>OW028715.1:6890792-11890792 GCA_932294345.1 Pandemis cinnamomeana | reverse complement strand
TTTCGGCCCAACGCCGAAGATTCGAGCCGACGCCGAAGATTCGAGCCTACGCCGAAGTTTCGGCCCAACGCCGAAGATTCGAGCCGACGCCGAAGATTCGAGCTTACGCCGAAGATTCGAGCTTACGCCGAAGATTCGAGCCGACGCCGAAGATTCGAGCTGGCGCCGAAGACTCGGCCCTACGCCGAAGATTCGAGCCGACGCCGAAGATTCGAGCTGGCGCCGAAGACTCGGCCCTACGCCGAAGATTCGAGCCGACGCCGAAGATTCGAGCTGGCGCCGAAGACTCGGCCCTACGTCGAAGATTCGAGCCGACGCCGAAGATTCGAGCCGACGCCGAAGAGTCGGCCCTACGTCGAAGATTCGAGCCGAAGCCGAAGATTCAAGCCGACGCCGAAGATTCGAGCCTACGCCCAAGATTCGGCCCAACGCCGAAGATTCGAGCTGACGCCGAAGATTCGAGCCGACGCCGAATATTCGAGCCGACGCCGAAGATTCGAGCCTACGCCCAAGATTCGGCCCAACGCCGAAGATTCGAGCTGACGCCGAAGATTCGAGCCGACGCCGAATATTCGAGCCGACGCCGAAGATTCGAGCCTACGCTTAAGACTCGGCCCGACGCCGAAGATTCAAGCCGACGCCGAAGATTCGAGCTTACGCCGAAGATTCGAGCTTACGCCGAAGATTTGGCCCAACGCCGAAGATTCGAGCCGACGCCGAAGATTCGAGCCTACGCCAAAGATTCGGCCCAACGCCGAAGATTCGAGCCGACGCCGAAGATTCGAGCCGACGTTACCATGACGTCCTAGTGCATTTAATTCTGATACAATTTAGGTTGGCTCGCTGTCATATCCATAGGTACTAAAAATGACAGCTAAAACCTGAACTGAGCATTAAGACGTCATGGTAAGGCCCAAGGACTTGTTTTTCTTTTTTCAAAATGTTATTTACTTTCTGGTCTGGGAGCAAAGAAAAAACATAGAACGTACCAATTGCTTCTCTACCCGCTACTTATGTAAGTCCAGAGCCAATACAATAATCTTGAAGTGAAATTCCAGTGGACCCTCCAGGATCGTCTCCTTAGAAGGTAAGCTCTTCAACGATTCCTCTGATTGGCTTCAAATTTGATGATACTGCAAGTATTTTTAGCAAATGCAGCTTGTATTAAAAATGTATTTTTTTGGTTATCTTTTATTTTCAGTTGAGATGCAACATTTAAACATTTTTGCTGTCAGGTTTTTGTTTTTATGCGATTCGGTTAATTTCCTTTTAAGATACGGCACCCTTAAAAGATCCTATGTAGCCTGCTCACACATTCTTTTTTTATTGCCTTAATATGTTACAGAGGGAGGACTCATTGCCTTAACAGCTGCTTAGGCGCGAGTTACTCTCATAACAATATTACTCGTAGAATAATGTATGGCAGTTATTTCGTTTATTTATGCCATCAATAATGTCACGGGAATTTGGTAAAGTGAGTTTTTTCTGCAATAACAGCATTGCCTATTTTATTCGCCATTGTAAATACATAACTAAAATTACAAAAAAAGTTACAGGCGTGTTACAGTTGCCATCAGATATATCGTAGCGGGCGGGGTCCTCAAATATTTTGGAGCAACATTAAATTCAAAAAGTTCGTTACACGATAACGTTGATAACATCAGAACACGAAATTCGTCATAAATATAAGAGCAGCGACTTTTCAATAAATTCGGGACGTTCAGTAAGGTAAAAATATCAGAAGGTATGCCTCCCCCCCTCCTTTCGCTAAGAAAGGGGGTAGTGGGGAAGAAGAGTTCCACATAACTCCCATGCCATCCCCACGGCGTGGGAGTATGCGCAAAGCATTTTCCCACCGAAAAAAAAAAAGGCTCTGTCTATCCCGAAAGGGATAAAGACGCAATTCATGTACATATGTATCCTGTTAACACCTCACTGTTAGTCTATACCAGGGGTGGCCAACAGGTCGATCGCGATCGACCGGTCGCTCGCCACTGTTAGTCCAGTCGATCGCGGCAAGGCAAAAAATATAAATATGTGGACCAGACTGCGCAACGTATTCCCCAACTGCTGATTTAAGGTTTCATGAAGTATGTAATTGGTAGATCACACAGGGTTTCGTTAGTAAACAGGAGATCTTGGGTCTAATCAAGTTGGCCACCCCTGGTCTATACGAAGTGGATTACCTCGAACCTAACAATCTAGCGCCTTACCGCAACGATTAACGCAAAATGCAAATCGACCTCATCTTTAATTCATACAATCTAAAACTTTAAAATTAAAAAGCCAATAGATATCAACCCCGGGCCGGCTTGTTTTCTGTTTTATTTTCGGTAAAGTTTAAACTGTAATTAGTTTGTTGGAATTTGTAACTTCTGCTTTTAATTTAGGATAAGCTGAATGCTTAACTGGTGCTAAAGTTTCTTTGGAGTTTTCGGCTGCCGTAGTCTTACCAAGTCTCAGGGGTATGTTGTGAATATTTTTGGATAAAGAGGAAGGGGGCCAGTCATTTGCTCAGCTGTGGGGTTTTTAACTAGACTAAGGAATGATGAAAAGATAATAATAATAATAATAATAATTGACACCAATTGACCTAGCCCCAAACTAAGCAAAGCTTGTACTATGGGTACCAGGCAACGGATAAACATACTTATATAGATAAATACATACTTAAATACATATTAAACATCCAAGACTCGAGAACAAACATTCGTATTTTCATACAAATATCTGCCCCGACCGGGGATCGAACCCGGGACCTCAACTTCATAGTCAGGTTCTCTAACCACTGGGCCATTCGGTCGTCAAAGCATGGAATGCAAAGAATGGTTTAGGTTTTTTTTTATGTAACCCCCCTGTGAGTGCATGCTTTTTGGTACAACGAAGAACGAAGTGAACCCGGTTTTAACTATGCCTTGTCGTGTCTACAGCTCCACGCACACAAGTGTATCCAATCACAAGCAAACACGTGAGCTACGCACACGTGAGACAAGGCGTAGCGTTTAAAAACCGACCTCACTTTGTCGTTCGTTTCGTCTCCGCTGAACCTTACATTTTACGAAACGATCATTTATTTTGACCAAATGCAAAATTAGGACAAAATAATATTATACCACCTGACGTAAATGCACACTGCTTATACTAAGAGCCCTGTATAGGTTACCCATAACCCAGAAATGCTAAATACGGTAAGTATCTACGAAAACAGTGCTGCCTGAAATTAGTTTCAGCTATTGGTCTAAAAATGCCGGTTTGTTATTGCTTGCACACTCAAACGAGCTATTGTAGCGTCAACAACACAAATCTCTTAGTGGATTAGGTATATTGTTATTATTTGATATTGCCAAATTATGTGTTTGTGATTTAATCACCAAGGGCGTTACCATAACATCTTCATGCGATTCAATTCCGACTCAGTTCAGGTTTTAACTGACATTTTTAGTATGGATCTGACAGCGAGCGAACCCAAACTGAATCGTAATTGAGTCGCATTAAGACGTCATTGTAACCCCCCTGTTAGCATGCTTTTTGGTGCAACGAAGAACGAAGTGAACCCGGTTTTAACTATGCCTTATCGTGTCTACAGCTCCACGCACACAAGTGTATCCAATTACAAGCAAACACTTGAGCTACGCACACGTGAGACAAGGCGTAGTGTTTTACATACATACATACATAAACCACATCTTTATCACTTACGGGTTAGACAGGGCCTAAGGTAACAGATACCTACAGGCCACATTTAGCAAGATTGTGGGGTATAGGTAGAAAATGAAATCAAAATACGAGTAGTTATGGGTTGCTAACCTCATCGCCTGTAACATGATTCCTATGATTTTCGACCATTCCCTCGATGGGCTTTTTGCTTCCAGACCAGCATGGAAGATTTATGGCTTAGTGGTTGTAAAAATATGGCATTTAATATACTTATACAAGTTTTTATTTTTACTTTAAACTAGCTGTTGCCCGCAACTTCGTCTGCATAGAATTCGTTTATCGCTATCCCGCAGGAATTACGCAATTTTCCGGGATAAAAAGTAGCCTATATGTTATTCCGGACTATAATCTATCTATGTTTCAAATTTCATCCAGATCTGTCGAGCGGTTCTGGCGTGAAAGAGTAACAAACATCCAAACATCCATACTCACAAACTTTCACATTTATTTTATAATATTAGTAGGATTGATCGCCTAATTTTGCTGACTGTACCTACACAGTACGGTGTATACGTACGTACCTACACGTCAGATTTAATTAAAACGAACAAACCAATCAAGCCGGTAGGCCCGTGGCTATGATCAACTATCTAATGTATGTATCTACACGTTTATGTACACAATAACACACATCTGCACTGTTTACTGGACAAAAGAGACGGAAAATTATCCATTATCACAAAAATGTATAATTTTTATATCACCAGTTTAATTTACACAAAATTATGATTTCTTAAAATGGAAAACTAGATGTTACTACTATGTTAAGTAGGTACTATTTACGATTCTTGGCGGTTGAGGTTTGAAGTTGAGCGATTAGATATTCATAATCTCTGGGAAGGGCCAGAAATGCTCGGTGTGAAGAAAATGCCTACATTCCCGAGAAAACTGGAGACGTCGTTGCGTAACTCAAAATTATGCGTAATAAGTAACTACTCGAATTACATGATAAAATTAATGGAACGGGAATTTTCCAGCGGCAGTACATGTGTCTACTTGACACCCGGAGCGGGTACACGGCAACTGTTTGGTGGCCTTCAGGACAAGCTGCGATATTTTACTCTGAATGATTTCTGTATTATTTGTATTGGTGATGAAGATTTTAAAACAAGTACGAATTACTATAATCTAGTTAATTTCATTCAGGAACAGTTAAGCTTTGTGCAACACACTAATATTATTATTTGTTTACCTACGTTTAAACTAAACCAAAATTCGAACTTGTTCACTAAACGTGTAGAAATATTTAATAACCTAATGTATACGAGTAATTTAAAACAAGAGACTTGTTACATCTTGGACTCGAACTTCAATTTATCTTATGACAATATCATGTTCTCCCAGTTTGGAAACTTAAATCGACAGGGTTTCAAAACAGTGTTTAATGACCTAATACGACTTATGACATCATTTCCTAATAATTGCAATATAGCCGAGATAGCTGGAAACAGCTCTAAATTTATAGATCACTCTGCAGGCTGCTTACAGTCAAAAAATAATCATAGCATATTATCTATGAAAGAGGTAGGCAAAGCACCAGTACAGTCAGAATACGTGGAAAAGGAAAAGTTTTTTCGTCTATGACCAATTGTTCATACTTCACCAAAACATATCGGGACTTATTAATAAAAGTGACGAACTAGGGATACACCTTGAAGAATTAAAAAGGAATCAAAAGCCAATTGATGTATTGTGTATAACAGAGCACAATATGACCCCACAGACAGAAGCGTTTCTAACCATTCCAAACTTTAGGCTAGCCGCAAGCTTTTCAAGAGACAAAAAACGTGGAGGTGCTTGTATAATGGTTCGGACTGGACTTTCCTTCAAAGTGCTTGACAATATCAAAAAAATGTCGGCAAAATGTATTGTTGAGTGTTGCGCTATTGAAATAAGTGAGCATAACATGGTCGTTGTATGTATATATAGAGTCCCAGGTTCTAGTCTAGACATTTTCCATAGTATTTTGGAACATATTCTGAATGTATTTAACAATATCAAAAATCATAAATTAATAATTTGTGGAGATTTTAATGTAAACACTTTAAGAAATACACCGACGTGCCGTGAATTTACATACCAATTACTAAGACATAACTTAAAACTTGAAATAAAAGAACCTACTAGAGGTAGTAGCGGGACATGCCTGGACAATTTTGCTCATAATATAAGAAGTGCGAAGGGCGAAGTCATAGAATTGGCACTCTCAGACCACACAGCACAACTGCTGAGGTGTCCTGTAAAGAAAACCTGTACAGTTACATCGTGGCGCATAAGGCGTCGCAATTACAGCAAAGCGAACCTAAGTAAATTTAAGGAGCATATTCAAAGCTTAACATTCAGCGACGTGTTAACTTGCCAGGATGCTAATGTTGCATTTGATTCGTTTTTTGGGATCTTTAAATGTTTGTATGATCTTTGTTTTCCGTATAGCAGCATAAAGAAAAGTCTCAAAATATCTCACAAATGGATGACGCGAGGAATAAGAACATGTTGCAGGAAAAAGAGAGAAATGTTATGGCTTTATAGGACAGAAAAGAATAGAGAAACCAAGACTAAAAATAAATCAGCTTTCAATACATATTCAAATAGACTTAGAAGGATCATTAAACTTACTAAGAGGTCTCAGAACGATCATTTTATTAAAACAGCAGAAAACAAATCTAAGGCGACGTGGCAGGTTATAAACAAATGCAAAACGAATGTGCCGAGAGAACCGATACAAAGAATAAAAAAAGAGGATAACTATATCACTGATCCATTAACAATTGCCAACAAGTTTAACGATCATTTTATCGACGAAATAAAAAATAGTAGCAATAAAAATATTGATTTAAATTTTGACATCGAGAGTAATCCAAATACAATTTTTCTACCTCCCACTTCGCCTGCGGATATATTCAAAATCATTATGTCATTGAAAAATACGAACAGCGTTGGTTTTGACGGTATAAACACCAAAGTAATTAAATATGTTGCTCATTGGATTGCAGAACCTTTAAGCCACATAATAAATTTAAGTTTTAGCACAGGCAAATATCCTAGCGGTTTAAAGCTGGGCATTGTAAAACCTCTACACAAGAAAGGTGACAAAGAATGTATGCAAAATTATCGGCAAGTTACGTTATTATCAGTGTTCTCCAAGATTGTAGAAAAACAAATATATAATTGCCTGTATAGTTTCTTAGACAAACACAAAATTTTAGTTAAGGAACAAAAAGGCTTTAGAAAAAATAGCACGATAAACATGGCTGTTTATGAGTTGGTAAATATGGTTATGAATAGCATGGATAAAGGAAAACCATCATGTGCCGTATACATGGACATGACGAAAGCATTTGACCATGTCGACCATCAAATTCTAGTCAACAAATTGGAACGCTACGGAATTCGTGGTAATGCCCTGAATCTCCTAGAATCGTATCTTATAAATAGACAACAATACACTGAATTAAGACAAATATGCATTGAGACTAAAGTAGAGAAAGTATATACGTCGGAAACAAGGAAAGTCGAATATGGGGTCCCACAGGGGAGTGTACTAGGCCCGCTGTTATTTCTGGTGTATATAAACGACATAATTAAGAACTGTCCTCATCCCATGATTCTTTTCGCCGACGATAGTACAATTTTCATAGAAATTGACACCGCAACTGATTATGAAAATAATGTTAATGACACGATTGGAAAGATAGTGGAATGGCTAAATAAGAATAATTTAAAAATTAATTTAATTAAAACAGGTATTATGCAGTTCACACAAAGGAAATTGGCTCCTAAACTAAATGTAGAATACAATGGAACAATGATACATAAAATGCATACCAATAAATTTTTAGGAATAAATATTGATAGTAATATGTCATGGGAGACGCATTCCATAGAAGTTTGCAATAGAATGTACAGATTTTCGTATGCTCTTTATAAATTAGCGAAAACCTCTGACCAGAATACTGTATTAACGGCTTACCATGGTTTTGTCAGTTCTACCCTAAGATATGGTATAATTTTTTGGGGAAATTCGAGATACAGAGACTCAATTTTCAAAGCCCAAAAACGATGTGTTAGAGCCATCTGCGGCATTAAGTCTACGGAAAGCTGTCTGCCATATTTTGAAAAGCTTAAATTGTTAACTATGCCCAGTATGTACATTTATGAATGCTGCTTATTTGTAAAGTGTAATCCAGACCTATTTAAAATGAAACGGCCAGTACAGTATGCCAACCTTAGGCCGCGAAGCCCTGCAGTATCTACTGCTCGATGTGTCACTGCTCTAATGCGGAAAAGCGTGGTAATAATGGCTCCAAAACTATTCAATAAACTGCCAGCGGATTTAAAAAATTTAGATTTAAAAAGATTTAAAAGCATATTATTTAAAATTCTTCAGAAGAAATGCTATTATAATATTAAGGATTATTTTTGTGATGTTGACATGAATTTATAACGATAGTATAAAATATTAATTATTTATGTAAACTTGTGAGGAAATGTAATTTATTTTTCTTCTATGACAATTTAATTGAAATTCCGTTTTAATGACTATATTTGTTTTAATGATGCCTGTTCAAATTTTTATGATATTTGACTAATGTTCCCTAAAATTTCGAATGCCAAACGGCAAATCATAGCTGTACTATTTTAATAATTCATATGATCTTGTATATCCTACCTGTGATTACGAAATAAATGTATTTGTATTTGTATTGTATTTGTATTAGAAAGAAAGATCCGATATGACACGTGACGTCATATGTTACAACGCCCATACAAACTCCGTATTCAAATTTTATTTTTCTAGAAAGAGACAGAGACAAATCTTTGATAGCTTATATCTAGTTATTTTTATTTCTTATTACACAAATGAACTTTTAATGAAAACCATGAAAAAAATGTCATTACACGAATTTTCGTAATCAGTGCCAACAAGTGCTGAGCTGCCCACGCTACACCCTTTATTTAGAAACGCAACTATAATACAATCACCAGAGATCGGACAGGTTTGCGTCATTGCTCGCAATAATGTGGACATGACTCCAAAATTAATAAAATATGTCAAAATACATATATTAAGAATAAGTATACCCACGGAGGTTTTATACCTATAGAACTAGTTTTTTTTTTGTCAGAAATAATAATCATATCTAGCAGGATCGTGATTTCTTTATTATATAAAAATATTTACGAGAACGACAACTGCCACTTTAATTAACATTTTGCTAATAATTTTATGCATGTGTAAATTTATATCTCCGGGAGTTCAAATTTTATTTCGAGAAATTAATTAAATGATTAATTATTTGATACATTTTTGAGTCATGTCCACTTTATTGCGAACGATGACGCAAATCTGTCCGATCTCTGACAATCACTCATGTACCTACAATTGTTTTTATCCGTCTAATAAGCCCTTAAAGTATGATAACACTGGAGCTACGGCCATCCCCGCCGCGCCTGGCACATACAAGTTAAACGCTGGAGCTTGCTGACGTCTACCCTCATCATAAGCTGCTGATAACCAACGCTGCTTCCTAGCGCTCTCTGATTCCGTAACAACAGTTGGTTCCGTGATATAGTCGCGATTAAAAATCGGCGGTCCGTCCTGGGGATCGTGGCGAATGCCGGGATATTTTGAAAAAGCCGTAAACACAGCAGGAGTACCAGTCGGAGTAAATGGAGAAGGCTCAAGCTTCTCCAGTGCGACGTCCTGACCTGAGTTCGGATTGCTCCGTAACCTTTCAAGCAGTCTCCTAAATTTGCTTGGCTTCGTATGTTTGTTGGAGCTCTGTCTTCTCTTTTCATATGCGCTGTATCTCGATCGCTCGTTCCCGTCTTCGTTGTACGCGTAATATGAGAGCATAGATTGGAAGTTTTTGTCAGGATTTTGAATTTTTGTTTTGACCTTCGACTCTTTTCGGTCCTCGTTGTATGCGAAGTACGAAAGTGCCGATTGGAACTTTTTGGTGTCAGGATGTTCATCGGGATAATTCATTCTTCGGTTCTGGTGTTTCGTTTGAGGTTTCAGAGATGTTTCCTTGGGTGTTTTAGGGGGCGTAGGCTCGCGTTGTCGGCCCACTGGTGCAGCAACTAGCTCTATTGGTACGGTCTGTGTGAAGAATTCTCCGACATGTATACTAGACAAACGGGTATTGCCTTGTGAAGGGAAGAATACTTCCTTAAACACATATGGGACCTGTTTCATTAGCAGCGCCTCAGCAAACAATGTGTGTCCGTAGGGATATCGCGGGTGTTTGAACTGGAAACCAATGTCTGCATGGTCTACATAGTATGACTTGTAATATTTGTAATAGTCTTTATGGTAATAGTAGCCTGTGTAATTGCGTGCGTTGGGGAATTCTTCAGATTCATAATCATCAGATTCAGAACTCCGTCGCATAATGAACGGGTGAGGTGTCTGCTGTCTTCGTCCTTGTATCAGAGGCTCCTGGTCGGGAATAATGTTGACAATAGCGGGCCGGGACGGGGTCAATGCCCCGGTTGCCTTCATCGTCAGGATGCGCAAAGGCACGGCGCATGACACGCGCTTCGAGTACAGCTGCACTATATCTGCAAATCAGATTAAGGACCATTTTTTAAGTTCTACAGCCAAGGGCATAAATATATTATTCGTTACCAAGACGTCAAACATATCATTACGCTTTTATGCCACAAACAATAAGGCCAGTGATACTTAATTATATGTACCTATCAGCCAACATCTGCATCGATGTTTATGCCCTCAACTGTACACTCAACTTATTTTCAGGTATTTTACTTCTTTTTTGTTCTTAGAATCACGAGCACTATCGATTCTGATAGGAGAAAAAAAACTCCCAAAATTTTCAATCAATAATATCTTATAATAGTGGTATAGTTTGTTTTAGTTAAAATGACGTTAAAACGCCTGACGTTAAAAGTTATTTTTTTAATTTTTAATGTACAGTATTAATGTAATTTTTGTTTAGGTACTACAATAAATTTTGTATGTGAGTTTAAAAAATATAAATATAGGCATGTACCTAATGTGTTTCCTCTACAATGTTGTTTTCCCTATTTATTAAATCGAATAAAATACACCAAAACTTACGTACAAATACGCTCCAACCAATCGTAAAAAACATTCTAAATCCACAATTTCACACCGCGTCAAACATTTTCCTCGATACTTATATTTTACTAGCTTTTGCCCGCGACTTCGTACGAATACTGGATTTTAATAGAAGGTAATATTACTGAGAAATATATAAGCCTCATTTATTCCCTATCCCGTGGGAATTTCAAAACATCCCTTCTTAATGCTCCTTCGGGATACACAAGATATACGTCTGGCAAATTTCAAGTTCCTAGGTCCAGTGATTTAGGCTGTGCGTTGTCAGTCAGTCACTGTGCACCGAACATACATATATCTAAATCCCATTTTTTCCTTATCCCGTGGGAATATCAAAAATTCTGAAATCAGTATTTTAGTGCTACAATCATCTACATGTGAGCCGAATTTGAACAGTCTAGTTTTTTTACTTCTTTTTGTTTTTGTAACCCAGTCACTATAGGTATATCACGAATAAATGTTTTCTTTCTTTCTGTCTTTCTTATTACAGTTATTGAGAAATATATAAGCCTCATTTATCCCCTATCCCGCGGTAATTAAAAAAAATCTTGTATAAAATATAAAGACTTTTACCCTAACTAGTTCAGAAACAGACATGCACATCTGTAATATTAGTAGATGTGATACTATTGTGAGCGAGCTGTAATTGGTTCGAGCGTTATCGATGGAAACTCATTTCGATTTAAAATTCGAACTAATAAAAACCGTTGTATAAATGTAGGTATATAAAATTGGAACGCTGCAGCTGTTTTCTTTACTTTTCCGTTTCGAGCTTTCAATCAGGTAGTTTTAGAGGTCCGTTAACGCAAACGGTCCCGGGATTTTTTCATCCCACGTACGTCTTTTACTTTAAAACTGTTTATATTTTGATACTGGCAACATTTTCCCCCAACGGATAGAGCCTTTAAAAAAACAAGTCTTTGACATTGCCTCGCCTACAAATTACATTGGATACGGCGGTTAACGAATTTCTGGGTCTACGCAAGGAACATTTATTATTATCAAATAAAATAATCTCAGGGCTTATACAATTTATATATGCATATTTACAGAAACAGTACATTTCACTATAATTTTCTTTCTTGCCGTGACGTAAATCATATCGCTACCTCGGGGCTCAATTGTCGTATAAGCCATTTTGACGAAAATGAGATTTGAATGCAGTCTTGCTCAGTTTTTTTTTCTCTATCGATCTGTGTATTTAAAATTCTCCAAATCCCAAAAAAATGTCGAATACAACCTCCATTTTCTGTTACTCTAAACAGGAAATTTTAAAAAAACGAGCTATAAAAGTCAGCTACTCAGAGTGTGAAAAATGCAAAGGTATTATTGACCCTAAATCAAGATTTATAATTGGCATAAAGGACATTGCTTATCAAACTTGGCGTATACGACCTTAACGATTTCTGAAAATTGAACAATGTTTATTATACAACCTGCCATTGCGTTTCATTTTTAAGATGTATAAGCCACCGCTAAACCAATTTGGTGAATACGACCTGAATTATTTCCAATAACAGAATAAAGTTTGGTGTACGGCCTGCAGTAGCGTTTCATTTCATGGCAATAAACGCCAACAAAAAAATAAATTTGGAGTAAAAACAGCGTTAAACACATAACTTTTATAAAAAATATTGTTTTTAATTGAAAGAGATTAGAAGTATTAAATGCTATATTCTTGTTGCTACTTTTCATTTTTATCGTTTTATGTGGTACTTGAACAATCTTTTTAATAATAACAACGTAATTTGTGTTTTTTTTTCGTTGGCATTGATTTTTTACCTTCAGCAATAATTTTTTTTTCTATACGATTTTTTTGTTAATACCAAACCCTCAAACCTTTTAAATATGAATGGACTTTGAAAGTTAAATACGGTTCTCAAACTGATTTGGTTTATACCTACCTTATCATAATTATCGCAGTAAAGTAGTTTGGGGTGTATATAGGTGATTTATTTTTTTACAGTAAAGTACCTAACCAAAAAAAGAAAACCGGTGGCTAACACCTTTGATTTTTTCAATAAATCGTAATAGCTGACTTATACGTCCTAAGTAGCATGTACAGCAACTATTATTTTGGGTCATAAACGTCATTCTGTTTGGTTTTAAGAAGCGTATAAGCCATCTATTTTCTTTGTTATGGGTTCTATCTTAAATATTATGAATTCATATTATTCTACTCATAATTTTAAGAACTTTCATCCTACGAAGCTTCTTTATAACAGTTAAAACAAAAGAGTTACGATTTTTTTTTGTTTTTCTTTTTAGTTTTTTGGCTCTCCTGAAAAGTCGACTTTTGGCTTATACGACAATTGAGCCCCGAGGTAGCGATATTTGCTATGGAAAAAAATAACATGAAAAGTCCATTAGCACTTGAGGTCGACTGCCCGCCAAGTCGAAGTGTTTTCTTTATTCTGAAGGAAAAATACTTCGAATTATACATTTTATTGTGTGTATGGGCTCTGAGTACATTAACTGATTGCATTTAATAATTAGGCGGTGCGTTTTGTTCTAAAGAATATCATTCGGTATATACTGTATGCATGAAGAGATTGTTGAATGGAATGTGGATGAAGCGAAAAAGGTATGTCAGAATCGTAGCAATTAGATAACTTGCTATATTTACTAACTTACTATTATGGTGTCATTATTATGGGACTTCTTGAAGCTCATAATGTGATCATAATAACCTGGGTATTTTAGTGTTTTATTCGCAAAAATGATTAAAACAGAATGCTTCCTACATTTCCTTGTTTCAATGAAGATAATCGGTGTATTTTATTTGACCAGCAGTAGAATATCTGACAGTGCAACTAGGTTTAATCTGACAACATATCTTAAGAAAATCAGAAAATGTGCCGTTGTGTATAATTTGATGTTCAGGGGCTTGATTTTGTGAGTAAGATTTAATATTTTTAACTGACAATCTGACAACACATCTAGGCCGAAAGACGACTATCTGACAAGTCATCTAAGCCTACTGGCACATATATGAAAATGAGATTACCTTTATGATAGAAAACAACACAAGGCCTGAAAAACCCGTAATCCTATAGCACTGTGAAAAACCAAATTGAGATCATCTGTAATATTTTAAGAAGTGGCAAATTAACTTAATGTTTAACGAACTCCACTCGTTACATATAATTACTAAAATAAGAATGAAAGTGGCATTCGTAGAACCTGAAAACTTTTTAATTAACCGAATGCCGACCGAGTTGAGCGGATTCTTTCCTTAAACTTCATCAGGGAGATATTTTAATTTTTTTTTTCTTTTTTAATGAAGTACGAGATAAATTAGGACGTTTAGGGTGCGCTTTTATAGAGACTGAGCGAATCTGACCCATCATATAAGGTTTAAAATCCACATTCACCAATAAATATAGAATACTAGCTGTTGCCCGCAACTTCGTCTGCATAGAATTCGTTTATCGCTACCCCGCGGAAATCACGCAATTTTCCGAGATAAAAAGTAGCCTATGTGTTATTCCCGACTATAATCTATCTATGTTCCAAATTTCATCTAGATCTGTCCAGTCGTTCTGGCGTGAAAGAGTAACAAACATCCAAACATACTCATGCACAAACTTTCACATTCATAATATTAGTAGGAAGTAGGATTGTAATAGGTCATAGCCTTCTCTATTAGAAAACAATGGGTTGGTAATGCAAAAGAAAGACCGATAAATATACTAGGTACGTCAGGGCCATAAGATAGACGGGACCAGTTTTCTTACACGCTGTGAGTTTGAATGACCCCGCTGACTCTCGTAAATGAATGGCGTAAAATTTATTTTCCTTTCACAAGGGCGAAAATATCATAGTTACCTCGAGATAGCGATAAGAGAATTCCGCGCAGGCAGAGTCGCGGGAAACAGCTAGTAGGTAATAATTGCTACATTGCGAACGCGTGTAGTGTGGTCCCAAATAGATTGGACACATTCGATTTTAGTAGCGTATGGGGTTTCACTTTATTATACTTTTTTTCATCTCACTATGTTTCTGGTGAACTATAGCAAGTCTAGTTTCACACATTTCCAATCGTTCCAGTGGTCGTTTTGTTTTGAATTTCACACAAACGGATATAAGGTAAACGTATCTCGGATTTACATATGTGTCGCTTTCGTCGCGTCACGTGATAGGACCTAAAAAGGCCGAGTGATCAATTTTGAACTTACTCCACTGTTCTTCCAAATAATTTCAAAAATAACAACACACACAGACAACAGACAACCGATAACCCACACATAAAACACTCCAGACACTTGCGTCAGTGTGATGGCACACCCCGATTCGCAGCTATAACTGTTGCTTACGGCGTTTTTATTAGCACTCTCAGCTTTAGCCACCACGGTGATACCAATAGCTTCTGTGTACAGATGCTTACAAATCCCAGCCTCAAATAGTCTCCGAATTATTCTTTGAATAGCCAAGACGAACGGACTGTCCTTCCGAATCAACATTTCTTGGTATACTGTTACCAAATTTTGAGTAGCTCTTAGAACTCGCGCTTCATCATTCACGGCCGTGACAGCTTGCAGGGTGTAGAAATATTCGTCTAAAATCGCCGTCAAGCCGTTTAAGGCAATAGTTTTGTTAGAGCAGTCAGCAAAACCATCACAATCCTTAGATGTATTGGCAAAAGCTAAGTATCTCTTCTCTTGTATGAAATACTTGTTTCTGGGATTCAAGTAAGGAACTCGGCCCGAGCTGACAACTTCCTCGTTAGTCTTAAACATCAATGAAGGACCGTCTATTGTTAGAAAACTGAATAACTGAATGTTCATGTAAGCCGCCAGGTAAATGCTCAATATCAAGTAGAATATGTCCAGTATTTTGTGTTTCAGGGAAGTCGGTTTGTCCAGTGAGGTTGCACCAACTAAAGCTCCCCAACTGTAAAACATGATGTTGTTTAACGAAGGTCTCTTGCTGTCGTATTTCCGGATCAAATAAGACAGACTGGAGTAGCTTATGTAAAAGATGACAAATAAATATATTCCGTCGAGTTGACCCAAAAATTTGTTCCACGATCTGCTAGATCTATGAGCTGCGTATATCCATATAACAGCTTGTCTAGTGTAAATGCCTGAATACGACACCAGGTCTCCATAAATATAGTAAAGACCTCCAGCACAAAGGTCTAAGCTTCCATTTGCAATAACCTTCATGTGTTCTAAGTCCGTGTACGGATTTTCTTCTGGTCGGCGTAAATATCGCCACTCCAGTGACGCATTGAATCTAACTGCTATTATTTTTATAATTTCCACGTCTGATCCTTTTATTTCGTGTATGAGGTCGTAATTGTTCAATTTATCTTTATTTGGTATTGTAGAAAATGGATACATTGTGGCCATACCGACTCTAAAGATGCATTTCTTGAAATCGATCCGTAATCCATCTGGAAACACATCTCTAGTTTCCAGAGAGCCGTTACTGCAAGCATTTATTCGAGTTGGTTTCACTTCATCCACCGGTTTACACGTGACGTCGTCCATTACGGGAAAAAATGTTTCTATAGTATAACTTTGTCCGTTTGGATCTCGTATGATAAACGTTACATCACGTCCAATGTATTTGCGTCCGAATTTTTGCAACAAACCAAAAGATTCTTCTTTATAATCCGATATTATTATCAGATGTTTCACCTTGTTGTTCATGCCCTCAATTTGAAATTCGGAAAGCTTTTCACAGTTTTCAAAATGCACTATGATGATAACATTTCCGTTGTAAACGCGATAGGTTTGATTGACAGTATGACCGAATTGATCCTGGATTGTTATAGAGAGATGATCATTTGCAAATGTTTCGGTCATTGTATTGAAAAATGCATCATCGTTCTCATCTTGCTCGTTCTCTAGAATTAGTATTGTCGGTGCGAGAATGCCAGTTGTTCGAGTAAGTTCCACCACGCATTTTAGTAAAGATGCATCGCTTAGTGGACTCGTTGAATCTTTAATCACATTTTGTTTGTATATCAAATTTTCAAAGGCACACCCGTATTGTAAGAACAAAGAAACGAGTGCCAGATTTCTATAGTTTCTACACATGACTGTCCCTCGACAATCAGGGCAAGCTATGACTTAGACTACGCTTTCACGTAACATCCTTTTTAAAAGATCGTAAACTTTATTTCATGTGTTTTCAGTGAATCGCGAGCGCTTTGCTCGGACGTTTAAGTTATTTCAAATTACAGGGTACGTTGGGAACAAATGGACGTTCACACTAAACGTCTGTAGATACGGAAAGCTTTTAAATGTACAAGACTATACTTTTAAGTTTTCATCGCTGCTGCAAATTACTCTGTAATTTTTGTAATTTTTATAATTCTCGTTTTTAAATTCTCGTCGATCCTGATTTATGAAAACTACAAATTAAACGACCACCATTTATGATAGCACCGCGCGGGCGAGGACCATTTAGCGATCAGTCTATACATAGTATAAAACAAAGTCATTTTCCACTGTCTGTCTGTCCCTATATATTTAAAACTACGCAACAGATTTTGATGCGGCTTTTGTAATAGATAAGAGTGATTCAAGAGGAAGCTTTTTGGTGAAGGAATACATCGCGAGGAAACCTGCATACATCTGCGAAGCAGTTCAATGGTGTGTGTGAAGTTCCCACTCCGCATTGGGCCTCTCATTCTGAGAGGAGGCCTGTGCCCAGCAGTGGGACGTACCTATATAGGCTGGAGATGATGATGATGATAATTGTTGGAAGTGTCGGGAAAAGTCAAACAGCCTGAGGTACAATTTTAATTCTGCGCGACCGAAGTCGCGGGTAACGGCTACCTACTTACCTATTATAAATGAATCTTTATGAAAAGACTAAACCGTTCTCGAATGTAATTGTCTCCTTACTTTTAAGAGGTGAAATTGTTTACCAAACCTACTTTCTTACACAGAACACGTCTTCATCACTTACGGGGTAGACAGAGCCTAAGGTCACAAGACGCGACTGCGACATAGTTCTATGGTGGTACGTTAATACATTTCCCGCCTATAAGGTCTTGGTACCTTCTATGTACCACTGAGTTAAAAAATAGTCTACCGACGGTCAGGTGTAAGAGGGTTGAATAAAAGAAAACATAATAAATAAAACATTTAATATTTATTTACAACAGGAGTACGTAGCACTTATTATATTTTTGGAAGGACCATTTGACTATTCTTAAGTTGGATATAAAATTAAAAAACCTAAGGGTCGTTTCATTCGAAGAATTTTTAAGTTGTTTTGAAATTAAAATGAGATCGCTTTATAAAAATCGTTTTCAAATAGACTATACTGTACGAACCACACTTGGATGGAGTAAGTGGTTTATCACTACATAGTATAAAACAGTCGCTTTCCGCTGTCTGTCTCTCCCTATGCATTGGATTTTATGCTAGGCTTATATTATATTATGTAGGTATAATTCTACACAGACAAAGTTGCGAGCAGAAGCTAGTTACTGAAATATAATGAAAAAAACTTTCTAAATCGAAGTAATCAATTTTTATGTAGAATGTTACGAATGACAGAAATATCAAATTAAAGTATATGCCTGCTATGGGTGGTGTAGGGGTATAGCACGCGTCACGGAATGAAGAGGATCCGGGTTCGATTCCCGGCCATAGCTTTACTTTTCGGATTTTTCTGTGTTCTCATTTTCAGTGTCATTTAGAAATTTGTTATATTATTGTTTAGAAGTTTGAAATACCAAAACACTTGTGCAAAAACTACTTTTAGGTATTGTAATTTATTGTTCTGTAATATGTTTTCGCTTCTCGATTTTTCATTAGACGATTGCAAATATACTAGGCACATTTTTTTCTATGAGGCAGATACCAATTACAAAACGATGAATGAGATTTCCTCGGACATTAAGGGTTGTAATAAGTACGTGCCGTAATTAAGGGCTACGATATGAATCCCAGCAATTTACCCCTTATTCATAAACGCTCTGTAGGCTTCTGCTAACTTAGCAATTTTGTCCTTATCTGTCACTTTGACATTTACCTTTCACAGATAAGAACAAACAATTGCTATGTTAGCAGAAAGCGTTAGACCCGAAAATAATTTTGGCTTTGTTAATAAAAAACATTTCGTATTATTTTGACTAGTATTTTTTGGAGCGGTATTCAACCGCCTATTGCCGTTCATTTAGAAGCAGGAAGCTCGTATTCGAAGTTAAAGTTCTACGACGCACTGATTGCATTAAGTTTCTATCATAGACGAAATTAGACAGGTTACCAAAATCGCTTAAAACGTGTCAAGTTCAATTCAGCGTAAGAGACACAGTTATGCAGCTATACATAGCTCTGTCCCTTACGCTGAAAAAACCAATTGACAATCGCCATCAAAACTCGTCCAAAATAGATGGTGCTCTTAAATTGCACGAGGCGTTAAAAGCGAAGCGATAAGTCTACAAATTTATCTACGTTCGTGATAGGGCGTAACATTCCGACAGCTACGTGAAAAGTCGAATAAAAACTCCAGTTGCGTAGAAGATCGCCTCATTTTTTTATTTACACTTGCAGTGACATCTTTCGGTAACCTTTACAGTTTGCGTGGTCGCAGTCTCGCATGGTGATTTTCAGCCCTGGGGCCTTACCATGACGTCTTAATGCGATTCATTTCCGATTCGCTCGCTGTCAGGTTCATACTAAAAATGACAGCTGAAGCCCCTGCTTTATTTCGTCCATAGTTACCTACTGCTAATAAACTAGTACTTAGTACTCTAAAGCCCGCACGTATCTTTTCTTTTCCAATACCCATCCTGTGATGTCACGACTTGAGTGAAACAACTGACTGGCGAGTAAAAACTGTTTCTTATATGAGTTATCTTTAAATGTGTGACATGGTGGCAAAGTGTGAGTGTAATATAGGTAGCTCACACTTCAACTGCTAGGAACTAACCTATAGCTTAAGTAAGCTGATAAGTTTGGATTGATCAGTTCATCGAATAGGCGGTTCTTTGCGGAGATCCATATTACAAAGCAGCGTGGTACGTGAGTAGCGGTTTTTTTTTAAGTTTCCTAATTTGGGCGTTAGCAATCTCAAATAAGTCCAAAACAACACCAACCCTCATTGACTAGCATCAGGTATCACTTTGGTACTTGGTTTATCTTTAATCCTCCTTGTCGCCCCAAATACTGTCACCGTTGACTTCCGTGGTGGCTGGAGCGAGGTACTTCTGTATGGCTGGCATCTTGTACAAGTAGACAGACAGGATGGAACCAGCGCAAGCTCCGATCCAGTAGACCACGGCGTGCTCTAGGAGGGTGTGTCCGTCGCAGCCAGCCTTCAGAGACGTGGCTAGGACGGGGTTGAAGTAACCCCCAGAGTAGTCAAAAGCTGGAAAGAGAAGGATCAGGTCAGATTCGAGATTTACAGTCAAGTGTAAAATATGTAATAATATCAAAGTTTCATAAATAAGTACCATACGCTCTTACACCGGCGTAATAAGGTCGTGGACCTATTTTTGAAAAGTTCGTATCGATACTTATTATATACTAAACTCGGGAGCAAAAACACACAGTCATTTCCCGTAGAAAGGTGTATGAAAAAGACCCGGTTTTTTGCTTCCGTGTAAAGTAGGGTTCCAATCAAAATCTATACGCTGGGTCTTAAAATGGAACTGGAAGACTTCTGCAGGTTGTTGGATTTCATTAACTGAACATCCCTGTGGCCGTTTTTTAAACTAAGTTCATTCGAACGAACCTGACCACTGGCAGAAATATTCCGAACTAATTATGTAAAAAAATTGTACCGGAAAAATTTATTATCCTTGGTCCTTTCTGCATCTCTTAAGTTGTTAACTATTTAAAGTCTTCAGAATTCTTAAAAGTGTGCATACCTTTCTAAATGTGATCATGAAACTAATAACGAATTCTAGTGAATGGCGTCCAATGTCAAATATGCTGTACGGTTCAGTAAACAAGGCACATGGCAAATAACATCAATAAATCATCGAAAATAAAATCAAAAGCGCATGGCATAGGTTCGGCCGTGCCAATGCAAAAGAAACAAGCCTGAATAAAATTTTGACAGTTCAATTTATCCAGGCGCATTTATCTTTTCGCATAATTTTAACATTTGTTTGTATGTATTTATTACTGTTTTTTATAAACGATGTGCTTCATAAACGTAGCCGTACTGTACCGACGTGAAGCGTGACCAACCATGCGTAGTTACTATTTACAATTAAAGCATGAAGATGGCGTTAGTGGACATTTAATTTTCTAAACAATGTACCTTTTCCTAAATGCACTTTGCAAAAGATGGACACGCTTAGGTCCGCATTGGCACTTAAATTGTCCTGATAGCGGTAGACGAATACCGTGTGCCTAGTCAGGACACCTGCAATACGAGAACTGAGATGAGTGCGGTGGAAAGTCGATGGGCTTAAGATGAGTCGTCCAAATTCCATTTTAGTTAATCTTCCAACTCGTCCACAATGTGCCATCAACGGCCAACACATTTTTCATCCTAACTTGATGTTTCGTTAAACTCCGGACGAGTCTTAACTCTTTTGCGTACGTTATATGTGTTGTGAATCCAGTTTTATAGAGCCGAATTTAAAAATAATACAGGTCATTCTACGAGTAGGTAAATTAAAAGGTACAGAAGTAGATACTTAGCTACTTAGCTATCCTACTGTGTCTATGGATAGTGGACGATTAAGTAAATGTGGACAAGTCGAGACAATGGATGGCTGAATGACATGGCAATGTGGACGAGTTGGTAAAGTTCCGAAAACATGAAGTTGGACGAAGTAGTCATTATGTTTGTCTGTTCGGGAAGCTTGTAAGCAATTATGAGGAGCGAGCAGATTTTAACATATTTTATAAATAATGGCAAGCGGCATTACTTTTCATACTCAAGTTAATTTTACTGCTTTGTTTTTTTTCAAGTGACCAAAAACTCATTAAAAAATTGGCCACTGAAATTTAAATTTAATGTTGCTAGTAAAATCATCAGCATGCATCAAAGGGATGTGTGTAAAAATAGTTAAGACCCACCATACCCCAGGCACTACCCCTTAGTACAGCCTATCTTGAGAGGTACCTATTCCCTCTTTTTTACCCCTTCAGTTACCATACCCCTAAGAGGGAATACCTCCTAAGATAGGCATAAGCACTGTCATAGCCAATATCGTCGCCTTTTTTACATTGACAAACGGTGTAATGCTAGCATACTAGTCAGATAAAGAGAGAAAAACATATTTAGTAGTATAATTTTGTTAATTTCGAAGCTACGTTTTCAACCCACAAGACTGCGCACGCTTTCTGTTGGAGTCAGTAATAATATATTTACACCCAGTGGGTTTACTGTCTACACGTCCCGAATAACAGAAGATCTCTAACTTAGAATATTACCTTACAATTATTTATTAAATTACGAAATTTAATTTCGCTTCGGTATTCAGAGACGACAAATTTCATTTTAATTAATCTGGTAAAGCAGTAGCAGCAAATGTACCTGTCTAATGTGTTATAGACGTAGTAAATAATCCTTTCCCATCGTGAACATACGATAACTTCCGAATGCTGCCGACTGGAGTAGGAAATACGAACATTTCCGAGATAATACGATGGTAAAGGATTTTGCACGACATCTTTGTCATAATTATGTGTGAACGCGTAAATGCTGATAAATTACTGTTATGTTATTATCACTATAAACAATTATTAGAACATAATTTTGCATGATTTACAAGCAAAAACTGTTGCCGATTGTGATAGTCAAATGAATTATTATATTTAATTATTGTTTTCACATTTTAATGGGATGTGTTAGGACTCAATCAAGAGGCATGAGCTGTGTAGAGTTTGGGTGTGTGAGTTTTTCCACTGTCTGAGCCGGCTAAATTGATATACAGCTTTTTATGAATATTAGTACAATTTTGTCGATTTTATGATAGATAATACTAAAATTTTTGTGGTTGAGGTTTTTTTAGAATAATCATTCTGGAGCTCCGCTAATCACTACATAGTATAAAATAAAGTCGTTTTCTCTGTCCCTATGTCCCTATGTCCCTACGTATGCTTATATCTTCAAAACTACACAACGGATTTTGATGCGGTTTTTTTTAATAGATAGAGTGATTCAGGAGGAAGGTTTTTATGTATAATTCTACGCAGACGAAGTCGCGGGCAGAAGCTAGTCATGAATAAAGTTTAAAAAAACTTTTTGCTTTAAGCGTGATGGTCGCGTGTCTACACGCTTTAAATTACCATAGACCGTATTTTACGTAACGTTGTTCATTGTACTAAGTCCTTTAACTGCTGAAGAAGTTAAAACATTAACTTTCCTGATCCAATTTCTCTTAAGTTAATTGCAGTTTCGAGTTAGTCGAATGGTGAGGGTAAATGCGACATAAAAGTAAATTTGTTTCGAGGGTAGTCATGTGGAACGTACGCAGTGACGCGGTGCAGATTTGCTTTATGTCTGGCATAAATTGTGGCTGAAATTTGTCTTAATCGCGATGTTGGCAGCAGTGGGATCGGGTATACGCTTGCATCAAATGAGATTGTAATGTGAACGATTCAAACGATTTTCATATTTTTTTAGCCAAGCGTGTCTAAAATACCCACTGTTAGGTAGTTATATTGTTAAAAAAATGCTGAGTCACGTAGAAGTTACCTCGTAACATACATACATGCATAAATGACGTCTTTGTCCCTTACGGGGTAGACAAAGCCTAAGGTAACAAGTCTTAAAGGCCACGTTTAGCATGATTGTGGGCGTATAGGTGGAAAGGGGAATCAAAATAGTGATGAGTTATTAGCCGCATCGCCTATAACATGATTCCTATTTTCGTCCACTCCCTCGAAGGGCTTTTAATATCTGCGCGGGAAGAGAAGCATCTGGTACATTCTATGTTTTTCCTTTGCTCCCAGACCAGTAGACTTATAACCTAACTCGCTCGCAATCGCCATCGTGTTCGTTTTGACAGTTCTTGTATGAATGTGACAGCTAGCTGATTCCGATGCCAATTGTCAGCCCATACATGAACTGTCAAAATGAACACGATGGCGATTGCGAACGAGTTAAGTAATAAGCCTACAGCATGGAAGACTAAGGTTATCTCGTAATCGGTATTAAAGAAAGCAGTTATTTATGACATTAATACACGGTCTCTTAAAATTGTTCTGGGATATTACAGAAGGCGGTTTAGTTAGTTTGACTAAATAGCCCTCTAAATGTTTTTTCAGCATTTTTAAATCACAGTCAACAAACCTTTCCATACTTTGCACGATATTCAAAGTGAACCGCGTTGAGGGCGGCGCTATTTAAATGAGAAATCTGAAACCACCTTCCGTGATATTCCGGCGACCCTGGCAGTGAGAGCGTGTTTCTATATACCAAAAATCTCGCTTGCAGCTTAAGTTAACTCAGGTTAATAACTTGGTCGAGCAACCATAGCTACCTGCAAGACCTGTACTTACCAGCAACAACGAGGGAAGTCCCGATGAAGGAGTCAATGGCGGTCGCGAATCGAGGGTTGAGAGCCCCGAGACTCTTGGAAGCGAGACGGCAGAGGCAGGTGGCTATGCCTTCCACCACGGCTCCGTAGAGAACTGGCACCTGGAATCATGGGCGAAGGGGTAAGGATTTATCTGTAAGTAAATGTCATTGGTGATTTTTTTTTTGTTAAAAATGACATTTTGAATACAATCTTTTTTTGCAGACTGTAACTTTTAAATTAGAAGCAGGTCTACTAATAGTGGGTCACACTTTTTTAAGGTTTCATTACAGATATAATTAAACGTCAGGATAGGTGAAACGTGAAACTAGGTACATAAACAAATTTGTAAACAGCAAACTTTTGTATTCATAGATCACTGCCTTACAATGACGTCTTAATGGGATTCAATTCCGAACCAAAGTTGAATCGCTCGCTGTCAGATCCATTCTAGAAGTGTCAGAAATGACAGCTAAGACGTAAAATTGAATCGGAATTGAATCGCATTAAGACGTCATGGTAAGGCAGAGCTTGATGCATTTTTATTGTACTTTAAGTACATGTCGTTGATTTTTAAGTGATTAATTTGTGATTTTTGGGTGAGTTCGCACTTGAGCGTTTTCCAAAAAAAAGCACATTCTGGGTTTTTCTTACTCAGAATCGTTTACTCTATCGATCCTCATACGAGAAAAAATGTGTCCCGAAATACCATTCCAGTTCGTCACTTTTTGAATATAGGTAGGTATGGAACGTGACGAAGAGGAAAAAAAATCCTTAGTAAAATTAGAGACACATTTTTCCTGTACGAAGATCGATAAAAACGATTCTGAGTAAGAAAGACCCAAATTAGTTAAATTCTGGTAAAAAAAATCATGTACACTTTTTTTTGGAAAACGCTCAAATACGCCTCGCACTATTCATTCTTTTTCACTTACACGCACACCACCACCAATAGTCTGAAGAGTGGCGCTGCCAAAGGTCATTGGAGCTAGTCAACTTTATTTTTATAATTAGAATAATTAAAAGCTTGTGCCCTAACGGACTCTGGTTCTTGCATCTAATGTAAATGCAGACTTGTCTGTGTCGGGAGTTTCTGTGGCACCTCTCGTTGAACCCGAGAGGCTCTTGCCTTCTCGATTCGCATTTGGGTGCAGGGCCTTATACCCCGAAATGCGAAACTTGAAGTTCGTTTCGTGTCGTCCCACTCACACAAAGTCATAATGAGCGTGACATGATACGAACTCCGAAGTTCGATTTCGGAATAGCCCCTCTGGTTAGTACACGCAAACTCACTCCATGCACGTGAAAATAGCAGATCGCTTTCCATGCAAAGTCGTACAGCGTGAGCTCTCACTGTCTCACTCATTCTTAGGGATTTGATACTTGAATTGGCTGAGTGAGGGAGATAGCAAGATAGACCCGAATGACACTGTAAAGAGATCGCAGCCTGATGAGCGATGGATTAAAAAGAAATATGTAATTACCTGCAAATCAGCCTTGCAGTCTTCAAAGGCCTTGTCCTTGTGTGTCTCGGCGATTTCAAGTGCCCAGTACATCTGAACATACTTGAAGACAAGGAGTCCACCAGCCAGCTCAGCCCAGGTCTTCAGTAAAGCTTTTCGAATGTCACCCTTTCCTGGAGATAAAAGTTTATAAAAAAACATTTTTAATACAAACTGCCGACTGTGCTTTTTGTTAACTATACATATATCATCATCATCTCCAGCCTATGTACGTCCCACTGCTGGGCACAGACCTCCTCTCAGAATGCGAGGGCTTGGATACATCGTTGAACTGCTTCGCAGATGTGTGCAGGTTTCCTCACGATGTATTCCTTCGCCGAAAAACTCATGGTAAATTTCAAAAAACTCAGAGGTCTGACAGCGAGCGAGCCTAAACTGATTCGGAATAAAATCGCATTAAGACGTCATGGTAACCCCCCAGATTATTGTATTGCCCCGGGAATAACATAGAACAATGATGATTCAAATGAGACCTTACCTTCGATGATGTCCTCAATGTGAGTGTAAGGGCAGGCGGTGGCGTCTCCCCAGTTGAGGGACCACCAGATCGTGAGAGCGAACAGGAATATGGCGTACGTGCCTACACCGAAGTTATCTGCCACTGGAATATAAGAAATACCACGTAAATCAGAAGGCAATTTAACTATTACAAACAGATATTTCGAAGAGGCTAATAGACGCTACGGGTGACCGCAGCGCTGGCAGCTTCCTTGGACAGCGTATTAGTATCGCTGTTCAAACGGGGAATGCTGCCAGCGTCTGTGGTACTATTGCCACGGGGCCCCCTCCTTTTTGCATGTACTGGAACGGTGACGGTCTTAACTCCTGGGTTCCAAGCATGGGTGTGCTTACCCCCCCTGGGGGTAAAATCGGTTTTACGCGGGGGTCATGAGCTGGTTGGCTGGATGATTTCCTTGCCTTAGCAACGAATATCGCACCCTTCGTGGAAGAAAGACGTAAGTCCTATTGACTTAACATGGGACTTACGTCTTTCTTCCACGAAGGGTGCGATATACTCGTCTGTGAGGGGTAAAATCCGTGACCCTAGTTAGGTCATAAGGGTAACGGAACTGAAAAGGTTAAGAACCACCGCCTTAACTTGATACTGCTAATCAGCGAAAACCTATCAGAACTAGTGTTGCAATCTACAAATTATTTCATAGTAGCAACATTAAACTTTATGTTATTTTTGCCTATGGCAACTATCACCCCTTGTCTGCCGACAATATACAAAGAAACGCACCATCCAGTTTTTTATTTCTAAAAATAAAGAACACAGGACCAGACCCCTAAACTAGTGATTTGTTCAATTAGCAGTAAGTATCTGTTGTCCATAAAATTGGGACTAAACTACTAAGAATAGCTCATAATATCGTCCGTCACCTTCACACCCTCTTATTCTTCTTATCTTTTTTTTTTCTCTTATTTTTCGTTTCTATGTTTTTTTTTGTTTTACCTTGTTTATTTTCTATAAAATTGTTATCTTATATTTATGTGTCTTGCAAAAAAGAATAAATGTCTTCTTTCTTTCTTCTTTCTTTTCTTTCTTTTATGTACAGTCATGTACATAAAAGTATTAATATTTATTAATATGTATTAATATGTATTTATGTCAGTGTATTAATATGTATTTAGACAAAGATTCAAAAATAAGTACCATACGCTCTTACATATTTGTCTGACATATTTTTGAGAAGTTCCTATCAATACTTATTTTTGCACTTGACCGTACGTTCCATTCCACATAAATGAACTTCTTACAAGTGTTATGACATCTCCTACTCTTTTGGTTTCATTCTCTTTGCTCTTGCTCTTGTCTGACTTCTCCGATTAACGTACAGTTGTGTAATATTATTCATAGTCTGACGGACGGGCTGTTTCGAACCAGGAATTGTTTTCAGTTTATTCGCTCGCTTCCGTTCGCCTAGAGTAAATAAGTAATGAAGAGTTCAGTTTGTTTTGGCGGACGTCAAGAGTAAACACTTGTTGTTTAAAAATAATGTTGATGACTGTAGTCGATATTTAAAATAGCTTAAAATAGCTGCTGTAGGTACTAAAGTTTCGAATATAGACTAAATAGCTTCTGCCCGCGACTTCGTCTGCGTAGAATTATACATAAAAACCTTCCTTTTGAATCACTATCTATTAAAAAAACCGCATCAAAATCCGTTGTGTAGTTTGAAGATATAAGCATACATAGGGACATAGGGACATAGGGACAGAGAAAGCGACTTTATTTTATACTATGTAATGATAGTGAAGTTATTATGACGTAGGCATTCTATAGAAAAGTTGGCGACAGGGCCGGATTATGCTGTAGGAAGTAGGAACCTACGCTGCAAATTTTAGTACTACGTGGACAAAGTCACGGGCAAAAGCTAGATAGTTATTATCAGGTTTAATGCTAGATTTTTAAAAGCCCAACCAAGAGACATCCAATGAGGTTGGCATAGTCACACAAGTGCACTTAAGCCTCGTAAAAATATTAAATTAAAAAAAAAAAGCCTATAAGATCTATTTGAAATTATGCCTAATAATAAGTTTGGTTATTGTATTAAATTTATTTAAGAACTTTGTTTGCGTTCTATAGAGGGATTAATGGTTAATTAATTTGCTGTGCAAAGATCCGAAAGTGAATTAGCAGCTGTTTACCTCAAACAAGATAAATTTTAAGCAATTTAGTAGCTACGGACGAATTTTCTAATTACATTTTAAAGTAAGTTTTGAAAGATATTAGTTGTATTTCAAAGATGCGTGTTGTACTTAGAACATATATCATCTTGCAGAGTATTGTGAAAGTCACAGGCAAAGCTAGTCTTTCATATATTATAATTAAATCTGTATGACTGAATTCCCATCGAGAGAATGGGCGAGTCTTAGAATTCGTGTTATAGGCGATGCGGCTAGCAACCCATCACTGTTTTGATTCCTTTTTCCGCCTATACGCCTACAATCATGCTAAACGTGGCCTTTAGGTCTTGTTACCTTAGGCTCTGTCCTCCGTAAGGGATATAGACGTGATTTGTGTATGTATGACTGGGGATCTTAGGGTTAACATAATTCCATTGAGTAGTTACAGTTACTGCATGGCAGAGTTATATAAATAACTAAACTCATCTGTGTATTCGCATTAGTAATATTAGTAAGATAAAAATAAGATACGGTTTGGAATGAATTGTCCCTGACTGGTTTCATAACTACGATATAAATACTCGGTAGTTTAAGATCTAGTCAGATGCTGTATAGGCTTCTTTGATGGCGGGGGATGGTAGCCACCACCCCCGCTTGTCCCGGAAGCCTTGCATGCCAATTATAATCAACTTAAAATTTTAGAAAGAGTGAGATGGTATGTGTGGGTGTATGGATCTTTGTCACTCTTTCACGCCAGAATGTCTGATCTGGATGAAATTGGCACATTGGATTGGAGTCTGGAACAACACATAGGCGCCTACCTACTTTTTATCCCAGAACGAATAAACGACTGAAACGAATTCTTTGCAGGCAAAGTCACGGACAACAGCTAGTGGATAAAAGGTATGACAATGAACATACAGTACCTAAATACTTTTTTTCAAAATTTTTTGTTCCGTGCCATCACTTTATGCGTGTTTCGTTCGCACTTACCGACTTTTTATATTTATCTCACTTACCAACGATCAGTTCAAAACAGCAACCGCATAGTTCGGCGGCAGCGATCGCCTCTTCCAGCAGGACTCTGACCAAGGATTCTTTGACTAGTTTCTGCACCAGGCGCCGCGCGCAGTGAGCGAGCAGAGACGTCAGGAGGATGAATAGCGTCGACACCACCAGAGGGGCGAAGGTTACTTTGTTTATCTGAAAATATCATTTATTGTTATTTATGTGGCTGGTGCATAATGATAGGCATTAAAAGACGAGTGAGGTTTTTTGAAACGAAGCGAAGACAAGGTTTTAAATTACCTCACATTACCTACCTAACTAACTAAACAACCCGACCCGCATCATTCCAGCCCAGCTAACACGAGAGCGCGCGAGAGTCGCGTCACGCGCGAGATTGACTATCCGTCTCTTTCTATAACGAACATTAAGAAAAAGACGGGCAATCTATCTCGCGTGCGACGCCACTTTTGTGCGCTCTCGTGCTAGACGCGCAGGCGCAAAGGTGGTCAACGCTCTTGAACGGCGATGGACAATGTCTGCGCCAGGAATGATGCGGAACGAGAGACCAGACCACGCTCCCGTAACCAGCGTCCCACTTCTTAAGAAATACATTTAGGAAACCAACAGCCAGCAACAGGCGGATCGCGGCCCGTCTGTGGACCGCAAAATACTTATTGTATACAAATCACGTCTTTAGGGGCCGTCCATTAATCACGTGGTCTTTTTTAAGCATTTTTTAACCCCCCCTCCCATCCCCTCACCAAGGTGATACATGATGAGGTTTAAGACTACCCCCCCACACCCCATCCAACATCACGTGTATTTTTCGTATCTACAAAAAATCTAAATTTTTTTAGAACTAGATTTGTCTTGCGCGCGCAAGCGCGCGTGTTGAATTTATATATTAATTTGGTATCGTATAATGTCATGATATATTTTTGTGTCATTTTACTATAATACATGTAACTGTAATTTAAAAATGGCGCGTTTGAAAAAAAAATGAAAAAATAAATACACGTGTCGTGATATCTTACTACACCCCCCCCCCCCCCCCCTGTGACATTTCGTGATTTTTGTAAAACCCCTCCCCCCCCCCCTTTCAAGCCTCACGTGATTAATGGACGGCCCCTTATACCCAGAGCCCAGGCTAACAAGGCCCAAAAGCCACGCTCAGCCTGACTGGGGGCGCATAGATGGAAGTGGAAAGGGGAATCAAGATAGTTAATGGGTTGCTAGCCGCGTCGCCTAAAACATGATTCCTAAGATTCTCGCCCATTCCCTCGATGGGCCTTTACCATCTGCGTGGGAAGAGAACCAGCTGGTATAGACTTTGTTTGTTGTTATGTTGTACATCAAGTAAGCTTTATTAGATTGTTACACTTATTTATCTGTAGAAATTCAAAAGTTTATTCTACTGTTCCATTATACATATTCGCTAGCAAATATGAGCACGCGTTTGAAAGTTATCGATGTCCTAAATGTGAATTTATATTCCCATATATTAAGTTATATGCTATCACGTTTTATCGCTTCACACTAGGGTGTGCATTTGCCCAATTCAGAGAACATCTACCTACTCAGAAATCCTGTGAATGTCGCAAAAGGTAATAAGGGACCAGAGGCTGTAGTCTAGCGTAAGGTTTTACACAAAAAACGTCCCGAAAGCGTTCATGTAAATGTCTCAGTTACTATGGAAAAATTGCCAGCGCCACTTGCTTTGCATAATAGCTATGAGAAGTTTTTACGCAAAATAGTTAGACTTATTTTTTTAACGGAAATTTACCATTAAGCATATCATTGAGAGGGTGGGCTGCAGTGTCATCTGTTGCCAACTACGAATTACTACAACACTAATTCCGGCACTGCAGTGTGGAATCTAAGGGGAAAACCCTACACCAACCGTCAACAACAGGTGAGTCGCGGTCCGTTTGGTGACCGCGAAATGGCGAACTTCGGACCGCCAAATACCTATTGTAATGTATTGCATACCATGTACGTATCAATGAATACATAGACAACCTAACCTAAAAAAATGTTTGACACAAGCTTTTTTGCTGACTGTGCTTTTGTTGACTATACTCGCACGGATGACAATGCGAGTACAATCAACAAAGAGTACAGTAGTAGGGGACCGAGAGAGGTGCGGGCGGATAGTCCGCCTGCCGCCCGCATCTCTCTCGGCCCCGCGGTCTTCCCGCCCGCCCTGCAACTGGTGAGGACTCATTTAAGCGGTCGGTCTATACCAAATTTCAAGTACGGGCCAACTGTTGAAGAGTTCCCTCCTGCGGAGACGGTCCTGGCTGGACCACCAGAATTCTACTACCATATTATTGTATTGTCATTTGGCTTTTATCTCAATCAAAATCAAAATTTCAGCTCAATCGGATATATAGATATTTTACATTGCATGAATAAAAAGCTTGTAATAAGATGATGATATTTTCTTTCTTCTTTCACTTCACTATTTTCCCCAGAAATCGTGAACTAACCAATACGAGTCACTGTATATTAAAATTACGGTGTATTTAATATTCTGGATATTGGAGTATTATTCCCCTCTAACAAGACATTGCTGATATTTCCCACCTACTGGTACAATTACAGACCGGCCGTCTCTGGGATGCGGACCAAAATATATAAAGTCAAAAATATATAATGGATTAAAATACATAATGGTTCAAAATATATACCTAATGGTATTTTCTGTGTAACTATTGGCTAGATGAACTTTTTGATAGCGTAACATATAGATTGGTTTAAAGGCTAGGTTAGGTTTAGTTTGGAAAGATGTCGGGGAAGAGAAGGAAAGAGGACGGGGGAGAGAAGGAAAGAGGACGGGGGAGCGAAGGAAAGAGGACGGGGGAGAGGGGAAAGAGGACGGAAGAGACTGCAAAAAGGACGAAAAAAAGAAGGTTAGGTTTAGTTTATAACAATTCTGTTAATTTGCAATTTTCAGAGAAAATCGCATTGTATAATTTTGAACTATTATGTATTTTAATTTAACCCATTATACGTACCCGTCTCTGTATGCCTAAGCAAATTAACAAAGTTTTCCGTGCACTACATCAGAGGGAACGATGTTTACTGCTCCAGAGTAGTCTAGATCTAGCGTCTTGGTAAACACAATGCTATCTCAGTGATTTGTCGAGAACTTTTAGGTTCCATTTGCCGAGCTTGTAGCTTCGGTATACTTGGTGGAGGAACTTTACCATAATAACAAGATTTCAAATTACAGCTACCGAACTAATTACAAGTGCAGCTGAATTGAGAGCCTCGTCCTTTTTTAAAAGTAGGTTAAAAATATTTCGAATGTTTCTGTAGTCATAGAATAAGCAAATGTAAAAATCTACAAGAATTCTATAGACTTAAAAATCCTTACTACCTACCCTATATGAAACTGTGCAACTCCAAAATATATACAAAAAATGAATGCCGGGATTTTGCTAATTCTTTTCTTGTTCTGTTTTTCTTTTGTCAGGAGAAGGTTTTTTATAACAACATTTCGAAAAAGGAAAAAAGAAGAACAGAGGCGAAACCGCGGGCATCAGTGTAGTTTTATATGGATTCTACAGACTACGATATTATATTCCACGATGAGACATTTGCATTGTCTTCGAAGGCATGATTTCAATGCACTATTATCTACTTAAAAACTTGTTTCGAAACGTCTAAAGAAAAATGTAGTTCAAGAAAAGCGGGCCAAGTTGAAAAAGAAAATCTTCAAGCGATGACATCCAACTTCAGAACTGTGGAACTCCGAAGATATGTCGAAAGGTTTATACGTTATCTGGGAATTGCGATGGTGATTTCACTATTGAATTTCAGTTTTATCAGTTGATTTCGCGGAAGTTCCATCACCGTACTACTCGACGCAAAAGTAGTTTCCACCAACATCACCTCGATAGTTGGTGCTCCAACACCGTGCGATTTAAGCGGTCTTTCTTGCCCCGTACGTGCACAATTTGGAATGGGCTGACGGCTGGGGTTTTTCCAACTGGCTACGATATGGGTACCTTCAAGAGGCGAGTGTACCATTTCTTGCAAGGCCGGCAACGCGCATTGGTGCTGTAGTTGTCCATGGGCGGCGGTGATCACTTACCATCGGGTGCACCGCATGCCCGTTTGTCGGTTTTAATATAAAAAAATAAAAAAAAGTGGCAATGGCGAATTAAACTTTGATTTATAGTTCGCCCTTGTCGGCGATTTCATAACGCACAATCATTCATCTGCAGAAACATCACAGACCCACGGATACTGGGTAATAGTGGCGTGGCGTCAAGTATATCAGAAGGCAAGCCGAAGGGCATTTAACTAGCCTTTTCCTCTAATTCTGCACAATAAAAGTACCCAACTGCCTTAAAATTGGCAAGCCAGTGGGAATGGAGTTCTATGGACGCCACGCCTCTATTAGGTATGCATTTTCATACATACATACAATACTGTCATGACTCTTCCCCATAGGGGTAGGAAGACTCTAGTTTGTTCAACGTATTTTCTCCTTACTGTACCTCTTTCTAATTCCAAATTCTATGTCTATTCTCATACTGTTCAAGCTTCAAGCAAGGGAATGGGCGAAAAACATAGGAATCATGTTATAGGCGATGAGGCTAGCAACCCATCACTATTTTGATTCCATTTTCCACTTATACGCCCACAATTTTTTTTTTTTTTGTGAATTGTATCTGTTTCTTTATATTTGTACAATAAAGCATTTACTTACTTACTTACTTACTTACAATCTTGCTAAATGTGGCCTGTAGGTACCTGTTACCATAGGCTCTGTCTACCCCGTAAGGGATAAAGACGTGATTTGTGCATTGTGCATTATTCAAGCTTTACTGTTGTGGAATTCCTTGCTTATAATCTTTAGGTGCGCCTTATCTTTTACTCATATTTAAAACTATATTGAAGGAGCATTATCTATCTATCATGTTGTGCATGAATCTGGCCTTTTTAGGTATGCGTATGTATTATGTGTCTATTTATATCTCCATCATCATCACTATCACTACATAATTTAAAATAAAGTCGCTTTCTCTGTCCCTATGCCCCTATGTATGCTTACATCTTCAAAACTACACAACGGATTTTGATGCGGTTTTTTTAATAGATAATGATTCAAGAGGAAGATTTTTATGTATAATTCTACGCAGACGAAGTCGCGGGCAGAAGCTAGTATTATATAAATACATTAAAAGCAATTCTACATAAAATCGTTACCAGGCGCATTTGGTAACGTGTATTTTGGTCCAGTGGTGCAGGATCGGACGCGACATATCCTCCGATATTATACGTTGGAGGCTGTTACTGCTTGTTATATTAATAATGTACTAACAGTTTACAAAACGTTACCATTTGTTTCAACGTACAAAACTGTTTGCGTAAGGCATGAATAATTAACATTTGAATTTGAGGCATCAGTTCACAATTAAATTAATATTTCATTATTAGTTTTGGTTAGATGTGGTTGGATTAAACGGACGATTGGTAATTTCACATTGGCCGTATTTATGTGAGCCTAAATACATTTTTACAATACATAAACAACACAAATCACGTCTTTATCCTTTACGGGGTAGACAGAGCCTAAGGAAACAAGACCTACAGGCCACGTTTAGCAAGATTGTGAGCGTATAGATGGAAAATGGCATCAAAATAGTGATGGGTTCTAGCCACATCGCCTATAACATGATTCCGCAGTCCATGATCTTCGCCCATTCCCTCGATGAGCTTTTACCATGCGCGGGAAGAGAAGCATCTGATACATTCTATGTTTTTTCTTTGGTCCCAGACCAACATGGAAGTTACAATCATTCAATCAGTCATTTTTACAATCTACCATTTTAATCAAAACCCTTACCGTCTATGTATTTACTGTGCTTCTGTTCTCAGTATTCCTCGAAAATAATAGTTCGTCATTATTTGTTGAGATTGACCGGAAACTTCACTAAAGAAGATTATTGTAAAGCCATTTGGCTTACACAAGTATTTACCTATGCAAAATTTCAGCTCAATCGGATGACGATATCTGCTTCAAATTTAAGTTACAAGATTCCACCCGCACAAACATACTTACATTGCAAGTTAATAAAAAGCTTGTCACTATCACTATCACTACATAGTATAAAACAAAGTCGCTTTTTCTGTCCCCAAGTCCGTATGTATGCTTATATCTTCAAAACTACACAACGGATTTTGATGCGGGTTTTTTTAATAGATAGAGTGATTCAAGAGGAAGGTTTATATGCATAATACATGCATAATATACCGTGCGAAGCCGGGGCGGGTCGCTAGTAACTAATAAAATTAACTTAATTTTTTATTCCATTCAATTCAATGTTTAAAAAGAAATAGCGCCATCGATACTGTCGGGCTGGTCTGGGAGCAAAGGAAAAACATAGAATACCAGTTGCTTCTCGTCCCGCGCAGATGCTAAAAGCCCATCAAGGGAATGGGCGAAATTCTTAGGAATCATGTTATAGGCGATGCGGCTAGCATCCCATCACTATTTTGATTAGGTACCCTTTCCACCTATACGCCCTTGATCATGCTAAACGTGGCCTTTAGGTTTTGTTACCTCAGGCTCTCTCTACCCCGTGATATAGACTTGATTTGTGAATATGTATGTACAAGCTTGCATGTAGCATTTTAACGTTATTTCAATTCAAAACAGTATTAAAATGTACATAAAGCCATCGATCCCGCTTCGCCGGGGGATATTTGCCGGCGCAGACTGTACTGTAAATATTTATTCAATGAGATTCGCTGCCAGGAATATTCATCCGTACTAAAATTGTTTTGTTAGGAATGATGAGAAAATAATTAAAATGCTTAATTATTGTAGATGCCTGAAGTGTTGGCTTTGAAACGAATTTGCTGAACACTTCAAGACTACCCTACTTGGCCTAGACAAAGACAGCTAGCTCGTAGGTAGGTACTACCGAACAATTTGATTCCTGGAGCCCTAGTTTTACACGCAATGTATGTCATCATCATCACCAGCCTATATACACGTCCCATTGCTGGGCACAAGCCTCCTCTGAGAATGAGAGGGCTTGGGCTATAGTTCTGTGGGGGGTGCCACAATAGATAGATCTCTCTCCAGGCAGATGCTATGCCTGGGGACCGAAGTCCGAAGGAAGAGAGTTGAAAGTTGTATTTATCACGGAAACTTCGTTAGTGGGATGTAGAACGATGTGACAGCTGTCATTAGAACTGGCGCTAGCTACTCGTGCGTCATAGTAGTTGTAGAGGCCAACTAGGTGGCGCTAGGGTGTTTTCCTTCACCGAAAAGCTCATAGTAAATTTTAAATGTAATTTCGCACATAAATTCCGAAAAACTCAGAGTTGCGAGCCCGGGATTCGAACCCACGACGATCTGCTTGAGAGGCCACAGGTCAAACCACTAGGCTACCACGGCTATATTAGATCAATGAGCTTTTAATGAAAGCCATAAAAAAACATGAATATTCCCTATTGACAGGCCGTCGTTATTCAAACTCCAGTGATATGTCAATTCATTGCGATAGGGTTCTATGGTGATACGTGAATATTTAGGTACTGTACATATATGATTTATAAAGTGATTTAATAACACGTGGACATAGGAACTGTCACAATGGAATCCTGTCACAAATACGTGAAGTGTAGTGCAGGATCTGACTCTAACGTAAACTTGTCAAATCTTGTTCCAGTGACTCGACAGTGTTTGTTGAGCACGCTCACAGTTGAACGCATGGCGACACCGGGTTGAGGAGCACACGGGAGGAGAAAACGAGCGGGACCGCTGCGTGTTTTATTTTCCGTATCTCAAAAATTGTATAGGCACAATGAGTGTGGAAACTTAGATGATAATGGTTTGTTTACGAAGGTGTCAAAATACTTAAAAGGTCCTTATTACTGTGAATAATGTGTGATTCCAAAAGCCGTTCTGTGCGTAGTGCTCGGCGTTCTCGTACCTACTATTGTAAAATATTGTCTAGGTGTGAGTCGCACAAAATTACTTTAATAATAATTTTAACCATATCCGACGATAGGTATCAAATGAATCAAGAATTACTTCTTGATTTTTTTTACGGTTTAACCAGTAGAAATTAAATTTCTAAAAAAGTAAAGCAATGTCCAGGAATCTTAACCGGATCCTCATCATTCGATAATGCGTGCTGTACCTACCGTTACGACACTCATAGCAGGTGAGTAAGCCTTAAAATTTTTCTATCTGTACCAGCTGTCACGTGACCTTGTTACTATGCTAACTTTTGTCGCTAAGCGTCATCTGTTTGAATAATTGTGTCTGCATGACACAATTACAAACTCCCGTCGAACATCAGACTACTGCTCACCAGGGATGAGAGAAAACGCTGTTTTTCAAATGATAGATACCTACTAAAAAATTAATCAAGAAACTTACTTCTTGTTTTTTTTTTTACTTTTACGGTTAGTGAAAGTAACTTTGTGAAACTCACGTTTAGTTAGACATTTATTGCTTTAATATACGTACCAAATACAGCGGCGGGAGAGTGCCCTCGGCGAAGTGCTCGGTTCATGTGTACTTTGTCACAAGTACTCGGCCCAGTAAAATAGGCGACCGAGTTACTCGGACCCTGTTTTGAAGTGCCCACACACCCTACTCTCTCAGCCCAGTACCAAGTTGCTGTTCCGCCATCGTACTCACTACGCATGATCTAGGCCAAACGCTGCGCCGCGCGCCCGTCCGGTACTTGGTCCCGTATGTCCGGCTCCGTTCTACGGTCGACGGGTCTGTCCGGATCAATTTCACTCGTCGCCGGAAAGTACTCTCGAATTGTTCCGGACCTTACTTAGCTGCAGGCATACTTCAAAATAAGAGTTTCGAGTCGTGATGTCCACTAATACCCCCTTATTCATAAACGCACTATGCTTCTGCTAACTTAGCAATCGTTTGTCCTTTTCTGTCACTTTGACATTTACCTTTCACAGATAAGGACAAACCATTGCTAAGTTAGCAGAAGCCTATAGAGCGTTTATGAATACGGGGGATAGTGTTTAACATGAGAATGAGAGGGCGTTACGATTTTCGAATTATCGAGACCCGTTACATCTGGGATTTAAAAGGGCTCCGGTGAAGAACAGGTTTGAAATACGAGAGAAATAAATAGTTATATGAGGTGTTTATTTGCTAACGAGATCTCAAATTGTTTTATGTTTATTTTAATTATTTATAGGGACTTATATACATTGGCATTAGTCACAGACGTTGGTAAAATGGCGGTAAAGCTGAAATGGGACTGAGCTGGTCATGTTTGCCGTATGCCGGATGAGTTATGGGCCAATACAACCACTAAGTAGAGTCCCACTAACTCATAGCGGCCCGGCAGACCTAGACCTAGAGTTGGACACCTTCTTAAAGGAGTGGACACGTACCGCGGCAACCGAGAGCAGTGGAAGCGTTGGGGGGAGGCTTTTGTTCAGCAGTGGCACACAATAGGCTCATAATAATAGGTATACATTGAAAATAATACATAACATGAGAGGATTGCCGAAGTTGCTTGTGGTCAAACATCAGATCATTGGATAATATCGCACCTTTGGTGGGACAAGGGCATAATTTAATTAATTAAGTACTATTATAATTTAGCTTTACTCAACTATTGTACTGTGCAACTTGTAACGGATCAGGCTTGAGTAAGCATGAATTCGCAAGATCATGAATATATTTCATACATTGAGAGCTAGTATAATTTAAGAATATTAATTATAATGCCATCTTACGGGAAGTCGTGAACAACTAGAAGTACTTAGGCCGGCTAATTTTATGATGGGTACTGAAACAAAAGTCATAGTTTTCTATAGTTTCAATTTTCGCCATCAGATGACGCTAGTAAAATTATCCCAGGTATTTTAATTAAAATTAGGTTAATTATTGGATAATGAGGTGTAGGAATGATTTAAATATTTTACTAAGTATGTAGTATTAGTTTCAGGAACTTTCAGCGGGTAAAATTGATTAAAAAATAGAGAAACAATATATGTACTGGGAATATGGTTTTTACCAGAGAAAATCTCAAAATGCAAGGAAAATGCTTATTGGAATAAGATGTATGATTCATTAGATTTATAGTGTCCAAGTTTCACTAACTTTGGTGCAGTAAATAAGTCATAATATGATTACAAAGTTTTCGGGGTTTGCTTATGACAAAAATATGAGAAAAGTACAAGTTTATTATTATTATAAGACGAATGATTAAAATGCAAGGAATTAGATTATATGACAAGAAACTCTATGTTATAAGGGTCTGTTCGTCTAAGTTTCATCAGATTCCGGTTAGTAGTTCAGTAGAAAAGAGTTATTAAAAATGGCTTGGGAAAATTAGTTGCATACAAAATGGCGATGAAAATTTTATAGAGAAAAATATAAGCTTTTTAAATACGCATATATAAATTAAAAGAAAGTTATCGTTTAGAGCTAAATTTAGAGATATGTTTGGATATATTCTTAGAAATAGTAAATAAGCTACCTAAGAATTAAGTAAAATTAAAAGTTATAAAATTGTATATTGATTTTGTAGTTCATGTGAAGGATGTGGACAATGTAGAAATTGTAGCCAGTGTCGACGTTGTGGTCAATGTGGATGGTAGCGCCGTTGTGTCACTCTCTATATAAGGGGAGGCATTACGTGATTATGGGTCTTTTGTTTACGTCAGCGGATTCGTGAAGTTCTCCTGAGATTATTTAATTTTGGGTTCGTTGCTTGTGGAGATCGATGTGTTATTTCTTGGCCTTGCGTATGCTAGTGTTTATAATGCTAGTATATTCTTTGCTCGGGATATGATGCTTTGATTTTTGGAAGTAAATAATGAGAACTGTATCGAGTTTCAGCTAGTAAAAGCTGATATCTGTGGATTGATACCCGGGTTACCTCAACGGTGTCAACTGACAGGGTAGCTTTCCTCAGATACGCAATTTTTATTAAGAAAATAACCACTTATGGAGTAAAAGTGGGGTCTTGTATTATACCAGAAGAGACAGACCAATTTCTCCCAGGATTGTGTAGGGTTTGTTATGCCTATTGGTGTTTCAAATTCAACATCGTTCTGTCACCTTATTTATCTATTTATTTATTCACACGGCTTATTCGTCACAGCGATACTTGACAATCCCAGTCCAAATCGTCTTTATCGCTGAGCACACGGGTCTTATGGATAGTTCTTGGAGACTGACCCTCTCACTTAGGGGTAATTTAGTTCAGGACTCATTCATTGCATTATGAATGGGAACGCGAGTAATTTAAATAAGAAAACCGGGTTTTTTCTAGCTTGTTGATACGTGCAGTTTAGTTGGAAGAGCAGCTAGGTTTATTAGGATTAATTAAACTTCAATATAGTTCAGTGATAGTTAATGGGGTATCTAGTATCTAAATGAATACATTTTAAATATTAATCTGAAGAGAAATATTTCATAAAGCACTCCATTCTCAAATATTTATTCTAAATAATTAAATCTAAAGCAGTTTACAAATTTAATGAACAATAAAGTTCAGAATGAGATTTAAGGAGGTTTTCTGAGTAAATAATGCTCATCTTCTATCCTAAAAGATAAAGGATAAACGAAGGAAATATCAACCTTTTGTATCATTCAATAATATGTTAAATAATATTATACTTCGTCATATTAAAACTACTTTTCTTTGATACCAGAATCTTGGCTTATAATTAAAGTGTTTGAAAGTTTTATTTCTTAAAGACTGAAGTAATCTGTATTCATGAAATTTTATATTAATTAATAAATATAAAAACGTAATAAGTAAATGGAATTAGTAGTCTCAGAAGTTGACTAAAAGTAGTGAAAGTAAAGCTTTGTATTTGTACTAAAGATCTTTTAATAGCATCAAAGTTAATGCTTAATTTCCTAACTATATGCAGCCTCAAGGGGATGTTTATAGTTATAGGGTGGCGTAAGTAGAATCCGGAGGGGAAGGTGGTAGCGGATTCACCCCATTTTGGGGGTTCACATATCTGAAGTACAATTATGAATTTACTTAGAATCCTTAACTTGTTTTCGAACTCTCTTTTTATCTTTATTTCCTTAAGAATTTATTATATAACCAATTTGCTAATTATCTACATTACTTTTAAGTAATTATTGATAGGGTAGACATTAGATAGAGTTAGGAATCCATTCTTATTTTCCATGCAAAGATTCTCGGGTTACTACAATATTCACAATGTTGGTCCATCAGTTTTTAGACGAATCACGCAGCCATTAATATTTTCTATTAGGTAGGTAGAGTTGTTAAGAGCTAGGTTAGTATATAAGATAGTCTTTAGATAGTTTATTAGGGAGGGCAGCTACAAACTTCTATGTTGAATGAGCACTATCTGTCATCTTGTGCATGAATCTTGTAGCTGGCTTTTTTAGGTATGTGTGTACGTGTCTATTTATATCTCCATTTATTATAAATGTGTGTTTCATGTATAATATATTATGTATTTCAGTACTTAATTAATATATATTCTAAATTGCACCACCTGCTCAGATCTGTTCTGTTCTCCAGTCCATTATGTTTGCCTGGAAGAGATCGCTCTGTAGCGATAAGGCCGCCTATTGTTACCTTGTAATATTCTGTATACCTTTTTTCTGTTTTGGTTGTTATATGTGGTGTTCAATAAAGAGTTATTGTATTGTATTGTATTGTACTGACTTTTTACTCACCGTCCCAAAGCAAAGATCGTCAGCGTCACCACATTTGGGAGCTCTCGACCAATCAGAATCCCTCCCTGTCACCGCCATTAACGACCGTTAATTTAAATTTTAGAACAGATTTTAAAACAAAACAATATCGTACCTCGAAACGATTATATTATCGCTATGTGTGTTTACTATGTTATGTTTTATGACTATGTGCTGCCAAAGTTTGTGGTTGTGCCTGCCAACCTCGTAGGTAGCCAAACAAATGGCACTTGTCTTGCAACTGCAAGAATAGTGGTTGCTACATGGATACCTGTTTGTTTATTTCACGATGTGGATGTGAATCACACACTACTACACACATACCGTCACGCTTCTTTCCTGCGGAGGTAGGCAGAGACAATTTTGTTCCATTTGCTACCTGTTTCGCTTCATCCACATTCATACAATGCTCGTCGGTTTCAGACACTCCTGCTGACGTCCGTCTAGGCCTTCCCCTCGCAACGCACCTATTTAAACTCCCCCTATAAATCCGTTTAGTTAATCTTCTTTTATTCATCTTCTCTACATGACCAAACCAATTAAGCATACTTTTTTCTACCCTAGTCACTATATCTTCTTTCACACACGCACGTTCCCTTATCATACTCCTTATTCTATCTTTCAGTGATACACCTTCGATACTTCTTAACGTTCTCATTTCTACAGTTATAAACAATAGAAAATAACTCAGTCAAGTTTGCTAAGAACTAGATATATTATTGTGTCTTCAAACTGGTAATAACATTACCCATAACTGAAGATCATAACATAACATAATATTGCATAGGTGTTCCGTCACATATACGTGAAAATCGTCTGTTATGGTAAACACACAAACACATAAATCACGTCTTTACCCCTTACGGGGCAGACAGATCCAAGCAACAAGACTTTAAGGCCACTTTCAGCAGGATTGTGGACGTATAGATGGAAAGGGGAATCAAAATAGAGACGTTGCTAGCCTCATCGCTTATAACATGATTCCTACTATTTTAGCCAATTCTATGGGTTTATACCAGATGGTACCTGCGCGGGAAGAGAAGCAACTGGTACATTTTATGTTTTCTCTTTGCTCCCAGCATTTGTATGCAATCACTATAATAATAAATATATGTACCTGTTTGTTTATTTTGCAATGTGTATGTGAATGGCACAATGCTGTTTATAAATAACTAGCTGTTGCCCGCAACTTCGTCTGCATAGAATTCGTTTATCGCTATCCTGCAGGAATTACGAAATTTTTCGGGATAAAAAGTAGCCTATGTGTTATTCCAGACTATAATCTATCTATGTTCCAAATTTCATCCAGATCTGTCGAGCCGTTCTGGCGTGAAAGAGTAACAAACCTCCAAACATCCATACTCACAAACTTTCACATTTATAATATTAGTAGGATAGATAGTATAGATACTCAGACAAGTTTACTACGAGCTATAATCCAGACAGAGATGTAATACAGGTGACTTCAAACTGGTAATAACATCCATAACTGAAGATTTTCAACCTTCAGACCCTCCATGCTGGGCTGGGAGCAAAGAAAAAACAGAATGTAGTTACCAGTTTTGATATTTCATAGGTTTTCTATCAAGTACACGTCAAAATCGTTGGTCATGGTTAATGTTATTGTGAAAGTAACTTGATGCAAATTTCAAATAGGATAAAAACACGAGGTAAATAATTAAAACTATAATTAGCAGATAATAATATTACTAGAGGATCACGTAAGTGCTCTAAGAAGGGATTTGCCGAATTTCCCACGGGATAGGAAATAAAAACCTTATACTTGGAGACATGGATGTATGGGGTATGTCGTCACTCTGACGTTATCTGCGCGAACGAAGTCGCGGGCAAAAGCTAATTCTTGTATAAAAAGTAATGTAAATTGAATTAATCCGCGATCCTTTTACACGGAGAGAAATGAATTAGCCGTGATAGCTAAGCTCCCTTTGCTGAAATTTTCTTTGCTGTGGCATACAATTTGTTTGCAACTGTAACAAGGCCATGTCTATAGCAACTAAAACCAGTTAGCTACCACTGATAACGATATTTAGCTAAACGAATTTCAAATAATTTGCTAACAGTACTAATTGATTAGCAACTATAGCTAATTTATCAACAAATAAATTTAGTAATTGCTGTTAGTTGTAACCGTTAATAATTCTTAGTTATAGTGGATAAAAATTTCGTTACTATTACTAATTTTACATGTGTTAGACAGCAGATAATATCTTCGATACGTTTGATAAATACATTTTGCAATCACTAATAACATTTTTGCAACGGCTGCAAATTTTTTTCTGATTCATCTACTAATATATTATCCTTCGCTAATGTTGCTAAGAATCTTAGTCGCACCAACAAATTTACTTTGCAATGAACAGCAATATTATATTAGCAGTCGTAGCTAATCAGACTTATGTGTGGCAGCCAAGAACTTTTTGCAGCTTTGACTAACTTATTCACAAACTGTAGCTAATATTATTTGCTGCAACTGCTAAATATTTTTTTGCTAATGTTGCTAAGAATCTTAGTCGCACCAACAAATTTACTTTGCAATGAGCAGCAATATTATATTAGCAGTCGTAGCAAATCAGACTTAAGTGTGGCAGCCAAGAACTTTTTGCAGCTTTGACTAACTTATTCACAAACTGTAGCTAATATTCTTTGCTGCATCTGCTAAATAATTTTTTGCTAATGTTGCTAAGAATCTTAGCCGCACCAACAAATTTACTTTGCAATGAACAGCAATATTATATTAGCAGTCGTAGCAAATCAGACTTAAGTGTTGCAGCCAAGAACTTTTTGCAGCTTTGACTAACTTATTCACAAACTGTAGCTAATATTATTTGCTGCAACTGCTAAATATTTTTTTGCTAATGTTGCTAAGAATCTTAGTCGCACCAACAAATTTACTTTGCAATGAACAGCAATATTATATTAGCAGTCGTAGCAAATCAGACTTAAGTGTGGCAGTCAAGAACTTTTTGCAGCTTTGACTAACTTATTCACAAACTGTAGCTAATATTATTTGCTGCAACTGCTAAATATTTTTTTGCTAATGTTGCTAAGAATCTTAGTCGCACCAACAAATTTACTTTGCAATGAACAGCAATATCATATTAGCAGTCGTAGCAAATCAGACTTAAGTGTGGCAGCCAAGAACTTTTTGCAGCTTTGACTATAAGTAACGATAAGTATTAAGGCCAACAGCAACTGAGCTTACGAAATACGCCAACAGATGGCGCTGCGCGCAAGTTACATCGCGCTATCGTTTGGTTGACCGAGCGTCCATATATACCCGAGATGATTTTGAATGATTATCTTGTAACAGACACAGGAAGCGAGTCTGAGTAGCCTAGTGTGCACGTTACTGCTTCTAATTCGTTAGGACGTTAACGGGCCCGGTCTATCAGACTTTGCAGGTGTGTGCACGGGTTGCCGTATCGCAGTGGCGGTCGCTTCCTCGGGCCACAAATTGATTACATCCCACAACTAAGACTCTTGGTAACTGTAACAAACTTAATTAGCAGCTCCAGCTAACCTGATTACATCTCACAACTAAGACTCTTAGTTACAGTAACAAACCCAATTAGCACTTATAGCTAAACAGATTACATCCCACAACTAAGACTCTTAGTTAAAGTAACAAACCCAATTAGAGGCTACAGCTAAATTGATTACATCCCACAACTATGACTCTTGGTTACAGTAACAAACCCAATTAGTACTTACAGCCAAACTGATTACATCCCACAACTAAGACTCTTAGTAACTGTAACAAACTTAATTAGCAGCTACAACTAACTTGATTACATCTCACAACTAAGTATCAAACTAACTTAGTTGCTACAGCCAACACTTTCGCCGATGCAACGAATTATTTTGATTGTCACATCTAAAGTAATTAGCAGCTACGGCAAATTTGTTTGCAGCTACCGCTAAATATTGCTAATTAAATTAGCTGTCACTGCTAAATATAGCTAATATACTTAGCAGCCACAACTAATTTTAGCTAATATGATTAGCAGTCACTGCTAAGTTTCCCAAACTTCAAAGTGATCACAACTAAGAATATTTGCTATCACAGCCAAGTTTCGGTAGCGAAAAACTCTTTGCAACGATAGCTAAATACTTCGATGTCCCTATAGTTTCGAAGGAATTTAGCTGCGCCAACTAATTCCTAGTTACCACAGCTAAGTTTTTTTTTCCGTGTAGTAATCTCCCGGTTTTATTATGTTCTTTCGTTGTTTGAAATATTGGCTCGGTGCCAGAGATGTAAAACGTAGGAATAAAAGTCTCGATCCCTTATTGTTACGCAACATCATCAAAAGAAGATATAAACGTAATATGAGTTTTGTCTGGAATTTCATATTTGTTTACGAGGATTTTTATCAAACATTAAACAGCTTGTGAATCAACTGTTTTTAATGAACTATAGAGCATTTTACTACATTTTTGTGTACAGTCGCCATCATATAATATATCGTAGTGGGCGAGGTACTCAAATATTTCCGAACAGCATTAAATTTCAATAAATCCGTTACACTAGATAAGGTTAGTAACATCAGTATTCTTATTATGTACCTAAGTCGCTCGCAATCGCCATCGTGTTCATTTTGACAGTTCATGTATGGGCTGACAATTGGCATCGGAACCAGCTGTCACATTCATACAACAACTGTCAAAATGAACACGATGGTGATTGCGAGCGATTTAGGTAATAAACTTACAGAACACGCAATTCGCCATAAATATAAAAGCAGTGACTTTCAATAAAATTTGGGCGTCACTGATGCTGGCTGACCATAAAGATCAGAACATTTGTGGAAAATAAACCTTACATTTGTAACAATAGATTCGACTTCCAAACAAAACAGAAGTACGGCTCATAATGTCATGCCAAAACGAATAGGCTCTGTCTACCCCGTAAGGGATAAAGACGTGATTTGTGTGTGTGTGTGTGTGTGTGTTTAAAACTTGTTTCCAGACTCTATTTGACTTCAACTTAAAACGTCAAAAATACAAAGTTATTGTCATGATGTAACATTAACTTCCTGTTTCATAAACACTTCTTTAGTTTTTTAATTTTCTTAACTTTCTTCACTTTGACATTTGCCTTTGCCACACGGACCCATTTGGCTGTAACTAAGTCCATAACTTTCAATAAATAAGGGGGAAATAGTCTAAATAATTTATAAGTAGTCTACTAGTTGTAGCCAAAAAATCTTCGGCCTATCTGCCCATTTAATATCTATGCCTTTATTATTGTCAAACCCATCCAGTACCTAACACAAATAAATGATCATAGATGTATGACGTAGGTAGGTAGGTATATACGTGACTAATTGATTAGTATGCACATTGAGTTTGATAATCACGCGGAAGATCTTTTGCCCATTGCCTTGGCCAAAACACAATAAGCATGAAGGTAAGGTTATTCATAGAGTCCAGACAAAATTCGACAGACTTGTTGATCTTATTGTCTAAATATCCAACTAAATGGTATATATGAATACTGTCAAAGTGGCCACTTACCCTAACGACTACTTTTAGGAATATTCCCAGGACATCTATCGTGAACTTCATTTTGATTTATCCCAACTTCACTTCAAGAAGTCGTTATAAATATCACTTGTTTCTCACTTCACTGACTGGAAATTAAACAATTGAAATTAAATAAACAAAATTAGAATGAATACGGAGGTCTGAAGTACTGTTACGCGGGCATTTTGTAATCGAAACTAAACGTGAACCAACTAAAATTCAAGATCATACAGAATCTATTTTTAAACATTCGCTGAAAGTTGACTTACCATTTTAGAAATCCTTCTGGAGCGCAACAAATTCTTTCACAAATCATATGTCGTGCGTTACGTTTGGAAAAGTCGGTTTCGAGAAAAAATATAATATGTACTACGTTTGGTTTTAGTTAAGACACGGGTGGGTGTGCGCGAGAGCATAGTGGCGAGGCCGAGCGAAGGCGATCTTAATTTAGAAGCGACCGACACAGAACTACGGATCGGATCTCCCTGGGATACCATTTTATACTTTGGTGCGGCGTGAAAATAGTAAAATGCAAGCCACCCCGGTGGGACACATGTGTGACACGCAGCTTAGTGTCGTCGAAAAAAGAACAGCGAAGTAAAGTCAATATACACTCCAGCGCATGTGGCGGCAAAGATTAGTGGTCTGGTAGTAGACTGTTTGAGCCCTACGGATGTTACTACACTCAGCGGCAAAAAATTTGGCCCTCGCATGTATGCATTATGATCATAGACATATGACGTAGGTATATATATAAGTGTTTATATAATGTATAAATTTTGTATGGGGATAGGACTGGACCAATATTTTTTTATTTTCGCCACAGAGTTAATTTGTTGTGTTCAGTTAATAGTTCACACAGTTCCACTAAAATATCAAGAGACTCGATAGAATTAGTGCTGCATTATTTTAACAATTTACGAAAAGCCCATTTTTCCCTTGTCTATGTGTATGTACGGTAGAAGAGACTGATTCACGTACCTGGGCCCCGATTTTTGAAAGCACATCACTCGAAAGTACCTACCACTCGAAAACGGGATAAATCAGCTTATATCTCCAATACTACAGCTCTAATCAAAGTTTTGACTAGTTCACAAGATTAATGAGAGCTGTAATTGTAATTTTGACATTGTATTTTTATTTAATTGCTTAAGATTTATTATGTTCTCGTTATTATTAATTTTGACGATCTCAACAGAAACACTTATATGTGTGACATGTATCCATATATGGGCAATGTAATGTTTTTGTTGATAAATAAATAAATCTAAATCTAAATCTAAATCTAATTGTCTTCTATGCTACTCGTATTTCAAATTCAACGCAATTTTTCACCACTTTCGAGTGGTATTTTCACACATGTACTTTCAGAATCGGGCCCCTGAAACCTTTTCTCACACAATTTCGCAGAATATCGTTGGCAGATGCATGGTAAGTCAATATGACGTTTGCAGTAAAATGGTTCCACAGTGGTACTCGATTCAGTTTCTTTCACATAGGTACATTATCAAGGAACCTCTGTACAAATCGTCAACATTCCAGTCCATGGGTCCAGTGTTGATGAGTTAATCAGTCAATCAATTTTTAAATTAAGAATGAGCGTTACGATTACGACTACAAATTAAATGAAATATCAATTCATGAGCATTCAGTCTACTACAAAATGATTAACAAACTACTTACTTTTTTTCAGTAATTCTGTTTTCAGATAGTCTTTGCCGGCTCGGTGGGAGCATTGAAACAAATTGATAGCCATTTATGGACTCACAGAGCGTTATTATTTGCCAGACAACCAATTTGAATTGTAGGACGCTGTACGTATAGTTGTACCTCGTAATGAACCGTTGCTTATACCGGCTAACAATGGCTTAAATAACCGACTAGACAAATCATGATATCATAGCAGTTGTGTATATGAAAGGGTTTTTATTTACAGTGATTTACAAATGAGTAATGAAATCAATAATGGAGAAGAATGAAATGAAATAGTTGGTTGGTTAGAAATATGAATAACGTAAAGCTTTAAAGTCAGTAAATATTTACCTACCTTTGAGCTTATAACATATTTATTACGTGACTAGCTGCTGCCTGCGATTCCGCCTGCGCAGAATTCGCTTATTGCTATAACGCGGGAACGATGAAATTCTCCGGGATAAAACTATTCGATATCTTTCCCCGGGACTGAAAGTAACTCTGTACCAAATTTCATTAACGGTTCGATGGTTTAGGCATGAAAGCGTAACAGTCAGACAGATAGATAGACAGACAGACGGACGGGTACGGAACCCTAAAACGTACAGGAATGAAAATCCACGTGAACCATTCAAATCTTTATTCCTTTCTTCTTGTTGCTGCTGCAACTTTATCAAATGCTTCAGTTTCTTCTCGAAATACTTCTCTGGATATTCCAGGATCGGGGATTTGATGGAGCCAGGACCTATTTCCACGCTGGGTCTTCTGTTTCCCTGGCGTCTTTTGGATTCAGTTCGAACGTCTTCCTCTTTATAGAGTTTGCTCAAAAAATTGAGCACGGTTAAGATTTTATCAGTGTGTACGGCAGATTCCTGCAGGAAACCAAAACGATCCATTACTCGCTAATCCTGCCGCTAAGTAGCGGTGCTTGCACTGCTGTGCTCCGGTGTAGAGAGTAAGACAGCCGAGGAAATTACGGGCACAAGAGGCATTTCATCTTAGTCCTCTAGGTTGGCAACGCATCTCATTTTTAATATATGTATGTATTTTTTAATATGTGCTTAGTTAGCACTTGATGGTCCCATCGGAAGACCAGCGCTGGCTGCAAGGCCAGCATTATGCTGAGATGGGACCATTTCGTGATGTATGTACTGTTTTTTTTTGATTTTTTTTTCACTCTTTTTGTTTTTGTAACCCAGTATACATATATCGCGAATAAATGTTTTCTTTCTTTCTTTCTGTAACACAGGGTATCCTAGCACAGGGCCCTCAGTTGTAACTAACCTAAATTTTGTTTGGAATAAACACTTTTCATTTCATTTTCATTTCTTTTCTTTCTTTCATCTGCAATCCCTCCGGGGTTGCGGGTGTCTATGGGCAGTGGTGATCACTTAACATCAGGTGACCCACTTGCTCGTTCACCTTCCTATTCATATAAAAAAAATGCAATTTCAAGATTAGAAAGAGTCAGGAGTCTTCTTGTCGGACTTCGTATCATGCTATCTCTCTCTCAAATTAAGAGCATACCATACCTCAAGACATCAAACTACGTGTAATATCTGCTACCGAACGGGGCAAGTTGTAATTGTCTCCCGTGTTCGTCTTTTTATTTGAGCCCATGCTGGTCTGGGAGTAAAGAAAAACATAGAATTTTACCAGTTGCTTCTCTTCCCGCGCAGATGGTAAAAGCCCATCGAGGGAATGGGCGAAATTCTTTGGGATCATGTTATAGGCGATGCGGCTAGCCAACCCATCACTATTTTGATCTCGTTTTCCACCTATACGCCTTTAACCATGCTAAACGTGACCTTACGGTTTTGTACCGTAAGAGATAAAGACGTGATATATATATAAGTATGTATTCTTATATCCCTTATCCGAGGCGTGCGGCGTGCCATGTTAAACAAATGAAACTGTGTGTCCTGAGTCGACGTTGCACAGAGGCCTTTGACGCTGCCCGCCACGCTGCACGCTCCGCCGAACGCTCCGCTCCGAGCGCACTCAAGCCCCACCCTTACTGTACAAGTCTTACCTTTATAATGTCTAGGGAATCGTGTAACCTCCTAGCGATCTCCTTAGGTCTATCGTTAAGCTTTTTATACACCACATAATACCCGCTAACGTAAGTCAAAGTCATTGCAAGAATAAGTAATTTTGGAACGACTCGAATGTTCTTGGAAAATTCTGATGCCGTCATTTCGTGCTGGCTTTCTAGCAAATTGTGATTAGGTACGTTGAGGCGAATCTAATCAGAGATTTGCTTAATTAAAATTCAGATTGTCTGGCTACTAAGTGAGGATCTTGTTAACTTTTCAATTTGCAACTGGACTTTATCTTTCGGTGATAGGTACCTACTGCTTTAAAGGTTTGTCAAAAGAGAAGCTGAAGACACGTTTGCGAACTATAAACGTAACTGTTGGACGTTACAGAACCATAAACTCTAGTGTGGACTTGTCTTGAGAACTTACCGCGATACCTTCACGGAGAGAAATGAATTAGCCGTGATAGCTAAGCTCCCTTTGCTGAATTTTTCTTTGCTGTGGCATACAATTTGTTTGCAACTGTAACAAGGCCATGTCTATAGCAACTAAAACCAGTTAGCTACCACTGATAACGATATTTAGCTAAACGAATTTCAAATAATTTGCTAACAGTACTAATTGATTAGCAACTATAGCTAATTTATCAACAAAATAATTTAGTAATTGCTGTTAGTTGTAACCGTTAATAATTCTTAGTTATAGTGGATAAAAATTTCGTTACTATTACTAATTTTACATGTGTTAGACAGCAGATAATATCTTTGATACGTTTGATAAATACATTTTGCAATCACTAATAACATTTTTGCAACGGCTGCAAATTTTTTTCTGATTCATCTACTAATATATCCTTCGCTAATGTTGCTAAGAATCTTAGTCGCACCAACAAATTTACTTTGCAATGAACAGCAATATTATATTAGCAGTCGTAGCAAATCAGACTTATGTGTGGCAGCCAAGAAGTTTTTGCAGCTTTGACTAACTTATTCACAAACTGTAGCTAATATTATTTGCTGCAACTGCAAAATATTTTTTTGCTAATGTTGCTAAGAATCTTAGTCGCACCAACAAATTTACTTTGCAATGAGCAGCAATATTATATTAGCAGTCGTAGCAAATCAGACTTAAGTGTGGCAGCCAAGAACTTTTTGCAGCTTTGACTAACTTATTCACAAACTGTAGCTAATATTATTTGCTGCAACTGCTAAATATTTTTTTGCTAATGTTGCTAAGAATCTTAGTCGCACCAACAAATTTACTTTGCAATGAACAGCAATATTATATTAGCAGTCGTAGCAAATCAGACTTAAGTGTGGCAGTCAAGAACTTTTTGCAGCTTTGACTAACTTATTCACAAACTGTAGCTAATATTATTTGCTGCAACTGCTAAATATTTTTTTGCTAATGTTGCTAAGAATCTTAGTCGCACCAACAAATTTACTTTGCAATGAACAGCAATATTATATTAGCAGTCGTAGCAAATCAGACTTCAGTGTGGCAGCCAAGAACTTTTTGCAGCTTTGACTAACTTTTTCACAAAATGTAGCTAATATTCTTTGCTGCATCTGCTAAATAATTTTTTGCTAATGTTGCTAAGAATCTTAGTCGCACCAACAAATTTACTTTGCAATGAACAGCAATATTATATTAGTTGATAGGGACATTCTTTTGCAATATTCTCCGTGTGGTGGGCGTGCGTCGCGTGGACATTTGAACATTAATGGCAAGTATGAAAAGAAAATTCGTTCCAGAAACCGAAAATGATACCGAACAGTGTTTTCTTCGAACATTGTTTCACAATATTATTGCAGCAATATACTTTTTGCAACCTATAAAATTAAAAGTACCAAAAACGTCACAGTTTCAATGTTGCTATGAAATAACATTATAGACATTGCAGTTACCTCGTAAACAGAACTTATTGTAACTTTCAATATGATTATTGCAGCAATTTACATTTTGAAATATAAGTATTTTAATGTTGCTTCAACGACACATTTTATACGTTGTTGAAACTTTCATAAAAAACATTACAGGCAATTTGCAGTCAAAGTTATCTGAAACTTATGGTGTTATTATTGCAGCAATATTCTTTTTGCAACATATAAAATTTGAGGTATCATAAACGTCACAGTTTCAATGTTGCTGTGAAATAACACTATAGACACTGCAGGTATCTACCTTGCAAACTGAACTTATTGAAACATTCAATATCATCATTGAATTAAATTACATCTTAGAATGTATATTTTCTAAACTGAAAAATGGAACTGAGAACATCATTTTCATGAAGTATGTTAAAATACCAAAACCTTCTCCTAAATGAAACAAAGCCAGGAGTACTAAAAAACGTTTTATTGCCACAACACAATGGACTAAAATGCTTTCAAATTTGAAAGATATTTTGCACAAGAAGTTACCTTTATGTTACAAATGTAACTGCCATAACTAATTGAATGAAAGTTTCGTACAAATTACATGTGTAGCATGACGTCATTAGTTATAAGATAACCCGCTAGAGGGCGCCGCGCGCAATAGAACGCGGTATCGTATGGCCGACACAGAAACGATAAGTATTAAGGCCAACAGCAACTGAGCTTACGAAATACGCCAACAGATGGCGCTGCGCGCAAGTTACATCGCGCTATCGTTTGGTTGACCGAGCGTCCATATATACCCGAGATGATTTTGAATGATTATCTTGTAACAGACACAGGAAGCGAGTCTGAGTAGCCTAGTGTGCACGTTACTGCTTCTAATTCGTTAGGACGTTAACGGGCCCGGTCTATCAGACTTTGCAGGTGTGTGCACGGGTTGCCGTATCGCAGTGGCGGTCGCTTCCTCGGGCCACAAATTGATTACATCCCACAACTAAGACTCTTGGTAACTGTAACAAACTTAATTAGCAGCTCCAGCTAACCTGATTACATCTCACAACTAAGACTCTTACTTACAATAACAAACCCAATTAGCACTTATAGCTAAACAGATTACATCCCACAACTAAGACTCTTAGTTAAAGTAACAAACCCAATTAGAGGCTACAGCTAAATTGATTACATCCCACAACTATGACTCTTGGTTACAGTAACAAACCCAATTAGTACTTACAGCCAAACTGATTACATCCCACAACTAAGACTCTTAGTAACTGTAACAAACTTAATTAGCAGCTACAACTAACTTGATTACATCTCACAACTAAGTCTTTCTTATAGTAACAAACCCTTTTAGCAGCTGCAGCTAAACTCGTTGTCGAATACCGCTAAAGAAATGCGATAGAGTATCAAACTAACTTAGTTGCTACAGCCAACACTTTCGCCGATGCAACGAATTATTTTGACTGTCACATCTAAAGTAATTAGCAGCTACGGCAAATTTGTTTGCAGCTACCGCTAAATATTGCTAATTAAATTAGCTGTCACTGCTAAATATAGCTAATATACTTAGCAGCCACAACTAATTTTAGCTAATATGATTAGCAGTCACTGCTAAGTTTCCCAAACTTCAAAGTGATCACAACTAAGAATATTTGCTATCACAGCCAAGTTTCGGTAGCGAAAAACTCTTTGCAACGATAGCTAAATACTTCGATGTCCCTATAGTTTCGAAGGAATTTAGCTGCGCCAACTAATTCCTAGTTACCACAGCTAAGTTTTTTTTTCCGTGTTCTGAAATTGTATTCTCATACAGTAATTTTAGAATTCAAACCTAAACAAACACATACACACACACAAATCACGTCTCTGTCCCTTACGGGTGAGGTAGGTATCAAGACCCAAAGGCCACGTTTAGCATGATTGTGGGCGTATAGGAAAAGGGAACAAAATAGTGATGGGTTGCAAGCCGCATCGCCTATAACAGCCATGATTCCTATGCCCATTGCCTCGATGGGCGTTTACCATCTGCGCGGGAAGAGAAGCAACTGGTATATTCTATGTTTTTAAAAAATACAACAATACAATACGATACAAATACTCTTTATTGAACACAAAATAAATACTCCATTAATCTAGAAATATGGAATTATATTATACCTACTTCAGAGTGAAGAGGAAATCCAAAAATCGCTACTTATTTTCTATTTTTAATGTGAATAATGTTTGTGTCTTTATTTTATGCTAGTTTTTGCCTTTAATTTCAAACGAGTGATCATTGGGTATTTCAAAAAATCAAGTTATAGGTACAAGCTAACGAGCAAAATTATAAACACACCCAAGCACTATGGCTTTAGGTAGGTACTCTACAAGAATAATTCTGTGATTGCTAACGTATAGCAATTCGCTCCACAAACCCAACTCCTGTCGCAGGCTTACTGCAAATGAATGTTCTACCTGCGAAGAATTTCAAATTCACTGATTCACCTCCCACATGTATGCAAAGTTGCCAGTGCAAAGAATCAATTACCCTCCTGTCGCCCGCTCCTTATAAATCGCGCGTCCCTGGCCATAAATCTCCCACTACATTATTATGCTTCGTACGCTGGCAACATTATAATATAACTTTTTTACTTCTAGCCATCTATGCAAAATAGGGTATTTTACGATAGAGTAAACACTAATAAATTGTAGAGTGTGGTGAAATAGTGACACTTATTTTATTTATATCACCACCCGCCTCCACTTTAAAGGGTGGGTGAAATATTAAAAGTTAGCGTTCCATATTCAAAAGCTGAGCGTGGAAACGAAGCTCTCTTTCGTCTTTGAGTCGTGGAATTGCGGTTTTCATTGTGGTTTTTTAGCAGAATTTCGTTCGTTGAAGTTGCCAGATTTAAAATGTAAAGTAAACCAACATACTGTCCGTGAGCTCTTAGAATGCCATTCTGGTTTGTCTTGCCGTCTCATTCACTCTTATGGGTTTGATACTTGAATCGGAAGGAGACAGCAAGACAGAGAAAAATTTCTGAACGACACTGAAAATTAGAACACATAGAAAAATCCGAAAAGTAAAGCTGGCCGGGAATCGAACCCGGATCCTCGTCATTGCGTGCCACGTGCTATACCGCTGTACCACCCATATCAGGTAAAAGCATTCTAAGAGTTCACAAACTGTACTTCTTGTCCGTCTCTACCTGGTCTCTACCATACCGCGATCAGTGTACTTGCCTATCTACACAGACCTTCTTGATGTTAGTGATCGTTGCGCTCGAGAGGCAATCATAACTTGACTCGTTCGCTCGTAGACATTATATGGAGTCAGGTTTCTTTGCTATTTGGCGCTCCGTACGACCAAATGCGGGACACGGAAGACACCTGACTCCATGTAATGTCTTCGAGCGAAAGGGTCAAGTAATGATTGTATTCCAAGCGCAGCGATTACAACTTTACAGCGATGCTAACAGAAGGGCCAGATAAACTACCCGTCTCTTTCTAGAACGAACTGTAAGAAAAAGAAGGGTAGTTTATCTCGCGAGCGATACAGCCTCGCGCGTACTTGTGAGAGCCGTGCAAGAGTTTAAATTTTTCCTATATCTCCTGCATGGAACAACAAGCCATTTAAAAGTAGGCATTCTGATTAGCAGGTAAATAATATAAAACAAATATATTTTAAAATACAAGTTGAGTTTTATTCATTACTAGTTTCTGCCTGCGACTTCGTCTGCGTAGAATTATACATAAAAACCTTACTCTTGAATCACTCTATCTATTTAAAAAACCGCATCAAAATCCGTTGCGTAGTTTTAAAGATTTAAGCATACATAGGGATATAGGGACAGAGAATGCGACTTTGTTTTATACTATGTAGTGATTCTACGCTACGCAATTACTGAAAAATTGATACCTATAGATATTGGTTGTAATAATGGCTTGCCTCTCTCTAGCTTCCTGCTTGACCTTGGGCCTGCCAATGAGAGTGCAGCAATCGCCGCAGAATTTATTTTAATTGGTACAAAGTTGTATGACATTTCCATTTCCACTATGGGTTGATACCTCTACGGACCGAGGTAACAATTCTTACATTCCCCTCAGGCAGAGTTATATAAGCGGAAAGTACCAACTTAGTAAGATTTATTCTTTGAGAATGAAGGATCGATCGACCACTGAAGCCCCTGAAGATTGTGAAAGTGATAAAATTGATGTGTAAGAAGCAAGTACCTATTCGTCAACATTTTATTAAAGTTCCTAACAAAATTATGATCGGTAATTTAAAAGCCTAAAACATGCAATAAATACATACAAGTATGTATTTATTGCATGTTTTAGGCTTTTAAATTTATTGCACAACAGAGCAGTGCAAATAAAATATAAATTGTAAAAAAAATATTCGCAAAAAAAAAACAATTCTATGCTAAACTTTAGCATAGAATTGTTTTTTTTTTTTGCGAATATTTTTTTTACAATTTATATTTTATTTGCACTGCTCTGTTGTGCAATAAACTCAAACCGAGTAGGTACACTAAAAAATAGGTAGAGATTAAAAATCATAGTTTTGTGACTTAAATTAAAATTTTATCTTTCAATGCAGCTATTAAGTGTCCGAACGTCTTTAAAAAATACTAGGACAGGCTAAAGACGACTATGTGTGTGACAGGACATGCCTAATTAATTAATTCATTAATTGTTAAAATCTCAAGATAACATTGGACCCGATTCTACAGCGGCCGCTAAAATACCTAATTTTATTTAGGCGTCGCTAAATCCCTTTTCTGTTATATGTTATGCTGACCCAGTTGCCGAGTCACCGGATTAAAGGGACGAAAACTAAATTTTCTAATTTTTAGTTAAAATTTAGACGGCGGATTAAGCAAGTGCTATTCTAGAATGTCAAGCTAAGTGAATTTACTTAGCCAGATTTTAATTGTTGCCCATTCAAATTTAAGAAAATACGATCCCATACTTTTTGACAGATTTTATTCACTCATTCACTCGTTTTTTCAAGTGGCAACACTAAATTTAACTTAGAAATTTTAAAATACGTATAAATGGGGTGCGAGTCGGGTTACCTCCACGTGTGATTAAGAGCTGCGGTTCGTTTTTGGATCCGTCCGGGGGGAAGAGCAGTGCTCGGTCCGGTGCGCCCTGGGCAACGGCTAATGATTTCCTGGCAGTTTCTGAGGGATATCATTGACCGTTGGCTAAGAGCCCGACAGGGGGGGAGGGGGGTCTTTGACCATTACCGTACAACGTTGCCGACATTTTGTCACAAGATTTTTAAATATTTTTTTTTACATTGACATTGGCGAAGTTGTCGTCACTATAACGACTTGATACGCCACAAATAAAAGAAGAAGAAGAATACGTATAAATAATTTAGTATTAGGCTAGTTAGGCGATATGCATCCGTTATTATTACCTACTTGACTGTACAAATCAGAATTTCTTTGGCTTTCCTAAATAGACGAAAAAGAAAAAGATATGTCACTGTCACCTATCTGTCAGCCACTGTCAGTTTCATTTTATTTTGAAACCGTTGTGCATTGCCGGCTGTTTCTCAATAAAAACGTTATTTAAAATGTCAGCTTTTCATGGATTTCCCGAGTTACCGGGAGCAGACGAGACTGCTTTCTGCAAACTAAACGAAGTATACTGCTGCGGCGACAGCCGGTACGGAAGTGTAACGACATTTACCAACACTGTAAGTTAACCTTTTGGGGGCAACAATAAACAAGTAAAGGAATATTTTAAGCTCACAAATTGTATTGTTATGATTTCAGACTAAGAAACACCCCGTAATAAACGTTACTAGAGACTTGCATCACCATCGAGTGACGGATGAAAACGTTTCAATGTACGTCGACGTTGACGACAATTTTTTGAAGAAAATAACTAGCGTGTGGCACAAACAAGGATTTTTAGAGGCTCTCAGTCTAGCAGCGGACCCTAGCGTCAACCGAGATAACCCACTATTGTCTGTAGCTGCTTCCTACATATTAAAAGTTGCAAATGTGTTCACCGCCTTTCATTATTTCATGCAACCACATTTGAAGGATATAGGCCCTAAGATTGTGTCAAATTACTCTAGAACAAGGAATTGGGGTAATGCTCCTATTAAATGTTTGGCGTGGCATCCGCATACAACGAAAATAGCCGTAGCTACAACAGATGACAATATAAGAGTGTATTGTACGGAAGCAGGGTTCGTACCAATGTTGAAGTGTAAAGCGCAAGGCCATGTGTCTTCTTTGAGCTGGAGGCCGTATTCTGCATCGGAGATAGCTGTGGGATGTGAGCAGGGTGTTATTGTGTGGACAGTTGATCCAAATTCAACATTCACGAAGCCATCTTCTAGCAATGCTGTGGTTTTGAAGCAGTAAGTTGATTTATTAACTTTATTATTTTTGAGTCAGACAATCACCCTTGTGTGCTCACTGTAAATAGAGGTGTTAATGTGATCCTGATTCACCCTTTGTCAGATGTTGCAGTACTGTTTTATAAATTTTTAAGAGAGAGAGAGAGAGAGAAAAACATTTATTTACACACATTCGATACACATACAATTATAATAGGAAGCAATACAATATACTTAGGAATAGTACCGATATGGTGTAAAATGGGCCCCACTCAGCATAATGTTGCGGCAAGCCGCAACGCTGTTTTTCAGTAGGACCCAGATAAAATTAAAAAACTAAACATATAAAATACACATACACTGTGGCGACACGAACGCCGGTGGAAAACACTATACAAACAGGCTGACAAATATCCGGAGGTATGTATGGCAACACTCGATCAGTTCAAATCGCATTAGACCAATTAAGACACACCTTTGGCTCCAGAGCCTCGGACTCTGGGCAAGGCAGAGTTTGAAATAGGTACCTGTGGTTTCCCATGAGGCTGACCGTCACCATTGATGTACTCGAGCCTCGCAAAAATTTTAGATAAAAAAACGTAATTATTTATACTTTTATTTGAATGGCATTGTTAAGAATTTTAATTTTACTCAAATTTTATTTGCTTACTGCTCTTTTTATTTACTTATGAATTTTGCTATTATGCAACAACTGAACTATAAATGATAATATGCAATATTGAAAGTATGATAAAAGTCATGAAAAATCAAACCATCACAATGCTAAAGACATTCTTAAGTAAGAGTAAAGCATAATTAAAAATTGACATTCCAGGCCTAACCACAGCCCTGTGACGGATGTGAGCTGGTCTCCAAATGGGGACCTCCTCATCAGCTGCTGTGGAGCCGACACCTCCATGCTCGTGTGGGACGTCAGCATGGAGACAGCTGTGCCACTGAGACGGGTTGCTGGCGGTGGCATTGTGTTCTCGCGGTGGTCTTTTGATGCCACCAAAGTCTTTGCTGCGACGTCGTCTATTATATTCAGGTAATTTGGGAGGAAAATATTTTTAATATCACATTGAATAAGGCTTGCACCTCTGAGTTTTTTGCATGTGTATGAAATATAATTTTGAATTTGTCATTCCTAATTTTTGCTGCCCAAAGTTTGCCACCTTTTAAAATTTTCGTACATTGGTCTATTCTATACCAGACTTATTTGGTACCAAATGTTTTGACACTTTTATAATAGCTGAATAAAAGTTTAATTTTGTGATGAGCCGTAACCTTTCCTTGGGCAACCAAAGGACAATAAAGCTAAATGTCGACCTTGCTAAATGAACTGGCCGCGTTTTTGAGGTCTTACAAGGATTTACTGGATAGAAAGCTGTAATTTACAGTTCTTAGTTGGTCACCCCAACATTAACCTGGTCTTCTCACCTTCAGGGTGTGGGACACGAAGCAGTGGGTGCCGGAGCGCTGGTGCGCGCGCGGCGGCCGCGCCGTGGCGGCTTGCTGGGGGCCCAACAACGTGCTGTTGTTTGCAGCCAAAGGAGAGCCTATTATTTACTCCTTAAGCAATGCTGGCCTTATGAATGGTATGAAACTGTCCGCGTGCGTTATTTAATTTTAACCTTTTGAACGCCAACGTCGGCTATAGGCGACAGAGATTCGAAGTGTAAAAGTGCATGACAATCATGCAAGGAAACTAGGGACTAGTTAAGTAAGCTAGCTTCGGCTAAGCTATGCGTTCAAATGGTTAATTATAAGTAAAAAACAAGGTAATTTTAAATATTGTACAGAGTTATTGCCAACAAACAAGCTGAGAGCATGACTCAAAAGTCATGGTTGGACATCATTGGAGAAAGTTAAGCATGACAGACAACTCTGTGGAACATGCCAGAAGGGGCATAGAGAGCATAAAAATATGGGACATACAAATATGGACTTCGCAATTGAGAATAAAAAATATCTATTTTTATTACTATTAGGTACTAACTGTCGTCTGCGGCTTCGCGTGCCACTTTTTTATGTTTAGTTTCTAGATTTAGCTAGGAAACCTTGTCCTGATAATAGTGAATAATAAACACAATAAAAGTAATCCAATTTGGTGCAATCGTTTGGAAGTTATAAACGTGCTTACATTTTGCAGCTTACAATCCAGAGTAAAGGTTAAAGTCAAAGGGGTGATTTATCTTTAACTTTGAATAGCATTAAATTTAAAATTTAAATATCCCTCACTTATTCAATTTTAAGCCAAAAATGCCTTACATAATTTTGGAAAAGAGCTGTTACTCTTAAAACTGCTTGACAAATTTACCAAACGTGGCTAAAAACCATCGCAAAAAAACTGGCTTTCGAATGAAAAAACCGTATCGAAATCGGTTCTTTCATTTGAGAGCTAATTGTAGCTCTGACATGCATTGCAAACTGAGACGCATAGACACAGACATCGACGCAAGCTACATCATGTAACACCTGTAAAAATTACAATGAAAACTTCACAGTGGTGCTCGACCAAACTAACCCAACCAGCTGCTGGAAATTCCAGAACAATTCTAAAACGCTTTGTATGGATTTACTTCATTATACTCAATCCAGGTGCTCAAACCAGCAAAGCCTTACCAGTCCTGGACGTTACTAAGGTGGAGCTGCCCTCTGGCGAGCCGGTAGGGGGCCCACTGCTGGACATGTGCTGGGACCCCACGGGCCGGTACCTGGCGCTCATGTTCGAAGAGTCTGCGCTGGTCGCCGTGTTCTGCACCACCAGTCTTATGATGCAGATGAAAATCACACCCTGGTAAGTATGAGGCGTTACATTCTAACGGTTCTGGCGCACCGTGTCTTATCTAGGTGTCAATTTGCAGCTTGTTCTTCGTACATAACCAAGTTACATTGCCAGCACTGGTAAAACCAATGTTGGATGATGAAACAGCGCCTTCTCTCGTCCCTGGTGAGCAGTAGATGTTCCACGGGAGTTTGTAATTGTGTCGTATAGACACATCATTCAAACAGATGACGCTTAGCGACAAAAAATCGCTTAGTAATAAAAAAGGTCATGTGACATCTAGTAACAGGTAGAAAAATCGAAGACTACCCACCTGCTATGGGTGGTGTAAGGGAACGCGTCACGGAATGACGAGGATCCGGGTTCGATTCCCGGCCATGTTCTAATTTTCACTGACATTTAGAAATTTAATTTGGATTAATTTAGGTTTAGGTCCTAAGCCGCGAACAAGATTGTTTTACTTTAGAAATAGTCTTTATTTTACCTTAGAATGTCCTAGTAATGTAACTTGGTTATGTCCGAAAAACAAGGCCAATTTCCATAATTCCATATGTTTGGTTTAAGTATAAACTTGTACCTACTAGCGACCGGCCCCGGCTTCGCACGGGTCAGTGTTTCTCTACTATATTATGCATGTATCTATACTAATATTATAAAGAGGAAAAATTTGATTGTTTGTTTGTTTGTTTGTTTGCATTGAATAGGCTCCGAAACTACTGGACCGATTTCAAAAATTCTTTTGCCATTAGAAAGCCACTTTATCACTGAGTGACATAGGCTACTTTTTACAGCGGGAAAATACCTTTTCCTACGGGAAAATTAAATAACCGCGGGCGAAGCTGCGGACGGAAGGCTAGTTACATATAAACCTTGAATCATTCTATCTATTAAAAAATACCGCATTAAAATTCGTTGCGTACTTTTAAAGATCTAAGCATACATAGGGACAGACAGGCAGCGGAAAGCGACTTTGTTTTATACTATGTAGTGATGAGCACCATAATTTGTTTGGTTGTACTGGTGTGCGTGCAAATTTATACACACGGCAAGACGCAGTTTAAACCGGCCTCACTTGGCCATCCGCAGACAATCTTGACTTTTCTTTATTCTGAGTATTCGTTCATACTTGCGATGCGTGAGTCCCGCTTGGTTTCTATACAAACCATGACTATTTGGGTAATCTGTGGACTAAACTGCACTTTATTCACTACTAGCTGACCCGGCGAACTTTGTTCCGCCTTAAATTTGAAAAATTACAGTGGTTTGGTCTGTGCTATCCCGCGGGAACTATGCAATTTTCCGGGATAAAAACTATCCTATGTCCTTTCCCGGGACTTAAACTATCTGTATACCAAATTTCAACTAAATCAGCCCAGCGGTTTAAGCGTGAAAAGGTAACAGACAGACAGACAGACAGAGTTACTTTCGCATTTATAATATATTAGTAAGGAGTAAGGATAAGGATAGACTGACCGTTAATATGAGTCTCCGCCCTTGCGGTGCAGACGCGCGGGGGGATCGCGGGGGGGACCGCGGGGGCCGAGAGAGGTCCCCTTTGTCGTCCCACCCCGCGCCCCTGTGCCGCGCGGACGAGAACTTATTTAAGCGGTCGGCATTGACGTACAATAAACAACTAGACTCCCAATCACGCTCAAAAACTGTCCGAAGCAAAAGTCTGAACACGCGTCTATTGTTCAGAGTTTTGGTTCAGTTGTGTTTCAACCGCGCTTTGATAATGTATATGTCTCTTTCGCACCGTAATCTTACTATTGAGAACAAAAGAGACAGGCAGGTTTCCAGCGCGTGGCGTCGTGTCATTACTTCTCACGATCCTACGCCATTGATATTAAACATTACTGCCACGAAATAAGGTGTCAATTTGAACGAATATGTTAATGTTATCTGTCTAAGTCGATGTGTTGACACACACAACACATAGACAAAGCAACTCGGACGTTTCTTGAGGAACCTTTGTTAGCGACTGAGAGTCTAGTTGTTTATTGTAAGTCAATGGCGGTCGGTCTATAACTGTTGAACCATCACTGTTTTCCCAGCTGCTTCGTCTGCGGGCTCGAGATGGAGGTTCCGTCCACCATGGCGTTCCAGCAGAACTTCACCGACGGCGCCTGCCTCACCATCGCCTGGTCCAGCGGCCGCGTGCAGCATTTCCCCATCGTATACTCTGACGGCTACTAGGTTTGTTACAACACTTACAAATGCACATTAACGCATTCGCTGCCAACCCCGAGAATTCTGGTGTCTCAGACGCAAGTGTGCGTTCAAATGCCTTTAAAATTATGACAGCGGCACTGGACAAAGAATGCGTCGGTGGCAGTGAAAGCGTTAAACATTTTCACCGCCAAGAAGTTCTAGTGTCACTCGCAACGGCCAACTTTATCTTTTTAAAGGAGCGACCACACCGCTGCGTATGCGTCCCGCTCTCTCACCGTTTCTTCATACATTTTGTTGCGTAAACGCACCGTCGCCGTCTTTTACGCACTGGTGTGGCCGGACCTTAATTAAAAAATGACGTGCATTTTACACTTCATGTCCTAACTTCATATCAAGTCAATGGATGCGAAAAGGTTAGTTGTTAGTTTCTCTAGTCCTAAAGCAATCTATACCTACTGGACCATGGGCAAAATATTTAAGAGGGGGTGTTGTTTCGCAGTTGGTGTGAAATAATAAAATTGCACAGGTCAAGAATATCTGAACACCGTGTTACGAATGTACTTGTGATATGAAATCAATCTGTTTATTATACGAACACCTGACTATATTATAGGATATAATAAGTTAAACGTTGTAAATACTTTTTTATCAAATAAATGAGTACCATAATTTTGAAAGAATGCCTTTTTTTCACACAAAAATATCAAAGAACTAACATTATTTATTTATGTTTTCTAATAGCCGCTACTAGACTTGGCTTGCTACGGGTATGACTAAATTTGTAAACGTTCGTGTCACAATGGAAAAAGTTAGCGAATTTTAACTACCTTACAACGCAACTTTTAACGATGTGTAACTTTTAGGTCCTCATCCATATGCAAGTGTGATGGAACTATGCCTGACAGCTGAGTAACGCAATTTTGACAGCGATCACTTGTAGCTCTCAACCTTGACACTGGCAAAGTTGTCCCATTGGACAGAAGCCATCTACTTTAAAGAAAAAAAAAAGCGTGATGGAGATAGATATATATGCGAACGAACCATGATTACGTTTCGGGGATTTCGTTAGGCTAGGCTTGTGCTGTAAATTAAAAAAAATGACGTAATAATTTTTATCTTTTGCTTTTTATTGTGGTGTTCTCATTGCTCGTATAAATAATATTTTTTGTATATTCTGTTGTTTTGAATTTAGTTGTGCCTTTTTTCATTGGAACGTAAAATGTCGTTCTAGTGACAGTATAATTCAACAAGTATTTCTCGGGATCGAAACTAGACTTCGAATTTGATGTCTGGTATCTGTTGTGTCCGGTTGCATGTTTTTCTTCCCGTTTCACTTTAGGTGCATCGGCTGTCTTTCTCAATGATTGCTCATCGTCAAATCCTAGACGAAGTTTTATAAGAAAACTATTTTTATCGAATGATTCTGTTCTAGTCGGAATAATGAACCGCCTTGATGTATTTCCGTTGCAAGTTAGGAACATTGTGCACATTTTATTTCTGAAAATGTTCTCTAGGTTATCAATCTCGATACCTACGGTAGTTGTTATGTCTTTTTTAACAGTTAAACGCAACTTCGCATCCAAAGGCTTCAGTTGCTCTATTAAAATTTCTTCAATCAATTTTTGCACTTGTTCAGCAGTACTTTTAACACATTTTTTGATGGCGCCAACTTTCGCTTTAGTGCTGTTGTGTACGTCTGATACCAATTTGTCAATTTCTTGGTTAAACGCCTTCCTGATTTTTACACCTGCTACTTTATTGGTTTCTTTTATTATACCCACAAATGAACGTTTTTCTTTGTTAGATGCTGTGTTTACGTCCCTTATATACATTTCTTCATAGTTTTTAAATACTGTATCAATTGTCTCGACGATGTTAACGTAATAATCAGCTAAAAAGCTTTTTAATTCTCCACTGCAAATCTTAACATGCTCACATGAATCGTCACTTTTGTGACGCTGTCTTAAACTTTCTCCTTCATTTACGACCTTGAACTTTTTAGGAACGCTTTCTAGTTTATTATTTTTACTAACAACTTGACATTTAACTTTATATAGACCGTTCAGAGTATTAAGCTCGTTGTGGATTTCGAAAAAGAATTCTCGAAGTCTTAAAAGGAATATAAATACTTCTTGGTAGTCAGACCCATCTTCCTTCCCGTTTTTCGTTGCCAGAGAGTAACGGTCGATTAGTTCTTCCCATTTTTTTCTCCAAGAGTCTATCATAGCATTTCTACTATTCCTTAGTATGTTAACCTGACTTGGATCATCTAGTGTCTTATCAGCGCGATTCCTCCAAGTACACTGAGAGCTCATTAATTCATTAATCAGTTGATCCACAGTCTTGACCACCAGAGCCTTTGCTTTGTCGGAGACAGTTTCTTTTTCCAGCACTTCTTTGACCTTTTTTTGCAACTTCTTATATTTCTTCACGTGATCTTTTACAGGCACCGAGTCAGATTTTTGATATCTTAAAATGTTTTTATTTGTGTCGGGAAACGGTGAGAATTCTATTATTTTTGTCTCGCCTGCATCTTCTTCGGAGTCATTTCCCATTGACTCTATACCTGAATTTTCATCTAGTACTAGTTTTACTTTATCGATCTTCTTTTCAATATCCTTTTCTATAGCTCTATCTTCGTCTGTTTTCGTATGATTAGTGTCTTGGAGTGCTACTTGAATAGATTTTACGTATGGCCCTACGTACTTGTCTATTATGTTAGATATGATCACCGAGTCGGATAAACGGCCATTCGCAGTCTGGTCAGCATTTATAATACTGGCGAAAATAAAAACAATCGCCGTAAGAATTGTAACTGAAAAAGAGTTAAATGTAATTATAGTAGAAGTCAGTCTAAGTAACCAGAATTATTTTATCACTAGCAAAAGATAATTAGACAGGCTCCAGATGCTTTTTTTTCGTTATTTGTTCAGCGCTGTTCTTGATGTAAAGTATATTTTATAACTTATATGATCGATTTTGTCAAGCAAATACGTAATTTCGGACATTCATTTTATTACATATTTGCGTTCTACATACACATACAAATCACGTCTATATCCCTTACGGGGTAGGCAGGTCCTTTTTTATGATGTGGAAAATGCGCCTTATGCATCCTCCCGGTACGGGGTTACTGGGGGTGTGAGGCTCCCGCGACGGCATACCCACTAAAAACCACACGGATTCCCTATTCGGTCGTATGTGAGGTGTTACGGGAGCACGACCACCCTGGGATGGGGTTCCCTGTTCGCTTCACCGGTGCAACGCAGGTTTGGGAGTTCCCGGGTGTAGACAGAGCCTAAGATAACAAGAGCTTGCTACGTGTAGCATGATGGTGGGCGTATAGGTGGAAAGGGGAATGAAATTAGTGATGGGTTGTTAGCCGCATCATGATTCATAAGACTTTCGCCCACTCCCTGTATTGTGCTTTTACTGGTATATTCTGTGTTCTTTGCTCCCAGGCGAGCATAGAAATAGAAGTATTATTTGCGTGGTCATTTCCTTTATTCACTTTATTCTCTTATTGATACTAATGCATACCTCGCGCTGTCGACGTTAGATACTTTGTCATATTGAAACTTGTTTCGAAAGCATTTTACGACTGCGTTTACTGCGTGGGACGTTATTTTCTGAAAGTGATTTTTACGATAACTCGGTACTGAACATGTTGTAAATTCGTTGTTTTATTACTCTCGTAATTGAATGGTGCTAGTTGCCTTGGCTTTTATAAAAGTTAGTGCGAGTTGCAATAAGTTATTTTAACAATAGCATTAACGACCAACGATATTGACATAATATTTCATATCTAGGTTTTCTGGTAAAAATACGTCAAAATGCTGGTCTGGGAGTAAAGAAACGCGCAGATGGTAAAAGCCCATCGAGGGATTCGGCGAGTCTTACGAATCATGTTATAGGCGATGCGGCTAGCGACCCATCACTATTTTGCTTTCCCTTTCCCTACGCCCTTAATCATGCTGAACGTGGCCTTAAGGTTTTGTTACCTTAGGCTCTGTCTACCCTGTAAGGGATAAAGACGTGATATATGTATGTATGTAACACCCATTTTCTCATGGTCCTACATGGACATCGCTATTTTGATTCCCCTTTCCACCTATGCGCCCTTAGGCCCTGTACCCCATAAGGGACAAAGACGTGATATACTTATGTATATATGTAGACGTAGACTATAGACACTACCCACAGGACATAAATCGAGATAGATCGATAAGAATTCGTCGATTATATAGTACCCATGGGAACAGAGCGTGTATATCTACCATATTGCACAGGTACTTAGAGATTATACATACATACAGACACACCGTCACGCCTCTTTCCCATTAGGCAGTCTACTTTATTCCACTTGCTACGATCCTGACATTCATCGATCTCTTCATACATGGCTTCGGTTTTTTCGACCTTTTTTCGAAACTTCCTCAATTTTATCACGGAACGTCCGTTTAGGCCTTCCCCTCCCAACGCACACATTCACACTCCATATGATCCAGTTTACTTGATCTTTCATCCATCCCCTCTACGTGCCTAAACCAACTAATTTGAGAACTTGACGTGTCACTCGGAATAGACTGATGTACGCTACCATCCCCAGATGATCCTAATCAGCCTTTGGTTATGGCACTTGAGGTATATACACTCTTTCGTTCTTCGAAGATTCCTGGCCCACTGTGCAACACTTTCGTAGTAAATGTGGTAGTGGCGTTACCTTGAATTGACAGGGAAAACTATGTGCCCCTTATTGCGAGCGCGTTCTACGGTCTGCGGTGGGTAAGGAATCAAATTGGTTGAAACTGTCTACTGCTTGTGTCGACGGCAAAAAGAGGGGCTATAGGATTAAATGTTTCCCATAATTATTTTAATTATAAATACGTTGATTATAGCCGGCGTTGCATAGATTTACATTTTGAGAAAGGCTAGTTATAAAAATAAACTGGTCCTAAACTAGTTTTTACTAATTAAATTTGAACCCCAATCTTACAATTACTCATCAGGTTATTTATAAAAAAAAACATCATTAAAGCAACAGCATTTTTATTAACAAAAAAACGTAAATTGTGTGTCATACAAAACCTTACACGTATATATCGATACAGTTGTAGACATGTAGGACAGTCAGCAAAAGCCCACATAAAAGCTTAACACTAGTATTGCAACATTGGTATCACTTGCATTTTAGAAAAATCCTAAAAATATATTTTTATTAAATATTTTTCTTAATCATAAAAAAATACTATAAGTTATTTTGGCTACCCAAAGTTCCTTTAAACATTTAAAGCCGGTATAATTTCAAATTGTTTTGGTCTACAAGTATAAACTTTAATTTAAGGAATGTATAAGTACCTATACGTAAGTATTTTACTTAAATTTTTCGATTTTAAATAAGCTGCAAATCTTAATTAAGTACATAACGGAAATTATAATTCACAGTTATTTTGTTTATAGTAAAACTGGATATAAAAGGCTATTAAAAATAACAAAATAAAAAGTTTAAGTACCTATATATTTACATCTCAATATAAGTTTCTAAAAAAAACTATGATAACTTACAAATATTTTCTAAAAACGAAAAGTTTTGTAATTAAGTTGTTCTTGGACATCAATTTTGTGCGGCGAGCTGGGAAAAATTTAATCAAAATTCTCTTTAAAAAGAATTTGGACTAAATTTAGGAAGTTTATGGACCACTGTTAAGCTTAAGAAATGACATCTCTCCTAGTATACAATGCTTTATCTATGGCATTTTATTAGAGATAGCCACTACCTGTATACACCCTAATCGTACACCTATCTTCCGTTGAAACTTATTTTGTTTTCTAATTTGAAACGACTAACAACCGAACATCAAAGTCCTATATTATTATAATTTTTCCTCTATCTATTTTTTTTCACTTTTTATTTTAAGAATATTTGCTTCTCTTCTAATAACTTCTTCAACCTAATGCCGGCTGTACACACTCGCCGAGTCTCGGGCGAGCGAGACGAGTCGGGACGACAGCACACCATGTACGTCGTAGCGTTACTTGAACAGCGGATACCGGCCACGATGGACCTAGAAACAGCTGCTGCCGTTTGTCTATGTGCTGTTAGCTACTACAATTATGTACGCATATGTATATCATAAAAAAATACTACCTAAACCATGGCTAAAACGAACGTGGTGGATGACTACTACGCACCCCAAAAGGACCCAATAAGAATTAACTTGATAAAATTTTTTAGCTAACTAGCAACTAAATGAACGAGTACATGTTGATCTCGTTTGCCTCGCGAGAGCGAAACCTTTGACTCGGCCGCAAAAACCGACACGCGAGACAAGGTGAGAGCATCATGCACACACACGTTATCTGGCTGTCTCGACGAGTGTGTACAGCCGGCATAAGATTTAATGTTCGTTCAGTGCTCTTTTTCCCCATTTTTACATTTTTGAGGCATCAATGTAATTACTACAGAAGTTTACGTAGTATCTACCCTCTTTTTCATCAAATGTTTCAGATCTGTCATGACTAAATTATGATCTGTCTGAATCTAACGAAAAAATGCTCAACCGATTTGAGCTCAAGGATCTTTTAAAGGGGGTAGCCTAAAGTTTCTAAGTATGGAGCACAACTCTGTTTAGGACTACAAGTATCTCAAACAAAGTCGCAGTTAAGGGTATTTATTATAACTTAACTATATCTATTCAAGTAAGTTGAGCTTGCTGTTTGTCTTACGTAGTTGCGCTCGCCACGGTATAATTTTTGCGTCCACCTCGTCCTCTTCATGTTTCCCGTTTGAATGTCCTGGAAAAATAGAAGATAATCGGTTAGTGCATCAAAGTAATTTAAAGTACTTTAGGAATTGACGGAAGGTGTCTGATTGAATTCGGTGGATCTGGGTAGTTTCAGAATTTAATTTAATTTCGGCATTCTTTTCTTATGAGACACGGAAAATAATGGGTAATATTCTAAAAGAAAAAACTAAACGGTCATGAAGTAATTTTTTTAATTTTTGAAGCAATGATAGTTTTTTTTACTAAATTGATAGCAGGGTAGCAAAGATTGGCAAGGTATTTTCGAAGGTTAATGTTCAGCTGCTAACATAACCACATGTTACAAGCTCTAAGCAGTAGGATATTTCACGGATAGCATTGCCGCCTATCCTCGCTAAGAAAATGGTGAAGTAGGAACGTACTTCTTAATCATTGATGCAGTAAATGCAAAGCAAAAGCTTAGTAATTATTTATACTGTTTTGTCTGTAGTCATTATCAATGATTATATAAATTTATTACATTTATTATTTGAATAAGGCCTATGTCCAGCAGTGTGTGGTAAATTAAATGATTATGTTCTAATGATTTTAATGGAATTTAAGGCAAATTATAGCGGCTGAGAAAACTAAAAAATAAAATAATGTCTTTAAGTTCTTATTGTCGTCCATGATTTTAATAGAGTAAGACGTTATCTCATATCTCTTTAATTCGTGTCATTTCGGAACAAACCCAAACCAAAATGCCACTGGGTGAGTTTCATAACACTAAGTTGTGTATTTAATTCAAATATTTGTCGTCTATGCAAACTCGGCAATGGGACATATTATGATTAAAAATATATATTTTTTAAATCTCTCAGCCTTGTTAGTAAAGCCTTATCCGAAGCTCACCATTACAGTGCTCAGTGGTCAGTTTGGCCTCCGACGGCGCGCGCATCGGCTGCGCAGGAGTGTCATAGCAGAGCGATATGTTGTCTATAGACACGGCGCGTTGCGTACCGCTCGGGTACGCTCGCCACTCGCCATTCGTCGTCCCGTTGGGTTCTTCCACTTTCGGGGTGTATAGGGTTTGCCTGTAAGATCATAATAGGTTAAATGTTTTGGACTTAGCTTTAGACTACTAGAAAGTAGCACGAGAGTCTTTTTAAGGCTTGAATATATTATTCCGATATGAAAAATTTACACTAATGAATTATGTGGTCGTAGAGATAGGATTGTGAATAAAAACAATAACTTTTCTCCATATCTTTTCATATGTTATGTGTGAAGTGCCGCAAGGTCGTGTATTAGGGCTGATTCTCTTTCTACAGTTCATAATTGATCCGTAAGTGTAACAGACACAGTAAAACATTATATAAAGATAAAAGTTTTAAACTTCGCTACATTGTATCCCAAATTCCCTTACAAAAATACTCTGGAGACTGGTTCTTGGTATCTTAGCTGTTAACTGGACTTATTTGGATTTGGTCTAGGGTGCTTATTTGTTCAAAGGAATCTTTTGTAATGGAGTTACCTCAACCGATTCTCCGCCTCTTCCCTTCTCGCGAGCAGCTGCCTCTTCCACGCCGGCACGGCGGCTGCACGTCTCCTCTCCGCCTCTCCCGCCAGCTCCCTCTCCAGGTCCCTCCTGGCCTTCTCAGCAGCTCTTCGCGCCAGCATTTGACGCTTCCACGCTGGTATGACGTTCCCTGCCGCATCACGCTCGGGGACCTGTGGACAACCCTGCGTCGACCAGCCGCGATTTGATTGATTGTTTCATCATAGGGCTGATTCAATTGGTTTTACAAAGCTGGAAGCGTTAGGTTTTAAGCGTCGGAAAAAGATCGGTTTAAAGGTTTTAAGTAGTCACGGAAAAGCTTGTGTTGTTATAATACAGTGGTATTGAATCAACCCTAGTTGGAGAGATTTTGTAATGGATTGACAGTACAAGATTAGAATAATAAAGTCGAGGTGATATTTACATTCAGGGTAGGTATTTACATAAGAAATAGGTATACTAAAGTGTACTGTGTGTGCTCCGAACTTTATGAAATACTTAATCAAAATCTTCCGTCTGCCTTTCGTTGTAGAAAAGCCCAACTAATTTCATATTGAGACAAGTGTGCCCAGACTAGCTTTCTATCAGCGAAATCATTTTATTACCCCTACAAACAAACGCTACCAAAAACTACCTCTATTATATTAGTAAGTTGCAACAATATCGTGCACAAAGGATCGCTGGTCCCGTTATTGTCACGGTCAGCGACCAGAGATCGCGTGTGATGCAACAGCCACGGAAGTAGCGCTCCGCTGTGCTTAATAACGGTGCTAATGCAGCGGCTATACAGACTTTAGGCTGCCTAAGAATGTCAGTACCAGAAGCCGGACACTTTCATACTTAGCCGCAGTAAACAACAATGCCTAGCTTCTTTTGTGACGGACCGGTACGATCCCCACCACGGAACGTTACTTCATCAAAATCATTTTTAATACTATTTTTATTTTTATGACTGTACTTTTTATCGACTTAAAATGTCATCTAGTGGCAGGTACTGAAAGTGGGTCTAATGACGTGCAAGATTCGATCATAACAAATAAATATTGCTAGTTAAATAAAGCTTATGAAGAATAAGACAGTGGCAGAACAAATTTCGACTATTGCCTATTGAACTACGCACGGGAGTTTTGCTCGATTTTTGTCACATTACATCACCCTGTCCAAATATAGCTGCAAATTTTTAATGAAGCCAGGGCCCTATTTTTGAAAGCACACCACTTTAAAGTAGCATTCTAAAGTACCTAGCGCTAAATAAAATTGTACTCGATTTCAAATAAGAGTAAGTATATACTTAGAGCAGAAAAAACTTACAGCTCTAATTAATTTCCAACACGAAACTACCGTGAGACTCGATCATAAATAATTACAAAATCGGAACGGAAGGACTACAAACTAGTCCGAAACACGTCGAACATCACTCGACTTTTATACGTACGTTATCCGCTTATGTTATTATGCTCTAATTAATCTTGTCAACTAGTAAAATTTTTATTTTAACCGTATTTTTAACACTGTTTTTACCGCTTTCGAATGATACTTCAATAATCGAACCACTGGTGGAACAGATTTTAGGAATCTTAAAATTAGAAGTACCGTACCTACGAGATCCTAGGCAGCTTTTGTGACGAACCTAGTACGAATATTATTCTCACATCTTGTCGTCAGAGTTCTATGATGCGTGTAGAATAAAAGAATCATAATAGTTCTCATAGCCGTAATTAAGTAAGTGGGTTCTATAAAAAGTAATCCTACCACAGACGTAGGAAATAAGGAAATGCATAAGCTATACCTGTACTCACTACTCAGCTTAGGTAAAAATGGATGATGTGTTATGTAAAAGTCTAATTAGTATTTGCTATACCATTGGAAAGTTGTTATTACGGTAAAAGTGAGCTGAGTATTGGAAAACGGTAGAAATCTGTCGAGTATCGTCACTTGAACAGTATTCGATACCTCAAGTCGAGACAACTTAAACATGTTTTAAGTACTTGAGACGTTGGGAAATTTTGAGTGAGTTTACATATTATTTGACTGACTGTTTTTTAGAATTGTGTAAACATCACTAAGAGGATTAAAATTAATCTTAAGTCAGAAACACGTGGTGAAGTGATAGCTTGAACGGAATCATCCCATGGATAAATAAATGGTTGATGACTAGGATAGCGTGTTAATTTGAGAACCCTACTACGAAATTTCAGAAGTAAGTATGATGAATACAAATTTTAATGTTGTACCTACCTACTTGAGCCTTTATTGGACTAATTAAGTCCATTTTAGAATAGACCAGCGACATAATCAAGGTCTCCTAACATCGATGCATATTGTCATAGATCATTTTTTACGTAGGGGTCGGACTGACCAGTGATGGAGAGTGTAAGTAAAAGATGACATGACGTGTTAAATTTGAGGAATACCTATAGTGTTACGTTTGGTCATGGACTTGTATACAATAAAAAAAAAGATCAATGAGTAGAAATCAAAAAGATTTGAATTACCTAAACCTAATTATACTGAGAACTTAAAGTGTTACCCCCTTATTCATAAACGCTCTGTAGAACTCTGCTAATTTAGCAATCGTTTGTCCTTATCTGTCACTTTGACATTTACCTTTCACGGATAAGGACAAATGATTGCTATATTAGCAGAAGCCTATAGAGCATCTATGAATAAGGGGGTTATACTTAAACAAAAGAAAGGACAAATCATGATTGTAGTAAATGAATAGGTATGTTTATTGTATTACGATCTATAATTCAACGATTAGTTACCTGCAACAACGAGTGAAGCGACTGTTGATAATTATGTAGTTTCACAACATTAATCTTGATTTATTACGTTACCGAAACTGTTTCATTACTTCCTGCCAGAGCATCTAATAAAGATTATAGATGCAAAAATAATTATCCCGCACTTAAGTATCTATATGTAATTATGATGGTGAATAGAACGTGGAAAAGAAATCTTGTGAATTGCGATGGCAATTCGCCAACCTCTTGACAATATTTTCATAATATTTATGAACAGTTTGCCTGACATTTCGATTTCAATGTTCAGACTTACTCTTTAGTCATAAAAATTATAGGCAAATGTATGTTTTTGTTACGCGACACCTTACGACGATAGACATGTAAAGTGGCTTTACGTATTGGGCTCAAAGAAATGCTTTTCAAAGATTTATTTAACGTTTTACCATTTTGACTTCATTGACAACATTTGACAAAATATTAACCTCCAAGCCTGTGTGAAATATGTACCTATGTTTTTCATGCAAAACAATTTATCTTGCACGTGTGTAGCGTAGTAGCAAAGTTTCATTGAAATGGACCTCCGCAAAGTAACGCCTGAATCAATTAAACATTATCGTAAAACCTTCTAAAACAAAACGATTTGCATGTGATAATAAGTTACGCAACTATTTTTGGTACGGGTAAGCAATGTTAATGAGTTTACTTTTGCTCTGATTTCTTTCAATCACGTATTTTCGCAAACGATAAGCCTTACCTTATAAAGCCTGTCCATATGCCTACCGTTCTCGTGTCACAGCCATTATTATGTCAGTTTTATCGAACCGCAGTTTTCGAAAGTGACGAATAAAAAAACAATCTTACTAATGACTAATTACAAATCAACTTAATTTTATTAATCCACATGTCTAAAGTAAATAAAAGTCGTGAACGCGGGGAGAAAGCGTGAAAACGTACGGACAGAGCGTTCGAATAAACCATTCATTCTAGACCTAATTGATATGAGACATAAAGCAAACTTTCGCTTACTGAATGCAACAATGAAGTTATTGTTGTGAATGTTTTGGATGTTGTGATGTATTAATTAGTGATTTCGTGATTTTGATTACGTGGGTCTGGAGAATTGAATGGTATAAAGGTTAGTTGCATCTACTGGCTGACCACAATAACAACAATACCTACTTGACATGGAACAAAGGGGAATTCTCAAAGACTTTATGCAAATCTTTGGTGTTATTTGGATGATGTCATTGTTTTGCCGACGCTGAATGAAACGATTCACTAGCTACTGGTAGTCTAGTAGCTAGGGTGACGGCACCAGTGTTGGACACTTTGAACTGACAATCACCAGTAATGGACACTTTATTATTAATTTATAGATGATAATGGTTTTAAATTGAATGTTGTAAAATAAATGACTATGTCTCAGTGTCTAATTTAAATAAGAGTTATTGTACATGTTAAGGGTCCATGTCCATTACTGAATTTTCTGTTAGATTTTATTCAGAATGTGAGCGACAAGATTTATTGACATTTATTGGTGTCAACAATAACATGTTACGTTACCTACGTTAATTGTATCTCTAAAGTCCACAGAGAATTACAATGTAAAGGTATCCTATTCTCAACTTTTAAGCACAACAAGTAAGAGGTCATTTTCCTGCCGCCTAATGCCATTCATAATAATTATTACAAACGTCTTTCAAAAAAATCCCGCACTCTGTATTGTTACTCTCTTCTTCTAAAACTTTAATCCTTTTTTTCCATTTCCTCATTACGTCACTTGTTTTTTTAATCGTACTCTGTTAATCTCTTAACGAGCATGCTAATTCAACTAATTCTAAACATAATACGCTTTAAGTTAATACCCCAACTCATTCCATTGTTTAGCTTAAAAGCATCCACAGCATAATTGCTATAATATTCATAAGGCTGCATAAGAGTGATTAGGGTAACTACTTTACAACCATAGCTCGAATGAAAGGTTACAATCACCATGTTATGGCATGTAATGCTAATGAGGCAATAAATTGTGCAAAACATAGGTGCCCAGCAAACCGTTTTTGAAGTAAAAAGTTTACGTAAACGATTTAAAAGCCACCGCAATTTCATGGTTGGACAAAATTGTTGCAAAAAATTACGATACGCAGTGTGTTGTTCATCTGACAATTGATTCTGCAATCATGATACTTGGACATTTATTTTTACTAAACGTTTGTGAAAGAACGCCTACAAGAAATATTACGATTTGTTGTTTATCATGAAACAAGTACTTACCACAATTATATTCCAGTAATTAAGAGATTAATTGTTAAGATTATAATCGTCAAGCTGTCGCGGCACAAATAACTCAGTACCTACAGATAACGCATGCAACGAATTCCTTCTATAAAAAAAATGCAGATTTCGTCAAATTATGCGAGTGATGCATTTCACGGTTATTAGACGAGAGAGAGGGGAAAATGGATCAGTGGGTTAGTGCACGGAAGCGGTGCTCGACGGAATGCATTCGCCCTCGCCGGCTCTAGCTTTGATTTCTTATTCGTTCAGATCAAAAGTTAGCAAAAGAGAAACGTGAGAGAGCGCATGTGATTTCCTGCCATTACTTTCATTTCATCCGGCCATACTGTCGCATATCAACTCGACCTTGAGTGTGTTGGGGATTAACCCCTTATTCATAAAACTAGTTACAACAACAAAGTGTACTTGTAGTCCATTCTAATTCATTTAAACGCTTTTGTAAACTAACAAGTCCCCTTATAGTGAGATATCAAGTATGATCATTCAAAATTCCGATGGATGTGAAGCTAATTGTATACAATGAGTGAAGTTTACAAACGTGTTAAAATGGACTGGAATGGGAAATCAAATCCAAAGGCAACTGTCAAAGTGACAGTTGAAGAATTGACGTTAAGTTAACGCCCCTTTAACAAGCGTTTATGAATATGAGGATAAGAGTGGGGACTATAAAAGAAACTGACCTGGTCAACAAAGTTTTCCGCTGTGAATCTCTTCGTGAATTCCGTGAACGTTTCCTTATCCTGCAGGCTCTCCCGCCTCGCTCGTTCGACCTTAAGTTTCTTGATCCCGGTTATATCCTTGGACATTTTGAGTTCTTCTATGAGGTCTATTTTGGCGCTTTTGTAGTCGGCGCTGGGTAGGCATTGCAGGCTGACGGAGCGAGCGGGGGGCGGAGCGGAGAGCGTTTTGGCGGCGGGCGCTCGGAGTCTGACAGCGCTGAGTTCAGCGCTGCTGATGGCTGCGAGGGGTTGGCTGGCGGTCATGCTGGGGGGCGCGGGCGGCGGCGGCGGCGGCGCGCTGTCGCTGAGCACGGGCGGCGGCGGGGGCGGCCGAGCCTCCGCCGCTGCATCATCCCTCTTGCACGGCGCCGTGATTGTTTTCAAGTACTCCGAGGGTTTGATGAGGCGGTCGGGCGCGTTGTGAGGGAAGGCGGGGGGCACGAACGGGAGCGCCGCCTGCTTGTTCACGAGGTTGAGCCCGCGCGGCCGCTCGTCGTCTGCCGAGGCCGCTGAGCCGCGCCGCGTCGCTGAAACATGCGCTAGTTAGGGGGGGAGAGAAAGTCAGCGCCGGCGCTGCGCGCACGCACCCTCCGCACAGAGCGTAACCATGCGTACACAAGCTATCAATAACTTAAACATCGGGATGACTTAGCCAAAATTAACCAATTATTTCACACTTAGCTGACCCGGCAAACTTCGTTTCGCCTTAGAATCAGTTTCAGCCATGTGATCAGAAATAGTGTTGCATAGGTAGTTACGAAATATTTCTTTTTTTCGAATAAATTCATTCTGCTATTCGGAATGGAGACAAATCCATCAAATCGACGATCATAACAATTAGTGCAGCCGTTCTTGAGTTATAAGGGCCCTAGCCCACGGCGACGTTTTGTAGCGATGCAGTAGCGATGCTCGCTGGCTGCGTTCCCTCGCCCACATAACACGATTCAGTCGCGATGCAAACGCGATACCGTCGCGTTTCTGTCGCTTCCATATCCTTAAGGCCGCTCGCCCACAGCCACGGCGACTTTTTGTAGCCTTGCTGTAGCGCGTTGGCATAGCTTCTGTAGCGCGCTGCAAATGCGACCAACGCGCGTTAGCGACAGCATCGCTACAAAAAGTCGCCGTGGGCGTGGGCCCTAAATGGCGTAAGCGACACGACTTTGTTCTATAAATGGTTTCTTTAATAGTTCTCGAATATTTTAGCAGGTGGTCGGATTAGCTGGACTAAACAGAACTGTAAGTGTTTCAGGATTTTTGAATCATAGCTCACAAAATGTGCCCATTGATTGATCGATGTTCATAGCGAACCGCGTCAAGGATGGGACAAAAATTACATACATACATAAATCACGTCTTTATCCCTTACGGGGTAGACAGAGCCTAAGTTAACAAGACGTTTAGCATGATTATGGGCGTATGGATGGAAAGTTTGGAAGTTTGATTCCCCAAAACAGTGGTGGGTTGCTAGCCGCATCGCCTATAATTTTCGCCCATTCCCTCGATGGGATTTTACCATCTGCGCAGGAAGAGAAGAAACTGGTAAATTCCATGTTTTTTCTTTAGGTACTCCCAGACCAGCATGGGACAAAAATTGTAATGAAAAATGTTTGAACTTGTATACATAATTGTTACATAACTACTTTTGCGTGTTTGCGTATGTCTTCTAAAACCTTTTAACACAACTAATCAATCAGACTTAACGGATGTTTGCTGAATAAATATTGATGAGATGGCATGCTGAGTGAATTCAATAAACAAGAATGAGTGTCATCGGCAATGCGTGTAAAAACTATATAACAGTTAAGTTAACATTAACACCCAGTTTGCAGTGTTCTAAGACTTTACGACGTTGCCATAAAACACAGATTGATTTTAATTAGTGATACAATTTGCGAGTAAATTGGCTTCTTAAGTAGTCTGTATCTGTATGATGTGTATTGTGCTAGTCGAACGCAATAATTGCGATCATGTTTTCTAGTGTTACAAGCTGTTCTGTTGTTTTATTCATTTGCGATGAGTTATTTACGATTTTACATTTAATCAGTACTTAGTTGTTTGTGGTTGTTGTCTACAGACCTTTTCTTGTTTTGAATGTAAAGGAGCAATGCTTTTCTTTCGCACTTTTCTTTTACATTTGGATTTGACAATAGCCAGCGTGATCTCAACATTTGAGAAACGTTTCGCTCGAATGCAACCTTAGCACCCAAATCATAAAGTTTGCGTAAAAATAAGAAATTTGCCAAACAATTGCGACAGTAATAACGAAAGAACGTCAAAACTATTTATTTTTCATATTTATTGTTTTGTTCAAACTTGACAGCATTCACTTATCTTACTCGCCAATCCTGCCACCAAGCAGTATTAGCAGTGAAATTATTAGCACAACAACTATTTCGCGTCCGCAACGCTGTAATGTTTACCAGTAGGTAACCCGCTTACTCGTTGGCCTTTCTTGTTGTAAAGAAGAGGTACGTGTATCTAATGGATCCCTTAGGCATCCTTTAGATAAGTCCAGAACCCTAAGAACAGTGGCGTGTCGCCAGGGTAGGAAGCGCATAACAAAGTGCATTGCGTCAACCCGCTGCCTTCCCTGGTGACCACTCCACGCCCTTGCCTAAGGAAGGCTTGAGTGAACGCTCTAGTTGAACATGCGGCTGGGAGGCGCGTGCGGCGTGCATGTTAAACAAATGAAACTCAAACTGGTCGAACTCGACGCTGCACAGAGGCCTTTGCCGCTGCCCGCCACGCTGCACGCCCCGCTACACGCTCCGCTTCGAGCGCCTACGCAGGTCTTGCACTAACAATTATATCAAAAGTACCTACCACACCACGTCGCACAGACACGGAAGCAGTTGAGAATTTTCATTTCACTTGATACGCGGGTAAACTAAGAGAGTGTCGCTAATAAAGACGACGGTAATTAAACTGCATTAAACGTCGCACTCTCATTCAGATTTCATTGCTCTGGTGGGATTATAATACAAGCTCTGACCCGCGGCTTTGCTTAACTTTTAGATGGGGCTGTTAAAATTCCGCGATTTTTCAGAATTCCCTAGGTAGTTCTCAAAAATTTCAATAAAAAGAAAGTTACGTAATACGATTTCTAGAAGTACTGTGCGGATTGGGAACATCGCGAATTGCTTCGCAGTTGTATACAGGTTTCCTTACGACGTTTTCTTTCACCGAAAAACTCAGGGTAGATACATTTACAACACACCAATACACAACAATAACTCGTCTGTTTAGTTAAGGATTTAATTTGAGTAACTAGCAGCGGCAGATAAACTCTGCTGAGTTTTTGCCCGCTGTCATTAACCTTTAAAATGTATATTATTAATTTGGTTTATATAAAAAAAAAAAAAAAAAAACAAATGTAATTTTGTGTCTAACTTCTACCAGCGAATGGTGGTCTTGGGGTTTCTGGTTCCCATAAGTTGCGGTGGATGCTTACGATCGGGTGACTTGCTTGCTCAGCCCTTCTATCCATAAATAATGTATAGACTTCTAAATCTAGACCGCTTTAAAATAGAACGTCTGCCCATGGCTGGCCATTTGTTGTAGGTATTATGAGGTCTCTAACCGTGACTAAACTGTTGGTTTGGCCACTAGGAACAGATAACATCTGTCTATTTATGCTGCTTTCAGTTAGCGGATGCTGAAAGTTGCTTTCACGATGTTGGCAGACAAACAATCGCCGGTTAGCAGTGTTAAAACAACACGCACGGCCGCACTCAAGAAAAGATAAGACGTTGACTGATTATGACAGATTGAAACTTTTGGATTGAATGCTAGAGAGTATTTAATTTAAGAATGCGTTTGTCGTAAGTGTTGTAAGAGGGCAATGTTGACTCTTCTTGTATGGTTTAAAGAGAAAAATCGGAGGTATGGGTGATACGAATATCAATGACCTGTTAGTGTTGTGAGTAATGTGGTCGTATAAGACAATTTGACGTTCCATTTAAGAAAAATACTATGCTCAACTATGTGACTGTTTGTTGCCTAAATAAATTTAAAAAAAAAAAAAAAAATGTCATAAGCTCTACTATATGCAACAGGTACTTTACTTGTTAGATCTGCTTACAGCAAAGTAAATCGTGTATCTACTGCTGAAATATATAGCGTGGCGGTGCGATTGGAGTTTTGCATGATAATACACCTTCAGAATTGTATCTTTAGATCGCCTGAACTCAGAAACTTTATTTTAACTGTCGAAAGAGACTAATAATGGTTTCATAATTAATTTGTACTTGAAAAAGGTCTTGAGACAACCGGTTGTGAGGCAGACAGATGTGCGAGACCTAAAGATAGATTCGATGACCAAAATTAAGCATAGATTATAAATTACGCAACGTACTAAAATATGTAAAACGGTAAGCAAGCATTTTAGCGTTACTCTTAATCCGATAACTCTCAAAATCGTCACGAAAATGAAAGTGAACGCCAAAACTTAATTCTTCAGCCGAAATGATTTACATAAATTATTTTATTGTTTTGACTGTACTTACGGTACAATCAGGCCGAGACTAACAGCCCATTAACTGCGTAGAAAGTGAACTAAGTTAATTATTCTCTCAAATTGTATTTTCTCTTCATTACTTTGCAAATACGTCAATGCCGCAGCTGAAATGAGTCAAAATGAATTTTACTCCTTTTTTATTGTTGGTAATTCCACGGTTCTACGTAGTTCCGTAACAAGTGACTCTATACTTTCATTTCGTAGTTCAAATAACATAAAACATAACACAAATTCTTTAACAGAACCAGCAGCCCTTGGGTAGAGCAAGCAGGGCGAATAAAACCTTTACAGTCCGGAATTCGAATTTCCAAGTTCACTTTGTGTCGTTCCGCTCGCTCTTAATTCATGTATGATTCGAATATCGAAAGTTGGACTTCGTAGTAGCCCCCTGGTCGGGAGGAGAAACCATCGACCGAAGACAAGTCAACCTCGGTCTACGGTGTCTGGTCAGAAGACAATACTAGGATCGACTGTCCTTCAATACTTCACTTGATTTTCGTTTTTCCCGAAACAAAACTGTCGTACAAGTGCGAATCACGCACACATTCATGGTCAATGTCATTAGGTACCAGCGGCGGAGCGTCAAGTATATCAGAAGGCAAACCGAAGGGCATTTAATTAGCCCTTTTCGCTAATTCTGAACAATAAAAATGCCCAACTGCCTTAAAATAGGCAAGCCGGTGGGAATCGAGTTCTATGGACGCCACGCCACTGTTGGGTTTATCATTTTAAGGAGCGAGTAAAACGCGTTAAACAGAAGATTCATACACAAGTACATTATCGATTACGTCTTTATCCTCTCCGGGTTAATAGAAGAGCCTATCAATAAAATAAATAAATGTCGAGGAATTCTCGACACGGTGTTGTCTGTTCTAGCTCACAATGTTTGAATGTCATGGTATGGTAGGTATATGTTAAAAATGTGTCTAGTGTTTGAAAGATAGAGTTCTCCTAAGTAAATTCTGCGTAAAGGAATAAGATTTACTATCTCTGTCATAAATCAAACATTATTGAGCTCCCAGACACACCCAAGTGTCTACTTTCTATCTAAACAAAACGTCACTGAAATGACTTTCCAGAGAAATGTAATAAAGTATTGAATGCTTGTTTAATTCTAGACATACGAGTAGGTACTTATCCATTATGAAGTTAATTGTTGTAATTGTATGTTGTAAATCAACGTGATACAGATCTTTGTGTTAAATTTTCTACTTAACAAATGTTTTACGTAACAACAGGCGCCTTCTTTTTACCATAATCCTAGGCAAAATAATGAAAAAGGTGGGTACTCTTAACACTAAAAACAATCGTAAGTTAACACGTTAAGTGCGAAGCGAGGCCTAAATCACCCCTGATGCAACTTCCCTGTGGTGCGGCAAGCAAAAAAGTGAATTTCTCTGTCGTGCGAATGGCATAGCTTTGGTTTGGTCCAGTGTAGGAAAGAGATAAATATATATTTGAGATCACTAATGGTTACGGACTCGGTGGTGTACCTACCTTGGTACCGGATGTCTTAGGCCTCGTGCCGCACTGAATTAATATAATTTTAATGCAGTGCGGAACGAGGCTAAAACGTCCCATATCCCCCCTGACCTCGTACCGCACTCAACGCGAGCTTCCCGCGACCAGTGTTGTGCATCACGTCGATTGTAAACCGTAATCCATTATTTTCCAATAATAAGTCTGTAATAGGTGCCTCTTAATGGTATAGAATGGAACGCTTCGTGCGCGAGTCCGACTCGCACTTGGCCGGTTTTTTTTTCTTTATGGCGCCTTCAAGCACAATTTAGATTATTTAAAAAAAAATGTATCCTTTGATAGCTTTGTGTTGTTTTGCCAGGTTTTGCCCTTAAAACGATCTAATGAGATATAATTGATCAAAATCGGTCAAGTCGTTGCGTAGTTAAGACAGTTTAAAAACGTCGATATTATTTTTCCCATCACTAATCGCAGCGAAAATTTGCCCTATTTCAGTGCGTTACGAGGTGTATAAGATCCCATATTTTGTTTTGCTAATAATTCCTAAACTAGCCATCAGATCCCGGGGCGACGGTGGATTAGGGTTCATCAATTCACTGTCTATATCAATAAGGACCAAAATTCTCATTTATCTTTGATTTCGCGCCAGAAAATGGATTTTAGTCTGTAAAAGGAGGTGGGGTCTAATAGACCGCGTGTCGCCCTAACGTCTGGTCACGGTACGGGCCGATTATACCTCGTGCCGCAGGAACGGAAAGTATGAAAAAATTGGTACCGCAGCTAACGTGTTAAATTAATTTATGTGGGTCTGACAAAGAGTAGAAAGTAGGCAGAATGTACCAGCTGTTTCTCTTCCCCGGCAGATCGTAAGAATACATCGAGGGAACGGGCGAAAATCATAGGAATCATGTTGTAGGCGATGTGGCTAGCAACCCAACACCATTTTGATTCCCCTTTTCATCTTTATGCCCACAATCATGCTAAACGAGTCCTTTAGGTCTTGTTACCTTGTCTCTGTCTACCCCGTAAGGGATAAAGGCGTGATTTATGTATGTATGTATGTGTTTCGGCCTAATTCGTAGTCCTTCCCGAAGCTTCAGTAACACGATCGCCGTGTAAGATGCATTAGTAAAGGTTACAAAGTTGACCAGTTTTTTTTAATTGTATCTACATATCTTACAATATCGAGTGAAGACCGCGGATCGGCAAGCGCAGCGTAGGACGTCCACTAACGAGGTGGACGTATGGCCTGGTTATAGTCGCGGATTCACGGTGGATGCAAGCCGCTTCCAACCAAGTCAACTGGAGGTCTATATGGGAGGCCTATGTCCAACAGTGGACGTTCTATGGCTGATATGGTGATGATGATGATGGTCTTACAATATGGTCTATCTAGCGTCGGCTTTCGAGGAATCTTCAGCGATCTTTTGAGACCCTCAAAGAGCCTTTTAACCGGAGCAACAGTGTAAAAACTTGCCCAATCCCTCTTGACTTTGGGGATATCAGCACCGTTTGCTACCCCTTTTAATTTTCCATCTTCTTAAGCCACATCATTCAAACAGATGACGTTTTTCTTCAATATCGATAAGAAAAATGATATGACAGCTGGTACAGAGGTAAAATTCGAACACTTGGGTGTTGCAGGTGGGTACCTGCTATGGGTGGTGTAGGTGTTAAACCACGCATCAAGGATCCGTGATCGATTTTCGGCCATAGCTTTACTTTTCGGTTTTTTCCATGTGTTCTAGTTTTCAGTAGGTATTGTTTAGAAATATCTTCTGAAGTCTGTTATGGACAGCAGCTGGCAAAGTCTACATCGATATCACCACCGTGTAGTCTTTACTACAAAGTCTTGAAAGACACTAAAGCCTTACGCATCTAGTACAATAGGCAATGCAGTGGGGCGTCGATAGGGTAGGCAGCGCCTGCAAATTGTGGTTCGTCACAATCCCGTTGCCTACTGCTTTCTATCCTGGCAACCCCCTGATTAGGAACAGTTTGAACACTTACCCAGCCTCCCTCGTAGCTCCGAGGGTCTCAGCGCCGGTTCTTCCAGCACTTGTGGCGGTAGCGCCGGCGGCGCAGGAGGCAGGGGTGGAGGCGGAGGTGCCTCGTCTCCAGAACTGCCGCCTGATGAGACGCCAGAGGAGGCCGAGGCCTGCACTATAGTGGTCTCCTCGGTCACGGAGGCTCGGCGGCTGCCCGCGGCCGAGGACAGACGGCTGGCCTAGTAAAGAGTTTCACCATCAGATTTTGAATGTAATTTAGATCCATCATATATATATAGTATAGGCTGCCTCTGATTTTAAGAGATATGGAATACATCAGCAGGTGGTTAGATTAGTTTGTCTGGTCGGAACACCCTTGAAAACATTTTTCTGGATTCTTTCATTGTGATTGACAAATGTAACATTATCGTGTTCAAATTATACGGCGTTAAAAGGGCGGCTTAATTTTAAATCCAAAATTACGATAGACAATGTTTACGAGAGTGTTTAATTTAACTAACGAATTTCAATTTACAACAAACAAAATATAGACCCAAAATCAACAGTACTACTCTTACAGTTTTGCCAAAATATTTGGTTCAAGTCTCTCAACTTGTCATGTCTTCCAGATTTTCCCTTACTCGTAAATATTAGAAATTCAACATAATTTTTCACCACTTTCGCGAGGTAATTCTACAAAAGAGGCTTCAAAAATCAGTTCCCTAATTAGCGACACTATATAATCCTTAGCTATGTATCTGGCATCATATTCTTCCTAGAATAGCAGTTATACTTACGAAGTTCTGGGCCTTATGCGTAAGCGCAGCCAGCTTGGTGGCGATGGTGGACTTAACGTGTGTCTCAGGTGCAGGGGACACTTCTTCATACGCCTTGTTGATGCTGTACAACAAAAACCAGGGTTCTAGTTTATAACGTTAACCCTGTGAAGAGTAAAGTTCTCTTCAAATCACCAATGCCAAAGTCCTTATGAGAGCTGTTTTCAGTACAATCTCACGTGGACTATCGTTGCTAAAAACCATCCCTTACAACAAGGTAGACAAGGGTAGTAAGACCTAGGGTAATTTAACTGCTAATTGTGGATGCTGGTGCTAAAGGGAATCAAAATAGTGACGGGTCGCATCGCCTGTATTCCCTCGGGCTTTTACGAACATCTAGCTAGTACATTTTATGTTTTCTTTGCTCCCAGATGGAAGAACATCCATGGGCTACGGAAACGGCTTACCATCAGGCGGGTCGTAGGTTTCTTTACCACTGACGCCTAAAAAGGCCACTTTTGGAAATAATGATATCCAAAAAATTCAGTTCATCTGTTTATCTAAAAGCGGTGTTTTCAAGCATTAGACGTTGACGTTAGCTTACTTGTCGGTACTATCTTTAGGTGTGTAGTCGACGACGAGCGCAGCGCTGCCGGGGCGGCTGTGGCTGCCGGAATCGCGGGAACTGCTCCTGTGGTAAATCACAATGAATTGGGTACGAATATTAGAGAGATTCACTATAGTAAGCCTCATAAGAAGGTTCAAGGTCACTCGAAGTGCAGTAGAAAGACTTGTGCTTGAAGTTTTTTACGAGATTGATTTAGAAATGAGGAGGTCCGTAGAAGAGTCACCAACGTAGCTCAGCGAATTGCACATCTTAAGTGGCAGTGAGAGGGGCACACTCGTAGAACTGACGGCCGTTGGGCCTTAAGGTAAGCCCACTGGAGGTGAAATTTTGGTGGGCCTCCCACAAGGAGGGACGATCTGGTAAAGATCGCAGGAAGCCATTGGCGGCGGGCACAAAACGGATCGTGGAGACCCTTGGGGAAGACTAATGTCCAATTGGACATCTTTCGAGTGATACAATGATGATGATTGATTTGGAGGTAGTAACAGGGGCCCGGTTTTAAAAGTACATATGTGAAAAACCGCTCGAAAGTGGTGAAAATTTGTGCTTAATTTTAAATACGAGGAGATTAGAAGAAAATTACAGCTCTAAATGAATTCAGTAAGTCGAATGCATTGACGTACAATAAACAACTAGACTCCCAATCATGCTCAAAAACTGTCCGAAGCAAAAGTCTGAACGACGCGTCTATTGTTCAGAGTTTTTGTTCAGTTGTGTTTCGACCGCGCTTTGATAACAATGTATATGTCTCTTTCGCACCGTAATCTTACTATTGAGAACAAAAGAGACAGGCAGGTTTCCAGCGCGTGGCGTCGTGTCATTACTTCTCACGATCCTACGCCATTGATATTAAACATTACTGCCACGAAATAAGGTGTCAATTTGAACGAATAGGTTAATGTTATCTGTCTAAGTCGATGTGTTGACACACACAACACATAGACAAAGCAACTCGGACGTTTCTTGAGGAACCTTTGTTAGCGACTGAGAGTCTAGTTGTTTATTGTAAGTCAATGGTCGAATGTTTAATTTTCGCTGTAGCTTTGCAGCAATACACAATTTTTTCCATTTTCGAATGGCACTTTCAAGCGCCCGAATATTGGCAAAGGCTCACCTCCTCCTCTGATGGTCTTCTTTGGGCATGTAGATGTCTTCGTAGTGGTGGTCGCGGCGAGTGGCTTCGGCGCCGCTGTCGCTGTCCGACTGCTCCGGGACCGTCGTCGCCTCCGACCCGTGGATCTCAGCTTTTACTGGGGAAGGGATATGATGCGTGATTTCTGATAGTCCCTACAAACTCCCTCGAGAGAGAATGTGATATGAATAAAAAATTGTGAAAGGAACAGAGAAGACCCCAGACGACCGTCTTGGAGAAGAACGATCTAAAAAGCCAAACCCCAAGTTAGTGTTTTTAGTATACGACATTGAAGGTAAACGAGCAATTGGGTCACCTGAGGGTAAGCGAGTATAATGCTAAACAAAAGAATTCAATTGACTAAGTAATTATTCGGTCGGCGCCGGCGCAGCGTTGTGCGCTCGCTCTAGCTACAGTATGATTACCGTCTACCCCCTTATTCATAAACGCTCCATAGGCCCCTGCTAACTTAGCAATCGTTAGTCCTTATCTGTGAAATGTAAATGTCAAAGTGACAGATAAGGACCAACGATTGCTAAGTTAGCAGAAGCCTACAGAGAGTTTATGCATAAGGGGGTAAGTCTCCTACGTACCTACCAGTCATAACAGGCGCGTCCTGCCCTCAGCCAGAACCCGAAGCCCGGTACCAGCCGCTCGCATTGCAGGCACCCGCATCAGTAATGACATCACTATCTATTTTGCTTGAACGTACCATGATAGGCGCCTCCTCGAGCTTCCTTCAGCGGGTACCAAAGGCCCGATACTAGCTGCTCGCTTTCAGATCCACGTCACAAGTGACAACGGCGTTTACGTCTTCAGCTTAAAGCTTCAGCTTTTCTCCCATTTGTTGTCAACATGCCATTGGCCCGCACGAGGCGGTTTGCTTCGTCCTTCCTAATGCGAACTACTAGGGAATGGAATTCGCTCCCATCGTCTGTATTTCCGGACAGATACAACCTAGGGCTCTTCAAGGCTAGAGTGAATAGGCTATTACTGAACCAGTGAGTTACACCTTTGGCCTCATCTGCACCTTCCACCAAGTGAGATAGAGGTCAATCACTGGTCAGTTCGTAGTATAAAAAAAACTTACCAGTCATGACAGGAGCCTCCTGGCCCTCAGCGGGCGCGCGGGGCCCGGGCGAGCGCGCGTGGAACAGGTCGCGCACGCGCTGGTACAGCGCCGCGGGCGCGGTCGGCGCCGGAGCAGCGTTGTGCAGGTACCAACCGCTCGCGTTGCTGGCGTCCGCGTCTGATGCGGAGCAAGCTGGGGAAACAGGGGCTCTTGAGGATGACGGCATCTAGCCTTTTAAGGCTACTCAAAGCCCTGCATGCAGGGTTGTATTTGCAGTGCCACTTCCATTTATTTATACAACAAGGAAGGAGAAAGTGGGTGACTGATGAAGTGCTGGTGACCAATGGAGACCCGAAACACGAAAGGATTGAAGATGTATTGCTAATCTATCATCATCATCATCATATCAGTCATAGGACGTCCACTGTTGGTTTTGAGTGGGTCGCTTTATTAGAACCGTCTTTAAGGGGTGAAGCAGTTAGGTACAGAAACTTTGATAACCATATTGTGCAACAGGCAGCTCGTAAATAGCTATTATTAAAACTCAAAGAAACTGCGCAGACATAGCACCTCAAAACTGGGCAATTATGTTGCTGCAACTGGCAACCTTTAGTTAAGTTCTTCAACTAAAGTTGGTCGGTCATATTCTCTTATTTATACTGGTATAAAATTGTTATACATAATCTACATTTCTACTATGTGCGGCGAATGTTTGACATAGACGAAAAGAAAATCGATGAAGACATTGGTTGGGAGGCAGAATCGAAATCATATCACTTTTGAAATTCGCCCCAAAATTCAAAGTTAAGTTTACGGTAGTTAAACCGAAACCATATTTTTATTTATTTTCCAAGTCATTAAAATACAAAACTTTACATAGAGACAGACTATTCTGACTAGTTTTATATTAAGGCTCAAATTACTCTTTACTAAAAAAAACGAATGATTGTGACTAAGTCCGTTTTGAATTCCACCACACTCAACCCTGGGACCCTTTTGTTTTTTTATTAATTAGCCTATTGCGGTGTCCCACTACTGGGCAAAGGCCTCTCCTCCGACGCAATATCAGGCCATTCCTCCCTTTGTTTTTTTGTTAAAAAAAACTTTTTTGTTTCCTCTACACAGAAACTAAAACTCAGAAGAACCATTTCAAAACCACACACCAAAACCATCATACACCGAACGCTGTTCCACGGCCCAAGCCTGCCACATTGTCTTCTCAACCAGGCTCATTTTTCCATGCTATCCGGAAACAAAAGTGTATTAAAACTGTTCTAATACTGTACGTATGTACACTGCAACACGTCCACTCACCACCACTTCAGGAAAACCAGTGTTCAATGATGTGCAAAAAACTGCAAAGCACGTCACTTCCTACCATCCTGATTCAACTATACTCGACCTAATCGACAATCCAAGCTCTAATATCCCGCTCCAACTCATTAAGAGTGAAAAGGACAAACGCAGCGTAATCGATCGGCTTTTAATTGAATACTTCCGTCCTATTCGCGCGCCCTATTAGATGCGCTTGCGATTCTTCACGCCTTCCATCATAAAAGTGTTGCGATATTATAATTGATCTTTGGGAGTTTGGGCGTTATGTATATCGTTGCAAAATTGGTTTTTGTGAAGGAAGTATACTATAGGCGAGCGTATCGAATTGGTAAGTGGTAAATTATTGCATTAGCCTGAATTACGTACTTTAATAATCTTCTGTTTATTATAGTAGACAAATTTTCACCATAGTTAAAATTTCTCTGAAATTTTTTGATCGCATTTTTGTTACAGTGCAATAAGTCTATGTTGTATTAGTCTAGTTTGTTTTATGGCGTCTCAGTCTTTTGTTTTCTTACTAAGATACTGTAACGCACTGGCTGCTTCGCAACTAGGGTGGAATTCCACGACGGTTCTTCGAATGATGTTGACAGTGTATAGTATAATTTAGACTTAGAGCAACCCTCATGCTTTAATTCCATCTCATTAACTGCAGAATTAGCTCTACCTAAATAGTGTATTGTGTTTTTCTTCTCACAACAGCAAACCTGAGTTACAATCTGTACACACCTGAGCTCTCCTCCTCCGAGCTATGATGTGTAACAGTCGTCGACGTCCGCTGCATGGGATTCACGTACAGACCGTCCGCGGGTCCCGACCGGCCGGAGCTTATGGACCCTATGGGCGTGGAGGGGAGGGAACCCCTGCGCTCCTGCACGGAACCCCTGCGCTCGCGCTCCGGCGCGTGCAGGTAGAACGGGGAACGGGTACTGTTCGCATTCACGCAGTTGGGTAGAGCACACTGAAATTAAAGATAGGAAATATGAATAATATGTGAAAGAAAGGAAATGGTAACTTATATTTACGTCGCCCAAGGCCGTAAATAGCAAATTACCGCCCGCTACGTGAGCGGAAATTTCTAGTTCCTGGCCAGGTGACGATGTAAAATTTTCAGCTGGCATGTTCATCGCCTCGACTTTCGCTTGTGTGACAAGTTCCAGCCCTCGGGGTGTAATGTACTATTATGTTGGATGAGACGTCGCACGGCGGTAGTAAGTAATTAACAATTGTGTTCAATAATGAACATAATAATAGGCTACTTATATAGAGACTGGACTATTGAACAAACCAATAATATTACCTTAAGCCCTAGTAGTGGAGGCAAAATACGTGAAATTTCCCTTAAGTCAGGAAATAATTCTAAGAACTGATAAAAACAATTGTTTTTGATTTGTATGGGTTAGAAATGGAATTTAATACATCACTTGATATATTCACCCCCCCGGAAAGGGGTGGAATTGGTTGAAAATGGTGTAATAGTAATAACTAAGAAGAAAAAATAGGTGTAGTCTGTGCAATTTGCCATACGTTTTATTACATCTTAATCTATATTTGCACCCGTTATTTAGCTCAATTCAAGCTACGGAACATACAAAAAAAAATCATATAACTAAAAATATACTTTTTGGCATTGCGGCCCCCGGAAAAATACAGAACGCGGTGCAAATTGAGGAAATGATGAGAATATATATCAAAACACAATACCAAATTTGCACCAGGGTGCGACACCCGGAAAGTAGTTTTCTATGTTTTACTGTCTTTGTACTTCGGGGGAAATTTTGGAATTAATAAAAATCGTCACAATCGTCTTAACTTGGTTTGATTTACATTCGCACCCCATAAAGAATTGACATTTCTACACGGAACATGCGGTTCTGTAATACTACCCGCTACCTAGCGTTCGCTGCTATTCCTTGCGTTTAGATAGAACTATGTTTACCAAACTTCCAGTTAAAATTTTCTTTTTTTTATTGAGTGCGAATGTAGTATCTTTTAAATATGTGTTATTTATAAATTTTCACGACTATCTTAATTTCCCCCGAAGTACAATCTACAAAAGAGTGAAAAAAAACATGTTCCATACTTTGCACGGGGGTGCAAAGTTACCTGGGTGTTTATACTACTTTGAAAAGCTTAATCTAAGTTTGCACCAACCGTCTGAATTATCCTCGAGCCGCAATCAGAAAAAAATATTTTACCAAGATTCTATACATCGTACACCTTTTTAATTAACATACATTATGTACCAAAGGGGACCCTTCACGTGGCTAAACTTGCGCCTAATACCTTTTATCATACTCCAAAATAACGGCATTTGAAGTTTATACCTAATATTTTAAAGTGTTCCGTACATGATAGAAAGGTGCAAACCGAGGGAAACCATCTAGTCGTGCCCTCTAACGATTCCACAAAAAAACACGACTACACGAATTACTTCCATACTTTTCGGTAATTCGACTATACTATAGCTATTTATACAAACGCATCATTTAGGCTCATCAATATCTAAATAACTAGTCAAAATGCCTAACAGTTTTAACTTTGAACGAAATAAGGCAAAGTTATTACATCTTAGTTGTCTTACACGACAGAAAAAGGGATAGCTAATCTATAATCCAATACAAAGATACATAATAACAATACAGAAAACTCGTACAAAATTGGATTTAAGGCTTGTCTGTAATACGGAGAGCATCAGTAACAGATTCAGTACGATAAGATTCGGTGCACATTAATTATTTAAAATTACGCACTTTGTGAAACGCACGTTTTAGGAATCAAGAGAACCGAATTTTAGTGTACCTACGTACCAACTCAACAAACGCGCTCTTCACGTGAGTACCTAAGCTGCAGAAACGTGCGTTTTCAAAGCGTGCATTTTTGGACAACCAACATACCATCTTTAAAGCCTTTGGCCACAGTGTACCTATGTAAAAAAAAGTTTATCCAGTACTTACACGTGCATCTCCCGGCGTACATGCGCAGGAGTGTACGGCCTTGTATGACGCGAGCTGCTTGCTGTCGGCCCCCGCGGCCCCCGCTGCCACCAGCACATTCAAACACTGAAAGAATGGCAACATTTTACTATAAATTCATAAACAAAGACACTTCTGTATTTTCAAATATAAACCTTTTTTAGGGAAATGTTGGCTTATCTATATTAAAAGCTGCCAGTACGCATTTAATTGGTTTTTCGTTATAAATAAGGCCGGTTGAACTTTTGAGCATTCGGCGACCTAGGACTGGAGTGGTGGGGTTCGGGGGGGCATAAAAGTGTGGCTATATCACTAAGTAGTATAAAACAAAGTCGCTTTCTCTGTCCCTATGTAGGGACATAGGGATGTTTGCTTATATCTTCAAAACTACACAACGGATTTTGATGCGGTTTTTTTTAATAGATAGAGTGATTCAAGAGGAAGGTTTTTATGCATAATTCTACGCAGACGAAGTCGCGGTCAGAAGTTAGTTATAAATAAGCGTAATATTTTTTTATTTGTTAACTAAGTAAGTTTTTTTTATTTTTATTTTTTATATGAATAGGAAGGCAAACGAGCAAGTGGGTCACCTGAGTAAGTAAATGCTTTATTGTACAAATATAAAGAAGCAGAGACAAATCACAAAAAAAATACCTTAAATATATGCACAAAGGCGAACTTATCCCTATAAGGGATCTCTACCAGTTAACCTTTGAGTAATAGGTAGCTGTTGCTGTTGCCCACGACTTCGTCCACGTAGAATGAATAATTGTATCCCAGACAGCTTTCATGAATTTTCCCGACACTTCTAACAATTATCGTTATTTTTCAACCAATTAACACAAAACCTTGACAAATGATTACCTATTAAACTATCCTCCTGAATCCCGCTATATATTGGTGAAATCCGCATAAAAATTCGTTGAGTACTTTTTAAGTTAATCGCAAGGCAAACGGATGCGGCCGATGATTTTGTTTTATTATATTTATAAGCAGGCGATAATATAATCCAAGTACAGCATTGTATTTTGCAGCAGGCTCGTAACATTGAACTTAGCATGTCCAAAACCAATTGGACACAGCATACAGATAATGGCAGACATCATTGTTCCCAGGACATGCGTGTGCGCATGACCAGAGTAAGGTTATTGACGGGGTCGAAATAACCTTTCAACTTTAGAAGGTAAATGAACAAGCGCGTCACACGATAAATTATTCCCATAGAAAAAGTTCAGGACAGAAGGTCTCTTACTCTCTTAGAATTATTCAGAACAGTTCAGAGTTCCATAAATCAGTTCAAGTTTTAGCTGTCATTTTTAGTATGGAACAGCGACCGATCCTAAACTGAATCGGAATTGAATCGCATCAATGTCGTTGGGTTAGTTCTATCGAACACCACTGTACAGATTTGTCATCGTAGTTTCGGATTCAAAGTTAAGCCACCCCTTTGACGCCGTACACTTGAGCATCGAAAATGTATGGAAACATTTGTCAAGCACAATTGGAAAATCCCTTCAGTGATACTAACCCAACCATATAGAGCGGTGGTTCCTTACCTGGGGGTAATTACCCCCGCAGGGGTAAAACGGAGATTCTAGGGGGGTTACACGGGATGGCACGAAATAGTATTAAAATAGCAATAAACAAAATTATATTTACAACCATCACACTAGTTAACTCCGAGATTTATATATTACTTTACTTACTAGTTACCTAAACGTGCAATTTCTTTTTTTTTCTTTTTTTTTTTTTTTTTAATTTCTTACATAATAAACATATTTTCGTTCGAATTTGTGTGGTTTTAATTATTTTACATTAGCTAGGGGTAAACTCAATTCCCATACTTGTTCACAGAGGTAGTGACATTGAAAAGGTTAGGAACCACTGATCTAGAGAGATCTGATATTTCTGCCATTTCGATTATAAAAAGTTTTTATATAACTTGACCTGATAGATTTTGGTTTGACCCACTAGTGGTTGGATTGTCCTGAAATGCGACATTTTTGACGGCATATCCATACTGAGGGCGCTATGGCCACAAAATGTACATTTCAATTCTAATATAATGTTTTAATGCAGTTTTTTTTTATTAATAACGTACCTATGATTTATTGTGTCAATAAACTATTTCTTTCTTTCTTTCTATTAATCTAGTTATATGGTCGAAGCTTGGGGGAAAGGTTGTAATAGTTGGTTTGCTTGGTTGAGTTGAACTTAAAGCCAGTAGTTTTAAACCCACCAAAGTTTAATCCCGAAAATAACAAGTTATAAGTAAACTGCTCAGCTGTGACCGATCGCGAGCGGTGTTATTTGTCAACTAGGTAAGTATGCGTTAAATGAGAATAATTTGGCCACGTGTCAGCAAAATACTGTACGATGTACTTACTTCGTACACTAGTAACAACCGTTTCAAAATTCTAGTCTCCATTCTTTGTAACTAAAGATAATTGCAAATTTTCAAAGAATCAAAGCAAATACCCTCCATGATTAAATATCGTGACTGTAAAGTAAGCTCAGCCGAAATTAAATTAATTATTCACTCGAACGTGCGCACCAGCAGGCTGTGACCAGTGAAAACTGATACTTTCCAAACGTGATGCTCACTCCATTGTTCCCTTAATCTATGGAAAATGGTGCTCTAACACGTGGTAAGTATGTTCAGCAACAGAGTCTGCGGAGGTTCCCATGGGGAGGGTGAATTTTATACTTTAATTGTATTGAGGCAGTAATTCCATGCAATTTTCACACAGAATCCTGAGCTTGTTCTAACCCTGTAAGAGAGCAAAGGATAGTGGGCATACTTCTAAAAAATCAAAACTTTTAAAATAGCTATAAAAAGGAAACAAATAACAACCAAATTTCATGCATCTTCGATGTCCTTCCTTAGGAAATTGAAAAAAAAACAGTAGTACCTTTTTTGGCCCATTAAATAGGATCGAAAGAACTCATGATTCTCATCAGGACCAACATAGACTATAAAATATCACAGTTTAAAAAACAGGTGTTTTGAAGTGAAGTTTTAAAATGATACTTTACCTAACGTTATTTCTGACATTATTTCAAACCAAGAACATACAAGTGATTTCTTCGGACAACATTCAAAGTGCATTCGCTGCCGACCATACAATCGCACATATATAAATAATGATATTGTACGGACATTGTCGTGGTGCGAACATTTCCCTGGCACTTAGTACCTTAAAGTAAGCGTAAGATTGTCGTGACAGTACTCTTTTGTTTTCGCGCAACGATTACCTACAGAACGGACGATGTATGTTGATGATATTGTTGTTTCGTTGAGATACCGTTTATTGTTATTATGGTCACACTTATGGACAGTTTGAATGGTGTATTATGAAGTTGTTAACACTGTTATTTTGTTTGCGGTAAACAATTGCTCATTCTTTTGTACACTTTTGGTATTTACCTAAACCAAGCTACAAGCTAGTACTATAAATGTTACTGCTAACGTGTTACCGTCCTAATTCAAAAGGTCGGATATTCACAAAATAGATCTTTACTTTTTACAATTTAAATGTTTAATGTTTTCTTAATTGAAATGTATTGTTTAATAACAAAAAAAAACATTAAATTTTATAACTAAAATTGCCCATTCCTCAAAACCTGGGCAACTGACATGCGTCCTTTTGAATTAAGCCAGCAGTATACTATTATGCTACTAGTAGTACTTGGTTCATACAATGCATTTTTCCATGTATTGGAACAGTGACGGTCTAACTATCATAGTCTAGTGGACGAAATAGGCAAAAGTGTTGGATAGAGGCTCAAAGGCCATATTGTTTCTCACTCAGAGTAACAACCTATGGAGTGCAGCGGGGAGTACCCAAAGTAGGCAGCCCATGCAAATTGTGTTGCGTCACCTTCCCGGTGCCTACCTCATGACCCCCCCTCCCTCTGCACCCCACTGGCCACCACGACTACATTCACCATTTCTTTCTATCAAATGGCAAATGATTAGGCTAAAAAGAGACGGTGGTAAATGTAGTAACTTACATCCAAATGGTGGTTCTCAGCCGCGTCGTTGATGGGGCTCTTTCCATGCCTGTCAAGATGCAGCCTGGCCCCATGCCGCAGCAGCCAGCGAACTGTCGCCAGGTGTCCTCGTGAAGCTGCGAAGTGGAGCGGCGTAGCGCCGTCCCCGTCACGCGCGTTGGGATCCACGCCGCGCTCCACGATCTAGAAAGAGACGGAGGGATGTTTGTAGGTTTGCTGAACGAAGCAATGACTGTTCTTCGCATCTCTAGGCTTTGTAGCGTGGAAAACCCAATACAACCCAATAAACCCGATCTAGAAAGAGATGGAGCGATGTTTTTAGCCTTGCTGGATGAAGAGTGTCGTAGAGACTATTTTCTCTCTAGCTTTTGTGACCTGGAGAGAGCCAGTAGAGTTCTCTCTAACCTAGTGTAGAGTTCTCTCTAAGCATCAGCTCTTTTTCAAAGTGGGTTTTTAGATTTTTTTAATATCATGTTATTTAAAAAATGTTTGTCAGTCAATATATACCAGTGATACAGTTATGACACATTCTCTTCGAATCTCAGTTAGAAAGTTACAAGAATTGTTAAAATTAACACTTATCGTTAACATGTATTTCAGTAATAAAAGCTCACTAAAAATATTGGCACGCGCGCAATTGCAATTAAAAAGCTATACCAGCAATTCAAATTAAAATTCTAATTAAAATTAAAACTTTCTTGGACATTATCTTCGTTAGCAATTGCCGAAGTGTGCGCTACTTAATTATTAATAAATGAAAACCAGTTCAACGTAAGCTAACGCTACTGGCTTTTATAGGTCGTATTTTTTTTTAATATATCGCTGCCGCATTTCACTTAGTTAATGCACGTTTCGTTTACCTAATAACATGCTATCACTATTTATTGTTACAAGTAGTACCTACATACATACATACATTTATCACGTCTTTATCCCTTACGGGGTCACAGAGCCTAAGGTAAGCAAACCTTAAAGCTACGTTTAGTATGATTAAGGGCGTATAGGTGGAAAGGGAAATCAAAACAGTGATGGGTTGCTAGCTGCATCGCTTATACCATGATTCCTAAGAGAAGCAACTGGTAAATTCTGTTTTTTCTTTGCTCCCAGACCAGCATCGAAGTTAGTTTTGACAAGTGAAATTTGTTATTACAAAAATGTTTTGAAATAGGTAGTTTTCTCTTATCCAAAAAATCCTATTTGAAAAATCTTTATTTTAGCCTTGGAAATCTGTAATTAATTATGTAGTTACAATATATTTTAGTAGGTACTTCCATGCTGGTCTGGGAGCAAAGAAAAAACATAGAATGTACGAATTGCTTCTCTTCCCGCGTAGATAGTAAAAGCCCATGGAGGGAATGGACGAAAATCACAGGAATCATGTTATAGGCGATGCGGTTAGCAACCCATCACTATTTTGATGCCATTTTTTTGCAATCTATACGACCACAATCTTGCTAAACGTGGCCTGTAGGTCTTGCCACCTTAGGCTCTGTCTATCCCGTATGGAATGAAGACGTGATTTGTGTTTGTGTATGTATCTTTTAGTAGCTGCTTGCTCAACTCTAGTGACTTGTCTGTCGACTAACCAATCAGAGTGCAGTAATCACTTCCCTGATTGGAGGTAATTTAATTACGCGAAATATATGGCATTTCAACTCTACTACTAGTTTCCTCTATGGACCACGATCTGACTCATATTTTATTAACGCGACAATTGTCGGTGACAAGTGTCAATTTTGTTTGAATCGACATTACAAAATCGACGAGATTCTACGAAGTTTGGCTTCTTATTGAATACACTGAATGTGATTGACAAATCTATAATTCCATTAGGTATACTTTTTAGTTTATCAACATCGATCGAAAATTTTAATTTAAATTTAGAATTCGACAAATGAAATCCGCAGGAGGTGACGATCTTGGCAGTAAAACCACGTTAAAACTCAGCAGTAAAGACCAGCCGAGTACCTAATAGTGTTATATTAACAAACTAGACTTAATTTTAATGCTGTGCGGGTACAAAGTTGCAAACTAGATTCGGCCAGGATCTCCATTTAAAAGCTAGTTGCGACAGTTAGACCATAAACAAACCCGTTTAACTTTCAATTGCTGAAGTTGTTCCAGTTAAAATGGATGAAAGTTTTTTTATCAAGGTAAATACTTTATGGTTCTGGATTCCTGGGAAAGCTTGTAGCTGACCTTCGCTCCATAAGCTGTTTTATTGACTGTATCGAAATATAATACACTTAATATTATAAATGCGAAAGCGAGTCTATCTGTCTGTGTAATAAACATGTCGTAAAAGCTGTCACAATTTATCATTAAAAAAAAAAATCTGCGTTGTGTACTCGTCCGACCAGGGAAATTTTAAGAATAACCCCCTATTGAGGTTTTCGTTTTACTTTTTTACACCAATTCATATAAATTCTAAGTGGCCAGCCACAACCCGTAATCATTTCCAAATCTATGCGTCTTTTACTTCGTTACATAAACTTACGTAAAACAGAACGCGCAGTTCGTCGACTTTGAGATCATTCAGATCAATCATTATCTCGGAAGGAACAGAATGATTGCTTTGTAATCACTCTGTCAACGTGATTGTAGAATGTGATGTAAATTACTCGACTTTCATTCGCGTTTCCTTCTACGGAAACGTATGGAAACAAACCGTTTTCTATTCTAGATAGCCGGTAAATCATTAGCCAGTTAACTTGCTAGTATTTTAATCGGCAATTTAATGTCCTATAATATAACGGTTTGACAGCTAGTTTTTTAATTAGATAGACTATTAAATATAATTATCCCTTGTGGGCTGAACTTTCCCTTTATCAACACTATAATTTCAATAATAGCCGACAGGTACTTGATAGTTATTCAACTTTCTTGCCTTAAGTTCGAGGCCGAAACGACCTCGCCGATGGGGGTCAGAAAATACGGACGTTGGTATAGTCAACGTCAAAAGTAGCTCATCTCATCACCATAGTGTTTGTCGTAGTAAAGTAACCATACACCGACAGTTCAATGTGTCATAGTTGTCGCAGCGGCAAAGTTCTGAAATAATCACCGATTTTTGACGTTGTCTGTACTATATTATACATCTAATACATTCAACTCTTGATCTACTAAAGTGATGTGATAGTCAATCTATGAGGCCTTGCTGCGACACCCCCTTGGGGGTGCGAGTCGGGCTACCTCCGAGTAGTCAAGAGCTGCGCTTCGTTTTTGGTTCCGTCCGAGGGGAAGAGCAGTGCTTGGTCCGGTGCACCCTGGGCATCGGTTAATGATTTTACACTCACTACCAACCCACCTCATTGTCTATACGAGTACCTCAGTTCGCCAAACTGTTGACTATCCTGATACTTAGGTAGCCCTTTAACGCAGTCTTAGCACTCAATTTGTGCAACAGAGTATGTAGAGCATCTCTTCCCTAGCTTGAGCATTCAGACACCCGTCTGCGCCGAGCATTACCATCAACACCCCACCCCATCGCTAACATAAATAACCAAGTTGATAAATGTATAGGTAAATTGTGCTGCTACTTACCATTCTCTCCTACCAATTATCCTAGTCATTGGTTGAGGGTAGCATAAAACCGGTGAAGCCATCTTCATGACAAGCGCAAGGATCCACGACGCCTTCGACATGCCCAGCAGTTAATATATTCCGGCTGCTACGATAACGATGACGATGACTTACCATCCATTTAACGCAGTCCAAGCATCCAGTCTGTGCAGCCGCGTGTATAGGCAGCATTCCGTCCCTAGCTCGGGCATCCAGACGCCCGCCTGCTTCGAGCACTAAGTACTTGAGCACGGCCAGGTGGCCTTCTTGAGCAGCGAGGTACACCGGTGTGACGTCATTGTCCATCGCTGTGTTGGCACTGCGAAGGAAAATTACATTGTGAGAAGGGATAGTGAGGTGAAGAAACAAAGATGGCGGGACGAATTGATGCGTCCAGAATTCAATGGGAAATGAGTCAGAGGCGTGGAAATGGTAAGGCGAAGCCCAACAGTGGATGTTTATATCGAGGAACACACAGCAGAGTTGATAGCCGCAGAAGACCAAGGTACTGTAGGGCTAAGTAGTATATATCGGGCTGGCTGGTAAGAGCCTAAGCACAAAGATCACAAATCGAACATTCGTTCGACATTCATTGCTTTTTAAGAACTCTGAGACGGGCCTCAGACCAGTAGGCTTATTGCTTAACTCGCTCGCAATCGCCATCGTGTTCATTTTGTCAGTTCTTGTATGAATGTGACAGCTAGCTGATTTCGATGCCAATTGTCAGCCCATACATGGACTGTCAAAATGAACACGATGGCGATTGCGAGCGAGTTAGGTAATAAGCCTACAGCTTGAACCGGGATAGAGAGCGCTATCTATGTGGTAAAATATATTATTTCAAATTATTAAATAGAAAACAGTAATTCCAATTGCATAGAGGTTTAATTAAACGGTCCTCAGCCCTCCACAAGTTTGTTTAGGAAATCGACAACGATCCCTGTACTAGTAAAAGTGCCTCCTCAATCCTCAAGGCAGCTTCACAGTAATAAATAGAAATACGTTACGCGACACGAAAAATTTCAGCAAAAATATTCGCTAGGAAAACGCGCTATACAGCGTGTTCTTGTTCATTTTAAAACTAAAGTTCCAGTGAATAAAGGTTCTTCGCAAATATCTACATTAAAATTAAGTAATGCTTTAACAGACCTCCCAACTCTCCAATCATCTTCATCCTAATACAAAACTAGCAATGACGCAATGACTACATTAAACTTAATTGCAATTAAGTTTACAGAATCAAGTTGAATTACATTCCGAATCGTGAGATAATCGAACAAAGCGATTTCGAAAAAACATTGCAGCTTATAAAAGCTTTGGTATTAGCGTTGAATGATGAATCGACTTTTAATTATTTAATGAAATGTGCAAATCATTGGGGGCTTTGTTTGTCTTCGCGGTGGGAATAGGTAATATAATGTAATTATATTTAGCTTCCGTGTGTATCATCTGTTTAGGGTTCTACTTTAAAGCCCCCCCCCCCCCCACCCTTTAACCCCCTTATTCATAAACGCTCTGTAGCCTCTTGCTAACTTAGCAATCGTTTGTCCTTATCTGTCACTTTGACATTTACCTTTCACAGATAAGGACAAACGATTGCTAAGTTAGCAGAAGCCTATATAGCGTTTATGAATAAGGGAGTAAGGCTCCTATTTCACAGACGTGACAAGTGACTGGTGACAATGATATTTCGGTACATTTGCGTTCTTTTTACACGCCGTAAAAGCCGAAAAGCGCGCAGAATGCCCATTGAAGAGTAGGCAGAGCGAAAAGAACATGGCGGGATGACTTGGACGCATCAATTGGAGTGGAAATTGCTTGCCCAGAGACTAGTGGAAAAAAAGGGGAGTCTACTAGTTGAAAATTTACTTTTAGTTGTAGCTTTGTAGCAATAAGTACACGGTTTTCTTATGGTAGGTATAGGTACATGAGTGAGTAAAAAATCAGGCTTCAGGATTCTAAAATGTAGCCCACTTTGGTTAAAGCTAACCCACTCTGTAAACTGTAAAGTCAGCGGTATATTAGTTATTGGTGCTAAAAAGATATGTTACACAACAAAATGAATGCATTATAACAGGCTGTATCGAACTGTAACCGTTCGTTACCTAAATAAAAAAGTAGCTTCAAATAATCGAAAAAATAATCGGCATTCGAGCAACCTATGCTGCGAATCGATTATAAAAGAGGCTAACTGCTATGCTAAATTGTTTGCTTTGAATCTATATAATCTCTTTGGCACAGATTAAACACCGTAAGCGATATACGTTAAGAGCTTGACCTTTGTAAAGACAAGTTAATAACCGCGATGATACCTAAATACTAACAGGAAGTTAAAACAAGTAAAATTAGGCAAGTTTTGGAAAAAAATAACTGAAGTTTCAAACGGTTTTTTTTTATTATGGCAATGAGGAGTCTTACTCAAAAAATACTTAATTACGATTGGATTTCTGTATTTAAAAGTTGTCTAATAAAGAACGTATTCGAGACGACCGTTTTTTGTCTACCGTACCTTTTTATTTACGTAATTCTTCAGTCAAAAATGAAATACAAAGATAAACTGTTTCAATTACGTTGTTTTGTGCAAACTAGACTTACTTCTGTAGTCAGGTAAGTACAAGTCTATATAATCACATCAAGTGACGATCTTAAAAGCACACATGCACTCGTAACCAGGTCACCACAAAAAATCTAACAAAACAAATCGACGTTCCACGTTCAAAACCCGTTCTTGGCTTCGCACTACCGTGCATCCTATCTAGATAGCACAAACTAGAATATCCCGAGTCTAAAACAATCGCCGCGAATCGATACCACAATCGATGGATTATAACAACGTTTCACTTTTCATTTTCTCCCACAGAAGTGTAACGGCACGGCGGGGTCACAGGTGTTATCCAACCAACGGATACAAGTATCTTTGACGGTTACGCAACCGCTGTTTTATTTGTCACAGATAAGAGATTTGTGCTGATGTAAATTTGATAATTTGTTGTTGTTAGATGGACTACTTTGGAAATTGTTGGATACTGGTATTTTGAGGCTGTAAGATTTAATAAGACTTACTTTTACACTGTGCAAAGCTTAAATGTTACTACTTACATATTTTAAAACAAAGTCCTCTGCCGCGTTTGTTTGTCTGTCTGTTCGGGATAAACTCGAAAACTACTGAACAGATTTTCATAAGGTTCTTACGAAATTATGCAATAGGTAAATGTTTGAAAATATTGGAAAACAATTGAACAGTTTATGATTTTCTATTCAAAAATCATGTGTTTTCCTTTATCTTTGATAGGTACACATATTTTTCATATAAATTAAACTTTGTGCACATTTATTTATCTAAGTACATACTTAAGAAAAGTTAGCAGCTTTCTGAACTCTACATTCTTAGACGAATAAATATAATTTACTATTCAATGTTCAAATCTTCCTATACTCTTGAAAAAAATTACTTAATGAAAAATTGAGGCACAATCCATTTAGATGCCTCTTCATTGTAAAAAACAATTTAGTTATAAAAAATATCCATATCGTAAATTATAAACAGTTTTTTTTTCTTAAATCTTACCGCTCCCTTCCGCTATAAGTCCCAGCCTTCAGCTTTACATATCGTTTATTTTTCTTGCTCTTCTTTCCAAACAGCTTGCTTGTCACTCTATTATACGGAGGATTATTGTTCAGAGTCATCATAACACCACAAATCACATCAATAAATAACAATCAATTATTCATCGAGTAACTTTACTTCCAAAAACACGAACACGTCACTAAAAGAACAAAACTTCTCAAATCAAATTAAAATTAAAAAGTTTTAAACAAATGAACGCGGCAAAAAACAATAATGGCCAGTATTAACACGAGACAAAGCTGCTCGTCAAATTGTCGATTGTGAATTTTAAATACGCTGCAGCGCAATTCGAACTCAATTCTGGCCGTTAATAAAAGCGGCTTAAAAAGATAACTTTCAAATATGGAATCGATTTTGAATATCGAACGGCACAGTCAAGCGCGCGCGTCGCTCGCGACTTTGGTACTGAGCTTAAGGCTTGTACACATTTTCTAGGGAGAGAGCGAAAGTGCTTGCAATCACGTTCCCATATGTAAGTTTAATGACATAAAGTTGATTGTCTCTGGCTAGGGGCTGTTGATCTTTGGTTTTATGGATATTAAAATGTACATAAAGTCGACTGACTAAAATCTAGATTAATTGAATTGATTGTGTGTTACAAATTAACGTGTGCAAAATGATACATCAAAGAAAAAATGTACAGAATTATTCGGTATAGTATTGTTGTCATGTTTTACACTACGTCAATATACTTAATACCTTTTCTTGATTCGTGGGAAATCAATCAAGGATAAGTTCTAATTAAATGTAAATCACAATTCCTTTAAACAGACTCCGTAAACTGATGTATAATATTATAATAGATATGTTTAATCATATTATCAAACTGTAAACAAATCTGACTTCATGTTGTATTTTGCATAAGATTATGCAAATTAGATAATTAGTATCCGGCTCGAAGGACCAATTTTATATCTTAACGACTTACTTCCGCTAGTCATATTCAATAGTGTTAAAGTGTTTATATTAGGAGTGTCTCCCAAAACGACGGCTAATCGTAACAAAAATATCCGCGACTTACACATACTCGTAAAATCGTTTTTTGCTCACTAACTCTATTTAATAAACTAAAACTGTTAGATTTTTCGTTATAATAAGGAAATATATCATTACGTCTCTCATCGTTCACACCATCTTGTCATATTCTGTCATGTCACGCTATGACATAGCTATTTTATGCACTTTCGCCACCACCTACTGATACAAATTAAAATGTTACGCCAATAGCGGCGCCACTGTCTTAGAGCTGAAGACTTTAATTGTATGAAATGCTCCATGTTTCCATATTTCACCACTGGCACAAGCTATGTTTGTACGAACAAAACGGCCAGTATCTCTTGATACCCAAATCGTGTGGAACTAGTAGGTGCTAAGGGTCTTGGTAATTTGGTTAAGTGAGAGAATGATTTCGTTGTTATGTATGTGATATATGTGCGGTAATAAAGACAGTTGAATTACGAATAGCGTGTCTTTTTGTTGCGGTTTGTTGATCTACAGATATTTTGACAAGTTAGTATAAAAAAAAAACGCTTTTCTGAATATATGAAATCGAAGGAAAAACATTGTTTACCAATTTTGCAAATAGGCCGCAAAGGGCTCTTTTATTTGCATGTACGAGTATATCTTTTTTAATAAGTAGTTCGAAAAATTTGGCTTTATACTCCGAATTTTGAATCGTGTCATTCCGCTCACACTAATAATAATTGATAGGAGAATGAGAGAGAGTGAGAGAGACACGTTAAACGGACTTCGAATTTTGAATTTCGGAGTAGCCTCCTCTCCGTGACGAATTCCTTGCATGCCGATCTTTTATTATGTCGTCCTAATTTAAACTCAATTTACGAGTGAAACTCCTAACTATATAATTACGAGTTAATTATAATTTGTATGTAGAAATTGACCTATCAAGGCCGCGACTCAGAGAAAACCGATCAGTGCATAATCAATAATAGCGCTTTTTGCTGCGTTTTCCCATCGTTTCTACTCGACGACAGAGGGCGCTGAAAGAAAGGCATTGTTTGTGGAAAGAAACAAAAAATGGTGGATTTAAGTGGCGCTACTTCCGGAGTTTCGTTTTTCATTGATTAAAATACCGCTTTTTTGTAAAATTATGTATTCTATGTGCAAGAATGTCTGGAAAATCAGCGTTCTTTTAATTTTCAAAGTCATTATAGTTGCATTATGCACCTTGTTTCTTTTTACTCGATATCAGCAAGTTCCTATAGTTTTGCCATTTACGGTTTTCATAGGTATCTGGCATTCAATTAATCAAGAATTTTACTTCGCGATTTTTCTATTTTATTTTTACGGTTCATCAGTTAGAAATTAATATTTCTAAACAATACTGAAACATGGAGAAAAACTCAGCCATAGCTTCACTTTTCGGATTTTTCTGTGTCCTTTCTAAGTTACTTAAAAGTAAGTCACAAGGGATAATTAAGTTTTAGGGATTTATATGTGTTTTGTGTGGCAGTAATAGAGGGAGGGTTGCATGAAAAACATAATATATTTCGCACAGGCTTGGTTATCTTGCACGTGAGCAGCGGAGTAGCAAGGTAAATATTTTTTGTTCATTTTATAGTACAAGAACTTACACAAAACGTGAAACGGGTGTTTACACTTGTCAGGACCCCATTCCATGCAATGTCGCCAGTGGCGTAGCTTTAGGGTGGCAGAAGTGGCAAAATACCGCGGGCCCCTAACTCTACGGGGCCCCAAACTGGCTTGGTTTAGAGCACAGAAGGGACGCTGGTGCACTTCTTTATATTGTGGAAGGACGTCTGACGAATTTGCCACGGGCCCCAGACGTTATAGTTACGCCACTGAATGTCGTAGACCTTACGGCGCAGGGCGTAAACACGGGTAGGTACGGTCAAATGAAAAAATAAGTATCTATATGAACTTGTCAAAAATATGTCCCACGACCTTATTACGCCGGTGTAAGAGCGTATGATACTTATTTTTTGAAACTTTGACTAGATACATATTATTACACTTGACTGTACATTGTATAAATAAGGTTGGGTGGCGCACCTCCCACTTTGAAAAGCCTTGCTTTAGAACGAAACAGGTTGGTAAATTGGGGTGAACAGAACACTTTCCCTAATTGCTTATACATGACGATTTGCGTGTTAACAAAGCTTACAATGTGCAGTTGCAACAACTGTTGTTTGTCATGTTAATCAAGCAATTGGCCGAGCGGAGCGTCCCCGTTTCAGCTTGGACGCAAATTCTATCTTATGTCCGGGGAAGTAAATACGAAGTAAGTACTAAGTACGAAGTAAGTACGAAGTAAATACAAAGTAAGTACGAAGTAAATACAAAGTAAGTACGAAGTAAATACAAAGTAAGTACGAAGTAAATACAAAGTAAGTACGAAGTAAATACAAAGTAAATACGAAGTAAGTACGAAGTGAGTACGAAGTAAGAAGTAAATACGAAGGCGACAGAAAAATAGAGTGCACGGCTAGCCAAGTGTATTATTGTGAACAAGTGTGTTATAATTACACATAAATGGATAACTCACGTATAAAAGTCGAGTGATGCTCGACATGTTTCGGACTATTTCGAAGTCCTTTATACGTGAGTTATCCGTTTATGTGTAATTATGATTGAGTCTCACGGGAGTTTCATGTTGAAAGTGTGTTATAGGTGAAAAACTTAAGTAAATGACCTGTTGTTGTGAGTAATGTGTGCGAATAGACAAATTGACGTTCCATATTAGAAAAATGACTTAAGTCCCATATCAGTGAGACCATGACGTCTTAATGCAATTTAGGTTCTCTCGCTGCAAGATCCAACTGAAGAATGAACTGAATCGGAATTGAATCGCATTAAGACGTCACGGTAAGGGCCCTGTACCTCTATACTACTACATACAACAGGACATTTGGTTAAGTTTTTCACCTATAGTTTAATAGTACATATTATTTGTCTTCTTGTTCGTTCTAGAAAGAGACGGTGTTTACGTTTAGATTTTTTCAAGATGGCGGAGTTTCGATCACCAAGTTGAAAACGTAAAATTTGGTCTCAAGCTGTGCACGCAATGTTACTAGTTTTATTTAGCTAACGACGATCGCTAAACTAATTTTTAAACTAACTAAATAACTTTTAACCCTTGTCTCTAGTTATACTAAGATAATTATATCTTCAATAAATTATTCTCGTTCTAATAGTAACGTATTATTCGCTTTTAATTTTAATTGTTTTCTTCTATTGATTAATTTATTTTCGAATGCTATTTTAAAGGCCAAAGTTTCTCAACAGCAAAAAAAATCACCTAACCACAAACAACATTCAATGACACCACGATAACTCAACAGAGGCGGGACTGAACCCCTAATCGGTACCAACATCCACCTACTTAACAATTAGTACGTATAATAAGTGAACAAACATAGTTTCGTAACTGAAAATCCCAAGTTTTCCTGGCCATTAAATCACAGCTTTCACCGGTTACCGCGGTTTCCGCTTCGTCGAAAGCGACAAACAAAAGAGCATCGCGTTTAAACAGCATGCGGGCGGCTTTTCCAAGATGGCGGGGTCGCATTTGATTGGTCATAAGTCATAAGGTCAGTGGTCCTATAGCCGCCTACTCAAAATCCTGACTGGCCGTATCGTATCTGCAGCTCGTATAAGGCCTAAACACACGGCGTATCTTAAACGTGTCGAGTCGACGACGAGCGTGGCGCATCTTAGTGGTCGTAAAACGAGTTTTTTTCTTTTTTTTTTTTGGTGTGAAAACTTACAATGGCTCAGTACTTAGGTTTCTTAAAAATATTCTAGAATATTTCAAGCAGGTGGTTAGTAAGTTTGATTGAAAACTTCTGCACAGGTTTTTTCTTTTCTTTTAATTGTAATTTTGGATTCCGAATTAAGTCACACCTTTGACGCCTACTTTGAACATCGATCCAATGGACTATACTTGTACCCATTTGCACACTGATCAAGTACAGTTTTAATCGAGATCACGTCCACACGGGGTGCAATCTACAACAATTCTACTCATATTGCTTTTTCCCGGCCTCTGCAGTATATTACTATACAAGACTGGCTGGTATTACTTTGTTAAAGGCGAGGCATGAAGGTAACATTACAACTGTTTTTTTTAAATAAAGACTGAAGCTGGAATCAGATCGGAACGCTGGCCAGTACCGCTCGCGTCATAGCGTGAGCACCTCTGTCAGTTCATTGCACGTCATCAATATTGATGAGCTTATAAATGGACCAGGCGATTGCGAAAAACTATGATACTTACAGTACTTCTACAATGGCAATAGACATCGGCAATCTACGCGTTTGGTTGCTATAGTGTATCTGATTGGCGTTTACACCCAGTTAAAAGGATATTCAACAAACGATGCTTCTGCCCATTCCACACCGTTCTCTCCTGCTTTTTAGGGTTTAGGGATCCATAACTAAAATGTCTCTAGTACTCGACAGCAGTGATTTGCGCTTCAGCAAAAGTCACTCACAACATCACACTATAGTATAAAATAAAGTCGCTTTCTCTGTCCCTATGTTCCTATGTATGCTTATATCTTCTAAACTACACAACGGATTTTAATGCGGTTTTTTTAATAGATAGAGTGATTAAAGAGGAAGGTTTTTATGTATAAATCTACGCAGACGAAGCCGCGGGCAGAAGCTAGTAACATATAAAACAAAGTCGCTTTCCGCTGTCTGTCCGTCCCTACGTATGCTTATATCTTCAAAACTACACAACGGATTTTGATGTGGGTTTTTTTAATAGATAGAGTGATTCAAGAGGAAGGTTTTTATGTATAATTCTACGCAGACGAAGTCGCGGGCAGAAGCATGTAATATATAAAACAAAGTCGCTTTCCGCGGTCTGCCCGTCCATAGGGACGGACATACATAGGTATGCTTTTTAGATCTTTAAAACTACGCAACGGATTTTGATGCAGTTTTTTAATATATAGAGTAATTCGAGAGGAAGGTTTATATGTATAATACGCAGACGAAGTCGCGGGCAGAAGCTAGTAAAATATGAAATGGAAATAACTACGTGTAGTGGAGTACAAATTTATTTTTTCTCCTCTACTCTGTGGTGAGGGGTGCCGTTGCATTTAGATTTAAAAAAGGCAAGATTGCGAATATTACGCTTTTTTTTTTTATTAATTTTCTTTATCGTCAACTAAGAAATTTTGTGTGCAGAGAACTACACTGGTTTCGTCAGAAATTTTATTGTATTATAATGTTAGATTATTGACACTCAACACAAAACAGCCTGTACAGATAAAACTAAAAGATGCGAGCAAATAAAAAAGTTTACGTTCGGAGTTTAAATATGCTTTACGTTAAACTCCTGCTTAATTGGAAGTAGCAGATGCACCGAGCCATCATTAAAGTAATGGCGAGCCAAACTCATAATCCACAGATGTTACTTCGGATAGCTGGTGAAAAATGCGGCCAGCGTTGCTCAAGTCTTAATTTTATACTATTAAAGTTTCCACACGGGTTTCCATATTTATAAACTGAGACCAATTACCTGACTAATCCGCGGACATTCACGCAAGACAAATACGTCTGCACGTCATATTATGTATTTTCGTGCAAAAAGTCATCTGCCGTTTCCACATCATCATCTCCAGCGTATAATTATACTCCCACTGCTGGGCAGACGTCTTAGAATGAGAGGGGTCTTGATACACCATAGAACTGGTTTTTATCCATTGCCAGCTTTGTAGACAACATTATGGTACTTGTTATGTCATGTATATTAGCTTTACCCACCTGAGAGTGCTGGCTGGAATAGTTTTCGAGTATTTCAGCCGCGCCGCAGCCGATCGGTTCGACCGCGCAGGCCTCGGGCAAGTCGCCATTTTGAATTACGTTCCAAATGCAAATTCAAAACATCACACTAGCACAGCACTGGTATCACACGTCTTTTGTTTTTGTGCAGTTCGTTTGTTTTGTGGTTGCTCTTTAAATGGTAGAGTATCTACTATTTACTAGATAAAGTGTTTTAGGTTAGCTTTTGCCTTGTGTTTAGTGATACGAAGAGTATACTCTGCTAATGTCAATCGCGATTCGCGACTGACTATCAACTGACTAGCATTGTTAAATATAATAGTTACAGAAAAGAAATTGCAATTCTAATGAGCCATCTCACTTGCGATCACCCGACGACAACTCGTAAAAATTGCTCTCTAAATATTTCCCGATTGACAGTTTATCTGACCGTGGATTTGGAATATCTGTGAGCCAATGGCGCGAGACATTTTATCACGCGCAGTGAAACGATAATTTTCGAGCGATTTCAGAATATGACAGATCTTAGGAAAAACTGTCGTGTTTCTTGCACTTTCCTCTTGTCAATCAAGTAATGATGGCATTTGAAGTCGGTTAAAAAAAGACATGAAAAGTGTGGTATAAAGGTCCGACCACACTGGTGCGTAGATGTTGACGGTGCTTTTTACAACAAAATGTATGAAAATACGGTGAAAAAATGTGACTCCTACAATTTCGAGAGGCACTTTCACGTCTACTGAAATATCTGTATTCATTTTAAGACACGGTGTATACAATTCAACTGTTATGGTATTACGTGGAATAAATATTACAAGAAAATCAAGGAGCTTACGCGACGGTCAAAAATACACACACACACACACAAATCACGTCTTTATCCCTTACGGGAAAGACAGAGCCTAAGGTAACGAGACCTAAAGGCCACGTTTAGCGTAATTGTAAGCGTATAGGTGGAAAGGGGAATCAAAAATAGTGATGGGTTGCTAGCCGCATCGGCTATGACTTGATTCCTAAGATTTTCGCCCATTCCCTCGATGGGCTTTTACTATCTGCGCAAGAAAAGCAACTGGTCTATGTTTTTTCTTTATACCCCGACCAGCATGGAAGATTTAATAATGCTATCAAAAATAGCTAATATAATATAACTGCCTATTTCCACTTAACAAGAGAAAATGCGTCAAGTAAACAAATAAACAAATGCTATCAAATAAATACGTACTTATATAAATTTGTTAGTACATTTAATAGAAACTTAATGCAAATCAGTGCATTAGCGTTACTTTCCTTCAAATTCGAGAGCGAGCGTAAATATGTTAATAAAGAGATTCAAATAAATTAAAAGCGGTCTTTTGTTTCACTTTCGGCAAACGTCTAGAGTTAATGTTTACTCGGCTTTGAATTAACAAACGAGATGTTACAGAATTGCGAGGTTTTTTTTTTATATAAAAGAGGGGGCAAACGAGCAGACGCAGGGCCGGATCTACCATATGGCTTTTTGGGCTTCAGCCCAGGGCCCCGTGCATCCAAGGGGCCCCCAGCTAAGTCAAAAGTCAAAAATATTTTTCTTATACTTTGAGTAATTAGGTGGGCCCCTAAGTAGTATTAGCCCAGGGCCCCCTAAACTCACGGTCCGGCTCTGAGCAGACGGGTCACCTGATGGAAAGCAATCACCGTCGCCCAGGGACACCTGCAAAACCCGGGGGATCACAAGTGCGTTGCCGGCCCTTTGAGGAACAGGAAGGCTCGCTTTTTAAAGATCCCTAAATTGTACCGCTCAGGGGGGTTTATGGTGTTTATAAAATCAGCCGGCAAAACCTCTAAATACTAGGTATCGAAAAATTAATCGAAGTTAAGGATAGCAATTGATGAAAGTTAACTGGTTGAAATCTCTTATAAGGGTAAGTTCGCTTTAAATTATTATTATTGGAGATATCTCCAATTAATTTATTTGACGGTGGAGGCGTTTTACACCTGCACCGAACTTAAATTATTTTTTTAGTTTTTTTTCTTTTCGTATACCTACATATTTTGGTATTTGACCAGTAAAAACACAACATCTCTACTATAGACTAATATAACTTTAGCTTGGGGACCTCATACACCCCTTATATAAATGTATTATAAGTTAAGTAGAATTTAAGTAAAATAGGAAAAGGATTTTATTTTGAAAAAATAACTTTGTGACAAGTTTCTTGCGACCCATTTTTCTTGGCAATGATGGTATGTATTTCCAAATGCGCTGGTAGTTTCAAAAAAAGACACGTAAAAGCCCTTGGCGGCCAATTTGCTAAATAAAGTTGAATTTTTGAATTGGAGACTTTTTGAGACTGGAGATGGATCTAACGGAAGACCATTTAGAGTCGGATCAGATCTAAAAATCTAGGTCAAGTGTTTACATACATAGGTCCCAGACAATACGCGATTGTTTCGGTCTCTCCCTTCGTCACGGATTTAATAATAATCACCGATATTATTATTACAAAAGGTATTGTTATGGTTTGTGTCAAGGCTGAAAATTAGTTATACGTGTATATACCCTACCCTACATTTAATAAACACATACATACAATACACAAATCACGTCTGTATCCCTTACGGGGTAGACTGGGCCTAGTTAACAAGACCTAAAAGGTCACGTTTAGAATGATAGTGGCCGTACGTATAGGTGGTAAGGGGAATGAAAATAGTGATGGGTTGCTAGCCGCATCGCCTATATCTATCTATATAAAAATGATTGCTGTTCGTATGTCTCGCTAAAACTGGGAAATAGCTGTACCGATTCGAATAATTTCGGTTTTGACAAATTTGGGCATGTCTAGGAAAGGTTTAAAAGCTGAGAAAACATTAAAAAGAAACAGGAATGAGGCGAAGCAGCGGGCAACAGCTAGTATTTAATAAATACTAATAAAAAATGTGAAAGTATGTCTATGTATTCAACACAGACGCAGACGCTCCGCTGCTTTTAGTAGCGGAGTAGCAAGGTAAATACAAAAAAAAATACAAAATATTTTTGTTCATTGAAACGGGCCTCCGCAAAGTAACGCCTGATTCAATAAAATAAGTAACTACAAAACTCAATCCCTAAAACTAAATCGGTTCTTATCGCGATGAAGCAAATGCTGGCCACAGCTTTCCATAGGTCAGAATTTAATTGTATATATTAACTATCATTAAAACATGTCAAAATTTTATTAAACGCACGAGAAACCTAAGAACCACAAACACTAACAAAGACACAAGGCAAAAGCTAACAAAAACACAAGTCCTTAACACAGTAACACACCGAACACTAACAAAGCGGTGTCGCTCGGAATTTCGCGTTTCACTGAAAAGCGCGCGCGTATCAACTCGCGCGCAGGCCACGACCATCTCACTGAACTACTCTGACGCAAAACTACGGAGCTCTACTTGAGATTAGGGGCGGTTTTTCGTGCCAGGCGGCAGAGGGAGCGGCAAGAGCGGAGCGGGAGCGATTCAATGTTCTATTACATTGAAATGTATGTTTTTTTTCAGACCGAATATCGGTTAGAATCGATCGCGATGAGAGGATATAGGAACTGTTTGCTTAGTGAACGTTAACTATGTTAACTTGAAGAGATGCTTATTTAGAGAAAATGTATCTTTTGCACTCTCTGTATTATATTTGTATTTTAATGTGCAACACAGTAAGTACTTTATTACGACTATTAAAGTATTATTTTACCAATTTTTACAATTCTAAGTGTAAATACCAATTGAACGGCTTAAAACATCAGATTATTTTTTGACTTTGTTCGAGTGTATTGTCATTAAAAAAATTTAGACAATACTTTCACAATACAATACAATAACTCTTTATTGAACACCACATATAACAACCAAAACAGAAAAAAGGTATACTGAATATTACAAGGTAACAATAGGCGGCCTTATCGCTACAGAGCGATCTCTACCAAGCAACCATACTAGTTAAAAATACCACTTGCATTACCATACTTGCTTGGTACTAAACAATACAAGCCATTTGAGGTTGTCTTGCTGTCTCACTCACTCCTATGGATGAATGGCATTCTAAGATCTCACGGACTATACAGCTCAATTACAGTGCAGTATGCCCGCCCCCGCTCCTCTTATCACTAAGCAGCGCCCGCGCATCAGTTACTTATTTGTAGCACTCCTTCAAGTATATAATTATTTTTATTTTCGCTATAGACCTCCGTTATCTAATGCTTGTATTAAATTAACTTTATTAACACTACGCTAAAAGAAATTTTGTAATTTATAGAGAATCGATTTGAAAGTTTGCATTACGAGAGTTGAAGGCGGGTAATTAATGTTTTAAGCCGCCATTTAAAGTCATGTATCAAATTAACATCGTAGTGTCAAAGATGTAGCGTGTGCCTTAATATAATTTCTATGTTACAGGTAATATTGCACATTAAAAAAAAGATTTTTGCATTATTGAATGCAATGCAAAAAAAGTTTGATTGGAAACTCTTGATCCCATTTTTAATAATCATGACTCGAACAAGCCATCGCAAAAAAAGATACAGGCATAGAAAGATGCAATAGAAGCGAAAGAAATTATGATTATCTAAAAGCCGTGGTAGCCTAGTGGTTTGACCTGTGGCCTACAAGCAGAGGGACGTGGGTTCGAATCCTGGGTTCGCACTGAGTTTTTCGGAATTTATGCGCGAAATTACATTTGAAATTTGCCATGAGCTTTTCGGTGAAGGAAAGCATCGTTAGGAAACCTGAACACATCTGCGAAGCAATTTAATGGTGTTTGTGAAGTTCCCAATCCGCACTGGGCCCGCGTGGGAACTATAGCCCAAACCCTCCTATAAATAGAGGAGGCCTAGCCAAGAGGCACGCCGAATTTACACGATCATTTATAAAAAAAAACTACACAACCTACTGAATTTGTAGCGACACGGATTATAAGGGGCTAAAAAGAAGGGGGTGGGGGGGACGTGATTTATGTATGTATATAAGAGGAGGGGGGTTTCGACCAGTAAAACCGTCATTTTCGGTAATTGTTTTTATTTAATTTAATTGTTTAATATCACAAACCAAAACACTTATTTAATAATTTTTGAGACACTTATTTTAATCGTTAGTATCGCAGACTCAAATATGCGACGATGTTCTCGAGTCGAGAGCTGAAGAACGAATGATCCGCTTGGGCTGTGTCAGCTATTTATAAAATCATCGAGTGACGGTGCGACTGCCTGTTGTTTACACCCGGCCCAGCTGGCGCGCGGTAGCAGGTGGCTGGATGCTTACCTCAGCAAATCGGTTGCCGAGGGTTTTCTGTCGTTCGCGCCGATACGGCCATTCTGCTACAAGACGCGCCTCTGCGTCTATTTATTGCAAGCTGTAAGAAAAAGAGAAACACAGAAACACAGACACACAAACGTTAATAAGTACGCGCATAGAACTACTCGTAGTTGCATTTCTTGTCAGACCTCAAAGCCTCAGCGCTTATTTTGGCCCTATTTTCTCGTATAATTGACCTCAAAGCCTCAGCGCTTATTTTGGCCCTATTTTCTCGTATAATTGACCTCAAAGCCTCAGCGCTTATTTTGGCCCTATTTTCTCGTATATTTGACCTCAAAGCCTCAGCGCTTATTTTGGCCCTATTTTCTCGTATATTTGACCTCAAAGCCTCGGCGCTTATTTTGGCCACTTTTTCACGTACATTTAACCTCATAGCCTCGGCGCTAATTTTGGTTTAATGACACGTAAAAAAAAAGTAAATAATACACCACGTGAAAACAACAATGTTATTAAAACACAAAGTAAATAAAAAGAAAAGAAAGTAACAGTTGTTACCAACACTGTTATAAGATATCTTCGTCAGATTGTCTTGTCTCGAATAACTCGCTTCTATTCATTCCCGATACGGCACATCACATTGTGTCCTAAATTTCGGAGTACTTCGTAAGCGCCCATCACATACTTTTCTGGGTGGACCACGCTTGTTAATCCTTTGTTGTAACGTGCTTCGTTTTTCTCAGCCTGCTCGGTCATTCTTCCTATCACAGCTTCTACATTTACACGTTCATTTTCTTCATTAATAATATTGAGTAGCTCTGGGGGAACACATCCTTTTCTGCCAGTTAGCAATCCATTTGGTGTTTGTCCCATTAGTTCTACTTGTGTATCCGGCACACTGATGTAGTTCAATACCATACTGATCATAAAATGCCTTGTAATGAGAGACAAAAGCACCTTCATCGTTCACAGTCAACTATAGTGAGCTTTGGAGCACCAAATAGGAAAACGGTTTCTTTAAGGTGTTGCATAGCACTTGTTTGGTTCTTGCTTCTAGAATGTTGCAACATTACAAATGTCGTGGAAGCCTGTATGGCTACGAAGACGTACTCTTTTTGTGTACTCGTAGCTGAGCCGCTTAAATATTTTATTGAATCAGGCGTTACTTTGCAGAGGTCCACTTCAATGCACAAAAATTTTACCTTGCTACTCCGCTACTCAACTCACTGAGCCACTTAGTTTACCTAAAATGTCGATGTGGAGAGCGTGGAACGGTTCTGATATTTTATATCTTTTCAATTGGATGCAAACGACTTTGCAAAGCTTCAGACGTCCCTTTCATTGTTTTACACACTACACAGTGCTCAAGAAAGTACCTGACAGTTGTAGACATTTTTGGAAATCAAAAATTATCTTTAGGTTTCGCTAGCGTCTTCTTCCAGCCCATGTGCTTAAGTGCCTCGTGGTAGGTATAAATTACGCTCCACTGGTAAGATTGTTACCAAGAGGTACCGTTCATTGTTGGCGTTGGTTCGGCCCCTCTTCTGATATAAGAGGAGGGGGGTTTCGACCAGTAAAACCGTCATTTTCGGTAATTGTTTTTATTTAATTTAATTGTTTAATATCACAAACCAAAACACTTATTTAATAATTTTTGAGACACTTATTTTAATCGTTAGTATCGCAGACTCAAATATGCGACGATGTTCTCGAGTCGAGAGCTGAAGAACGAATGATCCGCTTGGGCTGTGTCAGCTATTTATAAAATCATCGAGTGACGGTGCGACTGCCTGTTGTTTACACCCGGCCCAGCTGGCGCGCGGTAGCAGGTGGCTGGATGCTTACCTCAGCAAATCGGTTGCCGAGGGTTTTCTGTCGTTCGCGCCGATATGTATGTATGTAAAACTATCTCCATACCAAATTTAATCACGATCGGCTTATCACTTTATGTACGAAACCGCAGCAATAAAAATATCACATTCGCATTTATAATAATTTGTGCGAGACTGCACAACCTTTTTAGACAGTTTTTTACCTTTTTTTATTGTTTATGGTTTTTAAGATGACTTTGATTATACTTTTGTTTCCACCGAAACCAGTGCCTATCTACTTAGTTCCCAAATAATATATATAAGGATTATTTAAAGATGGGCCAAGAAATAAGTTTCGCAACAATAAACAGTCACGGCTGTTTCAGAGCTTACACAATAACTTACCAAATGCAACGCTAATTCATACTTTGACCTTGCTTTAACGAAATAAAACAAAATATGCGTATTTAATATGCTAATGGCGGAAATTCTAGATGATTCCGCAACGATGCGATCGCAGAATCGGACTCAATTTCGACTTCCTCAGTTCCGTTTGTTTACGTACTCCGAAATTCGAAGCTCGTTTGGTGCCCATCCACTCACACTAATAGTCATTCATATGAGAGAGAGAGAGATGGTATGATACGAAATTTGAGTAACGAATTTCAGAGTAGCGGCTAGCGTGGTCTGTGAGTCTTGTTACCTTAGGCCCTTTCTACCCCGTAAGGGATAAAGACATGATTTATGTATGTTCATTTAATAAATACACTGGCCTTCTAATTCTACATTCTGTTATCATATTGAATACACATTGCATTTCGAATTGTCAATGGTCACCGACAATTGTCGAGTTGGTGAAATATTTATTTATTTATTCATTGTCAAGTCACATACATTATGAAGATGGTAACATTGTTCTGAGTCAGTCCATGACGCCTGCAAGGGCACACAATAGTAATTAATATCTAACTTTAGGATTGTAATAGCAAGACTACACCATCACTTTTGTACTCCATTTTATTGCCGTCTCTATTACAACTTGTCAACCCACAATTAATGTCACAATCAGAGTCATAATCACACAATTACTTACAAACGTGTTATTAAGTGCGTAAATAACGAAATGATACCGATAGAAAGCTTGATAATTGTTCAGCAATCGCACGCGCATCTTTACAGTCCGCTCACTGCTTTTAGAGATGCATACGCAGATTGCCAGTGTTGCCAGACGTACGATAATTATGGTACATCTACGATAATTCCGACTCCGGTACGACGTGCAATAAAATATATATTTTTTTAATTTTTGGGGTGGCCTTCTTAGTCTTTTTGCCAGGATCGCTACTAACATTTCACTCGCTAATCCTGCCGCAAAGCAGTGCTTGCGCTGTTGTGTTCTGGAGTGAGTGTAAGAGAGCCGGTAAAATTACGTGGACATGATATACTATCTTAGTCCTCTAGGCTGGCAACGCATGAACAATGCGGATGTCCATGGGCGGCGGTAATTACTTACCATCAGATAACCCACATGCTCATGCCTTCCTTGTAATATAAAATGTACATACAAAGAAGAGTAATGTACAATACAATACAATACACAAATCACGTCTATTTCCCTTACGGGGTAGACAGAGCCTAAGGTAACAAGACCTACAGGCCACGTTTAGCAAGATTGTGGGCGCATATAGGTGGAAAATGGAATCAAAATAGTAATGGGTTGCTAGCCGCATCGCCTATAATATGGTTCCTATAATTTTCGCCCATACCCTCGATGGGCTTTTACCATCTGCCCGGGAAGAGAAGCAACTGGTACATTCTATGTTTTTCTTTGCTCCCAGACCAGCATGGAATGGAAGTAAGTACATTTATGCTTATAAAAGAAAACTAACACAAAAACGGATAAACTGCTTTTTATAAAATATGTTTAAGAACAACCGCTCGACGTCGTGCATTTAAAAAAAACTGCGTACAAAATTAAATCACCCGTTTAAGAAGTACTATGACACAGACACACACGTTACATAGCCATCAAATGTGTTTTGACTTCGGGATTTAAAAAGTAGTAAGTACATACATTGTTCTACAGTCATTTTACAGTCACATTTAAATGTAGTCACAGAATGACTATGAAACGACGGCTTCATTTTACGATATTTTTTTATCTTGAAAGGTAATTCCAGGACTTTGGTACGATAATTGAGTCTCATTCGTCTGGCATCCCTGGATTACGCAGCAAATGGGTCAGGCGCATGAATTTCAGCGACTTTGTACACCCGAGGGTGCCCGCCGAGTGATTTCAGGTTTTGTGTTATAAAATACTGGCCAAGAGCGAATCGGACTAACGCACCGAAGATTCCATCCATTGGACCATTCATAGATATTAATCACGTCTTTATCCCTTATGAGGTAGACATGTAGAGAAAGTCTAGCGAATTAGGGCTTAAGGCCATATATTCCTAAGATTTTGGCACATTCCTATTACTACGCCATTTTTATTACTACTACGAATACGACTCTAGGTAAAGTCAGAGGCGCACAACCTTTCGAGAAACACAGGAATAATTTATTATGTATTAAGGAGTGTTTTTTTTTAATAACTGCTATTTTCTTTTTAACATCTTTTTTAGCTTCTATAGCTATGGTTATATACCCCAGTGAATAATCGTACGGGGTAATGTTACACCCTGTAGGTATGGGCTCTTACGATCTGGCGCCCGATTTTTGCAAGCACATCACTCGAAAGTAAGTAAGCCAGTAATTAAATGCCTTATTGTACAAATATAAAGAAACGGAGACAATTCACAAAACAAGTGATATGAATCTGTTTATATCTTTAAAACTACAGCTATAATCAAATTTTTGACTAGTTCACAAGATTAATGAGAGCTGTGGTTGTCTTCTTTCTTTCATTTTCTTTTCGAACTTTCGATCATTCACTTACAGTCCGCGCCATCTATGGCACAGTTTTAACAACTTCAACTCCAGTCGTTCCCGTTCAAACATAACCCGTTAATTTTCTCTATATCTATAAACCGCATGTGCATTAATCTGCAATCGCTAATTAAGGCAGTCGGCTGTCCGTTAGAAATGCAGTTAAACTGCCCGTACGCTGCACAAAAACTGTTCAGCATCTAATGTGGTTCTTGCTGATCAGTAGATAACAAGATTGATTCAAATGACGACGGGATTATATGCTTTCTTTTTTACAAAAGTGTGTGCAACGTAAAATGTCATCACTGTTTTGATTCCCCTTTCCACCTATACGCCCACAATCATGCTAAACGTGACGTTCAGGTCTTGTTAATTTAGGATCTGTCTACCTCGTAAGGGATAATAAAGACGTGATTTGTGTATGTATTTATTATCGAAAGATTTTAAGGCGATTTTAGTTGCAGCAAAAACGTCACGTCTTTTGGGGCTATCGCGTGTGAATTTGCCACTAGAGGCGCTAGTGTCGCGTGAGGTCCAATAACATTCAATTTTCACTGGTTTTGGTGGGCTTCGTGGCATAAATTATAATTTCTTTCATTTACTTGTTGAAAAGTGATCTTCGTGAAACTATCGCAAATATGGATTACTTGGCGATGAATGTGAACGCTTTGAAGGCGGTTTTTTCCGTTCAAAACGGAACTGCACAACATTGCGGCATAGTTACTCGATATGATGAGTTATTTAATTTAATTTATGCCCTTAATGAGATTCAAGATTTAAAACTTTGTTTCGGCGCCAATCCTATAAAGTCGCCTTCGACAGCTATACCTCTGGACCCTAGTCAACAGTGGCGCCAACTGGTGAGCAAAGAAACAATAGTCCCCATTAATCTAGTCAACTAGTCGAAAATTGGCCTTTAACAGTTTCAATGAACAAAAAATTTTACCTTACTACTCCGCTACTCACGTGCAAAATAACCAAGCCTGTGTGAAATATATATGTTTTTCATGCAATCCCTCCCTCCACTGCTGCCAATAAAACACATATAAATCCCACAAACTTAATTATCCCTTACACCACACAAACACTGACGCGTTTCAATCCCTCTACGGGATCATTATCAAAGTTTACACACAACCGTTACACATGCAAATACACATGTGGATTGCATGAAAAACATATATATTTCACACAGGCTTGGTTATTTTGCACGTGAGTAGCGGAGTAGCAAGGTAAAATTTTTTGTTCATTGAAATGGACCTCCGCAAAGTAACCCCTGATTCAATAAAATATTTAACAGTTTCGTACTAGAACTCAGATTTTTACCATCATCTAATGACAATTTGAAAGGGTACTTACGACACATCGGCAGTGGTGTTAGCCAGTAGCCGCACGCAGTCTAGGCAGCCCCGTGCCGCGGCGTAGTGCAGCGCGAGCGCGCCGTTGTTGGCGCGCGCGTGCGCGTGCGGCATCGCGCGCCCCATCCACCAACCCTCGACCGCTAGCCGACCGCTCCTAGGAAAACCGTTAATGTTACTTAGGTATTGGTACAGAGTGGATCAGTGAACTAAAGTGTCGATATGTCGATAAGGATTGAGAATGACCCAAACTACGCTTGAAAGGAGATTTGAGAAGTTAACTTCAATATCTTTGGTCTCTAATTGCTTATAAATAATATAGTAAAACTTTGATAGACATTCTCTTTTCATTTGAAAGTTAGTTCCGTAACGTTTAAGTACGTAATTAAAGAATTAACGGGATCGTAGGTATCCAGGGCCTTATGCTATTGAAGACTTAGTGAGGAGTGGCGAAACAGGCCGTTAATAAAGTAACTTATCAAGAAGTAAAACACTGTGTAAAAGACATCAACGGGAAATGCTCGATAGGTTGCTTACAGCGCCATCTATTTACTTTGCCTGGTACTACAACAAGTTACGTGCGCGTATCGTGCACTTGCGTAGTTTCAACGTTGAGGCTGTTAGTACCGCTATTCCCCGCTAGATGGCATTTATTTCAACTTAAGTTTACCAAGTTCTTTTAGTGATTTGATAACTCTTATAATCACTGAAGTTGAATTAGTTAAGTTTAAGTGTAAACTGTATCTTGCATTTCTTCTCCTCGAATAGTTTTTTAAATAAATTTATTATTGCTGGCGAAAACTTACATCTTTGTGTTATAGGTATGCAGCGCCTTGATTAAACGTCAATGATTTATCCAATGCAGCTTTAAGGAGCAACCACACCGCTGCGTATACGCAGTGATGTCGCATGCGTCGCGTTCTCTCACCGTTTCTTACATTTTGTTGCGTAAACGCACCGTCGACGTCTTTTACACACTGGCACTGGTATTTTTTGTTTTTTGTACACTGGTGTGGTCGAACCTTTAATTAATCAAATGAGTATAACTGCGCAGCCGCAGGACTCGCGGTCATTCACAGACACCGGCAGTATGTCACCCGGCACATAGCTCGCCGTGCTTTGAACCGCACCGGCCAATTATGTATGTATGTATGTATAACTCTTTATTGTACACAAAACACTAGAAAAAGATGAACACAGGACAACACACACGCACAAAGGCGGATTATTTATTTATAACTACCTGTTGTCCGTGACTTCGTCCGCGCAGAATTAGATATAGATACACTCACAAATGTGGCTTTCTATATTAAAAAAAATAACAAAATCGGTTCAGTTGATCAACCACCAACTTCGCAAACCTTATAATATTAGTATAGATAGCAGTGGCGTGGCGTCCATAGAACTCGATTTCCACCGGCTTGCCTATTTTAAGGCAGTTGGGGACTCTATTGTGCAGAATTAGAGGAAAAGGCTGGTCAAATTCCCTTCGGCTTGCCTATACTTGACGCCACGCCACTGATAGATAGGTATATAATGGGTACTCATTGTAACATGGTTCTACCTCAAGTTATGACTCAAACTGGCTGACTGTAATGAATGTCAATAGCACATAAATATGGGGTAATGACAATAGGTCACGCTCTGCGCGCGCATCCGGGCGATTTCCAGCTAATGCCTAAACGTGACCTTAGTCGTATCATAATAGTTGCGGTTTTGGAACAAAAGTGTTAGCCAGACGGGCGCTTCTGAATCATTCTTGCTGCTTTTGAAATATTTGCAAAACATAGAATGTACCAGTTGCTTCTCTTCCCGCGCAGATGGTAAAAGCCCATCGAGGGAACGTGCAGTTACGGTTACACCTCGCATCCTACCCTTTATAAGCAACTAGCGACCCGCCCCGGCTTTGCACGGGTGCAATCAGTTCCCTGCTGGTCTGGGAGTAAAGAAAAAACATAGAATGTACCAGTTGCTTGTCGTGCAGTTACGGTTACACCTCGCATATGAGTACCCGGCTTTATAAGCAACTAGCGACCCGCCCCGGCTTCGCACGGATGCAATCAGTGTTTCTCTACTATATTAAGCAATGTATTATAGATACAAACCTTCCTCTCTAACTATTAAAAAACCGCATCAAAATCCATTGTGTACTTTTAAAGATCTAAGCATACATGGGGACAGACAGAAAGGCAGCGGAAAGCGACTTTGTTTTATACTACGTAGTGATGTGAACGAGTAACGAGGTTTTATGTGGTAGCTGAACAGAAGACACGTGAGACTTGGACGTATTGTACTTAGATGGGACTTGTATTGTATTGTATTGTACGCGTCCCCCTTACTGAACTTCCAAACAAAATGTACAAAAGCGTCCCGATGCAAAACAGAAGAGACGGGGTAGGACGCGTTGCGAGCGCATCCTCGTCCCATCTCTCTTCAGCATGGCTAACACTAATGTACGGCAGAGCAGTATCGCGCGCGAGATAGACTACCTATCTCTTTCTAGAACAGTGGTTCTTAACCGGTGGTCCGCGGACCACTGGTGGTCCCTGGAAGCATCCAAAGTGGTCCGCGGGGCCAATCTAATTAGTAATTAGATAAGTGACAACCAGACACAACGCGTGAATGTGCAATTCCATCTATTGGGGCCGACGAAGCCATACGTTAGATTTTTTGTAGTTACTTAGGTGGTCCATGGCAAGACAAAAATTTTGTCAAATGGTCCCTCATGTCTGAAAGGTTCCACTGTTCTAGAACGAACAGTAAGAAAAATACTGGTAGAGTATCTCGTGCGAGACACAGTGGCGTAACTATAGGGTGGCAGGGGTGGCAAAATGCCAGGGGTCCCTAGCTCTAGGGGGCCCCGAACTGGCTTGGCCTAGAGCACAGAAGGGACGCTGATGCACTTCTTTATATTGAGGAAGGAGCCCAACGAATTTGCCGCGGGCCCCAGACATTATTGAGAGACACTACTGCTGTCGTGCTGTCTCGCGCTAGCCATGCTGTTTGTCTTGCAAAATGTGCGAAATGCTTTGCTTTGTATTTTGACGACGCGTTTGGCCTAGTTGGTAGCGACCCTGTCTGCGAAGCAAGCGTCCCGGGTTCGAATCCTGGTAAGGGCATATATTTGTGTGATGAGCACGAATATTTGATCCTGAGTAGGATGTTTCTATCTATTTAAGTATGTATTTCTCGTTGTTTAGTACCCATAACACAAGCCTTACTAGCGCTTGCTTTGGGACTAGGTCAGTTTGTGTGAATTGTTCCCTAATATTTATTTATTTATATTACTAATCTTTAAGGACTGCTGGTCGAATAACCCCGAGTCTCTCTAGACAACAACAGTTACTGAGATCCTACTGAGGGATGTGTGTTAAGTAAAACCATAGGCAAAATCTTCATACGGTAAAATTAACGCATATTTATGGTTAATAAACGTTCATAAAGAACTTTAAAATTACTAATAGAAAACACAGTCAAGGTACGGTCAAGTGGAAAAATAAAAGTATTGACAGGAACTTCTCAAAAATATGTCCCACGACCCTATTACGCCGGTGTAAGAGCGTATGGTACTTATTTTTGTATCTTTGTCTAGATACATATTATTACACTTGACTGTACAGTAGAGTCCATTTCATAGCCGAAATTGTATTTTGGGCTGTCGATTAAAAAGTGATATTTACCTAAAATTACCGGCGCGTAATGCAACATCCAGCGTGTCGAGATCGTCCTCATAGTCATGGCAGAGATCCATCGTAGTGTTCCTAGCCTCATGGATATCGAAGAGCACCGCCCCGTCTCCCAACTTATCCGTCATCACGCTGCGGTACGACCTCGTCCCAAAACTAGAGGTCACTGACGTCCCTCGCAAGAACCTCCGCGGAGGCACATTCGTGTTCTGAGCCTGAAGGCCCGCCTTCCGCAGCCGCCTCTTCATATACCTCCGCATTCTCAATGACAGCATCACACGTATCCGAATGTGTCGCTTAATATTCCTATCGTACCGCAGCTGCTCTTTGTTTTTTTTGTCTCGCTTCTTCTTGCGCGGGATCTCATCTATCCGTTCCAGGTAGCCGCGGTTGCGCTCGACTACACTGGCATCGAGGGTAGGCGAGCGATCGAAGAAATCTGTGTTGTTGTTTTTCCAAGCCTTGCTTAGCGACCAATTTTCACCGCACGAGGAGTTCTTGAAATTACGCTGTATAGGTTTCTCGTATATGTCTTCTTCTAGAGCGAACATCCGACGGGAGAGTAGGAAGTTGTCTATGTTTCGTCGCAACGTACTGTTTTGTGAGCTTACAGCGGTACTGACTAAGTTTGAAGTGAGGGTATCAGTGCTTTTTTCTAGAGGGTTTTGTTTGCTTAGCTTAGGTGGTTCGGGGAGTTCTTCTCTTTTCCTTTTGGTGATGGTCATGATCCGTCTTCGCATAGCGGACATGTTGGTCAGTTCGCTTTTCAGAAATGGTCCTTTGCGTTTCTCGGGCGTCATTTCTGGCGACCACGCGCCGTTCTCGGAGCAACTGCACAGGTCCTTGATGAGCCGCGCTATGGCATTGCAATTGTCGTCCTTCACTTTAGGCATCATCACATGTAAGTCGTTTGAAGTTCGAGTCGTTATTTAACTGTCACTTTAAGAAAGAGCACAGAAAATCAGAGTTCTAGATTTGGGCGTGATGGGGTTAACGTAATTAACGCTTCCGCATTCCCTCTCGCTTGTTACGTGGAATTGCGTAAGATATCATTAAAATTCGACCGTGTCTCGGCGCGAATCTAGTGCTACCAACATTACAACTGAGTTATGGCCGTTTACCTTAATTGTATATCGATTTGATACCACAGAACAGCTATTTCAATATTTATGGCCGATTATCTAATAATCGGGTGTGAAGTTGAACTCGATATGTCATCGGTGACTTATGGTAAATAATTGAAACAAAATTTATAATTTATAATAGTCTAATCTGCATGCATACACAAACTTTCGTTGCTTAAATAGAAAATTAAAAAAAAAAACGCTGCTTATATTATTAAGCCGTTACTAACTATAGGTGCCAAACGCGGTACTTTGCACCTAATTTATGAGGGGCACGAGTTAAAACTGCGAGTACTTTATCGGGTATTTCGTGTATGCGACCAATTACTGCTAAAATAACAATTAGCTCTGTCACTAACTTCAGCTACACGATTTTTGCCGCAAAAAATACTTCCGCGCGTTCCAACCGAGAACGATTGATTTATAATTAAGTAGGAAGACATGTTGTACGTGTCGTGCTGCATTTTGCTGGGCACAATATTGTATAGAAAAATTGGTTTACAGTCTGTTTCACATGTTTAAAACTGTGTTAATTCTTGATAAAGCTCCGAAAAATAAATGTACGATATGTACCTCATTGGATTAAGAATGACGTCTAAAAAAAGGTTTAAGGTGCTTGGGGTAAATTCGAAGTTGGGGGAATTTCGAAAACTGTGGATATCTAAACGGGGAACAATTCCATAATCTGGCAACGCTTATCTAGACGCTAAAGACATTGGAACTTCTAGTTAAGCATTGCTAGATTATGTAATTGTTCGCCATTTAGTGGATATCCGCGAATTCCCCCAATTTAGAATTTACCCTAATGCACTATAACTTTTTTTTAGCACATGAAAAATTGCATGAGTACCTATTCCTTTAACTTAAAATAAAACTATATATCAAGAATGTCAATCAAAATTATAAACCAAAATATGCATATTGGGCTGCGAGTCGGGTTACCTCCACGTGTGGTCAAGAGCTGCGGTTCGTTTTTGGATCCGTCCGGGAGGAAGAGCAGTGCTTGGTCCGGTGCACCCTGGGCATCGGCTAATGATTTCCTGGCAGTTTCTGAGGGATATCATTGACCGTTGGCTAAGAGCCCGACAGGGGGGGAGGAGGGTCTTTGACCTACCGTAAAAGTTGCCGACATTTTGTCACTAGATTTTTAAGTATATTTTTGTTACTTTGACATAGGCGAAGTTGTCGTCGCTATAACGACATGATACGCCACAAATAAGAAGAAGAAGAAAATATGCATAAATATCTGAAATCAGGACAGATGTCAACTCTTCAACATTCTCCAGTCTACATAAGTTCCACTGCTAGGCACAGGCGTTCTCTCAGAATGAGAGGGCTTGGCCTATAGTTCCAATCTTCCCACACACCATTGAACTGCTTCGCAGATATGTGCAGGTTTATCTTTACCTTTCGCTAATCCAGCCCATGGCAATTTCTGTCGTCTGTTTGAGAGGCCACAGGTCAAACCAGTGGGCTTTCACGACTTTTATAATCCTTAAACAACCACTGATTATTTCCGTGTTAATCTTCCACCTAAGCCAACATCGTTGGCGATTGTAAAATACATAATTATTCCGTTCCAACTTGCGAAAGAAACTCTCCCTTTTAAACACGTTACATAATTTGCACTAAAGTGTAAATGCTCAATGCATTGTTAAGCTCGACACTGTAACGTAATTTTATAAGTTTCCTCTCAGGTGTAGTCAAATGTGTGAACTAAGTTATTTCGCCCGAGATTCGTGCTAAGCGGGTTATAGAACGCATCTATTGTTTTTTATATTTTTATTACCGTACTGATAAAATAATTGGATTAATTACTTCCGAGGAAGCAGTTTTGTTACTTTTTAAATGCATTCATATAAGAAATAAATAATATTATGACCATTAGGCATTATATGTAACAGTATCATCTGCTTTGTGGTCAGTCCTTCAGCGAATAACCTGACATTCATACACAAATCACGTCTAAATCGCTTACGGGGTAGGCAGAGCCTGAGGTAACAAGAACTAAACACGGTTAGCATGATTGTAGGCGTATAGGTGGAAAAAGGAATCAAAATAGTGATGGGTTGCTAGCCGCATCGCCTATAACAAAATTTCAAAGAATTTCGCCCATTCCCTCTATGGACTTTTACCATATCCGCGGGACGAGAGGCAACGTACATTCTATGTTTTTCCTTAAACTTCGTAAACTTCGTAATATTTTTATATGATTGCTAGTACGGCTCATAAAATATTCTTAGGGTTTCCTACTCAAAGGCTGCCAATGCATCAATTGTCAGTCTGTCAGTCACAGCCCCGTATCTTAGAAACCATAATACAACATTTCAAATTTGTACAGATTTACAGTAGGTATTACTAGTTATGGTGGCGCGCGGTCTCTACTTATAACAAACGGTGAAAATAAAAGTAATTATTGCTCTATCTGTTGAGATAGCAGTTGTACCAAACTCGCACTTGTCCAATTTATTAAAAATCTTTCAAACTATACCGTAATTGCGTACTTAATACGTAAAATCAAAAAATATAGAGCTGTTTTAATTTAGGACACTCAAATCGACTAAGTAGAATTTTTATTTTTTTAGCCACGCCTAACGTCTTCAAATACAATGCATAAAATCTTTATTTAACAACGAAACAATCACCGTTTATGTTAACTACCAATTTATCGGTGTGTACAGAGCGTTTAACTACTTTCTATGTCGTGTGGCATGCAAATAATAACGACCAGTTAGGAATAGGCCCGATACGAATCTTAATAGTACCCTGCTAGACGATACTACATATGTTGTCATTATAATCGATTAAAGAAAATCGAAAGTGTTATCGATTTGCTATTCGATTAGATTTGTCGTGAGCGTATCGTATCTGTGGTGGGTAATTTGTTTTTTTTCATCGATGGATGGTCGATGTTATTGACCTGTTATGCCCAATCACTCAAGGCTTAATTAAAACTGTTGGTATAGAACATTACTTAATAGGTTGATAAATTAAAGGTAAAAGTGCACGATGGAAATTATATATTATGTATGTTTTTATTGGTATAGGTATAAAAAGTGTGTCAACCGCGTGTTTAATCTTAATGATCAATAGATCAATACAAGTGTCAACAAACTTATAACTTATAACCAATAGCATAAAATTAAAGAGAACAACTACGCAAGTTGCGAGGTTCACTGTTCCCAACTTTTTCCGACGATTTCCACGCATTTTCCCAAGAACCCATCCATTATGTAAAGATTTCCTACGTAAAAAATCCAATAAAAGTGATACTTAAAAGAAATCTTTGAGAAAGAGGCTATAACTCAGTTTATAATCACGTTAAAATATTGGTAAAGTAGCATTAAAATCGCATTTCGAGCTTCACTTTTTATTGGACCACGGTCGTGATCCATTCATCCAATAACGTCAACTTAAAAGTCCGCGCAGGTCACCATTGTGCAACGAGCACGAAAAAATCATACACTATAATTTGTCAAAACCATAAAGCTTCATATTACGCAACACATTCACTCTCACGACATTAAATGTTAATTCACTTTCTGGCACGAAACCAGTTTCGATAATCACTCGAAAAGCGCGGGAGATTTGACGTTTTATTTTTTTTCTACGCGTTCCGTTTCGCGCGCTCATGACAATGCGTTGTAATTATGAACAGTTGACCATGTCGAATTGAGCGCGTGGCACGACTGCGCTGCGGGCACTGGCACTGCTTTTACTCCCATTCCGACGTGTGATCATCCAATGTTAATGAATTAACATTCGCGTAGCACTGTACATTTGACAGGTGCTCAGAGCGCAATGCGGTCATGAAGTTCGGGACGGATGATGAAGGTTCGAATAAAAAAGGCTGGATGTTTATTTTAGTGTCTGTGTGGGTGTAGTTTTCTTTCGTAAATTTAATAAAAAAAGAACATAATTGTCTAGTGTTACCCGGGTAATATTGCTGCCACCCAAAAAATGCAAAATATTGTCATCTATAGTTTCTTATTCGCTAACAAATGTATAAAATGTTAATTAATGTAATATTTATGCAAAAAAGAAAACTCTTGTCGAAGTAAGACGAAGTATAATGATTTATACATTAATATATGTATTATTCATTTATATTCATAAAGATGTTATATTTATTGATCAGATATCATACTGCATGTTATTGATATAGAGTTGTTATTATAAAATTAAGTACTAGGGTATAATTTTATTTTAAAAGACAATTTATATTTGAAATCACTCTATTGGAAACGTGTGAAGTGTATGGTGGGGGTATAGAAAACGATCACAGCGCATGCCGTGGCAGAAATGTGCAACTATAGGGGAAACTTGTCAATATTGCTTTGAAAATGGGTTATTATTAAACTTGTTTTATAAGGTGTAAAGATCACTGATGTTTAGCGAATTATGTTGGCTCGTATTAAATAACTATAGCCATTAGTTCTTTGTTTTTCTAAATTGCTAACGAGTTCTGCTAAAACCAATTTATCCTTTCATAGCATAGTTGGGGGAAACTTATTTTGTGTTTTACACTCTCAAAACTATTTTTATAGTGGCATCCATTTTTCCTATTACTGTGTGTAACTAATGCCTCTAAAAATACTATTTATTGCCTTTCTAATATGTTATTTATTGACTTAATTTAATCACTATTTGACAAACTCCCCCAAAGTTGCGTTTGCGAGATGGCGCTACTGTCCTGCACGGTGCAAAAGAACACGTTATGTTATTAGGTACCTAGGTATATTATCTGGGACTTATTTCTAGGTATTATTCTGGAAAATAATTCAATTGATGAAGATTTTTTGATTTCTGATTTAAATTCCTAGCGCCATACAAAGTTTTTGTGTTGCCATTTAATCTCTGAGGCCATTTTGACATGCAAATTCGATGACATTTACATCTGGTCCCATTATTATGCAAAAACACCCATTAACCATGAAGATTGGGACATTGAGATTTTTATTTAGCTAAATAGCTCATCATAGAGCTCCAATATAAATAATATTTAATTATACATGTACTCTGTAGTGATGAACAAAAACATTTTCCTAGCTACTCCGCTACCAAGTCAAGTGGTAGCGGAGTAGCATGGCATGGTCAATGTTTTTTTATCATCACTATACTGTAAATAATTAAAATATTATTGGTTACTGAGCCAGTGGTAGCGGAGTAGCATGGTAAATGATTTATGTCAGGGGTCGGCAACCTGCGGCTCGCGAGCCACATGCGGCTCTTTGGATGTGAGGCTGCGGCTCTTTAGTTCCATTCGCAAATATTATTTATGAATAAATAGATATTTTTCTTATGAATAAATAGATTACTTTTTTTATCAACAAACTTTATGAAAGTATTGAGGCTATTTATTGTTGGCGAGAAAAAAAATTGTGGCTCTTTAAAAACTTGAAATTTTGTAAATAGTAATTTTTGGCTCTTCCGACTCAAAAGATTGCCGACCCCTGTTTTATGTTCATCACTATACTGTAAATAATTAAAATATTATTGGTTACTAAGCCAGTGGTAGCGGAGTAGCAAGGTAAATGTTTTATGTTCAATAATATGGAACTCCGCAAAGAACTATTTATGTGCAGTCAACAGCAAAAGTACCTAAGTGATCACCTTGCATGGAATAAGGTTTAAAATGAAATTAAAATTATCAAATACTTTTGCTATTGTCTATAGCCGTTTTCTGTATTGCTGTGGTGTTCAATAAAGAGTCATTGTATCTTCTAGGCTGAATCCAGGTTACCCTTAAGGTTCCCAAGTTGAGTTCATACAGACAAACAAACAGATAGAGGAACATAACGAAAAAATGCAGACGTCAAGCGGAGTCAGGAATTTACTGGTTATTCTACAACAGTATCATGAATAATCCAAAGTTAATTACATAACCCTCCTTTTAGTGTTGAAAGTGAGTATGTGAATTCGTTACATCCACCTAATTGTAGTTGCACAATAGACGATTTGTCGACAACACATAATTTATCATTTGCATTTAGCTACCAACTTCATTCGGATTTTACTTAAGGCGACTACAGTTGCAAGGGTTTTATAAAAAACCGGCCAAGTGCGAGTCGGACCATCACTATAACTTCATCACTTCATCATCATCATCATACATAGTATAAAATAAAGTCGCTTTTTCTGTCCCCGTGTCCGTATGTATGCTTATATCTTCAAAACCAGTCAACGGATTTTGATGCGGTTTTTTTTAATAGATAGAGTGATTTAAGAGGAAGGTTTATACATATAAATACACGTATTATACATATAATACATGCATGATATACCGTGCGAAGCCGGGGCGGGTCGCTAGTTATCTATAAAACGGCAAAAAAATCTGTTGTATTAAGCTCCCTTGAATATTTATTTTATTCTGTTTTTAGTATTTGTTCTTACAGCGGCAACAGAATCATCTGTAGCAATTTCAACTGTCTAAGTATCACGGTTCTTGAGATACAGCCTGGTGACAGACGGACGGACGGACGGATAGACGGACAGCGAAGTCTTAGTAATGCGTTCCGTTTTCACCCTTTGGGTACGGAACCCTAAAAAAATAGCAAATGTTGGTTCATGCTGTTCTTAATTTTTTTACAATATCAAAATCTTATAGAAAACCTACCAAATTTCAAGGACTTTCTTAGCGCTTCTAACGGAAAAATATTAGACTTAAATTATTTAATAAATAATGACACGATTTCATCACACGCGATTGTACCTACCTAACCTAGGATTTCATTTTCTGTCACCAAGGCATATTTTGCAGAAATAAAACTATCCAAATCAACGATTTAGGAGCCAATGTGTTGGATTTGACAGCAAAATTTCGTTTTAATTACGTAATAAAATTGATTAACTGGTAAGGGACCATACATAAAGTACGTCACACATTTTGGAAGGGACACACATACATACACAATACACATACGTAAATCAAGCTTTATTCCTTGCGGGGTAGACGGAGCCTAAGGTAGCAAGACGTAATGGCCACGTTTAGCATGGTTGTGGGCGTATAGGTGGAAAGGGGAATCAAAATAGTGATGGGTTGCTAGCCACATCGCCTAATAACATGATTCCTAAGACTTTCGCCCATTCCCTCGATGGGCTTTTACCATCTGCGCGGGAAGAGAAACAACTGGTAAATTCTGTTTTTTCTTTACTCCCAGACCAGCATGGAAGAAAGAGAGAGGACCCCAGGGGGCTTGAAATTTGAGACACAAACAAAATAATTGCAGTTTTCCTTTATATAGGTAAACCGTGTGACTTGTCTCTAAAAATAATGAAATTGGTGTGACGTACTTAATGTGACGGCCTCTAACTAACTTCATGACTTTTAAATTAAAGTTAAACACGCACCGCGCCTTAAATTACATAATATGTTTTGTTTTCTAAACACACGTAAGTTAAATAATAACTTTATCTAAAATGTTACTTCTAGGAAACATATTTATGAGTTTATGATAATTTACCGAATAATTATTCGCGTTTAGAGCAAGGATTTGAATATTATGTGATGGGTGTGCGAGAACTTTCCAAATCTAGATTAAAATGTGGTTAATTATTATCTAGTAATGTGTCACAGCAAATGTGAAGCTGGGATAAAAACTAGCCTATGTTTTAATCTGGGGTACCAGCTATCTCCGTTCCAAATTTGATTCAAATCCATCTAGTCGTTTCAGCGTGGAGAAGGAACAAACATACTCACTCACTCACATCCTCACAAACTTTCGCTTTGATAGTATTAGTAGGATAGTATGAGCGGGACAGTGAAAGATGGTGAGACGCCAGATAATCGAAGGCGTTTACAGACCAGTGGTCAGGATTGGGACCACTTTAGTTTTTTTTAATAGCTTCGCTTCGGCATTGGGTCGGCATTCAGACTCGGCACATTTAAAAAGGTCAGAAGCAACTCATCTATCAGTCTAATGATGTGTGTGAACAAGAGATCAACGAATCAGGTTTGACTATTCATTCAGATGAAACAAGCTCAGAATCCACTTCTAATAATGCCTTTATTTTGCTTCATTTAATGTTGAAATTGACCATGACACTTGTCATAATACTTAGATTAAGATGTGTGAATGTTAATTCTATTTGATGACAGAATCATTGTAGGCGACGCACCTATTTAGGCCGCTACCTTTTTATAAAACTGTTATATTTGGCACTGGCCACAAATAAAGTTAATTGCACGCAGCGCTAAAAGAAAACAAAAACAAAAGAGAGTCGTGTCTTTGCTCTTGTCAGGGCTGCGTGTTGAATTTTTACTATGATTTAAATTGTTTAATTTTACTAGTTTTTACAGTCTACAATCATAAACGCGCTAAGATACGTCAATCAATAACCAATCATTTATTTTTGCTCATTATTTTGTTGTTGTTTATGTGTTTAAAAAAGCTGGTCCCTGGACAGTATGATACGACCTTTAATTTCGTTGTATTGTAGGCTTGTAGCCCCCTGATCCGCCTTGCCAGGAACTGTATAATTTAATAGAGTTGGGTACACAAAGCACACGTAATCCGCTGTCGCAACACACGTAAGATTTACTCGGTAATTATATTATGCAAACCTAGCGTTTTGGAGCGGAAACTGTTGCTTCTAGTCAAATGAAGAGATCCCTTGAAGGGATAAGTTCACTTCTGTACTAGTTTCTGTTTTTAATTGTAATTTTTCTACCGATTGTACGTCAAGGTTTTTTAATTAAATTTGTTTTATTGAATCAGGCGTTACTTTGCGGAGGTCCATTTCAATGAACAAAAAATATTTACCTTGCTACTCCGCCACTCAAGAGTAGCGGAGTAGCAAGGTAAATATTTTTTTTATTCAATTTGTCTTAAAACAAATGTCAAATCACTATGTGGTTGAGTTAGCTTGAATTAACTCCTGCAAATATTTTCAATCGTGGATTCTTTAACAGTGGTTGACACTTGTTTCCATACTTACATTAGCTGATTCGATGTTCTGATGGTAGCGTCAAAAGAGTGACTTAAATGCAATTTCAGACAATGTTATGACGTTCCCGCGTATAATTTTCCAACCAATTACATTTTATTAAACCGTTTACAACAACATGGAATGTAAGCATGCTACAACATAATTAAACGCACCTATCACAAGAAGGAAGCAAGTACATCAGGCAAATTGATAGAAAGCCGCGGCCATTTCCCTTTTTAAAACAAGATCGGATCGTTTCCTTCAAGATTCCGATCTGGAGGCATCCATTTTTATTAAAACAAGCGTGAAAATATAAGATATGCGTGTTGTAATTAATGGAGCGACATGTAGTCTCGGCGACCAAGCTCTTTCTTTAATAAAAAGAAAAAAAAAAAGCGTGAAAATATGTCGCTGCTTAAATACAAAAGCGACACATTTCAAAATCTGACACTGTTGCATTTGAAACCTTATAACGACCGACTTACGTCTGTAGATGCAATGACAAATGATTTTGGAATGCGTCCATTTTGTATTTAATCAACGATGTGTTAGACTTACAGTCGAGAACCGGAGTTGTTGAGCCACTTGCCATTGTTCGCAATTTAGCCGTGTTATCAATGACCGATCTTACCGACTAGCTGACAGCTATTCGATTTGCATTACACGGCCAAGTTACAAACATGGGCAGTGGCTCAACGATCCCGGTTTACGAGTGCACGTACCGGTGAAAAACTTAAGTAAATGACCTGTTGTACGTAGTGTACAGAACTGATATGGGACTTAAGTTATTTTTCTAATTTGGAACGCCAATTTGTCTATTCGCACACATTACTCACAAAACAGGTATTTTACTTTTTCACCTATTATAATCTAGCTGTGATTTTAAAAGTTCGTAACTTAAAGGTTATAAATAAATTAAACGCTTTTTCTTGTATGAGAATCGATAGGGTAAACGATTCTGAGTAAGAAAAACCCAAAATAGTTAATTCTGGAAAAAAGTATCGTGTAGACTTTTAAAGAAAGAAACGCTCCAATACACTCTTAATTCTTTTGTAGTATTAAATACTATATTAGCCTTATATTAAGTCGAATAGTCCATATTAGTCATAATTTTCATAAAGTAAAATATCCTACTAGTAACGTAAAAACTACTGAATAGATTTGAATAAAATTTGGAACGGAGATAGATGATACCCTATTATCACATAGGCTATTTTTTATCCCGGAAAATTGCATAGTTCCCGCGGGGTAGCGAAAAACTATTTTTTTGCAGACGAAGTCGCGGGCAGCAGCTGGTTAGTTATAATTTCTTAAAGTAAAGTCACCTTCATTGGCACTTTCCGTCGATATCATATTAAGCTAACGGTTAACAAAGTGCCACTTACTCAGATTTGCTGTAGTCTGGTAACCTACTTCTTTTGACTAAGTCCATGATAATTTATAATAGTTTACTTACTTAAGGAGCGTTTGCACGATGTAGAGAAAAAAAACTACGAGTAAACCTATAGGGTTATTACCTAACTCGCTCGCAATCGCCATCGTGTTAATTTTGACAATTCTTGTATGATTGTGACAGCTAGCTGATTCCGATGCCAATTGTCAGCCCATACATGAACTGTCAAAATGGACACGATGGTGATTGCGAGCGAGTTAGGTAATAAGCCTACTGGATCTGAGTTTACAGTGACACCCGGCGCTACATTACTTAACCCTACGTTTGCAATTAACTCGAAGTTAGAATGGAAAAAACTTAAAAAAGTCTCCTGATAAACACCCTCCTGATTAACATTTAGAAAAATTTCGAAAATGCCACTCGAAAGTGAAAGGAAAATGTATTTCAACGCTCGATGAAAACGACCCGTTTTCATAATCGACTTAAATCGATACCCAAAGGAAGCAATTTCGGCGATCGAACGTTTCAAGTATTTCCGATTCTTTTTCCGTTTCGGTTGCACATAGACTTGTAATTAGACATTAATTGACTAAAATAATGTGCATTTCGCAATTATTTTTTTCTAAAGTCACTACTAATTATTACTATTGAACTTGGTGGAAGACTGCGCTTACTGGGACAGTAAAAACAACGTATTTGGCTTCTAGGTAAGCGTTGCCAGATTATGCAACTGTTCCACGATTTTCGAAATTTCCCCAATTTCGAATTTACCCCAATGCACCTTACAAATAATCTAATCCTAAAACTATCTATAAGAACCTATTTATACATATAAGAAATTACAATAAAAGGCCTTGTTTATTCACCTAATTTATGGATTGTCTTAAAATGCCCAGGGCCCCAAAAAGAGCCTGAATGTTAACGACTAACTAACTTAGAATGTCAATTTCATGATCGACCCCTAGTAAGTGTAACCTCGCGTACTCGAGTTTACGCGAGAATGTTACACTTAAATACATATATGGAGTAAGCTAGGTATCCAAAATTTCTAACAGCCCTGTCAATAATTTCCTTTACAGCGCTAACGATTCATCACCCTGTAGGTTTATTACCTAACTCGTTCGCAATCGCCATCGTGTTCATTTTGACAGTTCTTGTATGAATGTGACAGCTAGGTGATTTCGATGCCAATGCCAACTGTCAAAATGAACACGATGGCGATTGCGAGCGTAGGTAATAAGCCTAATGATTGATGAAACTGAAACACACGTCCGCCGCTTTCACAGACGAGATTTGCCTTGTGATTGAGAATAATTGGTCGGTTTTTACACTTTTTATAACTCGTCTACCGATGTTAATTAATTTGTCGCAGTTTCTTGGAACTGTGCACGGAGCGTGTTGGCGCGGGCGAGTGAGTACGCGGTATTAGCATACGGCTGGAGATGTTCGAATAAACCCTGCCTTTAATTGTCTTGAGTTACTCGCGAAAATTTCACTTTATATCTTAAAAAGAATGTTCTTCGTAAAATGAACAAAAACATTTAGGGTGAGGGCAGACGCGCGTAATTTTTTTAATGTCGCGTAATTTCTGGTAGGTAAGTGTATTTGGTTTTATAAATTAAAAATGAGTCAGTATTTTGTATGCAGCACAAATCAAAAAGTTACGCACGTCAGACCCCACCCTTACTTGCTACTCCGTTACTACATATAGCATGTGTGTGTATGTTATGTAGTTGCGGAGTAGCAAGGTAAAATGTATCTTGTTCATTGGAATAAACATCCGCAAAGTAACTGATTCAATAAAGTGTTTTTCGTGATAAAAATGTACCTATATTAGTAAACATTGTTAACAGAAAATGTGTTAGTAAAAACCTTAAAATAACTTACTAGAATAACTAACAATTCTAATTCGATACAAACATTTGAACACACGTGTGCTGCGGCGTCTGCTTCCGCCGGAAGCGGTCGAGCAGCCATATCAAAAACAATGCCACTATTATGTACCACATCACTCCCACGACCTTTGCTATTTGACAGTTCACAGAGTACAACGGACCACAGACACTAACGAAAACCACTAGAACTTAATTTCAATCAATTAAAAAAAATCACTTCTTTTTAAATAATACTGACAACTTATAAATTAGAACGAAGCGTTCGAAAACCACGCACAATCTTCACTTGTTACAAAAAGTCAAAGGTCAAATAAACAAACGCAGAAGCAACCGATCTTCATTTTGTTTTAAAGGAAAACGGGCAACGATTTTGAAATATGAACGCGATTCACCTGTTCACGGAAAAATTAAACCGCCATTTGCATTTGTTTACAAACATTTTGATTTTGCAACGTGACAATGAAACATACTCTACTATATGAGCACTAAATGACAACTGCGAGTGCGACAATAACAATGCATGCGCTTAGAAAGCAAGATGCAGCGCTCGCGCACCTCTTTGATATTCGAATGATAATGGCGGCAGTGGGTGAAGAATTTTCCAATACAAACAATGGATTTCTAATGTGATATTATTAGAGTTTTTCTTTAGACGCGTGCGATAAAATGAACAGGAAAGTAGTGCAAATGTTTATAAGTAGGCGCAACATTAAAGAAGATAATCCATTATAAGGCGAAGATACCTATTTTCAAATTGCAGTCTGCTGGCTGAATATAGGAAACCAGACAAGAGACAGGATTTAGCTTCCAAACCTTCCTTATTTCTTATAGTGCCTGAAACACACATGTTTTCCAATTACTAACAGCGACAAAAGAATAGCGACATAATCATCTCGAACGTGATCGTGTTAAACGTCTCAATTAGTAATTAGTATGCACTAATTGGCAGCGTAGCGTATCGCGTATCGACTACAAACTGTTCTCAAAGTATGCTTTGTAATAGACTACAGGCCCACGCACAAAAAATGTTGGTCATATGAACCACCAGGTGACGTATATAGGACGATATAAGAGCATAAAATAATAAGATTCAGCACTATGCCGTCACTTAGTCTTGTAAGCTGTCCAACTGGGTGCTGGTGAGAATTCAAAAGTGCAGGTAGAGTGAGTACATTTTGGTCATATGTTTTTGTACGGCATTTTTACCATCGATAGAAGGCATTATTTTGCTTTCATTTCATTGGTACATGGAAAGGGGAATCAAAATTGCGTCGCCTAACACAATTCCTAAGATTTTCGCCCATTCCGTCGACGGACTACAACTAGATTTAATTACAATAATGACATGTAAAAGTGAGAAGTACTTGCAGCGGTCTCTGTCGCTCGGCTACTCTGCGAACCGCCGCGGGCATTCTTTCGTAACGATTTGTGCATCGGTTGCACTTTCGTTTCGTGCAACTTTTTAATCAGCGCGGTTTGACAGCGTGAGATGCGAGGTTTAAGAAGCGGTTGGACGCGGTTGTTCCATCTCACCAAGTTTTAAAGTTCCGCGGGAAAAATATTGAAAACGGGCCCCGTAAGTCTAAGCTAACAAGTAAGGCGCATGCAGGAAAGTTAAGTGATTCAATGTAGTCTCAAATACTGTGTTTCATTTAATGTTGGTATACCTGTTCATTTAAAGCCGGGTATATCTACGAGCTGTAACCATAACTGTTGCACGTAACACTAAAAACCCTAGTGTGTACGGGGCTAGGAGCTGGCCACAAGCGAAAAGCCACGAATATAGGTAAAAATTTTAAGTAAAAGACCTGTTGTATGTAGTAGTGTACAGAACTGATATGGGACTTAAGTCGTTTTTCTAATTTGGAACGTCAATTTGTCTATTCGCACACATTACATTACATTCGCACACATACAACATTAGACTACTTTTACTAAGTCTGAAAACTGTAAAAACGTTGCTGTCTCTGTTACATTACAAAAGTTTTGTTTGATTAATGAATTATCACGGTCAAATCTTAAAGTATTGTTAAACTAACTAAAACGACAATCTAATCAAATATTTTTTCCTTTACGCAATGGACCGTAACATTGTCAAATTGCATTTCGAATCTATTAAAAGAAGGATCCTAAAACAAACAAGTTCAACAAGAAGTTGCGTAACTTGAACTTGTAACGAACAGGTTTACAAGGTGTGTTGGTCAATATGGACTTTCACGGACAACTTTTACTTTTCACCGCCTTCGGAACTTTACTTAAAACAGACTTTGCGAGAAACTACCAAAAACAAAAAAATCACGTACACAGGGAATTTTGGCAAAGACCTGTGTATTAATTAATCTGAAATAAGATTTGTTAACTCTATGGAATACAATAATCAATATGGATCTCGATGGCAACGACAGGTTGTAGCTCATTTTGAACCAATTTAATTTTTTAGCAAGTTTAGTTTCGGTAGCAGCCATTCCTGTGACCACCAAAGGGAAAATTAGGATGTTTTTAATTCTAGGTACCTGTTTACACTAATTACCAAAATTACGTAATGTCAAAATAATCGTGCGAATGCTGTTGAAATGGACACTACATTTTACCTTAAGGCCATAGATTATGTTATAACCACCTACCATAAATGTATTTTGGTTCTATGTAGGACAAGTTAATTAATTACTTTACAATTATGCAATCGGCAATATGACTTCCCTTTGAAAGTTGAAAAAATAATATGTCCATTGCTGGCCATAGTGTGTAAAAACGTTTGCAATTAAAAATAAATTTCGTTTACTTTTTTATTACTTTATGGCAATAATGGCTGCCAGTGCTGGTACATGGCCAACGTTAAAAAAAATATTTGTTTGATGTTGCACGTGTGATTTTTATTAAAGATTTCATTTCCAGCCAGTATTTGCGTTAGCTATTTTGTGCTCATAAATCTGTTAACGTAACTACTTCAAAAGTGTAGACCGTTAAGAGTTGAGAAGAACAAACTCATTTAAATTTAAAGACAGTCATTCTCTTAACGAAAGTTGTTAGGTGTTTCAACATTAGAACACCTACACATTGTTTCACCGAGTAGCACACAATTTCTACTATCTTATGCCTTAACATGCCATAAAACCGGCGTTTCATTACAATGTTGATCAAAAAAAATGTAGAGCTAAAATGCGGAGCCAAGTTAACCATTAAAAAAGCAAATTTTCTCAGTCGAAGCCATTTAGGTAAATTCTCTGTTTTTGCTAACAATTTGTGCATTTTCGTAATACTAGCGCCACCGCGCGTTTGCCGGCGTAATCACATGTAATTCAAATAGCGCGCATACTTCACGGTTAATGCGTTTGATACAATAGCTCATTACTACTAAGTTACCTCGCTTTGCGATAGATGGCGTACCGCAGCGAAAACTTTCGGTGTTTCACCGTAATTAAGACTTAGATGTAAAATCTAGACAGAGTTCTTCATAGGAGATGGTATTAAGAGAAATCAAATATCCGCTGCTATATTAGACTCCTTACCCTCACAGGGTAGGTAAATGTTTGAATATGAATACATAATTATAAAATATTTGTCACATTTATATGCAACTAGCGACCCGCCCCGGCTTCGCACGGTATATTATGCATGTATTATACATATAAACCTTCCTCTTGAATCACTCTATCTATTAAAAAAAACCGCATCAAAATCCGTTGTGTAGTTTTGAAGATATACCTAAGCATACAAAGGGACTTAGGGATATAGGGACAGAGAGAGCGACTTTATTTTATACTATGTAATGATAGTGATATAGTATGAGTTCGGTATAATATCCTAAAACAGCTAGTCAGCCCATCAGCCGCAACGGGAAAGCGTCCTGCTAGCGGCGAACGGTCCACAACTGTACACCCATTACATGGACCAGTTTAGCTTCCAATCCCATCAGACACTAGCAAATCAAGTGCACTCAGACAAGGTACGAAGTCAGAGTTACCCTACTATTTTAACGTCGTAATTTTCCTTGTTAAGTAATGCGATTTCCGCTTCCCCGTTTGGCTAAATGCGCCAAGAGCGCGAAGCTAATAAAAAAAAAAGTAATGCGATGTCACTTTGACGTTTTGAGAGAGAGAGAGAGAGAGAGAGAGAGAGAAACATTTATTTACACACATTCGATACACGTAGTTTTAGGTGAAGAGGTTCCTCGATGGAACTGTACTGATTGCCAGTATCACAGGCAGCCTGATTTCTGAAAGCACTTACCATTCGGATATTTACTGCCCACACAAAACATATATTATATCTACACCATACTATTTATTTCATTTTTAACTCATTTACACGTGCAAATAACACCCTTTCACACACACACACACACACAAGTACATATGTTAAGGTATGCACAGTTGTATTTTTTTTTGTATTAGTTACGGCTGCCCTTGCCAAAGGGCCGGGCTATAAACCAGCGCTGGAAGCTTAAACAAGCATTTGCTGAGAACGGTAGGTACCCATTGTCAAAGTGTAGTCCTAATTTTATTATTTTGTAATGTTTTTGATTGTCACACCTATACTATGGCAATAAAGAGTTTTTATTTATTTACTTACTTTGTGTTACTGAGGGTGGGATGTTTCCCCTTCAAACTGGTACTCGATTTTGTTTTACTTAAGTGGGCGCCACAATATTCTTGCCCGGGGTGTCAGTGATCGTAACGTCGGCATTGTTCCACTTCGTAGGGCCCTTAGATTTTATTGCAATTTTGAACGTACCAAACAAACTCCAATTTTATTTAAAGTGGGGTGACTTATGACTTATGATAGTAGGTAATAACAAACTGTTTAAAATCTTATTTGGCAAAATAGTCGAGTACTCGTATCACACTGCAGTTCGATATACAGTCGACGGCATAAAAATCGATACAGGGGGCTGATTTTTGAAAGCACATGTGTGAAAATACCACTCGAAAGTGATTGAAAATTGTGCTGAATTTGAAATACGAGTAGCATAGATGACAATCACAATTCTCATTAATCTTGCGAACTAGTCAAAACTTTGATTAGAGCTGTAGTTTTGGAGATATAAACAGATTTATACCACTTTCGAGCGGTACTTTCGAGTAATGTGCTTTCAAAAATCGGGCCCCAGGCATCATGTCATGTCAGATATATGATATATGTGTCACCGACCTTGTTTGTGGCATAAAACTGTATAGACTATAGTAGGTATAGACTGTACGTAAATAATCAGTATGTTAAAACCATACCATACCCTTCCTTTGCCGCAGTCGAGTTTTTATGAGCACCGCAGTTTTCTTTAAGCCCAACAAAAAAAGAGGTAAAAGTGTGTCAACCGTACAGACATTCCTCTCAGTTGATTACAGCGAGTGAGTTTAATTGTGATCAGCGACGTTAAAACTTGTTTTAAATAGATCAACTAGTTGCTTCAGACATTATAATCATTAATTTGACAGATAATCTATAATTTACGATCAAAATGGCTTAAATTATGAAGGAATTGGAGCATGGTGGCACGCGTGGGTTGATGCAAGTGGAATAATTTAATTTACACTGAAACAGCTATTTTAGTTAGTTCATAGTATAGCACGCCTTAGGCATTGTATCCGCTTCAGGAGTTGATTTTCAATAAACAAGAATCAAGGGATAAAAACGAAGTGTCTGAAGAAACGAAGTTAGTAGTAAGACCTAAGGCCGGTTTTTGAATACCACTCGAAAATGGTGAATAATAGTGCTGAAGTTAAAATAAAGGTATAGTTGGTTTCTTTTTAAATGACGAAAATGCAATTAAATGGATTTTACAACTTCTTTTGTTGCTGAATATGAAAGGAAAAACATACCTGGCGAAGAAGGAATTATCTATAGCTCTAATTAATCTTACCTGACAGTCGAAAATTTTATAGCTATGCACAGATTTTCATTAGTGTTTTTAGTTTCTTAATGTATTTGGCAGTTACCGTGATCTAAATAAACATAATGAAAAATAATGTTGTCTCTGTCCAAACTACTCGCTCTAATCCCCAATAATAATACTTTTTCATTCACGTTTATACGAAACAAGGCAATTGTCAAATACATTAAAAAACTAGAAGGACTTTTCATTCAATTCCGATTCAGTTTCAATTCAATTAATTTTAAAAAATGTAGCTCCATCGATACTGTCTATGATTCTGCCAATGTCGAGGTTGAAAAAGACACCGATTCAGTTTAGGTTCGCTCGCTGTCAGATCCATACTAATAATGACAGCTAAAACCTGAACTGAGTCGTAATTGAATCGCATTAAGACGTCATGGTAAGGCCCCAATACTTCCAAATGGTACATGCGAGTGACGTGTGCTCAAAAATCGGGCCCCTCGTTTGTATTGAATTAGAATTAAAAATAAAATAAATAGTGAATATATAAATATCTTGGGACAAATCACACCAATTGACCCAGCCCCAAACTAAGCAAAGCTTGTACTATGAGTACCAACCAGGCAACGGATAAACATGCTTATATAATGTAGATAAATTCATACTTGAATACATACAACATCCATGACTCGGGCACAAATCGTATTCATCATACAACTGTCTGCCCCTACCAGGATTCGAACTAAGGACCTCTGGCTTCTTAGTCATGGTCACTAACCATTAGGCTGTCCGGTCGTTCAGAATCGATGTCGTTATTTTCTCGCGTGACATTTCTTTCTCTTGTTTCTAGTTGTAAGTACGACACCTTGAAGCTCGCACATTGGGGCTAGTATAGCGAATTTGGTTCAAGTGTGAAGTATTTCAAAGTTACAAGCGTTTTAATTGTTATTATGGTCATTAACACACTCGTTTCGTAACTCAACTTTACTGCCTGTTGACGTGGATGTTGTTTAACATATCTAACTGTTTATGAGTGTAAGTCCATCAAGAGTAATTGATACAATTGGTACTTTTACATGTTTTAAAGCATACGTAACACATGCGCAAGCAGCCTGAATTTACACTGACGATGGAAGTAGTCACCCATCTTGCGGGAAGTAATCTTCTTCCAAGTTCACACCGAATCATCACTAGGCATTATCACATAGCAATACCAATACGCAGTTTACCTTCATATATTTAAAGCAAGAATCAGGGGTGCACGCCTTCCGTATATACTGTCTTAGTTCCATTTCGTAATAGGTCCGTTTGCATTTCGGTAGAGAAGTGTCAATCGGGAGTGAAAGATTCAAATGAACTATATCTTTTCGTTTTGCTCAGTCGCTCAGTCGTTCACTGAAGGATGAAGCAACTCACTATATCAGTAATTCTTTCGTTCGGATTTTTCGTACTGTACTCATGTGGTCAGCCGTTGCATGCATGGTTGCGCTTTTTGCATCTACAAATCTATCGTAAAAACCTGTCTCTCTTACACAAGCTCACAGTATAGACAGGAACAGATATGAATGTGTGAGTCGCTCTTTTCGTTCATTTGAGCTGGTGTGTGGACGATTTATTTGCTGCGTTCCGTTTCATGTCTTTATCTTTGAACGACACTTTCAAAACAAAAAATAAACATTGATAAAGTATGAAGATTATCTGACTATTTTCAGCAAAACTTTATAGTGTAGAAACATATCTCCGCCATTAGAATCCCATTTTGTATGCCTACTGAATACATCGTAAATACTGATATAATAATTAATTATGAAATATCAGTTTGAGTCAATAGATCCACTGAGCGAACTGAACAAAAATGAACGAAAAGGGTGATACCTATACATCTTTAAGAGCGAAAGACATGAACCAATCTCATACGTCCATCGATTGTTTAAAAAAATGGTCCTACTACAAATTGGTTCGGGGGGTTAGGCGAAATGAAGGTTGGGAAGCCGTGACTTAAAGTATCACATCCAAAGTTATCTATAAGCTAAGAAATATCAATCAGTTAGCAAACAAGCCTCGCAAACGCGAAAGCACAACGATTACGAGTAGAAAGCTTTGACAATTACAAACGCTCGCTTTGTTCAGACGAGTGGCCTACAAACAGTGCAACTGATGCGTCGTACCAGGTGCATCTACACTTCTGTCTTAAAACTAAACCAGCATGCTTCGGCAGTTAGTTATGTCAGTTGGGCTGAACATGCAATTTTTTTCAGGATTTTTAAATTGCCGTTGAAAAAAACACACGAAAACGTGGCCTTTACTTTAGGTCTTGTTACCTTAGGCAGTTAGGTTTGGTCTAACCCGTAAGGGATAAAGACGTGATTTATGTATGTATGTATGTAAAAAACCGTACAACAGTCGATGTTTTCTGTAAACGGCAAAGGTGAAGAATTATTATCAGGAGCAGATAAAATTTGATATTCTGGCTTCACAACACTCTGCAAAACAATTTAATAAATTTTGGAAAAGTACTAAAAATCTCAATTGTAAATCGAGTTTGCCTGCTAGTGTGGATGGTTGTAGTGAACCTATCAATATAGCTAATATTTTTAAGGACTATTTCAAGGTCGAGTCTCCTCTCAGCGCGGAGCGTAGGGATTTTTCAGTTGGGCCTAGTTATAAGGCGGAGCCAATTATAATCAGCAGTGAGCAAGTATCTCAGGTCATCACAAACATGAAAAAAGGCAAGTCGCCGGGCCATGACGGTCTCAGTATTGAGCACTTGCAAAACGCCGGCCCGCACATTGCTCGAGTCTTGTCAATGCTGTTTACTTTGTGCTTGGGACACTCGTATTTGCCCAGGGATTTAATGAAAACTTTAGTTGTACCGCTTGTAAAGAATTCTACTGGGGATCGTGCTGATAAAACTAACTACAGACCGATCTCGCTAGCTACTATTATAGCTAAGGTGTTAGACAGAATTTTAGACACTTTCCTTAGTATAGGTATAAAGTTACAGGATGCCCAGTTCGGCTTTCGAGAGGGACTATCAACAGAAAGTGCAATTCTAGCTTTAAAGCATACTGTTGACTATTATATAAAAAGAGAAACACCGATTTATGCCTGTTTTTTGGACCTTTCGAAAGCTTTCGACTTGGTGTCGTATGATATACTGTGGAAGAAGCTGGAAGAGAGGGGCACGAACCCTGTAGTAATAAGCATTTTATCACACTGGTACAACAGTCAGGTTAATGTAGTTAAATGGGCTAACGAAGTTTCTGAACCGTATGTGTTAAATTGTGGTGTGAGACAGGGGGGACTTACCTCCCCGAGGTTATTTAATTTATATGTTGACGAACTGATAGGTAGGCTTAGCAGCATGCATGTCGGATGTAGAATAGACAATGTCGCTGTAAATAATATCAGCTATGCAGACGACATGGTGTTGCTGAGCCCGTCTGCAGAAGGTTTATCTAAATTACTTGAAGTCTGTGAGTTATATGCAATACAGCATGGATTAAAATATAATGTAAATAAAAGTGAATTTATGATTTTTAAAGGAAAAAATAAGGGGCCAGCATGCGTGCCACCTTTACTACTGAATGGGTCGCCTTTGAACCGTGTGACGTATTTTAAATATTTGGGTCATATTGTGACAGAGGACTTAAAAGACGATATGGACATTGAACGGGAGCGCAGGGCATTGTCGGTCCGGGGCGGGATGCTGGCGCATAGATTTGCTCGCTGCAGTATAGACGTGAAGCTAACGTTGTTCCGAGCGTACTGTCAAAGCTTCTATGCCAGTGGTCTATGGGTCTGTTTCAAGCGGAGGTCCTATGATTCCCTGCGTATCCAATACAATAATATTCTCAGGGCACTGTTAAGGCTTCCCCGTTTCTGTAGCGCATCGGGGATGTTCGCCGCAGTTAGCACAGACGATTTTTATGCTATTATACGCAAGAAGACTGCCTCTGGTGTAGCGCGATTGCGGGGGAGCACTAATAGTATCCTGAGAATGATAGCGGAGAGGTTTGATTCGGCCATTCTCGCTCGTTTTACTGACCTCCATGTCAGGGGGTGTGTGGAATGATGTTAACTCTGTGTAATACTAACATAGGTTTTAAGATGTCAATACTAACATTCTATGGACTTTTTGGTGTCTGAAAATAAAACATTTTTATTTTTATTTATTTTTATTTTATTATCGCAAAAACAAATGAATATCAAAAATTAAGAACATTTAACACGTTCGCTGCGGGGCTCAACTTGAAAGACTTTTGGCTGGTGCGGTTGAGATCGAATCAGCCCAATCTGGAACTCTTTTACAGTGCGGGTGAGGCCGAATCGCTCTCAAATTTCAGTAGTTACTTAGATCCTTCATAACTTTGCCAAGAATAGGACCAGGGTTTTTTTTTTGTGTTGTAGTCATTGCTTAGTAAATATTTTAAATACACTTAGCTTCGCCCTTGGTTCTGACCTCTGGCTTAAGAAAAAATACCTAAAGAATTTTTGAGATCTTTTAGACCTCAAATCGCACTAAATTTTATCTGAGACTAGAGCAGGGAATGGCACTTATAGGTAAATTATCGATAAAAGAATGATCATCTTATCGAACATCTTTAAAGGCGTTTAATTGTGTGTTATAACAAATATTTGTTCCTGGGTCATTTGTTAATTGCCGCTTAAACTCGTCGCAAAATAAAAGGCCCATTTTGACATTTGTCTTTGCGACGTAACTAGTGATGTAACCATACGACTCGGTACTCGATACTCACGATAAATCGATTCAAGTTTGCATGAGTACTTGATCGATTTGAATATATATTGTAAAGTGCATTGGATTAAAGTTCTGTTTAGAAAATTTAACTTAAACTGATGTTGTAGGTTTTGAAATGATACAATGTTACAAAAGGTCATAATTTTCAGTAAAGATCACTACACAGCTGGTGAAATTCAGTAATTAATTGATGTTGAAATTCGGTGAAATTCAGTAATTAATTGATTGATGAACACTAGTATTTAAATAAATAAAACCGGCCAAGTGCGAGTCGGCCTTAAAAAAATATCTTGATCGATTTATTTTTTTCTTTAACCGATTATTATTAGTCTGTGGACAATATGAAAAAATCGTTATGCACAGCACTTAGCCGAGTGGGCGGTACCTATCAATGAAAAATGTAATTACCTTCAGAACATTTCGATCGGTAAAAAATAGAGAACTTCATAGGCGTGAACTGTCAAAACGGGCCTTTTATATTGCGACGAGTTTAGTAGCAATAGTACAAGCTTTGTTTAGTTTAGAGGTAGGTTTGTATAAATGCTCTATCAGGAAGAAAATAAATTTTGGTTTATGTTAAATAAAACCCATTCATTTATAACATTATACAGTGCAGATACTTATATGTATGATAAAAAAAAATAATAGAAGGATACACTGAAATAATTATTGGTGCCTTTCACCGAAACATGCCATGCATAAAGCTTGATTACATTCAGAACATCTAGTGAGAATTTTTTTAGTTTTTTTTGCAGCAAGAGTGCCGCTCAGGCATATCCGTAATTTAGAGTAGCAGCCAAAATAAATATTTACGTAAAACACGCGTGGTTCAGCGTCGATAACTAGCACCGCACTAACGTCAAGCTGTCGACTCCCGCGTCGCCCGCCCCCCGCTCTGTGCGGCCTTGAGGTCAAATTCCTTGAGGCTAAATAAACCTCAACCCGCACTGTGTGAAAAAAATATATGCCCAGTGCGTTCGAGGCTTATTTAGACCTCTAACCTTTTTTCTGTATAAAAGAGTCAGCGTTTGAGAAACATAAAGAAATGTATATTTGTCTTTATCATACGCCTTGTAAGTAAGCGGCAACAGCTCCCGCACGAGAGAGATATCACAACTTTTAGCCCCGCACCGACGTAATGTCGAGCTTGAGGCGGTTTTACCTCAACCCGCAGTGAACGTGTTAATTAAAGGGCGTCCTCAGATATTAGCGGCCAGTACGTGCTCTAAAATAACTGTTTTTTTTATCCGATCGATGCGATCGCGTTTAAGTACTATAAGATTAATTAGTTGCCAAACGTGGCGCTAGTGGCGCTGCCAATTTGCACATTATCAAAGTAGGTAGAGGTTCTCACATAAGTATCTAAGGGCGGTTCCAGGATTTTTTATGGGGAAGCCAAGGGGCGAACGGGCAAAAAAAAACAACAATGTCCACGTCCTACCACGTAGGTACTCCCTAAATCCACTCCCGCATAAGTGAATTTTATTCGCAGTGACAGATATCTAGACTTGCCGTAAGAAGACTAGCAAATGTGTAATTACATCAGTGACCGTTTCTCGGAACCGGCCGCTTACTTTCATTTTACGCAATTAATTATTCTGATCAACCTGCTAAGGATATTACGGAACATTAATTATTTTTTAACGTATCTCTCCGCTCGCGGTATAAGTTAAAGGCATTTATTGCGACCAGTTTATTCCATTATACCGGATGACCATAGTATTTTAAGTAAGTCGAGGGTAATGCAGACTTTTAATTAAAACAAATGGAATCGTACGAGTTAAGGGTCCGATTATTAAAAGAACATCGAGTGATGTCCTTCATGAAAAAATTTCGTTTGCGTAAAAAAATATCAATTTTTTTTAGCATCAGAAAAAATTCAATTCGGCCTACATTTAAAATTAAAAGAGCGCATTACTATTTATAGTTCACTAAAAACTCAATTACCCGACTAACGTAACTAATAGCGATTTAATTTCTCATGTAACGCGTTCACGCGTGCCACGTAACATGACGCGAAAGATTGATAATGATGATGGTTAATTATTTAGAGAAACTACTGACCTGTGCCTTATACAACTGGTTTACGACCTCAGGTTGTACCGGTCACCTAGGAAACCATCAATGAAGGCACACACGCGTAGATTAGAAGTCATCTTGCTATTCTTATATACATACATGCACAAATCACGTCTTTATCCCTTAAGGGGCCTAAGCCTAGAGCCTAAGGTGACAAGACCTGCAGGCCACGTTTAGCAACATTGTGGGCGTATAGATGGAAAATGGAATCAAAATAGTGATGGGTTGCTAGACGCATCGCCTGTGACATGATTCCTATGATTTTTGCCCATTCCCTCGATGCCCTTTTGCTAACTGTGCGGGAAGAGAAGCAACTGGTACATTCTATGTTTTTTCTTTCCTCCCAGACCAGCATGGAAGTACTTTTCCCTTCCTCAACAAAATTTAAGATAAATGTTTTGTGTACGTCGTATGGACAAGGCAAAGGCAAACGCCTGATTCAATCAATTAATTAACAAAGAAGAACGACTTAAAGTTACTACTAGATCAGACTTCACATTTCGGCATGCAAGTAGAGAATCGTAATAAAACATTATTTCCAAGATTTTCTGAAATTTCTACAGGATAGGGAATAAAGAAGATTGTTTTAACATACTAGCCGTCATAGAGAATTAAAATTTGCACCCATGACCATGAATGAGGGTCATACCACATTCAAGGGTTTTCTAAGTTTAATTTTAATTTCCAAACGTTATTCAAATTTAAAATTTGGATTGGCTTTCCAAATTTAAATCTATGACGACTAGTCTGTTACAACAATTCCATTATTCCTTATCCCATGCAAATTTAGGAGAGTCAACAAATTTTCGGCACACTACTTACGAGTGCCATTTTCACATAATGGGCTGTCAAAAATCGGCCCCCTGTTTCGTAACGCGTACGGGAAAGTCTGTACTTAATGGGTTAGTGTGAGGCCACGGCCTGGGGCACAAGTGATTTGTTATGAACATCGCGACCGAGATTTGATGGGCCATTCGTAATAGTAGTAGCTAGTACCAGAAGATGTCGTTCATTCTGATGAGTAAGAAACTCAGCCGCCATTGATTTATATGGCTCGCTTTTCTCTTACATAAAACTTGTGTATTATCATAGAATGTTCTACCAAATGCTATTTAAAATAACCTCACGAAGTCTTAACTAATTTGAAGCAGTGAGTTTGGGCAGTGGCGTAGCTACCTAGGGATTAGGCGGGGCAGTGCCCCGGCGCCCTCAAGCTCAGAGGGCCCTCGAATCCTTACCAGAAAATCTCGATCGAACTATTATTATTAAAACGTAAGCAGTTTAGATAGTAGTGGGGCCCCATTTTTTTATTTGCACCAGGGCCCTTGGTTACCTAGCTACGCCACTGAGTTTGGGCGACAAAATCAGCGTCTGTTTGCCGAGAGATCATTTGGTCTGCATGACTTTGTCGGTCTCTCGCTTAATGCTCCTCTCATTTACTCAAAGGCTAACTGGTATCCCTTATAGGGATAAATTCGCCTTTGTGCATATATTTAAGGCCTTTTTTGTGTGTCTCTGTTTCTTTATATTTGTGCAATAAAGCATTTACTTACTTGCAAGAGTTACAAGCTTTAGCTTGTGAAACCCTTGTGGCATAGCACTGGGTCCTCATCACACCAGATTGAGGGCAACGCCGGAGAGGTTTTAGTTAGGGGTGTGCTTCGGGGGAGTCTCAAATACCCCTAGGCGTCCTCTTAATTAAAAACGGCTTTATCTTTTGTTTTTGATGTACATTATGTAGATACAAATAAGTACAAAGTTGTAAATGAACTATTGAGTAATTATCTTATTACCCGAATACGTACGGCGAAGCCCAAATGGAGAGTGTTTGCCGCGTTTATTTTACTTTATTTCCTGTCATATGTTTCGAAGGGACAGGGCGAACGTATCTCATACACGCCTTGTGAGCATTCCTATCAAACGTTATATCATTATATCTCGCATACCACACCAAGATCAAACGAGACGCGGCGTGTGGTCAGTGGGCAGGTAATAGCCACTCTTGCGCAGAGGAAATATCGGGGATTTCCTGCCGTTTACAGATAATGCTGGTTAACTGGTGTTCAGCTAAAGAATTCAAGACGACTAAAACTGATGACGTTTAACTTCCTTGTATGTAAATATATGTATAGCTGCTAACATTACGGTCGGATAGCCTTAGTGGTTATAGTGACCCTGACTATGAAGCTAGAGGTCCTTGGTTCGAGTCCCGGTTGTGGCAGACATTTGTTTGTAAGTCACGGATGTTGCATGTATTTAAGTATGTCATTATCTATTTACATAAGTTTGCTTGGTACCCATAGTACAAGTTTCGCTTAGTTTGGTACTAGGTCAATTGGTTTAATTGTCCCAAGAAAACAAATTGTAAAGAGGAAGTTTGTGAGGTTGTAGAGGGAAATCTCTGGATCTACTAAACCGATTTTAAATATTCTTTTACCAATAAAATGCCACATTATTTGTGAGTCATAGTAAGCCATGGCTTATATTTAATCCTGTGCGGACGAAGTTGCGGGTAACAGGCTAGTTTTCTAATATTCGTTAAAACATGTAAGTGTACTTAGAAGTCATATTATCATAACATTTTGCATGTTTTGATGTTGCAAACTGGCTTTTACATTTCCCACGCCGTTCTTAACATTGAACGGTAAAAAATATTAGTAATTTTCGAAGGATTATCGTCGGTTCACATCTGGAGGCGAGTTATTTACGTCTCGTGCAATATACGGATTAACATACCGAATTACCGAACCGTTATATGTTGTAAAATGTCAGACACTGCATACTTTCAGCCTACAGTCGTATAAGCATAAATCTTACTTGATCTAGAATATTCACCTGATGAAGTTGCACCGATGTTAAAGAGGTATGAATCACACTTCCAACGCTACGCTACTACATCGGTCTTATTGGAGATCTAAAGGAGAGGCCTGTGTCCAGCAGTGGACTTGTAATGGCTGAGATGATGATGATGATGAATCACACTTCATTTTAATTAGGGGTCCGGAGAAGCGGTAAGCCATACCCATTAATAATAAAAAATATTAAAATTACTTGTGACTAAAGGCTGGCATGGGTTATTACTTAATTCTCAGTTCCTAGAACATACGTAACACTAATTTATCCAGCGAAAGTACAAAGTTTCCGCGGGACGCAGACGAAGTTGGGGAGACACCAAAGCCAAAAAAACAACAAATTCGCGAACATGAGCTTAAGCACAGTGGCGTAACTATAGGGTGGCAGGGTGGCAAAATGCCATGGGCCCCTGGCTCTACGGGGCCCCGAACTGGCTTGGTTTAGAGCACAGAAGGGACGCTGATGCACTTCCTTATATTGAAGAAGGAGCCCCATCTGACGAATTTGCTGCGGGCCCCAGACGTTATAGTTACGCCATTGCTTAAGCAGTTGCTTTTGTTGATTGTTTTTATTACAAACCTAGCAAGCCAAGCAGCAGAGTGCAACAAGTTAATAAACACCGCGAGCACTTCATTATGACTTCGATGAATCTCCAAAGACTACATGATGATGTGTGTGAATGGTTCTCTATCATTTGCCATAATTCCATTTGGCATAACTCTTGTTTCTCTTAAACTGATGGTTCAAGATTGTTATAAAAGTAACCTAACTTGTATTAAAGCTTACACGGTGACCATTCGAAAGCTCCTGAAAAAAATACTGTTTAAGAGAAAAGTTATGACAAATGATCGTTATGACAAACATTACATGGCATATGATATTCGGGGAAATCAAATATCCGCTGCTATAATAGATCCTTATTACCCTTACAGGGTAGGTAAATGTTTGAATACGAATACGTAATTATAAGATCTTTGTCACATTTATATGCAATATAGTTTGAGTTCGGTATAATATCCTAAAACAGCTAGTCAGCCAACCCATCAGCCGCAACGGGAAAGCGTCCTGCTAGCGGCGAACGGTCCACAACTGTACACCCATTACATGGACCAGTTTAGCTTCCAATCCCATCAGACACTAGCAAATCAAGTGCACTCAGACAAGGTACGAAGTCAGAGTTACCCTACTATTTTAACGTCGTAATTTTCCTTGTTAAGTAATGCGATAAAATAAACCTTCGCGTATACCATGGTTTCAAAACATTTCTTTAAGTAGAAAAAATATTGTTATTGCCCACAGATTGCGTACCGGACATGTTCCACTGAATAAGTTTGGATACCTGATGAAAAAAGGTCTTTCGCCAAATTGCGAAGTATGCGGTACCCTAGAAGATGTCCAACACTTACTAGTGGAATGTGTTCGGAATCGTGTTGCGAGGGAGGCGTTGGTTGCAGCAGCCAATCTGAATATGTATGACACGGGGATGTTTCTAGATATCTTGGCCCAACCGACCTCAGACGTCGCGTTGATGCTGTTCAGGTTGGCTGATGTGACCAATGAGCTAGTGTAATATATTGTTCCACTTGTTTAATTCGCTGTTGCCCTATGGGCTAATGTGACAAAATGTACGAAGCCCGTTTTAAAATAAATAATAAAAAAAAAAAAGGAATGCGATGTCACTTTGACGTTTTAGGTGAAGGGGTTCCTCGATGGAACTGTACTGATTGCCAGTGTCACAGGCAGCCCGATTTCTGAAAGCACTTACCATTCGGATATTTACTACGTTACCCCACACAAAACATATATTATATCTACACCATACTATTTATTTCATTTTTAACTCATTTACACATGCAAATAACACCCTTTCACACACACACACACACACACACACACACACACACGTACATATGTTAAGGTTATTTTTTTTTTTTTACTTCAAACTGACCAGTGATTGACCTCTATCTCACTTGGTGGAAGGTGCAGATGAGGCCAAAGGTGTAACTCACTGGTTCAGTAATAGCCTATTCACTCTAGCCTTGAAGAGCCCTAGGTTGGTAGGTTGGTAGGTTAGGTTTGCACAGTTGTATTTTTTTTTGTGTCTTTTTTCATTTTTTTGTATTAGTTACGGCTGCCCTTGCCAAAGGGACCGGGCTGAAAACCAGCGCTGGAAACTTAAACCAGCATTTGCTGAGAACGGTACCCATTGTCAAAGTGTAGTCCTAATTTTATTATTTTGTAATGTTTTTGATTGTCACACCTATGGCAATAAAGAGTTTTTATTTATTTATTTACTTTGTGTTACTGAGGGTGGGATGTTTCCCCTTCAAACTGGTACTCGATTTTGGTTTACTTAAGTAGGAGCCAGAATTTTCTTGCCCAGGGTGTCAGTGGTCGTAACGTCGGCATTGTTCCACTTCGTAAGGTCCTTAGATTGTATTGCAATTTTGAACGTACCAAACAAGCTCCAATTTTATTTAAAGTCACTCCGATGGTTGGTAATAACAAATTGATTAAAATCTTATTTGGCAAAATAGTCGAGTACTCGTATCACGCTGCAGTTCGATTTACAGTCTACGGCATAATTAGATACAGCCATCATGTCAGATGTATGTGTCACCAACCTTATTGTTTGCGGCATAAAAGTGTATAGACTTTAGTATAGACTGTACGTAAATAATTAACATAGGTACTGAACATAAAGCAGTATGTTAAAACCATACCATACCCTTCCTTTGCCGCAGTCGAGTTTTTATGAGCACCGCAGTTTTTTTAAGCCCCAACAAAAAAAAGAGGTAAAAGTGTGTCAACCGTATATACAGACATTCCTCTCAGTTGATTACAGCGAGTGAGTTTAATTGTGATCAGCGACGTTAAAACTTGTTTTAAATAGATCAACTAGTTGCTTCAGACATTATAATCATTAATTTGACAGATAATCTATAATTTACGATCAAAATGGCTTAAATTATGAAGGAATTGGAGCATGGTGGCACGCGTGGGTTGATGCAAGTGGAATAATTTAATTTACACTGAAACAGCTATTTTAGTTAGTTCATAGTATAGCACGCCTTAGGCATTGTATCCGCTTCAGGAGTTGATTTCGAATAAACAAGAATCAAGGGATAAAAGCGAAGTTTCTGAAGAAACGAAGTTAGTAGAAAGACATAGGGCCGGTTTTTGAATACCACTCGAAAATGGTGAATAATAGTGCTAAAGTTAAAATACAGGTACATAAAGAAGAAGGAAACAAGGCAACTGTCAAATACATTTAAAAACTAGAACTTTTCATTCAATTCCGATTCAGTTTAGGTTCGCTCACTGTCAGATCCATACTAAAAATGACAGCTAAAACCTGAACTGAGTCGCAATTGAATCGCATTAAGACGTCATGGTAAGGCCCCAATACTTTCAAAATATGGTACTTGCGAGTGACGTGTGCTCAAAAATCGGGCCCCTCGTTTGAATCGAATTTGAATTATAAATAAATAGTAAATAAATAAATATCTTGGGACAAATCACACCAATTGACCCAGCCCCAAACTAAGCAAAGCTTGTACTATGTACCAGGCAACGGATAAACACACTTATATAATGTAGATAAATGCATACTTGAATACATAAAACATAGGTACAACATCCATGACTCTGGCACAAACATTCGTATTCATCATACAACTGTCTGCCCCTACCAGGATTCGAACTAAGGACCTCTAGCTTCATAGTCATGGTCACTAACCATTAGGCTATCCGGTCGTTCAGAATCGATGTCGTTATTTTCTTGCGTGACATTTCTTTCTCTTGTTTCTAGTTGGAAATACGACACCTTGAAGCTCGCACATTTGGGCTAGTATAGCGAATTTGGTTCAAGTGTGAAGTATTTCAAAGTTACAAGCGTTTTAATTGTTATTATGGTCATTAACACACTTGTTTCGTAACTCAACTGTACTGGCTGTTGACGTGGATGTTGTTTAACATATCTAACTGTTTATGAGTGTGAGTCCATCAAGAGTAATTGATACAATTGGTAATTTTACATGTTTTGAAAGAACACGTAACGCATGCGCAAGCAGCCTGAATTTACACTGACGATGGAAGTCGTCACCCATCTTGCGGGAAGTAATTTTCTTCCAAGTTCACACCGAATCATCACTAGGCATTATCACATAGCAATACCAATACGCAGTTTACCTTCATATATTTAAAGCAAGAATCAGGGGTGCACGCCTTCTGTACTGTCTTAGTTCCATTTCGTAATAGGTCCGTTTGCATTTCAGTAGAGAAGTGTCAATCGCGAGTGAAAGACTCAAATGAACATCTTTTCGTTTTGTTCAGTCGCTCAGTAGTTCACTGAAGAATAAAGCAACTCATTATATCACTATATCTTTCGTTCGGATTTTTCGTACTGTACTGATGTGGTCAGCCGTTGCATGCATGGTTGCGCTTTTCGCATCTACAAATCTATCGTAAAAACCTGTCTCTCTTACACAAGCTCACAGTATAGGCAGGAACAGATATGAATGTGTGAGTCGCTCTTTTCGTTCATTTGAGCTGGTGTGAGTGGACGATTCATTTGCTGCGTTCCGTTTCGTGTCTTTCTTTGAACGACACTTTCAAAACAAAAAATAAACATTGATAAAGTATGATGATTATCTGACTATTTTCCGCGAAACTTTATAGTGTACAAACATATCTCCGCCATTAGAATCCCATTTTGTATGCCTACTGAATACATCGTAAATACTGTAATAATAATATGAAAGATCAGTTTGAGTCAATAGATCCACTGAGCGAACTGAACGAAATGAACGAAAATCTTTAAGAGCGAAAGACATGAATCAATCTTTTCACTTCAGTGACATGTTTTGCGCATCTCTACATTTCGGAAAAAAAATAACGCGTAAGTAAACTAACTGATCCGAATTGCCATTATAACAAAAAAATGTGTCTTACTTTTGTTGAAACTTAAGGGGGCACGAAATTCGAAGGACTAGGCGAAATGAATTTTGAGAAGCCGTGATTTAAAGTATCACATTCAAAGTTATCTATAAGCTAAGAAATATCAATCAGTTAGCAAACAAGCCTCGCAAACGCGAAAGCACAACGATTACGAGTAGAAAGCTTTGACAATTACAAACGCTCGCTTTGTTCAGACGAGTGGCCTACAAACAGTGCAACTGATGCGTCGTACCAAGTGCATCTACACCTCGGTTTTAAAACTAATCCAGCATGCTTCGGCAGTTAGTTATGTCAGTTTGGCTGAACATGCAATTTTTCAGGTATTTTTAAATGCGGTTGAAAAAAAACCAGTAAAACGTGGCCTTTAGGTACTTTAGGTCTTGTTACCTTAGGCAGTTAGGTTCGGTTTACTCCCTAAGGGATAAAGACGTGATTTATGTATGTATGTAAAAACCAGTACATTAGTCGATGTTTTCTGTACACGGCAAAGGTGATTTTAATTTAGAATTATCGCAAAAACAAATGAAAATCAAAAATTAAGAACATTGAATCAAAGGGTGTCCTCAGATGTTAGCGGCCAGTACGTGCTCTAAAATAACTGGTTTTTTTTTTTATCCGATCGATGCGATCGCGTTTAAGTACTATAAGATTAGTTAGTTGCCATAACGTGGCGCTAGTGGCGCTGCCAATTTGCACATTATCAAAGTAGGTAGAGGTTCTCACATAAGTATCTAAGGGCGGTTCCAGGATTTTTTAATGGGGGAGGCCAAGGGGCGAAGGGGCAAAAAAAAAACAACAATGTCCACGTGCAAGTGAATTTTATTCGCAGTGACAGATATCTAGACTTACCGTAAGATACACTAGCAAATGTCTAATTACATCAGTGACCGTTTCTCGGAACCGGCCGCTTACTTTCGTTTTACGCAATTAATTATTCTGATCAACCTGCTAAGGATATTACGGAACATTAATTATTTTTTAAACGTATCTCTCCGCTCGCGGTATAAGTTAAAGGCATTTATTGCGACCAGTTTATTCCATTATAACCGGATGACAATTTTAGTATTTTAAATAAGTCGAGGGTAATGCAGACTTTTAATTAAAACAAATGGAATCGTACGAGTTAAGGGTCCAATTATTAAAAGAACATCGAGTGATGTCCTTCGTAAAAAAAAAATCGAATACGTAAAAAGTTCTAAATTTTCCTTAGCATCAGAAAAAATGCAATTCGGCCTACATTTGAAATTAAAAGAGCGCAGTACTATTTATAGTTTACTAAAAACTCAATTACCCGACTAACGTAACTAACAGCGATTTAATTTCTCATGTAACGCGTTCACGCGTGCCACGTAACATGACGCGAAAGATTGATAATGATGATGGTTAATTATTTAGAGAAACTACTGACCTGTGCCTTATACAACTGGTTTACGACCTCAGGTTGTACCGGTCACCTAGGAAACCATCAATGAAGGCACACACGCGTAGATTAGAAGTCATCTTGCTATTCTTACACACATACATACACAAATCACGTCTTTATCCCTTACGGGGCCTAAGCCTAAGCCTAGAGCCTAAGGTGACAAGGCCTGCAGGCCAAGTTTAGCAACATTGTGGGTGTATAAAATGGAATCAAAATAGTGATGGGTTGCTAGACGCATCGCCTGTGACCTGATTCCTATGATTTTTGCCCATTCCCTCGATGCCCTTTTGCTAACTGTGCGGGAAGAGAAGCAACTGGTACATTCTATGTTTTTTCTTTCCTCCCAGACCAGCATGGAAGTACTTTTCCCTTCCTCAACAAAATTTAAGATAAATGTTTTGTGTACGTCGTATGGACAAGGCAAAGGCAAACGCCTGATTCAATCAATTAATTAACAAAGAAGAACGACTTAAAGTTACTACTAGATCAGACTTCACATTTCGGCATGCAAGTAGAGAATCGTAATAAAACATTATTTCCAAGATTTTCTGAAATTTCTACGGGATAGGGAATAAAGAAGATGGTTTTAACAGACTAGCCGTCATAGAGATTAAAAATTTGCACCCTTGAATGAGGGTCATGTCACATTCAAGGGATTTCTAAGTTTAATTTTAATTTCCAAACGTTATTCAAATTTAAAATTTGGATGGGCTTTCCAAATTTAAATGTATGACGGCTAATCTGTTACAAGAATTCCATTATTCCTTATCCCATGCAAATTTAGGAGAGTCAACAATTTTTCGGCACACTATACTTACGAGTGGCATTTTCACATAATGGGCTGTCAAAAATCGGTCCCCTATTTCGTAACGCGTACGGGAAAGTCTGTACTTAATGGGTTAGTGTGAGGCCACGGCCTGGGGCACAAGTGATTTGTTATGAACATCGCGACCGAGATTTGATGGGCCATTCGTAATAGTAGTAGCTAGTACCAGAAGATGTCGTTCATTCTGATGAGTAAGAAACTCAGCCGCCATTGATTTATATGGCTCGCTTTTCTCTTACATAAAACTTGTGTATATCATAGAATGTTCTACCAAATGCTATTTAAAATAACCTCACGAAGTCTTAACTAATTTGAAGCAGTGAGTTATGGGCGACAAAATCGACGTCTGTTTGCCGAGAGATCATTTGGTCTGCATGACTTTGTCGCTCTCTCGCTTAATGCTCCTCTCATTTACTTAAAGGCTAACTGGTATCCCTTATAGGCATAAATTCAACTTTGTGCATATATTTAAGGCCTTTTTTGTGTGTCTCTGTTTCTTTATATTTGTGCAATAAAGCATTTACTTACTTGCAAGAGTTACAAGCTTTAGCTTGTGAAACCCTTGTGGCATAGCACTGGGTCCTCATCACACCAGATTGAGGGCAACGCCGGAGAGGTTTTAGTTAGGGGTGTGCTTCGGGGGAGTCTCAAATACCCCTAGGCGTCCTCTTAATTAAAAACGGCTTTATCTTTTGTTTTTGATGTACATTATGTAGATACAAATAAGTACAAAGTTGTAAATGAACTATTGAGTAATTATCTTATTACCCGAATACGTACGGCGAAGCCCAAATGGAGAGTGTTTGCCGCGTTTATTTTACTTTATTTCCTGTCATATGTTTCGAAGGGACAGGGCGAACGTATCTCATACACGCCTTGTGAGCATTCCTATCAAACGTTATATCATTATATCTCGCATACCACACCAAGATCAAACGAGACGCGGCGTGTGGTCAGTGGGCAGGTAATAGCCACTCTTGCGCAGAGGAAATATCGGGGATTTCCTGCCGTTTACAGATAATGCTGGTTAACTGGTGTTCAGCTAAAGAATTCAAGACGACTAAAACTGATGACGTTTAACTTCCTTGTATGTAAATGTATGTATAGCTGCTAACATTACGGTCGGATAGCCTTAGTGGTTATAGTGACCCTGACTATGAAGCTAGAGGTCCTTGGTTCGAGTCCCGGTTGTGGCAGACATTTGTTTGTAAGTCACGGATGTTGCATGTATTTAAGTATGTCATTATCTATTTACATAAGTTTGCTTGGTACCCATAGTACAAGTTTCGCTTAGTTTGGTACTAGGTCAATTGGTTTAATTGTCCCAAGAAAACAAATTGTAAAGAGGAAGTTTGTGAGGTTGTAGAGGGAAATCTTTGGATCTACTAAACCGATTTTAAATATTCTTTTACCAATAAAATGCCACATTATTTGTGAGTCATAGTAAGCCATGGCTTATATTTAATCCTGTGCGGACGAAGTTGCGGGTAACAGGCTAGTTTTCTAATATTCGTTAAAACATGTAAGTGTACTTAGAAGTCATATTATCATAACATTTTGCATGTTTTGATGTTGCAAACTGGCTTTTACATTTCCCACGCCGTTCTTAACATTGAACGGTAAAAAATATTAGTAATTTTCGAAGGATTATCGTCGGTTCACATCTGGAGGCGAGTTATTTACGTCTCGTGCAATATACGGATTAACATACCGAATTACCGAACCGTTATATGTTGTAAAATGTCAGACACTGCATACTTTCAGCCTACAGTCGTATAAGCATAAATCTTACTTGATCTAGAACATTCACCTGATGAAGTTGCACCGATGTTAAAGAGGTATGAATCACACTTCCAACGCTACGCTTTGAATCGGTCTTATTGGAGATCTAAAGGAGAGGCCTATGTCCAGCAGTGGACTTGTAATGGCTGAGATGATGACGATGATGAATCACACTTCATTTTAATTAGGGGTCCGGAGAAGCGGTAAGCCATACCCATTAATAATAAAAAATATTAAAATTACTTGTGACTAAAGGCTGGCATGGGTTATTACTTAATTCTCAGTTCCTAGAACATACGTAACACTAATTTATCCAGCGAAAGTACAAAGTTTCCGCGGGACGCAGACGAAGTTGGGGAGACACCAAAGCCAAAAAAACAACAAATTCGCGAACATGAGCTTAAGCACAGTGGCGTAACTATAGGGTGGCAGGGTGGCAAAATGCCATGGGCCCCTGGCTCTACGGGGCCCCGAACTGGCTTGGTTTAGAGCACAGAAGGGACGCTGATGCACTTCCTTATATTGAAGAAGGAGCCCCATCTGACGAATTTGCTGCGGGCCCCAGACGTTATAGTTACGCCATTGCTTAAGCAGTTGCTTTTGTTGATTGTTTTTATTACAAACCTAGCAAGCCAAGCAGCAGAGTGCAACAAGTTAATAAACACCGCGAGCACTTCATTATGACTTCGATGAACCTCCAAAGACTACATGGTTACCAAACACAATAGTACATAAGTCATAAGTAAATGATCATATTTGACACCTGAATGGTGGAAAGAAAACTCAACCAATCCGATGCCGATGGTGTGAACGTGAATCTGTCACGAACACGAAATAGTGCGTGGGCACGCTATGGGTATTTATTTTGTAAAGGTAAGGAAAGTCCGACTAGATAACGCACTCTACAAGTTTGATTTTTTCACTGCGGGAAGCGGTAGAGCTTATTTAGTTTGATGCCGTAAATCGGGGAGAGAAGGGATTGTGGGGGGAGAAGGGATAGAACTAATATTTATTTTTGTGTTTTCATTTCACTTGCTTGCAAAAAGACATTAAATATATGCACAAAGGCGAACTTATCCCTATAAGGGATCTACCAGTTAACCTTTGAGTAAATGAGAGGAGCATTAAGCGAGAGACCGACCTTTAGAAATACTCTGGGAATCAACAGCAAAAACCTATCAACATTAACTTAATCAATTTCGAGATCGGCTCGGTGACACGGTGAAAGTTTACGACACGCGACATATTATGGTCTACGCCCGCCATCTTGTAATCTAATGCAATTCGCACTTCATAATCATCATCAGCCAAAAGACGCCATAAAGACCAGTCTTGCGCCCTCCTCCACCGGACTCCCTTTCACCAGGTCACCAGTTCACCTGGGGGCCTTCCTACGCTGGGTCTTTCGGTAAGTGGAAATTAAGATAAGATAAGATAAGATAAGATAAGATAACGTTTATTGCCATTAAAAATAAAAAATAAAAGAAATACAGACTTAACTTAAGAATTAACATTACATTGTTTTGTTAACAAATAAAATTTTGTACACATGGCAAAAGGAGCAGGCTCAGCTTATGCTGCGCTTACGCAGAAGCTGTCAGCGCTGGTTTTCAGCCTGCCCCTGTGGCTCATGCTGGGGTGCCGAATATAGCGGGTTAATTGGCGTGCGAAAAGAAAACAAAACTATCTAAAAGAGTCAAAAACTAAACAATAATAATAAAACAATAAGTAGTAATAAAAAAAAAAAAGACAAATTAACAAACTAACATTCAACACAATGAGAACTACACCGAACTCAATAAGCGGTAGTTGCAGCTACTTTGTACCTAATTGTGTTTCTAACATAATGGCTCTAAACTTTCGCTTAAATGTAGGCTGGGACATCATACTTTGACGGAGAGGGGGTGGCAAGTCGTTCCATATCTTGGAAGCTGCAAATTTGAACCCACCTCTGCATCCCTTAGTGCGATGCTTGGGTATCACTGCCTTATTGGAGGCCTGTCCTCGAGTGTTCCACTGGTGTAAGTTTCGGACCCAGAATATTTTGTCAAACAGATATTTTGGCCGTTTTTTGTGTACAATTTTAGATACAAAGCTGGCCAAATGAAGTTGTCTGCGACATGCCATGTTTAGTGTACCATATTTATTTAAATACGGTGTTATGCGAGCTCTTCTCGGTATTTTATAGCAGAATCTAACACACGCATTCTGAACTCGCTGTATGGCATGTGCAGTTTTGGCGAGTATTCTGGGTCCGTAAACTGTATCACAATAATTAAAGTGTGACAGCACCAAGGATTCGACCAATGTCACTCTTACTTCCTCAGAAAGAAAGCTCCTTATCCCGTAGAGTATTTTAAGGCGGTAGAAGGCGTTTCTAATTTTGTTGCGAACATGCTCAGCATAACGGAGTTCACCATCCATTTCGAGACCGATTAACTTATAGGCTTCCCCAAAGAGCGCCATAAAGACCGGTCTTGCGCCCTCATCCACCGGACTCCCGCGGCTTTCACCAGGTCACCAGTTCACCTGGGGGCCTTTCTACGCTGCGTCTTTCGGTGAGTGGAAATTAACTTATAGGCTTCTCCCAAACAGCGCCATAAAGACCGGTTTTGCGTGGCCCTTACCCAGCGGATTCCCACGACCTGAAGGCCAGGTCATCAATTCCTCTGGGGGCCTTCATACGCCGCGTCTTCCAATCCGCACTTATTTTTTATGAAGCAGTGACAGAGTCAGCTGACTGTAACTGAACTCCATCACATGGACACACGACACCAGAGGATTATAGATGAGTTGCCAGCGTAGAGGGCTCAGAATACCCAGAACACAGCATCACAAGCACTGCTTGACAGTTGTTGAGTAAAATGGCGGTCGCGATCCGGACTGATCTAGCAGAAGATCCTTCCACCCACAAATCGTAAGTAAGAAGAGCTAGTTCCATCTTCCGTAGTCCAGTGTAAATTCCACAAAAGAGCAGAATCTGCGATTTACGAAGTTTGAGATACCCAATTTTTTCATTTATTAATGCAATTCCCAGCTTTTCTTTCATCAATGATTTTGAATGGAATTTTGGGAATGGCCGTAAATCATAGGAATCATGTTATAGGCGATGCGGCTAGCAACCCATCACCATTTTGGTTCCATTAGCCACCTATACGCCCACAATCTTGCTAAATGTGGCCTGTAGGTACCTGTTACCTTAGGTTCTGTCTACCCCGTAAGGGATAAAGACGTGATTTGTGTATGTGTATGTATGATTTTGAAATCTGCAAATAATAGCGACAGTGCTGGGCGTCCGATTCACACGAAGTTCAAAGGACAATGACACTACTCAGAAAACCCAATAATAGTAAGTAATAATTCAAAAATCTGAAACACAACTTTCCTACCAATTATACTTTATACTAAAGTAATATGCGAACTAAAACCTGCGCACGGCACGCTCTGATTCCCTAATGGACCTAATGCCGCGATATTGTACCGCCGCCTGCGCAGATTATACGTGGGGTTGCCAGATTTATCAGAAAACCAGTAGCTCTACGTTATTAAATAAATAAATAAATTAGCGTTAGTAAATTGCACCACCTGCTCAGATCTGTTCTGTTTTCCAGTCCATTATGGTTGCCTGAAAGAGATCGCTCTGTAGCGATAAGGCCGCCTATTGTTACCTTGTAATATTCTGTATACCTTTTTTCTTTTTTGGTTGTTATATGTGGTGTTCAATAAAGAGTTATTGTATTGTATTGTTTTGTTATTTCGCTACTGTTTACGGAGTTATACATGCACAACACGATCATGATTGTGGGCGTATAAGTGGAAAAGGGAATCAAAATAGTGATGATGAGCTATAACATGATTCCTAAGATTTTCGCCTGTTCGCCCATGGGCTTTTGTCATCTGCAGGGGAAGAGGAGCAATTAGCGCATTCTGTTTTTTCTTTGCTCCAGGTGAGGATCCGGGATCAATTCCCGGCCATAGCTTTACTTTCCAGATTTTTCTATGTGCACTAATCAGTATCGTTTAGAAATTTAAAAACATATGTTATTGCTTTTAAAAATCTGGACATGTAACCGTGTAGAGCTCTTTGCGTTACTGCACACATTTTTCAGTTTCGCACTATATACGGATATTTTAAAGCAAAATGTAGCAACACTTAGATATACCACTTCCCTACTGACACTGTGGTTTTATTCGGAGCTTCGTTATGGAAATGTATACAACACAACGTTAACTGTATACACTAGATTGAGTTGATATATTTGATGTATCGTTGTATAAGAAAGTGCATCAATTTACGAGTTGTAGAAAGTTTTTCTGATTAATATAACCAATCGTATATGTTGCTTCCCTTTTGGCGATTAGAAAATTTGTTACTTTTATTACGATTACTTGTATGTAAATAAACATTGTTTCAATTGTAATACATTGTAGCGAAATATTTTCAGAAGTTAAATTAAGTAATTATTGCTTAATTTAGATATGACAAGTTATGCAAACATCGAATAATAGCCTGATTTATTGTCTGACTCGAATTCTGAGTTTTGGATTGATCTTGATCGGTCTAGAGTTTATTAAAGCTGGGTTATGTTGACAGATCCATACATTTTGCAACTACTTAACAGTTAACTAAGAGTTATGTAGTTAACTTAGATCGCGCAAGCTTTGATAAAATTCAGTTAACTTCACAATGGTTTTGTCTTTGGTAGTCATTTTGACATTTGCCTTTAGCCACCGACAAATAAAACAAGGGCACGGTTTGTAGCTCTTTTTAACAAGTTTTTCCAATTTTTTAAAATATTGGATACCTAAAACATTGCGTCATCAAAATAACACCACAATTAACAAAAACTGCTCAATTAATATGATTTTATCGTGTGTTCTAATTATATTTTACCACTTACCCAACCGACCGAAAAGGAGGTTTTGCTTAAACCAGTCACTTTGCATTCTAAAGGAGGCAATAACAATTCACCTTACTCCAAGGTTCTGCTATAATAAAGCAAATACCGGCGTTTGAAATAGAAAAACAAATTAAAATACGCGTTTAAACATCCTTGTTCAGTTAAAGAGGATATTTAAAATACTTTGTTATACTTAACCTGCTAGATTTTTGCATAATTTTGCAGCATATCAAAGTTTGCATACCGCTAGACTAGGGTGTTTGGACTTGGGGTACTCGTAAAGGAGTTTTCACTATAAAAAAGGGTGTTTAGAGTTAAATTATATTATTATTATTAAGGCTCTCTGTGATAGGGCTTTATCTTCTGAACCGTAAGAAGTAGAGTCATTCGGGTCAAGAGCACGCACTTTTTTTTTGATGGCCTCCCAGACCTATAAAGAATTATATAATTGGCATGTTATGATATTAAATCTGTAGAATATTCAATAAATTTTCACTATTTAAGAAAATTTTCCATCAAGATTAATTAGTTTTAGCCCTACATAGGCTTAACTGGAAACTTTTCCAATGCGTACTCTTGACCCGATGTGTGGGTAAAATTACGCAAGTCTTAGGGTAAAGTTACGCACGCGGGGTAAACGTACGCAGTCATTCGGGTCAAGAGCACGCATTTTTTTTTTGATGGCCTCCCAGACCTATAAAGAATTATATAATTGGCATGTTATGATATTAAATCTGTAGAATATTCAATAAATTTTCACTATTTAAGAAAATTTTCCATCAAGATTAATTAGTTTTAGCCCTACATAGGCTTAACTGAAAACTTTTCCAATGCGTACTCTTGACCCGATGTGTTCGCCTTCATTATTTGGTCATCTGAGATGAGGGTCCGCTGAGGGGCCTTCCTTATGTAATTTCTCGGCATTTTGGTGTATTCTGAAAGACTGAACAATTTTTGATATTTTTATTTCATTTGGGGTATAAGTACGCAACGGGGGTAACGTACGCGTGCGTACTATTAATCTCGTACTCTTACCCCAATCGGCAAATATACCAAATAATCAGTCACAACACACACGTTAAATACTTTTTACGAATATGATAAACTTACATAAAAACTACATTAAATGAACAATAGAAATATAGTATACTTACTGGCACAGAGCTATCTATTTAACTACAGCACACTTTTCCGTGGCTCAAAAATTAAACGAAATAAGCGTGCTACAAGTATTCGGCGACGTGTCGCGACCAGTACTTAGATTGCGTCGGCGCGGCCCGTGGCTCCTAAACGGCGACAGTAGCGCCACTCTGTTTTACAAACACAGACCTCGGCCCCCTCACCCCTGTCGGAGATCAGACCACCGCGTACTTTTACCCACCGCGTGCTGTTACCCCGAATGACTCTAGACGTTAATATTTGCTTAATACTAACAAAGTGAATCAAAATTCTCCTTCAGAAGATTCTTCTCGATTTTTATATTTATTGTACGGCTTTACCTATCAGCAGTTAAATTTCTAAACGAAACTGAAAACTGGAACACATAGAAAAATCCGAAATGTGCTATGGGTGGTTTAGGGGTAATAGTACGCAAAACGGAAAGATTTGGCTTCCATTCCCAGCCAAAGATTTATTTTTCAGATTTTTCTGTGTTCTAGTTTTCAGTGTTGTTTAGAAATGTCATTGCCTATTTGCAATATTAACAGAAAGGCTATTGGCTAGTTAACAGTAACGAGGCTGCTTCATATTATTTTTATTCGAAAGGATAACTTTTAGATTGATCCCATTAAAATATCAAAAACTCGATCCAATAGTTCGGTTTTTATTTGTAGTCGATTTAATTTTTAACAACTTTATCTTTTCACATTGTATTGGCGGCCGATTTGTCTATCGATAACTTTGTCGCATTAGTACCGATTTCGATGTTTTTTTATTATTATATTCAATGTTTTCTCATGGTTAAGTACATTCAAGTGTTACCAGAAATTGATTCACCGTTCATTTTAATATTTAGAATTGTTCCCCGTTTAGTGGTTATCCACGAGTTTCGAAATTCCCCCAATTCAACACAACACAATCATGTATTGTTACTGAATAAATACTATCACTATCACTATCACTATCAATTTCGAATTTACCCCAATGCACTATACTTAATTGGGTTTGTTTCTTTATTTTCGTACAATCAATTTTCATCTATTTGAAATCATTTCCACGTATATAGTCAATTAATTCTTCAATGTTTTTACTAAAATTCCGCAAATTTTGTCGAAAAACAAAACTTGTTCCTAGATCTCTAGGCATACTTAATTCAGAACTGCTAACAACATTAATTATGTTATAATAGATAATAGCTGGACTGAAGGTCAAAGGTGCACACGATTTATAGAAGATTTCACTTAAACATATTGATTTATTAAGAACTATTAGCTGAATTATTGCGTTTACGTAACATTTTACGTCGTACGCTAGATGCGAGCGGAAATTTCCACTTCCTGCCCAGGGGAAACTTAAGTCTTGTTACTTTAGGCTCTGTCTACCCCGTAAGAGATAAAGACGTGATTTATGTATGTATGTATGTTTGTACAGTCAAGTGTAATAATATGTATCTAGACAAAGTTTCAAATATAAGTACCTACCTACCATACGCTCTTACGCCAGCGTAATAAGGTCGTGGGACATATTTTTGAGAAGTTCCTATCGATACTTATTTTTGCACTTGACCGTACTTACTATAGTATTCGTTATTATTTGCAGACTTCAAAATCATTGACGAACGATATGCTGGAAATTAAATTAAATTGCATTTATAAATGAAAAAATTGGGTATCTCAAACTATTCTTTTCGTCGTAATAGGATTTCCTCTGCAACCAGCGGATGAACTTCGTGACATTTGTGTAAACTTCGCAAGTGCAAAGAGGCAGTAACAAGCCTTTAATTTAATTACTTCTCTACGCATCTAATTAATGCAAACACGTAACTCTTACATCAAGTATCATTAAGTCTTTGGTACCTACGAGGTATGGAAATGATTGGCACACGCGATAATTGCAGTTACAGTGTTTTACTATGACGTCGGGGTAATTAGAGATTGGCCTAGATTTAGGCGTTACGCATGCAAAACAGGATTTTAATACACTAATTTTACATAGGAGTAGGCGGAGACTACTTTGTACCACTTGCTATGATCCTGACATACTTCTTTCGCTTCATCCACATTCATCAAACTCTTCATACAGTCATGCTCGTCGAGGGTACTCCTGACCTGACCTTTTTCCAAAACATCTCCTTTTGGTCTCGAAACAACGGAACAATCTAGTCTCTGCCTACCCCAGTGAGAAAGAGGCGTGACGGTATACACACAAAATCACACCTTTATCCCTTACGGGGTAGACGGAGCCAAAGGTACCAAGACCTACAGGCTATACAGGCCACGTTTAGCAAGATTGTCTAAATAAACCTATTATTAGAAGTCTATTTGTTAGAAATAAACAAATTAGTTCAAGCAGCCTAACAGTAAAGCCAGTTTCGTTCCATTAGTTTCTTTGACTATTAATTTTTAAGTATTGCGTCATTGCAAATAATTTTCGACAAGTCGGTAAAACAATTTCACGCTTTTAAAGCGGAACTTATTTACAGCATATTTCAGTATTTCACAGTTAAAAAGCCTTGTCGAAATTGAACGACAAACTGACAACTCTAGATACTATTACCATAGAAAAATCGTGTTGTTGGCGACAGACAACCTTTTTTACGTTTAATACATTGTCTATTAACCTTTTCGACGCCAACGACATATATCAGCACCGCAGGTTCAACGCCAACGACCTATAATACGTCCATTACTTCAATGCAAAAGCAACCTTCGTTGAATTATGTTTAGGTTCAACTTAAGGTATCGCAATGAAGAAGTCTGGCGTATGAGTGACGTCTCTTGTATTTAACGTGGCGGCGAAAAGGTTAAAATTTTTTTTTTGTTTGCTTCGTGTGTGTATTTAGGTATATTCTGATTCCCCATTCCACCTACATGCCCACAATCACGCTAAACGTGGCCTTTAAGTCTTGTTACCCTAACCTACCCTACCTAAGGGATAAAAACGTGACTAATATGTATGTAATGTACTTGGTAGCCTAGTGGTATGACCTGCGGCCTTTCGAACAGAGGGTCGTGGGTTCGAATCGCGGGCTCGCACCTCTGAGTTTTTCGGAATTTATTAAATTTCGGTAAAGGAAAACATCGCAAAGAAATCTGCACACATCTGCGAAGCAATTCAATGTTGTATGTGAAGTTCCCAATCCGCACTGGGCCCGCGTGGGAACTATAGCCCAAGCCCTCTCATTCTGAGAGGAAGCCTGTGCCCAGCAGCGGGACTTATACATATAAGCTGGAGATGATGTACGTAAAGTATGAAAAGAGCTTAAGATTTACCCCTTTATTCATAAACGCTCTATAGGCTTCTGCCAGCTTAGCAATAGTTTGTCCTTAGAGTCTGGCAATTGAAAGATGAGAATGAAAAAATGGCGGCAAATTCAAAAATCAATGTGTGGTATCCCTGACGTATAGTGCGAAAAATAGTTTTGATACTTGTGATATATATTATGTACCTAATACAATATTTTAAAGGCTAGGTCCACCTGTAATTATTGTATTATGAAACCCTACCTGTACTATGTAATAAATATAATATCGGAAAGTTTCAACAAAGAACAAGCAATATTCGTAAAACATAACTATCACTGTTTTATGAATAATTAAGTACATTCATTACATTATATTTTACTTAGCAGTTCTTCACTTTTGAAAATAACAAATACGAAAGAAGATAATATGTGTTTTTTCTGAAATTTTGAACGCTAAATCACTGTGCTGGGAATTTTGCAAAATACACGATAGTCAATTTATCCTTATTATTATTTAGTTTTTAATGGTTTGTATATTAATAAATTGTCTTAACACTTACAGGTTACGCACATTACTTTAGATAGTTTTTTCATGACAAACACTTAAAAACGTAGCAAATACCGCAAGCAAGCTTCAGTATCAAGACGAATAAATGACGTTTGACGTGGGTTGACAATCTACTTTTTTGTTGCCATGTAAAAAGTTCTTAAGAAAACTCATTCTCATCTTTCACTTGCCAGACTCTATCTGTGAAAGGTAAATGTCAAAGTGACAGATAAGGACAAACGATTAAGTTAGCAGAAGCCTACAGAGCCTTTATGAATAAGGGTTCCTGAAGTTGACTGTAGGTACAACTAGTGTTGGTAATGAACATACACCGATTTATTCTAGAACCGTCTCCTTTATTATAATTTCAGCCTACATCGCCTTGGACCCCGCTTTCCACTCAAGTGCAAGTAGGTACTCGCCGTGCTCTAGTAACTTGTGCTTGCCTTGTTAACCGACAAACGTAAATCAAAACTTTTAAAGGGTACTTAAATATAATTAATATGAGGTTTTTTCGTTTATAAGCAACCAAGCAAAATAGATTCTTGTACGCATGTCTCATTTCTATTGAACTTCCAGATAAATGATGTACCGCCTAATTAAAAAAAAAACTTTTAGTGGCTTCTTCGACACAAGATGCCAGACTATGGTCTTCACCATACTCTGCCTTCGCACGTAAAAATTGTTACGGATGTGTTCGAAAGAAACCTATGTTCGTCGGCGGACGTCAACGGCAGAAAGCTCTATAATATTTGTACGTTAAAGTTAATTATGCCGAACATCTATCGAGATACTTTTCATTCTACGTCAAAAAAACCTTTTATTCTGTCGCATCCTGTCAACATATCATGTCAAAACAGCTAACACAACAACTGACGTTAAACCGCCAATTATGAACGCACCTAATTAAAACAATAACAAACCGGAACAACTCAAAAACTTACCGGTAATCGCAAATCGCAAGCAATCCTTAAAACACAACACAGAAAGTACTGGCACTGCACAATTTCAATCGGGAAAAAAACTTTAAAATTTCGAATTCAGAATCTCGCGAACATGATGACCCAGTTGTACGGCGCGCGCGGGCGTCGTCGGTCGCCGCGGGAGTGCGTGTGATCGGCTCACGTATGTTACGTACGGTATGGGTGATTCCATTACCGTAATGTTTGGTTTTGGTAACATGGATTAGGTTTCGTTCGGGTTTACCTAATCTGTTTTGGTTTGGGTAAATACTATGTTAGGTAACAATGATGGGCTAAATGATAGCGTGTGCTGTTGATAGCCTACAGTTATCATAATGTACTAAGAACCATTGCCGGAACTGGTCACCAATTACATTTTACTTTCCCTCCTTTATGTAAAGTTAAGAATGTGTCGGTTTTAAAAATATACTTACCAAAACTATAATTATAAAAATTTACAATAATAGCAAAAAAAAGCAAAAATCAAAATTATCCTAGTCTAATCATCTTTTTTTTTAATTTTATGTTTATGGATTTCAACCTCTAACTAGACACGAGGCCGCATGAACCGAGTTTCCTTAGTCTTTCTCGAAAAGCCCATCGAGGAAAAGGGCAAAACCTTATGAATCATGTTATAGGCGATGCGGAGCAACCTATCACTATTTTGATTCCCCTTTCCACCTATACGCCTACAATCATGCTAAACGTGGCCTTTAAGTCTTGTTATCTTAGGCTCGGTCTACCCTAAGGGATATCTATAGACGTGATTTTTGTTGTTTTGTTGTTAATATAACAACCCAGTAGCGCAATACACTAGAATTGCAAGTTGCCAGTCGTTAAGCGAGCGCATCTATTTCCAGATGAGGTAAAAACTAGGCCTATCGGCGATGTCGCTCCTTACATGTCATCGTGTGACAGTTTCTCCAGTCTTCAAGCTGCGCGAGATTCCCTAGTGAAATTAAATAGAAAGGTGTAACAGGTTGTTTGCAGAAATAGAAGATACTTTAAGTTACGCAAGTACATAGATGCCATCACCCAAAATATGTAGTCTGCCTGTTGCAAGCCGCATTGCCTAGTGTTAGGTTCCATTCATGTGCAAGCAGGAATAACATTACCTCAAATAATCGTTATGCCTGCTTGCAACACTTTCTAATTGGGTTTTGGCGGCAAAGCCAATATATGTTTGACAGTCGCTAGCTTGGGGAATTCGGGAATGGGGATGATGATGATGAAGGGTTTACTTTAGAAATAAGAAAACGAATATTAGGATTAAGAGTACTAGATTATGGTTGCCCTAGAGAAGGAATATAGTAATGTAAACAGGTGAGTGTGTTTTATTATACTATAACATGAGATATAACCTCAGAATTACGCCCATTCCCCCGATCAGTATTTTTAGAAACTTGTCAACTTGTAAAATGTAATTTGAGCTGTAGTTTTATAGAAATACATATGTATATTTTCGCCGATAAGCAAAAACTTCTAATGACGTGCTTTTAAAAATCCGCCACCAATTCTTCCCAAAAGTTGCGAGTAAGCAGGAATTATTAACAGGTATCATTTTATAATCGGTACTGCGAATCGAGACAAACCGTCGCGTGAAACAATAGCGATTGTTGATGCAACCAGAGCACTGGGGCATCAACAATGCTGGCTGCGCCTTGACCGACACTCCTGACTGCTGCACAACCATACATGATACTTGGACTTGCACAGCCACGTCAAACACCACTTCCATGCTGGCCTGGGACCAAACAACAGAATGTACCAGTTGCTTCTCTTGCCGCGCAAATGGTACAAAATCATTGAGGGAATGGGCGTAAAACATAGGAAGCATGTTGTAAGCGCTGCGGCTGCCCCATCGCCTGTTTTGATTCCCCTTTCCGCTTATACGCCCACAGTCATGCTAAACGTGGCCTTTAGCCTTGTTACCTTAAGCTCTGTTAACCTCGAAAGGTAAGGGATCTAGACGTGATTTATATATGTATGTATATACAATTGAATTTTGAAAATAGCCAGATAATGCGGCCCGCGAATATTAAAACCATTCATGAAAACGCGCGGGATTCCACAAAGTGTGAATAAGACAAGTAATTACAATCCGTATATTGAACGTCTTTTTTTAATACAACTAAGGTGGCAAACAGGCAAGGCGTTTGCCTGGTGGTACGCAATAGATATTTGTAACACCACTCACGCATTGCAGACCCTGCGGAAACTTTTTACGGACTTTCACGGTTTTTATATTACATACATAATTACGTCTATATCCCTTACGGGTAGACAGAGCCTAGAGTAACAAGACCCGAAGGCCACGCTTAGCGCTTAGCATGATTGTGGGCGTAAAGGTGGAAGTGGAAAAGGGTATCAAAATAGTCGCCTATAACATGATATGAACTTGACGAATTTGTAGAAACCGTCCGACTCGCTCTTGGCCGGTTTTAGACATTTTTTTCTACGTTCGGTTAGAACGGTAAGTTACGTCGCCATTTCGTTTATTTCCGCATACACGAGACACGATAAATTTATGCAAATTATTACGTTTTGCGTTATGAAAGCGAGATGACGGCATGTTTTCTAATATATCTCCAATTGGCGATTTCGGAGATAGATACCGAATAGATGCTAAGTGATAACTGGCTAGCCCTTTAGCCTTTCTAGGGTTTCTTAAACTGGGCTCCACGGACCCTTTAGGGATCCTTAACATGTATGCCAGGGGTCCGCAGCAACTCAATTAGGTACTTAAGTAAATATGTGAAGGGCTAATAGAGCCGTGGACCCATACAACTCGATTCCCACCGGCTTGCCTATTTTAAGGCAGTTTGGCACTTTTATTGCGCAGATTTAGAGGAAAAGGCTAGTTACATTCCCTTCGGCTTGCTTTGTGATATACTTGACGCCACGCCACTGGTACCTTAAGTGATTTCTGATAGGCCTCGTTTTGTTTTCCTATAAGCTTTGATGTGTATGGACTTTTTGAAATTCTAAAAGTGTTCTATGACTGCAAAAAGTTGGAGAAATACCGCTCTAGTACAAGGATGGCCAGACTTTTGAAGCATGCGTTAAGTAGTTTTTTTAAATTGCACAGGTTAAGAAAGGATTAACTGCTAAGCTTGCGCTAATCCCTAGTCACTTGGGTAGTGGTATGGGACGACTTTTGGAAGATTCAAATTTGTCCATAGTTGTAATAGTTCGAGAAATACCGCTCTAGTACAAGGATGGCCAAACTTTTGAAGCATGCCTTAAGTAGTTTTTTTTAATTGCACAGGTTAAGAAAAGACTAACTGCTAAGCTTACGCTAAGCCCTAGAGTCACTTGGGCAGTGAACGACTATTGAAAGATTGAAATTCGTCCATAGTTGTAATATTTAATTTCGCTCTCGCGAGCTGCCAAAAATTTCTACGCGGATGACCGGTCGACAAGTCTAGTTTATTTTGTAAGCTCTTACAACAGGTTATAAACTTAAGCACCAAAATCCTGTAAGTTGAGAGCAATGTTAACTATTCTTGAAGAATAAAAAAATACAGCATAGCCTGATCAACATTTGCTTTATGTTATGAAAATCGGATTTCCCTCACTTTATCAGTCATTCCTTCGTTTTATATTGTTATTTTTTTTTACTCTCACACAGCCCTTAGCTACATTGGTAATTAGTTAAATACTAGCTGTTGCCCGCGGCTTCGCCCCCGTTTTTTTTTCTTCTTCTAAATTTCAGTAATTTTTCACCGTTTAAACCTTCCCTGGACTTCCTCGAATATTTCAAGACTAAATTTAGACAAATCGGTTCAGCCGTTCTCGAGTTTTAGCGAGATTAACGAACAGCAATTCATTTTTATTTATATAGAAGATTAGATGTTGATTTTTTCCATAAATTAATGATATTTTCATTGATTAGGTGTAAAAGTTTACATGTGCCTAACACAAAATGTGCGACAAATTCATTCTCTTATGCGTCGCATTGAATGCACCAAATCTTGAGAATAGTCGCGGCCATTCCCCAAATTTGCACACTCCAATGTAGAAAATATTATGACGTATATAGGTTATCCAAATCTGGAGGACGACCAAGCCATACAAAATTGTACACTGCAAATGGTATTTTCACAAGTTCGCACACGAAAAACTGTAACAAGGGCCCGAATTTTAAAAACACGCCACTCGAAAGTAGTATAAATCGGCTTATATCTCCAAAACTACAGCTCTAAAGTTTTGACTAGTTCACAAGATTAATGAGAGCTGTGATTGTATTCTATGCTACTCGTATTTCAAATTCAGCACAATTTTTCACCACTTTCGAGTGGTATTTTCACACATGTGCTTTCAAGAATCGGGCCCCAACTCCTCTCTAAAGATGCCTCCATGATAAAACTATTGAGTCTAGACTTATTGTTTTCAAAGTATTAAGTTTTGAAACCAGTTTCGTTCACCAATAGAGATGGAAAGCGACCTTGCGGGTACCGGTTCGACCCTGCTCGGTGGCGCATCAGTTTATGAATTTATTTGCCGCTTTTGGTCGAGACTAGCACGTAATAAGTATAATTTCTTAGATTTAAAAATATCCACGGATGCTTCCTTGTTTATCTGTCTATTTTAGACCAGGGGCCCGATTTTTGGAAATCATATCGCTCGAATTCACGACGAGTAATAGAATTCAATCCACACGCGAAAATTAGTCACATCCATTTGCGAGTGGTCCTCAAATGCCCAATTTTTGAAATCCGCGTTCGAAATTTAGTGAAAGACTAAGCCTGGCCGCAGACGCACGGAATCCTGATTCGGTTGAAAGTGATGAGTGGTGAAAAATTGTGCTGAATTTGAGATACGAGTAGCTTAGAAAATACTTAGGGCTCTCATTAATCTTGTGACCTAGTCAAAAATTTGATTAGAGCTGTAGTTTTGAAGATATAAACAGATTTATACCACTTTCGAGTGGTATTTTCATACATGTGCTTTGCAAAAATCAGGCCCCTAATCAGGAATTCAGATTCGTAAAACCCGAATGCAAACCTTTCATACAAAATGTTTAACAAAGCGCACACGTTTCGTAAATTTTCCGTTCGGAAACTTAACGAAACGTGTGCGCTTTGTTAAACATTTTGTATGAAAGGTTTGCATTCGGGTTTTACGAATCTGAATTCCTGATTAGGAAACCGAATCAGGATTCCGTGCGTCTGCGGCCAGCCTAAGTCGATGTGTAAAAAGTAGTCCCGTCTCGTTACACGCAGAAAGTCGATAATTACCGGTTTTTTGTTGGGCACCTGGAAATATATATTTTCAGCTCAAATTAATTTAACATAAATTACAAAGTATTTTTGCATAATAGTTATTTATTTTTTATGCTAAAGTACTTATTAGAACTAGTTTAAATTACGAATTTGTTACAAAAAAAATTACGTAAAACGAAAACTTTGTTATCGTCTGTGCGTCCTTTGTATTGTGTTACTGTCAAAAGTTTTCTGCAACGACTGCTAAGTTTTAAACAGCGAAACAAAAATGAAAATGGCAAACCATATGTCGCCTTTACAAAGAAAAAGGCTGGTGGAGTTGTTGGAACCACGAAAGGACTTGCGATCGGGGAAGTTTTCAACATTTCCGCAACTTCGTCTTCAGATTCTTCAGAATCCTCCAAATTAAACAAAACTAACTCGTCGAAACTCGCCATTGTCATATGATAATGGCATTAGATTTGTTGAATTACAAATTAACAGAAAATCTCAATAATACGATGAAAATAGCCCAACGCATCGAGGCAATGACAGCAGTGAGTGAATTAAGGTAGTCACCCGCCAACTCGCCATGTTTTTAATTTTGACAAGCCATCCCACCACTCGAATTCTAAAACGACTGCTTGAGACCAGTCGTTTTCAATTCGAGCGGTGATTTTCTACTACTCGCCTTTTAAAAATAGCAATTCACGGATTTGAACGATTTTCGAGCGATATTTTCATAGGTATGATTTCCAAAAATCGAACCCCTGACCATCATTCTTACCAAACACGGTACCGTGAAACTGAGAGTATGAGTAAATGTAAGATTCTATTGCTAATAAGCATCAACCCTAACTATACACACAATACATAAAACACGTATTTATCCCTTACGGGGTAGACAGAGCTTTTTTTTTAACGGAGAGCAAATCTTATTTAATGGCCTAGGCACGGGGATGCCTAGGGTTATGTGGCACTCCCCCCCGAAGGGGTATACTCAAAAGGTCTCCGGCGTTGCCTCAATCCGGTTTGATGGGGACGCAGTGGGATGCCACTAGAGTTTCACCACAACCGCCCCCCCCCCCCCCCCCCCCCCCGGTGGCCACGGCTTCTGCCAGGACCGCGTCAAGAAGGGGAGGGCCCGTACGCTAGGCCCGTCTTCCCTTAGTTAGACGATGAGACCGTGCAATGCAGGCAAGAAATAGGGTGGACAGAGCCTAAGGTAACAAGACCTAAAGGCCACGTTCAGCATCGCCTATAACATGATACCTAAGACTTTCGCCCATTCCCTCGATGGGTTTTACCATCTGCACGGGAAGAGAAGCAACTATAATATAAAACATAGAATGTAGGAAAGGTAAAACATAGAATCTTTATCTTAATGGGCGAAAGTCTTAGTAATCATGCTATATAGGCGTAAGGCTAGCAACCCGTCACTATTTTGATTGCCCTTTCCACCTATACGCCCTTAATCATGCTAAACGTGGCCTTAATGTTTTGTAACCTTAGGATCTGTCTACCCCGTAGGGGATAAAGGCGTGATATAAGTATGTAGGGTATGTATGTATAAAAAGTTTTTGGGAAAATAATCTAACAAACCACTAGTTGAGTTGAGTTGAGCTGCATAGTTGTGCCGTGGGTCAGAAGCGTCAAAAACTCTTGTTGTATCTGTGATGTGTGACTTATAGTGTGGGTGCGACTTCTGTGCGTTATTCAACTCGTGATAACATCCAGTAATATATGCGAAAGTGAAACTTGTCGCATACGCAGCTTCTGCATATCGAGCGGAACTGGGATCAACGACCGGTACTTTATTAGTCGGACATTCCTAGCTGTTAATTATGATTAATTTACGGACTTTCTTCGACTGCGATGTTCAAATATCGAAAGCACAAACCACCGTACCAAGGCGCTCGCTTCATCAGATTGTCATATTATCATTGAAAACGGTTCATAAAATTATAAAATTTATTTACACAAATCTTGTGATATTTCGGTAGTAGGTATCTAAGTAAAAGGTGGTGCATGATTTTGAGTTTTTCTGATTTCAGATACCTAATAATAATAATAATAATTAAGAATAGTTTAAGAAACTAATGCCGAAAATAACGAGAGCTACTTCTTTCCTCGTCTCGAATGTATTAAAGAAAGCGTCATCTATCGGCAAATAGCGGCATTATTACAACCAAAGCGTTCTGAGTTAGTCGTGGTGGCAGTGACGACGTTCGGCCACTCACCACGAGATGGCGTTTCGAAGTACTTATTTAACGGCAGTACAGTAAGAAATGTGTCGAAATAAAGTACTATTTGCCTGGCAGTTTCGACAGAATTAATATTAAAAGAAAATACATTCACCAGACACTGGGTTTTTGTCATGTAAGTTGCCTTCATTTATATACCGCATGCATGAGGGCGCCACTTTCTTCGCACTTATACAATACCATGGAAAAGACTTTCGCATGCAAAATTTCATTTCCCATTTTTTTTATTTTCGATAACCAACTTATTTTCCTAATTTATTGACAAGAATTACTTCAATAGTGACACTTATCTTATTTTTGCATTGATCGTACTTGACGGTTAACTAAACTCCATTGCATATAGTACCTGGATATCTCCTATTTCTTGATTTGAGGTAATAACCATAGCTTTCTATCTCAACGGGCGATAATTGAAGCTGAAGTGAAAAGTGGTATTACCGCCATGCTCTGACGGGTGGGCTAACTGCCACTTTCCACCGCCCTAAGCCTTGGTCATTCCCCTTCGTTAATAATTGTCCAGCTATGTACTGCGATAATGTTTAAAAAGACCTTCGGGTCTGTCTTGCTGTCCCACTCACTCTTATATACTGGAAAGCCGAATGGTACCCGAAACCCGAATGACAGGAGTGAAAGAAAAGGAAAGTCTTTTTAGTTTTTATACAGCGAATATGAACTGAAAGGATTAAAATAAATACTAGATGGAACGGTCTCAAGGAATCTGGTAGTACTCTTTTTTTGTGAAATAGAGTGGGTTATAGGCGACGCGGCTAGCAACCCATCACTATTTTGATTCCCCTGTTCGCCTCTGCCCCGCAGATTATAGGCCACGTTTAGCAAGACTGGAAGAATAGGTGGAATGTGGAAGCAAAACAGTGATGGGTTGCTAGCCGCATCGCCTATAACATTTTACCTATGATTTGCGCCCGTTCCCTCGATGGGCTTTTACCTTCTGCGCGGAACTCTTCCCGCAAGCAGCAACCGCAGCAATTGGTACATTCTATGTTTTTTCTTTGATCCCAGACCAGCATGGTATCTAGTATGAGATGGAGTTTTTACTTAGCCTTACAAAAATTTTACAAAAATCGAACCCTAGGTTTTATAAAATCATAAAATTAACAAAATTAAACCTCCCTCCACGCAATAATCGAGAAATCGTACATAAATAATAATATTAAAAAAAAAAAAACAATTTACGCCAAAAATACCTTACATCATTTTGGAAAAGAGCTCATACTCTTCAAACTGCTGGACCGATTTTTACCAAACATGGCCAAGAACCACTGCAAGGAAACTGGCTTTTGAATGAAAAAAACCGCATCGAGTTCGGTATATCTGTTTTAGAGCTACGACGCCACAGACACACACATACAGAAATAATCCTGTATTATTAAAATCAGCAATTTGTTTTTTTCCGGTTTTCAAAATGAAACGCTCTGCTTTTTCTGAGGTATCTAACCTCAGCCAAGTCAAACCACAAACCAAGCTGGGTAGCTTGTGGGCAGACTATCGTTTCGAACGTTTCCGGGCAATCAATAGTTTTGCGGTCATAAAAGTGTCAGCATTAAACTTACCATTAATTCTCTGATCATCAATGAGTGTCAATGATGTCAATCGTAGTGGCAAAGTAGCGCAATGATCGCCCATCGAATCAATCAAGCGATTGATTGTATAATCGCCGATAAATCAATCGGTCCGGGGCCGGCCGACTTTTCTTTTTTAATTCAGCTTTCGTCGTGTTTCACGGGTTATGACTTGCTTTGTTTTACAGACGTGTTCACTGTTGTGCGAAAGTTCTTAACTCGTGTGATTATGCTTAGGAACGATCCTTGGAGCCCGATTTTCGAAAGCACATGTGAAGATGCCACTTGACGAACTCTTTTCCTGGCAGTCAAAGCCTACAGCTTTATGATTAAAAAAATGCTTTATTATTTTATTGGTGCTCCAGTTTTATTAAAATTGTAGAAAAATGACATGTAATAACTATAAGTATTACGAATAAACGAGTATGAGTATGAGTATGACACAAAATAACTGTTTGGTCCTCAATCCCGGCAAGTCGAAGTATATCGTTTTTGGATCGAGGCATCACATTCGGAATACTCTTGCTGCTCTGGCTACCGGGAATGTTGCCATCATGGGTGAACCAATAGAGCGGGTGGTAGAAGCCAATAACCTTGGCCTCCTAATGGACGGCAAGCTGAACTTTGAGAACCACATACTGAAAGTTGTGAGTAACTGCTTCTACCGCCTCAAAATTCTGTACAATATACGCGATTACCTTAGTGTCGATTTGCGTGTTGACCTTTGTGAATCGGTTAAATATTGTCCAGATTAAACTATTGTCACGTTATTTATGGTAGTTGCATTCTTGGTCGTTCTAATAGGCTTTTACAGCGAGTGCAAAACGCATGTGCTCGTTTTTGTTTTCGCGTCCCTCCCCGCTCCCATGTCACCCCATACCTGAACGCCGCCATCTTGCTGAACATGCCGCGCAGGCGCATGCACCTCGCCACTTTGCTGTTCGGTGTGAGACGTCACGAGACCCCATCATACCTCTTTACCAGCTGCTCACTGGTTCAGTAACAGCCTAGTTTACTCTGGATTTAAATAGTCCTAAGTTATACTTATCCGGACATTAGTAGGATTTGTCATCGGTTAGTTTCTTAGAATCGATTGTAATAACTAGTGAAGTGTTTAATTTATATGCCGCAAAGAAAGTGCAATGGCGGAGCGCAGAAAATACCGCGAAATTGCCAATTCGGCGCGTAAATGAGGTTTTGGGACAGTAAACAATAACGACCGCAAAAAGTTCGATATTCTTAATTAAAAATGTAATACAGTCTCAGTTCAGTTGATTGCGATATTGAATTTGTAACAATTACACGTTATAACTTCTTCCATGCTGGTCTGGGAACAAAGGAAAAACATAGAATGTGGCAGTTGCTTCTCGTCCCGCGCAGATAGTAAAAGTCCATCGAGGGAATAGGCGAAATTCTTAGGAATCACGTTATAGGCGATGCGGCTGGCAACCCATCACTATTTTGATTCCCCTTTCCACCTAGTCGCCTCCAATCATGCTAAACGTGGCCTTTAGGTCTTGTTACCTCAGACTCTATCTACCCCGTAAGGGATATAGACGTGACATGTGTATGTGTATGTATGTACACGTTAAAACGAAGCACTAGACTGTGAGAAATGACCTGTTGTATGCAGTAGTGTCTGGAGCCCGATTTTTGAAAGCACATCACTCGAAAGTTTTATAAATCTGTTTATATCTTCAAAACTACAGCTCTAATCAAATTTTTGACTAGTTCACAAGATTAATGAGAGCCGCAAGTATCTTCTAAGCTACTCGTATTTAAAATTCAGCGCAATTTTTCACCACATTCGTGTGGTAGTTTCACACGTGCTTTCAAAAATCGGGCCCCTGTACACTGAACTGATATGGGACTTAAATCATTCTTCAAATTTGGAACGCACACATTACTCACACATACAACAAGTCATTTACTTAAGTTTTTCACCCATATAAGCAAACACGTTTTAGTAAAAGAGCTGACACGATCTTATCTTATCTTATCTTATTTTGTCTAACATTTAACTTAATCGGGTACTGAGGTTAATTTTGACTTAAATTATTAAAAAACCAAATTAAGTAGGCACCTGCCACCTGCGTTGCAAAGATGCATTAAATATAATTGCATTTTATATGCCGTAGAAAATAGATCTAATGCTAGAAAATTGTAGTTAAACCCGCTCGCGTGTGCAGAGCTACATATATATATACTCATTATGATCCATTATTAAGTGTACGGAACCCGTCTCCGGCAGCCGGTCCGCTATGCAAACGAGATAACTAGTGATTGAAGTAACACGCAATGTTACGGATGTTGGCACCCATTACCGTTTATGGCGGACCACAGATAACACAAAGGAGTCACTGGACGGAGAACACGCTTGTCAGCCAGACACTATACTTCATTTAATTTAGGATGAGAAACCACAACAACATTATATTGCGGCTCGTGAAGTGTGCTCTCTTTGCAATTTGTACTAGAGTAATTATTGTAAACGACACGAAAATAAAGTGGCATTAAAACAATTTTATTTTGCGGCTCCCAGACTATTGCACTGTACTATTTGCTAGGTAAGAAATAGTTGACCAGACGCAATATAATGTTGTTATGGTTTCTCATCCTAAAATAAATGAAGTATAAGCAATGCCGTCTGTTTATGAGCCAGAGCCCTTTGGCACACAGTAACCTACCCTACTCAATTATTTGTCAGACTTTCGGGACCTGCAGGCTGTGGGCCCTGGTCATGGAATGGTAAAGACGAAACTGATTGGTACTATGTTGTTGCCACAACTCCCGCGGACATTATTCGTCTGTATTTTCGGACAGATACAACCTAGGGCTCTTCAAGGCTAGAGTGAGTAGGCTATTACTGAACCAGTGAGTTACACCTTTGGCCTCATCTGCACCTTCCACCAAGTGAGATAGAGGTCAATCACTGGTCAGTTTCTAGTAAAAAAAAAAACATTAAATTTACCACTGATTATTGCAATTATTAAGAGCTGTATTTTTCTACTCGCGCAATTCTAATCAACGCAATTTTGTGTTACTTTCATTCGAGTGGTATTTTAGAGGCAGTCTGGCCTGGGAGTCCTGGGACAGAGTTTTGAAAGCATATCACTCGATTTCTAAAAATACTCTAACGCCTAACATGAAACCTCATCATAATTATACATATAAACCTTCCTCTTGAATCACTCTATCTATTAAAAAAGACCTCATCAAACTTAGTTGTGTAGTTTTAAAGATATAAGCATACATAGGGGCAGACAGATAGACAGCGGAAAGCGACTTTGTTTTAATGTTTTATACTATGTAGTGATAGTGATGTTAATCAAACCACAACAATCATGACTAACTTGTCTGGACTGGAACTTTTATGCGTGTTTATATGTATTGTAAACGGCTTAGGCTGTTTCACCACTATCTATCGTCAGACGTCACTTAAGATATAAGGAACTGAACAGAGTAGTGGAACAGGGTCTTAATCTATTAATTATCATGAAAGTATGCAAGCAAGCGGTTCTCTGTCGAGTGTTCTCTCTCTTACAATGTAAGCTATAATCAAGTTAATCTGGATACAGTCAACGCCTAACATTTGCGTACGGTGTAAATGCGTACTTATTTAAATGGCGGATACACTTTCATTTAATGACATGCAATCGTAAACACACGAAGGGGAACATTTTTTGACAATTTCTACTCGCATAACAATGTTGCATGTGGAAGTGTGAGGTAATAAAAATAGTGGTGTAGTGTAATGGGGTTCTAATTTAATGTTTCGCTACAGAATGTCTCAAACTGAGCATCTATTTCATCAACGACACTTGTCGGTGACAAGTGACAATTCTCTTTACATTACGAACTCGACGAGAATCTGCGCCGGTTGGCTTCATATTGAACACGCATTGCACTTCGAATTGTCAATGGTCACCAACAATTGTCGAGTTGGTGAACACGTAGAACGTTCTCACAGTAAACGTCTTTGCCTGGTCTATTCAATATAACTTCACTATGACGTGTACTGTGAAAGGGTTCCACCGTAGGTCAATAATCAGTTTGTTCTATAGTACACGGATTACATTGTTCATTAAAATAATAACATTAAAAATGCTTTAAATCACGAAATTGGGACTCAGAATAAATTGTAACCTTTTCTTTTTACACCAAAATCTTAATTAATATCCATCAAAATTGGAGTAAAAATAATAATTAAATTCGGATTATTTTTTATAGGTACCTACAATATTTACAAATTTTCTTTTTATAGTAACAGTATTAACCTGTGATATTATGTCCGTGCATGGCGGGAAGAACTTGATAACTCCAAAATGGCAATTTTACAGGGCAGCGTTTTTAAAGTTTGTCATTTTCTCCAAAATCCGTTTTTATCTCGAACTCATCTCTATAGCTTGATTTATGGATAATTTTATGTAATCTTTCAAATTATGTTACGTGTTCTCGTAAATTCTGCTTATTTTGTAAGATATTAGACTTATCAACATACTACCCAGAGACTTATCAACTTATTACCCATACATTAGTGCTCAAACCAGTGAAAACATTATTTAATTTAATTCCTAAAAATCAGTTTTTCGGTGTAATTGAAATGTCTAAATTGATTTAAGAGTAATTTTAGATGGTTTTTCAAATATGATTATGTTTATCTTTCTTACTATCTTATTATTCATAATAATTGACTTATCAACATGTTCACCGATGACTTATCAACTTATTCACCATAGAATTGGGTATCAATAATACACATTAATCGTTTGTAATAAAAAAAATGTAATAAAAATGTTCGTAATAAAATTTCAATAATTTGGGAATGCAAGCGCACTTTTTGCACTACCTAATTTGAAAAAAAAAAGAAAAATTAGAACGACTTCTGGGCTACGTTCAGTAACTAAAGTCGGATGAAAATCGTCCGATCATGAACACACTTACCGAACGAGTTGGGACGTTCTTCTGTCAAAAGTGTCAATTCAAAATAAATTTAAAATAAATATTTGCTCCGAGACCTGAATAGAAATTCATTTTATATTTATTTTGATATTATATTTCTGATATCTTTGATATTATATTATTATATTTCTGTCCCTTTTCATCTTGAATCATTAACGTCTTCATTGAATCTCCCATTTTAAATTAAATTCACATTAAATTTAAATGTCGATGGTATGCGATTTCGTATTCGTAATAATAAGTTTATATCCCCAGCGTTCGAATTATAAATTTTGCCGCTTTTCAACTGTCAAAGTGACGTCTGGGCTTTTTTTACCCATCTATTTTATGGGGTGACCGGTGTGATCGTCCGATGATCGCACTGACTTACTGAACGGGCCAGTGCGTAGTCGGGCGTCGTCGGGTGATCAAACTGAACGCACCCCTGTTCTCATATATCTCGGGAAAAGTAGTATGCGACATCAGTATGAGACATGACACAATGTGACAAGTTATTCAATAAAGAACATATTTTTGATTTGACCCGGTCTATAAATGAGAAACTACTAAGATAACACGAGATATCATATTCCGTGCATAGCGTGAGTAACTTGATAAGTCGAAATATAACGTCAATATATTAATTGTTAACTTTATAGTGTAAGTATAAATTGACATATCAAGTTACCAGTAGTTGAATATAAGTAGATAAAACGATATATTTATTTGTTAACGTAATAGTGTGTTAGTCGTCGCTTTGATATCTTGTTTTGTCAATTTACGTACGCTAGATCGGTTTTTGAGCATAAGTTGATGTAAGGATATATTACGATATTATATATTTTTTTGTGACTCATCGCGTATATATCTCGTTTCGTTAAATAAAATACGCAGCGTATGGATATATTCAAATACTCACGAGGCAATATCTCTAAAAGTATCGTAGATATCGAGTTGTCAATTTTTTTCCTACAAAACCAATGCTGTAGGAACCCATTGCGACGATAAAAAAAAAATCGTGTAAGTGGAGTTATCAAGTTCTTCCCGCCATGCACGGATGTAATCGGTACATTAATCGATCATTGGTGCGATAAAATCGATTCAACACCGTTCTGTTCGTGTAATGAACTGACGTGGAACTGACATATTTCAAAGCAATACTGATACCAAGCAAAGCCTATGCCTTGTTTATACTCCCAAATCAGAAATTATAATTTAGTATCGTGTTCTCTGTCGTCCTGTTCACGCTAATAGTGTTCAATATTAGAGTAATAGGGGCTTTAAGATTCGCACATTTAATTTCGGATTTGGCAGTAAGACCCCTGGCCGAATTTTCCTTTAACTTTTTCCTTGTACAAAAAACATCTCAAATGATTTATCATCCGTTTCTACTGGAAAGTATAGATAAAGAAACTAAGCCAATTGAGTGAAAAAATCAGAGATTGCATGATTTCAAATTTAATCATTATTTAATTGGTCAATTTTCGAAAATAAAGATTTGAAAAGTGCGTAGGTACAGTCCATATTAAAGGTATTTTATAACCAATTTTACATTGTTGGGCGTTCTGACCAAATAAATAAAATAATACTTACCTAGTACATTAAACACTAACAAATATTATAAAGATGTATAGTTTGTGAGTTTGTGAGGTTGTAGAGGGTATCTCTGGATGACTGAATCGACTTTGAAAATTCTTTTACCAATAGAAAGCTTCGTTATATATAATTTCTCGTTAAATTTAATTCTGCGAGCAACAGCTAGTTATTTATATTTTTTACCCCATGTTCACAAGCAGGGCAGTAACCTTTTGCAATCTCAGCCGTGCATTGCGGCCAGCCATGCGTGCTCTCGCGATTATTCCAATATTTTAATAGCGGCAATACCAAGCTATTATCGATTGGTTATGGTTTGCGAAAGCTATAGATTTAGGGTGACAGCCGCAAGAACTTCATTAGTGACCGTTGGTTTTTTTTTTGTTTTTATCGAATAATATCCGTAAAGATAAGATAAGATAAGATAAGATAATTTATTTTGCAAATTGGCCGCTAAGGGCTCTTTTACATGTCTTTTGAAACTACCAGCACATTCGGAAAGACCATCATTGCCAAGAAGAATGCGCCGCAAGAAACTTGGCAGAAAGTCATTTTTTCAAATAAAAATACAGTAACTAAGAATACTTAAATTCTACTTACATTAAATACATTTATATAAGGGATGTATAAGGTCCCCGAGCCTTAAATTATATTAATCTATAAATAGTAGAGATGTATAAAGTCTCTACTGGTCAAAAAAAATAAAAAACAAAAAAATAATAATAATAGTAAGTTCAGTGGAGGTGTAAAACGCCTCCACCGTCAAATAAACTAATTGGAGATGTCTCCAATGTCGCAGGAAAAAAAAAATTATATATAAAACAAAATTATGAAATATACATTTCATGTCAAGTAAGTAACCAATAAGCTTTTGGATTCCGAAGGCAAGCTTACGTCTGCCGCCCCTAATGTTGGCTATCACGCACTCATGTCCTGCTCTGAAAGCAGAGCGGTACCGAGGGCATGTCTCGCTTCCGTCCCCACAGGCACACTATGGGAACGTTTTAGGAACTTCGACGTCGCTAGCCTGCAACTAAACAGTAAAAGAAAAAAAAATAAGAAAAAAATTAAACCGGAAATCCATAAGCTTAACAATATACCTACCTAATACCTAGTTTAATACACATACGACATAGCAATATTTATGTCATTGTAAAAATTAATCATTATGAAAAATAGAATAAATATTTAAATAAACAATTACAATAGGTACAATATTTATATTGATAATACCTATCTTAATTAATAATTTTAATTAATACAGCTATACAATTTGGAATCTTAATTAATCAAGATCAGCTAACCTCAACAGCAGACGGTAGCAACAGGGCCAGAGACCGTATCTAGTCGACACTACACGCATACACTCATACACACACACACACGCACACATACACACGCACTACAGGATCACTCACAAAACACTGGATGCTTACGGTAATTTTTCCAAAGATGGCCATGTCATGTTATTATCACACATGTACTCATCGACTGTGTAATATGCTTTCTTTAAGAGCGTGTTCTTTATGTATTTCTTGAATAACACATATGACAATTTCCACGCATCTACAGGCACTTTGTTGTAGAACCTGACACAATTTCCCAGGAAAGATTTACTTACTTTCCGTAGACGAAATTTAGGAACGAGAAGCTTGTGTTTATTACGAGTGTTGATATCATGGATGTCCGACACTTTCTTAAAGGAATTGAAATTCTTGTGTGTGTACATAATCACATCGTGTATGTACTGCGAAGCTACTGTGAGAATTTCTATCTCTTTAAAGCGCTCTTTTAATGACTCTCGGGAGTTCAGATTGTAGATGGACCGAACTGCCCTCTTCTGTAAAATGAAGATACTCTGAATGTCAGCTGCTCTTCCCCAAATCAGAATGCCGTAAGACAAAATGCTATGAAAATAGCTGAAATAAACCAGTCGAGCAGTTTCCACGTTGGTGAATTGTCTAATTCTTCGTACAGCATAGGCGGCAGAACTCAATCTACCAGCAAGAGCAGAGATATGTGGGCTCCACTGTAAGTTTCGATCCAGGGTAAGACCAAGAAAAACGGTGTCATCAACGAGGTTCAGCTTCTCTCCGTTTATGGAAATAGCTGTTTCAACCTGTCGTACATTTGGTAACGAAAATTTTATGCATTTCGTTTTAGCTGCGTTTAGTAGTAGATTGTTCGCAGTAAACCATTGAAGCACTTCTGTTAGAGTCTCATTGATGTGACTTTGATCTTCCTGTTGCCTGTCGACCTTAAAAATCAGAGAGGTATCATCAGCAAACAGAACTATGTCACATTTGTTTTCCAGTAGGCGGGGCAGGTCATTGATATATACTAGAAAGAGAAAAGGGCCCAATATTGAACCCTGTGGTACTCCAAGCTTCACCGGCGCACCACATGACTGCACTCTATTTATGTCCACTTTCTGGATTCTCTGACTGAGGTAGGACATGACAAGTTTCAGTGCGTTTTCAGAAAGCCCGTAGTGCTCAAGTTTGAGGATAAGAGTTTCATGCTTCACGCAATCAAATGCTTTGGAGAGGTCGCAGAAGATCCCTATTGCATCTTGCGAATGTTCCCATGCATCATAAATATACTTAACGAGTACAGCCGCCGCATCTGTGGTGGATCGGCCTTTAGTAAAACCAAATTGCTGGCTGTGAAGTAATTCATTTGCATTGAAATGATGCAACATCTGATTCAGCATTATCTTCTCAAACACTTTACTGAGCACCGGAAGAATAGAAATTGGACGGAAGTTTGACGGATCACTTTTGTCACCACACTTGAACAAAGGAATCACCTTACTAAATTTCATCAAGTCCGGAAACACGCACTCATCCACGCACTTATTAAAAATGATAGCCAAATATGGCGCCACCACGTGAATAACAGATTTCATGACTTTAACTGAGATTCCCCAAAGGTCCTCCGTATTTTTTAGCTTCAGGGATTTAAAAGTTGCAACAATCTCGCGTGCGTCTATATATTTAAAATCAAATTTATAATTACAAGCTTTTGCATTCATAGACAAATATGAGCTTGATTCTTCAGTAAATGCCTTTAGGTTACGGGTAGTATTTACAGCTATGTTTGCAAAGAAGTTCTCAAAGGTGTCTGCTATTTCCTTATCCGAGATATTTCCTTATAAAATATGAATATGACACATTGAAGTCTAGCAAAAGGAACCTAAACATCGAAATTTATTGAAACTTATAAGCGACAGCTTCATCATCTACACAGCCAACCAAAACAATTGTATCAGGCCATAAAGAAACCATCGAACCGTTTCCCATACAAGCGTTCTTTTTGCAACATTGTTTGTTTTTTTTGTCCATTCGACATGGGAAATATAAGTTGCCAACACCGCGGCTAGGTTGGTAGCGCTCCGCATATTAAGGCGCTGTAGATAGTGAAAACTACGATTTTAGAAAATATTAATAAAATACTTCCACAGAACTTACAACTGCAATTTTTTTATATGTATATTTTCAGTCTATTCCCTAGATTTTTACTTCATCAGAAACACGATTGCTGAAAAAAACCTCGATAGTTTTTTTTTTTGAAAATAACCCTTTTTTACACCAGAAACCAAATATTTCGATTACTATTATGAATATCTGCACAAAATTTGTTTTATTTAATAGTTTTTTAGTAGATCTTGATTTTTGCTTCATAGATTTTTAATAAGTTGAATACATCAATCATACCAATCTCTTTCGTTTTTGGCAAAATAAAATGGTTCAACGCGCGGCGGCGGCCGACTATTGCCCAGTCGCCAGTACGTTCGTGGCCGCAGCCGACGCCGGACCTGTGCACATTTTTCTACGTCGCTAATACTACTTTAGACAGCAAGCAATATGGGTAATCGCAGTTTAAATAAAGTTAAGTGAAAGAGGAAACGCTTAAGTGAACTAAGAGAACGTAATGAGAAACATTAGAGTGCCTAAATGGTAAGTACCATACCAGATCAATCGACCGGCCGCGCCGTAGCGATTTCACATTCGTTTTGACGTAGTTGGTTTGCAGTTTTACTAATTGTGTGTTATACAGTTCTATTCTATTCTAGTTATTTTCAAGTGAGTTACAGCCGTTATTTCCTTAATGAGTATTAATATGTCTTACGATAATTTAAAATCCGGTTTGTATTCCTTAGTATATTGTATTAAATTTCTCCTTGTTTTATGTCTACGTGTATCGAATGTGTGTAAATAAATGTTTCTCTTTCTTTCTTTCTAATGCATTACCTTGTAACTAAACTACACGTGAATTAAGAATCATTATTTTAGAGGTGTTGAATAAATATCATCCTACTAATATTATAAATGTGAAAGTTTGTGAGTATGTACGTTTGGATGTTTGTTACTCTTTCACGCCAGAACGGCTGGACAGATCTGGATGAAATTTGGAACATAGATAGATTATAGTCTGGAATAACACATAGGCTACTTTTATCCCGGAAAATTGCGTAATTCTTGCGGGATAGTGATAAACGAATTCTATGCAGATGGAGTTGCGGGCAACAGTTTAGTATAATTGTAATTTTAGAGCAACACAGGACTCTCAGCTTGAAAACCCCGGAACGTCACTTACAACCCTGACACCGATAAATGCGTCACTGCCAAACTCAACGGACACTGAAACCCCTAATCCTTCTCGTAAGGAGTAAGTTTCATTACCATAACTTAGATAATTCTTAACTCACATTATTACTGTATTTTCCCCGGATAGTTTAATTCGAGAAACACTTTATTATTCCATATCTCACTCGTGTCGTTCTTGTCTCAAAAAATAATAAAAAAAAGAAGCGTGAGACACCCATGAACATTATAAGTAGTCGATATACGCTCGACATGTACAGTAATTTTATGCTGAGAGAATAAATAAACTAAACTAAACTAAACTAAACATTGTGTCGGGTTCGTCCGAAACCCTTAATCATGAGCGGCCGCAGCACGTTTACTGCGCGTCGTCGCTCACTCAGCTCAGCAGAATTATTATGAAATATTAGAGCTTGATTATTATTATCCTATCTCTAAGTCCTAATATATATCATTATATGGCTTCTAAGTTACTTTAAAAAAAAATGGCGATGCTCGCCAGTTTCTTAGGTGAACTTGGTTGGAATGGCTGGTCATGCTGCCGCTTGTCTAGATGTTTCAATTTCTGCCGTCTGAAAATAATGTTTTTATTTCAGGGCAGAAATAACTTTTCGGCTTAATTACCCTAGGCCATCTCTATCAACTCTAGAAGACCTACAATCACCAACTGAGTATACGGATCAATTTCAACAGTACTCATTTTTTGTATCATTTCGGTGTGATCCCTTGTATGTGTTTTTTTTAGATTTTTAAATGTCGAACGATACCTTAGACTATTTTGCAAGACATAATGGAAAAGGGAACCTGAAACCTTAAATAGTTTTCGAGTTATTAGAGGTGGAATTTCTAAACACACTACGGAACGGAATTACATATACATTATATACACCGGAATCAATGATACCTTACAACGGAATGATAAATATACACTGGGATGACTTAATCAGCTCACTGAAATAAAATATGGACCACCGGAATTAAAGTAATAAACAGGGTTCCATAATCACGTCTTTTATTTAGAAAAAATACAGACAGACCTTAAGTATATTTTAATAGTCCTAAGAGCGAAAATTTGGTGCCAGTTAATAAATATTTTTTAAGTAGGTATTTCATCACTTGGTGAACAACATTTTATGAATTCATTTTACAAACTACGTTAGGCAAATCAACGATTCACAAATTAGAAATTGCATAAAACATTGGATACTTGAAAAAACATCACATTATTTTTTATATTATGTTGTAGAATAGATAGGTATATGAGATTATTACCGAGTAATTATTTGTAAATAGAATATTTTTAGGAATGACAGGTTTCTGAAATGAATAGTTTGTAAATCGTTGCTTGTTAAGAAGTGATTGTTTGAAAATGTTGTTTATCAAATGATGATAAACCTTCCAGTTATCAAATAATAATTGGATGCAGCATTATAAATTTATACGCGCAAAAATATGTGTCATGTTTTCAATACTTGATAGCAATACACTACGCTTTCAGGTATCGTACAGGATTTATTATGTAATTAATAAACCTGAGGTAATATTTTCTACATAATTTTGCTGATATTTTATCTCGTTCCTTTATTTACGATAAAATAGTTAAAAAATTACAAAAATGAGACGTTTTGAGGTTAGAATTTTGTTTACCAAATAGGATAGGTAAGAATGACAATACCTTACATATTATGTATTTATTGTGTAGCTGCAAAAGAATCCTACATCGTATGTGAAAATAAACTGTTTAGCTATCACGGTATTCACGGTTCATGAGATTCACCCTGGTGACAGACAGACAGACGAACAGTAGTCTTAGTAATAGGGTCCTGTTTTTGCCCTTTGGGTACGGAAACCAAATTTTTAAGCCTTTTTTGTAGCGCCCCCTGATGGCCTAAAAGCGTAAATTTTATCTAAGAACATGAGCTGTGGCACAATAAAATAAGTTCAGTATTTGATTTTAGAAGTTATGCTATAGAACCATTTCACAATAATAGTGAAGCTACATTTGATGTTATTCCGGTGTTATTTTCATTTTGGTGAGTATTTAAGTCATTTTACTACACCGGAAACACCGGAATAAATATGGTGGAATGAGAAACTTGACAAAAATAAATATAAAAAAAAAGTTGCCTCGTGTTCTTAAACTAATTAAACTCTTGAAATAAGGACTACATTAGACGTGCCATATATACATTTAAAACAAAAGCGATATAAAAGCTATAACTAACTCCGGAATGAAACTTTTTTTTGTCCCCACACCATGGCGATGATAAATACCCACGTTTTGCTCGGAAACGTTCGCCGTTACACACGTCTACTCTCGCCGAGCGCCGCAGTTCGACTATCGCTCGGGGTGCGCGGGAGACGGAGGGGCTTAAGGGTCAAACTCGGCAAATAAATCGTTCCCAAAATTTGCCCGCGGAATGAGAGCGTGTCTCCGGACAAATATATTATGCACATATTCAGAGGTTTACAAATGAGGTAAAAATCAGGAGATGTGCTTTTTTTGTTACATATTTATATGGTAATAAAACAAAGGTATTTTTTTTTTAGTTGTCACGCATAGTGTTCGACTTATCCGGCATTTTGTAACTTAAACCGGCTCGGGGACAACCCACCTCAATGAGAAATATGGTCTAAATATATATTTTTAAATGATTAAATAACATAATATTTTAATTTTAGCTGTTGCCCGAGGTAGACAATGGGGGGCTGTTTCCGGTGAACGATAGTTATATTCGTTCACTGGCTGTTTCCTAAAAAAAATAGTTCTACATTATCAAAGCCTTCTGCACCTGCGTTTTCAGTCTTGCCATCAAAATTTACTGCTTGGGAAATAAATCCTATAGTGTATCATTAATGAGTGCATTAAGTATAAATAATATTACTTGCAGCATTTTTTCCTAACTTTTATTTTGATTCTGTTTTCTGCATTGAAGCTAATATAATGATAAATCTTGAAAGTCTATTTAATTTATGTAGTATTTTTTTTTGTATTTGGCATAAGCACTGTTAAATAATAGGTCTTTATTAAACACTGAAACAGCACTAAACTTAGTTACATTTTCAGATAAATTACTGAAGATCTGCAAGTCGAGACCAGATCGAATGAATAGAATTGGTCACGAATTCAAGGACGAAGACTTATTGACATAACTTATTTTATTCAGCAGCTGCAGACTATAGCCAGACACGATTCCTTGTTTAGTTGCAATTTTACTCATGTGTCACTTATAGGAGAATTACAGGAATTACTTCGGCTGGAATCGGCTATTCCCAGTTTAAAGAAATCACAGCGTGCATGGATATACCAATATTTACGGCAGCAACTTATTCAAAAAGTCAAGATATTATCTATGATAACTCGGAATTAACCGCTGTTGAATCCATGGCAGCAGCAGCTAAGCGTGAGCGTGAAGCGGCGATAGAAGAAGGCAAACTCAGAAAAACGACAGATTTACAATGAAAGGCCGACATGTCCATATTTTACAAGTGATGAAAATAAGGGAAACATCGCTTCTTGCTCCAGACAATTAACCTTTGAAGATCTATAACTACGGTGGGCGCTGTCAATGCCGTCATTGATAAAAACAAGGTCTATTGTTACCACTATGTGTTACTATTTACATTAAATGAATATCAAATAAAGCATTTCTTTTAATTAATCAAAAAATATAGTATTTTATAATTTGCGGAAAGTTCCGGAATTGACTTCAACCAGAATACGGTTACGAACAGAATAAGGCCATGCGCGGGGCGCCCCGCATGCGCCTCCGCCGCATCTCTGCTTCACCCCCTCAAATACGTAAAATTCGTCTATAAGCGCGCCTTAATCAGATAAAAAGTAATAATTTACAAAGAAAATGATTATGAAAAATAATAAACATTGTAAACAAGACAAGTGTATTCTTTTTAAGTTTGTCGTTCACATTTTTCGTGTATATTGAGCCATTACTGATTTTTAATGATCAGGCCAACTTTTCATCCATTCAAAGACAACCCTGGCGATCGCCAACTATAAATCACGTCTTTATCCCTTACAGGGCAGACAGAGCCTATTTAAGGTAAAGACGATATTTAGCATGAGTGTGGGGCGTATAAGTGGACCTTTCCACACTAACAATAATAGTGATGGGTTGCTAGCATCGCCTGTAAAATGATTCCTAAAAATTTCGCCCTTTCCCTCGATAGGCTGAGTAAGATGGAAAAAGAACGAAGCTTTTTTCAACAAGACATTCAATGACATAATACGTTTAGCGTTGTACTGTTAGGATGTTGCCGGTTCGCCGTGCGCGCACGCTGCTTTTCTAGCATTCTTCGTCATTATCAGAGCGTATGACTGAGTGTCATCTGACGGATGCGTGAGAGTCACGTGTTAAAGCCATAAATATAGAGGCGTTTTTTGCTGACTTTAGTGTTTATGTTTAGGATATTGCCGTAGCGAGAAATTATTTTTATTTTAGTCTCGGCACAAAACTTTCTCTTGAAATAAAACTACACCCGCACAGCGCAAAGCACTGAACGGGTTGCGCTGAAATTTGACAGCAGATATTTTTATGGCGAAGGTAACAGGAGAAAGGATTTGGCAACAGAGGCCCGATTTTTGAAAGCACATGTGTGAAGATACCACTCGAAAGTGATGAAAAATTGTGCTGAATTTGAAATATGAGTAGCTTAGAAGATACTTTCGGCTCCCAATCTTGTGAACTAGTCAAAAATTTGATTAGAACAGTAGTTTTGAAGATATAAACAGATTTATACCACTTTCGAATGGTACTTTCGAGTGATGTGCTTTCAAAAATCGGGCCCCAGGGCCGGATAAAGGCGGTCGAAGGAACTTCGCTACAAGTTTTAATTTTGCGTGGAAGAAGTCTCGGGCAACAAACAGGTAGTATTAATAAATGTTAAGGGTCAATTGACAACAGTTGACGTAGTCACAAGCTTTTACTACTATTTACCCCGACTACGGCAAAGCCAAGGGAGGGTTATAACGGATAAATATACAATTAGATAACAATATAGGTACTTAAATAACACTTCACTACATCGTATTAAAAAGTCGCTTTCCGTTGTCTGTCTGTCCTGTGCGGTTTTTTAGGGTTCCGTACCTCAAAAGGAAAAAACGGAACCCTTATAGGATCACTTTGTTGTCCGTCTGTCTGTCCGTCCGTCCGTCCGTCTGTCAAGACCCTTTTTCTCAGGAACGCGTGGAGGTATGAAGCTGAAATTTATATCAATTACTCAGGTCTACTGTCCCTTGAAGCTGTGAAAAAATCAAACTTCTAAGCCAACGCAATCAAAAGATACAGCCGTTTATGCCGCAAATTTCCGCAAATTTTCAACTCTCAAGGGAATCAAAACCTACAAGGTAGTTCCCGTAGCGCAGAATCTTGAAATTTGGTATGAAGGTAGGTCTTATAGCACAGATTAAAGAATAATTGCGAAAACCGTAAATGTGTATGTATGTCTGTATATAGCAGTGACCAATATAAAGTAACCCCACACTGCGTACATTTTGCTTTGGAACAGGGCTCTGCTTACACTGGTTTTAGATATTTATAGATAATGATACGGAACCCTCGGTGCGCGAGTCCGACTCGCACTTGACCGGTTTTTTAAAGATAGAGTGATTCAAGAGGACGGTTTATATGTAGGTATAATACATGCATAATATAGTAGAACTCGAGAGCAAACTTTGTTATTTTTCATATTCATACATGTAATATCTATCCCGACCGGGGATCGAACCTGAGACCTCAGGTTGCAGTCACACTTCGCAATCACATTCTCTAACCATGTGGTGGTATTCAATAAAGAATGGGTAGGTATTTTTGTCCTATTCAACTTTTCGTACATTTACTTAGGTACGGTCAAGTGCAAAAATAAGTATCGATAAGAACTTCTCAAACTTCTGTCCCACGACCTTATTACGCTGGCGTAAGAGCGTATGGTAGGTAACTTATTTTTGAAACTTTGTCTAGATACATACTATTACACTTGACTGTACCTGTCGATTGTTTGCGTTCCTTTGCTCCGTAGTATTGGCAAGGTATCGGCAGACTACGAAACGTCTCAAAAAAGAGGTTTACAATTATTGTAACTTAATTAGAAAGATTTCAACTAATTTATTGCTCATTTAATATTGATATTTTAAACATTGTGCCAACACCATCTAATACTCCGCAAATTCCGCAAGCAACATGACTTTTCATTGACCAACCTCCGCAAAAGAACGACACGATTCAAAATTAATCATTTTTAAAAACTAGAACACTCACCCGAAGTTTCCAGGATAGCATACAGGGAAGGGGCGGCAGGCGTGCCCCTTTCCGCTGAAATGCTGCCCGCCGTTGAAGATGACCTCGGAACAGCAAGGTGAAGAGCAGCGGCCACTGTCGCACTCAGACCCGCAGCAGGACCGAGACCCCTCGCTCTCACACCAGCCCTCCTCGCCCGGCAAGGAGTACTGCCACTCAGGAGTCCCCACACAGTTGTACCTCCGCTCCCAATGCCCAGGATTCAAGTCCGTACATCTTTCAACATATGCCCCCGCCAACTGCTCCATGTACTGCTTATACAGACGCTTCTGCCTCTGATTCTGCGACACGTGAAGACGCAACACGTTCAAAAAACACATGTTTAGGAAAGACTGGGCACGCTCGAGATACCTTCACCAGACGTACGTCCTCGTGCGCCTGAGTCGTTGGAATTTTAGAGAAAATTTACACTGTCTCCTACACACATCGCGATCCGCTAACGATCTCCGCAAATCACAAGCAAAAATGTCCGCTCTTGCACTATTAAATCCGTTATCAATTTGTCATATCACGATATGTTCGCTTGGATCATTCAGTTAACTTTCACGGTAAAAGTTGACGATGATTTTTTCAGGTTTTACTTTGGTTGGTTTGTTTACATTTTTGTTGTGTTGGTAAACATGGGGTGTCGGTCCGGTGGTCGGCGGGAGCGCGAGTCGAGGCTGCGGCCGCACTGCGCAGCCGCGGCCGCCATAACCGCTTCACGTCAAATTGCCGCCCATTTCCCCGTGAGGTTAAAAAAAGAAGTCGTTTACGGAGAAAAGAAATACGTGCTGAAAGATGATTAGGGCCATGCTAGCTCAGTAAACTGTAAATATCTTTTCTTCTTAAGTGAAGATTCTTTTAATTGGTTTTATTGTTTATCGGTTTTCATTGCTCAATTAAACAAAAATTATACTAGTCGTTTCGTTTTCAAATATTTGCACGAATACGAATTGATATAGGAACGAATCTAAGATCTGCAGTTAAGTAGGTACCTACATCATCGACACATATCTAAGTACAAAACTAATGCTATTTTTTTATTGTAGTCTATTCATAGCTATGAATCTGGCAATCTTGCCAAAATACTTTACGACCATTCGTCCTTATTTGAGGCATTCACAATATTCACATATCTGTAACAGACACATAAAACATTCGTATGAAAGCCTAGGCTTAAATTAAACAAAAGAATAATAATCAACGTTTAATAACAAGTTAAATCAAAACTTTTGTTAAGAAAAAACTTAGACGGAAAAGTGGAGTCAGCCGACTGTACCTACACAATTGTCGTTCATACAAAAGAATATAACATCGTATTTTTGATCGTCACGTTTGCTCAGTTAAATACTCGTAGCTGCAAAGACAATCCTCAAGAACGGTAGTGTTCAAAACATGAGGGTTTAATTTCCTCTGCAACGCACTATGTTTAGGTAGTTACCTATTTAGTATTAGTATATGTTCTTGTACACACTCTTGTACTCATACCTAATCAAATTTGGCAGGGTGAAGTCAGCTACTCAGTAAAAATATTAAGAGTAATATATCTACTGTAAACCTAGAGCTGCGAGTCCGGCTCGGATTTCCCTCAACCTACCTTAGTCTAGGATATACCTACCAACCTAGGTACTACCAACTTAAAATGTAACTATTCAAATCAAAATGTATACCATTTTGCTACTAAAGTTTCAGCACTTTAAGCATTACGCACATTAAAACCAAGTTTAAAAGGACAAATGAAATTGTTCCTTACATTTACTTTCTCCGCACAAATTAACGAGAAAACTTTCAAAAACATCCTTGAGTTTAATGTAAAGCTTTAACACAGAAGGACTTCTCTTTAAATGACGGTTAATAAAAGTCATCGGAGTTTTATGCCTCCTCATGTAAACGAGAACGTTGAACACGAAAGTACCATTGTACGTCTTGTAATAATTCGTACATTTGACCTCTCTCCCCCACGTCTGCCCGTCGAGAAGCTTGTGTAAATAATTCATTTGCTGCAAACAATGCTGGAACTCTGCTAAATCATGTAAAGTGCTTCGGTCAAAGTTCTTCTTGAGATCACCCTCTGAGAAATAATCTACGAGAGCCTTAGAAGCGGCAAGGCAGTCATCGTAAGTGCATTCACTGTTGCTTTCGCATTCATGCCTGTCCAAATCGCTGTACAATTTCCTCCATTTAATCAAGCCCACCTGCTCCGACACTGGCCCGAGCATCACATAGGAAAGAAGAATGCTGTAGGAGGCAGTGATGAAATTTTCAATATGCATCATGCAGTACGCAAGAGTTATTATGAGAAGCCAAGACTCCTCCGGCACTTCGTTTACCTTTGGCCAATCAAAATCCTTCAGAACCTTATCAATGAAAATAAAAAAGCCATGCATTCCCTTGACAACTTCCAAATCAGTCTTATCTTCGTTCCGCTTTATTAAAGTTACTTGTTTTTGATGATCTGGTAAGAACTCGTTTGAGCACATAACTATTTCCAATGCAGGCTGCATGGCGTCGCGCTTGTTTTGATCACATATCACCCAAGATCCAGAAAAAGTTCCATTTCTCAAGTTGATATATGGTATAGCTACTCTTCCAGTCATTACTGCATTCCTGAATAAGAGATCGCCTTTTTTGAGATCATAATTCTTCAGGGATTTGAAATGCCTGACGACAAAGTTATCTCTATGAGAGTGAAATATCAAAGTCAGCTCGTCGACCATGTCTTTAAACGTTTTCTGCTCTGATTCAGAGCATTCAGTAGCTAGCAGATTATCTATTATACGGGTGGCTTCTTCGAGTTGGGTTTGCTTGATCCAAGACTTCAAACACCCTACAACGTTACCCCCTCTTGGCAACGAATTAAGGATTTTAGGAATCTTCTTGAAAAGCGGTCCGGTCTCGTCAATAATAGCCATGAACAGGGGTTTCAACGTATGGTAGAGTTTAAACCGTTGATAGTACGTCGCTTCGGAAGTTCGAATCAGGCATGATATTTGTTTTTTCACCGGGTCGTATACCTGTGAATCGGGTGTTATGCAGGACATGAACATAAGGCAGATTTCGATGTTTTTCGACAGGACTGGGCAGTTGTACGCCCGGGATACATCCAGAAGGGTTTTATAGGCGTCGTACTCACACACAGCGTATTTTATACCCAGTTCTTCAAGTACCTGCTTGATAACGTCTTTGACGAATACTGGCTCGTAATACTGCCCGTCGCCGGGAACAATAGAAATTTTCGTAGATATCAGTTTTTGATGTATTTTTTTTCTTCTTTCTATGTCTAATTTTTTGGCTCCGCTGAAAACTACGTAGCATGTGACGTTGCTTTCGATGAAGGGGGTGAGGATTTTTTTCAGATAATAGGCGTACCTGTCGAATTCGCCTCCCAGGATGAACTTGCAGCCGCTGCCTTTGTAAGTTCGGCGAAAGACGCTGTCTCCGTCTATCACGAGTGGACAATCCTTAAGTACGTAGTCTTCTTCCAAGTCCGTAAACCTCTTCAAAAACCTTCTTAGGGTTGAGTATTTCTTCATTGTTTTTTCTCTGTAAAGTAAAAATATAATAACTGCTATGAGAAATCTATACTTAGCATTTAACGAGTTTAATTTTCACTAAGCATCCTTAGCATTAGGTACTCTTACCCGCGACTCCGTCTGCGTAGAATTATATAAAACCTTCCTCTTGAATAACTTTATCTATTAAAAAAAACCGCATCAAAATCCGTTGTGTAGTTTTGAAGATATAAGCATACATAGGGGCATAGGGACAGAGAAAGCGACTTTGTTTTATACTATGTAGTGATAGTGATATCGAGGGAAAACTTTAACTTAAACTTAAATTTGATGATTTTCACTCACATTGGTGCTACGCACACTATGCACACATTGATGAATTTGACTGCACTTTTTATTTTTATTATATTTTACGGGAGTTGTATTGTTTGTTATATTGCCGAACAAATGGTGTCGTCCGTAGTATTGTTCTTGTTCTCATCAATATTTCAAGTGGTTAATCAAACTACCTTCAATATAGGCTGCATTCCTTTCAATAAAGCTACGCAATAAAGCGTTCACGTAACCTACCCTCTTAATTAAGACGTTATTTTTCTTTGTCAATGTTCTCTGTCATCTTTCTGTCTAATACACAGAGCAACTAAGTTTGGCCAGAAGTCTCTTTCTAACTGTTCGGTGCATATTTATGTGCGTAAGAGACAAATACTGTACAGGATGCCCTGCTTGTAATATCTAATGTCTCAGTTTAGATAATGATTAGGTACATAGATTTTTACAAAGTAAAACATGTAATGCAGCAATGCAGCCAAGTCGTGATTTGAAATAAGATGCGGCATTTCTACTCCATAATATGTTTGAAAACATTCAATCATAAGGTTGAATCTTTCTTATGTTGTTAATCTCAAACCAAATAGGTACAAAGTAAGAGTTATTTATTGGCAGGGCAAGGCGTAGTTTTAAACGGGCTTCACTTTGCCGTTCACGGAGGTTAGTCTTTACTTTTTACTTAGTCTGCGCTGTTAGTATGAAATATTACCTATGTATTTTTAACCTTGAGCAATTGTATTATTTTATTATTTATTATTCAATTGTGTCTGTTTCTTTATATATGCACAAGAAAGCGTTACCTTACATACTTTGTCATTCAAATAGGGAACTACTTATTTTCATAGTTTTTCCAGTAAATACATTATTTTTATGGTTTCAGCGCACTTTGTTAAGCTTAATTTAATAAAATATGTATGTATTAAGAAAATTTCTGTCGATCGACCTAAATAATACAAATAATTATGCCCAATAAACGAGAACATTTTAATAAAACAAGGTTGGAACATTAATTTAGCAATAAAATATATATTTTTCCATACCTACTACTTGCTACAAGTTCTATTAGGTACAACACAAAAACACAATATCAATCAACATTTTCAAATATTTTAAAGTACTAACTACGAATTGCTTATCACAATTAATTAAACACTGATGCTTTAGTATTTTCATTCTTCCCAACCTAAACAACATCTCACTGAATTTTAATCAAAAAAAAATCAAAATGTTGTTATTCATTATAAGTAAACAAAAAAAAAAGGGACGGTAATAGTAACATACATAGATTAGCAGTCAATTGGCAGTAGCACAAAGCACAATAATCAGAACTCTGCATATGGATAATAAGCAGTACACTGTAATTTTATACCTATACGTATATTAAAACAAAAAGGTTTGTTTGTTTTTAATTCCCCTTTTGTATTTTTTCAATAATCTTATGTTATTGGAATCAATAAAGAACAATAAATTTAAAAGAACTGTTCCAAATGGCATTATTCGTCCAAACAGATTTTCTTCTGCACAGCAGAGAGACAGCTATCAAAAATGTCTTTGACGTGTTTGTAAAACTTGAGCACGGAAGGGCTGCCTTTGAAATGGCTTTCGAGGAAAACCGTCAGATCCCCGCGTTTTATCCTGAGCAACACATTAAACACGAGAGTGCCATTGTACGTTTGATAATATTTCGTACATTTGATCCTTTCTCCGCACAACTTGTTCAAATAGTTTATTTGCTGCAAGCAGTGTTGAAACTCCGCTAATCCATGAAGCACACCTCTATCGAAGACCTTTTTAATCTTTTCCTCGTCGAAATAATCTATCAAAGCATGGGATGCCTTCAGACAATCCTCGTAAGTGCATACATTCTCGGTATCTCTGCTGTTCGACGCCATACTGTGGCACATGGTCAAGTTACTGCGTTTTATTAGGCCAACTTTTTCAGACACGGGTCCTAGAATCAAGTAGGATACGAGGATGCTGTAAGCAGGTGTCATGAAGTCACTATCAGCTTTAGTTATGTAGTACACGAGGGATATTATTAGCAGCCAACTGTCCTCTGGCACATCGTTTAGTAATGACCAGTTGAAACCAGGCAGAGCAGTGTCAATGAATTTTTTGAACCGATCTCCTGGCTGTATCTTCTGTCCCTTCTTTTTTCTATTTCTCGTCACTTGCAAGTCTCCACCAGCTGATTCATGGGACTGAGCATTGCTTACAATTTGAGCGACGTAACTTTTATCAGACTTGCGGCCAATGAAAGTTATTTCACCCTTACCATTTGATAAAATGCTATAAGCGCACGTAACTATGTCAATAGCAGGCAACATGGCATCGTCTTTGTTTTGGTCGCAAATTACCCACGATCCGGAGAACCATCCGTTGTTCTTTAAGTTAATGTATGGGATCGCTGTTTGTCCGATAGTGACTCCCTTTATGAAGTCACCATTGGTACCATTTGAGGCGTTATTCGAGTCTGGATTATTGAAATATTTGACGGCTGGTTTTTTTCTTTCATGGAACATTAATTTTATAAGTTCTTTAACAGTACCCCTGAACTTTTGTCGGTCTGCTTCCGAATCCAATATCTTGACTAACTTTTCGATGGCTTCCTCTTGGCTCTGGTGATTGATCCAGTACATGAAAGCCCCAATAGGATTTTTCGTCTGCGAGCCAATGATTTGGGGAATCTTTCGAAAAAGTAGACCGTCTTCATCCAGCACGGCCATGAATACAGGTTTCAAATTATCATTTAAACCGAAATAAGCTTTGTGAGCTCCTGGAGTTTGTATTTTGCATGTTATTTCCTTTTTTTTCTTGTCGTATGCTATTGAATCTGGAGTTACACATGACATGCCAAGCAGGCAATATTCATAGTTATTTGTAAGGACTGCACATTCATAGTTTTTGGAGACATCGAACATAGATTCCCTAGCGTCGTGCTCACAGACGTAGTACTGAATCCCTAGTTCTTCTAGCACTTGCCTTTGCACGTCTTTGGTGAATACAGGCTCATAGTAATTGTCGTCACCAGGTACAAGAGTCATTTTATCATTAATTAGCTTTTGGTGCAATTGTTTTCTCGTTTCCAGATCCGCTTTCATGGCTCCATTAAAAACCACGTAGCAGTTAACGCCGCTTTCGATAAAAATACGAAGTTTTCTTTTCAAGTGATCAGCGTATCTATCAAATTCACCTCCTAAGATGAACTTACATCCGCTGTCTTTGTAGGAACCGCGAAAATAGCTGTCTCCGTCTATGACGAGGGGACAGTCTTTTAAAATGTGGTCCGCCTTTACATTCTTAACGCGCATCACGAGTCGAAGGGCTTTGTATTTCATTGTGGTCTACGTGGGCGTCCTTATTCTGAAAATAACGTTTTTAAAATATAACATTCACTTTCAAGATATTTTTAGAGCTTCCAAAATAACGAAAATATCTATTAGGTACGTTATTTCTAAATATTTATTGCCACAACACAAAAAGACATGATACATAGCTATCCAAAAGATGCACACAATAATAATTTTGAAAAAAACAATATATTATGTACATACAATTACACAAAACAATACACAACTGCAGCAGCATTTCAGGATATTTTAATTATAGTTGACAAATACTCTAATTTTTTTATTTCTAAATTAGTTATATTTTAGTAGGATCAATGAAAATTACTAATTTTCGAACAATGGTAAGGTTTTTAACATTTTAAAATTATTTAACTAAAATTAAACGAAAAAAGGATTTACGGCCGTGCCTTTGTTTTGCTCGACTTGTCGAAGGCACTGCCGTGCCCCCAGATTTTCTCTTGACAATTAAAATTCTACTCCATATAGGTAGTACATTGGGCAGTTACCTATTCTTTCTATTAGTTTCTGTTTGTACTTCAGGAAGTAGGTACGCGAGACACAAAACAAGACATAAAAATTAAATAACTCCCTACGCCATTTGATGATCGAGAAATTCCTATGGAGTCCATAGTATGGACGAGTTGATGCTTGCGACTAGACCAGCTATACTTGTCTTAACCTGCGGCCCGCCCGGCCCTTGTGGTTGGCCCACCTTGAGTTACCAACCTCTACGACCTACCCCTAAATAATTTTTGCTTGTCGTCAGCGACACTATGGATACTATATATGGATATAAGAACCATTTCGATTATTGGTGTGGGATAAGGTTGCCATCCGTCCGGGTTTCCCCGGATTTGTCCTAGTTTAGAGGGCATCCGGGGAGCGTCCGGGGAAGGTTTCATTTGTAGACCGGGTTTTAAAATATAAATAAATAAAAAAAAATTGAGCCGCCCGCGAGACACGCACTATGCTCGCACACCACGATCAACCGACGAACCAAGTATATTCACCGTTCCCCCACCCCTCCCGCCACGATCTTGTTGACATGTCCGGCTTTCGGACTCTAAAATCCGGGGTTTTCACGCGTCTTGTCCTGTTTTCCAAATTTTAGAGATGGCAACCCTAGTGTGGGAGAGGGATAATGTCTTAATTTTTTCGTAAGTACCTAGGTTGTACCTATTCTAAGCACCTACGTACCTACGGTTTTTTTTCCAAAATCCCTACTGTGTGTGGTACCTATACCTATCTGTTTTCTAAAGACTGATTATCACCCATAACCTTGCCTATAAACATTTAGGTGTAGCCCTCGAGTCAAATACCTAATTTGACCTACCAAGTACGATATTTGCTCACTATATAAAACACTAAAACCTATTCAGAAATTATATATACCTACAAACGAAACAAGTGAGATTGCATACCGATCTACTCGACTGATATAGTTGGGTACTACTAATCTTTACGATTAACAAACTTTAGTAAAAGAAAAGGAATGTATATAATTAAAATTTAACAAAACTAACCTTCAAGGGCCTTCGTTATCTCTCCTTCCTCACACCTTCCTTCCTGTCGTCGCGGCTCAGTATTAATCAAAATTCAAAGGATCTAATGATAATCACTAATCAGTCTTTTTGCAATCGATTCCGCCAATTTAAATGAAATGAACGAACGAAAAACCGTATGCAATGCACGCAGAAAACGCAACGGCAACGCCAATGTATGTTGCATAGATAAGTACGTAGGTATATGTTTGTTTTCAATAGTGAGTAGGTACAGCCCAAATACAAATGGTCTGCGGGTAAATATGGAACTAAAAAGTTCTTACTATGCTGAAACGTTTGTATAGACACTAGCGACACTCTACACGCAAAATAACCCGTGTCACTTTATCAACTTGGGAAATCCTGCGTTGAGAAACTTTGAAGTTGCCATTGTGAGTTCAATCAAACGTTTTTTTCGTATTGAAGATAACATTTTATGTAAAGTAACAGATATATAACAAAGATCTTGGATAAAGGATATTTTGAAAGACCTGTTTCTAAACTGTCCACGAGTGTTTAACCACCACAAGTTATTAATTTTAAATTGGGATCAAAAAATCTGGTATACTTAAGTACTTAAGTAAAATACTTAAGTTTGAAAGCTATGTTTAAAATAATCATCAAAATAAGGCATCATAATAAAAAATTGCATTAGTCGAATCAAATCGACGTGTCTACCCGAACGCGTCCAGTTTGACATTTTTTAAATTGACCTATTGACAGCGGCAATGTCAAATTGACACACTGTCATTTTATTGTTTGTTGATTGTTTTGATTGCTTATCCGAACTAAATTACAAAATAACTCGTCGCTTAAACGATTACAGCCCTTAAAATGTAATGCATTTGTTTCTAGTCTCTAAAATCAATAACTCATAAATGGAACAGCAGCGTGATGGACCCGGCAACGTGGAGAAGTTCGACATCAAACTGAAAACGAAACCTAAGGATGGAATTATCTTGCAGCTTCATCACACAGTTCGGAGTTCGAACGGGGAGAGCCGCCGGATACGGTTCTCTGCGGGTATATTCGACGACGCACATGAAAAACTGGCTTGTGCCGACAACGTTGGAAACATATTCATATTAGACTTTTCTGATCTCAAATTTTGGAAATTCGCTAGCAGCGGGCCGTGTACTGCTCTACACTTCGCACCCAACAAGCCAAGTGCATTAGTAGCAGCTAATTCTAAGAAATGCGACGTAAATTTTCTTGACACTGAGACAGGTCAAATATTTCTTTCTTTAACAGGCCACACTGCGCCGGTAAAACACATTTCTTTCTCGAATAATAAACTAAACAACCTTTTGACAGCTAGCCACGTCGAAGCTATCCTTTGGGAGCTCACTAACTATACCAAATATTTCACTCTAAACACATACTTGGGTGCTCAAATTCAGCAGATAATGTTTTCGCCGGGGGGCGACTACTTGGTCGCCTGCTTCCAAAATGACACGGTCCAAGTATGGAAACACGAAAGTATGAAGTCAGTGAAACAGATCATTCCAAACGATTTGAAGCATATGAAGAGTATAGCATTTACAATGAATGGAAGAGCCATGGCAATGGCTGGGCTCAATCCTACACTGATCCTTTTTAGCATGGATACATGGAAAGCACTGAGATCAATAGACCTGATGAAGTACAATATATCAGGGGCCCAGCAAATTGCTTTTGTTCCCCAAGTCTTTGATGGAGGTGCAAACAAAATACTGGCCATATTAGGCAGTGACTGTGCTCTCCGATTATTAAATCTTGAATCCCTTACTATTATTCACACCATAAGTCCTGAGTCGTCAGGAATTCGTAAGTTTGTTGTCAGCCCTACTGGTAAATATTTCATATGCATTTTGAAATTGGGAGAAGTTAACATTTACAATTCTTCCTACGTAATGGATAAAGCACAAGAAGGGGAGGACAAGCAAAATCAGCCAACTATGTCCTTTCCTTGTATGTCTACATACAAGAGTGTGACACCAGACAATTCGAAAGCTGAAGTTGAACAAAAGATGCGTGTTTGCATGGACAGCGCTAGACTCAGGAGGATACTAATGCAATATGGAGAATACCCTGACAAATTTAGAGCTATCATTTGGAGGTCACTACTTGATACACCGAGGAATAAGGTTGCTTATTCTGCTCTCATTGACAAAGGCATCCATCCGGTTTACAGAGATATTGAAAAGCAATTCACAATACATAGTTCTATAACGTTGAAAAATTTGAAGAGGTTACTGTCCTGTCTTGCCCACTGGAGCCCCCTCTTTGGAGTAATGAAATTCCTGCCAGGCTTTGTGTTCCCATTTGTGAAAGTACTCCAAAAAGATCCCCTTCTCTTATTTGAATGTGTTGGAACGGTTTTGCTAAACCACTGCCAGCTGTGGTTTGAGTATGCCCCCTTCCCCCCAATAAGTATCTTAGCCATGATCGAAAACGTCTTGGGGGAGCACGATCCGCAACTTTTACAACATTACTGCGACGTTGGCGTCACCAGTCAAACATATGCCCTGAAGATACTAGAGACCGCTTTCAGCGAAGTTCTGACCTGTTCCGAATGGCTGATCTTGTGGGACCACATACTTAGTAACGAGCCTGCATTCATCTTGATGGCAACGGTATCATACAATGTGGTACAGAAAAACGCTATAAAGAAACTTAAGACTTATGAGCAACTCGAGAACTTCTTCCACATGCAGAACCCAATAGACAAGAAAACATTTCTTAAGAAAGCCTATGTTCTTTTAAACGATACTCCAGATGAAATTCATCCCAGAAGATTCTTCAACAGCTTTGTACCTCTAGATAAGGGTGATTGTTACCAGCAGTTCACTGGATATCCAAAAGCAACTATATGCATGAAATTAGCAAATAAAGAAAAGCAGAAAGCTAGTAAGACTGAAAAGCTTACACTTAGAGACTTGACCACTAAAACTCAAGAAAAAGAAATTAGTAAAAGGTTGCTTGATATTCCTCCATCTGAGCCTAAATCTGTTCATAGTAATGATGGCAGTGATGAATGCTGTATTACTAAGAAATGCGGACATCATCACAAGAAGAAAGCTGCTAATAGCAACAAAGGAGAAGTCAATCTTAAAAAAATTGTACGGGATGAACTTGTTGAAAGTATTATGTACCCTGCCACATTTCATTTGACGAACAGAGAAGACAAACCCCAGTCAAGATCAACCAAGAAAGATAAAAGTTTGTGCAAACATTCCTCAAAATGTAAACTCAAAAAAGTCGACAAAAACAGTGATAAGTTAGAAAAAGAAATTGCAAATTTATTCAGAAACAGTTCTAATTCGGATTCTGATGCCTAATCTAGTTATTCAAGACAATGAATGGGTAATATAGGAGTAATGAGAATATTTTTAGTTCATAGAGTATATTTAATAAAAACACCATCCAGTCTGTTAAATATTACGTTATAATAAACTTTGAACTGTTGAATAAATAACTAAGAAGCGGTTTTAATCCTTTTTCGGCGTCGGTCTTGGTATAGTAGATTTGATGTGGCTAAAGCGTTTTTTCGAAGCACTTAAGTTGGGGCTGGATTCTGATTTGAACTTGGGAGTTATAGGTTTCGGTTTGAAGATACCTGTAACAGAATAAAAAACCATAATCTATCACATCATTACAGCCTCAGTTCCATGGTTTCGAGATTGGCTGGTTTTGCGTTGCTCCGTTCGGATCGTTACCACCATCTTACTCGCTAATCCTGCCGCCAAGCAGCGCTGTTGTGTCCCAGGATGGAGAATAAGAAAGCCGGCGAAATTTCTGGCAGATTAGATATTCCATCTTAGCCCTCTGGGCTGCCATCGTATCTACAATTCTTCGATGTTGCGGGTGGCCGTGAGTGATATCACAATCAGAAGACCCACTAGCTCGTTTGCCACCATAAATAAAAAAAATTGGTTACAAAGAATCTTACTATTTAATTTGCTGTTTTTGCCGTCTTGCGGCTTCAGTTTTTCACTTTTGATGCTTAGACTCTTGGATTTGAAAAAGTTAGGAGAGATGCGACGTAGTTTGGACGCCACCCCGCCATCTTTGTTCGGAGTTCTTCTCGGCACCAGGTTTGACGTGGACGCGCTGTCCCGTTGAAGCTTGTTCTTCTGGTCTTCGTATACTGTTCCCAAGCCGGTGGTAAGGTTCGGGCTTGATGCGAACTGCGTCTTCGTTGGTTCAGAGCACTGAAAGAATAAGTATTTTCTAGTTCAAGCTTTTTAACTTAGAGGTTACAATGTTCGTATGTTCGGATCAAATCTTACAAGTGAATTTTGACACGTGGGCATACTTATGTACCCGCGTCGATAATAATTAATAACGATAATACAATCAAATTTCTAAATGTCTGTGAAAATTAGAACACATACAAAAATCTGAAAAGTAAAGCTATGGCCTGGAATCGAACCCGGATCCTCGTCATTCCGTGACGCGTGCTATACCCCTACACCACCCATAGCAGGTGGGTAGTCTCCGAATTTTTCTACCTGTTACTAACTGTCACGTGACCTTTGTTACTATGCGAATTTTTTTTTTTTTTTTTTTTTTTTTTTTTTTTTTTTTTTTTTTTTTTAATTTATTTAGGCAACAAACAGTCACATAGTTAAGCATAGTATTTATACATAATAAGGTGTAGACCTGGAGTGCCACAACAGTAATAAAGTGAACATCGGTAAACCGGAAAACGGTAGATGCGGTAGAGGGCATTGCACTTGAATCCGAAACAGGCACAATACCCAATTAATAATTTTGCTTAAACATTTAATAATTATACTAAAAAAAAGGAAAATTGACAAGAAGTGCGTACAATTTCTAAGCATTTAAGTGGCAAATAACACGGTTCTTAAAACTAAGACAGTTTCGGTGAGCAAGAATTTCAATGTGAGATAGTTCTGTGTTATAATACTTTAGACAACGGCTGAAATAAGAGTTGGCATAGTACTTAGTGCGAGAGAAAGGAACTGAAAATAATTGTTCATGTCGTGCATTGCGTCGAGGAACTTTGAATGAAATATTACCAAGCAGTGAGGGGGAGTCAACATGGCAATGAATTATTTTAAAGAGGAACATAATATCGAATTGAGTGCGTCGCTTTTCTAAAGACAAGAGATTATGGCGATTTAAAGCTTTGAGGTATGAATTGTAACCCCTGCCCATTCTGTAGTCCAGTGTATTTAGGAACTTTCTTTGAACTCGTTCAATTCTATTAATGTGACATTTATAGAAAGGACTCCAGACTATACAGCCAAAGTCCAAAATTGATTGAACTAGGCTAAGGTATAAAATTTTATAGGTAATCTCTTGTCGAAAGGGCTTACAAACCCGTAGGATGAAACCAAGTTGTTTGTAAGCCCTTTGGACAATACTATCAATGTGGGTGTTAAAAGTCAGTTTATCATCTATAACCACTCCCAAGTCCCGAACTTTGTCAACCCTATTTATTTTTGTACAGTTTAAAGTATAATCATGGAATATGGGATTCTTTTTACGTGAGTATGTTATAACGAAACATTTATCAGGGTTTAGGAATAGCTGATTGGCATTACAATAATCAAAAAGTGAATTTATATCAGCTTGTAACTCAAGGCAATCATCAGAATTCGTGATTATTTTGTATATTTTTGCATCATCGGCGTATAGCAAATGATTACTGTGTTTAAAATATTGCCCAATATCGTTAATATAAAACGTAAAGAGCAATGGTCCCAAATGAGACCCCTGAGGAACCCCAGAGGGGACGTGAAGAAAATCAGATATGAACCCCTTAATAGATACAGCTTGAGAGCGGTTGGTTATGTACGACTTAATCCATCTAAACAGATCGCCGTGTATTCCGGCACTCCAGAGCTTCTCCAAGAGGATACGGTGACTGATTTTTTGTCGCTAAGCGTCATCTGTTTGAATGATGTGTCTGTACGACACAATTACAAACTCCCGTGGAACATCTACTGCTCACCAGGGACGAGAGAAGGCGCTGTTTTTCAAATGATAGGTACTATCAAATGAATCAAGAAATTTTTATTTCTTGAATACAATCCAATCCTTATGTGAAATCCTGGTGTCCCGGCCAGGATTGTCTCCGCGGGAACTCAACGCTTGGTCTCATTCACTTGAAATTAGGTAAAACAACATACGAATAGGGTGGATGGCAAATGGAAGTAGGTACAGTCAGCAAAAAAGTTTGTGTTAAAAATAATATCTCTAGATCTAATATAGCATAAGCTTAGCAGAGATTCAGATCATGATTGAACTACGTATTCCGATTGAACCTCTTGTAACTCACGTGAACTAGTATGTATACAGATTTTAAGAAACAGTTGAACAAACCTTCAAAATAGATATTTTGGAAACATCAGCCAGTGAAGACATAGAGGAGTCGTCTTTCGCATCATCCCCGTACTGTTTGATGATAGAAGCCAGTTTCTGGCGCAGCTCTTCGGCTGCCTTTTCTGCTGCTATCAAGTTTTCCAGGACGATTGCTTTGGGCTGTTGCAGTGGGCTGGGAAATTAAAAATATATGTTCCAAATTTCATCCCGATCTGTCCAGCCGTTCTGGCTTGAAAGAGTAACAAACATCCAAACATCCATACTCACAAAGTTTCACATTTATAATACTAGCTGTTGCCCGAAACTTCGTCTGCATAGAATTCGTTTATCGCTATCCCGCGGGAATTACGCAATTTTCCGGGATAAAAAGTAGCCTATGCGTTATTCCAGACTATACTCTATCTATATAATTATGTTCCAAAATTCATCCCGATCTGTCCAGCCGTTCTGGCGTGAAAGAGTAACAAACATCCAAACATCCATACTCACAAACTTTCACATTTATAATAGGTATTAGTAGGATAAATAAATATGTAATTATAGATTACGTGTTACCTGGAAGTTTTGTTGCGACGTTTCACACTGCCAGGAGACGAGGAGAGCGTGTACGTACTCTGTCGCTGGCACATTGACTGTAGACAAATTATGGTCTGTAAGTTTCTATTGTATCATGCCTACTGACGAGCAAAATAACAGGTCATATTTTTATGGGAAGTGTTCCATTATTTACACGGCAGTGTACAGTAAGTCCCAGAACAGATGGCACAACGTGACTGCAACGAAACTGTAACCTCTAGTTAGTTACTTAAGAGCTGCATTTCAGTTTCTGCCATAGACTCCTAAGCGAGACCGCGCGGCTGGCGCGACCAGTTTGAAACCGGTTTGAAAAGCATTGCTAATTAGTAATTAGTTGCCTGAAACCGGCGTGCAGGAAACTTGCGCAGGAAAGTATAGGGGTAGGATAGAATACCTCTTCTGCCAGTAATTTCAGTGCAAGCACTGTTGCTTGACGGAAGGTTAGCAGTTCGTTGTCCTGTGGGAATTTCGGAGTTGTAACTCACCTTCTTGTCTGAAACGACTTCGTCCGCAGAGTTGTCTAGTTGGAACTTTTTCTGCAGCAGCCCAGGTGTGGGCAACGGTTGATCAGCCTCCTTGGTGGCAGTCAGAGTGTCGAGGGAACGGTAACGCGTAGGGGTGTCGGCTTTTACAATACTGTGTCTGGAAGTTTCAGTTGCACGTTATAGTAACCAATAGTATACCTACATCGTGTATTTAGGGCGGTAATGAATTGCGATGAGGCTCTAGTAGAAGCACAATATCGAAGACTTTTCTATCAAACTCAAACTTAAACTTTTATTTGCTTTTATACAAGATATCTGTTACTAGCTGTCACGTGACCATGTTACTATGCGAATTTTTGTTGCTAAGCGTCATCTGTTTGAATGATGTGTCTGTATGACACAATTACAAACTCCTGTGAAACATGTGCTGTGTGGTGTACTGCATGTGCTGCTGGTTTCATGTTGGGAAATTTATTAGCTAGTAGATCCAATGTACAGATGAAAACGACGAATAAATGACTTATGACTCACCATGGACGAGAGAAGGCGCTGTTTTTCAAACGATCAAATGAATCAAGAATTTTTACTTCTTAACTAAGTAACATTACTAGAACATTCTAAAGACTATTTCTAAAGTAAAACAAACATGTTCGCGGCTTAAACCTAGACCTAAACCTAAATTAACCATCCAACGTTGGTTTTACCAGTGCTGGTAATGTAACTTGGTTATGCACGAAGAACAAGCTCTTTTTTTTACCCTTGCGCGAGTCCCAAGTCACACTTGACCTTATTTACTTCACTCACCGTCGCTCAGGAGAGACCTTGATGTCCACCATGCTGGCGGACCTGTTGGCCCTCTCGGCCATTTCCTCCAGCACGCTGTGCTCCTTGATGCAGTGCATGATGGCGCGCAGGTCCCGGGAGAGGCGGTCGCGGTGCTGCTTCGGGAGGGAGCCGAGGATGGTGCAGCCGAATTCCTGGGCATTCAATTAAAATATTAAATACCCCCCACGCATTAATTAAAGAATAAGAACTTGGCTGTACAGAGAGGTAATGCCGCCAGTGTGTTGGGGTCTATGCCGCAGGAGGGCCTTTTAGATGGTGTTTTCTTTTTATAATTAGGTATATTTATTTAGTTTTAAGTTTTGTATATTTGGTTAACTTTTAGTTTTTATCATAGTTTAATTTTTTTTGTAGTTATTATTAAAATTATTTAAGTATTTAACTAACTACGTGTAGCTCTACTAAGAATAAATTTATTCCGTAAAAAATACACCATCAGTATACAAAATACGATTATCTGGCAGACCCCAAACTAGGCAGAGCCTGTATCTTGGGACCTTGGAGTGCACTATACAAGACAAATTAGCTTAGGTACAGTGGTTAGTAGACGTCAGTTAGAAGTTAAGGTAATTTCAAACTAAAAATGAAAATAAAATTAATAAAAATAAAAGTAGCTAATATGCGTAATACATAAATAAAAAATGATTCAACTGTATGCCAACAATGCTTTACATCATTTTGGAAAAGAGCTGATACTCTTCAAGCTGCTGGACGGTTTTTTACCAAACATGGCTAAGAGACACCGCAATGAAACTGGTTTAATAGCCACGATGCCACAGACAGACACGAGACGTTCAACTTATGACACCAGTGGCGTAGCTACTAAGGGACTAGGTGGGGCAGTGCCCCGGGGCCCTCAAGCTCAGAGGGCCCTCGAATCCTTACCAGAAAATCTCAATCGAACTATTATTATTAAAACGTAACCAGTTTATATAGTAGTGGGGCCCCATTTTTTTATTTGCACCAGGGCCCTTGGTTACCTAGCTACGCCACTGGCCACGCCCCTGCTACTACATGGAGGCGAGGTGTCGCGACAGCGGGGGGCCCCTTACACCCTGACTGCACTCAGATAGCGTACTGTATGGTACCTTGTCAAGTTGCTTCCCTCCCGCGACTCCGGAGACCTGCCAGATGCCGCTGTTCTGCTGGTTGGCCTCGGGAGGGCACGAGCACAGGGCGCTGCCGCTCTCCAGCACCACTTGTACCCCCGATGCCTACGTCAACAACGTACAGTTGAGGGCATAAATTTCGATACAGCCATTGTCAAATATACGTGTCACCGACCTTATTGTGTGTTGAATAAAGGTGTTTAGATGTTTTTGACGTCTTGGTAACGCACATATATAACTCTTGACTGTACAACATATCCCATAATATAAACAACAATACAGACGCGCCCATGAGCGATTGAGACGTCGCCCGCATAATAGCTCTCTTTGTGCAGAATTCGCACCAAATACGTGAAATATTGACATAACATAGTCTTATAGAAAATTGACATAAAGTTAAGAGCCTTCACGATGTCCACGACCACCCTGTCAAGTGCAGCGTCTTAGGAGCGTTGAGGAAAAATATGGAGCGACCCACTGCTAATGGGTTACTCCCAAATTCGATATGTTATGTGCCGTTCTTCTCACTCTGTCTATAATAGTTATTAGTGTGAACGGAACGGCACGAAACGCATTTTTATTTTCGCAGTAGTTCTGCTGGTTGTACCGGACAGCTGACGACAACGGTGCGTGCCGCGGCGTCCTGGCTGCCGTTGCCGTCGGTGGCGGTGAGCGAGCGCACGCTGAAGCCAAGGCACTGGAGCAGACCGCACAGTTCCACCACATCCGTATAAGCTTCCTGAAATACATTTATACATACTTGAAGCCTCAAAAAGGTTTATTTTGCAAATAGGCCGCCAAGGGCTCTTTTACATGTATTTTCTTGAAACTACCAGCGTTTTCCGAAAGATCATTGCTCAGAATCATCAGAGCATCATTGCCACAAAAAAATGCGCCGCAAACATTTGGTAGGCACCTGCTTCATAATACACTGTATTTAAAATTCAAATGTTTCAACAGGCGGTTTGATTATTTACACTGAACATCCTATAAATGTTATTCAGGATTAAACTGTGTTTGCCAAGTTTTTCCGTTCTCTAGTCGATGTTTCATGTGTACGGCATCAAAGGGGGCTTAATTTTGAATCAATAATTACATCAAAAAACCTTAACAGGTGTGTTCAAGCAATAATAGAATTGTTTGCTCGGGGTACCAAGTAATTTTCTTGCAGTCTCCCGTTTGAATATCGTATTTGTGGTAACATTTTACCAACAATTCCGTCGCAGTTCATTTCAAATTAAAAACATCTGAGAAATATCAATAAATCAGACGTAACTGTAAATATTTACTAAAGGCGTCATTATAGCCAAATATTTTGTCAGTGTTATAAAACCACTAAGGTTAAAACTAACTTACCGTCGGTGGCGACATCGTTTTATTTTGTAAAATGATTTCTACTAGCCAATCTAACATAAATTAAACAGATAATTAAACACAGTCACAAAAACCAAGCCACGTTCAACTAACATGTGATTTCACATCGTTTTAAAACTACCCCCCCAAGTTTACTAAATTTTTACCGCTAAGGAAAAGGCAAAGGTTCCAAACGTACAGCCACAATATTTTGGCTATTTCCTTTTCGAGGTTTCTGTTTGATACAAGAAATCGTACTTGTCATAAATGTAGGTATATTTTTTAAACATAAATATTTTGATTAATTGCAATTACGTCAATCAGTCTTCAAATCTTGGGTGAATACCTATTAAATGCATTTATACTAGGCAAGGGTGCTCCATCGTAGACCATATCTTCGCTTACCATTAGGCATGATAGTGGTCAATCGTAAGCCTTTTTCAGACCTTATAAAGTCAGATAAATGGTGTAGTGTAGGCAACTTTCTTCGGAATTCTGATATTTTAAATTCAAGTGATTCATTATATATTTGAAAATTAAACGAAGACTCGGTAGAATTTTTGGGAATCGCCATGAATTTTTTTTAAGCACGCAATATTTCTTCGGCTCGGGTATAAAACAAAAGCGCAACGTACACAATAATATTTATTTATTTATTACGCACACTTGCGTCTAGCGGTATTAGCGATCTCGCTACCGCTAGACATAAGTGTGGGACCAATACAATACAAATTTTAATGACAATTATATCTAGTTATAGGTCATGTAACGAGGCGTGGCTGAGAACTTGGCGTAACTCTTGATGACTTTGTTGACTGCTTCGAGGAAGTCCTTCTCTGTGGCCACCTTGCGACGCGCGCGGATGGCAAACATGCCAGCCTCTGTACACACCGACCTGAAAAAAAAGTAGTTCGTTTATTTATGGTCGCGCGTTTTGCGTATTTGCTGCTCGCGTAAAGGTAGGGTAACATAAACGGAAAAGTATTCGTTTTATTTTGCTTCAATGGTCCCTATCCCCCCAGAGGGCGCTGAAAATAGAATGAGAGGCCATCAAAAAAAAAATCGGCGGGGAATGCTACTATTATGAAAACAAAATCCTAACCTAACTAATAATAAAAATGCGAATGCAAGTATGTTTATTTGCTACGCTTTCACGCTCAAACTACTAAACCTATCGTGATGAAATTTGGTATGGAGATAGTTTGAGACCCTGGGAAGGTCATATGACAGTTTTTATCCCGGATAATTGTATAGCTTCTGTTAGATTCTTGGATCCGTGAGGGTATCGAAGGTGGAGGCAAGGCAAACGCTGTTCTTTTCCAGCTTGGTTTTTTAATAGTCCCTTTTACTAGACGCCATCTTTGAAGCAGTCCCCAAATAACGCCATCTATTGGCGCTTGGCCAAAGTACTTACAACCTATCGACCCTCTAAGCGAGGTACACAGTGCTTGCGACAACAAGCCACAGATGTCGCTATTTGCTACAGTTCCCACGGGCGCCCGATTAATAAATTCTCCGCAGACGAAGTCGCGGAACCAGGCAGTATAAAATGAAGTGTAGTCCAAATATTTTATTGAATCAGGCGTTACTTTGCGGAGGTCCATTTCAATAAACAAAAAAATTTACCTTGCTACTCCGCTACTCATGTGCAAGATAACCAAGCCTGTGTAAAACGACGTTGGTTTGCATGTGTAACAGTTGTGCTCATTAAACTTTGATAATGACCCAGTAGAGGGATCGAAACGCGTCAGTGTTTGTGTGGTGTAAGGGATAATTAAGTTTGTGGGATTTATGTGTTTTATTGGCAGCAGTGGAGGGAGGGTTGCATGAAAAACATAATATATTTCACACAGGCATCTTGCACGTGAGTAGCGGAGTAGCAAGGTAAAAATTTTTGTTCATTGTAGTCCAAATAGTAAACATTTTAAAAACCGAAATTCCATTAACATAGAGTTGATTCCACCAATCTTGACAATTGGCCGATTTCAAAAATACTTTATGATTGCAGATATTTTTGTACTAGTACTTTGAACCTTTGTTTGACCGAACGACCCGGTTTTTAGACAGAATCCAGCATCGAATGTTTGCCATAAAAATGAAAAAAAAAAAAAAGTTTAGCTATGGCAACTGTCACATGTCACTGTCAAATCGACAAAACCATAGACAAAGCCAATTTTTTATAGCCAGCCGAACGAAGGCGATTGGGATTCTGTCTAAATTCATGAATTATCAAACAGCGAAAAAATATTTATTATTAATTAACAAAGCTACGTAAAAGCATAATATTCAAATTAGTTGCTTGAAATAGTCCATTTTACTAAATAAAGGTGTTAAAAGCACAGCTTTAAAAAAATTAACAATGCCAATTGTTTCTGTCGCCCTTTGACAGCCTCGTCATCCTTATTGTCTATGCTTTACGCACCTGATCTCAGCGCCAGTGGAGTTGGGGCAAAGTCTGGCCAGCAGATCAAAGCGTATGTCCCTCTCGACGCTCATGGAGCGCGCGTGGATCCTGAAGATATGGGCGCGCCCCTCCAGGTCCGGCAGACCGAACTCCACCTTGCGGTCGAGGCGGCCCGGACGCATCAGCGCCGGGTCCAGGGTGTCCGGACGATTGGTAGCCATGAGTACCTGGGGACAAGTTAAAGATTTATGAGTCGCTTTAAAAAAATTACATACCTCGCTGATTAAATACAAAAGCGACACATTTCGAGATCGGACACTGTTGCATTTGAAATCTTATAAATAAATATCTTGGGACAAATTACACCAATTGACCCAGCCCCAAACTAAGCAAAGCTTGTGCTATGGGCACCAGGCAACGGATAAACATGCTTATATAATGTAGATAAATACATACTTAAATACATACAACATCCGTGACTCGGGCACAAACATTCGTATTCATCATACAACTGTCTGCCCCTACCGGGATTCGAACCCAGGACCTCTAGCTTCATAGTCAGGGTCACTAACCACTAGGCTATCCGGTCGTCAACTGACGACCGACGACTTTTGTTTTTAGATGCAATGGCGAATGATTTTGGAATGCGTCCGTTTTGTATTTAATCAACGACCTAGTTAAGGGCATTAATTAAAACAAAGCTAATTGATTCCTTTGTGTAACGACTTTTTCACCTTTATTGCAATGGAATGAAGTCACTCAAAGGAATCAAGTTTTTGTTGTAATTAAAGCACTTAAGAGCGCTTATTCCTACTGAGCTGGCAACGTCGCATTTTTGGTGTTTTTTACATACATACATACACAAATCACGTCTTTATCCCTTACGGGGTAGACAGAGCCTAAGGTAACAGGTACCTACAGGCCACGTTTAGCAAGATTGTGGGCGAATAAGTGGAAAGGGGAATCAAAATAGTGATGGGTTGCTACTTGCTAGCCTCATCGCCTATAACATGATTCCTATTGTTGATGTTTTTTTACGATAAAGGTATATAAAGGATTATAATAATATATATCGTTTAATAAGAAAACAACAGTCCATCACGATCAATTATTGCATTAAACACATTGACATGCTAAAAACGAAGAGCACGACCGACGCACATTTCAAACTTTCATCCAATTTTCAAATAGTGACCAACTGGCTGTGTCCCACTCTAATGAATACTTAGAAAAAACTCCGGGTGTGCCAGCAGAAGTGAAAACTACACACGTACACACGCACACTCACGCAAGCGCGGTAGAAAGAGAGGGGGATATTACTTCCTCTCCTACGCCGCGCCTCCCTCCCTCCCTCCGTCCGTTTTACGAATCTTCTAGCGGCTACAGACTCACGCGAGAAGTCTTGCCGAGAAATTACGCGAGAACTGAGAAGGCATCTATACTTATGCGACCTTCTCATTCGCATTCTCGATCCTTATCCGGAATGGACGACAGTACCGTATCAATGCCACGGTCGCACTGAGACCGAACAAGAATGTGATACCGCTCTCTTTTTTCGCCCGAGAAACCCTTTGAAGCGGGCAAAAATACCGACACCGATCGGAGACCAGGCGAGCGCGAGAACGAGACGGCGAGAAAGCGATCACATTCACGCTTCTCGGGTGTACTCGGGGGTTCTCGGCGTGAGTTTGGAGGCGCTATTAGATCAGGTCACGTGTCCTGGCGCGAGTTTGTCATTTTTTACCCATCCCAAAAAGTGCACAACGCCACTAAAGAAGTTTTCACTTCAAAAAATATGGCAACTGTTGCTTTACCTTGATGTTCCCACGGGGGTCGAAACCGTCGAGCTGGTTGATCAGTTCCAACATGGTCCGCTGCACCTCGTTGTCGCCACCGGCGCCGTCGTCGAATCTGAACGCATCGTTTTACATTTATTAAAAATCCATTTACAATACGTTATATTCCATTGGCTCTTAACAAGTGAGATTCCACCAAACCAACTGACAACCGTGGTGTCGGCACACAAATTTCGTTTAATGTTACTTATTAGAAGATCTGAATGGGATAGAAATATCTGCCATTTCATGTACACACAGCAAAGCTATTCGGTAAGCAGGATAGATACGGCGCGAGCGTGTGTAGATGCTTACCTGATTATATTGCCGTGTGTACATATTGACGTAAGCATTCGTAGCAACATAACTGTCGGCTCCAATGCTATTCTGATTAAGATTTAATCCTACTAATATTCTAAATGCGAAAGTTTGTGAGGATGTATGGATGTTTGTTACTCTTTCACGCCAGTACGGAATGGTAACGGATCTGGATGGAATTTGGAAGAGATATATAGTCTGGAATAACACATACGCTACTTTTTATCCCGGAAAATTGCGTAGTTCCCGCAGGATAGCGATAAACAAATTCTTTGCAAAGTCGCGGGGAACATCTAGTAATATATGTTAGAAGGTATCGTTATGACATAAGTATTATTGAAGATATTTCGGCTAAGCAAAGTCGCTATAGGGTATATCGGAGCTGTCTAGTTACTCTCGAGTATGGAAATGAACATACTCGATTGACATTATAGGTACGCTCATGTTTAAACGTGCTATTTATCTGTTGGCGATTGTACCTACAGTATTTAACATTCTGATGCACTTTGTCAGTGGCGAACTAACAGGGGGGCGGAAAGGGCGGCCCGCCCCGGGCCCCCGGTTTTTGGGGGGCCTCAAATGCCTCCGCGTTTTCCTGATCAAATCCTAAACAAGACTTTAAAAATGTGCTTAGTAGTTAGTACCTACATAATGTCATCAAGATCAAAACACTACAGCCATCTAGAATTTTTACGCAGTACTAATGTTCTTTTAACTTTGCTGAACGCGTCCAATACGCTGACAAAACTACATATTTTTTTAAGCAGGGGGGCCTCATTTAGTTTTGTCGCCCCGGGCCTCTGACGGGCTTAGTCCGCCACTGCACTTTTTCATCTGGAGGTACAACATGACTCCACAAAACTTAAGAACTTTATTCGTACCTTGCGCCGCCGATAGCGTCGATCTCGTCGAAGAAGATGAGACAAGCCTTCTTGCTGCGCGCCATCTCGAACAGCTCGCGCACCATGCGCGCTCCCTCGCCCACGTACTTCTGCACCAGCTCCGAGCCTGCCAACGTGCACGGCCATCAGCAACCATCATACTCGCCAATTATACATCTACATGTTGGCCGACGTTGGCCCAACAAAGCAACGCTTAATATCACCAAGACTATTGAAAAGTAGGTATTTGAATAAATTATTGCCGTTCTCTCAGTCTAATCAATGTGGAATGACCTTGAAAGGGACAACTACAGCGCGGACTGATAATACCTATAAATAGAAAACTGATGAAAATCGCCTTTCGTAGTAGTCACCTGTTTCCTCTTTCAAACACACACACACACAAATCACGTTTTTATCCCTTACGGGGTAGACAGAGCCTAAGGTGACAAGACATTGAGGGCGTAGAGGTGGAAAGTTGAATCAAAATAGTGATGGGTTACTAGCCGCATCGCTTATAATATGATTCCTATGATTTTCGCCCATTCCCTCAATGGGTTTTTACCAATTGCGCGGAAAGAGAAGCAACTGGTACATTCTATGCTTTTTCTTTGCTCCCAGACCAGCATGGAAGTCATTCAAAACTAAACCAATTTTGTTTTTTTTTTTTATCAGATGTAATATAAAAACGACTTCCTGAATCTCGAATGCTTGATTGGTATAGTCGACCAAGAAAGCCCTTTATAATCTTTTATGACAGTTTCTCCATCAGAAAAAAAAAAGTTGATTGTCACATTGACTTGTGAGTGAAAATAGGCTTTGATGTTTTAAGCCGTACATAAGATATTAAAAACCTTAAGTTGGTAAAGGACTTTCTTGCCAGACTATCAACGCCAGAAAGCCAGGTAAGTTAGAACACAACACAATGTATAGCAGCATGTAGCTTTGTCACAGAACTGAAAATGACAAAGATGTTCATTGCTAGCTTTAATGTAGGAGAAGTGTATCAGAACGCCGTCAAAGCTTAACGACAGCACTCTTTCTTTATTCTCCAAAAACAAATAAATAAATAAAAAACTCTTTATTGCCATGGTATAGGTGTAAGGTTGCCATCCGTCCGGGTTTCCCCGGATTTGTCCTAGTTTAGAGGGCATCCGGGGAGCGTCCGGGGAAGGTTTCATTTGTAGACCGGGTTTTAAAATATAAATAAATAAAAAAAAATTGAGCCGCCCGCGAGACACGCACTATGCTCGCACACCACGATCAACCGACGAACCAAGTATATTCACCGTACCCCCACCCCTCCCGTCACGATCTTGTTGACATGTCCGGCTTTCGGACTCTAAAATCCGGGGTTTTCACGCGTCTTGTCCTGTTTTCCAAATTTTAGAGATGGTAACCCTATATAGGTGTGACAATCAAAAACATTACAAAATAATAAAATTAGAACTACACTTTGACAATGGGTACCGTTCTCAGCAAATGCTGGTGTAAGTTTCCAGCGCTGATTTTCAGCCCGGTCCCTTTCAAATGAAGTCCAATAAATGCTTCCTAACTTGTTACTTTACTATATTTATCCATTTGTGTGTCCATTTAAGTGTTGATACTTCAATTTCGAATTTGTAACCCAAAACCTTGGGGTGGGCACTAGACCATTCTGGGGGGGACCGACCCCTAGAAACTCCGAATTCAAAATATAGCACGCGACTAGATAAAACGCATCGGCTCGATGCCAAGCGTCCCAAACTTCTCTTCTTTCTTCTTCTTCTTTCTTTTATCTGGGTCCTACTGAAAAACAGCGTTGCGGCTTGCCGCAACATTATGCTGAGTGGGGCCCATTTTACACCATATCGGTACTATTGCTAAGTGTTTTGTATTTCTTCCTATTATATATCAACGTGTATCGAATGTGTGTAAATAAATGTTTCTCTCTCTCTCTCTCTCTCTCTCTCTCTCTCTCTCCATCTAATTGACATAGGCATAGACAAATCACGTCTATATCCCTAATAGGGTAGATAAAGCCTAAGGTAACAAGACAAAAATGTCACCATCTAACGGTGTAGTTGTAATAAATAAATAAAAAAATAAATATCTTGGGACAAATTACACCAATTGACCCAGCCCAAAACTAAGCAAAGCTTGTGCTATGGGTACCAGGCAACGGATAAACATACTTATATAATGTAGATAAATACATACTTAAATACATACAACATCCGTGACTCGGGCACAAACATTCGTATCATCATACAACTGTCTGCCCCTACCGGGACTCGAACCCAGGACCTCTAGCTTCATAGTCAGGGTCACTAACCACTAGGCTATCCGATCGTAATAGTTATCCACTCACCGATGACTCTGATGAAGCAGGCGTCGGTGCGGTTCGCGACGGCGCGTGCGCACAGCGTCTTGCCGGTGCCCGGGGGCCCGAACAGCAGCACGCCTTTAGGCGGCTCGATGCCAAGCTTCACAAACTTCTCAGGCTGGACGGAGAAGAAAAATAAATTAATTTATTGCACAAGAGGCACTTCAGTTGCATCCCTTTTGCTTTGACTACAAATTACGCTAACGCTTCTTGAGAGATGAGACAGTATCAAATAGACTGACAAAGATACTGGTTGCATCAAATTAGCTCAAAATTCCTTAGGTACAAATGGTATAAAGATGTTTAATCATTTCCCTGAATTTATAAAATACTACATACATACATATATGACGTCTTTATCCCTTACGGGGTAGACAGAGCCAAAGGTAAGAAGAACTTAATTTTATTATAGTACTTTTAAAGATAAACTTAAAGAATTTCTACTTTGCATGTCCTTTTATAGTTTAAATGAATATTTTTATAAGAATTATTAAAAAAAGTAAAATAGTGATAATTTATTATAACATTTTACATTTTGTACGTCCGAAATGGACAAACACCAAACCCGTTTAAAAGAAAAAACGTTTCTTATTTCTTAACTGTATGTTTCAATACTACATTATTTCCTGATAAGTTATACTTATTTAATTCTGCGCGAACGAAGTCGGGGGCAACAACTATAATACAATAAATTTACTATCAACCCAGTATAACACAAAAGCGAATCATCTTATGGTTTTCGCGCAATCAGACGCTGAAATTTATCAAATCTTATTAATTTACAATTTATTTTGTAAAACTTTTTGTTAACCTTATTGCAACGTTTTGTCCGAAACAAAAAGCGACTTACATGCAGGAGCGGGGTCTCCACAACCTCCCGTAGCTTCTCAATCTGCTCCTTGCAGCCTCCGACATCGCTGTAGGTCACGTCCGGTTTCTCCTCAACCTGCATCATGGTCACCGTAGGGTCGATCTTCGGCGGCAGCGGAATGTGTATCTGGTACTTGTTGCGGTCCACGCTGGACAGAGGAAGGTGAAATTATAGGGGGGGGAAACTAGCAAATGGGTCACCGGGTTGTAAGTAAGAACCACCAATGGACACCTGTAACACAGAGGGTTCTAGATGCCTTGCCAACCTTTTTTTTTTTAACGTATGGAAAATGCACCTCAGGCAATCCCGCGCTCGGGGCAGCAACGGGAGTATGACGGGCTCTCCAGCTCACCGCTGCCTTCCCTATGGAAGGAGGGGAGAGGGCTACCATCTAAAAACACACACGTTCCCTCCTGGCCCTGGACTGTGAGCGTTACGGGAGCACTAGGTGTCACCGCGACGCCCACTGGCCGCCCCGGGATGGGGCAGATATGCCTTGCCAACCTAGACTGAGATAGAGTATCTCATCCGCAAGTACTGCTGGCACGGCAGGATAAGCGACTAACATGTCCTAGCACCAACAATAATATTATAAACTAGACATTGAACAAAAAATATTTACCTTGCTACTCCGCTACTCACGTGCAAGATAACCAAGCCTGTGTGAAATATACATGATTAATGATCAGGTCATCTCATCACCTTTATTGCGTGTCCGTTTTTATTTTTGCTGTAGTCGGAATTTTTTTGAAGGTAGTTTGTGTACAATTAAAATCATAAATAAAAGGGTAGTTTGGGAAAATATATAAATGTAGGTAGGTACATTATGTTTATTTGTAGGTTTTCGAATCAGTACGACGCCGACGTTGGTTTGCATGTGTAACAGTTTTGGTTATTAAAATATGATAATGATCCCGTAGAGGGATCGAAACACGCCAGTGTTGAGTGTAAGGGATAATTAAGTTTGTGGTATTTATTTATATGTGTTTTACGTGGCAGTAGTGGAGAGACACAGGCTTTCAGACAGGCTTGGTTATCTTGCAGGTGAGTAGCGGAGTAGCAAGGTAAATATTTTTTGTTCATTGAAATGGACCTCCGCAAAGTAACGCCTGATTCAATAAAATATTTCAAAACTAGACATTTACAATATAATGTTAGTAATTTGTCATGCTCAACTCCTCCACTATCATAGCAACAAGACGTTTTAACTATAGACCAACTGCTTAAATAAGTCCTGGCCCGCGCGGGTACAGGGGCGCGGGGTGGGGCGACAAAGGGGGCCGAGAGAGGTGCGGGCGGGTAGTTCGCCTACCGCCCGCACAACTCTCGGTCCCCGTTGTCGCCTACCCCACACTCTGTACCGCGCGGGCGAGGACTCACTTAAGCGATCGGTCTATACTTTGTCATCATCAAAAATGGTGTTGATCACTATAGTTAATTCTAGGGACGAGATGGCGCCACTGGACACGATCCGTTACAATTAACTGTCATCTAAAGACCAGTTAGGTCCTAACTGTTAGGACTTGCAAGTAAAACCTGTTATAGGTGAAAAACTTAAGTGATTCAATGTAGTCTCAAATACTATGTTTTATTTAATGTTGGTCCACCTGTTCATTTAAAGCCGGGTATATCTACGAGCTGTAACAGTGGCGTAGCTAGGTAACCAAGGGCCCTGGTGCAAATAAAAAAATGGGGCCCCACTACTATCTAAACTGGTTACGTTTTAATAATAATAGTTCGATCGAGATTTTCTGGTAAGGATTCGAAGGCCCTCTGAGCTTGAGGGCCCCGGGGCACTGCCCCGCCTAGTCCCTTGGTAGCTACGCCACTGAGCTGTAATCATAACTGTTGCATGTAACACTAAAACACTAGTGTGTACGGGGCTCGCGAGCTGGCCACAAGCGGAAAGCCACGAGTATAGGTGAAAAACTTAAGTAAATGACCTGTTGTATGTAGTAGTGTACAAAACTGATATGGGACTTAAGTCATTTTTCTAATTTGGAGCATCAATTTGTCTATTCACACACATTACTCACACAGGTCATTTACTTCAGGTTTTCACCTATGTGTGTATACATTGCCACAGGCTTACATTTTATTGGCTGTGATGCGGTCAAGGGCGTCGCCAGCCGATGGCGCAGGGGGGGGGGGGGGGGGGGCAAGTTGACTTTACCTACTACAATTCATACTTTTCTCATTCTCTATGACTAGTCTAGGACTTTGGTTGCATTATATTTGGCAACTTTTTTAGAATCTCTAGGGGGGGCAGCTGCCCCTCCCTGCCCCCCCTTGGCGACGCCCTTGGATGTGGTCGGGTTAGAAGTTGTTGACCCAGTGCTGCAATGTAATGCATCTTTCAAGATTTTTCTTGAAAGTCTGAACAGCAGTGTAGCAATAGCAGCAAGCACATCTTGTATTTCAAGGTAATAACTCAAAATTGAATCTCATTCAATCAAGCTTTCTGCAATGAACATTTAATGTTGGAGAGGTGTATCAGAAACTTGCGAAACTGCACAACAATTTTCTTTCTTTGCTCTCCATGCACAATATGCTGTGGAAAGCAAAAGCTGTTTCTGTCTAATGAACTGAGAGAGAAAGGGATGAAGGCTTCACAACGGTGACTGTATTGTGATATGATAAAATGATGAAGCACTGTTATGGTTAAATTCATGACTTTCCATTGACTTTCTTGGATTATTTGGAACATCTGAGATCATTTAACTAAGTGCATGTTTTTTGAAAGCACATAACTCTTAAACAAAAGCATCATTCAAAAGTATAGAAAAACAGCTCTTATTAATTTTGTGAACTAGTCAACAATTCAATTTGAGCTAGTTACAACAATAGAAACATTTTTACCACATTTGTGTTAAAAAATTTGGGCTACATACCACAACATGTTTAAAGCAAGTTTTTTCTTAGGAGTTTTTAAGAATTTAAAAAGAATTTTAATAATTTGAACCCTCCCTCCTCTTATCAGCAAAAGTGAGCAAACCTACCTACTTTCCTTCACAGACTCTGTACATGGTAAACCAACAAAGCATTGTCCCTTTGGAACCTATGCAGTACTTAAATAGCTCCTGTTTATTAACCCGTCGAGCGTCCTGTGTGCACGGGTATGCGCACAACGTTATGCGCCTTGTGCACACGGGACGCTCGACGGGTTAAAAATTGTTAGACTTACCCCACCCTCATGCCCTCTTCGATGTCTGTCGGTGCAACGGAATCAGCCAGGTCCACAACAAACTTGGCAAACTGCTTAACGTTAATTATGTATTTAGGGTCATTGGAATCTGCATTGATGATCTTTGTGCATCGTGCAACCTGAATACATAAATAAAATTGTTAATTTGTGTGGTTGATAATGTAAAGCTTTTGCCAGCATAACAAGGATATGAAATTGTTACTTGATCAGGTATCATTATAACAATACCGATTACAATATACCAAGCAATGGCTGTATGGACCTTGTTTTCTTTACCTATCCTTGGAGAAATGAAGAAATGTAAAAAAAAACAATCCAAGTAGTGAATGTTGTTAAAATAGAGCAAACAAAACCTGTCACAAAATAAATTAAGATTCATTTACCTGCAAAGGTTGCTCATTCTGTAAGGTTTGTTTATCGGCCGCTAGATCCCATAGTGCTGGGGGAGCCAGCCCAGTATCAGACTCCTTAATACCAGTCAGTTCATTGACCCTCTTCATCACAGTCTGAATACCATCTTCAACCTCCTTGATAATCTTAGTGTATTGCCCTTGCCCCTAAAAAAAAACAGTTTGTGAAATATGCCAGTCACCATAGAAACAAATTAGGTTAGAAGAATTTGTTAATTTGTACTTACATAGGATTTTAATAGTGCTATGTCGCCTTCATCGAGCGCTGTAAAATAAAACAATTATATTAATGCAATTTTATTTGAACTACTTATTTGTTGATCGATCACGTACGTACAATTTTATTTTAGGTTCACAATACATACATTTAATTTCCTTTTCTGGTTCCTCCTTATCATCCTTTATTTTCCTCATATCATCTCCTAAGTGATCAGGCATTTTTGTGTTATATTAAATTCAACTATTATTATAAATAATACGATTTCAAAATATAAATCACAGTGATCTTAGCAGATTTCGAGGAAGATGTCAAATTTTGTTGAGTTGAGCAAGCGATTCTTACAGTTCATATCACGCAGCTTCGATCATCACTTACTACAAAGAAATATGCAACAAAGAGTTTTAATAACTACGTGGAACGGAACAACAATCAAGTTTACTCCATTACACGCAAACAATGTTGATAATTTTAAATTCTAATATGTTATTGACATTAAATTAGGGTTATGAAAAAAAAGCTTGAAAATTTTAAATGAGTTACATAATACCTTATTCTTAATAACATCGCAAAACATCTAATTGAAATTAATAAAGGTCTTCAAAATTGGTAATATAATGCGTTAATTGGAGCTGGAGGTGACGATGACAAGTGAAAATTATGGTAATGTTCGTAATTAAAGGGAAAAGGGAATAAAATAAAATTGAAAAGGAAAAAAACGTTACAGCAACTCTTTGAAGCATTTAGATAACAGTTTTAAGGTAACGTTTTATTTAATTTTTTTTTTGTTACGTTTTATCTTACACAGAATAATGTAAATTAAGAAGCTTTCTAAGCTAAGCTATAAATGAACGCAATGTCAACCAATGACTTGCGCTGTGCGCCACCTCGCGGCTTCTATCAGTACCAAAATTTTGTATTCGTAGTGCTGAATGGAGAATTACATTTTTTCTCGTTTTTCATGAATATAATCTTTTGAAATCTCCATTATAATCCTTTATACTCAACGCCGTATATAGATTCCAAAAAAACTACTCGTGTGTTGCCAATAAAATAAGAAAGTTATGCATCGGTAAGTTTTAAATTTTGTAAATATAATACATCAGTAATTTATTTATATGTAATTGTAAAGTTAAAATTAAATGCAACCACATAAATAAATTATTTCATATCAATATTAATTTTACCTACAGAAATTTGGTTGAAACTGTTTTGTAGAAGAAAAGTTCATATTACAGTGGTAATACTTCAGGTTTAAACAACATTTGGATACTATTAATGTTATAATTTGCGTACCTATATCTGTTTATAAAATATTTTTGATATGCACGTAGAAATATTGACAACAAATCACGTATGGCAAACTTTATGGTAAACATGGCGGCCACAGGGCCACCCACCATGACATCTCCAATTGTCACTTCATTTCATTCGGCATCTGACGTTTGGATTGATCGAATGCTTTCTGTTTTTATTACTAATTAATAGTTCCTAACTCCTTAGTCGCAGGGTAAAAACTTAGTTTGTATGTTTGTCAGTCAAACTCGTAAAAAAGATATATTTTGACACAAGGATAGTTCAAAACCAAGGTATTCATGTGCAACACACATTGTATGCAATAGGCCCTATTAAATAGGGTACCTATGCATAGGTAGGATCAAGTGCAAAAATAAGTATCTATTCGAACCACTCAAAAATATGTTACTACGGCCTTATTGCGTCGGAATAAGAGTCTGTGGTACTTATTTTTGAAACTTTGAATAAGTACATATTTTTACACTGTATATAGGAAACATCAAAAACTTTGGATAATCTTTACACTTAAATAACAACAAAATATTATTATGACTATTTTTTATTAATGTGCATCGGTTGGTTACATCTGGAATGTCATAATGAAAATGACACTTGTGACGTGACGGTCGGCCATCTTTGGTAACTTTTTTGGAATCTATATACGGCGTTGAGTTTAGGTGAGTCAGAAAAACTGTCCTTTACTTTTTTAGTGCAGCATCTTGTCGTTTAGGCTCTAAATTATAAATGCTATACACTGTAATTCTGCTTATGACCCAGAAACTAATGTCAAAGCCCGGTTTCACACGGCGTTTTCATTGCATTACGCGCAGTTTTCTATTTAGTTACTGTATATAATAGTATAAGCGACTTTATCGCTTTAAAGTCAAGTGGACGTGTGCTTGGTGTAAATAAATAAAGTAAGGAAATTTCGATTAAGGCGTACGTATAGTGTCAGCCGGTATGAAGCCTTAACCACTGGTCGTTGTTAAAAAAATGCTTGGTATTATCTCCACGTTATCTGTGTTGTTATCATGCCATCTCGATCATCTTCTTTCTTTTAAAAAAAATCCTCTAAAATGTGCAGTGTGCCTAAACGCAGTTGATTATGTTTGTGCTCAGGAAGGTATAAATCTTTGTGTCTAGTAGGAATATCGAATTTCGAATCTTTGTGGTTTGTGTGCTGAGTAAGTTTTTTGGTGGTTTGGATGAGATTACATCATTTGGTTTAGTTTGTTTATGAGTAACATGTCAACTTCTGTGATAACCTTTAAATATGTGAAGTGAACATAAGTACTTGACATGTGGTGTCAGACCTCCCTTCAGTCTAAGACACTTGCTCATTATAATAGATAAGGTATGGACTTCTTATTTTATTCCTTTTCACCACATTTTAATTACAAGTTTGTTTTTACAATTAGTATTAACTGTGTTTAATGGTAAATGTTGGTAATCTTACATTATTTGCACAGTTTGAGTTATGTATTGTAGGAAGCACGACTTTAATTTTATTGAGAATTTTTGAAGTAAATGAAGGTGTTTATGTATGTAGCAGTCCAAAAACTTCAACTGTGTTCATTACCAATTCTGAAATAATTGTTGATTGATGAAACATTATGAACCAGCTGTTGCCAGTGACTTTGTCTGCGCAGAATTAAATATAGCCTTTTTCCATCAGGGAAAACAGTGGATTCGACTGGTGAAACAATTTTTCAAATTGGTCCTGTTGTTTTGGAGTCTATTCAATGCAACAAACAAATCTTTCCTTTTTATAATATTAGTGTAGATATGTAATAATGAATGCAATCCTTTCCTTTAAAAAATATATTCAGAAAATAATAAATTGTTTATGAAAGTTGGATTATGAATTTAGACAGTCTGATAAAAACTACTCAAACTCATGGATGAGAAAAAAGTTGTAAACAGTTCCCCTAATTCCATGTAGATGCCCCAAAATATTATACTTAAATAGCATTCAATTTTTTTTCAACTTTTCTTTGACTTTGTATGTCCTTAGGGCTCCTGTATGATCTAAGACAGACCAGAATAGTATTTTTTTTAAATTTAGTTCAATATTGCAGAAGAAACTATTTTATATCTCCTAATTTGTACCTGTTTAGAAGCAACAATTAACTAGACTTACAAGTGCAGCTACTATCTTTAATTTGGAACCTACTTATAAGGTCATCATCTTGTGTAACAATTCAAGATATTATTTTCAAAAGTGACTCCATTTTTAACAGACTTCAAAAAAGGAGGTTCTCAATTTGGTTTAATTTTTTTATAATATCTTCATTAATTAATTATAATTCTAAGACAAATGTAAAAAAAATTTCAATGTCCATACACAATTATACATTCATCCATATTAACATAAATTTAAAAATGGACTACATTAAATTGACCTCTATATTTTTACTGTAATCAGTACAAATGAATAACAATAAAACTCTTATACATTGTTACTGAATCACAAGATTAGTTGTCATAGTCTCCGTCCACTACATATGTTTGTGTTTATTTTCTTCACGTGGGATGCTTTCTATAAATAACACATTCACACCGTTGGCTCAGAGGAGAGTACATCAATGCTCTATCCAATGATATTCCAATAATATGATAACCAAGTGGGTTCTTTACCCCTTTATTCTATTGTTTTTGTTCTTTGTGTCATCCAACGTTAGTGGCTGAAGTTTGATACATTTTGGTGATGACTGTGTTGACAATTGACAATGTCAAATACGTGCACTGTGATCGTTTATTTGTGTTTTATTGTGTTCCTTTGTAATGTTTGGATTTAGACAGTTCATATTGAAGGTAATGGCGTTGAAAAGTTTATAATGGTTGATTCGGTTGATGCTATTTTTGTTTTATTGCCACACAGCGAGCAGAAATAGTAAAAGTGTGAGGATTTAGGCCAAGTTCAAGTTCAATACTCTTGTTTACAGATGGTTGAGACTAGTTTAGAATAGAATCTAGATTATTGGTTAGATACTTAGGGGAGTAAAAAGGTGTAGTTTTTGAAAGTGTTTGGAACTGATTTAGAGACTTTGAAATCGCATTGGTGCACCGTTGTGTTAAAAATATTTTTGATGCACTCTTTTTGTTGACATTGCTTGATTATTGCATTGTCATTAGTTTTTATTCATGTATCAAATATCAAGTCAATCCGATTGTTGGAAGTGGGTAAAAATTTTCAAGATATTGTTACATTGTTTGTTAGGTATTATTATTAAGAGTGAAGAGAATCTATATAGTGTAGAATGTTCTGTGATAAGATTTCAAGATTTTAGGAGTGTGTTTGCATAGATGATACCATTGAACAAGATGTCACAATTCAACATAAATATTAGATACTCCTTTGCTGCCAGAGAATCTGGTAGTGTTTGATGAATCTGACCCAAGAGACATCCAATGAGGCTGGCATAGACACACAGTATACTTAAGCCTCGTAAAAAATTTAGATTAAAAGAAAACGAATAATGGAATAGGCCTTCGTTAAAATGTTGATGCAATAAAGTCTTGAAATGTTACTTGACTTAGAAACTTTAGGTACGCAAATTAATATTATTTGATAAGGTTTGTTTTGTTGGCTTTACATTTGGTGATAAGGATATACATGTTAATTTAGGTAAATTTGCATGAAAGTAAACAATAGTAGTTTTGTCACACTCAATCAAAGCAATTACACTACTATTTTTTTTACTAATTAGTGTATTTTTCCCATTATAACTAGAAACTACCTTACAGCCAAAGGAAGTCTGTAAGATTGTCCTCATATATTTTTATATATACATCTTAAGGTTCGAAAATAATAATTCTATGTAAGCAATGTTTTGCCAATGTTAATCTCATTAGTGGATAATGAAGGACATTGTGTTATGGTAACATTGACAAGTATTTGATACAAAATTTAGAACTTAGTGTGGTGTTTATATAAGACAAGTAAACGAAGTTTAGTGTGTGAGGGGTACTCCGAAATTCGAAGTTCGTATCATATCATCTCTCTCTTTTATTAATGGCTATAAGTGTGAGCAGAACACTATGAAACTTCTAATTTTTAACATCAGATTAGACCTGCAGGCCAGACTTGCCGCAACAAGCGTTTTTTCTTTTCATTGCGTGTCCAGCCAGATACGTACTTTGCGGCGATCGTCTCAGCCGCGCAATGAACAGGAAACGCTCGTTGCAGGATAATTTGGCTTAGTGACGTGCTTGGCTTAAAGATCTCGTTACCAACGCCAAAAAAAAGTTAAGTTGTCAGTTACACTGGCAGGCAAGAATGTCTAGTGTCTAAGCAGTTTAAAAATCCGCCTACTAATTTGTTTTTTTTTTTATGCAGTGCTGCTGGCGAGTTGGCGAGATGCACACAGCCAGCGCAGAAGGCCAGTTCCGCGGCACCAATGGCGCCGCGCACACCCGTGACAAAGTCGCCATCTTGGATGCAGGCTCGCAGTATGGAAAGGTAAAGTACTCACAGGCGTTTACTAATTCAAACGCTCATGGACCGTAGAAAGAAGTGGACAGCTTAGGGTCAGTTCACAGCAAGATACGCGGCACATATTCTCTTATTGACCTTTGCCATCCTAGTAGGTACTCTTCTGGTACAAAAAATTTCATCATCATCATCATCAGCTGAACGTCACATAAAAGACATCTACCGACATGCACCCACCCACAATATGCAATATGCAGGTCTGTGCAAAATTCTTCCGAAATATATCCTGAGGTCGTTCAGTTAAATTGACTGAATACAAATACAAATTTGATTTAAAATTTAGTCCTTGACATGGTTCAGTAGACGTAGTTTTTTTAAAATTCTAAGCTAGTTCTAGGCACGAAGCTTATCAGCCATTAAGTGTCACAAATCTCATATCAACCAAACCACATAAAAATATTTCTAATTAATAATAGGAAATAAAAATAAAAGAGCTGCAACTTTACTTAGACAATTGAACATCAAATAAAAAAAATATATAGGAATATTAGTCGAATTTAATTCAAAAATTCTACAAAAACATTTACAGGACTATTTAGTCAAAGCAAACCAACCACCTGCTAAAATATTAATGACTAGCCGTTGCCCGCAACTTCGTTTGCATAGAATTCGTTTATCGCTATCCCGCGGGAATCTCGCAATTTTCCGGGATAAAAAGTAGCCTATGTGTTATTCCAGACTATAATATGTTCCAAATTTCATCCAGATCGGCACAATACTTTTTGAGCCTATTCATTACAAACATACAAAAATAGGTACAAATCTTTCCTCTTTATAATATTAGTATAGATGAACCTGTCTACGAAAAAATTATAACACCCTCTGTCACCAGGTCATTGACCGCCGCGTGCGCGAGCTCTGTGTGGAGTCTGACATTCTGCCGCTGGACACTCCGGCCTACCATCTGAAGGAAGCCGGGTACCGGGCCATCATCATATCGGGGGGGCCCAACTCGGTGTACGCCGAGGACGCCCCGCGGTACGACGCGGACATATTCAAGATCGGACTGCCAGTGCTAGGTGAGTGTTTTGTTTTTTAGGGTTGTACGCAAAGCAGTGGCGTAGCTAGGTAACCAAGGGCCTTGGTGCAAATAAAAAAATGGGGCCCCACAACTACCTAAGATAGAGATTTTCTGGTAAGGATTTGAGGGCCCTCTGAGCTTGAGGGCTCCGGGGCACTGCCCCGCCTAGTCCCTTCGTAGCTACGCCACTGACGCAAAGGGTAAAAATGGGACCCTATTATTAAAACTTCACTGTCCATCCGTCTGTCTGTATGTCTGTGCGTCTATCACCAGGCTGTATTTCATGAACCATTGAAATTTTCGCAGATAATGCATTTCTGTTACTGCTGTAACAAATAATAAGAACGGAATATTGTTATGTCTGTCTGTCTGTGCAAGTTACCAATATGTGGGCGGAAAGCCGCGGTAGTCTAGTGTTTTGACCTGTCCCCTTAAGCAGAGGGTCGTGGGTTCGAAACCCGAGCTAGCGCCTCTGTTTTTTCCGGAATTGAGGTTTTTTTGAGGTTTGAAATTTATCATGAGCTTGTCGGTGAAGAAAAATATCATTCCTATTTCTTCCTAAAATTTTGACCTGTTCCGTTGATGGGCATCTACCGTCTGCGCGGGAAGAGAAGCAAATGGTACTTCTATGTTTTTTCTTTGCCCTCTAGACCAGTATGGATGCCGTATTTTTTTTGACTTGTAGAGACTTTATACATCTCTACTATAGACTAATATAATTTAAGGCTCGCGGACCTTATGCATCCCTTTTATAAATGTATTTAATTTATTAGAATTTAAGTGTGTAGTAGCTTAATGTATTTTATTTTGAAAAAATGACTTTCTACCAAGTTTCCTGCGGCGCATTCTTCTTGGCAATGATGGTCTTTCCGAATGCGGTGGTAGTTTCAAAAAAAGACATGTAAAAGAGCGGCTAATTTGCAAAAATAAATTTTGAATTTTGTATTTTTAAATGTATGATCACACTAATTTATTTATCAGGTATCTGCTACGGCATGCAAATGCTCAACAAGGAATTCGGTGGATCGGTGCTGCGCAAGGACGCCCGCGAAGACGGCCAGTACGAAGTCGAAGTTGAGACCACTTGCCCATTGTTTAAGTAAGATTTTCTTTACTAGCTGTTGCCCGCGACTCCGTCCGCGCAGAATTCGCTTATCGCTATCCCGCTAGTCTCATGCAAAGTCTCAGCTCGATCGGTTTAAAATTGACAAAGTTTCATACAAACTTTCATCCCCTATTTTATCCCCTTGGGGGTAGAATTGATCAAAATCCTTTCTTAGCGGATGCCTACGTGATAACATCTACCTGCATGCCAAATTTCAGCCCGATCCGTTTAGTGGTTTGGGCTGTGCGTTGATAGATCACTATGGCAGTCAGTCAGTCACCTTTGAGTTATATATATTTAGAAGTATCCTTCTTTCTAGGGTAGAAACCGTCGCCAAGTGTGTATATAAATCACTACATAGCAGTGGCGTGGCGTCCATGGAACTCGATTCCCGCCGGCTTGCCTTTTTTAAGACAGTTGGGCACTTTATTGTGCAGAATTAGAGGAAAAGGCTAGTTAAATTCCCTTCGGCTTGCCTTCTGATATACTTGACGCCACGCCGTTGCTGCATAGTATAAAACAAAGTCGCTTTCTGCTGTCTGTCTGGTCCCTTAGATTTTTAAAACTACGCAATGGATTTTGATTAGTGTCCGACCGAAACACGATTTTTAGCCGAAACCGAAACCGAATATTCGGTTTTTTCTGATTACGGCCGAAACCGAAACCGAAACCGAAATTTTTGAAGACGTATAAAAATATTCAAAATTACTATACAAATCGTAAGGAAAAGGTTATTGCAAGGATTTCTTATTTGAGAACGTTTCTTTTTTTGTTAAACAAAATAAAAAACGTTTATTTTTAATGAAAATAGATATAGGTACATGAAACTACCGTGAGACTTTAATCATAATTACACAAACGGATAACTCACGTATAAAAAGTCGAGTGATGCTCGACATGTTTCGGACTATTTTGTAGTCCTTCTTCCTGGAGCTTAGAGTACATATTTCAATTTGTACTTTTACTTTACGCGCCCGAATTAAGCCGAATGCTCCCGATGCGAGAGCCGCGAGAGGCCGCGAAGTAATTTCGGCCCGGCCGGATTCTGGCCGAAACCGAAACTTCGGCCGAAATCACTTTTTTGGCCGAAATTGGCCGAAACCGAAACCGAAATCGAAACTTCGGTCGGACACTAATTTTGATTCGGTTTTTTTTAATAGATAGAGTGAGACTTAAGATTTAGTAGATCCGCGGATGTGGAAAAAAGTGGATCCGCAACATCTCTGGTATGTATGTGTGTAATAAATATGGTTGTGGTGATGACAGCCGGTTGGAGAAGTTGCAGCCGGTGCTGCTAACGCACGGCGACAGCGTGCAGCGCGTCGGCGAGCGCTTCCGCGTCGGCGCGCACTCCTCCAACCAGCTCATCGCGGCCATCTACAACGAGCAGATGCGGCTGTACGGCGTGCAGTTCCACCCTGAGGTCAGTTCACGTGTTAACTTGTCTTTTGTGTATCTATTTACCCTCCTTTCGCACTATACGAAAGTCGCGTCGCGCGCGAGATAGATTAGCCCTCTCTGTCTAGAACGAATAGTAAGAAAAAGACGGGGAATCTATCTCGCGCGCGACGCGACTTTTGTACGCTTTCGTGCTAGACGTACAGGGCCGGATTTAAGGGAGGGCAACCGGGCGCCACAAAAGAGGCGCCCCCACAATATACTTCGGAAAAAAAAACAAATTTAGACTAGTGTAAACATTAGTAAACAACGATACAATACAATACAAATACTCTTTATTGAACACCACAAATCAGTACAAAACAATACAGAAACAAAGAACAAAGTAGACAATAGGCGGTCTTATCGCTTAATAGCGATCTGTTCCAGACAACCAATACAAGAAATAAGTTGGAGACAGTTTAAGTAGGTGGCGGAAACAAATAGACAGGATAAACGCAGGGATAATAAAAACAACAATATCAACATAAATATAATACATAGCTAAATAAATAAAATAATACATACATTACATATACACATAACATAATACTTAAGATAAAATAAATGTGAGAAGCAATGAAAAATAAGAAGGCCATACAACAGAAAAGGATTTGATCGGAACAACTTGGGAAGTAAAAAAAGCCTCCACTCCTTTGTTGCCCAGAGGCCTCCAGACCTCTAAATCCGGCATTGACTACCATCGCTGTTACCTCATTCGGAAATTGGGTGATTAGGCGCAATGTGGAGTAGCGCCTCCTGATTCAAGGTATCCGTTACCGAAGAGTATAATTTCTTACTTGTTTCACCACTCAGTTATAGACCGACCGGTTAAATAAGTCCATGCCCGCTCAGGGTGGGACAACCGCGGAGGCTGAGAAGTGCGGGCGGCAGGCGAACTACCCGCACCGAGAAAGTTCCCCAGTCGTCCTACCCCGCGTCCCTCAGGACTCGCGGTCGGTCTATAATAACTTGACTTGATTTTATATGTATAGATTAGTAAGATACTGTGTTTGTTCCCAGGTGGACCTAACACCGAAGGGCAAGCAGATGCTGTCGAACTTCCTGTTCGATATCGCGGGCATGTCGCGCTCGTTCACGCTGCGCTCGCGCCGCGAGGCCTGCGTGCAGCTCATCCGCGAGGCAGTCGGCGACAACAAAGTGCTGGTGAGTGTTGGAGGGGTTATAGCGCCTGATATACTGGCATAATGTTATCTAGTTGCAATACAATACAAATACTCTTTATTGAATACTACAAATCAGTACAAAAGAATACAGAAACAAAGAACAAAGTAGACAATAAGACAGAGAAATAAGTTGGAGATAGTTCAAGTAAGTGGCGGAAACGCAGGGATAGTAAAAACAACAATACTAACATAAATATAATACATAGCTGAACCATGTTTAAAAACTGCCTTATTTTATTGACTTTCTACCTTATTAATTTTATTGATCTATCATTAAGGAATCATGCCAAAAAAAAATTCAAAACGTACTTCATCCGTAATTTTCACTTTTTCTAGTAAGGCCAAGTACAAATCTGAAATTAGGTTTGTGCTCTGGATTTAGCATGAAAACCTTCTTGGTGCAAAATAATAATACTGGCCACTGATTTTCTGATGCTATTAAATGAAAATTAAAAAAGACCAAAATTGACAGTTCCATTGACAGTTGTAAATGGTTGCAGGTATTGGTTAGCGGGGGCGTGGACTCCACAGTGTGCGCGGCGCTGCTCCGGACCGCGTTGCGCGAGGACCAAGTCATTGCTCTACATATCGACAATGGTAAGAAGCACTTCACAAACAAGCTGACAAATATACGGAAGTGTGTATGGCACCACTCGATTAGTTCGATCGCTTTAAACCAATTAAACCGAACCAAGTCAAATTGGCATTGTTCATTTTTTTTAGTATGCTCCAATTCGAAAACCATTTCGAGGAAAACCATCATTTATCCGATTTATTTTGTCCGATTTCAAAAATACTTTAAGATCGCAGATATTTTTGTAAAAGTACTTTGAACCTTTGTTTGACCGAACGACCCGGTTCTTAGACAGAATCCAGCATCGAATGTTTGCCACAAAAATGAAAAAAAAAGTTTAGCTATGGCAACTGTCACGTGTCACTGTCAAATCGACAAAACCATAGACAAAGCCGTTTTTTTTATAGCCAGCCGAACGAAGGCGATTGGGATTCTGTCTAAATTCACGAATTATCAAACAGCGAAAAAATATTTTTTATTAATTAACAAAGCTACGTAAAAGCATAATATTCAAATTAGTTGCTTGAAATAGTCCATTTTATCAAATAAAGGTGTTAAAAGCACAGCTTAAAAAATTGAACAATGCGGAAGTATGTATGGCACCACTTGATTAGTTCGTTCGCTTTAAACCAATTAAACCGAAACAAGTGAAATTAAACGTTGATTTGGCTATTGCAGTGAGCTAATGGTGGATGTCTTTTACGCGCTGGTGTGGCCGGACCTTAATACGGCATTTGTTTTTCAGGATTCATGCGCAAGAACGAAAGCGCCAAAGTGGAGAGGAGTCTCCGTGAATTGGGTGTCAGGATGCACGTCATTAACGCTTCTCACCAGGTCAGTTATTGGTTAATGTTATTGTTGCGCTAGCTCGTCCACCAATTAGACGGACGGGCAGTTGGCCGCCCTTCCCCCCTAGTGGTGCGTGCTAGCGGGGGGTGGGGATCGACTGCTAACAATTAGAGGCCCACGAGTCTAGGGGGGGGACTATATAAATTTAGGTCGTCCACGGATAATATGAATGCGAAAGTGAGTATACCTGACTGTTAGTTACTTACACTTAAACCGCTGAACAGATTCAGTTGGTATTTGGTATAGAGATAGTTTCAGTCCCTGGAAAGGACAAAAGATAGATTTTATGCCGGAATGTCGCTTAGTTCCCGCGGGATGGCGATAAGAAATTTATACGCAGACTGAGCAAGCTGTAACAGCTTTTAGGGTAATGGCATCACTGTTGGTCACTTACAGCTGACTAGCACCAATGGATACTTAATTTAAAGATAACCCCTTGTCCGTTTTGGTCTACCATACAGATCTACTATGGACGAAATAATCCATTTAGTCCTATTTCTTCTGCCACGAATTTGAGGACTTAACGGACGAAATACGTTTAGTCCCAATACTTCTGGTAGGTTAGGTTTAAGTTATGTTAGTTTTGCATCGGCCCGAGGGGCCAAAACCGCGTCATCGGAGCTCCGTTGACACTATCTGTGTTGATTTGAATCGGGTAAAAATGCGAATGTGTGTGTAAGTAATTGGATAATTTTGACAGTTAAGTATATATGTATAACACGCATTAATTTTACAGGTAATGAGATAAACAGATGTACAAAGGCGAACATGATAAAGTGGGACTAAACGGATTTTTCTGTCCGTTTATTTCTACTATTAGGATTGAATGGTAGACCATAACGGACTATATCAAGATAACATGGTTATAAAATTACTGCTACAACATAAATTAAAATAAAAAAGTTATTGTGCTTTACTGGGTCCTTGATTATTGCTGGTGCTACTCTTATTTTTAATGGCTTGTGGTTCTCATTGTGTTTGTTGTGCTTAGTTCCGGCAAGGCGGCACCGTGGTCCGCGAGGCGGGCGGGCGCTCGCGCCACACGCCGCTGCTGTGCCACACGCACGCGCCCGAGGACAAGCGCCGCATCATCGGCGACGTGTTCATACGGGTCGCGGAACAGGCCGTCAAGGACCTCAACTTGTCGTAAGTCTCACCGCGCCTGTAGATTGTATCTCTATTTTGAATGAACACCTCTACAATGATTTTTCATTTAAATCTTTGATTCATTCAATATACGGAAAAACATATGTTAATTAACCCTTTCGCCGGTACGTCAAATACAAGAGACGTCACCCATACGCCAGACTTCTTTATTGCGATGCCTTCAGTTGAACCTAAACCCAATTGAACGAGGGTTGCTTTTGAATTGAGTTAATGGACGTATATGGGGTGTTTGGTAGCTAGGTGCAAAGCTTTAAGTGGGTATAGCCGAGGTATTTTTGAACATTTTTAGCCATATATGTCTTAGCCGAAATTTGATTTTTTTTTAAATTGAAAATTCAGAAATTTTAGGAAAATACCCAGAATTTGATAGTCACGAGTCAATATTGCCCCAATGAGCGTTAATTTTTTAACAAAATCTTTTATTTCGGATAGTTTAATGTGAAATAATTTTCAAGTGTCTTTCTTGCCACAAAAACAAAATGTAGGCAAATTACTAAAAATTTCTTAGGTTGGAACAGTTATTTTTCTGTGCCATAAAAAAAATCCTTGAACGTTCAAACATTTTTAAAACATGCCTCTTTATTGTTCTTTGTTTTAAGGCTATCACCCCCTTCAAGCTTTGCATCTAGCTACCAAACACCCTGTATATGCGTGTATAATTGTCCAGAGAGGATCAAGTGCTGCTCGGGCAGGGCACGCTGCGGCCCGACCTGATCGAGTCGGCGTCGTCGCTGGCGTCCGGCAACGCCGCCACCATCAAGACGCACCACAACGACACGGAGCTGGTGCGGGCGCTGCGCGCGCGCGGCCGCGTCGTCGAGCCGCTCAAGGACTTCCACAAGGACGAGGTCAGCCCGCAACTAATACTGAAACGACGACCGGATAGCCTAGTGGTCAGTGACCCTGACTATGAAGCTAGAGGTCCGGGGGCAGACAGTTGTATCACAGTATATATATAAGCTAAAGCAGTAAGGAACCTACGAACAAGTCGGTTGAAACGAAACACGCACACAAGCCCGCGCTTTACACGGCCCCTAAGGGAACCTCGTCCACTCCGCTCAGGCTCTGGTCCGCTTAGGGGCCGTGTAAAGCGCGCGCCTGTGTGCGTGTTTCGTTTCAACCGATTTGTTCGTAGGTTCCTTACTGCTTTAGCATATATATACTGTGGTTGTATGATGAATACGAATGTTTGTGCCCGAGTCACGGATGTTGTACGGATTTAAGTATGTATTTATCTACATTATATAAGTATCTTGATCTGTTGCCTGGTACCCATAGCACAAGCTTTGCTTAGTTTGGGGCTGGGTCAATTGATGTAATTTGTCCCAAGATATTTATTTATTTTTATTTAAAAATCAATGAGGCACAAAAATAGCCTAGTACAGAATTAGCGTGTAAATTTAGTAAATATAACGGAAATTTATAAACGTAGTGCGAGTTACAGATGTAATAAAATAGGTCGTTGCCGATGAAATTCAAAGGAAACAATTTAGAGAAATGGTTTCTTAACATATAATCTCAGTAAAAGAGATAAAAGACACTCGAAGTCTCAGTTGTAAAGGTAACTATGACGATAAAATCGAAAGAACGAATCCCAGATATAGAGGTTCGCTTTGTGCCACTAACAGAGGTAATTCAGTGCTAAGGTGCCGGGACCACAGCTCGAGTTCCAGCTATTGAGGTTTCTTACTTATCCAGACCCCACTTAACCAAGTTTCGCTGTATATTGAAATTTAATGCTGCTCCGAAACCATTGACGTACAATAAACAACTAGACTCCCAATCACGCTCAAAAACTGTCCGAAGCAAGTCTGAACACGCGTCTATTGTTCAGAGTTTTTGTTCAGTTGTGTTTCGACCGCGCTTTGATAACAATGTATATGTCTCTTTCGCACCGTAATCTTACTATTGAGAACAAAAGAGACAGGCAGGTTTCTAGCGCGTGGCGTCGTGTCCTTGCTTCTCACGATCCTACGCCATTGATATTAAACATTACTGCCACGAAATAAAGTATCAATTTGAACGAATATGTTAATGTTATCTGTCTAAGTCGATGTGTTGACACACACAACACATAGACAAAGCAACTCGGACGTTTCTTGAGGAACCTTTGTTAGCGACTGAGAGTCTAGTTGTTTATTGTAAGTCAATGCCCGCTACTGAACAATTTCCCAATTTGCTTTGACCAACACGGTTAGCAAAGATCGCGAGAAGTACCCGTCTCTTGAACGAGCAGTAAGAATGAGTGTGTGTGTGTGTGCAGGTGCGAGCGCTGGGGCTAGAGCTGGGGCTGCCGGCGGCGCTGGTGGCGCGCCAGCCGTTCCCGGGCCCCGGCCTGGCCGTGCGCGTGCTCTGCCAGGACGAGCCGCGGATGGAGCGCGACTTCTCCGAGACGCAGGTACCGTCTGCTACTATCATATATTTCGTGTACAATCCAAATGATAAGCGGATTTTAACAATTAAGAATTAAGGTGCTAGATTCGAAAAACTTGCCAAAAAAGGGCACCCGAAACTCTTCAAGTCACGAAGAACTGTAGCAGTTATTTCAGCAAGAAGCCGCCTCCGATATTTTATTTTTATTTTATTGTTTCTCACTTTTACTAAATGAAGGAAGTCAATTGAAATTAGGTACCTTATTTTTTTGTCAAAATGAATAAATTTTGAAAAATTACATAAAATACTAACTAAACAGATCTATATGCGGAGAGTGAATGGTTACGTTAGGAGGGGAAGGCCTAGACGGACGTTCCGAGACCAAATAGGAGACGTTTTGGAAACAAATCAGGTCAGGAGTACCCGAAACCGACGAGCATGTATGAAGAGATTGATGAATGTGGATGAAGCGAAAGAAGTATGTCAGGATCGTAGCAAGTGGAACAAAGTAGTCTCTGCCTACCCCTGTGGGAAAGAAGCGTAACGGTATGTAAGTATGTATGTGTAAATAAAACAAAAGTGCCTATATTTTTGAAATAACCTAATTAGTGTCCCTCTGCTGGGCAATGCCATCGCCTTTCTCTTTCCCTCTATTTCTGCCTTTTGGCGAAGCGGTTCAATAAGCTCAAAATCGTCCCACCATCATCTCCTTGATCTGCCTCCTTGTTAAAACAAGGAAAAAGTAATTTAAAAAAGACCTTTTCACTTCTCATGCTCTAAAAGTAGGTCAATATAGCCTTACGAGGCGGGGCTAAAGTGAGTACTTAGTCCCTAGGGAGTAAAAGTAATATTTTTTTTAATTTACTTTGAGTGACTTAGATAAACTCAAACAGCCAGTACTTGCTTAGTTTTTGGCATAAAGTAAATTTTCAATAAGTGAAGGAATTTCATTACCACTCTTTAAACCACATTTAAAAATTATCACACGAAACGATGATAAAAATAATTTAACAATCACAATAAATAAACTTACAGATCGTTGTAATGCGGAAACAAAATAAAAAAAGTATGCTTGTGTGTGGACCATTTTCATGACGGAAATGTTACGTTCTTAGTCTACGTGGACTTAGTTCTATGCTTTTTCCGCATAGAAGGTGGCGCCATTCTATTTTTTTCAGTTTGTGTATGGACCATTTCGCCGATGCGATTTTGTTATATCTGTGTCTGGTAGGAAAAAAAAATACCGCGAAAACTTTGGAATTGTTGTAGAGCGTAAATCGTAAACGATTAAAATAAATTGATTATTCTCACAATGTCGTCAAGTGATAGTGAAAATTATGATGTCGAGCAAAGAGCAAAAGACATAATTGATAATTTATTTTTTATTAAATCTTTTTGTACTAAACTGACTATTTTTTCTCGCAATTGAAGTGAAAAATAGAGTTTTCACCTCGAGACTAAAAGCCAATATAAACCCTCGGATAAATAGACACCCTCGCTGACGCTCGGGTGGCTAACCACCTCGGGTATATATTGGCTTAGTTTAGTCCCTTGATAAAAAATATACTATTCCTATACTTTACTGTGAAAAAAACAATTAATTGTTGATGTCAATCGAATCCCCTTGTGTCTTAGTGGTAATAGTTACTTCTGTCTGACATATGTTATGGTAGTTATGAGTAAATGAAGATGGTTTTTTTTTCATAAAGACACATATCGTCTAGATGTTGCGTTCTATCTCGTCTCAAAATAACTTTTACCTCGTAGAAGCGCTATTAAATCAACTATAACATAATCACTTGCATTTACCAGGTGATAGTGAAAATAATGGTGGAATACGCTTCGATGTGCGTCAAGTCGCACGCGCTGCTGGGGCGGGTGGCGAGCGCGAGCACGCCCGCGGAGCAGACGGAGCTCAAGCGCATCTCCTCCAAGTCGCCCATCGCCGCTACGCTGTTGCCTTTGCGCACTGTTGGCGTGCAAGGTGCGTTGGTTGCTTATTTAAAAAAAATAAAGTATGTATGAGGTGTTGGCAGAGATTTAATTATTGAGGCAAAGAAAAACAAATCATAATAAAAAATAGACGAAAATTAAAAATAAATTAAATCTGGCTAAAATTATTTTTAAATTAAAGATAAAAATGGGGAGGGTGTTCAGAAGGCTGGCAGCATTGCCACGTTATATGGCAATGCTTATTTGCTGAGCGAAATATTAGCCAGCCCTCTGGTCACAGCGCAATAAAACAAAAAATAAAATAAAAATAAAAAACTGAATTAATTATTGAGGCAAGTTATTTTTTCTGATTTGTCTACTTTGTCTACTTTTTGTTAATGGTACTTGCATCTGTATTAAGTATTATTATGTGTGTGTACCCAATGGTCAAAATTGTCTTAGAAAATTGTTAAATAAGAATTTTGCGGTCCTTGCATTGGATCCGGATCGGATCGCTACCAACATCTTACTCGTTAATCTTGACGCCAAACAGTAAAGAAAGAAAGAAAGAACAATTTATAGTAGTGCTGCTCAGTTCTGGCGTGTAGAATAAGACGGACACTGTTACTGGCACCTGAGATAGATATATCTTAACCCCAGTGGCGTAGCTACCTAGGGACTAGGCGGGGCAGTGCCCCGGGGCCCTCGAGCTCAGAGGGCCCTCGAATCCTTACCAGAAAATCTCGATCGAACTATTATTATTAAAACATAACCAGTTTAGATAGTAGTGGGGCCCCATTTTTTTATTTGCACCGGGGCCCTTGGTTACCTAGCTACGCTACTGCTTAACCCTCATCTACTCCGGTGTTCGATAACTATAGCTAGTTTTGCCACCTTATGTAAATAAATAAAATAAAATAAGCTTGTAATATTTCACACGAGTGAAACGAACCGATATCCTATAGCAATAATGATGTGCGTTTTGGCAGGTGACGCCCGCACTTACAGTTACGCGGTGGCGCTGTCCACGGAGCGCTACCCTCCCGACTGGAAGGACATGAACTATCTCGCCAAGATCATCCCGCGGGTCTGCCACAACGTCAACAGGTAACGCCAGAATAGAAAACTAAAGAAACAAAAAAAACCCCGCCAAGTCGAGCAGAACAAAGGCGCGTTCCATCCTTTTCTCGAAGACGTTAAGCCTTAACGGTTAAGGCCATTTTTATCCTCCTGTTTCTTTGTGGTTTACTGTGTGGCTAAAGTTAGAACCCTGAAGTGTAATTAAAATATATAGACACCAACTGAAGCCGCATCCAAAGGTCATGAAGTAAATAAAAAAAAATTACGTAGCACCCAACTTGTATTGTATTTTATTTTATGTCAAAATTATGACAGTTACGAAGATGGTGACGTTCTCATTTAAGTTTGTACTATGCCGTTGGTTTTCTTTGATGTTAAGCGACGTACAATGTCTTTATTTTTTTTATGACATCATTCATCATGGATTATTGTAAACTACACAGTAAATGGGAACCTTGTATTCTAGTACTGTAATAACCCATTCAATGAAATGTATCAAAACTTATTACGTCTATCAAATAATGCGTGTGAGGCTAACGTCACCTCTCCCTTCCAGTTTCGATTCTTTTAGTATGACCAGTGTAAAAAATACAATGACCTTTACCCATCTATAAAAATTATCGGTCTGGGAGCCATGAAAAACATAGAATGTACAACCAATTGCTTCTCTTCTCGCGCAGATCGTAAAAGCCCATCGTGGGAATAAACTAAAATCTAGGAGTCATGTTATAGGCGATGTGGCCCATCACTATTTTGATTCCCATTTCCACCTATGCCCACATGCTAAACGTGGTTTTTAGGTCTTAACCCTAGTCTTTCCCTACCCCGTTAGGGATAGTCGTGTTTTATGTATGTGTATGTGTTATATTATTAATGAATTGTTTGCAGGGTGTGTTACGCCTTCGGTGGGCTGATCAAAGAACAGGTGACGGACATTACGCCCACGTTCCTCACGCAGCAGGTCGTGTCCACAATCCGCCAGGCTGACGACATCGCCACACAGGTAACCTACCTGCTTTTATTCTTTATCTTATTATTAACTAGCTTCTGCCCGCGACTTCGTCTGCGTAGAATTATACATAAAAACCTTCCTCTTGATTAACTCTTTCTATTTAAAAAAACCGCATCAAAATCCGTTGTGTAGTTTTGAAGATATAAGCATACATAGGGACATAGGCTGTGCTGAAAGCGACTTTATTTTATACTATGTAGTGATGATGATGGGATTCACCCTTGCCGTATTTTGTTAATGTCGCCGTAGTGACACACGCATGAATTGATTTTGGTTTTGAAAATTAGATTTTAGGCAAAGAGTAAACAAGAGACTAGATCTGGATAGTTGTGCATGCTATATACTGTGTGTGTACTAACTTTGAGGGTTAGTGAGGTGTAAATAGGTTTGTGAGATTTATGTATGTTTTATTTGGTAGTAGCGGGGTGGGTTTGCATGTAAAGCCATACATATTTCTGTGCCTCCTGTCGTAAGTGAAACAAGTGCAAAATCGTCATTATATAGGAGAGCGAGAATAACCCACTTATTCATAAACGCTCTGTAGGCCTCTGATAAATTAGCAATCGTTTGTCCTTGTATGTCACTTTGACATTTACCTTTCACAGATAAGGACAAACGATTGCTAAGTTAGCAGAAGCTATAGAGCGTTCATGAATAAGGGGGCAATATTTTTAAAAATCTGGTTTGTGAGCCAAGGGGGCTAGCATTTACCGAAGCACTTTTTTGTAGATAAAAAATTATTCTATAAACATACATTTAGTGTTTTTCGGTAAATATTGTAACTTTGAAGAATTTTTTTTGCTGAAATGCTGCTGGTTGAATCACTTTTCACAAAATCTTCGAAACTATAGCACCTAGAAGTACGTGAGATAGACCAAAACATTTGTTATTTTTTTCTGATCATTTCTAAATAAAAACACAGGAGGCAGAGATTTAATACAGGCTTAGCTGTCTTGCACGTAAGGTAGGTAATCGAGGCAATTTTTTTTTAGATCCATTAATATGGACCACGGCAAAGTACCATCTGATTCAATAAATCAGACAAGACACCTAAAACAAAAATAATATAATGTTATGGACACTCGTTGAGCCACCATGGTACGCTGTTATATTGACATTACCAACCCTTTACGTGTTTATAAACACTAAAAAGCAACTATTTCACTGTGACAGCATTCTATGTATGCTCAGCAATAAGTCCTGGAAATGGACCCCTTTACCTTTATTTATGTTATTATCTGTGGCAGGTGTTAACGTCAAGCGGCGTGAGCGGGCGCATCGCGCAGATGCCGGTGGTGCTCATCCCGATACATTTTGACCGCGACGCGGCGACGCGCGCGCCGTCCTGCCAGCGCTCCGTCGTGCTGCGTCCCTTCATCACGTCGGACTTTATGACGGGCGTCGCCGCGTTACCAGGCTCTGATGCCATGCCACAAGACGTACGTACATTTCGCACCCTTCGTGGAAGAAAGACGTAAGTCCTATTGACTTACCATGGGACTTACGTCTTTCTTCCACGAAGGGTGCGATTTGCTTAAAATTAGCTTTAGTTGACTAACAAAACATGCTGAATGCCATGTACACACAGCAAAGCGAATCGGTGAGCACCCTAGTTATCCAAGTGTGTCATTCTATACACACATCCGCACTTATCCGCTGCCTTATTACGCACACAACAAAATGCCCTGTCTGTGCTAATTGTGTTTTCTGACTACCTTCACGCATAGTTATTCAAACCTGCTGGTATTTTGTTCAATGGAAGCATAATTTTGCCACCAGTATTATAAGCGTGGTGGCTCAGGTGTATTGACCTAGGGTTATGAAACCTAAAGAACCGGGTTCGAATCCTGCACAAGTGTATCTTTTTTGTTTTCAATTTTAAATTACTAATCTCAAAATAAACTCATGTTTACCTAAAACAAGAAAAAAAGGACGTAAAAGAATAAAACAATAAAATGCAATTATTGGTTCAAATTGTTTATTGCAACATTTAATTTTTATTGTATTAGCCTCTATTTGTGTTATTATTATTATTACCAAAAGTAATTAAATTAGCTAAATAAAACTGCACACTTTTCCTTATAGAATAATATTCATAAAATAACACACACTTTAGAGGCCAGTATGATTTTATGTTTACTAAAAAGTCTTGTCACTAACATAATAATTATCTTGCAAATTGAATACACAACCATAATAGGGCTATTTTTAAGATGACACATAATTAATATCTTAAATTCTGGTTTATTAGGTTTAAGTCTGATAAAGATGAACGAAACGTTTTATTTGCGGACGTGTAAGTCAGTGGTGAAATGAATAGACATGTTAAATGACAGTCATTAACAATAACATCATTTCACACTGGGTTATAATCTCCACTTTGAAGCGACTAAGCTACCTATCTCGATTTGGTTTGGATTTGGACACCAGGGCCCATCGATGAGATCCAACCCCATAGCCTAAAGTAACACTGCCACTCGTTCTGCACTGTAAAACATTACTGTGTTTATATATTTAATTAAGTTAATATATTTCGTCTTCATCACTAAAAATCACTACATTTGACTTTGATTGATGTAATAATCAAAGTCAAGATATTCACGAGCAAAGGTTTCTTCTATGCTGGTCCGTTAAAGCATGTTTTTTGCTGGTCTACGGCAATGCAATCCTGCAGCATGCAGATGGTTTCGCACAGGTTGCAACGTAGCATTGTGTCTTGTTGCTGTGAAATGGGTCACTAGCGGGTGCGGCAACTACATAATGTCCAAATCAAATGGCAGGAGATGAGGCTTCAGGTTTAGGCCCAGAACGAATATTTTTATCGTGTCCGAAGTCTGCGTAAGGGTGAATCCATAATGGCACAGTCTTCCGCTGCAAAATAAATGAAGTTTAAATAAAAACATTTTTCGTCAAAGAAAGTTGTTTAAAACATTACCGATAAAATAATAAGTCATTGTTTTTAACACCGTTTGTCTACTTACCCATATCAAAAAACGCCTAGCGATTCCTTATATAAATAGTTATATTGTTTTGCTCTTTTCAACAAAGATAAATGAAAATCCATGTTTTGCCAATCACAAGGTATTCGAAAGGCAAAATTAAACAGTTCGTAAGTATAACACACGGTTCATCCCGCAGCTAATAATGGCTGCCAGCGGTGACAGTTTGTTCACAAAATCATATTATTAGAAATTTGAGGGTAGAAAACACTTTATATTGTTTAAGACGATAACGACCAAAATAGCCATCAGCTAGCAACTTTTAAACTCCAGTAAAAAGAGTCATACCTATTAATAATTATATTAAAAGAAAACACAATGCGTTTGCGTTTTTAACATATTATATAAGAGTAAAATTAAACATACAATAGACTGCAACCACCATAAAATTAAATAGTTACGGAAAAAAATAAATTATAATTTCAACCTTATTTCAAAGCTCATAAAACAGCTATTTACACAAATTGCAATACAGTAGTCGCAGATTGAACATAATTCATACATTCACCATGTAACTTGCATACCTCGGTGGCCTAGCGGTCAAAGACAGGTCGAAGATTTGACTTCTGCTTTAGTGAACCGGGTTCGTATCCGAAGAAAACGGAATATAAAATAGTAATAATAAAATGACATTTTTGGATGTTATTTCGATGGCCGTGCTGGTTGTGAGGAATATTGCTTTGGAATTGGAATCTCAGACTTGTTGAGAAATAATAATATAACATCGTCGCATCAGTGAGATGGTAACTACTCTTCGCTAGTAATAATAGTTCAATGCGTGGGATTGCATAAATTTGAAGATTCAAGGTCGAAGGAAGCTTCGATTCGGTTCTCTCGCTTACACTGGGGATGACAATATCCAATGTAAGATTAGGTAAAATATTTTTAGGACAGTCTAAATAAAAAAAATACTTTTACATTATTTTTGTAGAAGTAACTGAAACCGGAGATATTGCATTTTCAGCCTTTGAGTGTGACACGATACCGGCGGGGATTATTTTCATTTAATTTGTAATTATTTTTTACTTAATTTATTATAAACTAACTTAAATAGTTGTAACTTTCTTCATTGTTATTTTATAGTTAGTTGTTGTTTATTCAATAAACAGGTAATTTACAGTGACATTGCTCATTCATCTTGTTGCTAAAAAATCTGTACTTAGGGGGTAGATTTTATGATCGAACTCACTCACACATTCACATGTCATAGATTCTACTTAACGTTCATGTCGATACTCAACACGCATAGACGTGTGCGTGGCTGTGCTAACCGCATTATTTTGCTGTGTGTACATAAGTGATCTACATGCTCTAGATACCATTGACGACCGGATAGCCTAGTGGTTAGTGACCCTGACTATGAAGCTAGAGGTCCTGGGTTCGAACCCCGGTAGGGGCAGACAGTTGTATGATGAATACGAATGTCTGTGCCAGAGTCTTGGATGTTGTATGTATTTAAGTATGTATTTATCTACATTATATAAGTATGTTTATCCGTTGCCTGGTGCCCATAGTACAAGCTTTGCTTAGTGTGGGGCTGGGTCAATTGGTGTAATTTGTCCGAAGATATTTATTTATTATTTATTATTACCATATCGGCAATCCTCACGATAGTTTAGTCAATCCGTTGTGGCTTCTGGGTCAAGTAGTGGTCGAAATTACCTAACAAAAGTATACAATGTATATTCTTTCCTTGTCAGGTGGTAGATAGAATGCGGAAGGAACTGATGAGCGTGCCGGGCATATCGCGCGTGCTCTACGACCTGACCGCCAAGCCCCCGGGGACTACCGAGTGGGAATGATCGCCCGAACCCAACGTTTCTACTCGTCGCCAACGCACCCGCGGGGCAGTGGTCCCCACCTGACGTTACTCCGTAGCCGCCGACCCCAATCCCACTTCTGATTCTTTCGGCACTCAAATTACAATTACAACGCAGGGATTTGACACACATTTCAACTTGGTTACTGTGGTGGATTTGTTCACGGATTTGTTTAATATCCATACTTGACTACAACTATGTATTATAATAACGTAATCGCAGTCAATTGTGTTCATGTTGTTAATGATTAAGCTATGCTCGGTGTGCTGGATTTAATATTTTTTTATAATAATGCAAATAAGTGCCTAATTGGAATAGATACAGATAGTGATGATCTCATCAAGTTTTGTAATATAACCATGCAATGCGTTCGGGCGTGCAATTTTAGAACTAAATTCTACCGTGAAATCATTGACATTTTAATCTAATTAATTGACATTACGTTTTGATCACGAATTGCATGCCTAAATTCGATGGATGGTAATAATTAATAACAATGAGTGTAATTCTTCCTTGCGAAATCAATACACGCTTTACTGCAATGAAATAGATAAATGAATGAATAGTTATAATCAAAATCGGTAGTCTGTTTAAAATATCCAGTTCGCATAATGTTAGATGTTTTTCTGTTTCCCAATAATTTTTCGCCCACCCATTTGGACCATTCAATGGGTTTAGTTTATATTGCAACAATTGTGAAAGAATTAAAAGCAATTTTTGAAAGTTAATTATTATAAGTATGCAGTTGTTTATATCTGTGTGATTGTAGTTATTTATTTTGTCGGCCCGGTGATCTTTTGTTTTATTTAATCTAGATATTGATATCTGTTGATTTTATTTCAGTTTTATAATGGATTAGAGCATGTTACTCCATCACGGACCACTGCCCAAGTTTAAAGTTTTGTAAATACATTGGTGTAATATTAGACACAATGTCATGGTTATTGTTAGCTCCACTGATCAGTTTTGTAACTTGTAGTAATTTATTGTAAAAGGCTGTGTAAAAAATATTAAAAAGCCCTTAATGTTCTGCTCGACATGATTATATACTGGGTCGTGTATAAAATCGAAAAACAAATTGTTTTATGGAATGGTTCAGTGTTATTGACTGGAGATTTCATAATAAAATTATATTATGCTTTATTTTCACAATGAGTTTTATTTTAAAATTACATGTCTCAATAAATACCTTAAAAATTATGAAAACTCATTACAAATCTTAATTGATTATGATTATGACTCCTAAAAGGCTAGCTGTCTGGTACCAACAAATTAATATTTTTTCCAGTGGTTACTTGCCCGCCTATATAACTCTCTTCCTCGCCCCTCACAGAAAGACCTTCCGAAAGCGTAGTCACTTTCTTCTCCCGCATCATTGGTGCCTTTTCCCACCTAGAACTCTTGCAATTAGAACAAGAGTTCATAGGAATAAGCTCCAAAGATACAGTTCTATTACTACAATCCAAGCATTTGAAAAACCTCTTAAAAGTGTCAAGGACCTTCAGAGGATGCCTTTCATCCTTGCACAGTTGTGCTGCAGAGAATGCTGTATATTTGCATTTGGCACACCTGACTGCCTTGCATGGTAATTTAAATGTGTTCAACATCTTCTCTTCCATTGCTTCTTTCTTTTCCAGTTTGTTAAAATATTTGTCCTGTTCATTGTCATCATGTTCTTGGATCAGGTTCTGGTGGGCTGATGTTGCTTCAAGAATCTTCTTAAATCTCTCAGATTTAATACCATTTGTTTTAAAGTTTTCTTCATTTGGTTTCGATTTTTTACAATCATTCTCACCACTGCCATTCAGTTTTTCTAAAGCCCTTTTCTTTCCAGTTTCTGTACCTCTCAAATTATTTGGATCCAGTTTCTCTATACCTCCATTTTGTTGAATGAGTCTCAAAGCATTAACTTTAGCTCTTTGTGCAGCTTTATCTCCATAAGAAATATTTAAATCAACAACTCCACTTCCTTTCAATCCAAATCCTTTGCCCAACTTTGAACTTGCAACCCTCTCTGCCAAGCTTGAAGCTCCATTATTCTGATTAGAAGAACCAGTTAATCTATTCAGTCTCTCTGCATCACTTTTTCTCTGAGTGGATGGACTGTGTAATATTGCAGAGTTGTTTTTCAAAGATCCAGCTCCGTACGGTGCTTTGTTCATCATCAATTTGTCACCCTCTAACTTGTTGTAGTCGCTCAGTGACATCAGTCTATTTTGGTCCCTTTCCTTAACAACCTTATGATTACCAGAGGTGGGCGCTGTGTATGCCCTACCACCATATATTACAGTGTCTTTCCCTAATACTTTTTTTTGCAAATTGACAAGGCCCTTGCCCATTGTTGAGGATTGGAGCTCTGAACGCTTGGAAAATTTATTATACTCCTGCTTCACATGATAAATGCAATGTTCACATTGAGTTTTGTTCACAAACGCAGTGCAAGGCTCTCCATTCTTTTTCTTACTCTTACAAATACCCAAATCTTTGGATTGGCCTAATATCATGACTCTGTCTGAATTCTCAACACTAAGACAGGCCTGGTCGGCACTATTTTGAGATTTTTCCAACACATTGGGATTCAGTACTGCAACAACAGTGCCCTCTGGTGTTTTCCACAAATCATTATAAGCTTTGCGAAATAAAAACATAGAGACTGTTTTAAGATCATCCCTCAGATCACTCAGAGTCCAAATTTGAAATTGGTTACCCTTCTGGGACTTTTTAGCTGCACTTTTTCTAACAATGACTCCAGCAGTAACCCAGTCTTTGGACAAGTCCTCGTTTTCTACATGTCTTTTGACACTTAGCATATTTACAGCTTCTCGCCCTTGCATGCGTTCTAAGAGTGCTGAACTAGATATAAGAGGCTTTGTTATCCTAATACGAAATACAGGATCAGTGTAAATATCGGAAACAGTGTTATTTTTAGGGGCTGGTGCACACAATACATGTCTTATATCTTGTTGAGTTTCTTTAGGTTTAGTTTTGCCTCTCTTAACGTCAATATTGGCTTGTCGCAGTCTAGTTGCAAAGTCTAACTGTTTTTCTATGTGTTCTTGTTCTTTATTGTCTAACATCTTTTTTATGTGTGAGCCATAGTCGTCATACTTGCGCTCGGTGTAATTTCGCTTCTCTTCGTCGTCCGATGAGTCAGTGTCTCCATTATGTATCTCTGAAGACTTCACAGTATTCTCCACGGGGTCCTTCACGTTACTAGAGCTCGCTTGAAATATATCCACGTCCCGAAATGTTTCTTTTTGGGCAGATTCATCTTCGTCAGCTAAATCTGCACGTAACAATTCATCCAACTCGGCCAACTCGTCGATTTCAGACATAATTTATGTTATTCTTGTCCACTGTTATAATATAGCAAATAGCAATTTTTCCTTGAAAAACTGAATTATTATTGCCCAAAGTGCCTACGATATTTTTCGCGGGAAATAAATAAGATAAGGCTATTAAGCCTAACCTAACAAACAAAAGTGACAGTGACAGATTGCAGCCAAACAGTCACGTCGTGTTTTTTTTTAAATTTAATAGTGCTGTAAAGTTAAAAGTTAGAGGGCTATAAGTCGTTAGTCATTAGTCATATCCTCAGAAACAATATACATTGTGTTTGAAAAAACAGGATGGAAATTAAAATAAATATTTACATTGATAATACGAATATTACAGACAAGATAATGATTATACGACTAACTACTACTGACAATTTAACAGAACTGTTAGAGTCTCGTTTAAAGTGGCTTCTTCTGTAAATGTACAGTGTTAAAGTTCCGTTTTAAACCACAGTGAAACACTTCGATCCAGTTTCATATGTCATTTCCGAAGACGTTTTCGACGTTCTGCAGCAATTGCATGGAAATTTCAATTTACGCCTTGTGCATATTCCGTGCCGGTACATAATTAGTTCTCGTATCGATTATTGATTTTGTGTATAAATAAACTGTACCTGTAAGAGGTAGAGGAGCGCACTACATCCTAAGAACAATGTCAGGTATACAATGTAAGTTTTTATGTAGTATTAAACAAATCGATTTACTTATTTTTTCAAATATTAAATCAGCTTATGATTTTATAGATAAACGTGGAGGGAATCCAAAGAAGGAGCAAGAGGATGATAATGAAAGGATTGCGGACTCTCCGGAGCCGCCAGAGACTCCAGAAGCTCCAGAAGGTGACACCCAAGAAATCATCATCGTCAACGAACATACCAAGGAACTGGATCTGAATCATGGCAGAATCGGAAAGATTGAGCACCTTGAGAATCTCCATCGATTGGAACGGTACCGTAATCTCATTCCTTTCTTATGAAATTGTTGTGTATCTAAAACTCGTTTTGAATGACTCATTTCAACATAGGTAACTTTTCCTTCTCAAAACTTGTATCTTTAACAGGAAAAGTGTTAAAGAAAAAGTAGGCTTTAAAAATAAATCACATAATTTATGAAGTCAAATCTGAAATGGTGGTATATCCTTACTTATATTATATATTATATATATAATATATATGGATAGTTTGAGTCCCGGGAAAGGACATAGGATCGTTTTTATCCCAGAAAATTGCAGTTCCCGCGGGATAGCACAGCCCAAACCACTGGAATTTTTCAAACTTAAGGCGGAACACAGTTCGCCGGGTCAGCTAGTTTTTAATAAACTTGTAAAAAAAAATTAAACAGTCAATTTGACTTTATAATTCTATTGTTTTATTTAGATTGTACCTGCGATGGAACCTAATTAAGAAGATTGAGGGCCTAAGCACCCTGCATACGCTTGTGGAGCTTGAACTTTACGACAACCAGATAACCGTTATGGAGAACCTTGAATACCTTGTCAATTTGGAGTAAGTGTGTAAATGTTATGTGTCACACTTGGCTAATGCTTGGCAAAGAGGTAGAGGACACGTACAATCATATTCTATCATAAGGGTGAAAATTAAAGTTGGTCTTTGTTCTTTGTTTTATTTCTTAATTTTTTCAAGGCTTCAGTGTACCTGTGTGACTATGCCAGTCTTATTAATGGCCTTGCGAGTTTTATTATTAGTTACACATAAACGGATAACACATATAAAAAGTCGATACACGTACGTACATAGGTTATACATGAGTTATCCGTTTATGTGTAACCAGTGGCGTAGCTACCAAGGGACTAGGCGGGGCAGTGCCCCAGGGCCCTCGAATCCTTACCAGAAAATCTCGATCGAACTATCATTATTAAAATGCAACCAGTTTAGATAGTAGTGGGGCCCCATTTTTTTATTTGCACCAGGGCCCTTGGTTACCTAGCTATGCCACTGTGTGTAATTATGATTAAGTCTTATGGTAGTTTCATGTTGAAAGTTTTATTATTGTAAGATATAATATTGCAATAAAACCTACATACATACATACCGTCACGCCTCTTTCCCACAGTGGTAGGCAGAGACTACTTTGTTGCACTTGCTACGATCCTGACATACTTCTTTCGCTTCATCCACATTCATCAATCTCTTCATACATGCTCCTCGGTTTTGGGTACTCCTGACCTGAAATAAAACCTAAACGGGATTTTTTACGAAAGTAACCAATCTTTAGACTAGATTCTCGCTTCTGTAACAGATATTAGTTTTGATCTCTACCCATGAGTGCAGAGTGAAGAGAAACAACAATGTCCTAATAATTTTTCTTTTGAAGGTTACTGGACTTGTCGTTCAACCGTATCTCGGAGATAGCATGCTTGGACAACATGCCAAAACTCAACAAGCTGTATCTAAGCTCCAACAAGATCACTGAAATCAAAAACATTAACCATCTCAAGAAATTAGAGATGCTGGAACTGGGGGATAATCGTATCAGGGTAAGTGTACAATACTATACAAATGTTTGATACTGATCACCAAAAACCTTCCAGTTTATAACCCTTTCGACAAGAGATTACCTATAAAATTTTATACCTTAGTCTAGTTCAATAAATTTTGGACTTTGCCTGTATAATCTGGAGTCCTTTCTATAAATGTCACATTAATAGAATTGAACGAGTTCAAAGGAAGTTCCTAAATGCACTGGACTACAGAATGGGCAGGCAATGCACAACATGAAAAATTTATTTCAGTTCCTTTCTCTCGCACTAAGTACTATGCTCTCTTATTTCAGCTGTTGTCTAAAGTATTATAACACAGAATTATCTCACATTGATATTCTTGCTCACAGAAACTGTCTTAATTTTAAGAACCATGTTATTTGTCACTTAAATGCTTAGAAATTGCATGCACTTCTTTTCAATTTTTTAGTATAACCATGTTTAAGCATAATTATTAATTGGGTATTGTACCTGTTTCTGATTCAAGTGCAATGCGATCTACCTTTCCAGTTGACTGATGTTCACTTTATTATTTTTATGGCAGTCTAGGTCTACACCTTATTATGTATCAATATCAATACTATGTTCAACTATGTGACTGTTTGTTGCCTAAATAAATTTAAAAAATGTATATATATATATATATATATATATATATATAAAAGAAAAAAGCAGACAATAGGCGGGCTTATCGCTTGAAAGCAATTTTCTGGAACTATTCAATTGGTGGTAGAAACAAATAGACAGGAATGTGTGGAATGTGTGTTAGGTGTATTCGGGCAATTCTGGAAATCTGATAGTTCCGAAAATCATTAAAAAGTCCTATTCCAATGTATCTAATAAGAGTCCCACTTCGGAAATATTCGAGTAATTGAACCGGGAATTTTATTACAATGGAATATGACTGATTTAAATGATTTTCGGAATTACCCAAATATACCTTTATATCATTTATTTATATCTGGTCAATAGTTCAAATATAGAGTTGATAAATAACACCACTTGGTAAGGTGTTTTCTGAGACGTGACAAGTAAGATCATTGTCATATTCATTCATAGTGGGCAAAAAATAAAGGGCAATAGTATTGTTCTTGAGTAAATGGTATCTTTCTTCTATTTTAACCTAACCTTAGCTCTTGATATTAGAGTATATTCAACGGTAAAAACAACACCTGTCTTCATATTATGTTCGTAAAAGAGCCTGTTGTGTTGGTGTGGCAAATAACCTTTAAGATGAGATAGACTAGGAGTACTTAACCGTTTCATAGGGGCCACAAACACGTTCCAGTCATGGCGTCGCAGGCCGCAAGCAAAAATCGAGCATGTGCTGCGCATACAGCAAGGGTGGATCCAGGGGGGGGGGGGGGTCATGGGGGTCATTCCCCCCCCCTGAGCTGGTTCCAGGACTTGTTATCTAGTTCCAGGAATATTGTTATCAAAATTAAATTATAAGTTCTTGACTTGACCACGACTATGTGACCCCTCCTGGCGCCAAAGCTGGATCCGCCCTTGGCATACAGTCATGTGCTGTGGTGTGCAGTCTCGGGTAACCAGGGTAGGCCCGCGTAAACGTAAACAAGTGCAACTACAAATTTCATCATTGCTGGGATACAATAACGGACAAGAGCCGAGACGTAGTTTAAACCGGCCTCACCTTGCCGACCACACAATTCAGTCTTTACTTTTTATTTGGTCTAAGTTTATGTCACAGAATTACTTTTCTCTCCAGGAAATGAAAAACTTAGACGGTCTCATTTCGCTCCGTCAACTTTTCCTCGGTAAGAACAAGATAACCAAAATCCAAGGTATGGAATCGCTCACTGAGCTCTCTATACTGGTTCTACAGAGCAACCGCATCAAGAAGATGGAGAATCTTGACCCCCTGGTGAACCTTGACCAGCTGTATTTATCAGAGAATGGTATCACGGAAATAGGTAATTTGGAGATGTTGAGCAATCTGCAGACGTTGGATTTGGCTCAGAACAGGCTTACGACGATTAATAATTTGACCCATATGATCGAGTTGGAGGAGCTCTGGGTAAGTTCCTTATGCTATTTTGTACTATTGGTCTAGCTCTTGCTTCAGAATTTTACTGATTTCTAGTTCTTTGAATAGATTTAACAAAATATCCCTGAGAATTCCCAAAAAATCCCATTGTAAATATAAAGTATCTTAACTCAGCGGTTGATATTTGAAAATGGCGATCTTGTAAACAAACCAACTTCATCTAAATTTTCACAATCGCTCATTCTATCCGATTAGCATCACATCCACTGGAATTTTGTAGGATCATACATACATAAATCACGTGTTTTATCCCTTGCGGGGTAGACAGAGCCTAAAGTAACAAGAGCTAAAGAATGTTGAAGGATCATACCTACTTTATATCTCACGTATTTTATAACAATTATGCTATGATTTTTATATTTAAGTTTTATATAAACTTGGGGGTAGGGGTAGGTACTTGTTTGTTTACAAAAGCGTCAAAATGTATTGGAATCGACTTTGTGTGTTACTAGCTGTTGCCCGCGACTTCGTCTGCAAAGAATTAATTTATCGCTATCCTGTTATGTGTGCTGTGCGAGTAATGTGTGCGAATAGAGAAATTGACGTTCCAAATTAGAAAAATGACTTAAGTCCCATATCAGTTTTCACCTATATACCGTGGGAACTACGCAATTTTCCCGGATAAAAAATCTATTAAAAAAAAAGGTGACAACATCCAATTCTCACAAACTTTCACATTTTATACTACACGTAATTTTAGTAGGATTTGGTGTCCCTTAATCTATCTTCACTACATAGTATAAAATAAAGTCGCTTTCTCTGTTCCTATGTCCCTATGTATGCTTATTAAAACTACACAATGGATTTTGATGCGGTTTTTTTTAATAGATAGAGTGATTCAAGAGGAAGGTTTTTATGTAGACGAAGTCGCGGGCAGAAGCTAGTTATATATAAAAATGAATCACTATTTCCCTTGGTCACGGCATCTCGCGTGAACGACTGGACCGATTCCGCTAATTCCTTTTTGTTGTATTGGTTATTGTCAGGAGAAAGTTCTTATGTAACAATATTTAAAAAAAAAACTGGTTCGGGGGCGAAGCCGCGGGCAACAGCTAGTAGTTAATAAATAGTATTAAATGAAGAGATGTATCAAGTGCAACGCTGTGAGATACTTCAATCAACTTAATTGGCCCCTTTCATTGGGCGTAGTCGTAATAAATTGGTTTAAGTACTTTAAGTAATCGAATCGCGAGCGACAAATCGACCGACATGTTGCGTGACCGGTCACGGTTAATGTTTGTTGACCATTTTAATCGCCGTAATCCGAGGTGCCGTCGCCCCTTTTCCTTCTTAACCGCATTCAAAAAAGGAAGGTTCTGTTTTAGTCTGTATAGCATATTTTTGGGGATCTGTAACTACCTCTAAAGGAAAAAAAGGGAACCTTTTTAACTTTTACTTTGTTGTCGGTCTGTCCGTCAAGACCCTTTTTCTCAGGAACGTGTTGAGATATAAAATTGAAATTGATAGCAAATACTGAGGTCTGCACTCCCTAAAACTGTGAAAAAAATCAAACCCCTAAGTCCAAGCAATCAAAAGATATATCCGTTTATGTCGCATTGCCCATACATTCCCAGGGGAAACCAAAACCTATAGTTATGATGGTAGTTTACTATAATGATTTAATTACTTAATTGGGAGCATTTTCTTCTCTCATTCACTCGTGTTAAATGCCCACTCAATGTGACAAGTTTGCATTAATCGCATTATCATTCGCAAAGGCATTCGCGCCATTCAGCACGCGTAGGTATCTTAAACGTAGACTACCACGTCTATCAGACACAAAAGACATGTTTTTTTTACAATTCCAGTTAAACGACAATCAGATATCGGAATGGACTGCGGTGGAGCGGCTGGCGCCGAACGATAAGCTGATCACCATATATCTGGAGCGGAACCCAGTCGCCACGGACCCTGCTTACCGCCGGAAGCTCAAGCTGATCATACCCAGCCTGCACCAGATCGACGCCACCCTGTGTAGATAAGCACTTTGTCTATTCATTTCGAACGAGGTGTCTTAAACTGTTCAGAATATTCCAGCAACTCCTTGGCTTCTAGAACACTCCTGTATATTATTATCATATATTGTTTAAGTTCAAAAGGCCTGTCTTACCACTCTTTAAAGTTCCTGATATCTTGAGTGTCGGTTATCTACGATTATTATTGCTTACTAGAAACATTTTTGACAACTATAATTAAAAAGTCCTGATTACAGGAGTTGCTGGAGTATTCCAGACTTGTTTTAAGACACGTATACAGTGCGGCTACACCTCTGTCGCTGCAACATAGTAGTTTTAACACTTAACGTTCCAGTAGAGGTCACCTTACGGCTGGAGGCTGTCTATGGTTGCCATAGGTTTGACAATGACAGGTAGTTTTACCACAGATTAAAGAAAAAGCGTGGATATGCAGCTTGTTCTGCGTAACGTCCTATTATTTGTCCCTACGTTTTGTGAGTTTACAACAAATACACACATCTACAAACCCCCATTTTGGAACAAACAATATAAAAAACTGGTCTAACACGTTATACTCTGTGCTGTTGTCAGGAGTCATTGGCAGTAAGGGTTGCTAACCTAAAAGTGACCGGTTGCCATAAATACAAAGAATGGATTAGTTAGTTTAAAAAATTTGTTAAGTTTTGAAAGCTAGTTTAGTTGTTAAAATGTCTACATGAGTTTCTAAAGCTCCAACTTACTCGAGGTGTTCTAAATTTCAACTTGTTCGAGGTGACCTATTTCGGAACGTTGCGATCACTGTGTGGCAGCGACTTTAGAATGCACTGACGAATTACGAAACTCCGGATTTTGCTGAAAGCCAGATGATTAATCGAATTATAACTGTGGTCTCGCGCTATGCACGCTGTTTAGTTACTATTTACGTTTTACAACTGGCCTAACGTCTGGGGCTCGTATCAAATTCATCGAATGGGATCCTTTCTTTAATCTAAAGATGTGAACCCATGTAGGGCCAGCCAGTTCAGCCCCTCCTAGAGGTAGCGAGCCTGTGGCATTTTGATCATTCTGCCACTCTGTTGTTACGCTTTATATGTTGGCTTTTTAGAGATTCGGGAAATAGTAGGTACAGAATATTGGCATTATAGCTTCTTAAGCCATTGTTAAAATTAAATGTATGGCCACTGTTTAAATACATACTATCGTATGGTATCGTATGTACTAAAGTCGTGTTTACACCATCAAGACGCGACTATTTGATAATGCTTTTATAACGCATAAAATTGGCAATCCTAATTTCTGAAACAATGTAGTTTCAGGCATAAATTGTCTCGAAGAAATAGCAAAAAGTTTTGTTATATTTTCAAAATCAGGTGCAGCTTTCTATCAGTTGTGGTTTAGCATTTATTATTTTTAATAAATAAATTATATTAATTTCAAAGTAAATAGTTTGTATTGAATGTATTTTGCCTAAATGTATGTATAATTGTTAATTGTATCTGGAAACATTTCAATGTTTTAGTTAGTTCTACTGTAATGGCCTACAAGTAGAGTTAGATTCTTGATTTATTTAGTATCAATGGAAATTATTAAAAATCAGAATAATAGGCAAAATATCATTCACGAATCACTCATTCATATATACACACCATCAAAATAGGCAAATCGATGTTATATGTCAGTGTCGCTTTGTATGTACTTAGTACATTTTACGTATTGTAAGTTTAAGGTCCGGCCACACCAGTCCGTAAAAGACGTTGACGGTGAGTTTACGCAACAAAATGTATGAAGAAACCATGAGAGAACGCGACGCATGCGACACGTCACTGCGTATACGCAGCGGTGTGGTCTTTTGATTTTCAGTGTTATACATTTGATAACAATGCGATTTACTTTAACTGACGTTTAAAGGCCGTTAGAATAGAGGGATTAGTTGTTAATTGTTCGTGTATCTCTGTTCGTCGTCTTTGCATAATCTACAATCTGTATACACACATCCTTTGAAAGTTGTACAAGGGTGAGATTAGGTGTAGTGTTAGTTATATAATTATATATTGGTGTAACATATCATTGTCACAGCCAGCAGCGGCGTTAGGGCCACTGACACCCCGGGCAGTAATATTTAGGCGCCCACTTAAGGACAGTATTGAGGGTACACAGCCGGTGAGCCAGGAGGCCGAGGCCGCAGACCTCAGCTCCCCCCAAATTTGGCGCCCCGGGCCGTCACCCCATCGCGCCCTCCCCCCCCCCCCCCCTAACGCCGGCATTGGTCACAGCGTCCTAGCACAGTAGATTAATGGGAATTTAAAACAGCTATTCCCTTCACACTTTACTGGTTAGAAAGAGCCATTTGTTTGTGGCAGCGACAAAAACTAGTGCTAGGACTTATTGAAATAAATGTAGCTTTAGCTGTAAATGCACATGTGTATTTTTAGAACCTAAGTAGATTGTATTGTTTTACATTATAAGCGAGAGTAAATTAATTATTTGAGTCACTTTAGCGTAATTTGTTGTGGCCGATGCAGTCACGTACTCAACGGTTGGATTAAAAAGGTGGATCAACATTTTCTAGTCACTCTTTGCTATGGTTACGGTCAGCTCGGTCACTCTTTAAACTGTAAGTTTATGGGCTTAAAATTAGCCAAACATGTATTTTTGCGGTAGTTTCACGCCTCTTTGGTCATCTATTAAGCATGTTAGTATGAGATACAAAATTTCTTTTAACAAACTGTACTACTTTTGTTCCCTCGCTGATAGGACGGAATAACAAGAAATAGTTGATCCACCCAAAAATTAAATAGCGCGGGTAGATTGAAAGTAAATGACAGACGGTATGACCACACAAAACAAGGGCGCCACTATCTATACAAACAAGATACGCTAATTATACAGAGTTTTTAATTTATACCATTTAATCTTGTTTGTTTCGCGCATGCTATCTTTTCATAGTAGTGTGACAACCGTTACCAAATCCACAAGTATCCAATGCGTTTTGATTTAACTTGCATACTTTTCCCTTTTAGAGGGATCGCTATTTGTGATTACGTTACTAAGTATTATTGTTCACTAATTGTATTGTTAATGTTTAATGTACTTATAACATAGAATGTACCTAATGATAACTCATGTTTACAATGCTGTTGGTGTTGTAGGGCCCCCGATTCGCATTCTCGATCACTGCGTCCCTTTTCGACCCAGTGGGGTAGGCAGACGACGCTGAAGATTAAAGAAAAAAGACCAGTAATATTAGTTTGGAATCCTTAGAATAATTTAGTGTTTTTTATCAATATAAAACTTAATATATTGAACATATATTTTTTTAACAATTATTCATTTCAATATTAATTTATTAGGTACTAATTTATTCAGGTCTTGTTACCTTCTCTTCTTCTTGAGATGCCATCTACCGGAGGTCGGTTATCATCAGTACTATCTTTAATTTCGACACAGCAGCTCGGAACAGTGAGCTTGTGCTAAGGTTGAACCATGTCCGGAGATTCTTAAGCCACGAAGTACACCTTCTGGGTGGTCGCTTATCTTGTTACCTTAGGCTCTGTCTACCCCGTAAGGGATATTGACTTGATTTATGTATGTATGTTTTTATTCAAAAATTGACACAGACATGTAATTAAGGATATGTTATAATTGTTGTATGTTAACGTAACTAAATTGAGTATTATAGATTTGTAATTAATGAATATCCGTGTATCCGCTTATACTCGTACCAATATCATATTTTAGTAGTTTTGAATGTTTCCATAGTAAATAGATGTCATGGCCGGAATTTCACTGAACACAAACAGATCAAGTATTCCAATTTACAGCAAAGGAATAACGTTTTGGATATAACCATCATGAAACATACAAATAGTTTGTTGAATCAATACATACAGTAGATATTAAAACACCTGTGACCAAAATTATCGCCGTAATAAATGTTTTAAAAACATTATGCATTATTATTAGCATGCACCGCTTCCTACCCTGGGGCCGGTTCTCCATGCCTTGTCTACGTACGTTCAGTGGTGTAACTATAAAGTCTGGGGCCCGTGGCAAATCCGTCAGATGAGGGCCCTTCCTCACAAGGGCCGTCTTAAACTAGGCTGGGGCCCTTTTGGAAAATAAAAAAAGCGAATTATATAATAACAAAATGTTTTGAGAAAAATTGTCGGTCCTTCGGGGCCCCCTGAGAATGGGGGCTCTGGGCACGGGCCCCGTGTGTCCTTATGGTGAAGACGGTATTGTTGCTCCCTAAAAAGAAGTGCATCATCGTCTCTTCTACCCTCTAGGCTAAGCCAGTTTGGGGCCCCGTTAGTCTTGGGGCCCCAGCATTTTGCCAGTTATGCAAATTCATACGTTAGCTACAAGTACACACGTAAATGAACTGTGTGTAATATTTTAATGGATTAGTTCCCAATTCGTTGGATTTTTTTATTAAGGAAAACTTTACCTATCTATTAAATAAAAGGAAGATGTTTCGGAACGTTATTGTGAAATGTATACATATTATGTGAATCGAACTAATTTAGTTATGACACTTATGACCGATGGTGGCAACATAATAATAATTCGTAAAATAAAATTTTACCAAATGCTTTCTTTACCTGGCTGATTTTATTGTATATTAATATTTCCGACGAATCGGGAACTAATATTTTAATGTCTCGAATCCTTGTTAGTTTTATATCAAAGGTTGCGGCCAATACGCAAAGGATTTCAGATGACCGTTTTTCAGGCAGTTTCCGAGCAGCGGCGGCGATCCCTGAGTAAACAGTCTTTGCAGCCGTCTCCGTCCGGCGCCGGACCTCGACCCATCCTCCGACACACTATTTCCAAAGTTTAAAATGTAAATGAAGGTATTTTTAGTTGTAAATAATGTTTTATTTTAATATAATTATATTGTTTTATGTATTTTGATTTTTAATTGTTATTCAAAATATTAAGTTATTGATGATCAAAGTCTGAACAGATGTATATTTTGACCTTGCTTAGCCATAGGTACCCATTTCATCACGAAAATATCCCACTAAATCTTCAAACACTGCCAAACACATATTTCAGATGCTGTGTTATTAAAAAAAACCTTTTATGTTAATAAAATATGTAATAATCTTAAAAAAAATGTAAAGTCATAACAATAAAAAGTAAAATTTTATTTAATTTCTTACATACTAACTTGTGACTATGAATTCAAATACGCCTACATCATTCCATCCACATTGTAAAGCCATTTATGTCTTCGCAATTTCAATCATCTTTTCGACGTCACAGATTTTTTCTCGTGGCTTCCCAGTTTTTTTTCCCTGTTCAGTCTCATACTTATCAATCTTTGTCCAGCCATCCCATTCAACAACATCATTGCTAATAACTTTCTTTACTTCCTCAAATCCTCCTTTAGCATCACTGTTTTTACTATTATTAATATCCTCGCACATAGTTTTGGCAACTTGGAATGCGTTTCCCATTGTATGTAGTATTACACCCACTGGTCCTGTACCAAGCCATCCTGCTACATACATCTTTGCTAGGTCTGGATGATCGTCTATAACTCTACCTTTATCATTAGCTACAACTCCCTGTGGAAGAAACTTCAAATTCTTGTCTACATTGATACTTTTATATCCAATACTTCTAAAAGCTAAGCTGCAGTTCAATATTTCTTGCTCATCAGTTGGGACACACTTTTGCTCTTCAATTTTATCTCCAACTATTTTATTACATATTAACTCTATTCCTTGTAATTGCTTTTCATTATTTACTATAAATTTCTTTGGACTTCTGTAGAATATGGGGTAAAGCCGTTTGCTAACTTTATCATCTTTAGCACTCTGATTTTCTTTTAAAGACTTTAACATGAGCTCAGTTAGTCTCTTCCGGGGTCGAGCTAGAGAGTCAACTATGTCGGCAACACCATCAAAGTTTTCTTCTCTCCATATTGTCCTGCAGTCCTTCATTTTCAATTGTTCTCTAAGCTCTTTAATAGTGAAAGCAACTTGCAACGGACCTCTCCTTCCAACTAAATACAGCTCTTTAATTTTCGATTCAGCTAAAGCGCTTAGTGCATGTTCCGTTATATCAGTTTTCGCCAATTCATCTATAGGGGATAGAAGAATTCTGGCAACATCTAAAGCAACATTGCCTTGTCCAAGAATAGCGGCAGTTGGCCCTGATAAGTCGAATTTCAGGTTGCTGTCACTAGGAAGTCCATTATACCACCCAACAAAGTTCCGTGCCGCTACCACATTGCTTGCATCCTCATTTTCGATTCCAAGTGTTTTGTCCTCCTCAGCACCATAAGTCAATAAAACTGCGTCATAATGCTGTCTCAACTGATTTAGACTGATGTCCTTTCCAAGTGTGACATTGCCGTAAAAGTTAACGTTGTTCTTTTGAGCTACTTTTGTGAATTGGTTGATGACGTTTTTGACCTCTGGATGGTCGGGGGCGACTCCATATCTTATCAGCCCGAATGGTACTGGAAGTTTCTCGATTATGTCGACGTTGACGCTGGCAAGGTTTTTGGTCATGTGCATCGCCGCGTAGAACCCTGCGGGGCCGGCCCCAACTATGCAGACTTGAGGTACTTTCGAACTAGACGAAAACATCCTCGAAAACACTCGAAATTTAACACTCATTTTCATAACAAATAATGCTGGATACGCTCAACCTTAAATACCTTTTATTTACGTGAAATATCCAGCTGAAACTTTCAATTGAATTATAACAATCATTCAGTAACGTGAACGATATGTAAACGGTACTTTTATTTTATTTGGTCTGCGAATTGACGTAGTTAAAATGGAAACTTTATGTAACAGCTACTGAAATTCAGACTTGCCAATTCTGAATAAATTTTATTAAATTTACTCCGCCAAGAGTTGCTTTTTTCTACTAACACCTAAAAAAAATTAATAAATATTTTTGTAAATAAACTAACCTCACTTTTTGACAAATGACACTTCGTGAATTCGCGTTCGGTTTCGGTCCTAATTGTGCATCTTATTCGATTTTGTAAAGAATTATAGTGAATTGCACCAAGTTCAACGATAACTACGAGAATGTCAAAAGCTCTGGTTAAGGTGATAGTTATCGTTAAAGTAACTTGGTGCAACTCCCGCTTAATACTTGTAAAGGTTTCTCATGGCCAGCTGTTGAAAAAAATACAATTTAGTTTCAAACTCACTCATAATGCAAAATACGTGCTCAAACGAGCAAGTGGGTCACCTGATGGTAAGTGATCACCACTACCCATAGACACCCGCAACCCCGGTGGGATTGCAGATGCGTTGCCAACCTAGAGGATTAAGATGAAATGCCTCTTGTGCCCGTAATTTCCCCAGCTGTCTTACTCTCCACACCGGAACACAGCAGTGCAAGCACTGCTACTTAGCGGCAGGATTAGCGAGTAAGATGGTGGTAGCGATCCGGACGGACCTTGCACAAGGCCCTACCACCCGCAAAACTTGTTTTTGCAAGTATGTAAGGTAGGTTAATTAAAGGAACCGGCCCACTTAATTTACATACATATTTACTTAAATATGTATCTACTAAAAAGCCGGCAACGTCATCGTGATCCAAGATTATGAAATAGGTAGCTATCAATTCAATGTGACTTTAGCGACATTGTTAAATTTTAAAGGTCAAAATGCGATATTAATTTAACGTATGGTTACCACCTGCGTGATCAAAAAAAAATGAGATTCCAAAAATAATGCAATAAGAATTATATCTCTGCTCTATTCTTTTTATCTCGCACAATAATGACCACACTATTTCCTAGTCGCATCGCCCGACATTGACCTTGACTAATAAAAGCATCTCGTCAAGCCCCTAACGGGCTCAGAACCGGCTGTTTTACCTTATTAACATACCCACTATCTAAGTTTATAACCATTTTATAACGACTCTGTTCCTATCAGTACGCCGCTAACAGCCACCGGTTAACCACACAAAACACTCAGTAAAATTATATCACAATCTCTTCAAATCTATTTCAAATGGAAGGAGAGGGCAAACCAAATGATTTTCCCATTGAAAATTTGCCGTACGGTGTTTTCACTTCGCCGATAAACGTAAGTTATTCGATTTTGATTTTGGAATGTAACCTTTATCCTGGCATTGTTTTCTTTTGTTTTTGTATAATACGTTAAAGTTAGAAAGCGGCCAGTGTAATTGAAGTTGAACTCAGTTTACGTTCGTCTTAATTTTGTCGCTTTACTAGATGTTTTGTTGCAGGAAACAGAAAAACACATTGGAGTTGCCTATGGAGAGTTCGTTTTGGATCTAAATCACATTGCTCATTATTTTAACGGGCCGCTTTTAAAAGACAAGCAACATGTTTTTAAGGTAAAGTTAATATGTAGTATCTTACAAGTATGCAAATAAGATGTTTACCGAGTTTTATAGATTGCGCAATGCTAACAGGCGGGGCCTATTTCACGAAACTTGCAAAAGTATTGTAAAATGTTTGATAGTAAATTGTAGTGTAACTTTTTGTAACTTTCAAATTCTTAGCTCATGTTTTTTTATACGACAAGGAATGAAAATGTATAAGGGGTAAACTCATCTGATGGTAAGTGAGCATGGACACAAGACTTAAAGGATTGCAGATGCGTTGCCAGTCTAGAGGGTTAAGATAAAACGGGACGTGCATAATATAAATTACTTTTTTATGACTAGAAAGGGGAATTTCAGGCTGGAGACGGTTACAATACACATATCGTGCTACAGAAAGTCGTAACTCCAATCCTACTACAGCGTAGCCTACAATCGTGCTAAACGTGGCCTTTAGGTCTTGTTACTTTAGGCTCTGCTGTCTCTGTCTATTCTGCAATAGACGTGATTTGTGTGTGTGTGTGAAAGTTGTAACTCAACCTTTTTGTTTCAGCATGACACTCTCAACGCCTTTATGGGTCTCACCAGGGCGCACTGGCTCGAGGCCAGGGAGACCATTCAGGAACTGATCCGAAACAAAACCTTTGAAAATGCTACAGATGTTAAACGGTAAATATTTTGGACGTTTGTAGGAAACTAACTGATATACACAATTACCTACATAAATATAAAAAATCAAAACTAAGATCTATACCAGGAATTCAGTACCATTTGTGTTGAGTTACTTAAGCGAAATGGTTTAGCAGCGATATTGAGGCAATTGCAATGAGAATCTATATTTAGGTAGAATGGTAATGTAATGTAGGGTACTTTTATAGATAGATACTACTGGTTGTCTATTTTTCGGTGATCAAAAAAAAAATTACATTACAGGCCTTTTCGTAAGCGGGAGTCAATTACAATGCACTTGCCAGTGCATATCGGAGACTACACGGACTTCTACTCTTCCATTCAACACGCTACCAATGTCGGCATCATGTTCCGTAGCAAGGAGAACGCACTCATGCCAAACTGGTAATAATAATAATTAATTCGTTTGTCCAACAGAGGTAGCTGGGTTTAAATCTCGAAATATATTCTTGAGTTCGACTACGACGATGTAAACATGTGATACACATAATTCTTCACGCTTCTTTAAATTTAGAATGTCCATATAAAAGTTATTTATTTTCCGAATTTCTTAGGGATATGACTGTATAGTTTGACTAGTATTCTTGATGATGATTGAAAATACATTTTGTTTTGTTTTTTTTTTAAGTTTTATCTGTCCCTGTAAGCGTCTCTCTGTAATCAAATCTTACAATGAAGGACCCGGTTTCAGTGGTCGTTTTCGAAAAATTAAAATACCTAAACTTATTTTTCTAAGGAAATACCTGCCAGTCGGATACCATGGGCGGTCGAGCTCTATCGTCGTATCAGGAACACCTATTAGGAGACCTTATGGACAAACTTTACCAGTTGAAGGTAGATATGATTCCCGAGTACTTTCTTTATCCTGGCGCCACCTTATAGCTTTAAGTTCTATTTATATTTCTTTCAAAAGCTGCTACTAATTGCAGACTAAAAATGATCTTAGATGTGCGAGTTAAGCAACGTCTGGAGAAGCCCTTGAACGTATTCCAAAAAGAAAGGTATTTTCAGGTGCAACGCCACACTTTGGACCCTGCCGACTTATGGATTTCGAATTGGAAATGGGCTGCTTCGTCGGAGGCCCTCCCACTGCACTCGGGCAGCGAGTTACTGCCAAGGAGGCTGAAGACAGGATCTTCGGTTTTGTGCTATTAAATGATTGGAGTGGTAAGTTATATTTGAGGAAAAAATAATCACTAGACTATGTTTCCAAAATTATTAAACCTACTTAAATCCTGAGTGATTGTGCCCGTGAAGAACACTGAGTCCTAAACATTTTTATTAAATTTTTACAGCACGTGATATCCAAAAATGGGAGTACGTCCCTCTTGGTCCGTTTACGGCTAAGAATCTCGGCACCACCATCTCACCCTGGATCGTGACAGTGGAAGCGCTTCGGCCGTTCATCGTAGACAACTACCCACAAGACCCGGCACCCTTCCCCTATCTCAAACATGATGACAAGTTTAACTTCGATGTCAAACTAGAAGTCGATTTGAAACGTGAGTAGCAATTTTTACGCCCGAAAGGCCGAAAGTACGAAGTAATGTCGTTTAAGCGACAATAATATGGTGCTAATATAATATTCATATTATAAAGTACAAGTACCTAATCAAACCTTATTAAGTGACGTTTTTTATTTAAAAAATATAGTCAAATTTAAATTTAAAAAACCACTTCGCATTTGATAATGAATTTATAATTAATCACCGTTTTTTCGTAGCTTTTTGACATGCGAACTATTTGTTTTTTTTTTAAATATTTACAGCGGAGAAATCCCTGACCTACACAACAATCAGCCGCTCAAACTTCAAGCACATGTACTGGACAGTGAAACAGCAGTTGGCACAGCAGACCATCACAGGCTGCAACCTCAACCCAGGAGACCTGCTCGGATCTGGTACCATCAGCGGAGACGTAAGTACCACCACTCGCGTCATTTTCATAATTGCAGGATACTTAATTGAGCGCATTTCTGCCCTTTTAGTCGTGAAACTTCGTGCTTATCTTTTAGAACAATCGCAGTTGATGGAACACAATGTGATATTGCAGATTAGGTACATGTATTGATTGATAGAATTTTCATCTTCTTCCAGACCACTGACTCCTATGGCAGCATGCTGGAGTTATCATGGAAGGGTACGAAGCCGCTTCGTCTTCATAACGGGGAAGAACGCAAATTCTTGCAAGATGGCGACACAGTTGTATTGCGTGGATACTGCGACAATGGCAGTCTCAGAATTGGCTTCGGTACATGTGAAGGAAAACTGTTGCCTGCACTGCCCTTCGAAGAATAAGTAAAGCGGTGTAGTTACTCCGTTTGGAGTCAGAAGTAGAAGGTTCGCCTTCTTTATAAATTTTGTTTGGGAATTCTTTAATAATTATTTTTAATAATTATTCTTCAATCTTTCGTACTTACCACTGCCATTTAATTGGGTACGAAAAGTATTAGGTATTTTTATACCGGTATACTAGCACTACATTCATAAAATTATGAATGCATTCAACTTGCTTCAGTCGACTCAAATATGGAATTGAGAACATTGACTTCGTGAAATTGGCCCTATAGAATACATCCTAGAATTTTACTTCTTATGTTTTTGTGTAGTATAAACCAGTGGCGTAGCGTAGTGGGGGCGAGGGGGGCGGCCCGCCCCGGGCGGCACTTTTAGGGGGCGGCAAAATTTCAAAATAAAAACTATAATATCGTATAAATATTTGAAGTATGTAAGCAATGGGGCGGCAAATTTTTCATCCGCCCCGGGCGGCCGAGACCCACGCTACGCTACTGGTATAAACTGTATTGCGCTCATTATTATTTGAATAAAATGTATACTAAATTGAATTGACTTCGTGAAATTGGCCCTCTAGAATACATCCTAGAATTTTTACTTTTTATGTTTTTTGTGTAGTATAAACTGTATTGCGCTCATTATTATTTGAATAAAATGTACACTAAATTGAATATTTTTTACTTTTTTTAAAATAATCAATTACGCAGAATAATTTATGTTTTCAACCTGAAGGAAACAGACAAAAAGTTAAAATTCCCACCCCTTTTTCCATTCGCATGCTGTATGTCGGATTTGTCATGTCATGTTAAGGAACTGTCAGTCAAGTGTCAATGTCATATGTCAATACTAATCTGGTATTGTTTTGCTATTGCTATTTTGCTGAAGAATCGTCGGTTACTGTGCTTTGTTTTTAAAGTAATAAAAACAAATGAATTAATTTGCTAATAGTATATTACTGCCGCTGATAATGGTGGCGTATTGCTGTGTTAAAGGTTGCACTAACAACAGCAGCAACAAAAAGAAAGATCCCAACGACATCACATCCTTTCATGCGTAAGTATTAAATTCAAATAGTAAATTGTACATTCGAGTTTCCACAAAAAAAAATACCTAAGATTTTTTTTAATCTATACCGATGCGACGAACGAGAAAAGCGGCCAGTATTGCAAAACAGTTTCCAAAAAAAAAACTTTTAGCCGAAATTGAATAAAATTTTGTTCGATTTTCATCGTGTTTCTATTGAAACCTAAGCCACTCTGCAAAGATGGTCATCAATGTATGTATTAGACAAGCCTTACGGCCGCCATTAAGGGGGAAATGGACTTGAAAGTGCAGCTATGTTTGATGCTTTTTCTAGTTTTCCAACAAACATTGAATTGAAGCAAAAATGGGTCCGAGCTATCGGCAGACCAAACTGGGGGCCTCCAAGCTACGCTCGCGTGTGCAGTGCGCACTTCAGCTACGAACAGATCAACCACGACAGACGGAGGATTCGGATCAAAGACGATGCTGTTCCAGTTAAAGATTTACCTGTGAGTCTACTGGTACACTATACAAGCTATAACATTAAAAGTTACCGATTTTTTTCTCACTTCAATTACCCAATTTCATATTATATCCTGTACAACTCGATAATAACCCCATTTTCTCTTTTTTTATGGTAGACCACTTAGCACAATACATTGTTTTTTTTTTCATCTTTTTCCATGGCTTATGTACAAAATGTGTGTGACTGCGCCCCCCCCTTGCCTCCCCCCCTTGGCGACACTGTTGAAACAATGACAATAATCTTTGTAATGTTCTGTTCCAGGCCAACTCTAATTTTGAGGCATCTCATGTAGAAGTTTGTCGGTTCTGTCTTGCTGCTGATCTGAAGATGCACAGCCTCCAGAGTGGAGTGCACAGGGTCTACATGGATTCACTTGTTGGATATAATGTAAGTTGAAGTCTGTAGACAGTCTGAAGCCATCTGCAAGGGAAAAAGTAATATTTATAGAATCAGGCATTACTTTGTGGAGTCAATAAATAATAAAATAGTAGAGGAGGTGCATTTTTCATGAAAAAGTAATAATGTATTGGTTGGGAAACAAGACGGAAGCAAAACTTGATTGCCTTTTTTTTTGGTTGATGAATTTCAACATCAATATTGTGATGTCTAACAAAATACTCTCTTTCTCCCTTTGCTATGCTAAGTACAGTACTGCCTCCTCCGTTAACATGAAGAACCAATCAGAAACCTCATCCTTTGACTTTTCTTATTACCCATTTTCCTGTTATTTTCTTAGTGTTGGCAGTTTCCCTTCCTACTCATATTAAATATTAAATAGTTTCCTAAATTTTATTGAGAGCATTCTATTTACAGGAGAACTATACCATCGAAGGCCTTCCTCAATTTGTATGTTATGAATGTGCGGCGCATCTGCGGAAATGCTATTACCTCATAGAGAAAAGTATGATAGCTCAGGCAACTCTACTTGATATATTTGCACATAATGGGAAGGTAAGAGTAAGACTAGTAAAATGCAGATCCTAAGATATCCCATTTATCCTATTACAATTGTCCTGCTCTAAAAATTCCATGGAAACTCAAAAATGAGCAGATTGCAGGCATTGTGTGCAACTAAGTATTTAATTATTCATTTCAGATAACCAAAGATCTCGTCAAGTTAAAAAATAGAATGGAACTTAATTTAATATCATCATTGGGCATTTATGAAGTAGATACAAATGAAGTTGAACCCAAAGAGGATTCGGAATTTGTAAATATTGATATTACTCACAATGAAGATGAAACAAGCAGTAAAACTGTAGATGATATAAATATGCCTAAAATAGAAGTCACACAATTTGAAGAAGTAGATGATATTGATGAGTATGATGTAATGGATATTAATTTTCATGAAGAGAATGATGAAAGGGATGATAAATTGAATGACAAATCTAAATGTGCAAGTCATGATGTCAATAATGAAAATTTTAATGTAAATAATGAAGAAAAAACTAAATTAGCTAGGATTATTCATGAGGAAGAAGTAAGTAAAGCTAATAATGGGAATAGACATATTTATTCTGCAGAGATTATGATTAATTTGTGTTGCTGAATTTTAGGAAATTAGAATTTATGAAAAAACAAGAAAGAGGACGAAATCAAGCAAAGGCGGACTGACGCCAGATGAAGTGGAAATGGAGAAATATTTTACCATCGTGAAATTAACGGTAAGTTATTTGATATGATAGTGCATTTTCTCGGAAAGTGTTGATTGATCAGGCAGGTTAAAGGGCATGCCCAAACATACTCCTAACTACGTCGCCCAATGCTGACGAAATTTGCCTGTACCTACATAATATGATAATAACTATAATCTATTGGGAAAATTGTGTTTTGAGCTGGAGTGGGAACAAGAGTAAACGTAAAATGGTGTTGTTTCCATCTCATGAGCCTTTAATAACGTACTTCAGATTTAGTTGAAAAACAGTTTGTTTGTTTATGCCCTCAGTTAGAGCAACAAATAGAAGAATGGAACAGTAGCAAAGCCAACACGGAATTCAGCAGTGAAACCTTTAAATGCCAAATCTGCTGCAAAGTGTTTGCACATCGCAATTCTTATCAACTGCATGTTTTAAGACATGAACCAGTAAGTTAAAAATTACAATTTACGATTTTTTATATAAGAGAGGACAAATGAGCAGACGTGTCATCTGATGGAAAGTGGTCACCATCGCCCAGGGACACCTGCAAGACGTAGGGATGCACAGGTGCGTTGCCGGCCCTTTTAGGAACAGGTGGCTCGCTTTTTAAAGATACCTAAGTTGTACCGCTCGGGGAATGTTGCAGCAGGAAGTTGGTTCCAGATCTTCGTCGTAAGAGGAAAGAAATTGCGTTTAAAATGCACGGTACTTGACTGCCAGCCATCGAGATGTTGAGGATGGAAGGACAGACGGTTCCGCGAAGTGCGGTAGTGGAATTTATATTATGTGTAAAATGAAAAGGGTTTATTTGCAATATTGGTTTCAGTAAAGTGCCTGAATTATTTCATTAATTCTGTTGTGCAATATTACACACTTTTCTTTAAATTGCAATGCTTACAAACATGTCTTCAAAGTATGTAGACTTTTTTTCGTATCGGTCAGATTGACTTGAAATTTGATATACATAGTAGTTTGGATGATGTAAGTTTAGTCAAAAAAAAAACAAATGAGATTAGTATTTTTATTTATATTCGTTTGGTTTTGGTGTTATCAGAGTAGAGGCAGAGCCGAGTGTGTGGTGTGCAAGCTTCGGTTCAAAAACGAAGTGCTGGCCAAGTCCCACGCTAATCGGACGCACGGCAAGAAGTTCCACTGCAAGAGCTGCCCCAAGGTGTTTAGTAATGTGTAAGTTTTATGACCTCTCACAATTCACGATGGCGAGTGAGCTTTATCTGTGGTAAAGTGTGCGTGTCTTACGAAGCCATTTTTGAGCGAGTTTTTTTTTTATGAGAGCGAAAGCGAGTAAGCACTAGCCCTTTGACATACCTAATGCAGATCATAAAATCATATGATCTTTAAATACGTCCCCTAAGATTTTCACCCAATCCCTCGATGGGCTTATACCATCTGCGCGGGAAGAGAAGCAACTGGTACATTCTATGTTTTTTTTTTGCTCCCAGACCAGCATGGAAGAAATGGATGGTTGGGTGAAAATCTTAGGGATCATGTTATATAGGCGATGTGGCTAGCAACCCATCACTGTTTTGATTCCCCTTTCCATCCATACGCCCACAATCATGCTAAACGTGGTCTTTAGGTCTTGTCACTTTGTCTTGTGTGGTTGTTAGGCTCTGTCTACCCCGTAAGGGATAAAGACGTGATTTATGTATGTATGTATGTATGTATTTAAATACGTGCATAACGCGCTGTCAATGTGACTAATACTACAGGCCTAGCGCATAACTGAGTCCGTTCCCAGGGTAAGGGAGCGGCACGGGAGGGGCGACTGAAGCAATGTGCCAAACGACGCATTACATCAGTCGGGCGTCAGCCTTGCTGTCGCCAATAGGTGTTAATTGAACAGGTCGCTTCAAGTAAAATGCACACGGGATTCGAAACCAACTCCGCTCAGGAACGGAGTCCATTATGCGCTAGACCTGCAACATTTTGTTTTCAGCGGCGTGGCAAAGAAGCACCACAAGTGGCACGTGGGTCACGTGTACGCGTGCCGCTCGTGTCCGTTCGCGAGCGCGCACGCGTCGGCGCTGGGCGCGCACACGCGCACGCAGCACGCCACCGCGCACGTGTGCGTCGTGTGCGGACACGCATTCGTCAGCGCACGGGGGCTCGCGCTGCACGCTGCTACTGTACACCAAGAGAAGCCTGTGAGTTAATATGCAAAAGTGTCTTAAATTTGTTCCAGTATGTTTCAGTGGATGATTCGGTTAGTTTGACTGACCCTTCTTACAATATTTCTTTAAATTTTTGATTGTAAGGGCCTGTTTCATCATTCTTAGTTAAGGCCCTGATATCTCTAATCAGCCCACGTCCACCCACTGCTGAGTAAAGGCCTCTTCATTTTCACGCCACTGCCCGGTCCCGTGCCAGTCTCATCCACAGTCTACCAGCCGAATGACAGATGTCATCTGACCAACTGAGCTAAATTTAGCCCCGCTTTTGACGCGGTTCACATTGAACATCCCTTAAAGGGATAAGTTCGCCTTTGTGCTTGTATCTCAGTGTTTGTCAATTGTATTTGATTTATGTTTATTTTGCACTATAAAGAGTTTAAAAAAAACATCCGTGAATAACATTTACAGCTGAAATAATCCAGAATATTTTTAAGACAGCTAGATTAATAATAATTTAACAGGATCGAGAAGAAAGCCAGCAGTATCGGTGTGAGCAGTGCGACCTCAACTTCAAGACGGAGGGCGCGCGACGCGTCCACATGCTGACCTCGAAGCAGCATAAGAAAAGTAAAAGTTTATGGTGAGGATGGGTGTCAGCCCCTAGGCTCTTGTACGGCCCTGTAGTTCGACAGATTCATACTCGTACTCATATTCATTAATTATAATGATTACATGTCTTTTTGATTCACTGCAGTAGAATGACAGTTTCAGTGTTGCCAGTTTTTGGAGAAATTTAAATAGACATAGACTTATGTCTATTTAAAATTTTCCAAAAACTCTATTCGACATCAAAAAATACACAGACTCTTAAACTAATACAAAAACATACTGAGTTGATGATGCCGAAAAGGTATTCGACTCAGCATTATGCTGCAGTAGGTGCAGTAGGTAGAAATATTGATGTTACCTAGCGAATGAATGAAAGACTGAACTATGTAAGGGTGATTTCAATGAACTGGCTGTTAGGCCAATGTGGCTACCTACTAATTCTAAATGCTGAACTTGTCAAAATTTTCAATTAACTGTGAATTTCTTGAAAATAGTACTTCAAAATTCCGTGTTGTGGCCAGAAACGTAATCGGTGTTTTAATTATTTGGAACTGTGAATACCGGAATACAGAACAGTCTGATTTTTCTAACGCGTATTAATAAATTCGTGATTTTTATTACTACTTACCTACTCTTTTAATTATTGGGACTACTCAGATTAGTATAAAAATACGCGGAATATTCTGTGTCCGCTGAGAAGCCTAAAAAAACTACATAATACAGACAATTACAAATAATGAAGTACTCTTAAATGCGACCTCGACTAATTAATAACTAAAATATATATATATAAATATATGTTGCTTCAGTGACTCTTCACCACAAGACCCTAGTTTAAAGCACTGTTGCAACAAATGCGGCGTCGAGTTCCCGTCGCTGAAGCAGCTGGTGGAACACGGGAAAGCGGAGCACGGCCGGGCGAGAAAGAAAACCAGCTGGAGTCTGCCGGGGGACTCTTATCCGACGCAGTGCGAGCATGTAAGAGTGTGACAAAGAACAAGAAATGTTTTTTCAAGTGAAAACTTCTTTAGCGGCGTTGTGCTCTTTTTGGGATGGGTAAAAAAATGTTAAACTCGCGTCAGGTCATGTGACGTGATCGGAAATTCGTAAGACGGAGGGAGAGTTGCTGCTGGGTCATTTAAGCGGCGCTGTGCGCTTGTGTGTAGTTTTCACTTATTCCGGCACCCCGGAGTACAACCCGTTGTTTTTTTTCTCTACTTTTGTTGCTCATTTCGTGCAGTTTGTCTATGTATGTATGTGTATGTATTTCTTACGGTCCGCAGGACATCTAGCTGATAGAGCAGGGGTGGCGAACCTTTTTTGGTGGACGTGCCATTTTTTCACAAATAAAGTAATATTTGGCTCTGACCTGTCATCAAAGACCCTGTTGTCTTAAGAGTGTGTTGTTATTTTACCATCATATGACCACATCGCCCTATTTCATAATAAAATAATCTTAAGTTGGTGATTTAATGGACAAAAATAAACCTTTTTTTATTATTGTCGTGCCCAAATTATTTTGAAGAGTGCCAACAGCACGCGTGCCATTGGTTCGTCCCTGTGATAGAGCGTGTTAGTGCAGCGTGGTGGTGAGCAGCCGCGCGCAGCACTGGCGGCACGTGGCGCGCGCGCACCCGGCCGCGCGCCGCCTCTACCGGCCCGTCGTCACCGCCGTCTGCCACGCCTGCGGGAAGGGCTTCCAGGTGCGCCCGGGGAAACTGAATCGCGTACCTCTGTGGAACCTTCTCTGTGGTTTATTATTATTATAGCCTTTTTATTCCGAATTCGCTACAATTTCAGTAAGTTGTTTTTTTGTTTTATTATTATTATTAAATTGTCGCGTAATTCGGCGTGCCTCATGGCATAGGCCTCCTCCGTGTATTGGAGGGTTTGGACTATAGTTCCCACGCGCGCCCAGTGCGGATTGGGAACTTAACACACACCATTGAATTTCTTCGCTGATGTGTGCAGGTTTCCTCACGATGTTTTCCTTCACCGAAAAGCTCATGGCAAATTGCAAATGTAATTTGCGCACATAAATTCCGGAAAACTCAGAGGTGCGCGCCCGGGATTTGAACCCACGACGCTCTGCTTGAGAGGCCACAGGTCAAACCACTAGGCTACCACGGCTCTCTGTGGTTTAATGAAGTGAAACTTTTTTCTAACACCTCGAGTTTTTGCGTCCGTCGCGGAGTGGAGATAAAAGGACAGGCGCTCGGCTCGTCAGCCGAGACCGATATGGCGGCGCCCGTAGCTCGTATCAGCTGGCCGTATAGCGATTGTTTTTATTATGTATTCCGTAGTCTAATACGTAGATTGAAATTAAAATTTATAGTTTTATATCTTGTCTACTATGATTTCCCGTTATCATTTCCATTTTCCAATTATTAAGTTGAGATTAAAAACGCTTTTTCTTAAAATGTTCAGTTAAATGCTTAAAAAAGTTTCACTTACGTCGTGGTTTCATTCAACCACACAATTCATTTTTTTGCAGTGAAAAGGTTCCACAGTGGTACGTGATTAAGTTTCTTTCACTATACAATCGAAGGCATTAATATCGATACAGCCATCATGTCAAATATCACCAAACTTATTTTATATACATTTATACCCGCCTTTGACGCCCTTGATGCGGTTCACTTTGAACATTTGTCAACTGTGACTTTGGTACAAAAATCCTGAAAAACATTTACAAGGCTATTTAGTTAAACTAAACCAACCACGTGCTGAAATATTCCGGAGCAGTTTTAAGAGTCCCAGTATATACTCGGCTATACTTGCAGAACTCCACAAAGTTGCGTCTGCACCTGCTGCGGCACTCGCCGCCGGCGCTGCCGTGCGCCGTGTGCGGGCGCGCGTTCCACGACAAGTACCTGCTGGCGCGCCACGCCGCCGCGCATGCGTCCGCGCGCCCGCACCGCTGCCACGCCTGCCCGAGGGCGTTCAAGCAGCGAGGCAACCTGGCACGACACTATCGGGTAACTAATTTAAAAATAACGGTCGTCGTGTGGGAATCCCTTAATCTTCGAATTATTTTTTTTTTAGTTTATTTCGGCCATGGCAATTAACGCTGGAAATTTTCAAGCTATAATTTCTGTTTTGCGTTAAGCCGGGTCTATTTTGATAAATAAATAAATTAAACAATCTTCTTGTGACGAACTACCCCGAACTTAAACCAAATTTCCTGGTCAACTGGAAATAGGTAAAATAAAGTTGCAAGTTGTTTGGAAAGGAAAATAGTAGCTCCTTTGGGGCCCCATCTAAAGTTCCGCTCTGTATTCAGCAGGAGACGACTACGACAAAGTGTTATCTGGTGACTCCAAAAGAACTAGAATCTGTTTCAGGTACACACAGGTGTCACCCCATACGAATGTACGATGTGCGGCAAAAAGTTCAAATATTCGACAAGCAGGAACCTGCACGTGCGTACCGTGCATTACAAGCTGCCACATCCGCCGCGCAAGAGGCGCGGCAAAGCCAGAGACGGTGAAGGCGATAGCGAGGATAATAAATAAATGTGTACCTATGTGATTTCTTTTGTTTTAATATTCTACTTGTAATTTGAGACTAACTAATACTGTGCATGGCCAGTTAGAAGAGTATTAGCAAAAACTGTTAACCTTGTGTTTTAGGTTCTTAATCGCGACCATGGACTAAATAAAATACGTATGGTGACGTAGTGATTGCGCTTTTCTTACTAAAAGCTATAGGTTACAATTTTACAAGTATAAACTAGCAGTTTTGATCAGTCCCCAAATCCCTGGTAGATCGATTGGGCCCATGTTGCTAAGAGTTATAAAATTGTAACTTATAGCTTCGAGAAACAGGACACAGGCATTGAGGTATTCCTAGGTAGACGCATGAGGGTAGTGAGTCCTCAGTTTCGTGTGATTAATTAACTATTATTACTATGGAATAAACTCTTTTTATTTTTTATTAGGAACAATATGACAGGCACTTGAAAATTGATTGACTTACAATTGTAAGCGCTTAAAATGATGGCTCGAACAACTTTTGTTTTCAATATGGCAACACCGTCTTCTTACCCCCTTTGACTTTTAAAAACGTGAATTGTCACCACGGGGTGGAAACAGCCATACATTTGTACCGACCGTAGAGATGCCATATTTTTGACAAATGAAATATCAAACTTATGCACTTGGCATAGAGTTCTTAGTAGTTTGAAAGGTTGTTGAGCGCGTAGGCCATGACAGAAAGTTTTTTTTTAAATCACCACAGGCTATAGAGATATCACAATTTTAGAATCGAACGATCGATAAAAAACCGTTAATTTTCGGTTCACTTTTGAATAAGTATTTGAATTTGACATTTCATTTTCTAGTTGAATGTTTCTTTTGCGCTTCGTGAGAGAAATATTTACTTTACTGCGAAAAAATACTAACGAATCATTATTTTGTTGCAGAACCAGAAACAACAAGCGACTGGCTGCTTACGTTGCGAAGTGTATTTAATTAATTTCTGTTTGTGCTTTGTGTGTTTGTTTTTGTGGTTTCAGGCATGTCTCCTGTAAGAAAGTGCCTCGTCAACGGCTGCGCATCCACGTCGGGAACAGCAAGCGTGTGCTGGTGGCCCCGCAGCAAGCAACTGGAACGAGTGTGGATCGACCTTTTGGCGCCTCGCAGCTCAAGATTAACGTCGTCGCTTATACACCGGGACCGCGCTGATCACAATTTTTGTGTGAGTTATTTGTTATTTGATCCATAGGAGCGACCTTCGTCGCTAAGCGTCGGTAAGCAGCAGAGAAATGTAAAGTCTGTTGTTTTTAAACTTTCATGCAACAAAGGTTACTTCGCAGCTGACTGTATGTGTTTACCATGTTTAGTACAACCTGTTCTAAGGTTGACACTACATACAAAATCTTTGTAAATTTCAGGTTTGCAAACTTCATTTTGAGGAGAAATTCTTCAACGGTGAAAAGAGAGTTCCATTTTCATGGCCTACCTTATTCACCGAAGAGGAAATTTTGACTCGGAAGCCCACGGTTCCTGTTACTGTCTGTAAGTATTTATTCTTTGAACTTGATCCTGAATTTAAGTGCTTGTACAGCATGTATACAAATGGAAAAAATTGGTGTGGAAATTTATTGTAAATTAATTGAGAACTTGAAATGACAAAAGTCTGTCACCATGTACTTAACACTTTTTGCAACTTATGAATATTATCTCAGTACTGTGTGAGGGTAACACCTGCACATTCATGTAACTGAACTGAAAGACCAAAGAACCCATATAAGATCACTTTGTTGTTCGTCTGTCTGTCTGTCAAAACTCTTTTTCTCAGGAAAACATGAAGGTATCAACACAATCAAAAGATATGGCTGTTTATGCTCCATTTAGACGACCATATAGCCTAGTGGTTAGTGACTATGAAGCTAGAGGTTCTGGGTTGGAATCCCAGTAGGGGCATTCATTTGTATGATAAATATGAATGTTTGTACCTGAGTCATATACAGACATAGGAATCCAGGGGGCAACATTTTATGACAGGTCGGAAATTTCCTATATTGAGAAACTCAATTGGGAATGGATAATTATTTTAAAAGTGCTTGGTGATTTTTCTATTGATAGGAATAACCAACCTTAGCTATGGAAAAAAGTTACAGATTTTTCCTTAGCTAAAGATGGTTATTCCTATCAATAGAAAAATAATCATCCATTCCCAATTATCGATGCTTGTTCTATATGTATACTAGTCCTAAAATTTTATATAACCTGTCATGAAATTTTGCCCCCCTGGATTCCTATGTCTGGTCATATATGTATGTTTATCTGTTGTCTAGTACCCATAGTAGTATTTGCTTAGTTTGGGACTAGATCAATTGGTGTAAAGTGTCCCACAATATTGATTTATTTATAAAATTTATAAAATTTATTCATGCCACATATTTTGAGAATGAGAGAATGAAAATGAGAATTGTTTATTTAGCTCACAAAAATTAAATACTAATACACATGAAAATTACACATCTAAAATGGTTGCCACTCTGCTTTGTGCGACGAACAGATGCCAAGAAGCAAGGTCTCACAGCATTGTAAATATACCACAACAATAATTTACACACACACACACAAATCAGTGTCTATATATTATATCTGTAAGATAGGATTTAAAGAGTATTTTTAATACATTTCAGCAGTCCAGACAGTAACAGATCACTCATACGCTGTTGCAGTACAGACAAATGCAGACTTAGTACACCAAAAAATAAAATGGTCCAAGGCAAACGGTAGGTTTATTTCATTTTACAATTAATACCTACTAATAATTACAGTAAATAACTTTTGCACAGACAGACTTAAAAAAAAGGCGAGCAATAAAATCATAGCATTGCATGCCTGGCACAGCTAGTACTAGTAGGTACATATATAAATCTAGTATCAACGACATAAAAATTTTAACTTGGTTTGTTCGTCTGCTATGTGCTCCTCTTAAACTACTGATCTAATTGCGATGAAACTTTTGGAAGTTGTTGTGAGTACTCTCACAATAGTTTCTGTGTGGAAAGAAACAGGCAAGCAGAATAGCAGTAGGGCAGCAATTGGTTTGTCCCTAAACCAATCTGTTTGATATGAAACTTTGGTTATTTGTTGATGGTTTTTGAGGTGGTAAAGATCAAGATTGTTCAAGATCTGATGATGGGATCTTTGAAGGAATCAACAGAACTCCCAAAACTCAAAGGAAAAATCTCCCTTATATGTATCACAGAATAAATAATAGTAATAACGTACAGAAGCTTCTCTCTGCAAACCCATTAAAAGCTACCAACCGGTTTTCGGCGTCGTACAACACCTATCAATTGGACTCGCAGAAGAGTCGAGAGATAGGCGATAGAAAGAGAGGCAACTAGAGCTGCCGGTAAATTAGCGCTGTGCCACAGATTAGATAATTGTTACTACGTGTTTGGCGCTGTGCGACCGAAATTGCGCTTTATTGTGTGGTAGCAAGCGTCGCTATTTATTTAATCTTAAATGCGGAGCTGAACTGAACAGTCATGCTTATAATGTATAGTATAATGACTCATTGTATAATAACTATGTTAGTCCCATTTTAATGATACTACTTTAATATTTTTAATTACCTTTGCAGCTGAGATAGCAGTCAATGTAAAAAGCATAAATCATGACCACAGTTATGCGTTTAATCCCAACAAAACCATGAAACTTTCTATTCAATCTGGTAATCTTGGTCAAATTAGTAGGAAATTAATTTAGACTTAGATAGATATAAAATATTTAGAGATTGCCTGCGCACTTTTATTTTTCATGTAATTTGGAATATAGTTTGTAGACTTTTTTGTCATTTGGCAACGGAGCCCTAAAAACATGCATATAATTCTGTGACCCATAGGCGGACATGTAACGCAAATAAATGAATTTTAAACATAGGGGCTGCTTTTGGGGTTACCTAAATTAGAAAATAAAAAATAAAAGTTTTGCTCATTGTGAGCATCTCAATTTTTTTTTATAATTATAAAATAGTTTCGAAGTTTTTATTTATTTAAGAATATTGCCCCCCCCCCCCCCTCCCCCTATCTAATAATATAAATAATAATAATACGTATTATTGTAGATTTTGCAGTATGCCTGGTAGTTTTTTAGAATTGTTGTAGTAATAAATGCCTAAGAAGGTAAATACAGAGGGTGGAGCAAAAATAATCATCCTGTTGGAAGACGCTATAACTTTTGCAAATGGCGGCGAACGTTAATTCTGTTTTGATATTTGTGAAGTAAATAGATGCAGAATACACGTCAATAAGCAGTGGAAAGCTATTACTCCTCAAGAACGCGGAATAATAAAAATGTTGAAGCCCTTAAAGTGAAAATTCGACAGGAATGCGAGAACCTATCGCCAGAAGTGCTGAAAAATGCCATAAAACGAGCGCGTATGGTCATCAATGCTGTTGGCGCCACTTGACCGATATCATTTTCTCGACTTGATGATAAAAATTCTAATTCATTAAATAAATATATTCCTCAAGTAGAACCAAAATTTTTCATTCCTAAATAAATTACAGCAAAATTGATTACTTTTGCCCCAGCCTGTATATAGTGAGCTTGTTAAAATATTTAAATGAACTTTTTTTTCGCTTATTAGCCAGTACTTTGTAGTGCGATGAGCAATATTTAGATTTATCTGGATCATTTTTACAGAATCTTCATTTAGAGTTTTGTAAATATCTTTCAGAAATTCCAACTAGCACTGGATTTGAAGTTGGTGGATCAAGAATTTCTGCAGAAAATCTTGGTATGTATTATTGGCCATTGGTTCATATTTCGAGCTTCAAAAATATAATTAATTTTATCATCAATCATCAATTCAATATATATAAAACTCTTACTCGTTACTGAGTCACTGACGGACAACGCACAGCCCAAACCGATGGGCCTAGAGACTTGAAATTTGGCAGACATATATACCTGGAGTATCCTAGAGGTGCACTAAGAAGGGATTTTTCGATATTCCTACGGGATAGGGAATAAATGGGATTTATCTGAAGTAGAGATTTTGAATAAAAGACAAAACATTCATTTCCTTAGCCCAAATTGAACATGTTTCCATCTGAACTTTAGTCACCAAAAATATAAATTTGCAATTGCAGGTCCTTCCAACACAATTGAGCCAGAAGTAACACTGGGTGGCGCCGCTGCGTCCGGGGCAGCCGCTGCAGAGCGGGAGCGCGAGGCGGCCCCGCCGGGACCGGGACTCCCAGGCCCTGCCCCCGCCCCCGACGCATCTGGAGCACCAGTTGTGACCCAGGAGGCAACTAATCGCCCCAGTAAGTTGCTTTTAAACGACGAATTTAAAAATATTATACGTTGGTAGCTTGACACCAGTGACTAAGTAATCTTAATATCCCCTTCAATATTAAATTGATCGCACAGAATCATTTGATCCTTGATAGTAAAATTATTATTTAACTTTTCGTGAGACATTATAATACAAATACAATTAACGGTTAAATCACGATTATAAGTCGGGAACAGTCCATCTTTTTTTTTTTTTTTATATGAATAGGAAGGCAAACGAGCAAGTGGGTCACCTGATGGTAAGTGATCACCACTGCCAATAGACACCCGCAACCCCGGAGGGATTGCAGATGCGTTGCAAACCTAGAGGACTAAGATTTAATTAAATTAATTAATTAATTTAATTAAATAATTTCCCCGGATGTCTTACTCTCCACACCGGAACACAGCAGTGCAAGCATTGCTACTTAGCGGCAGGATTAGCGAGTAAGATGGTGGTAGCGATCCGGACGGACCTCGCACAAGGTCCTACCACCCGCGAAATCTTTTCGGAAGATCTTCATCAGGGTTGAATGCGTTCACGACGGCGGCGCTCACCTCACTGCCCGGCGCCGCTCGCGTTTTTCTCACTCCGACGCGACAAGGGTAGATCGTGGTACTTCGTCATCGATGTCACGGTGGTCTCTGTATGTGACGCCGAGTCGCCCGCACCAATCGACGGCAAGCAGCAGGCACTATCTGTGTCCTCGAACCCTGCTTGAGACGCACACGTTACCACACTTGGCACAACCGGCCTCCACGTCGGTGGCAATCCCATCCACTGTCCCTATTAAAATTCGGGCGACTGTTACCGACTTATAACCGTGAAGTTTAACCGTTAATTTTATTTGTAGTAAAATTATTGTTTATTGTGAAAAAAGAATTCACCAGAGCTGAAATTAACTTGTTGATTATATTTTGTTGTGTGAATGTCGATTGATACAAATTCAAATTTGTTCATTTGTTCGTCCGCTATGCACTCCTCAACTAGGTACTCATCCGATTGCAATTAAATTTTTGTGAGTTGTTGCAATCTCCCACGATGGGTTCCGAGTAGATAAACATGCAAGTGGCACGACGAGAGGGCGGCAATTCGTATTCCTAAACCATTTGATTGCGATTAAACTTTGGTGTGTAGTTGTGTCCACGCCCAAGATGGTTTCTGAGAGGGTAAACGGGGACGCAGTAACCCATTTGCCCGAAACGGCACAATTGGTAATTTATGTATAACTAGCTGACCCGGCAAACTTTGTTCCGCCTTAAATTTGAAAAAATCCTTTGTAAGTGCATCTTTATACTAATCAAGGAATAATGTGTAGGCATGCTAAATTTAATGTCTGTAGCTTTATTAGTACAACATTTCGGAATTTTCCAATCCCGTGGGAAAATCGGGATAAAAAGTATCCTATGTCCGTCTCCTGGTTCTAAGCTACCTCCCTACCAATTTCCAGCCAAATCGATTCAGCCGTTCTCGAGTTATAAATAGTGTATAAATGTTATATATTTCAGGGCAACGAATTGTGAGGAGTATTGAGAAATTGACACCCAAGTGCAGAAAAATGTATTCAAAATGCACCAAAATATTAAAATCGAAGCGTCGCATTATTTTTGACTACGCAGATAGAATTGAAAAAGCTGAACGACTTGCTGAAAGTAATTCATTTAAAGCTGTAGTAGAACGTATGACACCTTGTGCCCAAAAATTGTTTGCAATCCAAGCAAATAATGCGAATAAGCATGTAAAAAAACGGCGATTTTCCACTGTGGAGAAAATGATGGCTTTGTCTTTATTAAAGCGTAGTCCGAAGGGTTATAAACTATTACAAAAGATGTTTATACTCCCAACTAGAAGGACTTTAAATACCTTTTGTCAACATATAATTGTAAAACCTGGAATAAACAAGAATGTTATGGCTTCTTTGAAAGAAAGAGTAAAAACATGGGACCTAAAAAGGAAATTTTGCTCTATCGTTTTTGATGAGGTGCAACTAATGCCACATTTGACATTTGTGGAGTGTGAAGACCACATTGACGGCTTCGTGAATTTCGGCCAACAAGCCGAAAAAAAACTGTGTGACCACGCCCTCGTCTTCATGATCCGAGGAATTTGTTCAGCTTGGCGGCAAAGCATAGCATTTTATCTATGTGAAGGTGCTACCCCAGCATCGACGCTGAAACATATTCTTAAGGTAATGAATAATTAAATATCACAAAAATATTAGATTCATCAGTCTCATTTTCCAGTTTCTTATTATTTTTTATATTTTGTATGTTATTCGGATTACTGGAAAGGGTCTTTTGACCATGATTCCAGATTTGGCAGGTCAGGTTATTGAAGCGACTGTCATCTGCCTGACCTCTGTAACACCTATGCCAGGGAAACGTGATTATTATTTCTTGTATAATTGTGCATGTTTTCTCACAATGTTGACACCTGACACCGTAAGCCCGTTGGTTTCTACAGTGATCATGAGTCCACCTCCTGGCCACGCGAGCACCAACTATGCTATTTTATTTTTACAAACAAACAAATTGTTACAGGATATTGTGGAAGCTGTAGCAGATACGGGGCTAATTCCAAAAGCCTTAATATGTGACCAGGGGGGCACGTTTCAGCGTTGCATCAAAGAAATACAACAAGAAACAAGAAGTCACATGGTCCAGAACGCGCAAACAGGTATACTACAGTTAATACAGCTCACAAATATATGTGTGACAATGATTCTATGAAAGAAAGGTTGCAAACATAACCATGGAGCATTGAGTGAAAAGATGAAACTGTCACATGCTTTGCAAGTATTTGTCATAGTGTGTGTAAACTTATTGAAATGTAAATATATTTTTTGGAACACAATCCTACTAATGTTATAAATGCGAAAGTTTGTGAGTGTGTATGTTTGTTCCTTCTTCACGCTAAAATTACTGGACGGATTTGGACAAAATTTGGAATGAAGATAGCTGGTACCTTAGAATAAAACATAGGCTGAAAATCACTGCCTTCTTAGTTTCTAATTAATTCCCAAAGACACTGGCCTTATCTCAGCAAGACCCGGATTGCAAGCAACGGCGGTCCGGCTGCAGCTTTAGCTCAGGTTTAGTCCAACCTTAGCAGTTACAGGATATTCTTGTGCACTGGATTTTAGGCGGTAACAAAACACCAAACTTCTTGTCAATAGTTTTTTTAAACAATTTAAAATTATAACATTCAGATATAACGTCTTTTCCTTGGCGAGTTCAAGTGTCGACTTTGGTGCGCAACGTTGGTGTCAACCAACGTTGCGCGCGCAGTCCTTAACCAACAGTGCATCCCCTTCACTCACGCAAATATTTGAATAAATACGCCAAGTGGAGTGCCAGTATTATGAATGCACATTCCCTATTTTGTGTAGTAGTGCAATATTTCGATGAAAGTAGGTACAGATATTCGACCGATATGTTTACATCCTCGCCACCTCCGTCGCTCGTGTCCTTTAAAGGTGCCAATGAGGTCGGCAGGACGTTGGTTGCAAGTTCGTGATACAATTATAATTTTATTGTTCTAGAGAATTCTCTCCTAATCAAAAACCACAAGCTCTACATGTTTTACGACCCACCCCACCTGATAAAATGTGTAAGAAATAACATGTTAACTAAAGACATGGTATTTAAAGGAAAAGTTACTAAATGGACTGATATTATCGAGGTAAGAATGGTGCTACAGCCCCTATGTTATCTTAGATTCAGTCAGTAAAAAGTAGTTCTCAATTCGACGCGTATTTTTGTTACCTCAGAACTCCGTCACCTATGAAGCGATTAGATTTTTTGAAGGGGTATATTTCCAGATTGATCTCATTTAGCTCAGTCGAGTCAAAATATGTACAAACATATAGCGATATATACACACACTTTCTCTATGGAAGCATAATTTGGTAAATAGATACTGATTGATGATGGAGACTTCAATCACGTCTGCCGATTTTTTTGATTTTCAAGATTAATATTCTTCCATGCTGGGCTGGGAGTGAAGAAAAAACATAGAATTTACCAGTTGCTTCTCTTCCCGCGTAGATGGCAATAGCCCATCGAGGGAATGGGCGAAAGTCGTAGGAATCATGTTATAGGCGATGCGGTTAGCAACCCATCACTATTTTGATTTCCCTTTCCATCTATACGCCCTTAATCATGCTGAACGTGGCCTTAAGGTTTTGTTACCTTAGGCTCTGTCTACCCCGCAAGGGATAAAGACGTGATATCTATGTATGTATGTATGTATGTATATATATACTATTGTTGTATATCTGTTTTTGTACCTATGTTTACAAATTAATAAATGATTGATTGATTGATATAAATAGTTTTTGTGAAACCAACAAAAACGTGGAAAATGTGCAGTGTGGTTAATATTCGATTATTTTATACTATACTAGCTTCTGCCCGCGACTTCGTCTGCGTAGAATTATACATAAAAACCTTCCTCTTGAATCACTCTATCTTTTAAAAAAAACCGCATCAAAATCCGTTGTGTAGTTTTGAAGATATAAGCATACATAGGGACATAAGGATATAGGGCAGCGGTCGTCACACTTTACTAGCCAAGGGCCACAAATGACAATGTGGGTACCAGGGCCGGGCCGCAGAGTATGTGAAGGAGCTTCAAGAGCCTTTGCACACTCTTATAAATACGAAAGTGTCTCTGTCTGTCTGTATGTTACCTCTCTACGCTTAAACCACTTTGCCGGGCCGCAGAAATAACGCCTGCGGCCCGCGGGCCGCTATATGACGACCACGGATATAGGGACATGGGGACAGAGAAAGCGACTTTGTTTTATGCTATGTATTGATAGTGATTATTATTATTTATTTTATTACTTTATTTTATTTTAGGTCTACAAAAATGATTGTGAAGTCGGAGAAATACGTATGCTCCCAAAATTAACGGGTGTGTAACTGGTATTTATAATTTTTTTACCCTTTGTTATCACCGGGCAGCAGCATTTTTATGTACACACCGTGTTTTTTTTTTAATTCCGACAACTTCGGCATATGGCTTTGTATAGTTAAATAAACAAAGTAGTAAAATAGTTTTTCAAAATAACAAAAAAAAAATATTTTTCTCGTCCAATCAAAATAATTAAATCCTACATGAACGGTCATTCCGAAGGACCTTTAGAGTTAACCAGAAGTTAGGTGATTAAAATGAAATATTCAAAATCTCATAAATAGTGCTAACTAGAATACAAGTGTCTTATAGAAAATAACTTTATCTGACCTAAGGAATACTTCCTTAAAATTCTTGGAATTCAAAAAAACACAGTGTATAAATCGTAAGATAAAGATTTCTAGATGCTTTTTTAAGGATTCTCACATTGGTTTATAAATTTAACAGATGAACATGTCATCCCAGCGAAAATTAAGAAGATGAAAGTTAAGAACTGCACGCAAGTTCTCAGCGAGAAGACAGCAGGATTGCTAAACTACACATCGAAATATGGTAATTTTAAGTATATAGACACATTATATCTATACTATGACTGTGACTGATATTACTGTTTGTTATATTATTTGTAATATAATATCAGTCATTATAATGGTAAACGAAAGTCTGTTTGTTTGTTAGCTTATCAAGACAAAACTGCTGGACTAAATTTAATGGAAATTATGTATGTTAATAGTGGTGGCCCATTGAACTAGTCCCAAACCCAGGACACATCATTTGGCAAACAATTTGTTTACGAAATATTATTTTACAAATTTTCGTTTGGAAATATTTACTCCCCGCCGTAGCATTTTAATTTTCTTGTGGCCTCAAGTCTAACCTAGCCTTAAAACACATGTAACTTGTGTACTTATATGTAACAGTTTGAGCACGGTACTTACGTTGTTGTGAAAATAAAACTTGCTGTACAAAGTGTGCAAAGCGTACTGTCGGTCAAATGACAAGGTATTTAAAAGGTAGATAGACTAAAGAGTAAGCAGGTGACCTGGTCACCGCACTGCAACTAGGGCATGCCTTTTTGTATGGCAATGCACTCACTGCAACCATCAACCAACTACGGTGTGTGACCTAATATTAAAAATGTAACTTTTATATTATTGCGTTTAGCCGGTGGTCACGCCGAAACAAAACAAATTATCTCGGGAAATAGACGTCTACGCTATACGACACGCGAATTTAAAGAAGACCACGGCATAAATAAATAAAAAACACAACATCTCTGAGTGAGCTGTTAATTATAATGTTTCAGCTACATACGTCGACGGCACGGCCGTCAGCGAGACTCTCAAGAATACATCGGAAGCGGTCCTTTTCTTCGACCGGCTGTTCGACAGCGTCAACGGGTCTCGCAGCGGCGCCGCCCCCGGCAAGATGAGAGGACCGGTTAAGGAAGTTAACGGCACTTCCAAACATGTATCGTTTTGGAAGGATGCCATCAAAATTTTAAAAGATATATATTTCATAGATTCGTCTAGTAAAGATGCTTTGAGACGCGGTCACCCTGTCAATAAACGCATCCAGACTATTGACAACTGGATAACAACTTTGGAAAGTTTCATCAAAATCTGGACTGACCTCAAAGATATTGATATAAAATTCTTTTACACTCGAAACCTAAATCAGGACCCATTTGAAAATTTTTTTGGTCGCATCAGAGCCCTCAATCATCGCAATAATAGACCTGATCCGTACACCTTCACGTGTTCCTTCAAATCTTTAATGATCAGTGATGTTTTAGGCCCTCATTCCTCCGGCTCTAACTGTGAGGATGACGTAGGCGAGACGCTTTTGACTTCAGAATTATTGGTGGCAATACCATTAAATTCTGAAACAGGCAACGCTCAAAATGCTGCCGATACATGGTCTCCTGTTGCAGGCACTAGCAGAGCCCAGCCGGCAGCCGTCCCCGCGCCGAGCCGTTCCGCCGCCGTCGCACACGGCGCGGCAGCCCCCTCACTGCTGCTGCAGACTCGGAAAGAAAGAATCAACGTGCATTCATCAGCGTTCACTGCAGGATTTGTATCCAGGAAACTATTACAAAAAACTAAGTGCCAGTCTTGCAAAAACGCGATATTAACTAGCCAGCATGGCGATATTCACTCGTGGATAGCTGCGCGAGAAAGAACTCTCTTAAAAGGTTCTAACCTAAAGTATCCCACGTCGCGCTTTGTTATACTGTTCAGGGATTTAATTAAAGTCATTAACGCAAACCTGGACGCCCACTGTCATACACAGTGTATAACAAAAACTATTAGAACCGATTTTTTGCAGACCGCAGATGTCAGTTGGCTGGGGTGTGAACTGCATCATAAGGACTTATTGGAAAGTTTTATCATTCTCGTTTGTCGTGTCCAAATTCATAATTGGTGTAAGACCATGAACCAAATACTGAAGGGATCATATTCAGAAAAATTATCTCGTCATGATTTACCGTTAATGCAAAAACTGGCACTTAAGAAGTATCAAGCTACCAGAGTCAAAAGATAATTTGTTTTAGATTGCGGCGTGCGGTGCGGCAGGATCAGCGCACGCGGGCTCGGGCATGCGGGCAGCGGCAGCGGCAGCGCGGCAAGGAGACGCCACGTAACGGACGCACTGAACCTAACTTGAGGTTGGAAATTATCCCGACCGACTCGTATATTCGTACTTTGTTTTTTAAAACATGATACTTCATTGAGTTTCTTACCGGTCGTCAGTGAACCTGACCATGAAGCTAAAGATTGCGGGTTCGAACCCCGGTAGGAGCAGACATTTGTGTGATAAACATGAATGTTTGTACTCGAGTCACGAATATCATCCGTATCGAACAGCTCGTCTGTGATCTAGTGGCCCAAATATAAAAAAACCATTATCGTCTAGGCACTAGAGAAGGCAACGAGTGCCAAGTACCTACCCATGGGCCACTGAGTAGTTAACAGCTCTGCCTAAAATATGTGTCAGGTTGAAACCTTCCCTTTAGTAGTGCACACGATCTGAGATAATCATGTTCTGCTGTTTACTGTTGCAGGGGTCCAACTTATCGGACTAGAAGTGATGTTCGCAGCCTGAAGCGAAACAATTTTAATCTGTCTACGCCTGCGCATCATGCTGTCGTTCGCAATTAACATTTGGCAGCCTGAATCGTTTCGCACCTTAACATTTCGCAACTGTTTAATATTTCTGAAACTGTAACACAGTTTCAAAGTTTGCGAAATGAATCAGGTTGCCAAAAGTTAGTTGCGAAATTAACGGATCCCTAAAATTACATTTCCATTCAACCTTATAAGATCTTTGCGCCATTGCTAAGAAACTATAATAGTTTTATTTTGCTTTTACTGGGTGAATACATATGATTTTTGCTATTTTTCGGTCCAATTAAAGTTAGAACCAGGAATTGATTAAAGTAACTATGAGAATGTAGTCACATTTTAATATACTATCTATCCTTTCAATAATTAATAATATGTATCAATCAGAACATAAAACACCCAATTAAAGTAGTTTTCCTTCTGTTCCTAGATAAAATGATATCACAGGCATAGATTAAATGTAGAGACCTAGTAATATTATAAACCTGGTTCTCTTATTAACCTCTCACCCCTTGCAGAACTGTAACAAAGACATACTGACCGCTGACAAGTTCAATCTACTGTCTCGTGTTGGAGTCCCATAGGGTCTATGGTATGTGGGACACAGCTACTGGCAATTGTCCAGGGATAAGACCAGGGCGGAGGCGGGGCCCTTAGCTATAACACAAATCAAAATTGCTTACTTACTAATTAGAATACTATCTTATTTGAATTTGTAATATTTGCCTTAAATATCAGAGAGTAATCATTCCTATTACAGCTATATTTCAGCTCCACATATAATTAACACTCCTTAACCTGTATTTGCAGATAATTTATTACTAGCAAGTTGAGAACATATATAATATTTTTATAGATAGGTTCAGGTTACCGCCTAGGTATGCTAGTAAGTGACCGTTTATTAAATATGTTCAGTTTAAATATTTCTTCTTAACAATTTGTATTGTACTTTAAGTTTTGTGCTCTTTGTTCGTAAGTTTATGATTTTTTATGAGAATCTTCCATGAGAATATGTGTTGTATATGTTTTGTCACTCGCGGCGGGCGTTCGCGCGTAGTGTGATGTGAAATGTAATGGCTTAGATTCGAGCATTACAACCCAGCATAAACTGTATCGTTCATACAATACAATTCCAACGTTCGTGCTTGCTGTGAGTGCACCGAACAGCCCGAGCGAGCGTCAGAACTATTATCTGCGTTGCACATTCTGCAATCCATGCATATCTGATGATATGAATAAATTAATTTTGTAATTAATTAACATGTTTTCCTGCCGAGTTTCTTGTTATTATTAATTAGGACATAATTACGTTGTTTTGTTATGCTATTAATAAAATAATTTATGCATGCACGATACGGTATTTTATTATGAGCGGAAGGTCTCTGTTATTTTCTTTGATGCAGGGACCTTAAGCTCATTTCTAAACCTACAAAACATTTCAGCATTTTGAAAGCTTGAACTGTGACGAGTACCATTTTTACCGGTATTTTTTACGTAAAACTACGATATGAGACCTCACTATTATCGGCATAAACCGATCCATAGTCATAGAGGCGCATCACTACGGCACAGTGGCTCCCCCACGGTGCTGTGGTGCACTCCTCAACTATCTCTACGAACGGACCGTTGTAAGGCCTGTTTCCCATCTGTACTACTATATCTCTCTAATCTGTGATTGTCACTTCGCTAAACACCATTTTCGTGCATTTTTCCTGTGTTCTTCCAAGTTTATTTCTGTTATCCCTAGAAGAAATCTCAATATAGCTGTACTTAATAACTTTTTTTAGTGCATAATCGGAGAAAGACTAAGTTTAAAACTAATTAGTATAGGTAGGAGATTTAATTTAGAGCACGCGGATTCACGCACCAGTCGTCACAATGGACAATCCCAATCCCCATGAAAGCAATAATAAAAATGTGTCATTAAGTTTGATCGCGGCTTACGGCGCCTCCGACTCCGACTCGGACGACGCAGAGACTCGATCTAATCATACGGGAAACGATTCAGATGCCGCGGAACTTAGTGAAATGGTGTTAAAGAATAACATTATAAATGCTTGTGCTCACGGACCCTTGTCGCGGACCTCCGCACGCGAGGAGGTGGAAAAGTCGAGGCATATGATCATAGACAGTTCGGAGAGTGGTGTAGTGGAATACGAGGTGACTGAGTATCGTGAGGACAGTGATTCTGACTCTAGTTCGTCAAGTGACTCGAGTGACAGCGATGTGGATTCCGTGAAGGATATCCTTGAAGAGCTGTCTAGCAGGTAGGTCGGTTTCATTCATATTCATAAGGCACAAGTCATGCTGTCTGCTTATTTGGTACCAGCTGTTATGAAGGCTGTTGCAAACAATGGTGTGTAAACATCCTAAATATATACAACTAGTGACAATAGTAAAATGCTTATGATGGAATGTTTTTATGCACAAAACTTGTATATACTGAAGCTAGGATGACTCAATTACTGTACATTTTGGAGAGCTAAGTGGGGACAATTCATTTCCAATGGGTATTAAACTTGGTTAATTATTTTGGACTTCTTTGTCTGTGCTGCTGCAATCATGATGTAACATATCTAAAACAAAGTTTACTTGTAAAACTGTGGAATATTGCTGTATCATTTGTAACATTAATTTAAATTCCTGATACTGATATATGCCTATTGAGTTTAAAATCAAGAAATGAAAATTCAATACATTATGCATTTCAAGTTCTATTTGTAATTATTTATTGCTTCAAAGAATAGTTTGTAGTAATCTGCAATATCAATTAATATTATATTTCCCCAATTTCAGACATTTCTGTGACTCATGTGATCATTGCTCAATTATTTAAAATCAAATTAAAAAGACTCCATCACATATAAACTAGTTAGTGCCTAGCATGTCTAGGACAATATAGAACAGATTGCTTCATTTTATAATTATCTTGTAAAGTCGCCTTCTAAACAGACATACAAAGTTCAGAGTCTGTAAGTTTGTGACAATCCTGTTGATTTTGGTGGTCTTTAAGTCCATCACAGGAAGATGGATCATGTCATCTTATTTTAAATTAATTCTTGAAACAAACAGTAAATATATATCAGGAACGAACAATATAGCTTTCTATTTCAGAAATAATTGTTAGAGTTGGTACATTAGTTTCAGAGATACCCTGTCACACAACATGGTTTACTTATAAGTGTCTTAGAATTGTTTCAGAATACTTTGCATGTGGTTGAGATAATTTGATTAAATACTCCTGTTAATTTTGTATTCTATTGACCAATGTATGTAATCATTTTACTATCAAAATCAACTGTAAAACATTTACAAGGGTATTAAGTTATCCTAACCCAACCATTTACTGCAGCATTCCCGAAGATCTAAATAGAAGCCAAGCACAGACTAGATGTTGCCACTCTTACAACACATCACACAGGGCTACCTTGGTTTTATGCCGGAATAAAAGTGATAACAAACAAATCATGAATAAGTTACAACTTTTATCCTTGTCAAGACAATACAACTTTCTATGATGCTCAACACATTCCTTGCCACTTTTGCCAGCAATGCATAATGCGGTATTATGACTTTCAAACATTGCCTTTTGCAACAATTCGGCAATGCACATTCATTCACCAAGTCTTGGGTTTAACTTAATGTTACAATTTGAAAACGTCAGAACTGGAGAAAAAAAACTAATTTGGAAATTAATTAGTTATCTCATTTATGAACATTCACTTCCTGTTCACATTGCATAATATTATGAGTTACATTCTTGTCTAGTCTATTGTTTTGGCATCTATAATTTGTGTACATATATTTTCTAGAGTGATGATTGTAGAAATATACTGGTTGCTATTTGTTTTTGTTTTTAGATTTGGAAGCAGACATGGCTATTGAAGTTTGTAATGAATTGCTTTAACTGATGCATTTATAAAGCTGAGCATTACAAACAAACTAGTCAAAATGGACAACATTTTCCATTCAAACTAAATTATTAACAGTAATTTTTAACTTAGATGTTTTGGGCTTGTTTAATTAAAACAAGTTTAAGTAACAAAGACTGACATTGAAATTAAGTGCCAAATTATCACTCAAGTGACCAAGGTTCTTCCTTCCCAAAGGTTATGCATGTTTTTGCTGTTGACACTTTGGTATCTAAATGGACAGATTTGGCACAATTCAAGCTAATTTTGTGAGTTGAATTGAAACTTCATTTCAACATTTGTTGTTTAATAAAAAGCAGAAACAAATAACTTTCTATTCTCAAACCAAAATAATTCATACTCATAGCAAGGGAATCAGTTCCAGTTCATTGACGGACCACTGCAAAGTTCATGCCAAACAATGCGTTTGTATAAATATATTAGGCCAAACCACTGCAGCAATTGCTACACTTTTAGATGGGAGCACGTCACTAGTGTGAGCAAACAGATAATATATTACATACCTATTGATAGTTAATGTTTAGTCATTGCATGACAGTGAATAAAACTCATTTATTTTCTATGAATATAAAAATGTAAATATAAATTTATAATTAACTACAATGGTTTTTTTTCGTGATAATGTTAGTATGGTAATCTACTTCCTGATTAATTGCTCTGTTAATTGACTAATCTTTATTAATACACTAGCTATTGCCCGCGATTTAGTCTGCAAAGAATTTATTTAAATGTTATTATATCATGTTTTAATCTAGATGTAGGGTACCAGCTATCTCCGTTTCAAATTTGATCCAAATCCGTCCAGTCGTTTCAGCATGAAGATGGAACAAACATACACACTCACGCGCATACTCACAAACTTTCGCATTTATAATATTAGTAGCATCTGTTGGCATTGGTAGAAAATAAGTAAAATAAAAATAGCTAATCATCATTATCACTATCACTACATAGTATAAAATAAAGTCGCTTTCTCTTTCCCTATGTCCCTATGTATGCTTATATCTTCAAAACTACACAACGGATTTTGATGCGGTTTTTTTTAATAGATAGAGTGATTCAAGGGGAAGGTTTTTATGTATAATTCTACGCAGACGTAGTCGCGGGGAAGAAGCTAGTAATAAATAAAATTTAAATACACACTTTCACATTCAGTACAAAATAAACTTACCCCAATTGGCACCAGCCTCGTTTGCATCTATTTGTCCGTGATTGCTCTCCTCCAGTTTCAGTGCTGGTAACACTCGCTTTAATGTTCCCAGCGAGGAGACGGAGGCGGCGCGGCAGAAGGCCGAGGTGCCGCGCGTGCAGGGCGAGCTCGGGCTCGACGACCTGCCGCCCATCGAGGACCTAGCCATCAGCCTGCCCGCCCAGGACATGACGCGCATAGGCACCGTCGCCAGCATCGTCGATAGACTAGGTGAGCATCGCATCTTCTTAACATAGATGACATATTCCTTTTAATATAATTATTTTTTCTATGCCTAGAGAAGCATACTACCGTCAGCATCTCCAGCCTATTTTCGTCCCACTGCTGGGGACAGGCTTTTCTCTGAACTATATTATACTCGGAAGCAAAAAAACTGAGTCACTTTTCATACAACTTTCTACGGGAAGAGATCGTTTTCTTTGCTCCCGAGTATCATGTCCGTGGTGTTGGTATTAACGTAACCACTCCATAAATGGAGAACTTATAAATAAACTAAGTTACCGTTGTTGCCTAGGTTTCACCATCTCAAACTACACTATCTTCATGCGTCCGGCATACTTGATAGAATATTAACACTATGCTGAAATGATTCTTCAAAATTACAAAGCTTTTGAATCTCGACCAGGTCGCAGGTCGTAAGCACTATGTCTGTTAAGAAATGACGTTATTTTGGAGGGTATATTGGTTTGGATGGTGTATCGATCCCATATTCACCATTGTCTGGGGTGTATCATCTCAACCAACCTTCTATATTGTACAGTTGGTGGTTCACTCCCACTTATTATTGTTGTATTAAAGTTAGTGTGTATTTGCATGCAGTTATAGTAAGGGCGTTTCCTGAGACGCCAGCAGTGGATCTGGAGAGTGTTCTGTTCCTGGATAACGGGGCGAAGGCGCTGGGCAAGGTCTTTGACGTGTTCGGACCCGTGAGTACTCAGGCATAATAACCAAAACCATTAAACATATTTAACTATATAAGTCAGCAAATAAGTTGTACATTTATCATTTAAGTGTAAAATGGAAATGTGTCGTACAGGCACATCATTCAAACAGCGACAAAAATTCGCATAGTAACAAGGTCACGTGACAGCTAATAACAGATAAAAAAATTCGAAGGCCCACCCACCTGCTGTGGGTGGTGTAGGGGTATAGCACGCGTCACGGAATGACGAGGATCCGGGTTCGATTCCCGGCCATAGCTTTACTTTTCGGATTTTTCTGTTCTAATTTTCAGTGTCGTTTAGAAATTTAAAATGGAGATGTCAAATTGTTTGCAAATTTGTCATAATCATATCCCTTACGTACTTTAGTCAGAGCACACGGCTATTTGTACAGATTTTCTTTGATAGATTTTGGATGTTGGATCCCAAAACGCTATAAAAAATCCTACATATTTATTATTTCATAGCGGAACTGAAATACTCTGACCCTTTTTATACCTGGCGGCACCAAAAGGAGGGTTATGTTTTTCGAGAGTATGTATGTATGTGGATTTCTTTGGCAGGCTCTAGTTTAAATGACGGCCTTTGGAGGTGCGTAACGATATCTCTTTATGTGTATTTTACTATCGGGTAGGGCAGAGTTCATAAATCTATCCAGAGAACGATTCTCCATATTTTATGGTTTACTTATGGTTTATGGTCTCAAATCTAGGGTGAACATGAACAGGCATTACGAACCTACGCCAAATGCAAGCTGGTTTTGTATTAAGAATAATGGAACAAATCCGAAATAGGTACGCATTTACATAGCCGTACCAATATTTTGCCAACTTAAGGCTTTTTCGTGAGGACGCCCTTGAGTGGATGTCTGGTTTGCTCAATTTATTTATAGAGCACGCTGCCTCAGCATGCGATGCTTACAGTCTGGCGGCCTTGGCACGGACGGCTTGTTTTATTGCTGTGTTTGCATTGTTTTCTGGGAAAAGTAAATGCTGTATTCTCATGGGGCCAGTTGATTTGTTGCTTCATATAAAGGTCTTCGCACATTAAAACAACTCAACGGCGGCTCGACTCTATGCTAGACATTGAAATTTAAGCCCTGTGTCATATGTTCTAGGTTTAATTTAAAAAAATGATTATAAAGTAGTGTACAACGAGTGGCCTACGCATCGTACACTAAAGGTCAACCCCGACACGTTTGTCACGCAATGACCACACGTCGTCCACGCAACGACCACACCTTGTCCACGACTATGCGTTCGTTGACTGCGTTGACTGTTCGTTGACTGCGTTCGTCCACTCGTTGACACCGCGTTGTCCACTCGTTGACAACGCATTGCCCACTAGTGACCATTGGGTGGATCAACTAGTTGACTACTGTTCGAGAGTGTGAGTTGAGTTGGTGTCGGATTGGCGTGGAGTTGGTCTAATGTGCGAAGACCTTTATGCTACACTTAATTTTGTCGTCTGTTTTTGGCATTCAGAGCCGGCAAATGTAATAGAAACGATTTTGCAGATATACCTAAGCTATAGCAACAATGTAAGTGGCAAGGTTCAAATCCACAGTCAAAAAGGCACAATTTGAAAACCCAGATGTTGCGTCTGTTAACGTGACCAAAGTTCAGTCTGTACAGGGTAGTCAAAACGAACGCCATCGTAGATGGCAATTGCCATTTAACAATGGAAATAGCTAAGGAAACATTCTAAATATAACACACCTGTGAGTTATCCGTTTAGTTCACAAGGGAACATTCCTTTCGTTTTGATTTAAGAAAAGAAATGGCTTCCTAAATCGCGAATAGAGGCTGTTAAATATTGTAAAATAAAATTACCAATTTAGATTGCTGATTAGTGAGTGGTAGAAATGTTTCCAAATATCCATCAATGCAGTTTTGTTAGCGGCCGCAGGTCTTCCAGTGCCAAAAGTCGTACCGGGATGATTTTTCTGCAATGTACCATTCCCCTCGTGCTAAACGTGGCCTTCAGGTCTTGTTATCTCAGGCTCTTGTCTACCCCGTAAGTGTACCCCGTTCTGTATGTGTGTGAAAATTCGGCATGCAAATACCAACCTTGTGACGTTTTAATTATTTGTTGCAGGTCACAGAGCCGCACTACTGCGTGCGTTTCAACTCGCAGGAGCACGTGAAGGAGCGCGGCGTGGCGCCCGGCATGGAGGTCTACATCGCGCCGAAGAGCCACCACACCAACTACGTGTTCCTAGCTGAGCTCATGAAGTATGTACTCCGATTATTACAGCGCTCCTACACTAGTTCAAGTTTCAGAAATGAGGTTTGGGGGGTGGCTTTTTGACACTTGAAACTTCAAGTAGTGAAGGACATTGGACATTTTTTTATACTAAATATCATGGACGAAATAATAAATAAGGCAGGACTGACTGACCGTGTGATAAATAGATGGCGCTCTTAAGTTGCATGTGGCATTGAAAGCGAAGCTACAAGTCTACAGTATTTCTACGTTTTCGGGAAGGTTTCTAATAAAATTATTTTATTTTAATTTATCGAGTGAACAGCGAGCGAGACGGCGTATAACCTAACATTACGCCAGATACGTGACAAAGTCGAATAAAAATTCAAGTTACTCTAGTATCTTAGAAATTATTGATTGATACTTTTGAGAATGTTTGTTCTTAACTTCGCGCTTTTGTAGAGCGGTTGTCAGTCCCGTCTTTTCTATGTTTTATCGTTACGCCTATTCACTTTAACGTAATTTTCAGAGTGAAAGGCTCAGACGCCTCGTGGCTCAACGACATAGAGCCTCCTCCGCACCAAGTAGAGTACTCGGACGACGAGGAGGAGCGCCGCGCCAACAAAGCCCGCAAAGAACAGAAGCAACGCCCGGAAGACTCCGACGGGGAGACATCTAAGCAGCGCAAACCCAGAAACCAAAGACCTTCGGAATCGAGCAGCAGATTCGGCAGCGGGCCTAGTCGCGGTCGGAATCCATTTGCCGCTGGGTCTAGAAGAAACCCGAACGCGTTCACCAGGTTCGCCAGGCCGTGGCCGAACGTGGACACGAGGACGCCCCCTCCGCACCCCAACGAGGGGGGCTTCAGCTTCAACGCGCCCCCCATGTTCCCGATGCCTTTTAACGCGGCGACGCCCCCCCCGTTTATGGGTCGCGCGTTCCAGTTCGGGTCGGGCGCGCGCATGCCGCTGCTGCCCGGGTTCCGCGCGGGCGTGCCGCTGTTCGCGGGCAGCTTCTGCGCAGGCCCCCCCCCGCAGTGGCTCAACGGCCCCCCGCCTCCGCCGGGGACGTAACTCGCCCTATCGAATTATCTCATAATAATTAGTATACTTAGCTCTGAAAACTTCTAATACAAAGTGTGGTTATCCAAAAAATATATTTATATGAAATAAATATGATTAATGTGGTAAGAATTTTGATTTTTGATTTTCGTGGCTGCGTTTAGTGTTCATTTTACCGAACATACTTACCAGATTTAAGGCGACGCCCCAATGCAGCGCACGGTCGCACGTGGGTGCGTGCATATTCGCTCCGTTCCGACTCAAAATGTAGGCGGTCGTTTCCACAGCAGTGCTACACACATGCTACGCACGAAATGACCAATGGACCCACGTGGATGATATTCGTAGCGTGTCTGTGCACAACGTGCGCAGCAGCAGCCTTTATGATTAAAAAATATGCTCGTTTGGCTAAGCTCAGTCAATAGGTGCCTCGTGTCGTGTTGAAATAAAAAGTCCAATAATTTTGTAATTTCTTTATTAAATATTTCATTGTTAGAAAGTAACTAACGATTGAATTTCATAATTGTTAAAAATAATAAAAAGAGGTTCATACAATTAAAGATTAAAATCTAAAAAATACTGCTCTCGGACTATGCAGAACAAAACGCATACATCATGTCTGCTGCCCATAATTGACGAAACGCCAACGAAACTGGTCTAATTAAAAAAAAACATAATTTTGCACTCACATGATCACAACGTAAAATGTAAACCATTTCACATACAGGAATATAAAAATCAACATACAACTAAACAGCTTTGCCCATACATCAGAAACTCTAGAACTCTCCGGCCGCGATGCTTGCTTGGACGGGCGATCATATAATTTTGACATCGTAAATAAAACTATAACAATATTGATTTCACTTGTGATTCAATTACTACTTTAAATCTCTAAAAATATTAGTAACTAAATATTTACTTACTAATGAATAAATTTCTCGTGCCAATATTATTGGTTAGTTTTAAATGCAAAGATTTCTGGACTAACGTTGGGCTACAATTCATTCAGTAGTAAGCAAAGCACCTTCATAAGTAAGTTTCATCCGTCTTAGTAAAATAATTCAACGTAAACATAAATCATACGCCGTTAGCAACTAAACAGTATTGAGATAAAAATAATTTCACATTGGCACATGTAGAGATACGCATTATTGTTGACCTTCTTAATCTATTCAGTGTAACCCATAATACAGAGGGCCTCGATACGTTGGCGTAGGAAAAACAATTGATAAAAGCTGCAATATTGTTTCGTGGTAGTATCTCTAATGTTGCCAGTGCGACGCAAATTGAATGCACGATTTAAATGCGTCAATCTGCACGTATTTCCAACGTAAATTTAATAGCGTTTGCATCGCAACACGCGACTGTCAGGCCGATCGCTAACACTTAAAACTTAACGACAACACAAATTAGCCAATAGGGCTTTTAAATATAGCTAATACGAATTTCAGACGTCATTAACACTATGGCATGGGTACATTAAAATATTTCGGGAGTAACTGATGACAATAAATTAGATGTTACCTAAGGTATATTATAAAAATACAGTTTCCTATATTAAATCATCCTCGATAAGGTTATCTTGCCATCTGAGACTCATAGTTAAATGCCTCTCGGGCTCTCGCCGACGTCCACGTACGATCCCAATGGTTCATGTCGTCGGCCGTCGAAGCGAACGCGAACGTATTAACTTTAAAGACAACGGAATAGAGCAGTCTTCCATCATAAACGTAAATAATAAATCAGCGAATGATCCTTAAAACAAATTCGACATATCACTAATTGTAAATTACTATAATTACGATAATTTGATCGAATATAAAAATTAGGGACTTAAAACTAAAATATTAAAATTGATTCAAATAATATTACTTGTCAACTACTCTAGTATTTGAAGGGTTATAATTTTGTTGCGATTACACTTTAGGAACTATTCTACTGTACAGATATTTATGAAAATAATGTTTGATAATCCAAAGTAGTGAGTTACATAATACTTTCAAGACATCGACATTGAATGCGAACACGACTGACAGAGTAAAGCGGAGGTGACGGTCCGCGGCGCCGGCGCCGCCGCGCGCGCCAAACTATAAGGTACTTAAGATAAAGGCTTCTATGACGAAACACAAGGAGCGGCCAACGGGCTGTCTCACAGCCTGGCTGCTAGCTGACAGCGTTACACTAGTTGCGATATTATATTCATATACGACTACGATACGTTACTCATTGCTTATACAGGCAAAACGATTAAAGAAATATATGTTATCATTACATCATATCAATACAATAATGTCCAGCTAGAATTAAGCTTAACATCGTATCACTTGTTCGTGTGGTGTTGTTCAGTTAATATTTAGAATAAGTTTTATCTAAGACACTACACGCTACGGTACTAGTATTCACAGAGATGATACAGCAAGGGAAGGCGAGACGGACCGGAGTCGCGTCGCTTACGTTAAAGAGAGTCCGCGGGCGGACGCCGTCCGGGACGACAGCATTGCTGTCTAACAAAAATATCCCACTAGGAAAATACACATAAGCGTAGGAAGTAATTTCTTGTTATACCTGATCGGTAATGTAGAGGTAAAAAGTAATATGACAATAGGTCTACCACAATAAATGGTAAGTTGGGAAGTTGAGTTTCACAACACTGCTCGCTTCAGGCTATTCATAATATTGGAAGAATGTATTGTATAGTGTCGCTAGCACGCGCTTCCGCCGAGCAGTGCAACGGAAAAGGGAAAAAACATCGAAGGCAACTTTATAGTGCACACTTTGTATATTATTATTAGGTATATATACTTTCAATAACATATATGTAGTAAATATGCTGCCTCTATGTAGATATTCGCAAAATATTCTGTACATAACTTTGCTTGTGTACAATGTTCTACATGAATATTCATTAGCCATGTAAGGTACCTAATATATACTTATCGCGGTGGGTTATATAACACTGTTAAGATTCATAAGTGACATGGATCGAGGTAGGCCTACAATTTAATCTAGTCTTAATACTTATGTATTGCGTTTCTATCAATAAAACCACATTTCTCATTCATCAGACCTAACATTGTGATGTGAATATATCGTACTAAATTTAGAAAAATAAGACTTCTATTTGATAGTTCTGTTATTTCACGACCTCGTATCATCTGGTCTATAATTAACAACATACATAATTGGTTGTAGTTTGCAATAATGCTACAACCGGTGCTTTACGCGGCTAGCACGACATGCTTCGACTACTTTGTCAGGGTTCGTCAAACAGCGACAGTCGCATCATGCCATGTGAACGAGAACAAAAATGTGTTATAAAATCGACAGAGTTGTTAACTATCGGCAAGATAAACGAGACTGTTTTAAAGCGGTTACACGCCTACATTCATGTGGAAAAGTGTTCTACGAACTAATTGTCCCATGTTCCTTTAACAGTAGAGTACGAGGCACAATCGTAATTGTCATGTAGAACATTGCTGCGATTGTGACGTTTCATTTGTTCAGGTATACGGGCTGATTCTAGTTGAGTATCACGTTTAATAATGTAAAGCTTATGCCGTTACGGTACGTCTACCCGCCGGCCTGGCCTCGCCGGGACTCGCGACACGACCGCGTCGTCCGCACTCGAGCGCACCCAACGACCGGCGGCGGGTTTCAATTTCAGTAAAATAAATTAATTTATTCACCACCAATCTAAATGCAGATTACGACAGTCATTTTGCTTAAATTTACTCCGTCATTATGGTAGCATCGCGGGAATCGTGTCGTACATATTGTGATGCGGGAAGACTTTTACACGATTCTATCGTACCTCATAGGCCAGCCAGTCCGAGCGCGGCCTCAGGAACGAAACGCGACCATACGCTAGAGCGAGATAAACATTATAACTTTAGCTACGGTGCTAATGATCGAGATTTCGATTACCACAAATTATATCGCTAGTAAACGTAACCTAGTCGACCGCGTCCCGGCCGAATGGCATGCAACTGGACTGTAATAAGCTTTACGATGGTTAATGATGGCTCGTTACAAAACCGAGGTAGTTGCAATGCTACCACAATAATCTACGTCTATCCCGCAGCTGCCAACCGACAAAACATTAACAGCTAGTGAACAGTAAGCTTCGTTTGAAGATCTAAGTATACGAGGCAGACGTGGGCACCTAAGTGTTGTTCTCTACGGGTCTGATGGTGCAGTCCCCTACGGTCGTTATGGGGGTTATCGTGACAGAGCTGGGCGTGGAAGCCGGGGGCGCGGCGGCGTCCTGCACCTGTTCGATTTTGTCTTCCTTCTCCTCGTTGTTGGGCGGGAGTTTGACGATCTGGCAGTCGCCGACGGTCATGATCTGCGTTTCTATGGCGACGGGGGGCACGTTCTCTTCGGGCTCGACGCGCGAGCTGTCGTCGTCTTCGGATGAGGAGTCGGAGACGTCGATGGTGCGGTCGTGCGAGGTGTCCGTAGTGGCGGTCTGGTCGGCGTCCACGTTGCGGTCGGGGTCCACGCTGGTCACGCCGTAGCCGTACGCCGCGAGCGCCGGGTTGTACATCATCTCGGTTAAGTAGGAGAAATCGCCGAAGGGTAAGTTTGTGGCGTTGTAGTTTTCGTTCGGGCGTCCATCTGGAAATTAACGAGTTATTAAGATTGAGATTGTTATTTAATAAAGTTAATATAGTATGGTGTGGCTGATTTTACTTTGAATTGTTAACAATTGTATGTTACATTCAGTGGCGTAGCTACCTAAGGACTAGGCGGGGCAGTGCCCCGGGGCCCTCAAGCTCAGAGGGCCCTCGAATCCTTACCAGAAAATCTCGATCGAACTATTATTATTAAAACGTAACCAGTTTAGATAGTAGTGTGGCCCCATTTTTTTATTTGCACCCGGGCCCTTGGTTACCTAGTCACCCACGGACCTATACTGAAGTGAACGACGTACGCAAACAGAAACAGAAATGACGTGGTCCAAGCGTGGCAATTTTGAACACATCTTCGGCATATTCTTGTCGAAGAATATCTACATTCTGTCGGCCGCTGGTACAACTCGGATTCGCACAAGTCACCATATGCGCTCCAGCTAAACTTAACGATTTTATGATACACATAAACATCTGTCGTTAGAGAATTTTGGCGTAAATTCAGTCGTCATTTTATCATAATTCCGTCCAGAACTGTTTATCACAAGCGAGCTTGAATACTCGTAGTTTAATACACACTGTTCTTACAGTGACTGGTTAATTATAATTAAAACTTCCGCAACTGCACTAGCCGTTTGTTATAAAAAATAGGATTTTTTAGATAGATCTGGTCCTTTACCACTAATGTTCGCCTAACTACTAAATTAATACAAAATTGCAAGGAAAGCAAGCGGGTTAGTAAAGTGAAGCTGACTTACCAGTTATGGCTTATTAAATAGTTAGATAAAATATGAAATGTAACAGAAATACCGATTAGTAGCCTTTCCCATGAGAGCTTGTATAAAGATGTCGTTATTATTAGTATAAGTATTTTATTTTGGCTAACTGAGATTACGTAACGCTCGCCTTCGGCTCGTGCCACGAATACCTACCTCAAATAACATTATCTCACTAGTAAGTAAATCTCCAGGGATAAGTAACCTTTGGTGCAGACTATCTCGTCTAAAGCGTTAAAAGGAGATTACATTTCACTGTAAGTAACTTTACTACATAAGTCCCAAGATATTTGAAAAATGTTTGTTTTATATTTACTATATAAATTAACTTTTGATGAAAACTATTCCGCACGTGAATACCAAAAACGCAGAAGTGCGCGCGCGCGAACCTGAATGCGAACACAAGACCCTCTTCTTTAGGCCCATAAGTCAAACTAGGTCACCTCGCCTTTTTTCACGACTAGTAATCTCAAGGAAGCCAAAAATCAACGACACTAACATCCGACTTATGTTTATGGTTACGAAGCGCTCGTGTTAGGTCCATGCCATGCTAAAACGTGTAAATACTAACAAATCTTGTTTAAGTCCATTTGTATTCCATACTGCATCGGTAAGTCGGTACCTAGGGACAGACTGGCGATTAAGGCAAGAACACACAATGTTCAGGGTTTATGCAATAAAAAAGGTATAAAGCTGTACAAAAAAACTAGTTTAAAAGAAATGGCCAACAAGTTTGAACAATATAGGAAAAAAACAGTACTAAAATACAACAAATGAAGATTCGAGCGTTTTGACCGCGCGTGTCAAAAAACGTTAGGCTCGAACAAAACGCGCACTCGACTTGGCTGTATGAAATTGTTGTTCATTATTCCATATTCTCTTTGATTTTTTTAAAAAGTTAAAAACAAATGAAAAATAGTCCAGCAATCCGATTTATTCTTTGTCTAGTAATTCGGCCGTCAACAAGGCCCTTCGTGTTCTGTTACTAGAATACAATAACGACATTTACGACAATGTTTGAGAAAAGTGGGTTTGTTACTTTGGCCATTTCTTTGCGTACAATATCACCACGATTACAAAAGCGCGACACGCACGCCCAATAATTAAGCTGTAAGCATTGTTCATTAACTTAGCGTAACAACACGAGGCACGTGTCATACAAATCGTTTTCAAGTCGGCGTATAGTCGAACCATTAGATTCCTGACCCACCGTAGAACGTTCTCACAGTAAACGTTACACGATTTTCATTGTCAATTCGTAACGTCCCTATGGCCTTTCATGTGAAAGGGTTCCACAGCGGGTCAGGAAACAAATTGTCCAATAGTACTTCTTTTTCGTTAGAAATCCCTACCGACCCATAAACGACAAATGTGACGAAGCCCAGGCCTTATACTCCTAAATTTGAAATTTGAACTACAAATCATGCTGGCTCGCTCACGCCATTAGTCAGGGAGTGAGAGAGACGGTATCGTACGAACTTTGAATATTGAAGCACCTCCCTGGCCTTTTACTCCGCAGTTGGTATCACGCCTTTCCGCTCATACTTAGTCATATATAGTCACGAACAAAAATAAATGGTCGCTTTTCATACAAATTTGTATGAAAAGTGACCCTTTATTTTTGCACATGAGTGTATAATAATCATGTCAAATTCAGCGGGAACGGCATGACACGAATTCAAATAGAATGTCTAAGCAGCCCCCAGTTATATTTTGTTCCACTTTATGAATATTAATTAAAAATATTTTTATCATTTAAAATATAAAACCGTCCAAGTGCGCCACAGTGACATTTCATCACACATGCGCCACAGTGATATAACAATTTACTACTTTAATTTTAAAAATATAAGTCGAAAATTAATTATATTCTAATTTAAGCATTTCAACAAGAAAATTAAGTAAAAACTGGCCCACAGAAATCAACAGCACATCTCAAACTAATAGCCGGCAGACAATAAAAATGTTCAACACAAATAATGATTTTATTCAAAGTTAACAATAAGTGCAAAGCCAGACGAAACGAAACAAAAGCAATGCTAAAAAACAAAACACACATGCGCGGTTTGCACACACACATGTACACGCACACAAAAAACTGGGAAGTCCACACGAACATGATCTAATAGACGCTTAGTCACCGCGTAAAAACATTTACTGTACTAATGAGTCAGCGCCTTTGACTCGTGATCATTTTGTCTAGTTTTTTATGTGAACTACATATTTTGTGCACGGTTGTCACAGCTCAAACAAATTATTAACCTAGCTAAAGCCCAAACCAACTAGGATTTTAATGATAATTAACAAACTCAATTATATAAAAGAATGCTATCTAAATGTCGGCCTCTGTTTAAAGCAATTATTCTTAATTTCGTAAAATCTCGTTGAAAAATTTTGGAGCTGAGGAACAATATCTCTCCTCTCCTCCTTTTAAGAAGTTGGTAAACAAACCTATCTAGGATTTTTGGTTTGGAATGTACGCTTTCTTATATTACTTTAAAAGTCTAAGCACTCTATCTTAACTGCAGACATTTACAGATTCAAAACAACAAAATATATGCGAAGCAAGTTGCCCACAATTTTCTTTGTTTAACATAGTAATAGAGATAGGTGATATTTGAAATAAAATGAAAAATTACTCCTACATAAAAGCGCAGAAAACCGTTAAAAGACGAACTACATAATGCTATACAAAATTCGTCATTTTATGTTCTCATAGTATTTGTCATTTTAACACAAACGCGTTCGAGACGTATTTTTTATAATTAACTTTTACTAGACATTTTATGTATGGACCGGGTTTTTTGTACATTGGTTCTTCTCGTTATACTGTAGTTCTAATTCCCTCCACGAAGGTAACGAAACTAAGTTAGTATACACTTGCACGACAGTGCAAGTCGTATTACAATGCGGCGCTGGGTCGACGACTTCTAATCCGTTCACATCACGGCCTATCAATGTAATGAAACTTGCTGAACTTTCCTTGCAAGCTCAAGCTTTATTACAGTCGAAAGTTCTGGCCAAAAGGTGTTCCACGCACCTGGTCTATTCGGCATGAGGTAGTTCTTCGGCGGGCGGCCGCGTTTCCTCTTCAGCAGCAGCTGCTGACCGCTTGGAGACATCGGCACTTGGCTCAGCCCCATCACAGTCCCGCTGGTAAGTACGCAGCCTTCCAAGTCTGACGAGAAAATCAATGGGCAATTTAGGCACTACAGTTTTCTGTACTGGAACAAAAGAGAAGCATGGTGCGAACGGAAGCAAAGAAAAATAATAATATAACATAATAAAACTAAAATGGATAAGGAAATTAGTAAGCCACAGATAATGAAGAACAAAGTGGCTTGTTAATTAATTAAATAATTCAAGGAAAAAACAGAAATAAACTGCACTTTTATCCTCAGCTAAATCTAAACTAGAACAGTGACTTTTTTACTTTTAATATTTTGTTCCAGAGATTCGCTTTGGACAAAGTAAAACCTACATGTTGCACCAGATTAAGTTTAATAGACTTGTGTGAAAACGCTGAAAATCGGTTTAGAAGTTTCCAAGATTATCGTAAAGAAACATTGACATTTTGTAATTACAAACAATCTAATTTCATACATAGTATTTCAAACACGTTCGAGACGTACGTTGCAACAGAAAATTTGCATTGAACGTTCTAAAAAATTACACTTAAACTTACCGAGAGAGGTCTTCGGAGGCCGTCCCCTCTTCTTCTTAATCTTGGGTGTCAGCGGTAACGGGGTCTTCCTAGGCCTTCCTCTGCCTCTGCGCGGAGGGTCGATCAGGTCTCCTTGTTGGAGCTCGTTCTTCACAGGCTCCAGGGTCGAGTTGAGGACGACGGGGTTAGCGGCGCGCGGTGGGAGCATGACGTCACCGCTGGGCGTAAAAACAAGATGGCCGGACTCCCGGTGGGTGGTGCGCACCATTCCGGACATGACTTCAGAGTTGTTCTCGCGTTTGGTCACTGTCGTTTCGTTGGCCATGTCGACTGTTGGGTCCTCCTGTAATAGATTGGTGGGTGTTCAGTCGTGTGCTTGGTACAAGGTTAATTACTAGTACATAGGAAACCATGATCAGAGAATCAGAGTATTGTGGGTTCTGGGTCCTCGACGGTGAATAGTCCACTGTATTTGTTTCAAGTTACGTATAGCACGGCTCAGTGTTCGGCCAGTGCTGGTAAGGGCACGACCTTAATTAAGTACCAATTTCACAAAAAAATCCTTTGAACTGTCTTAGATGACGAGATTCAACCTCAAGTGAGTCCTAATAAAGATCGTGACCACGATTCGACACATCGCCGCTTGGTGTGCTGTCCTCTCTATCTCTCTCTCTCACTCTCTGTAAGTGTGCGTGCGTGCTTACCCGTTCGCAGATCTTGGTGTGCACGCGCAGCTTGTCGGAGCGCGCGAAGGAGCGCCCGCAGCCGCCGCACGTGAACGGCCTCTCTCCCGTATGCGTCAGCCGATGCCGGGACAGGTGCGACGAGCGCTGGAACCTGGAGCGACACACAAATGCTATAGCAACATGGTTTACAAAGGTGCGGTGGTTGCAGGACGAGTACGCGTTGGACGGCCGAGTGCACGCGAGGCCTTCACATATACGAATTAGGTACCCGTTCCGCCCAGGCTTCATACATACAGTGCTGTTCTCAAACATTGCGTGATATAAAAAAAAACATGTTTTTACTTTGGCAGCTAAAAATTGCACAGGTTTATTGAACTGTGAATGTTATTGAAATGTGATAGATATGTCAAACAGACCTCTTACCAAAGCCACCCAAAGTCTATTCTGTTATATCAAATACTAAATTGACAAGTGCAAATGTCAAGTTGTCGGATAATGATACCAGCTTTTATTGTTTCGTGGTGTACTCGAACCCATCGACAATGTTTATGACCTGGATACAAGTGGTTTGTCCATGTTATATTTTAAGTTTTTTTTTATAGTGATCAAGTAAAGGTTTATTAGTTTATTACATTAACTTATATGGTGACTAGAAATCATTTTTAAATTAGAGTTTGATACTCTAATTAACATACCCAATTTCTCCTTCCCTTGTACACTGAGATTAAAATTAGTATTTACACATTTTACAGGATAACTTACAACAATATCTACTAAATTTAATTTATCGTCAACTTTCGATAGTGGTTTACATCATTATTTTTGAATTGCAAAAAACAGGCAACACAGTGCCAACAGCACCCTGAGCGTGGTAGCGGGCAGGCTGGACAGTCGCTATGTACAGCACTGGGCTAATCTGCACCGCTCCTTGACATTCTATGAGCCTAATTAACTAACGTAGTGTATAAGTTGTAATATTAACAAAATATGGATCTAAATGTTGTTCGAAATAAATGGTTTTTTTTTAATGTGTTTTCATTATCTGATATAAAAGAATAGACTTTAGTTAGTTATTTATTTTGTCCGCCACAAAACCCCCATCCATCCCTAATATAATACTCCTTTCATCCACTCAAAGGTTGACTGGAAGAGATCCCTTAAAGGGATAAGTCCGCCTTTGTGCATGTATCTCAGTGTTTGTCAATTGTATTTTGTCTTGTTTATTTTGCACAATAAAGAGTTTACATACATACATACATACATACATACATACATACATACATACCCCCATTGACACCAACACATATAACCGCAAGTACCTGAGATCGCAAACGTCGCAGACGTGCGGGCGACGGCCCTCGTCGCAGTCGTTGGCCGCGGAGTCGGACATAGAGCCGCTCGAGTCCGTCTCCTCGTCGTCGTCCATCTGCTTAGCTTTCTCTGCAATACGGGAATGTTGCTCACATAAAATCACATCTATGTAACAAACATGACAAAGCTGCTTTGCCCATTGGGACACTACGGGCTAGTAAGAGTGCTAATAAATATCTGCGTGCGAAATTTCAGCGCAATCCATTCAGTAGTTTGAGCTGTCTGATGGTCGATCAGTCAGCCACGGTTGCTTTCTATATACCTACTAGCGACCCGCCCCGGCTTCGCACGGTATATTATGCATGTATTATACATATAAACCTTCCTCTTGAATCACTCTATCTATTAAAAAAACCGCATCAAAATCCGTTGCGTAGTTTTAAAGATTTAAGCATACATAGGGATATAGGGACAGAGAAAGCGACTTTGTTTTATACTATGTAGTGATAGTGATATATTATATACTCGCTGTTGCCCGCGACTTCTGCGCTGAATGAAATATAGCCTATGACACTCACAATAGTAACAATTAATGTGGCTTCTATTGGTAAAAGAATTTCCAAAACCGGTTCGGTAGATCCAGAGATTACCCCCTACAACTTCACAAACTTTACCACTTTATAATATTAGTATGGATATATCCCTCCCTACTAATATTATAAATGTAAAAATAACTCTGTCTTGTCTGTCTGTCAGTTACACTTTCACGCCTAAACCATAGTACCAATTTAAATGAAATTTGGTACGAAGGTAGTTTCAGTCCCGGGGAAGGACATAGGATATTTTATCCCGGAAAATATCAGTTCCCGCGGGAAAGCGATAAGCGAATTCTGCGCCGACGGAGTCGCGGGCAACCGCTAGTATGTAAATATGAAGACTAGGACTCACCGTCGGAGTCGTCGTGCTCGTTGTTGGATGGTCTCTGCAGCGCGGACAGCTGCACCACCTTTATGCCTCCCGGCTTCGGGTCGCCCTCGCCTTTGTACTCGTTAGCAGCGCCTGAGACATGACAATCAATAAAATAAGTCACTCAATCTACTTAAAGTTTTATGTATGTACTTACAAAAGCACATAGGGCGCGGGGTGAGACGACGAAGGGGAGCTCTCTCGGCCCCCGCGGTCGTCCCACCCCGCGCGTCTGCACCGCAAGGGCGAGGACTCATTTAAGAGGTCGTTCTATAGAATCAGCCGGAAAATAGTCTGACGAGACAGACTTTCAATGCACAGCATAAACTCTTGGAGAAAACCCTCGGAATCCTGAAATTTCTCGAGTTTTCGAAATTCCCACTGGAGAAAGTAGACAGTTTTTGATGACCGGATAGCCCAGTGGTTAGAGAACCCAACTATGAAGCTTGAGGAGCAGATATTTGTATGAAAAATACGAAAGTTTGTTCGCGAGTCTTGGATGTTACATATTTAAGTACGTATTTAACTGTATACATATGTTTATCCGTTGTTTAGGAACCACATTACAAGCTCCCGAGACATTTATTTAATTATTATTATTCTGCCACCAGAGCGAAAACGCGGACATAAGCTAAACTCTTCATATACGTACAGATTTTCATTCAAAATATTTGTGGCAAATCAATACTCGATAAATTCCCGAGCGATCCGTTAACCCCGATATTTATGAGTGTGATTATAAGTACTTTATTTTCATTACGTTTCGAGTTCGATATATATTAACATGACAATAACATAGTTAAGTAAATATCACAAATAATTAGATAGAACAAACAAAATAATTATGTATAACATAAACAAACCGTCCTCCGTCATAAGCGTAATTAAACCCGCATAACTATGGAAAATTTCGCAATAAGTTCCCCCCAACAACCACGTTTAAGCTCTTATGTAAAATAATACATTTCATCTGAACGCAACCATCAATTTAAGCAACAATGGGCGCCCGAGACAATATAATTTCGCGTAATTTCCTCCAGAGATTTACACAACCAAGCATTGTATTAACCATAGCTGTTTATTTGTTTTAACTCTTTATATTGTGACTATGCGGCCTGTTTATTGTTGTAAAAGAAAAAATAACACGAGCGTACGAATTGTACCTAATTGGAATTTGTATTGCTATGAATATTAATTTCGGGGCGTAGGTTTTGTTGTTTTGAAAATGAACATAGTTTTTACATTTTGAAACATTGTCTTTATGGTAGTAACGATTATTGGATGCTTTAATGACGTAGGCATACTAAGCAGCAATTTTTTTTTTTACATTAAAAACCTACGTAAACATAGATTTTTTTTAAATTGTTTTTACATAATTTAAATGATCGATGACGATATTTTCTTACAAATAAAAACAAAGGCAAGAGAATAAATATGCTTCGAATACCAATACCGTAATTATAATGAAATCGGTTAGCGAATAAAAATTAATAATTAGGTGTAGGTACGAGTAAAAGTATGTTTTGGACTTGAGTTTTAAACATAGACGACCTTTCAATTCCTTTTGGCCTTCGATTCTAGAATAGTACTTTAAGCAAAAGGTCGACTGTAAATAGCTCTCTTCAACTGAATTTACTATGTTACAGCTATTTTTAAATAAATATGTATGCACAGGTCGATTCACAAGAGCTAGCACGAATGGATTGAACGAAGTAATGTCGCTTGTCAATGAGGGCGACGTTCTTATACAGGGGCCTCTTAATATTTCGTAAACAAGTACATAATGCTCAAGAAAAAAATAATTTGTTATACACACGTAGTATTATCATTCACTCGTTCAATCCATTCGTGCCAGCTCTTGTGAATCGACCTGTACTAACATGTAACTAGCTCACTTTGACATAGTTTAAGTATGGTATTTAACGTATTTTTTTTTTAAAAGGAACAAAGAAAACTAGCGTTCAGTTACTAAATGCTTTTTAATTAAAAAGCAAGAATATGTGAGGATATCCAATTTGTCAATATCTCTAATGATAACTAATTACTTTAGAAGTTAACAGAATAAACTACGACTAAGGTGTATGATTCGTTTGGTAACATCTACTCTAAAATGTTATGTTATATAAATGTAAATGGGATCGTAGCATCCAAATCCGTATTATGTGTTTGAATTTGTTTTTTACCTCGGTGGTATTTTTACCGAAATTCAATATCATATAAAGTACCTAAAGATATCGAATTTTAAATAAACTTCGGAACCGTCATAAACATTCATGAGAATGCTTAAAAAGTACCTACAAAATGTTTTAAAATATATTTTTAACCAATAAAAATATATTTTAACGATTTGATTGCAGCCGGTTTACTTGAGGTCGATGATTTTTTGCCAAATTCATTAATACATTTAAAATTTTAATGTCGGCGAGCGGACATAATGTTCAAAACGGCAGAACGAAAGTTACACCGTTTAAAAGTATATAACTTAAAAAAAATAAAGTTTTAAAACTGTTATTAACAGTTTCAGTGTATAATAAGTTGTTAATTTTGTGCATTAAACTCGATGAGAGTCAAGATCATGATCATCTAGGGCGTTTGATTTTCCTTCTTTACATATATCACCGAAAAATCGAGATCTTGCCTTACACATACACTATAATAAAATATAATGTTAACATTGTTTATTCGCACATTTTGCATACGTCAAAGATAAATATTTAAAGTATACGTATTATTTGCACTTTAGCCAAAAGCAAACGTAAATTTAACATGTTTATGATGCGCTAATGGGTATCGGAATCCAAGCGCATTTTTTTAGCAAGAATTAAGCGTTATTTGAAATTAGTTTATAAACAGGTAATCTTTTTTATTTTTAAGGACCTTAAAATGACTTTACATTCGCTGTTTTAAATGGTGAGTGTAAAAGAGTTTTAAAATAATTGATAACTAACTGAAATACTTTATCTATACATTGCCTGAGGATTAATTAAATAATAACAGAATTTATCATGTTTATAATTGGATGTTGTTATTGTAACTACGGCTGAAAAACATCACGCTTGATCGCAAAGGCGTGACTGAGTGCTAATTTTTTTTCAATGAAAAGGATAGTGTCGGAAAATAAATGAATACTGTGTTGTGTACTTTTTTTTGTTAGCGTACTCAAGAACAGATAATTTGCATTTAGTTTCGACATATGCTGCTTGATAAACAACCTAGTTTAGCGACGTTTATCCACTGAGACAAGCTCGCATCCTAAGCTGAATAATATTTTTAAAAACTAGTAGAAAAATATCTGTCGCTTTTTCATGTCTCATTCTCTCTATTAAAATTAAATAAAAATATTAGTTTAGCTACTGTACTTACTGCTTCAACTTAATTTTTTACAATACCTGTCAAGTTTACTTAGTTATCTGTCAATTATGTCTCTTATTGATTTAAAATGAGTTAGGTAATGTAAATGAGTGTGTGACGAACGTCATAAGCATAAAAAGCATGCTTCACTCCAGCGCCGTGGTGTAGATCAATGTTGCTCAAAGTGTAGATCGCGACCCACGATGACTGAGGCAGTTCAAAGGGGCACTTATTCATACATAAAACAAGTCTTTTGCCCCTACGGGGTAGACAGAGCCTAAGGTAACAAGCCCCGAAGGCCGCGATTAGCATGATTGTGGGCAACGGGCACTTATTCATTTACCTAAGCATTTTAGATCAGTATTTTCACAATTAGTTTCAACAGTAGGAATTCCAGGATGTAAATACTCCCAGGAGAGTCATTCATGGGATCCCAAAACTCTCATCATTTCCGCTGAACGAAGAATACTCATGAACATTTTCATACCCCGACTTATGCAAGACTTCTGAGATTTTACATGCATAAATCTCGTGGAAATATCAGGACAAAAAGTACTCAACGTATTATTCTAAAGACCGCTATCGAAATGCCAAATTACACCCCAATTTGTGCAGCCAGTGTTAATTCAGGCTATAAACACAGGTAGATATGTATCAAAATTTCTTCCAAAACCGTAACAGCGTAAAAGAGTCACAAAACATAGACACGAGGCATTCACAAATTGTCGTACTTAAATTATTAATAGGATACTGTATGCGTTTGTAACGACTCACCAGGCGAATTAACCTTGTTAGGGCGTTCATCAGTCTTGTCGTCTTGGAAGCGGACCGTCATCTTCTTCTTTGCGCGCAGCTTGTCGTCATCTGGTGTTAGGATGGACCTCTTCTTGGGCCGCTCGTCGTCCATCTTCAGTTCAGGCGTGGACGTTGCGGCAGCGGCAGCGGCGGCAGCTGAAGAAACGGAAATATGAGAAATCGATGAAGCTGCACAGTAAGGTCTTAAGTCCAGATATAACAAGTTTTTTATGATAGAAATCAACGAGTTGGGAATTGGAATAGTATTTTACCTATACGATTACAAAGATTCTGGCCGAACACTATCGGCAACGAAGATCTATGGAATAGATGCCACCAAATCCCGATCAGGCAAGAGATCGCCCAACAGAAGTGGAAGTGGATAGGGCATACCCTCCGAAGACCGGAGGACAACGCTGCCAGGGTCGCGTTCACATGGAGGCCGCGCGGAAGCAGGCGGCGGGGCCGGCCGGCGCACACGTGGCAGCGCACCACCGACGCCGAGCTGCGGGCAGCCGGGCTGAGTTGGAGGGACGCGGAGCGAGAGGCACAAAATAGGAGCGGATGGAGCCGTCTCACGAAGGCCCTCTGTACCACTGGGGTACCATAGGAGAGCAACAACAACGATTACAAAGTACTCCATCGCCTAATTTGATCTCGTGAGCAGCCGCGGCTATTGTGGCGGAGTCGTATCCCTGCCTCAACTCACCCTGGTCGAGCTCAGTCTGTATGCTGGACAGGTGCCGCGCCTCCTCCATCTCGCGAGCAGCCGCGGCCAGTGTGGAGGTGTCGTGTGTCAGCTACAAGTGTCGTATCCCTGCCTCACTCACCCTGGTCGAGCTCCGTCTGTATGCTGGCCAGGTGCCGCGCCTCCTCCATCTCGCGAGCAGCCGCGGCCAGTGTGGCGGTGTCGTGTGTCAGCTACACGTGTCGTATCCCTGCCTCACTCTCCCTGGTCGAGCTCCGTCTGTATGCTGGCCAGGTGCCGCGCCTCCTCCATCTCGCGAGCAGCCGCGGCCAGTGTGGCGGTGTCGTGTGTCAGCTACACGTGTCGTACCCCTGCCTCACTCACCCTGGTCGAGCTCCGTCTGTATGCTGGCCAGGTGCCGCGCCTCCTCCATCTCGCGAGCAGCCGCGGCCAGTGTGGCGGTGTCGTGTGTCAGCTACACGTGTCGTATCCCTGCCTCACTCACCCTGGTCGAGCTCCGTCTGTATGCTGGCCAGGTGCCGCGCCTCCTCCATCTCGCGAGCAGCCGCGGCCAGTGTGGCGGTGTCGTGTGTCAGCTACACGTGTCGTATCCCTGCCTCACTCACCCTGGTCGAGCTCCGTCTGTATGCTGGCCAGGTGCCGCGCCTCCTCCATCTCGCGAGCAGCCGCGGCCAGTGTGGCGGTGTCGTGTGTCAGCTACACGTGTCGTATCCCTGCCTCACTCACCCTGGTCGAGCTCCGTCTGTATGCTGGCCAGGTGCCGCGCCTCCTCCATCTCGCGAGCAGCCGCGGCCAGTGTGGCGGTGTCGTGTGTCAGCTACACGTGTCGTATCCCTGCCTCACTCACCCTGGTCGAGCTCCGTCTGTATGCTGGCCAGGTGCCGCGCCTCCTCCATCTCGCGAGCAGCCGCGGCCAGTGTGGCGGTGTCGTGTGTCAGCTACACGTGTCGTACCCCTGCCTCACTCACCCTGGTCGAGCTCCGTCTGTATGCTGGCCAGGTGCCGCGCCTCCTACATCTCGCGAGCAGCCGCGGCCAGTGTGGCGGTGTCGTGTGTCAGCTACAAGTGTCGTATCCCTGCCTCACTCACCCTGGTCGAGCTCCGTCTGTATGCCGGCCAGGTGCCGCGCCTCCTCCATCTCGCGAGCAGCCGCGGCCAGTGTGGCGGTGTCGTGTGTCAGCTACAAGTGTCGTATCCCTGCCTCACTCACCCTGGTCGAGCTCCGTCTGTATGCTGGCCAGGTGCCGCGCCTCCTCCATCTCGCGAGCAGCCGCGGCCAGTGTGGCGGTGTCGTGTGTCAGCTACACGTGTCGTATCCCTGCCTCACTCACCCTGGTCGAGCTCCGTCTGTATGCTGGCCAGGTGCCGCGCCTCCTCCATCTCGCGAGCAGCCGCGGCCAGTGTGGCGGTGTCGTGTGTCAGCTACAAGTGTCGTAGCCCTGCCTCACTCACCCTGGTCGAGCTCCGTCTGTATGCTGGCCACGACGCGGTCTCCGCGGGACGCGTGCCGCGCCTCCTCCATCTCGCGGGCAGCCGCGGCCAGTATGTTGTTGACGGCGGTGTGCGTACCGGGAGTGTCGTCGCGACGACGGCGTCGGATCTCTTCCGCACGCATCATGGACTGCTGGTACATGTGGATCTGTTGACAAAGTTTATGGTTGAGACCACATTGTTACAGTGGTCTGTGAACCAGCGTAGTGCGGTGTTTAGCCTATCGTGCGATGATAAAACCCGTGCTTTCTATGTTGGCAAAAAATTACTGAATAGTGCCAACATTAGCTAGTTGCGTCAGCTTGAAGTTTACTGCCTGTATAGCCTAGACCTGGACACGAGCCCATTGCAAGCCTCTGCGTAAGGGGTAGAACCAAGTCGATTGTAAAGGTTCCTTAAGTACTCTCGATCTTGCTTGCATGTTTAGTTAAGTCAAGAGGGATGCGGTTATGCGCAAGAGTGAGAAGTACAGCGAGTCTACTTTAATCTTTCAGAAATGGTGTTATCGTTTTGAAAATAGTCTTTGACATTTTAAGCTGTAGAAATCGGCTATTACCATCTCTATGGCCAAGGTAATAATAAGATGCGTGCTAGTCTTATAGAGCTCTAAAGCTGTTTTTCTATTTCTGCTGTACAATTGAACAAAGTAACTAATATAATACTATGTAATTTTCTAATCCTCCCACGGTCGGCCCTTCCCATTTAGTTTGGAATAGAGATGTCATAACTTATAATTAAATTTATTACGCGTTGACATGAAAAGCTGTTAGTGTTGATTTTATAGAGTTCCGTAGAACAAGAATAGTAAACTGAACTGTTCATTTTTTATCGAGTTGTGCATAGGTATCTTATTGGATTCAATTATTTTTACTGTAGATACCTACTTCCAATTTTTTTTATTATATTTAAATAGGTTCATCGTGTTGTACTGTTAGCCCTGAAAGTGACTGCGCTGAAAACAGGTATCAAAACGACTTTTGAGCAGCTGACGTTACAGGTACAGTGAAACTTAATTGTGTATCACCGTGGAACCTTGTCACTGCAATTTTGTCATAATAACTTTCCATACATCAAAAGGTTCTACAGAGGTACGTGATTCAGTTTCATCGACCGTACTAGGTAGTACTTCCGTAATAATAATGATCGATGCTAATTACAAATATTGAACGAATCTCCTAAAATTTCAACCAACGTCGTTCTATTCTAACTACTTCTATTTTAATTGCAAAATTGCAACAATATCGTCAAATGTTGTAAGTAATTAAGTACATATTTAATTTTATTACATCCGCCCTACTACATGTTCTCTAGTCTAGTTAAATGTTTATCACTACATAGTATAAAACGTCGCTGTCTGTCTGTCCTTATGTCTGCTTAGGTCTTTAAAATTACGCAACAGATTTTGATGCGGTTTTTTTTAAATAGATAGTGATTCAAGAGGAAGGCTTATATGTATAATGTATAATTCTACGCAGACGAAGTCGAGGGCTAAAAGCTAGTTTAAAATAAAAGTGAATTATTACACGACGGCAGAATGAAACCAGTACCTATAAAAGTGTTATGAATGTATAATATGACAATCACTATTATAATTTAATATTTATGTAAAAAAACTGCAAGAAACATGGCGTAGCTATACGCGTATACCTACTTCTGGTAACGTACAGAGCTCAGAACAATTAAAAAGTAAACTTAAAAATGTTGTTAACAGCAAAATGAGAACGTGTAAAGCTACGCCTTGTCCCGTGCGCGTGCGTATACGCATGCGCAGCTCAACGAGTTTGATTGGCAGTTTGGTTGCACGTGTGTGTGTGACGGTATGCACACAGCGAGGCGTAATTTCACTAGCCTAGCTTAGGGGTTTGCGAATTCTTATGTTTTTGTAAAACAGCGCCATATTGTAATAATTATTAAGGCGAAAGTTAGAAATAACGATAAGAAACGGTGATAAAAGAACGATCTGGTAATGATAGCGGGAAGTCATTGGCTGCTATATTTTCACGGTATAACTGCTGTACTGATTTGGCAAAGAGAAAGTTTATAAATTGAGGTATGAAATAGGTTACCTACGTACTTACGAAAGTCGAAAATAACAGATTACCAGTGGGATAGCTATAAAATACAGAGCTGACGAACTCGCAAGAAGCTCGCTAGTAACAGCTAAGTAGTTTCTAGGTATAGCTCTTATTTACAAAATGAATTATGTTGGTATACTGTGTTTACGTGTGTAGGTAACATACATGTCTTGCATAGGTATTCATATTCACTCATTTGAACTAACCTAAGCATCACTTAACAAACAAATTGAAATAAACGATGCCCCTCGAGTTCTCAGTAGCTGGTTATATCGATCGTCAGTTGTTCATTGAATTTAACGACCGCTGCCATCATAAAAATACTTTCAAATACACCAGAGAAAGATATTAAGATGACGTAACGCAAACATTAAAAAGCGTGATACCTATAGCTTAAATAAATGTATCAAAGAAAAATAAAGTTATCTATGTGGTACCATCAGCCGCTGGTGTTCTATACACCAACGAAGCCACTTTACGCTACATCCGAAAAAATAATGTACGCAGACATTGTGCCACAAAATGTAGCCAAGAGTATTTGTTTTTAAACATATTTTTTTAGATTTTAATATCAGTCTTATCGCAATACCATATTTATCTTGTATTTAATAATTTGTTGAAAATATTTCATATGATAATATACTGTACCTAAGTATCATAAATTTATTTACCTACTTAAATAGACTTGAATAACAATAAGTGCTATACTCGGAGACGTCCATTATTTATTTAATCATTACCATTAAATCATACAAGCATTGGAAAATAAAACTAGTTTAGAATTCATTACAGTTAATTGACGTATGTGAGCGTGAAAACAAGTCTCATAATATTAATATTATTTGCAAGTTCGCTTACAAATTAACACAATGGTGATTTACGAGATTTTTTTACTCGCATAAGACAAAAAAAAGTACTTTATTTTAATTTAACATCAGAAAAAATAACCTTGCTGTCTAATTAATTTTCGTGTCCTTCGCAGCTTAAGCAAATAAAAGAAACCTTTTTATAACTAAATTTCCGCAATGATCTTAGTAAAAAAACGTTCAATTCTAAGAATTATGCCCACGTCATTTGTCTATAGAGCGTAAAAAATACTAAGTACTTTATGACGTCATTTTCCATAAATTAAAGGCGAACGTCCACTGACACCCTCCACACGCACGTGCCGTAAATTAATTTGATTTGTAGGCAGTACAACCTTTTCATAATAAATGTCAAATGATTTTTCACACTTTACCACAGCACTATTGCTAATGCGATATGATTCTTAGCTGACCTAACTGGTTGCTTGTACTGCCAATGACAATTAACACGTGTTAATTTTGTAAAAAAAAATGTAGTACTTTAATAAATTCGTACGTGAAACATTTACACTTAAAATTCATATTCACATTATATTTAAAATAAATCTGAAAAGTTATCTTAAAAGTTTAAACTGGGAGTCGAACTAGGAAGAGGACGGCACAAGTCACAATAAACAAGGCGTCAATATGCTAGCCGCATCGCCTATAACATGATTCCTAAGACTTTCGCCCATTCCCTCGATGGGCTTTTACTATCTGCGCGGGAAGAGAAGCAACTGGTAAATTCTATGTTTTTTCTTTTACTCCTAGCTAGACCAGCATGGAAGAAACAAATTTTTCAACACAAAAATTTTAACACTCCCGTAAATATTTTTAAACGTAATTTTAATTTACAATTAAGTCATTCCTTCGACGCCGTACATTTTGAACACCGACTGGAAACATTTTGTCAACCAATAATTAAACAATCCTGAAAACGTTTTCAGGGGCGTTCGGCCAAACTAACCCAAAAAATTGCTGAAGTATTCCAGATTTATTTTGAAACAGTGTCTAAAAATTAACTTATGTTCGTGTATTTGTTCACATAATCTTAGTAAACGTGTTGTGCAATAATTAGTCACACTTATGTTACTTTTTGTATTACTCAAAATATTATAACTTTATTATCATACCTAGATAATGTCTCATCGTGACTTAAGTATTTAATGCAGTCAAAAACACAATACATTTTTTACACAAGGAGGGAAAACGAGCGAGTGACACCTGATGGTACACGAGTGCCACCATTCATGAACACATTAAAAAACATCACCGTTTATTATAAAAAAATTAAAAAATATTTTTTTAAGTAGGTTAAAAACCTACGTTTTTACGTACTAACTGTATTTAATTCAAAATCTAAGATAAGTATTTCTGCACAAGGCCACATTTATATTTTTATATGTTTGCCCTTTTAATCAAGACCTTTCCGATAAAGTATTTTTAAACAAGCAGGTACGCGTTGATAAAATATTCATATTTTTAACAACTTTTTAACATTTAATCCGAATGCTATTTTTATAAGTGCTGCTTATATACCTCTGTGTACTTAACTCATTTGCAAGTGATCGAAAATAAATGAGGTCACGGAATTTTACAGATTATAATCATTTTAGAATGTGTCATACAATATGTAGTTTATTATTAGGACACGAAAATGAGTACCAGATAGATGCGTAGAAGAGTTACAAATGCGAAGTAAATTATATAAATAAATATATATATATATATATATATATATATATATATCTACGTCGCGCTCAGTACTAGCAGTTTCACACGTACTGTCGCGGAGTAGCTAGTTTTAAATTAGCAGGGTATATGTGGCCCAGCGTTACACACGGTGAAAAAACCCAGACGTCTAGCAAGACATATATAATTTGATATGTGTAACTTCTTGTTTTTCTTTTATTTTATTGTTATTTTGAACTTGATTGTGTGTATTGCAGTATCAAATAAACGATTTATTATTCTATCTATATAACCGATAAAGTAGAATATACTCTCATGCAGCCGTATAAAAATTTAGTTTCCAAGTTCGTGTGATCAAAAGATGCAACCTTTTGAAAGTTTATTTTCGTACAATAGCCATACAAAATCCGAAAATCACTGAGTTATTCGTATGGCAATGGTAATGACAATAACACGTCTGTCATATGTTTTTCATGTTTCCACCTACGAAAACAACCTTTTTTTCCAAAGAAACACTATTATGATTTTTATGAATGACTCAATTCAATAATAGAATGAAAGTTGTAACAAATATTTTATTAAGGTCGATAGGTGGCGTGAGGCAAGGATTCTTGAGTGGTAGAGTCGCCTGGAGAAATGTTGCGGCAATCTCCTCTCTTTGTGACTTTGCTCTCCTTAAGTCGATGCGACGTTTGTTGATATGTCTGTTTGTCAGTTGCCTTCGGATCCGGCCAGGGGGCGCGATATTCGATGGTTCTTGTTGCTTCGCGAGTCGGGGGCGTGACGTCAGTAGGCGCAGCTTTATAAGGACGGCGCCGGGCGGAGAGTCTTTTTTCGGCTGCCGCTAAACCCAATAGTTTGTTGTGACCGCGCTCCGAGCTCCGCTTATCTAAATAAGCTCCGCCATGTTTCTCTGGACGTGTGGCGAGTGATCGCGTTGGCGATGAAATTCTAAAGTATTTTAAATAATCAATCAAATGGTGCATTTTGCTGTCGAACCCGTAATGTGAGTATCCACATTTTTCTTTAGGCTCTAGTTATCTTTGCCACGTCAGGCTCTCACAGAATCCTAGAATCAAAGAGTGCTTTCTGTTGGTTTTAGGGGTCCTTAGCTCCGGCTCATCTTTAGTTAAGTTCCGTGTGCTAAATCAATGACGCTTCCAACCCCAACCAATTGGCCCTAGTGCTGGAGGATCTGTCTGGGTCCAGGAGACGTAACACCGTGCCCACACCTGCTGGATCTACCCCCTACGTGCGGAGGATGAAGTAGGAGGCCTAATGTTTTAATTCCAAGAAACTTAGATTTAATTTAAGTAAAACTCAGGTTAGTAAGCTCCTGGTTTTGTTAACGTCGGCACACGGAAATCCTGAATTTAACGTTAAAAATTTGATTTAATAAGATACTGATTCTAATAAATAGTTTTGTTAGTAAAATCCTTTTTGTTTTCTTTGGAACTGTGTCATAGTGCGCCCTGGGTATTTTTTTTGTAATTTAGTTCTTCGAGTCTCACGTTAACCGGCTGGGTAAGTTGGTGAGTAACTGAGGCGTAAAAACCACCGTTATAAAGTGGCTCCCAACGTTGGACACTACTACGAAGTGTTTACCCAAGCCCAATTACACATGTTCCAAAGAAAAACTCTTAATTAATAGTTTATTAAGAACTTGTTACTTAAAAAAATTCTGAGGGTAGAAGTAACCAGTCTACCACGCCCTACTTTATGTTTGATGAGTTAATGTAAGCTTTTTAAGATTAACCGAAAATACTTTTCCCGGATTTAACTGTTGTAATTATTTGACCAGATTGTTCAGTTATTATCAAAGGATTTTTTTTCTGTTCATCCGTTAGCGTTAGATACCTACATAAGTTGATAAAAAAAAAAAAAATGTCTGTCCAAAAGAATATTGACTCCTTGCACAAAGATGAACTTATACACGAACTTAATGCACTTGGTATTTCCACAGATGAGAATGTAACGACCGATGCGCTGAGGAGGCAGATCCGACAGGTGTTCAAGCTGGCACGTCGTGGAAGTTTAAAGGTTAGCGAAATCCAACCGCCCAGTACAGACTCAGAATTAGACATTTGCATTCCAAAAGTTTCAAATCTTGAAACCCAATTGGAGGCTGGAAGCGTCAGTGATAAAGCACTTGTTACAAAATTATCTCGTCGTGCTAATTATCTCATCGATAGGTTGGGTAGAATCACGGAAACCAATTCGAGATTGTCTGAACTTAGAGGTCGACTAGTAAAGCTCTTAAGTGTGTTGGATGGATGTGATGGTGATTCCTTTAGTGAATGTGAGGAGCCAGCACCTGAAAAAAAGGAAGAATGCAAGATTGTTTATGTTAAAGACAAGCCCATTAATTTGTGCTCACTTAACCTCAAGTACGACGGTTGCACTTGTGTGCGGGTATTTATAGAAAGGCTTAATGAACTTAAACAGGCAAGAAACATATCAGATGACCAAATATTTTTAGCTTTCCCCGACTTACTGGAGGGTTCCGCTTTGTACTGGTATAGGAGCAATAAATCAAACTTTTACAGTTATTCGCAACTCTTAAAGTGCTTAAAAGAAGATTTTGACATTCCGGACTTAGACTACAAATTGAAATGTGAAATACGAAAACGTACACAGTCACAACGTGAAACTATAGTTGTTTTTCTATCAATAATGCAAGGAATGTTTTCTCGTTTATCCACACCAGTATCAGAAAGAGAACAATTAGACATACTTATGCGCAATGTGCGACCAGAATACATAAAGGAATTGGCCTTGCAAAATATTACGACAATAGAAACATTAAAATCATATTGCAAAAAGTTAGAACTTGCCCGGTCCAGAGCGGAACAATTCTCCGAACCCGACCCATCTGAATTTAGAATTACCTCCGATTTAAACAGAAGCTTACCCTCAACCTCAAAAAAGTATACCAAACAAGTGTCCGCCTTTAATAATGTACGTAACTCACAAGTTAAACAAAAGAAATGCTTTCGATGCAATAGCGACACGCACTATACGAATGAGTGTGCGTCTAGGGACATAGTATGTTTTAAGTGCGGTAAAAAAGGTGTTAAGCGATCAGAATGTAACAACTGTAAATTTTCAAAAAACGAGTGAGAAGTCTCACAAAAGATTCCGGTGCGGTTCCGTCGCCTTTTACATACCGAGATCGTGAGACTTTGTTATCTAAGGACAAGGGCGATGTCCGACCCTACTTAAAACTTAAAATTTTGAACTTAGAGGCGTATGGTTTGTTGGATTCGGGTGCATTTTGTTCTGTGCTGGGGAATAATTCGCAGAACATTTTTCTTAAACAAGGATTTAAAATCAATAAATTACCTTGTGAACAGTATGTCACCACTGCTGACGGAACAAAATTAACTTGTATAGGATGCATGTCACTACCTGTGGAATACAAAGGTTATTTAAAAGTGATACGTTTCCGGGTAATTCCACTTATTACCACTAACATGATTTTAGGGATTGATTTCTGGAAACAATTTAATTTAATACCAGAATTAATGCCCGAGGATGATTTAAATTTTAACAGAAACTTAATCAACAATATAAATTTAATATCAGAAAATACTGGCTTAGAAGAATATGGATCTTTATCTAATGAACAAAAATTAAAAATAGATGAAATGATTCAGCAATTTGAAAAAATAAATACCGATAAGGTTGGCTTAGGAAGGACCTCTCTGATTAGTCATACTATTAATACCGGTGAAAATCAGCCAATAAAGCAGAGATATTACCCTTTATCACCGCTTAAGCAGCGCGCGTTAGAATGCGAACTAGACCGTATGCTAGCATTAGGTGTAGTAGTACCCTCAAATTCTGCGTGGAATTCGCCGGTGGTTATGGTGCAAAAACCTAACGGAGATTTAAGGCTGTGTTTGGACAGTAGAAAACTTAACGCTATTTCAAAACCAGACGCATATCCGTTGCCGTACATAAGTGACATTCTAGATCAGCTTAGAGATGCAAAATACTTAACTTCGATTGACCTGTCGGCGGCTTACTGGCAAATACCGTATGATAGCCCGGACTCAGCGGAAAAAACCGCGTTTACCGTTCCGCGTAGGGGCTTGTACCAGTTTAACGTAATGTGTTTCGGCTTGGTAGGTGCTTCGGCAACAATGCAGCGTTTGATGGACAAATTATTCGGTGCAGAGTTCGATCACAAAGTGTTCTGCTTTCAGGACGATATAATAATAATTTCTAGTACTTTTGAAGAACACGTTCAACTTTTACAAAGAGTGCATGAACGTCTCGCAAGTGCCAATTTGACCATTAATATGAAGAAATCTGCATTTTGTCGGAGTGAACTTAAATATCTCGGTTATCTTGTAGATAAACACGGTCTCCGCACAGATCCCGCAAAGGTAGACACCATCCTAAACTATCCAACCCCAACGTCAGCGAAAGAAGTTAAACGTTTCTTAGGAATGACGGGTTGGTACAGACGTTTTATAGAAAACTTTGCGAAAATTAGTAAACCATTGTGTAAATTGACGTGCAAGAATACCGATTTTAATTGGTCAGACGAATCAGAACAATCATTCAATACTTTAAAAACAGCCTTAGTAACTTCACCCATACTTAAATGTCCTAATTTTGACTTACCTTTTACGATTCACACTGATGCGTCTGCATACGCAATCGGAGGCGTTTTGACACAGAGTCACGATGAGGTGGAACATCCCATCGCCTACTGTAGCCGCTCACTCAATAAAAACGAGGTGAACTATTCAACCACGGAGAGGGAACTTCTTGCCATAATTTATGCCTTAGAACAGTTTAGAGCATATGTAGAAGGTCAAGATTGCAAAATTGTCACTGATCACGCGTCACTGTTGTGGTTTTATAAACTGAAGAACCCCACAGGTCGTTTAGCCCGCTGGAGTATCCGTTTAAGCCAATTTAATTTTAAGATAGAACACCGGAAAGGGAAGGAAAATGTAATACCAGATGCTCTCAGTCGTATACAGGTAGGCGCGATTGGTTCGGAAACAGGTTCTGACGAATGGTATACCCACTTGTTAAGGGAATGTGCAAAAAATCCCCGCCATTATCCTAACTTCCGTGTCAGTGACAATAGACTTTTTAGATACTCAAAAAATAAGTACAGTTCGGATAGTAGTTATGATTGGAAATTAGTAGTACCATTAAATGATAGACCAACTATTTTACAGAAATGTCATGACGAACCCACTAGTGCACACTTAGGTATTTTTAAAACGCACAAGAGGATCTCGCAGCATTATTACTGGCCTAATCTACATAAAGATGTTAAAGAGTACGTAAATAATTGCGAAACATGCAAACTATATAAACCGGTGAATGCGGCGAGACCTGGCTTAATGGGTAATCCCAAAAAGGTTTCGAAGCCTTTCGAAGCAATATGCTGCGACTTATTAGGACCATTTCCCAGCTCAGGGAACAGGAACGTGTACTTGATAGTTTGCACCGATTATTTTAGCAAGTACGTTATATTGCAACCTATAAGGTCTGCAACAGGCGTAGCGGTAGCAAAGTTCATAGAGAAGCAAGTATTCTTAGTACATGGTGTGTGTAAATATATATACATAGATAATGGAGCACAATATATTAGCGCTCATTTTAGGCAATTATTACAGAGATACAACGTCCCAAACATCTATTATAATCCAAGATACCATCCACAAGTTAATCAGTGTGAAAGGGCCATTAAAAATGTCGTAAATGCCATAGCATGTTATGTAGGTACTGAGCACAAGAGGTGGGATGAGCATATCCCCGAAATACAATGTGCGTTGAACACCGCGGTTAATGAAACCACAAAGTACACACCCTATTATCTGGTGCATGGAAGGGATTTTGTGATAGATGGTACACTCCATGACTTGTCTTCGACACAGCCTATACCGAGGTCAGAGGTGTCACTCGACACACCACAGTCGCACAGCAAAAAATTAAGTGAGCTTAACTCGTTATATCGGAAGGTGAGAAAGCATATAATAAATGCCCACCAACGGAACGAGAAATATTATAACGTAGGAAAAAGACATATAGAACTTAAAGTAGGTCAAATCGTATATAAGCGCACGTCTCATTTATCGAATGCATCAAAAAAGTTTACTGCAAAGTTAGCTCCGAAATTCCAGAAGTGTATCGTGACAGCGAAACTATCTCCTTTGGTGTATACACTATCCAGCATGGAAGGTAAAACACTGGGAGACTATCACATAAAAGATATACTCAAGTATAATGAATGAAAGGTGGAAGTTTGATAGATTAGTATGGATGAGAATTTTCTAAATTGCGCACAACCTATCTGTAAATTTATAAGCTGTGTAAGGTGAAGTATGAAAGAAAGGATTGCGCTTTGGTCAGCAAAAAACAGGTTCGAGCGGCCGGACAATGCAGTAGGCAATAGGCGTTCATAAACGTCGCGCGTTGTAATAAACAAACAACAATTAACGATTCGATCGCGGTTTAAAGATTTACGAGTTAAGTGATTACCATGAGGTACTTGCGTACTTTTTTAGTGTATCTTAGGTACATAGTGCACCAGTGCCCATGTGATAATTAAAATAACAAAGAGTTGATAGTTAAAACCTAAACTTAATTAATACTTAAAACTTAATATGCATTGTCGACAATGTTGCTTAAATACTTAAGACTTAATTAGTTACTTAATATTTAATGTTTATCACACTGATGTGATCAGTGATAGCGGTGTAGTGTAACTAGTGTTAGTGTTGATTCGAGTTAGTGATGGGAGTAAACCAATCCACACTTCTTTAATTTCCCACGGGAAAATTTAATACGTAAGTTTAATCATACATACATACACAACATCACGTCTTTATCCCTTACGGGGTAGACAGTGCGAAATTAAAACTTAAACACCCAGTATAAGTTCGATATGTGCGATGAGACTCGTTTCCGGGGATAGTAGGTGTAGTTATTATTGCATGTAGTAGGTATAAGTAACTGTAAATAGTAGTGTAGGTAAATCCGGGAACGATAGGACGCGCACGCGAGTGGAACCTTACCGCTTAATTAGTAACTTAGTATTGTTTTGCCTAAGTAAAGGAAGGGCCATATATTGATACAGGCCTTTGGCACTTTTAACAATTGCATTGTTGAGCACTTGCTTTGTTTATCTTATTCTTAGTTAAGGTACTTGTTCATAGCAAGTTACCTAATTTAATATTTAAATAAGCTACAGGAGTGAAAGAGAGGAATGTATGATGATATGTATCTTGATCCATGTCTTGCATAGGTATAGATAGGATTCCCTCTGTGAGTAGCTGTGTCAGCATTTTTCTTTTATTTGTCGTCTGCTAAAAACTTTTATGTATACCTAAAAGTTTTTAACCCAAGAAGAGGGGTTGTGTAACAAATATTTTATTAAGGTCGATAGGTGGCGTGAGGCAAGGATTCTTGAGTGGTAGAGTCGCCTGGAGAAATGTTGCGGCAATCTCCTCTCTTTGTGACTTTGCTCTCCTTAAGTCGATGCGACGTTTGTTGATATGTCTGTTTGTCAGTTGCCTTCGGATCCGGCCAGGGGGCGCGATATTCGATGGTTCTTGTTGCTTCGCGAGTCGGGGGCGTGACGTCAGTAGGCGCAGCTTTATAAGGACGGCGCCGGGCGGAGAGTCTTTTTTCGGCTGCCGCTAAACCCAATAGTTTGTTGTGACCGCGCTCCGAGCTCCGCTTATCTAAATAAGCTCCGCCATGTTTCTCTGGACGTGTGGCGAGTGATCGCGTTGGCGATGAAATTCTAAAGTATTTTAAATAATCAATCAAATGGTGCATTTTGCTGTCGAACCCGTAATGTGAGTATCCACATTTTTCTTTAGGCTCTAGTTATCTTTGCCACGTCAGGCTCTCACAGAATCCTAGAATCAAAGAGTGCTTTCTGTTGGTTTTAGGGGTCCTTAGCTCCGGCTCATCTTTAGTTAAGTTCCGTGTGCTAAATCAATGACGCTTCCAACCCCAACCAATTGGCCCTAGTGCTGGAGGATCTGTCTGGGTCCAGGAGACGTAACACCGTGCCCACACCTGCTGGATCTACCCCCTACGTGCGGAGGATGAAGTAGGAGGCCTAATGTTTTAATTCCAAGAAACTTAGATTTAATTTAAGTAAAACTCAGGTTAGTAAGCTCCTGGTTTTGTTAACGTCGGCACACGGAAATCCTGAATTTAACGTTAAAAATTTGATTTAATAAGATACTGATTCTAATAAATAGTTTTGTTAGTAAAATCCTTTTTGTTTTCTTTGGAACTGTGTCATAGTGCGCCCTGGGTATTTTTTTTGTAATTTAGTTCTTCGAGTCTCACGTTAACCGGCTGGGTAAGTTGGTGAGTAACTGAGGCGTAAAAACCACCGTTATAAAGTACGAATACGAATATAGTTAGTATTCTATAATTATTAATAAAATATTGTTCGACGCTCATTAAAGTATTACACTCGACCAGCCAATAACATATTAAATAATTATTTATCAAGTTAATTAATTCCGATTACTTGTTCAACTCATGCATGACTGGGTAACTTTTTTTTCTCACATTACAATAACTTAATTGTCTTCGTTATTTCTGTTTTTAATCAAGCGAGATAATCGCTCGCTTGAAACATCGCTGCATAAAAAAGCAGTCATACTTTGTTGATTCAGGTATTGTAGGTAATTTATTATTTATTTGTTTAGTTAAATAGAGGTGCTGCAAAATTACTAATTACCTATAGACCGCTTCCTTTCTTAATGCAATTATGTTCAATGATTAACGTAATTAAATAAAAAGTTTATTTAATTAAATACGCTTCTTTCAATTTCAACCTTAGACAGTTAGCCAATTGCCACACATACATATGTACAATAGTACTGCGTGCTGTTAATAAGCAGTTGCGCGTAACTAAGTTCACGTCTTGTAGGAATTTTACATTTTCCCAAAGTAAAAAGTAGTCTGTTTATCAGAGATAGTAGCTTTTTACTAGAGAAAGATTTTTTATTCCATGCAGTTTCAGAGATAATCTTCCATAGAAATTGTTAGTATTTTGCATTAAATCTTTAAAATTAACAAATATACTTTCTCTCCCGGGAAATTTCAATGTTTCCGACGCAAACAGAGTCGCCGGCAACAGCTAGTTAGTACTTAATCTCTAGCGCACGTTAAGGCTACCAAACCAATGGCGGCGATTACCGACCGATTTGACAATACAACTGTACTTTTGAATAGCTAACATCCCTTTCATCTCCGCCGGCTCTAAGCCACTAGCATTGTCCAGGGAAGGGATTCTCCTGACGAATCTCGACGGTGAAGTGATTGCTGCGCTCAAGAGACAATTATAACTTGCACCTTTCCCTCTTCGGCATTATATGGACGACTTCATTGTTGTCAACGTCAACACCCCACCATATCAAGACACCTGACTTCGTATACTTAATGCCCACGACCACGAGGGAACTGTAATGTCACTTATGCAGTGTGTACTTCCAGATAAGTTTGTAATATAAGCTACTACTTAGATGAAAAGCTAAGGTGATGATCCAATCAGAGCAAAGATAATGTAGAGCAGTATAAACATCTGAGTAATCTTATGAGTAATTCGGTACATTTCCCGCGATAAAATGTGAGTGCAACGGTAATGAACAAAAATCTCAGTTGTAACTGCATTACCATAATTAAATATTCATTAAAAATACGTTGTCTAATTGTCGTAATAAATTTAACTATTAAAATTGTTATTAATTTTATTTCTTTTAAGGATATTTTAATCTTTATTTTAACGATGTTAATTTCATACTTAATAACAATTTGAAAATCCTAATTACAAACTAATTTTAAAATATTTAACTACAGCCTAAAAGAACATAGGTACCTCTGCATTGTTTTCAAATACTTTTATTACAATAAATTTTATAATAAGTGTCCTAAATGTCCATCTGTCATCTGGTAGTAAGTGCAGATGTGGTCTAAAATGGAGCAGATAGATGGATATGAATAAAACCAAATAAATAAATATTATAGATTTGATGGTGTGTCTCCAGTCTTATTAAATTACTAGCTTCTGCCCGAGAATTACCAATTGCCATGTTTATCACTATCCCGTGGGAACTATGCAATTTTCCTGGATAAAAAGTAGCCTATAACCTGGCCGGGGATTTCCTTGACAGATTAGTAAAGTTTTCATTAAAATCCGTCAAGCCGTTTTCACGTGATGCGCTCGCAAATATACAGAACAGATAAACAGTCACAAAAATTCTAAAAACCGTTGGAAATTGTTCTGTTTTCGATTCTAAGTATCAACAGCATTTTTTTTTTCTTATTATGTACAGACTTTCGACCCTCTTCAGCATTATTTGCATAGATTGCTTACATAGCAGGTATATTGATACATAACTATTATGCACTATGCTCTAACTAAATGCAGTAGGTAGAGTCCCTTTCAAATATGTAACAAAATACTATCCTTGTCTCACATAATTAATTTACTCACTTCTATTTTTATAAGTATTGTTTGACTTCTTGTCTCCTATGGTTATGATTTTAGCTGTTAATGTCAAGGTTATTGTATGTCTTTATTGTTTAGTGAAAATGTAAAGCACAAAGGGATAAAGACGTGATTTATGTGTATACAAATACAAGAAATGAGTGAGAAGAGCCCCTTGAGATCTTAATCCAAACTGTAGAAATTAATTACATTTCACTCCAAACCTGTTGTACCTCACTAAATCACATTTTTCAGGGTTTTTTCAGCATCTAGTACATGTGTATAATTTTAGTCATATTAATTGCTTTCAGCCCAAGTGTAATATAAAATATAGATGTTCCACCAGTAATTTTTGTTTTTACCCGACTGCACCAGAAGCAGGGTTATGTTTTTGTTGAAAACTGTTAAAGAGATTTCACATAAATGCAAAAATCTTTTACAGGATAATAAATTATAATAGGTCCTTATCCTGCGGGAATGTATGTATTCACACTACAAGATGAATCATTAGTTTAAATTCCAGTTTTTTAAACTTATAAGTTTTAGTGGCAAGTTGATATATCAGTCAGGACCAACAATTAATAAGTATAAATAAAAGATAGGTAGTATAATGATGAATGGTAATGATGTAAAATAATGATCTTACCTGTTTCAACCGTTCAACATCAGTACGTGCCTGTGGGAACGCCTGTGTCTGGGACTGTGACACTTGTGTCTGCGTGTATGTTGGATACTCCAAGTTCACATTCAATAGCTGCGCAGCATTATCCCGTGCTTCATATGCAAGCCCTCTGATCTCCAACTCTGATGCTGTGTGCATGAGAGACTGCAGGTCCAACTCCTGGACGTCCACAGAACCTTTGTACATGAATTCCACCAGAAGATTGATTTCGGAGAATGGTATGCCTTTGAGAATGACGATTGGATGCTGACATGGGTTGTCCCTATGAGAAAAATACCATATTTAAAAAAGAATACACATAAGTATAGCATTTTCAATAAGGAAAATTTGTTCATTAAATGTTGTTTTTCTTTAAAGGCTATTCATGTTTTATATTATCACCACATTACTTGGCAAAATAATTATTTTATTTCTTATCTTAGATAAAAGTCACTTTACATGCATAAAGATATTTAGTCCAACATTTATGTAACAAAAATCTCCAACACATTTTCTAAAAATAAATATGACGTAAAAATAAATGAACTAAAACATCTTGCAAGATTAGAATGAGTTTACAAAATTATATTTAATTGGCATGTTACTGGCAAAGCTACTGTGTGCTGGAAAAAATAATGATGTCATTGTGAACAAATGGAACAGATTTAAATTAGTTGAAAGGAACACGATATTTTTCGTTCATAAACTTTGAATATGGAATGTTGTCGTTATTATTACCTGAAGATCTGTTCAAAGTAGGGGCTGCATGCTGAGAGCACGAGCTTGTGCGCCTTGAGGGTTCCATCTCGGCAGGACAGAGTCACGTCGGCCAGCGCCGACGACGAGTAGATGGTGGTGAACAGCTGACTCAAGTTCTGGAGGTGGTTGTTCCACTTCAGGTGGAACGTCTTGTCGCTCACCAGCCCCTGCATCTGAACACCACAAACACTCCTTTCACGACACTGACAAATCACCACACGCACGATTTATTCCACCGACGAAAGATGAATAATCGACAGAAAACCGACTCTGGTGCGACCGCTACATAAAATTATAATTATTACAACTTATTTTTAGAACGATGCCCGTAAAAAACACTATACGTACGCGGTATGACAGTGTAATATACTGTAGGTACGCGCCGCCGAGAGAATTTATAGCTATATAAAATATCTTTTATTTTATTCCACATGTACGTATTTTTTGACATAAATCAGCGCATTACCGGTATCTTACCTCGAATTTGCACTTCCGACTTCCCGATTTTTCACAAATAACACCGACACATTTCACAAAATTAAATAAAATTATGTTACACAGAAAGCCGTGTCGTAAAATAACAGAGTGGGGCACGCCGCGGCCCCCTCCTTGCCCCGGCCCCCTCGCACACAATCAATATACGGAATATGAGAGCGCGGCGCGCCCCCTCGCCCCCCGCATGCTTTATTATACCGTAATTAATATACACAACTTTAATTTTGTAGACTTCACGCACACATTCTAAGACGGAATATTATACACACTTTGTAATATAATAGTTAGTCATAAAGTCGTAGTTTTATTTAGGATGTAAGTAAGCACTGATAGTTATGTTTTGTTTCACTAAAAAAAGTTTAATTAAAATTTAAATTCTCATTGCACTAGACGGATGCACTGCACTGTGATCTGTGATAGTTGATACTTAGTAAATGCATTTTAGGACTCAATATATTTTTCTAATTTTACTCATTTGTGTACATTTCCACCCAACTTGGGCCCCTTCCTTAAATTACATCGTTAGTGGGAAGTATGTGCGTAAAAAAAGTACTTCAATCTCTTTCCACGGTGTACACACACACACATACAAAGACCTGAGAATAGGCGGATTGTTATTCTTCTTTTTATTAGATTCCGTCCATTCGTTTATATTATGGATTCATTCGAATGGGCAATGTTTTATTACTGTATAAGACGTATAACTATGTAGAGTATGTAGACAGTCCCGAGTTATATTATATTATTTATAACTTTCGAGTTGAAAGAGAAGGGCGCATGAGCGGTTGCATGAATATTAAATTATTATATTACAAATATACGTACCTAGCTAGCTATAAGTAGCTATTTGCCTTAGTGTTTGTACTTAGCAGACGCGGGGGAGGAGAATTTAAGGTGCTAGCACGGCTAGCGAGCGCTAATTGGTGTGATGCGCTTTGCGTGCATTTTACATTAGAATCACGTTCAGGCTGGGCTATGGTTTTGGTAGAAAGTATTCATTTAAAAAGTAATACAAGGTTTGAGCGTACTTAACTAAAAATGTGCCTACTGCTTTGTTCATTTACATTAAAGAAACTTTTCGTCTCTTTTTATTTCACGGAAAAAGGAAATACCCAGTCTGAAGAATAAAAAAGTTTTCAACTTAACAATGTAAAAGCATAATTTAAGCACTCCATATCCCACACAGAAACAAAAACAAATGAGACGCACAAAGTAAACCTACACACATACAAGTTCCCATAATTACATGAATAGGGTATCCTACTTGTACTATGTAACTACAAAGTAAGTAAGTATAACATATTTTTACTTTTTGTAATTCCTTTGAAAGTGTGAGAGCAGTGTTTGTGTACGTACATAAAACTATTTGTCTCTTGCTCCTCTCTTCTTGCGTCTTGTATTGCCGACATTGCCATAGTGTAGCCACTTATATTAATTTACAAATATTTTAGTTAAAATTTCTAGCAAATGCTGTCTCTTTATTTGATTAACAAATGACGTCTGTTTTTTAATTAATAATTTACCTATAAAATAGAATCTATTTTCATTGTCAAACCATAGATACGAAAACTCAGATGAGTATCGTTTCCTTTATAGGTTTATTCCTGACTGTGACATGCTATGACGTCTTGACCGCCTAGCTCGTTAGTCTGTGGTAGTCGTGGGTGGGGTGGACGGACACTGACACTGACTGACAGTGACAGTTCTCAATGTTCTCATCTCATTTGGTTCTTGGCTTGCGTGCATGATCGGTGTTCTTTTGAAATTCAGTTCAATTTGGACATACGGAACAGAAATATTGTATATCACCGTTTTTAACATAAAGTAGCAGCCGTAACTGCTGGGTATTAAGTTCAACTTTTAAATATAAGCTATTTGTGAGCATTTTTGAGTTGTCATGGAAAGGAGCAGCAATTTACTTATTTCGAGTCCTAATGTAAAGTATACGGACGATTTTATTTTTGCTGACTACGAATATGAGGAGACTTTAGTTACAAAGAGAGGCGACGATTTGGTGGTAAGTGTTTTTGCCGTGTTTTCCTTTTCGGTGCCGGTATCGAATTGCCGGCGCTGTTTGTTTTATTGATCGGAATATTTTCCTTGAATATGACAGAAGGTTGTGTCCTTGACCATCAGAATGCGTGGCGCGATCGTTCGGAGTACTTACAGCTCGTTAATTTGCTTATGCTCTTCCACATTAATGTTAGGAAATGATTGATTGACAAATAATTAAATTACAGAGTATGTTTACATTGCGAACTGTCGAATCTGAAGTTGACTGCAACCTTTTTTTTCTGTTATAAGTATTTTTTTAGTAATAAAACAACATTTACAAAGAAGGTTATGATTTTTGCAGTCTATATATGTGTAACACATTATTTTGTCAGGCACATCCATTCAAAACGTCGCTATGCCTGCGCACAGCACGCAAAGTGGGCAAGGTTGGCATCATGCTGGTGGGCTGGGGCGGCAACAACGGCTCCACGTTCACGGCGGCCGTGCTGGCCAACAAGCACCAACTTTCGTGGAACACGAAGAATGGAACTCTGCAGTCCAATTGGTTAGTCTATCGAAAAAACACATAATACCTATGCATACATATTGTCAAGCCTCTTCCCCGTAGGGTTAGGCAGAGACCACTTCGTTGCACTTGCTGCGATCCTGACATACCTCTTTCGCTTAATTTACATTCATCAATCTCTTCATTATGTACATGCTCGTCGTGTCTGTTTAGGGTACTCTTGACTTGGCCTTTTGTCAAAATTTGGTATCTAGAATACCTATTCAACATAATGAAAAAAAGAAACGAGCAGGTAAAGAATACCATATATGAAAAGAAACTTAAAGTAAATTGGATTCTACTTAATATGCAATAGAGTCTTCTTACAAGAAATAAAATAAAAAAACATGCCTGAGCATTGCTATGCACTATGACAAGTTATTGCAAAAAAGTTCCACAGTGGGACACAATTCAATGGATGCAGTGTATGAGTAATAATAATAATAATAATAAAAGATAATAAAAGATATTTATTCAACAGTTTGCAGTTACATACATATAAAAGTAAAAGTAAACAATAATATGCTACAAACTATTGAAATGGTTGGCAGCTCAGCTTAATAATAAGTACATAATTATTGTTAGCTAATAATTTTATTTAAACCTTACAATTTTGATGCATATTAATACTTCTTTATTAACTCAACACCAGTAAAATTAAATTAAACTGAAGCATCTATTCCTGTTTGCAAAGGCCTCCCCCTACCTTTTTTATATTTTTTTTTATATAGGAAGAAAGGCAAATGAGCTAGTGGGGAGCGTAACACTAGAGGATTGCAGATGTGTTGCCAGCCTAGAGGGCTAGGATAGAATATCTCTTGTGCCGGCTATGAATAATAATAAGTCAAGAAGCGTTATTTCCTAACAGTTGCCGCTTCGATTGTCATTCTACTTCCGCACACAAACTAACAGCAATGCAAACGTGACACCTGTCACTCACACAGACAATACTTGCACGCGATTAGTCCGCGCGTCGTGACTGTGTCCGCCTACTTGCGGTAAGGGAAGGGTGCGTGGATCGCATGCATCCAGAGTCTTCAAGTATGGTGTCCTAAAATAATTATTTACATACATATGAAAGGCGAGTCCTCTATTTTTCATATCTGAATGGCTTCTACACCACTTCACACAACACGATGGCATATTTGTCTAATGTATTAGCGCAAAAATACAAAGATAACGTCACGATAATGGCTCGAGCGTCCTGGCTGAACTAATTCGCCGCGCGGTACATATTTTAAGCCCCGCCCCCTTCGGTTCACTTCGCGTGGAATGATTTTTCGGGCTTAGTTACGCTTCTTGAGTTATTATTATTCGTAGTGTGCCAGTAATTTCACCATTTAAGTGATACAATCTACTTTCTTTATATTCATAGGTGGGGGTCAGTAACACAGGCATCAACTGTCCGCCTGGGCATGGACGAGAAGGGCCAAGATGTGTATGTGCCGATGTCGCAGCTGTTACCCATGGTCAACCCTGATGATATTGGTAAGATTATAGCTTTAGAATAAACCAGACATTCCCAAACTTTTCAAACTGTAATATTAGAAAGGTTACACTCCATAAGACGTTCCATAAGCATAGATAGACAGACAGATAGAGAGATAGATTTATTTGTCACCTTTTTTTAAAATACAATTAAATGTCAAACATAAGTAATTCACAAAAGGATTGTCAATTGTAATAAAATAATAATAACAATAATAAGAGGAGGTTCCTCTCACTGTCGCCCTGACCACCGGTAGCTTAGGCCCCGCCTCGCTGCCGGCGGCACCCTAGGTTAGGTTTTTATACTGTTTTTATATTTTGTATTAATATTGTTTTATTACTTTTTATATGAAATATGAATATTATAAAAACCTAACTTATGTAAAAAATAAATATACAGAATAATAATAATAACTGAAATTAAATTAAAAAAAATAACAAACAAACAAAATAAAAGCTAAACGAAATGTCAATATAGATTCACAAAAATATCGTCATGAGTACATAAAATGAGAAAATAATAATTGAAATAAAACCTATTTTAAAAGCAATTTAAAATGTCAAATAATAAATAAAACCACAAAATGGGAAAATATTGTCATATTCAGAATGTGAGAACTAAACTACGACTGTATACAAAAGGACGAGTGGCGGAAAGTAGGAATGGCCTTCGTTCAGCACAGACTAGATAGACTAAAAAAAATGCAAAAGGTCGCAGATACAATACAGTTTGTAAGTTTAGTTTTAATTCCCTGTACCAAATATAAGTTTTCTTCTAGCCATCGATGGGTGGGACATCAGCCCACTGAACCTGGCAGAGTCCATGGTACGAGCTAAAGTCATAGACTACGATCTACAACAGAAACTGCGCAAGGAAATGTCCGCCATGAAGCCCCGACCTGCCATATACGATCCAGATTTCATTGCTGCCAATCAGGTAAGATCTATATGAATAAAAATGAATCACCAAAATGTATGTATCCTGACCCGCCATAGAACTTTCTCACAGTAAACGTCACTTGATTTTCCTCGTCATTTCAATATAACATCACTATGACATTTACCGTAAGAGTATTCCGCAGCGGGTCAGGAATATTTTTTTTCGATAATACGCGCTTAGAGTGCTCCAAATTGGATAATTCTTTTTTGTTGTATTCGTTATTGTCAGGAGAAGATTTGTGTAAACAGGAAAAAGAACTGGAACGAGGGCCAGATCGCGGGCAACAGCTTTTCAGTGGTTGCAGTATGCACTTACCCCCTTATTCATAAACGCTCTATAGGCTTCTGCTAACTTAGCAATCGCTTTGACATTTACCTTTCACAGATAAGGACAAACGATTGCTAAGTTAGCAGAAGCCTATAGAGCGTTTAAAAAGGAATAAATGTCTTCTTTCTTTCTTTCGTTTATTAATAAGGGGGTTACAACACAACAACTGTACATATACTTATGGCAAAACCCAATCATGGAATTAAGCAACAATTTTTGTATGAAAACTAGCTTTTGGCCGCTTCTTCGTCCGCGTATATAACATCTTTCCTATTCCGTCCTTTTGTCCCGCGGGAAATTCGAAAACTCCTTTCTTAGACTTAGAGCACCTACATGATCCTCAAGGAATGTGAAATCTTTATTTTTTATCCCGTCCCTCGATGGGCTTTTACCATCTGCGCGGGTAGAGAAGCAATTGGTACATTCTATGTTTTTTCTTCGCTCCCAGACCAGCATGGAAGAATATTAACTTTCAATAATATTTTTTGCATACATCCAAAACATGTGCGTTGTAGATGCATGGTGCGTTTAAAAGTGCGTTTCAATGGGTCAGAGTCGATGTTTTGCAGCGATCTGTTTATAAAACACGCGTCATGTGACGGTGTCGTGTTTCAGTGCTATAGAACGTTAATTTACAGTTTATTTCCTGTTTTAATTCAGTTTAACTCAAATGTAATGCTATTGAACGCACTGGCTTAGACTTCTGCTATCCGGGACGAAAATTACTACTAGCTAACGGATATAAACATCTATGACTCGGGTACTGACGGGGTCCTTTAGCTTCATAGTCAGGGTCATTAACTAGGCTATCCGGTTCTAATGTTTTTGAAGTTTGGAAAGGAATCTGCCAACGGTTGCCCCGCTGTACCATCGCCGCTATATTTCCTCAGCGCGGACTTAAGTAATAAATGATTACTAATAATAAAAGTAGTTTCACGCAGGGCTTAGATACAACTGCCTTTTCTTAGGTGACGATATAACGTCTATCCTATCGTAACAACGTTTTTTAATCCGATTTAGGTACCTATTTTCATACCAGAGGCCTGAGTCGAGGTCTAGTTTAGTCACATAGTTAAACTTTTCTAATAAACGGAGTAATAAAAAAACCTCACGTAAATATTATCTAATCGCTGAATAAACTTATGTATAGATAAACCTATTACTTTGTGCAGCTGCGTTCATATTTGCCGTACGATATGATTTAGCTTTCCAGTTTTTTTACAGACTGTATATTTCCGATATAATGCAAATAAATAATATCCTCTGTTTATTTTATGTAGGCTGACAGAGCGACCAATCTCATTCGTGGCACGAAATACGAGCAGTATTTGCAAATTCGTGCAGACATCAAGGACTTCAAGGATCGTCAGAAGCTAGACAAAGTCATAGTTCTGTGGACAGCCAACACTGAAAGGTGAGTTTAGTGGTCTTCTAAGTTCTACCTGTTCTTTTATAGGAGGGTTGCCAAATCAAAATTGTCGTCGGACGAAGACAAAAACCCCGGACATTACATCTGGTTTTTTTCCTGGAACGGCCATTAAAGTACCAACACTTTATGAATTACAATTAATTATTTAAATAAACTAAATGAGTATTAAACCGGATGCTCTGTAAAAACCCCGCTCGCCGGAAATCTCGCAACAGGGATCTGAGTGAACATAAAATGAAAACCGGCCAAGTGCGAGTCAGATTTGCGAACTTAGGGTTCCGTCCAAAATTGGCAAATGAATATAAAATCCAGTGTAGGCAGATCCCTGCCCTAAAGCAAAAAATGGGCAGTATGAGGTTGTTTTATATTGGTTACTTACATAGACAAACAAAAAAGTTAGATTTTTAGTATTTGTTGATATACTCGTCAGGTTATAGCGGCAACAGAAATACATCATGTGTGAAGATTTTAAATGTCTAGCTATCACGGTTCCTGAGCTACAGCCTGGTGACAGACAGACGGACAGTCTCCAAAATGATGCACAGCATTATACGAGTCTATCGCTACCCTTTTCATTTTCAAGAACAAATAGCATGCGCACTCTCTTTCTTTAAATGGACGGACTTCAAACAGCTGCTATGCTGTGTCCTCTTCTATCGCATGGGATGGTTGGTTGGGACCTCTCAGTCGCACACATTAAGTCGCAGCAATATTTAACTTTTCAAAATTCGGCAACCGGAATTCGGGACTGGTTTTTCGCAGGCAACCCTATACCACCGTGTTCATAATAAAATAATCTTTAATTTTATTTAATTTTAATTCAATAATCGGGCGGTTGCAAAATGCTAGTAGGTATAGTAATCCGGTCAATTTAGACCAAAAAATGAGAGTGAAGTTACATAAAGTCCCAACAAGCTGAATTTTTGTGAAGTTGTTCAAAACATAATTATAAACAATGTCTGGAAGTTCCCCATCATTCCCCTGTAAGGAAAAAATTTAATTCAAGGTCAAAGGTCAAAAAATGAGTTTTTCGCGATTTTCAGCAAAACGGTAAGTTTTATCATAAAAGTACCTCAGACAAAAATTGTAGATCATAAAATTATCTATAAAAAATGTATCAATACTTTTTTTCTTACGAGCCACCGTTTCTGAGATATAACGATTCTAAAAGTTATAAAAGTTGTTATCGTCATAATATGCATGAGTACGCCACGTATATACATCTAGTTGTAAAATTTTATATAATATATATATATATATATATATATATATATTTAATGTTTAAATATTTTTCTATCGGTCATTGTAACTTATACTTACAATATAAAATATACATAAGTTTTAACTACAAGAATATCAGGTAAAAAGAAACCCAGTCCCTTAATCTTTAAGGCAGTGTAATTGACGGATCATTGACGGAGGATTCTTACTACACCGTGTTGTGTGGGATAGCGAAGAAACATTCAACGTTATCTTATATAAATACGTTCAATCTGTACGTAGACATTTTGGTTCCAGAGTTACTGTCGTATTTGATGGCTATGATGATTGCAAGAGAAATATCAAAGCTACAGAACAACGTCGTCGAACTTTAGCAACATCTTCATCTTCTGACATTTTATTTGATGAACTTATGACAGTCCCAACCAGTCAACAGAAATTTCTTACTAATACCCACAACAAGTCTCGGTTCATTTCAATGTTGAAAGAAAAGTTTACGGCTGAAAATATATTGGTAAAACAAGCTAATAAAGATGCTGATGTATTGATTATTGAAACAGCAATAGAGCAATTCAATTTGACAAATACAACTATTGTTGTTGGTGAAGATGTTGACTTACTTGTATTACTCACTGCTCGAACGCCAACTGAAAAAACTATTTTTTTCTTAAAACCAGGAAAAGCTCAGCATCAATCAGATATATATTCATCAAAAAGTTTATTTACTTTTGTAAAGTGTAAAGATCATGTACTATTTTTACACGCAATAACTGGCTGTGATACGACATCTGCATTTTACAGGAGGGGTAAAACAGCAGTTTTCAAAATGTTTGAAAAACAAGATTTAATTCAATGTGCTGAAGTTTTTAAAAAAAGTGATTCAACTCAACAAGAAGTTATTACCAACGGCATCCGCTTTCTTCTTTCTATGTACGGAGCTCCTAAAAAAACTACCTGTTTAGATAAACATCGATATGCATGTTTCGTTAAAAATACTAAAAATAAAAAACAAGTTCAATTAGCTTGTCTTCCTCCAACTTCAGTTGCTGCTCACCAACATCTTTTTCGAGTATATTACCAAGTTCAAGTGTGGCTTGGTTATCAGCTAGACCCTACAGACTGGGGTTGGAAGTTGGTCAACAATATATTAGAGCCAGTTCAAACTTTACTTCCACCTGCGCCGGAAAAACTGCTGAACATTATTTTTTGCAACTGCAAAAAGGGATGCAGTGCTAAATGTGGTTGCAAAAAAGTCGGACTGTCTTGTTCTTTGGCATGCACAAATTGTCAAGGCCGGTCGTGCTCTAATATTGAATCACAAACAATGGAGGATTCGTTTGACTCCGACGAAGTATCATGCGATACATCGCTATTGACGCAATTTACTTGCATCCAAAATGAAGATGAAGAAGAAGCAGGAGAAGAAGAACAAGAAGAAGATCAAGAAGAAGAACAAGAATTTGAAACTTACGAATAAGACGAATAAACTTCAACACTTTTTTTTCATTTACATCGCTTTTATCTTTCCCAATCTTTGAAAATTTCCGTTATTTTGCAATAGTTTTACATTAAACAGGATCACAACTGACCCGTGAAGTAGGCCTACTGGGGAAATCACGTTAACAAAAACGCGCTAAGTACACTACCTCATAGGTGGCGTGGAAACGTGTGCATATTATGACGATAACAACTTTTATAACTTTTAGAATCGTTATATCTCAGAAACGGTGGCTCGTAAGAAAAAAGTATTGATACATTTTTTATAGATAATTTTATGATCTACAATTTTTGTCTGAGGTACTTTTATGATAAAACTTACCGTTTTGCTGAAAATCGCGAAAAACTCATTTTTTTGACCTTTGACCTTGAATTAAATTTTTTCCTTACAGGGGAGTGATGGGGAACTTCTAGACATTGTTTGTAATTATGTTTTGAGCAACTTCACAGAAATTCAGCTTGTTGGGACTTTATGTAACTTCGAATGTCTAAATTGACCGGACTATAGATTATTATAGTTAGATAGTTGTAACCGGAAAAGAATAGGCAACCTAACGTTTGCATATTCTATGGGCTTCATACTTTCAATTGGAATATAATTTATCTAATAATCAAACCGGTGAAATGTATTATTTTTTCTTAATTATTAATTAAACATACCCTGGACTAAAATTTGTTAGGCAACCCATATGCAATATATTAATTGACATATTAAATTAAATATAAAATACGTTTCATCAAATAAATATCTCGGTGAAGGTCGTTTTATATCGGGATCTTAGGCTACTAGCGTTTTCAAAGATGCCCTGCCTTTTTGATTTTACCAAGCAAATCTTCTACTAACCTACTCTTCCTTGAATAGTACGTACCTACGAGTTGACTTTAAACAATGACTAATAAAACCGTTTTAGTTTACTTTGGATTATCTAACGCGCTACGGGTACTACAGCGCGTGACGATAGTCACACGTCACATCGTACGATACCTACGTATATGACGTATATTGTTCCTGAGACTGACGCATAATAACGTTATTCACTGTACGTACTATATTTGTCTTTTTCGCACTAGAGCTTTTAGAACGAGACACGCGAGTAGCGTATATTTTATAAATGCGTTGAATTGACCAGCGATCGACCCCTACCTATCTCTAGGAACAGACTATTTGCTCATGGATAGCATAAGAGCCGTGTCGCGCGAGATTGATTACACGTCTCTTTCTAGAACGAACGGTGACAAAAGGACGGGAACTGGCGCGCTTTTCTGTTAGCCGTACTGGCCATGAAGAGACTTAGGGCTTTAGTTTGCGTCTTTCTCTTTCCGGACACACAGACGATGGGAGCGAGCAAGATGGGAATTCGAACTACTTTGTGCGGGCCCATAGCAAACAACATGAGGGTGAAGAAGCTTCCTCCCGCCTGAACGGAACGGAAAAAACTAAGTTACGCAAACCCTGCGCACAGTTACCATATGCAAAAACTTGGAGACATGTTTATTTATAAATATGTTATTTGAAGCGTTAATATTATAGTACGTCCCTAGGTAAATATTTGAAGTACCGCGCGGTCTATTTTCGGTCGGCCAAAGCGAGGGCCAAAACACCGAAGCACTCAACTACGGAGTTGTCTTTAGCTTCGATTAAGTACTCTGCTTTTACCATTTCTGATGATAGGCGACGTTTCTTTGTTCTATTTTTATTATATTCAATATACTGACAGCACACATCTTATTTAATATTACTAGTGGACGCTCGCGACTTCGTCCGCGTGGGGGAATAAAAATGTCTAAGGATCAAACGCGTATGAAATTCTATAATTGACTGATAAATACTTTGGATGTAAGTATTTTGCTTACGACGTCGAATTTTGATGCAGCCTATATATTAAACTAAGCCTAATATAATATACTAGTGAGGTAGCTTCTAAGATTAACTTGAATAGACAGACGAACAAAAATTCTAAACGCCGTTGAACATAATGTTTTATTAACGCACAGATTACTTTAAACTAGCATTTTAGCCAAACAACTTAATTCTAGACATTAGTCTTACCTACATTTATACGTGTAAGTACCTAAATAATGAATAAATGAAAATGAAATGAAAATAAATGAAATCATGGAATTGAACCCAACATGGAATTTCTAGTTTAGACTTAAACTCTGTTTTGGCTATGACGCAAAAGTTTGCGTAAAATTCCATTCGCCATTACACTCTACTGTTGCACATATAAATGAATCGGACCAGCATTAATTAATTTTGCCGACACGTGCAAAAGACAATAACCGCCATCCAAAGATCGATGAACTCTGACAAAAACTTGTCAGAACACGCTACAGCTCACCTTGACTCTTCCTGTGAACTCTATTCCGTACAAATATAATATAAATTTGTTTAATTTGAAGCTTAGAGTGATTGACGCTTACGCGCCGGTTTTGCGCACTATTTCATTAAAATTGGATTTGAAGTTTTTTGAGTTAAATTGCTTGACTTTTAAAAACACGTGATGGCTCTAGCTAATGACCGCAGTATAATACCAGTAACTCATCTAGAAACCCTCTCTCTTTCCCCCGCTTTGTTTAAATCGCGCGAGAATTTCATTCATATACCTACTACAGATTTAGAATACACTATTCCAGTGGGTCTTATCCTTTCAGACATGAGGGACCATTTGACAAAATGTTTGTCTTGCCATGGACCACCTAAGTAACTACAAAAAATCTAACGTATGGCTTCGATCGGCCCCAATGGATGGAACTGCACATTCACGCGTTTTGTCGGGTTGTCACTTATCTAAGTATTAATTAGATTGGCCCCGCGGACCACTTTGGATGCTTCCAGGGACCACCAGTGGTCCGCGGACCACCGGTTAAGAACCACTGCACTATTCAGTGGCGTAACAGTGGCCACCCTATGGTGGCAGGTCTGGCACAATGCCACGAGATCCTAGTCTGTCGGGCCCCAAACTGGCTAGAGCACAGGAGAGGAAGATGATGCACTTATTTATATTGGGGAAGGACCCCCCATCTGATGAGCTTGCCACGGGCCCCAGACGTTATTGTTATGCCACCGACGACGAGATCACAAACTTTGGCAGCTTTCGGCGCGTTTCATAGAAAAATAAGCATCATTAGGTACATCATTCATTCATCATTTTAAACTGTCATTAGGTTCATAAGAAGCGCATAGCGTGTATCAAAGTATCTAGTATATCTTACTAGCTGTTGCCCGCGACTTCGTCTGCGCAGAATTCGCTTATCGCTATCCCGCGGGAACTATGCAATTTTCCGGGACAGAAACTATCCTATGTCCTTCCTCGGGACTCAAACTATCTATATACCAAATTTAAGCGTGAAAAGGTAACAGACAGACAGACAGAGTTACTTTCACATTTATAATATTAGTAGGGATAGCGCTTTTTCTCCCGCATCGTCAACCTTTATTCTCGCATATTACAAATCTATCGTTAGTGTTTGTGTGAATGCTAATTCTACACGTTTGTAGATCACATACTGGATTTATACTTTAAACTATGGCTTGATGATTATGAATGACTCACGGTTGTAATAAAACGCGTTTTGCATACATTGTTGAATTGGACCGTTATGCCTAGATTGTTCTGATAACGATTTTCAAATTGAAATTCAACTTAATTCTATTAAGTTAGAGAAGAGTTTTGAAGAGTTGAGTTAACTTGTGGTGGTTAAAAGTTTCAAGATTGTTAATCTTATCAGGGATAAACATCGTGTTTATGCAAATAGTTTTTAATAATATTATTATGATACACGTTTTGCATGTTTAGATAACTTTAATGTTTACCTATATACCACAAGGGCATGACCTTGGAGGGTAACTTTGGCCTTTGAGATTAACTTGGTAGGTACAGGATTTATTATTGCGTTCAAATTATTTGCACATTGCCATATATTATGATTGGTTGTAGCTAACCTCGAGCGTTTTTATGGTTCTTGTCAAAAAAATATGGGGTTTACATTTAGGCGAGAATTAGGTACCTTAAGTTGGGTAAAAATTACTTACCTTAAAAGAAATGAAATGTGTTTAATACAGACCTTTATAACGTTATAAAAAAAAACGATATAATAGCGGTATATATCGTTTGTGTTTAAAATTTCGTTCAAACAAATTCTATATTCCTTCATAACGTTATATCATATCATAACGAAAAGAAAACCGTAACTTTACGAAATAGCGTTATAGACCTATAAAACGTTATGAAAAAAACGATATAATACCGGTATATGTCGTTTGTGTTTAAAGAAAACCATAACGTTATGAAATAGCGTTAGGTATAATAACGCTATGAAACTGATTATGAACTACTACTATGATATCAACTTTACGGCCTAGTCCCACGAAACAAATTTGTAAAGTATGTTTTTACAATTCACGAAAACAGTACAGATTTGTCATTGCATATGTTTGTCGCACGTTATATAGAGCGGGTGTTATAGAGTGTAAGAAAGAGATGGTCTATAACGTTATTATATCACTTGCCGAAGTAACGATATATATCGCTATTAATAACGTTATAATGAATACCGCTACAGAATAAATAATGTTTTATTAAAAAACGCTATTCGGTAATATAACGTACTGAAAAATAGCGCTACCTAAAAACGTTTTATTGAAAAATGCTATTCGATAATCTAACGTTATGAAAAACAGCGTTACGCAAAAATAACGGTAATTAAAGGTCTGGTTTAATATATTGTAAGAATAGTAGGACCCAAATGAATACGTGTTGGCCAGAGCAAAATTAGACATATCGATCCCTAATAGTACATTAAGATTCGAAAATCAATTACCTATGCAACTGACTTGTAAGAAAAAGAATGTAAATAAGTTTTTTAAATTTTAATAACAACCTTTTTTTGATGACTGTACATACGATGTCATCCATTGTACACAGGTGTACCGAATTCCGAATTAATTCGACCACCAACATTAAGTCTAATAACAAACAACCTGTTTATATAAAAGCTTTTGATAAGCCTATATGCGGCCCAGGCACAGGTTTTGTCTAATTTATCTTAAAATGATCGCAGGTTTATCCAGCTTTCCTCACCATGTTCCGCTTCACCGTAAAACTCATGGTAAATTTAGATTTCAAATGTGTTCGCCATCATAAAGCTAAAATGGCGAGGTATACGTTTATTTCTCGGAACGCTAAACAGTCTTAACAAGCGCACTGTAAAATAAAAAGATTGCACGTCTCGCGTGTACCATTAACTTAATGAGTGCATGCGATGCGTCAATTAGATGTCTGCGTTGCGTAACATTATATTATTATGTTACTACTGTACTCTGAAATTCTAAATTGGTATCATATCTTCTATCTCACTCTTCTATTAATGACTTAATAGTACCTGGATGAGTGGATGCCTACCTAGCTAGATCGAATTATCGTCCCCGAAACCCCCTGCATATGTACCAAATTTCATGACAATCGTTAGCCTGAGAGATTCAGATTCACACAACAAGATTACATCACAAGTAGTTACAAGACAACAACAACAAGATACAAGAGAGAGAGAGATTACAAGTACTGCTCGTTTAATGGTATTACATATATAGATCCGGCCAGGTGGGATGACGATCTGCGAAAGACTGCAGGCAGATGCTGGATGCGTCAAGCTAAAGACAGGGCGCTTTGGCGCTCATAAGGGGAGGCCTATGTCCAGCAGTGGACTAACATAGGCTGATGATGATGATGATGATGATGATGACATATATAGATTAGTGTAAGCGGAACAGTACGAAACGAACTTCGAATTTTTTTACTTCGTAGTACGCCTGCTGGGCATCTAGACGAAATCGGGTGGCTGTTTTCCTATAGAAACGTATTCCCGTTTTCTCCCTGGATAATCAAATTGGAACAAATATTTTTACCACACCTATGCCTCTATGTTTTACTTTTTCCTGATTATAAGGAAAAATACAGAATGTACCAGTTGCTTCGCTTGCAAATGGTAAAAGCCAATCGAGGAAAGAAAATCGAAGGATTCATGTGATAGGCGATGCGGCTAGCAACCCATCACTATTTTATACAATCATGCTAAAAGTGGCCTTAAGGTTTTGTTACCTTTGGCTCTGTCTACCCCGTAAGGGATAAAGACGTGATATATGTATGCCCAGTGATCCATATGGTACAATTTTAACTTAATAAGTATATAAGTAGATACAGAAAAAAAGCATAGGAAAAATACGAAGAAAACAAAACACAGGGTGTTGGTTAAATTTTGATGTCATATTCAGATGGTCATAGAATCATTTTAACGAATAATGGCGATGTGGTAAAGTAAAGTTAATTTATTTAAACAAAACTGATGAAAAGTAAAAAAAAATATATATACAAAAAAAAAAATCGGATTTTTCTATGTGTTCTAATTTTCACAGACATTTAGAAACAAAAAAAAACCTTAAACTACCTTGATCTAATCCTAAATACCTATACTTACAAATATCGCCCACATCGTTGCCATTAGGCAGGGCGCCCATAAGGCTGGCTGCGTTTCCTCCTTGTATGGCAATCCTTAGATAATATAAGATATAATTTATTGTCAAAAACTGTGTACATAAGATCTCATGACATTCATTGTAAAGTATCAACAGTTTGCCTATTTCGGGCGTACAATATTATTGAAATTTTCTGAACAAATTATTTACGAAATATTCATTTAGATTGTAAGAACATTTATTTGGAAGCCGAATGGCGAGTTTGGAGTTGCCTTTTGAACCCCCCTATACGTAGCCAGAAGAGTCAGCCCTATATGGTCATCTGATGATGAATAATTGGCATTGTTCATTTTTTTAGTATGCTCCAATTCGAAAACCATTTCGAGGAAAACCATCATTTATCCGATTTATCTTGTCCGATTTCAAAAATACTTTATGATTGCAGATATTTTTGTAAAAGTACTTTGAACCTTTGTTTGACCGAACGACCCGGTTTTTAGACAGAATCCAGCATCGAATGTTTGCCGCAAAAATGAAAAAAAAAAGTTTAGCTATGGCAACTGTCACGTGTCACTGTCAAATCGACAAAACCATAGACAAAGCCGTTTTTTTTTATAGCCAGCCGAACGAAGGCGAATATTAAACTACTAAATTCACGAATTATCAAACAGCGAAAAAATATTTATTATTAATTAACAAAGCTACGTAAAAGCATAATATTCAAATTATTTGCTTGAAACAGTCCCTTTTATCAAATAAAGGTGTTAAAAGCTCAGCTTAAAAAAAATGTACAATGCCAATTATTCTTATAGCACCGTTTGAGATGCACATCTATAGCCAGCCTAACTTGTGTATTTTGTTCAGATTCTGCGAAGTAAAGGCCGGCATTCACGACACATCAGAGAACATCGAGAAGGCGCTGCGCAACAACGAACCGGAAATATCGCCGTCCATCGTGTTCGCGCTCGCCGCCATTGACGAGGGGGTAAGCGCCTGACGCCTGACACCTGACACAATGTGTTTTGTCGTCACAAATCGTCATTTACATATTTCGTTGTGTTGAAGTGATAGTTATCGTTTTGTATTTGGTAAATTAACACATTTTTGGTCTCATACGGTTGGGGAAAGCAGGATAATGTGTTTAACAGCCTGTGTAGTACTAGATCGCGATCAAAATCGGATTGAAAAAAAAATATTTTTTTGTAAATGGGACGAGAGATCTTTCAACTGAAAATTAAAAAATACACACACACACACACACACACAAATCACGTCTATATCCCTTACGGGGTAGACAGAGCCTGAGGTAACAAGACCTTTAGGCCACGTGTAGCATGATTGTAGGCGTATAGGTGGAAAGGGGAATCAAAATAGTAATGGGTTGCTAGCCGCATCGCCTATAACATGATTCCTAAGACTCGTCCATACTGCGCGGGACGAGAAGCAACTGGTACATTCTATGTTTTTCCTTTGCTCCCAGACCAGCATGGAAGTTAAAAAATATAATATTAATTTTGCTGTTACGTAAATAATTTGTTTTACTGCTCATTGTTATAGTTACTGTCTACGCTCACAGTGCATTTCAATCATTCATTACATCTATAGAAGTTAGTTTAAATTTACGTCTCACCCCATTCTTTTTGGTAACTGGCAATAAACTAACTTTTATTCTTATCTGTGGATGCAGTGTTGCTACATCAACGGCTCGCCGCAGAACACGCTGGTAGAGGGCGTGGTGGACCGCGCTGAGAAGTGCAACGTGTTCGTGGCCGGAGACGACTTCAAGTCGGGACAGACCAAGCTCAAGTCAGTGCTTGTCGACTTCCTCGTGTCTGCTGGTAAGTAGAACCTGGTGGGACAGGGTTGCCATGCGTCCAGGTTTGATGAATCCTACTAATATTATAAACTAGCGACCCGCCCTGGCTTCGCACGGTATATTATGCATGTATTATACATATAAACCTTCCTCTTGAATCACTCTATCTATTAAAAAAACCGCATCAAAATCCGTTGCGTAGTTTTAAAGATTTAAGCATACATACGACAACGGGGACAGAGAAAGCGACTTTATTTTATACTATGTAGTGATAGTGATGTGAAAGTTTGTGAGTATGGATGTTTCTTACTTTTTCACGCCAGAACGGCTGGACAGATCTGGATGAAATTTGGAACACAGATAGATTATAGTTTGGAATAACACATAGGCTACTTTTTATCCCGGAAAATTGAGTAATTCCTGCGGGATAGCGATAAACGAATTCTATGCAGACGAAGTTGCGGGCAACAGCTAGTTGAAAAATAAAATCGTTTTTGGGTTAGAAATTATTGATTTGGCAACACTTCCGTGTACCAGAACACTTAAGTAAAATGATCATTACTAACTTTTCCATTTTATTTTCTATGTTATGTTCCCATATTTTGAAGACACGTGAAGTTAGTGAGAATATCACCCTTTTATATTGGCAATCGTTCAGATTTTATATTAAAAAGCTTTTGAAATATGGAAATGATGACCCAATTTAGCATTGAGATTTTTGCTACGTCATAGTTCTACATTTACAGGTTTAAAGCCGGTGTCGATCGTCAGCTACAACCACCTGGGCAACAACGATGGCAAGAACCTCTCAGCGCCGAAACAGTTCCGCTCCAAAGAGATCTCGAAGAGCAACGTCGTCGACGACATGGTCGACAGCAACCGGATAGTGTACCGGCCGGGCGAGAAGCCGGATCACGTCGTTGTCATCAAATACGTGCCCTATGTTGGTGAGTAAATATTAGTATATTTTGTTTCTTTTAAGATGACGAAAATGCAAATAACGCGGGTTTTTACAACTTCCTTTGTTGCTGAATATGAAAGGAAAATATAACAAAGAGACGTAATAAAACTGACCGAAGTATGGCACGCGTACTGGAGTAGCTCAACCCTTCTTGATCGTTGAAATGAAAGATTTTAAATATGATTATTAATACACAAAAAAACAACACTTATACATATTACATCGAAAACTTAAACCAAAATCCAAGCAGAAGCATTGAAAGTTCAGTAAAGTATAGCCAGGTTGTAAAAAAGAGACTATTTTTGCAAATATAACACATGTACTAAAAGAGCGAAAGCCAGTTAGACACTAACAAAATATTGCACTTAAGCCTAAAAAGTATCCCCTCCTATTGATTATTGTTTATTACCTGAACTGGACCCTTTTAAGTATGATAGGTGTATTGTTTTCCAAATACAATTACAGTGCGGCTAACACTCAGGTAAAAATGTCTTATACCTACTATTAAAAAATTGTACAAAGTGATATTGACACAGTATATAATTATTATTTTAGAAACGCACGTCGTCTAGTGTAACACCGACCAACAACATCAAAACTATCAAGATTGTTTGTTCACGGTATACTTTGGAGCTAACGATAATGGTTTTACAACCCCACTTGAAGTTAACAATTGAACAATAGATGTCGGTTTTAAGTACTTTTCGTCATCTTAAATGAAACAAACCATAGGAGAAGAGACTTACCCATGTTTGTATTGTGGCTGTCAGCTAGTCGGTAACATAGGTCATTGATCGTACGGCTAAATTGCGAAGTTGGCGAGTGTCTCAACAATCCCAGTTCGCGACTGTACATTATTGCAGAGGTCGGCACGAAGTCGATTGCCGGTCGAGTAATGTTAGAAGGGCGAGCGACAGCGAGGCTTTCTATTATACAGGTACAGCAATCGCCGTTTTGGATTATATTTTTAAAGTGGTTTTTTCAAACATTGTGTGGATATGACAAAAAAAGAAAAAAATACAAATATTTTTAATTTCTAAATGTCTGAAAATTAGAACACATAGAAAAATCCGAAAAGTAAAGCTATGGCCGGGAATCGAACCCGGATCCTCGTCATTCCGTGACGCGTGCTATACCCCTACACCACCCATATAGCAGGTGGGTAGTCTCCGAATTTTAGTCCGAGGATCCGGGTTCGATTCCGGGCCATAGCTTTACTTTTCGGATTTTTCTATGTGTTCTAATTTTCATAGACATTTAGAAATTAAATTTGTAACGGTAAAACCGTCAAAGTAAAACATAAAAATCAAGAAATAAAAATTTCTTGATTCATTTGATAGTACAAATATTTTTCGTTGTTATATCTGAGCATTATCCTAGTCCTAACTATAATGACCGACTCATCCGATTTCTTATTTCGTGATAAAATGTGGCAAGCTGTTAGTTTGAGATCCTGGAAAGGACATGGGATAGTTTTCATCCCGGATAATTGACTAGTTCCCGGGGGTACATAGTGCCTTAATTGTTCCAGGCGATTCAAAGCGCGCCTTGGACGAGTACACTTCAGAGATCCTGCTGCACGGCACCAACACCATCGTGGTGCACAACACGTGCGAGGACTCGCTGCTGGCGGTGCCGCTCATCCTTGACCTGGCGCTGCTGGCCGAGCTGTTCTCCAGGCTGGCGCTGCAGAGGAAGGGCACTGAAGGTGAGTGGGATGCTTCCCAGAACTACGACTCTACAGACAAGTCAAGAGACCAAGATGTTTTACTATTGTTCTGGATTATTAAACGAGACTTGATTATTAGTTATCTAATATAATAATAATAATATCTTGGGACAAATTACACCAATTGACCCAGCCCCAAACTAAGCAAAGCTTGTACTATGGGTACCAGGCAACGGATAAACATACTTATATAATGGAGATAAATACATAATTAAATACATACAACATCCATGACTCGGGCACAAACATTCATATTCATCATACAACTGCCTGCCCCTACCGGGATTCGAACCCGGGACCTCTAGCTTCATAGTCAGGGTCACTAGCCACTAGGCTATCCGGTCGTCAACGGTCGTAGAGAGGAACACGGAGGTAACCAAGAGCTTCCGAGCTCTTAACCGAATTTGATAACTAGTTTTCTAGGGGGAACGTATCTTCCGAAAAATCCGAATTGAGCGCTTTTCCTTAGTCTGTGACAAAAAATGAATTGGTGGTTTTATGAAAACAAAGCAAGTGAAACTTTTTTAGTCATTTAACTGAAAACTCTCGGAAAATTATTTGATTTAGCGTAATAGAATTGCTTAATTAACCTTAACTTAATAATTGGAAAATGGGAAATCATAGTAGACAAGATATCTAAATATAAATTTTAATTTCAATCTACGTATTGTACGGAATATATAATAAATACAAACGCTACAAGGTCTGCTGATGTGACCTGTGGGCCGCCGCCATATTGGCTTTAGCTGCTCTGCCGAGCGCCTGTCACTTTATCCCCACTCCGCGGCTGGCTGTAATGCGACATGCGATAGATGGACGAAAAAAAACACTTTAATTAAACTAACATGGTGTTTTGCTCCCCAGAATGGACAGGGCTCCACAGCGTGCTGTCGTCCCTCTCGTACCTGCTGAAGGCCCCCGTGGTGCCCGCGGGCGCTCCCGTGGTCAACGCGCTGTTCAAGCAGCGCGCCGCCTTGGAGAACATCATGCGGGCCGCGCTAGGCTTGCCTCCCAATCATAATCAACAGTTGGAACATAAGGTTAGTTTATCGATCAGATTCTTCAACTTTTTCCAACAGTTTTGGATTACTTTCAACGTGAAACTACGGATAGCTCGCGTATAAAAGTCGAGTGATGCTCGAGTTCGACTTGACAAAAGGTCAGGTCAAAAGTACCGGAAACCGACGAGCATGTATGAAGAGATTGATGGCAAAGTAGTATCTGCCTATCCTTGGGAAAGAGGCGTGACGGTATGTAAGTAAATCATAGAACAATGAGCATTGAATAATAAATCAATGACACTGATTTATAACAGTTTTTTTTTGTAGAAGGGTAAATTTATAACGTCATTTCAGGTGCCTTTCCTGATGTCAGACCTCCGCAACGGTCGCCTCTTCTCCAACGCTCCGCCGACGAAGAAGCAGAAGATTGCCCATACAAACGGCGACCACTAAACACAACAAAATACCATATTTGAACGCGTATTTACCTAACGTTCGTTTTCTGTTAATTAAAATAACAAAATCAAGTCGGTACTAAACCGTTATTGATAACTAAAGATGCAAAAAGTGTCGCTAAAAAGAAATGGATTATTATTATTATTTGTTTGTTATCAACCACAGTTAATTTTAGTTTGTTCGGAAATTCACGTGAACGAAACTGCGATACCGGAGATAAAATTTTATCATAACGTCAATTCCTTTCCTACTTGAACACGCTAAAGTCTGATATTGTCAAATTTTTTAAACTCGCGTTCAATTTAGCTACTGTAATTAAGTGTTTGTGTTCCTAGTAGTAGCTTTAAAAAAGTGGGTATTCTCCGCTCTGCGACGCCGATTGCTTCCGAATGCCGTACGGGAACCCACGGATCCAGTTTCGACAGGTTTCTGCTGAGACCGAAACTATGCACTCCAATTAACGCCACCCAGACACTAGAAATAATGCCTCTATATCTACTAGATATAACAGCGAAGCTTTAGGTATATATGCATCTAAAGGTAAACCTGTAATGCGTGAATATTATCCTAATTTCTGTAATTGTTATATACATACATACACTAAGGTGGAAGTAGAGGTCAGTTCGATGTAATTCCGCATGGTATTGGTTTACCTTCATCTTAACACAGACCTAATCATCTATATAGCACAAACACCGCTCTCTTTTGTAATCTAGTTATGCAATACGCTTTGGCGCCTCCTCATTGAGAGCATTCGCGTGTAGTGAGCATTCGGCGTCGAATATTCGTTTGGGTTCGGGTAAGAATGCTTTCAGTGACGACGCTCCTATAGACCAACTTTTGGGTACTTTGTGTTATTTGGTTACTGTTTTATAATTTATTCTGGGTTGTGTGCTGGCGGCGAGAGTTGAGCGTTTTAGTCGTTTTTAACGGCTGTAGCAATAGGTTGCTGGTAATTTTTTTCAAGGCGTTTGAACAGTTTTCTCTGACTATTTAGGGTTTTATGTCAATATGTCTGTTACTGAAGTTCCGTTGTCTCTCCACCAGTCCTTCAGACACAGGGTTTTGTATCGTCTTAGGTAGACATTTACAATTTTCACAGGGGTAAATATTAGTATGGGCGTTATAACAGCTAATAATAAAGTGAAATATGTCTCCAAATTAAATAGTCAGTAAGTACATGAAGTGTTCTTCCCGCGTTTTTTCTTTGTTTTTAATAATTAATGGCAATGGTACAAAACTCTTTTTGATAGAAAAGGACGGCAGATTCAGACGGAAGTGTCTACGGTAAGAGAATTTACCGTTCAAATGTTGGAGAGTTATGAATTAGCGATCGAAGCGTTATAATTTGGTTGAATTAAAAATTCAAATGTATTACTTGTATTTGTTTGTGTTGGTTTTTTTTTATCTGAATTAGCTCGAATTACGATGTATATGATACATCAAAATCTCAACGACCAAATATGATCAATGTCCTATGTCTTGATACTTATGATATAAATATAGATATGTCGTAGTTTTGGACGATTTACCAAATTCGCTTGTGTCAATATTTTTTAACGTACATTTACAAAAATACGGTTCACACCAACCACTGTCAAACGCTACAGTTTATGATTTAAAATTATTGTGGTTTGAATAGATTAAAAGTCATAGCAATTCAAACTTCTCAGTCACTATGCAATTCATCTATAATTACTTTGCATGTGCCACATCAAGGCTTCGTACTTAAGATAGCGTTGTGATAAGCTAGCTTCAGATCGGTGTGGTTGGTGTGAACAGGGCTAGTGTAGGGATAATACAGGATGGAAAAACACGTTTTTTCCACCCTCTATTTGTGGGTGTGTTGTGCGGTTCATAAAGGTTTGTATCACAGTGGAATAGACTATCACTATAGTTAGATTATTTGTGTATTTTACTTTACAATTTTATTGTTGTAGCTTCACATACGGCTACAATTTTAACACACTAAAATATCTTACAACTGTTTATTACTGAAGTAGCAGTTTCTAATAAAATACAGTATACCTGTTTCACCACTTTCTGGAGTGCTTCGGATATTTTATGTTACATATATCTGTTTACTTAATAGGCATAAACTGAATCTGAAAGGTAACGTAAGAATATTGGGAATTTATGAGGGCTTGGTAAAACATGCTAATTAGTGTTGTAGTTGAAAATATTTTAAACTTTTATAAGAAACTTTGATTCATGTTGTTATCCATTCCATATTGTTGCGTAATGTCAAATATGTATTATTTATGTTCAGTTAAAGTTTGTATTTCTAAGAATGTTGTATACGAAACAGTTTTTTTTATGTTAGCTGGCTGGCTAGCTTTAGTTTATTCAAAGAAATTTCTAAGTATTTCAATTTGCGTTAGTTTCTTATTGACTTCACATGCATTGTACTTAAATTATAAAATTGACAGTATTTTTCCGCATTTTAATTAGAGTACTTAATTTATTCAAGTGAATTAGTTGATAACTAATCGTTATCCAGTATTTGATAGTATTAACACTGTTTTTGTTATTAAGCGATTCATTATATTTTTTAATACAATATTGTGATGTTTGCAGTGGCTGTAATTTGTTATCGGAATCATTCATAATCATGCTTCCGTTTATTGTGTTCTTCCAGTCCGTCGAATCTTTGGTTATTTTGATAAAATCCTATATTGAAGTCTTTATTTAATTAGGTTGTGGAGGTTGCTGTTATAGATAACATATCGAATAATTGTGTGCAATTTGTATTCAGTTGATTAATTGTTTTGGTAAAATCTAATATTTAGAATGCATAAATCGGTTCCTTGTAGGTTGTATAGCCATCCATCGCTATATCAAGTGTTATTATTAAATAAAAATATGTGATTGGACGCTCTGTTTTATTCAGTTTGTTTATGAACCTTTGTCATAGTAAATTATTAGTTAAATATTTTTTGACGGTTATTCCCACCCACCGGTTACCACCATTTAGTTACCAGTGGTAACAGTTGGGTTTCCTTCCATCTTTTACCACTGATCTCTCTTTCTGATTGCTGTGTTATTAGCAATTTAAAACCCTTATATTTTCCGTATTTCTTGACCAATATTAATTTAAATTTCACTTTTTGTAATTTCTTAACGATACTTTCAAATTATATTGAGAAATGTGATATTTTTTAAAGCATATTTCCTATTATTTGCACAATGCAGTAGAAAAAACTGTACAGTTAATACATTTGAGAAAACTAAAATCTTGTCGGAAGATTTGATGGTTTTTAGAATTTTTGCCTGGCCTTCAATATGTACCATAATATTTGTCATTTTTAGTTGTGCCCCACGGTTTTGGTATCAAAACTGGCATTCAAAAAGTTAACCTGAACCTAAGAACATTTTTCCGGTTAGAAAATACAATACTCCTAGGATTCAGAAGGGTTTATTTTTTAAAATATAATAAAAATCACAAGTCAGATTAATCTTTCTTTATTTTCAATTAAGCACAGAATAGTACAGTATCCCAAGTAATCCAGTCTAACTCGACAGAAGTCGCTCACACTCCCAGACAATGCGGTCGCGAATCCTTTAAGTAACAATAATGGTGTTCATGTACAAGTATACTGCCAAACCATCCATGTAAATCATACACAAGCCATACAATGGATGCATTTGTTACAACTAAAACTTAAACTAAGATACATAATTTGTTCTTAGAATTTAACATCTCAATAAATTGTTTCAACAATTCCATTTAGAATCAACAGTTTTAAATGTCACTTGTCATGCGGTTAGTATTCATTATTTAATACACGAATTTGCTATACAATTCAAACTTAATTGGCTTAAAAACGAACGTGTAAAAGTACATCATAGTTTTAGTTAGATATAATGATTTAATTATAATCTCAACATTTTTAGAACCTATCAAACCGTATAAAAAGATGAATATACCTGGAACTAACAAACAAATTACACGTACACAGATTTTCATGCGTGTCAACATATTTGGGAACATAATCAATATCAATCGTACTATATTAGCGTCCGAAACGAGTCGGACGCACTGGAATGTTAACTAATTACGCTTACTATAGAGTTAATAGTACCAAAATACTGCTTAACAACAATTAAATACTTAATTTAAAATAACACAAACCACGCAGGCAGCCGACAACTTGAAGCTTCGTCTCAAAGGCAAAACATTAAAATATTAGCAACGACGATACGGTTAACTAGACGAGGATAAGCCGACAACGCCCCAAAACTCGAACAAAGCCACTCCCAACATGATAAGCCTAGTCTACACGTTCGAGATCGCATTGCATTGCGGCGCTTCCACGCTCATCTTCAACTCGACAGTAACGTGGCCCGCAATGATACGCTACTCGCACCAATTTCTCGCAGTGTCGACTAGGCATGATTATAACTAGCTAGCGATGTGTCGCCAAAATTAAGACATATCATACGCAGCCTTCATGCTAACGGTTCAATGGAAATAGTTCACTCGATACTGACTTAAGTATGTTGTCAAATAAATTGGATTCCGTAATATTTTTTTTGTCATTTAATAAAAATGCGTATACTTCTCTCTCAGCCATTGCATGCTTTTTAAAAAAACGCATTAATCGCATCGAGCAACCATTTCAGTTGAATCGTAGTATTTCTTTTGTCTTAACTTACTTTACCCATTCATTCTTAAATTAACAAAAACCTGGTACGACGGTGGCAGTGGCACAACACTGGCAACACTTATAATGGGATGCAGATGTAAAAAATACATTTAGATCCATAGGGGTGACGAAAGAGGTTAAGAGTTATGATACAGGAATTAACTCTATGAGGATTTGCCGAGCCCGTCGATAGGCGTGTGAACTCTAGAATATCGGTGCAAAATGTCTAATAGATACCTACATCCTTAGAATAATAACTCGCATAAACCTTTTATAATAGTTCACGACTAAAAGAGAACAAAAGAGGGCAATGATCGAAACAAGTAATTATTAAACTACTAGCTGTTACCCGCGGCTTCGCCCCCCTTTTTTTTTCTTCTTCTTCTTTCAGTATTGTTTCACCGTTTAAACCTTCCCTGGGCTTCCACGAATATTTCAAGACTAATATTAGACAAATCGATTCAGCCATTCTCGAGTTTTAGCGAGACTAACGAACAGCAATTCATTTTTATTTATATAGACATAGATTACTTATTTGCAATAAGAACAGGATAGTACCTAATAAATATTCCATATTTTTACGTCAAATTGACAGTTATTTTAATTTTCAACCCTATTCTCACTGCGGTTTTGGTAATTACCGCACTCTTAATAAATTATCAAGGGTCAGCGCGTCCGTTGAGGTAGGGTACCACAGACTGCGAGTATTTTTATCATTAGTATTGTTGTGCGGAGTAATAAATGGAGGAGGCCTATGCCATGAGGCACGCATTATAAAAAAAAAGAAAAAAAAGACTACACAATGTATTGAAATTGTAGCGAAACGGAATAAAAGGGGTCATACTATTGTTGTTGTACGAGTTATTATTCTAAGTATACTACACACTATTTAGAATAGTCCGCGGACATCGGCGCTCGCGCACCACCACTCCCCATCCCATTACGACATAATATCTTTATATAATAAGTCTTTCCTTCTACTTTAACAATAATTTGTTATAATATAACCGATTGTATTAATATTTTCATTTGTCAATGTACACGAATTTTGTTTCAGTGCTCAATATTTATAATTACATGTATAATATTTTATAAAATTCGTTGACTACCTAAACGAGTGGTGTTTAGCTATGAACGAACGGGATCTACGGTAGGGAAGGATACATTAATTTTATAATACAATAGGAATAACGCTGGGTATACATTTGCCGAGACTCGTACTCGCGAGCTTGCCCCGACCCGCTCACACACTAAGTGGATAAGCGAGACGGCGCACCCTCTCGCCCACCGTCTCGGCATTTGTAAACTTTGCTTAAGCGTGACGTATGTACACTGCTCGACTACGGTTAGCAATTACAGTCCTTATTTATTACACACAAGGGTTTAAATTCGGTTCCATAGCGCTGGCGCAGTACTCCACTTTCATTTTTACTTTTAAAATCAAAATTGAAAATCTTCAATTTTGATTTATACTAAAAGTATTGGCATCATTTTCTTGAAGAGAAATGAGGTTTCAAGGATATTGATGGTTAAGCACGTTTGTTCTTGCACGGGTGCCACGCTGGATTCCTTGCAAAGTATTGCAGCTAAGTCTAGCTTAAGTAAAACTAGGCTCCTAGGGAAACACTAATATTGGAGAAGGGCTAAAATACGCGCCTGCATTTAAAGGGCGACATTTTTTATCTACTTTTAATTCCTTACGTGCCATTCATTGAGCATATCACCTGTCCCCATATAGATATATAACTACAATATATTATTGCTCAAGAAACATATAAAGATGTTATGACACCGACGTTGTTATCCGGTGCACGAGCACTCAACATGCTCGCGAGAAAGATAAGAATAGTTTCAAAAATATTTATAGTTTTAATATGTTTTATAATACATAGAGATAACTTTATTTTTTATTTACATAAGAAGCGTTTTTGGACCGAAGTAACTTCGGTCGTGTTTCGAAGTGATCTAATATTTATTATAATAATAGGAAAAGGTGTAAGCGGTCTCTGCCCTTCCCTAAATGCCGAAGGATTATAATCACTGACATGCGCAATAAAAAATCGAGCACCAAACTTAGCTAGAGTAGATGTCATTTTAACACGCAATCAATTCCTTTAAGAAAATTATCATGATGTAGAAGTAGGTGTGCTAAGATCTGTTCATTTATTTGGCTTAATATTTATTCTTGTGTATACTTGGCTTTAACATGGTCACGTTTTGTATCATTCCTTGTATTTTTGTTTCATTTTAAGTAGTTTATGTAACACTATCATTTGTTAATTTAAAAAGAAAATTAGGGCTAATGCACACATATAAGCATGCACATCCATTCGAAAGCCATTTGGCTAATGATTCATCGTTTTACTTAATTACAACTTTCTTTACTTTCGATTTTTTTACAAGATATTTTCCAAATTATAATATTATACGGGCCCGTTATAACTATTAATGAGACAAAATTTAAGGCATTTATAATAAACAATTATATTTTCTTCTCAAAGAAAACAGGAATACGAGCGTTTGAAAAAAAATTTTGAATCCATTTTTTGTTTGGAATCTGTACAGTACTGAATGTAATGAAATGCGGTTTACTTTGTTTTAAACATATTTAAAATCGTATTAATGTTCTTTGTCGACTTCAGTCTGCTAAAATTTGAAAATTTACACATTACATTTAAAGAAAAACGTAGCTTATCATGTTTTACAATTGACCTTACACTCGATCCATATCATAACAAGGCAAGCCATGACTGCTACATACCTCTCCGTTTCCAGGTTATTCATACTTAATTTTAATAAGCGACCAAAATAATGCCACAAAATGTTGTAGCGATTAAGGCCTTTCACACGCATCTGAGGTGACTTTTGAACATTTTTAGAAACAATAACTAAACTAATAACTTTAATTTTTAATTTAAGAAGTCAAGATGAAGCTTGCACTTAAGCAACTTCAACTTAAGTAAATATTTAAGTTTTTGAGCTACGCGCTTTTCCCAATTAACGGTAGCTTCATTTTCATGTTAATTCCACGTGTCCGCCACACAATGAAGACGGATGAACGAAATTGTTGCCATGTTCGAAAGCATGTTACGTCAAAAACGTGAGCTACGTAGAAAGTGGCGCCCTCGTTTAGTTTATCTTCAGCTACTGTTCAAAAGTCACTTCGTTGGGTAAAGCTCTAGTTTCCTTCTCTAGCAGTGCCATGTTAACGGTCGTTACAAAGCAGTTTTTAATACTAAAAATAAGAGAAATGATAGCAAGTAAACTTTATCTAAGGTAACTGGTGTTGACTAAACAGTCAGACAATTAAAATGGCGGAATATACCTTACTACTTCTAACTCAATGCTAACAATATAAGTTAGAGCAGATCAAACTGATGTTGCTTCGTTGCTGAATTTGCAATAATTCTTCCTTTTGCTTTGAGTTAGAAAGCGACGAAACACGTCACTAAAACATCGCTGGAACTAAAATGGCGTAGTTATTTGAAGTTACACTCGGCCGAGAGCACTGTCTCGCCTGTCTATTCAGAGAGATCAAGGCTTAAAAACGCAATTCTGTTTCTACAAAGTTGCTATGACGCCAATCCACGCTTTATAGCTCAGATCAATAAATAAATAGATGAAATGTATACATGCCAAGCCAATTAAAGTTGACTGATGAGGGATCTCTTAGAACGACTTTCGTGTTTATCTTGCTGTCTCCATCTCTCAGCAGATTCAAGTATCAAACCCATAAGAGTGTGTGAGACAGCAAACCAAACATGGCATTCCAAGATCTCACGGGCTGTCCTAGGGTTGACACTATTTTTGGCTTTGATGGTTTTTTTTAATTTCTAAATGTCAGTGAAAATTAAAACACATAGAAAAATCCGAAAAGTAAAGCTATGGCCGGGAATCGAACCCGGATCCTCGTCATTCCGTGACGCGTGCTATACCCCTACACCACCAGGCAGGTGGGTAGTCTCCGAATTTGTCTACCTGTTACTAACTGTCACGTGACCTTTTGTTACTATGCGAATTTTTGTCGCTAAGCGTCATCTGTTTGAATGTGTCTGTACACACTTACAAACTCCCATGAACATCTGCTCACCAGCAGTAGTGCTGGTTTTTTTGGTTATTTTAATGTATAATTTAATGTTGATTTGCTTTGTAGCGACCGCTATGGCGCGCTGGGACAAACAAGAGCGTTATTGTGGCTACTAATTGTTGCGTTTGGGTCAGTTGAGCGGCAGACAGAACATGTGCTGGAGCAGCGTGGGCTTCCGCGGCGGCAGCTCCGAGCACACCGAGTCGTAGTCCGATGATGACGACTCGCCGTAGCCGAACGCCTGGAAATAAACGTTACAGTTTTACACACCGGATACCAAGCGCTGCGTATTCTTAGCAATATTAAATGAAGCTTCATGTATGAAACATACGGTTTGTTCTCGAGTCTTGGATGTTGATTATGTATACGGGGTATTTTTGATAGGTGCACAAATTTTAGCATTTGCTTCGCTATTGTTACATCCTCTGAGCCTCTCTTAAACTTTCACCGCTCAGAGATTAGAATATTCGTAAGACATCACGTGAGATTTTGTTTCAGTTGAAAACAATTGTCTCATTCAGAAAAGCTTTGCTCTGTCGAGAGGGACCAAAGTGCCAAAGTCTGTTCAAGGCTTTTCTAAGTGTTTTTTTTTGCAATTTTTTGATGTTAATAATTGTCAAACCACGCCATTTTCTATGCTGATAGCTCTTTAATTATATTTAGAATTCTTTTTTTAAAGTTTTTTAATGTTCGATGTAAAAAGTTGTATGAGCCACTCGGGAGCAAAATTATTTTCATCTTAGGCGTTAACATTTGAATCCCTCAATACGCTCTGGATTCAATGTAGCGCCCTCGCCGTAAATAGATAATTTTGCTCCCTTGTGACACAAATAACTATGCTCTTTTATTTTTCCAGTCTATTGGTAATTGCTCCATGCTGCCGTGTTGCTCGGATGGTGACCTTATTTTTAACGGATTGAAAACTCTTTACGAGTACCACCGGGCCCGGGAGGCCCGGATGGTTACGAGCGACTCCCTCCCCCGGCCTCTTTCCGCCCGGAAAGGGGCGGGGAGAGCATAACCACTAATACCACTCCGGCGAAGCCCGCTTGGCGGGACTAGGAAGGCGGCGTGGGATCCCGGAGATTCCAGCCGACGACGCCCCCCCGGCTAAAGCCGCATTCACATTTGTCTGTCGTGTTGTGTTGTGACGCATCAGAACTGTATCGGTTTCATACATTTAATTCGGTTGCGTTCACATTTCTCTGATGCCGTGTGTTGTGACGGCTTATGTTGTGTCGCATCAGAAGCGATCCCGGTCTGCGACAGAACGGGTGAGGTGCGGGGGGCGGTGCGGCGTCACGTCAGGATAATGTGCACGCGGCCATGCTGTGTTGTGACTCGTCAGAGCCTTAGACATTCTAAAATACTGATGAAATTTTTCAGCATCACTCTCAAGCCCTTTAACGAGACAATGAAACTCGCCTTTACTCTCTCGTTTTCAATTTATGGGATGGATCCAATATCTTCTCCTCTTTCTTTGTTTTATTAGAAGCGTTGCCAACTTCAATAAGTGCATAATCTTCAATATGTGAATCGGAATCGGAAGAATCTTGAAAAAACATTGCGAGCGTGTGAACTCTTCGGGTGCCAAGATGGAACTGATGAAAAAATGCGTCTTAATGCGTCACAACACGTCAAGCAAATGTGAACAGCAGCCATCACGACAGAGAGCATCACAACACAACACGACAGACAAATGTGAACCTGGCTTAAGATGGTGGTTTACCTGCGGGTCGTGGTACGGGTGCAGCAGGCAGGCGTGGTGTCACACGCAGTCCTCCAGAGACATCAGCAGCGGGTTCACGTACTCGAAGCCCTCGAACTCCGATTGGTCGATGTCCGCGATCACGTTGCTGTATAAAGCATACAGTGATAGTGCATTACTACAGATGCCGGGAAGTAAAGGGTTGCCAGCCGAAAACAGACTGCCGTGCGTGAGCGAGACTGGATATTTGGGGCTAGCAACCCCTTTTTGAGATATGTTTGTTTTTCTCAAACATGCAAATAATTAAATTAAAAACTACTAAGACATTAAAGTTTTCTTTCTACAAACTAAAAGTGAACTAGTTAGACAAAATAAAACTGCAAATATTGCTCATAGTTTTTTTTAAATGGCTGAATGCAAATTCGTCTCGCCGTCTAGCGCTTGAAACGTGACACTTCGCAGCCTAATACATATAAGGGACATATCATCAATATATCACCGCGTGTTTGAGAAAACAAATGTTTACAACAGATTTGAAGATAGGACGAAGTGACAGGTCTGTCCTATCACACATCTTACTATGAATTCGTATAGCGTTTTGAGTGGTATATGTAGGTTACCTCTCTATCGTGACAATAATACGTCGATTTATTTCGAAGCAGGGGCCCGATTTTTGAAAGCCCATGTGTGAAAATACCACTCGAAAGTGGTACAAATCTGTTTATATCTTCAATACTACAGCTTTAATCAAATTTTTGACTATGTCACAAGATTAACGAGAGCCCTAAGTGTCTTCTAAGCTACTCGTATTTAAAATTCAGCATAATTTTTCACCACTTTCGAGTGGTATTTTCACGCGTGTGCTTTCAAAAATCGGGGCCCAGGTAGTAAATACGTGTGGTTGTGTGTTAGGTGAGAGGGAGAGGGGGAGAGTGAATGTGTGTACTAACTCGTTGTCGGGCGTAAGATGCACGGGCTCGTCGGTGAACTCGGGCGGGAAGTTGGCGAGGTCGCGCTCGCCCTCCAGCCGCGGCTTGAACGGCGGCACCACCTGCTTCTGCTCCAACTGCAACCAGTACATTACATTTACATTACATCAAAATTCTTGTATAAGGTATGGGTATCGGAAGTGGTGATTTTGTAAACCAGCATGAACTGGGATGTGTGCCTGGTGACAGCCACCTCCGTAACTCTGTAACTGGCGTCACTGAAAATCAGCGTCACGACAATATCCTGGATATTATCGTGACACATAGCTGAGTGGCGGCCATTTGGCTGGTTAGAATCCTTAAGTAATATTCTGTGTGTATCTGTATCAGTCAATAAAGTTTTCTTATTCTTATTCTTATACATAATACCGAATTAATTGATAAATTATTGCACAGGCCGGCACGAAGCCGATTGTAGGTCTAGTAATGTCAGAAAGCCGAGCAACAGCGATGCAGTCTATTATACAAGTCCAGCAATCGCCGTTCTGCCGAGATATAGTGCTTTTCTCAAACATGGTGAGCATTTAAAAAAAGTAATGTAAAAAATAATTAAAAGGCTTTTATATATTACTAGCTGTTGCCCGCGACTTCGTCCGCGTGTGTTTTTGTGATACTTACGGCTTTTCTCGATATCAAAATTATTATTATTATGACTATTAACTTCGTCACGTGAACCACTGAAAGTGTGTACGAAACTATACTTTTAGAATTACGTCATGAAAATAATAATTTGTGACACGGAATCTTGAAAAAAAAACAGGTGTGAACTGGTTAATGACTCATCACATTTATTTATACCTTATTTTACAAAATAGTTTAATTTATAGTTTTGTTTATAGTTTCTTTATTCAAAAAAAGCTAAGTACAGTTTTAGTTACCTACAATCATTATTAATTTCGCCGAACTATGAGGCTTATTGGCGAATACTGCGCTCACTTTAACGATATTTGTACCCTGATTAATTTAAAAAAATAAATATTTTCTAATCAAATAATAGGTACATAAATGTTTACCTGTTTTTACCTTACGACTAACAATTCATTTACTAATCCGTTTTAATTAATATTTTGCGACTCAATTTTTTCTAGCAGAAGTTTTTTTATTTATTTTCTTGGTTTAAGTAGGTAGCTACAGATTATTAACACTTATTATCTTTATCTACAAATTAATTACCTACAGAGGCCTTATACCATGACGTCGTAATGCGATTCAGTTAAGGTTCGCTCGCTGTCAGATTCATACTAAAAGCACAAACTTTTTTCACAATAAAATTCTGACATGCTCGTAGCGCAGACGTAAACGCGCCTTTTGATTTTGATTTTTTTAGGCAAAGATATTAAGAGCATACAGCCAAGCGTTTCACGCCGCCCTCATAATATATCAGGTTTTCAAATAAGAGTGCGTTCAAAAACCGAACGCGTTGTGAATAATAGCACATAAATCAAAACAAAGCAACGGTATTGCATATTGAACTTTAGGTGTTAGGTAAAGAACACAATTTAGGAAGCCAATTTAGGTTGATTTAGGTTTGACGAAAATGTCTTCGTTGAAAAATACCTGTACAGCATGTAATTATTTTATTAATGTTTTTTCACAATTGACACATTTTTCCAGCTTTATGTCTTATGTACATTCGTATCTATTTATTTTCTCCGTAGTATTATTTTGTTTGTAACTATTACCAACTACTTATACCGAGGAAAGCTGATTTTCTTGAGTTCCGCTATTTTGTGCGTAATCACCTCAAAAAATAAATTTCAAGAAAACTGAGAAATTATATTTACCTGTATTAAATTGGAAGTATTATTTAGCAATTTTAAAAGGTTACACTTCATTGGTATTTATTGTATAGGTGTATGAAGTTAATTAATTTTAAACACAAAACCCTCTTTTTTTGCGCCTCTGGGTGAGATTAAAAAAAAATGCTAAAACAGGTATTTCTTTATTTTTATTACTTAGTATTTATTCTGAGTTTCATGATTCTAGAACAATCTAATTTTATTTTTTCATACAAACTTTAACCCCCTTTTTCACCCCCTTTTTCCAAAAAAATCCAAAATTTCTGTAGCCTATATCCTATTCTGAATTTATTGAAATAGATTTGTGAAAATTTCAACAATATCCGTTCAGTAGTTTTTACGTGATGCTCAGTCAAACAAACAAACAAACAAACAAAAATTTTAAAAATGGTTTTATTATGTTCAGTTACTGATTTTAAGTCACCCTGGTCGGTTTTTTTTTAAAAATCTTCAATGTACAGATTTTTTGGTCTCAACGATTTTATTATATGTATAGATGTATAGATATTTGGCCAGGAACTGTTCTTTCTGTCTCTAATAATGATTCAAGAACCTTTTTTATACGATTCCTAAATTATACAAGGCGTCTCATATCTAATAATTGTTAGCGAATATGATCAGATAGTTGATTTAATTTGATTCGCTCAACTCACAGGCATCTCTATTATTCAAGTTTGTGTACATTTTGCATGCCATAAGAGATTCTAGATTTAAGGTGTATTTTGCATGCTGTAATTCAGCTAAATGTGTGAACCTTTTAAAATATATTGCTTAAGAACTTTTGCTAACCACATTTAATGCAAATAAATTATTATTATTATTATTATTATTAAAAGTTTTTCATCGTAATTTTGTACACAAATTTAAGTCGCTCCTTTGACGCTGTACACTTCAATCGACCAGTTTGTATAAAAACATTTTGTTAACCACACATAAAAAAACATTTATTTCAGTTAACCTAACACAACCACTTGAAGAAGTATTCTGGATGAATCTTATCATGACTGACCATTTCCCACTCGATGCTCTTGAAGAAGGGATGCTGGACTATGTCCATGAACCCGGCTTCGCCGCAGCCGAGCCGCTCCGCCGGGCTCTTGTTGAGAAACCCTTTCAGCACCGACGCCGCCTTCACCGACAACGAGCGGGGGATACGGATCGTCTTCTCTAGGATCACCTGAAAAAGAAATAGGTTGTTTTATATACATACATTATGCTTATTTACACGGTTTCGAATCAGTACATGTGTAACAGTTGTGCTCATTAAACTTTGATAATGATCCCGTAGATCGAAACGCGCCAGTGTTTGTGTGGTGTTAGAGATAATTAAGTTTGTGGGATTTAAATGTGTTTTATGGTGTTTAGTAGTGGAGGCCTCCATCCACTATTGCATGAAAAACATATATATTTCACACAGGCTTGGTTATCTTGCACGTGAGTAGCGTAAATTTTTTGTTCATTAAGTTGTTTTAATAAATAATAAATAATTGACCTAGTCCCAAACTAAGCAAAGCTTGTAATGTGGGTACTAGACAACGGATACACATATTTTAAACATCCAAGACTGGAGAGCAAATATTCGTATCGTTCAAACATAATAGCTGCCCCGACCGGGGATCGAACCTGACGTTAATGGTCAGGTTCTCCAACCGCAACTATCGGATCGACGTAACGCATATTCTTCTAGAACCGATAGTCTTCCGTATTTTGGTCTTGGGTATTGGCAGCTTGCGCGATATCAAGCATAGTTGAACCAGCAATCTTTTACGTTTCCAATCACCAGTTCAAAGAGAACCTATGTTAATTCCCACTCACCTGGAACAGATAGTCCTCCGTATTCTGGTCAGGGTTATCGGCGGCCTGCGCGATGTCAAACGGCGAGCGACCAGCCAACATCTCGTATGTTAGGACTCCTAGCGCCCACCAGTCTACTGAGAAGCCGTACTCTTCGCCGCGGAGTATCTCCGGCGCTATGTAGTTGGGTGTTCCACAGAAAGTAGATGTCGTGTCTCCTGGTCTCACGCCCTCCTGTAAATGAAAGAATATGGGTTTTGATAGAAGGTTAAGTAGGTTGGCTTCAAGCGGGTGATTAGACAGTCTGTGGTCTTTAGATGAGAAAGAAAGAAAGAAAACGTTTATTCCTTTTTTTTTTGAGATGAGCGGGATGAACACTATGATTTGATCTGTGGCCCCTCAAGAAGATAGTCGCGGATTCAAGCCCTTACTCAAGCTCTGGAGTTATTCTGAATTTATCAGTGACATTATTTTTGTAATTGGCCATGAGAATTTCGGTGAAGGATTGCGAGGAAACTGTTCGTCCGTGAAGTTTCCAATCCGCTGGGTCTGTGTGGGTACCAGCTCTCTTAACCTGAGACGAGCCCTGTTCCCAGTCCAGAGGGACGTTAATAATCAACGCGTTAACCTGAAGGTAACAAGAAATATCTCACGATGAAGTCGCCATACAAGAAATTATAATAATTATGTAATCAATGGCTTTAACTATAGGGTGGTAGGACTACCCTGGCTTGACGGAGCCCCAAACTGTCTGGGTCTAGATCACAGGAGGGACGATGCACTTCTTTACATAGAGGAAGGACCCCTATCTCGTGAATTTGCCACGGGCCCCAGACGTTATAGTTACGTCAATATACGCAGTTCTATCTGTCATAAGCAGAGATCGGACAGATTTGCGTCATTGCTCGCAATAATGTGGACATGACTCCAAAATTTATCAAATAATTAATCATTTAATTAATTTCTCGAAATAAACGTGGAACTCCCGGAGATAAAAATTTACACATGCATAAAATTATTAGCAAAATATTAATTAAAGTGGCAGTTGTCGTTCTCGTAAATATTTTTATATCATAAAGAAATCACGATCCTGCTAGATATGATTATTATTTCTGACAAAAAAGTTTTCTAGTTACTTATTCTTAATATATGTATTTTGACATATTTGATTAATTTTGGAGTCATGTCCACATTATTGCGAGCAATGACGCAAATTTGTCCGATCTCTGGTCATAAGCCTGGTTACCTTGCACATGCCGTAGTCAGTGAGCTTGATATGCCCCTCGTGATCGAGCAGCACGTTGTCCAACTTCAGGTCACGGTAGATGACCCCGCGCTCGTGCAGGAAGTGGAGTGCCAACGATATCTCCGCGGCGTAGAAACGCGCGTGCTCTTCCGGCAGCCGCCGCTGCCGCTGCATGTGGAACCTGGGGAGAAGACCAGCTTGTAAGAGTGGAAAGACGGGAGAGGAACCTGGGGAGAAGACCAGCTTGTAAGAGTGGAAAGACGGGAGAGGAACCTGGGGAAAGACCAGGTTGGTGGTCTCAAAAGTGGAAAGACCACGGGAGAGATCTCTTGGCAGTGTCGCTTCCTTATTGGCTACTAGCTGCTGCTCGCGACTGCGTCTGCGCAGAAGTTTGTCGCTATCCCGCGGGAACTTTGTAATGTTCCGAGATAAAAATTATTTTGTCCTTTCGCGGGACTGAAGCTATTTCTATACCAAATTTTAACTCGGTTGAGTGGTTTTGGCGTGAAAGCTTAACAGACAGACAGACAGAATTTCGCATTAACAATATTATTAGGGATTATAGTCTTTTTATTAGTTCCATAGACTATAATGACATTTCATGTGGTGCCTGGTTTTTTACGTCATATAAATAGTGATGTGCTACAACCGGTACTAACCGAAAATAAACTAGGTAGGTAAGGTTTGTTTGTTGATGAAGTGTCTGTAAATGTAACGGATAATCCGTGACGTGCCAAAAGGGAACACTAGAAAAGTATTAAAAAGGGCCACCCTTTTGAGGTAATATAGACAAATATAAAATTTATTATTTACTAGCTGTTGCCCGCGACTTCGTCGTTAGAATTCGCTTACCGCTATCCCGCGGGAACTATGCAATTTTCCGGGACAGAAACTATCCTATGTCCTTCCTCGGGACTCAAACTATCTATATATCAAATTTCAACTAAATCGGTCGAACGGTTTAAGCGTGAAAAGGTAACAGACAGACAGAGTTACTTTCACATTTATAATGTTAGTAGGGATAGTAGGGATTTTCGTTGAACATTAGGTACATAAAATAACATAAATTAACAATTATCCAGTCATGGCGCAGGCTACGAAATTTTCTGCAGTCAAATTGACCAGATTGGCGGTTTACTCATCATGGAAATTCGCAATAAAACATAAAACAGATTAGTAGGATAACAACCTCACAATACCACTTACATCAGGTCCCCGCCGCGTACGAACTCGATAACAAAGAACAGTCTACTGGGGGTCTGGAAGCAGGAGTGCAGTCCAACCAGGAACGGGTGGTTGGAGGCCGTCTCGAAGACGTGCTTCTCCGTCTGCACCCAGTCGATGTCCTCGTCGTCAGTCACCAGCGCCTTCTTGATCACCTTCATCGCGTACACGCGTTTCGTCCGCTTCAATTCCACCATCAGCACCTGAGAATGAAAGGGTAGTTTGGTTTGAGCGATGTTGCTATTAAAAATTCGCTTATCGTATTCCCGCTCTATATGCACTATTCTATGTCCACCTGGACAGAAACTATCTCTAAACCAAATTCCAACTAAATCAGTTCAAAGGATTAAGCGTGAAGTAACAGACAGAGACGAACGGATACACTATCGCATTTATTAATAGTAAAGTATGAACATTCTATAGACCAGTGGCCAACTTGGCTAGACCCAAGATCTGTTCACTAACGAAACCTGTGCGATCTACCAATACATGCTTCATGAAACCTTAAATCAGCAGTTGGTGGTCTACGTATTTATATTTTTTGCCTTGCCACGATCGACTGGACTAATAGTCGCGATCGACGTGTTGGCCACCCCTGCTATAAACCATATCACCTAAAGTGGCATTTTGATGCTTACAACCGACTGGCGAAGTCCTCAATCAGTACTGGGCTCGCATAGGAACTACATTCCATGTTGTGGTTGAAAGATCTGTGCCCAGCATTCAGGCAGGAGGAGGAAGACAGGAGTCAGTGGTGAACTGGATACCTTAGCGTAAGATCCGCGTCCGATGACTCGGATCAGCTCGAAGTCATCAAGAGAGTACTGGCGCTGAGAGCCGGGCTCCAAGTCCTCGCGCGAGGCCGGCGCGGGCGCGGGCGGAGTCTCCGGCAGCGGCAGCTCGGGTTCCGCTCGGGACCTGCAACGATCAACATCTAATTAGAATGCAGAAGCAGACGCCGTCGACATCGACAGGTACTAAATGTCATATCTTTGATATCTTAAGGATAAGAGGAGCTTTACTTTGAGGGAAGACCGTGTGAAGGGTCCAGATCGCTGCGACCATCTTAATTGATAATCCTGTCGCGAAGCTGCAGTTCCTGCGTTGCTGTGTGCCGACGTAGAGTAAGAAAGCCGGTGAAATCACGGGCATATAAGGAAAATAAAGCAAATTTTGTGCATACGCTGGCAAAGCTTCGTCAGGTGTAACACATCCAACTTTACTACATAAAATTCCTTAAATGTCTTCGGTCTTATTCCGTCATAGGAACCGAACGTACTGTCAAACGTATAAATTACTGCATTAATTGCGTTTTGTTTGGATTTTGTTGCAACTTTCTAAAATTGATTGAGATAGAACAGGATTAATACAAAAACGCAATTCAGCCGGCTACTCTAGCCTAGACTCCCGGGGGAGTAGATACGTTGTATCGAACGAATTTAAAACAGAAAAGTTTGAGATTGCAAATATCGTCTTACAACACCAGGCTCCCTCTGAGCAAACCCCTGTCACATAGTACCACCCCCGAACGAATTTAGCAATTTCAACACGTTATCAGTTATTTATACTCTTACAGAGTGAGAGACTTACCGGACCGACGAGGCGCGCCCCAGGGTGCTTTCTCCATTCGCGTCATCTTTGATTTCCACAGGGTCGACGTGCTCGCTCGAGCAGGGTTTCTGCACAAGCTTGTGGCACTTCTTGTGCACCAGCAGCTTGCATTGGATGCACTTGAAGCCCTGCCGTCCGAGGCCCCAGATGCGGTCCTGGCAGAAGGCACAGAAGGCGCGCTGGAAAGGGAACACGATAGGCAGGAAATGAGAAAGACTTATACAGCCCATGTCTTCATAACTTGATAACTTTGAGGCTAAACTATAGCTGCTCAACAGAACTATTTATTCTATCTGGGATGCCGTGTCGTTACTGAGCTCGAAAGTACGAACTCTAAAACACGTTTAGTTTACGAGTTAATTAAGATTCCAGGTGTGTTTATTTACTAGACCTTAAATATCATACTAGTTAATCATATTTTGGACGCTAATGATTCAAAATAATTAATTTTATGACAGTTATTAGCTGTGGCGAATTAACGGATATTACGCGTGGTATTTATTTATGCAAGTCGCTAATGACGCTGTAACAAGCAAATTTTTAACTTGTGATTGCTATTATTTGTTTGAATTAATTTATCGAATCAGACGTTACTTTGCGGAAGTCAATTTCGATGATTATAAAACATTTTTCAAGAGTAGAGTTTTGATTAACACGTAGCAAGGCGAGTGTTTATTGTTCAATATTACTTTGCCTTAAATACAGTTGAATTTTGACCCACTTCCAATGGAATTGGCTCGAAATAGGATACATGTGTAGAGCCCCGTGCAATAATCTAATAATGTTAGCTTAAATAGCTATACCAAAAACTTATTCATTATGAAGAAATCTTGGGCTAAGAACAATTAATTTACCTACGTCACTACACGGTAAAGATAAAACAAAACATTCAAGTGTCGGTAATTTTCGTACATCGTAACTTTAAAAACTGTTAAGACAGCAGCTATGACACCAAATTGGACGACGGAAGCATTTTTATTTCACACCAGGTTTACTTTACAGTATTGACATAAAAACAAACAGGTTATAAAGCTTAGAGAATCCATTAAGCAAAACTTACTCTGTTAAATCTCTTGGCCTGGAAAATATGGCCGTTGACGCGATACAGCTTCCGCCACCGCCGTGCACCTCGCCTGTATATGCTGCCTGTAATGAGAACGATTAACCTTTAATAACATAAGATAATACTATATATTAGCTAGGCAACAATAAAGGGCGTACTTATTTTTTTGTTTATTGAATAAACCATTTGACAATACACGATGGCAAAAAACACGCTTCTCAATAGCCCTCTATAAATTTTAAACTTGACACTACATAGTTAACATTATTAAAGCTCATACGGAAAACGTTCACCCCAAGCATGCTTAATAAATACAATGAAAAACATAACTAACTCGGCAGAATATCTTCAAAAAATTCCATCATTGCCACACGAGCACGTATTAAAAAAAAACGCGATTTACATGTTTGACGATCTAAAGGTTCTTGTCCTCCCTTTTTTCAAAATGAATTGATACTTATTTAAAGAAAGCAAAAACTGCCGCCAGCATTCCGTCATTATTCCGAAAGCATGTAGATGTTAACAAGCAGCGGGACACTCCCCGGTCACAATTAAACCCGGTTCGATTGCCACTTTTAACAAAATCAGGCCACCGACACACCTCTTTCACTTCTGTCATCAATCTTTCACGACCCCATTTCACACAACAACGCGCGAGAGGTAACGACGCCGCACTGTAGCGGTAATGACGTGGTTGTCACTTAAATTTAGGCGAGAAATAACGAAGTTTGGCCGGAAAAAAATCTTTTAAATTTATATAGCACCTGCAAGATGCTTGGCTATGCAGCCGGTACAAGACATCGGAGTGGCATGGCCCGTCGGTTCGGTGAAACTTATCGACATTATCTTATCGGCTTTAAGGTGAATTTTGTGTGACCGATTTATAAATAACGGAATGAGCGCGAAATAGATTATAACCTCGCGTGGTTTTCCTGGCAGTCAAAGCCTAAAGCTTTATGATTAAAAAAAAATGTTTTATTATTTTATTGGTGCTCCAGTTTATTAAAATTGTAAATTAAAAATGACATGTAATAACTATAAGTAATACGAATAAATGAGTATGAGTATGAGTAAGGGTAATCGAAAAGGAACGTAAAAGCTGAAGGTGAGATCATGTTTGTTTACTACATACTTAAGTTTAGCTTGAATAAATTGCTAACATAAGCGGTAGGTATCAGTAAATTCGTAACTCTTATCAGACGTTATTGATGAAATATCGTAATCAATTGTTAGTACCTACGCTGTTGTGCGAAACTGTAGCGTCGCCCTTTTATCTGAGCTCTTTGTTTTTAATAGTTGTAAACAACAAATAAGTGAATAACCATGATTATAGTTTTTTTTGAGAACGCCATATTGAGTAGGTATGCCCTTAAGCGACTGTGGCAAAGCGCGACACCACGTGAGTCAAACGAAAAAAAAATGCCCTTATTTAATAACCTTCTACTTTTTGAAGTCGGTTTAAAATGTAAAAAACTTAACAAAACAAACCCCTATAACCTAAAGGGTTCTCATAATAGTGGTGTCCCTGTAAGTGAAAGATGGAAAACGATACCGGCAGCGTGACGTACCGCACGTCTGAATTCAGAAAAAAAAAAAAAAACTAAAAGCAAATCGAAAAACAAAACTAAACTTTTTATGTAAAAAATCGTACTCCATTTACAAATTATGAAATATTTTCTGTTTAAAAAGTTCAGTACTTTGGCCACCACTCTCATAAGTCCATCAATTGCTTCAAAAAATGGTCTTACTAAAATACGAGATCATACGAGAGAATCATACGAGATCAAAATAGTACAAACGACTCTTAACTAAAAACAAAAACGCCCGCAACATTGTCAGCAAAGTATGCGACGTGCTAAACTGACCGGAATTTAAAGCAGAATTTCAATAGCATAACAATTTTCCCGCGCAACTGTTAGCACATAATACATTATTTACAGCGGCCAGACGGGCCCGCCGGAATACTCTGATACGGCAACTTTATACTCCTGTTAGGGTACTGTAAAAGTCTAGACTTAAACATTAACCCATTGACTTACAATAAACAACTAGACTCTCAGTCGCTAACAAAGGTTCCTCAAGAAACGTCCGAGTTGCTTTGTCTATGTGTTGTGTGTGTCAACACATCGACTTAGACAGATAACATTAACATATTCGTTCAAATTGACACCTTATTTCGTGGCAGTAATGTCTAATATCAATGGCGTAGGATCGTGAGAAATAATGACACGACGCCACGCGCTGGAAACCTGCCTGTCTCTTTTGTTCTCAATAGTAAGATTACGGTGCGAAAGAGACATATACATTGTTATGTTATCAAAGCGCGGTCGAAACACAACTGAACCAAAACTCTGAACAATAGACGCGTCGTTCAGACTTTTGCTTCGGACAGTTTTTGAGCGTGATTGGGAGTCTAGTTGTTTATTGTACGTCAATGCATTAACCCCCTTATTTCAATTCCATTTTTAAAAAGAAATAGCGCCATCGATACTGTCGATGATTCCGATATCTGGACAAACTGTCGATGTTTGGACAATTGACACCAATTCTCCTAAGCAAAGGTTGTTCAGTCCGCGAGCTCTTAGAATGCCGTTCGTGTTTGTCTTGCTGTCTCTCTCACTCGGCCGATTCAAGTATCAAACCCATAAGAGAGAGTGAGACAGCAAAACAAACTTACTACATACATACAAATCACGTCTTTATTTCTTATGGTGTAGACAGAGCTTAAGATAACAAATCTACAGGCCACGTTTAGCTAGATTGTGGGCGTATAGGTGGAAAGGAGAATCAAAATAGTGATGGGTTGCTAGCCTCATACCTCATGACAATGAAAAATTACAGTTGACGTAGTTTTTTTTTATTGTAAGCTAGTTCAAGGCACGAAGCTTATCAGCCATTAAATCTCACTAATGTCGTATAGACCATTTCAAAAAATATTCCAAATTAAAAATAGGAAATAAAAATAAAAGAGCTGCAGTTCCTCGACTATTAAGACGTCAACTGTCGAAAAAAATAATAATTTGCACCTCCTCAAAAAACTTTACTTAGCCAATTATTCCGGTATAATTCTGAGACCTCGCAGAACCCTCCTAACTCTGATCCATTGTGTACTGTCATTTTTATAACTCTTCCAGCCATTACCATGTGAATGCTGAGCCGAAATAAACAGAGCGCTCAATTTGAGCCCCCGGTCCATTGTGAACCATCGCGAGCTTCGTAACGCTGCATTTTAATAACCAGCTTTACATTAAATAATTCCACAACACATAATGAGAGCTGTCGTTAACTTAGCTTTACATTTCATATCTTGAGGGTGATGTGTTACTAGTTTATCCGTCTCTAAGTTCTCACCGTAAAATTCCGCACTCACAGACAGCGTCATATATAGCGGCGGAGTACAAATCCGAACAAGGCTTTATGTCGAGGGCTTCTAAGCGTGTCTCAATATATTTGACCACTTTGGCCGCTACGATGTACACTTACAGGGTAAATGTTTGAAACTTTATACAAAACAACATCTTTGTCACAACATTTTTAGGCAATAAAAAGTTTGAGTTTGAGTTTGATGTCTGATGCTGACTGTTTAACCTGTAGGCTTATTATCCAACTCGCTCGCCATCGCCATCATTTTGACAGTTCATGTATGGGCTGACAATTGGTATCGGAATCAGCTAGCTGTCACATTCATACAAGAACTGGCAAAATGAACACGATGGCGATTGCGAGCGAGTTAGACAATAAGCCTACTGTTTATCATTAAAATGGGACTTCAATAAATCTTATAGTACAATTTCTCATCAATTTCGAATTGTACTTCCGATGTGCTTTTAAGAATCTGATCCTGTGTTATTCTCGGGCCACCGAGATCAATCTCGATAACTAGACGTACAGACGATATTCCACACAATATTAAGTCCAATTAACACATGTCAGAAAATTAGCGCAATGTACGTGTAAACTGGGCTTTGTAATAGAGATTGATCTCGACAGCACTAAGAATATCTCGAATGGGATGTAAAGGCGTTACTCACGGTCCTCTCCTGCGCACGACATCCCCGGCGCCGGCGGCACATTGGGGAATACTGAAACAACACAAAAACACAGTTTAGTAATTTTAAAAAACAAAAAAAGACTGTAGAACGAACTTAAATAATTATTCGAAAAGGTCAACACATTTTTAAATTGGCAGGGACCGACTCGCACTTGGCTGTTTTTTTTTAATTTAAGACTGGCTGTTCCGCTGGCTTATGGCTTCTTAATATTTGTATCCCAGGCATCTTGATTTTTCCGGGCACTTACGAGTACACAACTTCGTATCTAAGGTCAGTTAAATCTGATAACATAAGATTAGATAACTGATTTCCCAACCGCTATGTCATCAACATAGAGCAATGCAATGCATTTCAGACTTCTAAACAAGTAGATAGAGCCATTACTTTTTCTCGGTACCCGGGTAATGACTACTTTAAACAACAAAGGCAGCACGAACGTCCAACAATCCCGTTTATTTCCGGATGAAATTGCATTCTCGCTGGAAAGAACTTGTGGAAACGCCAGGCTTTTGGTTAGAAACAGATGAAGCGGAAGCGGACAGCGGTCTCAGCTAGTGTTGCCATTGCCAGATTGGATTAAAGTCGGGGTAGACGGTAAAATAAATGGTAAAAAAAACCAAAACACTTTTTACTTAAGCAGTCTTATTTTTTTTGCTTTCCGCAACTTAAGTAGTTATACAAAATAGCTAAGTACAATAAAGTCATTGTTATTAAAATTAATTGTTATCATGTTATAGGCGATGCGGCTAGCCACTCATCACTATTTCAATTCCCGTTTCCACCTATACGCCTACAATCATCTCCCCGTAAGGGATATAGACATAATTTGTGTACGTTTTGTGTATAATTATTGCTGCTGTTTTTTTTTTGATACTTAAGCATTCAGAGTCGCGATTCATACCCCTGAAAATCGGGACGTGGGCGAAAAATCGGGATATCTGGCAACACTGGCTCAGCTGCGTCACTTACATTATTTAGGAGGCTGGACACACTGAAGCGCTTACGGCGGCAGTTAGGCCCGCATTTTGGAGGGTGCACCTCAAAACACACCATTATACAAAGTGTCTTAAAATTATTCTGAAATATTTCAGCACGTGGGATTAATTTAATGGACAGTCTTGAATTTTTTTTAATCGTATTTTTTAATTCAAAATTATGTCGCTCCTTTGACGCCGCACACTTTGAAACCCGATGTACAGTAGGGTATAAAGATAGATATATATCCATCATGTCAAATATGTGTCACCGACTTTATTGTTTGAGGCATAAAGGTGTATGTTTTTGACGTTTGCCCTTGACTGTACGAAAACATTCGTGCAACATTTTACATACTTTGTTCAACACAATAACAACAAAATGAAGTAAATCACGATTTACATTTCACTCCAAAGCAAATCAGCTAAAAGCCAAGTTGGTTTCGCGCCGCGCATTATCTAAGAGCATATAAAATACCCTTGTAAGAGTTATGGCTCGCGACGAATGTTTCCCGTTTTCTGTACACTTTGAAACAGGTTTTTTATAGGCCCGTGTTTCAAACGCAATCGCACCTGATAAGTAATGACGTGGCACAAAGCTCGCTTGAATAATACTATCGAACACATTGATTCCTGACCCACAGCAGAACGTTCTCACAGCAAACGTCACAATGTTTTTCCTAGTCAATTCAATGTAACGTCACTACGACATTTACTGCGAAAAGGTTCCACGGTGGGTCAGGATTCGGCTGGTTTTTTACATATTTAACGAATCCAATTTTCAAATCATTGTAGATCACGTGGTTAGAACGGGCTTGAGATTTGATAAGGTCATGCTTTGCTTACATAAAAAGTTTTGGTTCGTCATTTTCGCGAATTTCACTCAAAGGTCTCATTAGTCGGCGTAGTATACGATGCATTGCCAGTAAATATTTGCATATTTGCTTTGAATTATATTTTAATGATGTGCAAACACAAACGGCAATAACACGGGGACCAATTTTAGGAAAATCAATGTACAATATCAACATATTAGCAACGTGCCGGATCGTTGGAAATGTATGGCGTCCCAAAGGGTTTGGATCTTAAATATTATGTGTTTAGCAGTTTTTGATGAATTACAAGAAATATCGGTTAGATACCTACTTTGTTTACCAACAGAAGCAAAAACAACAGCTCATTTGTGCCTGAACAGAAATCTGTACAATTTTCAACTTTTTTTAGCTTTTATCTAAATCATCGACATATATATCATCATCTGCACATTCAACTTAGAAAACATTTTAAAATTCCCAATCAAAAATTGAAACGTTAACTGGAAAAATAAACGAGAATACAACACAGAAATACCAATTTCCAATTTCAAATACAAACTTTCTGCAGAAAAAAAAACGGCCGAGTCTTCGTAGTGGCCAGCAATCACGGCTAAAAAACATCCACCGTCCAAACAAACTCAGTGCGATGCACAAATAATAGCCTCCGGGAAATATCGAATATTTGAAGTGGCAACCCACTTTTTGGAATAGCCGGTTGCCTCAAACTGCACTTGGCTTATTTCAAAAGGAAACACAATTTTGGTGCATTGATGTTGCACGAAAATTGTGTTTGCTTGCAGCATTTTCTGAGTTTTTAGGAGATGTTTTGCTGTTTGATCGGTTATGTGACTGATTGCATTCAATAAATCACAATAAAACCGTACAATTGCCATAGTTACGATTGAACACCTATAATATACTATACTTCATATTTAAAAAAAGACGGTTTCAGAAACTCACACCTCATGTCTAAAAAGAGGGACCCACTTTTAACTACCTAACTAAAAAAACAACAGAATTCGAAACGAGAAACTCTTAAAAACATTCTAAAGCCCGAAATCAACTAATGCAGCGGAGACGAGGCACGATTTAACTTGGCAGCGAAGAAAAACTTTGTAATTCGAAAATTGCATTAAGTGCTTTCTTTTCGAGAAGAAAAAGGAAACAGAACTTGGCTTCAATTACGGTAGCTGTGGTTTTTTTGGTCCTGAATAGTGGTGTAACACTAAAATAGTTGAAGTATTCAGTTATGATTCCAGACTTGTATTAAAGTCGGATATTGCCGCGTTACAGAATTATAGTAGTATTTTATTGGCTTAACTAAGTAGGTATATACGTAATAGTATGTATATAAGAGTTTTCTGTGGATTCGTTTAAAAAAAAACTATTTTCTAATTTACTTAATTAAACGAATAGGTTACTTATATTAAGGGTACCTAACCTAACACTATTATTTTGTGTAATGAATGTCTGATATTTTTATCAAACTACAATATTTTATTTTAAAAAGTTCATTCAATTGTTTTTGCAACTTCACTTCAAGTGAATGAAATGAGGTGTCAGTTTTCGCTGCAAAAAGAAAACATCGTTCTTATTTCAACTTGCGAACTGTTTTTCAATTTACTTTTCCTATTTTAAACCAGGCGTATCTATTGGGTGCGGCGCTGCAAACGATCTTAACTGGCAGGAAAAATAGAAGACTTTTTTAGTGGCCAGTTACTTCAGTGTCGAATTCATAGAGACTGGTCTGTGAATGGCTATTGAAGGAGGTTTTACTGAAGAGTTCACTTATGAAAAAGTTGATTTCGGCCCGAAATACACATGCCTGAAGTAATATAGTAAAACAAGTTCCATCTAAATGTATTATTATGCTAAACGTGGCCTTTAGGTACCTCTGGCTGTCTACCCCGCAAGGTATAAAGACGTGATTTATATATGTATGTATGTAAGTTTCATCTTTACGCAATGTGCACACAGCACAGCAGTGTTTAATACACAATAAATATTGAACAACGCAAGTGATCTTCGATTGCCATTTTATCACGCTGCATATTTCTGCTAAAATTTAAAGGAGGAAATTTATTTGAAATTCTTCGATAAAGGAAACAGTTAACAATAAATATTTTACTCGAAAGTAAAAATGTGAACACATTTTTCAACAGAACTTACGCTCTAAATTACAAAGCACAATCGGCACAAAATAACAACCAAAGAGAAAGTTTCACGAGAAAAATACACTCGTATTACAAAACTGCTAGAAAAACACTGTTACAGGCTCCGATTAGATTAGAGGGGAAAATATAGTTACCTGTAATATGGCTGTATAAACGTTGGGACCCATGTAACAAAATGGTTGATATGTGGGTAAAGTTGGATTGGAGCTAGCAAATTGGACTGTTTTCCATAAAGATAACACGGCGATAGCTGTCGGCAGATGTATAAGTAAGCATGCAAGAGGTTTTATTCTATGTGGGATGGTAATTGGTAGTTTTGGAAAGAATTAGCGTGTATTAGTCAAAGAAGAGTTAAGACGCTGACAAGTGCCGATGATCTTAAGCAACGCCACTCTTCACACATACCGTTTGTGTGCCTGTAAGCGAAAAAGAAGCAATGCCACAAAGAAAAAAAACCTAAAAATCATAAAACAAACTACAAGTAAATTGGAATACCAAAACTTTTTTTTGTTAATTAGTCTTAAAAAATACATACTGCAGTAAATATTCAAAATTTAAGAAAATAAATGTGTGGTAATAGAAAAATATTAGGTACTGCCTCGGCCGGAGATCGAACCCGGGACATTACGATTCGTGGTCAGGTTGTAAACACTACGCTATCCGGTTGTCCATGTATCTAACTTCTCTGTCTTAACCTTATCTCATCTTATCTTATAAACGAAACATTATTCTACAAACAAACGCCCAACCTACACGAAAACTTAAAGATACGTCAACATACTTTTATTTTACTCATCATGACTACAACTGAAAGAAAAAACGTGGTCGCCAAATCGCAGGAAAACAGTTATTCGGGTTATTTACTCTCGGTATTCACTTTTATCTCGAATTAAAGTTTCCCCGTTTAATAAAGAACTTGTTCCGGACATTTTAACCTGTTTTCGTTGGTTGCTGATCTTTTCACTGCGTGGTTTTACGACATTCCTTAGTGAACTAATCTGAACAACTGATTGAGTTTTGGCGCCGACTCTGACCAGCCAATCAGAAAGAAGTTAAACTAAGATGGCGTTTAGTCGACCAATCAGATGACTTGGAGACTTCTAGGTAAATAGCTTTAGGTTTGATAAGATAATTGTAATGCGAATTTAAGTAAATAATGTTAATATCGAATCCGGCAGAAAGTTTGAAACTCTCCTTTCGGGTAGAAATTAAGTTTACTTTACTCGCTCAAAGTTTCCGAATAAGGCATTTTTAACCGACTTCAAAAAACGAAGAGGTTCTCAATTCGGTTGTATTTCTTTTTTGATGTTAGTTACCTTAAAACCTCTCAGAAGTATCATTTATAATTATAATAGAAAACTTTATTTTAATATAATGTCAGATTGGTCCCGTAAAAATAGTTTTAAGTAGGTAGTTCAAATCTTGAAGGTAATTTACCACCGAATTCCAAAAGACTGATTTACTTACAATTACAAATTAAGTCTACAAAATTGCAATTCTGCATTTACGTCTTCTTGAAGGGCAATTTGACTTAATTCTGTCTCAACATAAACCTACGCTACGTTATAAATATATATATATTTTGTATTCCATGCAATACCTGGGAGGGTTACTTATTGACGAGTTTCCAACGTGGAGTCAACTTTTCGTAATTCTGTAAACGTGTCATGAATACATTTGGGAGTTTGAAAAAGCTGATACATTTAAATAGGAAAGTATGTTTTTAGAAGTAAATAAGTAGGTAACTTGCGTTTTCGTTGGGGACGGCCAAATAGCCTTAAGCTATGACTACACACTCAATCCCGCGCGAACAGTTTGTACATAAGTTTGTTCAAAACTTTGCGCAAATAACATGGCTCACAGTTGCCGCTCACAATACCGTCTTGCATATTCAAACAATGTGTGCAAAAAACTATGTGGCGTCCATATGTGAACGCCTGCTTGAGCAAAATGGAATTTGTGCAAGAGTTTCAAACCAGTTGCGCGCTTCGTCGTTAGTTACGTACCGTATCCTACACAAATTTTAGTTGTTGACCTGTCGCCAAGCGTGTAAACTGCCTATAAATGGTGGGAAACAGAGCTGGTCACCCGGTGACGTAGGGTTCTAAGATTGAGCGTGTAGCCATCCTACTAATATTATAAATGTCAAAGTTTGTGAGTATGGATGTTTGTTACTCTCTCACGCCAGAACGGCTGGACAGATCTGAATAAAATTTGGAACATAGATAGATTATAGTCTGGAATAACACATAGGCTACTTTTTATCCCGGAAAATTGCGTAATTCCTGCGGGATAGCGATAAACGAATTCTATGCAGACGGAGTTGCGGGCAACAGCTAGTAGTACGTAAGGAACAATCGCTCAGTTTTTTAAGCTTCGGTTTACGCCGTGTTTTATCGTCAGTTTCCCTTTACTAAGTATCGATTCTTCAATAACGTACTTTAAGAAATAATTTCCTTCGCAATATACTCGTATGCTGGTAATCTGCTTACACCTGCGAGGCAATTCAATGGTGTATGTGAATGTCCCAATCAGCACTGGATTTGCATGGGAACTATAGTCTAACACCTTTATTCATAAACGCTCTATAGGCTTCTGCTAACTGAGGAATCGTTTGTCCTTATCTGTGGAAGGTAAACGTCAAAGTGACAGATAAGGAGAAATGATTACTAAGTTAGCAGAAGGCTACAGAGCGTTTATGAATAAGGGGGTAAGTCCTCTCATTATGAGCCTTTACCCAGCTATGGGATGTATGTAGGCTGGAGGTAATGATGAAATCCCATCAAAGTAATTGTCGCTCAGTGGGGTACAAAATTTTTTTTTACAACAAGAAATACGCAGACAAACGAGCTATAGAAATGAAAACTATTCAGTTTTGTCACAGAATCAAGAAATCCGTGGTAGGAACGGGCTCCGGTCCGTTTCCCTTCAGCGAGATTGGATTTGACGCGGCCCTTTGTCTCTTTGTTTATTCCCTTTTTTATCAAGCGGAGGGTAGATTTACATTGATTTATTTACCTTTTGAGGTTTAAAAATGCCGTTGAGATAACCCCGTGTCCGCTATTATGGTTGTGCCGTTTCTGTCGCATTTTATAACACGTTACTTTATTATGGAAGATGTTTTTAAACCAACTATAAATTACTTGAGTTATTGTAAGGAACAAATCAAGTTTTTGTGTACAATTTTATTTTCTGACTTTATTGTAAGTATTGTTAAATATATGTATGATCGGTGCATCACTATTTTGATTCCCCTTTCCACCTATACGATTACAATCATGCTAAAGGTTTAGGTCTTGTTACCTCAGGCTCTGTGTACCCCGTAAAGGACAAAGACGTGACTTGTGTATATATGTATCAAATTCAAAGCCAAATAACCTAAAAATTTGTAATTCATGAAATCAACTAAATGTTAGTTAAATATATACATTTCAAAGCGAAAAATAAAGCAAATTAAATAAAATTTGGTAAAAAGGAACATGTCTGCAAAATTTGGTAGTGTCTTGTGTTTTAAAGCATATTTTAAACGCAATATCTATACCTACTAATATTATATGTTTTTGAGGTTGTAGGGGGTAATCTACTGAACCGATTTTGAAAATTCTTTTACCAATTGTCCATCCACATTATTTGCGAGTGCCATAACCTATATTTAATTCTGCGCGGATTTAGTTATTTATAAAGTTTGTTCTTTAAGGGCTATCTGAGTACACAATCCAGCTCCGAGGTCAAGCCGTAAGTCCGCAGTGAATCATTTCCGTAACATTTCCCGCTTCCCTGCTTATCTTACAAGTATTTACTACATGATAGATTAGATGTTTACTCGTTTATGTTATATACTAGGTGCTGCCCGTGACTTCGTCTGCAAAAAAAATTTTACGCTATCCCGCGGGAACTATGCAATTTTCCGGAATAATAAATATCTTTTAAGAAAGAAAGAAAGATAGAAAGAAGACATTTATTCCTTTTTCCAAGACACACAAGTATAAGAGAATATACACAATTTTATAGAAAAGAAACAAGAAAAAAAACACAGCCAAGAAAAATAGATCATCAGCGTTGTGTGTGTCTTCGCAAAAGTGAAACGGTCGCTGGCTCAGCATTAAGCTGTACCTATTATGTATTAATCTAGGGTATCAGCTGATCTCCGTTTCAAATTTTATCCAAATCCATTCAGTAGTTTTAACGTGAAAGAGTAACAAACATCCATCCATTCAACCATACTAACAAACTTTCGCATTTATAATATGTATGTATGTATGTAAACTCTTTATTGCACATAATATTAGTAGGATACTGACAAGTAAAAATAAGTGACTACTCTTCATACAATTAGTTGAATGAAAATGAAAATGAGATTTTATTTTTGCAAATTGGCCGCCAAGGGCTCTTTTACATGTCTTTTTGAAACTACCAGCGCATTTCGAAAGCGACCCGTTATTTTTGCTAGCGAGTTTACAAATTGGAAAAATATTATAGAAACGCTTTGTACTACTATGAGAACGTAACACTGACAGATCAACTGACAAACTACTCAAATGGTAGGTACGTAGGGTCTACGGCGTAGCGTTTTTCGTAGCACTGTCGTAGCAGTCACTGGTTTCATAGCAGTCAGTTAAAAAAAAATCAACACCTCTACAGGTACTAAGCTATAAACAGGAATAAATAAATACCATAGCACAATGCATCCATGCTGGTCTGGGAGTAAAGAAAAAATATAGAATTTACCATTTGCTTCTCTTCCCGCGCGGATGGTAAATGCCCATCGAGGAAATCAGTAAAAATCTTACAAATCATGTTATAGTCGGTTAGCAACCCATCACTAATTTGATTCTCCTTTCCACCTATACGCCCACAATCGTGCTAAACGTGCCCTTTAGGTCTCGTTACCTTAGATATGCCCGTGTTTTGTGTATGTATATATGTATAAAAAAACAGTTACACAGCTAAAGCTGCTTTCAAATGTCGTATTCGTGGTCTTTTCCTCGCAATTGAAAAGCTAAACACAACAAGAAACTAAATATAAAAGCATTGTTCCCTAACAAGCTTACGTCTGGCCGCACAATATGTTTTCAGGAGGGAAAAGGTTGTAAAAACATATGGGATTAATATAGACTTGCGCCCTTTTTCCACGAAGTCGTATTGTAGACGATAACATCGCTAGTTAATGGAATTGGGCGCAAATACGAAGTAGAGGCGGTTTTACATTGGACACCGTTTTCTTCCATGCTGGTCTGGGAGTTTGGAAAAAGGTTAGGTCAGGAGTACCCGAAACCGACGAGCATGTATGAAGAGATTGATGACTGTGAATGAAGCGAAAGAAATATGTCATGATCGTAGCAAGTGGAACAAAGTAGTCTCTGCCTACCCCTATGGGAAAGAGGCGTGACGGTATGTATGTATGTATGTATGGTCTGGGAGTAAAGAAAAAACATAGAATTTACCAGTTGCTTCTCTTCCCGCGCAGTTGGAAAAAGCCAATGGGCGAAAGTTTTAGGAATCGTGTTATAGGCGATGCGGCTAGCAATCCATTCCTATTGTGATTTCCCTTTCCACCTACACGCCCTTAATCATGCTAAACGTGGCCTTCAGGTTTTTTACCTTAGGCTCTGTCTACCCCGTAAGGGATAAAGACATGATAAATTCATCTCATACATTCGTACTAAATCTACTCAATTTAAACACTAGAAGAGGCTCTACTTTGATTTGCTAATTTTGAAGACAATCAGTTATACATACATACATACATGTTTTTTATTTTTTTTGTGAATTGTATCTGTTTCTTTATATTTGTACAATAACGCATTTACTTACTTACTTACTACATTTTGTGGGCACATTTGTGGGATTGTATGTACTTACATACATACAATCCCACACACCTACACAGTAAATGCTTGCAAAAACCAGATAATCGTTTTTGTCCAACCAAATAAACTTCAGTAACATCTTACCAGACTAACTGGAATAAAACACTTAGTTCTGTTATAGATTTTAGTCAGTGCAAGTTCATTTAACTCCACGCCACAACACACTACGCCACGCCACACTATACCATGCCACGCCACACTATACCATGCCACGCCACACTATACTATGCCACGCCACACTAAGCCACGCCACGCCACACTTCAACACGACGTGTCGTGAGTCGGCGCCCTAGCCTAAACACCGATTCCGGTAATAGATTTTCTTTTAACTAGTTTTGTTTCTAAGTTTCCCAGTTAAACTTGTAATCGGGGTCAATTTTTGCCGATGCCAGCGTAGATTAGCTTCAGATACTCGGAAATGTGTCTGATAATTGGTCCGGTTATTAAGTAATGCGTTAATCTAATCTGATACCTTTAAACAAGCAATTCTTGTATGAAGTACACATATGGATATATACATTAATCTGATTCTCGGAAACGGTTATAACGATTTTCAATAAATTTAGTATGCAGAGGGTTTTGGGGGCTGTAAATCGATCTCGCTAGGTTTCATTTTTAGAAAACGAATCAAAAAAATAACCTAGCAAAGCTCAGTCATCCAGGTACTTTATTACTAAACTAGCCGATGACCGCAGCTTCGTCTGCCCAAAATAAAACCTTCAACTACCTTAATCCGGCCCAATCGCCAAACCCTTTCTTAACGGATACGGTCACAATAACTATCTGACAAATTTAATTGCAATCTATTCAGTGTTTTGAGCTGTGCGTTGATCGATCAGTCAGTCACGGTTGACTGTTATGTATACACTACTTTTATTAACACTCAGGTCTTATACACAAACAGGTGGTCCGATAATGCAGTTTTTGTTTTATCGAGAGTTCTCTTCCCGAGCAGATGGTAAAAGCCCATCGAGGGAACGAGCGAAAATCTTATGAATCATGTTATAGGCGATGCGGCTAGCAAATCATCACTAGTTTGTTTCCTCTTTCAACCTATACGCCCACAATCATGCTAAACGTGGCCTTTAGTTCTTGTTACCTTAGGGGATAAAGATGTGATTTATGTGTATTTCATATATAACGCATAGGTTGAAAGCGGAAAAAATACCATTTCGAAAAATGTCCCAAAGAAAGACTCGAGGGCAGCAACAGCGCTACAACGATTATATTATTTTGTGGTTCTCGTGCAACGGAGTATAAAGTAGTAGTTCAAGCGATTTGTTTGTTTTGTATGTAGTTTCGCTGTATAGGTTGGACATGCAATTCGCCGCTCCGGAAGCAACGCCAACGACTTCCCGTTAGCAGCTAATTAAAGTTATTGTAATAAGCAACGTGGAAAGAGTACTGCCATTAGAAACTTTTCTTAATTAATCTAAGAGTAGCAATTTGAAATAGTACTTTTATACAGCTAAAAAAGTAGTTGTAATTTTAAACTTGGAAGCCACATAAGTGGCTTTAGGTAACCGTTTTTAATTACTCCTGTTCAAATAGGGAACAAGAAACGAACGGTTAAGCACAAAATGAGTTTGAAATTCATAGTATTTTTATGAAAAACAGTTTTTTTTGCGTCTAATTTTTGACCGTGTGAAGCCAGACACTATTTTTTTTTTGATTCCCCTTTCCACCTATACGCCCACAATCGAGCGAAACGTGGCTTTTACATCTTGTTACCTTAGGCTCTACCCCGTAAGGGATGTAGACGTGATTAGTGTATGTATGTACTTTTTTACGGTTGATAGAAATCACTTCCTTAGGTGCTTCATATTAATTTCAACTTTGATACATCATTTAAAATATGGACCGCAAAAAGACTTGTGATAACCATTATTTCACCCGCTTTAAGTGGAACAAAGTAGTCTCTGCCTACCCCTGTGGGAAAGAGGCGTGACGGTATGTATGTATGTATGTATGTAAGTTCTTTCCAAAACCCATACATACGCTACACGTTAACACAACTCCACTGCAGTTTATTGTTTGAATAATTCTCATCCATCTCATGTTTTCTCGCACGGCTATATCGCAAAGCACGTCAGTTAACTATAGTAACAGAAACTATCAGCTTGTTTACGACATGTATTCAGAGCTATAAAACGTGAGACGGCACTTCCAGCTGATATCTGTAACCCTTTCTGCCGTTTTATTGCCTCAGTTATTCGATATTCTATTCAAAATCAATATTACTGTAAAGAGAGGAGGTTAATGGCATTAGCAGACAGGGATAACAGTGATTCGGAAATAATTACAAATATTACTCGCTATAGTCTTTCCAATCATTTTATTTTCTCGATGACAGCTCCCGTATAACGTAACTGCGCTTTTTACGCAAAAAATAACTTTTAAATGCGAGGTATAAAAAATATTACGACTGCCTAATTTTGTTCCTTGATCCCATATAATAATATGCATCTAAGACCACTTGAGTCCATATATGCAGTAATATCTTTTTAAAGTACGATAAACAATAAACGTTTTAATAAAGTTACATTCTATGGGAATGCAAATAGTGATGTTATGATTGAAATATTGATATTGTATCGGTATTGTATATATTGAACTAGATGTGTTCCTGCGACTTTGTACACGTTGTAATTTTTTACAGGGATAAAAAATAGCCTATGTTACTCAGGAATAATGTAGCATTTTAATGGTGAAATATTTTTTGTTTGTCCAGTAGTTTTTAGTTTATTCATTACAAACATATTGTCATTCGGCCATTTTGCACGCTTAGAAATAAATTAGCATTCAAGTCGGTTGTTTTATTGGCTCCATAGCTGAATACTTCTCAACTACTCGTATATTTATAAAACTGGATCGATATCGTATCTACTGATCACTTATTAGGTCACAAAACTATAACTATCAAACTACATCTGTCATCGAGAAAATAAATGATTGGAAAGACTATAGCTGCACGGGACACGTCTGCACAGAATTCGCTTACCCATCCCGCGGGAACTAAGTGATTATCCAAGATAAAAACTATGCTATCTCCTTCCCCGGGATTGAAACTATATCTATACCAAATTCCAACTGAATTGGTTCAGTGGTTTAGGCGTGAAAGAGTAAACAGACAGAGCTATCGCATTTGTTTAATAGGGATTGATATATTTCACGAATACCCTAAACTGATGAGCATGTATGAAGAGATTGATGTGGATGAAGCGAAATGGTGTCAGGATCCTTGCAAGTGGAACAAAGTAATTACCTACCCTTATGGGCAGATGTAAGTGTTAATACTTGTTTGTGACTTGGAGGAATACTGACCGTGGCTAATAACCATATTGATGATAGAACAAAGGTTTTTGGACGAGTTAAGTAAGTCGATGATGTAGTTAAAACATCTACCTACCTTACCTATTCGCACCTAAAGATGGACAAGTTATCGCGGTATCCATTCATTATTCTAGTTATTTCATGTGCAAGGTAAAGAGTAAACCGTCCGTATGACAATCTACTAACAACTTTGATTACTAATTGTTAAAGTTAACCTACAAGAAATAAACGAACTGAAGAATGGCGTTTTTTTGGCGTCCCGCTAATTTTCTTTTCAACTTCTATTACATTTATTTTCTAGAACGAAACGAGTCCCATTAAAATTGTCACGTTACGATTTCAAACACGAATTCGCAAACGTGACTGGCAACTTATTTTCAAAACGGCAATTTTCTCCTTAGAAGGTGAGAAAATTCCCAGCAAAGTCAAGCGACAGAGGTAGAAATATCAACTTTGTTAATTAATTCGCACCTACAGCCATAATGAATGGCAACTCAATAAAAAGCAAATGGAATTTGCAATAAAAAGAAAATCTGACTAAAGTTATAATTGGAACGCACCGCTGCAGGGCCCGGTCCGATTCGCGCTCAACTAAAAATATACAACGTAATTTTAATTGGGAAATCATTTAAAATACAATATCCAGCCCGAGCCGTCTGTCGTCGTGTTTCCGTTTGATTATTTAAATGCTGCCATTATTTGAGTTGATATTGTGAAATATTTGCATTATTAAAGTTGCAATTTTTCATCAGTTTGACGTTTGGCCACAATGTTTCATTTTGGCATTTCAATCAGTGATTTTAACTACCTATAATGTCAACGAAACATAAACAAATGAACGGATAATTGAATCGCTCTTTACCCAACTGCGCCAGAGCGAGAGTGTTATGTTTTCAGAGTGTATGTAGATTTATTTGGCACACTCTAGCTAGAGCCTAAACGGAATGTCGCATTTTAGCTTGAGAGATATCATTAGATTCGTCTTAGTCGTGAAAGTGGACCCAAGCGGGTTTTTTGTTTAATAATTAATTATTATATTAATTAATACTACAATCGAAAACGGTGTCCCGGTTAGCCATTTTCTTTGCAACATTTTTCAAGCCATTTGGCGCCAAAAGCTCAGCGTTAGAAATGTCATTGTCATAACTTTTTTTTATTCATGCCCTGGGAAACTAGGCTCATACAGCCAGTAAGAGTTATTTCTTTTTTCCATTTGATGAATGGAATCGCACTTTCAAATTCGATTGGCGTTTGCAGTGCTGATGAATGCAGCATGCAGTTTCGTGTGACGCATAACGAGAAAACTTTGAATGCGCAAAGTTGCTCGCGTTAGAAAGAGGATTTTATGAATTTTTAGATAAAGCGATTTCGAGAGAGCTTTTATTTCTTTCGATGTATTTTTAGTGGTGTATAAATGCGCAATATATTTAAGTATATACATATAACTAAGAATAGGTTAACTTTAACTTTTTAATAGGTACTTTCTACTGTCTGGAATGCATATTTGTGCATCGTATTGTAATTTATTTTTTTCCTTGGGCCCGCACGAATGCATTGCCATTATGGTTTTTTTAAATTGTAATTTAGGAGTTTTAATTTTTGTTTTTTTTTTTTAAAAAAAGGTCAGGCCATGAGTACCCGAAACCGGCGAGCATGTATGAAGACATTGATGAATGTGGATGAGGCGAAAGACGTACGTCCTCCGGGGTTGCGGGTGTCTATGGGCAGTGGTGATCACTTACCATCAGGTGACCCATTTGCTTGTTTGCCTTCCTATTCATATAAAAAAAAAAAAAAAAAAAAAAAAAGAATCGTAGCAAGTGGAACAAAGTAGTCTCTGCCTATTCCAATGAGAAAGAGGCGTGGCGGTATGTATGTATGTATTTTCATGGAGCTTATATATTTACATCCGCGTATCATCATTTTTATTGTCATCATCAACCCCAACCTGTATACGCCGCACTGCTAGGCCTCCGCTCAGAATGAAAGAGCTCAACTACCTATGCATATTCTTTCTAAGTTACTCACTTAAGCAATTTTTATTAATCTTGTCTCATCACTAAAGAACATGTTTTTTGAGCTTGTTCCCCGTACAAAACCAAGTTACATAACCGGCACTGGAAAAACCAAGTAGGATAAATTTAGGTTTAGGTGCGGCGAACATGTTTGTTTTAATTTAGAAATAGTCTCTATTTTACCTTAGAATGTCCTGGTTATGTAAAATATTTATCTACGGGGAACAAGCGGTTTTTTGCTGTTATTGATTTTCTACCAGTTTCTCTATGCATTTGATGCAAAATATACTACCACCACGTAAAGCAAAGTTACTAATATTCATTCGATTCGCATCACTTTTCTATACAAAACAGACCCGATCGCAGAACTAAGCCTCGTAAGATTCTATGACCGTGAAATTCTTACTACGCCTATTGAGCAGATATCTGGCCATCTTCGGTCCTCATTCGCTACAGTCAGTGAGATAAAATTTTATCTCAATCCGGAAAAAACAGATGTTACAACACGTCGATTAGGCACAAGATCTTTATCGATCTCATTTCATGGACAGCGGACTAGGGATGGGCAGGCTTATCGATATCGATGTGATGTGTCGATGTAGTGCCAGTCGTGTTACAAAGTTAACTAGTTATAAATGAGCGCCCCAGTATAATGGAAGCAGCGTAGGAATCTTCTAGACTCGATTCAACTTGTCGTACCTACTTCAAAGTTACTTAAACTGTTTTCATAGACTTAACAAAACATAGGCAAAGACACACTCAAGAAGTCACAAGTAAGAACAAAACTGAGACTAAGTGCTACTTAAAAAAAAAGGCAATTCAAAGTCGAATTTTGTACATTTCATGTTTAAAACTTAGTCGTTGAAGGCGGTATACGTCGGCGCTCGTTCATCAAACTATGGTAACTAAACTTTGGAACTAGAGATCAAGTGTTTATAGATAACTCTGAATGATGGACTAATCATTGATAATCACCAATCGATCGATGACTCACTTTTATTTATAGTTTAATCATCACAGAAAGCTGTTGACGGAAGTTTACATCTAGTTGCAATGACTGACGAATAAAAAGTACAAATAGTGCATAATTTATTGATCAGATCTACCATCAACATTCGCTGATAAAAAAAAAACATAATTAAGTTAGTATGAAATAGCTTAATAGATGGATATAGAAGCATACCTATTTATTATCTATAATTGTAGCGTATAACGATAAATATATTCAAGGGTAGGTACAATCGTTAAATAACATTCTTTCGTCTATTGCAAAATGAAGTCATCAAGGCTTTGTTTAATACGACGCGGAACAAATCGCCGCAGAAAATTAAACAATTAATACCAACATTGCCTGGTGTAGGCGGGCGCAGCGATCACCACATCTAAGATGGGATAAGGCTGCGCCATCAAGTGTTGTGCCGCCGCGTATCTGTTGCACACATCCAAGCCACAGTACACCGTCCGCCACGCACACTCCTTCATCGACTCAACGACACTCCACGACACCCGCATGTCGACACTGTCACAACACTAAACTTCCAAAAATTACATTTTATAACCGAATTTCGAACACATGTAGCTGCTGCTTCGCTCACATTCTTTCGATTAGATTAGTTTACGTTGCGCGTGATTTCAATACATCGATAAGATACAGGATGAATTGTAGACGCGGTCGCTCATCTGTGCTGCGATGCGTACTGGATGGAGCAGGTACATTGCGTGGGTGACTGGACTGCCATTATCTTGCGCTTTCTGATAAGAAGCATTGGACTGATAACGACAGCCGAGCGCGTTTGCGCAACTCAGTCTATCCTTAAAGGGAAGCGTGTGATTCGATTGTCTTTTGTCTTGCTGTAACAATGCGGTCGCGCGTTAACATTTAATAACAGGTGGGATGTTTTGGGACGCTTTAGTTCAGTCTTTTTAAGGATTTTCTTTTAGAATATTTTTATCCTATGAATCGGCTTAAAAATAAAAATACACGTACATAAATCACGTCCTTATCCCTTACGGGGTAGCCAGAGGGGTAACAAGACGTAAAGTCCACGTTTAGCGCGATTGTTGGCATATGGATGGAAAAGGGAATCAAAATAGTGATGGGTTGCTAGCCGCATCGCCTATAACATGATTCCTAAAATTTTCGCTGATTCCCTCGATAGACTTTTACTATCTGGGCGGGAAGAGAAGCAACTGGTACATTCTATGTTTTTTCTTTGCTCCCAGACCAGCGTGGAAGTGATAAAATGATAAAATATTCTCAAACAACCAGTCTTTCAAGATAGAAGTAGACAACTGAGTACAAAAAACCGACACTAGCGCTCTTACGCTTGCTACGGCTGCCATTGAAAGTAAAATAATCTGAGATAAATGATTATCTGTAAAACGCTGAAGTGGTTATTTCCACACGTAATATTAACAAATATAGATTTATATTTAAAAATACGATTGTTACTAATATCACGATACGTAACTAAATTATTACTGAGCCTCAAGTGTAAGTTTTCACACAAAAAACCGTCTCGAACGCGTTCACGTAAACGTCTCAATTACTATGGAAAAATTGGCAGCGCCACTTGCGGATCGAAACGGCAACAAACTGTTCTCATAGTATTTGACATTAACGCAAACGCGTTCGAGACGTATTTTGTGACCGAAAACCTACACTAAGCATGCTACTTTAACTTGAAACGTTGCCGGTCGGTACGTTGACATAAATTAAAAGGAGGCTTAGCCGCCAAGACTGGAAAAGCACTTGCAAACCCTTTAATATTGCCAGTGTCCTGACTAGTGTAGTTGACTGATTTTGATTACATTATTGTTCATTTACAGACATATGTACATAAATCACGTCTTTATACGGAGAGACAGAGTCTAGAGTAACAAGACCTAAAGGCCACGTTTAGCATGATTTTGAGAGTGGTGGCAAGGGGAATCAAAATAGTGATGAGACGCTAGCCGCATCGCTTATAACAAGATTCCTAAGACTCGTCCATTCACTCGATGTGCTTTTACCATCTACGCGGGAAGAGAAACAACTGGTACATTCCTTGTTTTTTCTTTTTTCCCTAACAAAATATTTTGCTATTTGTAACTGTATTTTATTTTCGTTATTTTTCATCAATGACAGAGCTTAAGCTGAACGGTCAAATGCAAAAATAAGTATCGATACGAACTTCTCAAAAATATGTCCCACGACCTTATTACGCTGGTATAAGAGCGTGTGGTAATTATTTTTGAGATGTTGACTAGATACATATTATTACACTTGACTGTACCTACGATTATGAACAGTTTCCAGAACAGCCCCTATTATTTTCTGAGGTACGTTGCTAACTTTGTAAAGCTTATACTGTAAGGTCTACGAGTTAGCGTTTATTCTCTTCTGCCAGCTAGGCTGTACGCAGGTAAACTCTTACAACCGCCCCTTGTTGACTCGCCGAGTTGGCGAGATCGGAACTATTTACCGAGGATAGCCAAGTTTTCACCCGCCCTATGAATTCCCGTGGTAACATAAATAAGACAGGCTAACGTTACCATAATGTCATCGATATAGAACATAATGATGGGCTCGGAAATCATGTCGATGCGGCTACATCACTATTTTGATTCCCCTTTCCACCTATTTCCCTTCCATGCTAAACTTGGCCGTTAGGTCTTGTTACCCCGGCTCTGTCTACCCTGTAAAGGATAAAGACGTGATTTATGTATGTGTACAGAATGAAATTTATGACGGAAATCGAAACATTGTTCTTTTAGCCTTTAAACTTAATAAACTCAATATTTATTTCTTGTGGAAATATTTTATTCCATTCGTAACAAGTTCTTGGTCATTGTTCTAGTACTTACTAGTGCTCTTGCTCCAATTTAGCTCGTGAAGTTTTATCGGAAAACCTGCTTTGATTCTGACTTGAAATTCACATTGTATTTACCTAGTTCAGGCAGGGAATATTAATTATTGGAGTAATAAATTGTAACTGGTCCACATTCTGGATATGGTCCAATTGTTTAGTAAAACGAGGGCACTCTGCCACTTTTGTTCTGGTTCACTTTGGTGGGCCATAAAAAATAACATTATTTCCCTTATTCAGACATTAACGCTAGTAAAATTTGTCTTTTTTTGACTGGCACAGCACTAGTTAACTTTTTATTGCGCCCGTAAGACACTTTAAAATAGGTTTTTCATGGTTATCGATAAAGTATTTTTAAAATGATAATATTTTTTTGTTTGTTGGTATATTTATTTATTTTATTTGCGATTTGTGTCATTGAAGTTCAGTTAGCTATTCTTCCATGCTGGTCTGGGAGTAAAGAAAAAAACATAGAATTTACCAGTTGCTTCTTTTCCCGCGCAGATGGTAAAAGCCCATCGAGGGAATAGGTGAAAGTCATCACTATTTTGATTTCCCATTCCACCTATACGCCCTTAATCATGCTAAACGTGGCCTTAAGGTTTTGTTACCTTAGACTCTGTCTACCCCGTAAAGGATAAAGACGTGATATATGTATGTATGTATATATGTTCAGTTATTGATGACTGTATCATATAAAAGCAATCGCAATGATTGATTAAATGGCACGACCACGTGCTGATAATGCTTTGTTCGGAAAATATTGTTCCTGGAAATGATGATGTCCAAATCCTTATTATACTTAATTCTCTTTGACTAACTATAAAGTTCTGTGAATAGGTAATGACATATTTTACTAAGGTCATAATTTCTACTAAGTTACATTAATGCGGCGCCTTTGTTATTTGTTATCTATCGTTTATTACGAACACTTCGCATTATTTCATTCACTTTATATTGAAGTATCATTTTTAAAAGCAGCCATTGCATGTTGTATTAAGTCAAACAAAGTAACTTAAGCTATCAAATTTTATCAAAAATATATCAAAAGAAATACCAACAATCATCGTCATCATCGTCGTAATAGTCGTTGTATGTATCGTATGTCGCTAGGAAGTCTCCCGGCAACGCGGTGAAGGGATGATTCGCCGCCGCCGTCAGGAACTCCGTCCAAAACGATCTCATTTTACACGCTCTGAATCAGCTCACAATATTTACATTCATGTTCAGATCTCACAAAAACCTCAATTTTAATGTTATTTAACACACACGATAGCAAAATAACAAATCGTCACACCCTGTGTTCACAATCCTATCGATAAAGAAAACATTTCACATCACTAAAACAGTCCCAAATCTAATTTATGGAACACGGATTCGAACGGCATTTTTTTGTTTTTAATAAAATTTCAAAATTGGAGCGCGTGCCGGTTTTGTTTTATCATATTTTTTTGTGCCAGTGTTTTTGCTGGCAGGTAAATATGCTCTAGAGGCGTTTGGAAGCGTACTGGTTGTTATCGCGCGCGGTATCGCATTGATAAGACTAGCCCACAACAATAATTAGGTTTGATACTGCACCTTGCACGGTGCTAGGTTATGTTATTAACGGCTTAAATTCGGTAATCCGAAGTTACGAGTGTCAACGCATTGAAAATTTTCATCGAGTTCTAAATGCATTTAACGCAAGTTGAGAGTATTGAAATACTCCTTTGGTCTGTAGTTCGATAATTTTATTATGTTGTTCGTAGGCGGTTATTTACGGTCAATAAGTAAGTGCTCAAACTTGAGTAGACCTTTATCTTTAGACAATTTTTTGAACACTACAGTCCAAAAAGGAATACTAAGTTTGAAAAAAAAAATGTGGTACTTTGTGGCCAGTGCGTGAGTTTAAAACATTTACCTTTTTTAATCCTTTTCCTGCGATTATTATCGTCGCAAAGTAGCGCTAATAGCGCTTGTAGGCAATCTGCATCCTTGCTTCGCACCATTTTCACAATAACCCACTTTTCAGTCTCACTGAACATAATCTTTCTCGCTCTTACGTATATCAGCGTATCTATCACTCACTAGGTTTTAATTTAAAAAAATAACGTTGAAAAGTACTGTTAGATTTTAACATATTATTTTTTTATTTCAATGTTATCGTGATATTTTTGGTGAAGGATAAAATAGCAAGAAAACACATACTGGACCAGCTTGGGAACTGTAAGCCCAAGCCCAGCAATAACAATGGAACACTTAAAAGGTAGAGAAATCTCATACATAATGTGTATGTAATACTTTTTTTTCCACTTAGTTAAACATAATTTCCAACTACATTTTATATGCATTAATTGCAATAGTCTTTGTCCTTCCACATTGAAAACGTGATGTCGCAGAAGCGATGGTCCATAATTATTGCTCGAACGCGAACGTGACTTCCGCCGGGCCACTTCCGGTACGAGCTTAGTGCGTTTTACACAGAACTAACTATTTGCCATTTCCTTTGCGCTTATCCGACCCATCGTGTGTGGAACTTCCGTTCAAGTATAGGTTTTAGAGAAAATAGAGAGAATTTTCATTAACTAACTCTAGGTATTAATTTGCGATGCACTAAGTCACTTATTAAAAAAAAACTTTATTTATTTTAGATGCATTTGCGTAATCTATGGTATATAATAAATCTACATATAGCGTAAGTTTTGCCACAAAAAAAAATCTGGCACAGGTTCACGTAAACGTCTCAATTGACTAAGTAAAGTTTTTTGAAGAGTTGCAAATTATTATTTTTTCGAGTCGAAGTCTTAATAATCGAGGAACTGCAGCTCTTTTATTTTTATTATTATTTGTGAGATTTAATGGCTGATAAGCTTCGAGCCTAGAACTAGCTTAGAATTAAAAAAACTACGTCAACTGTCACTTTTACATTACAAAATAATACCCAGATGAGAACAGTTGCTTCTCATAGTATCTGACATTTGAACGCATACGCGTCCGACGCGTTTTTTGTAACCAAACACTTGCAAACATACTGAAAACTAACTTAACCCGTACACGGACTAATAACTTAGTACTTCTCGTCTAGTACAAAGCGACAAGACCAACTAAACTAAACAAAAAAACGCAGATCCACCATATGCTTCGTATCTGCGGCCTACTTAGATTGATAACGCTGCTTTATACGTCCCAAGGCCGCGGGAAAGAGGTCATCTTCGGTTATCAATAAAATTGGAGCCCTTGAAACGGCGTAATAACTGCGTATATCTTTTGACGCCACAGTAATCATATTTGCAAACATACATACCATCACGCCTCTAACCTTTTCGCCGCCACGTCAAATACAAGAGACGTCACCCATACGCCAGACTTCTTTATTGCGATGCCGTTGAACTTAAACTCAATTGAACGAAGGTTGCTTTTGCATTGAAGCAATGGACGTATATATAGGTTGGTGTTGAACCTGCGGTGCTGATATATGTTGTTGGCGTCGAAAAGTTAACCACAGATAGATATCCCGCGGTGGAGGAGCGCGGGGAGGGACGTCAAAGGGGGGCAAGAGGTGCGCGCGGGAGGCGCACTTGCCCGCACCTCTCTCGGTCCCCTTTCTCGTTCTACCCCGCGACCTGCACCGCGCTGGCGAGGACTCATTTAAGCGGTCGGTCTATACTTGCTACGATCCTGATTATTTTTTTTAGCTTCATCCACATTCATCAACCTCTTTAAACAAGCATGGAGAAAAAAAACAAGCCAACAATGACAATAGACGAATAAACACTACTAAATATTGTAAAGTCTTCCGCCGCGTCTGTCTGTTCGCGATAAACTCAAAAAAATCGGAACGGATAGCGTCGTATTAGTATGTACCACCCGTGTGACGCCGGGGCGGGTAGCTAGTCTACTAAATGTTGAAAAGTAAATGGCCAATGAGACTAGTATTCATACATCATAGACAACTAATGTTCTCAACTTACGGATCGCCAACCGGTACTTTCACTGCAGATCATTGTTGCTTACCTGTAACCAAGAAGTGTTTTTATAAATAAAACAAGAGAAAGTGAGTGAGATAGAGATAGATGGAGATATCCCTCTGATATTATTGACGACTGTAATTGTTGTTTTGTATTGTAATTGTGTCGTACAGACGCATCATTCAAATAAGGACACGTGACAGTTAGTAACAGATAGAAAAATTCGAAGGCTTACCCACCTGCTGTGGGTAGTGTAGAGGTATAGCACGCGTTACGGAATGACGAGGATCCGGGTTCGATTCCCGGCCATAGCTTTTTTGTTTTTTTGTGTTCTAATGTTCTGTCGTTTAGATTTTTTTTTATTGATTACCCGCGACTCCTTCTGCGCAGAAGTCGCTTATCGCTATCCCGCGGGAACTGTGCAATTTTTCGATACAAAAAGTATCCTATGTCCTTCCCCGAGACTCAAACTATCTGTATCCCAAATTTCAACTAAATCGGTGAAGCGGTTTAAGCGTGAAAAAGTAACAGACTGACAGACAGAGTTACGAGGGATTAGTGTGAGCGGAACAACATGAAACGAACTTCGAAAATCACGGAGTAGAAGGGGGCTTTTTACCAGTAAATGCTTACCTATATAGCTACAAACAAAATAATGCAATTTTTACATTTTACATAAATACTCTCGAGGCTTTATAGGTGTAAAGCTGATCACACACGAGCAGTTTCTACTAGGATACAATTTTTTATATCTACCATCGGATAGTGTGCATCCGTCCTAACAAACTTATACTTATTTATAGACGTCTGTCGTCGCCGTTCTATTTTCGTATGTTATTCACTTGTTTTCTACTCAGTTGAGCAGCAAATTTGTTACTTTGAAACTAACTTTTTACAAACATCAAAGCTGGGAAAAATTACAACGGGAAAAGGTAAAACAAGTCTTTGATCCGAACGCAGATCAATTTTAGTGATTGACAAATATTTGCTCTTTGGTATAACCAACATGGAAGCACGATATGCATAGTATTGTGTAGTCGACCAATGAATTCTTTTACCTCCGTAGGATTCAATGTGCTTAATACCAAAGACTATTCTCAATTTGTGTCACAGTTGTAACAATAAAATTTACCATAACCGATGATTTTGACATATATTTCATAGATACGCAATGCTGTATCTAGCATGTATCTAGGATATAAAAGATCGAAGAGTTTCTATTTCCGTTTGAGACATGTGAATTTAAAGTATTTTACCTAACCATTTCCATTGCCCGTTAATTCTTTCCATTTTGTTTTTTAGTTTTAAATGTCGTGCATCGATGGTCTAGTCTAGTTCATTGACAAAAAATGTAATTAGTATTATTGTGAACCAGACCATCTACATTTATATATAAGACTAGCTCTGCCCGCGACTTCGTCCGCGTAGAATTAGATTTAAGAATGTATTACACATATAAATCTTACTCTTAAATCACTAATCTATTAAAAAAACGCATCAAAATCCATAGCATAGACAGACAGACACAAAATCCATAGCATACACAGACAGATACATAGACAGCGGAAAGCAACTTTGTTTTATATACTACTAGCTGTTACCCGCAGCTTCACCCCCGTAGCAGTTTTTTTTTCAAAATATTGTTACGTAAGAACCTTCTCCTGATGACAATAAAAAACACAACAAAAGAAGAATTAGCAAAATCGGTCCAGCTGTTCACGCGTGATGCCGTAACCAAGGGAAATGGGGATTGATTTTTATATATATAGATGTATACTGAAGAAGTCATGATAGATTTGAACATCGCAACCCGGAGTTAGCCTACGGGCCGTAGTTGGTACACTTCGTACCCTGAGCTTAGACACCGTAGAACGCCGTAAACCCGAGTGCTCGCGTACACATTGCCGAATGACAATCCGCAGATTTGACGGCCGGCCATACTCGTAACAGACAGGGGTGACCATGAATTTGCGATAGTGTGTATTGTGCCTGGTTTTCACGGTATAAGGGTACAATAATATTACGTTTTGAGTGCGTTGAGATAATCTGGGTAGCGTTTAAGTGTGTTTTTATAGTTTTCCCTGATAGTCAAAATAAATGGATGATACGTTTGCACTATAGCTACTGTGGTGCCTACTTTAGTAGGATTAGCAAATACTTTAGTAATATTATTTATTCTGTGGTAATAGTTTTAGGGGCTATTTCACCACTCTTTTGAGTTACTTAAGTGTCTGTCTATGATGACGTCTCTGTCTGTTTTTTAGTAATAAATTGAGACGGAATCATAGATAACTGTAACTTAACAGAGAGTGGTGAAACAGCCCCTTAGTTCTGTAACGTTCCGGTTAACTTAAGTGTCAGTTATCTATGATCCCCTCTCTATTTCTCACAACGGAACAGACAGAGACGACATCATAGATAAGCGACACTTAAGATAATAGGAACTTTACTGAGAGTGGTGAAATAACCCCTAAATGCCCATAAGCAATGTTGGAAGAGTACGATAAAACACTGGACTTTCTTTACCCTATTGTCAGCCTGATTTTACATAGATTCGTGCCCCCCCTGTCTAAACCCTGAATGTGGACATAGTAATATCTGATAGTGGGCGCACGTATTTCTCTTGGCACTAACCGCCTCGATACAACCGTTTTTTTTTTTTTTTTTTTTTTTTATATTAATAGGAAGGCAAACGAGCAAGTAGGTCACCTGATGGTAAGTGACCACCACTGCCCATAGACACCCGCAACCTCGGAGGGATTGCAGATGCGTTGCCAACCTAGGGGGCTAAGATGAAATGCCTCTTGTGGCCGTAATTTCCCCGGCTGTCTTACTCTCCACACCGGAACACAGCAGTGCAAGCACTGGTACTTAGCGGCAGGATTAGCGAGTAAGATGGTGGTAGCGATCCGGACGGATCTTGCACAAGGCCCTACCACCCGCAAACGAACGAGCTTCGAGATTGGACGGACTGGAGGTACGCGGCTGTCATTCGCGTCACACCGCGCTGTTGCCTGTCCAGACGGCCGAGTTATCTCACTAGTAGTCGTTACTACGCTATGCCTTAGTGCTCCCTTGACCGACATTGGGCAAATACGTAGTCGGATTCCTGTACCTCGGGTGATATTTACTCAGGCCTGTTATTGGATGGACCGCAATTAACATATCAAAAGTAACTCCCCTTTTAAAATATCCCATACCTTATTCGCAAAAGAATAATTTATAGTATATTGCAGCCTTCCATGCTGGTCTGGAAAAAGGAATAAATATAAAATGTACCAGTTGCTTCTCTTCCCACGCCGATGGTAAAAGCCTATCGGGGGAATGGGCGAAAATCTTAGGATTCAAGTTATAAGCGATGCGACTAGCAACACGTCACTATTTTGATTTCTCTTTCCACCAATACGTCCACAACCATGGTAAACGTGGCCTAAAGGACTTGTTACATTGTTACCTTAGACTATGTTTACCCCGTTAGGGATATAGACGTAATTTATGTATATGTCATTCCTAATGATGATGATCTATTTTTCATGTCTATGTTTTTTTTTGTTTTACCTTGTTTATTTTCTATAAAATTGTGTATATCACTACATAGTATAAAATTTGTCCGTCTCTGCTGTTTGCTTTGCATTTGCTTTCTCTGTCCCTATGTCCCTATGTCCCTATGTATGCTTATATCTTCAAAACTACGAACGGATTTTGATGCGGTTTTTTTTAATAGATAGAGTGATTCAAGAGGAAGGTTTTAATGTATAATTATACGCAGACGAAGTCGCGGGCAGAAGCTAGTTATCTTATATTTGTGTGTCTTGCAAAAAGGAATAAATATCTTCTTTCTTTCTTCTTTCTTTCTTTAATAGCATTTGAATCCGAATGGTGCGGATGGCGCAGTGTCGATCTGTTTGGCGAGCCTTGGGGGAGGCCTATGTTCAGCAGTGGACGTCTTTCGGCTGACCTGACATGATGATGATGATGGTATCATCAGCTAAATGTGTGGTGTGCCACCCTAAGGTAGAAAATATGTCAATAAGCTGTGGATGTCAACTTAAAAATACCGACTTTAGTCTTATTTTCATTTGATAGGAAGTTGGATCAAAAGGGATAGACTAGTTATTTGTCTAACCGTGTATATCCAGTAACAATAGGAAAATTTTACAGCCATTTTATGGCGTTCTTCTGTAAAGGGGCGACCACACCGCCGCGTATACGCAGTAACGTGTCGCATGCGTCACGTTCTCTCACAGTTTCTTCATACATTTTGTTGCGTAAACGCACACTCAACGTCTTTTACGCACCTGTGTAACCTTTATACGATCACTAGCAACCTGTGCAACAGAAACTTGAAAGCAGTCGAAACACGAAGTTAGACCAGAAACATTAAGAAAATAGATGCGCTGTACTTGCTTCAGCTTACTCTGTGTTATTTTGTTTTAGTTAGCGCATTTGTGATATTACGTTTGCTTGAGAAAACAAAAGATAAAGTAAAGTTAGTTGGTCTTGCGTCTTGTTCGCTCTTCTGGGAGACGACCAGCGCTGGTTTGACTTAGAAAATTAGAAATGTCTGCGATGTTATATTAGGATTTAAAACATCTGAAGACAGTCGGAGTGAAATAAAATGGCTGAGGCATTTTTTTGATACATTATTGAATGGGATACAAACCGACTATCATTTCCATGTCATACGAAATACAGAGTCGAAGCCGTTCCATTCTAAGATTATGATCGAAGCCTAACAAGATCATTAAAGTTATAGCCCGGCCTTATGTAAAAGCATCCATTGACACATAACAACTACATAAACCCTCTTCACCCCCTTCCCCAGGTAAGGGGGCGAAGATTTATGACACTTTTTATTGTCGTCCGTAGAAACTCTACCAAGAAAAACAGCGTAAGCGCAATCAAATAAGAAATAGATACGTCATTCTGTAACTGGATTGCTTATATGACACTGGATTGTCGACCGTGGGCCGAAGAGGTGCCAAGCAAAAGAGCGTATGTGTATATGAAATTGGGATGAGATACGTCGTTTTGGAGGTATTCGCTGTGTGACTTCGGAGTGAATCGAAGCGGTAGTTGATAAATGTGGAAGGGTTGGGATGACAGATGTAGAGCGAGATTCTACTTCGTACTATTGCTAGTTTTTTCGTGATTGGTTAAGTTTGGGAGTACGCTGTATGCAAAATTGAGAAACATCAAAGATATGAGAGTTCTTGTCTACTTTGTCATGTCAAAGGGTCCACTTCTAATATCTTTTAGCTGTAAATTCTTAGCGTAACTGCTGCAACCTTCTGACTCAACATTGCCTGTGCTGTTTTCATAACAACTGTGTAAATTACCCCAAACAATAATACATAAAATTTAAAAAATTTAATAAATAACTAATTTTACTTTAAATGGATCCAAGCCTCAAAGTGGTGACTTAGTTTTGAATCAAATATTACGATAAAAATCCTTACTAGTTCAATCAAACAAACCCAACTATCAGCTGAAATATCCTACATACATACATAAATCACGTCTTTATCCCTTACGGGGTAAACAGAACCTAAGGTGACACGACCTAAAGGCCACATTTATCATAATTGTGGGCGTATAGGTGGTAAGGGGAATCAAAATAGTGATGTTCGCCGATTCTGTCGATGGGCTTTTACCATCCGCACGGGAAGGGATGCAACTGGTACATTCTATGTTTTTTCTTTGCTCCCAAATGGAAGAACCCTAGTAATAATACTGGTAATATCCTACCTACTAATACTCTTATTATAATACGAAAGTGTGTGAGTATAGAAGGCTGTTTGTTACTCTTTCACGCCAGAATGACTGAACAAATCTGAATGTTCGGAACATATTATATATAGATTGGAATAAGACATAGGCTACTTTTTTTTTTGTTTAATTAATATTTGAATTACAAAAAAAATTAAACTATGACAAAATCTAAAAGTTAACTAAATATACAAAACTTAAAACTAAATAAATACATCCTGAAAATTGCGTAGTTCCTGCGGGATAGCGATAAATGAATTCTTTGCAGATCCAGAATTATTCTAAGACACCGTGAACGAAACAATATTTTAGGTACAAAACAGTTTTCACGGCAAATTAGTGAATTCTGAAGTTCTGCGGTCAAGTGGTAACAAAAGCGAAGAAAGCTCGATTCAGGTAAAGCTCCATAGCTTTTGATTTATGGCCTAAGAACGTCCGGGCTGTCACGCGAAGCTCCGTGAGCATTATTTCCCGGTTTCCTTTTCTGCCTTAAAACAGGGTGGCTATGAGCCAAAACATCTTAGGAAAATGTTAGGAATCATGTTCTTCTTCTTCTTCATTTTGATTGTGGCGTTACAAGTCGTTATAGCGACGACAACTTCGCCAATGTCGGTAAAAAATTTTAATCATAAAATCTTGTGACAAAATGTCGGCAACGTTGTACGGTAACACGGTCAAAGACCCCCCTATCCCCCCTGTCGGGCTCTTAGCCAACGGTCAATGATATCCCTCAGATACTGCCAGGAAATCATTAGCCGTTGCCCAGGGTGCACCGGACCAAGCACTGCTCTTCCCCCCGGACGGATCCGAAAACGAACCGCAGCTCTTGTTCACACGTGGAGGTAACCCGACTCGCACCCCATGAATCATGTTATAGGCGATGCTAGCAACCCTCCACTATTTTGAATCCCCTTTCCACCTATGCGCCCACAATCATGCTAAACGTGGCCTTCAGTAGGCTTATTACCTAACTCGCTCGCAGTCGCCTTCGTGTTCATTTTGACAGTTCATGTATGGGCTGACAATTGGCATCGGAATCAGCTAGCTGTCAGATTCATACAAGAGCTGTCAAAATGAACATGATGGCGATTGCGAGCGAGTTAGGTAATAAGCCTATAGGTCTTGTTACCTCACGGGCTTTCTATCCCGTAAGGGATAAAGACGTGAATTATGCCTGATGTCATATTGATCTGATTGTTATAAAAAATTCAGTCTCTCATAACATGCAGGTCTGGGAGGAAAGAAAAACAGAATTTACCAGTTGCTTCTATTGCCGCGCAGGTGGTAAAATCCCATCGAGGGAATCGGCGAAGATCCTGTTGAATAAACAACACAATCATACAAAACATGGTATTTAGGTCTTGTTACCTTAGGCTCTGTCTACCCCGTAAGCGATAGACGTGATTTGTATATGTATCTATGTATAAATAGAGTATGAGCATTTTCAGCCATGCTTCTCTTAAAATGTTTTCATCGGCCTGTAACCAACGACATATTTTCACAAAACTGATTAACAACGCTTTATTCTTCCTTGCAATTGTAATATTTGAATGGACACAATCTTTTTCCCACAATCTGTCATAACATCTTGTTTTTTTTTTAAATTATTATTATTTTCTTTTTTCAATTCAACTTGACGATCCTATGTGAATTACTTATATTTGACATTTAAATGTAATGTATTTTTTCAAAATGCGAGTGATAAATGTATATATTTTTCATTTTTCTTTGTTAATTTGTGGTCAATCACAAAGTTTTTCGTGTCCCGAATTTAGTGAATATCCTTCGCTCATGGCCACCCCGTGCCATGCTCAGAGCATTACAGTGTTGCCAGGAGATAAGATCGCGCTAACCTTTTTGTTGTAACTTGAATTTGAATTTTAGGCTGGCGACCCCGCTAACATAAAAAGGTGGATTTTATAATTTGATATACGAGCATCGGATGACCTAGTCAAGTCGCCCCAACTTGGTGCTTAATTTGTATAAACCTTCCCTGACTGGTAAGTTAACTAAATTTTACGAATATTATGAATAAACTCATGAATTCGGACGGAAAAAATTAATGTCCCTTTTTCCAAGATAACTTTTTTTTTAAATTTAGACTCCCCAAGACTTCCTAAGATGGACATGCCTAATTTCTTCCTTTGTTTTGTTTATGTCCATTATGATAGCTAAAAGAAAATAAACGGTGGAACTATACACACTTAATTGATGTCAATTAAATCTAAAAACCCTCTGGTCTCACCTATTTATCGAAATAAAATATAATATTATTCGAATATTTGTGTATCGAATGTGTGTAAATAAATGTTTCTCTCTCTCTCTCCTCTCTCTCTCTCTATTTAATACATAATTCCCCAGTTTTCAATAAACGCTAAAGAACCTGTTTACGTAGACACATCATCATCATCTTCAGCCTATATTCGTCCTACTACTGGGCACATGCCTCATCTCAGTACGAGAGAGTTTGGGCTGTAGTACCCACGCGTAATACATACACACTGGCCATTTTATATTCCATTCCAAATTCAAACACAACGTTACTGGCTCGTAACGAACTTCATATCGCAACTTGTCAGTCGCGTTAAATTTTTAAATTCGCGTCATGCGTTCAACGCGTAACCATTCCGACGGCAATTCTGCGCGCTCGAGCGTCTAATGCGTTTGAATTGCAGATCACTTCACTGCCGTCTTTGGAGACGAGTATTTTATACTAGGTATAAATACTTGCGAGGGAATGGGCGAAAGTCGCAAAGTGTAACGCAGCCTTTTTAAATTAAGACAATAATATTGAAAACGGCTTGTCATAAATGTTAGCTTTTGAAAAATAATCTGACAGGGGAAAATATATATATATTTGTGTTTGTGTAGTAACTGGAAGCTATTTCAAACAAGAAATGTTCTCAACTAATCTGGAAGCTTAACCAGATCATTGATATAATACAGTTTCAATAACAGTTTCGCTGCTTAATAAAATCCCATTAATCATGGAAGTCAAGACGTTTGACACTGTTACTATCCCCCAAACTAAATGCCAAATATAAAAATACTTCTAAAATACTCCCAAGTATTTATACCGGTTACTTAAATTTTTCAAGCCCATAATTCATACCGTCTCCGTCCGTGTACGTTGTACTCATAAATGTAGTATCTAAATGATTTCCCTCATTAATATGCATGGTGTAAGAGCACAGCATATTAGTTTCCCGGAGCCGTTTCGCGATAATTCCCGTGGGACCGAAATAGAATCTGTTTTACATTCCAATATTAGGGAATGTGGAAATAATGCTCTTACCCTGCCAAGATGGCCGCTGATGTGAAAGAGACAGTTTTTAATACAGTTCCAATACGTATAAGCTCGTAGGGTAAATGCCGCGTACGCTTGTCTTTGTCATACATACATACATACATAAATCACGTCTTTATCCCTTACGGGGTAGACAGAGCCTAAGGTAACACGACTTAAAGGCCACGTTTAGCATCGTGGTCTTTATCATTTTTCTGTTATACTCTTTCGGGAGATCGCACCTCATGGAAGGTACTTCCGGATCGCTAACAGTCTTACTCGCCAATCCTGCCGCTAAGCAGCACAGCTTGCGCTGCTGTGTACCGTGGAGAGTAAGACAGCCGGTGAAATTGGCACATGAGGTATTCTATCTCAGCTCTTTAGGCTGGGAACGCATCTGCAATCCGTTAGTGTTGCGGGTGTCCCTGGGTGATGGTGCTCACTTATCATGTGACCCAATCGTTTGCCTTCCTTGTGGTATAAAGAAATCGTACCTTCCGACCTACAAGTATTTAAAAACACAAACCAACCAAAAAGGCTCTCAGAATATGTATTTTTATGAAAATAATAAAACTCCTCTCATCCACTCAAAAGTTGACTGGAAGCTCTCTTCAAGGTATAAGTCCTTTGTACATGTATCTCAGACAATTGTTGAGATAAAGACGTTTAGTTACGGTACTCTGAAAAAGGAACCTCAATTACTCATTGTATTCGTAGCGTCCAAGATCACGTCACATGTGCTACGGCGTAGCTCGTAGCCCGTAGCCCGTAGCTGACCCTGTAACTGTAATTTCCCCTGGCTCCGCGTGATTGATGGGCCCCCGGAGCCTCAAGACGCGACGGAAGGGGTAACACCATTTATGAAATAGTTACGTTGGCTCTTGATATAGTAACTAAATAATTCGGTGTAAATTAGGTACCCAAAATGAGAGAGAATTGGCATTGTTCGTTTTTTTTTAAGCTGTGCTTTTAACACCTTTATTTGATAAAATGGACTATTTCAAGCAATTAATTTGAATATCATGCTTTTACGTAGCTTTGTTAATTAATAATAAATTTTTTTTCGCTGTTTGATAGTTCGTGAATTTAGACAGAATCCCAATCGCCTTCGTTCAGCCATTTAAAAAAAAACGGCTTTGTCTATGGTTTTGTCGTGACAGGTGACAGTTCCCAAAACATTCAATGCTGGATTCTGTCTAAAAACCGGGTCTTTATGTCAAACAAAGGTTAAAAGTACTTTTACAAAAATATCTGTAATCATAAAGTATTTTTGAAATCGGATAATTGATGGTTTTCCTCGAAATGGTTTTCGAATTGGAGCATACTAAAAAAAATGAACAATGCCAATTTTAGTATTAACAACTTGTATTTCCGAAGCCAAAATGCCATCGAACCGTCTTAAAACATTTCTTATATCTAAGCTACGATACTAGCGCCCCACACATTGTGTTGCAATTTGGAACTAAGTGCTCATTAATGATTTGCATCGAACAAGCCATCTAGTTCGGCCCGTCAGATCTAGGTGGCACTGTATCGAAAATTCGGTTTAATTTAGTTTTGACAATTGATTCGATAATTTGTTGGGGATATTATTCTTCCATGCTGGTCTGGGAGCAAAGATACATAGAATGTACCAGTTGCATCTCTTCCCGCGCAGATGGTAAAGCCCATCGAGGGATTGGGCGAAAATCTTAGGGATCATGTTATATATCACTGTTTTGATTCCCCTTTCCATCCATACGCCCACAATTATGCTAAACGTCTTTAGGTCTTGTCACCTTAAGCTCTGTCTACCCCATAAGGGATAAAGACGTGATTTATGTATGTATATTAGCAAAAACCCGGGTGTAGGGGTAAAACCGGAACATGACGATATTATCTTCCAACTTACGCCCTCTTTATGCTAACTTAGTAACATTAACTGTAAAGCGGGTTTAACGGCACCAGCTCCATTAATAACCTCTCGAACAAAGCCGCGGTAAAACTGTGTTTATGCGACAATAAAAACCTAGTATCGCTAGTAATTTCCACCAGACATCTGCGCGTAAGAAGGCTAGGACAACGCCGGTTCCCACACAAAGACGACATAGGTGAAAAACTTAAGTAAATCACCTCTTGTATGTGTGAGTAAAATGTGCGACAAATTGACGTTCCAAATTTAGAAAAATGACTTAAGTCCCGTATCCACACACACTCACACATACACATCACTTACGTAAGCATGCACACGCGCACATTATTCCGCGGCAATGATGCCTATACCTAATTTAATGAGTAGGTAACTACTTCTTTACTCGTTTTGTACGCGTGCTGTTATTTTTATTCTTCTCTGTACGACTTGTAGCATTTAACATTGTATCTGTATGGAAGGGTCCTGTAACACAGGGTATCCTAGCACAGGGCTCTTAGTTGTAACTAACCTCCTGTATAATTTGTTTGGAATAAACACTTTTTCATTTTCATTTTCATCAGTTCTGTACACTACATACAAGCTCATAGAGCCATTCGGACTTCGGGTACCATCGGGCGATTTAGGAGTGATTTAAGAGTGACTGAGATAGCAAGACAAACGCGAATAGCATTCTAAGAGCTTACGGAATGTAAGTCAAACAGATTGTGCTTCAACAGTGTTTTAACATTCAAGAATTACAACGAATTGGCGACTTTATCGCAAAAACCGATTGTCTGCAAAGTCGGTTTACGAACGATTAGTTTTAGGTGATAACGTCATAAAGAAACATTCGAACTGCTAGCTCTGACATCACTTATTCCGCGCTCTCGCTGGCACACTCTGACGTCACGTGGAACGTAATGCAACGAGTCATGCTTTTTCGTGAGTGCAGCCGGCGTTCATCGTCGGTCAAAAAATCTTAACATCGCGATGTAGCAAGGTCTCTCGCACGAGACAGCGCCATCTGTTGGGATATACATAAACTCTTTTTACAGAAATAACCGACACAACCTTTTCGATATGCAATAGACTAAAACAAACTCGCTTTCCGCTGTCTGTCTGCCCCTATGTATGCTTAGATGCGGTTTTTTTAAATAGATAGAGTGATTGAAGAGGAAGGTTTATATGTATAATTCTACGCAGACAAAGTCGCGGGCAGAAGCTAGTATTACAATAAAGTTATCTAAACAGCTTCTCCGGTTTAATTTCTACACGACATCAGCTACAAACTTGAAATTGTGGGAAAGGGATCATCGCGATCCATCCGGGAGATTTAATAAAGTATAATAAACAGACATAAACAAGGAGGAAGTGTTATTGCTATTGTCTAAAGGTTCAGTAGGGTTCGCAGTTAATTTGACTATATTGTGTAGCGTGCATTAAACCTGCCGCCTTTGCCTCAATCGTTGCTTAGTTCAAGGAACAGTGTCAAAATCATTTATAACGCAAGTTTGCTTTGTTTCTTAAAGGAGCGACCACACCGCCGCGTATACGCTGTGACATATAGAAAGAGACGGATAGTCTATCTCTCACGCGCTCTCGTGGTACCCGGGCTGATTGACTTTAGGTCCGACCACACCGGTGCGGAAAAGTCGTTGACGGTGCGTTTACGCAACAAAATGTATGAAAAAACTGTGAGAAAACGTGATGCCTACAACACGTCACTGCGTATACGCAGCGGTGTGGTCGGATCTTTAGCGTGCGATATTTATTTGTTTACTAATTTATTTATCCGCATAAATTCAAATAAAATACACTACAAAATATAGTATCGTTAGGGTGACCAAATATAATGCATCAAACGACGGAAGCCGGACACGCGGGCCACGGATACGCAACTTATTTGTGGACACATTACTCATCGGGCTAGGATGACCAAATTGTTATTATGTTTTGGGGTATTCGAAAGGACGTGGCATAGGAGCGTCAAGCCAAGGTACTTAATTCTTTTTTTTTGGCTGTCGAACAAACCACGAGAAATCTGAGAAACCAGTTTGAAATTTGTGCGAAGACCGTTAGGGAATTAATTAGATCCAATAGCAATAGTGAATGTCCAGTTTTTCTTAAAAGTAGACTTCATTTTTTTAGTAACTCATCCAAAAGAATCCCATTGGGATTAAAATTTTTCCTTACATATCTAGGTTCTCGGTAAATAATGTGTTAATCGGAATCCAATCGTCAGATTTCCATTTCTACTTTAAATCACAATAATAAAGTTCCTATTCCAATAGTAAAGGTAACGCGGGCTTCTTTTCGAATAACATGAAAGAACACGAAACCGAAACAGAGAAAAACAATCTTACAGGGTAAAGGGAAGAAGCCCACCCCACCAAAAGGGTCGTTTTTCTAAAGGCGGTAAGTTTAATGTACCAACCAGTTCCGGGCCGTCGGACATTGACACTCGCCTCATCAAAACCTGAGCGTGGAAAGGTTCTTACTGCACTCACGGTTTAGGAGGAATATAAACTGTGTCAAGTCAATGTAAGACTTAAATTACAACTGGTGGGAAAGTTACGTGGAACCTTGTAAAAGTAACGTAATGACCCGTTGTGGAGTCGGGGGTAGGTTTAAATCTAAAGCAATATTAAATTGTAAAGGTTTATGTTGCGTGAAGGCTATAAGGTCTTTTGCATGTTTGATGGTACAAGCGTTTAGATGTGGCGCTGTGACCTCTTTTTGACTTTTTTAAAGTGCGCCAGAAATTACAATCAACCGTTTGACTCTGCTGCGGCGGTTAACGGTTTTTCCAATTCTGATTACTTAAACTAGACACACAAAAATTGCCGAATTTCGATGCAACATTTTACATATTCTCTTTCTGACATACCGAGCGGCCAAAATGAAGCCCTGATGTGAATGAAACAGGAAATTTTGTGTGAAGACTGGGACAAATTTTATTTCTGAAAAAACAAAATCGTTTCAAAGAGGAAACAGGGAACTGCGAAAGGCAGTTTTCATCAGTTTTTTGTTACAAGTTATTAGACCGGGCTGCAGTAGTTCCTTTCATGCTTTCTCCGGACGGATTCGACCAGTAATACTTTTTTAGAATAGGGTTTTAAAAAAGTCTCTGTCGATTTAGTCGTAATAAACATAGCTAAATAACAGCATTTATTTCAAAATTATAATTACAAAGGTAGTAACACAAATATAAATTTAGTTATATTATAATTTAGTTTATACAAATATAAACCAAAGTTAACTTATCAACAAAAAAAACCAGTTATGGTAAATGCCATCGAGGGAATGGGCGAAAATCTTAGGAATCATGTTACCCATCACTATTTTGATTCCCCGCTTAGTGCTGCAATGGACACTATCGTTTCTTTGCTCACCAGTTGGCGCCACGGTTGACTAAGGTCCAGAGGTATAGCTGTCAAAGGCGGCTTTATAAGATCGGCGCCGAAACAAAGTTTAAAATCTTGAATCTCATAAAGTTTATTTACTATAAATAACTAACATCATAACGAGTAGCTATGTTGTGCAGTTCCGTTTTGTTCGAAAAAAAAACCGCTTTCACATCTTTCACATTCATCGCCAAATAATCCATGTTTGCTATAATTTCAAGATCACTTTTCAACAAGAAAATGAAATAAATTATAATCTACTAGCTTCTGCCCGCGACTTCGTCTGCGTAGAATTATACATAAAAACCTTCCTCTTGAATCACTCTATCTATTAAAAAAAACCGCATCAAAATCCGTTGTCTAGTTTTGAAGATATAAGCATACATAGGGACATAGGGACAGAGAAAGCGACTTTATTTTATACTATGTAGTGAAGTGATAGTGATGTCACGAAGCCAGTCAAAATCAGTGAAAAGTGAATGTTGCAAGCGACACAAAAACTGCTTGAGACATGACGCTGGCTTATTTAAAAGGCGTAGCCATATTAAAAAAAAACTGGCTGAGCGAGGGTCCTCCGTTGCCTCCCAGAAGCTTGTACAAGCTCTAAGTAACAAGCATCTTCGATAATCAGTAAATGCTAAGTCCAAAACGCAGCCACGCGTCCCGTATGTAAATGGACCCTTCACGCCAAGATTGGTTTCACTTACACCCCGCCATTAATCAAACGGGCCGGCCCAAATATTACGGATTGGGACGAGAAAATCAATCGTATCCAGCTCTGAGACGTTTATGTTCCTAAAACATAACATAAAAGTATATACACACACGTATGAATCACGTGTACAGACAAACTAGGGTAACAAGACCTAAAGGTCACGTTGTCTTGTTGCCTTACGCTCTGTCTACCCTATAAGGGAAAAAGAGGTGATTTATGTATTACTATGTATGTATATAGTTATGAGTTTTCGCGTTCGAAAATCCATTAGTTTGACTCGAACTACAAATTAGTTGGCATTTTCACGAACGAGTAACAAAACAAAACAATGTCCAGTAAATCCACTTTTAAATCAACTTTCGAGCGGAATTACTTTTTGATTAGACCCCGCGTTCGTAACGCGATTACGTTTGTGCGACCCACCCTAATTAATAATGTAACAAAGAATGTTTTGGCCGTTGGCGAGTGTTGCCAGCGTACGCATGACCTTAAGGGCTTAATACACGGCCCGATTTATCGTTCTTCTTCTTATTTGTGGCCTATCAAGTCGTTAAAGCGACGACAACTTCACCAAAAGCTCAGATCAAATAAAAAGTAGGGTAGACTGGGTACGGTTGTGACAATTTTGGTTTGATCGCCAATAATTTTGTTAATTTACTAGTTAGCTGCTAGAAAAGTAATTTAAATCTTAATTTGTACTTTTGTCTACGTAAAAATACCAAACTTTTGTCCTTAAATACGCTGTATTAATTATAGCATCAAATTTAAAAAAAAAGAGAAAGTGTCACAACCGACCACATCCCAAGGACAGTTGTGACAGTGGCCGGGGTCAGTAGTGACAGACCCATTTATTTAAATGATTCACGTAATTTTCTCCGAGGTATAGCTTACATATATTGTATTCATACTTTCCCGCTTTACAGCATTTAAATTTTAAAAAATCTTTTAAATTTAAACACTGTAATGCGGGAAAGTATGAATACAATATATGTAAGCTATATCTCGGAGAAAATTATGTGAAGAATTCCAAGATTACGTAGAAATATAGGTTGATAGGAGCGAAGGGGGTAGGAAATGAAGAAACCACCTCAATGGGAGCTTATAGATATACTTAGAAAAAATCGGATAGTTCGGACATAAAAAATATATGTCACAACCGTACCCACAACATTTGTCACAACCGTACCCAACGCATACTTTCGAAAACAAACAATCGCCATGACTAGGCCAAGTAATCTACGTAAAAACGAATTACTCGTAATTAACCACTAATATTCAACTTATAACAAAAAAATATATGATATAATCTATCTGTATACAAATAATAGGAAATATTAAAAAAGAATAAACAAAAAAAAATACTTTTGACTGTTAAAAAGCAATGTAGTCTCCTGATTACGTTAGCGTCGCGCGCTGGCTAACGCAATCTGGGGACACGCATTTAGGCACCCATGCCGCTTCTTTCTCCCTTTGCACCCTTTCCCATATTCCGTATAGTTTTGCTGTTATGACGACTGTCACTACCGTACCCTGGCACAACCGTACCCAGTCTACCCTACTTTTTATTTGATCTGAGACCAAAAGTAACAAAACAATTCAAAAATCTTGTGCCAAAATGTCGGCAACGTTGTACAGACCCCCCGTCGGGCTCTTGGCCAACGGTCAATGATATCCCTCAGAAACTGACAGGAAATCATTAGCCGATGCCCAGGGTGCACCGACCCACCTGCTCAGATCTGTTCTTTTCTCCAGTCCATTAAGGTTGCCTGGTAGAGATTGCTCTTTAGCGATTAGGCCGCCTATTGTTACCTTGTCATATTCTGTGTACCTTGTTTTTAGTAGTCACATGTGGTGTTCAGTAAAGATTTATTGTATAGCTTAACATATATATGTACGTTACCAAGGCGTCAAAAACATCTATATACCTTTAAGCCACAAACAATAAGGTTGGTGACACATATATTTGACATGATGGTTGTATCTATATTTATGCCTTCGGCTGTATGTGTATTTATGCCTTGCGCTGCTGTGTTAGGACGTGGAGAGTAAATTACTAGCATGCGGATCCTTGTATCTAAGGCCTCTCTAGAAAAAGGCTGCCAAGTTTCTTATGGCGTATTATTCTTGACAATGACGGTAGTTTCAAAAAGGCATGTAAAAGAGCCCTTGGCAGCCAATTCGCAAAAATGTTTTTTGTTTTTTTTTCAAATGTTAAGTTTTTGTTTTTTTTAGACTGGCAACTTTAACGCCAACGCGTTCGAGGCGTTTTTTGCAACGGAAAACTTATGCTCAGCACTGTTGGTAGTATGTAGGTTAACCATTAAATAAAAGTAAAACTTGCGCCGGATACGAGTAAAAAACGAGAGAAAAGGCAAAGGAACTCCAGAGGAGCGCGCTTTGGGCGCATTTTCATAAACCGGAGGGCTGACGTTATTATATCAAAAGGCGAAGCACCATCACGAGCGGAGGCGATTTGTTTCACAGTGTGAGGATTTTTTTTAAGCTTACTTCACTATCACTACATAGTCACTACATCTCACTACATAGTATAAAACAAAGTCGCTTTCTCTGTCCCTATGTCCCTACGTCCCTATGTATGCTTAATTCTAAAACTACACAACGGATTTTGATGCGGTTTTTCTTAATAGATAGAGTGATTCACGAGGAAAGTTTTTATGTATAATTCTACGCAAACGAAGTCGCGGGCAGAAGCTAGTATAAAATAAAGTCGCTTTCTCTGTCCCTATGTCCCTATGTATGCTTTTATCTTCAAAACTACACAACGGATTTTGATGCGGTTTTTTTATAGATAGAGTGATTCAAGAGGAAGGTTTTTATGTATAATTCTACGCAGACGAAGTCGCGGGCAGAAGCTGTTTTAAATATTTTATTGAATCAGGCGTTAGTCGAATAGGGGTAAGCAGAGACTACTTTGTTCCACTTGCTCCGATCCTGACATACCTTTTTAGGTTCATCACATTCATCAATCTCTTCATACATGCCTACCACTATAGCGAAATATAAAATCGGCCAAGTGTGAGACGGACTTGCGCAACGAGGGTTCCGTACAAATTCAAGAAGTTATTATAACTAGTGTTAGTAGAGCCTTGCTCTTAAGCAACATGTATGCAGTGTGAGGTTATATTGTGTTGGATACTGACAGACCGACTAACAAAAATATTCTGTTTTTAGTATTTGTTGTTATAGCGGGAAAATTTCAACTGTCTAGCTGTCACGGTACATAAGATACAGCCTGGTGACAGACGGACAGACGTACGGACAGCGAAGTCTTAGTAATAGGGCCCCGTTTTTACCCTTTGGTTAAGAAAGAAAGAAAATAACTCTGTAACTGGCGTCACTGAAAATCAGCGTCACGACAATATCCTGGATATTATCGTGACACATAGCTGAGTGGCGGCCATTTGGCTGGTTAGAACCCATAAGTAATATTCTGTGTGTATCTGTATATCAGTCAATAAAGTTTTCTTATTCTTATTCTTTATTCTTATTCTAAAATATTGTTTATTACCACTAAATCACCACCAATTAATTGCACCACCTGCTCAGATCTGTTCTGTTCTCCAGTCCATTATGGTTGCCTAGAAGAGATCGCTCTGTAGCGATAAGGCCGCCTATTGTTACCTTGTAATATTCTGTATACCTTTTTTCTGTTTTGGTTGTTATATGTGGTGTTCAATAAAGAGTTATTGTATTGTATTGTATTGTATCAATAAAAAAAAACTTTATACACATTTAACTTTGTACACATACATACACATATCACGCCTTTATCCCTTACGGGGTAGACATATCCTATGGTAACAAGACCTAATGGCCACGGTTGGCATAATTGTGAGCATGGTGGAAAGGGGTATCATAATAGTGATGGGTTGCTAGCCGCATCGCCTATAACATGATTCCTAAGATTTTAGCCCAATCCCCTCGGGCTTTTACAGCAACTGCAGAAGCAGAGAAGAAACTGGTACATTCTATGTTAGTTCTTAGCTTTGTACGGTCAAGTGCACAAATAAGTATTGACAGGAACTTCTCAAAAATATATCCCACGACCTTATTACGCCGGTGTATGGTACTTATTTTTGAATCTTTGTCTAATTTTTTTTAATTTTTTTTTATATGTATAGGAAGGCAAACGAGCAAGTGGGTCACCTGATGGTAAGTGACCACTGCCCATAGACACCCGCAACCCCGGAGGGATTGCAGATGCGTTGCCAACCTAGAGGACTACGATGAAATGCCTCTTGTGCCCGTAATTTCCCCGGCCGTCTTACTCTCCACACCGGAACACAGCAGTGCAAGCACTGCTACTTAGCGGCAGGATTAGCGAGTAAGATGGTGGTAGCGATCCGGACGGACCTTGCACAAGGCCATACAAAGCAAGCATACTATTACACTACAATACATACAATACACAATACATATTACACTTGACTGTACCTACCCTAAAAACGGACAAGATTCGGTGTGGGTATTCGTTGTCCGCGGGCGGTGGCGCCCCGCCCGGACCGGCGCCCCGCTCGCACCGGGGCCCTACCCGGACCGGCGCCGCGCCGCCGCTGCGTTTCTGCATTTGCATAATAATGCACCGCGGCCATTTAATGAAAATCGCAACAGTCACGTCGCTATTGTGTATCAGGCTCTAGTTAACTCGCTCTGTTTGCTGATGACGTTATACTTTCAGTGTTTAATTTTATATTCCACTGGTGGTCTGGGAGCAAACGAAAGGTAAAACATAGAATGTTCTACTTTTCGTCACGCGCATTGGTACAAGCCCATCGAGGGAATGGGCGAAATTCTTAGGAATCACGTTATAGGCACGTTATATACAAGACCTAAAGGCCACGTTTAGCATGATTTAAGGCGTATTGGTGGAAAGGGGAATCAAAATAGTGATGGGTTGCTAGCCTCATCGCCTGTAACATGATTGCTAAGAATTTCGCCCATTCCCTCGATGGGCTTTTCCCATTTGCGCGGGACGAGAAGCAAAAATAAAGTTATATTTTTAATTTAAATCCTCATTACACGAGTCCGATTCTCACTTGACACGTACGGTGTTGCAATGTGTCCTCAGCGCCATTAACAAAAAGCAATATGGCGCCGGAACCAATACAGCCTTTAGTAAAATGTGCGGGTTATTCTTAATGCACCCTAGAGCCCTATTCGGGTATAATCCTTCGACCCTTTAAAACAGACGGAATTTCTCTTTTCGAAATGAATTATCACAAAGCACTTAGTACGAGAGCTGCCTTAGGCTTATCTGTGCATTAAGCTGGGTACTCATCTGCGATCTGTGACCATAACTGTTACACGGCACCCGACCAAAAAACCTTTTTTTTTTCCGGTGGGAAAATGCTTTGCGCGCTTCCCGCGCCGTGGATACGGCATGGGAATTAAGTGCAACTCTAGTTCCCTACTGCCCCGTTTCTTAGCGAAAGGGGGGAGGTTTACCCACCAAAAACCCACCGGTATTCACCGCCACCGGAGGGCGTCACGGGAGGATGATGGTGGCACCGTGAAAACCAAAAACAATAGTGTGAACCTGTCAGAATGCCAGATGAGCCGGCTTAACATTTTTACTGCCACTTTTGATAGCAATGTTTCTCGTAAATGCTGTGTGAATTTATTGAAAACTAACTGTTGCCCGCGAATCGTCTGGGATGCATTCGCTTATCGCTATCCCGCGGGAACTATGCGATATTCCGAGATAAAAACTATCCTATGTCCTTTCCCGGGACTGTGACTATCACTATACCAAATTTCAATAAAATCGGTTAAGCCGTTTTGCCGTGAAAGAGCAACATCCAAACATACAAACGTATAAACTTTCGCCTTTAATCATCATCACTACATAGTATAAAACAAAGTCGCTTTCTATGTCCCTATGTCAAAACTACACAACAGATTTTGATGCGGTTTTTTTTATTAGATAGAGTGATTCATGAGGAAGGTTTTTATGTATAATTCTACGCAGACGAAGTCGCGGGCAGAAGCTAGTTATAAATAATCACTATCACTACATCACTACATAGTATAAAACAAAGTCGCTTTCTCTGTCCCTATGTCCCTATGTATGCTTATATCTTCAAAAGTACACAACGGATTTTGATGCGGTTTTTTTTAATATATAGAGTGATCAATGAGGAAGGTTTTTATGTATAATTCTACGCAGACGAAGTCGCGGGCAGAAGCTAGTCATAAATAAAAGAAAGTAGGAAGTACAACGGAACCTTTTCAAAATGAACGTGGTGTATATCAATGCGTTATTGCAAAGCAGTTTCACCGTCAGCCATATATTAAATGGCGTGACTGTACTTCGTTAAGTTTCCTTGCCCTGACACACTTTTGTACTTAACGTACTTAAAGCACATGTATGTGTGTATGTGTTCCTAAGCAGTATCCCAGGAAGTAATCCGCACTTAGTGAATGCTTAAGTCTTAAGACAAGTTCCGTTTTACCGGCAGCCATACAAAATATTATACAGATGTAGCGAATCATTTTTAGTTAGTTCGCAAACGGCATTTGCTCACAAAGTTTATTCACACATATTCTATAAACTACATATAAAAAGATACATTGGAAAGTAATAACAAAAAAAGATAATAATATGTTGCCACCCGAGAGGGCTAAGATAGAATACTAATAGTATTATATTAGATTGATGGCGAAAATGAAGGATAATTCGATAGCAAGTAAGAACACTAGGAAACTGAACTGCTTCTTTTTACTGATATGCAATAACTAACTAATACAATGACAAGACTTCAAAAAAAAAACGGTTAAAAAAAAATAAAAAAAAAGTGTCAAAACTAAGGAGTTCGCGACATAGAGATTAATTTGTATAACAGTAATTTATTTTCATTTGTATGGCAACCGGTATCGGCTTATACCTGTACTCGTAGTCTTCGAGTTGCTAGTTCGTGGTTTAGACGCGAAGACAGGCGTAGCGACTTGTGTTGAGGCTGATGTCGTATACTTGACCTTGTGACTTAGGAATACATAAATCACATCTTTATCACCTACCGAGTAGATATAGCCTAAGGTAACGAGACCTTTAGGCCACGTTTAGCACGATTGTAGACGCATAGGTGGAAAGGGGAATCAAAATGGTGATGGGTTGCTAGCCTCATCGCTTATATGATTTCTAAGATTTTCGCCCATTCTCTCGAAGGCTTTTACCATCTGTGCAGGTAAAGAAGAAACTGGTATATTCTACGTTTTTCTTCGGTTCTAGACCAGCATGGAAGAAACTTAGCAATAGTAATCTAGTAATCATCATCATCATCATCATCATCATTCGTCCCACTGCTGGGCACACGTGTCCTCTAAGAATGAGAGGGCTTGGGCTATTGGGCGGGCCCAGTGCGGATTACGAGCTTCACAAAACTTGAACTACTTTGTGTGTGCAGATTTCCTCACGATTCTAGAAATAATTTTCCTAAATTGCACTGAAAATAACCGATAAGCATGCTATGACGAGATGAATGTGGATGAAGCGCCGAGATCGTTACTAGTTGAAGTAGTCTGTGCCTACCCCTATGGGAAAGATGCGTGATAGTATGTGTGTGTACTGAAACTAAAACACAAAAAATCAGAAAGTATCTCTTGTATCAAAAAGTTAAAGACTTAGTGTTCTAAAACAAAACCTCATTTAATCTAGTAATGTGGTTCTATCTCGAAAAAAAAGGAGCCACAGAGTATAAAATCACGACAATCAGGGTCGGAAAGGAAAAAGAAAATGTGCGGGCAGAATATCCCCGGCATGTTATCTGGGTGCATTAGTGGATTTAAAAAAAAGGCACGACGAAGATTAGTTTCGAAATAACTGACTTTTAGGTTTGCTTTGTTGGCTAGCCTGCTTTTGTTTTTAGTTTCGGTGAGCGCATTACAAAACCGTTGCATAATACGGGTTTTTAAAGTCGAGTACTGCGATTAGGCCAAGTTTATAGAGTGGTCTATAGTGGCCTCTGTGATACTGTGCACTTGTAATTTGTAGATGAGTATACGAGTAAAAAAAGCAGATTTTACTGCACACAAGAAAGAAAATAGAAGTCAGCACAGTTTCATCGGTAAAAATCAAATATGTATAAGTAAATATGTGTTTGTATTATTTTGTAACTACAGTACAGGTTTTATTACTGCATTTTTTTTGCTGTAGCTTTTGTTTTACTCTAATGAATGGTATAAAAAGGTGGCTTGAAACATTTCATAACTATATTGTTTAAAAAAAAAGTTATATAAATCAAATAAAATTGAGGCACAAAACGTTTCTAAACTGTGAATGTTTCAAAACTTTTTCTTGATGAATTATTAAAAAAAAATTAAAAACATTACTTACAGCTGACACTTCAGAATTAACGTTCCTAGTAATTAGCTAAGGGGAAATTTAATTAGACTTTAATAGAGCAGGCGGAGTCTTCAGGTTGCATTGCAACTTTCAAACTGCGGTGTGTTAGCCTATATATAATTTGGCTACATAATTTAAACCAAGTTACGTGAAACCAAGTAGCAAGCTTTTAGTTTGCAGCGTAGTAAAGTTACAATGAATATATTTAGATAGAGGAATACACCAATAGAGTGATACGGGCTGCAAGACATTACTGTATTCATTTCTAACCCTCACAAATTCGCGATAGTTATTCCTTTATCCCCCAAAAAACAAAGCTATACTTATTAAAATTATGCTCATATATTTAATCGCATTCGCCATCTCTTTCTAACGATACCTAATGCCGTATTACAGAAACGTTTATTGCAATTGCAACCGAGACAAACAACCCCGCTATAAGCGATTGACCGATTCATCAAATCCCAGCCACAAACACTTGGACCTAGAAATCTGGAATACATAGACTTACTATTTTGTAGACAAGGAATATTAACGGATTTGGCAAAATTCCCACGGGATAGAATTTTTTCCAACGGTAAGAGAATCCGCAGCAAGCCAGTTCATCACTTGGCGACAGTGAGTCTCAATTTCAGTTATTTATTCGGTTCCCATATTTAATTTATGTTTCATTACTTTTCCGAGCAAAAGGCTCCCCCCTCCCCCCAACCAATACTGACCACTTTTATTTATTAGTTTCCCTTCAACTGTTTGTTTTGCTTATTCGCGACTGTTTGTCGCTTTAGGACCGAATTGTATGGGGTTTTAGTTCTGTCAATACATTCTGTATGGAATTTCAAAAACAAGTGACTGCTTATTACAGTCCAACTCTTTCATTGTTAACGAATAAGGCATATTCGTCCTCGGTCACTGACAAGCGAGAGTCCGGAGCTGCAGTGTTAATTCCTAAACCAGTGCTTCAACGTGTGGGTCGCGACACGACCTTTCGAGAGGTCGCCAAGCCTCTTTAGGGGGTCGCATGCAAGAGATCGCGAAAACTACCTCAGGAAAAAAATATTTTTCACTTTCAATTACACACGGACCCCCAGGGGTCCGCGGACCGCAGGTTAAGAAACACTGCTCTATTATATTGTCACAGTCGCAGTGGGCGAAAATCTTAGGAACATGTATGTATGTATGTATGTATATACTCTTTATTGCACATAAAAATTTAATAATACAGAAATACACAGAAAATAGTACAAAGGCGAACTTATCCCTAAGAAGGGATCTCTTCCGGCTAACCTGATACAGAAAGGAATAGTTTACAAAAAAAGGCAAGCAGTCATTATACATGTTATAGGCGATGCGGCTAGCAACCCATCACTCCCTTGATTCTCCTTTCCACCTATACGCCTACAAGACCCTGTTACCTTAAGCCCTGTCTACCCCGTAAGGGAAAAAGACGTGATTTACATATGTATGTGTGTTACTGAAGCTACCGTGACTTACAAGTCTGCTGTAACCTGTATCTCCCTCGCCGCACCCTAGTAATCCAACCAGTAAAGACCACACCTTTTGTGTTGATATCTTCATTGTCGGGCAAAAACCAACCTGGCTAAGACTAGTATTCTATCTTAACCCTGGCAAAGCCCGCTAGCCGACGCTAATCCAGGCTTACTGCGGCCAGATGGACCCCAATTAATAGTCTAGACGCACGATACGGGTTCGTGTTCACATATGTCATTAACGGGTTGTAATTTTAATGTAATAAAAAACCGGTCGAGAGCTAATCGGACCCACGCACCGAAAATTAAATAGTGTTAGCAGACCCCTATCCCAAGCAAAATGTAGGCAGTGTTAGGTTATTTTACATTGGTTACTGCTACAAATGGACATGGGAAAATTGTATTTTTTCATCACTACATATTAAAATACAAGGTCGCTTTCCGCTGTCTATCTGACTGTACCTATGTATGCTTAGATCTTTAAAACTACGCAACGGATTTTGATGCGGTTTTTATTAATAGATATAGTGATTTGAGAGGAAGGTTTGTATGTAAACTAGCTTATGCCCGCGACTTCGTCCGCGTAGAATCAGCAATTGCCATGTTTATCGCTATCCCGCGTTAACTATGCAATTTTTGTAGTTTTTTCCCGTTCCCGTGGAAATTTTGGGGAGTCCTTTACACTTAAAGCCTTTAAAGAAACACACGTTATAAATGTTAAGTTTCTTGCTTCCGCTGTTTCGTCTGGAAACGTAAAATCCCGTTTTTCCCGCCCCTGTGGGCGTTTCGGAAAATCCTTTCTTAGTGTTCCCCTACACTCCCGAATAAACCTACGTGACAAGGAACCCACTTGCCAAATTTCAGCTTTCTACGACCAGTAAAATGAAAAATCCAGTTTTTTTCAGTTCCCGTGGGAATTTTGGAAAGTACTCTCTTAATGCTCCTCTACACTCCCGAAGCAACCTACATGCCGAATTTCAGCTTTCTGCAACCAGTAAAACGAAAAGTCCCGTTTTTCCCGTTCCCGTGGGAATTTCTGGAAATCCTTTAATAGTGCTCCCATACACTCATCAAGGAAGGCTCTTACCAAATTTCAGCTTTCTACGACCAGTAAAACAAAAAATCCCATTTTTTCCCTATCCCGTGGGAATTTCGAAAAATACCTTCTTAGTGCAAGCTTTCAAGCAAGCCTTCAAGCATGTAAGTATGCAAGGAGGCATGCAAGCAGGCAAGCAAGCATGCATGCAAGTAAGCACGCAAGCATGCATGTATGCAAGTAAGCATGCAAGCATGCATGAAAGCAAGTATGCAATCAAGCATGCAAAGCAAGGACTCAAGCAAGCATGCAAGCAAGCCCCCGCATTGCCCCGCTGCCTTAATTTTTCTGAAACTGTAAATATTGCAGGATTTTTATAAAACAAACCTAACCTAACCTATAGGGCTGTCCTAAAATATATCCTAAATAGCTTTTGCCCGCGACTTCGTACGCGCTAAGATGTAAAACGAAAAAATAAGTTTTTCCCGTTCCCGTGGAAATTTTGGTGAGTGCTTTCGGAGTACACTTAAAGCCTTTAAAGAAACACGTTACACACGTTATAAATGTTAAGTCTCTTTCTTCCGCTGTTTCGTCTGGAAACGTAAAATCCCGTTTTTCCCGTTTTAGTGTTCCCCTATTCTCCCGAATAAACCTACGTTACAAATTTCAACTTTTTATGTCAAGTAGGTAAAACGTAAAATCCCGGTTTTTCCCGTTCCCGTAAAAATGTTAGGAAATCCTTTGTTAATGCTCCCTTACACTCCCTAAGGAAGCTAAATGCTAAATTTCATCTTTCTACGACCAGTAAAACGAAAAATCCCGTTTTTCCTGTTCTCGTGGGAATTTCTGGAAATCCTTTCTTAGTGCGCCCATATACTCATCAAGGAAGGCTCTTATCAAATTTCAGCTTTCTACGACCAGTTAAACAAAAAGTCCCGTTTTTCCCGTTCCCGTGGGAATTTCGGGAAATCCTTTTTTTTAGTGCTCCCCTACACTCCCCAAGGGAACTTGAAGGCCAAATTTCCATTTTTATGTGAACAGTAAAACGAAAAATCGATCCCGTAGAACTGAATATATAAATCCCGTTTTTTTCCTTATCCCGTGGGAATTTCCAAAAATCCTGAAATTAGTTTCTTTGTTTTGTAATCACCTACTTTTGTATCAAATTTGAAGAGTCTAGTTATTATAGTTACTGAGATAGCGTCACTCGGAGTCGAATATGTAATTCCCGTTTTTTCCTTATCCCGTGGGAATTTCCAAAAATCCTTCCTTAGTGGATGCCTACATTGTATAAGGTATCTATGTGCAAAATTTCAAGTCTCTAAGTCCAGTGGTTTGGGCTGTGCGTTGATATATAGTTAAGTCAGTCAGTCAATCAGTCAGGACTTTGAATTTTATATGTATAGAAGAAAGAAAGAAGACATTTATTCCTTTTTGCAAGACACAAATATAAGAGAATATACAAAATTTTATAGCAAAAAAAAAACAAGAAAAAAAATACAGATATTAAAAATAGATGCTCAGCGTTGTGTGTGTCTTCGCAAAAGTGAATCGGTCGCTGGCTCAGCATTACGCTACGCGTTATGTACAATATTTGCATAATATACCGTGCGAAGCTGGGGCGGGTCGCTAGTACATACATACATAAGTCACGTCTTCATCCCTTACGGGTAGACAGAGCCTAAGGTAACAAGACCTATAAGCCACGTTTAGCATGATTGTAGGCCTACACGTGGAAAGTTTAATCAAAACAGTGATGGGTTGCTAGCCGCATCGCCTATAACATGATTCCTAAGATTTTCGCTCATTCCCTCGGTGGGCTTCACCCACATTTAAGGCGGATGCATAGATACAACTTTTAACAATCTTTCGGACTTCGGTCTGAAGGCACATCTGCCTGGAGAGAGATCTCTTTATTGTGGCCAACTCAATTTTAGCTAGCAGAATCCGACTACAAAGCAAAAATAAGAATCCACTGTGTAGCAGAATTAGTGCCTATATTAGCACTCTATTGGTTGATTCGTCGATGGATCAACACGACAATTAAGAGGCAGTATGCAATAATTAGTGGTAGTTTTGAACGCGGGCCGGCGCGGTCGGCTGTTCGGTTACGCCATGATTGAACGCTTTGTAGATTCGGAGGCTTTTTGACAGATTAAATGGCTATAAAGCTTTATTTTATTATTATGAGTGCCTTCCATGCTGGTCCGGGAACAAAGAAACAACACAGAATGTACCAGTTGCTTCTCTTCCCGCACAGATGGTTGCTCATCGAGGGAATGGGCGGAAATCTAAGGAATCGTGATATAGGCAATGCAGCTAGCAACTCATCAACACTTTGATTCCTTTTTTCACCTATACGCCCACAATGCTAAACGTGGCCTTAAGGTCTTGTTACCTTAGACTCTGTCTACCCCGTAAGGGATAAAGACGTGATTCATTTATGTATCTTCTACGAGGATCAATACCATCACTTTACTAGTTAGTATGTACTCATAAGTTTCAGTGTGGATGGGTAAAAGCACCGTTATCATTGTTAGAAGATAGGCTCTGTCTTCTGCCATTACCCGTGTTAACCTTTTGGGTTGGTAGTTTGTTGGATTGACTTTAATTCACTTAATAGCTTGCAAACATTACGATTATTGATTCAAAGAAGCAATAAACTAAAATAATTGGTTATTTTCCTGCCGCGAGTATCTCTATCCTGTTATAATCTTTACAACATAAAAAAGCCAACATTCTACATAGCATTTTATCGTGAAATTCCAAACAAAGTAACTTCACGTGAACTTCATTGCTCAAAAACACCCTTTGTAGCGCGTACAATGTAACTTGTCAATAAAATTACGAGTCTATGTGTATGACGTGAAGGTCCAAAACCGTCGCACCTTTTGTGTTGATTGTCTTCTTTTTAATTGCCGATGACACGCCTGACAATAAAGGGTGTATCGGGAAATTGACTTTTGCTCAGTTAGACCCTTTGTGCTCAACTTGTGCTCATAAATGTGCAACCGAAGTAAGCAAATAAACGGAGCTTTGCGACCGAATTGTCAAAGAAAAGGTGAACGGTTTTTCATGGGTGAGTGGTTTGTTTGTTTAGCAATTGGGATATTGATGTTTTTGTGAGGTTAGCAATGAATTTGGAAAGGCGAAAAGATAATTTTATAAATGTATACAACGAAGGAAAAATGGGTAACGGAGCCATTTTTTATTGTAGACGTATGTCAAAAACTGGTAGACCACTTTCTTAACTGTCCGTATTACTCTGACTGCTTGATACATAATACCGTCACACCTCTTTCCCATAGAGATTGACAGGGACTACCTTACCAGACAGACTTACAGTTTTGCAACCAACCCATTATAATAGCTCGCGGGATTTGTAGAGCTGTCATTTAAAAAAAAAAAATCAAACGGGACTAAAATTCCCATCGCTCCCATGCTGCCAACCTAACAGATCGAACGAAACGTCAAAGTTGTAGAAATGATCGTTTAATAATTACGTACAAGATGTTACTGGCCATCGATCATCGAAGTTGGCCGATCCGTCACTGCCGAGATTACGAATATAGAACAATCGAGTTAAGAGGTGGCGAACTCGGCTGCTCGCCGAAATGGGCTTAATTATTGAGAAGTTTTGGCTGGCCGAAATTTTGATTTATTAGTGAAGCCAATAGGGGAGTAATATTTTCGATAGACAACTTCAGATTAAGAATAAAATACGTCTTGGACATAGGAGTAGGAGATCTCGTAAAACCTTGTCCTCACGCAAATTTAATGTTATCTTCCTAAGTTTTAGTTTGCTCTTTCTACTAACAAAAAATATTTACAATACAATACAATACAAATAGTCTTTATTGAACACCACAAATCAGTACAAAACAATACAGAATCAAAGAACAAAGTAAACAATACGCGGTCTTATCGCTTAATAGCGACATTTAATAAGGCGTTACATTGCAGAGGTCCATTGTGACAAAAAAACAGAAACAGCGCAGTAGGAAGTGGGTAATTATGGTGGTGGCAAGTGTGAAATCGGCATAGCAAAATAACGAAAAATTAAGCATTAGTTGTACTTAATTCATAAATGTCTACACTCTACCTATCTTGATACACATTTATTATATTACAGTAGATTTATTAAAACATTTATCAAATAAACCTCAAAGAGTCTATTTCTGTACACTAAGTAAACAGCAACAACGTTCTTAAAAAAAAACAATATACGCAGTACAATAAAGGAAGAAACATTTTTCTTACCCATTTGTAAATACGTCAACAATACCTCAAGGAACAAATCGTGTGATTTCCGAACACTCCCGAGTATCCCCGAGCGGCCCCGATCCGCCCCCATCTACTAATGAATAAGGCTTGGTGATTAGTAACAACAAACGTCCGACTGACAAATTGTGCGAAGACCACAGAGGGATAATTTTTTTACAAGACTTATAAAAAGCCCAAATACGCACTTCAAATACTAAATGCCAGTATTGTTTCATTGTTTTATACGGTAACCTATAGCAATCACGAAAGGTTTCGCTGAAATTTAATTGGTTCACATTGTTTCGTGTTGTTATCAGAAGTCCGATTGCAGTTATTAATTTTTTTTCAGTCAGTTTCGTTTTTTTTTCATTACCGATTTTCCAATAATCCTATACATTATTTAAAAATAAAATATTAAAAAATACTCTTCGTGCGTCAGACACATTTTTTCCTGCATTGTTGTTAATTTTGTTCAGTTTTAATGTCTAAAAGAATAAACAGAAATCTGTTAATTCTCTTTCAAAGTGAGTGACATTTTATGATTTTTTTAAGTAAAACAAGTTAAAGGAAATGACGTCATGCTTTAAAGGGTGCTTCAACACGATGAAATTCTTAATAAAGCAGGCCGGGTGATTAGCAGCGGACAGTCTGATGGATCGCCGCCTCAAAAAGACCACAGATTCATTATTTTTTACAGACTATTAGGAGTGTTTCCTGATAAATTGCGTTCCATTTCACGCCGGTTGTATCCAAGATTTTACATTTTAAAAGGTCGAAATACACTGTAGGGCAAACCTTGGTAAATCCGTGATATGGAGTAATTCGGTGATAGTTGTTTATGGTCATTATAGCGGAGTCACCCGATATCTTTAGGGCTCAGAATAATTTCCAGTAGGTGGCTGCACAGTGCCGCCACCTACTGGAAATTATTCTGAGCCCTAAAGATATCGGGTGACTCCGCTATAATGACCATAAACAACTATCACCGAATTACTCCATATCACGGATTTACCAAGGTTTGCCCTACATTTTATTATGCATGAATAAGTACGATTTAGATACGGAAATAGACCCGTTCTCATGTATGCTTTTACTTTCATGATGTTACTCGTATTATTTGTCTATAAACAGTAGGTATTGCCAGTGATCGAGTCTAAATTTCCTTTCTATAATTACTTTGTTTGTTTCAATCTGTGTAGTTATTTGTGTGTATATGCTATACCCAACATACAGGAAATTCAATATCCAGTCAGTACAGTTCTAGGACAATTCCGTAGCAATTGTATCCCGCCTTTGTACAGGCCACAGGAAATTGAATTCGAGTTGCATAAGCCTGTCTTCCTAATGCATCTGAGTGCAGTTAAGGTTGTTAGTGCCTCCTACAAAGACATACATGGAATTATGTAACGTGTGTTGAAGAATGCCCGACATGTTTCCAAGAGATCCATGATTCTTTCTCGTGATCCTCCTTCTTTTTAAATAAGAACAAAAATAGCTTTATTTCATCACAGAAGTTACAAAGTGCATACCATTTTACAAAGGACACATTGTTACATAAATATGGGTAGATGACATTTATGGGTTAAGTGAAACAGCGTATAGACCGACCGCTTAAGCGAGTCCTCGCCCGCGCGTAGTAGGGGCGGGAGGTGGGACGACCGCGAGGGCCGAGAGCGGTGCGGGCGGGTGGTGCGCCTGTCCGCACCTTTCTCGGTCCCCTTTGTCATCCTACCCCGCGCCCCGCAGCCGCGCGGGCGAGTACTCATTTAAGCGGCCGGTCTATAATCAAGTTGCCTGCTATTCAGCTTATAATTTTTGCGTTTCAATCTAAAAGAAATTCAAAATAGGTACGGTCAATTGTAAAAATAAGTGTCGATACGAACTCCACAAAAATATGTCAGGACTTTATTACGCCGACGTAAGAGCATATGGTACTTGTTTTTGAAACTTACATACATACATACCGTCACGCCTCTTTCCCACAGGGGTAGGCAGAGACTACATTGTTCCACTTGCTACGATCCTGAGATGTTTCTTTCGCTTCATCCACAGTCATCAATCTCTTCATACATGCTCGTCGGTTTCGGGTACTCCTGACCTGACCTTTTTCCAAAACGTCTCCTATTTGGTCTCGGAGCGTCCGTCTAGGCCTTCCCCTCTCAACGTAACCATTCACACTCCCCATATAGATCTGTTTAGTTAGTCTACTTTCATCCATCCGCTCTACATGCCCAAACCAACTAAGCATACTATTTTCTATCCTAGTCACTATATCCTCTTTCACACCAGCACGTTCTCTTATCACACTGTTCCTTATTCTATCTTTCAGTGAAACTTTGACCAGATATTATTACACTTGACTGTACATACATCACTGATACAGCTACAGCCAAGCTTACTCAAAGGTCTGTCAGTTTCGCTACAGTGACCGTACAAACTTCGCCATAGAAAAGCCATTTAGCTTACCCGGCTTGCTTTACCCGGAGCAAGTTAGGAACTTGGTGCTTGATAAGACAGCACTGAGAGCACGGGGACTCCAGCTCAAACAGTGATTAAAGAGGCTAACAAATATAGACGCAATTCAGAGATTTATTGACGAATAGCTTCTGCCATATATGTATACGTATAAACCTTCCTCTTGAATCACGCTATGTATTAAAAAACCGCATCAAAATCCGTTGCGTGCTTTTAAAGACCTAAGCATACATAGGGACAGACAGACAGCGGAAAGCGACTTGGTTTGGTATACCTATGAGGTTATAATTTTTTGTTCACCAGCTGGCAACACTGTCGAGTAAGGTGCTAAAGTAGCTCTAAAAAAATATTTTACAGACGTAAAAACAAAGTTAACGAACCGTGAGCAAAATAACCTCAATTAATAAAAACATTTGTGACTTGCAACGAGATTGAATTAAAATTAACGAGCAAACGGAAAACAAAACACTTATTATCGATGCATGAATTAATTTCAATTTCATCACAATTTGCTCTGTTTAATTTCAGCTGCCGCTAATTAATACATTACACAGCTGTCAACCGTACCGTTGCCATAGTAATCTAGTCTTTATTAACCATTGTTACGGTATAAAATGAGAGGGTAGTGCACAGAAGCAGTTCATGTGCTGTATGTAGGGTTGCTAGGCCCAAAAATGGAAAAGCCGGACTTAGCGTTTCATTTGGCCGGACATACCTTATTTTATCTTTTTTTTAAACCGGAGTGACTCTAAAAGACGGCTAATTTGCGAAATTATGTGAGTAAGTGTGTAAGTTTGTTCCTTCTTCACGCAGAAACTACTGGAGAGATTGAGATCAAATTTGGGTCATACACAGATAAATCACGTCTTTATCCTTTTTGGAGTAGACAGGGCCAAAGGTAACAAGGCCTATGAAGGCTACGTTTAGCATGGGGAATCAAAATAGATTGACGTGTTGCTAACCGCATCGCCTAAAACATGATTCCTAAGATTTTCGCCTTTTCCCTCGATAGGTTTTTACCATTTGCGCACGAAGAGAAGCAACTGGTACATTCTATGTTTTTCTTTGCTCCCAGACCAGCATGGAAGTCGCGCGCGTTAATGATCCGAAAAGCCTAATAAAGGACAGGCCGGACGGGAAAATATTTCACCGGACACGTCCGTAAAAAGGCGGACATGTCCGGATAACCGGACACCAGGCAACCCTAGCCGTGTGTGCCCTGGGGCATCGCCAATGAGGCGCGAGCCGCTGCGTCAGCCATTTCATTGATTCGATAAATTGTACGAATTAAAACCAGAGTATGATAACACGCATGCAATTTTAAATAAATATATATTTAGGTGTGTTTAGGAGTTTTATAAGGTATACATACGTACATACGTACACACAGCAAAGCTATTCGGTAAGCAGGTTAGATACGGCGCGAGCGTGCGTAGGTGCTTACCTGATTATATTGCCGTGTGTACATACGTACATACGTACATATATCACGTCTTTATCCCTTACGGGGTAGACGGAGCCTAAGCTAACAAAACCTTAAGGCCGCGTTTAGCATGATTAAGGACGTATAGGAAAGGGAAATCAAAATAGTGATGGGTTGTTAGTCGCATCGCCTAGGGCAACTGTCTAGTATGAGGATGGGTTCTCACTGATGACGAGCGCAATTTTTTGAGTTATGCGTCGTGTAATTTCTATTACATTCGGTTTATACAAAACTCTTGCTTCTTTCACAAGGCGTCGCAAAATGAGTTAGACTTTTGTATGCAGCAAAAATTACGCGACTCACAGCTCGTCTGGCCTCACCCTTACTATATTCTACAATATTTTGTATCTATGGTTTTCAAGAGTTAGAGCAGATCAACCTGATATCCCGCTGTTGCTACTTTAACCTCTCTATTCTGTTCTAAACTCTCTGGAGCCAAGTAATCCCGATATCTTAAAGTCAGAAGTTCAGTCGCCGAGGAACCATAAATTATGATCGGGGAAAAAATGGCTGCCACACTGCGAACTGGGATGTTATCGGATCGGGGTCTCAGCGAGGTATACGACTTCTTACGTATTACTTCGGGTTTCTGAAATGTGATTTGTTTGAATATGTAATTTACCGTAAAACGTATTTATTCTGAACTTGCGACTCCGCGACACCGTCCGCGCACTCTTTTCGCCGCAGGAACTATTCGATTTTCCGGGATAAAAACTATAATATATCCTTTCCCGAGATTTAAACTATCTCTGTACCAAATTTCATTAAAAGCGGTTCAGTGGTTCAGGCGCGCAAGCGTAACCGACAGACAGACTACATCTACCTAATTTCCAGACTATATATAATATATATATCTTAGGAATCATGTTGTAGGCGATGCGGCTAGCAACCCATCACTATTTTAATTCCCCTTTCCCCACTCCCACAATCATGCTAAACGCGGCCTTCAGTCTTGTTACCTTCGGCTCTGTCTACCTCGTAAGGGATAAAGAGATGATTTATGTATGTATGATAGCGGTGATTCAATTATTTGTACCACCTTGTATTGAACTCCTGAGTAATGAAGTTTTTCATCGTCCGTCTGTTTGATAAGGTTCATTTCCACGGTACCCTAAAACCTCCAGGGTTCGCGTACAATGCCAAACGGGCCGCGCGTGAATACCCGCCTGATTTAGCTTTAATGAAAAACATTACTTTAGCTCTTCGCGTTTTGTCTGCTAACACAGCCAGCATCAGCATTAAGTAAGGCTATCCGAATGGAATACGCACACTAATGCAACACACGCCCACGAGCACAATGCCTGGAAAACTATAGCAGAGAAAAAATGTCATATAGCCTAGCCGCTGCCCGCGACTTCTTCTGCAAATAATTAGTTTATCGCTCATCATTACACATAAACGGATAACTCACGTATAAAAAGTCGAGTGATGCTCGACATGTTTCGGACTATTTCGTAATCCTTTTTCCAAGAGCGCTCGCCCCGGCGGCAGGAAGTTTATCGCTATACAATTTTTCGGGACAAAAGTAGCCTATATCATTGCGGACTATATTAATCTAACTCAATGCCAAATTTCTACCAAATGCGAGTCATTCTGATGTGAAAGAGTATCAATTATTCACACATCCTCACAAATTTACATACACATACATACACAACTCACATCTTTATACCTTACGGGGTAGACAGAGCCTAAGGTGGCAAGACTTAGGCTACGATTAGCAAGATTGTGGGCGTATAGATGGCAAAAAATGAAATCAAAGTAGTGATGGGTTGCTAGCCGCATCACCTTAACATGATTCCTATGATTTTCGTCCATTCCGTCTGGGCTTTTACTATCTGCGCGGGAAGAGAAACAACTGGTACATTCTATGTTTTTTCTTTGCTCCCAGACCAGCATGGAATTGTATGTATGTATGTATGTAAACTCTTTATTGTGCAAAATAAACACGACAAAATACAATTGACAAACACTGAGATACATGCACAAAGGCGGACTTATCCCTTTAAGGGATCTCTTCCAGTCAACCTTTGAGTGGATGAAAGGAATATTATATTAGGGATGGACGAGTGAGTTTAAAAATTGCAGACACTGAGAGCCACAATACATAACTTTAACGAATATAATACATAAACTCCTAAAACCTACCAGTCAATAAACTACTTTATACTACCTATAATATATATCAATAAAATATACTACTTAAAATAAATAAATAAAGAGCACAATAAACAAAGGAATATTTACCATTGATTTAAGAAGATGGTGCGAGCCACATCTTCTTCAAACCTTCCCTGAACGACACTACGGAGGGAGATTGCCTGATGGAGGTTGGTAAGCGATTCCACAGCCTAGTCGAGTGTACAGTAAAGGACTTGGAATAAGTTTTGGAAGAGGAAGAAGGACAGGCCAAAAGGAGATTAGAGTTGGATCGCAATCGATGTTGACTGCCAACAGACAAGTAGCTGAAACGCTCGGAAAGGTAGATCGGAGCTGAAGGATTAAAGAGAGTGTTGAAAAGCAATGACAGAATTGCGGAATTCCTCACAAACTTACCTAATTATAATATCAGTATGATTAAACAATGCAATCATGCTAAACGTGGCCTGTAGGTCTTGTGACTTTAGGCTCTGTCTACCCCGTAAGGGTTAAAGACGCGATTTGTGTATGTGTCTGTATGTATGTTAAACGGTATCCAATTTTATTAACCCTTACGAAAACATACCCTATATAGGTACATAGTGTTTACGTGCTCTGATTTTTACATACATTAGTATTTAGGGAAGAATAATAAGGGTAACCATTTTTATCATTATTATAATATCTGTAACACCTGTATGTTCTTGCTAAATAAATAATTTAATTTCATGTCATCTCATCTCACTACAACTGTAGTAAAAATCGACATTCCACGACCTACATTTCTTACGGTTCAAAAATCGGTATTTCGATATGAAAATTTTATAAAAGGCTTTTCCAAATGATAATTGGAAATCGGATACTGCCGGAGCTTCCTCTTCCTCGTTTGCAGTTCCACCGTTCTCGCAGTTAACGCATTTAAAACAGTAACAGAATAGAAGTATTTGGTTTACTTAGTTGCAAAAGGACGATTACGACGTTAAAATTGGGTTAAGAAATTACCGGGGAAATTACGGGCACAAGAGGCATTTCATCTTAGTCCTCTAGGTTGGCAACGCATCTGCAATCCGTCCAGGGTTGCGGGTGTCTATGGGCAGTGGTGATCACTTACCATCAGGTGACCCACTTGCTCGTTTGTCTTCCTATTCATATAAAAAAAAAAAAAAAGAAAGTATCGGCATATTGTACCTAATTAACGAAAGAATACAGAAGTTGAAACTTGTCTGATCCAGCCCGCTGAATTATTAATAAACTTCGTAAGTAAATTAATAAAAACAACATACATACACATATCACGTCTTTATCTCTTACGGGGTAGACAGAGCCTTAGGTAACAAAACCTTAAGGTCACGTTTAGCATGATCAAGGGCGTATAGATGGAAACTACTTTTGTACCTACTTGACTGAAAATCCAAGTACCTACTTAGTATACAGTTTAGTATACAATTTAATTGTCGGCTTCAGATGCAAAAATTGGCTTTTTTGCGTACTGCTTGTAATCTATTTACTGTGCTGCAGACCGAAGTATTACGTTAACCGTAACTCTTGCACCGATAATTTCCGGTTCTAGCTGTGCCCCACCGGTTCGTACGGGTCAAAACTAGTTTGTACCAGTTCGAGAGCTTAAGGTTACAAGAGGGAACAGATAAGCGTTAAAGTTGTAGAGCTTTTGTATTTTTGGGAAAGCTGACTTTACAGTTTACCTTGGAATCCTGAGTTCTCTATTGAATGACTTACCTGAAAAAAAAGAGTAGCATTAAGTACACAATCGATTTCAAGGAAAAACTAACATAAATTTCTGAGATTTTGAAGTGTGCATATTTGGCGTAACATATATATATTTCGCACAGGCTTGGTTATCTTGCTCGTGAGTACCGGAGTAGCAAGGTAAATATTTTTCGTTCATTGAAATGTTCTTCCGCAAAGTAACGTCTGATTCAATAAAAAAAGAGTTCGAAATCCTGTTTAAATTGAGTTCAGACTCAATTAGAAATAAATACCTATTGTATATTTTGCTTTGGGCTTTCGGAGGAAAATAATTCTTAAAAAAATTACATCTGGTTTTAAATTTGCAAATGTAAAGGTAGACAAAATTAAATTTGCTAACATCCAAATGAATGCAGCTGATGGTCTATTCATTTGACGAGGACTTGTTTCGAATCTAAACATTAACACGTTCACTGCGGTTTCGGGTCGAATAGATCCTATGCACATCTAGCCTACGGTGCGGCGATAAAATTCCTTGAACTACCGCTGGTGCGGGACAAGGTTATACAGGTTATCTGTTGAGCACAAGTGAGATAGTTAGTGTTTTGGTATTGTCTCTCCAAAATTAGTCAGTTACTTTAAAAAAACTTCATCGGATCCTTTATGCCCTATGCCGACTGAACGTAAAAAAATATCGTCTAGTGCGTTATAGGGTCTTAGTGACCCGATGCCCGATTACCCGATAGCCGCACTAGATTATACGCTAGTTTGTCTAGTGAAGTGCGGGTGTGCAGAACAAACGATAGTTACCCCCATTTGTTTTTCTGAAATTAACCGAAATATACGCTGTGACTTTTTTATTTGTAGAATGAGTGAAAATGAAGCGATCTAAACGGAAACTGTTTAATGCCTAGTGGTGACGAAAGTGAAAACAACACCAAAACAGAAGAACATTTACAATAAACGCCCACAGATATGTGTATCCTTAGAAACTCTTTAGGTAAGAGTAACTTTAACACTCTACAGCCCTAAAAATATATCGATAGTTTTTTATGTCAGTGCGGATATCGGGCATACAAGATCCGATACTTTAAACATACATTGGATTAGTTTTGAGAGGCTCTATCTACTTACGAACTTCGCTGTGCCAAGAGCAACTCTATGTCTATGAATTACAATTCATATTTTACCAATATTCATCATACCTATGCGGATAATGGCCCTTATAGACGAGCATGTGAAACAGGTCCTTTCGACCCCCAAACGCTCTAACAGAAAGTTATTTGTCGGATCTATGACGCTCTGACTGAAAGTCTTCGAAATACCTTCCCGCAGTGAACGTGTTAATCAACAAAATTATATTCCAAGTGCTTCCACCAGACATGGCCAAGCCCGACCGAATTTAATTACAGCGACTGATCACTAATTAGAGGAAGAACCAATTAGGGCATCGGATATTAGGCTAAGACACGTGAGATGTCTATTAAGCCCTTAACATTATTAATCTGCTTAATTATTGGTGATTATATTAACGGTGATACTGAATTAGTGGGTATCTAGAACCATGTACAGTCACGGGCATAAATAGTACGCTACCAAGTAGTCAAAAACCTCTATACACCTTAATGCCAAAAAGTATAAGGTCGGTGACACATATTTGACAAGATCGCTGTATTGATATTTAAACCCTCAACTGTACGCCATCGTGTCGCCATCTCGTTTTTCGAAGCTATAATTTACAATTGTACAATTAATAAAAACATTTACCTTCCTACTCCGCTACTGAAGTGCTAGATAGCCAAGCCTGTACGAAATATACTTTTTACATGCATCTCTCTTCCATCCAATACCACAAAAAACATACATCAAACCCACAAATTTCACAATCCCCTAAACCACACAAAACACTGACGCTCTACGGGTTTTGTGTGACCTAAAATTCCTTTCTTAAATAACCGTCAAGATAAGTACAGCCCGTGAGCTCTTAGAAGGATTTTCGGGTTTCGGGAGTGATCGGCCGATTCAAATATCCAATTCATAAGAGTAAGTGAGACAGCAAGACAGAGGTGAAGTTCTTTTTAAACACGATCGCACTGCAGTTGAGCCACGCAAGGTGTAGTTTGGCAGCCTTTGTTTTTTATTCGCCGAACCCCGTCTTTACTTATCGTTTCATCTGAAATTCAGGCAATTCTTTGAATAAAAAAGTAGCTTGACCCTAAACCTACAATTTACAATGTACACCGCGTCAACTGTAAACGCTTTACTATCCAATCCGCTGACGTCTTTATGCTGCAGTATACTCCGGCATGGTACATGCACCAATCGTAAAGCAGGGTCTCGTAAAAACACCCAATCGCGGCTTTACGTCCCCACCGCATTGGGACGGAATACATAAATTTAAAATTGAATAAAAAGATTCGGGTTCACGGGCAAAGGGTTTTATGCCATATTATGTCTTATGGCTGTTACGAAAATGTTTTCTGTGCCTTCTTTAATAAAAAGTCTTAGTATGTGAACTAAGATCAAGCGGTGACAAAAACGGAATTGAAGTGAGTGGAAATCGCGGGTGGTTATTGTAACACTTCGTGTAAGGTCCGGCCTGATCACTACCACTGTACTCGCTAATTCTACCGCTAAGCAGCAGCGCTTGTCTACCCACAAGGGATAAAGACGTGATTTACGTGCGTGTGTGCGTGCTTGCGCTACTGTGGTCCGGCTTGGAGAGCAAGACAACTGGTGAAATAAATGAATAAATATCTTGAGACAAATTACACCAATTGACCCAGCCCCAAACTAAACAAAGCTTGTGATGTGCCAAGTTCTATTCAGGGTAAGGGACACAGTTATGCAGCCATATAGCTCTGTCCCTTACGCTGAATGGAACTTGGCACGCATGAAGTGACTGGTAACCACCAGCTGCCAAACCCGAGACTTTCAGCTGTCACTGGCGCAGGCACTGGCTTTTGAGCCTGTAAAATTATGTCAGTCAAGTGGGCAAAAGTCACGTAAACGCATTTATGCGTCGGTGGCTGTGAACGCGTCACGCTAGTATTCCTATATAAGGTATCCTATGTAATATTCCTATGTAAGGTAGGTAAGGGTTTATACCATTGGCCCGCACGAGGCGGTTTGCTTCATCCTTCCTAATGCGAACTGCTAGGGAATGGAATTCGCTCCCATCGTCTGTATTTCCGGACAGATACAATCTAGGGCTCTTCAAGGCTAGAGTGAATAGGCTAAACAAAAAAAAAAAAAGGTAAACAAACCCCTGCAAGTAGTTCCACTCCCAACTCGACCCAGTAATTCTTTAATCGCATCAACCACCGGGCAGAATTAAATTTTTCCCGGCGGGAGCGAGCTTAATGAAAAACACGGATTAAAACATAATTACGGGGACGTAAGCTGCATTATGTGCCATCAATCAGGGCCCTGATTGGGTATTTGCTGTCCTACTTTTATTTACTCTGTGGTTCATTTGCAATCCCCAAAGAGGATGTAAAAGGTACTGGTGCGGGATGTTCTATATTGTCTTCGTTTTGCTTCTCGATTTTCGGTCACATAGCGTTAAACAGGTGTATTACAGGAATATTAATGAACAAAATAAATGGCTGTGTGGACCCTGTTTCCTTTGCTTATCTCCGTAGGGATGAAAAAATAAAAATTAAGTGTGGTAATTGTGGTAGCGGGCGTTATCTACGTCTGTCAAAAATATAACCACATGTGGTTATAACAACATTGACAATGATGTTTGGTTGTGTGCGTATCTCGCATTTTGGGGGACGGTTTTCGGGACATGAATGTAGCGAGTGCTATGTTAAAAATATCCGGTGTAAGGATAACGCTTAATACCTACGTATTTTAAACTTATTTTAAATGAGTACGGCGGTATATTTTATTTCTTGACGTGATAACGTCTTATAGATCGATGAACGCCGGCTGCACTCACGAATAAGCATGACTCATTGCGTTACGTTCCGCGTGACGTCAGTGTGCAAGCGAGAGCGCGGAACAAGCGATAGAGGCACGATTTCTCGCGTGACGTCAGAGCTAGCAGTTCGAATATGTTTCTTTATAACGTTATCACGTAAAACTGTCGTTCGCAAACCGACTGCAGAAAATCGGTTTTTAACAGTTGAGGGGACTGACATAACACAACAAACGACTCATTTTTTTTTAAATTAATACAGACTTGGAAAAATTTAACATAACTCGTGTCGTGTCTCGTACGCAGGATGACGCTTTGCGCATTAGTCGTCAATCATAAATTCACGCACCATTGCTGCGTCGGCACGCGACCTTCAATTCCGTTGCCCAATGCGCCATCGATGTAAGCGCAGTGCGGAATCAATGCAAAATGGCGCAACACGCGGTCAGCGGGTCCCCGGTGACTGTGACTCAGTCCGCCCAATTGGCAGAGTGCAAAGCGGGTGGAGGGGGTAGCCTAAACGATCACAGCGCTCGCTACGGCTAAAATTTTCATTTTTGTCGCTGACTTGAGCTGTCAAATCCATATTGCAGTAAACATTTTCTAATCGTTTTTGAGATAAAAATATGGTCCTGGTAAGATGTGTTGTTGTGAATTGTAATAACACCAAGAAGGAAAGCGACTGTAAATTTTACCAATTTCCAAGACCATGGTGGAAACGAGACCAAGGAAATAAGTGAATATTTGCCGTAAGAAAAAAAGAGTAAGTTACCTAACCTCTAAAATTTCACTGAAAACAACAATTTTAATATTATTGGCAATGATGTTTAATTCAAAAATTCAAAATTGTTTGTTTGTAAGAATACGGTATATATGTACAGTACAGTGGTCTTAAGTGGTATAAGTAGTCCCTGTATTCAGCCTGCAAGCAAGCGTACAAATATTTTAAAATATAAACTAATTAATTAATTCGGGTAGGCATTTAATTTACAATAAATAGTCAATAATATCAATAATAATGGAATAATAACATTCCCAGATAATAATGATGTCAACTTAATCCAATCAATGTACAATGTCAATGATGTCTATAATTTAAGTAGTCCTTGACACTGTAGAAACATTTCTCCAATAACCATCTCGTCAAATTACGTTTGAACATCTTTCCCGACGACTTTTTTAGTTCATCCGGCAAATGATTAAAAATTTCAATGCACATATTGTACGCATTTCTTTTGTAAATCGCTTTACGACAGCGGGGTTTGTACAAGAGGGACATAATGCATGCCCTTGCCGGCCTCTGTATAATTTCACCCCGTTTTTTAAAGTATCAAAATCTACAGAGTTCCCCCACAGTATCAAGCCATAACCAAGCACAGACGACACATATCCATGGTAAGCCGTCAGCGCAGCCTCCACGGAAACAGTCTCTCTAAGTCTTTTGAGGGAAAACACAAAACGATTTAATCTATGACATGTATATATACCGACTGTTACTGACTACCATTGTCCAAAATTGTGTAATATAGTAAAATAACACAAGATTTCATTAATATTTTTCACAATATTTACTTACTTCTTGTTTGACAGCGCTGACAATATTGTCCATAATGGCCGCCTATCACGTGGCGCTGTCGTCGCGCACGGTCCCATATCCGAAAATGGCTATTGGGGTACGTATTAAAGTATATAAAGTTTGAAATGAATAATGGGTTAAAATATATGTATAATGCGATTTTCTCAGAAAATGGCAAATTAATAGGATTGTTATAAAATAAACATAACCTTACCTAAATCAATCTATAGATTACACTACCTATCAAAAAAGGTTATACAGCTAAAAATTTCACAGAAAATACCCGTTATACATTTTAAACTTTATATAATTATTCTGATCCGCACCCATTTGGCAAATAATTTGCGTTAATATGGTATATGTCGAAAAAGACAGATGTGTTGCCACATTTGTAAAGCCCTCATTACCACTCTAATTGGTTATTTACTTAATGTGTTTTCGTCAATAGATACGAGTGATTCAAGAATGTTTAAACGTGCGCTCCTAGAACAGCAATCAGGTTTCGGGTACGACCGGCCGATTCAAACCCATAATCTCTGCAACTACTGGACCGATTTTTAAAATTCTTTTACTAATAGAAAGCTACATTACCTGTGAATATCATCACTACATACATAGTATAAAACAAAGTCGCTTTCCGCTGTCTGTCCGTCCCTATGTATGCTTATATCATTAAAACTACGCAACGGATTTTGATGCGGCTTTTTTATAGATAGAGTGATTGAAGAGGAAGGTTTATATGTATAATTCTACGCAGATGAAGTCGCGGGCAGAATAGGCTGTATTTAATTCTGCCCGGACGAAGTAGGGGGCAAGAGTTAGTATAAAATGTAGATAAAAATGCCTATGACTGTTTATCGTTCTGTTTCTATATGCTTGGCAAGCGTACAACCGAATACCACCCTAATGCCACCGCTCGCCAGTTTAACGCATTGACAGCATGCGACACACGAATGAAGGGATTAACTTGTTTATACCGGCTTTTGGGGTCCCAAGCTGTTTTAAGCGCTTTAGCCCCACTGTAGCGTTTGAGGTTTCCTAAGTCATAAACAAAATGAAAAGTCAAGACAGAGTTCTTCGAACGACACAGTGGGCTTGAACTACGCCTTGTGCGTGTTTTAATCAGTTTGGGAAAAAAAATCCAGAGGTAGGTAGTAAATCCAGGTAGGTAGGCGAGCGGGTGTAGGTTGTATCACGGATTGAAGAGGATCCCGGTCAGACCTTTATAACGTTATAAAAAAAACGATATAATAGCGGTATATATCGTTTGTGTTTAAAATTTCGTTCAAACAAATTCTATATTCCTTCATAACGTTATATCATATCATAACGAAAAGAAGACCGTAACTTTACGAAATAGCGTTATAGACCTTTAAAACGTTATGAAAAAAACGATATAATACCGGTATATGTCGTTTGTGTTTAAAGAAAACCATAACGTTATGAAATAGCGTTAGGTATAATAACGCTATGAAACTGATTATGAACTACTACTATGATATCAACTTTACGGCCTAGTCCCACGAAACAAATTTGTAAAGAATGTTTTGACAATTCACGAAAACAGTACAGATTTGTCATTGCATATGTTTGTCGCACGTTATATAGAACGGGTGTTATAGAGTGTAAGAAAGAGATGGTCTATAACGTTATTATATCACTTGCCGAAGTATCGATATATATCGCTATTAATAACGTTATAATGAATACCGCTACAGAATAAATAATGTTTTATTAAAAAACGCTATTCGGTAATATAACGTACTGAAAAATAGCGCTACCTAAAAACGTTTTATTGAAAAATGCTATTCGATAATCTAACGTTATGAAAAATAGCGTTACGCAAAAATAACGGTAATTAAAGGTCTGATCCCGGTTCGATTCCCAGTCAATGCTTTATTTTTTGGATTTTTCCTTGTACTTCTTTAAGTCTGCAGTACCTTTCTTCCCGAATTGTTCTTCTTCTTCCAAAAATCTTCCCAATTTTTTAAAGGTACATACACACAGACACACACACAAATCACGTCTCTATCCCTTACGGGGTAGACAGAGCCCAAGGTGACAAGACCTACAGGCCACGTTTAGCAAGATTGCGGGCGTAGCTATAGATGGAAAATAGAATCAAAATAGTGAGGGGTTGCTAGCCTCATCGCCTATAACATGATTCCTATGATTTTTGCCCATTCCCTCGATGAAGAGATGCAACTGGTACATTCTATGTTTTTTCTTTGCTCCCAGACCAGCATGGAAGGTACATGACTACTAATAGCACTTAAGGTTTAAAATCATACGTAGCTGCTTTCGAAGCTTTTATATCAAAGTCCAACGTCAAATACACTTCCAACGCTATGTTAAAGGAAACTATAATAATGTAACAAAAAGTCGACAAAGCGCTGCAGTCGCGTCGCCCGATTACACTGACAAAGTGGCCCAAGTCGCAATGTAACGTTGTCCCATTTAACACCTAAACTCTGTTCAGTTTAAACTCAAAATCATTTGGCCATTATTAAAGTTAAGCCACTTCTTTGAGGGCTCTCCGTTGGAGCGCTTTGGGTCTTGCTCGGAGTAAAAATCTTCATAAATCATACTTGAAAGTTGAAGGATCGGTGGAAAACTTTTAACATGCGTTAATACAAAGTAAGAGCCCTTATAGATCAGTTTATTACATAGTGGAAATAACTAATTAGAGTGGTTAATAGCAGTTATCCAATTGTGACAGCACATCAGTCTTTTTCGACTTACACCTTACTATTGTCTACTTTGTTCTTTGTTTCTGTATTGTTTTGTACTGATTTGTGGTGTTCAATAAAGAGTATTTGTATTTGTATTTGTAACACAATTTTTTTCCCGATTAGTTTTCCTTTATCTTCTACATGGAATAAACCCATTTATGTAATTACGATTTCGATTATATATTTACTATTTGGTTTTTATTACATTAATCGAGTTTCATTCACTACGCCGCACAACGACTATACAGTAACTATCCATATCGATTATAATAGCTGCTTAATCAACTTTATTTCCCTTTTGACCTTCGGCTGGCCAATCAGAGTTCAGTAATCGCCAATTCGGCTTGGTGCAATTTTGTTTCATATGAATTGTATAACGTTTCCACTCTATTAGTTTGTTTGCTCTATGGCTTATTAAGAGTAAAAAAATTCTTAATCAATGGTTAACCATACATACATACATCACGTCTTTATCCCTTACGGGGTAGACAGAGCCTAAAATAACAATACCTAAAGGCCACGTTTAGCATGATAAGTTGATAAGTGATGATAGGTGGAAAGGGGAATCAAAATAGTGACGGGTTGTTGTCCGCATCGCCTATAACATGATTACGTTTTTTTTGCTCGTCAGTATATAATTATTATATTACTAGCGACCCGCCCCGGCTTCGCACGGTATATCATGCATGTATTATACATTATAAACCCTCCTCTTGAATCACTCTATCTATTAAAAAAAACCGCATCAAAATCCGTTGTGTAGTTTTGAAAATATAAGCATACATACGGATTTGGGGACAGAAAAAGCGACTTTGTTTTATACTATGTAGTGATAGTGAAGCATAGGAAGCGCAATAAGCCAACTTAAAGCTCTACAGGACGCGTGCGCGTCTTTAAAGAACGTATCAAAGGAAAAAAGAAAATTTCTTTAAAACATAAAGTCTTCGTCAGTATATTGAGCAAAGTATCGGTTATTAAAAGCCATAAAAAAGTTGCCAGCGTTATTTAATCAAACCGCCTCCACGGTCCGAGTCTGAGGAAATTAAAAAACTTGCGCGCATCATAGACACTTAACAGTTGGGCACAAAAGATTGAGCACAAGATAAACATGGCGGAGCACTTTCTTTATTGAGAAAATACGTTACACCTAAGTTTTAAAGTATTCAGAGCTAATATTGGGCCTTACGGCCGCTAGATACTTTTTTTTTTTTTTTAGATACTTGGCCTTAGTAGAGCTAAGCTTCTATTAGAGTTCCGTACCCAATGAGCTTTATAGGACCCTATTACTAAGACTCCACTGTCCGTCTGTCTATCTGTCACTAGGCTGTATCTCACAAATCGTGATTTTTGGGATTTTCACAGATGTCTTACGTGGATTTGGCGTTCCGCTCGCAGTGTCGCGAGCCACGTGCACACTAGGGTTAGGGAGAGTGTGTGTGTGTGTGTGAGAGAGATAGAGAGAGATAGATAGACAGAAATTTACACACATTAGATACACGTAACGTACACAGTAATACAATATATTATAAGAATAGTATTAGCATAATGTTGCGGCGCCGCAACGCTGTTTTGCAGTGGGACCCAAATAAAACTAGAAAAACTAAACACAAAAACATACGGGCACGATGAGATGAGTAGGTATTTCAAAAAATTTAATGTCAACAGACATTCAAGTAGGATGGGCGATGAAAAATATTTTTTTGACTATTTATAGACATGGTTTTAGATTCTGGTCTTTGAATCGATCATTTTTAAGATTTCGTTGTCAGAATGGAACACATAAAGTTACCCGGCTAGGTAATCATCTATCGACACAACTATCAAACTTATTCAATACACTATGACACTAACCAGTGTATGCGTTTAAGTAAAAAACGCCTAAGCTGCTCTCCCTCTCGCACAGGGCGCTCTCTCGCTCTCTCTCGCAAAATGGAGCAGCAATGACGGACTTGCCTAAAAATTTATTAATTGTTATGAACCATATTAATGTGCAAAAGTAAAAATAAAGTTTCAACAGTGCAAATTCCGCCTCTTGCTTAATATAAGAACCAAACAACAAAACAACAAAGTTCTGTTGGATGTCATCAGTACCGCTACTACTCGCATATTACACAAGTTACAGCCGCAACACGACAAGGTCCCATCCGAACGGGGCCTTGTATTCTGGTTTGCGATTCCGAATTCATATTGCATTACTGCAGCGCGTTAGGCCCATGTCAGGGTAATGTTACACGATTTAAAAAGGAATGAGGATACCCGGAGATATTTATGTGGGTCGGCTTTTTTGACCGCAAAACAAAAGACGGGTTAGTATACATCCGAAAGTATAGTACATAGATATTAATCACGTCTATATTAATAAGGGTTAACTTATGGTGTAGACAGAGGCTAGCGTAACACAAGGCTACGTTTAGCGAGATTGTGCACGTAAGGTGGAAAGGGGAATCAAAATATGTAATGATGAGTTGCTAGCCGAATCGGATTCCTAACATTTTCTATAATAATGTAAATGCAAACTCAAACTCAAACACACAATGTTGTGACAAAGATGTTATTACTATGTATATAGTCTCAAACATTTACCCTGTAAGGGCACAGCAATCCTTGCTAATATTATAAATGCGAAAGTAACTCTGTCTGTCTGTCTGTCTGTCTGTTACCTTTTCACGCTTAAACCGCTGGGCCGATTTAGTTGAAATTTGGTATACAGATAGTTTGAGTCCCGGGAACGGACATAGGATAGTTTTTATCCCGGAAAATTGCATAGTTCCCGCGGGATAGCACAGCCCAAACCACTGGAATTTTTCAAATTTAAGGCGGAACAAAGTTCGCCGGGTCAGCTATTTTATTAATTATAAAATATTAAATTTCATATCGCAATTTATTATAAAATAACCTTAAAACTAAAACTTATTATTATTCTCTTGTCCATGATGAGCAGTAGATGTTCCACGGGAGTTTGTGATTGTGTCGTAAAACATCATTCAAACAGATGACGCTTAGCGACAAAAAATCGCATAGTAACAAGTTCACGTGACGGCTAGTAACAGATAGAAATATTCGAAGGCTTACCCACCAGCTATGGGTGGTCTATAATGTCAAAAATCTTGTCAACTCAATACAGAATACCTAAGTAAATCTGTGCTCTCAGGGTTAATGCAGTCTAACATTAGCCCTAGTGGCGGCTAACCAGCCGTGGTTAATGGTCGTCCAAGGACAAATTAACCAATAGAGTGGTTATACGGAACATCCAACAATATTGTCGGGTTATTCTACACGATGACTTGCAACGCCCTAAACATTTAATTTGATTACTATTTCAAACAAACTTGGTGGCACAACTGTTATATCAATGATTTACTTTTCTATTTTGTAACGTTATTTTGCATTTATTAATTTAATTACATTTGAAATTTACCATGAGCTTTTCGGTGAAGGAAAACATCGTGAGGAAACCTGCACACATCTGCTAAGCAATTCAATGATGTGTATGAAGCTCCCAATCCGCACTGGGCCCGCGCGGGAACTATAGACCAAGCTATACTATAGATCATCCTGAGAGGAGGCCTGTGCCCAGCAGTGGGATATGGGATATATAATATTGATATATTGCGTGATATGGATCGCAACATGTGTGAGTCACGCAACAATATTGACTAATCCATGCCAATAGGCCTCAATCGTGTGTCAAACCCACCGATTAGGTTTTTGAGTACATTTACGGTTGCACTCTATAGGTTGATTGCTCTGTGGTCGTCAGATCGGTTAAAACACTGCACGTCGACCCGACGACACATTTTTCACCATAATAGCTCTTTTTTACATAACGTCGCGTCATGTAACGTCGTGTCATCAGCAGCGAAGGATTTTGAGGTTAGTTCTGGAGGCTATAGACTACAAGCACATGGAAAAAAAACCTGTGAAATGAACCAGCGTGAATAACGCTTAGAAGGCTGTTACTATATCATAAAATAACTGCGCTATGCCGTCATTTCTGAGCGGTATTTGTAAGCGTCCCAATTTTATTCTACGGTACGGAACACTGAAAACGTATATAACAGAACACCTTTATCATGTAATCTATTTACGCGTCAAGTATATTTCCAAGGAAACATTGCAAATCCACTTACCGTGTTTAAAAATAGCGCCAAGACACACAACAAGAGAGTTTACTTCCATCCCATTAGGGCATGATAACAATGAGAGTGCGTTAACGTTCGTATTCCTTGTCATAATCATACTCTATATAAGATCATCCGTAGAGTAAAAAACAGGCAAGTGCGAGAAGTCGCGCGGAAAGGGTTTCGTAGGTCGCGTCATGTAAGAAGAACGCTGGAAGAAAGTGGAGGGAGTGTGGGGGATAGCTATACCTCTCGGATTTTTCTATGTGTTCTAATTTTCACTGACATTTAGAAATTTAATTTCTAACGGTAAAACCGAAAAAGTAAAACATAAAAATCAAGAAATAAAAAATTCTTGATTCATTTTGATAGTACTTATCATTTGAAAATCAGCGCTTTCTCTCGTCCCTGGTGAGCAGTAGATGTTCCACGGGAGTTTGTAATTGTGTCGTACAGACACCTCATTCAAACAGATAACGCTTAGCGACAAAAATTCGCATAGTAACAAAGTTCACGTGACAGTTAGTAACAGGTAGAAAAATTCGGAGACTACCCACCTGATATAGGTGGCGTAGGGGTATAGCACGCGTCACGGAATAACGAGGATCCGGGTTCGATTCCCGGCTTTACTTTTCGGATTTTTCTATGTTTTCTAATTTTCACAGACATTTAGAAATTTGGAGGGAGAGTGTTTGCGCATGGGTGCGCTATGCGCAAACAAACCCCCTCCATTTTTTTCTACACACACACACACACACACACACACACACACACACACACACACACACACACAAAATCACGTCTTCATCCCTTACGGGGTAGACAGAGCCTAAGGTAAAAAAACCTAAAGGCCACGCCCAGCACGATTGTGGGCGTGTAGGTGGAGGGCAATCAAAATAGTGATGGGTTGTTAGCCGCATCGGCTATAACATTAACACTTATCGCCTACTCCCCCGATGGGCTTTTAGCATCTGCACGGGAAAAGAAGCAACTGTAACATTCTATGTTTTTTCTTTGCTACCAATCCCAGCCCAGCATAGAATGAAAATAGGTATAGGTTAAATTCTTGTAAAGACGAAATGAGGAACTCGTTTTTGAATTCTGCTAAAAAGAGGCGAGTGGATTTACATCCTTTTGTTCATATATATAGCGTAATTGCGCACATATCTTTAATGGACGGACAAAGCCCGGATGGGTGTTACATTAATTATTTTGCATCCAGACAACAAAGTGCTTTATTTCGTAATTCGTTTCATTTTACGATGTTAATGTACGATTTTTGCCAAAAGGTTTTATTTGGAAATGGCGGAAATACCTTTAAATTTCTTATCCACTGATTGACAGTGACAGTGACATTTGAAAAAACGGTGTTGTCTGCTGTGTTAAAATAAAAACTAACAAAATAAAGACTCGGCTTAAAAGTCCAGAAACCACGCCATAAAATAAAAAAAACCCTTCACTACATAGTATAAAACAAAGTCGCTTTCTCTGTCCCTATGCCCCTAAGTCCCTATGTATGCTTATATCTTCAAAACTACGCAACGGATTTTGATGCGGTTTTTTTTAATAGATAGAGTGATTCAAGAGGAAGGTTTTTATGTATAATTCTCCGCAGACGAAGTCGCGGCCAGAAGCTAGTATTGATTAATTGGGCCAATGTTGCTACTGTTGCTAAGCTAGTAGTTTGACTATATACCTCATTGAATTATCGCACTGTGCTTGATACAACCTTGTAACTTATAACTTCGAGAAACTGCCACTGATGGGCGAGACGTACAGTTAAAACAAATGAATCGTCAGTTATATTTATAATTGCGATGGCGATCGCGGGGCGGGATAAGCCCCTCATTAATACTGCGGTCCCGTAATTCCTTCGCTATTTCAGATAGCATTTAAATCGCAATACACAGACGAAGCAGAAGAGGAACAAAAAAGAAAATAATGTTTTTTTGTGCCGAGATTTATTCTGGAATATTTAGACAAAACTTGGTTTGTCGTTGTTCAATTCAAATTTCTATTCATAGGAATGAGGAACCGGCGTGATTGGCGTTTCTTTTAGTAGGCTTAGTGTAGGTTTCCGGTCACAAAATACGTCTCGAACGCGTTTGCGCAAAAATGTCAAACACAATGAGAAGTTTGTTGCAGTTTGGACCCGCAAGTGGCGCTGCCAATTATTCCATAGTAAGAGACGTTTACGTGAACGCATTCGAGACGCTTTTATATGCGAAAACTTACACTAGAGGCTCAGCTTGTTGCCGTTTCGACCCGCAAGTGGCGCTGCCAACTATTCCATAGTAAGAGACGTTAACGTGAACGCGTTCGAGACGTTTTTATACGCAAAAACTTACACTAGAGGCTCAGAATAAATAGTACCTATAGTTTGAAACGCGTTGGCGTCTTGTATGATACAATGCGTTAATGCGTCGCAAATAAAATTAACTGGCAATTGCACTAGGTGCCAGTACCAGCCATGTTTATGTATGTACAGATATGCATATGTATATACATAAACGGGACAGACAAAATAAAGGTTGGGCCAATTGGGCTTTACGCGAGTTAAATACAGCGAACCGATTTGAACAAGAAATATTTTCTCAAATCGGACGATATCTGTCAAGGTTATAGGCGAATACACGTAAAAAAATATACCGCCTCATACCAGTTTACAGATTTAACTTCTCGCGGGTTAACCGGTATGAAGTTGACGCCGGACGACCGTCGGTTCGCGGTCTAAATAATCCGAAGTGTTAAACTCGGACACGCCAGCTAACGCTATTAGCAACCCGCAAGCTAATTCATGGATTTAAATGCGCAGACATTTCATTTGCAGCTAAATATTTAACTGCAACTATTAGCTATTTCGACACAAAGTGCTTAGCTACAGATCTGTAAGCTTACTGTCTAACTCGCTCGCAATCGCCATCGAGTTCATTTTGACAGTTCTTGTATGAATATGACAGCTAGATTCCGATGCCGATGCGATTCAATTCCAATTCAGTTTAGGCTCGCTCATTGTCAGATCCATACTACAAATGATAGCTAAAACCTGAACTGAATCTAAGAGCTCACTGTACGTATTGATCACGTCTTTATCCCTTACGGGGACAGAGCCTAGTTATTAAGACCTAAAGGCCGCGTTCAGCACGATTCTGGGCGTGTAGGTGGAAAGGGGAATCAAAATAGTGATGGTTGCTAGTCGCATCGCCTATAACATGATTCCTAAGATTTCCGCCCACGCATCTGATAACGAGCCATAATTCCCTTTAAGTATTATTCTTGTACATTTCTGGCAAAGGCGCTTGTTACCGAGATTTGCAAACAACGAGCTTCATTCGACCACTCCGGTACGTTAGAAATGAAATTTCTAAACGACACTGAAAATTAGAACACAGAAAAATCCGAAATCCGAATTTTCAGTGTCGTTTAGAAATTTTATATTCATCATCGCCTACCGCGTATTACCTTACAGAAATGAAGTAGCTTCATAATACATTTCTTTTCAGTTACCAATAACAATCTGTCAAAAGCTCAATGACCCTCAGTCCTGTTACTAAGTGACTGTACACTGAATCATTGAATGTACTGTTGTTCTGGCAACGCTGAACCCGTTGAAACGCCTATTAAAAGCCGTAATTTTTAACTACTGCTCCTTAATCTCACTGCGAAGTAAGATCTCTGGCTTTTATTGTTATCCTTTTACTGCGGAAATTTTATATGTCCTTCTAATTTAAAATGCTAAGTAATATTAATTTTTTAACGCTCCGTCAAAGATAATATTCAAATTAAGGCTTTGCGCTTGATTGTCAAACGACTTTTGTTAGTGACGAGTTTGTAATTTAAAAGGGGTAGACGTTTTATTTGTATTTTACTTTCAGTTTTTATCGTACTAGCTGTTTGCCGTCTTTGTCTTCTTGAATTTGTTTGTAAAGAATGTGTTATATTTCATCATCATCTGGCATGCATGATTCCAAAAAAAATCATCTTCTTCTTCTTCATTTTATTTGTGGCGTATCAAGTCGTTATAGCGACGACAACTTCGCCAATGGCAAAGTAACTAAAATATAATTAAAAAATCTTGTGACAAAATGTCGGCAACGTGTACGGTAATGGTCAAAGACCCCCCTCCCCCCCTGTAGGGCTCTTAGCCAACGGTCAATGATATCCCTCAGAAACTGCCAGGAAATCATTAGCCGATGCCCAGGGTGCACCGGACCAACAGCTCTTCCCTCCGGACGGATCCAAAAACGAACCGCAGCTCTTTACCACACGTGGAGGTAACCCGACTCGCACCCCGGAAAATTCATCTAAAACCTGTTATAATAAATGTATTCCGTCCTTGTCAATCAGTATTGACATCACTGTCATTTAGCTCGGCAACTGGTTAAAATTGACAAGTAAAAGAGGGTAGGGTACGGTTCGCAAATGTCATTTAACAGATTACAATTCTATGGCGTTTGTTTACGCACAACATTCATTTCTGGGCAGTATTGTTGTAATTCCGTGATAAAATTTGTATGGCCTTTTCAGTCTTACGACACAAATGTTACAAAGCATTGTATTGCGAGTCGTGGTATAAGATTGTGTAACTACATGAATACGATAACAATAGACGCATTTCTGTGTCTGTGTAAACATGAACGACTTGATGTATTCATACACAGGGTCTTATAAACTTCCTCGCTGGTCGGGGAGCAAAGAAAAAACATAGAATGTACCAGGTGCTTCTCTTCCCGCGCAGATAAAAGTCCATCGAGGGAATGGGCGAAAATCATAGGAATCATGTTAAGGCGATGCGGCTAGCAACCCATCACTATTTTGATTACCGTTTCCACTTCCACCTATGCAACCACAATTATGCTAAGCGTGGCCTTTGGGTCTTGTTACCCCAAGCTCTGTCTACTCCGTAAGGGATGAAGACGTGATTTATGTATGTATCATAAAATTGTTCTAGAATATTTCACCAGGTCAGGTCAGTTTGCCTGAACACTCCTACAAAGATATTCATTTAAGTTTTTGATTCAGATTCATTGTATTCAGTGCCGCCATTGACCCAAAAATTGCAGGCGTTACTTTGCGAAGGTCCATGTTTTACTGCATGGATATACATATAATACGCACTCGTGTCGATATTTTTAAGCAACTATCTCGCTCTCTTTCTGTCTTAGAAGATGAAATACTCAAAGGCAACAAAACCCACCACGTTAATAAACAATACGCCGGACACTTGTTTCACCTCTCTCCGAGAGATCACCAGCTTTCAAACTATTTAAAATTACACACAATCATCTGTGAAATGGACATGTCTCCTTCTTTCTTTTCCTTCCTGCTGTGTAGATAATAAAACAAATGTCGCAAAATTCTCATCAAATATCTTATAGCGTACATAGTTTTATCTTAATAGAAACATCCCGGGAAAATAATATGACAGTAGAATGAGAGCGGTAGGCAAAATTTATTAGGGTCACAAGCGGGAAAAAATGGAGGATTAAGGTAAAATACCTCTTAAAAGGCATTTACTTATCTCACAACAAAATGGCTGATCCGTATTTAACAGTATACATTAGCTGCGTAACGTTTATAGTATATATTTAAAATAAGGGCTCGTCCAGAAACCATGTAATTTGGCTTACTTTTGCCCCCCCCCCCCCTTCGGTGATATTCGGTGATTATAATGCTACCCCCTCCCCCCCCCATTCATGATCACGTGTATTTTTCGGATATAGTATGATCGCGTCGTTTGATATGCGCGTTATCTCGTTTGAGTTAAGCTTAAACATGTATGTTATTATTATCTGTGAGATCCCATAATTGGCTCTGTGTTGCTATTTTAATTTCCTATATTTTGTTGTAAGCTGTTCGTTCTCCTGAGGTAAATAAATTAATAAATAAATAAAATTAAGTTAGTTAGTTAAAAAAACAGCAATAACTTGATTTTTTAATTTATTTAAGCCATGTCACGCTCACGCTACGCCATTTCCTCGGTCCACGGGTTTTCGCAGATGTTATCGATGGTGATATGAGACAAATTATTGAGTAATTTCGTTTTTTTTTACTTTCCTGCTATGTAAAAACATTACACATGATGTGTTCAAAGACACTCCCCTTCCCCATCGTGATCATTCGTGATATTTTGCTGACCCCCCTCCCCCTTATAAATGATCACCATGATTTGTGGACGAACCCTAACCTTTGTCAAAAAGCTAAGCGAGTTGAACAAAGTTTGCGGAAACATAAAAGCAGTTTCGCAGGCACTGCGACGCAATGCTTCAAAACTTACTACGCGAAAGCTACGGCCGTAGCACGCCTCTACGGCAGCTTGTAGACCGTCTACGACCAGTTTCAACAACAAAAACTTCCAAGGTAATTTTCCACTATCAATGGCCCCTAAAAACCCAGCCAGCTCCGACGGCTTCCCGGCTCATTTTAAAACCGTTGGCAACAAAAAGATTTACATTTTCTTTCTCGCCAGACTTCTCAAAAAATATCCTCAAAGGCATTTGCGAAATATTAAAAGGACATTACACGGAAAAGCTTCTAAAGCGTTGTTTGCGTAAAGAATCGCCAGTGAATCATGAAAGGGGCTCGTGGTTATCTCTTTGAGGTTCACAATAGCTCGATAGCGCGGGAAAAACTATTCAACCTTTATCAAAACGCCAGCGACACCTGTTGGCGGGAAACAAAGTGTTATCAGCCAGCACTGGCCCGGACGTTCTTACAGCGTTCCATTAAACGCGTCACAGATAACGCTAATGAACTGGGATGCCAGACTGAAAAATCAAGTGAGCCGTTTTGGGCATAAATTAAAATAATTGAAGCCGTGTTTGAGTGTTCGGGGTTGCCATTAGGAAAATTAAAATGGGATTGCCGATTGCATGGAAAATGAAATGGGGAAGACTTGAATAAATCTAATACGAGCAATGTTTAAAGTTATAAATACAAGTTAGACTCTAAGCTTTGCTTGGACTAGCTATCTAATATAGAGTTAACTTTTAACCCAGGTTTAATGATTTAATTGCATAGCAGTGGCCGTTTATCAAGTATTTTTTTTTAACATAATTCCTTTTTCGACTTTCCAGTTAAATAAAAAAACACGCAGCTTTAAAAGGAACCCGACACGTATCCAAATTAAAAGGCAAATTCGACCCAAAATTCGACCAAAATCAGTCATTTAAAAGCGCTCGAATACCCCCGTAAGCGACTTTAACGTATTTATACATAAAAGCCGCAATTTGTTTTTGATCTCCGAGCACGCTTCACGTTGTTTATCGAGCGGCTGGAAAACGTATTTCAGCTGAATTTTGCTCCGTTGATCCTTCGTTAAAACAGGGTAAAGAAGGGCGTGGATGTGTGGGGAGGAAATAATTACAAATATTGGGACTTAGGGACACTTAGAATTAGCGGTGATTTCCTAGGGGAAATACTCGTACTACATTGATTACCTAAAACATAGAGTTTTATTCTTAGAATACATTACAACGACTTAGTGTAGAGCACCGTATAAATAAACAGTACGGCCTTATCGCTTTAAAGCGGTCTCTACCAGGCAACCTTTACAAATGAATGATGAAAAGACTAGATTAACGCATATGTTTAGAAGGATTTTTTTATTATTACTAACTTAAATGCGGTATTCAGTTCCCTGAGACTTGACAAAAATCCCGTGGAAATTCCCAAGAACATATTGCATGGAAGATTCCCATGGGACAAATGGGATAAACAGTACTTACCTACAATCATGCTAAACGTGGCCTCTAGGTCTTCTTACATTAGGCTCTGTCTACCCTGTAAGGGGTAAAAACGTGATAGATTTATTAATTTTCTTATTTATTATGGTGTTATATTCATACTAAATTCTTACAAGCTTTTATACAATTAATACTGACGATTTAAAAAACCGGTAGGGCGTAAGTGTCGTCTAGTTACTTTTTTTTTGCGTCAGATGACTAGTCTTTATTACAAACTAGCGACCCGCCCCGGCTTCGCACGGTATATTATGCATGTATTATACATATAAACCTTCCCCTTGAAACCGCATCAAAATCCGTTGTGTGGTTTTGAAGATATAAGCATACATAGGGACATAGGGACAGAGGAAGCGACTTTATTTTATACTGTGTAGTGATGTCGAACCGTCAATGGAAAAATTCGCATTCGTCAAAAATTTTATCCGTCTTTAATGAAAGTTCAAAGGATATTTAAATAAATCTTAAATAATCGAGGTTTTGAATCATCAATGACAAAAAAAGAGATATTTTGCTGCGATCACCTCCTTTTATACCGTTTTACAATAGCTTTTACGCGTTTAAAGATAACGCCTTGTCTCTTTCTTACATAATAATTTGCCGGTTGTGCAAAAGGGACGCTCGCTGCACCCGAGTCCGCTATTCGCCAACCCGTTAACCAACATTTAAAGTATAAATTTATCGTTCATAATAGAGCGATAAATCGCCACCAGGCCATTATTAATTTCATCGCGTTTCCCACCATTTAATAAAGATCTTCACTAAAAACTCGCCACGACCGTATTTTATATATCTTACAGAATAAGTGCTGGGATACCCGGAATTTGGCAGTGGAATATTAATTTACTAATGGCTTTTTGCAGGGTTAAGAAAATCTATGGGGTTTTAAGTGATTATTTTCTGTGCAAGCAGATCAGTCGAATAATATAGCTCTAAATAAATCATCTTCCATGTCTGAGTAATCATTAAGGTCGCTTCCAGACCAAATAAAAGTCAAGACTCCTGCGAACTGCTAATTGAGGCTAGTTTCATCTATGCCTTAGCATGTGCGTACAGTTGCACACAAGCGCATTCCAACTTTGTCAAGCCAACTGGTTGAGACACGGACACGCGCACGCGCAGGTATTTTAAAGTAGTTTTTGTTTAATTTGAATCCTTGGCAGTGCAAGAAAAAATCTACAATTTTAACGGTTACAAGTTTAAAGGGTTCCGCCCACTACTCTAAAATAAAACTTGCAACACTTTTTAGTGAAACCCATACATAAATTACGACGGTGTTTTTTTTAATTCTAAACCCCACTATCCAGTCATCCCTGCGGCTGTCACAACGCTGTTTACTTTATATATACGAACATCGAACATTATTATAAAAACAGAGTCTAAGGTAACAAGACCTAAAATCTACGTTTAACATGATTCTGGGCGTAAAGGTGGAAAAGGGGATCAAAATAGTGATGAATTGCTAGCCGCGTCGCCTATAACATGATACCTTCAATTTTCGTCAACTCGATTTCGGCCGGTTTTTTACTTTATACCGTTGTCTATCGGTACGGTGGTACGAAACCCTTATAGTACCAGTCCAACTCGCACTTGGCAGTTTTTTGCCAATCCTGAACGCAGCGGAAATATTTTTTTTAAGGATTACCGAGCGGAAACACAAAGGCCACGGCGTAATTAGGCGCGCAGCCACGGGCGATTCGCTAACTCATTTTCGCTATTAATAAGTGCTGACAATTATCCTTTGACAATGCCTCGTAGCCGTGGCATCTATATTTTAACCCGCGGCCTGACTAACTCCGGATAAGATAATCGAGGGTTAAGATGTGTTAAAATGTACAGGGGCACCATGACGTCTTCATGCAAATCAATTCCGACTCCTTTCAGGTTTTAGCTGTCATTTTTAGTATGGATCTGACAGCGACCGAATCGGGATTGAATCGCATTAAGACGTCATGGTAAGGCCCCAAAGCTTGTAAAACAGCAAAAAGTACGTTTTTTCTATGTCTGACAATGGCAAATGTCTAACTCGTGTTAAGCTACCTCAGATGAGGAAATCAATATTATTCGTAATTTTTTCAACGTTACAACTAATTTAATGAAACATTGCTGTATGTTATTTATGAATCGGGGCGCTAATGGGAAATAAAAAACTAAGTAAGCCGTTTTGGCGCTCCCACACTGTGTGTTTGAAGTACTTTGAAGTGTCAAAAAGTCACGTGTCACAGAACAAAGTAGACGCACACGTGAATTTTTGACACTTGAAACACACAGTGTGGGAGCGCGGTCAGATCCCGACTCATACTAAAGATTCGTTTCTGAGCTTAGTTGAAGTTTTTAGCAAAGGTTTTTTGTCACAGCAAGTATCTCGAACGCTATACGTTATACGATCGCGTTCGCTACGTTTTTTACAATACATGATTTGGCCTTATAGTCTAAAGTTCGATTTTCGGAGTTCGTTACATGCCGTTCCTTTCATACTAAGAGTCAATAATTTAAGAGTGAGAGCGTCGAAAATAGAATATTGGAGTAGCCCCCCTGTTATTTTCCCTTTTATCGACGTAAACTAGCGAGCTAGTCGTTCTATTGTACCACACGTTTCACATACGCGATAAAACTTGATCTCAACTGGCACGAGTTGGCAAACATTTTTCAGTCACGACCGACAATAGGGCGCTTGTACCATTCAATATGTGTACGTGCACTAGATACGCGTACACACAAATAAAGCGTATCTGAGCCCAATTTTGATATGGGATGCCACGTACACATGTAAGACATTGTTTCTTAATTTGAAAAGAAAACGACCCCTAATATAAGAAACTAGCTTCTGCCCGCGACTTCGTCTGCGTAGAATTATACATAAAACCTTCTTCATGAATCACTCTATCTATTAAAAAAAACCGCATCAAAATCCGTTGTGTAGTTTTGAAGATATAATTATACATAGGGACATAGGGACAGAGAAAGCGACTTTGTTTTATACTATGTATAGTGATGACTTAAGTAAGGGGTTAAAGGAATCATGTTATACGCGATGGGGCTAGAAACCCATCACTATTTTGATTCCCATTTCCACCTATGCGCCCATAATCATACTAAACATATCCTTTAGGTCTTGTTACCTTAGGCTCTGTCTACCCCATAAAACTCAAACGACGTCAAAACGCAACATAGCAAGCTGTGCTTGCGCGATAAAGAATTCAGCAGTTGCATGCCAAAAAGCTTCAACAAATGAAACGGAGCCCGCACTTAAACATACTCGAGGTAGGCAGCGTGCCAAATTGTATACTGCGTCCAGCGTTGCATATTGTGTAGTCCACCCTTAAGACATTTCGGAGAAAGTAGTTATGTATATATTATTAGGCTAGGTATTATACCTCTACGGACCTCTACGGACTGGCTGGTTTACGGACTGGCTGGTTCGTTTCTGTGCTCAATTTTTATAAATGGAACACTCGTTCGATTTTATTCGGGTTTTGTTTTAGAACTTGAGGGCAGACGAGAGATCGGCTTGAACCAGGCACTAAACGTCCCTGGTATATTGTAACGTTTCATTTTATCAGACTTGAATAAACAAAGTATTAACGTTACAATTGCATTTCTATTTAAAGTATTTAGGCCTTAAGCAATTAAGGTTTGTTTAGGACGCATCGTGATCCGTACTTAATACACCGTCCGATTTAAGTAGTATGTGGGATTACATGTATGTTGGACTAAATTAATAAAAAATGCCAATTTAGTCACCGTTTAAGTATATTTTTGTTCTTTAGATATTTACATGGTGAAATCGTACCGCAGATTGATTAAATTAAATCCTAAACATCTTACATACGTCATCTCATTCATTAAATCGAATATTCATCGTCTCGCTCATAATATCGTCCGTCACCTTCACACTCTCTTACGTTCCATTCCACATGTACATTCTATGTTTTTTCTTTTCTCCCAGACCAGCATGGAAGACATGCATGGATGGAATCGTTGAAACAAAATATTCGGAAGATAAAATGTTTACAGACAACTACGACTTTAGACGACTGGTTAGCCTAACAGTTCGTGACTATGATGCTAGAGGTCCCGGGTTCGAATCTCAGTAGGGAAAGGCCGTTAAATGTTTGTCTGAGTCTTTATGTGTAACCGTTGCTTAGTACCCATAGTCATTGTGGTGGACAAATGTTTCCGTACATTGACCTGTGTTCATTCAAAGTGTACAGACTGAATGGGGCTTCATTTTGAATAAATAATTACAATGGAAAACCTTTACAGGAGTGTTCGATCAGACTAACTCAACTTCCAGAACATTCTCAGGCTCCTTGCATACCTCCTGTTCTAATGGCGCTCCCACACTGTGTGTTGAAGTGTCAAAAAGTCCGGTGTGCGACTACTTTGAGACCAGCCGATAAACCCAAGCACGGCAAGGAAAGTCTGCACACCAAAATGTCTTCGATTTCAACTTTAGATCTTCGGCTAAAAATTTTACTGTCAATAAAAAAAAAGAGCCCTCCTAAGGTGGTAAGTGAACAACGCTTACTAAGAATCTCCGCAATATAAGAGGTTTGCTTCATGCGCCAGTAATTTCACTAGTCTACTCTCAATAGCGCAAGCACTAAATAAAAACAAAGGAGAAAACAGGGGTGCGAGTCGGGTTACCTCCACGTGTGGTCAAGAGCTGCGGTTCGTTTTGGATCCGTCCGGGGGGAAGAGCAGTGCTTGATCCGGTGCACCCTGGGCTTCGGCTAATGATTTCCTGGCAGTTTCTGAGGGATATCATTGACCGTTGGCTAAGAGCCCGACATGGGGGGAAGAGGGTCTTTGACCATTACCGTACAACGTTGCCGACATTTTGTCACAAGATTTTTTAATCATATTTTTGTTACTTTGACATTGGCGAAGTTGTCGTCGCTATAACGACTTGAAACGCCACCAACAAGAAGAAGAAGAAGAAGGAGAAAACATACAATGTACCAGTTGCTTCTCTTCCCGCGCTGATGGTAAAAGCCATCGAGGGATTGGGCGAAAATCTTAGGGATCATGTTATATAGGCGACGTGGCTAGCAACCCATCACTGTTTTGATTCCCCTTTCGATCCATAGGCCCACAATCATGCTAAACGTGGTCTTTAGGTCTTGTTACCTTAGTCCCTGTCTACCACGTAAGGGATAAAGACGTGATTTATTTTATGTAAGTAGGTAATAATTACAGTAGTACGGTTCGAACCCGCTTGCACGTGGGACATAACTATATAGCCCGGGTGTAGGCCTCTTCTCAAAATAATAGGCTTACCCCCTTATTCATAAACGTTCTATAGGCCTCTGCTAACTTGGCAATCGTTTGTCCTTATCTGTGAAAGGTAAGTGTCATAATGACAGATAAGGACAAACGATTGCTAAGTTAGCAGAAGGCTACAGAGCGTTTATGAATAAGGGGGTTAGACTTTGGGCTCATTACATTACATCATCATAATAATCATCATCAGCCTGAAGACGTCCACTGTTGAACAAATGCCTTCCTTTAGAACACCATTATCGTCATCTCGCGGATGGAGGACGTGCGAGTGGCAAAGCGCATCTTCTACAGCGAACTTGAGAAGGGCAAGCGAAAGCATGGCGGACAACTCCTCAGGTATAAGGATGTGCTAAAGCGGCATATGAAAAAGTGCAATATTGAGCCTACGCAATGGGAACAGCGCGCCTCAAAGCGGCCGGAATGGAGAACTTTGGTGGCAAGCAAAGTCCAAGTTTTTGAAACTCGTCGTTGCTCTGAGTTGGATACCAAGCGCGATGAATTGAAAGCTCGACCACCTGCGGCAATCAATTATAACTATATTGAGGGGGTGCTCACATGTCCGCAATGCGCGCGAACTTTTGTAAAAAAGATTGGCTACAGAAGTCACATGCGAGCACATGGTCGTACTCTAGGAAGGAGTTGAGGCGGTCGCCATGGTCGGGAACGGCCGGGAGCACATCATCGTCATCTCCAGCCTAACTGAGTGCGTGATTTATTTACATATGTATGTACTAAATAAAATAAAAAAATTGATTGGTAGAAAGTCGAACGTATCTACGTGCGTTCCCATTCAATTTGGCGTTGGCGAATTTTCTGGAAACACATCGACGATGTAATGTAGGAACGAAGCCTTGGAACGTAATCAGCGCGGGCAGACTGCCAGCACAGCCATGGCGAATATCTCGAACAAGAACTAGGGAAATGTAACGGAATTATGAATGTAGCTCCTACACGACAAGGACAGCGAACGTGCAAGTGGGCCGCCTGATGGTAAGCAAACATGGACCCATGGACACCATGCCAGATGCCAGCCTAGAGGGCTAGGATAGAACACGTCTTGTGCCAGTAATTAATTTCACGGGATGTCTTACTCTCCACGCCGGAAATAGTCCAAGATGTGCTGCTTGGCGGCAGGATTAGCGAGCGACGGTGGTAGCGATCTGAACGGATCTTGCACGAGGTCTTACCAACCGCAAGGCTTGCCCGCAAGCTTGTTGGGTTGGTATCGTTTTCTGATCCTAAGCGCATGTTCTGGCTACGTCTCATTTTTTATTTATTTTGTGTAGCCTATTTGCCACTGCTGGGAAAAGGTCTCTCCTTTCAGCCTAGCGATCCGGATGTATTCGGCAGACATGTCCCGACCAGTTCCGCTAGAGTTTTGCGGCTTTCACCCCTACATAGACAATTCGAGTCATGGAGCGCAGATCTGTGTTTCCGATTCTATCAGTTACTCGAACACCTAGGATGCTGCGCTCATGGCTCGTTGGCAAACTTTGAGTTCTCAATTACAATGTTAAAAACTCATTTTTTTGGATAAGCTTGTTTGCGCTTGTGTGCAACTGTACGACCTCTCTTCGTCGTTTGTTTTATTTGGTCTGAAAGCGACCTTAATGATTACGCAAACATTGAACTATCAACTCGTTCCAGTATTTGCTAACACTTACTTACATTAAGTGCCAGCATACGCCCCAAATGGCTACAAGAAACTGCAAGTCAGCCGATAATGGATGATACCGGGAACTCTTCATTATCGAAAAAGGTCAAGCATCTGGATGATGAATGTTACCGTTTTTTTACCGTTATTTTACCGTTACCTGGGGTTCCGGTAATACCGCTCCGGGACTTACCTGCAACGAAATGAGTCAACATCAATCATGATTCACTTAATGGTGGGCAAATGAAAGTCGTTAATGTTCGCTACAAGGGTGTCGATCAAATGTAATAAGATATACGATGTATATTGAATAAAGGAGTCGAATGGGGAGCAACGAAATTACGTATTTTGACGTCGGTAATGTTGGTATAAACACATTAATATTTTTTTCACTGAACACTTCTCTTTCTTCAAACTTCAAAACTTCTCAATTCTAAAATCAAATTAATTTTGGAGACTTAAATATTTAACTTTTGTATTTATTCTCTGTCGAGGGATATGATTAAATAAAACTACAAAATAACTTTTTAACTAACCTTTTTTCAATTAACTCCCGATTGTAACCAATTTTGAAAATCCGGGACAAACTAAGTCCGAAACTTCAGTTAGTCCAAAACTTGTAGTAAAATTGTTTATTTGCGAAGTACCTAGGCCGGAAAAGAGCTCTTTTACATTTCTTATTTCAATTCAACTACGGCTTTCAGAAAAACCATATGCGCCAAGAAGAATGCGAGTTTACAAATATAACTGTATTCTAGACTCCAAAATAAATAGTTTTCGCTGATCGTGTTCTTCAATATCCTGGCCTACGAGGTAGGTACAGGTGTCAATGCCCTCACGAGACCTGCTTGTTCGCTATCTCCAAAAATAAAAGACGAACGAGAATATCAGGAGACTCATTTTCCGTGACGCTGAAAAAACTGTCCCAAAGGAGTTTTTTAAAGTGCTGTGAATTGAGGCAATTTACGAAAGCGTGCCGCTCGTACTCAACAAAATTAAACAGAGTTCAAGACCATGTAAATGTAAATAATCGGTTAAAATCTAGAGAGGTAACGTTCCGTGCGTGCAGGACAAATTATAATTCTGCTTAAGCAAGGGGATGGCCGCGATTTTATCTAATAATTACAATTATTATTTCTTGATAAGTGTAATGTACTTGGAATTAAGAAAAAGACGTACTCTCGTAACACCGTTTAATAACAACTGAACACTCCATCGAGCGCGATGCATACCCTCTTTCTATATCATCACTTTAGGTCTACCCACATATACCATATACCACAACAAGCGACGCAACGAGCGGTTCCGAAAACGTTAGTACGGGGAGCGCCTCCGTCGTAAACTCACCCTTCAAATAAAGCCAATAAGATCGAAACTAGTATCATCATATATGTATATAGCTTGCATTTCTAATTAGCTTAGATGCTAAGCCTAGGTACGTAATTTAAAAGGCTGCATTTACAACACGAGCTGAAACAACATTGTAAAAGCAAGTTCCGCGAAACGCTATAATTTAACCGCTTTCCAAGAAAAACCAATAACTCGTACAGAAATTTCATGTAAAAAAGGCGCTCATTTCAGCAATTTCAGTTTCAAAACCGACGTATTTCGCGTGTAAATTTCACAAATGCTCCAAATTATTAAAATAATGGAAACTTCAACGTCTGCTCGTGCGGCGCGCTTTGTTTTATTTTAAACTGGAATGAAGCGATAGAACGTGGGCGTCGCTCAAAGCATATTTGTCACCAGTACAGGCGGGTTGCTTTTTTTGCTGACGCCGTGGTTGCTAGCTTTTGGGAGCCCACGATAGGCCAATAAAGTGAAAGGCCACAATGGGCAGGGTTTATGAGAAAAAAAATCACACCCAATCCAATAGCTAAAGATTTGAAAAAAGATGCTTTAGACGACTTCTACCCTTCTATAAATGGATATTTTTTTAAATTGTGAACCAGATAACGATGCGGTTTATGAAAAACGTTGGCTTATATCATAATTATACAATACATACATACATAATCTCGTCTTTATCCCTTACGGGGTAGACAAAGCCTCAGTTAACAAGACCTAAAGATCACCTTTAGCATGGTTAGCATGACTCATGATAATGAAGACAAAGAACAATAACGGGTTTAGCAAAATTCCCACGACACACGGTTTTCTGCAGCTAGAGGAAAAAGCTCTAGTCTATTTCCAAGAAAAAATGAAGCTCATCTTCGGGTCCAACAGATGTTCCAGAATTCATTTTGTTCATGACTTTACCTAAAGCAAGGCAAAGAATACAAGATAAAGAAAGTAAACACAAGTTCAAGCGCTCAAACGTTGACAGTGGCGGTACTGAGTGCTTTCCTGTACCACGAATCACGGACAGCAGAGCTGTCATCGACCAACTGACGCCGTTTTTGAAAGGTAATAATCGTTCGCTATCGCAATGTAACTCAGTAACGAACGGTCCAATAGCTTACATTTTTATCTCAACTTTACATTTATCTGAACTTTTTTTTTGTTTATGGCAACACTAACCAATAGCTGTAAGTAAGCAACCACTACTGCCAATGGTACCTGACAACAACAAAATATACGTCCACCAGTTTCACGTTTTCATTTATAACCATTAATCCACCAAAATTGACACCAGTAAATTCAAACTGAACTAACAAACACGTCAACTCAATAGAGCTGAATTATTGATGTAACGAAACAGTACACGAGTCATCGCCGCCAACATAATAAACATTTCGGTCCGCTTTCAACACGAAACAGCATTAGTTCTCGCTCGCTGCCTCCATTCTGCCAAGAGACAACGACTCCTGCAAGTTTTCTTATCTATGTAAGAGTATGAAAAAAAACCTTACTTCCATGTTAGTTTAGTTCAAAGTTGCCAAGTTTATAGGAAATTTCAAATGTTATAAAACGAAGTTTTCTGTTGTTTTTACTAAATAGAGTTGTGATAAAAAGCAACGGAGTTTGGAAGGCTGTCTCAACGTTCAAATTCACGTTCAAAACGATTAATACGGTAACTGGTAATAAGAACTGTCAAAGCAATAAAATGATCTTAAAACTTCTTCGTTCTGATTAAACTACAATAATCAACAAACTTATAAACTTTATTACAAAAGTAGGATTAAAAACAGAAAACCATTGCAAAATCAGAATTCTTTTACTTATCCTTGATTTCAACGGCTGGAAACACAACGGCACATTTCTTTGGCAAAACGTCTGCGAAGACGAGACGACAGCATTAAAGACCTTTTTTAAAATCCCTCAAAGGAGGTGTCAGAGAGGTGAATTTAACTCTCCCGCTGTAGTGGTCTCTTCAGAAAGATTTAAAGTGTTTGAATTTAAATTAAGTGAACATCTTTGGACGAAAGTGCAGTTAAATGCATTTATTCGTGGCTTTTCTGAGCATGAATAAAAAACTTAGACGGAGTTAGGTTTTTTATGGCTTCATAAATATGCTTACTATTCAAATTAAACAGACTTTAAAAAAGGCGGCGGTTACTTCTGCGCAATTTGTTACACCAATTTGCTAACTCGTCACTCTTTCAAATTATTCAATTACATCGGTTTATGGTCAAACATGCGTGTATTTACCTCCAATAGTCAATGAATTGTTGTTTTTCCGGCTAGCAAAATTTGTAACTGGGCTGAGGGCTTCTGAGTGGTTTTTGAGCTGAGGTTGGTCAAAAATAAAGTTATGGCATAATAGAGCCTGAATCCAAGCCATAAAAAAACCGAGGCTTTTGGCGGGAGATGATACAGTTACGACAGGAGCGTTTTAGATAATTTAGGCTAACGCAAAAGAAAGAGAAGAGAAATACTATTGTCTTGTAGTGTTAAGAGACAAAACACATGTAATAACTTATACATTATGCTGTCTGAAGGAAGATAGTTACGGAACTATTCGATTCGTTTTTAATCTATTAAATACTGTTGTTTTTCAAATCGTCACTATACTTCATTTCAAAAAGTTCAACCTTTTAACATGCAAACCAGATAAAAGTCAAAGCCCCAATCCTTTTTATCTTAGTTACTCGGAATTCTTAACCAATATACAAAGCAAACATACGGCATAAGCTTTCAATTTTACTTAATATGTATTCCATACTTTAGTCCAAGTTATTTAACTACATACACAAAGTAAGCACGCCAAGCATATGAATGACTTATTTTCCAAAGCAAACATAGTTTAGTGAAGTTTGTGGATCGGTGACGTGACCACTCATGTCGGGGTGGATAAACAGAACACGTCTTCAAATATTCTATCAGGATTAACATAATATAGAGTGTTTTAACTGTTTGTCAAGTCAAAGTACAAATAACACTTTATATAGCTAAAGAAGACCATACGTCATCATGATAATCATCATTATATCAGCCGTAGGACGTCCACTGTTGGGCAAAGGCCTCCTTCAGACCTCCAGTTGCCTCGGTTGGAAGCGGCTTGCATCCACCGTGAACCCGCGACTTTCCAGGTCACTCGTCCACCTCGTTGGTGGACGTCTAACGCTGCGCTTGCCAATCCGCGGTCTCCAATCGAGAACCTTTCGGCCTCAACGACCATCTGTCTAAGACCATAAGTAGGGACGTCAAAAAAAAAAACAAAGTCACAAAATAAAATAAAAATCCATAGACATCGGATGGTTGTTTTTGTCCTAATTATGTTTCATCTAGTTTGAGCTATATGCTGAAACCATCGACGTTCTGGGAACGTTAGACGTCATTTCGTCAAACCCTCAGTTTATCTGTTCCATCTTTAAAACGCTTTATCTTCTAACCACACACTATGGCCTTTAGTTACTGTTACCTTAGGCCCTGTCTACCTCGTAAGGGATAAGACGTGATTTATGTATGAATATACACACCATTCGATGCACTCTACCCACGACAGTCGGGTGTGGCAACACCCTACTTTGTGTAAGCAAAGTTCAACTTGTACGTTCAACACCTTATCCACAAACTTCTTATCCATTTGCAGCACAAACTTCCGTAGTCCCCGTCTATTGTACATTTTTATATCCACTTTCAACACGACAAAACTTCGCCAGCGTGAATGTAGCCGGATGCTGTCACTCTACTAGATTCTCTCCACTTTGCCTTGCTAAGTAGGTATAATTCTATTAAGAGGCCTCCCGTGACCAGAGGGCTGGCCAATATTTCGCTCAGCGAATAAGCATTGCCATACAACGTGGCAATGCTGCCAGCCTGCTGGGCACCCTCCCCATTGGCGGCGATTTGGGAGATTTTTTTTATCTTTAATAATAGTTTTAGCTAGGTTTAAGTTATTTTTAAGTTTTGACTGTTCTTTATTGTTTTCTTTTGCTGTTGTAAATAAAGTTCTAAATTTGATTCTATTAACATAGAAATATGTGAAACATTTACATCCATCCGCTGGGCACAATCTTGCTAAATGTGGCCTGTAGGTACCTATTACCTTAGGCTCTGTCTACCCCGTAAGGGATAAAGACGTGATTTGTGTATGTGTATGTATGTATGTATTAAAAAAACACGTATTGACGCTCATAGAATCACAGCCGCCCTCTAGCGAGGACTGCGATTAGCCATCACTCTTTCTGAAAAAAAAAACCTTAGGCTTTTAAAACGTTAAGAGTCGCGTTCATGTCCACTTTGGCTAACAAATGCTTGCTCTTTACGCAAGTTACGTTCGGATAACTTTGGTATATAGGAAACTAGCGACCAGCCTCGGTTTCGCACACGTTGTTAAACTATACCTACATATAAACACGTTTGAATCATTATATCCACGAAAAGTTTACTAAGGTCTGGAAGGGATAAAGACGTGATTTGTGTATGTATGATTTGTGTATGCGTTTAAAAGATCTAAGCGTAACATACAGACGGCGCTGAGTGCATTTGTTTAACAGTATGTAAAGATTAGTAAATTTTTAAAGCCGGCGTATAAATTCAGTCATCAAAACCCGTTTTTTCAGACCCTTTTCTCCAATCACAACCCAATTTTACAATTCATAGAACCACAGCACAACGCTGTAGAATTCTCCAGTCCATTGACAAAACTGATGTTATGGAGCCACGGTAATCGATACGCCCTTTATACACTGTATACATGCAGTCTACTATATGTGTATGTGCCCATAGCATGTATTGAGTAGCATGGCATGTGCATTTAGCGCTAACATGGATTTATTTGCGTGCAAATGTACGCTGCACGCTTATTTACTGATTGGAAATTATACGCCGTGATTTGCAACTTGCCAGTCTTCCCACGCAGGTCCAGTGGGTATTGGGAACTACACACACACTGTTGAACCGCACACATGTGTGCAAAAGTGTCTCCACCAATCTAGACATAGTGATTTTTTGGAAGGTATACGTGCAGTAAAGGGACGTATGTAAGCTGGAGGTGACGATGATGAAAATATATTCTTCTGAATTGGTTTTAAATTGTGTCTGACCGAAACATGTTTTTTTGCCGAAACCGAAACTTCGGTTTTGATTACAGTTTCGGCCAAAACCGAAACCAAACTTTTATTAATGTGATTAAAACGTTGAATAAAATGTCAGGGGGCAGTTTTTTCCAGATATATTATTTATTAGTTTATTTATTCGTTACAAGTAACAGAGATCTCAAATAATGTTAGTATACACAGAATCTTAAAAATATGTGAGATTAGATTTAACAGCTTTATACTCTCAACTACTTTTCACTTTTCTCGGATTGAAATTTCAACATTACCACAGTGATAGGTACTGGGTCTAAATTAAACACTAAAAAGGGAAAATATTACATGAAAGCGCGACATGACTTTAGGCCGAAACCGAAACTTCGGACACTAGTTTTAAATGTGGCAGAAACATTGTTTTACACTCAAACGCTCCACAAGCCTTACTTTTTTATCTCACACTGCTGATGGTTCAGCATTTTTATAAAACTAACCTAACCTAAGTTCTACAGGGTGGCCATTTCAAAGCTTTCAAAATTACGATTTCAGAGAAAAAATACCAAATGATCATTATGGCTAAGACGGTTCTGGCTGAAAATCAGTGCTGCAGGTGTCTAACACCTCAGCGTAATGCGACCGTTTCACTTTTGCGAAGACACACACAACGCTCATGGTCGCGTCAAAATAAAGTCGCTTTCTCTGTCCCTATGAAATGAAATGAAAATAAAATGAAATGTTTTTATTCCAGACTTGCATCCATAATAATCCCCCTATAATAATAATGTCCCTATGTCCCTATGTATGCTTATATCTTCAAAACCACACAACGGATTTTGATGCGGTTTTTTTTTAATAGATAGAGTGATTCAAGAGGAAGTTTTTTATGTATAATACATGCATAATATACCGTGCGAAGCCGGGGCGGGTCGCTAGTTCTCTTATAATTGTGTGTCTTGCAAAAAAGAATAAATGTTTTCTTTCTTTCTTTCACTACATTAACGGCATAAGAAATTCGGGCAAATGCGAATATTCGGGTACAGACGCTCCGCCTTAGCCAAGCATGTACGTACGTAGGTAGGTACTACGGTCTCTATAGTGTACACACGTAGTACACTACGTTCGTGCGGCCTGCATTGTTAGAAGTTGGCTCTTCTTTGTGCTGTAATGGGTATTTAACCGCGAAACCGGGTGTATTACAAGGGGGTTCACTGAGAGTTGGAAAACTGTCATAATGAGTTCTAGTTTGAATTCACGATGCAAATGAACTCAATCGCTGTACTAAGCTTGTTAGTTTAACTTAGTACAGCTATATTTGAAGCGAAGGAAATGGGGACTGTATGAAAACGGATGAGTAAATGAGATAAATGGTATACGCGGCGGCAAAAAATGTGGCCTTCATATTTGCAATATAGGTAATTTTTATGGAGACTGGGCCAAATTTAAGTAAGTAAGTAAGTAAGTAAGAATCATTTATTTTTCTTAGAGTTCTTAATTAGTTTAAAATTTAGTTATAGTTTAATTTGCTTTAAGTTTTAATTATTTATATTCTAAACGTGACGTGATATGTGTGTATGTATGTATCAAAAATATAAAATGTATCAAAAAACCGAAGACGCAACACAACAGATAGTAAGTAATACATAGTTACCTACAGTTTTACAATAAAACTATAGGAGCCTTATCATGACGTCTCAATGCTATTCAATTCCGATTCTTTAGCTGTCACTTTTGACACTTCTAGTATCGATCTGGTATTTATCGATCCAACTTTGGTTCGGAATTAAATCGCATTATACTTCATGGTAAGCCCCGAGGTCATGGGAAGAATAACCGCATTTTACAAGCTTTTATTTACTTTCAGATTAATTTCTGCTTGTAATAAAAACTTACATGTGAAACTTGATCCCTTTCCAGTATAGCACCACCTCGCCCAGTCGTATATCTTACAAATCGCCAAGTCAAGCTAACATAAATTCTCGCCACTTATTCCAACATAAATGCAATACAGACTATTCCTAGCTAAAGTTTTGAGAGCAAAGTTCAAGCTTTTTTCCGAAGTAAAACGTCGAAGTGTCTGAGACGCTGAAAAATAACCACTTTGAAGTTGAAGCGTTGCCGCGCAACTTTCAGGCAATATAAGTAAGCTTATTGTACAGTGCGAAGGAGCTTTTAATTTATTGTGTAAGAGATATTATCAGTGGAAGTTTTAAGCGTTTAGACATTTTGATGGGGTGCGAGTCGGGTTACCTCCGCGTGGTCAAGAGCTGCGGTTCGTTTTTCGATCCGTCCGAGGGTGCAGTGCTTGGTCCGGTGCACCCTAGGCATCGGTTATTTCCTGGCAGATTCTGAGGGATATCATTATCCGATGGCTAAGAGCCCGACAGGGTGGAGGGGGGTCTTTGACCATTACCGTACAACGTTGCCGACATTTTGTCACGAGGTTTTTTAATCATATTTTTGTTACTTTGACATTGAAACGCCACAAATAAGAAGAAGAAGAAGAGCATGCTCGTAAATTTTCGGTCACAGAGTACGATTCGAAGGCGTTTGCGTAAAAATGACAAATACTATGAGAATAGTTTGTTGCCGTATCGATCCGCAAGTGGCGCTGCTAATTTTTCCATAAGTAATTGAGTCTAGAGGGTCAAATTATTTTTAACCATTAAATATTTTGGCGGCCTGTATTCGGATGCCAAATGAAATACAAAATTGTAAAAAATATGTGTGTGTGCTGTGTTTGAGTGTAGTATTCCACTAGCTTTGTTAAAATGGCTTTTTGTAAATTGTGTTTTTAGAATCAGTTTAGTTCCATTCCAATCGGGTCAGAATGTGTGATTCGCACAGAATTTGATTTTAAGTCTTGAATGTTTAAGTCATATAAGCATTGGAAGTAACTACAAAACCTGCAAATCATACCTTGACACCAAATACAATTAAATTCGAATAGTTATGGCTCTTGGACGGTGGCCAAACATTCAGCTAATACAGGGGACTGTCTCGGACAACGCTTGGTGAGTAATGGTCACCCTAATGCGTCGGACAAGCTTTGATATGCTTGTGTATTCATATTACACATGCGAAGGTAAGTTTAGAGGCATGTTTGAAGAGATTGATGAATGTAGAGAAGCGAAAGAGGCATGCCAGGAGTGTATAAAGTGGAACAAAGAGGTCTCTGCCTACCCCAATGAGAAAGAGACGTGATGACATATATAAGGTAATGCGTATGTCTTTGTTAATAGAAAGGAAAGAGGGATATTCTAAGCGGATTTTGTATAAATAAAATAAATATAAAAATGATTTATTTCAGGCCAGTTAGGCCATAAAAACACTACGAATGATATAAAAAAACTACATTAAATTAAAACCAGAATTAAAATAACAATTGAAATTAAAGTAAAAATTACTAATTTAAACTCTTACTAATATTATAAATGCGAAAGTTTGTGAGGATGCGACAATAATGACGATGTGAGTGGGCGAGTGAGTGAGTGTGTATGTTTGTTCCTTCTCCACGCTGAAACACCTGGACGGATTTGGATAAAATTTGAAACGGAGATCTGGTAACCTAGATTAAAACATAGGAAAGAAAGAAAGAAAGAAAGAAAGAAAGAAGACATAGGCAACTTTTTATTTCGGAAAATTGCATAGTTCCCGCGGGATAACAACAAACATGTCAAAGGTAGCTGCCTAAATTTGCAACGTGAATAATTTTTGCTGAATAGGTACTATCAACATCAGTTCTTAAGTCTAATTCTACTAATATATATATACATGGGAACATAAGTGTTGGCATTCACTTACCATTATATGGCTCACTTTGTCATTGCCCACCTTATTTCATTAAAGACACACTTTCTATCACTTTTGTCGCGTCCCACAACAAAGCAAATAAACTACAATGTGAGTAGCAACAAATCCAAATTATCCTGTCAAAACTGATCGCTTGGTAAACACAAACATTCATCGTAACCGATTAAAATCGTTACGCACTCTATAATCGAAAGCGTTACAATAATCGGTTAATAGTAATCGATATTCTTTTTAGGGTTACGTGGCCAAACCAAAAATACATTTAAATTTCTAAACGACACTAAAAATTAGAACACAGAAAAATCCGAAAAGTAAAGCTATGGCCGGGAATCGAACCCGGATCCTCGTCATTCCCCGGTAAGCCTTCGAATTTTTCTATCTGTTACTAGCTGTCACGTAACCTTGTTACAATGCGAATTTTTGTCAAATTTTAGCGAATAATACATTTCACCGACTGACACTTCAGTATGTATAATACGGTAGTATTATACGGAACCTTTCGTGTTCAAGTCCGTTTCGCACTTGGCTGATTATCAGCCGCTGTGTCCTCAAAACACGTGAGGGCCCGAAGATCTTTATTTACACGAAACCCCCCTAAAGGCGGGGGTACACTGGCTTGTTTACGTGTCACACTCGATTTTTGTGGCTTCGATAGTTTGTCAATGTGCCGCGATCTGTGTAATATTGGAACTGAAATGTGCAAGTGGGGCGAGATTTGTTTAGAGAGTGCGTTCGTATACAGAATGTATACTTGTCCATGTGTAATATTTTCAAGCATGTGTGTGTGTACGGTCAAGTGCAAAAATAGTATCGATACGAGCTTCTGAAAAATATGTCCCACGACCTTATTACGCCGGTGTAAGAGTGTACGGTACTTGTTTTTGAAACTTTCACTAGATACATATTATTACACTTGACTGTACATATTAAGTTCGCCGAACTAAAATGGCTTACCTTAAATGGGACCTTACGACGTCTTAATGCTATTCAATTCTGATTCAATAAGCTGTCATTTTCGACACTAGTATGGATCTGAAAGCAATCGATGCAACTTTGGTTCGGAATTGAATCGCAAGTACGTTATGGTAAGGCCTTGAACCTCTAGTGTTTTGTTCATTATAAAACTAGCTTCTGCCCGCGACTTTGTCTGCGTATTATACATATAAAACGTCTGCGTATTATACATATAAAAGTCCTCAAAGTAAAATCGCCATAGTAAACTCGAGTGTTACGTTAAATATTTTCCATCAGAATTTATGTGGTATTACTAATAAGAGGGATGAACTTGAATTGTATCTGTATGTTCTTCCTAATGTTCAACACTGTCTGCATAAGCGAGCATTTCCTGAACGCTATTGCAGCGCCACTTTTTAGCTTAACAGAACATAAACTTGCAAGTTTGAATACTAGGTCAAATATAAACCTTCCTCTCGAATCACTATCTATTAACGAAACCGCATCAAAATCCGTTGCTTAGTTTAAAAGATTTAAGCATACATGACACTAGACGGAAAGCGACTTTGTTTTATACTATGCGGTGATAGCGTGGGACGGAAGTTCTTCGACCGACTGTCGGAGTATCAACATCCGCAGAAGAAGCCTGAAGCGAGCAGCGCGGCGCGAAGCATTCGGGAGCGACGAACTGGAGGAGGACGAGCTAAGAGACATCCAACTAAAAGATGTCCTTATGTTCGGCAGGAAGACACGAAGATTCGGGGAGAGTTGCTGTGTGGGACCGCTGCTGGGACAGTAACCGGCGGCTTCAGATGATCGCCATAGAGGATCGACAGCCCGCCTGATCCAGCCAGGCGTCCTCACATCATCATCATCATCATCAAGCCTGAAGTGAATCGAGTTTGGAGTATTTCTGTGGTAATTTAGGTTATTACATTTTCTAAAGCATAGACTGCATGAATAGAAAACATGTCTATGAGAAAATATGGCTGTTTTGCGCGTTGACCTCTCTATATCACTGAGTAGCAAAGAGACATCAATTTCTTTTAAGAAAAATACTTCAAGCGGCTTAACGACTTGCCGTTTAGAATCAAACATACCGAGTATTTACACAATACCAGCTCCTACCATTTGATCGCTTACAACGCAGTTCGTGTCGCATCATTGGTGACCCTATGCTCTCTGTGAAACTTGACCCTCTTCCTCTTCGCAGAGACGTAAGTTCTCTTTGCGTGTTCTACAGGATCTATAATGGGGAGTGCTCCGATGAACTTTTTAACCTTGTTCCAGCTGCCAAGTTCCATCACCGTACTACTCGACGTAAAAGTAGTTTCCACCAACATCACCTCGATAGTTGGTGCTCCAACACCGTGCGATTCAAGCGGTCTTTCTTGCCCCGTACGTGCAAAATTTGGAATGGGCTGGCGGCTGGGGTTTTTCCAACTGGCTATGACATGGCTACCTTTAAGAGGCGAGTGTACCATTTCTTGCAAGGCCGGCAACGCGCTAGCAGTCCCATTGGTGCTGTAGTTGTCCATGGGCGGCGGTGATCACTTACCATCAGGTGCACCGCATGCCCGTTTGTCGGTTTTAATATAATAAAAAAAAATACAACATAGTATAGGTACATAACCGTAGTGTTTCGTCAAATATTGTTATGATAAGCGAGGCAAATACAGTGGAGGGTAATTTGATAGCCGGCCTAATATACCTTGTCTACTAAACTTACCCTGCCTATTACTTACCCTGGCGTCGGGGTAATTCGAGTGCACGTAATGGAATGAAAATGTACGGTTAACTGTAGTTTTATGGCCAACCTTTGGCTTGGCTTAAGTAAGACATATTTATCGCATTTTGATCGAGTTACTTCTTTATCACATACATACATACACCAATCACGTCTTTATCCCTTACAGGATAGACAGAGCCCAAGGTAACAATACCTAAAGGCCACGTTTAGCATGATTATGGACGTATAGGTGGAAAGGGGAATCAAAAATAGTGATGGATTGCTAGTCGCATCACCTATAACATGACTTCTAAGATTTTCGCCCATTCCCTCGAGGGGCTTTTACCATCTGCGCGGGAAGAAAAGCAACTAGTACATTCTATGTTTTTCCTTTACTCCCAGACCAGCTTGGAAGATATCCATGCATCTATGTCCACCCTATTCCTGCTAATATTATAAGTGCGAAAGTTTGTGAGGATGTATGGATGGATGAATGTTTACTCTCACGCCAAAACAGTCGCACAGATCGAGATGAAATTTGGCACTGAGGTCGATTATAGTCTAGGGTAACACATAGGCTACTTTTTATTTCGCAAAATTGCGTAGTTCCCGAGGGATAGCGATAAACATCCACAAAAGTTGCGGGCAACAGCTAGTACTTTAAAAAGTATATGTATATCGCAAAGGTAAAGAATAGTAGAGTGGGAAGGTTCGAGATGCTCGCAAACAGCGACACACGCCGCGCGTTAACGTAAATATTACAGCGGTAGGCGGATTGTGTTGGATCCAATTTTTTAGGGATCACCACGAACATCGGGGCTACTCCGAAACTCGTTCGAAGTTCGAATCGCACCGCCCCTCCCACTCTTGAATTAATGACTATTAGTACGATCGGAACCAAACGAGCATCGAACATCGAATTTCACAATATGAGGCCATATTTGTCGAACTTGTTTTGATTTATAACGGCAAACTAGCAACTCCAGTATTCCTAGATACACTATAGACACTCCTGGATTGCAGATGCGTTGCAAGCCTAGGGGACTGAGAAGAAGACCTCTCTCTCTCTCTCTCTTCTTCAACCTTTTTCTACCCAATGCTGAGTAAAGGTCTCTTCCATAGCCCTCCAATTGCTGCGGTCTTGGGTTTTCCGCATCCAGTCCTTCCCCGCTATTTGAATGAGGTCATCGGCCCATCTTCTGGGCTGTCTCCCCACGTTTCTGCGCTCAGTCCTGGGCCTCCACTCCAGCACTTTCCTACCCCATCTTCCATCAGATCTGCGGCATATGTGGCCAGCCCACTTCCACTTCCTTGAGAAGACCTCTTATACCAATAATTTCACCGGCTGTCTTACTCCACGCCGAATCCCAGCGGTGCAAGAGCTACTGCTTATGGATATGATTAGCGAGTAAGATATTGAACGAGGAGCTACCACCTAATTAGTAATTCAGTAATGTTTCCTTGAACTGTCATGTTTTGATCTGTTCATTCTCCGTGAATGCTCGCAATGGAGGTAATTGAAAGAGAAGTGAGAGCACTGTGAGAAAAAGATAGACGTTGAGTTTTGCAAAACATGTTTTTGTGAACAATCACAAACATTTTTATCCCTTACGGGATGTCAGAGCCTGGGTAAGACACAGTGTATTACTAGCGTGTCGTCCATAGAACTCGATTCCCACCGGCTTGTCTATTTTAAGGCAGTCGGACACTTTTATAGTGCAGAATTAGAGGAGAAGGCTAGTTAAATGCCCTTCGGCACGCCACTGCAGTGTATAATTCCATTAAACGCGTAAAGTTACACTTTTACGTTTCCAAGGAACCCTCACTCAGAACTGAACGCTCCCGACTTCCCCCGACGTCGCGCGAACAAATCTCGGCGGACCGAAGTTAAATAAAGGGGTAAATGTATGCAAATGAAGCACACTTGTGAAATCGAGGTGCCCGGATCCGCAGTAAAACTAGCTTTGCTCTCTGGATGCTTCTCTTAATAAGAAAAAGTTCGAGATGAAACGTATTAGAGACCTCTGCGGGTTTGCGAGGCACTTTAGTGAAATGTTTGTGAGACAAACGCTGCGCCGCCAGAGATGTGCGGAGAGGAGCGGTGTGAATAAAATCGATCAATAAGCCGCAGAACTTACCTTGATTGTGTCTGGTAATCGCTTGTTATTTGAAAATGGCGACTTACCTGAAAATAAAAAAAAATGATCAGAACTTGGGCCAAAAACAGAGATTGTAAGAAGATAAAAAACCAGTGTGTTCGTTCGTTTAGATTAGTTTTAAGTTTATATTTATACATACATACACAAATCACGTATTTATCCCTTATGGGGTAGATAGACCCTTTTTTTAGAGAGAGGAAATCTTTATGGATGCCCAAGGCACAGGGATGCCTAGGGTTATGTGGGACTCCAAACCCAAACTAAAAACTCCGGCGTTGCCTCAATCCGGTGTGATGGGGACGCAGTGGGATGCCACTATGGTTTCACCACAGATGGTCCAGCGGTGGCCCCGGCTTCCGCCAGGACCGCGCCAAGAAGGGGAGGCCCCTACGCTGGGCCCGCGGTAGACAGAGCCTGAGGTAACAAGACCTAAAGGCCACGTTTAGCCATCTTTATATTTATACAACATAATATATAGATTACAACTTCTGCCCGCGACTTCGTCTGCGTAGAATTATACATAAAATGAATCACTCTATCTATTAAAAAAAACCGCATCAAAATCCGTTGTGTAGTTTTGATAATATAAGCATACATAGGGACATGGGGACATAGGGACAGAGAAAGCGACTTTATTTTATACTATGTAGTGATAGTGATAGTGATTATATAAGGAAGCAAAGTTCACGAAAATCAAGCATCAGAGATAATTTGTCGGAATTCGGGAGAACTGAATATGTTACTCAACTTCGAGTTTCATGTCCGCATCCGTAATTGAGTCGTTTAAATTAAGAAATCGTAATGGAAGCGGTCACAGAACCAGGTAATTTATAACCTAAATATTCTTTACAGGCCAATAACTGCGAACGCCAATATGTGGGGCACACGTAGCAATATTAAGACACCGGCTAACTCCCGAATAACTGACATCTGGGTCACTCGCCAGACATACTATAGCTGTATATACGACATACAGTGTATACGACCTCCGCCACTTTAGAGGTCAGGTGTAGGGCTGTGGGATGGGCATTTTCCTTTACCTTTACAATTTTATGACGAAGAAGCACTCAATGTTAAATTTCTAAACGACACTGAAAATTAGAACAGAGAAACATCCGAAAAGTAAAGCTTTGGTCAGGAATTGAAGTAGGAACATAATTTTAACTTATTTAAAAAAAGTACAAATACATCCACCTACCTCTACGCCCTCAGTGTCTTGCTAAACGTGGCCTGTAGGTCTTGTTACCTTAGGCTCTGTCTACCCCGTAAGGACTAAAAAAGACGTGATTTGTGTATGTGTGTGTGTATATATGTACAAATACATACAAACACAAATCACTTCTTAACCCTTATGGGGTAGACAGAGCCTATGGTGACAAGACCTACAGGGCATGTTTAGCAAATTGTGGGTGTATGGAATCAAAATAGTGATGGGTTTCTGGCCGCATCGCCTATAACATGGCCTATGATTTTCACCCATTCCCTGGATGGGCTTTTACCATCTGCGCGGGAAGAGAAGCAAAAGTACATTCTATGATTTTCTTAGCTCCCAGGAAGTTTAAAAAAAAGTGATGTAATGAATACACTGAGAACGTAGTACTAAAATGCAGGTAAACATTCGCAAGCTGGAAGGTCAATTAAACCTTTGCTGGGGTATATAGACTGATTGTGACACCCGTGAAGTTTCTTGCGTGATTTTTGTGACATAGGTACAGCATAAAACTCAAAACGGCTGGAAAACTGTGGATGAGACTGGCACGGGACCGGGCAAAGTGACGTGAAAATAAAGAGGCCGTTACTCAGCAGTAGGTGGATGTGGGCTGATTAGACAGCATAAAACAGTCTATTAAGTTAAGTCCAATAAGTTACTCTCTTGGGTCTAGTGAGCTGTATTTGCAAATAGGGTCAAATTATGATATAGAGAAGAATAATGAGTATAAAAGACAATGCCGCAAGCACAAGCTGGCACTACGACAATTGGCCGCTAAAATTACTTAGCCCTCATGGCTGGCAACCCATCTGAAATATTTTGCAGTCGCGATGAACTATTTGCATGTTGGCTAACCTATTAAAAATGGCGCGAGCAGCGTTTCCGAATGCATGATCACTATCACTATCATCACCACTACATAGTATGAAATAAAGTCGCTTTCTCTGTCCCTATGTCCCTATGTATGCTTGTATCTTCAAAACTACACAACGGATTTTGATGCGGTTTTTTTAATAGATAGAGTGATTCAAGAGGAAGGTTTTGTATAATTCTACGCAGACGAAGTCGCGGGCAGAAGCTAGTTTAAAATAAACAACGGGTTGCACGGGAGTGCCGGCATAAGTGAAAACTACACGCACGCAAACTTGCGCAAGCGCCTAACGTCGCTTAAGACCCAGCAACAACTCTCCCTGTCTTACGAATTTTCGATCAGGTCACGTGTCCTGATGGTCAAGTAACCTGACGCGAGTTTAACATTTTTTACCCATCCCAAAAAGAGCACAGCGCCGCTAAAGAAGTTTTCACTTTTAAAAGTTGTTCTAGCTGTATTATGTGGTATAGAACCTTCCGAACGTAGTGATGTATACTAAACGCGTTCAATCAATACCCGCATGAGTAACTGAGCACGGTACACAACCGATTAATGCCGACTAATATTTGCGCGCAGCCGTAATCACGTGGGATGGAACTCAACATTTCTGTAATCGTTATTTTTTGCTAATTCCGCTTAGGGTGGATTCTATTTGAAGAATGAGATTTGATTTTTTCTCAAAGCAAAAAATAGCTGGGAATTGAGACCGGTTTCTCGTCGTATTGTGAGGCGTGTTATACTTGTACCCCAGGCGATTGGTAGATGTAGGTTCCTTGTGCCCATTAGTGATGCCGTCATAGGCTGTAGAATGGAAGAGTTTGCACTCTTGTTTGGCGTGGAAGGCAAGGCAGTAGGGAAATTACTGGCAAAAATTCTTCGAACTCAGCGGTTTAGGTATGCATTTGCAGTCCTTCACACATGCTATCACTCTCTCACAGAACATCAAAAGCCTGGTATCCTAATGGTCTTAATATATAACAGGCAAGGTTCGAGCCTGGACATGTAAGTCTACCATGAGCACTTCAGTAAAGGAACAACATCGACACGCATCTACGGAGCAATTCAAAGATGCCTAAGAAGTTCCCACTCTCATTTTGAACAGAGACCTGAGCCTAGCAGTGGCATACTGACACGATCATGGGCATTAGTGATTAGTACTACGTATACTATCAAGATACTCTCCTCATAAAGGAAATAACTTGTAAATAAAGAATCGCCAAAATCAAAAGTGCTAAGATATATGTAGTCCAACAGTGTTATTTGTTCCCGCCAATATTGTCACAAATAATAGACAGGTCTAGTTAATTGACCACGAATGACGTAGTCATGCAACCAAGCTATTTCCAAGAGTTGGATTGGTGGATATTGGCATGGCGAATGTAGGCGACGAACCTATTTAGGCAGCCACCTTTTTATTAAACTATTATATTTTGGCACTGGCCACAAATAAAGTTAATTGCACGCAGCGTTAAAAGAAAACAAAAACAAAAGAGAGTCCAGTCATTGCTCTTGTCAGCGCTGCGTGTTGAATTTTTACTATAATTTAAATTGTTTTATTTATTAGTTTCTACAGTCTACAGCGAGCACTTGACCCGATAAGCCAAGAGACGGCTGATTCCAAGTGCGCCCGAAAAACATTTACTCTTTTATAATGTTACAAGTTTTGCTACAACACTACACCGAGCACTAACCCATCGACAATAGACGCCTCGGAAGAATTTTAAAGATAATATTATCGTGAGGTAAGGGCCCTTGGCGCGAGTGCCACCTCACATTTGCATATCCAATCCACTGGGTGCTTCTACGGCCGACAATTTTTACCGTGGATTTTCGATTTTTGTCGTCGACGAACGAAATGCCGTCGCGTGCGATTTGTGGAGAATTTAAAGTACCTTAGCAGTCTTCATGGGCGAAGCTTTATTACTGAATGTACGATTGTTGACTGTATTTGCGTTGATATCCAAATCTACGTAGTACACTAAATTGCTAGACGTATCGACCAATAGAAATGTGATGAAAACTTGCGCGATTTGGAAGGTTACAAAGACTTGTTTATACGCAATAGGGTGGAGGAAGTGGATCAGCTGATGGATAGTGAGCACGAGCACCCATAGTCCCGCGCAAAACCAGAGATTATCACTGTTGCCATCCTAAAGAGAGCTAAGATCGACCTCATGTGTTAATAATCATACGCTGTCTTACGCTCCAAGTCTGAACACAAAAGTTTATAAAAAAAGGGCAATGAACCAAAAATAATTACCTTGCTACTCCGCTACTGAAGTAAATATTTTTTGTTCATTGAAATGGACCTCCGCAAAGTGACGCCTGATTCAATAAAAAAGGGTATTAAAAGTTTTGCCTTTAAAACATAGAGAACCTACTAGCGTCTTAGTTTCATATCTGACTCTCTTAAGTAACCCGTAATCCACTTTGGATACACAATATTACGAATAACAGCCTCCAAATGCCGAAATCATAACCTGGAACAGGCTTTGCCCGTTTTAATAATTCATGCTCCTAAATATATCCCGTAAGATACATCCAGGGCTTGTAGGCCGGGCATAACCGGGTATAACCGGGTGTAGCCGGGCGGCCGGGAACCAAGCCGGAGCCGGCAGACAACAAATTACCCGGCTATTAGGCACGGGCTACGTCCGATATATGTAAACTGGGAACACCGGGGCAGCGTGCTGGTCTGGTTTTTGGGATGAGAGATGAGCGGTGTGGAGTTTTTTGTTCGATAAAATAAATGCGGTCGCTGCTCCGCTGCTATACGTGCCAGACAGAGACGTCGTAGTCGCAATCACCATCTCTCTCTGTCAAACGGATGATGATGAAGATAGATGGCGGAAGCTGCGAAAGCCATTGTAATTGTTCACCCGCAATCGCATAACCATGAGTCTGAAATAAATGGTAAATGTGATTGTGATTTTGAGCGCGTTTAACAGGCTGTACATCTGTAGGCTTATTACCTAACTCGCTCGCAATCGCCGTCGTGTTCATTTGGACAGTTCTTGTATGAATGTGACAGCTAGCTGATTCCGAAGTCAATTGTCAGCTCATACATGAACTGTCAAAATTAACACGATGGCGATTGCGAGCAAGTTAGGTAATAAGCCTACCGGCCCCTATTTCACCAACTCGAGAACTGTCAGTGACAAGTGACGCCAACCGGCGATTCTTGGACAGTGTGTAATGTAAACAGAATTGTCATTTTGGCATCGACAATTGCCGTGTTGATGACATATCGTCCAGGTCTTACGTTCTAAGCCTCTTCACTATTTGATGGTGTGCTATCATCATTCCCCGTTCCTGAAGCTTTCTTTACTGCATCTAACTGATATATAACCAGAGTTTACGCCGGACTGACGGAGCCAAGTTAACGCTTGTATCATGGAACCAATCAAATTGTGACCAACCGTGGAACATTTTCACAATTAATGCCGTAATGATATTGCTAACTTTCCCTCGTGACTTGTCCCACAGCTCCGGTTATCTGGCGGGCTGTTATTAAGGATTGACAGATATGGCCCACGACTAACAAGGGGCGTCATATCAAGCCAGGTACACTGAACTACTCTAAAAGCCTTCCAAGGTCGAAGGTGGGCTTGGTGAATACAATTTGTGGGAGTGGCAATTCTTTTCATACTTGTTTAGCTTTGGCTTGTTTTTTTCCCGAAGGAAGTAGATGTTTAGGGTGAAAGTAATCTATCTTTTTCTATAGATATCAGCCTACTTTGGGGAAGTTGTTTGTTTACAAAAGCTTCAAAATGGACTGAAATGGACTATAGTTTATAATAAACTGTCACTTACATTCTTCTTCATTTTAGTATTACCGTATTAGCCAACTCTAAATATTGTTCTAACCGAAACCCGCTTAGCAACCATGCTTGGCCATGAACCGGCGTAAAAGTCCGGGTCATTCAAATTCACCCGGCGCGCCTACCGGCAATTGTTTATCCGGGGAATTGAAGGCTTCTGACTTAACCGGGTGTTAGGCAGCGCGTACACTAGTCTTGACTACACAAAGTTTTTTTGACCAAAATATTCACCATCAACAACACTTACGAGCAAATAAAGGGTCACTTTTCATAGAACTTTGTGTTAAAAACGATCGGTTACGAATTAGAGTTGTAATTTTCACAAATTCTGCATTCTTTTTTACCACTTTCGTATAACATTGTCGAATAATGTGTTTAAAAAACCAAGCCGGTTGTTGTCTAAAAAGACTGTGCTTGAATTTGGCTTGTGCCAGTATTTTATTAGCTAGACTGTTTCCGACAGGAATTGAACCTGCCATTCGGACTAATGACAGCCCCTGGCCGATTGGACAGTCCAACTGCTGTGTCCTCGAAATGCGAGCTCGCTTTACAGTTAACATGATGCAGTTCTTTCTCTGCATCTTTGTCCTAATCTTAAATAAAATACCACCATGTAACATCCTTAAATATTGTCATCTCCAGCTGATTGAAATGCCAGTGCCTTTGTTAGGCGTACATACATACCGTCACGCCTCTTTCCCACAGGGGTAGGCAGATGTTACTTTGTTCCACTTGCTACGATCGTGACACCTTTTATCACTCTATCTACATTCATCAATCTCTTCATACGTGCTCGTCGGTTTAGGGTACTCTTGACCTAAACTATTGTCAAAACGTCGCCAATTTGGTCACGGAACGTCCGTCTAGACCTTCCCCTCCCATCGCACCTATTCACACTCGCCATGTAAATATGTTTAGTTTATCTTCTTTTATGTATTCTCTCTAGCCACTATATCTTCTACCACGCTATATACTGCGCATATTACAAGTCTTGGGCTGTAAACACGCGGCCTAGTGCTCATTGACTTCACACACACTAACCGAAGTTCCTTCCACGTGCATGTTGGTTCTTTCACTGAAAAGCATGTTGAAATTTAATATGTTTATTTAGATTATCTTAGATTATTTTTATTATTATGTTAGCCTGTTGGAGTGTCTCACTGCTGGATAAAGGCCTCCCCTTTTTTCCACCACTCGTCCCGGTCGAGGGCATGCTCTTGCCACTCTAATTGAAATGTAATGTTAAAGAATATATTTAGTGTGTAGAGAAAGCTTATTCTTTTTTATTTAACTAACTGTTTAACAACCGCTTTGAATTCAGCCAGCCATCAGCCCGTATTCCCGCCACGTCGCCCCGAGATTAGGCTGTAAAGACGCGACGTGGCCTCCGCCTAATTATAATCCGCTAATTGCACCGGCCGCCATTTGCTAATGCCGCGTGCCCTTACAAGATGGCGGTTTTCAATATAGGTTCGCGGGTGGTAGGGCCTTGTGCAAAGTCCGTCCGGATCGCTACCACCATCTTACTCGCTAATCCTGCCGCTAAGTAGCAGTGCTTGCACTGCTGTGTTCCGGTGTGGAGAGTAAGACAGCCGGGGAAATTACGGGCACAAGAGGCATTTCATCTTAGTCCTCTAGGTTGGCAACGCATCTGCAATCCCTCCGGGGTTGCGGGTGTCTATGGGCAGTGGTGATCACTTACCATCAGGTGACCCACTTGCTCGTTTGCCTTCCTATTCATATAAAAAAAAAAAAATGTACCGAATTACTCTACCGATGTGCATGTAGTAGTATTTTCAGTTTGGTGGTTTTTATTCGTTTAGGAAACAGTAATTTTCCTTTAATAGTTATATAATATACAGAGATGTGGAGGTTGAGACAGATGCATTTGCCCAGCAGTGGGAAACAAATGTAGACTGACATAATATAATAATAATAGCTTGTTGAAATACTGAAATGGTAGGTGACAGTTTATCGCACTCCATAGCCCAGTAATCCTGTCCACAGCATCCCAACCCCATAGCCCATTCCATGTCACTTCCTACCTGGCAATAGTTTGGTATCTGTGGAGGACTGTCCGCTAGCACATACTGCTAGTGTATTACGGGACCTCCATAGTCGCGCCCATCTCATTTTTATATTAAATAAAAGGTACCAAAGGCCTCGGCCCCATGAATGCCTTCCAAATGACCGGGTCCCCATGGGCCCGAGATCGGAAAACCGTACCAACATAATAATAAAGAATTGTATTAGTTAAAAGATAGCAGAAGGCATAGATACAACTTGAAGTCTGTAGTTTGACTTGAGAAAAACCTTGGATCTATACAATTGGTGCTAAGACTTTTTTATCAGAAATTTTACGGTCGGAATTGTACAAGATTATAAGTAAACCGAAGACATCATTGAACATAATGTACACTTCTAAATTCAAAACATTTTATGTAGAAGTTTGTCAACTGTTTTAATTTCTATTTGATCAAGAGTATCAAGAACACAATTTCAAGATCTGTTGTTATTTTGGGTTTCTTTGTGAATCTACGAGTATTTATTTTATTTCTTATTGCCCAGGTATTTTGTTCATTGTTTATTCGTATTTTTCAATCTTCGCACGAGAATTAGAAAACGACCTAAATTTTGGAGGTAACCAATCGCCAATGTTACCTGAAGTAAGAAGTCCTACCTCGTTAAGAAAGGGTCCCTCTTGATTTAAAGGGTAATTTATTACGACCCGATTTTTACGTTCTTTAATTAAACGGATATAAGATTTACGTTTATCTTGTAGTAACTTGGAAGACAATGTTTTACCGAGAAAATTAACCTTATACTAAAGTCCGGTGAGGTTTGGAATCGTGTGCTGATAAAGTGACATTAGTGGGAAAGTGAAGACTGAAAAATGTTTATAAGAGTCCCGTCCGCACAGTTTTTGTCGCGGCATACCTAGTATTATTTTATGTTTAGTTTTGAAAACTAGGACTGCGGCTTGCCCAGTGTGACCCTTTTGATACTATTTGCCAGATTTTCGTTTAATATTTTCATGACCTATTTATTTTGCGCCAATAGTTGTTTTCGAAAGCCCACATAATGTTTGGTTCTGTGCTGAATTTGTGCCAGTAAATGTGTTTTTTTCTTGGACCGCAGACCTAAGTATTTGGTATTAATTTCAACTTTGTATCTCTATGCGTTCCTGAGAAAAAGTGCACTGACAAACGGGCGGACGGATAGAAAAGTGATTCCATAAGAGTTACGTTTTTTTTCTTTTCAACGGAACCCTAAAAGAGTTTTCTCCATAAACCATGACTACTACAAGTAATACTGATCACCACAAACCGAGTGATGGGAATCGGAATTGTAGAAACATCGGTATAAAATTGATAATGAACAAATAATGTGTGAACGCCGCGGACTAATCAAGTTTCAGTAAATTAGGATAGAGTTAGGAAGCAGACCGCAATCGACGGAAATAGCCGAAGATAGCATCGCGGCCTTCGGGCGTCTTCGGCCCAATACGAAGGCGAGAGCGTGGACACCGATGTGTATCAGTCAATAACAGATACCATCGGATAGCAACAAGTATCAAATTAAACATCACCAAACCGAACACAACTCTAAAACGCCGGGCTAAAGTCTCATAATACCCCGTCGGTATTGCCAGCACACAAATTTAAAGAATTTTAAACGCAGCGGAACAGCAAAAAGGTAACATTTCGTCTGTAAACCATTGGTCAATCAAATGGAAATTTTATTCGCGGAAATAGTAATTACTTTTCAACTTGTTATTTTCATTAAAATGGCTTTTTAATCAAGATCCATTTGAACGTGATCGTTAAGGTGGATCCCGGGTCATTTTCGATATTTAAATTATCGAAGGCGTTGATTACGATCATTTTTCTTTGAACATCGACAATAACAGGGCTTAGGGTTGCCAGCGGCTGTTACTAAGTTTGGATTTGTAGGTTCTTTAATTGCAGTAAGCTTTTTTAAACGAAACAGAGGCGTTAATGTCTTATAGGTCTTCTTAGTAGCCAACAAAGGGGCCAGACGAGCAAGTGACCTGATGATAAGTAATCACGAGATGCGTTCCTAGTCTAGAGGGTTATAACATTACATTAAAAAAAATTAAAACCCCACGCATTAATCGAATAAACAAACCGTAAAGAAAAAACTTTTTTTTACCAAATATACCTTACATCATTTTGGAGAGCTGATATTTTTCAAACCGTTTGACCGACTTTTGTCAAACATGGCTAAGAACTACCATAAGGACTTGGCTTTCGAACGAAAAAACCACGTCGAAATCGATCCATCGGCTTAAGAGCTATGCGAGATCGCTGTTAAGCGATGAGACCGCCTATTGTCTACCTTGTTCTTTGTTTCTGTATTGTGTTGTACTGATTTGTGGTGCTCAATAAAGAGTATTTGTATTGGTCTGGGGGCAACGAGAAAACAGAATGATCCAGTTGCTTTCTTCCGCGCAGATGGTAAAAGCCCATCAAGGGAGCGAATATCACTATTTTAATTCCATTTTTCGTTATCTATACGCCCACAATGTTGCTAATCGTGGCCTAGGTCTTGCCATCTTAGGCTTTGTCTACCCCGTAAGGGATAAAGACATGATTTGTGTATGTATGTATCATCTTAAGGCAGTTATCTTGCGCAAGGTCTTCGACTACCGAGAGAGGTATCTTTGTTACATGGCTTTGAATATTTGTGTTGGTAAGGTTCTCGATCTTCACTTAATTGTTGACCTAACACACCCCTAGAGATGAAATATTGTAAGGGTGGGAATTGAATAAACTGAAAGGGACCCGAAGGGAGACGGCAATTCCGCAAAGGCTTCGGAATTATACTACCTATTTGTCAAGATTCTTTCTCGTTTAAACGAAGGGGAATAAGCACCTTTGAATTTAAATTAAACGCAGACTTTGAGCATGATGTGGATGAATTGGCGGGTTTGAGTAAGTGTATATTTTTGTAAACCACCAGTTTGTCTTGCTACCCCGCAGCCATTAATGTTTGGAGAGCTCCCTGCAGTGATCTTTTATTTTTGCTCGTCAGAGTAGAAGGCTAAATTTACGAAAGATCTTTAAGTTAGTAAGTTTGTGAGTAACTGCTTCTACCGCCTCAAAATTCTGTACAATATACGCGATTACCTTAGTGTCGATTTGCGTGTTGACCTTTGTGAATCGCTTATATTGTCCAGATTAAACTATTGTGACGTTATTTATGGCGGTTGCATTCTTGGTCGTTCTAAGAGGCTTTTACAGCGAGTGCAAAACGCATGTGCTCGTTTCTGTTTCCGCGTCCCTCCCCGCTCCCATATCACCCCATACCTGAACGCCGCCAACTTGCTGAACATGCCTGCGCGCAGGCGCATGCACCTAGCCACTTTGCTGTTCGGTGTGAGACGTCACGAGACCCCATCATACCTCTTTAACAAGATGGTTTGGTCAAGGAGTGAGCGCAGGAGCGCAATGGTTCTCATACCTAAGCATCGGACTGCGGCATTTCGAGGCAGTTTCAAGTTTGCGGCGTCCAAGTGCTGGAATGATATTCCTCCCCCTATCCAAGGATCGTCAAGTAGTTACACCTTCAAGCGCAAGCTGAAGGATCACTTATTGACGCTCCAAAAATCCTTCCAATAATCCTCCAGCACTTTGCACTTTGATATGCCAACCTGTTGTTTTTGAACAATTTAGTTTTCCCTCCTTTTTATTTTTGTTTATTGTAAACTATTTAATTAATTTATGTATTTCTTTAGTTACACATAAGTCGGGTTCTATCTAAGTATTGCATTGTTTACGTAAAGGTTTATGAATTATGTAGTATAGTTTATCTGTGTATCGTTTCGTGAGTCATAGACGGTTCTGGCTGAAAATCAGTGCTGCAGGTGTCTAACACCTCAGCGTAATGCTGAGCCAGCGACCGTTTCACTTTTGCGAAGACAGACAACGCTGATGATCTATTTTTCATGTCTATGTTTTCTTTTTTTGTTATACCTTGTTTATTTTCTATAAAACTGTGTGTATTATCTTATATTTGTGTGTCTTGCAAAAAGGAATAAATGTCTTCTTTCTTTCTTTCTTTCTTTCTTACAGTTGGATCAAATCTTGCAAGTCAAATTTTAAACACTTTTAGTGGTCACATTAACATAGTTTGGAAATACATTATGATATTGTACCTATATTTCGGTGTATGGTATTTGAAAACGCAAGCATCAACTAAAAGAATAGATCGCAAAAATACTTGCTTTGAAATACTTTTTTCATTATAACAATCCACTACTTTTTAACTTTTCACTGTTTTTCTGTAAATTTTCTAGAATGTTAGATCACATCACAGGGTTAATCTCGCGTCCGTAAATAATGAAGAATTTTACTTTATATTTACACTAGCTTCTGCTTCGACTTCGTCTGCGTATCTAAACCATCCACTCAAATCACTTTATGTATTAAAAAACCTCATCAAAATGCGTTGCGTAGTTTTAAAGATCTAGTCATAGTAGTCATACATACAGACAGCGGAAAGCGACTTTGTTTTACACTATGTAGTGATTTCGCATTTTTTAACCAATATTCAACACATACAAATATAACTAAGCATGCATGCCAATCTACTTGTCTGGTCTTAATCCTTCCAACTCACAGTGGTCATCGTTCTCCTAAATTTTATAAGTTTAACAACCTCACTCAAAGGCTATGCCCGTACCTCGTTCATGTCAGCGAGCCACTAAGATCTTTTATAAAAGTCTGCAAGCACGCTATGTGCTTTTTAATGGTATATTTTTCATTACGACCCCAGCAGGGGTTTAGTTTAATATGATTACCCCCCGTATATGTTATTTATGGTATTGGGGCACTACAGTTATTTATCTTTGTCGACTAGTTTGATAACGATCAAGGAACTTACGGAGCTGGGTAGAATAAAATCAATCGAATAAGTTTCTGTCAAAAACATTTAATATTTGTCGGTGAAAGAGTTAAATACGCGGGCGTATACCTTGGAGGTCTTAAATGCATAACAAAGAATGCCCTCAGAAACCAACAATTAAGAAATCACTCAGTGTGCACGTCTGGCACGGGTGAACGATCTGGAGAGACTGCAAGTCCCGGATCGTCACACTACTGACTGACTTATAATTAAAACGATGCATGCCGTAACTGCTCGCTCTCTCGTATATGATTATTACAAGCTTTTTTGCCGTTTTTATCTATTCTACATTTCAAATTTTCAAGTCTATCGGACCCATTGAAGAGGTCCTTCCTGCAGTGACGGTCCTGACCTGGCCACCAGAATTTCACAACTCAGACTTCAGATTTTTGTATTGTCATCCGATTAGATGTATGCATAATTTCAGCTGAATCGGTTGAAGATAAGCTTCAAAACTGTGTTGCAAGATTCTACCCGAACAAATATACATTGCAAATTGCAAGTTAATTCAAAGCTTGTAATGAAAATACCATTTTTCCCGACATGCTTGTTGAAGTGGGAGCTAGTGGGTACGAATGACAATTCATTACGTAGCAACTTAGCAATCAACGAGGTGACAAACTTTGATTTTCTTGAATTTGAATTGTGATTCTCTACTGAAGGATGCTGAAAATAACTGAGTGAAATGCGTCTTGTTTTAGTCTGTTAAATAATTGGTAACTTTCTTTACACAATTAAAATGAAATACAATAATTATTTACACAAACGAACGGTAACGTTTGAAATGGTTAGTTAATTAAGGCGTTGAAGCGTCAAGAGCAACAAACATACAAAGCAACGCAACACGTTTACATATTTAATAATGTTAGTCAGGATGGTAAGCTCGTGTCAACCCTGTATACATATTTGTTCGATTGTAAACAGTAAATTTATATTAGATCACTTATTTAACAATAATCTCAGAGCTATTGTCCCGTAATCGATCAAATAATGTTATTGCTTTCCAACAAGATTAGATCGGCGCTGAAATAACTAAGTATACATATAAAGCACGTCCGTTATTGGATACACAGAGCCTAAGGTAACAAGACTTAAATGCCAGGTTTAGATAACCTGGCATGGTTTAGCGTGATTGTGGGAAATGAATGTAATTTTCAAGGCAGCAGGGAAATAGGTACTCGTTACAAAAAGAAAACCTGATTGTCTGACTGACTCATCAATGCTCAACCCAAACTCAAAGAAGTCACCTTTACGTATGATGTCCTACTAATATTATAATCCTACTATCCTACTAATATTATAAATGTGAAAGTTTGTGAGTATGTTTGGATGTTTGTTACTCTTTCACGCCGGAACGGCTGGACACATCTGGATGAAATTTGGAACATAGATAGATTATAGTCAGGAATAACACATAGGCTACTTTTTATCCCGGAAAATTGCGTAATTCCCGCGGGATAGCGATAAACGAATTCTATGCAGACGAAGTTGCGGGCAACAGCTAGTACAGTATGGATCACGCTAAATTCCGGGTTGAAACATTCTGAACCATGCAACATTTTAGTCACATGTTTATTCATGCACGCATAAATTACGTCTTTATCCAGACAGAGCTTTCGATGTCGTAAACAGAGCCTAAGGTAACTAGACCCAAAAGCTATCTTAGCATGATTGTGGTCATATACTTAGGTGCAAACGGGAATCAAAACAGCGGGGTTGCTTGCCGCATCGTCTAAAACATGATTCGTAAGATTTTCGCCCATTTCTTCGATGGGGTTTTACTATCTGCGAGGGAAGAGAAACAGCTGGTAGGTACATTGTATAAATAAATAAATAAATATCTTGGGACAAATTACACCAATTGACCCAGCCCCAAACTAAGCAAAGCTTGTACTATGGGTACTAGGCAACGGATAAACATACTTATATAATGTAGATAAATACATACTTAAATACATACAACATCCATGACTCGGGCACAAGCATTCGTATTCATCATACAACTGTCTGCCCCTACCGGGATTCGAACCCAGGACCTCTAGCTTCATAGTCAGGGTCACTAACCACTAGGCTATCCGGTCGTCAAAAGCGTTTACAAGGATAGGTACGATGGCATTCAACAATCAAACGCAGACATTAAGTTGAAAATCCTCGTTATTTAAATGTCAAACGGCTTTCAAACTCCCGAGTCTCACATCGCAGCACTTTTTATTTTTAATCCGTTAGTTTGAATGAGTGAATAGGAATCTAGGGCGTAGGGGCAGCCTGTCTGGAATCGTTGCATTTTTGTTTCATTTCTGCTTTGCTTTTTTTATTCGAAATCAAAGCGCATATGAAATTGTTTGCGGGTTGCCTTGTTTTTCAGATTTTGAAGTTTTTAATTTAGTTTGTTTCCGCCACCTACTTAAATCTCCAACTGATTTCTCTGTCTTATAAGACCACCTATTGTCTAGTTTGTTCTTTGTTTCTGTATTGTTTTGTACTGATTTGTGGAATTCGATTAAAAGTATTTGTATTGTATTGTAGTAGGACTTATATACCTGGGCGTTCGCGTCGCTGCGTTTGAAAAATAAAAAAAAAAGGTATTTTCTGGAAATGCGCGCTAGGAAGATGGATTTTTTGGCCGACACAACCGTTTTTGCCACCCTTAAAACATAAATACACAAATATTGCTTGTTTTATGTTGATAAATAGAACATATTGCATATTTTATTACTTACTAGATTCTGCCCGTGACTTCGTCTGTGTAGAACTATACATTTAAACCCCTTGAAACACTATCTATTAAAAAAAACACATCAAAATCCGTTGCGTAGTTTTAAAAATCTAAGCATACATGGGGACAGACAGCGGAAAGCAACTTATACTATGTAGTGATAGTGATGCTTTTAAGTGTGCTTCTTCTTGAATATGTTTTGTTCTAAGAAGTTGACGATTCTGTTTGTATATTATTAAAATTATCACTAAAATACCTATCATGTCATGGATCACATGGTTTTGTACCCTTGTGTACCCTTCAACGGCCAAGTCACACAACATTAACTATAATAATAAAGAAATCGCAGTAAGGAACCTTAGACTTGGCACGACTTTTTCTAGATTTCACTACTTTTTAGAGATAAACAAGCAGCTCCATCGAGACTTGGCTAGTTTTTTACAGAATGTTTTTGGTGGGATAAATATTTACGCCAAGACCTGTTCTGATCACTGTAGTGTAATGAACTAACACGGGTCGATGACAAAGATTCACATCAAAAACACAAACCACCATTTACAGTGAACGAATCAAAAGACTACTCTTACCCAAAATAAATAAAGTCAATATAAGTTCCCTTTGAATCTGCTTTCAGTATTTTAATTAGGAAAATTCTAGTCCAATTCCAGTCATCCCGCGACTTAAATCACCTAGTTTAAGTCCATCGTTAAAACTAATTTTATAACTTCAACAAACACACCGAAGCGACAAACTACTATTAAAAACTAACAACTGTATTCTAGCTAAATTATAGTCGCTGAGCTATGTGAGTATTTTAAACAGTTCGGAAATAAAGGCATTGTGAGAAAGTGGGACGCACACATGCACACATGTTTGTTCAACCTGAAGTGCAGTGGAATAATGGAACATGTTTAAAGGTGATCGATTATTTCAAACGTACTTGAAGTCAATTATTTAAAGTTGCTAGATTGTCCGTACCCTCCGTGTCATTTTCCGTGAGAATTTCGGAAAACCTGTCTCTATTACTTGTCTACGTGATAAAAGGAAGAGCTGTGCCAAATTTCAAGATCTTATTAATGTGGGCCATTCCTTGACGTGTCAGTCGGTTTGCTTTTTCTTTTATTTATTTACAGAAGATTTTTAGTGGACTTTTTACGTAATTTCTGAACTGGACTGTCAGAAAATAGTCTGCACGCTCTAATAAAATTACTTATAAGTGTTGTATTATATGCATTTTAAGTTGACGAAAACGGTGAAGAACAAAGTAAATACATCTAAAGATTTTTTTTAATCCGAAAGTTGGATAATATCCTATTAAATACAAAAGCAATTAGATATCAATCCTTCGTTTATAAACTGCCCTTTTAAGCACAAAAACGCTCAAAGTGCGAATTGACCCAAAGAAATAGGTTTCCAGCTGAAATTGAACACACATTTGACGACAGTCCGAAGCGACAATGTCCCGGCGCGTCGGGAAAAAACAGTAGCGGCCGACCGCTGCCCGCAATAACATTACATTCTACGACGTATATCTTTTCAGAAAATAGTTCGAAATAAGAAATTTCCAACGAACAAGCGCGAACTAAGCCCGGAATTCACAACGTAATAAATGATACGAATCAGTCAAGCAGAAACGAGCCACGATCAAATCGATTCTGTATCGTCAATGACTCGCTTTGTTTTCGCGCAAGTTATAGGGCGGTCGGCGACCCACAAAACGCCTGGTCGTTACGTAACCTGCACAGAAATAGTATCAATGGGTTACCTGTGGCGTAGGCCGGCTCGAGGTCGTCCTCGTCGTCCGTCTGGTGCCGGCTGGAGGCGTGCGAGTGCGAGTGGTGAGCCACGCCCACGTGCACCGGCTGGATCGGCTGCTCGTAGTGCTTGTGGTGGTCCACGTACACGCGGTGGTGGTGCGGGCACGGCGTCGGCGGCAGGTAGTCCGCGAGCGTGCCGCCGCGCGTCAGCGTGGAGCCAGCGCTCAGCGTCCCGCCGCCCCCGCAAGACGCCAGCGCGCTCCGCACCGACCCCAAATCCAACGACGGCCGCCGCGACAACTCCCCGTAGCTCTCCCCGAACAACGCACTCGCCGGCACCGCGTGCCGCACTTCGTGATGGTGCGAGTGCCCGCCGTTGGACGAGGAGTGCGGCGAGGCGGAGTGGTCCCGGCTGTCGCGCGACGTGGACGCCGTGTGGATGATACTCTCGTCGTGCGACTCCATGACCTCGCGCGCCGTGGGAGGGTTGGGGTGCGCGTGCACCGCGGACGTGCCCGCGCGCCGCGGCGAGCGCCCGCGGTCCGGCAGCACCGACGACGCCGACCAATACCCCCACGCCATTGTTGCACTAACGTACGATCACTGAATCCATAAACACTCGGAAGACTTGGCTGAACCTGAGGAAGACGGGGTGCAGTGCGTCTCGCCGGCGGCTATGACACGGGCGGCCGACGATCGTGTAGAGGGAACCTAATCTCCTTTGACGACGCCCCGGGCGGGACACAAAGCTCCGTGACCGCACTCCACGTTCACGTGATACGTGCAAAAATATTTTGTTAAGAGCCTTTTGTTGCTTCAACTGGGTAAACGAGCGTTTATTCTAGCGTATTTAGTCCACCGAGTTTCATTTCATATCTCATTGCGCCGATAGGATCGGGCGGTGACGCCGCGTCGTTTTGCTAATTCGGGTTTATTCGGGAGGATTCGAGGCCAGTCGGGCGGCAGTAAATGAGATGGAAACTTGGCTGATATATAGCGATAAATAGCGGCAGTCGGCCAAAGAGAAGTTTATGCGTTGCATGCCGAGCCGTTGGACAAATGCGGACAGAGCGAGCGCATACATTACCCAACTAATGTACTTGGATGGAACGCATTAATCTTCAGCTGGAAGGGATCCTGGTCTAGCCTTCCGTGAGTGTTTCCGCGCGGGATTGCGCCCGCGGCATAAAAATATAATTAATGTCCACATGACATGGGCAATGGAAATTAACCTCGTTCAGACTAAGCCCCGAAATCGGGGAAAAACCGGAATGAGACATTACAAATTGTTATGTTGGGGGTGAATTATTCCGTTCGTGACAACGATTGGGTAATGAGCTGGAAGCGCGATACAGACAGCACGCACTTGCGCAAATCGTCGACTTGAGAGGGTTTTAGTACGATTACTTTGAAAGTACCTGCCTAAGTAATCACTACATAGTATAAAATAAAGTCGCTTTCTCTGTCCCTATGTCCCAATGTATGCTTATGTCTTCAAAACTACACAACGGATTTTGATGCGGTTTTTTTAATAGAGTGATTCAAGAGGAAGGTTTATGTATAATTCTACGCAGACGAAGTCGCGGGTAGAAGCTAGTAATTATATATTTTAAGGCCAAACGAGCAATCAAATCACCTGATAGCAAGTGTGCATCACGATTAAAGATGCATGTGATGAAGACAATCTCAGATAAAGCAAACGTAAGAGCATGAACATATCTCTGCTTTCATTAAGTTTCTGAATACTCTCTGAAATGCGAAAGACTCCACAGGGAGTCTATTTACAACCTTAAGTGCCTCTGCGGCACGGGAGGTTAACAAAATAGGTCAATCTGTTTTAAGTACGCAGGACGGTAACGCGTAACCAAGCCACTTCAATGCAAACAGTTTTGGCAAACTTGCGGATTGTGGTATTGGAAAAGGCTTTCGAATTTCGTCGGCGAATTTCATTTTCGGTTTCAATATCCGGCAAAGAACACGAACAGAAATTATTGACGTACTGTTGCCCGCAACTTCGCCTGTGGAGAACTCGCTTATCGCTATCCCGCGGGAAGTTTGCGATTTTTCGAAATAAAAAATGTCTTATGTTCTTCCTCAGGGCTAAAACTATCTCCATGTTAAATACAAACATAAATCACGTCTTTATCCCTTACTTACGTACTTTCGCATGATTGTGGGCGTATGGATGGAAAGGGGAACCAAAACAGTGATGGGTTGCTAGCCACATCGCCTATATAACATGATCCGTAAGATTTTCGCCCAATCCCTCGATGGGCTTTTACCATCTGCGCGGGAAGAGAAGCAACTGGTACATTTTATGTTTTTTCTTTGGTTCCAGACCAGCATGGAAGAATGTTAAATTCACTATATATAAAACCAGCTATCTACATACCAAATTTCATTTAAATTTGCTGCCCTGTGGCCTCCGTAACATGTAAAATAATAAAATAAAGTGTTTTATAGGATTTTTAACTCGATTACTGAACTATATGAACCTATAAAGTTAAATTTACGTTTCGTGCATGTGCTCGACTAACACATGGCCGGTTTTTTAATAAACTCCCGACGAAACGGCAAGCAAATGTTAAAAGAAAACCACATAATTACCTTGCGGTAAAGTAATTAATTAAAAATTTCCGTCTGCATTACACAGAAAAGATACTCGGAATCGCTGAGTGTTGGCCAACTTTCAGCAGTAACGACTCCGCTCTCTCAGCATACGGCAAAATATTGTAAAGTCCGTTCGCTCTTAGAACGCCATTCGAGTTTGTCATGCTCACTCACTCGGCCGATTAAAGTATCAAACCCATAAGAGTGAGTGAGACAGCTAGAGAGAAGCTCACGGATTGTACTCGAATGGTACTTCTTAGTTTAATTTGGTAGCTAGCCTGCAAGAGCATTGTCTAAACTCTACTATACTAAACAATATAATACATATGCTTTCACCATGAAACTACCGTGAGACTCGACATGTTTCGGCCTAGTTCCGCCGCCGTCGCCGCCGGTGCGAGCGCTCCGAGAGGAGGGACTACAATCTAGTCCGAAACATGTCGAGAATCAATCTACTTTAATACGTGATTTATTCGTTTGTGTAATTATAATACAAATACTTTTCATTGAACACCACAAATCAGTACAAAACTATACAGAATCAAGAACAAGATAGATTCCTAAGACTTTATCCTACTAATATTATAAATTTGAAAGTTTGTGAGTATGTTTGGATGTTTGTTACTCTTTTACGCCAGAACGGCTGGACAGATCTGGATGAATTTTGGAACATAGATAGATTATAGTCTGGAATAACACATAGGCTACTTTTTATCCCGGAAAATTGCGTAATTCCTGCGGGATAGCGATAAACGAATTCTATGCAGACGAAGTTGCGGGCAACAGCTAGTATTGATAATATATCTTGGACAACCCATCAATATTTTTATTCTCATTTCCACCTATACGCCCACAATCACGCTTAACATGGCTTTTAGGTCTTGTTACCTACCCATAACCGTAAGGGATAAAGACGTGATTTATGTATGTATATTGACATAATTTCTTTTTATTTTTGTTTATTGTAAACTATTTAATTAATTTATGTATTTCTTTAGTTACACATAAGTCGGGTTCTATCTAAGTATTGCATTGTTTACGTAAAGGTTTATGAATTATGTAGTATAGTTTATCTGTGTATCGTTCCGTGAGTCATAGACGGTTCTGGCTGAAAATCAGTGCTGCAGGTGTCTAACACCTCAGCGTAATGCTGAGCCAGCGACCGTTTCACTTTTGCGAAGACACACAACGCTGATGATCTATTTTTCATGTCTATGTTTTCTTTTTTTGTTATACCTTGTTTATTTTCTATAAAACTGTGTGTATTATCTTATATTTGTGTGTCTTGCAAAAAGGAATAAATGTCTTCTTTCTTTCTTTCTTTCTTTCATACGAGTATCACGATAATGAACGTCTGATGCCATTGATAACACTCCCCAAACTTCTAACGCGTACTTCTCCAAACCCAACGAATATGTTTTACCTTTCACAGATATCCTTCAGATGTCTCGAAACTTCAGGTAATTTTGAAAGTCCCGGATTCAAGAGCTATCTTGGAGTAACCTTTGCTACGCGCATTAGTATCCAAGTCCACTAGCATAGACGTTCTAATTTCAATCTTATTCCGTGAAAATAGGGTTGGTCATGTGTTTCGCTCGGACTAGCTTTTACTTCTTTGTATTGGTAGGGTTAAAAGTTTCTGGCCAATTAGAAAGAGAAGGATAATATTGCTGTACGAGGCTAGCATAAATAACTGCGACTTTCAGCTTGGCTTTGCCTGTATACACGTGATTTATGTATGTATGTATATTTTAGTTAGAGTATTTGCCGCATCCTGTATAGGTAACCTTCCATGCTGGTCTGGGAGTAAAGAAAAAACATAGAATTTACCAGTTGCTTATCTTCCCGCGCAGATGGTAAAATCCCATCGAGGGAATGGGCGAAAGTCTTAGGAATCATGTTACAGGCGATGCGGCTAGCAACCCATCACTATTTTGATTTCCTTTATCTAATCTAAGGTAACAAGACCCAAAGACCACGCTTAGCATGATTGTGGGAGTATGGATGGAAAGGGGAGTCAAAAGTGATGGGTTGCTAGCCACATCGCCTATATAACATGATTCTTAAGATTTTCGCCCAATCCCTCGACGGGCTTTTACTATCCACGGGAAGAGAAGCAACTGGTACGTTCTATGTTTTGTCTACATATAAAGACGTGATGTATGTAGTATAGGTCACATTCATCATCATCATCATCATCAGCCTATATTAGTCCACTGCTGGACATAGGCCTCCCCTAAGGTCACATTAGTCGATGTATTTAACTGCCACGACTAGTGAGCAATGGACGACGGGCTTTACACAAGGAATGCAATCAGCTTTGAGCTGTACAGCGGCATTCTCTGTTGCATCCATTACGATTGGCTACGTCAAAGTGATATTAAATTCTTATCTAATTGGACTTTGGGACTGGGAGCAAAGAAAACACATAGAATCTTCATTCTACCTTTTTATCAGCTGCTTCTATTCCCGCGCAGATGGTACTAGTACTAGACCATCGAGGGAATGGGCGAAAATCATAGAAAAAACCGTCCAAGTGCGAGTTGGAGTCGCGCACCGAGAGTTCCCTAGAAATTCGGCAAGTGGATATAAAATCCAGTGTTAGGAGAGCTCTACTCCTAAGCAAAATATAAGCAAGGTGAGGCCATTTTATATTGGTAACATAAACTGACAGATGTAAAACTATTTCAGTTGTTTTATTTTTCAAATTAAAAATTTACAAGTCGAATCAGCATACGCTTTTACTATCACAGAGTTTTTTTATTACTTAAGTCTGCGCTTTGAGGATGGGCCCGTACAAGGTTAAAAACGCGTCAGTGATTTTATGTATAGATATAGACCGTGCGCTTAACTGAGTCCTCGCCCGCGCGGTGCAGGGCGGGTTAAGACTACCGCGGGGGCCAAGAAAGGTACACTACCCGCCCGCACCTCTCTCGGTCCCCTTTGTCGTCCTACCCCGCGCCCCTGCGCCGCGCGGGCGAGGACTCATTTAAGCGCTCGGTCTATAGTGCAGGGACAGTTAGACTTGTGGAAGCAGCGGTGGCGTTTGCATGTATATACACTTAGAGGCTTAACTGTCTTGCACACGTGGTAGTAGAATACCAGGATAAATTATTTTTGTTTATAGTGATAAAGGTTCCGTAGGTGCCCCTTTTAGTATGGAGCCCTACGTCGCTGCATAAACATACTTTACGCATGAAAGGCCTCCATATTGATTCCCATTTCCCTCCCATACATCGAAGAGTTACTGGTGCTAACTCATCGCAATACGCCGTAAATATAAAATATTGTTAGCTATCCCCCCCTGCTTTGTGGGGGTTGAGGGCTTTAGGGAAATAATTACGCGTACCTACCACGAATGGTAACAATAAATTGTCTTGTTCTAGTTTATGAGTAGGTATTTTCCTAATTCATTGGAGTAAGAAGAAATTTCAGAAGGCTCAAGAGCTATGCTTGGAGCGTCTTGGCAAGATTGAACCAGAAATGAAGAGACCCGTAGAACGAAAGTAACCGATGGATACGTGAAAAACTTAAGAAAAAGACCTTTTGTATGTAGTAGTACAGAACTGATAAGGGACTTAAGTAATTTTTCAAATTTGGAACGTAAATTTGTCTATTGGCACACATTACTCAAACATAAAAAAGTATGCTTAGTGTAGGTTTTCGGTCACAAAATACGTCTCGAACGCGTTTGCGTTAAAATGTCAAATACAATGAGAACAGTTTGTTGCCGTTTTGATCCGCAAGTGGCGCTGCCAATAATTTCATAGTAATTGAGACGTTTATGTGAACGCGTTCGAGACGTTTTTATATAAAAAAATATTATTATTTATTATTATTATTTATATGCGAAAACTTACACTAGAGGCTATCACCTTTCGTGAATATTTTTTTTAGTGTAGGGTCGCTCCTTGGCTATTCAGTGAAACAAATGGAACTTTACAGAGGTTTATTGTTTACAATATCCAAAGAACAACGTAGTCTCAGGGATAACGTGAGCTTTTTAAGAGAGTTCAGGGCAGAACGGCACTATTGACTTATTCTTTTCACACACACACGCCCAAGGAGCACTAGTACTCCCCTGGACGGACACGAAGGTGAGGACGACGCTGCCAGCGCAGAAGGGGCCGAAGGCGAGGGTCGCAGTAGAGGCGAGCCTTGGGTCAGGATGTCGTCCTCAGGCAGAAGCGTGTCTTCCGGTAGGGTAGTGGAGATGTGCGTTATGCAGCTCAGCAGTTTCAGGCTTTAATTTAGCCCCGATCTGGGTCCCATATAACTGGGGATTCCGTACTCGTAGCTTTTATTCTGAAGATTTGAAATAGAGTGTGGATCCCTACGGCGCGCGCGAGCTTTTATAGGAGGCCGCGGTTCCGTATGTATAACTATACTTAATTAAGCGCGACTAGTGATGTGCCACCTAGGGTCTTACGGCAAGTCGTCGATTATCGATCTTTGATTCGACTTTTTACAAGTGTCACCGTCTACCGCGTGACATTCCCCTCTTTCCCGGTGAGAAAATCAACCTAAGTTGATTTTCGGCTATTAAAACTTAGGAGTTATCTATCATACCTCACGCTCACGCTCATCATTCATACTTCTACAAGTTAAAAGAGATAGAACAATAGTATATGCCTACTCCGACCCCTAGGTAAAGGTTGTAATGGAAAGGAGATCTAACTACACATATAGATAACGACTGTCCTCGGGTTACCGGCCGCCCGTAGTACTATTGTAAACAGGTGGAATAAGGCTTATGATTTCGAGTTTCCAACACCGCTCGGTTCCTGAATACAGCTTAGGTAGGGGACTTTACAGAAGTCAGTAGTACTGGTATTAGGCTTAGTTTAAAACAGACGATTCATACATGTGAGATGACCATTCGCGGTTTCACGACGGTTTCTTGCCTCTAAGTTAGCGCAAGTATCATGGTTGCGTAGCAGCGCGCGGAATGTAAAACATCGTTACGAGGTCGCTACGAGTGATTAGATTTTAGTTTAAGCGGCCGGAACGTGTTGCTCTTGCGCTGCTACTAGCGGAATGCGAGATAATTGCGACGGCGCAAGGGGGAGGAGTGATCGCGGACGCCGACCAATGAGGTCATTGCGCGCTGCGGCTCCGCCACGGGCCGAACGCTATCTACGAGTAATTAACCTGTTGGTTTTAATTTGATGTCTTTAATATGCCACGCGCCTAAATTCTTTCCAGATAAGTCCTGTAGTTCAAATACTAATGGTGAACGTTTTTTAATGATCTTACACTTTACAAATTTCGGTGCTAATTTCTTACAAAAGTTAGCGGACTTATCGCTGAGGAAATATGTACGCTTCCATACTAAATCGCCTTCATTAAAGTGCGCTGGTTTACGGCGTGAGTTATACCTCTTAATACTATTCTGATGTGCATTGTATAGCGCGTGCTGGACTTTGTCGAATGTTTCTGCTAGGAATCCTACGTTTTGCGCATAGGCGTCGCGCGGTAAGAATAGTAGTTCATTACCCAATTCATTATCGACGTAGTGTGAACCGCACGTTACCAATTCTCTGCCGTGTACTAAGAAAGCGGGAGTGTAACCCGTCGCCTCGTTTATGGAGTTGTTTATAGCGAATTGTATTTTTGGCAGATTAATGTCCCATGACCTGTGGTCGTTTTGTACAAAGGTAGATACACAAGTCATTATCGTTTTGTTATAACGTTCTGTCAAATTAATATGAGGTGAATAGCGTGCTATAAGAAACTGATTAGGTACCTTATATTTATCGAGGAAGGATTTCAGCTCGCGGCTGGTAAAATAAGTAGCATTATCCATATATATGGTTTGAGGGACACCATGAGTGAGGAAAACTGAGTCTTCCAGGTGCTTAATGACTATAGCTGAGGACGCGTTACGTACAGGAAACAAAAGGCAATATTTTGAAAATACGCATGTCACCACAAATAAGTAGTTATTTTGCTTTCGTGTAGTAGTTAGTGGACCCATGAAATCCAAGGAGATAACCTGGAATGGACGTGAGCAGTGTTTAGGACGACCCATCTCACCTAGCGTAGCGTGAGTTGGGTGTTTATAAGCTATACAAGTGTCGCATGACGCAATGTATTTAGACACGTCCTTGTACATTCCTTTCCAGAAATAATTGAGAGCCAAACGATGGTAGGTTTTGAACGCGCCTAGATGTCCCGCAGTAGGTACATCGTGATTTTCGCTAATTATTTGGTGACGTAGTTCCTCTGGTACTACTTCCTTCCATGTGAACTCGTTAGCAAATCTAGTGTCAGACTTCGTTAATCTGTAGAGGGAGTTGTTTACTATTTTATAGTTAGGAAAACCCTGTGGCGCGTTAGTACAGCTGTTGTAAAGATCTAAGTACCACTTGTCCTTTGTCGTGAGATGCGCGTTTGCAAGTGTTAACGCTGACACTGGCACGGCTCTAGATAAGGCGTCAGGAACGACGTTGTCTTTGCCGCGTCGATGTAAGATCTCAAAATTAAAGGATGATAGTCGTACTCCCCACCTAGCTAAACGGCCTGTAGGATTACTTAGAGATAAAAACCATTTTAGAGATGAATGGTCAGTGTAGACTTTAAATGTGCGACCATTCTCGAGATAACAGCGCCAATGCTCGAGTGCGACTAGGACGGCTAAGGTTTCGCGTTCTGTAACACTGTAGTTTCGTTCCGCCTTTGACAAGGAACGACTCATGTATGCGACTGGATGTTCTTGACCGTTAATAGTTTGGCAGAGCATTGATCCTACGCCTAAATTACTTGCGTCTGAGTGTACCTCGAATGGTTGCGTATAGTCCGGGCAAGAGAGGACCGGAGAACTAATTAGACAAGACTTGAGTTGTACAAACGATTGTTCAGCTTCGTTTGTCCATGCAAATGGTGGTGCATTTTTTTTTAAGTGAAGTCAAGGAATTTAGTGGGCCTGCTAATGTGCTAAAATTAGGAACAAATCTACGGTACCAAGACGCGGTGCCTAGAAATCTTTTCACCTCCTTTGTGTTTGTTGGTCTGGGGTAATCTAGAATCGCGGCTACTTTATCTGGGTCCGTGCGTAAGCCTTGCTCGTCTACCACGTAGCCTAAGTACTTTAATGAGTTCCTAAAGAATTGTGTCTTTTCATAATTTATAGTGAGACCTGCGTGTTTTAGCTTCGCTAGGACTTTTAGGAGCAAAGTTACATGATTGTCATAGGAGTCGCTGACACAGACTATATCATCGAGATAACAGAATACTTTGTTGTCGAATTCAGGTCCAAATAGGCTATCTACTAGTCTCTGTTGTAAAGCTGGTGCGTTCGTCAAACCAAAGGGCATCACTTTGAACGAGAAGGTACCACGTGATGGTACAAAGAAAGCTGTCTTACACTTATCTTTTTCATTTATAGGTATCTGCCAGAACGCCTTCGATAAGTCAATGCTAGTTAAGAATTTCGCGTCCCTAAGATTGTCTAATATCTCAGATATGTAAGGAAGACTGTACGCGTCCTTTTTAGTTACCGCGTTCAATTTACGGCTGTCGAGACAGAACCTAGGTTTGCCGTCCTTCTTCCCTACTACTAGTACTGGCGAGGACCACGCGCTCTCGCATGGTTCAATAACATCCAGACGCAACATTTCGTCGACCTGTTCGTTTATTATGTTGAGTTTCTCCGGTGACATTCTGTAGGAACGTTGTCTAATTGGTTCGGTAGTGCCCGTGTCAATGTTATGTACAACTAAGTTAGTACGGCCGAGACCAATTTGTTCGTAAGAGATGTCGCGAAACTGTCCTATAATATTATCTGCCTGCACGCGCTGAGCCTCTGTGAGGTTAGTGTAGGAATGCAGTGCCTGAGGTCGAATAATTCTGTCTGGATGCTTAGTGACGGTCTCGCTTGCCGCTAAAGCACTTACGTATTTAGGACAAACTTTGAAAGACCGCCAAAAGTTTATCCCTAGTATGACAGAATTATTGACCTCGGGCACTACGTATGCCCTTATAGAGTGAGTCTGATTCTCAAAAGTTATGTCGAGGTCAAAGTATCCTATACTACGCAAGCGCCGGCCAGCAGCCGCCTCTATGTTAATGTAATCATCAAAACGCATGGTATGCCCATAGGTAAGTAATGTGTTATGATAATCTTTGCCAAGCACCGTTACGGCCGCCCCCGAGTCCAATAAGCAGTGTGGAATTCTCAGTTTGTTTATATAGATAGTTATGAACGGTCGCGCGTCGCGCGGCCCTAAGTCCTGCTGCGAATTGTTTTGTTTATGTGAGTGGGGCGAGATCGTCGTTACCTTATAAGAATTAAAAAAAGTGTTAACGAAATGCAGCCATTGTGACCATTTATTAGCCCTCCTAATGTAACGACGTCCTCGCCACGAACTTAGTTTTTTGTTTGCGAAGTGGGTCTAGGTATGTGTTTATTACATGTAGTGCAATCTGGGAACTTCACCCCCACCTTGCCACACTTGAAGCACAACAAGGTCCGTGGTGCTTGACAAGTTCTTAATGTGTGTGTATTAGATTTACACCTAGGACAAAATTTATTATTGTTAGTGTGTGGTGCTTGTGACAAAACATTCACCGGGTATCGGTGTTTAGTGTTAGTGTAATTATGTTTATTAGCGCTGTTACCCGAGGATGGATGCTGATACCTATCAAAATGCCTATTTTGATGTGAAAAGGTTTGTGATTGTTTATTTATAGCTAGCTCAGGGATTAGTGTACCTGCCGTAGGGCGCGGTGGCTCTTTATAGCTAGACATTCGAGCTTGAACTAGTTCGAATTTGTGACAGACGGTACGGAGTTCATCTATAGTGGTCACTGAAGTAGCTGTAGCTAATACTGCCGCGAAACAGGGCCTAATATTATGCAACAAAATCTCTAACTGATCATCTTCAGTCATAGGTACAGTTAGTCGTGAAAACATTGCGTGCATAACAGCTAAATAAATTGTTATGTTTTCGGAGTCGTCTTGAGTCCGGGCGCGAATTTCCGCCTTTAATTTATAATCGTAGTCTGGCTGTGAGAATACGGATACGAGTTGTTTAGACAATTCGTTCCAAGTGGTAATCTTATCCTTAACCGATCTATACCAACACAAGGCCTCGCTCTCAAATATCTCAGTCGCGAAAGAAAGGAATTTGTCTGGTTTAATCTTCCTAGCTGAGAGAAATTCGTTTACACGAATGACGAAAGCGCGGACACAAGTTTTTCCACTGTAGCGAAGTTTTGCAAAATCAGAGGTTATGCCGCGGTCACATGTTACTGATATATTTGGTGGTGGTTGCGCGAAACTATGAGAAGAAGTGTTCAATTGTTCTAGGTTGTCCTCACTTTCCAAAAAGGTTTCCTCACTATCTTGATCAAACTTAGCACGTATAGTAGCTAGTTCCTTTGATACATTTTGAAAGCTAGTTAAACATGATTTCAATACTGCCTCCGATTCGGGTGTAGTAGTAATTATTCTCCTAAGACGATGGTAGATATGACTGCACAAATTGTCTGTACGCACGAATAAATTATCGTCAAACTTTGATTTGATTAGGGTTAAATTTGACTGCGCTTTTGCTAAACTTTCTGCTACGCCTTTTAGGTCGTCGACGGGGTCTAGTCCCGATTCTAATATATCCTGGGCCGGTAAACCGGGTGCTAGTTTCACTATTTGACCGCGTAATTCTTGTACTGTAAGTGCCGGTGTAGTTCCGCGAATAGCCACCTCATAAGATAACTCTGTTTTTTGTAGCGATAAATACTTAATATTGCGATGTGCCATTTTTAGTACACTAAAAGCTGTAAGTTACCCGCGATATTAGAATTTATTCAACCTGTTCTCCGAAGTGTGCGCGTTAAGGTGCGTTTATAATTTTAAAATAATGAAATGGAGTTACAAGACGAACCGTAGATCGATAAGTAAGTGTTGAAGGAAAGTGCGACTTACGCGTATTACCCTAAGTGCCGCAACGTATGGCTGCGAGTCGTATTAAACGTTGGTAGAATTGAACGTTAAGTAGTTAACTCAGTTGTAATGGCTAGCCTGCTATTGAAACACGTAGCGCGTTGTAGTTAGTTGTCTAAATGCTCAAAGTATGCGCAGGTATAGGTAAGGTGCTAAAATAATTCGATTATTGCAGTAAAGTGTTAAAAATCGCGAGTTGTTTGAAGTTAAGTTTAAAGTTTTCGAGAAGTGATGCTAAATTTGATTAAATTAATGTTCTTGTCGGTACAACTAATTAAGGTTGTTGTTAGATAATTGAGTGGTTCGTTATAAATTTGAAATGCCAACTGTGGTAGTTATTATGTAGTTAATGTGTATTTTAAATTGACACTGGTCGCGATCGAGCCGTTAACGCTTGCGTATTTGAATCTGCTAAGTGTCCTAGGCACACGGGTGCGAAAGAGAGCGCGCGGTCGTTGTTAACACAACGGAGCGGTGCGGAAGGAACCGTTGATTCGAATAATTAGGGCGCGAGCGGATGTGCCAAGCGCGAGTGGATTTTAAATTAACGGTTCAGTATTTAAAATATTTGACCGTTAATATTTTAAATTTAAGTACATACGTTAGGAACCGTTGATTTCAAATTACTGCTAGTGAATTTAATGTTTGTTTACGTTAATTTAAATTAAAAATTTAGAAAATAACCACTTGTTACCGACAGGAACAACGTTTTTTACGACTTCTACGTAACCGAACGAGAAAACGGCTGAGCCTATTCTTAAGCCGAGCTCAGACAGCGAACGAATTGTTACTGCAATAGTCGGATTTTACAATAAAATAAGTATAAAAGTATTTAGAAATGACCGAAGCCAACTCTTTGAGTGCGTGTGCGGAAGAAGTGCTAAGACCTGAACTGAACTAATGGGTGCCGCTAGTGCGCGTATAGAAAAAGTGCTAAGAACTGAACTGAACTAACCAAGTTGGGCGCCGACTATCACCTTTCGTGAATATTTTTTTTAGTGTAGGGTCGCTCCTTGGCTATTCAGTGAAACAAATGGAACTTTACAGAGGTTTATTGTTTACAATATCCAAAGAACAACGTAGTCTCAGGGATAACGTGAGCTTTTTAAGAGAGTTCAGGGCAGAACGGCACTATTGACTTATTCTTTTCACACACACACGCCCAAGGAGCACTAGTACTCCCCTGGACGGACACGAAGGTGAGGACGACGCTGCCAGCGCAGAAGGGGCCGAAGGCGAGGGTCGCAGTAGAGGCGAGCCTTGGGTCAGGATGTCGTCCTCAGGCAGAAGCGTGTCTTCCGGTAGGGTAGTGGAGATGTGCGTTATGCAGCTCAGCAGTTTCAGGCTTTAATTTAGCCCCGATCTGGGTCCCATATAACTGGGGATTCCGTACTCGTAGCTTTTATTCTGAAGATTTGAAATAGAGTGTGGATCCCTACGGCGCGCGCGAGCTTTTATAGGAGGCCGCGGTTCCGTATGTATAACTATACTTAATTAAGCGCGACTAGTGATGTGCCACCTAGGGTCTTACGGCAAGTCGTCGATTATCGATCTTTGATTCGACTTTTTACAAGTGTCACCGTCTACCGCGTGACAAGGCTCAGGTCATTTACTTAAGTTTTTAACTTATATCTTACTTGTCAAGCGAATTGCACACCTAAGAACCTGTATTAATACGCCAGAATTTGTATGTCAAAAAGGTTCGTTTTCTTTCCTGCGTTTCCCACTATATATAATTAAACCGGCTCGATTCATTGTAATAATTAAAATTTACCTTTACAAAAACAGTAATGTATTTTTTTAAATAAATTGAATCCCTTAAAACCTCATAACATGTCTGTGAAGCAAGACGACCGTAACAAACAATGTTATCACAACCGGGTAACTAAGTTAGTTAAAACTAACCATCCGTTAACAGGCATCAATGCCAGTAAACGTTGTTTCAGTAATCACATCAATTCGGGTTCAGTTTCCGTTCAGCGCATCTAGTTATCTCAATTGGTACAGCTCAATCAGCATGAAATATTAATTCTAACCACAAATCTCTGGCAAGAGATAGCTCGCGCTGTCATTTCTGCCTGACAAAAATACAAGTACACACATGCACAAATCACGTCTACAAATAGACAGAGCCTAAAGGGCACGTCTAGCATATGATTGTGGGCGTGTAGGTGGAAAGGGGAATCAAAATAGCAATGGGTCGCTAGCCGCATCGCCTATAACATGATGCCCAAGTCTTTCGCCCGGCTGACAAAAATTAGGGTACCTTTCGTTTGGCCAAATATTTTTGTCTAACATACCTATAGTTAGGTCGAGGTTTCATTTGGTTTGATTCTCCAGTTGAAACAAATTATACCTAAAGCTTCCTCAAGAATCACTGTCTCGGTGAAAACCGCTCGGAAATCTGTTTAGTAGTTATCGTCTATCGCAAACAGACAGAAAGACGCTGCGGAAGACTGTTTTATAATCATCATCACGTCCTCCTTGATCTGTCAACGCCGAAACCTGCTAGCTTCGGAGGTGATAGCGAGAATGACTGCCGAAACTAAACTTGGTTTTAAAGGTGCGGGTGCACTTGGCTTTATCAAATGTTGTGAAGAAAGAAAGAAAATATTGTTTATTACCACTAATGAATTAAAAAAAAAAACCTTTTTCCAGAAAACTTTGACATTTAAACTTAGTGGCAAAAAGGTTCGGCGTCAGCAAATGCTGGCAGTGGCCCACAGGAGCGACACTGCAGCGCTGTTTTTCAACCAGAACCCATTCTGTGCTCCAACAGCTTGGCCCTTATACTACCACGCTAGTTAATTTAACTAGGTATTGTAAGCATAAGTAAGCCCAACGAGCTATGGAGAGGGCTATGCTGGGAGTCTCTCTGCGAGATCGAATCAGAAATGAGGAGATCCGTAGAAGAACCAAGGTTACCGACATAGCCCAGCGGATTAGCAAGTTGAAATGGCGGTGGGCAGGGCACATAGCACGGAGGACGGATGACCGATGGGGTCGAAAGGTCCTCGAGTGGAGACCACGCACCGGCAAGCGCAGCGTGGGCCGTCCACCCACAAGGTGGACCCATGACCTCATTAAGATCGGAGGATCGCGCTGGATGCAAGCCGCTTCCAACCGGTCTTATTGGAGATCTAAAGGAGAGGCCTATGTCCAGCAGTGGACTTGTAATGGCTGAAATGATGATGATGATGATGATTGTAAGCATGAAGCGTTGGCTCTGAACACTGAGATAAAGAAGTTTATTACCTACGAAGTTTACAAGTAAGTATCAAACATGAGTAATGCGTAGCGCAAACATGATAAGGGGCCGACGTTGCGTATATTGTGCGTAATTACGCAACTTTACGATTAGCAAGGAGCAAACTTAACTGATTTTATGACAGATGCGCGAATGTTTAGTAACAATTAAGCAATGGAGTTAATGGAAGGTAGTTAATGTCGAGGTACTTTTGGGAGGCGCCGCCACCGCCTTTTATAAATGTGAGGGACAACCTTTGAAATTAAATTTCTAAACGACACTGAAAATTAGAACACAGAAAAATCCGAGAAGTAAAGCTATTTCCTTTATAGATTTTTCTGTGTTCTAATTTTCAGTGTCGTTTAGAAATTTAATTTCAAACGGTAAAACCGTAAAAGTAAACATAAAAAAACAAAAAGTAAAAATTCTTGACTCATTTGATAGTACCGATTTTTGAAATATCAATTTATAAAAAAGAAACCGTTTCGGTTCCGTACCTCTAAAAAAAACCCTTATAAGATCACTTTGTTGTCTGTCCGTCCGTCTGTAGTTACGTCGAAACTACCTTTCTCATGAACGCGTAGAGGTAGAGTTGAAATTAAGAACAAATACTGAGGCCGACGACCTTATCCCTTCTGATCCCACTACAAAGCTGGGATTTGCCTATATTTTAGTGTTTATTGTAACTAAACGACATATAATCATTACTAAACTAAAATTAATACCATGGAACATTTTTTTATCAATAAAAATCAACTTGCCATATATGACAATAGTTTTTCATCGAATGACCTCATTTTGGTCCCTGTTCACCATTGTACGGTATCTATTTAATATATTGTTCACTAACTCTGTATTTCATAGATTTTCTCTAACGACTGAATATTAGCGCGCATGTAGTTAACAAACTCAACGTGTCAGATTCCAAAACGCGGTTAATAGAATCCCCCAAACACGTTCTCAGTCGGGAAAATTAATTAATTAATGATCGAAGCTCGCGATTTTTAGCGTCGACGCCGGAGCGCGGGACTTAGCAGGCTTTACTCGCGAACACACGGAAGCCAACATATTTATTGTAAGTTCAATGGAGTTCTTTCCATTAAAGACAGGCTGGTAGAGATCCCATCGAGATGCGGCTAGCAATCCATCACTATTTTGATTCCTTTTTCCACCTATACGCCAACAATCATGCTAAACGTGGCCTAAGGGCAGGTTTTGTTACCTCGGGCTCTGTCTACCCCGTAAGGAATATAGACGTGATTTGTGCATGTGTATGTGTATGTGGTAGAGAGCCCTTATAGAGATAAGTTCGGGTGCATATCCTTACTAATATTATAAATGCGAAAGTAACTCTGTCTGTCTGTCTGTCTGTTACCTTTTCACGCTTAAACCGCTGGGTCGATTTAGTTGAAATTTGGTATACAGATAGTTTGAGTCCAGGGAAAGGGCATAGGATAGTTTTTATCCCGGAAAATTTCATAGTTCCCGCGGGATAGCACAGCCCAAACCACTGGAATTTTTCAAATTTAAGGCGGAACAAAGTTCGCCGGGTCAGCTAGTATTCAATATTTCTTTGTGAACTGAGATTCTTTATATTTTTTACAATAAAGCATTTACTTACTTCACATTGAAAATTGCAGATACTTTTAAAGTAATCTGACACTAGTCCGCATGTCGAAAGAAAAGCCCTAAATGACTCGTCAACAATCTGCGCAAACGCTTGGACGAACATGTATATTTGCATTAATTAAAAGAATTTATCCCAGAATCAAATCCGCAAGAAGGTACACAATAAACAATTGGTTTTTAACTTAAAAGTACATCTTCACAAAACGAGCCTACTCTTATCAGGTGACCCGCATGCTTGTTTTTCCCTGTCACAAAAAAAAAGTTACCTATGCTCAAGAAAAGTATGTAAATGTACATTCCTTATCATATAGGTACATCGGAGCTGTACAAGTGTTCAAAAAATATCTAAACCTGTGATTAATAATGTACTCAGGCTGTACTATTTGACCAAAATCAAACCTAAGCAGTAGATATTACAGTACGTTCTCCCGGCCTTTAAGAGCAATATTTTATTGAGAACAATATTCGACTAAAGCCTCCGAATAACCTTGTAGAATTTAATTTTGTGAAGGGCTAATCCATGGGTTTCGGCGCCCGTCGAAAAACGACCCACATGCCACTTGAGTCCGTCTTTGCCGGCTTTTCGGGGGAATTCAATTCGACCATTGACGTAGGTATATTGTTTCAGTAAGTTACTTTTGATTTTTAATAGAGGAAACAGGTAACATTGCAGTGCTAAATGCAAACGCGGAATGGGAAAAATACTTCTTTTAATAACTTTACAAACAGTATCTCATGAAACAGATTGCTCGCTTTTGAATACTGGCTTTTTTCCCTTATGAAGGCAGTAGACTTATTGTTTTGAGACAAGAAATGTTTTTAATAGTTAAAATTGCGCCAAGTTACTCGATATTTGGTCCACATGCCACTTAGCTCCGTCTTCGTCAGCAACGGTTTTTTTTAAGTACAATGTTTCGGCAATCTTGCTAAATGTGGCCTGTAGGTACCTGTTACCTTAGGCTCTGTCTACCCCGTTAGGGATAAAGACGTGATTTGTGTATGTATGTATGTATGTATGTTTCGGCAATTCAGGTCATCCAGTGGGGCAGTGTTCGTTTCGCTGCCGCCGGGGCGAGCGCTCCAAGAGGAAGGACTGCGAACTAGTCCGAAACTCGTTGAGTATCACTCGACTTTTATACGTGCATTATCAGTTTGTGTAATTATGATTTAATATATGACATACTTATTGTAGGTATCCAATAGTAATAAGTCGTATTCACATTGTATGATGTAGGTCTTTTAGTAGATCATCGCAATATATTTCGGACATGACACGAACGCGATCATCGTATGTTCAGATTAAATGGAACCAAAGGCCCTTTCATGTTGGCTGTGGCCCCGTGAACGCTATTCAAATGTTTAGCCCCATTAACTAATGTGAACGAAAACCTGCCAGTATTCTCGTACTCGTATTGGCAGGCATTTTTAAAATTATTCGCAACAGATAATGCAATAGTCGATGGCGATGGCTGAAAATCTTAGGAATTATGTTATAGGCGACGCGGCTAGCAACCATCACTATTTTGATTCCCCTTTCCCACACGCCCACAATTTGTGTATGTACGTATTGCAATTAGGTGCACAACAAGGCAAGTCATGTCCAAGCAATAATAATTTCAAGACTGAATTCGTTAAAAGTCTGTTATTTTTCTTCGCGATCTTAAAAAATTAGGAACCCAACAAACAGCTTTTAGGGGCACATTTTTCCGGAAAGGTTTCATTACTTAAATGTCAAGCGTCATTAATTAGGCGGAGAAGTCATTAGCGGCGATTAAAAAAACTTGAGTGGACGGTTGGAATATAGAATATAAATATATCGCGATACGGTGATAATAATAAATCTCAGACCGCATAAAAGTCACGGAATCGTCCGAACGTTTTATTGAGGCTAGTTTAAACTGCGCCTTAGCTAACACAAAGTTTTTCCTCATGTCTATATACCTTAATCATGGCCGATAACAGAGCTTGGGTTGTAGTGATTAGCTTTAAAGAAAATAGAAAGAAATTTAGTTTACTTTAGTGCTGCTACGTACGGCTTATTAACACGTTCACTGTCTGCGGTGATTATTTATGAATCGAATGGCCTATTTGATCCAAACATAGGGAAATACTGAAGCTTCGGTAATCAGAAGAAAACATCAAAGTATTAAAGAATCTTCAAAATTTGCAAATATATTTGGAATTTTGCAAGCCGTGTCGCTCATAATTGGATGTCACGTACGTATTTGCTTCACTAGTGTTTTAAGAGAAAATATTTTAAGAAAAATGTTTTAGTTACAGTATAGTCTAAGCGACGGAGATTATCTGAAGCAGGTCGGCTTTAATTCTCTAGCTAGGAATTAACTGCATGCTTAAGACTGACCGCATTTACGAGATATTACAAGAAACTAATAACGGAACTGCGCAATCAAAGTATACTTAAAAAGTACTTAAACCCAAGCAGTTTATGAAGTAGTTTTAATACTTATAAAAAGCAATTTCTTATGCTAATTACATTTTCGCCGGGACCCCCGCGAGCTCGTTCCTTTGTAAGAAATTACATGCGATAAGAAATAACTGCTCCTCGAATATAAATGGCAGCGATTACATACGTGCCTAGTCAGGCCCATATCCGTGGCAGGGACTCACCTATTTATGGGTTGGATACGTAAAAATATTGGACACTTTACGTCCGATATTTTTATGGCGAAAAAAATAGGTTAAACGGTTAAAATTTTATCCAGTGTTATAGACGACGGATTAATTCTGTGTCACGTAAGTTTAGCATTTAGTGTTTTACTATTATAACCTCGGAATACGAATTCAATTGTAAATATGTCGTACGCTTACTTGAATCGGGGCTTTTGATTAAGCTTATCAGTGCCCTGGCTCGTAAAGTTGCTTTAGTTAAGAAGTTTCGGCACAGGCTGCGCGTAATATTCTCGTCGTATTACGTACGCGTTACCTGACGCTTATAAACAAACTGGGGTGGTCCTCGCGGCAGGGCAGCATTCGCAGGGTTAAGACCGCGGGCGGGGCTGGATATTAGGTACCTTAAAGATTACGTTTTAAACAGATGGTACGAGAGGAATAAAAATGGGTTTGCAACACCGCACTATTTACTCGAACACATGGTTGTGATAAACACGGTCGATACGTCGCGTGTCAAAGGAGGTTGGTTCCGTTGTCGCATGGACTTACGGTGGGGGTACTACGGTAGCCGCGTGGGACTGGTATGTGGTTGGTGCAACGAGCCGCCGGGTCCCGCGAACGTGCGGCGGTCGGCGAGGCCGGAGCGGGACTGAGCTGCCGGCCGCCGCGCATGCGCCCTACTACCCCCCAGTATTGCCCGGCTACCCGCTGCTTAGCTACATTTGGCTACTTCTTGCGTACGTTTGGAGACATATTTTAAGCTTGATTGGCTATTTTTTTTGCCACTGAAACAGTTTTGAACAATTTTGAATCATTTGGCACTTTACGTTACGGCACTTCTAATCATTAGTAGCCATACTTTAACATAGTCATAGTCATTATTAATTAAGTATAATCTTGCATTTGATCGATTTATAAGCGTGCACTAGCATTTCGTTCAGTATATTTACAAAATAAGTGAGACGACTATAGTTATTTTTGTTCACAAAAATACGTGTTTTATTTAGAAACTATCGACGTGGGTGCATTTACTTTATGAAACATAAAATGAGCAGCGTTTGCAAAAAAAGAGCCGTTACCAACACGAAAACTTTCTGGCCCTTTTTTAGAATATATGAACCTCATTCCCTCCCATTGCCGTGGCAACACCGCCACCCCGATTGATGTAATATTTATCTTGCATTAAGACGGGCTAAGACTGCGTCTCCGTCATTGCCGAACTCTTCGAAGTATAGTCGTGCAATAGTTCCTTATTAGAGGTGTTGATGGTTCGGGCAGATCAATCGTGTTCGGGTTCGCTCGGGCGTTTCCGCCGGCGCCCGTGTGACGTCTGCAACGCACGCGCCCGACAGGTGGGCGCAATGCGCCGCACCTACGTATCATGTGATTATGACGTTTGCGTTCCCATTGCTTGTAACATGGTAAACCTCCGTAGCGCGCCAGGCGCGTACTGGCCGCTTACAAAAAAAAACTGAATTCTAAATTTACGATTAGCTTTTGTTTTTCCTGTCACTCGCTCGACTTTTTGGCATGAGACAAGCCGCATTGTGATGATAAATTTTGAAATCCGTTTGGTTACTGAAACTTGCTGCTGTGATCTAGTTGGAACTACATAATATAAAAAAGTTTGCCACTATTGCAGGTAGTCTAAACCCTTGTAAATATTAGTTTTACTGTTCCTAATGTTTATTATTATCACGCCTTGTTTTCATTTCTGCTCCCCGACTAACTAATCGCTGATATGCTAATGAAATCTAAGCCTAATTTTCTGATGCGTTCCAAGCAGCTATAGGTATATCGAGCAAGTCTTAAATGCGTGAAGGTTTTAAATTAATAATGTAGTGTTCGAAGTACATTTTTTTTAGATGTTAGAATACGACACACGTCTCTATGCTGGAACCCAGGCGAACAAGCACAGCTGCTTGGCCGCAGGATTAGCAAGCAAGATGGTCGCGATCCGGACAGACCTTGCACAAGGTGTTACCACCCGCAAAAATTCTGTTAAAATTTATTATTAACTCCGCTAAAGCCGATTTCACACGCGAAACAAAAACGAAACAATCGTTAATCGAGAGTCAAAAATTAACGAAGGCAGAGCCGAAGCTGTCAGTTGTCACGGCGGGGGCAGATAATTAGAAAAGTGGAAATTTTGTTAAGTCGATCGCACCCCTAGGCCACAGTATAAAGCAGTAAGTGATCCACTGCCGCGCTGAATTCGTATAGATGCACGAGCTCGCCTGGTCGCTTTCACGTTTGAGTCCTAAAATGCACTGTGACAGGCGATAGGCGATTGAAAAATAGCACAGCCAATAACCATATTGGTCATTGGAAATGTTTAGTTGTGTGCGCGACGCATTTGTGTGTTTTTACATGAGTTTAGATGTGTGCTGTACGAAAAATGTAGGACGCTGCGTAAAAATAAAGTAGAGTTTTTTTTTACTTTTACAATAGTTGGAAACATATTTTTTTGACACTTTTTCAGTAGGTATGTAATGCTTTTAATTCCCTACGCTATCTGGCCCCTTCACCATCTCGACAATTTGGGAGTAAAGAAAAAACATAGAATGTACCAGTTGCTTCTCTTCCCGCGCAGAAAATCCCGTCGAGGGAATAGGCGAAAATCTTAGGAATCATGCTATAGGCGATGCAGCTTGCAACCCATGGCTATTCTGATTCCCCTTTCCATCTAAATGCCCACAGTCATGCTAAGCGTGGCCTTTTAGGTCTTGCCTTGGGCTCTGTCTACCCCATTAGGGATAAAGACGTGATTTAAGTATGTGTATGTAAGTAAGACGTGTTACACGAACTACCGTCATACCTCCTATTTTTTGAGAGCACGGCGATTTATATGGGATCTCCTATTTTAATGACTGTCCCCCTTATGCATAAACGCTCTATAGGCTTCTAACTTAGCAATCGTTTGTCCTTATCTGTGAAAGGTAAACGTCGAAGTGACAGATAAGGACAATAATTGCTATAAGTTAGCAGAAGCCTACAGAGCGTTTATGAATAAGGGGGTGTATCTTTAGACTGAGTTGACTTAGCGGGTTTATTTTTTCACTGTTCCAAGGGACGGCATTGTACAGGTATTTGATATTAATTTCAATTTTATACCTCTACACGTTCCTGAGAAAAAGGGTCTTGACGGACGGACAAGAAAGTGATCCTGTAAGGGTTCCTTTTGAGGTACGGAACCCTGAAAATGGAAGGAGCAGCTGAGATCGACTCCCTGTTTAGGGGATACAAAATGGCGGTGCAACAGGCCGTTTAATCAACTCGTCAACTATTTTAACTGGCTAACGTGTAATTAAGCGACCCCCTTTTTGTAGCCGCTGACTTTCCAAGATTTACATTTCAGACCCATTATTTGAATTTAGAACAAACATTCTGTTTCGATTTGGCAATAGGGAATATGCTTAAAAACATATTTTTAATACACACATACATATATCACGCCTTTATCCCTTACACGGGGTAGACAGAGCCTAATCTAACAAAACTTTATGGCCACGTTTAGCATGATTAAGGGCGTATAGGTGGAAAGGGAAATCAAAATAGTGATGGGTTGCTAGCCGCATCGCCTATAACATGATCCCTAAGACTTTCGCCCATTCCCTCGATGGGCTTTTACCATCTGCGCGGGAAGAGAAGCAACTGGTAAATTCTATGTTTTTTCTTTACTCCCAGACCAGCATGGAAGAAAAAATAAAATATGAAAATATCATAATGTGAATGACAAAAGTGAAATTAAAAGCAAAATCGGGCAAGAAAAAGTCAGACGTTAGAAAGAGAGATTCGATATGACATGTGACGACATATATGTCAAAACACCCATATAAACACCATATTAAAATCACATTTTTCTAGAAAGGGATAGAGACAAATCTTCGATAACTTTTACCTCGGCTATTTTTAGTTATTTAGTTGAGTAGTTGCTCATTGGTTTAAATCATAAAAAACGGGATTAACGAACGAAAAGACAGATTTTTAAATTTAAATCTCCAACAAAACCTTTATTTCAAAATAGAACACTTTATTGAAACATAAATAGATATTAAGTTGAATCGATCCCATATAAATTCAGTAACGATTGCTTCCTCTAAGCGCTCGTAGACGTGCTACGAATACCACGGGCTACGTGCTACGCCGTAGCACCGCTACACTCATCAATGTTTTAATGCAGCATACTTAGACCGCAGTTTATTTTATGAACATCGTATAATATGACGTTATTACTAGTTTTATTGGTTAGGAATGAAAGTTAAAAATCAATATTACGTTGAGATAGTTTAATAAAAAGTTAACTTACCTGGGCTCATTTAATTTTCACATAAATTGGCCATTTCAAAGGATACTTACAAAACAATCCTATCCTAATTTAAACATATCCAAAGACTATATTAACAAAAAAGTTTTAAGTACGTTTAGTTTCGACCTAAATTTCACTACATAAAATATGTAATTTGACCCATTATAATCACCTTTTTGTATTCATTTTGACACGTTTCAATGAATATGTCCTGTGCATGCATGAAAAATTACAGAAAAAATTAAGCGCAAAGACAAACTAAAGGCAACTCCCGTCACTCCGTACTACAACTAAAAAGGGCAGGTGTTGAATAAAAAAACCTCCGAATCCCCAAAGCGCAAAACGGAGGTCCAAGTAATTTAATCCCCGATTATCTTCCAGAGGGAAAGTCAACCAAGGAATGCTTTTTAAATAAGGCCAAATCCCTGTCTTAAGCTTTCGGCCTCAAAAGTTTTGAGAGGTGCAATTCCTTGGTGTTTAATCTCGAGTCTAAGAAATACCGCTTTTAGTCCCTCTTAGCTTATTACGAGTGGTTAAGCGAAACGCCTTTAAGTGCGAAGTTTTTCTAAATCTAAAAAAATTACAGCCTTTAAATAGTACAGCGACATCTAGTGGGCGATAGGAATAACAAAAACAAAACACGGAAGGAACGATACCGGCGGCCACTACTAAAAAAAAAAACAAAAAAATATAAAAAAAAATAGCAAACTTTTCTAAAGTGGACCATGTAAATGTTTAACCATTTCTGTGACAAATCCTATTTAAAAAAAAAAACTAATAAAACTGAATGACATGTTTAAAGTTATTTAAAATATGTTTGTTTAAAGTTATTTAAAATATCTTTATTTTTAGTTACAAAACACATATAAACTTATGTGTAGTTACTGAAATATTAATTTGTAAGCGAAAATAATCGTTGACATTTTAAGTCACACGAAAGACTTTGAACCTTACAATGATAATGATAAGGGAATTTCTTGACTGACTACATTGTATTTAGCTAGCAAGTCGATATCACTAAGTCTCAAGTAAGAACTTGAACTTATTGATTAGAAACTAAATGTATTATAATTTCACAAAAAAAATAATTCTACCGAAATCTAATAAAAGCGCTCACATTAATATTTTATACAAAAAGAAATCACTAAGCCTTAGTTTCCCCAGACAGCTTACAAGAAATGTGATTGTCAACCCTTTTCCTCAGAATAAAGCTTATCTGCCTTCCCAATTCTTTTTCTAATGTCACAATGACGGCAGGGACAATGCTACGTTACATTGGTTTATAAACCAAGAGCAGGTTACCATAATATTAATCTAGTTTTCGTTTTATAACGGTTTTAGCAGTGCCAAAATATCACTGTCAAACATAAATAGGCTGACGCGAGTGCGAATCCTGGCTTTTATAAATCCTTTGTATTTATAAATTAGCACGTGCCATTCTTTATCATAAATAAAAAGCAAACACTTAAGTTACTAAAAGGAGAGTCGCCATTTTAATCTTTGAAAGTCTTGATTTTATTATGTTTTTTTATTTAAGTACTTGAGATCATGAAAAAGGAGAGCTCCATGGCGCATTTACTAGAAATCTACCAACTACGCACCTAATATCAACATAAAAAAGATAAGAAAAACTATATTATATAGTGCAGTGGGGTAAATCCGAAATTGGGGGAATTTCGAAACTCGTGGATATCCACTAAACGGGGAACAATTACATAATCTAGCAACGGTTACATAGAAGCGCCAATGTCTTTGGCTTCTAGATAACCGATGCCAGATTCTGAAAGTGTTCCCCGTTTAGTGGATATCCGAATTTCCCCAATCTCGAATTTACCCCAATACACCTTACTGATTTAGCAAAAAATCCTTGTAAAAAAATGTATCTTTATATGTGACACGAGTTTAAGTATGATTCGAGATTACTTACACCATGTCATTTAACATAAGCAAAAAAAACTCAAGCTTCATCAAAAATTCTGTAATCATTTCAGAGTATTTTTCCACAGCAAAATTACACACAATTAAACTTCTCCTGTCACTTGATACCAAAATATCCGATACTTAGCACAAACTTTCCATATACCAGCTCTTAGCCTATTATTGTCTAACGAAACTTCACTTACTTGATACCAAAATATCCGATGCTCAGCACAAACTTCTTTATACAAGCTCTTAGCCTATTGTTGTCTAACGAAACTTCACTTACTTGGTACATACCAAAATATCCGATGCTTAGTACAAACTTTCCTTATACCAGCTCTTAGCCTATTGTTGTCTAACGAAACTTCACTTGATACCAAAATATCCCAAGCTCAGCACAAACTTCTTTATACCAGCTCTTAGCCTATTCTCATCTAACGAAACTTCAGTTAGGTAAACGGGCAAGAGAATGGACGGTGTTATGCAATCCAGTTGTGTGGAGTCGGACCCTCGTCAGACATCTTGTTCAAAAGTATACAAAGTTGGGCCTTATAAATACGCCGTGGAACTAGTCGCAAATTAGTGGGCAGGCCGCGGTTAGTTACGGGGTCCTTGGAGTTCGAGCTGTAGCAGTGTTTGAAGAGTTGATTTTGGTTCAACTACAGACAATAGATACAATATACCAGGGGTGGCCAACTTTATTAGACCCAAGATCTCCTGTTTACTAACGAAACCTTATGCGATCTACCAAGTACATACTTCATGAAACCTTAAATCAGCAGTTGGTGATTACGTTGCGCAGTCTGGTCTACGTATTTATATTTTTTGCCTTGCCACGATCGACTGGACTAACAGTCGCGATCGACCTGTTGGCCACCCCTGCAATATACAATAGTCTCTGAAAACTGTTTACAAATATTTCAGCAGGTGGTTAGATTACATACATACATACACATACACAAATCACTTACGGGGTAGACAGAGCCTAAGGTAACAGGTACCTACAGGCCACATTTAGCAAGATTGTGAGCGTATAGGTGGAAAATTGAATCAAAATAGTGATGGGTTGCTAGCCTCATCGCCTATAACATGATTCCTATTATTTTCGCCCTTTCCCTCGATGGCCTTTTACCATCTGCGCGGGTAGAGAAGCAACTGATACATTCTATGTTTTTTTCTTTGCTCCCAGACCAGCATGGAAGATGGTTAGATTAGTTTGACTTAATACAGTATTTTTTTATATATACAAACATATTATCACGTCTTTATCCCTTACGGGGTAGACAGAGCCTAAGGTAACAAAACCTTAAGGCCACGTTTAGCATGCTTAAGAGCGTTTTTATATGCGCAAACTTACACTAGAGCCTCAGAGAGACCGACGTCAAACTAACAGCCCTCTTGTGTCGGGGGTAAAAAATATGGGGAAACACCTTAACAGGAGCGTTTGATCAAATTAACTCAACCTCCGGCAGAAATATTCCAGAATCATTCTAAGAGACGTAATAATAAGGCAGACTTGAAACCAGAGAGGGAGTATAACTGGAGTGCGACACCGAATGTGCGATGTACGACTGAGCGACATTCGTATTAAACGACAGTGCAATTATGCGAAGTATTATTGTGCGACGTATCACTATTCGACAAAACAATCGGGCTTCGCATGAACGATGTTTCGCACAAATGGCATGTCGCAAAGTTGTGCATCGCCTAAACATATGTCGCACAAATGACACTTCGCACAAATGGCATGTCGCAAAGTTGTGCATCGCCTAAACATATGTCGCACAAATGACACTTCGCACAAATGGCATGTCGCAAAGTTGTGCATCGCCTAAACATATGTCGCACAAATGACACTTCGCACAAATGGCATGTCGCAAAGTTGTGCATCGCCTAAACATATGTCGCACAAATGACACTTCGCACAAATGGCATGTCGCAAAGTTGTGCATCGCCTAAACATATGTCGCACAAATGACACTTCGCACAAATGGCATGTCGCAAAGTTGTGCATCGCCTAAACATATGTCGCACAAATGACACTTCGCACAAATGGCATGTCGCAAAGTTGTGCATCGCCTAAACATATGTCGCACAAATGACACTTCGCACAAATGGCATGTCGCAAAGTTGTGCATCGCCTAAACATTTGTCGCACAAATGACACTTCGCACAAAAGGATGTCGCACTCCAGTTATACTCCCAACCAGAGACGCAACGCACATTTGCTACTGCTGTAAGCTCGCAGACAAATTCACTTACTGAAGAGTAAACAGGATTAACCTTCGAACCTTTAGTAACATTAACAGTGAAACAAAAACTAGCCCAGACTTACCCGGACTGGGGCAACTTGCAAAAACAATAAAGGGCCGGCTTCACATAAGCGTAAAACACGTTTACGCATTAACGCAGTGTTTAAAATTTTGCGTCATGTACTTGCGTATGTAACTAAACATTTGTCATGAATTGACTGTTTGTTTTTTTGTTTTGTTGTTATGAGCTTTTCGGTAAAGGAAAACATTATAAGGATACCTGCATATCGACGACGACCGGTTAGCCTAGTGGTAAGAGAACCTGACTATGAAGCTTAAGGTGTCGGGTTAGATCCCCGATCGGGGCAGATATTTGTATGAAAATACGAATGTGTGTTCTCGAGTCGACGTTAAATATGTATTTATGTATGTATAGGTAGTATAAAGTTGTTTATTGACTGGTAGGTTTTTGGAGTTTATGTATTATTTTCGGTAAAGTTATGTATCGTGGCTCTCAGTGATTGCAATTTTTAAACTCACTCGTCCATCCCTAATATAATACTCCTTTCATTCACTCAAAGGTTGACTGGAAGAGATCCCTTAAAGGGATAAGTCCACCTTTGTGTATGTATCTCAGTGTTTGTCAATTGTATTTCGTCTTGTTTATTTTGCACTATAAAGAGTTTACATACATACATACTATTTAATTAAGAAAAACCATCTCCTGTTATGACGACTCTGAGGTAGGGCACAATAGAGCCTGGTGTCTGCCAAATAGCAAGCACTTACTAACAGGCGGTCAACTAGGGGTCCGCGGCAAAAAGTGGACCCTTTACACAGTGAGCTTACGTCTGAAGGTGTTGATGTGTGCGTGAATCATTTGTTGACAGAGGTCCACACAAAAAGCTGCATTTAAAATGGTAAGTAAGTAAGTAAATGCTTTATTGTACAAATATAAAGAAGCAGAGACAAATCACAAAAAATACCTTAAATATATGCACAAAGGCGAACTTATCCCTATAAGGGATCTCTACCAGTTAACCTTTACCGTTATGGTTACCTGAAGGTTTAGAAGTTAGTGAATAACAGCGCCTCTTGTCCCTGGTGGCAGTAGATGTTTCACGGAAGTTTGTAAGTGTCGTACAGACACATTCAAACGTATGACAAAGTAACAAGGTCACGTGACAGCTGGTGCAGATAGAACAATTCAAAGGCTTACTCAGCTATGGTTGGTGTAGCGGTATTGCACGCATCAGGCATTGAACTTCCATGGTAAGGCCCCAGGAAAGGTTTAAATCTGAGGTTTAAACGGTGAGAAAACATTAAAAAAGGAATACTAACAGGGGCGAGCCGCGGGCAAAAGCTAGTTACTGATAAATAATTCAATCCGACCATTAGAAGAAGAATTGATACACTTCAGATACGCAAATCGACTCGCAAGATTTGACCCAATCAAAAATGGAGTTCACTTAACTGTAAAGAGAAAATCTAAACGACGCCTAAAAATCCGAAAAGTAAAGCTATGGCCGGGAATCGAACCCGGATCCTCATCATTCCGTGATGCGTGCTATACCACTACACTGCACCACCCATAGTAGGTCACCGGCCGTTACAGCTTTACTTTTCGGAATTTTCTGTGTTCATACTATCAGTGTCGTCTAGAAATTTAATCCTACTACCCTCTAATATTTTCAATATTATAAATGCGAAAGTTAGTGAGGATGTATGGATGTTTGTTACTCTTTAACGCCAGTACGGGACGGACTGAATGAAATTTGGCTTTGGAAAATAGTCTTCGTTTTATCCCGGAACATTGCGTAGTTCCCGCATCGCTTTAAACGAATTCTTTGCAAACGAAGTCGCGGGCAACAGCTAGTCTAATTTGTTTTTACACTCTATTTGTAATGTTACGTTTAAAAAGTATCAGATTAATTCATCTCATTCGTTCCCCTTCAGTTCTTCATTCGCCTTAGTACCACGGAGTAGCAAGGTATGTTTTATCAAAAATATTAGACAAGGGAATGGGCACAAATTTTAGGAATCATTTTATAGGCGATGCGGCTAGCAACCCATCACTATTTTGATTCCCCTTTCCACCTATACGCCTACAACTATGCTAAACGTGGCCTTAAGGTCTTGTTACCTTAGGCTATGTCTACCCCGTAAGGGATAAAGACGTGATTTATGTATGTATGTATTAGACAACGTATTTTCCCGGAACCCTCCTGAAGGCTCTAGTTCCATCAGTTTTTGCTGTCAAACAATAACGGACAAGTTGGAGGCGTGCGTCGGACGTTCGGACGTCGTTGGGCCGCAGCCCAATGCAGGCCAATTTCCTCAATGCACTGCCGAGCAAAAATAGCGGGTCACTTCCCGTACAAAGTTGTATGAAAACTGACCACATTACATAAAAACTTTAATCTGAAAAATCCCTTTTTGGTGCACTTCTATGATACTCAAGATATGTCTGCCAAATTTCAAGTCTCAGCTTCTTCTTCTTCTTTTTCAATATGGCCCCATCGATCGATGCGATGATTTCGCCAATGTCAAAGCAATAAATACAGTATCCAAAAATCTTGTGACAAAAATGTCGGCAACGTTGTACGGTAGAACACGGTCAAAAGACCCCCCCCCTGTCGGGCTCTTAGCCAACGGTTAATGATATCCCTCGGAGACCGCCAGGAAATCATTAGCCGATGCCCAGGGTGCACCGGACCAATCACTGCTCTTCCCCTCGGACGGATCCAAAAAGGAACCGCAGCTCTTGACCACACGCGGAGGTAACCCGACTCGCACCCCAAGTCTCAGCTTCAGTGTTAAGGTTGTGCGTGATCTGTCGATCCGTCACGTCACTTTTCCCATGACTGATCGAGTGTTGCCATACATATTTCCGTATAATTATCAGCTTGTTTGTGAAGTGCTTCCCACTGGCGTTCGTGTCGCCACAGTGTCCGTGTGTTTAGTTTTTTAATTTTATTTAGGTCCCACTGAAAAACAGCCTTGCGTTTGCCGCAACATTATGCTGAGTGGGGCCCATTTTACACCATATCGGTACTATTCTTAAGTATATTGTCTTTCTTCTCATTATACGTCCATCGAATGTGTGTAAATAAATGTTGTTCTCTCTCTCTCTCTCATTTTGTAGGTGGTTTGCTGTCATCGATAGTAATAATATTATAAAGAGGAAAGATTTGATTGTTTGTTTGTTTGTTTGAATTGAATAGGCTCCGAAAATACTAGACCGATTTAAAAAAATCTTTTGCCGTTAGAAAGCTACATTATCACTGAGTGACATAGGCTACTTTTTACCGCGGGAAAATACCTTTTCCTACGGGAAAATTAATTTACCACGGGCGAAGCTGCGGACGGAAGGCTAGTCCCTCTATAATAGACCATGTCGGAAACAAATGTGATAATTTCATCCCGGATGAGTGTTATGCCGCGATACACCGTTAATCATTCTATGCAAGCAAAGTCGCGTGCAACAACTAGTACAACATAACTCTTTCTGATTCCGCTTTCATCCCAAAGCGTTACCTTGAAATGAATAGCAAGTAAATAGATGAAAAGTCGGGATTGCCTTCACTACGGTCTCAGGGGGCAGACTAACGAACTCACTGCCGACCAGCGTAGCGGGAACCCGATTAACTTCACCCATAGGTGGCGACGAGGGCTCAGAATATGTTGAATGGTTGCGTGGAAGGAACGCGGGAGACATAATTATGAGACGCGCTACACCTGATGCTGGTGAAATATTAACCTGTGATTGTTTGACTTCAGCTTTTTGTGAGATAAAAGGATTGCTATGCTGCTTGAAATAAGTGAAACACGTGTATTTCGTTAGTAAAAAGTTGGCCAAATTCATACTTATACATTTAAAGAAAGAAAGAAAGAAGATATTTATTCCTTTTTGCAAGACACACAAGTATAAGAGAATATACACAATTTTATAGCAAAAAAAAAACAAGAAAAAAAACACAGATTAAAAATAGATGCTTAGCGTTGTGTGTGTCTTCGCAAAAGTGAAACGGTCGCTGGCTCAGCATTACGCTGAGGTGTAAGACACCTGCAGCACTGATTTTCAGCCAGAACCGTTTGTGAGTCACGAAACGATATACAGATAAAAGCCGTGGTAGACTAGTGGTTTGTGCTGTGGCTTCTCGAGCAGAGGGCCGTGTGTTCGAATCCCGGGCTTCGCACCTGTGTTTTTCGGAATTTATGTGCACTCATTTGAAATTTACCATGAGCTTTTCGGCGAATGAAAACATCGTGAGGAAACTTGCAACACAGCTGCGAAGCAATTCAATGGTGTTTGTGAAGTTCCCAATCCGCACCGGGCCCGCGTGGAAACCAATAGCTGGAGATGATCATGACATACGAATGCGAAAGTGTGTCTATCTGTTTGTCTGTTACTTTTCACGCTTAAATCACTGAATCGATTTAGTTGATTTTTTTTAGAGACAGTTTCAGTCCTGGAGAAGGACATAGGATATATTCAAGCGGGACAGCAATAAGCGAATTCTAGTAATATTATAAATCCGAAAGTGTGTCTGTCTGTAACCTTTTCACGCTTAAACCGCTGAAACAACGATATGGAATATGCAAGTATTAGTGATTTTTACTCTCACGAAGAATGTACTACTAATATTTGAGAGATTAATATTTTTTACTAGCGACTCGCCCCGGCTTCGCGCGGTATATCATGCATGTATTATACATATAAGCCTTCCTCTTGAATCACTCTATCTATTAAAAAAACCGCATCAAAATCCGTTGCGTAGTTTTAAAGATTTAAGCATACATAGGGATATAGGGACAGAGAAAGCGACTTCGTTTTATACTATGTAGTGATGAAGTCAATTTGGTGCAATTGTCCTATGATATACTCATTAATCTGCAAATACAGCAGCTGTGTATGTGTGTGTGTTAAATAGTGATAGTAAAACCGAGTCCCTGATTCAGGCAGTGCGCAAACAGGGATTACAAACTTCAGGCCGGTCGTAAACGCCCACTACACATGAAGCTATACGAGCACGACCAGCTAACAGGTTGGCTACCCCTGTATTAGGGGAGTATGCTACTAAAAAAGAGAAAAGAAAAGGTATTTTTGATTTACATACATAAATCACACCTTTATCATAGACGGAACCTAAGATAACAAGACCTAAAGGCTACGTTTAGCATGATTGTGGCCGTATAGGTAAAGGGGAATCAAATTAGTGATGGGTTGCTACCCGCATCGTCTATAACATGATTCCTAAGATTATTGCAGACCAGCATGGAAGTATTTTTGAGCGTATGATTTTTGAAGTATGTTCACTGAAAGGCAGTTTCGATATGGAATTTATTGGAGTTCAAGAAGCCGTGGACCGAGTAGGACATACATACATACAAACATATTAATAACGTTTTTATCCCTTACTGGGTGGAAAGAGCCTAGGGCAACAAGACCTAAAGGCCACGTTTAGGGTAATTGTGGGCGGGGGTGGAAAGGGGAATCAAAATGGTGATGATTGCTTAGATTTCCGCCCATTCCTCGATGGGCTTTAACGATTTGAGCTGGTACATTTCTTTTATCTTTGCTTCCAGACCATCAAGTTAATTTTGTTAATATTTCATATTAGAATTCTTTTTTAAACAGATTTAGATAGATAGATAGATAGATTTATTAATCACCCTTTTAAAAATACAATTAAATGTCAAACATAAGTAATTCACAAAAGGATCGTCAATTAATAAAATAGTAATAATAATTATAATAACTGAAATTAAATAAAAAACAAAATAACAACAAACAAAAATAAAGATTAATGAAATGTCAATGTAAATTCACAAAAAGATCGTCATGGGTACATAAAAAGAGAAGCGTATAAACAGTGCAGGTTGTCAACTTCTGCCCCAAGAGTGGAAGTACTCATAACATGAGCTTAATTCGCGAAAGTTCCAAACATAGTTAAAAGAGCATTAACCCAATAATAGCTCACCGTCTTTCAGGTAAGCGCTCAATCTGAAAACGAAACACTACCTCTGCACAATCCCATAGAGCCCGGTACATCCCACGATGAAGTTGCAACAAGCGGTCACTTGCACTCCATTCAAGTCGCAGTTAGCTGTCCATACTTGCCTGCACGTTCGTTCTTAGAGCACTATTTCAACCGGAGAGAACATCGGGTCCATCGCGTTGCCGAACGTAAAACCTATATCCATTCACGGTCTAATCCAAAAGCTATCCATTATTTTCTACCGAGACGAGTTCACATAGGACAACAGAAAAGCAAGTTGATTTAAGGGGCGAACTCAGATCATTGTCATACCGTGGTTCGTGCTAACCATTACACTGTGGCGAGAGGCCACAATAGAGATCTCTCTCCAGGCAGATGTTATGCCTGGGGACCGAAGTCCGAAGGAAGAGGAGTTGAAAGTTGTATTTATGTAGCCGCATTGAGAAACTTCGCTATCGGGATGTTGAACGATGTAACAGCTGTCATTAGAACTGGCGCCAGCTGAGTAGCTGGCAGAGACGCACGAGTGTGCGTCGTAATAGTTATGTAGAGGTCAAATAGGTGGCGCTAGGAGCGAACGATTGGTACACATCCCAAAATTTGTGTAGGAGTTCTACAATCGGTTTTTTAACTTAGTTTATTTTGTCGCGCTATCTATTTCAAAATACTAGGTTTATGTTTCTCCCTCGTGAAAGAACAAAATATACTACGAGTAGATACCTATAATCTTCAATCCAACTTTATTAACTTAGTACTTTTAGCTGTGCCTTGACAGATCAGTCGAGACAAACGATTTTGTAAGAGAAGAGACAGAGATAAGAACAGAACATGATATTGTCAAATGTTTCGGCCAGATTGTGTGAGTGCGCAAGTCTTCTCCGTTTGGCTTAATACTCTAAGCGTACCTCCGACACGTTACCTGGAAGTATAAACGCGAGTCTGTACCTTACTGCGCTTGCTGAAGGCACGTTCCGTACGATCCATTGGTAATTCATGCTCGCTGAAGGCCAAACAAATGACGAGGTATTGCAACTGTACAGGTGATCGTGTTTGCAGTTTACATTGCAGAATGGCAATTTGTAATGGCAAACAATTGACGATCGATCATATTTATAGTTCGACGAACTGTTTGCCCGCGACTCCGTCCACGCACTTTAATCCGGCACTGTACGCCTTTTTTTTGAACAGACGTGTCTTACTGGATGAACTAACTCTTTCCCAAAATTCCAGTCTCCAGTACAAAAACCAAGTATCTTCATACAAACTGTTGGAAGCCCTTAAACCACCTTAAATTTGGTCCTTTGGAACAGTGTCGTAGCTAGGTAACCACAAATAAAAAAAATGGGGCCCCACTACTATCTAAACTGGTTACGTTTTAATAATAATAGTTCGATCGAGATTTTCTGGTAAGGATTCGAGGGCCCTCTGAGCTTGAGGGCCCCGGGGCACTGCCCCGCCTAGTCCCTTGGTAACTACGCCACTGTTGGAAATCTAGCTAGCGCCCACCGCTGCACTTCTATTGTAGAGTACCATATCCCGCGAGAATTTCTAAAAATCAGGACCTTAATACGCTTTTAAGCTGCAAAAGGAAGTAGCTAATCTAACCGACCACGTATTACCAAGTATTCCGCATTAATATTAAGACTGTATATTGTTTGACAACGCTGATTAATCATTAATAACGGACGCTCACAAACATACCTAGCATATACAAAACCTCCTTGATATTTTTATCAGCCCCCACGCAGCCATATTGCGCTTGGCTCTGCTTTTTCCACTGCACTGGGAAAGCAAAGGCATGTAAGTGTGACAATGACGGATGACGGAAAAAAGTCGATGCATGCCGCGCGTCCAGCGGGCACATAGCTGAGGTTGCAGGCGAATGCAAAATTTTATTAAAAGTCGTTCGGTGGATAGTTCTCAACCAGGAATTCAGCAAGACGCGAACGTTTCAGATATTTGCACACGTATGTGATAGGGTTAAGGTTTCTGTCCATTGATGTAAGTAAGTAAGTAAGTGCTTTATTGTACAAATATAAAGAAACAGATACAATTCACAAAAAAATAAAAAATAACATTAATATATGCACAAAGGCGAACTTATCCCTATAAGGGTTTTCTACCAGTTAACCTTTGAGTAGATGAGAGGAGCATTAAACGAGGGACCGACAAAGTGTAAGTTTAAAATTCCAGATAGTGAAAGCCACAATAGAGCGTACATATCTAAGTAGGTACAATAAACAAAACATAAAATAAACTAGGTACTAAAGATCAGATCAGCTGTATTTTTATTGTTATATCTATAGCTTTAGAACTGTATTGTGACTGAATACGATGGGACTTATAGACTTGACAGATACATTCCTGTAGTATCATAGACCAAAGATACTGTAAGAAGGGTTTGTTTTAATTTACATGGATGATTGTTCAGGGAAATATAAACATGTTATTTTCATAACCCGCGTTCATCCTACTTCCAACTCATCCTACTAATATTTTAAACGCGAAAGTTTCTGAGTACGGATGGATGAATGTTTGTTAATGTTTCACGCCAGAACGCCTGGACAGATCTGGATGAAATTTGGAACATGTATAGATTATAGGCTGAAATAACACATAGGCTACTTTTTATCCCGTAAAATTGCGTAATTCCTGCGGGATAGCGATAAATGAATTCTATGCAGACGAAGTTGCGGGCAACAGCTAGTTATATATTTTTTTTTAATCAAGCAACACTATTGTTTTTTGCACTGCAGTGGAGAGGAGAGCCAGTATACTCAATTATTATTTTGTAGGTATTTAATCGAACTCTTTATCCAAACACGATTAATTTTCATATACAATGATGATGATCAATAATAATAACGAAATTAACTCTTTAACTGATTATACTTAATTCCTCAATCGCACACTAATGAATAAACCACATTTCACGACGGTCGTATAAACGAATGTTACGACAGTTCTTAACGCTAGCTGAATTTGTTTGTATGTCAATGACAACCATAGCGTGGCCGAGATTAATATTGATGTATAAAATTGCCGGATAGAAGCATCCGTCTAACATTTATAATCGTTACATTACGTGTACGTATGTTACGTATCGTACGTGTACGATCTGTTGTAGCTCTATCCAATTTAAAAAAATACCATACGCATATCATGTCTTCCCTTACGGGGTAGACAGAGCTTAATGTAGCAAGAGCCAAAGGTCTAAAAAAACATTCTAATGCCTAATTGCCTATAGGCATGGGATACACGGTCAAAATTTTCGTGCTACTTGTAAATTTGTATCGTGGAATTCAAAACAATACATATCAATATTTCATGATATGGGTCGCGATATTGGATCACACGATAAAATATGGACTGTAAATCCATGCCATACTAATTCTGATACATCTTCACACTGATACGTCTTCCATGCCGGTCTGGGAGCAAAGAAAACATAGAAAGTACCAGTAGCTTCTGTACCTGCCCAGATGGTAAAAGCAATCGAGGGAATAGGCGAAAATCATAGGAACCATGTTATAGGCGATGAGGCTAGCAACCCATCACTATTTTGATTCCATTTTCCACCTATACGCCCACAATCTTGCTAAATGTGGCCTGCAGGTACATGTTGCCTTAGGCTCTGTCTACCCCGTAAGGGATAAAGACGTGATTTGTGTATGTGTATGTTCACACTAAAACCTGAATCGATGAGCTGGAATTTGGTAGGTATTCCGCTACGTCTAACGCCTTGTCGTATTTTTACCAAATAATCGTTAATAAAGCTGAAATTAACAAAGTTCAAGAGTTTATTAATTACTGTACAAATGACGAGACCTCTTGAGACTCAAATGACAACTCCGAATTCTGATTCCACTCAGCAAAGTTTCACCAAGTTTCGTCTCTACTTAATTATATTTTTCGTATACCCGCTGTTGTTTAAATCAGTAAATGACTAATGCTAAATAGCTAATGTAATTAAATATCTAGTAAAGGGACCTGATTTTTGAAAGCACATATGTGAAAATACCACTCGAAAGTGGTGAAAAATTGTGCTGAATCTGAAATACGAGCAGCTTAGAAGATACGGCTCTCATTAATCTTGTAAACTAGTCAAAAATTTGATTAGAGCTGTACTTTTGAAGATATAAACAGATTTATACCACTTACTAGTGTTACTTTCAAAAAACGGGCCCCTGTATCTTTTCAAAATTCTCTTAATCCAAATTATACAGGCAAGCACGTACACATGCACGCCTACAAACACCAACACACACATTTTTACGAGCGCGGTTAAAATTAAACTTTATATAGGTTATTTTTTAGCTACTTTTTCTACACTGTGCTTAGATTCCCATTCCATTGCACATGTATATTGTATTCCGAATGTCAAACGTTAACCCGACCACTACAAATCCCTTTAATTTGCAAGTCAAATTTTAAAGCGGACATCATACCATACGAACCGAAAAAGCTAAAAGCCAAAGCTTAAAACGTCACTCACAAAAAAAAAACTTTATACATACAAATTTAATAAAACCGCGAAATCAACGGTTAAGGGTACCGTTACTGTACATATCATAATTATATGTAAGCATGCATTAGGACCGGGCGTAATTTGAAAAAGAGTTTTTCAGTAAAAAACGAACGGACACTATCTTGCCAGTACCAAAAACTGATTTTATTTATTTTTATTAAAACTCTAAAAATAAAAGGGACGGAACAAGTTTTCTAAATAGTATTAGACTATCACTAATGAACTAAGAGTTTAATAATACAATTTCTTAACGACATTGAAAAGAAGAACACATAGGAATATCCGAAAAGTAAAGCTATGGCTGGGATCGAACCCGGATCCTCATCATTCCGTGATACGTCTTATACCGCTACACCACCACCAGGCAGGGAGTTTTCTGTGTTCTAATTTTTCAGCGTCGTTTAGAAATTTAATTTCTAACGGGTAAAACCGTAAAAATAAATGAAAAAATCGAGAAGTAAAATTCTTGATTAATTTGATATTAGGAAATAACGACTGGATACTGATACAATTTTGACAGCAAAAAGGTTACTCGTAACTGTTTCTTATTCGTTCATTGAACGAAAACCACTTGATGACAAGCGCTTTTGATAAGATCGTTGCTTGAAACTGTTTCTTACTATCCAAAACCCGTACCGTTTCGTTTTCGAAACATGCTGGTCTGGGAGTAAAGCAAAAACATAAATGTACCAGTTGCTTCTCTTCCCACGCAAACGGAAAAACCCATCGGGGAATGGACGAAAATAGGAATCATGTTACAGGCGATGCGGCCGTCACTATTTTGATTCTTTACACCTATACGCCCACAATCATGCTAAACGTGACCTTGGTCTTGTTACCCTGAGCTCTGTCTGGGATGGAGACCTTATTTATGAATGAACTAGCTGACCCGGCGAACTTTGTTCCGCCTTAAATTTGAAAAATTCCAGTGGTTTGGGCTGTGCTATCCCGCGGGAACTATGCAATTTTCCGGGATAAAAACTATCCTATGTCCTTTCCCGGGACTCAAACTATCTGTATACCAAATTTCAACTAAATCGGCCCAGCCGTTTAAGCGTGAAAAGGTAACAGACAGACAGACAGACAGAGTTACTTTCGCATTTATAATATTAGTAAGGATAAGGATAGTAAGGATAAGGATGTAATTATTCGTTTTTTAAAAATCACGATCATAAACGTGTATCGTTGGCACATCCCTAACCCGACTGACTTCCCAGCCCAAATTACGTAACCTTGTCATGTATGAAAACAACAACGATACTTTCAGCTGCCTAATTTAAATTTAACCCCAAAAACGTCCGCGCTGCCCGATTCTATTCCCTACGCGTCGGTAATAAAGGTTGGATGGAAAGTGGTTGTATGTACAACTTTTAATGAAAGTGGTCACATGCCCGCTGGTTCGTTAATTGCAACAGAAACCGTGTTTTGGGAGATACGTGCTGTTGCGAGGTGACGGTTTTAGGGCTGGGGTATGATGTGATGACTCACTCTCGCATAATTCGGTGAGTTAATGACGGATTTGAAAAGCATTGTTTTCTTGAAGGTGAAAGCGTCTATGTTGCATAAGATCGACGTTGAAACAACTTAGACCGAGATCGAAAAATTTGACAGCTGTTAGCTCTTCTATCTACCTCGCCCTAACACCTAATGACCGTATTTGCCTATTAGGTAATAAACAATTGAAACGAATAATAAAAGGAACATAATGCTTACTTTTCCATCCATTGTCAGCTTGAAACGCTGGCGTGTTTCAAAATCTGGTTCAAACCTATCAGCGCCATCTAGACTGACATTTGGAAACTCACCAAAGCAGCGTCGAGTTGAGTGCGAGTCACTTACCTGCAAAAAGACGGGTGTATTAAGTGGTGGTTTTCGACAAGCAGAATGAGAACACTTTACTAGATAGGGATGGCACTAACGGAAACAAACAAAAAACGCGTGTTACTCCGCTACCAAGGAAAAAGTAGAGGAGTAGCAAGGTAAGTGTTTTTGTTCATTGAAATGGCCCTCCGCAAAGTATCTAACGCCTGATTCAATAAATATTAATAATTTTAGTTGTATTATTTCTCCGAGTATTATACACATACTCTCAAGCTTTTTACAGAGTGCTGTGATATTTTTACCAACTTTTTATTACTTTCACCAGTCCCGTTGCCGGTATGCGTGAATGCAAATCTTGCTAGTGAATTTTAAAACACTTCCATTTGCACACGTATACCTCTAAACGCGAGGTGACAACACAATAATCTTGAAGTGAAGTCTCCGCAGGAGTGGAGCCTTGACCGTCTTAACCTTAACTTGTCCGATTGACTTAAAATTTGGTAGGTGAACACATCGGAAAAAAAGCTTGTATTAAAAATATTTTTTTAGTTTAGGTTAGGTTAGGCCCAACAGTGCGACGATAGACTGGAGATAAAATGAGGTTTTCTTATTTGGCATAAACAGTGACATTGAATAGTTAGTTTAGTTAGTTAGAATATTGAGTAACCTTAGTAAAGCCCAAGTACTCTACAATTATCGGCCTCTATTCTAGCGTATTGTCTTCAAGCCGTTCTCATCTCAACTAAAGGCAAGTTTGAGGCATCCCTAGCTGTCGATGAGGCAATTAAAGGCATTGTGAAGGCCTCATGCCTCGCGAGGCGCGGGAAATGCCTGACGCGATAATTGCACCGTGGCTTGGGCCAATGCTGGCGAGAGTCAGGGTAGGTTTCGTAACTCCAAATTTAATATCTGGACGGAAAAAGTATTGCACGGCTACACGAGTGCGCGCGAGAGATTACCCATCTCTTTCTCTCTGTTCGATATAGAAGGAGGCAGGAGGTCAATCTCGCGCGCTCCTATGCAAGCCGTGCAGGTTTACAAGTTAATTTCTCTAAAGCCTAGTTCAGAGCTGCAAGAAAAGGTAAGTTGATCGGCGTGTCACGATTGTCATTTTTTTAAATTGCAGTCGTCGGTCGTGGTCATGTACTGAGGTGGACCATCGGCATGAAAAAGTGCCCATGGTCCACCCATGTGAACTAGGCAGGTGGACCACGACCGATGACCTGTAAATTGTGTTGTAATAAAACCTTTGATTCTGGAATCATTTAGTCTGCTAAAACACAATCGACACAAGCAGTCAGAAAGGTAGGCAGGGGACCTCCTAATGCGCTGTTAATAACTGTTAGCATCATTCGTACTGTTTACCTCCCGGGTTAATATTTCGCCTCTTGGTCCGTTAGTATAATTATGTCACATCGAATATAACAAAACTTGGATTTAAGTTTCACAAAAAAACGATGTAATAAAAAATAATTGTGCACTTGATTTGTTAAGTACTCTCATATTAAGAAGTCATCGTAAACTTGTACTCAAAGAACGTACAAAATACTTAAAAACTAACTAACTTACTGCCCGTAACATAATTACTGACCGCTACTGCACGGACTAATAGCAAATAATAGAGTTTAAAACACGCAATGTAACACAAACAACTATTAAAAACACATCAAAAACAACTCTACATTTTGCTGTGTATAATGGACATAATTAAAAGAGTGGGACAAAACATGGCCGCGTAAGAAATTAAGGTCAGTTTTTTATGCTCGAGAATTTGTCTTACAAATGAAAGAAAAACTTTTACCTATTAGGAATAGTAGAAGATCCGTGGAAGGGCGACCTTTGCCGATCTGATAACTAGATGAAAAAAAAATTGTATCAAAGACACATAAGTACACACATACCGTCACGCCTCTTTTTCCATAGCGGTAGGCAGAAACCACTTTGATCCATTTGCTACGAGCCTGACGTACCTCTTTCGCTTCATCCACTTTCGTTAATCTCTACATCGAGGATTTGCTCGTCGGTTTTGGGTTCACTCTTGATCTAACCTCAAGTTAAAATGTCTCCAATCTGGTCACCGAACGTCCGTCTAGGCCTTTTCCCTCCAACGCTCGCAATCACCCTCGCTATGAAAATCTGTTAAGTAAATTTTCTTTCATCCATCCTCTCTACTTGTACCCTTGTATAAAAGAGAGTGAGGGTTGTCTAAAAAGTGGTCCAGGTTATGAAGAACTGTGAACAACTGCAACATGGGAAGAACTGCCGCCTGGACAGGTCATACTCGTACCTACAGAAAACTAATGAAAACGGCCTTTCGTAGTCCCCTAAGCTGTTTCCACTTTCAAGACTGAACAGTTTTTTTTTAGATTTAATAATAGAACTTTGGCGGTGTCTCTAGGTATTCTTCTTAATGAATCCTTTTGTTTATTTTATTATTTACAATGATTTTATGAACTTCTGAGTATGCCAGCGAAATTTGGCAATTTTTGAGAGTTTCGAAGGATGATAGAATCCGGATAGATTTTACATCAGGCCCTGCAATTTTTTTTCCTCATCAGTAAAATTATGGACGTACTCGTAGTAGAAACTTAAATATGACATCATATAATATTCAAAGGCAACTCAACAATAAGTCTTGAAAGACGCTACGGTGACGACGTGCTGCACACACCAAGTTTCTGTGAGAAATTAGTGTCACGGCAAGAACTCGTCCAAGTGGAAATACTAACGTAAGTCCGTATTTATATGTAGGCAGTGTTGCCTTTACATTGTAGAGAGCACGTTAGAGAGACAAGGTTAAAGCACACTTTTAAATTAGAAGCCGTGGTGGCCTAGTGGTTTGACCTGTGGCCTGTCGTGGGTCGTTTTTCGGAATTTATGTGCGATATTACAATGAAATTTACCATGAGCTTTTCGGTGAAGATAAACAACGTGACGATAGCTGCACACATTTTAGAAGCAATTTAATGGTGTGTATTAAGTTCCAAATCCGCACTGAGACCGCGTGGAAATTATAGCCCATGCCCTCTCATTCTGAGGAGGCTTGTGCCCAGCAGTAGGAAGCACATATAGGCTTGAGATGATAATGTTGATGATGATGACTAGACATCGGATTATATGCACTAACAAAGTGCCAAAATATGCATGCGGATATGCACGAAAAAAGAACGAAATATGCACTAAAAAGTGTTGTAATTGTGACGTACTGTACTTTGTTACCGTAGTAACGCAAATAACTTGTACTATGGTTTGTATGTCAAAAGACTGCGCTGCTGTAAATTGGTGAAAATAATATAATCTCATACCACTGAAGCCTTGTGTTTGAGTCCATAACATCTGGCGACCGTGACTTAAAATTCAATAAAAGATGGATTTGAAACGCAAGCGTACACAGTTGCGGAGAGAATTCACCACCCTTGCTGACAAGACAGAAAAGGCCATAGAAGGCGAGGACGACTCTGCCGGTCAATTCTTTGATTTCTTGTCGGAAACCGCTTCCGAACTCTTTGAGGTAGAAGCGGCAGTGAGGGACCAGTGGTGCGCGGCCGAGGACTTCGACGAAGCTCAATTTCAAGCAGACCAAGATAAGTCCATGTTATGCAAATTACGTTGGCATAAGGTCAAATCGATGTTCCCGAAAAATTTACCGCGCTCGAATAGTAAAAATTCGTTACAATCTGCCGAATCGAGTCAGAAGCCTAAAAGCGGCAAGCAACGTCTGCCAACATTGCCTAGGTTGGAGCTAAACAAGTTCGACGGCAACGTGAAGTCCTGGCTGCAGTTTTGGGGACAGTTTAGAAAGGTACATGAAGACGCCAACATTGACCCCTGCGACAAGTTTCAGTATCTTCTCCAGTCAATGACCCCGAACAGCGCCGCACGACAGCTCGTGGAAAGTTATCCAGCTTGTGCCGAAAATTACTGTAAGGCAGTCGAAGCTTTAAAGACACGATACGCACGCGACGACGTGCTCATAGAGACGTACGTCCGAGGGTTGCTTTCACTGATGCAACGCAAAGAAGCAGGAAGTGATTTAACTGCGCTTTATGATAACCTTCAGACACATCTACAGGCACTCGGAACACTCGGCGTGACGAATGATAAGTACGCCACAATGCTTTTCCCCATGATCGAATCAGCTTTACCCGAAGAAGTACTTCGTGCCTGGTATCGCAGTCACCCTGAAACCAGAAACCTGTCTAAACTTATGCTGTTCTTACGGCAAGAGGTAGAGTCGGAAGAAAAAATACGGCTAGCTAGGCGAGACTTTAGCGAGATGTCCCCAGCCGAACCGAACCCACCCACCGCCTGCTTTGTAACAGAGTTCAAGCAAGACAAGGAAGGAAAGAAAAACGGTTCATCATGCATGTGGTGCGATAAAGACAATCATTCTGCCGTAGAGTGCCACAAGGCGGCTAAGATGACGCTTCAAGATCGTCTGGATTTTATCCAAAGCAAGAAAGCGTGCTCAATTTGCCTGAAAAGCAATCATGTCGCTAAAAAATGCAAAAGTTTCCCTAGATGTCTATTCTGTCAAAAACGGCATTTTACAATAATGTGCACAGAATTAGCGGCGAAAAACATCGATACACAGAATAGTCAGAATAAACAGCAAGAGAGTAACTTGTCATGCCACACACGATCTGCATCAACAACCTTGTTGCAAACTGTAATAGTGAAGATTGTACATGGCAAGAAAGAGACGGCTGTACGAGCGCTTATCGACAGTGGTGCCCAACGTTCTTACATCAAGAAGGACTTAGCACGAAAACTTGCCTTGAAACCTACAAGCAACGAGACTGTAACTCATAGTTTGTTCGGCGGGATCGAGACAAAAAAGAAGAAATGTCATGTTTATGACATATCCGTCAAAAACCTCGACGACAATTTTTCTATGAATTTACATGTTTTAGAGCAAAATGTTATTTGTAGTTCTTTACCAAAGCTAAAGTCTAGTGTTTTGTTAGGGCAGCTGTGTCAACGCGGCATCGTACTACACGACTCTACTGACGCTCCTGACGACGTAAGTTTACTGATTGGTGCTGACTTCTCTGGCTCACTTTTTACGGGTCAATTTGTACAGCTAGACAATAACTTGACCGCAATAAAGACAATAATGGGTTGGACTATTCAGGGAACCATTTTAGGGGTTCACAGTTCCACGACTAACGCGACTGCGTCGACCCTTCAGTGTCTCACAAAAGTTGCCTTTTCAGAATTACTGACTTCGAAAACAACTCTAGGCATCAGAGTTCCAGCGGAACAAGCAATAAAATCCATCCGCAATACGGAGATCCTTGCAGCTTATAAAGAAAATGTCAAGAGCAATCAAAAAAGTCGGTATGAAGGCAGTTTGCCGTGGCGGGACGTCCTGCATCCCGAAGTGAGCTACGATTTCGCTAAAAAGAGATTGAACTCTGCAATGAAACGCCTCAAACGCTAAATAGTAAGGTAAAATCGATAATTACGATAAAGTAAGATGTGCTTACTCGTTAACAAAAACTTAAAAACTTTTGTCGATGACAAAAATATTTCATACCGTGTAGTAGTGGTAATCTCTGTTTACGGGTGAATTTTGATAGCGTTAAGACGTATGTCGCAAGTGCGAGGCAAGATGCTAGCAGCTATTTAGCGATAATGCTACCAATTTTCGTGGACTCGACGGTGCGTTTGGATCCCAATAATAGGATGAAATTCAACGATTCTCCAATATTAACTAGAATCAAATGGAACTTCTGGCCTCTGGCTCTGCTTCGGGGTGGGGAGGGTTCTATGGGAGAATCATAGGTCCTATGGGTAATTATTAATCCTACGCAGGGTCTTAGGTAAGGAACCGCTTACACAATAGGTAAGCTGACTCGACTAAATAGCGACACGACTCAAACGGCGACTAACACTAACGTTTTGACAGAGCCACGTGAGCCACAAGACTACCACAGCACTTTTTTGAGTATGTTTTAAATTAATTATAAGGTAGCCTCCCGGCTTTCCTCGCCCGGGAGTGTGACGTACTGTACTTTGTTACCGTAGTAACGCAAATAACTTGTACTATCGATGTATGTCATAAACGGCTCCGCTGTAAATTGGTGAAAATAATAATATAATCTCATACCACTGAAGCCTTGTGTTTGAGTCCATAACAGTAATGCCCAAAATATGCACAATGCAATATCAAAAAACCATATTTATTTTTATACATTTTACCTAAAGACGGTATAAAAACAGCAAAATATTATTTCTTAGGGTTAAATCCAGTTACGAGAAAAAGCTGTTACTTGACAACAAAAACGACCCAAAGAAACTCTGGCACAGCATAAAAAATATATGTAATATGTCTAAGCCTGGTAACGATGCTTCAACTCTCCTCTCTACCGCTAATCCCTTTCACTCGTTAAATGCATGTAATGAATACTTTTCTAACGTCGGCAAGTCACTAGCAGATAAAACATTAACTGAATTAAACACAACTGAAGATATACTTGCAGCTGAAGCCAATAATGCGAATTCTCCAGTAAATTCCCTTTTCTTTTCACCCACTGACGAAAAGGAAGTTTGTGGACTAATTAATGATCTACGGCTAGGTAGTGCCCCTGGTTTCGATGGATATACTCCTGTGCTAATTAAACTGATCGCTCCGTACATAGTGGAACCTCTGACGTATATTTTTAACCTTAGTTTGTCAAATGGAAAATTTCCTAACGTTTGGAAGATTGGCGTTGTTTCACCAATACACAAAGATGGTGATAAAACCTCCCCTTCAAATTTTAGACCCATTACATTATTAAGTATATTCTCGAAACTTTTAGAAAAAATTGTCAACAAACGACTAGTGCAATATCTCGAAAATCAATGTCTTCTTGCTGATAAACAGTTTGGTTTTAGAAGAAACAAGTCAACGGAAGATGCAGTGGTGCTATTAACTAAACGAGTAGCTCATTATTTAGATCAAAACAAATGCTGCCTCGGCGTCTTCCTTGACCTAGCTAAGGCATTTGACACAGTTTCCATTCCTATACTGCTTCAAAAACTCGCCGGTATGGGTATAAGAGGTACCACCCTTGAATGGTTCCGCAGTTACCTTACAAATCGTCGTCAGTGCGTAAGGATTGGGTCGTTAACCAGTGATCAGCTATCAGTTAACTTTGGAGTACCTCAGGGTAGCATACTTGGTCCAACTTTATTTATTATTTACATGAACGACATATTTAATACCTCAATTCAAGAAGCAGAACTCATATGTTACGCTGACGATACTGTTATCATATTTAACGATGATTCCTGGGACGCTGTTTTAAGGTCAGCTGAAAAAGGAATGTCGAATATAGCTCTCTGGTTAAGCAAAAACCTTCTGACCCTAAACGTGAAAAAAACAAAATACCTCACCTTCCACAAAACACGCATCTCTAGTCCTAGTGAGTTGCCAAAGCTCAGGATACACTCATGCTCACAAAACATATCGCCACCTCCAAATTGCAACTGCCCGTCTACAGATATCACCGATACGATTAAGTACCTAGGTATTACGGTTGATAATAATCTTTCTTTTAAAGAACATGTCTCTTCGCTAGCTGGTAAGATACGGAAAACTATTTTTATTTTAAAATCCTTACGTAAATCTGCACCTAAATATATATTAACTTTAGTTTACAAGGCTCTTTGCCAGTCTGCCCTCACGTACTGCATGTTAGCATGGGGGGGTGTCGCTAAGACCACTCTGCGTGAGCTGGAGACTACGCAGCGAGCAGTGCTGAAGGTCATGTTATCCAAACCTCGTAGATTCCCTACAAATGATCTTTACAAAGCAGCCAAAGTCTTACGAGTACGTCAATTATTCATTTCAAAAGTAAGCACCACAATTCATAAAATTACTGTCTCTTCCAAAGATTTCGTTAACCTTGTCAAACAACGCAGATACAAAATACCAATTCCCACTATAAGATCAACTTTTGCTAGGCGTTTGCCACCTTATGCCCACTCGCATATCTATAATAAATCCTGTAAACACATAAAAAACATAAAAAATCTGACAAGCAAAGAACTGAAAAAAGAAACTGAACGCTGGCTAATGAGTTTGAATCACGACGAAACTGAAAATATTCTTACAGCCTGTAATTAAAAGCACTAACACTCACATACTACCTACACACAACACGCACACACACACACACACACACACACACACACATACACACGCACACAAATTATTTTTGATTTTTATGTTAAGCCCTTATTGTTATAACTGTCTCTAGTCTCCGCGACACAGGCCCTGAGTCTAGTGCGGAGGCTGCTGAACAAACATGTTGTAACCTTTTGCATATTATAAATAAAGACTTTTTTACTTTTTTTACTTTTTATTTACGCATAGTTTTTGTGACAATATATACAAAAGTATTGTTCAATATTTTCGAGCGCAAATTTCAGATATTTGTCACCCAGTATCTCAATATTTACGCCAAAAACGAGCTCTCTACATCAACCTACGTCATTCAGTAAGCCGCTGCGCTCGCGCCCTGCACGGCGTCGTCACCTAGGCCCCTATGCGTACCTCCCGCTACTAAAGGAAATATGCACGATTGTAAAAAAAAGGCTGAAATATGCGCTAACGTCGTAATCAGTGAGTTATATGCATTTCCATATGCAAATATGCAAATGCATATAATCCGATGTCTAATGATGACACACAAAATTGCACCAGTAAAACTACCCCCAGGAAACAATGGAAAAAATTGTACAAACACACCGGATTTCGCATGAAACAGTAAAAGCCTGTTCGCTCATATTTCCATTTCGGTTGACGTGCGTCTGTGTGCCATGATTAGATTAAACTCTCGGTGTTTCAGCACAAATCGTTTTAAAATAATGGAATTGAAAATACAGTTTTTGCTAGCGAAATTTAAATTAATCGCTTTGCGGTTAACTCGTGGTTTTGTTGAGTTTTGTTTGTGACTTTTATGTTTTTAAATGGAAATGTGTCGTTTAAAAACATGGACGAACCGAGAGCTTGTGGGGATTATCAGCAATCAACTAATTTCCATTCCGTGATAAAAGTTTACTAGTGATGCATCAGGTCTACAATGAAAGTTACGGAAGGCTAAACGGCAAACCCGATTTTATTGAAATTTGGTACAGAGATAGCTACAGTCCCGGGGAAGGACATAGGGTAGTTTTCGCGGGTTAACATACAATAATAAATCACGTCTTTATCCCTTACGGAGTAGACAGAGCCTAAGGTAACAAGACCCAAAAACTACCTTTAGCATGATTGTGGGCGTATGGATGGAAACTATATAACATGATCTCTAAGATTTTCGCCCAATCCCTCGATGGGTTTTTACCACCTGCACGGGAAGAAAAACAAATGGTACATTCTATGTTTTTTCTTTGCTCCCAGACCAGTATGGAAGAACAGTAACAGTTGATCCGACCATATTTATAAAAAAAAGATCACTGCACGCCAACATGTTAAGCAACTTCATCCCGATCTCACTTCTCATTGTTCCATAATTCGGCATTCATCAGACGCCCTACTTTCCTCAGAATTATCCACTATCCGTCATATCGATCCATACCCATTGGCAACCTCTATTGAAATGAATTCATTAGTCAAGGAGAGCAGTAATATTTTACCGGATGAATAGAAGAAATTATTTCGCAATGGAACCGTTCCATCAAAACGGATGGAACCGAAAACGGACTCTAAGCCGACGGGGTAAAATATAAGCAGGCGAACTGTACTACCATTCAGATATTGAATCTACGGTTTTAATGTCTTGTTTTGTTAACGTTTGACGTTTTAAAGAGGATTAATATTTGATGATTAATGCATTTATTAGCAGCTATTAACGGATCGCGGTGTCTGTGGGTTCCTTTTGCAGAATTCGTTTTGCTGTTTCAGTTGCGTCGAAAGCTGCCGTTGTAATTGGACTGATGTTTGTGTATTGTATTCTATGATGTGATAACTTTTAAGTTATGTTTAAGTTATGATTATGAGATCCCTTTTAGGGATAAGTTCGCCTTTGTGCATGTGTGTTGTCCTGTATTCATCTTTTTCTTGTGTTTTATGTACAATAAAGAGTTATACATACATACATACATACAAATTATCATAGCTTAGCATAGAATGTACCAGTTGTACCAGTGTACGGGGTAATGGGCGAAGATCTTAGGAATCACTATTTTGATTCCCCTTTCCCCCGATACGCCCACAATCATGCTAAACGTGGCCTTCAGGTCTTGTTACCTTAGGCTGTGTCTACCCCGTAAGGGATAAAGGCGTGCTTTGTGCATGTACTATAGCTTTCAGTTGTATGGGTGTCCTCAAATAGACATAAAAATTGATAAGCGATTATGCTCCGATCTGTTCTGTTCTCCAGTCCATTATGGTGGCCTGGTAGAGATCGCTCTGTAGCGATAGGGCCTCCTATTGTTATCTTGTAATATTCTGTATACTTTTTCTGTTTTGGTTGTTATATGTGGTGTTCAATAAGGAGTTATTGTATTGTATTGTATCTCATGCAAGCGTGTTTGTTTCTATTAATTTCAATAATTCTTTTGTTTTAAGTTCTTCTTCTTCTTATTTGTGGCGTTTCAAGTCGTTATAGCGACGACAACTTCGCCAATGTCAAAGTAACAAAAATATGTTTAAAAAATCTTGTGACAAAAAGTCGGCAACGTTGTACGGTAATGGTCAAAGACCCCCCTCCCCCCTGTCGGGCTCTTAGCCAACGGTCAATGATATCCCTCAGAAACTGCCAGGAAATCATTAGCCGTTGCCCAGGGTGCACCGGATCAAGCACTGCTCTTCCCCCCGGACGGATCCAAAAAGGAACCGTAGCTCTTGACCACACGTGAAGGTAGCCCGACTCGCACCCCTTGTTTTAAGTTGTGAACTATATTTTTTTTGTTAAGGTGAGAACACACTATTTTTCAAACCTACGACCCTATGCTTGAGAGGCTGCTACGGCTACATTGTATAGGTACGAGCCGCAAAAACAAAGTAAAATACTCCCGAGCCCCGAGCCAAAAGTGTTTCAACATTAAAAAGCCCAAATTGTTCCCGTAAATCAACAAAGTCAACAGCTCAAGAAAACGCATTGTAGTTAAAGCCATTAAGGCCAGTACACACTGCTATGCCCTATACCATGCTATGATATGGCTTATTAAAAAAAACTCATTTTTTTCAAACGATAACGAAGGCAAACGTGCAAGTAGATCACCTGATGGTAGAAACACCCAAAGACGGGCAACCCTAGAGCATTATTGACGCGTTGCCAACCTAGAGGGCTAAGATAGAACACATCATGCGTCAGTAATTTTCCCAGCTGCCTTAATTACTGCTAATAATGATAGATATTTCTTCCTGGTCTGGGAGTAAAGAAAAAACATAGAATTTACCAGTTGCTTAAGTTTTGTTACCTTAGGCTCTGTATACCCCATAAGGGATAAAGACGTGATATATGTATGTAGTAATGTATATTGTAAGAAAGAAAGAAAGAAAAAGCAATTTATTGCCACAATAAAAATGTATGTAGTAATCCTACTAATATTATAAATGCGAATGTAAGTTTGTTTGTTACGCTTTCACGCGAAAACTACTCATCCGATCATCATGAAATTTTTTACACATGTTCTTGGAGGTATTAGAAGTAACATAGGATACTTTTTATTATAATCGACGGGGCCTTATTAAAAAACAAGAACTAATTATGAGTACTTTCCTCGCTAGAACACAAGCACTGCTTCTTGGCGGTAGGATTAACAAGAAAGATGGTGGCAGCTCTACGACTAGAATAGCAATAGTGGCTGAACAAATGACAAATGACGCAAGTTATGACGCGCAAATGTAACTTATGACTTCGAGAAAGCCCAACGCTTCATGAGATAACTTTAGCGAATGCAATCATATTGGATGTTACGTCATAGCAATTCATATCGCAGATAGCGGGAAATGAGATAGAATAACATACATAACATACATAGATACACAAATCACGTCTTTATCCCTTACGGGGTAGACAGAGGCCAAGGTGAGAAGACCTACAGGCCACGTTTAGCAAGATTGTGGGCGTATAGATGGATGATTTGTTAGGAGTGTGTTTCTCTACAACGAGAGCTCATGAAGTCATTCATACATAAGTCACATCTTTATGCCTTACGGGACATTTCAAAATTCTGAAAGTGGTCCGTGACCACAAAAAGTTTAACTAATACTGCTGAAAACGCATCGTCTATAACATGATCCCTATGATTTTCGACCATTCCCTCGATGGGCTTTTACTATATGCGCGGGAAGAGAAGCAACTGGTATATTCTGCGTTTTTTCTTTGGCCTCAAACCAGCACGGAAGTAGAATAATATAACAAACGATGTACATGGAAGTTAATAACGGAGGGGGATTTTGTAGAATAGTGGGATTTCATACAAGCTTCAGCTAAAATCACACTGGCGTCAGCGCGTTAACACGCGTGTGTTATTTTCAAGCAGGGAAATATATACAACAAGAAAACAGATCGACTGAATGACTCATTAATTCCCAACACATAACCAACGGAGCCCTTTTTATGAGTACACAACAAATAAGGATGGATTTTACAAAATTTCCACGGGAAATATTCTAGAACATAACATACAATACAATCCAACTTTTAATTGAACACCACTGTAAAATTACGGATTAAAAATACGTTTATTTAATACCTATCATTTATAAGTATTTTTATAAAACCAAATTTTCTTTAGACACTGGCATAGCTTTATTTTTAGTTTAACCAGGTAAGCAATAGGCCTTGTCGCTACAGAGCGATCTCTTCCTGGCAACCATGGAACATTTTTAATTACATTTTTATTAATTCTAGTTGATTTTTGCAATTTGCTGTGCCGCAGTGTGTATTAACCTTAAGTGGAGTAAACTGTAACTGTTTCCGCGCATAGAGTAAATATAGAAGGTGCCTTTCATGACGAGGCCCACCGTGGTTCTTATTACTATTGCGTTAAAGTTTAATTTTGGTAAATCCACGCATCCTCGTGGCACTGTCTATTTGGTCGTCGGATAAACTTTGAACTTGTCGCTTTATGCGGCATTTTGCGGTCGTTTGTGGCCTGTAAGATGGTCCAGTTGCTTTACCTTTACAGGCACCGCTTATTAAAGAAATAAAAGCCGTGGTCCAAGTGGTGTCACTCCATCCATAGCAGGTGAGTAAGCCTTTGAATCATTCTATCTGTACTAGTGTCCGACCGAAACACGATTTTTAGCCGAAACCGAAACCGAATATTCGGTTTTTTTTTCTGATTTCGGCCGAAACCGAAACCGAAACCGAAATTTTTGAAGACGTATCAAAATATTCAAAATTACTGTACAAATCGTAAGGAAAAGGTTATTGCAAGGATTTCTTATTTGAGAACGTTTATTTTTTTGTTAAACAAAATAAAAAACGTTTATTTCTAATGAAAATAGATATAGGTACATGAAACTACCGTGAGACTTTAATCATAATTACACAAACGGATAACTCACGTATAAAAAGTCGAGTGATGCTCGACATGTTTCGGACTATTTTGTAGTCCTTCTTTCTGGAGCTTAGAGTACATATTTCAATTTGTACTTTTACTTTAAATGCTCCCGATGCGAGAGCCGCGAGAGGCCGCGAAGTAATTTCGGCCCGGCCGAAGGTTTCGGCCGGATTCTGGGCGAAACCGAAACTTCGGCCGAAATCACTTTTTTGGCCGAAATTGGCCGAAACCGAAACCGAAACTTCGGTCGGACACTAATCTGTACCAGCTGTCACGTGACCTTGTTCCTATGCGTCTTTTTCATCTGTTTGAATGTGTCTCTAAACAACCGTAAAATTAAACATAAAAACAGAAGTAAAATTGATTAATTTTATAGTAAACAGAATTGTCAAGTGTCACCAACAATTGTCATGTTGGTGAGACAGGCGCCAGGTCCCACGCGACGCAGCTAATTATCAGCCCGCTTGATTGCGGGGGCTGCTCAGGCGCGCAATTGGGAGCTCGTAATGAGCCCCCCCGAGGACCTACGTGCCTGGATATTCTAGATGCTCTTTTATTATCACTTCTGTTCCCGACGGCATCGCCAGTCGATGATCTAGGGGGGAAGGAAGGCAGTAGCAGAGCGTCTATAGGCAGGTCAAACAGTATGGCGGCACTTAAATGTCAACATTTATGTTAAATAGGCCAGACAAACGAACTAGTGGGTCACCTGATGGTAAATGGTCACCACTGTCCATAGACACCTTCATATTGACCACACATCGCAATTCGAATTGCCACTTGTCACGTTGAGTCGGTCAAATAGGGCCTGGTCTGGGAGCAAAGAAAAAAACATAGATTGTACCAGTTGCTTCTCTTCCCGCGCACATGGTAAAAGCTCATTGAGGGAATTGGCGAAAATCTTAGGAATTATGTTATAGGCCATGCAGATAGCAATCCATCACTATTTTGATTCCCTCTTTCCACCTATACGACCACAATCATGCTAAACGCCTTTAGGTCTTGTTACCTTAGGCCCTGTCTATCCCGTAGGGAATACCTATAGACGTGATTTGTTAATTTGTGTAAATGTCATTTTATATAATGACTCTATCATCATCATCACCATCATTGTTGTAACTGTTATGATCTCCAGTTTTTGTAATTCGTTCCACTACTGGGCCCGACTCTGTCTCTCCATTGGTTTGCCGCAATATAACGTAGCACGCGGCACTTTATTTTAAGGGATAAGCTAGAAGCTATAAAAGCCATTTCCGAAATTGTTACTTCAACGACACCACACGTTAATATAATATAGATCGGGGCGAGATAAACCTAGGGATGCGAGGCGGAATTAAATGTATCGATAGTTTGTTAGCTACATATACAGGGTTTGGTTTGGTTTAGTCGATTTTAGGTTGCTTTTTACGACTGTACGATTTTGTTTCTGTAGACAGAGCGTCGCATGTGTAATATACCCAAATAATATCTAGTTTCATCTTGAATTAAATAGTGGGAAACCTAGTGGTAAGTGAAGCTACCCATGGATACTTGCAACAGAAGATTGCAAATGCTGTACATCGAACCTGCTAACAAAGTTTTAGGAGAATCGATTGGAGAATGCGACCAGCCTTACCTACGTGTTAATGCGATTCAATTCCGATCCAGTCTAGGTTCGCTCGCTGTCAGATTCATACTAAAAATGACAGCTAAAACCTGAACTGAGCCGGAATTGTATCGCAAAAAGACGTCATGGTAAGGCCCCAGTAGAAAGTCAAACACAGTCGGACAGCCGGACAGCCTACGAAACATTTTCGCTTAAGCTGAAACGGAGACTCTTCGCGCTCGCTCACTCAATTAAATCGTACCATCTATAGTGTTTATCGATAATCATAAACCATCTTGTAGTGAAAAAAAGTTAAAACAACAAGAAAGTTGTTGTGGTGATGTGATGATGTCAGTTTCGCAACAGAAAGTTACTTCAGAGCTTTATATCAAAGTTGCTCGGAGAGGTTCAGCGGCTTCCTAGAAGACTATTATTTCAAGGGCCGTAGCCGGATGTGCTGCTATAGGTGTAACTAATGGGAGACAGCTGAATGATACAAAAAGCAGTTTGAATTTACACGTTATTTATTCCATCAGAAATCAAGCGGGCACGCTTGAGCCTTAAAGCTACCTTATACGTCTAGACGCAACGCTTATAACAAGACGACGCGCACTGAATATACGGCACGACCCGAACGCGCGTCCACACGCTGGCCAGCGGTAAGAAAAAATGTCTGTGCACTTACGGAACCGTGAGCTACCTCGGCGATGTTGGTGCGCGCGAGGCTACGCGAGGCGTAGTCCGCGCGGGAAGGTTCGGAGACCCTCGGGCCCTCGAACCCCGCTGGCTCAGCAGCAAGGTGAGACCCGGGGGGAAATTAGAGGTGAGTCCCGGTGACCTCGGCGTAGCACAGCGCGTGAGGCGCGGGCAGGCGAGAAGCCCTTGGCATCGCAAAAGCTGCTGCAGAATCCGCCCGCCAGAATTCTGAGCCTACGGGATCGGCGGCGCGCGCGCTATTCCGGCGCGGCGCAGCGCAACTGAAGGGGGGCGCTCAAGCCCCTTGGCATCAGCGGTGAATGCACCAGATTGCCCCCTGATCTGGGCCTACGGGAGAGGGCGCGCGCTATTCTAGCGCGGCGCGGCGTAGATGAAGAGATGAAGAGAGGCTTTGAAGTCCCTTGGCATCAGCAGAGAATGCACCGGGTCGCCTCCTGATCCGGGCCTACGGGAGAGGGCGCGCGCTATTCTAGCGCGGCGCGGCGGCACTACAAACTGGCGGGTGCGGAGGTGAAGGAGGCTTTGAAGTCCCTTGGCATCAGCGGAGAATGCACCAGGTCGCCTCTTAACCTGGGCCTACGGGATTGCGAGCGCGGCGGCGCTCAACGCATGCGCGGCACTAACGGACACGAACACATAACACGGCACTTTATGCACTCATCACTGTACAATGACGACAACGGCCTGCCAAGACGTAGAAACTAACGACTTGTTGTTTATCCGCGGGTCGCGCCCGAGTCCGCGCGGCGCGCGCGCCGAATGGAGCTGTCAAAAGCGCGAGAGCGGCGCACGTCTATCCTACGTGAGTTGGGCCGCCGAACTGTCTAAAATGACAGCCGGCATAGACATAAAACTTTCAGATCCTAGTGGTGAGTTCCGATTCGCGCCATGTCGTATTTGTCTATACAGTCTAACAATCTCCGAATTCATCAAAACTACAGTCTAATCGCGCGCGGTCGAACGTCGCTCATGTTCGGGTTAGCGGCGCATTTTCTGGTAAGTAAACGGTACGACATAGTTCCAAATTTGCGCGACGCGTCATTGTTAATGTGTATCGGAACGGAGCGCGATGCTCGTGAAACGAAACGCTTGTCAAATGTCAATATTGTTTTATTAGCAAAATCTACCCGGCGCATGTAGGATTTAATTAGTGACATTTGAAGTTCTGAAAGTTGCTGAAATATGTTTAATTGTGCAAAACACAGGCTGCGGGTCGATAGCCCAGCCTTGCGCGGTCAGTTTGGTACCTCACACGTGCGTGGGGGCCTTGTGCATCAGTGGTAAAGTGGGTGCAAAGTTTGGTGATAACGCATGGTGTTTATGCTGTTAATACAGCCCTCCTGACCACTGCAGGCCTGAAATATACCCGCTACTCGCTGGTTCATGGAACTAGCTACGCGTGAGTACCCTTGTCTTACACCAAAACATGTTTTTTGCGGAAATATTGGCGAGTCAAAGTTGTCGAGAATATTGAGGTTAAGTTTGTAGTGCTGGCCACTACAATACCCCCCTTGTCAGGAAAGAGGTTAAGCCAAGCTTAACCGAAACAGCCGGTTGAATCGGAAAAAAAAATTAACGTAGACGTACCCTAGTAATTGAGTGTGCATGCACCTTAATCTTCTCCATGATAGCTTAGAGTATCAACAAAAATAAGCCTATTGGGTATCCTAAGCGTTACAGGTCAAGCATGCATGTTATAACCTATGACTCTTAATTAATTCCAGTTGGATCCCGGACTATGTCAGTCCGGCTCCTGGACTGTCTTAAAGTTTCAACGAAGCATGCTGAGGTTATCTAATTAACACCTACTAAACTAAGCCCTAGTAGACTATCTCATGGTGAGTTGTTATCCCTAACTTAGTTGTAGAAATGCATATACTATTAAATTATACTATACATTTCATGCAAGGAAGGCATGACAGTGTGCACTCTGTCAAGCTCTCACTATTTACACTAGCGCGCCTTGAGGTGGCGGCCATGGTATAGTCCTGGATGCGTGAAGTCTCTTTGAACTTCGCGCTAAGTTTCAAAGTTTAATAATGTTGATAGCTATCAAGAGTATGTTAGAAAAAACTTGTTTTTCATTTTTTCTCAAAAAGTGCTGGACCAATTTTGATCCGGATAGCGCTACCTGGATCCTAGGGTAGCACAGGTACACATAATATTTCCTTTTCGAAAGAAAAGAAAATGTTTGACATTTAAATTCATGTCGAAAAAGTGTAATGTGTACAAAACAACAAAAAAAAAAACAGTCGATATTATGCGTTAGGATACACCTTGTGGCACTTTTATAATGTCCTTGGCATGATATTTTCCTGTTTTTCCCGTGTCGATGTCTTGGAGATCGTAAACGACATCTGAGTACTTCTTCGTAACTTTGCACTTAACGAATCGCGGGGCGAGTTTCGCTGAGAAGAAGTGTGCCGCATTTGACTGTACAAAGTTACGCCTCCACACGGTGTCACCCACGCTTAGCCGGAGCTCTCGGCGGCGTAGGTTATACCGGTGGGCGTTCTGTTTGTACGCTTTGGTCAAAGCTTCTGTTACACGGAGGTAGATATCTGCCAAGTCATTTAGCGTGTTAGCTTTTTCAGGCCGAGTGGCGAGCTGGAGGTCGTCTGGCGAATCTGGTGCGTTGCCGCGTAAGCAGTGCAGCGCGCCGTCCGCGACGAACTCGCGGCCTCTTGCCAAGAAAAATGGTGTATATCCTGTAGCTACATTAACGGTGCTATTTAACGACGACTGAATATGTGGTAGGTGCTTGGACCAGTTTCTGTGGTCTTCGTTCACCAAAATTGCTAAGCAGGTTTGGACGGTTTGGATCCTGAACTACAAGTGGGCGGGCCGGCGTAAGCTTCAAATCGCTTGCCTATGGCGATCAAATTTTGGATACTGTTAGTATCACCGACAGCTAAAAGGTGTGCATACGTTGGTAGGATGTTATGCTTACTGATCTCGATAAGGCTAGTGTCCGCTAGTGGGGATACTAACCTCGAGTTCATTGTTTGCATCTCCAAAATGTATAAGTGCAATGGCTGACCTGGTAGTTGTCGGTGGTCTCTAACCTTTTTCTCCAACGCGTAATCACCATCGACGGATGTAAAGAAAATTTTAAATTTGGTTTGTAACTCCGAGAAGGAGGTGACGTCATCGCGAATCTGTCTATAGTAATCTAAAGCCTTGCCGCCTAACAAGTCAGGAAAGCATTTAAGTATTTTACGCTCCGATGTGTCACGACTGCGCATGTAATCATCCAACCTAAGAAAGAAGTCGACGACGTCCGAATCGCCCGTAAATTTTAAATTCCAAGAACGCAAGCTGTCCTCGCGCAACACGTGTACTACGCGCTCGTCATGATCCGCTATCGGCTGGTGGTACGGTTCGCGCCTAGATGATGTTTGATCAATGACCTTGGACACTAGCTGCGGGGCTTCCAATTTTTCTATGGAACGATACTGTCCGACAGTGGTGGTCGGCGGTATAGGTTGGTTAGACGGACCGGGAGTCGGTTCGGATGGGTTACGATTTGCGCGCGGTCGCGTGTTGACGAAAGTCGGTCCTGCCCGTGGGTCGAAGGTGCGTGTAAATTCGGTTTCATGATAGTCGTCTTCTTGTTCCGACATGTTGGCAGCTCGTTAGTAGTGTCTGTGTGGTCCCGAACAAGTGTTATAATAATATTTCTTCTCACCGGAGAAGTTACAATATAAATTCAATTAACTGCGAAGCACCTATTATGGTGCGCAGTAAAATAATTAATGGGAAGATAATAATTGTTATAATAGTTCGTTGTTGCTATGCAAAGTTTTCATAGTACAACTAAAATTATTGATTTTATTAATTGTGACTTGTTCGGGTACGCACAGATGTACATACACAATAACACATTGATACAGGCAGATTATAAGTTTGTACCGGAAACGTCCAAATCGTTTCAAGAATATGGCTTTGTCACAGACAACTCATTTCAATAAACAGCTGTTCATCAGTTACACCAATTTAATTTTGTACCAAAATAAATTAAAATTTTATGTACCATAAATTTGTCATAATTTTATTTTAAAAGTTACTGGTGTCATTCATTTGTTTTGTAAGTTATCTTTATGAAGTTCACCTTTCACTAAGGAAACAAAAAAAAATTTTGGTTGCTGAATTTTATATTACCGATGAATTTAAAATTTCTAAATTTTTAAATTTCAATGCTTTGGCACCAGTTTGTTATTAATTATGTTCGGGCGCCATTTCTGTAGTGAAAAAAAAAGGTAAAACAACAGGAAAGTTGTTGTGGTGATGTGATGATGTCAGTTTCGCAACAGAAAGTTACTTCAGAGCTTTATATCAAAGTTGCTCGGAGAGGTTCAGCGGCTTCCTAGAAGACTATTATTTCAAGGGCCGTAGCCGGATGTGCTGCTATAGGTGTAACTAATGGGAGACAGCTGAATGATACAAAAAGCAGTTTGAATTTACACGTTATTTATTCCATCAGAAATCAAGCGGGCACGCTTGAGCCTTAAAGCTACCTTATACGTCTAGACGCAACGCTTATAACAAGACGACGCGCACTGAATATACGGCACGACCCGAACGCGCGTCCACACGCTGGCCAGCGGTAAGAAAAAATGTCTGTGCACTTACGGAACCGTGAGCTACCTCGGCGATGTTGGTGCGCGCGAGGCTACGCGAGGCGTAGTCCGCGCGGGAAGGTTCGGAGACCCTCGGGCCCTCGAACCCCGCTGGCTCAGCAGCAAGGTGAGACCCGGGGGGAAATTAGAGGTGAGTCCCGGTGACCTCGGCGTAGCACAGCGCGTGAGGCGCGGGCAGGCGAGAAGCCCTTGGCATCGCAAAAGCTGCTGCAGAATCCGCCCGCCAGAATTCTGAGCCTACGGGATCGGCGGCGCGCGCGCTATTCCGGCGCGGCGCAGCGCAACTGAAGGGGGGCGCTCAAGCCCCTTGGCATCAGCGGTGAATGCACCAGATTGCCCCCTGATCTGGGCCTACGGGAGAGGGCGCGCGCTATTCTAGCGCGGCGCGGCGTAGATGAAGAGATGAAGAGAGGCTTTGAAGTCCCTTGGCATCAGCAGAGAATGCACCGGGTCGCCTCCTGATCCGGGCCTACGGGAGAGGGCGCGCGCTATTCTAGCGCGGCGCGGCGGCACTACAAACTGGCGGGTGCGGAGGTGAAGGAGGCTTTGAAGTCCCTTGGCATCAGCGGAGAATGCACCAGGTCGCCTCTTAACCTGGGCCTACGGGATTGCGAGCGCGGCGGCGCTCAACGCATGCGCGGCACTAACGGACACGAACACATAACACGGCACTTTATGCACTCATCACTGTACAATGACGACAACGGCCTGCCAAGACGTAGAAACTAACGACTTGTTGTTTATCCGCGGGTCGCGCCCGAGTCCGCGCGGCGCGCGCGCCGAATGGAGCTGTCAAAAGCGCGAGAGCGGCGCACGTCTATCCTACGTGAGTTGGGCCGCCGAACTGTCTAAAATGACAGCCGGCATAGACATAAAACTTTCAGATCCTAGTGGTGAGTTCCGATTCGCGCCATGTCGTATTTGTCTATACAGTCTAACAATCTCCGAATTCATCAAAACTACAGTCTAATCGCGCGCGGTCGAACGTCGCTCATGTTCGGGTTAGCGGCGCATTTTCTGGTAAGTAAACGGTACGACATAGTTCCAAATTTGCGCGACGCGTCATTGTTAATGTGTATCGGAACGGAGCGCGATGCTCGTGAAACGAAACGCTTGTCAAATGTCAATATTGTTTTATTAGCAAAATCTACCCGGCGCATGTAGGATTTAATTAGTGACATTTGAAGTTCTGAAAGTTGCTGAAATATGTTTAATTGTGCAAAACACAGGCTGCGGGTCGATAGCCCAGCCTTGCGCGGTCAGTTTGGTACCTCACACGTGCGTGGGGGCCTTGTGCATCAGTGGTAAAGTGGGTGCAAAGTTTGGTGATAACGCATGGTGTTTATGCTGTTAATACAGCCCTCCTGACCACTGCAGGCCTGAAATATACCCGCTACTCGCTGGTTCATGGAACTAGCTACGCGTGAGTACCCTTGTCTTACACCAAAACATGTTTTTTGCGGAAATATTGGCGAGTCAAAGTTGTCGAGAATATTGAGGTTAAGTTTGTAGTGCTGGCCACTACAATCTATACATTAAATCAACGGTCGTTAACAGGCGAAAGGAGGTTCAAATATTGTAATGTATTGTATACCAAGTATTAATTAATACTTAGATAGAGTATACTTGTTTTTTTCTGGATCTCGTTAATATTTTGTCACAGTGAGTGTCCGGACCTAAAACTACTTGCCGACACCTTTAAATGAGCAATCCCTCCGCAAAGTAACGTCTGATTTAATAAATTATCGACACTGCCCATCTCTGACTCGAGAAAAACCACTGATTTACGTCCCTAGAGATCCAACAGACAATGCGACATAAATCTACTTATAATTAACAGTATTGTTTACTTGTTATCCTGTAATTGAGTTCACGCTCGTGTTTATTGATTTTCCCGATAATTAGTACGTGTGCTGTATTTTGTAAGGTTCCGACCGTAACCATAGGGCACACGACGGGACCCTATTCCAAAGGTACTAAGCCTCTGCTCATTCATCTGCCTGTCTATATATCCGTCCGTCTCTTTCCACCCGTTACTCCGTCTGTCCATTTGTCTGTCACAGAGCTGTATATTTTGAACTATAAAAGATAAGCCTATTTTTTTTAAATAAAGAAATAAAAAGTTTGTTTATGACAAACAAAATTGGTTAAAGGAAACAAAGAACAATTTAAAAAATCTACAAATAAATAGTTTGTCACAAAATGGTCCCAACTCAGCATTTGCTGGCCTTACTGCCAGCGCCGGTCTTCCGTTGGGGCCAACGGGTGATACAACGATTAAAAATACAATAGATATTATTATGTATAAAACGACAATAGAAAACAAACATAATTGTAATAATACACTTCGATGCGGTTGCCTGTGCACCAACCCCTTTGCCATTCAAAGAAGAGAAAAATACTAAATAAGCACAGACAACCACGTCACAGACTATAGAAGAAGAGAATGTAAATCAATGAAGTGACATGAGAACACATACTTTAGGTTATAATCAGAAAATACGATAAAAAATGAAATTAACTAAATTACAGCCGACAATGACGCTAAAACTTGCTTTATTGTAGCTAAACGAATAATGAAAAAAAAACATACATTTAGCCCTATCGTATTCGTTAATAAAGATTTGCCTTACCTTTTCCTTGTATTATTTGTGTTGTTACTTTGTTGTATGCTAAACTCTACATACTAAATGGGTCGTCACAGAAAATGCACTCTAAAAATTTTAGTGCATCCCAACGCTCGAGAGTGCAAAATTTTAGTCATGCTGGTTATTCGTTGTCACAACACATTTATTGCATTTATAATATGTTTTTTTAATGAAACATGTAATAACCTGCCAGACCGGTAGGATGTTTTTTACCGTACAATGGCGGACATGTTTTAAAACCGTCTTACTTGAAATTGACGAAACAGTGCTTTTAATGGACAGTTTCTATGCTAGTTTGGTACAAAAAAAAAAAGAATCTATCAGTTGCTTCGAGCCACTCGAGGGAGGGGGCGAAAATTTTAGGAACCAATGTTACATATAGGCGATACGGCCCATCACTATTTTAATTCCGTTTTCTACCTAAGCCCACAATCATGCTAACCGTGGCCTTTAGGTCTTGTTACTATGCTCTGTCTACCCCATAAGGGATAGACGTGATGTATGTAAGAAGCCCTCATTAAAAAAGTTTACGTTAACTTAAAACTGAAACGAATAAATAAGAGGGTTCCGTGATCATTTAAACGCTTTGATCGAATTATTATGATCCTTCCACAATTATGACCACAACGAATCTCAGCATTGGTACCTACGGTCAAATGCAAAAATAAGTATCGATACGAACTTCTCAAAAAGACGTCCCACGACCTTATTACGGCGGTGTAAGAGCGTATGTTACCGCAAAACGGGGTGATAGGGAGAAAATTGAAGTTCAAACCTCGATAAACAAATATTTTCATGTGGCAAATTTATTTTTATAGATATATACAAGTTTCGGTGGTTTGTTATCTGTCTTTTAGTTTATAGTTGAAACAATAAACACTAATATATAGGCAAATCCCAGATCACCCCGTAGCGGGGTCAGAAGGGATAGGAACAAATAAAATACGGTAACAAATTACCAGAAAAAAGGAGATGTAATATGTTTAAAAATATTCTACTACCTATGCTGGTCGGTGAGCAAAGAAAAAACATAGAATGTATCAGTTTTTTCTCTTCCCGCGCAGATGGTAAAAGCCCATCGAGGGATTCGGCGAAAATCTTAGGGATCATGTTATATAGGCGATGTGGCTAGCAACCCAATCACTGTTTTGATTCCCCTTTCCATCCATACGCTCACCATCATGCTAAACGTGGTCTTTAGGTATTGTTACCTTAGGCTGTGTCTACCCCGTAAGGGATAAAGACGTCATTTATGCATGTATGTGTGAAAAAACCGGTCAAGTGCGAGTCGGACTCGCGCACCGAGGGTTCCGTATCATTATCTATAAATATCTAAAACCAGTGTAAGCAGAGCCCTGTTCCAAAGCAAAATGTACGCAGTGTGGGGTTACTTTATATTGGTCACTGCTATATACAGACATACATACACATTTACGGTTTTCGCAATTATTCTTTAATCTGTGCTATAAGACCTACCTTCATACCAAATTTCAAGATTCTGCGTTCACGGGAACTACCTTGTAGGTTTTGATTCCCTTGCGAGTTGAAAATTTGCGGAAATTTGCGGCATAAACGGCTGTATCTTTTGATTGCGTTGGCTTAGAAGTTTGATTTTTTCACAGCTTCAAGGGACAGTAGACCTGAGTAATTGATATAAATTTCAGCTTCATACCTCCACGCGTTCCTGAGAAAAAGGGTCTTGACAGACGGACGGACGGACGGACAGACAGACGGACAACAAAGTGATCCTATAAGGGTTCCGTTTTTTCCTTTTGAGGTACGGAACCCTAAAAATATAACTAAACTACTTTTAGAGCAAGCTGAGCCAGACATTTTAGTAGCAAGTGAAAACACAAAATATTAGTTCTATCGCTTCTCCCATGCAATCCCTTCTCCCCCACTTTACGGTACTTATTTTTGAAACTTTTACTATAGACCGACCGCTTAAACGAGTCCTCGCCCGCGCGGCACAGGACTTATTTAAGAGGTCGGCATATAGACACATATTATTACACTTGACTGTACCGTCTATCTCTCTCATAAAAACTTATCTCTTTCAACCATATTTGCTGAGAATTATGATCCGGTTAGTATTACACCTAAGGCTTCTATCCGCCGCAGATATAAGTAAAAGACACTAAGTTACCCGTAAAACTTGGCCCAAGTAACGATAAGAATTCGTAAAAGCAATACTGGCCCAACTTACGCTCCCGCCGTAAGCCAATAAACCCGAGGTGAGGAATAACTTCTGAATATGAAACTAAGTGGGCGGGCTGTTCGGTGGCGTTCGAAACGCTCGAGTTGACGCGGACGTTAACTTTTTAATAATAATAATAATAATTTATTTCAGACTGAGTCCATAAAATGGTTAGTAGTACATTAAAACTTATAAAACTAAGAGGTTAGTAGTAATTGACAAAACCCCCACCGCCATACTTAGCATTTTACAGGGATCCCGAGCAGAGGCTAATAGGCATCTAGATTTGATGTAATTCACACCATAACTATCTTTACATACATACCTACATGAATCACGTCTTTATCCCTTTGAATTTTTTAATGAGAGGGAGAAACGAAGTGGATGAAATAATCCGGCATTAAAGGAATTACAGGTGCTTTTAGAAAATGACACGCTATTTTTAACGGCAAACTGTGCTACTACGGTGATGTTTAGTTAAGAGTGTTACAACCAAGGGCGTCGCCAGCCGATGGCGCAGGGGGGGCAAGTTGACTTTACCTACTACAATTCATACTTTTCTCATTCTCTATGACTAGTCTAGGACTTTGGTTGCATTATATTTGGCAACTTTTTTAGAATCTCTAGAGGGGGGGGGGGGGGCAGCTGCCCCTCCCTGCCCCCCCCCCCCCCCTTGGCGACGCCCTTGGTTACAACCTATATAGGTTGGAAAGTAATTTTATTCAAGTAACATGTCTCCACCATTCAGTCACAGAAGTCCACGTATGTACCAAATATCAACATAATCATTTCGGTCGGTGCCTGAAACCCTTCGTTCGCGGTCTAGTTCACTCTTAACCGGTTTTCTTTATGATACCGTACGCACGTCACGCCGCGATCATCGTTTCTTCTCTTTCGCTCACAAGCGCAACAGAATGTATGAAGAGTGGCGCTGTTCAAGTTCATTATTGGCGTTTGTCAGCGTCGCAAATGAAAGAGAGAGATGCCCACTACATTGTACATTGTATGCATCTGCATGTATACATCTTCAGAGCATATTCAAAGCATTAAAGGTCATTGTTTCCGTAGAGGATGCTCTGAAGATGCATACAATGCGTCTATCCCTTGCAACGATGCAATGCAACGCACCAGAGGAGCCTCTCTAAAAACTGCGGCGTTTGAACCGCCCTAAGATCGCCCCTCTTCGGCTAAGTACAGTTCCGATGCTACTCTCGCATGTTACATATTTCATATCGACGAAATACGCCGCGATCGAGCGCAGACGGCGATGCGACAAGGGGATTGGATACTTGGCTCAACGCGATGCCGTAATATACTAACAATAAGTGTATTAAATGTGCCAGAAACAAATGCCAATGAAAATCATCATCATTATCATATAGCACTGCTATTATTGGACATAGACCTCACCTAAAACGCGCCTTGTGTGCTTAATTTTTTGGGGGGTTTCCCATGAAATGAATGGGAATTATTTGGGTATAACATCCCAGAAAATACATGGTTTTATTAGTTCATGATGTTTACTTCCATGCTAGTCTGAGAGCAAAGAAAAAACATATAATGCACCAGTTGCATCTCTTCCCGCGCAGATGGTAAAAGCCAATCGAGGGAATAGCTAGCAACCCATCACAGTTTTGATTTCATTTTCCACCTATATACCCACAATCTTGCTAAACGTGGCCTGTAAGTCTTGTTACCTTTGGCTCTGTTTAGCCCGTTAGGGATAAACACGTGATTTATGTGTGAATGTAAGATAAATGTATTAGGTTAGGTAGAATTTCATTATGTATATGTGTGCTTGTTTTGAAAAAATGATTCGCCAAGTTTCTTGTGGCGCATTCTTCTTAGCAATGATGGTCTTAGCCTTTGGCGGCCTAATAGCAAAATAAATACATGTCTCTTCTGTTTACTTATCTTCGCCGTCGAAACATGTCGGGAATTCAATTTGTCACCTAACGTTGTCGTTAATCCTCTTTGACCGCAATTGCAACCAAAAATTCATAGCTCAATTCCCAATTTATCATTTCACCGCATTAAAATTGAATAGTAAAAATTTTAAGCGCTCGATATCTGGTCGCAGTCCAAATAGGTCGGATCGCCTTTGTGCTTGATTTATACTGCGGAACTGGGATGCAGGCATTATTGGATAAACCGTGATGGGTGACAATATAGCGATCAGATAGAAACTATCACAGAATAGGCCTTACAATCTTACGCAGTGTTTCATAACCTTTTTCAGCCACAGACCCCGCGGAAATCACACGAGTGTCAGGGGCCTGATTTTTGAAAGCACATCACTCGAAAGTGGTATAGATCAGCTTATATCTCCAAAACTACAGCTCTAATCAAAGTTTTGACTAGTTCACAAGATTAATGAGAGCTGTGATTGTCTTTTAATCTACTCGTATTTCAAATTCGTAATTAGCAGGCTTGTTTTTTTAACTTGAAATGTACTGATTTCATAAAAGTGACAGGTGATGCAAACGCTGGTCTAATGGAAAGATGAAGAAGGCAACCCCTTTTTCATAAACGCTCTAAAGCCTTCTGCTAACTTAGCAATCGTTTGTCCTTATCTGTGAAAGGTAAATGTCAAAGTGACAGATAAGGACAAACGATTGGTAAGTTAGCAGTAGCCATAGAGCGTTTATGAATAAGAGGATAAACCTTTACGGTGCGGTGATTTGACTTCAGTGCGACACGAACCGACGTACACTTAGCTCGATAGCAGCTTCAAAGTCTAAAACTGTAATAAAACATTTTTATTCGCAGTTAAAAGGCATTAAATATTTTACGAGGCTGCAACTAGATAAGGCGCCGACTTGTTTACGCGTCACATGGAATCCGCCTCGAAGGACCATCAAACATGGCTCCCAGTTTAACGAAGGACTAACAAAGATGGCTGCCTATTTGTGGTGAACTTTTCAGTTTCTGTTTGTTGTTCAAAATGAGTTTTTAAAATTCTGTTAAATCTTATTGGATAAATCGGCAGTTTCATAGTACCACCTACCTAGAAGTAACAGACAGACAGACAAATTTTCGCATTTATAATATTAACATGGATAGGTATGCGGTATTTACTCGTGTAGTAGACAGGCAACGTAATGCAGTGGAAAACTTTATTGTTTTATTCGTCGCGCCCCGCGGCGGTGGTTCCGAAAAGTTTAAAAACAAAGCGATAGTTGTTGGCATGATTTGTGGATGTTCGCGGACAGTATTTCAGGAATGTCCGAGCGTTAAGTAAAGCGATTTTCAATTGAGTTAGAACGGAATCCTACTGCGGCGTATGTACAGTCGAGGGCTTTAATATCGATAAAGCCGTTATGTCAAATATGTATATGTGTCACCGACCTTATTGTTTGTGGCATAAAGGTGTATCTACATTATGTTTTTCACGTCTTGGTAACGTACATACATGTATTTATACCCTTGACTGTACGGCGCACGTTTCTGACTCATTGTGTCTTAAAATTAATCTAATATTCTTCTACTGGTGATGACTTCAATGTTGCCATATCAGTCGATGTTTACAGTATACGGCTTCAAAAGAGGACTTAATTTCGAATCAAAAATAACAGTGATATACCCGGCTATAAAGATTGCACTTCGGTCTTTGGAAAGAGACAACTGGCATCACTTAAGTTAGAGCGAGAACGCTCTACGAAGCCGGCATTAGCCGAGAAGACCGATGTGCGCTCGGTTTACGTATTCAGTAGGCTTATTACCTAACTCGCTCGCAATCGCCATCGTGTTCATTTTGACAGTTCTTGTATGAATGTGACAGCTAGCTGATTCCGATGCTAATTGTCAGCCCATACATGAACTGTCAAAATGAATACGATGGCGGTTGCGAGCGAGTTAGGTAAAGCCTACAGGTCTTCAATTAGAGCTAAAGGGGCTTTTTGCTTCTTAGTGTTATTACGTTTAAGGAATAAACCTTCAAAGTAATTTTGCTTTTTATGCACTGTGATCATAAAGGGTCTATTGAGCCTTTAGTTGCGGTCCAAAAAGACCTTACGCCCAAAAAGGTCTTTCGGTGAGTTTAAAAGTATGCTGTCTAGAGACTTATAATCGTAAATTCAACTATTATTTTTAATCATGGACCACAAAAATATCCCCAGTTTCATCACGTTATTAAAAGTACTATTTAGTTCAAAATGGACGTGCTTTGGGCGTTACAGCAGTGGTGAATTTAGCACATCGTTATTTTGTCTGTAGGCGTATGCACTATGCAGACATCGGACGAAACGTTGCCACCATATTTATGTGAAGCGCCCCCTAGCGGCCACCGATTTATATTTCAACGGGCTGGCAGTTTATCCCGTTCTGGACCACGTAATTCGGGCGAACGAGGTAAATTGTGTCATAATTCGTTGTAAGAGCTAAAGTTTCTGGCCAGATGGAAAGATGATGCCACATGCCGTTACGGTGTTCCATTTTTAAATTTATAAATAGAGCTAGAAAAACGGTAAATTTAAGACGTAATTTGGGCACGGTTAAAGTTACTGGCCAGATGGATGAAAGACGACTTTAAGTTTGAAACTTTTCTGTTTCTAAAAGAAAAAAGAAAATTGGAGGTGGAGTAGTGGGACGACCTACACGCGTTATTAGACGGAGAGCTACGGTCATAGGTATACAATTTGTTGAGCAGCGAAACCCCTCTGGTTAGTATGCCATACTATCATTATTAATTAATTCGAGCGCCTGGCAGCTTTTCAGCGGTGGGTGTGAGATAGTCTAAGAGCTAGCTACGGAAACAGGTAATTTATAGAGTGCCAGGTAACATCCAAGGTGCGGGAAAAAGTGCCAAAGTCACCCACCGCTGAAAAGCTGCCAGATTCAAGCGTCTGCATACTAACTAGAGGGATTTCGTTGCTCTATAAATTGTATGCCTATTTCTGTAGCTAGCTCTTAGACTATATCGAGTGACTGGCCAGACATAAGTGCGGACGGGCGAGTAGGAAGTCTAAGGTCCTTTGCCCAGCAGTGAGACACAAAAACGGGCTAACAAAAAAATGTTTATAGTAAAAGCTGTGTTACCGTAAAAGCCAGAACGAAATAGAATTTAATTGAAAAAAGTACGTAGCACCACCCAACAGCGGAACGGTCATTGTTAACTTTAACAATACTTATCTTTTTGTTAGAAAGCTGGGTTTGCGTAAACAAAGGCGGAATTGTTTGTAGAAGTTGTGTCAGATCGATTTTGTTGTGGAAAGCTTGGAACTTGCGAAATAAAGTTAGCGGCTGCATGCGATCTATTTCAAAATGGCAAAAAGTTATAGTAAAAGGGGCATTTCTAGTTTGCATGCAGTTTACTTAGATTAAAAAACGAGGACATAATCCGTTGGCACGCTCTGCTAACTAAAGGACTTGATAAATTTCAGCATATAGTTAATGTCGTTGCAAAAAGATATATGTCTGAAAAAAAAACGTTTTGTAATCTGCTTCATATGTTATTCATAACCTCCTAATCTCCATTTTATCTGACTAATTAGTTTGATGATGATGAACTTAGCTCTGACGGTTTGAGAAGCTACACATCGTTTGAGAAGACGCATAGCACCTTCATAATTTGATTAAAATATTATAGTTTGTCACTCACGCAATAATACCGAATGTATTTGAGTACTTCACTTGGCACTCGCTATACAGACCCAGAGTCTAGTGCGGAGGCCGCTGTTTCGCTTACCGCATAAAATGTCATCTACCTATCTCTATGTAACAATGTGTCCTTGTTATGCACTTTGTAACTTCTGTGGTGAAATAAAGTTTTTCTTATTCTTTGATGCAGCTTGGGTAAAACAACGGCAAATCAGCTAGCAGGTTACATGATGGCAAACAATTGCGGATGCGTGCTAGTATAGACGGCTAAGATAAAATACGTCATGTGCCAGTTTTCACCGGCTGTCATACTCTCCACGCCGGAACACAGCAACAGTGCTGCTTAGCGCTAATATTAGGGAGTACATGTAGCCAGCTATAAAGATTGCAGATCGGTCTTCTCGGCTAATTTCGGTTTCGTAGAGCATTGTCTGACGTCAATTGTCTCTTTCTAAAGACCGAAGTGCAATCTTTATGGCCGGGTACTGTAATAGGAAGACGCATCTGTTCCCTTTGCAAATGCTCGCATCAGATGATTGCGAACAGTTGACTCGACTCTCTCTAATCAACCCGCACTATTTTAGACGAGCATTTTCACTTTGAAATGCGACTTTTAAGATGCTTTGTGAAATCTTAGAGATTCGTTATCTGCGATCTTGCATTAGTGATTAAATATAATCTATCTACTGTTACTTTCTTTTTTCTTCAGAAAATGACTTCATGCCAAATTTTTTGCACTCATTAGTATTTTGGTTCCATTTTCCATCTATACCTAGCCCCACAATCTTGCTAAACGTGGCCTGTAGGTCTTGTCACCTTAGGATCTGCCTACCTCGTAAGGGATAAAGACGTGATTTGTGTATTGTTTTTGCAGCGTATCCTTTTTGGTCTTTCTTCGGGGTCTTTCCGAAAGCGCTGGTAGTATCAAAAAATATAAGTAAAAGAGCCAATTGCGGCCCATTAAATTTTTTTTAAATTAAAATTTTGTAAAATAAACTTGATTTTGATCCGTGGTTTTATTGACTGAATATGCTAGATAATGATGTGATGTGACCCCATTTTTATTAGCATCATTGTAACTAATTTGGCGGTAGAACTTTCGTTGAGACGTCTTTGAGTTTGTATTCTTGGAAGCAATAATTGTTTCAGTCTTTTTGAAGCTTGATGAAATTAGAAAAATCTTTTGAATTATCTCAGAAACACATGATAAAAGACGTTTCGTCGAAAAATGTTGCCTAAAGTATAATTTGAGGAAAAAAACATTTGGCAAAATAACTTTACACTATTTTATTGACGGCGAGTACTTTTTTGTTCGTAAGACTCTAATCTAACCCACTTTCCAAGTAACTTCAGCGACACTAATTTGACAAAAAAAATGCTGAAAATTATTCCGCTAATCGATTATTGGCCTAACTGTCACTAAAGAGAAATGAGACGAAAAGTGGATTTCAACTAATACAATTAGTCGGAACAGGCACATCCCTCCTCCGAATGTATGAAAGTGCACCCTTAATAAATACACTCATTGGCAAAAATTGGCCCTCGTTTGCATGCAATATAGGTAATTTTAAATAGAGAGTGGATCATATTTTGTGCCGTCAAGTATATCAGAAGGCAAGCCAAAGGGCATTTAACTAGCCTTTTCCTCTAATTCTGCGCAACAAAAGTGCCCGACTGCCTTAAAATAGGCAAGCCGGTGGGAATCGAATTCTTTGGACGCCTCGCCATAGCTGAATATATAACTGTAACTAGGCAAGTATTGCCTTAAAACTAATTTGTGTAGCTTAATTGTATAACTTTCGTACAACTTCAATAAACAGGACGATAAATAAAAAGTTGGGACGATGAAAAAAAATAATGAACGAGTTTACGCCACGTTACACTAACTGCGCGATTAATTGATGTAATTATTTTGAAACTTGGTTGTTTGTTCGTGCCAGCTATTATAGCTAGGGAAATATATATTTTTGTACGTATGTATAACTCTTTATTGTACATAAAACACATTAAATTTTACAGGTAATGAGAAAAACAGATGTACAAAGGCGAACTTATCCCATAAAGTAACGAAAGTATGTAAGTACCTACTTGGTTGTTTGTTCGTGCCAGCCATTATAGCTAAGTATGTATGTAAACTCTTTATTGCGGATAAAATCCTACTATTAGAAATGCGAAAGTGTGTGAGTATGGATGTATGGATTTATAGACGTTTGTTAATCTTTCACGTCAAAACGGCTAAACAGATCTGGATGATATTTGGAAAATAGATAGGTTAGAGTATGGAATAACACAAAAGCTGCTTTTTGTACCGGCAAATTAGCTCCCGCAGGACAGCGATAAATGAATTCTTTGCAGAGGATGTAGCGGGCAACAGCTAGTCAAAAATAAAAGTCAAAGTTGAGTTCCTTCGCAAAAAGCTATAGTAAATTTCAAATGTTTCGCCGAAAATCTTATAGAAGCGAGCTCGGGTTGGAAGATACGACCCTTTGCTTCAGAGGACATACATAGTTGGATCCCTTAGGCTAGCTTTGGAATATTAAAAGTTCATCTTGACCTCAGTATTTGGTATTACTTTCAACATTATGCCTCTACGCGTTCCTGAGAAAAAAGGTACACGGACGAACAAACAGAAACAGACCAATAGACACACAGACAGACCGACAGATATACAGACAGAGAATGAAGTGGTCTTAAGCGCTTTTTAGAGGCCTCACAATGATAGTTTCTACGCGATCTTGTCAAAAATGTTATTTGACGGACTAACTGACAGACAGACAGAGAACGAACTGGTCTCACAAGGGTTCCGTTTTTCTGGTACAGAACGAACCCTTGAACTGTTAAGTAATTTATTAGGTCGACTGTACTTTCATACAGTTCATTAACGTTAAGAATAAAACGTTCTCTGCGTTCTGTTTTGTTGCAACTGTTTTCTAATATCAGATTCATACTTTAATATTCATCCACCAGCACTCGTCTAAAATTTAATACCCTTAGGCTGCGCTGGAAGCAAATTCGCCATTGCTAGACATACTCCAAGAGCTGATACACATTTTAGAGTATGTATTTAAATAAAGAAAAAACATACAATGTACTAATGTGCAATGATGGTGTGATGTGTAGAATGTGCTTGTAATATTCTGTATTGGGACCGAGCGCGACGACAGCGCCACGTGATAATCGGCCATTATGGACAATATTGTCACCGCTGTCAAACAAGAAGTAAGTAAATATTGTGAAAAATATTAATGAAATCTTGTGTTATTTTACTATATAACACAATTTTGGACAACGGTAGTCAGTAACATTATTGCCAATAATATTAAAATTGTTGTTTTCAGTGAAATTTTAGAGGTTAGGTAACTTACTTTTTTTTTCTTACGGCAAATATCCACTTATTTCTTTGGTCTCGTTTCCACCATGGTCTTGGAAATTGGTAAAATTTACAGTCGCTATTCTTCTTGGTGTTATTACAATTCACAACAACACATCTTACCAGGACCATATTTTTATCTCAAAAACGATTAGAAAATGTTTACTGCAATATGGATTTGACAGCTCAAGTCAGCGACAAAAATAACAATTTTAGCCGTAGCGAGCGCTGTGATCTTTTAGGCTACCCCCTCCACCCGCTTTGCACTCTCCCAATACCTTTATTCTGTTTTGGTTGTTATATGTGGTGTTCAATAAAGAGTTATTGTATTGTATTGTATTGTACTAGTTGTTTCTATTCCCGCGCCGATGGTAAAAGCCCATTGAGGAAAAGGGCTTAAATCTTAGGAATCATGGTATAGGCGATGATGCTTGCAATTCATCACTATTTTGATTCCCCTTTTCCACCTATACGCCTACAATAATGCTAAATGTGGCCTTTAGGTCTCGTTACCTTAGGCTCTGTCTACCCCGTATGAGATAAAGCCGTGATTTGTGTATATGTGCGTGTATGTGTGTATGTATTTAAATAACATATTTGTTTTCGGCTTCCTAATATTTCCTTTCATAAGTACTGGTCTGGGAATAAAGTAAAAACGGGATGTACCAGTTGCTTACCTACCCGCGCAGATGGTAAAAGCACATCAAGGGAAAGCGAACACACACTGCCATAAAAAAAGCGTAAGTATTTATTTCAAAAATCAAGGACCTATTTAACCTGATTCATTATAATTCATCTAAGCCTGTGTTTTTGTGTAAATTCCACAAAGAAAGATCTGTAAGTGTCGTTGGGTTATGTTATAACAAACGCGGCTAGCAACTCATCACTATTATGATTCCCTTTTCCACCTTTACGACCACAATCATGCTAACTGTGGCCTACAGGTTTTGTTGCGCTGTCTACCCCATAAGGGTCCCGTATAATCTTATATTTGTGTGTCTTGCAAAAAGGAATAAATGTCTTCTTTCTTTCTTTTTCTAAGGGATAAGACGTTATTTATTTATGTTTGTAAGTAAATGTTGTAAAAGTGTTGACGGTATTTATCCCAAATACCTTCTATAATATGTCTACGAGCTCTCGGACTAGTAGGGGTGCATTTTCGGGTCAGAACCGGAGCATAAATTCAATGTTAGTAATTCAAGTGGACCGCAACACGCGATCCGAAACAGCACGTCCGTCTATCACATATAAGAAACTGTGGGTGGCTTTTAGACGTAATATTTACATTTATTAGGAATTATACGCACGTATACAAGCGCGCGCGCGCGCGCACACACACACACACACACACACACACACACACACACACACACACCACGCACACACACAAACACACACACACACACACACACACACACGCACACACACACACACACACACACACACACACACACACACACACACACACACACACCTATATAAAATTCAAGTAAATTGAAATTAGAAATTGCATATATCTTAGAAATTATTGTCTGATTATCTTGGAGAAGAGGGTTCTTCTGCTACAGGTATCTTGCATACCTACTAGGTCTCTATCCTTCTCATTATGTACTCCTGAATGTTAAATAAATATATTTTCATTTCATTTCGTTTTCATTTTCATTAGGAGTGTGTTTCTCTACAACGAGGGCCCGTCGAGCCAAACATACATAAATCACATATTTATGCCTTACAAAGGGTAGGCAGGGACTACTCTGTTCCACTTGCTACGATCCTGACGTACTTCTTTCGCTTCATCCACACTCATCCATCTCTTCATAAATGCTCGTCGATTTCGGGTACTCTTGACCTGACCTTTTTCCAGTCTCTTATTTGGTCTCGCCAAAATTTTAAGCGTTCATAGTCTATGCCTTACGGGACATTGTAAAATTTTGTAAGTGGCTTGTGCCCACAAAAGGTGCAAGAAACACTGGTATTGGTGGAAAGGGGAATCAAAATAGTGATGGGTTGCTAGGCGCATCGCCTATAACATGATTCCTAAGACTTTCATCCAATCCCTCGCTCAGAAATGACGGCATAGCGCTCAGAGTTATTTTATGATATTGTAACAGCCTTCTAAGCTTCATTCACGCTGGTTCATTTCACATGTTTTTTGTCCATGGGCTTGTAGTCTACTATACGAGGACATGTGGACAACCTTTGTCCTGCACGTATTCCATTTTCAAACTTCAAATTAACGGATACGGATTCAGATTACTCGCAACCTCATTACTTATCACATGGGTAGTACATTACCATCAATATTCAGGTGGATAATTAACACATGGTTGGAGCATTAATCATCTGACAGGACGGGACAAGTGCATAATGTAATCAGGATGTCGGCTTGGATAGTTCGACGGGTATGACGTCACAATACGGCGTCAGTGGATTTACACATACACACATACACAAATCACGTCTATATCCGGGGTAGCAGAGGCTGAGGTAGCAAAACCTAAAGGCCACGTTTAGCATGCTTAATTGCGTATAGGTCGAAAAATGAATCGAAATAGTGGTGGGTTGCTAGAAGCATCGCATATAATATGATTTCTAAGTATTTCGCTCATTCCCTCGATGGGCTTTTACCATCTACGCGGGACGAGAAGAAACTGGTACATTCTATGTTTTTCCTTTGCTCCCAGACCAGCATGGAAGTACTTCAACATGGAACCTTCTAATATTAATTTAATTAGTAACCCGACAAAACAAAACACTATCACTTCGTTTAAACATTCACAACTAGCAGAACAATAAATTCAAAACCACTTCTTACATATAAATCAAACCACCGCCTACAGTAAACAGCCAACGCCTAGTATAAATACTTGGTATTCGAAAATTAAATCACACTAGTATACCGTACCGAGTACGCACTAAATACCGTCCTGTTTATAGTACTAAATACTTGATATTTATAGCACTGCAAGCAGGTCTGAAACTACCTGCGGCGGGGCCAGTTGCCGGTCTAAAATATGAGGACCTATTTTACTAATTTTAGACGCTACGGGAATTCTAGTTATGCGGTAAAGTTAGGTTTTAGGAGTAGTGTCTTTGCTTCAGGTTGTATATGTTTTCATATTTTTGTTAAATATAAGTAATCACAGCGGCCGAATTAAGCAAGATAAATAAATAACTCCGCACCGCACCGCGGTCTCAGCACCGAATATAACTTTGTCCCTTTCTTGAGACTCTTGGTCCGTGAGATCCTAGCGCTATTACCCTCTTTAAAGATATTTCGAAGAAGCTAATAGACGCTACGGGTGACCGCAGAGCTGGCAGTTTCCTTGGACAGCGTATTAGTATCGTTGTCCAAACGGGGAATACTGCCAGCGTCTGTGGTACTACGCCACGGGGGCCCTCCTTTTTTAATTATTTTATTTTAAGATTAGTTTTAGTTTAGTTTTTAATTTGTTTTCAATTTAAACATAGTTTAATATGTTTTTAATTTCCCTTTTGTATTTTTTTCATGAATAAAACATTTTTGATTCAGTCATTGTCACCTATAGACATCCGTAGCACCAGATGGCTTGCCGATGCGTTGCTAACCCAGAAGGCTAATAAGAAATGCCTCATAAGTATGCTCGCAATTTCTTCTTATCTTACTTCCGCAACGGAACACAACAGTGCTAGCTGATCAGAAAGCTTCTGTGCTAATCATATTTAGTGGAAATCGCGCCATAAAATATAGAAACTATATGTCAATAAATACAACGGCTAAAAACACATTGCCTCCTTTTGCGTCACGCAGTAGGAAAAAGTTCTTTAACTGAATGAATGTTCCAAATTCAAGAGGATGACAAATGAAGAATTTGTCAATATCGGATCAGAGCACAAAGTTATATCAACGGATCTTGATAATTAATGATTCTCATATTTTACTGTTATAGGCTCAGGAATGATAGATGTTTGTGGTGTTAGGGGAGCTTATTTACGGTTGTATCTCATAAACAACCACAGTAACCCTGGTAAGATGATTCTAGAGGGTTCGAGAAAAAATGCGTCTTAAATGAGAGAGAATTTATTACGTGATTAAAGAAACGTAATTCTACGAAGTGACCTGAGGCCACTAAGACTACGTCTCACTTTGTTTTTCTTAGAATTCTGCGCTCTTTTTGTTTGGTCTGTCATTAAATGAATCTATCATACAAATCTGCTCAAGACTTCTCATTCTTACACACTTGTGCCTAATAGTGGGACGTATAGACTGGAGACGATGGTATGGTAATGAAGTCACTATATGTGTAATCATACACAAACAGCGACTTCATTACCAAATGCAAACAGTTTTTTACCAGCATACAGTAGAAAGAGTAATTACATGACGAAACGCGGATTGTCCGTATCGGATAGAGCCGGCTTCAAAGGCGAAATGGAAGTTTTAATTAAAAGGGAGTAGACCGACTTAGCAACCTAGGTATCTAAACTCTGAAGAGATTCTAGCCGATAATGCAAGAGCCCGCGTTAAGGACCGCTTCCATAGGCGCTGTCGATCAGACATTTTAGTTGAAATCCATCTATTGTAGGGCAAGTTAGTATTGTATTAAAGTTTAAGGCCGTCTTGCCGGAGAAATTCGATTTAGTCGCATAATCTAGTTTAAAGCGTCTATCAAGAAACAGGGTCGCTGGTAGCGAAGCATTTAGTTAGGTAAATGTGTTTTTGTTCAGTAACTACGTAAAGGCCAAGAATTTTTTAAGGAGTTAATGTAACGACCTACTGCTAATTCAAGGCACATATACTTGCTGCCCAGGTCTTGCAATTGCTATAGAATCTGAAATGGCATATTTAGAGCTGGAGTCTTAAAATTTATTGTAAAGGTAAGAAAAAAATAAAAAAATAATTTATCACCGCAACGCAACATAAACCGATAGAAGTTAAGTTGACAACAAATTCAAGACTAGAGAAAAAAAAACAATGAGATAGACTAGGCGGGCTGTGTCGGCAACGGGTACCAGTCTCAGCATGTGCTGGGCTACATGAACCCAGCGCTGGTTTTCAGTCTGGTCCACAGGTATATATTGTATTGAAATGTTTTGTCCTATTTTTAGAATGTTAGGCCGCTAATAGATAGGTTTCGATATTTGCTTGGGCCGGAAGGATTATTTTGCATTGCTAAAATTAGGGCGTTGCCCCTTACGAGGTTAATATATACCTAACCTACTGGATCCATCCGAGGGGAAGTGCAGTGCTTGTTCCGGTGCACCCTGGGCACCACCGGTTAATGATTTCCTGGCGGTCTCCGAGGGATACCATTATCCGTTGGCTAAGAGCCCGACAGGGGGGGGGGGGGTTTGACCGTGTTCTACCGTACAACGTTGCCGACATTTTTGTCACAAGATTTTTGAATACTGTATTTATTACTTTGACATTGGCGAAATCATCGCATCGATCTATGGGGCCATATTAAAAAATAAAAAAGAAGAAGTTTTTGTTGTTTTGTTATCTGATTAAACTCCTGTAAGAGCCTTACAGCGAAACCATTCTACCAAAGGCTTTAAATAAAACAGTAGGGACGTCTGTCTGTTTTGGTCGTCGGCCCTTAAAAGCAAGATATCTTGACTAGTAACACGAACTGAATACTAATTGAATAAGTATAAGACTACGTATTTTCTGTATAAAGTAATAGGGTTGTCAATAAGTTGAGTATATTTTTTAACCGATATTAAGTTCGCATATAGTAACAAGGTCACATGACAGCTAGTAGGTACCTAACAGATAGAAAAATTCGAAGGCTTACCCACCTGATATGGGTGGTGGAGGGGTATAGCACGCGTCACGGAATGACGAGGATCCGGGTTCGATACCCGGCCACAGCTTTACTTTTCGGATTTTTCCATGTGTTCTAATTTTCAGGGTCGTTTAGAATATTTTTTTTCGGTATTAAGTTGCTTTATATTACGTATAAAAATAAAGAAACCTGAATCGGAATTGAATCGCGTTAAGACGTCAGGTTAAGGCCTCTGATGGAAAGTAATCACCGCTGCAAATAGAATTGTGTTTTAGAAATTAAAGTAAACAGGTTAACAGTTGCGATTTAGAATAGTTTTATTAATAATGAGTTTATTTAGATTTTATATTTGAGTCTGTGTTAGGTACTTAGGTATTAAATTAAGTAGAGCAAACTGTTAGCAATTACCAATACTTTATTTTAAGTGTTTGAATTTTCAGTTTATTTTGATCTCATATTTAATTGAGTCTGAGTTAGGTACTTAATACATAGCACCTACCCTAGTTTAGAAGTAGTTAAAAAAAAAATTGTTTGCAGTGACTTTACTTTACAGGGTTTGATCTAATAGATGTTTGAGTTTGAGTTTAGACACGCATAACATAAGGCCTTATAGACTACAGGCCCACGTACAAAAAATGTGGGTCATATGAACCACCAGGTGACGTATATAGGACGATATAAGAGCATAAAATAATAAGATTCAACACTATGCCGTCACTTGTAAGCTGTCCAACTGGGTGCTGGTGAGAATTCAAAAGTGCAGGTAGAGTGAGTACATTTTGGTCATATGATTATGTACGGCATTTTTACCATCGATAGATCCATGAAAAATAATAAGAAAGCGCGCAGTGCCGTAAAAAAATGGTGAGCCACAAAGTCGATATTTTCTTTTGATTTTCTGACAATTTCGAGGGTAAATTTGGTCATTTGATTCTGTACGGCATCAGTTTCATACTGTTTCAATACAGCTTCTAATCCATTATTCCGCAACGCCGTACAAAAATTGTGCGACAAGGGGACAAAATCGAGGGTTGCAACCCCCTCTTTTTCCGTGGTCCGGGGGGTGATTTGAAACAGTACGGCTTCGGTTCCAAAACATTATCTAGCACTCAAAAGTACTATTACAAATAATGCCGTCAAAAAATTATTGTTCATTTGAATGATTATCTTAATTTCATGGTATACTTGATTTATAAAGCTGTAAAATCATTTGACTCTGTACGGCAACTTTTTTTTTAACATGATATTGTAAAATACAACTGTTATATAGTAGTGCCGTTCAAAAGAAACTGTTCTAAAAAAAATTATAGAGAAATACAAAAACTGAATTTGCAAAAGTTTAAATATTCATAGATTAATAGAACATAGCAATTTTCTAAATTTTTCCCTTGTTTTATATAGTATTAAGATAAATAAATTAGGAAAAAATTATGCCGTACATTTTAATGCAGACCATTTTTTTCATACATTTCGTTCTACGGGTTCGTTCCTTGAGTGTTTTTTCCCTACAAACCTTTGGACCAACGAAAATGTACGGCATATAAAAAAATATTATCTATGCATAAAATACTTCCAAAATAAATTAATTTTATGTTGTGTCAAATCACCCCCCGGACCACGGAAAAAGAGGGGGTTGCAACCCTCGATTTTGTCCCCTTGTCGCACAATTTTTGTACGGCGTTGCGGAATAGTGGATTAGAAGCTGTATTGAAACAGTATAAAACTGATGCCGTACAGAATCAAATGACCAAATTTACCCTCGAAATTGTCAGAAAATCAAAAGAAAATATCGACTTTGTGGCTCACCATTTTTTTACGGCACTGCGCGCTTTCTTATTATTTTTCATGGATCTATCGATGGTAAAAATGCCGTACATAATCATATGACCAAAATGTACTCACTCTACCTGCACTTTTGAATTCTCACCAGCACCCAGTTGGACAGCTTACAAGTGACGGCATAGTGTTGAATCTTATTATTTTATGCTCTTATATCGTCCTATATACGTCACCTGGTGGTTCATATGACCCACATTTTTTGTACGTGGGCCTGTAGTCTATTAAGCGCGTGTTGCCAGCCATTAAAAAAAGAATAGGCTCTTTTTTTGTAGATCCCTAAGTCGCACCGGTCCGGGAAAATTGCTGCTGCCAGGTGATTCCAGAGTTTGACCGCGCGCGGAAGGAAGTTCCACGAAAAACGAACGGTCGTGTACTGTCAACTGTTGAGGTGGCGAGGGTGGACGACTTGTTTAATGCTTAGCACTTGTAGGCGACGCACCTATTTAGGCAGCTACCTTTATTATTAAAACATTATATTTTGGCACTGGCCACAAATAAAGTTAATTGCACGCAGCGCTTAAAAGAAAACAAAAACAAAAGACAGTCGTGACATTGCTCTGGTCAGTTCTGGTCTGTTTGGTCTGGTCTGTTGAATTTTGAAATTTAATGTAAATTGTTTTATTTATTAGTTTCTACAGTCTACAGCGCTAATATTTTGGCAGCCCTGTAGTCATTAGCTATGCGGAGAGCAATCTCCCCTAACCACAGTTTTACAACGCGTCGCAGGAACTATCGCAAGCCGCTTTCTAATTGGATTATTCGTATGTTTATGAGGCGCTTGACGTGTACTTACTAGAATTAGGACGCTATTTTCATAGATTTTCCTTCTATGCTAGAAATAGGACGGTAAATAAAAATAATATTTTGTGCAAATTGAAATAAATGTGAATACGAGAAAATGTCTCTTGTATGATTGGACTTATCATAATATATCAATATAATTATACATAGGTACATACATTGTTATTATGTATTAAGCTATTTTGTATTGTTATACTACTGTATGTTTTATCTTGCTTATATGAATGCTAGTTAGTAAAAATCTTTGAAGTTTCTCGTAACTGACAACATAATTGTGTAACAGTAGTTTTCCAAATTATTAAAAATACCCCTGAAAACTCAAATTGAGCCACGTTTTATCAAACTATAATATTACATTTAAAAAATTTAAAACCCTTACGCATTAATAAAAAAATAATACAGATTTATGGCAAAAATGTCATACATAATTTTGGAATTGACACACACACACATACATCGACGTCAAATTTATAAAACCCCTCTTTTTGCGTCGGGGGTTAAAAATCAAAGCAGTCGCGATTGCTGTTAGTTTTATGCTACGATACTACAGTCTTTTCAATTTCGAGATTTTCTACATTTCTTTAAAAAAACAATTATTCATAAAGCAAGTCCGTTCTTTACGCCTAATTTGTACAATAATTAAAAGTAGAGCGGGACAAAGCACCCACGGACAAAGGTCGTGCTTTTGTTAGGCCAAGTGGCGGCGACGCCTGTAGTGCAAAATTAACATTTTATCTGTGTATTTAATGCTGGCAACTTTTTTTCTTTTTCTTCGCATTATTTCGAGACTCGTGATTGGTGCTTATCGATGGCCAGTAACATGAGTAGCGATGACAAAAATTGGCGGGAAAATTACAGCTGTCAATATAATCAATGACGCGTCGGAATAAAGTCATAAAAAATAATAATGTGTTTACTATTGCTATTAAAAATGTAACTTGTGCGGGTAAAATCAAAATGTACTGAACTAATACAACTCTTAGACATTTTAATGGGTATAAGAGTTTTAATATTTCGTTCGCAACTCGAGTCCAAGTGGCGCATTATGGAAAGTCGAGTATCATTGTAGAGTAAGCGTTTTTCAGCCGAGTGTTCTTAGATTAGGTTCTTCGCGTAACTCAATTGTGAATGCCGAAGCAGTTTTGCTTAAGATATTTTTAAGTAAAATGGACAATTGAAGTTGTTTAGTTATTTATACCAATGTATTTGTACAGGTAATACATTTTTATGTTGGGGTAATCTTTGGAACGATTGAACCAATTCTCACAATATTTTTTCAGGTAGAAAACTGCAGTATCCCTTTTAAACGTAGGCGTCATATCCCGGGATAGTTCAAAGTTCGAAAGATAGTACGCTTGCGAAATTGTGGGCAACAACTGGTGGTTTTATAATTTCACTTGTATGTTTTGGGTGAATAGAGTCTAAGTACGCTGTTTGTTAAAAAGACCTGTACTAATTTTCAATACTAGGTTATCATGTAACTTTATAAGACGAAATGGAACGCAGCAGTAAGACAATTTGTTTCGTCTCTAAAATAAAACATTTGCGATGTCTTCTGTCATAACATTAGTATTCTAATTTTGTGCCTTTGCTAAATCAAAACACAAATCACGAACCAACTTAATAAAACAAACCATAACCTTAAACCTAACACAATTTAGCTCTATTTTATCAGTTACTCAAACAACCCTTCCAAATTTAAACACGGAACGCAATACTGGCACGATACACAGCCGAGTTGACATTAAAATTTATCTTTACGATATTTTCATTACGTAATATCCGGCCAGTTGGTTGTGTTACTTATGTTGGTACGCCCGCGCTGGATATTTGGATGATTCGGGGCTGAATAACGACCCAAGTCCACCCGAATTCTAAAAGAAACCTGCCAGTGACATTTGTTTATACTGACTAGTTTAGCCTGTGAACTTTAATAGAGTTGAACAAAGGGTGTACAATTTATTGAAACAGGCGTTAAATACTTTGCATACGGTAAAAAATATGGCTATTTCTATGCTTCTTATTCTGATCTTTGTAATTACTAGCTTAGTACACACTGACGAGCAAAAATAACAGGTAATTTCCCATATAAACTTGTATGAAAAGTGTCCCTTAATTTTGCTCGTGAGCACAGACTGATTTTCACACGCAACGCTGTAAACACTCCTACACTAACGAAGTCGTTATTAATAGAGATCTATAAAATCGTTAAATATAGAGTCGACTTTCATTAACACCTAGAAGTCTGTCCTTGGTCGTAAAACGGTTATAATGTTATATTACTTTTAAACTGTCCTTTTATATAAGTTTAAAAAAAGTCTATTCCCAATCCCAATAACGCGGCTTAATGTGGTATTGCCAACGTGAGCCGCATAAAAATGGAATCAATACACTTTCACACAAAAACTCCGAAAACTTTTAGCCAAATTACGGCGATTAACAGAACTAATTCCCATCTCCGCTAATTGCACTTAAATCAGAGTAAAACGTGTCCATTAACAATTTAAATCAGTCGCCCGCCATTTTAATTGCGCAGGACGAATTAGCCCTGCAACGCGACTCGTTGATAGTTGACAAAGAGGTAGTGACCATAAAGTATGAGGTTGACATTTCCATAGAGACAGGATGTCAGCTTGATAAGCGAATGTAAGTATTGACTATGGATCTGGGTTACCTCCGCGTGTGGTCAAGAGCTGCGGTTCGTTTTTGGATCCGTCCGAGGGGAAGAGCAGTGCTTGGTCCGGTGCACCCTGGGCATCGGGTAATGATCTCCTGGCACCCGAGGGATATCTGTATCCGTCGCCTAAAAGCCCGACAGGGGGGGTCTTTTGACCGTGTTCTACCGTACAACGTAGCCGACATTTTTGTCACAAGATTTTTGAATACTGTATTTATTACTTTGACATTGGCGAAATCATCGCAACGATCGATGGGGCCACTTTAAAAAAAGAAGAAGACTATGGACCTGTTAAGTGTAAGTTTACATACATATACAAATCACGCCTTTTTCCCTGACGGGGTAGACAGAGCCTAAGGTAACAGATACCTACAGGCCACATTTATGTATGTATGTATGAATATAACCCCCTCCTTTTTTTGAAGTCGGTTAAAATCCGCTGAGCAAGGCAAGCAGGAGAGCAACCCGAACTTATTCGGTATCATACTTTGTTTGCCTCGAAGTCTAATAGTGGGTGACATTATTTAATATGACTTAACGACTATATATGATCTCGGCTACTGCCACCGCTGCGCCGGCGACGTCCGCTGTAATTACCGGCCGCCATGCCACACTGACCAGAACCCGCTAATTTACTAATGCTTTTTGGATGGATGAACCCTCAAAGCCACGTTGTAATCAATCGGCCACTAATTATGCCAAAAAAATTGTAAGGGCTTGTTTGATTAGTAGGTACAGTCAAGTGTAATAATATGTATCTAGTCAAAGTTTCAAAAATAAGTACCTACGCTCTTATACCGGCGTAATAAGGTCGTGGGACACATTTTTGAGAAGTTCGTATCGATACTTATTTTAGCACCTGACCATACATACTTACATACTTGTGTACTTTGAACCATTATGCATTTAAAATTGTATGTATTTCAACCCGCACCCTAAGGATGTGGCAATTGCCCTTAGCATAAATACAGATGTTAATATCTATGGCAGGGTTTCCAAAACTATAGGTCGCGACCCACTGGTGGGCGAATATTAAGTGGGCCCTGCCTGTAGAACGACACACCAAAAAAAATTTTTTAATACTTCGTTTGTTATTTGAAAAGTCCTTTCTTCATATATTCGTAACGGTTGAATTTCTTAGAGGTGGGTCCCAAGTTTGTAAACTTGTATTAGATGGGTCGTAGCCCAGACAACTTTGGGAACCCCTGATCTATGGTATATTATACCTTTACCACAGTCACATGCAGGCCCGAACACCATCAGGCACTTACCTGAAAAAAAAAATCGTCAAATTAATTAAACATAATAAACAACTCGCAACAAAGCGAGTATCAACTCAATAAATACTAAAACTTTTAATCGCGAAATTAATTAAAAAGCAATATCCAAACGGAGATCTATTCAAGTAAACTGGGGTTGCCAGATGCACGAGTTTCCGAAAGATGACGGGAATATTGACCAGTAATTCAGTCACCAAAACTCTAACTATATGTAGGGTTGGCCTTGTGGTTAACGAATAATTACATTTTAGTACTAAGTTCCAAGTGTAAAGTCTGGAGAGGAGTTTAGACCGACTTACTCGTATCTGAGCAATATGTGATATATCGTTAATGTTTTTTTGGGATACTCTATACATACATACATATACATAAATCACGTCTTCTCCCTTACGGAGTAAACACTCGGTACACCTGTTTTTATATAAGTAAAAAAATCAAGCTTTTGGTTGGCTCTTGCATGAACAAGCATTAGAAGTGGATCCAATTTGACTAGCAATGTAAATTCAAATCTTGTATTGCTAGGTTTTTATTTTAACCTGAAATGTACGAGTATATGCAGGCTTCTATTTCATAAACGTGACAGCTGATGGTTGAGAGTGACAGGTGACAGGTGAGTGACCTTGCGCTATACATTTCATAGCTGTTGTGGAGCAGGCCCAAGACGGGAATTCTCAAGCCATCAATTTATTCCGAATTGTCATAGTCACTTGTCGCCTGTCACTTTCATGAAATTAGTACATAGCAGGTTAAAAAAACCAGCCTACTATCGTAATCTGCAATTAAACATAAAATATTACAATAACACTGCAAACGCTGAACTAATGGAAAGAAATAACTAGACGAAGAAGGTAACCCCTTATTACTCATAAACGCTCTATAGGCTCCTGCTAACTTAGCAATCGTTTGTCCTTATCTGTCACTTTGACATTTACCTTTCACAGATATGAACAAACGATTGCTAAGTTAGCAGAAGTTAGAGCGTTTATGAATAAGGATGTTATAATTTTAACGTGGGTCACAATTGGAAATAAAACAAGACATTGCGTATCCGGGATTAATTATCTGTAGCATGGCAACACTGGTAAAAAGCGGGGATAAGACAATATTAAACGGCAGTGGAAGTTATAATTGGTTACGGTATAATGCGCATTGTTTCTTCCCCCAAACAATGGGGAAAGCAATTAACGGGGATACTTAGTGTTCGGATACGCCGCTATTGATATGACGGTTTCGCGAACCAATAGTTTAAATAGTTTATGATTTGAGGCGGATTGAAAGTTGATAGCATACAAACATGTGGGACTAAATTAAATAAAAAAACAATTTAGTCACCCTTTTAGTATATTTCGATCTTTAGTTCACGTTACAACTATCCTCAACATGTTTCATACGTCACCTCATTTTTCAAATCGAACATCGACTCTCTCACTCTTATATCATCCGTCTCATTCAAAACCTCTTACGTTCCATTCCACATTCGTACATACACACACAAATCACGTCTTCATCCCCTACGGAAAAGAGCCCCAGGCAACAAGACCTAAAGACCACGTTTAGCATTATTGTGGGAGTATGTATGGTCTACGCCCTCAGTGTCTTGCTAAACGTGGCCTGTAGGTCTTGTTACCTTAGGCTCTGTCTACCCCGTAAGGGATAAAGACGTGATTTGTGTATGTGTATGTATGTATGGACATGGGAATCAAAATAGTGATTGCCAGCCATCGCTCATAACATGATTCCTAAGATTTTCGCCCATTCTTCGATGGGCTTTTACAAGAAGGAGATCGAGCAAGGAGATGGAGAAGGGATTTTTTGAAATTCTCACGGGATAGGGAATTAATGAGATTTATGAGACTCACTACTCATTATACCTGTTTGAGGTGATAATGTTTGTAAGGACCAATTTATCCACGTTTTCACGGGTAAATGTGGTCGGCAAGCAGGTACGTCGCACAGGACAGCTGTGTACGGTTCCCCGTCGCTTGGCGCTTTCGGTGAAGAATCCACGCGTTATTGGCCCCACGCATTATGAGCGTCTTCCTGCGGAACTGAAGAACGAACCATCTGACGAGGCATTTAGATCCAAACTGAGAAACCTTTTGTTGGATAAACCATTATACTCTGTTGGCGAATTTATATTGACATGATGTGCACTTCTTTTTAATATTTTATTGTGATTTGACATTTTGTTTTGACATTGAATTGTACTCTTGATTTAATTTTTATTTTTTATTTTATGTGTGTAATTTTTGACGATTTCAATATAAATTCTCGTAACTTGACATTGTACAATTTATGATGTAATTTTATATTGAATGAATAAATAATCTAATCTAATCTAATCTATGTATTTCTCAGTACCTTTAATAACTAGACTTTTCAAATTTGGCACATCTGTAGACGATTGTAACACTAAAACATGTTCTCTGGTAAAATGTGAACCTCCCGCAGGACAGAAATAAGTGTTTTTAAAAATTATTTCACTAATAGAAAGCTACACTGACTCTGATTGACATTTAAGAATTTTTTAAATATGTCATAACAGTTATTTCTTTCCCGCGGGAACTTTACACGTTCCCAGGGCAAAAGTAGTCTAGTACTAGTAAATATGTGCACAAAAAGCCAGTTTTAACCCATTGCCACGCAAATTAGTCTCCCGCGTCACCTTCAGAAACAACTGGGTACATTAAAAACAAAGTTTAGTTAGTCGTATGGCCCCTTTATCCTGATTATCCCGGCGCCCTTTCTTGTCCTCGCCCTTTGAACCTATGTCAAACACTAGACAAGGTACCGTAGGCTATCGGCGCCGGTACCCTAGATCCAGCACAATAGCCATCTTCGGGTAGTTGCGCTGAGTGCTCATTGTTCGAACGACCAAAGATTAGGCGTGACCACGCTTCCAGAGATTGGCTGTGGCCGTATTTGACGTAACCAGTCTGACTATATAAGCTTTTATTAATTTTGCATTGGTTCATATTTATCACTTATAGTCACTTCCAGTGATCGGATTGACTTAAAATTTGGTACAAGTAAGTACATCTTATGAAAAGGGCTGCCTCTATGACATAGGAACAAAAAAATTACATATTAATCATCTGCTTAAATATTCTAAAAGACCTCGTACAGAAACCATATTGTACAATCAAATCAAACCCAACTCTTATCGCAACCTAAAAAATACGCGGCAAAAGTTCTAGGCTGAAATTCGGCCTCATTTCAAAGGCTTGCTTAAGCTTTTAGTCGATTAGCAATAAGAATTCGATTCATAACGTATTTATTCGTGTAATAAATCAGCTGCCACGGACGATATAAACTTAATCGCGGAAGACAAGATCGATATCGGGGCCCTTCCGTTTTAATAGGACTATCGACTAGAGCGCGACAAAGACAGGCTTTCGATATTGCGTTGTCATTTCGAACAGTGGTAAATAAAGGAAACTCATCCATGAAGTAATAACTCGCTTGACAGGCAATCGTATCTTGACCTGTTCAGTCGCAGGCATTACACGGAGTCAGGTGTCTTCCGTGTCAAGCCGCCGGTCATACGGAACTGCAAATGGCATGACACCTAAATTAGTATAATCTTTCCGGGTGAATGGGTCCACTTGTGATTGCCTCGTGGGCGAAGCTACTACCTCCCGGACTTAAAAATTAGAAAAATACTTTGCAAGTAAACATCAGACTTGACTGCATGGGCTTTGATCCCTTTGCCTGTATGGAAGAAGACAAAAAAAGGTACTTTACGGGCTACTCCCGTCATAATATTCATGGCTGTCATTATCGACGTTCCAATTCAACTTAGAATTTGCCGTCGGCTCGCCTCTACCGCGGCTTAACGAATTTAACAAGAACTTAATTCTTGCTAAGCGAGCCTTAATTGACTAATCGGGTTCCGTGGACGCGGATTGTACGGATTTACGAGTCTAAAACGGCTTATGTGCCGCTCAATTTCTAATGCAGATACGACGTTTCGAAATGTCTTTAAATTGTTAAGGGAAATACTCGATGATGCTTCAGGGAACTGGGCTGTATCGATGAAAATTTGTATTTGGCTTAATACACTGTATGGTTAGTCACGTAAGGGTATAGTTTATGAAACCCGAGTCACTGAAAAACCGAACTCTGTAGGTACTAGGTACCATAGATTTTGATTACAGTCTTGTATTTTTAGGAACAGTATTTTCAGTTTCATAAACATATTGGGATCATCTATAACTAACATAATTATTTAATCTCATTTTAGTTAAATACTTAAATTACTAATAAAAAACTTCTATCCAGTAGATTGCGACAAAGAAGATTCTTGGCGTGATTTGTTCGAGTATGGCAACATTTACTTTATAAAATCGATGTTCCCTTTTATCATACCTGTTTTCTACATTTTTCTTTAGAATTCTGTTTATTTAATTTACTAGAAGACCGTCACATTTCTCCTCACAACTCAAAATATTAATCATACTTAAATTTCATATTCCCTTTTCATTTGGATTCATAAAGACTACAGATAACTGAAACATTTCTGCAAATAACTGGTCTAGAACGTAATTGAAATTTTGCATACAGATAGATTTCATGTTCGCAGCACTTCATGGCATGGTTAAAGTTATTCAATTGGCATTGTTCATTTTTTTTAGTATGCTCCAATTCGAAAACCATTTCGAGGAAAACCATCATTTATCCGATTTATCTTGTCCAATTTCAAAAATACTTTATGATTGCAGATATTTTTGTAAAAGTACTTTGAACCTTTGTTTGACCGAACGACCGGGTTTTTAGACAGAATCCAGCATCGAATGTCTGCCACAAAAATGAAAAAACAAAATTTGCTAAGGCAACTGTCACGTGTCACTGTCAAATCGACAAAACCATAGACAAAGCCGTTTTTTTTATAGCCAGCCGAACGAAGGCGATTGGGATTCTGTCTAAATTCACGAATTATCAAACAGCGAAAAAATATTTATTATTAATTAACAAAGCTACGTAAAAGCATAATATTCAAATTAGTTGCTTGAAATAGTCCATTTTATCAAATAAAGGTGTTAAAAGCACAGCTTAAAAAAAATGAACAATGCCAATTGTGGGGAGTATCACAGAAGAAAAAACATAGAATGTAGCAGTTGCTTCTCTTCCCGCGCAGATGGTAAAAGCCTATCGAAGGAATGGGCGAAAATCTTAGGAATCATGTTACACACAATGATCTATTTTTCATGTCTGTGTTTTTTTTCTTGTTTATTTTCTACAAAATTGTGTATACTTATATTCTCTTATATTTGTGTGTCTTGCAAAAAGGAATAAATGTCTTCTTTCTTTCTTTTACAGGCGATGCGGCTAGCACCCATCACTATTTTGATATCCCTTTCCACCAATACGCTAATGCTAAACGTGGCCTTAAGGTTTTGTTACCTTAGCCTTAGGCTCTGTCTACCCCGGAAGGGATACAGACGTGATATATGTATGTATGTGATCTTCTAAAGGTGTCTAAGAAAAAATCCAGAACATTCCAGGTGGTTGGGCTACTTTAACTGAGCACCCCCCTAATTTAATTTTCAGATTTTTTTTATTACGGTTAACAAACGCTTCCATACATAAGTCGATGTTAAAATTATGCGGCGTCAAAGAAGTGACTTAATTTTGAATCAAAAATTATATGGGTGTCCGATTAAACTGACCCTACCTCCTACTGACATACAGACATACGCAAATCACGTCTCCATCCCTTAAGGGTTAGACCTATAGGCCATGTTTAGCATGATTTTATCTGTGTATCATTTCGTGAGTCATAGACGGTTCTGGCTGAAAATCAGTGCTGCAGGTGTCTAACACCTCAGCGTAATGCTGAGCCAGCGACCGTTTCACTTTTGCGAAGACAGACAACGCTGATGATCTATTTTTCATGTCTATGTTTTTTTTTGTTTTACCTTGTTTATTTTCTATAAAATTGTGTATATTATCTTATACTAGCGACCCGCCCCGGCTTCGCACGGTATATTATTATGCATGTATTATACATATAAACCTTCCTCTTGAATCACTCTATCTATTAAAAAAACCGCATCAAAATCCGTTGACTGGTTTTGAAGATATAAGCATACATACGGACACGGGGACAGAAAAAGCGACTTTATGTTATACTATGTAGTGATATGTGTGTCTTGTAAAAAGGAATAAATTTCTTCTTTCTTTCTTTCTTTTCTTTCTTTATTGTGGGCGTGTACATGGCAAAATAGTGATAGGTTACTAACCGCATCGCCTATAACATGATTCCTATTTTCTCTCATTCCCCCGTTGGACTTTTACCAACAACGTATACATTCTCTTCACAGTAATATGCTATGTGTTAAATATTCAAGTGATCAATTACGGTAAAACATACAGCTATGTTACTGAAAAATACATTAGAAAAAGCTATTCTTGGAATAAAACAAAGTCTCCGCAGCTCGTGAAATTGCTATGTTCCCGGGGGAGAATAGATATTTCAGTTTGCTGAAAGCTGTAGCTCCTTACTCCGTGAATCGCACGTTTGTTTCTTGTTAGGCATGTTTGCTATCGCCGTCTGTCTGTCGTTGGCCTGTTTGTGGATTGTGATGGATACAGTGCCTCAGAGTTCTGCCCTCCTAAGGAAAAACGCAGTATGTACATATGAGCTGCATACTGACTTACTGCATTTTTCTTTTGGACGACAGAGTTAATGTTTTGATAGGTAAACGATTATGTTTTCATGTCGTACTAATCACGTATATAACCAGAGTACACTGTTAACTTTTACACAGATTGCTATTTAGACCAGCGTTTTAGACCACTCTTATTTTATTATAAACAGACCACGCCCACCCACAATCATGCTAAACGTGGCCTTAAGGTTTTGTTACCTTAGGCTCTGTCTACCCCAAAAGGGATAAAGACGTGATATATATATGTTCCATCTATACACCCACAATCTTGCTAAACGTGGCCTATAGGTCTCACCTTAGGTTCCACCCTGTAAGGGATATAGACGTGATCTGTGTGTGTGTCATTCCTAAGATTTTCGACCATTCCCTCGATGGGATTTTACCATCTGCGCGGGACGAGAAGTAACTGGTACATTTTATGTTTTTTCTTTACTCCCACAGACTTGTATAATTGACTCTCGCTTATCTATAATCCCTACAAGAGCTAGGTACTCATCTACGACGTGTAGGTAAACATAACTGTTGCACGTTACAGTTCTAAAATCCCTAGTGTGGTCACGTTCCGCTCGCGGCAAGCTCACGAGCGTCCACACTAGAGTTTTTGGTTACAGTTACAGTTGCAGCTCGCAGATGAGACCCGGCTTAGATAATACGTGTGTGCATTAGGCGCTTTGTGGAAACTTTCACAATAAAGGTTAATAATCATAATAGTTCTGATTCATTGGCCGCGCCTTGTCCGGCCACGCATGACGGGAGCGGTCGCCAGCGGTCGAAAGCGGCCGTGGGAAAGGGGATCAGTCCCGTGTCATATTTTTTTTTTATGGATAGAGGGAGGAAAAACTGATGGTAAGCAATCAACGCTGTATGAAAATCTTTTGTTTTAATTTTTTTTTAGAATTTAATAGGTACATTTTACAAGTTAACGATGTTTTGCGATACAACGCGGGAATGCTGCCTGCGTAAGATGAAATGTATTTTAATTTTTAACCTAAGTTTTATTTTATTAGGTTATTTTTAAGGTAGCCTTAGTTTATATTTTAATTAATCCTTTTGTAATAGGTTAAAAAATAAAATCCAGAAATGTCTTTCATTTGATTTGTAAATACATCGTCAAAATTAGGTCTCATTTTTAGTTTCCGCTATTTAAAAATTTGAGTATGTATAACTATATATCTATTACTTATAGCATAAACAACAGTGGCGTGGCGTCAAGTATATCAGAAGGCAAGCCGAAGGGATTTTAAATAATCTAATCTCTAATTCTTCATAACAAAAATGCCCAACTGCAAAATAGGCAAGCCGGTGGGAATCGAGTTTTATGGACGCCACGGTACTGATAAACAAACAGGTAAAGTTTGTTTAAAATATAAAAAAAAAAAAAAAAAAAAAAAACTTTTTTTTATAGAAAGGTTTTATTAAGTGTCACCCTGTCCTCGTAAAAGAATCTCCGCTTCGAGTTCATGTTGGCTCGATTGCGACTAATATCGCGTACGAGCATATCGGAGCTGTGGTTAATCATCCAATAACCCTCAAACACGGCTGCCGGTAATGCAACCAGCGCGGCAACTACAGACTGTTTGCATTACCAGTTGCACTGGAAATGTTGGCATCAAATTGACACCGTTGTCATACACTGGGGTACGTGACAGATACGCCACCGAAGTTACAAATGCACGTATAAGATTTAATAGTAAAGGGAAACTAGATTTCGAGATCGTTCACACCACGAAATACTTATGTCCCCTCGGGCACGGTGCAGAATTACAAATTCAGACTTTTCACCTCAATTTGCAGGGTTTGCGAACGGAATCCTCTTTTCACAGGAATCCATCTGAGTATCAGTTACATCGATATGTAAAATATTTTAGGGATATCGATATCCACAATGTTTTGCAGGTAGGAGCTGTTTCATAAAAATAATTTAAAAGATATAAACCTTCTAATTACAAAAAAACTAGCTGAAATTATCTAGCCAACTCGGTTAACTGGCAACCCAACCCAAATAAAAACAACGGAACATCGCGTTTGAAGATGTGACGTCATTATAGCAATCGCATCGAACCAATTCCGGTTAAGATCGCGCCGTAACGAGATCGTACGGCCACCGGAATCAGAGCGCGAGCAATTTGACACAATTGGAAACAAATAAACCGGAGTTCGACGCTTGTCAGTGATTTGAGCGCGTCTTTGTGGAATTATACGAGTAGGTTTTGCTTGTGGCTTTGCTGGCGTATAACGAATCTGTTCTTATTGCCTGTAGTTAAATTTTTGGTCAAAACCTTACCTAAAGTTCTTTTTCTGGCTAATATACATATAGGCGACGCGCCTATGCGTTACAACCTTTTTATCAAATTATCCTATTTTGGCCCTGGCCACAAACAAATTTAATTGCACGCAGCGCTGAAAAAAAAACAAAAGATAGCAGTCGTGTCATTGCTCTTGTCAGCGCTGCGTATTGATATATTTAATAGTTATATTTAAATTGTTTTATTTTATTAGTAGTCCATTAGCTGATAGAATACCATTCTGGTTTCGGGTACCATCGGCCTATTCAAGTATCAAACCCATAAGAGTGAGTGAGACAGCAAGACAAACCCGAATAGCATTTTAAGAGTTCACGGACCGAATTACAAGTACAAGTCAACCTGATACCTACTAGAAAAGGTCAAAAAATCATAGAACATTTTTAAAGGATAACATAGATAATTTACACCTAGTCGTTTTAGTAGGTAAAAAAAAATGTTTTCTTTAACACGTGGAACGGTAACATTTCCTTTAAATTTTGCAGTGTCATTTTTAAAAAGCAATTTATAGGTTAGAGCGCGCGCAATTGGCTGCAATATAAAACAAATAAAGGAACACCAATTGCGATTCGACGCGGCACAATTTCATTGGAGACCCCATCTAACGTCGGAATCATAATTGTCTTAGGTTGAGACAATGGACGCTTTAGTCCATTCACGTTCATATAAAAATTTAAATATTATAATCATAGTGTGTTCGTTATAAAGTGTCGTAAGATATCAAGTGTGATCCTTCAACATTCCGGCGGATGAGATATTAATTACGTACAATGAGTGATTTTGTGGGAATTTAGAAAAAATTGGTTAATTTTCTAAGGCGTTTACATGGATTGAAATGGAGAATACGATCCATTCATGTATTTAATTAAGAGTTGGACTCTTGTCGGTGGAGTAGTTGCCACTTCTCCCATTCTCCTACCAGTCTTTTGACCTCTCGATACGACTGCGCGTTGACCATGTTCTCTTAATTTGGTGTAGATAAACTAATTTGAGTCTTCCCCTTCCTCTTCTTCCTTCAATCTTTCCTTCCAAAATATTGAAAAAATAGTATCATGCCGAATTAAGTTCTCTATCATTCTTCTTCTCATCCACTAGCCTAGTGACTAGAGCACAAAATTATTCCGATTTGTTGCTTAACTCAGGATCACAGCGCGTAAGAAAACGGTCTCCGCTACCTATCTGGGCCTAATTACATTGACGATCTGCTACTATATTTTATATCTATAATAAAACTCGAGTAATGGTCGACATGTTTCAGACTAGTTCGTTGGAGCGCTCGCCCCGGCGGCAGCGAAACGAACACGTTTATACGTGAGTTATCCGTTTGTGTAATTATTATTGAGTCTCACGGTAGTTTCATGTAGAAAGTCTATAATAAAAATCTAAGATATCTTATTAATGACACAACCTAACTTCCTGGCGCCTACCGCGTCTGTCTGTGCCACATTTCTCGGTGCGCTATCATATCTAATGAACACGATACGCACTGCATTTCTGTGTCATTTAGCGAGAGCTCGATTACCGAGCCTACTAGTTCCGCTACGCAATACAGAGATTAAGTTGTTTATTTGTAAACATGATGTAGATAACCAACTGCGACTGAGATGAAGCGCTCCCACTTGGAAGTATCTTGTACCTACTTGCAACGCTTATAAGTTGAGTACTTGAGAGATCTCACTAATTATAAATGCGAAAGTTTGAGTATGGGTGTATAGATGCTTGTTACTTTCACGCGAGAATGGCTGGACAGATCTGAATCATATAGAGATAGAAGTCTGGAACACACATAAGCTATCTACTTGTTATCCCGGACAATTGCGTACTTCCCGCGGGATACCAATTTTTTGTAGACGAAATATAGATCGGCGCTGAATTAACTGAAACGAGAGCAGAAAATTTGAGAGCGTGTCAAAGGGAAACAAACTTTACTCCTTTCATTTACGAGTGTCAGCGGGGGATTCAGATCTGCGGCTGTGTAAGAAAACTGCTCTCGTGTATCTATCTCGCCCTATTTTATTATCTCTCTGTCTCTTGCATTACCAATCTATGCATTACCAATCTGCATCTTTGAGTACTATTGCGCATGGCAAAGGGATCATTGAGATTATTGGTCATCGTAGTCTCCAATTTATATACCTCCTACTGCTGGCTGCAGGCCTCTCTGAATGTGGGCTTGGGCTACAAAATTTTATGAAAAGTTTTGCTCGTCATTATACCTACTTGGTTATGGTTTATCCGTATGCATTATCCGTAATTAAGAAATATATTTGAAACAACTTTCACATTTAGATCAGGGGTGGCCAACTTGATTAGACCCAGGATCTACTGTTTGCTGACTAAACCCTGTGTAATCTAACAATGACAAATTACTTGCGTAATCCAATTTTTTGCCTTGCCACACTGAGAAAAATGGTTTTTTGCTTCATGATAAAATATCATGACGTTGACCTAAGATTTAAAGAATTGTACTAAAATACGGTGATCATAGGTAAATACAATGCTAAACTTATAACATATACTGAAATCATTGAATAATATGACGACCGTTTACCAAAAAAATCAGTCACCGAAAATAAGATTATTTTATTACTATTTTATCCTGATATTCTAATAAAATATGATGATCATACAAAAATTCAATTAAACTCAAAAATAAGATTATAATCATATTATACGAGGAAACTATCATCTTAAAGTATAAGAAATTCTTAGTAAAATTGTAAGACATCATATTTATATATGGTGAAGTCATCGTATAGTAATGTGCTCGAATTAGTATGACTTTTCACCTTATTTACGTGCGTTGGCATCAAAAAATATAATGAAATCATCGCAAGTCAAAGTATGTAATTCAATAATATGATGACCTTTCACCATACAAATCAGTCACTGAAGATAAGATTACTTTACTACTATTTTATCCTAATATTCTAATAAAATATGATGATCATACAAAAATTCGATGAGACTCAAAAATAATATTATAATCATATTACACGATGAAACTATCATCTTAAAGTATAAACCAATTCTCAATAATGTTGTAAAACATCATATTAATGTATGGTGAAGTCATCGTATAGTAACGTGCTCGAATTAGTATGACTTATCGCCTTATTTGCGTGATTGGCATGAAAAAATATAATGAAATAATCGCAATTCAAAGTATGTAATTCAATAATATGATGACCTTTCACCATACAAATCAGTCACTGAAGATAAGATTACTTTACTACTATTTTATCCTAATATTCTAATAAAATATGATGATCATACAAAAATTCGATGAGACTCAAAAATAATATTATAATCATATTACACGAGGAAACTATCATCTTAAAGTATAAACCAATTCTCAATAATGTTGTAAAACATCATATTAATGTATGGTGAAGTCATCGTATAGTAACGTGCTCGAATTAGTATGACTTATCGCCTTATTTGCGAGATTGGCATGAAAAAATATAATGAAATAATCGCAATTCAAAGTAAGTAATTCAATAATATGATGACCGTTCACTATACAAATCAGTTACCGAAAATAAGATTACTTTATTTATACTATATCTTGCTATTGTATTAAAATATGATGATCATACAAAAATTCGATAACACTAAAAAAAAAAGGTTATACTAATTTTACACGAGGAAACTGTCATCTTAAAGTATAAATTAATTCTCAATAACATTGTAAAACATCATATTAATGTATGGTGAAGTCATCGTATATTATAGTAACGTGCTCGAATTAGTATGGTATGACTTATCGCCTTATTTGCGTGATTGGCATGAAAAAATATAATGAAATAATCTCAATTCAAAGTATGTAATTCAATAATATGATGACCGTTCACCATACAAATCAGTTACCAAAAAGAAGATTACTTTATTTAAACTATATCTTGCTATTGTATTAAAATATGATAATCATACAAAAATTCGATAACACTAAAAAAAAATATTACAATAATTTTACACGAGGAAACTGTCATCTTAAAGTATAAATAACTTCTCAATAATATTGTAAAACATCATATTAATGTATGGTGAAGTCATCGTATAGTAACGTGCTCGAATTAGTATGACTTATCGCCTTATTTGCGTGATTGGCATGAAAAATTGATTGAAATTGGTATTCGCAATTCAAATTAGGTAGGTAACTAGGTACCTATTGTGTTTTTTTATTGCAACTAAATTTTCGCTTTCGGATTTAGTACCTTTAGTACGTGTATATTGAATACATACATACACGTCAAAATCACGTCTTTATCCCTTACGGGGTAGATAGAGCCTAAGGTAACAGGTACCTTGTTCGTTTGCCTTCCTATTCATATAAAAAAAAAACCTACAAGCCTCATTTAGCAAGATTGTGGGCATATAGGTGGAAAATGGAATCTAAATAGTAATGGGTTGCTAGCCTCATCGCCTATAACATGATTCCTATTATTTTCGCCCATTCCCTCGACGGGGTTTTACCATCTGCGCGGGTAGAAAAGCAACTGGTACATTCTATGTTTTTTCTTTGCTCCCAGACCAGCATGGAAGACGTGTATATTGAAATATTTGATAAACGGGACAAAAACAGAAGAAGTAATAATACGGGACCTTACGGGACGTGATACATAAATACGCTGACAGCCCAGCCCAGTATATACGATACGGAACGTATGACAATCCTAGTCCGAAATTCGATTTTCGAAGTTCGTTTCGTTCCGTTCCGCTCACACTACTAGTCGTTAATGTGAGAGTGAAAGGGACAGTATGACACGAACTTCGAAAATCAAATTTCGGAGTAGCCCCCTAGATACCTATCACCTAATACCACATTCAAGCGAAGCATGTTACGACAGGTTTGAACACTAACGCCATTAAAGTGTTGCCAGATTTTATTGAATGTCTCCCGATTTGATATAGGTACTTACCGGATTCCAGATCAAAACAAAACCCCAATTATTTTTTAGAATATACTAGGTAGGTACTCAAAAGAAAATAAGGGTTCATAGGTTAATTTAAAATACAAAAGTACCTACTGATATGATTATATTCTCTGTTGCATTTAATGCATTCAGGTAAAACACAACATTATTGTTATTTTCATTTTACCGATGAAACTCAAGGCTTTATTTATTGATTCGTTTTGCATTAACTATGTATTTTTATTTCTTTCTGTTTTACTATTAAGTTAATATTAATGCAATCTTGCAAAAAAAATATTAAAAAAATTAAAATAAAAAATAGAACCGCCTTCAAATGCAGCCTAAATCCGCCTTTAAATTTCATAATAAATTGTATCATTGACGCTACTTTAAAAATGTCAAATTAATATTATTTTTCAGTGTGCGCTACCTATTATATTTTATATTTACTTATATGTTTGAAGCCGGTGCCCCAGGCTGCGCCACTACCCACGCTCCCATCATAACATTGTTATGTTTATGTGTGGCAGAAGTGGCAAAAGTGGACCTAGTCTATCCGCCTATATTGTACCTATTCGGTTTGGAACTATATGAGCTGAGGCACCAACTTTACACATATAAATAAGTAGGTAGCACTCACCGAAAAATAATATTAATTTGACATTTTTAAAGAAGCGTCAATAATACAATTTATTATTAAATTTAAAGGTGGATTTCGGCTGCATTTGAGAGCGGTTCTATTTATTATTAAAAAAAAAATCACTCTTTTTAGTGAATTATTTTATTATGTTTTATAATGCCATTTTGGACTTGTGTTCCCGTTGTTATAAAAATGACGAATTACACTCCACCATAATATGGTCGATGGAACCCCGCTTTCGCGGGGCTCCTATGCGGTTTGCCCTTCGGGCATTTGAAGATACCCAACGAAAGCTAATCACGTTTTACTAAGTATTACTTTTCACGATGGAAGAACTTTAGTTACTTACCGAGGAATTCTCTTTGTAAGTACTTCCTTCATCAGCTTCACTTTACCATACATATATGGTAACTAGTATTTCGCGTGGGGGCCGCGGGCCCCGAGGGCCCCGCGGAGGTCCCTGCCACCCTGTTTTGTTTTAATAATCCTAACCTTTTTTTTACTATATACTTTGGCCGCCTTTTTGAAACCGCCACTTTGAAAACAGTGATTCATACCCTACCGCCCTGTTTTTTTCAAATATTTCTAACATTTTTTACTACCTATATTCTTTGGCCGCCATTTTGTATCCGCCATCTTGGAAAAAGTATTTCGCGCGGGCGCCGCGATAACAAACATAAAAAAATAGAAACCGAATTGAGAACCTCCTCCTTTTTTTGAAGTCGGTTAGAAAGTAATCATAAGATTAGAGGATTTTACTGCTTTTTGTGTCCTTTTTTATCAAAATTTAGAAATCATTTATTTATCTATTACATTCCGGATTTTCATAATAGATAGATTATCTCATTCATCTCCCGCATTTAAAACATTGAAGCAAACACTGACGTATGGTAACCCTAACTAACCCCACTTTACCCCACGCCACGCCATGCCGACGCGGCGCGGCCGGCAACCGATCCGCCATCTTTCTTTATTTCTTCCAAGCCTTGCCTTCCTTCGCACCTTCGCACGCGCCCGCGCCGTATTTTTGCTGTTTGTTTTCTGTAACCGCCTGTAAGTACTTAATTAGTGCGTGAAAGTAAAAAAGAAAGAGAAGTTCGTGGTCCGTCCTTACATAATGGACAAGGCCTCCGCTGCCATCCTTACGAAATGGGGGCTGGAGAATTACATTGATATCTTTGCTGGTAAGTAAATCCATAATACACTTACTTTTTATAGAAAACTGCCTTAGTAATAATCATCCGGTCTCAAACCTATGTAAAAATACTCTGTACAAAGTTTTTGGCTGGATAACCTTATAATTAACTGCCAGCATGCGTATCATAAAATTAAAATGCACACAATTTAAGCAGTTTTTGTTTTTTTTTGTAACAATGTAATAGTACCTAAATGCACACTGGGCGTTTGTATCAAAATCGAATTTCTTACTTTGTACAATGTATTGTATTTTCATTATTGTTTTGTTTTATGTAACATACATAGCTAACAAGGCCATTGTTACTCTGTTCTATTCTTGAGATAATACTAGTATTATCTCAATGTTGTTACCTACTAAAACAAAATAAAATGTTTGACGTAAAAATATAGAAATACATGCATCATGTCATATTGTTTCGCATGCATCATGTGGTTGTTTAATAATAATTTGGGTTATTTGGCATGGGAATGGTGTGAAATTATTAATTGGGTTTTAGCCGAGGGCATTGACATAGAAACAATGCTGCTTCTACCGAAGCAAGATATTAATACTTTGATTCCGAAAATCGGTGACAGAATCCGATTTGAAACATCCCTAAAGATGTACAGAGAGGAATCAGGAGAAAATTCTACGGTCAGTATGCAGCTTTTAAATTTTATTCGGGGTAGACCGAGCCTAAGGTGCTCTGTCTACCCCGTAAGGGATAAAGACGTGATTAGTGTGTATGTATGTATGTTATGTGTAGTTAATTATATATTTAATTAGAATATAACATTGCCAGGCGTTTTAATTAGGGGGAAAGTTGTGCCAGGTGACATCCATGGTGCGGGAAAAAGTGCCAGTTCCCACAATTTTTATTCTGGTTTACAGGAACTTATCCGACTTTTGTAAATACATTTTGTACAAAACATTTTAATACTCTTGCAAATATATACAGGGTGGAAAGTTGAAATGGGGCAGCAAGGGCAGCTACTAGATCCCTTGCTGCTATGCGAAAATGGTCTTAGGAGACCTTTACTAACTTTTTGAGTGATGACAATTGACATTCAAAGATTTTTGATAAAATATACAGTCAGTGAAAAAATCAATAGATTTGACTTTTTTTTTTAGTGCCAATGGGTCTTATTTCTATCAAGGATTAAAACACTCTTTGAGACCAACCGAGGTTAGAGTACTAGAACACCCACAAATCAAAGAAAACTTGTTCCATACAGTTCGTAGGGTAATTTGCAAAGTGAAACTTACACATGTTGTTTTTTTTTTTATTAACCTGTTTCATCCATGACGGCCAGCTTTATCTGTGTAGCAAAATGTTCGTATTTAGAGTTCTCTTTCCGCACAGACTAGTTGTTCTTTTACAATGATACCGATTTTTCTCATTTCTATTATCCTAATTGTAGTTGTCAACAATTTAATGATCTTTAAGCTAAAGAAAATTTCACATTGTAATTAATTACCCTACGAACTGTATGGAAAAAGTTTTCTTTGATTTGTGGGGTTTCTAGTACTTTAACCTCGGTTGGTCTTAAAGAGTGTTTTAATCCTTGATAGAAATGGGACCAATTGGTATTAAAAAAATAGTCTAATTTGTCGATTTTTTCGCTGACTACGTTTTATCAAAAATCTGTGAATGTCGATTGTCATCACTCAAAAAGTTAGTAAAGGTTTCCTAAGAGCATTTTCGCGTTGCAGCAAGGGATCTAGTAGCTGCCCTTGCTGCCCCATTTTAACTTTCCACCCTGTATAAAGAACTTATGAAGACACACTTGTTCTTCAAGGCCTGGTAAAGGGTTAATGGAGTTAAAAGAAAGAAAGAAAGAAAAAAGGAAAAAGTTAATTTATGACAATCACAAAACAGTTAGTTGTAGTTGAGTTAGTTGTAGGTATGCATGGAGTAGCAAAATAAACACTAAATATAATGACTAATTAGCAGACATAGGAATCCACAGGCAAAAATTTTCTATTAATCTTTAACTGACTACTGGCTGGTTGACCGGTAGAGATCCCTTTAAGGGATAAGTTCGCCTTTGTATTCAGTGTTTATGAATTGTGTTTGTTTCTTGTACAATAAAAGTGTTTACTTACTTTAAAAATATTCAGTCTGAAGTCCTTTTTAGTGCTACCTAACTCAACTTCTATGTATAAGAGACTCGAAGACTTGAGCTCTGAATATTGTTTATTAGACTCGAGCCTTACAATAAGTCAAAAGTTGAAAAAAGGAAAAAGTTAATTTATGACAATCACAAAACAGTTAGTTGTAGTTGAGTTAGTTGTAGGTATGCATGGAGTAGCAAAATAAACACTAAATATAATGACTAATTAGCAGACATAGAAATCCACAGGCTAAAATTTTCTATTAATCTAACTGACTACTGGCTGGTTGACCGGTAGAGATCCCTTTAAGGGATAAGTTCGCCTTTGTATTCAGTGTTTATGAATTGTGTTTGTTTCTTGTACAATAAAAGTGTTTACTTACTTTAAAAATATTCAGTCTGAAGTCCTTTTTAGTGCTACCTAACTCAACTTCTATGTATAAGAGACTCGAAGACTTGAGCTCTGAATATTGTTTATTAGACTCGAGCCTTACAATACTAGTATAATCAATAATTTTAAAAATTACAGAATCATGAGATAAGTGATTTAATTAAGAACATTGAAGATGACTTGTTCGAAGTCCCCAATGATGAACCTATAGCGGCCTCTGGGTCTGGTGCAACATTAACAAACTCTGTAAGTTTTTTAAATAATAAAACACACACACACACACATTTTTCCTATACCCCAACCCAAATTTTCGGTTTAATTGCGACATTTTTCTTGGGTTGGGGGTTATAGGATAAGGGGCCCAATTTTAGGACTCTTATTTGTTTTTAAAAACTTTAAAGAATACATTAAAATAAGCATCTTTTATTGATTGAAATCTTTTTTTTATAAACTTGACGGTTTCTAAAATTGGGCACCTTGTGCTATACTCTGACCTCTGTATCCAACCAAAGGGTAAAAAGTGGGTCCCTATTATTAAGAATCCGCTGTATGTCCGTTTGTCACCAGGCTTTATCTCTGGAACCGTGACAGTTGAGTAGACAGTTGAAATTTTTAGACAAAAAAAAAGATATTTATTCAATAGATGATGAGTATTGCACGGTTTTTTTTAATAGATAGAGTGATTCGAGATGAAGGTTTATATGTATAGTATGCAGACGAAGTAGCGGGCAGAAGCTAGTACTGCTATAAAAAAAATTGACCTACCCCATCGAGTGGAGTGTCGTTGTTTAGACCTTGTTGAGCAGATAAATACTGTATTTTATGTTTTTAAAAATATTGGAAAAACAAAGGAATGAGAAGCCTCCAAAAGTCATCTTTTCTTACAAAATTTGTTACAACGAATTTTTTAACTTTCCTCTGATATATGAACTTGTTTTAGGTACGTGTGATACTAGAGTCATCGGCCGAGGGTCGTCAAGTATTGGAGATTGGGATCAAAACAGGCGCTTTACCCGTCGCAGTCCGTGGGCGTATGTGTAAGCTGTTGTTGGAATCACTGGTGACAGCTACAAACCCTGTTCTTCCGCCTGATGCCCAACTATTGGCACTGTCAAACGACATTGGACGGCTATTTAGCCAGGAGTCCCCGCCGCTGTATTACGCACCATACCTGCCAGCTGACGCCTACCAGGCAAAAAGAAATACCTCCGGGTGGCTAGTGAACGCCAGGAGAGCTCGACGTGCACAACTGATAACACTGGGCCTTTTGACGAAACCCAAGTCACGCTCTGGATCCACATCGAGCACCAAATCCAATCCATCTCGCGGGATCGACTTGGATGCACTAGAAGAAGGTAATTGTCTTACCATTATCTGAACTGTTTACGGTCTGTTTCAATAAGGAAGGATTGTATACATGTGACATTCACAATCTAGAGGTGAGGCTTCCTTGTGACACCTTTCACATGAAACGATTATCGATTATATCTTAGTACTAATAACAATCTATTCCATAAAAATAACGACTTCATATTAATTTATAAATAAATGCTAATTCGATATGAACTCCAATCAGTTTTCTAAGATGAATAATTATGATTATATTTTACGCTTTTTGCCAAGTTGTGCTTTTTCAACAAAATAGGTTGTATAAAATATTATTTAACTTCATTATGTACAAAAATATGAAGTGAGTATTAAATGGGTTAAAATAACGACTTCATATTAATTTATAAATAAATGCTAATTTGATATGAACTCCAATCAGTTTTCTAAGATGAATAATTATGATTTATATTTTACGCTTTTTGCCAAGTTGTGCTTTTTCAACAAAATAGGTTGTGTAAAATATTATTTAACTTCATTATATAATAAAATTTCTTAGGAATCTATTTATTACCAATAAAATAGATTTGTATTGTGTAGTGAGCGTGAAAGAATGTAAAATACTCACTTCATATTTTTGTGGACTGTCTTTGGATCTTCGATTATACGCGATTTTAACAGATTACCCAAAATTATACATAGTATACCTTTCTAGTTTTAGTGACCATAGAACGTAACCTAGCAACGTCTCATAAATAATGACACATTGAAAATTTGTACGTGTAAATTATGTAAACGCAAAAAACATCGCCGTGATTCTTTTTAGAACGTTATTAATGTACAGTATGTACCAAGTATTGATTTATTTCTAAGTCATTCAATTTCGTATTTAGGTATTTTGTTGTCAAAACTTTCGTGAACGCCAATAGTTACATTCTATGGATCAGTCACACAATCCTTCCTTATTGAAACGGACCGTAGGGCCATTTGCGCGGACCAGTGTTAACGACTTAACCCCGTGTTAGATAGTAGGTATGTACTGTCAAAAAGTATGGAACTGTCAAACTTAACCACGCCACAGGATCTTTTAACTCGGCAGTGCAAGTCGGCCTTAGTGTAAATTGTATTTAATCAAGTTCAGCTGCCGTCAGCTCCGTGCTTTGCGAATCCTTCATTTTTAGGATTCCATAGCCAAATTGTCAAATCCTAGAAATTAAAGCAATGCAAATGTACTGTGTGCTCAATTGTGATATCAAATCGAAAATATGAAAAACATTTTGTTACCTTTTTAGATTACTACCTTAATCGGAGTTTTTTCGTATTTTTATCGTCAACTCATTTTTTTTTTTTTACAGGGGATGCAGATAAAGTAGCGTCTGCACTGGAAGAGCTAAGTAGTCCCTGTCCTGGTCCTTGGCACAGCGTCAGCGCCATCTGGCGAGAAACTGCTCGAGCCCGGCTTCGCTACTTATACTGCGAGCAGGGTACTCTTCAGGAATACATGAATAAATACCCTATACTGCAGTCTTCGAATGGGTGGCGATTACTAGAGTTGGATTATAGCTTGCTGTTCCCAGACAAAGACGGGGGACTTCAGTGTTTGGAAGCATCTTCGAACAACATTATTAATCTGGCCAAGAAAAAGGGACTTACTTCGAAAGACAAATTTCTACGTGAACGTATTGACAAAGAGTTGATAAATATTGATGGTAAGTACACAGCCACAAATTTTATTCGTTATATTTTTAGTAGAGATGCGCCGATTTTTCGTTTGGTATTCGGTATTCGGTGTTTTCGGCATTTTTTCCACTATTTGTATTTGGCTTACTGTATTTCTGACTTTCAACTGATCAAACCTTAATTCAAACTTTCAATTCATTAAGGGGTGGTTTTTCTTTTAATTCAACATGTCACACTGTTTACTTTCTTTTCAGAGACGAAACCGGAGTCAACGTTGATTGTTGCAATATTCCTTCTTGGGTGCATCTTCAACATACCCCCTGCTCGTCGTTTACGGAAGGAGTGGCAGGCCTCGCGAGCAGAAATTCTGGATAGTTTTGTTACTGTAGTAAATACAGAATCCGACGTTCAGGTAACATTAGAAGAAAGGCGCAAAAAATATGCTGCTGTCAAAGTAACCCTGCAGCCATTTATAATATGGTGCAGTGAGTCGGGCGTTGCTTTCGCGGTATGCGATTCTGTTTTGTACAAATTCGCGACCCTGCCCGAGGGGATTAATGCATTATTCAAAATCTTTCATGCCACTGGGACTAAATACCCCAGCGAGAGTTACAACATTTGGCTAATCATCCAATTAGCATTTTTTAAGATACGTACAAAGTACGACCGGCCCTCTCATTCAATAAAAGAGACTTTAGCCAAACTAGGCTTTGATATCGATTCAATTTAAGAACACAACTTCGTACGAGTAAGATTTCGTTTATCGCTATTCGTTCTATTCTGTATTAAAGTCTTCGAACAGTTTTATAAGTAGAGATGAAGTGCGCCAATTGCAAACAGACTTTTACCACATTTTATAGGCTCATATCTCATATGAGAAAGGAATGTAAGACTATCGACGTAACTGGCATATTTAAATGTGGCGAAGACCAATGCTATCGGTATTTCACAGATGTCAGATCATTTAGAGAACATTTTAAGTTAAAGCATTTTAAAAATAAAGATACTCTTGACTTGCCATCCACCTCAATCGAAGACTGTATCATTTCCGAGGAGAAAATCGTAATTTCTGAACAAGAACCAAACTGCGTGGCTGCTGATACTGAATCGGAAGTCCATGAGAATGCCGATAGTATTATTCGTAAAGAAGTTATACAATTTATATCAGCTCTTTATACCAATCCATCTGTATCTCGATCAGCTGTCCAAGTTGTAGTTCGTAATTTGCAAACCCTACTTGATAATATCGCACAGCCACTGATGTCTTCATTCGGCCCCAAAGTAAATGATCAGGAAAGTGTTACTGGAAAGGATATTAAAGAGCGACTCCGTAACATAAATACTGCTTTAAAGGACATTCTTTCGCCGTTTACTTCTGAACATTTGAGGTTACGGGAATTTAACTTAATGGGTTCTTTCATTCCTCCAGACGAAGTAGTTGTTGGGTACGGTACTGACATTTCACAAAGCAGAAATAGATTGTCATTAAACACCAAGAAAATGACTATGCAAGTAATTCCACTACGGCGGGTTCTCGTTAATTTTTTTTCGATCGAGAGACTTTGGCTCGATGTAATGGATTATTTGAAATACTTGAAGGGTAGCTCACAAGTCAGGGAACGAGATCCTACTAGGCCATTGTGTTTAGAAAATGTAATGCATGGGTCCGTTTGGCGCGGAATGTCTACATCTGATGGCTCCGATATTATTTTGCCTTTGATAGTATATTACGATGATTTTGAAGTTGGAAATCCTTTAGGAAGTCATGCTGGGGTGCATAAGCTTGGAGGTATTTATGTTTCACTTCCAGCACTCCCACCACATCTGTTTTCATTGTTGACTAACGTATTTATGTTAGCTATTTGTCATTCCGCAGACAAAACCCAGTACGGAAACAAAGCTATTTTTGACCCCGTCATTGAGGAGTTGAATTATTTGCAAAGCACTGGAATTTGTATTAATGCTAATTTCTTTAGAGGGACTATAAAATTTAAAGTAGTGGCTATCACTGGAGATAATTTGGGATTAAATTCAATTATGGGTTTTACTGAAAGTTTCTCAGCTAACATGTGTTGCAGAATCTGTAATGTAGATAAGAAGGGTTTGCAAAGTGCTTTATACGAAAACAGTGCCTTGCTTAGAAATATGTCATCTTACCAAAGTCAGTTAGAAGCAAACGACTTGTCTCGGACTGGAATTAAAGAGCCATGTTGTTGGCTTAAATTAAATGGGTTTAATTTATTTGAAAATGTTGCAGTTGATCCGATGCACGATGTATTGGAAGGTGTTGCTCGTTATGTAATGCAGTTTGTTATAAACCACTATCTGGGTGAAGGCCTTTTAAATGCCAAAACGTTGCAACAAATACTGAAGTCTTTTGATTATGGACCAGATAAAGGAACGAAACCAAGTAATTGTTTAGTTGTTTTAGGTTCGAATATAAAAATTAAAACTTCAGCATCAGAAATGCTTACCCTTATTAGGTACTTTGGATTAATAGCTGGGTATTACATTCCAATGGAAGATGAAGTCTGGAAATTATACATTTGTTTGCGTCAAATTACAGACAGATTATTAAGTCACAGGATCTTCAGTGACACTATTGTTCAGCTCGCAGCCATTATAGCTGAATTTAACGAGTTGTACATGAAGCTCACAAAATCTCCTCTACAGCCAAAGTTTCATTTTCTAACACATTACCCCTCCATGCTGATGAAGTTTGGCCCCGCGCGTAACTTGTGGGCCATGCGTTTTGAGGCCAAGCACAGAGTGTCCAAGTTGGTTGCTAGGGCTTCTTTTAGTCGCGTTAATGTTTGCAAAACTATAGCAGTAAAAAATCAACTCATACTCAATGATTTGTTCGTAAAAAAGACAATCCCCCCTGCAAATTCGTTTGGAAAGAAAACTGCCTTAAATCTTAGCGACGTTGCTCAGTTCTCTCTAGGTGCCGGTGATGTTACGTTAGAGTATTCAGTTGCATCGGTAACAATAGCCGGAGTTTTATGGCAGCCAGACTCTATTGTCACAATAGATATAGATAATGAAGCGTACTTACCTGTTTTTGGTAAAATTGAAACGATTTTGTTGACTGGTGCAGATGACGTTTATTTTCGTTGCAGTATTTTAGAAACCATTGAGTTTAATGATCATTACAATGCTTATGAAGTTAAACGTACGCATGAGTATACAACTTTTTTATACAAAAATGCAGTAGCTCCGTATCCAAATGCACTCACCCTAATGAGAGGTAACACTTCTTATGTAACGACTAGATGGTACCTAGATTAAAAACATGGTTACATAGTATACCCTTGCACAAGCTGTTCAAGCACAGAATAAGTATTAGTACTTCAATGTAGGCAAAACCAGCGCGTAGGCAGCTTTCTTTTTACTTTTTTTTTACTTAACTCTGGCAATACGGTCACTTAGAATAGCGATAGCGATAAACGAATTCTTGGCAGACGAAGTCGCTGGCAATAATATCCACTATGTGCGCATAACATTCTGATAACAGTAATTTAAATGATTTAATTTATCATCTTCAGTCATTTCTTCTTTGTGTGCGTTCTTTTCGGGACTCGCTTAAGTTTTTGGCATTTTTGTACATTTAAACTTACGATTATAAGTCTGGTACAGTCCGAATAGTTTCAATCTTTTTGGAAGATCTTCATCAGGGTTGAGGCGAGTGCCGTCGTCGTGAACGCACAACCCTGATAAAGATCTTCCGAAAAGATCGAAACTAGTCGAACTGTACCCGACTTATAATCGTGACTTTAACTGTCAATTATCGTCAGTTTCAATCTTTTCGGAAGATCTTCATCAGGGTTGAGGCGAGTGCCGTCGTCGTGAACGCACAACCCTGATGAAGATCTTCCGAATAGACCGAAACTGGTCGGACTGTACCCGACTTATAATCGTGACTTTAACTGTCAATTATCGTCAGTTTCAATCTTTTCGGAAGATCTTCATCAGGGTTGAGGCGAGTGCCGTCGTCGTGAACGCACAACCCTGATGAAGATCTTCCGAATAGACCGAAACTGGTCGGACTGCACCCGACTTATAATCGTGACTTTAACTGTCAATTATCGTCAGTTTCAATCTTTTCGGAAGATCTTCATCAGGGTTGAGGCGAGTGCCGTCGTCGTGAACGCACAACCCTGATGAAGATCTTCCGAATAGACCGAAACTGGTCGGACTGCACCCGACTTATAATCGTGACTTTAACTGTCAATTATCGTCAGTTTCAATCTTTTCGGAAGATCTTCGCACAAGACAGAGCACCTTAGGCTCGGTCTACCCCGAATAAAATTTAAAAGCTGCATACTGACCGTAGAATTTTCTCCTGATTCCTCTCTGTACATCTTCAGGGATGTTTCAAATCGGATTCTGTCACCGATTTTCGGAATCAAAGTATTAATATCTTGCTTCGGTAGAAGCAGCATTGTTTCTATGTCAATGCCCTCGGCTAAAACCCAATTAATAATTTCACACCATTCCCATGCCAAATAACCCAAATTATTATTAAACAACCACATGATTTAAACATGTACATTGACTTTAACTGTCAGTTATCGTCAGTTTCAATCTTTTCGGAAGATCTTCATCAGGGTTGAGGCGAGTGCCGTCTCGTCGTGAACGCACAATCCTGATGAAGATCTTCCGAATAAACTGAAACTGGTCAGACTGTACCCGACTTATAATCGTGAGTCAATCAATTCTAATCAATCAATCAATCGTCAATTTTTATGTGTAAGTATTTAAATGGTAATTTCTGTGTTTTAAAAATGTTAGTCTTTTTGGAGAAATAAAAACAGTTTTAAAATGTAAATTATCGTCAGTTTCAATCTTTTCGGAAGATCTTCATCAGGGTTGAGGCGAGTGCCGTCGTCGTGAACGCACAACCCTGATGAAGATCTTCCGAATAGACCGAAACTGGTCGGACTGTACCCGACTTATAATCGTGAGTCAATCAATTCTAATCAATCAATCAATCGTCAATTTTTATGTGTAAGTATTTAAATGTTAATTTCTGTGTTGTAAAAATGTTAGTCTTTTTGGAGAAAAAAAAAACAGTTTTAAAATAGATAAATAAGTATGACTGATTAGTTGCAGAATTGTCATAATTAAGTTAAGTTTTTTTCGTTGTATGTATACAGAATAATGGGTAACTCGACGTATTCCTTGAAAAGGGATCTTTTACAGTTAAGAGCGGTTATCCCTACTGAGCTGGCAGCGTCGCATTTTTGGTAATTTATTACAATTATATCACGGAAATTGAAAGTTTTAAATGTGCGTCTGTAGTGCACTTCGTTTTTAGTGTATTAATGTGTCTAATGAAATAATTGATCGTGATTGACTTTAATTTTAAATAGTGGAACTCGACTACACCGAATACCGAATACCAAACGAATATTCGGCGCATCTCTACTAAAAATATAACGAATAAAATTTGTGGCTGTACTTACCATCAATATTTGTCAACTTTTTGTCAATACGGTCACGTAGAAATTTGTCTTTCGAAGTCCCCCGTCTTTGTCTGGGAACAGCAAGCTATAATCCAACTCTAGTAATCTAATCTATAGTATAGGGTATTTATTCATGTATTACTGATTTTTCATCTTCAGTCATTTCTTCTTTGTTTACGTTCTTTTCGGGACTCGCTTAAGTTTTTGTCATTTTTGTACATTTAAACTTACGATTATAAGTCGGGTACAGTCCGAATAGTTTCAATCTTTTTGGAAGATCTTCATCAGGGTTGAGGCGAGTGCCGTCGTCGTGAACGCACAACCCTGATGAAGATCTTCCGAATAGACCGAAACTGGTCGGACTGTACCCGACTTATAATCGTGACTTTAACTGTCAATTATCGTCAGTTTCAATCTTTTCGGAAGATCTTCGCACAAGACAGAGCACCTTAGGCTCGGTCTACCCCGAATAAAATTTAAAAGCTGCATACTGACCGTAGAATTTTCTCCTGATTCCTCTCTGTACATCTTCAGGGATGTTTCAAATCGGATTCTGTCACCGATTTTCGGAATCAAAGTATTAATATCTTGCTTCGGTAGAAGCAGCATTGTTTCTATGTCAATGCCCTCGGCTAAAACCCAATTAATAATTTCACACCATTCCCATGCCAAATAACCCAAATTATTATTAAACAACCACATGATTTAAACATGTACATTGACTTTAACTGTCAGTTATCGTCAGTTTCAATCTTTTCGGAAGATCTTCATCAGGGTTGAGGCGAGTGCCGTCTCGTCGTGAACGCACAATCATGATGAAGATCTTCCGAATAAACTGAAACTGGTCAGACTGTACCCGACTTATAATCGTGAGTCAATCAATTCTAATCAATCAATCAATCGTCAATTTTTATGTGTAAGTATTTAAATGGTAATTTCTGTGTTTTAAAAATGTTAGTCTTTTTGGAGAAATAAAAACAGTTTTAAAATAGATAAATAAGTAAATAATTAAGTTTAAGTTTGTGTATTAATGTGTCTAATGCAATAATTGATCGTGATGGACTTTTATTTTCTTATTAAACGAGATACATTATTTTATCCCTTTAATACGTAAATAAAAGTCCATCACGATTAATCATTGCATTGGATACATTAATGCCTACACTAAAAACGAATTGGACTACAGACGCACATTTGAAACTTTCATTCAATTTCTGTGAAATAATCGTAAAAAAATCACCAAAAATGCGACGTTGTCAGCTCAGTAGGAATGCACCCTCTTAATTTGCACCAAATTTGACCCCATTAATAGGGGGTCCAAATTTAAAGGTTTTCGAGTTATTGATGTTTATTTGTGGGGTCAAATTTGTTGTAAATTAACTGAAGAACAATCCCTAGTCATATGTCGAGTTACCCATCAGCCTGTATGTCTGGTTTAGGGGCTAGGGGCTAGTGTCCTGAAAAATTATAATAACTGAAATGTAAAAATATTTAATATTAATTAAATAAACATTCAACATTATGTCTCTATTTTAATTAAATTTTAACCTTACGATAAAAGGTTATTGTCCAAATTGTTATTTTTTAAACATGTCCAAATATATTTAATATAAATATTAACTTTCAGAATATTAAATTGGATAATAAACTTCTCTTAAACTAATTACTTTATCTTTTAGCTCGGATTTAATCTACTCTTTTTTTGTTAATTCGTGTCATGTTATTTTCCTATTAAGCTTTTCGCTCGATTTAATGTTCTCTTTTTTGTGTTATTTCTTGTTATGTTTTTTTTTTGTAAATTAACTGAAGAACAATCCCTAGTCATATGTCGAGTTACCCATCATCCTGTATGTCTGGTTTAGGGGCTAGGGGCTAGTGTCCTGAAAAATTATAATAACTGAAATGTAAAAATATTTAATATTAATTAAATAAACATTCAACATCATGTCTCTATTTTAATTAAATTTTACCCTTACGATAAAAGGTTATTGTCCAAATTGTTATTTTTTAAACATGTCCAAATATATTTAATATAAATATTAACTTTCAGAATATTAAATTGGATAATAAACTTTTCTCTTAAACTAATTACTTTATCTTTTAGCTCTGATTTAATCTACTCTTTTTTTGTTAATTCGTGTTATGTTATTTTCCTATTAAGCTATTAGCTCGATTTAATGTTCTCTTTTTGTGTTATTTCTTGTTATGTTTTTTCCTATTATTCTGTCTACTATTTGTCTAGGTTCTCCTATTGTTTTTACGAATCCAATATAGTTTCTTATATATTAAATGATAGACCAACTTACAAAAATAACTATCTCTGACAATAAACATTATAACTAGTTAATTAAATAGCCACTGAAACATCATATAGCATTCATTTATGTACCTAGAGTACCTACAAACAAACTTTAGGCAGGACTACAGATTTGAGTTACCGGAGTTCACTTTGTTTCAGTACCTAATAAATTAATTGTTTATAATTTATTTATATTGAGTTAGTAATTTTTGTAAGTTGGTCTATCAATATACAAGAAATTGTATTGGGGCCTTAAAAACAATAGTAGAGCATAGATAAATAGCAGACAGAATAATAGGAAAACAACGGAAATAGGAGGAAATCATACAAAATATATGGAAAATAAACAGAAATAGTAGGAAGAATACATAAACAATAAGAGGAAAGCATACTAATATATGAAGGCTATCACACTACTATAAGACGAAAGCATTCAAATATATAAAGAGTGTACTAATAAAATAATAGGAAGAAATTTCTAAAATAAGACGAAATCCCATAAAGAGTAGTAGGAAAGCTTACAAAAATACTAGGACGGCATTTATAAACAGTGGGAAGATAGTTTAAATACACGCGAAAAGCATACTAATATACGAAGAATGTCACGTGATTGCACTAAGACTATCACATAACTATAACAGGAAAGCATTCGAATATATAAAGAGAGTACTAATAAAATAATAGGAAGAAATGTCTAAAATAAGACTAAATCCCATAAAGAGTAGTAGGAAATCTTACAAAAATACTAGGACTGCGTTTAGAAACAGTAGGAGGATAGTTTAAATGTACGCGGAAAGCATACTAATATATGAAGACCGTCGCGTGATTGCACTAAGACTATCATACCAATATAAGAGGAAAGTATTCAAATATATAAAGAGAGTACTAATAAAATAATAGGAAAAAAAATCGAAAATAAGACGAAATCCTATAAAGAGTAGTAGGAAAGCTTACAAAAATACTAGGACAGCATTTATAAACAGTGGGAAGATAGTTTAAATACACGCGGAAACCATACTAATATATGAAGACTGTCACATGATTGCACTACGACTATCTCACAGATATAACAGGAAAGCATTCAAATATATAAAGAGATTAGTAATAAAATAATAAGAAGAAATTTCTAAAATAAGAAGAAATCCCATAAAGAGTAGTAGGAAAGCTTACAAAAATTCTAGGACAGCATTTAGAAACAGTAGGATGAATATTTAAAATAAAAGGACATCACATAGAAGATGTTTCATGATACGAGGAAAGCATACTAATATAATAGGAAGAAATAACTAAAATAAGACGAATCCCCATAAAGAGTAGTAGGAAAACTTACAAAAATATTAGGACAGCATTTATAAACAGTAGGAAGAAGCATTTGAAATAAAATGAAATCACACAGAAGATGGTACAATGTTAGAAGGAATTACTACTAAAGGCACGGTGACAGTCCATCATATTTTAAGGTTATCACCGGCGACAGTATTATCATCCTACTTTTTGGTGACATCAGTATAGTCCGCCTTTTACGTGAATTCATCATACTTTAAGCTGGATTCACCTAATTTTATAATGAACATTTTTCTCAGTGCACCATCGACTGGAGTAATAGCAGCGATCGACCGGTTGGCCACCCCTGATTTAGATAATTAGATCCTGCAGAATGGTTGACGTAACTTGCAAAGACTCACCATTTCGAGAGATGACTCTCCTCAGCAGGTGGCCGAAGCGGCGCGCGCCCATGCACTTCCGCTGCTCCCTGACCACTTCATCCAACCCGTCGCTGTCCGTCGTCGAATCTTCCTCACTGTCGTCCTCCGACACTAGGGATCCGCGTTTCCTCTCGCTCCCACACTCTTCACTATAACTCAAGGTCGGCTCGCTGGCCCCCAAACTCTTCCCCGCCCACTCATCGTTAAACAAATCATCTAAATTTGTTTCTAATAAACCTTTGGCACTACATATCACTTTGCTTTTGCTATCGTTCTGAGCGATCGCATCGGCGCTTATAGAAAGGCATATTACACGTCTCGGGGTTATAGCATCCATGTCGTATGCGATATTGTCTTGGGTTTTTGTCCGCTGTTTCACTCGGAGTGAGTTATGGGACACTATTTTCGGGTTTTCCGACCGGATGGTGTCCGTTGACAGAGCGCTCAGGTCCTGAGGCGTCATTTTTTGCGGGTGGCTAGCGCGGAATATGTTTGATAGCACCAACATTTTCACAGTTTTCAGAGTGTTCACGCTTTTTAGACATTCCATCACTGCATTCCTTAGTCACTGTTAGAGATTTTAGTAAGAAGCGAGGTGGTTTTGTGTTTGAAAATGTTACGTAATGATCCTACTGAAAATCGGCTTAGCGGTTTACCACGGTTTTTGCGTTGTTTTTCGGTCGGTTTAAGAAATAACAGATCTATCGAGCACATTGACATACGTGTGACAGTCTTAAGCAAAATATTTATCTTGTTCAAATGCTATCGTGGGATGTTATTGTTTGAGTCGCTGTTGCGAAGCAGGTGCATTCTTTATAGCGCTGGCATTATTCAACCGTATAGAATATTCCGGTGGCCGGGCTTAGGTGGTATTTTGCTGGAAACGTCGGCCGCGACAGCTCTGAATAAATAAAGTGTCAGCGGGACAATACACCTTTTTGTGTTCAATTTACATTTGTAATTTTAATACTGTATCAGTTTCGCGATGGGATTTGTTCGCTCTATAAATCGGTCAACATTTGATTTGAATATGGAATAAGCTGCACAATGTCAGTTGAAATAACATTAACATTATGCTGAGAGGGGTCCACTTTACACCATATAGGTACTATTCCTTAGTATATTGTATTTCTCCTTGTTTTATGTCTACGTGAATCGAATGTGTGTAAATAAATGTTTCTCTCTCTCTCTCTCAAATAATAATGCTCAATCAGAGAAGTAGGTGAGTGTGTCGTGTGTAACGATGGTCACGGCAAGATACATTTATACGCTCATTTTACCAAGTGAAAGTTTGTTCGTGTCATCTGTCTTAGTTAACTCTTAAAAAAACCGCCAAAACTATATCCATTATACAGTCTTGTATACATCTCACTACTGGGCACAGGCGTTTTTTTTAGAACGAGAGATACACACTACAATAAATTACTGTAAGAATACTAAATTTAGTTCAAGTGGGTTTATTTCGTTTCAACAATTAGTCAGGCTTCTATTCACATAAGGAAACGATCGTAGCCATCGCAAGATGAAACACGGGGTGCGAGTCGGGTTACCTCCACGTGTGGTCAAGAGCTGCGGTTCCTTTTTGGATCCGTCCGGGGAGAAGAGCAGTGCTTGATCCGGTGCACCCTGGGCTTCGGCTAATGATTTCCTGGCAGTTTCTGAGGGATATCATTGACCGTTGGCTAAGAGCCCAACAGGGGGGGAGGGGGGTCTTTGACCATTACCGTACAACGTTGCCGACATTATGTCACAAGATTTTTTAATCATATTTTTGTTACTTTGACATTGGCGAAGATGTCGTCGCTATAACGACTTGAAACGCCACAAACAAGAAGATGAAGATGAAACACAGTATCCATTTCATGCTATAAGAAGCGTCACTCCTAGATTCAGCTTAAACAAGGCCACAAAGCTAGTTTACCTCAGAAATAACACCTTATCTGGCTTTGAAGGTAACGTCTTCAGCGCCGTCCGTCTCGGGAACAAAGCTGTTTTCGCTGATTGCATTTCTCTCCACGTAAAGCTTATCGCGCTCCTTATCAGCGCAGAGAATAGTTGATTTACAGTTTCTGAACGTAATTGTAAACGGTCTTTGTGACGGGAAATCTTGGTAAATATTGTTGTAGTGTTTTTAGCTTTAAACTGTAGGATGTAAATATACCGATGAGAATAAAACGGGCCATTTCCCATAGGCAATTTTATGAAGTGACCAGTTATCATTACACATAAACGGATAACTCAAGTATAAAAAGTCGAGTGATGCTCGACACGTTTCGGACTATTTCGTAGTCCTTCCCAGAGCGCTTCAGTTGCGTCGAACAGCCGCGCGAGCAGAGCGCTGGCGCGCAGTGTTCGTTTCGAGCGCGAGCGAGCGCTCTGGGAAGGACTACGAAATAGTCCAAAACATGTGGAGCATCAGTTGACTTTTTATACGTGAGTTATCCGTTTATGTGTAATGATGATTAAGTCTCACGGTAGTTTCATGTTGAAAGTGACCAGTTATCGTGACTCGTTAGTGTGTACGATACTGATATTGATGTGAAGGTGGGATATGGTAGGACGGATGATAATGCGAGTACAGTCAAGACGAGCTGGTGATACATATGAAAAACCACCAGGGGACTTATCATGACGTCTTAATTGAATTCCGAATCAGTTTAGGTTGGCCCGCTGTCAGATCCATACTAAAAATGACAGCTAAAACCTGAACTGAGTCGGCATTGAATCGCAATAAGACGTTAATAGTATTGCCCCAGGATAGCATTCTGCAACGTCGTCGCATCGCTTCGTCAAGCGAGCTAGATACTCGCTAATAGCCCGACCGGATATAAAACCTAGTAAAGATATTCCAAACTCCTAAATTGTAGTAGTCCAATTATAGCCTTGAAGCGCGGGTACAAATTCCCAACGCTAGATAAACTTTGTAGATTACAATAATATTTAGTTTTCGCTAAGACTGTGCAAAAACAAATAATATTCCATCCTGTTTTGAAACGCAGATGGTAACAGACCATCGGGGTATGGGCGAACATCATAGGAATCATGTTAAAACCCATTACTATTTTGATTCCACTTTCCACTATACGCCCACAATCTTGCTAAACGTGGCCTGTAGGTCTTGTTGCCTTAGGCTCTGTCTAATCCGTAAAGGATAAAGACGTGATTTGTGTATGCGTATGTGTTTGAAACGGTGCCCCAGCTTCGACATTCCCTCATTTTCCCGTGGATAAAATCTTTCCAAGTCTAAGGTGAACATAATGAGATTACGAGACTTTAAACTGGTGCGTTCGTGCCGGTGCCCGGAGGCTCAATTCAAGTTTCCCAATTCCCGGTTTAATAAGAGCCCTGTTAGTCCGCGTAATTACATAAAGATCTAAAGGCCAGATCGATGCGGAAGATCTTGGGGAGGAATGAACAGATTTGTGAAGATTTTGTGTGACTGAAGACGCTAATAAGCGTCTGGCCTCGAACAGCGCTGCTCTTCACACAGTGTTGGTGTGACTGTGAAGAAGCGATGTCGGCAACACACAAAAATAGCAAACTTTAGCGTGTTCACAAATATTGAAGTGAGTATAAGTACCTTGCGTGGTCTAGATTTATGTCCGAATTAACTGCTAACTCGGGGTTAGGATGTGTCAACATTTACGGAACTGTCAATTACTTTAAGTATCTAAGGTCTATTATCACTTTGGCGTTAAATTACAGTACTGAAATAGTACAAGAGGCGACAACGGATTGACCAAGACAGATAAGTATAACATTGTTTGTGACGAAGTTCTACGGTGGGTAAAAATTCAAATGGTTCTACTGTTAGGGTACTCTTCCATTTAGACGGACCAATCATGCATCAGTTGATATCCGCAATCGCCACACCCCCCTCGTAATTCATAATGAGATTGCATAGCCTTCTCTATTGCCTACTACAAGCCGTGCTATTAGGTTCGGCAACGTCGCATTTTTACGCTTAGGTTCACAAGCGACGTTGCCAAACCGCTACGACATGGCTTAGCGGTTTGGCAACGTCGCTTGTGAACCTAAGCGTAAAAGTGCGGCGTTGCCAAACATAAGCATGGCTTGTAGACAGAGAAGGCTATGGATTGGTTGATTCTACTCGTTTACGCTCTCTCCATCACATTAGAAGCACAAACACAAAGAGGTGGGTTTGTACAATACTCATTATCGGTACTAATATGACTCACATTGCATTCGTAAGCATAGCGTTGTAAGAACAATGGAATAATGATTACTTAAATTAGGTATTTCTAATTGATTTGTGGCAGGATTTTCCAGCAGTTTCGAGCATCTGTCACGTTTGTTTCACGAACTTAAACTAAGCAGCTGCAGTGATACAACCGTTAACCGAAATATTATTCTTAGTCCAAACTTATGCAACTGCCGTACTTAACGTACTTTTTAAGGGTTTCGTTCCCAACCCAAAAGGTAAAAACGGGAACCTATTACCCTTGAGTTGGCCAACGTTGGCGCAGCACGTCGAGTAGCTGAACATGTTGGGCCAACATGGGCCTTTGCTTCTTTTTTCAACTGTATATTAACTAAGTACATCTTGTAAGCACTTAGTAAATTAGCATGGCAACGGTTACTGTAGTCGATAATTACTCGTAAACATAGCGATTACACGTATTTATTCGAAAATGTATGTTGTTTTGAATGTATGGAAACATAATGTGTAAACCATTTCGAATAATTTATCAATGAAAATATTCTTATCAGTATAATTCAGAACTGTAACATACTTTTAGAACAGGGCCCTCCCTAGAATGCCGTTAGGGGATTGTCTCGCTGTCTCACTCACTCTTATGTAGCATTTTAAGAGCTCATCGGACGTTAGTTCGAAAGGAACGCATTAAACGACATAGCCATGGTCTTTCAAGGTAGCTAGAACATTAAACTAGGTAAGTGTATCTGATTGACCCTGTTTGGCAGTTATTATTATTACATGTTTTCGCACGGATATATTTCTTAAAAAAAGTAAAAAGGACGTATCTCTACACTATGTTTAACGATAGTAAACTTTACACGAATGCTTCAAAGTTCAGTTTAGTTTACGTATTCATTTGAGATACGAGCTTTATTCAAAACAGTGACCATTCTATAATAAATAACTGGCTGATAACACTTTGTTTTCTTCCTTCAATGCCGTTCATGGCCACACCAAGTGTTGCCCTGTCAAAATATTAAACAAGGACACTTCACAACTAAATCAGTAGGTACGTTTCCATCAGGGTTGCCAAATTTATACCTCAGTCTCAGATTAATAATTGGGATGGTCTAAAAAGAAATACCTATCCTTTTTAACCGACTTCAAAAAAAGGTGGAGGTTCTCAATTCGTCTGTATTTTTTTTTATGTTTGTTACCTCATTACTTGCGACTGGGCGAAGCGGTTTTAATGATTCTTTTTTTATTTGAAAGCTGGTGCTTGCGGTATGGTCCCATTTTAATTTGGTCCAGTTCCGACAGTTGCCACCATGAGAAAACCATATAAGTCTAAAATTAGCATTAAGTATGTGTGCGACAAATCGTCCGTTTCATTTAAACGGCGCTGTCTCATATGAGCAGCAGCTTTAGTAGGTCTACCCATATTCAGAAAAAAATTTAAGTGTACCTACTTCAGATTCACTAAAAAACAAAAAGTAAACAAAACATTTAACAAAAAAAAACCGACTTCACAAAAAGAAACTATTCCAAAACAAACTAATACGCACTAAAAAGAAGAAAAAAAATGCATATTCTTCTACAACTTAAAAAACAACTTACTTTTTCTATTTATCAATATGTAGGTACGATCTATCTAATGTTGTTACAATTATTGTTATTTTTGTAGTCGGTGTCAGTTTAGTAGTCGGATATTGCCGTTTCATTTGTGTCAAGTCAGTACGATTTTGACTGAAGGCATCAGTCACTATGCGGAATTAATAAAATCTGAGACCTTAACTGCCCGCTAACAATACATCGAGAGTCGTATACACAACAATAAAAACCAGTCAAAGATGTGGACGAGGAAATATCATCAAAATCGGGGATACATGCCTTCCCATTAAAAGATCATCAGGCAAATGAAATTTCACCAAACAGAGTACCTGAACACCTCAACAAACACTTTCTAACGGTTGCTTCTAAACACACCTTGCAAACCAATACAAGTACCTCTGTAAACTATTTAACGAATTTTCTTCACGATGTTAATATTCCAGACTTTGTCTTACCTGCAGTAACACTTGCAGACATCAACCGGATGTGGCGGTCGATGATGAAAACACGCACTACTCTTGACTTATACGACATCTCCATTACCATACTCTTGTGTGTCTGGCCAGTCGTCTCAGAGTTACTTGTTGACCTCATCAACAATATGTTTTCTGGTGGAGTTTACCCAGACGTACTTAAAAGCAGGCGGGTGTGTTCTGTTTACAAGGGTAAAGGTGACAAATGTTCGGTTGACAGCTACAGACCGATAACGATAGTGCCAAACATTTCAAAACTTATTGAGTCGATTCTGTCTGAAAGCTTGATGCGTCATTTGGAGACAAACAACCTACTGACGGATAAACAATTTGCCTACAACAAAGTAAATACACTACACTAGCTGCTTATAACGTATACGATTTCATCACGACGGCTTTAGACAACAAGGATTAAGTGGCAGGTATATTTTGAGATCTTTTCAAGGCGTTCGATGTAATAAATCACCAATTACTGCTAGAAAAGATCGCACACTATTGTATTAAGAGCAACGCCTTGAAGATATTTGAATCTTTTCTTGAAGACAGGAGACAAACGGTTGCAGTTCAAATTGATGGAAAGAGGGTCAAATCTAATGCTGGTAGTGTAAATATAGGCATTACCCAAGGGTCGGCCTTCGGAAATACCCTCTTTTTGCTTTTTATCAATGATCTTGCCGCCTCTGTTTCCAATGGTCTTGTGGTATTGTTTGTGGATGACACAACGGTTGTAGTGAGCGCTTGTAGTTATTTACTGCTTGAAGACAGGGTGGGTGGCGTGTGCAATCAGTTGCAAAATTGGTTTGCGGCAAATGAACTAATCATGAACAAAGTAATGTTGTGTTGTCCAATGTAATGTTGTTCAGAGCAAGAAACAGTGCTGAGACCTCTCGTCTGCAAAGTCCGCTGCCACTGTGTTATACGAGCAACTTTCTGGGATTTGTGATGGACACTGGGCTGACTTGAAAACAACATGTGGAAAAGCTGTGTGAAAGATAACGCAGTACTGTCTTTGCCCTACGCAAGCTTAAGCCACTCATTTCTGGGACAGCCCTAGTCGCAATCTATCACGCTAACTTTCATTCTTTGTTGTCCTACGGCAACATTTTGTGGGGAAATGCAACAAATTCCGACAGAATGTTTAAGATCCAGAAACGGGCTCTGCGCACATTGGCGGGTGTCTGGCCTAGGGACTCATGCAGGGAGCTATTTAAAAAGTTTGGGATATTGACGCATTACTCTCAGTACATATACGACATTTTAATGATAACACGCCGAAATATAAACTCGTTCAAACGCGTCAATATCCCAGGTAGAATAACCCGGCAGACCGGGCTACTGCAAGCGGTGCCGCGGCGGCTGGCGCTGCTTGACAAGAACCCGCGCGTCGTTGGCCCCAGATTCTATGAACATCTACCCGCTGACTTAAAAAGTGAACGTTATTTTGTTTTAATTCGATTTCAGTTATTATTATTATTATTACTATTTTATTACAATTGACGATCCTTTTGTGAATTACTTATGTTTGACATCTAATTGTATTTTTAAAAGGGTGATAAATAAATCTAATCTAATCTAATTCCTATTGCTACTACAATGTGGCTGTGGGAGTTTTAATAAGCCCTCAATGTCGTTTGTAGCCAAGTTATTTTTGTAGTTTCTTACTATTTGTGTTGGATGTTACCTGAATATTGTTATGTATCTTCTTCACTCTGATTTTTTTGTAATAGAATTTAAATCGGCGCAACAAATGGCAACCCTAGTTGCCCTGCTCAATTGCTTTCAATTATCTCTACGAACCAATAAACAGTGCTGCCAGTTAAATGGATACATTAGTCACAAGTGCTTATTCTTTATGAGGACGGGCTGAGATGACGTCATTGCTGTCGTTAAAATTATATGCCGAGCACTGTTCCCATCTTACTGCTGGGGAAATTTCACTGACAATTGAAATAAATAACTTTTTCTACATATTTTCAAAATTCAATGAACTGGATCTGTCCACTTATGCCTACTGACTACTGCGGAAGCATGCGAAAAATTGGCAAAATAAAAACAGATTGTGCAACATAAAGAGCAAAATTAATTGTACTAGCGCAACATTCGTTACAAAAACACGGCATGATCCTAAATCTCGCGTATGTAGGAAAAACGTTTTATTAATGACCTTTGGGAGTGCCAAATTTTTTTGGCGAGTGCTAGGTACTGATGATAGTGGATACAATATAACTGAACATGAACGCTAATTAAACCGAAACACGGAAGGTTAATATGATTACTGGCCAGTTAGCAACAAAGAGTCATAGACAAACTTTATTCGACTTTTAAAAGTTTTAATTCTATCTCTCGGGTAGTACGGATAATTCTAGTTTTTTTTTATATCAGGCAAGTTTTATTCCAGCCAGTGTGTTAACAAAAAGTCGGATCGACAAAAGCATCTTCATTCAAGAGGAAAAAGATTGTTTAAAGATAAAAACTGTAAAGTATCTTTTACATAGGTCAGTGTAAAATCTTAGGTAGGTAAATTTATGTTGTGCGGATCGTAACCAACCGGAAAAGAGTACCCGTCAGTGTTGTAACATGTCTAAGAGATATACAACTGTGAAAGCGATGTCCTGCTTGCCAACCAATCAACTTAACTGGCGATAATATTGTGGCACGAAGTTGCAAAGAGCGTGCCTTTCTGTTGAACATCTCATAAAAACTGCTAATATACAAATAAATTACAAGTAAAAATAAGTTTATACGTATCCGTAAATACCACACACACGAAAGTATTATTAAACGCGATAAAAACGTAAATGAAGATTTAAATTCAACATTCACTGTCGAAGAAAGTGATAAAAGGTTAACAGGAGGTTAAAAGCCATCCATTCGCGTACGTCGCAACAATAACGACGCCAAATCCAGAGAAAGCCGGCATATTGGATAAAATAGTACGCAGTCTCTATACGGCCCAGTATACAGCGCTATAAAACGAAAAAGTGTATAAAAGATACGAAGCCATATCTTTCTGTTACCCACAAGGGAAATAAGATGAATTCATATCACGATAAACGTAATCGTAAATCTTACGGAGAAATCCTTGCATTCTTATTAATTCACAAATAAAAACAAAGAATAAATTCGCACGAGATCACCGACGATATTCAATGATCACTTTCTCTTGGGCAGCTATGCTCTGTCGCACTCTGACTCAGCTGAATGGGTGGGTGTGCGAAAGTGACGCAGTGCCGGTTGACTGGTCGACGTTGACCGGGTATCGGACACAATAGGTTATTTCGGCCTTGGGTGAAAGTCGATTACGAAACGTGTTAAGTTACTGATATTAAATGTACGTGTAATGCGATATTATTGCGTTTGTTTCGTGTCAGATACAGCGAAGTAGAAGCTGTAGTAATAAATAATGATTTGAGAATGGAACTAATTCAAGATCGCACGCCATACGACTAATACACACGTCGCTGACATAGATGCGATTTTGTAGGTTACATGGAATCATAGACAGTTTATTTTGTTTCCGTTGATCTAAAGGCGGAGGAAACTATGCACATACTACCTAAGTTCATTGTTTTTTTTTTTTAATTCAAAGACAAGTTTTTATTTCTAGTAAACTGTACCTACAGATAAGGCAAATGTAAAAGTGACAGTTTAAGACAAACGAATGTTAAGTTTATACGTTTATGATTAAGGCGTAAGTCGACAATCGCTCTTCTGGCGTACATCTGCCGACATTATCATAGCGCAAATGGTGAGCTTCTGAAATATAACCTCTTATTTTCCTCTTCTAAATAACAACTTTTCCTATTTACACGATTCCCCAGAGCAAGAAAGCAAGGCAAATAAACAGTGGTTCCAAGGCGGGGTTCTCCGCTAAAAAGTTCTTCTGCAACGATACTTACGAGTTTGGAATCGCGTTAAGTTCTGTATAAACACTCCCGATTTTTATTTAATGTTAACTTGAGTATTGGCAAACAATGCTCGGACTTTGTTTGGTCGGGTGGGCAATATTCCTATTTTGAGAACAAAGTTTAAGTACTATTGAGAAAAATATGACAAAAGTATATCTTTGGAGAGAAACTTTTACCTTTCAGGGAAATATATGGTAAGCCTACCTGTCTTTATTTTAGCTTTTACGTACTTATATAACTTGAAAAAATAAATGCTTAAATTCGTACACTTTGTGTAGCGTTACCAATAAATCATCGAGTTATAACAATGGTAAAAATTATTGGGTTTATATTCGTATGTGTATATTTTTATTCATTTCATCTATACATCTATACATATAAATAAAAATGAATCGTCGAAATGTATATACGCGCATAACTTCCAAACGACTGCAACTGCACCGAATTGGATAATTCTTTTTTAGTTGTGTTTGTTGCTGTTTTAACAAGGTTTGTATAAAATAAAAATAAAAAAGCCCCGGGCAGCAGCTAGTATGTACCTATAATACAATACTTTATGTTTTTTTTACATTCGAATTAAAATTAAAACCGTTCATTCACTAAACGTTCCAAATTCAAAACACACGTGGAAAATTGGCACATTTGCAAAAAAGAAGCTTTACTTTTTTGTAACTGGCCAGTTCGCTGGCCATTAAGCGTGACGGCAAAATTTAAGAGCAAAAAATACGTGAGAACTCAGCCTAATAAAAATGTCTACAGTAACACTACGGGGGTTCAGAAAATAATATCGTACGTGATTATAGCATGGTGCCAAGTAAGCAGGCAGTAAGTACCCCGTACTCTACACGGGGTGTTGTGTGATTAGTATATTGAAATCTTAAAACTACTGTGTGTACTGTGTAGTGAAATAGTTGTGTCATTGTTATTCCTGTTTATCATCTTATTGTACACTATTTTCTGCAAATAAATGACTTATGACTTAACTGCTAGATAGGTAGTATACATCGCAAATGTGATAAACGATACGATCCGACTCTATGTTTTGTATTAAAATGTAGGAAGCATACTAAACTATCTATATTCAGAACCAACTAAATAGAACAAAACGAGTATATGAAATCTACTTATCGCAAACTGTAATTCCATCTCTACAGAACTAAATGCATAAAAATCCAATAAACATCTAGTTTAATAGCGTCTCCGTAAATAAACACCCTGTTCAAGTTATAACATATTTTACGTATGCAAATAAGATTGTTACTACTTAACATAATATAACTGAGTCATATCTGATATTCCGCGTATGAGATCAAGGTCGTTTCGAAGGGAAGATATTGGCCTAGCAATTCAAACACTCTATTCATTTGGATGTTTGTATCCACTCCTTAAAGGTCGAACTTAAGTTATGTTTGCCTCAGCAAACTAATCGTCCAAAACCTTAGAAGATATTGTATTGTTATAACTAAATTTGCAGAGGGAATTGTAAAATATTCACAGCTTAAGCTATAACACATTCTGGTTTCAAATGTTTCATAAAGATTATCCTTGGCGCGACGTAATATCAACAAAACTTTTTGGTCCGCTCGTCAGTTTTTTTACACTTTTTTTGCTCGACGGCCAGTATCATTTTGCTCTCGTATTATCAAGTTGGCGACCATGTATTGCGTTTATTATATCAGTTTTCTCCCGATAAGCGGATACAGAGGCCCTGTTGAAACCCGTATCAGACTGGAATTTGTAGATACATTGAGCACATTGATTGTAATGTGATAGTGTTGACCCACAGAGCGAGTGCACAAAGCTGTTTGATCTCTCGAGTGTGCACTGTATACCTGTATTGCCCGCACGCAGTGGGTTTCGACATAACGCACCTCAGGATCTGTATCAAGGTATAGCACACGACGTAATGCAATTAAGACTGTTGGTATTAGTTACTGGCCGGTTAGAATGAACGACTTTATTTTTAGCACGAACTAAGCGTTATTAGGAACACATTTGAGTTAGAGCCTGCGTGATACAAACAGAAAAAAAACACAAAACCACCTCGGAGCCTTCGCCGGTATCGGCGAGGTCAACGCTTCCATTTTAGAGCACATAATCACAGCACGTAAACGTTCACTGATCGCGGGAACATTTCGAAATGCGAATTTGTCACTGGTGCAGCGAAAAACACGCGCGCGCGCAGCGATTTTCACAACGCCACTGTCTGACGTTTCCCGCGCAACTGTCACTGTTGACAATCAGCGAACAATGAACCAAAATAATGATGCTCGAAAAATTTACATAACTTAACCTCGCTTTGTATCCTTTATGCTGGTAAATGGTTGCAGCGAAATGAAGGTTATGGTTTTGTTTTGTGTGGTGTTTGAATTTTAACGTGTGTGTGTGTGTGTGTGTGTATGTGTGTTACGGTAGAGAGGCTTCACTACTAATGCGGTTTGGAATGGTGTGCAATAATTTTTGCCTGTGAGTAAAAGCGAGGAATTAAAGGAACTATTCAGATATTATAGAAAAAGAAAACTGTTTCTATCGCATTTACTTTATCATTGACCTGCTTACGTGCCAATGGTCGACTTAGAATTCTTGCTTAAGATACTGCGAGATGACTTCGACATAATGTATTAGAATTTCAGGTAATCTAGTATTTTCAAATGAGTTATATGACTTTACTCTACAAATAATTCGGTTTCTTGATCTAGCAAGTCATCGTATAAACATTAAATCTGTAAAGAAATGGGTAAATTAATTAAATACTTTGTAACTCCATTATGATGATTATAAAGGGACCGGACAAAAAAGGCGGAATAGCGTATCACTTGGGGAAAAAACGGCTGTATTAGTTTCCGGGACGGATGAAAAATCGTATTGAGTGTCTTAAAGAGGTTTTACAGTAACAGTAACCAATGTCCCGGTTAGTGGTCTCTGAATGCAGTTAAGTTTATTAATGACTCGTTGCGTCTCTACAGAAACCAACTACACTTCACGTAAGTATAACAAAATGTTCACCTTCGTTCACACAGTCTCAAAGGCACTTGTTAGTATTTAGGAATCGGTAGGTACGCAGCGCCAATTTGCGGACGGGAATCATATCGAGTACGGACCTGATTTGAAATTACGCTATGACGTCACAGGCTGACGGGACTGCGGCCGTTGCCCGCCACCAACGCATTAAAAAAAAACTTTACTACACTTTTTCATCTTTTTATGAAGTCACTGCCCAGATAAAAAAGGATGGCTTATAATAGCGTGGATACGGACGTGTCCTCGTAAAAATGTGTGTCTGGCAAGAATCAGAGCCTTGCTTTGTTGCTGTTAGCTCTTCTTTCTTTCTAAGGCAGTAGAAAAGGGACGCATTGAATGGCCCGGGAAAATGGCAAGCGTGCTAGCCTTTCTGTGTGATTGTAATCATAATGTAGTATGAGGTAAATGTGTGCGTGAAAGTGACATTAAAAATAAATTAAGGAAATGGGCGCAATGGAATGTAGTAGGTATCTGCCAATACAATTTTAATTATTTACTTAAGAAAATTACACTACCTAATTTTGATGAATACTAAAGACAACAAAACAAAGGGGTCATAACTTAAAAACAAAATCAGACTTGCTCTGACTCTTTTCGGAATATGGTCCCAATTTCGATAAAGGAATAAGTTATTAATTCCAGAACACCCGTCGAAGCCCCCGCGCTCCCACCGACTGATGATTGAATCAATTACTCTACACCGCCGCAAATATATAGCTAACAACATCTAAATATCAACCGATAAATCTCCGAGGCTTCAGTAAATTCTTTCAACCTACATTTTATGATTAATTGCAGCGATCTGACATCGAGCTGCAAACATTTACATAAATATTCAAGACCCAAGATGATCAACATTGAATTAAGACGAGCCGTCGCAACTCCAAACAGAAATGAAATTCCAGATAATGATATTCATATAAGAATCATGGTGCCGTGGAGCTGAAAAATGAATGTTACACGTATTTGATTCAGCAAATTTGCTCACAATTGGATGCGCGGGGGATATTACCGAACCATGCGATAATACAAGCCCGGGATGTCAGGATGAGGCGCCGCGACGCGGCGTAACTATGAATTTAATAAAGGAGCACAGGGGAGTCTGGCGCGAAATTACAGCAGGATACATTAATTAGCGGGGAAGTGAAGTTCACGACGCCTGCTCGCGCTCGCAGCCGCGGTACCGCGACCGATATTCACGTGGGCAATCAGCAAGAGCAGCGTTCCCACGGCGAGCCGGCTAAACGACAGCGTAATAGCGACAATCAAACGAAAGTTACGAGCGGCTATTATGATTTCAAGCGGCCAACAGTAGGCGACACCCTCCGTTGACAGAAAGTAATTAACGAACAAGCAGGGCGGACGTATTAAACGAATAGCCGTAAGCAAACAACAGCGATCCCACTCACGCGCGGGCCACGTATTCAATTAACGGAATGGGAATCGGAATCGGCGCTCATAACGCTCAGAAAGTTAATTAAAATATCCCTAATTGCGCAGCGACAGCGACAAGCGTCGCCCGAACAAACTCGGCCGCGGCGGGCGCCAAAGCGCTCCGCAATGTTTGTACTTTATTAGAACAAGTTTCTCCGCCCTGTTTGCATGCAAGTTTGGGCCCGCTTCCGCTTTATTTACCCTCGGTCGGGAGCGCGCCAACTTCCCCGGACGCCGCACTAAATCCTCAGTGTGCTCCATCCACGCAACCCGCTGAGCTATGGGGACGCTTACAATAACGCCGATAACAGCTCCGCGTGAGCGAACGAACACACAGTATCGGAAAACAAAACCCGAGCGTTGAGGTTTGTTGCTCCGTCAGGCCAAATCTTGAACTATCAGGCGGCCGAACGATCGGCGAAATAGAAACAAAGCTATTACTCAAACCGAATCCCTGTTGGACGTGACTGGATACGAGTACGACGAAAAAACCGGGAATAACGTCGACGGAATGCCAATCTGAATATGGAAATGGCTGCCAACCGGATTCGCAATGCGGGCAGATAAGGATTTTATGGCGAAAATGTAGTGTAGGTACAACCGAGCCGGCAAACAGTGGGTATGAGCGAAATGCTCCGATAAGTGAGCGCAATACGCAGTGTCAGCGCCTCGATAAAGCATCCGGCGCTTACGGTGTATCGTGCAAATTACTTGCAAATGACCGCTTTCACGTGCTAAACAAATTAAAAATATATTCATAACGTCTTGGTATCATCGGATTTCCAAAAGCGCGGATACACAATATTTCCAATAAATTTACTTCGATTTCTAAGATGCAACACGCCACTAACAACAGGTTCAAACGACACGAAATGCAGCTTACGGAGTAGCAAACGAGTGTAAAATATTTAAAATTCATCAAATCCCCCTCCTACCCAAACATTCAGTTACCAAAATGTCCAATGAAACTCGCGACCTAATTGAAAACTTTATTAACATAAAGAGTAAACTCCGACCGACTGACCTAAATGTAATAAACATTTGAAATTAAGCTCTTATTTTTGGCAACGGAATGGATTTGCAACGAAGTCGTTTTTGAGGACAAAAAAGGGAGACATTCTTGAGTTTGGCATAGTGATCTATTTCGGTATAAATTATTCATTTATGTTAGGTACGTGATACGGTTTGGCGTGGCGCTGGAGTAAGAATTTTAATGTCAGGTCGGGACGTGGCTCCATACTTCTACTTGTTTAGGAAGGAAATCACCTACACTGTTAAAAATAATGTGATTTTACATCCGAAAAAATTACAGAAACCTGTAAAATCTTCGAAAAAAATGGGTAAATGTACAAAAAAGTTGGGAATTTTACATAATTTTAGCGTAATTTACATATTTTCGGTAATTTTAACTATATTTATGACTTTTCACATAAAAAAACATGAAAAAATCTCTAAAACATGGAATTTTACATAAACTCTGTACAATTACATGACTTTCTGGAGCACCGTACATTTTTATACGTATTTTTGACGGATAAAACGGTAATTTTACATACAACACTTTAAAATTACATGATGTTTTGTAAAATACAGAAAGAAATGTAAATTTACATAATGCTTTCGTGATTTTCCCAAATATATCACTACAATATTATGCAATTTTACATTTCTTTCTGTATTTTACAAAACATCATGTAATTTTCTTTTTTGTGTGTATCTTTACATAAAAAATATGTAAAAGTCACTAAAACATGGAATTTTACATAGAATTTATGGAACACCGTACATTTTTATGTGTATTTGTAACGGTTAAAACGGTAATATTACATACACAACTCGTAATTTTACATATTTATCTAAAATCACATTTGTATTTAATTTTACATAATACTTTCGTGATTTTCCCAAATATATCACTGCAATATTATGCAATTTTACATTTATTTCTGTATTTCACAAAACATCATGTATATTTCTTTACTTTGTTAGTGTATTTACATAAACAATATGTAAAAAACACTAAAACATGTATTTTTACGTAAAGTCTGTACAATAATCTGGGACACCGTACATTTTGATATGCATTGTTAACGGTTAAAAAAGTAATTTTGCATACAAAACAAGTAATTTTAAACTCTTATTTGAAAATTACATTTTTATTTAAATTTACATAATACCTTCGTGATTTTCCCAAATATATCACTAAAATATTATGCAATTTTACATTTATTTCTGTATTTTACAAAACATCATGTATATTTTTTTATTTTGTCTGTGTATTTACATAAAAATATGTAAAAATCACTAGAACATGAAATTTAACGTAAAAATTGTATAATTGCATAGAATTTCTGGGACATCGTACATTTTGATATGTATTTTTAAAGGTTCAAACGGTAATTTTACATAAAAAAAACTAAAATTTACATATTGATCTGAAAATTAAATTTTATGTAAATTTACATACTACTTTCGTGATTTTCCCAAATATATCACTACAATATTATGCAATTTTACATTTTTTTATGTATTTTACAAAACATCATGTCATTTTCTTTATTTTGTCTGTGTATTTACATAAACAATATGTAAAAATAACTATAACATGCAATTTTACATAAAATCTGTATAATTTCATAGAAATTATGGAACACAGTACATTTCGATACGTATTTTTAACGGTTAAAACGGTAAGTTTACATAACAAACACCTGAATTAAGATAATTATCCGAAAATTACATTTTTATTTAAATTTACATAATACTTTCGTGATTTTCCCAAATAAATCACTACAATATTATGCAATTTTACATTTCTCTCTGTATTTTACATAACATCATGTCATTTTCTTTATTTTATTTGGGTATTTACATAAAAAATATGTAAAAATCACTAAAACATGCATTTTTACGTAAAGTCTGTACAATTACATAGATTTTCTGGGATACTGTACATTATGTTTTGTAATGTAAACGGTTAAAAAAGTCATTTTACATACAAAACAAGTAATTTTAGAAACTTATCTGAAAATTACATTTTAATTTAATTTACATAATTCTTTCGTGATTTTCCTATAAGTATCACTACAATACTATGAAATTTTAATTTTACAAAACATCATGTATGTACTTACTTAATTTCAATTGTTTGAGTTTGTCTAGGTAATTACTTAAACAATATGTAAAAACCACTAAGACATGCTTTTTTACGTAAAATCTGTAAAATTACATAGAAATTCTAGAACACGTACATTTTTGTATGTATTTTTAACGGCTAAAACGGGCAAGTTTACGTACAAAACTCGTAATTTTATAATAACATTTTTATTTAAATTTACATAATACTTTCGTGGTTTTCCTAAAAATATTATTTATTTATTTATTTAATTGCACCTGAAATACAAAACAATACAATACAATACTGTTTCTTCGTGGGTTTGGTTCTTCAGGAAGGAGTTGAGGACAATGAAATTATGTTTATCGTTCAAGAGATGTTGTAATAAAGAGTGCTCGCACAGACGTACATGCTTTCTTTATATCCTCGGCATGCGGTAGAAAATGGAACTAAATAATTAACAGTTTTTGAAATCAGCGCCATCTATCTAGCTATATTAGAACTACGTAAGACGGGTAGGTTTCAGGAAATCAAATCACTAATCAATCAGTAAGTTTACTAAGTATCCGATAGCTGGCGCTGTTCTCAGCCTCTGCGACAGCCTGTCTATTAGTGGATTTAGTGAATAACTCTTTAATGAACACCACATAAAAAACAAGTAGAAAAAAAGGTACACACACAGAATGTAACACGGTAACAATAGGTGAAATTTGTTGTTGTATAAAATAAAGCTTAGTTTTAATTATAATATATCTTATTCGAAATTATTATACTAGAAATCAGATCACCTCATCCATTAAAGACACTTAGTAGGTACGGTTCCATCCAGCCCCCTGCCAGACATCCATAAACAATAATACAATAATATGTAACTAGCTGTTACCCGCGACTTCGTCCGCGCAGAATTAAAAAATATAGCCTACTAGCTTCTGCCCGCGACTTCATCTGCGTAGAATTATACATAAAAACTTTCCTCTTGAATCACTCTATCTATTAAAAAAACCGCATCAAAATCCGTTGCGTAGTTTTAAAGATCTAAGCATACATAGGGTCAGACAGACAGACAGCGGAAAGCGACTTTGTTTTATACTATGTAATGATAGTAATGTTCATCAGGGATAATGTAGGAGTCTAATGGTGAAAGAATTTTTCTAATCGGTCCAGCCAGTAGGTACCTAATTTCGGAGCCTATCCAAAGCAAACAATCAATCAAATCTTTTCTCTTTATTATATTAGTATAGATAAATACATACATACACAAATCACGTCTTTATCCCTTACGGCATAGACAGAGCCTAAGTTAACAAGACCTACATGCCTACAGGCCACGTATATTATTTAGTATTAGATAATAATAATATTTGCCTTACAAAAAATATGCGTGGCCTTGCGAGCCGCGTGGTGCGGCGGGCGATAGCCGAGGTGGAGCGGGGAGCGGGGCGGGGGGGGGGACGACCTTGGCCACCGGACGGGAGGCCCGACAGGGTAGCGACATGAACGCGCGCGTTTCTAGTAGAAACTTTCTACTCAAGCAAAGCAAGAGTTAGACGTTAGATCTATGTTCATGACATAATGCCTAGAATTATACACTAGAATAAGTATGTATGTAATGTACGCACCTAGATACCTACGTAGCTTTAAGAAGTAAGAATACTGTGCGCTGGTAGCACTTATACAATCTTCTATACATCTATATACAGATAGCGATGAACATGTCAAATTCGCGGCTGCCTAGAGTCGCAACGTAAATAATTATTGCTTCAGTATCATAGAGATGCACTACCACAGAATAAGTAATAGTATGGCACTACGGAGGGATTTTTCAAAATTCCCACGGGATAAGGAATAAATGGGGTTTATAAGTCCACTGAAAATGGAGCCTAGTAATAACTATAATTCCTAGTCTTGAAATTTGGCACATAAGTAGGGAATCATAACTGCTGAAAATTAATTTCAAGACTTTTCGGAATTCCCACGGGATAGGGAGAAAAAAGGGATTTATATTATTAGAGTAAGTTCTCTAAATATGGACTAGTCACATAATATGGACCACGAAAGTATTTCGCTAGATGTCATTGCTATCGCAGTGAAGTTGGGCGCTTTCGATGCCCTTGCGTCGCGCCCCACTGTCAGTCGATTGCCGCGAGGCTACATGGCCGTGCGTGTCTTTGATCGCCATTTTAAAATTTTAGGCACATTTTATGTCATTTTACGGTGACTTTTGTAAGTTTATTACTACGTTAATTACAGCAACTTATTCTAAAATCTCCGTATTCTAGAAACATTGTTTTGTTAGAGAAAATTCTTGATATAATGTGTAACTGTACGTCATACCTATAACTTTTGTAAAATGTTTAATGCTCAAATGGTACTAGCTTTTATTATGGACCGATGATGAGGTTCCAAATATGGTCTAGTGGTCCATATTATGAGGGATCATGAAAATATGGAGAGGGGGTTTTACAATTATATTTGTTTGTTGTTTGAGACTGATTATAAAAAGAAGTTCCTGATAATTGTTAGCAAAATTGTGGTTATATCGTAATAAAAATATCATGGTCCATATTATGCAACCCTTTTTAGTGTGAAACACCTAGCGGTCCATATTAAGTTACCGCTGTTGTAAGAATTACATGACATATTTTATAAAAAAGAAAATTTTGTTAGAGGATTTGTTTCTTTATTGCAATTTTATTATAGAATGTAAGTACTAGATAGTTATTTGACTGATTCACATTAATTAGACTAGTTTAGCTTTAAAATTCTGTGTTTTGGACCATGATAAATAAGCTGGTGTTAGTGGTATTTTATTTTGATGGGAATATTGCTCAATACAATGGTATATGAGGGCGGAATTTTAAAAATATATTTCTTTGTCATTTAAGACTGTTTACATCAACAAGTTCCTTATAATGTTTGCAAAATCAAAATTATATCATACTCAAAATATCATGGTCCATATTTTGTACCCCTAGTCCGTATTAAATACCTAGTGGCCCATATTAAGTTACCTTTTTTGTAATACCTAAATATGACATATTTTATAAAAACAAAAAGTTTGTTTGAGGATTTGTTTTTTATTGCAATTTCGGCATAGGATGTAACTATCTAGATAGTTTCTCGACTGACTGGCGTTAATCACACTTGTATAACTTCAAAGTTCTGCGTTTCATTTCATTAAATCCATAAGGTAGTCCATATTTAGGGAACTTACTCTACTTTGAAATGTTTTATCTCCGTAAATATTATTATACTAGAATCTTTAAATTTGGCATACTTACCAGTATAATTATGTTATCTGAAAACTGATTACTTAAAATTGATCCTAGCCACTGTTCCCTCCCTGACCCTAGATATGGCATTTTTGGCAAAATACTTACATATGATTATTCGAACTACTTAATGGTTTTTCGATTTTTAATTTAGTGTTATTATTAAATAACCGTGCGAAACCGGGGCAGGCCGCTAGTTGTTAATATACATACAACGAAGTTCAAAACTATGGGTAGTTTTTTTACTACTTTTTGCCGATTTTAAGATTTTTTTTTGAATACTTACCTGTCTTGACATAAGTACTTAACTACCTACCACACGTTTGGTCGCATTAATAGAGTTTACGTCACCCTTGGCCATGAAGTGGGATTTTCTGCCGAAAATCTCACTTCCTGGCCAAGGCAAGACGTAAAACTTTAAGACGAGGCACCCGAAAATAATTCTCACGCTTGTTTCACCCATCTCGCCGCGCCACGATGAGATAGCATCAATTTCTTCCACGCGCAAAAAAAGAGACGAAAGATGGTGGCGTCACTACTGAACACGCGGCATAAGTTCCGAAAGTATAATATAAATCAAATAAAATAAACTACGCGAGCAAATTAAATGATATATCCCAGTTCGCTAGATAGATAGCATTACTATCGTGTCTGAAAGTTTTGAAGTATAAATGCTTATAATTCCGGAATAATTTTCAAAATAAAATAAAATTGGACACTTTTTTGGAATGAAAATCTATCGAGAAAATTTTCACCAATTTCGTCTCTTTTTTTGCGCGTGGAAGCAATTGATGCTATCTCATCGTGGCGGGGCAGGGCGGCAGATTTTGGGGGCGGCAAATTTGGGGACCGAATTTTTTTTTTTTTTTTTATCTCATAGAAATCAAATAGATTTTTCCATGACGGTTTTCTGACGTCTTACAGATAGAATTCTGCAACAAATTTTGCCGATGACTTTACAGCCTATACCTATAGCCTATACCTTGAAAAATTGTAAATCCGCCACTGAGCGTGGGAATTATTTTCGGGTGCCTCGTCTTAAACAAACCACGGGCGGTAATTCGTAAAGCCCATCATCATCTGAAATAACAAAATCTCTATGTCTATTGTCTTAGAATTTAAGAAAAAATATAAATGTCAGTCGTTTCATCTGTTTCAAACTTTCAAAGAACAGAAAATAATGTTTTTTTTATTTTTTTTTTTTTATTTGTTGACATGGGAAACATACAGCAACAATTACACACATAGTTAAATTAATGTAGTAGATACATAAAAGCCAAAACAGTTTCCACTTATAAATTCATACATCTCTTTGCTCGAAAAGTAACACATGCCAAATTAATTTTAAATTTTAACTATAAATTAGAATACTAAAAAAACAAAAAACAATTTAGAAAAAAAAAGACAATAATATTGACAATAATATTGGAACAGTAGGTACCGGATTACAAGCACCTGAGCTCAACACAAAAACATCCACCCAGGCACCGGTTCTCTAATCCAAAATTCCTCTCCTGATTGCAGAAGCAAATTTACGATGGTTGAGTTGAAACAAATCAATATTGGAATATTTTTCATTATAAATTTTGCACGCTCTTGCCAAACATTTGTTACCTACATATTTAGTGCGACTGAAAGGCACTAAGAATAGATGAGTGGACCGAGTTCGAAAACTCGTGCATCTAAATGAAACCTTGCTCAGAAGATCTTGGGAGTCAATTAAATTATTCAGTAATTTATACAAAAATGCGATATCTTTTTTCTCTCTTCGCAGTTCAAGAGACTCGACATTTTTATACTCAAAGTGCCTAAATTTGTACTTCATTCTTTTAATAAATTTACGTATTTTGTAAATGTTGCCTACGTATTTTGATGTAAAAAGGTTTATTGTAAAAAAATTATGATATGAATGTAGATAAAGTAAAGTATGCAACTGTACATAATTAGGCATTAAAACACTCGTTTGATCTTATTACCTATGAAACTCAGCTTCTCTTCGTTTCATAAACCCAAACTCATGTTTTATTTAATGCCCTTCATTATAGTTAATACAGTCACATAAACTACTATTATGCTTTTGTCTGCCAATGGCAGAGAGCTGTCAATTAAAATAAAGTAGATAATAATAAAGCTGGCAAGTACCTAATAAAAAAACTAGCTACAGTATGGAATTTCATCTATTTTTCGTCTACTGGTAGACGAGGTACATAATTATAAACAGTCTGCAAATTGTGCAAAATTCGGATCGAATCGTTCGATCGATCGAATCGTGCCGTCCCGCTCACGTTAATATTATTTAATACGAGAGTGAGCGGGACGGTACTCGGTCAGATTCCGAGGCGGGAGGGGGCTCTGGGGGGGGGGGGGGGGGGAGGGCATGCGATGCGACGCCCGGCTCGCGTTGTCGGCGGGCCAGGGCCGCCATCTTGTCGTTATTCCTTCCTTGGTTGGAGTTGACGTGACGTTGGAAAATAAAGTAAGTTATTTCCTATTTCGATTTTGGGCCAATAAATTGTATTCTAAGTGCTCCAAACGTTTAAGTGTACCCTACGTAATTAAGGTTCAGATTTAAATCAAGGAAAACACGGCGCGCGCGCCGTTTTCATTTCATGTGTTTGCTTTAAATAAAATAAAAATAAAAATTTAGTTCACGCTTTGCTTGCCACGCACTTGTTTAATCTCTTTGGATTTTGGTGTAAATTTGTGAAATCAATGCGAGACTTGTTTGCTTGCTTTTTTGTGTTTCATTTTGCATCTTTAACCTAAAGTGGCACACGTTTGAAAACGTAAGTGAACGTGAAATAAAAGTTAGTGAATCGTCTTTTGGTCTCGCTCCAAAAAGGGGTGGGAGATTAAGTATCAATCTCTCTGCGCACTGTTTTTGGCACTGCTTAATTCTTCTCCTAAACATTTCAGGCTTTCGTTTGAATTGGTGCGCGTGACCTCGCCGGCTGCCGAGTTTCTGACCTGGGCCACGAATTGCTCGCGACTCGACTCAAGAACGCAGTTGCTTTTAGAAGGCAACGTATTCCGCGACTCTCAGGTTGGTTTTTTGGTTAATAATTTTATTTAAATACTAGCGATCGCCCGCGGCTTCGCCTCCGTGGAATCATGAAACGTAAAATTTACATAGAATTTATGGAACACCGTACATTTTGATGTGTATTTCTAACGGTTAAAACGGTAATATTACATACACAACTCGTAATTTTACATATTTAACTCAAATTGTGGCCTTTAGGGCTTTTTGCCTCAGCATCTGTCTACCTCGTAAGGGATATAGACGTGATTTGTGTATGTATGTGTATAGAGTTTAGGTGGGATAAATAAAAGGCTTAAAATGAATGCCCTTTAAGACAGCTTGTTGTGCTATCTCGAGGGTAATCGGGGATGTTTTGGGTGCTCCGCCCCATGCCGAGATGCAATAAATGTAATAATGCATAATGATATAATTAACTGTATTTCGAAAAATCTTCGGGGTTTAAAAGCTTTGGACAAGCCCACATCCCACTGGGTACTGGTATTTTTCAGCCTACTTACTGAATAAGCATTTATCATATTTATTTTCTGTCAGATCACAACTACAGCCATCAGGCAAGATGCCTGTACTTAAAGTGTGGTCAGTGGACCACAACACCAAAAAGACAGTATGTCTTTCGGAAGTAACTATACAAAACCTGTTAAGGATTGGTAAATTGAAAAGATTTAGAATTTCATGTAGATAATTAGTAAGTATTTTGCGCTTTATAGATAGATAGGTAAGTTATAGATAGGCATTTACCCAAATTGCATAGCAATTGACGGTATCGTCTTTCCCATAAGGGCACACGGGGTCTGTGCCCAAGGCCCCTGACCTAGGTGGCCCCAAAAGTTAGATGTATATATTCGCTTACAAGAAAATAGTGTCTGTCAAGTGTTAGTTGTCAATGACCTTCGCTTTAACAATTTCCAATATTCGTTGGTGTCCAAGGGCCCCGGTCTCCTTTAAGACGGTTCTGGCAATTTATGCAATTTAGTTCGTATTTACACAGATTTCAGTACTTAGTACTTATAATATGTTTGGCAAAATGCACATTTAGCTAAGCATATTATAGAATAATATTTATTATCACATGCATGAACATTCTTTACATTTTGTAGGTATTGCATGGTAATTGATACAATTTAGTGAGTATTTACATAGCTTTAGGTACTTACTTACCCCGTAAGGGATAAAGATGTGATTTGTGTATGTATGTATTAGGTACTTAGTACAGTCAAGTTCATAAATACATAAATATCTGAACCGATTTAACAACCAAAAATATATGTACGATTCTCTATCATATTCATCTGAGCAAGCCTTCACTAATATGTAAGCAACTGAAAATTAAAAAATATCTGTACTAAGGTATTCCAATTTTATGTAAACAAGTAAGTAGAAGTTCATAAATATCTGAACAAACTAACACGTCGAATTTTGATTTGTATGCGTTGCATTGAATTGGTATTTTTTTTTTTTTTTTTTATGTGATATGAAAGGTAAACGAGCAAGTGGGTCACCTGATGGTAAGTGATTACCACTGTCCATAGACACCTATATAAAATAAAATTCCTATATAAAATGTACAGAATATTGGAGTATACACACCCACAATTGAATAACTTAACTTTGCTATCTCTGCGATATAGTGAAATTAAGTACAGAATAGTCTACCTACACGGATTCAGAGCTTGTCGTGTTATTGCACTTCATCCGTTTTATTTTGCTAAGAAGACTGAGAACTAGATGATTTATTTATTTATACAGTCTTGTTCAGATATTTATGAACTTCTAATTGTTCTTGAAACTGTTCTTGAAATTGCGTTTATTTGTAAGAATAGTCTTCACAGAAAATCTTCAAAATAAAATCTTAAGAATCATGTTATAGGAGATGCAGCTAGCAACCCATCACTATTTTGATTTCCCTTTCCACCTATACGCCCTAAATCATGCTAAACGTGGCCCTAAGGTTTTGTTACCTTAGGCTCTGTCTACCCCGTAAGGGATAAAGACGTGACATATGTATACATGTAATACATCAAAATACTCACATAAAATTGGAATACACTACATACATACTGTAAGAGTTCAAACATACATACATACATACATACATACATACATACATACATAAACACATACATACATATATCACGTCTTCATCCCTTTTGTGCCACTACATGTTTATTAATATTTGAGAAAACCCGTTTGTAGATATTTATAAATTAACTTCTACTTGTTCACATAAAATTGGAATACGTTAGTACAGTTATTTTGGAATTTTCATTAACTTACATATTAGTGAAGGCTTGCTCAGATGAATATGATCGGAGAATCGTACATATATTTTTGGTTGCTTAATATGTTGAGATATTTATGTACCGTTCTATGTACATATATTTTTGAATCCTTGGATATGCTCATATTTATGAACTTGACTGTACTTATAATATGTTCGGTAAATGCCCTACTAGCTAAGCATATTCTAGAATAATATTTGGTTGGACTATGACTATACTGGCTGAGACTTATAATATTGTAGTGCACTTTGTTTTTTTTAATTTTGTGGGAAAAAAAAAAATTTAGTCCCCGAAATAGCCCCCTTTGGTCCCCCTTTGGTCTGACCCTATTATATGTCCAGCGGTTAAGTAGGTTATGTAGTTTTATAAAAATAAACAAGATGCATCATTGAAAAAAAAATTACTTTTGTTAGTGATAATATTCAATTGTTTTTAACTTCACTAGTTTCTATGTATTTTTTTGCAGCTGGTGAAAAAGGTATAAAGGGAAACAAGGTCTTCTTATCTGATGGGACAGAAATAGACGAAAACGAAGCAATAACAGAGTTTATAGAAAGCCCATTCCTTATTGGCGACGAGTATGGACACAACACAGTAAGCAGGCATTCTACTGACAGTGCTAGTACATGCACTGCTCGCAATTTCATGTCATCACCGTCTACATCGAATACTACTATTATCAGTAACAGCAGCGCTCATGCTGCATTCTGCATTCCATATGATAAAATACCAAATTCATTATTGGATAAGCTCAATAATGTTTCGCATATAAGGAATGCAGACCTCAATGCAATTGTGAGGATTGTGGCACAGGAGTTGATCTATGATAACCCACACCCTACTAGATCAATTTATAGAGTAATAGCTCAGGAATTATGTGATCGGTACCCTTGTTTATATGACAGAGATGAAGATACTAACCAACTGATTGGGTCCGGCTACAATACTGTGTTTAAAAAGATTGAGGAAAGAATACATTATCTTCAAAGACCAAACCAAACTGGAAATGGGACATTGTCAAAGAAAAAGAGAAAAGAAATTGTGAACTTCAGTGCTGGATGTAAAGAATGGGAGCCAACTATACCAGAAGAAGAAACTCCAGACAGTCTGCATGAGAAACAATCGTGGCTTGCAATAAATTCCACCATTAATGAAAGAGATGAAGAAAAATTAAAGCATTTCATGGATGACACTTATTCATATTTAAGACAGTATTTGAACACAAGCCCCACCATATCAGCTGTTATTGCAGAATGGCCAGTCTTAATGGAACCCAAATATATGTTACAACACTTTGATAGGTTATGCTGCATCAACTCCTCAGAGTGTATGAGCACATTTCTGGAAAAAAAATTAACAGTAGCTGACAAAATTAAAACGTTATTGAAAATAACAGAAGCTGCAGAGGCCAATAATGACGACATTCTGTTTTTTTTTAAACTAGTCGGAAAGTATTTTAAAGAAGATTTCGAGAATGTTCTTTTTCAGAATCATCAGGTATGTGTGTTATCCCATACTAATATTATGAATATGAAAGTGAGTTTGTCTGTCTGTTTGTTTATTTGTTCCATTCCTACGGCTCTACTGGATTCTAAATTGCAAATTTGGCAGAGAGATAGTTGGACATCCGAGGTTTAACATAGGACTTTTTATACCAAAAAATTGCAGTTCCTTTTAAATTGCAGTACCTAGTACCTTAAATGTATTCATATATATATATTTCTATAACTTTATTTGCAGGAAGTGACAAGAGCTGAGGTGTGTGATCTACCGAATATACCAGCACCAAGTATAGTTGCAGTAAACTTTGGAGGTGGGTTATTTTAACAAGCTTTAATTTAACTTGCAATGCACAGTGTGACAAGACCCTCATTTTTAAACCTTATTTCTATTTATATTCGCAGATAATGATAAAATCTACTATTTAGTTGTGGAGAAGCAAGTAATCAGCGAAGTATCCAGCGTTTGTGATGCTCTGAAAATTCTGACTGCAGCATATTACGTGTTTAATTTGGCATACCCTCAGGATGGACAATGTTGTTTGGAGTTTATGCAACGATATATTTTTAAAATAAACCCTACAGAGGGAAGCAAAGTGAAGATGACAACCAAGCAGCTAAAAGGTAACATTTTATCGAAAGTGCTGTCATTAATTACGAAACTGAGAAAAAATTGAAAATTGCAATGCCATTCACTTGTAACTATTGTAGTAAGAAATTTCCGTATGTGTCTAGTTATAACTTACACTTAAGAAGTCATCGATTTTGCAAGAATGTTAAATATGTGTGTGCCTTAATTAGTTGCAAAAGAGTTTACGAAACTTACGAATCATTTAGAAGTCATAATTATAGGCTACATACATCAGAGACCTATAACCTCGACGTATCTTACAATGACAATGATTGCGATAAAACATTTTTGCAATGTGAAATATGTAACAAACGGATTCTTTCACGTAATTTAAAATATCACAAAACACTACATGACATTGCTTCCGGTAAAAGTGTTCCTTGTCCTCAATCCGTAGAATGTCAAAAATCATTTAAGAGTGCATCAGCTTTGAAAACTCATGTGTATCGTTATCATTCTCTTCAGATTGATAGTTCAACTGAAAACAATGTTGTGTCACAAATACCTTATCCTGATATTCACAGTACAAATGCCAACGAAATAGGCATAAATACATTTTATACTAATGAGTTGGAAGCAGAATCTCAGCCTTTTGATATAAAGGAATTATTACTTGTTTTGGTTAAATTGGAATCAAAAAATGTATTGTCACAAGATGCAATCTTCAGCATAGTTGAAAGTTATGCAGATATACATGAAAATGCTCTTCAAAATATTAAAGATAAGTGTTTATCTTCTTTAAGTGGTTTTCCTGACTCTGCGAGTAAATTAGAACAAGATGTTTTCAATGAGCGCTATTCTGAGAGTATAAAATGTACTTGGCGTAAGACTTTGACAAGCAGATATTTAAGGGCTGCACTATACAAGAAATATTTTTCTGTCATTTTACCAGTCACCATAAAATTTGGTAGAAACAATAACCATAAAGTCTGCGACTTTAGTTATGTTCCAATATTAGAAACTATACAGTCTATGTTTCAGGATAAATCTTTTGTTGAACAATTTAATACTCCATATGATAAAGTTAATGGTTTGCTGACAGACATATCTTGTGGTTCAAGGTGTTCGCAAAATGACTTTTTCAACAATACTGACACACTTAAAATTATTTTATTTCAAGATGCATTCGAAATTTGCAATCCCTTGGGATCATCCAAAACTAAGCATAAAATGTTAGGAGTTTACATGACTTTTGCAAATCTCTTACCTCATAACAGATCTAAAGTAGACAATATAAAATTAGTGTTGTTGTGTAAAGAAAAATATTTCAAGGAGTTTGGCCAAGATAAAATATTTAAAAAATTGATTGACGATATCAAAATTCTGGAAACTACTGGAATGTTTATTAAAAATCTTAATAAAGCAATATATGGGTCTCTTTTGACATTGATCGGTGATAATTTAGGCAGCCATACCGTTGGGGGTTTTGTGGAAAATTTCAATGCTACTCATTTTTGTAGGTTTTGTTTGGTAGAAAAAGTAAATTTTGAAAAAGATCCTACTCTAATAGGTAAAATTAGAAATCTTCAAGAATACTGTAAGGACGTTGAAACAGCTGAAGCTCTCAATTCCATGAACAGTTCCACTGAACCGTTGCGACATTCCCGCGGAGTAAAGCGAAATTCTGTTTTTAATGCGTTGGAACATTACCATGTCGTAAATGGATTACCTCCTTGTTTAGGCCACGACCTATTTGAAGGAGTTGTGCAGTATGATCTTCCACTTATAATCAATTCCTTTATCAGTAGCAACTACTTTTCTGTGAATTTTTTAAATATGAAAATAGACAAAATTACAAAAGAAACAAAAGTTGGTATACCTTATTATTCAAATCGATGTAAAAAATTATGTGGTCAAGCGCTCGAAAATTGGTATTTTCTTAAGTACATTCCGATTATTTTGTTTGGACGTGTAGAAGTGGAGTATGATTTGTGGAAAATGATAATAATTCTGCGTGAGATAGCAATGCTTGTTTGCGCTTACGAGATTTCAATTGCTCAAACGGCTATAATAACATCTTTGGCTAAAGAATATTTAGCGCTTAGAAAAGAACAATTTCCTTGTGTACCGTTAAGACCCAAACACCATTTCATGTTGCACTATGGCCAATTGACGAGGGTCCATGGTCCCTTGATTTATTCATGGACACTTCGGTTTGAAAGTAAACATCGATTTTTTAAAAACATTGTACGGCACGTACCCAATTTCATTAACATTTCGAAATCTTTGTCGTATCGACATCAATTATACCAAGGTTATTTAGGGCAAGGAACACAATTCAGTTCTAAAATTGTTGCTTATAATGCGCTTGGTATAAGCGAAGCCAATATTAACTCACAAGTTATGTCATTATTTTACGAGAAAAAGTTAGACCCAGCAAATACAATTACTTCACAAAATATTGATTACAGAGGTTTAAAATATGTTCTAGGAGACTACATCTTGTACAAATGCCACGAACTGAGATTGTACTTTTTAAAAATTAGCCTCATTTTCTTTAAAGACTATGAGAACCCCATTTTTATAGGAACTTGTCAACAATTTGAATATAACCTTCAGTTAGGGTTATGTCACACTACTGAGAGCTTACATAAAGACTTATTGTTGTGCGAATACAAAGATTTACTACAGGTGCACGCCTATAAACCCCATGCTATTGGACAAACATTGTACATTGTTTTGCACCACTCATATGTAGATTTCTATAACGATTAATTTAAAAAAATGCACGTTGTATGTTTTAGCTTTTGTTTTTCAAATAAGTATATATGAGGAAAGTGAATCGCGTACCAGGATGGAACCCTTTCATAACCAATGATAATGACAATAGTAGTGTATGGTTCCACGCTGGTAAGCGATTCAGTTTCTTTGACTGTATATTAGGTCCATATATTTTATAAAATAAAAAATTTTTACTCAGTCTCTCGGCGGCCCCATGAAGGCTGATAAGCAGTACGTCCATAACATAACAAATAAAAAAAATGGCTGCATGAATCTGTACACAATGACATTTGTCACTGACGTTGATAGCACAGCACTTTCGGAAGCTAAAAGAAACAACGGGTAAGTGGCGCCGTCTGTAAATTGTTGATGTTACTAAACCATACATGGGGAATTTCACTAAAAATTACCATTAATTTCTCGTATAAGAATCAGTAGTGTTGTTGATTCTGAGTAGAAATAACCCAAAAGTTCCAAAATCTGGGAAAAAATACATGTATAATGGTCATTTTTGTTGAAATTCCCCATGGATGGTTTAGTAACACCAACAGTTTACAGACGGCGCCACTTAGCTGTTGCTTCTTTTAGCTACAAATGTCATTGTATACCACAGATTCAAGCAGCCGTTTTTTTAAAATTATTATGTTATGGACGTACTGCTTATCAGCAGTCATGGGGCCGCCGAGAGACTGAGTAAAATGTTTTTATTTTTATAAAATATATGGCTCAACGGAAAAATCTGTAACTTTTTTCTGTAGCTAAGGATGGTTGTTCCCGTCAATAGAAAAATCACCAAGCACTTTTAAAATTTTCATACATTCCCCATTAAGTCCTGGCCTCTTTGTTCATCTAAAAGTAAAAATATGATAATATATTGTTTTATTTCAAAGTATGATTTGATGTCAATTTTTGTTAATTTGTGTTAATTAAGTGTATAAAAATATTGTGACTGATTAATAGAATCTGTTAATTAAGTAAGTAATAAATTAAGTAAGTCTTTGTTCATCTAAAAGTAAAAATATGATAATTATATTGTTTTATTTCAAAGTATGATTTGATGTCAATTTTTGTTAATTTGTGTTAATTAAGTGTATAAAAATATTGTGACTGATTGATACAATCTGTTAATTAAGTAAGTAATAAATTAAGTAAGTCTTTGTTCATCTAAAAGTAAAAATATGATAATATATTGTTTTATTTCAAAGTATGATTTGATGTCAATTTTTGTTAATTTGTGTTAATTAAGTGTATAAAAATATTGTGACTGATTGATAGAATCTGTTAATTAAGTAAGTAATAAATTAAGTAAGTCTTTGTTCATCTAAAAGTAAAAATATGATAATATATTGTTTTATTTCAAAGTATGATTTGATGTCAATTTTTGTTAATTTGTGTTAATTAAGTGTACAAAATATTGTGACTGATTGATAGAATCTGTTAATTAAGTAAGTAATAAATTAAGTCTTGGTAGTATGTACAGTCAGTATAATATGAAACATCCAAGGTGACCAAAAAGTTCGACACACCATACGATTTCTTTGGTGTACCGAACTATTTGACCGACTTGGATGCTTCAAACTATGTGACTGACTGTACAAACAAATACAAATTTTATGTATAACTTAGGTCTAAATTTGCATGTTACTTTAAGATGCTCGCTGATTTTCTCAATAAGTAAATGTAAACAAAGATCTTAAACCATAATATACTGCTGTGTGCTTGTACTAAACATTGGTTTCTTTCATTTAAATATAATATTTCTAACAGAATATTGTAAATGAAAGCTTTCTAGAAAGGGAACATGTATTTTTTGGAAAACCTTTTCATGTATTGTTTATAAATTAGTATTTTAACTTAATACATATGTAGACTAAATCATTTGTTGGTAAAACAAGTCACTGTAAACTAGAGGAAAATTATCTATTTCTATAGAAAAACTCAATACTTCTCTGAGAATGTACCTTTGTTAGTTGATATCCTACATCCAAACTGTATTCTTTTTACCAGTGAATTACAGGCATTTATTCTTACATATGCGTTTAGCATATAAATCTACTCTCCTTCACATCGGTAATGCAAAAGTAATAAAAGGGTGAGGGCAAAAAGTTACACACCGTAAGGTTGCGTATAACTTTAACGGTGTGTAACTTTTTGGTCCTCACCCAAAAATGACTTGCGTTACCTATGTGAGTAAGTTGATTTATAAATACGCTAAAAGCTTATATATAACAAGAATAAATGCCAGGCCCTGTATTCGGCGAAACCGAGCTAAAATCATAGGTATCGCTGAACGACAAACTCCATACTAAAATGCGCATTAATGATATGATTTTCACTCACTTTCTGTGGCCTGTAATTAATTAACCGGTAATAAAATAATACAGTTTGGTTGTACGATTACCATGAACGAGGTACATTCACATAGAAATAGTGAGTTTTTCCATAGAAATATGTAATTTTTCCTAAGTTTACAGTGATTGTTTTTACTAACAAATGATTTAATTATACATGTTATTATGTTTTTTTACTTACAATATTCTGTAAAAATCCTCCTAAATTATTGAACATTACATATGCTTATGTAGATAAATCTACGTAAATGCATGTGAAATCTTATATTCTTATGTAGATTTACATACATAATATGTAATAAATATTACATATATGCATGTGAAAATCCTACACTTATGTAGATTTACTAACATAAATGTAAAACTACATAACAATCATGTAACAAGAATACACAAGTTTTATGTAGATTTGCCTTCATAATCAGTAAATCTACATAGAAGTATGTAATCGCATTACACGGATTTATGTAGTTTTACCTATAAAGTAAGGTAAACTTACATACGTTTATGTGATCAAAATACTCAATTTTATGTAGATTTAAATGCGTATATGTAAAGCTACATAAATTTATGTATAAAAAATTACATAATCTTACGTAAAATACCCACGGTATTGTGTAGATTTACCTGCACAATATGTAAAGCTACATTACAAGGGTGTAATAAAATTACAACTGATTTGTGTGGTTTTACCAAATAGTAGGTAAAGCTACATACATTTATGTGAACAAAATACGCAGATTTATGTAGATTTAACTACATTTATGTAATTCTACATAAATTATGTTGTATAAAAATTACATAAAATGACGTAAAATATCTACGGGTTTCTGTAAATTTACCTATGATAAATGCTTTTACTTACATGAAATGTATGTATATTTCTTTCACATATTTTTATGTAAATTTATATCACATACTTTTATGTAAACTCGTTTCACATTTTTTTTGTGTAAACTAATATTACATATTTTTATGTAAACTCATATCACATATTTTTTATGTAGGCTCATTACATTATTTTTATGTAAACTAAAATCACATATTTTTTATGTAAACTAAAATCACATATTTTTTATGTAAATTCATCACATATTTTTTATGTAAATACACATTACATAAGTTTATGTAAACTTAAAATACATCCATTTATGTAAAAATTTACATACAAAAATATTTACATATTATGTAAAAAAGCTGTTCTGTAAATTTACATTGGCATGTAAAATTACATACATATTTAATTTTACATAAAAGTGAGGGCTACGAAAGTTGCCCTCACTTTTATGTAATTTTCCCGAAATATTTTTAACAGTGTAGTTACTGTAGAATTCTGAAAGAGACTTGTAAGATTTGACCTAAAAACATGTGGCGGTTGTATTAGTTTGGCTAAATAGCCGTTTTCTAGGACTTTTAAATCATACCTGTAGTTGTTTGCTTCCATTTATTGATTTTCAAAGAAACGCTTTAAGGGCGGGACTAAATTTACATACGTACATAAATCACGTCTTCATCCCTTACAGAGTAGACAGAGCTTAAGGTAACAAAACCTAGTGTGTGATGGCTTGCTAGCCGCATCGTCTATAACAAGATTGCTAATATTTTCGCCAATAATATAGCCCTGTTTTCCAGGGTTTTTAAATCATAGTTTAATAAATATTTCCATACATTTATCAATGTTCAAAGTTAAACGTTTTATGCGCGGGAATCAATATTGAATCAACCATTTAAAAGGAATATCTTTGTTGGGGTGTTCAGTCGAACTAACACAATAACCTGGTCCCTATTTCACCAATTCGACAATTGTCGGTGACAAGTGACAATTCGATTTGCAATGCGTGGTCAAGCTGAAGCCAACCGGCGTAGATTCTCGTCGAGTTTGTAAACATAATTGTCACCATTCACCGACAATTGTCACTTTGGTGACATAGGGGCATGCGGAAATATTTCGTAACAAATTTAAGAGAGCCTGCACATTGCGAGATAAATAAAATCTTATAAAAATTTGAAATTGTTCTCGACTTCGTAAATTAAGACATTTTACTAATACAACATCAACAACAATCAGAACAGAATAAAAAACACAAAACTTTTGGAACGTGTTCTGCTATCGATTCTAAGTATACCCCGCCATTTTTTTTTAAATATCTTCCATGTACAGACTTTCGACCCTCTTCAGCTTTATTATATGTACAGATAGAACGACCCCTTAAATGAGTCCTCGCCGGCGCGGCACAGGGGCGCGGGGTAGGACGACAAAGGGGGCCGAAAGGTGCGGGCGAGTGCGCCTGCAACCCTCTCGGCCCCCGCGGTAGTTCTACCCCGCGCGGGCGAAGACTCATTTAAGCGGTCTGTCTATATATAGCTGTTGCCTGCGCCCATGTGTTTTTTTTTAATAAAGACTCTTTCCGAAACCGCTCAAATGATACAAATTGATACCCATGTATTTATTCACACGAAGGCGGTTTTAAAGCGCGGCGCTTTTTATAGAGCACTATTCGATTTTCGACGTTGGGCGTTGGACGTTAAATCGAATTGAGCTTACGGAACTCCGCGTTTCTGTTCTGACGCGACGTTTTTTAAGCGCTCGTGCGAATGAGACCTATTGTTTCACAAAACGCCCACAGTCTTGCTAAACATGGACTGTAGGCTTCCTGTGTCTTGCCTAAGGCTCGGTCTACCCCGTAAGAGATAAAGACGTGAGTTGTGTATGTGTGTTTATAAAACTTGCCCCGACAATAACGAACACAACAAAAAATAGTAGGTACCTACATTACAGACCCAGGGCGGTGAATTCGTAATTGTCCCAGATCGCAGGTGTTTGCGGCTCGAACCGAAGGTGAGGGCCATAAATATGCAATCTGGGGCTTTACGAATTACTGCCCGTGGTTTGTATAAAGTTTTACGTCTTGCCTTGGCCAGAAAGTGAGATTTTCTTATCCCAATTACGGCCAAGGGTGACGTGAAGAACTATGTACTCTCATTTGGTCTTGTCGTGCCGCGGGAACCTACTTTATTACAGATCTCAATTTATTCCGAAGCTGTCGAACGTTTATCCTATATTATGTAATACTTTACATTTTCTTGCTTCGTCGCGTCGTGTGGTGACATCTGTTCATTGAACAGTAAAGAGCATAACGTGTCAAAATACATCCAAGCTTAAATGTAAACAAGTGAACTGTTAATCAGGAAAGGTTGACTCCGTATAAGTACTTGAATAAGTAGGTACTAGAGTACAGTCAGGGCATGAATATATGTACGTTACCAAGACGTCAAAAACATCTGTACACCTTTATGCCGCAAACAATAAGGTCGGTGGTACATATTCGACATGATGGCTTGTGTCACTCCGCAAAGGCACGTGTACGACAGCTACGTTTGTTCGACACATACTTGGAGAAGTACAAAAGTCTTTGAATGACTCTGGAATGTTCCAACAGGTTTTGGGTTAGTTTAATAGGTTACTCTTGTAAATGCTTTTCATTGTAATTTTGGGCTCAAAATAAAGTCACTTCTTTGACGCCACACACAGAATATCGACCAATCAAAATTTATCAAAACATTTGTTAAGAGGGTTTATTAATATTGAGCTGGCAACGTTGCTTTTTTGGTGTTTTTTTTCACAGAAATTGAATGAAATTTTGATATTCGCGTGTGTTGTGTTCTTCGTTTTTAGTGTATCAATGTGTATAATGCAGTAATTAATCTTGACGGACTTTATTTTCTTATTAACCTTTTTGCCGCCACGTCAATACCCATACGCCTGACGTCTTTATTGCGACGTATTAAATTGAACCTAAACCCAATTGAACAAAGTTACTTTCGCATTGAAGTAATGGACGTATAAATAGGTCGGTGGCGTTGAACCTGCGGTGCTGATATACATTTTGGCTTCGAAAAAGTTAAACGATAATATATCCTTATTCCCTTTTAATACGAAATTAAAAGTCAATCATGATTAATCATCGCATTGGACATTTATTAACTTAACTTATTATTAACTTTTATTTTATTTAATTTCTGTGAAATAATCGTAAAACATCACCAAAAATGCGACGTTGCCAGCTCTAAGAATTAAATCATGACAAAAATTTACGGAGGCGTTCAATCAAACTAAATCGATTACCGTCTGAAGTATTCTAGATTCATTCAAGACTAACTAGAGTTCCCTCTAAACTAATGGGTCGCACAGACCTAATCGTCTTGGACGTGTGATTGCGGTAGCAGTGTAATCTTCTTTCAAACCGTCAACTTCAGGATAGATTTTGGAATAAGGACACAGGCAAGTTAGTAGGTTTTTATTAACAACTCAGTGGGGGTTTTTATCTTGTAAGAGGGATTCAGGATTGAGGCAAGGTCCAAGGGTACCGTGGGGAAGGCAGTGTTAGTGGGTTCGTCCATTTCAGGTAGGATACTCTGGGGAAAAAATGGAACTACTTTTAACATTATTTTTCTTACAAAGCACATAATTTCGACCTTCGGATCACGCATCGTAACATCGTAAGCGATCCATTTTATTTTAAAAACACCCCTTGAATAATCTTTTAAAGTCGCTTGTCGCTACTTGATAACCAAACATCCTGTACTCGTGTACAATGCGACAGTTCAGTCAACGTCATATAGTTTGAACCTTCCAAGTCAGCCTAATAGTTCGGTACACCACAGATATAGCAAGGCGTGCCGAACTTTTTGGTTACCTTGGACGCTGACTGTACCTATTTAAAAAGACCTTCGAGACCGTCTTGTTGTTTCATTCACTCATGGATATGTTACTTGAATCGGCCGATGGTATCCGAAACCCGAATGTCGTTCTAGGAGCTGTACCGGTCTCAAGTTGAAGCAAAAACTATAGATATAGACTATAGACTATAGACATAGACTATAGACATAAACTATAGACTATAGACATAGACTATAGACATAAACTATAGACATAGACTATAGACATAGACTATAGACATAGACTATAGACATAGACTATAGACATAGACTATAGACATAGACTATAGACATATACTATAGACTATAGACATATACTATAGACATAGACTATAGACATGGACTATAGACATAGACTATAGATAGACATAGACTACCGACAGAGATTATAGACATAGACTCACCGTGTACAGTCAGCTCCGAGTCCCGATTCAGCTCGTACAGGCGCAGCGCCTCGTCAAGCTCAAGCTGCGTCGATATGGTGCACGGGTCACCTTCCTCGTCCACCCATTTCATCGTAAACACCTGCCAAAGGATACCATGTTAATCATGTGTATGAAAATATCTTTATTTTAGTTTATAAGTACTTAATGGTTTTAATTAAAAAATTTAACTGTCGACATTTTTATTCTGAACTGACGATTTCAATATAAATTATTTCGTCATTTAATTTGAAGTGATCAAATAAATACTAAATACACCCCCTTGCAAAAAATCGGGCCTATGGTTTTCAGGCTTTTAGGCATTAAAGCTTAGAAAGTATGCTTTTATGGACACAAAATACAAAGCCATGGGTGCCCGTTTTCTTTTCAAGGGGATGTAAATCGAGGTGAAATGCGACTAAAACTAAGACAGTAAAAAAGTAACGCGATAGTTAAGTACACTGCCGAGGTGAAATGCGCCTAAAACTTAGTTATAACGAGTGCTACTTGCGACACAAGCGATAAATACCTAAATATACGATCTAAGAGGAATTCATGCTTTTGAGGTAAAAATGACTAACAAATCCTTCAGAAGTATCACTAAGTAAGTAACATTAACATCATAGTTTGATCATTAGAAGTATTAAGTAATACCCTGACAACAATGACAACATTTACTTTGCTGACAAGGTCGACAATCGTATCGCATATATTGAACTTGGCGATTGCCTTCCATACTTGGTCGCTTTTATGGTCCACTTATTATTTTCTTTAGTAAAAACTCTTTGGAGTTGTCTGTTTGAAAAAAAAATTGTAACGGTAAAACCATATAAAAATAAAAAGCAAAATTCGAAAATAATTACCTACACAGAAACATTATTGTTACCTACTCAAAATTAAAAAAATATATATTAAAGGAACCATCCATAGACAACCTACGACGATCGTATATACTTCAATCACGGTGATCTTTACAATATGGCGTCTGCTTAAATCTGGAACATTCCTGTTTCCAGCGTAATAAACTACGCCGTAAAAGTTTCCACAACACCGGGCTTCGCCTTATCGCGGAACAATAAAAAAAGTGTTATTTATTCCGTTCATTGTAAATTTTAAATGTACAATATGCCCAGGGGGGTAGTCAGAAGCCCCCAGTAAATCATAGTGATGAAGCACTCTGTACTTTCCGTGTAAGGGATGGAATTATTATTGTTGGAAATATACAATTTTAAAAGGTTTTAGTACTGGCCACACTGGTGACCCTAAGGGCTGGCATTTATTTCTCTCAAAGGCTAAGAATAGCAGTTCCGAGGGTGTCCCATTATTTTGTAGACCGAATTTTCACATAACATAATTTCATAGATTTTTTTACGTAATATACTCCAACTACATTCTTTCGGATTTTGGCCCCCAGGCCTAACATTTGCCTGGAGAGAGATCTCTCTATATATTAATAAAATTTCAGTTTTATCCCATGTTCACAGCCGTAATAAAAACACATTGAAGCGCTAATACCTAATTCTATACTTTACACGATGAAATCCCGTTTAGCCATTTCAATATGTAATACTGATTTATTCCAGGGGCGCTGACTCCGTGGGTGCTCGGGGGCTCGAGCACCCATGAGAATAGACATTACGAAACAGATCAGTAATCGCCTTTTAGGGATAGGTGTTTTTTCATTACCTGACGACCCGTTTTCGAGTCATCAAATAAGCATGAGCACCCACGAGGTTTTCTAAAAGTCGGCGCCCCTGATTTATTCAGCATTGTTTCTAGAAAAGACAATATTCCATTGTCTCAATTTTAAAATAATGTGCCGTTACTAGTCTCAAAGCGAGTCTAAACACGCGCGAGAGCAGACAATGATAACAGAATAGCACAAGGCCTCACGGTTACACCACACACAACGTGACGCGTGATCCTGCACTAGCAGTCCCTAATTATAATTAGTAATATTGAAGCCGATATCTAATGAAATGAATATGCATAAATATTAATCACGTCTTCATCCCTTAGGTACGAGGAGAGCCTGGGGCGGGGTTTCTCCAAAAATAATATTTTCAATCTCTCATTCAGAAAAGTTATTTTGACAAGAGGAATCAAAGTGCAAGTTTTCTGTTCAAGTCTTTTTTAAGTGTTGTTTTGCAAATGCAATTTTTTGAAGTTGATAATTGTAAAATTACGCCATTTTCTATTCTGTTTGCTCTTTAATATATTTAGAATTGCTTTTTTTTTTCAAGTTTCGTTAAGAAACTGCTCAGTATGGAAGTTGTATTTCTTAATCCCCAATACCAATCAGGACTTTTTTAAGAGCGAGTGTACTTTCGGCGTTTTGAGCGCGCAATTTACGTTTTCGGTATAGCTGGCTTCTACATATGCCGTTGATTTGCTGATCGAAAGTTTTTAAAATTGCAAAATTTTCCGTGAAAATTGCAGAAAATTTATAAATTTCTATAAGTGAGAATTGAAACTTTCCATTTCCAATATGGAATTTTGCTTTATTTCTTATGATTAATTATATTTATGGAGGACAGCCGCATTGAAACGAAAATATAAATTCCCTTCACTCCTTTTCCTGTGGAAATTTCCAAAATATTTCCTTAGTGCATCTTGTGTATGGATGCCATGCGTGTGTGTGTGTTTGCATCAAAAGGTGTTATAGGGCAGCTTGGAAAACAGCATTTGCTTCCCGAAATACCTTTAGGTCTCCCAGGAACAGACATGAGCAATGGTCTACCATTTTTATCATATGTAGCTTTATGTTATTGTTGTTTGCATTGTTGTAAAAACTAACCCCCTTATTCATAAACACTCTATAGGCTTCTGCTAACTTAGCAATCCTTTGTCCTTATCTGTGAAAGGTAAATGTCAAAGGACAAACAATTGCTACGTTAGCAGAAGCCTACAGTGGTTATGAATAGGGTGGTTAAACTGTTTAAGATTTAGGCATTACTTTGCAGTGTCAAATTAAATGGAAAGCCTATATTGCAGAGTAGCAAAATCAAATTATCCTTTTTTTTGTATTATTGTTGTAGCAAACTATTAAATTACACCCGTTTTTTCTAAACTGTTAGATTCAATTCAATGGCAACACATTCTTTTCAATCAGTACTAGCCTTCAAGCGCCTTAAATATACTAGTGGCACAAAATTTGCCATACAAAATTATCTATTACCACATATATGAGGGCCACGTTTTTTGCTGCTCAGTATACATATCACACTCAAAGGTTGACTGGAAGAGATCCCTTAAAGGGATAAGTCCACCTTTGTGCATGTATCTCAGTGTTTGTCAATTGTATTTTGTCTTGTTTATTTTGCACAATAAAGAGTTTACATACATACATACATACATATTTATTATAGTGCAGTCCAGCCATACCTGATCTGGCAGAAAGCGGCAGATGGCAATCATTTCCTGCGTAAACTCCTCCAGCGTGATGTTATGGTTGATGTAGGTGATCATCACATCCCCGCCATACACCGTCTTGACCTTTACGTCATTGTCGTGGTTATCCTGGTTCACCATTTGGGTCGGCATCATTACACGTTCGGATTCTTCTGAAATTGACAAACAATCATGTAAGTTGTTAATCATACATGTAGAGAGTCATTATTATAATGTATCGTCAAGTTCTAGCTTCAGCACAGTACAATGATTTCTTCCAACAGTTGTTTACAGTTTATAATTATAAAGGTATGTTCTTATACACATCTATATATCTAGCCAATCACTTGCAATTCACACTACTGCTTTGAGAGGCGTTTTTTAAATGCTGATTTAGAGGTTTAACAATCATAAAAAAACTTGAATAAGTTGATGTTGTGGTATATTTAAGTCCCAATACGCAGCTCGAGACTGTTTGAGGTAAATGTGAGGTTATAAAAGAAATAAAACCTTGCTAAACAAACGTTGCATTTCATAAAATGCACAGTTTATGCACATTCTAATAAGCTCCACTGTAAGGTTTCAGTTGTAACCTTCTGCTGGGATTATTACAATAAAATATAATGATTTATATGTTGGCGGTTATACAACAAGTCTTTATGCATGCTTCGCTTCCTGTTTCGACCTTTATAATAGCTACTTTACCATAATAACATGACGAACATTCCCATAACATGAATCACTAAAATACATACACGATATAACCTTTCAAGATGCGCTTCTTGAACACGATTAAGGCACTGAAGTGAGATGATGCGTGAGATTATAATCCCATTGATGAATTGCGGAAAACAACTCTCAGAACTTTATCAATTAATTCCACTAATAAAACATCAACAAAACTTTGACACTTGCAACTGACACACCGCTACTTCCTGACATTCCTTGAGAAGTTGCAGGCAGGCAACAATGGAGCCAGGAAATATTCTGTCTCTTTCTCACTATAACTAATAATGCCTGTAAACTGAGAAAGATATACCGGGCTCGTTGAATAAGCTGTTGGCAAGGCAGTGTTGCCATAAAAAGTTTTCAACAGTTGCATTAAGTTTTGAATTGCAACAACTTTGGAACCATTTCTACTTTAATCTTGATATATACAAATTTAAATAAAATGGAGTCACTGCTGATTGTAAATCACTAGAATTTTTAGTTCATTTCGTATTTTTTCTAAGTTTTTCAGAATCACTCACAGAAACTTTTAATTTATAAAATAAAACCAGTTACGTTGTATTCCTAAACGAAATGTCAGTCTGTTCTCGTCTTGGCATTTTCTCGTACTGTTAGTTAATTTGACCAATCACGTACGTAGCTGTCATTTTTATTACTTTACAATTCGCAAAAATTAGCCTGAATTAATAGTGATTAAAGCAGTAAAAAAACATTACGTAGTTTACTGTCAATCAATTGGAGTCTTTTGGGTTTGGTTTGGTAATTTTGTAATTGAACATTTCCAAAGTGCAATTGGTATTTTTTGTTATTTTCTTTTAGTTATTGATTTCTGTAAAGTTTAAGTTAACCATGGTGAGATATTTTTTGCTTCATTGCGTTTGTAAATAGGGCATTATGTGTAATATTGTTGTGATGACTAATGCCTGGATTTCTTAAGAGCTTACCAGATCGGTAATCGTTTTGGTCGTTTCAGACGGAGCAGCAAATGGATTGCGCTTTGGACTTGATGCGGAGGCTGCCGCCCCAGCAGATCGAGAAGAACTTAACAGATTTAATAGATCTCGTGCCAAGTTTGTGTGAGGATTTACTGTCGTCTGTGGACCAGCCTTTGAAGATTGCCAAAGACCGTAGTAACGGGAAGGATTACTTGTTATGTGATTATAACAGGGATGGGGACTCGTACAGGTCTCCGTGGTCGAACACATACGACCCTCCGCTCGAGGATGGCTCCATGCCCTCTGAGCGCCTAAGAAAGCTAGAAATCGACGCCAATCACGCGTTCGATCAGTACAGAGAAATGTATTTCGAAGGCGGAGTTAGCTCTGTGTATTTGTGGGACATGGATCATGGATTTGCAGGTTTGTATGACTATACTCAAACCCTGTCATTAAGGCATATAACCATTATTGCATTATTGATTTGCTTGCAACTTGTGTTCTCTGTTAATTTAGTTTTTGCAAATGGGATTGGATAGTGCAAGAATTTCTAATCACCTCAATACTTAGGTGGTACTATTGTAATAATTGCATTTAGAAATAGATTTCCACTGCTAATTGCCATTAATTTGTTTAATTTTACAATGTTGAAGATACATAAACAATGCCTTATATGGACATTTCCTTTATGCATGTGAATTAGTGATAAGAAAGAATGTTATTTTGATATCAAAGAACAGTTTTTTTTTAATTTATTACTGGCAATGTGTCAAACAATAGATTCATAGTGCAACAATGATACTTTGAAGAACAATAACTGGATTCAGTAAAATAAATAAAAATTGAATAAGTTTGTAGGTAATGTTTCAAAGTTAGTATTTCACTATCTAATTTATGTCTCACATGTAATATTTTCCAGGTGTAATATTGATAAAGAAAGCAGGTGATGGTTCCCAGAAGATCAAGGGGTGCTGGGACTCCATTCATGTTGTGGAGGTTGTTGAGAAGAGCTCCGGGAGGAATGCCCACTACAAGCTCACTTCTACTGCCATGTTGTGGCTGCAAACTAACAAGGAGGGCAGTGGAACGATGAACCTTGGAGGCAGTTTAACTAGACAGGCAAGACAGACACTTAATAATCTTAAAACCAGGTTGATTCTTATGATACTTGAACACTTGCAACTGAAAGAAATAAGTAGTAAATTGTTTTTTCAGGTAATGGTAGCTCATAATCTATGGATTTTTTTTTATTAGAAAGACCTGTCAAAAATCAGTTTAATTTGTTTTGTTTCCTTTTCTTTTTGTGTGGAATTCAATCACTGCCCATGGATACTCATGGCATGTAGGGTGCTTTGCTGGGCTTTTATTTAAAGAGTAGGCTCGTTTTTTAAGGATGCCTAAGTTGTACTGGTCTGGAAAACTGGTACTACTAGCTGATTCATGACTAACTATGTTATGTTCTATTATTAATTCCAGGCAGAGCAGGATTCAGCTGTGAGCGACATGACGCCCCACATAGCCAACATCGGCCGCATGGTCGAAGACATGGAAAACAAAATCCGGAATACACTCAATGATATTTATTTCGGTAAGTCATTGAAGCCACAAGTCGCATTATTCACTGTGGTGCCATGAGAGTCCAATAATGGTGGGCTGTTATTGCTGACGCACATTCTCGAGCTATAATGCTTTATTTTATTTTGTTAAGTGTCGGGCTTGTGAGTGCCCGGGGAATATATTTGGAGTACACTGCTCTGCGGCTGGACCAGGAATGGTTCGGGAAACCCCTACCATCATTTTAAAGCTGTGCCGATAGTAGCATAGATGTTGTTTTAATAGCCATTAGGGGTTTGAAAATAGGGTGACAGAAAGGGCTAAATGCCACGGATTCAAAGTCTACAACGAGGGTTTTGAACTGGAGGGACCTATAGCACAGAAGATACAGTGGTATATTGACACATTCACTGCTGGCAACGCATGTATGCATTTCCGGGACTCATCCAGTGCCGCTGTCACAATTTAATGATAATAATGTCTCACCACTCTCTGTAAAGTCCCGGTTACTTTAAGTGTCAGTTATCTATGATTCCCTCTGTATTTCTTACTATGAAACAGAGTCGACATCTTAAGATAACCGGAACTTTACATAGGGTGGTCTTATATTTCCCGTATTTTTTGAATGATATTACTTTTAGTTTCCCATTTGTGATGTCTTTTACGATATTTCATTAAGAAATGTGTTTTTTTTTAATGCGCATTGCCTAGTTAACCCGGTGTCCTGTGACTGAACGTTGTATATTGTCCGTTCAGGCAAAACCAAGGACATAGTGAACGGCCTCCGGAGCGTGATGCCGGCGGACGTGACGCGCCGCACCGCCGCGCTGCAGCACGACCTGGCCGTGGAGCTGGGCAAGCGCCGGCACGCCGCGCGCGCTGACTGACTCAGCCCGCCGTGTGAGCACCCGCCTTTATACTACGAGCTTTTGCACACTGCTCCTTACGCTCATAAGTAGTATCAGTGAAGCCGTTGTTCCCGACTTAAAACATTACATCACTTATTGACGCTCCAAAAATCCTTACAATAGTCCTCCAGCACTTTGTGTTTTGATATGCCAACCTGTTGTTTTTGAACAATTTAGTTTTCCCTCCTTTTTTATTTTTTGTTTATTGTAAACTATTTAATTAATTTATGTATTTCTTTAGTTACACGTAAGTCGGGTTCTATCTATGTAGGTATTGCATTGTTTACGTGAAAGTTTATAGATTATGTAGTATATTTTATCAGTGTATCGTTTCGTGAGTCATAGACGCTTCTGGCTGAAAATCAGTGCTGCAGGTGTCTAACACCTCAGCGTAATGCTGAGCCAGCGATCGTTTCACTTTTGCGAAGACACACAACGCTGATGATCTATTTTTTGTCGTATGTTTTTTTTTTGTTTTACCTTGTTTATTTTCTATAAAATTGTGTATATTATCTTATATTTGTGTGTCTTGCAAAAAGGAATAAATTTCTTCTTTCTTTCTTTCTTTCTTAAGTGTATACCCTATCCCGCGGAGTTTTGTAAAATCCCGAGATTATTTTTAGCTGTAATGATTCCCACTTTTAGATTTTTGTACCATAATAATATTTGAATTTTGACTATAGAACCCTACTACCAACCGCAAATGCTTTGAATTTTCGCTACTATTGTAAATTTCATTCTATAGCAACATATTTTTTGTTTCAGATGAGGTGGATATTGGGTGTAATTAATAGTAGATATTAACAACGACGTTAGGCAAGCTCAAGTCACACGTAGCAGTGGATACGGAACAAGAATAAAAATAAAACTCAACATTTTCTCTTCATATTCTAATTCTAGACTGCACAATGTTACTGCTCGAAATTATTTAGGAACCGTCAAACTTGGCAAATTTGCCTTTTTTAATACTGTAATTTTTTTAAAGAATCTTGATAAACGTTCTCATATTCGAATTTACCAACAAAAGGAATCAAAGGATGATTTTTATTGCGTGCTAGGATGAAAAATTTGATTTTGTTTGTATAATGTATCCTGGAACTGACAATCAAAGAATATTTTGGATGATGATGCTAAAGCCAGGCCAGACGTCGAGTTGATTAATTCGTCGCGCGTTTTCTTACGATTTTATAAATAATCTTTTTTGTATTTTTTTTTCTTTGGTCCTTAGGTGCAAAGCCCTCACAGCCAGTTGACATTTGATATCTTTGTTGCCAGGTTTGATGGTATTTAAATATCGTAAATTTTCTTGAATATATTTATAAATAAAGAAAACTAGAGATTGTCTTAGATCAATGCGGCCGGAATGGTGCTTTGAAAATATTAGTCCATATTTCAAGATGTATGTAATGCGTAAATATGAAGATAGTTATTTAATATACTGTAAAAAACTAAATTAAGAACACCACACGATGATCGAGTTTACGTTTTACGTGTACATAATAATTTGATGTAAATTAGTTATTTAACTTCACCCAAGATGTCATCCATCTCATTATTTACTTTGCATTTTTATAGCTTAGTATTTTTTATTTAAAAGGAGAATGTTGGTCGGCATGTTCCGTAAATTACAATATTAATTACTTATTCCGTAGTTCAACTAAGAATCAGAATTTATTTTTACAAAACTCTTTTGACATCATAAAATGATTGTAAAAAGTATGTAACCAAGTCTTAATGATTGACATTCTCCTATAGTATTTTATTCTTTGTAATTATAAGAGATTCAATATTATTATTGAAATAAAACGATTATTGTAACAAATAGCCATCTTTTTGTGTTGAAATTTATTACATAAATTGTTCTCTTATTGGCCTCTCTAATAAAAAAATATTTACTTGAAATACGGGGTGTTAATTGTTTGGTTCTGAATTTAATCAAAACTAACTACCTGCCGAGACGTGTGTGCGTCCAGGACGTGCCTTGCAGTCTGGGACAGCTTTGATTGACTGAATATCTACCGCATTTCATAAAAAAAAAATCAACAATGCCGTTCATGTTCGATGCGAGATAGACGTGTTTGTGTCACAAAGGAAGTTACTGATTTAAAGTTTCGCAATTTGTACTCATTAGTTTTTAACTGATAGGAACTTAACGCATTCGCTGCCCTGCCAGCTGCTACCAAACCCGAGACTTCTTCAGGTGCCTCAGACACAGTAGGTATGTGCGTTCAAATGACTGATTACGACAGCGGCACTGGGCGAAAGTCACGAAAACGCATATATGCGTCGGTGGCAGTGAAGTGTTAATCGCGTATATTTTTTAAAAATATATTGTGTTGGTAGAACGTAAGTACTCGCATAAACTACAAGACGTTGACATTCATCTCTTAATTATTTAAAACATGTACGCGACTAAGTCCCGATCAGTTAAAATAATAAAGACAGTTTATGCTGCCGCTAAAACCAGCTAATGCCAAGAAAAAACTTGGTCTTGGCTGCAGCCTCGCAGAATTTGAGGCACTATGGACTGACTCCTTAACCTTACAGGTGATAAATAAAAAATAGAAATGTCATGGTTACTGTCAGTCGTTCTCAAAAGCGTGCAATGCAAAACTTTCGCCTATTCCCTTGCGGAATGAATTTTAAAAACAACAACGTTATCAAAAGCAAAACGATTCAAAATCACATACTTATTTATTGCTTCGTTGTAATGTTCCATTGCTGAGGTTCATTGTTTATTTGATTCAATTACAGGATTTTAAATAATCTTTTCTTTTAACTGTTTGCTTTAGCTTAACTTGAGTAAGTGAGGAATTTTTTTTTGAAGATTTTAAATGGGCAGGGTGGCCGGAGATCCCTGCACATATAATGTAAGTTCTCAGCAAGTCAATAGACTTTTCTCTAATTATTGTTTTTCACGTTCACAAAATGAACCAAAACCATCCAGGGGAAAAACCGTAGTAATACCGAAAGTGACTGGACCAAGTAGGCATGTCTCAGACCACTTCACTTCACTATCACTTCACTACATAGTATAAAATAAAGTCGTTTTCTCTGTCCCTTTGTCCCTATGTATGTTTATATCTTCAAAACTACTCAACGGATTTTGATGCGGTTTTTTTTAATAGATAGTTATTCAAGAGGAAAGTTTATATGTATAATACATGCATAATATACCGTGCGAAGCCGGGGCGGGTCACTAGTAAAAAATAAAGAAGGTGTGTGCATAGCTCAACTAGTTTGATTGTACTTGTAAGAGTGGCAAGTTTATTCACATGTCTATTGCATTCTCTATAGCAATGTACTCAGAAGCATCCCAATAAAAATCATCTTCCTACAGTGTCTGCTTTATACTTTTAAACTTAAACCAGAGCATATTCCATGTGCCAAGATAGTTACAAGCCCTTTTTTACTGTATTATTTTTTAAACAGGTCAAACGGCATGGACATTATAGACTTAGATGAGGTGGATGCAATTGATTTGTCTAAATATCCTGTCAAGCGGAGGAGTAAAGGTGAACCCAGAGCTGATGCTTACGACAAGACTCTCTGCCAAGACAACAAGGACTTCACCAATTTTCTAAACAGATGTCTCCTGCTGGACCAAACTTATGAAATGGAAAAAATCATACAAAAAGTACTGCTGCCTGCGTATGTCTGTGCGGATGATGAATATAAAATGTCTGAAAAATTTACAAGAGTTATCAGAAAAGCTTTACAAAGACTTATAGATGAGCCCACAAAGAAGTATAGCCACATAAGTGACGTCTCGGACACTCTGAAGTTTCATGTTAAAAAAGTACCAAGGAAGAGAGTAAATTTTGTCACATTGTCTACTACTTCTACAATAGGTGAGTATATAAATATAATTATTATCTCAGTAGGTTGGGTTACACTTACACTACTCTAAAGGTTTTTCATGGAAATTTTAGATCCAAAATTAGGTCAGCCTATGGAGACCATCAAACAGTGGCGTAGGTAGGTAACCAAGGGCCCTGGTGCAAATAAAAAAATGGGGTCCCACTACTATCCAAACTGGTTATGTTTTAATAATAATAGTTCGATCGAGATTTTCTGGTAAGGACTCGAGGGCCCTCTGAGCTTGAGGGCCCCCCGGGCACTGCCCCGCCTAGTCCCTAGGTAGCTACGCCACTGCCATCAAACTATGTATGTATGTATGGAAACATTTGTCAAATACTGTTAAGAAATCCTGAAAAAAAATTCAGTGGGGTTTAATGACCAACCCAACCACCTGCTGTAGTATTTCAGATTACTTAATATGAAGACGCGTTGAATAGGCATTTTTTTGCTCCCAAGTATATTTGGTGTACTTATAAATTATCTAACCACTGATGGCCCTGCATTTAATGATAGATATTTGTTTATTATTTATTAGCTGCAAAGATAATAATTTGATGATTTTGACATTGAAAAATATCAGTCACTAGCTGATGCCCGCGACTCCGTCTGCGCAGAGTCGCTATCCCGCGGGAACTTTGCAATTTTCCGGGATAAAAACTATCCTATGTTCTTTCCCGGGACTCAAACTATCTGTATACCAAATTTCAACTAAATCGGCCCAGCGGTTTAAGCGTGAAAGGTAACAGACAGACAGACAGACAGACAGTTACTTTCGCATTTATAATATTAGTAAGGAAGTAAGGATTAAATAAGATTTTTGGAAATTGTGGATGATGTGATAGGATTAATTAATTGTGAATCATTTAAAACTGTCAAGGAAATAAAAGTAAATCTAGATATTTTTCACAAACTTTAATTAGATAGTTCACAATTTCTGCTTGCACTTTTTTTTTTATATGAATAGGAAGGCAAACAAGCAAGTGGTACCTGATGGTAAGTGATCATAGTACTTAAATATAAACTGATTTATGTGAATTTCAATACAGGTAAATCAAGTGAAGACAGTTCGAAAAGAGGTGTTCTCAATAATGAATGTTCAAAGGAGTCCAAGAAGCCAAAGCTAGATGTCATTGCAGTAGATAGTGAAGGTGATGATGATTTAATTGCTGTTGATAATGATTTAGTGGCTGCACATGAAATAGCAAGTAAATTATTTTGTGATCTTGTAACTGAAGTTGGTGATAAAGTTGGTAATAAAGTGGAAGTTGATAGTGTTTTGATGGCTGTTGATCAAAAATCAGATGAAGTAAAATTTGATAATTCAATGGCAACAATGAAACCAAAGAAAAATATCAAAAGTGATGATAGAGTCAAAAACAAAACCAAAGACAGCATGAAATTAAAGAAGTCTAAACATAAGGTTGCCACAACTTCTAGGGCAGAAGATGTTAGTCGTAAAAATACTCCTGTTAAAAATAAAGATACTAGATTGAAAGGGTCGAAAGAAAGCTGTTTTCCAACTGGTAAACTACAAATTAAAAATAATAATAATAATAATACGCCTATTGAAATTTTTGATAGTCAAAAAATTCAAATACAAGATGAGATGCAGATTGATAACAATGAAAAGGATAATATAGAAAACTTTCATAGTAATAAAACAGAAAATAATAAGGCTATACAAAGTGATAAAGAAAATTTCGATGCAAATGATCATTTTTGTGATTCCAACAATAAACTTTTAGTGCCATGGAAGGAAATACCACTTGCAGAAAAGGTACCAGACGAATTAAATGATGCTGCTAAATTAGAAAGGATAAAGGTGATTGAGGTTGAAATAGTGAAGTATAAAAAAAAAATAGCTGCTCTTGAAGTGGCTGAGGTTACAGAGGATTCGTCAGTATCAGCATATGTTCGCTGTGATAGGTAAGCCACTTTTGCATGCTTGTTAAATTTAAAGAACCTGACCTGCTGCCTCAGCATGGGCGTACGCAGGGTGGGGCAGGGGGGGGCAGCTGCCCCCCCCCTGGATAATGTTGACGTCCCTACTAATTATGTATCTTATCTAGTACTTTTATTTTTTTTTAAGCACCTAGCTTATAAAAAATCTGATTAGCCCCCCCCTGGCCCAGAACCTGGGTACGCCCATGTGCCTCAGTATAAATCATAATTCCCTTACAAATTCCTTCCGTACAAATTTTGCAAGTGAATATAAAATCCAATCTACTTCATTGACTTACAATAAACAACTAGACTCTCAGTCGCTAACAAAGGTTCCTCAAGAAACGTCCGAGTTGCTATGTCTATGTGTTGTGTGTGTCAACACATCGACTTAGACAGATAACATTAACATATTCGTTCAAATTGACACCTTATTTCGTGGCAGTAATGTTTAATATCAATGGCGTAGGATCGTGAGAAGTAATGACACGACGCCACGCGCTGGAAACCTGCCTGTCTCTTTTGTTCTCAATAGTAAGATTACGGTGCGAAAGAGACATATACATTGTTATCAAAGCGCGGTCGAAACACAACTGAACCAAAACTCTGAACAATAGACGCGTCGTTCAGACTTTTGCTTCGGACAGTTTTTGAGCGTGATTGGGAGTCTAGTTGTTTATTGTACGTCAATGATCTACTTAGACATATTTTTTTTACAATTTTTGGGTTTATTTCATTGGTTGTACTGTAAGAGTTCCCTTCATACCAAATCTTGGACAATTGGAAGTACATGTTGCAGGCCCGCGTTAGGGGGGGGGGGGGGGGGCGATGGGGCGACGGCCCGGGGCGCCAAATTTCAGGGGGCGATCGGTGGGGGCGGGATGCTTACCTTACGGTTTCCTTAAGAGGGCGCCTCAATGCTATTTCCCGGGGTGTTCGTATGACGGACAGACACGCCGAAATGATAAGGGTTCCTTTTTATAGAGGTAATTAATCCTAAAAGACCATGTTGAAAACAATCTTTCGAATTTTTCTTTCAGATTACAAGCACACATTGTTAAACTCTACAAGGAGTTATGTACCTTGAACGACGCGGTACCAGTGAAAGGCCGCGAAGTTCGACTACTCCACAAGGTTGAGGGTCTACCCGAGGGCCCAGTTAGGAGGCTGGAGAAGTTCCTCAATAAGCAAGTTGATGAGGATGGTATCGCTCCGTTCCCTGACTATGCGGATGTTGTGAGATGCGTCGAGAAATCTAATTTGAAAGATGGCTTGGGATGGAGTAAGACGAGGGTTCATAAAGAAGGTTGGTGCCATGGACATGACATACCTCTTTCCTTAGGGTACCTACTCTTGACCTGACCTTTTGTCAAAAAATCTCTAACATGGTTAGGGAAGGTCGCCTTCTGGACTTTCCACTTCCTACACAACTGTTCAAACTTGCCATATAACTTCTGTTTAAGTAGTTAACCTTCTTTCATCCATTCGCGCCCGAAACTGGACCGCGGGATAAGTTTGACCCGTTCTCTCGTAGGCATCAGGGATCGCACGCATCCGCACATGCGGAACATCCGCATCAATTTCGACATCCGCATCCGCATAAATTGATGCGGAGCTGAAGCGGATGCGGATGTGTAGAAGGTCGCGACATGAAAGAAAGGGGAGGGCCCGGCGAGTGGCACGTGTCGACCGCGCGTGCTGATTGACCAATAGGAAAGCGGTAGTTTTGTTTCGGTGACGGTGACGCGGCTCGCTACTGTTTTGTTGTGACAACTGACAAGATCTGACTCGCGCTACTGTGTTTTTTTAACTCTACCAACCCAACACTTAAGTTTTTTATACAAATCCGCATCCGCGGATGTGGAAAAAAGTGGATCCGCAACATCCCTGGTAGGCATTATACGGAAACATATAGAGACATGCCAGTTGACCAGTTGACCAGAGGGTCAACTGGTCGACAGTATCCGTATACTGCTTGCCAGACGAGTCAAGTTATAACTAATTGCAAACCGAGCGCGAGTTTCATTAGAGAATGACACACCAATGTTCGCAGCTCACGCGTTGTTCGAGTGTTGCGGGCGGGCCCTGCAGAAGCGTCGCCAGCAGCGTGAATGGAAGGATCTGCGTTCACAGCTGTCTCGCGAAGAGTTTGACGCGGACCCAGCGGCCAATGACCCCGAGCTGGCCGCCAAGTTGGAGTTGAACAGACAGCTCGCGCTGCAGAAAGAGGCCGAGGTCATGGAAAAGTGAGTACTTTCAGTAACAGTTAAGCGTTTCAGTAGCGATGCTTTTCGATTTTGCCATTTCGCAGAAGACATGACGTGAAAAGATGACATATTTGATCTAGTCTCAGAATTATTCCGGAATATTTCAATGCACAAATCTTTATCCCTTACGGGGTAGACAGAGCCTACAAGGTAAGGTAACAGGTACCTACAGGCCACATTTAGCAAGATTGTATGTATGTATGTATGTATAACTCTTTATTGTACATAAAACACAAGAAAAAGATGAATAATGTATGTATGTATGTATGTATGTAAACTCTTTATTGCACATAAAAAATATAAAAATACAGTAATACAGAGAAAATAGTACAAAGGCGAACTAATAATAGTGATAGTGGGCGTATAAGTGGAAAATGGAATCAAAATAGTGATGGGTTGCTAGCCTCATCGCCTATAACATGATTCCTATTATTTTCGCCCATTCCCTCGACGGGCCATGGGGGATTGGGATGGCTCGATGGGTCGATGGGGTGGGTCGGAATATTTCAACGCGTGATTAAGTTAGTTATTTAGTCTTTTTTTTTTGGATTCTTAAATGTGCTTGACAAATGTTTCCATACATACTGTACTGTGTGACTTAATTTTAAATCCAAAACCACATAAATATTTCGGAAAGGTAGGTAAGTTTCTGTAATTTAAAGGATTAAATTGCGTTCATAAGAACAATCTAATAAAAAAAATGTTATAAATTTTTTATGCGAGTATAACCTACACCTTTCTTCCATGCTGGTCTGGGAGCAAAGAAAAAACATAGAATGTACCAGTTGCTTCTCTACCCGCGCAGATGGTAAAAGCCCATCGAGGGAATGGGCGAAAATCATAGGAATCATGTTATAGGCGATGAGGCTAGCAACCCATCACTATTTTGATTCCATTTTCCACCTATACGCCCACAATCTTGCTAAATGTGGCCTGTAGGTACCTGTTACCTTAGGCTCTGTCTACCCCGTAAGGGATAAAGACGTGATTTGTGTATGTATGTATAACCTACACGGCTGGCACAAGTGCGCACGAGATTGACCACCCGTCTTTTCGTCACGCTAAAGGTGCTCTTAGTGCTATTCGGCACATGTTTCTGTTAGCTAGTTTGTTTTGTTAATGGAGTTTGTGAAAGTCTGTTCTAATAAAAAAAGAATCTTTCTTTTCCCTACAAGTACAAGGCACAGCTCTTGCACATTGTCGTGCTAGCCAATCTAGCTAACTTAATTGATGTCATCTCATCTCATGTGACAGTGAGATTTGAGAATGCCTGGAAATATGAAAAGACCTAACAAAATTTTAACACGCGATAGTTTTCGTTCAATATAGTTTCTAACGTTATCAATTTTTGTTGTTGTAAATTGTCAATGTACCTACTTAAGGTGTGTTATCAATCAATTAGATATTGTATGATTTTGACATTTCAGATTCAGCCGAATGGAGGCTACGTCTGATAAAGTTAGTGTCCAATGTAACGAGGATAAGACCCAAGACACAGACGACCCTGACTCTTCAAGTGACGAAGAAAAAGCTGAGCCAGACAAGTCAAATTTAAACGCTCTTAATGAAATGCCACAAAATGGTGAAACTAATGAAGAAATTGCTGATGAACTAGCTATCCGTATAAAGGACGAGCCGTATGAAGTTCCTATCTACTGTAATTTAGACGATAGTATAGCGATAGAAATATCGGATTCGGATAGTTCTCAGGATTGTATTTATTCTGACGTAGAGTAATAAATATTGTCATTGGATCCATCATGTAATTCGTTGGACGCTATGTGCGTTTAGAGTATTTTTATGCAAGCATTACTTACTTTGGATCACTATTGGTACTACATTTAGGTCATACATCACTTAATTTTCGTTTTTCTTCAAATTAAAATCTCGTTTTTTTAGGATAATCGATCATTGGTAATGCATGCTACATAAGGTTTATAACTCGATAACTTTAATAACCTTGTAGTCAGCGTCAAATAGTTGGTGACACCCAAAGTGGCCAAAAAGTTAGCAACACGACCTTATTTCAACTGTAACAAAGACGTGTTGCGAACTATTTGGCTACTTTGGGTGTCACGAACTATTTGGCGCCGACTGTACAGTAGCACGCTGACAGATCGGAGCTACACCTACTTCGTTTTTTTTGACATTTTAAAAAATTGTAACAAGCCTGACACGTCTTATACTGAAAAACACTTTAAAAACCGGTAACTGAAATACACACATACCATTCACAACCCTAACAAAACAAATCGCGACGTTTCAGTGGTTTAAAATTGTAATTTGCTGCTATTTATTTTTAAAAAGTATTTTTCAATAAAAATACATGTCAAGAAAAAAAAACGAAGCATAACTGATAACAGCATCTCAATACTCTTATTGTCAATCGCATAATTTTAGTCACCTAGGCATCTTCGACGTACATATATTAGATTATGGTGACTGTACACAAGGTATGCAAGAATACTGTGATGCATTAGAGCTGTATCCTTAGACTTTTAAAAAGTTCCTGTGATTTTGAATAAGTAATAAGTAGATTTATGAGAATATTTTTGGATAATTTCCATTCAATTTTCGGTCGTGAACTAGATGACATGGCGCGTGTCGCTGCGAGGCAGTGCCCCTCTTCGGAGCACACGCTATACACGTCACCCACGTGGCTCCATTGGTCTAGCTGCGTGTGAAAATTTCCACAGCTACCGCACGCACACGTTAACCTTTTAAACGCTGATGTCTGCTATACCTGACAGAGAGAAAGTGATTCCGCCCCGGTTTCGCACGGTATATTATGCATGTATTATCGCGTAGTTTTAAAGACCTAAGCATACATAGGGACATACAGGCAGACAGCGGAGAGACTTTATTTTATACCATGTTGTGAAGTAAGCTAGACGTTCAAAGGTTAAAGTGTACCCAAACATTGGTCTGCGTGTCCCAATATTCCCCACAGGCGCACGTGGCCCACGCTACGCACGAAATGTTCAATAGAAGTGACACGTAGCACTTGGCCTGCCACAGTGCGTTAAGTTTATTCCCACTAGTTTGATAGTACCAACCAAGTAGTACTATCAAAAGTATCAAGCTAACTGATAATGGAACTAGTGAGAAGAGAACGTGCGTTAAGATTTGACCACCAGTACAGTCACCATCAGATACATTGGAGCTGTCGTGACTTTCAGTAATCAATCACGTAAGTGTTCAAATATTTTTGAGCATTCTCCGATGTATCCGATTGCATTTCAAGTACGTGTTGTTCCAGCGATTGTTTAGTTGGACGACTGTGCTTAGCTCTTTTTGAACCTTCAATTATTTAGAATCACGGACGCTTTGTATTACTTAGTTTTTCATAACGTCATAAGACGAAACTTTGTGTAGTCAGCGGCCAAATGTCTGTATGTACAGTTCCTATGGTGTACAGACTATTTGGGCGATCTATATGACGCTGACTGTACATTAGCTATTAATGTTATTATGTTAAATTTAAAGAATATATTTTTTATTACAATACTTACCTTTTTTTCTACTCTTTGTAGACACCCAATGTACTCGAGACAGATGCCCTGGCATGGACATTGAACACTTGGACAACTCCGTCTGATGGCGATAGTACTTAGCGCAGCCATTTGCGCGGTCCAGTCAATCAGCTTTCCATAAGTTTAAATAAGGGGATTAAAATAAAATAAAAACTACACTAATCCAAATCAACAAAAATGAATGAGAACTCACGGTCATTCGTTTTGTACAGATTTAATTCGACAGACTGTTAAATACTTATACTGCATTTACATTTAGTTATTGGCCGTTGCAATGTAATTCGGTACGAATAGGTACGCTTTGCACACAGACAAATCGTGACCAGTCAAAAGTTTGAATCGCTACGTGGATTATTGATATTTTCCTAACCAGCTGTATAGTTCCAATCTTACGTATATACAGGACTTACTCTCTTTACCGTCACAAGTTATTCACCGGACCTTCGCCCCATTATAAAAAATATTTAGGATTCCTAAATAAAATTCGCACATTTACGTGTCGTCGCATATTCTGATGCCTTCTCTTAACCACAAGGTCTCTAACTTAACACTAACTGCTTGTGCCTCGACACAGCTCTGGTAGCAATGCTTTATTCAGTACCCGCTTCAACAATTGCGAAATGCTTGACATAGGTGCAGTGAGTGTTAAGAACATTCTAATATAGGTTAGGGTTACAAGCTATACATAAAACTGAGCACAGATAATTCAGATTAGTGGGTTAGTATTTAAAATGCAGCATTTTCCGACCCGCGGTAAGTATGTCAAATTTTAATGTATTAGCTTGTTTTACAAAGAAACGGAAAACACATAGATGTATAGACCATGTGTGCAAGAGAACATATAATCCTAAAGATAACTTAATGTGCACCAACAATTTATTTTCTAAATCGGCACAAAAAGATCCTCACATTTAATGCGTATTTATTCTAAAACATTAGTAAAAAAGTGAAAGTTATGTTACCAGGCTCCGGGGAGGGCCACGCACGGCTCGCGACAGAAAGAAAAGTTTGTATGGACTTAAGTGTTTTATTTTACGCCTCCCGATGTCTTTACAAATACCAAAGGGCTTTATAAAATAAAAACCTGATTAAAAGCTGCAAGTATAAAAACTTCACCAACAATAACGATTATGCACTTTCGAAAATAATGTACAGCAATCAGAGAACACAATCAGTTGACCTGTTACGTAACAGCCTAAATTTTAAGTCTACAACTTGCGATGTACGAATTTAGTTGAATGCATAAAAAAATATCTCTCCTATAGGGCCTTGCCTTACATTAATTTCGTATATCATATCGTCTATGACAATTGATGCTGAATAAATAGTCCACCGAATCGAGTGCATGGTATTCTAGTCCTCGAAGGCGTCTGCCATGCCAACAAGAGTAAGTTAATACGAATTCTAGGCAAACGCAACCCACTCAGTAATGTGTAACAAATCATGTGTTCAAATATGCAAATAAAGAGAGCAAGGAAAGGCCGATGAGCACAATTCTATCAATATTGTTCTACTCCCTTATATTAAACAAAAACAATACTTCTTCTACAAAATGCATCTCAGTCTTGACTGATCGGAGCTCGCGCTCGGCGATGCCCATCCGCGAGGACTATTGCGAAGGAAATGTTACGATGGCGGCCGAGGCGCGAGAAGTCGCCCGGCATCGCCCAGCCGCGGCCCGACAGTCGTTGTCGTTCAGCACGAGGTTGTTGCAAGCGGCCAGGCAGCCCGCGTCAGCACAAGCTTCGTCAGCGGATATTATTTGAACAGATGGCAAGTGTTACACACGAAGGGATATAACGTCGCCGAGGCCACGCCGGCCCGGCGGCGCGCGAGGCCGCCTCGCGACGACCCCGCTCAAAGAATCACACACCTCATTCAAGAATTTCCTTTATTTCTATTTTTTTTATTATTTTTCTTGATTTTTTATGTATCAATTAATTTAGCATTAAAATATGGTAATAACTTCGAGTTTGCGTCCATCTTTTCGTCAGGTTATAAATCACTATAAAACATTTTATATCCCACCACAAGGAATTCCAAATTCATCACCGAATGTCGATCCACAAACTGTCGGCTGTTCGCGGAGCAACGTAACGTATCAAAGACGAAGCGAAAAGAGAACAAACAAAACAAAACAAACTAGAAGTTGGGGGCGCGGGCGCTCCGCCGCGGCGTGAGGGGAGCGCTGCAATAAATAACGGTCCGCTCACCTGAAGCATGCTCGCGCGCACGCGAGACGTCATGCTGGTCGTCCGTCCCCCCTCTGCCGAGACACAGGCCGCTGCGCCGAGCTCCAACGCCCGAGGAGTTGGCGCCGAGCGCATTGTTCGCGACCGATCTCTCGGAAGAGGGGCTAGAGGCCCGTTTACGACTACCGAATTGACTACAATACCCCTAGATTCGATTCCTTAAAACAAGTGGACCGCATTTTTACGTCTACCGCTTGCGCAGCGTGATCATTGCTGTCAGTGCGGGCGAGGACTCGGAGCGGCGCCAGCGGTGGGCCCCGGCCGACTGAAGGATCAACCTTCCCCAGCCTCAGAATGTAGTGGAGGCGGGCGAACGCTCCCAGACCCACCGCCGGCGCTAACGGTTCATGTTCCGCGCCTCGCTACTATATTTAACGTTAAATTATACATAATATTATGTTTTACATTTATGTAAGAGTTGTGTTTGATTGTAAAAAAAATTATACGCTTGTTATATCCCTATAAATGTTGAGTTGGTTGTTTATTTGTCGAGAGCTGTGTTTGCCTTCACCGCGATCACACACTCCTCGCCGCAAGACTTCAACACGGTACACTGGAACAAATAAACATGACTTATTAGGAATGTAACTTCAACAATCAATAAAAAATATTTTTCCCCTCTATCTTGGAAAGCCGTCTTTTATCCCTTAAAACAAACGGGTAAAGACGCGTTCTATTCACTTGTGGGAAAAATAATTTGACCTTGGAGCGTGTTAGCTTTTAACAAACAACAAAACTTAAAACGCTCATAACAATGGTCAGTTCGATACTAATTATCATTTAATAAATGATTTGAGAATTGAATAAAAAATACCAAATTTAGCTTTATTTAATGATTTTAAGTCATAAACTTTTAAATTCCATAAAAACATCTATTTTTTTATAATGATGTTGAATATAATTCTGAACGGGCAAGTTAGAGTCGATGCAATTTCAAAACGCATGTGTGCATTTCCTCGCTAGGTGAAAATTTTGTGTAACTTCTCAGGTGTTGAAACACTCGCGGGTAAAATACAACTTTGCACCTTCGTATAACAAATAACTATTTCCCTAGCTGAATTTCAGTCTAACAAAGTTAAATTTAAAACATGTTAACTTTTACATGTACCCCATGTTTTAACTTCCCCATGGCGTTGTTAAAAACGTTTACGTATCGTCTCGCCATGAAACTTCGTGTCATGACAAAACAAGGCATAACTTAATTGCGTATTATCCTTTTTTTTTTATCTTATATTTAAAGAGGCTTTAGTACACAGGGGTGACTATGTCAGCCTCATGGGAGTGTATTATCTTACTATAAAATATATTTTTGTGTTGAAACAACTGTATTTAATAAAATTAAAAGGACTACCTTGACTTTTGTCTATCTTACTAAATCAATTTACTTTTAAACCTATCCTAACCCAAAAGATTATCTACTAAATTACAACAGCTCAATCATTCAATATCACTTTTTGCTAAATTGATAACATTTGAGGTGTCATGATAAAAATTGATAATATTTGTGGGATGAATTCGTTGATATTTATTTACATCATAGAAGATTAGTGTGATTAACCGATAGTTAGTAAAAAGCCTTAGGGCCGATTTTTCAATCCTCAGATAAGCACTTAACTGACAGATACCCATAGAGTTGTTCCTCGAATAGGACTTATCTGACGATTGAAAAATCGGCCCTTAGTAGCCTACTTGGTTTGACCCATGGCCTCTCAAGCAGAGGGTTATGATTACTAAATTGGTTTTGCACCTCTAATATTTTCGGATTTATGTGCGAAATAACATTTTTTTTGCGATTTACCATGAGCTTTTTCAGCGAGGCCTATGCCCAAGTGCCTAGCAGTGGGATGTATGTCGATGAAATGAGCCGAGATAGTTGTACTCTTAGCCCAAGGTCCATATAGATAATGAGGAGCACTATCCCAGGTTAAGGGCAGAGGTTGATGTTCGAGTAAATTTAGCACCAACACACTACAAAGTATGTCAGAGACTCTATACTCGCAATGAACTCAGTAGGTTTACTAGCGAAACCGCAACTAAGTTTGGTAAGACTAGTTAAAATCACTTATTATCAATAACGATTGTGTGACGGTTTCGTTTTGATACGAGTTTGTGAGACGAATTGTATCATAATACAAGTCCATACTGTGCCCCACAAAAAAGTGGAGGAAATCGGCAGTAAAAATCCCAGTGCCCTAAGCTAAAAAATAAATTCATGTACCTTTGCGAGTGCCGTTTCTGCCTTTTCGCAAAAAACATTTTCCAAATGATTTATTTCTAACGATTTCATATGGACCTATAGTTTTTTTCTCTGAAACCTTGAATTATACAGGATTTTATTTCAGAATTCTTGTACAACCATGTGTACCCTATAGGTTAGGTTAGGTTAGTTTTATAAAAATAAATCAGTAAAAAAGTTGGAAAATGAATCATTTGGTAATTGCTTCATCTGCAAAAAGACAGAACCAACTAGTACCATCAGATGAGCCTGTCAGTGTGCCTATCAATCATAAAAACAGTATTCTCACCAGCAGTTCTTTGCCACTGTCGAAATCGGAGCGCAGCTGGGTGCCGAGGTCGCCGTCCGGAATCTTGAGGTCCTCGCGGAGGTCACCGTTGTCAGCCATGAGGGTCAGGTAGCCGTCGTCGGAGATGTCGGTCAGCTGGTAGTCCTCGCGCTTCACGTGGGGCACGTCCATGTTGTGGGTGGAAGGACAGATGTCCTCGTATCTGATGGAGGAGGATGTTTATTAGCAATTTTGAATATATTAAGGACTAGTCCGACTGCAGAAAAGGTAATAGATGCGTTTTTACTGGTATCAAATCCAATTGAGCTTAGATACAGTCATTTAGACCATTCGTCCCCGCCACAGGTTTCCAAATGCGTGACCTTTAGAGCTAGGCTAGTGGACGTAGTGATCTCATCAGAGACCCATTTCATTTGCACTTGACCTTTGTGGGCTATTTTAACTTCAAGTCAATATGACCAAACTGTCTTCAAAATCGTCAAATGAGTAGTAAATATACATACTACCAAGAAAGTGCTTTATCATTTTTTTATGACAGTTCCTCCACCAGAAAAAAGCAACAAAGCTTATTGTCACATTGATTTGCGAGTGAAAATAGGCTTTGATGTTTTAAGCCGTACAAAAGACATTGAACCTTAAGGTCGATTTAGACGAAGACTATTTACAGCCGCCTAAAAAAGGCACCGTATAAACACTTTCGGCGCCATTTTTTCGCGGCATGCCAGCGCTGGCACGGAATAGAACACGGTTTATACGGTGCCTTTTTTAGGCGCCGTAATTTAGGCGGCTATAAATAGTCTTCGTCTAAATCGACCATTAAGGATGTAAAGGGCTTTCTTGGTCGACTATACTGTCGCCAGGCACAGCTATCTACAATAGATGCCCGAAATTACACGAACACGCTCTTATGCAATTGATAATACAGTCGCGTTAATTTGGATCTCCTAAATAGCTCAGATAGATACCGATGGGCACGCTACTAACTGCTCAGCATCAAAAATAATGTATCCCTGAACGGTGATCCCTCAGCACAGTGGTGCAGTGAGACGCATAGTCGGGACTGGTGGTCAATGTTCGAGTACCCTCAGCACGGAAGCAGTACAAACTGCACCCGCGACTCTATGGGCTCGCATTGCAAAAACTTAAACAAAGAGTGGTGTAGACCAGTGTCGTGGCGTCCTATTCCCACCGGCTTGGCTATTTTAAGGCGTTGAATTAAAGATTAAAGGAAAAGGCTAGTTAAATTCCCTTCGGCTTGCCTTCGGATAAACTTAACGCCACGCCACTGGTGTAGACGCAGAACACAAAATTTTCTCAAGAAAGTCGTTATTAAAGGCTTGGGTCCTCAACGAATTACTGAACTATTACACTTGCACCTATAAATTGAACTAGTATTCAAATGTATTTCAATGTAAGGAGCTATAAGATTAATAGGTACTTTGGTGATTTTATTATAATTGTGGACATAAGCCAAAAATCAGGACTTCCACAGAAGAGTTACTATATTAGTCTGTTTACATTATAGAGAATTCTATATGCGACTACTTCAACCTGCTATCTAGTATCCATGCAGATTAGAATATCAAAGATACATCACACATATTAAAGTAATATGACATAGGTTACTTCCGTGGTCGGGGAGCAAAGGAAAAACATAGAATGTACCAGTTGCTTCTCGTCCCGCGCAGATGGTAAAAGCCCATCGAGGGAATGGCCGAAATTCTTAGGAATCATGTTAGAGGCGATGCGGCTAGCAACTCATCACTATTTTGATTCCCTTTTCCACCTATACGCCTACAATCATGCTAAACGTGGCTCTGTCTACACCGTTAGGGATATAGACGTGATTTGTGTATATGTCCTAAAATCAACCTATAAATATTGATTTTTGCAATCATGTTCAAATGCAATATGTCCTTCACTAGTGCTTGGCTCAATAGCTTTTGTAATATTAATATATTCTTGCATGGTCAGGACAGTGACGTCATTCACAGTCGACGCTGCATTCAATTAAATTCATTTCAAGGAACATAATCACATGTAGCATTTATACATTGACACTACCTCAGTGGCCTACCATGATTTTTTGAACGAATAAATATCTCTATTGCATACCATACATACCTACATACATAAATCACGTCTTTAACCCTTACGAGGTAGACAAGACCTAAAGGCCGCGTTTAGCATGATTGTGGGCGTATAGGTGGAAATTGGAATCAAAATAGTAATAGATTGCTTGCTAGTCGCCATCGCCTATAGAATTATTCCTAAGATTTCTGCCCATTCCCTCAATGAGCTTTTACTATCTGCGCGGCAAAGCAACTCTATGTTTTTTTAAAATTCCAGATCAGCATTGAAGAATTTTTATTGCTTTCTAGTACCTATAACTAGTTCTTTGTTCATACTAAATATTATACAAACTACCACCTGTCCCCTATATTTCACCAACTCGACAATTGTCGGTGACGATTGACAATTCGAAATGCAATGCGTACCTATTCAATATGAAGCCAATCGGCGTATTCTCGTCGAGTTTGTAATGTGAACTGAATTTATTTATTCGGTACATATTGTAAACAACATAGCAAAACAAATACAGAGAAAAACGTAAACACAATTGTCACTTATCACCGACAATTGTCAGGTTGGTGAATTTAATAAGCATTAACATAACTGTCTACAAAACCATTGAAAAGCACACCGCTACAAAGCTACTAATAAAGACGTGTTGATTCACAAATATTTTGTTTTTTTTTATTGGATGGAATGGACATAACCTAACCTGCCTATTAAGTGATAAATAAATTTTATTGATTGCTAAACGAACAAACAACCTACCTAAATTAAGTTGTAATCATCTCTCAAGTATCACTAAGGCACCCCTGACCTTTTTAATTGGCAGTAGCCGTTTTTACGCCAGTCGGCAACGACTATACTCAACGCCGTATATAGATTCCAAAAAAGTTACCAAAGATGTCCGACCGTCACGTCACAAGTGTCATTTTCATTATGACATTCCAGATGTAACCAACCGATGCACATTAATAAAAAATAGTCATAATAATATTTTGTTGTTATTTAAGTGTAAAGATTATCCCAAGTTTTTGATGTTTCCTATATACAGTGTAAAAATATGTACTTAATCAAAGTTTCAAAAATAAGTACCACAGACTCTTATTCCGACGCAATAAGGCCGTAGTAACATATTTTTGAGTGGTTCGAAAAGATACTTATTTTTGGACTTGATCCTACCTATGCATATCTACCCTTTTTAATAGGGCCTATTGCATACAATGTGTGTTGCACATGAATACCTTGGTTTTGAACTATCCATGTGTCAAAATATATCATTTTTACGAGTTTGACTGACAAACATACAAACTAAGTTTTTACCCTGTTACCATAAAGTTTGCCATACGTGATTTGTTGTCAATATTTCTACGTGCATATCAAAAATATTTTATAAATAGATATAGGTACGCAAATTATAACATTAATAGTATCCAAATGTTGTTTAAACCTGAAGTATTACCACTGTAATATGAACTTTTCTTCTACAAAACAGTTTCAACCAAATTTCTGTAGGTGAAATTAATATTGATATGAAATAATTTATTTATGTGGTTGCATTTAATTTTAACTTTACAATTACATATAAATAAATTACTTATGTATTATATTTACAAAAGTTAAAACTTACCGATGCAAAACTTTTTTATTTTATTGGCAACACAAGAGTAGTTTTTTTGGAATCTATATACGGCGTTGAGTATAGAGAATAATTACATACGTATACATAGATACCGTCTAGCCTCTTTCACAAAGGGGTAGGCAGCCTACTTTGGTCCACTTGCTACAATCCTAACTTCTATCGCTGCATCCACATTCATCAATTTCTATATGCATGCTCGTCGGTTTCGGGTACTCCTGACGTGACCTTTTTCCAAAACGTCTCCCATTTGCTCTCGGAACGTCCGTCTAGGCTAGGCCTTCCCCTCCCAACGCAACCATTCACACTCCCAATATAGATCTGTTTAGTTAGTCTACTTTCTACTGTACTAGTACTACTTCAGAGAATTACTGCAATTTTAATTTTCTCAAAAACTTTATTGGTCCGGAGAAATCCAAAATTGCGTGTCGAGCATGTTGTGATTTTGCAAAAGGGCAAGTCATGTGAGCCTCAATCCAAGTCTATCTCTAAAGTATGCTGCTATAAAAGTTCTCTTAAGGTGAAACTGCTAATATATTTTTAGTAACAAGTTAATATCCATTCAAAGCACTGAAAATGCTCTATCCAAAGTACTAGTACATACATACATAAATCACGTCTTTATCCCTTGCATGGTAGACAGAGCCTAAGGAAACAAGACCTAAGGGCCACATTTAGCATGATTGTGGGCGTATAGGTGGAAAGGGGAATCAAAATAGTGATGGGTTGCTAGCTGCATCGCCTATAACATAATTCCTAAGATTGTTGCCCATTCCCTCGATGGGTTTTTACTATCTGCACGAGAAGAGAAGCAACTTGTACATTCTATGTTTTTTCTTTACTCCCAGACCAGCATGGAAGAGTACTAGTAATCTCCTTAAAACAAGCTCAAAATTGAAAGTTTGTGAATAAAATTTTTTTTGCACCTTGCAACATTATACTAACAAAATTTTTATATCGAACAAGTAAATGAAGTGAACTAAACCAAATTACATTAAAGGTAAGTTAAGAATCTTGACTATGTACTAGAATGTAAAATAAACTTACTTTTTGCCGTTGAAAATATCAATGCCAACCAAATGGACTTTAGCATGACCGTGCTTGCCGGTCTTAGAGGTGGACATCTCAACGATCTTGCACGGGCGGCCTTTGAGCATGACGAAGCCGTTCTTGCGCAGAGCAGAGCACTGCATGGGGAAGGTGGCCGAAGCCCCGGAGTCCCCGGTCTCGAAATGTGTGTCCTCGATGTCACCCATTTTGTGGTGTTAGAGTATTAACTACGGTCTGGAGTGATCTGTGAAATACAATAATTGGTACTTTAATACGAATAAGGATGTGTTTAGATTAAGTGTGATTTGGTTTAATGTCTTCTAAATCCTAGGAATAAAACAACAGTGTTCTAAAATACAAACTTCATTCAGTAAAGATAAATAAAAATTGACTGAAACATGTGAAACCTTCTAATCAACAGGACCTTGGCAATACAGCAATTTGTAAGCATGAGTCATAGGTACATACGACGAAAAATAGCAAAGGTTGTTGACCCAAGTCAATGAACCTTTTAGGTCTAGTACAAGTTTGCGAAACAATCAGTGGTCATATGTATCCCTGTACGGTGATCCCTCAGCACAGTGGTGCAGTGAGACGCATAGTCGGGACTGGTGGATAGTGTTCGAGTACCCTCAGCACGGAAGCAGTATTAACTGCACCCGCGACTCTATGGGCTCGTAATTGTCAGCATATCTTCTGCTTGTAAAACTTTGAAATCAAACAAGAAATATGTGATAATATTGTTAAGAATTTTTTTTAAGGGAAATAAAAAAAACAAGTTCTAGTCTTGATTGTCTAAAATTAAACAATTTTTTTAGCTAATTCTACATCCTACCACAAAAGACAAAGAAAAATATAATTTATGTCTAAGATACACTAAACCAATTTATTATTCAATTCCATTTGTTGAACGATAGAAGTTAAAGTAGAAGATCTTAGGACAAGAACCTGCAACATTATTTCTTGAAAACAATACACTGTCAAAATAGAATTTAAGCACGCCTGGATTTTTTGCTCTCTCGCCTTATGACAATGCAATGCAATGCAAATGAAAAAAATCTCTACTTAGAAAGATGACTCAGAGATAACACAACCTAAACCACCTTATTGGTCAAGCTTTAAAGAAAAATAATTAGCAAAATCTCACTGTCACTTCTTAAAGTTAAGTACTTTCCAATTAGGTACTAGAAATCCATAAATAAAATGTCATGGGGGTTGAATTCGTAGTGGTTCACTTGGCACTTTATCCACTACTTTCCAAGTTTATACAATTTTATGACTACCACCAAATCAGAACAAGACAACAAAGATGTGGCAACTATCTGCCATGTGGTACCAACCACAAACTCAATACCCAAACCCACACTTGGTCACATCCATGAACCAACATTTACACCACACAGGTATTAGCAGATCAATAAAGCAAGTAGTTATGGACGAACAAGAATAAGTTATGAGCTCGTATTCTCAGGGAAATCACCACTAACATGTATAAACGTATAACACACCATATGTTTAGCAGGTAACAAGGCAGTGCTGTGGGGCGTAAGATATATCGAAAAATATCACATATACCAAATGTTAGACTATCCTGAAGGATGATAAAGAAACACTGGCACAAATTGTACGAATTTGTCAAGTCATACACAACAAATACCTAACCTATACGTGTAAGCGCTGCCTCAGATTGCAATTTTCACGGTATGGCAAAATTTGACGACTTAACCCCACCTAGCGCTGGCCAAAGTAAACCTTTGTACGCTTTATTGAATCGAGATAAAATTTTACAAGAAAGTTATCACTTAGAATTGAAAAATATGCAAAAATGTAATATAAAGAACAATGAAATCAGGCCTGAACTGGCGTGGCGAGAACAAGAACCCAGCAGAGTGGTCTCCCGAACATGTGGCGAGTGGCGAAAGGACATCTTGAGCATGTCTTCGACAAAATGCACTTCAATATTGTGAATCACGCACCTTTTAAATGAACTACACAAATACTTCAATCACATAAATGTTGCAAAAGGAACGTGCGAGTTCAGTCACACTGAATGAAAGAGATAACGAAAAAAATAGCGTTTGACAAACGTGCCGGCGCCGCGGTGCTATTATATTTTCCTTATTTACACAAGAACCACACCAGAAAATTGCCCTAACACCATGAAAAAATGTTCTCCGTGTAACATACTTACAAAAACAGTAATCACAACGATTTATAAAGGAATCACGATAAAACTAAGATATTTATCGACACTCACATGTGACCGACGGGTTCTTCAACCGAAAGGTCAATTTGCGCCTGCGTAGCACCTACAACACTCACTTCCTCTAGCGGGGTTCACAAAATGTCAGCAACGCCACCTTATTTTGGCGGTAATTACAATATATTTTAGTATTCCTTTAGATAAGTCAATTAGTAATAAGAAAATGAATGTTAAATATTAATTTATATTTTAATAAGTAACAAAGTTTACATAACATCCATTATTTGTACATTCCTACATTTTATAAGTTGGTAAACGACTATCTGCTTTATCGTCATATTTTAGTACTGAACCGGGTCAGTAGATGGCAGCTTTAATAGAGTTGATTATTTTCACTGTCAAGTTCAATAAAATTAAGTTTTCACCACTGAATGATTTTAAAATGATGTGAAATTTATTACATCGAAATAAATATTTTTCTGTATTGAATATAATTATTTTCCAGATAATTTTGTTTTTTTTACAGTATTCGTGATGAACTACAGATAGCGCTAGTAGTAATAGTATAATAGTTCCATGCGTCTGCCAAATCGTTGCTGCAACCGTCAACGGCGTCAACCAACTCGTCCAACTTTGATTGATGGTTGATGTTCCAACGTGGTTAACGACTTACTTAATCTCCAAAAAATATCCAAACTTTAAATCTCTAGCTCAACTCACGTATCACGTAAGTGGAAACTTAGCTTAAGAGAATTTCTAAAAAAGTTTGTGAGTAGGAAGGGTGAATAAAATGAGCCTTCATTACCTATATAGTTAAGTTAATTAACAGTTGGCAACGCCTGTGGCGCAAATCATCAAGAAACTATTTTTTTTTCATACCCGAAAAACCCTGGGAAGTAAGCAACGCCGAACCAAACAACCAAAGACTATTTACGCAGCCGAGGGCTAGATGGCGCTAGGGTCTCAAACTCAAACTCAAACTTTTATTTGCTGATACAATACAAGATAGGGTCGGTACAAGTCCGCTAATAAAGATTAATAATGTTGTCAACTGTTAACTTTAAATACTGTAATTAAGCGGGACGGTAAATAACTGCTGTTTCGTGAGAAACTTCATGGGAAGTTCTAAGTTTGATTTGCTTAGATTTTTTCTACCATCCCTTGAAAAGAGATGCGTAAAAAACCGGCCAAGTGCGAATCGCAATCTGAGGGTTCCATACAAATTTTTAGATATTATGTAAATAATTCAGAAAGTATCGAAATATATTTATCTATTCTATTTATAAAAATAAAAATTGAGGGCAAAATGTTGTTTGCTAAGCACAAAAGTCGAGAACAAGAACGGCTGGACCAATTCGGTTAATTTTATTGTTGGAGTATTTTTCGCGCTCCAAAGAAGGTTCTAATCAATAGTTTTTAACAGAACGACATCCTGTCGGGGTAGGTGGTAAAGTAAAAAAGTACGCTGAAATCCAGTATTACCTGAGCTCTGCTCCTAACCAAATTGTACGCATTTTTAGGATACTTCTATTTTAATCCATTTAATTTACATGGACAGACGAATTGGCGCTTAAAGCTAATAGGTACAATGCCAAATTTCAAGTTTTTAGTCGGTCTGAAAGAACACTAACTACCCTATAAGTTTTCATTCCAAAACAATGTGGCACCACCTTTGTTATTCAGTGTATCTTTTGATTGAGTTGACTTAGGGTCGATTTTTCAATCGTCAGATAGGACCTATTCGGCGAACAACTCTATGGGTATCTAAGTTAAGAGCTTATCTGAGGATTGAAAAATCGGCCCTAAGAAGTTAAGTTTGGGGGTGCGAGTCGGGTTACCTCCACGTGTGGTCAAGAGCTGCGGTTCCTTTTTGGATCCGTCCGGGGGGAAGAGCAGTGCTTGATCCGGTGCACCCTGGGCTTCGGCTAATGATTTCCTGGCAGTTTCTGAGGGATATCATTGAACGTTGGCTAACAGGGGGAGGGGGAGGGAGGGGGGTCTTTGACAATTACCGTACAACGTTGCCGACATTTTGTCACAGATTTTTTAATCATATTTTTGTTACTTTGACATTGGCGAAGTTGTCGTCGCTATAACGACTTGAAACGCCACAAATAATAAGAAGAAGAAGTTAAGTTTGATTCTTCACAGCGTCGAGAAATTGCTTAACTGAACCGAGTAATTGTATTAAGTAGTTCCAGCTTGATATTTCTATGCGGTCCTAAGAAAAAAGGGATTTGACGGACAGACTTACGGACCATATAGCTACGTAATTTAGTCAACCTTTAGTGCACCGCTACTAAGACCCACTCAATGCTAACATTTTTCATTCCCTCGATATCAAAAAACAATGCAAAAAAACCACATTAAATTAATAGGGCAAATAGCACCAGCAAATGACCCATAGCAATACAACAATGGCGACCGCAAGGGTTTAAAAGCTTTCTCGAATAAATCACGGGCCTCGAACAGCCCCTTAATGCGGGGTTGTTCCAGACACAAAGGATAGATACAATTACGCAAGCATTGATGTCGTTATTATGGAAGTGTTTTGTGCCAGTCATCGGTTTTTTGGCTTGAAATGGCCAGTTTCGTTAACCGACTGCTGTCTGCTGAAAAGGGAGGGTAATTTTTTTTGTTGCTCCGTATGCGTGATTAATGCGTGATAATCTTTATAATTACTAGGTAACTAGGTCTCTAGGAATTATTCGGGGATATTTCGGCAGGAGGTGGGGTTAGTTCCACTGAACGGGTTTGTTCCTCAGGGGTGCTGAGGATCCGCTTTCCTTTTTGACTTCTTTTTAATTTAATGAATTTTTATCAGAGCTCTTAAAGCACGCTCGGTTCAGATGACTACTCTGTTCAGGTGGCTACTCTGAAATTTTGAATTCGAACTTTGTATCATTTTGTCCCTCTTACTCTCATATTAGTGCTTATTAGTGTGAGCGGTGTACGATACCAACTTCAAATTTCGACCTTCGGAGTACCACCCTGCAAAAGATGTATCTCCGACCGGAACTTAGGAATTGCAGTCTTTGGCACCATCACATCTTTTAGAAGGTTCTCAAAGTCTCTATAAAAACAGGCTATGCTATTATATCTATTACGTACCAGTGGCCTGGCGTGAAGTATATATCAGAAGGCAAGCCGAAGGGCATTTAACTAGCCTTTCCTCTAATTCTGGACAATAAAAGTTCCCAACTGCCTTAAAATAGGCAAGCTGATGAGAATCCAGTTATTTGGACTCCAGGCCACTGCTAGCAACATTATGTGTAAGTTGGACCAAGTTAACTTAAGTTAATAAGTTAACGATAACATTAACATACAAGACAGAAAAAATCTATGAAATGCACGTCAATATCGTCGGGAAGGTTACTGTTATTGCAATTCCCACCAATCGTATTTAACAAACGAATGTGCAAAAATAAAAAAAACGCTAGGCGCTGGTGTAATTCCGGCATTAAGAAAAGAATAATGTTGCCAGCATTAAATTATAACGGGATGTTAATCCCACCAGGGTTACCTGCCCCCGTAATGGTGTAAACCATTTAATGTTAATTTTTAATTAAGTGGCATTAGTGCTCGGAGTTTAAGAAGCGGGACGTTGACGAAGTTTTTTTGGATGGCAACATAATTATTTGAATTATACTCGAGTTTTAAGGAATTTTACGGAGATCCGTACGATACAAAAGGTTTTTTTTGATAAAGAACATTACCGATAGCAAATTTGATTGTTTTTTTTATAATCTGCAAATCCGGCTGTCAATATTACTAGGTAGTACAGAAACCTAGAACACTAAGAAATGACCGGGAATTGAACCCGATGCTCATCAATCCGTGGTTTATTCCTACACCACCCATTCCAGGTAAATAATAGCAGTCGACAATCTTCTATGTCAGGGGGGTGCTTTTTGAAAGCACATGTGTGAAAATACCACTCGAAAGTGGTGAAGAACTGCGCTGAATTTCAAAGATAAGAGTAGCTTAGAAGATACGGCTCTCATTAATCTTGTGAACTAGCCAAAATTTTGATTGGAGCTGTAGTTTTGAAGATATAAACAGATTTATACCACTTTCGAGTGGTATTTTCACACATGTGCTTTCAAAAATCGGGCCCCACTCTTAAAAATTGTATTCATGTTACTATAATTAAGTTAAGTAAATGGAACAGATAAAAATGAGCGAAGTGCTGTACCAACCGTCAGACGACTAAAACACTAATAGATACATAGGTACAAGATAACTGAATATAATATAATAGTTACCTAACTACCAACTTGCCTTAATTAAATTAATAGTGTACCTTAACGCATTAAGTATAATAGAGGTACCTCTAAAATGCTTACAGCTAAGTAAGTATCTTTTTAATATATGTAATTTTTAAATCAATTAAAAAAACAAAAACTGAAACGACCAAATCACTCGCGAAAAGCCAATAAAAGACAAAGTTGTCAAAGCATTCAGACAGGAAGCCGGCGCTGAATATGTATGGCCAGCATAAAAGCAATAAAAACCAAGAGGCAATAAAGAGAGAGAATAAATACGGCGCGAATGAAAATAGCGGACAGCCACCACGCGCCATTACGCCCCCACGATTACTCCAAAACGGCAATTTAAATGAAATCATTTACCATATTATTATCATTTTCATTTCAGTAGCTACCCCCGCAAACACCATTTTGCCGCTAAACTCGTACGGCATCGCGCGGCCAATTTTTTAAGTGTGCCCGTTCAAAATGAATTATGTAGCGGGGAAGCGGGCAAGAGATATTGCTTAGTTTTCTTAACGGGGGACGGAGACCGCTAGCGTTTTGTCGATGCTGTTTCTTTCGCGCTCCACCGTTCCACTTGAAGACGGCCCCGAGAGCTAAGCTCCCGTTTTATTGTCACTTACACCTCCACTGTCATTTGTTTACAATTCAAAAACTACTAATCTCACACTGTGGCACTTAAAATAGAGCTCAATATACGGTGGTTTGAGAAAAGGCAACTGCAAAGTGAACTTGGGCAGCGACTACACGAGACAAGTAAATTTTGAGTCAGCGCTCTGATTAAAGAATCAGACATTGAAACGATTGCTTATCAAGTATTAAGATGCTTATTTTGGATTGTCCGAGAATATTTCATAATAATGTTGTTTCATTGTTTCAAATTTCGTCTGTATTATTTCGGATAAGATCAAAACCAACGAAGGAACAACGAAGTTGTTTAAATTATTTATACCAGTAGAGTAGATCATGATTACTAAGTGTGGTATGTATCTATTCTTTAAAGTCGTTATTTAGGTCCTATTTTCAGTAATTTCTTGCTTGGTTAGGATGAGAAGTTATCACTGAGAATAAGTTTATTGGTATCGTACCTACACTAAAATAGCACCTACCTACACGTACCTACTTAGACTAGATAGAGACGTACAAAGATATTTTCTTGTATGTAGAGCCTCTGAATTTGCTAAGATAATTACCCTGCGGTTTCAGGTGAGATTATTCAATTGAATTTTAATAAGAAATTCAGGAACAGACACTTAAGAGATTAATTAAAAAAAAAAAACAAAAAAAAATATTTCCGACTTTCAATCCAGTGTTAATAATTACAAAAACTATCTCTAGGGTTAGTAACAAAAACAAAACAAGTCCACACCAAACATAAACTTACTTGTTATCATCATGTCCTCCTTGACGTGTCCGTCCACCGGCGAACCCTGCAAGCTCCGGGAGAGCGAAAGCGAGAGCGATAATGGCTGACGAAATCAAATTTGGTTTTAAAACTTAACGGTTTTAAGGCTTAGGGGCAGTAGGCTTATTACCTACCTCGCTCGCAATCGCCATCGTGTTCATTTTGACAGTTCATGTACGGGCTGACAATTGGCATCGGAATCAGCTAGCTGTCACATTCATACAATAACTGTCAAAATGAACACGATGACGATTCCGAGCTAGTTAGGTAATAAGCCTAGGGGTGCGAGTCGGGTTACCTCCACGTGTTGTCAAGAGCTGCGGTTCCTTTTTGGATCCGTCCGGGGGGAAGAGCAGTGCTTGATCCGGTGCACCCTGGGCTTCGGCTAATGATTTCCTGGCAGTTTCAGAGGGATATCATTGACAGTTGGCTAAGAGCCCGACAGGGGGGGAGGGGGTCTTTGACCCGTACAACGTTGCCGACATTTTGTCACAAGATTTTAATCATATTTTTGTTACTTTGACATTGGCGAAGTTGTCGCCGCTATATAACGACTTGAAACGCCACAAATAAGAAGAAGAAGAAGTAATAAGCCTACAGATCGTTTTCTGAAGGCGATTGGCTTCGACGTCTTCAATACGGAGTTCAAAATTGTTGACTGCCTTAAGAACTGAGTTGCTCCATTGTGATCTCTGTCGCGTAAGCTCTTCACAACCATCCTCTTACTTATCACAAAGGCTGCGAAGGAGTGGCGACAGGCGCGTGCAGCTGCACATACCGCTTCAGCAGCGGCGAGTCCCAACGCTGGGCCAGGGTATCTACTTAGAATGCTAATTTCTAAATGTCTATGAAAATTAGAACACATAGAAAAATCCGAAAAGTAAAGCTATGGCCGGGAATCGAACCCGGATCCTCGTCATTCCGTGACGCGTGCTATACCCCTACACCACCCATAGCAGGTGGGTAGTCTCCGAATTTTTCTACCTGTTACTAACTGTCACGTGACCTTTGTTACTATGCGAATTTTTTGTCGCTAAGCGTCATCTGTTTGAATGATGTGTCTGTACGACACAATTACAAACTCCCGTGGAACATCTACTTAGAATGCTGTTTATGCTGCCGCGGCTGCGGAGGAGGAGCGCTGCGCTCCTCTTCCTCGTGAGGGCAAAACAGCAGACGGAAGACAGAGAGCTTAGACGGAAGAGAACAAGTTTAAAATCTGTCCAAAATTAAAGGAAACCATAAACCTTTATACCGACATAGCTCAAAGAATTAGCAAGCTGAAGTGGCAGTGGGCCGGCCATATCTCGCGAAGAAACGACAACCGCTGGGGTAAACGTGTTCTTGAGTGGAGACCGCGACTTGGCAAACGTAGTGTAGGACGCCCTCCGGCCAGGTAGGATGACGATCTGCGAAAGACTGCAGGCAGATGCTGGATGCGTCAAGCTAAAGACAGGGCGCTATGGCGCTCATTAGGGGAGGCCTATGTCCAGCAGTGGACTAACATAGGCTGATGATGATGTTGATGATAAACCTTTATTTTAGGACCATGTTTTTCTTTCCATTCTCTCGAAAATAGAGTTCACAAGACTTTTTCCCTGATTTTTAAAGTTTTGATACATACACCCAAACCACGTCTATATACCTTCCGGGGTAGACAGAGCCTGAGGTAACAAGACCACGTTTAGCATGGTTTTAGGCGTATAGGTGGAAAGGGTAATCAAAATAGTGATGGGTTGCAAGCCGCATCGCCTATAACATGATTCAAGATTTTCGCCCATTGGACTTTTACCATCTGCACGGGAAGCGAAGCTACTGGTACATTCTATTTTTCTTTACTCCCAGACCAGCATGGAATTAATTTAGAGTTGTAAATTAAAATACTTTTGTTTTTCCCTCACATACCAACTCTACAACTCTACACTTCGAGGTAAAAGGCACCGGTGAGCTATCGGCAAACCGGACACGTACCAACTACTAGTCCCTGCTAACAGAATGTCCGTTAATTGGATAAATTAAGATCCTATAAGACCTACTAAGAAGCGTCTGCACACGTTTGGGTATTCTGGCTGCCCCTTGCCTGTATGTACTTGTGTTACTCACTGATTTCGTCAAAAATATTCGAGAGCACGAGTCCTCTGAAGAACAAAGAACGTAAAACAACGTTTTCTTCAACATCAAGCTATTAAATTTTAATAAACTACCCGGTGACCTAAAGACCATCTCCAATCATAAGGTTTTTCGTAGAAAGTTGAGGGCTTTTTTATTGAGAGGGTGCTTTTATAAATAGTATTGATGAGATATTTATGCGGGATAGCTGATTCAAATTAATTAAAATATTACATACATACATACATAAATCACGTCTTTATCCCTTACGGGGTAGACAGAGCCTATGGTGACAAGACCTAAAGACCACGTTTAGCATAATTGTGGGCGTATCGATGGAAAGAGGAATCAAAACAGTGATGGGTTGCTAGCCACATCGCCTATATAACATGATCCCTAAGATTTTCACCCACCCTCGATGGTCTTTTACCATCTGCGCGGGAAGAGAAGCAGCTGGTACACTCTATGTTTTTTCTTTGCTCCCAGACCAGCATGGAAGAAATATTATATAAATTAAAATATTACATGATAATATTTAATGTAAAGTGAGAAATTGTACCTACTTGTTAGTTTTTTAATTTAATTTAAATTTATATTTGTGTAATGAAAATGAATTGAATTTGTAATGATATTTCAAACACAATGAAATGAATACGAATATGAATAAATTAATATGATACAGGGAAATTCCTTGTTGCAGTTTAAAAAAAATCCTATTGCACTTCTTTGTTGCAGACAATGTTATGTAATTTTATGTCTGGCAATTTTTTGTAACAGTTTACATGAAACTAGCGATTTGCGCCGGCGTCGCACGGGTAGTATAGGCAGATACTAACTAGCAATATTGGCACGATCAACCAATCATGGGATTTGGCCAAAATACATACAAAATCCGTTGCGTAGTTTTTAAGGTCCAAGCATACATAGGGACAGACAGTGGAAAGCGACTTTGTTCTGTACTTTGTAGTGATTTATTCCCCATCCCGTGACAATTTCAACGAATCCCTTCTTAATCGCACTTGTATGATCATGAAATATGTCTGCCAAATTTCATGTCTGTACAGTAACCCGGCCATAAAGATTGCACATCGGTCTTCTCGGCTAATTTCGCCTTCGTAGAGCGTTGTCTCGCTCTAACTTACATACATACATAAATCACGTCTTTATCCCTTACGGAGTACGCAATGGTTGCTAGTTTAGACTTGTGAAATTGTAACTTGACCAATATCATTGTGCGAATACCTAGTAACCGTTCGGCTAATTCCGGTAATGTTCGGGTCCCGATCACCTTTAAGTAATTCGTTTATCGGCTCACACCTCTAATCGTGTTACACATTACTCATTGATATCGAGTTACGCTTCTGTTTACGCTGAAGATATTCTACTAATGGGTTAAGGTAAGTTGGTAATCTAGCTGCCTCGTTTTATTATTGTATGGGAGAGTGAGAGAGAAAAAATTATTTACTTTTATTTGTTTTGAGTTTGAAAGTATCAAAGGATATTCCAGAAACAAAAGATACAATACAATAACTTTTTATCGAACACCACATATAACAACCAAAACACGAAAAAAGGTATACAGAATTTTACAAGGTAACAATAGGCGGCATTATCGCTACATAGCGATCTCTACCAGGCAACCATATTTATACCCATTGCCAGTTTCAAAATATATTTTAGATCGGCTTTGTTTCCTAAGTATACTATCAGCGCCCAGAGCATAAATATTATAAATTACCTAATTTAACCTTTTCGACGCCAACGACACATTTATTATCAGCACCACAGATTCAACGCCAACGACCTATACCTACCATATACGTCAATGGAAAAGCAATTAACCTTCGTTCAGTTGGGTTTGGGTTCAATTTAAGGCATTGCAATAAGAAGTCTGGCGTATGGGCGACGTCTCTTGTATTTGACGTGGCGGCGAAAAGGTTAAAATCAATAGAAAAAATCCTTTTCAAAAGATTGAAACAGCCTGTCCCAGACTAACTTAATTTGCGGTTTAATGATTAAAAGCGTCTAAATTATTCTACTAAAAATTAAAAATCCATTTTCTGCGTCACAAATTAAACCTCATGGGAAAAATTTAAGGTTTTGGGCTAGTATTGGCGAGTCAGTCAAGTGGCAATTAGGTAAAAGAGGATTCTGAGTGCGGCAGTTCCACTGATGTTGTAAGGCCAAGTTCACACAGCCGAACTTGCAAGTAACGCAATCTCGCTAACTTTGAGGCCGCAGCGACAAGTAGGTAAGTAGGTACCTACCTTAAAATGTAAGGTGATATTCAGGGAGCTGATTTCGAAATAAAAATAACAGAAATGAGAAAACTTGTGATTATTGGTTTTAGAAAGTGAACACTATACCTATAAATAATTTAGAACGTTAATTTGCTTTTAATATTAAAACGAAATAACCGATAATTTAATAATTAAAAACAAATTAAACTACCTATAATTAAAATTACAACCTAAATTAAAACTAATCTTAAAGTAAAATAATTTAAAAAGGAGGGGCTCCCGTGGCATAGTACAACAGACGCTGGCAGCATTCCCCCTTTGGACAGCGCTACTAATACGTTGTCCAAGGAACCTGCCAGCTCTGCAGTCACCCGTAGCGTCTATTAGCCTCTTCGAAATATCTTTGAAGAGGCTAATAGCGCTAGGACCCCACGGACCAAGAGTCTACACCGAAAGGGACAAAGTTATATTAGGCGCTGAGACCCCTATATTAATTCAGCCGCTTCTGCAGCCGCGCCTGCTCTACTCATGGTTCCCCGAAGGTGAGACGAGGCTAGTGTGTATACGCACGTTGCATCCCACACCAGCATACGTCCCACGCTCTACGGACTCATTGTCATACCACCTGGTCTTTTGCCGTTGTCCCTAGCGATGCCCGTTGGTTCCAACAAGGCAGGGACATTGGCAGAGGCAAGTGACCGGCGGATGATGTTCAGCGCGGCGTGCCTCGAGAAGCGGCCAGCGCTCTTTAGGCAAGACAATCCGGGGTGTCCTAATGGGTCTACATCCTTGCCACACGGGCATCTATGAGGTGTGCAGCAACGAAGACCAAGGCGGAAACAGGTGGATAATATATCAAATAGTAGTAGTAAGTACAATCTACTTATGCTCTTATAATTGTGTTAAAAAACATTTTTGCGCAAAATCGCTTCGTCTAAAATATGTATTTGTCGATAAGATTCCACAAATAAATATGTTTAATTTATTTTATATGTTTATTAACATTAAACAACGTAATAATTTGTAAAACTCGATATTTAACAATATTAATCGTGAATCCAGCGGGAGATGGTCGAAAGAGATACCTACTTTAATAATTTGTAAAAATCAAATAAATGAAGACTGATAAAAGTATAAACCTAACATAAATATAAATATAAGTGCAATTACTACATACTTCTCAAATCAAAGCTTTAAGGCGCCAAGCGCAACCAGCCATTTCCCTCGACAACGACTTTATCCTTAATTTAAAGGTGATTAAAAAACATCACAAAACGCTGCTTAGAAGGAATTAGAAGTGATCAAGGCAATTCGATTATCGACCATGGCGGTCATTTCATTCCGTTTCAAGCAATCTTTTTCGCCTAAAAGTATTTCCAAACGTATAAATTATTTACGAAACGAGGACATAAACTTTGCTCGCATGCAAATCTAGTTGGAAAGAAGTGTTTGGTGTCGTCTCGCTTGCTCGTTTGTTTCTCGGGTACGTGTGTGCGAGATGGAAGTATAGTTTAGTTTGGTGTCGGAGGGAGAGAGAGGTAGTCGGGAGTTGCGTTCGGCTAAGTGAATCAGTGCCCGCGCTCGCTATTAAATCAGGGCGAGTGAGGGGGGAGGGGGTGCTAAAATGCTCTTTACGGGTGGGGTTTTGTTTGTGGGGGGCGGTTTCGGGTCTCGGCCAGTCGGCAAGCGAGCGCGGCGCGAGCGCACGTCGGGCCTATGTCCGCGCGGTGACCGTTTTTCGTAAGGAGTTGGCGGGAACTCCCGCCCACAAAACGACAAAATATTTTCTGAGGCTAATAAGGTTGGTTATTTTGGAGTGTTTTCGATTGGATATTGTGGCGTTTTTATTGGTTGTTGTTTGTAACCGTGCGCGAAGTTAAGTTTTGTAAGTTTCTCTTGAACAAATATTTTTACAAAGTGTGTAAGTTACGATACATACGTATAATCTACTCGAATAAATCACGTGACGAAGTTCAACAATACTTATATTACAGTTTTTTTAAATCACCTCAAAATTAGAATAGTCCCTTTTCTACTTCTAGTTTGCCAATGTTTAGGAAATCAAACGTTTACCAGTAGGCAATTAAATAAACCCCCACCGTAAGTAAATACTTTTGTCTCAAGTTTTCATTAATTTCGCTACGCGCGTCGTCTACGGGCTACGGCGGTCGTAGCGCATGCTACGGCCAAGAAAACCTTGTAGCACTTTCTTAACGCATTCCCGCTAGCAGACATGCATTAAATTTTACCAAGTCCGTGAACGCATGTGCGTTCAAACGCTTTCAAGTGACGCGGGGCAACGTGAACGCGTTGTCGGCTATGAAAGCGTTAAGACATGATTTAGTGCGAAAAACTACTCTAATTGGAAACACCGTGTCTAAAATAGTAAGTACTTTATTTAACCGAAAAGAAACAAATATAACGTTTTTTTAACTTACCAACGCTATCGCACTGTAAAAGCCAAATCAAATGTCTAATTATTAATTTTATTGTAACACTTGACGCTAAACTTTATCGTGTTGTTAAATTAAATCATTTTGTTTCCGTAATTTGTAAACTCCTGTCTGAAAATTGGTTCCGAAACAAGACATAACCTCCGTCTCCTTGTATTGTACCAAGTAGACAATAAATGTAGGGAAATTATTTGGTTATAAATGCAAATCGACGGATAAATAATTATGCGTTAAAACGGTAGAGTTATATGAAAACTTAACTATTCCGTCTCTATCATTGAAGCACATGATACGTCCGATGTGTAAAAGTCGATTTAACCATTTTTAATTCACAACGAACATTATTTTAATAATATTTCGCCTTATAAATTCTCGCGCACAGCTTCCTTGTCACAGAGCAATTTCTGACTCTAGTGATTCTAAAGTGTTGACCAAATTAAATTACCCTAAATAATTTTTCGCAAATGATCATTTGAATTTAAATGGCTTAATTTAGTTATTTCATTTTAATTCGTGAAAAGGGCCAAAGGATAGTGTTAACCCAGAAAATTGCATGGTTATTATACCGCAGGGTAGCCAAGTTAAGGAGTCGCGGGCTTCAGTCAGTTAAAATAAATTCCTGACTCTACCGCCCTGTTTCACCACTCTCTGTTAAGTTACAGTTAGGTATCTATGATGACCAGAGATCGGACAGATTTGCGTCATCGTTCGCAATAAAGTGGACATGACGCAAAAATTAATCAAATAATTAATCATTTAATTAATTTCTCGAAATAAAATTTGAACTCCCGGAGATAAAAATTTACACATGCATAAAATTATTAGCAAAATGTTAATTAAAGTGGCAGTTGTCGTTCTCGTAAATATTTTTTTATAATAAAGAAATCACGATCCTGCTAGATATGATTATTATTTCTGACAAAAAAGTTTTCTAGTTCTATAGGTATACCTACAACCTCCGTGGATATACTTATTCTTAATATATGTATTTTGACATATTTGATTAATTTTGGAGTCATGTCCACATTATTGCGAGCAATGACGCAAATTTGTCCGATCTCTGATGATGACGTCTCTGTCTATTTCGTAGTAATAAATAGAGACGGAATCATAGACAACTGACACTTAAGAAACTGGAACTTAACGGAGAGTGAAACCGGCCCTAAGTGCATCTATCAGATTTATATTTATGCACATTCCTATTGGCGGTTAAACAGGTCGCGCGTCACAGTGCCGTCTCAATCAGGCGCAGTAAACTAACCCAATAAAGGCCAATATAGAGCGATGCGGCCGCCGGATCAATTACCGGCCGATCTTATACTGTATTGATAGCGGCGCCTGTAGGATGGTCTGAGCCTCGGACGCGTTCACGGAAACGTCTCAATTACTACGGAAAAATTGGCAGCGCCACTGCGGATCGAAACGGCAACAAACTGTTCTCATGGTGTTTGAAATTTGAACGCAAACGCGTTCGAGACGTATTTTGTGACCGAAAAAGATTATACTCTACACGTGAAGTAGGCGTTCTCAAACTGTGAGGTGTCTATGAATAGGTATGTAGGTATTTTAAAAATCAAGGAAACGATTTTTAATTTCAGTGTAGCGCATCCGGGTATTTATTGGTAAGGGCGGAACGCGCGTGATTCTAAAATTCCTAGGTTTAGATAGAATATCATCTTCGTCACCTCCAGCCTATACTATCCTACTTCTGGGCACAGGCCTCCTCTCAGCATGAGAGGGCTTGGGCTGTAGTTCCCACACGGGCTCAGTGCGGATTGGGAACTTCACACACACCATTGAAGTGCTTCGTAGATGTGTGCAGGTTTCCTCACGAGGTTTTCCTTCAACGAAAAGCTCATAGTAAATTTCAAATGTAAGTAAGTAAGTAAGTAGGTAAATGCTTTATTGTACAAATATAGAGAAGTAGAGACAAATCACAAAAAAATACTTTAAATATATGCACAAAGGCGAACTTATCCCTATAAGGGATCTCTACCAGTTAACCTTTGAGTAAATGAGAGGAGCATTAAGCGAGAGACCGACAAAGAGTGAAATGTATATGTTGATAGAATATGCGTTGTAGAAAACATGCTAAACGTGGCCTTTAGGTCTTGTTACCTTAAGCTCTGTCTTCCCCGTAAGGGATAACCCTTACGCACAGGCGTGATTTGCGTATGTATGTGAAATATGTACTTTTGTTGTAATTCAAAAACTGGTGCTCTTCCGTAAAATACAAGCAATCCTAAAGATTCCTACATTATAATAATATATCTACGTATATCGAATGTGTGTAAATAAATGTTTCTCTCTCTCTCTCTTTCTCTCTGTCTATTTTACAGTTATGTTTTTTTTCTATTGAGAAAAATACAATTTTACCGTGTAACTGAAAAGTATAATTTTTAATGTAAATCTCTAATTGTCTTACATGTACACTGCAGATCTAAAGTTTTAGTAACCCAGCAAGGCATCATAGGAACACTTATTTCGCAACCTTGACAATTTGACAACTTGCCATTTGCAATTGTCAGTTTTTAGTACCTATTCGAGATAAAAGAATAGACTTTAGTCAGTTTTCCAAACTGAAACATGAGCTCATAAAACAGTTGAAATCGGATTGATAGAACAAGCTAATGGCGAGTTGAAACTATAACAAACTAAGCTCCAACATCAATCTAATTACCCACAACTTGTATTAACTCTGACATAACTTAAAGGTGGTTTAAATTTGATATTAAAAGCCTTCGCGTTTGACTTTAACTCGATCCGGCTAAGTAAAACCCGTAAGGGGGTTATTTCAAACCCGCGCTTACGGGTAGGTGTGTTCAAACATCTTATGAAAACGCGCTGCTACTTGTGGTAGGAGATCGAAACGGCGTTAACCCACGGAATCGAAGAATACAAGATCTCTCAGATTTTTTCCTGGTATATCTCTGCGGTATTTCTTCACATAAAATCCCATCGGGGGAATGGGCGAAAATCATAGGAATCATGTTATAGGCGATGAGGCTAGCAATCCATCTATTTTGATTTCATTTTTCACCTATACGCCCACAATCTTGCTAAATGTGGCCTGTACGTGTGGTCTAAACGTGGCGTGTAGGTCGTGGCACCTTAAGCGCCCTGTAAACGATCAAATTGTTCGTCAAACTTTACGTGTTTGACAAACAATTTGATCGTGTAGGTACGGCTGTGTTTGAGGCGTTTGTCAAACAATTCTACGTGTTTGATGCGTTTGGTGAAAATCTGGATTGATGTCGAGTTTGACAAACAGGTTTGAACGTGTACGACGGTGTTTGTCAAACAAGACTTCGGCAGAAGAAGTTTGACAAACAAGTTTGTCAAACAAATTTGATAGTTTACAGGGCGCTTTAGGCTCTGTCTACCCCGTAAGGGATAAAGACGTGATTTGTGTATTGTATTGTAACTTCTTACAATAGGTACTTTCAAATATTCATGAGTCGTAAGTATGTAATATCGTAATTGTCCAAGAATCGTAAGCATGCAGAGTCGCAGCCGATCAATTACGCACAATTACGACGGCGTGGCAATCGAGTGATACTTGTATCGAATAAACTTCGCCATGGCGACCCTATTAGTCGGCAGTGGAATGGAATATTGTATCACTTCAATGCTGAATTATAATATTTACAACTAGTTATTGCCCGCAACTTCGTCTGCATAGAATTCGTTTATCGCCGTCCCGCAGGAATTACGCAATTTTCCGGGATATATATATATATATATTTTTTTTTTTATATGAATAGGAAGGCAAACGAGCAAGTGGGTCACCTGATGGTAAGTGATCACCACTGCCCATAGACACCCGCAACCCCGGAGGGATTGCAGATGCGTTGCCAACCTAGAGGACTAAGATGCAATGCCTCTTGTGCCCGTAATTTCCCCGGCTGTCTTACTCTCCACACCGGAACACAGCAGTGCAAGCACTGCTACTTAGCGGCAGGATTAGCCTATGTGTTATTCCAGACTATACAACAATACAATACAATAACTCTTTACTGAACACCACATATAACAACCAAAAAAAGGTAGGTAAACAGAATATTACAAGGTAACAATAGGCGGCCTTATCGCTACAGAGCGATCTCTACCAAGCAACCATAATGGACCATAATCTATGTTCCAAATTTCGTCCAGATCTGTCCAGTCGTTCTGGCGTGAAAGAGTAATAAACATCCATCCATCCATACTTACAAACTTTCACGTTTTTCACGTTTCACGAGAAGCAACTGGTATATTCTATGTTTTTTCTTTACTCCCAGACTAGTATGGAAGAGATCAATGTTCATTCTATTTGTAAACACCATTTGTAATCAGATAGGTCTTTTTCAATACAAATGTCGCGCCCCGTCCGATGTAACCCGTTATTAACAGTTAATTTAAAAAGTTCAATTGATCTCTATTAGCGTTTATAAAACTTCGATATCGGCGTGATTAAATATTGATTGTTTAGAAGCAAGCGGGCTGAATTGTATTGTTGAATCGTAAAATGATTTGTTTCAATTGATATCAATGAATTTACATATTACAGTGCAATCGATGCGGTGTAAAGTGATTGTTAGGATAAAATGCTGTTAAAGACTGTTTTATACTAAAACCTCTTTGTTTTTAACAACTTTAACTTACGTCAATCTGTATTCTTAGCAACTGTTGTGTTGACTAATTAAATAATGTTTTATGCTGTCACTAATCCACGAGTCTCTTTTCTAACTAATAAATTAGTTTTATCATGGTAGCAGAGCGTAAGGAATAAGTGAAAAGTAAAAATAAATCGAGTCTGTGATAAACCAAGTTTCAAAGCAATCCGGAAAGACGAAGATTCAACATGCAATCACCAAGTTGCAAAATTGACATCGGTCACCTGGAAGGTGTAAAAAACTGGTCGACTTGGAAATTCAAGGCAACGTTACTACTTAGAGGTATGCCCGGTGGATTGGATGCAGTAAACGGTATCCTAAAGAAACCTGTAAAACCTACTACTAGCAATGCCGACGAAATTTTTCAATGTAATACAGCTCTCGATTATTACAACAAAATTGACAGTTCCGCATTACTACTGCTTACTGCAAATATGTCAGACGAAACCCTTCAAAAAATCATGCGTTTTAACTCATCCAAAGAAGTTTGGGACGAATTACATCGTTTATTTGACGGCAAGTCTGAAGATAAGAGTTACGCACTTTGTATGGAGTTTTTCGGCTATTGTAAAGATCCGTCACATGACATCACAACTCATGTCTCCAAAATAAAAACTATTTGGTCAGATTTGAAAACCGAACTATTGAAGATAGACAAATCCGAATTACCAGATATCTTATTAATCTGTAAAATTCTCGATACTCTACCTGAAACCTATTTTTCTTTCAAATCGAGCTGGATGTTGATGTCGAAGACAGACAAAACTATAGAAAATCTGACTATGCAGCTTTGTGCCTATGAGCGTGCCATATCATTGAAGAATGAAGGTCCTGCAGAAGCTCTGGCGCTACAGAATAGCAATAAAGCAAAGAAGAAATGTGGATACTGCGGAAAAGTCGGTCATAAAGTCAGACAGTGTCATAAATGGAAAGCTGACGGAAAACCAGCCAAGTCAGAAAATATACAGACGTCAAGCAATTTGAACTTAATGCTCTTGCCAGTTACTACGGATGTAAACTCAATGCTTATAAACTATGATACCGCAGATTGGTTTGTTGACAATGGTGCAACTAGTCATGTCACCTGTCGGAACGATTTTTTCTCTAGTTTCGAGCATTTTAAGGATACTCGTACAGTGACGACTGCTAATGGAGCTACTGTCAAAGCTATTGGCAAAGGTACTGTTGACTTGAAAACTGTTATAAATGGCAAGGAATCCAGGCTAAGACTATGTGATGTCTGGTACGTACCTGATATTATGCGAAACCTATTCTCTGTACTGGCCACTCAAGACAGACTAAATAATAGTGTTTTCATGTCTGAAAGGGAACACTGCTCGCTGAAAGTTGATGGATGTGTAATATTGACTGGCAAAAGAACTAAGAACGGGGGCTTATTCAAACTTAATGTTGAGACAATTACAAAGCCGATTCCTGATCTGAACGCATTGTCAACAGATAATCTACTACAACTTTACCACGAACGGTTAGTCCACCAGAATAAGAAACACGTCAAAGGAGTTATTGAACGGGAACTTGGAATTAAAGTTCGTCTAGATTCTGAACTATGCACCGGATGTATTTACGGAAAGACTCACCGGCAAACGTTTGGAACAAGAGAACGAGCTAAGGAACCTGCAGAAACTATTCACGCTGATGTGTGTGGTCCGTTCCCACCTTCGTTCAATAAATTTCGTTACTTCGTTTTGTTCAAAGACGACTTCAGCAAGTATCGTCATGTTTATTTCTTGCGACAGAAATCGGAAGTTCACCTGAAGCTCCGACAGATGTTACAGGAATGTAAAGTGGCTGGACACTCTGTAAAAGAATTTTTGAGTGACAACGGAGGTGAATTTGACAATGAGAACATAAGATGCATTTTGCGAGAAGCTGGAATAAGACAAAGGCTTACGATGCCCTACACGCCGCAACAAAATGGTCTTAGCGAACGTGAAAATAGAACCTTAGTCGAAGCCGCCCGCACAATGATGCATGCTCATGAAGAATTACCTCTCGCCACTTGGGCAGAATTGATAAATACTGCTGCGTACGTTTTAAACAGAAGCGGCCCAACTCCAGAAGATGGTAAATCACCATTTGAATTGTGGTTTAAGAAAAAACCAGCAATCAGTCACCTGAAAATAATTGGATGCGAGTGTTATGCTCATATTCCTCAACAAAAGAGAGTAAAACTGTCTAAAAAAGCTGAGAAATGCATCCTAATTGGATATGACGGTGATGAAGGCTACCGCTTACTAAGTAAGAGTGGAAAACTCATAAGGTCAAGAGACGTTATATTTAATGAGTCAGTTCTTACTTCGTTTGACATGGAGGATTCGGAAGAACAGCACTCAGCTAAAATCTATTTTCCACTTTCAGAACCACCGATGTGTGATGCAAGGGGGGATGATCGCACTGTCAGTAGCACTGATGAGCATCGCACTGAAAGAAGCTCGGATCGTACTGTCAGTAGCACTGATGAGCATCGCACTGAAAGAAGCTCGGATCGTACTGCAAGTAGCACTAATGAGCCTAGTTTGACTGTGCGTCCCACATCACCGGATCGTGTTGAGAATCAGGAAGTAGGAAGCCAATCGCCTTCAGAAGCATCACTGCCAGGGTCACCTCTTTACGAAGATGCTTTAGATGATGATGAGGACAATGAAGATGCTGAAGCTCCAAGAAGTAATATAGATGATATAGCTGAGATAGCTACAAGAATGACTCTACGGAACAGAAGTCAGATTCGACCACCTTGTCGTTTTCATGACTATATCATGATGTCAGATGATATTGTTAATGATATCAATGAACCAAAAACCTACAAAGAAGCAATTTCTAGTCCGCATAAAGATCAGTGGGTCAAAGCAATGGAAAATGAGGTGAAGTCTTTAAAGGAGAACAAAACCTGGATATTGGTTGACCTTCCAAAAGACAGAAAGCCTATATCCTGTAAATGGGTATACAAGATCAAGACCAATGCAGATGGCTCTCTAGATAAATTCAAAGCAAGGCTAGTTGCTAGAGGATATACGCAGAAAAAAGGCATTGACTATGATGAGACCTTTAGCCCTGTTGCTAAGATGACGACAATTAGATCTGTCTTAAGCGTTGCTGCAAACGAAGGTTTAAAACTCACCCAGTTTGATGTATCAACTGCATTCTTGTATGGTTCACTGAATGAAGAAATTTATATGAGTCAACCTGATGGTTACTCAGATGGATCAAAGAAGGTGTGTAGACTCAAGAGAAGTCTATATGGGCTCAAGCAAGCACCTCGGTGTTGGAACAAATGCATGGTGGATTATTTGAAAACTATTGGATTTAAACAAAGTACTACTGACCCCTGCTTGTTTATCCGAAATCGTGGGAGTAATAAAATCATTATTGCTCTCTATGTAGACGACGGTCTGGTTGCTGCAACAAATCAGGAAGATTCTGACAAATTTATTAGAGAGTTGAAAAGAAGATTCAAAATCACTATAAAAGATGCATCCTACTTTCTAGGATTAGAAATAGAGGACCAGAACGGTAATATAAAAGTATCGCAGAAGCACTACGCTCTGAAAGTTTTAGATCGCTTTGGTATGAGTGATTGCAAACCTGTCACTACTCCTATACAAAAAGATGGATTGCTAGATCTGGATAAAGAGATGGTAGAGTCTATTTCATTTCCGTATAGAGAAGCTGTGGGAGCGCTGGCATACTTGACAGTTGGAACCAGACCTGATTTAGCATACGCTATAAGCGTTGTATCCCGAACTCTAGAAAATCCTTCTAAAGAAGATATTCAGAAACTGAAACGTATCCTAAGATACATCAAAGGAACTTCAGACTATGGAATAATTTTTAAGAAGAGATGCAATGCTGGAATTCTGGAATGTTACAGCGATTCCGATCATGGTGGAGACAGAAGCTCCGGACGATCGACTTCGGGTATTTTATGCTTATACTCTGGAGGAGCAATATCTTGGGCTAGTCGACGACAAACATGTGTTGCGATATCCAGTACCGAAGCCGAACTGGTAGCTGCTAGCGAAGCAGCAAGAGAGATTGTCTGGATCAAAAGACTCCTTGGGGAAATATCTGAGTTGAAGGAGATACCTAAACTAAAGGTTGATAATGATGCAGCCATAAAGATCTCACATAACCCAGAACTCCACAGAAGAACCAAACATATTGCTATTAGACATTTTTATGTACGAGAACTCGTTGCTGATGGTGAAATATGCGTAGAATATGTTCCAAGCGAGTTCCAACTGGCAGATTTTCTGACCAAGGCATTGCATAAGCCACGAATTGAATCAATAGCAATGAAAATTGGTATGGTTCGTTAAGGGTTGCCAAAAAGGGAGGATGTTAAAGACTGTTTTATACTAAAACCTCTTTGTTTTTAACAACTTTAACTTACGTCAATCTGTATTCTTAGCAACTGTTGTGTTGACTAATTAAATAATGTTTTATGCTGTCACTAATCCACGAGTCTCTTTTCTAACTAATAAATTAGTTTTATCAAATGCAAGGGTATAAATGAGTTTTGAAGCAGCAAGACTGACGTTTTTTGTCTATATAAGGTTCTTCTTTTTATTTGTGGCGTATCAAGTCGTTACAGCGACGACAACTTCGCCAAAGTCAAAGTAACAAAATATATTTAAAAAATCTTGTGACAAAATGTCGGCAACGTTGTACCTACGGTAATGATCAAAGACCGCCGGGCTCTTAGCCAACGGTCAATGATGTCCCTCAAAAACTGCCAGGAAATCATTAGCCGATGCCCAGGGTGCACCGGACCAAGCACTGCTCTTCCCCCCAAAAACGAACCGCAGCTCTTGACCACACGTGGAGGTAACCCGACTCCTGCCCCTGCTTGTTAATTTAGCTAGGCCTAGTTTGATTAAAAAGTTTTCCATCATAATATTTACGATTCAAAATTAAGTTACGTTTGACGCCGTAGATACATTGAAGGTCGGCCAGTGTGTGGAAAAATTAAAATTGTTAACCTTAGTAAGAAGTCCTGAAAATTTTGGGTGCTCAGTTCAGTTAACCCACCTACCTGATAAGGTATTCAAGATTACTTTTCAAACTCTGATAATAGGAAAAAAAGTAAAGCTATGCCGGGAATCGTACCCACACATTCATCAATCTCTTCAGATATGCTCGTCGGTTTCGGGTACTCCTGACCTGACCTTTTTCCAAAACGTCTCCTATTTGGTCTCGGAACGTCCGTCTAGCTAGGCCTTCCCCTCCCAACGCAACCATTACCACTCCTCAGATAGATCTGTTTAGTTAGGCTACTTCCATCTTTTAAAGTGACCAAAACAACTAAGCATACTTTTTTTCTATCCTAGTCACTACCTCTTTCACACCAGCACGTTCCCTTATCTCACTATTCCTTATTCTCTCTTTCAGTGATACACCTTCCATACTTCTTAACACTCTCACATCTACTGCATTTATTCTACTTTCATGCTTCTTTTGCCATACCCAAGTTTCGATACCAAAAATGTTACCCCTTATGGTTGATATTCACAGTGTAGTGTCAAAAAGGTGACATAAGTTTGAATCCAAAACTACGATGAAAAAACGTTCACAGCGTTCAATTAAACTGACTGAACCACCCGACGAAATAATCCGAAACAATTCTAGTGCATCTTGGTATTCTAACGAGCAAAAATAACGGATGCCATCCCATAAAGTTGTATTAAAATCGACGTTTTATTTGCTCGTCGGTGTCGTATCGCACCAAATAGCTCATTGAGCCACACAATTCAATCTACATCCACCGGTCAGCGGCGTCGCGAATTCGATACGGTCGTAATTGAACTCATTAAGTCGCTTGCCAGATAAATTAATTACGTTTACGCGCAAATTGATAGTCTGGCCGGACATGGGGTATACAGATACATATATACAGTACATTATGTGAAATGTACCTAGATACTGTGGTACATTTTGTCGCTTTGTAGTTCAACGGATTATTTTTATGATTAGTTACTGTTGGGAATGAGGATAGATAGGTGCAGTAGATCAATCAGTAAATGAAGGTTTTAATGTGTACGAAAAAACTCGGTAGGTGTCTAGTAAGTTAAGAAGAACATGTCAACATGGAATACAAAAAGAGTAAAGTAAATTTTCCATTGTACACAAACGTTTTCAAAATTTACAAAATCTTAAAAAACTTTCTTAATTATAAAAAAAACTCCGCTAAGAGCTGTTAGATCATCAACAAATTAATATAAACGGGTATCAAATTAAACTTATTAACAACATTTGAATACTCGTAACGCAGGTACAACTGTAATTAGACATTTTAACAGAAATTAATCCAATTCATTACTCGAGTCGAAGCCGAATTAAGCCATACAAACACGATTGAGCTGCAAATTGCGTTTGCCTCCGTTTTTGCCGGCGCTGTTTGGAGAGCAAACACAGAGTTATTGGAAAGCTCGGTATACTTTACAAAATGTATAACTTTATATAAATCATACTACTTCACTACATAGTATAAAACAAAGTCGCTTACCGCTGTCTGTCTGGCTGTCCCTATGTAAGCTTAATTCGATGGTTCATTTCAAATTCAGCACCTAGTAGACCAAATTATCATTCGTCCAAAAATTACATTATAGGTAGGACCAAACAATTATTATTCAAACCGATATAGACCCGTACACGATTATATATAAATTATTGAATAGTTTTAACTACCATGCAGAAGCAGATCATATAGCAAAGAATCTTAGATAAGAGACCACAGATAACCATCAGTTCTCACACGAAACTTGCCGGTGTCTATAAAAGACCTTTTGCCTGTATCTAGTGTTGAGGCAGTGACGACAATCGCGCCTTTGAAAACGAAAATTAAAAAAAAAGAACGCTGTTTTTTTAATTGAATTGAATTACGTTGTTTATCGTGCGGCCTTTTAATGAAATAAGTGGCTGGATGTGATTTAACCTCTTCGCTAACAGGAATGTCCTGTTTTAAAGTAGTTTAAAGTGCTATTGAAACACGCGCAGGTGTTTTATTTCGCACATTGAATAATTTCATAAATCTTTATTTAAATTAAAAGTGTTTACCTACGCAGTTTTTTTTTAAATTTAATTTGATAATGTATAGTATTTTTAATTATTGACAGTTTTGTTTTAATGACATTACTGACACGCTTTTCATTCACCAAAGTCTTTAATGTCGAGACTTTATACATCTTCAATAAATAAATTGTTTATTAACCTATTTGGAAGCTTTGTATTTAGATTATAGAGATGTTTTCAAGCAAATAGCGTACGTAGCGTAAGCTTCATTCTTTAATTACCTTTTGTCATCTAGCCTTTTCCAAAGTCAGTCCTACCTACCCTCAAATTTTCACAGTCAATAGAAAAGCAACTATTCGGCTAACAGCATTACAATAACTGTCAATAGCTGTCAAGGTTACTGCATGTGTCAATGACAGTAATGAATAATAGACTACAGGCCCACGTACAAAAAATGTGGGTCATATGAACCACCAGGTGACGTATATAGGACGATATAAGAGCATAAAATAATAAGATTCAACACTATGCCGTCACTTGTAAGCTGTCCAACTGGGTGCTGGTGAGAATTCAAAAGTGCAGGTAGAGTGAGTACATTTTGGTCATATGATCATGTACGGCATTTTTACCATCGATAGATCCATGAAAAATAATAAGAAAGCGCGCAGTGCCGTAAAAAAATGGTGAGCCACAAAGTCGATATTTTCTTTTGATTTTCTGACAATTTCGAGGGTAAATTTGGTCATTTGATTCTGTACGGCATCAGTTTTATACTGTTTCAATACAGCTTCTAATCCATTATTCCGCAACGCCGTACAAAAATTGTGCGACAAGGGGACAAAATCGAGGGTTGCAACCCCCTCTTTTTCCGTGGTCCGGGGGGTGATTTGAAACAGTACGGCTTCGGTTCCAAAACATTATCTATCACTCAAAAGTACTATTACAAATAATGCCGTCAAAAAATTATTGTTCATTTGAATGATTATCTTAATTTCATGGTATACTTGATTTATAAAGCTGTAAAATCATTTGACTCTGTACGGCAACTTTTTTTTTAACATGATATTGTAAAATACAACTGTTATATAGTAGTGCCGTTCAAAAGAAACTGTTCTAAAAAAAATTATAGAGAAATACAAAAACTGAATTTGCAAAAGTTTAAATATTCATAGATTAATAGAACATAGCAATTTTCTAAATTTTTCCCTTGTTTTATATAGTATTAAGATAAATAAATTAGGAAAAAATTATGCCGTACATTTTAATGCAGACCATTTTTTTCATACATTTCGTTCTATGGGTTCGTTCCTTTAGTGTTTTTTCCCTACAAACCTTTGGACCAACGAAAATGTACGGCATGTAAAAAAATATTATCTATGCATAAAATACTTCCAAAATAAATTAATTTTATGTTGTGTCAAATCACCCCCCGGACCACGGAAAAAGAGGGGGTTGCAACCCTCGATTTTGTCCCCTTGTCGCACAATTTTTGTACGGCGTTGCGGAATAATGGATTAGAAGCTGTATTGAAACAGTATAAAACTGATGCCGTACAGAATCAAATGACCAAATTTACCCTCGAAATTGTCAGAAAATCAAAAGAAAATATCGACTTTGTGGCTCACCATTTTTTTACGGCACTGCGCGCTTTCTTATTATTTTTCATGGATCTATCGATGGTAAAAATGCCGTACATGATCATATGACCAAAATGTACTCACTCTACCTGCACTTTTGAATTCTCACCAGCACCCAGTTGGACAGCTTACAAGTGACGGCATAGTGCTGAATCTTATTATTTTATGCTCTTATATCGTCCTATATACGTCACCTGGTGGTTCATATGACCCACATTTTTTGTACGTGGGCCTGTAGTCTATAACATTACGGAGTCCACAAGTTAGTTATAATATAATTATATTAACTAGTTGTTGCCCGGAGACTTGTCTGCGAAAGCAAGAACTTTATACTTACTTACCAGGGATAAAACAATGTGTTTGTTGATCATTGATAGACAGATTCGAACTTCGATTTGTATAAAACCAGCTCTTGTAGGTTGTCAATGAGCGTTTTCTAAAAAATAGCGCACATTTTTTCCAGAATTTAAATATTTTGAGTTTTAGTCAGAATCATTTATCCTATCGATTCTCATACAAGAAAAAGTGTGTGCTATATTATATATTTAAAAAAGTGACGAACTGGAATGGAAATTTTGGGACACATTTTTTCTTGTATAAGGATCGATTCTGAGTATGAAAAACCCGAAATAGTTAAATTCTGGAAACAATGTTCAAGTGGACTTATTTTGGAAAGCGCTCCAATACCTATCACATTTTCGTTTGCCTTTGCTCAGATATCAATACATTTACATAAGTATAATCCCGTCTTTACGCGGTACACATAGCCTGGGGTAACAGACCTAAAAGTCACGTTTAGCGTGACATAATAGACCATTCTTTGTAGGTAGGTACTTAGAGTATTTCTAATCTAGTAAGTCTAAGTATTTCTAGGTGGTAGGGCCTTATGCAAGGTCCGTCCGGATCGCTACCACCATCTTACTCGCTAATCCTGCCGCTAAGTAGCAGTGCTTGCACTGCTGTGTTCCGGTGTGGAGAGTAACACAGCCGGGGAAATTACGGGCACAAGAGGCATTTCATCTTAGTCCTCTAGGTTTGCAACGCATCTGCAATCCCTCCGGGGCTGCGGGTGTCTATGGGCAGTGGTGGTCACTTACCATCAGGTGACCCACTTGCTCGTTTGCCTTCCTATTCATATAAAAAAAAACTTATGTGGAAAAAAAGAGGGTGTTTCCGTGCGTATTTAATTAGCTTTTGATTTAAGCTAGTTCTAAACCGTCTTTATGAAACCGGCAACGGTTCCGGTTTATGTGATTCTTTTCCGGCCTATACGACAGTTACAGACGGCGGGCATCCGATAATTTAATAAATACGATCATGTTGGGACCCCACGCGCGCAGACAGGACGAAGCAATACACCGCTGGCGTGTTCGGCTGGCAAAAGTTATGTTGCAGTCTATACATACATAAATCACGTCTTATGGGGTATACAGAGCCTAAGGTAACAAGACCTAAAGGCCACGTTTAGCATGATTGTGGGCGCATATAGGTAAAGGGAATTAAAATAGTGATGGGTTGCTAGCCGCATCGCCTATAACATGATTCCTAAGATTGTCGCCCATTCCCTCGATGGGCTTTTACCATCTACGCGGGAAGAGAAGCAACTGGTACATTCTATGTTTTTTCTTTTCTCCCAGACCAGCATGGAAGAACGGACGGTATGTTATAAATATAAACCTTCCTCTTGAATCACTCTATCTATTAAAAAAATCGCATCAAAATCCATTGCGTACTTTTAAAGATCCAAGCATATCTAGGGACAGACTGACAGATAGCGAAATACGACTTTGTTTTATATTATGTAGTGATACGAAAGTTTGCGGCTGGATAGATCTGGATCATATTTAGCACCGAGATAGATTATTGGGTTGCTAGCCGCATCGCTTATAACATGATTCTTAATATTTTCTCTGATTCCTTCGATAGCCTTTTAGCAACTGCGCAACTGGGTATAGCAGAGGGGAAAGCTTATAAAATATTTATTGGAATAATTTAAATGAAATGCGCTGGCAACCCTGCGCTGACGTCACGCTGCGCCCGCGCATCGCTTAGCTCCATTGCCCCATTAACGTCATTTATAGTCGCGAACACGTGGGCCATTGCAATTGAATATCATTGCCATTTTCCTCTCGCAAACAAAGTTATGTCACCAAAAGAATGCTAACCGGATTGCCTGAGATTGCCAGCTTTATTCCATGTTTGGAAATCGAGTTCCAAGTTAAAATACGGCTTTTAAACATGCGACTAATTTTTTGTACGCAGAGACTTCTTTCTTTAATTTTGACTGATTTTACCTACTTTACTGATTCTTCCATGCTGGTCTGAGAGTAAAGAAAAAACAGAATGTACCCGTTGCTTCTCTTCCCGCGCAGAAAAAAAAAGTAAAAGCCCATCGAGGAAAAATCGAGTGAGCAAAAATCTTAGGAATCATGTTACAGGCGATGCGGCTGGCAACCCATCACTATTTTGATTCCCCTTTCCAACTATACGCCCAGAATTACGAGTATGCTAAACGTGGCCTTTAGGTCTTCTTACCTTAGGCTCTGTCTACCCCGTTAGGGATAAAGACGTGATTTATGTATGCATGTATGTATGTTCTGATTTAAACTACTTGAATGAATAACTTTAAAGTACTTTGCTGCTCTGCGATATAGTAGGCATTCACGGGCTCAATAATATAATGCCTAGTTTTATATCATGAAAAATTTCCGCACTTGCGTTGAAATTGGACCCCCGCTAACTCCTGCACAATACACAGCATTTCAGTGTTTTTTTTTTGCGGCAGGTAATTCACGATTGTCATTTTTGAAGGCGACGACAATTTTTTTAGTTCTGGTCTCTTAAATTAGGTTAGCTGGAAGAGACCCCGTTCGTCATTGTGTTATCTCTGCGATTATTGTATTTAATTTTTACTTGTTTTTGTGCAATAAAGAGTTACACAGTTAAAGAGTTAGAGTTAGTATACTACTATAAATGTCACAAAATCTAATAAATTTATCTTTCATTACATTATTAGGTGCTTACATACTTAAAATACCAAAAAAATACGAACTCGGTTAAAATGGCGCAGACATGAAACTATATGATAATTTGGAACCTTAACTCTTAATACATAGACAACATTGTGTTCTACATTCTACATACCCTAGTAAGTAAAATTGTCTATTTAATACGTAGAAACAATATTTGAATCAAACAAAAGAATTTCATTTCGGTCGCGTGTGATAATCGATGTTTTTGTCATATTTCATAGGTTTTCTGTCAAGAATCGTCTGTTATGGTTAATTACCTCACACTAAAGCGACCTTATACTCGTTTCAAAATAGCGCCATCTAGGGACTGGAAAACGAACTGACAGTCGCACTGCATACCTACTAGTGCGCATGCGACGCAGAACGGATTCAGTCGGTGCAGCGGCAATTTACTCATCGAAATTAATTGATTTATGCGATCTGTGTCCTTTGCAGAGAGGGAGCCCGATGGAGCTACGTTTATGTAACAGACTCCCGGTCTGAGGGCTGCATCATCAATGTTTTACCCATAGGTACAGAGCCCTTCATAGGTCGAATAAATGTATGTATGTATGTATGTAAACTCTTTATTGCACATAAAAATTAAAAAATACAGAAATACACAGAAAATAGTACAAAGGCGAACTTATCCCTAAGAAGGGATTTCTTCCAGTTAACCTGACACAGAAAGGAAATAGTTTACAAAGAAAGGCAAGCAGTCATTGCAGTCATATAAATTGTTTGGTCTAATGCTGTGATTCCCAAAGTGGTCCAGTCCAGGTGGACCCCCAGGGGTCCATGGAAGACTCGACGGGGGTCGTTGGGCGTGACCAAAAATGGGGGTCCATAATCGTAAGCGGGGGTGCATGAAAATTAATTTGGTCGATAGTGAAAAACTAAAATTTAATTGAAAATTGGTTTAGTCGAATTTATTTTCAAATAATTCCCCATCAAACAATCAATTTTAACATACTTTTTCGAAAACTGTTAATTTAACTTTGAAACTCAGCAACAACGCAAGTTTACAAAATCTATTTTTATTTGTAAAAGTACAGATTTTTTTAAAGGTGTAATAATGCTGGTCAATTCCAACGGTTTCTGGGACGCATTTTAGAGCACTATTGATACGTGTGCGTATGATTAACACGTTTCAAAACCACACTAACGCGATTTGGAACATTACAAATGTTACAATATAATTTGAGTTCTTCCATCCAGCGCTAGATGGCGCTTACATGCTATCAAAGATCTGTCGCTAAGAACCAAACAATCTAGGTCAACCATTAGAGGTATTACACTATTTTATATTACCATAGAAACGAGCCCGCTAATGACAAGGCGCAGGCGCGATACACATCACATCACACGCATAATGTAGGAGCAGGACGGGCTACTTCTAAATTTAAAATTCGATGTTCATTTCATACCGTCCTACTCACTCACATAAAGTATACGTGTTAGTGTGAGCGGAACGGTACTAATCGAACTTCGAATTTGTAACTTCAGGATATATGGCCAGCAGACCGAAATCCGAGGACTGAAGCTACATTAACACGTCTATAAACCGCATTAGCGCGATTTGGAACATTACAATGTCTCGACTTTTATACATGAGTTATCCGTTCGTGTAACAATTACAATGTAATTTGAGTTTTCCTTTCCTAGATGGCGCTAACGTGCAATCAAAGATTGTCGCTAAGAATCAAACAATCTAGATCTATAATCATTAGCAATGTAACACTATGTCGTATTACCATAGAAACGAGCCCGCTAATGACAAGGCGCAGGCGCGATGTGGATCACGACGCGTGCGCACAGTAATTGCGTTCGGCGTTTGTAATCATAGATTAAAGATTTATTGAATATTAAACGCGGTTTTGTTTAGATTTAAGTGCGCGTTGGTATGCTGTGGTTAAATAAAATTGCAAGTCATTAATTCGAGGACAAACTGAGAATACTTTAAACATCACTGCATAATTCTGATACAAAGTCCTTCGTAAACGTCTGTTTGCAATAAACTCAAAATTTACAGAAAGGCTTTTCATATTAAGACTAATAAAAAGAGTGATTCACCAGGAAGATGTTTGTGTAAATTGATTGAATTAACGCAACACAATTACTGGATAGGTACATATTTTAATTCTGCTAGGAACAAAGTCGCGTTTAACCAAAAAATAACTCGTCCGAGATTTTTTTTCTAATTTTTAAAGGACTTACTTGGAACAGTCACTAAACTGCTAACTATGTAAATATATAGTTGTGCGCAAAAATTACGCGTCGACTTAAAAGCCTCTACATAAAGAAAAAACTGTACCTATGTCTCACTTCTGATTTGTCCACAGCTGGCGAGCGGCGCAGGCGGCGGTCGCGGGCTGTTCTGCTACCACTGTCCGCCAAGCCTGCCGCCGCACCAGCATCGGCTGCCAACCCTGGAGTACCCGTTCACAGCCTCCCACCCCTGTGAGTAACTGTGTCGCCCCTCACGGGATGTTCTGCTACCACTGTCCGGTGCGCCTACCGCCGCATCAGCACAGGCTGCCAAACCTGGAGTACCCGTTCACAGCATCCCACCCCTGTGAGTAACTGTGTCACCCCTAGCGGGCTGTTCTGCTACCACTGTCCGGTGAGCCTACCGCCGCATCAGCACCGGTTGCTAACCCTAGAGTACCTACCCGTTCACAGCCTCCCACCCTTATGAGTAACTGTGTCACCCCTCGCGGGCTGATCTGCTACCAATGTCTGACGAGCTTGCCGCCGCACCAGCATCGGCTGCCAACCCTGGAGTACCCGTTCACAGCCTCCCACCCCTATGAGTAACTGTGTCACCCCTCGCGGGCTGATCTGCTACCAATGTCTGACGAGCTTGCCGCCGCACCAGCATCGGCTGCCAACCCTGGAGTACCCGTTCACAGCCTCCCACCCCTATGAGTAACTGTGTCACCCCTCGCGGGCTGATCTGCTACCAATGTCTGACGAGCTTGCCGCCGCACCAGCATCGGCTGCCAACTCTGGAGTACCTACCCGTTTACAGCCTCCCACCCTGTGAGTAACTGTGTCACCCCTCGCGGGCTGATCTGCTACCAATGTCTGACGAGCTTGCCGCCGCACTAGCATCGGCTGCCAACCCTGGAGTACCCGTTCACAGCCTCACACCCCTGTGAGTAACTGTGTCGCCCCTCACGGGATTTCTGCTACCACTGTCCGCCAAGCCTGCCGCCGCACCAGCATCGGCTGCCAACCCTGGAGTACCCGTTCACAGTCTCCCACCCCTATGAGTAACTGTGTCACCCCTAGCGGGCTGTTCTGCTACCACTGTCCGCTGAGTCTTCCTCCGCACCAGCACCGGCTGCCTACCCTGGAGTACCCGTTCACAGCATCCCACCCCTGTGAGTAACTGTGTCACCCCTCGCGGGCTGCTCTGCTACCACTGTCCGCCGAGCCTGCCTCCGCATCAGCACAGGCTGCCAACCCTGGAGTACCTACCAGTTCACAACCTCCCACCCCTGTAAGCATCAATCGTTGTCGTCGTTGTCTTGTCATAATCTAAAAAATAAACACCTCCAATAAAAATCGGATGGTCCAATAATTGTTTGGTCTAAACTGAATTTATACGTACTGATATCGTCGACTTTTTCGGAAAATTCCAATAACAACCTAACCTGACTATTCCACATAGCCCATGTAAAATATTTTCCGATTTATTTTCAGTTACTGCAAATGGACCATTCGACCAAATAAAGGGCTAATATAACACCCAGTACAAGCAAATTTTTGTGGCCAAATTTGAAATCAACCTCATATTTCCCCTGTCAGCTCTCGGCCTAGCATAGGTCAGGAGCGTCGATTAGTTCACTTATCGGTCGGCAAAGTTCTAACCGAGTTCAGAAGCCAGCCAGCCTTAATGCCATTATGTCGACTAAACCTCTTGTCTTCTACCGATTTTACAACTCGATTGTGAACGCTAACTCAATTCCGGTATCGATGGACGGCTAATGAATCTGTATTATTGAATTTAGAATTCAGTTACAGTTATAATTCGAAATTTAAGACGTTATTGGATTTGAGATTATGTTGACTATGATAACCTGACTTGTACTTATTTACTTGTTTTTTTAAAGACCAACATGCAGGTTTATGAATTACGATCATAAGATAGAGCCTCTAAAAGTGCTACACACCTACTTGGTTTTTTAAAGGACAGCTTTGATAAATAATTGTATTCGTCCACTGATTAAAATAAACAAACGTATCAATAACACTCCTGTCGATATTTTATTAAATGTGTTACAGTTTATTAGATTACATATCAAAGGCGCTCTGGCCAGTGATAAAGAAAAAAAAAAACAAAATCCTCGCGCAGGAATTCGAAATTCAAAAAAATCACTTTCTCAGTTTTTACAGGTTATCCCTCGTCTCGCGTGCTCGAGGGGTGGTAATGTGCTAATGAATAGCGAAGGAGGGGGCGCGGGGGGCGACGGGGGATGGGCGGGGCTCCCTTGGGATTGGCCGCGCTAGCGTCATCTATTATTCATAAAATAGTTTTTGAGTCGCGCCCGTGTCGTTTTAACCGAGTTACATCCAAACTAACCTAATAAGGATCATGTCACTTTTGATTAGTCCCAAAAGCTCGCTTTTTTGGCAACGATCAAAGACCCTTAACAGCGTTAGCCGGCCTTATTTCATTACGGCCGTCGAAAATGACAGGCGGCCCGGCGTAATTGGGAAATTGTTAATTTTTAAAATCTATTAACGAATTGCTGGACGGGTGGGAGTTAACTTTTTAAAAGCGTAGTGGAAAAAAGCGGCTTAAGCGGATCGCTTAAAAATGCATAAAGCAATTTGGCGCGCGGCAATCACATCGCGATGAGCTGCTGAGGCGGCTGCTCTGCTCTTCAGGCACACCATAGAGTTATGCCTTGGCTTTTAACCTCTGAAAAAAAGGTTCCTTGTACTTACAAATACATCACATAAATTTATTTATTTTTGTGGATTGGCATATTAGAAAACAAGCCCAGGGGCACGATTTTTGAAAGCACATGTGTGAAAATACCACTCGAAAGTGGTATAATGCAGCCTATATCTCCAAGACTGCAGCTCTAATCAAAGTTTTGACTAGTTCATAAGATTCATGAGAGCTGTGATTGTCATCCATGCTACTCGTATTTCAAATTCAGCTCAATTTTTCACCACTTTCGAGTGGTATTTTCACACATGTGCTTTCAAAAATCAGGCCCCTGAACTAACCGACGACACTTATCTACCCTAAAAAAGAACAAGCGCTCACTTTGTTGTAACTTACCCCCTTATTCATAAATGTCTATAGGCTTCTGCTAACTTAGCCATCGTTTGTCCTTATCTGTCACTTTGACATTTACCTTTCAGAGATAAGGAAAAACGATCGCTTTTTTAGTCTGTCCATCTGAATTTCATCAACCGTCATCATATATGGATACACTTAAAATTTTCTCAGGGAGTAACTACGGTTGTTATACCTACCTAATAAAAAACACACGTTTTCTTAGATTTTTGATCAAACTTTTAAAAATGGCAATTTTAGGTAGTATAAAATCCTATCGAGATGACGAATGTGCCCAAGTATCGATTTTCATATTTTTCTTTGCAAGAACAGGCAAAACATACCTACGATAACCTATATGCCAAAACCCATTAAATATCTAGAAACAAGACAGTAAAGAGTACTAATAACATGAAAACGACATTTTTATTTCTCGCAACTGTCACATTTTTTCATTATGGCAACAATTGTATCTTAAAAATGTAGTTTTTTTTTTCTATGTACCCCACCTAATTATGTAACGCAATGCAGTTAGCCATGTCATAGACAGCCTGACAGCTATAGATACCGTACAGTAATGTAGGTACAACTTTACTAAGGATAGTTCTCTCTCCCTCGCCTCGCCGGATGGGGGCAACTTTTTAATTTCCGCCAGAGGGGATTTTTCTACGTGATGAAGCCTCAATTATTAACATTCAATTAATGAAAATATTTATAATCCAAAGTAATCCACGCTTTGGTTTTAAATTTTCTTTTTCGGTTCTTTTGCTTCTCTTTGAGAGGTTTGTTATTTTATTTGCACGGCTTTTTTTGTGCCAGTAACACTGAGGTTGGTGTTAGGTTTTTGAATTGGGATTATGGCAACATAATGGTATTAGTAGATTATGTTTTGATTAAATTGATGTGGTGCTAGATGCACGTCTCTTGAGTTGAATTTTTTGAAAAATATTATTATCAGTAGGTACATTTAGAACACGGACTTTCGCCTTAACTTCCACTTACTACTTACAAATACTTACATTAATGGCACAGTTATCTAGCAAAGTTGTGTTGTTGAAAATAGATCAAATATAAATTAAAATTAAAATGCAACATGTGGTCGACCATCGAACCAAAAATCCCCAACAATGCTTCCACGAACGTAGTATAATAGTCTGTCAACTATACTGCATTCTAAATTTCAAACATTAGGTTGGGTTTCCACTGCGTCGTCGCACGCAGCGTACACAGTAGACGGGTCGTTAGTCGTTACGGAGTTGAGCCGCCAATTAGACGCATCGACGCCTAAAGCGAGCGTGTTGAGTTTATGCATGTGTGTGTGCAAGGTTATGATAATTTTTATTGTTAGGTATATTTTTTAAATAGCTTTGTATAAAACTGGTAAAGTCCGTAATTTATTTTATGTACGCCTTCTTTTGCCGATTGCATAATTATAATTATCACTATTAGTTTCACATATGCTATAATACTATTAGTTCGTAATACTTACGTTCAAATTGTAATCAACAATCACAATCGCATTATAACGCCATCTAATTATCTAATAATTTAAGCGATTATTACCCCTTAGAAAATGGGATATGAAAGACCCAAAACAGTCAACAACTTAGTACAACCAGTCGATTATCCAAATTTATTCAATAATGAAACGCTAAAAGTTTCGCTTCAAAAATTCATCATTAATGGAGTCAAAATTAAACGTCGACGTTTTAAAATGCTAATTGAATATCGCGTCAATAAACGTTAACTCTCGTCCAATTCGTACATTATATTAATATTGGATCGCGTGTGGTCGACTGGCAATAAAATAAATAAAAACTCATCAATGAATACCGAGCCTCTAGTGTAAGTTTTCGCATATAAAAACGACTCGAACGCGTTCACGTAAACGTCTCAATTACTATAGCAAAGTTGGCAGCGCCACTTGCGGATCGAAACGGCAACAAACTGAGGCTCTAGTGTAAGTTTTCGCATATAAAAACGTCTCGAACGCGTTCACGTAAACGTCCCAATTACTGTGGAAAAATTGGCAGCGCCACTTGCGGATCGAAACGGCAACAAACTGTTCTCATAGTATTAGACATATTAACGCAAACGCGTTCGAGTATTTTGTGACCGAAAACTTACACTAAGCATTTTGATATAGTAGTTCTATTTTATGTCATACTATCGGGGACATTCTGCGGAAGCCATGCAATTTTCCGGGATGAAAGTATCCTATGTGTTAAACCAGGTTATAAAACTACCTGTGTCTTCAATTTGATAAACATTTGTCCAGGCGATTTAACGTGAAAGAGTAACAAAGATTATACATACACAAAAACTCACTCCCAAAAATTCGCACACAAGTTATGTGCCTTGTTTTTTTTTTTCTAGGGTGTATTGTAGTGTTACCAGATAAAATTGGCGCATCGCTGAGAGGGACAAACGATAACTAATACCACTTTAGTTCGAAAAATCGGAGTTAGTACAGAGACGTAGAGCTAAAGAAATCGTAGCACGTAGCGGTCTACGGATTTTCATGCCGTAGCTTCACCCATCGTAGCTCTATCTCCCGTCCAAGAATACTGTAGAACTAAATACTGTAACAAACATACACGTAAATTAATACATGCTTTTCATTTGGTTACACACACACACACACATGCACAAATCACAGTAGACAGAGCCTAAATTTACAAGACCTAACGGCTACGTTTAACATAATTGCGAGCGTACAGGTGGAATGCAGAATCAAAATAGTGATGGGTTGCTAGCCGCATCGCCTATAAGTCATGATTCCTCTGCCCAATCCCTAGAAGGGCTTTTACCATCTGCGCGGGTAGAGAAGCAACTGGTACATTCTATGTTTTTTCTTTACTCCCAGACCAGCATGGAAGCATCATTAGGCGAGGGAATCCAAAAATCAGATGTTGCTAGCTCGCCTTAAGTAACTGCACACTTAATAGATCGAGTCAATTAAACAACAAAAAGTCAACTTTGGCCACCCTAAGGGTGTCCCCACTTCATTAAACTGCTGGGGCGGAGTAATGGTGCGCGTATCCGGCCTTTTCAGACCGTGGGGTCACTCTAGCGTTCGCTATTGAGATTTGGTACGTTTGTGTTTATGTTAATAGTTGGTAATAGACTTTTGGGGTGTTTGCACTTATAAATACATCGGTACAAAGTTTTACAGAAAAAATTAATGTTTTTTTGTAGGAGTCACTTTTGACTTGTCTATTTACAGAAACATCTTTTTGTACATAATGCACTGCTTCTTACATACATACATACCGTCACGCTTCTTTCCCACAGGGGTAGGCAGAGACTAATTTGTCCCACTTGCTACGATCCTGACATATTTCTTTCGCTTCATCCACATTCATCAATCTCTTCATACATGCTCGTCGGTTTGTGGTACTCCTGACCCTACCTTTTTCCAAAACGTCTTCTACTTGGTCTCGGAACGTCCGTCTAGGCCTTCCCCTCCCAACGCAACCATTCACACTCCTCATATATATCTGTTTGGTTTAGTCTACTTTCATCCATCTGCTCTACGTGACCAAACCAACTAAGCATACTCTTTTCTATCCTAGTCACTATATCCTCTTTCACACCCGCACGGTCCCTTATCACACTATTCTTTATTCTATCCTTCAATGATACACCTTCCATACTACTTAACGCTCTCATTTCTACTGCATTTATTCTACTTTCATGCTTTTTTTGCCATACCCAAGTTTCGCTACCAAGTTCACCTATCCCTAAATGTTAGGTACATATAAGGGCCATATTTTTCGCTGCTGAGTACCTACCTACCTAGATGCAGATTAAGTTACCAACTTGTTATCTTGTGGTAATAAAAATCATAAAAAAGGGAAAATTACCGAAAAATTTATGTTTGTTCTTCCATGCTGGTCTGGGAGTTAAGAAAAAACATAAAATATACCAGTTGCTTCTCTTCCCGCGCAGACGGTAAAAGCCCATCGAGGGAATGGGTGACAATCTTAGAAATCATGTTATAGGCGATGCGGCTAGCAACTCATCAATATTTTGAGTCCCCTTTCCACCTGTACGCCCAAAATCGTGCTAAACGTTGCTAGGTCTTGTAAACGTAGGCTCTGTTTACCCCGTAAGGGATAAAGACGTGATTAATGTAATATAATGTATTTTACTCGTGAGGGCCTGAAGAAAGGCTGTCTGTCGCATAACTCCCGCGCACGGTGTATAGTGTTGTCCTTGTTCCAGACACGAGCTACTCGTACCACCCGGCGATACACGATGACACGTTCGTGCGGCGCAAGCAGCGGCGCAACCGCACCACATTCACGCTGCAACAGGTAATAAAAAAACTATAAAAAACAACTGGAAAAAAGAGTTTTTCTGACTCTGCTTTTTCTTGAACTTTCTTCATTGACAACTACACTCCCAATCGTAAATAAAGTTCCTCAAGAAATATCCGCGCGGCGTTGTCTATGTGTTGTGTGTGCCAACACATCAACTTATACAGATAACATTGACACATTCGTTTAAATTAACACTTTATTTCGTGGCAGTAATGTTTAATGTCAATTGCATACGATCGTGAGAAGTAATGACTCGGCGTCACGCGCTAAAAACCTGTCAACTCTTTTGTTTTCAAGCGTTTGAGATTACGGTGCGAAAGAGATACATTGTTATCAAAGGGCAGTCGAAACACGACTGAACCCAAACTGTGCACAATAGACGCGTCGTGCAGACTTGTGCTTCCTACAGTTTTTGAGCGTGATTGGGGCTCTAGTCGTTTATGTTACGTCGATGACTTTCTTGTTTTATTTTATTGAATCAGGCGTTACTTTGCGGAGGTCCATTTCAATTAACAAAAACATTTAGGTACCGTGCTACTTCTTGTTCTTACTTGTTTTATCATTATACATCATTATGTAAGTCTTAAAATTTTAAGTCAATCCGATCACCAGAAACAGATCATATTTGACTTGCATGGCTTTTTATTGTCAGTTGGAGGAGCTGGAAACGGCGTTTGCGCAGACCCACTACCCGGACGTGTTCACGCGGGAAGACCTGGCGCTCAAGATCAACCTCACCGAAGCCAGGGTCCAGGTCAGTCAATCTCCTATAAGCGTCTACAGGCTTTTTAGAATTAATCCAGAGTACGTCACCAGGCGCCTTTTACACCAACATGACAATTGCCGGAGACTAGGGACAATTCTGTTTACATTGCAACCTCGACCAGAATCTACGCCGGTTAGTTTCATATTGACTACGCCTTGCATTTCGAATTGTCTCATGTCGCCGCAATATGTTACAATATGTGACAACGGATAACATACTTATACATATAGGATAATCTTCTTCTTCCATGCTGGTCTGGGAGCAAAGAAAAAACATTAAATGTACCAATTGCTTCTCTTCCCGCGCAGATGGCAACAGCCCATAGAGAGAATGGGCGAAAATCATAGGAATCATGTTATAGATAGGCGATGCGGACGCTATAACCGCCTACAACCTTGCTAAACGTGGCAAACGCGTTACCAGGCTCTGTCTACCGCGTAAGACATAAAGACGTCATTTGTGTGTGTGTTAGTGTGTATTTTTTTTTAAACTTACTGACCACAATTTATTTTTAATTAATGGCACCATTGTATCTCCATGACGCCTTCCGTGCTTCTCTATGAGCCCGTGATCGGAAACCCATACCAACAGTAACAATATAACAATTACATTTCAACTCAAACAACTCAATATTAAAGCATTACACCTCATTACTTATTGTATACAAAATTGACGCCCATGAAAGTTTAAGCGGCGTGCACACTCGCCGTAAAGGCAAGATTTACGAGCTCGACGCCGGATCGCGTTAGACGCGGGATGTAAATTGACGACTTTATTGCGATGAGGATGATTTTTGTACGTGTGTACTTGCCTTTATATCTAGAGCAGAGTGGTCGTATGGTGCGTTCTTTAAGGGGCTTTTTTCTTTTACTGTGAAACTAGCTTCTGCCCGTGACTTCGGCTGCGTAGAATACATGTAAACCTTCCTCTTGAATCAGTCTATTAAAAGAAACCGTATCAAAATCCGTTGCGTAGTTATACAGCTCTAAGCATACATAGGGACAGACAGCGGAAAACGGCTTTGTATTATTAAAATTTCAGCACAGTCAGATGAAGATATCTGCTTCAAAATTGAGTCAAGATTCCACCCGGACACATACATACATACGTTGGATGTTAATATAAAGCTTGTTATATTAACCACAAAATAGTGTATCCCTTAACGCGTTATGAGTCCGAAACAAATATATTCCGCATGGCACCGAATCGACCCCCACGTGTCGCTCGAAAAACATCTAGGTAAATTACGTCATTTGCATGCAATATTTGGGCACACGCCGCGCAACGCGACTCGGTTTTAGGCAAATTGCTGCGAGCAACCGAGCGTGTTTTATTTATGCCCAAATAAAAATTGCCCAATTCCGTCGGCTGGGCACGAAACTGGTACAATTTAGTGGCGCGCTGTCGCTCCAGGCCTACGTGAATGGGTTTTATGGGCTAAACGGGAGTTTGGAAATCGGGCCAAAGTGTTTGGTTAACCCCTAATGGCTGGAGGGATGATTTCGGAAAGTAATTTTCGCGGTTGTTATTTTTTGTTGCGGGTTTATGTGCGATATACTTATCGGGGGGTAATGCGATGTTACTCGCGTATAAAGCTATAAAGCCAAAGGTTACGTCGATACTTGGTTTGATTCCGTAAGGGTTGTACCTACTTATGTTAGTATCATCAAAAGATCGCGGTTAAAACCGAACTATTGAACGTCAAATAAAATATTATGTCAAATATGCAATTGAAATATATATCAGAATTTTACCTATATTCATGATTTAGACGTTGTCATGTCAGACATGGTATTTGTACACCTTGTCTAACGATATGGCCCATAACCTTACATAGATACATACATAAGTCACGTCTTTATCCCTTACGGAGTAAACAGAACCCAACGTAACAATACCTAAAGGGCTCTTTTAGCATGGTTGTGGGCGTATCGGTGGAAGGGGAATAAAAATAGTGATGGATTGCTAGCCACATCGCCTGTAACATGATTTCTAAGATTTTCGCTCATTCCCTCGATGGGCTTATACCCTCTGCGCGGAAAGAGAAGCAAATGTTACATTGTATGTTTTTTCTTTGCTCCCAGACCAGAATGGAACCTTAAAGTTAACAAAACTCTTCTAGAACGGAACACGATCTCTCGTAAAAAGTGACCGCAAAATGGCACAAACTATCGTTTTATCCGCATTTCATTTTCCAAACTTTCTCCATCAGTCTCATCAAAACTCCAGAAAAATTGACCACTCAAACTGAACTAGTCCACTTTCCCAGCAAATTGGCAAACCTGACAGGCGATCGGGCCCGTAAGACACCAATTCCGTCCATCCGTCGATGAACAGCCTCCATTAGTTAACTAGCATTGTCAAAAGCCACTCTAGTTGGCAAAACCACCAAAACAGCGGAGAATTGAACGTGGACCCATCCAATACTATTAGATCTCCAAATTCGCCGGGATACCATGGCATCCGAGGATTGCGTTAAACTGGTGGCACGTAACGCGTTTAAGTCGTTCATCTCGGAATGGTATTACAGTATGGCTGCCCCTCGGTCCGGCCCCTTTCGCACCTTTCCAAACGTGTTACCAGGATTAAGGGGTGTCGCTGAATGATTTGTGGCTTAGGCTGACTTAGGATGTTTATAGCTAGAGAAATATTGACAGCAGCTCGGCGATTCGCGTGTGGTACATAAATTGGGTGCTCTAAACTTAATGTAACTAACATACATACTTACACAAATCACGTTTATGTCCCTTACGAGGTAGAGGTAACGTTTAGAATAATTGTGGGCGTATAGGTGGAAAGAGGATCCAAAATAGTGACGGCTTGCTAACCTTATCGCCTATAACATTGTCACCCATTCCCTCGATGGGCTTTTACCATCTGCGCGGTGGAAGAGAAGCGGTTAGTACATTCTATGGTTTTTCTTTGCTCCCAGACCAGCATGGAAGCTAAGAAGATCAATTTAACCGTGGAAAACATTTTCGCTATCTAAAAAAACACTACACAAATTTCGTTAATCTATAAAACAATTTGTTGGCAAAAAGGTACTACGAACCAACCAGGGGGTTATAGGCGGTGAACGAATATAACTATGGAAGCAGTCTCTTCATACAACCTACCGTTCATTATTAGCCCAAAAACTCACACAGATAGGATTGAGGTACACACACACAAGCAAAGTAAATAAAAATTATCAATGCATTTAAGAAAATAGGTTATTGCTAATGAATCTAGGTCGGTATTAGAATGTGCTTCGCTAGTTGCGACTTTTTGAAAATAAGTACGTAAAAGCTCAACGATTTGAGAAGCGTCGGGTCACATGTCGCGATTGGGTCTCGGCGTGACAGATTTACGCTAATTGGTTCGCGGCTTCGATGCAATGTCAGCAGATTGTCAGTGTGCCTTCGAAGCACGGACGATGTTATGCAGAAGGGGACCAGTCAGATTCAAAGCAGCCCAATGCACAAACGTATGAAATCAGTAAGCCAAATTTTCACTCGCTTTCGCCTAGGTACTTCGTCAGCGCACTTGACTACCTAGTTCGATAAGTGTATTAATAGTAGTTTACATATTTATTTATTTTTGTATTACAAGGAAGGAAAGCGAGCAAATGGGTTACCTGATGGTAAATAATCACCGCCGCTCATGGACATCCGCAACACAGAAGTATTGTAGATGCGCTGCCGGCTTAGAGTACTAAGATTAGTATACCTATGTGCCAGTAATTCCACCGGCTGTTTTACTCTCCATTTCGAAACACAGTAGCCTAAGATGTTGGTAGCGATTCGGACGGACCCTGCTCGTGGTTCTACCACCCGCAACGAATGTTTACGGTTTCTAAACGTATTATATAGGTGGGTGTAGATAATAATAATAAAAGAAATATCAGTAGATAATTTATTGTAATGACAATTTGGACGTTTTTGAGGACTTTCCTGTGAAGTTTCCGGAATATTTTCTTTGTTTTTAATTTTTATTAATACTGGTTTTTCACTCTAAAACACCATCTGAAAATACATGTCTATTAAACAATCATACAAAGTAGCACTACATTAACTAAAACGTGATCATTCAAACCAAATAAATACGCACAGTACAAATTGGTACTGCGCTTTTAGAAGGCATTATGTGTCCCTTCTTCGATACATAAAAATCTTCATCTTTAAAATAAATTGAACATATTTTTGAATTCTTGCTCGGTGTCCAGTCATTTTCCTGTCTCTCCAATTGAACAGATTTTTTCCATCGATTTCTACGACTCGGGTCTTGTGGGAATCTAAATTAAAATTAAGCGAAATGAGAAACAACTTCGACTTGTTAATCCGATGAAAAACCGAAATTAAAACCCAAATCTGTATGCAACTTAATAATAAATATTATGTCCTTTAAAAATAGCTATATTAAAATGTACTAGGTACTACATTATGCATAATGACATCCCTCTAGTGAAAAGGCGATTTTGGATTTTTTGAGTAAACAGTCTACTTACACGTGAAAGGTGATTCCAGTACTCTTGGGACAATACTCCTGTTGATTCCTGCACCACCTCACCACACATGAAGGCATTTTTTAATGGATAAGTTGATTTTATATAATAAAAAACCCGTGTGACACGACTGACAGGCGGCCGCCCTGCGCACTGATCGCGTTGCCGCACTAGTTTTCAAGCCCCGCCCGCCGCGAACTAGTTTACGTTGGGTCATTTTGGAGCGTCAGGAATGCTTCCATAGTTATATTCGTTCACTGGTTATAGGTAAAGGGGTTCCACGCGATGGGTTCCTTGAAGACGCCCCCACGCATAAATTGAAGGACCGAACGGTGACGCGACTAAAATATTGGTAACTTGATACCTACCATAAGTATCTAATCGTGGTCAATATTTCATAGATAAACTAGCTGTTGCCTGCAACGTTGTCTGTGTTCGATTGATCAAACTTTTTTCTCTATTTATTTCATAGTTCCAAAGGTTATCCTGCATACAAACTCAAACCTGTATAATTATTTGCTTCTTCTTTATAGAAATTACTCAGTTTCATGATAAAACCTACAATGAGCACAATAAAAAGGTAGTTTGTCAAGATTATCAGTTACTATCTTGTTGTCTTGTCAGTTAATAGCGTGTCTGTTTCAAATATCAGTCTATCACCTTTACCATTGATCATGATTCTTGGCTTGAATATTTTCTAAGCTTAGACCAGTAGGCTTATTACCTAACTCGCTCGCAATCGCCACCTTGTTCATTTTGACAGTTCATGTATGGGCTGACAATTGGCATCGGAATCAGCTAGCTATCACATTCATACAAGAACTGTCAAAATGAACACGATGGCGTTTGCGAGCAAGTTAGGTAATAAGCCTACAGGTTTATTTAAAGTCAATTTCTGCCTTAAAATAAGTAAGAGTGCTTCAATATTTCAAGGAAATAAGCACATGATTTCAAATTGCGTTGAAAGCCGAAGCTAAAACTTATGATTTCCTAGCGCAATCTGTTACAAAGACAGCTAGCTACTAGACCGAATGAATTGACTGAAAACTTTCCAATCAACTGACATTGACTTATAGTCACATAACAATGGAGCTTTTATAACAATAGCTGATAACCCTAAAGCACCTTGGTAATATAATTGAGCCGGCTTTCAATTTGATTCCCATCCTCGTCCGGCGGGAGTGTCGGTGATAATTCGCCCGAAAAATATAAAAAGGAAGCTTTGGGAGCAGCTGTCAGAGATATTGGATTACGCGAGGCACGAATGCCGCGGTACCGTGCGGAACATGACTTTCTAGTGGATTTTGAGTGTATCGAGTTTGGTCTTCGACAGATTGAGGTGCATTCCGAATTATCGATAGATATCATTGTTTTCTCATAAAGAAAATATTTGTTTAGATGTTGGATGTAGCAGCGTGAGCGTTCGAATAAAGATTTGACACTGGGAATAATAGTTATTTGGTATAGTTGCTTGCTTGGTTGCTTCTCTTCCCGTTCAGATGGTAAAAGCCCATCGAGGATCTATATACCCATCACTATTTTGATTTAGCTTTCGACCTATACGCCCTTAATCATGCTAAACGTGACCTTAAGGTTTCGTTACCTTAGGCTAAGATTTTTTAAATTATTATTGAATGTCATTAGAGTAAGAAACTTTGCAGGGGTGTTCAAACCGACTAACCTGGCAAGTTCTAATTATCAACGAGTAAAGGTGCGATCACACCGCTGCGTAGGTACACACAGTGACGTGTCGCAGCGTCACGCTGTCTCACCGTTTCATACCTTTTGTTGCGTAAACGCACCGTCAACGTCTTTTACGCACTGGTGTGACCGGACCTTAATTATCAACAGCAACACAATTATCACTAACAAACAAAAAACTGAATTTAAAATCTAATTCAATGCGACTTTGACATAGGGCTCTCACGCCGCGCCAAAACAATGGTCTTGTCTCAACATCCAACAAGGCATTACAGGAACAATGGCACTTGTGACATCCTTATACCGAACAACTCAACACGACACCCGAACAAGCCAATAAATACCCTAACACCTTGAGTTAGGAATGCTACCAACTGCATTAAAACATCCATACATCGACCTACATGACACGACGGCCGAATAATCCAAAAAAACACCCTAATGCTTTGATTTAAGTATGCTGTTGACTGAGTTTAGGAATTGGTGTTGCGATAGACGGTTGGTGCCCACGGCTCCTTGGGAAGCCGTCTGTTTTATAAATGGAGTACCCTTGGCATTTTTGGAATAGGGCGCTATCAGAACCGTATTCGGAAAAGATGTTAAATCACGATGCCTTTTGAAGCGTTTGGCACTTTGTCTGTTAGAAAATATGGTTGAAATTTGAGTAAGGTTTAATTGGTGGTTCAGACTTTTTAGTTGGGTAGTTTTAGTAGGGTTGTAAGCCTGTTGTATGGTACCTACTCGTATTGTATTTGTGACGCTTTCCAAATAATTGCTTGTTGAATTGTTATAGTGCGAAGTGTTTGCGCTGTTGAAGTGTATTGTGATTTTATGAGAGCCTTTAATAAGCTTTGTTTTAATTATTACGTACTTGCTTCTGTATGGGGTTCTGTGTTTTATGATGCATAAGTAAATTATGTTTAGTGAAGAAATTGTTACAGTGTGCTTATTGTAGGTTTTCGGTCACAAAATACGTCTCGAACGCGTTTGCGTTCAAATGTCAAATACCATGAGAACAGTTTGTTGCCATTTCGATCCGCAAGTGGCGCTGCCAATTTGTCCAGAGCAATTGAGACGTTTACGTGAATGCGTTCGAGACGTTTTTTTATATGCGAAAGCTTACACTGGAGGCTCAGAAAGCAACTTTATCACGCTAACAAACGTTCGTGTTACATACATAAATAAACCTACTAAAACAATGGAAATCATGCTGAACGTGGCCTTAAAGGTTTTGTTACATTAGACTCTGTCTACCTCGTAAGGGATATAGACGTGATACATGTATATTTATGTAAAATTATGGAAACAAATAAAATATAGAAAAGTAACAAGACTAAAACAAACGTAAATGATAAAGACAAATGTATGGTCATTGTCCATAAAGGGATCTCATCTAGTCAACAGTTGAACTAAGTAATCTTTTATTAATTGAAAATTAATTTAAAACTGAAATGTCTAAGAGGCTAATCGACTGCAACGGAGACCAAAGAGCTGGCAGCTTCCTCGCACAACGAATTGGTATTACAAAACAGCGGGGAAATGCTGCCAGCATCTTTGGCTCAGTGCCGCGGGGGAGTACGTTTTTAGTTTTATTTTAGTTTTAGTTCAATTTGTTTTTTTTTTATATGAATAGGAAGGCAAACGAGCAAGTGGGTCACCTGATGGTAAGTGATCACCACTGCCCATAGACACCCGCAACCCCAGAGGGATTACAGATACGTTGCCAACATAGAGGACTAAGATGAAATGCCTCTTGTGCCCGTTCAATTAATTTATCTTGTAATACATTTATATTTTTCATTTATTTTAATAAAAGTTAGTAAGTAAATTTAAAACTACAGAATCAAATCGATCGAGGTATTCCTAAATTTTTTCTTACTTACTCTTCCAGACAAATTAAATTTCCCCTAAATGATGACTAACACAATGAGCGCGGGACGAACACCCATCAACCCATCATCAGAACCCCGAAGTTGCCAAATACCTATCACCATTAAACAGACTATCACATTTCAATTTGTAGCGAGGCCGCTAATTCTGCTGCCCCATGGGGTAACCCGCTCCCCCTGATACCTCTGGGGGTAACCCTACCGCCGTGCGACACTCGCTGACTATGTTACCCCATCGACCCCCTTTTTTTTTTTTTATTACGAACTGACCAGTGATTGACCTCTATCTCACTTGGTGGAAGGTGCAGATACACTAATACACTGTACTTAGTATGTTTTGTGTGTGTATATTTATGTAGTTTATATTAGTTTACTATCAAATGAATCAAGAATTTTTCCTACTGATTTTTTATGTTTACTTTTACGGTTTTACCGTTACAAATTAGAACACAGAAAAATCCGAAAAGTAAAGCTGTGGCCGGGAATCGAACCCGGATCCTCGTCATTCCGTGACGCGTGCTATATATAACCCTACACCACCCATAGCAGGTACCTACAACCTATGTTTACCTCCGTGGAGCCGTGTTCGATTCTTCATAGCTTTACTTTTCGCATTTTTCTGTGTTCTAATTTTTAGTATCGTTTACATTTTTTTTTACTTTACTAATCTGTCAATTGAATCCCTGGCCAGGTTATAGGCTACTTTTTATCCCGGAAAATTGTATAGTTCCCGCGGGATAGCGTTAAACATTTCAGGTCGCAGCTGCTTAGAGTGGCATCGTCAATAATGATTGCAGAATATGCTATCCACAACAGTTAAGTCTAATCTACGCGGATGAAGTCGTGGTGGAAGCTAGTAAATAAATAAAACACAAATGAAAAACAAACGAGGATCTGATTGCATTGTCTCACAATCAATTAACCATGGCGTTACCAAGTGTTCCACTCGGTTACACTCGAGCTCTGATTGACAGGCGCGAGTGACAAAGAGGGGTTGCGGGTGTGACACATACACCCCCACCGGAATAGCGGGGTGCACTCCCATAGTACCCACTAGGTGTTGCCCGGGACTCCGCTTGCGCAGAATTTGACGGACAAATAAAATCCCACCAAAAACATTCTGTAAAAAACTAGTCAAGCCTCGATGGAGCTGCTTGTTTATCTCTAAAAAGTAATGAAATCTAGACAAAGTCGTGCCAAGTATAATGTTTCTTACTACGATTTCTTTATTATTATAGTCAATGTTGTGTGACGGCCGTTGAAGGGTACACAATGACAAAACCAGGTGCTCCATGACACCATTGCACCAATCTGTCGCCAGAACCGCTACCCATTGACGATGGAAAATTGTCACTTGGAAAACGTTGATTCAATAACCAGTCAATTGTAGGCTTGATAAAGCTGCGTATTTCAATAATACTTATGTATAAGCATATTCAACCTCTTCATACATGCTCGTCGGTTTCGGGTAGGTACTCCTGACCTGACCTTTTTCCAAAACGTCTTCTATTTGGTCTCGGAACGTCCGCCTAGGCCTTCCCCTCCCAACGTAACCATAATAATTTGTATGACGAGCTTATTAATCGTGAATCTTTTAAATCTGTAATTTCATTTGTCTTAACAGCTTATCGAGTGATACGTAAACATAACCAACTTCTGTAGACCTAAGACTCCAATTGGTTGTCTGTACCTAATCTTAGTCTCCCGGCAGCCTATTAGCCCCGCGTCTCATGCCCGCGAGACGGCGGTCTGAATAATCCAAAAGATAATTTGCCAAAACAGGTTAGATGCGATACATCTTCCATTTTACGAGAATTACACCACTCAGCGCGGAATCTAATTATTCGGTGTTCGGATGTGAGAAGTGATGGGCGGAGTGGTAACGTGCTAAGCGGACGCCGGTAGTCATAGAACACTAGTGTATGCCCATGGCTTTGCTCCCGTATGAGAATAAAAAATGGGCTGGTTTCCTACATACATACATACATACATACATAAATCACGTCTTTATCCCTTACGGGGTAGACAGAGCCTAAGGTGACAAGACCTAAAGACCACGTTTAGCATGATTGTGGGCGTATGGATGGAAAGGGGAATCAGAACAGTGATGGGTTGCTAGCCACATCGCCTATATAACATGATCCCTAAGATTTTCGCCCAATCCCTCGATGGGCTTTTACCATCTGCGCGGGAAGAGAAGCAACTGGTACATTCTATGTTTTTTCTTTGCTCCCAGACCAGCATGGATGGTATGGCAGCATGGTTTCCTATCTTAAAAAAATGTGTGTATGCTCTTATACAACACCCTGAAGCCAAAAAATAACCGGGCACGCATGGTCTTTGTATTTTATAAAAGCTTACTTTCTAAGCTTTAATGCTTAAAAATGTAAAATACCATATTTGTGTGTCTTGCAAAAACGAATAAATGTCTTCTTTCCTTTCTTTCTTTCCCAACTCCAAACTACCGTGGATGCGAGGAGGTTCATACTGAAAAGCCCTACAGGGTTCTACAGATCCCTTTAGTCCGAAAGCGAACATAAAATATTCCTTCCAGCAAGTGCAAAATTTGAAGCTTTTTTAAATCGTCCACTGCTGGGCAAAGGCTTCTCCCCTCGATCTCGACCGAGCTAGTCCATATTAGCGTCCAAGTCGTCCTGCCATCACTTTCTTGGTCTGCCTGGTCGTCATCGGCACGGCAACCACCAAGTGTAACCTCTACTCTCAGTTTCCAGCCCAGTCCCAAAGCGGCTACAGTTCGTTTTTTGAAAATGAAACAAATTTCTAAAGCGTTGCCACATCCAAAACCATGGGACGTTCGTCGTCCTTCTCTAAGAAAGCTCTCCGGGTCTTAGCGGGGATAACCGAGGATTTACCCGGTCCCTGGAGCCGGGAGGGGGTTGCGGGGGAAAGGGGGAGGGGGGTAATCATGTGATGAAAAACTTAGCGCCACAAGTTCGAGTTAATATCGTGAGGGATTTTTGGATCGTCGTCTGTTGGCTTGCTTGATTAATTTTTTGTAATTTATTTAGGGTTGAAGTTAGTGCTGAATTGTGCTTATAATTTGGCTAACGTCTTAGCGTGACTGAGGGCTTAGTAACTATAGGACTACAAAGGGTATCGTGAAATTATTAACGCCTACAATAATTTTACTACTAGACCCACTATTACTACAAACTAAAGGGTGTTTTTTAATTCACATTGTCAGTTAGTTACGAGGACTTTCGTGTATTCATTTTATTTTTTATGTTAATTTTGACTCTTTAAATCTACATTCTACACTAATATAATAATATTATAAAGAAAAAAGATTTGATTGTTTGTTTGCATTGAATAGGCTCAGAAACTGAATGAAAACGATCAACCGATGTGAAAAATACTTACACCGCAAAATAATGATTGATTTTTTACGTATAGTAGGTACGTATATTCTTCGTAACAACTCGCAAAAATAAATAAAAACGTCAACCGTTATTTTAATTCCCCAAAAAACAACCGCCCGTCAAAATGATCCCAACAATTTTCATCACGTGTCGTATCAAGCAAAGCTGACGTATGCAATTCAGAACATTAGCCTGCCAAGACTTACTCGTACGCCTGCAACCCGGCTCATTTAGGAGCCACCGGATTTATCGGGGCAACCGCTCGCGTGTCAACATTCCTCGTTCACATACCATCGTCTCCTTTAGAAGCCATCGAATTTACTGCAACCAACCATTCCAGTGCCAAAATTTTCCGTTCATATCCCACGTCGTCTCCGATGGGAGCCATTGGATTTACTGGGGCAGCAACTCCAGTGCCAACGTTCTTGGTTCGTATAACATACCGTCTCCGATGGGAGCCACCGGGTTCGCGGGAAACATTTTACTTAAAGAGTTTCCACCGTTTTCTCAGAATTTTCCAGTCATTAACTCCTAACTTTGACTCGCATGTGTTTTAAAACATTACCGTAGTCTGACATAATTAAGCAGGTACAAACTTTTAAGTAGGTGAGTGCTGAGACTTAACGGTTCTAATGTGTGTTTAAAAGTTGTTCCGAATTCGTTTTGGACGGATAATTATGTTGCATGGAATACTCTGCTTTTAAGATTTGAGAGGGGTGTGCCTTCGTGATCGAAATGTTTGAATGGTAAGTATGATGATACTTCTTACCGTGAAATGCCTGAACAAAAGCAGATGTGTCAGCTCGTTAAAAATCGCAAAAATCCTCTCGGGATAAAGGGATTGCTTGTTTTATACATCCATACATACATACCGTGGCGCCTCTTTCCCACAGGGGTAGGCAGAGACTACATTGTTCCACTTGTCACGATCCTGACCTTCTTTCGCTTCATCCACATTCATCAATCTCTTCATACATGCTCGTCGGTTTCGGGTACTCCTGACCTGACCTTTTTCCAAAACGTCGCCTGTTTGGTCTCGGTACGTCCGTCTAGGCCTTCCCCTCCCAACGCAACCATTCACACTCCCCATATAGTCTACTTTCATCTATTCGCTCTACGTGACCAAACCAACTAAGGATACTTTTTTCTATCCTAGTCACTACCTAGGCCTAGTTGCTTGTTTCACCTATATTATTTCAAAACTAGCTTACGCCCACGGCAATGCCCGAGGAATAACCATAATTTAGAAAAACACGTTTTTATTATTTTAAATCTTTTACGTCTTAAAGGGCCTATGCAAAATTTCAGGCTTTGCTTAATGTTAGATTTCAAAAGAAAAGAAGGTCTGTAACTATGTTTCGCGGCTGTGAACTGATTTTTTTATTCGATAGAGCATTTTTCAATGATGTTTCTATTAAAAAATTGACAGTTTATATAACTACACGATATAACAACCTACGAATCTTTACAGGGTTGTTCAGATCCATTAATCTGACGTTTTTAAAATATTGGCAATACTGTTTGGTATAGGTACGAAAAGTTACCGCATTATTAGAAAACCAAAATTATTAAAAACGCTAAATTTTATTCCAAAAACTCCACAACTCTTAAACAATATTGTTACTTTTATTCTCTTTAATAACAGCCACCGCACAAAAGAACCGATTACGGAGACCGCCCGCTAAAGTGCGTTACACACTTCACACTGCACTAAACAATAGTTTTGTTATTATTTAACCCGAACAGTAACTAAACGCAAACAAACGAACAGAACGGTAGGCAATTACTGGACCCCTGCCGTGTATAACACCCCTTATTCAAGCGATCAACATCACCAACATACTTTGACCCGCCATCTTTAACAAGCCACCCCGATCTGCTACTAAATGACCCCTATGAGAAGGGTGAGGTAGGTCCAAGTTAATTGGTAACAAGAGTTAAGAGCGACATGGTTACAAGTTGACATGTGTTTCTGATAGATTACAACCTTGTGAATTTTGGGGCGAATTAGCCGGTGTTTAGTGAGTTGTTAACAAGTTGTGTGCATGGGAAGTGGGTGGTGTTCAATTTGTTTCCAATCCGTGTTAGCAAAGTGTAATTAATAGTGCTTAGAATAATAGTCCCCTTTCCACCTATCCTCCGACAATCATCCTAAAGTTGGCCTTTAGGTCCTGTTTCCTTAGGCCCCCTCTACCCCGTAAGGGATAAAAATCATAAAGACGTGATTGTTTTCATTAGTGTGATGTTATTTCAGAGACAATACTATTCTATTTACTACTAGTAAACACACGGACAAGTGCAAGTCGCACTTACACTCTGAGACGTACATACATTTTCTTTCAATGCATATTTTTTTAAATTTCTAAATGTCAGTGAAAATTAGAACACATAGAAAAATCCGAAAAGTAAAGCTATGGCCGGGAATCGAACCCGGATCCTCGTCATTCCGTGACGCGTGCTATACCCCTACACCACCCATAGCAGGTGGGTAGTCTTCGAATTTTTCCACCTGTTACTTAGCTGTCACGTGACCTTTGTTACTATGCGAATTTTTGTCGCTAAGTGTCATCTGTTTGAATATTTTTTTCTTTATCTAATACCAAAAACAAACCAACTTACGGGCCCTTAATAGCTCCTTTATAACACTCATAATCAAAAGACATTAAGTTGCCAGCCCTAGCAATAAAGAAAAAAAAACCTCACACGTAGGGGGGCCCGGGTTGCTGAAATATTAATTCTACCCTAAGTACGATAAAAACTATTAGGCCGGCCTCGGAGGATTATGGCGGGATTATTATTTTAACGAAATTAGCTTACGATAGCTGAGGGACCGGAGAGGCACAGAGTAAAGAACAGACAGTACACGACGAAATGTTTCATCTAAGCCTTGTACATTTATGATAGATGATATTGTTAAACCTTCTTGTATCATATGTTAATAGTAAACACCCTGGCTACTTTTGATACTATTTATTTATAATTTAGAATACGCTTTTGTGTTCTATTATTGTGTCAATCACTTGTCTCTGTACTCTCTTGCAAACCGTTACAACTATTATACATTATTTTTATCCCTGCTCTGCTTATTTTACTTCAAGAGATATACATATAGACTACAAGCCCATGGAAAAAAAAACATGTAAAATGAACCAGCGTAGAAGGCTGTTACTAGGTATATCATAAAACTAGCTTCTGCCCGCGACTTCGTCTGCGTAGAATTATACATAAAAACCTTCCTCTTGAATCACTCTATCTATTAAAAAAAACCGCATCAAAATCCGTTGTGTAGTTTTAAAGATATAAGGGATAGGGACATAGGGACAGAGAAAGCGACTTCATTTTATACTACGTAGTGCATAAAAATAAATGTCGAAAAACCTAGTGCCGCTTTAAATTGGTGGTGCCGGAAGTTAGTTGTTTTTTTTTTCAATGTATGAGAAAAAATCTGTACCGCTCAGAAATGACGGCATAGCGCTCAGAGTTATTTTATGATATAGTAACAGCCTTCTAAGCTTCATTCACGCTGGTTCATTTCACATGTTTTTTGTCCATGGGTTTGTAGTCTAATAAGGCATTATGTGTCAGCGATACTTTCTTTACTGGCTGTACAAACCTTTACTGGAGCGGTATCTCCGAGGCATCTCCGACCGAACATTCAATGCCGACTCAGTTCAGGTTTTAGCTGTCATTTTAGTATGGATCTGACAGCGAGCGAACCTAAACTGAATCGGAACTGAATCGCGCTAAGACGTCTTTGTAAGCCCCCTGGTCCTTTTGCACGCTAGCCTGGAACCAGCTTAGTCGTGTTTGCTTGCTTGGTGATGCGTGTGCCTGGTAAAAAAAGTATGCGTCTTATAGGATTTGCTCAATGTTCATACTTTTGATCCCTCTTGTTAATAAAGCAAGAAGTTTGAATTTTTTGTACCTAATCAAGATGGTAAATATTCGGCAACTATAAAATTAAGGCTAGGTACCAATAATTGCAACTTTTATCAAAGTATGCATATTCATGCTAAACGTGTTCTTTAGGTCTTGTTACCTTAGGCTCTGTCTACCCCGTAAGAGAAAAAGACATAATTAATGTACTTATGTATGTAAGTATATAAAAAGAAGAAACTGGTTTTAATATACCTAATTGCGTGTCTGCGCTGCCGCATCACAGCGAGATTTCATAGCACTCACCCACTAGAGGGCTTATTAAAAGTAAATTGCGAAAATTGCAGTGCAAATGTGCCCCGACGCTGTTCGGGTAACCGGCTTACCGTCGCCGGCATAACTTGACCCCCCTTACCCAACTGTTGATTCCTAATCGAAGCTCCACGCTAATTGGCAATGAAATAACCATGACCAGCGACTGAGCTCTCTGGAACTGCATTTGAAAGGGAATCACAGCTCTTCTTATCTGGTCCCAAAGTTTCGCACCCCTGTTCTGTAGGGGTATATCAAAATGATATTTAATCTTTGAGTTATAACAAGCAAGGATGGGGAGCAGGGCTATTGTGGTGCTTGTAGTGTTTTTGTGATATTTATGGGTCAAAAATGAGGATAAGCCTAGGATTTGACTTGTAATGGGTTTTTGGAGAATCATTTGTCTTTATGATGTGGCAATACTTCTAGGCATCGCTATCAGTCATAGCGGTGCGAGAATAGTCCCATTCTCGACCTGTCCATTTATTTTCTTCGTGTTTCTCTTAATTATAGAGATTTATTATGTTTACCTACTTTGCACGATCTGGTCTAGAGTTAATTTATATCTATAAAGCAGCGGGGTTGCTAGTGTCAAAATTGATCTGTCAACCCTGATCTTGTAACGACGTACTCTATTGTAAAAATATTTTAAAACCATGTTCGAAGAAAATAAACTGTTTTGGTTGAGTCTGAAATAGGCAAATGCCAAAGTGTCAAAACAAATGAATGTAAAATTTATTTACCGTGTTTGAGTAAGAAGCTTTTCATCTGAAAACGACCCTTACTCTCGAATAATTAAATTAATTAGTATTGAGGGCCAATAGTGGTAAGATTAAATGTCAACAATTTTTAAGACATTTTCAAAGTTATTTTTTAAAATTAAGGTGTCGTCTATTTCATGTTCAAAAATGTATTAAACCATAATCTTTGTTAAAGGTGTGGTTTCAAAATCGGCGGGCAAAATGGCGGAAAGCGGAGCGGCTGAAAGAAGAGCAGCGGAAGCGAGAGGGCACTGAGGTGCTCCCGAAGAGGGATCCCGCTGACGACAAGGTGAGTTACGTCACAAGCTATCTTCTTCTTAATATACTTTTCCGACTAGCGAAGGTTGGCAGCTCAGAATACTCCACCTTATCTTCATGTCCGGAGCTGGTTGCTCAGTTGTTCTGTCGTATGTTCCCTCTCCGTCGAAATTTCTATTTCGACTATGTAGTCGTCACTACTGCTGCCAACTGCAGGCTGCTGTCGTCGCTACGGCTGCGCCAGCTGCGCGAAATGCGTCCCGCCGGAACTCTCCTCTGGTTCGAGGTTTGCACCACATAAATTCGCTCCTCGAGTCGGCACCAAACTGTGATGTGTTCGCAAGCAGATGGTTAGATGTGTGTGTTGAGTGTCTTCTGTAAAAGTTCTAGTTAAGTTTCTCTTATTTTTGTATGTTCCACTCCCGAACGTTTCGCAGCCAAGACTTCTTTCGATGACCCACGTATCTCTTACCAGTGACTTTACCCATCATTACACGTTGCAATATCAGCTCGAGCGTACGTTCAAGCCGTACACTAAGAAGAAAAAAACATAATTTAATGCTGGAACACGAATTATCACCAGTTTTGTACCTAAGATGTTTTCGAAAATAGTTTGATGTCTTGTAGCAATATAGCGACTATATTGTTTCAGGGTTCTTCGGAATGCATGTCTCGGGGCTCAGCGGAGGCATCCCCTGTGTCTGGCGGGGCGTCGCCGCGCCCCTCGCCCCCCGCTACACCAGGCTCGCCGCGCCGCTCGCCGCACCGTTCGCCGCGCCGTTCGCCGAACAGGTCTCCGAGGCCTGACAGGTCATTTCATCTTCGCATGTTTAGATTTTTGTCATTATAAAAACTGAAAATAATACAATGCAATACAATACAAATACTCTTTATTGAACACCACAAATCAGTACAAAACAATACAGAAACAAAGAACAAAGTAGACAATAGGCGGTCTAATAATGTAGATAATTGAGTTCTTAAGGATTAACATTAAGAATACTCTGCCTCTAAATTGAAGGCTACGTTACCTAGTAAAGGTACTGTTGTTTTTCCTTTATTAGCTGGATACTTTTGTAGGAATATAGTGTAAAATAGAGGGAAAATGTATTTTTACTAAAAGAATGTTCTCTGCTTCTGCACACCGAGTTCCGATGCCTTTCGGTAATTATTCGAGAGTTTTGAGCGCTGTTAACGTCATTATATTCATACATTTATTAGCACACGGGAAGGACTAGTTACTACAACATTGATCCAACTAGATTCATCAGTAACGTCTTTCATTTTCATAAAAAGTTCACTTTGAGCATCATCTTTTTAAACAATATTTGTTAAGAAGATAATGACAACTGATTGACCCTTTCATCGAAGGATTGACCCCATCACGCTAAACAAATCAGATCTATGCGTGGTGCAGATGTCCTAAGCTTAGCCTCTTCAGTACATTATGAGCCACACACTGTAACGTGTACTATGTCCAACAAAGTCCAGTTACAGTTCCCGGCAAACATATTTAGCCTGGCCTTGAATCAGAAGCGAATTTGACGTCTCTTCGGTACAAAAGTACACGCGGTACCCCTTTCACGCCGCCCTAGCTCAAGAAGTTTGCCGTAAGCTGTACAGTCCATGAGCTCCTAGAATGCCATTCCGGTTAGTCTTCCTGTCTCCCTCACTCGGCCGATTCAGGTAACAAACCTGTAAGAGCGAGTTAGACAGCAAGACAAACCAGAATGGCATTCTAAAAGCTCACAGAGGTTTCTCTTACTTACCTTACTGTACCTATGCAGGTCGGAGACTAGTTGTCCTTCGCCCGCACCGTCGGTCGGGAGTGCCGGCTCCAGAGACGCGGCGCCGGAACCCCGCCCTCCCCACCACATCTTCTCACCCTTCGACCAGTGAGTACCTAGTTTTATAATAGAAAAGATGCCTACATTGCGTATATCGGTTTTCTTACAAGTTACACTTGAAGCCTGTTTCACCACTCTCTGTAGTTCCAGATATTTTAACCGTCAGATATCGATGACGTCTTTGTCTGTTTCGTAGTAATGAATAGAGACGTCACCATAGATATCTGACCGGATCCCTTTCGTTAGTCATAATTTTTTTGGTGTAGGTAATCGTGGTGATGAAATCGTGTATTTTTCAGAAGTTTTGGAAAACCACCAAACCAACCAAGCATACTTTTTTCTATCCTAGTCACTATATCCGCTTTCACACCCGCACGGTCGCTTATCACACTTCGAGTATTGCTTAATCAATCCTTCAGTGACCCAAGTTCCTTAACATAACTAATTTTGTGCTAATTAATAGAATACAATAAGACAGTTTTATTACCACAAATAGGATTGATTATCTTTATCGACTGTAATCTAGTCAACTAGTTGAAAATTTGATTTGAACTGCAGTTTGGTAGCAACACAGATTTTTCCGCTTTGGAGGGGTATTTTCGAGCGAGGTGCTTTAAAAATTGGGCCTCTTGATCTCACTAGAAGCATAGGCAGTTAACACTGTTGTGGAATTATGGTACTTTGCAGTCATAATTTTTTACAGCTCTAAACGGAGAATTACTTAGTCGGCCGGTGGTCGGCGACCAGCAATTAAGGCTACATGCGATGTTTAATTAAAGATAATCGTATTGCGCGCAGGCTCGTGAGTCACTTGTTTCATGGGTTTATTTTTAAGAACATGTTAGCGTTCATAAAGTTTAAGATCATTTTAAGGAGCAGGGGCCTTACCATGACGTTTTAACGCGATTCAATTCCAAATCAAAGTTTAATCGCTCGCTGTCAGATCCATACTAGAAGTGTCAAAAATGACAGCTAAAACAAAATTGAATCGCATTAAGACGTCATTGTAAGGCCCCAGGGGGGTGCGAGTCGGGTTACCTAGACGTGTGGTCAAGAGCTGCGGTTCGTTTTTGGATCCCTCCGGGGGGAAGAGCAGTGCTTGGTCCGGTGCACCCTGGGCAACGGCTAATGATTTCCTGGCAGTTTCTGAGGGATATTATTGACCGTTGGCATTTCTCATTAAGGATTAAAATCAAAGAACGCCGTAGACTCTGAACATCGACCAATGTATGACCACTTCTCAACAGAGATAAGACTGTCAAACTGATTCAACCATTTGCTGAAGGATTACTATTTGTAGTGTAGTGTAAACTTTCCGCTGTTTATTTATAACTAGCTGCTGTCGTCTGCAAATAATTCGTTTATCGCTATCCCGTGGGAAATACAATTTTCCAGGATAACAAGCAGCCTATTTTATTCCTTAACGATCATAGTTTTTTCTTGCCAAATGTCATAAACGGTAAAAGCTCTGTATCTCTGTCCGTCTGTTTGCTATTAAGGGTAAAACGGCTTTACCAATCGCAAGAATACAATTGGAGCATTAATAAACAAGATAGGCTATTTTCTATCCCGCAAAATTGGATTTCCCGCGGGATAGCGATAAACGAATTATTTGCAGATTACAGCAGCTAGTTGTAAATGAACTGCGGAAAGTTTACAGTACAAATATGTAGGTATACCTATTACAAATAGAATAGATTGAACTCGTTTAAAAGCGTGATTGATCGAATGTTATGTTAAATGAGATTGCTGTAACGTATACTAGATTGTCGATGAGCGCGGTTTGATGGACAGTGATTTAATACCAATTGAGATGCTAACAACACGGCCGAGTGTTGCGTTATAGATATTTGGTTGGGCATTAATATTACTTAATATAGACTATACAATGAAATTTCTCAATGAAGTAGGTATCTTTTCAATGCAGGCTATAGTTAGGGTAAAATTTATTGGACACAGCGCCAAACAATAGGTAGGGTGTAAACGAAAGGAAAGCGTCAGTAACATAGTTACTATTACATTTATGGCTTTTTCCCTTCCCATATTATTCGTTTATAAAATGTTTGACAACAAACACTGTGCAGAAAACAGTAATTTCTTTGAATTCTAAAAATGCGCAAAACAGAAACATGTGCCAACTTCAAATAAATGTAAAATGAAAATGAAAAGGAAAATTAATTTTTGTAAATTAAATAATAATTATCCATGAAGTATTGAATAAATTTACATGAGACCAACTTTAAGATAAATATTCTAAATCATTGAAATCGGTAAAGATATCGAAGGACATACATTACAGCAAAAAAGGAAGACTTTTTAAATTTATAAGTTTTCTAAAAATTTACTATGTAGGGTAGCCAAATTTTAAATCTAAATTACTTACCAACTAAAAAGACAATCGAGTTATAAATTAACAAATCTAACACTTAATTGTTACCAAAATCGAATAGCTTCACAAAACATCGATTGTATCGTACCCGTGTTACTCTGCCACGGTAAATAATTAAACCGTAGCTCGCTAAACACATAATCGAAATACATTACACGCATAATTGAGTTTGATTGAGTATTAGTGTAACTAATCAAACCGAGTGACAGATAACTGAAAACAGAATTATATTGGCCACGATCCAAGTCATGAGCGAAAATAATAATAAAAATGTTGACTTCTGCTAACTATCGTTAATTTTTTAGCTGTAGCTTTGACACGGACAAAGCGTAATCTAATTTTAACAAGTGTGTAATATTATGTATAAATCCCATGGTTACACGTGGTCTTTAGGTCTTGTTACCTCAGGCTCTGTCTAGCCCGTAAGGGATAAAGACGTAATTTATGTATGTATGTGTGTGTATGCTATGGTTACCAAGTGCATTGCAATGCTTACGCACAATTTTATTTTGGTTCAGCATTTTTGCAGGTTCCGCTGGTTTCACTCCCATTGCAGTAGATACTCCGTATCCTGCGGAAATTTTGTAAATTTAATCTTGACGCCTTTTCCACGGTATGATTTTTGTATCTTTCTGTCATGGGCAACTGTCAAGGAGGAAAATAAAGACAAATCAACCTTAACTACAACTTAACAACCAGTCAGGACGTAAATTCTGCGATGGTTAATTACCTCGACGTTTCAGCAATGATTCAGCAAACAATCGGAAAGAAAAATCCAATATTAATTACAGTGCCATCTAACGGAACTATTATCATGCTTTAACCGCGATCATGCTCTTTAACACGCGTTTAGCTATAAATTAGATTTAGGCTCAAGAATTGCCTATGTTAATCGTATTACAGTACCTAATTCAAGAGTACCTATCTGTACCTACCTATAGGTAATCATTATTATGCATTTATGCCATGGACCTTGCTCCTGCTTGCTTGCATTGTCTAACGGATATGGAGTCACAGTCGCATTCGCAATTTCATTCCGTTAAACGATATAGGATGAGGTTAGAAAGAGATGCTAAATGCCATCACGAGATTCCACGCGTTAGACAATAAGGTCTCAGATCGCTTTATCCTGTACCTCGCGCCTCAACTCAGAGTTCTGTAGTACAAGTAAGTTGGAAGATTCCCCTTAATCGAATTAAGGGGGAGTTTAATTGTCGATAATAATGATCCGGGGCTAACTCGGCTCCAATTGAGAAATTAACTTTGTGGGGCTCGCTTTAATTATTCTTGACATAATTATTTAATCAAGCGAGATTGATTTCGGTTCTAACTTGGATCAGCGTCACGTTGGGATCTTTACGTCAGTGCGGCTTCCTTTTTTAAATACGGCTGAGGAGTGGAATATAATCGATTGAATCAGCCAGAGGCTAAATTCTTTAGTGTACTTTACTAGTCTGCTTTGGTTTACTAAACTATAATAACCAAAAAAGACATAAAAACAAAAAAACAACTTGGAAAAACCCATTTAAATATAGAGCGATCGTCGGCATTGTGAAAAATCGTCAGGTAGACAAGATCTATTAAATGTTATAAATTTAAGTAAGGAAGTAATGCTTTATTGTACAAATATAAAGAGAGATACAATACAAAAAAAGACAAACAATATATGCACATAGGCTGACTTATCCCTGTAAGGGATCTCTACCAGTTAACCTTTGAGTAGATGAGAAGAGCATTAAACAAGGGCCTGACAAAGAGTGAGTGATTTCGTTTCTGTTGGCGGGATTTGTGCAATGTCCTTTAAAAATAATTCAAAACATTTTTTTTTAGATGTGTAGGGTCCACAAGTTGAGTAAAATCACCAAGTTAAATTAAATCGTACCGATATATTTGACGCTTTCGCCGCTATGGTATATCTGCTGACGCTGACTGTGTATTAAGCGCCCTGTAAACGATCAAATTGTTTGACAAATTATTTGTTAGTGTACAGCTGTGTTTGAGGCGTTAGTCAAACAATGTACGTGTTTGTCGCGTTTGATGAAAATCTGGATTGATGTCGAGTTCGACAAACAGGTTTGAACGTGAACGACGGTGTTTGTCAAACAAGATCTCGGAAGAAGAAGTTTGACAAACAAATTTGTCAAGCAAATTTGACCGTTTAACAGGGCGCTTTAACAAATTGGTTTGATATTTAGTTTATGTTTTAAGCTATGTTTGATGAAAACGTGAAGTTTGACAAACAAATTTGTCAATCAAATTTGATCGTTTACAGGGCGCTTTAGTCCGAACATACAACAGATAAGACTTAGTTAAAGCCTTCGCACGATACTCGTGGCCGCGTCCGGCGGCCGGACCGGAAGCGATGAGCCGGGTTTACGGCACCTACGACTTATGGCGCCAACTTATTGTTGCTGTTCGTAGGCATGCCGTTTGCTATGATAATCTAGTCTATTCTATTAGACCTGACTTAGTAATTACTGCGCTGTACTGTGCTTATAGTATTTTTTCAATATTTTTTTTATTAGTCCACGAAACAACAGTCTGTGACCCACGGCACAACTACGCCGCTCAATTGGTAGAGCCTAGCTTTTTCCGTGGGGAAGATCCTTCAGGAAAGCACAGAGGCGTTTTTCTCAGGAGCTCTGCAACGGCCTTGCTATAGAATTCTATAATCTCACATCTTGGTACCAGTTGGGTGGCCAAAGGCGCCAGGAGTGAGGGAGGTTCCCCACGCAACAACTAGATGTGTCACTGCCACGGGGAATTTAAATTTACAACGGCTCTACCAGTTGACAGCGTAGTTGTGCCGTGGGTCAGAAGGGATAACGGAGTAGTAATTTCATCTTCTGTCTTACTTTCACTGCCGCAATTTGCTCTGCTCTGTTTCAAAGTAGAGAGTAAGACAACTGGTGAAATTACCTATATTGGCGCATCTAAGCCCTCTAGGTTGGTTGGGTGGTGCTCAGTTACCATCAAGTGACCCATTAGCTCGTGCTCCTTCCTTATTGTATTGAAAAACCTTACCATTTCGATTGACTTACAACAGCGGCCCAAACATCTCGGCACCAGATCAATAAAGCAGCGTTACGTCGTAATTGCGCTCGCGCAGGTCGCTGCCCTTTGTGCTGTAACCCTAATAACAATACATTCAACATTTGAATTTGGAACGGAGCGCGTGCACTGCCGACCAATTAAGCCAGTATTACACTGCACGATATTCAGGAATCCTATCCCTAAATGAGCGTCTAGTATCGTAAGAAAAATGGGGGGAAATTCCTAAATAAAGTTTCCGTAAGGGTCCCTAAATATCAGACGCTGGAAATAGCATTGTGACGGAAGATAGGTACTACAAGTTTCTGTACCTTAGTGTACTAGGTTGTGTATGAGGAGTGTTTCAATCGCTAAATTCTTCATAAGAATTTGTAGCGATCCTAGCGCCACCTAGTCATCGCCTACATAAACTGCTACGACGCACGAGTAGCTAACGCCAGTGACGTTATCCGTGTTCTGACATCGCGCTATCGATGTTTATAAGCCCCTATGTATAAAGGCAGCTTCCAAATCTCTTTCAGATTTCGGTTCCTAAATAAAACGTCTGCTTCCACGGCAAGCACAAAGCGATAACACACCCATAATGTCTCTGCCGATGAGTTCAAATCATGTGTTTTGCTATGATCTTACTGAACAATCCGTTTAGTGCGAACATGGCTGAATAACGCGAATACCAACACGCAGGCGCAGTAAATTATAACAATGAACACGACACTTTCATTCAATTGTAGAGTCTTGCGCTCTGAAATTTTATTACAAATTATTTGAAAGTTTAACAGGCTCATTACAATCTGCTCTGAACCAAGTAGTTATCACATAAATTCAATCTATCCACTTACCTACCTATGTAAAAATGGTACAAGTAAACTAATCCTTTATAACTATGCGCGATAACCAACTTATCAGTCAGCAGATACTTAAAATCTAATTCAACACTCATTTAAAAACACAACAGTATAACATTACACCTATCCCCCTAATTAGCCCTTCAAAAATTGTAACCCGCATGCCGGCGAAAGGGTTGCCATGTGACCACTCAATCTTTCCGCGCGAGCGGCCACTGTGTTCATTTGATTTATTTTTTATGGTTTAAACGCTTCCATTCGATTGTATGCAGGCGTTTCTAATCTGTGGCCGGTGGGAAGCGCGGGTCTATGGTTCGTTTAGTTTTTTAGTGGCCAGTGTTTATGTTTTCTGCACGGGCAAGTCTATCATTAAATTGTTCTTTAGCTGTATTTTTAGGGCGTTTTAGGGCATGGAGTGGTTTTTACTTATTATAAATACGTCTGTTTGGGAAAATTTCGCAAATATGGCGATTTTTAAGGAAGTTATGAGTACAGTGCTTCCATTTTCTTAAAATCTTTCGGCAATCTTCGTTTTCATTCAGTAGGTACAGACGTCAGTCACGTGAAAAACGAAGTTTGCCGAGAGACATTCAGAAAATAAAAGCACTGTACCTACTCATACACAGATAAATAGTACACACATAAACTTAAACTTTTACTAGTTAGGTAATACTATTTATATACCAATTCTAATCAAACTTCTCAGCTTATATACCATTTGAATAAAACTGTTATACTAACTATATTTTTTCAACACTCCCAAAAAAGCACAAACACCAATGAAAGTTGAACCACAACATTAAATTAAGTAACTATCATTTTTTACCACAAGATATATTAAAACTATACCAGCACTCAACTCATTGTGACCGCGTGAAGCGTAAAGCCGGGTCCACACCGGCACGCGCTCGGCACGCGACACCAAAGTTGCCGCAGCAACGGGTGACGCGCTATATTGTCCAATGTTGTTGCAGCAACGCGCGACGCGCAATATTGTCGCTGCCTGCGGCGCGCGGCGGGGAGTCCGTGCAATATGGGCATGGAAGTCAATGACTGACGTTGTGGAAATAATAGGCAGTATTTGGAAATATTTAGGCGATAAATGGACTCTATACAAATATGTACAGACATTTACAAGACTTGAAATAAAATACATATACCTACAAAAAATTCTGGGATATGAAGTTAAAAATCTTTAAAAAACATTACTTATGAACTATTACTATACTGTCTGTTTTAGGAGTGCCATCTGAATCGATTACGTTTCATAAAAAAAAGAAAAAAGCAAGATTGCCCCACCAACTTGTAGGTTAAATAGCACAGCTTGTGCATCCAGGGCCGAGAATATTCATTCTAATTCGTTCATTACCAAGCTTTAATAATTTACTCTGCTCGATGACTCAGACTGTTTTGTTCAACGAAACGTCGTTCGGAAATCAAGATCCAATTACGGTACATTTAGCATCAATGGCAACACTCGAACACGCTCGGCAGAGCACGTGCCATTCGTTTGTTTTGTACTAGATTTGAGTCAATTTAGCGTTAAGCAATCGCCATGCCCTTTAGCGACGGGGGCGACACCCCATGGAATGACTCGGCTTTTTAACAGCGGGCGATTCTTTCTACAAACTTAAGGGTACCGTTGGACAAATATGGTACCGTTGATACAGCATACTTTAATCTACGGTCCTCGCAGTAACAGCGGCACCGTTGCCAGCTTTAAAAAAGTTGGTGCTAGTGTGGACGTAGCATTGTCCGTTTCGTTGATTGAAATCTGTTTCGCCATTAAGATAGTTTTTATGGTGTTTGGGTTTGGTGGCGATTTATTGAACAGTTTGATTTATAAAGTGGCGTGAATGAAGTGGTGTTGAGGGTAATTTAATGGAGGAATCAATGCGTTTTTATGTTCTTTACAATCGTTTTGTTAAAGAGCTGTCGTTGCGTGTTCATATGTTTTTTTATAAACCACTGATCGCAGAGCTTTCACTATTTATTATTTTATATGTTATTCTTATGCAATAGATTGTAAACGTAAGAAAACTCTAAACTAGAATTTAAATAGATACCTTGTCTAGTACCTACTTAGGAATGCTCCAGTACTGCGCATGATTTTACTGTGCCAATTAGATTCTAAATACCCTGGAACCATGCAAGAAGTTTGGAACAGAAAAATAAATATGTCATTTCATCAGCTGAATGCATATAGTATAAATAAAAATCTATCTTATAAATGTATATATTTTTTTTTCTTCCATTTCTTCCATGCTGGTCCGGGAGCAAAGAAAAAACATAGAATGGACCAGTTGCTTCTCTACCAGCGCAGATGGTAAAAGCCCATCGAGGGAATGGGCGATTATAGTAGGAATCATGTTATAGGCGATGAGGCTAGCAACCCATCACTATTTTGATTCCACTTTCCACCTATACGCCCACAATCTTGCGAAATGTGGCCTGTAGGTACCGGTTACCTTAGGCTCTGTCTACCCCGTAAGGGATAAAGACGTGATTTGTGTGTGTGTGTGTGTGTGTGTGTATTTTTTTTTACAAAACTTTTTTTGAGAAGCCAGCTAAACGAATCAGGCAGTTTTATATGCACGTTTTTATTTCTTCTAATAAGCTGCCCTTTAAAAGGCAGCTTGCAAAATTACATTCAACAGGGCGACGCACATAATTTTTGTACGATCTTTAAATAAATTATAACTAGCAAACACCATCTGAAACTAAATAATTCTTAGTTGCGACGCAATACCGTTCGCTAGTCGTCAACAGAGCGGCTCAGTGTTCATTAGTGGCATTAATTAATGTTTAATTGAGCCAAATAGAGTATCAATTTAGCGGACGGCAATTGGATCATGCATCCCGCCGCTCTATAACTGGCCGTAAACCATTTGTTTCCATAAATGAAATTAAAAACGTAACAGTTTATAAATGGAATGGAAATTATATGACGGTTTAGTTAATTTCAAATTTTGATTTTAGAATGCTCGTTTGTATAGTTACCGTGGAACACTGTTTCGACCGTTACAGAATAAGTAGAGTGAACGGCCACCCATAGTTTTACCACAGACAACAAAACATGGTACGCTTCGATCGCTCGGAGTTCAATCGTAATGTAAATAAATGAATGAAGGTAGAACGTATTCAGGAGGGCTACAGCGAAATTTTCGAAGTGTGTTACATCCCTCTCACTCACAAATTACTGACTATTAGTATGAGCGGAACACCACCAAACGAATGTCGAAAATCGAATTTCGCAGTATGATGCCAGGGACCGTACTACTCGAGCGTGTCCGTAGCATAAGAGCGCGTGGTAGGCAGGCCAGCGTCCAACAGTTTCATTAACTCATTAATTAAGCTTATTGCCTCGCATGGCGGCTTGCTCATATTTATGCGAACGCGTCATCTTATTCGAGTAGAAGGTAATTCCGGATGATTATTCTTAGATACATTTTGCAACTGAAGAATCAGAGACCACGGCACACTGGAGAGTTACAAACCTCCATGGTCCATTACCAAGTTCGAAATTTCATGTTGTACTGTCTCTTTCACTTTCCTATTACTGATACTAAACTTAGTGTGTGCGGGATGGCACAATACGATTTATTTCTAATACATATCGCAAAAATAACTCTTTGCAATTTAAAAATGGAAAGATTTTATTAGAAGTCAAATTTAATCATAGTTACAATTTTAATTAAACAATGAATAAAGTGGTGGCACTTGCTGTAGACGTTTAATTCGATAGGAGTAGAGATGAAACATCTCTAAAAATACCTTTTATTCCCAACGTTGTAACTCGCCATGTACATACCACCAGTTAACGCGATTACGTTCGACGCCAAACAGTTAAATGCTTAATTAAGTGAATTCGGTCGTAATTAGCTTTACGTGGTTTAGGTACGTACATTATTTCGGAGAATTGGCTATTAAAATGGTGACTCAATTCTTAAAAGCGTGAGATGATATACCTATTTTTAGGACAATAGTGTCCCGAACCTTTGGGAAGTAAGCGCGGAGCCGACGCCGACGCGTAAAGGCTCTTTTGACAATTGAATGAAGTGAAAGTGATATATCAAGTGGACTCTACTTTGCTTATCACATGGACACACTCAGGGACAGAGCCCGCCAGTTTTAAGGGCTATCGTGAATCGGTAGTCTCTGAAGTGTACCGGGATATGTTGGCTATTGTGGTCCCTTTTCTTACGTCATAAATACGTAATACACTAGACTTTGCTGTCGGACGTGTTTCATCGTGTACCTAGATATTACCCAGCTACATGGTAGACCATCCTTTCCCGTCGATTCTTGGCTTCGACTATGACTAGTAAGACACATTAATAGTTCCATTCAATGACGACAAATCACTCCAACATCTAAAGCAAGTCATAGTAGGGTCAAATCAACGGCCCTGCCATATATCGCGTCAAAAACGGGTCGAACTTAAACCTATTTGTCATACAAATGTGGGCAATTAGGCGCATGCGGGCGAAGGGTTGCGAAAGCGAACAGTGACGGGTTAATTGACGCGTTTAATTAAGTTTTAAGTGTCTAATGCGATGACCGTTAGGGAAGTGCGTAAGTAATTGTGTCGAAATTTATGTTTACGAGTAGAACAATTAAAAACGTTAAAGTGGTACTTACGAACGGCTAAAAGGATGGCAAGTTGTTCCAACTATTCATAAAGTCACTCATCTACTAGATATAACGTCGGACATAACGGTTATAGTTCACAGATGAGTACCCGGCTTAATGTGCGTAATGTACGGAACCCCGGACTATAGTAACATGGGAAAACATGTGTACAGAGTATACAAACATAAAAACATAAATCGCATTTCTATACGAACTCGGATCTCGGATAAGGCCGCCTATTGTTACCTTGTAATATTCTGTATACCTTTTTTCTGTTTTGGTTGTTATATGTGGTGTTCAATAAAGTGTTAATGCATTGTATTGTATCCTCAACCTCACCATTCCGTGATGCAAACCTGCTATGGGTGGTGCAGCGGTATAGCACGCATCACGGAATGGTGAGGATCCGGGTTCGATTCTCGGTCATAGCTTTACTTTTCGGATTTTTCTAGGTGTTCTAATTTTCAGTGTCGTTTTGAAATTAAATTTCTAACGGATAAAACCGTAAAAGTAAACATAATAAACAAGAAGTAAAATTCTTGATTCATTTGATAGTACATAAATTGCGTCCTTATCCCTTTACGGGGTATACAAAGCCTTAGACAACAAGACCTTAATACGTTTAGCATGATTGCGGGCGTATAAATGGAAAGGGGAATCAAAATAGTGATGGGTTGCTAGACGCATCGCCTGAGTATAACATGATTCCTATCATTGTCACCCATTCCGTCCATGGGTAAACAACAATGAATAAGTGGTACGGCAAGCGGTACTAGCCACTGTAGAGTCTTCTGAAGGCTCCGTCTACCCCGTAAGGGATAAAGACGTGATAGATGTATATATGTATTTAAATAATAATATAATGTAACTAAAGTCGGTGATCAAATTCGTGATCAAAAATGTGAACTAAAATTGTTTTTATTGTCATTTAAATAATAATTGTAATGATATCGTCTGATTTTTGTATACCTACATTTTCGATCTCGAATTCAATCACCGACTTCACTTGTACAGTCAAGGGCAAAAGTATATGCGCGTTACCAAGACGTCAAAAATATCTATACACCTTTATCTATGCCACAAACAATAAAGTCGGTGACACATATTGACATGATGGCTCTATCGATATTTATGTATGTATATTTTGTAATTGTGATTGTCATCTCCTAGTGTTTAATGGCATCTAATTTCGCGTTATATAAGTAAGTAAATGCTTTATTGTACAAATATAAAGAAGCAGAGACAAATCATAAAAAAAGAACTTAAATGTGCACAAAGGCAAACTTATCTTATAAGGTTCCCACAACTACACTAATAAAAAAAAATCTCCCATAAATACGAAAATATTAGGCTCTATTATTCGACAGGGATCCCTAACAATCACGTACGCCTTTATCACCCTGAACCTTTCGGAAAAGGAATATAAAACTAAACTGCATATCGCGAAGGCAAATACCCGCTAGAGGGCGTGAGTGATACGCGGAAACATCAAAAAGGAGCTATTATGAAAAATCGTAACACATTTACGGGGCGGACTCCGCTGAATTATTCATGAATGAAATTGCTCGCCGTATACCTGCGAGAACCTATTATTTATACCTGTTTTGTGTAATAACAGTTATTGGGGGTGGGCCCCGCCTTCGAGTAAAAAGGCGAGAGCGCGAGGCGAGCTCGCGGACGCGGTTCCGCGGAGATATTTGAAAGAAGAAAGAAAGAAAGAGAGAAGAAAGAAAGAAAGAAAATACATTTATTTGACGCATAGGACAACAACAGCCCCAACTAAAAATAAACAAAACAAAAAAAAAAGGAAAAATAATGAATAATGATGGTTAGAAGTCGAACGATAAGGTTAGGTTAGATATAGCTTAATTCAATTATAATCTAGAATCTAGATCAGATGCATTATTTATACTTATAATTGTTATATGTAATTACTTTGAAACTGTTTTGCCGGCACGCTTTCAAGCGGCTAGTGCTTCAAATTGATAGATGATGATTGATAGTAGATAAGAAAAGTTGGTAGGTAGTAAACTGCAAAATGTAACTTTATCATTGAAAAATAGAGTAGAGGGAGCAAGGAGTAGAAAGCTAATGAAATAGGAACTAAAATATTTCATTTGTTGCCATGCATGTTACGCCATAGACGAGACAGGTAAAGAGAAAATAACACCTTCATTTAGGTACTCTTTTTAAATAGATTGGCAAATGCAGCCACCGCCCTTGTTGATTTATATTGCTAGGTTTTAAAGAATAAACACTCTTTTAAATATATATGAAGTTTTTAATGAAGAATCTTTCTTTTAACTTGTTTTAAAAAGGCTCTTCCACCTCAAGCTGCCTTATTTTGACCAAAAAGTGACTAGAGTGTAGTTCTAATTTTTAGTTGCAGTTAGACGGTGGAACCCTAAAAGTTAGATTATGAGGGTGATTTATCGTTTAGGTTGTGTAGTAAGTTAGGCGGGTAAACGCCTATTTTGATAACAAATTCTGTTTGGAGCAGGGGCTTTTCATATATCGTTATTTACATTTGCTTCAGTTCACTTGGTTATTTAAAGTCCCGTTCACACTAACAGTCGCGGGCATAAATATCGATACAGTCGTCACGTTAAATATATGTGTCACAGACCTTATTGCTTGTGGCATAAAAGTGTACAGATGTTTTTGAGGTCTTGCCAACGTACATACATATATTTATGCACTGAACTGTCCATTATATGTTTTGATGTGTTTCTATTGTTGGAGAGTGGAATGAATTAGAGAGTTTTTAAATAATTTATTGAAACAGGCTTACCTTATTTTCGAAGGTCCATATTAATGGAGAAAAAACATTTATCTATCGCGGTAGCGGAGTACCTAGGCGATGATTTTTCTTCACTTAGTTTATGTACCTGTTTTTTTTTGCTGTTGTACTTTTAGTTGATGGTACCTACTTGCATTACAATCTACATATATTATATATAAATGTATCGCTTTTGAAGTTAATCCGACCACTCTGGAAGTCTTGTGATGGAATCACCAGACTGCAACCTGTATGCGCAATTTCAACTTTTTCGGTCTACTGTTTCTTGCGGCGCATTCTTCTTGGCAATGATGGTCTTTCCGAATGTGCTGGTAATTTCAAAAAGACATGTAAAAGAGCCCTTGGCGGCCAATTTGCAAAAATTAATTTTCATTTTCATTAATTTTCATTTTCATTTTCATTCATTTTCATTTTCATTTTCATTTTCACTGAAGAGTTTGAGCTTGATCAGGCTGGCTAATCAGGACTTTTCTTTGTATTATCACTCTTTGATCATTCATAGTACCTACCTAGACTACCTACTCTAGATACAACATTGTCTATATTTTTATTATTTTTACATATTTTGAGCCGTCTCGCATCGGCTAGAAACAGATTCTTAATGTTACATTGAGAAATGTTTTATTGCCGTTACACAGTTTCTGTCATGTCATAACAGATGGCGTTGCATACGAAATAAGATTTTTCGAGAAATTTTATGTAATTGAATATAATTTTATTATCTATTCTGCTATTCAGGGTGGAGGCGAATCCCACAAACCAACGGCCATAAAATCCGGCTTAGCCTGCTTTTGATGGCTTCACGCACACCTTTGAATTGCTTCACTGGTGTATTTCCTCACGATGATTTCCTACACCGCAAAGCTCGTGATAAAATTCAAATGTAATTTCGCTCATAACTTCCGAAAACCTCAGAAATGCGAGCCCGGGTTCGAACCAACGATCCTCTACTGTCGAACGACTAGGGTACCACGGCTTGAAATTCATCATTATAAAAAGACCCTCTTGTCGATGGAGATGTAGCGACCAACGGGCACACTCACAATTTAACTCATCAACCTCTTCTGATAAAGTTTAGGGTACCTATAGAGTAATCGCTATTCACTAATAATAATAATAATAATATCTTGGGACAATTGACCTAGCCCCAAACTAAGCAAAGCTTGTAATATGGGCACTAGACAACGGATAAACATACTTAGATATATAGATAAATACATACCTACTTAAATACATATTAAACACTAGCTGTTGCCCGCAACTTAGTCTGCATAGAATTCGTTTATCGCTATCCCGCGGGAATTACGCAATTTTCCGGGATGAAAAGTAGCCTATGTGTTATTCCAGACTATAATCTATATATGTTCCAAATTTCATCCCGATCTGTCCAGCCGTTCTGGCGTGAAAGAGTAACAAACATCCAAACATTCTCACAAACTTTCACATTTATAATATTAGTAGGATTTAAGACTACCTACGTAAACTTTCTTATTTGCCTGTTCCATAAACACCCGTCTCGGCTTTACTCTGCCTCTTCTTCCTTCTATTTTCCTAAGTTTTTCTTCCAGACTTGAAATTAGTCGTACAAAAATCTCAAACCAGATTTGCCGCTTTTCTTGGCGTCGACTAATAAGCAAGCGAGTCACGCCCGTGTCGTAACGACATCACGACACAAACACTCGTGATTGCAAACGATCGGCCGGGGGCTGAAATCGCATTCCGTTTTTTTTTCTATTCTAACGATACATTCCGTCGATCGCTTTGATGTCTAAGTGGAAGTAAGGGGATGACACCGACGGCAATTGATTTTGAGAAGGCTTATTGATTCGATTGGGCTCGAGTTTAGGCGGAGTTGAGGTTAATTTTGTGAGTTGAGAAAATATGACGCGTGTAAAGAAACGATGGAGTTCAGTTTTTGAAACCACATTACGCCAAAGAACCGTTTGAAAGTGTTAAAAATCTGTGTTTGCCTACAAAGTCACAGCTCAAAGAAAATTTGAAAATATGAGATAGTAGAAAAATTGCAACTCTAATTAATCTATAGTCAACTAATTTAATGTCGGCTGTAGTTTTGTAACAATATCTACCATAAACTTTTTTTTTTTCACTTCCGTTATGGTCCTTTCGAGTGATGTTCTTTCAAAAATCGGGCCTCTCGTCTTGTCTATGTAACGCGTGCTTGACTTTCTTCGTGAATAGGTAAACGTTTTAAAAAGAATGAGAAACTACGAATGTGTGCGACGGAGGCCGTCTGCAGCTCGCGCCAGTGCGCGGGTAAACATCCCATCAGGAGCAAACAAGCGCCGCCCCTCATTTACGTATTCCGCGGCTCTCTCGCCCGCCGTAAGCAAAAACTCGATTATCATATTTTATACCTCATAATACTTACGAAAGAGATATTCAATTATATAATTTTTCCTTGGAAAAGGGATTCCCTTTTCATTTCTCATTTGGATTTTTCTCTTAAGCAATTACCAGCGCGCCTCGGGGAGCGCGAGATTGGATCCGCGAATACATTTCCACGTCCGACGAATTTTCTAATTTATCTTTTAACAAGAGTGCTGGCGCAGCTCTGTTTTCGTTTAATAAACCGTCCGCGCATGATCTTATGAGTTTCACCGAGTTACCAATTCGCTCGCTGAATAGAAATGAGCTCATTACGCGTTGTGTGTTTCTATAATTCTTTTCGCGCAGATTCGTCTGCTGATAAACCGAGAGCGCAGCCGTCTGGAAACAATTAGCATTCTGATTCTCTTTGACAAACTCTTAAAGTTGAATTCGGCGCGCGGCTGATGTTATTATAATTCAAACAAATGAAGTTCGGCGCGCAACTCGATCCGGCCAAGCTGTTCGCGCTCATTGGATTCCGGCAGCCGGATCGGATTGTCGGAACTCGTAATCGCATCGCGTGGCCGGGAACACAAATTATTCGTGCGCCGAAACTCGGTAACTTCGTCAACCGTAGGTAAAGAACAAAGCGGAACCACAATTGGCCGTACCGAGAATCGATTCAGGACCCTGTGCGCTGTACCTGAGTCGATAGAAGTTTTAAAAATGGCGGCTCTTTGAGAGCAAACTCGATAAGGCCTCGTCGGGCGCCCGCGGGACGGGCAAACGCAATTTGCGAGGAATCGCGTGCCTTTGACGTCTGGCTGCGGGATGCGGGGCGTCCTTCTTGCTTGTTTGCCTCGCGAAACTACACTTATATTGAGTTTATTTTGGATAAAGAAAGTAGCGTTACAAATCTACATCCACTTAAGGTTTAGTTCGTTGGGTTTGTCGTTCAGCTGTACCTACTTAACATCATAACGAATGCCATCTCCTTACAGTGGACATACTTGTCCCACTTCTATACGTACTAGCCTTCTCGCTTTGTAAAATAATATGTGTCAATATCAGATAAATTAATTAAAACAAAACCAATTACACTCACCCCACACGTGTAGGTATTTTTTTAATTTATTATTTACACTGCATTTAATATTTCATCATCAATCAATCAAATCAATTTATTTGCCATAATATCTACGGTTACAACATCTTAATCCTCGTATGTGTAAATGTACTAAATGTAAACTGGAATAACATGCATATTAAACTCGCAAAAAGTTGTATGAATTATCACGTAAAAGTCTGAACTACAAATAGACACAAAAAAACCCTGTAAAATGGTAGGTTTTTATTTAATTTATGGTTTTCGTCTGTCTCCTGTATCATTCAGATCGCGTCGAATAAAGTCAGCAGTTAAGTTCTGTGAGTCACCGTGAGATGGCGCCAAAGTTGGCGAGAAAGAAATTTAAATGAATTGCGTTCTTTGTGAGCAGAAATTGAATAACGACTTTTTTATTAAGTAGTGAGTCGATATAATCAACTTGGTGAACTTTCTCTTATGTTCCAATGTGATTTTGGTATAATTATTAAAATAGAACACACAAGTCACGTATTTTGTAGATATTCAAAGTACGAGTACCTATGTCCGACTTGTTTCAACTAACTCATGGTACTTTCTAAGAGAGCTCGAACGGAATGCAATCAGAATCAAATAAGTACTTGAATAATATAATAGTTATATTATTAATCTCCAGTGTTATATTTATATTATTGCATTTCCATTTTTTTATTGTTAATTTGAATATTACTGTGTATTGTTTTTTATGGTATCTAATTTTACAAAATTTGAGTCATAAATAAATAAATATCTTTTTCTGGGTTAGACGGAGGTATTTGGATAATGTTTTTTTTTGTTGTTAGCTGGAACTCTATTGGCACATAAATTACTTTATTCCCGAAATTATTATGTGATATCCCGAAATATGACAAATTTAATGATAGCGCTAGCAGTTGATGACGATCGCTCTGCAAAGAGTGTAACAACTAAGAAGAGAAGAGATCTCGCAATATCACACAAGTTAATACTAGCATTATTTTAATGATTTTTCAAATTACTTCTATCCTACGAAATACTCGTAGACCCCAAACCGTTGCCATGGCAACAGTAACGAGATTCCCGGACAACAGTGTCCAGCTCTAACAATTCTCACGCCATATCGAATCCTATTGCACAGGCAATACACGTAAAATTGCATCGGCGGCGTTACCAAAAGAGTTGGTGTCACAGACATGTTTCAGGGTAGACTCAGCGATCGTGAATAATAGGAAAATAGAGCATGTAACATCTATGTTGTGATGAGAGTTACGAGAGTAGTGTGGGTGTAGCGAATACAGAGAAGATAAATCATTTTTCTCAAAAATGTCAGTTAAATTCGTCATTGTTAACTACATGTCAGAACAGTAAGTTCGGAAACTTAAAAAAAAACATTACTGTAGCGCTAAACTCTCCAGTAATGTTGCATACAAACTGTCTAGTTATTAACTTAAAAAAAATGCAAATCACCATTATAAAAAAGAAAGGCACAAGATTTAAAACACCAAATTAAAAAAAAAGCTAGTACGACAACGTGTTTATCTGTGTCTGAAATAGCTTTAGATGTTCTGGGTAGAAAAATACTCTCTTCAAATGCCATTGTTAGAAAAAGGCGGCAAAGCAAAAGTAATTAATAATTTATGTCAATTACATTTTCATTTTTTGTTGATGTTTTCTTTTCGATTTTTGAGAAAATCATTTTAATCGTGCTGAGACAAGACAGTAGGTATTACAGATTACTTAATAGTCACTACGTAACAGATAAATGAACCCGAACCCGTACAAAATCTTGAATACCTACCGCAAATATTTCCTACTCCGTTTCGTTGGGAACGCTTGCGTGCTAAAATGTGCTTACTGGCGCGAGCGTAGAGTTATTATTGCTTCGCAGCCGGCAACACAGTTACGCCAGGGCTGGCTGTTTGGATGAAAATATAATTCCAGAGTATTTATGTAATAAATAAAACTCTTATGACTATTTTTGCATGTTTTATTTCATCTAGGTATATATTACCTAGGACCTGCTATGGGTGGTGTAGGAAATAGCACGCGTCACGGAATGACGAGGATCTGGGTTCGTTTCCCGGCAAGCGGTAACAACTTTGTATAGGTGTAACTCACACAACTTCAATTACCATTACCGTAAAACCATGGAATTATAAGCTATTTTTATTTTGTCACAGGATGTACGTGTATGTTTCTTGACCCCCAAACCCTATTCTTCAATCTGTCAGAACCAGATCTGTCAAACGGTACCTTTTAGATATGATGGGATGTAGTTATAGTTTTTATCAGTGTCAGATCATTTTACACTGTACCATCGATGAGCTAAAAATGTTTACCTTGCTATTCCGCTACTCACGTGCAAGATAACCAAGCCTGTGTGAAATATATATATTTTTCATGCAATCCCTCCCTCTACTACTAAACACCATAAAACACATAAATCCCACAAACTTATCTCTTACACCACACAAACACTGACGCGTTTCGATCCCTCTACGGGATCATTATCAAAGTTTAATGAGCACAACTATTACACATGACTAAAGTCGTACATGGACCTCCGCAAAGTAACGCCTGATTCAATAAAATACTGTACCATCGAACAAATTGATGCCTGACAGACCATGTCACAGTAAATGTCTTAGTGAAGTTACATTGAAGTGACAAGGAAAATCATGTGACGTTTGCTGTGAGAATGTTCGAAGGTGGATCAAGAATCAAAATGGTTCAAGTGTAGGTACAATGCAACCATTGCGAATTGTATTTTCAATGGTCTATCCACGTAGTGGGTCTGTGGAGCACTAACGACAAACGAGTAGACGGTAACGACGTTACCGTTATACCCGTTTCGTTACGTTAGTTTCGTTACACTAACGAGTTCGCAGTTTATCGGATGAGGCGTAATTACTTGCTGTAGTTTTGTGGAGTTTAGATGGCGATTGGAAAGAAATTAGAGATCTTTTTAGGGTTCCGTATCTCAAATGGAGAAAAGGGAACGCTGTAGGAGTACTTTTCATCCGTTTATTAGTCTGTGTATCAAAATACTTTATCTCACGAACGCGGTGGTCATTGGCCATGGATTCTTGCAATTTTAAAAATAAACTTCTAAGATATTAATAACTACAAATAGGTACCATGAATCGAGAACTTCAGTATTTATCGCGATAAAAAATAACCCTTGTTAATCAGGAACAAATGTAATACTACTGACATTGTTTTTAAACACACATGTTAAGAAAAAAAGGTTTATCTGTATGTAGGTAAACATAACATTATTATAATCTTAATAAAGATTTGCCGCTGGCTGTAGTGCGATAACAATTATCCAAAAAACAAACAACGACGATTACAAACGTAATAGAGTAACAGATCATTTTAATTAATTGTTATTTTAATTTATGTTAATGACCCTCATGCTCCACGTTGGATGGTGGATTGTGTTTCTTGCCAACACAAATGCCATTTAATTTAAACCCTTCCACAGGCGCTTTAATTAATACAATTTAAGCGCGTAATTAGAGGGCACACGTGAGATGACTGTAGTGATGGGACCAGTATCACTATCGACATCGATACATGCAATAAAAAGGTTTGTTAAGAAACAAAATCCAATATTTTCGGTGATTGTACTTTTTGTTACACTTTAATTGCATTGTCTCCCAGTCTATGCCAAATTACTAGTCAATCCGACTTGGTCTTTACTGGGAATGGTCGAAAAGTGGTTAGTAGATATACATTATGAACATTGCAAGTAAACCAAGTTATTTCAGTATGTTTCGCACGCAAAATATATTTTGTTAGCGTCATCATGTCAATAGCGTTGTAATATAATGACCATGATCAAGAGCAGTCTCTGAGATTCAACAGGTACCGAAACATTTGAAGTTAAAATTAGACTCGTCACATCAGTTGAACTCTGCATTTTGCCATCAAGTAGAGTGACCTTGTAATGTAACGTCAATTTCTATTACCTAATGTTTAGTGCAATCTGCGTGTCTCCGCTCCGATTTCATAAAATCGAACCCCTTCCTAATGAGTACCTAATAAGTCTACAAATATCATGGAGACAAAAATCGAGAATAACATCTACGTTGAAGTAGATCTATCGATATGCAGCTCCCCCGTCCCTTCTCCATTTGACAGACTCAACTGGCTCGTCTGCCGTTTTTTCCGTCAGCATTAATTTATGCCTTTTTTACGCAATAACGCTTAATAGACCTTTATTTATCACTTTAATTTTTCTAATTTGATAACTCCCGCGGCTTCTATTAGAATTTATGACGTGGCCGGGAAGATGCCGTCTCAATAACAATTTAAATGCATAATTTGAACAAATGCGTTTCGATTATGGACACGAGAATGGTCTTTAAGTTATTTGTGTAAGTTGAGTGTGAACTGTTTTGATTTATAACAAAGTCGAAGATAATAATAATTTGCCAAATAAGACTATTAGACTTATTGAAGACGGTAGTTTTAGATGTCGTTTGCGAAACTTCTACGGTGCAATGGTATTATTAATATTAGTACTTTAAAAAGACATTCGTACCTGTCTTGCTGCCTCACTCACTCGTGAGGGTTTGATTTTTGAATCGGCCGATGGTAGGTACCCGAAACCCAGATGGCGTTCTAGGAGCTCACGGACTATACTTAATGTTACAATGCAACAAGCTGCCTTCTTGGCAAACTAAACTAAACCTTGTAACCTTGTAAACCAGACCTAATTTTTGACAGCACATCACACAAGACCCGCGAAAGTGGTATAAATCTGTTTATATCTTCAAAACTACAGCTCTAATTAAATGTTTGACCCGATCACAAGATTAATGAGAGCTGCAATTGTCTACAATGCTACTCCTATTTCAAATTCAGCACAATTTTACTTCTTCTGAGTGGTGCTTTCGCAAATGTGATTTCAACAATCGGCCCCCTCAACATTCGTCCAAGTCGGTCGTCTGATAAATAGCTAATAGACCTCAGGAACACTTAGTTACTGCATTATTCCTCCAACCATACAACGTAACAAATGGAAGTAAACAACCAAACACAACTCCTTTAAGTTTAAAAGCACCTTTGTCCTTAAGACTGTATAGAGCTGCCTCTCTATAATTCTTCATAAATTTTATAACGACTCCACTAACGTCGTTTGTTCTTGCGGCTTACGCGGGGTAGGGGTTGCCTCGCTTTAAAAATGGCCCGTAAGTTGAAGAAAGCGTGTTCATTTTTTAAAATAATCTTGGTACTTAGTTTAATTCGCTTGTTTAGATAACTTAAAGCTTAATACTTCTTAAAGTATTCTGCCCGCGACTTCGTCTGCGTAGAATTATACATAATTATAAACCTTTCTCTTGAATCACTGTAGGTATTGTGGGAATCTATCTTGCCTGAATAAAACACCTTCGTTTAATCACTCGTTTTATTATTTAAGCTCCAAATACTATTTAATATAATTTTTACAACCGCAGATCTTACTTTTCCGTTCACCGTTCAAACTGTTCTCCCCGTCCCTCTCACACATCCCTCCATCCTTCATACACACTATACGTCCCGTTTCACTCGATCCTCTTACGTTCCAATCCTACAGTATCTATTGAAAAACACCCCATTGAAATCCGTTGCGTAGTTTTAAAGATCTAAGCATACACAGGGACAGACAGCGGAAAGCGACTTTGTTTTAATACTATGTTGCTCTGCTGGTCTGGGAGCAAAGAAAAACACAAAATGTACCAGTCGCTTCTCTTCCCACGCAGATGGTAAAAGCCCATCGAGGGATTGGGCGAAAATCTTAGGGATCATGTTACATAGGCGATGTGGCTAGCAACCCATCACTATTTTGATTCCATTTTCCACCTATACGCCCTCAATCTTGCTAAATGTGGCCCATAGGTACTTGTTACCTTAGGCTCTGTCTACCCCGTAAGGGATAAAGACGTGATTTTTGTATGTATGTAGTGGTAAATCACGTCTTTATCCCCCACGGGGAAAAAGAGCCTAAAGTAACAAGACCTAAAAGCCACGTTCAGCACAAGTTGTGTGGTATACGTAAAAAGGGGGATCAAAACATGCAATGGTTTTATTCTATGATGGTACGGTAACTTTGCGAAGCGATGTTGTATTAACATTAGTCTATGTGTAGACTCTAGGTCGAAACCGTAGGCTGAAAACGCCTCAAAAATAGACTTCTGCAAGCGACAAAAATCTACTGATGCGTCATTATGACATGCTAGCTGTTGTAATGCAAGATTTAGCTCTCATCGAATTTAGTCGTACCACCCTCTCACTTTAATGTTCAATTATACCTACCTACTATGAGCGAGACGGCACGATTCGAATTTGAGTACAAGACTTGTTAAACCTAAACTTTTCTCGTGAATCACTATCTATTGGTGAAAATCGCATGAAAATAAGTATGTTATTGAGTTTCTCGCGAAGGACTTTCCTTTTATTAACATCCGACGCAAAAATAAGGGTGTTATACGTTCGACGTCGATGCTGTGTGTGTTTTCTCATTCAAATCAATCAAATTATATTTCGATGCGGTTTTTTTTTCATTCAAAAGTCAGTTTCCTTGCAGTGGTTCTTAGCCATGTTTAGTAAAAATCGGTCGAGCACTTTGAAGACTATCAGTTCTTTATTTAAACAAACATATTTACAAGATCAAAAAAAAAAAGAAAAAAAAAACAACAACAACAACATACTTACCTACTGAAATTGTAGCGAATTCGGAATAAAAAGGCTATATCTATCTATCTATTCACAAGATCTTAAAAACCTGAAACTACCTTCATCTAATCCTAAATAGATATTTACAAATTTCGCCCAGATCGCTGCCATGGGGCAAAGTGCCCATAATGCTGGCTGGTTCTTTTACAAAATGTGAGGCATTAATTAAGGGTTGTTTCTCGAGCTATAGGTATTTTTTGCTTGGGGTTTTTTATTATTTATTTGCATTTTGTTTTTTTATTTTATCCTGCCTTTGTGGTTTCGGGGGCGGCGGATTTTGGATGCTTGTAACATTTATCATCGCAGCTATCGATTGCCTTTAATCATGCCTATTTCTCCGAAGGGTAGGCAGCCCTAAGCCCGCGTTTTTAAACCTGTAAGCAGTTTAAAGTCCGCGGGGAGCGGGTGCATTAGCGGCCGCGGCTTTGCGCAAATGTTATTATTTCCTACCCGGGATTACGCGCAGATTGACGACTGAATCTTTTTTTAGGATATGGAAGGATGCTGTTTGAAATACTTTGGAAATTGTACTTTTACGTATGTGTGTGAGGGAGGAACAAAAGGTATCCCGGTGAAAGATTGGCATTGAGACCGTAACGTTACCTCTCGTAACTAATCCCTTAATATATACCTATTTAGAAAATTTAATTCCTATTTCCCTTGGTCACGGCACGCGTGATCAGCTGGGCCGATTTTGCTAATTCTTTCTTTGTTGTGATTTTTATCTTTGTAGTGAAATCTTAGAAATCATAATGTTATAGGCGATGCGGCTGCCAACCCATCACTATTTTGATTCCCCTTTCCATCTATATCCCTACAATCATGCTAAACGTGGCCTTTAGGTCTTGTTACCTTAGGCTCTGTCTACCCCTTATGGGATAAAGACGTGGTTTGTGTGTGTGTTGTACTTAAAACAACCCTTTTTTTTCGCTCTGTAGTTAAAGTAGAATCAAACGCGAGTGAAAAATTGCACATAGGTACGTCAAAACTAATATTAGATACCAAAATTTCCCCAATTTTAAACCCCTGTTGGAGTCCTGCATGACCCGCGGTGGGGGCTAATAGAGCTCTGTTTGTATTGTCAGCTCAGATTATGTTATTAGGTTTAATGTACTGAGATGACGTGCGGTCGAAATTTGAAGTTAAGACTTTATTGCCGAGAGTTTTTTGAGTATCTTTGAGTAGGGCTGATGCTAGCTTCGAATAGTCCCCAACGTATAGTTATTGTGAAATTTACTTCGTTGCTGGTCTGGGAGCAAAGGAAAAACATAGAATGTACAAGTTGCTTCTCGCCCCGCGCAGATGGTAAAAGCCCATCGAGAGAATGGGCGAATTTCTTAGAAATCATGTTATAGACGATGCGGCTAGCAACCCATCACTATTTTGATTCCTTTTTCCATATACGCCCACAATCTTGCTAAATGTGTCCTGTACCTGTTACCTTAGGTTCTGTCTACCCCGTAAGGGATAAAGATGTGATTTGTGTATGTCACTACATAGTATAAAATAAAGTCGCTTTCTCTGTCCCTGTGTCCCTATGTATCTATGTCTGCTTATATCTTCAAAACCACACTACGGATTTTGATTCGGTTTTTTTTAATAGATAGAATGATTCAAGAGGAAGGTTTAGATGTATAATACATGCATAATATACCGTGCGAAGCCTGGGCGGGTCGCTAGTATGTTATTCATCATCCACTTTGATACAGGTCCGTGCGCAGGCCGGTACATTTTGTAAACGCTACAATGTTGTAGAGAAGCCTAACATATGTATAACTATAATAATATTAAGTAAGATTATGCCGTGCATATGTCAACCACACGCGGGACACTATCCTAGAGGGCGCTAGTTTATTTATTCGTCCGCGGCGACGCAACGCATTACCTGATTACGTACAGTCGGTTATGTACTGAGGTAATACTGGAGTTACACTTGGGGGTCACATTAAATTGAGTTGTCTACATACATACACATACACAAATCCCTTATCCCTTACGGGGTAGACAGAGCCTAAGGTAACAAGACCTAAAGGCCACGTTTAGCATGATTGTGGGCGTGTAGGTGGAAAGGGGAATCAAAATAGTGATGGGTTGCTACCCGCATCGCCTATAACATTCCTAAGATTTTCGCCCACTCCCTCGATGGGCTGTTACCATCTGCGCGGGAAGAGAAGCAACTGGTACGTTTTATGTTTTTTCTGTACTCCCAGAATAGCATGGAAGAAATTGTCTACACTATACCTACTAATATTTTAAGCGGAAAGATATGTATACATTTTTTGCCGCTGAGTACATTTTTGTATGTGTATTTGTAACGAATAAACACAAAAACTACTTAACCGATTTAAAAAATTATTTCACCATTAGAATGTTGTTTTATTTCTGAGTAACATAGACTATGTATATTATATATAAATTCTGCGGAGTTACAGTTACGGAGTCACAAGCAACATCTAACCTATTAAAAAATTGTCTTTTTTTTTTTATTGTCATGATTTGAAAAGTAACAAAATCTTTAGAAGTTAGAAATAAATTTATGGCAAACAAAGAGGAGTTTTCGATTTCACGATAACACAAAAAACAAAGGTGCCAAGATGTTTTTTCTTTACTCCCATCATGCAAATATCCCTCAACTGATTTTGATGACATTTTCATAGTCAATTACGCAGTTCAGTATTCGTATTAAGCCAAAAGAAAACAAATTGTCCATAGACTGAAACAAATAACTATCAAATCTGAGAGAAAGCATGTGTCCAGCAGTGGGACGTGTATAGACTGGAGATAATGAGAATTGGGGATGCAAACGATGCCGTCTGAACTACAGCAACTACAGATAATAAAATAGCATCCGACCGCGTCGGGGCCCAGTGTGCCCCGGCTTTACCCGCGACCGTAATTCCGCAAATGGCCGTAACTCGAGCCGGCACGGTTTAAAATTGAAATTTATATGCGCACATTATACATGAGCCGGGTTACCGCCGGGCGGCCGGGGATAGTGCGGGGACGTCTTAACACGACTTTTAGAAGATTAGATGCGATCAGTTCACTGAAAAATGGCTTAATTCTGTCAATTAGTACCTGTATAGTGTGGCCTTTAGGTCTTGTTACCTTTGGCTCTGTCTACCCCTTAAGGGATAAAGACGCGATTTATGTAAGAATGCTTAGTGTGAGTTTCACTAAGTATTTGTTTTTATACCTCAAGGAAGGCAAACGAGCAAGTGGGTCACCCATGGACCCGCAACACTAGAGAACGTAGATTGCCAGCCTAGAAGGATAGGATAGAATACCTCTTGTGCCTTGTTTTACTCTCCACGCCGGAACACAGGCACTGCTGCTTAGCGGCAGGATTAGCGAGTAGGTCGGTGGTACTAATCCGGAACGATTTTGACAGATATTTCATAGGTTTCTGCCAAAATATCATTGTAAAAGTGACGTGGTGTAACTCACACTTAGTGTAAGTTTTCGGTAACAATATACCTACGTCTCAATGATAATAAACCTTCGATAACAGCTAAAGTTATCAAATGTCAAAAATAGTGAAATTCAACACCTTTGTCGTTCTGTAGTCGTTAAAAATATAAAATAAACAATCTATCCGAGTGCAGACGAAGCCTAATTCGAGCGGACGAGGCGATTATTCCGATTAAATATTCATTAACGAATTTTCTTTTTAAAAGCTGAAAAAATGGCGTAAGGAGAAAATTGGCAATTAGGCCCTCCCGCCTCCTACCTCCGTTTAAAATTAAATTTGCTTCAAGGAATGTATAAAGTGGAGTGTCGGAGTGTTTAACGAGTGAAACAATTTTAACGTCTGTTGAATGTGAGTTGTTTCTTATTGAACATGTAAATGTTCTTGTCTGAGGTGAGTTATTCTGTCCTCTAAAGCAATAAGTATCTCACCTTGAGACATTTAGAGTAAATTGAGAAATTGTGAAAATTTCGCGTTACCTTTAAGAGGGTGCGTTCTAGGTTCTAACTAGGTAGGTACCTTCGATTTTGGCATAGAGTAGATACCGACTTGAGAACACGCGTTGCTTGTTCCACAATTTCTTTACAAATCAAGATAAGAATAACCTGAAGACATAAATCAATAGATTACTAGAAAATAGAAATTAGGTGAGGACCAAATAGTTACACACCGTTAAAGTTGCGTTAGTAAGGTAATTCAAATTCGCTTACTTTTTCCATTGCGAAACGAAAATTAGTCATACATTTTGTATGGATAACTTTCGTGTCACATAGGAAAAAGTTAGCGAATTTTAACTACCTTACTAACGCAACTTAAATGGTCTGTAACTTTTTGGTCATGACCCAATTAACAGTTAATTAACCTTAACCGAAGATTTTACACACAGATTAACAAGATCTTTGTTAAAAAAAAATTATACACAAGCACACATGACATGAGGTATTTTAATAACTTAGCCCTCAAGCTAGCAATGCATTGGCAATCCTCTGGTGTGGCTCGTCTGCCCCCATTTCATAAAATGAGCTTTTTTGCCGATCATACTTACCGACTGGAGGTAAACATACCAAATTTAAAAATTTGCTTAAAAGATGTAACAAACAAATAAGCACATATACGAAGCCAGTTTAAAAAACCCTGCGAAAATGGAACGTGTTTATTCTTTAAAATTAACGTCTTGTTGGAGCCGATGCAGGGTGGGGAGAGAGTCTAGCGAGCAGAGATTCGCAGGTTATAATTATTTGCAGTTGCGATAATATGCGAAAAAAAGGCGCTTGGTGCTACGCTGCGTAAATTTATATAATGCAGCAACCTCTATACTTAGGAACTAATTATATTTATTATCACGCCCTCTGTTGCTCGTGATTGGAACTATATCGATTGCATAAGTTTAATTAATATGATAGGCTAGTTAGTTATGAAAGCGCCTACAAGATGGCGCTGGAACACGTCCCAAAGTGGCGGCGCGCGGTTTCGCGTTGCGTCAAAGTTTTTCCTGATTCGCTTAATTACAAAGCCCCTTGCACGCTACACTATCCCAATCAAACGCCGCCTTTGATGCTGAATAAATGATCAAATGTTACGTAACAGAATACACACTTGCTTCACAAATGAAAATTAATTATGCAACGTGATAAATTGACAGTAATTACATGCAGGGGTGTAGAAGGGGTAGGAAGTGGTGCTTCCTTGTTACGATGTATGACTGTACCCATATATAATCACTTCAGTGGATGTGTGGTAAATGTTACTACTGTTCAGGCGTTTGAAACGAAGTTACAGTTAAATACTTACACTGTCACCAAAATGGTTCAGAATATGGATGTATAATTGTTATGTCGTAACAGTTTAAAAGTAGAGTAGGTATATATAACATTACAGAAATAAAAAGACAAGGTAGACAATTGGCGGTCTCTATCAGACCACGAAGACGACAAAGAAATAAGTAAATATACGTTTTGCTATTTGCTTGACATCTCGCAAGAAATAAAGTTTTACTATTACTTTTGTAGGTAGATTTATGAATAGTTGAGATTTTCTCTATTAATAGTTATTTCAATCCTTTTAAACCTAACCATACTTACCTTCCTACAGCACAACGAGACGCCGCCACAACGTTGTTCCGAACGTAACCATATCGCATTTAAGATGCTAAGTACCTGCCACGCCGTACACTATATCTAGCGATGTAGTTTAGTTCGGGGCGGTGTCGCCGGATGTCGCTATAATCAGTTAATTGCATGAATAATTGAGCGAGCCTGCGCTAATACTGCAAATACCTACAGGGTGGGGAGCGTTATGCCTACTCGATTATTTACTGTATCGATACAAATTAATTATTACTGTTAACATAACCACTTCCATGCTGGTCAGGGAGCAAAGAAAACATAGAATGTACCGGTTCCTTCTCTTCGCGCTCAGGGGCCCGATTTTTGAAAGCACATGAGAAAATACCACTCGAAAATGGTGAAAAATATTATTGATTTTGAAATACGAGTAGCATAGAAGACAATCACAGCTCTCATTAATCTACTAGTCAAAACTTTGATTATATGTAGAGCTGTAGTTTTGGAGATATAAACCGATTTATACCACTTTTGAGTGATGTGCTTTCAAAAATCGGGCCCCAGATAAAAGCCCATCAAAGGAATGTGTGAAAATCGTAGGAATAATGTTATAGGCAATGAGGCTAGCAACCCATCACTATTTTGAATCCCCTTTCCACATAACATTGCTAGGCACAGAGCACGAGACTTCTTCCACTTCCGCGCGCCGTCAATGGGGACTATAGTTTCTTTGCTCACCAGTTGGCGCCACTCTTGACTAAGGTCCAGAGGTATAGCTAGAAAAAACATAGCTGTTACGAGGTGTTTGCCGAGGCAAACAAGCATACTTTTTGGCAAAAAATAAGTTTGTAAACAGTAAACGAACAAACCTCAGGTTTAGCCAGTCTTTGAGGCCGCTTATTCTTGCGTCTTCTTCAGTATTCTTTGTATGAAACTCCATACTGCCACGCACACTTATCGGCTTCGGAACGGCAACGCCTCGCCGTCACCGCGCTTACGTCTCGTCGCCGCCACGGGGACGGCGCGCGCGCGGACCTCGGGTGGTTCCCCCGCCGCTTGCCTCTCTGACATCGCCTACCGTCGACGTTGGCTGCTGGCCACCCAGTCGCCGGCTTGGACAGATGCCCGACTATTAGTTGCTCTTCAGCAGGAATATTGGTTATGTTTATTGCCCCATTCACTCACCAGACCAGGGGCGGATTTAGGGGGGGGGGGGGGGGGGCACCGGGCACGTGCACGGCGCGATCTCGCACACTTGTGCTACCCGTGGGGCCTGATATTTGAAAGCACATAATTACGTAAAAATGCCCTTGAAAGTGGTGAAAATTTTTGCTGGATAAAATACGAGTACCTACATTGGAAGTAGGTAACTTACAGCTCTGATTAATCTAATCAACCAGATTAATACCTACCACTTTTGAATGGTACTTTAAAACTGACTTCAAAAAAGGGCACTGTCAGGCAACATGCGCAGCCGCAAGTCGCGGCAACACCGCGCCGCGTGACCGGCCCTTTAGCACCAAAGGTCAAGCGTCCGGGAGGTAACGAAGCGCGCCCCCATTAATTTCCAGCAGCGCCATCTGCCTTGAGGAGCCACCATGAATATTCAAACGAATTGAATTGTACGAGGTCCACAAAGGGAATCAATTTGATCCTTAATGTGCTTTAGTAGTTTTGATTAATAAATGAACGCCGGAGTGCCGGTGATTTGCATTTTGACGTTTGTTTTCGGCGCGAAGGTCTGATTTACAATTTGGGATCGTGAATTGAAACAGAATTAGGTGATTAAGAATGATGAGAAAATTTGTGAAATCAGAGATGTTTCGTAAATTCGAGTCAAAGGGCACGAAGGTGACTTAGCAATCACAACCTTTGAGAGTTTCACTCCGACGACAATAGGTTGTACCTACCTAATGCGTAAAATAAAACTTATGAGTACCATTTCGGTCTGTATTTGAACATTATGTACCTACATACTAGCGACCCGCCCCGGCTTCGCACGGGTGCAACCAGTGTTTCTCTACTATATTATGCATAGATATATTATACATATAAACCTTCCTCTTGAATCGCTCTATCCAGAAGCTTGAGTTTAAAGCTCAATGTCGCTTTAGTCTCTCTATTCAGCGCAGTTTCGCAGGGACTAGTAACGCGAAACGATGTCTAATATTAAAAAAAATGCAGGCAATTGCACTACAACTACCTAGAGCATAAATGTTCGAAGTTGAAAGTGTTGTGCGGCGGGAATCTGCAATAAGGCTTTGTCCCACGGCGGGCGCGGCGTGGCGTGAGCGGGCGTAACTTAACATCGTACCACGCCTTCAGTATAACCCAGCCTTTTTTTTAATCCCTAGAAATCAGCCCATGGTTGTTGGTTACCTACACCTTTTACCCGACTACGGCAAAGCCAAAGGAGGGTTATTAAGTTAACAAAGATCTCGTTTGATAAAAGCTATTCAAGGTCGGTTGCAAAAAAGATATTGCTATTATTTTTAAATTCACTCACGCATCTGATTCGTAATCAAATCTATCGTTACATAATGTATAAGCTCCCGCGTTAACCAGCAAATTCCGACATGAAATACCCTTTTAACATTATTTAACAACCTTTCCCAACCTCAAAAAAGCAAATGCAATAAATGGAACAACATCGAAAGCGTAGAAGATAATATCAAAGTACTTTAAAGGCGACATATTTAATTTGGCTCGTGGCCCGGCGTCGGCCCGAGTCACGGGCGATAGCGACGCGGAGGCATCAATTATTTAAAGTTCAGATACTATACATGAATCGCGTTGACAACGTGGTATGCTGGCGTTTGTCGCATGCTAAAAGCTGTAGTTATATCGGTTTACAACTTTATTTTAATCTAAACCGTACGTAACATGAGAATTACATTGTTACTACTGTGAAAGACTGTTACGTGTACGTATTGGAGTAAGTATTGGCGTAAGTATTGGGCAAAAATACGTATATCTATTTAATCTATTTAAGTAATACAATTATTGACTGACACTTTGTGAGTATTTGTGATTTTCTAGTTTACTCGATTGCAAATCATTACTTACTATATTTGTACTTCTGATTGTACATGCAATTTTATAAATGCAAATATAGCAAAACTATAATATAGGACATAATTATTAACAGAGCCTCAACTACCATCGATCGTTATTGTTTTAACACTTGTAACGCTCCCATCACTTTTTAATATTTTTTAACTCTTATGCCTATGTGTGACACGAATGAAACAACACCACCGTTCTGGAATTAAAGCTGCATTTCATTACACTAGCGAATGTTTAGTCTAAGTTAGAAGTGGAAAGCGTGGCGTATACCCACGGCTTTTTACGCAGTCAATAAAATTGCTGAAACGGAACGAGGATTTGGCGAATTTCAAATGAAATGCAACTATATATTCACACTCGTAATAGAAGAGAAGTATTTAGATTAAAATATAAAACAACTGAATTGAAAAAAAAATGTCTACAAATTCACAGCTCCTAAACAGGGTATCCAATGAAAGTTTTACCCTGAAATAACTCAAACTTTATATTTTTTACCTATGTTACTGTCACTGATCTTCCGAACGCTTGTCGCTTCCGCTCCCGCTGGCGCGCATGACTTGCCCCGCCGACTCTACATCAACTATGCACTGAGAGAATGGGCGAGCGGCGCGACACCTTGTTATTTCATTGTCTGCAGCCTGAACTGAGCTAACTGGATCTAAGCTTGTTTGCTATACCGTTAACTATTATTTCAGGAGTTCAGTAAAACTGATACGATTGTGAACAAAGAGCATTTAGTGATAGTAACAATTTTTTTGGTACAAACGAATAAAACTTCAGTGTTACAAAGTTATTCTAGCACCGGGCTTCTAGTGTAAGTTTTCACACAAAAACGTCGCCAACGCTTTCATGTAGACATCTCAATTACTATGGAAAAGTTGGCAGCGCCACTTGCGGATCGAAACGGCAACAGTCTTCGATTCAATTTAGGAAAAAGTGGCTCCATCAACTTTTTGATGATTCTGCCAATGTCGAGGTTGGATAAGACAAAGCATTGAAATCTTAACACAAACGCGGTCGAGACGTATTTTGTGACCGAAGATTTGCACTACGCGTGAATAGCACAAAGCTACTTTAACAATAACTTTACCCATAACAAACTATTTTTGACAGAAAACCTATGAATATTATGTAAAAATCACACAGCGTTAGTAACAATTTTTTGTTATAAAAATACCACTTAATTCCAAACTTAAATCGTCAGTATCCCCCGTACTTACCCACACAACCTAGTAGCTTTAAGTACCTACAAGACTTTGCATTCCTTAACGTAATAAGGCGTGGCTCACTCGTGGACGGTTGGCTGGTCACAGCGAGGGTGTCGCTCCCCCTTAAATAAAACATGCCATTCATCGATCGCCGCGGATTCGGCAAGATAAGTGTGATGACACATGTTTATGGGTAGCCTTAGACTTTCGGTCGCCCCGTGGGAGATGGAATGGGCTTACAAGATCTCTTTGCGATCCGTTTTAAACATGGATATGTTTGTGGCAACATTTTAGGCTAATTTATCCGAGCGTCAAGTTCTAGTTGTAGCACTGGCTACGGATTCGTAGCGCTACGATGCCTACGACGTATTGGGGCGTAGCGTCATAAATAACATTTGGTGAAAATTCCATGCTTCGAAATTTTAGCTCTAAAAATGCTGGCTGCTAGCTTTAAAAGCCAGTGCGAGTGGGAAAGTTTGAAAAACGAAAAAAAATATTATTTTTTATTGACAAATTTTGGAATTCTATGTTGACGGGAAGTAGCCTCGAAGTGCCTTATAGGTTTTGATTTCCTCGTTTATTGTACAAAATTAGTTGTTATTGTGCCTTCTTCATTCAAATACTATTTTTTTCCTTTTTTCCTGACGTATTAAAACTAAATGTGATTTTTTTCATTGTTACAGTTCAAGCACCTACCGGGCGTCGCCGGGTTCCGCGGCGGGGGACGCGCCCCCCGCGCCCCCTCTCTTCCTGCCCCCGCACCTCTCACACCTCTCGCATCACCTCAACCATCTGTCGCAGCCTTTCTTCCCTTTAAAAGGTGAGTAGCCCTGTTGGAGTCAGGGAGGCTACTTCGAAATTCTATTTTCGAAGTTAGTGTCGTACCGTCCCTCTCTCTCTCAAATTAGTTACTATTATTGTAAGCGGGACGACACAAATCGAAGTTTGGAAATCGAATTTCAGTATTGCCCTCCAAGCGCGGATCCAGCCTTCAGATGAGGGTATGGAAACGCCTAAATTCGGTCAACTGCGCTAAGCTGCAGGCCCTAGTAATCTAGTCCTAATCACTGTTGCCATATTATCTAATCTGCTGCTATATCTAATGCTTTGAAAGCGGGAATAGCGATTTTTTTGTACATTTAATAATTAACATATTATTGTACCTACTACTCATTGTATTGCTATACTCCACCGGGGTCCATGTGAAACTTCTTTAGTGTTAGTTACCAACATTGTAATACCATGGTTGTGATTATAAAATAAATGAGTAAATAGCTAAGTTAATGCAATTCAATTCCGACTCAGTTCAGGTTTTAGCTGTCATTTTTACTATGGATCTGACAGCGAGCGAACCTAAACTGCATCGAAAACAAATCGCATTAAGACGTCAAGGTAACCCCCTGTAGGTTAATAACCTTTGCTCGAACTTACCTATATTTCATTTCCTAGGTTGGGGCGCCCCGTGCCCCTGTTGTCCTAAAGAAGAAGCTCGCTCGACCAGCGTCGCTGAGCTCCGCCGCAAGGCTCACGAGCACTCAGCAGCGCTCTTCCACTCCCTGGCCAGCTTCCAGACGCGGGCGCTGCTGCCGCTGCCACTACATTTACCGCCGCTACCGCTGAACCTAATGCCGCATGATGCGCCGCCGCCGCCGACTTCAGAGCCTTCCAAACATTTGGACTAGAATTGTAGAAGCTACGCTCTAGGCGGTGTTAGTCTTCCTACCGTTGCTTCATCTTTCGCCGCTGCCGTTGGGCATAAAGCCATCGTCACTGACTTATAGGGCAGTGACGTGCAGTGTGTCGCTAGGATAGACAGTAGGAAGGCGACGGACCACAATTTCTAAGCTCCTGCCCTGCCGACTCGACACTGCACGCCTCAGTTTATAGACCACAAATGTAGTCTCATTCGCAAAGCGGCCTCAGAAACAAAAAGATAGACTTGTAGAAGCATACGCACTGTTTTTAAAGTTTCCGATCGTGATGCTGTTGCCGTGTTAGGAACTATCAATAGCAAATTCCACTTACTGCAAGCTTTATGCTTCTTATGCTTTCCAGACAAATGATACAGTAGCGGCTGTAACTACTAATTTAATTGCAACCTCAAATCGACCACGATTCTCTCGTCTCTTTCTAATCACAAGATCTCCTGGTGGTAATTCAGCAATATTTTGTGCCTACCTACCTACTGTTTAACATTTTGTCCAACGGTCTTTAATTAATTGTGTCTCCTAAGCAGATCAAACAAGAGGAACTTCAAACTTTTAAACAAGTCTTACTTTACTTTGTGGTTAAATTTCAAAATAAAAACTACTACCGCCGCCTTCATCTGATGCCTATGCCTCTATAGTTACGTTACTCAGTATACATAAATGTTACCTATAAACTGTGGAGCATATTAAGATTGCATCAAATCTATTCCTACTCTTTGGCCTGGGGTCTATTTGTCATAATGTGAGATTACGATATGTGAATTCTCGTGCCATACATTCATTATTGTGCCATAATAAAACTTTAGTTTTGTAAGTTTCTTGCTCATTCCGTGATACTGTGATGAGTTTAAATTGTACCATTTTAATTCCATTAGTTAAGCTGGATAAACTGTAAATTCTGATAGTTAGTCTGGACTAAGGATTCGTGAGTGATCTATTTAAAAAATGGCAATGAGTGTTTATCACACGGTGTTAATCATAACGTAAGTTCCAGTAAGTAAATTTTTCAAGTTAACCTTTTTTTTGTAAATATCATTGCACCATTGCAGTATTCGACCAAAAACTGTTGTGAATGTTTCTTTCTTACGTGTCAAATCTAGAATAAGTTAATTATGTACATAATGCACTGGTTTGGTCACATGTCTACTATTTTCTTTGAAACTAGCATTGCCGGCGACTTCATTACCAGGGACAGTCGAGCGCTCTTCCCGTAACTCTTTTAAATTGTTTTGGAAGTTCCTGTGATTACACTCAATATAAATACAAACGAACAAAGTTTACCAATTCATTTTGTTTGCACAGATTAATTAACAGGTGTAGGTATATTGCAATCTATGTAATCCTAGGATTTATGTTACATGGCCAGACTGGAAAAATTCCAAAGGCGTTATTAAATTCAGATATATTTTTTGTTCACTTAAAACGATAATTTCTCTCCCTGTGTATTTTTTTTCTGTACGTGACGAAATCAGTGGCCCTATCGTTCAATGAGTCGATGTTCGTACGGTGTCTGTAGTTAAATAGTTTTGTAAATAAATAACATAGTTTAAATAATATAATATATATTATGTATTATACACGCTTTAAACATAAGGTCACTTAATATGTTGGCAGAATACACTATAAGTCTTATTGAAAAGTAAACAACACTGCGTTTTACATCAGGAAAGGTTAAAAAATACAACTTTTATATACTATACATAAAATATATTGCACATAATATCACATACAAGTTACCAACCTTAATTGAGGAATATTATGGAACCTTGTCATCAATAAATCTAATTTGTTACGAAATTCACAAGGCTAACTTTCTGCACGTCGATTTCTGAAAATGAGAAATTAAACTGTTAAAAACCTAGCATAGACACATCTTTAAGTAAAACAAAGGAAAAACTATGCTGTAATGAAGAAACATTTCTAATACGAGCTTTTTGTCCCACGGTATTTTGGTTATTGCATCGTCGTTGCAGTAGACAGTAGTTATGTACAGACTAAATTACAAGCCAATCTGACCACTAGAAGTGGGTCTAAATTCACTTGTAAAAGCTTGAAGCAAACAAACAAAGTATACTACTTCTTCAGTATAAATTTGGAAGACATTGCCGAAGTTGCTGTACATATTTTGACGAAGTGTGTTGCGGATCTGTCTCGGTGGATTATTTGACGAAACAAAACAATATTAAAATATTCCATGGTTCCATGGTGATCGAAATCAAAAAAACAAATTGAAACTTTATAAGTACCATAAAATATTATAAGTAGATGTAACGTCCGCGCCATATTGTAAATAGCCGTAAGCAAGGAGAGCACTGCACTATGCACGACCCGGGGAATTGTTGGCGCGGACTGTACTGTAACATAGTATAAATATAATATATGCGTACCTTAGGCACATTTAATTAACTAGTTGTTTTAATTATTGCAAAATAAACTATTATGTACAAGAATATTTGTTTTGTTCACTGATGCGGAACCTTCCCAAGAGATATGAAATAATAGCTGTTGCCCTCGACGTCGTCTACGGAGAATTCGTTTATCGCACGCCCGCGGGATCTACACAAATTCCGGGATGAAAACTATACTATGCCATCCCCAGGGCTGAAACTATATCGACTAAATTCACCATGTTAAGAACAATTCGGGATTTTCGAATCATACCTACTTTTATCAAAATCCGTTTTATAATGAAGGAGTAAGAAACTGAAACTATCACATTTATATTATTAGTTATTAGTAGGATTACAGTGACCTCATGGACTGCTAAACGAATGTTAATTATACAATATGGCAGAAATGATTTATTCCATTTCAATAAAGATAGTATCAGAGTAGATCAAAACTGGCTAAGTGCGTGTCGGTCTACGCGTAGAGTTTTATACTAATATGCGACGAAGATTCAATATTAGTGAACAAAACCTCGATGAAGCGTGTTGCGGATCTTATTTTTTTATACATTTATTTTTTGACGAAGCGTGCTGCGGATATTTATTATGTTCACATGACGAAGCCTGCGCTGTGGATTTGGTTAGTATTAAACTATAATATTCTATGAACAAAAAACATTTACCAACCCTTACTACTCCGCTACCAAAACATTGTGAAGTACTTACACCAACTAAGAACTCTACGGACTCCTTTTCTGCTTTCCGTTGCCAATTTTATAGCCGTAATTAAAGAACGATTGAAAGGTCCAGCGGACTAATAGGGAGACATTTATCTGTTAGAGTAGGAGATTTTAGACACTTCCTTATCCTAATAGATGACTGTGTCCCTCTCGGTATTTCCGACTATCCGAACGCCTAATTGTACTTTTACAGCAAAAGAGCTGTTGTCTGCGATTTTCAATTGTTTTCATTAATCTATGATACCTTCTTGGAAACCAAATTCAAACTGAAACATTATTCATAGTTTGATACTTACACATTCTGTCGAATAGAATAAGAAAGGATCATCGAAATCAGTTGATAGTCGTAGATAATCGTACTTATTATTAAATTATTAAACTAGCTTTTGCCCACGTCTTTGTTCACGTAGGCTTCATTTATCGGCAAGTACCTATTCAATTTTGCCGGTGTAGAGTATCGTAAGTAGATAAAAAGTATACTTTCCTACATAGGAAGAAAATGTATACTTATTATTAAGTGGAGCATCGGTTTTCAATATAAAGAATGGAAGTAAAGAGTAACAATAAAACACGTCATTTCTAGTAACCACAATTTATTTTGCGTCCAATTAAATACTATCAAAAAAAGTAGGTAGGTACTAAATAAATAAACAACCCCAAAAACCATAAATTCAGAAGAAAACCATGCTGCAGGTAAGCATGATGAAATGATCATAACATAACATAATACATTAGCAACCGGCCGTTAGAGTTTCAACCGCCGCATCTTCTGCGTTATCAAAATAGATTATCTAGTCCATGAACTACCCAGTATTTTTTTAGAGGTACGGTCTAAAGGCAAAAAGGAACCCTTATAAGATCACTTCGTTTTCCCTCTGTCTGTCTGTCTATCTATTTGTCAGGACACTTTTTCTCAGGAACGCGTAGATATAAAATTGAATTTTTTTACGAATACCGAGGTCTGCAGCTCCTTGGAGCTGTGAAAAATGAACCCTCCAATTCAAAAAAACCCAAGGTTTTTTCACACAAATTGCCGAACTTAAAAAACCTCTGGGGTACTTCCAGTTGTATTTGAAATTTGGTATGAAGCACAACTAACGAAATAAATCTAAAAATCTGATTTTTAATGTCTATGTCAGTAACCAATAGGTATAAATTTCGCGTTAGAGCAGGGCTCTGCTAACACCTGGTTTTATAATTACTTCCAAATTTATATGGAAACCTCAGTGCCTCAGGCCGACTCGCACTTGGCCGGTTATTTTTATAAAAAACATTACCCCACGGAGTGGTAAGAGTAGGATTTTTCTTCTTGTAATTTCTCGATAAGACACGGCGGTTAAACCACTTCGTGGCCTTACACATTAAAAAATGTCTATTCAAATTGTTCCAGAATATATCAGCACGTAGTTGCGTTAATTTTACTAAATAAATAGCCCTGTGAATGTTTTTCAGGCGTTTTGAATCATAGTTGACAAAATGTTGCCGTAGATCAATGTTCAAAATGAGGGCGGGACTAAATTTTGCATCAAATATTTAAATGAAAAATCTTTGCTGAAACATTCGAGAAAAAGTCTGAGACCTTGTACTAGAAACAAAATCGCTCAATTGACACTTGCAAAACGTAGGTTAATAAAAAGTAGTGGTTATAAATATTCCGCTATGAGTAAGACTGCAGGTAATGCATTCCTCAAGAATAAAACACATAATTAAATAAAATAAAAAACATTTAAAAAATCAATTAATTATTATAAATTATTTTTTTATGAAATCGATTGTACATTCATAATCGAAATATTGAAATCGCCGTGCGAAGCATAATTGAATTATCGAACCGCTTTTGTTTGTCACACATCGATTCGATAGATTTGACAGATTTGGACCCTTAATTGATATAACAATAATGATTTTCAACATTTTTTGTAACCAAATTATTGAACCAATCTACATTTTGTAGAGATCCGTATTAAAGAAATTGAACCAATTACTAACATTTACGTATGTGTAACACCATAAAATACATTTATTTGCCTTCACGCATAAACCCCCCTCCTCCGCTTCCACATAAATCAATTATTGTCACAGACTCAACTATTTCACAACAATCATGTTTCGGCAACAAATATCATTACCCCAAATAGTGCTAAACTGTAAACCTTGTCGCAGTAAAAACTCGACAACAGTTTCGTTACATTCTTTTAATATATTACAAGCATTAATCGTTAGTCAGCCATTTGGTAAAGTCCATTAATTTCCGTGATTTACAACTTTTTTGTAACTGCGACAAGAACAATCGTGTGTCCCGGAGTTTCGCAATTACTCATTAGTAAGAAGATTCACCGTAAATTTTACACGCGATGTATTTATGATGCAAGTTTTGCAATAAGCGGTTGAACGGTTTGCAAACTTAAAATGAGAGTGAATAAGTAATCACTTTTATTGCAAAACACCTAATGCTTTACTGTGATTTATTAAGAAAGGGTTTTTGGAACGAATTTTACTTATTTGCCTCAGCCAGAAGCGTGTTTTAGCTTACAATGTTTTTTATATTAAAATTAAAAGAAAAATAATTTAAAGGTAAATTTGTGTATTGTAATGGGGTATCTTTTATCCTGGAATAGACAAAGAAAACAACGTACACCATAACCGGGTATATTGTTCATTATTATTAGTATTTTGTCTGTATTAAGAAAAAGTAAGAGTCAAAGTGTCAGACAACAGCAAAACATGTTAAGTGAACATTTCGGCTCCACAACAATTTATAGTTTATAAGGGGCTAATGAAAGTCAAATTAAAACATAAATAAGACAAGCTAGCAATGTCTGGGCATTTATGTGCTAATTTAACAATCCCTAGCATGACTTTAGAAAACGATAACGAAACAATATCCAGTCCATCTCCAGAACACCAGTGACATTTTGCGACCGCATACCTACCCTCAAAAGCGAAACTAGCCTGAAGATTTATGCAGCAAGTTGCGGCGCAGGTGCCGGGAGCTAAGTTTGCAATTTACTGGCGAATAAACATTGATAACAATACAAGTTTACAGCTTACTGCGATGTATGTGGACGACGGACGGGTACCTAAATACATTGGAGTGCAAATTTAGGTATGATTTTTTACACAAATATGTAAGCTTAAGAAGTTCGTAACTAATTGTAAGGTAGAAGACGAAGACCAACTCGGTGCATGAAGCTCATTTACGGTATTTCTTCAGCAACTCTCTTGCAACTCTTTTGCAAAAAAAAAATCTAACAAAATCTATACACAAAACATACGGCGGTAAATTGACAAAAATATGGGCCATAAGGTAAGTACAGACAAAGGAAAGTAAAGGCAAAGGTTATTTAGTTCTTGAATGTCAGATGAATATAATTTAATTGAAAGAGCGAAACGACAAAATCAGGAAATATTGTATTACCTATACATTACCATAACATTAGTATAGTTACTGCCATTCAGGTGACGCACACTGTTGTTCTTACTATGTTATCCATCTATCTCTCTAATACTTTAAACGAGCAATTCTTGTCTATATAGACATTTATACTAGCTGTTACCCGCGGCTTCGCCCCCGTACCAGCTTTTTTTAATATTGTTACATAAGAACCTTCTCCTGACAATAACAAACACAATTAGGAGAATCGGGCCAGTTGTTAATCTGAATCTCAGAAAAGGCTTCAATAATTTTCATGAAATTTAGTATACCGGGGGTTTTGGGGGCGATAGGTCGATTTGGCTAGATTTCATTAAAAAAACCGAGCTAAGCTGAGTCATCCAGGTACTAGAGTTGATTTCGATAGGAGTTATCCAGTGAGTGTGAAGCACGCTTCTTCGTATAAGCATTTTATGCAGGCAACTTTTACACTTACACAAATAATTACTCTTACCACTAATATTTACACAAAAAGACGGCCTATATGGGCATAACACTATAACAGGTCCTTCGTACGCACGTTTCTTCTGACCGCGTTGTTGAAGCCTTCCTGGTACTGGTAGAAGATGCTGCTCGAAGAAATGACGTCAGGGACAGCGTCTGCGTCAAAAAATACAGACGTCACCAAAGAACGCCAGAACCGGACATACTTATTAAAAATTATTTATCAAACTTTTATTTCTCTACCTAACGGTAGATCTTTTTTTCTGTTGTATCTTTCATCGTCATTGTTTAAAAAAAAACAACCAAGCAAGAATTACCTATACAATTTTTATGACAGTTTCAATTTTGTTTTACCTAAGGGTGTCATTCACTTTAGGGCGGTCATTGTGTTTCCATCTCATGTAACCTATCACTACATGTTATAAAATAAAGTCCTCCGCCGTGTCTAGCCGTCTGTTTGTTCGCGATAAACTAAAAAAGTACTGAACATATTTTCACCAACATATTGGAGTAATTTTACGAGAAAGGTTTAGGTATATAATTTGTCAAGTTTTTGTGTAAATTGCTTAAAACATCACGATAATTGTTGGAAGTGTCGGGAAAAGTCACGCGGTTTGGAATAAAAAAAAAATATTCTGCGCGGATGAAGTCGCTGTCGACAAGTCTACCATAATTTGAAAATTAAGATTTACCTCCTACCTAATTTCTTGAACTGATTTAAAACAGCATCAATAATTTTAACAAGAACTTAGCATAAATGATTAGACTATTACACATATTGTTTGCGGGTAGCAGATGCGCTGCAAACCGCCTCGTGTACGTTACGTAGCGTTATGTAACATAACGTTATGTTATGTACCAATTAAACACAAACACCGGGTTCTAAGCTGCAGCTAATGTCCCTAATGGTAAGTGATAATTCATTGTGTAATAATGATAAATGTACGCCGTGTCATGTTACAGCTTTTGGGTAGTCGCATTGGTGTCGGCGGGTAATAGTTGAGGAAAAGTTGGAAAATCTGTGATTGTTTTGATTCTTGAGTAGCTACGTTTTGTTTCGGTCATGATAATTTTGTAAAGTTAACGAGACAAATAAGATTGTTATTCAGTTTACGACAAGCCTACGTAGATTTGCATAGATGGAACAGAAAAAATGCCACTAGCGTAATGTCAAAGGTAAATTGGAATGAACGCCTCATAAAATAGGTACAGTGAAAAAGTTAAGAAGCCAATTTCAATCCACATTTTTTTATCTAGTAAATACCTACAAAAAGCTCATGTGACCATGTGTTATGACCTAATAGCTTCTCAAGCAGAAAGTAGTGGGTTCGACCCGGGCAAACACGCATCTCTTAAATTTAACCATGAACTTTTCGGCGAAAGAACATGTGAGGAAGTTAGCACACAATTGCGAAGCAGTTCAATACCTTACACATTCTATGAGCCAGTGCTTAGCAGTGAAAAAAATAGCATATTCTAGTTTTTTTATATATTTCAGAATTTTCATAACAGCACATCCGTGGTGGACTGTACCCTGCACAGACAGTCGGCACACAGGGCCATGTAAAACGCGGCGCAGTGTTTGCGCCAGTTAATTACTCCATTGTGCTCCGTAGATGTCGTTACATAATGCATATTCTTTATTAACATATACTTGGTTATCATTCCCTTTGTACGTTTTGAGTGCTTTTCAGTGTTAGAACTAGTTTTTAGGTTGAATACTTAAGTATAAAGTTCTGAATTTATTTTGGACCAGCCGTTGCCCGCACTTTTGCACTTTTTTTAAATAAAAAGTAACTTGTAGCATTTTAATGGTGCAAGAATTTTGGACAAACTCACAAAATGACCTCTTTTTAATATTAGTAGACTACTCTAGGAATTCTCTACAGCCACCGTGTTCTTCATTTACGATGCACGATGAATATCCGTGCAATAATTCATGTCTGTAGACTAGGCGGTTGAGATTTCAACGTTTTACATGCATACATTCTTCTGCTTTTTTTTCATTTTCAACTCAATTTTAATCCAGTTATCCTCAACCAATTGAGCTGAAATTTTGCATACTTATGTAGTTAAGTCGGATGACAATGACAATACAATAATCTGGCAGTGAAACTGTGGTGACCCGACCAGGATCGTCATCGCAGGATGTAATTTTTCAACTATTGCTCCGATTGACTTGAAAATAGAATGCAAGTACAATCAACAGCATAAAGCACAGTCAGCAAAAAAACTTGTATTAAAAGTGTAATTTTTGTCAAAAACTTTACTTATACGCGTAAAACCAAGCAAGAAACTTCGACGTCTATACCAAGACGTACCTACGACACAGTAGCTAGCCTAAACCAAACTTAACCCGCCGCACATCTCATAACACTCATTACAATAAACACTGGTATGAAACTGCAAAGCCGACCCCCCCCCCCCCCTCCGGGTGCGGGGGTGAGGGTTGCAGGCGGGGAGGGCACACAACTCGGAACAATTCATTTACACGCCGGCCTCATTATAACTTCGCCTTATTGTCCGTACTGCGGGAGTATTTGATTTGTATGAAATTTTTAATTAATTTCCGTCTGTCGTCGACGAGTTTTGGGGTAAAGATATTTTTTTTATATTATCTTTATGTGAATGTGTGCGTGAATCTTACGAATTTATAATGTGTATCGCTCTATTAGTTTCTAAATATTTGTTACCGTTTCACGGGAAAACAACTGGAAGGAATATAGGCGAAATTGAACGCATTCACAACGCCAATCATGCTAAACGTTGCCCTTAGTCTTGCTACCTTAGACATGTATGTAACACACTAACAGAATAGTCTATCCCTGAAAATCAAATAGTTCCCGCGGGACAGCGATAAAAAATTACAAAGTTCCGCAACCTTCAAAATAATAGCTTTTTAAGAATTTTTGAACAGACAACAGTTTGCAAAGTGAACAAAATTAACTGCGCCCAAATACACTTGAAACTACACTACCTACCCATTATTCAACACCATCTCTCAAACCACAACGCACAACAATCATAATACCTAAAACTTCCCAAGCACCTCCACGGAAAATAATTAATTTTCCGAATCAGATTTAAATATTAAGCATCAATTTCCCCGACTGTACGGCAGAAACAATGTAAATGTAGACCGGGAGCGAATTCCGATTCAATCCCATTACGAATCGCGTTGAGATTATTAAACAGTCACCTTAACGAGAATCGTGGGGGGTGGGGGGGGCCAATTTGTCTGAGGCAGCACAGAATATGATTATGTACTTATAGAAATTTCTGGATTGTAAAGGCGTGGTTCGGTCGGGATCGTGTTTGAGTTGAGCTACCTAAATTGTACGTTTTAATTAAAACAATGTTTAATTCTGCGGCGTAATCCGTTTCATTTGTAATCTACGAGGTTTTAGAGGTAATAAAAGCGTTGGTGGAAATCACTTCCACTGTATTATTCGAAGTTTCTATTACTGCTTATTTATATATCACTAATTTGCTTTGGCTGGCATAGTGTTGTTAACAGAGTCGCCTTTTATCAGTATATCTTAGCCCGCATCTTCAACCAAATGGAATTTAAAAAAAATAGTTTAGTTTTATATCCCTAAAATTTGATATCCCTAAAGTGTTCATGTCGCTGCCGCCGGGGCGAGCGCTCTTGGAAAAAGGACTTCGAAATAGTCCGAAACATGTCGAGCATCACTCGACTTTTATACGTGAGTTATCCGTTTATGTGTAATTATGATCCCTAAAATGCTTAGTACACCTCTACGATACTTAAGCTAAATGTCTGCCAAATTTCAACTCTGCTAACTTAGCAATCGTTTGTCTTTATCTGTCACTTTGACATTTACCTTTCACAGATAAGGACAAACGATTGCTAAGTTAGCAGGAGCCTATAGAGCGTTTATGAATAAGAGGGCAAGTCTCCAGCTCCAGTGGTTAAAGCTGTGTTACTTTCTGGTATAGAGACGCCTTTGACGCATCACCCAACATTACCAACTCTTTCACACAACACAAGAGTTCTGTCAAACTTACGCAGCCATCTGCTGCAATAATAGTAATAAATGTTATATTTATACGGTGTATTGGGACCGTGCGCGACGACAGCGCCACGTACAGGCGGCCATTATGGACAATATTGTCACCGCTGTCAAACAAGAAGTAAGTAAATATTGTGAAAAATATCAATGAAATCTTGTGCTATTTTACTATATTACACAATTTTGGACAACGGTAGTCAGTAACATTATTGCCAATAATATTAAAATTGTTGTTTTCAGTGAAATTTTAGAGGTTAGGTAACTTACTTTTTTTTTCTTACGGCTAATATCCACTTATTTCTTTGGTCTTGGAAATTGGTAAAATTTACAGTAGCTATTCTTCTTGGTGTTATTACAATTTACAACAACACATCTTACCAGGACCATATTTTATCTCAAAAACGATTAGAAAATGTTTACTGCAATATGGATTTGACAGCTCAAGTCAGCGACAAAATAGTCAATTTTAGCCATAGCGAGCGCTGTGATCGTTTAGGCTACCCCCTCCACCCGCTTTGCACTCTGCCAATAAAAATCCTATATCACCCAGACACCCAATGTACCCAGAGCCTAAACGAAAACAATATTCCCAATCTATTAAAATTTGCGACGAAATTATACACGATTAATACTGGCGCGGCGGACAATCGTCGGGGATCAGGTGTTCGATTCCCCGAGTGTCGGGGAATGAATATTAACAACCCTTTCGGGCGGGTAATTGTGAATAATAGCTCGGATGTAACTCGACGTGAGATTAACTTTATGTGATAAGGTGGCTGGAATTTTTGTGGGGTGGGTGTTGCGTATTGATAGTGTATTCCGTCTAAATTTTGGGAGCGTTAACTCTCGGGTAAAAGTCGGGGTTTTATGGGGAAATTGCCATCAGATTGCGGTTGAGATTTTCGTAAGCAACGTCTGTGGTAGATTTTGTGGTAATAAACAAATTAAGAAACAAAAGCTGTCTTTCCTAACTTAAGGCTCTTTGACGACCGTTTCGATGATTTTTAATTTATGGTTAAATTTTGCTATTAGGGTAGTAATGTACATGAAAAATCTGAACAGGAGAAGGTTTTTTTAAAACTGTTGTGTCGAACACTCGGTGCCCGCAGTGCCATAACAATAAGCCATCGATGCTCTTAGAACAGATGATTACTATTGCGTGCTGGCGCGTGGTACGAGGTTTACTTCAAATATACTATATTACTCACTGACCTGATTTTTGAACTTGTGATAGAGGGACTATGCGGCCGAAGAAATCTTTATGGACCTGAAACAATACATTTAATTCAAATTATCCCTTTTTTTACCACACTTAAAGTCGCTGCTGCTCTCGGCTGAACATTTGTTAGCGTAACAAAAGTATGTATTGTAGACTCCTTCTTTACTCCTTATCGAATTCTTAATTTGAACGTTAAAAAAAAAGTTACAAAGAAAAAGAACTCCAAAAACAAGGAGAAAGAAACAGTCGGCTTAAGGTTTCGGCTGGAAGCAAATGTATTAATTTTAAAACTTAAAAAGAATATTAAAATACCGAAGTTATACTCAAAAATGCAGTTTAATTAAATGAGATAAAGTATATAGAGCCGTATGAGCTACACCGTCCCGTTATAGTGAAAGTGCCTCCTCAAGGCAGCGCCACAATATGAAATGAAATGAATGAAATGAAATGAAATGGGAAATCTATAGGCTCGCAAGAAGCAGTCTGTGTCATCCTTCCTAATGCAAACGGCTAAGCAATGGAATTCGCTTCAACTCATATTTCCCTTTTCAAAGCCAGAGTGAATAGTGAATCAGTTACTTTTTGGAGATAGGGGTCAATCCCTAACTAATTCTTCGTTAAAAAACCCTCCGTTTTCTCAGCCAAATAGGCAAGAACGCGTCTACAAGTTGACTCCCACCGTCAACCGTCATAGCAATTAGCGCCAAACTTGGAATTAAAAAAAGAAACGCGATCAGCCCGCGGCGGCCGCGTCGTTAGTGTCGCCGCCACGAGATGTCGTTAGTGTTGCGCACGAGTGGTGCTCAGCGGGACTTTGTGGCGCGGCGCGTTACTTTAATTGCTATTGTTGATACTTATTACGCTGCCGTGATTCTTAACACGACAGAGGCATGTAGGGATAACATGCTCATATGATTTCGCAGCAATGGTGCCTATGCCTAATTTAATGAGTAGGTAACTACCTACTTCTTTACTCGTTTTGTACGCGTGATGATATTTTTATTCTTCTCTGTACGACTTGTAGCATTTAACATTGTATCTGAATGGAAGGGTCCTGTAACACAGGGTATCCTAGCACAGGGCCCTCAGTTGTAACTAACCTCCTGTAAAATTTGTTTGGAATAAACACTTTTTTCATTTTTTTTTTCATGTAAGTTGTACGACAAAACATTCATATTATCATCCCTACTAACCCTATTTAATATTATAAATGCGTCTGTCTGTTACCTTTTGACGCTTAAGCCGCTGGACCGATTTAGTTGAAATTTGGTATAAAGATAATCCCGGAAAATTGCACAGTTCCCGCGGGATAGCTAGTTTCATATAAATTATGAGGAAGTATGAAGTAATACAGAATCGAATAGTACGCGAATGGCCCTGGGTGTTGTGTGCAATGCGGTGCTACGTGCCGCTCTAGCGCTCCGTAGAGGCGTAGCATGCGCTACGAATTATGTAGCGTCTCGGAAAAATATGAGAATACATTTTTGTATTCAAATTTCTAGTTCGCAAACTCTGAATGATCATTTGGTCTTTTTAGTAGTTATACTAACGCTATCGACCTTTGAAGAAAAATATAAATTAAATTCTTCCATGCTGGTTTGGGAGCAAAGAAAAAACATAGAATGTACCAGTTGCCTCTCTTCCCGCGCAGACAGTAAAAGTCCATCGAGGGATTGGGCGAAAATCTTAAGGATCATGTTATATAGGCGACTAGCGACCCGCCCCGGCTTCGCACGGTATATCATGCATGTATTATACATTATAAACCTTCCTCTTGAATCACTCTATCTATTTAAAAAAACCGCATCAAAATACGTTGTGTAGTTTTGAAAATATAAGCATACATACGGATTTGAGGACAGAAAAAGCGACTTTGTTTTATACTATGTAGTGATGTGGCTAGCAACCCATTACTGTCTTGTGCCATTACCCTCTTTCCATCCATACGCCCACAATCATGCTAAACGTGATCTTTAGGTCTTGTTACCTTAGGCTCTATCTACCCCGTAAGGGATAAAGACGTGTTTTATGTATGTATGTATAAATTAAACCTAACCTATTCTACGTAGCCAATGTAAAATATTTTCTGAAATATTTTCACTTACACCAGGGAATCTTGAGCCATCTTAGAAGTGTAAAAAACAAAAAATAATGAGTCAATCGTGAACGAGGAACAGACACGATATTGATAAGCAAACAGTATCAGTAGAACAGTAGGCGATATCAAACCAATTACTAGTTTGTTAGAGGCGCAGAGTGCCTACAGTACGGACGTGTGCCGCGAGGAGTAAGAGACAGCGAAACGCATAAAATACTGTTATAGACCGACCGCTTAAATGAGCGTGCCTGCCGCCCGCACCTCTCTCGGTCCCCGCCGTCGTCCCACCCCGCGCCCCTGTGCCGCTTGGGCGAGGACTAATTTAAGCGGCCGATCTATAGTCACATATGACAGCTCAAATACTATGATTGGGTCATAGATTTACGAGTAGAATACATTACAGTGCGACTAGAACGACCCTTAAAAATTAGCGTCATTCTTTACGTTTAAAAGCTGTGAAGCGCCTCAAAAGCTGTATCCCATGTGGTTCGTACGGTATCAATCAAAGGCGTCCATAAATAGAGAAAAAAATCTTGCTACTCGTGACCACATACCACCCTAAACATGGTTTTAGTTTATATTCATAATAACCGCTTCTTTCTGTCAAACGGATGACGGAAGAAAGAGATGCTTATCTACTTCTTAGTCCTACATACATATACACAAATCTCGTCTATACCTATCCCTTACGGAGTAGACAGAGCCTAAGCTGACAAGACCTAAAGGCCAAGGCCAAGGTGGGCGTATAGGTGGAGCAGTGAATCAAAATAGTGATGGGTTGTTAGCGGCATCGTCTATAACATGAGTCCTACGATTTTCGCACATTCCCTCGATGAGCTGTTACCATCTGCGCGGGACGAGAAGAAGTAGCAATAGTCCTGTTTGGTAAAAATCGGTCCAGCAGTTTGAAGAGTATGTCTTTTCCAAAATGATGTAAGGCATTTTTAGGCATTTCAAAAATTTTAATTTGTCAATTTTCACTTCTAAAGTCGAAAAAAAAAACAGTTGCGCTCGTATATCGCATCGCGAAAGGCTACACCGGGCGCCGCGGCGTAACTTCGTTCGCCCGCAATATTTCCGATTACGCGGCGGCAGGCGAGGCGGTAAATCGCGACATCTACCCGCATAAACACAATTTGGCACTCATAAAAGTTACCGCGCGACGCAACGCGCCGCCGCCCGCCGATGCGCGATGATATTGTCAATCAAAACGGGGATACATTGTGGGATCACTTGTGAACTTTATTACGGGTAGGTAAATCCGGTTGGGGTTTAGTGGGCCGGTTTTTTAGAGATTGATGTTTGAAGGTTCAAGGTGTTCAGATTTAAGTAACGTGAGGATGGAGTTCTGCGAATGGCCTAGGCCGGTTTAAACTATTGTACCCGGCCACAAAGATTGCACATCGGTCTTCTCGGCTAATTACTGCAACGTAGAGCGTTTTCTCGCTCTAACTTACGTGACGCCAATTGTCTCTTTTCAAAGACCGAAGTGCAATCTTTATGGCCGGGTACTGTACAGCATGCTTCGTCCGCTTCCGTTCCTATCCGTCTGAAAGAAAGTTCAAGCCAACACATTTTACTAATATTATAAATACGAAAGTTTGTGAACATGTCTGTACGTTTGTTCTTGTTTCACGTTAAAACGGCTGGATGGATTTGAATGAAATTTGGTATGTAGAGAGATCAATTACTGGAGTAACATATAGGTCACTTCTTAACCCGTTATCCGCACGGGATCTGGATTTACGCATGTGAAATCTCGAAATCTCATTAGCTAAGGGAAACATTAAATTTTGCAAGAATGTTCTACATGCAACATAAATAATAACTATTTGTAAGCGTCCGTGAAGATTCAGTAAATCTCGTAATTTCAACCGCCCGATCTAATGGTTCCTGGGAGCCAAGCCACCTAGTAATACGTGATCAAATTCGACTTACCAGTACAAAAACAGTAGATACCTAAATAAATACCTAATTCGATTACATACTCATAGAGCCCATGCAAGAGTAAAGTGAAACACGAAACGTAACATCAATTCGACCAACCAATTTGTTTTGTCCCCGATCGCTGAGCCGTACCATCCAAATCAATTTGTGCGATCCATACTTTCAAATATTTATCACAAACATATTTCAATGGCGGATAACATTTTTCCGGGCGGGTGCACTGGGTAGGGCAAGGGGGTAGGTGGGTAGGTTAGGTAGGTTCACTAGCTGTACCTACCCTCAGCTTGGGTAGTATTGCCCCGCCTGCAAACAATACAATCAGAGCCAATCTGCCGCGCAAATAGGAAAATAGAGTGCGCGCGGCAGGGCCGCCTCGGGCGAAGCGCTTCTCGCTTGTTTTACGCGAATTACCAACCAATTGGAAATAGGCGATGTGGATACTTAATATAAATATGGTCCGATTATTAACTTGAATTTGGTAAGGGGATGTTTGCTCCGTTTGAAATGGGAACGAATTTCATTGAACTGTCTTGGCTTTTATTAGCTTAAATTTAATTGGTAATAGAGTAATAGAAGAATATTCTAGACCATTTGCCATGCCAGATACTTGTCGTTGGATTGCATATTGTTTGTATTAGGACTGACAGATTCGATTTTAATTTATAATTATCAACTTTGCTTGTATCTTTTGTGTCATGTAGCATTATTGTTTTTTTTTCTTTCCAATCTTTAAGACTCTTCTACTACCACTTCAAAAGCAAGCTCAATCCAAACCCCAGTATAACTTGAAACCGATTTTCAATTGTTAACCCTTCCACAGCCCAAATGCGCCCCCCAACTTCCCTAGAACGTATCGCGGGCAATTTTCCGCCGGTCATTTTTCATTGTTCGGAGTTAGACTCCGCGATATCTATTTGCGGGCACTCGTAAATAGGAGCCCGCTTGTGTTTACGAGCTATGGGCATTGGCGGATAACCGGCGCTTTGCTATCCGAGGTTTATGTTTAATGCAATTTATAAGACGGCGAAATAACTTCAGCCGGCTCCTTGATTTTGATATCAAAGTGAAATCACGTTTTACTTATTTTGAGATGACTCTCTCGCTGATCTACCTATTTATTATCTCTGATTTTTCGATCCTCAGATAATGACTTATTTCAGGCTTAGATTCGGTTAGCTTCCAGGTCTCAGCCACCACCTTATTCGCTAATCCTGTTGCCAAGCAGTAGTGTTTCGGCGTGCAGATTATTACAACATGTGAAATAACAGCTACATAAATTAGATAAAAATACTCGGTATTTTCGTTTTCGTAACTCCTCAATAATATTATTTCAAACAGTACTGAAGAAGTATTGGCTTGATAAATCTCCTTTAAGCGGACTTAGTATGTTTTATGTGAGTATATTTATGTAGTTTATATGTAGTATATTTCTGACACATATTAGTGTATTCTAATTATTATTATCTTAATGCTTTATTTGTTTAGGTTAAGTTAGAGTCTTTGGTCTTAGTTTTTTAGTATGTCTACTCTCTATACTCTGGTTTCTGTTGTCCTGTCAATCGTTCGAAGGTTAGCCGGGAGAGATCCCTTTAAGGGATAAGTTCGCCTTTGTACGTCTGTTTTCATCATTACATGTAAAATTGAATGTGTTTTATGTACAATAAAGAGTTATACATACATACCGTACTTCGCTTTAAATCTAAAGTGTTTTCAAACAAAGGCATGATAACTCCAGCACATAAGAAAATCCCAGAATACATAAGGTAGGTACACACGAGGAGCGGCCTCGCAAATTGGCCATTACGTCGTAATATCAGTGCCACATCCGATGCGCTAACTCATTCTCTCTCATTTAATGGCCAGTAGAAAGGGGGTGTTGCGAAACTACAAGCAATATAGGAAAGCCCAAGATAGTGCCAAGTTACATTGATTCGACCACAAAAGTAGAAATTGAGTGTGCTGCTTTATCAACAACTGACACTTTTTTGACATAAGTATTGCCACAATTTGGTTAAAACTAGGATCTAGCTTAGGGGAGACCGAGGCAAGTTGAGACAGAGGTGAGTTGATACAAAGCCTTTTTCTCTGCACCTATGACAGTTAGCGAGGTCACGACTTCACACAAACTGTGGAGTGTAGAAAGAGCAACGAATTAGCGAAGTTACGAGCCCGATAAACTGTCACAGTTCAGAGAAATGGGCTTTGTATCACCTCACCTCTGTCTCAACTCGCCTCGGTCTCCCCTACTAAAATAACATTACTTATGCCACAAACTCATCGCGTTTACAAATGGTAAGGTCTCCTAAGATTTGGTCAGGACTTCTCGTAGAATGATTTCCGTCAATGTAGGTATCAAAAAGTTGGAGTCTGTTTATGTAAATCAGTTACAGCATCAGGAGGTTCATAGAAGAAAGGATTTACAACCTAAAGAACCTTTTAAGACCTCACATACTCATTTCCTCTCACGACGAGGGGTTCCTAAAAACCGTCATTACGTTTAGTAAAATACTAAGCTCCTGTTTCACCACTGTCTGTTAAGTTCCAGTTATCTTAAGTGACAATTATCTATGACTAGCCTTCCGTCCGCAGCTTCCCGCGCGGTAAATTAATTTTCCCGTAGGAAAAGGTACTTTCCCGCGGTAAAAAGTAGCCTATGTCACTCAGTGATAATGTAGCTTTCTAACGGCAAAAGAATTTTTGGAATCTGTCCAGTAGTTTCGAAGCCTATTCAATGCAAACAAACAAACAATTAATTAACAATTAATTTGACGACCGGATAGCCTAGTGGTTAGTACCCCTGACTATGAAGCTAGAGGTCCCGGGTTCGAATCCCGGTAGGGGCAGACAGTTGTATGATGAATACGAATGTTTGTGCCCGAGTCATGGATGTTGTATGTATTTAAGTATGTACCTATTTATCTACGTATGTTTATCCGTTGCCTGGTACCCATAGTACAAGCTTTGCTTAGTTTGGGGCTGGGTCAATTGGTGTAATTTGTCCTAAGATATTTATTTATTAATCAAATTTTTCCTCTTTATAATAGTAGTATAGATGACGACTCTGTCTGTAGGCCTTAACACTATTAATTGTCAACATATTTGCCTGCTTGCAACACGGCTTACCGCATCACCTTTTACATCCTCTTTGTTTACCGCACCCGAGTAGGTACCTATTGTCCTCCATTCTCTATATTCTTATTGATATTGTTACAAGAATAGTGGTTTTATTTCATAGCGGAGGGTAATAAAAGCAAACAATAACGACCGGGCCCGGGACAAATAGCCTTTAATCACATAAACATTCATGAGAGGCTGAAGATAAAGGAAAAAATATCGGTTACGGCTATTTACTATTAGTGAAGGGCCGGGAATCACGGGCAATAGGACCTTTAAACGATTACGGAAAGGGTTGCCGAATATTGTATGTATGGAGATTGTGCATTATAAATAATAAATAATTCGTAGTAATAAGTAAGTTTCTCTCTATTGTTTATGTGAGATGGGGTCCTTACACTTTATTTTAACTTATACAACAGTCGGCTTTGGCAACCCCAATAAAATATACGGGCGATATTACATGCCTGAATAGATAATAGGTAATGGGTTGTCAAAGTTATATAAACGTAAGACAGTAGTGCAGGAGCGTGGCGTTTGATGATAAACTCAGGATAGTCAAAGAACTGATGTATCAGCGCGAAATATTTACATGAAATTACGATCTAGCCTATGATAGTAAGGTGCTAAACCAACCTGGAGTTCCAAGATCAGTTTAGTACACTCACTAGTAGTTGATATTAGATTAGATCATTAAAGCAAATCTTAAAACTGACTTAAGTGTTCCGCGGCGAACAAATGTTAGCATGTTTGTACATGAGACACCGCCATCTAGCGGTTACTTATTAAGTTGGTAGCAACTGAAGACTTTATTATCACCTGTATTCTGTCTACCCCGTGGGGCATATATAGGTACGTGAATTGCGTATGAATGTATGTATTCATAAAAATGTCCTTAAACTTGAAATTTAATTGCTAATTCACATGTCAACCCCAAGAAGATAATGGGACGTCGAGAACCCGTCGTCAAAGAAAGATTACAAATAAAATATATACCTACGACCGAACATAGAACCTCCTCCTTTTTTTGAAGTCGGTTAAAAATAGGATCGCAAATCCGTGGAATAATTTGGCACACAGACAGTTATTCGACCAGACATTACATTTGATCAAACAATTATTCCATTATCCGATTTAGGCCAAAACGAATTGCTCGTAAGAATTTAAAAGTTGCCAAAGACCATCGAATCTTGTCACATCCCCCATCTGTTTAAACACAAAAACTTTCTTGTAACATTCATCAATTTAAGCAAATAACAAAGCGGTATCACAAAATTACATTCGATTTACCGCCCGAGCTGATACCGGTAACTTTATTCCCTCGCCCGTCGAATGATCGATCGCCTATCAATGTCCATAGAGAATTTAAAAATATAATCTCATTTTTTTATCGGAGCCAGCCAGCGATCTAATTTAAAAAGAAATTTGCGACGTGGAAAACGCTGAAAGTAATTTATTTTCTTGTCTATGGCTTGTATAGTTACGGGAGCCAATTAGGTTGTTGGTTTAACAAAATAAGTTGTTATTTTAAGAATAATGAAACGGGGCCTAAAATCAGGCTGGCAAGTATGAAAATTGACCAAAGGGCGCTTTGAATTTTGACATTTTATCAACACATCCGTGCTCTCTTAGAAAGCCATTCGGGTTTCGGGTACCATCGGCCGATTTAAGTACCAAACTTCCCGTCAAATCCTATTCATGCAGTCAATGTTTAAGAAAACAATGACAACACAAAACAAAAAACAACCGAATTGACAACCAGAACCACCAACACGTAGAATATTCCGCATCACGTAAAACATAATTCAACCACAAAAAAAAACCTAAAAATCATTTAGAATGGTGTTCAATGTTCAGTGAGACTAACCGAAACACCTGATAAAGTATGCCAGATTCATTTTAAGACAGTCATCAAGCCCCTACGTCATACAATGGGCACCCCACGAAAGTATCAACACAGAAACAATATTAACCCGTTGATTTAAGCATCGTCATTACGCCGCAGCCTGGCCGCAGTCAACAGGGCTTTCATACTTGTTTGCTAATCGGATAGGGTCGCAATATGCCACATGTTTGTACTGGCAAGAGCACAGAGATTAATGCGGGTTTTTTATATGTCGAAAGCATTTGTTATTATGAGCAATGAATTCAGCAGATGTTTGGAAAAATTTGACTCGACGTGAGCACCCAAGTAATACATAATAGTAATAAATAAGATCCAGGTAAAGCAGATGCAGATAGAGTTAGCTTTATAATTTAAAGACACCGTATTGAACATACCACATATCAACAAATCAGTACAATAAAACTACAAGAAATTGGACCATCATGAAGAGAGGCAGATAAGTTACTTCCTATTAGCGTTAATCAGCTTAATGTTTGTAATATATAATTTTGGCCACTTTATTCTTACTAAGGCATAATCACAAAATAAGCTTCTGAAAATGTATAGCTGCGCTTTTACATACGCTAGAGCATTAACCTTCAGGTGTGTCAACATAACGGAATATACAAAGATTTCTAACACAAGGGTAAAGAACCCTGTTCTAGCAAAACTTTGACAACATAAGTGCAGGTTGTGACAGATGATCGAGTCAATAAAACGTTTATGATCTACCCCAGGATGAATACATTAGTCCCCAACGCCCAGCAGGTCGTGAAAAAAAAACGCCGCAGGCAACGCACATGGCTTCCCATTTCGAAAATTATACGCGTGTTTAAATTTCGTACCGCATTATTTGAGCCTATTTGAATTTGGAACCGCGCTTCGGGTAATCGGACTTGGGATTAGTGACAAGATTAGTTACAATAATAGTGCGAGGGTTGTAAATTGGGACTGTAATCCTTGTAATTCGGGACGAGATGAAAATTACGGGGTAACACCCGTAATGTTGTTACGACAAAAATGTCTTTAGTATTTAATGAAGATTGGATAGACTGCTAATGGGCGGTCCTTGGAGAGGTTGGGCGAAACAAAATGGTCGCTATTGAGTTTAATGAAGTTAGCCACGTAGCGCGGAGTAGGCAATAGAACACCGTAAATGGTAAGAAAAATATTAATGTCAAATAATAGGTTAGTCGTGAAAGTAAAATGAAACACTTTGATTAGAACTCTTGTGATAATAAGACACAAAATGATTCTGTTAAGTAAGCATAAAACTTTTTTTCCATATTAATTGCCTCATGTAACTGGCAACCGTAACACCATGATTGCACCGAACGCGATCAAGCTGCGGTCTTTATGGCATTATTTGAATTTTGAAAACGAACGGCCCACAGCCCCGCGGGCATTTAGCAATCTGCCCCTATTTGTAGCCAGTTCTAAATATCAAATCGGAATAGGAATAGAACATAGACAATGTAGAGACGCGGTAGCTTTTCTGTAGAAATATTGAATTTCTTGTTTTCGATAAAATATAGCTGTTGTCTTTAAATAATTCACCTTTCATTTTCTTTTAATATTTTGGCCATTCATTTGTTAGGTATGAATCCAAAAACGTGAAGTAACAGAAACCAAAATTCGTAACTAAATTGTTTCCGATGAAAATACCTGCTCGAAAAATTAGAAAATTTTCACAACAGGTAATTTATAATATAAAATCTAAATCAGGTATACGAAGGGATGTTGCCAGCACATAAGGAACAATAAATTGAAAATTGGCAAAGCAATTAAACACACAATTGAAAAACCTTTAATAGACGTAAAACGGGTATATAGTACTCAGCACAAAGTGCATACGAATCCATTTCATTAATTCATAATATAAAATATTCAAACAATCTTAATCTTAATTAACAACAAGAGTGACTTCTTACAACAGATAAAATCAAAAATCTCAACTTAAATTAAAACCGGCCAACGGAATTATTACAAACGAAACGTCTAAATAACCGCACTGCATTGATGCAATCCGCACAAAGGGGTGTTGCCAGCGTAAAAACTAGCTAACAAGCGGCGCGGCGCCGGCGGCGGTCTAATTCACAATTTGCTCCCGCCCGGGGAACGTTCTAAATTCAAATTTCACCATGCTCCAAATGAATTCGTTCGGAAAAGAAAATTGTATGCAATAACGCTCCCCACGAATGTTGGGCTATCTGTGGGCGTGAGTTTCGAGTTAACCCTTTACTGCATGGCATAGGTAAAAATCATAAAAAAGCAAATTGGTTTCAAGAACATATATTTATTTAATGAGCAAATTCCAAAATCATGAAAAAAAAAATTTTTTTTTACGTAGTTTTCAAAATTCATATATGGCTTCGTATGCATTTCAAAAATAAAGAAAACAATCCAAATGTGGCTTGGTATGCAACGCAATACAAATAGAAAGTTATTGCCACGTAATTGTTGGTAGGTAGTCCTTTTAAAATTTGTAGGTTTGCAACAGTTCCTTTTTTCATTGTAACACAAATAAACTTGACATTTTTCACACATTGTGAATGAACGAAATTTGCACTGCTTTTGATTTTTCGTCCATTTTGGACAGTGACCTATACCATAATGGAGGCATTTTTATTTTTTCTCGAGTAACTTTTTCCTTTTTTTTCTTTGAATCTGCTTTATACGTGTATTTTGTTTGTGTGCTTTAGAAATATTTATGTATTCTTCTTCATTTTCCGAAGTATTACTATCAGGGATTTTTTCTTTAATTGCATACGAATCCAGATATGTATATTAAAATATTATCGCTAATTGCACACGAAGCCAAATATGTATACTTCACTAATATCGCTGATTGCATACGAAGCCAAATATGGTTCCTACAAAAAACATGCCAAAACTGTGCTAATAACCATTTTTTTTTCATGCTATCATAAACATAAACTGAATTAGACCTATAGCTAATAATAAAATGAGTCGAAATACTGTTACTCACCTTTATTATTCCTGATTACACCGAAAAACAAAATGTTTTTGTCAAGCACCGATTTAAGAAGTCAAACAGAATCAAGTGTCAATAAAATTGCTAAGTACCCTCCAAATGAAAAATAAAAAATACCTTCTGTTTTACTTGCAGGTTGACAATAATATTTGGTCATTTACTCGTATAAATAACATTAATTTATTATTTAAAAAAATATAATTATATGAGACCATATATGGTTTCCCATGCGGTAAAGGGTTAAGAGTTGTGTGTGAATTAGAGGGATTATTGGAGGTTTGCAAAGCTCAAGACTCATTTTAATAAAGACAAAATCGAGTCACTTTTTTGTTTTACTATTTCTTTAGTTAAACTTTAAGTTAGGTACCTAATTGGAAAAATCGAACATGCTGCATCACAAAACGTCGTTTTCTGTTTTGAATAGAAAATCCATGTGACCGGACCGAATCGATTCCGCTACATAAAATTAGTAGAAATAATTTCTGAACTTAGTAGAGCATTCAATTACTCCAGTTTACAACTTACGAACAACATTAAACGATACAATAAAGAATATTTGTACTGTATTGTATCTATATTGTTTGTCTCTAACCCCGCGTCAACTTAGCACATGCTAAGCACTTCAACGTAAAGATTCCGCCTTGAAAATGCATAAGTATCTGTCAAAGTAATTTATAGAGCCGTTCAGTTTACTCTGACTGCGATAGGATATAATATAACTTCAAGGTATCAAAAGAAATGTTTAGAGCACTTTACCGGCTGTTGACTCTAGCTAGGTGTAGTGATAATGAAACGCATAAATGATAATAACGCATAAATCATTTAAGTCTTCAGGCGACAAATAAAAAATATTTAAAATTTCCAAAAACGCAAATCATCCTAAAAAAACAAAAAAAGTCATTCAAGACGAAAAAAACAACGCACATATTAAACCACATAGCCCCGCCGCCCGCCGCCCAAACAGAATTACTCAACACACCAATTCACCCCGCGCGAACTTATCAAAATAAATAATTCAGGTCTCCAACCGACATTCGCGATCTATTCGCTATCTATCGCTCGCATAATCCGCATGACGGACGACGCCGCGCCGCCACCGGGACGTGGAAAAATCTCGCCCTAACCGAATAACCCCTTCGACCGCACCACAAAAACAAAACAACCGTCCACCCACCCAAAAACAGTATCCCCCATCTCACTTTCCAGTATTCAGTTAGAGGAAGATATGACGATATAGCGGGTAGATGCGTTAAGTGTGCCGGGTGCGGTGGTACCGGGTCGCGTAGTAGGGGGAGGTTAGAGCCGGCTTCCGATTGGCCGCCTCCCCGGAAGGATATGACCTATAGTTTTTCTTCTTAAGAACTTCCTCCGTCCATTGTGCGCGTGATTTACGAGCGGGCGGGCGGCGGGGGCGTAGATTGATGATTGCTAGTATCCGGCCGGGCGCAATCACATCTGCCCGGCTCCTAGCAATTTCCCCGCATATTCGTTTACCCGACGTATTATAGGGGCACTCTTTCCGAGTCTGAGTGTTATTGCCTCTATTATGTGAGAGCTTAATGCTGAGAGCAAACCGTATAAAGGTTCATGTAATCAGAGGAATGATATGGGTTTTATGAATGTTGGAATTGAGTAGATGTTGAATAATGATCGCTGATTGTGTCGAGGCTTAACTAAGCCTCAGAGAACCAACTGGTTGAATCTTAATCGTGAATTATGACTTATTATTTGATCTCAAAAATATCATGATGAGAATAATATGAGATTAAGCTCATGGCAATTTGGCAATGTATCAAAGGGTTCAACAATAGAATACATTATTGAAGAAAAAAAGTTAGTAGGTAATTTTATCTCTAATCGATTAATGCAAATATAAAAGAATACGAGTTTAGTAAGAGTATATATAATAAAATTAATATTACGAGTAGGTAGGTACGTTATAAGCGACAAAATACGAATGAGTTTTAAAATTGTACGGCCAGTATTCATAACCACTCTATTGTTACAAGCTCTATGACAGCAACCGTACCACAGATAGCACTAACAAAATGTTTACAGAAACCTCTAAGCGGACGCATTGTGAGCGGGCCATAAAGGGGAGGTCGATTATTAGCATCTCTTACCGAGTGCGAGCACAAAAATGGGTATCACGCCCATGTAATAAATTTACTGGCTGTTAACTCGCGCTGGACCGCCCGCTGCGAGGGACTATTCTGGGTGTTGGACTAACCATTTCTTTTTTTGTCACTTTAATGGGCAAAGGTATTTTGCTCTGTCCCTCCTGTGGAACGCGTGCTCTCACCATCCCGCTTGATAGGCATCGAGGTGGCCCCACCATTTCTACTTCGGTCTGCCTTTATTTCCCAATCAATAAGCATATTAGGGCCAACTTTCATACAAATCGAAGTCATCGAAAGACGTATAATGTGTGGTGTCGACAAATACAATAACTTATAATAATAAGTAGCTGTTGCACTATTTTCTTTTTCAATTTTTTTTTACACAAGCCTTGTTCAAACAGTAACAAACACAACTAAAAAATAATTATCCAATTCGGTGCAGTCGTTTGGAAGTTATGCGCGTACATACATACATTCCGACGATTCATTTTTGTTTATATTGATTAAACTGACTTCAAATAAAAACCAATATTATTTAGGATAAATAAATGATTTTCAACGTAACCAACACGAAAAATTCAGTGAGTCAAGAATCTCCTTTTTTGGAGTCAGTTAAAAAACAGTAAGTAACAGTTCAGAATTTACGGAAGCATAACAAATTCCTCGCACTCCACAAGCGTGCTCTCCACATTAGTAACATCCACTGATTGTTACAAACACCACCATTTCTACTTAAACTATACCGTCATCGTTTACTCATCGAGTTCGCAAAAGTTCTATCAACGATTAAGATCACGTTAAATTCAGTCTGCATTTCCCACAGAATAGTGAATCTGCGCGCACGCGACCGGCACAGCGCCGCTAAAGTGCTGCCTCGCAACGGACAAGCCGTGATTGCCCGCGGATTTACTAAGCGCAAATGAGATTGGTGGCTGTTTAGCGTTTTATTCCGAGACTCGAACAGTTTTAGGCTGCTAAGTTAGATCTTTGGAGCACGAAAGGAAAAGCCGTTGTAGAGTTACGGGAGTTGTTAGAACTTGTAGAATCCAATACGATGTTTAATGTTATTCGTAATGTAATGAGGCCGTGATTCCACGCGGGCTTCTAAGCGTAAATGAGATCGGTGGTTGTTTAGCGTTTTATTTCGAGACTCGAATAGTTTTAGGTACGGGGTGCGGGGAGACAGGACAGGCCAAGAGACAGGCCGAATCCGCTCTTTGTATATCTTTTCAAAACAATTTCTTTCTTTCTTTCAATATTATTTACCATTATAACATTAACAAGTCATCAGACAGCCCCGTGAATCCTCATCCAAGGCCCCATTTCCCCTTAAGCTTCAGCTTACAAAGTCGATTTTTCCGGTGAAAAATCATCCTAATTTAAATTGAAAAAACATTGCGGGCTAAGTAATAAATTATGGCATGAATCGACGGCAGCGGACCGCGCCGCCCATTAGCGGGGCGAAACTTCCACGAAAAATGGGACTAGGCACACCGCCCACTGCGGCGGGACGGTACTGGCAACAATCAAATATCATGGTCTAGCTTGTAGGAGAGTTTAAAAAAAGTCACAATTTTTTTACTGGATTACAAATTTGGGTATGTATTATGTTGCACGAAGTTTGAAATTCATAGTGGGTTTATCTATAGATTACGCGATCAAACAAGTTCGTTTAGCTAATATAGTTTCACAGAAAATAGCAGTACATATTTTGAACCATTATGCATTTTAAGGTTCACGTATTCTGACCTTAGAAATTTTGGATTATTTAATCTTAGAATTCAATATTCTACCGATTCTTATACAAGAAAAGAAGTGGCCTCAGTTTTATAAGTACATGTGTACAGAAACTAACAAAACTGAGTTGGGAACGCATTTCTCTCTTACGAGAATCAAGTGTTGTTGATTCTGAGTAGAAACGACACAAAACTTCCAAAATCTGTCAAAATAAAAACTAAGGCAAATTTCTTAAATCCCCTCCCCTTGCCAATTTCCGTACAGTTGTGTGAAGTGACCCATTATTTTTACTCGTCAGTTTACATAACTAGCTGTTGCCCACGACTTCGTCTGCAAAGAATTAAATATAGCGAATAACACTCACAAATAATGTGGCTTTCTATTGCTAAAAGAATTTTCAAATTCGAGATGGGTAATCTAAACTCATCAATTCACAAACTTTACCTCTTTATAATATAAGTATAGATAAAAGAAACAAAAACATAAGTGACGCAAAAACAAAATGATAATAAATGAATTGGCCAACAGCGCAGTAAGCGTGGCGCCTAGAGCGACCCTCCGGAGGAATTCTTACAGACTTTTTAATAGAGAGGCGGCCGCAACCCTTTTATTTTGATTAGTTATTGTATTTATGTTCCCCTCCCCTACACGCCGGTATTGACAAAAATCACCCCCCACTTAATGGGAATTAAAAATCCCAACTTTTCGGCTCTGACGTTTGCTAATTTTAAACATTTTTGAAAAGGATTTGCGTAAGAATCTTATAATGGGCTTGTTTAATAATGAACGAGTTTTTAATTGCAATTGTAATTAAGATTTTTAAGGTACCGTCGGCTCGAGGTATCTTTTTACCAGACTGTTGCAATATTAATTTATAATAATAAGCTTTGCATATTTTTATGCTGGACGCAACAATGAACAAGGTTTCTAATTAAGACATTAGGATTAAGGTGCACAAACATGCTAAACGTGGCCTTAAAGTTTTGTTGCCTTGGGATCTGTTTACCCCGTAAGGGATAAAGACGTAATTTATACATGTATGTATGTATTAAGGTAGGTAACTAGATATTTATTTTCCGCATACCATTTAAATAAGGCATATCTCATACGTTTGGGTTATAATCTAATAGAATAGCTATACCACACTCAATTTACTGAAGTAGAATGACAATTTCAGTGTAGTCGTCAGATTTTGGTGATTTTCAAATATTTTCTAATTAAGCAAATAAATAAGAGAATTAACAATCTAAAAATAAAGTAATCTGACAAATTACTATTGAAATATGAAATAATCGTGGAAAAATGTTGCCAGAGCAAAAAAGAGCAGGGAATTTCACACAAATAAAGCGTATATGAAAAGCGTGATGCATATTTGAAGGCGTATTCTTTTAACGCATAATTAATCTTTGAATCTGAAACATTCCATACAGCTGTAACGAAAATCACATTTAAACATTTCCATGGCAGCCCTCAAATGTTCAGTTTCAAAACGAGCGTAGCATTAATAACCGCAGTCGTTTCAGTTTTAAGTGTGTGCACGTCTATTCGCGAAGTTAATCAGTTCTTTTTGTGCGCAAGATGGCGGAGATTGCAGCGATTGCGTGACCTCTGTCGCCGGCAAAGATATGGCGGACAGATGCGATAGATATTTTAATTAATATTATAATGGTAGAATCTAGTCTAGAATCGTGGATTCGAACCCGAGCCCGCGGAGTATTTCAGTAGTCATGCAAAATAGCCGCTCTTGCGTTGAATTTTTATTTATTTATACACTTACTCGCCTTTCTGTCTGCTTTAGAATTGAAATAATCAACGTAAAAGCAACCGAACCCACACTATAAAAAAACTAAAGACACGTGCTTCACCTCTCAGAAGCATCTTTAAGCAATTGTCTTGTAAAATAGTTTTAATTAGGTATTTGATCTTCTAGCTATCGAATGTTGACATGCATTGTACGACAATGTTGTCAGTACATAAATTATATTTTTTATTATTATTTTTCATTTTTTTACAGTACGAAATGTTGCAGCGGTGTTCCGACCGACCAACCGGCGAGGAGACGACTTTATCAAATATCGTTGATGCTTTTTTGCGACACCCCATTTAAAGTAAGGCCTAGGATACAATTTAAAGAATGTAAACACACTTTCAATGGGTCAAACGTTAACAACTGCGGTACTGACTGCTTTACTGTACCACGAATCACACAACGACAGCTGTCATGGACCTACTGACGCCATTATCACTACATAGTATAAAATAAAGTCGCTTTCTCTGTCCCTATGTCCCTATGTCCCTATGTATGCACATATCTTCAAAACCACACAACGGATTTTGATACGGTTTTTTTTTTAATAGATAGAATGATTCAAGAGGAAGGTTTATATGTATAATACATGCATAATATACCGTGCGAAGCCGGGGCGGGTCGCTAGTTGCGTATATAAAAGAGTTACGGGTAATGATAATAATCGTAATATCGCCTATGCTCAATAACGCTTACGTATTTTATCGACGACCGGATAGCCTAGTGGCTACCCTGACTGAAGCTAGAGGTCCTGGGTTCGTATCCCGGTAGGGGCAGACAGTTGTATAATGAAAACGAATCTTTGTGCCCGAGTCATGGATGTTGTATGTATTAAGTATTTATCTATCTACATTATATAAGTATGTTTACTGGTACCCATAGTACAAGCTTTCCTTAGCTTGGGGCTGGGTCAATTGGTGTAATTTGTCCCAAGATATTTATTTATCTCTTCTAGTTAGCCTTGCTTTAGTACCTAATAGCCAGTCTGTTCCATCACTAGTCAGCACATGAAGACTTCCCGCTCACAATGCGTTGGATTCAGCAAACACGGTCGTAATTAGCGCGATGCCGAGTGGCGCGCGGTGTCGCGCCGACGCCGTACGCCGTAATGGGTTTCATATTAGGTACACACAGCAAAGCTATTCGGTAAGCAGGATAGATACGGCGCGAGCGTGCGTAGGTGCTTACCTGATTATATTGCCGTGTGTACCTACCACGGAATCTGTGAGGGATTATAACTAGTTCAAACGACCGACATTGAGCAGGGGGGCGATTTTTGATATCGCAATTGTGAAATACCGTTCGAATATGAGAAGTGTATTTGAATTTGTAATAGAGCAGAAAGTTTCGGTGACAATTAACTTTGTCGACTAATTCAAATAGAGTACTAGATATAGAGAATCTAGATAAAGATACTTGATTGTAAAAAGGTAGTACTGGTAGTACTGGTGACGGCACCAGTGTTGGACACTAAGCTGACAAGCACCAGTAATGGACACTTCATTCTTAATTTAAAGATGATATGGTTTTAAATTGACTGTTGCAAAATAAATGACTATGCCTTAGTCTTCAAAATAGTCCATGTCCGTTACTGGTGCCGTCACCCTAACATGCTTAATAAATGACCAATCATGGAAGCGGATTAATACACAAAAATGCATGTGTCTAATTTTAATCCTATAATGATGTAAAGAGTAACGCAGAAGAACGTAACCATAGCAACGTGTCAACAAAAGTGTATCCACCCATTTAGCAGTGTTTGGAGGTGCATGTAGATTTTGAAAGTCCAAAATCGCCGTGTCCCCGCCGTACTGAGTGCACCGCTAATATATTCCATCAAGCGAGTAAACGTCAATCTAGTCGCCCGCCATTCACCGAATAACGAGCTTCTTTATCACCAACGAGGGCCGACGGCCTATTCCTTAATAGCAATTCTAATGAGTGGGACTCCAGCTTTAACTGTGTGGGTGGAAGCTGTATTAGCTGTACGTAGTTAATACTAATAGGGCATGCGCTGTAATGCACTTGCTGAGGAAATTGTAGAACCAGACAGCGGGGGAGCACAGAATTATATACAGACTGGACGAAAGCCAGGGCAACAATAGTTATTTGTGTCACAAGGGAGCGAAATGGTGTATTTACGAGGGCGCTACATTGCAACCAGAATGAAGTGAAGGATTCTAAAGTAGAATCCAGAGCGTATTGAGGGATTTAGGTGTTAACGCCCAAGATGAAAATAATTTTAATTAATTTTTCACGCCAAACATTAAAAAACTTGAAAAAAGCATTCTAAATATAATTAAAGAGCTACCAGCATAGGAAATGGTGTGGTTTTACAATTATCAACTTCAAAAAATTGCATTTGCAAAAAACACTTAGAAAAGCCTTGAACAGAAAAGTTGCACTTTGATCCGTCTCGACAGGGAGCAAAGCTTACTTTTCTAAATAGGATGAAGTAAAACCGCATTCGTGGGACAATGTCTGCTTTTTCGGAAAAAAAAAACATGTTAAACATGGCAAAAAAAATCATGCTGTACTGAATATTTAATAGTTTTGAAGGTCTAATTTGGTATGGTTTAAATGTGTATTGTTACTCAGAGACAAATCATTGTTTTACAGTATGTTTTTTTCACATATTTAATAGGTCGAATGCCCGATTAGATAAATTACTTTTTTTTTTTTAAAACCGGTCAAGTGCGAGTCGGACTCGCGCACCGAGGGTTCCGTATCATTATCTATAAATATCTAAAACCAGTGTAAGCAGAGCCCTGTTCCAAAGCAAAATGTACGCAGTGTGGGGTTACTTTATATTGGTCACTGCTATATACAGACATACATACACATTTACGGTTTTCGCAATTATTCTTTAATCTGTGCTATAAGACCTACATTCATACCAAATTTCAAGATTCTGCGTTCACGGGAACTACCTTGTAGGTTTTGATTCCCTTGAGAGTTGAAAATTTGCGGAAATTTGCGGCATAAACGGCTGTATCTTTTGATTGCGTTGGCTTAGAAGTTTGATTTTTTCACAGCTTCAAGGGACAGTAGACCTGAGTAATTGATATAAATTTCAGCTTCATACCTCCACGCGTTCCTGAGAAAAAGGGTCTTGACAGACGGACGGACGGACAGACGGACAACAAAGTGATCCTATAAGGGTTCCGTTTTTTCCTTTTGAGGTACGGAACCCTAAAAACCATGAATGTAGTTTTGTTTTTACAGACAAATCTAAATGTGGTGTTCGGTTTTTCCACCCTGTTAATTAAAGTTCGTTAGTTACCTGGGGGGCTCGTTTCGTGACTTCTTTCGGCTTTAACCGCTGCAGATGGTTGGGTAGAGGCACGTCCTTGTTCTCCTTGGGTGCGGGTTCTGTTGTCGTTCTTGTTTTAGGTTTGCCGGCGTCCGCGGTGCTCTTGCCACTTACTCGGTTTGCCTGTATTTAACAAATTTTTAAAATGTGAGAATCACTACATAGTATAAAATAAAGTCGCTTTCTCTGTCCCTATGTCCCTATGTATGCGTATATCTTCAAAACTACACAACGGATTTTGATGCGGTTTTTTTAATAGATAGAGTGATTCAAGAGGAAGGTTTTTATGTATAATACTACGCAGACGAAGTCGCGGGCAGAAGCTAGTATCATTATAAATGTGAACGCGAGTTTGTTTGCTACGCTTTCACGCGTAAACTATTCAACCGATCGTGATAAAATTTGGTAGCACGCCGTGGTTCTACAATCTATCGAGTAACTTTCTATACGATGAATATTCGTCAGAGCCACAGTCAAAGTATGAAAAAAAAAGTAGTAATTTGTATTGACATTAATATTTCACTTGTTTTATGCGTAATAAATAAAATTAAGCCGGGTACTCACCTGCGAGCTTTAGTGTGGACGTGGCGTGCCGCTCGCGGCAGACTCACAGGTAAGTACTCGGCTTTACATCGGCCATTACATGTAGTCATTACATTAGGTACCTTACCTACATTGTACTTACTTTGACTTTTACTTAGTTTTTTTTTACAAAAAGCGACTCTATGCATTTTGGACACTTCTGAACACTGATTGACTGAGACTGTTAAAAACACTTACCCCCTTATTCATAAACGCTCTATAGGCGTCTGCTAACTTAGCAATCGTTTGTCCTTATCTGTGAAAGGTAAATGTCAAAGTGACAGATAAGGACAAACGATTCCTAAGTTAGCAGAAGCCTACAGAGCGTTTATGAAGAAGAGCGCTTGTAGACGTCCGTTTTTTTCACCGGATAACGGACCGTGTTTTTTTGCCGGAGTCACGGAGGTGTATGAATTATAATGAATGTGTGTACATGCACCGGACATCGGTTCGGCGAACAATTTACGCCGGATGCACCACCGCTTCCCCTCGGCGCGACGGACACCGGTCCGGTGTAAGAAAAAAACGGACGTCTACAAGCGCTCTAAGGGGGTTAGTGGATTCCTTACCATCTCTTCATACCGCCTGATAACTTCCAGCTGCTGTTCCCTCGCTATGGCTTGACGGATGGCCGGTGGTGGTTTAGCTTTTTCTTCGTTTCCTGATACACGGGAAAGTTCAATCGTAATAATAGATAAGTATTATTAACTATGCTTTCATGTAATAATAGATAAATATTATTAACTATGCTTGCATGTCATAATAGATAAGTATTATTAACTATGCTTGCATGTCATAATAGATAAGTATTATTAACTATGCTTGCATGTCATAATAGATAAGTATTATTAATTATGCGTTCATGTAATAATAGATAAGTATTATTAACTATGCTTGCATGTCATAATAGATAAGTATTATTAATTATGCTTTCATGTAATAACTAAGATAAAAATTACCTTCCTCTTCTCCATACTTCGGTAGCTAAGAATAAAAATGGATATGATTTTTTTTAAATCAAACATTTTTAAAACTAACACCTACGTGTATTAAATAAAACTGTCAAACATTTAAAAACTCCCCACAAACATGTTAACGAACGCGTATTTAGTTTTTCTTAAGCAAAATCAGTTGAAATACCTAGTTGTTGACTATTAAAATTGTATGCTATACCGAGGGCCGCAACATTCACGGCCGCGGGCCGCGTTTGAGGACCACTCGTCTGATCCATGCCATACCCTGACTGCACTCAGATCCCGTGCGTTCTGTACGACATACTCAATGTATCCGCTATATTCATATTTTTGCTAACTATTACGTACAACTTGAGTCCATGCCAAATGTCGCTTATGTTTTTGTGACACCCAGAACCGAGTATACATTTTAGTTTCTCGGTTTCGACCGAAAACTTATTCCAGTTGAGCATGAGAAAAATTAGAGGGAGACAGCGTTACTCACCAAAGAACGCGACCTTATGTATGTCGGGCTCCAGCACGAACGCGTAGAGCCCCTCGGGCGTGCGCTGCTGCGCGTACTGCAGCCCGTAGTCGCACATCGCGCCCGCGCACGTGCGCAGCGCCTTGCGCTCGCTCTCGCTGCACAACTGCAACACAGCTAGTATTGGAGCTCCGACATACTTGTGTTTGAGAACTGACGTCAAAAATTTAAAATTATTATTGAAGTAGCTGCAAAACTTAGATAGTCAGTAGGTACGAATGTAGGGGGGGGGGGGGGGGCTGTCAATATTCAAGCGTTTCGACCGCTCGGCTCATGCGTCATTGTCGTCCCAGGATTATTATCCTAACAGAAGGATAAGCCGCGACAACTTTGGACACCGTCGCGTCCAGCTCTGCTGCCGCCGGCATGCATGCTGTACCTGCACGTTGGCAGAGCGCAGCACGGGCGCCAGCAGGTGGGGCAGCAGCGGCAGCAGGCCGAGCCGCAGCGCGCGCCGGCCCAGCGCCACGCCGGCCGCGCAGCCGAGCGCCAGCGCCGACACCGTCGCGGCCAGCTCTGCTGCCGCCGGCATGCATGCTGTACCTGCACGTTGGCAGAGCGCAGCACGGGCGCCAGCAGGTGGGGCAGCAGCGGCAGCAGGCCGAGCCGCAGCGCGCGCCGGCCCAGCGCCACGCCGGCCGCGCAGCCGAGCGCCAGCGCCGACACCGTCGCGGCCAGCTCTGCTGCCGCCGGCATGCATGCTGTACCTGCACGTTGGCAGAGCGCAGCACGGGCGCCAGCAGGTGGGGCAGCAGCGGCAGCAGGCCGAGCCGCAGCGCGCGCCGGCCCAGCGCCACGCCGGCCGCGCAGCCGAGCGCCAGCGCCGACACCGTCGCGGCCAGCTCTGCTGCCGCCGGCATGCATGCTGTACCTGCACGTTGGCAGAGCGCAGCACGGGCGCCAGCAGGTGGGGCAGCAGCGGCAGCAGGCCGAGCCGCAGCGCGCGCCGGCCCAGCGCCACGCCGGCCGCGCAGCCGAGCGCCAGCGCCGACACCGTCGCGGCCAGCTCTGCTGCCGCCGGCATGCATGCTGTACCTGCACGTTGGCAGAGCGCAGCACGGGCGCCAGCAGGTGGGGCAGCAGCGGCAGCAGGCCGAGCCGCAGCGCGCGCCGGCCCAGCGCCACGCCGGCCGCGCAGCCGAGCGCCAGCGCCGACACCGTCGCGGCCAGCTCTGCTGCCGCCGGCATGCATGCTGTACCTGCACGTTGGCAGAGCGCAGCACGGGCGCCAGCAGGTGGGGCAGCAGCGGCAGCAGGCCGAGCCGCAGCGCGCGCCGGCCCAGCGCCACGCCGGCCGCGCAGCCGAGCGCCAGCGCCGACACCGTCGCGGCCAGCTCTGCCTGCCGCCGGTAAACCTGGACACAAATATTAGATTGTACACCGAGGGAATAAAGCACGGTATTATGTCACGGGCGCGATATTGAATGCTGAGCGCAGCAAAGGACTCTAGATTTAACTCTCGAGCATAGCGAGGGTGTTATCAGTTACTTCCTGAGCGTAGCGAATGAATTAAGATTAAGTTCTGAGTGGAGCGAAGGATTTAAGCGCACTCAAGACATATACAGTTTTATCTCCGAGGAGTATACTCTACTTTTCTCACCTTTTGCGAGACAATAAAAACCAAGGTAACTAGAAAAAGAATTTAATTAAAACAACATTAAAACCAAATTAACAGTAAACATTTAAGTTTGACAAATTAGTCCAGTTGTGTAATTAATGATACAGCAACATTTTTAATTGGAATCTTAGCAGTTCTATGCGTGAAATATTACAGCGTCGGCAAACACTGGCAGCTTTAGATTTTTTTTTAAATTTGTTTCATTCGTTCGAAAATCGAACGCCGCTTGCCGTGGCGTGGCCATCTCGATTTTCGGAGACGTGCGATTTTTACGAAATTGGACTTTAAGAATATAGGAATAAGAACTATGAAAAGTGAGAATCATATTACTAACCTACGGGTTATAATGAATTTCAGTACAATATTACTACCCGGCGAAAGCCAAGGGCTATAATGACTTACTTTGAGTAAGGTTTACGTGATATATAATTAGTTCGTATAGTCTGGCAGATACTGCAGTAAAATGACACTTAATATTGTCCGTTTTTGGCGAATATTAAATAGTGATGTGACTTAGTGACTGAATGAAAGAATGAACGATGTAATGAAATTAATTTACGTCATACGTTCTAGATCAAATCATTCAAGTACGCGACCTTAGTCAACCACTAGTGAAATAAATGTGGTATCATTATTTCGTAAAATGACATTTGGATGTATCATTTTACTGCAGTGATCTATCTGCCAGACTCTAGGATTTAGGACAGAAATCTGGAACAGGGGCCTGTGACGACAACAACCAGCAGATAATAAAATCTACCAAATTTTCATGCATTTCTACCATTTCTACCACTAACCTCCTGCGCTTGAGTAGGGAACTTGAGTCTCTGCGGAGTCCTCGACGCTAGTACGGTGTGGCATTTGGCCAAGCAGAGCGGCAGCGCGCCGTACAGCGAATAGTTCTGGGTCTTGAGCGTCCAGGCGTAGATAGTGTCATATAGCCGCAGCCAGGACAGGGTCTCACAGGCTATGGCCAGGCGGGAATCCACGCGGGCTTGGAGGTAGTTCTCGAATATACCTTCTGCTAACCTGTAAAGGAATTTGAAATTGGAATAAGGGACACTATGTTTATTTTTTATTTTTTACTGAACTCTTATGGGATCACTTTGTTGTCCGTCTGTTAAGACAGTTTTTTTCTCAGAAACGCATCAAGAGCTCAAGCTGAATAATATCAAATATTCACATGGCCTTCTTCCCCTTGGAGCAGAGAAAAAATTCAAATATCTAAACCAATACAAACAAAAGATAATCATTATAAAAAAATATTTCCATAAAAAAAAACCGTGTAATCAAAAGCTACGCAGTAATCTTCGTTGTCTTATTTGAAATTTGGTATGACAATATCTCATAAAACACAACGTAATGCAATAATAATAAATCTGATGTTTTTTTTATAAATCTATTTTTTTATGCAAGTGAGCTACCAACATACTTACAATTTACCCTCTTATTCATAAACGCTCCATAGGCTTCTGCTAACTGAGCAATCGTTAGTCCTTATCTGTGAAAGGTAAATGTCAAAGTGACAGACAAGGACAAACGATTGCTAAGTTAGCAAAAACTACAGAGCGTTTATGAATAAGGTGGTACGAACTAGTGCACGAATCTGACTGGCCCTGCGCCGGGTGTTTTTATAAAGGACATCCCAAAAGTCAATGTCAAGCCAAAAACTGTCCAGGGGCCCGATTTTTGAAAGCACATCACTCGAAAGTACCACTCGAAAGTTGTATAAATCTGTTTATATCTCCAAAACTACAGCTCTAATAAACTTTTTGACTACTTCACTAGAATAATGAGAGCCGTAAGTATCTTCTAAGCCACTCGTATTTAAAATTCAGCACAATTTTTCACCACTTTCGAGTGGTATTTTCACACATGTGCTTTCAAAAATCGGGCCCCAGTGATGCCAGTTACCAGGAAAACAAGCGTTAATGAATTGAATACCAAGGGCCAGTGGCGTAACTATAACGTCTGGGGCCCGCGGCAAATTCTCCAATATGAAGAAGTGCATCAGCGTAGCTGTGCTCTAAACCAAGCCAGTTCGGGGCCCCCTAGAGCTAGGGGCCCCTGGCATTTTGCCACCCTTGCCACCCTATAGTTACGCTACTGCCAAGGGCAGTGAATAGTGATCACCTGTCGTATTCCCCGGCAGCCTGTATGGTCTTCAAGACGTCCGTATCTTTATCGTTGATGGTAAATATCGCTTGCAAGCCCTGCATCAAACTCTTGTGACAGTCTTTGGTCCCTATCGAGGCTTTCTCCACGTCTGCTACTGTTACCTGTAAGAGTAGTTTAAAATTACATACATACATACACAAATCACGTCTATATCACTTACGGGGAGACAGAACCTGAGGTAACAGGATCTAAAGGCCACATTTAGCATGATTGGAGGCGTATAGGTGGAAAGGGGAATCAAAACAGTGATGGGTTGCTAGCCGCATCGCCTATAACGTGATTGCTAAGAATTTCGCCCATTCCCTCGATGGGCTTTTACCATCTGCTCGGGACGAGAAGCAACTGGTACATTCTATGTTTTTCCTTTGCTACACAAGCATGGAAGTTTTTATTAATTACCTCGACAATGATAATGATATCCCTCAGAATCTGCCAGGAAATCATTAACCGATGCCCAGGGTGCACCGGACCAAGCACTGGTCTTCCCCTCGGACAGATCCAAAAACGAACCGCAGTTCTTGACCTCACGCGGAGGAAACCCGACTCGCACCCCGACGTGCATCACTACATAGTATAAAATAAAGTCGCTTTCTCTGTCCCTGTATCCCTATGTCCCTATGTCCCTATGTATGCTTATATCTTCAAAACCACACAACGGATTTTGATGGGGTTTTGTTTAATAGATAGAGTGATTCAAGAGGAAGGTTTAATACATGCATAATATACCGTGCGAAGCCGGGGCGGGTCGCTAGTGTTAAACAAATAAAACTCATGCTGGTGACCTTTGCCGCGTCCTTTGAGCGTCCTCTCGGGGCCTTGCACTAAGCGTACCTGAGCGTCCCCTTTGAGCTTGGAGAGGAAGCTGAGCAGGTGCAGCGCGGCGCGCACGTCGGGGTGCGCGCGCGCCGCCACGGCCGCGGCCACGCGCGCCGCCACCGGCCGCCCGCAGCGCGCCGCCGCCGCGCACAGGCGGGACGACAGCCGCGCCAGCGACACCGACGACACCTGCAGCACCAGCGACACCGGCCTGCCACACCACACGAGGTGTAACTAGTTAGTCACACTATAGACCGCCCGCTTGAATGAGTCCTCGCCCGCGCGGCACAGGGGCACGGGGTGGGACGACGGCGGGGAGCTCTCGGTGCGGGCGGGTAGTGCGCCTGCCGCCCGCACCTCTCGGCCCCCGCGGTCGTCTCACCCCGCGCGGCTGCACCGCAAGGACGAGGACTCATTTATGCGGTCGGTCTATAGAGTGGACGTGAATATATACACTACTAGCTGACCCGGCGAACTTTGTTCCGCCTTAAATTTGAAAAATTCCAGTGGTTTGGGCTGTGCTATCCCGCGGGAACTATGCAATTTTCCGGGATAAAAACTATCCTATGTCCTTTCCCGGGACTCAAACTATCTGTATACCAAATTTCCACTAAATCGGCCCAGCGGTTTAAGCGTGAAAAGGTAACAGACAGACAGACAGACAGACAGACAGACAGAGTTACTTTCGCATTTATAATATTAGTAAGGATAGTAAGGATAAAATGAATGCGCGAATGTAAATATAAATAAAAACGCTTAATTAGTATAAAAAAGTATAAACTATTCGACTATAAAAGTTTTCCAATTAAATATCAATTGGTGCAACTAATATTTTAATAACAATGTTTTCTCCGGCAGTTGAATTTCATTTTACCTTTACAATTTAGGAAGTCTTAAAAATGTACATACCTACATCATTTAGGGCATATTTCACCACTCTTTGTTAAGTTGCAGTTATCTTAAGTGTCAGTTATCTATGATGACGTCTCTGTCCGTTTCGTAGTAATAAATAGAGAGACTTTGTCCTTCCCAGCTTCTAACAATCTCCGTACTAAATTTGATCACGACAGAGTTGTTCACGCGTGAAAGTTTAACACACAAATTCACATTCGCATTTACAATATTAGTTAGGACCAGTTACAATTTTATTATACGTATATATTGGCAATCATCGCTTACCTGAGCGGCCGTAAAGACGTGGCATAGAGGTTATTGCAGATAGCAATAACAGGTCTTCGCAGCGGCTGCGTCTTCGCCTTCTTCTTGCCGCCGGCAGCAGCCGTGCACCATCGCACCAGCAGCTCCACCGTCGGGAGTGGGGCTCCGTCTATCTCGTCTGTGTACAAATTTAAAAAATCAAGCAATTAAACATCGACCAAACTTTACTTTGCGAAAATCCATGAAGCAAAATTGGTCCAAGCCTGCACTGAATCTTACTAAAGTTTCGAAGAAAAATTATGAAACAGTTTAATATAATTAACTAGCCCGCAATTTCGTCTGCATAGAATTCGTTTATCGCTATCCCGCAGGAATTACGCAATTTTCCCGGATAAAAAGTAGCCTATGTGTTATTCCAGACTATAATCAATCTATGTTCCAAATTTCACCCAGATCTGTCAAGCCGTTCTGGCGTGAAAGAGTAACAAACATCCATCCACACTTACAAACTTTCGCGTTTATAATATTAGTAGGATTAATAATGTATGTATGTATTGTATAACTCTATTGTAAATAAAACACATTAATTGTACAGGTCATGAGATAAATAGATGTATACAAAGGCGAACTTATCCCTTACAGAGATCTCTTCCTGTTAACCTTCGAACGATTGAGAGGACAACAGAAACCATAATATAGAGAGTAGACATACTAGAAAGCTATTAATTATGTACGAGTAGCTCCTAATACATACTAAACTCCCATTCTGAGACCAGACCCCAGCAGCTGGACGTATTTAGACTGAAGACGGTTACAAGAATTCCTTTTTTAATTTTAGTATTGGGACGTGGAACTCACCAAGTATAAGGCAGTTAGGCCTCCGGTCCGGGTCTAGCACAGAGCGCATCAGCGTAGCGTTATGCAGAGCGGTGCGGAACGCGTCCGTGCTACGCTCGTCCGACGCATTCAGCTCCACCGGCCTGTAGCCTGAAAGAAAGAAAGAAAGAAAACGTTTATTGACACAAAACGACACATAAAGAAAATTAAAAAAAAAAAAAAAACTATGTACTAATGTGCCGAAAGTGCCAAAAGGGCCACACTCAGCATGTTGCCGCAGCGCTGATTTTCAGTGTGACCCTTTTGCCTAAAACTAAGCCTAAAACTAAAATTATAACAACAACACGAACGCCAGAGACAGTAGGTATAAGGAATAAAAAAAACAAACAAAGCAAATCTCAAATCTGTCAAATTTCAGAGCAGCTTAAGTTTGCACGCATATAGCGTTTCCGAACGAAACTGTCAACAATAAAAAAAAAAAAAAAACAAACACCGTGTCAACAATATGGGCACATTATGGGTTAACACGGAAAGACACAGGTTACATAGCAAAATTCCCATGTCAATAAATGAATACTTAATTTATTTATTACTTTCACTTCCATGCTGGTCCGGGAGCAAAGGAAAAACATAGAATGCACCAGTTGCTTCTAAAAACCCATCGAGGGAATGGGCGAAAATCTTAGGAATCGTGTTATAAGCGGCTAACAATCCATCACTTTCCACCTATAAACCCACAATCATGCTAAACGTGGCCTTTAGGTCTTGTCTTAAGCTCGGTGTACACCGTAAGGGATAAAGACGTGATGTATGTGTGTATGCATGTTATTACTTTGCTACTCAAAATTCGAGCTATATCACAGAACAACAAGCAGACAAATCAGCAGAAATACTAAGAGAGTTCAAGTCCACACAACAAACAAGCCTTAACAGATTTATACGGGAAGTGTGAATGGGTGCGTTGGGAGGCCTAGACCGACGTTCCGTGACCCAAATGGGGACGTTTTGAAAAAAGTTCAGGTCAAAGGTACCCGAAACCGACGAGCACGTATGAGGAGATTCACGAATGTGGGTGAAGCGAAAGAGGTATGTCAGGATCGTAGCAAGTGGAACAAAGTAGTCTCTACCCTATGGGAAAGAGGCGTGGGGTTAAGTAGTTCAAGTCTACATTAGGCGATGCGCATTCCCAAGTTGGCCGCTCCTCACGGCTATAGCCTGGTGAACGCTTGCCAAGCCTCGGCAAGTATGACAAGCGGCACTATAGTACATTACTGTCTAGGCCAGGAAGTAGGCAATTGCTGGCTGAGTATTGGTTTGAACGGACGAGCTTGCGAGTCCGTTTAATAATATGAAGCCAGCAATGCTATTCTGGCCGAGGCAAGTATAGTGCTTTTCTCAAAAATCGAAAATAAAACAACAACAAAAATAAATGAAAATAAAATATTGAAAATTATTTTGCTTTGCCGCCTTTTTCTATCAATGGCATTTGAAGTGTATTTTTCTACCCAAAACACCTAAAGCTATTTCAGACACAGATAAACACGTTGTCGTACTAGCTTTCTTTTTTTTAATTTGATGTTTTAAGTCTTGTGCCTTTATTTTATAATGGTGATTTGCATTTTTTAAAAGTTAATAACTAGACAGTAATGGAATTTGTATGCAACATTACTGTCGAGTTTAGCGCGACAGTAATGTTTTTTTTTTTTTAATTTTGGACTGACCGGCAACAATTAACTTCCTGTTCTGATATGTAGTTAACAATGACGACTTTAACGGACATTTTTGAGAAAAGTGTCTTACCAGCCAGCTTCGCCAGCAGATGCGCCAGCGTGGTCTTGCCGACGCCGGGCGGGCCGCACAGCAGCGCCACCTTGTGGTGCGGCCGCCCGTCCTCATCCATCTCAGGTTCGGCTTCCTTCTTCCCCTTCCAGTTATTGGTCAGCTGGAACTGGCCCGCGCGCTTGCTGAACGTGCTCCGTTGCTGTGGTTCCCTGGTTTTCACTTCTTTCTTGAATACTATCTGTAAATTGATATGAGCCAGTTCTCAAATAATTTATAGAGCTTGACATTGTATACCTATATTAAAAAAAATTAAGTACATACACATACATACATACATACACATACATACATACATACACATATCACGTCTATATCCCTTACGGGGTAGACAAAGCCTATGGTAACAAGACCTAAATGCCACGGTTAGCATAATTGTGATATAGGTGGAAAGGGGAATCATAATAGTGATGTGTTGCTAGCCACATCGCCTATGATTCCTAAGATTTTCGCTCAATCCTCTTGATGGGCTTTTACCATCTGCGCGGGCAGAGAAGCAACTGGTACATTTTACGTATTTCTTTTCTCCCAGACCAGTATGGAAGTATGTGGGCATTATTTACTATCTGTCACTTCAACAAAAAATGCAATTAGTAAAAATGTTTTGCATTGTCTGTACAGTCCATAACACATTATTTGGTATAGACCCCGTCTATTCCTCCCCAATAATCGAAATTTCTAAATGGAACAAGCTCGTCATGAGTATCACATCACTACATCGACATTCGCACATTTTTAACATAATACAACTATGAGGTTGTTGCATCGTGAACAGGACATCGTAAATGCGGATGAAACTTCCAGGAGCGTTTGCCTCGGCGGCATCGATATGAGCACTACGCGCCAACACTCTGCGCAGTCACTTCAATCAACCAATTTCAAATAGGTACGTAAATTATCCATGAAATTCCCGATGCATCCCAATTAGTTACCTTGTCCCACAGATGCAACCAATGCAGCAGTGCTCGGTTCACGGGCTCATCAGAGAGCAGATCTACATAAGACTGCGGCCGGAACTTGTCCACCCACATCATGTTATCGTTCTCATCTGTCTCCACAACTTCCACAGCAGGTTCGGATTCCTTTGATAGCTGTTGCTGCTGCTTCGCTTCCAACTGGAATAACCAGAAGAATTTTCTTTTATTTTTTACCTTACATTTTGAAGAGGCTTTAGTAAACCAACCGAGACTGTTGGATTTGCAGGACTCCACAGGACACTACATCTTCTAAAAATCCCATTTATTTAAAAATGGCAAGAATTCAATTTTTCATCAAATTCAAGAGACAACTTAGTTGTATGTGTCCATATTGCTCATAGAATGCTGACAAAAAAGACCTAAAGATAAATCAGAGAACCTCAAATTGTTTACTAAAGAAACTTAGTAACAGATGCATTTACACTTCTGTTTCACTTATAGGTAACATTTATAATTCAGTACTAGAAATTCTGCCTGAGGCCTTTGCCGCCAAGCAAGCAGATAAATAAAGAAGGGGGAAATAATAATAATAATAATAACAATAATAATTAAATTTATGTAATGTTTTTTCTTTTCTTAATAAGTAATATAAATGTATTAAATTGTATCTGAATAAAGGCTAATAATAATAATAATACTAGAAATTCTGTACAGAAAAATTGGCTGACAAAAATCAATACCTCTAAATGCTAAAGTTTGTATACAAATGGATGAGTCAGTGAATGATTGAACTTCAACCGTTCTGGTGTGACAACCCCAGAACAGCAGATATATCTGGATGAAATTTGGTACAGGGACTATAGTATATATGGGCTAACTTTTGTCCTAGAAATTTGTGTTGTTCCCTTAGGATTGTAATAAACGCATTACCGTAATCCGGGGTGACCTTGATTTATGTGGTGACTTTAAAAAGTAGTTATAATGACGAAATCATTAATTTTTGTTTGCGTTTACTGCTTCCAATCGATGTCATCATCAATCTTCTTTTGTCTACATGCAAAATTATCTAAATAACCCCAGTTAACAGTATTCACAGACAGTGTGGCAGGCAATAGCTAGTCACTACATAGTATAAAACAAAGTCGCTTTTTCTGTCCCCAAATCCGTATGTATGCTTATATCTTCAATACTACACAACGGATTTTGATGCGGTTTTTTTTAATAGATAGAGTGATTCAAGAGGAAGGTTTTATAATACATGCATGATATACCGTGCGAAGCCGGGGCGGGTCGCTAGTGTAATATAAACCAGGCAATCAATAGCTTCAATTTGTTTCATACGGCTTTAAGTATAAGGATTTTTTTCTCACAAGTTTCCGAGCCTCAACCCATGTGTCGACATAAGTGGCTTGCTGTGTCATCTTCTCTGCCGCCACATCCAGAGACTGTTCCCAAGACTCCTCAGACTCCAACCTGACATAGATTCTTTCACCATCCGAGTTTGTGAGGGGCATGAATGCCCATCTGTAAATGCGAAGACCAATTCAATAGGTTAGCATACATTTTTTACAAATAAATTTAGATTGTTATGAATAATTTTGATAGAACATGAAAGAAAAATATTTGTTGACACAAAAAGGAGAACAGCCAAAAAAAGCCCATATGTTCTCTAAAATAAATGGTCTGTAGATTATCTACAATCCATAATCTCTTAGAATGACATTCGGATTTGTCTTGCTGTCCCACTCAATATCATGAGTTTGATACTTAAATCGGCTGATGGGACCTACTGGCAATCTAAAAGCACACAGACTGTATGTAATGATACCACTGATAAATACCTGAAAATACAGAAACTTTTATACACTTTTTTTGTGTATTAATTATTGACATTTTACTTGTTTACTTTTATAATGATATCTATTGATCTTTGACTTGTGTATTTATTGTATTATCATAATTTAATCAAATCATCTTTTCTGTCTGCCATCAGTCATAAAGTCAAACAAACTAAACTATACAATACCTAGGTATATCCAGAGAAAGATTTTCTTTTACATTGTAATCGGACTTAGCATCAGCCTGCACCTTAGAAGGTTCTAGAAGCAGCAGCCGCAGCCTCCGACCCTCAATAATCTTGTTTATCAACTCTTCATCCTCCTCTTCTTCTGTCTTCTGCTTTTTGCTTGGCAACAGGATATCATCCTCTATATCACCAATATCTCCGAAAAGATCATCTACCGTTCTTTTACTTGATGTCAAAGGAGTTAATTCCGGCTGACTCGGTTGGCTCAATGGAAGTGAATTTATACCATCTATGCATTTAGCTACTTCTGTTGTCTGAGATACTGTCGTTAGATTTCTTTTAACTGATGGACTCGAGAAATCGAGACTTCTTTTTGCTGGTAATGGATTTCTTCTAACTTCATTAGGTTCTGGAAACGTAGACACTGTTAGAATAATATGATTGTCTGGGCAGAGGTCGATAATAAACAGTGTTTATGTACTTTTCGTAGCAATTTTTCGGCAATAAAAGTTACAATAGCAAAATTATCAACGTCCATTTCGCAGGGTGGGGGACACGTGCTCTTGAGGCCTGATTTATGTTATAGCTGATTTATATGGCTTCATTCGTTCAAGGAGGAAACGTGGATTATATTTAGCAATAAGAAGAGATATTAAATAAGCTGTTTACCTGGACTATCTTCTCGTAGCATCTCTAACTCATCCGCATACATGAGTTCATACTCTTCATCCGGATCCGGAAAGTCGCCCATTGTTTCTAAATACAATGTACGATCTACAAAGAAATGCTCAAACAATCAATATAAAATGTAAAGAGCAAAATGATTTATATTACGTAAAAATAATACTTTTTTTTAAAAATTCACGCCGCTAGACGAAAACAAAATAACTTCAAAGTCAAACAACTGTTGCTGTCACCTGTCATGAGGCTGTCATTTTGTTAATATTTGGTCAAAAGTAAGCATTTATAAAGGCGTCTCGAACAGTTTTCTGGCCTATTACAATTAGTAGGCTGTGTGTGCTAGTTGTGTATTTTGGTAGAAAAAAAGAATAAACTAAGTCTATGGTCTAAGTCTACGAAGAGTATATTTTTTACCTTCAATTTTTGCTTTCGTTCGTTACTGCTTTTCATCGTGTGTGGGATGTTCCTTTTTGCGTTCATCAAGATATTTTTGAAAAAACATTATTATTATCCTGTGCATGAATCTTGTAGCTGACTTTTTTAGGTATGTGTGTATGTCATGATTACACACAAACGGATAACTCACGTATAAAAAGTCGAGTGATGCTCGACCTGTTTCGGACTATTTCGTAGTCCTTCTTCCTGGAGCGCTCGCCCCGGCGGCAGCGAAACGAACACTGCGCGCCAGCGCTCTGCTCACGCGGCTGTTCGACGCAACTGACAGCGGCGGACAAGTACCCTCGTTTCCATCGTCATTTTTATTATTGTCAAATGTAGGGCAGCACACAACACTGACTGACGTCACTCCGTAAAGGTTCGCTCACACTCTCCGTCCGAAACATGTCGAGCATCACTCGACTTTTTATACGTGAGTTATCCGTTTGTGTGTAATCATGATTAAGTCTCACGGTAGTATCATGTTGAATGAGTCTATTTATATCTCCATTTATTATAAATGTGTTTCATGTATTATATATTTCAGTACTTAGCATATATTAATATAATAATATGTTCTAAATTGCACCACCTGCTGAGATCTGTTCTGTTCTCCAGTCCATTATGGTTGCCTGGTAGAGATCGCTCTGTAGCGATAAGGCCGCCTATTGTTACCTTGTAATATTATGTATACCTTTTTCTGTTTTGGTTGTTATATGTGGTGTTCAATAAAAAGTTATTGTATTGTATTGTATTATCTATGTATTTCAGCATCGTCACGATAGACTGGATCGACAAGCGCGATCGATTTGGCTTTGGCTACACTTGTTTTTACCGACTTCAAAAAAGGGAGGTTCTCAATTCGTCCGAATCTTTTTACTACGAAATTGAATTCAGTGTCGGTAAAGGTAAACTAAGCTAATCACAACCAATTACCCTAACCCTACCCAATCAATTCAAATTTTCAAGAAATGAACAAAGAAGGGAAACATTAAATAAAATAACATGTATATGAAAGTTTTTTTATAATAATTGGGTATATTTACAATAGATTAATTAACAAACGTGAATTACATGAGTAGGTAATATTAGAAGAGGTACCTGATCAGTAATACCTTCGATTATAATGCACATCCGCATTCGAAATATCAAAGTTTACACTATTAATATCAGAGATCAATGGAATTCGATATTAAGCTGTATCTGGCCATATCTGACTTACTCCTAGTAATTGGAATGTACATAATTAAACTGCCATTCGAAAAATAAAGAAAACAAGTCAATTTTCAGTAGGAACTAGTCAAAAATAAGTGCGCCCTTAGGCATTCTTTCGAAGCCACAGTACGCTTAATACGGATTTTTATTAAGTGAAGCGATATTATGGATACTCCTTCACACTCCTCAGTTTACTTCATCTAATAAAAATACGAAATTAAAAAAATCTAAAAAAATCTATCTTGATTCATTATTACACTGTTACAAACCAGAATATTACAAGATACTTTTGAATTTCAGTACAGGTAAATAGGAATTACGTTTTAGATAGATATTTCAGACGGCATCAAGATCTTGACTTAAATTTAATCCAACCAACATCTTAACACTACGTACTTATACGACAGGGTGACTGCTTCGTTTCGAGATGTCTACTCTACCAACTTTTTTTCTCATACCTGCATTTTAATGAAAATAATATTTGAATGGTCACTTTTATAATCAAACGTCTTGACCGTGCAGTTACGCTGCAGACAACTCTATTTAAGAACGTTGGAATTATCCATAGGCTATTGGATATTTGATTGAAGTCTACACAGAGTCTACACAGATTTAAAAATTGGACTAAATATTTATACAAATTGATGATAAAATATCCAATTTTTTTATAACTTGGAGAGTTAGTGTGATAATTCAGGGAGCACTTAATAATGAGTTAAGTATTGCCAAAATAATTAGATTACATTGTCCAAAATTTTCATCAGTGTAGGTACGGAGACTTTATGTAGGTACGTAGCACAAATTACAAAAGTGGCCATACAAGTTGAAAGTTCCAATGTGGCTTTAAGGGTAACTTGAACTTAACTGTGCTGCTTTTCATTTCAAAATCGAAACCTATCATGATGATCGTTTACCTTTGTAAATCATCATCTCGTGGTCTCTATAATGTCTCTATATTCTTAGCAGTTCGAGGTTTTTTTCTGTACCTATCTAACAATGTTTCTAGTAAAAGGACTTCTTTTCTAGTTTTTAACATACGTTACAGGTATTTTTAGGAAAATCATATCAAAGAAAGCATTTCGTAGCATGTTACTTAATGAAAACTGAAGGCATGTGCAAGACATCTTCCATAAAAACGTTCTGAAACTGAACGCCAATATTTTGGTCTCTCGTAAAGTAGTGCACCTCCATGGTAAACCCTGGTACATATGGTTAAATATCCCCCTCGTCGTTAGGTAACTGGCTTATACAGAAACATACTATCTGAGGTGTAGTAGAACAAATTATTATGGCCTTACATTATCTAACCACATCTACGCATAAATACAACAAGTATGGAATAAATTAAATAATTATAACAGAACAAAACTTTTATCACAAACACAAAGCTAATTCAATAAACATCACAGACATCTACTTCCCTAATCGTTATGAGATTCCAGTTTCATTAAATACTTCTTCTTACATCCATTCTTTAACGTTTAATTTAACTATGGCACTCGGTGCTTCTTTATGTAGTAGGTACGTCCGCTGTCATGTTTTTAAATTAAATCGAACTCTAAATTAACTTCAACAACGAAAAGAGCACGAAAGCTATTTCAAATTGCAACATTTTGAAGCTTAGTTATTATTTTTAGCGTGCTAGCTATAGAGTAATTAAAACGTAAACATCAGTCCTTTTCGCACTAGCATGTACCAGTAGACGAAGTATGAAATGTTGTACAATCATATTGAACGCTAACCTCTGAAACCTTACGCTCGTAGGGTGTGCTCCCACTAGTCCCGCTCATGCGAAGCCCGCTGGGTTTCTCAGCACCGAGTGCCTCGGCAATCACGCCTCCAACCCATACCAAACACCAAACCGACGTCAATCACCACACCAAACTAGATTTTATGACTTAAATATAATTTATTCGATATTACTGTACAAAACGCTTAATCGTTCGCAATATTTGACCTATTTGTTACTAAATATAACTTCCTTCAATGGTTCAAAACAAGTCCCGCTTTGAGCCGGCCATACCAATTACGTACACTTCATAGAAGGATTCACCGGTTATTTTAGTTGACGGTTACCCACTATATTGCATCCTCCCGGCTGCGATTTCTCTAATATCGTCTAACTAGGTATATGGCATACGAGCATTTCACTACATTACGAAACTCTTAACTTACTACTAACCGCTGTTCTATTGGACTAATACGCCGCTGCACCTGCAGGCTGCGGCTCGAGAAAATAACTGTATCAGACGAAATATCTACGTTAACATTACAGACATTAATTATGTAAAATGCAGCATATCAACTGTTCGTTGCGGCCGTGAGCCTGGTCACGAACACATCTGCAGCTGTGGCTGAGCCAAGTAGTAACAGAACGGAGGAAAGACGAGATGACGGGGTTTTGGATAAGGGACCGAAAGTTCGAGAACTCGCCATGCAACATTAGTAAAGAATCTATTGGTAGCGGTTGTAACTTCGTAATTCGTTCAGTTCGTTCGAACAAAAACTTCCGCACAAAGAAAACTTTTTCCACTAATTTATTAGCGACGTACCCTTCCATTGTACCTTTGCTCGTCCATCGCTATTCGTGTTTTCCTTTTTCGTTCGTCCTCGCCAATTCGGGGGAATTGTCATGATTCCAAATAAAGTCTTGGTCAATCGTCGGGGCATAGAGTATTAGTAATAAAGTCCTTGAGCAAATAACGAAGTCTCATCATGCTGCATTTCGGACAAACATGAGGCTTGCTGAGGAATATCAATAAGTTTACAAAATGAGTATTATCTATCGAAAGCTTCCAGGATCCTTTCATACGGCTACCACCTACAAATAAACTTGCATATCACTACCCTCGGATCGCCAAACGTGAATCCACTTAAAGTTATTAATTGGCTTCGTCTGGAACTATCCTAAATCCAGAAACGTTACCTAAAGCCACCGTCCACCGGTCTTTGCAGACGATTGAACAAGACCTTGGGTCGTGTAGAGCCGACATCAAACTCGACTGGGGCGGTCAGTCAAAGCTAACCTGAGCACCGCCACGTCTGTGTGTCAGGCAGCCGAGAGCGCGTGAGGGGGGGCGGGGGCGGGATGCGCGGGCGCGGGGGGTGGAGGGCTTTCGACGGCACCGCACGCTTTTAGTTCTGTGAACACTTCAGTGAAGAAGCCGGGCTCGGAGTTGATCCGGAGCATGTTGAAGGAGAGTCGATCGACGATGAGAAGACAGCGGTCCCAGAATTTATCCTTGGAGTCTTCTACGAGGAATGGTTTGAGAGGGTAGGAGATCTCGTTGCCCATGTAGGAGTAAGAGAGGTAGAGGCAGGTGAGCACCACGGCTTGCAGCTCCTGCGGGCGCCCGATGCGCTCGCCGTCCACCAGCTCGCGGACCAGCATGTACACGAACACCACGTTAGCCGGGTTGATGAACGCCACGTCCTGGAACATGCAAACGTAGAGCTTTACGACTAATCTTTCGGCAAGGGGAACATCATCAACATCATTATCTCCAGCCCTTACACGTCCTACTATTGGGGACAGGCCTCTTGGGGAAGATGCTAGGGACAAATTTACAGAAAGTTATTTGAAATGTAAAAGTTTGCTAATTTATTAAAATGTAGGCAAGGAAGGACTTAAAGCTTGATTTTTGTATGAGATATTTCCTACAAACACGATCAAGGAAGCCTCTCTTGTAATAGTGACTGTAGTGCGCAGCTATGTATAAGAGTTTACTAAATCTGTTGAACGTGCTACGGATAGGCATTTTGTGGTTGACCGAAATGTACTCCTATGTAGAGTTTTTTTACTGCGTAAACTCGAATATTGTTTTCCTCGCGTGAATCATAAATGTCATGATCGCTCGTTTAGATGCAAATAATTTCATATGATCCAAAACCATTCGATCATGATCATGCTTTCGGTAACACGCAATGGCAGACCAATGATAAAATATTATGGATCTGGATTTTGAATAAGTTGGTACATCGACAACTCTAAGTGTTAAAAATGCGACTGCATTCAATACCACGACTAATAATTAGTACTTATCAGTGGCTTAGCTATAGGGCTGGACTGGTAACTCTACGGGCTCTTAACTTCTTCCATACCCAATAATTGCGGGCATCTGAGGGTCGGAGACCTGGTGACCTGACACACAGGACTTCCCTAGTTCGGGCACCAGTCTCCTCCATACAGGTCTGATAGTTTGGTTAAGCTTTTAAACTGTTTTAAATATAACTTGCAATGTACTTAATGGTGGAGAAAAAAAAAAAAAAAAAAAACTCTAGCGGCCCCCGAACTGATTGAGTCTACAGTACAGACGGAATATTGACGCACTTCTTTTAATCCCAAGATGGAGGGAAAAGACTGTACCACGGGCCCCAGAAGTTACGCCACTGGTACTCACCCAATTATTATAAATCTGAAGATTCTTTAAAACAATTGACTGAAGAATTGAATAGGATATTGTGGTAGAGAACAGTGAACCATTTTTTTTACAGCAAACGCAATTATCGCGCTACCTATTGTTGAATATTCACATGCGAAAGTTCAATCGAAATTTTGACCTCTGAATAGCTTTAGCCTTAACTTGTTTCTTTACAAATTCCGTGAGTGAATGACGTCAGTTGCGCCACGTAATTTTGAGTCAATTCATATTGATTCGCCCCGAAATAGTCCGGCTCAACTCTAACAACCCCACTCCGACAAACGACATGTAGGTTTATAGCTCACGAAATATAAATTTTATGATGTACTTATCAGCATACCGAGCCCTAAGGAAAACGCGTTAAATTTGATGATTTGTTGGTTCCTTATTGACGTGAATGTTTTGTTTGTGGGTATGTTACACTGGCTAGCTATTTCCAGCTAGCTGCGTAGGTTGGAAGTAAGTACAGTTTAATAATTACTGTGAATAATTAAACTGTTTTGACTTCCCTACCTTACTTTTGACATTTAAACTTAGTCAAAGTTTTCCCGAGCTACTTGAATAAAGTGTTTGTGAAATAATATTGTGCAATCTAGGTATCTACCAAAGTAACTTTGCTCATTTATGCACAATGTGTAAACCACTCAATCACCAAATTTGTTGCGTAATTAGATCTGGATTTCAAAACAAATCTTTCGAAACGTCGGTAAAAATAGCGACGGCGAAATGCATGGGTCTTCAATTTTTGACGTCGCTCTCGACAAAAATTACTTCCTTTGTTTGAACTCGAGAAGTCGTTGTGCAATCATTCCGGACCGCCCTCGCAGAGAACTGTTATCCGAAATAGAACACAAAAAATGCTAAATACAATTTCACATTTACGGAGAAAAAATGTATTTCTAACAACATTTTTCAAAGACATAATAAAATAAATTGTTCAGACGAAAGTGACGCTGTAAGTGGTATAAAAGTTGTGTTTATTTTATTGTAACTGTTCAGAGAAATTTATAAAGAACTAAGCAACTTTATGTAACTCTACGTGATCATTTATTGAATACATAAATACATAAATCATGTCTATATTCCTTATGGGGTAGACAGAGACTACGGTAACACGACCACGCATGCATCATCATGATCGTGGGCGTATAAGTAGAAAGGGGAATCAATATAGTGACGGGTTGCTAGCCGCATCGCCTATAACATGATTCTTAAGCTTTTCGCCCATTCCCTCGATGGGCTTATCATCTGCGCGGGAAGAGAAGCAACTGGCACATTCTGTTTTTTTTACTCCCTGGCCAGCATGGAATTTATTTAATTGTACCGGTAAAAGTATTACTGTAGTTGTACTGTAGTATTGACTTAAATTAGTTGTTTATGTAATAATGTATCTAAAGCAATATTTAACGGTAAAGCCGAAAAAGTAAAAAATAAAAATCAAGAAATAAAATAAAAAATCTTGATTCATTCAATATTTAATATGCCTAGGATAGGATGAGTACATGGTGCTAGCTTTCAAGTTATTGACCTATTGTCCTGACTTATTCTCCTGGCTTGGCACAGGGTACAGCTTTACACGACTCTACCAAACTTGAATTGAACCCAGTGTCATTCAAGTCGTAGAACGAGCTACGACACGAGCCTACGCGCCTACGTCGTAGCTCTCGTAGACCTCTACGTTTCCAGTCTAGTATTTGTTCTTGTATTAGAAAATGCGAAAAGCGGGTAGCGAAATTTCATCACATTTAGAAATACTTGCGAACCGCACTCGTAAGGCTGGGGATTCATTGATGCGGACAGATTTACAGAATTCGACAAACCGCGTTAGTTTAAAATATACGTCTTAGAAATGTATTTGCAGATTTTTTTGCATGTCTAAACTGGGCTTAACAAAGTATAAACAGCAATCGAAACCACTTCTAAACATATACGATTCACCGCAGCGTTAGGGTGAGGTTAGACGCGTCGCGACGCTCGCCCGCGATCGATCTCGGTCGTACGCTTCGCGTCCATATTGAATGAACCAACCACGGACTTAGGACGAATGGATGGGCCGTTCGCAAGGAAACTCACTTGTCTATCGTTTTCGAGAAAAGTTTTTCTTTATACCACAAAGAAAGCAAAAGACCAAGTGGGTAACCTGATGATAAGTGAGCATCACCACCCATGGACATCTGCAACTATATTTTAATATAAAACAAAACGTAATTAAAAATTGTAACATGGTTCAATGCAACAATCGAGACGGTCAAAGCCTCTAGTGTAAGTTTTCGCATATGAAAATGTCTCGAACACGTCTTTTCCTCTCGCAGATTTTTTCTCATACATTGAAAAAAAAATGCACTAACTTCCGGCACCACCACTCATTAGGTTTTTCGACATTTATTTTTAATAATCTATAAGCTATAAAGACGCCGTAAATTAATAATTAGTCCTTGTACCTGAGAAATTCCATAAATTTACCGCTCCGAAATGACGGCATAGCGCTCAGAGTTATTTTATGATATAGTAACAGCCTTCTAAGCTTCATTCACACTGGTTCATTTCACATGTTTTTTTTCCATGAGCTTGTAGCAATGTGTAAGGACTTAATTTAAGTATATTATTCTCTTAGATCATATATCACAAACTTGGGTATGATAGAGATAGAATATTTTTACTTGAAAATAATAAATATTAAAGTAAATTGTAGCTTCAATATCACGACAATGGTGCGACAGAGGACCAAAGATCACTAAGATTTATTAAACAGAACTAAGCATGATTTCCTCCTTTTCTTTTGAGGGCACTTGGTGTTTTCAGGACGAAGTGAAGAGTTTGACAGATGGCATGTAAACCCCTTATTCATAAACGCTCTATAGGCCACTGCTAACTTAGCAATCGTGTCCTTATCTGTGGAAGGTAAATGGCAAAGTGATAGATAAGGACAAACGATTGCTAAGTTAGCAGAAGCCTACAGAGCATTTATGAATAAGGGGGTAAGAGTGTAGGAAGGGGTGGCTGAAGGACCTCGGATTTAGAAAATATTGTACGGAGCTCATCTCATCATTTTCCACTTAAAATAATATTTAAGTTGCGACGTACCTCCTTTGTTGTTTTAGTTCTAACCAAAATTGCAATTAACCAGCCTTTTTACAACTTTGTCGCGTAAAGCCATCGCCGTATTTAACAAGGTCAATGTGATGTATAAGTGAAAAGGTACTACGTACTGTGAAAAGGTTCAGGTACTTAAGTATAATTTTAATGCAAGGTTGTCGCTCGAGGGCAAAGTTATCAACGGCTTTTAATGAGACAGCTGCCATACTTACGCTTGTCATGGTAACACGACTTTCTTAAGAGAAAATCGCGTGTGTAGAGTGGAAACGTCATACAATTTATATGTAATATTACGCCAAGCCGAACTTGGCGATTTACTGCACTCTGTTTGGTTAACCGAAGGTCGAAAGGGTAAATAAAGATGAGCAACCAGCTAATAGCTTTGCAAAAACGATTAAGTATGATCGATTTCGATAGTTAATGTTTGATCGTTGTGCGGCATAGTAAATTAAACTCTATTAATTTTAATTACAATGCAAAAAGTAAATAATATAATTAAAATCTTAATTACTTAAATGGGTTTGTTCAACGTAGAACATAAAGGAAAAACAATCGTTAAAAAAACTGTGAGTGTAAAATATAGAAGCCGAAAAAGACTGATGTGTTGCCACAATAGGGGCTATCGTTTCTTTGTTCACCAGTTGGCGCCACTGTTGACTAATGTCCAGAAGGATAGCTAGAAAAAAATTAGCTGTTACCTCGGCAAACAAGCATGCTTTTGGCAAAAAATAAGTTTGTAAACACTAAACAAACAAACCTCTGAATTAGCTGCTCTTTGAGGCCGCTTATATTTGCGCTTCTTTTTCTTAATTCCGCTTTTAAAGCATTCACATTCATCGCCAAATAATCCATATTTGCGATAATTTCACGAAGAAGATCACTTTTCAACAGGTAAATGAAATAATTATAATTTATGTCACGAAGCCCGCAAAAACCAGTGAAATGTGAGTGTTTGACCTCACGCGACACTAGCGCCTCTAGTGAAAATTCACGCGAAAATTCACGCCCCCACATTACCACTCTAATTACGGATTTTCTCAATGCCCGAATGGCATTCTAAGTGCTCACACTTACTGTATGCATGTAACATGTAACACCCTCATTGTGTTCAAAATAAAATGTAACATTGATTTGTTTTCAAATAACTGCAGAGCGTGAGTTTATCTGTCCTATGCTTGTGACACCGCTTTCATACAAAGCTCTTCGCCTGTGCGTAAATAACGTCTTATATGAGAAATTGCGCCATTTCTCGGAAATACGGGGCAGGGCTTATATATTACGTGGTTACTGCGCATTGGATGAGGGTTTTTGCTTTTTATCGGATAAAATACGCAAACTATTTCAAAGTCTCTGAAACGTGTAGTCTGTGTTGTATTCGTTATAAAGATGTGATTTATGTATAGCATATTTACAGAAAATACTTTTGGACATAAAAGCTCGCCATTGTAAAGTAGTTACCGAGTGAGTAATCTAGAATAAAATTGATTGAAAACATGCTACTCCACAACCACTCGTGTAAAGCGACTACGTTTGTTAGACACATATTATATGTTTACATGCAAAACCCACTTGCACTTAAATCAACATAGTACGACGTTGGTGAGCAAGAGAGACAGTTGTGATAAGTGTTGTCGATGTACTGTAGTAGGTTTTTGGAATTAACTTGCACAGAGTTTTAAACGCTTTTACGTCTTGTATGGTGTTGATAATTAATTAAACAGTTGAGTCTGTGTAGGTATACAAGAAATAACCAGAACGCAGTCATCAATTTCAGTTTGGCTTAATTTTATTTCATAAAATATGAATTACATGACATTTCCTCTATTAGGTTGTTTGCTCTATGGGTCTAGTGACATACATGTAGCTACATGTCGCTTGGAAGTAGCTGTCTCGCACGTGCGTGTGGTGGTGGAAAGCGAGTCATACTGTATTTTGTTGTTTATTATGGACCTCCACAAAGTAACGCGTAATACAAAAACTGCTCTACATATATTATGATGCAGCTTTTCCCACGAATGCCCAAAAGTAATTTCTGTGAAGTTAACCAAAAGGTGTAGGTCAGGGGCTCCCAAAGTGTGCGCCGCGGCGCCCTGGTGAGTTCTATCATTATCCGAAACCACAAATATTCGCGGGTACCTATTTGAGCGCTCGCATCGGTAAATAATATAGCAACAATACAACTTAGCTAAGGCAGGGCGCCGTTACAAAATACTAAACTTGTAACGGCGCCGCAGGTTGAAAAAGATTGGGAACCCCTGGTGTAGGTAAAGTAGAATATTTCATTGTTGTTCATTTTACTTTTCATACAACTTTCTACGGGTAGTGACTCGGTTTCTTTGCTCCCGAACTCATTGCAAAAAAACGGGCACCTGAAACTTTTCATGCCACGAAGTATTACATCATTTTTTATTGTTTGTAACTTTACTAAATAAAGGCGAAAGTCAATTGAAGTTGCCTTATTTTTTTTAACACATGAATAATTTCCTAAAAATCAAAATAACACAAACGTGCTCGTTTTTTGCAATAGAGTAATGCACACACAAGGAGTATTAGAATTACTCTGGGATATTTCAGTTTTCTTTATATGACAAGGAAGGCAAACGAGCAAGTGGGTCACCTGATGGTAAACGGGCACCCACATGAACACCCGCAACTCTAGAGCATTTCGCAGCACATATCGGTTGAGGGTTTTCATCGCCATTTTTTATTTCATATTTAGTCACCATTGAACATCCACCAAAGTGTAGAAACATTCATTTGCCACAATTAAATAATCCTCAAAAATGTTTAAGTATTCTGGATAAAAGAATTAAATTATAACAGACTAGCTTCTGCCCGCGACTTCGTCCGCATAGAATTATACATATACATCTTCCTCTTGAATTATCTATTAAAAAATACATCAAAATCCATTACGTAGTTTTAAATACTTTGTTTTATACTATGTTGTGATGATGCCCAATACTCAATAAATAAATATTAAGTAATTAATTCTCGATTAAGACAGTACATACATAGCTTAAATAATCAAACTGGGCACTTAGTTAATGTATACTGGCTAAGTAACCTTTATAATAACTAGGTGTCTAATCACGTTTGCGTAAGCCCGGGCGACAGTTCCCCTGCATTCATTAACCCGGTTAAGGTGTGAACAGAGACACAATTTGGGTTTACGACTCTACATATCCACACATAAAGGTTTATTGGTGTAACTACTATTATCCCCGTTTAAAGGGAGTGTTACGCCTTATTTGAGCACGTCCCTTAGACTAGATGTGTAACGCATGTATCGATGAAGAAAGCGAAATTGTGCGTCATTCGTGATGTACGCCATAGAGGGAAGGGGTGAAAATCTTAGGGTTCATGTTATAGCAACCCATTACCTTTAGGTCTTGTTACCTTAGGCTCTGTCTACCCCGTGATTTATGATATAAAATGGAACTGAACATTTCTACACATTTAGGCGACTACTGAACACTTCCAAGACACTCCATTTTTTCTCACACACCAATGGAATTTATGAAGCGGTTTCCAGCTAAATAAGATCATCATCATGTTTCTAGCGTTTGTGCCGGCAATTTAAGTCCACTTGTCAGTCTAAACCCAATAATTGGCGTGGGCACTAGTTTTACTAAAATAAGCTGAAAGTAAGAAATTGCTCAAGTGATATTTTTTGTTGTTTGAATGTATATTCCACTATGTAACTTCGTAACTACAAATATCAAAAGCTTCAAATTTGGCGTGCAAGTAAGTAATTGTTAACAGGTGACACTGTTTTTAAGAGGATTTCCCGAAATATTTACAGTATATGGAACAAAATGAATGATTTTATACTGTGCTGCTAAATATTATAGTGAAAGTAATTCGGTGCAACTCACATTTAAAGCTTTGGATTTGGGGGATGTGAGTGTGAGTGTGAGTCCATCTTAGATTCGAGGCTGTCCACAAACGATGACTAAACGTCTCCGATGCCTTCGCCGCCACTACGCATTATTTTTTTGACGTAAAAAAAAGGTCATAAAGCATTGCTTCATTAAACTGATTCATAAAATAGTGCTGAGTTTAGTAATGTTTATGTCCATTTTATCGTCTAGTTATATATACCTAGCCTTAATTCCACTGCATCATTTCTTAATATTGGTAATTAAAACCCAAGCTAACTCATTAGTAAATAACCCATAATTTAAATCCGACAAACAATTTACGGAAACATAATGTCGCATTAGCATTACGCGCTCATAAGGCAGCAGGCGACAGTAATGGTCTAACACTGCGAGGAATTCTTCTGATGCTATCGTATTTATATAATAAACCGGAATTTCATAACTCTAAGACATCTTATGTACGCATATTGTCTTGTTTATTAACGTGGTACACTTCTTTGAGAACGCATCCGTTAACAATACGATCGCTACTCAGAATACACACAAAGAGAGATAAGAGAATACCAAATACCACGCTCGGAATTTTTTCAGGCAATCGAAATATCTAAATTGTCCTACCCAGTGGTCCCAGTCCTGGTATGGGAAAGCTTGGGTTCCCACGCACCCCGTTATCTTAATCATTAGGTATTGAATAAAAGATCTGACTTATCTTCTGACTAACACTCATTTGGTTCTACCACTAGCTAGTTAATTCCATTATTCAGTTTCTGGTCTTCTTCGATTGCCTTTGTTTTGCTTCACAAAATGTTTTGATTGACATTGCATGATCTTCGTGAAATTTCCTTAAACTTGTTTTTAAGCTGAAACTAGGAAATAAAGTACGAGTACTTTCTTCGCCAACTATCAACGACAGATTGAAACTATTTTACACGACGTACCACTGCCTCGACTTTTCAGTTAGAATTTAACGTAACTATTTGAATCTGCAAGTACCTACATACATACCTACTATATGTACGGATGGCATAACAGACGCATAGGTTGATAGCTTCCAATATTCAGTGAATCACTGGACACACGTCGCGGAGTACACACGAGCCGAAAATTAATATCACATTAACTTTCTATCTATAAAAGTTGCTTAGTACAAGTGAAGTAATAAATTATATTAAAGTTAAGTGCTATTTGAAAATCATATCGTGGGTAGCATTATACACTTGACCTTTTGTAAATACGAATAGGTACTCAGAGCAAGAACGCCCACAAATTTATTCCTACACAAAAGTAAAATGTATCTATAGAGGACAAGAACTGTAATTTGTTGATCTATTTAGTATAACGAAGAATAACAAACGAAGACAGTTAAGCAAACATAGATATGTAAGTACGCGGATACTTAAATACTGCTTCACTTTAAGATTGTCAACTACTTGAGAAAGAAACAAAAGACTGGCCCACCCACGCCACGGCTGGATCCTTAGTTACCAGCCGATATTGCGCAAAAGGATGTTGGCCACCGCTTTATATCCACCCTAATGCCGCGTTCCGGAAACAAAAGGTTTGGAGTGTTTCGAGAACGGATCATTAATTGCAGATTTTGTTTAGGGTGGAAATATGGGTAGAGTAGTAGCTACAAGGTAATGTATTCAGTGGAATGGCCGGTAATGCGGCTGCGCGAGGGTTGTTTACCTGCCAGCCCTGCAACAGCAGCGATCTGTCCACGGTCCGCAGCCACATGACCGCGTCTCCCGCCTGGAAGTCTCGCAGCCGGTGGCAGCGCGTGTGCAGGAACAGGCCCAGGCACTTGAGCAGCTCGGACGTCGACGCCTGGATAACGGTCTTCCGCGGAGCCACCGCGGGCCCCACGGCCGACGTCGGCAGCTTCTCCGAGTAGCAGACATTGTTGTTGAGCGCGTTGGTGCGCGCGACCTCAGAGGGCGGCGGCAGCGGCGCGGGCACTGGCGCGGGCCGCGCGTATAGCGAGCCCTGCACGCTCACGTTCTTGTTGCGGTCGAGCGGAGCGTTGTCCGTCAGCGGTGCCCTGAACGTCGTAACGCTTTTCGTCTTGCATTCCAACTTCTTCTTGTTGTTGTTCGCGGTTGAAAACCTCTTCCATGATAAGGCGTTTATGAACAGCGAGTGCTTCTTGAGATTCTTCTCCAGCGCTGTCTTTTCTGAGATGATCTTGGCGGCGTCGTCAAGGGTGGCGCGCCGCTCATCGCGGGGCAGCTCTCTATTCTCGCGATTCTTGGCGTTGTTGAGTCGTTCGTAGGAATAGGCGAGCGCGGCGCGGTCCGGCGGCGGCGCGGCGGCGGGCAGGCGCCGCTCGCGCGGGCTGAAGCTGAGCACGGTGCCCATGAGGCCCGCGCGCGTGCTAGGACCCCGCATGCATGACGTGCGCGGCCGGCGGCGGCGGCGGCCCGTGTGGGCTCGATAGCCACGCGCCGGCGCGCTGCGCCACGTGCCTATCGACCGCGCGGCGCGCGCAGCCAGCTGACCGCCGCCGCCGCCGCCGCCGCCGCCAGCAGCCAGCCGCCCACCGTCAACCTCGGTAAACAAACCCCTGTCCCCACAAAATCACTGATTGAGATAACTTTAATTTCAATTAAGTCGAGCCACCTCCTTATTGCTCGCTCGATAAGCAAACTTGAGCCTGAATTATGGTGAGCTTAAGTAGGTTATTAGATCTGTTTACATTGCTTTTATACGATTTGGGAACTGTTTTGAGATGCTCGAAGATGTTCGGGTATGCCCTGCAGGCGTTACATAATAATGCGGCATTTTAACTGACTTTAAAAAGTTAATCTGTAACAGTTAATCTGTTGAGCGAGTTGGGCGGCCGGTCGGGTCCGCATGCCTACTTCAATTACTGTCAGCAATTTACTCTCTAGAGAATTTTCCGCATCAAATGTAGGTTGATTTGCGACGAACTGACCTGAATACAATTTTCATTGTTAAAAAGTGCTTTTATCGCCATAAAAGCTTCAGCAAGCGAGAAGCTTACTTAATAGCTTTCTTTTTGAGATTTTTAATGCTTCAATCCGTGGCGCTGGTACCTTGAGCACGTTTAGCTGATCTTAATAAAAATGGAGATAACTGCAACTTTACATTAAGGCTGCATGTTTGTGCTAGCTATTTTAAACAAAGGACAATAGCAAAGGCCGGTCTGTGTATGTGTTTAGACATCATAGGGAAAGCATTGTGCAAGGTACTATAAAATAAACTAAAATGTCAACCAGCTCTCGGAATAACAACTAATTACATTAGTAAGTAAGTATATACATCGCAGCTTTGCACGTTATAAAATAATTATAATGTCGATGAGGCGACATTCTCATTCGATAGGAAGTTGAATGAAAATTGACAGACCACTTATTTAGCCGACTGTACACTACTTATTGTGGGCTATATGATGTTATTTTCGATTTTAATTTTTAATTTTGGTATAATATTGGATTATAAATAATTCTGGAAATAAAATTATTTCATTTCATTACTCTTTCATTATAATAATACTAGCTTCTGCCCGCGACTTCGTCTACGTAGAATTATACATATAAACCTTCCTCTTGAATCACTCTATCTATTAAAGACCGCAATCAAAATCCGTTGTGTAGTTTTGAAGATATAAGCATACATAGGGACATAGGGACAGAGAAAGCGACTTTATTTTATACTATGTAGTGATAGTGATGATGATGTTCTCATTGCAAAGATTTTGCTTGAGTAGGTTATCAACGACACCGAGCAGGCCCTACTGCTAATTCAAATCAACTACATGATTTTAGGTGCTACCAATTTTCCACTCATTAATTTCATATCTTTCCACATTCCATACATTCATTGTTCCATGTCCATGGCCGGCGTACAAGGTCACCCTAATGCGCTTAGACGAAGCCCTGCAAAGGCGCAAGTTGTGCGAAACACAACACCACTGCACCAAGACCTAGAGTTTAACCAAACACATTACAAACCGCAGTCCTAACAAACCCGGTGGTCATATATGCAGGTATAAGTCGTCAGTGGACATAAGCACAGGGCGTGATTGCTGCCCACTCTTATTGATTATAGTTGTTTTGCGTATTTGCATTGTGCTTCACCCATTACAACACCCTACGCTACTCGTATGGTGATTTGAAGGGGGCCCTGCCTTCCATGCAGTGCACAGTACCAGAACCCCAGACAAAGGGGTTATCTGCAAAGCGACAAAGATTTTTCTTTTGTACGCAATGCGATGGAGGAAGGGCGGAAGGAAAACCTTTGTTTTTAATATCGAAGAGTGGCATCGAGTGTGTCCATAAAACTATGAAACTAGTAGATCCAGAAAAGAAGGGAAATTATTTTTAATCACTACATAGTATAAAATAAAGTCGCTTTCTCTGTCCCCATGTCCCTATGTCCTTATGTATGCTTATATCTTCAAAACTACACAACGGATTTTGATGCGGTTTTTTTAATAGATAGAGTGATTCAAGAGGAAGGTTTTTATGTATAATTCTACGCAGACGAAGTCGTGGGCAGAAGCTAGTACCTGATAAACGCAGCAATCAGATTTCAAGATTATAGGTACTGTAGGAGACGACCGGCTCACCTAGTCACTAGTGGTTAGAGAACCTGACTGTGAAGGTTAAGTCCCGGGTTCGATCCTCAAGCGGCACATGTAAGAAAAATTATATTTTTTGCACTTGACGTTTAGGTATCTGTTGCCCGCGGTGAACGAATATAACTATGGAAGCAGTCTCTTCATACAACCTACCGTTCATTATTAGCCCAAAAACTCACACAGATAGGTTTGAGGTACACACACACAAGCAAAGTAAATAAAAAATATCAATGCATTTAAGAAAATAGGTTATTGCTAATGAATCTAGGTCGGTATTAGAATGTGCTTCGCTAGTTGCGACTTTTTGAAAATAAGTACGTAAAAGCTCAACGATTTGAGAAGCGTCGGGTCACATGTCGCGATTGGGTCTCGGCGTGACAGATTTACGCTAATTGGTTCGCGGCTTCGATGCAATGTCAGCAGATTGTCAGTGTGCCTTCGAAGCACGGACGATGTTATGCAGAAGGGGACCAGTCAGATTCAAAGCAGCCCAATGCACAAACGTATGAAATCAGTAAGCCAAATTTTCACTCGCTTTCGCCTAGGTACTTCGTCAGCGCGCTTGACTACCTAGTTCGATAAGTGTATTAATAGTAGTTTACATATTTATTTATTTTTGTATTACAAGGAAGGAAAGCGAGCAAGTGGGTTACCTGATGGTAAATAATCACCGCCGCTCATGGACATCCGCAACACAGAAGTATTGTAGATGCGCTGCCGGCTTAGAGTACTAAGATTAGTATACCTATGTGCCAGTAATTCCACCGGCTGTTTTACTCTCCACTTCGAAACACAGTAGCCTAAGATGTTGGTAGCGATTCGGACGGACCCTGCTCGTGGTTCTACCACCCGCAACGAATGTTTACGGTTTCTAAACGTATTATATAGGTGGGTGTAGATAATAATAATAAAAGAAATATCAGTAGATAATTTATTATAATGACAATTTGGACGTTTTTGAGGACTTTCCTGTGAAGTTTCCGGAATATTTTCTTTGTTTTTAATTTTTATTAATACTTGTTTTTCACTCGAAAACACCATCTGAAAATACATGTCTATTAAACAATCATACAAAGTAGCACTACATTAACTAAAACGTGATCATTCAAAACAAATAAATACGCACAGTACAAATTGGTACTGCGCTTTTAGAAGGCATTATGTGTCCCTTCTTCGATACATAAAAATGTTCATCTTTAAAATAAATTGAACATATTTTTGAATTCTTGCTCGGTGTCCAGTCATTTTCCTGTCTCTCCAATTGAACAGATTTTTTCCATCGATTTCTACGACTCGGGTCTTGTGGGAATCTTAATTAAAATTAAAATTAAGCGAAATGAGAAACGACTTCGACTTGTTAATCCGATGAAAAACCGAAATTAAAACCCAAATCTGTATGCAACTTAATAATAAATATTATGTCCTTTAAAAATAGCTATATTAAAATGTACTAGGTACTACATTATGCATAATGACATCCCTCTAGTGAAAAGGCGATTTTGGATTTTTTGAGTAAACAGTCTACTTACACGTGAAAGGTGATTCCAGTACTCTTGGGACAATACTCCTGTTGATTCCTGCACCACCTCACCACACATGAAGGCATTTTTTAATGGATAAGTTGATTTTATTTAATAAAAAACCCGTGTGACACGACTGACAGGCGCGCGCCCTGCGCACTGATCGCGTTGCCGCACTAGTTTTCAAGCCCCGCCCGCCGCGAACTAGTTTACGTTGGGTCATTTTGGAGCGTCAGGAATGCTTCCATAGTTATATTCGTTCACTGGTTGCCCGGTCCCGGTACGTATCCGTCCGAACAATAAAACGCTTAAGCAGTTTGAACCTAGGTCATTTGGTGATGGAATATTTTTTTATTCTTGTTTAATTAACCAATCCAATTGTCTATGATTTGATGTATGCAAAAGCAAGTTTTTTTTTAACTGTTAATTTCTCTTAACACCTTTGATTTTCAGTTAAGTGTATCTTATTTATACTTAGGTACTGTAGGAATAGGTTCTGCTAGTTTTATACTGGCAGGTTTCTGTTGCTGGCTGCTTTGAGGCTTAGTTCAAGTTCCGTATATCGAACACTCGTTAGATATTTTAAAAATGTTTTGTTTGGAACTTCGGACGACTCTCAGACCAGCTTGGACCGGGAGCCTTGTAGGGCTAAATTTTGATATACCTTGTAAAATATGTTGCAAGCTGACTAAAAAACCAGTTTCAATGAATGTTGCAGTTTATCTCTTAATAGCTTGGGCCTTACGCTACATCAGTTTGAATAGAAATGAAATGAAATGAAATAATTTATTTTGCTTTAGACATGGTAAGTAAAAAATTGTGTCTCAAAAATAGTGTTACAGTGCGCTGACATATAGGAACATTTTCAACACGATCACCCGTACAAATCTAAGTGCCTCATCAAGGCAGCTCTACAGCACCTACTCGACAACTTTTCTTTTTTACCACGGCTATGACCCGACAGTGTTATGGCGTTATACTGGTCGCACTTCTTTACTGCAACTCCATGAAGGACCCAACAGCCTTATCCCGCAATTACCGCTTACTATTAGCAGTCGCCGAACCGACGCCGCCTCGCAGACTAGACTATTATATTCGGTCTAATATTTCAAAATGCTTTTATCTTGTCCATATTAAAATATGCAGTTTTCATTTCAGTTTTCATACGGATGTTGACAGATATTTACGCATTAACCGGTCAGACACCTAATACAGAGCAATAAAATTCATATCTAAAGAAGTAGGTCTGTACTCCCTTATTTCTAAAACTTATAAACTTGTTATTAGAAAATTACTGTTGTTGTAGTGACTTAGTGATAGCTTTTAGGCTTAAGCTAATGGTCAATGTCATGTCTGGTTACAGTTATTTAGCTGTTGTTGGCTATAAAAGTTTTTTAGTCTCAACTAATACTAAAATATCAAAAAAAAGATAAATTGGTTACCTCCACAGTACGATGACAAGAATTAAAATCTAGTTAAAATATTGTCAAAGGATACGCGGGTTATTGTAATTTGTCGTTTACTTCGTTCTTAGCTTTATCGCAAAGACCTATTTGTTTGGATTTAGGTCCCGCATAAATAAAGATTGAATAAAACATTACTTAGGATGAAACTTTACTCGTAAATTTTATTACTTCCATGCTGGTCGGGAGCAAAGAAAAAACATAGAATGTACCAGTTGCTTCTCTTCCCGCGCAGATGGTAAAAACCCATCGAGGGAATGGGCGAAAATCATAAGAATCATGTTATAGGCGATGCGGCTAGCCTAGCATCTCGTCACTATTTTGATTCCACTTTCCACTATTTTGATTCCACGTGGCCTGTAGGTCTTGTTACCTTAGGTTCTGTCTACCCCGTGAGGGATATAAACGTGATTTGTGTATGTATATAACTTTACTCGGCGGCGAATACAATGTGTCTCAGAATTATTACGAAATATATCTGCAGGTGGTTCGGGTAGTTTGACAGATTTTTCATCGCAATTTTTGATTCAAAGTTAAGTCGACCCTTGGACACCGTACACTTTAACCTTTTCGCCGCCACGTCAAATACAAGAGACGTCACCCATACGCCAGACATCTTTATTGCGATGCCTTAAGTTGAACCTAAACCCAATTAATAAAGGTTGCTTTTGCATTGAAGCAATGGACGTATATATATAGGTCGTTGGCGTTGAACCTGCGGTGCCAATATATGTGTCGTTGGCGTCGAAAAGGTTAAACATCTACCTCAATGCATGGAAACATATTGTCACGTACAATTGAAAAATTCTGAAACCCAACCGCGGCTTAGCTCAAGGATTACATTATATAGACCAGGGGCCTGATTTTTGGAAAGCACGTGTGTGAAAACACCACTCGAAAGTGGTGAAAAATTGTGCTGAATTTGAGATACGAGTAGCTTAGAAAATACTTAGGGCTCTCATTAATCTTGTGACCTAGTCAAAAATTTGATTAGAGCTGTAGTTTTGAAGATATAAACAGATTTATACCACTTTCGAGTGGTATTTTCATACATGTGCTTTCCAAAAATCAGGCCCCTGAATGTGTAAAATATGCACTTTAGCCTCTTTTGCTAGTGGAATATAAATGAACAGGCCGGCTTAGTGAATATATTCTGTAATGGACTACGTGATATATTCCATTTTATGACATGTAATTCCGACTCGACTAGCGTGACTTAGTACTGTGCAAATGGGCTATGATTCGGAACGTCCCAAAAACCTAATACTTCATTTAGGCTCGAACTCCACTGCCCGCTAACTTAGTTATTAGAATTTACCATTTAATCAGTTACTAGCTTCTGCCCGCGACTTCGTCTGCGTAGAATTATATATATAAACCTTCCTCTTGAATCACTCTATCTATTAAAAAAACCCGCATCAAAATCCGTTGCGTAGTTTTAAAGATACATAAGCATACATAGGGACTAACAGACAGCGGAAAGCGACTTTGTTTTATACTATGTAGTGATTTAAAACTTTAGGGCTGTTTGTTCGTCTGTAATTATATGTATTCAGCTACCTACGACATTGTTTAAAAAAGCTATTTTATTGGGTAGTCTTCTGATTTTGGTGGTGGGCAGGTTTTATGGATATTTAATACCACATCCATACTGGTCTCGGAGTAAAGAAAAAACATAGAATTTACCAGCTGCTTCTCTTCCCGCGCAGAAGGTAAAAGCCCATCGAGGAAATGAGCGAAAATCTTGGGAATCATGTTATAGGCGTTGCGGCTAGAAACCAATCACTATTTTGATTCCCTTACCACCTATACGCTTACAATCATGCTAAACGTAGCAAGATCTGTTACCTTGGGCTCTCTGCCGTGATTTTTTAAAAGGCAGTCTTCTGACAATTCACCGATTTTAAGTAATGTAGTTGGTCGTACTCAGGAAAAAAATACGCGCCGACCTATTTTACCCGTTTTTCTGTATCTTTTTTAGTTTTCGAGAACGACTGAATTATAATAAAAAAACCTAAAAAAGACTGCTATTGCGTTTTTCTCAAAAACAACTTTTGTCAGAAGACTGCCTTTTAAAAAATCACGGCAGCTCTGTTTACCCCGTAAGGGATAACGACGTGATTTACGTATGTATGTATGTTTATTTATACATTTTATAGGGACAGTATGGTTACATAGCAAAATATATAAAGTAAAATTGCAGAACGTACGAAATTCTTAATGGTCTGATCTACATACTGTTTATGTTCACTATGCATAACTTTCGAAGAACTTGTCATCCACACCTATCACTCTTTATGCCTACGAATATTTCTGTCTGTTTGTCTATTAAGTTTATTTCGTTACCAGTGGAGCATTTCCCTTAAGGCTGCTTAGGTCTAGGCTTAAAGCGGCCAGATAATATTAGGGGCGTCTAACCGTGGCATCCCATTAAACTGTAACCAGAGAAAATAGTGGCTATTACTACACGGCCTAGTTTGGCCAATAGTGCTAGCTAGCATCTATTATTAAACCTTCAGCTGTCTAAATTAAAAACTGTAGAGTAAATTAAGTTAGCATTTACCCCTAAAATGGGTAACAAGACATAAAAGCACAATCTCCCCGATGGATGCTGAAAAATGAATTTCACATGGCAATACTGACATAATTTCTTCTCGAGATCGCGTTGTATCGAAACGTACCAACCATCATAAAGTATTAGTCCCAGACAGATTACAGGCAGCACGATGGGACGCGAGGGTGAAATAGGGGTGCGCTATGGATGCACAAGGCAGCCAACGTAAATCCAATCGTACCCTGTTTATGTAAAGTTTAATTTACAAGTGTTGAATGTTTGCATGGCATGGGGTATCGAAAAGTAGAGTTCGTCGACCTTTGCAAATCTGGACGAGTAAAAATGACTTTCGTATTAATTACTCCGTGTAATTTCTCAGGGGGCTCGTTGTTGTGATGAACATTTACAAATTATATAAATGTATGTAATATGTACTTTATTGTAAGTTTGTTTGCATAATATAAGGAAGTTCGTGGTGTGGGAGTTGAATTCAAATAACTTTTATTCAGATCATTAAATGGTTATTGTAAAATGCCGCTACTTATTACCATAATAATGGCATCATGTTGATTTGAACCGAACTGTAAATATTAAAATACTAACGCCATCTATCGAAATTATTAAGCATGGAGTTTATTACCAAGACGCATGGTATTGTCACGTATACATATCAATATACATACAGCCAAAGTAAGCAAAAGTTCGAAAAAAAGCGTAACTAGGTATACTCAGCGGCAAAAACTATTGTCCTCATAATGTATTGCAATATAGGTAATTTTGTATAAAATTTTGTGCTGCTGAGTGTAGATATATCATTTATTATTTATTATCTATACTAATAATATAATATCTATACTACTAATTACTATACTATTATAAAGAGGAAAGATTTGATTGTTTGTTTGTATGCATTGAATAGGCTCCGAAACTACTGGACCGATTTCAAAAATTCTTTTGCCGATAGAAAGCTACATTATCACTGAGTGACATAGGCTACTTTTTACCGCGGGAAAATACCTTTTACTACGGGAAAATTAATTTATCGCGGGCGAAGCTGCGGACGGAAGGCTAGTTAAAAAATAAAGTTAGTGTGTTTTATGAACTTCATCTTCAATTTGTACTTAGTTAAGAAATATTTTATTTATACAACCTTCCTTCACCCAAAAATGGATTTAAAATTGCTCATCAGAGCAAATTCCGAAAATAAAACCAAGTACTTATTCTCATTATTATATCAATTTTATTACAAAAAACTGGCAGTCGATTAAAAACTGTAATGTCAAGCATCCTTTCCTCCGCTTACCACTGGAGCATCCCAATAATATCGATTAAAATGATAAAATTTACGACTATAACAGATTATAATACATTATGTACAACAATTGTGTTATAAATGCTTTAGAACAATGATTTAACAAAATTTGTCATATTCAATGCCTTAACTACACATAGCATAACTTCTACGAATACTAAGTCACATATTCATAACTTCAGGAATAGTTTACAGAAATATCAATTTAACTGTTAGGTTGAACATTGCCGGAAGCAAGTAGGAGGTGAAAATAGCACCGTAAAATTTAATTGAAAACTACATTTGTTTGGTCAACAAGCTTTGTTTGGTCGTCAAAAATTGCCGAATAGATCACCGAATAGAATTTTATTCCTAGGTAAATAAGTAATTGTTTAATTTGACAAAAGGCGTGTGTCTAAAGGTGCAAATTTTAATACTTTATTTCATCAACTAATAAATATCCGTAAATTAACTCACAGGAATATATTACGAAACGCGTCAATGTGTTCCGTAACTCACTTCTATTTGAACGCAGTCTGATGTACGCAACGCCACTTCCGAAGTAAATTATTAACTAATCAACTTCTAGTTGATGGCACTTGCTTTTAATGTTAACTTACTATCACTAAAGTATGTGTGCGTCTCACGCAAACTATGCTATTACAAATAATATCCTTTACCACTTTTTAAAGTAATTATACAAAAGTGGAAATGAGTGCGTTTTGAACGCACTACCAATTCAGTCACGATTAAAATCTAAAAGCCTTAACTAAATATTGAAGCCTTTAAATTAAACATAATATTATAAAAATTATGTCAATCAACAAATGAGTACAAAAAATACCTCACCACATTAAGCAAGCTTGTTTAGAAAAATACCTTACAATATACTAAACCGTTTGTTTGTGAGAAATACAAGAAGTGTACTAACGTGTGTCGATTTATAAAGGCTTCAGAAACTTAATATAAGTTCCTAGAGATCCATACTAAAGGTTTCCTGTGACTCATCAAAGGAGATGGAATTCGAGCGATTCTTCTGCGGCGCCAAAATTTGTGCCCCAGTAGCGTTTGGGTTTTTCAGCATGGCCGCGGGCAGCGGACACTTCGGCGGCGTCTGCGAGATAGGCGACTGCCGCAGCGACATCATAAAAGACCGTTCATAGACAATCCTTGTTCCTGAAAAAAAGTTAAATAAATGAGTAATTTTTTCATGTTGTGCTACTCTAGATTATTAAGCTAGACCATTCATCTATTGGAATTTTTTATTCTCTTTCGACTATCATAATTAAATTTGATTCAAATAACTCTCACTGTCCTTCGTAAGTAAAATATATGATAATTGACAGAGTTATATTTTTTATTCCATTCACTCGCCAACTTAATAAGGGAATAGTAGAGCCACAATTGTCTATATTGTATTGTGCCAAGAACGCTCGACTTCTTTGTTCATTAGCTCACTAGCTCAATATTATGGGTAAACGCATTCGCTTGTTATTATTACGACTTACATAATTTAATAGCATAGTGCAGTATTAGATAGCCAAGTGGATGCCGATCGCGACGGCGATTACAAGAGGACTACTGTTATTATTCTCTTTCAAGCTCTGGAAGTCACTGAACACAAATGAGGCCCTATTGAGTCACCGTGTTTATGTTTACATGAGTCGACGATTATTAATTCAAAAATGCAAATGTGCAATTTACAGAGCGCTGCGTATATCACGATTATCGCTATAAACAAAGCATGACCTAGTGTTTACATTTGAATATTGACGTATGTGCCTATATCGCGCGACGTTAACTGTCCTCGTTACAACATTGTTACATCATTCGTTATTTTTAGAATTTCTACCTAACCTAACCTAACCTACCTACTTTAAATTTCATAGAATTCTACAAACTATGTGAGAAAGTTATGCTGAAATCACCTAAGTGTTTTGAAGGTGGTATGTATAAAACTGTTTTGTTTTGAAAATGGTTTGCCTTCCGGTATATGCCCAGTGTATCTCTGTTTTTTTGTGTAAGTAAGTAAATAGGTACCTAAAGATTTTCAAGCAATCGCATACTTTTAAAAATGGAAATTGATAGCCTTTTTATTGCTAGGTAGTAAGCACTTTTTAGTGATGACCACTGACGTATATGTCATACACGTGACTCTGGAAACTGGTTTTACATTTTTAAAGCATTAAGCTCAAGTTTATACGTCCGTTTACTTAAATCCCGCGGCCAGGGTCACAAGAAACGGACGAATACCTACCTATTTGTTTTATTCTAGTTGCATTTGTACGATAACACTAGACTTTACTGCGCATTAACCTGTGACTGTGGCTTGGAAAAAAGTAGTGACTAACCGCATTTATTATGACTAAAGTATTCCTGATACCATTGAGTTAAGATAGTAATGGCTGTGGCGTGTAAGCAAATGTCGTAAAGATCTACCTAAAGAAGGGTAAGTAAGCATTGAGTTCGTAAACAAGACACATTTTAACTAATTAATTCGTTAGAAAAATCTTACTAATAATTATAAAAAATCTAAGAGCGTTAATTAATTCTCATTTTGTTTAAGTTGTGAATAAGAGTATTGGGGTCTATCTTTGCCATCACGCTTGTTAGTTTACACTTCAAACCACTTTTTCGCGCTCAAAATCACATCAGCTCAAACATCATCACGCTCTTTTGATGTAGGTACATTTAAATTCGCTGAATATTTACTATGCCCCTGAATGCGTTAAATATTTATAAATTTCACGCGTCACGCCTCTTTTCGTGCGCGGTTGCTGTCCAAGTACACTATAATCGAGGCTCAGTGAGGTTATTTACTCCAAAATTCGATTTCCTAAGTTCGTATCGTACCGTCCCTCTCACTCTTAATTATAATTGTTATAGTGTGAGCGGAACAGCACGAAATGAACTTCGATAATCGAATTTCCAGCCAGCTCAGTCTATAACTGCAGATCTCGCGCGGTATCTCTGATTCCTCTAGTATTTTGCTATAAAAAACTTTAAAACACCTTGCTAACTCTATTTTACTCTACATTCCTTACTTAATGTGCGGTCCTACCCAACCATTAACATTTAGATAACAATCTAATGGTTTATTAATTACTAGCTTCTGCCCGCGACTTTGTCTGCGTAGAATTATACATGAAAACCTTCCTCTTGAATCTCTCTATCTATTAAAAAAAACCGCATCAAAATCCGTTGTGTAGTTTTGAAGATATAAGCATACATAGGGACATAGGGGCAGAGAAAGCGACTTTATTTTATACTATGTAGTGATGAAGTGATTTACAGCACTATTGCAGTAAATATGGTGCATTGGGGTAAATTCGAAATTGGGGGAATTTCGAAAATCGTGGATATCCACTAAACGGGGAACAATTGCATATTCTGGTAACGCTTATCTAGAAGCCAAATACATACGAGCATCTAAGTAAGCGTTGCTAGAACATGTAATTGTTCCCCGTTTAGTGGATATCCACGAGTTTCGAATTTACCCCAATGTACCAATACATACATCGCAAAATGTGTTTATTTAGCGCTGAACACACAAATAAACTAATTGGGTTCAACAGGAGAGTTCATACGCCCACTTATCGCAATTATCATTACTCTAGTGACTAAACGTGTTCCGCGCCATGTGGCGTTATATAACCGCCATGTGTAAACAGCCAGTGTTTATTTAAGATAAAACCGATCGAGATTGACACGATCCGACGACCACTGCCCTTGACGAAAATAAACAGTTTTTGCGGCGCGCTTGCAAATTTGGGTTTCAAATTTGGACATTCGAATTAATTCGTAATTCGTACCCGATTTTTAGAGACGACACTTGCGGAGTTATTGATTCACAATTAAGATTTGATGTTAATTGACAAATTCAAGATGTTTTAAATTTTATTATTTAATAATGCAGAGGTTTGTAGATTTTTCGAGTTTTCCCACCTTTTAGAATGGATCAAGTTGAGATTTTATTCAGACAGCGAAAAAGAAACAAAGTATCGCCATCCATTGTTTTCTATCATATCAATCAACTACTTACAACAAACATGGAATATGAAATCAAACGAAAACAAAGGTAGGTAAACCTTGAATGTTAATGGTAACTTAACATTGCCCGTATGTTTGTTCAGGCAGCTTGTTGTCAAACGCCTTAAGGCCGATGTCACGTCTAAATTTGCGTCTGCGCAAGTCTAACCTACAGCCCTATGGGATGCGGCTGGGGTTACTGACCTACGCACTAATTTAGCAAATATACACTCCAATCTAACTATTGGCTATACGTGCCGTGCCGCAGGGAGCCGGGAACTAGCAGAGGAAAAAGTAAGTGTGTCAATATGGTGCGGGTATCGTGTTAGTTATATATAGGTAACGAAGAAAGAACAGGTATTCTTACATTTAATCAAACTATTGATCGTATATCCCATGGAATATAGAAATTTAATGTTAAATAAACAACCGTATAAAAACACTTTTAGTTTCAGTAATCCTGGTTGGAAATGTTTATCGACATAGTTTCAGATAACTTCTATCCTAAGCACGATAGCTACATTGATAAGAATATTAGGACGTAGATAAAAACTTTCAAGAAAGTAGTTCACTAGTACCTACATAAACTTATTTCTTAATTTTTCTTGGAGCTAATTTGTCAAAGATTAAACGCGTCTTAAGGTTATTTTTATTATGATTAAAAATTCAAATTACCTCCAGGTGTGGTGGAATACAGGGTGCCTCCGGGAGTACTGGAGTAGACATCGGGCATCTGATTAGGGTCCGTGATCAGAACCCTCCGGGAAGGGATCGCCTGGCTGTGCGTAGCCTGCCTCGCAATCGGGGACGCGGACATCTCAATTATAACTTTATCAACAAGAAACAGAGTTCAATTCACAACACTGTCGTTCCGGCTGGGAGTGGAGGTGGACTGAACCGGGTGCTGGCAGAGCCTAAAATAAATACGGTCGCTGCTAAAACTCACACGTACGCTGCCGCCAGTGTGGAGGCGTCGCACACTGCTGCGATGTATCAACAATGGGCAAAGATTATTATTAAATAAACAGAACGGTAGTATCGCGGTATTACTGTATTTGCCAGCTGTGCCTACTCACTCTGGAGCTTTATTTTCAGCGCAAGTTGTGCTACAGTAACACTGTCATTAGCTTGCTGTTAGTACTACTACTACTTTGGGAATCTATGCTTTGTGAAGCTTAAAAAACTGAGGCTATAATTTTATTTGTTATTTACATTGATAATTCTTAAAAACAAAAAACTGCGTAAGTAAATGCGCAATTTTACTAAAAATAGAGTTAGTGTATTTATGAAAGAGTTTTTTTTTAATCAGTTCAAATTAACACAAGTATGCAATATTTTTGATTTAATATATGCTCAAAGACTACAAATTTGAATATTTTAAATTCCTCCTCCGTTCATTGTCTACGCTTTATTATATGACTCTACCTAAAGAAATCTTTGAACTAGCCGGTGGCCATAGCCACCAAAAGGTATTATTTTTAACGTATTATTTCAAGCCAAACACTATTTAACATGATAATATACTGGAATTGGTACTCACGACATACGAAACAAGATTAACTATATAACGCAATTTGCAGCGAACAGCCGCGTCTGCACGCACACGCTGTGCTTAGTCTGTGCCCCCTCACACGCGCTCATCCGTTATCTCACGTACACTCACACACGCAACCAGATTCTGCTATATGCGTAGTTTTTGCAAAGTTTAAAACAGTGTAAGTCATGTGGCGAATAATTTATATTCGTGAATTGTTATCGTGCCCGCTCCGGCTCAAGGCTATTTGGCGTGTCGGAAGAATACTGATTAAATGGGACTCTCGTAGTTAAAGCCAAGGAAATTAAACAGTTGCTATGTCGAGAATTAATGGTGCATATATGCGAAGAAACTGAGTCACGTACTTTTATAGAACCTTCTCTCACACAATTCCGCGATAATATCTTTGGCAGGTGTATGGTAAGTCTTAATGTTATTTGCAGTGAAAAGGTTCCACAGTACCACGTGGTTCTGTTTCTTTCGCTGTACGGCAGAAGCTAGATATTCTTAAGCTGTAGATATTCTGAGCCAGTATCAGCAAGATGCTCGAAAGGTGGTCAAAACTTTTGTACCCTATTCTTTAGGAATTTCAAAAATCTGATGCATGAGAAACCTTTTAAACTAGAAAGACTTGCTACTTTTAGCTGTGAGTTGAAGAGCAGTCAGTAAAAAATGATCCTTACGGTTGTCATAAAATCATTTAACTAACAATATTTCTCACACCAGTCAGGGTAGTCGGTCTAAATACCCCTACAAAGGTATCGAGTGTAGTTACGTACCTACACGCAACTTACGACTATGTTCTCAGTGCAATAAATTTTATTCTTATTTTTTTTAAGTTGTTTTTTTTTTCAAACTACGAAAAAATGGATGTTCAAACCGGAGCTAGTTGACACTCGGTATGTGTTTTTCTTCATCGACTTAATTCTTAATACTTTCAGGACGACCAGACATTCGACTTTCATTGTGCCAAAGTTTGATACATACATATATCACGTCTTACGGGGTATATGTATGTATGCACCCCTTACGGGGTAGACAGAGCCTAAGGTAACAAAACCTTAAGGCCACGTTTAGCATGATTAAGGGCATATAGGTGGCAAGGGAAATGAAAATAGTGATGGGTTGCTAGCCGCATCGCCTATAACATGATTCCTAAGAGTTTCACCCATTCCTACCATCTGCGCGGGAAGAGAAGCAACTGGTAAATTCTATGTTTTTTCTTTACTCCCAGACCAGCATGGAAGAAAGTTTGATACATAGAAAAATATACAAATTAACCAATACTGTATAGTTCCTAACGGTTTAAAAAAAGGGTCGAATCAATTTGGATGCTTAGTTATTAAACACAATGTTAGGCGTGCCAATTGGTCTCATTTCAATCACTAAAACATTTAGTTTATGAATGACCCAGATACCTTCAACCTAGTAACTTCAAGCAGTTGTTTTTCTCAGCGGCCGCTGCCGAAAGCGCTCGCATTGAGTGATGGATGCGCCCGCGCTGTTACGACACCCATAAACACAACAATGCCGGTAAACAACACGTGGTGCTTACGTAGTGTGAGCTCGTTATGTTTATTTGTGTAGAAAAATATAACTAGATAGGTATATCTCTCGTTGTATAATGTCTCTTATTAATACGGAATATCTCGGCGAGTGGTTGAGTTCGATTCACTGTAACATCTACAAAGATTTATTTTCTCTCAAGAATTTCTTTTTAATACCAGCTTTTTTTTACTTTATTCTACCATGCTGGTCTGGGAGTAAAGAAGAACATAGAATTAATAATTTGCGTTTTTCCCGCGCAGATGGTAAAAGCCCATCGAGGGAATGGGTGAAAGTCTTAGGAATTTTGTTACAGGCAATGCAGCCAGCATACTTACATACATACATTGCACATTAATATAAAGCTTGTTATTAATCTGTAGGCAGATTCGTGTTCACCCCATAACAACCTAACCAGTTTAGAGAGGTGCCCGATTCGCATTGGCACTGATAACCCCGTGAGCGTCGTAACGCGCTATCGATAGCATGCTATCAACCTCGAACGTCACTAGTGCTTGGAAAACGGCATCAATTGTAAATGCAATTTGCGCATTTTAATATTGCCGGATGAACCGTGCTGTAATAGATTTATTGCTCCCGAAACCCCCTGCAAATGATGTAAAACTACAATACACAAAATAAAAGTGACATGGAAAAGTAAAATTAGTCTAAACTTAATAATGTACTTATATAAAAAAAATAACATACATACATAAATCACGTCTTTATCCCTTACGACAATACCTAAAGGCCACGTTTACCATGATTGTGGGCGTATAGGTGAAAAGGGGAATCAAATTAGTGATGGGTTGCTAGCCGCATCGCCTATAACACAATTAAAAATATACTACTAAAAGAAGTCCCCTTAGACAAAGTACCGAAGATGCTGGCAACATTTAGATAGATAGATTAGATATATAGATAAATAGATAGGTAGATAGATTAGATAGATTATATAGATTAGATAGATTAGATAGATAGATTAGTATATAATGTGTCTTAGAATTTCGGCAGGTTCTTGGATTACTTCAATTGAACACTCTTGTAAAGATTATGACGTAGCTTTACACTTTGAACATCGCCCAACGTGTGCCAACATTTGTGAATCACAAATAAAAAATCCTGAAACACATTTACGGAGATGTAAAATCAAAGTAACGCAACCACCTGATTCAGTACCTATTGGGACCGTGCGCGACGACAGCGCCACGTGATAATCGGCCATTATGGACAATATTGTCACCGCTGTCAAACAAGAAGTAAGTAATTATTGTGAAAAATATTAATGAAATCTTGTGTTATTTTACTATATTACACAATTTTGGACAACGGTAGTCAGTAACATTATTGCCAATAATATTAAAATTGTTGTTTTCAGTGAAATTTTAGAGGTTAGGTAACTTACTTTTTTTTTCTTACGGCAAATATCCACTTATTTCTTTGGTCTCGTTTCCACCATGGTCTTGGAAATTGGTAAAATTTACAGTCGCTATTCTTCTTGGTGTTATTACAATTCACAACAACACATCTTACCAGGACCATATTTTTATCTCAAAAACGATTAGAAAATGTTTACTGCAATATGGATTTGACAGCTCAAGTCAGCGACAAAAATGACAATTTTCGCCGTAGCGAGCGCTGTGATCGTTTAGGCACTTGTCCCACCAAGAGCGAGTAAGCGATTAGCTATCGGCGATTTTCTCGCCCAAGAAACGAACAAAAGATAAGGATCCTGTGTTAGTAAAAGAGACACGTATACTAATCGTTCATCGCTGGCTGTTCACACTGCCGGCGAGAACACTCGCTCTACTAGTTTGTCGCCGCGATAAGAGCGATAAGATAAAACTAGCTCAGCGATACTCGCTCGGCGATACTCGCTTGGTAGTTAGAACTCAAGCTGACGCGAGTAATAGCCCGTCGCACTCGAACACTCGCCTATAGCCGAGCGACAAAACTATTGGAGCTAACACTCGCTTCTCGCCGCTCGCCCACTCGTTTCTAGTTTATCGTTCTACTCGTTTATCGCTCATCGTCGGCGGTGGGACAAGTGCCTTAGGCTACCCCTTCCACCCGCTTTGCACTCTCCCAATACAGGATTACGTTTAAAACCAGCTGTTGTCCGAAGAATTCTTTTATCGCTAACATCGCTCTCCTGCGGGAAATACGCCGTTTTCCGGGATATATATAATAGCCTATAGCCATGTACTAATCCGGATTATAGTCTATGTACTGTGCGAACTTCATCCAGGTCTGTATACAAAGTAATTAATAACTGTATTCTCCAATGAATAGTAAGCTTTTTTGCTGATGATACTTGATTGTTGTATTGTTATCAGATCTCTATAGGTACTTAATTAATTGCACCGAGTTTCAAGTCAGTTCGACGAATGATATGGATCAAAATTCACTATCAAGTTTCGGAGCAAGTACAGTACACAATGTGCAGTTTTAAAAGCTTTTTAAAAGGGTGACTCACTTAGAGAACAATATCGAATATCAGTTATAAGTGAAGTAAAAAGTAATAAAATATCACCGAAATCAATAGACAGATAGTACAGAACAAGCGTGCTTCGGCCCTAAACGTTTTGCTTGTCAAGCAAGTTAGGATTTTCTGCTACGTGAGATTAACTTACATACAATGAAATTAATGTCACTTGTGAAAGACAAGTGGAACATTGTCGAAACAAATTACTGTGTAGGGAGCCAGTTGACACCAAGAAAAATTGTGTATGTACAATGCTTATGAATATTGTGTTACTCAGTATGGCTTGGCAGAGTGCTTGACATTGTTAGATTAGAGTTGAAGTGTCGGGTTCTATGAGATCATTGTGTTTAATATGAGAGTGAAAGGGACGGTGTAATATGAACTTGAAATTTCGAAGAGTACCTATTTCAAATTCCGAGAGCCGATTGTAAGCAGATATTCACCGTCCCCCACTTCAACATAAATGTATGTGCTTGCCCACAGCCCTCGGTCACAGAAAACATAATTACATAACATGTTTAGTATGCATAGACTACGCAGAAAACACATTTGGCAAAACATTTAAGCATGTTAATAAGTAGGTTAACCGGAAACCGCAATCACAAAAAATGTCCTGCGACATATTATGTTATGGTATATAACAGGATAAGCGCCACGTGTCACGAGGCACACTAACATCGACATGTTGAAAACAATAACAATGACATTGTACGTATGTACCTACCTACATTACATACGTACAAGCACATTAAACACATCTTTATTCCAAATGGGTCGACCGAACATAGGGTAAAGACCTAAAGTTTACGTTTAGCGTGATTGGGGCGTATAGTTGGAAAGGGGATTCAAAATAGTGATGGGTTGCTAGTCGCATCGCCTTTTACATGATTCCATAATTATTTATACCAGTTGCTTCTCTTCCCGCGTAGATGGTAGAAGCCCATCGAGACAATGGACGAAAATGTTAGTAAAATTTGAAAACGTGCAGTGAAATGAAGGCTCATTACCACAGACATTCAAACAGACGCTTCAGATTTAAAAGCGCTATAAACAAATGTATGTAAATAATAGAAACCGAACATGTAACAAATTTAAGATGACGAGAATTAAATAAATAGGTGTCCAAGTAAAATTCTGAAGTTGTTTTTTTATTATCAACGGTAATGTAGGTCTACTACTAGTCTGGGTACAATTAAATCAATTTCAAAAACCTACTCCAAAGGGTTTTGGAACTGTTGACAGAAACACATTTTAATGGGTTTGATTTTTTGTCTGTCTACCTATCGGTATGTCTTTGTTTGTTTACGCAAATGTTCATAACTGCCGGCTGGCGAGAAGAAAAGATTTTATAGGTAAGAGTTTAAAAATAAATGTCACTCTCTAAATGAAGTCCACGCGAGCGAATACGCGGTTTCCAGCTAGTAACGAAGCATCGCGTTACTGAGTTTTCTATTACTCCATAAGTAAGTATCCCAGTCTAATCGATTGACTTACGGTCTATCCGCCAATCCACAACACTGAAGTAACACGGAACTTCATGCCCTTAATTCAACTTCGCAATTCATAACATTAAATGGATTGTGACTGTTCAGTCGTAGAGAATTGCAATAAAACAAATGCAAATCGATTTGCAGATAAATTGATAAATATGAACTGCCGTGGAAATATCGACTTGACCTAGTTTAAAATAATTATGACAACTAGAGATCCGCCCAGGCGTTGCACGGGTATAATGTGGATATTAACACGGCGCTACTACATTATTAATATTATGGTCGATGTCGACGATAATTATCGTCGTACTTATTTTAACTAATTTACAAAAAAACCTTGTCAATTAAACGGATAAGTCCACCCTTGTGTACGTATCTCAATGTTTGTATACACATACATACAATTTATATACCTAAACCTTGCACATAAATCACTATCTATTGGTGAAAACCGTATGAAAATACATTCTCGAGTATTTGCGTTTATCGCGGACAGACAGGTAAACGCGACGGAAAGGAAAACGTTATAGGCATTGGAATTCAGAATTTTAATTTTATGAGACAAATAAGTTAGAGAAAAATTAACTAAAAGCCGGATCATCTGCGAGCTCTAACCATAACCATAACAGTTCCACATTACAGTAATCAAGTTCCCTAGTGCGAAGGCGGCGTTAGGAGGGTTTATTCCCACTGAGCTGGCAACAAATTCTCAATCAAAGAGAATATAATCACTACGCTTTAAGAGACGGAACTTCATACTAATAATTTTCTGAACGTTTTGTATGACGATGGTCTTAGTTATGTACCAACATAAGAAAAATGAAATGTTGCCACACCAAACTAAGTTAAGTAGTTTATAATTTAGTGCTGTGAAAAACCGCTATTAGTGAGTTCCACAACCGGTAATAATCGACACAGAAACTGAAACTACTATTCCTATAGCCTAGTATTTTATGTGGGGTAAGAAATTAAACAAAAACGAGTTTAGGTGTACATTTAATTTATTTATTTACTAATACATAGTGTTGAGAGCTTGGAACAAACTCCCAGAAGATGTAGTCTCAGATATTACCTATTATTTACGAAATTATTATGCTTAGTTAGGGTCTTCCCACATCTATAGACGCGGAATTAGCTTTAGCCGGTCAAAAACGCTTTATGTCCACTCAATAAGAGCGAAAAAGACGTCGATCGGAAAACTGGCAAAGAATCCTCCTCTGACGCTTTCTTTGACGCCACATATTTCACAGTGTCTGCTTTTACCAGCCATTATGCGACACTATTGTAAAATACCACGAGTCTATATCTCACAAACACCACGAGTCCCTATCTCAAAAACAATACGAGTCTGTCTCTAAAATAACACACGAACACACTTAATTGAGCGGAGGAGCAAATTTGCTCAACTCAACGCTTCAAAACACTCAAAATACCAAAGAATAAATTATCATTGTTCAAGTAAAACCGATGATAACTTTGGAATTTGAAGTGAAAAAGAAAAATTAAAATGTCTTAACGTCTTACAAGTCAAACGTCTTTGTCATGTTGACAACTAGTAAGTAAGTGTTGCCACCAATAAAAAATTATTTCTAAAGGTTGGCTAAAGTTGTAGACCATCGCCATACATTAGTTTTTTATATAGAAGTTTCCAACCACTGTTCTCAATGAGAACCGTTTCTTTTCACCAAATTCTTGAAGAAACTGTCTTAAAATTGTATGTGACCAACGCAGTGGTTTAAATTAGGTGCGCGTTAACAGAGTACACCTGTGCCTATTTCTGGTGCATCGTGGTTGCACGGATTTTATTGTTTAACTTGCAATATTATAGTCTGTTGTACTCATATTAACGTGAAATCCGGTGTAACCTACCTCCGATTTTCAATATAACAATTCCACTCTTAACCAAAATTCCCACCTATGTTGAAATTGAATGATTTTGATGGTAACAGAATGATAAAAAAGAGGGTGCCCTTATCTTCGTAAATGTCACACGTTTGAAGTAAATGGTTGAGTATGGCAACAATTATGTATATTGGGACCGTGCGCGACGACAGCGCCACGTACAGGCGGCCATTATGGACAATATTGTCACCGCTGTCAAACAAGAAGTAAGTAAATATTGTGAAATATATTAATGAAATCTTGTGTTATTTTACTATATTACACAATTTTGGACAATGGTAGTCAGTAACATTATTGCCAATAATATTAAAATTGTTGTTTTCAGTGAAATTTTAGAGGTTAGGTAACTTACTTTTTTTTTCTTACGGCTAATATCCACTTATTTCTTTGGTCTCTTTTCCACCATGGTCTTAGAAATTGGTAAAATTTACAGTCGCTATTCTTCTTGGTGTTATTACAATTCACAACAACATATCTTACCAGGACCATATTTCATCTCAAAAACGATTAGAAAATGTTTACTGCAATATGGATTTGACAGCTCAAGTGAGCGACAAAATAGTCAATTTTAGCCGTAGCGAGCGCTGTGATCGTTTAGGCTACCCCCTCCACCCGCTTTGCACTCTGCCAATATCCTGAACATAATGATATTTCAAAAACATGAGATATGGCAATGGATTCGTGTGAGCCCGACAAAAAAAAGTAATTTTGGGAATCGTACAAATTAAACGCACACGCTAACAAAAACAAAAGTGTAGTCAAAGACATTTGAAAACCATAGACAAAACTCAAAAACTACAAACTTCAAAAAGGTTGTGCGGTCTTGCGCGGCTGTATTAAATTTCGTGGAAAGAATTCTCGCGATGGAGCGAGAATGGAGCATATAACGCTGCAACATAGATACTAAGTCGGCAAGCAAAATAATGACTACTATTAAAACAGATAGAGATGATGGATACAAACATAGTCGGCTTCATGGAATTCAATGATGGGCAAATGTAGGCGTCGGGATAAACGTTCGGAGAAATCATCAGACATTGTTAACAGTTGCCGGTGTGATCTTACAAAATGAACATCTAGTGCGGGTAGTTCGAACAACTGGCGCAGATACACGAACGTGATACCCTTCGGTTCAGTCTACTTGTGACCACGGCTGTTGTGGATCGACAAGAGAGAAATTGAATCGAAATTTTGCATTCTTATTTAACTTTGATTCAAGTACCGTTGAAAATAGAACATTAAGCAAAAATACATGCATTACAAGCGATTTAAAAAAATGTTTGAACTATATTTTTACGTGAACAAAGTCGTGAGAGATAGTTATTGCATATAGATAGGTAATAATCACGCAGCCTTACAAATAAACATTACGTATTTGCATAGATTAATTGTGTTTATAAAATCATCGATGGCTGCTTACGGTCTGTTTATTTTTATCTTGAATATCACATGTCTCGCCACGCGGCGAATTGTAATTAATGGAGCTACAAAAAGGACGATTTTCCTGTTAAGTTAGAAGCGGAGGCGTTAAATTAAAAAAATATTATAAATAACTAACTAACTCTTCCTCCGCAACTGTTACATTTTTAAAGTTTGCTTGAGTATTTAGGCATTTTTTTTAATTTTATCTATTTACTTTCGACTCTTTTTTGGTGTACCTATTGTGGATGGATAGTTAAACTTTCATACAATACTTGCATGCTTCTAAATGAACATTACTGTTTTTCTTTTGTTTAACCGACGAGCTTGTAGATATGAAGAAACTAGCGGTTGCCCCCGACTCCGTCTGCTCAGAATTCGTTTATCACTATCCCGCGAGAACTATGAAATTTTTCGGGATAAAAACTACCTATCCTGTGTTCTTCCTCGGGACTGATACTACCTCTGTACCAAATTTAATTAAATCGATTCGTAGTTTAAGCGCGAAAGCGTAACAGACAAACAAATAATGTTAGTGTAAGATTGATATGAATGTGGATGAAGCGACAGAGGTAAATAAAGATCGTATCAAGTGGAACAAAATAGTCTGCTCACCTCTATGAGAGAGAGGAGAGACGGTATGTATGACCCTGCGCTTAATTTATTTTGTATTTCGCTGACACTTGTCACTTACAAGTTATGGAACCGCGATGGTGGGCGTATTTTAACGACATTGTTTTATTTTCGCCATTAAACTACGCACTGGCACCATGCGCACCTTCATTAAGTTGCATAACAAAGTATTTTTTACCATAACAAAATAATTACTACAGAAATAGGTAAAGACAAACACCATGAGTTTGCTACTGTAATAATTTTCTTCACAGATGCGCCTTCACAGACCCTGGGTGCCCTAGGTTAGCTAGTTATGGGTATATTAAGGGGCAATTACACGATCGCCAAACTTTTATCGAACAACCTCAACAAACAACGTCATCTTCACATGTGACACGATAGGCGATCGACTTAGTGTAATTGCGTCCTAGGATCTCAAAAATATCTTCCCATAAGTACTGAGTAGGTACTTGATACTTAAGTAACCTTGCATGGCTTTTAATTATGCGATGTAAATCTAATACAAAATCAGGTCATGCTGAAATTAATATTGTAATCATAACATACGGTATGATTATCATATTAATATATACCTAACAGTAGTGACACGGATTACTGATTAGTATTTATTATCACAGGTTACCGTAACAAAGTCTCTTTAAAAATAATCTTATCTATACCTACTCATAGTCTAGTAATCAAATATTGTAATATCACAGACTTATAATCTCGTGGAATTAACTCCAGACACGATTTTATAGCTAAACTGAGAGAGATTTAAATTTATCTTTTGTAGGCGAAATATTTTATGAGTATTACATAAACTTATTTTATCATAATGAACAGTTAAGTAAGATAAGGAAGTTTTTCATTAATTTTTGTTCAAAGATTAATGCACAGATGTTGGTCAGTAGGTCAAATAGTTTTGTCCCTTTTGGATGACTGAATTTAAGTCCGGAAACGCCTAGCTTGCTCATTTTTGTGCAAACTGCAAATACACACGTATGACAATCTTTACGCGAATATGACTCCAGAATGCACGCTATAGGCGTGTGTATTCTCGCCCAAAAGGTAAAATCAAATCTGACGCCAGGCCCACGCTCTCGCAACTAGCAAACTTACCCCTAGTCATTTGACGCTATGATGAGGTAATCGAGAAAGTGTCAAATGACAGTCTTGTTTCGGTCAATGGTATCCAAAAAAAAAAAAAAAAAAAAAAAAAAAAAGAGAGATGGCGAACCAATGGCACGTGTCAGTGATAAAAAAGCAGAGTACGTTAATTTATGTCCATAATCTTGCTCTTGCCCGCGACTTCGTCGATGAATCAAAATTTGTATCCGAGCCAACTTGTCTTTTCCTGACACCTCCAACAATTAACGTTATTATTTCAACCTATTTAAATTAATTAAAAACATATCCTAAACACATATCCTCGTGAATAGTGAATCTGCATGAAAATCCGATTAGTCCCTTTGAGTCTATCGCGAACAAACAGACACTTTCTTTTTTTATGCAATAGGGTGAAAAACGAACAAGATGATAAGAGAACCCGCAACACCAACGAAGTCTTTGATGGCACGTCAAAGCCAAATATTTAAAAGACACGTGCTCCAAAAAAGGTTCGTCACCCCTGACCAAGGAGAGTGTTTTGATTTGTTTCACATCTGCCAAGCTTTTAGTGACTATCATCTAGGGCATTCTAAAGTAACATTGAAAATGACAGTTAAAGGTCACTATATACTGTTCGTAAAATTAGCTAGTTTTGCCTTTTCGGCTCTAGCTTCTTGGAGTGGTTTATTTGCGGCTAACACTAAATTCGACAGAAAGGAAACGTAGCATATCACAAGCTTATTATAAGTTGTATATATGTATATATTTATTCAGGGTGGAACGCCGCCATGGACCTTCCCGAAAATAGAGTGGTATGTAGGTTAAGGGCTATTTTTTTTTTTTCAGATAAACTATGTCAATAATATATCTAACCGTTTTAAGTTACAGCTTGTCAAATATTACTGCAAAAAAAAATATGTTTCAACTCTAGTTCGGTGAGCGAAGTGAGAGTGAGCTTTATCATATCGAAATGTAAATATTATGTAGAGTACATTATGGATTAGAGTTGTCGCCATAATAAAAAATATTGTTTTAATGCCGTTGTATTTATATTTTAATAGGACTGTTTGATAATTACAAATTAATTGTACGTCATACATACAACGCAATACAGGAAAGTCCATGCTTGCATTCCATCCGGTATATGTATATTATATTTGGTAAATTGTCTCCCAAATCACTGTGGAACGACATTTTATCCTATGCTAGCTTATTTCGCAGCTTCGCCCCTGCGGAAAACTAAAAATGTATGCCGCAAAGAACCTTTCACGGGATTCAATGAATACATTAAAAAAACCGAACCCGACCCCTGTAATTTCTTTAGTTTCAACTTGACTGAGTCCGCTAATACAACACACAGTAAGAACAAACTAGATTTTATAGGTTGTATCATGGTTGTAACTATACGTACTCATACTACCTAAAAATGTACATAATATAGTATAATATAGTAGTTGCGATCTACTTACGATGTCAATCTATCTGTGACCACGGCACACAAAACAAATCAACCTTTTCCCGACGACATTCAAGCCATCTTTAACCTCCTCTAACTTTGTTTTTTTTTCTCAAAGTAGATGGCTCTAACTTTGTTCCAGCTAAAGTAAGAACCCTGCATTTTCTGTGTATCCTTTGTTCTGTCGTAATATTAAAATACGGCCAGCTGTATTGTGAAACGTTTGTTTACCCGCAGTAGGTATTCCATTTTCAGAAATGAGTGACACTTATCGATGTATACAAGCTCACGGCGTAATCTTTATCACGGGTTAGTATAAACACGTGCTAAAGAAACTACGCTTCTACAATTTTTTATCGGTAAACACTTGAACCTGTGCAAAAAAACACCGACTTTTGTACATAGAGTCGCACGTAGGTACATCCATATTCCACATACGGTACCTACTCGCGCCAAAGCGCCAAGGAAATAACCACAGAGAATGGTAAATACGGTATTTTCAATTATGCAACACTTAGGTACACGTAAATCGCGATGGTTTTGCCCTTTTCTCCTACTTATGCACATAGAATAAAGCGATTAAAGTTATTACAATTTTGATTAGTGAATTTTTTACGTTCTTGGTGAGTATCCTTCAATGACACGTGAGAACGCCACGATTTTATATTGAATATCCATATCGAACAAGAACATAATAGTTGCTTGTCAAATCTAGTGACCTGCAAGAATTGCTAGATCTTCGGCTGGCCAATCAGTGTGCAACGAAGCCAAACCATACTGACTTGGAGATTATTTCTTGTTCATAAGAGTTGTATGACATTTCCACACTTTTATTTCCATTATCAACCTTCACAACCGACAAAGAAGGCAAATAAACAAGTGGATCACCCGATAATAAGTGAGCACCACCAGTCCACCACGCTGGAACACAGCAACGCAAGTACTGCTGCACGGATTGGCGTGTCAGACAGTGATAGCGATCTGGACGGACCTTGCACAAGTGCCTCCCGTGTAGAACTTTTGTACTTTGTCGAAGTTAACTACCAAATTTTACCTTGAAGTGATAGGCATCACGCGTTCAAAGGTTCTTGTGAAGCTGGCCTCATACTCCTAAATTCGATTTCCGAAGTTCATTTCGTGTCAGTCCGCTCACACTTATGGTGATTAATTTGGGAGAGAGGGAGCTATACGAACTACGGAAACCGGCATTCGGAGTAGCCCCCTGAACAGTTTCACGGACCGACTGTTCTTTTAGCATATATTTTAAGCTAGGTACTTATTCTGCGTCGCGGCCTTGACCGTGCCCGTTCGTGACTTACGAAAACAATGAGCTGTTTTGCCGCGGAATTCAATTGTTTTGTCGATTCATAGGAAGCGTTGCGGATCTTTCTTGAATAGCGTGATTCTTGTTTGTATTATCTCTTAGTAAGCGTTTGTAATGGTACTAATAATCGCTAAGAACAATCAATCATGTGCAAGTTATAGAAACATTAAAACACAGTAACAGTGAAAGCATGAAATTCGTAATTGTGATATATATGGATTTAGATTTAGATTTTATTTATTTACTCAGCACATTACATTATAAATACTTACATAATATGTTCGATATGAGATTTTATGCAGAGACCGTAAAAGAATATTTATAAACAACAATAACTAGACAACAATTAGTAATATATGTATTCACACACAATGTAGAGTCTTTTTAAGATTATGTACTCAGGTAGTCTTTGTCCGGTTAAGGTCCTAGTGCAGTGACGCCGCGGTAAAGACGGTAAACTAGGGGAACAAACGAACCGCACCAGGCCAAAAAGGGTGGTGGAAGCACAGGAATAAGGTAGGCAAGGCAAGGTAGCAAAAATAATAGGTACCTACTCTCGCTCGACGCTAAGTTTCATGAAAACTGACTTGATATTTTACCTCGTCAACATCAAGTAGGTATACAAATTTCAGACTTGGGACTAACCTTTGCCCTACCTTCTAGAGGCAAAACTCAAGACATCGCTGCAGCTGGAAATTCACCGGCAAATACAAAAACCAGCAAGCGATTCATCTCTCTTTAAACAACAACACGCGTAGGCCTAATCGTATAAAACAGATTCTCTATAAAAATGCGACCTTGGTTGTGTTTACCGTTGAAACTGCACTTACATAAGCCTGACTAATAACTTATGCATTGGCCACACCTCCCTGTTTACAAACAATACTAGCTAAATGAAACGTAATACAATATTCACGTCTAGTTTTCCTGCTTGTTTAAGGAAAGGGCACGTGCAGCGAAAAACATCCTCAATTTTGCTGCTAATTTAAGCGGTTTGCCGAAACGGGAAATTTAATCGTAAGCCAACTTTACGTGTAAAGTCTCAGTACTTTACTTTTAAATGGACTTATTTATTTACTTCATTCACAGCCCATATTAAAAACGTAACAGTTCCTACACGACGACTAAATGATTGTATGTGTACGTGGCTTTTAATTTCTTTCTCAAAAATGTAATGACAGTATAATGTAGAGTGGGCTACTCCAAGGTTCGATTTTTGGAATTCGCATCCCTCTCGTTCTCGTAATTAAGGACTATTAGTGTGACCGGAACGGCACGAAACGAACTTCGAAAATCGAATTACAAAGTTATAGCCTTAGGTCTGCCGTAGAAAACGCATGTATACCGTACACACATCAAAGAGAGCGAGCGATTAAGATATTAGTTACGAATTCACTATTCTAATTCGAATGCGATCGATTCGTTAGTTACGAATAGGTAATTCAAGTATAATTATTTATTCTACTTACTTGCACCGAAACTGAAATTGGATCATGATAACTGCGCAATATACACATAACATGCGCAACTTTGTATAACAATTATAACCCATGGTGGGGCCCGTTGGTTATCGAATGCGCTAAAGCAAGTAAACAAACAAATAGTCAATTAATTCGTCATTCACTCGAGTACCACTACACGGTGCAAACAGAGGGGCATTAATATACATGTGAAGCGCTTCCCACTTAACATTAATGTATAGTGAAAAACTATTAACTGTTAGGTGCGTTTTATTTTTGCAACTTTCGTTAAAACTGGTTAACTTTTTATAGCAGCTTTTTGTCCCGACTTTTCTTACAGATATATAATGCTTGAGTCCTAGACAATTTTCTTTATATAATTTTTTAAATTTTGGTAATGATTTCAACATATCTAAGGTTATCATTTATTCATTATAGAACCGTTTGTACTTCATAATTAAAAGCCATACCATTCGGCATTTACCTACTACCCTTTACTTCAAGACCGTTTTTTTTAATTAATTTTATTACATTTACAAGAACCTAATGAGGCTTGAATTGAGTACACTTGGTCCGACTTGCGGAATAAAGGGAAATAACTAATTAAGCATTAGCTCTTTGAGATACTAAGTTAAGAATTTATTTACGTAGCGATTATGTTTGTACTATTTTCGCGTTTCTCAGCACCTTGGCACATTTTTACTACTAAACAAAAATATAAAAATACCTAGTCCCAGGAAAATACTATTTACAAACCTGTAGCGTAAATATTTTCGGATGCGTAAGAAAATGTATTGACTCGCCAAACGTAAATAAGCAAAAATGCGGAAGTTGATTTTCTTCGTAATGGAGATGCGGAGAGCAGCTTTGACAGCCGAGGCTGCTTGGTGGTTGATTTACTATAATTGTCTGTTAGAACGCAACGGTCGTTTAATTATTCTAGTACCACTACAATGACATTAGATGACGCGCAAATAGCAAACAAATGCGAAATGACCTTTGTAATAAAAAAACCGGTCAAGTGCGTGTCAGCCCACGTAATGAGTTCTTTACTAAAAAATATGCTGTAAATATTGCGTATCTATGCGTGGGTATTGTGTACACTATGATAAATTACAGTTTCCTAGTACCAAGAGCCTCCTGGGAATCCTAAATATAAAGTAATCACTGAGCTAAGGTTATAGAAGCAGAAGAAGAGCAGCTCATTTTCAATCCCCCGATCCTCCCTTGCATCTGATAGAATATTCAGTTGATCGTCACTTTGTATATTTTAGAAATATTAATTATTCTTTGTGCCTTATTATCTGGTCTGCAAATTATGTAGTAGACTTTTATGGCGTATTAAAAATTCTACGCGCGAGATGCCCATGGTGCCGCCAGGACCAGCCGCGCGTAAATAACAAAAAGCGACCTTGATAAGGAAATACTTGCTTCAAGCACCTAGTCATCTTGGTATTCATTCATCTAGTTACTCACGCCAAAAGTTCTGAATCAACTGAATTCTTACGTATTTTGTTTTTCTGATATAAATACGGCATTTATTTACGCAATCGTGTCTGAAAATATTTAGTAATGCTCGTCACGAATCAGTTCCTCGTCCTATATCGAGCACTAATAACCTTCGCTTGTAGGGAGCCATGGGCGTCACGCGTCTAATAATATTAGATAAACATGCTAATAATATAACTTGTTTCAGTTATATTCACTCGCTAGGATTATTATATGTAAATAAAATGTTTGATCATAAGTGGGTCAGAGGTTTCACTTTACCAAACTCTGTGAGACCTCAAATACATCTTCTTTACCACCTCTAATAAAACACACTTAAGGCCGGGTATTCCTGCGAAAGTAGGCATTTAGCGCTAGCCCGGCCACACGTCAAATAATCGCGCGGGCGCCGCGATCGTGACCCCTGAGCGTCACAGTGTAGAAATAAAACTTTATTTTGACTTTAGTAACGCATTTATTATGATCAATCTTTAGTAACTACCTAATTAATATGTCTGTCGCGGATAAAACTGACACAGGTCCGTCGTCCGTAAGCGCCAGCGCGCGACTGATCGGGCCTGCCGAGCCTCCGCGCTAGCGCATTTTGTAGGTATTTAAACATAGTAATTAAGATAATCATTTTATCTATTCAAACCCTGCGAATTTGTCTACAAATATTTAATGGCTTTAGTTAAGTAGAAAAATTTAATTAAAAATGTGAATAGTTTAGTCATAATATTGAAAATGCTTTACGAAAAGAGGTAACTTTGGGATTTTTTTCTATCGAGTCAAGTTCATTAGATCGTGTAACGGAATACGACTTTGTCTATACTAGATCCTTAAGTAATACATATATTTTTTTCAGATTTTTAAACCCTATTTTCTACGTTTGAGATGGTTTTTAAAAACTCTAAAACGCGGCCTCTGTTGGCCTACCTAGCCTTAAGTTCACAAAAAACAATCAAGTATTAATACGTTTTACTTTCCGTCAGGAGGCCAATTTGTGAAAACGCATCACTCGAAAATACCATCCGACCGAAAGCGGAGAAAAATTCTGCTGAATGAGAAATATAAAGAAAAATAGATAGAATAGAAAAAATTACGGCTCTAATTGGCCGCCAATGGCAATTATTAATAGGAATTAGAAAATTATAAAATGTTATATCGAGTTTTAAAAATCTGTGTACACTATACTGCAAAACAGTTGACAAGGTTAAGATGTAGAAGATTTTTGTAGAGCTAGAATTTTCTTTTACTCTTCCCGTATTTAAAATTTAGGGCCATTTATCATTTCGAACTGCAATTTTCTTCTAATTAACTTACTGTAGGTACTCATGTCTTAAATTCAGCAGAATTTTTCAGCACTTTCGAATGACGCGAATTCATACAAAATATTTCAACTTCGACAAACTCAATACTAAAGTTTTCCAACTGAACATTCTGGTTTTGATACATTCTTACTCTGTTCAATAGATATTCACAAAGTTTCGAATGTAATCAAACTTTTCGGTCTTAGTTTTCCGAGTTTTCGAAAATGTCCAAGTACAGCTGCACTGAAGGCTGTGTCCAATGGGTGGAATGCGGTGTTGTGATTGGCTGTTAATGTTGTTGTTTCGGTAGAGCGCTGCGTCGGCGCATGCGGAACGGACGACGGCGGTCAATGCCAAGGTTACCCACTGTAACTAACTCCAAGATACACGATAAGGTACCATGATTTGAATGAAGTGAACACTTACTATTAATTTACTGTAAAAAAGGAAATGGAAGATATTATTTAAAAGTAAAAGACTAAGTAACTAATAATCCGCGATTCTAGATACGAGTTCAGTTGTCAGTGGTGTTGTGGGGGAAATTCTTACCTAATTAAGTACTTAACGGTTACGTAACATCAATAAAACTAGAGTTTAGTTAAATCAGAAGCCACCCATGTCAACAGATATCCAACCCACTTTATTATGTGGTAAACAGAGTTTTTCAATTACAGCACATTAGACAATAAGTGATAGATGAGAGCTCCGTTTTCTTCACAATCGTCGCATTTTTACATTAAATGCTTGAAATAATTTTCTTCTCTGGATTTGCCGTATTTGTCTCAATAAGATACCTATTACGTACGTTGCGGGAACTACCTAATAAAATTAGCAAAAAGTCCTAGCTATCCCCAAGTTAAAAGGAATCTGTAAACAATGGAAACGCCTGTCGGGGCATTGTAACGCTGCGTTATACATAATAGACTTGGTTAATTACTTGTTTCCACGGTCTAAGACGTGCCTTATTCATCTCGCTGCATGTTGGCAATGAGTGAGCCAGTCTCGTCGGTCAATGGCAAGGTTACTAGTTTACTACGCGGGCCTTGCGAGCTTGAAAGACTCAATGAACTATTAGTTTCCGTTACTAAATTACATTGGGTTTGAGTACAACTATGTTGGATTATTAAACATCGAAGTATATAAAATTGGTAGAGACAGTAAGAGTTACATCGCTAACATTAATTAGAGCTGTAATATTCGGTGCAACTTTTCAACTGGGTTACTACCTCCTACTTTTTTATCGGACCCCTGTGCAGGCAAAGTCGAAAATCGGTGATCATTTTAGAGCCTTGTCGCCGTGACAACTGTGACACATTCAACTGCCGGTGTATGGTTAGCTTACTACGACAAAGCACTAAAGCGATGGGCTGCTTTTCACGTTAACTATTATTTCGATACACATAGCAAAGGCAGTTGAAGGTTACCTACGGATATCCGGCCTCAAGTCCGGTGAGGAGAACCTCAGACTGGCCTTATACGGGTAAGAGCTCCAGCGGCACCGGATGCAAGAACGGCACAAGGCGGGTTGAGTGGAGAATAGGCAAAAATTTTGTTTTATGTGGGTAGGTATGTATGCGTTGTACAACGTAGAAAATCCATTTTAGTACTAGTTTTCAAGCCTCATTGTGAAAAGAGACCCGCACCTAGTAGGACTAACGTTATTTTATACATTGTGATCATCGAAATTTACATTAGATATTCTGGTAGAGTTCTTAATAAAATTCATCAGCAAAATTGGCCAAAGTAGGAATTTAGATAGAAAAAATTACAGATAGAAGAACTGACGGACGGACAGATGAGACGAACAGGACAAGATGAAACTATAAGCATTCCATTTTTACCATTTTGGCTTCGTACCTAATCCTAAAAAAATTGGGTCTAAATAATACTTCTAATTTTGGCTCATAATTAAATGAAATTGATAGCTGTTTACTGATAGCTGGCACGGGCGGGCTCAACGTAATGCTTGTTTGTTATTGAATGAGACCATTGTTTGCAGATTGTGCCACGTGAATCCTATCATGTACTTAGTAAGTTGGTAACGTGATAGGTATAAATAAAAATCACCTAATATCGAGGCAGCGTTCAACACACCCCGATTAAGTTTCACGTCTGGAGACAGAGTAATTGTGTTGTAGGTGTAGGTTAGTATGTTTTTAACTTTCAATTAACTTACCTGACTAGTTCTGTTGACCTTTTCTCGCTGTCATTCAAATCTCTCCGACACCGTGTCATTTATAAAATTTATAAATGCTTTATTGCCACAAGGAAAGGGTAACGACGGCCATCAACTTTGTATCAATTGTATTAACTTACACAAAACTATTTACTCCTAAAAACGAGCCATCGAAGTTACTTTAAATTGGTACGTAGAAATAACCTTTATGACGTCCATCCAATTTTTGTTACATAAAGCAATAAGGTTTCGGACCGAGGGGACCTTTACATTAGAATGGGCCGCGTCCGAAAATAGAAGCATTGGTGCCTCGTGAATTAAGGACCACCTTGTTACGTTATTTTCCTTGGTAGATTTAGACGGACTGAACAGATTGGTTACGTAATTTTTCACTAAGGTTTCTAAAGAAGTACTAAAGAAAATGCTCAGGATATTTACTTACAAAATTGGTGTTCCTGCGAAAAGTCAACTGAATTAGCTCGGCGAAATAAGGACATATTACCCGCTTCAAGGTTTATTAGAATTCCTTATCGAAAAATTTTAATAAGTGTAAAAATAAATTGACAACTTGTATTCGAGTCGCAGTCAGCTTTACGTATATACCTAGTTAGGACCTAGTTAGGTATAACAGTTTTTATTAAAATGGTTCGCTCATTAGTTAGCTCTCGAAATACTAAGGCAGTTTCATGCAACATGTTCACGGGTAGGCTGAAAATTTCAGGTTGTTAGAATGCTTAATACTGTATAGATCAAGCTCTGTGTACCCTCATGCTTGCCCCCATCATCATCATCGGGGGATTGGGGAGCTCGTCAGAGGCAATCGGGCCCAAATCCCATAGAAAACAACAACTCTATACATATTTTTTTGTTTTATAAGGTCGTGTAGGTAACTAACTATTTATTGTTTTATGCAAAAATTGTGGCATTTCCATTGTTAACAGAAATGTTTGTATCGAAAATGTGGCCGTGCGCTCGTGAACAGCTTAGGGGGCTTGCGGTCGCCAACTATTGCCCAAGGACAAGGACGGAGTGGCAATTAAAGTAAAAATGTGACTGCGTGATAATGTTCATTACTAGATCACCGAAAACGGAAACCATTAAAAGTACTATGGAGAACAAAACGTATCTTTATATTCTTCTTACGGCATAATCTGGACTTGGTAAGTACTTAGTATTTCATTTGAAAAGTACGTACCTACTCAATACCTACTTGAGTACCTAAATAGTTAAATTATTTTTTGTAGGTAACTAATACTAAATGCTGACGGTAAGAAATTATTCCGAATTATCTAATAGCTTTGGATTATTTGTCTTATTTACATACAAGACACACACGTCACATAGGGGCTCTTAATTCCTATTTACCAGTTTTATAACGTAAGACTAAACTTTTAGGTTGGTACTCGAACAATGTTCTCTTGCCAGCCGTAAAAAATGCTAAAACGAGCTACAATTAAGTACTAGGAACGCAAACAACAACAATAACAAATAACAAGTACAAGGAAATTTTTAGTTTTCCTAAAATCACGAAATTTTAATAGCGCAGCGCATATTTATTCCAAGGAATTATGAGATTAGGTATGTCAATGTGACCTAAACTATAAGCGTACCCAAGTGATAAGACATGATAACACAATCATACGTCTCGCGTCGTGATCGATAAAGATTTCAAAATGTAAACATTAATATTTACATAAAATAAATTCTGGGTAGTAACTGCTTACTACCGCATCATGCAATCACGGCCTTTGCTGAGTAGTTACTTTAATAAAATAGCAATAATAAGAACGTAGATAGAGGATGTAACAAACACCCCGAGCGATAACTCACTGGGGTATAATATCCATAGACCTTTATAATACAAAAGGTTGGGTTAGGTACAAAGTAGATAAGTGAGTTAGGTTATGGACACTAAATAATAAACAGTAGGGGTAGTATTTACTACTAAAAGTAAATCCATGGCCGCACAGCCTTTCGAAAAACTTTTCAAATACAAGAAAGTATTCGATTTTTTTAAGAGTTTGTTCGGGATGTTTATTACCTCCTGAAACAAAAACCAGTACCTAGGTACCTACAATTCAGCAAAAAATTAAAAATAATTTATAATTTACTGCTACGCTGTTCTTGTTCATCATCATCATCTACCGCCTATATATACGTCCTACTGCTGGGCACAGGCCTCCTCTCAAAACGAAAGGGCTCGGGCTATAGTTCCCACGCGGGCCCAGTGCGGGTTGGGAGCTTCACACAAAACATTGAATTGCTTCGCAGATGTGTGCAGGTTCCTCGTTCGTGTTATTCTGTGTGTGAATTCACCGCTGTGCTCGACAACAACCACAAGCACTATAACATGTCTGGTGCCTCGAAATTGGTTGCGCGGTAACATTAACATTGACAACTTCAATAGGTACGCTTAAGCTTAACTTCGTATCATTCATACGAGCGAGCGGATCAAGTTATAATTTTTAGTCAAGTTGGGTTTGTTTGTGTCTAAGCTTACCCAAAGGTTATATAAAGTTCCAACGGGTTTTAGAATGCACGCCAATCTAAGAAACTTCTGTATGGGTTTTCATGGCGTTTTCTCAGGTAGATAAGCCCACTTTAGCCCACCGAAACAAAAGTGTTACGCTCGTCTTACATACCTACATTACCGCGCTATTTTAGCTAAATAGGGGTACCAAGAGTGTGCCAACAATAGACCACAAGTTTACCCTAAAGATCAACAAACGTCGCCAATGTCATATTACTTTCAAAATGAAACTACCGTGAGACAACCATAATTACACAAACTGATTAACTCACGTACAAACGTCGAGTGACACTCGGCACGTTTAGGACTAGTTCGTAGTCCTTCCTCTTGGAGCGCTCGTTCCGGCGGCAGCGAAACGAACGCGAAGTCTCACTCGACTTTTACACGTGATAGTTATGCGTTTGGTAATTTAATGTCATATTATTCCATATTTAATGTCCCAAATGACGATTCATGGCCAAAAAATCCTTGATCAAAGTCACACAAATTGCGAATGCCGACTTAAGTATGCCTATAATAAATCCATCAAGCTCCCCTCCGCAGTAACCGTCCGACAAATGGGCGTCAGCCGCGTCAGGCGTCAACTCATAATAATGATCGAACGACCGACCTCGTGCGTTGACCCAATTTTGCATAACATTACCTATTAGGTACTTGCCTGTGTCCTGTAGTCGGTCATTGGTTGCTACGTGCTACCTAGCTGCTTGATCGAGTATTTGTCGATAATGATAAGGATAGATAGAGCCTGTGATATTGAGAACAAGGATTATTCAGGGTTGAAAGAATTGAGGCAGGATGTTTAAAATCTTGGGTGTCGTAGGTATACCTATTACAGTTCTGCAATACCTTTTAGATGTAGGTAATGCTACGATCATTGACACAATCCGATCTTACCGTCAAGTGATATAAGGATAACACAAAACTGGAGCCTTACCATGATGTCTTAATACCATTCAGTTCCGACCAGACCTTTAATTACCGTTATTTTTGCGTAACGCTATTTTTCATAACGTTAGATTATCGAATATCATTTTTCAATAAAACGTTTTTAGGTAGCGCTATTTTTCAGTACGTTATATTACCGAATAGCGTTTTTTAATAAAACATTATTTATTCTGTAGCGGTATTCATTATAACGTTATTAATAGCGATATATATCGATACTTCGGCAAGTGATATAATAACGTTATAGGCCATCTCTTTCTTACACTCTATAACACCCGCTCTATATAACGTGCGACAAACATATGCAATGACAAATCTGTACTGTTTTCGTGAATTGTCAAAACATACTTTACAAATTTGTTTCGTGGGACTAGGCCGTAAAGTTGATATCATAGTAGTAGTTCATAATCAGTTTCATAGCGTTATTATACCTAACGCTATTTCATAACGTTATGGTTTTCTTTAAACACAAACGACATATATCGGTATTATATCGTTTTTTTCATAACGTTTTAAAGGTCTATAACGCTATTTCGTAAAGTTACGGTTTTCTTTTCGTTATGATAAGATATAACGTTATGAAGGAATATAGAATTTGTTTGAACGAAATTTTAAACACAAACGATATATACCGCTATTATATCGTTTTTTTTTATAACGTTATAAAGGTCTGGTTCCGACTCAGTTGGTCAGGTTTTAGTTGTCGTTTTTAGTATGGATGGACGGTAAGGGCGGATCCAAGGGGTCATGGGGGTCATGAACCCCCCCCCCCCCCCTGGGCTGGGTCCAGGACCTAGGTGGGCCACTGTATCGTAAGGTATTACTTACAGTAGTTTAAAGCTCAGCGGGTGTGTGAGTCGCATCTCCATTATTGGGCGTGTTTATTGTGCGGTCACTTTACATCTGGTCAATTTGCTGGTTCCTCTCTAAAAAATAGACAATCGAATTTCGTTTCGTGCCGTTCCGCTCACACTAATTGTCAATAATTTAAGAGTGAGGAGTAGCCCCCTGATTGCTACAGTCAAATCGTAAGTCGTGAATCCCTTTGTTTGTTGTGCCTGTGCAGCTGCGCCGGCGCACGGAGCCGCAGCTATATTTACGCGCGAGGTTACTAACCGCACTACCTCGTGACACATCGTTATCGGGACAAGGAATTAGCGAACCTGTCGATATTGCGGGCCGGCCTTGATTGGTCAGCTGAATTGGGAACCGACCTAATAAAATCTACTAATGATTAGCGATTACCGTTAACACGAAAGGCTCGCAAAGTATTTGGATGATATTAAAATTTGATCATTGGGCGCCAGTATGCAATGGCATGGCAACTAAGTAGATTTGGATACTTTTAAAACTCCGGAAAAGAAGTCTAACATTGTTTGAAAGCATTCAATTTGGGAAATCACACAACATTATAATAAAGGACTTCGAAATAGTCCGAAACATGTCGAGCATCACTCGACTTTTAAACGTGAGTTATCCGTTTATGTGTAATTATGATTGAGTCTCACGGTAGTTTCATGTTGAAACATTATAATAATTCGCAGAAGTCAAGTGTGAACCCAAAGGGCTACTTGCAGTCCGAATCTTACCCTAGGGTTAGGCATGACAGTTCCGTACATTTTGATACGTCGAACCTAACCCTAGTCCGCAAAAACCCATAGGTACAGTCAGCATCATATAGTTTGAAGCATCCAAGTCAGTCAAATAGTTCGGTACACCATAGAAATAGTATGGTGTGTCGAACTTTTTGGTCACCTTGGATGTTTCATACTATATGACGCTGACTGTACCTTTTGCTTTCACTAGCTAAAAAAGACAAGATAAAAAGAATAGCCCGGGCCTGTCGTGAAATAGGTGTCGAACTTGTTTAAAATAGAAGCTCGGTTATTAACGGCACAGTGGCTGTTAAAACCAAAATTCCGCTGGGATGATGAAATACGCGGCGTTCTTGCGACCACGCTCAACATCCAATGGGTCCCAGATCAAGGCCAGCGGATGCTGCAGCCTGCAGACCACCGAATTATCTGCGTACTGTGCACACCACAACATGTGATATAATACTATACTTAGATATTCCGTCTCCTGTAGCTATGAATGTGTTAAGCGTGCACGTGTTGCTTTATAGGAGCTAATCGCATCATCCAAAAGACTTACTAGTCAATAACAATAAACACAACTCCTTACCTTAGGCAGTAGTTATCGGCTGATGGGTCCGAAGAGGGGAAAAGTGATACAATAAGTATCATGACCACCAAAAACAAAAAGTAAGTAACAAAAATCACTTCAAGAATGAAGACTTAATGTCGCCCTAGTCCGCGAACTGCTGGCAGATATACGGCCCAAAGGTCTTGAGCGAGAAGTATTCCCGATCCCCCCCCCCCCTCTCCCAGGCTGGTGCGGGTGCCACGATGTCACATCATGCTACCGAGGCGCCCTTTATTAGCAGTTAGGGGATACCGTGTTGTAGTGGGTAGGCCTCATAAGGGAGGAGAGAGTCCTATATTTGTCGTCATCCACACTGCGCGGGAGTATACGTAAAGCATTTTCCCACAGCAAAAAAAGACCGCGAACTACGTCCGTGACTCACGCAGCGTTTACACCAACGGGAGAACACTTGCGCTAATATTTGTCTTGCTCTGGCCTTCAATTCTATGAACTCAATGTATGCACTGCAATAGCAATAATTCCAGTAAGTACAAAGAAAAATATATGGTCGGGAAATAAATAGGTGGTTGCAATTTGGTACGTCGGAATCACTTTACTCGTAAATGCTGCCGCTAAACAGCAGAGCTATCGAACTACGAAATTAACAATCATACAATAACTTTGCAAGGTCAAATGAAACAACAAATGAACCACTTGTAATGTTAATTAGCATCAGGGTTTAATTAATTATTTTAATTGTGACATTGTAACTATATTACCAAAGTGTAATTAAATTTCAGGTGCCTCAATTACTATTGATACAAAACTTGGTAAATAAAGTAATATGGTATAACAAAATATGGTAAAAAAAATAGTAACGTGCAGTCTTCATCTTGTATGATAGTAAAAGGTAACATTGTTTTATAAATAATACTAAACTTAAAAAATAGTCTGATGGAATGTCTTGGTTAAATAAATAAAAAAGGAACTGCAAATATACATGCATTCAGTCTCATAAAAATAAATATTCGACACATCCGTTTGAGCATGCGGGAAATGAAGGGGAAGTCGAAACATACATTTACAAACGTAACCCTATTTCCCTCGAGTAAAATTAAATTTAGACAGAGCTGTTCAGTAAAACTGCTATTGTTGTTTTCTAAATGTTTTATCCGGCCCTGCCGACCCCGTTTTACAAATAACTACGCTGAAAAGACGAGCAGCAAATATCCTTTCACATGTCGTAGTTTACCAGTGTTATTAGTTATTCGAAATGTTCAATGGGTCTAGCACGCTCTGCTGCAGATATAAGGCATATTATTATCAATAACCGTGAGCCTTATGAACAGATGCTTTGTGAATTGTACAGTTCTTGCACGAACTCCGAGAAATTCTTAACTACTAAGGGAGAAGTATAAGATTGTAAATCATTCTATTGCTTCAAGCGCAACACTCTCTGAGCGAGTGCGGGGTATGAAGCGACGTGCGGGCGCGGCGCACGCCCCCCGCTTCCCCAGCCCCCCATTGCTGCGCGCGAACTGTACGTACTAGAACCACTGAACAACTACTTAAATTATTTAAGTTTAAATCATTTTCGAACTTATCTGATATGGATTCCGTTAGTTTTTGTTATGAGATTCCCTTAACCAAATAAATGCCTCACTTAATGATATGTTTAGTTAGGTACCGTATTAACTTAAAGCAATATTGAGATCTAATCAACAAAATAATAAATAATAATATTTATAATCTCTTTAAAAATTCGCGTAGTCATAGTCATTGTCGTTGCCAAATATATCGTCACAAGCTCATAAGTCCAAGACTAAGTTTTTTTCTGATATTCGACATAATTTGGATACTTTCGCCGCTACGATATATCTGCCGCTGAATAAACTTATAAAATATTGTTATAAATAATTATCATACATAATAATCTCTTGTAAAATCACTTAACCTTAATTTAAGATATCACTATCGAAACATACCCAGGTGTTTTTAGCTCATCGTCTGTTCCCTGACATTTCAACAAACTGATAATCATGGCCTCTGTTGCGATATAGATGACTTAATGAAATGCAATTTTTAATCAAACATTAGATGGCTATTACATCAGCAATATTTTTCTTACTATATAAATATACGTCTTATACCGCAACAATAAATAACTACTTTTCAATGTCGCATTAAGACATTAGGCAATATAAATACAAATCATCACTAAGTAAACTAAAGTGAGCATTAAATACCAAGTAAAATTCAGGTAGTAAACTTATTGATTTCGAGATGACTTTCTGTAAGTTACGTCGAAATCATTACTCATCAAAAGTACATATTCCTATTAGTTACTTTCTTCCAAAATATAGTCTGGTTAACAATGAAAAATCAATTCGCTCACACCGTAACAACCTTCAAACGCTATGGCACTGGTAACATTTCCATTCAAATAACCAACAATCAATCTTGTCCATAATTGCTCCTAATAAGCATAGCAAATATTCCTTTATCGATCGTGTATCGCGTTCATATCTCCCTGAACTGCCACTTCTAAACACGTTTTACATTCCCATAACTCGCACACGCATCTTTGAAATTCGTAACGTTAAAAATCGAGAAGTAATCATCATGTATAAATCTAACAACATTCTCTATAGGACAAAGATATGTATTATACATTTTCATGTCATCTATCGGGTCTACTACCTTCATAACAATGTTTTGCTTTGTTTTACAGAAACTTAGTTTATTGGTCACGTCCTCTCCGTTGTAGACAACGCGGAAATAGAAGTCTTGCGCAACGGCTTTCCTCTTTGTAAACTTGAATTCGTCGCGCAAATCTTTCTTGCGGTAAACTTCGAATATCATCCTGGAAGCGTAGTGCACATAATAATGCTGGTAGTTCGTTAGACCCAGCGCTAAAATCAAAGGCTGCAGCGTCTTGTCATGGCCTGAGTACAAAACAAACTTGGGCTTGTTCTCAGATATCATTCGTATCATATTTTGCACAATATTGTGCATCAATCCGTACGCCAACAGCAATCCGCGCTTCCTATTGTGTATGTTTTTAATCTCCTGTCTATAACTCCACTCCAGATACGCGAATAGGGATGTGATATGTTCCTTCTTTATACAGAACTCTTCTGTCATCTCAGGCGTTGGTTCTTTGTACTCTTCGTCGAAGTCCGTATCCATTCGGGCGTCGTTCGGGAAATTAAAGTCAGCGTCTAAATTCTTTTTGACGATAACTACATCGTCGTACGCATCAGCATTGTCCATGTATCTCTGCTGGTAGTATAGGAGCTTCTCTCTCTCCATCTGAGCGTCAAAATCTAGCGGAGCCTTTTGCTTATCTTTAGTGTCGTAATATTTCCCGATGATGTCTCGCGCTTTCCGTCCGATCTCATTATTGAAATCTAGCTGGTTGTTTATGTAGTCTAGTTCCATGTTGAGCGTGTCGATATCTATATCTAGTAAGTTCCTTCTAGGTATGGTGTCTGTTCTGAATTTTTTGTGTTTTCTGATAGACAATTTTGGTTTTTCAGGTTTCTTGGTGCAGGGTAGCGGAGCGTCGTGGCACATGTGAGCGAGGACCGCGTCGCGTACGACTTCGGCGTCGGGCCGCTCCTGGGATTCGAGCAACACTTTGGACAGCTTGCCGATCAGCTCTTTCAAAGCCGGATGATTGTCGAGGCGATGCTTGGCTTGTATGCTGATTTTCCTGTCAACAAAAAATGCACTTTAAACTAGACGAAGAATCCGAAATGTAAAACCCCCACGCAAAAAAAACTTATAGTAACCTTTAAAAATTTTAATAATAAAATAATTATGTCTAAAACGCCTTACATCATTTGCATCCAAATTGTTCCATCAGCTCAAGAGCTATGATATGATGCCACAGACAGACACACGGACAAAGAGAGAGAGAGAGAGAGAGAGAGAGAGAGAGACGTGACTTTTGAACATGAAACTACAGCCCGAGTCCTTAAAATTTGTGAGGTCAGCAGTAGCGTGTATGTAGGCAGGAGAGCGTACTTGTTGAGCGCGTGCGTGGCGGGGCAGGCGCAGTCGCGGAAGCAGAAGGCGACGCTGTGGCTCTCCCGCGCGCGCGCCAGCCTCGCGCCCGCCGCCGCGCGCGCCGCGCCCCACGCCGCGCCCGCCAGCGACTGGAACGTGCGCCGGTAGCGGGTGCTGTACAACAGGACGTCGCCTGCAAAGTGAACCAAGAACCTTTATGACCAGCCTTCGACCCGGTGTAAATAGTGTGTAGCTCCAAGCCGGGTGCTCCTCTGCGAGCTGTAACGGTAACTTGCAATTTACAGTAATCAAAAAGCCTAATGCGAACGTGGCGTTCCGCTCGCGGCAGACTATACTTCATTTAATTTAGGATGAGAAACCACAACAACATTATATTGCGGCTCGTGAAGTGTACTCTCTTTTCAATTTGTACTAGAGTAATTGTAAACGACACGAAAATAAAGTGGCATTAAAACAATTTTATTTTGCGGCTCCCCGACTATTGCACTGTACTATTTGCTAAGTAAGAAATTGTTGAACAGACGCAATATAATGTTGTTGTGGTTTCTCATCCTAAAATAAATGAAGTATAGTGAGCCACGACCACTTTTTAGTCCCGTAAGGTATCGGATCAAACTGACCTGTTTCTCTTTTCCCTGTCACGTCTGTGTTGTCCTGTTTATCTAGATCTAGCTTCTCTCCATACGCTTCCTTGAGGATGTTACCTGTTTCGAAATAAAATAAAACAGTTTAAAGTACTATCGACCTAGCGTTCTAGCTTTCGTCGGGAACACTCAGCAAGTGTACCTTACGACAAATGCTAGGTTGCCACGGCCTCTGAGACAGAGAGAGTAATAGCTAGGGAGCTGGCGAGCAAAATTTCTATATGATCAGCACACAAGGCAGACGTTATTAATAGTAATATTTATGCCCTAAGGAACATCAAGGACCCGGTCTGCCACCATGGTGGCGCTGCGTTTAAAATTTACAGCGTTTCAAAAATGTAAAAAAAAAAAGGTGTGCTATATTATGTGCACACGTCTGCCTCTGGGCCTGATGATTACAGTCATCCTAGAAACACAGAAAATCGAAAAGGCAGACATCCAGGGCTCTGACTTTTGTAGTATTCAATTTTTTAATTTATTTTTATGATTTAAAAAATTGTATATGAAGTGCACACTTGGCAGACTTGAATTGTTCGATCAATAACAATGAGAAGAACCACGGAAAAATAGTCTGCCATCATGGTGGCGCTGCGTTGTAAATTTACAGCGTTTCAAAAATGTTAAAAAAAAAGGTGTGCTATATTATGCGCACACGTCTGCCTCTTGGACTGATGTTTGAATTCCTTATGAAAAGAAAGAAAATCGATGAGGCAGACGTTTAGGCCTCTGATATTCCAAAGGCAGACTGTTTGATTTTTTTTTCTGAACTGAATTGATTTTTTCTGGTTGGCATTGAGAAAAAATATGATTGCATAGATTTCAGCTCCAGAAGTTTAGTCGTTACCGTGATTTTAGAGAATAATAATTAAACAAAATTGTATAAATAAAACTAAAAAATAACAATAATCCCATGCAATAGATAGGTACACGGCAATATTATCAGGTAAGCACCTACGCACGCTCGCGCCGTATCTATCCTGCTTACCGAATAGCTTTGCTGTATGCCTGCTGTCCCTTAATTCCGTGAATTTCAAACAGTTATACAGGTGAAAATCAGTGAGCAAAGTGTCTGCCACATTTTTTTTCGAATCCACGGAGTCATAGTGAATCGAATGGGCGCAATGAGAACCGTGTGCAAATGACTTAGTAGAGATTTTTTTTTTAACACTTTTAAGACTCCCTCCCATGATAATGCAGAGTCCTGAATGTCTGCCTCTTCGATTTTCTTCGTTTTCAAGATGATTGTGACCAATGAACTCCAGAGGCAGACATGTGCAAATGACTTAATACCCCCATTTTTTTAAGCAACTTCAATCCGCTGTAACGCGAAAACGCAGCGACATAGGACCTTAATTGATTGAACCAAATCGACTCGTAATGATTTAAACTGCACTCCACCTCGACGTGAAACGTGTGCAAATCATATACCGAAATGCTCGCCAGCTCCCTAACTATAATATAATAAAGCTTCTTTTCTTTCTCATTTGGTTTTATTGAAATGAAGAGTGGTCTGACCGACGGCAAGCATCTGCAGCAAGCCCTGCGGCGTGAGCTGGCCGAGCGCGCAGCGGGTGCCGGCGGCGCGCGGCGGCAGCGCCGGGAAGTTGTGGAACGGGCCCGGCGCCGCCACCCACCACGCGCGCCCCACCGAGCTCGCGTTGCCCACGTACTGCTCGTATCTGCGTACAACATGACTGGTTTACATAGACGACATCATGCCATGACCAATTTGCGAAACATGTAACTCCAGATCTAGAGGTGGGTAAACCGGGTCACTGAGGTCATCAATATTTCTGAGTTTTTTTTAATAAGTTGTCTCTAACACTGAGGAGATAAAGTTTCTGCTCCAGTTCGAAAAAATCTGATCATAATGGACTGAATCCTGTCCCTGTTGCAACTTGCATTTCAGCTAACTATATATATATTCAGATTTCTAACACCTTTCATTCCTTCCACCAGTCTGGAGGTTATGACAGCGACAGCTTAAGAAAAAGTAGTCATGCCCCTGTCCGTCGCTCAGGAGTGTGTGACTAACATACGTGGTATCCAGCCAGACGTCCCCACATCATCATCATCATCATCATCAACATACGTGGTGAGCAGCGGGGAGACGGGCGGCATGTCGCAGGGCAGCCGGTCGCCGCCGTGCAGGTGCGTCAGCGGGCCGCGGTCGCCGTGCCGCGTCGCCACCAGCACGCCCTGGAGCAGCCATGTCTCGCTGTCTACTGCTCCTGCAACATGAGAGCATTTCGTTTATTTGGTGTAGTGAAAACCGCAACAGAAGACACAAGACAACAGAACAATCTGGATAACATTCGATGGTGTTGGCTGAAGCACTCCATCATTAGGACATGGATTTGGTTGGAGCCAGATTTCTTACAGCATATCACTGAAAAGTACTATTTGATACGTGAATAAATTGTGGTCAGTTTTAAATATAAGTACAGTAATAGAAAATTACAACTCTATTTAATCATGGAAACTTAATTTAAGCTCCAGTTTTGTAGCTCTCTATTTACTGATATTTACTGCTTTCAACTGTTTGAGTGAAGAGATGTCAAACATTGCCAAATTGTACCCATTTCATGTAAGGCTATCTTTTATTATTTTTATCTGTCAAATTAGTGTTATTTTTTAACTGCGACTAGAATTCATTTTTATTTCCAGTATACCAACATGGTGTAAGATGCCACATTAATAAATTAAACTTGCCTTCAGCACCTCTCACAATGCTGTCAGGTGGGTTACAAGCCTTTAGATAGATTCTCCTGTATTTAATATCACTTTTAGATATGTATTCACTCTGCACAATCTTCTTAATTGCTGTAGTATCTTCCCCAACTGATATGTACTTGTACATTACTGAAAAACATGAAAGAATATTAATTTGTATTGATGAAATTCAGAAAAAAATAGTTAACAACTGTAATTTATTTGGATTTACGTGTATTGTTATAAAAAAAACTTATAAGAGCTTAGCCATAGTATAGTATAATGGCATCAACCACAGGTTTTTGATGGAGCCCTTCTACTTTTTAAATTGAAAAGTTTGTATTGGGTTACCATCACACCTAGTGATAGTCGAATGGTGCAGAATTGGGCAAAAAAGTATAAACTCAATGAGTCTATCCAGTTTAAAAGATATCCTACTCCTAGTCGTATAATAAATAAACAATATCAAGAACATACTCACCCGTAATCAAAAAGCAGATCCATATACTCATCCCAACGTAACAATAAAATGCTCTGTGATGAAACGAAAATCGCATCATCTCCGCAATCATCTTGCTCTTGTTCATTATTGTGAGAGACATTTTTAATCACTACTACATATTATTTAAGAATCATTTATCGTCGGTACGAGCGAATACAACTTACATCGATCATTTCTTTACCAAAACAGTCACATCTACACATACAATTTAGCACATATTAATGTTTTTAGCATTAAGATAACGTGATAAGAACTAAATCTAAATATTTCACTTCACACAAAAATCATCTTATCCCATAAAACTTTAATAATTTATTTTATAATTCTTAAAATCCGCGAAAAACAGTTCGTGCATATTTTTATTTTTCTGTCGCATCCGCTCGAACCACAGATTGGAAAAAACAAACGCGTCAAAATGTTGTCACAATTTTGATTTTGACAGATAAAAAATTTAAAAGCTTTTTAAGGTGACTCGAACAAACTATTCGTCATCACACCTCTCCAGACGAGTCGGAACTTGCTTGTTTTGTGTTGTGTTAGGTGGTGTCATAATAATCGTAAGTGTTCAGTTCAGTACTTCGCAAAGTGTTTGTTTTGTTAGTATAGTATTGTTTACAGGCCAGGCCAGGTAGAGAAGTCGCTGTACTATTCACAATTAGATCAGAAGATATTTATTTAATTTCTCTTAAGTTTGAGACATTATCGCCCTTATTCTAGAACTAGAAAGGTATGTATTTGTTAAATTTGAAACCTGAACTATTCGCCGTTCCGCTATTTTTTAATTTAAATATGTTTTTCTTTAAAGATAACATGTGAGGAATAAAATTTAATATGCTTTTAGCGCTAAAACTAAATTTAAAGTGAATTTGGAACCCAATTCCACAAGCTTATACTATTTTTTTTATTTGTAGTTTAAAATGCCGCCTAAAATAGATCAAGGTAGCATTATCATCCTTGACATTGGGAGAAATGTAACATCCGAGGAAAATAACGGGAACAGCTTCTTTGTAAATGCAAAAGAATGCACTGCTCGCATATTAGAGCGCAAAGTTATGACGCAAGCAAAGAATTTTGTGGGAGTTATCTTACTAGGATCAAAGACAACAGAAAACAGTATGGCAGATCAGTGTGAGGGTGCATTCAAACACATAAAAGTGCTTGCACCACTCCAATCTCCAACATGGCAGATGATTAGAGACCTACCAGAGGAGGTGAGTTATTATTATTACTCAAGCATGGGCTAATCTTTAAATACCCTCTAGAACATTTATTTCTCAGCATACTGGTATATTAAATAATTAATTAAATAATACACAAGTATACTAAAAATAAAATTAATATATTATATAAATTTGATATCTCATTTAAAATTTACCATGAGCTTTTCAGTGAAGGAAAACATTGCGAGGAAACCTGCATACAACTGTGAAGCAATTCAATGGTGTGTGTGAAATTCCCAATCCACACTGGGCCTGCTTGGGAACTATAGCTCAAGCCCTCTCATTCTGAGAGGAAGCCTGTGCCCAGCAGTGGGGCATGTATAGGCGAAGTTTATAAATATATAAAATAAAAAGAACATATTCATGGAAAGATAACAACGGTGACTTTTTTGCAGCCCTCCAAGCGGAAGGGTGATTGGTTTGATGCCCTGATTGTAGCAGCTGATCAGTTCAAACAAGCAATGGAGCAAGTAAAAATATTGAACAAGAAGATTATATTGATGACCAACTTCCAGTCACCTTCCCACATTGATGAGAACCAGGTGGAAATGGTGAGGCTGTTAAATTCATTTTTGTTCTGTCAGTTATCATTTTGGCATATAAAATTGTTTTATTTATTATCCTCAAATTATTTCAACAGGTTCTAAAGGGATTCAAAGAAGAAAATTTTGAAGTTGATGTAATTGGTATTGACATTTATGATGAATGCCACAAAGGAGACGACATTGACTTGGCTCGTCACTTTGTTCAAACAACCAAGGGTGCCTCTGCCACGTTTGAGTATGCCATGCAGTACCTACTGTTCCATAGAAAGAAGGCAACTAATGCTGTGCCTTGGAATGTTGAATTGAGTATTGGCTCAAATATTAAAATTCCTGTATCATCTTACATACGATTGAAAGATGAGCCTGTTGTAAAAGCTTGGAAGAAAGCAGTTAAAAATGCAGTCACATCTACATCAAGTACAACAGAAGGAGTTATGAAAAATACAATGCTCATTAACACTGAGAACCAAACTCCTGTAAACGTAGATGACATCATTAAAGGCTACCACTATGGCCAACAAATCATACCATTATCTGATTGTGACAAGACCATGCTGTATGAATCAGGGGCTAAATCTTTGTCAGTCTATGGCTTCACACATGCCAGTAACATTAAATGGCAAAATCTTAATGGCAATGGCTTATCCTATGTGTTTGGAAAGAAAGATGACAAAAAAGCCCAACATGCAGTGAGGTGTCTTGTAGAATGCCTCCATGAATTAAAGTTAGTAGGTATTGTTAGAAGAGTATACAATAATGGAAATGCTCCTAAGATGTATGTTCTCATGCCTGTGATAGATACAAACGATTTTGTTTGCTTATCAATGATAGAGATTTGTTTCAAGGAAGATATTAAGAATATGGCATTTCCTCAGACAAAACAAAAAAAATTTGCTTGTACTGAAGACCATGTAAATGCGTTCAAAGATCTCATTAAAGCAATGGATTTAACATCTGCATATGATGACACATTTGATGATGCTGAAGCATTCCCCATTGCAGAAACAGTCAGTCCAACAGCTCAGTATGTATTGGATTGTATTGCATACAGAGCACTTAACCCTGGCAAGCCGTTACCACAACCTAGGGATGAAATAATGACACTTTTCAAAATACCACCTGCCATCGAAAAAAGATCAAGAGACCCCATTGAAAATCTGATAAAACTGTTGAATCTAAAGAAAGTGGAACCAAAACAAAAGAGAACTAAAAATCAAGCACAATACCTCATTCCAACTCAAACAGTTCATCATGTTGCTGATCCTAATCAGTCTAATGAAGAGATTAACTTGCCCAAAGTGAAAGTGCCAATAAATATGTCTAAAGGCGTAGCGCACATTGGAACAGTGGACCCTGTTGGTGATTTCCAAACCCTTGTAAGAAATGGAAAATCTTTACTTGATTTAGCCCCAGACATGGCAAAAGTGATAGAGAACCTTGTCTATTGTAACTTAGATGGAAACTATTCCAAAGCTTTCAATACTTTGGCTTACTTCAGGAATGAATGTGTAAAAGTAAATCCAACTCCTTACAACACCTGGCTGCAAACATTCAAAAATGCTCTCAATAGTTCTAACAAAATTGATGTTTGTAATAAGATGACAGAGAAGAAATTGGGATTAATTTTGAAGGAGGAAAATAATTTGAGCATGTATGATGTTGAGGATATCCATGAAGACAGTCAACTTTATGAGAATGATACTGTGCCCTATGACACTGAGCTTTCTGTTAGGCCTGAAGTCAATGACTTGTTTGATGAAATTTAAGTTGTAGCTTTTTTCTTACTTTATTTGATAAATTAGGAATAAAAAGTTGTTAAAGATAATAAAAAAAGTTGATTTATTATTAGTATTGTTTTATTATTTACCCCGTTTAAGTGTATATTCAAAATTATTTTCAACATTAGGCCCTGCTACTTTCATTTAATATAGTAATATTCCTATCTCAGATTTACACAATAACTTTCGACATCTTAATTCACATTGTAGGTTAAATTCAATATAATCATTGTACACCGGTGGGATTAATTTCATTTTGGGAATGCAGGAGTTCCAAAAATTCTTGCAATGAAAGATCCTCTTGGCAGTCTGTGTCCAAATCATGCTCAAGCTGGGCTTCCATAGAGTTGGCATCAGGGCTGAGCACGATGTTCTCGTCCAGCACGACATGGTTCAATCGAGACTTTAAACTCTGGAGTATCTCCTCAAGTTCCAAGCATTTGTTTCGTATCGAGGCGCCGAGGTCTGATGCTGGGTCGATGTCGTCAAGCGTAGCTGTCTCCGAAAAAGAGTTGGCGGGCGTCCGCGTCCGAGGCGGCTGCATCATGTTGAAGAGACTGTCCGGGATGCCGTTACCGTGGCGGGTGGCATCTGGCGACCGTGACTCCGTAAACTCGGCAAGTATCTCGTCGATAATGTCCTCCGCATTTTGACGTGGATCTACGACATCTTCTGGCGTCTCTGAGCCACTTTCACTTCTAATCAACTTATTATTGGAGTCCAATTTCATTATAGTTTGCGCGACGGCCCGAAACACCCAAAATATTGATTCGTTTTCAAAATAAATAATAAATAATCTACTTTTAGAACAAAGTCAGATGATTGATGATAAAAATGTTGCCATGGAAGAATATGAAATGTACAAATCTTGTGTTGCCATAGGTATTATTATACTTTGGCGAAGACTCATTGGATCAATAAACAAATTATTAGCTTATTTATATTTCTTTAACAGGAAATAATTCAAAACAATCAAGTAGAACAAACGAATCTAATCAAACCTTGTATAATGTTTCAGTAAATACAAAACGGCTTTATTCTAGTTGCCTGCGCAGAAACGTCTTTGTGGAAAATAAAGGTCGAGATATGCCTCCTTTCTCAATTTCTTTTGTATTTCTTCGCTTTTCATAATTTTCATAGCTGCCTTACAGCTATTATGCGCGTGCGCGAAGAAACAGTCTCTAACCGACTGAAATAAAGATGAACACAACTTTAATACAACTTTAACATGATCCAAAGTATAATATGTACTACGTATCATTGAGCGTAATATTATAGTACTTAAGTAGGTAGGTAGCTAGATAGGTAATTTCATAGTATTGATGGCTGGCTTGTTAAACTGGAACCAACTTCCTGCTGCAACATTCCCTGAGCGGTACAATTTAGGGATCTTTAAAAAGCGAGCCTTCCTGTTCTTGAAAGGGCCGGCAACGCACCTGTGATTCCCCAAGTCTTGCAGGTGTCCCTGGGCGATTTCCATCAGGTGACCCGTCTGCTCGTTTGCCCCCTCTTATAAATAATAAAAAAAAACTTCACACACGTACACACATGACCCGATGTAAAAATATAATTTATGTTAATATGAAGCTTGTGTCAAGCTTTGGATCTTAGCATAAAGGTTGCAATATAAACTCTAGCTACCGTACATCTACAAATTTGAAGTAGGTAAATAGCTACTAATTAATTTATACTTGCCTTAAAATCAGCCAACTTTGCACCCTGAAATTTAGCCAGACAATGATTAAATAGGCTTGCGTAATGTGTCCTGCAGAGAAATATCCGGTTCTCGAACTGCCAGTAGTCCCCTTGTGCAGAGCAGGAGCACCCACAATAGCCGCATGCATCCAAATTGTATGGGACACATTTAATCTGAATTTGGCGACAAAGTTAAACCGTTTAATTAGGAAGTCACTACGGTATGGTTGTAAATTTTAACAATAGAATTTGTTAAATTCTTCTCACCATAACGGGGCAACGTAGTACTTTTTTCCCAGAGAAAGAATAAGCAAACTTCATTTGTCGTTTCTTAAATTCAGGACAGTAGTCGCAAGCTCTGTAAAATAATTCGTTTTTAGGCAATCTCACCAAACCTGAGACGTAGATTAGAGTTAGTACTTGTAGACCACTTACGCGGGATAAGAATTAGCTTTGAACAGTCCCTGCCTCTTGCCAGTTTGGTTGAAAGGAGCGCAGTTCTGTGGAAAAGGTTTTTCTCGTGGAAGCTCCCTAGGAGGCGGCTGGTATTCATGTTTTGTTATCCATCGAGGCATCTTAGGACCGAGACCAAATTTGCTGTAATGCTGAAACATCACTACCAACATTAAACTTAATGACGTAGGGGACGAAACCGCAAACGAAGTTACTGTACCCTATGAGTGAGATCGTAGAACGCGTCTCGACCATCATCGTAGGAGCCAGGACCAAGGTTCCGTTGCTTTGCGCCCCCCAAGCGTCTCATGAAAGGGCTCATGGCTGGACCCTCAGTAGGCAGAACTTCCCGGGCCAGACTGGTCCCGAAGCAAATCGGGGGAGATTCCTTCTTAGTTACCACGTACTCGAAATCTAGACATATCAAAATCTAAATTAACAACCGAATAGAATACAGACTAGATGTAGGAATAACATTGACTCAATACTTTGCAGGTCGGTAGATTATTTGACAGAAAGCAATAAAAAAAAGTGAAAACTACACACACACACACACACACACACACACGCACACGCACACTCGCGCAAGCGCCCAGCGCCGCTTAAACGACCCAGTAGCAACTCTCCCTCTGTCTTACGACTTTTCGATCAGGGCACGTGTCCTGTCCTGACCTGATGCGGTCACGAGACCTGTCGCGAGTTTAACATTTTTTGCCCATCCAAAAAATCTTACGCATTTTCGATCAGGTCACGTGACCTGGCGCGAGTTTATCATTTTTTACCCATCCAAAATAAGTGTACAGCGCCCCTAAAGAAGTTTTCACTTTAAAAAAACAACCGCCTTGACAATTACCACCATAGGATTTCTCGTGCATATTATTTGGGCGGAGGTATCGCCGTCCATAAGGCCGCTGCATGTTGTATTTCTGTTCCAGATGATCCGCGAGGCGACAGTCGACTGAGTCGCGAGGGTTTCGTGATTGTCGGCACAATAAAAATATGACGAATCCGGCTATTACACTTTTATTGGGGCGCACGTTCGGTAGTGGAATGGGCATATCGTCAGTTTTGGTAGGACATGGTTTAGGGTAGATATAAAATTGTATTGCTATATAATATTAGAGTATTCTACATAATTAAGTAAGTGGTGAGTCAAATCGTTAAAATAGTGCATGCTACAAGAATGTATTTACTTCAGCTAAATAGATAGGTATCTTCATGTTCAAATCTTTCTATATACTTCTTAGATTAAGGATAACACCATACTGCAGCCCCAATTAATATTATTAATCATGTCTCTAACTAGTAACGATACGAACATAAAATAGATAAATTAAAAGTCCTTACATCTACTACAGCATGGTTACAGTCCAAATCGTGTATTCAAATTATGAAACAACATTTTTATGGAAATGGAAAACTAGCATGGTAGAGGAAAGGTCATGGATTTATGATTGATATGACTTCTATATTTGGTAAACGCCGATGTTTATACACAGCAGAATAAGTAAATAGGTACCTACCTACTTTTAAGATACTACAATAGTCATGTAAAACTTTTTTACCTAGTGTCACATCCCAACTCATTTTCGTCTTAGAATTCTTCTGTTAACGATGTTAGAACAGAATAACTGAAAAAGTAAAGATATAAACTACCAAGGATATAGTTACCGGAAAACAAAAGAAAAGTAGTTACGTGGGAAAACGAAAGCTGCAGAAATAAATTAGGTAGTTACCTAAATTAAATTAAAATACGAAGACCATTATTTACGTCCATGTCAATCATTCTTAGGTATGATTAGTACCTTTGCAGTCACGCGAACGCGAACCCACGGCTTTGCCCCCGTACCAGTTTTTTTAAATATTGTTACATAAGAACCTTGTCCTGACTGTATCTAACACAACAAAAAACAAATTTGTGAAATCGGTCCAGCCGTTCACTCGTGATGCCGTGACCAAGGGAAATACGGATTCATTTTTAAATATATTGATTTACTCAGAAATAAAATCTTAACATTTAACAGTACTTACCTAATGCGCAGTCAATAGTACGGATTTGGATTGTGTGCTATTGCCTTTCACTGAGCTAAAAAAACATTGTGAGTATTTATCAAGTAGGTATTGTAGGTATATAAAATCTATTTAGATAATTTTAATAGCATACCTTCCATGGCGATTTTCAGTAAAATATTAAGCAATAAAGGAAATAAAATTGAGAAATACTTAGTAAATTGTATTTTTAAAGTGCCAAAATGACAGTAATAAAACTTTAATAATCAACCGATCAATAGCTATTCCACTCTATAAAAAGTACTCTGCGAATGAAGCTGTGAATAGCTACAATTTTTTTTTTCGAATCAAATATTTTGCGTTTCACGTTTAAAATTTGCCGCTCCTGTATTTCATTTTGTTATTGTGATATTGTCACACTCGAGGTTATTTTAAAAACGCTCAAACAACTTCACTTATCTGTCAAATAACGAAATTACTTTTGCACGTAGAACGTAGAAGTTTCTGCATGTGAACGAACGAAACGCAAATGCTATTGAAAGTTGCGCCTTTTTTATTTCATTTCATTTTCATTCATCCTATTTACGGTTTTTGTGTAGTGGTGTGTGTGTTGATAAGAATAAATAAAATTTCATTTGAACTGATTGGAAAACTTGGAAGTAAACGGTAAGAAAATTTAAGTTTTCTATTATATATTGTGTGGAAATGTATGTAATGATTTTAAAGTTTGCCTTTTTGCGGGTGTCACATTACTTTCTGTGAAGTAATTTTTCGCTGTTATTATGTCATACCTAGTAATAGAAACTTAAGTAATTTCTGAGCTTCTTTAAAAATGTGATACTTGTATTAATTTGGTTACAAACGGTACAAGTAATGTTTAGTCAAATGAGAGAAATACCTTGAAACCTATGATGCCATACCATACCCGCGATAAAAAGAACTTTTTGATTGACATGTTAGAAACTGTATACCTACTTTTCGGTTCAGTTTACACTGAAACTAATATCTATTGACATGCATGTTTCTTGTAATGTGTTACCAATTTCAAGGCTATTTCTAACTTAGGTTATAAGCCTTGAGACAGTTTTGTTGCTCAGTGAGGTTCTATTGCAGTAACAACCTCACTAGACATGCTTTGAATTTTAATAAGCGTTAGAAAACTTTTCTCCAGTAGCAGACACCTAGAATTTATTGTCTAATAGATTAAGAATGGATTCATGTCAGAATTAACTTTTGTCAGATCTTTTTGCAGTGCAATAATAATACATTGGGATCAAACAAAATTTAAACAACAATGAACTAATTTATGAATTAAAATGGTTTTGATATCCCTATGTTAATATACTTGTGATGGATGGTTTTCAAATTTGTATAGGTACTTTATAACTGGTTCCCTGTCTCAAATTATTTAAACAAATGTTTGCCAATTTCAGAAAATGCCTGCCGCCACCAAATTGATTGTGCCCATTGGTCTTGGGCTGTCCTTAGTAACAGTCACAGCTTTTGTGGTGTACTATGTCTTCAAGAAAGATGAAGAGAAAGAAGACAAGCCCATTGCAACTTCGAGAGGCAACATCATTGAAGTTAAAGTTCCCAAAAGCCTAGTCCCTGCATTAATAGGTAAGAGATTTACAACATTTACATTACCGACTTTTATAAGGAATTAAAACTTCCATGCTGGTCTGGGAGCAAGGAAATGTACCAGTTGCTTGTCTACCCGCGCAGATGGTAAAAGCCCATCGAGGGAATGGGCAAAAATCACTGGAATCATGTTTTAGGCGATGAGGCTAGCAACCAACACTATTTTGATTCCATTTTCCACCTATACACCCACAATGTTGCTAAATGAGGCCTGTGGGTACCTGTTACCTTAGGCTCTGTCTACCCCGTAAGGGATAAAGATGTGATCTGTGTATGTATGCATGTATTAAAACCATAGAAAAAAGAGATATAGTAGAAGTAGCATGTGAATGAAAGATGCATGCCACCTATATGCGGAAAATTCCAGCAGCAGAATGGTTCTGGCAGAATCAGATTTTCTCGAGTGTTTCACACTTCTACTTTATCTCTATTTTCTATGGTTAAAACTTGTAGATAATTCATATGGCAAATATTGGCCTAAATAATGGTCAATGCTAAATACCTATAAGCAGTTAGGTTCTATTTTATTACATGATTTAATATAACTGCAATGTTTGCTTGTTATTCATATTCTTCATGGATTGACTTGAAATTTTGTATGCTACATAACAATGAAAGTTAGTCAGCTAAAATAAGCTTGTATTTAAATTGTAACTTTTAACAAAAACTTATTATCTTGAACCATTATAAACTTTGAACAGGGTTTCTTAAAGCGGTATGTCCATGGACCCCCAAGGAGTCCATAACATGTATGCCAGGCAGGGGACCGCAGCAACTCAATTAACCCCCAACATACCTACTTAAAGTGATTCTTTCGAATTAGACTCTGTTTAGAAAGTGGTAAAAAACATTGCTGTAGAAAGAAGAAATTGACAATTTGCTACATTTTTTCACATTTTTAACTCTTCAAGCCATAAGCTGAGTTCCTACCATTTCAATATTAAGCATTATGTATGTATGTATGTATAACTCTTTATTGTACATAAAACACAAGAAAAAGATGAATTCAGGACAACACACATGCACAAAGGCAAACTTATCCCTAAAAGGGATCTGTTCCAGTTAACCTTGACAGGACATAAGTATTAAGCAAGAGTAGACACATACACACATATATGTTCATGTAGCTTTTAATAATTATACCAAAGCCATATACAAACTATTGAATAAATCTCTTTCATTTGTTTCTAAGAAGTTTGGTTTTTATCTAATCTAAGTGCGGGGCATCTGAAGCAATTTTTCGGGATAAAAACTATTCTATGTCCTTCTCTGAGACTGAAACTATCTCTGTACCAAATTTAATTAAGATTCGTTCAGGCGTGGAAGCGTAACAGACAGACCAACAGAGTTACTTTTGCATTTATAATATTAGTTGAGATTGTAGGTATACTGTAGACAAGCAAATAGAGATGTACTCATTTGTATTACTGGCACTTGAGGCACACCATTTGCCCCTGTGACATATCAGATATAAGTAGAACTGACTAATATCTTAGTCATAAATATTTTTGCATCACTACTTCAATGGAGTTATGATAACATTCCACTTATCTAAGAATAGCCATAAAGCACACTTATCCTTGGAGATAACTGGCCAAAATAAGTATTTGATAATTAATTATTGAATTATTAACTTCCATTCTGATCTGGGAGAAAAAAAAACATGGAATATACCAGTTGCATCTCTTCCCGCGCAGATTGAGGAAATGGGTGGAAATCATAGGAATCATGTTATAGGCGATGCGGCTAGCAACCCAGCACTATTTTGATTCCATTTTCCACATATACGCCCACAATCTTGCTAAACGTGGCCTGTAGGTTACCTTGGGGGCTGTCTACCCCGTAAGGGATAAAGACGTGATTTGTGTATGTGTCTATGTAATTGGTTACTTGGAATTGGTCAATTTCATAATTATTTAACTTGCTACTGTTATAAATGCGAAAGTTTTTATGGATGGATGTTTGATACTCAATCAGGTCAGAACGGCTGAACAGATGCGGATGAAATTTAGCACAGAGGTAGATTCTAATTGTATTGCGCATAGGCCACTCTTATCCCGGAATAATAATAATAATAATGTTTATTTGCAGAAAAAGGGTTAGTTACATTATGTCTTAAGTGTTATGTTAGATAGATAGAAGATTGAGACAAACAAATTATTCGCAAACTAAGGCGCGGGCAAGCTTGTTTATTTATTACTAGCTGTAGCTTTTGCCCGCGACTTCATCTGCGGGCAATTATTTTATCGCGCGCCCTAACTATCCTTTTAGTCCTTAGGTCTTAAACTATCTCCGTACCTAATTTTATCACGATCGGTTGCGTAGTTTACGCGTGAAAGCGAAACAAACGAACAAACTCACATTCGCATTTATAATGCTACTAGCTTCTTCCCGCGACTTCGTCTGCGTAGAATTATACATAAAAACCTTCGTCTTGAATCACTATCTATCAAAAAAAACCGCAACAAAATCCGTTGTGTAGTTTTGAAGAAATAAGCATACATAGGGACATAGGGACAGAGAAAGCGACTTTATTTTATACTATGTAGTGATTTGGGACGGATTAGGATTTGAATTCTTGGCATTTGACGCATATCTTGACCGTATCTCTCACTCACGCAGGCCGCAGCGGATCCAACATAAAGGAAATAGAAGCCAAGTCGGGCGCCAAGATCAACTTCAAGAAGTTTAGCGACAAGGACTATGATGTTTGCGTGATACGAGGGGAGAGCCACACCTCGCAGATGGCCGAGAACCTGGTGCACGACTTTATGAAGCAGCAGCCCGTCATCGTGGAGGACACCCTGGTTGTCCCCAATTGGGCTTGCGGGAGGATTATTGGTAAGTCTTCAAACTAACCTCTACCAACTCAAACTCAAACATTTATTTGCTTTGATACAAGATACAATATACAAGATCAAACCCTGTAGAGGCACTGCAAATATTACATTTTTAATGTACAAATAGTAGTACATTACATTATAAATTTTAATTGTAAACAAGTTTTCTTAATTTCTAGAACATGTCTGCTTATCATCAAAGAATTCCTGAAGGGTGTAGTAGGATTCCTCCAGCAAGTATTTATGTAGTGTATTTTTAAAAGGTTTTGTCTTTTATATCTTGGATGAAGTTCGGAATTTTATTATAAATTTTTATGCACATTGCATGTGGTCCAGAATGGAATATTTTTAAGCTGGAGATTGGCATTGCTAATCTGTTTTGGTATCGTAAGTTATGCGGCCGGGTAAAGTGATCTTTTGCTTGAGAGAAAAAACTGATGTTGGATTTAACAAAATTGCAAATTTCTAGGATGTATAGGCTGGTTAAGGTAAGTATTCCTAGTTTTCCAACGTAAGTATAACGCCTGGGACCGGTGGAAAATTCATCTGATGGGGGTCCTTCAATATTTAGAAATGCATCTTCGTCCCTCTGTGCTTTAGGCCAAGCTGGTTCAGGGTCCCTGGGAGCAAGGGACCTGTGGCGTTTTGCCAGTTTTGCTTCCCTACAGTTACGCTACTGCCTCTAACCCTCGCAAAGATTCCCATATTTTTTTCAGGTGTAAGCCCACTGAGCATGATATAATTTTTTTGCGCCACTTAGTGGGTGGTAGGGATCACTCTAGGAACCTCGGTTCGTATGAGTTAGGCGCTGGTTTGTATAACTGCGGCTTTGGAACTGAAAACTTGGAAATTTTGCGCTCCACGGAGTTTATTTTCATATTGGGCAAAATTTCATAGTGGTGCACGCAACAACCGCGCTCAAACAACCATGATTATACACTGTAAAGTTAATGCTCGCAAGATGCGTGATCAGTATGCGTGACTGCACCGATAGCTACTAAAGCCGCGTTGACATTACGCACACAAACAAGTGTTGTACAAATACATCCGATTCGTAAATCGTAGAGAGACGCGCGTTAATGATTGTACTGATCTGTAACCTAACGGCATGGCTTAGACGGTATAAAATATTATCGTGATACTGGTACGTCAATATAGGACGGTGGATTTCAAAACCGCCGTATTCGCTGCGATGCGCATCAATATTTCGTGATATGGATAGCGATATCGTGAAGTCAATAGACTTTCTGCCTATAATCCAAGTCAATGAGTATGCGATATTGTTTTTTTTTTATTCAGGCGCAGGAGGCGAGCACATAAACGACATCAGCCACCGCAGCGGCGCGCGCGTCAAGGTGGAGGGCTCGCCCGGGGACGCCGGCCTGCAGAGGAACATCACCTTCCGCGGCACGCAGGAGCAGATCGCCGTGGCCAAGGGGCTGGTCGAGAGCTGCGTGAGTCATGCTTTGAATACTTAATCATACGGCATATGCTGGTCTGGGAGCAAAGAAAAAACATAGAATATACCAGTTGCTTCTCTACCCGCGCAGATGGTAAACGCCCATCGAGGGAAGGGGCGAAAATCATAGAAATCATGTTATAGCCGATGAGGCTAGCAACCCATCACTATTTTGATTTCATTTTTCACCTATACGCCCACAATCTTGCTAAATGTGGCCTTTAGGTATCTGTTACCTTAGGCTGTCTACCCCGTAAGGGATAAAGACGTGATTTGTGTATGTGTATGTGTGTATGTGTGTATGTACGGCAGGAGCGGTTGCATCCTGAGATTTAGAAGTCAGAACATTTAAAATATTCAGTTTTAAAAATATATGAGCGGGGACTCTTCCACTCCAAGGGCCCGATTTTTGAAAGCACATCACTCCAAAGTACCACTCGAAACTGTTGTAAACGCATAACTAAGTATCAGGCAGATACACACTTTTTCTTAGGGCGTGTCGATATCTTGAAGTCGTTATTTTCTAATACTGTCTGGGGCTGGTATTTGTAGTAAGGAACTTTGTCTTTAATCAGTTTGTAATCCAGGTCGCACAAGAGAAGTGCCGCCGGGAGATCGAGCAGTCCAAGCGGAGTCCGCGGCACGCGCCGCCGGCCGCGCCCCTCGCCGACGACGCGCCAGGTGACCCCAAACGCGTCAAGTATAAGCGGCCTGGTAAGACTTGCTAACCGCATGCTGTGCTGTTGTCCGTGTAGCCAGGGTAGTTGAGATAAGAAGGGCTAGTCTACCCCGTAAGGGGTGAAGACGTGATTTATGTGAATTATATGCCCGTATGAAATGCTCGAAAGAGTCGTGGGTTCGAATCCTGGGTTCGCACCTCGGAGTTTATCGCAATTTGCCATGAGCTTTTCAGTGAAGGAAAACGTCGTGAGGAAATCTGCACACATCTGCGAAGCAATTCAATAGTGTGTGAAGTTCCCAATCCGCACTGGGCCCGCGTGGGAACTATGGCCCAAACCCTCTAATAAATGAAGGAGGCCTATGCCATGAGGCACGCCGAATTACGTGATAATTTATGGAAAAAAAAACTACACAATGAATTGTAGCGAAACGGAATAAAAAAGGCTATATTATATTATTATGAAATTTACGCACTGTTTATCGTAAACAAACTAGCGTTATAGAAAATCTTTAAGCTCCATTTAGACTTGTAAGAAAAATCCTGCCAGTTTCATTAAGTACATTGTTAGGCAGTGTTCCGAACGGGTTAGAAGTTGATTGAAAGGTTTTTTGCATGTCTAAACTGCGCTTTACGTTCGACGTGTCTCATTTTTTCGATATATGCAACAGCATAATGATAGCGGTCGAAGCGCCAGTCGAACTATGATTCCTTTTTATTACAATTATTTTTGGGTAGTTTATTCGTGTGTACGAATTTTTCAGTGACACATTGCATAATGGACACCGTTATTCGTGTTCCACGATTCACATACTTGCCTAGCTGTATTTGCTTGTCAAACATTTGTGTACTGTTACAATATTGCCTCACTCAGACGTGCTAATTTGTTCTACCGAGTCACGCATTTTATCTAAGGACGGAGACAAATCTGTCAAATTGTTATACAATGGATCTAGCATCAGCTTTTATATAACTTGGATGTAAAGCGGAAGGCCATGGCAATGTTACAAAGTATAAACCCAGTATATGATCCATAAGAAATGCGTCTAAAACAATCGAAGAGTGCGTGATATCCTATCATTATAAAAATTTCGCTCTCACTCGTAGCTGATTCTTTTATGCAAAAAGGAAGAGACATGACCTGACCTGAAGGTATGTAAGTGATAAGTAATACGCAACATATTGTAGCATTGTGGTTGCGTTACCAGCCTAGATGACTAAGATATAATAACATTTCTAAACGACACTGAAAATTAGAGCACAGAAAAATCCGAAAAGTAAAGCTATGGCCGGGAGTCGAACCCGGATCCTCGTCATTCCGTGACACGTGCTATACAGCTACGCCACCCATAGCAGGTGAGAAAGCCTTCGAATTTTTCTATCTGTTACTAGCTGTCACGTGACCTTATTACTATGCGAATTTTTGTCGCCAAGCGCCATCTGTTTGAATGACGTGTCTGTACGAGACAATTACAAACTCCCGTGGAACATCTACTGCTCACCAGGGTCGAGAGAAGGCGCTGTTTTTGAAATGATAGGTACTATCAAATGAATCAAGAAGTTTACTTCTTGATTTTTTTGTGTTTACTTTTATGGTTTTATAATGGATGGATGGAGTGTTTATGGTTGATTATAATGGAGAAAGGCCACAACAGTGAGAAGATATAATACCTGATGTGCTAGTAATTTCATAGGCTCTCTTACTCTCCAAGCTGGCTCCCAGCACAAGATTAGTGAGACGATGGTGGTAGCGATACGGACGAACCCTGCTCAAAGTCCTATTCTGGTAAAACTCACCTACTTTGAACCTAGATCATATACTGGGTTTATGCTGTGATCTTGTGTCCGTCATGCCATAATGTGCCGTAATTTAAAAGGAAGATAACACTGATTTTTGTATGCGTTTGCCGCTTCGAAGCAATGAGTAAGTTATTTGTATACCCCTTTTGTGTTGTCCCCGTGTTGTGACGTCCTAACTTCCCCTGATTGATTTTGCGGTGTAGTGGTAATGTTCTGAAGTATTTTATTGGGTTTTGGGCGAAGTATTGATGGGTGTGTAGTGAATATACTCACGAGAAATAATATTGCATCACTGTTCATACAACTTATTTGTATGGAAAATGATGCAGTATTTTTGCTCGTAAGTATATAAGTGTGGCCTTTTGAACGCCAAAGCTTTACAAAAAGTAGAGTGGAACTGGTACAGTCAACCAATTTGTATTAAGGACTGTATTTGCTACGAGGCTGTAAGTTAGTGGTGTTGAAAAGGTTAATTTATCCTTAAGGTGTATTTTCCGTTGTTTGTTTTATTTATGTTGAGTTGGAAATCAACTTGAGTGTGATCTGCATGAAATGGTTACATTTATTATTAACATTTGGGCGGGCTACCAAAAATCAAACTACACTTAAAAGTATTAAATTACAGTAATAAAATAGTGCCTCACACAGTAGGCATTTTAATTTTTATGTCTAATTTTCTATCTCTCAGACAAGAACTAAAAACACAGTAAAAATCACACCTAAAAATCTTATATATTTAAACGAACAATACTTGTATGGTCAAGTGCAAAAATAAGCATTGATAGGAACTTCTCAAAAATATGTCCCACGACCCTATTACGCCGGTGTAAGAGCGCATGGTACTTATTTTTGAATATTTGTCTAAATACATATTATTACACTTGACTGTACCTATACATACATCTACTTATTCATTTCCGGGTTCTCAGAAACGGCTCGTAACGTTTTTATTTTAAATGTTCTCTTAGTTTACTAGTTGTTTTTGTTTTATCGCTAGGAAAACGCGTTTTTCCGGGTTCCGCTGTCACCGATGTACTGAGGTCCATAACCTAGTTTTGAATACCACTGTGTGTGCAGAAGCGGCGAGCTCCAGCATCGAGGTGTACGTGTCCGCCGTGTCGTCCCCCGGACGGTTCTGGGTGCAGTTCGTGGGCCCGCAGGTCACGCAGCTGGACGAGCTGGTGGAACACATGACGGACTACTACGGGAACAAGGACAACCGGGAGGCGCACCAGGTCAGTGCGGCTGCACTATTGAACTAACGGTATATTGTTACACCGGTTTCTACACACATATCATAAACCGTACGTAACATAATATGGTCTGGGAGTAAAGGAAAGACATAGAATGTACCAGTTGCTTCTCTTCCCGCGCAGATGGTAAAATTCCATCGAGGGACTGGGGAAAGTCTTAATTCACCTATACGCCCACAATTTTGCTAAACGTGGCCTGTAGGACTTAGCACCTTAGGCTTTGTCTACCCCGTAAGGGATGAACACGTGATTTGTGTATGTATGTGTATGTATACATATGTATAATGCGTTTAAAAACCGCTTATTACGGCCAGTACAAAAGTATAATCTTCATAGTGACAATCGATCGCAACTATCATCACGTTTGATATCAAAAGTTGATTCTAATTGACACCTTATTTCGAATAAAACGTCATCTTGACTATTAGAATTGAGGTAAAATCAAATTGTTGTTTTTACAGATGTTCTAAATTTTTAATGTCATAATAATCATTATAGTTGAGTCCGAAGTGCCATAGACTATCCAAGATTAAAAAGTATGTGATTGCAATTTTGTCTATAAACATAATTGACAGATTAAAATAAACGAGTAGAAAAACGAGTATAATGTGTATATAAATGTAATGGTGTATTGTGGCAGCTGGCGGCGGTGAGCGTGGGGCAGCTGGTGGCGGCGGTGTTCCGGCACGACGGGCGCTGGTACCGCGCGCGCGTGCACGCCGTGCGCCCCAACGAGTTCGACGCCACCAAGCAGGTAGCCGCCCGCAGGCAGCCATACAAGTGTAATGGTGTATTGTGGCAGCTGGCGGCGGTGAGCGTGGGGCAGCTGGTGGCGGCGGTGTTCCGGCACGACGGGCGCTGGTACCGCGCGCGCGTGCACGCCGTGCGCCCCAACGAGTTCGACGCCACCAAGCAGGTAGCCGCCCGCAGGCAGCCATACAAGTGTAATGGTGTATTGTGGCAGCTGGCGGCGGTGAGCGTGGGGCAGCTGGTGGCGGCGGTGTTCCGGCACGACGGGCGCTGGTACCGCGCGCGCGTGCACGCCGTGCGCCCCAACGAGTTCGACGCCACCAAGCAGGTAGCCGCCCGCAGGCAGCCATACAAGTGTAATGGTGTATTGTGGCAGCTGGCGGCGGTGAGCGTGGGGCAGCTGGTGGCGGCGGTGTTCCGGCACGACGGGCGCTGGTACCGCGCGCGCGTGCACGCCGTGCGCCCCAACGAGTTCGACGCCACCAAGCAGGTAGCCGCCCGCAGGCAGCCATACAAGTGTAATGGTGTATTGTGGCAGCTGGCGGCGGTGAGCGTGGGGCAGCTGGTGGCGGCGGTGTTCCGGCACGACGGGCGCTGGTACCGCGCGCGCGTGCACGCCGTGCGCCCCAACGAGTTCGACGCCACCAAGCAGGTAGCCGCCCGCAGGCAGCCATACAAGTGTAATGGTGTATTGTGGCAGCTGGCGGCGGTGAGCGTGGGGCAGCTGGTGGCGGCGGTGTTCCGGCACGACGGGCGCTGGTACCGCGCGCGCGTGCACGCCGTGCGCCCCAACGAGTTCGACGCCACCAAGCAGGTAGCCGCCCGCAGGCAGCCATACAAGTGTAATGGTGTATTGTGGCAGCTGGCGGCGGTGAGCGTGGGGCAGCTGGTGGCGGCGGTGTTCCGGCACGACGGGCGCTGGTACCGCGCGCGCGTGCACGCCGTGCGCCCCAACGAGTTCGACGCCACCAAGCAGGTAGCCGCCCGCAGGCAGCCATACAAGTGTAATGGTGTATTGTGGCAGCTGGCGGCGGTGAGCGTGGGGCAGCTGGTGGCGGCGGTGTTCCGGCACGACGGGCGCTGGTACCGCGCGCGCGTGCACGCCGTGCGCCCCAACGAGTTCGACGCCACCAAGCAGGTAGCCGCCCGCAGGCAGCCATACAAGTGTAATGGTGTATTGTGGCAGCTGGCGGCGGTGAGCGTGGGGCAGCTGGTGGCGGCGGTGTTCCGGCACGACGGGCGCTGGTACCGCGCGCGCGTGCACGCCGTGCGCCCCAACGAGTTCGACGCCACCAAGCAGGTAGCCGCCCGCAGGCAGCCATACAAGTGTAATGGTGTATTGTGGCAGCTGGCGGCGGTGAGCGTGGGGCAGCTGGTGGCGGCGGTGTTCCGGCACGACGGGCGCTGGTACCGCGCGCGCGTGCACGCCGTGCGCCCCAACGAGTTCGACGCCACCAAGCAGGTAGCCGCCCGCAGGCAGCCATACAAGTGTAATGGTGTATTGTGGCAGCTGGCGGCGGTGAGCGTGGGGCAGCTGGTGGCGGCGGTGTTCCGGCACGACGGGCGCTGGTACCGCGCGCGCGTGCACGCCGTGCGCCCCAACGAGTTCGACGCCACCAAGCAGGTAGCCGCCCGCAGGCAGCCATACAAGTGTAATGGTGTATTGTGGCAGCTGGCGGCGGTGAGCGTGGGGCAGCTGGTGGCGGCGGTGTTCCGGCACGACGGGCGCTGGTACCGCGCGCGCGTGCACGCCGTGCGCCCCAACGAGTTCGACGCCACCAAGCAGGTAGCCGCCCGCAGGCAGCCATACAAGTGTAATGGTGTATTGTGGCAGCTGGCGGCGGTGAGCGTGGGGCAGCTGGTGGCGGCGGTGTTCCGGCACGACGGGCGCTGGTACCGCGCGCGCGTGCACGCCGTGCGCCCCAACGAGTTCGACGCCACCAAGCAGGTAGCCGCCCGCAGGCAGCCATACAAGTGTAATGGTGTATTGTGGCAGCTGGCGGCGGTGAGCGTGGGGCAGCTGGTGGCGGCGGTGTTCCGGCACGACGGGCGCTGGTACCGCGCGCGCGTGCACGCCGTGCGCCCCAACGAGTTCGACGCCACCAAGCAGGTAGCCCGCGCAGGCGCAGCCATACCCCACACCAGCGACCTACATACTTTATACATATACAAAGTGCTAGAAGGAGGATCAATTATTTTCACCGTTGTTAATTAGTTCAAAGGTTAATTAATTAATTACTATCTAGTGCAAAGATGATTATGGGGTAAGATTCTTAGGTGATAATTACATACAAAGCATACTGAAAACGACCCGTTTTAACCTTTTCAACGCCTACGACCTATATATGTATACGTCCATCACTTCAATGCAAAAGCAACCTTCATTCAATTGGGTTTAGGTTCAACTTCGCATCGCAATAAAGTCTGGCGTATGGGTGACGTCTCTTGTATTTGACGTGGCGGCGTAAAGGTTAATAGCACCGACTGTCGCTTGCAGGTGGCCGACGTGTTCTACCTGGACTACGGGGACAGCGAGTACGTGGCGACGCACGAGCTGTGCGAGCTGCGCGCCGACCTGCTGAGGCTGCGGTTCCAGGTTTTTTTTTTTTTTTTTTTTATATGAATAGGAAGGCAAACGAGCAAGTGAGTCACCTGATGGTAAGTGATCACCACTGTCCATAGACACCCGCAACCCCGGAGGGATTGCAGATGCGTTGCCAACCTAGAGGACTAAGATGAAATGCCTCTTGTGCCCGTAATTTCCCCGGCTGTCTTACTCTCCACACCGGAACATAGCGGAGCAAGCACTGCTGCTTAGGGGCAGGATTAGCGAGTAAGATGGTGGTAGCGATCCGGACGGACCTTGCACAAGGCCCTACCACCCGCAAACTAACTGATACACTTATTAAATCTATATTTATAAAAAAAAAAAGTGTTAGTTACACTATTTGTAACGCGAGCACAGCTGAAGCGATATGGCTGAAAATTGGTGGGGAGCTTAGAACCAGGAGACGGATATAGGACACTTTTTATCCCGATTTTCCCGCGAGATTGGAAAATCTCGAAATGTTGTACCAATAAGCTACATTACATTTGGCACCTACATATTATTCCTTGATTAGTATAAAAGTGCACTACAAAGGATTTTTTCAAATTTCCCACGGGATAAAAACACTAGGTAAATAATTAAGACTATAATTAGTAGATAATATTCCTAGAGGATCACGTAGGTGCTCTAAGAAGGGATTTTCCGAATTTCCCACGGGATAGGAAATAAAAAGCTTATACTTGGAGACATGAGTGGATGCATGGGGTGTGTCGTCGTGACGTTATCTGCGCGGACGAAGTCGCGGGCAAAAGCTAATTAATAAAAAATGGCAATTTAGTCAGTGGCGTAACTATAGCGTCTGAGGCCCGCGGCAAATTCGTCAGGTGGGGCTCCTACTTCAATATGAAGATGTGCATCAGCGTCCCTTCTGTGCTCTGAACCAAGCCAGTTCGGGGCCCCGTAGAGCTAGGGGCCCGTGGCATTTTGCCATCCTGCCACCCTATAGTTACGCCACTGAATTTAGTCACCGTTTAATTATATTTTTCATTCTTTAGTTCATGTTACAACCAAATCTTACCGCTAACTGAATCTAAAACTAAATCTTATTCTTACGTCATCTCATTCTTCAAATCGAATATTCGTCGTCTCACTCATAATATCGTCCGTCACCTTCACACCCTCTTACGTTCCATTCCACACATATCAATGAATAATATACATATATATAATGGACTATCTATACAGTTTTTTTCTGGCTTTATAAAAAGTGGTATACTCGCCTTTTTAAGGCGCCCATGTCGTGGATTACACAGCCAACTGATCGAAGTTATCATTAATGGTCCATATTGTGTTTTATATTCATTTTTGTTGATAATATAGTACCAGTGTTATGGTGGTTTCTTATTTATTTATTTATTTATTCATCAAACAATTTACACAGCATTACAGTAAAGACCAAAGCGCTGGAAAACTTAATTTTAACAAAGTATGTATACCATTTACATTCATCAAATAATTTTATAACATAAAAATATTTTTAACCAAACACGCTAATTTTATGACAAGCTCCCTAAAAATAAAATAATTCTAGACAGAAGTGCCACCCAACGATCACCGAACACATCAGCATCCTGGATCTTGGACAGAAACACATTTAGTAACGCTTTGCCCTGGCCGTTGGACAGTTCTTGGCTCTTATAATATTATGGTTAGCGATAACAATCGTTTTTTTTTTGTTTTCAGGCGATGGAATGTTTCTTGGCTGGAGTGAGGCCAGCCGGGAAGGAGGAAGACGTGGTGCGAGTGACAGCTACTGGCCAGCGCTGGGACCACTGGCCCGCGGTCGCTGTGGAGAGGTTCGAGCAGCTGGCACAGGTCAGTGCAGGCGCGGGCGAGTTACTGCTACCCAGCCTATCGGGACCATTGGGTCAATTATTAAATCGATAGTATAAGACAAAAATCTACTAGTGTTTTCAAACTGAGTCGCGACCCATACGGCCACGAAACCTTACTTATCGAGGGTGTTCAACGGTGTTTTACAGGTTCAGTATGTTTCTATGTAAATAATTTGTGTCATGTTTAGTTAGTTTAAAAACCCATAGATGTCGCTGTCATATGCCCATAGCAATCCTGAATGGCGCTATTAAGATTTTTCTGTGACCGTATAAATAGCACAGTTCTTATGAATTAATTGTCATTCCCTAAGCAACCATCGTTTCATTCATATCGATGCGTACGGCGTTCGAACACGGGGGTCGCGGGTTTCTAGTTAAAATATTTTTTTTCTTTATAATTCTAGATCTAGAGGCTTGCTAGAATTTTTTAACTTAAAAAAGACACGTGTATTAAAATATCTAAAATACTTAATTACAGGTGGCCAGATGGAAGTCTCTCGTGTCTAAGACGTGTTCGTACAAAAAGACCGCGACGGAAGACGGCCAGAAAGAGAAGGAAATACCCGGTATAAAGCTGTACGACGTCACTGAAGGTAATCCACACTTTCACTCGTTATTTTAGTCAATTGGCATTGTTCATTTTTTTTAGTATGCTCCAATTCGAAAACCATTTCGAGGAAAACCATCAATTATCCGATTTATCTTGTCCGATTTCAAAAATACTTTATGATTACAGATATTTTTGTAAAAGTACTTTTAACCTTTGTTTGACATAACGACCCGGTTTTTAGACAGAATCCAGCATTGAATGTTTGCCACAAAAATGGAAAAAAAAGTTTTACTATGGGAACTGTCACCTGTCACGACAAAACCATAGACAAAGCCGTTTTTTTTTAAATGGCTGAACGAAGGCGATTGGGATTCTGTCTAAATTCACGAACTATCAAACAGCGAAAAAAAAATTATTATTAATTAACAAAGCCACGTAAAAGCATGATATTCAAATTAGTTGCTTGAAATAGTCCATTTTATCAAATAAAGGTGTTAAAAGCACAGCTTGAAAAAAATGAACAATGCCAATTCTATTGTGTGGTTGTGTTCGACTGTGTGTGTGATTGTGTGTGCAGAGGGCGAGCTGGACATCGGCGCGGTGCTGATAGCGGAGGGGCTGGCCGTGGCGGCGCCGCCCTCGCCGCGCGCCTCGCCGCCCAAAGCCGCGCCCTTCGGCGACCTCGGCAACTCCAGGTAACGGCACAGAAACCAGATTTATTTTGTTTATTTTTAGGACTCCGTACCCCAATCGTCTAAAACGAGTGCGGCGATCATTTTCTTAAAATCTAGATAGCTAATTTTTGCGCTCCCGTGATTTCCCGTTTTTTTTCTTGATAAATCATTTTTTTGTTTTACTAAACGCAAAATTATCTATTCGCAAAAAGTACTTTCGAGCATTAGAAGATAACTAATGAACCTAACCTGTCTAGTGCCTTAAACAGAATAAATGATATTGGGAAATTTTGCGAATGCTACGCTTGTGGTAAAAAAATCCTAATGGAAAATAACGTAATGAGCAAAATTTTTGTGGGACATTTTGCGAATGTAATAATCGCTTCTAGTCAAATTCGATTTTCGGTAAGTGAATCGACTCTTAAACTCTAAAACGGGTCCCTTAAAACTTTGTTGTCCGTCCATCCGTTAAGACCCCTTTTCTCAGAAACACGAGGAGGTATCAAGCTAAAATTTACACCACATACTCAGGACTGTTATACTTTCGAGCAGTGAAAGAGTTAAACTTCTATGTCAATGTAATAAAAAAATACAGTAACTAAATTATGAGATTCGTCAATTTCCTGCCTTTTGTGAACCCGGTTATATAAGAATGACCTAACACTACAAGTGAATTTAATATTGTTTTTGCTTTTGACATGCTTCTCAGAAAGAAAACAAGTAAGCGATTTTCATAACCCGCCTTGGAATGATATACTATACAAATGTCTAGAATTGTTTCTATGATGCAATGACAACACTTAAGCCCTGTTTAGACCTGCAAATAAAATCCTGCTGCTTTTATTACATTGCCAGGCCGTAATGCGACTTGTGATGACATCATTCTGGGTTTAATTGAAGTAATTCAATAATCCAACTATCGTTTTCGATACTTACTCAATCAATATCACTTGGAACAAAGACGTGAATTTGCATTACTTAGAAGTATCACTTTGATCAGGATGTTAACACTCAGACCTTCGTATTAATAGCCTAGTCTTTAAAAAGTATTGCTAATAATAAGTTAAGGACGTGTGTTGATTAAATTAGTGTCACGGGTGTTGTGTGTTCAGGGTGCTCGGGATGGTAGAGGGCCGCGCCTCCTCGCTGCCGAAGGACCACAAAGACGAGCGCGGCGACCGCCCCGCACACACCACAGGTAAAGTAACTGTGTTCGTGACGTGTTTAGAATAATAATAATAATATCCTGGGACAATTGACACCAATTGACCTAGCCTCAAACTAAGCAAAGCTTGTAATATGGGCACTAGACAACGGATTAACATACATATTAAACATCCAAGACTCGAGAACAAACATTCGTATTTTCATACAAATCTGCCCCGACCGGGGATCGAACCCGGGACCTCAAGCTTCATAGTCAGGTTTTCTAACCACTGGGCCATCCGGTCGTCAAGACTAGAATATAGTTTTATTAGCATAATTAGAACAGACGCACATTAATGGAAGCAGCACACTATCTAAATTAAACTTAAAACTAAGAGTGGCAATTGGATTTGAGGCTTGGAGGCTGGGACGCGCACGCGCACAACGCTGATTTTATTTACGCCTACACCTAAATAAAATAAAAAGTAGCGATAATGGCAAAGTTCTCGCAGGATAGCGGTAGTCGTACAGTTAAAGTTCAATTAAAGAAGAAATCATCAGCTTCTCGTGTTCACAACATCTAACTAAGCCGTATATTTCAGCTGACGGCCTACCCGCATCACAATCCCTGTCGGCCGGGCTCGACACGTCTCACAAGCCGGTAGCAGTCAGTAACTTCGACCTGAACGACCCCTCGCCGAAGCCAGTCAATGGTTCTCATGACTTTCTCGACATCGAGCGGCGGATGCAGGACGGCAGCGCGAGTAACGAGACCTTAGTACCGCCGCCGCACACGCCGGACCTGTCCAAATCGCCGCTAGATGAATTCAAAGCCAATATCAATAGAATCGACTCGCATCACAGCAATCTGGAAGCTCTAGGCAGATTGCACGAATTATAGTTTTTTTTTTTTCAAACAATATAGCGGCCGTGCTTAAAAACGTCTAATTGTATTTAATTTAGTTTCGATTTCTTTCTATGGAATTATACAATGGTATTAATGGTAATTGATGTCTTTGAGTGCGGTGGTAACTCTTGTGTTAGGGGCGTTAAAATTCTGCCTTAGTAACGGTTTTCTATGATAAATCGTCACTAGACAACGACGAAAAAATGTAATGTCGCTATGGCAATTTTTTTCAACGGAATGCATTTTGTTCACAAATTTTAAAAAAAACCTCGTGCTATCGTAAACTCAGTAGAAAACCTAATCGTGATATGAATACAAAAAGGTTCTTTTATAATATTTTCAGCTGGTTGTAAATAGAATGTACACTGTTCAATTTTGTAAACATCCTTATTACGCACGCCGTTTTTTCTCGTCATCACTACGTCTTTTACTGATGCAACCAATAAGAAAAGGACGCATGAAGGTAAAGTCTATGAGTAAGTAGCTAGTTTTCATACTGCGTGTGTGTGATATTTGAATGAAACATTTACACATTTTTTCTAATGTGTTATCTTAAAATGTAAACTCTGAATTTCATTGTAGCTTTAAAAACTAACCTACCGAATCAAAAGGGATTGCGCAGATGACGTGTGTCTATTTATGTACCTACTGTAAACGTCAATTCCTTACAATTTATGTTGATTTGCTAAAGCTGGAAAGCAAAATGTTGGCGCGCGTAAATGTAATTCTACCCTGTTCCTAAACTTTGTCTAACTAATTATTATTTGTATAAATATATAACACGTGTCCTTAGTAATAAAACTTGATATCTAGAAACAGTAAAAATAAGATATGAGTACTGTATTTACACAACGTTTGGGTATTTTCATAACCATTTATACATGTATATATAAACACTTTATTGTACAAAAACAAAATGCATTAGGTACCTCTATCAAAACATAAAATTAGACCTTGAAACATATCTACTTCCATTTAACTAGCAACTAATACAGGTATTTTATGAGAAATAACACCGAATTTGGTATTATTTTAGTAATGTGTATGTGTTAGGCTGGTTTTGTGGTATTCCACTTGTCAAAAAACATTATCAAATGTCAAGGCGCGCACTTTGCTTCTTATCTCATTGCCTGAAATTGAATTCTCACTTGACAATTGGAACACTTCACCTATACGTGTGTTATCCGATATTAATCTGTGATGTTGATTGTTTTTGACGGTAGAGGTCGTAGGCTGTAACTCGCTGCTTCATAGATTCCTTAGCTTGTGTAAGATTATGTTTTTCTATTATGTTAAAGCGTCGTTTTTGTATATTTATTTTTTTGTAGTCGGTGCTTAAAACTTTAACGTAGGTTGTATGGGTGTAAAAGTTAGGGGCAGTCCATCTGTTTTGGGAGTGTTCTAAGTTTAAATGTAGAATGTGTTGCATGAATGTTAAAAGAAACAATCAATCGCCTCACTCTGGAAGTGTTAGTATAAAGCCTAGTTTTGTATGAAGCCTAATCAGCCTAAAGGCGGAAGGATACTGATACAACTGTTTTAATAAACTCCTTGAAACTCAAACACCCTTAAGGCTAAGTTCAGATGGCTTATAAGTAATTACAAGTCTCAAAAAGTCAGAGATCACTTGTACGCGCTTCAAACCGCCAAATGTGTACCAGGGTTAATATTCAGCGATTTACGGCGTTTTTTTTCTCCTTATCCTTTTATCATTGATAAAAGAGGTAATGGTCATGGTTAACTTGTTACGAATTTAAAAAAAACTTATTTAGAACCTCCTTTTTTGAAATCGGTTAAAAAGACAGTATTGATGCCGAGTTGTTGAGTTTAGTTATTGCTATTTGTTCCTCCGTTGTGGTCATAAACGAGGGCGGGTAAATATAAATACCTTTGGCTCGGATGGTCAAAACGCTTGAATATTCACCCACACTAACCGCTCTATACCGCCAAGAAAAAAGTTGTAATAAAGAATACTAACGGGTGAAAGAAGGTGCTACAGCTACAGTCTATTTTATGTACTTATGAAGTTGTTTGTGTAATTGTTTTTATTTTAAGATTTATGTATGAGTCGCGCTTAGCAGCGGCCTTGTGTTTTAAATACGAGTCTTACTTGTACTTAAATTAGTTCTTTATTGTTTGGTGCCATAACCTTCAGTACAAATTTAACTTCGACGAGGTTTTCATACTGTTAGGTACCTATTTTTGCTATAGTTTTCTATTCAACGTTAAAAGAATATTATTATGTTGTTTCGTAGAACAAGCGTTTGAATTGTAACCTACCGTGTCACCTTCTCGCAGTGTTGCCCATCATTACTAAATCATGAAGCCATTTTGACATTTAATGTGAAAAGGTAATATCGTGGGTTTCAAATCAAAATGACTATAAATTTGTTAAAAGTTTATTTAAATTCATTTGTATGCCAACAAATATGTAGTTACAAAATCGGATAACTCACGTATAAAAGTCGAGTTAGTCTTGGAGCGCTCGCCGCGGCGGGAAGGACTACGGACTAGTCCGAAATATGTCGAGCATCATTCGACTTTTATACGCGAGTTATCCGTTTCTATCATTATTATCGTCTCACGGTAATTTCTTGTTGAAAGCCAACAAATGCTTTCGTTTATGTGTGGACATTAACAAAAGATTAATTATTATACTTATTACAGATGAGTCTCGAATGACTACACGCACCGTGTAGTTTCACAGTATGTATCTCATTTGTCAGAATAAAGCAGTATCAGTGAGTAATTTTTTTTATTGTATTGGTCGAAATTTATGCATGTTAAACTATTCTATCCTACCGTCGACTTCCTGCGTGTCATTTTGATATAAATGACCAGGTGTTGCCTGCAACTTCGTCTGCATAGAATTCGTTTATCGCTATCCTATGTAGCTATAAAAAGTAGCCTAGTAGTATGTGTTATACGAACGATAGTTTTACGTGATAACGTCATAAAGAAACATTCGAACTGCTAGCTCTGACGTCACGCGAGAAGATCGTGCCTCTCTATCGCTTGTTCTGCGCTCTCGCTTGCACACTGACGTCACGCGGAACGTAACGCAATGAGTCATGCTTTTTCGTGAGTGCAGCCGGCGTTCATCGATTTATAAGACGTTATCACGTCAAAAATGCATCCTATTATTACTTCTTACAGGCCACGTGAAATCGACAGCTGCATAATCAGTGTTACGTACAAAGCAGTAAAAGTCGTTCCCATCGGCGATTAAAACTAGCTCAGCGACGAAACTTAGTGCAATTTGAAAACAATCGAAACGCGTAAACAATGGTTTGACGCGGGTCGGCCTCGGAGCGTCACGGAAAGCGGCTCTCTCCTAAATTATAATATTGCTGTCCACTTCACCTGCAAACCTATACCTAGCATTAGATTAAGTGCATTTAATGAACAAGCAAAGCGAGGTCGCGGTTCTGTGTGCATGAGGCGAGTCGGCTCTTGTTTGTGATTAATCGTTTTTTCGGCGATATTGAGCTCTGAATTTTGGGGATGCGACCATTATTAGAACTCTGACAACCTAATAACGCCGACCTCGTAATTCGTACCCCCATTTGATTTCTATACTGAACCCCACTTATCTAACTGTCCGTTCCTAACACAACCTCGTTTTGGTAAGAGAGTTGTTGAGGCAAGTTTAGGATTTATTTTACCTTATCAGCAGAATCGAACACCACTTGTGACAAGGAAGACTAACATTGTACAAAATCTATCACATGTGTGTGAAAAATGTCATTGTTGCAGTTTGGGAGCACCTTCATTAGACTCGTGAGATGTACTGTACCACGCTCCTTCCGCATTGGACCGTACTTGCAACAACGAATCATCGGCACGATAAATTGTCGCAACGAGACGAATCGTTAGAAAGCGTTATGCAAAACAGGCCCGTGAAATGCAATCTTCCGCTGGCTGGTTCTCGCACAAAGCCGTCCAGCTGGCTCGCCCGGACCCAGTCTGCAATTAGTTCCTTGGTTCCGTATTATGATCTGTGTTGTAACAGACGCCATGCTCTCGAGTCTTGTTTGAATAACGTTTAGTATACTCAACTTATCTACAGTAGATCTAACTTAACAGTCTTATAAATCAATTATCACTTTTAATTAGAAATCAGACATACGTTGAAACTAGTAAAAATGTTTTATAATAGTAGCTGATAAACGTTTTTCAAATGACTAGTTTGTGATATATTTGGGAAATTATGGCGTTAAACCACAATGATACTGATATACATGCGATAGGTACATAGTTCACCACTTCCGTTAGGTTCAAAGACAGGTCAACAGTCGGTCTATGACCCAGGCCTAACCCGTGTTACTTGTAAAGCCGGCTAGGTGTCTAGCGGTAAGCGGTAACTATATAAGTAATTATACTACACGGTATCTGACAACATGCAGTTCTTGAGCTACAGAAATCGAGAGTTAAAAGCACAGATTTAGGAATAAAATTCTTCTTCTCCTTATTTTGTGGCGTGTCTGGACGTCATTACGACGACAATTTCGCCAATGTCAAAGTAATAAAAATATATTCAAAAATATTTTGGCAACGACATCGTAAGTAGGGTACGTATCGTAGGGTAACATGGTCAAGAGAGCCCTGCACCCTGTCGGGCTCTTAGCCAACGGAAAATGGTATCCCTCAGAAACTGCCAGAAAATCATTAACCGATGCCCAGGGTGCACCGGACCAAGCACTGCTCTTTACCTCCAGACGCATCCAAAATGAACTGCAGCTCTTGACCACACGCGTAGGTAATCGGATTCACACACCTTGTACAATTCGCCTTTGGTTAAATTAAAAGCAATGTTGAGCTTAGCTGAGGTTTCCTTTGTGTTAGGGTTATCGTAAAAAGGGGTCAATTTAAATTTCCGGGAGACTTTAAAAGTAGGTTTCGACAAATTTAAACACTTTTATTCGCGTTTACTGTTAATACTCCCAGTCGAGGTTCTTTTAGTTTAATTTTATAGTGTATCTATATAGGTCTCATTTTTTCCTTAATTGCCACACCACGCTAACTCACGTCAATTTTACAGCAATTTTAAAACTATTTAAGTAACCAATTTTATAGGCACCGCATTTACCTCATTACTCATTAATTACTAAAATGAAACTGAAAATCTTATGCTAGTTTATGGCATGTCGCTCTTCGCCCATCGACTTTCTCGAAACGGGGAAGGTATAAGTACCTACTAAGTAGGTACTTATCTAAGCTGCTCTGGGCAAGACATGCGGCAACAACTTACGAAAGCTAGAACCGATCGAATATAACCCCACAGGTGATAACATGAAACGTGATCGAATAAAACAGCCGTTTTGCACAACGCTAAGTGTTCATTTAATTTCATTTAAAACGTTAAAACAAAGGTTGTATAACGAAATTGAAACTGCAACAGCTCGGTTTAATGCATCGTTTATTACAGATTGAGAATTACGTAACTACTTTAAACGTCATTTTACCAACCACGCGATTTTGCACTGCGAAGTGTCTCCGACCGATGGAAAAAAAGTTAGACATGACTGGGTACTCGTATTATGGAACCATGACAAAAGCGAACTTCCCGTGACGAAATGTTCAATGGGTAGGTAGGTACGCGTTTATAATGGCCAATTTAAATCTATGTAACTAAACGGTTGTAACTATATCTCAGCTCAGCGTTTAATATTTTAATAGTCCACTTAGACTTTTGTTGCTGTGCTTCCTTTGTTGTCGTGGTTGCGGCACGAGCCACTGATGCAAAATTAAGATTTCGCCGGACTTATCGAACGACGGTGCAAAGTAGACAGGATTTATCGACTTTCCACCGCTTATTTATTTTTGTAGTTCTAGTTTATGGATAAGCTACATTTTTAGATTGTCTGTCTAACTTTTGAACTATTGAGTTGGTAGAAGGTAGAGACGCTCTGCGTTTGCGAATCGAATACGACTCGCTCTCAGCCGCTTTTTGTAAACTTATATCCGTATTAATTGTCATCATTCGTAGTTAGGTAGGTACGGTCAGTTGTTCTTTTGCTGAATACGATACGCCTATGCGCTAAGTAGTGGTCAGCTACTTGCAATCATAATTTAGCATATTACTTAGTTTCGCTTCACTGAAAATGGTATCACGATTTTCCCACCGAAGCTTAATAAGGCGTTCACCGCAATCCAAACTCCATACACGCCAGTTTTTAGCGAAGTAATTTTGCGGTCGTCATACACGAGACCATAACTCGCGCTATTGCGTCACGGAGTCTCGGAGCCCTGCTGGTATTCAGAATATGCTAACTGCCAGTACCCGAGAAATGTGATTCATGCCTAATTTTGATTGAAAGCGAACCAAAGTTTAGTGAAGTTAATGCGTTTTACTAAAAGTCCATGGTTCGATGATTTGGGCGGCACAACCGCCGCAGTCATTGTTCTCGGCAGGCCGCTATCGCATATTATGCTAGTTCGTAATTCGCATATCGCTATTCGATTTCCGGGATAAAAACTATCCTATATATGTCCTTCCCGGGGGGTGCGTAACGATGTATATAAAAATTTTTGGTATAATATTAGTAGCAATAACGCTCATTTGATATAATTATTAAATCATATAACAACACTTAATATATTTACATATGACATAATTATCATTTCTTATAATGATCATTTGATATAATATCATTTAATATAACATTCTTTAAGTATAATGCTTATTTCCTATAATGAACTTATGGTATAACGTTATTTTTATATAAAATACAACAATTGGCATAACCATTATTGATATAATGTATTAGAGACATAATCACAAAACGAACTGCTATCAAAAAGTAGGTTAGGTTAGGTTTAAACTGCGTCCCCCAACAAAAACGAACTGCTATAAAAAATATTTTTGTATATAAAATGAGCGTTATACCATATAATCGTTATAAGAAATAAGCGTTATACCGAACGATAAATATACGAAATAAATTTATATATTTTAAAATTATACCAAACGTTTATTATACACAATGAGTGATTATACCCTTTGAAATTATATCAAATGTTGATATATCGATAGAAAATATATTAAATATTTTTATATCAATCATTACACACCCCTTCCCGGGGACTGAATTCGACTAATTCGGTTCAGTGGTTTAAGCGTGAAAAGGTAACAGACAGATAGAGTTACTTTCGCATTTATAATATTAGTAAGGATTTCACTTCATGCACCCTTGTCTCTCTATGAGCAAGAGCAAACACGTGTGCTTCTTAGCAGGTGGTATGCCGACCTTCGGTGAACTATACCTACATACAGTCAGTTGTCTCGTAAAAGAGGATGCATAAATCAATACTAATTAAAAAATAGGAAAAAGAAAGATGGTGATTTGTTGAATCAGGCGTTATTTTAAGGAAATACATCTGGAGGAGTAGCAAGGAAAAAGGCGGTTAATTTGTTTTTTTTTCATCGATAAAGATAATTTGACCCTGCCGAACAGTTTGATTTTATAGGTATTAAATTTGCATCATTTCGCTGTGTAAAGATTTCTTTCTTTAGAAAATACTTAGGTACCTACCTACTACTGAAAATCTCCAACGGAAGTCTTGGTAAGTAGATCAGTAAAATGTCAACCATCATCAAAACATAATTATCCCGCAGGATACCGAGCGCAGTGGAGAAGTCTAATTAACTAATGCACGGTGAAAAGCAGAAACTTATTCAAACTACATAACAAAAACATAACAACTAAAAACAATTTCTCTGGAGAAATAAGATCCGCCGCAAGTTGCAACGGCCTGAACTTTCACATGCGTCCGCTTAATTGTTATTGTATCATTGTAACGTACCTACCTACCTAATTAATTGTTGCACGTCGCACCAGGAATATGAAAGGAAGTAATAAACTCGTGGCGTGGACCAATTTAATTATAAGATTTTATTAACATTCACACAAATTTAAGTGTCGAAAGTAAGTCTGGTTTATTTAAGTAAGTTTATTTCGAATAAGCACATAGCACAGCTGCTGTTTGTACCTAATTGTAGCGTTTGGTCTTTCAGAAAGGAACAGCTTTATACATAGGTACTTAGCACCAGTGCCGGTGTTAGGGGGGGGCGCGATGGGGCGACGGCCCAGGGCGCCAAATTTCAGGGGGTGACAGGGGGCGATGCTTCCTCCGGCAAACTGGTATTCGATTGGTTTCATGCGGGCGCCACAATATTCTTGCCCGGGGTGTAAGTGGTCGTAACGCCGGCACTGCTTAGCACTATGGAATTTATAGGTAAGCTTGTACTCGCATATCACCCTTCGAGGACGACGATAGAACGGTGACAGCGATTTGGGCACCCTGCCATTGGTACCTTTAGCTGCAGATATCTATTAAATTCCTAAAGGAAATCAACGTCAAGGAACCAAAACAAACAAACCCAAAAAGGTAACAAATTATTCCCGTGTTGAAGATATTGTGAAAGAACAATTTGTTGGTATTCATAGCGTGTAGTGCTGCGGTTGCGGCCAACTATTGCGTGGATTAGAACTAAATGTATCTATCTCACATTTACAGTGGGTAATCTACATGTTGCGGAACAAAAACAAACAATGTAGAAGTTGTAAATCAGCGAGATTTACACATAGGAAAACGCTTTGCACTTTGGATAGATTTCATCTAGATACCTACCTAGTGGGTTAAGGCGAGGATAGGAATTAGGTATTCAAACTATTAATTACCTACCTACTCTTGCGGTGCCGCCTAATCAAAGTAAAACACCCACAGCTAGCTGGGTAGTATAGGGTGCCTCGATTGACATTTATTTTTCGATGTTTTCCTCATGCTCTGGTTTTCAGTGTCGGTTAGAAATATTAATGGAACTCTTCAATAGATTTGTTTAATGCGTTTCTGTGTGGCAAGCAAAGCGTAAATAGGTACCTAGTCTTATATGTCTGAAAGCGTTTACTCCGTTCAAAGACTCCATTTAACATAAAGCTTAAGCTCTTAATTTCACAGATACTCCACTCACATTAGGTATTTATTTTTACTAAGAATTTCGATTGAAGCTATTAGATTAAGTAGAAGCTTCGTCCGCGATATTATGCTTATTTGCCGAGGGGCAAATTCCGATGAGAGCTAAAGTCATTAAACTGTACTAAGTAATTAACTTGTTCAAAACATAACATAATGTTTCTTACTGATGGTATAATTGATGGACAGTCGGTAAACGTAGCTGTGTATGCGCATAAAATAATAATCATAAGTCAGCCGTAAAGGTACTCAACTTATACTTAGTTAATTTGTGGGAAGTGCTGAGTAGAGGCCTTTTCTAATGTTAAAAGAGAAATGCCACATGATTTCAACTATTTTATAGTAACAGGCAGCAGATCACTACTGTACGATAATAGCATAAACTCGACATGACTCGGACCAATTCGTGGCATGCGAGGTAAATAAGACGAGACTGCAGCGTCTACCATTGTATGCAAGAATGCTATCTATATACCTATAGGTACGCTTGTATGTTTTATTTTATCGCGATTCCGTATTTTTATAGCCGATAGTTTAGCTGATACTTAATTAGTTTAAGAATACTTTATTCATTTACCTTGACACTTAGGCTTTGCCAATCGGAGACAAATCGTAATTTAGTCACAACCGGTCTCTCTCTAGCTTTTTATAATTGTATTACTTTGACTTGTATACTATCGCCTCAATGATATCAGAATGAGATCGCAATATGCTTCATAAGATAAATTGAACAAAATACATACTTAGCAATGTAATTGCACATTGTACACGGCAGATCAAGCAACACAGCAGTGGTGGGGACACTACTAATAAGCCACTAATTAATTGTGTGATAAAGCATGCTCTAATTCTTCCAATGTCGCTTGATGTGAGGATCATTGCTTCAATGTTTGCGTGGTTGGGACATCTTGACATTATTATAAACGATAATTGTAAGCTAAATAAGGCAAGGATCCAAGTAAAATGAACACGAAAGATTTGATTGTTTGTTTGTTTGCTCCGAAACTACTGGGCCGATTTTAAAAATTACTTACACACATACATACACAAATCACGTCTTTATCCCTTACGGGGTAGACAGAGCCTAAGGTAACAGGTACCTACAGGCGACATTTAGCAAGATTGTGGGCGTACAGGTGGAAAATGGAATCAAAATAGTGATGGGTTGCTAGCCTCATCGCCTATAGCATGATTCCTATGATTTTCGCCCATTCCCTCGATGGGCTTTTACCATCTGCGCGGGTAGAGAAGCAACTGGTACATTCTATGTTTTTTCTTTGCTCCCAAACCAGCATGGAAGAAAAATTACTTCACCGTTATAATCCTACATTATCCCTGATGAACATAGGCTATATTTTATTCAACGCGGACGAAGTCTACGAACAGCTAGTGAGTAAATAAAATCATAAATAGTATTCAAGCGACCCGCACATGCATCGCATGGATGCAATATAGATACTAACACGGCGCTGCCACAATTATCCGCATATTTAAACCAATTAAAAAAAATACAAACTATGTTAAGAAACCTTCCTCATGAATCGCTGTTCCTATTGGTGAAAACTGCATGAAAAACCATTTAGGAGTTTTTAGATTATCACGAACCGACAGACAGACAAACGCGGCGGAGGACTTCGTTTTACAATGTAGTGATCTATCGTTGCTGCCAAGAAATTGGTATGTAGAGTCAAACGAAAACTTTTCTAATTCGAGTTAGCAGTGTTTGCCATTTTCTTGTCCGCACTAACGGTAGAAAAAGCTAAATTCACCTAGGTATCGAAAAATCAACTAGAAAGTCAAAAAGAAAATAGGGGACGATTTTAGAAATCGTGTGTATGTACCTATGTATGATATGAAAGTAGGTACTAATCGAAAGAATTGCTGCAAAATTACAGCTCAAATGAAGTTTTCCGCTAGTTTACTAAACGATTTAGAGCTGTAATTTACTATAGGTAAGTACCTACTCTCCATACTCGCATTTAAAATTCAACGTTTTTTTACCATTTTCGAGTAGAGTCATCAAATGAATCTAATACTGAGATCATGAAAGAATAATTACGTTATCAGTGATTTTGTCACAATAGGTCATGCCATCCATCTTGGGAAACAGGAAATTTCAAAATTATGTATACACAAACATACCAAACATGGCCTTTAGGTCTTGTTACCTTAGGCTCTGTCTACCCCGTAAGGGATAAAGACGTGATTTATGTATGTATGTATGCATAAACCAATTCAGACAAAAATTTTGTAATTTAAAAAAATAATGTAGGTAATGCATAAGCACCTAATCCCTTCAGGTGCGCTAGCGTGGTTTAGGGCCGATTGCACGGTATTGCGGTAAAAAATTAAATTATTTAACTTGTGTTTAGTGACACTTCTTAACCCTGAGTCAGCAGTTAACTCGGAGTTTTGTTGTTAACTCTAGACTGCGCAAGGCCGCCTAAATCTTTTGTAATCATAAATCGTAACAATTTATAGACTCCATCAATTGAAATGAGTACATTTTAATTGATTTAATGCGGGCTTACGTGGTCTAGCGATAAAAAATTAAATCGTTAGAATCAGTCTAGGGATGACAATTCCGTAGGTACATTTTGACACATCGTAATGGGGTTAGCAGTTAAATCGAAGTTATTTAGCCCTTGGGGCTATAGGTCACGCGGGCCCAGTGCAGATTTTTCAAGGAGGCCTGTGTCCAGCCAGCAATGGGATGTATCGTATATTTATAGGCTGGAGATGATGATGATGATGATAGCTAGCCCTTAATCATAACGCTGGTTTTTTAAGTATGTCCCAACTTTTGTGAATAAGTGAGGCTTAATTTTTTAACTTGCCACGCAAAGCCTTATTGTAACTTTGATTCCAAAACGGCAGACTATAAAGCGTGCCATTTTGAGGGCGCCTGTCCGGGCCGGACACACCCGGGAATAAAACCTTTGTTTACCTTTAAAGGCAGCAGCACGGCGCCCGTAAAAAGTGGATCATGTTCGACCGGACTCAAGTAGAAAGTGAAACTGCTTCGGAAAGGTTGCTATAAAAATTGTAGCAGCGGCTATAGCGAGCTCAGTCGAGGCGAGCGCGCCCCAAGTGACGTAGTGCCAACGTAGCGGTGAAAACCATGGTCAGTTACTTACACTTACAATTGTTAGCTTATTTCAATAGATTAGTTTTAGTGATGTAATTTGTAATGTATAAGTTTTTTTTGTGAGTTGTTACTAGTGGTACCGGTGACAATTAGTGTAATTTTTTGCTGTTTCCTTTTGTTCTTGGAGACGTAATCGAAGTTATTGTTGTTTTTTTAAATAGTATTGTACATTTTTTTTGGAAAAGTTGTTTAAAAGCCAAATCGATTTTGAAAACTGGATGTTCATAATTCGTCTCTACATTTGTTTAATTTTTTTATTTTCATGTTCAGTTACAAGTACTTTTTTATAAATGGTTCCGTACTTGAAATGGAAAAATGGAACCCACAAAAGGATCACTCTCGTGTCCGTGTGCGTCTGTCTATATTTGTCAAATCTATATTCTTAGGACCATAGTTTCCTGAAGCTATAAAAAAAGTTTTTTTCTAAAACCTTTCGAAAATGTAATTTCATTCTAAAACCGTCGTGTATCAAAACCGATAAGGTACCTCCCGTTGATGCATTATGAAATTTGGCAAGTACTTAAAGGAAATGTTCCGAAAATTGTTCATATCCAATTTTAATTTGAATAACGGGTTAATTTATTAAAATTTTGGTTCCAACGAAAATAAATCATGGCTTTAATGTAAAAACGGTGATACATAAATAACTCATATTTAAGTACGCAACCCTCGACGCCCGGCGAGCCCGACACGCCCTTGACTTGGCCACCTTGTTTATTTTGGAACAATATTCCAAGCGGATTCATTTATAATTTCATCCAATCGAAAGTAGGTTTTCAATGTTAAATAAAAATTTGCATAAAATAAATATACTGCATCCACAACTCATTGTAATAAATGAATAATAATTAATTGAGTCCTAGTAGGTAATAAATAATCCTTCAATCATCGCAAATAACCTGATTCCATATTTTAATTAATAACAGTTGCATTGTTCTAATTACTTATTACAAATTTGCGAGGTAATTAACCAGTTACCAGAGCGTGGGCGCGCAAGGCCGCCGTAACTTAACACTTTGCACAACGTTGTTGGCCATTGCATTTTTCCGGCGGTTGTCATGCAATGTTTTCATAATTAGGCATTTTTCCTGCGCGAAAATTCATGGAATACACGTTATTTTACTAATTTGAGATATTTATGAGCATGTACAAGGCGGAACACTCGTAAACGTAAATAAATATGGAGAGAACGCAGGAAGACTCCTAGTACTCGAGTATAATCGCTGCTGATTCCTTCTCGCAAAAGTATTGCCGCAATTACAATTATTTTATTTTCATTTTCTAAATAAGGTGTACCGAATTATAACTGCACACGTATCTATTGAATAATAGATGTGACTGTAAGGACTCGTATTTGCAAGTAAAATGGAAACTCATAAATAAATTGAATTGATGTCATATGTAAAGTTTATCCCATTAATTTGGAAAAGGTCAAATTTGCAGTTTGTTAGTGAAATTGATTCATTATTCTGTTCATAGCCTAGATATCTAATCATGTGATCGGTTAGATAATAACAAATAATGATACAAGCGTTTACTAACTGAGCTATTAGGCGCGTATACAGAACATCAAAAATAAATAAATAATCAGTTAAATAAAACCATGACCCTATAACAAAATCAAATTAATTTGTCGCGGGTTAATTTATCATTGATAGTCGCGACAATCGTAATTAAAACTATAATTCGCTCCATAACAGGCGCGACAGCTGAAACCTTCATTTCGTTAAAGTAAATTAAACTTTTTACGACATTCCGTTCCACAATGAGTATGGCCTTGATTCTTATTTTTGTGATATTACTTGGCATTGAGCCCTTTCACTCGGAACTGCTCGAAGGCGAGCGGGAACGGGCGTTGGCTGCTGAAAGTCGAACGAGACCATAATGCATTTACGTAGGTGCATTTAACAGGTAACTTGTTTGTTATGAGCAAACTGGCGAGCCAATGCAAAAAGTAAGGTCAAGTTCTAGGATACACATGCTCGATCACTCCTTGTATTGGCTTAAGGTTAGATTAGCGATCTCAAACAAACTTTAACTTATCAAAGTACTTCCTTTAAAGACAATAAGTTAAAACCTCAACATTGAGAATGTTTGTATAGTTTTATATTAACTTAAATGTATCATTCCATCAGTTGTTTAATTTAAATCTTAGAAAACGAGAGAGAAAAAATAGAGCTTCAGGTAGGTAAAACTAGAAATTAAAACCACAAAAACGGCCGTTCGGCCTGTTGCGTCGATACGAATAATTGAAGTACTTAATTCTTTTCCGGCCAGTTATCCGCACCATGAAATCGAATTTACATTTACTTTCTAAAAGCAAATATCATTGTATTGCTACATTTTAACAGCCACAACATGGCAGAGTTTTGGCGTCAAATCAGCCATGATCGTTACGTAAAGCAATTTCGCTTTTAAAGAGACAGTTTGAAAGCAAAAAGCGAGTGACTTGCAATTGAACGATATTATTCGTAACTCGTGAAACGTGTTGCGCGTTAAGATAAGTTTAAACAGACAATTTGTTTGCTGGAAGGATAAATTTGATGCAAGGTTACGTACTTAAATGCTTTGTACCAAGAATAACATATGAGTTATAGGTATTTATTTCAACACAATAGTTATTGAGTCGATCTGTAGTAAACATGAAGTATAAAACACGCATAATGGGGTATTGTTATGTAATTAATACTTTGATACATCTCTTCCTATTCTAACTCCCTAGTCAATAACAAAAGTTATCCATTATCATGATAGATATAGCCTTTTTAAGTTCTTTGTTCTAAGCAACAAAACGCGTAGGTAGATAATACCTTCGCTTTCGAATGCCGTTAGTTGGGAAACTGAAAGGGCAGTCAGGCAGTGTGGGCGACCGCCTCCCACGCCCAGTGTTTATATTTTTATAATTACCTACGCACCTACGTGGGAGTGCACCGTAAATCGGACAATATTCTACGGCGTCTGACTCTTACGTCACTTCAGCACTCCAACTTGCATTTAGACAATACGAGTAGCTAAAGTAACGTAATACAGACTTACAATGTTTATTCTCCTTATTAGTTTGCCCCAAGTTACTTTAACAGTAACGTTAAACGTGACCGACTATTTTGACATATAGTATTTAAAATGTATGTAGAGTCATATAGTATGGAACATCCAAAGTGGCCAAAAAGTTAGACACGCCATACTATTTCTATGGTATACCGAACTATTTGGCCGCCTTGGATGCTTCAAACTATATGACGCTGGCTGTATAGGTCTTTATTGTACATAAAAACACAAGAAATTTACAAGTACAAAACTAACAGATGTACAAAGGTGAACAAAGGTTTTCTGTTAAGTACGTCAACCAAATGGAACCCTACGCCACTGCAGAACCTTTTCACACTACGTCGGAGTACTTTGACATAGTCAGACTTAACTAGCCGATCACTAATTGAAATAAGGCTGATACAGCGGCCCAGAGGTCAATTCGGTTGACCGAACGTCAAAATCGTGGGTTATGGTTAAAAGTTATTGCTAAAATAACTTTGCAACTCGCAATTGTCGTTGCCTTTTGCAACTTGCAATAGACATGACTGAGAACTTAGGGAGCGTGAAAGTACGTGCTTTCGCACCATTTTAAACAAAATCAGCCATCAATTATGAATGTCACAGTCCACATGAACGCGTAACGCAATGTAACAGCTTTTCTGCGATCCAATTGCGCGCGGTTGCGCAAGCGCCTCGCGCGACGTAAGACAGTTACTGTGACGCCGATCACGATCAAAAACAAGAGTACCTGCCGCACTCAGAGACATTAAGTTGTTCATTAATGCCAACTGACTGGCTGGCACAATATAAAGACAATTTCAATCCAGAAAACAGACAAGCGCTGAATACTATCTATTTATATTTTCGATCTGTATGCAATGATGACTAATACATATCTAGAACGCAATAATTACAAATCGTAACTACTTAATTTGACTAGGAAGCGTAATAATAAGAATCAAATTTATAGAGGAAACCGATGTTTTAAGGATGTATTTACTATGCGTATTGTACAAATCTAAGAATTAAATTAATGAGCAATTAAAAACTACGAATACAGCTAGGTACATACATTCCAATCCTAATACAAGTATTTCCGGTGATTAGAAAACATTAACACAGCTCGAAGACGCAGTGCACAAAGAACTGCCAAACTTGAGTTTATAAAACTAAAATCAGAACTCAAAAGCACGCTATTTCACAATAGTTGTTGTCTTAAGTTAATAGAGCTTTGAAATATTAAAATCTACACAAAAAAAAACAACAAGTAAAGTCTGCAAACCGCAATAGCGGACGAGCGGTCAACTGTTCAAATTCAAGACAATCAAACTGCCTATCCTTTGTTGCCTTGCCTGGTAGTTGATGTCAACAAGTCAACAAGTTGGACTCTTATCGGTGGAGTAATTTAGGTACTTAGTCTATGAAAAATCCCGTGTCCTATTTTTACATTGAATTACGACCTACGCGGCTGGTAAATGCTACCTTAACTTGGAAGAGCATGGTCACCCACAGCCTTACATTAAAGTATTTGCCAGTAGCAATACTAAACTTTCCAACTGTCCACAGCACGCCCTAATCCTCCTAGCCGCCGCAGCCACCGCCACCGCCATGCCGTCCTTCATAGCGGTGCCAGCGGACCAAATCGCGTTCGTGGATCTATCGGCGCTGCGCGTACGCAGAGTGCCGCGCCAGACGCTCACGCCGCCGCCGCCGCCACCGGCGCTACCTCAAGCGCTGTATAGGGAAGAGTACGCGCCCATACCGATCCAGTACCAACAACAACGTAAGTAAATCAACTAAGTGTTCAGTGAAGTTAAAAGGGGTGACTCTTCATGCTGGTTTGGGAGCAAAGAAATAACATACCTGATTTTCTTGTCGCGCAGATGGTAAAAGCCTATCGAAGGAATACTATTCGGCTAACACACTATCTTTAAACAATCACGTTAAACGTAGCCTTTAGGTCTTGTTGTCTACCTTGTAAACGTTAAAGGTGTGATTATTAGCGTGCGACTCACAGACCAATCTTGAATTTCCAGGGGAGTGTTCTCATGTCGGAAGGATGTAATCTTTTTCAAGCATATTATTTACTTACATATTTATGCTGAGAACAGTTTGCAATTGTGCTGAATCTAGGGCTCTTAAATTAAATAGGAACGACTAGGTTACTAATTAGGTATTTTTCTGGTTAGACGTTGCGTTGATTTAATACTCCTCGTCATGTGAGCTGACTACCGAGGTTATTTGATTCTAACCGCAAGAGTAACAGAAGATAGGTACATAACGTTATCATAATTGTGATGTTCATGTGGTTGTCGTACATCGGTTACGCAGTTAACTTGATTAAATAAAATAATAAGTTTCTTTCAAACTACAAGATTCTTGACCGATGATTGGTTTTCGCATTGGCGAAAGTTTCGCGTTTGTTTTGGCAGTTAAATTGATTTTGTTCCTATTGGCTCTAAGTAACGTAGTAGTTTTAATAAGTGGTATTTTGAGGTTAATCTATGGTGACGTCATAAGATACACAGTTCGTGATACTAATATATAATATTAAAGAAACTTTTGCAATAAGATCGCTTACAATAATAAGCTTCATATAAAGGTCACGCATGCACTCCAGATGCACCACCACTTTCGAAATTCATAACTCTACAATCAACCGAGACCAAATGTCAAAATCAGCGAGCTGAATAAATTCATGATCTGCTCTGCTCCGTCTGTCATGGTATCAAGGTGACCTCCACTTTCACCGCATCACAAAGGATTAGGAACTTTCTAGAACACCGATACCGTAGCGTAATTAACTTGTTCCACACTCAATATCTGTTCAATATCATGCCGAATTTACTGCTATAGAAATATTATCTAGCAAATTAATAATTATTGTTTTGTATAGAACAGGCAATGGAAGTTTTGACATTTATTTAGAAAAATTAGAATTGTTATTGACTAAGCTTACTGACGAAAACAAAAGGTTTCTCATTGTTGGCGATCAGAATGTTGATTATTTATGTTTAAATAGTATGAGGCGGCGGGTAGATGACATTCTGGGCAGCTATGGCTGCGTAAACACGGTAACATTCCCCACTCGCGTGACTGCGGACTCTGAGTCGTGCATTGACTGCGGAATAGCGAACCATGCCCGCGACCACCTCACCGTGTCACCCGTGGATACTGCCATTAGTGACCACAACGCACAGCGGTACGAGTTCACTATTGAACACGACCACTATAATAACGGTGCGAAAAATAACATTATTGAGCGTAGACTATTTTCCGACGAATCAATTTATTTATTTCAATTGGACATAAGTAATTATAATTTCAATTTTATTTATGACATGACCCTTGATATTAATGCTAAATTTTGTAAACTATTTAATATATTGACATACTATATTGATATCCATTTTCCTATAAGAAAGGTAAAATTTAACAATAAAAGGTCTGGCATCCCCTGGATGACTGATGAACTTCTGGAGTATCTTCGTAAGCATAGCGATCTCCATGAAATTATACGACAATACCCAAACAATACCCAAATATTAGCGTGCATATCACACTACTCTGATTTAATAAAAGCTGCGACACTGCGTGCCCGACAGGGTTATATCCAAGATAGGTTGAGTAAAAGTGAAAATTCAGGAAAAGAGATTTGGAAAATTGTTAACGAGGAAATAGGTACAAAAACGAAGCCTCAGAATGTTTGCCTTAAAGATCCATTGTCGAAAGTAGATATTCCGTGTAGCAAGGCTCCAGATATATTTAATACACATTTTATAAATGTTGCAGCCAAATACCAGCTGGATTGCAATGATTCATTATCCGAGCAGTACCTGCGCAGACACATTGGCGACTTAAATGTGCCGTCATTCATCTTGCCAACTATTGATCAGGATGTCTTGGGTGTTGCATTGCAATCTATGCTTAAGACGCGAACGACAGTTGATGCATATGACATTTCTTTAAATTTAATTTTATCTATTTGGCCGGTGATCTCTGGGGTTCTGGTGGTGCTCGTCGGCATGATGTTTGAATCCGGTGTTTACCCTGATGTTTTGAAGAGTACCAGAGTATGTCCAGTTTATAAAGGGAAAGGAGACAAGGGGGATGTCAACAGTCACAGACCTATTTCGATAGTACCGACCATTTCAAAGATAGTCGAGTCAATTCTGTCGTCCTATCTGATGAAGCACCTTGAGACCCATGACTTACTGACTGACAAACAATATGCCTACAGGAAAAGTAAGTCAACAACAACAGCAGCGCTCAAGATAGTTGACTGTATTATATCTGGTCTTGATGACAGGTGTAAGATGGCGGCAGTGTTGTGTGATTTATCGAAGGCCTTTGATGTGATTAGTCATAAATTACTTTTAAACAAGTTGCCGTACTATGGTATCCGAAATAGCGCTCATAAATTACTCACATCGTTTCTGGCTGACCGCAAACAGATTGTCAGACTGTCAACAAACGGCAAAAGGTACGATTCAGACGTAGGTTCTGTGGGTGTTGGGATCCCACAGGGGTCTGCACTAGGCAATACTCTATTTTTGATTTTTGTAAATGATCTTCCGTCATCGGTTGCAGCGGGACTGTCTGTGCTGTTTGCAGACGATACTACTGTAATTGTCAGTGAGCGGTCGTATGAACTACTTGCAACGAAGATTCGGGAGGCATGTGATCAGCTGCATGACTGGTTCAAGACGAATGGGTTAATGTTGAACCTTTCTAAGTCCAGTGTTATGGTTTTCTCGGGTCGTAGCGTCGCATTACCTCCGTGTGTCATGGGCGGCCCAATGCCGGTGACAATGGAGTGTCGGTTTCTGGGTTTCATGTTGGACGCTCACCTAAACTGGAAGCGTCATGTGAGTAAGCTCTGTGATAGATTGAGTGGTGCCGTCTTTGCACTGAGGAAACTTAAACCTCTCATTTCCGGTGATGCTTTGAGGCAGGTCTATTTTGCGCATTTCCACTCGCTGATGTCGTACGGTACGCTCATATGGGGAAACTCCACAGACGCCAACAGCGTGATGATACTGCAAAAACGTGCCGTAAGGACGCTTGTTGGTGTACCACCAAGACATTCGTGCAGGGGCCTGTTTCAAGGGCACCGCATCATGACGCACTACTCGGTCTATGTATATGAGTTACTGACATTTGTTAAAAAAAACATACATACATTTGAACACGTGAATGTCAAAGGCAAGAAATTGCGTACCACAGGGCGCCTTAGAGCAGTCCCACGCCGCTTGGCGCTTTCGGGAAAAAACCCGCGTGTCGTTGGGCCGACATATTACGAGCGGCTGCCTGCCGAACTTAGAGACCTAGGAGAAGAGACATTTGGTCGCCGGGTGAAGAACCTTTTGTTGGAAAACCCTCTTTATTCGGTTACAGAATTTTTTGACATTGTTTTTTAATATTTGGCTAGATATGATTTATTTATTGTAATGTAATATGCTATGACGATCCCTATTGGAGATACATTTTATTCATAATGTTTTTAGAATTGTAAAATTGACATATTTTTCTAAACATAATTAATTTTGACATTGTATTTTTATTTAATTGTTTAAGATTTATTATGTTCTCGTTATTATTAATTTTGACGATCTCAACAGAAACACTTATATGTGTGACATGTATCCATATATGGGCAATGTAATGTTTTTGTTGATAAATAAATAAATCTAAATCTAAATAGCTGCTTACTGACTTCATTATCATTACGTGAAACTTTTGAAGCTGTTTCAAAACGAACAAAGACGAGTTCCCGCTTTAACACTCGCTTTCTTCCATTGTTACTTTTGAACGATAGCATCGACGCGCTAAACATCTTATGCAATGGTCTAAGTGGTGCTTGCATGCAGATCACTTAGATTTGCTAAAATATGCTAAAACATTGTTTCCGGTGCTTACTGAAAATGGTTTAGGTAAATTTCACGTCCTGAGTCATGATGTCAACCGTCAACTGTTCAACACAAAGCACTATTATAAATGTATAACTACTTACTGCGTAAACGTGAAAGGCGATATGCATATATAGACCTGCCAGGATATACCTCCTCGCTGTGTGCGAAGTATATGGACTGGACTGACGTGATGATGTATGTGAATGTTTTCCCTTACCTGTTTCCAATGGTATCTTGTACATTCCAGCATTACAACTGGCTCCAGAACCAGAAGCCCCTGCGAGGATAGTACAAATACAAGCGCAACCCGACGCGGCGAGTTCAGCATCAGCATTGGCCGAAAGGCCCCCTGATTTCGGAGAGTACGTTGACTTCGGAGCCCATACCGGAGACAACGGAGCCTTCGGGTGGTACGCTGACTACCCCATCAACAACCACGATGACTCCAGCTACAGGAAGTAGCCATAAGTTAAAAACCGGACTGTGGAAAAGTTTGCAAGTTAGAACCATAAAAGATATTGCATTTATTTTAATTTGGTTAGTAGATGAATTCCATATACGTGAAAACTTGCAAGTTTACTAGCAGTCTGGTAAAATATGCGCCTGCCGAAGATTTAGTGCTTGCCACTTTTATTAGCACAATTTTATTATTTAAAATTTGTAGGAGTATTACCAAAGACAGTATTCAATCAAAGTGATATTACGTTAGATTAGTTAGAGCAGAATTACCGCACATTTGTTTCAAACGGTTAATTCCGCGTTGCACTTATTAATGTTCAATGATAATTTTTCGTTGTTAGGCTTAAGATTTTAAAGAACACTGTGATACGTACCAAGTTAGAACGTAACTCTTTGCTTTCTTCTCTTATTATTTGCATTTCTTTCCTTTATGCTTCACCTTCTTCTTTTTTTCTATACTTACTTTATTCTATCCTTCACTTCGTATTTTTAATATTATTACCTACTTCTTATTTTGTTGCCTCTTTTCGTCACTCAAATCTTTTTTCGACTTTAGAATACTGATCAGCCCTTCACATCATTTCAATGAACAAATATTTTATACATTCTATATGTAGACGTACACAAATAGAGTATTTTTTTTTAACTTTGAGCAAAGTAAAGACGCACGCATTGTTTTGCTCACAATCTGCTTTCCGATCTATCTTCTTCTTCTCTTACGTCTTTCTTCTATGAACTTATCTTGCTTAATCTTTACCATAACTATCAGTCTATCTATATCAGATTTATACCTTTTATTTACCCTTATTCATTTTCTATCTGTATCTTTATTTCTCACGGTAATTTTAATTATTTTTTACTGTATCAAGTACGCTCATATAATTTTAATCTACAATTTTTGTCACATTATCTTTTACTATTTTTTTCTGTGTACTTTCACTGTTTTACCTTTATTTCCTTGTTCTTTAAATGAATCTATCGTTGTAACTTACTTATTACTCGCTCTTACTTCTTTCACTTATTCTAATTTACTATTTTACATTATTATCGTTTCACACTATCATTCAATCACATTATCTTGTTTTATCTTCTCTGTACTGCTTCGTCTACCAATGTCTTCATTCTATGAAATTCTTTTCTTTACTTCGTATTTTTATCTGCAAAATCACTGTATTACATAATTTTCATTTCACACTGCCTTTTATTATTTCACACACGCTTCATCTTTATGAGCTTGCTTTCTTATTCTTATTTCACTTTCTTGGATACTTTTCTGTTTGTTTTATTTCTTTCTTTCTACTACAAAGTACTACGAAAGTCAATGGATTTAATAACAACAAATTGTCTCATTTAACACACCTCATACGCAAGAAATCTTATACTATTCGACTACTTATTACTCAATTTGTCCATTATTTTCTGTACTTTACGGTTTAAATAAGAAACTGTAAAGAAGAATTTTAATAAGTGGCTACTTTAAGTATCATACAGAGCAAAATATACTCTGGATATGTTATACGTCATGCTTCATTCAACTACACACTTTCTTGCTCTTTGCCATCTCTACTTAAATGTTTTACATCTTTACTTTGTCGCCTCATACTATCCTCATAAATTATGGTTTTTCAAATATTTGTATCTTGACACCTATTTCTATATCTATTTCTTGCACTTGTTATATCCTATCTGAGTATTTTCGTTTTTCTTTCTTTCCTTTACTTTCCCTTTAATTCACTTTATCACTTATGACTCAGGAATATATTATAAATATTAATTTAATATTCCCTATTTTTTCTAAAACTTTCAAATCCTTCTTTGCTATATATTCTCCGTACCTTTCTTATCTTCTTGCATTAGTTTCTTTTCTTATTTAATACTTTTGTACTTTTCACTATTTCTACTACTTTTTAAATCCTTTAAAATTGCGCAACTTTTACTGGTTTTTTTTTCATTTTCTTCCGTTTTTTTTATTTATATTGTTTTTTCAATTTTTAATTTCCTATTTTAATGTTTTCTTCTTTGAACTTGTTATCAATTTTCCTTTTTATTTTTAAACATCTTTTTACTTTTTACTTCATGTTATTCTTTCCAATATATTTCTAAGCCCTGCTGAAAATCTTCTTCCCGTCGTCACCTTATTATCTTTTTTTCTACCTCAATTTTATTATTATCGATAAACTTGACTTTATTCTCTCTTATTCTTTATTTACTCTCAAATTCTTCAAATCAAATCTTAAGGCGCTTTCAACTTTTCTTTTTAATAACTACAAGTCCTATTTTACCTTCATTATAATGTCTATACTATATTTTCTTTCATCTTCAATAATACTTCCAATTATTTCGTCTTGTTTTTACAATATTTTCTCTACTTATTTCTTTTTCAACCATTTAACCATTTTTCTTTCTTGAACGCAACACAGGACACTACAAACTTCAGATGGTTGTTATCCAGTTGTTAATTTTACAGAAAATTACAAATTTAAGACTTTTGATGACAGAAATCGTTGTAGTCATGAATTAAGTGTGCAAATAAATTTCCGACTCATAAGTAGTAAGTAATGATATAATTAGGAAAGTCGTAAATTTACTAAAATGCATATAGGTAAGCTCAAATCGAAAGATGACTATGTAAAATGATCTTAAAATGTAGCATACAAGGATATGATAATATTGTTCAATACTGTGTGTACCAAACGTACCTATATAATTGTTACTAAATGAACTATCTCTTCTTCCTTATCCCATCTATAATTATTTTTATTCAATTCGTGACATGTACACTATTTTCAATTCGAAGCAAATCTCATCACAGTCAAATATTGCTTTGTCTGTTCATCTTTTACTTCTTTGATTTTCTATTTTACTTATGTAACCCTTCGTTACATTTTCTTCGTTCTATTTGTCTTTGTATTCTCATTTTATTTTAAATTTCTTAGAGTTACCTAGCTTTCTTTTTCTTGCCTATTTCTTCTATCTTCATCATTACTTCAATTTCTCTTCTATACTGTTTTAAATTTGAAGCACATTACAATCAAAAACTTCTTTACTCTTTACTCGTCGATCTTTATTCTTATTTTCGATTTTCTATCTTATCTACTTCTTACCTACCTACATATTTTTACCTTACTTTACAAAAGTTCTGTTTGATCTGTATGTATATGTGTGTGCTCGCTATTTTTTCAAAACTTATAATCTCTTTTGGATAGGGTTTTCGCTATCCGACTGCTCATTTTTAGTTTTTCGTCGATCTTTGCAATTTTTTAAATTTATTCTCTATTCTGTCGTTATAATGATGAATTTTCTGTTTTTTCTTCCTTGCACTTTCTATTATTATGTATAACATCATTCTCATTTTTCTTTCATTTTTTAAAATTTTCTTAAATTTCTGTGTCTGTTTTTTGTTGGAAGGACTATCTCTCTTCAGTGTAATATTTCTTATATTGTTTTTAATATTCACTTCTTACTACTTCTATTTAAACTACTATCCTATTATCTACATCATACACACCTCACTTACTATCTCATCATCTTACTATACTATCTTTCAAAAATATCTACATTTTCAATCTTTCACACAAGCTTAACTATCCACTTTTACCTAAAGTTTCTATTTCTTTTATTTGTTCTTTAAATTTCATTTCTTATCTTGCCTTCATGACTCTTCTCTCTTCTCTATTCTACGTCAGTTTCTTACTCATATATTTATTTTGTTCTTCAATGTTTCATTTTTACATCTTTTCTACAGTCAGTCAAGCACTTTCTCATACTTTCTCGTCTTTTTCTTCTATAAATATTTTTTTAATTTACTATGATTGCACCTTTTTGAAAAAAAAGTTTCATTTTCAATATTTCCTTTCCATTACTTTTACGCTTGATAAAAATAAAATTTATAAATTACCTGTACTCGTTACAAGTTCTTACAGATTTTTTAATATACTATTATTTTATTGATTTCATTTTATGTTCACTGCATCTGTATAATATTTCTATGTTCTCACTGTATTCAGCTTCATCTGCGATCAGAAAATATTACCTACTCATATTGCTTTAACTTTCTTCTTTATTTTACTTGCTTCTTGTGTTTCTTTACTTTCTCTTAGATTCTTGCCACTTCTTTGTAAATTTACTTTTTTCTAATAGACCTACTACGTCAAAAGGCAGTAAGTTAATAAGATTTAGCTTTGCAATATCTTATCTTCTTTCCTTGAGTTTTTTTTCTGTCCTTCGTTATAGTAGGTATCTACTCCTTTAGATTCTTTTTACTTATTTTCTTCTTGTCACAACTTTTCTTGCTTTTTCATTTTCTTTTTACTTATCGATATATTTTTCTTAATTTTCTATCACTTTTCTTCTACTACCTACTTCTACATATTTTATGATTATCTTTCATATTTATGTTATACTCGGTACGCCCAAGAAAAATATGATATGTTGCACAGTATTGTTACTGCTATTTTGTTATTGTTTGATGTTTATTAAAAAAATGCTGTTGTTAATATTGCCTTATTATTTCCAAAAAAAACCCTATCCTAAAAATTTACTAAATAATATACGAATATTACTTATGACTAGGTCGAAAACTTTATCCAGTATTAGTAAAACCAAATAGATAGAATAAGGACTATGGAACAAAAGTTGTTGAAAGATTTTTTTTTGTGAAATTTTGCGTTTAATTCTCATACAGATAACATATATTTCGTACAATGATATTTAAAATAGATTTCTTTAGATCTCGTCAACAGTACACAGTTTACAGAATAGGTATGTACTACTGGGTTCCTGTCTACGGGGATAAGTAAGTACTTAGTACATGTATACTTAACAGGTACATCCCCATACATACATACATATACACTTATAGTTACAGTATTAGAGCCGAAGAAATCGAAGCTTTAGAAGGTAGGCACACTCCATACGCAGTTGTACACTTTAATACCAAGACTTTTTACACGAATGTCCAAGAAAATCTCGTGCAGGAGAGCATTTTCTTATAAAACCAGTTAGTTAAGTTCTCGTGGCTCTACTGTTATGCCCCACTGCTATAAAAATCCTCACTAGAGATAGTAATATTCGGTTAGATTCGTTAGGTATCTTCAAATGCCCGAAGGGCAGTCCGAGTAGAAATAGGAACCCCGCGAAAACGGGGTTCCGTCGACCTTATGGTGGAGTGTAATTCGACTTTTTTATAACAGTGGGACCACGAGAACTAAACCAACAAATTACAGAGACGTTTGATAAATAACTCTTGTAGGGACTTAAAGGACGAGGTATTAAAATGTAACCCTTAAGACATTTTAAAGTTTACCGTTAAGTTCGCGATAAAAATACACTCCGCATGGCCTTTAGCGGCCCAACGTACCAGATGCTATATTACAAGGAAATTTGAACATTTAATTTCATTGACAAATAGCCAAGTTGTTTGGCACATGTTGATGAACACTAGTTTTTGAAACATATCCGCTATAACATTAAACATGAAATACATTCAAGGATTTACTTTAATAATTTGTTCATCATTTATTTAGATACAAAAGAGGCTTTTAGTTTAAATACAAAGAAGCACAGTTTTCTTCGGCCATTCTAGTTTGCAATTGTTCATTTAACAGCTGCACATAATACAACCTCAAAGCAAAACACAACCACGATTATAAAAAAAATTGTATAAGCATTAATATTCGAGTTTAGAGGCCATAGTTGCATGTTTAGTACCAGCTTATTTATTTACATAAAACTACTTAAGAAGATGTACTATATTGTGCATTGAATATTAATACTAAAAATATAATACTGATCAATACATGGATCGCATAAACAAAACAACAAAAACATTAAATTTAAAATGAGATCAACAATAAAATACACGAAAATAATACTGAACTAGTGAGCACGTTAGTTCGAGTTCTCTTACAAGTTTTAAAACAGTTCAATGGTCTTGATTTACAACGCATTTGCAGCTTTAATACATTAAGTACAACAAATACTGTAATAAGTATAAATAAAACTTTATTTATATTCCCTATAACACGGCCTTATAACATAAGTCATAAGTCATAAGTATATATTTAAGTATATTTTCTGTCAAGCAAAACTTAGAAGCACGCAATTGAAATTATTCTTTCCCTGTCAAAACAAACTCTTTAACTTCGATTAGCTAAAAAAAATACAGCCATAGAAAACCTTTTTAAAACAAAACAGTTAAAAATCATTTCAATGCAATAAAGACGTCTTCGCCAAATTTTCAGGATGACTCATTTCCAAGAACCTATTTAGATAGGTAGTGACTTTAAAATATTTTACGGCCTTTTTTAAATCGGAATCCTTCGGTTGGTTTTCTCTCTACTACCTGACGATATTCTATCCAGGATCCTACATCTATTCTAATAAGACACTGTCACACAATCACATCGTGTTTCCATTTTACCTTCCATTGCAATACCTCATATACTTCACGAATACATACAGTCGCCATCAGTTCCAGTAGAAAAGACGCTTATCGGCGTAAGCTGGCCTAAGTGCGAAAGGGGTAGAATTTTACTCTTAGAGTCAATATAAATCGGAGTGGTGAGGTTGCCCAAAAATGAATGCTGCTGGTACGATCACCAAACATACGCGTGATATGTGAAATTGGACGTCGCCCAAATTTCAACCGAGATAGTGGCAGGGTTATGCCGTGGCTTGCCGCCAGCGAGGAAACCAGTCATATTTGATTAGGCTTTTAAATTTCAGTGGCTGCAAATTTCATTACATTGCCAGGCCGTGATGCAAAAGGATTAGAAGTCGTCGACCTAATGCCGCAATGTAAAGCGACTGGCAGGATTTTTCTTGCAAAAAACTGAGATTTATAACATGATCAAAAGTTTTTGGGCAATGTCATAGTTCCGATCCGATACATACAGATGTCGATTGTTTGCCGAGTGTGTATACTTATTGGACATGTGCTAATACAGACATAATTCTTGTCCTCCCTAGTAACATATTGTCGACAGATATGTTCACTTAACAGATCGACCGTTTTATAGTTTTAAGGAGAGAGCCAAGCATACTTCGTATACAAACCCTAATAATACTGGTATGATGGCAACAAGAACTGTACTAATATAAACAAATTTGTACGCATATTACAAGACTAGGTGCCAATATATGGTTATTTGAGATCAATACGTGTGTAAATATGTTACTAATATACACTATACATCAACACAGTTCGAAGAGCTTATTATAAACAATAAACATAACTGCTTATATACGCAACTCTAAATTTTCCTTATGATATGATTGCGGTAGAACCAAAACTCAATAAAAATGTGTTAAATACTTTATAAGAAATAATGCCTAATAACAAGCAGTATACAGTGGCTAATATACCTCATGTGCAAAATAAGAATATGACTACTCAGTAAAGAGCTCAGAAAATATTGCTTTGATGAATTAAAGCAAATATAAAAATAATTAGGCTTAAAATCGAGCACCATAATTTAGAAAAGTGTGAGCAATATTTATACAAACATATAGGTGCATACGTTTACGAAATATTTCTGCTAAGTACGTATGCCGCCAGAGATCCGTAGACTTTGTCATCATAAATATTTCCCTCAAAAATCCCTGTCACCTGTATATTGAAGTAATATAAAGGCAAGAGATATAGTAGAAAGCTAGCCTCAGGCATATGTTTATACACATGTACTATGCATATAACCAGCCTACGATCGTTACTTTGAACATACATTTACAATCAATTTTAAACATTCTATATTTAGGAACAGGGTGTAAAGTACCTTACAATATTCTATTTCCCACATTTGACTAGACATAATGCTAGGCCTAACATACATCCTCTACACACATCATATTATACGAGTATGTCAAAATTTGAACTTTGTTTGAAGAATCAAGTCTGGAGCGGTTCACACTGAAACTTACACATAATCCACTATCCCACGTCTGTGTCGATACGAATAAACAAACAAAACAACATATACATCTTTTTTAACACCGAACTAATGTCTATACTATACATACAACACTGAATTCTATACGAAATAGTATTTAAAGAGGTACAACGGCAAATGAACACCATTTACATACGTCATAAGGGTAAACACCAAATTCTAAAACTAACATTAAATTGTATCTATATAAGGTCTGAATTCTAACTTCAAGCATAATAATAGTTAAGATGTATGTTGTTTTGCTTTTCTACATTCACTTGATATCAAGGTGTAAGTTGAATCGCATACGATGGTCCTTCGAGCCTGATTATAATAATACCTACCGCATTTTTAAAATGTCACAAAATTACAGTTAATTATATTAGTGTGATATTGTAAACGTAACATTAATTTCAATCTAATACTCACTTTAATACTTCATTACAGGACAGATTTCTTAAGTCTAAAAATCCCCTTTTTTCTCAAATAAGAAGGGGCACGGGGACTTAGAGGACACAATAATATTATGTATTTAATTTACGCACTTGTAAAATACTTAATTTATCGTTTTTTATTCACGATACAATTTAATTCATACAATTTCACCAGATAGGTACATATCTATTTAATGCGACATCCAATTTCGCGTATAATTCAAATACTCTTTATTACTGAGCCGAGATTGGCATTGAAAAATGTTACTTATATCGACAAATTATAGATTTTAGTCGCTAATCCAACCACTAATTTTACGTAGTGCCACTACGGGCATTAAAGGTTCATTGACTAAGGACGCGTTCGCGATACAAACACATAAATAGACGCGTTATAACAGACAATATTCTACAGTTCACATAATATGAAATGTATAATATGGAGTGACGCGTCTTCTAGTATACATATACAAGCGGGTCTAAGCCAACTCTGACATTTGGTATTCTATCTTAAACTTCTAGGCTGACAGCGCAACTGGAAGTCATGGATGGTATTGCACACTGACCATCATGTGACCCACTGGCTCGTTTGCCTTTTGTCGTATAAAAAAAGGGCAATATAGCAACGCGAAGAGTCGTACGATGAGTACGAGCAGACAATCAGTAAGTAAATATGCCCTCTCGTAGTGCCATTTCATCATAAAAAGACTGGCAATCGAGTCAGCTCCGTAAATCCAGCCTCGTCCAAAGAACCAACCTCGAAACGTCGCGCAGGTAACCAGGCCCATCCCGCTGGAGACGGCGCCGGCCGCGAGGGTCCGGGCCCAGGCCGTGACCTCGACGAAGACCTCGTCTGCCTCGCGACAGCGTCCACTAACCTCGCCGGGGCCGGGCCCCCTAGGTGGCCCAGGCCATGACGACCTTGGTGAAGGGCAGGAAGAGCGCGGTGTGTCCGGGCGGCGCCAGGAAGTAGCGGCGGCCGCGGTGCGTGCCGTCGTTGCGCGGCAGCCCGGGGTGGCGCGCGTGCGGGAACTCCGCCCCCACCAGCACGCCCCCGCCCGCCGCAGCCCCGCCCGCGATGCCCACGTAGCTGCCCCGGGAAAGCGCACATTAGCCGAACGAACCCGTACGATAAGCCCGCACGAGGGTGCGAACTGTGACCGTAAGGCTTAGCACGCACTGCGGTTTTTTTCTTGCGGTTGCGGTCTGGCCGAAAACGCCGAACCCGGAGGAACTCGCACTGCGGTTGCGTTTCCGCGGTTTTCACGTTCAGTATGACAATGGATTTCCTCAGAGCAGTATGTGTTGTGGCCTTAGTTTTAAGAAATAAAAAAAAATAGAAAACGTCTTCGCCAACATAAGTACTGGGTGCATCCTCTAACAGATCAAAGATATTTGAAGGGATATTTTTGTAAAATGTCGAGTGATGTACGAAACAACAAAGACGCAATGCAGCGCACAACACACACCTCACTGCTCCGCTCTCTGAGCCGAACTGACGAAAAAACCGCTTTTTACGAACCGCAGTGGGGGCGCTGCCGTACATGAAGTATGGGATACATAAAAACGCGCGGTTGCAAACCGCGAATCAAAATGTAGCAAGTTGCGTTTTTAAAATCAGTCACTGAAATAAATCGCAAGTGCGTGCGCTTATAAAGAATGCCGTACGTTACATTTTTTGCGGTAGCGGAACCGCTTTTTAAAAACCGCAGTGCGTGCTAAGCCTAAGGGCTAGTGTACTGACCGCACGCGGCCGACGGCGATGCGTCCGTGCGGCGCGATCACCTTCACGGCGTGTCCCAGCCGCAGCTGCCGCGGCTCGCTCGGGATGTACGGCCGCCCCGCCTGCTGCGTAGCGCTCTCTGCTAAACATACAAAATAAATAAACAGTTTAATACACTCATTTTATTGTCGCTATTTGATTATAAAAAAAAGTCGTGATAGCCTAGTGGTTTGACCTGTGGCCTCTCAAGCAGAGCGTCGTGGGTTCAAATCCCGGGCGCGCACCTCTGAGTTTTTCGGAATTTATGTGCGAAAATTACATTTGAAATTTGCCATGAGCTTTTCTCTGGGCGCGCGTGGGAGCTATAGCCCAAACCCTCCAATACACGGAGGAGGCCTATGCCATGAGGCACGCCGAATTACGCGACAATTTAATAATAAATAAAAAAAAACAACAACAACATACTTACTGAAATTGTAGCGAATTCGGAATAAAAAGGCTATATTATATTATATTATATTATATTTGATTATTGGGATAATATCGGGGCTCTACGGAAATTTCAAGTCAATCGGACCATTGGAAGTGGGTAAAAATCGAGTTGTAAGATATGATTCCACTGTTACACTCCTCGAGCTCCTCCGTGCCGTCCCGGCGCGTCCGGCCGAAGCCGGCCACATCCGGCACTCACGGACACACTGCTGGTGCAACACTGACCGTGGCGCGGCGTGTCCCGCAGGTTGTCGATGGAGCGCCGCAAGTACGCCTCGGCCTCCTCCAGCAGCTCCTCCGTGTCGTCCCGGCGCGTCCGGCCGAAGCCGGCCACATCCGGCACTCACGGACACACTGCTGGTGCAACACTGACCGTGGCGCGGCGCGTCCCGCAGGTTGTCGATGGAGCGCCGCAAGTAGGCCTCGGCCTCCTCCAGCAGCTCCTCCGTGTCGTCCCGGCGCGTCCGGCCGAAGCCGGCCACATCCGGCACTCACGGACACACTGCTGGTGCAACACTGACCGTGGCGCGGCGTGTCCCGCAGGTTGTCGATGGAGCGCCGCAAGTACGCCTCGGCCTCCTCCAGCAGCTCCTCCGTGTCGTCCCGGCGCGTCCGGCCGAAGCCGGCCACATCCGGCACTCACGGACACACTGCTGGTGCAACACTGACCGTGGCGCGGCGTGTCCCGCAGGTTGTCGATGGAGCGCCGCAAGTACGCCTCGGCCTCCTCCAGCAGCTCCTCCGTGTCGTCCCGGCGCGTCCGGCCGAAGCCGGCCACATCCGGCACTCACGGACACACTGCTGGTGCAACACTGACCGTGGCGCGGCGTGTCCCGCAGGTTGTCGATGGAGCGCCGCAAGTACGCCTCGGCCTCCTCCAGCAGCTCCTCCGTGTCGTCCCGGCGCGTCCGGCCGAAGCCGGCCACATCCGGCACTCACGGACACACTGCTGGTGCAACACTGACCGTGGCGCGGCGTGTCCCGCAGGTTGTCGATGGAGCGCCGCAAGTACGCCTCGGCCTCCTCCAGCAGCTCCTCCGTGTCGTCCCGGCGCGTCCGGCCGAAGCCGGCCACATCCGGCACTCACGGACACACTGCTGGTGCAACACTGACCGTGGCGCGGCGTGTCCCGCAGGTTGTCGATGGAGCGCCGCAAGTACGCCTCGGCCTCCTCCAGCAGCTCCTCCGTGTCGTCCCGGCGCGTCCGGCCGAAGCCGGCCACATCCGGCACTCACGGACACACTGCTGGTGCAACACTAACCGTGGCGCGGCGTGTCCCGCAGGTTGTCGATGGAGCGCCGCAAGTACGCCTCGGCCTCCTCCAGCAGCTCCTCCGTGTCGTCCCGGCGCGTCCGGCCGAAGCCGGCCACATCCGGCACTCACGGACACACTGCTGGTGCAACACTGACCGTGGCGCGGCGTGTCCCGCAGGTTGTCGATGGAGCGCCGCAAGTACGCCTCGGCCTCCTCCAGCAGCTCCTCCGTGTCGTCCCGGCGCGTCCGGCCGAAGCCGGCCACATCCGGCACTCACGGACACACTGCTGGTGCAACACTGACCGTGGCGCGGCGTGTCCCGCAGGTTGTCGATGGAGCGCCGCAAGTACGCCTCGGCCTCCTCCAGCAGCTCCTCCGTGTCGTCCCGGCGCGTCCGGCCGAAGCCGGCCACATCCGGCACTCACGGACACACTGCTGGTGCAACACTGACCGTGGCGCGGCGTGTCCCGCAGGTTGTCGATGGAGCGCCGCAAGTACGCCTCGGCCTCCTCCAGCAGCTCCTCCGTGTCGTCCCGGCGCACGTCCGGCTGAAGCCGGCCACATCCGGCACTCACGGACACACTGCTGGTGCAACACTGACCGTGGCGCGGCGTGTCCCGCAGGTTGTCGATGGAGCGCCGCAAGTACGCCTCGGCCTCCTCCAGCAGCTCCTCCGTGTCGTCCCGCCGCACGTCCGGCAGAGAGCCGCGCCATAACCGGCACTCTATTTAAAAAAAAGATGTTCCCTCAATTCTTAGTATGCAGTATTTATTTAATAAGCGATGGAAAGGTTACTTTACCTCCACTAGAGGGCGTGTACACATTCTGTGGAAATCGATCGTAGCTGCGGTCGATACTGACACACGGCGACCGCGACAGGAATCGCGAAACACTGGGAAAATAAACATTCTTTACTTCCTATGCAGAATATATTTACATGGGGCCAATTTGATCGCTGACACTCAAAACGCAGCAGTTCTCAGTTCTCATAGTAAATGGAGTCATTGTAGCAGTTGATGTGAAAAACTTCCACAGGGTCGAGAGGTCCAAAACATTGCATTTGCAGAGTTCATGCCTTGTGTTGTGAGACACGAGTAACAATGATTGAAAATTAAGCTGCTATTGGGGGGATTAGACATCGTTGTCTCTCTTTCGTGAACGCCAGTTTCTGGGTTGGTAATTTCAATAGTAGGAAGCGTTACATTTTTTTGGTCACTATAAACCGTTTTGAGTAACTTTTTCATCGAACAAACTTGGCGATATGTACACTTCACATAGCCACTAGTAACTGTAATGATATTAGTATTAGTAGGTACTTGGAGGTCTCTGCGGGCGCGACGTGGCGCTCGGTGCTGGCCGCGCGCAGCCCCAGCGCCCACACCGGGTCGGCCGAGCGCGACAGCTCCGGCACCATCGACGTGAAACCTGACACAAACAATTAATCATAACCGACGCAATTTACGCAATTTATGTGCAAATTTCTATGACGAAAAGTGTATGCGAAATGAAGGGAAAAACCGTGAAACACCCACGAGAACTTCCCAATCAGCACTGGGAGCACAAGATAACTGATTCTTAAGCCACTATGTGTACCTAAAGGGTAACTGAGCGATGTCGCTGACTATGGGTAGAGGCTAACTGACCGATGTCGCTGACTATGGGTAGAGGGTAACTGGCCGAAGTCGCTGACTATGGGTAGAGGGTAACTGCCCGATTTCGCTGACTATGTGTGGAGGCTAACTGACCGATGTCGCTGACTATGTGTGGAGGCTCACTGACCGATGTCGCTGACTATGTGTGGAGGCTAACTGACCGATGTCGCTGACTATGTGTGGAGGCTAACTGACCGATGTCGCTGACTATGTGTGGAGGCTAACTGATCGATGTCGCTGACTATGTATGGAGGCTAACTGACCGATGTCGCTGACTATGTATGGAGGCTAACTGACCGATGTCGCTGACTATGTGTGGAGGCTCACTGACCGATGTCGCTGACTATGTGTGGAGGCTAACTGATCGATGTCGCTGACTATGTATGGAGGCTAACTGACCGATGTCGCTGACTATGTATGGAGGCTAACTGACCGATGTCGCTGACTATGTGTGGAGGCTAACTGACCGATGTCGCTGACTAATGTGTGGAGGCTCACTGACCGATGTCGCTGACTATGTGTGGAGGCTAACTGACCGATGTCGCTGACTATGTGTGGAGGCTAACTGATCGATGTCGCTGACTATGTATGGAGGCTAACTGACCGATGTCGCTGACTATGTATGGAGGCTAACTGACCGATGTCGCTGACTATGTGTGGAGGCTAACTGACCGATGTCGCTGACTATGTATGGAGGCTAACTGACCGATGTCGCTGACTATGTGTGGAGGCTCACTGACCGATGTCGCTGACTATGTGTGGAGGCTAACTGATCGATGTCGCTGACTATGTATGGAGGCTAACTGACCGATGTCGCTGACTATGTATGGAGGCTAACTGACCGATGTCGCTGACTATGTGTGGAGGCTAACTGACCGATGTCGCTGACTATGTATGGAGGCTAACTGACCGATGTCGCTGACTATGTGTGGAGGCTAACTGACCGATGTCGCTGACTATGTATGGAGGCTAACTGACCGATGTCGCTGACTATGTGTGGAGGCTAACTGACCGATGTCGCTAAGCAGCACGCGGCGCGTGTCGTCGGCGCCGGGCGGGGGCGCGGCGGGGCGCGGCGCGGGCGGGGCCAGCCGCCGGCCCGGCGCCAGGCGCGTCGGCAGCGTCGGCATGGCTGACTGTGTGTGGAGGCTCACTGACCGATGTCGCTGAGCAGCACGCGGCGCGTGTCGTCGGCGCCGGGCGGGGGCGCGGCGGGGCGCGGCGCGGGCGGGGCCAGCCGCCGGCCCGGCGCCAGGCGCGTCGGCAGCGTCGGCATGGCTGACTGTGTGTGGAGGCTCACTGACCGATGTCGCTGAGCAGCACGCGGCGCGTGTCGTCGGCGCCGGGCGGGGGCGCGGCGGGGCGCGGCGCGGGCGGGGCCAGCCGCCGGCCCGGCGCCAGGCGCGTCGGCAGCGTCGGCATGGCTGACTGTGTGTGGAGGCTCACTGACCGATGTCGCTGAGCAGCACGCGGCGCGTGTCGTCGGCGCCGGGCGGGGGCGCGGCGGGGCGCGGCGCGGGCGGGGCCAGCCGCCGGCCCGGCGCCAGGCGCGTCGGCAGCGTCGGCATGGCTGACTGTGTGTGGAGGCTCACTGACCGATGTCGCTGAGCAGCACGCGGCGCGTGTCGTCGGCGCCGGGCGGGGGCGCGGCGGGGCGCGGCGCGGGCGGGGCCAGCCGCCGGCCCGGCGCCAGGCGCGTCGGCAGCGTCGGCATGGCTGACTGTGTGTGGAGGCTCACTGACCGATGTCGCTGAGCAGCACGCGGCGCGTGTCGTCGGCGCCGGGCGGGGGCGCGGCGGGGCGCGGCGCGGGCGGGGCCAGCCGCCGGCCCGGCGCCAGGCGCGTCGGCAGCGTCGGCATGGCTGACTGTGTGTGGAGGCTCACTGACCGATGTCGCTGAGCAGCACGCGGCGCGTGTCGTCGGCGCCGGGCGGGGGCGCGGCGGGGCGCGGCGCGGGCGGGGCCAGCCGCCGGCCCGGCGCCAGGCGCGTCGGCAGCGTCGGCATGGCTGACTGTGTGTGGAGGCTCACTGACCGATGTCGCTGAGCAGCACGCGGCGCGTGTCGTCGGCGCCGGGCGGGGGCGCGGCGGGGCGCGGCGCGGGCGGGGCCAGCCGCCGGCCCGGCGCCAAGCGCGTCGGCAGCGTCGGCATGGCTGACTGTGTGTGGAGGCTCACTGACCGATGTCGCTGAGCAGCACGCGGCGCGTGTCGTCGGCGCCGGGCGGGGGCGCGGCGGGGCGCGGCGCGGGCGGGGCCAGCCGCCGGCCCGGCGCCAGGCGCGTCGGCAGCGTCGGCATGGCTGACTGTGTGTGGAGGCTCACTGACCGATGTCGCTGAGCAGCACGCGGCGCGTGTCGTCGGCGCCGGGCGGGGGCGCGGCGGGGCGCGGCGCGGGCGGGGCCAGCCGCCGGCCCGGCGCCAGGCGCGTCGGCAGCGTCGGCATGGCTGACTGTGTGTGGAGGCTCACTGACCGATGTCGCTGAGCAGCACGCGGCGCGTGTCGTCGGCGCCGGGCGGGGGCGCGGCGGGGCGCGGCGCGGGCGGGGCCAGCCGCCGGCCCGGCGCCAGGCGCGTCGGCAGCGTCGGCATGGCTGACTGTGTGTGGAGGCTCACTGACCGATGTCGCTGAGCAGCACGCGGCGCGTGTCGTCGGCGCCGGGCGGGGGCGCGGCGGGGCGCGGCGCGGGCGGGGCCAGCCGCCGGCCCGGCGCCAGGCGCGTCGGCAGCGTCGGCATGGCTGACTGTGTGTGGAGGCTCACTGACCGATGTCGCTGAGCAGCACGCGGCGCGTGTCGTCGGCGCCGGGCGGGGGCGCGGCGGGGCGCGGCGCGGGCGGGGCCAGCCGCCGGCCCGGCGCCAGGCGCGTCGGCAGCGTCGGCATGGCTGACTGTGTGTGGAGGCTCACTGACCGATGTCGCTGAGCAGCACGCGGCGCGTGTCGTCGGCGCCGGGCGGGGGCGCGGCGGGGCGCGGCGCGGGCGGGGCCAGCCGCCGGCCCGGCGCCAGGCGCGTCGGCAGCGTCGGCATGGCTGACTGTGTGTGGAGGCTCACTGACCGATGTCGCTGAGCAGCACGCGGCGCGTGTCGTCGGCGCCGGGCGGGGGCGCGGCGGGGCGCGGCGCGGGCGGGGCCAGCCGCCGGCCCGGCGCCAGGCGCGTCGGCAGCGTCGGCATGGCTGACTGTGTGTGGAGGCTCACTGACCGATGTCGCTGAGCAGCACGCGGCGCGTGTCGTCGGCGCCGGGCGGGGGCGCGGCGGGGCGCGGCGCGGGCGGGGCCAGCCGCCGGCCCGGCGCCAGGCGCGTCGGCAGCGTCGGCATGGCTGACTGTGTGTGGAGGCTCACTGACCGATGTCGCTGAGCAGCACGCGGCGCGTGTCGTCGGCGCCGGGCGGGGGCGCGGCGGGGCGCGGCGCGGGCGGGGCCAGCCGCCGGCCCGGCGCCAAGCGCGTCGGCAGCGTCGGCATGGCTGACTGTGTGTGGAGGCTCACTGACCGATGTCGCTGAGCAGCACGCGGCGCGTGTCGTCGGCGCCGGGCGGGGGCGCGGCGGGGCGCGGCGCGGGCGGGGCCAGCCGCCGGCCCGGCGCCAGGCGCGTCGGCAGCGTCGGCATCGCTGACTTCGAAGGCAGGGTTATCTGATCGAAAACAAAGTAAAGTTTTAATTTGTTGTAAAAAATATTATACTCTCTTCGTAGGTTAACATTTACAGTGCGCGTCATATAGTTAGAAGCATACAAGTTGGACAAATAGTTCGGTACCTTGATCGAACTACAGATTGTTTAATGTTAGCGCTAGCTTGGCGCACCTTGTTGGCGAGGTACTGGTCGGAGCTCCAGCGCGGCGGCAACGCGCACACGTCGGTCTGCGCGCCGTTGTCGCGGCGCGGCACGGACGCGTCGCGCAGCACCGGCCGCGCGCGCCCCGCGCCCCACGCCGCCGCCTTGAGGGGCCCGCGGGACAGCCGGTGGGTGGGCCCCCTACCAACGCAAAAACATCTACTATGACACTCAATATATATTGTCTTTATTTTTTCTGAAGACTTTTGTACGCGTCGGCGACACGCATTTCCCAAACGCGCGCCGATGATGCCCATAAAGCTAATATAGGTGTGACTGAATCTCGTTTGAATAATGTTGTCTGTATTTAATCTGATTTGCTCCTAAAATATATTTTTTAAGAGGAATTTCAAGAGCCGCAGCGGCGTTGACCCCTGCTCTTGTCATTGCTAAACAGCATATAGGCGTTTGGATCTATATCGTACGAACATTTGCTTTGATTCCCTTTCCGAGTAGTACAGGTGTTTTTTTTAAACTAGCCAAAGAGCAAAGTAACGCACCTACGCAACCTACTACCTCAAAATTGAACTCGCGGTTCGTTAGGAGAAGAAAGACTACTAAAACAAAACCAATTTTTGAATAGATAAACCAAATGTTACAAAACGTCAAAAGAGTGACAAAGCAAATATTACCTGTATTGAAACGGGTTCGGGCACGTATTCCTCCTCACATTAATGTTGCTATACAGGTCATCCTCCGAAGTGCCACACTTCGATATATCCCTCTCAGCAAACACCGAAAACCTGTGTCCCAAATGGCACGTCTTCTGGAAACTGTCGAGGCTCTCGTCTCTATGGAGTATGTCCATGCTGGAACCAAGCTCGAAGCTCGAGGACTTCGTATTGTCGAAGCTTAGGCCCCTGTTGTACTCGCAGGTTAGACTGTCCACACTGTCTAGTCTCCTAGTACTTGTGTTAGCGCTCCGTTTATACAGCGTGTTGTCTGAACGATTGTCGCAACTTTTTAGTATCCCTCTGCCTGGTAAATCCAAGCTTCCTTTACTGTTGAACGCAACATGCCGTATCTCCTTATCGTTGGGAAGGGACACTCGTTTGTTCTTAAAACTGGAGTCAGCTAGGACCCCTTGCAGAGCGCTGTTCTCCTGGTTTTCGTTTTCGGCGTTGTCTGTCTCTCCTGGTTGGAAGTCAGGGTCTAGGGTGTGGAACTTGATGAGCACTGGTGTAGAGTGCGTGGTGGAAGCGGACGGCGGTCCCCATTGGTCGGTTTCACGGATTGAAACCAAGTCCTCCTGTGAAATTGAGGGTTATGTTTTAAAGTTTATTATGTAACGAGGGATAACAGAAAAAACATTTCACAGAGCAAGTATTATTAACGCACAAGCCAAAGGCGTGCGCTTGATCATGTAGAGCTTAAGGGGGGAAGTTAGAGCTTACTGTGTCAAGGCTCTTAGAGGATCAGCAACCCGCATAGGAGTCCGAAGTCTTCCATGACTCATATATACTGCACTGCTTCCCGTCAGGCAGGCCGTGCAAAGCAATTTTTACCTGCAAATTGCTCATATCCTTGGACTCATCAGTCGTGAATATGAGTTCTATATCGTCAACCTCCTCCGATTCGTTGCCGCTGGCGTTCTCTGTCTCTTTCTCGTCGGCGGTGCGGGGATCGATGGGGGTAGTCACCCCTTCGCTGAATACCGAGTTGTCACCTTCAGATAACGACCTGAAACATTAGCATAACTTATGTAGACTAACAATTTGGCTTGCATGTCATTTTTTTTTAAAACTCATAATTTCCGACATCGTAATATTATCATAATATTTGCGAACTTTGACATTTGAAGCGTCATATAGTATGGAACATACAAAGTGACCAAAAAGTTCGACACACCATACTATTTCTATAGTGTACCGAACTATTTGGCCGACTTGGTTGCTCCAAACTAAATGACGCTGACTGTACATGCAAATCTGGCGAGTGCTACATTAATTTAGTATAGTGATATCACTATACTACTATGTATGACATGATACATAGTGCTTCATTTCAGTAATTAATTTGAAATATTGACTAATTTAAAATATTCAAATTTCACATGGGTCGATGTAATGTGTCTACAATATTATTATTTATATGTGATGAACTTTTTTGCCTATATTGTTCCAGTAAAGTGATATAATAAAATAAAATTATTGAAGACTTGAAAGCAGCAGCAAAATATATCATGTCAACTGTTGCCCGCGACTTTGTCTGTGGCGTATTCGCCGACTGGGAACCCACGGGAACTATGATACTTTCCGAGTTAAAAGCTATCCTATGTCCTTCCCCGTAACTGAAACTACTTGTTTAGCAAATTCCAACTAAATCAGTTCAGCGATTTAAACATGAAAAGATAACAGACAGAGCAGACACAGAGCCACTTTCGCATTTACAATATTAGTAGTAACTCACCGTAAACTCAAGTCATCTACATCCAAGTTCAATGTGTCTTTTCTTCGACTCCTCTCTAAATGTTCCTTCACAACCAAGTTCTCCTCCGAGGTGATACGCACTTGCACATCAAATGTGTCCGTCTTCTTAGCATCCCCTTCCGGAACAGCCATTTTCACACTCTCCGAAACAGTATTCAATCTGCTAGCTTGAACAAACTCTGTGTTGTCAAAGTGCTCCCTACGTTGTACAAAATGGAAACTAGCATTTGAATCCACTGATTCCTTTTCAGTGTTTCTATCCTTTTTATCATCAACAGTTGAACCACTCTCTGACGTAGTGCTCGATAGAACTGCACCTTCCTTCAATGTACGGACTTTGATTCGAACATCAAATTTAGACAGGAGTTCTAGTTTGGTTTGATAACTTGATTGATGGTCTTTGGCTTCTTGTTTATCGTAACTTGCTATTTTGCTAGCAGGATCTTCAACTGAAGTATTTACTTCATCAGAATGTTCAGAACTTAAGTTAGCTTCAAGTCCTTCTAAATTTTCTTCAGTGTGAAGATTGTCTGATGAGCAAACATCAATATCCTCCTTATATTCAGGATCAGGGTCAACAGTCTCGGTTGTATCAATAATGTCACTTGTAGCAGTTTTAATCACTATTTCACTTCCACTGTAATCGTCTACATTTTGAGACCGTGGACTGTAAGTCACTTGCAGTTTCACTCTTGGTTCATTAATTTCTTCTGGACCAGAGTCTATTATTTTACGCCTAAGGATATGATTTTCTAAAGTTAACTTTTCTATAACATCAGCATATTCTATGCAATTGGAGTGTTGCTGGTATTTCTCTTTAAGCTCCTTCAATTCGTTCTTGGATATTTCGAGAGCCGTCCGCAAAGACACCACAGTCTGGTGCAGGGCCCTCACAGTGTCCAGGTGCACAGCCCCCGCCGGGACTGCCTCCAGCCTTCCGCTATCCATTCCTTAATGCCCACCACTCCAACTACCAACATCCCATACATGACTATTGCTATATCTTCCAAATGCACTTCAATTCACAAGCTCCGAGGCTTCCATCGCAGCGCTGATGTTATCAGACCTTTAATAAACAAACAAATAATAATTCACAATATTGCTCACGAAACTGTCACGAAATCGCACTTTAAAATTACTTACGGCTGACCTAATTTTCCATTCGGCCGTGTGACAATCGGCGACGAATCACGACGCATTTTTAGATCCTTATCGAAGCTCGTACTAGTTCCCAAATTCACCAGCGTATCGGGGCACAAGTGGGGCATGCAATCGATAAAACAACTCGACCCAGGCAGAGCTAATTAAGCTTTTAAAGCCCTCAAAAGTTAGTTTGGCGCGGCGCACAGATGGTACGGACAGCTGATAAGGCTTCAACACGTAAGGTTGTAATTAAGTCGGGATATTATCTTTTAATCGCTTCAGCAAGGTCGTAGGACATACCTATAATTATAAGATACTTGAAAAATCTCTCGGTTCACTCCTTGTAAACAAATCAATAATCCAATTTGCTGTTCGCGGGCGCAAGAGAGACAGAGACCGAGCAACGATAAAGAAAGAGCTTACTCCCGCATTGTCACTTTGACATATCAAGTTTATTTTCAGCTTTAAAAACAGTTGCTTAAACAGTGTTCCACTTGAAAAAAAAACTTGGAGAATTTGGAGAATATGACATATGGGAAAGCGCGGGAAACTGTTGAAGTTGGCGGGTGTCTCGAAAAACTTTTAATTTCCAAAAAAACATTTTTATTGTAAATTCTGCATAAAAAGTACAATTTGTATTTAAAATAATCACTTTAAGTCTTGTAAATATAATATAGCTTTGAATGTAAATAGTAACTTGTACATAAAGCTTTTTTAAAAGGAAAAATTTAGTGTAAAAAAAATGGCGAAGAAAAGAAAAAAACCTAAACCCAACAACGAAGAAGAAGAAACAAAGTCAATAACCAGCGACGGGTCAAGTGAATCTTCCGAGTTCGTCGAATGTGATGACAATGCTGATAAGTATACGCCTTACAGGGTCGCCGACTACAACAGGAGGTACCCCGAGGACAGCGCTGTGGGCAGTGAATTTGTGGTTTTTGTCGAGAGTTCAAACTCTGATAATCCTATCGGGTCTCGAGACATGATGTTTCTCAACGGCTGCTTTTCGCGGTTTGTTAAGGGCATCAAGTACTTAAAAAAGGTGAACAAATTTAAAATTGGGGTGGTATTTGAAAGGCCTAGCCTGGCAAATGCCTTCTTAGACAATCTAACTTTTTTAAAGGAACAGGGCCTCAAAGCCCAAATACCCGCACAATGTACTGAGTTGTCTGGTGTAATCAACCAAGTCCCCACGGACATGTCGAATAAAAAAATTTTCAAGGTATTGGCTAGCTCAAAAAAAGTTATATGCGTCCGGCGCATACTGAAAAAAGTTAACGGCTCCCTGCAGCCTACACAAACTGTCATTATAACATTTGCTTCCTCGACAAGCCTCCCAGATTATGTCTATTTGAAAATGTGGCGTATTCCTGTCTTGATGTACATACCTCCTGTAAAGCAGTGCTTCCAATGCCTGCGATACGGTCATCTGGCTAAGTTCTGTAAGAATGGGCAGAGGTGCTCCATATGCACCGAACCTCATTCATTCAAGGAATGTCAAGTGCCTATAGCCAATGCTATATGTGTGCATTGTAGTGGCAATCATATTTCAATTTCAGGTCAGTGTCCAATAAAAAAACAAAAAATTACAGAAAATAATAACAAAGCCTCTGCCAACCCTTATGCTGAATTTCTAAAAATGAAGAATTTCCCTTCAATGAACAAAGAAATAAATACCAAAGATTTGCTAACTTTTCTTTTAGGCGACAGTAATGCGTTAGCATTACTAATGGAATCGTTAACAAAAGTGTTAACAAATAATAAAACTAACAATACAAGTATAAACACAAAAGAAATAGCAGAATGTATTAAAGAAACATTACAGAAAAAAAATAAAAATCCCTCACATTCAACCCAAAAGTAATAAATATTATGCAGTGGAATTCACAAAGTTTATCTCATAATAAAAATGTTTTTAAAAAGTTTCTCAGTGACAAATCTATTCATATTGCTATTATATCTGAAACATGGTTAAAACCACATATTAAATTCAATATTAATGGTTACACTGTTGTGCGAAATGACTGTGGCAATTCACACAATGGTGTAGCTATTATCATTCATAATAGTTTACATTTTCAACAAGTTTCAACTTATTTTGATGATTCTCTACAAAATGTTGTAATTAAAATCCAAATATATAGAAAATTTATCTCAGTAGTTAGTTTCTACAGTCCTCCAAACAGCACACCAAGATTTAATAAAAATAATTTTAATACTTTGCTAAAAAGCTTACAAGGGCCTATGATAGTTGCGGGAGATTTTAACGCACATCATACAATTTGGGGCTGTTCAAATATTGATTCTCGTGGCAGGGACATCATTGATGTCATGGAAGAGAATGACTTAGTTCTTCTCAACGATGGAAGCCCAACTACAGTAGGTTCAATTAGTCATAGGCCTAATGGCCTCGATCTAACAATGGTTTCTTCTTCGTTGTCTTTGTCCTGTGAGTGGATGGTCTGCGACACTCCCCTTGCTGGATATCATCTTCCAACTATAACAAAATACACAGTTGAATCAGTTAGTTATTTGTCGGAATCCTCTTGTAATATACCCAAACATAATAATCCTAATTCAGTAGATTGGGCTAAATACAAAAATAAAGTCAATGAAGAACTAAAAAACTATAGAATTAATATTACAAATCCAATAGATAGCTACAATATTTTTTGCTCGATCTTGCATTCTGTTGTGAAAAGTTCTCTCTTTCGACCAAAAACGATTCCATATTCCAATAACCAAAGTAATACAGCAAATCCTCAGGGTGGGAATAGGAAAACTTTCCTGCCTCTGCCCTGGTGGAACGAAAAATGTTCTAAGGTGGTTGATGATTGCAAACAGGCTTATGTGTCTTTTAAACTGGCAGCGTCTTTAGATAATTTCATAGCATTTAAAAGAGCTCAGGCCATAAAGAAGGTTGTTTTAAGAACAGAATGTCGTGCTGCATGGGAAAAGTTTTGCTCTTCTATTAATCGTTTAGTTCCTATGAGCCATGTTTGGGCAAAAATGAAAAAATTTAATAGGTCATATACTTGTAACAAGAGTTTTCTTACTTCTGAATGGATACAGGAATTTTTACACAAATATACACCAGATACAGCTGAAAATATGCCTGAACTAAATTATTGTAATAGCCCAGATCCTTCAACTTCATATTTAATTGATAGTTTTAGTTTAATTGAATTGAAAGCTGCTCTCAAATCAAGAAAAGACACAGCTTGTGGTTTGGATGGTTTGTCATACAAAATGTTTAAACTCTTAGATCATTCCAGCTTGCAGTTGTTTTTGAATATTCTGAATTTGTTATGGCGTTCAAACTTAATTCCCAGAGAATGGAAAATTGACTGTCTGGTTCCAATTCTTAAACCTGAAAAAGATCCTAATTCTGCGGACTCCTATCGACCTATTACTCTCAGTTCTTGTGTTGGTAAAATCTTCGAGCAGTTGCTCAAACAGAGAATGGAATTTTTTATTGAACAAAACAATTTATTACCTAAAAATCAGTTCGGCTTCCGTCATGGTTGTTCTGCCCGAGAGAGCCTAGGTCATTTATCCATAGACATTGATGGTGCCTGTCGTGAGAATAAAATGTTAGTGGCTATCTTTCTAGATATAGTTGGCGCTTTTAATAATGTGAATTTGCATATACTGTCTTCTATTTTGGTTTCTCTGCAAATTCCAACAAAAGTTATTAGTTGGATTTTTAATTTCTTACATGGTAGAGAGATATTTGTTAAACATAACAACAGTTTAGTTGGCTCTAGGCTAGCATTTAAAGGGGTTAGTCAAGGTGGAATATTAAGTCCACTACTATTTATTTTGTATATTCATCGGTTGAATCTAGAGCTTGGTTCTGGGATAAGCAATTTACAATTTGCTGATGACTTGGTAGTATATTGCTCAGGTAATAATGTGCAAGAAATCAATAGAAAGCTGAACTTTGCACTTTCTGGTCTGAAGTCCTATTTCAATTATTTAAACTTGGAGGTCAGTCATGAAAAAAGTAAAATTGTGGTTTTTAATTCTAACACAATCAGGTCTATTAACATTTTTTATGATACTCATTTACTTCCAATAAAGTCGCATACAAGGTTTCTTGGAGTCATTTTTCAAAGTAATAATAAATGGAATAAATATGTAGATTGTTTGTCTGACAGGGCTTTAAAAGCCTGTAATATCCTGAAATCCTTGACTGGCACTTTCTGGGGCTCTGACCCCAAAATTCTATTAATTTTGTATAAGAGTCTAGTGAGAAGTCACTTTGAATATGGTTTCCTGTGTTACGCTCACAAATCTGTTTTAGTGGAAAAATTAAATAAAATTCAAAATAGGTGCTTACGCATAATAATGGGAGCCATGATCTCAACTCCAATTATTTCAATGCAGGTTGAAGCCAATGTACCTCCTTTATCACTACGTTTCAAGTTCCTAAAATTTAAATTTTTATTACAATTATCATCTATTCGAAATCACCCACTTATTTCAAAATTAAACTACTATTTAGATCAACACAGTTCTTTCTATCTTGTTCAAGACTGGCCTGAAATAAAACAGTTGAAATCACGATACAACCTGAATGATTATACATGCCTACCCTGTTACTCAGGCTCTTATCTGAGTAAGTTTTGTGCTATGGACATCATAATAGATAGCACATTAAAGTATAAACAAGATGTTTATGCTAAATTGAACGAATTTGTGACGTATCGTCAGATTTATACTGATGGTGCAAAGAATAATAAAGCTGTAGCTATTGCTATTTATGACGCTACTATAAAAATGGGTTCGGGTTATATGATATCAGAAGCAGCCAGCATTTTCACAGCTGAGTCGTCTGCAATCCTAGCTGCATTGGATCATATTCAACAGCAAGAATATGATAAGTGGGTTATCATTTCTGATAGTATGAGTGTTCTGAAGGCTCTGAACAATCCTAGACATAACGCTAAAACAAGTTACATTATTCACCTTATAAGAGAAAAATATTTTGAGATATCTCAATATAAATCTGTAATTCTGTTTTGGACTCCATCTCATGTGGGAGTCTCTGGTAATGACAGTGCGGACTTTCTTGCCAGGACTATAACTACCACCAATAATATCAATGTTACTACCAAACAAATCCCGTTACCCGATTCTGATCTGTTATTATATGTTAAAGCTATATTGGCTCGAGATTTTAAAAGCCTTTGGAATCAAATCATAGAAAGTAAAGGGAAGTGGTATGCTGAAATCAATAATAAAATTGGTTTGCCGTGGTTTATTAAGGGAAATAGATATCATAACAGAAAATTCTTCACGATATTATGTCGTCTACGTCTGGGTCATTGTAAATTTAATGCTCATCTACATCGAATTAACATCTTGTCTTCTCCAACTTGTAATTTCTGTAATAGTGAACCTCAAACACTTCATCATATCTTTTTTGATTGTCCCACTTTCTCTATCGCCCGGTTAGTTTTTATAGATAGCCTGTTAGTATTATATGGCAGTGCTGAAGAAATCCCGCGCTCTCTTCAGCAATTATTGAAGAAAAGAGATTGCTTCAAGGCAATTTATGACTTCATAGTGTCGACTGTTGTTGACATCTAAATCTAATGAAAAGTATTTGAAAAACGACAAAAAAAATAATAATATTGGACTGGAAAAACATTGATAATGACATATTGTATATTTACTACTACAACTAATCAAACTACAAGGAATTGGCTTCGGCCTTGACAAAAAAATTAAACTAAGAATTTGACTACAAAAGACGATGGCTATGGCCTTGATATATACTAAATAAGACTTAACAAAAGACTTGGCTTCGGCCTTTTAATACAAAACTGATGAATTAAAAATAGACAAAAGACCTGGCTGTATGGACTCTGTTTCCTTTGCCTATCCCAAAAGGGATGAATAAAATTAAAAAAAAAAAAAAATATGACATATGTCAGTGTCAAAAACAGAGCTGCGATTATAACCTAAAACTTTTGTTTTTATTTGCATTTATCAATTGTTTATGATGTTATCCATCATAAATATATGCAAAAATACGTACAACAGTTCATTTTTAGCCTTACAATTGAGATTCAAATCGAAAACACACTGGGTATGGCATATTTTCTTAAGCACTTTTTATGAACATTAAAGTAACATTATCTCTATTATTTGCTGTATTTCAACTTGTAGGCTAAATTAAAAAAGAAAACTAGCGCAAAGTACAAGGCTCAGAATCACTTTGACGAGTTTTACGGGTCGGTTTTCGGTGAAAAATGGAAACCTATGAAGGAGGCGATGTTGCGGCGCTCCAAATACGTCGCCGTCGTAAACAACTACGGAGACGCCGAGGAAACGGTCGAGTATCTCACTAGAAGAGGTAAATTGCAGTTATTCAAGGTCAAGTAAATGAAAACTTTACTTTAATTTCATAGACCATATCTATTCGATTGTTAATTGTGAATACTTAATATTGTTATATTCTAATCAGTACTCAAAAATCAAATTTTTGATAAGTTCTTTTCTTCTCAACATAGTTACTTCTTCATAAAATTGAATTCAGCTGGTCCTTGAACATTTTCTTTTTTTCTTTTTAAGGTGCCCACTGCTTAAAAACTTTGATGTCTGTGCAGCAAGATTTCAACAAACAGTATCCACCCACACCACCACCTGAAGACACAGAACAGTCACACAGAGACAACAGCAGATTAGAACAATACACAACTAAACTGCAGTCTGATGAAATATCCAATGTGTACTCACAGAAGGATAATGTTCCTGACAAATTAGAATTACGAGATCTGACACTTCGAAGCAGTGAAGAGGAACAGAAAGTGGACAGAGGGTAGGCAAAAGAATATGTCCATTAAAGAGAGTGTTTGTTGAGAGAACTACATTGGTAATGGGCATAATGCTTATAGCATAGTTAGTAGCATTATTGTTGCACCAAAGTTGTGAACAATTGCATTAATATTTACTATTTATTTGAAGTGGTTGCAACAGTAGGTGCTTAGCATAGCAACTAATATATTCCAAGGACTTAAAATAATTACAAATCCTTCAGGAGATCAACTAGCATTACCTTGGAGCAGTCTCTAGCGGAGGCCCAGATGGACATGTCTCGCATTGTGGACCCATCCATGGGGGTCACGTCGGAGGCTCTGTACCAGTATGTGCCTGCCACACAACTGAAGGGCATGGACGACTGGGTGCCAGAGTCACTGCATTACTCTTATTTAGCCAGTAAGTTTCTGAAATATGTCTTTTTGGGGTATGCTAATGAGGATCTCTACAAAAAACATGTAGCTCCTGCACTAAATTACATCAGGATTTTTTCTGATGGATGCACAAAAATTTTGACTATCCTTACTAATATTATAAATGCGAAAGTGACTCTGTCTGTGTCTGTCTGTTACCTTTTCACGCTTAAACCGCTGGGCCGATTTAGTTGAAATTTGGTATACAGATAGTTTGAGTCCCGGGAAAGGACATAGGATAGTTTTTATTCCGGAAAATTGCATAGTTCCCGCGGGATAGCACAGCCCAAACCACTGGAATTTTTCAAATTTAAGGCGGAACAAAGTTTGCCGGGTCAGCTAGTGTGATATAAATGGATCAATATGTTTCTGATTAATTTATTGTCCCTCTTCCAGACCATTTGCTTTGTTTATGTTTAAAGAACTTATGACAATATGGGTATACCAAGTTAATTTGTTTCAAGTAATCAAGTAATCAGTCATTTATTTGTTCAAACATGGTCTGACTTAACACAAACAATTTTGAGGTGCTACATGTTTATCACTAAGTTATACAAATATTTTTAAGAAAGTTGTGTATGTCACATGCACAAATCATCACTAATCTCTTTATTGTTGTTCTTATTCCAGAAGATAAAGATTTCCCTCTAGTAATAGAACCGGAGACAGATTTCAAGTTTCCAGAGCACCTAAAAGTGTTTACGTACGAAATGGGCAGCGACTGGACCATGTTCCCAGAACCAAAGAGGTGTACAACTAGTAAGTCAATGTAGTTGTTTTGGTTTTATTTTATTTTGCACTAACTTGCTTGCAACATCATCAGCATTGACAATTTTACACTTTTCCTGTAATAAGAAGTAGCTATTTTAATCAAGCAGAGTGTGGCTTTCTAGAAGTGTTTTTTTTTATTGAGACAGAAGTTTTGAGGATTCCCTTATATTTGGACAAATAACCCCAAAAATTTGAGAGGGCATCAGCAACCTATTTGATCAAATTTTCAGAGCCATTGAAGTTGTTACTGGCATACTTGCACCAAAAAACTCGAACTCAAATAGAAGTTGCCAGTGAATAAAACTTATTTAACAAAATTTTTGGTGACGTTTTAGAGGTGTTCAACTACTACCCGCTGGACTGTGGCAGCGTGGCGAGCGTGCTAGCCCTGTGCCTGTCTCCAGGCGACCGCGTGCTGGACCTGTGCGCGGCGCCGGGCGGCAAGGCGTTGGTCGCGCTGCAGACGCTGCTGCCCGACGTGCTCGTGTGCAACGACGCGTCCTTGTCTCGCAGCAACAGGTGAGGACAATGGCCCTGTGCCTGTCTCCCTCATGCAAGACCGGTGACCACAGAATAACAATAACATCTATTATAATCTATTACTACGATCACAATGTGAAGAGTGTAGCGATTTAGAAGAAGAAGATAGCCTACTTTCATTAGAATTGTTCAGGATATTATAGTGCACTTTCCTGTCCACTTGCTTTAAAACCTCTTTCTATCATGTCAATACCACATATTAGTAATCTGTGGTCTATATCGTTAAACCAATGGACATACACCACACACTCACACACACACACACACACACACAGCGACACACTTGTAGCAGCTATGCGACTAACTAAGGCATGTATGTTTCTGTATAAGATGTGTTTTAGCGATTTGATACTCAACTGGAGATGCCTATGGATTAACTTGACTCTCTTGGCAAGAGAGAGAGTGGAAAGTTGGTATACTCTTGAGAGAGTGGGCGTGGTCGTCGGATGAGGATCTAAATGATCATGACTTTCTGGGGAAACTTTCTCTATTCGTAGGGTGTTCGTTTCCAATTGCCTTCTACACCGCAGTACTGGAGTCCACAGTATGCGGTTTGAAATACTCTCATAGTCCCTTAGTCGCGTTGAACGTGATTGCGTCCTAGAAAAGCGAGTCTATGATCACATCTGTCTGCAGGATTAGTCGCATATTCCGCGACTATCTCATCGACTTCGAGACTAGCAACTTGTGGCGCGAGCGCGTCGTGCTGTCGACGCGCGACGGACGCGACTTTGTTGACGACATTGGCTTCGATAAGGTGAGTTGCTTATCCGGTTCGAAGGACCAACTGAATGAATTACTGCTTATAGGGTTCTGAATATGCGTGTTCTTTATTAAAATAAATAAAAATTTGGATGGCGCGTTTTCTGATGCGTTATTGACGGAAGTCAAGAAAGAGAAAAATTGCCGTATTAAGAATTAAAAACGTAAATTAATGTCGCTAAAAACAAAATGTAGATGCAACACCAGCATTATTTCACTTTACAGCAAATAATCCCTTCCCTTCTATGTATTACTAATACATGTCGATATCTGTCGAGGGAATATATTCAGAAATCTTTCAAGTCATCAGTTTCGTCATAGCTATGCCTCTGTTTTGATGACACTTCTACAAAATCACTTTAGAAAAATCGAAGACACTGCCACTAAATTGTCTAAGATTTTCCGGGATTAAGGTCAATTTTTTATTAGCTTGAAGATAAATACGATGGTCTGCTGTGCTACATTAACACGTGAACTGGATAACTTGTGTTGTCATCAGGTGCTGGTAGACGTGCCGTGTACGACCGACAGACATTCAATGAACGAGGACGAGAACAATATATTCCGGCCCGACCGCATCAAGGAGCGCCTGCGCATACCCGAGCTGCAGTCGCAGCTGCTTGCGTGAGTATTTACACTGTTTTTTTTTTCACTAGGAAAAATGTTAAGGTTTTTAGCCATACAACCATTATGGTAAATTAAGATGATAGTCTTGTTACTTTTTATTAAACAGGTGCCTGTCTATCTGTAACATAGCAGACGTAAACGGCCACTAATAATGGAACAAATAAATGATACATAATTTTCAACTTTTCCAATAACTTTGCTTGCTGTTCCTTATTAACGTAGGTAATTATTATTATATTATTAAGGTTATTTCTTAAACTTGTGGAAATTCCAAATTCGGACGATCTCAAAAAAACGCTCAGTTAAAATCACCATTTCACTCCGTTCTTTTTGCAATCCGTCCATCAAAAGCCCACCTTCACAATTTGTTCTACTAAATTATAAATAAACTAAATTATAAAGCCCTGGTAGCCTAGTGGTTCGACCTGTGGCCTCTCAAGCAGAGGGTCGTGGGTTCGAGCCCGGGCTCGCACCTCTGAGTTTTTCGGAATTTGTGCGACATTATGTACATATTATATTTGAAATTTATCATGAGCTTTTCGGTGAAGGAAAACATCGTGCGCACATCTGCGAAGCAATTCAATGGGAACTATAGGCCAAGCCCTCTCATTCTGCGAGGAGACCTGTGCCCAGCAGTGGGACGTGTGTAGGCTGGAGATGAGATTATAATTATTACTTGTTTGCCGCGGCGGTTTTAACAGCTCTATTATGGTTGTGTAGGTTGGGCTCTATTATGGGTGTGTAGGTTGGGCAAAAATTATCTATTTAGGTACGAAAAACCGGGAAGATAACTAAATCATTTTTTATTTCAAGTAACTAAATAATCCGTTATTTGTTATTTTGAAATTATCTAGATCCGTTTCATTTTTATCTAGATAAATTAGTTGGGATTTTAAATAAAAGATGAATGTCAGTAGTACTCATCTAGAACTAGAAGTGGTCGGGTAATGTCAGTGTGACGGTCTGACCCGACGTGACATTCTTAATACATTTATTATTATAAGCTTACTTCATTAACAAACGAGGTCGGTTATCATCATCTAGATAATTTATCTAAATAAAAAAGTTGTCAACGCACTATTTGTGATTGAATTTATCTTCGAATAAATTTATTTGAAATAATTATCTAGATAAGAAATTATCTAGATAAGAAATTTTCTAGATAAGAAATTATCTAGATAAGAAATTATCTAAGATAAGATAAGATATTATCTAGATAAGAAATTATCTAGATAACGCCCAACTGTTGTGTAGGAACGCGCTGAAGCTGGTCCGCGTGGGCGGCGCGGTGGTGTACTCCACGTGCTCGCTCAGCCCCGTGCAGAACGACGGCGTCGTGCACATGGCGCTCAAGCACGCCTTCGAGACTGACAGCATCGTCGCCACTGTCAAGTGAGTTTACAAGTTTTTTTTTAATGTTTATTCGGGCACAAACGGTACAATAATACTTACATTATAATTGGCATTGTTCATTTTTTTTAAGCTGTGCTTTTAACACCTTTATTTTATAAAATAGACTATTTCATGCAACTAATTTGAATATTATGCTTTTACGTAGCTTTGTTAATTAATAATAAATATTTTATATTTTTTCGCTGTTTGATAATTCGTGAATTTAGACAAAATGCCAATCGCCTTCGTTCGGCTGGCTATAAAAAAACGGCTTTGTCTATGGTTTTGTCGATTTGACAGTGACACGTGACAGTTGCCATAGCTAAACTTTTTTTTTTCATTTTTGTGGCAAACATTCGATGCTGGATTCTGTCTAAAAACGGGGTCGTTCGGTCAAACAAAGGTTCAAAGTAATTTTACAAAAATATCTGCAATCATAAAGTATTTTTGAAATCGGACAAGATAAATCGGATAAATGATGGTTTTCCTCGAAATGGTTTTCGAATTGGAGCATACTAAAAAAAAATGAACAATGCCAATTTCACTTTAATTGTATGATGTTTCCTTCAACGAGAAGCTCGTGGTAAATTCCAAATGGTAATCGTGAGAGCTGGTAGACCACAAATGCGCTGGTATGGTGATACAAAGAGCGGCTGGAACGTAATGGATACAAATAGCCCTTAACAGAGCTTTTTGTAGAGAGATTTTGTATTAAAATAATAATCAGTGATTCGAAATAAGGGCAGTATTTTTTCCGGGTGGACCAAATTAGGTGGACCACGCCAAGACCCATAGGCCCTTAAAACGGCTGCTACGACCCTATTATAGTTTTTTTTTTCAAACTTTGTAAGTCGAATTTCAATCTCTTTCTATGTATAATATAGAGTACGCAACAAAAACCTGTGTTGAAATTCTACTAAAAAAACGAGTTGATTAAAGCGCCATCTCTCGGTCACTACAGGGACCTCAGCGGCCCATTAGCCGGCTTGTCCAGTACGTTGTCCTTATGCTCGGGCGCCGCCGCGCCGCGCTACGGGCAGCTCGTCGTTCCCACCATCGACGCCAACTTCGGACCCTCGTACATCGCGAGGCTCGTTAGGACCAAATAGGTACGCTCAGCTACATATGTTGTTTTTAACTTTCATTTGTCGATACGGCTAGCACTGAGTGAATGCATCTCTCTTTATGTTTCAATGTGTCCGTTTTGTTACTATCACCATGAGCGACAAGCTAAAAATGGTACGCAGGCTCGCCCTATCGATGTGCCGTTATATACGTCAAGTATGAAGCTGTAGTAATACATGCTGGTCTTCATTTGTCGGCCATAGGATACTTAGCAAGCCTGACGTAATGCATTTGTCTCTTTCATACGGGTCTTCTTAAATATGATTGAGAGTTGCGTAAGTTTGAAGTAAGAAATAAATGTTGATTGTAAAAATTGATGTCTCCACTTTTATTTATATACACACCTACATTCATGTTAATCACGTCTTTCTCCCTTACGGGGTAGACAGAGCCTAGGCCTAGGGTGAAATTAGCTAACCACCTTGAGTTTGGTTTTATTTACACACACTGATTTATACTGTAGTAAGTTTACATAGCTATGTTATGACGTGAACCTCGTGATTGTGGAATCGTAACATAGTACGCGAATAACTATGACGCCTAAACTAAACACCGACAGTATGATTCATTGTACCAAATAGTAGACGATCGATTTGGTCACGCTGTTGATACGTGATTTAAATCACATGTTACTATACTAACAGTCATTCTGTGCTTTACTGTACGTTATTTTGTTAGTTTATTTATAACTTACGTTCAAATTGTTACTATTTTCCTTATAATGACAAACATCTGTACTTATACATAGGTAGCAGGCCAAAGGAAAATATTTCCCATTGAGAAATCAAACAACATTACTATATGCATAATAAACATCGATTTATTTCAAAAAATAATTTATAAATTTACCTGTCCGGAAATGCATGTTATATTGTAACTTAAAATTATAATTACCTATCTTACTTGTATTACTTGATTTATTTATTTAATGAAAAGTATAACACTGCTAGCTGGCAAGTATAAATTACATAGATATTTTAAAAGCATTCGACATTGAAAAATGCTTATATTTGACTAACTGTTGCCCGCAGCTGCGCCCCTGTTCCAAATTCTACTTTTTTCAAAAGATATATCATACGAACCTTGTCCTGGCAATAACGAACACATCAAGAAAATAATTATCCAATTTGATCTAGTTTTTCGGAAGTTATGCGCGTACATTTTGGAGATTCATTTTTATCTATATACATAACTCCCACCTACCCACAAAAAATAACCAAGTATTATTAAACCTGTTTTACGGCTCATGATTTCATAAATAAACGTGGGTACAGTCGGCTTTTGGACGTTTTAATTAGATGCAACTTAAATTACTATTTAAGAAATAACAGATTAAAATCTGAACGAAATTAGTACGGCAATCAACTTTGATTACGCTAAGTATGTATCATTAGTCTAACCTACAAACCTAAACATAAACCCCCTTATTCGTAAACGCTCTGTAGGCTTCTGTAAACTTAGCAATCGTTTGTCCTTATCTGACACTTTGACATTTATCTCTCACAGATAAGGACAAACGATTGCTAAGTTAGCAGAAGCCTATAGAGCGTATATGAATAAGGGGGAAAGTATCCAAAACAAAGGTATAAGTACAAAATGTCTTTGGTACTTTACACTACCTTATATTACAATATAAATAGGTATAAGCTGTACAAATACAAATGCGTAGTATATCAATTGATATCAAAAGCTCACATTCAATTAGACAATGCTCCATTAAATCGAGTCATATGTTATTTGCAAATGATCTACGTTAAGTATATTATAACCCTCCTTTTTGACTTTGCCGCATTAGGGAAAATATAGAATATTCGACGTTTCTGCTCTGCTATCATAATATTTGATAGGCTTACTTCTAAAATACGTACACAACGGCTATGACAGGAGAAGGCAATGTGCTTCCCTTTCTGTAGTTGAATAGAACAGCTAATAAAGTTAAGCTGGAACGTGTAGGGATAAGCTGGTGGCAGCTCTCGTCATAAATGCTTTATGTAATAAAAGGATTTTATCCGTATGCGAAGTTGTAAAGAAGGTGGGATTGTAAAATTGTGTTAGGTATATCCAAATCAACACTCTTTTGTATGTTAATGTCTTTAAAGTTAAAGGCTTAGGTTATACATCACTACATAGCATAAAGCAAAGTCGATTCCGCTGTCTGTCTGTCTGTCTGTCTGTCCCTATGTATGCTTATTGCTTAGATCTTTAAAACAAACTGATTTTGATGCGGGTTTTTTAAATAGATAGAGTGATTCAAGAGGAAGGTACCGTGCGAAGCCGGCGGGTCGCTAGTTTTGTATAAGGTAGAAATTCTTGATGAAAGTTACATACTAAAAACTGAATTACTTAACATCAATCATTATTTTCAGTAATTTAATTACTTTTAAGTTAATAATTTAAATATTGCAAACAATCAACTCTAGCACATTATGCTCCAATCATACATAAGAATATATAAAGGCATACTGTATGTTCTCTTAATAATTCACAATGCAACTAAAATAAGTACAAATTTCCTTGTCATGCCTATTCTCACAAGGCTAGCTGGTAGCCGCTATCAAATGTGTCTACATATATTGTAACTGTGTAGGACAAATACACACTTGAACGACAAGCGACAATATATCATGGTATTCATGGTGTACCTACTAGCTGATTTGACATCTAACTCCACTTACTTATTTTTTAAGTACAGTACATATAAAAAAACTACTCCAACTATATCTACCTACTTATCTAATCTATCTAATGCCTTTAAACGTACATTTGTATCACTACATAGTATAAAACAAAGTCGCTCTCCGCTGTCTGTCTGTCTGCCCCTATGTATGCTTGGATCTTTAAAACTACGCAACGGATTTTGATGCGGTTTTATTAATAAATAGAGTGATCCAAGAGGAAGGTTTATATGTATGATTCTACGCAGACGAAGTCGCGGGCAGAAGCTAGTATATACATATATATAATTTGAATCTCGGAAACGGCTCCAATGATTTTCATGAGAAATCGATCTAGCAAGGTTTAATTTTTAGAAAACGTACTTTCTATACGACTGTTACGTTCCACTTTCCTCCAAAGTTTACATTTACCTTTGCTTAGCAACATTTTCAAGGACAAGTAGGTAAGTATCAGTGGCGTGGCGTCAAGTAATTCTGCGCATTAAAAGTGCTCAACTGCCTTAAAATAGGCAAGCCGGTGGAAATCGAGTTCTACGGACGCCACGCCACTGGTAAGTATACATACTACGGACCGATTGCTACTACTAATTCAGAGACACTTTTTCTTTTTATACCAAAATTCTTAAAAATCAGGTTTACATTTATCCGAGTTTGAAGTTAAGCTACTCAAGTGACAAGATGTAACTGATGTGCCTACTCTGTTACTCTTTTTACACGGTATCTAAGCTTGCGAGAGATCTAAGGTATCGAGCTGTATACTTTAAAGAATATTCAAACCAACTGTCTTATACATGTGTCTTGTCAGTATCATTGTTCAACGGCTTACTCTCCACGTTCTCATCATTTTTTTCTTCCTCCGCCTTATTCCAGGGCTGTTCCTCTCCCGAGCCAAATATCGTATACGCCAGAATCTCCACCACGTACAAACCAATGGTGACAAAGAATATTTTCTGCCACGCGGATATTGTTTTCTGAAAGAATGTTGAGTGCATTAGTCATTTGTTTTTGTGATTAAACTGTGTGGGGAAGGAAAGGACGTTTTTGTGATTTCCTTCCGTTCAGAGGTAGCTGTGACACCATTATATGAATTGTTCAGATTTCATTCATATGATGAATTTTATTGTAACTAATGTAATGTGTCATTTTTGTTTGTAAGTTTTTGTTATAATATAATAGTGAAAGAAATGGCTACATAATTGTTTGCATGCAGATAAATAATTGTTCCTATTGTATCGAGCTTAAAATGACTGGTGTTACTTATACATTACCTTACTTACACATTACCTACATTGATGAGTTAATTTTGAGTTTTTCTCTAGCATTCAGTTCTTAACCTGAGTTCTGTTATTACTATTGTGGTAAGTGGTACAACAGAGGGAGATGCAGGCAGATGTAATGCCGGGGGACCGAAGTTCATAGCGTGATGCAGAACGCCGATGACATCATCAGTGCCAGCTACTCTTGCGTCTTAGCAGTTTATGTAGTTGATGACTAGGTGGCGCTAGGGTCGCTATTTACCGAATACAAAGAGAATACGTGTATTTAGAGTTTATTTTATCTAACGAACTCACATTGCCATCAGTTAGTACTCCAACGAAGATTGGTACTACGATGCCGGGTATAGTAGCCACAGTGTTCGTTATGGCCATCAGGGTCCCTGCAAACAGGCATAAAAATAACAAAACTTAGCAACTAAATCGCATAATCATTGAAGAAACGCCCGGCACTGCTAGAGCCTGAAGAAAGTTCTCGAACACAAAAAATCGTACTCACCGGCGTAGTTGGGCGCGATGTCTATGTGGTTGGAGAGGAACCCGCAGAACATGCCGCCGATGCAGGTGACGCCTATCGCCATGAGGGCCACCGCCGCGCCGCGGTTGCAGCCGATGAAGCTGACTGCCAGCAGGCACGCGGCCGGCACCACTGACGCTGTACGGGACATTGATTAACATTACAAAGCTATTCCGCTTCAAATGGTTGGCTACTAGTGTTGTTTGATATTTTGCCATTGTTTAACCAGTTTTTACCCACACGAGCAAAACGGCACGGCAAAAAATCAAAATGAAAAAGCTGAAATGAACGGGCTCTTAAAAAGTATCCTTATAATTTAACTATAACAAAATTTACTCAAGGAGACTTTATTTCATTCAACATACTACGTACATTTCATGTATTTTTAAAAATTTCCTACAGGGGCAAGTAAGGTAGAATTAGTACCTACCTAACAGTGGCGTGGCGTCCATAGAACTCGATTCCCACCGGCTTGCCTATTTTAAGGCAGTTGGGCACTTTTATTATGCAGAATTAGGGGAAAAGGCTAATTAAATGCCCTTCGGCTTGCCTTCTGATATACTTGACGCCACGCCAATGGTACCTGAGTAAGAACATATCTTGAATACTTGACACCAGGTAAAAATTGAAAAAATATGCGTTGATAATTTTGAATGTAGGTATAAAAAATCCATCAATGTAGTGTAAAGAACATTCGATTTCGTGATATCTAACCTAGAATGCATGGTACAGAGCCTTGATTTCATCGTCATCTAACGTAACTTACCGAACAATGTGCCGATCTTGCGAGCAACGGTGGTGGTGATGGTGCCTCGGCCGCGCAGCCAGTCCAGGGTTTTGCTCAGGCCCATGCTGAAGAACCACAGCGTCAAGAAAGGCAGGGCGGTCGTTACGGCGTTCTGTTAAACGACACGGCTTTGAGATGTGGCTTGTAGGACAGACTGGGTAGAGATAGCTCTTTCACGTTTATAAACAGTCGCTGTTGCCCTCGACTTTCCCCTCGCAGAATTTAAATTTGTGTCCCAGGCAGCTTGAGTTTTCCCTACACTTGATACAATTATCGACATATATTGCAACAATTTACTCAAAACCTTGATAAACTAATCCTTCCTCGTGAATTAGGTACTCTATCTGATGGAGAAAACCGCATGAAAATCAATAAAATCAGTAGTTTTTGGGTTTATTGCGAAGAGACAGACAGACGCGTCTTTTTTTATATAATATAGCTTTTGCCCGTGAATTTGTCACTCACAAATATTATAGCTTTCAATTGCTAAAATAATTTTCAAAATCGGTTCGGTAGATCCAGAAATTACCCCCTACAACCTCCCAAGTACCTGCACAGACTTTATACTTCTTTATAATATTCGTATGGACGTACTGATTGATTATGATAAGAGAGACTTAGGTACCTACTCGTATAAGGAAAAGCCTATTATTGAAGGTGAGTGCTAGTGATCACACCTGAACAGCCCTGACCTTAATGTAGTTGTTATCATGTTTTAGGTGCATTAGACTATCCTATTGTAAACGTTAGTCTGATGATTAAGACCGATCACGTAACGTCGGAGCAATGACATCGTATACATTTGCGTAGTACCATTGTCTTTACCTTTAGCCACAACGGTAAAACTTCATCGATTTATTGATTGACACCAGGGTTTGATATGGTTCATGCAGGTAGGCTTATTACCTAACTCGCTCGCAATCGTCATCTGGTCTGACAATTGACATCGGAATCAGCTAGCGATCACATTCATACAAGAACTGTCAAAATGAACACCATGGCGATTGGGAGCGAGTTAGGTAATAAACCTACAGGTTATGTGATCCGAATCACACTCTTAACGATTCCGTAATTGTCGTACCTACAGTGCTACTGTCGTATCTACACGATATATGAAGTAGAACAAACAAGAATGACCTGAAGAGGTTTGCCAGGTAAATACAGTTACTGGTGATACCTCGGTCATGTTGAACTTGAGCACTTGCTGCATGTAGAAGGGCAGCTCGATGAGCAGCATGTACCAGCCCCAGTTGGAGCAGGCGTGTGCCACCAGAATGGCCAGGAACGGCGGCGACGTCAGCACAGCGCGCCATGGCACCGCCAACTTCTGCAATCATAGACATCCTGAACATCCTCATCAAATACTCTAAACGGTTTGACAACTAAAATGGCTAGCACGAGAGCGCGCGAGATATACTACCCGTCTCTTTCTAGAACGAACTGAAAGAAAAAGTCTTTCTTCTTCGTCTTCCCTCTTCCTAGCCTACAGTTTACGCTTATAAAAAAAAATCCTACGAGTTTCATTACATTACATTGCGGCACTGGGTGGACTTCTGATTCCGACCGGTTTGCGTTAGGGACTGGTTATGTAATGAAGCTTGCAGGATTTTCCTTGCAAGTCTAAACAGAATTGAAGTGTAGTGAGAAACACGACAATTTGAGGATGGCTTCTAGTGGTAGCCATCTACTTGGTATACTGGTAACGTTACAGCGAAACTACCAACCAACAAATAGGTGCTTACATTAGTTAGGTTCCTTATTTTCCCTCGGTAATGTTTGGTACTGCACTGCATTTAATGGCTTCCGAAATCGTACAAACCATCATACCTTACAAAATAAAAGGTGTCAATAACTGACCTTGTGTCCATGGCCTTCAGTCTTCCCGCCCAGCGAAGTGACTATCATTTCGCGTTCCTCGGCGCTGATGAGCGGCTGCTGCTGCGGCGAGTCCTGGACCAGCACCACCCACAGCAGGCACCAGATGGCTGCCAGCCCGCCCATCACGTAGAACACACTCTCCCAGCCTGGAACAAGCAAGAAGTCAACAACTATGATTATGCGCTAATGGTGTTATGCTGTGCCAAGTAGCAGCTGGTAAGTTGAGTCTTGTTTTTCGGAAGTTAATACTTATTTTATTACTTACAAGTTTTTCAATCATGCTAAACTTGGCCTTTACGTGATTTATGTGTGTGTGTTACAAGCTCTATGTCCGGGTGGAATCTTGGGACTCAATTTTAAAACAGATATCTTCAACCGATCGAGCTGGAATTTTGCATATTTGAGTAAGTCGGATTACAATACAAAAGTCTGCTAGTGAAGTTCTGGTGTCCCAGCCAGGACCGTCTCCGCAGGAGGAAACTCTTCAACGGTTGGTCCCATTGGCTTGAAATTTGGTGCACATAATGTAGGATGGATGACTATGCAAGTACAATCAAAAAAAGCTTGTATTAAACTGGTAGGAAATAACTAAGGTTGGGTTGTTTGCACTCTGCCCATACGTCACGTTCGCGACACCGTCCGATGTTTGATAAAGCCTTTATTCTACAGTCTCCTATTACCCCTTACCTAGGTTTGAAGTAAGCACTCCAGCCATTAGCATAGATATGACAGTTCCGAGGGAAGTTCCCGCGTAAACCAGAGCCGCCATGACACTCCGTTCCGCCGGGGGCGCCCATTTTGACAGGAGCACGTGCATAGCCGGGAATGTCACACCCTGAAAAAGTATACTTTAAAATCTTCCGCCGGTTCTAAATTTTCTGACTTTATTATTGGACGAAGACTTCTCGACCTTCTTAACGCGTAAATGGTCAAGTTTATTCTGAATGTCTATCCTGTAACTTGCGCTTTAATGTGTAATTTGGAAAGACAGTAAACAACAGCAGTTTTTTAACCGCGAGTCCGTGACATGACATATTAAACTTCAATGGGCGTGCAAGCGCGGATTACGGTTGTGGGCACGGTGGGCATGCCCAAAACCCTAATTGAAGAATGTAATATCGAAGGTGGGATAGACAATAGACTGAAGGATATCCTTACATTCCAACGTAAAAAAGTCGTACTCACCCCACCGATGCCTTCTCCGACTCTCATAAAAATGATGGCGATGTAGTGCCACGACGCCATAACCGGAGTCAGGAGCGTGCACACCACGTTTATGGTGACGCTGAAGAACATCACCCATTTCGCTGAGAACAGCTCCGCGATGCGGGCACCTGGTCAGATATAATCCATTTATTCTTAGTATTGTTACTCTCTGTGCTGATGTTGTGATATTATGAACACATATCACCTCGACTTCTTTAACTCAATAATTGAGACAAGGATTTAGAAGTGAAGAGATACTACTTTGCAATATTATGAGTGGTCGTTGGTCATCCACGTTGGTACAACCGAGTATGTTATGAGCAGTCTGTATGAGCATAACCGAGGGAAGCACCAAGCCATTTTGTTTACAGGTTCTAAAGAAATACGTGCGGTACATTTAAATGTTACGATTAGGTATGGTTGTGTTATGCGTATTACTCACCTAACCCCAGATGAAAGTTTTGACTCTATCATTTAGTTGAATGTCTACATCGTTTCTTCATCTTGCATTTAGATGTAAACTTTGACTTGGAATCTGACTTTAAGTCAAACGTTAACCAAACTTCGGAAGTCACGGCCCCTTCAATAATATACTCCTACGGTTTTATGGGATTCTATTTTAAGTCGGAGCGACCAAAATAAACTTACCAGGAATCTGCGATATGAAGTATCCCCAAAAGTAACAGCTCAACACGATGCCTTGCACAGGGCTCAGCCAGATAAACGGACCATTCGCCTCCTGCAAAACGTATGAAGCATGGCATTTAATGCTAAAATTGGCAGCCCTTAAATTATACCTAATGGCGAGTAAAAATAGTTTTTTAAATGACCTTAATTCCACCGGGAGCGATGACTCCGTTATATTTATTGAATGAGGAATGTCGCGAAGTGTGTATATTATTACGCACTATTGTCCACGATACCATCGCGTGTTCCATTCCAAGTGCCCAAATTCACTATAAATCTGACACGCCAATAATTGATTGGCCGTTTGTTTTCATTAAACCTTATTGAAAGTTTGAAGCTCTTCACTAATGGGGCTTAGTACAAATAACAGAAATAACAGCTTTACGACTAAATTACATACACCGTGCTTACACCACAGTGGCCTCTGGCGGACAGTTAAATTGGAAATATTTGGAATTATTCCAAAAATAATGTACGCCTTCTTCTTCACTGGATAAAAAAAATCGGGCCCCATTTTCAGTCTGAAAGTGATCTGGGGCAAGTCGTGAAGCTAAAAGATCGTCATTACCGAACTGTGCCTCTGATTGTAGGTACACGCACAGTACCTATGGTGCGCACACGCATATCACTTGAGCACACATAAAATGCAGTATGGAAGCTCAATTGACGTAGGCTGTTCGCCCCAATCGGCACATTGACATGTTTATGACAAAACAAAAAAGTTAGCCTCAATTCGCCAAATTGGCTCTACTTTGTTGACCAACATTTGAAACGTTATACGTTACAACGTTAACAAATCGACAGCTTTAATTAATGAGAGCTTTAATTCGATTTTTCTATGACTTGGATTAGTGACTGAACACTGTTTTTAGCCCGAATAAATCACTCATTGTATTGGTAGGTATAACGCTTAGGTAATCTCTTGGAGAGTTAAAGAGAATATTCATGGAGCCACTTCAATCGTCATGGTCCAGTTTTCTAAAATGAAAACATCATCAAATCAGGCTTGAGCGCTCCATTTAGTCTATTGATTGACACTTATTTAACTAATCACCAGTTTCTGAACTTTGTTCATCAATGGAATTCTTGCGTGATCAAAGTGGGCAATGTACCTTGAAAGGCAAAATAAAAACATACCGTCAATTCGAATGGGCTGAGCCACTAGTGTAGTCTAGTGTAACGGATATTATGATGTCACTGGTTCATTCCAATTTGTCTGAGAACCCGAAAAACTCCTGCTTCCTTATCTAGGTTTTACGAAGAACATCTAATCTACAAATAAAAGATTGGTAGTCTTACGGGAGTTGTGCTGTTCCCGCCAGTGGGCGTGCATCCTTCCACAATGCTCTCGTTGGCCGCTGCGTGATGGGATTCATGGGATGAACTGTTCTTCTCTATTTCTTTGATGGCCGTGTGGTTCAGCATGCCCACCATGGCCACTGACAGGTTCACCTTCAGACCATACACGATGGCCATTCCTATCGAGCCGAGGACTGCTAGGATGTATCGGGCTGGAACCGCCCCTGAGAACAAGATTCATTTTATGTAAAAATTTTCTTCACTTTTGACCAGATCACTTAGTTAATACAATTTTTTTGTTGTGTCGCCGATAGTGCCTATTCCAATGTTCCCATACTCAAGACCTTATCGCAAACGCTTTGACCGACTTCAAAGAGGAGGTTCTCAATTAGGTTGTTTTTTATGTTTGCTACCTCAGAACTATCATTCATTATTTTCTAAACGAATTTGAAGATTTTTTTTCTCAAAAACTCCCCAGTTTCGATCGCTAGTGACACCATCCTCTGCAACATACGTACTTGTTTACCAAAAAGAACATTCTCATATGACTTCCCTTAGATACATATCGTCAGTGGAAAGGAAGAACTGCTAAAGCGCCAAAATGGTACTAGTGGGAAATGAATTTCGAAAAAAAAATCATATCTATTTTAATATTAAAGTTACGTAGTTCAATTTAAGAAAGAAAACGTTGCGGTTTTTTTTTTCTTAATTTCCAGATCATTTGTAGGTAGGTACCTAGGTATTATAGAAAGGGAAATAAGTGTCGCTTTAGTAAAAGTATTCTGATTAGAAAGAAAATGTTAGTAAGGAAAAAATACTAATTTACATCGTCATCATTTGACCAATAAAATATGCTAATACATGGCCATGACATGATTTGTAGTAAAAAAAATGCTAAGTTAGTTTAGAATGTGTTAGTATCGTAAAGGAAAAACTGCTAACAAATGATCTTTCGCTACTTGCTTTATAGAGTAAAACTGCTAAGGAATCAAAAAAGCTGCCTATGATTAGAGGAAAATCTGCTTACACGAGCAAATAGAATTAAAAAAATCAAGAAATAATAACTACTAACAGTTAAGAATAATGATACTTTCTTACGTTCAAACTACTAACAAAGGCAAAAGGACATTAGGTTCGTGTTAGAAAAGAATGCTTATTTACCCTAATACATACATACATAAATCACGTCTATAACCCTTACGGGGTAGACAGACCACGTTTAGCATGATTGTGCTGGGAGTATGGATGGAAAAGGGAATCAAAACAGTGATGGGTTGCTAGCCACATCGCCTATATAACATAATCCGTAAGATTTTCGCCCAATCCCTCGACGGTCTTTTACTATCTGCACGGGAAGAGAAGCAACTGGTACATTCTATGTTTTTTCTTTGCTCCCAGACCAGTATGGAAGAACCCTAATGTAATGACATAAATAAAAGTCGTAAAATGACACTAACGTGGTATCTAAGACTATAAAATCAAGGCTCTTAAACAGGTAGGTACCTTGCACCTTACCTTGTACCCTATCTTTAGATTTTTCCCGACTGGATCCGAGTGCGCCGGAATGTGCTTAAATCGCGCGAATGTTAAATGCATGTTCGTATTTAATACTTATAGAACCATAGTCTTTCAATATGCCATGGTATAAAATTGCTAAAGTTGATTAATTGATTAGTTGAAATAATTTCTAATACAAATTATAACATAAAACTTCAAGATGTTATTTTAACTAAACTCTTAGAGTAATAAAACATTTAGTAAACGAGAAATTGCTTAAGTGCATTCATAATACGAGACTGCCCGTCGAATAAAAATTAAGAAATTAGTTATAATAAATTGAATAGAACTTAATTTAATTGACATGCATGTGTAAATGTATAATCATTATCTTGTCTGTAACATTTGTATTATCAATGTAAATATTTAATTTAATTCCCATCCTGTTTTTTCAAACACAATATTGTATATTGTTTCTGAATTAATAAATAAATAATATTTTGAATGACGTCGTTTCGCTTAAGCGACAAACAGTTTCAAACAACCGTAGTCAAAAATTACTAAAGGACCAGTGAAACATAAAAATCGATAAGCTTAAACTGCTAAAGTAGCAATTCGACTAAAATCGAAACCAAGGAAAATTGTTTAAGTAATGTTAATGTAAATAATTGTTAAAAAAAGTTCTAAACCGACTGGTGCTCAAAAAAGGCCGAAAACACGTTGCTTTAGTAGGTAGATAGACGTAAAAGCCGGATTTTTATCAAAATCCTCAAATTTTCAGAATGCTAAAGCGCCAATAAAAGTGCTCTGATTGCTACGAAACCTACATAGATCGACGCAGAAAAAAAATCCAATCGAACTGTACATAAAACTCATTTTGACCAAAATGGCGCTTTAGCAGTTCTTCCTTTCCACTGACGATATACACATTTACACATATTCCTAAAATTGGTACAGAAATAATAAACGAACGAATAAAGTACCTACATACATAACTACATACATACACAAATCACGTCTTTATCCCTTACGGGGTTGACAGAGCCTATATAGGTAACAAGACCTACAGGCCACGTTTAGCAAGTAAAGATGTTGAGCGTATACGTGGAAAATGGAATCAAAATAGTGATGGGTTGCTAGCCGCATCGCCTATAACATAAAGTAGGTACCTATATAGTGGGTAAACATTACATTACCTTAATTTTATTTACATACGTGAAGAAATACTGGTTTTAATATAACTTTATCATCTTTATCTGTTAGACGTATTTCGTCGCTTAACTTGTACCCATATCATGGTTTTATGAGGGTATCTGAATCAACTGCACGGGTAAATAAACCATTAAGTATGGTAGATATTGCGACACAATTACGCCGAACTCTACTACACCATCAGTTAGCGGATTGCGCGGGCACTGTGATATGGGTAACTGAACGAAAATGTAATGCAATCGTTATCCAAATCATCCTACTTACCCGAGTCCTACTCGCGCTTGGCCGGTTTTTCACAAAGTGGTACGAGAAGCATATTTTGCGAGTTCAACTCGCACTTGACCATTTTGTTAAATAAAAAAAATTCAGACGAATTGAGTACCTCCTCCTTTTTTTGAAGACGGTTAATTAGAGTTGTAAGTTGCCGAGTCAGCGCCTTGCAAAATTTTCAATTGAGATAAGAAAATAATAGAATATAATGTAAGTTGCGTGACGCTTTTATTTTTATCTACTTTGGATTGTTTTATACCGGTAAATGGGATTGTTAAATAGCCGGATCCGCACTGCAATTTTCAGTTCGATTTTGAGTTTTGTGTCAAACAAAATCATGCCTCATGCCGCCTCGCGAGTCGCGAGGCGGCTCGCTCAGTGTCGATCTGGATAATGCCGCGATTAATGAAGTCTAGTGAACGAAGTCGCGGGCAAAAGCCTAGTTTTATTATAATTAGCGCGGCAATGCCAAATTCATTGACATGGTAACATTGACAACCACAGTTAAAATATGTATTGAAACACTAGCGGTTGCCCGTGACTCCGTCTGCGCAGAATTTGCTTATCGCTATCCCGCGAGAAATATTCTATTTTGCGGGATAAGAGTATCCTGTGCCCTACCATGTGCCCGCCAGTGGGGAATATAGGCTGGAGATGATGATGACGATTATGATTACCCAGGGACTGTAACTTCTGCCAAATTTTATTAAAATCGGTTCAGTGGCTTCGACGTGAAAGTGTAACAGACATTATAATATTACTAGGAATTTACAGGTGTGTTCAGTCAAATTAACCAAAACGCCTGCTGATGTATCCAGATTAATTTTAAGATACGGTATATAATGGAAATAAACCCTTTTGATAGTACATTCCACTATTGTGAATGTTGGTTGTAGTTACTATGACCCCGTGACCTTGCCACGGATCCGTCGTCACCGGACGACCTTCAAATCCTCTAAGGACACTCCTAATACATATACATATAAAAAACAATAAAATGGCTACAATTATTTTTTTGGATAATTCTGCAATGTTGGAATTTCTTACAATTAAGTACCTAATCGAACATAGGTAAAACTAACAAGGATAAATTGTTTATCCCTATACTCCATAGTAGTTCAAGGTAGGTATAAATTGTTAGGTATATCGCGTGGTTATTTTTTTCGTTTACGATTGCAGTTCCGTTAATTTATCTTGTTATAAAAATATGCTAGAAATGTTTATAATAAATACATACTTTTTTTTTAAATAAAGTTTGACTGAAAACCCTTATAGCTACATGTCTTTCATTTCATTTCATTTCATTTAATCATTCAAGTCTTTCAGGATTTGTTATTGTGCTCGACAAAATATTTCCACGCATTTCAAAATGAACGGCGTCAATGTGGTGACTAATTCTGAATCAATAATCTGAAGCGGAAAAGAAAAACAATTAGTGTATCCTCAGTTCTTGTTCCTGGCTGTACCTGAAGTACCTATCTGTCACAATTCAAATTAATATTGCTGTAATCTCCTAAGCGTAAGGTTTAACCAAATACTGGTTTCCAATAGTTATAAGGTCATTGAACTCATAAATAACATAAATAAATCTATCAATACACGCGTAGGTTTGGTTCGATTCATTCGTTATTCACCGCTTTTGGACAACGGATCTATAATATGTATTAAGGACTGAAGTCATTAAAATGTAGGAACAATGCGTCATTAATGAGAGTGAAATAATTACCTACCAAAATTTATCTGGTGTGTACCTACTTTTGGACCGATATTGTCTCAAATAATTTAGTAGGTACTTAAGTAGTTAGGTAGGTACCCTTAACTTCTTTTATCACCTGTTGCTCAGCTTATTTTGGTAATATATTTTTTTTTATGAAAGCTTACCTATTATTATTATTATATGATATAAATCGTTGAAAATAATGTCAGTTCACTGCCGCTTCATCTCTATCAAAGTCTCTAGGTACAACAGTGTTAGAAAGTTTGCAGACATTTTGGTAACTTTTAAGATATATGCCTACAACATAAATCTTAGAAATTAGCTAATTAAATAACAGCACTTACTTCCTAAAATGTTTCCCTTTGCAGGCACGTCCATGGTCACTTTTAAAACTTTATTAATTCTCTACAATTATTTAAACGTTCAACAAACTTCACTACGACACTACACCGTTCGTTAACACGTTGTGTATCATTTACTGGAACTACACGCAACCACCCACCGGCATGGTGAAATCCACTCTGACGGATTTCAAATATTTATTTACGTTATATATGAATCTGCATTAACTACGTGCCCGCCGACATGCACCGAAGCTTCCCCGGCGTATGGCGCTACACGCTACACCCGAACCCGACTTGTTCCCATTTGAGCTTTCGCGCTCAAGGTGACCTTCACAAGCGCGCCGAGCGGGATCAATGAAACTGGAAAGCATTTTCATCAACTTTACAAATCAAAATGCTCCATACGTAATATGACGCAAAACTTGACTAACTCTTAAAACCTTTATATTGGCTCTTAGGCAACTAGTTAGTACATGGGATGAAAAACATTCTAGTACGCACATTCTAGTTCCTAAAGGAGTGGTTTCCCATTTTCCGCTTTCCTTTGATTCGTCCTGGAAATATCTATAGCACGCCTATTGACATCTATCGGAATATTACTGAAACCTCTTGGTGGATTCTGCTTGCGGTATTTAATAGTTACACACGTTTTCCGTCAGATGCCGCCGTATATAACGTTTCGTTATACGAAACTTAATTTATCAAAGAATTATCAATCTACATAGATGATGAGACAAAAGATTTTTTATCTTCTCTGATTACAGAACGAATTGTAAATTATTGTAGTTTTGGTAAAAATAATTATTAGTATTAAACAAAATTGGTAAAGAAGCAATAATCATCAAAGTTAAAAATGAAACACACACGTCAGTTGTCAACTGTCATTCTCGGGCTGTCAAATGATGTGCAGTATGTTCTCACTACCCGTTCTAAGAATCATAACTACTATCTGTTGGGCCGTTATTGGTCGATTGAAACAACTATCCTAAACAATAGAGCCTAGCACCAATAGAACATTTATATATTTTTCAAGTTCACAGTCCCGATTATGAAAACAAGGAAAAAGTAGTATTTTCTTATTAGTTCGAAACACGATAACGGGATATCGTGTTTCGTGTTTGTTGTTTAATTTATTCAATTTAGTTAGTTTTTTAATGATTCCTTTACTTTCATGAATGTGTCGGCGTACCGAATATTTTAAGGATATTTTGCAGAGATTATTGTGAAGTGTATTATTCTTATCGCGTTGCCGTTGATAAGTCATTCAAAATATTTCGAGGAAGCTGAATACCTTAATACATACTTGATTACTGGTGAAAGTGACGATGAGCATGCCAAATGGCAAGTGGCGAATAAATTAAAACGAGATTTTAGGAGCCATACCATGGATTAAAAAACCCGAGTGATTCAAAAGCTGGCAGAATTTTGCTAGCTTGCACTGTAGTAAACGTAGTTTACATTAGTAAATAAATATATTTGCCGGTTACAGCAGTCCCAAAAATGGCTTTGAAAATGGAGCAGAAAAGTGATTTAGATTTTATTATGAAGAATTTATTAGCTGGAGGTAAGAAAAGTTTAATTTTATTGATTTTGTGTACTTAAAAAAACGGTGGCAAAGTATGTATTTTGTATTTGTCCAAAATATATACAAACACACCGTGTTTTTTTAAATTTCCGATGACTTCGGCATATTACTAGGTAAAATTATTTTGCAATATTTAAAAATCTAATCTACCACTTAGTTTCTATACTCTATGCACCTAGTAATATGCCGAAGTTATTGTAAAAAAAAACATGGTGTACCTAAATGTATTTTCTAAAAACTTAAAAAAAACTAATCTAAATCTAAAACTGTACTAAAATTATTAGTCCTACTTATGATATCTCATACATAAAATTAAATTAAAAATAACCTTTCTTTAACCAGGTGTTGCTGGCATGTGTGCTAAGACCACAGTGGCTCCTCTGGACCGCATCAAAATTCTGCTGCAAGCCCAGTCTGTACACTACAAGAATCACGGAGTTGTTGGTGGCCTGACAGCCATTGTGAAACAGGAGTCTCTGCTAGCTCTGTATAAAGGCAATGGAGCTCAGATGGTCCGGATATTCCCGTATGCTGCCACACAGTTCACTAGCTTCGAGATCTATAAAAAGGTATGTGGATGCAAGTTTTATTTTGTGTACTGTTAACTGCAAGGGTGAACCTTTAATTTCAATTATTGCCACACTGTCTAAACTTAAACTGTAACAATATTTTTTATACTTAATCAGAACTTTTCACAAAAAAAAGACTCCAAAGTAAAAACTAATCATTTTGATAAATTTCTGTAGAGCCAACTTTATCAATACAAATAAAAAAAGATTTCTCAAGTCTACTTAAAAATGACATAGTTGTAATAAAGGTAACAGATGTTTTAAAAATACAAGCAAATTGAAAATCTCATGTGGAGTCTATTAGAATATATCCAATTTATTTATACTAAATTAAAAGAAGTCTTCCAAGCTGGCAAGTGGCAACATAAAACTCACACTAAAAAACAATTATTTTAACATTGGGACCACACCATTATACTATGACATATTTAAATGACACAGAATTCAATAATGCATGAATGAATTCAGTATATAAATTTTATTGTAGATGTATAATCATTTTGCTTATTTTTATAGTGTATGATAATGTAACATTAAGTATAGGTACAACCTATGGAGATGAAGTCTCCTGATATAAAATTTGTACGCCTTATAAGCGGCAAAAAGTGGAGAACTTCAGAATGTTGGCATAACACCTGTTAACCATGTAACCTACTTTTTGAACAAATAAACTTTTGACTTTGACTTTGACCATTAGGATTTTGATTTGGAGAGAGTTTGTGTACAAAAAAGAAAACCTTTGACATCGTTCTAATATTTCTAACCAACCCCAGCAGTATCTGATATAAAAACTATCCACAAACCATCAAGATGCAAGTTTCAAAATATTTTTCCTGGTCAGATCTTTACTGATACCATTAACATGACCTTGTGATGTGAATAACAATCTCACATTTGTATTCAATACAAGCAGAGTACAAGCAGGATAGGTGTAAGACTGCTAAAGTATTTGTAGCTTATCTTGCGTAGAACACTTCATGACAATGCCATTTATGTAAATAAAGAGATCAGAACATCCATTGCCATATTGTAATCTTTGGTTTTATGTAGGGGTTTCCCATGAGGAAAAGGATTTGTTTTGCATCTTGTGCTAGATTTTTGGAAGCAATTTGAAATTGTTTTGATTGGTCAACAACATAACTTATTCATTGACTTTGAGTTATTTGGTCTTCTTTGACCTTAAGGTCCTGTGAGCCAGTTCGTCTTGAGCTATGCAACTGATTCATTGAGTAGGTACCTATTAAGTTAATTGTGTTGAGTCTGTAATTATAATTAGCTACAAAAGTATGTCACATAACGATGTATTAATTACAAATGTTAACATTCATCAAAATTTAAACAAGTGTCTCGTAAGGTAGCCATGTTATCAACAGCATAGTTAAGTAACTTAACAATTCAATAACTTGGACTATATCAAATGAACAAAGAACGTAAGAACAGCTCACAAACAGCTGTGTAATTTGACTTGTTTATCCTTTGCAACTGAATTAATTTAGATCGTACAATATGTTTTTAAAGCAAATTTGAGAGTGACATACAGCATATAGCTATCACATTATTTATTTCATCCCATGTCTCTCAATGGTGCCTTCAAATCCACTAATTTCCCGTAGAGCTCCCGAAATGGGCCGCCTTGGTTGAAGCTCCGAAATTATTTGCCGCTCTACCTATTATTTATTGTGGTAATCATTTAAACGGTGAAGGTTGAGAAACAGGACAGGATGTCTACTTCCTCGCCACCAAAGCAACCTCGTCGGAACAACCATTAGGCCACCCGGAAAAACGCAAAATGCTAAAGGAAATAAGAATAACGCATTTAACCCATTGGATCTTACCCAAACATCCGCAACCTTACCATCTCAGGTAAACGTAGTAAAACCAACAACACCTTATTTGTTCTGCTCTAAACCTATAGGCTCACCTAACGCAGAACATTCGATAGTCAGCCTAATCCTTTAGAGCATGGAGTTCGGTTGCGTGGTTACATAGTGGTTGCAAACAAGCGGCGTTTAAACAGGCCGGATTCGGTCACGGTCGGAGGGCCGGCGACCGTTATTGCGAATTGCGCTGCAGTTTGTAGCTTACCATTAGCCATTATGTGGTACACATTGGTTAGTAGTACTTACACTTGTATGCTCCAAATAAAAAATAAAGACTAAATTCTGCAAACAACCATATGAGGCCGGTGCCTCTTCCAGTGCGCGTGTGCGTGCAACGACACACATGGCAAGATGTAGTTTAAACGCTCTTCGCAGAACACCGACTGAATACCTACCTACTTTTAATTTGTTCTGAGTTCGGAGCTATGTCTTTTTCGTACCCAAGTATATGTACCTAGGCGACCGAACAAGGCTGGGTGTTTGCAAAATTTGAAAAGACAAGTTTTCTCAAAGATGCCTAGCTAGATTGATTCAAAAATCAAAATTCAAATTCAAATTATTTATTAAAATAATCCATAAGTTTTCTGTTGTCTAGGTGAAAAGGTACACCTGCATAATAAAGTAGACTCTACCCTACCTGGTAGAGGAAATAGGAAACTTAACTCAATCCCAATTTTCTTTTGAATTAATTGACCGCTAAATTTAATTGGAATAAATAAAGTCCTTACACGCGACCATCTTCCTCTAATCATGCCATGTGCAGTAAGTTTTAATGGTTACAGAAAATTCAGGCTTCTAGTTTTATCCACAACGAAGTTAAAGGGGGGTCGAAAATGGCCTGAACTGCTTCGAGAAAAGGATGGTACGGCCGTGCCGCTTTTTTCCTCGACTTGGCGGGGGCACTGCCGTGCCCCCAGATAAACTTATTGGCGTTTAAACTAAAAGTAAACGGTTTTGTTTGTACTTTGTACCTACCTACGAAGGGGAAAGTGAATAAATAGAAAGTGACCATTGCTGATGATAATGTAAAATGATAACTCACGCGATAACATTTCAATAATACGCGTTTGTATCTTCTCACTCAATGGACCAATGTTGAGTAATTCTAAAGACGCAGTACGCAATGGCTCACATTGGTCCACTAAGGCCATCGCCACCGCAATTGGGATTGTCTAAAAAAAAATACCTATCCTTTTTATATTTTTTTTGTGCAGAATAGTCAATTATAAGAAACCAATTTCAATATTTTCTCATATAACTCGGTATTTTTTTCACTATTAATTATTGAAAGTATTTTGGTTGATGACGTCAGAGTTTCCATTGCCGGTGTCACACATCTGCTTATTGGATAAATTGATCATAAAACGTATGTGAACCTCCGCCATCAACGTCTTTTCTATCTGTGGTGAAGTTGGCAAACTGTCATTAGTATCAATGTCAACATGATTCAACAATAACACAGGAAGATTTACGCGATCTTCTCCTATGAATTTTATATTTTCACAATCGTTATACATACCATAACATTCTGCGCGAAGCAGTAAGGTCCATAAACACATACCAGGTATGATCGAGACAAAACAGGACCCGGAAATAAGACAGTAAACTCAGTAGGCGAAAGTAAATCGAAAAACGTAATATTTTCGCTCTCCATTAAAATATTTAGCGTAAAATCTTTCATGTGAGCAAAGCACATCGCTGTGTGGTTACACTCTTGCCTAATTATCTACCGAAAGTGCTTCTAAATCTAAACTATAATACAACAATATGAAAGTAAACGGTGGAAAAAACAAGAATGACAGTAACAAGATTGCCCATTTGCTTGTCATCTGTCATAAGATGAATGAAATGTCAGATTGCGGGTCCAAATTGAACTCCGTAGCATAATACACGCGTAAATAGCATAGAATTTGTAACCTTTGCAAATAAAGTACATTTTGGACCGTCTACGCCATGTCTGGGAATGTCAAATGAAGGTCATTGCTTATTTTTCATGTAATAAATTCATTATAGCAAAATAAAGTAAAGTAAATACAGAAAACGATTTAAAAAGCATTTATCTCGAAATGGTTTTCGATTTACTATACATTGTAAAAAAATAGACAATCCCAATTACGCTTGATGGCGTGAGACGTAGCGATGGCTGTGCATGGCTCGTTGTGTACAGGAACCAAAATAGTTTAAACTAGCTGTTGCTCGTGACTTCGTCCAAGCAGAAATAAATAAATTTGTACTTATTTGGGATAAGCATCGTGAATTTTCCCGATACTTCCAATAATTTCAACCAGCTTACACAAAACCTTGACCTCTATTGTCTATATGGTCTATTGATGAACTCTATGCGAGAAAACCATAAGAAAATCTGTTCAGTAGTTTTTGATTTTATTAAGAACAGACAGACAGACGCGGCCGAGGACTTCGTTTTATAATATTACTAGCTGACCCGGCGAACTTTGTTCCGCCTTAATTTTGAAAAATTCCAATGGTTTGGGCTGTGCTATTCCGCGGGAACTATGCAATTTTCCGGGATAAAAACTATCCTATGTCCTTTCCCGGGATTCAAACTATCTGTATACCAAATATCAACTAATTCGGCCCAGCGGTTTAAGCGTGAAAAGGTAACAGACAGACAGACAGACAGAGTTACTTTCGTATTTATAATATTAATATAGTAAGGATTATGATTTACAAGTTACGACTAATAGTCAGCCAAAACCTAATATTGAATATTTTCCATTTAAAGTATGAGTAAGTATCTCGAACACGTAACACTGGTCCATGGCCCGACACGGACTTGGCCGGCTTTTTTAACCTACCTCGCGGTTAAACGAAGCTCGGGTGAGCAATCGTGCTTCCATTGTTGTCACGGCTGTTGAGAGGTTTAAGTGTTTTGCAGACAATGTCGGTTTGGGAAGATTGTGCCGTGTGACGCTATCTTAAGCATCGGGGAGCAACGTCCATCTAAAAATGAACTATTATGCAACGATAAAAATCACTGTAATGTTGCCAAGAAGTACGCGGATGTGTTTAACCCAACTATAATTACAGAAATATACGAATCCACGACATTCATTAGTTTGGGTTAAATTGATTTGCGGGTGGTAGGGCCTTGTGCAAGGTCCGTCCGGATCGCTACCACCATCTTACTCGCTAATACTGCCGCTAAGTAGCAGTGCTTTCACTGCTGTGTTCCGGTGTGGAGAGTAAGACAGCCGAGGAAATTACGGGCACAAGAGGCATTTCATCTTAGTCTTCTAGGTTGGCAACGCATCTGCAATCCCTCCGGGGTTGCGGGTGTCTATGGGCAGTGGTGATCACTTACCATCAGGTGACCCACTTGCTCGTTAGCCTTCCTATTCATATAAAAAAAAAAAAAAAAAAAAAAAAAATTGAAGCTGTTTCTGACTTATACCTGCTAATTGGTATCACCCCTGTAAGCTGTATCTAGCTAGACCTCGCAACGTCTACCTTCTTGGCTCCACAATTAGAAAAAAAAAACAAAAGCGGGATCCACAGAAATAACCGAATACAATTATCGAACCCGGTCACAAAATTTCACGAGAATCGATGAGAAATGCGACTTGTAGAGAACAGACAGCCGGACATACGAAAACATTAATTACCTAAAGTTTCGCTCGCTCGGACAATTAATAGTTACAAGCAGTATTGGAGTAGCTACCTATGTAGTCAAGGTTTCAATTTCCAACTCTACCCTGCCCCCTTGCGGGCTGTATTGTATTCCATCCACCACTGTCCCACACATGTGACCCCTGTGGGGGCCTCCTAGGTTTTCAATTTCAATCAAATTTCTCTACGAGTTTGAAGCCTTGACTCATCGAGTTTCGCATTTGACACTTGACATTTGACTAACATTGTTCGGGGGCTTGCGTATCTAACTACTATGAAACAAGCGACAGCCAATTTGTCGCTTATGGACATGCTAATAGCAACTTTACTCGTACAGCTGCTGTTATATGGTTATATTATCTATATATCAAACTCACCGCACTACGGCTACGGACATATTCCGCCGTTACAGTCGACTTTGATCTGTAGAGCCTTAAGCAATACTAATTGAATAAAACTTTACTTAATGATGCACAATAATTCTTGTTTAAAAGAAACGAAGGATTAGTAATTTTATAACCATACTAGCTGTTACCCGCGGCTTCGCCCTGTACCAGTTTTTATTTTTCAAAATATTGTTCCATAAGAATCTTCTGACAATAACAAAAACAAGAAAAGAATTGGCGAAACCGGTCCAGCCGTTCACGCGTGATGCCGTGACAAATGGGAATAGGGCCTCATTTTTTTTCAAATTAAGAATGAAGTGTCCATTACTGGTGTTTGTCAGTTTAGTCAAAGCGTCCAGCACCGGTGCCATAACCCTAAGTTGCTCAACTAACTGTAAATAGCTACACAAGCCTACTGTCAATAATCAGACCACTCATTCATTTGATAAATAATTCGCCATTCTCTGCTGGCGGTCGTCGAACTCAACGACCTTTTAATCTGAACCGTAGACACCGTAGTATAACTTGCTTGGTGCAAATAAAACTAAACTGAAAAACACTATAACTTTACAATTATTGTGGAACCTACTTACATGTACCTACTGCAATGATTAAAATAAAAGTCCTGCCTGACTCACTGACTGAATCAACGCCAAGCCTTGCAAGTTTAGCTTTTTAGTGTACCTAAGCTCTCTTATTAGTGGGCTTTCTCGATGAGACCAACAATATTGAAACATTTATAACGTAGGTACTAAGATAACATTTGAAAATAGGTAACCCATAACTTTCATGCGATGGTTAAAAACAAAAGTATTTACTCCTCAAATTGTACACTCATAACATAGCATGACGATAACGAAGTCTCAAGTACCTGGTCTTGTAGCCGCGCATAACACGCATTACCGTTCATCAACGAATTCCGATGACGTCAGTCGGAGGTAGCGGCCGGTGGTGGGCTCGGCCTGCTGACCCCCTTGCCAAGACTTTCGCTATAGCACAAAGTTGTCCAGTTGTCGTTTCTTCCATGCTGGTCTGGGAGTAAAGAAAAAACATTGAATGTGCCAGTTGCTTCTCTTCCCGCGCAGATGATATATTTTATAGGCGATGTTATACCTATACGCCCACAATCATGCTAAACGTGGCCTTTAGGTCTTGTTTCCTTAGGCTCTGTCTACCCTATAAAGGATAAAGACCTGATTTATGTATGTATGGATGTACAAAGTTGTCATAAGACCAGTTTAGACTTGCAAGAAAAACCATGCTAGTTTCATTGCATGGCCGTGATACGATGGGGTTAAAAGTCGACGACCCAGAGCCGCAATGTAATGCGACCTGCAGATTCTTTCTCGCAAGACTGGACTGAAGTTTACTGTTCCTTCCTAAATTGCCTTTACACAATGCCGTTACCGCTACAATGCCCGATTGCACATTGCAGTTTTTGTTGTTGTTAAAGGTACTCTGCAGTACGAATATGGAAATGGTCTTCAATTTTATCTACCCAATGTCTAATGTGTGACTGCGTTCGTTGGCTCCAAGTTTTTACCACTGCGTTGTCATTAAAGTCATTATATGTATACTATACTAGCTGTTGCCTGCGCACTATACAATTTTCCGAAATAAAAACTATTCTATGTCCTTCCCCAGGACTAAACCTATCTGTATACCGAATTTCAACTGAATCGGTCCAGCGATTTAAGTGTGAGAAGGCAACAGACAGACAGGTACTTTCGCATTTATATTATTAGTAGGGATTGTGTGTTGGTATGACTTGTATTGTCATAAAGTCGTAACATGTGTCGTGGCGCAACCTGTAAAATACTGATAAATAGATCCATTCACAAGAGCTGGAACGAATAGATTGAATGGGAATGAGTGTATGATGATAATACATTGTGTGTATCACAAAGTCATTAAGTAAGTACAGGTTGCTGGTAGTATCTTAAGGATTATACAATAACGTTATGTGTGTATGTATGTATTATTTTATATTATTTATTTAGCTATGTATTATATTTATGTTAGTATTGTTAATTTTCTTATCCTTGCGTTTCTCCTGTCTATTTGTTTCCGCCACCTACTTAAACTGTCTCCGACTTATTTCTTTCTTTTATTGGTTGTCTGGTAGAAATCGTTATTAAGCGTTAAGACCGCCTATTGTCTTCCTTGTTCTTTGTTTCTGTATTGTATTGTATTGTTTATGATAAATTAGCGTTTATGATAAATAATAATCGTGTTTTTAGACAATCTCGTTACAATTATAGCGAAACAGATAAACGCATATTTTCGTCGTGTTTTTTTTTTTGGATTGCAGCGGGATTAAAACAATTGCTACTCGACTCGTTTGTCTTGATCAAGCTGAAGTTCAGAAACAAATGGACCGCGGAGACCAAATTCTAGCTCTATTTACTATTTTATATATTATTATATATATTATATTTTATATATTATTATATTTGCATAACATGTCGTGTGTTTTAGATAACCGTGAGCTGTTTCTTGAGAATTTGTTGAATCAAGGGCACTTATCTGTCGATAATGTCGATATAACGCTATCTTTAAAATGGAATCAATCTGACGGTATTTACATTTATTTGAAAGAACCTAGGTACGTTAACTGATACTTTGTTTAATTACGTATTGTAGAATTTATCAAATATTTGTCATTTTTTTTTTTATATGAATGGGAAGGCAAACGAGCAAGTGGGTCACCTGATGGTAAGTGATCACCACTGCCCATAGACACCCGCAACCCCGGAGGGATTAGTTATAAATGTCGTCATTCTCTTGCCCTTTTACGTAAAACCTCCGGTAGGAATAGGGTTTTGCCCAGTTCCAATACAAACAAATTTGCTGAAAGTTATGAAACCTATGGCTTGACCAAAAATTAATTCTATTCCAGTACTTAAACGGCCTCAGCATACCGCTGATACAGCATGGAGACAAGTTCGTGGCGGGCGCGGGGGCGGGTGTGACAGCTGTCACTCTGACGTACCCGCTGGACACTATCCGCGCGAGACTGGCTTTCCAAGTGACCGGCGAGCACCGGTACACGGGCATCGCCCACGCCGCCACCACCATGTTCCGCACGGTCAGTAACTATACACACAGCGTGATAGGCCGGGAGATAGTGACACAAATTACTGGGTCATTTGTACCAGTATGGCGGTTCTTCAGGGGTCTAAGTACGCAATGACAAAAAGAAAAATAATGGTCATAGCGCTGGTACCGGCGGCCCAATCGCGTGGGCGTTAGTCGAACTCGTCGGATAAATTACGAGTGTCAAACTATTTGTTCCACAAACATTTTAGTATTTTCCGAAAGTCCATAAAAAGAAGTAGGCGGTAGTGTCCGGTAGTGTCATGCCATACTTCTCCGGTGTGACTTACAGCCCGCCATACCGACGCGAATGCGTTAATTAAAAAAAAAACAAATTCAACCATTTGTACCAGGCTAATTTTTGCACAGTTAATCATCGTCGTGCAGCCATTTACGAAAATCACCATGCCATACTTTTCGGATCTTTCCAAATGGTCGCCATACTGCTGAAAATCAGCAAAATTTTTTTTTCGCCAAACGATGTGTCAAACCTTCCTCTTGGATCACTCTATCTTTTAAAAAACCTGCATCAAAATCCGTTGCGTAGTTTTAAAGATTTAAGCATACATAGGGACAGACACGGCGGAAAGCGACTTTGTTTTATACTATGTACCTAGTGATTCTCCCGTGTCTGGTAATTTAACCATCAGCGACTGACGTTCCATAAATTGGCCAGGAAATCTTTGACCGTTGCCCAAGTGTGTGTGAGGCGGCCCAACTACTACTCTTCCCCTCGGAATCTACAAGGGAACCACTGCTCTTTGGCACGCGAGAGGGTTAAAAATCCTCCATTTTCTACCACAGATAAAATGTAGTTTATACATGTCATACCTTGTCCCATGCATGACTTCAAAGCGGTGACAATGATAATAGTGATGACTGTAATATGAATAACTAGCTTCTGTCCGCGACTTCGTCTGCGTAGAATTATACATAAAAACCTTCCTCTTGAATCACTCTATCTATTAAAAAAAAAACCGGTCAAGTGCGAGTCGGACTCGCGCACCGAGGGTTCCGTATCATTATCTATAAATATCTAAAACCAGTGTAAGCAGAGCCCTGTTCCAAAGCAAAATGTACGCAGTGTGGGATTACTTTATATTGGTCACTGCTATATACAGACATACATTCACATTTACGGTTTTCGCAATTATTCTTTAATCTGTGCTATAAGACCTACCTTCATACCAAATTTCAAGATTCTGCGTTCACGGGAACTACTTTGTAGGTTTTGATTCCCTTGAGAGTTGAAAATTTGCGGAAATTTGCGGCATAAACGGCTGTATCTTTTGATTGCGTTGGCTTAGAAGTTTGATTTTTTCATAGCTTCAAGGGACAGTAGACCTGAGTAATTGATATAAATTTCAGCTTCATACCTCCACGCGTTACTGAGAAAAAGGGTCTTGACAGACGGACGGACGGACGGACGGACAGACGGACAACAAAGTGATCCTATAAGGGTTCCGTTTTTTCCTTTTGAGGTACGGAACCCTAAAAACCGCCTCAAAATCCGTTGCGTAGTTTTGAAAATATAAGCATACATAGGGACATAGGGACAGAGAACGCGGCTTTATTTTATACTATTTAGTGATGAGAGACAATGAAGTCAATGTTGGTATGTTATTGGCGTGCAGGAGGGCGGCATCCGCGCGCTGTACCGCGGCTTCGTCCCGACGCTCTGCGGCATGGTCCCGTACGCCGGCTTCAGCTTCTACTGCTTCGAGTCCCTCAAGTTCTTCAGCATGAAGTATCTGCCCACCACGCTCTGCCGCAAGTGCGAGAGGAATACTGGTCAGTGCTAAAAAAATGTATTTTTTTTATATTTCGCCAATGTCGAGTTAAAATACAAAAATGTAACTGAACCATTACTTAATGTATCGTCAGGCATTGTACGCTGACATTCGTAGCGTGCCATAACACTCACGCTAATGCCCATTGATTGAGTGTAAAAGAGACGGTAAACGTTATACTGATTTAGATTTTGGAGTAGTCCGCCTAATTTTGTTCTTTTAGTCGCTTCTCTGAGTACTTACGAAAAAGGTGAAGTGTGTCTTTCAACATGAAACTACCGTGATTATAATTAGGTGAAATGTGCATTGAAATATCGACTCTAATTCCTCGTACAATAAGTTACAAAAGTTTTAATAGTTCAACAGGTAGGTAATATAACTCATTTGAAATAGTAAAGACTATACCGGCAATGGATTACCAATTCAGAGGTCTCTGGGGAGAGGGTACAACCACAATAGAGTGGTATCTCCAGGCAGCTGTTAAATATTTCTTGGTTCTGGGGCCGAACTACAAAGGAAGAGATTTGGAAGTTGTTTATATGCATCCGCGTTAAGAAACTTCGTTGGCACGATGTAGAACATGGGGCGTCCCCAGTGCTAGCTACTCGAGCGTAGCAGTCAATGTAGTCGACGACTAGGTGGCGCTAGGGTCGCTACAGATGTTACGTTACGTCCTCAATATAGCGACCGGTGTTATCGGTTGGTTTGAGCTGAAGTTGCCTGCAGGCGGGCTGGTGCTGACGGTGCCGGGCAAGCTGGTGTGCGGCGGGCTGGCGGGCGCGGTGGCGCAGAGCGTGTCGTACCCGCTGGACGTCACGCGCCGCCGCATGCAGCTCGCCTGCATGGACCCCGCCACCTCCAAGTTCGGGTGAGTCACCGACGATACATACTGCCCGAAATATTGGGTAGCGATCATACACTACATAAATATTAAAAAAAAACTATACTTATTGCTTCTCTGTGGTGATGGCAGTGGCGACGTCTATATGTATAAATAAAAATTAATGTTGCCAAGCGCAAAACTCGAGAACGGTTGGATCGATTCGGCTAATTTTAGTTTTCGTTATGTTCCTTAAGTTGCACGGAATGTTGTTATGGAGAAAATATCATAATTAAAACATGGAACGGGAGCAAAGCCGCGGGCAACAGCTAGTATATAAATAAATATTAGATTTGATGAAGCCTTGATGACGTCACACCGTACCCAAAACGCCATTCTATCAGATCTGACTATGTGCTTGATTGAAGAATCCGACCAATCACATTAAATCCACGTTTAGCTCTGCTCCCTTTGCTTCAGCTACGTTCCTGTGAAAGGCTCCGTAGTACTAGCTAGTAGAGGTCGCACTCGTATTCCACATGTTGAAAATCATCGGTATACATACTGCAATTTGTTTCAAGTTCTTAAAATAGATTTGGACGCAGAAACGCCTGCATCGATTAATCATGCTGGCCAGTATGACGTATTTTCCGCACTTTACGATAGCTGAATTCGTAATGCTCGGCAGCGACTCGTTAGCTCAGTAGGTTAGAGTGCCGATATAAACTAAACATTTGATCATCGGAGGGCGGAGGTTCAAATCCTTCACGAGTCAGACTTTTTTCTTTTTTTTTACTCTTTTTTTTTTATTATACTTAACCTATTTGAATTTAGATATCTGTAAATTACTGTTGTTACTAACCGCCAAACTCTGTTAGATTAATTTTATTATGTAATTAGCTTTATATTTTGTAAATAACTTTTCTGTGACTAATAAAATTTCATGCAGTGTACATCAATAAAGGGAAGAAAAAAACGACCAATGAAAGAATAATGGTCACAATTCAACTCAACTCAAGCTCCCTGGAAAAGAACTAGAATTGTAAACAACTTGTATCTGTACTAATAAGGAAGTGCGGGGGCCATTTGTTTATTTGATTTCTACTCTCTATTGTCGTACATACACTATGCCTATGTAGGGTAGGGATACGTTTTGTGGCACATTGGTATGGATTACATGGTCAATATTATCGTGATAATGGTATGTCAATATAGGATCGCGGATTTCAAAACGATCGGATTGCGGTACGTATCAATGTTTCGTGATATGGATCACACGATAAATATTGACTGTCTAGTCTATACCATTAGTAAATGGAAGTTGCTCTTACTAATTATTGAAAAAGCTGGTTGGCGTGTTTTGTTTTAGCAGCGGAGAGGGTCAGAACAGGCCGAGTATCTTACTCAGTACAGTACATCCCTTTCTTACTAATCAACTAGAAAAGAGACAGGCGTACCTTCATGACGCTCAAGGCCGATTTTAGAAAAGAAATCTCTAAAAAAGACTTGCCACTTAAATAATATTAATCCTTGATAATTTAGGTGGTTTTCCCGTTACAATGACTAGAGGTTTTTACCTTACTTACAATCATCTTCCCTACAGTATACTAGCACTAAGCACTATTATGTGAACTAATTATATATTTTCAATTGCATGACTATTGCACACGGTGATGGCGACATTGCAGAAGGTAGGTTGTAACTGGTATTCATATATTTTTTTACTTATTGTTACTAAACGCTTTCTTTAATTCTGTTATATGCGTAATATTTAATCTTTTTTTACAAATCCACTAACCAATTGTAACTAAAATAACTGGTTGTTTCTCAATATTTCAATTTTCAACACATTTAGAAACGATACAATGTTGTATTGATTTTTAACCTTCAATGTACAATCGAGGGCATAAATATCGATACAGCCAAACACGTCAAATATAATGTATCACGGAACTTATTGTTTGCGGTATGAAGGTGTATAGATGTTTTTGACGTCTTGGTGCGTTTTTTGAAAGCACATGTGTGAAAATACCACTCGATAATGGTGAAAAAATTGTGCTGAATTTGAAATACGAGTAGCTTAGCAGATACGGCTCTCATTAATCTTGTAACTAGTCAAAAATTTTATTGCAGCTGTAGTTTTAAAGATATAAACAGATTTATACCACTTTCGAGTGGTATTTTCACACATGTGTTTCAAAAATCGGGCCCTTGGTAACGTACCTACATATCGCACCCTTCGTGGAAGAAAGACTTAAGTCCTATTGACTTACAATGGGACTTACGTCTTTCTTCCACGAAGGGTGCGATATAATTATTTATGCCCATGACGGTACATACTCTGACATGAGACTAAATTAATTAAATCTATTTGAAGTAGTTTAATTTTATTATTTAAAAAAACACTAAGGCTTGGTTAAATGATAAACGAGGTTTCTGAATTAATTAACTCTTTGTTAATCCACGTTTTACGCAACAGCTAAATGAAAGAGTTAAAAAGGACCGACACACAAAGAAAGTTTTTATTTGCACGGCTTAAAAATGAATTCACTCAATGCCTTTTAATCCAAGTGTTTTTACACTCAGTCATTAATGAGGCTGCTTTTATACCAGACATGTGCTATGGATCTACCTTCAGCACTAGGTGTAAGAATCAAGCTAATAAACGCATAACTATGCGTTGCCGGCACTGAATGCGTTAATAACTATGCGTTGCCGGCACTGAATGCGTTAACCCATTCATTCCTGAGTTTCCCAACGCTTCCCTAAACATGACGCCGATCGGCGTCAGCGGCAATGAATGGGTTAATTCATCTGTGTATGTGTATGTATGTATACGGGTATTCCGGAGATGTAAGCAGGATCACCCCTACCATGTTCAGTTAAGTATAAGCTACTATTTCGTACCAGTACTAGTGAGATAAACGTTATTTTTTTAATGTTGTGCATTGGAATACCTACTTAAGTCAAGTTTTATTTTCATCGACAATTGGTTGTTGTAGGGTAACAATTATTGTAGATGAAGATATTTCACTTAAGGGTGAAAGATCTATTTATCATTCACTGGGTGTGCAGGGGTATTTCTGCTCGCGTCTCCGGTATCCGGTATGCGCAGCCCAGCTGTAACTTTTTGTGTCGCCACCAGCTCCGGTATGATAAAAACGCTGACTCTGATCTACCGCGAGAACGGCATCAGCCGCGGCCTGTACCGGGGCATGAGCATCAACTACATACGCGCCATACCGATGGTCGCCACCTCCTTCTCGACATACGAGCTCATGAAACAGCTGCTGCAACTTGACACTGGTATGAAGGTGTCGTAGGGATCGAGAATTCGGCGGATTAGTTGTTACGAGCAAAAATAAAGTGTCTCTGTATAGAACCTTGTGATACGTTATTTTTGCTCGACAGTATAGAAAGAATTGTCATTTTTGTTGATGATTTGGTACAACACACTCATTTACATTAGTGTAGTGCTCAAAATCTGTACAAGCTTAATAATATTTAATTGGTCTTATTGATCCAGTATCAACCATATAAGCATATATAAGCATGACTACGAGTCAAGACCAGATATTATTATTATTCAGCTGTTACTAGTTTCTACTCGATATTAAATCTGCTGATGGTCAATATCTCATCTCTTGCTCTTGCGTTTTAATTTTATACGTTTCGAGCGCGTTTGCGTTAAAATGACAATTAGGTTCCATAGTATAAGAACTATAAGAAATACCATTGTCCGCTGGTCGAGCCGCCAGTTTACCCACAGTAACAACTGTAGTAAGGCGTTTATGGTTGTTAATTATGGCATAGGAATCTATATAAAGTTAATCCAACAGCATTTAACTTCCAAGGAAAATTTGTAACCAAATCATCGACAAAATCAATAAGAGACTGAACCAGCAGGATATAATGTTGTCTTCTTTAGACATTAAGTTCACGTTTAGATAAATTCGAAGTATTCGGTGAAAAATATTTTAGAGATATTCCACTGCTCCGCTGCTTCTGGCCAATCTGTAACCCCTTGAATCAAACGCATACATTAATGTCTGAATCTAGTTCTTGGTCTTCGGCAGAAAAAGAAACTACTTGTTGTTACAACTGCTATATAACTTTTTACAGGGGTTTTAGTATTAATCAATTAGTTGTGTATTTAGTGCTTATGTATCATTCTACATACATAACAATATATTATCATAATGTGATGGGAGTATAAACAAGATTTATTTTTTGTTTTTGTACATTGGTCTTATTTAAAAAAAAAACTTTCTGAAATACTGGTAGAATATTGCAATATTATTGCAATTATGTATAAATATTCAATGTTTAAAGCGTCCATTTTATTAGTTTGTACATAAGGTATAAGGTACCTATATTGTCCTGGATTACTTTACTCGTATAATCGCCTACAGAATTCGTGAACATTATCTGATAAGTGCACGAATGCTTTATTCGTGAGACTAGAAGATTGTACATATAATGGACACATTACACAATATATTTGGTTAGGTGACGCTTTATCGCTACGGACTTGTATCACCCGGTTGATTTGCGTCGTTTATATCTTTGTTATGTCTATGCAACTGGATAAGTTACGGCTCCATTTTTCCGTATCGTTTAAGTATTATTCCAGAAGTCGTAACTTCCTCAAAACATTTGCAGATAATTGATTGTTAATGTGACTGACTGCGTTCCTTTCTGCAGAAATAATACCAGTTTTTAGACGCAAGCTTGTATGTTCTATGGTGCACTGTAAGATAGCATGACATTCTATTGAAAAGTACAGAAATTAATGAAATTGCTTTAATTATTACATGTTAAGAGTTATTACTTTTGTACACTTCTTACCAAAACAAGTTAATTGTAATGCACAAGACGCTGCAAAACATTACCAATGTTAACTGTATGTATATTTTTAACTGATTTCAGGGTAAAGTATTCGAAATGTCTTTCACAATGTGTAGTATAGGCGAACTCGAATAACTGATAGGATTTTAAAACGCATTAATTAGCCAAGATTTCGTATGATATTGTACATTTTCACAGTAAGCTCCTGAAAAAAATCAGATGCCTGCTCTTTTAAGGATGAATTTTTAAACTGGAACAGGACACGGCTGGACTAGCGCAGAGGGGAAGTTTATAAGTAATATTAATAAGCAAAAACCTTGCTACTCTGCGATCACACGTGCAAAATAGCTATGCCAGTGCGACACGTTAGATCTTACACTAATGCGATAAAGGATTACATCTAGATATTTCAGAGCAGCTACAAATAATCAGGCACAATAGTAATGGGTTAATTATTAACCCTTAAATGCAGTGTGTTACTCATTTTCTTAATCTCTTTTCTCGTATAACTATGTTAGTCATTCCACATTAGTCAAACTTCAACAAAAAATCTTTCATTACCTATTGGTATTACTTTTCGAACAATGTGTACTAATCATGGCAAGAATTCATAAATTATACTTTAAAAATTGCGTTATTGCATGACTTATTTATAAAATGAATGTTTGACATTCTAACTTAGTGTATAGTTTCTTCTAAGTTTATATTGTTCGTTAATTTTAGAGAATCTTTAGGTAGTGGACTAGTGGTTATTTTTGGACATGTTTACATTAAATTATTTTGTGTTCGTAACATTAGGTATTGATCAATTTATACTTAAATTGAGATTCATCAATACCAAAGATACAATTTAAACTACAACAGCAAGTTTTATTTATGATATTAAATAATTTATGATTCCTGTTTTTTGTTATTATTCGACACGAACTCCTTTCATTTATTTAGTTAGGTACATCAGTTACGTCTATTTAAAAGGGAGCAAAATAAATGCGCTGTTTTAGAATTAATTTTATTTATTATCTAATTCCTATCAACGGGCATAATACAGATGCAAGAATAAATTGGTGTATCCGGTTGTGTTTACATTATTATTGCCATTATGACTGGGTAGCGGTTCCTGTTCATTCTATACTTACTTATCAATAGCGTAATAATCGCATTTCCCTTGAATTCTAGATATAGTCGAAAACACGGCTCTTACAAAATGTCATTATAGTTATTTATATATATACGCCGTTTGCAAGGAAAGCCTTATCATAAATTTAATTCGAGCTTCGAATGGGGGAAATAAAAATACAAAAATTAAGCAGTCAAATCAACCTTATGCGTATAGTAATTAGGTTCTACGATTTATATTTCGCTCAAACGAAGCTCTCCTTGTACTTACTTTTTTTTTGTATTTTTGGGTAGTATAATTACTTTTTTTTTTACCTACAACTTACATACTTAATACTTAGATCAACGAAACGTGTGGCTTCAGGTGACATTGGTGGGTAGAGTCTTTGTATAACTTGTTACACACGCGTTTCAATCGAAGTGCAATTTTAGAAGTAGGTACATAAATCATTATGTTATTATAGTTTTGTAAGCCTGGAATCACAAATTAATTATCAACGAAAGCTGAGACAAACAGTCCATTTTTAAGACAGTGTCAAAAATTATACAATTTTAAAAACATAATAAATGGAATATTTTTTTGTTAAATCCATGTAAATAAATCCTACGTGAAAAGAAATGCCTCACTAAACGCTGAACGGGGTCGGTACTCGGTACAGTCGGTACAGTCGGTACTAGTGGCCTAGCTCAGGAAAGGACACTGCCCAATTGTCTTAATTTATCTCCCCAGGTTATAAATATCCCAAGTAGAACCCATCTCTACAAATCACTCTCGATTTGAATACTTCACGCTTTCATCATATAAAAATGTATCATTATCATTATAAGTTTATATACTTACCTTGCTTTATTTAGTTGAAATTAAATATTCTAAATCTCGGGCAACATTCGAAACTTATTTTTAAATAATAACAACCTATGTAATGCCTTGATCTTTAGGTATTTACACGATTACCCTAAATAAAATCATTATAAAATTAAAAAAAAAACTATTAAAGCTCCACTCTTGTGAAACATTTATTTTATTGTTGTACAAGTACTGTGGCACAAGAAAAGGAGAATTTAGTAAATTAAAACTCGAAAATGCACGTCACGCTCATACGTTTCACGACAGAACCGTCTCATTGGGCATTTCCTAAACATAAAATAATGCTACGGCTATTTTAGGACTTTATAGTCATATACAAATACTCTACGATAAATAATTTTAATCGCCATTCTGTCGTGAAATAAGCGCGGTTACTTTTTGTCACATGAAACATATTCAGGGCGGCGAGACTAAGTGTTGACTCGCTTGCTGGAATTGGGTCGCGTGTAAAAAAACATAGTCCATAATATTAAAACAGGCTATCAAACAGTTCATTCATTCAATAGTTCAATTATAAAAAAGAGTTAAACTAATAATAAATGATACAAAACGAACTTCCACAGGATTTGATCTACAGTAACCTAGTTTTGCAAATAGTTTAAAGATAGGGTACGGTGTCGCGACACGCGATGATCGTGAATGTGACACAACACAAGCGTAGTACGGCTGCGTCGGGTGCGTGGGGCAGCGGCGGCGCGCGGCCGACGCCACCAGTCAGTCATTATGGTGGTATGTGCATCGCAAAATAAAACGACTGGGATAGCAAATGCACGCTGTTTAATGAGGTCTAAGTGTCTTTGATACATAAGTATACATACAATAGGTCTGTGGGACTTATAATGAACATACCAGCATAAATGACGGCGGCAGCCGCCGGCGGCACGCGCCTCTACAGCTGAATAAGTAGACAGACACAAGTACAGGAATTATGCTAAAACTAGTTGCCGCAGCACACGTCATCAACACCGCCGGCGATCGGCCTTCGCCCCTAAACTATAGGTGTTGATGTTCATGTGTTGCGTCCCGACTAGACTCCATCAGCGACATGCATTTATTTAAGCGCAAGTAGGCGCGATGTTTGCGGCCGTACCGGTCGTCGCTAAAACAGACGTTCGTACGGATCAACTTTGTTGTCGGCCAACATGTCGGCGATGGAGTATACCCGGTCGCGCTATACGGGGTGACACCGTCCGGATTACAATATCGCGTATACGCCGCCATCAACGGGGAACAGTGTTCGAGTTTATAAAACATGGAGGCACTGATCGCAACGCGCTCCAGGGAATCGCGGCCACTCAACTAACAAACGTTTCTCGTTAGAGACGCCAAGGACAAGGTGCCGTACGGTACGTATAATTATGGTTATAGCGCATTTTCATCGCTTGAAAAAGATCTAAGTATATATAAATTTAATTTGTATTGGTTTCACTATGATGATTATCACAACGTGGTAAGCATGTCTCCACTGGCAAGTGACGGCGGAACGCTTGACAAGGAACCACACGCGTTGCAAAAGTCATCTTGATAAAGTCAATCTATCGAAAACTAACGTAAAATTTCGCAACTACTTCGCAAAGAAAAAGCGTTTTCACAAATTTTACAGGTATTTATTAGAGGTTAAATTTATTTATATCATAATGTTAACGGGCCGTAAGCACTGTTGATTACAATAGACAGGCTACGTGACAACTAATAAATAACACAAATATTTTTCGACTTTTACAGGCATCGATGCGACAGAAGGGTACATGGGCAGGTGTGAAATCAATATGTCTCCCAGAACCACGACTGCGTCACCTCATGAGCCTGTATGAGCGACACGGGATACACAGGGCTTGGAGAGGTCGATGCGATAAACTGAACTCATTCGTTTCTGAATCCATTAATTTAGTGCCAGAATCTAGTACATACTACGGAGTGGCGTGCCGATGCGATCTATAAAAGAAGTCTGTGTACAGTCGATAACAAAACGACAGAATCGGACGGGCTGCTCAAATACTGTCTCAATAGGTTTTAACAGCTTCAGAGTTCAGTTTCACATATTTTTGAGCACCGCATCCGTTAACGAAAGCGCATTTCGCGGTTTGACAGTATCCCGTCTAACAACACGAACTTGCTTTTCTCGTTTATAGCCAAGTTACTCTCAATTGTGTTAGAAAACACATAGCGTTAAACTAGACGCGGCAATTCGTGCAGAGGCGCAAAGCATCACAACAACCGTTCCTAGCGTGTCACGGAACGTGGGAGTTCGTATGTATACAATACTGGCAAACACAGTAGTCACTACGCCGCAGTGCAACTGACGCGTATGCAATATTAAATGTAGGAAAAAATGTTCTCAACAAAATCCATCACGCACTAAAACGGCGATTGCAAAGCTCCGTGGCCCGCTACATCGCTTCGACAGACCGAGAGGAAAGTTGCACGATTTTCTAATAAGCCTATACATTTTACGTATATTTAGGCAGAGCGTTTATCGGTATGCAGCTCATAGCCAAAAATTTGTCAAAGAGACACGTAAGTTTCTCGAATTCCACGAATGGTCCGGCGTTTATCGCGACAACGCTCGGATAAAAAGCGCGTGTTTCATCGCATCGCACTGTAGCATTCCTGTCGATTCTGTCGACGCAGTTAGCGTACGGGTAGTTATCGGGTGTGTGTGGTGTTCGGCGCGGGTGTGAGGTGTGTGGCTGTTCCCTGGAGGCGGCGGTGTCAGGGTGTGGCGAGCCAGTGCGCGACGCGCGCGAGGCTGAGCACGTGGCGCGCGGCGCGGGAGGCGCGCCCCCCGCCGCGCCGCGCGCGCGCTCGCCGCCGCCGCGCAAGGAACCCCGCGCCCAACACCGACTGCTTTGTATGCGCCTCCTCTGCAACGAGAAACCCGTTGGCTTGATCAAAATTTTCATCACATTTAAAAGGGACAGTGACAAACAAAATATATCTTTTAATTTTGATCTCAATACGATTCTGGACAGGAGTTTAACAAAACTAGAGTAGAAATCTCATGTTACATAGATTTAAAAAAAAACACTATGGTGTTTTTTATACTCTAATCGGCCAGCTCGAGGTCGAACATGAACTAATGATAGCAACGCAGATATTATTTATTGATATCGGTAATCACATTCGCTTGTTTTTTTTATGAAAAATCCATCGCAGAAATAACTAACAATAGAAAGACAGCACTCAATCAAAAACCAATAAATAGCTAATCTGAATTAGATGGCCCACCCTATTGGTTAATTCCTATCAGTTACCTTTTCGCCGCCAAGCAGCTTTAAGTCACTCGCTGTCAAATGAAGGCGCATTTACACTGCATGTACTGTCTTCATATATCAAGTCAACGGCCTCGAAAAGGCTAATAGTTGCCTATTGGCTAATACACGTCAGCTGGGGGAAGTGAGTTCAAGCAACCACCCGAAGCCACGGTTCACTAGATACGTCTCATTCCAACTAAACCAGCAGAAAAGAATCACACTAATCGACACGTGACTCAATTCACCTTTAAAAAGTCCCCATAGTAAACAACAAGGAAACTCACGTGCACTCTACATGAAGTAATCCGGCGTCCGCCGAGTGACATGCGGCTCGCCGCGCCGCGGGGCCGGGTCAAACTGAAGGCTGCACACAAAACAAATCATTGACATCAACTCACCAACAAACACACAAACCACAGGTCCCTCCCCACGGTCATAAACTTCAATATCCATTATGCAACCGGCACAGCCGATAAAAATAGACTCGATCACCACAATCAAATCTATATCGTCATCACTTTGCGCTTATAATCATGCCGTAAAGATAACTTCTGGTAATTCCAGTTCCTTAGTGAATAAATTAAAATACAACCAAACGAGTTTCATGTACTACGAAGTGAACAAATGAATTCGGAATCGCGATAATCTGTTTTATCTTCGAATTCTCATAAAGTCATGCTATTTGATTAGCAAATATTTATTATTGTAATAAGAATAAGGCCATAGTCGGCTGAATAGTTTCCAAGTATTTCCCTCGTATGTTTATTTGTAAACAGTAATAAAAGTGAAAATAACTTACAATGAGTACTTAAGCGCATCATCCAATTCCATAATAGCCGCTTGATTACCACACCTGTAAAACACAATTAAATTAGACGAACATCCATTGTCCTCTCGACACAAGTCCGCCGCAGCAAACTCATCGCTTACACAATAGATAATTGGATGAAAGCGTGACGTCCAGTAAATCTCTAGGTTTGCGATACTACGTCACAATAATATTACATTATACTAAAGCTATAACACTATTACTTACATAAAACACACATCGTAATCGAAGAACACGGTGTTTAAACAATACGCAAACAAGGTATTCCAAACAACAGTGTAGTATCAATATCATATACATTCATGTTTATTTCCGCGCCACTTTCCTTGCCTCGTTAGCCGCGTTATGAACGCCATAATCCGTTTTATACATACATAACAAATTATAGCGTAATTAGAAACATGGTGTCCTCGTGTAATTATGCTACTTCCCTAACTTGGATTAGAGAAGCTTTGATGTGTTAAATTATCTTATGCTGGTCGAGAGCGATCGAAAAGTTGTTCACTTTAACGCTATCAATTTAAATTAGTATGAAAGTTTTTCGCTGTCAATTAAACTTAGTGCGACACCAAAATTAACCATATATCGTATGGATAATTTTCGTGTCCCACTACAAATTTTTCCAGTTAGGTGTTTTGTATGGTTAAATAACACTAACAATAACAGTGGTCCAACTTTTTGGTCCGTACCCAAATACTGGTTTGTATCTTGCAGGAGTAAGTATGTAGTATGTACCGACCTATAGCAGTAGTTGGGCGCTGAGAATATGGTGACGACGTTCCTGTCGTGGCACCAGTTGTAGCCCTCCATGACGAGCTGGTGAGCGCGCGAGACGAGCGTCAGCCCGTTGCTGTGGTTGAACGTCTCCGAGATGTCCTGGCCAAACGTGTAGCCGGCGCCGCGCGGCGATATGCCCCATCCGCCTCTGTGACACACAACATCATAACGCACAGTTAGGTTAAGTTCGTAGAACATTAAGATAAGTTTTGGTTTTGCGGCAGACGTCGTTTCATTATATCAAATTTAAGATGTTATAATATTAGGTTTTACACATAATAATCATAGAAAACATGCAGAAACAATTTACGCTAAAAATATGGTGTCAATGTGTAGGATTTAAAAGTTACCACGAATATCACAGTGCTAATTATTACAATTAAATCAAGCTACTAGCTACAACTAAGTCACTTCTTAAAAAACGTGATATTTCAATACAGGTCTTCACACTTCACCAATTACAACATAAAACGTCATAACTATTATTCCTATTCCCACATTCCTGCTGAAAATTCAATACTGTATTTATAATAATGCGTCTTGTACACGTACACAAATAAAGGATATTATTAGTATTTGTACTAAACTGTTTTCCTGCAATTACTCATTCAGTATCAAGTAATACTGACGTCATACTTTTCCGGTGTGAAGATCATTTTAGTAATTTATAATCATCTGCAAGACCAGGCGGTAATCAAGTAAATGACTCACTCTGCTATATCAATTAATAATGGGGCTGCACGTGCAAAAAGTGCAAGTGCGAGAGCGAAACTAATGGTCAAATCGTGGGAAACGTGTTTACTCCGAATTGTTATTGTTAAATACTTAATTTGCTTCAGAAAACAATACAAATAATACGAGCTCGATGTACAGATGTACCATAAGTACTTACATCTATGAATGCTGTTGTGTTGTAAAATCTGACCATTATTAGATGAGCAATCTTGCTATGGAATTTCATCAGAAGTAATTTCTACTTCATATGGTTAGTCTCAAAACAACGCCCTCATGACAGACCCCATAATACATATAATATAAGTATACACAATAAGTATTAGCTACATTAACACAAGCAGGTGAATCTGATATTTATTATCAAGTCTTCTGGATAGTACTCCCTTCTCAATGTGAATACTCAAAGCCAAACGGACTTGGTGAGATAGAATAGAACCATACATCGGCCATTAAAACCTTCTAAGGCAAGTTATGGAAAAATCTGTTTAACAACAGGCCAATTAGCAACTTATTGCCAATATAAATATCGTGCAAAAAGGATCAACAAACTCATCATAAAATCAATACTGGATGTTTTCATTGTTCGAGATAGCAGTTATCGAGTAGAGCGAGACACAACAATATAATCTCGAGTAGGAATTATTAAGCGCTGTTAATTGGATCATGGCACGCGGAAGATGGCTCAACCGAATCTAGTGTACCCTTGACTTGGTTATCGAATTCGGCCGTTTAAAGGGGGCTTAAATTGTTAAAAGGTCAGTGACACATTTGTTCATTTAATACTGTAGTCATAATTAGATTAATCTGAGCGGACAAGATTAATAAGTAGAAGAATAATAAAAACCTTAAACTAACCCCCAAACCTTAAGTAAAAGATGGTTTATTTCAATGTTAAACCTGAATAGTAATCAATATTAAGTAATGCACTTACAAAAATTGGTTCTTTCTTGTCAACACTAATCTTACTAATATTATAAATGTGAAAGTTTGTGAGTTTGGATGTTTGTTACTCTTTCACGCCGGAACGGCTGGACAGATCTGGATGAAATTTGGAACATAGATAGATTATAGTCTGGAATAACACATAGGCTACTTTTTATCCCGGAAAATTGCGTAATTCCTGCGGGATAGCGATAAACGAATTCTATGCAGACGGAGTTGCGGGCAACAGCTAGTACCAAAATACCACAAATAATAATAACAAGTAGCATTGTAAATTCCGATCATTAAAATATGAATTAGAAAATTTAAACAAACTGACCTATCATCAGGGTCGCTCCAGAGCAGATCGCACATGGGTCCCTCGTGCGGCACCTCCTGCAGACGGTCCAGGGCTCGGATGTGGTCCAGGGTGTCGATAGAGGGGCTCAAGCCTCCGTGGAGGCAGAAGATCTGGCCGTCCACCAGCGCGGTAAGAGGCAGGAAGTCGAACAGGTCCGTGAAATGCTTCCACACGGACGCGTTGCCGTACTTGCGCAGGCACTCGTCGTAGAACCCGTATACTTGGGTGATCTGACGGGACTCGTGGTTGCCGCGCAGGATTGTTATTCTCTCGCGGTATCTGACCTGGAAATGTTCATTTATGACAATTTGACCGCTTTGCGTAATTTAGTGTTAGTTCAGAATAAATGAGAATATAATGAAGGATTGTGTTAAGTCGCAAACATTTCAATTACCTATTAAACCCTGTTCAAACATCCATCCTTATAAATCTCATAATATCCACACATGCACATTTTAGGACTCGGAAACTTATAAGCGTTAATAAACCGGCTCGCAACAATTCAAACCAAATTTATAAAGCAGAAAGTGCGTTTATTTGTCCTTCACCGCGAACTACTCAAGAGATTCCATTTTAATACATATTATACCATCTATCACCATATTTCCAAGTCTAATGAGCAATGTCATGCGTAGTAAAGTCTGTTTCTTTCCTACAACAGGAATAAGTTGCAAATAAATTGTGATGTCACAAAACAACATCAATAATTGTTATTTCACGAGCTCGCAAAATTATTACGAATCACGAAATTTGATTTAAACAACCTTTCAATAGCATAGGTGTAGAAAAATTAGAAGCGCCTAGGCTATTTTAAAATTACTAAATCTGTTAGGTACATTGCGGGTCACCGGTCACCGCCCACCTTATAATACGTATAAATAAAGGTGAATCTAACGTCATGACCACTCATCGACCGCTGCCGCTGCTACGGTCATTACATGCTTTAAGATCCAACAGTCACGCTAAGACCACCGCATTAACTAATCAAAACTATTCCAAAATAAAACAAAGGTGTGGGGTGTGGCCTCGTGAATGTAAATAAACAATTTCCCATTTTCGAGAACCAATGAAACACTTTATTATGAAAGTATCTGATATTCCGGCAGATACGGCGTGATGTCAACATCGCATTATCAGAGATAAATGATAAGAAAGTAGTTTCCTCTCACGTATGCCAAGTGTGATATCGAGTGGAAATAGGGTCGTGCTTTCGTTGGGCGATCGTAAACTATGATTGTTTGATGAATAAACAAAAGTATAAAGCGGACCGCTGTGAGTTATTATCCGCAATTTGTAAATATTTGGAGTAGGAGGAAACGGATATTTGTTAAAATATTTTTAGTTTTCATTTTTAAGTAGATATTTAGCAATAATAAATAGGTATATGTTAGTCGAATCCTTATGTCATTTTCTGCACGTATAGCGCACAATTAAAGGCCGTAGGACGGGAAATAAGATATTAAGCTGAATGTTTCCTTCTTTGACCTCTAAAGGCGTGCATCCACGCGAGGCCGCGAAGTATTTTGCGCTAAACAAGCCTAATTAGTTTCGCAAAGAGAACATGCGACTTAATATTACCTAACTTGATTTCAAAAAGGTCAAATAAATGTCGAGATGGAATGGAATCGCGAGCCGAGTACAGCTGTTTCTTCGATTGTATACAAATACACAAAGAGCGTGTGAAAATAACTGACAGGCAACCTCCGGCATGAGAAACGTTGCAAAAAGAGGATTTTATGCCAACTCTTAAGTTGTTGCCATAATGCCGTATGGATGCTATCATTGCGTTAAAAACGCTTCAAAAATTTACATTAAAACAGATGTTAGCGATTACTCCGTCGTAAATACAACCCGTTAATTAAACACATCAGTTTTGGTACATCAATAATGACACGTGAAACCTCAAATTGATATACATAACGCTTTGATCAATCAGATGGTATAATTGAATTAATGTTGTCGCCGCAGTCACCAAACATGCCTTTTTTTTAAAGTCAGCGCAATGCGACTGACAAGGTATCAAACCTATTCCTAAAATTAAGCTTAACGATGGCAGTGCAACGAAGCGATGTGAGCAAATTTTGTAGATAACAGATCAACAGTGCCATAAAGGAGATCATGATAGATACTTTACGGTTTCTAAGTATGAGCCACTTGACAAGTCATAAAATCTGCACTGAATTCACGGATTATTAATTGGTGACGCCATTTTGAGGCACTTATCTCAGTGGTTTGGTTCCGCACTGATTCGGTTAAAATGAACAGGCCCGATAAAATTATCAACATTGTAACTCGTAAAACGCGAATTATACTTGATGGCCTTGATGAGTTAAAAAGTAACAGTACCCAGTGTAGTGCATCAACAAGCCTAAAGAGTGAGCATTGAATGTAAAGCCGTCGAAAGCGACATATCCTTCGAAGAAGAAATATCTTGAGAATTTAAAAATAGCACTTGGACACGTACATTTCCAATAAAGCCATGTCGGGAGAAGAGAGCGTGCACTATAGCATTGTTTATTTACGTCAAGGAAGGCACGTGAGCAAGTGGTCAGCTGTTGGTAAGTAAGCACCAACACCCATAGACATCCGCAACACTTAGAGGATTGCAGATCCGTTGCCAGCTTAGAGGGGTAAGGGGTCATCCATAAAGTACGTCACACATTTAGGGAGGGGCGGGTCTGGAAATTTGTGACACACGAACAAAATAATTGCAGTCTTCATAGTAAACCGTGTGACAAGGGCGGAAGGGGGGCTCTAGAAATCGTGAAATTGGTGTGACGTACTTTATGTATGGCCCCTAAGATAGAATACCTCATGTCAGGAATTTCACCGATAGTCTTACTCTCCACGCCAGAACACATCAGCGCAAACTCTGCTGCTCTTTAGTAGGATTTGCTAGTATGATGGTGGTATCTTTCACGCAAAATCAAACAAGTCCCGAGTGCACCAAGCGGAGTTTGCCACTGACTGCCTCTTGTCAAATGCATCCGTAAAAAAAACCTCCTAGGGTCTGGGCAGTAGAACTGGCCTTACCTTAAGCGCAACCAGCAATGTGACAGTCTCGACACTGTAGTAGCCGCGGTCGACATAATCGCCCATGAACAGATAGTTGGTGTCCGGCGAGCGGCCGCCGATGCGGAACAGCTCCATCAGATCGTGGAACTGGCCGTGCACGTCGCCGCATACCGTCACGGGGCATTTCACCTCCTGGACGTTCGACTCCTTCGTCAGAATCTCCTTTGCCTGTAAAAGAGGGGTCACTATGTAACGACGCTACATCGAAAACGCATTTTTCGCGCGTATAAGGGTGTTAACGATTTGTCGTTCGTTATTGAAGATTTTGATGAAAGATTGGTTACTCTACCGTTATTTTTATAGTACAGAATCATATAACCATATATCCCGCGGTGTTCCACGCAACAGGCATTTGCCGTTGGGATTCCAGTTCCCGCAGCGTAAATTATTTGTTCTTATTAAAAGCTTTAACATTAACACCTAATAATTCAGCTTGCTTACGTATTAATTATGCGTCCTACTGGGCACAGTAGGCCTACTTTTATGACGGTTAGACATCAACTACAACTCCCAATTTAATCTAATTTGATTGGAAATTTCTTAGTTCTTCATTCTTAACAATTGCACGTTGCTAATTGCTCAATTATTGTTTCAGAGTAAAGTGGTTATCGTAAAATCTTACAACTTTTTAATTCATAATCCTGAGCTCGTTCTCAACGTATGATAACAAATTGTAGCATGCGAGATATCTTAACAAAAAAATACCTAGCAGTCGTGGAATGTCTCAATAATGTTCAGAAGGGTTCATCGCAAGCTTAAGGTCAGTCACCTAGTGTTTGCGTCTACGGTACGTTCAACTTGGGGTAAGTATTATATCCACAGGGACAATGCAAAGCGAAAGCCCGGTCCTGAATTATAGATCGGGTGATAACGATAATGACCGCGCCGGGCTGTCGCACCCCCGTTCGGAAAGCGGAAATTTGAGCGTCTCTAAAATGATTTATTTCCAAGAAAGAGAACACTAATTCTTTATTTTATTACGGAAATATTAAACCGGGACTGTAAGAACGTACGTACGTCGTGGGTTGTCTTGGGAGACGGTGGTATTTGGTGTAGTATAGACGGTGTACTCAAGCTTTGAAAAGGAACTCCTATAGTTTGAATCGTATTGCTGTCTTTTATGCTGTTGGTGAGGGTGTGTCACACAGACGCGGCTTAATGAACACTTACAGATATGTATGTACACACAGCAAAGCTATTCGGTAAGCAGGATAGATACGGCGCGAGCGTGCGTAGGTGCTTACCTGATTATATTGCCGTGTGTACATGGAAAGAAGTTGGCTTTAATTCCAAGGATACGCGTAATCTTCTTTGGTATCACCATAGTAGGGTGAAGAAGAAATTTAATATACATGTACACATAAATGCTGCCTACATATTAACTATAATAGAGTTAAATAGGTATTTACTCATTCATTATTTTCAAGGTGAACATTAGAATGAAAGCTGTAGGTAAGGTATAGTTTTTCGTAACATCCGAAAAACAAGAGATTATGCCATGATAATGATAAGCTAAGTAGGTGTATTATGTGGTTATATTTATATAAGATAAATTAAAATATATATACATTCCTGATCCAGTATCTAACCAAAACTAATCAAAATTATATCTAACATAATAATTATGTAACAAAGGCCTGTCTGTCTTTTTAGGAGTTCATGCCTTAAAAGGCATTAAGAGTCGTTTTCAAAACACATGTTAGTTAAGGGCCTTAATTAAAACAAAAGTTTATCGATTTTTTTGTGTTACGACTTTTTCATCCTTATTGCAATAGAATAAAGGTGAAACGGTCGTAACACAATAGAATCAATTAATTTTTGTTGTGATTAAGCCATTAACTATGTATTTTTTTTTAAATGACTCATTAACTAATTGTGGTAGGATTACTTTGTTGCCTGTCTGTCTGTCTAGACCCTTTTTCATAGAAACACACAGAAGTATCTAGTTCAAATTAATAGGAGATACATACATAAGAATCTTGACCCTTGCAACTGAAAAAATTTAAAAGTTCATACAATACAAATATGCATTGTCATAAAAAATCGTGGGAATCAAAGATTACCCTATTGATAAAAGGATAGTTTGATTAGACTAAGTATTAGTGTCTTGTCACAAATTGCAAACTGTCATGCACAATTCCCAGCTACTTTCAAGGATTACCTTAAGTACTGTAACATCAAATTAAAATCGTGAAACATCCTCATCCAATATTTCAAACATTTTACCACATCCAGTTACTAAAACATAAATACATCTACCAACCCTATACTTAACCAATGAACTACTTTGCCACTACAAAACAATTGTTCAATTAACTAGGCACCAGCTAAACGCTGATATGCTCGAATTAAGGTTGCCACTTGTCTGCATCCCGCTGTGATTGCATTGATTCAATCACATCCTGGTTCCAAGGTCAATGATACATGTATTTATACACACTTTAACCAGTATATCATCTTAAAATCTCCTAAACTCTCTCTCCTAAAACCTCCTAAATATAAATGATATTAAACCTTTTAAAAATACACTACATAAATACTTGCTGTAGAAATCCTACTACACCCTTCAGGAATTTTTTGATTATAGGATTCATAAGCAGACAAGTGTGTTTTATAAATTAAAGTTGTTTACTTTCTGTCTAATGGCAAACATAACAGAAAGTAACATAGCAACAAATTTTTTTGAGATACCTACACAAGCTACTTACCTGCCAACCTTTAAAAATGCTGTTTGCTAATGGTACTTTATTGTATTACATACAGAGAGGGTATATCAAGTTTCAATTCCCTTTCCTTTCAAGTTAACTAAGATATAAAAAACATTAAAATGATTGTAATACTTACAGGTGCGAAGTAGTTAAATAGGACTAGATATATGTGCTTAATGCATCAAGACTAGCTAAACTTATGTACATATGTATTGTTTATATGCTAATACTTCTTCAATCAAGGTGATTATGATTGTTTACTATAGCATAGCCTCATATCATTTTATTAGTTTAATAATCATGATAGCCTTTAGATTGCAAAAGCCATGGGCTGACTTTTTTTCAATGCAATGATAGAGCAAAATTTTATCCTAAAAAAAATAATAATACCATCAAATACCCCATTATGATAGTGTTTGATTTTTAGTTCATATTTTATGTGAATTATTTGAATACAACTCTAATATGTGCACCAGACTTATTGCACCACTCTGTTCTCATGGGCATAAGTAAAAAAATACAAATGAACTTTATACCTATTCATATTTTATGAATATCACATTCTAAGCTACACATTATGATATACCTAATTGTATTGTTTTTCATACTATTAATCATTCATGGTAAGGTCACTAAGCATTATATATTTAGCAAAAACATCGCAACTTTTATTGCACTGAATTAAATATCAGAACATAAATAATTGTGTCCCTATGTTTCTGTTAACACTATGTAGTAATTTAATTAATCACTAATAATGTACATGACTACCATTGATACTAAATCTGTAATCAACCTAAATTAATATGCAAAAATGGTCATGTTAGTTCAAAAGTGATGTGTTTAAAGTCAAATCTACATCATATCCTGGATAAGCCCCTTTCTTTAAGAAAGGTGAACTGTAGATATACATTCATGTATGATTTATGTATTATATTTGATTGTGCTTATTGCCCAGATTATAGAGCATTACACTTCCTGTTAGACATTTCAAGAGCTGTTTCACAATTTCCTGTACTTCATATCAATACTAAAGTCACAAGTGAAAAAATTGTGTCAAATGAAATATCAATCAAAACAAATATTAAATTTTAGTTTTCAATGCAAATGGGATGGCATTTACCAAAGCATTAAACAAAAGTGTTTACTTGAAACAAGTCAATTATAAACTTTAGCTAAGGAAGGTACCTACTGTGCGTAAACTTTAATTTTTCATTTTAGTGTCAAGGCCTATGTAACATAACACAATGATGCCATGTTATTCAAAATTTTATCAGACAATATTAACAAAATTGATCACACATCATCTGCCTCAGAAACAGTGCCATCCGAAACTAACATCCCAAAATATAATTTAAATACTGCCTAAGCATTATAACTTTGTTCTTGAAATTTAAAGGAAATTTGTAAACCTAATGCTTGGTGAGTTACATTTGAAACAAAGACATAAATGTAATTGAATTTAGGTATACCTACTAATATTTCAGGCATCACGTTTACTTATTTTACCTACCCCCTGAGATATAGATAATTAATTCGTCAAAGATGAATGACAGATAGCTTATCACAAGATACCTAATGCAAAAAGGAAAACAGTTGCTGCTCGCGAATTAATAAATAGCGGGCATCATTTCCGCGAGTCGTCTAAAAATATCCTGTTCAATTAGGCTATATCGCACTGGAGAGAATGATGGCTGGGTGTGGTGTCTAGCTTAGACGAGCATCCCATACAAATGCATTCGCCTACAACATGACACTAATCTGACAACCCTCCAGTCCTCCAAACACGCTTAGGTCCCTGACGAAAAACACCCGCTCCCACTTGTGTCGGTTCGGTATGCGACACTAGTTCTACATCATGTAGGTATATGAATCATACAATATAATACTCTAATGGACATCAAAACCTCACAACACTCACTGAAACATACACAAAACACTTCCCCCGACATAAAACATAACTAACAAAGCTACGTTACCTTGTCGCATAACGTTTTCACTTGATTTTCTGTCAATTGCTTGCATTCGTTTAGCTGCTCAATCCATTGATCCAATTCTTTTAACGCTGCCTTGTCCTCCATACTTTTGGATTGTGAAATTAACGTACGAGACGTTAAATAAGGTTTAAAAGTGTCTTATCTTTTAATCGTACACAAAACCATGCGAATAAACTATTTTTCACTCTACCGAAAAACTGACTACGGCGGACACTTACAAAATGGCGTACCTTTGGCGTGACGTCAGTTATTACGAAGAATCTATTCCTACAATCATAAAACGTTCCGATTTAAGCAAGTCAGAAAAGCATTTAAGGTACAGTAGGTAGGAAATCCCTAACGACCTATTTGTTATTGATTTATTTAAATTAAATTTACTGAACTAGGCGTTAATATGATTTACGGAAGTCTGTAAGTGTTAGAAGCACTGACAAAAACATAGGAGTTTGTTATTTCACAATCGCCATGAGCTAAATGAGCTACATCTATTGTGACACAAATATAATTTTCATACAAAACCTAGACTCTTGCACCTTTATTCTAATCAAAATTATATTTTATTTTACACAAAGGACAATTATTGAAATATATGTTTCGTCATTTTTCATATCTCAGCAATATTTTTATTAAATTTAAAAGTTTTTATTTTAGAAAATCTTAAACAGCAAATTAAAAGAGGTGCCAAAATCTACTGATGATTTACAAGTGTGAGAAAAGGAAAAGTAAGGCGATTTATGAGGAATTTCAAAAGGAAAACCCGCTCCGTTCCGTCGACAATGAAACATAGCTTTGACATGTAGTACTCTCTATTTTCTCTATGGTAATGCTGGATATTTCTACGTTTTCTTTTTAAATTTGAAAGCCGTACACAAAATGCAGAAGCGATCTAAACTTCTCAAGATATTATTCCATGAGGTATAACTCCTAACAGAATAAATATTTCAATACATACGGTCTATGCATTTATTTTATTGTATTGCAAACTGCGCTGCTAATAACATACGGTCTGACTTTAACTTGCCTGTATTTTGTCATTTTTGTCCAGAAACCAGGCCATATGCCATATAAAAAAAAAATAACGACCGTGGTCTGGATTTGTCTATGACCTGATTAATTGAGTGTTGCCAAAGAAGTCACATTTAGCTAAATTATGGAATATTTGTTTCAAAACGGTCCCGATTTCATTTTCATGCTTTTAATAGCTATCTTTTCTTTTTGATATTTTTATTACTGAAACAACTTCTATATGGTGTGTTCATTAAGGCTTAACATACATTTTATTAATGCTAAATGTGGCCTGTAGGTACCTGTTAGGTACCTTAGGCTCTGTCTACCTCGTAAGGGATAAAGACGTGACTTGTGTATGTATGTATGTATGTAATAAATGCATGTAGGTTTCATGATTAGCTTCGACAAAAATCTCTAAAGTAATGAAATGTACATCAACATCTCTTTTCTAATGCACACAATATTAAAGCAGTTTTTCACAAATTTCTATAACGCACAGTTATGTAACTTATAAGTAATCTTTTATTTTATGTTTAGCATAATGCTGCAAATGTAGGTAATGTAGCCATTAAGGTTATTCAAGATAAAATTGGCGACGGATGGATTATTCTACTAAGTGACTGCTCCACCTTTTAGGCTAGTTCATTTCAAGGAAATTTTGAATGTGGTAGAATAAGAATAAGTGTTCTCTATATTATCAAAATACGCATGTCAGCTGAGAAATATCAAACATGTCTCGATTACCATCCGAACGTCCTGGCCCGGCAGCTAACAATGATCGACTATCAGAGGCGACTCAAAAGACATACCATCCAAGAAATAAAGTCACGATTCTAGTTTCGGTTACCTCAAATGAGTGATTGCGTCTTTCTGGAGAGCACACTCTGAAACGCGAAGAAGCCTGCAACATATCTGATCAGTCTTTTCGGACTGATAGCAGACTACATAAAGAAAGAAAAAAAAAAACAGTGACTACCACAAACCACAAACCTCTATTCATGAATCCATACTAACATTATGAATGCGAAAGTGTACCTGTCTTTATTTATCTGTTAAATCTTCACGCTTAAATACTAAACTAATTTAGTTTAGTTGGAATTTTATTAAGAGAACAAATTTTGACGTTTAGGCTGCATTATATCAGTATCCACATCACCGAAGCTTAAATTCGGCTACTTCAGCTATGAGAAATGGCAACAGCTGGCTCTGCGTTGTTGGCAATACTGTTCAACTCTTGTCATTGTCACTTAATATTGTCTTTGTCTGTGGGTCGCTGTTCAACCATCTTTCTTTTTCTTTTCGTGGCGTTGCTGAGTGTCGTCGGACGGTGCTCAGCCATAAATAATATTTAAAAATGACTGAAACATTGAAGCTTAGAGGCACTCTTTGTGGCCACAATGGGTGGGTTACGCAAATTGCGACAAACCCTAAATATCCTGACATGATCTTGTCTTCTTCTCGAGGTAAGGTTATAACTTTTGATTCGCGTTTGTATCCGTAATTATCAGTTGAATCATTTTAGAAATATAACATCATTCATGTAAAATGTATCCTTCTTATCATGAAATTCGATATTTACTCTCTATTTTGATTATATGATGAAACAATCTTTTGCCACGCGATTCCTGAGCGGCAAGCGGATATGGGGCTGATGTTAACTATTTAATAATATCTTTGACGCCCCTTGAAACATGTCACTTATTTGAATCTTTTATTTCAGACAAGACCCTCATCGTGTGGAAGTTGACCAGAGACGAAACCAACTACGGCGTGCCTCAGAAGCGTCTGTACGGTCACTCTCACTTCATCTCGGACGTAGTTTTGTCTAGCGATGGAAACTATGCCCTGTCCGGGTCATGGGACAAGACTCTGCGTCTGTGGGATCTCGCCGCTGGCAAGACCACCCGTCGTTTTGAAGACCATACTAAGGTGTGACAGGATTACCTACTATCGTTAGTGATAAGAGCCGATGCGCGGCAGAAGATATAGTTTGCGCCTTTGCGAGGCAGAAGACGCGAAGGATGTGTGTAGTGTTAAGCGCCTTTGCGAGGCAGAAGACTGAACTATTACGCTGATACCTATTGTCAGTAAGTAGTAGTTTTTAAGTCTCAGTTGAAACTTCCTGTTTTTTAACATTTTTTCGAGCAATTTATGACGCGTTCGGCGGCACTTCTGACGTCTATTCTACAACCACGTGCTGGAATGTATTTCTTCCTTATTACAACAAAAAAAAAATTCAATGCGAACAGTACCTAACTTTATTTTTCTCGCAGGACGTCCTCTCGGTGGCCTTCTCAGTCGACAACAGACAGATTGTCTCTGGCTCTCGGGACAAGACCATCAAGTTGTGGAACACCCTTGCAGAGTGCAAGTACACCATCCAAGATGATGGACACAGCGACTGGGTGTCGTGCGTGCGATTCTCGCCAAATCACGCCAATCCCATCATTGTGTCTGCTGGTTGGGACCGTACTGTCAAGGTTTGTTTCAGTACTTTACTAATTTTACACTAATTTCAGGGATACATTTTTATGCCCGTTAAAGACTAACCCTCTTATTCATAAACGCTCTGTAGGCTTCTGCTAACTTAGCAATTGTTTGATACAGAAGAACTATTGCTAAGTTACCTAACTAGCTAACCTTCTTAGGTTCACACTTGTTAGCCAATAAAGTGATAGTTCTCCATCCCATGGGAATTTGGAAAAATTGATGGTGTGTTGCTAGATTGGTCTCAACAAATTATTATATAAGGACATTCTAAGCTGCTATTTGTCTTTTATTTCTAAGGTTACTTTGTAACTATTCCTAATAGTGTTGTACTTACTAATTTAATGTTAAATTTTATTGTTAACAGGTCTGGCATCTTACCAACTGCAAGCTCAAGATTAACCATCTTGGTCACTCAGGTTACCTGAACACAGTTACTGTCTCCCCTGATGGCTCTCTATGCGCCTCCGGTGGCAAGGACATGAAAGCTATGCTCTGGGACCTGAATGACGGCAAACGCTTGCACACCCTAGACCACAATGACATCATTACGGCCCTGTGCTTCTCCCCCAACAGATATTGGCTGTGTGCTGCATATGGACCCTCTATCAAGATCTGGGTAAGTAGTTGGGTCTTTATATTTTTTTATTTTAACTGACCGTAATAGATAATAGCTCTTGATACATTTTAAGTAAGCTGACTGGGGACATGATTTAGTTTCCTACAGAGGCAAAAGTGGATGAAAAACCACTACATTGCCAGAAGAAGTGTCCCAATAATAATACCACTTTTTGTCCTTGTCTGTATCATATTAGTCCATTATATAGTCATGGCTCAAATTAGCTACAAATTTAATGTGGATTATTTTGTTTAGGATCTGGAAAGCAAGGAGATGGTGGAAGAACTCCGCCCTGAGATCATCAACCAAGCACAGACCTCGAAGTCTGACCCTCCTCAGTGCCTCTCCCTCGCCTGGTCCACAGACGGTCAGACCCTCTTTGCTGGATACTCCGACAACATCATCAGAGTATGGCAGGTGTCAGTATCTGCACGATAAAGTGGTTTCATTTATTTTTGTGCTTCTAATTTCAATGTGAATGGGAAAAAATAAATGAAAGGACTGACATAAATTTGTTTTCATTGTATACCATCCTGTACAAGTAAAATGATCTTATCATAATTGACATTCCATTGGTATGTAAAGTAATGTTCGGAAATAGCAGTCCATAATAATCATTTTGTTTGATCAAATGTAGATTTCAAGTACATAAATAATTCATCATGAACATCCTTTATAAATCATAAATGTATTCCAAATGGGAGATTACTTGTTGATAAGTAATATGTAAATAATAGTTTTTAAATAATTTTATTTGTATAATAAGTTAATTAAAATAGTCATGTGATATACCCAAGTACATGCTCTTATTACTACCCAAACACAATTAAACATTAGAAGTTATTAACTATCCAACACCTGAAATTTATTCAACAGTTTTTAATGGAAGACCAGACTCATCTAAAAGATGTGAACCATCAATAACTTCAGTGGGCCCTTCTCCAACTTTAGTGTAGATCACATATTTTATCAAATCCTCCTTGGTCTCTGCTGTCAATGTCATCTTGTCTAGAAAATCGTTGCCAATTAGCTCTGTTGTATATTTGAGACCAGTAACTAAATTATCAGGATTAGAACAGGGAAATACATGTTTTATGATGGAAATCATTTTAGGCACTTCTTTTTCAAGGAGGTACAAACAGGCATTAGGGCCTGCATCAAAAGTGTAGGCCACTTTTACTTCACCACAAAGATTATTGTACTTGTGAATGGTCTCTATTATCTTATAAGACACTTCTGTCAAGTAAACAAATGGTGGATAAGAATCCATACACACGGCATGAAATTGGTTGCTGTCTTTCATGGCAATCTCGCCGAATTGCGGAAAGTTTCTTTCTTTGATTGCTTGGATGATGCTTTTAGTTCTTTGGGGTACACAATGCTTAATGCGGTATTTGAGAAGTTCTGAAGTCTCCGATGTAATATTCATGCCTCTAGTTGAACTAGTTTTCTTCATCTGGTCACCAACGACTAGGATAAGCGTTCGCATTTCGGGCCAGTGTGAGGCATCAGCAATCTGAGTTGCGATAGAATCTTTTCCGCTAGGATCCGTACCTGCGTGCCATTGCACAAATCCGCCGTAAACGCTTCTGCAGGCGCTGCCGGACCCCAATCTTGCTACGCAACTCACGTCTGACTTCACTTTATACAGTTTGGCCAACGCTGTTACTAAGCAGGCATATCCTGCGGCAGAGGAAGCCAAACCCGCTGCTGTTGGAAAGTTATTCACAGAGCATACGCGAACCTTCCAAGTCAGGAAATTGTCATCGACAGTTTTCTCTTTAGCAGCAATAGACTTAATCGCCTCAAGACAATTAATTAGACGTTGGTTTGAGAAGGATTCTTTCTTGCCGTTCAGCCATATCTCATTGCCGGTAAGCTGCGAACTAGCAAACACAGATGTTTTGGCACACATTACACTTGTATCTAAAGTAGCACTAACGGAGTCATTTAACGGTAATATTAGGTTTTCATCGCGTTTTCCCCAGTATTTTATGACAGCTATATTTACAGGGGCAACGACTGTTACTACGGAACTACTCATTTTATTATTTCAATAAAAATATTAAAATTGATTTCAAAAACGTCTGCACTGGCGCGGAAAACGACAATTTAATGCAAGTAAACGGTACAAGTTTGGCATTAAAAACAAATTTTGACGTGGACTAACTGAGGCTGTTCAAGTAATGGCAATAATCGCAGTAAGTAGTGAATTATTAGTCTGTGCACAAAGTATAAATTATTATATTAAATGTTTGATTTTGTTGAATCATAAAATTACAAGGCTCTTTGATACAGTTTATCATTTGCCAACGTTTTCCCAAGTGGATTTAACAAAATACGATGTATCTTGATTTTTGGCTTGCTACTGTGAACAGCGCCACCTCGTGGGAGATGCTGTTTCACGCAGCTCTTGTTCAGTTTAACTATTTGTTTTCTTTATTCTTCCTCATGCAATCCCGAAATCCGCCCATAAGTACATTTTTCCGTGTTATTTCATTCATTACATCAGTAGATAGAGACTAGAATATAGTACAACTGCATATTTCTTAAGTTATTTTATTATAGTGGGTCAAAAGGATAAACATTTATTCAAAATATACAATAAAATAAATGAGTACTTAACTTTCTCCCCAATTACGTCCTGGCAGTTTTTATTAGGTATTAAAATTATTTGACATATTTTTAAAACATATATGTAGTTTAATTTAGAAAAACAAGTAGGTATATAGGTTTGTTATAGCTTGCTTTACAGTCTATCTCCACTTAAATGTATGAATAAACAAAATATATTCTTAGATATTAAATCCTTAGTTTATTTTGAGAGCACAAGGTATTCACAGAGCTCTCTCATCAAACTTGCATTATTTATTTCCTTGAATGTACTTGTTTCTAATGCACTCACATTTTTTTTGATGAATTTCAAAGCTGCAGCTTTTAAATCATCCGAATTGTACATGTCTGCTACTATTAGAACCTCTAGGACATTATCTATATTCAGTTGCTGCCCCAGTGCATGCTGCGATAGCTCTCTTAGGCCTTTGAGGTCATATTTGTCTGCTAGCATGAGTAAATTAAACCAGTTACTATTCTCTAAATCTTTCACAGTCCCAGTGTAGATGAATTCCAATATGCAACTGAGGTCCTCTTTCCCCACATCCACTAACTTAACATAGTTGTTCAGACTCTCAGCTGTAGCTTCTTTCAGCATAGCTTTGAACACCTCGCTGTGTACCACCAGGATTGCTTTGTGCACTTGGAACTTTTCACCATCCACTGATTCAATTGTAAAATCACAACCAATGGACTCGGACAGTATTGCTCCAAAATCGTGACTGGCTTTAACATTTTCAATAATTTCACGGTTTAAGCCATAGCTTTCTGGATATGAGAGTGCTATGTACAATTTCTTATCCTTTAGTTGATCAACATCTAGTTCAGAAAAGCTGTAGGTGGTTAAGTAGTTTAAACCTCCTTCAAGTGCGTTTTCGAATTTGTGCTCTTTAGTAATTGAAGAGAGGAAGGCCTTCCCATTCTTTTTGTCGACTTTTATATCATTGCCCTCATTAACTGCGATCGTGAATGATCCCTCATGGCGATTGTTGACAAATAAATGAAGGAGGAATATGCAGCCGACAGACTCTACTTTAGCGGTGAAAGAGTAATCTAGGACGTCATTGATATAAGTGTTCCCTATATCATAAAAGTGAGGACGATGTAGTTTCTCGTATATCTTGTCAATACTTATCCACCTTGCGTCTCGAGTCTGGCAGCTTTTGTTGCGCCAGCTCACGATATCGGTATTTTCCTGGAAAATATTTAATGTTAAGATTGCGCATGTCGCACAAAAGTATGATTCATCTGGTAGAATTAGAAACTATCGACACTTTACCCGCACATTATCCATAGTATCTTCATCCATGTTTTCAACAGTGTTTTTCTTGCTTATTTTTGGTGAACTCATTTCTTTTAGCTTTAATAAAACAATATTTAAAATTGCACCATTAATTTACAACAGTAATCTAACGAAGCTGATAAGTACTGTATGTATTTCACAACACAAAAACAGGATATTTGACAGTACGAATTTGACATTGACAGTGTTAAAGCATGTTTACCATTCGTAAAAAATAACGTAGTAGACAACTTTTCCGCAAGATCTTTTTTATTTTATTTAGATAAACAGGTAAGGTTAGAACATTGTACAAAGCAGCGTATCGAGAAAACTTTGTATTGAATTGCAATTACAATGCAATGATTGCAATTTATTGCAAATTGAACACGCAATGCGGAAGATAGCACAGAAACAAGAGGGGAGGATGAGTAGAGAGGTGATGGAAAGGTAAACGTGAAGAAAGGCAAAAATATTGATTCAAATTGGTTGATATAGAAATCTTGTTTCGCGTTGTAGTAAGATAAATAAAGGGCAAATAATTCTTAAACATTAATATTTATGGTGTTTGATAAGATCATTAGAGACTGAAATTATTATATTATTATGATCGAATAACACCATCTCAAACTCGATTCATTTTCGCTACGAACTTTGTGACAGATGGCGCTATTGCGGTAGATTTTGGAACTAAACAAACATGTTTTTTTTTAATTCGACGCTGCCATTTTCGTTTTGTGGCACGGTTAGGCGGCGTATTTGGTGTAAAATTGCTAAACTATCTAGCGTTTATTTATAAAGTGTGAAAATTATAGTGTTTTGTGTTGGTTCACCGAAGGATCATTCACCTGAGAGTTGCTTCTTGCGTAAATTACTACCAGTAATTATTGACTTCCTCGAGTGGAAAGGGTGAGTATTTCCTTCAATATTTCGTATCTGAAAAGAGATTTTCGTGTCTTCCGCACGGTATTGTTGTGTCTGCAGCTTATTGTTATGCTACATTTTGTCGAAGAACTTAAGCCGCGTAGATTCGCTCTGTATTAAGAAAATTAATACGCCAATAATTGCAAAATGGGCGTTTGATATGTGTAGGTTTATCATTGGTAAATTGTCACCACGCCTTTAGATGATGTATTCATTCATTTAGTCATTCTTTATCATGTGTACATTGGTCGTCTTTAGATCATGCCTACATGTAGAATTAGAGTATTCGGCGTAAAGTCGTTTTTTTCTACGACCAATAGACCTAAATGTCATCAAGAAACTGAATGATGAACCAAAGAACATAAAAGAGAAGTGGAAAATATATTACCATGGTTACTGGTTTATAGTAGGCTGGCTTTGTTGTGCCTTAAAGAGGATGCATCCAGAGGATTAAGATTTACTTTCAGAAATTTAGACATAATGATGCTTTGATGAGGCTCCCTGGGAGGCCTCAGAAATGTGGTGAAGCTCATTACACTAATTTAAAAGTGTATTTGTTCTCTACCACACTTTATATTTCATGACACTAATGTTATCTAATAAATACTGATTCCCATAAGAATGTCATAAATCAAATCCTTTTGTGTTCTATAATAATAATATGCTATTTATGTATGTGTTTGTTACAAGTGTTTCGAAGATATGACAATAGACAAAGGTGTATAACAGTGTTTCACAAGCAGTGGTCCGTGGAACACCGGTGATCCAAGAGAACAACACTGCCTAAGTTAACCTAATATTATTTAGGAGTTTTTTTATAAGGATAGAAATTAAATGGCTCATTTTTGTCATAAGATTCTTGAAAATGACAAGATTTTATGGTAATATCTAGCTCCTTATTCTATTAGACTCCCCAGGGGCTATAAGGGGTATAAAATAGGATACCTTCTATTAACCAATAGACAAGCATGCCAAAATAAAACTAAAATAAATTAGCTCTTGGTTATGATATGACTGTCTCATATCCTGCTTTAAAATTAGGTATGACAGGCTACTGTAAAACTGGATTATTACATGAGTATTTGGTTCAATGAATAATATTTTATCTTACTATGGTTTTAATTTTAGTATAACTGTACAAAATACAAAACAAAATGCGGTTGGAAAAGCCCATCAAGGGAATACGCGAAAATAATAAGAATCATGTTATAGGTGATGCCTACAATCTTGCTAAACATGGCCTGTAGGTCTTTTTACCTTAGGCTCTGTCTAGCCCATCAGGATTGTTGTGTGAACAACATACAGTGTTTTAAACAGTGATTGTGATATGGAGTGCTATTGTTTGAAGAAACAAAGAAGATACAAAGGTATTGTTTTTACGTTTTTAGCAATAAATATAAATGACGTCTTTAATTAAAAAGAAGGAGATTTGAATGTATTCAGTTCAATCTCTCCCTGTTAATATTGTAAATGCGAATGTAACTCTGTCTGTCTGTTACGCTTTCACACTTAAACCACTGAATCAATTTTAATGAAATTTGGTACAGACATAGTTTCAGTCCTGGGAAAGGACATAGGACAGTTTTTATGCCAGAAAATCACATGGTTCTGGCGGGATAGGGATATAAGTGAATTCTGTACAGATGCAGGTTTACTGTCTATAAGACAATTTATCGAATACTTTTTTTGCCATTTTATGCCATTAATATTTATTTATTGTAAAAAATGCAAACAGAACGAAAGTGACCCAATTGTTCACATAAATAAGTTGAAATAACAGAAAGATCTATAAAAGCATACCCACAATGTGGGATAGTTGAAAACACCCCTTTTTTTTTTTGAGTTATGATAACAACGGCTAATGCCATTCAGATAGACTTGTAATATAATAATAATTTATGTATGCTGTTTAAGTTTTAGAATTACAATAAACTTGGAACATATAATAAAAGTAAGGTATAACAGATTATGTCATTTAAGTTTAGATGAAAGTTGTGTTACATAAAAATCTGATTTGCATTTCAAATCAGATCTTAACTAATAGTTGTCACACAATTTTCTCTTATTTAAATTTTCTGTAAGTCACCACATATGTTATGTTATTTAGCAATAACACTTAATCAGCCTAAACACTTCTTAACTTGATAGCTAGGTCCTGTTTATTATTATTGTTGTCAAAATTGCCCTAACATAAACAAGCTCGCCAGAGACCTGTGGAGTGGCAAGGATGATGTGACAAGGCTATAGTGTTGGCAAATACTCAATCTGGACAAGAGAGAATAAATCTACTTTTCAAGAGAGAGGAGAGTGCTCAGCGGAGTACCCCTTTAAAGGTGACTTAGTTAATCACACCATCTGATTATGGTTAAAGCCGATCGCAGATTAGAAAAAAAAATGCCATAAATTTCATAGTTTGAAAGTGATTAAGGTGATTCTCTAAAACTTCGTCCGTGGAGTGATCAATGGCACTAGCAGGCAATACACGAAATCAGGTGTGTTGATGTAGGTTGTGTGTTGACATTGACAACAAGACACAGTTACATATAATGCTGTATAACGCTTAAGTTGTATAAAATATTGTGCATTTAAAATAGAGGCTGGGTAAATAAAAATAAGCTTTATTCCTTTCATTTACAATGTAACCTTCATTTATTTCATGGCACTAGGAAAATTACAGGAAAATGGTCTTCTATCTCTCTCGCACTAAAACACGCACACCTTCACACCTCACATCTCCAGCCTATATAGGTCCCACTGCTGGGCACAGGTCTCCTCTCAGAACGAGAGGGCTTGGGCTATAGTTCCCACGCGGGCCCAGTGCAGATTGGAAACTTGACACACCATTGAATTGCTTTGCTGATGTGTGCAGGTTTCCTCACGATATTTTCATTCATCAACTCAAGAGGTGCGAGGCCGGGATTTGAACCCGCGACCTGCTTGAGAGGTCAAACCACTAGGCTACCATGGCTTTTTTTGAATTAAAACACACATGCTGTCTATTATAATATATCGCGCTTTCTTCTACATTGCCCATCTAAGACTATATTCTAAATCTATCACACATACATGTATGTATAAATACCCTGATCAGAAAGTAAACGAACATTTAAATTAATTTAGTTTATGATTATGATAGGGTTGTCATGTAGAACACATCAGCAGCAGCCATCTCGAAATTGTATTTCAAGGTAGGGTCAGGATAAAACAAAGCCCTTGCATTGCTATGCTTATATCACTACATAGTATAAAACAAAGTCGCTTTTTCTGTCCCCAAATCCGTATGTATGCTTATATCTTCAAAACTACTCAACGGATTTTGATGCGGGTTTTTTTAATAGATAGAGTGATTCAAGAGGAAGGTTTATATGTCTAATACATGCATAATATACCGTGCGAAGCCGGGGCGGGTCGCTAGTTATTACATAATTGCTTGCTTACTTGCTTTATTAGAATGTCAAACTATTATGCACATTACGCGCAACACAGATTTTTCTTTGTACAATTTTTCCATTAAGGCCTGGTGAACACACCTGACTTTGCATACTAATCTCTGCATTATAATATCCATTATACACGAATGAATTTGTGCCATATAACGCGTCGGGATGTGCTGTGTTCCCTCATTTACATTACCCGGCGCCGGATATAGACAAACACTACAATTGATGATATTTAAACGTGAGTGCGACGGCCTATGGTCACGAGTACGTCTGCAACGGACGACATGATTTTAGTATTGGTTCAAATAACTTATGGCAAATGTATTTATTTATTTATTAATTCAGTAACAATACACATTGTGTTTGAAAAAGAACAGGATGGGAATCAACTTAATTATTCACATTGACAATACAAATGTCACAGACAAGACAACAATTACACACTTAAACAATGTCAATCAAATTATTATTATTATTCCATTATTATTAATCCATTTCTCAACCCTTATTCGACCGGTAGTCTCGTTCTAAAGTAAGTATTATTAAACATTATAATTCAAGATCTATTTAGAACGCCATGTTAAGGTTACCCTACACATTCCTTAGTGTCATAAATTCCTCCACAGAGTAGAAACACTCTTTAAGCAAAAAAGCTTTTAATTTCCCATTAAAGGTAGTGCTATTTGTGAGTGACTTCAATTCAACGGGCAACCTGTTGAAAAGAGAAACTGCCTGATACCCTGCATAATGTCTGACCACTTCAAGCCTGGCCACAATCAACTGAGGCAAGTCCTTTCGTCTTGTTGCCAAGCGCTTCATACTGTCTGCTTGCGTTTCTATTTTACTGATTTGCTTCATTAAATCAGTAAGGACTACGAGTATATATAGACTGGGAACAGTGAGGATCGCATACTTCTTAAAGTAATCTCTACAAGAGATCCACTGAGGCACCCTTCCCATAATTCTGATCGCCCTTTTCTGGGCAATAAAAGCAGCCTGACTATTGTAGTTGTAGCTATTTCCCCAAAACTTAATGCTATAACGTATTTTAGACTCAACTAGTGCATGATACACCATTTTAAGCTGGGAAAAATTTGCCTCTTCACGAAGACTTCTGAGTGTATGGCAAATGTAATTTTATTTTTGCTATTGACGGTGCAGATTTTGGAAGGCAGCTACACTGGTTGGAGGTTGGAAATGTTAGTGAGGTCTTCCGGCTGCTTATTTACTGCTATGTCTGACATAATGAAAATATCAAAGTGACTGACAAGGACAAACAAATGGAGTTGATAAGAAGCTTTGTATACGATTTAATATCGTATTAATCGTAGCAATAGTCATCACTACATTTTATAAAACAAAGTCCTCTGCCGCGTCTGTCTGACTGTTCGCGATAAACTCCTCCTGAACGGATTTTCGTGCAGTTCTCACCAATGGATAAGGTGATTCATGATGTAGGTTTAGATACACGAGTTATTAAGGTTTTGTTTAAATTGGTTGAGATTTCACCGACATGACAATTGCCTCTTCCACATTATCCACATTGTGCGTTTGATGGCACGTTATCGTATTCGTATGCGGTTCAATAGTCGTGAGAATAAGTCTTAGGGCCTGTCTCACCACTCTTTGTAAACTTCCCGTTAACTTAGTCAGTTATGTATGATTCCCTCTCTATTTCTTACTACGAAACAGACAGAGACGACATCATAGATAACCGACACTTAAGATAAACGGAACTTTACAGAGAGTGGTGAAACAGGCCCTTAGAGTGCCATCTCCGGTTTGACCATGGTTGAGGATGTAGGTGGAAGTAAAGATACAAAATAAAATAAATTGTTTTTATTCTACAAAAATAATTCGTGGAAAGCCTTGATTTTTGATGTGATGTCTTGAACTGGCAAGTTCTTCTCTGACAACCACACTGAACCGTTTGTTCCGTTCTTGAACATCTTGATAAAAGCTGCTACAGCAGATGTCGCTCTGAAAGAAACGTGGTAGGTTCATATTGTGGTAAATAAATTTAATATGTTATTATGTTTCACAATCATGCTAAACGTGGCTTTTAGGTCTTGTTACCTTAGGCTCTGTAAGGGATATAGACGTGATTTGTGTATATGTATGTGGTTTCCCTTGTGTAATCATTAAGATGTAACGAAGGAAGCGGGGATTCGATTAAGATATTAAGGCGACATGTTGTTTGTCACATTCATAAACAAATTAAGAACATTGGGACAGGAAAACGTGAAAATATTCATTGCTCAGCGTTTATCCTCAATAAAACCACATCTTGACTCTGTCTGCCTCTATTGGCTACTGTCACAAAAGTATATTCTATAGATCAGTGTCGTTTCGTGAAAATTTCTGTTAGACAATGCGGAGCAAAAGAAACACCTACCCTATACTCCCGTGAAGAAAGAGCGAGAGAGAGAAGTTTGATTTAGGAACCCGGCGGGAATCGAGTTGTTAGGTCGACATGTCACTGAGGATAGATACTAAATTATCATTATCTAGTTCTTCAAGAGTTCTAAGCACGCTATCATGTTTCGCGGACAAAAGCTTCGATCCTATTCGCACACGCGACACTGGAGTTGAATACTTTTAATTTGGCACAAATACTTTTGAGTATTATATATTTGAGTATTATACTTCTATAAAGTGGAGTTCGAAATTTCATGTGTTAGAAACTAGCCTGTTTTTATTCTTCTGAGGCTACAAGGTACCTAGTAATTATTCCAGTGCGACTTACTTCTGAGTTGTTAGTTCTTTGATTAGTCCTTCAAAATCACTGCCAAGATTCTCATTGTACACCCTTTCTGTCAGGTTCTGCATCAAAGCTGTGTCGGTGGGTCCAAAGCATATCGTTAGAACTCTTATTCCAGTGGTCTCGTAGAAGGGATCTGTCTGGAAATTGACAAATTCATCTTGTTTAAATACAGCTAACCTAATATCTTGTTATTCATAAGACTATTGTAATTTGTAATGTTTTGTTAATAATCTCTTTGCCTTAAATGAATGAGTTTAGAATTGGTTCTCAAATTCGCCATAGAAAACATGTAAGTCCACAAAGCACAGCCGCATTTTATTTAAAAGTTTAACTCTTGAACTGGCTCTATCTAGATATTTACTAATAGCTTTTAAAAAATCCATCACAACAACACTTACCGAAAGGCTTTGACCGAAGTGAAGTACCGCAGCTTTGGAGCCGCAGTAAATTGGGGAGGAATACGAAGGTATAAGAGCGGCTACAGAGGAAACGTTCGCGATGGTTCCGCCCGCGCCGCCCTCATCCACCCTCATGTGCTTTAAAGCTTTCATGGTTAACGACACCAGACCTTGCTAAGACAGAAATAGGAATTCGTTAATGACATCGTACATTCATTTTAGTTTGTTTACAGTTTTCAGTACTAAATTGGTGGTACCCAGTTGACATCGCAGGACTTTCTCCACACGGCGGGCGAGTCGTTGAGAATTCCAGCGTTATTAATGAGCACATCCAACCGTTTGAAGTTGTCCACGACTTCGTCGAAACACTTGGTGATGCTGTCTTCGTCGCTAACGTCGCATTTGATAAATGTGGCTCTGCCGGGATATGTTTTATTCAGTTGATCAGCTGTCTCCTTTCCTTTTTCTTCGGCTACGTCGACTATTGCTACACGCTTTGAACAAAAAATTGGTTAAAAGAATGAATTTGAAAGTAAGATAAACGGCTCTTTCAACTAGCGCCATGATTTTACATGTATTAAAATAAGTAACAAAACATTTATTTATACTAATAAAATAATATTTGATTGTTTGTTTGTTTGTTTGTCTGCATTGAATAGGCTCCGAAACTACTGGACAGATTTCAAAAATTCTTTTGCCGTTAGAAAGCTACATCAACACTGAGTGACATAGGCTACTTTTTACCGCGGGAAAATACCTTTTCCTACGGGAAAATTAATTTACCGCGGGCGAAGCTGCGGACAGAAGGCTAGTTATTTATAATTCGATGACGGCATTGTTATTGTTTTTAAGAGCACACAAACGAATGTACCAACAGTCAGTGCAATGCTGAACGGAACAATGGAGTTCAAAACGGTTAATAAGAATGCCCGATTTCACCCCTGGCCGCACGCGATAGCAGCACCCTTATAATTATTAAGTTGGACTGGTTTAACCATAAAACTAAAACTAAACTAAAAATAGTAAATTTCTTACCTCAGCTCCCTCCTCGAGGAAGGCCGCAGCGTATAATGCGCCCAAACCTGACGCACCTCCTGTGATCAAACATTTCTTCCCTTTGATATCACTTAGTCCTGCCATATTCAAAGATACTTGTGATGTGCTACTACTACCAGTTGATCGATACAAGGGCTTTTATGTATCTTAGTTTAATCTAATCTGCTACTTTGAATTTCGCGAAGATACTGGGATCAGCTATGATAACAAATTATCCTGTTTATTCATTCGGTAGTATTACGTAAATGCATGTTTACTTTTAAATGTTAATCCAAATTCCAAATTACTTTAACAATAACATTAACCATAACCGACGATTTTGACTTAAATATATTTGACAGAGAATCTATGAAATAAAACTTCTGTAATTGTTAAAGAAACTTGGTGTAACTCTCACTAAATTATTAGCGCGCTGGTCGGAGGAGATTCGAAGGTAGTGAATGGAAATTATTGAGATGTGTTTTGTTTTTGTTTGGAAATTTTACTTGAATAAAGATGACGAACGAGTTAAGATTATACAAACGAGAATAGGTAGGAATCACCTGTCAGAAAGTATGTTTACGAATTGAACTCTATTATTGAGATGAATAGTAAGTGCTAATAATGGTACATACATTTAAAGAAAACATGTTCAAAAATATTGCTCAAACAAATCATAATAGTCAATTTAGTAGGTATTCTTTTTTTCCTCTTGGATTAATGCTGAGAAATAATAAGTTATTTCATCAAATGAAATATGTGCATGCCTACATACACAAATTACGTCTATATCCCTTACGGGGTCTAGACAGATAATGTAACAAGACCTAAGCCACGTTTAGGCTGTGTTAGCTGTGTTGGCATGATTCGTATGAAATATATAAGAATGAAAAAATAATTAAATCTGTCAAATTCGTGAAATGACTGGAAATCAACATATTTAAATTTTATAGCACGGAACCTTTCGTGCAAAACATTGACAACGCTTCTTCAGATAAGATAAAAATGCAGCCTAGTGTGGACATGTGCACTGAGGGTTCCGTATAAATTTGAATTATACGAATCACTACATAGTATAAAATAAAGTCGTTTTCCTGTCTGTCCCTATGTATGCTTAAATCTTTAAAATTACGCAACGGATTTTGATGCGGTTTTTTTTAATAGATAGTGATTCGAGAGGAAGGTTTATTTGTATAATACGCAGACGAAGTCGCGGGTAGAAGCTAGTTCTTTATAATACTAAGTGGTTTTTGTACGTGGAAAATTAAAACAAATCAAATATTTTAAAAACATTTAACTTACTAGCTTCTGCCCGCGGCTTCGTCTGCGTAGAATTATACATATAAACCTTCCTCTTGAATCACTATCTATTAAAAAAACAGCATCAAAATCCGTGTCGTAGTTTTCGAGATCTAAGCATACCTACATAGGGACAGACAGACAGACAGCGGAAAGCGACTTTGTTTTTTACTATGTATGGATTTATTAGGTACTAGCTGACCCGGCGAACTTTGTCCCGCCTTAAATTTGAAAAATTCCAGTGGTTTTGGGTTTTCCAGTGGTGCTATCCCGCGAGAACTATGCAATTTTCCGGGATAAAAACTATCCTATGTCCTTTCCCGGGACTCAAACTATCTGTATACCAAATTTCAACTAAATCGGCCCAGCGGTTAAAGCGTGAAAAGGTAACAGACAGACAGACAGACAGACAGACAGAGTTACTTACGCATTTATAATATTAGTAAGGATTGTCTTTAGAAATACATATCAATATATGTGCAACCTTACTTTTTCTTAATTTCATTCGGTATTTTATATGACAATACACTTTAAAAATTAGGTATTGTCTTTAGAAATACATATCAATATATGTGCAACCTTACTTTTTCTTAATTTCATTCGGTATTTTATATGACAATACACTTTAAAAATATTCTATATTTTGAACATGTTTTAATTGTTAGATTTGAATTTTTACAGTAGTATGAGACAATAGCTCTAAGTACCTATTCCATATTAATTTCAAATGGCGCTAATAACATATGGGACAACGAAGCGATCCTATAAAGCTTATTTTTTATTTTTAACGAAACCCTAAAATCCATTGTCAATGAAAGGTGATTTTGCGGAATTAAGATTTTCGTGATAGTGACAAAACATGCGTAGTATCTTATAATCATAAGGAGATAGCTACGTGTTGAGCAATGATGGGTAAAACCAGTAGGTTTGTACCTATTAATCTGTTTCGACGATCTATTTTACACGCGTTTGTAAACAAACCAATTTCATCTAGGTTCCCGCAGTCACTCATTGTATGCAATTAGCATCACATCCAACGTAATGTTAACGGACCATACTTGACATCTCACGACATGTTATAATAATTATGCTATAGTAGCTGTTGCCCGCAACTTCGTCTGCTTGGAATTCGTTTATCGCTATCCCGCAGGAATTACGCAATTTTCCGGGATAAAAAGTAGCCTATATGTGTCATTCCAGACGATAATCTATGTATGTTCCAAATTTCATCCAGATCTGTCCAGCCGTTCTGGCGCGAAAGAGTAACAAACATCCAAACATACTCACAAACTTTCACATTTATAATATTAGTAGGATGATTATTATAAATGTACTAGCTTCTGCCCGCGACTTCGTCTGCGTAGAATTATACATATAAATAAACTCTTGAATCACTCTATCTATTAAAAAAAACCGCATCAAAATCCGTTGTGTAGTTTTGAAGATATAAGCATACATAGGAACATAGGGTCATAGAGACAGAGAAAGTGACTATATTTTATACTATGTAGTGATAGTGATTTTATAATAATTATACTATAATTATTATATTCCTGGTCAGATATCGATTTTCTTACTACAATGTGTACAGAGATCGAACAGTGCAAAAAGTGTAATCGAACGCAACGGACTGCTCTAGTTGAAGACTCATCAGAGCGGTATGGTTCATAATAACGTGCCATGCGTGAGGAGAAAACGAATAAAATTAACTAGTTTTGTAAAAAAAAGCAGCAACCATCGATAGCTAACACTTTGATCGTGGATGGCTTGAGTTTGCGTGTACTGGACACATTAGTTATGCTAATCTGCCAATTTCTGGAGGATCACGTTTACAGCTTCTTTTAAATTATCTCTTCAATCTCACCTCACGAGACATGTCAAGACAAGCGAGGATGACTTTTCTGAACTATCAATCTTCGTTGAGTGACTGGCATTCTTGTATTTTTTTTTTTTTTTTTTTTATATGAATAGGAAGTCAAACGAGCAAGTGGGTTACCTGATGGTAAGTGATCACCACTGCCCATAGACACCCGCAACCCCGGAGGGATTGCAGATGCGTTGCCAACCTAGAGGACTAAGATGCAATGCCTCTTGTGCCCGTAATTTCCCCGGCTGTCTTACTCTCCACACCGGAACACAGCAGTGCAAGCACTGCTACTTAGCGGCAGGATTAGCGAGTAAGATGGTGGTAGCGATCCGGACGGACCTTGCACAAGGCCCTACCACCCGCATTCCCATCAACGGACAGCTTCGACAGGTTTTGAGTTACACTCGTGTCATGTCACGCATCATATTCGTGTTATTTTGACGAACATTGCACCTCTTAGTAAAAGATAGTCAGATTATCTCAAGAAATGTAAAGTTGTAAACAATTCTTGATTATACGAGTTAATTCAAAGTGGGGTTTTACGATGACATGTATGACAGCAATAATTACATTGACGAATTAGCATTACTCAACAATTATGCTATCAGAGCATCATTGAGGTAGGTATGTACTAACTCGTAGTCTTATCACTTATCGGTTGTAATTTTCGGATCACTTTTTTGCAAATGCTAATTAATTTCTCATAATTATTCAGAATCATTTTTTACTGACTTAAAAGAAATTTCGCCTCACTTGACATACCATTAAACAGAATTACAATCAACTTTGTCCAAATTGATGAATTGCAATGTAATCTTCCTGTATTGTGGTGGGTGTATTTTGGTCGCTATCCCGGGTTTGCCGCACGAGCGCGATCATTCGATTAGGGAGTAAATGTGTCGGCTAAGTGCCATGTCCGGAGCGATCCGCGATCTGACGTGTCGGACTGAAGAGTCGGTCCTACATTACGTCCTACCTGCCATATCCTTTCGACACAAATGCATTGTTTAAAGTTTGATATAGAACATCTGGTATAGGAACTGATGAAAACTACTTACGAAAATGAATATCATAGTGGACAAAATATAATTTGCTTCTGCTGTGACGTCACAAAGTTTATTTGATATAATTATACAATTAATTCTATGGTTCGGTGAAGAAATCTAGTTAGGACGGAATAGACCCTAGTATCGCATAAGCTGAGTTCACTTGTTCTGTCACGTCCTTGGCCGGTTTATCGGCCTCAGAAAGCCACACCGTTCCTGGGGCTCCCCTCTTAAACATCTCCACACATGCTGCTGCCGCTGACTCGGGCCTAAAATATTTAGGAAGCATTAAATTTTATACTTCACTTACGACGGTACAGCGTACAGTACAAGTTCCTAAACTAAGACTACTTACTTTTGGCATGCCAAAGAGCCTAGTTTATCTTGGACAGCAGATAGGACCCTGACGTCATAAAGGCGGTTCTCTAACCCTTGCAGTAATGGGGTGGCAGTAGGTCCAAAGCATACGGTCAAAATTCGAATTCCAGACTTTTCGTAAAAGTTGCCTTCCTAAAATTAAACAAAATAACTCTATACGTATGATAAAGGTACATTATTAAGCCATTTCTATCTGATGGTGCCGTAAAAATAATACCTTACCGCGAGACATTGGCTAAAATGTAAAACTGCAGCCTTCGTACCGCTGTAGATTGGCATTAAATGCGCAACAGTGAAAGCAGCCGTCGAAGCTACGTTGATAATAGTTCCTCCATGGCCACCATCGTCTTTACGCATGTGTTTAACACCCTTCATAGTTATGGATACCAATCCTTGCTGAAATTTAAAATAATCATTAAAAATACTGAGTAATTCTCTGACTTCCGTAGAAATAGAATTCCGTACAATTGGGACTACTACATACCACATTCACGTCACAAGTTTTTCGCCAAGTCGCATCGGTATCGATCATAAGGCCAGCATTGTTGAAAATAACATCTAAGCGTTGAATTCTATCGATGACCGCATCAAATACTTTCGTTATGCTGGTTTCGTCACTGACGTCGCATTTGATGAAAGTCACTTTGCCGGGGTAGTCTTTGTGTAGCTGCGAGGCTGTAGCTTTCCCTTGCTCTTCATTAACGTCCACAAATACAACGTGCTGAAATATGATGTTGTAAGCTTTGAGAAACGAACACTTAGAGTTAGTTTCTACTGATTTTAGTGAGAAATTCTTACTTTAGCTCCTTCTTTTAGGAAGTTCTCTACGTGCAAAGCTCCCATGCCCGAAGCACCCCCGGTTATCAAAAAGTTTTTTCCGCTGACTTCCCACTGGCCGGCCATGTTTGCAAATAATTAAACTGATAATGTAAGCTTAGATGTTGTCTTTATATACCCCCAATGGTGCTCATCACGATTACTTATATTGATTAAGTTTATCAGAATGTTTGAACGTCACTTTGCACAAAGTATCCAGCACCGGTGACTGAGTAATTGTTATAATGATTAGGTAACTTTTAAGAGAATCATCTTAATTGACATAATGTGTATACATGAATATTCAAAAGTGAATGATTCTGATTAGCGTATTATTGAAAGTAAGCATGTGTATTGGCGTTCGGGATTAGGTTATCGCATTGTTTTTCAGTCTTTTTAGTGTTCCGTCGCTCGAAAAAAATAAAGGAATCTTGGAAATGTTAGGACTATGGTATGATGAAGTATGCTCTTGCACCCATAAGAAAAAAAAAAAGTTTGAGTTCATGCGATCCAGATTCAGCAGTTTGAAAGTGTATTTTAGGGGTCTTAGTACGCAATGACAAAAAGAAAAATGATGGTCATAGCGCTGGTACCGGCGGCCCAATCGCGTGGGCGTTAGTCGAACTCGTCGGATAAATTACGAGTGTCAAACGATTTGTTCCACAAACATTTTAGTATTTTCCGATAGTCCATAAAAAAGAAGTAGGCGGTAGTGTCATGCCATACTTCTCCGGTGTGACTTACAACCCGCCATACAGACGCGAATGCGTTAATTAAAAAAAAAAAAACTACCGTTTGTACCAGGCTTATTTTTGCACAGTTAATCATCGTCGTGCAGCCATTTACGAAAATCACCATGCCATACTTTTCGGATGGTTCCAAATGGTCGCCATACCGCTGAAAATCAGCAATTTTTTTTCAACAGCTCCTGAATGATCATAAATAAAAGTGTGATAATGCCATACTTGTGGGTGGTGGCGAATGTGTATAATATTTTTTTTAATTGTAAGATTTTATTCGTATTTTGAACGATTTGTAACAGTATGGCACTAATTTTTCCTGTAAGTTTGAGGTCAACGAATATCCGCCCCATGGTTACAATCCGGGATATTTTTTTGTAGGTAGAATAGTATCCAAACAAACAGAATATAATGATCCCATGCTGTAAAAAAATATTTTACTTATTGTACAGTCGTATTTTTGGAGCGTGTCGAAAAAATAAGTTTTTCAAGTATGGCAGCCCTTTTTCCCCCTACTAGAAGTATGGCAAATATAATCACGGTCACATTTTATCAAATACTTTCCAAAAATCCAAATGCAATACTGGTACAAATCGTTTGGCGAAAAAAAATATTGCTTATTTTCCGCGGTATGGAGACCATTTGGAACCGTCCGAAAAGTATGGCATGGTGATTTTCGTAAATGGCTGCACGGCGATGATTAACTGTGCAAAAATTAGCCTGGTACAAATGGTTGGATTTTTTAAAAAATTAACGCATTCGCGTTGGTATGGCGGGCTGTAAGTCACACCGGAGAAGTATGGCATGACACTACCGCCTACTTCTTTTTATGGACTATCGGAAAATACTAAAATGTTTGTGGTACAAATCGTTTGACACTCGTAATTTATCCGACGAGTTCGACTAACGCCCACGCGATTGGGCCGCCGGTACCAGCGCTATGACCATTATTTTTCTTTTTGTCATTGCGTACTTAGACCCCTGAAGAACCGCCATACTGCTACAAATGACCCAGTAATTTGTGTCACTATCTCCCGGCCTATTAGCTTATACACAACTAGCTTCTGCCCGCGACTTCGTCTGCGTTGAATTATACATAAAAACCTTCCTCTTGAATCGCATCAAAATCCTTTGTGTAGTTTTGAAGATATAAGCATACATAGGGACATAGGGACAGAAAAAGCGACTTTATTTTATACTATGTAGTGATTATGCGTTACATACTTACGTTATGCGTTATTATTTGAACGAAGTTCGTTTAAAATATTTTCTAATTTCTAAGTTAGTGAAAGAGTTATTTTATTCAATTATTTATTATAGTTCCTAACTTTACTGGCAGAAGTTGATGTAAAGACGAACTGGGTATGTGAAAGATTATTTTTGCTGATCATAAATTCATATTACATATTATATCTAAATTGAGTGTTATATTAATTACAGTCGTCACTTAATAAATTACGCACACAAATAAGTAAGATTTCAAGTAGTAGTCGTGATAATCATATTTTTATTGGAATACAACAACAGAATTCATTAAGTCGTAAGCCTTTGCGATAGTTTCAGTGATATCTTGAGCAGGAGCGTCGTTCTGTGAGAGCCAGACAGAGCCGTTTGCACCGTTCTTGAACATGGTCACGCACGCTGCAGCAGCAGATTCTGGGCTGTAAAACAAAATTAAACATTACCATCCATGTCTATGAATACTATCATGAGGCTAAAAGGTTAAGGATATCAAATAATTTCTGACGAAAAGGTGGTGTTGGTAAGCTTAGTTCGCGAGCGCATCAGTATCAACATTTTTTGGTCTTGCAAATTTAAGTACACTTATCAGAAGTGGGAAACTGATTTAAGTTGTTTTAAGAAAATATCAATATCAATTATTAAATCACCGTTGACTCTTCAGACTGTGGACAGTGCCTACAACTGCCTGAACGTGTATTGAATCAACCACACGCTCCGGTAAGCCCTGCAGCAGAGGGGTGTCTGTGGCGCTGAAGCAAATTGTCAGCACTCTTACGCCTGTTTTGGCGTGGAATGGATCGATCTGAAATTGTAAATAGAATTAAGTCAAAGTGAAATTAATAACATTATCCGAATTATACTAGCATTGCAAAAATTTGTCTTACTGCGAGACATCTACTGAAGTGCATCACGGCGCCTTTAGATCCGTTGTAGATAGGCAAAGAAGGAGCCATAAAGAATGCTGCAATAGACGATACGTTGATGATAGTACCACCAGCACCTCCTTCGTCTTTGCGCATGTGTTTAACTCCTTTTAAAGTAAGGGACACCAGTCCTTGCTGAAAAGTAAGGAGATTTTAGGTAAATATTCTGATTTTGCATATTAGTCAGAGTAACAAGTTGAAAGTATTTACCCAGTTCACATCGCAGGCGGTTCTCCAAATGTTTTCGGAGTCGTTCATAATGCCAGCGTTATTTATTATGATGTCCAGTTGTTTCACTTTACTAACCACTGCATTGAACGCTGTGGTCACGCTGTCTTCCTTACTGACATCACATTTCATAAACTCTACTTTCCCAGGGTAGGTTTCGTTTAGCTTGGCCGCAAGAGCTTTTCCTTTTTCTTCGGCTATGTCCAAGATAGCTACGAACTGAATACAAAATAAAATATTGTTTAAGTACGTACTTGTAATAAATAAGTTTTATATTTTCAACGTGAAACTACAATAACTCAAAAATAGTTACACAAACGGATAACTCATATAAAACACTGTTCGTTTCGGGAGGAAAAACTACGAATTAGTCCGAAACATGTCGAGCATTACTCTACTTTTATACGTGAGTTATCCGTTTGTGTAACTAAGTTCTATATTTTTTTAAGATGTTTTTTTACCTTTGCTCCCTCTCTTAAGTATGATTCGACGTAAAGCGCCCCGATTCCAGAAGCTCCTCCGGTAATCAAACACGTCTTTCCCTTAATTTCCCACTGAACTGCCATCTTGGTACTTTCCGTAATCATAATGACCTACCACACACGACTTTTTAATTTATATAGCCTCTTTATCTTTATCGCAATGACAAGTTGAAGGTTGTTAAAAAAATGCTTGTTATGTTTCATTCGTAACATCACGTCAGCCTGACTCTCAATTTATGATCGCAAATTACGACAGTAATTGGTATTGTTCATTTTGTAAAGATGTACTTTTCACACATTTATTTGATAAAATGGTAGAGGTGAGACGTACTAGGCAAAATGCGTACCTGGTCTTGCGAGTACGCGTCTGCAGAAAGACTAGATCCAAAGACTAGGTCCACGAGTATTTACGAGTACCCGACTCGATGTCTAAAATAGGCACTAGCCGTACTTAACCGTCATGCGAGTACAGGCGTCTTACGAGTACGGGCGTCTTGCGAGTACGGGCGTCTTACAAGTACGTACGCGGGTGTCTTGCGAGTACGGGCGTCTTGCGGGTAAGGGCGTCTTGCGAGTACACGGGCGTCTTGCGGGTAAGGGCGTCTTGCGAGTACACGGGCGTCTTGCGGGTAAGGGCGTCTTGCGAGTACACGGGCGTCTTGCGGGTAAGGGCGTCTTGCGAGTACACGGGCGTCTTGCGGGTAAGGGCGTCTTGCGAGTACACGGGCGTCTTGCGGGTAAGGGCGTCTTGCGAGTACACGGGCGTCTTGCGGGTAAGGGCGTCTTGCGAATACACGGGCGTCTTACGAATGTTTTGACGTCATAATCAAAGTATCGTTACCGTAGCTTTTCTAAGAAAATGATTGCATCGTTTGTTTCCAAAAAGGGACACATACATACATATATCTCGTCTTTATCCCTTACGGGGTAGACAGTACCTAAGGTAACAAAACCTTAATGGACAAAAAGGGACATGTGACTACAATTCCACTACAGGAAGGCTTTACCAGAAATGTTAGCCAAATTCCGTGGAGGCAACACTACTCGTCGGGTCATCTTACAGCATGATAATGCGAGCTCCCATACTGCTCGCATAACATATCTAAGACTTTTTAAACGAGGAAAACGTCCAAAAGATTTTTTTTACGTTCCCCAGAAATGTTGCGTGGTCAACGGTTTAAAGATCCTGAAGCGGCAGTAGAAGCTATTTATGAAGCAGCTACTTCCGATTGGAATTATTGTTTCAAAAATTGGTTTCAGAGAATACTTTGAAAAACAATAAAATATAATTTAGGTACAATATGCATGTAGATTTTTTATTCCCGGTCATTTCGGTGTGGCCCTTGTAGAAGTAAACTTCAGCTCGTATTAGACGATTAATTTTACTTACTCTAACGTTATTGGCTATTTATTGTCTTGCTCAATTACGTTGCTGTGATTCTGCGTGCTGCGGAATGGCACTGACATTCTGTAACCGTGCTTATTCCATACAAAACAGCACCTTTCATTTCTCAGCTACGTTCTATCTATAGGTATTTAATATTATGATTTTAAAGTAGCATATGTTACATGTGTCGTGCTCTAAGATAAAAGTAATTTGTAAAGTCGCAATTCAAATTACTATTCATTTATGTAAATCTGTTGCTTTCTATTTATTATCATAATCGTCGCGGTCGTTCTTTCCACTGATGTTAGGAGGCAGCGTCTTTTGGATGAAACTGATAAATTGATAATGCGGTGTGCCATTTTCAAAGCTATTTAAAGTGCCTCTGAGAGTCGACTCGCTTGACTTGATTATATTAACAGCGCGGTTATCTGACTAACTATGCAGCCTAGGACAAAATAGTAGGTCATTCGTTATCATAAGTAATTTAAACCATGTTGCTACAAGCTAGTGCTTTGAAAAAAGTATGTTTTGTCCTGTGATTATGTAATTTGTTTTCGTCGTAAAGAAGCCACACCCCTCGCTAAGTAAGTAGCATTAAAGTGATAAAGTTTACTTTTAATAACGATATGAAACCGTAAAAAATAGTGTTTGTTTTATTTTTTATCAGTTTTAAATTTAACATTTTATCGTTGCAAGAACTAAAATAATCTCGTGACCAAATTGATTTTAACAATAAGAAGTGTACAGCAAATATTCTGATGCCGTCACGGCATGCGATCCGGAAGATAACTGAATAGCGGGTAATTGCAGGGAACAAGTGACGGAATGCGGTGAAAACCCGGAAAGCGTGTAACAGTATACTCGGTGTTTAATCTTCCGGTTCTGCTGTTTTGGGCTTTGTAAAATAACTGATAATCCGCGGCTGGCGAGGTGTGTAAACATTGCAGATATGAAAACGTCGGCTAACACGGCTACGCACTCATATCTATATTAAACTAAATTTATTAGCTTTGCTATATTTATACATACATAATGTACCAGTTTAGAACCAAAATCTTAGGCAACTTTCACGGCGTATTCGCAATTCCCAAATAATACCATTAATATAATTCAATCCATCTTTTCTATTTCCTCACAATATTTGAGAAAAGCATTGTATAAAGCTTAAGCTTGTAAAAGGGCAGCACTTGCATCTGATCTGCCTTCTAACGCATACTCGTCCGGAGATCCGCTACCCCTGCAATAATGTACTATTCTTCTTTGTCGACAGTGATGGTGTTGAGATAGCGCGTCCGCCGCCATGCCGCTGCCGAAGCGCTGCGTGGAGCCGGTGCACGTGTCGCGTGGCACGGTGCCCGAGCGGCTCGCGGTGCCGTCCGAGCTCGAAGCCGTCACCAATGGCACCCTGGCCAATACTGTTAGGTACGTCACACTATGCTATGGTTTCTAGATCCCCTATGATCCCAAGTAAGGTTTGCGCGTCAGACGAAATAGAAAGCGCTCCAGTCGTTTAGCTTAGTTTGAGCTTTATACAGGCTTGGCTTCTTAGTCAGTTTAGCTGCGGTCAGCTTACTAGGAGCATTCTTTCTTGCACTGGTGCCATATATTAAATGCCTCTTAGAGTGCGATAACTGCCATAAAACTTAATGGCAGTTAATACGTTTGTATGCTTTGAAGATTCATATGATATGACATGATTCATATGATATAATTGACATGTAATAACTATTAATTATTATGAATAAATGAGTTTGAGTATGAGTATGGAGCATGTTTAATGAGTAGTATTTGTCAGTTGAATATGAGCATTCGTTACGCTGGTAAATTGTAATTTTTCATAGGCTATTTTTACAAAAGCGTATGACCGCTTGGTCAAGGCGTATTGTGTCTAAAACAATGTTCTCGTCGCATATAGATGTGGTTCATAATGTCAGTTAATGACCATAACTGGTTTCGTTATATTATTGCTATTAGTTATAATAGTCCTGTCAGCTCTTTGTTTACTCTGTTAAATGAGGGCGCTACTAATTACCTTCATATATTTAGCATATACTTAGATATGTTGTAATCGTTCACTTTGTGATTATCTCTTTATTTTTTAAACTTTGTTCCCGATCATAATTAACATTTCAAGATGATACATGCCGATTTGAAAATCTGAAATGTATTTTGTGACTCCCCAGCTTGTCGCGGAGGCGACATAGGAACGTCAGCACAGCACAGAAATTGTCAACTTATCGTCAACCAAATACCTATTTCAATGGACAGTTGTTAACTTACGTAATCTTGTTTACAGGCAATTGTCTTCACTGTCAAAGCATGCGGAGGACATGTTCGGCGAGCTGACGCGCGAGGCCAGCAATCTGGCGGAGAGGACCAACGTGTTGCAGGCGCGGATAGACAGGCTGGCCATCAAGGTCACGCAGCTTGATTCTGGCGTTGAGGAAGGTTAGTAGTTAATTTAATTATTAACATTATCATATTATTATAGCCTGTAAGTCTGATGAGCTTGTGACGTATAAATTTCTTACTGAAATAAAAATCTCTAAATGAGACTGCAGAAGAGAGTTTATATTGTTGAATGTGATTGTAACCATTGAAAGAAAAACAGAAACACTGGCTGTGTTAACATCCCTAATCCATTGTATTTCCAGTATCCCTCCAAGACATACAGATGCGCAAGGCGTTCCGGTCATCGCGGACCTTCCAACAGCAGTTGTTCAGTCGCAACTCTATGCCTTCCGCCATGCTGGCGACTTACGCGCGCTGCGACCGTCCGCCGCCGCTAGAACGACTCAACGAGTTCCGAGACGACGGAAGAGATGCTAGAAAGTTCTATACTGATCCCGATTACTTCTTCGAGCTGTGGAGACGGGAGATGTTGCAGGACACTGAGCGCATACAGCACGATAGGGGGAAGAAGGTAAGCATCGTGAAATAAGTACACGGAATACAACACTGTTATGCCCCTATTATGCAAACCACGTCCAACCATCATGTTAATGAAGTATCCGAGGTGTGTGTGTAGGTACGCTGCACCTGGCTCGTTCGCTATGGAGACTGGTAATGTTGTGTTCCGATAATGAAGATTGGTTTAAATTACAAAAACAATGTCGGATTGTTTGTTGTGAAAATCAGTAGTAACCCATTGTCTTTTTAGAGCATATAAAACGGTAGGTACAGATTTAACAACAGAAGATTCGCATTGTGATGGTCTGTATGATTATTGTTGCTGCTGCAGACATTAGCAGCACCAGAGAGGATGTAGACGTGTTGTCAAACCAGTGTGATGTAGTCACTTTAAATATTTTATTGAATCGGGCGTTACTTTGCCGAGGTCCATTTCAATGAACAAAAAATATTTACCTTGCTACTCCGCTCGCTACTCATGTGCAACCCAGTAACCCATCACTATATAGATTCCCTTTTTACACGTACACGCTCACAATCGTGCTAAGCGTGGCCTTTGGGTCTCGTCGCCTTGGGCTCTGTCTACCCCGTAAGGGATGAATCCGTAAGATGTGGTGGAGTCCATTTGGTCGACCGGTGTAATATGGCCATTAGCTATCGTCGGTTGCCTGTACTGTTGTTTGGCTGTCAGGTGCGTCAACCGCGCACCGGCGGCGGCGCGGACGGGCGCGGCGCGCGGCGCGTGCGCGCTCCGCACTCGACGCGCGAGCGGCAGAAGGCGGCGGCCGTCACGCGCGGCGAGCACATCATGGCGCCCGCGCAGCTGCGGCACTACAACATCGAGCCGCAGCCGCATGCGCCTGTACATCGTCCCGATCCCGTATACCACGGTCAGTATCATCATTAGTGCCTATTATCATCAGCTAGGGTGTTTGAATGAATGAAATATTTATTCGCAGTAAATGTACAAAAAGATGTCATGGATATTCTAGTTTGTAGGGCATACTATCCTATTATATCAAGTACACACCGAGATTAGACAGATCGAGTGCGAGGTTAATACATTATCCTCTATGAAAATAAAGAATCGCTGGTGTGTTGCTGAGCGCAAAATGCGAGGACAGCTAGACCGCCATAGGTGAACTTGTAAAACATTTGTTGAAGCCTGAGGAAGGTTTTTAGGAAGATAAAAATTGACAAGTCAGTCGCCCGGAATATAGGATTTGTTGGGTGATTTTGGTAATATAATGTACCGCATCCGTCCTTTGGTGGCTAGTAGTAGCCGTCACTAGGGACCAAGTGGTTGGTGGCTTTTTCCAAAGAGAATATAACCACTACGTTTTAGCTCTTACTTGTCACATCGATTCAAGCTACTGTCAGATATTATTTTTTGATTAAAATAAGTGATTATCTAATTTCAGCGACGAGCGTAACTGACGGCGGATACCGGGTGGGCCTGAACCGGCCTCCATCATCACAAGCGGCGCGGCCGAACTCCATCGAGATCGAGAACCAGCAGAACCGACAGACAAGGCTGACTGGAAACGGCCATGGTAAACATAACATTTTGAATAACGCCATAACTTAAGATTAGAGTGTAAACGACTAATGAGACAAAAAGAAACGATATAAAAGTACAGTTTCGATACTGAATCTAGTATGTTCAAAGTTGTCGCTACCTGTCTCTCCGGCGTGGTAGACCCGAATATTTTGTAGACTATCCTAGTGCCGCTATTCATATAATATCGCTGTTCATAGAAACTTGAACGCACGTGTGAGTCTGTGGCGCCAGCAGAAGCCTCTGGCCTAACAGGCGGTAGCGGAGGTATCCACCATCATTATCAATTCATCCTGCAATCCCTGATCAGGGATAAAGAGCTCTCAGCATAATTTTTCACTCGTGCCTTGCTCGTTTTGATCGGCGGGGGCGCCAGAGATGTTCATTACAGTATCGGTGTGGTGTGTTCCAGTGGTGATGGAGGAGAGTCCGTACGGGTCGGTGGAGCCCATCTACGGCGGCAGCGGCGCCGGCACCCCGCGGCGCCCGCGGCCCTCCGTGCCGCCGCCCGCGCCGCCCGCCGAGCCCTCGCCCGCCGGCCACAACCACACGCCCACCAGGTCGCTAGTCTGCATTGTACCATAACGTGCGAGCTTTGCCTCCGCGTTAACTGCCTACAATCGCAAAGTCTTGAATGAGATCTGCGAATTAGGGGACTATGACTGCGCGGTGCCGCCTCACAATGCACCGCGTCGTCGCCCTATCTAAACGGCCGAGTTACCGCACTAGTTGTTGTTGTTACGCTATAATATTACACTCTTAATTACCTGTATTGGCCCGCCCTACATTTTAATCTTTAAAGTCTGGTTTTGTTGCGTGTTGCGGCTACTAGCTGCCACCGTTGGCTCAAAACTTATACTACATAGCCACAATGGCGACAATTGGACTCCATTATTAGTGTGACGTACTGTACTTTGTTGCCCTGGTAACGCTAATAACTTGGTACTATCGTTTGTATGTCATAAACGGCTTCGCTGTAAATTGGTGAAAATAATATATAATATCTTACCACTGAAGCCTTGTGTTTTGAGTCCATAACATCTGGCGACCGTGACAGGACACAATTAGACTCGTGTTTGTCACGTAAAAATGGCGTCAATGAACATTTGATAGTCCGTATCTTTACCTGTGAGTTGTGTCAGCTGTATGACAGTCATACCTATTATAATGATGGCGCAGGTCGACGCTGCCGCCGCCGCCGCCGCCGCCCGAGGCCGCGTCGCCGCCCATGATGAACGGCGCGTCGCCGCCGCACCGCACCGCGCTCGACGCACATCTCGACCACATGCACGCTGTCATCGGTAACCTAAACACATAACCGGGGGCATCGAGTACACGGTCAATATTATCGTGTAATCCCCGCATATCGCGATCCGTACCACAAAATCCGCGATCCTATATTGAGATATCACGATAATTTTGACCGTCTGCTCCGTGCCGTTCGGGTCTTACGGATTATTTTCTGATTGCAATCGATTATGAGTAGTCGTATTCTTTGATTGAGTGGTTTTCACTCGGGATAAAATTCTTGTATAATCACCATCAGATATACCAGAGTTGTTTAGGGGTGTTTAAGCGGTAGACACTACGGGCGTGTTCTGAAATTATTGAGCGCTCGAGATGTTTCCGATGTATCCGATTGTGTTTGTTTTTATCTACTTTTTAAAGTTTTGTTTTCTTGTTCTTCGTGACGTGCGGTGGTAACCAAACGTAGTTTTGATAAGGGGTCTTCGATTTGACTAAATATTACATAGTAACGAAAAATATCGAATCATATACACTCTGGGCACCGGTGAACCGTAGTCGTTGGTGTTTCAGGCATGATGTCGTCGTCGGAGCCGGAGCCGCTGTGCTCGCCGCCGCCGCCGCCGCCCGCGCCGCCCGCGCCGCCCGCGCCGCCCGCCGCGCCCTCGCCCCCGCCCGCCGGCGACCGCCCGCGCCCGCCGTCCCCGGGCGCGCTGCTGCGCGGCGCCGAGGCGCTCAAGCCGCCGAGACCCGCCGCGGACCCGCAGCCCGACCCGCGCTCCGATCTGCTCAAGGCCATCAGAGACGGTGAGAACGATACCGACGGTCGTGATCGTGACCGGCGCTTATGAACTCGTATCAGACGAGATGCGACCGGAGAGAGCTATCGAATCTTTGGGCAATCATATGCAAACGATCTAAAAAGATTTCAGTAACGGTGTGCGAATTGTTCGCAGGTATAAAGCTTCGCAAGGTGGACAAGCGCGGCGACGAGACGGTGGGGCGGTACGACACGCTGCGCGGCGCGCCGGTGTTCCTCGATGTGGCGTCTATTCTGGCGCGGCGCGTGGCCGTGGAGCTGAGCGACACCAGCTCGGGCGGCGAGTCGGACTCCGAGGACTCGGACCAGTGGACCACCGAGTCCCGCGCGTGACCCCGCGCCTCGCCCCGCCGCGCCGCCCACCCCGCGCCCGCCGTCGCGCCGCCGCCCGCGCCCGCGCCCGCCTCCGCGCCCGCGCCCGCCGGCGAGCGCGTCGCCATCACCATCAAACCCGAGCGCACCAACAAGGTCGACAAGGCGCCCGACCCCGACAAACCCCAGCCGGCGAAGATCGATATCGCCCCCCGAATCCAGAAACCCCCGCCGCGAACCTCCTCGATCGACTCCGCCAAGACCAAACCCGACGATCAGTGCTACGTCAAGAATTCTTCGTTCCTGAGCCGCGACATCCAGGCCCAGAAGTCCAAAGTCGAGCCGATCAATATTTTAAAGAGCAAACCGGAGTCTCCGGTGGTCAAGGACGCGCCGCCTCGGCTCGAGACGGGCGCCGATTCGCCGCCGAGAAAGAGCATCCTGTCGCCACCGAAAAAGAAGAGTCCGCCTTCCAAGAACGACGTCATGTCGCCCACGAAAACCGAAAGCGCCTCCCCACCGAAGATGAGACTCGTCTCACCACCGAAAAAAGAATCCAATTCACCGCCCGTGGCGTCCTTCAAAATCAAAAAGAACGAAGAGATCGCCGCCGCACCCAAAATGAGTGTTAAGGAGCCAGCACTCATCAAGGAGCTACCGATGAAAATTGAAAAACTGTCCATAGCCGATGGAGGTACCGCTTTAGATAATGCTATCAATAAGAATGGAGATACGAACGAACCAGGCGATGCGGTTGGGAGCGCGGCCGCGGCCGCCAACGACGAATCTAACGGAGTCGGAGATAAGATTAAAAAGTTTGAAAAGGCTGCGGAAGATGCCAGTGCGCTGCCCGGTCGCCAATCGCGGCCGGGCTCTGTTCGCGGTCGCGGCCGAATCGAACGCCTCGGCTCCGACCCCAAAGAGGATCTACCCCCTCCGGCCACTCCTTTCAAAGACAACGTACATTTCGATCTGAGCACTATGGTACGGCAGCAGAGCGTTTCCAAAAACAGCCCGCCGAATCTGCCCAAATGGCCGCGTGAAAACCAACCAGCTGAGGTGAAAAAGCCGGAACCGCAGAAAATTATTAAACCAGAATTCAAGCCGATGCCGTCGCCGGTGGACGTCACGATCCGGTCGCCGAGTCTCGGAGCCAAGCTCCCCGATCAGTTCCCATCCCACGGCACCGCCTTCCGCAACGTGGCGTCGCCGGCGCCCGACGCCGCACGCGCCGCGCACAAGTTCACAGAGGACCTCGCGCTCAACAATTTCAAGGGTTGCAAGGCGAAGCCCAAGGAGAAGTACTCAGTGAGCAAGGGATCGAGCTACTTCACTCGCGGCTCGGAAGAGATCTGGCTAGTCAAGAAGAAGGATATCGAAGAGATCGAGGAGCGCGTGCTGGATTCGTTTCGGCGCGCCGGCGGCAATGTGTGCGTGCGCAGTGAATCGCTGCGGCCCGCGTCGGACGGCGGGCACGCGCACGCGGGGCATTCTTCCGGCGCGCACGCGGGACACGCGCCGGCCGCCTTCACGCACGCCACGATGGGCCGCAAGCGGCAGATGTACTCGCGCAGCGAGTCGCTGGACCCGCCGTGGGCCGGCGCGCGCGCACAGACGCTCAAGCGGCAGACCTCGGTGGCGTGCACGTGCGGGCACGACAAGAAGAGCCGCGCCGCCAGTGCCGGGCCTGCCGCCGCCGCCGACGCCGCGCCGCGCCCGCGCTCGCGCTCGCACGGCGACGACAACCACCACCACCACGTGCTGGACAAGTACGAGACGCTCGTGTAGCATCACACCCGCTCGGACGCCGACCGGCCCTAGGCGGTCGCCGTTCGATCGTGAGCCGGCGAGCCCGAGCGGTTGATGTTCAGTTCAGACTGTGGCGCGCTGTGCGCCCCGTTACATGCATGATATTGTGATAGCCGGTATTTATTAGGAGCGATGATTGCCGCGAGTGACTCGCGGGTACGGTGAGGTGTCCTGGTGCAATGCATGAATCGCTGTGTGATCGCGATTTATATTATAATATATAATTAACATAATCAATGTATTGTATCGAATTGATATTATATGGATAAGCGGCGGTTTATCGACTAGTCTTATGATATGATTGTTCTTCTAGAAATCGAAGCAGAGTTGAGTAGCCGTGGTTGATGATTCGATATTAATATTTCATTGTAAACCAAATATGTATACATAAAGGTAAAGATTATAAAGTATTGACGGAAACATAGTTAGCATTAGTAGGTATAAAAAATATTAACTGTCGTCTTCGCTTATCTTTGATTGCTGATGCTATTATATTATACATTTAGCTCGGTTGCAAAAAATATAGATTGCAATTTAAAAAAAAATGCGATCAAGCCGTCGCAAAATTTAATTAGTTTTTTTTTTATTCAAGTTTATATTTTTTTTACATTATATTAACGAAATCTTATTAGAATTACTTCCGAAGCGAAACTGTAGCTCTTAGCAGAATCCCAAATCTAAAATGTCCACTTCATTAGGAAGGAAAGGATCGTTTAGTGTGTATTCTATGTATAAAATGACAAATAGAACCTCGACTTATTTATGAGTCAATTATGTACGAGTAGTAATGTAGTGCTATTGTTATCCTTTTATATTGAACGCGAAACTACCCCACCTGAGCACAATTTAATTATGATGGTGCTTTGCTCGTTAAAAACTGTAACATTTCACTTGGACCTCTTCAAATCTGTTTTTATTAGCGGTTGTGAAATTAAGTTTTGAGATTTATTAGATTCTTAATTTACGAGTTAACAAGCTTTATCGAAACTAAAAGTTTTATGTTTATAAATGGCAGGTATTCTGCTCATTCAATGTTTTTGTCCAATGTTACAAAAGTTGGAATTACGTGAATATAGATGGAGATGGGGCAAATACGTAAGATGGGCGGAATATCCTCGAGGCGCAGTCGCTAGTCTATATGAATATGAAAAAAAAAAAATTATCAAGAGATTTAGCTATCCTACTTAGTATTCCGCATGATCAACTCTTATGATATTTTTTTTACTTTCGTCTTATATTTATTTAGGTGTCTGTTAGGTAGGTAGATAGGTATACATAATCTAAGATTCCATTTTAAAGTAACGATGTACGATTTTTGTATTTTCATATAATATGTGACCTGTATATGTAGTGCCAACTATATCAATTGTATATTTTGATCGACGTTAAATCAGTAACTTCCATTTTATAATAAACTTTAGAATATTCCTTGCACAGCAAGTTAACAACAAGTAGTGCAGCAGGTGAAACAAACTGAAAAAACGTTTTATTTATTTATTTATTTATTTTATTTGGGGCATCAACAGCAATACAGTACATTATAATGAGACTTAGGTACTAAACAAAAAGCCAATGACAGATGACCACAGAAATACAGTTAAGCGAAGCATACTTAAAACTAACACAGAAACAACAAATTCCATTTATCATGAAATCAAGCTAAGAAACGATTTCATTCCTGTTTGCATGCAGGCATTGAATTTTTGTGCATTTTACATAACAAAACTTTTTGAAAGCAAAGTAAACGAGTAGAAAAAGAGCATTTAAGCGATTGTTAAAAAAAGGCAGGTTTACAAAATAAGCTGGGCTCCATTATTATACAGGGTGTTAGGTAATGAGTGGATAATCCTTGAACTGTGGATAGAGGGCACTTAGGACGTTATAATAAAGCTAAAATAAGTTTAGTAAAAGTGGCACGGTTTCCGAGATATTCGGACTTTTAGGTTTTTTTCGAAAATGAACACCCTTGTTCAATGTTTTGATCATAGCACCATTTTTAGTTAACTTTTTCAATTTTTTATTTTTGCTCAATATTCTTGAGTGCTTGTATTTTCAGATAGGCATTACCATTTTTGTGAGACTACATGGGATTTTTTTAAAAAAAATCTCAAACTTAATTTTTGCCTTTTCAATCGTACATTGATCGAATTTTCAGCTCTCACGGTGAAAAAAAAATACACTACCGCCTAGTTGCCAATAAGCTTAAAAACATGCCGGTTTATTGACAATTTAAAAATGGTAATTACCTTTTGAATTTAAATTCAAAATGATAAAATAATAAAAAAAAATACACGCTCACCCACTTTTTTCCCGATTTACTTTTTGTATCACGGGCGTAGAACTCAAAAATTTTTGTAGCAAAAATAACATTATTGGCCACTTATTTAAATGCAAATGGCATTTAAATAATTCCAAAATTAAAATTCATGCCAACTGCCTTTTGTTTTTTTTCTACTTCGATTTTGAATTTCGCTAATTATTATTGCCTAATGCATGGTTAATTTTGCGTTTAGATCGTTGTGTTGAAGTTTTTTACTTTAATACTGCTTCGAACATAATACACACTGATAGAATATGCCCAAATGCATTACATTTATGGTGAGTTCCAAGGCACAATTTCACCATTCATTATGCAATAATAGCGAAATTCAAAATCGAAGTAGAAAAAAAAAACAAAGGACAGTCAGCATGTTTTTTAAATTAGGAATTATTTAAATGCCATTTGCATTTAAATAAGTGGCCAATAATGTTATTTTTGCAATAAAAAAAATTTAGTTCTACGCCCGTGATACAAAAAGTAAATCGGGAAAAATGTGGGTGAGCGTGTATTTTTTTTTATTATTTTGTCATTTTGAATTTAAATTCAAAAGGTAGTTACCATTTATAAATTGTCAATAAACCGGCATGTTTTTAAGCTTATTGGCAACTAGGCTGTAGTGTATTTTTTTTTCACCGTGAGAGCTGAAAATTCGATCAATGTACGATTGAAAAGGCAAAAATTAAGTTTGCGTTTTTTTTTTTTTAAATCCCATGTAGTCTCACAAAAATAGTAATGCCTATCTGAAAATACAAGTACTCAAGAATATTGAGCAAAAATAAAAAATTGAAAAAGTTAGCTTAAAATGGTGCTATGATCAAAACATTGAACAAGGGTGTTCATTTTCGAAAAAAACCTAAAAGTCCGAATATCTCGGAAACCGTGCCACTTTTACTAAACCTATTTTAGCTTTATTATAACGTCCTAAGTGCCCTCTATCCATAGTTCAAGGATTATCCACTCATTACCTAACACCCTGTATATAGGGTGATATTTACTCACTAAAAATATGCAGAGAATCTCAAGGATTTCTTCCTAAAATTCGTAAATTCTCTTTTTTATATTTCCGGAAGCTTTGTATATGTATATGTATAGTAACATTAGTAACTATAATAAACCAATTATTATCATCTGATTGTTAAATTATGCATTCCAAGTGTTTTGTTGCCGCATCCTTTTCATGCAATGCAACCTTTTGTAATCTTAATGTTAAAAGAGCAACGAATGTGTACCAAATTTTTTATGTAATATGAAGATAGCGTAACTAGGTAGACATTTTCCATTTTCCTTAAATTTAAGTATTTATGATTTTTCTTATGAATTGTATAGATTATTTTTAATACTATACAGCACTTTCAATTTTTACCACCAATTCAAACCACTTCCGACGTGGTATGATTCGTTTTCATCACAGATTTATTCGATTCGGCGCAGCTTTCATTCTTATATTATTATTAAAGTGTTTTCATAACATTTAGCCATTTTGTCGCCCTTGACTATCATTTTTTTATCGTTGCAGTATAATGAATAAGAGCAACGCTGTAGAATGGATTAGAGTATCGTATTTACGATCAAGATTATGATCACGATTAGTAATTAAGCCATGTAAATTATAGTAGTAAGAAAATAAATAAAGCATGTTTTATATTCTGTAGATTACGTAAACGCCTCTTTATTTTGCCAAATACTGGCAAACGCTGATTATTTATTAGCATTTTTTTTCTTAAATGTTTATAATTTTAAGCTGAAGAATTGTTGTAATCGCTGAAACAATGTCATTATGTCTAATAAGAAAATATTTTATAAATTGTTTATTTGCTAATATGATTTAAGTTAAATTAATATAAATCGTGTTTTATTTAGATTATTTGCTACCGCTAACCCTATCTAATAATTCCATTAGACGTTATACATATAATACGTAAATTAAAAGGAAAAACTAAGGGCCTGGTCCATCGCTTAACGTGCCTAAATATGCAATACCTACTAGTTGCCCGCGACAACTTCTGCACATGATCCGCACGAATTACGATCTGTAACGTTTTTATACTGATAAGGATTAATAATATATCTGTCTAAATAGCGTTCTAATTACCGCATCGTACGTGACCATTTCTTAAAATATAGAATGGGTATACAAGAGTAAGCTGTCTAAAAATATGCAGTTAATATGTTATTGCGGACTTTTATGTGTAGATCTATAAAAGTGGAATATCCCACCATGCATAGTTATATTAAATCTCAAAGGGATTGGGCAGCGTTTTCGATGAAAACTAACAGGCGGCTTGAATTTTTCTGATACTTCTAACACACAAATCACGTCTATATCGTGTGTTTGTAGACAGAACCTGAGGTAACAAAACCTAAAAGCCACGTTTAGCATGATTGTAGGCGTATAGGTGGAAGGAATCAAAATAGTGATGGGTTGCTAGCCGCGTCGCCTATAATATGATTAATAAGAGTACCTAAATCCTTACTTACGTGAAATGTATGTTAATAATCGTCCAAAAGCACAAATTTAAGCCCTGCCTTAGAAACACAGAAGATCTAGAATAATAACTCCTTCAATTAAAACGGAATTGAATTGAATGTATTGTAAACAACTGTAAAGTAGTATAATGTTACTATCCCGAGCCCGCTCCGCCTCTCGCCTGTTGCCTGTGGTATTTTTACCCTTTCGCGCTTAAATTGTGTACCGGAAGTAATGTTTATGGTTTATGGTAAAAAAATAAATAATCTAATGTTGCAAGAAGTAATTAAAAAGTAATATTTGCACATAGATAATACTGAATATTGTTTGACAGTATCGCAATAAAAGCTTGACATTAAGAAATAATTATCCCGGTTCATAATACATACTAGAAAACTACATATGTGCACTATTTTCTAATGAAATTAATATTACAAAAAAAATTTACAAATAATGTTGCCATACCAAAACAAGCGAAAGTGAAGCAAGCATAGACAACCTGTGTCATTTTTGGGTGCATTCCTTCCTTCCTTTCATCCTGAAAGAAGTTTGTATTTCTGTTACTTGCTACAAATGCCGATTAATTTCAAAGAAGTGTTTTCATCGATAGTTTTGAGGGAACCCGTGAGAAAAGGTTGGTGTAAGTGTAATTATTCATGTAAAAGTTAAATACGACATAAACAGTTTGGTCTTCCAACGATTTCATTGAAAATCTGGTATCGCAATTCATCGCTCCATAGAAGTCGTTACGAAATTTAACAAAATGACTTCGGCACTTTATTTGGAGCATTATCTCGACAGTCTACAACATCTGCCGATAGAATTACAACGAAACTTCAAGCTCATGCGAGATCTCGATGATCGAGCGCACGGGTTAATGAGGACAATTGATCTTATGGCTGACGAGCTATTGCCCAATATTCCGAAAATGGATGATGAAGTGAAAAAAGACAAGGTTAACGCCATTCAGGGTTTGTTCAATAAAGCCAAGGAATACGGCGATGATAAGGTGCAGCTCGCAATACAGACTTACGAGTTGGTCGACAAACACATACGGCGCCTTGACTCCGACCTTGCCCGCTTTGAGTCGGAGATACAAGAGAAAGTTATAAGCGCTCGTGCGGCGCAGCAAGCCGCCGCCGACCAGGAACCGAATACCACGACAGTCAAGAAAGGTAGGAAGAAACACAAGGGCAGCGAGAAGGCCGCTGCTACGACGGGAAAGAAGAAGCGTGTTGGAGCTTCCAGCGAGGATGACGCTACTGCCACAGGCAGGTCAGCTGCCAAAAAGAAGGCTCAGCGAAAGGGTGCCACCGCAACAGCTAATGCTGTCAAAGAGCAAGAAGAAAATGCTGACTTGGACTCTGTTGCTGGCATGGCACATCCCAGTGATGTACTTGACATGCCTGTGGATCCTAATGAACCTACATACTGTCTCTGCCACCAGGTGTCATATGGAGAGATGATAGGATGTGACAATCCTGACTGCCCCATTGAATGGTTCCACTTTGCTTGTGTCGATCTTAAAATCAAACCTAAAGGCAAATGGTACTGCCCTAAGTGTACTCAGGATAGGAAGAAGAAATGATCCACGGTTAAACCTCCTATAAAACCCACAGATAAGACTGTTCCTGTAAAAAAAGAAGTGAAGTGATGACTTCATAATGTCTTATAAACAAAATTTTATTTGAGTGTGAAGTGAATGTGTGATGGCTTTAGCTTATAAATGAACTGATAAATTTTTATAAAAGTAATATAAACAAGTAATGTTGTGGCAGTGTGGTAACTGCCCTTTGTATTGTTAATCAATCAATTGTCTTTTTTTGTATAGATTCCTAGGTATGAGTAGATTTTATATTACTAAATTTAATATTCTATTGGAACTAGTATTAATTTTCTTAAAATAATCATAAGCCTTGGCCTGGAATTGGTCTTGATACATAATTATGAATTTATGGTATTATTTATTTTTGGTGTATTATTTTAACTAGAGAATCTGATATTAAATTAATTTCCAAACGCTAGATGTTAAAATAATAATATATTGCGACATTACAATTGTAATAATATAAAATTTGTTGGGATAATAATATTAATAATGAATTGCATAATTATGAAATGAGATGCTACATGCTACTGTGTTTCTGCCACCTTGAGATGACACAGATATTGACTGCCTAAAGTTAGTTGGATTGCTAAATCTATAAATTAGATATGTACTTATTCTTTGTGAAATAAATTAGACGAAGGCAAGGGCAATGAAGTGGTTTATAAACACACTAAAATGAAACTCTTCACACCCATAGCATGTCCACCATTTAATACTTTCTCTTGCCAGAAAGTGGGTATATCCTATTGTAAGTACCCTGTTACTCAATGTGTCATAAAACACATTAGAATTACATATAAAAAGCAATAATAAAATAGAAAGAAGTTATGAAACTTAAGTTATACTTTTTGCTCGCATGATGGCAGCACAATAATGTTATGTGAATGTTTACAAATACTACAAATATTGCCTTTTTCATGTGATTTAGCTTGATAGAAGTTTGTTTTATACCAAATAATAAACTTGTCTTTACTAATGCAGTTGTTGATATTTGTTGTTAGCACATAGGGTATTATGTACCAATATCAATAGCTTGTATTGTGGTTATTATATTATAGGACTGTATTAGTACATCAACATACAAAAAACCGGCTTCCATACCACTATAGAATTGCAGCATGTCTCTAGTATAAGAAGCCTCTTTTATTCTTAACTTTATAGGGGTTACTGTGTAAATTTCTAGTTTCTTTTACTTATTATGATATAAAATATCCCTTTTCCTGTAGACAAATGAGAGACAGGGGACCCGTAGAAATGTGGCTGTAGTCTGTGCTCTCAGCGTTGTCTTGTTCACAAACACCTAAACCTATTTTAGTTAAAATATGTTTCAAACTTTTAATCTATCTATAGGGGTTGTTTGGTAGTCCCAAGCACAATCTAGAACCGTGCCTTACATATCACAATACATGCAGCTCTCATAACTTGTTTGAACTCATTTCATTAGGTAAAATGAAGGCATGATAGTGTTTTTTTTGTCATGTTCAACTGCTTCACCTAGCATTGGGTAGATAATTATTTCTGTTCATGTTGATAGGAGAACCATCGCAAAAATAGTTATAGATACGAGAAATTCAAGAAATTAGGGTCCAATACAAATTTCATTATTCAATAATAAAAGTGTTGAGAATGTTGAACAAATGTGTTGTAAATACTAATTTTTCTAGTTGCAGTTTTGACACATTTGAAAGTATCTTGACTTAATTTTAGGTATATGGGCAAAGTGCAAGACGGCTAATCACTTTCAATATTAAGTTAGATTATTAAAATCTTAAAAAGTCATTTGACCTATTTTATTTAGATTTGATTTTGATATTAAGATTATAACGATGCGAAATTGGCGATTTTTGTCCATTAGATCTTAAAATTATAATTGTCTTTGTAGTAAAACATGAAAAAAAATCGCACAAGTTATCAAAATTAAGATCTGAACTAGGTAAGCGTGATCTTAAGATAGCACAAGTATACAGATAAAATTTGTGTTACCAAGTGGTTGCCAAAGGTTAGGCCAGTAACATTACTCCCTATGATTGGGAATTGGGCAATGAATAACCAATTAAAAATGCTAGACTACCTGTAATTGATTAATAAAATTTATACATATTTGTGAATATCTGTAAAATACTTAAAAATCAAAATTAACATTAACTTCTACAAATTCAGAATATATCATATGATCAAGTTCACTTAAGAAAGTGACGTGAGTTTTGTTAGTCCACATTAAGTGCTATTTTACAGGATTTCCTGAACCTATTTAGGAATATAAAATTGCAACTACTTGGACTTGCCAATAGAAATATGGAAGCAATAACTAATACTAAAATATGACCTATTTAAGTTTGTGACTGAGTAATTATGTTTTTAAGGCTATTATGATATAAATTATAATGAAGTCAATATACTAAGCAAGTTTAATATATGTATACATATACCGATTTATGGAACACCATGTATTGTTAAATGTTTTACCATATTTTATGATCCATAGTTATAAAATAAGACATCAACATTGAATGCTAGATTTTAGAAAATATCATCACATGGGTAAAATCAATACAGCAGCGTGTGCGACTTATGGTAAAATGTTAATAGATATGAATTTTAACGTGGTAACAATGCAATAATACAGGCTTTGAAATCGTTTAAATTTAACTAGACTCCCAATGAAAAGAGAAACAAACATATTGAGATGTTATTCTGCATTCTTGTAAAAGAAAAGAAACATAAAATAGTAATTAAATATTTACATACAAAATTGTTGCCATTAAGCGCTTTATGTTAAAAGCGTGCCACGTGCTTTCGTAGAAAGTGGCACCCTATTTTTTATTGTGCTTTTATTTGAGAGTACAAAATATGCTGCTCCTTTATTGTGAATGTAGATAACTCTGGCGTAATAGATATGATACATTTATTTACATGCGCGATGTACAGTGATACCGTACGTATGTGCCCCGAATACTGGCCCTTTCTAGCTGCATTTACTAATAGGCCACCACGCATGGCTGTAATGACTGATTTGAGGCGAAGGTTAGGTCCAGCTAGTTGTTTCTTTAACTTTCTTCAACATCTAAATTTATAATTTTCACTGTTTCAAGAAGCAAGCTCCTTATAAATGTTACAGAAGCCACATTATAAATACCTATCTAAATTTGCTAAGTAATGTGTCCAAATTACAATTTTATAATATCTGCATACCTGTAGGTACGTAATATTATCTAATAAATACCTACTAATAATGAAATGTCTCATAAGAGTTCGATAGTAAAGAGTAGAAAACGAATGAAAGAGATATTTGTACGGAATTGATACCATAAGCATTTTACGTTAAAAATATGACAGTTACATAGAAGGTGGCGCCCTCTTTTCATTTCTTTTCCACTCTCTACCGCACAACTTGCGGACTATGTTGGATTAACCCACGTTTCACAATTAGTTTAATCAAACAGGGGACTAGCCTTAAAGGCCCTAATTCATTTACAAAATATTTTTGTTGTATGCGGAATGATTTTAAAAAACGAAAATATTTACGTAAAAAAGTTTACAAGTACCTAAGCGTAACTAGGTATTTATAAGCCTTAGCTAGAGCATGAAACACAAATGATAACATGTAAATGATTGTTTTGTTATTGCCATTATTATGTTCATAAATCACAGTATAAATAAACCGTCATCTCATTTAATACACCCACTCTTCATTTGCTTGAGGCAAAAATTTGTTCAATCGATACGTTTTCGGGAGGTTCTTAAATGGTTTTATTTTTTTGCAATGATATTCTATAATTCGTGCATGTATAGGTGCATACTTATGTTAAACCAGCTGTAGCCCGCGTCTTCGCCCCGTTCCAGGATTTCATTTTTCAAAAAAATATTTTATACAAACATTGTCCAAACAGTAACAGACACAACTAAAACAGATATTAACCAATTCGGTGCAGTCGTTTGGAAGTCATGCGCGTACATACATTTCGACGATTTTTTTATTTATTTATATAAGATGCAAAATATTCATGATCATTTCATTGATCGTAAACATGCCTGATGGTCTAACATGGAGTAAGCTTATCTATAGCAAATACCTTATTCGATCTTGATTTGAAAACTGTCTGCGTAGAGTAGGTACTAGGTAGGCATAGTCAGCGTCATATCGTTTGAAGCATCCAAGTCGGCCAAATAGTTCGGTACACCATAGATACAGTTTGGCGTGTCGAACTTTTTGGTCACTCTGGATGTTCCATACTATATGACACTGACTGTACAAGGAATAGACGCAGACAGGGATTCCACTCATCAGTTGGGCTCAATTTTATTTTAGGGGTGCTCGCTGATAGGTGAAGATCCACCCACCCTGTGACCTCGACCTGTGAAAGAAAGGGGCCGGTAGAACCGTACTCTTTAACGGTGGCGAATTATCTTTCTATCTTTATAGTATTGTCACCGTACCTACTTAGCACATTTTTTTCTTTCTCTGATAAGTTTTTTAATAACATTAAACTACTAAGGTAATCATATTTTTGAATATAGAAAAGTTCCATACAAACTTGTATGGTTATAGGTACCTATAGGTAATTACTTGTTCGAAAGCAAAAACTGCACGACTTGGAAGAGTGGGGAGGGAGGGGCTCTTTCAAACCTGATTTGAGCGCAGGAGCTCCGAAATTGCATCAGACACGAGTATGATAGATAATTGACAGGACTTGCATCAGGCAGCGCGTGCTCAGCAAGAACAAATTTACAGCATTAAAATAAATACCGCATCGCTTTTTTGGCTCTACTGCATTGTCTGCATTAAGTACTGTTTGTTTACTTAAATATAGAGACTATCGAAAACTTTCAACTGACGAAAACGTCGTACCTAGTATGCAAGCAGTTTCTTGGACCATGTGTTCTAGTATGTATGTATAATATTATGGAACAAATATTACAATGTTTCCTGTTGGTTTCTTGATAAAAATTCGAAGTAAACAAACGAGTAAGTAGACATCACAACGCGAGTGTCAAGGCATTGAACTTATTATTATTTGCTACCTAATTTGATAATAATACTAAACCAAGTTGTTTTTTACTAACCCTGACAAGCAAGTGACTACTATCCTGCACATTCTCTGTACAAGCAGCTACATCGAGCCATTTTGTACTTTGAATTTCAAAGAATGAGAACGAAGAGACTTGCCTTCATTAAAAGTCCACGAAATCGACAAGTAGGTACTGTTATCTACAAAAGTACAGTCAAAAGATAAGTACCACTTGTCCTTAAAAAATAAAATACGTTGAAGTAACTAAATCGACGGGAGGGGAGAATATCTATCTTTATGTTTCAGTGTTCCAGTTCGATCTAATAAGTTTCTAATAGAATCTGTATGTAACTACCTATCTCAACTCATGCCGTAAAGCCATGTAAACTGTAAATGTATTCCAAGGTACAATTTGGACGCAGCTGAAGTCTCAAAATATGTCCACCTCTAGTCGTTTAACCTCTAACAGGTAGTGAGTACCGCTGTTTACAGAAAAAATGAAAATTAATAATTACGTCGGTAAACTTTTAAGAGTAATGCAAGTTCGTTTAATCACCTTTGTAATTGATAGGTTTTTGCCTTCAACTGTACAAGTGCAGGAAAAACAGTAAAACTGCGCACAAAGTTTAAATGATAGTTGATAATGGCAGCCTGCAAAGCGGGACACAGCTCGCACCACGCTCATACCGCGCACAGTTGGCCAACCACACGCACCCTCTCCAAGAGAGCGCGGGAAAATTCTGAAAAAAAAACAACTGCCTGGATTTGTATCAGACTTTATCGGTGCGAATTGTTTTTCTGATATTTTCTTAGTTAAAATTGACATATACGAACGGAAGACAAAGAAACATGACGACTTTCCTGCGGAAAATGTGGAAAAATCACTCGAAACACAAAAGTGAGTTATAGACTGTTAATACATATTATTTAATTTCATTAATAAATTATTTTTGTGTGAAATGGGATAGGTAAGGGTTTTATTGTTGTTCAAAATATGCAATTCATATCAACATTTTTATTGGAAGTAAAGTATAGTATAATTTAAAAAAGTAATAGGCTAACTATTTACCGTGAAATATTCTTTACATATTCTTCTGAATTTTAACCACGAACGCTATTATTATTTTCAATGTGGTTTAGCAATGTCGTCGAAAGTTCAAAGCATAAATTCGCGTGATTGTTCAACTTGTGGTGGAAACTTTAAAGCGATTTTTGAGGTTTTTGGTAAACTACCTCGTCCCCATTTTTGTTTGGTGTTAATAATATAACATACCAATAATACAAATAAACGTAGATAGATAATTATACTCAGTGGGGAAGTGTAGTTGACCAATAAAAATCAGTTGATCATTAAAGACTGGGGGTTTTCGGTTAGTTTCATTGAACTCCCCTGTAAAGTTTTTCAGGATTTTTGTTGTCTTTGTCAAAAATTGTTTCCGTACATTTGTCGACGTTCAAAGTGTACGGCGGCGATGGGGTGACTTAATTTTGAATTTATTCATAAACTACGATGAAATATCTATAGGAGTATTCAATCACGCTAATCCAACCACCTTGAATTGCCTCGAAGTCAATTTGGTAATCAACCCTATTGTTTTTTTCTGCTACGAGTAAAAATGTTAAAGGCCTAGCCGGAATGGAGTACACTTAGTAGAGTTTTCTAGAGTTAGAGTACTAATCCAAATTGGCAAGATGGTTAAAACTGGTGCAAAATTAAGAGCTAGAAACATGCAACCTTAGCGTTTTAATTACAACACCTGTGTCAAAAAAATGGGCACCCCTGGTTTTTGGATTTTATGTGCATGACAGCTTACTTTCTAAGCTTTAATGCCTAAAAATTTGAAAAACCATAGGTGTCCGATTTTTTTGCTAGGTGGAGTATATGCTTAATGAACTTTCATAATGCGTTAGTAGGCGTGTATAATAATGAAACCAATATAGAAAATGAGCTTATCTCTATAGGTAGGTAAATAAATAACAAGTTGTTAATAAACTCATTACAGAAATAATTTATTATAGAGTGAACGACTGAGTGAAAGGTGTAAATTCACATTAAATTCTAATAGCTCACGCGACAACAGGGGACTCGGAAATTCGAAATTCGAAGTTCGTATCTACGCCTCTCACTCTCATAGCTTTGATTTTAAATGTGAGCGAAACGGCACGAATCATACTTCAAATTTCTAACTTCGGAGTTCAGCCTTCACGTATATCGTCTTATTCCTCCGATGTCTTTTGCCTAAATTAGAAAAGTTACTTCTCCCGCTTAAGTTTTTTTTAACGGCTTCATTAAGCGTTACTCGTTTAGGACCACGGCCGCGGTCCTCGCATACAGCCACCTTGCCATCTCCGGGTGCGGGTTTCTCCTTAATTACTTAGGAATTAGGAGCTCTCGCTGCCGGCCTTAGAAGGCGGCAAGAAAAACTTACCTAGGCGGTTTCTGAACGAAACTTGACTTTGTACGCTACCATCCGTTGCTTGCTTACCTCGAAATGTTTGTTCTATATCCGGTATCAAAGCAGCATTGTAGAACTACTTGAAGAACGTTAGACGTGCGTTGTGGTGTCTTTAAAAGGTGCAGTAAATTCTTCTTGTAAGTGTATCGCTTGGAGCTTTCCTTAGTGGCTTTAACTAAAGCGAAGGTTATGGGCATTTTTTAGAAAGTGTTGGGAAGCGATGTTCTTGAGATCGTAATGTTCACAATGTTGTTCAATAAAGTAGTTACAGTAGGGTAACTTTTTCGAGTTTTGAAAACTTAATTTACTTAGGTAAATACAAAATAGCTTAAAATGGGAGACTCAATGTAATGCGAAATAAATTCAAAAGCTAGCTATAGCTTCCGTTTTTCAGACCAATTTGTCTCATCATGAGAAATCTTACCTCAATTTAAAATAACAGAATCCATCTGGTCCACCCGTTCCGCCCGCGACTTCGTCTATCTCCGTCCGCGCAGAACTATGCAATTTTCCGGGATTCCTTCCCCGGGGCTAACACTATCTCTGTACCAAATTTCATTAAAATCAGTTCAGCGGTTTAGGCGTGAAAGCTTAACAGACAGACAGACAGAGTTACTCTCGCATTTATAATATTAGGCATAAGTAGAAGTACACTATACATAGATTTACAAATTTTCAAGGTATAGGCTGAATTTTTGCCGCCCTTGCAAAATTTGTTGCAGACTTCTAAGATTTTTTATTTTATTTCTATGAGGTAAAAAAAAAAGGTCGTGCCCTAAATTTGCCGCCCCCAAAATCTGCCGCCCTAGGCTCGAGCCTACTCAGCCTTATGGTAAATCCGCCACTGCCTACTTACCTACATACATTTTATAGTAAGCTATAACTAATAAAGAGGCATGCTAGGAATCCCTACTATTAATACTACGAGATATTGTTAAAGGTAAAGACATATCTATCTACTACCTATTTAAGAGTAGGTTATCCGTATACCTACGTCCGTTATCCGTTTCTGCGAAGGTGATACATTATTAATTAAACATAAATAAAAGAGAGATTGTTAGCGAAGCATGTGGTCTTGTAGCTGGCATTCCAGTTAAATGGTTGCATTTATTAAAAAAAAACTTTGTAAAATCATTTCTTAGCAGGGCACGGTCTTTCACCGCGCTGGGAAATTTAAATGTAGGTACCGTTCGAAATTGGAAATTTGTACTGATTAGATTAATAGAGCTATATTTTTTTTTCTAATCTACTCGTTTTTAAAATTAAGCACATTTTACCACTGAGTGCGCAAATCGGCCGACACCGCTCGAAACAGAGATTAACTACCTAAAGTTAAATACTTATAATTTCATACATCGTATTCATTATCTCTAGCCCAGGGATGGCGAACCAATGGCACGCGTGCCACTGTTGGCACGCTTCAAAATAATTTGGGTACGCCATATAATAAAAAGGTTTATTTTTGTCCATTAAATTACCAACTTAAGATTCTTTTATTATGAAATAGGGCGGAAAACGGGCAATGTGGTCATATGATGGTAAAATAACAACACACTCTTAAGAAAACAGGGTCTTTGATGACAGGTCAGAGCCAAATATTATTTTATTTGTAAAAAAATGGCATGTCCACCAAAAAAGGTTCGCCACCCCTGCTCAAGCCTATATCCGTCCTCCTCTCAGGCCTCCTCTCAGACAGAGAAGGCTTGGTCTATCCCACGCAGGCCCAGTGCGGATTGGGAACTTCACACACACCATTGAATTACTTCGCAGATGTGTGCAGGTTTCCTCACGATGTTTTCCTTCACCGATAGCTCATGGTAAATTTGAAATGTAATTTCGCACATAAATTCCGAAAAACATAGAGCTGCAAGCCCGGGATTCGAATCCACGACCCTCTGCTTGAGAAGCTACAGATCTAGCCACTAGGCTACCACGGCTTACATACATCGTACCTACCTATTAATGTTTTTTTATTGGTAAAATGAATTAATGTAATAATCAGTAGTATTATAGTATTTATATAAGATTGCGACATCGGCCTGTGTTGTGCCCCGGCGTCCCCCATGTCCCTGGATCCGAGTGCCACTCACGAGTAAGGCAGACGACCCTTAGAGCGCGCTTCAGTGAGTCGGAGCGTAGTGGAGACTAGCAAAAATCGACCAATCACATTAGCTAAAATCCTTGACCATTTCATTTTCATTTTTGGTTCAATATTGGAGCTATACATAAATATATACATATGTTAAATGTATACGTCATATTGCTATAACAGGCCTCCTTTTATAATGAGGTCTCAGTGCTGTTGGGACCTTCACACATGCCATTGGATTGCTTCCTTCACCGATTTCGTATAAGTAATTGGGTAATTTAGTTAGTAACAAAAAGCAATTAAAAACACCTATTTCACCACCTTTCACCCCGCATTCATCACGACCATTTTCAAAGGGCACCCAACCGATAACTTCAGAGTGTTCAATAAACTGGCTATAATATTATGAATCCATCATATTTGTTATTATTTAACGTCAATACGAAGGTCTTGGGTCCAATATTCGCACATGATATCAGCGGCTATTTCAGTCTATCAGCATTATCTAGGCCAGACTGTATATAGCGCAATGGGCCAGGGGTCAGTTTTAGGCGCAATTACTTCTGAAGATCAGACATGTGGACCGTTGTAAATAAATAGCTAGTATGACGCGTGATGCTTTAAAACTACGCATGTCTTGGCTAATTAGCGATTTATTGGCGCTTATCGGGAAATAAAAGGGGAAATAAAAGTGATATTAATTGGAAGCGCTGGTAGTGTAATGTCTAGTTTCTTATCACAAAGCGCTTGTGACGACAGTTGCCTTTAGTTTATAGTTTTTTCTATAGTAGGTAGGTACAAAGCTTAATACATGCACTATATGAAAGGAAATAATAATTGATTTACACATGTTCTATAAACTACACATAGAAAGATACATTAGAATACTATCATTAAAGGCTGAGTAGGTATGGTGTAACTTTATTTCATAGGTACAATACGTACTTATCAATAAACATGTCGTCGGCCTCTGCAGGTCTGTTCAACTCGCATATAATAAATGGCAATAAGCCGTGGCTTGATGAACCATCCTTGATATTACCAATCTCTGGGAAAGCTAAGCTGTATTTGACAAATAAAACAACGATATACCTATCTATGGATTATAATTCCTTGGCATAATTGCTCTCAGGACCTTGAGAACATTGACCTAAATTGAATTGTAATAATGTAACTTAAAATTAACAAGTCCTACAGTTTTGAAATCACTCACACTCGAAAATTCTTTATAAAACTACTGAAAGTATCGGCTTAATATCTTCCGGTCCGGTGAAATTAAAGACCGTATGTACCATGTCATTTGCATGGCCAATTCAGCGTTTACAAAACCAGATCTAGATCGCCGTTAAGTATAATCCAATTAAATGACAGAGCTTGGAAAATTGTGCGTTGACTTATGTACAAAATTACCAGTTACATACATAAGTAGATAACGGAATGGCAACGTTCGTTTCATGCTCATGTTTATAAACTTTGAAAGCTTTTCACAACGCACGACTTTTTCAAGTCATAGCAGTCAATCTACCCCCACTTGGTATTGTTTTTGTACCAGAGGGGGTAACCAGGATTCAATTCAGTTTAGGTTCTCTCGTTGTCAGATCCATACTAAAAATGTCAGCTAAAACCTGAACTGTCGGAATTGAATCGCATTAAGACGTCATGGTAAGGCCCAGCACCCTAACGCATTGTAAACTGTAGAGCCAGAGTAGTTAGAGAATAATTTTTCAACCTCATTGTACACAGACTAAAATGTTTGAGTAAAATTTTGGGGTAGTTATCAAGTGGAGTTTTATATCAATGTTACATAAATATTCGGCCTGCCTTCATAACTTTTTACCAGTCAGGCAACCTTGCCAAGGGAAAGATCTGTCTCATTAATCTTATTAAAGATTTCTAGGCTTATAACAGTACAACCACGCCCTTCCAGTCCGGTTTGGTCGCCACTCCATGTTTAGACTCACATCAATCTAGGAGTCTAGGCTTAAGGCTATATACCTACTTATTAAGAAGGTAATGACGGGTGTTGCGAAACCGAAAATGCACTCGTGTCGTTTCCTTGGTTGGAGTTGGTGAAAGAATTTGCCAAAGTCCTAGACTATCGTGTAACTCAATCGAAGCTAATTATTTTTGTACTTTGTCGCATTAGCACATTTTGTTGTTGGGGTGATTCCTCGCGGGGCTCTGACTGTCCGATGTCCGGGGGCTTATTTCAATGAAAAAGTTGTTAGTTTAGAAGCTTCATTTTTGTTTCTAAGATAGCTTGTATCCGTATTTAATTGGGATATCACTCAGTTGTTCTGTAAACAATTTAAAAACATTACAAAAAAATTAAATCCATTTTTTTGACTGCTTTGTGGTGTCTGTTCTCCATTTTCTTGAGAACATGTAAGAATATCATAAATTCATTCAACTTTATCACTATATTGAGTGACCAAATCGAAAGAGGATTAGTTGTTACTGTATTTAAATATAACCAGTAATTTTTAACTATAATATTATTCATATTACTGAGGATTTTAATCCGTTGTGGTAAACAAACGTTTTGTAGTATTTGGCTACCAGTATAGATAGACCATTAAAGCTTAGAATTTCATTGGTTGACTTAGTAATAAATGGTCCCAAAGGCAATGTCTTTAGCAGTTTTATGTACCTAAGGCTTGCACTCCGCTTGCACTAGAAACATTTCGTTAGAATAGTGTCGACTTATATGTCAAACTAGGCGAAGTTACAGAACAGGACAATTGCAGCTACTAGCTCTAAGTAAATTATATCCGTAAGCTTCGATAGAATCAAAATAAAAGGCACGTAAAACAGGCCTTTGCGGCCTACTTTTAAATAAGTAACACTGAAAAAGATTTTCAATTCTGCTAATTTAAGTAGTATCTGCCTATCTTTACTAAGTATTCCTTTGTCCGTTAAGTTTTGGAATTTCAGCATTTTCTGAAGTATTCACCTTCATTCCTAATTATAAATTGGTTTTCTTTTAGAACTAAGTGAAGAATGGGCGCTAGCAGAGTGCGAAGGCGAGGGGTGGTGGCGCGAAGCTCGCGAAACTGGAGGAAAGGACGGCTCCATGGATGTTAGATACGCCGGCATGACGCCTGTGGAGCGCGCCGCCTCCGCGCCCGCTACCGCGATCGCCGTACGCTCCGCTCTACACTCCGCCAAGAGTAAGTTGACGGTAGATCATGAGAATCACGCGAAAGATAGGAGTTAGCGGTGAGCGAGGGGACCGTGGCGGGGTTCATGGAGGGAGAGATGGCTTTGTTGACGTTAGATACGCTGGCTGGCATGACGCCTGTGAAGCGCGCAGCCTCCGCGCCCTCTACCGCTATCGCCGTACGCTCCGCCCTACTCTCCGCGAAGAGTAAGTTGTCAAAGAATTGTAAGAATCATATGACGGCTATGAGTTACCGATATAAACTAAAGAGAAGGCATATTTCCGTTGACATAGGATAGGAAACGCCGGCATGATTCACGCCGCTTCTGTTCCCGCTGCCGCTCTCGCTATCATCTCCATCTTACACTCTACAGCAGTTTGTTAGAGAATTAATGCGAGTTATATAACAACAAATATTTCAATGTACCTACGTATTGTGTATTTTTGGTTCCAGCTTTGAACAAGAAGTTGCAGCGGGTTAACTTGGATATCAGCGCAAAAGGAATTGTGGTCACCGACGCGGACTCAAACGATAACGTACTCAGTTTATCTATATACAAGTAAGTATACAAAACAATGCCTTCAACCCCAGTTTTAACAGGTTGAGGAATATTATACCCACAGCCGGTTACACGGTCCAAGAAACTGAATCACATACCTACTACTGTAGATCCAAGCAATATTTTAAAGTAACTACGTAAATATTTGGAAGAAGATACCTACCTTTTAAATTTTTCAAAAGAAGGTTGTCTGTTTATTTGAACAGCAGCGTACAGCGGAAGCGTGATGGGCCCATAACCTAATGAAGTAAATAGAAATAGCTACACATATTTGGGGTCACAGCAGTGCCCCCGCCAAGACCAAACCGTTTTGTCGTATTTTTTTACAAACTTGGAAACCAATTTCCCTCGCATTTGTACACAAGAAAAAAAAAAACCACAAGTAAATGACTTGAATTTTACATCTAACACCATATCAACACGCGTCTGCAGTGAAATGCCATTATTATCATCTCTAGTTTATAGACATCCCACTTCTGGGCATAGACCTCCTTACAGAACTTACCATGCGTGCTCAGCGCTGATTGAGAATTTCACTCATACCATTGGACTGATTCGTAGATGTATGCAGGTTTTCTCAAGATGTTATCCTCCACGGATAAAGTCATGATAAATTTTACTAATTATAATATATCAATATCGGAGATCAATGACATTCGTACATGTAATATATATCTCTATTTGTTTAAATTTATCACGTTAATGCAACGTGATAAAAAACTGGGATAATTAGTGATGTTGTTAACGCCAGAGTGTGATTTATTAGCACTTTTATTAATAAATGCCAGACAAAGACGGCAATTATATCGCCAAGTTGACCCCACAATGTCCCAGATCCATTGTAAGGAAATTGAAGTGTATCCACTTTAAGCGCCAGTTTGTCACACACAGTCACACGATGGCTAAACCTTTTCGATTCTTGCTTAGTTAATCCATTTTTGAAATCACATCTGTAAAAAATACCACTGGAAAGTAGTAAAAATACACAGTATATTATATCTATAAGGTTGCCATCCGTCCGGGTTTCCCCGGATTTGTCCTAGTTTAGAGGGCATCCGGGGAGCGTCCGGGGAAGGTTTCATTTGCAGTCCGGGTTTAAAAAAAAAAAAAAATTGGGCCACCCGCGAGACACGCACTATGCTCGCACACCACGATCAACCGACGAACCAAGTGTATTCACCTTGTCCTAGTTTAGAGGGCATCCGGGGAGCGTCCGGGGAAGGTTTCATTTGCAGTCCGGGTTTAAAAAAAAAAAAAAAAATTGGGCCACCCGCGAGACACGCACTATGCTCGCACACCACGATCAACCGACGAACCAAGTGTATTCACCTTGTCCTAGTTTAGAGGGCATCCGGGGAGCGTCCGGGGAAGGTTTCATTTGCAGTCCGGGTTTAAAAAAAAAAAAAAAAAATTGGGCCACCCGCGAGACACGCACTATGCTCGCACACCACGATCAACCGACGAACCAAGTGTATTCACCTACTCTTTATTGAACACCACAAATCAGTACAAAACAATACAGAAACAAAGAACAAAGTAGACAATAGGCAAAGTAGACTATAGTTAGATATAGCCTACTGTATTTTTTCATAGATGCGATTTCAAAAATCGATTAACTGAGCAAGACCACAAACCCAACGTTGGTTACGATAGCTCTGCTGCCCAGCACAAAAAGCTTACAGTTCACCACTACACAAGTATGTATATTTATGAGACTTTTTGACACTTACACCTACCAGTTGTGCCTTCCGAGCCTTCCTGATCCTCAGCACTTACCTATAAATATTAATTAAATGTCGGGGAAAGAGTTAAATACGCGGATCGTTGCCGTTGGAGGTCTTAAATGAATCACAAAGAATATCCCCAGAGTCAGACAATTAAGAAATCACTCAGTGTGCACGTCCGGCACGGGTGACCGATCTGGAGAGACGCTCTCACTGTGGCACGCCTCGTATCATCACACTACCCACTGATTTTTATAATCAAAACAATGTATGCAATGGCTGCTCCCTCTCACATATAGTTACTATTACTATTACTTTACTACTACTATTACTATTGCTTACTATGCAGACGTAGTTGCGGGCAACAGCTAGTAGTTACTATATCCTTTGGTTTTCAGGATCTCCTACTGCTCAGCGGACGCGTCGAACGCGCGCGTGTTCGCCGTGGTGGAGGGGCGCGGCAACGAGCACGTCGCGCACGTGTTCACGTGCCCGCGCAGCCGCCACGCGCGCGCGCTCGCGCTCTCGCTTGCGCACGCCTTCAACGATGCCTACCAGGTAGGGTTTATACAGCGTAGCTCAGTGTTTCTGGTAAACTGTCAGTGTTATATGACATTTGTTTATTTGTAAGAGAGCTAACAAAATTGAACGTTAAAAACTTAATTGTACCGTGTATAAGCCTTATTTTTTAGAAATGTTTCACAATTAACTACTAGGTTTCAATACTTTCAATTATTCTTATATTTGTAGCTGTGGCATAAAAATGTAGCTAAAGCTGATAATTTTCTTTCTAAAACTGAGCCATTTTTACTAAACCTGAAACCTATATCGACGATTTCTGGGAGACCTTGCGTACCTATTCATATCCCTTTGGATTTTGATAAAATTTCTACTGTTCACTTATATTCTTGCAACTGCATCAGCTGATGCGAGTAGGTGAGACGTAGATACCTAATAGCTATGCTTTTGTTTCAGGCTTGGCAATCCAACCAGGCCAGCTCACTTCAACCCAGTGGCAGGCGCTCATCACCATGGGTATGTTTCTACCTTCACTTAAAAGCCATTTCAAATAAAAAACGTAGCTAACTTTTTTAGAACTTTTGTTGTGACGGAATCCCTTTTCATGCAGCGGTACTTATTTTTTAAATTATAAAAAGCAATGATAATTACTATTGAATGCAACCGACACCAAGTATTGCGGGACGATTAAACTAGGCGCTTAGTCAATTTGAAGCAACTTAAACAATTGCAAATACATACATTTAATTTAATAATACATACATACATAAATCGCGTCTTTATCCCTTACGGGGTAAACAGAGCCTAATGTAATAAGACCTAAAGCTCATGTTTAGCATGATTGATTGATTTAATTATTTACATAATTCACTAGGTACTCGTTGTACTCGTAAAATAAATCAAAAAGTTGGTTAACTATACTTGCATTGTTATGAATAATTAATACCAAATCTGAAATGGATCCAATCTCTCAAAGTTGTTTCCTGTAGGCTTATTACCTAACTCGCTCGCAAACGCCATCGTGTTCATTTTGACAGTTCTTGTATGAATGTGACAGCTAGCTGATTCCGATGCCAATTGTCAGCCCATACATGAACTGTCATAATGAACACGATAGCGATTGCGAGCGAGTTAGGTAATAAGCCTACTGACCTCGAAGTGGGTGAAATTCTACTTGCAAATTAAAGCCAAGTACCTACTCATCTGCGAGGTTTAACGTGCAACAGTTACGGTTACTTACAAAAAATGAGTACCTGCCTTAAGAAACGGACAACTGGCATAGGTACGGTCAAGTGCAAAAATAAGTATCGATACGAACTTCTCAAAAATATGTCCCACGACCCTATTACGCCGGTGTAAGAGTGTATGGTTTTACATCTCTATGTTTTTTATTGTTATACCTTGTTTATTTTCTATAAAATTGTGTATATTGTCTTATATTTGTGTGTCTTGCAAAAAGGAATAAATGTCTTCTTTCTTTCTTTCTTTCTTTCTATGGTACTTATTTTTGAAACTTTGACTAGATACATATTATTACACTTGACTGTACATTGCAAGTTCACTGAATCGAAGCTCGTAAAAACTAGAAATTAAAATTTATTTAAAATTTATTTTTAGGAGCGTTTTGCGCAAGAGTCCGACGAGGAGGAGGAAGAGGAAGCCGACAGCAAGTGGCACGCGCAGGCGCCGCTCGTCACGTTCGCCTGAACTTTAGACTGAAATTATTTTACCGCTCCAGCAAACTCCAGTAAACAGGGTGTTACAAAAATACCCCTACAGCTGAAGGGGTTACGTAGTTCCATGTTTGTAAAGAGTCCATTGGCGAATTTTTCATTTTTTTCATAAGATTGAATAGAATACGAGTAGATAGTCAATGATCCTACATAATATCTCCGGAGTTACAATATCAAGACTGGTAACCATTAAATATTATATATATAAATAAATTAAATAATACACACACATAAATTACGTATTTATCCCTTACGGGGTAGACAGAGCTTAAGGTAACAAGACCTAAAGGCAATGCTTAGGATGATTAGAATACAATACAATAGTAGGTACCTAACTCTTTATTGAACACTACATATAACACCCAAAACAGGTAATTTTGTAACACATTGTATAGGTATAGGAAATAGAGCATTTGTGTTTATATGTATATTATGTCGTTTTAGGCCAGAAACCATCTAATAAAAAATCGACATAATTGTTTCAGCGCACGACAAATTTTAATTTAGTAATCTCATTTTAACTTTGTAAGCGTGTAAGTACATAGATTGTCCTTATTACTTGTGTGCTACGTATTATGCTCAAAGGAAAATAAAACCAATCAAAAAAGAAATATCATGTAGGTATAACATGTTTATAGTAGGTACTTAATGTTTGATAATTTAGGTGTTAATGTAATAAAGTGCATTGACTTTATGTATTTTTTAAAATTGACAAACTGACAGACAGACGCAGGTAGTTAATAAATAAGCATATACTTAATTATAACTATGTATAAGTGTTCGTAGGCGCTACTTCCTGTAATTGTATAAAGTGAGAGTTTTTTTAGAAATTATGTAGAACGATTGGTACAGTTAATTTTTACTTATTTAAATGTTAAATATTATTGTACAAATATTTTGACTGATGTACGCTCAAGTTAATTATAGAATAAACTAATTCGAATACAGTTGTTTCCTTAGTCTAGTATTCCTATAAATAAATCTACGTGTAGGTCAGTCCTAAGTACATACTTACCTATTTTTTTAAGGTGTCTAAAATACTTAATACGTACTTAACTGGATCTAAAAAGAACAATAACTAGAATCTGGCTAGTAAAGTTTGAGACTGGAATCTCGCGGCCAATTTAAAAATCAAGTGTGTTGTGACCCATAATATTGATTTGGAGTATTATAATCTATTACCTTTAAACGAGAAATTCTTGGTAATAGATAGATAGTAATCTCGAAAACGGCTCCAACGATTTTGATGAAATTTTGTGATTTTGAGTTTTAGAAAACGTAGGTACCAAAATAAAAAACCGGTCATCCGTACTATTGAGTACGTGTATCATCTCATAAAATAAAACTAATAGTCTCTGGTAAAAACACACACAAGTATTAGTATTTCAATTTAAAAAAATAATTTAGCGACAGGGATAAAGTCGAACATTATGAGCGTCAGTAGAAGTGTGATCAGAAGCAGGGGCGCCGACTTTTAGAAAACCTCGTGGGTGCTCATGCTTATTTGATGACTCGTAATGAAAAAACACCTATCCCTAAAAGGCGATTACTGATCTGTTTCGTGATGTCTATTCTCAGGGGTGCTCGGCACCCACTGTTTATTTCTCATGGGTGCTCGAGCCCCCGAGCACCCACGGGGTCGGCGCCCCTGATTAGAAGCGGCATTGGTCGTAGAGCGCGAGCCGGCGGCGCCCGAGTCGCTCCAGCTGCAAGGGGGCGTGGCACGCGCCGCCGCCGTGGTGGTTGATCATCATGTAGTCGAAGCAGTTGGTCACGCCGTCGCCGTTGCAGTCCTGGAATAAGAGTAACAACGCAGTAAATAAATAGAGCAGTATGGAAACTAGGCTTATATTAAGTACTTGTTTTCTGAAAGTAACTTAACTGTTTATTTCATGTTATTGTTACATATTATACCTATTAGGTATGTTATATTATAGGAGTACCCGAAACCGACGAGCATGTATGAAGAGATTGATGACTGTGGATGAAGCGAAAGAAATATGTCAGGATCGTAGCAAGTGGAACAAAGTAGTCTCTGCCTACCCCTATGGGAAAGAGGCGTGACGGTATGTATGTATGTATGTATGTATTAAAATAAATTTAGTAAATTTAGGCATTTAGGATTAATTTAGGTTTTGATCAGTTCTTTTCATTTTCTGTATGTCTACTCTTGCTTAATATTAATACCTATATCCTGTCAATCGTTCAAAGATTAACTAGAAGAAATCCCTTTTAGGGATAAGTTCGCCTTTGTTGCTTTTGTGTTATCCTGTATTCATCTTTTTAATGTACCTACATGAGATTTATACATACATACATAACATACATAGGTACCTAACATACACATACACAAATCACGGCTATAACCCTTACGGGGTAGACAGAGCCTAAGGAAACAAGACCTAAAGGCAACGTTTAGCATGATTGTGGGCGTATAGGATGTCACAGTGTAGGCCTAGTAGGGTTTTTGTTGAAGAAAAACAAGAATTAAGATTACTATATTTATTTATAAGCAACAAAAACGGACCTATCGCGACAATAAAAATAAGTTAAGGTCGGAGAGCGACTTGTCTCAGGATGAGATTCGGATCTTTTTGAAGTACTAAATTTCGGTTAAGTTTTCTGCGCTTATTTGGCCTCCACTTCCCTCGGGAATCCTCTGAGCCGAAGAACTGGAGATGGGCGGCAGGCGCGCTCGGTGGAGTCAGCAGAGTAGTCGTGGCTCGATGCTCTTTCTCCCAACGGAGCGGTCAGCGGCCAGCAATGGTGATGAGAGAGTTCTTGCTTATTCAGCTGGTGCCAGGCTGAGCCAGAGCTGTAGGCTATTCAGCGAGTGGCAGGATTGAGCGTAGCTTGGTGATGTTTCGGAGGGACGCAGTGACAGAGCGTAGCTGTGTTAATTCCGCGGGGTGCGGTAGTTGCCCTGCAAGAATGCTGGTGTGAGATCGAGTCCAGTTAGGTAGCGTCCTGCCAGGCCCTGCGGTGCGAAGGGGATTTATCCCGAGGGAGCTAAGTGCAGTGCATGGCAGGAGCTAGGCATACGGAGTTACAGGCAGGCAAAAGCTGAAGAAGTTAACTATACAATTGTAAGCAATTGAAAGGGAGCAACTGAATATAAATTGAGTCGTGGGTTTGAATTCCAACGGTCGGCACGACCGTTATGATTTAAACCCAAAGTACTAAGCTAACATCTAGGTAGAGTTTAAATTCAAATTAACAGCAAAAGAGAACGTTACATTTAAATTTACCTGAGCAATCCCAACAGCGAGGGGAATTTGCAAGTGTCTCTTTGTCAGAGTAACAGAGTTAGAATTAAGAATTTAAATGATTTATTTAAATCATTTAAATAAATACACAGTCAGAGCAAAACACAGTTAAAAGATAAAAATGTTCAGAGAGAGCTTACCAGTAGGAGCTGGGCAGGTTGCAGTCGATTCAGAATGACCGATTTCGGATAGAACAGCTGGTTTTATCCAGAACTAGCGGTTCTTTCAAATTTTGAAGAAGCTCCGCCTTAGGGCGGAATATGTCCTGTCAAAATTTGAATCAACCAACGAGAGCCGATCGTGTAGAGATGAACAGGTGAGCTTTTTGATACGTGTTGCTGAGTGTATTAAATAAAAAAATAAATAATGTAGGTGTTAGTATCAATTAAATAAATAAATAGTTTCAAGTGTGTGTATTAATTAAATAATAAATATAATTTACGCGGAGAGCGACCTAGGCGCCCTCTAGTGTGCGTACGTTGAATTAGAATCCTGATTTAAAACAGCGCCATCTATTGACGATCGGCCGAACTTACAGTTTAGTTCGGCTGTAGATACGTCGTTCAGGTTTGTGGCGCGAAGCTTTAATTTGTCGGAATGCGAACTTAGTTTGCAGTGTGACAGTACCCCCTTTCCCCCTGAAGAAATGTGCACCTCAGGGCACATTTCGCTAAGACAAAGAAAACGCTATGGCATATTACTTTCATACTTCACCAATCATAATTACAAACATACATCTCCTAGCAAAGCAGGTCGAACATTAGAAGAGGTTGTTGACCCTATGTCACAGGTACATTAACTGTAGGTATTAATGGGGAGGAGAAAGCGTTGGAGTGTTAATTTAACATGTATTTGGGATTACCATCCGTCCCAGAAGAAGTGAGAACTACGGTGGCTTAAGGGCTTATTTTACGTGTTAGCTAGTACCGCACGGATACCGTAGTCCCAGTAAGAGTTTCCCTCGCGCGCCTACCTTCTGCAAACGAAATTGCCATCCGTTTCGTTTTTTAAGATGGCTAGTTACAGGAGGACCGTAACTAGCCGAATAGTGAGAGTATTTAGTTCACGGGTCACCACCTGCCCGGGCATATAGGCTTAGAACAGAAGGCAAGTAGTTGACGAGCGGAAGAAAAATAAAAATATTAAATGTTTTAACGAGTTTCAAGTCTCGGGTATAGGCTTAAGGTTACAGATAGATTAACACTCAACGGCTGCACTGATGCGGCGAGAAGGCTTGTGTGAGTAAATCAGGTATACAGAATGGTTAAGTTAAATAATATAAGTTGGTTTGTTTAAGTCTAATTCTAAGATTTTAAGCATTAACATTATAGTTACAATTAATTTTTAATTTCTAAGTCTCTAGGTTTTAATAATAATAATATATATTTTAAGAGTGAGTTTATTTTTAAATACCTAATCACGCCTTATCCTTTATGGGATAGACAGCGGCTAAGGTAAATAATAATATTTAAGGTCACGTTTAGCGTGATTGTAGGCGTTTAGGTGGAAAGGAAAGTGAACATAGCGATGGGTTGCTAGCCGCATCGTCCATAACATAACTCCAAATATTTTTCGCCTATTCCCTCGATGGGCTTTTACCATCTGCACGGGTAGAGAAGCAACTGGTACATTCTATGTTTTTTCTTTTCTCCCAGACCAGGATGGAAGGAAAATATATATAATTATAAGATAAGTTTTCAAGATCAAATTCAAGCATTAGGGATCCATTTGTCCCTGGTTAACGAAGTTAAGTTTTAAGTTTAAGTTGTTTGGTTATGATCGTCCTCCTGGAGTTATTTTTAAGTCTTTGATGTTTCAAGCGCTCAATTCTTTTCCGGATTGGTCTTGGAGTTCGAAAACAAGCGGTGACCTTTTTTTTTTAATTTTACACTTAATGAACGTAGATGCGAGTTTTTTACAGAAGTTTTTAGATTTATGGCGCGTTATTAGCGAAGTACGACCTATGTTAAGTGCTGGGACGCGTTGAGACTCTGTCAATTGTCTGTAGGTCAATGTAGTGGGGGAACCATCGACTGGCCCTGTGTGCTTAGTGGCGCATTCGCTTACCTCAAGACTATATAAGTACTTGGGGCAAACTTTGTAAATGCGCCAAAAGTTTACACCTAGGAAGAGCGGAGTGAGGATTCCCGGCACTACATCTGACCTTACAGGATGAGTCATAGACTCTAAGGTCGAATCTAGGTCGAAATATCCCACGCTATCCAGATGTTGGCTTCCAGCAGCAGTAATGCGCACAGAGTCGTCGGACATGAGTTTATGGCCCCGTTCAAGTAGTTCGTAATGGAAGTTATCACCGGTGGTAGTTACGGCGGAACCCGAGTCGTCCAAACTGTTTATATTAATTTTTATAGAATCATCCGAATGTGATTTAGGCGAAGCAGTGACCACCCTGTAAGAGTTAAAGAAATTTGCTAGATAGATCAGCCACTGTGTGTCATTTTGGAATTCATTATTATCGCTAGGGTCGAGCAAGGGTCTAATAGTTGCTAAATCAGTACAAAGGCGTTTGAAGCTAGTAGTACAATTGTGAAATGCGGTTGAATCTGTGGTTGTTTGCGGGAAAATGCGCCTTAAGCGGTAGAAAATATGGTTGCAGAGGTATTCTGTGCGCTTGAGCGCAGGTTTGAACCAAAAGTCGTCGAGTGTATCAAGAGTTGCTAATTGAGATTGTGCCTTAAGCACACTATTTAACGCGCCTTTTATGTCTTCATCTACTTCTAGATGTGATTCTAATATTTCACTAGCCGGGTGTAAAACTGCAAGTTCTAGTATTTGTTTACGTAATTCTATTACCGTGTCCGCGGGGGTAGTGCCGCGTAGTGCTACTTCATAGATAAGTTCCTCCTTTTGCAAGGATAAGTATTTAATTTTTCGATCATCCATATCTGCGGTAGATCAACTATTTACCCTTTTTTATGAAAAAAATGAGAAGTGATTAGTGAATTTTTTTTTCACTCAAGTTTGAACTCTAATCGACGCACGCACAGTCGAGTGTTAAGAGGCTGGTAATGTCAATGCTAATGTCGATATTCGCGTAAACGTACTATTTGTTAAGAATGTTGGTGGAGTTAAATTTTATTTGTAGTGTTAAGTGTTTAGTTGTGTATTGCTTACTGTAATATGCGGTCTCTGAACACTTTTATAATCCTATAAGTTAATTCTCCGTATTTACAGATAGCTATAGAAAGTAAAAACACAAGCAAGATAGACGTGGTGTATCTCTCAATAATTAGGCGTGTGATTATTTTAGTTGTAGTTAAGTTTACGAGTTTAATTTTAGGAAATAAGTGTTAATCAAAGTTAAGAAGACTGAACGCTGATTTGCCGAGTTGTGACAACTGATTTTGATAATATCTTCTTGTGGTCGTTAACGTTAGCTGCGGTAGTAGTAAGATAATAAAATAAGTGTCCGTTAATTGCAAGTTATAGAATTTATATAAAATTAAAGTGACCGTTATTTTTTTTTAAAAAAAACAACCGGTAGTTAGAACAATTAAGATACCGTTAATATTTTTTTTTTTAAAATATAGTTTCTAGAAAGCATCCGTTAGTACCGCTTCAGAGTGACGGTTGTAGATTGAATAAATCCGATTACTTAAGAGATGTAACCGGTCAGCAGATTATTCAAAATAAAGATTAACGGTTTCTAGTATTTAAAAAAAACAGATTTAAATAATGTGACCGTAAAACAGTCACTAGATTATTCAAAGTAATAGTGATTAACGGTTTTAAGAATAAGTTAAGAATTAAGATGACGGTTGCGTTTGGTGTAAGACGGCAGTTAGTTAATTTTAATATTGGAAAGTAACGGTTATGATTTAAATTTAACTTGAATTAACGGTGTTTTTTAACGGTTTTTTAGTTAGAAGTGAGAATTCTGAATAAAATTACGACTGGATTTAGAGACAATTTTAGAGTTTAGCTGTTAACGAACCACTTTAGCCTTTTCTCGGTAAATTTGCTTCCACACGGGGAAGAACAAGCACTGAAGTTATTGTGAGATACACACACCAAGAATGAATATGATTATGATTTTTAGCACATGCACTACAAAAGTTAGGCAGAAAGCGCAGAAACCCGAACCTTTCCTTCAAAAGAAACCCACGGGCGCCACTTGTCACAGTGTAGGCCTAGTAGGGTTTTTGTTGAAGAAAAACAAGAATTAAGATTACTATATTTATTTATAAGCAACAAAAACGGACCTATCGCGACAATAAAAATAAGTTAAGGTCGGAGAGCGACTTGTCTCAGGATGAGATTCGGATCTTTTTGAAGTACTAAATTTCGGTTAAGTTTTCTGCGCTTATTTGGCCTCCACTTCCCTCGGGAATCCTCTGAGCCGAAGAACTGGAGATGGGCGGCAGGCGCGCTCGGTGGAGTCAGCAGAGTAGTCGTGGCTCGATGCTCTTTCTCCCAACGGAGCGGTCAGCGGCCAGCAATGGTGATGAGAGAGTTCTTGCTTATTCAGCTGGTGCCAGGCTGAGCCAGAGCTGTAGGCTATTCAGCGAGTGGCAGGATTGAGCGTAGCTTGGTGATGTTTCGGAGGGACGCAGTGACAGAGCGTAGCTGTGTTAATTCCGCGGGGTGCGGTAGTTGCCCTGCAAGAATGCTGGTGTGAGATCGAGTCCAGTTAGGTAGCGTCCTGCCAGGCCCTGCGGTGCGAAGGGGATTTATCCCGAGGGAGCTAAGTGCAGTGCATGGCAGGAGCTAGGCATACGGAGTTACAGGCAGGCAAAAGCTGAAGAAGTTAACTATACAATTGTAAGCAATTGAAAGGGAGCAACTGAATATAAATTGAGTCGTGGGTTTGAATTCCAACGGTCGGCACGACCGTTATGATTTAAACCCAAAGTACTAAGCTAACATCTAGGTAGAGTTTAAATTCAAATTAACAGCAAAAGAGAACGTTACATTTAAATTTACCTGAGCAATCCCAACAGCGAGGGGAATTTGCAAGTGTCTCTTTGTCAGAGTAACAGAGTTAGAATTAAGAATTTAAATGATTTATTTAAATCATTTAAATAAATACACAGTCAGAGCAAAACACAGTTAAAAGATAAAAATGTTCAGAGAGAGCTTACCAGTAGGAGCTGGGCAGGTTGCAGTCGATTCAGAATGACCGATTTCGGATAGAACAGCTGGTTTTATCCAGAACTAGCGGTTCTTTCAAATTTTGAAGAAGCTCCGCCTTAGGGCGGAATATGTCCTGTCAAAATTTGAATCAACCAACCAGAGCCGATCGTGTAGAGATGAACAGGTGAGCTTTTTGATACGTGTTGCTGAGTGTATTAAATAAAAAAATAAATAATGTAGGTGTTAGTATCAATTAAATAAATAAATAGTTTCAAGTGTGTGTATTAATTAAATAATAAATATAATTTACGCGGAGAGCGACCTAGGCGCCCTCTAGTGTGCGTACGTTGAATTAGAATCCTGATTTAAAACAGCGCCATCTATTGACGATCGGCCGAACTTACAGTTTAGTTCGGCTGTAGATACGTCGTTCAGGTTTGTGGCGCGAAGCTTTAATTTGTCGGAATGCGAACTTAGTTTGCAGTGTGACAAGGAAAAGGGAATCAAAATAGTGATGGGTTGCTAGCCGAATCGCCTATAACATGATTCCTATGCCCGTTCCCTCGATGTTTAAACTTCTGCGAAGGAAGAGAAGCAACTGGTGCATTTTATGTTTTTTCTTTACTCCCAGACCAGCATGGAAGTAATGATAAAATTATGTACTTACTTAATTTTTGAAAGTTGCAGAACTGAAGTAGTTCCATTTGAGTAGCAGAACCTGTCTTTTAATTTTTTGCTCCTGTTACAGGGCCTACCTGGCAGGTATTAAGTTCGTTTGATTAAAAACGAGGTCATTTTTACATTAGGTACTTAAGTACTCTAGTTATGAACGCGGGACTGCTTAAATTAAACATAGGTACTAACTTACTGTAATATACATCGGTATAAATATATTATGTGAAGTACCTTTCCAAACTTCGCCATGTAACCTTCAACGATCTTGATAGAGCAGTAGTAGTCTCTCGCGCAGTCTTCGAATGCTGCAAAAAACAAACAACATTACATGACATCATCCATTTCTAAGTATTTCGAATCGAAAATTCAATGCGTAATGTAATGAGGTTGTGCGAACGGCTTCGGATCCCATGAAGGTTTTCCTTGAACTTTATTCTCTTTTAATAATATCTAGTACTTAAAATATATTTTTATTCATATAAATCCATGACTTAGAATTAGAAACTGGCGCCAGATTTTTGAAAGCACATCACTCGAAAGTACCATTCGAAAGTGGTATAAATCTGTTTATATCTTCCCGAACCAGTGATCCGGATGGATCTCCCCCCCCTCCCCCATAATTTAGGTTTATAAAACCGGGAGGGTGAGGCAGTGAGCGGGTCACTTAATGTGAGGATGCCCTTCGCCCAGACTTTCTTAAATTGGGGTCCACGGACCCCGGACCGAACCCCTTAGGGGTCCGTAACATGTGTGCCAGGGGTCCGCAGTTAACCCTTCACATATTAATTTAAAATGATTTCTAATATTGGAGTTTGTTTTTTTTCCTACAGTAAGCTTAGATAGGGGTTGTGGACATTTTTAAATTTTAAAAGTGGTCCGTGACCTCAAAATGTTTAAGAAACAACTGCCTTAGATATTTCCAACAAGCATGTAAGACAAGGTGCAAGCTTCTTATGCTTATGGCTACACTACCTGTTGCCTGCGACTTCTTCGCAGGAAATATGCAATTTTCCAGAGTAAAAAGTAGCCTATGTTTTAATTTAGGGTACCAGCTATATTCGTTCCAAATTTGATTCAAATCCGTCTAGTCGTTAAAGCGTGACAGCAACAAACATCGTCACAAACTTTCGCATTTGTAATATTAGTAGAATGGGTCGGGGCACCAACCTTGCTCCCTTTCCGGGTCATCATCAGGCAGAGTGGGCTTGCCAGCGTCCACCCAGTACACACGGGATATGTAGAAGGGCCCACAGTATCCTCCGGAACAAGCGTGCGACATATCACACCCCGCCACGTGGCAGAGGCAACGGTAACACGCCTCATTCAGGTTCGAGATGTACACTCCTGCAATAAAAACTCCTGGCTAGTTATTGTATATCTAAGGAACTTTTTTTAAAGCAATAAGTTATTCGGTCCTGTTAGCCGGATCTAAAGCTGCATCTCACGACTTGTGGGGTCATGTAGCTGTCAAAAGCACCAAGTGCAAGTACCTAATCAACTCGTACGGAAAACGGTTTACTCTAATGGCACTAATAAATAGTGTCCGTTGATCTTTATGAAAATAACATTAAAATCGTAGCTAGCGTCTTCTACAAAGCTAACAGAGTTGCTTTCTTACTACCCGGTTAATAAACCGCCTTCGAGTTTCTATTTTTGTCTAAAAATCTTTGAGTATGTTTTTCTATAAAATAAGCATTGGAATATTGCGAAAAATTAGTTCTCTTTGTAGACAAGAAATAACGGCGGATATAACCGGGGTACTTTGTCTTACATTTCAACTGCATTTTAAAAATGTATATTATTTTAGGGATTATTTACGTACCTACGTTAAGAACTTAAGAATAAAACGAATTGTGAAATAACTAATAAGTGGCCGGTCAATGGTTTACAAACTTAGAAGCAGATAGATTACAAACTTACATACAAACAGTACAAATTAAATAAAAGTTTTTAAGTAGGTAAATCACCGTACAAAATCGAATACAATAAATATTTGGCTACGTACAGTAATCAAGTCGTAACTTATTAACTGAAAGATTTGAACTTACTCGTAGCTTTGTACGTAGGTAGGTAAACGACTCTACATTTTACCCAGAATAAAAATAAATATTCACACCCTTCTTATTTTGCATTTCAGTCAATACATTTCTTGTTTTCTTGTAAAATTCTGTATTAATATGCATAATTAAACAATTAGATACATCAAGCGCAAGTGAGTCGTACAGTCGAGTTCTTCAGTGTCTATAGGTACAGCCGACCGTTCAAAAATATATACACCTAATCTTATTTTCAGTTACGCAAAAAGCGTGTAGGTATAGATGTTTTTGAACAGTTGGCTGCATAGATATTGGGGAATTCGTATATACTTGTCACTAACGAGCAGACGATCTCCAAATGAGGTGTTGTGATACAACAGGCAAGTTAACCAATCGTACGTTTTCCAACAACATAATATCACTTGAAAAACTAGAGCATGCAGGACGTGTTGATGGGTACCGGATCTAAATATCGGATATTGATATTAATAAAAATGTACTCACCCAAAGCAGTAGACACAGACGCCACTAACACCAAGCACCAAATCCACAGTCTTAAAACTTTCATTGTCCTTACTTAATTAGTTTGATAAACTTTAATTGTGAATTTACGCTCCTAATTCGCATAATGTCGCAGCGATAGTGACTCGTACATTTTGGTGTAACGAGCGAGTACTTACTGACGCTTTACTGCCTTCATTCAGACAAGAAACTAATTTAATGTGTGATTTTAGAGTAAAAAACGCAGTAAAAACTGTTGCTTGGTTCTCGCGGGTGATTCTGATTAGTGCAAGGCCCGCCCGCGCCCGTGCGTCACGTCGTCTCTTGACTGACACTAGCCGAGCTAGGAACTTGCGGGTATTTGCTATGACCTCTAAATATGTTTTTACAGTACATTAGTAGTGCATTCAGATTATAGATTAGCTTTGTTTATTAAGATATTTTAGAAAATACTGCATTTATTTGTGAAATACAAGACAATCAAAATAAGAACGTCAAGTTCAAATAAAGTACGAAATCACTTAAAATTAAAATTAATTCCAGAATGAAGTAGTTTTGCTTGAAGAAATAAGTTTTATTTTAGACTAGCTGTTGCCGCAACTTCGTCTGCATCAAATTCGTTTATCGCTATCCCGCAGGAATTACGCAATTTCCCGGGATAAAATGTAGCCTATGTGTTATTCCAGACTTTAATCTATCTATGCTCCAAATTTCATCTAGATCTGTCTAGCCGTTCTGGCGTTAAAGAGGAACAAACGTCCCTCCATCCATCCATCCATACTTACAAACTTTTGCGTTAGTATTAGTAGGACTTTACTTTTAATTTAGTTATAAAATTTATAACTATATTTTCATGTCATTATTGTATTTATGAAATACATGTTTTTATAAAGAGAAAAAAAATGGAAAGTGAAACATGTTTACATAAGATAAATGTAAAAGATGTTTTGTAAGTCGGCGTTCAAATGTTCGACCTGAATATTCATTTTTTAAATTCTAAGTAAATACGATTGTAAATCAATTCGATTCTTATATGATCGATGGCGACTTCGGCTTTATTAATTTTAGGGGCTTCCCAACTATTCTCTAAAAGAACAATGTTGTATTGCTGATAAATAAATGACCACCTTCGAAACCTTCGTTTTCAAAACTATCATTCGATCCCATTAGTTTAGCTCCAAGTAGCCAAGTTAGAGTTCAAAATACAATACATACACGTAATGATATGAATTAGTACCTAATTGCCAAACTTAGTTACCATTACCGCTCATTTTACCACCGCATGCGAACTTGGCCTATTTCTTACACTTAACGTTTTTGTTGGGATTAGATGTAAACTCAGTAATACCCGACGTGATTTCGCGTTCCATTGTTGACATTGTTCCGAGAATCGAGGCAATGTTTTATTCATGTTATGCCAGACTTTACAATTATTAATTGACATCCGCAAGTCATTGATTTAGTTATTTTAAAGAAAACCCACCTATACTTAGGTTAATACGTGCTTATTTTTTTAGCAAATATATCAGGAAGAGCATTCGATGACGGTATTACGCTGATTTAGGCTTAAGCTTTGGTGGTGGTTTTTTGTTTAAAATATTTCAATACTAGCTGTTGCCCGCGACTTCGTTCGCGCAGAATTAAAATTTGTATCCAGTCAGCTTGACTTTTCCCGACGCTTCCAACAATTATCGTTATATGTATGTATTTCAACCAATATACAAAACCTAGACAAATTATATACTCCTACCTAAAGCTCTTGAACCCCGTGAATATTCGCTACACACGACGAAACAGATAGATACGACGGAGGACCTTCTTTTGTAATATGTAGTGAACGCAGGTGTATGCGTGTGTATGCGAGTAAAATTTCAATGGTTATTTTGTCAGGAAAATATGATTTAGTAAATTTAGACATTTTATTTTATCTTAGCGCCGGGGGTGCAAGAATGCCAACGAACGTTCAGTGGCGAAGAGACGTTTAAAGCTGTGTATTGGCTCACTCACGTTCCTACTTTGACTATAATTATATTCCAAGACAACACATACTATATGTACGTATTGAATTATCTATCACTTATTTATTACTTAAGTAGGCACTTAATGCTACATTACGCCGTGCCGTAGCTGTAGTAGAGATTAACGCAGTTTCTTAGATTTATTACGTTAAATTACAGAACATTATAGCTTTGACAGCAAAATCATCCTTATAATAAATAACGCTATTATCGCTATTTGAGAATACCTCATTCTTTTTTGTGTAACCAACCTAAGTAGTCCTATAGTAGGTAGAGAAATAGATATTCTGTATCGTATCAAGTAAAAAATTGAGGTTGTTTGTCACATTATACTCATAAGTGATAATAGTGTCTTTGAGGCGGACGGTAATAATCAGTGAAAGAGATTTTATTATTTTATTTTATAAAAAAAAAAACATTTTAATATAATTTTTACTTCTTTGTGTTCGACTAAGTGTTATGCTGTTAATCTTCATAGACTTACAAGCATAATAAAATGGATTTCAAAACTTAACAGTACTCCAATAAATCCTCTACAGTACACACATTTAGACAGCACGCTTCATGAATGCCAATAACCGGGTTGATTGAATAATCCGCCCTCCCGAACATGTCAGTATCTGAAAACAGTCGAAAAATACATATAATTAATTTGTTTTTAGGGTAGGGTTCCGTACCTCAGTTTGCAAAAGCCGAAATCTCATAGGATTCGTTTGTTGTCCGCCCGTCGGTCCGTCTTTCAAGACCCTTTTTCTTAGGAATGGTTGGAGGTATCAAACTGAAATTAATATCAAATACTCGTGTCTACTACCCCTTGCAGCAGTAAAACAATTATACTTCTAATTTAACACAATCAAAAGATACAATCATTAGAAAAGGTGATTCCATACATATAACCGCGTGCCTAAAATCTATAGATGGAATATTCCAGTTGTCATGAAAGTGTGAAAGTTGGTATCAAAATTTCATACAAAATACATAAATACATAATGATTTGTGGTGTTCAATAAAGAGTATTTGTATTGTATTGTATTGTATAAATCACGTCATTATCCTTTACGGGGTAAACACAGCCTATATAAAAGCCACGTTAGCATGACGTTTCCTTGGTATTAGTATAGCTCTTAAAGCACAACGAAACTTGCATTGTATAATTTTGAACCATTATGTATGTTTGACACATTTTATACTTCAAACTTTATGTATTTTGATCTCGACAGTAGAGTAGAGTAGATGCGACTGCGTATGAATGTCGGCAGCACGTCAAAAGCATTTAATCACTGTCTACATCCCGTCGAAAATACGTTTAATATTATTAACCGTGCATTATAAACAAACTGCTATATTAAAGGAACAAGATAAAGGTTGAATTAGACACAAACAAGATTCATTATCTTGTTTCTGCAACTCGGTTACTTGGGGTCAATTGTGTTAAACTTGTTTACGAATAATACGTACCTATATTGCTTCTAGTTGCTTAACTTAATGTATTTGACAGTTGCAGTGTTCTGAATAAACATGAATGAAAAATAATGTTGTTAAGACCGAGAGCAAGTGCAACAGCTCTCGTCATCCCCAATAATATACTTTGTCATTAGTTTATTCGAAACATGACAACTGTCAAATACATAAAAAAACTAAAAGCACTGTAAATAAAAAATCAAATAAAATTTTGGAATCGCTCAAAATAATAATTATCCTGTATTTTTTTTCTACTGTACTTATAAATTAATTATTATCATTATAAGAAAGGATTCCTTTCATTCGGTCGAATTTAATATGCATAGTGTATTTATGAGAAACTTCAAATGTTTGCCACATTTTTTATCTCTGAAACTGTAATTTTTTTCAGGAGCTTTAAAATGGCCGTTATGTAGAGCTCAAAGGCAGGTTAGGTTAGATTAGAAACGGTCAACAGTTTAAGAGAAAGAAGAATTGTGGCAAACGATAGTGAACCGATAGGAAAGCTTTACCGTAAAACTCCAACGAATTGCTACAAAACAGATTCGTGATGTATGCAAGCCTTCTGCCGCAGTATCGGAACGCACTTGATCGCCCCTCAGCCCCGTACAGAGTCAGGACACACAGGCATACAAAGAAAACTGGTAGAAGCTTCATTTTGGCCTAAAAATAAATCAGTCGATAAAATTTTTGGTTTCATTATTATAGCCCAAAAGTGAGCATTAGCATACATTACAGAAATGTTTGACATAGTTGAAATAATGCCGGAAAAAAGGCCGGGAAAATCTGGATGTGAAAGGCAAAGGAAATCGTTAAAATAAAATGCTCTGTTGGATTTTGAAAATGAATTAGGACGAATTGTCGTACATAGATATGATTAATTAAATTAAATAAATATTACCAACCCGGAAGAAGGTTTCACGTTTAAAAGTTAAGCAGGCCTTTTACCGCGTAAAAGGTTCATGTACTTGTATGTTGCATCAGTTGTATTATTATTAAAATTTAAAGTTTAAAACAATGGAATTTTGCATTATACTTACCATAAAATTACTTCGTGAATTTCTTGAACAGTGTCGCACCCGAGGATTCAGCTACGTGTAGCGTATGCACAGATTTGTAACCAAATGTTAGAGCGAGCGTAATATCGGCACGCATCTGTTGTTTTAATAAATAAGTATGCATTTTATGTATGTATGTACTAATATTGTATTTTATCTTCGTGTGCTGATAAACAGTTAAACTCTATGCCATTGTTTCTTAAACTTTTTTGGTCACCACTGACTACTTTCGGAATTTCAATACTAAATATTGCTTTTAACCCCTCGTATGCTTAATATACAGATCTGTGCCTAAGGCTATCTTTTTGTATTTTTAATTAAATCAGCTGCGTTTGTGCAAATTAAAACAGATGAGTCTAGAAAGCGGTACTTTTATAGCTCCCACATACGAGGGGTTAAGGGTTAATTAAGTTGCTTTTACAATGAATCCCTCCAGAAACAGAGGTGTTGCGAAACAATTATACCTACATGATAAAATCACCTAACAATAAAAGCCATAAATCAAAAGACGTGTACATATTTTAAAAGCTTTTTTAAACTTGTTACAATGTAGGTTACAAAAGCCAAAGTTGATCTACTCCTCGTGGTCGGATTGTGAAATTTGGTCAACATGTAGTATGTAGGATAATAGCAGTACAGTTTAGATTAGATTAGGTTATATTTATTTATCACCCTTTTAAAAGTTAACAAAAAGTCTCTACAGTCAGCAAAAAAAATGTCTTTTTAATAAAAAGTTATGTTACAAAGGTTTCAAGTTAGCATGTATCAAGTACAATAAGTTAAAATCATGAAATTGGGTACTACAGAGCTCCTGGTGTAAGTTTTTGACTTTAAAAACGTTTCGAACGTGTTCCCATTAACGTCTAAATTACTATGGAACAAAATAGGCAGCGCCACTAGCGATAGCGGCATGAAACTAACCTCATTGTAGGTATTTGCGCGAACGCGTTCTGGACGAACGCTCCGTTTGTTTGCCGTTTTATTCCGCTAGTGGCACTGTCCATTTGTCCATAATAGGTATAATTAACCCTTTGAATGTTAGGTGCACTGATCAGTGCCAAAGTGAAGGCTATCTTTTTGTATTTTTACATAAATCAGCAGAATTTGTGGATATTAAAACAGATGAGACTAAAAAGAATGCAGTACTTTTTTTAGCTCCCACATACGAGGGGTTAAGACGTTATCGCGAAGGGTTTGTGACGTATTTCGTGTCTAAACTTACACAAGAGGCTCAGCGTATTGGAATGATCGAAGCGAGCTTTTTGTAAAGAACAAAGGAAACAATGGTGTGTGGTAGGTTCTTGTGTCCAACCAACATTGGACTGATATCAGGTAATAGTGAGGACAAATAACGGGTCTTCAGCCCTGGACGGCGGCGATGCACTGGTTGAAGACGTTGACGTAGTCGAAGGGCAGGTCGCCGGCGCAGCCGTAGCCGCCCTTCTTGTGGATCGCCATGTGGTCGTAGCAGTTCACTTGCCCGTCGCCATTGCAGTCCTGGAAGAGGGAGGTGAAGGTTAAAGGAAAAGTAGTAGATATTTTACATCTCGATTGGCTGTTACCCACGACTTTGTCTTCGAGAGATTTTGTATTATTGGTCTTCTTTACGGGTAAATATAATGTGTTTTCCGAAAAACAAAGAACCGGTGTTTGTAAACAAAGTTATAAACTATCGTGTACCGAATTTTGTCAAATTCCGTTCGGTTGTTATTGCGTGACAGAGTAACAAACATATATGTGCATCCATCATCTTTATCCACCCTAACAAAATTTAGCAATTAGGTACTAGAAAACAAAGTTTTTTTCTGAAATGTTTTAGCAAACCAGCAAGAAAGTCGCCTGATGTAAGGGAGCAGTCGCAACACCAGAGGACTGCAGATGAGCTACCAGCCTAGAAGCTATGATAGAAATGCCCTATGCATAGCTAATTTCACCGGCAGACTATTCTCCAGGCAAAAAGCAGCGCAAGCAGCAGCAGACAGGATTTGAAGTACTGCCTTCTTTCCAGTTGACTTATGTTTATTTTTTTTTGTCGTACCTGGCCGAATTTCTTCATGTATCCTTGCACAGTCTGGGCAGCACAATAGGGATCTACCACGCAACTCTGGAACGCTAGAATGTTGACAAACAATATACCAATATAATTAATGCTGTAAGAACTTTTAACATAAGTTTATAGATCATATTATCGTGTGATCCACGCATAACGCGATCCATATCACGAAATATTGATGCGTATTACGAAATTTTATCCAATAAGCACATGTGTGGCAGGGTCAGTGTGAACTCTGACCTCATCAACCAAAATATTTTCAATAATTAATAATAAAAAAAATACTGAATTATATGAGAAAATATGGAAATTGGTTTGTTATAATTGACTTTTCTGCACGCAAAAAATATAAAAACGATAGGTATTTTTTTAGACCCAATATTGGCCGGCTATATATAGATGTCTTATCCATGCCATTGGGCCGAGAGGCAATATAATTGTAGGGCTAGGTAGTACTAGCTCTTCGGGCTGGCTGGTAAGAGGCTACTCTCGAAGTTCATAAATCGAACGTTCGCTCGATTTGAAATTTGACTGTTTTCAAGAACTCGGAGACGGGCCTCAGACCAACTTGGACCGGGAACGAAATCACATCCCATGTTATGTAATTATTGTACTAATAACTGAATAAAGGAAAGTAAAATGTTTTTCATGTTTTCATGTACAGTCAAGTGTAATAATATATGTATCTAGTCAAAGTTTCAAAAATAAGTACCATACACTCTTACACCGGCGTAATAAGGTCGTGGGACATATTTTTGAGAAGTTCGTATCGATACTTATTTTTGCACTTGACCGTACGGCCCTCTGCCACCACAGTTTGGTTTGGAAATCTATAACGAATCTCGTACAGATAAAAGTGCCTCCTCAGGGTAGCTCTACACAGTGGCGTAGCTAGGTAACCAAGGGCTCTGGTGCAAATAAAAAATGGGGCCCACTACTATCTAAACTGCTTACGTTTTAATAATAATAGTTCGATCGAGATTTTCTGGTAAGGATTCGAGGGCCCTATGAGCTTGAGGGCCCCGGGGCCCCGCCTAGTCCCTAGGTAGCTACGCCACTGGCTCTACAATACTCACCATCAGGATGGTCTGGTGCAAGGCCGTTGATAGTGGGCGTGCCGGCGTCAGACCAGTAGGCCCAGGTGATGTGGAATAGGCCGCAGTGGTCTCCGTCACACGCCACCCGCTGACTGCACCCCGAGATGGCCTGGCAGATGCATCCGAGACAGGCATTGGACAGAGGCTGTCCGACCAGCTCAGCTGCAATAAGTGGTTTTGGATGAAACGATGTGCGTTCGTGAAACTGTGTTCTTGGGTTCCGTTTTCAAAATGGCAGAAGTCTTTATGGTATGTCTGTCTGTTTCAGAATAGCTTAAAGCTAGAAAGCTGTCGTTTGGCATATGACTATAATAATTACGATTGTATATTGTGTATATTGTAGGTGTTGGCATTTTTCGAAATAACAAGCCGTAACCTTTTCGCCGCCACGTCAAATACAAGAGACGTCACCCATACGCCAGACTTCTTTATTGCGATGCCTTAAGTTGAACATAAACTCAATTGAAGCAAAGGACGTATATATAGGTCGTTGGCGTTGAACCTGCGGTGCTCATATATGTGTGTCGTTGGCGTCGAAAAGGTTAAATTACAAATTTTTGTTAGTGTCCAGTGTCCCCCCTCTGAACTAAATGGTTGTCTGGATCTTGCTCTGCATGCGGTCCGACACACACTTTGTAATTTATTTTATTTCTTAGTGTAAGGAGAGCTGATTGTTGGATATCGGTGTCAAATTGGCCAGGTTTCGAGGAAGGAACCGATGCACTGTTGAGAGACATGGCCTTTGACCGTAGTTGTGATACGCGGGGCACTGTGGGACGGTCTCTCCTCACATGTTGATCTCGTGCTATTTATATATTTCCCCGCGCTGCGTACCTACTTGTACCTAACATGATTCGGTCATCAAATAAGTTGTACCTACCCATTTAGGCAGTTATAATAAAGAGGCTCAGTGAGATGTTAATTTTAGTCTGTCTTCGCCAATTTGATAGATTCCAAAACTGCATCAATTAAAAAGAATTACTTAATTATGGAACCTGGTCGCAAAATTTCATCTTTGACCTGTAGAGGAGAATATGAGGAGAACAGACAGCCGGACATACCCACGGAACGGAAGCATTGTTGCCCAAGATAAATCGGAGACGCTCCGCTGCTCACTCCCTCAACTAAGTGGCTTTGGTGTGAGGTGTTTATTGAGTTTTTTGCGTATGATTAAAATAAAGTTGAAAATAATCATACACATACACAAATCACGTCTTTATCCCTTACGGCGTAGACGGAGCCTAAGGTGGCAAGACCTACAGGCCAGCTAGCAAGATTGTGGGCGTATAGGTGGAAAATGGAATCAAAATAGTGATGGGTTGCTAGCCGCATCGCCTATACCATGATACCTATGATTGTGAAAGTGGCACTGGACGAAAGTCACGAAAACGCATATACGCGTTGCTGGCAATGAATGTGTAAAGTTCGGTCAAGCAAGTGCAAAAATAAGTATCGATAGGAACTTTTCAAAAATATGTCCCACGACCTTATTACGCTGCGCTGGTGTAAGAGCGTATGGTACTTATTTTTGAAACTTAGTAGCGCTCAAAGATAGATAGATTACACGCAGAAATATACCTACACAAAAGAAAACAGAACGAGCTTTATGGTACCATGCAATGCCGTCAAACAGGTCAACTTAGGCTAGCTTATCGGTAACCGGATTGAGTAAATGTCACTCATGTAAATGTATGAAGATAATCCAATGTCATTAAACACACGGATGTCGCTCGCTCGGAGCTGGGAAGTACGCGCGAAATGTCAAGAGCAGAGCAGTCAAAGTTGTTAGGAATCTGTCATAATCAGACGCGTTCATCCCTTACAGGCATATGAGCAGTACCAATTCGGGTTTTTGTTCTCAATATGCCTACCCTCTGTCAGAACCCACTGCACGCCCCTAGTCATAATAGTTAAATAATATCAGGTTGGGAATGACTTCATACGAAAAAAACCTACTGAGAAAATGACCAAGGCAGAACATGACGTTCCTATAATTGACTAAAAAATTAACCAAATGGAGAACCGGAAGTCGGTTAAAAAGGAGAACAGAGTTTTAATTTAGAATATACGTTAAAAAAAAGCCGTGGTAGCCTAGTGGTTTGACCTGTGGCCTCTCAAGCAGAGCGTCGTGGGTTCAAATCCCGGGCGCGCACTTCTAAGTTTTTCGGAATTTATGTGCGAAAATTACATTTGAAATTTGCCATGAGCTTTTCGGTGAAGGAAAACATCGTGAGGAAACCTGCACACATCTGCGAAGAAATTCAATGGTGTGTGTTAAGTTCCCAATCAACACTGGGCGCGCGTGGGAACTATAGCCCAAACCCTCCAATACACGAAGGAGGCCTATGCCATGAGGCACGCCGAATTACGCGACAATTTAATAATAATAAAAAATTAAATAAAAAAACAACAACAACATACTGAAATTGTAGCGAATTCGGAATAAAAAGGCTATATTATTATTATTAAACGTTCTCGTAGTACGTGGTTCAATGATTTGCCATGTCATTATGAAATGTCGAATGGAACTTCTTACCGCGCACGGTTAAACTCTGGAATCAGCTAGCGGCACCAATTTTTCCGGACCGGTTCAACTGAGGGATCTTTACAAAACAAGCCTATTCTTTTCTTCAAGGGCAGGCAACACACTGTTTGTCTTTTTTTGTGAGGCTGTAGGGGTAATCTCCAGATCTACGGAACCGATTTTGGAAATTCTTTTACCCTTACTAGGGAATATGTGCATTAAAAAAATACATTCCTTAATCGTCCTTTTGTTATGAGTGTCTATGGGCGGCGCTGATCGCTTTCCATCAGGTGATCCGCATGCTCGTTTGCCCCATATCGCATATAAAAAAACACTGAAAAGCTTCTACAATGGGCGGCTCAGCCGTTACGATAGTACTTAACTTAATGATAACTCAAGATATTTATTATTTATTATTTTATTTATTTAATGAGTAGAAAAGGATAGAAAAAATATACTAACAAACATCAGCAGCACACGTAGCGACAATAAGCAAAATGACACTGCATTTGATCACAACTGACGTCATTGCGGCTAAAATAAAAAAAAGTTTTTGTAAGTAAATTAAAAACTAAAATTAACACTTAACGTGAGCTATTCCGGAGCTGTGGTGGTAGACTGACATTAATGGAATTATTTATGCTATATAATGCGTTTGGTTTGGTAGAAGAAATACCTGTTTTGTGGAAATCTAGATATAGCTGCCTTATTTTGTACCTAATGCGCGGGAGCTTGCGATCACATTTACCATCTCTATCTACCCTCAACTTTTGCCATTTGACAGAAAGGAACTGTGAACACGTTGTGATTCCAAGTATACTTCTATTTTCTTAATGCCACTCTGCAAACTTCGTTTTTCATATGACTGACGTCTGAACTGAAGGACATGAAGCACATCACCCGAAAGTCCAAAGTTGAGTAGATTAATTAGAGCAGTAATTTTCTTTTAATCTACTCATCTTTCGAATACAGCACAATTTTTCACGGTATTTCAAAAATGTCTGGTAAAAGTTGCTTATTCAATGTAAGGATTTTAAGGTTCAATAAAGATACACAAGTTTATAATTACGATTATTTAATAAAGTCTTGAGCACTCACATGATTAAAATCATTATTGACAAACATTGTCCAGCCAACCCCATTATCCATATCATAAAGTTATATTGCTTAAGTCAAATGTCAAAGCGACAAATAAAGTGAAAAAATAACAATTTAATAAGAAAAGGGGTCATTGTGTTCTTTAAATCCTACTGAGGACTAGACATATTTACTGAGGACTGTAGGAATGTAATGAAAGTAAATATATGAACAAGTATTTGTTTAAGTTTCGAAACTTTAATTAATGTGGTTTGGCACTTACAGGATATTGTTTTAAATATTATTACTACTGTATAATAAACGTTTTGGAGTCCACTATATCTAGTTAAGAGACGGTAAGTCACAGTAAGAATCTCATCTTAATATGATCAAGCTGCCTTTTGCTGTTTTTGATTTTCACGTGGTTGAAATTTTTTCTGTACATTGGTCGATGTTGTGTGCGGTGTCAAATGGGTGACTTAGATACTCTTAATTTTCAACCACAAATCAGGCAAACCTTTACAGGGTTCAATCAAACTATCCCAACACCCTGTATTAGGTATAATAATAATTCATTTCAGTCTGGAGTCCATAAAATGGTTAGGTAGTCGGTTGATTTTGTATCTGTGGCAAAAACTAGAGCGGTCCATATGGGAATCACTTAAAAGGCCTCAAGTTTCTGCCTGTATGGGGATATAGGGGACTCCAAGTTAGGGTCTTTAGCCTTGCTGGGCAGCGACGGCGGCGATGCACTGGTTGAAGACGTTGACGTAGTCGAAGGGCAGGTCGCCGGCGCAGCCGTAGCCGCCCTTCTTGTGGATCGCCATGTGGTCGTAGCAGTTCACTTGCCCGTCGCCATTGCAGTCCTGGAAGAGGGAGGTGAAGATTATAGAAGATAGACTCGTTTTTGTGCCTTTTACGTCAACTACATTCATAAATAAACAGGTACATAAATCACGCCTTTATCCCATACGGGGTAGAAAGAGAGGCCAGACAAACGAACTAGTGGGTCACCTTATGGTAAATGATCACCACTGCCCATAGACACCCGCAGCGCTTTACGCGACTAAGGTAAAGTAAGACCTAAAGGCCACGTTTACCATGATTGTGTGTGTATAGGTGAAAAGGGGAATCAAAATAGGGATGGGTTAATTGCTAGTCGCATCGCTTATAATATAATTCCTAAGATTTTCACCCATTTCTTCGATGGGCTTTTACCATTTGCACGGGAAGAGAGCAGCTAGTATATTCTATGTTTTTCCTTTGTTCCCAGACCGGCATGGAAGTACCTAGGTAACTACATCTAAGTCAACAACATAGTTGTAACAATCTACGTTTATCTATGTATGTATATTGTACATATTATGTATTGTATAAATATTATACATTACTTATACATATGTATAAAAATGAATCCCTATTTCCCTCGGTCACGGCACCACACAGGCTCAGACATGGAACGGCTGGACGGATTTCGCTAATTCTTTTTTTGTTGCGTTTGGTTTTGCCAGGAGAAGGTTCTAATGAAGAAAAAAAAAATCGGCGCCCTGAGTAGAGTAGATAAACTAAAAACATGTCATTATGTAAATGTTGAATAAGATTTACCGCTCGACGCACAGGCAACACGCAAATTAATTAATTTGATTCCCAATGAAATTCAAACATGTATTTTTCTAACCAAAACACCTAATAATCAGATAAAGCTTATACGAAAAGCATTATCAATTTTATGGCCTTAGAATATTAACAAGATGCCAAGGTTGGCACATAGCTAGTTATTTACTTCGATGATGTAAGAAAGAGCGCCGCTAAATATTGAATGCAGGCGGCGATGTCACGATGTGATATTAATTCAATTTACAACAACACCCACCCATGACCGACTAGTAAAAAATAATTAAGCATTGTCTACAGTTCAAGGCGTAAAAAACTAGGAAACACACTGCTTGTGCCTTGCATGGATTCAATTATGATTCGCCATAGAAGAACTGACCAATAGAAAAAAAATAAAAACACGCCAAATCACTGCGGTAATTGCTTTTCTTTTATTGGCCGGCCCAAAGTCAAAAAGGACGCTGCAGTTGGGCCAACAGATGTAATTTGCGTGGCATTGTAAACTGAACTCACTTGTTTTTTTACAAAATAATAAAACATGTTATTTCAATTTTAATAACTAAAATGGCTTTGTTTCATTTAGGTGGTAAAAGATAAAATATCGCGAAAAACTTGTGCCAGCACGGTACCCTTGCAAGACAACAATGACGTACTACGACCTTTCCATATCAAATTTGGTAAAAAAATGAACACAATGAAATATTTATAGTTGGGTTTGCCCTACTTGGTCTAAACGTGATATGTTAGTCATCAAGTTTGAAGTTTCCTCTTCGTTGGACTGCGAGCAACATGATGCAATTTTGAAGTATATGTATACTTGAAATGTATCAACGATTAAGGTACAGTCAACGTCAGATATATGTCGTAGCGGCGAAAAAGTCCAAATATAACTGAACAAGACTTTCTCAGATTTTATCCGGAACATTTGAGCTGGTGCCTGGGCTAGTTCAACTGGACTACAGAGATGTTTCATTTAATTTTTTTATTCATTTTTTTTTATTTTTTTATTGGTTAACTTTGAACATCGATCAGTGTATATTTGCCAACTATGAATAGAAAATCCTGAAAAAATTTACAGGGCTTTTTTTCAAAGAAGTGGGAAGGCGGTTACGAAAGAGTGGTTTGGACTCTCGTTTCGGATCATCCGGCGCAGAGATTGTGTAATGGCATTTTACGGGTTTATTTTGTTAATTAGGTAGCTAATGTAGGGTAGTTTATTGATAACTTAAAAATTTGCTAATGTAATTTTTAAACTTAAAAAACTTTGTCTAAATTTCTAAACAATTCTGAAAACTAGAACACAAAAAAATCGGTAAAGTAAAAAAGCTATGGCCGGAAATAGTACCCGGATCCTAATCATTACATTACACCACCCACTGCTAATTAAGCAGATTAATTTAATTTCTTCTTCCAGGCTGGTCTGGGAGTAAAGAAAAAATATAGAATTTACTGGGCGCAAATCTTAGGAATCATGTTATAGGGGATGCGGCTAGCAACCCATCGCTAGTTTGATTCCCCTTTCCAACTATATGCCCACAATCATGCTAAACGTGGGCTAAAGGCGTAAAGGTCTTGTTACCTTAGGCTCTGTCTACCCCGGATAAAGGCGTGATTTATGTAGGTATGTAATTTAATTTACAACGGGTAAAACCATAAAATTAATTTAAAAATCAAGAAGTAAAATTCAACATAGGGCTTTTTGAGCTGTAGCTTTATACTACGAAGTTAGATTTTCGAAATTTGTTTCGTGATATGAAACGGTACGATATGAAATTCGAAAATGGAATTACGGAGTAGCCCTCCTGGGCCCCGAGGATGAAAAGGGCATTAGTACAACATTACCGAACATAGACAATTAGCGAGTAATTGACTCCCGAAGGGTGCTCTCAGAAATAGCTGAACAACCTTGTCATTTTCAGTAGTGCGACTCATCTCAAACTTAACGACGTAGTTGCTTGTTGCGACAAAGTATTAAAGTTTTCGGCTACTTCTGAGCCCGATCGTCCAAAATTTACCTTATTTAATTTTATTGTAACTAAATATTACCTGTCCAAATCTCCTCATGTAGCCCTGGACAGTCTGGGCAGCGCAGTACGGATCCACCACGCAGGTACGGTAAGCTGGAATAGATAATAGTTACTATTAATAAAGTATAACTACAACTAAACAAGAAACAAGTTTGAAACGCAGCAATGAATTTAAATAATGAAAAGTTATTGAAAATGTGTTAATTTTTGAATCTTCATTTCCTACTTCCGACTAATGAATACGTATCAAATTCATTTTTAATGAACTGTGTCCTTGCTAAATTAAGTTTTATCTTTATAAGCAGGTTATAATGACTTCTTTTGTTTCAAGTAGTTTTATAGAACAGGGTCAGATAGATACAAATATCAGGTATCTATGTTATCGCTGGCTATTTTCTTGAGCATTGAGCAACGTGGGAGTCAGGCGAGCTGGAACTGTATATTAGGTAGGTCTTTTAAGTTATCTATCTATACTAATATTATATAGAGGTAAAGTGTGTGAGGTTGTAGGGGGTAATCTCCGGACCTACAGAACCGATTTTGAAAATTCTTTTACCAATAAAAAGCCATATTATTTGTGAGTGTCATAAGTTATGTTCAATTCTTCGCGGATGAAGTAGCGAGCAACAGCTTGTTAACTATAAATCAATTCCACAATATCCGTCTATCTGCTTGTGTGTCAAAAATAATTTTGTATCAAGTCTCATATAGTTTTCGTCATTATACCTAATACAGGACAGTTGTATAATTTAAAAATTCATTGAGTGAGGTCCGGTATTTGACGACTTTTTATCTACAACTAAGTTATTAAATTAGCGAAGCATTTCCAAACCTGTCGAACATCTCGGCTTGTCATAAATTTTAATGGATTTTTAATTAATGAATACCATAACTATTTGGTCATAATTAAAGGTCGCAAATACTTTTGTTAATTCGTGTATATTATAATAAGTACCTCATTTATTATAATATAAGTACTTTTTAGTGATATTTCATACTCGTAGTGTCGACCTAATTGAATCACGATTTTTCGTAGAACCTTGCTCAAATATTTGGAATGATAATTTTTGATTCGGTATTCAACCTATTTGACCGTCAGTGGCTGATTGGCGCTAGTCCGTTGCCTATGAATCAATAATTACTTTAAAACTATATATTCTTACCGTCAGGGTGGTCAGGTGCGTAGCCCTGGAGCGTGGGCTTGCCCGCATCGGACCAGTAGGCCCAGGTGATGCGGAACAGGCCGCAGGTGTCTCCCTCGCACGTCAGACCCGCCTTGCAGCCCGAGATGGCCTGGCAGATGCATCCGAGACAGACCTCTGTCACGGGCTGCGCAGATTTGTCTCTGACTATCTCCGCTGGAAAAAGAAGGTTAGGATTGAGTCAAGTTGCTAAGGCAGCTGTAACGATCCAGTGGGTTAGGAATGAATTAATTTTAAGAGACAAGTCTTAGGAGTATAAAGAGTGATCATACATCAGAGGCAGCAATAACGACTGGCAATATCTCCAGCCTCGGGCCTTAGCTTAGAAAATATATTTGGATAAAAATCAAAGATGTGAAAGAACGATTGATTGTTTTCTTAGTCGTTTATGTAAACTTCTAAAGTACTTTACGTAAAACATTTTCCTGTTTATCGGCATTTTTATTACGTGTCAGTGAACTCCGCCGAATTGCAATTTTGTTTTACTGGAGTCGTTAAGGATTCCGGACACGATGCAGTGACATGGCTTTATGCAAATGCACCAAACGCGCTACCTCAGTAAATCTCTCGGAGCTCAAGGCACTTTGGTGCAACCTTGCCCCTTCAAAGTTGATACATGTGTATCCTATTTCAACACTGACTGGAGATATTATGTTGGTGAAGTTACTGTTGAGAAACCGACGCAACTAGGTATAGGTTGTATCTCGTTTGTTAATGGATATTGCAAGTTATTGCATTTTTATTCATAAGACGACATAACACGGTGTTAGGAAAAGAGATTAACGATCTAGCCTCCTCTGAGATGCTTAATATGTAATTTTTTATTTATTATCATAATTTATTTTTAGGTACTAATTAAGTACAGTCAAGTGTAATAATATGTATGTAGTCAAAGTTTCAAAAATAAGTACCATACGCTCTTACACCGGCGTAATAAGGTCGTGGGACATATTTTTGAGAAGTTCATATCGATACTTATTTTTGCACTTGACCGTACATTATATTGTGATAAGTAAGCACATAAACGTAAAGTAGCGTAGTTTTGTATTGCAGCAGATTTTATTGTACCTCCTTGTACTAGATTACTTATTTTGCATTAGTATTTTTATAAACATAACTAGTATTTTTTATGGTAGGTTTTCCCGATAGCTAGGCAATTTTACTGGGAATTTTGGTTGCCATATTTTATGACGTTATTCATAAGTTCCGGCTCCTTGGCTGTACAGCGATTACGCCCATTAGCTCCGTAGACTACCAGCTAATTTGAACGCAATTGTTCTTCATAATAAAACATAGATTAAGGCTGTGAGATAGTTAAGTTATTAGCATAAGTGGTCGAACTATGAGGAACGGAAATGAGAACAAGATTACTCACAGTTAAGTTTTTTCTTTTAAATGTAGAGTTTTGTTTGGTTTTAGTATATCGAAGCTGTTAAAGTATTAAATGTATTTAAATGTAACTGTTTGTTTCCTAAATGAATAAAAAAAACGCACACACAAGTAACGCTCACTAGTACAAACTAAAGTTGTATGAAAAATCACCGGTTATTTTTGATCGTTAGTGTGTGCTGAAATCTATGATGGCGATGCTTGCAGTAAAATAAAATTGCATCTAGTTAGTTTATTTTCACATTCCTGGCTTCTTTGAAAGGACTTGCGTGTTCAACACAACATCCATTTATAGGAGGCGTTTAATATTAATTAGCACCATAAATGGTCTACATCTAGTAGAGTATTTATTTATTTCTTTAAAATATTTTTTATTCTTCTTTTGTATTTTCATTTATAGTTGTTAAAAACTACAAGCAGACTATAAAGATGCTCTTTTTATTATTGAACCTGCGGAATGATTACATTATTCAATTTACATTCATCCATTCGTAAAATAGTAGACATACGAATTTGAGAAAAACTGCTCTATCAGAAACGTTGTCAGACCACATTTCAGTGGTTGTTAGATTTTGTACCAGTCTGTTTGTTTACGTTACGATAATTTAGAAACTAAATAAATCATGGCATTTTGATTAGGTAGATAAAGTTAAAACATATTTAGGTGTATGGGTTTCAAATTTGAATGTCGAGAGGAATAGATTTTTTTTTTTCAGTAGTTCAAAAACAAATTCAAAATTTAACTTGTAATTTGATTATTATCACTTCATCATAGGTACGTAACATGTGAATGAATATATTTTAGTATTTAAAAAAATCATCACTATAAAAAAAAATCTGTGGCGAAAGAAATCGTAGGAGCAAGGTAGTACGTTTAAAAGACTCCGCTTGGATCCTTCCTTCGGGTTTGCTGTAGTCGGCTAATAAAAAAGTCAATATAAAGAGCCATTAAATTAACACGACCCACTTAATTACATCGGTCTTCGACCCCTAAACGTAGCGAGATTAAAACGACACATTGCGAAAATAAACCGTAAATCTACCGTTGAGTATCCAAGGAGCTTTTAATCGTGCAGTCAAACCAGTCGCCTGGATACTTTATTTCTTTTTTCCAGATTAAAAAAATACCGTTAAATTTGCATTCGCTTTTAAGTGAATCGGAACCAGAAACACCGTTGAAAATTTTGTTAGAGAACTACTACATTTACAATAATAATTTTCATGTTATTAATACACCCCCTTGTAAAAAAACGGGCTATTTTCTAAGCTTTATTGCCTAAAAATCTGAAAAACTATCGGTGCCCGATTTTTTTGCAAGAGGGTGTATTACTTTTAATTCAAGTCGTTTACGTATTTCATTTTTGCCGTTAGATTTATGAGAAACGAGCATAAGTTTGACTGTTAAAATTCAAATCTGCAAAAAAAACGAAAGTTTAAATTGGTCGGTACTTTGATGCGTTAGATTGTGTTTAAGATCTGTTATCCTTTTTTTTTCGGAGGGAAAATGCATTATGCACTATCCACCGCGCCGTTGGGACGACGCGGCGGGGTGTATGGGGCTCTCCTCCTCCATTCCTTCCCTCCTGTTTAGGAGTGAAGGAATGTAGAAGGTATACCCATTAAAACCTCCTGAATTCCCTCAACTGCCAGACAGCGGGTGCTATGGGAGCACATTGTGAACCACGGCACCCGCTGGCCGGCCCAGCCACCCAAGCTGGACCTCTCCGAGAGGATCAAGTTCTCTTACCCTGGGATAAGGATTAGTAACCAGAGCTAAAGTTTTTTGAATTACAGGTTCAATTACAAATTAGGGTGACCTTTGGAAGAACGTTGGGAGTTCTGACTAGCAAACAATTTACTTTATTTTGTTAGCACTTTCCACATATGTTGAACGTAAGTAAATTCATGTCAAGTGTCAACTCTTGTGCCAATCGCGATTGGAGGTCAAGTGTAGAGTCGCGGGTTACGCAAGATAAACATTGCATTGTAAACAGAGCATAATGTTGCCAGAATTCAATTCGTATTATTTAAATGTATGGTAAGACAACAAAGAATATAAATTAATCAAAGGTGCCGCGCATTGCCAGTACTTCTTCCAAACCCATCACTATTTTGTCCCCATGCTAAACGTGGCTCTTAGGTCTTGTTACCTTTGGCTGTCTACCCCGTAAGGATACAGACGTGATTTATATTTGTGTGTGTGTATTTACGGAAATGGAAAATGGGCTTGTCTAGCTCGTATGAAAAAAAACCTCATTTATCCCTTTTAATTATGCTGGAATGTGTATTGGAATTTGGAATGTGTTAGTGTGCTTGAACACTCCTGCAATTTTTTTTTGTCGCAGTTTTGGTTCAAAATTGAGTCACCTCTTCGACGCCGTACACTTTGGACATCGACAAATGATTTAGTCAAGTATAAACAATTGATAAATCCTAAAAAATATTTACAGTGGTAGGTACTTATTCAATGAAAGTAAGCCCACCACCAGCTGAACTATCCCAGGATGGTTCTCAGAGACTTTGCTATATTGCCATAACTATAAAAGCAACTTGCACACGTTTTTTTTGTATAAAGTGCAACCTCTGTAATGCATGCATTGAACCAGGCGATTTTTCAGGATGGCGCGCAAAACTGGTTTGACCGGCCGTAGGAGCACTTGCAACATCCAACAAAAAAAGCAAGGACTTAAACTTGTATAAGATGGTAACAAGAATGTAATTATAGACCGACCGCTTAAGTGAGTCCTTGCCCGCGCGGTACAGGGGCGTGGGGTAGGCGACAAAGGGGACCGAGAGAGGTGCGGGCGGGAGACGCACTACCCTAGTGTCCTACCCCACGCCCCTGTACCCGCGCTGGCGGGGACTGATTTAAGTATTCACTGATATTTAGGTAAATAAGTACCAATAACGAGTTTCTTCAGTTCCTATTATTATTATTTTATTAAATTTATGTTGGGAACTATTAATAACCTGAAAAAACGTAGGTACTCTATATCCAAAGAAATCTTCAACACGCATGTTTAGTGTCAACAAAGTAGGTACAATTACAATTAGTTTTAACAAAGTAAGTTTTACCATCTTAGGTATTTCAGAGGGCCCTGGGGGTAATGTGATAATGCAATTATCCCGTTAATAACTGTCTTGCAATCAAGTTTAATTATCAAACAATATCCAATAATCATTAACGCCATTGATATAGCCGCAAATTAATTTCACACAAAACTTGAATACTTATTTCCTCACTACGAGATATCTCCAGTTTTCTTTATTACCTACTATTGTCACCTAAATTGTCACTTTTATTTATTAGTAATTTTTTCTGGCTATCGTGTGATCGAGGGGAACGGCTGTGCCATCGCCAAGTCCAGCATTAGTTTACTTAGTCGGAATCATCAAAAATTAGGGGTGTAGTACTAGGTACAAGTTCAAAATAGTTGAAAGGGTATATTTTCAACTGCCATATCGGATACAGTAAAAAATATAAAACTGAAGATAATTCTTTACAATGTATAAGATATACGTTGTATTCTAATAGCTTATTAACATATATTATGCGGAAGAGCTGTTTTATAATAGCACATCTAATAAATTAATCGTTAAGGACAACTTGTTGTTATCGCTATTAAATTCTGAGCTCACGTAGAGCTAGATATAAATAAGCAATGTTATAAAATTAATGTTCACTTAGAATCCGACAATAAGGACTACAAAAGTACCCAATATTTTTAGTAAAACTCTACATTGACATAACAGTATTAAGTAGGTACCTAATTGAATATTTTTTAATGGCTAATGTCGCTCAATAAGGCTTACGATGAAAAAACGCTTAGGAACTGAATAAAAACGTTCTGACTTTTTTGAGCTCTATACGGTTCTACAAAATAATTTGTCTCTAGGTGATGGTAACGACCACATTCGTAGACATTAAAATGGTTTCGGTATTATAAATCCTCTTGCTTACGTTTTCCCTTCTCAAGATTAATAAATATTATACGTAGATTAGGATTACTTATTGCCGCACATAGAGGGCTACATTTTGAAACTCAACTGGGTAGATATCATTTAAAGAATTAACCGTCGTTCTTTAGTGGAGGAGATAATACGATTTTAATGTTTCTGGATTAAAAGAAATAGGAACAGTTGTAGTTAACCACTGTGTTTCTTTTCAGGTATTTTCAACACGATATTATTTTATTTTTAACGAACTATGCATATTAGTTGTTAGTGAGCTAGCGACCGGTCAAGATGAACATGGTAGCATGCCAAACAATTTAATTAAACATTAATCACTAGTATGAGTAAAGTAAAATAAAAATAAAAATACTAACAAACATCAGCAGCACACGCGGCAACAAAAAACAATATGGCACTGAACTTGATCACGGCTGACGCCATTGCGGCAGAAATTAAAAACAAACTTTAAAAAAAAACTTAAAATTGCTAAGCGTCGGCTGTTCCCGCGCTTCGGTGTTGGACTGACATTGGTCGTGGCCTTTGCGTGGCTTATATGGACGGACGAACGGATATCTGATTCACTATGTTCTGCGGAAATTGGTCGAAAATTTGTTTTGCAGCGCTCAGTATGCTTCACCGTTTACTCTGATAGTATAGTCGAATTACGGAAAAGTATGGAAGTAATTCGTGTAGTCGTGTTTTTTGTGGAATCGTTAGAGGGCACAACTAGATGGTTTCCCTCGGTTTGCACCGTTTCTATCATGTACGGAACACTTTAAAATATTAGGTATAAACTTCAAATGCCGTTATTTTGGAGTATGATAAAAGGTATTAGGCGCAAGTTTAGCCACGTGAAGGGTCCCCTTTGGTACATAATGTATGTTAATTAAAAAGGTGTACGATGTATAGAATCTTGGTAAAATATTTTTTTCTGATTGCGGCTCGAGGATAATTCAGACGGTTGGTGCAAACTTAGATTAAGCTTTTCAACGTATTATAAACACCCAGGTAACTTTGCACCCCCGTGCAAAGTATGGAACATGTTTTTTTTCACTCTTTTGTAGATTGTACTTCGGGGGAAATTAAGATAGTCGTGAAAATTTATAAATAACACATATTTAAAAGATACTACATTCGCACTCAATAAAAAAAAGAAATTTTTAACTGGAAGTTTGGTAAACATAGTTCTATCTAAACGCAAGGAATAGCAGCGAACGCTAGGTAGCGGGTAGTATTACAGAACCGCATGTTCCGTGTAGAAATGTCAATTTTTTATGGGGTGCGAATGTAAATCAAACCAAGTTAAGACGATTGTGACGATTTTTATTAATTTCAAAATTTCCCCCGAAGTACAAAGACAGTAAAACATAGAAAACTACTTTCCGGGTGTCGCACCCTGGTGCAAATTTGGTATTGTGTTTTGATATATATTCTCATCATTTCCTCAATTTGCACCGCGTTCTGTATTTTTCCCGGGGCCGCAATGCCAAAAAGTATATTTTTAGTTATATGATTTTTTTTTTGTATGTTCCGTAGCTTGAATTGAGCTAAATAACGGGTGCAAATATAGATTAAGATGTAATAAAACGTATGGCAAATTGCACAGACTACACCTATTTTTTCTTCTTAGTTATTACTATTACACCATTTTTAACCAATTCCACCCCTTTCCGGGGGGGTGAATATATCAAGTGATGTATTAAGTTCCATTTCTAACGCATACAAATCAAAAACAATTGTTTTTATCAGTTCTTAGAATTATTTCCTGACTTAAGGGAAATTTCACGTATTTTGCCTCCACTATGAAAGTTTTTATTTTATACGAGTTCTGAAATGACAGTTATTTTTTATGACTTTGTTTTAAACCGTCGTTTTGTTCCATATATCAGCTGAAACAGTAGCTATAGATTGGACTAAAAGGGGTCATGCGGTCGATAAAATGTATACAACGCTTTAAGGATAATGCTACTACTTACTGTGACTGGAGGATATAATTGTAATATAGCATTTACGTTAGGGATGTTTTATGTTTCCAACTTTGTTTATAAATTGTTTTCAGCATTCAAGAATTAAGTGAAGCTGATGCACTATGTTGGCCAACTTTAGGTTAAGCTTATTGGCGGTTGTTCCCACCGGCAAAAAATAGTGAATATTTAGTTCCCATTTGTAATTTAGCTATGTCAATGATTTTGGAACTGGGAAAACCCAAAGTAGTTTGCTAAGCACCAGTTTTGTTTGCCTTGCCATTTTACTATGATTGACATGTCTTTTCTCATTTTTGGGATTTTCCCGTAACAATATACACGTAAGTACAACTGTACCTAGTTGCCGTTCTGGTTGTTATAGGGAGAGCCGAAATTGATAGTTTTGGCCGAAATTGGTAGTTGGCTTTCCCAAGGTGGACGTATGCACCAAAACCTTGGCTATTGGAAGGACATCACGGGTGCCTGCGACAAACCTTCAGGTCTTCTTGAAAGAACTTGTGTTATTGTTAACGGACCTACATACCAATAAAATTGTTGACAGCGCTACTTTGAGACTATATCGAGAAGGCAACCCCTGACATTGATGGAACCCCCGAAGATAATATAAACCATAATATAGAACTAGCTTCCGCCCGCGACTTCGTCTGCGTAGAATTATACATATAAATCTTCCTCGCGAATCACTCTATTAAAAAAAACGCATCAAAATCCTTTGCATAGTTTTAAACTTTCACAGACAAATTATTTTGTAGAACCATAGAGCTCAAAAAAGGTAGAACGTTTTTATTCAGGTCCTAAGCACACATAGGGACGGACAGACAGACCGACAGCGGAAATCGACTTTGTTTTATACTATGTAGTGATGATTATAAAATGTTCTTAAATGCTCATAATGTACAGAATGTGTTCCCTCGGGAATATCTAGTGGTAATCATAATGTAGGCATTGAACGTCCGCAATTATCGTTGACACTGGTCTATTATTAGAGAACTGGCTGCGTTCTGAGTGCTGAGCGTTTATGAACCGGTCGCCCAAGAACTAAGTGTAGTAAATTTTAAATCTTAAGGCCTAGATGGTTCAGTGCGTGCAGGGCGTCCTTTGCACGTAGGTTAGGTAGATACTTTGCATGTAAGTTTAGCGGGAGATGTTTCGAAACACGACACGATTTTTTTATTTGTAACGCAATTGTAAACTAAATGTCGTTTATGTATTTTATCTTAGATACATACAATTTGTTTTTTCCTTACGGTGTTCGTTTATTGTAAAATAAATAAATATAATTATTAAAAACATACTAATACTAAAACTCTACTATAAAGTAAATATGTCGTCAAAATATACCGACACAGGCATCGACCCCAAGACGCCGGCCGCATTGGCTCTCTGAACTGCTATTCCTAACCTTTGAGAGAGGTAAGCGCCAGCCCTTGGGTCACCTGTGGCCAGCACTAAGCGTGTCGAAAGTTCATGTATACATACAAATACTTACAATCAAATCTTACTTGTTTAATTCCGTGACTTTTCCCTAGATCTTCTTTTGTTCTTTGAATGCCAGAGAACTTACGATCAGCCTATCAGCAGACAACGTTGCAAAATTCGCTACTTTGTTTTCTTGGTGTATGTCAATGTTTGTTGTACCTACCTATGCACATATACATATACTGGCCAATGGTAACTGTTACTTTAGTTAGTAATTAAGCTAATAAAGCCGCTTAGATCATCGGAATGAGTTACGAATCAACTTCTACGAAACGTTAACAATGCTTTTCTTATACAAATTGTAACGCTTACAAATCTATTAAAATAAATTAGTTTTGTCATGTCTGACGCCGATGAGCCAATGTTTTGAAAGAAAACCTCACACAGGACATGAATTACAAGTAGGCAGCAATGTCTTCAAGAATTAGCTTAAATTACTTCTCTTTATGTACAGTGTATAATCCTTGTAATTCCTAGTACAAAAATATATTTTAAGGTATAATTACCTCCACATACAAATTTCACTATCGTAACACATCAAACTCGCATACGACAAACATCATCTCATAACTACTTAGTGTTAAAATTTATCTCATTGTTTATCGAAACGCAAACCACTGTTCCTCTTGATCAATCAACGCCAAATGAAAAAAAACCAGCCCGGTGTCAATTTTACTCGCGTACCAAGGGCTTCTGTACAAAATCGGCAAGTGAACATAAATCCAGCTTTAGTAGAGCCCTGCTCTTAAGCAAAATGTAGGCAGAGTGAAATCATTTTATATTGGTTACTCACATTGACAGAAAGCCATAAAAAAGTAAGATTTTTGGATTGAATTTATTATTTATGCCATAAGAGCTACCTTCATACCAAATTTCAAAATTTTGGGACAACTTGATGAAGTAAACCTTGTTTTTAGGAGAACGTCAATTTGTATGCAAACACCTTTTCCAATGACTACCTACTACCTACCAGGCTTGCCTATTTTAAGGCCGTTGGACACTTTTACTGTGCAGAATTAGAGGAAAATGCTAGTTTAATTCCCTTCGGCTTGCATTCTGACTTGACGCCACGCCACTGCTACCTACATATATCTTTTGATAGAGTTGACTTAGGTGTAGAGTTGATTTTTCACGGCTGTAAGTGGCCGTAGATCTCAGTATTTGGTATGAATTTCAACTTCATACCTGGGTATGAAGTACTATACGTTCATGAGAAAATGGGTCTTGACAGACCGATGGACGGACGGACAACAAAGTGATCCTATAAGGGTGTTTTCTCCTTTTCAGTTACTGTAGAGCTGCCTAGATGAGGCACTTAGATTTGTACGAGTGATCGAGTTAAAAGTGTCCTTATTGAAACTGTTGTTGCGTAAGGCCTAGGCTATTATAAGATAAAATGCAAAATTATTTGATACTTTAGTTTTTATTCAGCTTGGTTATAAACTATCATAAATAACAAGAAATATTAAAAATATGTCTAGGATCGTTCCTGGTCCAAGCTGATCTGAGACCCGTCGGAAGTTCCAAACAAAAGATTTAAAATATCGAACGAGTGTTCGATATATGGAACTTGAACTAACTCTCATAGCAGCCAGCAACATAAACCTGCCAGTATAAAACTAGCAGAACCTATTCCTACAGTACGGAACCCTAGAAAAGACATGATGGTTTTTAAGGGGAGACAACGAACCGGGAGACGTTGCGTAGGTTTGCCTGTACCCATGGGCGTACCCAGGTTCTGGGCCAGGGGGGGGCTAATCAGATTTTTTATAAGCTAAGTGCTTAAAAAAAATTAAATTAAAATACATAGATAAAATGCGTTTATTAATATTTATGTACAATAAAAGTACTAGATAAGATACATAATTAGTAGGGACGTCAACATTATCCAGGGGGGGGCAGCTGCCCCCCCCTGCCCCACCCTGCGTACGCCCATGCCTGTACCTATTGTACAAGCAAGATGAACCAACGATGACTTCGTTAAATCGCCTACAGCTACTTCCTACATTAAGTGTCGTTGACTTTATCGAACGGCCACGTCGAAATTGTACGTTTTCGCCCTAAGCCCCGTTTACCCCTTAGAAAATTTCCAATCGAGAAACTTACTCGTTTTCTCGTGGGAAAATGTCTCTACCTTGCACCAGTAACAACTTAAAACATGTATCTACTGGACCGGACTAGACCGAGCTATTTAGAAAAGTAGGTACGTTTTATTACTCGAAAATAGTGCTACCAATGAAACACATATTAACTAGGTAAGTGAGCTAGAATGTTACAAATAAAATGTACGGTTTCACTACAAAAATAGTTTTATTGGGAAGGAAAAACAAATCTGTCAGGTAGACTTGTAGTGGGCTTGGACAATATTTCGAATGAAACGCTATAACTCATCAGCTATCAATCTACCAGTGGCGTGGCATCCATAGAACTCGATTCCCACCGGCTTGCCTATTTTAAGGCAGTTGGGCACTTTATTATGCAAAAATAGAGGAAAAGGCTATTTAAATTCCCTTAGGCTTTCCTTCAGATATATTGACGTATAATATAAGTAGTTGACTTTACCTAGGGCTCATTACCGAACGGGACCTACTCAAAGTTGAAACTTAAATCCATTAAAATATGCGCATCCGGAAAATAAGTAAATAACAACTGCAATTACCTAATTGCATTTTAATTGATGTTAATTAGCTACTTTAATTCATAGAAACATCGCAACATTCAGTCAGGTTACTCATACCAAAGTTATTAGGTTGTTATTGTTACCTATTTAAGTTATTACGCGTATGCTCTGTCATTAGAACTACCTTCGAATAAGCGACGTTTTTTTAGCGCATTAAGTCGACATTCATTCGTTTATGAGATGAGAATACTTACTATACTTCTTTACTACTCCCCTCTCATTCTCAGTTTTTAATAAAGAAACTACATTTGAATAATACTTAGTGTAAGTTTTCGATAACAAGATACTTCTCGATCACGTTTACGTTAAACTGTTTTTCGTGTCAAGAACTTACACTAGAGGCACTGTATACATAATATTATTATGCCACTCCGAAAATTCGGTGCCGGTCTGCGTTCGATTACTCTTTCAATCTTACTTTACGCCATACTGCTCAATTTGTAAAAGGTATCTAATTAATCGGCGAACAACTTCCTCTTCATATTACCGTAGGGAATCCTTATAAATAAATCAATAAGCATTTAGTATCGATATATCGTGCTTCTGTCGATAGAGCAACATCGTGATGTGATGGTTATCTGGGAGGATGCGGTTTATTTTATTTCTTGTTTAACACAAAGTAAATTCCCCAACACATCCGGAATTCCGGACGGTGTACGAATTATCCTGTCAAAACGATGTAGAAATTTGCCTTTCAGCTCGTTTGGTGGTAAACAATGACCGCAGCGAAAACATGCTTGTAAAATCATAGGAATCTCGCACACGCTGCTGACGTGGCTGATTTTGGCGTGGACAGAAAAAGAGAGCACATAATATAACCAGTTACTTCTTACACACCAGTTAAGGAACTTTGGAGACCTACATACGGACCCTACACCCTGAAAGGAAAACGACATTCAATGAAGCGGTTTTGGTGCGAGGTACCGATTATTAAGATTATTATAAGTATCTAAGTACCTCCCCTCTAGGTGATAGAACCTGTCCTTGTGGAGGGTTGGGTTTAGATTACTTTGGATCGCTCCGGTCGCTACCACCATCTTACTCCTTCATTCTGTCGCTTAACGGCTCAAGATCAATCAAGTTTGGAAATGGCAGGTAAAAGCAATGCTCCACTAACGATTGAAACCCGGCAGATACTACCATTGTAAATAAGTGTGCAAATCCGCATACCGTTTAGGACGAGAGACAATGATAATGCGCTCATAAGCTCGCCTTGGGATACCAACTCATGACGCATCTCTACATGTCTCTACTCAAGGTGCGCGAGGTGACATTTTCATAACATGTCGTCGTGTTGTGACTCGAGTTGTGTGTGTAGGCGTCAGGTACACACAGCATAATGCAAAAAGAGGTCCTCAAAGTCTTGTAGATCTACAACGTTATTTTTGTTCACGATTTACCTACTCTGTGCTAGATGTCTATGTACTTACATACATATATATACCTACTTTCCTTTTTTATTCTGGTGGGAAAATACTTAACTTAAGCTTCAGCGCCAAAACGTAAGCTTTTCCCCTACCCTACAACTGGTTGCTTAACAAGAGCTTACACAGTCATATAAGTAGGTAGGTACCTAACTACAGCATTAGTTAATTTTAAATCATGTTGACGTCATATCCGATTTCCTATCTCAAAATGATCGCTGCAAAAAATAAGTAGGTAGCATGACGTGCTAATGTAGGAACATTTTATGGGAAGGTACTGTACGAATTGACTGAGAGACGTAGATAATATCGGTTTGAATAAAGTTCACGGCCGATTACTCGGTGGACGGCCTCGTAATCCTCAGCTCGGTCGATGACGGTAGAATTATGCATAATGCATTATTCAGAAAATATTTAATTGTACGGTCCGCTTTTTTAATGTTAGAAGGCTTTAAAAAAGTACATTCGGATATAGATCGGAAAGGGATATTCCTGATTTAACTACGTTGTATTACTGGTACAGTAGAGTTAGACGAAGATTGATACTGTCTCAACTAAATAAAGAATAGTCTCGAGCACTCGAGCACGCTTGTAATCTTGGGTGTCACCAATTTATGGATAGTTCTTAAAGAAAAATGTCTGTATATTTTTTTTCTTGAAAGAAGATCTTGAATGTTTTAATAAATATTTCTGTCAATTTTTAAAGTTTCCTTTTAATTTTTAGTTTGAAAGATTGCCGTATTACTAAGCGGAACACAACTGTCATTTGCATTTGCACAAGTTAGTTTGTGTGTCGAGAAAATCCGGTAGAACGCATGTTTAACATTCAGAAAGGATAGTTTTTTTAGTGACTTAAACAGAATCGGTGACGTTTCATAAACGTTAACTTCATTTCGGTATGACATTTTGTTTGACACGCACAAACTTGACCGATTTGTGGCTGTGTCTAACTTCACTCGAATGTTGTAACTGTGAAGAATTGGTATAGATTTTATAATTAAGACTAGCATAATTAAATAAATGAAGTGGACTTTTATCAAAATAAGGACATAAACTTAAGGGTAATGTATTTATGAATAATTCGTTTTTATGACAGTCTTCCATATTACGCCCGTATAATAAGAAAAAATGCGTAGTCAGGTTACAATGTCCCTGCTCTAGTTCTAAAAAATGTATTTATTTAGGGATTGACACTTCATTTATTGCCTCAATTTAAATTGCTATTCCCGATTCATTACAGTACTCAAAGCGCTTTTCGCTTTAGGATTTTAGATGTGATGATAGAAGAATTCCTATTGAAGATTTTGCTTGGATTTCTCATTATTTTTATCAAGAACATAAACAACGTTATCTATTATTTCGTGCCATGCAAATCTCTTAATTTTGTAGTATCTATTTCAGCTTCTCTCAATTTGCGATTTCCCTACATTTAGGTTATGATAAGAGATCTTTGAGATAAGGTTAGTATCACGAATAGATTTCTGTAGTACATTTAAGCCTAGTTGAAAAGGAGTAATGTTAATTCATATTTTTTATTTCCTGACGTGTAGCTACTATTTAACAACTGATTTTACTTTCATTACAGAACTATTAAAATAAATATCATTCAAAGTTTCAATTAGTTAAAGGAATTTAAATGCACTTATTCTAAATCATACACTTTTTTTACAGTTTTCTCTCATATAATTTCTGAAATAATAAGTCACAAAATACAAGAAATATAAGTACCTATATTGTGTCATAATATCTTATTGAAAATGATAGTATGGACTAACTACTAAATAGGTTACGAAGTCTAGCAACATTGAATGTAATCCAAATAAATGGATTCTACAATGGAGTAATCAAGCACAGCAATGTGAATAAGGAAGTTATGTTGGTAGAAATTCATTGTAAGAGTAATGTTGCAGGGTCAGGATGCGAGTGGTGTTGTTCATAGCACTATTGTGCTGCGGGGTGTTGGCTGCTCGAGCATATGAAGACTCCAACTTAGAGGATGATGATTTCGCTGAGTTTGAGCAGTTTGATGCTGATGATGAGCTCCCAGGTGGAGACCAGGGTTTTCAAGAGAGAGGTTAGTGTTGAAATCAGATTCGGTTAATTTTGGCCTCAGTACCAAGAAAAATTAGATTGAAATTTACCGTTTAAAAAATAACTTAGTGCGAAGAATTTCTGTTATGCTAGTTTAGTTGACGGATACATCTACAATGTATGCAACCCATTGGTGTTAAAATACCTACAGTCCGTGAGCTCATTCGGGGTTGGGGTACCGTGGACCTATTCAAGTATCAAACCCATATGAGTGAGTGAGACAGCATGACAGTACCGAAGGTCTTTCTAAGTACTATTGCACTGTACCTACTTTGCAACTTGTTTTGTACCACTTGTACTTAAATATTAATATTATTCATAGCTCATTTAAATAAGTGACACTTTGTGTAAGTATCCATTGTATCTAATTATGTATTATTTTTAAATGATAGATTTTGGTGAAGCAGTAAAAGAAGAACCCGTTGAAAAAGCCAAGCCGCCTCCGAACACACAAGATTTTGAAGCTGATGTTGAGACTGAGGATGAGATCATTGTTGAGGTAAACATAGGAAAATTACAATGTAAATAGGTACTCATTATGATTGGTGTGTTGGTTCTTTCCTACACTGATTGGGATAACCTCCTTTCTGTTTAATGTTGGCGCTGTTAAAATGTTTCAAATTTAAAAGCAATTTCATCCTATCTAAACTAATATTATAAAGAGCTAAGTAAGTTTGTTAGGTTGTAGGGGGTTATCTCTGGATCTATTGACCCGATTTTGAAAATTCTTTTACCAATAGAAAACCACATCATTTATTAGTCTCATAGGCTATGTTTTATTCTGCGCGGACGAAGTCGCGGGCAGCTATATAATATATTCGGACTTCGAACTGTGGTATTAAAGGACAATATACATATTGTTTTTAACTATGCAAAAGTTATAATTATAAATAAACAAAGTTCTGATAAGTGCATATGCCTTTGGAAGACTTACAAATAACTAACTACACAAAGGCTCTTACAGTAAGCAAATTAACTAATTAGCAAGCAATGTTCATACTAATTGGTTTAATAGTGGTCAACAATAGGAGACGGCTACACTACATAGTGTCAGATACATATATTTAAAATGTACTACCATTACATTTTTAGATTACATCTGCTTTATTTATTTTTGTTACGTGTTACTGGCTTCCCTATCCCACTCCTACCCCCCTAAACCGAGCATGTATGAAGAGATTGATGAATGTAGATGAAGTGAAAGAGGTATGTATGTCAGGATCGTAGCAAGGGGAATAAAGTAGTCACTACCTATCCTATTCCTATGGGAAAAGGTAAGTGTGACGGTATACATGTATGTAGAAAAAATGGTTTCTTTTATCTCTTTGGGAGGGTCCCCCTATTATACGCGTATTATACTGACTTTTCTCTTGCATCGCTAATAATTAAAATCTGACAGAACAGATGTGAACCAATTTACGCTTTTTAGACCTTGGCTAACTACTAACTACTAAATGCTTTATTAATTTGTTTTGTTTCTTTTCTTGTCAGGATGAAGACAATGAGTTTGAACACTTTCAAGATCCTGAAGAGTTTGAAGGGTTCCAAGACAGTGTTCCCAGGAATACTGAGCAACCAAAAATCACTATTTCTAAGGTAAACGAATTTAATATTTTGACACCAACCTTTCAATACCTGCATTATGTCATGAAGTTACATCATTATGTGAAAAAGTAAAGCCTTATGTGCATTGTTTGGTGAAACAGATTTATACAAATGCAACCATGTACTTACTAGCAATAACTGCCCTATGCAAGGAAATAAAGGAATGAAAATGGCCGGGAGCCAATGGAAATATGTGCAGTATGTATGTAAACTCTTTATTGTGCAAAATAAACAAGACAAATACAATATAATGGGCTGGTGCACTTTTTGTTTCTATTCTCAATTTTTTACGAGGTTTAAGAGCATGTGCGTGAGTTACTATGCCAGTCACATGATCTACGAGACCGCCTGGTTTCATAACCTATGACTATGAGTTTTGACAGGACTAATAGCATTTTTTTTTTTACTTTTTATTTTGTAGGTTCCTATAATGGTGCGCCCGCGCTGGGACGCGTACTGGCTAGAAGGCATCCTGTGCTGCCTGCTCGCTGCGTACGCGCTCGCATACGCCATCGGCCGCGCCAAGAATACCGCCATCGCCACTAACTTCCTCAAGCTGCATAAACCGCTGTTGGATGATAATTTTACTCTAGTTGGTAAGTTAATAATGGTTTTTTAGCAATTATTAGCGTTGCTAAGAAAAGGGAACCGGCCGAGTGGTGATGAATGAAATAAAGTTTGTGCTCACTAAATATAATGTTCAGAATTCAATCACGGATACAAAGGTTACACGAAATAATTTACACAGTAGAAAGACAGGAAACAAGGAACTACAGAGACTATCTAGACCAGGCGGGGTGCACACTAAGTTAACGCGGGTAATCTGGTTGGAAGGTGCTAAGCGACTAACTGGTGTGCGCCGTGCCCGGGAATTGTAAGGCAAAAATGCTGATGCGACTAAAAGCGTTATCGCGGAGTCGCCACAACATTCCCCCCCTTTTTGAAAAAAAAATAAACAATAAAAAAGAAAATAAAAGGGGTACTCTTTACACAAAAATATTAAATCAGTGAAATGCTATATGAAAACAATACTAAGTCACCTGTGTGCCACCGGCTTTATCGCCGTGCCGATTACAATTTGCTAACAAAGTCATTCTGTGAATGTGAAACAAAATATCTTGTGATTAAAGGCTGTTTACAATTACATACAGGTGTTTTATTTGCTGAGTGGCAATAACTACTTACATTTACACTGCGTCACAATGTTTAAACTATATTTAGGTTACAAAATTAACTCCACTTTAAATTTTAAACTAACACATGTTACACTTTACTAATGGTATGTCTGCTGAGGTATATTCACTGGTATAGCCTGGACTTTAACGTCTGATGGCGGCAAATTGTTAACGGTTTTCCGAAGCCACGCTTTAGCGCACTGCTTACACTTTGAATAAATCAGATAGCAACACAGTATCATGATTATGATACCAACTATGATGAGTCCAACTCCAACATAGTTCAGTTTCGACTCGACTTGATTAGACATAGTCTCAACTCTTGCAATCGCTATGGTATTGTGAGAGTTAGTGTCTTTTTCTTTGCTCTGATTCCAGCCCATGTTTGGTGGTAGAAAAAAATTTATAAAGTAAAATTCCGACAGTCGACTACAAGACTTCTTGATAGTGAATAAGTGTGCTGTACAAAATACACGTATTTGTATAATAAATTTTGCTTAACTATGCTTATTCTAATACTTTTAATAGACACGATTCGCCGTTCTAGTTACAAGTTACAAGTTACAACATAATATAATGTCACAGTAGACTTTTGCGGTCAGTACTGTAATGCCTAACTAATTGCGGAACTCGTGTTTCAGAGCCCGTCTTGATGCTGAAAATATTGATTATATACAATGATGGTTCACATGTAGAGGTAGTTTACATGTGAACGAAATGCTAATTTAGGTACCGACGTACCAAGGTCCTAGGAAAATGACGGTGTCTGAACCTCATTGCAAAACAAATTAGCGGGACCTTCATGAAGTATATTCTGTGAAACAATTGATAATGGTAAAAATCCTTAAATACTTGTGTTCACCTGTGGGCATTCCAATCCGCGCAGGAGGATGTGTTACTGTTATTATACTGCGTAATGTGTACTGTGCCTGTGAAGTGTTACTTATGCTATTACTCATCGATTAAAAACCTTACTGGTCTGTTTACAACTCTGCCACTGCGCGTGGTACGTAACATAGGCGTTTGCGAGGAAGAAACTGATGGCGTTTTCTGCTCATCGTTTTTCTCGCCCATATTGATAACAACCTTTTTAACTTTACACCCATAGGAATCGTCGTGCAACATAAAAGCTGGTTTTAGCCTATCGATAGATACATCTACATTTCTGTTAGGCAACTGAATCTTAAAAACCTTATTCCGCCTACCTAAAACGCGGTATGGGCCATTATATGTAGGGGTCAGCGGTTTCTTAACCATATCGTTCCTAATGAAGACGTGCGAGCAGTTTTCCAACTCCTTATGAACAAACATTTTTCGCGAATCGCTAATCGCTCGTGACGTGGGTCGCAAATTATCGATGACTGTTTTCAATGTATCTACAAATGTAAAAGAATCGTTACAAGTTACTGCGGATTTGACATAAAAATCACCAGGCAACCGTAAGGCTTGGCCATAGACCATTTCTGCTGAGCTGATGTCATTATCGGTTCTACATGCAGCTCGAAGTCCTAACATGACTGTGGAAAGTTCATCGATCCAGGAAGCGTTGTCTGCTAACCTAGCTGTTAATGCAACTTTCAATGATCTATGCCAACGTTCGATGTGGTCCGGCTTCGTGACTGCGTTCAGCCTCTTGTAGTCTCCGCATGTTCTGATCTGGCCATCTTTCTTCGGAACTACGTGTTGAGGGCTCGCCCAGGGACTCTTGCTCGGCCTGCAAATACCTCCGCGTATTGCTCCAAGATGTCACGGTAAGGGTTATCATCTTGAATGCTTTTACGGACGGCTGATATAGTGCTTTACATTGTGCTTGGTAGGTTCCTTAAACGAAATGGGTTTTGCTGCCTCCGCGTATTGCTCCAAGATGTCACGGTTAGGGTTATCATCTTGGATGCTTTTACGGACGGCTGATCTAGTGCTTCGGCATCTCTCGCCCGAACGGTTCGATTCTTGCTGACATGGTGATAGACGCGATATCAAAATGGCTGCGGCGCGGGCAAGGTAGCGTGGGTCGCGTTTACTTGTTCCATTTCTTTATTACTTAAAAACACTGCACTTTTTATATAAACCGCCGCCTGGTCCTACTCGGCCGTGAGTCGCTATTAAGTGTTCTTTCGGGGTCACCACTTTAGCAATTATTAGCGTTGCTAAGAAAAGGGAACCGGCCGAGTGGTGATGAATGAAATAAAGTTTGTGCTCACTAAATATAATGTTCAGAATTCAATCACGGATACAAAGGTTACACGAAATAATTTACACAGTAGAAAGACAGGAAACAAGGAACTACAGAGACTATCTAGACCAGGCGGGGTGCACACTAAGTTAACGCGGGTAATCTGGTTGGAAGGTGCTAAGCGACTAACTGGTGTGCGCCGTGCCCGGGAATTGTAAGGCAAAAATGCTGATGCGACTAAAAGCGTTATCGCGGAGTCGCCACAGTTTGTTTAATGTAAGTAATAATCCAAGGCCATTGTGACACTTCTTTGGTTTGCGAACTTGGCTGACACTGCCGTGTCTATACAAACTATATCTAATATCTGTTGTCTTCTTAATTTTTTTTTCTTGGCTCGCGCGGCTTGCGTAATGCCACAGACGCTTAAAGTTAGGGAAATGCAATTAAGGAAAAAATACGGAATTTAGAAGGAATAAATCAACAGGATTTATTGGCTTTAGACTGATTCGGCTAATTATTGTTTAACATAATTTAGCTGTGGTTTGTGTAACTTTATAAATAATGGGGTTATCTATGTTTAGCGTTCGATAAGATCAGAAAAGGACGCCTGAGCCCAGGAGTGGGATATACATTATGTATATATGGATAGGCTTGAGATGATGATGATGAAAGTCAGAAAAATAAGACACCATCTTTTGTCGACGTGCCTTTATATGAATGATGCATTAGAATGGTGATGTATTGTGGCAGGTGAGACAGGCAGCGACGTGGTGTGCGTGGGCGAGGAGCGCGGCTGGCGGCGCGAGGCCGAGCACTGCTTCACCATGTGGTGCAGCGGCCGCGTCTGCTGCGAGGGCATGCTGCTCACACTCAAGCTCATCAAGGTACGTGCGAGCGGGACGGCTGCTTAACAGGCGCTTTTTATTTTCTTACCGGTTTCACCTAGAAGATCGTCTATATATATGTATATGTGAGAGAGACAATGGCATTCATTATTTTGATTGTTAATGTGTTTAGCTAAAAAGGGCAGTCAAGCAGTCAGTAGTGTGACGATGCAAGACATGCTACGGTTTAGACAGTCTCTCCAGATGAGTCACCAGTGTCACGGATGATTTCTTAATATGTTTGACTGAGGGCATTCCTTGTGATTAATTCAAGACCTTCAAAGTAAATATCCGCGTAATTATTTTTTGATCATATTTTTATATAAATGTCATATGAGTGATTTTTCATACATAACATAACAATTGCTCTGACCGGGTTTCGATCCTGGGATCACTAGCTTCATAGTCAGTTTTTCTAACCACTAGGCTATATCCAGTTGTCTAAGCTTGTAACTTGTCCGCTTCAAAATTTGCAAACTGTTCGACCACTTCCAGTTGATGCAAGTGAAAGCTGTAGTGTTTCAGGAAAGTTTCCATTGATGCCCCGGGGCGGGGCAAAAAAAAACTCCTATTTCCTGCTTATTTATTTATTTTTTTATTACGAACTGACCAGTGATTGACCTCTATCTCACTTGGTGGAAGGTGCAGATGAGGCCAAAGGTTTAACTCACTGGTTCAGTAATAGCCTATTCACTCTAGCCTTGAAGAGCCCTAGATTGTATCTGTCCGGAAATACAGACGATGGGAGCGAATTCCATTCCCTAGCAGTTCGCATTAGGAAGGATGAAGCAAACCGCCTCGTGCGGGTCAATGGTATGTTGACAACAAATGGGTGAAAACGCTCCCCCCGCCTGGATGTCCATTGGCGAAACGGAGATGGAACTATAAGGTCGTGCAATTCCTGCGCACACTCACCAAAATGTATCCGATAAAAAACAGACAGTCGGCTTATTCTCTCTTTCCGTGAAGAAAGAAGAAAGAAGTTTGTTAGGGAACTTAGGAACCCGTTAATTAACAATGTGGGATAGACTATACTTGATTTATAACTTCTTTTTATAAAATTTTTTTATTTTTAGAATTTTAGGACTCCAAACTTACGATGAAGTTTGAATCATGGCTTTTTTTGTTGCAGCGTCAGGACCTAGTGCACGTGGTGCTGGGCTCCGTCCGGCGGACGCCGGACAGCCTGCTGGCGCGCGCCGAGCTCGGCAAGGACGACAGCGACCCCTTCGTGCTCTGCGTCGCGCAGAAGAAGCTCGCCACCAAGCTCGCCAAGGAGATGCAGGACTTGGTGAGTAGGGGTGCCTCAAAACACCAGGCCTGCACGGCTAGTACAAGTGAGAGATAGACTAGACTACCCGTCTTTTTCTTACTGTTCGTTCAAGAAAGATATGGGTAGTGTATAAGGGTGGTACTCCACTTGGCGTATTTATCCAAATGTTTGCGTGAGTGAAGGGGATGCACTATATTGTTTCTAGCGTATGCGACGAAGATGCCAATAGCAGAGACGGCTCTAACGCGCTCTCGTCTCGAGATAAAAATCTATCCGAAACCGTAAGCGAAACCAATGTAAAGGTATCGTATAGTTTTGGATAGTGGGAAGGGTTTTTGTGAAAGCGTCAGGTCAAAGTCGCACTTTTTGTGTCCCAAGTGAAACCCAATGGCATCTATCAATTTGTAGTTCAATGGCTGTTTGAGAAACAAATATGATTTAATCCAATTGTCCAAGGAAAGCAAACGAGTAAGTGGGTGACGTGATGATAAATAAAAACCGGTCAAGTGCGAGTCGGACTCGCGCACCGAGGGTTCCGTATCATTATCTATAAATATCTAAAACCAGTGTAAGCAGAGCCCTGTTCCAAAGCAAAATGTACGCAGTGTGGGGTTACTTTATATTGGTCACTGCTATATACAGACATACATACACATTTACGGTTTTCGCAATTATTCTTTAATCTGTGCTATAAGACCTACCTTCATACCAAGTTTCAAGATTCTGCGTTCACGGGAACTACCTTGTAGGTTTTGATTCCCTTGAGAGTTGAAAATTTGCGGAAATTTGCGGCATAAACGGCTGTATCTTTTGATTGCGTTGGCTTAGAAGTTTGATTTTTTCACAGCTTCAAGGGACAGTAGACCTGAGTAATTGATATAAATTTCAGCTTCATACCTCCACGCGTTCCTGAGAAAAAGGGTCTTGACAGACGGACGGACGGACAGACGGACAACAAAGTGATCCTATAAGGGTTCCGTTTTTTCCTTTTGAGGTACGGAACCCTAAAAATCACCACTGTCCATGCATTTTTACAACACTCGCGCATTATAGATCCGGTGTCAGTCTAGAGGACAAAGACAAAATACTTCATGTGTCTGTAACTGATTTCACCAGCTGTGTGATTTTACTTTCCACGCTAGGACAGCAACGCAAGCATTAGAATTAGGTGATTAAGCCACCACCCACCAAATCCATCCCCCATCTTACTCGCTAATCCTGCCGCTAAGTAGCAGTGCTTGCACTGCTGTGTTCCGGTGTGGAGAGTAAGACAGCCGGGGAAATTACTGGCACAAGGGGCATTTCATCATAGTCCCCTAGGTTGGCAACGCATCTGCAATCCCTCCGGGGTTGCGGGTGTCTATGGGCAGTGGTGATCACTTACCATCAGGTGACCCCCTTGCTCGTTTGCCTTCCTATTCATATATAAAAAATAAAAAAAAATTTTACCAAGTCTAAGAGTCAGTGGTTAAACGGTCTTGTTTCCCGTTAGAGCGTGTTCTGCCCGGAGCGGCGGCCGGGCGACAAGCACGGGCTGCCGTCCTCGCTGTCCGTGCTGTCCGAGTGCGGCGAGGCCACCGCGGCCATCTTGGACGCGCGCGTCACCGCCGCGCTGCACCAGTACCACGAGTACATACAGTACATACACATATCAGACAAGTACGCGGGACCCAAGCAGATGGAGTGAGTATTATATACATTCTATTTAAGACTTAGTAAGAGGTCAATCCTACTAATATTATAAATGTGAAAGTTTGTGAGTATGGATGTTTGTTACTTTTTCACGCCAGAACGGCTGGACAGATCTGGATGAAATTTGGAACACAGATAGATTATAGTCTGGAATGACACATAGACTACTTTTTATCCCGGAAAAATGCGTAATTCCTGCGGGATAGCGATAAACGAATTCTATGCAGACGAAGTTGCGGGCAACAGCTAGTATGATATATGTTTTTCCAAGGATTTGGGCTGAGTGTTGATAAGTTACAAGTTTGTCAGTCAGGACTCAGGACGAGATAGCGACTTCTTTCGTGCGATTATCGCTATCCTGATGGAATTATTTAATTTGGAGTACATAGAAATAAAGCTCAGTTCCGACTGGCAAGGAAAATTTTGCAAGTTGCATTTGCGGCATTGAGCCTGATGTTAATTTCATTCAACAATAACATAAAAATATATCTACTTTTATTGTTAACTAGCGACCCGCCCTGGCTTCGCACGGTATATCATGCATGTATTATACATATAAACCTTCTTGAATCACTCTATCTATTAAAAAAAACCGCATCAAAATCCGTTGTGTAGTTTTGAAGATATAAGCATACATACGGATTTGGAGACAGAAAAAGCGACTTTGTTTTATACTATGTAGTGATGATAGTGATGATAGTCGTACCTTGCGGTAGCCAGCTTTGTAACATATGTTATTTACAACATTTCCTGTCACCTGTATGCGACAGTTGTGACACGAAAGTTTAAATACAAACACGCCAACCGTATGAATTGTTGGAGCCCTGTTAACGGTGGCGCGCTACGTTGTGCAGGGAGACGGCGGCGACCAAGCCCCCGGACACGGAGCGCGTGCTGCTGGTGTCGCTGGCGCTGGGCCCGGACGGCGGCGGCGCCGAGCTGCGCCCGCTGCTGCTGCTCGTGTTCTACCTGCTCGACAAGATCAAGCGCACGAGGCTCAGCAAAGAGGTACGCTCCGAACTGCCAAACGTACACACAGCAAAGCTATTCGGTAAGCAGGATAGATACGGCGCGAGCGTGCGTAGGTGCTTACCTGATTATATTGCCGTGTGTACAAAACAAACAAACTCTACCATGTATTCATCCATTTCATTGCCACAGTAGATTTATTTACATTAATTTTGTGTGTTATTTTTTATTTTTTACTGGCTGTTTGTTGCCCGAGGCTTCGCCCGCGTTCCTTTTTTTTTTTAAATGTTTTTTCGCTGTTTAAACTTTAAACCTGCCCCGGACTTCCACAATTGTTTCAAAACCAAAATTATTTAAATCGTTCTAGCCGTTATCGAGTTTTAGCGAGACAAACGAACAGCAATCCATTTATATATGTACTAGCTGTTGCCTGCGACTCCGTCTGCGCAGAATTGCTATCCCGCGGGAATTATCCTTTGTCCTTCCCCAGGGCTCTTAAGCTATCTGTAGGTACCTATACCAAATTTCAACAAAATCGATCCAGCGGTTTAAGCGTGAAAAGGTAACAGACAGACAGACAGAAAGACAGAGTTACTTTCGCATTTATAATGTTACAAGTAGGGATATAGATTGCAATTTTTTTTTTTTTCAGAATGTGATAAATAAATCTAATTTAATCAGTAATGATGTGCGTGCCCATAATTTGTAACGACATTGAAAATGTTAGAGTATTTTTAACGATCTGTTACGGTTGGCAGGCGTTGAGCAAGTGCGAGAAGCGTCGCCAGAAGGTGGCGGAGGCGTGGCTGCGCGGTGCGCACGCGGCGCGGCAGGAGCAGGCCGCCGCGCGCCGCGAGGAGAAGAGGAAGCAAGAGAAGGAACGCATACTCGCCGTGAGTACTCGCTCCACTTGTGTTTTTTATACATTTTATTTTTATTTTTTTATATATGAATAGGAAGGCAAACGAGCAAGAAGTGGGTCACCTGATGGTAAGTGATCACCACTGCCCATAGACACCCGCAACCCTGGAGGGATTGCAGATGCGTTGCCAACCTAGAGCCTCTTGTGCCCGTAATTTCCCCGGCTGTCTTACTCTCCACACCGGAACACAGCAGTGCAAGCACTGCTGCTTAGCGGCAGGATTAGCGAGTAAGATGGTGGTAGGGACGGACGGACCTTGCACAAGGCCCTACCACCCGCATACATACATAAATCACGTCTTTATCTCTTACGGGGTGGACAGAGCCTAAGGTTTTTTTTTATTTTTATTAACTGACCAGTGATTGACCTCTATCTCACTTGGTGGAAGGTGCAGATGAGGCCAAAGGTGTAACTCACTGGTTCAGTAATAGCCTATTCACTCTAGCCTTGAAGAGCCCTAGGTTGTATCTGTCCGGAAATACAGACGATGGGAGCGAATTACATTCCCTAGCAGTTCGCATTTAACAAGACCAGGTCACGGTTATCGTTGTGCGCGGAAATCTGGAAAGGGGAATCAAAATAGTGATGGGTTGCTGGCCGCATCGCCTATAACGTGGTTCCTAAGATTTTCACCCGTGAACAACTATGAGCTTTTATCATCTGCTCGGAAAGCGTAGCAACTAGTGCATTCTATGTTTTTTCTTTGCTCCCAGATCAGCATAGAAGGGTTTATTTTTATAATTTTGTGAATTTTGCCTTTTTTACTGTATGTTTGTTTTTCGCCACCTAAGGTTTTTTAGTTCAATTTGTTTAGTCACCAAAATTGTTTTTTTTTGTGCTTTTAGTGGTTAAGTTTTAGAGTTTCTTGCGGCGCTTTTTTCTCGGCATTGTTAGATTTTCCAAAGCGCAGATAGAATACAAAAAAAAAATTGTATCCTAATTACAGAATAAACATTTTTTTATGCAAGTAATAATAATTGCAAGGTATTTATCTTTATTTTAAGTTAAGTAAAGTGTTCGCTCGTAATTACGGCGAATGTGTCACTCCCATTAGACCCTTTCAACCTGTCTTAGTAACGTTTGTATCACAGGAGGACGATCCAGAGAAGCAGCGCCGGTGGGAGCTGAAGGAACAAAAGCGCCAGCAGAAACGCAAAACTCCCAAAATGAAACAGCTGAAAGTGAAGGCGCTTTAAAAAATTGCATCAGCTCGCCACCGCAATATCTTTATGCAAACTTGTTTTGCCAATTGATCACTGCAGTCTTTTTTTTCACTGCCGATGAATTTATATATGATTATGCCCTTAGAAAACAATGGTATTGAAATGCTTTTGATCTCTTATCGTGAAGTTTAAGTTATCGAAACTCAAAGTCACAAGTTTTGCTTCAATTGTTGTTTTTGCATGAAGCATAAGGTTGACACCATTGACCGATTCAGACACGGCCGCGAATCCGAATTAAATTCATTTTGAGCGTTTTTAGTTTCTTCATAATCATAACCGATTGAGTCGGTGAATAAGTGACAATTTCGATTACATTTGCTGCTCATAAAAATTATGTTCATTGATCGATGGTGTCAAATACCCGTTTAACATCTGTTATTTGTAATACAATTACGAGAAGAACAATCAAATATTGTTTAAAACTTTAAAACTTTTATTATCAGTAAAATCGATATATTTTTATATCGAACTGTCTATAATTATTTCTATGGTTACGTAACCGAGTCATACTTAAGTTTAGTGTAATATTGTCAACACTTTTTTAAAGTTAGTTTCGTAAGAATAATTTTGTTTCCGACCATTGAAATATCTAAATGGCAAAACACTATTTGTGTCAACATATTGCGAAGTGCTCGACGAGTATTACTGATGTGATGTGTCAAATGCAATATTATTTACAGTACATACATTTTGTTATTTATTACCTCTAAGTGTTACTTACTCAGTGATAACTCGATTAAATGAATTTAAGTTGCATTAATTCGTCGTTTTTGTTATTTCCAGAATATACCGGTTTTTTTTAATTGTTCTGAAATATTTTATCAGGTGGTTGGATGAAATTGAATACTCCTGTAAAAAATGACATATTTTTTTTCCTTCAATGTTGTACACTTTTAACATTGACCAATGTTTGCAAACGTTTTGTCAGCCACAGTTAAAAAAACCCGAAAAGTAAGTTATTTGGGTGTTCAGTCAAATTATTTCAACAATGTTCTGAATTATTCCAGATTAATTTTGAAACACCTTGCATATAAATACGCAAGGGGGTGCAGAGACCTGCAAAAGGGGGCATGGGCTAATATATAGGACCTTATTAACAAATTACCTGTGTTTGCGCCCTACGGCCTGCAGCTGGGCTAAGGGGGGCACAGTACAGTAATTTCTTTTTAAAAAAGCGTAGCGAATAAGTTTGGGAACCCCTGATTTAAAGGAACATGGTCCCGGGTCGCAGGTAGCGTTCACTATTTCTTTCTAACGGTATATATATGATGACAACGCACATCCTAAACCACTAGCCACTAGTATCATAGAGGTACACTTAGAACTGAAAGGGAATTTCCGGAATTCCCAAAAGATTAGGAGTAAAGTAGGTAAGAACTATATTTGTCAAAGATTCCTAGAGGATCGTGGAAGCAGCCATTTTCGGTTTGATTTTGAGCCTCATTAGCTTGCTTCGTACAGCTGCCTCGCTGATGCGGCGTGCTCAGTCAGAGCCCGGCATACACGGACGCCTAAATCCTTCCTTAGTAGCAATTCTGTCACTCACAATCAATGAAGTCGCAGCTAAACTGTCTCATTGCCGCTCTCACATAAATACGTCAATTAAGACATAACCCTCCTTCTGGCGCAGTCGGGTAAATATGTGAAGCTTGCATCGATTTGCACACTAAGTGACTAAACTAAAGGTTAAAATAATGAAATCTGGAACTAATTAAAGCAATATTTATTTGAAATACGAAAAAAATAACAAAATTTGTTAACAAAGTTAAGTATTTCTAAGTCACAAAAGCAAACCGTGGTAAGATTTAATAACGCTAGAAAATATTTAAAACATGAAACTACGCCTAAGTGCTAGTTATTTCGAAAATATTGTAACTAAATGAGATCTACACAGTCATTTAATAACTTGCACAGTTAAGAAAAACATTTCAGTTTTATCATCATTACATGATATACAAGTTTAAGATGTAATGGCGGAATTTCACAAAAATAAAATCAAATCACACAAAAATATTTCACAGTTTTCAATTATTCACTGGTATTTTTTTAGGTTTGCACCAAGGCAACCTCTGGACTTACTGCAAGTATAATGTAAGTGTATATTTACTTATCTAGTTACCAATAGAGTCATTATTATATCACTTTTACTTTCTAACAAAAGTCAGAATTACATTTTATGACTTATGCTGAGATTACCAAGGATAGGACCACACCAAACTATGAGCTGCACAATACTAATTTATAAAACCAAATCTGTCTCTACTGATTTGATTTGACGACAAAAAGAACTAAAATAAAATATGCTTACTTTACAACATAACACAAATAAATACCTTGTTACAATCAAACATGAAAATACAGATTATTGAGTGCATAGAAGTGAAAAGTGCATCTGTGACTTAAAAAGAACAAAAATACTTTGTTCTCTACTAACTCTCATAGGTGGTACTTCTTAAGGTAACCATTGTGTTAGACAAACCATTACAAACACCCCAAATTCAACCAACTTTATCAAACAATTACCTAAATGTGGATACAAAACAAATTTTATTTTGTATTCCTAAAATTTGTACCCATTCCAATATTTTGAGCAAATTTAGTTAAATGCTTAGGAGAGAAAACTCGAACAAACTTTCCTTAACAATATAATTAACTCACTGAGGCAAATACTAAATTATATTACACCAAGGAAATGCTAGGAACATCAACATACAACGCTCACTACTAGTCCATGCTATCATCCATACAAATACACCGAAAATACCAACATCCAGTACTTAGATCACTTCATACTAAATACTATTTGCTACCCGCGGTCACTCCAGCTTAGTTTATGTTATAAATAAGTGGTGTCACCACACTACTATGCAGTTGGGGCGTTCATTGTCATTCGTCAACATGCAGTTTCTGAATGCGAGTGGAAACTCCATCCATATCAGGGGTGTCTGGGTTGGATTGGGGTTCAATGGAGAGGTTGAGGTTCTCGAGCGACTGGCAGCGCTTGGCCGTGCACTTGACGTTGTCGAACATGTCCTTTCCGCACCCGCTCGTCGAGGGCTCCAGCAAGGTGTTCAAGTAGTCGCGCCCGCTCTCCGGCATGTCGCCAGCAATAGCGTCCGAGTTCTCGCTTTTGGTTCTATGCCGCATCGGCAGAACGTAAGGGCATAGCCTGTTCTTGTTGGTCACTCGCTTCATGCAGTACCCCACGGTGACGTTGGAGACGTAACGCGTGTTAAGTCGCATCATGCCGTAATTAGATTTGGCCTCGTGCAGGTAGTCCCGCCGCACTTCAGTTATTGCGCTCAGCATGCCCAAATCGTGCAGCGCCTTGTCTAAATTGTCCAAATTCATGTGGCGGCGAGGTTTCTGCAAACAACGACGCAGCGATTGATTACCAAGGCTGTTGACGACAAGGTTACTTATTTCGTAATTTGAGTTAAATCTTTTACATACGGCTTCGTTTCTCAATCCGGATCAATGTTAGGAAATATGCATCGAAAATCTTGTGAAAATAAACATCACAAAAAAGTCATAATAAATAACGAGACGAGTGGAATGACAATTAATACGCAATGTTGCAAGCCTATAGTACATTACAGTTTTACTACCAAGTTATTGGAGTTACCAAGGTAAAAAGTAATAGCTACTTCCGGTAGGTCTACATAATATTGTAATTGATATACGGAAATGATTTCGAACTCTTTTTATTTCCTAAAGGATGAAATAAAGAATGTCTCCTATAAATAAATAAATAAATTAATGAATCACGTTTTATAAAAGTTTAACTAAAAAAATCAAACCAAATCTCCAGTTCATTCAGGATTTGAAGATTATAATTCTGTTATACATCTTTTATTAATTTTTTTTTTTCAATAATTAAATGGGCATTTAATTTAATAAGTAAATACAACATAATTAAAAACTAAAAGTTACCTAAATATACAACCAAAGAGAATATAATCACCACTGATGACAACTTTCTGACATTAAAAAATATACAGATCAAATCGCTACCAAACAAAATCAAATGCTCGTTAATGTTTGTTTTTTCATGCATCTAATTTAGATATTCCAAAAATGGCTGAGATACTAAAGGAGTGGTTGACGGAGAGACTACGAAAGCCAATTACATGGGATGTCGAAGGTTTTGGTCAAATGATGCGGAACGGACACGTCGTAGCCGGCGTTCTCCTCAGTTACCACGTCATCACCGAAGAGAAATATTTTTTAATAAGATTCAGCGACGGCATAGAAGATATCAAGAGCAATTGGAAATATTTAAAAGAATGGCTACGCGAATTAGAAATAAATATGACTGACACCGATTTAGATGGTGTGATGGATGGCAAGGGCACAGTCTTATTAAGGCTATTCTATCAATTATTCCTTCACTTAGACAAAAAGGATCGTATCGATTTTATCAAACGGGAACGAAAACATGTCTCCAGCTTAGTAACTAAAATGGGTCAAAGGTTCCAGGTGCAGAAGATTGACGAAGAAGAAGAACCTGCTGTGGCATTTTTGTCGAGGCCTTTGTTAAATGAACAGCATTTTATCGAATGGCAGAGAAAGAAAACGGAGCAAGTTAAAGACACGTACGATTACATACGACATAAGTACTCAAATATTCTAAAAAGAATTGAAGAAAAAAAGACACCATTGCAATACAAAGCTCCAAAATCCAAAAAAATGCCTGACAAGGACAAAAAGGATATGGAAGTATTTTCGAAGAGATATCCATGCAAATCTAAGAACTACACTTATCAAGAACTCCTCGACTTGGATGCGGATGTCGCCGAGAGAAGGAGGACGCTCATTGGCTCCGAATGGGCTCAAAATTACATGGACAATCTTTATACCAAAATTAATAAGAAGACTGATTCTGAAGAATTTCAAAAACAAATGCGAAACGTGCTCAGTGGCTCCCTCTGGGACATGTCGATCAACGAAGAAGAAACCAAACTCGACACTGATCTTGCAAAAAAAGTCATGAAACTGTCCCAATTTGAGAAGCAGATGTGTACTCAAATCATGGAAACCAAGCAACAAGCGCGAAATCTGTTCAGAAACAGGGTTCATGCTCAAAAAGAGTTTGCTGAGCAAAGAGAACAACAGTTTGACCATTACCTAGATAACGTTAAAGAGCAAATCCAACTAGAAGTTGTCGAAATAGATTTTGAGAAACAGCGGCAAATTATGCTACACAAGAAACTATACGCGGAAAAAATGAAAAGGAAACGGCAGCATTACTACGAAATTTGTTACGAAACTATGCTGGCCATCGTAGACTATGCGACAAGGTTCGCATACTTTAAAAAATTAATCGGAGATGATATTCCTGAACACTATATACACGAGTGGAAATCACTGTATTTTAAAAAACAACCAATATTTGAAATTTTGACTCCAACAGAAGATCTACTGAAAGAACCAGGATTTGAGGAGGAAGTATGTGCAGAAGAGGAAGAAATAATAAGACTTGAATTAGACAGGCAAGAAGCAATGAACGACAGCGAATTCTTAGAATATCATACTTACACTGGGCCTTGGACCTTAGAAGGATTAATTCCTAATTACGATCCAGAGTCTGAGGAAAGAAAATATGAATATATTGGAATGCGCGTTTTAGGTCACGTTGTTTACACATTGTTAGACATAAAGTATCCCTACCCCCCGCCAAGGCCACCAGCTGATCTTCCAGATTTTTCAGCGAAAGCTCTGCTGCGGAATCTTCCTGATAAATCCATCACATCTGCCATGCAGAAACTTCTTAATTTTAAAAAAATTCACGTCGTTCGACTAGAAGCTGCTATAAATTTCTGCCTCAAAGAATTCAAGTTAGAAATGGTCGGCTGCACCGATATTGAACTGTCTTTTGATAAATTTATAGCAGCCGCTCAAGAGGAGCCAGATAGAGAACTTATTAGATTAATAAAAGCTGAAGACGAAAGTAGTGAATCCAACGTTACTCCTGTGTTGACAGCCAATACCAAACAAACTCAAACTCCAAAGACGATTCCAGAGGAGGACATAAAGCTGTCGCCAGCGGCTGAATTAGGAAAGTATGCCTACGAGATATTAAGCATTGGAGATTCTTTATCTGACTATTTACTGGCGGCTATGATAGTGGAGTATATTAAAGATCAGGATGACATAAATGGATTTGTGGTAATAAATTATCCGAATTGTTATCGTGAAGCACAAATACTTGAAGAAACATTTTCTGGCCGACCACCACCCAACGAAGATAATCTAGATGATAGAGATGAAATTTACTTAGAAGATAGCATTGCTAAACATAGGAAAAAGGAAAAAGATCCGCACAAAGAGATCCGGATATCTAAATTAGTTATCGACCCACATAAAAAAAGAATTCAAAAACCCTTTGAGAGTTACTTTACATGTTATTTACAACTAAAAGAAACAGAAGATATTTTGCAAGAATTAGTGGTTTGGGACTTAAATGAGGAAAATTCTGAACTTATAGATCGATTTTACGCTGTTCTAGGTCTTAATTACAGTATGTATTACGAAGTTATTGAAAAAGAGTTTCTTGCACAAATTTGCAAATACATCATTGGTGATTATTTGATGCCACTAAAGTCATCAGATACCTTGTTTGGGGACAATGTTTTAAGTGCTCTAGAATTTCCAACATCAGATGATAAAAGAATGAAAACGAAGATCGTCAAATCGGATGTATCCAATACCAAATCAAAGGAAAGACTGGGACAAGTATCTAAAATGAGTAAACTTTCAATGAATTTAGAAACCGTGAAAGCAGCTTCTTCTACAGATATGTTGGCAGATGACGCTTTAATTGAATGTGAACCACCTACTGATGAAGAAGAAAAATCTGATGGAAGTCATGAAGAAGCAAAAGTTATAGCTGGTGAGGAGGACTGGGATTATGCCGAAATACCCATTGTTGACTTCATTGGAGTAGCACTAGCCACTTGTTGGGAGCAGTTAGAGAGAACATACATTAATGATATAAAGCAATTATTATTTGCAATACGCCTTCAGTTAAATTGTTTGGTACCATATGCTAGATTCATAAAAGATAAGATGGAACAAATCATTACTCTGCCTTCGCATAAACAAGATTTAGTAAGTAAATTTCAGATGGATTACAATGATTTTGAAAATGATTGGAGAGACGTTCATATTACCAAAAATGAATGGCATTGTAGAGTAAAAGAATTGCAGGACAAGCTTTACCACATTTGCGACGAAAGGAAATTACACTCAGAACAGCAAAGGCAATCACTTATAATGGAAAATTGGACTATGGAAGAACTGACTTCTATGGTCAACACTTACATTTCATGTATGCAAGCTGAGCTCAACAGGTAAGCTTACACATACCTACAATGATTTTATTGAACTTCAACACTTAGTTACATGTGTAATTTTGTATTATTTGTAACCATTGTCTTCGTTTTGTAGGTCGATTCTATCCTTTCAAGCATTCCACGACTTTTATTTTGCTCAATTGAAGCGTCTACCGCCGAATGATAGACTATCATGTAAAGATTTGACGACAATATACAGAGATACAGATGATACTTCGGGAAGCAAGAAAGGCGGAGAAGATAAAGTTTTCAAGCAATTAAAATCAGCATTCTTAGAGCTCCAACTAAAAGATATCGAAATAGATTTCAGCAACAACCCCTTCAATCTAATCATAGAAAACAATGTTAAATTGGCGTTGAAAATAATTAAAGAAACTAACGATTCTTATCGGTCACTTATTAGTCGCGAATATACCGAGTATGCAAAACTGGCTCCTTTAGCAAAGAAAAAGGAGGACAATAGTTCAGAGGAATCTGTAGGTTCAGAGGAGATTTTCAAGCAAAATGCTCTAAAATGTGTTGAAGAATGGACAGTAGGTATTAACGGCGAGATGTTTAGAGCCATTCAGCGCATTCTTGCCCTTCAGTACAAATGCTACCGCGACATGAAGTTATTTAATGATTACATTTACAGAACGTTCATGGAAGTACAAAATGATATAAATACGTATTATTTGAACGAAATCAAGTCCGTTGATCGATTATGCAAGTATTTTCAACTAGCTGTTGAGAATGGTCGCAAAATTACAGAGAGTCTTATCCTAGAGCACGATTCGTTCATAATAGATCCTAATCTACTTCAGTTCCCGCCACCTGCACCGCCCTCAGGCTTACTTAAAGTTGACGATTACGTGACCGATATGGAATTCAAAGTTAGTCAATTAGCCCGCCTGAGGACACAATTCAAAATCGTGGCTCCGACTGGAATCACTTTACAACAGGCATTTATTTATCTTTTGCAAGACTTTATTTTCTTCGGCAAAGAAACGTGTGAAGGCTCCCTCGTTCCAGAAGCTTGGAAACGAGTGAATCCTGAGCTAGTGTCCACGTTGGTGTTCCACTTATTCGGTGAAACTGCGTACATTGATTGGAGAGACTTCTTGATTTACTGTTTGAATATCAGATTTCCAACGGTCGACGAGCTTCTCGATGTCCGTCACGATTTCCGTTGCCTCGACCAGAACTCGACAGAGCTCATCAGTAGAGACGATTTCATTAAAGAGGAACTTTGGTTTGAGCAGGACTTTGACTCACAAGACCCGTGCGCGCAACTAAGAAAAAATCTTATTAAACACTTTTTGTTCGAGCTGTATGAAACATCAGAGAACATGATGAATTATTCCGCGTTTCTTTTAGCTTTCTGCAAAAATCCCGATCCCATAGAAGGATTTACTTCGGCGCTGTCAATTGCAGTTGGCAAAAAAACATGTTCCTCCATCGACGAATGCCAAGAAGTGGTTTGCAAATTGATCAAACAAAAAAAGTATCGCGACGACTGTCTCGCCTGCGCGCTTAAATGCACCAATCAGTTCCTGGACAAAGTCATCAACAGCGTAGTTGAGACATGCGAGGGGACAACTGTTATAGAATTAGAATATGTTGCCCCGGTTGAAGAGAAGAAAGCGAAAGGAAAGGGAAAAGAAAAGCCTGCAGGTAAGCCCAAAAAGGGCGGCGAGACAGATATGGCCTCGCAAAGTGCCCGTTTGGTAAAACAAAAGAGTATGACACTTGCTAGCAAAAGTAAGACGACCCAATCGGCAGCTGACGTGAAGACTACATATATTTGCCAGCCTTGTGCGGCCGATGAGGTGGAACAGAAGCCCGAAGAGAAAGAAGTAGTTGAGGAGGAGCACAAGAGCGACTCACCCCGGGAGGATCCTAATCTGGCGTATGCTGTGAACCAACAGGTCATCTGGAACATACTAAGGATCTGCTTACCTTGGCAGTTCCAACTGCTGCCGGAAGAGAAAGTCACACCTTACGTAGGCCAAGTGGAGCAAGTCATGAAGCGACTAGCACTGGAGACGGATAGCGGTGACATATATGTTTGCCATTTTGTGACCGAGCCGAACGTGTGTAAACTGTTGCACAAAGTTAAAAAATTCACAGCACTGAATTTGGCTGAAGAGGTGCAAAAAATTATTCCGTAGTTTTTACATGTCGATAATGCAAACTGTCCCAGTCTTTGGCACCGATCCAAATGTTGATATTCTGAAATTTATTTGCATTTAAGTTTTTGGTACAGTCGAGGCGTCGAGGGCATAAAATATCGACACAGAAATCATGTCAATACCTATATGTCACCGACCTTACCTATTGTTTGTGGCGTAAAGGTGTAGATGTTTTTACCGTCCAGTTCGTACCTACTTATATTTATCCCCTTGACTGTACCTAAAATTTTTGTTTCACAGATTTTCATAAGTTCCTAAGCCAAATTACAATTTATACGACTGTAAATGCGTTAAAATAGGCTTGCAGGATGTTTTCCAAGCACCTACCTCTTTAATATTTTTTATGAGTTTGAATGTTACCTTCATTTATTCATTATGAAATCATGAGTAATGAGTTTAGCTTTACTATTTCAGGGTGTAGGTGATATTTGATATTTTAGTTATGTTATCATTCAAGGTTATATTTAGTTTACATACGTAGACGTTATTGCGTTTAATTGATAGATTTTTACTAATTAAAGTGGTACCCATGAATGACGTTTGTTATTTCTTCAATAGCAAAAATATAGAAGCGGCTAGGTAACTGAATTATTAATAAACATTAGTGGGATCAAATTAAATAGCGGCAAATATAGCTATCAAGTTTGTCCACAGTTGTAGACATCTAAGTACCTACAATTCACTAGGTGGCTAGGAACTTAAACTTAGTCGATCACGTGGTTAATGCTAAACATGTACAGTTCCAGCAAAATTCAAGCGATTCGTACCTTTGCAATCGCAATCGCAATAATACCTAAAACAGATTAAGATTACGTACATAAACCATAAATAACCCGTCTCAAATAACCCCGACGTGATCGTTGGGGCTATTTCCCCAATTCATTGCGCGAGTGCAAAGACCTGGTTCCTAAGTCTCAATAAATTACGGTGATTAGCCGAATTGCCTTGAATCTGAAATTCAGCACGTTATTATTAAACTCTACAAACAACCAACTTATCGAGACACCCGAGTCTTGAAGATTCTTAACAAACGGACAGCAGATTAAAATGGTCCATTTTAACTGCTATCATTTCCATTTGAAACAATATAGCGTTATTTGTAAATGTTATCCTTGCCGATGGGTTTTGTTACAATTTGATAATGAATTTGAATCGTAATCTGTAAGATGTAAGAATCTATACAGTTGAGCGAAATATGATAACAATTTACGGGTTGTTACTTAAAGGAAATTTACCGTGAGCTTTTCGGTGAAGGAAAACGTCGCACACAATACATCTGGGACGGAATTCTCAATGGTGTGTGTGAAGTTTCCAATCCGTACTGGGCCCGCGTGGAAACTATAGCCCAAGCCCTCTCATTCTGAGAGGAGGCTTGTGCCCAATATAGGCTAGAGATATATTAGTCCTTTTTCTCTGTTTATTTATACAACATCAAAAAACCGTGGTAGCCTAGTAGTATGACTTATGAGTTCTCAAGCAGAGGGCCGGGGGTTCGACACATAATTCAAAAGTACCATTCCAAAGTGGTATGTAGTGTATGTATATATGCAGTAGAAATATTTACAGGACATTTTTTTTTTATATCAGTCTAAAAATCTCGTTCTTGTTATTTACAAGGTTAACATACGTTAATGAAAATAAGAATATCAAGTTATTATGTATATGGGTTGTATAACCCGTATAAACTTGATGAAACGTATCGATGTAAATAGACAACACTGTGTTGGACCCTCCCTTCACACTCCAAAATGCAGACCGTAGCACGTGACGTAGCTAGTGCTACGCGGCTACGACAGCTACGAGCCACAATATATTTTCGCTACGCAGCTGCACCCATCTGCTACGTGGAATGAAAGCGAATTAAATTATTATTTCGATGATCGATACCAGACGCTCCTATAGTAAATGGCGCTATCAGACTAGATATAACAGCTTGCTATTTTTTGTTAATGAAATAGGGTGGCAAACAAGGTAGGGGTAATGGTACCAGTAAGTCAGTAGTCATACTATCACGCGCAACATCAGAGGATGGCAGATGCGTTGCCTTGATATAAATTTCACATGTCAGTAAATTATTATGACGGGATGCCACATTGGTTAGAGAAACTAACTGTGAATACGAAGCTTGAGGTCTCGGATTCGGTCCCACGTCGAGGCAGCTATTGCGTATGTTCTCGCGTCTTGAATATGTCTCGCGATCTTAGTTTCTTGATGAAAAAATTTAACGTCATGTTTGCCGAGAGCGTCTACCTCACGTGAGATTGGGTGAGATTTGGTACGCCCCCCTTCCATAAACACCCCTCGTAATTAATGAATGCCCCTTTATATTCGGAACAAAATTACGCACACAACTTACAGTGTAGAGTAAGTTCCCTAAATATGGACTACCTTATGGATTTAATGAAATGAAACGCAGAACTTTGAAGTTATACAAGTGTGATTAACGCCAGTCAGTCGAGAAACTATCTAGATAGTTACATCCTATGCCGAAATTGCAATAAAATACAAATCCTCAAACAAACTTTTTGTTTTTATAAAATATGTCATATTTAGGTATTACAAAAAAGGTAACTTAACATGGGCCACTAGGTATTTAATACGGACTAGGGGTACAAAATATGGACCATGATATTTTGAGTATGATATAATTTTAATTTTGCAAACATTATAAGGAACTTGTTGATGTAAACAGTCTTAAATGACAAAGAAATATATTTTTAAAATCCCGCCCTCATATACCATTGTATTGAGCAATATTCCCATCAAAATAAAATACCACTAACACCAGCTTATTTATCATGGTCCAAAACACAGAATTTTAAAGTTAAACTAGTCTCATTAATGTGAATCAGTCAAATAACTATCTAGTACTTACATTCTATAATAAAAATTCAATAAAGAAACAAATCCTCTAACAAAATTTTCTTTTTTATAAAATATGTCATACGTAATTCTTACAACAGCGGTAACTTAATATGGACCGCTAGGTGTTTCATACTAAAAAGGGTTGCATAATATGGACCATGATATTTTTAATACGATATAACCACAATTTTGCTAACAATTATTAGGAACTTCTTTTTATAATCAGTCTCAAACAACAAACAAATATAATTGTAAAACCCCTCTCTCCATATTTTCATGATCCCTCATAATATGGACCACTAGACCATATTTGAAACCTCATCATCGGTCCATAATAAAAGCTAGTACCATTTGAGCATTAAACATTTTACAAAAATTATAGTTATGACGTACAGTTACACATTATATCAAGAATTTTCCCTAACAAAACAATGTTTCTAGAATACGGAGATTTTAGAATAAGTTGCTGTAATTAACGTAGTAATAAACTTACAAAAGTCACCGTAAAATGACATAAAATGTGCCTAAAATTTTAAAATGGCGATCAAAGACACGCACGGCCATGTAGCCTCGCGGCAATCGACTGACAGTGGGGCGCGACGCAAGGGCATCGAAAGCGCCCAACTTCACTGCGATAGCAATGCCATCTAGCGAAATACTTTCGTGGTCCATATTATGTGACTAGTCCATATTTAGAGAACTTACTCTATGTATATGTATATGCCTACTTAAGTTGGCGAAAACGCGATTTCGGCTTATACCATTATTATTAACTAGTTATTAATGTAAATGTCGATCCCAGTTCAATTAATATTATACGCAAACACAATTACTTACCTATTAATAATTTAGTTGCAAATTAATATTGATGTTCACGCTGCAATCACTACAAGCCAGAGGTTGCATTCCCAGCGTTGAAACCGGAATTTCTATGTGGTCTAAGTTTAATTACAACATCGTGATAATTAATTAATATAACCAGCTTGCGGCCGCGGCTTCGATGCCTTTGCAGAATTCCCTATCCCGGAAATTTTACAAAATCCCGTTCTTCTTAGTATGCCTTAAGATTAATTTGTCTCATTCGATTTTCGTTGAGTTTATTCAAAACTAAATCATATTTATTATACAACTAGCTGTTGCCCGCAACTTCGTCTGCATAGAATTCGTTTATCGCTATCCCGCAGAAATTACGCAATCCGTTCTTAGAGGATGCCTACGTCATAGTAGCTTTATGCATGCAAAGTCTCAGCCCGATCGGTTTAAAATTGACAAACTTTCATCCCCTATTTTATCTCTTTGGGGATAGAATTGATCAAAATCCTTTCTTAGCGGATGCCTACGTCATACCAACTACCTGCATGCCAAATTTCAGCCCGATCCGTCCAGTGGTTTGGGCTGTGCGTTGATAGATCACTATGTCAGTCAGTCAGTCAGTCAGTCACATTTGAGTTATATATATTTAGATCAAAACATTAAATATGTATGTCAAAAAGACATTAAAAAAACATCCAGTCAAACATAGAACCTTCTCCATTTTTAAAGTGGGTTAAAGAGCGTTCGTTCAACTTCATCATCCGCCAGCCCTAGTTCCGAAAGATATTCCAAAACAACGCTGCATTGTTGTTAATTCCCGCGTACACAACATCCTTCCGATTCACCAAAGAAACAGAAAGAAACTCATTCTTCATAAACTGCATACCCTTTGAACGAGGCTTACAGTTGCGTGGGACAATTAAAATGGTTGTCGTCCAAGTAAAGAAAAACCTAGCCGTGCTGTGTAAGACAGCGAAATCGAGTAAGTACGAAATTAAATAGATGTAGGTACCAATGGAACAATTGATAGTGATTGCAGCGGCGTAACTATAACGTCTGGGGCCGTGGCAAATTCGTTAGATGGGGCTCCGTCCTCAATATACAGAAGTGCATCAGCGTCCCTTCTGTGCTCTAAACTAAGCCAGTTCGGGGCCCCGTAGAGCTAGGGGCCCCTGGCATTTTGCCACCTCTGCCACCCTATAGTTACGCCACTGAGTGATTAGCATCAAACAATTGATCTGGAGCTTCGAAACTGTTGCAGAAACTGATGGATATCCAAAATAAAATAATATCAGGGGGCTATTTCACCAACTCGACAATTGTCGGTGACCTTTGAATATTCGAAATGCAATGCGTAGTCAATATGAAGCCAGCCGGCGTTGATTCTCGTCGTGTTTGTAATTTAAAGAGAATTGTCACCAACAATTGTCGTATTGGTGAAATAGGGGCCCGAGCTTCTAGTGTAAGTTTTTGATACGAAAAACGTCTCGTACGCGCTTCAATTAATGTGTACATGTCAAGTGTAATAATATGGATGTAGTTAAAGTTTCAAAAATAAGTACCATACGCTCTTACACGCCGTATTATGGTCGTGGGACATATTTTTGAGAAGTTCATATCGATACTTATTTTTGCACTTGACCGTACCTACTATGGAAAAATTGGCAGCGTATTTGTAAATCTAGTTATTTTGGATTACGGCGAAGAATATATGCCTATTTATGATAGGGATACACCCAGCCGTATTATTAGTTCGTAGCGTCTATTAGTTAACAGGAAATTGTGAAAGCTTAATGTTTTTGAGACAAAGAAGTCCGCTCTAATTTACCTATTAGCACGCCATGGATACAGCTACTTCGTATGTTTCAGGGCACCGTCGATCCGCCAGCACCCTTCACGATTGCCTCGACCCCGCTCCCCAACGCGAGGGTCGCAGTCCCTGGCTTCTCTTCATCATAGTCCTGGTATTGCTGTACTACGTCTACTACTGCCGTATTGGGAACAATTACTCTTTCCTAAGCAAGCTGGAGAAGGTAGAAAAGAAGGTAGAAGACAAGGTAGAAGAGAAGGTAGAAGAGAAGGTAGAAAAGAAGGTAGAAGAGAAGGTCGATACTAAAGACGTTATAGCGCCTTTAAAGAAGAATATAACTACTGTAACTGATGTAGCGACTGAAACTCCTATAAGTAGGTATCATCGTCGTTCAGTACAATCTGTACTTTGTGCTTTACTTATGGGCTGGCCAAGGCGGTCTTGTTCCAAATTCAGTTCGTATCATACCATTCCTCTCACTCTCCTGTTGAACACTGATAGTGTGAGCGAGGTGGCGCGATACGAACTTCGAATTTGGGAGCATAACACCAAGATGTCGTGCGACTGGCGGTGCGAAGTTTTTCTTGCCAATTTGTGTATGGTAGGTACTAACTACTGGAAACCACAGCTTATAGGTACTACCCGTTGACATAGAATTTTAAAGAAATGCCGTTTGATTTCTATGAAAAAAATTATTGTTTCTGGTAAAATAATGAACAAAAAAATTGTTCTGTACGTGCCCTACCTAACCTAACCCTCAGTCGATTTAAGTCGAAATTGCTTTTCGTTAGCTACAGCTAGACTGTACTGTAAAAATGGAGTACTGTAACAATACTCTTTATAAATATAAGTTTTTTATTAACATGATCTGTTGGTTGTTTTTGGATCAAAACTTACTAGTCAAGGACCTATTTTTATAGTGGTCGGATTGCCATTGTTTGGTACGGTCAAGTGCAAAAATAAGTATCGATACGAACTTTTCAAAAATATGTCCCACGACCTTATTACGCTGGTGTAAGAGCGTATGGTACTTATTTTTGAAACTTTAACTAGATACATATTATTACACTTGACTTGACTGTACACATATCGCCCGTTTGCTGGCTCATACAAAATCGCCATTTCACTGTAATTTCTGAACCGCAAGTCTTAAGATTCTTTATCCTAATCCATAGTACAATCAGTAAAACAAAGCTTCTATGAAAAGCGAAATTTACTTTAACAAAAACTTATTACAGCTGAACTGCCTTGTGGAGTTAACGGGTGCGATATTCAAGCACTTTCTAAACCACCTCAAAAAAAACTGAAAGGTGAGAGAAACAACCAGGTAAGTAAACGGAATAGAACATCATCTCTACTCTACATATTCAGTCAGTGGCGTAACTATAACGTCTGGGGCCCGTGGCAAATTCCTCAGATAGGGCTCCTTCCTCAATATAAAGAAGTGCATCAGCGTCCCTTCTGTGCTCTAAACCAAGCCAGTTCGGGGCCTCGTAGAGCTAGGGGCCCTGGCATTTTGCCACCCCTGCCACCCTATAGTTACGCCACTGTATCCAGTCGCCACATGTGTCCCACAGCTTGGCACGATCACCAAATTACTATAAGTTAAAGTGTGTGTGTGTTTGAATTTATAGAACGACCGCTTAAATGAGTCCTCGCCCGCGCGGGTACAGGGGCGCGGGGTAGGACGATCGCGGGGCCCTCCTCGGCCCCCTTTGTTGTCCCACCCCGAGGCGAGGACTCATATAAGCAGTCGGTCTATAGCTAACATATGTGAAATAGTTTCAGATTTCTATAGAGATTCGGATACTACGAAGCCATGTTACATAAACATGGATGGACGTGGTAAGTTAACATTATTATTTATATTAATTTATTTGACGGTGGAGGCGTTTTACACCACTGAACTTAATTTTTTTTTCTCTTTCTTTCTTCTTGTTATTTTGTTAATAGAAATCAGCAGAGAAAATTAAAGCAGGAGCTTACTCAGTGGGTATTTATTGTTAGAGTGACAAAGTCAATGAGACAGAGGAACAATAGTAATTTTGAATGTATTTCGCTTATAGCCAGGATGATCTAAGATATACCGTATTCATTAAAAAGGTTCAACACCTCCCCGTAATAGAGCATCCTGTATAACGAATATATCAATTCAAAAATAGCAACATGTATATACAAATAAGGACAAGTACAATATAAATCGGTACAAAAACAACATCCTGTATATACATTTGTTGACATATAAAAGGTATAGAATTTACTAGCTACTCACTTTGAAATTAGACCTAATGAATTGGTGAATCTGGAATGTTTGATTTTTGTGAGAGGTTTGGTGAGTATGTCAGCTAGCATTTCATTTGTTGGAATGTAATGTAAATTAAAATCTGACTGTGAAAGTTCCCTAATGAAATGATGTCTTATGTCAATGTGCTTGGTACGACTGTGAAAAGTGTCATTTCGAGTGAGTTTGATGGAACTTTGACTGTCTGAATAAATGGTGATGGGCTGAATGACGTCGAAAACTTCATTAATGAGTGATCTCAAGTAGATAGCTTCCTTGCAGGCTTCTGCAAGTGCCATGTATTCAGCCTCTGTGGTAGAGAGTGCAGGTGTGCGCTGCTTGCGCGACTCCCATGATATGCACGCACCACTCATTTTGAAGGCGTACCCTGTGTATGATCGTCTGTCTACGACATTGCTGCCGTAGTCAGCGTCTACATATCCGACTGGGTAACTTTGTCCCTTTTGGAAACAGAGTTTCAGGTCCTTAGTTGCCTTGAGATACCTGAGTACCCGTTTGGCAGCTTTCCAATGCACCTCCCCGTAATGTACGTTGAACTGGCTCAGATATGACACTGTGTGTGAAATGTCAGGCCTTGTTCCGATTGCAACATACATTAGAGATCCGATAAGCTGTTGGTACGGTAGATCAGGTCTCTCGTCTTCCTTGGCAGGAATAGTGAGTTTCACACCAGCTTCCATTGGTGTGGTGATTGGAATTGCATCTGTCATTCCAAACTTTTCAATAATTCTTTCGATGTACTTAGTTTGATCGAGTGTAATATGTTCAGTGTCTTGAATGACTCGCATGCCTAAGCAGTCTTTTAAAGTACCAAGATCTTTCACTATAAAAAGTTTTTTAAGTGAGGTTTTGAAGGTCTCTTTCATGCATTCATTATTACAAAGGATGAAAAAATCGTCCACGAACACCGCAATTACAAGTATATTGTGGCCGTCTCGTCTGTAATAAATACAATGCTCGTTTGCTGCTTGTTTCATTGATAAGCTAGTCATAGCTTCACACACTTTTATATTCCACTGTCGAGGAGATTGCTTTAGACCATAAAGCGATTTTTTAAGTAAACAAACTTTTCCTTTTTTGTTGTTTTCAAAACCTGGCGGTTGTTCCATGAAAATCTCTTCTTCTAAATCGCCATTAAGAAAAGCGGTTTCTACATCGAGGTGGTCTAGCTGGACGTTAAGTTGTACGGCAAACGCAAGGAGTAGTCTGACTGACGAGAGTCGAGCTACTGGAGAAAAAGTCTCTCCGTAATCGATACCATGTACCTGAGTGAAGCCTTTTGCTACAAGTCTTGCTTTAAATTTAACAACTTCGCCGTTAGTGTTCTTTTTAATTTTATACACCCATTTATTTTTGATAATTTTTCTATCTGTGGGTCTCTCCACTAACTCCCATGTTCCGTGTTTCATTAAACAGTCATACTCATTTTTCATAGCTTTTTGCCATTCGGAACTGTGAACATCTTCTACGGCTTGTTTATATGTTTCCGGCTCGTAGTCTGACACCATAAACATCGACGGGCTGTATCTCTCAGGCGGTCGTCGCTGTCGTTGTGGATATCTGTTTTCATTGATCGCGCTGTCTGGTTCAGGAGACGTTGGTGCTGATTCACTGGATTCAGTGTCTGCAGTGAAGTACTCCTGTGAGTCCTGTGACGTTTCTGAAATTTCAGGCAGGTTATCAATATGTACAATTACTTCTGGTGTCGGTGGTTCTGATTCCGTTTGAGTATCTGGGGTGGAGGTTGGTAATAATGGCGATGGTGGTGGAGTTACTGGTTGTTCAGTAATGGGTTGCGGCTGTGAAGTGTGTGACTCTATCTGTACTAGAATTTGGCCGTCAGTGAGGGTAGTGTCGGCAGGCGTTGTGGATTCTGCTGCTAGAGCAGGGTTTGCCACTTTGTCTTCGATGAAGACTACATCGCGTGCGACGATGATCGCTCTCGGGTTACGAGGATCTATAAGGCGGTAGCCTTTACTCTCACTTGAATAGCCTACAAAGATACAAGTCTTTGTTTTAGAGTCTAACTTGGAGCGCTTTTCCTTAGAAATTAGAGCATGCGCTTCGCAACCAAAAACACGAAGATGCGATAGATCAATCGGTTTTCCATACCACACTTCGTCAGGTATTTTATTATTTAAAGCTTGGGTTGGCGTTACATTTTTTAAATAGATAGCCGTATTAACTGCTTCGCCCCAGTAAGCTTTTGGTAGCTTGGAGTCATGAAGCATGGTCCTTGCTTTTTCAATAATGGAGCGGTTAGCTCGTTCTGAGATTCCATTCTGTTGAGGTGTGAACGGTATTGTGGTTTGATGGACAATCCCGTTTTCCTTAAAAAAAGTTGAAAACCTGTGATTAATATATTCCCGGCCGTTATCAGACCGAAACACTTTTATTTTGTGACCCGTTTGGTTTTCCGCTAAATATTTAAATTCTATAAATTTACTGAAAGCTTCATCTTTTGTTTTTAGAAAGTATCCAAAAGTTTTTCTACTGAAGTCGTCAGTAAAAGTAAGTAAGTACAGGGCTCCGCCCCACGAGTGCGTACTCATGGGACCGCAAAGGTCCGAATGAATAAGTTGCAATACGCAACTCGTCTTACTAATAGATTTCGGAAAAGGTCTTTTTGAAAGTTTGCCTTGTAAACAAGGAATGCAGGTTTCGTTTAGACTTCCTGTGTAGTCTATGCCTACTTTTTTATTTTTTAAGACGTGTAGGCTATTGACATTTACATGGCCAAGACGTCTATGCCACAACATCGCTGATAGCTTCCTGTCAGTAATCAGCTGAGCTTGAGTTTCGGATACGTCAAGTTTATACATGCCATTTTTGTTTGACGCGGTAGCAACTGTTGTACCAGAAACTTTGCATTGTTGTCTCAGAAGAATAGTAGCGCCTTTAGGTGAAAATACAACAACAAAGCCTTTTTGGACTAGGCTACTTACCGATAGTAAATTAGCAGCTAGTTTAGGTACAAAGAGAACGTTAGAAATGGAATGAACATAGTCATTTACATTTAATTGAATTGTACCCGTACCTTTGCATACCATTTTTTCATTGTTGGCTGCAGTCACATAGCTTGAGCTGTGTGTAAGGTCGCTGAACAGGCGTATGTCGTTACACATGTGAGCAGTGGCGCCAGAATCTAGATACCAGAGTGTGGTGGATGAGGGAAGCTGAAATGGAGGTGTAGTAAAAGATGATAAAAGTGTAACATCATTAATATTAGACATTAAGTTGGTCACAGCAATCTTCTTAGACTTCCTCTTGCGGCATTCAGAGACGACGTGTCCTTTCTTCTTGCAGTATGTGCAAACTGGTGGGCGAGGGCTTGAGTTCTTCGTAGAATTCACGATCAACGCAGCATCTGGTTCTTTTGATGGCGAATGGCGTAGGTCTTCTTTTAGTAGGATTGCAGCTACGGAGTCCGAAGTTAGTTTTGTTCCCGAATTTTCGATAGCCATGACCATGGGATTAAACTTGTCGGTCAGTCCTGTCAGCATTATGAGTCCTATAAATTCGTCATCTACTGGTTCGTTCGCTTCAATGAGCTGTTGCTGTGTGGCTCGTATCTCGCTCACGTAAGCTTCCATCGTCTTAAACGAGGACAGTTTGTAATTGAATAATCTGCGTAAAAGATTAAGTCGCCGCAGTAAGCCGCTGTCTGCGTATGCAGCTTGTAGCTTCTTCCACGTTTCTTCTGCCGTCGTGGCGCTCATCACGGTAGGATATACTCGAGGAGTCAAAGCAAGGCAGATTTTTGCCGTAGCTTTGGCATCTAGACGCTTAAAGTTTTCCTCTCCTACTACTACTTTATACTGTGTAGGATTACTCACGCAGTCCCAGAGATCGCATACAATGAGCACATTCTTCATTGCGAAGCTCCACGAACAAAAATTTTTTGTTCCTTCTAATTTTTCGATCCCTTGAAAAATATTGTGTGCCGGTGCCGATGAGGTCGCCGATGGTGACGGATTCCCGTTTGTCTCCATACCATAGCACGTATTTTGTTACTGGGCCTTAACCTGTTATTTCATTTAAAGAAATCAGCAGAGAAAATTAAAGCAGGAGCTTACTCAGTGGGTATTTATTGTTAGAGTGACAAAGTCAATGAGACAGAGGAACAATAGTAATTTTGAATGTATTTCGCTTATAGCCAGGATGATCTAAGATATACCGTATTCATTAAAAAGGTTCAACACTTCTCATACTTTGTTTTACTTTGACTAGGTATTAGAGACTTTATACATCTCTACTACCTATAGACTAATATAATATTAAGGCACGGGGACCTTATAAGTGCCTTTTATAAATGTATTTAATTTAAGTAGAATTTAAGTACTTTAGTAGCTTAATGTATTTTATTTCGAAAAAATGACGTTCTGCCAAGTTTCTGTAAGCGCATTCTTCTTGGCGATGACGGTCTTTCTGAATGCACTGGTAGTTTAAAAAAAGACATGTAAAAAAGACCTTGGCGGCCAATACGAAAAAAAATGTTGAATTTTTTAATTGAAGTTTATTTGTTTTTTTCTCGTAGTAGTGGAAGTTTAAGACATAATTATACAATGACGTAAATAGGGTGGGAGGTCTGGCAAAATGCCTCAGGCCCTTAGCTTTGGCCTGGAGCATAGAAGAGACTATGCAGCGCGTCTTTATATCGACGAAGGATCCTGATGAATTTGCCACGGGCCCCAGACGTTAATAATTACGCTGCTGGGTGATTCGTCAGTAAATAAGCATCTATTGTTACCAGGCCGGTTGGTATGGAATGGCACCGAAACCAAAGTGTCGTTAACGCGATCCCAATATCCCACCGTCAAATTGGGAGGCCACCACATGCCTTCCGATTGCCAATCACGACACAAGGTCGCCATCATCGTCCCGTATAGGTATGTACCCTAGCGCTATCTAGTATCGAATAGATGAACTACTAAAATATTTTTCTTGGCCAATTGTAGGCAGTCAGATTGTTCTGAGTTCCGACTCGCCGAAGGTGTGTAAACCATTGGAGCAGGCTAACTATGTATGGATGTAAACTCTTTATTGCACGTAAAATCAAAAATAAATATGTAAATAACACTACACAACACCAAACAGAAAGAAGTACAACGGCGAACTTATCCCTAAAGAGGGACCTCTTCTATGGTATATTTCTTATGCAAAAGACTTTTCAAACTTTTCCTCTCATCTACTCAAAGGTTAACTGGTAGAGATCCCTTATAGGGATAAGTTCGCCTTTGTGCATATATTAATGTTTTTTATTTTTTTTTGTGAATTGTATCTGTTTCTTTATATTTGTACAATAAAGCATTTACTTACTTACTTACTTTTTTACTAAGTCGTCTGCAGCTTACACGTTCCACTGCTGGGCACATGCCTCCTCCCAGAATGGGCTATAATTACCCAGGGGCCCAGTGTGGAACTTCATACATAATAAGTATTGCTTCGCAGGTGTGTGTGGGTCTCGGTATGATGTTTTCCTTCACCGTAAAGCTTATGGTAAATTTCAAATGCAATTCCGAGGTGCGCGTGCGAGCTTGGGATTCGTATCCACGACCCTCTGCTGAAGAGGCCATAGATCAAACACTAGGCTGCAACCAACGGCTTTTCTCTCTCCATCCATTCAGCTATTTGTCTTTTTCCAGAGATAGCCAGAAAACCCTGAATGTTTTCCTGTTCAACATGCATCCGTTTCTAATGAGGCAGAAGATTGAATATCGGATATTTGTTGTTGAACAAACTGGTTAGTACGCAAAATCCTATTTTCCCACCTTACTGGCGTCGTATCTAATTGTAAGTTACAGGTATTATACCTAGTATGTAGCATTTTTATTGTAAAGTTACTTACATTAATAAAATAGCCTGAAATTTTGGAGGCCAGAAAGAACCGTTGTTGTTCGTATTAGAAGCGACCGCAAAGTTGGGTTATCACTACATAGTATAAAACAAAGTCGCTTTCTTTGTCCCTATGTCCCTATGTATGTATGCTTATATCTTCAAAACTACACAACGGATTTTGATGCGGTTTTTTTTAATAGATAAAGTGATTCAAGAGGAAGGTTTTTATGTATAATTCTACGCAGACGAAGTCGCGGGCAGAAGCTAGTATTTTATATTAGCAGTCATTTAGAGATTAACACAATCTATCACACCCACAATCTGTCATATCGTTAATACAGGGCCAGAAGACCTGAACAAAGGCAGTCTTCTGAACGCTGGTTACGAGCAAGCCCTTCGCTTCGGCAGCTGGCACTGCCTGGTGTTCCATGACTTTGATCTGCTTCCAATGGACGACCGTATCCTCTACACCTGCCCCACCTACCCTCGCCACATGAGCGCCACTGTGCTAGGGCAGGAGAAACAGTATGTATTAATCAATGGGACGTCCTTAATTACGTGAGATGATTTTGGTGATTTGAGACGCCCTCCTGTGGTGTGACGTCAAGTTCGTGAGATTTTGCTCGACTGTATTGTCTCTGCAGGATCATGCTAGCTGGGGCCCAATGCCCTTCAAAGTTAGCGCCCCTTGAGTAATCTCTTACTCAAACAACAATACAGCACAAGTTTTCACCTCTATCGAATAGTAGGTACCTACTTTAAGAATCGAGTCACTGCTCGTTGATCTCATTTATAAATAACAGACCAGTCAGTCAGCTGTTGTAGAGAAAAGGGACCCCCCTCAGTATGGTAACCGCTATTACGGGAGATATGGAGAAGGGTCTTCTTTCTCTGCAGTTGACTGTATTATATAGCGTCTAGTGTGGTGATCTTATGAAATTGGTTTCATGATGTGTGGAAAGGTAAATAAATTCGTTGACAAATGCTTAATTTCAGATCAAAATATAAACTGTTTGGTGGTGTCGTGGCCATGTCTGACAAACACTTTTTGCAAGTCAATGGCTACTCTAACAGCTACTGGGGATGCCGTGGAGCCGACTCTGATATGTACTGGAGGTTTGTAATATTCTTGTTATCAATTAAATTAATTAATAAGTTGTGTTCCTTACAGCGGCGTAACTATAACGTATGGGCCGGATGCCTGATAGAACTTGAGGCCCGAGGCGTTTTTATTGACTTTCCCAAATCCCATCATGGTATCGTACGAGTGGTGTAAGAGTACTAGTACAAAATTCCAAGCCCGATTTATAACCCGATTAGGTGGAGGGTAGAGTAAGTACCTAAATACTTATTGTTTTTTTTTGCAGAATACGATTAATGGGATTTCGGGTAATGAGATATGACAAGAGTATAGCTGTTTACACGAAGTTGCATTATCAACCTGAAAACAATCGTGATGAAAACGTGGATAAAAACGGGTAAAGAACACTAAATTTGTAAATTAAATATGTCCGTAACTATAACTACTACTAGGGTCTTAATCGCGTAATTATTTGATGTTTATTACCTCGATGTTTCGGCCGCGATGCAGTGCAGTGTTCACGAGTAGACCACGGCCGACTTGAAGATTTGTCCCTATTATTGTGAGCAGTAACTGTTAAATAAGTGTTCATTTGTTTGTTCCGTGGGTTGTGGCAGAATACCAGTGTTTTGATTTTACGCGCAATGTTGACCACTGAGCCATGGCCCTTTTGTGCTACTGTAGCGCACACAAACAAAGATAATGTTCCAGTTTTAAGTTTTGGCTTGATATGTTGATATTTTATGTAATCTTGATTGTGTGTGTTGGCAGTACCAAATAAACGTTTTATCCATCTATCTATCAGAATGGTATGGTACGAACTTCGAATATCGAACTTCAGTGTAACCTAAAGCCTGACAGGATCTCAGTGCATTGTAGTAGATATCTTAAGGATTTAGAATATTGCGTTTAGTGGCGTAACTATAGGGTGGTAGGATGGCAAAATCCCACGGGGCCCTTAGCTCTACGGGGCCCCGAGCTGGCTTGGTTTAGAGCACTGAAGGGACGCTGATGCACTTATTTACATTGAGGAAGAAGCTCTGACGAATTTGCCACGGGCTTCAGACGTTATAGTTACGTCACTGGTTGCGTTAACTGTAATTTTTATGTCCAGGCATGAATTGACACACCCCGGGTCTCGCCAGACGCAGTTCCGCACGGACGGTCTCTCCACTATCCGGTACAAAGTGATGGACATACAACAACGTATTCTATACACACACATTTTTGTGAATATGAGTCCTACGCCAAACTACACAACAATGAAGATTTTTTAAAACAGCGGTACCTAATTCCAAGGGGGATCACTCACAGGCAGGGATACGACCCCCCTCCCTTCCATAAATCATACTCATTCATGTGAAAAATAGATCTTTTAAAACTACGAAACGGATTTTGATGCGGTTTTTTTAATAGATAGTTATTCAAGAGGAAGGTTTATATGTATAAGGGCAGTTCTCCGGAGTGGCATTTTTACGTGTCCGGGGCAAAAAATAATAGATTTCGTCGCTAGATAATACTGAAAAAAATCAGACGTATACTTTAGGCTCAGTCCCGCTTGGAGAACTATTAAAATACTCCATAGTTATTTCCAACTCTAAAGAAAAAAATATTACATTTCAAAATTGACATTCGGTGGTAGTGTCCCCTACGCAGATGAGCGGAGAAAAAAAATTATATCTTAAGATACGAATTTTATTTCCTGGTCTCAAATGGGTTCCTATATACAAAACTTGTTTATAAATCATATAATACACACTAATAAAAAATATCATTTAAATTCATTCAATTAAAACAATTTTTCCCCATGTCCGAGGGTAACGTTTGAACTCGGTGGAGTTTACGAAACGCGCCGGCATCCTAACAAAGAAACATACCAGGAATCTCGCGACGCGCGTGTAGGTAGCCTCAGATGTGCCGTGTTTGCTGGCGAGAGCGGAAGTCGATTCACAACTCAGCGCCAAATTTTTCGAGGTAATGTTCGTCGTTCGGTGGGTTTGGTTTCGTGTTTTGTTGAATTCGGTGAGGCAATTAATTTTTTCAGTGTTAGTTCTATTGGTAGTTTGATAGTAAGTAAGTCATCTCTAGGGGTATGTGATTTCATTATTAAGTGGCTCTTGTAAGTACTATTCCTATATTTTCTGTTATTTGGAAAAAACGTTTAATTTTGAATTCGGTGGCAATGATCTCAGTGGATTCGGTGGGGTTTTGGGTCACCGAAATCAAGAAAACTGCCACTGAAGTCAATAAAACTGCTACCGAAATCAATAAAGCCACCACAGCTATCAATATTTATTTTAGAAAAACGTTAAAATATTCTTTATTTCTGCACGAATACTTATTGCACGCACATAATAAAATTAAAGAAGTATGTCTGTCCATCTCTCAGTCAAGTTGTCGCTTGTTTACGCTTTTTATACGGTTGAATCGATTTATATGAAAATTAATATAGTATGTGCTCCAGAAAGATTAAAATATACGTTTCGTCAAGTGATCCAGAACTCTACGAGGCATACAAAGCGAAAAATAGGAAAAGATATCCCAGAAGAGATGAAAGAAATTTTACGATTATTTTTAAATATTCCCTTTAACCGAAGACTGATTGATTACCATTATGAGGATCCAAGTGTCTAGATAGGATAGACGAATTATTTTCTTTTGAAGAAAAGTTGAGATTGTGGAATTTTGTTATCCTAATTCTTAAATTTCTTTGAATGCCTTTTTATTGTTTGAAACTATGGTGCAATGAGAGACTTCAAAAATCATTATTCTTTACTTATCTCTTATTTATTTAGTTACTCTGGCACATTTGAAGCTGGAGGCATTTAAGCAAGTTAAGTAAGAATGTGTTTTTTGAAACCATCCCGCTTTTCGCAATTATGTAAGAATTACTGTATGATTTTTTTTAAATATATTTTTTTGTAATTAATGCGTGTTTGGTACAGTTAAAATGCGTTTTATCATTATCAAGTTGATTTCACTGGAACCTTTTTGATTTAAGTGGCACTGTCTTTTGAATTTTGATTTCGGTGAGTATGTTTGATTTCGGTGATTGTTTAAATTTAAATATCTTACTAACTATCAGGTTTACTGGAAGGCCTTTAGTACTAATATTTTTTAAATTTAGGCCTGTATTTAGATTTTGAGGTGATACATTAAAAAAGTTAGTAGAAAAATTTGCCACCGAAGTCACCTAAAACAGCTTGTCTCGGAGAACTGCCCATAACTAGCTGTTGCCCGCGACTTCGTCCGCGTGTGTTTTCTGTTGAAAATTTTCCTGAATTTTCTTTGCTATAAACCTCACGGAGCCCGAGACCTTTCCAACGAATGCAAAACCGTGGAAATCGGTTCGTGCGTTCTGGAGTTATAGCGTCAGGAAGGAAAACCCGACTTATTTTTATACTATAGTAGAGATAAGCACACGAAGTCGCGGGCAGAAGCAAGTAGAAAATCAGTTGGAATTGAAGTTTTACATACCTAATTTACTTTGTTTATCAGTCTGCCTGTCTTGACATTATGCGCTACAACGGGATTTGTCTAATTTCGGTTCAGTTCAATGACGGCCATATTACTGTTAACTTTTGATAGGTACGAGTTTAAAAAAGTGTGTTGATTCGCCCAAACACCGACCCCAGGTGGAGAAAAAAGTAAAAGTACCGCTCCGGCCACGAGTTGTGTACCTATCTGTGTTCGTATTGCTGATTGTTAGTCAAATATAAATAGCAGTCGTCGCATCGGTTTGAAATAAATCATTCCGATTTATAAACGTAGTTATTTTTTCGACTTACATTTTACTTTTTTAAATGTTTAGACGAAACAAATTGATTGCATAGTGCTTGAAACGGAGCGCGGCTTTCCAAAGTTGCCATCATAAAATGCTACCCGTCTTACAAGGAAAAATACACACACGCACAATTCTGCTCATAGTGAATTTATAATTAGGAATTTAATTTACTTTGAATTTAAATAAATGCGTTACTAAGAAAAAATATTTTATTATTTTAACTTAAGTTAAGACCATCTGTAGCTACACGTAATGAAAACCAAAATCTTATTTTTTTTTTTGTAAAATAACAGCCTTACGATGCACTGTTAATTTAATTAGACTTGTAATCAGCGTGATATTTCAAAAGCCTAATCATCGTTAGTATCCTGGTGAAAATAAGTACTTCCCTTGACATTATTAATATGCTAGCTTATAATGACATTAATTTCGTAAATAACTAAGTAACTTTGTTGAATTGTCAAAATGAGGTATTAATCCCTAGATAAAAGAAAGGTAAAATGAGATCTCAATGCTGGTCACATTAGCATTTTGATTTTTGCTGTCTGACATATACGTCACCTCAGTTGAATGGATATTGCGGTTTGCGGCAAACGGAGAGCGCAGTGTGGAATTTACCGATCTTTAATTCCACTGCAGTCGTAATTCGTAATTTTTCCTCATCTTCGAGTTAACTAATTGTGTAATAATTAATCACGGCGGGCTTAGATTTTTGCCAGGCTGCTGGAAATTGACACGGACAACACTGAATTACGCTAGTGTAGTTTTTTGGACAGACTTGTTTTTTGTGTGCAAATTTATCCCCGTTTGGCGCAACTTGTGAAGAAAAGCAGCATATACAAAAAAGGTCAGTGTTTATGTGTTTAAAGTGGTCTTTAGTTAATTTACTGACGTAGAACATAAAGTGAATCGAGCGTTGTTCTAATTTTGGCATGTTTGCTATTATTTAGACTCTTATGGAAGTCGTTTAAAAGTCGAAACATTATCAACGCTTTAAGCGTAGGTGGGTAAAAGGAACACCTTTGTGGGCTAAGTCAGGAGAATCGTTAAAATAATGACCCAAGAACAATAACTACCTATGATGTCATAGATGTAAACATACAATTGATCACTTCTTATGTCATGAAACATCTTTTCATACTTTTAACATGCGTTCGTACCAAGTATTACAAGTAGGTATTTTTGCTGTATCAAGTAATTCATGGTTAAACCAGCCATTGCAACTATTGTGTAAGGCAAAGAATCAAAACAAATTGCCAATTAGAAACTAAAATTTGAATTTTAGATGGAATACATTGAGAACCTTAAGTTTTTTTATCTAAAGACTACACATAGCCAGTACTCATATTGAAATGACCTCTACTTCCAATAGACACTAGATTCTAGTGACTAGAAGGATGCATTCCATTAGAGTTGTTAGACATTCAATTATGTGGTAAAATTGACCACATCAGTTTGTTTAAAAAATTGCAAGCAGCCATTTCACTAATGTCTAGAACAGCACTAGTTTTGTTGCATTTAACTATTCACTTTAACCATCATGCAATTTCTTTTACCAAGATTAGATTGAATTATCTCTGTAAAATGGATTTCTGTACTGCGATGATACTTTTTGTTTACAATCTGTTATCAGAGAGCCAACAAGCTTTACTAGACTTGTCTGGAGTCAATAAAGACACATGTTATCTGACTCGTTGTTTGCCTCATAGCTTGACATCAAAGCGTTGATAGGCACCTTTATTCGAAAAAAAAAATCTCTTCCATTTCTTGAGAATTATTGAAATTCAATGAGTTAATTGATGAAAATTACATTTAAGCAAAATTGCTTGTTAGTGTTTAAAAAAACATTGCTTAGGGATTGGCTGTGTTAAATGGATGACTTTCCACAATAAATAGACAATTGACAGACCCATACCATACCTCAAGGGAATAATGTATTCAAATATCTAAACATTTGGTTAATTTTCGAAAATGAAAGAAGTCTTGTTGCAATATTGTAAAGTTGATACAGATTTAAATAGAGAATACCATGAGACTGACACAATTAAAACCAGTTTAGTTTTTTTGCATTAATTAATTGTTCAATCAAGTTTGTTTTATTTATGAATGTGATGGGATTTGGTCTGATATTGGACATCATTGTAATTTTTTCATTGATACAGTTTGAAGGCAGAATTAAATATTCAAAACTCAGTTCAAAACTACCAGGACAAAACGGAATTATAATGTCACAGCCAAATTTACACCACATTTTTAACTACATTGTATTGTAATGTGGTGAAATATTATTTTTCTCATAATCAGTAAAATGATACCTCAAACTTATGTTAAATATTAGTGTTAGTGTGTTTTAAGTGCACACAAGGTATAATAACATATCCTTTGGTTAATAACATATTGATAATGGCTATACATAGTAGTAGCTTTATTACCATTGTTGGGATTGTGTGAATGCACATGCAAGGAAACAATATTTGCAAAAGGACAAATGGAATACAGCATACAGATAACAAACAACAATAATAATGCAATTGTTTAGTTTAACTGGCTGCTTTTGCATAAGCATTTAGGATTTAGCGTACAATAAAGCCGCAATGTGCACATGGAAATAGAATACCATGTACCTATGTCATGCAGTATCTTATTAAATAGGATGTTATTCTCACTAATGTAATGTTTTAGGAATAGAACTCAAATTTGCTTGACAATGGTCAATTGATGACTTTATTTATACAAAATTGTTAAAATTCTCTTATCATGCTACGTCAAATTATCTTATTTGTTTATAAAACTGAAAAAAGTCCTTACTGACTGATTGACTCATCAACATCTAGCCCAAACTTTTGGGACAGATTTTGCGAATCTCCATTAAAAGGGAGCTCTGCAAATAGGCAAAGCAACATACTTAAGCTAGTTTTATCGTTTTTAACTACCAATACTACCATATTAATACATGCGGAAAATTTGTTTTTGCATATGAAATGTTTTTATGGCCGTAACTTAGCTTTAAATAGCTTAACTTTATGGTAAAATACATCAAATATAATAATGAATGCGGCCATAGCTTTGCAATATAGCATTGATTATTGAGTGGCATTCAATAATTAAATACAAGGTCTTATGAATGAAACAATGAAATTGTCACTAATACTATGTTGCATTATATTATGAAGAAATATATCTCAGGATGTTATTTAAGCATTGGAAACTTCCCAGTAGTATTTGAGTATGAGTCATATAATGTGTTCATCATATTCATCAAAGATGCTACACAAATAAAACTATTATATCTATCAATCTAGCAATGTTATCAATGAAATTAGATGTCAGTTTTTTTAACTGAAGGAAATTTGTCTTATTTTTTATAAATCGTTTTTATTTTTAAAATACTAATTAATTATTGTTTTTTTTTTCTTCCATGCTTTCACCCAACTTTTTCTCTTGCTAATTATTACCTACTTTTCCAGACCTGAACCTCTCCAGAACCAATCCTGCCAAGAAACTCCCTCCTGTTCCGCATGATCCAGTTATATGGCCAGCTATAAGTGGAAGATTATTTCGATTTTTTTATTTTTTGTAGCTTGTTTATTTACTTACAGCATTTATCTGCATGTATATGAAAGGTTTGATAAGACGAACAAATTATTTATTTTAGGGGTGTTTACTTGAAAATGTACCTGTCAAACAAGGTTAAAATTAGCTCTATTTGTAGTTATTGTTTGTTAAATAGGTACAATTAATAAAAGCAATGAAATAATAATGAAATTGATGAGAGATATAAATACGTGATTTTACTGAACTACTATGTCATTTCGCTAGGCGCCATATACTAGCTTTTTTAGGGTTTCGAATCTTAATAGGTAAATAAGTTTTTGTAAAAAAAAACATTTTAGTAACTGCAAGCTTTTTTTGCTGGCTGTACTTTTTGTTGTGTTTTGTTTGATGCAGCTGGCAACCCATCAATATTTTGATTCCCCTTTCCACCTATGCGCCCACAATCATGCAAAACGTGGCCTTTAGGTCTTCTTACCTGGGGCTCTGTCTGCCCCGTAAGGGATAAAGACGTGATTTATGTTTGTATGTATGTACTTTTTGTTGAATTTTAAGTCAATCCGACCACTAGACAAACAACAATAAGCTTGTAAAAACGAAACCCTTACCAATAGTATCAGTTCGTTGTTCTTTTCGGTCAAACTAGCTAGTAAATTAAAATGTGTAGGACAGGGGTGGCCCAGTTCATTAGACCCGAGATCTGTTTACTAACTTTGGAAATGAAGTTATTAGATTAAATATTGTGGACTTACTGTATCATTAGGTATAGGTATGTGCGTATTAACGAGAACAGTATTCACCTTTCATTTTGTTTGTGACTGTTATCTTTGATACTATGGTAGGTCATGGTTGTCTTTGATCATATGTCAGGTGTACCTTAGCCCCTGTTATCACAAATAATAGTCAGATAATAAACTTAACACGTTGCTTGGTTAAGTCAGTCACTAATTAGATTGCCAACGTTGCGTTGAGCTTGAAAGATTACGCAAGGATTAAGTATTCAATCGCTGTTAAGTACCCAATTGACACTTGAAACTTATATCAGCACTTGATTACATTTCATGATAAAGTTCGTAGGGGAGTTAGAGGTGAATTAAATACTTTAATGACCTCTTTTCTCCTAGCGAGACCTACACAAGCGGTGTTAAAAGTCAATTAGAGCAAATTACCTCGCTACTCCGCGAAATCAGTGTTGGTCGCGCAGTCATGCCTAAAACACCTCGGGTGCGCCATATGCGTAGGTGCAAATAGTTTTAATTTACTTATGGTACATGCTGCTCTTCTTAAATATGAGTAATTTAAAAGTAGTGCTTTCCCTACTTGTTCACGTAGCGAAAATGTGGGATAAAATTGCTGTAGTTCCCATTTAATACTCGTAGCCCAATAGTGACAATTCAGTTGTCTGGATAGTTTTGGCGCGGTTGGTATAACTGCAATGAAACTGCAGACCGACAGCAGTCTGCTTCCAGTCGACGTGCAGTAATGAGGGGTGCAAACCGGTAACAGGCTAGCTGGACAGTTGTAATGCAGTTCTGGCCCATTTTGTTTTTGAGTCATATACATTAGAAACTAAAGTTCTCTGTCATGTGGACGTAAAGGCTTTGAAGTCACCAAATTTATGTTTTCATTAAATGGACCAGACGTCGTACGGGCGCATGAAGAAATTGGCGGTAACCCTTAATTTTTCCAATGTCTGTTGGAAATATGCTAAGAAAAATCTGTATTTCACCTTTTTACTTGCTTCTGCTCCTAGTTCTGTCAGCAGCCGCACTGACGCCAGCAAAAGCAAGTTAAGTTTCACCTTCACCACATCGTCACCCGCTTTAAGCAAGTTTAACTCACCTCAAAGTCGCAAGCTTTGCAAGTTTCCGCATAAATACACATCGTTGAACGAGGAGACGATCAACATGTCGCTCTTAGATAGAGCGCTTTTAACCCGAGTGCGAGACTGGGCGTACCCAATTTTCTATTCATTGAACTATCGACGTGTTTTCATAGGTGCTTGTAGACCCTCGGCAACTGCAAACGACAAAGCACGAGTAGATTAAACTGTGATGATGTAGGCATTTCGTAGATTGTAAGTCTTAAAGTTGCTACAAATCGCAACGCAGCGCAACTGTCGAAAATACCTCGCAGACTTCCCGGCGGTGTATTGTTTCCGAGAGGACTTCGGAGTGTTATTCGGTACATTTGATGCGGGATTTTTGTGGTGTTCAGTTTTATTAGGTGGAATATTATTGAGGTCTAAGAAGGCAAATACATTGAAAAGTCTAATTGGTTTGTAAACCTCGGCTCGGGTCACGCAACAAATGAATCCGTAATCTTTAATTGTACTACATGATAAGAAGGACCGAACATTTTTCTCGCGACAGCATGTTTCTTTCACAAACCAAGTTTAAGTATCTAAGAAAGCATTGCATTTATCTTGACTAGTATATGATCATTGTTAATTTGGATCGCGGGGGAAGGACAAATACCCGCGGGGGTAGGTTAACCAGCCTACATTGTTGAAGCCTAAACATGATTACATGATTTCCTCTAAAAGTTAGACTATAATCGGCATCATATTCAGTCTGCACTGCATAACATATATCCAAACGTCTATTTAATACTCGTTTGCACGCGTTTCGTAAATATTGAAACTGAAAGATCCTTGGGCTCGATACGAGCGCAAACATTACTTTAACTAATTCACTTACCGAGCACGCGACGTATTAGGCTAGTGTAACTAATGAATGGGAAAACATTTCCGAATTCGGAATTGCTTGCTTAAATCGGTTCCGTGTGGTTTTGGCAAGCCGGCAGCACTCGGTCTGAAAATATTTTGCAGATTTTTGATATTAAGTGTTAGCGATATTTTAAAAGTGATGTTTCTGTACAGTGTAAAGGCGTTTAATCAGGGAATATTTTCATTAGTCTAACATAGTGCTGAGAGTTGAGAGACTTGCCTTTTTAACCGCGTCATCATTCATTCGATTTGGATATTAATTGTCCATTCGTTCATAAAAAAATTTACTCGTACAAATATCAACATGATTATATTGATTATTAAATTGCGTTTGAAATACGTTATTCGTGAGATCTTTATCAATGTTTTTGATTCACTTTTTAAATCCGACCTCACTCTTACTTCTAACTATAAAAGTTCAGAGTAATTAACGACATGGGGACAAAACCGTCTGGCTCTTGATTCTGCTATTGTGTTTGCTGAATAAAAACTATGTAAAACAAACCCAAGGCCAAAACCAAAACTAAATTATGCGAATCTTTTCATGTTAAATCTCTGAATAGGTGTGTATACGTGGCAGTGACCTTTAAAGTTATCTGATGATAATTACAATGGATATTTTTAATAGCATGAACTATCATACGTTTGTGTAACATAGGTACATCTCTTTGTTATTACAGTTTGTATGTAACTTAATAACATTGTCCAAGGAAGCTTTGGAGAGCAGGGGTCACCAAATGGCGGACCGCGGTCCGAGTGCGACTAAACCGATGCCGACTTATTTTGTGTTGACTTTAAGTTAGTTCGAAAACGTGCACTTTGGAAACGCGTTTCAGGAATGAAGGCATCACAAATATTGTACATACTAGAAGCGGTAGAGTGTGTATAGGTAGTTAGGTACATCTTCGACAGACTTCTTTGTTCTTGAAACGGGCGTAACCAAATCGTGCGCTTCAAAACGCACCACCACCCTCGGGGTGTAATGTACTATAATTCACGCGTTGTATCTTTGGATAAATTACATTTGCAATTTGCCATGAGCTTTTCGGTGAAGGAAAACATCGTGAGGAAACCTGCACACATCTGCGAAGAAATTCAATGGTGTGTGTTAAGTTCCCAATCCGCACTGGGCGCGCGTGGGAACTATAGCCCAAACCCTCCAATACACGGAGGAGGCCTATGCCATGAGGCACGCCGAATTACGCGACAATTTAATAATAATAATAAAAAAAAAACATTAACAACTTACTTACTGAAATTGTAGCGAATTCGGAATAAAAAAAGGCTATAATAATAAATAAATAATCTTTGGTTAAGCATCGTGCGTCGTTAATGCGGTGACTATGTAGTGTAGTGTGGTTGCATTTGTTTCTTTTTGATTTGATTTGATGCATTTTAATTTTAATTCTAGGTTGCTAGTCAGTATGATGGTGACAATCTTCTTTTACCCCTAACCAAATCGCCAGATCGTTCGTGCGTATTATGATGCTCGTTTGTTCGTTTCTTGTAAATGCACCTTATCAAACAATAGTTAATCTGATTATTCAGACGCTGGACTTTACCGTTATATTCTCGTGAGACGGCTGTAGGCTGAGGCCGTAAGGCGGTCCCACGTGAGCCCAGCGAGGATAAGGAGGTAACTATATTAGTTAGTTTGTTTGTAGTTCAATAACGCTTTAAAGGCTGAACGTATGTGAATGATAGTTTCCATATAGATATAGATCAAAATCCGGACCGAACATAGAATAATTTAGAACCCCGAAAATTTGGATAATTTCCACAGGAAATTGATTCAAACTGCGTGTCATTACCTTGCAACCGTTGCTTTTTGACGAAGTGTTTATAGAAATAGTACATTAATTAATTTGTTAATGTTGTCGTTTCTCAGTGTGGGTTAGCTATTTGCTATTATTATTACTTTAAACAATCTGTTCACAAGATGGCTATATTTTGTAAGTAAGTTATTATTATAGAAATTATTAAAATTCTAAAATTGTACCCAATGACGGAAATATCGGAGTGACGTAACGCCTACCTTGTGGCCGCCCGCCGCGCCCACTCATCTGGGTAAATTGATACCCGTTCACATGATAATGGTATTTTATCAGCTCGTTATATTTTGAGTGTTACCAGACTACTGCTAGCTGAAAATAGGTTCAACAACCTTCCATAGAGGGCTGTAATGCCCGTAGTTTCCGCGACGCCGTTGGTCGAGCGAGTTTCAAGAATAGTTAGTTAATAAGGATTTCAGTTTAATACACCTGAATTAATTTTGATTTATTGTTGAATGGAATAGCAGCGACCAAAGGCCATATTGCTCAGCATCGCCTTCTCTTTCTACCACCGCGAAGCTAATTTGCGAGCATGCGCGCGTTGAGCAAGAATATCCGACAACCTACTAAATATTAAGAAAACTTTTTTTCGTACAACTGACCAGTGATTGACCCTTAAGTATCTTGCCTGTGTGAAAAGTTCAGTTGAGACCGACGGTGTAAGCCCACTGGTTGAGAGAGCGCCCTAGGATGTATCTTTCCAGAAATACAGACGATGGGAGCAAATTCCGATGTACTTACTTCGAAAACTGAGATTCGTCAAACTACTTTTTAAGGTCAGTCCGTTTTACGGTAATTATATTGATGATTTTTTCCGCTTCCTCTCACACTTCTGGTAAATGCGTAGCCTTAGTTACTTACACGACCCCTTCGAAAAAAAAACATTGCTTTATGCGGACCTAAACTTTTGCCCAACATCTGACCAGATGTGTTTTACTTTTGTTTATTATTTCTCACAATCTAGGGCCAGTGTTGTAGGTACTTCGTGAAAGTTATTATTACAAGTTCAGGGTAAGTTGGTAACAGATGTTTCAGTCACAGTTGCTACCACGACAGTTTAATAGTTGAGGGCGTTGCGGCTATCCGCGCACCACACATGGATCAAACACGGCAAAAGTTTCAAATTGAAATCTCGTTGAGCGATTTTAAAAGCGAATTTGCTGATTCTTCCGTTTTGCGTGAACGTAGTTTTAAAACTACGGGTAACATGTTGCCCGCACAAATTTCTTGAACTCTTATTAAAACTTGGTCGGTCAATATGGTTTTCTAGGTGCCGTTACCGCTTAAGTGAACATCGATCGTGCCATCAACTTCTTAATAAGAAAACTATTCTGATGATTCGGTTAGACTATGGTAGAGTTAGAGTTAGACGTACCTACCTATTGGTCTGAGTTGACTTATCTATGTTAGAACAGAAATATTACTTACGACATGCTTTAATGCTTAAGTGACTAGATTTCTGTTCAATTGTTAGATATTTGACGCCCGGATAGCCTAGTGGTTAGAGACCCTGACTATAAAGCTAGAGGTCCCGGGTTCGATTCCCGGTAGGGGCAGACTGTTTGTGCCAGAGTCATGGATGTTGTATGTATTTAAGTATGTATTTATCTACATCTGAAGAGTTAGGGAGAGGCCTTTGCTCAGCAGCGGGACACAATAGGCTCGTAATAATATTTTATCTACAATATACAAGTATGTTTATCCGTTGCCTGGTATCCATAGTACAAGCTATGCTTAGTTTGGGGCTAGGTCAATTGGTGTAATTTCGTCGAAGTCGAAATGTACTGAAGGATGAATTAAACTGGATTAGATAATGCCTTTAATATTTCAACTCAACTTAAGAAGGCTGATTAGTTTATTTGTCTCTCGAGTGCACGTACAGAACCTTATGAATTTTCGAACGACATGAGCGAAGGTAAACTTGTTCCGTTTAATACACCAAATTGAACAAAAGCACTCTGAATTTATTATAACTTTTATGTGCTAACAATAGAATCTAAATCCTTTGCCGTCCTTTATATTTGTTAGGAAAGTCTGTCACGTTCTTTTCAGACAAGGAGGTCTCGGAGGGCCCGAAGTCTTAAGGAGTTTTACTCCCGGGATAGTTGGTCTAACTAATAAAGGTTTATTTCTAATCGACATATATTATCTCATCTCATAGAAAATGTATTGTTGCGGACTCTGCTTTTCTGAAGTAATTGGATGATTCATTATTTGATTAAGTATGGCGTAGCTGAGGGATTTGAGAAACTTTGTCCTTTATGAACAGAAGACAGTATTTTTGGTTTAAGTTTTAAGAAATACTATTTTAACCGATTAATTTTATTGACAGGTTTATGTCATAGCTACTAGAATAAATACAAATAGGAATGTATAGGTATGTTTAATATCGAATATAATAAAATATAAGACGCGCGGCGTAGTAGGGTCGGCCGCTATCCTCTTAGTTAGGTACTATCCATCTTGCTCCATATAAGCAGATTGGAAGTCAACCTATGTCGATATTTAGGACTTTATTTGTTCTGGCAAATTCCTCGTCTCTATACGGGTCTCGACTTTTACAAATCGAACCCACACTGCCCTGTCTGGTCGTAGTTTTTTGTACATTTGTCGACGTCTACGCCTGGCCCTTTTTCGTGACCGGACTCAATACGTCCAGCAGCATTAGGAACAGGAAGCTGATAAAACAATTTCTAACTAAATAGACCGTTTATTTATCTTATTCGAGCACGGAGCTAGTTAATTTTGTTCAAATAGTTTTCTGTACCGGTGCGCAATAGGCCGAGAAAATCAAGGAGTTCTTTTATAGCGAGCGGGGCCACGAGGTGCGATCAAATTGCGGAATATCATTTCATTTGAACTTAATTCTAACATTGGCCATAATTCTGTCTGTCTATCGTGAGATTTGGCAAATCGTAATTTACTTTTATGAATGTCGCAATCGAGATTGATCTCGACGGTACATGACAACACCGAGAAGCAGGGCCCGTAAGTAAATATACTGAATCATATTCTTATTTATTTAGTAAATACCTTTTCTATAGTATTATCAAATTAATCTCAAAAACATTGCTCTAATGATAGAATATATGTCATGTGATGTTGGTCAAGTTTTAGGGTGCCCTTTCATTTAGACGAAATAGAGCGGAAACGTGCAGAATTGGACCAATCATTTTAGTTAAAGCCTAAAGTCTTGCTCTGTTTAACTTGTAGGTAATATGATAATGTGCCGTAATTTGAACTAATGTTTGATATACTCGTAAGTACCACCAATAACGATCACCCTCGATACCAGAGGGTTGCAGATGGGTTGCCAGCCTAGAGAAGGCTGAGATAAAATAAATAAAGTAACTTACTCTCCATATAGGAAGACAGCAGCGCAAGCCTTACTGCTTGGCGTTAAGATTCGCGAGTAACAGTAAGCAAGTAAAAATTTGGCTTTAACTCTTCTTGTCTAAACTCAAAATTATTAGAGAGAGTTTAATTATTTGTAAACATTTTGTTTCCAACCTTAATAGGCAATAGCATGAAAATATTTTATTAATAAAGAATTCACAATCTAACTTTGAACTTCTCGAGTTCTCCATTAAATGGCCATCTGAACCCGGGAATGGTCTAAGTTTTCGTTCCTGCGCTCACGTCCGCCCCGGGTTTATTATCCATTCTACATTGTTGACTTCCCTGGAGCATGATTGCATTTAATATTTCCTTGAATTTACCGACTTTACCCTGTTAGAGATAAATGGCTGGTTGGCTGACGCTCTCCAGATCTAGGCTGAGTTTATTGAGTTAACGCGCAGTAGTTGTTGGTCCTAGATTATTAGCACTAGCTAGCTAAATCGCTAACTTTGTAGCATTGTGATGGCATGTGTGCGTGCATGTGCACTCTAGATATGTAAAGAAGATTAATGTAAGTTTGATCATTAAGATCCTTGCATATCATAACTTAACCGAATACATATTTATTTACATGGTCCATTTCCGCGGTAGCTTAGTGGTTTGACCTATGGTCTCCCAAGTAGAGGGACCTGGGTTTGATCCACTAGGCTACCGCGGCCACGGACCACCAACACACCTCTTGAGTTTTTTGGAATTTATGTGCGAGATTCTCGATATAAATCTCGAATATTTGATCGATTAAAATGGCACAAAAAAATGGTTTAATGAAAATCGGTTTGCCGTGCCGGTAGCTTATCTACGTGCAAAGTCAATATTGATGTTATCAATATAAGTAAATTCAAATTGTGTACACAAAGATAGCTTAAAACCACAAGTGCTTGTTGAGATTTTTTATCTTCAAGTGGCGGTGTCACTGATTTGTTAAAAAAAACGATCCAAATCAAATTTACTGATACATATCGTGTGTGGTTAGGCGAACAACGTTTATTTTTCTAAAGAAACAAGATAACGTTTTGTAAATACCGCTCATTGGTTTTAGGTTGCAAAAGAAATCATGGTTACATGTAATGGAGAGCATGAGCGACTCGTGACGGGGTTTCGAAACGATTTTACTTATAAACCAAATTTTAGAGGTATGTTTTTACATGAATCGGCTTTAAATTACTAAACTGATATTTGCCTCTATACGTGTAAACATTTGATATTTTGAATACAAAATGCTGGATATCCCTAAACTTTTTTTAAAACTATGCTCACAAAATGACCCACACACGAAGCTTCATTTCCACCGTATTTGCCGTAAATAACATAGAGCGAAAAAGCACGTTTTTTGTTTTCATGGACCAATTAAAAAAAAAAAAAACACTTTCTGAAAATAAAAATACTTTGCAGCTAGGTTGCAGTCCAAATGCTGTCCGTCTGTACCGGCCTTTAGTAAGGCTGGGCTGTTAGGGTGTTAGGCCTTTAGATGTCAGATTACTGACGGGCTTGAAGTTAATAATGGCGGATTTAAAGGGAGGCATCCCGCGCCTCCCTTTTTAGATTAGCCGTGATTGATCTAAGATATCGGTAGCTACAGCTATAAATACTACTAATAATGGCATCGAAGCGACGAAAATACAGCTGAAGCTCTTTGTTCTTTTTTTTTTTTTACTACGAACTGACCAGTGATTGACCTCTATCTCACTTGGTGGAAGGTGCAGATGAGGCCAAAGGTGTAACTCACTGGTTCAGTAATAGCCTATCCACTCTAGCCTTGAAGAGCCCTAGGTTGTATCTGTCCGGAAATACAGACGATGGGAGCGAATTCCATTCCATTCCATTTCAACGAAAATAAGTTCTTTATATCTATAAGTGAGTCGTAGCGGTAAATTGTAAACGTTACTCTTTTGGTTACATTTGGTAACATTATTTGTAGTGCCGATGGGCGCCGGCGAATAAACTGCGTTCAATAAAATTTCTTCGAACAATTAACATGGGATACCTACTTTGTGAGCTCTGAGCTGATCAAAATTATCAGAACGCTACCGTATTGCCCTTCGTGTCAGAACGTGTTCTAAAATTTTTAAACACCTGAGATCTGAGCGTTTTCAAAACAAAAGTCCACAATGATATTTTTTTCCAGAATTTACATATTTTGGGTTTTTATAAAAATATAGGTAGGCATGGGACGTGACGAACAGGAAAAAAACCATAGTAAAATCTGGAACACATTTTTTTCTAGTATGAGAACCGATAGGGTAAACGATTCTAAGTAAGAAAAAGCCAAAATAGTTAAATTATGGAAAAAAATTTCTTGGGGACTTTTTATTGGAAAACGCTCACCTACACAACTCCGATGTATCTGAAAGTGACCATAGAAATATACAATTTTCGGCTTGGTTATCCATAACATTATTTTCTCTCTAAAATTTACTTCGCTTCTTATACAGAAGATGGTTTCTTAACCGTTAATCCTTCAACGTAACAACGTTGCTACGGACAAGGGGAAATCTCATTACAGAGACAGAGATCCGGCATAGCGACTTAGTGCGAGTATTCGACAAATAGGATTTACCAACTGTAGTAGAGCTGCGGTTTGCATATACCTACTGAGCTACTCGCCTTAAAAATCTAGGCATGAAAAAAGAAGACAGTAAAACTCCGATATTTTTCTGGACTGGAAAACTTATGTATCTTTAAGAAACGATAAGCTATTTTTTTTAACATCTCTTGGTTTAAAGGTGACGGGCAAAGGGCGGGGTAAGGTAGGTATTTCCGTCCGGTAACAGATCTGCTTGTTTACTCGCTATGATATAAAAAAATCAAATGTATCAACAAAATTGAATTAAGTCTCTCTCTCTTCTATTTAAAAAATAAATTTATCTAAGTACCTACGGATGAGCATCTGAATGTTTGTTGATTTATTCGTTTGCTTCTGAAGGGTTTAATTAAACAATAAGGTTTTATACAATAAACGTTTCTTATTTCTTACTAGCGACCCGCCCCGGCTTCGAACAGTATATTATGCATGTATTATACATATAAACCTTCCTCTTGAATCACTCTATCTATTAAAAAAAACCGCATTAAAATCCGTTGGTTATTATAGTTTTGAAGATATAAGCATAACTACATGGGTACACGGGGACAGAAAGCGACTTTATTTTATACCATGTAGTGATTTCTTATAACTGAAATTTAAACAAGTCGGGAAACAAGCAACAATTAAACCGAAATTTTAAGTACTACGTGTAGAATGGTTTTTTGTATTATTGTATTAGTACGAAAACTTATCAACTCTAAACGTATTGCCCCAAGATTCTAATCAATAATGTTTTTTTCGAGACAAAGGATGTTACGCAATATAACATAGGTATAACCTTAAAATTAACGTTGCGAAAAGTAACAGAAACTCGTCTTCCCACACAAAGAGCTAACTGTTTAACGTGATTCAAATTACAATTGCCCAATCTGCCTGAAAGGGACAATTCTTTTAGTAATAACAATGATGTTCACTTTACGTTAAAGCCCAATGGACGATAAAGGTTCATATAAATTGGGGAATCTTGTAGAATTTTGCTAATTTCGGTTATGGTATCGCTCTCCGTTTATTTTGTGGCCCAGTCACGTAGTTCCGGCAGCGATGTAGACTGAATCAGCTATTCAGAATAGGGATGATCTCGAAACATCGATGTTTACAGTAAGGTACGTAGAATCATTCGCTTTTTTATTTCATCTGTGACGAAGGGAGCGTACCTACTTAATAAGCATATTAATACTTTAGTTTGACTTTTTGGTCGTTATTGCTACGATCTTAAGTAAGTACCTAAATTTACTACACGCTAAGCGACTAAAATGTAAATCTAATTTGAGTGTCCGTCGCTCCGTTTTAAAATTCAAGCTTTAGTAAGTAATAATGATAAAGTAAGGTTTAATTATTTAACATTTAGGTATCGATACCTCGGTGCAGGCAACATTAATGACATATCGATAATCGGCTGGCACATCACTAATTACTAAAAAAAGTCCCGGTAAATAGCACCTTTAAACGTTTCTTCAATAGATCCACTTTCTAGGTTTTTCCGACTAACTTATCCAACGATAATTTGAAATGGTTCCTTTTCAAACGCCATTTCAAGCATGAGTACTAAAAAAGTTGTACTTCACTCATATTAAAGTGTATTAAGTCGTCTTTTTTTCTGTATTTACGATGAATTGAATATTCATTATTCACAAGCGAATTACGGTTGAAAAATTTAATATATCTTATTAGATAAATTAGTCGAGCGTTTTATTAAAATTCTTGAGAAGGTCCTCAAGTTCTTAATGAATAATAATGTTAAAGATTTAAGAAACTGTTTTATTACTTCATGATTTAATTATTTTAGAAAATATGGCAGCCATTTTCTCATTTTAGCTTTAATTTCACACGGTAAATCTATTTTATAATTATCTGCTTTATTTGCACTTTGCCTAAATGAAAACTAGAAAAAAAACTAGACTAGTCGTTATAATATCATGTCACACTTGCGTAATAAGCAATACGTAGAACAAATGTTTTTTTTTGCAAATCAACTGGCAACACTGGAATGCGACTGTCAGACTTCGTGAATTTCGGAGCTATTCGATTGGTTCTTAGGAATTTGCAATGACGTCGTTTTGCAATCGATTCTTTGAATGGAATGCGTTGATTTGATTGCCTTGAAGGCACGAGCATTCCCCAATTTGAACTTTCTTCATCAATTTCAATCAAAGATGATTGCTTTTTGTAATGTTTCCAAATTATATTATGGGCGGAAAATTTTGTCTGTGGTTGAGTAACTCAAAACTTACTTTAGTGCGGTTTAAGCAATATCTGTTAGCCGATTATTATTATAGACGTCTTTTTCTAAATATTTTATATTTGATGCACTTTGTTTAACAAGATAGCGTCAAACGAGCATATTTTTGTTTAAAGTTACACGCTGCGTCAACCCTGTTAAGTAACCTAAAAGCTTATATTTAATTTGACGTTAAAAGAAACACTTTATATTTTCCGGGTGGTAAAGGTAAGACTTAATTAAACACAACTCGGCGCTCATTTCCGAGTGGCTTTTAACATTAAATGAATTGTCACCACTTTTGAGGGTCCTAAGTGCGAAATCAGAGCAAAACGCTGCCTTGATAATATTATGGACCTAAGCTAAATAGATACAGGTATGACACACACTGATGTGTCAAAACTGTTGATGGATGTATTGACATCTAATTGATTCATCATTGCGCATTGAAAAACAAGAATCTAGTTTTTTCTTTTGTTTTTATTTATTCACTCAATATGTATGGTTTCAGTCATTAGTCATTAAAACGGCTTTGTAAATGCTTCTAGATAAATTCAGTTTGATACGAGTGGGTTTTTCTCAATAATCCATAGTTTTTAGAATGGAATCAAAATAGCAAAAATGTTTCTTGCCATGTCCGTCTGACCGAGGACATCCCAGATATATCTCTACGTTACTAAAAACTATAATGTGGCATGGCACGTTATGAAATGAATAATAAAACAACTGAACTGTATTTTCCGAAAAATCTATCGAAGCGGTAAAGATTATAAATGACCTACGTCTATTCGTTCCGTTCCTCATGTCAATTTTCCGTTCCGTTTAACAATGTGTTTTTTTATCGATATTCCTATGTTTTTTTTCTAATTTCTGGCAACATTTTCATCTGTCAAACTAGTTCGGCTAGATTCAAACTCATGATTTATATGGACAGTAACTTTACTGTCGAACATCACTTCGCTTTTCGTTTACAAATAGGTAAACATTTTCTATACATTTAGTTGACATAGCTAGGTAAAAGTGGACCTTCCATCACGTCCTGAACTGATATGTATAATTTCAACTACAAACTGCTTTTATATTGATTTTATAATACGTCTTTACTTGTCCTTCGGCATCCAACTGTATCTATCATTAAAACAGTTAATATTTAATTCAAAATGTATTCATGTGCCTTCTTCCATTCTTCCTTAACGATAATACGTAAATATTTGAGGTGCATCACAATAGGTACTGTATCGATTCAGGCATTACTTTGCGGATGTCCATGATAAATTAAATTGATAACTTTACTATTCCACGACATAGTGAGGTCAAGTTATGAATTATATTTTTAAAATATTTAATGCAAGTAATGCTTTTCAAATTGAAATAACCGTCGAAAAAGCAGCGCTGTACATACCCACGATGACCAGACTAAAAAACAACAATAATAACAAATAACAAGTAAAAAAATTAGTTCATTATATTTTATGGAGGTAGAGATTGGAACCCTATCTGTGCGACTCCGCTCGGACTTGGCGAGTTTTGTAGGAGGTCCTTAAATTTTAATAAAGGAAGTAGGTACCTAACGAGTATGAATCCGGCATTTAATCAATTAGGTAGGTAAGATTTTGTTCTACGACTTCTCATCAAAAAAGTTTTCGTTCTTATTAATAAGCTTGGCTTTATACACTCGAATTTAAAATTCGAAGTTGGAATCGTGCCGTCTCGTTCACAGTAATACCTACATACACAAATCACGTCTTTATCCCTAACGTTCTAGACAGAGCCTAAGGTGACGTAATGGTGGTGTTTAATGTTAGAGTGAGAGGGATGGTATGATATTAACTTCAAATTTTAGATTTGGAAGTACAGTCGAGGGCATAAATATTGATACAGCCATCATGTCAAATATATGTGTCACCGACCTTATTGTTTGTGGCATAAAGGTGTATAGATGTATAAAAGTCTTGGTAACGTACATATATTTATGCCCTTGACTGTACAAATATGCCCTTACGGTGCCATAAAGTTTCAAAACACTTTTTCACCTTCGTCAAAGTAGCTACTATCATAAGTTTTTTTTTATACGAGAAGTAAGGCAAGAATGAGAGACTGACTCGTTAGTCTCATCAGCGCCTTACTTGAACTTAGAAATTTGATTTTTTTTATAGAGCTCCCCTTTTTAATAAGTATAGTCGAGAAAAGAAAGTACAATAACCTCGTAATATCTCAAAATGTTGATATTTTATGGTGATAAAGAACAGTGAAATGTTTAATGTCGATTTGAAAGCTATTGTTTGAAGCCAAAAGGGACGTCGAAAAACTGAAGGACGGGGCTCTTTCAATTCCGGGTTTCAAAAATTCTTAACACATTGTTCTAAGCAAATCAGTCTATGCGACAAAGAGGCGTCCAATACAGGGCAGGCGTGAGCCAAGTGAGTAGGGACGACCGATTGAAACATCGATGTTTTTCCTAATGGTTATAAGTCAGCTCTCCTTGCACTTTTTCCTTTTCTTAATTAGAATCGTATACGTTTCATCGTTGTTTCTACACAATCCATTAGTACTTGACCGCGACTTCGTCTGCGAATAATTCGTTTATCGCTATCCCGCAGGAATTATGTAATTTTTCGGGACTCAAACTATCTTCCTTTATATCAAAAGTTATTTAGATCGGTTCAGTGACATAAGAGTGAAAAGGTAATACACAGATTGACAGTCATAGTTACGAGTACTTTCGAATTTTTAATAATAAGTAAGAACGAGAATTTCTGATATTGAACAATATCTACGTTTACGTAAATTGTTAACATATGTAAGTTCAACGACCAGTAATTGTCTCGCTAATCAACTTTACTGCAACGTTACCTAAACTCCCACTTTAAAATTTCTGTTTTTTTTTTTTTTTATAAAAGGGGACAAACGAGCAGACGGGTCACCTGATGGAAAGCAATCACCGTCGCCCAGGGACACCTGCAAGACCCGGGGGATCACAAGTGCGTTGCCAGCCCTTTGAGGAACAGGAAGGCTCGCTTAATAAAAACTTGTGAGATTTTCTATTTCATAAAAAAAACAAACTAGATTAACAGATAGTGCCGTTGTGACAGGAAGCAATCTGTCGTGTTTCGTGAAACATTGCTTAGACTAACTATCGATAATATTCGACTAAGCATCGATATTAGGTACCTGTGGTTCCCATGTGAACCGAACATCACTAGAAGGGACTTTTTCTATTTTTGTTCCTTTGAATTGCGAACAAGGGGAGCACAGTCGTAATTTTGCCAGTTTTTGAGGCGTTGAAAGCGGGACTCGTAAACTAGATTAGCTAGCGGGCGCTTCAAGATGTCCACTTAGCACTGCGGAATTATCTTGACAGTTTTAAATAATTTCACGCTATTTAGTTAAACGATTTGGCCGTCGAGCGTTTCTGATAAGCTGGGGTAGGTGTTTTTAAATTTTAACGTAGTTAACGTAACGGGTAGCGGTAGAGTCTGGCCTGTATCACTTACAAGCAGTGTAAAGCAAACTTCGTTTTGGCAACACTAAATTGGCTTAAAGATCTTTCTGCCAAGGCATAGACTCCAAAAAAACAGTCCGACAAGCAGTAATGTAAATGAAATTGAATTGTGATAAACGCATACCTACGTGTGGCCACGGTAACTTAAGCGTAGTATTGCTTTTTTTTTTCAAATCTGCCGATCTCTCCCTTGTGCCTTTCCTTGGTTTTTATGTTGCACTTAACTTCCCTACGCGTCCTTTTCACGTATTATTACTAGAAAGCAGCAAATATTTAAATATGTATAAATAAAGTAGGTACCAACCGGTATCCCCTAATTAAGCATTTTCTTAAAATTTGAGGAAAAGGACATCTTTTCAAGTGACTCATTAAGTAACCCTTATTGAGTTAAATTAATTAACTGAAAATGATGTGCCGTAATTAACTAAGAGATTGTCGAAGTCCGCTACAGACCGCGTAGCACCGCCAAAATTGTTTGGAGCTAGCTCAGTAAATTATTTACATAATTCTAATATCTTCTCGCAAATTACGAAGCCATTGAAGAGTTTCAAATATTTCGCAACGATACCTTTTCTTGTTAATTAGAGAAGTCTGTTGTTATCAATTGTTGTGTCTAGTACCAGTACCAGACGTGGTAGTATGGACTTTTGCCTTTATGCAACAAGGGAAGCCTGAGAGAAAAAAAGCAAATACGTAAATTTTATAAATTTGTCATTCGCTCACATGCACATGCAGGAAAGTTATAGGTAAAACGTACATGCGTTAGAGATTCTTTGTCTTCTGTGTTTTAATGTTCTGACCATCCGTTTGTTATACCTAATACTGAAACGAAAAGCAGGAACGCAATGAGTTATAATTCCAGTTCGCTTTTTACGGTCATATTTATTTGACTCGCAGTCGGTGGAAACATAATTTGTCGGAATATTTCGCATGCAGGGCCCTGGGACGTGACAGAAATATTTTATTTTGAATATTTAGGTCACTCTGCTGACGTAATTTGCCCTGTAGTACCATTATAAGTGTACCTAATCTGTCTTATCTTACCACTCTACCAAATAGAACCTAGCAAAAATAATTAATATTAATCGATTGTCAGTAAAAGTGCTGGTGGATTCATTGGATTCATTTGGAAGCTACTAATTATGTTGATATTTGTAAGTCTTTTACGATATATTGTGTTCGGACTTTCTACGATTCTGAAATACATCTTTGTTGCATATTATTAGCTTTTTTGTACATATGAGGAAGTTCACTGAACTTTTCGTCTCTTACCATTCTGTGGTTACCATTGATAACTTATTATCCAATTTATCTAAGTGGATTTACCAATAGTTCCAGTACCTACATATGTATAGCTCTATGTCGAAGATCATCAGCTAATACCATTGCTTAATGGGCGTTATAGACGTAATATAAACAGAACAGCTGCTGCTGTCTGCTGTATGTCAAATCATGTGAAGTCAAAAGGCCAAAGGCATTGGAATAAAGGCAATGAAGTGGTTTACCCACTAAAAGTAGATGTATTGTCATTAAAAAAAAAACTTACATAGTTTTAGAGTTCCGTACCTTCAAAAAACTCCTATAGGATCTCTCTGTTGTCCGTCTTTCTGTAAAGACCCTTTGATTCGGGGACACGTGGATGTTTCTTGGAACCGTAAAAAATGAAGTGTCCTAAGTCTATGCGAAAGAAAGTATTTTTTTCCTTTTAAAAGAAACGTTCAAGACGATTATTGTATCTTTATTTTTTATTCAGACCCGTAATTGAACCTTAGTATAAATGTCGGTTTTATTTTAGTAAAACCCACCAGTAGGGCGGGTCGTAATTATTTATTCCTTTGGCGTTTTCAAAATTTGAATTTGAAGTGGCTCAACCCTGCTAATGATGGCTGGCCACGAAGGGAAATAGCCGCTATAGTAATTCCTCAGATCAATTACTAAAGCCTAGATACCGCCCTAATATCAAAACAATGTTACATATAGCTTGACCGTTTACTCATACGACGTTTGATAATGGGAGAAAAGGTAGTCTATATATTTCTTAGGTACTCAAAACTACAAGGTTGTACACTGTTCCTCCACTGTTCAAAATCCATAGAGATGTAGCAAAAAGTTTTATCGAAAGATTATTATCGATATTTTGAGATTGTGTATGGTCTTCTGGTGTGGATGGATTTTCGGTATGGAGCATAACGCGGTAAAAAGGCGATGCCTCCTTATGACTATTTAAATGATCGCGGGGTTCTAGTCAGAATAATGTATGGCTAGGGTGGTAGCAGAATACCCCGTACCCCGGCTTTAAATGAAATTTCGAGAAATCCCTGGATATCAAACAGCGGTTTCAAATAAATAATTTAATCGTTCAGAGATTTGTTTTCAAGTCAGTAAAAAGTATCTGTAATTGAATAGACTGTAAGAGAGAAGGTTGTTATTGTATATTGTACCACCGTCTACCCATTTTCTTACCTTGGTATTTGTACACCCTATACGAGTTTAAAACGTAGATTCTTGATGTGGTGTCGCCAGTGCCGATAAAGCTGTGACCGCCACCGACAAAGCGTCGCTGTCCACTAAGATAATGGATAGACTTTATTTAGCATAAAATAAATTGCTTTGGTATTTAGAGGATATTCAGAGGCTCAGACTTACGCTCAAAACTGCAATTAGTATGGCCTTAATCTGAGGTTTGCCCTTCAATTTTTAAATTCGGCATGGAATAAAAAAACAAAAATCTGGACATGTTCACATAATATATTTAATTTACATTTTCAGTTAAAATCAATAACATCTTAGCATTACCTGCACATCGAAATGTTTTTTAAATGGCATTATTTACATTATTATCCTATTTACTTTTAGATCAGTCATATCGTACAAAAAAAGACGCTTAAATTACAATAATTGCGGTAAACTTGCATTTTTGATATGTTGTTTGGGTACACCTAGATAAGTAATATTCCAGATTTGCAGTTAGTGATACTGTACAGTTTTAAGAATACGTCTTTTTGAAACCTTCTTCACTCTGTCCAAATCTTGTTCCAGCTGACTGACCCGCTTCCTTAATTCTGGAGAACATGTAGAACTTGTCGTGGGGTATTCAATCTCAACCTCCATCGGCGCAGGAATTATACTGAAAAAAAAAACTACTGATGACTATCATGTATTTACACATAATTAGGGCCGCCGTCCGGGTTTCACGGGATTTGTCCTAGCTTGGAGAGCATCGTTATATTATATCATTACGTACACCGATAAGTAAGCCTACTAGGTAGACTCCTGAATTAAAAAAAAAAACATTATTTAAACTAGCGAGCACCTTTTTTAAATTAAAGTAAAATGGGAATACAATACCCTCTCCAAGCCTTGAATCAGATGTTAAAATATGTGTCGTGCTTGTGGTAGCTTGGCATTCATCGACTTCCATAGCGACGGTTGGAATCTAAAAACAGCAAAATGAATAAACGCGGTTCAATCAAAATAGCTTTAAGCATTCATTTGAATATAATAATAACACATCTTGATAATAGTCTGTTCCTGCACCTGTCCGATCCTGGAATTAGTTAAAATATGTCTCGTGTTTGTGGTGGCTTGTTTCCCTTGAGGAATAATTTGGCACCACTTAATTTTTAATTTTATTGTTCGTCCATAGGAAATCTGTAATTGTTATTATTACGTCATTATTTATATAAATAATTTAGTCCACAATACAAAGTTTAGGAAAGTAATTCGATATCGATGAAACTGGCAATGAACAGGAACATCACTATCACCCATACCTCATAACCTCTAAGCTATTACAAATTACCTAATTATCTCGAAGATTCATCGCCCTTATTGAGTCCAAAATGTTTATTTGTTACAATAATCAAAGTTTTAGGTTTATAAATTTTAATTCAGCTCAAATTGGTTAGCATATAATATTGAAAACACGTAAAAATGTACTCACCGATGGAAGCTTATATATTCCCGTTCATTTTCTTTGCGAGACGAATGAGATTTACATCCCAAAACAATACAAGCCATTTATACGACCCTTAGGCACACAATACCACTTTCACCTTATTTTAAAACTTTACTGTTAGGTAGAGGTTTATGAAAATCAATCACTGGTCGACTTGCAAATATTTACCTGTCATAACCATTTCAAATACAACTTAATACAGATGACCTGCTGTTCTCAACGGGAAATATGATTTTAAACACTTTTTAAATTAGTAGCGTAAAACTAGACCAAAGAGACCACTTGACATTTCAGGTGTGTACGGCCTGTACAGGCAGACTAGATAATGCTACATTTATCTCTTTCCAGCTTGTTGATTTCTTCATGTGAATTAAGAGATGTACATATTGATGTCACTAGTTAAATTTTAACGCGGTATCTAGGCTTTAGTAATTGATCTGAGAGTAATTCAGAGGAAACATTTAGAATGACTTTCACATTTAATTCGGTTTTTGGGAGTCGCGTTGTTTGGGCTAACGGAGATCCTCTTGTAATATCCGCGAAGCGTATTAGGCCGGGAATAGACACGCTTGTAGCTTGCACATTGTGCAAGTACCAAGCGCACTTATGTCAAGCTTAATGCAAATATGAAATAAGAGTGCAAGCTACAGACGGGTGTATTCCTTGTTCTTCAGTTGCCGAAGATATTGGCCACCCACCGGCGCCAACAAGAAGAGCAGGCTAAAGAGAAACAATTTTCAGAATCGAACAGCTGCAGGCAAAGTTACTTTGCAATATGTCTCTTGTAAAATGTTTAAGTAGAGTATAGAAATAGGATGGATCGATGAGATGTCGACACGACGCCGTTTGGTTATGAATTTTTAAGTTCGCCTCGATAACTTGGCTTGCTCGGGTGAATTGAACTGTTTAACATGTGGTAGTTTGTCCAATTCGAATTTCAACACAATTACTTCTTAACCATCATGTAAAAGGACTTTTTTAAATTTATGTCCGATGTTATATCCGGCGTTTTATAATAAAACACACTCTCACCTTGTTAACATGAACATTATATTTCTCCAGGACAACGATACAATACCATTATCTAGTACTCTTAATCCTAATATTCGTTTCTTATTTCTAAAGCAACCTTTTTATCCTTAGTTCCCAATCCAGAATCCCCCAAGCTAGCGACTGTCAAAAGTATATCGACTTTGCCGCCAAAACGCAATTAGAAAGTGTTGCAAGCAGACATAACGATTAATTGAGGTAATGTTATTCCTGCTTGCACATGATTTGAACCTAACAGTTCGTGCATCGATGTCGATGATTCTTATCTGATAAATTGTCGCCATACCAGGGTCGCCACAATTAGAGACTGGGAAATATATTTACACGGGTGTTCAGTTAAACTATTCCAACTACCTGCTGAAGTGTTACGGATTTTAAGACTCAGTGTAGACTGCAAACGACGATGTTTAATGACCCGTTATTTTGTCAAGTCAGTAATGTACCTACAAGTTACACTCGTAGTAATTACGTTTTATAAATTGCAGAATGTCAGAGATCAAGCACCATCTTCGCAGCGTCCTCCCGCTAATGATGTTGGGAAACTTTTCTCATTTATTTTCACAACTTCACTTGACTCGCATTTTGTTTTTAATATGACTATTAAGTGAAGTATGATTGTAAACAGCTCTTGCGCTAGAGGTAATAAATAACAAATTATTTGATCTTATTTATTATACTCGTAATAATTCGTTAGAGTTAAATATATTTCTATTAGAACCGGTTATGTTAAAAACGTTTTTTGAAGGATTTGTTGAATCTATAAGGTTAGCTAAATTTTGTTTTGTAGTGTTCTTATCAAGAATAAAAAATCTGATTAACTATTACCCCGTTATTCATAAACGCTCTTAAGCTTCTGCTAACTTAGCAATCGTTTGTTCTTATCTGTGAAATGTAAATGTCAAAGTGACAGATAAGGACAAGCGATTGCTAAGTTAGCAGAAGCCTACAGAGCGTTTAAGTATAAGGGAGTTACTCTTTACGCTAAAAAGGGTTCAATATTAAACTTTTTGTTATTTAGAACTATCAGTTTCTCGCGACTTCGACTGTGCAGAACTAGTATAGCGTTATCCTGTTTGATACAAAAATAGTCATGACACAGTGAGTTAAATGTAAATAGTAAACAGTCCTATGGTTTCCTTAATGGAATGCCACACAAGTAGGTACTTACATAGCAACAAGGTTAAGTCAATAACAGAAAATTGACGCAAAACAATACACTTCGCAGTGTTTTATTAAATAAGTTATTTAATTATGTATTAGCCTGTAACTGTCCCACATTGTTTTAATATTATTCTAATTAATAAAAAAACCCTGTTCCACCACTCTCGGATAAGTTCCTGATATTTTAAGTATCAGATATCTATCACCATTACTATTTTGATTACCCTGTACACATGTACGCCCACAAACATGATAAACATGCTCTGTCTACCTTGTAAGGGATATAGACATGTGTATATTTATAGATTAACAAGATGATGCTCATAATACTACTCATAAACTTTTATAATATTAGTAAGAATAATGAGGTAATTAAATTCAAAAACTGATGTATTTGTTTTAAATTAAACATTTCTGGAGTCAATCAAAAGTTTCCAAAGCCTCTTTAGTCTCTAGAGCTTCACGCGAGGCACTTATTCGTTGAAAAAAAGTTAAAATACTGTGAAAAATTAAAAACCCAAAGACAAAGTATGATAAAAGTGGCCGAGAGACTCACAGTCTTAATACCGCACTAATGAGTAAAAAATGAACTCGGAGGCGTCGCCTCTAACTTCCTTTTAATATCACGCCCTCGCCTGGGGAAATATAACCCAGTATTTTCTCAACAAACACGACTTCGGTATTCTGAGCCCTTACTTTCAAACTTACACTGAAACCCTAGCGAATATTTCACACATTCCAAATAAGGTCATGCACCCGCGTTCACACTTAGTATTCATTGCGTAAAATATTTCTAGCGCTATGTCGACGCGGTCTCATTCTTCCCTCGTTCTTATGTAAATCCCATAGTTATGACGCTAATAACGAGCCGAGGAACGTCTGAATGAAAATGGTTCTCGTGGGTTTCTTTTTGCACCCTGCTTATCTCGCTGCGTTTATTCGGGTGACATGACGCGCTTTTGATTCGAGGCTAGAAACAAAAGTGGAGGCGTCTCGGGCTTGCCACAAGGTACTGTACAAGGTGCTGTAGGACCTACAGTGTAGGTGCTCGTTTATTTTAATACTAAAGCTGCCAAACGGGTGCGGTTACGGTTAACGCGACAATTGGCATTGTTCATTTTTTTAAGCTGTGCTTTTAACAGCTTTATTTGATAAAATGGACTATTTCAAGCAACTAATTTGAATATTATGCTTTTACATAGCTTTGTTAATTAATAATAAATATTTTTTCGCTGTTTGATAATTCGTGAACTTAGACAGAATCCCAATCGTCTTCGTTCGGCTGGCTATAAAAAAAAACGGCGTTGTCTATGGTTTTGTCGATTTGACAGTGACACATGACAGTTGCCCTAGCTAAACTTTTTTTTTTCATTTTTGTGGCAAACATTCGATGCTGTAGCTAGGGAGCTGGCGAGCAAAATTTCTATATGATTAGCACACAAGGCAGACGTTATTAATAGTAATATTTATGCCCTAAGGAACATCAAGGACCCGGTCTGCCACCATGGTGGCGCTGCGTTGTAAATTAACAGCGTTTCAAAAATGTAAAAAAAAAAAGGTGTGCTATATTATGTGCACACGTCTGCCTCTGGGCCTGATGATTACAGTCATCCTAGAAACACAAAAAATCGAAAAGGCAGACATCCAGGGCTCTGACTTTTGTAGTATTAAATTTTTTAATTTATTTTTATGATTTAAAAAAATGTATATGAAATGCACACTTGGCAGACTTGAATTGTTCGATCAAAAACAATGAGAAGAACCACGGAAAAATAGTCTGCCATCATGGTGGTGCTGTGTTGTAAATATACAGCGTTTCAAAAATGTTAAAAAAAAAAGGTGTGCTATATTATGCGCACACGTCTGCCTCTTGGACTGATGTTTGAATTCCTTATGAAAACAAAGAAAATCGATGAGGCAGACGTTTAGGCCTCTGATATTCCAAAGGCAGACCATTTGATTTTTTTTTTCTGAATTGAATTGATTTTTTCTGGTTGGCATTGAGAAAAAATATGATTGCATAGATTTCAGCTCCAGAAGTTTAGTCGTTACCGTGCTTTTAGAGAATAATAATTAAACAAAATTGTATAAATAAAACTAAAAAAACAATAATCCCATGCAATAGGTACACACGGCAATATTATCAGGTAAGCACCTACGCACGCTCGCGCCGTATCTATCCTGCTTACCGAATAGCTTTGCTGTATGCCTGCTGTCCCTTAATTCCGTGAATTTCAAACATTTACACAGGTGAAAATCAGCGAGCAAAGTGTCTGCCACATTTTTTTTCGAATCCACGGAGTCATAGTGAATCGAATGGGCGCAATGAGAACCGTGTGCAAATGACTTAGTAGACCTTTTTTTTTTTACACTTTTAAGACTCCGTCCCATGATAATGCAGAGTCCTGAATGTCTGCCTCTTCGATTTTCTTCGTTTTCAAGATGATTGTGACCAATGAACTCCAGAGGCAGACATGTGCAAATGACTTAATACCCCCATTTTTTTAAGCAACTTCAATCCGCTGTAACTCGAAAACGCAGCGACATAGGACCTTAATTGATTGAACCAAATCGATTCGTAATGATTTAAACTGCACTCCACCTCAACGTGAAACGTGTGCAAATCATATACCGAAATGCTCGCCAGCTCCCTAACTACTGGATTCTGTCTAAAAACCGGGTCGTTCGGTCAAACAAAGGTTCAAAGTACTTTTACAAAAATATCTGCAATCATAAAGTATTTTTGAAATCGGACAAGATAAATCGGATAAATGATGGTTTTCCTCGAAATGGTTTTCGAATAGGAGCATACTAAAAAAAATGAACAATGCCAATTGTCAGTGACGAATATTCTGTTCATATTAAAAACTCGACAGGAATAATTCTCTAAATAATTGTCTAATGAATATATTTTAGGATTTTATTGGGATACGTTTAAATTTGTTTTTTTTTAATGGTTGTATGCAACAGGCCTCGTACAATCGCCACGGGATCCTAGTAATTCTGAACATCTTGCCTACTTTAAAGACAACTTGCCGGCTGCCGTCTCCAACTACCCGCAGAAGAGTGAGGCTGTAACATAGCCTTTCTAACAAGCTCTTAAACGTCGCACCATTACCATTACTTTGGTCTATTGTCTTCATTAAGGCAAATGAAATGTCTGCCACTGTTTAGCTATTGCACCCCTTGTAGAAGAGTTTCTTTGTTCATTTTGCTAAGTGGTACGTATATTATTGCAACACTGGGGCTTTAATTAACAATATGAAATTCCTTCTATGCTGGTCTGGGAGCAAAGAAAAAAACATAGAATTTACCAGCTGCTTTTCTTTCCACGCAGATAAAGACCATCGAGGGAATTGAAGAAAATCTTAATAATCATGTTACAGGCGATGCGGCTAGCAACCCATCACTATTGAGATTACAATATCCACCTAGCGCTCACAATTTTGTTAAACGTGGCCGGTTACCTTAGGCTCTGTCTACCCTGTAAGGGATAAAGACGTGATTTATCTATGTATGTGTAAAATGAGAAGTGACTTCGTCAATTTAAAATTTTCGATTAATAGATTATTGCACTACTTAGATTTAAAATTACTCTTAGAACAGGTGCTAAAAATGGATGAAATCTGACACAGATAAAGTGATAGGCGAATAAAAATCTATATGTAAATAACCGCTAAAGGGCTTGTTTTAACTAAAGGATGGCATTTTTATTTGATATCCCTCACAACTCACAACGAGCAACATCTGCAAAACCTGTATTTTTACCAAATGTACGAAACCTCACCGTGCGCACAAAATAGTCATTTGCATTCATTTGCGTTTAAGTAAAAATGCATTACGTAGAGGGTCGCAGAGTGTCTGTACCTAATGCAAAACGCTTCGTCACCCGAAGTTTGTTCTTTAACTGTGCACGTACTCTTCATGGGCGCTTACAGGATGTTTTCCCTACCTGTAAAAAATATTTATCAAATTTCTGGACTGGTAAAAGAAACGGTTCAGAGAAACAGGAAACGTGGGGCGTTCAGTCGTATCGCTTTTGATAAGTTAACACGGCTTTCCTAGTTTAGTTTATATTTAAACTAAACTAGGAAACTTAACTTGAATCACTCTATCTATTAAAAAAAACCGCATCAACATCCGTTGTGTAGTTTTGAAGATATAAGCATACATAGGGACATAGGGACATAGGGACAGAGAAAGCGACTTTATTTTATACTATGTAGTGATATTATTAGGTTATTTTTCATAATAATCATTTTAACTACTTACTTGTTATTTTACAGGTACGTTGTGGATGAACGAGTAGAAGATATAAATAGAGAGTTAAGTGTTTCGTGAGTAGTAATATTAAGATAGCAAAATATCGTACGTAGTACAAAGGTACATTGTGAAGTATTATTTCTCAAGGGTACTTTACTTTGTAAAGTAACTTAAAGTCATCTACAAAAAAGTTCCTACGCCGCACAACCCCTTTTTTAGAGTTCCGTGCCTCATAACGAAAAAAGGGAATGTGAAGGATCACTTCGTTGTCCGTTCTCGTTGCCTGTCTATATGTCACCATATCACGTACGTGCAGAATCAAACATTTACCAGGGAGTGAATAGAGTTGGAAGTTTAAAATCAATTGCTTACTAATAAAAAAAAGTGTATATAGAAGTCGTAAAAAATTAAGAGTTGCTAACTCCACGCAATCACAGGATAACTACCTATGGAAAGTGCAGGTACTTTAGAATTTTTCTTATTATTCTAAATTTAAAAGTATCAAATATTTCTACTTGGCCAAATCATTTTCCTTCAGAAATAAGGAAAACTTTGATTTTCAGACAACAGAGTATCAAAGATCCATGAAAGGCATGAGCCTTTGTCTGTTCTCCTGAATATTACACGAGGAATAATCCTGTCCCTCGGAGCCACCTGGGATAACGGATAGGCCTCCAAGCAATCTAACTTCGCCACCAATTGAATTATTACTCAATTGCATGACTTAGTAGTAGGTTAAAGTCTGTTTACCGTGCATACAAGCGAATCAATCACTTTTACGAGTATGGCCTGCTTACGATAAGCGAGGCTGCCTGCTTACGACTCTGACTGAATATCACTTGCAATTGCGTTGAATTAACCGTTTTTATGCCGTTTGTGGTGGCCATTCCCACTTTGTTGCGACCAAGAAGGTGTACCTCGCTATCTAAGTCCTCGTAATTGGAAAACGGAACAGATCCTAGGAAGGTATTTTTGTAGTTGCTGAACATTCTATTTCAAGCCTTTTGACTAAATTCGATCAGTTTTTCGTCTCATGGGATTCACGTCTGTATTTGATTTTCATAAACTTAGATTGCCGTCCACTAGTAGGTATCTACTTTTTCTCTTGTTATACTAAATACTTGTTTCTATTTCTAAAATAGGAAGGCTATTTCGTCGTACACACGGCGCATTCACATTAAAATGAAATGCATTGTGACTTGCATTTTTTCTCTTTGAAAGCGGCAGTTTATTCTAAAATCCTTTGCCTAAAACCCAGCTCAGACACATACACAACGCATCTGTGGAATATTTTAGTCCAATTTTTTGCTCACTGATTTATTCTAGACTTTTGAATAAATTAGCATGGCAACATTCCCCCCTTATAAATTATGAAAATATTTTGAGTATACTTTGGGGTGCGAGTCTGGTTACCTTCACGTGTGGTCAAGAGCTGCGGTTCCTTTTTGGATCCGTCCGGGGGGAAGATCAGTACTTGATCCGGTGCACCCTGGGCAATGGCTAATGATTTCCTGGCAGTTTCTGAGGGATATCATTGACCGTTGGCTAAGAGCCCGACAGGGGGAGGGGGGTCTTTGACCAATACCGTACAACGTTGCCGACATTTTGTCACAAGATTTTTTAATCATATTTTTGTTACTTTGACATTGGCGAAGTTATCGTCGCTATAACGACTTGAAACGCCAAAAATAAGAAGAAGAAGAAGAGAATACTTTCAGTAATAAAATTTAAAACGTTTCGGATTTAGTGAACAAGCCAGCACACACGGTTTGAAGTTGGATTGACAGCTGTCAAACGGTAATTTGGCGGTAAAACGCGTTCAGTTTATTGAATTGCCTGCTAACGTAGCATTCAGTGCAACTGTGTCGAGGACATAAAATGTAAATTTTAATTATTTGTGAACGTGTCGTAAATACTCGTAGCTGTAAAATGCAATTGTGTTTATTTGTTTTAAACTATTTGAATTGAAATGTAGCTGAAAAAGTAAAATAATTTTAGAAAGATAATTCAGAACTGTTTCAATTCGTCACGCGGTGAGCTCTCACAGACCGCATACTCGGCGATATTGCGCCGTGTAGTGCAGTCCACGAACAATAGACGAGAGGCGAGTCGAGAGGCTTCCCGGCTTAGGGCTCCGCTGCCGTCTCCGCTACCTCACACAACGGATAACAAAAGCTGAACACAAACTATTTTAAATTGAAATAGCTTTATGTGATCGATGACGACGTCTAGGAAATCTTTGAAAAGGCTCGAAATATATTCGATTCGATTTTATTCGAAAGATTAAAAAGTTTCAGATGGCTATATTGTCAGAGTGCAAAGCGGGTGGAGGGGGTAGCCTAAACGATCACAGCGCTCGCTACAGCTAAAATTGTCATTTTTGTCGCTGACTTGAGCTGTCAAATCCATATTGCAGTAAACATTTTCTAATCGTTTTTGAGATAAAAATATGGTCCTGGTAAGATGTGTTGTTGTGAATTGTAATAACACCAAGAAGAATAGCGACTGTAAATTTTACCAATTTCCAAGACCATGGTGGAAACGAGACCAAAGAAATAAGTGGATATTTTCCGTAAGAAAAAAAAAGTAAGTTACCTAACCTCTAAAATTTCACTGAAAACAACAATTTTAATATTATTGGCAATAATGTTACTGACTACCATTGTCCAAAATTGTGTGATATAGTAAAATAACACAAGATTTCATTAATATTTTTCACAATATTTACTTCTTGTTTGACAGCGGTGACAATATTGTCCATAATGGCCGCCTATCACGTGGCGCTGTCGTCGCGCTCTGTCCCAATAGTGACCACGAGACCAGACCCAAAAAGTATTGACTTGAATCTTGTGTCTAAATCCGTGTGCTTCCATCTGTCAAAGCTTAGAGGTCACACGAGCAAATCATCGTATCGCAGAGCCTAACAAAGGAACAATTTCGACGTTAGACACACTACTTATAACCCGGAATTTTTAAGTTTGAATTAAGATTTTGTTATGTAAAAATCATTTTTAATGCACTCCTTTTGCGGATTATAGTTTTTCTATAAGCAGTACTTATCTGCGAAGCAATTCAATGGTGTGTGTGAAGTTCCCAATTCGCACTGGGCCCGCGTGGGAACTATACCCCAAGCCCGTTTCGTTCTGAAAGGAGGCCTGTGCCCAACAGTGGGACGTAACAGTGGGCTGTAGATGAAGCAGTAGGTACTTGTATTGTCATCCAATCAACATATGTATTATGTATACCAAATTTAAAGTCTGGTAACTTCCATGCTGGTCTGGGAGCTAGGAAAAAACATAGAATGTACCAGTTGCTTGTCTACCCGCGCAGATGGTAAAAGCCCATCGACGATGAGGCTAGCAACCGATCACTATTTTGAATCCATTTTCCACCTATACGCCCACAATCTTGCTAAATGTGGCCTGTAGGTACCTGTTACCTTAGGCTCTGTCTACCCCGTAAGGGATAAAGACGTGATCGGTATATGTATGTATGTATGTAAATTTAAAGTCAATTCGACCTCTGAAAATGGCCGAATAATGGTTTGCGAAAGCGCACAAGTTACATATTTACGTCCGAACAGTGAAAGTTAAATAGAAGTTTTTAAAAAGCGTTTGTGTGTCAGCTGGTATCCCTGACATCCGCTTTAGAGGTTCATTCCCCCTGGTCCGGAATTATTCAAGCTCGGACCAAAAATATTGCGCAAGATTTGTGCTCGGCCATTTCTCTTTAAGTAAAATGGTGAGGAGGGGGGCGTGGGTCATATGGCGTTCTCATGGGGTTATTTGTCTCGGGCTCTTTGTAAAAGGAAACCCGAGAAAAGTTTGCCAATTCTATTTTATATAAGTCATTCTCATTGTTATGTGGTAGGGTAGGTTCAATGGACTGGCTAACAATGTTTGAGGGTGGGTGCTACTATCCGTTAAAAAGTCTTCTTATATTTTGATAGGAATTTACAAGCATGCGGATTTAACTTTGTCACTTATTTATGTGTGTGTTATTTGTGTGTGGTTTGTATTTTTAATGCCGAGGCTTGAGAGTTTGGATGAACGTACTTCAACAAAATTTTGTGTTATAAAATTAATTGTAGTTTTGATCGAGAGCGCCAGAATCTTTAATATTGACTGAGCTAAAACTACGATAGTGCAGGTCGTAGAGCTTCTACAGCGTCTACGGGCCGTCGCTACGAGCTTTCTATTAATCCATTACACCCCTTCAAGAACAATCGTGCAATTTGCATTGCATTGCTGGCATTGCTGCCCTCGATCGAGCACTTTTGACTCGTTTGCTCGTCGGCCCTCAATTTAGAGTGTAATTGTGTATTGTTCTAACTGCCATTCGAGTGTTGCAAGTCGATTGTCATTTATTTGGAGTCTACAAGGCCGATTGTGGTGCGACTCATGTCTTTTATGTAATAATAAAATTGCTTAGGGCAGGGCTCTAACACTGAATGATATATTTCCATGCCGAATTGGTACGGAGCAGGTTTATATAGTATATAATAGGTTTTTGGTTACTGTAACGTGTGACAGCGGTTACAGCTCGCAGGTGAGTACCCGACTTCAACTTCTACTTTCTTTAAATAACGAATAGTTTCATCTAACTATACTACTAAAATTATGAACTAGCGGGCGCCCGCGGCTCCGTCTGCGTAGAATTCGCTTATCGCTATCCCGCGGGAACTACGATTTTCCGGGATAAAAACTATGCCTATTTCCTTCCCCGGGACTGAAACTCTGTACCAAATTTCATTAAAAGCGTAACAGACAGACAGACAGAGTTAGTAGGGATTGTAAAGTTTGTGAGTGTGTCTCTGTTTGTTTGCTTTTTTATTCTTTCACGCTAAAACAGTTGGACGAATTTTAATTATGTACATTTATTATGTAGATAGTACACTCTGAAATAACACACAGGCTACATTTTTTCCAGATATTCCCATGGGACCTGGGCATCTCAACCGCTTAGACTTTAGTCTAGAGATTATCTAGTATTAAGAATTCCTGAGCTAAGCCGCGGATACTGTCACGAAATTATTAGAGTTCTGTTTTTGCCATTATATAACGGAACTCAGAAAGTAAATAAGGGCGGAAACTCATTGTTCTTTATATTTATGCAATTATGGTGATTTACTGCAAATACAAATGGCTGAATTGTGATAGCATCTAGGCGGGGCCCTGACATTGTTATCGCGAATGTTTTGATATAATGTTAACTTTATTAATTACTCGCTTTGTTTCATGGTTGGCGTTTGTTAAACAAAGTGAATTAGTTGCTGGCACACAACACACCTGGAGGTTGTTGCTGCCGTATTTGTTATTATTACCGCATTACGCAATAATCGAGTTGTGGAAAAGAGATGTGTCTAAAACTCTAAGGCCAAATAAAAAGTAATAGTACCAAGCCCACTGAACACACCACATTTCTATGGTAATTTTTCACATTTTGGCTGTGAATAATGGTTATTTTGAAGGCGGTTTTAAGATTTTGTAAAAAAAATGTACGCGTAACTGAGCGAGTCGTTTAACATACTTGATTATTGCTGCGTCATCGGAAGTCAGTACGTGTACCAAATTTTGATTCATTCAGGCCACAGATCTTAAAGTCACATCAGATCAGTGCAGATGAAAAAAAGTTCTTTACGTCATCCCAGGCCGTAAGTAGCAATTTACCGCCTGCTGCGCGTGCGGACATTTCCACTTCCTGGCAAGCGGTGATAAAGTAAGCCTCAGGTCGCATGTTTACAGCCCTCGCCTTTGGCTCGTGCGACAAGTTCCTACGATTTGACACGTTCTTTATTTCACTACCCTCGGGGTGTAATGTACTTTTTCATACACAAGAACATAGCTGGAGCTGCTATCCTCAGTGTAGCGTGTGTGTGGGTTTCACGTTATTACTGATTGGACCACACATGAATTACATTTAACACGAACCACAATTTACGTAACATTTTAGCATTACAACCGTGGTCATGTTCAAAACGGTTTTGCATTCGGTGGTCTATTCTATTTACCACGGATAAATACATTTCAATCACATTGTTAACATAACATTGTTTGTAATCATGATATTATAATGTCATCGATGCATTATTGTTAAAAGAAATACATACACAAATCACGTCTTTATCCCTTACGGGGTAGACAGAGCTAAGGTAACAAGACCTAAAGGCCACGTTTAGCATGATTGTGGGCGTATAGGTGGAAAGGAGAATCAAAATAGTGATGGGTTGCCAGCCGCATCGCCTATAACATGATGCCTAAGATTTTCGCTCACTCGATTTTCCCTCGATGGACGTTCCATCTGAGCGGGAAGAGAAACAACTGGTACATCCTAAGTTTTCCTTTACTTCCAGACCAGCATGGAAGTGTGTTAAAAGAAACCTTATGTACAGGCTTTTTTTACTCCCAGTAATCTTTATTGACTGTATACTATCGAACTGTGAAGGGCATAAATATATGGTGCACGTTAACAATAAGGCCGATGGCACATATATTTGACATGGCTGTATTCATAATTGTGCTCTCGACTGTAACGTCGCTATGACATTTACTTTGAGAGAGTTCCACAGTGGGTCAGGAATCAATATGTTCGATGGTATTTGCATTTAAATACCGGCGCATAGATTCAGGTGCTACTTTGCGGAGGTCTGTATTAGGTAAACTAAATGCATACCATACATGCATAGCATGCAATGCATGCATAGGTTAACTGGAAGAGATCCCTTTTAGGGATAAGTTCGCCTTTGTGCATGTGTGTTGTCCTGTATTCATCTTTTTCTTGTGTTTTATGTACAATAAAGAGTTATACATAGGTACATACTAGTGATGTAACGAATGTCATTTTTTAAACATTCGCGAAAGCGAATGCGAATGCAAATGTCTGCTACTGGCATTCGCGGGTGCGAATGCGAATGCGAATGTAGAAGTGTTCAAATTTGGCGCCAATGGGGGCTATCGCGTGTGAATTTGCCACTAGAGGCGCTAGTGTCGCGTGAGGTCCAATAACATTCACTTTGCACTGGTTGTGGCGGGTTTCGTGACATAAATTATAATTTCTTTCATTTACCTGTTGAAAAGTGATCTCCTTCGTGAAATTATCGCAAATATGGATTCTTTGGCGATGAATGTGAACGCTTTGAAAGCGGAATTAAAAAAAAGACGCGCAAAAACAAGCGGCCTCAAAGTTAAAATTAAATATCGTTATTTATATTAATAAACTTAATGAGATTCAAGATTTAAAACTTTGTTTCGGTGCCGATCTTATAAAGTCGCCTTTGACAGCTATACATCTGGACCTTAGTCAACAGTGGCGCCAACTGGTGAGCAAAGAAACGATAGTCCCCATTGTCTATGGCTTTGCTGGGCAGTTACGAGGTGCGTTCCGTTTGTATTTTGTTCCGAGAATAGCCGAGTTGATACGAACTCATCCGACTGAATTGTCATTCCGCTCGCGCCGGTCTTTTCGTAAACAAAACAAGTGAATTTTGAGGTTAGAGTTTTTTCTTGCATTAAAGACATAAGAAATATGAATGGGTTTTGGATTTTAATAACCTACCATTATCTTCAAATCGTTAGTTTTTTCTGATATTCATATTCGAAAACATTCGCAGAAATTTTGCGAATGCGAATACGAATATCCAAAAATATGCGAATATCCGCGAATGCGAATGCGAATGCGAATATTCGTTACATCACTAATACATACATACATACCTTTACTTTGCTACTCCGCGAAATAGTGAGGTTAGGCTTGCAAAATAGCCGCTCTTACGTGGAATATTTTTTATTTATGCAGTTGACATCCTCTCTGCCTTAAAAATGAAATAATCAACGCAAAGGTAATCGATACTCACAGCCAAAACTATTAACACAGTACCTATTAAATACTCCACACACCTTCCAAGCGTCAAGCTTTGCATAAGCGTTGTTCCGATATATTTGGACATATCTGATGCTGTCTTCCTTCTCTCGTGTTACAATTCCTGTATTTTTATCTCAGCACTTTTAGTATCTCAGCACTTATATTGTTTCAGGCAAAACTTTGTAATTGCGCAACGGTAAACGTGGTACTTTGTTTACATTGCTTTCTAAAGAGCTCTGAAACCTCTAAGTTCACTGAAAGGCGGGTAGTATAGTCGAATTACCGAAAAGTATGGAAGTAATTCGTGTAGTCGTGTTTTTTTGTGGAATCGTTAGAGGGCGCGACTAGATGGTTTTCCTCGGTTTGCACCTTTCTATCATGTACGGAACACTTTAAAATATTAGGTATAAACTTCAAATGCCGTTATTTTGGAGTATGATAAAAGGTATTAGGCGCAAGTTTAGCCACGTGAAGGGTCCCCTTTGGTACATAATGTATGTTAATTAAAAAGGTGTACGATGTATAGAATCTTGGTAAAATATTTTTTTCTGATTGCGGCTCGAGGATAATTCAGACGGTTGGTGCAAACTTAGATTAAGCTTTTCAAAGTATTATAAACACCCAGGTAACTTTGCACCCCCGTGCAAAGTATGGAACATGTTTTTTTTCACTCTTTTGTAGATTGTACTTCGGGGGAAATTAAGATAGTCGTGAAAATTTATAAATAACACATATTTAAAAGATACTACATTCGCACTCATTAAAAAAAAGAAAATTTTAACCGGAAGTTTGGTAAACATAGTTCTATCTAAACGCAAGGAATAGCAGCGAACGCTAGGTAGCGGGTAGTATTACAGAACCGCATGTTCCGTGTAGAAATGTCAATTTTTTATGGGGTGCGAATGTAAATCAAACCAAGTTAAGACGATTGTGACGATTTTTATTAATTCCAAAATTTCCCCCGAAGTACAAAGACAGTAAAACATAGAAAACTACTTTCCGGGTGTCGCACCCTGGTGCAAATTTGGTATTGTGTTTTGATATATTTTCTCATCATTTCCTCAATTTGCACCGCGTTCTGTATTTTCCCCGGGGCCGCAATGCCAAAAAGTATATTTTTAGCTATATGATTTTTTTTTTGTATGTTCCGTAGCTTGAATTGAGCTAATTAACGGGTGCAAATATAGATTAAGATGTAATAAAACGTATGGCAAATTGCACAGACTACACCTATTTTTTCTTCTTAGTTATTACTATTACACCATTTTCAACCAATTCCACCCCTTTCCGGGGGGGTGAATATATCAAGTGATGTATTAAATTCCATTTCTAACCCATACAAATCAAAAACAATTGTTTTTATCAGTTCTTAGAATTATTTCCTGACTTAAGGGAAATTTCACGTATTTTGCCTCCACTAGGGGCAAACATGCCTGTAATAGCTGGGGACGGAGCGGACTTTGACCCCTCTCACGCCATCAATGTCCGTCTACTACAGCATGAACTCTTGGATTTTTGGTTAAACATACATACATAAATCACGTCTTTATACCTTACGAGTAGGCAGAGCCTGTGGTAACAAGATCTAAAAGCCACGTTTAGCATGACTGTGGGCGTTGGTTTGTTATAGAGATACTTTTTTCGATTACGTCGATGCTAAGTAATACCTAACTGTTTTTTAAGTCTTGAAACAATTGACTGATAGGTTTTTAAGCAATTTATGGCTTTTTGGTATTCCGTCTCAAACCATACAGCTATCAGAGGGTTACCTCTTCGAAAATTAAAAAGTTCAGACAACAAGCAAAACGTATTAAAAAAGATTTACATTACAACTTGGGTACATAACTGTGTATTTATAACGTTGTTCTTATCTGAAAAACATGAAATAAATCGGAATGTTTTTCTGAATTTCCTGATTTCCCAATTTGAACGGTATCCTGCGATCGACGCCGCCCCATCAGCAATCCCCTCGCAAAATTGATTGGATTATAGATTGAGCTATAATCTTTTAAAATAAGTACGAACTGCACGAATCAAAATTCATGTTACGGGTGTTTGGATAATGTCCCATTTTTTACTTTCATGGGCATAGATAGATACATTTTAATACACTCACAGTCCTTGTTCCCTTTGCTTGAGAAAAGACAGACTGCGTTTGATTACAGTAGGTACAGTAAGAGTGGAGTTTTCAAGGACACTACACTTTTGTGAAGTGCGAAGCAAAAGGTAGAAACGAATGAAAAATAAACTAAAATATTCCAAACATAATTGCGGTCATATTCAAGCTGTTTTTCATCGAAAATCTAATAGTTACCTATGGAGAAAGTTTGACGATCCTTACATTTAATTTCGATACAGGAAGGTTACGTCAGTTTGATTTAAGACCCCTGTTAATAATTTTCAGGGTTTTTATATTATGGTTGACAATGTTGCCGCAATATAGATCGATATTCAAAGTTCAAATGGACGAAAACCCTCCTGACTTCAGTCAAACCACGTAAAGCTAAGTAAGTAAGTATACATAGTTTGATTATCCGTTTTTCAGACGCAACCTTCCTCAAAATATATTTAGAGTCAGTATTCTCCCTGTACGGCTAGGAGCCTCTTAGGCTTACGTGAGAGCTATTCGATACGGAGTCTGAATGCCGTCTGATTTTTACGACTCTGCCCCCACATCATATTGTGTAGCATTACATGAAAGCGCATGAAAGCCCTATTGTCAGCCCTCCAATGCAGACTTCAATTCAAAGAGTATTGCGCTGTTTTATTTGAAAATATTGCAGGAAAAGGCTTGGAATATAAAGTGCTATTAATGCAAGCGGCCACCGGACCTGGATTTATTAAGCAGACGACGCAAATCGTACTATAGTATCTTGCGTGTCAAAACATATGTATGCCACACTAAAGCAGCAGTTTTTAAGACAAATACAATGTACAAATATAAACTTATCCGTAAACACGAGCTTATCAAAGCCACTAGTAATTTATGTATATTGAAACGTTGTCAATTTGAAAAACGATAAATTATTTGCGTCTCGACCGTTTCATTAATTCGGCGTGTTCTAATAGTTCTTATCGATTTCGCTTTCAAGTGTCACACGCTTAAGAAACACAGCCCTTCAGAATCGCCCCCTCGTCGACAATTTATCGACGGTCGAATGTGCGGAAATTTTCAATTTACCGCAAACTGTAAGGCTGAGGGCTCACTGGAAGCACGCTAGTAAGTAAGGTAGTTGACAATCAATGCCGTGTCGCGTGGTTTACCTTTTAAATTCACTCACGAAATAAATTGAATGTATTTATTACTTTTACTTTTTACTGGGGCCATGGATGGCGTGAATGTTTCCGTTTTGTATTCAATAAAGTAGCCTCATCAAAAGTAACTCGGCTTGCTTAAGATTGCAAAACTAGCACTGTATGCTTAGACATTCTGGGGTGTAATTCTCTAAACGAAACTCACCTGTGAAATCACTGCTCCGCTTGGCAGACAATCATATATTGACCCTTTCGCTTATGTATTTAAGTATGTATTTACCTATATAAGTATGTTTATCCGTTGTCTAGTGCCCATATTACAAGCTTTGCTTAGTTTGGGGCTAGGTCGATTGGTGGCAATTGTCCCAAGATATTATAATTATTATTATTATTATATTATTAACGTTGGACAATATTAACCTCAACGCACGACCAATGTCAGAAACCGCATATGTATGCGGAACAAAGCTATACTCGTAACTCCACGAGGCCTTACTGTGTAACGCTCGCGTTATAACAGCATTTACCATTCCTTTCTGTTGGTAAAAGATGAGGGTAGAAAGAGAGAGTAGGCTATAAGGCATCTGGTGTGTTGGTGATGGTGAACTGTGACGGTGGGGCACTCTACGCGTTGTTGTCACGAGGACGAGCGCAATCCTGTTTATAAGCGTGCGACGCCGGGTGTGTCCTCGGCCTTAGTACTATTCTAAGTTCTATTATTCGCGCGTTTCGCCGGAGCTAACTAAACTTATTATTCAAATTTAAACTCGCTCGCCTCGGAGCCTCATTAGTTAGAATTATCTATGGGATAAAAAATAAAGGCCCTGCGGCAGGGAGATAATTTAAATTTATCGTACCGTGTGAAAGCGCTTTGTTTTAAAAAAAGGATATTTGCATGTAAAATTGGATGTGACTAAAGCTTTATGGGCAAAATGTTAATGAAGGCCAGCTGAAATAATACGGTTTTTTCTCTAGTATTTTAGATTTTATTGTAAAGCTACACTACCATCAGTATTATCCCTACTAATATAATAAATGCGAAAGTAACTCTGTTGCGCTTTCGCGCCTAAACCACTGAACCGATTTTAATGAAATTTGATACAAAAATAGTTTCAGTCAAGGACAAAGGATACTATAATTTTGTTAGCAAAATAGGTTGTTACCAGTTTTGACTTACTAATATTTGAGTTACGTCAACAAAATGGATGTACTTGCGCCTCTTTTGAGGGATGATGACGGATTGTAGGCGCGCTTATAAGAAACTCACTAGCACCTGAACCGGAGTAACAGCGAATTATGGTTGTACGCATCACATCACATTATACTAGAAACTCAGACCAATAAAATGTCAAGACGGTTTCCTGCGAACGGTGAAGTAAGGCCGGTTCAAAAAGAATGAAGACCCCAGCTGCTAAATCTCACTTTCTTTGACCGTATTTGGTTTTGCCCGGCGTCGGCTTTGATTCACAATTCGTAATCCGCCCCTGACAGACGGAAAGATGACACGTATACTGAAGAGCAAAAATACGGGGTACTTTTTCGTACCAAGTGGTATGAAAAGCGGCCCTTATTTTTGATCGTCTATGTAGTAATGGATAGAGCGCTCAACCGGACCGCACTTTGCAACTCCTGTTCGAAGACTTGTCGGCAACTTTTCCCAGAATTATTTCAACATGAATATTTCATGAGCATTTTCCTTTTCGTGTAAAATAATTTGGAAAGTTAATTTTATCATTAATTTTGAGGGGTCTCGTTTTTGTTGGAATGCTTGGGTTTAATTTCTCAAAATTTGATTTTCGCTCCGTGCCCCGAATTTTTACTGAGCTTGATTACGGGTTTCATCAGGTGTTTCACGTGAAAATATAAATATTGATGGAGGTGCAAGCAGACTGGAAACTAATCAAAACTGTTACCAAGCCACTTAGGTTTATTATTTACAGCTATTCTTGCATTGAACTGTGATTACGGCGTTCAATATGTATGGAGGAATGAAACGTTCAAAAGTATATCGGATTGGTGATCACTTACCATCAGGTGACCCACTTGCTCGTTTGCCTTCCTATTCATAAATAAAAATTACAATCAAACATAAGTAAGCAAAATAACATTAAATAATAAATAGAGACAACTGCCCGATTAACAAAGTGATGTAAAAGTTACGCCTCTCCTCGACATGTGCATAAGGCACACAGCTACACACACACACACGCACGCACGCACGCACGCACGCACGCACGCACGCACGCACGCACGCACGCACGCACGCACGGACTCACGTACGCACATTTCGAAGCGTTGTTTGACCCGGCCTGTTTGCTGTTCGCGGAACTAATAATATAGAACTTTTTTGTTTTAATAATGGGGTCCTGAAGGTCAATTTTCAAATTCTAATTGAATTAGTTGCGTTAAATCAGCGGGTAACAGTTATACAATTTCGTAGTAGGTAGTTAAGCATAATAACATACTTTCACTTTGTTTGTGCATTAATTTATTAGCAACAATAACGGCTTCTCCTTTGACTTTGATATCGACTGTTAGCGTCCGCGTCGTGTTTTGCGTCAGAGCGTCGCGTCTCGTGTCAGCAACGTCGCATCTCGCGTCAGCAACGTCGCATCTCGCGTCAGCAACGTCGCATCTCGCGTCAGCAGCGTCGCGTCTAGTGTCACAGTTCAGACATGTACGCCGCATCCAATATTGTTATGAAGCGTGGGAGTTTTACGAAATCGACTTGCTTGGGATAAGTGTTAAGTTGAAGCGAGGGAGAAACGATATACTAAAATTATAATCCCTCAGCGAGATAAAGTTGTAAATTTATATGGCTTCTCTAATTAATACACTCGCTAAAGCTGTTTTTTAGCTGTAAGTATACCTTCGCAGCATTTATAGTTCGCAAATAGCAATGAAGAGCGTTGCTGCCCGCATTCGCATCAAGGCCTTTCCAAAATTTGATTTTCGTAGCTTATTTCGTGCGGTCTCGCTCACACTAATAGTCATTAATATAAGAGTGAGAGGGATGATATGACAGAAGTAGACCCTGGCCCCTTAATCGCAATTTGCGGCAGGACGGGCAGAGAAGAGAGTGCAAAATCGAGCCCGGACTCAAGTTGTTTAGAGATGGACCGTGATTTAACTGTCTTCCATACTAATTTACCTACTATTAGGTCTTTAAAGGGGGTTTATAGTATCGGGGTTTTTGGGGTGCAGATTATAAAGTCAATACTTAGCGTCCCTATTGATGTTTTATCGAAACTTTCTTCTCGCTAGTAACTTGAGCCGCAGTTGTAGATTCGAGGTCCGTCTTGCAGATGTATATCTATAAAAATACTCCTCGGAGACGCTCGTCAGGCAAAGAATGATGACGCGTCGGTGACAGTGTTGTTGCCGCTTTGATTTATGGACTCCAATCCGCAGTCTGTAGGTACATTCCTGTGATAGAGCTCTCACTGAAGCTGTCTTTGGGCTACTTATCTGTACTTATAGGCTTTGGTCGTTTGTACAGTCAGAAACATCTATAATACGCTTCATACACCTTTATGCCACAAAGAATAAGGTCGCTGTATCCATATTTATTCTCTCGGCTGCATGTAGTGTAATAGGTAATGTCAAGAACTCGACAAGATATGATTTCAAAAAATCATTCCTAAGATACACTGTTGGGTCAATTCAGCGTTTTTACGGCGTTTTTCGTCATTATCCCCTCAACAAGTTTATTATTAAAAGAAATGCTCAGAGTTAACTTTTATGAAAAAGTATAGCAGTAGTGATGCTGGATCCAATTTGATCAAAGTTTTGGCAGGTGGACCTTCTGTTGCGGCAACAACAGCATAAAAGAAGACTCGAAAGCAAAATATTCGTAATAATCGTAGGTACTAGATAATATCTGACCTAACCTGTGATCGAACCCGGGGTAGTACACCTCTCGTTACCTCTTTTATTCATGTCAGGAGACACTTTCAAACGTTAACACTCAAAAATCACCCCCTCAAGAGCACTCATGGGTTCCAGGAGTTGCGTCCCCGAGGGTTCAACAAAGTAGTGAGAGGAGCGGTTTCACGGTCTATAACTTTTCATATTTCCGGACGGCGGGGAAGGAAGTCGGCGCTTACCCTCACGCAGAATGTGCAGTAATTCAGGTCAGGACGCTGCATATCGGTAAGTTTGAATACCGTAAATAGTTTGTTTCACACATAGATGTCCACTGCCCAAAAATATTTGGTTGGAAATATTGGTTTTGTCACCTTTGTTGCGCGTCCATTTTGATGAATAGAAAATTTGTTTCTGTTAAATATTATATACCTACCTACATAACCCTTTCTGTTTTTGCCGTAGTCGATTTTTTTTTGAAGTTAGTTGTTAATAAAAGGGTAGTTTGTAAAATATATGAATGTGGGTGGGTACATTATGTTTATTTATATATTTTCAAATCAGTACGACGTGGGTTTGCACGTGTAACAGTTGTGCTCACTTTTATGTATTTTTATTATTAGTAGCTTTCGAGAAAAATGGTAATAGACACCCACGCAAACAAACAAATAAAGGAACACACACAACGTATGGTTAGCTAATGGTTTCACAGATCACTATTAAAGTACTGAACTAAAATTAACCGTGTTTCATTGTGTAAACAAGACTTTCGCACAGAGCTTAAACCACCCGGCCGTAACTAATACATATAGATATCTGATCCTTTCTTACCTAGTAAAATACCCTCTCCGGCCCTTATTAACGCCTATACTTTTAAAATGTAATATTATTTTAAACAGCACGCTTCTATATCCGATTAAATAAACAAAGGGTACTTTTAAGCCCCAGGAGAAAACTCCCTTGTAATAAACACGGTAAGTAAATTTACGACAAATTTGATCGACACAATTTTATTGTTTTGCGTCATTTGAAACCGCGATCGAGTGTCTGTTATACATTAGGTTCATCACACCAACGTTAGCGTTATCTTTTTATCATTTCAATAGCCATGAATCATCAAATGACATTTCAGACAATGTCATAAAGATATTCAATAGCTGGTGGAGTGTAAACATAATATTTGATTACCCGTTATGAGTGATCGCCCACTTTTTTATCGATTTGGGTTATATGATGTCGGATATACGATTAGACCTTCTTGGAGTACAGATCGTGGATGTCATAAAGCTTTGGCATATTATGTTAGACTGTCTTGCCTATTTTAATGAATCATTAATATTCAGTTCCCATTCCTGCCTCACTTGCCTGGCTATTGTGATATTTCGTATATAATTATATCTATGTAGATTTGAACTTGTGTTTCATTGTAAAACCAAGACTCGTATTCTACAGTAGCTTCACAATGTTTGTAGGTATGTATGTAAACACTACCTATTGTTCAAAAATAAAAACATACACAATTGACAAACATTGAGATAAGTACATGTGTTAAGGCGATCTATAATCCCTTAATGGGATCTCTACTAGTCAACCTTTGAGGAAACAAGCGGTGCATTTAATTAGGGACCAATAATGAGAATTCTTTGTTTGATTGAATGGGAATTGGCACGCAGTCACAGCTAGTTTTCAAAAGTCGCTAATAAAAATTACTTTGACGCACTTTTCAAAACTTTATTTCGTTTTCGCCACAAGTAAATGCGTTGTAAATAGTTTGCCTTCGTGACCGCCACAATGATATAGCTGTCACTCCGCAATGTCGGCGCCCCGATGTGGCAACCCCCTGTGTCGCGGCCAAGCCTTATACCCCGAATTTCGTGTCCTGCCGTTCCACTCACACTAATAATCATTCATATGAGAGTGAGAGAGGAGGTATACGAATTTCAAATTCTAAACTTTGGAGTAGCACCCCTGGCCACCCAACCAAACTACTTGAGCAAAGGGCCCATAAAGTTTCGACATCGCCAGGTTAAGTCGAAACCGCAAGCTTGCCTGAATAATAAGAACATTTAACTGTTGTATTGTGGAATGGCCATCGAAGCAGAAGCAAGGAGACAATTTTGTAAAGCACGTATGTGAAAATACTACTCGAAAGTGGTGAAAAATTGTGCTGAGTTTGAAATACGAGCAGCATAGCAACCAATTACAGCGCTCATTAATCTTGTAACTAGTCAAATTTCAATAGAGCTGTAGTTTTGAAGATACAAACAGATTTATACCACTTTTGAGTGATGTGATTTCAGAAATCGGGCCCTAGTCCGAAAAAAATATAGCGAGACTACTAGGACGAAAAGTATTGATTAGGTATTAACTTTAACTTTATAACTTTACACGTTCTTGATAATAAGGGTCTTGACATACAGACGGACGGATGGACAGCAAAATGATCTTAGAAGGGTTCCATTTTTTTTTCCTTTATAGGCACGGAAATGGAACTCTAAAATCATCAAGAAATTTACTTGTTCTAATGAAGTGTTCACTTTGATCAATATTTGGAATAGGACACTTTTACACATACGATTCAGATACTGCTCAGTTCACCATTGTAGTACGAGTATTGTCGAGATAGCAGCCTGTCAATCGCACGTGTAGGTATGTACTTCTGCTCTAATTCCCGTAGAGGGCTCTCGAGGCGGCCCCGAAACGCGACGCCGATACTGAGAGACTCTTCATGGCAGGCGATACTGTGTCCATTCGTTTGCTTACCGAGGCTTTGTGAGTTAAGCGTTAAACAATATCGCGCGGGTTCGTTAAATTGTTACTCCCTTATTCATAAACGCTCTATAGGCCTCTGCTAACTTAGCAATCGTTTTTCCTTATCTGTGAAAGGTAAATGTCAAAGTGACAGGTAAGGACAAACGATTGCTAAGTTAGCAGAAACCTACAGAGCGTTCATGAATAAGGGGGTTAGTTTTTATCGGTCTGTTATTAAACCGTTGCGCTGCGGCTACGCCATGGTCGCCATGTAATGCAACGCTTGCGTTGTCTCGCATCATTTATACCTTTCTTCGTTTTAGGGACAGGTAAACACTATTGAAATGTCTTTTCAAATCGGTCCAGTAGTTTCGAAGCCTATTCAATCAAACAATCAAATCTTTCCTCTTTATAATATTAGTATAGAAGTATTGATAACTGTTACTTGTAATAATAATAAAGAAATACTTATTTCAGTTTGTTATTCAATCGTTACTTCTAGGAGTATTTTTTATGGCAAAACTGATATAATTTTTTTTAAAGCGTAAAAGGTAATAATAATAATAATAATAATAATAATTTATTTGCTTAATAAAACACAAGTATACATAAAAAGGAATATCTGACGAACCCCAAACTAGGCTGGGCCTGTATCTTGGGATCCTGGAGTGCATTATGCGAAACAAATAGGTAGTGTGTGTAAGTACATAATGGGCTTTATGCTATAGTTTTTGGACATGTTTTTACCCTAAACATACCCTGATTTCAGGTAGGTTTTGTCACTTTGGTTTTAGGCAAAACTTTTGGGAAGTTTGAAAATTCTTTGAAACTACACGATAAACGATAAAAATAAAAAATAAATATCTTTCTAGAGCGTTCAAATTTTCAGCTTGAAACCTTTGAACTGTCACCCCAGCAAATCAATCACCCGGTTCGCGCTCCGTTTGAAGTTAAAGTTACCCTTCAATTTAACCTAACTAGGGATCGTTTTCACTGTCATATATACCTCCTTTACTTAGATACGGGCCTATTTGTGATCTCACCCCGTAATTAAGATTGCCATAGGTTCAAATTGGCAACAATGTCGGTCGTTAGGGCAAGCCACACCGAGCCAGTTAATGTCCCATCAAATTGATCGGCTATAACCTAATGGTCCGTGTATAACAAAGGTAACTATTCCCACCCGGCTAGGAGGGCGGGTAAGTCCAGGCACAGTGTAAACAAGCATGTCATCCAGAAACAACGCAAAAAATATTCTACGGGATTTATTAACGAAAAAATATCACCTATTCTCTAAAAATGGTATTCTTAGCTGAAATAAAACTAAGTGCAGCTGATAATGGAAGTCTTGATAGTAATATTCACGTTGTAGATTATTTTATTTCAGCGAGAAATCTGTTTCAGTGACAAGAAGTGATTTTTCAGGTGAGAAACGGAGACGACCTAGTGCTTGTGTAAGCAATAATTTTACTCATCGCGTTAAATGAAGATGCTTACTTACTGAGCTTATATTGTTCTTTACTGTGGCTACGGTAACTACCCTGCGATTAATCTTCATCATCCATTTCAACAAATAAATCGCGTGCTTAATAAAAAAGTGACGTAACTCTTGAACCAGCCGGGATCCGTTGACTCTTAAATCGTCATCTTAAGATTGAAATTTGACGCCCTTTATTGATTCCCCAGAGGATTTTTATCTTCGAACCTTTTCGCAAACATACTAATACACTTGATAATGTAACACATTAAACTCTTGATAGAGTATTTATCTACGTACTAGTATGTAATTAAACAGTAGTGTTCGAGTAAGCTCGGAATTTTACTTCGAAATTTCGTTTAGTGTTTCAAAACTGCGAAGTTGTGTTGAGATTGAGAACTATTTGGTCAGTCTAGACTAAATTGATTGGGTAGCATGCCTGAATGCTTGAATGAGAATGTTGGCGGACGCAGTAATTAAATTTATCGATTATTATTTCTGATACTCCGAAAACTAAAATAGTTTTTGTATTTTACATAGTCAGTCGACAGTTCTGTAAAGTCCCTCCCCAATTTAACTTATCATGATTCTATGAATGTCTTCAAACGCATACAGTACCGGATACAATATAATTTTATGTGGTTGATGTTTTTCTTCGCGTTCTAAATTTTAAGGGAATGTCGAAAATTCTCAATAGTCTAAAAGACTCAACATATTACAGTTTTGAACGCAGTAGTACAGTACGGCGCTAGCTCGTGGCGGACCCTACCGACTAGTACCGACACACACTAACGCAGCGTGTATACTTACAGTTATAATGCAATCTGCCCACACCAAAAGGCTAGGCGCCCTCGTGAGATATAACTACAGAACTACACTCGCAATACTAACTAACCATGATAATATTGACAATTCCATACAATATTGTAAAAGTGATCGGTTATTTTTGCTCGTGAGTGTATTATATACAACATTTTAATCGTATCGCTTAGCATAATACCGCAGCGGGCAGCCTGCAAGATGGATTGTTTATAAACTGCTGCAGCTAGAGGAACTTTATCTCAATGAAACTTCGCTTCTGTTAAACTCTAGTATCCGATATCCATCAATTATCTTTGTTAGATGGTAGCTTTTAAGCTGATCATTAAAATTACTTTGGATAATTTAATTTGGGTATAAATTTAACTTGCCAGTGATGTTTAATTGGGGTCTATGAATAAGTGTGAGTATTCATACGACAAAGCGACATTAGTTACATAGATAAGATAAAACATGACGGATTTTTAACGTGTTGGTGACAGCGTACAAAAATACAACGCAGATATGTTATTGTCCATTATAAATTTATAATACATAGTAAACTCAACGATTACCTGATCGCATTAAATTTGTCTATATAGTATCTGTGTCACGTCCGGATAAAAACATTTCAGCTGTTATTAAATTTAAATGTTTATTTATCTACTATATTCAGCTGGTAGAAATGTAAACAGAAAACCGATAATTATAAAATAATTACATCATCAACATGGCAACATTAATTTCACTAAGGAGGGTCAGGGTTGCCAGCACAACCTTCGGCCCTCAAGCAAATGAGCCGGGAAAGTAATAATTACGTGATTTATTAAATAACAGTGACTTGCTTTTATCGATTGGCAACGAATTCTATGTGAACTGACAGTAACAAGATGATAAAGAAGCTTTGCCACAGATATAAAAAAAGTATTAATTAGATATATCAGAGACCATAATGGTCAAATAAATATATCGGAATATGCACTTAAGCCAAAGACATAAAGATATATTTCGATATATTTGGGTATTGTCACCGCCACGTGTATCTGATGCTGACTGTATAAAAAAAATTACAGGCGTGACTTGTCAAGCATATTTATGCAAGTTCAAATCTTATGATAACTGTACATATGTAAGAGTGATTTAAATATGGAGCAACATACAAACAACAAAGCTGCTCAGTCACATAAGTCTCTAACAACGACAAAGAAGCACAGATATATTACCTCATTAAACTCGTAAAATAGCAACTTAAAACTTTTTGATATATAATCCCTCTCTTTCTCAAACATAAACAAAGAAGCCGTTAAAAACATAAAACAATTTTTTGGGAGTTTAATAAGTTTAAAAACGCCGCTTTGCCGTCTCCCCGCCGTAACATTGGCTAAGGTTAAAAGTATTTCCCTCACAACAGCTCCCTTGTTCCACAATTATTTTTCCATGCCGCACCCTAATTGCTTCCTAAGATATATTTCTTTTTGTGTTTGAAACATAGCCTCGCGAAACTTGCGCAGAAACTGTTTCGTTTACATGACGCGTTTTCTTCTGACGTATGAACTATACTGTTCTTGGCATTAAAACATTGTTTGCGTAAAGAAATGACACGCTGTTTGAAGATTCATTGTACCGAATAATATACCTATCAGTGTACTTACAACCGCGTGACGTGAAGTCCCGTGCTCTTAGCGTTGAAAGTTTCTTGAAGTGACGTTCCCATTCGACGAATGAATGCTACCGTGATTTCCGAGGTTGCGGTTCAAAAAACCAAGGCAGTGGAGCGAGTGGAGCACAACTTTCTTGCTTACTCGAATCACTTCAAATAAATTATTAGATAACCTTATCGGACTCGAAAAACGCCTTAGCCTTGTATTTTCCAGCAATTTTTGCGCCTTCACTACAAATTATAAAACAAAATCCTCCGTCCCATGTTTCTCAGTCTGTTTTGTTCGCGATAAACTCGAAAACTACTGGACGGATTTTCATGCAGTTTTCACCAAAAGAGTGAGTGGTTTTTGTGAGATAGGTATAGATATATAATTTGTTAAGGTTTTTTTAATAATTGTGGCAGCACCGTGTTAGTATCTCTATTGCACCCGAGCGAAGCCGGGGCGGGTCTCTAGTTTAATTCTAGAAACGTGCTTAATTAGGTTTGTAATATTTGATGTACCCGAACTTGTACATAATATCTATTCGTCAAAGGCGAAGGGCCTACTAAGACCCAGGGCCGGCAACTCATTATTTAGATAAGAAACACATTAGGATACAAAAACATTCCCTGTTATTCGACAGTGACGAACTGCAACCGAATACCTCAATCAATAACATGTTATCGGAAAGCCTCTCCATTCAATTTAAATGCAGCTTTATGAGGAACCAGCAGACCAGATATCAATAGAAATCGTTGGCAACCATAGAAACAAGCAGGAAACGGGCAATATTTTTGAAAATAAGTGTTGGAATAAAATAGTCTATCGTAAAAATGTTGGGAAATGGCCCTAAATAAATTGGAGCACCCCCTTGCCTGCGTAAATAGCGCATCCGAGCTCGCGTTTCCATCTTGTTTACATTTTGTTTCGCTTTATTCAATTTTTGTGAATAAAACACGAATTTCGTTTGACGGCTTTAGTTTTGCCCTTTTTGCGAGGGTTAACTTAGCATAGAGGAATTGACCAATAAAGTGAAAATAACAATTTATCTGAAGAAATACTCTGCGACTCAATGAAAGAACACCCTTATGGTGAAAGAAAGGAAGAACATTTTTCCACATTGAAGTTATTATATGTTGTAAAGTGCTTCTAGTTTCTTAATGTATTTGACAGTTGCCGTGTTTCAAAGAAACATGAATAAAAAAAATTACATTATGGGGGGATGAGAGCGAGTAGTTTGAACAGAGTGATGCTCGATGCAGTTCAGCTCTCGATCTTAAGAACATTATTTTTCATTGATGTTTATTCAGAACACGGCAACTGCCAAATACATTAAGAAACTAGAAGCACTGTAAAACGTAAAAACATATTATACGATACACCGTTTAACATAACATACATCTCAAGCACATTGTCATGTCAAGTCTAACAAAATGTATAATTTGTAACCGTGATGAAATTTGTTGTAAAACATAATGAAAAAGTTAAATGTTACATGTAACGATGTATAAGTTTTGGTATAATTTGTGATAAAATGTTCTACACATGTTTTAAAACGTTATACAACGGTTTATAAGGGAGCACCTTTAAGCGCGCAGATGCGTAATCTTATCTCTAAGCGTCTTATATGTCTTCAAGTTCAGAATCGTGAATACAGGAAAAACGAACGCTGTATAACTCTAAATTGAGAGAAACGGGGACGAAATTACGAAGGCTTGGCGTAGTAAATATCATTGCTGGCAATTTATTACGCTGGCATAATAATCTGTTTATTTGGGGAGTTTAACCAAGGTTCCCCTAATGCTACTGAATAATCCTATTACTAAGCTAAACAGACGTTGCCTGAGTTTTGCCATCCTGTTATGCTGTGTATAATCTCTTGAAATGGGTTATAAATCTAAGCATGCCTGGCAACTAAATCAATAAGTCAAATAAAATGACGTTAACTCATTAACATGGCTTTTGTTTACGAATCTCTTTTAGAAAAAGAAAACCACAGGAGTAATATTGCTACAAAGGCTTTAAAAAATTAAATCACTTCTCGCTTCGTCCACTACATTTTACCATGCCTCTTTCCCAGGTAGGTACTTCTAAAAAAATAGCGCACGAAACCAGCTCACCAGAAAAGATGTGTACTTGACAATTCACATTAAACCCTGTTACGTTGCTCTGACTACCGCTTTCGCTGGATTGACGCGATACTAGACTATATCCTCCTTATACATTATCACAATCAAAAAAATATATAAACAAATCCCTGAGAAAGTCGCCACGCACCTGTTTCGCCTGCTACTTATTTTCGTTTTTCCATTTAAGCCTTCTAAAAACAAGCGTGCAAAAAACAGTCTAATCTTACCACATCCAAGATGGCTGCCTGACAGTTCGCACTTGCCCCTGTCATGTCGCCTGACGGCTGGCTCTGCTGACGCACAATTCAATTTATACACGTCTCGTACATGTGAATTTCAGACCTTATCCGAAATTGAGTTGGACAAATTTCATATGTTTGTATACGAGAGTAATTGGAATGTGCAAAATTTACGAATATTGAATGAAAACGTTTGAGATCTTTTGTTTTAGGTCATATTCCTAGAATTTTATGAGGTTATTGCTTGATTAATTTCACAGTATACCTATGTACGATACGAGTACGCTAGTCAGTAGGTTGAACTCTGCCGAATAGAGAACAGAAACTTACGTGGATGGGATCTTCACTCACACCAATCGGTGTAAAGCAACAACAAAGCGAAGTGAAGTAATGTAGTTTTATGTGACACTTCCTTAATTCTTTCACACTTTTTGTAAGACGGTATTACCGGAAAAAAACGAATCTTGTTTCTCAAAAAATAACCTGTCTTCGCCTTCCAGTTAATTCGCGTTCTGCAAGTGTCACATCAAACAAAAGCGTCTTCAGCAGCAAATCGCCCATAGCATAGCACATTTGAGCCGTGCAGCAATTTGTTAACGTTTCCCCTTTTTTTTTCAGGTAAACCAACGTCAATCTGGGCAGACCAGCAGGTAATCAAGATCGATGGGGGTAGATGATGTAATCTCAAGATATATTTTGTACACGAAATCTGTGTTGCCAGCTCGGGATTTCCAAGAGGTTTTGTAAAGAAAATGCTCCGCAAAATAGAAAAAATGCCTCAGTACCTATGTTAGAATAATTTATTTGCCGTCTTGTAATACCGTGGTTGCAGTAGATACATCGGATACATACCCATACTTAAGTAAGTTAAGATAATGCGTAAGGATCTTGAGTTAAGATATCTTATCTTAACTTAGACCCCGCTACGCTACGGTTAGGGTAATGGTTTTTTGATGCTATGCACCGTAGATATTGCACGATATAAAGCCAGAATTCTTTGTGAAATAAGGTATACATTGTTTCTGAGCAAACAGTAAGTGTTTTGTTTACGAACACTATTTGGAGTTCAAATGCCCTGGAACACGGCAGTCGCTATAGCATGGCAACATTGCGGAATCCGTGCGATAAGGCATTCCCGGTTATTTATCGCGTGGGTGATCGGGGATTACGTCATTTGTGAAGCTGTCACGGGGAGATTCCCGATAATTACTCGTCTCGTCAACCGACTTTTGTTTATTTCTGTTCTAACTTTTCGCGATGACACCGTCAAAAGAATACGGAAAAGTTAGCCTTCATTCGGAAACTCTATACCTATAGGAAGACACAAGGCTAGGCTATTGTTAAACCAGTGCGCTATCTCTTAGTTAAGTATTAAAAAGAGTCGGCTTTTTCTCGTGAAAATAAAGTGATCCTGGTAGAATACAATACAACAACAATGGCTTGAACGTTCCAATATAATATTCACTATTAACTCGAATCAATTTAAATAAAATGCCAAAATATGGACTTAAATAAGTAAATAAATTTCAGGTAATATTTTGAATAGAAAATGTGGCCTTAATTTTCTGTGCTTAAGTTTCTGAAGAAATGTTTTACTAAAGTTGTTCTTACGTTGGCCTTTTGACTGATTTAACTTTTGGTTTCCTCCTTAGCTAGTTTAATTGGATTTCATCTTGCGGGTTTTTTCTTATAACCATTATTAGTACCTACCGACTCTTAATGGAAGTTTTATTAGTTAACGTACTTATTTAGTTGTGGCTAGTCGTGACTAAACAATGTGCAGTTACTTATAACTTTATTGATTTATAGCCAATTCATGGCAAACAATTACTAGGAAGTTACACCAATGTTTATTTAATAGATTATTACTTTAAAATGCGAAGAATGTTCTATTTGTACGTCGTTAGACACCGATTATTTCGCAGCTATATTAGAACGTATGCCGGATATGAACATCGTTATTTAAACCCTTAATCTAAGCTGTGTAACTATATAGTGTAACCTGTAGCTTGCCTAACCTAACCAGGGACCTTACTATGACGTCTTAATGCGATTCAATTTTACGTTTAGCTGCCACTTTTGACACTTCTATTATGGATCTGACAGCGAGCGATCCAACTTTGGTTCGGAATTGAATCGCATTAAGACGTCATGGTAAGGCGACAGAACCTCTAGTGTAATCACAATTACCATGGAAAAATTTGCAGCGGCAACAAACTCACTTCAACGCAAAGCAATTAAGCTCTCAGGTGCCGAATTAAATTATTTACCGTTAGTATACAACATTTATATCAGTTTGGTGTCAAAGCTCTGAAACGACCCCTATATTTGCACTTCTGCACTTTGATACCTGAACATGCTCACGTTTTGTTGACTGCACTGCATTCGGATTTCGGACCCATTTCAGTGCAAGTACGAGTGAGTATACCTAGATAAAGCATAGTATAGGGGTGAGTTTGATTAGGGAAGCTTTGTAATTCCTGTTTGATTAAACATATACATATTGAATAACCGGATCTATTGATAAAATCAGTTTGATTCGCAGAATGACGTTCCAATAATCCAATAACGAAACACATAATAATGAACAACAATTTACTGCAAACATTCGCACAGCATTGTATTGAGTTATGCTGAATAAATAGCATAAGCCAAACTTCAGTTTGCCAAAAGCTACATGCATTCAGTTCAGTTTCATCCGTAAATTGTTAAACATTAATTTTAAACTTCAGAGTCGGGAGTATACACACCCTTTTTGTAATGTAGTTTGTTTTTTTCCTAGGTGAAGGTAAATGTCCTGAGATAGTCATATCCACACACTTATTCCCCAAAAATATCCGTCAAACCACAAAAATGCGAGGCGCGATTTGAGCTGCGAACTGCGACGAATTTTAATTATGAGTTCTTGCTAAATTATACTATCATCATCATCATCATCTCCAGCTTATATACGTCCCACTGCTGGGCACAGGCCTCCTCTCAGAATGAGAGGGCTTGGTTAGTTCCCACGCGAACAGAATTATTAAGGTCTACAGTAAAGATGCGATATCACATTTTCAGCGTTCGCTAGTATATTATTTTTCTTAAATTTTTAGAAACAAAACCCCTCAATATTACAGCAACATTAACTTGATATATCGTAGGTAATATTGGATGTTTCCAGCGACCTCTTTACACTATGCGAGGCGATTCCGACACGGAATGTGTCTCCCGCTGTATACATACGACGGCATTCGTTGTGAACTGAATATATATTTTGCTTTATGACGCTGACTACGGCGCAAAATGATTTAGATCCTGAATTTTGATGAAGTTCCAACGTGTGCGATATAGCGAAATTATGTTTTATCTTTTGTTTATCCCTATTAGTGTGTGTGCATTAAGCTAGGTCACGAGTTTCGTGTCCCCTCAAACAAATTACATTAGGAGGTACAGATGAAATATTCGACATACTTTGATCGTAATACAATAAACACAAGACGGACGTATTACTCGGGGACCTCACGTATTAAACTAGAATTAGGGGTTTAGATAATTTGTTTTCGTTCATTGATATGGACCCTCAAAAACTACAGTCTGAATCGATAGACCTATCAAATCTAAGGCGCTTAATAACTTCGCTCGCTGTCGCGAAACCTAAACTCTAGCCTTGAATTTGAATGCATAATAAGCTATTGAGAGTATACGTACCTAATACAAACCAAAACATCACCTCCAAGTCGTAATTTACAGACTTTGCTGTCTATTTACCCGTTTTCATAAAACTTGACAAATGTTGTATTTAAGACTTAAGACTGCGCCAGTGAAAAAGAGCGCTTTAGAAACTCATTCAACACAAACGAATAATATAAATAGCTTCAAACTCCAACCGTTATACCGATCGATATAAAACCCATCTTGTAAGCGCTATTGCGTGTAGTGCGGCAAAAGTTCGCTGTCATGACTTTCTCGGAAGTTTCATAGCTATCATTATTTTTACAGTTCAAACTGCAAAGTGTTATGGTTACAGCTTTTGCTTCCTTCTTTGTGCGCTGCAGGATATAGAATAACTCCTAGAAGTCTTTAAAATCTGTAGATACCTCGGCTCGGACATACCACCATCTGGACGCCAAACAGAGCGGACACAACTGTAACATATGTACAGTGCCGGCGTTAGGGGGGGGGGCGCGATGGGGCGACGGCCCGGGGCGCCAAATTTGGGGGGCGCTGAGGTCTGGGGCCTCGGCCTCCTGGCTCACCGGCTGTGTACCCTCAATACTGTCCTTAAGTGGGCGCCTAAATATTACTGCCCGGGGTGTCATGGGCCTAACGCCGCTGCTGCATATGTACCTAGGCTAAATTTACACTCTTTGATAAAATATTAGGTATCGATTACGTGTAAGGCCGAGTAAGGTTAAGACCTAACATAATAGTAACAATGTCAGCTGTTTCAATATAACTATTGAAACAGCTGACATTGTTATTTTTCCGTGATGATTGGTCGTAATGCAATTCGGATTATCCAACTCTTTTACGATGTTATGGTTGTTATTTGGGCTGAGATTAATACCGTTGTGGACGTTGGCATTGTTATGAAAGTATATATTCACACTAACTTTTTTTTTGCTTGTAGCTTATAATAGACGTAATAAATAATCTAAAACGTATAAAATTTGTTTTTCTACTCCTGTACTCCTGTCCTGTACCTACTGTACTGTTTCTATTATCTGTGATTTATGTAATCACGACCACCACTATAAGAACACTCATAATAAGACTGGATTGTCTATTCCCTCTAAAAGCACTTGTTGGCTTATGTTGCTCTAAAAGTGCTCCAAGTTTTTGACGTAGGTAAAACTTTTTTTTCCAATGAGTTTACAGGTACAGGAGTAGAAGAAATACTATAATATGCTGCGCTTTTATAGTAAATTTATTAGAAAGCGATAAATATGCCAAGTACGAATTTGATGCATTTTGAAACTGGATTCATGGAATAAACACTTACGGTTACGAAATAAATTGTTTTGTGTGTGAATTTATTGTTCGATCAGATCAACTACTAAATTGAGTCGTTGTTCAAAATCCTATTCATATAAAAATGAAATTACCTCAATTTAGCTTTTGTTAGAATGGTCCCATTTAACGGCGAGCAGGAGTTACATAATGGCCCCATATTACAATGTAATTTCTATGTAAAAGTGTGAAGTTCATTTATCATTTGGTAACAAAAGATACGGAGCCCGCATAGCGAGAAAATACTTGATAAGGGGAATAATGACTGTAAAACAAGAAAATTTGTACGAACCTGAAAATCCTCAAAAAGTTAAGATATGCTATGCTACGTTCGTGGAATGATTACTAAATTGTCCTATCCAAACCAAAATTTTAATACGAAAATGTATGTGTTGGTAAGTTTTTCCCTCGTGACACCTTAACGCCTTAACTAATTTGACAAAACTTGGCATGCACGGCATAAAAGGACATGGGCTACCTTAAATCCCGATTTCTAAAATAATTCCTACGGGACGTTGTATAATTGCGAAGCCAGTATGTCTGTTACTTCCCACTAAAACGTTGGACGGGTTTGAATAAAATTTGGAATACAGATTAAGTAGTTGTACCGTCAAATAACTCATACTTACCTACCTACCTTTCATACCGAAAAAGTCTTCAGTTGAATAGAGAAACGCCCACAAAGTCGTAGGTAGAAGCTAATAAGACTCGTGATGTTTGTCTTGAAAATTCCTTAACTATCGTTTACAATGCTAACACGTACCTTACCTACAGTAGTTGGAGATAAAAATAACATCCAACTGTTTACCGTGGGTTTGACCTTTCACGTATAAATGAATATCTAAATTCATAAATATGACCTTCGCAGACGCGCCAGTAGTCGTGGTTTCACTAATATAATGTAAATTATAATAAAATAATACCATGTCGGCACCCTAACCGCAGCAAAGCTTAATTTTAAAAGGATTTCGAGTTTGCCCAAACGTGTACAGCCTTGCAGACTATGCGGTGACGGTTGCTGCTCCTCCATACAAAATTACAATTAGTGGCTCTGTGTGCTGTAGACCTAAAGTCGACTTTTGAACAATTTTTCAAAATGGCTGAAATGCGATATTTATTACGTTGTCAACCCCTACGGCTCCGCCATTTTGATTTTTTTTAATTACCTATCGAACTTGCTCACAAGATTCCTCAGAAAAATAATCGGTAGAGAAATAATACCTGTAAAGGAGAACATACCTACTACTTGTCATGGTGGACAACCAACACGAAAGCATTTTTGCCAAGCTGAAACAGAGACGCTTCGCTTGCACTTCGCGCACGCTCTGTCAACTTTATGATTGCTTAAAAATACATATTTATAAAATACTTGTGCTAAAAGACTATGAAGGTTCAACTTAGACTTAATTGTTCGTTTTACTCAATTACTTAGTTACTTCTTCCATTAGCTCAACGTGAAGCGGCTATCAATTGAAAGCGGCGTCAGTTCTGGATTTTGAGTAAACTGAATCTTGATCTTGATATCTGAGATCCGGGTTTGCCATCTCATTCCACAGTACCTACACTGCAAAATAATGTTTACAATTCTCTCGGCCATTATTTTGCTGTTTCTAATTTTATGGCTGCCGGTGTATGACTTCTGTATTTCATCGTATATCCTATTTACCTCGCTCGAAGGTACCCTATTACGTTCACGGAGGGTCGATTGTTGAGTAATCCATTGACTTTAATAACGAAAAGAGGATTAACTGACCCATAGCTGTTGTGAAATTTGAATAAGGGCAGAAATATTAGGGCATTGAATTGCGATTTTAGCGACCTGACGTTAATCTGAAATAGGTTTACGTGGGTTGTGTTACTTTTGGAAATAGTTTAAATCTTTACTAATATTATAAATACGAAAGTAACTCTGTCTGTCTGTTACCTTTTCACGCTTAAACCGCTGGGCCGATTTAGTTGAAATTTGGTATACAGATAGTTTGAGTCCCGGGAAAGGACATAGGATAGTTTTTATCCCGGAAAATTGCATAGTTCCCGTGGGATAGCGAGAAACGAATTCTGCGCAGACGGAGTCGCGGGCAACAGCTAGTACTCTATAATACTTTGCCATTTACAGGTGCAAAAGTAGAACTTTAGAGAGTTAAGCCAGCAGCTGTCGCAGCTATTCTGAAAAATAAACCATTTCCACACAGAATCACGAGCTCCTTATGTTCCAGTAGGAGAGAGAGAAATGATCGAAAATCTCGAAACATTTTTGATATCCTTTTTTTTGCGTTACGCCATACGAAATGAATTATGTATTGTATGGGAAATTGTAACAAAATCGAAAAAAATCTTATATGAGGATAAAACAAAACTCGTGATTCTGAGTAGAACCAACATGAAATTGACATTCTGAGTAGACTAATAACATCGCTAACTACATTTTACCAAAAACACCAGTACACAGTGCTTCTATTTCTATTTTATATCTCTCGGCAAACTTTGATTTTCGTATGACTGACGTCTGATCTGAAGAAAAACGAAAATTGCCGAAAGACATTAAGAAAATAGAAGCACCTTAAGCCTCATTCTTACCTACAACAAATTCAATTCAAAAACCATGAATCGGCGAACATAGCGGGCGCGCACTCGTAAGTTACAAAGTAGCGAGCAAACTTCTCATGCCGCGGCTTTCATGCTGTCTTCAAAAAGGATTTCCATCAAATCTCCGAATGCTTATTAGGCCACTCGAAACTTGAACAGTTTCAGAGTATAAGGTCCTGCTTTCAGCAAAGTTAGGAGGGTTTTAGCTCGTGCATTTTTAATTTGGTGCCTCAAGTGTACCAGTTTATGAATAATTAAAGGTTATAATGATGGTGGTTTATTTTTGCAGCTACTCACAACATTGTATTAAAACTTCTGTCGTATACTTACAAAATTAAAGTCAGTTTACACATACGCAGTTTAATATATTTTTTTCGCTTCGCGTCGTTGCAATGTCATCTGTGGTAGGTACCAGTAAGAAATGAGCTACCAGGGGCACCCCCTGTACATGAAATCTGGTTTTTAACAGTAAAAAATGTATATTAAAGCAAAAATATAAAAATAGCCCCCGATGTACACACACACGGTGTACACACGTCAGACTCTAAATCAACAAACACAATTATTCATGTCATGTGCACAACGTTCTGTGTTGCTTTTGTTTTGGTTTCAAACTAAAAGCGAAACAACCAAAGATTTTCAGATGACTCACATCTACATCTTTTCCAGTCCAAAGCTTCTCAGGTACAGCATCGCTCAAAGCTTTCGTTGGACTTCAGTTCTTCAAGTATACAACTGTACTTACAGCCTCTGCCCAATACTTTTTGCTCAATTTTGCTTCCGATAACAAGCTATGGTAAGTTGTGGTAAACATAATAAAATTACCGATATCCACCGAAGTACAAAAGAAATTTCACATAATCGTCCCCTTGTTAAAACTTAATGCTCCTGTTAACGACAAAGGCACCAACAGTTAGGTATAATGGGACTCGGACTTATAAGAAAAGACGCATTTAAAAGTCCGTATAACTTTTCTTAACGAATGGTCGTTCGTTCCGTTCACGTAATTATTTGCTCTACTGGAATCCCAGTTTTTACTTTAGCTAAATGAGAAGAGATTATTCAAAGAATCCGTTTCACACAAATTGAAAGTAGGTACTAATGTACTCGTACTTTGTAGGTAATATTTGTATTTTATTTAAAAAAGGAACACTTTAGTACCTTAAATTTTTTATTTGTTGTTGAAATCTATACATGTCCTGGGAAAATTTACACCAATTGATCTAGTTCCGAACTAAGCAAAGCTTGTAGAGGCAACAAAATGGGTACACGTTTAAAAAACAATGAAAACACAAGATTCGAGAGATCAAACCCGGGATTTCAATTATCATTAGACTATCCCGTCGTCAAGTCAGTCAACAAAATAAAGACTCTATGAACATTTCAATTTATGTTATACTAGCTGTTGCCCGCAACTTCGTTTGCATAGAATTCGTTTATCGCTATCCCGCATGAATTACGCAATTTTCCGGGATAAAAAGTAGCCTATGTGTTATTCCAGACTATAATCTATCTATGTTCCAAATTTCATCCAGATCTGTCCAGCCGTTCTGGCGTGAAAGAGTAACAAACATCCAAACATTCTCACAAACTTTCACATTTATAATATTAGTAGGATTTTAGTTTGTCTAAATAATTTAATATGTACATCACCGAACCCCACACAAAGCCGAGCCCAAATGAAGCACCAAAATACCCAACTTACCTCTTACTTTTAGTAATTTGATAGGGCTCTTATCTCCTGTAATGCCTTGGCCTATCCCAAGAGCACTTACAACGCTGGCAGGACCGAGCGTTCTCGGAAATTTGTATGGTCTTATCTAAAATGCGTGTAGTGGGGTAAACTACGTGGGAGCGATAAGGAGATGAAATAATACGGGGTTGATTCATGAAAATCATGAATGTCGAGCGCTAAGATGAATGTGTGTAACATATTTTTCACTATATCTATATGCTTAAGGGAAGGTTTTAGTGATGTGACTACCATATTGGTGCAGGCATTATTTAGACGAAGAATTGTCGACTGAAACCTGAGACCATATTGTCCGACTTGAAATCACCAATTACTTGGTTGGGCCATTCCTTTCTATCAAACGATAAAGGGTAAGAGTAGAAAGAGACGGTTAATGACTTATGACTCAGTTATGCTAGTTCAATTAGCGGACAGTTTAAGGCACACATACTTACCGGGCCTTGTACTGTTAGTATCAGTTCGGAGTGCCCTATTCCTTCGTAAATGTCGAAACACGCAGCTTCAATATATTTGATAGAATTGTATTGGCAATTCTTAACGCACTTGTCACTATAGTCGCATTTTTAAGCATTCAGGCCCTTGGCGTATCTGATGACAGAATTCAAAAAGCGACTCTAACAGTAATTTTATTGAATCAGGCGTTACTTTGCGGAGGTCCATTTCAATGAACAAAAAATTTCCCTTAGAGGGATTGAAACGCGTCAGTGTTTGTGTGGTGTAAGGGATAATTAAGTTTGTGGGATTTATATGTGTTTTATTGGCAGCAGTGGAGGGAGGGATTGCATGAAAAACATATATATTTCACACAGGCTTGGTTATTTTGCACGTGAGTAGCGGAGTAGCAAGGTAAAATTTTTTGTTCATTCTAACAGTAATGTTTAGACGCGATGCACAGTAGTATGAGAAATTGTCTCAGAATCAGCGTTACGTCCTTTAAAGTGGTCACTTACTTTAAACACACAGCAGAGCCTCTAATTTGGCGTGGGAACCGACGCCTGCGCTGCCACAAGCCCTACTTGTTTCCCCTCAATGCGTGTGGCGGGCGAATGCAGAAGGATTTCATCTGCTTAAAAGCTTTAGAATCACTGAATGGCCCTTCAGCTGCTCATATGTTAAACACAGCGCGTATAACGTTCTTATGTTACACTTACAACGCGTTTCCTTACCTATAGAAAGTGGGGTATGATGAGTAAACCGAGTGTAATATAACACTTTTTCAGGTACGTACTTATTTATAATGTGGTTGACAAGTGTTTCCATACATTGGTCGAAGTTCAAAGCTGCGTCGAAGGGGTGACTTAATTTTTAATCCGAAATTATAATAAAATCCTTTACGGGAGTATTAAATTAAACCCATCTCAAGTAGCTCTTCCGAATTATTTTTTATCTACATCCATATCATAACTTTCCTACAATATGTTCAGGAACCATTAGCAAATGGCCTACATTAAGAAACCTGTATGATAATGTTTACTTACTTTAGAGTATCGATATTGATAATCTAATACCACACATTAGAATATCGATATTGATACTATCAATATCAACACTCTTATTACATTCAAACTTCGAACATCTTAAATAACAAAATCTCAATGTCTGATGTCTTAGAATTTGAGAAAAATATATAAATGTCAGTTGTTTCATCGATCTGCATCGAACTTTCGACGAACAGAAAATAATGTTACCTACTTATTTTGATGTGAACACGTTTATTGTAGAAAACTTATGATATGAATGTAGATAAGGTTATTAATGCGACTGTACATAATTAGACATTATGCACCAGCCACATAAAAAAAATATTAAGACAGTGTGTATATAGCTTTTATTATTATTAAAGAGTGGCGGGATTAATAGACTGCTTATAGACAACGCAGAGCCTAAGCCACTCCAGCTAGAGACGTGAAATTTGGTGGATGTAACTTGGGTATGAAAGGGATTAAAGGGGATTTGTACGCGTATTTCTTAGCAACCAGACATCGTTTTATTTTCCAAAAAAGTATTTGAAAGATTAATAAGGAATAGTGAATGTTTCATTGGAGTCGGCTCGGTAGTTTCTAAGATAATGGCCTGTTAAAACTAAACGCAATTGGACACAATTTTATTTAAAAAAAAAACTTAGCTAATCCCTCAAGTACGAGCGGATGAAGTCGCTGGCAGAAGCATGTATAAAACTAAACTTCCAAAAAAAATTAGACAAAAATTATACAGTTTTCATTGATAAATCATGTTTTACCGGTTTCTTGCTAGGCCAATGAAGGAAGTGAAATAAGTTTGTGAAATTTAGTAATTGAAAGGGATGTTGATACAAAAGCAGAAACAGTCGTGAAAATTTTAAATGCGCTATCTAATTCGGCACTATGAAGCACTCTATAGTCTAATGAAGGTTAATTTGGCTGAAATACAGCATGCATAGTTAATTTATGCTTTCATCCACGGAATCTCGCCAGCGGGCTGAATAAGTAATCTTGCGGAACGAGCTTCTGCATCTAAACTGACATTCGGAACTGACTATTCCACTTTTAGCCTTTTTCTATTAAGCCCAGTTTAGAAAGAAACCTGCAAGTTTCATTACATTGCCAGGCCGTGATGCGAACGAGTTAGAAGTCGCCGACCCAGTGCTGCGATGTGACGCGACTTGCAGTTTTTTTCTTGAAAGTCTAAACTGGGCCTTATTACTTACTTACTTACTAATAAGTTAGAATAAGGCCTATAATTAAAAATAAAACTGAATCTTTTAAATTAACGACAAAACAGTTACTCAATTACTGGTCAGAAATACGTGAAAAGGTTACAAACACGAACGGTTTAAATATGAAGGCGACACAGAGGCACCGCAGGGTAAACGACCCAGGCTTTTTCCTCTACTCGATAATTTGACAAGCACCGTGAATGGTTCTGAAGTCGAAAGTCCCCGTGGAGTTATTATCACGAACCAATGGTTTGACAGCCTCTAGCTATGTCTACAAGCGAGCTCACAATATTATTTAGATTTTAAATTCAACTAAGTATTTCTGTTGAGATCATAAACGATTATAATAATGAAATAAAAAAAACAATGACAAAGATAATATGTGAAGAAAAATCATTACCTGGTATGGACATTATTTTATAATTCTAAAAACATTGTAATCGATAATGAGATCGCGAAGTGAGCGATATTTCGTCTTACACTTTCAAAAAAACTTCATTAAACTTCTTTTTTTATTGTTATATCTGCCGTCAGATCTTTTGAGAGTTTAGTGGCGATTGTGAGGAGGTGGACCATCGACCAACTCTCACGTCCTTAAGGGAACACATTAGGCCTTTTTAGTCGTTTCGTTATTAAACTTGTAATAAAAAAAACAAGCGTGTAAATTTTTCAATACGTCATCGGCGCATTTCAGTCGAAGATATTTACATTCTGCCGGTTGGTATTTTGAATACTCAGAATAGATCAATTTATCAATGTTGGTTCTGTCAAACGTAACCGCCGTGGTAACATGCGAGACTGAGCGCTTTCGGAAACTCAACTTTTCCGACGTGTTTTTGACACGCAAGATATTTCTACTAGAGTTATCCACTTAATGACAGGTCCGTGGTTAAATTATTAGGGGTATTTATTAGTCTTCCAGGGTGGTTTGGGAGCAAAGACAAAACATAGAATGTACCAGTTGCTTCTCTTTCCGCATAGATGGTAAAAGCCCATCGAGGGAATGGGCGAAAATCTTAGGAATCATGTTATAGGCGATGCGGCTAAAAACTAGTGTCCGACCGAAGTTTCGGTTTCGGTTTCGGTTTCGGCCAATTTCGGCCAAAAAAGTGATTTCGGCCGAAGTTTCGGTTTCGGCCAAAATCCGGCCGAAACCTTCGGCCGGGCCGAAATTACTTCGCGGCCACTCGCGGCTCTCGATCGGGGCTTAATTCGGGCGTTCTCAACCGGGTAGGTATAGGTAATGCATCGGCGGCCGGTCCAGCTGGGACCAGCGACAATAGTAAGCATGCAGTTTGTGATGTTTGTTTGTGAACCACGTAGCCCGCGACAAAATATGGTGAATGTTGTCTATTTATTAAATTATTATTTACTTTTTAGAATCTGTTACTGCATTTTATGCTGAGATTAATGAACAATACGTTTGATATTAGGATTGTGAATTTATTTAGTTTAGACGTGATAAGAATAGGTTGTTTGTTTTGAATAATATAATACCTATGCCGCGAATTAGTGAAGTCTTGATAACAGCAGTAAAAGAATACCTTATTAACCCTATTACTATCCCTTACATATGTAGGTAGGTATGTTATTTTAAATAACAAGTAAATAACTTAACTAACAAAGTTATAAATCGATGGGTCCTACGTATAACGGCCAATCCATGAAAAAATTACAAGTAAATGCTACCTTAAGTATAATCAAACATAATTTAGACTACCCTATCTAGAATGATTTAGATTAGTCCATATACGTTGGACCCATCGAAATAGCAGATATATAACTTATTTATTTGCCGCAATGAATTGAAGACCTACTCTTACCAAGTAATACCTACCTTTTGACAGAAAAGTTAAATTTGTCATAGTTATGCTAGGGTTTGTAAACAGAAAAAAAAGTTAATAGGTACTCTAAAAACAATAATTAGATCGAATTTTAGTAAGTTTTTTTCTGTTCGTAAATAAATAATAACTTGTTAAGTTTGAATTCGATAAAATTGTTCAGATGTGTGATTTATGCAAAAGTTGATTTATGTTTAAGCTGTGATTTATCTTGCAATTGACTTTGTCCAGGTATTATATTAATTAGCTAACTTTGTTTAAAAGTTTAAAAATTTGTTTTTATTTGGTTTAAAATTTCATATTTTACCTCTAATTATACAATACAATACAATAACCCTTTATTGAACACCACATACCTATAACAACCAAAACAGAAAAAAGGTATACAGAATATTACAAGGTAACAATAGGCGGCCTTATCGCTACAGAGCGATCTCTTCCAGGCAACCATACCTATTTCATATTTTCTATTTTATATCTATTTTCATTACAAATAAACGTTTTTTATTTTGTTTAACAAAAAAATAAACTGTTCTCATATAAGAAATCATTGTAAATAACCTTTTCCTTACGATTTGTAGAGTATTCATATTCATATTCATATTCATTTATTGATTGCTTTGAATATTTTGATAAGTCTTCAAAAATTTCGGTTTCGGTTTCGGTTTCGGCCGAAATCAGAAATAAACCGAATATTCGGTTTCGGTTTCGGTTTCGGCTAAAAATCGTGTTTCGGTCGGACACTACTAAAAACCCATCACTATTTTGATTCCCCTTTCCACCTATACGCCCACAATGATGCTGAACGTGGCCTTTAGGTCTCCTTAGGCTCTGACTAAGACGCGAATTTTAAGTTAAAAAACCTACACTCAGAAGTGAAGACGTGCCAAACCTACTTTTTTATTGTTACATTCACTGTCTTGTCTTATAACAGTAATAATATTACATCTTACTTACCTACATGAAAGTAAATTTATCAGGTACTTAGATGATTACTTTTATCTTAAAATTAATCCTTTTCTTACGTCGAGAGTGATATTTCATTTTGCTCTCTTGGTTTGCTTTCCTTGTGAATTGGTGTTTTCTTCTTTTAAGTGCTGCGTCATTCTTATAATACAGAAACTCGTTTTAAGGCAAATATTTTTGCGACTTGCGTCTAAGCTCAGTTATTTTATCAAATTGAAATCGGAAATAATTCTCAGTAGCAAATATAAGTTTACAAAGCCGTGGTAGCCCAGTATCAACGTTCGAACCAAGAACTTACACCTCACATCACCTCGAATTCGATTTTCGAAGTTCGTTTTGTGCCATTGCGCTCACACTAAACAGTCATTAATTTGATTGAGAGGGACAGTATAATACGAACTTCGAAAATCGATATTTGGAGTTGGTAGCTCTCCCCGTTTTCGACTCTAGCGTATGACAGCTAGCAGTACAATTTAGGGATCTTTAAAAAGCGAGCCTTCCTGTTCCTCAAAGGGCCGGCAACGCACTTGTGATTCCCCAGGTCTTGCAGGTGTCCCAGGCGACGGTGATTGCTTTCCATCAGGTGACCCGTCTGCTCGTTTGCCCCCTCTTATATATAAAAAAAATATATGTTAAAACACTGTAATTACTCCAGAACTTTTAATTTTCAAGCTTAATCTCAAACACACTACGAGTACAACTGATTTTGATGAAATATGGCCAAGATCTATCATGATTAAATTGGTCATCAGCATATATCGGCCGTAAAAGTCGATTTGCAAACGATATCATAATTTACTTCATTATCGCGCGGCCAGCGTCACAGTAATTAAGACCGTATCGGGCCTCGTTAGGTCCCGGAGAGTGACGCAAAGTAAACAGGGGCCTTATTGTGTGTATTAGTCTCCATCAGGAACATTACGGCCACTTTTTCAAGTTTAAATAAGCAGTCATAGTTTTTTGCAATGAAACTTTACGATGACGTGTTCAGTAAATAAATAATGGTAGAAAGTCATATGCGCGTGTTAACTACCTATTTGAACACAACAATTGAAAAATGCGAAATGTCTAACACCTCAGCGTAATGCTGAGCCAGGGACCGTTTCACTTTTGCGAAGACAAAGACACACACAACGCTGAGCATCTATTTTTAATGTCTGTGTTTTTTTTTCTTGTTTTTTTTTGCTATAAAATTGTGTATATTCTTTTATACAATACAATACAATACAAATACTCTTTATTGAACACCACAAATCAGTACAAAACAATACAGAAACAAACTTACTTACTTACTTGTGTGTCTTGCAAAAAGGAAGAAATGTCTTCTTTCTTTCTTTAAAATATTACAAATGCAAACGTGTCCCTTAAAAGATCTCTGTCAGCTAACCCAATAAATGGTAGGTATATATAATTTAGAAAACTACGCTAGTTCGTCAATAACCGTTGGCTGCACATAGGATGTCATAATATCTAAATGTCGCTTAAGCTCTTATATGCACGTCTCTCAGATTTACGACGACAGTCCCATCTCAAATGTCTCTACCCTTGATATTTGGCGCGGAAATAGATCAAATTTCATTCTTTTAGTTGCCTGACAATGAAAGTCAATTCTGTTGTACTTAACGATGTCAATGTTTAACAGTTCATTAGATAGATACCTCTTTTTTACACAAATTACGAGCATTAGTCTGTTCTTCCATGGTGATCTGGGAGCAAAGAAAAAACATAGTACATACTAGTTGCTTCTCTACCCGCGCAGATGGTTAAAGCCCATCGAGGGAATGGGTGAAAATCATAGGAATCTTGTTATAGGCGATGAGGCTAGCAACCCATCACTATTTTGATTCCATTTTCCACCTATACGCCCACAATCTTGCTAAATGTGGCCTTGACCTGTTACCTTAGGCTCTGTCTACCCCGTAAGGGATAAAGACGTGACTGGTGTATGTGTATGTACGTATGTATTAGTCTGAAAATGCTAAGTAATAACAATACATGTTTAAGAAACATTGATTCTTCCAATATTCGTCGAATTTGCTTTTCGGTTACATACTTAACCATTTTCTTTTACTAAATCGTTTAAACAGAACGTGCCTTTCTGCCGGCGCCTCAGGCCTTATTAAGACGACGTTAGCAATCCGTGTGACGTAATAAGGCCGCGTCTCACGAGGTCACTTTTATGTTTATTGGGTAGGCGACATTTGGCGAAAGGGTCTTAGTCTGCACTTACAGTAATGACATCGATAACAATCGAGCGACGTTCGACGGCCCTTTACAAATAATTAGCTGTCAGCGAAGTTTAGGTGGTGATAGGGTGCGTGAACACGGTGGTGCGTGCCCTATAAGTCTTTTGTATGGTTTTTAGAGTTGCCGAAAGGTTGCCAACGTGGCTATTAATAAGGCGGCGCTGTCCGGTATTCTGCCACAGGACTGCATCTATTGTACCTTTATAGTTAGAGACTGAGAGTCAGCTTTTTTAACACTATCGAGAAGAAAAGAGCGAATGCCCGCTTCATTAAAATAAGATTGGTAATACCAGTCCATACACACCATTGTGAGCAACTTGAGGGTTGAGATTTTTCTTGGGGAAATTCAGAAAGTTTTTCTGACCGAATGAAATATGATACTGCTACTGGTTTTGCATAGGTTTATTCATAAGCTTTATTGTAATCAATCGTTTATAAATACTCAAAACAAGCCCCTCGAAAGTGTACGTACCGGCGAAACAGCTCTACAGATCAGAGCTGTTTTCTACAAAATAATGTCTACAATTGTAGGGTATCTACAGTGCCTTCGTAAAACTGGCCGAAGATTGTACGTGTAAAATCATACAGAGTCGCGGTTTCTACTCATTTGTATTTAATGAAAAGGGAGTTGTTCGTGTAAAACCCGGGTTCAACGCAAAACCACGACCTTTTTAGTAATGCCGAAACGTTGAGTTAAATAAAACATTGCTTCTACATGATATTTATCGCTGACTTCTCAACATAATGTCGGATTTTATGTATTTTGTAAAATATATTCCATGCTTTGACAAGTAGTGATTCAATTTGTTTTTCCTTTTTCTAAGGTTACCATCCCGTGGTTGGTTCCTTATAAAATTAATTAAAATCGGTTCCATTCACATTTGAAGTCTGTCAAGAACTCTGTTCAAAAACTACGATCACGGAACAAGATCCCTAAGGTCACTTAGTTTCCCATTATACAGGCAAATTTCCTGTATTTGTAAACATTTACGCACGCATCAGTCAAAAGTGGTAAATACTGTATCAAAATGCGTTAGGCTTATGCAATTATGTCTTCGAATAAAAATTAATCGCCAAGCGCCCACAAAATGGTCACATACAGCGCTACCGTGCCCACCATTTGCCGCTATCTGACATGAACATAACTGTAAAATCTAATTCGTATCATTACGTTGAAACCGCACTCATTACATTTCGAGCAAGTTATAATTAGCGTCAGAACTGTTAATAAGAAAGTGCGTTTTCGGCAATTTTCCACATACAATTCATTGTATTCGCTATGTTTTCAGCGCTAGAGAATAGGTTTCTGGACACAAATACAAAACAAAGATTAATGAAAATTAGATAAGGAGAAAGAATTGTAGGTAGGTACTGAATCTTTCAAGGAAGTTAACTAAAAACATGCATCGCAGTTCTTTTACCATCACTGATTGGATGAGAAGTATGTCTAGTTTTAACAGGCTTGCGTTTGACATATTTGGTCTAAAAATGGATCTCGCTAGCCTAGTAATTAATTGCTCTTTCATAATGAAAATGAAAGTTTCATTAAACCTTGTAGGTAGATCTCCAGACTGCCAAATTTTAGCGTTCAAATAGATGATGATAATTGGGTAGATGTTGGGTAGATGTGATAGCAACTAAAGTCACTAACCGAATCAATGGACATAACACGTCAAGTGTCATTATTTAAAACATTTCACTTAACTACATATACTAGGATTCGCATAAAATTCTACGCAGATGGCTGGCGCCGTGCCAAGAGGACTTGACATCGCCTCATATGGGCACAATCGATAGGATGCAAAAGTTACTGGTTTAGAAACAATAGAGCACTGATACGTAAGCTCTGCTGGAAACTATTGCGCTGGGGCCATCGCCGACGATGAGCGAAGAGCGATTAGAGGTAGAAACTAAAAACGAGCAGGCGAGAAGCGAGTGTGTGATGTATTGTCGCTGGGCTACAAGGAAGTGTTTGAGTGGGACGGGCGATTACTCGCACCACTCGCTTCGTGAGTTTTGATTCTGACTGCGAAGTGAGCATCATTGTCATTCAGTGAAGCATCACCGACACGGGATCTATATTATCTTTTGTTAGTTTTTTGAGCGAGAAAAAGTTTTCCTCGCCCGTGTGGGACTAGTGCCTTGAGGTAACTGCAACGCAACAGCTCAATGAGTATGGCGGTCGGGAAAAGAAGAGATAGATCACCGGAATTTTGTGTTGTTTCGGTGCTTTTATTCGTACATACATGGTTTTACTCGAAGATTATAGTGATACAAGGATACAACCCACATTCGTTCGCAAACAACACTAATCCATGACGTCAATCGAATGCCATGCCTGAATCGCAGTTTGACTAACTTACTGACCGACAACCACTGAAGGTGAGACTCGGAAATTTAGCATCATAGACGTGCACTGAGTGGGGATTTTTTGCAATTGTTATGGGTTTGGTAATGTGTTATCTCAGTTATTTGACATGCTAGTGATTATACTATAACAGCTAAAGACAGTTTTGCCACGTAATAAGAAGTGATAATTTCGAGTACATTTGACAGGCATAAGAGCGCACTAAGAAACTTGGATAGAATAGGGAATTAGCCTACTTTTAATAACTCCACGGGGGCGAAGCCAGGGGGTATAAGCTAGCGTTGGTATAAGTACGCTAAATACCAGCTATTCACTGTAAATCTGTACTAAAACAGCGTTGGATTAAGTTTTATCTCGGGCCGAGGCAGTCGCACTGTTGTTGAGAAGATAACACTTGCCTACGAGTAATTCTTGGAACTCCCATTACCGTCTTGTGGGGCTATCGGCAGCTCTTATACAGCTTGTCTTGAAAGAGGAATAACTCGTCTGCCTTTTCTTTGTTTAACTATTTGACGTGATAATGTCAAACGTTTGAGGAAACATTAGAGCTGACGACCGTATAGCCTAGTGGTTAGAGATAGGTATGAAGCTTGTGTAGAATTACGTATGCAAAATAAGAATGTTTGCGCTCGAGTCTTGGGTATTTAATATTAAGTGTGTATATCTATTTAAGTATGTCTATCCGTTGCCTAGTACAAAACTCCTAAATTTGGGACTAGGTCAATTGATGTTATATCCCGTGGTATTTGTTTATTTTGTTTATTTAGTCAAGTTACCTACTTAAAAAGGTGCTCTACTTCATTCCGAACAATTATATAAATAACCGAGGGTAAGTCGAAACTTTTGAAGGAGACCACATTTCCCGCATTTCCCGCATTATTGGTAAACATTCTTACCGGATTTCCTTTTATATCCCTCTATTCGTACTTGTCCATACATCGCGAGCACGTTAACTCGAAAAACGAAATTACTTCGCTTTTACTTAGCTCTCCGAAGTTTACCGACCCCTGTATAGCAAAGAGCATAAATAAATTACTCATATGAAACTTTTTGTTTGCCCTCGCATTTTATTACGAGTTGACAAACGTTATTTATAAAGGAATGTAATATGTTATATAGACAGCGTTGTTTGCTCCACATATTGTTCGTAGGTTAGTTCCTGCGATGTGTATGATTAACATAAATAATCTTAGGACAATTTGACATTGTTTATCGTAATTCCAATCTACTCAAAGCTTCTACTACGGATACAAGTCAACGAGTTAGTATACTTGTTACCATAAATAAATGAATACTTGAAATATATATTGCCTAACTGCATAACCACAACTACACCCGCGCAGGATTAAAATTTGCAATGGAGCTGCTAACCACTTTAATCCGACCCTGTCGCCAGACCCTTTCTTAGCGGATGCCTACGTCATAATAACTATTTGTGTGGCCTGCGTGCCAGGGTTGCTTTTTATACGAGTACTAGCTTCTGCCCGCGACTTCGTCTGCGTAGAATTATACATAAAAACCTTCCTCTTGAATCACTATCTATTAAAAAAAACCGCAGCAAAATCCGTTGTGTAGTTTTGAAGATATCAACGTACATAGGGACATAGGGACCTAGGGACATAGGGACAGAGAAAGCTACTTTATTTTATACTGTGTCGTTTAGAAATTTAATTCCTAACGGTAAAACCGTAAAAGTAGACATAAAAAAATCATGAAGTAAAAATTCTTTGATAGTAAAGGCATGATGTTCCTTTTTTCATATCATTATACTGAAATGTGAGGAATGTTACTGGTGTGTGTGGTCTTGATATTGGTATTTATTTGACCGAGTTAAAAGGGGCTGCTACACAGACTTATACAAAACAAAATATGGCGAGTAAGCCTTAAATGTGTACGCCAATTGTTTTAATATGTACGAACGACGGTGGTATACTTACTAAAAATATCCGCTCATTTCTAAGTGACTCAAATACATTTCCTTATCAATGGCGCTACGCGTTAGCAATATATTAGCGGTCAAGAGTCCGATGACCGATTGATAAGAAGCAATGAATTGAAGTCAAGGACTTTATCTTTCTCACGATTACTTCATATCACAGTAATGCAACGAAACATGCGAAGTAGCTAGTGACTCACTGACTGAGGTTATTATTTCAAGAGTATCGATTGTATACAACTAGGGTAGCCAACATTTTTTCAGCAGTACAGTACAGTATTTTTCAAATAAGCTATAAAAATATAGTGCACTCCTAAAAAATATAGTATTTTATGGAAAAAATTAAAAATAGACAAAGATATATTTCTGACTTAGTTATTTATTTTTATAAAAAATAAATATGTTTGTTTTTCAAATTGCATTCGGTGTTGAAAATATATTATTTTTCCGTACCTACTATATATTACTTCAACAGTATATAGTACGCAGACTCGAAATATAGTACAATACTATATATTATAGTACGGTTGGCAACCCTATATGCAACTAAGGATAGGTAATATCGATTGTATCGATACTATCAGTGTTTTCGTAATTTTCTGTACAATAAGTACTATTTACTACATACATACATAAATCACTTCTTTATCCCTTACGGAGTAGAAACAGCCTAGAGTAACAAGATCCAAAGGCCACGCTAAGTACAATTGAAGGCGTATAGGTGGAAAACGTAATCAAAATAGTGATGGATTGCTAGGCACATCGTGTATAATATGATTGCCAATATTTTCGGGAATGGTCTATGGGCTTTTACCATCTGCGCGGGAAAATAAGCAAGTGGTACATTCTCTGTTTTTTCTTTGTTCCCAAACCAGGGCCTTACCATGACGTCTTAATGCGATTGAAGTCCGATTCTTTACTTCTGCTAGCTGATACCGATGCCAATTGTCAGCCCATACATGGCACTGTCAAAATAAACACGATGGCGATCACGAGCGAGTTCGGTAATAAGCCTACGGAATGAGATTTAGATCTCGCTTGGACACTTTGCTATTTAAGTGGTCTCGCTCTTCTACCACTCAGGAGACCACTGAAGCAGAGATACATTTTTGATCACCCCCATATTCCATTGTCGCGAGACACGTAACAATCAAAAGTTACTAATTCAGGAACGTAAACAAAAAGCCTATTCCCCAGTTGTTATGTTTATGTACCGCAGTGAACAGCGAATTAATCGCCAGCTAGTTCATTACTCGCAAACAATGTTTTTATCTCGTGACAAACGGGGGCCGACAGCGACGAATGGGTTTGGTATCGGGTCTTCTGTTTTCTAAGCTGTTGCAATGGACGGTTTAATTAAGAGGGAACTATTCGTTTTAAGAAGACTGGTTGTACGTCAAAAAAATTGTGTCTTTTACGAATAGGTTGTATACTAACTCTCAGGGTACTAATCATCATCATCTTCAGCCTATATGCTGGGCACAGGCCTCCTCTCTGAAAGAAAGAGCGTTGGTTATAGCTCCCACGCTGGCTAAGTGGGGATTGGGGACTTCACACTTTAAAGTAAAAAAAAATGTACATAAAACACATGAAAATAAAAATTACATGACAAATAGAAATATAAAGATGAACTTGTCCTGAAAGGGATTTCGCCCAGTTAACCTTACTAATGTTAGTTTATTTAATAACAACTATGAATAAAATCAGGTACAATGAATAATGCTACCAAATTACATTATTAATCGAAAAAAATGGTATCGTATAGTAACAAACAAAAATTTTTCTCTCAATGTGATCGACGAAAAATATCACGTGAATATTCTTCCATAATTTGTTTGATAGTAGGTAATTGTCTTTCCTGTTTTCGCGAGGACATAATAAACCATGTGGGGATCTTATTTCGCGATCTGATAGTATCTGTTATAACGCAAGGAAACGAGCCATTTTTATGTCTAATATGTTTTTCTTCTTCATAGGAATGTAAAAATACATAAGAGTTTGAAAATAAAATGCGTCGTATTACCCAGATTACGTTTAATTCCCTTCCTCCCATTTTAATAATAAACAGAATACCGTCTCATGATATTTGAATGTGTATAACATTACTAGCAACAACTTATTTAAAATACCTTCTTAATTGTTTCAGGTACCAATGAAAATCAAGTGCGTCCCTGGCTCAAAGATCGCGGCAGGCTCCACGAACCTATAGCAAATAAAACAACTGTTGCACCATAATGTAACATACCGTGAATCACTTTCGGAATCAAAAACCCTCAGTTACTACAACGATATCATGTCTGTGTATTATAAATATATCCTGCGCGATTGACCGCTAAGATCATAAGTCATCTTCGGGCGCATGAGCGTCATACTAACTAGGAGTCGAAGTGGTCACCATGGCCGAAATCAGTCGGAAGAATCATCATCGTCATCATGTCTGTGGCAAACAGACATCATCATCAGACAGAATCGCGGTTCTAGCCTTTACTCTTTCTATTGACGCGATCACACATACGTCATCTGTTCGGAAATTAGTTACTGGACAAAGGATAGCGACTATACTGAAAATGTCCTCCTAAATCCAAAGACAACTAATGGATTTAAGTCACAAAATATTTGCCAACGTTCAGCCAGTGCTGTTCTTATCGATATTATAAAAATAACGCTCTGGATACCACCTGAGGTCTAACTTCACTAAAGTGCAGGTAAATATTTGAAATAACTACGTCACATCGCTTTATAATTAAAACAATAGTTTTATTTACATACTATGAATAATAAAACTACTGGAAATTCAGGTAATAAAGCAAATGTGTCGAGTAATATTGATTTTCGAAAAACCATTAGAACGACATTGATTTGCCTGTATTGTACACTGAGTTACATCGATATTTTTTATTGATATTTTTTACCTTCGACTTAAAGAGAATCCCAGGTCTGGCAACATTATAGGCATTACAGCTTGTCAAGCTTGTTTGCCTAATTTTAAAGCCGATTGCAACACAAAAGTCGTAGAAGCATTAGTGTCTCATGCTTTTAGCCTAATAGAAGTTAGTAATGTCCGTTTTCGATAAAATTACGATTGTATCGTGCTTAAATGGCATTAGATAATAAATTAGCTATCAACCTACAAATGGCGTTCAATCAGAAATCATTGGGTGATACAGTGTTACTGAGTAACAAAGCCGAATTCTGCGGAATGAGTTTAAATTTATCGACCCGTTGAGCATTCCGTTTAATAACGCTGAGCGATGTTGTGGCTTTGGTCAGCTTTTTTCACAGTCCAGAAGGCACAAAACGCGATTTAGAAATTAAAAGTGTGCTGTACTTAATTGGGTTTTATGTCAGTAACTTTTTTAACATTTTACAAGCGGAATTGTGCTGGCGTCAAAGAAAAATTTTAATTATTACCTACAATCCGCTTGAGCACCGAATAAATATCAAATCAACAGTGCTATCGCTACTGAAAAGGTTGAAAATTTACAGGATCGATGAACATGGTCTTGTGTTAAGTCCAACACTCGCGCTGGGCGAGTGCGGGGTATGAGGCGACGTGCGGGCGCGGAGCACACGCCCCGCTTCCCCAGCCCGATGCCTCGGAGCTTGCGCGCAAACTGTACCTACGTTGAATACTTCTGAACGCACTAGAGACAAACGCTTTAATTTACGCAGGGCGTCTTAACGTGACGTACATATCCGTGGCAATCCCATCCCACCGCTAACTTGAGTAGTAATCCCAGACGTCACGCGAATGTTTTAACTACAACATTTGCATGCGAATCTCTCAAGCCCTCACATCTCAGGAAATACGCAAACCGAGCTTCATTACCATACAGTCGCAAACTGCCGTACAATGGAAACTTTCTGAGAGATCACTGTTTCTACTTTCGGTATGAAAATTTAGTGAATTTTTATTAGTTGTTAAATTAATAAACATCTTTGTATTTAACATGATACAAATGGAACGACCCCTTTAGATGGATAGGAGTTATTTTCAGAGGTTTGTTTTTAATTCCCATGGGTAAGGCGTGTTTAATTAACTTTTTTGAAGGGTACTGTGATGTTTACCGATTTTTTTTCACTTTTGTTGTTTACTCGTCGCTTAAAAAAATAAAGTGGCAAAATTGTGACTCGGGAAAAGTAAACATTATTTAATTCTCTAGTCTACTACAATGTTATAGTTTGATGATGATATGTTTTTGCAAGCACACCCTTATACCGTTACTACAGTAAGCTTTAAATGTACTGTCACAAACATTTCTTAAGCATTCTCCCAATGAGAAGGTACTCCGCTTCAAACAACCCTTTGAAACAGGATGATCTCTGACCATTTATTAACATTAACAAAGACTTAGACTAACAAGCTTCTCGATACTCATTAATCCAGCTAACCGCTGACGCAAGTTTGGCGACGGAGGCTAGCCAACAGCGGAAAGGCAGCGTTGCCAACGCGAGATTTTATCTCGCTTTTACTCGTTGCTCATTCCGCGGAAGAAAGAGATGGAATTTCGCTAACTGCGGCTGTAGAATTTGGCGATGTTAAATTGCTACCCTGATTAATCTGAGTGAAGAAAGTTTATAGGGAGTTGGCTAAAGCGCTTATTTTCTTAAGTCCTTAGTCGTTTCATAGTTACGTTATTTAGTTTCTTGTTACTAAGATGGATTTAAGTTGGAACAACCTTTTTTAAAAGGGTTTCGTAGTCGATGAGCGGGACTACTGCCAAAGAGAAGATTACCTGTCAGATAGAGTTATAGGTACAGCAGTTTGAATAAAGGTTAATAATAACGTTTAATAAAGTTGTTGTAGCACTTTGCAACATGATTCCTATCACACTCTTGAAGTGGTAGTATAATCTGAGCATAAATAACGATAGGTAATTCAATTTACGTTGCGTTTTTGCGTGTCCTGCCGTTGTCTCTATTTTGCAAGCATATGAATGCACATAGTTGCATATAAAAGAGTAGGAAACGGATGAGAGAGGACCACGTTCGAGCATTTTGCATATAAAAATACGGTTATGTAGAAAGCAGCGCCATTTAATTTCCATTCTTGCATGAGCACGATATTGGATGTATCATTAGCTGCTTCTCTTCCCGCCCAAATGGTAAAAGCCCATTGAAGGAGTGGGCGAAAATCTTGGGAATCTTGTTATAGACGATCCCTATTTTGATTCCGCTTTCCTATACGCTCACAATCACGCTAAACATGGCCTTTAGGTCTTGTTACCCTAGGCTCCGTCTATCCCGTAAGGGATAAAGACGGGATTTGTATGTCTATGAGCACGCGTTTGCGGCAATTGAACATTTATAGCAGCATCGAACGCGTTAAGTTCAACAGTTATATAAAGTTGAACATGAACACGGAATTGAAGACCGAGACATCAAACTCCGTAACCTCAAACTTGGCTGCGTGATTTGATTGAACTTGAGCCTTGCAGCTCATTTCAAACTTGATCACGTATGACCCAAACTTCAGCGCAACTTCAAGCGGCAACCGTAACTTGAAACTCAACTACCAACTAAGAACCATGACCAGAATTGAACTTCATGTTGAGCCTTTCGTGTCCCTTTCGCATTGAATATAATTTTACAAGAAACTACCGTGAGACACACTTTGCACCCTTCGCGGAAGAAAGACGTAAGTCCTATTAAGGCTTAATAGAACTTACGTCTTTCTTCCACGAAGGGTGCGAATTATAATTCCGAGTACGAGTAGGCGCGCAGTGTTCATTTCGCTGCCGCCGGGGCGAGCGCTCCAAGAGGAAGAACTGCGAACTAGTCCGAACATGTCGAGCGTCACTCGACTTTTGTGTAATTATCTCTCATAATTAATATACGGAATATTTCAGCAGGAGATTGGGTTAGTTTGGTTGAACACCCCTGTACAGATTTTTCATCGTACCTAGTTTTAGAAAATTGAGTCACACCTTTGACACCGTACATCAGCATGGAAAAATCTTGAATAACATTAACAGGGGTGTTCAGTGAAACACTGTCCAGTCCAAACAGCGAGAAGTGGCAAACAGGCGAAGTTAAATTAAAGCTTACGAAGGGTGGTGAAATCAAGAATGCCTCAGATCGCAGGAATTTGTCGCACGAGCCAAAGGTGAGGGCAATAAACATGCGATCTAAGTTTTCTCTATCACCGCCCGAGGTGTGTATAAAATTTCACGTCTTCCCCTGGCCAGGAATTGGAAATTTCCGCTCGCATAGTGGGCGGTAAATCGCTACTTACGGGCGGTCGACTTAAAAATACATCAGGTTAATAATAAAATAAAATTGGCAACGTGATAGCGTTGACAAGGCGTGGGAATCACTTTTAGATCGTAAGACCCTTGTTGTTCCCGAATTCAATTTTTGATCGCCTACACTTGATTTTTTTGTTTCATTAACTTTCTATTAAACATTTTATTACGCTGGCAATATTTACAAAGTAAAATATCCTTCATTCCGCAACATTGAAATTAATTCTATTTTAGCACTGAAGCGTGATTTAAGTATCTTTACTTTTATTTATGTATGTACTGACTACCCATAGGAGAGTGAGGTATTTCTACCATTGAAAAAACTAAACAGTGCAAATACTTTTTCTCCTGTGTCGTTACATAAAAGAAGACTGTGTACAAACAAAAAATTTGCGATATTAGTTTGAAATTGATCACATTTAACAATAATAACAGTAGACATATTTCCTACCCGCGATCACGATAAATGCAACTGCGTCGAAATATCGGGACTTTTTTTATTAAAGGTCGCTCTCTGTCCCATAGAAAATAATGTGTCAAACACTATCCGACTACGTCTAGTTAGTATTCCGATTCTATAGAACACACACGTCTTCATGTGTGTGTGTGTGTACAAGCTCCAAACTCTACTCATTACTTGAACGCGTATTTACCTTAGCGATAGCTTCGAGGGCAATGCTAGCCGATTCGCCTTTATCCCCTATATTGCCCCTCTGCGGAACAATTTGCCCAAATTAGGTAATCTAAGCTGTATTTGCGAAGTCCTTGGGATTTACGATTATTTGGGATCTGTTATGCGTGTATTTGTAGAATTGGCATCGGTACGAAATATTGTCTATTCAGCTTTTCAGGGTAAATTGAATGTGAAAAAAGTCGAGTGATGCTCGACATGTTTCAGACTATTTCGAAGTCCTTTTTCCAAGAGCGCTCGCCCCGACGGCAGCGACACGAACACGTTTTTTATACGTGAGTTATCCGTTTATGTGTAATTATGATTGAGTCTCACGGTAGTTTCATGTTGAAATTAAATGTGGTTTCCACTAGGCTCTAATATTTGGATCACCTCCTTATAATTTTTGAACCTGGGGGATCCAAATTATATGGTTTGTTCAGAGCGAAAAAATATACTAGTGAATCTTTCATTTGAAATAATATTGTGTTTTCATTCAAACTACTTATCTCAATTTTGGGACACTTACTGCACTCACAGACGTGGTTTGTATTTTTTGGGATGCGTTTAAGATGTCGGTTGGCGGAATCACGTCTGTAAGAACGCCATGTAATAAGTTTTTGCAATTTTGACATAGGTAGCTCAAATTACTCAGCCATAGCAATTCGCTTTACATAGATTGATAAGCTTGCACGTTCCCAATTCGGGAAAGCTTAAAAAACAATATGTAACCCTGCTACAGTACTCCGCTTTCACTAAATTTTTTTGATTACGAATTGAACATACACGTAATCCTCCGCAAAGTAACGCCTGCTTCAATAAACTAAACTAAACTTCAACTAAAATGGCTTGTGTTGACATAGTAACCAACAATCTAACTCCAGTCGCACAACAACGGTCTAATCTAATGTATTATGTTACGTAGCTTAATTCTAAGCAGTTGGGACTGCCCGGACGTCCGCAGGCCGGCTAACTGCGTCGCACTGTATTAGCATATCTCGACATGCCGCTGTCCCTTCGGAATGTCGGCTTGATGCTAATAAATTGCCGATGTTGGTATACTGTCGGATTGTTACATGGATATCGCAATTACAAATGGCTGTACGAGTATAATTTGGAAGGCTACAGATCATTTGAGCTATTAAAGGTCTCTGTCCATCAGCCAGTACCATACGACCGCCTTAAAGAAAATGAGTTAGGGTCCGACCACACCGCCGCGTCTACGTTTTTACCGTACCTACCGTCAGTACAGGTCTCAACGGTGTACCAACGAGTATGAACCAGTGAGCGCTGACAGCAATTTTATTTAACAAATATCCTTAGTATAACATGGTCAGTTCAATGAACTACTCAGACCGAATAAAAAATAAAGACAGAATTTTGCGAACAAAAATTTAAGGCTGGGTGAAACTACGACACAGTTTTCTTGCACGTGTGTGCGTGCAACTGTATGCATGTGCTGTATTTTTATTAACTTATTACGTACTGTAAAGTAGGTTCGTAGAACTGGAATAAACGCTGAGCATTTTATTCGCATCGCAAATCAAAGTAACATGTTCAAGCCCTTAACAAATTCGCCTTCATTATGAATTCGTACTGTATTCAAAGAGGAATGTACAATATATCAAATTCGTCGTACGTTTGTGAAACAAGGATTTACGCGAAATCTTAAACGAGTTAAAATGGCGGTACTTGTTCACGTTTTATGGAATTCTTTTGAAGTTCAATCCCATGCGTGTCGCTCCATGCTAAATAAATTCAAATCAAATATAGGAATTGGATTGATGTGATCATTTGATGCGACATGTAAATAACGTTAACGTCTTTGTAAGGGCTTTATTGAGCGACAAACAAAATATACAATTATATACAACCAAGAGTAGGCCCTTTCATATTTGATGTACTAGCCTGTCTCTATCAGGACTGGGCAAAATAAGCAGGCACGTAAAATAAAAAAGTTTGGGGTCATTCAATTTAGATTTTATCTAAATGGGTTAAAATATAGGCAAGCGCTGTATGTTTTCACACAGCCTTAACTAAAATTGTATAACTGCGGACCGGCCATGACTGGATTGCCAGACGTCAAGACTTTTATTCGTCATCGACTTTGTCGAAACTATATTTATGTCCGGTGTCATGGTAAATAGGTACACCTGTTTATGTAAACTACGCTAAAAATGTAAAGCTACCAAGAATTCTAACTCTTAAGAGACCTGATAAGTAGCGTAAATGCCACAGGTGTATAAAAGCATATATGTTGCTACAGACGGTTGTGTATCAGCCTTAGTCAGCGGACACACTGATTCCCTTATTTATCTTCCGGTTACCGCGTCCGAGGTGTTCACTGTGGCAAAAAAAGTTGGCTTAGAGCTCTGGCAACCCTGGTTGAGGAAATCGGGGACGTATAAAATGCACCCGGAGCATAAATATTAAGGCGGGTCTGTTTTATTCAGCCCTTGGCCGCATGGATTTATTGCGCCCTTGGTTGCTGATAAGTGTGAGCACTTGGCCCTTTTTTCAGTTAAAGTCAGGAATTCTGAAGAATTATGAGTCATAACTACCCGGCACCGGTACTTAGGCTACGAATTTTTAGGCTAATGTATGAGTATGAGGTATGGGCTTTGAACGTTCGTGTAGCGATTAGCTTTCAAGTCATTATGAAGTTTTAGGTTAAAGTAAAGGCCGAACTGTGATTCTACTTCGAAGCGATCTTTATTGACCTTTGATCAAAATGTTCTCCCTAGATAGTGGGAACTCAGATTACAGTAAAGAAAAGCGAGATAAAGTTTGCCTCCCATTTTTACCTCTGACTCTCTGTAAAAATACACGGTTTGGCAGAAAAAGTTGACAAATCGACAGTGCGAAATGATTGAGTCCGTTGTTAGTCCTCTTACCTTGCATTACGTTTCTAAAAAAACGCCGTTTCATGTATACCTATCGCATTTTAGCACACTATCATTTGGCGTGAACATAAAACAGACCTTTCACACAGCTTGTTAGTTAGAATGGGACATCTGTTTTACGTCTGCGATAAAATATCGTGAGCTAGTTCCTGCACTTTCATTATTTAGGTAGGGTATTTCTATCCTGTATTTATGGAAAATTGTTATAAGTACGTAAGTAAATGCTTTATTGTACAAATGTAAAGAAACGGACACAAATCACAAAAAAAAACATTTAATATATGCACAAATAATTGAGCCATTTCAAACTTATCCCTCCGTTTTGAAAGTCTCAATGCCATCAATAGGTTTAAAATGTCAATCATGTTTTAAACAACAATTCGTTCAGGAATACATTACACAGGCCAGTCGGTAAGACATACAAGTAAATCGATTTTGCGTTAATTCTTAAAGAAGAGCCTCTTCACAGTGCAACTAATTGCGCAACGCAAAAGCAACGCAGTCCTCATTCAGACTTCGATGCATTCGCAATCAGTCGCCCTCATTTGCACTGCAAAATTTGCAGTTTGCAAAAGCGCGTGGTGCCTTTGCACTACAAAATGAAAACCTCGCAAAATGTAGCCATCATCTTAATATCTTTTTAATTTTCCGCCTTGATTCATTAATTTCATTAGGTTAAGAATCAATAAAGATGCGCAAACCATTAACGTTTTTCTTTCCCAGTGTCAAATTCAGAATGTTTCCCCTAATCTAAACTCAGCGTTTTGAATTTGGAACGCAGCGAGCTGCCGAGCGCGGGAAAATCGCGGAGCTGTCAGTTTGCACCGCGTTCGTGCTGTGATAAATAGCTACGGACGCGTTCATTTACTTGCTTTGCTTATATTTGTTGAGGCAACATTATTTTGGGGGTTTCGTTGCTTATACAAGATAAATAAATAACTTGGTATCAAGAAGATTCTTAGTTAAAAGCAGTTAAGTCCCAGTTTACTATTTAAACATTTATTTGCATTGTTATTTCATCTTATATAACACGAGCATTTAGTTGTTTTTGTCAAGAGTAAGTATTTTCTCTTCACTTTACTTGAATTGGCATCTCTTAAATGTGTAGTAGGTGAAAATTGATTTCACTGTAGTAAAATTTAACCTTCTTTATTTTGCCATCTGGAAAGAACTGGGGCGACAGCAACAGCTCAATTGGGGGAACAAAATGTATGAGGTTGTATATTATGTTGCTTTTATAGCAAGGGAAAAACACTTTTTCACGCGACGGGCGAAACATAAAATCAGTATAGATCTTTCTCGGTCATGCAAAATAGCCGAGCTGGTAAATATTGACCACAGAACTTTGCGGGAGTGTCACGCGTATCCGCATTCATTGACGTATAAAAACAGATACTATTATGTTCACAATATTGGTTGCAAAATAAACTTCAAATCTCATACGAGTATCTTATTCTTACAATGAATTCAGAAATTCATTAAATACTCCTTATACTTCACTATCTGATTAATTGCAATTAGGAGAAGTTCTGAAACACTTTACAGCGGCGCCTTTCACAAATGGCAGCTTTTCGAGTGCACATTCCAGTTTGTATTTATTTGCAGAAAACTGGCTAACAACTCGAATTAAACTAGTTTAAAGTGTTAAATATCCAGGTTCGAATTAGCATTCGATGTTGAGTAGTTTTCGCGGAATCACGGATAAAGGGAACTTAAATGTGGCGTTTACTTGTTGAAACTAGTAAAATGTATGTAACTACGGAAATTTATTATCGGTAAACATATCCCAGCTTGATTATTAACGGTATAGCCTGGAATACGCGACCCAGAAAAGCACGACCTGATAATTCGTGTACCTACTTAATACAAGTTATGGGTTCTCGAATTACCAGGACGTACATTTGTTAAGTCACGCATTTCAAGCCGTACATTGAGAAGCCTTATAATTAGTATCATCGTTCTATATAATCAGTTGAAATAGAATAGCAGAGTCAAGATTTTGAAAAATGTTTTTTACATAAAAATTTACTAGGTTATCTAGCAAATCTTTTTACACGTTCAATGGCGTGCCAAATCTTACCCAATAAATGACCTATTTACCTACAAATAAGAGTGACCTCCCAACCTAATTTTAAAAGTGAGTGTTTCCCTCTGGCATTGACCGTGATTTCCAAGTCACGCGACTGGTTTCCGGACGATTAAATTTGACCACTCGAAGAGGGGGAAGGAGGGAGAAGTCAAGAACAATAAACACAATAAACATGAGTTATTGTCGTTATTCATTAGCTGTCAAAGCGGGTAAACGTACAGTGAGATAACATTGTTGCTAACTAGTTACGCCGAGTTGCTTATCATTATCAAATTAGGGAATATTCGTAAGTCGCATTTAATAGTTGTAGACAGACAAGGGCATTCAACGGCCGACTGGACGCGGTAATCAACGTTTGAAAATGATAAGAGCTTTTAATGAAACTGTGGTACTATAAAATGAATCAAGAATTTTACTTCTTGATTTTTTTTATTTACGGTTTTACTGTTAGAAATTAAATTTCTAAACTACACAGAAAAATCCGAAAAGTAAACCTATTGCCGGGAATCAAACCCGGATCCTCGTCATTCCGTGACGCGTGCTATACCGCTACACCACCCATAGCAGGTAAACCAGCAGGTGACGAGGATCCGGGTGCGATTCCCGGCCATAGCTTTACTTTTCGGATTTTTCTGTGTTCTAATTTTCAGTGTCGTTTAGAAATTTAAAACTGTGGTGAATGAAATAGGCGTTTAAGCTTAATTCTCGCGTTGAAACCTGATTACATTGAATAATGGGCCATTTCATTAAACACTTAACTTTTTTCTGGGATTTCGTTTTATTTTCGGTCTTCTACTCCGAATCAAGAGCACTGTCGCTCCTGATGTGAGAAAAAAATGACCCGTGGTTATTTGTTGGCAAAGACCGACTAAAGAGCCAATGGGCACAGCAAAATCTTTACTTCCGTACAAACTATTTATTCCGTACAATTGTCTTAAAAATGCACGGCGGATAACATTAAAGCTTTACAAAATAACAATTTAGATTGCGGTCCACAATGTGAAAATCTAGTCGAGATAACGCGAGTTAGCATTATGACTGTTCCTATACCTACTCCAAACATACTCCAAAAACATTTTTAAACGATGTATATGAGAGTGAGATTCTATCGAGAATATGGTACGAAATTCGAATTTCGAACAAAATTATAGACTCCTGTTTCCAATTCAACCTAGTTCACACTGGTCTTAAAATTTTCCACGTCGACTGAACCAAAATGCACGGGTAGTTACACACGGACCCTTCCATTGAATCAAAGGTTGAGAACACAATAGATAGGAATGATTTATGTTCTGTAAAGTAAAATCTACCCCATAGGGTTGAAATTATTTGAAGACATGCTCCAGGAAATGATATACGTGATTTTATAAAATTGTTGAAGTAATTAAAGTTACATATGAATAAGTAGGTATTGTTAAGAATTCAAAACTGATCCTTCGTTATGGTAAATGAGAACAGGCTTTATTAAAGAGAACAATCACAGTGACGTTGACAGCTGACAGATGTCAACGGCACGTTTTGGCGCGAAGCGCTCTAGAAGAGACGCGGAGTTTTGGATTGTCATTCAGACTGAGATGCTGATATGTTTAGTGATACGTTCGAAGTGTAATCTGTATTAATGGTAATAGAAGACGTAGTGATCAATAAGAAAAGACTATGCCCGTGAGGTTTCTTGCTAGTTCTTCCCGCGGAGGGTCATACTGAACTAGCTCAATGTACTCTGTGTTGTTGGCCAAGTGAATAAAACGATGTGCGCTACTAACCCGAGTTTCATTGGATGTAAGGGAGGATTCTAACAAGTCAGAAGCGCGATGAAACACGCCCCATGACATAGGAAGGAAAGCCATATAAAAGGGTATGGTATTAGAACTAAATTTGGTAAGTGATAACTATTATGTGAACCGGCGTCTTACAAAATCCCGTGAGTATTTATTGAATATAAAATACTGCTTAAAGTGAGTTGAAAAAAATATAGGTTCTGCTTCATATGGGTATGAGATGACCAGCTTGAGGTCATAAACTAGTTTGATTTACATTGCATGAAGCAGGTACATACAAGATTCATTCACAACTATTAAGTGAACTGTTCCTGACTAACTTAATGATCAATGAGGATAGTTAATGATCCACAGAGATACTTCACCTGAATCAGATGGTTGATCACTTAAACGCTTACCTACAACTAGGAAGGCAAACAAGTGAGTAGTCTACCCGATGGTAAGTGATCACCACTGCTAGTGAGATAGTTTTTCTTCTAGTATTCTGTATGTTTATGTGGGAATAACAAGACATAGAAGAGGTTTTATTGTGATGGATTGTATAACATCCATTATAGTGGTTTGAGATGGATTTAAAGTTTAGATCTATCTTATTTATTTTTAAAGTGATGTAGTATACCTACGAGTGATTTTTATTTAGATTAGACTTCTTGATAATTTTGTGAAATAATTTATAAGAGAAGAGAATGAGAATAATTATTCGTACACCAATAGAAAATGTACAATACTCACACATACACATACAAACACTACACTACACCATATTGTCACACATTGTCTGGACGTGACTCTTCTGAGATGACTTCACTAACTAGGTAGTCCTCGGATTGAAAATATTCATGCGTTAGTAATATTATAAAATAAAGAGAAAAGTTAAGATATATTAAGTGACATACTATCAGTAAGTATATAGTACTCATGTATGGAAAAGTAAATTTAAAGGCAAGTATGTGATATGAATACATAAACAATATGTTTCTAGGGATTTATATTAACTTATTTATTACATTGTAATGCAAAGAACATACATTACAAGATGTTACAAGTGATTTGTCGGTCCATGACACTGCAAGGATACTCGACAATAATTAACCACTGCATACAAGGATTATTTTATTTTATTGTTAATAGTTGTATTAGTGCTAGAGGAGGCCTTTGCCGAAGGGCAAACAGACTTACAAAGAAGAAGCAAAGCTCAAATTGTGGAATACTAAATAGTTAAAGTCATAAATCTAAAAACTCTGTAAAGTGTGAATAAAGGCTATTATTATAAGTTGTATTAGTGCCGATCATACAATCATATAATATTTATTTATTGTTTTCCATCAAGGAGTTTTCAAAAGAGTGATGATTTTGAAAAGTGATAAAGAGCATAAATTAAAATGTAAAAAGAAAAATCTGCAAGTCAAATGTATTATTAAATAAAATAATATGATGACACTGTGATATATTTCTATGGGATTAAATTTGAAGCGTTGGTTAAGTGTTCTGCAAGTTTAGTTATTGAGATGATGAGATGATGTTAAAGATTATACCTACTAAAACGAAAAAATAATAGGTGACAAAGTTCTTGCAAATAAGTGGATAAATGGTTGATTTCACTGGTGATATGTGAGGATATAGAGTACCAATCATGATTAGTAGTGTTTATATCAATTGCATTCTTCATTATCCACAAAAGATAGGCATAATGTAGAAACTTATGCGACGAAATTACAGGGTTAGGAACTCTGGTTTTGTCACTTTTAAAGTAAGTACATGATGTGGAGGATTCTAATGAATAGATTTATTATAATGAAGAGAAGTAAAATTATGAAAAGTATGTAGGTACTAACAGAAAAAAAAACCAGAGTAATAAGTACCTTAATTATTTTGAACATACTTCTTCAGGCATATACCTAGTGCAGATAAGATAGTGTGCCATGGCATTGGTACCTGTTGAATGAATGGTACTTTACTATCTTTGAAAGAAAATAACAAATATGAGGGAAAATTAAATACCTTACATAGTAAATGTTTAAGTGTAGTGATTCACATGCCAAACTTATCAAGTGACTTCAAAATCAATTTGGTAGTGATGTTGGGTTTAACTATGTGCTGGCAACTAAGAGATACATCAAAACAGGAGACACCTATACATATTATACATGTATAGTATTCTTTTGGATAAGTTTGTATATATAAATAGGTTATGAGTCAACAATTGGACTGCAAATGATAGTGAACCTAAGAGATATGTTATATATTAAAAAAAAAAAAACCTTTCGTTGCATGAGCATAACAGAGACTTAGTAATAGATAGATTGGAAAATACACATCAACTTTCGGAAAATATTCAATATGCCCTTCTAGTGTTGTGTATTATAGTGAATGCAATTCATGACATGATAAGATTAATTAATCTAGAGTTAATTAAGGACAATCAAGTGACCTCTTTTTTTCTAAACTAAGGAAAGCCTGTGCTTTGAGTAAACATACTTATACAGATTAATACATACTAGAAAACATATAAAGCATTCGAGAGCAAATAGTCATTTTTTGTATGTTTATACATAATGTCTGCCCTGACTGGTGACAGACTCTGAACTTATAGTTTCATGGTCTGGGTCAGCCCTCTAACCATTGGGCCATCGGTTGTCGACTGAAATTGAATAGACAAATCTCTGATTTTTTTGATGGATAGTCAGTTGATTACTGCTAATATTATTACTGTACTTGGTAGAGCCACATAGTGCATAAACCCATGAATAGAGACTCAGGGGTAACTACCCTTTGAGTATTTTATTTTTAGGTGAGTGATTGCCTTAAGAAATCCCATTTCCATTTGCTCACCATCAAATCTGTAGAGAGAGTAGACAGGCACTTTATTGATAGTGCGATTTGTATAACAGTTTACACACACAACAGGAAACATTACTGTAATAGATGGTTACAAGATTTTCATAAGATAGAGAATTTGTATGAATGCAATTAAAATATGACATGATAGGTAGGTGCCTATAAAAGTAAATTAGATATTGTGATGAGTGTCAAGTCACACTTACACGCATGTGTGTGAACATTTTACTGTACAAAATAAAGGGGCTGATAATATTGACAGTCACTAAAAGATGTACACATACAAAAGCAAGCTAGTCCCTCAAAGAGATCTCTACCAATTGTGTGTTGGTTGAGAACCAATAAACAGTGGGTGGATGATTTCAAACAGTGAAGACCACACATATGAATAACTCAACATAACACATGTATACATGAACGCAACATCAAATATACAACATACAATACATACAAAGAGTAGAGAAGTCAGAATAGTGATTCGAGATTAATGTTTTTGCAAAATTTTAAGTGAAGCAAAGTAAAGTAATGAAGTCGAATCTAATATTTTAATGACTAAGAGATAAATACAGAGTAGGTACTTATAATAATAATATAAATTATTACACGTGAGTTCATATTGTGTCAGTAACACGAAATTAAAAATTATGTGGGAAGTGAAATAGTGATGTGTGATGATGATAATAGACTTCTGAATGTTTCAGCGATATTGTACGCTGATTATTCTGTGACGAGAGATGACTGGATTGCCATTGCATCGGATGGACCAGTTGGTAAGTGACAAAGTCGTATGTCATAAGTCATAAGCCGTTTATTTTTTAATAAACAAGGGATGAAGCCGTACCCCAACGGCGACCTGGATGATACTGAACACGAACAGTGACCAGGACAGTGAGCCCGGATGATACCGAATTAACGGTGACCACAAAATGGGCAGTGGATGATACCGAAAGATTTGATGATTGAAGTGAATAAATACATAGATAGTATTTACTTGTACTTAGAATTTATTAGTCAGAATGTTCTTGTTGAATTTTGATATATATATGCCCCAATTCATAACCATCTCATTACGTCACCGACTATAAGCCATTTTTGTTTATGGTAATTATAGCTCTAAAATCCATGTCAATATGTTCATAGAATAAAAAGAAATAATACCGCAAGTATTGCGACTCGTAATCGTAATAATCGTCTAATGAAAAAAAAAACAATTCACATTCAGAGAAGCTTAGTTATTTTATTCACTTCAAACAATCAAGCGAATATCTAAGCGGTGACCACAAGTGATGCATAGACTGATACCGAAGCACGCATGTGCAAGCGGTGGCTATGGAAGTGATTATGGCAATGGCTAATGACTGCGCTATTTATAATGACAAATTGCAAACATTTATTATATTCGCTTAAGTAATTCATTATCATGTGAAACGGTCTTTTTACTTTGTGCAACCAGAGCGACACACAGTACATTTATTTCTTACGTTTAAAGTCCAGTATTTGAGTGTGGCAGATATTATATACAAGGACCGGCATGATTTCAAGGGATTGCCATCGCTCTTAATAACGATATTCTGGGGTTCTCGCTTGGTACCTACATTTATATCTACGAAATTGTGATATTGGTTTGCTAAGATTCAGTAACATGAGTATTTCTTTATTGGTCCTTTTGAGTACAAGTAAAGAGAACGTTACTAGTGAGTTACAATTTAAATGTAAATCTGAGGATAATCAACTGCTAGTATGTAATATTATTAAGCCGTTAGGAGTAGACACTATTTAGTAATAAATACAATACATCAGAAAATATCCAGAAGACTTACAGCTACGATAATGATTTTCAGCGATTGTTAAACGCAATGAATGTTAGACAGTAGGCGGTTGTATCGCTTAAAAGATATTGTTCGCATTTGTTTGTATTTTAAACAATTTGATTTTAGTGATTCTGAAGTGACAAACAATTAATGGGAGTTGCAGTAGCGAAATAAATAAAATGGATCAAATATTAATGCTGTTCTAAAAGATGAAATTATACTGCAATTTAAGTTATGTTTGTATATCTCAATATTTGTATGAATTGATGAATTAATTAGTGCGTAAGTACTAGTTTCGTTATATTAGGAACCCAGGACTGATGATTGATGGACGATTCAATGTTACTCTATTGATAACTGAGCAGGATATATATAAATTGCTAGTTTGATCCATGATGTTGTTGCGTTACGGCAGACATGAAGTCAAGCAAAGCTTAAAGCTCTCATTTTATTCTAGTGTCAATTGTTATAATTATAATATTTATAATATACTCGTACGTTCACGAGTAACTGAACGGAATGAGTGATCAGAAGCAATTAATTGCAGTGACACCATCATTGAGTCAATTCTGAAGCAATAATGATAAATTTAAAGAAAATGAACCGCTGACAATATCGTCGACTGGACTTATAATGATCTGTTTCGGTGTCTTAATAATGCTTACTTCAATTGTACTTTATTAAGAATTGGTGGGGTGAGGGGTTTGACATGTATATAATATTATATATTATACTACCTACTATAATTAATATAGGTAGGCTTGCTGTGACGTGCGAGTTGTGATGGGCACCAAATGCTTTTATTTTGACCATATTTTGTACCGACCCACTTCACCGAGAAAATGTTGATAATGTAGATAGAAATATTATGTAGATACCTTGTGATATCTTACTTGTTGCATAGACTTGTACCTTCTTGATTTGGACTGGTTGTTTTGTTCGATATGGGTATTGAAATGGATTTGAATCAAGAACACTATTGCCATATTAGACATAGAATATAATTGGTGTTAGACTGGCAACGCAAATGAAAGTGAGAGAGAGAGAAATGTAATACGCGAATGTCAAGGAGAGATAACACGATAGACGAGACCATGTTTCTGACACGCTGCGAGCCTAAGTGAAACCACTGACGCTCAATTGAAATAAGTTATGTTCCTTTTTCCTTGACACGCGCTAACAACTGAAAAAAAACCCAGTTTCTTTTAGAGTCGATCTACGTAATCTAGTGAAATTTGTATGTTAGGGATCTACTGAATCCAGGACCCACTATACTGTTACTAATAAAACAAAGAAAGGTGTTTATTGACAAAGCTTATAGCACTGCTTACGATAGGTACTGATTGATACAAAACTTATGATACTGATTGCAACAGAGTGCTAGTGTGGTAATTAGTACATACGTAACAGACATTTCAATTAGTGTAAAAAAAAAAAAAAAAAGTTCAGTACTCATAGATGTAAATGTACCTACAAGAAATGTATATATTGGAGACCTTGTGCAAGTAATTTATGATGCGCGTAAAATGTTTGAAAGTATAATAATTTTGAATTCAATTCACCACAACATATCAGTAATGGAAGTATTTAAATTTATATTGGCCACAAATAATAAAAAAAAAACACTGATGTGAGGACGATGTTAATATTTTATGAAGTCCTTATTTTGTTGTCTATCGATTAGAAAGCGATAATTTGGTTGAAATTGATTGCTTATTTGGATGTCATACATGAATGAGGTCATTCATGAGAGATGGGATGGCCGCAGCAGATATTATGGAAATACGAATTCATTTAATTCGCTGAGCTATGCAAGCTTATACTTGTTGATATTATAAGTGTTAGAGAAGTGATACTGATATCAAAGTAAGGAATTAGTTTTTTTTTTGTTCGTGCTGGTGTTTATGATTTTATGTAAATAAATTAGAACAGCTTAAATTGAATACTTATGTGAAAAAAAATAACAGTCTTGTTATTCGTAGAGTGTAATCGAATAGATGTATTAGAGTTGAGTACAACATACAGTATTGTAATTGATAATTTTCATACCACGATTTGTGTCAAAATAATAACTTGATATGCATAACTACTTGCCGAAAATGATTGTACTTACATTTGAAAAAATTCTCGTTTTGTTGTGTATTATCTTTAATTAGTCTATTTTCATTTACCTCTGTCTCGGACACCAGTGGCCTGATTTGTGATACTCAGCATGGTTCTTAGTCGATGAATCCGATTACGCACAAGCAAGTCATTGGATCATAAGAGAGTAAGATCTCTTGCGTACCCAAACAGCATGGGAACGTGCATTGATACTTTTCTGCTGTACTATTATAGCCGTTCAGGATCAGTGCTGGGTACCACTAATCTTGTTAGGTGTTGCCTGAGGTCAGGCACAGGTCAGGACGGCCGACTGTTAAGAATTCAAAACTGATCCTTCGTTATGGTAAATGAGAACAGGCTTTATTAAAGAGAACAATCACAGTGACGTTGACAGCTGACAGATGTCAACGGCACGTTTTGGCGCGAAGCGCTCTAGAAGAGACGCGGAGTTTTGGATTGTCATTCAGACTGAGATGCTGATATGTTTAGTGATACGTTCGAAGTGTAATCTGTATTAATGGTAATAGAAGACGTAGTGATCAATAAGAAAAGACTATGCCCGTGAGGTTTCTTGCTAGTTCTTCCCGCGGAGGGTCATACTGAACTAGCTCAATGTACTCTGTGTTGTTGGCCAAGTGAATAAAACGATGTGCGCTACTAACCCGAGTTTCATTGGATGTAAGGGAGGATTCTAACAGTATGTAGGAATGAAATAACTAATTAGTAAGCGAGTGTGGAGTGTGGTAATTGCTTAATTATGGATTTGAGAGGTTCCAGTACAAAACGTACCACTTCCAATTCCAAACTAATTAAAAATAAACTTTATAAAATAAACTGCAAATATAATAAACGAAAGCGCTTGAACGACAAATGAAATAAATATTATGAGTCAATTTACTGTTATTGATACAGTTTCAAACAAAACAAAGCTTTGCCTATACATACAAAAAATATTATGATGGGCAAATGGTGGCATGGTGGTGGTATGGTGGCTTGAAATACGGTACATAGGACCGCGTCATTCAGAGGGGGTTTTAAATAGTAAACTTAAAATAATACCGTTTTTTCCTTGCGTCTTTTTATATTTAATTTTTAATCGTCTCTTTCTGTTACAACTAGCCTCCGCTAAAGGGACCACACTGAAAACCAGCGCTGGGTTCATGTAGCCCAGCGCATGCTGAGACTGGTACCCGTTGCCGGGATATAGCCCGCCTAGTCTATCTCATTGTTTTTTTTCTCTAGTCTTGAATCTGCTATCAACTTAACTTCAATGTTTATGTTGTGGTAATAATTTTTTATTTATTTATTTAAATAATGATCATGCAGTGCAGTGACGTGCTAGTGCTAGGGTACACTTCCACCAACAATATCTGTCCAGAAACCGTACCTATTTGTGGTTAATCACAAGTTATCGACAGCGACTGTCAATTGATCAAGCCAAGAGACATTTGGAATGCGGCTCGTGGAAACAATGGAGACTTCCGGCAACCTTGTTGCTTCCAGTAACCGGAAATGATGTCGCTTCGATTAATTTTGAGAATGAATCATAGACAACTGCCTGTTGTGGGTGCGACTAGGAGCAAGTGACTGTTGTGACGAAGCAACTGTGTGTGATGTGATGCACGTGGCATTATGCTCGAGAAATATGGTCAAGAAAGGTTGTCATTAAAAAAAAATGTTTACTAAAATTTAAATTTTTGACTGCCATAGAAAAATAAAAAATACATCTTCAATTAAGTAGATCCTTTGTAATTTACAATGACAACTTTTCACAAACAGGGTAGTTTTAGTTAAAATAATAATGGGAGAATAATATGTATATACCCGTAAATCCCAATTAAACCGCAAAGTATCTTTTACAAGTAATGTTTTTGAATTCGTTACCAAAAGTTGCCTTTTTGTCGGACTATTCAACTTAAGGCGGTTGCTCTTCCATACAAACCTTCCGTGCAGCTGCATTTCGTCCACAGGCTTAATTTTAATGCGGTTTTTTGAGGATAGTTAGCTATGGATATATTGTCTGCGCAAATTACAAAACAGAGTGCATTTATCATACCTAAATTGCAGTATGATGCAGTAAATTTCGATGCATTTTACAATAGTGTGAGTAGCTAGTGTCAAATAAAACATGTTGTAAAAAGCAATCGTATATTTCGAGCTGTCACATGACCTCCAATCTGGCTCAGTAGTCGTGACTTAAAGGACTGAATAGTGAGTGACCAAGTTCAAACCCCGACGTATGAATGATTCTTTTTTAATTTTCTAAACATTGATTTTAATAAGTTACTTACTTAGTAATACTATCCCGATGAGATGTAGAAAACTTTAAGGTAAATTCAATATTTTTCTTGTCAAATCAAACCAAAAAAAGTAAGTACTAAGTGGTTTTTGAACAACCACAAGCTTACCCTAATTAGATTTTACTGTTTACGATAAATGGTCTATACCATCAATTACTATAAAATAAAATATATACTTGTGGTGGTAAATTTATTCTAGCCAGGATCTTTTTAAAGCTAACACATAGTTTCATCCGTACCTACGTTTAATCCATCGTCAGGTCCTTCATATTTTTTTTATATAGCCTTGTAGCAGTGAGGCATCGCCAATTTGAATGGTTTAGCGGGTGGCATTGCCAGTCCGAAACTTGGCAAAGCTTTCATGACTAGTAAGTTCTCTGGTAGGTATTAGGACCACACGTGCTTATTAATTTGGCATAGATGGTGGCGCCCCGCAGTCATATTGCCACCTTAAAAACACGTTTTGCCTTATATATTAAAAAAAAGTACTCGACCACAGAAAGTTAAAAATAAAAAAGGCTTCCAGTTAATTTTGCACTAATGCTTCTCACGAGAATCGAACCCTAACCCTCTACATCAAATCACGGACATTATACCACGGCAATGATTCGTGAAATCCGACAAGCGCTAAATACAAAATAGGCCGAGTAAATAGGTTTTCTCAATTGCAGAACAATTAAAAAAAACATGCGAGTCAAAAACCTGGCTGGCTAGACAGGTAATTAAAAAAACAATGATATGAATTGTCATAAACTAATGGTTGACAGAACGTGGTGTCTTATAATAAAAATAATATATTCATTTTATTCGGAATTAATTGAAGTCAAAGGAAGAAAGTAAAAGACGTTACAAGCTTAGATATTGGACGCAGCGTAGACATTTATTTGTACGTATGTACATGTACAGGTATGTACTTATCAATTTATCATAATATTTTTTTGTAAGATACCTACAACATTTCAACGTTTGTGTGATTGGTACAAATTATTTTTGTAAACGCAATTGAAGTGCTCAGTCCCGCTCCCGGTGTCTGCATGTAATCAAATCTTGCAAGTGAATTTTGACCCATTTCTAATTGATCAGTTTGACGTGAAATCTGGCACAAGTCTGATGACAATACAGTAATCTTGAAGTGAAATTCTGGTGACCCAGCCAGGGTCGCATCCGATGTTGGAAACTCATCAACAGAAAGAGTAACAACTATCCATACATTACGCTTACATCTAATTATAACTCTTAGAACTTAGAGGAATCTTTAGTGCTCGAATCGAACTTGCTATTGACCAGCTTTTTTAGGGTTCCGTACCCAAATGGTGAAAACGGGACTCTATTACTAAGATTCCACTGTCCGTCTGTATGTGTATATGTTTGTCTGTCCGTCTGTCTGTCACCAAGCTGTATCTCGTGAACCGTGATAAAGGAAATTTTCACAGATGATGTATTTCTGTGGCCGCCATAACAACAGATACCTACTAAAAAAGAATATTTTTGTCAATCTGTCTATGTAAGTAACCAATGGAGGAGCTTATGTATTACTAAGTTCACGCTGTATCGTGGTTTATTTTATGGCCACATTGTTCAAATCCGTCCGTCTATGTCTGTCTATCTGTCCGTCTGTCCTAACTTTATAGCTTTTTTACCCATATTACGTAGCTATATTTTTTCATTTAGGAGCCACTGTCCGTCTGTCTGTCCGTCTGTCTGTCTGTCACTAAGCTGTATCTTATGTGATATGGCTATCAGCTATCATGATTGTCTGGCGACAGTTCACAAATGAAGTTTCTCTGTTGCCGCTCTAACATCAAATACTAAAAACAGAATATTTTGGTCTGTCTAAGTATGTAAGTAACCGATATAAAATGACCTCACACAGCCTACAATTTGCTTAGTTGGCAGGGCTCTGCTAACACTGGATTTTATATTTGCTTGCCGAATTTGGACGAAACCCTCGGTACGAGAGTCCGACTCGCACTTGGCCAGGTTTTGGTGTTCGGAACACAAAGGAGCTTATCTATTACCAAGTTCACGCTGTATCGTGGTTTATTTTATGGCCACAATGTTCAATGTCTGTCTATCTGTCCGTCTGTCTAACTATAGCTTTTTTACCCATATTAGGTAGCTATATTCTACTCCCTATCATGCTGGTCTGGAAGTAAAGAAAAAACATAGAATGTACCAGTTGCTTCTCTTCCCGCGTTGATGGTAAATGCAAAAAATTTGAGAATCGTGTTATAGGTTATACGGCAATCCATCACTATTTTGATTCCGCTTTCCACTTAAACGCCCAGAATCATGCTTGTTCTTGGTGGCCACAAGGTCTTGTTACCTTAGGCTCTGTCTACCCCGTAAGGGATATAGACCTGATTTGTGTATATGTATGTATATTTTACAGAGTATCCGAGCGGCGTCCGAATACCGAATTTGCCGTTATAATGATAATTAAAAACTATACCTACGTATGTATATAAAAAAGTATAAGAGAGGTAAAATAAACACACATGACTGTAAAAAAAAAAAAATCTAAATGTCTGTGAAAATTAGAACACATAGAAAAATCCGAAAAGTAAAGCTATGGCCGGGAATCGAACCCGGATCCTCGTCATTCCGTGACGCGTGCTATACCCCTACACCACCCATAGCACACATGACTGTATTGTCTGCTTTTTTTTAGGGTTTCTTACGTCAAATAGAAAAAAGGAACCACTGTAGAAGCACATATTTTGTCGGTCCGTCCGTTTGTCGGTCTTTTTTCCGTCTATCCATTCTTCTGGACCATTTTATGACAATTTATTAATCTGTAATTAAACTTTTTCTTTATTTCTTTCCGTCCGTCTGTCTGTCTGTCTGTCTATTTGTCTGTGCGTCCGACCGACTGTCCGTCCGTTTCTCTTTCTGTTTATCCGTCTGTCCGTGCCTCCGTCCGTCTGTCTGAATGTCAGGAGTGTCTGTGCGTCAGCCCATCCGTTCGTCCGTCCATCTGTCTGTCTGTGCGTCCGACCATCCGTCCGTCCGTTCGTCTTACTATCCATCTATCCATCTGTTTGTGTGTAAATCTGTCTGTCTGTTTGTCGGTGACTATATCATTCGTCCATTCGTCTGCCCATCCGTATGCCTGCATGTCCGTCCATCCAATCATTTGTTTGTCTATTTGACTGTCACTATTCTATTCTCAGAAACTGGTACACAGGTATAACAATCACCCCGAGCGATAATTCAATGGGGTTTCTATATAACCATAGACAACGCTGATGATCAATTTTTCATATCTGTGTTTTTTTTCTATAAAATTGTGTATATTCTCTTATATTTGTGTGTCTGGCAAAAAAGAATAAATGTCTTCTTTCTTTCCATAGCTTATTAATAGATAATATATCTAGAATTAAATCACTACATCACTACATAGTATTTTAAAACAAAGTCGCTTTCCGCTGTCTGTTCCTATGTATACTTAGATCTTTAAAACTACGCAACGGATTTTGATGCGGTTTTTTTTAATAGATAGAGTGACTCAAGAGGAAGGTTTACATGTATAATTCTATGCAGACGCGAGCAGAAGCTAGTATGATTATAAAATAAAGTCCTCTGCCGCATCGTCTATGTGTTTATTTGTTGTCTGTCTGTGTGTTTATTTACGATAAATTCAAAAACCATTGAACGGATTTTCATGCGGTTTTCTCCAATAAATATAATGTTTCATTAGGAAGATTTAGGTAAATAATTTGTAAAGGTTTTTGTAACATTGATTATGAAATTAAGTGAAAATAAGTCTTGTCATAGTATGCAAGCCTAAAAAAATATCTGTTTATCCTTTTGTTGTTTTTTCAGATTCACATTGGATTCGGAAGGTAATTTTTGTGCATTAACAGGAAAAAGTGAATCATACATCCACTGGACGCGAGATTTTACTTGCTATTATTGTGCAAGAAGAGCAAGAACTTTACTGCTGGTGTGATGACAAAAAAATTGGTTGGGTCTAAAAACACTGATTTTTATTGATGTAATTTGTAATAACGTTACGAGGTAAAAACCTCATTATGCTTTACTGAGTATGTATGTATACATATGTATATGTCACAGGAGACCCAAAAACTGTCATAGAAAAACCTAAGAAAGTGTTAATTACAGTATTGGGAAGTAAAATTCTCGATTTAATCGATTTGGTCTGTTTTTGATTCATCCAAACTATCAATATATGTTCTTACATGCTGGTCTGGGAGTAAAGAAAGCTTAGAATGTACCAGTAGCTTCTCTTCCCATGCAGATTGTAAAAGCCCATCGAGGGAATGGGCGAAAATCTTAGGAATCATGTTATAGGCGATGTGGCTAGCAATCCATCACTATTTTGATTCCTCTCTTCCATCTATACGCCCAAAATCACGCTAAATGTGGCCTTTAGGTCTTGTTACCTTAGGCTCTGTCTACCCTATAAAGGATAAAGACGTGATTTATGTTCGTATGTATGTATGTATCCATAGTGCGGTGTTGCAAAATTTTGTAACCCCTATTACCACTCTAATTGGTTAATTACTTTATGTTACTAGGGAAATTATCAAGACCGTGAATTTCCAGATGTCCAACAACGGAGATTTGTCAACCCTGTTCTGAAGACTTGAAGACTTTTAGTCCGTCTTTCATGTTCCCATTACCTATGATCGGTAGAAAGAAGGAAAAGGAAACTGTATGATACAGGTGATATTAATATCACCGTCCAAGTTTTAGGTTTTGACCTAGGTATCATATGCAACCTTATAGGTACCGTAAGTCGCGGGTTCATGGTGGATGCAAGCCACTTCCAACCGAGGCAACTGGAGTTCTATGGGCGGTATCTGAAGGCCTATATCCAACAGTGGACGTCCCACACCTGATATGAGGAAGATGATAATGATGACAGGTCATTTAATGATACCATTTGCAATATTTTAACACCAAATTTAAAAATAATACTTGTATTCGTCATGTTGTTTCTTTTGACGGTGATAAAAAAGTCAGCCTATATAATTCTAAGTAGGAAAATAAGTTATGATTGTTAGTTCTTGTATGCATGTAAAAAAATATTTTTTGTGATCAATAAATAAATAATAAGTGGCAAATTTCCATTACATGCAATTCAGTTATGTAATTTTATGAATTGAATATGTTGCGTGATCTACAAACTACAATTTCGTGACATCCTTTGATAAGTTAATAAATATTTTGAGTTTCGTATCGAGATACTCGTGTATTTGGAAAGGCTTGTATTTTTCGTCTTATTTTCTTAGGTGATAACTACACTGTATACTACACAAGGAATAAAGACTTAGTCACTATTTATTCAAGCCAACATTAGTACCGTAACTTCCAAACCGCCACTGGTAGCGTAGTAGCCAAAGTATCCAAAAGTATGGAACACACTAGAAAACTGAGCTTTATTTTAAATGGTATAAGATTTAATCTCGTGTCGAGTGAAAAATAAATAAACACGTCATAAGATTCAATACGGCCTGACGTGTTTTTGATTCTAGCGAAGCTCATCTCTTGTTGACGTTGACAATCACCGAGAAGAGTACCAACTTGTCAGTGATCGTCTCATCTCTTTCAATTGGAGCCTGACGCCTGGTATAGAAAACGTCTAATCATTACAATATATGTTCTTGACTTTGAAGTGTGTAGTCATGTCAATGTTTCCTTTTAAATACCCTGATAATAATGGCCTGATTTTTGCCAATATGATTAATTACATACATCATAAAAGAGTTTTCCTTAAAAAAAGTATTAAGTTTTATTTAAAAAATATCGAGGTATTTTTTTAAACTATCAGTGCTTTGATAAATCAAGCCTTATGTGCGCATACCACGTGTTGCATGGCGTAATTGGCCTAGCTATTGTGGCATCTTATCTAACGCCTATAATAAACTAGACGGTCAGCATTTGAACTGCAAGCTAGCTGCAGATCGACTGTGCAGTTTGTTTGCAGTCTACCCGTAGCCCACCTAATTTGTCCACCCAGAAAACCACTGAGGTTCCAATACCCAGAAAAAGGAGCTCCGCCCGGGAGCGGAGCTCTGTCAAAAACCAGGTGGACAAGCTGCAGGTGGATCACGGTTACAGACCGAAAAAAATATCTAGAGAGTCGTAGTTTAGCACGTCTCTGTTCCCTGTTTCACTGGTCGGCACGCGTATAGTACAGGCGCTATTGCTGCACGGCGCTAGCTTAATTCTATCTCATTTTTATGCACACGATTTGTGCCTAAATGTATGATGCTTTTCTCCTGGGCCTACTCTATATTATGGACAACTAGTTGTGCCATTAGGAATTTCACTCCACCGTAAGATTGACGGCGGGGTTCCTATTTCTATTCATTCGGTTTGCCCTTCGGGCATTTGAAGATGCCTAATGAACCTAACCTAATTTTACTATCTCTAATGAGAATTTATATTTTTATAAGCTCGAAATTCCTATTGGCACAACCAGTTGTGCATAATAGAGTTGGTCCATGCGCTGATATAATGCGCGTCGAGCTGCAATTTTTATTTTTCGCGTGTGGACTAGACACCGTGAGAATCTATTCTGCCTTATCCCACTGTTGGTAACGCTACTCAAAACCATCGATGGATGAAGTTCGACTTTTGTGGAAGTAAGTATCAGTAAGTAAAAGTGAGTTCAGATGGATTCAATTTGTTTTGGAGTTGTCATTATTTATTTGTCGTACCTACCTATTGCAAAGTCATCATAATTATCTAATATTATTTTTCCTTTTATGCGATGTACCATGAATTAGTAATATGAATTATGATGACATAACATAAAAAGGCAGGTCGCAACTCCGGAACAAATATCTAACCGAAAACCACCTGTCTAGCTCACCTGGGCAATTTTTCTTGCCAATGGTCCACTTCAGTACACCTAGGTGAACCATGGGCACTTTTTGGACCATGACCCATAGTCATTTGGCCGTGGTTCACCTAGGTGTTCTGAGGTGGAACATCGGCAAGAAAATGAGCCCGTGGTCCACCCAGGTAAACTAGGCAGGTGGCCCACGACCGATGACTACCAAAATCCCTAGCCAAGAAGCATTCAGACGTAGTCCCTACGCGCTATGCGTTATTATTTAATTTCCTTTATGTGATCCTATACCTACAGGTACTCCAATGCATTTTGGTAAAAGGAAAGGATCCGAATGGCTAGCACGAGTGACTTCGTCTCATTGCTGTAAGCAGGCCGATTGTCAAGTTACCTGTTTACGAAAGCCTATGACTCGAAACGACAATACCTATAGTACGGCGCTAGTTGTTTAGATATGCCTCAGACGAAACGTTTGTAATGCAATGCATAGGAGTATTAATAAACTGTCAGACGATGGTGATGATGATGTCTCTACGTGTGAGCGAATATCAGATATGAATCGCGGATTCCTACATACTAAATACTCAAAGACATTTCAAGATACTTAGCTATGCCGGCATATGAATTCGCCGCTAGAGGCGCTAAAGCAACGTAAAATTAGTACTACCTACAAGTGGCATATTCCGGCTTTACATTACATTGTTTCCGAATATTTTCGCAGACATACGACAGGTTTATTAAAATGTTAACAGAGAAGCTACGAAAAGTAGGAGCCAGACTAAGAAGGCAAATAAAATGGCAGCTAATTTAGAGGATAAACGGGACTGTGCAACACTGTGAGTAATAAATGATGATGGATGATAAATTAAAAGAAATCCTACAGTGGCGCCAACTAGTGAGTACAAATACGATAGCCCTCTTAAAATTACTCCCTAATGTTCAAAAAGGGTTGAAGGTGGCATTGATTCACATATTTGCATCTGCTGGACTCATATATAATATTATTATGTGTTTGTAACTAGCCGAGCTGGCAAAAAAATATTCCGCGTTAAAGTCAGTTTTTGTCACAGATGGCGCTGCATACGAAAAATTAAACATTTTTTTTTGTGCATTTTTCATATTTATGATTAGATATTTGGCTATTCGAGGAAGAGAGAAAGCTAACAAATCAAAAATCATAAAAATCCGTGCAGCCATTCCAAAGTTATAAATGGTTTAAATAACACGACTTAGTTTTGTACGTATAGATTTGTAAAATTTCTGGTAAAAGTAAAGTTGATATAAAAACGTAAATATAACGTGAAAAATTACGCTTACAGCTTAGCAAGGTGTTGCAATATTTTTCCACTAGTTGGCGCCTCCTATTTTCATGTGTGTGTAAGACCTAGTATCTGTATAGGGCCGTTAGTGACACCAGCGTTTGTGCAGCTATTCTCCGAATTGGTGCATTATTAACCTCTGAGTGTAGTCTCAAAAAATCGGCCGTATTAAACTGTGTGCGCAAATCAATTGATAATTTATAAGTGTAATAATAGAATCTTCTAAAAACTACAAAAAACACACATCATTGATTACAGCGCCATCTAACGGGACTTCTTCAATGAGCTAACGCGAGCATCCGCCTTAATGAGTAAACTGGCTAAAGCCGATCTGAGTTGAACTGGTTTCAATTTGGTTTTTAAGTGGGAAATCCGATAGCATTATATTATAAATTACAAACATTATTAAAATTTGAGTAACTTGTTACTTATTACAACAGAATATAAAAATACAGATATAATTTTACGATGCAATAATCCACGATTACTGTTTGACGTTCTATCTCTACGCCCCAAAAGGGCGTAAGTGCCATAGAGACTTGACGTGTGTGTAAGTGAGAATAGATACTGGAGACAGAAATCGGACAGACTCATTTACACTCATAGAATGTATACTAGAAATTATAAGACATCGCCTCTTTTTTGTGATTAGGTATCGTAATTTTCACGTAAAACGCTTCAAGATGGCGATAGTTTTTTTATACGAAATTTGAAAGTTCCCTATCCTTATTCTACTCCTACTCAAATAGCCAACTCACATGGACAACAGTCTATGTCTGTATTGATATAATTACTATCTAAACACAAATTAGAATGAATATTTTGATCACTTATGGACATAGACAACACTTGTGTCAGTTGGCTATATAATTCTATACGAAGTTTTCCGATACAAATGAATCACTACATACATAGCATAAAACAAAGTCGCTTTCCGCCGTCTGTCTGTCCCTGTGTATGCTTAGATCTTTAAAACTACGCAACAGACTTAGATGCGGTTTTTTAAAATAGAAAGAGTGATTAAAGAGGAACGTTTATATGGATCATACATGCATAATATACACTTAGTAGAGTCACTGATTGCACCCGTGCGAAGCCGGGGGACAGTTCCTAGTTAGAGTATAAAATTAATGAACGCTTTTACAAAATTTCGCCCGATTCTGCTCACAAAGCGTCAACTTTTCGCCGTTTATGTTTAATGAAATGAACGCAGGGTCTTACCTGACACAAAAGCCTATATTTAAAGGACCTTTCAAATCAGTACGTGACTGACAACTGCTTAAGTCGTGACCAGAAACAGTAATTAACCACAAACAAGATACAATCGCCGTCAGCTACACCCGGCAACAACGTAACTATAATCATAAGGGTTGCTCGGGTTGTCAACCTGGGATTTCCGAATAGCTGCCTAATTTTCGGATAACTAAATGATTAGGGTTACCATACCTCAGGATTATTTTTATCTGCAAGTTTCTCACGAGAAACCGGCGGGGCTTTAAACATGATTTTTAAATTAAATAAAGCAGATTTTTGCATTTAATATTTACAGTCAACAAGGTTACACAAAAACATGATTTGCTGTTAATTATGCTTGCGAAGATATCTCAGGCCTTTTTTATGCAAATCAGATACTGTCGCAGAATTTTCCAAATTGGTTTGTTATTCTTAAAGTGTTGAACATTTCCATGGGCCAACGCTACAGCAATCAGAGGCCCAATGTGGGGTTTCTGTTTACCCCAAATAACTAGTTTCAGTGTCTGCATTTTATTCTGCCTTTTCGACTTCGAGAGCGACCCTGGCTTCTGTTTCAAATGAGCATTGATTAATATCTCCCCCAGCCGAAGGGTTTTGTCGCATAATTCCACCGTTTCTCTGCCTCCCACCCGATAGAATACATGCTACGTAGCTTTCGACGTTTAGTAACAACTACTTTTTATCCACGACTTCGTGTGTATAGAATTCGTATTAATAAGAGTTAACACACTCAAATCGCAATTACATTACAGTTGAACTACTGTTGTTGCTAGTCTTCTAAACAACGGTTGTTATATTTAAAACCAACCATGACGTAAAACATGATAGATGGTGTATATGTTTATTTATGTTAAGTTTAATTTAATTAGTGGTAGAATCTATCTCCCAGCACGTAGCTAAATGCTCAAGACATATGTCGGCCATTTGATAACTAACTAACAAGACAAGTCAAGAGATAAAAACTTTGAAATTCCGTATCTGATAAAACTATACCACTGCACTGAATGATATTAGTGGATATCATATTCGCTACATTAAAGTGAACATGTGCGAAGGCCAGAGCGAAAAAACTGCTCTATTATCGACGTTTCCGGAATGACATGATTTATGTTATATTTTTCGCCTGCGTCAGTGCCGTACTGAAAGTTTTTCTCTATTGCCAGCACCATTATTTTCTTGTTGCGTAACCAGTTTCATACAGAATACAGGTAACAATCAATCAGTCGTGTGTGTTTGAATAACGGTTTGTTTGTTCATAAGAAATTAATTAAGCCAGCAAGGAACTTGAAGGGAATGGTTTTAGAATTTGTGGTCAACGTGCGTTACCTACTTCAATTTAATAGGTTAGGTATTCATTGTGTTCATAATAATGTTCTAAACTTTTGTTGTTTTTATAGAAGTTCTAAGTCGGGAGTTTTGCTGGCTAAATTTTTATTTTATTGTTAACAATCAATTCTGCGTGACAACCACAATGTGCAACGGCGTTAGATTTATCTTTGAACGCTACGTATCGGGAGATTTGGTTCGACGAAGAGACTTCATGAGATTCGTTTTGTGATCTTTAGCAAATTCGGTAATTTGTGCTTGATTATTTAAAAACAAACATAATTAGCTCGCATTACCGCAGTAAATATTATTGTGTGGGGTGGAATTTAGTCACACAAGCCATATTTTAAAGATAAAGATAAAGATAAAGATAAAAGATGATTTATTGCCACTAACAACAATTACAAAAAAAAAACAGTTATATACAACTTAATCCTTATTTTTACTACATAAAACATGATATATATAAGACAAATGTGGCAAAGGGGATGTACTCAGCATTTGCTGCGGGTTAGAGCTCTCACAGGAGCCTCCAACTGACACAGCGCTGATTTTCAGTACACCCCCATAATACATCCCTGTTGCAAAATTGTATTGTGTATTTTAATGGAAAAGCATGTGTTCTACTTAATTTAACTCGGTTCTCTTGTAATCTTACAGATGCTCGCGGAAAAAAGTTTGACATATTTGCCAATAATTACCTGCGATTGGATGAATTGCAGTACGATGCCCCCTTAACTCGACAGTCATTTTTTGTCTTGTATGAAAATCGCTCAAGTTTGGCAAAGTAACGTGCTCATTAAAGCCACGTTCACGAGCGACACCACCGCAACGAAGTCACACATTTAAGTAATTTATTTACTCCGGATGTTTTGATACGGAGCCGGAACTCCGAAACAATTCTTCTGTGCCTGTGCCGAATGCCGGAATATTTTTGAGTATAAATTACGCCGGACCGCTATAAAATCGTTCATAATCTTTATTGTCCATGAACACGAAACATTTTGTTCTTTCTAACTTCGTTAACGAGTATAACTTGTAAATTAAAACAGTTTCACTTTTAACTTGTGAAGAAAGTTTCGATTACCGACACCGATAGGTACAGTATCCGACTTAAATTAATCATAACTCGAACTCAAACATTTATTCGCCTTGATACAAGATCAAACCCTAACGATAACACTGACACGATGGATACACAACTATGAACACCGATTACAAGTTAAACTGTCAAGGCATGTATACCCATACTTAAATGAGATGACACGTTTTTGATGTGTTTGCAGGTAATTTCGTCTGCCACTAACCTTGTGAACATCTCATTTATTGACGAGGGTCAGGGACACCATCAAAAGACTCTGAAATTGGAATCTTATGACACAAATTTATGCCATTGCAAAATAGTCGTTTGAATCTCACATAGGTACCTGGCTTCTACGACTCTCTTCTTTCTACTAAATTTATTTAGCAGGAGATACGAGTAATCACCGACGCCCTTGATAGCTCCAAAGGCAACTAACAGTACCTTCATTTTCAGTTCATTTGCTCCTTACTTACAGCAAACCGTCCAGCAAATTATGTATACGATTGAATATGTTACTGGTTGGTTTGTATAATATTTGGCCAGCATTTATTTTTAATACAGAACTTTCACACTTCACGCCATAAAGCCAGCATATTTTTATGGGGTCGTCTAGATACCAAAATTATCGACGAGCGATGATTCATATCACTAGGGGAGCAGATTCGGGCAGTTTGTCTGATGTATGCGGTAATTCGGCAGTTAAATGCCTCTTCAGACCTCCGAAAAGGTCGAGAACGGAAGCGGGCTGTGTCAAGTGCTTACAGCCCATATTGTCATGAAAATATAAGGCTTATTTATTTTAAACGTTTCCAGCGTATGGTAAGAGCCGTAAATAATAAAGGCAGCGAACATTGTTCGATTGTTTGATTCAAGACTGAAGGCTGAATAACAGGCTACTGAGGAGTGTACACTGTACAATATTATGATTATAACGTATTATGCCTAAAATATACTTTCAAATGGGAATTCTGCTATTCATGAAATGTTGAAGCAGTTTACAGTGGGTACAAGTTGAAAATTTTAATCCAATATCAATTTAGGTATATAGGTAGGTTACTACATACTTCAATTTGTTATAAGTTCCATTTATCTTAAGTGTCAGTTATCTATAATGATGTCTCTATCTGTTCCGTAGTAGTTAATAGAGACGGAATCACATAACTGACACTTAAGATAACTGAAACTTAACAGAGAGTGGTGAAACAGGCTTTAAGTGGATTGAAGTAAATCCATTTCTGCTTTATTTAATGTAAACTCACAGAAACCTTTCTGTTACAGGTATTGGTGAATACTACGTCATCTTAAACTGTATCATCAGGAAGACTAAACAGGTCATCTAGAATAAGTTTCATTTTAGTGTTTTTCTTCCATGCTGGTCTGGGAGTAATGAAAAAACAGAATTTACCAGTTGCTTCTCTTCCCGCGCAGATGGTAAAAGCCCATCAAGGGAATTGGGTGAAAATCTTAGGAATCATGTTGTAGGCGATGCGACTAGCAACCCATCACTATTTTGATTTCCCTTTCTAGCTATACGCCCTTAATCATGCTAACCGTGGCCTTAAGGTTTTGGTATAAAGACGTGATGTATGTATGTATTGTATTTCTAAGCTTTTTCTGACGGTACGTACCTACTAATCATAGGTACTCTAGCTTACCAAGGCACCTGCAATACTTAGGCCTTAATTTAATTTAATAATACTTTATCCATAGGCGGTGCTGACTTACCATCAGGTGACCCCGGGCGACTTGCTCGTTTACTTCCATATTTAACTGAAGAAAAAACTTTAACACGAAATAGGACCTTTAGGCGTGTCTCCGGTGTGGCTTATTGCCTTTTAAGTCTATTATCAAATGCCTGTGAATTGTGTTATTTTTGGTAAGCGATGTGTTTCCTATTCGAGGTAAAATTGAAATATGATACGTATGAATTCTCGAAATCAATGCAATATTCGCGCCTGATGCTGAGCAAAGCATTCCGAACGAATCGTTCCAATCTGCATTCAAACGATTTTCAATAAACTGATTCGGAATATTTGCAATCATCACCGAAATCAAATCATGGTGCCAACCGTTTGGAAGCACTTTGTATGCACATGCAAATAACGGAAGTAACGGATCATGTGTAGATAATTATGGTAAGTTACCATACACCTACCAAAGAAACTATTGCTAAATTGTATGAGAAGAGTTTCTTTGACCGTAGGTACCTATTGGTAATACACCTGCCAAAGAAATGATTTTCATCAATCAGATTATCAGAGTGATTGTAATGATTCGAACAACAAAACAATAAGGAGCATTATGTACGTACACAAGGCATCTCTGATTAAAATAATTTACTGTCAAAACAAAAGCTCAGACGTATTTCAACAAGTTTTCGAAATGTCCTCCTTCCTGTACTCACAGCTCTGCAAGTCAACGATTATACACTACTGAGTACAATTCGTGCAATTTTACGATCTCAATCGCCTGGATTATTTTTTGTACACCAGTCTTTTGAACTCACCCCACAAAAAAAACCGGCGCAGTATGGTCCGGGCTACGTGGGGTCATTCCACCAGACCGCTGCATCCTATCCAACGTTCGGGCAACACCTGATCAAGGTAACTTCGAGCCCGCAGGGAAAAATGTGCTGGAGCTCCGTCTTGTTGAAAATGCAAATTTTGTTCCGGTATTTGTTGCGACAGCATTGGCAATACGTTCCTCAAGAGGTCTACCATCACTGATTGCTAAATATCAGTAAACGAATAAGCGGGAAGCACGATTACATTAAATTAATAAATCCGCGACATTCACAAACTAATCTTCTTCTTCTTTTTTAATATGGCCCCATCGATCGATGCGATGATTTCGCCAATGTCAAAGTAATAAATACAGTATTCAAAAATCTTGTGACAAAAATGTCGGCAACGTTGTACGGTAGAACACGGTCAAAAGACTCCTCCCCCCCTGTCGGGCTCTTAGCCAACGGATAATGATATCCCTCGGAGACCGCCAGGAAATCATTAACCGGTGCCCAGGGTGCACCGGAACAAGCACTGCACTTCTCCTCGGACGGATCCAAAAACGAACCGCAGCTCTTGATCATACGCGGAGGTAACCCGACTCGCACCCCCACAAACTAATCAAAATGCACCTACGTTTGTATGACATGGTAAGTCATTATGACATTTGCAGTGAAAAGGTTCCACTTTCAGATTCATTTTCTTTCAACGTACGTGAGATAAGCGTGACGTCATGATGGGTGACACTTCGAGACTTTCTATTCTGTTAGAAAACTAGCAAAAATTAATCACGACGTATTTTAATAACTTAATTAGTGCATTTTGTTCTCTATCGTTAACTTAGCTGGAAATGCTTACTTTGTATTACGTTCAATGTCACCCTGTAGTATTTTATATTTTAAACAAACGTTTTTATTATTTACTCTCGAGACCTTTGTGTTCGCATTTAAGACGTTTATACTTTCACGATTTGTATTCATTTTATTATTTTAGCTAAACGTTTAGTATAAATCGAACATTTTTTCATTATTTTCTGTCTCGTTTAAATGTAAATTATAATATTTTTAATTCAAGCTCCCTAATTATTTTCAATTTTGTCAAACGGAGGTCTGTAGGTGTTAAACTCTTGAGTCCCCGCGGACCCTCAGGTAATGGATACAAATATTTGCTCCAATTAACTCGTTCGTCAGCTACACCGTAAATTGATTGATCCAATAGGGATCAAATGTTTGCCGTGCCCGGATGGCAACAAAAAAGACGGCTTTAAAAAAAGGCAAAAATGTAACGATTTAAATAAATGATGAGAGTCAGATCAGAGTCATTCGTCCAAATATACAAATTCAAACAAATAAACAAACCGGCCAAGTGTGTACCAGGCGCAGAGGGTTTGATGATATGCGGCATACATTCACTATATGTTTTTGTACCGATTTGTGGTGTTCAATAAATAATATTTGTATTTTATTGTAAGTTTTAGTGGCCGTGATAATTTTCCTTTTATATTCGTTATATGGAAGAGATCCCAAAGGATAAGTTCGCCTATGTAAATCTGTTTTATCTCATTACATTACGTACCACTCACGTGATTTATTATGTCTCCAAGAACTAAGACTAACAATTTGTCCAAAAACGCATCACGCGATGAGATGAGAAATATCCTCTTTAAAAAAAAAATACCAGGTCGGTGTCGATAAATATGCCCAATTACAGATTTCGACTACAAATAGCCTCGGACAGACAGACAGATGAACATGGCGAAAGTATAAGATGTGATGTTAACTACGGAACGCTGATGACGAGGAGATGTCAAACGTAAACTGGATGGTACGCGTGATTGAAAACTGACGGTTAAGGGAACCGGGTTTGCCGAAGTAACATGAACATGACAGATGCTAAGACGCATGTCAGGAGAATTATCTATTTAATCAGATAGTAAATCAATTAAATTATATTTTCCTACGAAAATACCACATCTAACTAGCCTCCGTCAAAATCACGTCCATCCAACCAAGCTAACCCCTACAACGCGCATTAAACAGGGTTAAACCAGTTTTAAATTTCTCTATCTACAATTAAACTAAAGCGGTCCCCGGGAACTAGTATTGTTTGCGCGGCTAATGTTGGCAGCACCGAGTTGTGGTTACATTTTCTACCTTACCAGGCTTCTACGAGCTGTTAATGTATGGAAAATCCCAGCGGTTAACAAAGGCTACAAGTTCTGCTGCTGTAATATTCCATTAATATTTCGCTTGGGAAGGCAAGGTTCATAAATATTTAGCGGCTTTCGATGAGAAAATTGAATCGAACTTCGTAAACGGATGGGATTAGGCCGTTGGAGTTGATTTTCAATAAATTTTGGGACAGCCTGAAAGCATTGGAAAGTGGTCATTGCAAATTTTCGCTGGCTTTTATGCGGGTAAAAATGAAAGTAACATCAACCCCCTTTTGCGGCTTTTCCTCTGAAATACATACATATTATAAAGTACTAACAGATCTGGTACGTAGGTACATCCCTGGAAAGAGTGTCGCGCAGTCAATGTTGCTCTAACTAGAATCTTAATGGTCTTAGTTTACATACCCTTCATCAAAAGGTAAGGTTGGTGATTCAACAAAATCTGAACCGTTTGTACTAAATGTGTCGTTCCTGCCTGAAACAGGACACCACTTAAGTTTGCCTCAAATACACTAGAGACATCCCAAACCCTAATACATAATAAATACCCTCCTTGAAGCGAGTTGTCAACTTATAATTGCACCCTACCTGTACTTTTATCCTTGTTAAGAGCCTTTAAATTATTCTAGAACGTTTAACAGGAGGCATTGTTAAAAATGTCCGACGAAATGCTTAGCGGCTTAGCCTCGTGCTTTTCATTATTTCATCCCCTCGAGTCCGGCAGTTGAGAAAACAAATTATTCTTTACTAAATGGACTGCTGGCCGTCTGCGCAGCATACTGGAATATGCACAGTTTGCACAGTTTTAAAATTAACTTAGGAGAACGACTGACGAAGCGCTGAGCAAATGCAGATTCGGAATTAGTTTTGCTTTTTCCGCTAGCATTTTAGAGTAGCGTTTATCATGATCCTAAAGTATTCCATTTCGCACGCTACTACTGGTTAAAAAGAGACAGGTATTTGCTTTATGTCCGCAGAAAAAGCTAAGCGTTTTAAGCACTCTTGTACTGCAGCGATTTATGTAATATTGTGACTATTGTGAGAGGCCACAGCCGTTCCACGCGTAAACAAAAGCACTTGAAATATCCATATTTTATACATTTATTGCCTCGTCCAATGGTCCCTTGTATTACCCAATAAAATTATTCTCCTGCGAACAGCACCCATTCCACCTTCCAGCGGAACTCAATAAATACGATCTGAAGAAAATGGAGTCGTAACTAGAACGGTATCCGAGACACTTAATCAGAGTTTCAATTTGGAGTTGTTTCGCTCCGTAGGTTCCGAAACAGGTATTTCGGTGGCGAAAAATACGTGCAAGTATTCCTTTACGATGTCCTCGTACGTACACTTTATAACAAGTTTTTATTTTGTTTTAGCTTTGGTTGAGATATTACGTAGTCTATTTTTAGCTTACCTGGTTTTAACTCCACTTCTGTGGTATGTACTAAGGGGCTCAGGCGCAATCCACCGCACACATAACTGTTCAACTAAATCTTCTTCTGACCACTAGATGGTGTTGTCCAAAAGTTACCTTCTATTTGACACTAGATGTCGCTACCTAGCTCTAAAAAAGTATTTTCACCGAACAAATACACGACGGCAAAGCCAGTAAAGCATGTAAATTCGTGTCTATCCTCGCATCAGGGAAGTGGCCCGTGACAGGCATTGTGAGCTCGGATGTCCGGGTCCGGGGTAATTGCCCCGGACGATCCGATCCCGGAACGATCTGAGTACGATATTGATCCAGTACTGTCGTGGCGACGAATTAAATACGTTATATGTTTATTAAACCTCATTTGTCGCACAGTTTACGAAACCATACCAGGGGATTTACTGTCTGTCAACTAATATTCTCTTATGGTCAACATAAAACAAAAGGCCATTTTTAGACGAGACCATGCACATAATAGCAACTTCAATATAATGATTGATTTTTGGCTGTGCATACAGAGCTCTTTAGCCGAACCACTTCTGGCAACTAAGAACGTCATGAAATAATTGAGTCATTTCGCACCCTTCGTGGAAGAAAGACGTAAGTCCCATGGTAAGTCAATAGGACTTACGTCTTTCTTCCACGAAGGGTGCGATTTATTGGTTCATTTAAATCGGAATGCGTCACCAGACCCTAAAAGTTCCGATAGCCTGAGAAAATTGGGACACCTGGCAACACAACACATTTCGACAAATACCACGTTAAAAGACAAACCCTTTTACCGCGACAACACGATAGCACTACTAATTATTGGGATGGAGGCGCTCGGTCCGACGTGTTCGGAACTCACTCACTTCTCATCTCGCAATGCTGTATTACAATCAATACGAAACTTTGCCTTTGAGGCTTGACACCGGCCACGAGCGGAGGCGATAGTTGTTACTAACAAAAAATAATACAACGAACATAACTTTTCGGTCGTTAATAATGCAATACGACTCCTTATTGAACACCAGGTAGTAAACAACATAGAAAACAGGTACATATGTAGAGAAAATAATGTTCTTGGGAAAGCGTAGAGCTGTCGAACTGAAATTTAAATCGAATTCATTCATTAATTTACTTCAGTAGGTACCTTTTGGATTGGACCTGCATTAGCACGAAAGCGCACAAGAGTCGCAGGTAGATGGCCCGTCTTTTTCTTACTACACATACATACATACACACATACAAAAATCACGTCTCTATCCCTTACGGGGTAGACAGAGCCTAAGGGGTAGACAGGCCACATTTAGCAAGATTGTGGGCGTATAGGTGGAAAATGGAATCAAAACAGTGATGGGTTGCTACGCCTATAACATGATTCGTATTATTTTCATCCATTCCCTCGATGGGCTTTTACCATCTTCGCGGGTAGCGAAACAACTGGTACATTCTATGTTTTTTCTTTGCCCCCAGACCAGCATGGAAGACTTTTCTTATTGTTCGTTCTAAAAAGAGACTCTTGCGCGCTCTCACGCTAACAGGGCTGATGTTTAAATTCCTGCAAGATTAATTTCACTTACCGGGTTTTACCACAATGCTCCTCTATACAGGGTGTCTTACAATAGGGGGAGTGTGAATGGTTACGTTGGGAGGGGAAGGCCTAGACTAGACGGACGTTCCGAGACCAAATAGGAGACGTTTTGGAAAAAGGGCAGGTCAGGAGTACTTGATTCTAAGAGACAGCCCGTGAGCTCTTGGAATGCCATTTGGGTGAGTCTTGCTATCTCCCTCAAATATTTAACCCGTAGTGAGTGAGACAGGAAGAGAATCTATGTGCATACAAATTTCCAGCCGCTAATCTTTCACGTCATAGCCACCAACTACCCCAATAAGTGATTTGAATCCCGAATAGCTATCGGTCTGTTAGGGACCGCATTCACCTGCTCGGACCAACGGTGTTTCTACCCAATAAAACCCTTTCTACGTGCATGTTTTGGGACGAAACATGTTTATTTTGTGATTTCGGTGTACCCATTTCACGTGGATCTACGGTGGGTACACGTTCTTATAAATCATAGAGGAATGAACCAATTGAGTGAAAATATAATAAACCTGGCAACATCCCGCGACTTAATGTAATTTTCCGGAATAAAAATTAGCCTATGTGCTGTCCCGACTATAATCTATATCTGTGCCAAACTACATCCAGATATGTTCAGCTGTTTCGGTGTGAAAGAGTAACAAACATTCATACATCCTCCCAAACTTTCACACTTATAATATTACTAACTGTTGCCAGCGACTTCGCCTGCATAGAATCCGCAGGAATTACGCAATTTTCCGGGATATGTGTTATTCCAGACTATAGTTCCAACTTTCATCTATATCTATCCAGCCGTTCTGTCGTGAAAGAGTAATAAACATTCATCCATCCATGCATACTTACAAACTTTCGCGTTTATAATATTAGTAGGACGAGGATGAGAATTAGTAGGATTCGCTTAAAAAGAACACCGCCAAACCACTGCAGGAATTGCCGCGTTTATTGGCTGGAGTTTTAAACCAGATTGGGCGTTTAAATCCTAGTCCTACTAATATTTTAAATGTGAAAGTTTGTGCGTTTGCTACTCCTTCACGCTAAGACGGCTGGACGGATTTAGACGAAATTTGGTATGTAGATTCCTGATTGTTTGGAATGACATTATAGGCTACTTTTCATCCCAAGTTTTCCCACGAGACGAAATCTAGTTCAGAATAACTTATGTCATATGTCAAGGCGTTGAAGACCCGATGTTTGGTTCTTATATTAATTAAAAGGCCGAATATGCACTGGTGAAACTTTATTTACCCTTTTGCACTGTTATAAGGTTAAAAAAAATAATAGATTTTAGGCGAGTCCGTCATTGTTGCGCTATTTTGAGAGAGAGAGAGCGAGAGAGCGCCCTGTGCGAGAGGGAGCGCAGCTTAGGCGTTTTTTACTTAAACGCACGAACTATTTGCGTCGCGTGGCTAAAATATGCAATTTCCCTCTACAATCCTCATAAATTATAATTTGCTTATTGCATTCTAATCGGCGCTTACATACTAGTTATTCCCCCTCGCTTGCTTCGGCGTTCAATTACTGTAATCTCGTTGCGCAAGTAATCCAGATCAGTCGAGCTAAATCCCATTTTCTTTCCGCCCAGCCCTGATTGGTTTAATACTATTATCGAACCATTTGCTGTTTAGCCTGTTTAGGCATCGGGTGTTCAATTCGGAATTGATTCCAATCAGAAGTCAAAGTTTAAACTGAATAGATTGCTTATCCTGAGTACGTAGTCTTCTTAGTTGGTTTCATGAATTATCTGAAAGTTCTTGTAAACCCTAGTGTGGTTTAAGCACTTTGCAAAAACAATAGTACGTTACTGTAGCGGCCGCGAAGTAGGGGATTGCCAGGCGAGTAGTTATAGATGGCCGAATGTAAACGAGGCCATCTAGAGTTACGTGGCCAAGGCTTGTATAGTGCTTTTCTCAAACATGCAATGAATTAAATTAAAAAACCTCAATAAAATTTAAGTTTTATTTCTAGACAAACTAAAAGTAAACTAGAAAATACAAAACTGCAAAATGTTAAAAACCTCGTTTATTGATTTTTTTATTAAGGTAGTGACAGATTGTCATGACGGCAGAAAGTATTTTTTTAATGGCTGAATGCCAAGATGCTATGTCACAAATATGGTGTAGAACGAAAATAAAAAAAGAGCACATTGCCGGCCTTGGTCTGCAATGATATCTATATGAAATCCCTCGAAATAAATCGAGACAAACTCGTACTGACTTCTGATTACCTATGTTTCGGAAACTGTCAAAACGGAGCAATTAATTTCAATCAGTCAGACGCATCCAATTGTTTTGGTAATTATTTTATATGCCAAGTATGTATTTCAATATATTACACGAAAAAAGTTGTTATAAGTTGCGTATACGATTTCCTGATACGATAACATAACGAGCGAGAGTGGCTATAGTAAGTGTATTTTATGGTTGTTTAGTCTCGCGTTAAACACTCTACTTTTCACTTTGAATGCGAGGAAAAAACCGACGTTCTATACAAAATTACAATATTTATTATAACAAAGTTTCTTACTATCGTGTAATTAGAATCGTTCCTACAATTATGTAATCCATAATTTCTTCTTCACTGGATGATGATGATGACATTTTTGGTCCGTAATTTATAAAGTTGCACAATTATTTGTTGAAATATTACTTTTTTACAACGTTCGCTCGATACGAGTAATTGACATAATATTTGTATGATAAACTTTTACTTTACTTTTCCAAAGTAAATAAAAAAAATACTTTAATCCTTAGAGATTAATAAGGAGCTTCAGTCACGATATGCAGATACTAAAGTAACATTTTAAGAGCATGAGAAGTGAAAAGACAATTATCGAGCAAAACCGTTTACAACTTCGGCTAGCCGACGTGTTCTCGGCAAAAGAAAAACATCGTTACGGAACTTAACTAATCCAGGAGTTAGGTAAACCGGTAAGTTGTGTTTTGCTGAAGTAAACACCTCAGTAAGTAACAGAGATAAAACTGCCTGCAATGCAAAAGGCCTATGTATTTTTTTTATCACTTAACAAAATATAAGTGAAATTAAAAATAATGTCGGTCAATAAATACGGAAACAAAACGTAAACTACAAATTAGACAGCGTTTAGAAATAGAGAACCGACATGCCATGTGACGTCATAAAACAATACGCCCATATGAAATCCATATTAAATTTTACATTTATAGGTAGACAAATTTTTGATAGCTTATGTGTCGCTTATTTCAGTTTTTGTTATATCGTTTTCTACATAAGAAAGCTATAAAATATCATGAATATTCCCTATTTCTCTGGTAGGTACTGCGAATGTCTCAAGGCTGCAATGATCAACTTAACATCAAAACCTTGATTGATAAAAAAAAATAGGATAAAATGTTCGTCCGTGCCGCACGCACCCAGAGCGCGCGAACCCTTCTTTGTCTTACTGTTCAATTTAGAAAGAGACGGGTAGTTTATCTCGAGCGCGACACAGCTCTCGCACGCTTTCGTGATAGCCGTAGTGGATGTTCCGTGATGGCTACCGGCGCCGCAGTAGGCCGAGACAGACATGGCTAGATGACCTAGACGCGTTCTCGAGCTACTGGCCAGTCATAAGTGCTGACAGGGCTAGTTGGAAGTCTAGGAAAGAGGAAGATACTAAGGCTTAACAAAAAAAAATCGTTCATTGGACAATCTTAGATAACGTTGCTCTGTGTGGTTACATACTCGTCTAGTATTCAGGCGGTGTATTATCTCAACTGAAACAATTGACAATAGGCTTCGGCTTCCTTATTCGCGTTCGTGGCGTGCGTTATCCCACTGCACTGTGGCCTACATTTGCTGAAATAATACTCCGGCACAAAAAGAAAAGAAAACATTGTTCGCTTCATTCAGTACTCAATGAAAATAAACGTAAAAAAGTTGAAGTTATTATTTTATTTCACATAAATTTAACTATAAACGATCCCCGAAAATGGATTTTCGGCTATTAAGGGGGTGATAAACCCCCGCTCTTAAAAGCTATGATGTCGTAAAATATTTAGTAACGCCTTTTCGTACTTGAAAATTTACTAAAACTAGTAACTGGGCGACAGACGTTCGGAACTTTTTACAAGATATGAATTGGGAACTATTTCAATGATGGAAAATAACAGTTACAAACCTAGTACATAATTGCTGCCTACCTTCAAAAATTCAGATATATTTTTTGAAATAACTACATAGTATAAAACAAAATCGCTTTCCGCTGTCTGTCTGTCCCTATCTATGCATAGATCTTTAAAACTACGCAACGGATTTTGATACGGTTCTTTTAATAGACAGAGTGATTCAAGAGGAAGGTTTATACGTATAATACATGCATAATATAGTAGAGAAACACTCATTGCACCCATGTGAAGCCGGAGCGGGTCGCTAGTTTCTTTATAAAACAACCGATAAGATCCGCTAGAAATAAACTGATACGGATACAGATATATTTTTTATATTCAACACGTCACTGATTTCAACAAAATGTTTGACTCTTTACTTACGTCAACCTTCTATCGGTGAAATCCTTATCCGTCTGCCAACCCCTTTAAATCATATAAAAGGGCTGACCCCCGACTTAACCGCGAACTAAATATAAAAGATCCAAATTTAGATCTGACAAGTTTTATTTCATGAAAGTTCGTAAAGTGTTGCGTCACTCGAGTTGATATGAATCGTAAAAAGCCTGGCCGTTTATGGAAAGAGCCCTTCAGATCGGCCGTCGAGATATCCTGAGCCTAACTACTATGGAAAAGCTGGGCCATACTATGCGTGAAAAGACGATGTAGTCTAGCGGTAGCCTCATGCAGACGAATGTGGGTTCGAACATGCCGCGGGACAAAAAAAAAACAAAAGGGAAACGAGATAGATCTAAATAGCCAATAAGAAATAAATACTTCATGTTAAACATGCAGGTTACTCCTTTGCAAGTAGTGGAAAATATTTGCATCTCGTCAAAATTTAACAAACTGTAACAAGTTTCAAAAAGTTTTTGTGTATCAGTTTTAAAAGCGTAAATAGGTAAGTGTGTGAGTTGTATTGTATTGTATTGTGTAAATTATTTTAGGTCCTATATTCAATTCTTTAGCATGTAATCTAAGTTTGTTTGTCAGTAGTAAAAATCTAGGAACCACGGAGGGAGTACTCCACGGAAACCAGCTTGATTGAAGTTTCGCAATCTGTACGTTACGTTTACTTAGTTAATTGCTTGTAGAACTCCTATTCTCAGAGGGTATTACTTAACGTCTGGTATGGAAACTTATTTCGTGATTAACATACGTTGTTAGGACTTCAAGCATAAATAATAAATTGATTCTTGGGCTCCAAGGAAATTAAAATTTATTGAGGATTATGAACTACTTGTTTTTACCCGCGGCATCGCTCGCGTAAACTATAAGCAAGCGTGCAAGAAAAAATGTTGAATAAAGTACTAAAATGAGTGATGTTTATGAACGATTTATTCTACTTCCTCATAAAAACAACTTCAATGATCAGGATATAAGATAGCCTATCCTTTTCCCGGGCAAAGGCTATGGTTGCATGATGCCGTGTCAAATTTTATCAAAATCAACTAAACAAACTCACTTCCACATTTATAATATTCGTAAGACTAATAACGTTAACGACTTTTATTATACGACAAGGAAGGCACAGTGGGTCACTTGATGGTAAGTCAGCGCCACCAAGCATGGACACTTGCATCACTGGAGGACTGCAGATGAGTTGCCAGCCTAGAAGGCCAAGATAGAATACCTCTTGTACCAGTAATTTCACCAACGGTCTTACTCTCCTCGCCGGGATTCAATAGCCCAAGAACTTATTTAATTAACGAGTAAGACGGTGGTAACGATCGGGACGGACCTTTCACGCAGTCTTACAGCTAATTTCATGAGAAAACAAGTGACTTTTGTTAACTATCCCAAATCATTTAATCTGCTTGCCCAACTCCAAGTCCAAGTCTTAATGCGAATCAATTCCGAACCAAAGTTGGATCAATCGCTGTCAGATCCATACTAGAAGTATCAAAAATGGCAGCTGGATAATTGGAATTGAATCGCATTAAGACGTCATGCTAAGGCCCCTGCTTGAAATTAGCCCACCAATCAGAATACAGTAGGCGCAGCGGTTTGACTTTTAAATTTCCAACGTATTCCTGTGTTCTTTTACCCAACGATCTCCTGGCTTATAACTTATTCATTTGGCGTGTGTCAGTCGATAATTCGATTAAGTCATTTTTCCCTGTTTTCCCTCAACAAACCGCCATCACCTAATCCGGGGGTTCCGTGGATGTAGGTGCGGTTCGATCAGACGATCGGAATCGCAAATAAGGCGTTTACGAATTGATTTAGGGAAGGTAAGCGGTGCATAGCTTAACGTGGAGGGTAAATAACGCACCCTTTTACGATACTGTACTCAACTATTTCGTTACCTTACTGTCTTTTCGTGTTTATCCACGTAGTTGTCTATATATTATTTATTTTTAGGTTTTTCGGTTGTTCGAAAGAATCATATCCAAACAAAAACTGTGCTGAATTTGAAATAGCTACTAGCTAAGACGTAAATTCTCAAACTTCAAACTCTAAGGGCCTGTTTCACTACTCAATAACTGACACTTAAGATAACTTAACAGAACTTAACAGAGAGTGGTAAAATAGGCCCTTAATTAAAAAGTAGCTTTACACCGCTCACGAGTGGTGTGCTTTGAAAAATCGTGCCCCTGATAACGTTTTGAATGGTTGTTAACACCCTATGCGTTATGTTCGCACTTATAACAAATCATTTACTGAAATCTTGTTTATGTTATGCATTATTTATCCAGAGCATCTGTTTCTAGTTTTACTTGTACTTTCTCTCAGTAGTACATTACTGTAGCGGCCGCGAAGATCAGGATTGCCGGCCGAGTGTTAACCGGCAATGTTGTATGAAATTCCATTACAAACCTCTCGTCTAGTCGCACCTGAAACGTGACACTTCGCAGCCTATTATAAGGAACACAACATAAATATTTAATTGCATGTTTGAGAAAATTTATATTGCGTACCTAACAAGAAATTGAAAACCACTCTCAATAAACTAGATCGAGTCCAGGAATGTCGGAGCAAATGGTTACGTAGATTGAATCTAGTCTGATTAATGAACTAGGCTAAGAGAAAGTGAGATAGTAAAACAAGTCAACCATACTATACCTAATATTATAAATGCGAAAGTGTCTGTCTTTTCACGCTTAAACTGCTGAACCGATTTAGTTGGAATTTGGTATACAGGTAGTTTCAGTCCCTTCCAGTAGTCCTAAAACTTGCAATTTGGTATGAAGGCAGCTCTTATAACGAATGAAATAGATCTAAAAGTCTATTTTTTATGTCTGTCTGTCCATGTACTTAAATATAAATGTCCAATATAAAACGATCTCTTCACTGGCTATATTTTGCTCAGGAACAGGGCTCTATTAATTTGCTATACACTGGATTTTATATTCGCTTTCTGAACATAGGTATACGGCACAGGCACACTCTGTGCGCGAGTCTGACTCGCACTTGGCCGATTTTTTTGTTTCCCACCGACTCTTATCTTAAAACCGCAAATGTTTTTACAATAATAAATAATCAATTTTTTTAATTATTGTTTCCGACGGCTATTTTATTTAACCACAATTTTTATCTCGGAAAATGCGTTCCTGCGGTATAGCGATAAGCGAATTCTGCGCAAACCGAGTCGCGGGCAACCGCTAGTATCTCATATTCATAGAAAAGTTATAACTAAACATTTAACTAATTTATACTGTTTGTTACTCCTTACTGTTGTGGCACCGACGCATACCTTTGACTGATGCATTAGCAAATGCAAACATAACTACAGCATGCTTAGTGTACGTTTTCGGTCGCAGAATACGCCTCGACCGCGTTTACATTAAAATGTCAAATACTATGAGAAATTTTAGTTGTTGTTTCGTTCCGCTTGTGGCGCTGTTAATTTTCCCATAGTAATTGAAAATTCAATACGAACGTGTTCGAGACGTTTATCGTACCTAAATTTTGAAACGCTGTAAATTTACAACGCAGCGCCACCATGGTGGCAGACAAGGTCCTTGATGTTTCTTAAGGCATAAATATCACTATTAATAACGTCTGCCTTGTGTGCTGATTATATCGAAATTTTGCTCGCCAGCTCCCAACTATTACACTAGAGGCTCAGGTAATTGGCATGACAATAAACACGAATGTTAAGTTTAGTTGTCACGAACTAGCGATAATAGAATGTTGTGTTGCCATAAAAAAAATTGGACAGAAATAAGTACACTTGCGTGATGAGGATTCCGTACAAATAAAAATATCAAACATCCCGAGAACAGTATACAGGATTTTCAATTTTGGATTTTAACTACTCTCATGAATACTAACAACGCATGACACGCTCTAGCAAAGATATTGACTGGCCTGGCCGGGGCAATCGGAAGCACGGCTCGATTGGACTCCCCGAACAGCCTTAGCTTTCGACCGAATGACCCACTTTCTATAAATACAACTGATAGAAGTGGTTCCGTTCTAATCAAATTAACAATTCTCACACATCAGTTAACGTAACCCGCCGAGTAACCTTTGCATGTCCGTTACCGTCCGCGAAGCCGGACCGACAATCCAATTATCATACATATAATATAAGCAACACTAGAAATAGAAAACTGGAGCTTAGGTGTCAGCAAGTGATTGAGCAATCACTGTCAATTATCTTTCAAAGGTATTGAAGCAACAGAAGAGTCAGCTCCAGAAGAACACTACGGACACTACGAATGTGTTAAAACACGATGACACCCCACAGTCCCCACCCCCTTACACCCCTTTACATTTTAAAGCCTGTCTATGTGTGCGTAATATGAACGTGTTCCTAGTGGGGCTGTTATACTGTTTCGCACACTTAGACAATCTGTAAGCCCGAGCTTTGCTATGCTGTTGCAATTCGATCATTTTGTCTTCGTTTGTGAGCAGATCTGTAAAAGTTTTATTAAAATTCTTATTCCAAGCATCATTACAATGTAGCTACTGGAGCGAAAGGGATACACTACTTTTTCTACTCGCTCGGTGTAAAGTAAAAGAAATAGGGTGTGCTTCCATTAAGACGGCGCGGAATGGTGACTTGCGAATCCGACCAATTACATTAGGTAGTTGAAATTCTCGTCTGGCTCCGTTCTGCTTTTAATGTGAAGTAGATTTCCAGAACATAATGTGGTTGGTCGATTGAGGCAAGCGCAGGAAGCACAACTAAACGTACTAGTTATTTAGTTCGCATCAACAATAAAAAGTAGATATTTATCACTGCAACACTGCTTCAAACACAAATGCAAAAATAATTCAACACTATACAGATTTGAAAAATAAAAACGACTATTACCCAAATCGCGCCAGAATGCTAAAGAAACAATTTGATTTACATGTTTTGTTTCTCCATTTAGCATCGCATTCGCGTATTCCATTCACGGAATACGACGTAGAATTATTCGTCATAAGGGATTATTCGTCATTTAGAAAATTACAGCGCCGCCTTGCAGCTACAAAGATTCTAAATACAGATAAAAACGTCTAAATTTCCGCTGTGGGCCTCACAATTTGCCATACCATTAGTCCTATTTCCGTCTACACCGGCTTGTATTGCTCCTTTATTCAGGGAATGATTCTGTTTATTACAAGGTTAGTATTCTGTATTCAGAAACACATTTTTATATTTTCTTTAGGGCATAATAATGGTAGTGCAAGTCGGTCGTATGAAAACCGCGACGACGGCTCCGAAAGAGGTCATGTTGATAAGGTTTATGGCGGCCATGTTACTATGGTTGTAAAAAAATCGTACTCAATAGCTATAAATTTTACCTTAGAAAGTAAATTAATACATTTAATTTTCTCAAAATTAGTTGCGACCCACGTCTTTGCACGGGTTCAATCAGTGTTTCTCTACTATACTATAAACCTTCCTCTCTATTCAAAATCTATTAAAAAAACAGCATCAAAATCCGTTACGTAGTTTTAAAGATCTAAGCGTACAAGGGACAGACAGACAGCGGAAAGCCACTTTGTTTTATGCTACGTAGTGATAATTACACCGAAAATTACATTACATATTTTGGACCACTATGTATTTTGTTTGACCCATTACGCATTTCAAACTTTATGTATTTTGATCTGTCCCATATATGTCAGATAAGTGCGTATCTGAGGATGAATAAATCTGAAAAAGTTATGTGATAAAATGGGTGACCATAATTTAAGTATGTCCTAATTTAGAAAATATCAAAGATAACTACACATAAACGGATAACTCACGTATAAAAAGTCGAGTGATGCTCGACATGTTTCGGACTATTTCGTAGTCCTTCTTCCTGGAGCGCTCGCCCCGGCGGCAGCGAAACGAACAGCGTGTTCGTTTCGCTGCCGCCATGTCGAGCATCACTCGACTTTTTATACGTGAGTTATCCGTTTATGTGTAATTATGATTAAGTCTCACGGTAGTTTCAAGTTGAAAATATCAAAGATGTTAAAGAAAATTGCTCAACACCAGCCCAGCAGCCAGTTAGCCTTCCCACAAGCCAAATTAACGTTGAAAGCTTTAACGTGTCTACCTATAGCCGTGTTCCGTTCACAAAGATACAAAAAACCCAGCTAAATTCTTCGTTTGGTACAAAGAGACTCCTTACTTCACAGATATACGTAGAAATGGTCGGACAAAACACTTTTCTTCCCTCGCCATCGCCCGGGGCCCCCGGATTCATTGTGAAACGATGCTTTCAGGTTGTTTTATCAAAAAACACGTTACACTTTATTAAGACTGTTTATGATCTTCAACGCCGTTTTTCACGCGGTTTTTTGCCAGTTACTTATAAGTTTTTTCTCGTTTTTTTTTTTCTGAAAGCGTTCAAATAAAAGGGAGCTGGTAAATTTCGCTGCACGGCAACGAGGCGACAGTCGGGGGTCAATGGAGGAGCAAGATGTATGAGACTGTATAAACTACAGTCGCTTTTATGTAACCGTTCATTTTCACGGAGACTAGGGAATCACCGGTTTCCTCGAGGAGAATTTACAAATATGACTTGACTGTACAATTATTTTCCACAAGTGCTTTTTGCTCTTTTGAAGGATCGAAGCAGAAACCGGCAGAATCAACCAATCACATTCGTCGAGATTCACGTCACTTTTTAAAAAGAGGGATAAAGACGTGATTGTATTTAAAAAAAGCTGGTCAAGATGTAGATTTCAACTAGTGTGGTCAAGCCTCTACACACTTACTCGTACTAGCATTGGCTTGACAAAACAGGCTTATTAGTTTTAATTTCATAAGGATATTGTGTGGGCAATGTCACATGGGAAGGAAATACGATATCACATTAATTAACTCAACAAAAGGAAATGTCCCGAGGGATAAATAATTTATCCCGGAAATAGAATTAACTTCCACGCGACGATATTAAGCGACATCAATCTTACTATTATGATTATGACGTCTGCTCTGACAGCTACTTATTCCTCCGTTGCTTTGTTGAAATGAAAATTTGCTGAGTTGTGTTGTGAGATTATCCAAATTATAATTTGATATCTTTCGAGATATCTCTAATTGTTGTTACACTGCATCATTCGTTTTTATGTTGACTAATATTATGACCATTATTTCGCAACTCGCGACTCGCAACGCGAAGGGCGAACGCGAAGCGCAGCGCCGCCAAACCAATACGGCTAGTTTTGATTTGAAAAAATGCCAATAAGTCTGACGATACCCGAAATTTAATGTAAAATTAACCGATTTAGTTTGATGAATATGATGAAGATGCATTTCGATGCCAAATACGTACTCCGGACTAAAGTGATACGGTGTGAGTGATACTAGGTTCAGATACTCAACCGACGAACACTGTCGCTCTGTCAAGATTGAAGCAACATACATATATAAAATGTGATAGTTACTCCTACATTAAGTACTAGCTTTTTCCCGCGACTTTGTCCGCTTAAAATTAGCAATTGCCATTCTTATCGCTATGCGGAAACTATGCAATTTTCCAGGTTAAAAAGTAGCCTATACCTGGCCAGGGATTTTATTGACAGTTATTACATTAGTAAAGTTTGCATTAAAATCCGTTCAACCGTTTTCACGTGATGTGCTCGCAAATATACAGACAAACAGACAAAAATTCTAAAATCTGTTGGAACGTGTTCTTTTATCGATTCTAAGTATCTCCAGCCAATTTTTTTAAACGTCTTCCATGCAAAAATTTCGATCCTCTTCAGCTTTATTGTTATGTACAGATGTATAGATAGATTTGAAGCTTTATTCGCTGTAAGCTAATTGTCTTTTTTCTGCGCTAGGAAAAAACACCGACGTTCTTTTATATACTAAAGGCATACGCTAAGCCAAGACTCGGCTAACAAAGCTAAAGAAAACCACATTTCTGTTGCCTTCTATTTCCCTGCTACAAATACATTCAATAAAAAGCGGAGGTCTCTTAATCTATCTACGTGCCATTGATTTGTTCCTGGCTTTGTTTGTTATTTATTTGTGAATTATTCCGTACCCGAGCTTATTGTTCTCATGATTGATGGTTATTGTTAGTAGCTTTAATGGAATATCTATCTTTGTTGTGCCACGTGAGAAATGTTCGATGGGCTGTGATATACTTATTCGCGGGGTTCATTTTATACGAATTGCAAAAACCCTGATATCATAGAACTTATTCAATGGATTTTGCTTACAATAGTACTAGGTAAAAACTACACTATTTAATCTGAGCGGACTAGAAGTTTGAAAGCTCTTTACATTATCTTAAAGGCAGATCTCAGTTAAGTTAGGTAAACTTACTTCGGCTGCGTACAGACGTCAAAATTTTTCAGGATAAACACATTTTATATATGTTGCCTTGGAGCTCTCCAACTGTCGTAAAGGAAAAACACGTCAACCCGTCGCATGACGAAAGCCGTGGTAGCCTAGTGTTTTGTCCTGTGGCCTCTCAAGCAGAGGGTCGTGGGTTCGAATCCTGTGCTCCGAGTTTTTCCGAATTTATCTGCGAAAATACATTTGAAATTTACCATGAGCTTTTCGGTGAAGGAAAACATCGTGAGGAAACCTGCAACACAATCTGCGAAGCAATTCAGTGCTGTGTATGAAGTTCCCACTCCGCACTGGGCCCGCATGGGAACATTATCCCAGGAGGCCTGTGCCCAGTAGTGGGGCAAATATAGATTGGAGATGACGGAAATGAATGTCTATCGCGTTCACGTCATCCTTGTGAATACATACATACATAAATCACGTCTTTATCCCATAAGGGTAGGCAGAGCCTAACATAACAAGACCTAAAGGCCAAGTTTAGCATAATTGTGGGCGTATAGGCGCAAAGGGGAAAATAGTGATTTGGAAACAAATATGTTTTGTCCAAATATCCCGTTCATTTGTTTTAGCAATGTTTTTCCAGGCCTTGTGTATAATGGAAGGAAGGTAAACAACTTACCCACGCCCCTGTACATGCCTGACCTACCTATCGTTGCATAGGTATAGCTATCCGCCCGCGTCGCCCATAGAAAGTTATTCAATTGTTTTCTTTTTGTACGCGGCAATACCGGCTTACCAGGGCCCAATTAATAATTTATTTTGACAAACGAGACCCATTCGGTACTTTTAGTAAAATAAGGAATGAATTTGTACGTTCGGCCTTTTTCGTTGGAACATGGATGTAACCGATTATTTAAGTAAAGGAGAGTGTATTTTGCTAATACTCTAAGCTAAGATTTCTCTGTCTTGCGTCTTGGAGGCAACTCTTTTGATTTGAGACTAGTATTTGCTGTTCCGATATTTCTCTTACATAATTCAAAATTACGTGATTACAAGTAACAACACTAGCCGCCCAGTTCTGTTAAAATAACTCTAAGTATTATGCAAATATACTTATGTTTGACACTGTATTATAGATAAACAGGAGGTCCTTGGTAGACAGATCAAACTCGACAATCTCAAATCAATGTTGAAAATAAAACTGTCTTTTTACTAACCGATTAAAAAAACGACTTAAATTAAAACCCAACTGCTAAACCGTTTTTGATGCAATTCAATTTAAAAAAAATTTGTTGCTGTATGTATGATGATGTTACCCTAGAACCAATTTAAATAGCAATTTTGAATACTTTACATTTAAGACTTATTTTTTAATGAGAATAATTGAAAAACCTACAAAAAAAATCGTAACCGATTCTGTGGCTACCGAAAGCCAGTTTAATTTTATGATAACTTTTTCGTTTTAGAATAATTAATTACCAAAGGTACAAATCTAAGAAAAAAGTTTTAATCATTGTTATTATTTCCAATGTCGAATGTGAATAAATACATTCCAAATACGTTGGACCGAGTGGCAAGTCACATAGGTACTCAATATATACTTTTATTTGTTTCAGGTACTGGAAGCAACGGTGTTTGTTGGAACTTTTCTAATATGAAAAAACTTTGAAGCTCTCGCAGATAATAAAAGAAAAATATTGCTTTTTGCGGAAGGTAAATAAAATACTGGGCTCGCGCTAGTAGCTCAAGAAAAACGCAATGGCAATTTGCAACAGCGAGATAAAAAAAACGATTTTTTCTTGTTCTGCTGTTGATGCTGTTCAATTTAAAATATATTAAGAATAGAACATCACACGCAGAATAAAAATGATTTTTAGAATGCTTCCCACCGTTCTCTGCAATTTCTTGCCATGCACATAAAAGACATGGTTGTATGAACATCGTTACCTTTGCCTATCCCTGGTGGAATGACAAAAAATATATAGCGCCCATTCAATATGGCCCACAGGTCTTCTAAATAAGTTTATTAATATAACTCGTACTTCAACAAAACAAGTTTAGACTGAAAAGCAAACAGTCCACTCATACCGTAGCCCCTTTAAGCCTTCATAATTACGCTTGACTTATTAACCTAAACTCTCTCAGGACTGTATATACAAATCCTTATGACTTGGAAACCCTAGAGCTGTAGGTGTACCTTAAAAATATCGACCAAATTCGTAATGGGCAATCGGCCTATTTAGTTTACATTATTGGGTTCTGTAGTCGATCATGACAATTTATAAATTGGTCAACTAATTACTTACTCTAAATTGAATGAAACATTATATTCGTATATGCCTTTAATATGAAAATAAAGTCCATCACGATTAATTATTGCAACGAAGAACTTCTATAGGTCGCTTCTAACAACTCGAAACAGAACTTTTACATGAACACACAGCAACAGTAAATTAGGACTGTTTCGTGTTAAAGAATAAGTAATTTTATGGTGGTTAAAACTGACGGCTTGTGAAATGATGACAAAAATCGATATGTTCATCTTCCAGCCCAACCTGTAGAATTTAACCTTACAATTTCCCCAAAATAACTTTGTAATACAGATAACTCTTAGACGTCGCTTTTCACGTGTCGAGGACTTCGAAATGGGCGTATCATCCTGAATATTGAGAAGTTTCCAAGGAAAAGTTGGGCCATCATTTTATGTTATGTAAAAAGAATGGCTATTTTTAACCTCCGTAAGATATTGTTACGAGGAGGTAAGAATTTTGTAACGTTTGTACACTCCTTTTAGATTCAAACAATACAAACGTTTGTGGTATTATATTATTTTGCCATCTCTGATGTTACTTAAAAATAGTGTAGATAATACATACTTTATAATAGGTTCTTTTCCACCGACGACGCGAGTCGAGGCGAGGCTAGACGAGAATCGAAATTTTAATAGCAAAATTTGTAATCTCCTCCTAGCGTATCTTAGTAATTTCTATACTTTCGGCGTCTCACCTCGCGTTGGAAAAGCACCATTACAAGGTGACGCTGAACAGATATGATTGTATGTGTCTATTCTGTGCGAAGCGTTGCCTTATCAGCATTTCTGACCGTTGTTTTAGAGAAAGAATTCGTCGCATAATAAGATATCTAATATTCTTGTCCATGTGAACTGTAAATCGAATCTACTCGAACTTACAATGCAGCGAATGCTGTGCGGAGCTCGTAGCTGTCGTAGCGTCGTGAAAATCCTCGTAGCACTCGTAGCACTACGTTGTAGAGGCTACGACTTGTGACGCTCATAAGAAGACATTCTTATATTTGTTTTCAATGATACCTGCATCGTAAAATAATGTTGAACGGATCATTTTTAAATATATTTCAAAAACTCGTCATTTTTTTTTTATATAAGAGGGGGCAAACGAGCAGACGGGTCATCTGATGGAAAGCAATCACCGTCGCCCAGGGACACCTGCAAGACCTGGGGAATCACAAGTGCGTTGCCGGCCCGTTGAGGAACAGGAAGGCTCGCTTTTTAAAGATCCCTAAATTGTACCGCCCAGGGAATGTTGCAGCAGGAAGTTGGTTCCAGATCTTTACCGTACGAGGAAAGAAATTGCGTTTAAATTGCCGAAGACCAGTGAAAATTCGAAATGGAATGTATAGTCAATATTAAGCCAACCGGCGTAAATTCTTGTAAATAGAATTGTCAATTCTCGCCGACAATTGTCGCCTTGTTGTTTAAACTATATGCCATTTGGCTCATTGCTATTCCATTGTCGCGCTATTTCTTCAATTTACTTGTCACCGAGTGGCCTACGCATCACTATGCGCCCCTCGTCCGATGTACGAGTGAGACGGCGACAGTTGGGTTACTTAATAAAAAAAGAGCTAACTGCTGCGGCAGACATCTCTTTCAAAACTCCGACTCTTGGTGTCATCGAGATTAATCTCTATCGTGAGTTTGAATGAAAAATCGAACGTAACTAACCATATTTTTTTATCTCAGTAGATCACCTCCATGGTGACCTCCCAATTTTACAAAACATAAAGGTACTCTAAATACTAGTACATAGAACGGTCGAAGTTTTTTTGTACTTTGTAACTAAGAGCCCTAACTAATGAGTGGCGGAAATAAGGGAAGACCTTTGCCCAGCAGTAGGACATCATAATAAGCTTACTAAAAAAATGCTTCCATGATGGTCTGGAAGTAAAGAAAAAACCGAATTTACCAGTTGCCTCTCATCCCGCGCCGATGGTAAAAGCCGATCGAGGGAATGGCCGGAAGTCTTAGGAATCACGTTATCACTATTTTGACTTCTATTTCCACCTATACGCCCTTAATCATGCTCACGTGACCTGAAGGTTTTGCTACCTTAGGCTCTGTCTACCCCGTAAGGGAACATACCCAAACTACGTGACCCTTTTTTTCGTGTTTTTTGACCCCCTCCCCCCCCCTCGGTGACCAAGCGTAATATATGCCCAGACCCCCCCCCCCCCCCTAGTTTTCACGTAGTATATTTTATCAATATTTTTTGCGTAAAGTTACAAAATAATGGCTTTTGTTTGTATTTTCTTATACGGCCCCTAAAAGTGCGTACTTTGAGAATGCGTACCTATAATTGCATACGGTTGTAATTGTGTTTAGTAAAAAATATATCAAGAAAAAATAGTACATTGCACAATGATATAGTGATGTGGCGATACTGGACAAGTTTTATTGATGGGGTAATAAAAACGTGGCGTTCTTAAAAAAAATTTATTGACTACGTGACAAGAAACCAACCCCCCGGTGACCATGAGTGGTACTTTGAAGACCCCCCTCCCCCCCCTAAATCGGTCACGTAGTTTGGGTATGTTCCCTAAGGGATAAAGACGTGATATATATATATGTATGTATGTATGTAGTAAAAAAAGTAAGGGCGCTAACCCACTGGGACGCTATGGCGACCTCGTCATGGCGTCGCAGTGGGTTGTGGCCCTAATCATGTTTATCTAAAACAGTAAAGTAAAACTAAATTGATTACTGGCAACATTAGCAGTTACTAAATTGGTGTCCTGCCGCGTCAATAAAGGCAGCACTCCGTAACTCGGCACGACATCACAAGCCGCAACTCTGATTTTCCTGTTAGCCCATTTCCACAAAAATCTATAGAAATTAGTAAATTACGAAAGAGATTTCGCTCTAGTCGTACCATTAATTCAGCTCTCAGTCATGATCATGATTTATGTAAGTGCGTGGTATTCGCTGTGAACGCACACCTCTGAGGAAGGTCTTGGAAAACCGACCGAAACTTGTCGCATTGTTCTTGAGTTATCGTTAACTTTTTAATTTTTAGTTAATACTAGCTTAGTTACATGGCTTCATGCCCTCTCTCCCACACTGGAAAAACAAAACACATTATGCTGCAAGAAGATTTCTCGGACTTTTTAATATTCTGTTTCAGCTGGTCTCGAGTTTTGGTCTTAGCATTTGCGACACATGTACTTTAGCTATTCATTTTGATTGAATAATTATTAATAATTTTACACTTTCTACCTTCCGCCTATGAGCGCTATCACCACAAAACTACTATCCTTACTATATAATATTATAAATGCGAAAGTAACTCTGTCTGTCTGTCTGTCTGTTACCTTTTCACGCTTAAACCGCTGGGCCGATTTAGTTGAAATTTGGTATACAGATAGTCCCGGGAAAGGACATAAGATAGTTTTTATCCCGGAAAATTGCGTGATTCCTGCGGGATAGCGATAAAAGAATTCTATGCAGACGAAGTTGCGGGCAACAGCTAGTTTTCTATATTTCCGACCCTCCAACGATCTATCTCGTCTATGCCCCCCTTAAAAGTACTCGCGTTGTATTCCTCTAAAAACCCCTAACGCCCACAAAGCCTAAAAGAAAAAGCTTTGACATGTATAATGTAAAACGGTACTAAAGTATATGTTGTATCTCTCTCTAGTTTCGAACAAGTGGCCAAATCGAAGCACATCACTATGCACCCCTCGTGTGTACGAGGACGTGCGAGTGAGACGGTCGACAGTTGCGTTTTAATAAAACTTTGTCGCGAGCTTGTGCCACTTGATGCCAAAGTGTTTTAAATAAAACAGACGTGAAATAATTATCTAAATCGTAACGAAAATAGTTTTTTTTATTGTTAGTTATTGTTGCGATGGAAAATAGATAGTTCTTTAAGTTTGTAATAACTAACTACTCTTTTACAAACACTTGAAGCAGATTAGGTTATTAAAAACATCAGACCCAGTTACTAAAACAGTCGATCTAATGATTTACGATCTTCTTATAAATTTTGGAAGTATCAGACAGAAAATTTACGAAAATGTATTTTTTTTTTTAAACTGCCCGTTTTGCCCGCAACTTAGTCTGCAGAGAATTAATTTTTGGCGCGCCCGCAGGAACTATACAATTTCCGGGATGAAAACTATCTTATATCCTTCCCAGAATCTCAAACTTTCTTCATACCAAAGTGCTATGACAATCGGTTGCAGTTTACACGTGAAAGCCTAACGAACAAACAAATAAAGCCACATTTTTTCGTAATTTAAGGCAATGTTGTTTCTATGGTTTAGATATTTGAAGAAGTTTATTCATAAAATATGACTGAAAAGAAACTTATAGTGACGAGAAAACGTACTCCCGACCACCACTTTAAAAGTTACAGTATTTTTTTACATTTGGGTCAACAGCGGAACCCTACTTTCCCCAACTTCGCAAAGGCTGACGCAGCCCCGACGTTTTATATAGATTTCCACAACAATAGATTAAAAATGTTGGCAACATCTGACTTTGAAGCGTCTTTTGAAAGGGCCAAAGTAATGGCCTTGTGTTTATATATTTATTTGTTATTTACGGCTGTCACAATACAACATACACACACAAGACTAGTGTTACACAAACAGTAAAAAACAACTCTTAGCAAGAAGAAGACGCAACTCGTACGTTTATCTATCAAAGCTTAAATATTAAATATTTTTTTATATTTCCTCTTAAACAGCGCAGACACATTGCATTCTATAAAAATAATTGGTTTTTTTTTCACAATATTGTTAGAAACTACGTTAAAGTTACCATATAATCGAGATTCACTTAGCGCATTTTTATATTTAGAAAACAAACAGACAAACTTGTTCGATCTACTAAAACCACTATTAGATTTTCTAACATCCTGTACCAGTAGACATCAGCATTTATTGATTAAAAACGTTGGCAACATCTGACTGTGAAGCATCGTTAGGAGGGTAAAAGAAATATCCGTGTATTTATGTACATTTATACGTTCTCGCCAAAATCCGACAAAGGCATTATAAAGGGGCATTATCGAAGTGTGAAAGTAAAGATTCTCTTTTCCTTATCCCTAGGAAATATAAAATTTCCGCTGAAAAAGTTAAATTAATATGTAAAATAATGTTATTCTTCTGCATATCTTTAAAAAGCGGGCAACCATTAGGACATTTTAATTTTGAATATCGCTGCTCGGAACAGAAACCTGATGCTCACTTATTACCAGATTAGTTTTCCAACTGCTGCCAGGACGGAGGGTTTGATGAAGCTAAGGCTATATATTATTGTGACCTAACCTGAGCTTAATCTACCTGTGAACATCCCATGAAAATTCGGCAATAGTTTTCAAGACTGATTGCACTGACTCAAACAAACAGGCAAACACACAGTCAAAAATCCTATATACTGTTGAAATGTATTCGGTCAACGTTGTCTTGGGTAATGTTTCTAAAATATCTTTTACGTATACATGTAGTGTCCTCTTCAATTAAACAATTTCTTCTTTTGAAATATGCTTTTATTTACCCACAACCAAGTATAACAGTTTTATTACAATTATTTTTACAGTAAGCGATCTCTCTAGTTTAATATCAACGTCTTCGTCTCCGTCCATTTCATTCGGTCCTCCCTCTCATTCCTTCGTTCGTTCCATTCATCTCTACACTCATCAGTCCTTCCATCAGTCTATCATTCTGTAAACACATTCATTCCTACAGTCGGCCGTCCTGGATACTTGCCTGACCTCAGGCAACTAACTGCCTAACATAATACAGCAACTGATTCTAGCCTAACTAGCTACAGCTTAACTATAATAACAATAGCAGGCAACACAAATCATCTAAACCTAAAACAGCTGATTGCATGTTTCATCTTAACAATTTCCATAAGAGGTAACAACTTTAACTAAAACAAAATAAACACCAATGGCAATATTTACTGACAACAGTTCTTAAAAAGTTATCCGCTAAAATAAACAATCTTTGACAAAAACATTACTTAACATAATTATCTCAGTAACTTAACAGTTCAATAATCCTTAATGATAACTACAAGAATAGTGCAAGACACAAATGTAACGTCGCTACCAGAGCAGTCGGTTAAGTTAGGTACAAATTAAATATAGGTCAGACGTCTTACCATGTGAGGTGTTGAAGTTCATTGACCCCTAGTACACGGTCGTTGACCCCAGGTCATTCACAGGTGACAGGCCATGGTTTCATGTGATCAGCTGACGCCGTCGTCCGCGTCGGTCCTTCCGACGACCTGTCAATCTTCTCCACATCATACCGATCTCTTCCTGTGCTCGCCAGAACCCTGTAGGGTCCGAAGTACTTCGGTTTGAGCTTCAGGCAAGGTCCGAACTGCGTTCGAAGTATGGCCACGCTCTCTCCAATCTGGTAGACTCTACTCTCCTTGCGTCTCTTGTTGTACGTCATGCGATTTTCTTGCTGAATCTTCATTATTTGTTGCTGAGCCGATTTCCGCCGTTGCTCTCTTTCCTCGATGTAACTGTCATAACTTTCCTGTTGTAACAGTTGGTACAGCTGAAGGTCATCCTTAGTACGCATCTTCGTACCCAATAGTAACTCAAACGGCGTAGTGTCAATACTGCGTTGATAGGTACTGTTGAGAGCGGTCTGCACCCTCGCGACGTGCTTGTACCACAATGCTGGTTCTGAAATACATAACTTTGTAAGTATAGCGATAATTACTCGATTCATTCTTTCCGCTTGCCCGTTTCCTCTTGGGACGCCCGTCGTCACGAGTACATGTTGAATATTTTCTGTATCACAGTATTCTTTAAAGTCGTTACTGGTGAAAGCTGCTCCCCGGTCAGTTATTATTCTGGCTGGGTTGCCGAACGTCTGCTGGTGTATGTACAATTTCGCCAGCGTCTCCTTGGCCGTCGTGCCCTTCGTTGGGTACACCCAGACAAACTTGGTGAAGGCGTCAACCACTGTAAGTATATAATTATACTGTTTTTTAGTCTCAGTTAGTGGTCCAACATGGTCACAGTGTAGTGTGTCTAATGGTACACTTCCTTTGTCTATACAGTGCAGAAATCCTTCCTGCTTTCCACCCTTCTTGGTAGCTAATAAGCAGGGAATGCAGGTGACCATAAATTCATCTATTCTTCGGGATAGGTCCTTAATGTGGTAATCTTTGGTGATCATCTCAGTCATTTTCTTCTTAGCAAAGTGCCCTGTTTCATGCACTTTCTTTATAATTTCCATCTCCATACCACTAGGTATTACCAATTTGCTTCCTTTATACAGTATGTTGTTTTCCATTACATAATCCAAATAGGGTCGCTGCCCTAAAATCTCTCTAATCGCCATCAAGCCGCCGTCATGCTCTTGGGCGTTTTTAATACTTTCATGAAGCTCTCTCGAGACAAGTCCAACATACGGCGCCCTGCTCAACGCGTCCACGTGTCTCATCCGGGAACCGGAGCGGTGCTCAACCTTGTATGAATATTCCTGTAACACTAGAGCCCATCTTGCCACACGTGTTGACAGATCTTTCTTGCTTAGGGTCAACTCGAGTGCTTGACAGTCTGTAACAATTTTAAAGTTAAGCCCAATCAAATATGGCCTGAACTTTTTTAGACCTTCAATGACCGCCAAGGCTTCCAACTCGTAGCTTGTATACTTTTGCTCAAGTTCGCTCGTCTTTTTGCTCATATAATACACAGGATGTAGCTGACCGTCGTCTGAGCAACGTTGAAGTAATATAGCGGCTAAAGCTACCATTGAGGCATCAGTATGCATTTCAGTGTGTAACTGTGGATCATAAATCTTTAAAACAGGCATACTAGCTAACTTTATTTTCAACTCATGAAATGCAGCCTTTTGAGGTGCCTCAAATACAAAACCAGTCTCCTTTTTCATTAATTCCGTCAACGGTCTCGCTATGAGTGCATAGTTCGGAATGAACTTTCTAAAGTACGACGTTAGTCCAATAAAGCTTTGTAACTGCTTAAGATTAGTAGGTAGTGGAAACCTCACCACAGCATCCGTCTTGTCGGGTGATGGTCGTACTGTACCATTCTCAACCACATGTCCAAGGTATTCCACTCGTCGTTGCACCAACTGGGACTTCTTCCAGTTAACATCTAAACCATATTGGGACGCTCGTAACAGCACTTCTTTGAGTCGTTCGACTGCCTGTACTTCATTCTCTGCAAGAATTATTACGTCATCAATAAATATTAAAACATATTCTTTCTCGATCAGATCCCTGAAAATTGCATTGATAAACCGGGTAAACACTTTCGGACAGACTGAGAGTCCAAAAGGGGCCTTAAGGAACTCATACTGCGAGTTATTGGTCACAAACGATGTATACTTGATTGAATCCTCGTGAACCGTCAGATGAAAATAGCCATTCTTCAAATCAAGTGCGCTGAATACCCTCGCTTTCGCCAATCTATCAATGTGATCCTGTATCACTGGTAATGGATACTCATCCTTTACCATCTTCTTGTTAATTAACCGGTAATCCACGCAAATTCTCGTACTGCCGTCCTTCTTCTTCACCAGTACTAACGGACTAGCGTACTCCGAAAAACTCACCCTAATTACGCCCTCGTCAAGCCATTGCTTCACCTGTCGTTCCACTTCCCGTTGTTCCGCCACAGCCAGTCGTCGAGGCCTTTGCGCCACCGGGATGTCGTCCTTCAAGGTGATGCGCAGCTGAATCGGCGCCTCCCGCGTCTTATTCGGTCGGTATGTTTCCACGAGCCGCTTCACTTCTTGTTGCAGCGCCGTGTCCCCCAAGAAACCTACAACATCAGAAACATCCACACCACACATAATATTACGAAGCCAACCATCGCTAGACTTCAATAACAAAACACGACTGCCCTCCATAACGAACGTTACATTCCGCAAAAACTCTTGTCCTAAAATTAACGAAAATGGCATAGCGTCTCTAGGCACGATGTTAAACGTTACATTCTCGTAGCACTGACCGTCGATGATAATGTTTGTAGTTAAATATCCGAACGATTTAACTCGCGTCGCACCAAGTCCCGTCAACCATATCTCTTTTCGCACGTAATCCGGAGCATTTAACGATTCGTAACACTCAACCGCTAATAAATTAATGTCACTTCCCGAATCGACTAACGACGAAACACTTTTATTGAACAAAACAACGTCTTTCATAGGTTTGTTATCGTATTTCACCGGCAGCCGTCCGCCATTGCTGTTTACATTCATCGCAGCCATCTTTGGATCGTGAACCGGTCGGTCATTCTCGTTCGGTTGCGGTTCGTTCGCGCTGACGTTCGACTCACTTCCGCGCTCCTCGTTCATTCGTTCCTTCTGAACACACATTTGACACATTTGTTTAGCCGGACCGCCATGATGATTTTGATTCGAATATGGCGTCGAATTTCTGGCCGTTCCTGACGTCGATGATGATGATGATGTGCACTGTGTAGAAATGTGTCCGAACTGATTGCAACGGAAACATTTTAGGCCTTTCTGCTTATGTGGACATGCGCTGGATAAGTGGCTATTCTCACCGCAGTTATAACATTTTTTCTTACTACCGTGATTTTCTGTTTGCCTCGGCTTATTGTTTCTTGCTTCGTGCTGATGTGTATTTCTTGACTTTTCTTTGATCATCTCGTAAATTTTCATCTTTTCTTTCAACTCGGCGTACGTCGTAACACCATATAAAATCATTTTATTTACTGGCGTGTCTTGAATACCTTCTATAATGTATTTTATTGCGACGTAATCAGGCATTTTACCTCTTTTGCCTAACTCCTTCATTGTAAGCAAGTAATCTAAACATGACTCATCACTTTTCTTCGTTCTTGAGCTCATGAGTTCGTGTATAGTTTTTATATCGACTGTATCAGGGAATTCTCTGAAGATTGCCGTCTTTAATTCTTCCCACGACTTGTAGGCCTTTTCAGATCGTAACCAGAGCGCCGCAGTGCCAGATAATGACCGCCTCGCCAAAAGTAGCTGCTGCGTAGGGCTCCACGAGAACACCTCGGTATTATCTTCGACGTGTTCTATCCACCTGGTAACAGGGTACGTCTTATCCTGTCCCGTGAATATCGGAATGAGATCTTCCGTTAGGTGCAACATGGCGCCGCCGCTCCGTGCAGATGAACCACCCGCCTCAGCGTCTTCGTAATCAGCCTGTCGACTTGCCCGTCTTGCGTCTTTGCCCATATCGTCGTGATATTTGTCGTCTTCGTCGTTAACTGTTTAAACTCGTCTTCTGTAGCACTTACACGTCGTAACTGTCGTAACTTGGTTTGCTTGCGTCGTCGTCACCGAATTCAATCTGAAGAAATCTCCTCTATCACGGCCGAGCCCCCAAATTCTGTAGTGTCCTCTTCAATTAAACAATTTCTTCTTTTGAAATATGCTTTTATTTACCCACAACCAAGTATAACAGTTTTATTACAATTATTTTTACAGTAAGCGATCTCTCTAGTTTAATATCAACGTCTTCGTCTCCGTCCATTTCATTCGGTCCTCCCTCTCATTCCTTCGTTCGTTCCATTCATCTCTACACTCATCAGTCCTTCCATCAGTCTATCATTCTGTAAACACATTCATTCCTACATACATACAGAATTTTCAAGTAGCTTGGCATTGCTGAACATTTTTCTCCATCAAACTAAAAACCGTATAACTTCAAAATAGTATAAAAATCGGTCTGGTAAACGCCCGTCCTTTTCCAAATACTAACTTACCTCACTTTATACTGCGTCCGTTTGTGTCTACGTGCCTGCATCGATGTGCCATCCGTATTCAGACACCTCAAACAAAATGAGCTGGCACGTCCAATTGGTTATTTCGTTTGCAAAATGGAAGTGACCTACGCTGAAGCCCTCTTTCGTTTCGTTTTATGCTGTCTCTGTCTCTGTTTGACGTTTCGCGTAAATTCAGTAGTCGTACGATCTGCATAGAAGCAAAGTAACAAGCCTGGCTTTATACTCCGAATTCGAAATTAGTTTCGTGCCGTTTCGCGCACACTAATAGACATTATTACGAGTGTGAGAGGGACGGTGTAGCTAGAAACCATAGATAACCATAGATTTTGAATACACAACTGTGCTAGATTAGATCACCAATAACCGCTTTAATGAGTCCTCGCCCGCGCGCTACAGGGGCACGGGGTAGGATGACAAAGGGGGCCGAGAGGGGTCGAGAGGGCGGCAGGCGCACTACCCGCCTGCACCTCTCTCGGTCCCCTTTGTTGTCCTACGCCGAGGACTCATTTAAGCGGTCGGTCTATAAAAGAATAAAGCGGCTATACCTATACTTCAACAACAAATCATTAGAAAAAACAATTAAGCATTGTTTTCTGTAAAATTACATATAGGAAATAGTAGTAGAGCACGAACAAACGTCGTCAATTAGGTTCCGGTGTCCTGTAATCAGGTTTTCCTGCCAGCCAATAATGTTGTCTGCGCGGACAGCGGGCAATATTGTCTTAGGACCAGGCAGGAAAGAAACAATATTAGAACGACGGGATTTTTGAAGCGTATTACGGGCAATTTTAAAGCTTAAGCTTTGGTTCTACGTTAATCCATAACATCCATAACGAAATTAAAATTGTGCGACCCGCCCGCTCTGATCAGTAGGCAGCGTGTTAAAAATTGCTTGTATACGAAATTCCTAAAAAATTATAATCTTCAATATTTTAGAGCAACCTCGACCCCTGCAAGGTTATCTACGACATACCTACCAGGTAATATATAACACGGGTTGCCAACATGATTGGACTGAAGATCTAACGTTAAGTAATAAGATTATGTGCGATCTACAGATCACATAATTAGTGTTTTTCCTAAATAGCATGTTTGCATAAATATTTGCTTCTTATTGCTATCGACGGGTTGGTCACCTCTGACTTACATTGAAAATTTACGGTATCACAATATCTACCTTCTATTTCCGGTAACTTTCCAGGTTTCCACTTTTCAATCGAGTCGGGGCGTGAAGTTTGCTTAACTAGCCGGTTGAAAGTTGCTTATCAGCACTGGAAGCACCTGTCCTCAACTTTGGCTGCCCTGATTCAATTTATTGGCTCGGACTCGTCGTGACACCCAACTTTGTTGTGTAAATGACTTTATTAAATGGCTATTTGGGCGCCATTTTGTTTAAGAGTCAAGTATACCGTTATATTCTTGTCTCCTGATTGATTCCTTGACTCTTTCACTTAAGTCGTGACTCAATTCTTGCAAGTCATGTTCTACACACTTCTCTGTGGCTGTATTTACTTGGATTCTGAAAAGTACGTTTAAAATGTTTTTTTCATCATCATCATCATCATCATCATCATCATCTCCAGCCTATATACATCCCATTGCTAGGCACAGGCCGCCTCTCAGATCGTCGCTACTTTTTTTTTCAAATAGTTGCAGAGCGGTGATGCGGTGTTGTTCTGAAAATAGCATATAAACCTGCAGAAAAACAATGGGCAACAATAAAAATACATTAACGTTGACGCGGCCAGGCGCAGTCTTTAATAATGCGTTAAGATTAAAATTGGTGGTGCAATTAAGTTAATTTATTTTGGTGCAGATACGCGACATGAGCGGTAATTAAAGTGGCCGGAACACACCGGTTTATGGCAACACCGGCCGATAAATTAGCGCCAACGGCCGCGCGCTGCCGCGTCGCTTGTAGGCTAGTGAGTGACAACACTGAAAAAAAATTGACTGTTCGCAACAATGTTTTGTGTCCTTTGGGAGCCTGGATAAAATATCTAATATTACGAAATAAGAAACAATAAATAAAGAATTTTGGTTTCAAGCTGCTCGGTGCCATATTGCGACAACTTTCTAAGTCTTAATCGAGATTATAAATTATAATTAGTTTTGTGCCCAATTTCATCTAAATCTGTGCTCTTGCTTTTACACGAAAGTATTCGCCCATTGACTACACCTTTGTTGTACAATCGTCACGTCGATAACTTACAGTTCTACATTAATTACTTGTGAATGAGCAGTTTCTTACAACAAATCTTGGAATCTGTCGAGTTTATTTACTTAAGGCAGCTGCATTTGACGTATCCCACTTTACAAAGTACCGTAAACTACAAACTGTCCCGAACCGCTGCTTACCATGATCCTATTTCTCGTTAACTATTGCCAACAGCGTGCTTCTGAACGTTTCTCGAAGTAATGCACAATTATTATTTTAAAACTTACGCTTTCAAAAAATCTAGTAGGTAGGTACAATTTTCTAAAATGGCTGACGTTTGTTCAACCTGATGACACAGTTGTGGTTCAAAACAATCATCAAAAAAACCCAATGACTACATTTTCAATTTTCCCGTAAATAAGCGACGGCAAAATATGCACCGATTTAGTCATCAAAGCATCGAGCACTTTTTCAGGTATCTCTTTCCTAATTTGTCAGATTTAGCGAAGCCAGAAACGGAGACATGTAGCGAAAAGCTGAGCATAGCGTCTGAAAGCTAGTTCTACATTTATTATACTACGAGGTTACACGTGCAGCAAGTTTAATCATACCAGCCAGACATGCAGCATTAATCCTACCGGATTCGCCATGTGTAATAATTTTTGTATTAAGAAAACTATCACTTACATCACTTACCTAGAACGGGAGGCGAAACTGCGTAAGTATAAGAAATTACAATAATAATACATTTTTCCATCCAGTCGCTAAGCATGTCTTTGTTACCCGTGGTCCTGATACAGTTTGTCCTTCTAGTTTTCGGCGGATCTCCTTTTTGATAAAAAGTAGCCTATGTGTTATTCCAGACTATGATCTATCTATGTTCCAAATTTCATCCAGATCTGTCCAGCTGTTCTGGCGTGAAAGAGTAACAAACATCATCCATACTTACAAACTTTCGCGTTTATAATATTAGTAGGACTATGTATTGTTGCGTAGCTGGCGAAGTTGCTATGGGGTCCCAGTGGGTCAGGGCTTACGGCCCTTATGTCCCTTATTATGTTTAGTATGGGTAAACCCACGTCGTTGCCGTCTCCAGTTGTTTTAGTGTCCTAGGCAGCCAGCGCTTTCCAGGCCTCAGCTCTGTGTATGAAATTAGATTATCCATAGCTCCCGGCGGTGTCTGGAGTGCCAATATTGTTTATAATTAAGCGATCGAATCGCACATCAACAAACAGGAAACATGCGCTATATGATATCTGACAACAGTGACTTGTTGTTGTTACAAATAACAAACTTCCACTGAAACTCTCGGAAATTGAATGATCAATATTCTCCCGGAACCATATTTGTTACAAGTTGACAAAATAATGTTCATAACATTTCTTATCCGATTGCTTGTTGATAAATATACACATCCTAAAATAATTGAAAAGAGACACTGAAATAAGTTTTCGTGTAACATTTTATTCACTTCAAAACTGGTGCAATTTTTTGTTGTTTTGTAATGTTGTCGCCATTTTATCACCCAAAACTCAACAATAGTTCATACTACTGATTCGTAAGTCGTTTGTAAAGCGACATCCTCTACTCTACGGTGTTACCAGCAAGCAAGCCATGCTACTGAGTAGGCTATCTAGTATTTACTTAACTTTAACTGACCGGCGATACCAATTCATAAACAAGACCAAGTGTCACTTATTATCTTCGTTTTGCATTAAAAATTAATCTTAATGATCGATTTATTTAATTGTTTTCTCCGAGTACTGGCGTATTTATTGTTTTGAATAAATAAAATGAAGACGTAATGTAATGTGTAAGTTGGCTCGATTGGAGCAGTCTTCGCCCGAAAGCCGCCGCGGCAGCCCGCGCCGCGTTTCTCTCACATTCTCGCGTTCGAAACGAGCGCTCGAACAACCCTGATTTATTGTTTGAATAAATTTCGGTTCACGGAAAATTTTATGTGGAATGTTACTAATGCTGAATTGTGCGGTCATGTGAATAAAGCTTGGGAGAAGCTTTTCTGGCAACTTTAAAAAAAGTTATCAAACTGTTGCGGAAAGTGATTTTGTTGGAAAGTGTTATAATATAATGGTACGTACCTACTGAAAAAAATAAACTGGTTTTGTTTTAACAAACGTAAATATAGGTAAACTAATAATTGAATTATTTCCCTTGAACAGTGGTACTGTTTAATAACCTTCAGCTATGCCAACGATACTTGTTTACTTATAACTTAATTCAAAACGAATTCAATTATGAATTAATTCGTACGGTTTGAAAACTGATTAGACAAAATTAATGGCCTAATTTCTAACTATTTAAACACTAGCTGTTACCCGCGGCTTCGCCCCCGTTCCTTTTTCCTTATATTTTCAAAATTTTGTTTTATAACCTTCTCCTGACAATTAGCAAACACATTTTTGTTATTATTATTCATCCCTTTTGGGGTAGGCAAAGGAAACAGGGTCCACACAGCCAAGTCTTTTGTATTAGCAAACACAACAAAAAAAGAATTCGCGAAATCGGTCCAGGCGTCCGCGCGTGTTGCCGTCACCAAGGGAAATAGGGATTCATTTTTATATATAATAAAGAACATTACATAATTATGGCAACACAGAGAAAAGTTACAGAAAATGGATTAATGTATGTATAACTTTATTGTACACTAGCAGTTGCCCGCAACTTCGTCTGCGTAGAATTCGTTTATCGCTATCCCGTGGGAATCACGCAATTTTCCGGCATAAAAAGTAGCCTATGTGTTATTCCAGACTATAATCTATCTATGTTCCAAATTTCATCCAGATCGGCCCAGTACTTTTTGAGCCTATTCATTACAAACATACAAAAATAGGTACAAATCTTTCCTCTTTATAATATTAGTATAGATAAAACACATTCAATTTTGCAGGTAATGAGAGAAACAGATGTACAAAGGCGAACTTATCCCTTAAAGGGATTTCTTCCAGAGAGATTAATTTTAAGTTACCAAATTATTAATCCTTGGTAGTTGGTTGAACACAGCACTCAGCTCTTATCTTTTCGTCGTAATTGTGTTCGACAATTATATGTACATACACTCATACATAAACTATGTATTTATCCCTCACGGGGTAGATAAAGCCTAAGGTTACAAGACCTACAGGCCACGTTTAGCAAGACTGTGGGGATAAAGGTGGAAAGTGGAATCAAAATAGTGATGGATTGCTAACCGTATTGTCTATAACATGATTCCTATGATTTTCGCCCATTCCCTAGATGGGCTTTTACCATCTGCGCAAGAAGAGAAGCAAGTGGTACATTCTATGATTTTCTTTGCTTCCAGACCAGCATGGAAGTTGAAGTTTTCTCTCTAGGTATCTAATATTAATTAGAATCCTGTAATCGGTTGTGTTTTAATCATTAATTTGACATAATTAAAAAAAACACGGTTCTACTCTCATCAAAATTTTAGAGTCCAATAAATTCCGTGTAAAAAAATAATTACAAACGGGTATTCACTATCAAATGAATCAAGAATTTTTACTTCTTGATTTTTTGTTTACTTTTACGGTTTTACCGTTAGAAATTGAATTTTTAAACGACACTGAAAATTAGAACCCAGAAAAATCCGAAAATTTGCAAACATTGCAAAGGGTACATGACTGTTGTGCAATTACACGACTCAACTTCCAAAACACCCATGTTTTATACAACAACCAGGAAAAAATACAGCTTAAGCTCGGGGACTATCAACGACAAGTTATGTGGCGCAATTGAGGAGCAGTGACCGTAACAAAAGTGATTGCGGTAACGAATGAGAAACATTTTGTTGCGTGCCGAAAAGTGCGCTAAAATATTAAATAACCCCGGTCACTTTGAAGACAAAGAACCTCTAGTGTAAGTTTTCGCATATAAAAACGTATCTAATGCGTTCACGTGTAAACGTCTCAATTACTATGGAAAAATTGGCAGCGCCACTTGCGGATCGAAACGGCAACTAACTATTCTCATAGTATTTGACATTTTAGCGCAAACGCGTTGGAGACGTATTTTGTGACCGAAAACTTACACTAAGCATAATTGGACGTGAAAGCATAACAGACAGACAGACATGGTTACTTTCGCATTTGTGTATAATATTAGTAGGGGTTGAACACGATATTGTACGTTGAATATAGTTTCAGCCAATAAATATTTTCGAGTATTGATTAGTTATTTTTCAATGAAGAGTTTGTGTTGCATTGTGACGAAAATGCTCTATTTACCTTGAAGTTACCTTGTCGTTTCAGGATATGATATAAGAGATGTTTTCACTACGCTTAACAAGCGATAAAGTACGTAAACATTGAGTTGACATCTATTCTGTACTGTTTCGATAGCGCTTATTTGCTTCGCGTCTAGTGGCTTTACTCTGCTGAGATTTTACGTACCTCTGACACTTTTTATGAGCGTCATAGCTAGATGAGATGTTTGTTTTATGTATGTATATTCAAAGACTGGCGTTTTTATTTTCTCAAACATTGTCGTAAATGTCGTCATTGTATTCTAAGTAACAGAACACGACCTGACTGATTCTGACCATAAATCGGATTGCTGGACTGTTTTTCATTTGTTTTTAACTTTAAAAAAGTCAAAGATACTATGACATAATGAACAACAATGTCGTACAGCCAAGTCGTTTTTATCAATGTCTCAAATAGCTTACGGTGACAGATGACAAAAAAAAAAACTTAAGAAAAAAGGCGGGAACGTGAAAACCACCTTATTTAGTTGCGAGGAAGTTTAGTGCAAAATTGATTTTCATTTCCTCTCAATGTTTGAGAAAAACATTATATCTGCCTCAGCTAGAAGAGCAATTGCTGGATTCGTAACTTTAAAAAACATTCACCTGCGGTTTGTGTTTTTAAGCAAGTTACTCATCCAGCAATTGGCTACTTCCCAGGCCTTGGCATAATCTACTATTAACGCACTAGGTCTTTATTGGAACGGGGGGGGGGGGGGGGGGGGAGCTTTATATCAGTAGTGGGGCCCTAGGTTGCAGCCTATAAAATGCTGCACATGGCTACATGATATGTCTCAGTGTGACAATGTACTGCAGCAGGAGGCTGGATTAGTTTGACTGAACTCCCCGGTTAAGGTTTATCCAGATAAAAGTCAAAGTCAACGTTAAAGTTTTTATTTGCTCGAATCATGGTACAAATCTGTTAGGCATAAATCAATGTGGACCAACACAATTCACCATACATTGGCATGCAAAATTTTATAATTAAATTATATTTTAAATAATAGTAATAATAATTTAATTGTGTTTAACAACATGTTCCGCGAGTGACTTAATTTTAGTGTCCTATCGAAGTTTCGGTTTCGGCCGGTTTTGCCTTAAAAATTATGTTTCGACCAAAAAACAGCCGAACCATTCGGCCGCGCCTAAACTTGCAATATCACACTTTCATGTTAAATTTTCCAGTTTTAGGGTAGTTTAAATTAGCAGCTTTAATACTAAATGGAATAAATAATAACATAAAGTACCTTTTGAGACAGCACACAATTAATCGTTAAATATTTAAATTTCACTGATGGCGGACCAGACATTTCAGCGACCATTATTAATCAGATGCCTTTTACATCGTAACAAACGCTACTTACTGTCTTCGAAACTAATAACTTTGACTGAAGCCGGGAAGCAACCTTAATCATACTTAAGTACACACAGCGTTACCATTTAAGCTTAAGAATTGGTAGTAATTAGCTGCCCATAAAGTTTGTTACTCTCTTTACGCGTCTAGAAAATAATTACCTTGCCTTTATAGGTTTTTCCCAGACCAGTCTTGTCTGGATATCCAATAAGCATCAAAGCTAGCCTTATTAATTGGGCCAATATCGGATCACGAAAGCACAATAGCAAATATTCGTGACCACGGTTGCGGGTGGGAGGGCCTTGTGCCAGATTATCCGGACCGCTATCACCAATAACAACATCTTGCTCGCTTCCTGCCGCCTAGCAGTAGTGCTTACGCTGCAGTGGTCCGGCTTGAAGAGTAAGATAGCCAATGAAATAACTGCACATGGTGACAACGCATGTAGTCTTTCGATGTTGCGGTAGTACAATCGAACCGTTTGATTCCGGACCCACCGTAGAACGTTCTCACAGTAAACGTCACATGATTTTCCTTTTTAATTCAATGTAAAGTCACTATGACATTTACTGTGACAGGGTTCCACAGTGGGTCAGGAATCAATTTTCTCACTTAGGTAGTATCAGATGACCCACTTGTTTATACTATGATATACAGTAAGCATCAAAGCTAGCCTAATTAATTGGCCCAATATCGGATCACGTACAAAATACATGAGCAAACATTCGTGACCACTGCTCGCGTCACGCGTGCTTCTAATTTGACAGCAGTTAATTGCACCGCACTGTATGTAGAGCTACAGTGGAATTTAGAAAGATAAGTCATCGTGGAACCCTTTCCCAATACATACTTACGGGGTAGACAGAGCCTATGGTAACAAGACCTAAAGACCACGGTTAGCATATTTGTGGGCATACAGGTGGAAAGAGGAATCATAATAGTGATGGGTTGCTAGCCGTATTTGCGCCCAATGCCCTCGATGTGCTTTTACCATCTGCGCGGGTAGAGAAGCAACTGATACATTCTATGTTATTTTTTTGCTCCCAGACCAGTATGGAAGTATAACTGTATCTATAATAAACTGAAAGTGCAACCTTTCCCAATAAGTGTATGTTATACCTATAGCAAAATACAGCTTTTTAGTACGAGTCTCTGAACTAAGTAGTGGATATAAAGACTGACGGACATGCCGAAACTATAATGGTTTCTTGTTGACTTTGGAACCCTATAAAAGCAAACGTGTATGTAGATGACTGAATCCGATTATCCTACATGAATGACGTACGCGGTAAGTAATTGTATTGGAAATGAACTACGAAGGTATTCATAGGACTTCAGTGCGTGTTGTATTCTTATAACGCATTTCCATAGCTATCATTTATATGTCGAAATTTTAATACTAAAATTTATGAAGGATTACGTCTTCACTACATAGTATAAAACAAAGTCGCTTTCCGCTCTCTGTCCATATGTATGCTTAGATCTTTAAAACTACGCAATGGATTTTGCTGCGGTTTTTTTAATAGATAGAGTGATTCAAAGGGTTTATGGGTACAATACATGCATAATATAGTAGAGAAACACAGAGTGCATCCGTGCGAAGCCTAGGGGAGTCGCTAGTAAATTTATAAACAACGGTCGAACCATCGTGAAACCCGTCCATTCCCCGCATTAGGGTCCAAAAGACGAATGACAGAACAATTTCCAAGGAAAACGGCAACGCTTAAGCAACAGCATTAAAGTTGCAAGATCCCTTAATTTCGGTCCTTCGAGCCGGATAAATCACATCCAACATGGCGGCTAACAGAGACGTGTGATCACGAGTTTACGGCGTGCACGGCTCATAAACGCTGCTCGTATAAACAAAACAGCGCTATAAAGTAGGCTCGGGTAGGCTCCGGGACAAGAGTTTGCGTCTATGACTAGTCTTAATTAAATAAATATAGTCGTAACAAATGAATGACGCGCTGAACGGCTGAAAATTTGATATTTTGTATCCTGAGACTATGAACTCAACAACTCACGCATTGAGCCGGCAATTTGTAGAACATGGCGAAAAGGAAGCGTGGAAAATATTCAAAGTATGCAATGGCGGATATATTATTATATTTACAAGAAGGCTTAAAATTAATATGGAATATTTCATCTGGTGGTTGTGTTAGGATTCAACGCTCCTGTTATGGTTTTGATGAGCGAAACATGTTTTTTTGCCGAAACCGAAACCGAAGCTTTTATAAATGTGAAACGTTGAATAAAAATTCAGAGCGGCGTTCTTTCCAGATGGATATATATATGAATAATTAAACTTATCGCTGATCCAATATTACAAGATTCTACGTTTCACTTTTCTCGGATTGGAATTTCAACATGTTAATATTAGTAGGCTTATATAGTTTAGTTAGACTTAGGGACAACATTGGTAAACAGAATGATAGATTGATAATTACACCGTGTGAAAAAAGCTTGTAGGTATATGCTTTTGCGGATGGTAGGACCTTGTGCAAAGTCCGGATCGTTACCCCTTACTCGCTAATCGTATTACAACGTGGAGAGTAAGCGAGACAAACGGTGAAATTACAGGCACAGGAGGTGTTCCATCGTATCCCTCTAGCCTGGCAACCCATCTCCAATACTGTGGTAATGCGGGTGTCCAGACCATGGCAGGTGCTCGCTTACCTTCAGACGACCCCCTTACACACTTGCCACCCTCTCTCATAAAAAAAATGTTTAGGTATAGGACTAGAGCGTGCATTGGAGTGTCCTGCGTCACCTTACCGCTGCCTGCCTTAGTGACCTCCCACTGCACGCCACATGTATAGAGAACGTCAAAAGTAGGTTATCACTGCTTTGTCATAGTAAGGTAACCATACACCGACAGTTGAATGTGTCACAGTTGTCACTGCGACAAGGCTCTAAAATGATCACCGATTTTGAGTTGACTGTACAGAGTGATGGTTTTTCTCCCCTACACTACAGGTAAAAGCATCACCATGTGCAAGTACACCGTGATTTCCAACCATCAAACCACGGAAGCGAAAGGAACGAACCATAATAAAGTTTCATGGCATTTTTTATGAACAAATTACGATGACTGCCAGAGCTAGAGGACGTAAAATTACGACATGATTTTGACATCGCTGCACACAAGAGTGCGAGCGCTAACTGAAAACGAGACAGTTCTTTTATTATTCAACAGTTTCATTTTCGAGATATTTAAGGGTTTAAGTTAAGTCTGAATTCAATTAAACACGTGTCATTGTAACAGATTTAAAAGATTATATCATATTTATAAGATAAGACGGTTATTAACATCCTACTAATATTATAAATCCAAAAGTTTGCGAGGATGTGAGTGAGTTGAGTGAGTGTGTTTGTTCCTTCTTCACGCTGAAACGACTAGACGGATTTGAATCAAATTTGGAACTGAGATAGCTGGTACATCCTAGATTAAAACAGACTACTTTGTATCCCGGGAAATTATATGTAGTTGTTTTATCTGCTTGATTAATGCTTCCATACATTGGTCGATATTCAAAGGGTCCAAGGGGTGGCTGTATCTGTTTTGAATAAAACATAACATGTAAACCTTAACCAGAATGTGTACTATAAGTCCGTTAAGAAAATCTCAGATTATGCCTTGTCTCAAGCTTACTCATTTGTAGTTATCTACCGAAAGACGCGTTTTATAAAATCGTCCAAATAATTACAGACCATAGTGTAAAGTTTAGACTATTAAATAGACTATATATGTAAAATAGAAGTATATCATTGTTACATAGTTGTACAACGATTAAGAGCCGTTGGTTAATAATTTCAACGCAATTTTCATTCTAATTGGGCATCATTAATATAAGCGACGCAAATAATTACCCGATCGAGCATTATCGTGCTGCTGATCATTACGAACCCCGTCATTAGCCCTGAATTGTTATTAATATTTTAACCTGTCATTTGTTGTAATCAAATCACTGGCATTTTGAAGGAAACAACGTTCTGTAAATCCGTTGGTCTGGTGATCAGGCAATTACATTTTTCTTCACTTTTTCTGCTACGTGTTTTTTTAAGTTGACGTCAGAATCGTCGGTTATGGTTAACTTTAAGTCATTGTTAACCTTTTCAACGCCAACGACACATATATCAGCACCGCAGCTTCAACGCCAACTGCCTATATATACGTCCATTACTTCAATGCAAAAGCAGCCTTCGTTCAATTGGGTTTAGGTTCAATTTAAGGCATCGCAATAAAGACGTCTGGCGTATGGGTAACGTCTCTTGTATTTGACGTGACGCCGAAAAGGTTAAAGCAACCTGGTGCAACTCGCACTTAGTTTTAGTCGAATACTGCTCCACGTTTCGGATAATCCGAAATCCTTAGAGCGTTTGCTTCGGCGGCAACGAAACGATCACTGTCGCTAAGGCAATGGCTGCCAAAAGGACTACGGATTAACCGAAACATGTCGAGTATAGAACTCGATTTTGACACATGCCAGATTATTTTACAACTAGCGACTCGCCTCGGCGTCGCATGGGTGCAATGTGGATATTTGCTAACACGGTGCTGCCACGATTACTGCAATAATTCAACCAATTTACAAGAAAACCTAAACAAGTTATACACCTAAACCTTCCTCATGAATCACTCTATCTATTCGTGAAAACCGCATGAAATTCCGTCCGGTAGGAGTTAATCGTGAACGTGAGACATACGCGGAGGAGGACTTTGTTTATAATATGTAGGGATATGTGGTGTTTGTTTTTGATTACTTAATAATGGCTTTCGAGGGCTCAATAAAATTCAAACTTGATTTAATACCTTTGTAAGTGGAAATTGCCGAGTGTGTGACAAAAAAAGGTTTATCGCGACCCCATGACTTGGGTATTCATGGCTCCACAAGTTGGCCGGGTGTAGGGTTACACCCGGATATATTCGGATTTGTGATCCTCCGTCCAAAGTTTGACTGAACTGAGGCGAAGTGGCTTGACTAAAGTCCATTCCGATCCATTTTAACGCTGTTGTAAACAAGCAATTCCCGCCCAAGTTAATAATAATCATAGTACCTACAATTGTCATAAAAAGTCGTGTGATAGCAAGTACGATCCTTCAACATAAACATCAAACGTATCATTCGAAAAAAATGCTATCAAAAGTCTTAAAAAGTTAAACTTAAGTGTTCATAGAGTACTAATGTCCATCTCAATGTTCATGGAATCGCAGCCGCTCGACCTCGCGAAGACCACATCCGCAATCATTGTTAAATGAAAACAAGAACTTTTTGAATGAATTGTCTACCACACTAAAGTAACTCACGCTAGCTCTACCAGTAAATAAGTACCGCACTATCAGCGTGCGTGCTTCGCTCAAGATTTCCTCCCCCTTGAAACTGGAGCAATAAAAACCTCTTACATTCAAGTGTCAGAGGGTAAAAGGATACCTTATTAAGTGTCCAACCCTTCATCATTTACCTGACGCTCTCGAGGCAATCTGCCGCGCCGTCCCTTGAAAATGCTTACTAATAAATTAAGGGAGACATGACTTTTTTCGCCAATTAATAAAAGGAGCAGTCGAATATGACTAATAGCGTAAAGACGGTGATATGAGGAAGAATCCTTAATTGATTGAACGTGATCATTATGATATTTATAACAAACTAATATTTACTACTAAAGGCAGTCCCAAAGAAAGAAAGCGATATAAAGATAACTAAAGGTTTTCCAAAAAAAAGTCTTCATGATCATTTTTTCTCACTCAGAATCGTTTACCCTATCGATCCTTATACAAGAAAAAATGTGTCCCAAAATTTCCATTCAAGTTCGTCACTTTTTTCATATAAGTATGTTTGGAACGTGACGAACAGGAAAATAAATTTTAAAGTTAAATCTGGGACACACTTTTTCTTGTACGAGATTCGATAGGGTAAATGATTCTGAGTAAGAAAAACCCAAAATATTTAAATTCTGGAAAAAATGTTCATGTGGGCTTTTGTTTGGAAAACGCTCATTAATATTCGGTAAAAATTAACTGCTTCAGATTTCATACAGGAGATGTAATTTATAAATAACAACAGTAAATATTACACTTGTTATTCAATCTCGCGATCGGTTTACAGCCGCATCGTGATGAATCAAGGATGTTGCCATAAAACATGCAAGTACCTACGGGTCAAATTCTGATAACAAGCGATACTGTATCTTACTCACCACCGGATTTGAAGGTAGCCGTAACAAAAGATCGTTGAGTGGAAGCCGAGGACAGACCACACAAAAGTTATGAGGAATCATCAAATGGGGCACAGGCTTTGTACCTACATGCTTCTCAAAAAATCGGGTCGTGTGAAGAGGCCACTACAAGTCTACACCTACTCGTGGTGAACACGAACTGAAAATAGATAACAATCATGTTTATACTCTAATCTTTCCGAGCACGTACCTCTATAAACCATGTAGCAGGCTCTACCCGCTTTCATGTAAAACGTGTAAAAAATAAACTATCATCGAAGCGAGATCGCACGCCACCAAAATAAAATTCCGATTCTGACGTACGACCTAGCTATCGGCCTGAAAAAAAACCAATAGCATGCCGCTTTTACATCCAATAATGTTCTATTGCCCGCAGCAGGTTTTCACAGAACAGTTTTTCAACAATGGTTGTTTGGAAGGGGTGCGGCGGTGCGGTAATGGTGTTTTGATCCCGACAGGCGAAGGGTTGTGGCAGCAATCAATGGGTTTGAGTGCGTTGCGGAACTTTCTGCTTGGCCAATTGTGATGGTACGTGTGGGAGCTGCCGGGTTACGTTTACTTAAAAGGTTCAAAAGTCCAAATAGACATGACAAGGGTTCTTACAGTAGAACGGTATATAGGCTACGGCTTCCGCTTACCATCTGACGGGCCATTCTCTTATTTGCAAACGACGTGGTATAAAATTATAGATTCACGAAAATGTGATAGTTTAAAATAATTATACTTAACAAACGTCAGGAAAGAACGTCTATTTAAGAATGGTAAAACTTGAGATTGTATTCGCATTGTCTACATTTTATATATGACAATATATGTATTAAATATTGAACACAATTCACAAACGTTATGGCTCCGTATAAAATCTATCTTACCATAAACAAATGTAATCTCGTGATGACGCGCAGTATACATTTTGCATTTGTTTTGATGTTTTAAAATTAAATGTTGACTTCAATCATGGCTTTGATGAGCACTTCGGTCAGATATTTACATTTCTCTTTCGGAGATTCGTCTTGTCAGTCATAATAACTACTTCTCATGAAAACCTGTCAGGCGTTCGATTCGATTATTCGTTTCCTTAATATCAAAATATTGTTATTAGTATTCGTATTTTATTACATTCGACAGCACATAACGTCTTGTTCCAATAACTTTCACTTACTTCCGAGGGATATCGAAGGTAGGGTACTTTTTCCCCTATTGAAACAACGTCAGCAACGCAATCATCTATAAAACCTTTTAGCACAGGTGTGTCGTGGAATAGTGCCCCTTCACATTAACTTCAATCGTTTTAATGAAATTCTACAAGCGGGTAACAGGGCGTTGGCGAACTGCCATAGCCGTAAGTCTGGTTTGTTAGTTCAGGTTACAATAACAAGAGGTGATTTTTTGACAGTTTAACCTGCCTGTATTTTTGGAAGAAAGAGGTTGGAAGGAAAAATTGTCATACGCAGGGAACAGGGATGTATGTAGGAAGAATGAATGTTATGAGTGTTTCACATTCTGGTTAAAGACTAATATAAAACTACACACACGCTGTGCCCAATCCAATTTCCTCGCTTAGTTTTAAATTTAATTTTGACGATATGATACTTTCATTAATACATGTTTTATTCTACTCTTGTAATAGATGTTATCCAAGTTTGTATCACATCGTCTTCACTAATACCCGATTACATTCGCTTAGCAAAGAAAATTTCTATTTTACTTCAAATTAATGACAAAAGGAGGCACTTATTTATTTAAATTAGCCAACTATAAAGCTAACACTATTCGAATAACTTCACTATGTTATCTAGCAATTTGAATATTTTGACGCTTCGGAACACCGCGAGAGCGCTGGGCATCGGTATTGCCACTCTGAATAATCCAGACATCACAGCCAACATACAAAATGGCAGATCGTTCGAAAAAAGGTGCCGACTTAAGCGTACATCTATTGAGATTAAAATGGGGTAACAGACGCTGTCAATCTAAGGTTAATCGCAAGAACTGTTTGTGTTCAATTACAAATGTATCGCCTGTTTCTTTTTCGCAGGGAAATATAGTTTTTTTTACAATGTCCACGGATATTAACAAATTTAACGCGTTTTAATTAGACGAGTTATCATCTGGATTAGCTATATGCGGATATATTTTGATGGATTACAGCCAGGCTTAATTTAAACTTCCGTACACGACAGTTTGTGATTCTTGTGTATCTTTATAACAGAATACAGAATTGATATCGCTAAAAAACAAGTAGTAAAAAGCTGAAATTTTGTTTATACATACCTATGGTATCAAGACCTAGGCCACGTTTAGCATGATTTGTTTATAATCGGATAATCCGATTTGCATCTTTACGTTTTTCGATTTTGCTTACAAAACATTAATCGTGACATTGTTACCACTCTCTAGATTTATACAGTTATTACAGCCAGGTTCCCCAACCACTAGGTTAGTCGTGAAAATGTAGATTGCCGCGCCGCTGTAGCATGCGGATTGCACGCCCCACGCACCTGAGTCTGGAGAACTGCCAAAACTAATCCCGAAAGCATGCGGCTGCATTGACTTTGCATAAACGTATAACATCACTCCTGTGTGCTTTGCATAACTATTTGTACATTACTTTATCATTTTCCTTTTTTCGTAACAATATTTAAATGTGTGAAATTTAACATTTCATTTGTTTGACGTTTCAAATGCCCGTGGTCACGGATTAATAACGCGGTTGTATTAGCGACATATTCGCGACGCGGCTCTTTCTAATGAACAAAGTAGCGATTACACGTAGAATTTGTTCGGTTAAGTCACATTTAATGTTGTATCCGTGTCGTAACCGAATGTTTTTTCAGTTTAACCTTCACTTTCGCTACGGCCACTAAATGTTCGCCGGTAATTTTTTCGCATAATTGCTCATTAACACGCAACAGAAATTGAAAACTGCAAATCTTTTCTTTCTCGAAATAAAGAAGGGAAACAATGACCCGTTACTTTTGAAATTTGTCATGTGCACTGGCTGCATATAAAAGATGTTGGTGGAAAACTTAAGTGTGGTCTAGACGGGGCGTACAATGTGGCGTTGTGTGTTTTGTGCGTTTCCCTGCATTGAGTTAGCTTGAACATAAGTTTCAACTCGTGAATCCGCCCCGGGTTCAGCGAATATTTCAAATAGCATTCCAGAGAAGCTACTAGCTCACACACTTCGCCTTTTCAAAATTCCTGTTCTCATTCGAACACTGAACGCTATTTTAATATCCCGCCTTTTTAAGGATAACTCAAATAAATCGACACTTCGACGCGAATATTGCTTTATCAGTAATCGACAGAAAATCCGATTGAAAACTTGGGATGGAATTCGGCACAAGCAACTTAATAACTTTTCGATTTGAAAGACGCAAAGTTTGGGAGTTTAAAGCCTTTCAGATTTTTAATAGGCGGCGGGTTTCGAGGTCGCCTTCCATCACACCTGTCTACTTAGATTGGATTTGTCTGGCTTTGCGGCTGCCGCAGCCACTAAATCTCTTTACTGTAACGCTGTGCCGCATTAGAAGTTTGGTCTGAGCTCTACGCCTCAAAATGTCGAATGAGACTCAAATCAATTTAGAAATGTCGATAGCCAGACCTGATGCGACTTAACCTGAAAAAAAAACAGCTTACGACAAAGATGCGAGTGAAAAGCAGCTCCTTTTAAATGGATTGCTTTGTAAGTAACTTGTCTGGATAACTGAGCGTAAATTGTCAAATTAACAACGGAAGGGGACTTATAAACACTTTGTAATTACGTCGCAAACGTAACTTAACGTAACTTCCGGAGAATTTAGCATTCAATTGCTTTTAATACGCGCCATGTGTGAATTCGGCTTTGTAGATCTAGCTCCTTGAAATTACACAGGAGTTTTTACAAGCGTTTCGCACAACCCGCCCCCTTGAGGCTGGGGAGGTGATAAAATGATGGACGACTTACATTTAAAAAAAAATAACGCCTTTCTCTTTAAATAAAAATTTCACCGCAATAAAGACCTTTTCAGATGGAAATAAATCATTTGACAGGATTAAATAAAGCGTGGAAGCCGCGAAATTGTCTTTGAAGAAACAGAGACAAAACGTAATTTATTTTATGCTTGCCATTGTCTCTTGTTTGCTTTGATTTAATTTTGTTTACTGTGACTTTACTTAAAAGAGGCCGTATGTGAATAATATTTTAGTGTGGGGTGTTCACTAACACAATATGTGATACCTTTTTTCTAAAAAATAGTCGTTACCGAAGGTTTACTTTTCGAATCTAATGATTCTGCAAAAATCAACTGTAAGATTTACAGAGAGCACCAAACACGAGGGTATTCCGTCCTTCAGTAAGTAATGTAATGACTGCATGTGATGAGACGACAACCACAATTTCCTTCAAGCAGGTGATACTAGGTAGGGTTTATAGGACGTAGATCATCCTCCTTCGCCGTTTCATCTGGACCACCGAATTTTCTTCACTGTAGACCAGAAACAAATGTCCACCCACTGGATTCAGGCAGTCATTAGCTTAGAAAAAAGGTTGCGTCGAGGGATTCTGCTTTCATCAAGGTCCAATCTGTTTGAACTTGTACCAGTGATTTGCGGCTACAATCAGAATCCTCCAGAGCATTTTGTGATTTCATGGTCCGTACACCCGTGGCGAAGTAAATTCCGAAACGTTCCCTTCATGTAAATGAATCTCAAATGACTGAGTTGAAGATACTTTTGATGAACGAAGAGAATTGATATTCGGGAGACGGAAGTTTGCATTATTAATTGAATTCTTGCCGGAGGCTGATTGTTTTATTGACTGAAGGCCGCTGGGTTTTGATTTTTATAAATATAAAGAAGGCTGTTTATATTTTGGGTTATTATGATCTGTTTTGATTCTAATCCTTACTAATATTATAATAATAAAATAAAACAATTTAACACAAATAAAAGAATTTAGATTATATGGAAAATATCAACACGCAGCGCTGACAAGAGCAATGACACAACTGCCTTCTTTTGTTTTTTTTTTCTCTCAGGTGCAACGCAGGTGCAATTAAATTTATTTGCGGCCTGGACCAAAATAGTATAATTTGATAAAAAGGTTGTAACACGTAGCTACCTAAATAGGCGCGTCCTCTACTGGGTGTCACTAAAAGCACTTACGATATTTCATATACCCATCAGAATAATCGATCTAAATATGTCAGCAAAGTTTCCTTTTTGCTAACGAATGTTTACATATGCATTTTAGTACTGCGTTCTTATTGTATTCATATATATTTATTTTTATTATCTTTACATTGAAACTTCAGAGCAAAGAGAATATAACCACAACGTTTTACTTCAGAGGTGCAGGTCAACCAACCTCACGGATTTGTGATATATCGTTAATGTTTATTGCTTTCTTATTTTTTAAAGCGTTAAATACAGTAGAAAACAGTTGTTTATTTTCTTAAAAATGCTTTATATGACGTCCGCTTAGTATGACGTGTTTGTCATTTCCCTTCGATGTCATTATAAACGGATTCCACTGTACATGTCTTAAGTAATTTAAAAAAAATCTGCCCCGTTACCCGTGGCACCCTAGGTTAGGTTTTTATAAAGGTTTTATATTTTGCACCATTAATATTGTTTTATTACTTTTATATATGATATTGTAAAATTTAGCTTAGAGAATCGAAATAAATATAAGTACTGAATAAATAAATAATAATACAAATAAAGCTCTATAGACGTTGGCAATAAAGAGTGAGAAACGGAGCGGAACTAAGACTGTTATATAAAGTTGTTGCTAAATTCAAGTATTTTACCATTTTCTTCGTAAGTCTTTTCTGTTTGTATTTGATAAAAATAATTAACAATTATTTTAATTTTCAGGTACGTTGTCATCCGATGTAAAAAAGCGTAGCCGTAAGTTTAATTTTTACTATAATGCTAAAGTGTAAAATCGTTTAACAACATTTTACAAACTTAAACAAAACCAGCGAAATGAAAATATTGTTTTAAACTAAATTCAATTAAATAAAATTCAATGTAGTATTAGCACCAAACAATTGACGGAATAAGCGTATGCTACCCGATTACCAAATACGAGTAGTCCATCAATTCAACTCCCATATACGCGGAAAACCAAAGGCTATCTCAGTCAATCTGTGTTATGCAATGTTAGACCACTGAAATTACGTCCGTATGTCAGGTCGACATTAAATAACGATATTCGGCTAACTGAGAACAAAATTTACAACGAAACAAAAGGCACTAACGATATTTCAGTACCGCATCAGGTCAGCCATTTTGTACACCCCTGCAAATTTTCATACCCAAAAATAAACCTTGAAAAAATTAAAGTTAGTGAACATTTTATTACATACATATGTATATACATACATAAATCACGTCTTTATCCATTACGGGGTAGACAGAGCCTAAGGTAACAAGACGTAAAGGCCTAAGAAAATTTACTTTGTACCTACTTATAAAATGTCACCATGTATCTAAAGGTGACTCAGTTCAAATATTGAAAAACCATGCATTTTAAATAGCTCTGTATTCCTGCAAATTGTTTCCGCGTAACGTTGGCATGTATTAATATGCACTTGTATAGTTATGTGTACGTAGATTTGCTCATACGTGCCGCCGGATAGATAGATAGTTTTAATTAAACCCTTTGTTCGCCCGCTTTCAGAGGACCCCTGCAATTTAACATGGTTAGCGCACACGTTCATTTCGCCGCACGCATTTATTCATGTAATAATAACATGCCAAAGCCACACTAAACATAAAAACATTTAAATGGGTATCCAACAATACGGATATTTCCGATTTTGGTGGTTCACGGGAGTTGCGTATTACTAACTGACATTTTAGCTTCTATAGTAAAGTAACACTGTGCGGTGGTTGAATGTTTCTTAAAGAATGAAAAGACGTAATTTATGTAGGTAGTTAAAACATATCCAATAGGATAAGTACTTGTATAAGTCGATTCTTAAATAGTTTGTTACGTAATTAATTAATTACTACCACTTTGACAAGAGCGTATTTTATATATACTACGTTAGGATAGAATGTTCCGGTCCGTTGTATATAAAAACGGATTAATTAGTGGATTATCATTATGTTTCTGCTAAACTTGTGTATCACAGTTCCCACTATCTATCTTTTTTTTCAAGAATTTAATAAATATAAATATTGCAGCATCAACAACGAGACCCAAAGTATACGTAGTGTTCCCAATACATTAGCGGCAGTTTCATTCGTCTGAACTGTAAGAGTCCGGGAAATATTAATGTCTCCATCACGTCGCATTTCGTGACATACCTACTCATAGCGAACAATTTGCTTAATGTAGCGAATTAGCAGACAATTTGGCTTAGCTCGGCGTTACGTGCGTTAGCGGCGCGGTCGGATGGATCGCCGGGAAACCCCCACCCGCCAACAAATGGGCAGGCTGACATTAAAATCCTTTGTTAAATGCTTACCTGCGTCCAGACGCGGTTGGTGCCGGCGCCGCGGCCCCCAGAAGCGAAGTTAAGCCAAACTGCCGCTTAAAAGTTTGCACATAATTTTTTTTTCGTCCTCATTTCAAATCTCTCGCCGACCAATTTAACTTTTTTGCGCACAATGATTCTATTTAAATTAGGAGATTTACATCACGGTTCAATTTTCGTTCCTGCCCGGGGTTAAACGGATTTCTTTATTTCTTTATTGGATTTCTGTATTTGTCGTGGTTAATTTGATTTCTTCTTTTATTACTATAGCTGGTAAGGTGAGCCGCGCACACCTAAGCTTTTCAATTTCGGTCTTGTTCAACTCGCTACATAATAACATCGTTATCCTTCTATTCATCCTTGTGAGTAAATAAATCTTAGGAAATACGCTTTCGTAGAATAGTTGAGCATGTCCAAACGTACAATATATATCATCCGAATAGGAGAAATATTTTAGCTTATTCGGCTTACTAGCAGTTTCTCTCTAATGTCCGGAGATTTACGTGAGCTCTGCCCGCTTTGTCCCATCAAGTGCAGCTTTCGGCCGTTGGGCTCTGATGTGCCACTTTATCTTACTCTGAAGCAAACGGTAGAATTGTCACAAAATCATAAAATCCACTTTATACAAATAAACAAAAAGCAGCAAAAAATACAATGATTTGATCACCCCTTAAAATCAAATCGTTGAAAATGAACATAATTATGTACAGTGCTTTTACTTTTTTAATGTAATTGACAGTTGCCGTGTTCTGAATAAACAGGAATGAAAAATAATGTTGTTAAGATCGAGAGCTGCAGAGTGATGTAACAGCTGCATCGCTCTGTCCAAACTACTCGCTCTCATCCCCAATAATGTACTTTTTATGAAACATGGCAGCTGTCAAACACATTAAAAAACTAGAAGCACTCTATTGTATATTTAGTATGTGTACCAGCAACAAAATAACTTGTTACAAATTCACAAGGGCCACTAGAGTCGATGTGAACTAAATCAGACCTTAAACATGTTGAAAGGTAGCAAAGCATTTGCCTACAATGATTTCTTATTTGGCGCCCATCGCGGGGCCGGGCGGGACGCACCGCCATCTATCGTCAGGGGAAATCACCTCGACCGGTCAATTCCACTCCGTCACGATCCGGGCTGGCCGAACCTGCTCATCAATTCACTTGATCGAGGGTTTCTTTATCGATTCATGACGAATTGTCGAAAAATTTACGCGGGAATAAGGGGTGTGTAATGATTGATATAAAAATATTTAATATATTTTCAATCGATATATCAACATTTGATATAATTTCAAAGGGTATAATCACTCATTGTGTATAATAAACGTTTGGTATAATTTTAAAATATATAAATTTATTTCGTATATTTATCGTTCGGTATAACGCTTATTTCTTATAACGATTATATGGTATAACGCTCATTTTATATACAAAAATATTTTTTATAGCAGTTCGTTTTTGTTGGGGGACGCAGTTTAAACCTAACCTAACCTACTTTTTGATAGCAGTTCGTTTTGTGATTATGTCTCTAATACATTATATCAATAATGGTTATGCCAATTGTTGTATTTTATATAAAAATAACGTTATACCATAAGTTCATTATAGGAAATAAGCATTATACTTAAAGAATGTTATATTAAATGATATTATATCAAATGATCATTATAAGAAATGATAATTATGTCATATGTAAATATATTAAGTGTTGTTATATGATTTAATAATTATATCAAATGAGCGTTATTGCTACTAATATTATACCAAAAATTTTTATATACATCGTTACGCACCCGGGAATAAGACATATTTCTTTGTATAAGCTTCCATGTGTCTTAAATAACCACTGAGCTGTTGCAAATATTCGCAATTTCATCCTAATGGGAGGGACGTGATTTATAATATGTCAACCACACGCGACTAACGTGATGTTGTTTATGCTTTATTTGCATTATACTTTCGCAGCCATGTGGTGTGTTCCGAGTGTAATTTTACAAACTTCTTTTGCTACATTACTTCGCCTTTAATAAAATATTATAGTGCTGCAAATGTATTTCCTATGGTATATTGTAAACAATAGAGCCTGATCTGGACAAACATCACGCCGTAAATCCTGATGTCAAACTTTCATTAAGGTACGGCGGCGAGCCCAGCTAACTCAATTTTCTGCGCACGTCATAAATCAGGCCCCAATCGATGGAAATTAAACTGATCTCTCAAATACAGGCTGATAGGTTATGAATATTCCACGTTGAACTATGCCCGCCTCACGTCCGCCCAAATAGCAGTGGGTAATGTATAAATTAAATTTCTACGGACACCGTGGACTTTTTTAAAAAGGTAATTTTGTGAAACGAAAGGTTTTGTGAAAACAGTCAGCGTAATATTTAATCTAAGCCCAATATATATGTCCTCTGCTTCTTTTCATTATAAATTATACTTCCTTTCTGTCTATTTGATACGAACCCCGGACGCTAATGCTTAACAAAAGCAAAGGGAATCCGTTTAACATCGCTAATCCGCTCCGCTGTCGTAAGCACGCGGTAATCGCACACATTACAATCGCCCCAATTAACGAGTAATTTTGACCAGGATAAGCTCAACCGTTACGTTTTTGTCTGGTTTTAATCTGCGCTAAATCCCCCCGGCGCAGACAGGTGGGATTACATAAAATCCTACGGCTCTAAAGCCTTGATTGGCCTTTTTCCACCCCGGTCCTGCCTCGGCTCCATCAGAGAGCGACGGCATTTTGATTTGGTTTTAAGATTACATGAAACGGCACGACCTCCCCACTCACTCCCAAAAAGGCAAGAGACTAATTACTCTCGACGTCATGATAAAATACCCGTCAAGGCGAAAATGCTTACTGTCAAAACTTAAACTAGAAAACGAAGCCCTTAAAATATCGGAGATTTCTCAACATCGCGTAATCACGTCTCGTCGAGCTGAATTTCAAGCTGCGCTCTTTATAAAGCACGTCGCAATTTGAGAATTACAAATGTTACAAGCAAGAAAACATGCGTTGCGTTTTACGCAAGCAAAACTTTAATTACACGAAACCAACAGCAATCTTAACAAATTTAATTACTGAAAGCACAAAGGAGTTTGCACCTCATAACGTGTAGATATTATATGTGCGTTGCGCAGGGTAACACGTAAGTACAATGCTATTAATTAGTGCCAGCGAAACAAAAGGTATCTGGATTGCGATAAATGGGTTTTTTATGGTCTTAATCTTGTTCTACGCAGCTTTACGCTGAGGATGCTGCCTGAAGTATTTCAGCCAATGAGAATTTACTTTTAATCTCCATTTGCTTTAAGTATTCCGTTGTTTCAAATGCATAAATGCTCACCGTGTTTGCTTAACAAGATAGTTCTTGTGACGAGATCTGTAGAAAGCAAATAGATAGTAAAAGATTCAAGGTCGAAGTACATCCTTTGCATTATGTAAGAAATGATAATGAAAGAACAGACGATAAACTGGGCTGGGCAAATAGAAAGTGGGGGCGTTAGTCGCTATCAATCAAATCAAAGAAGCTATTAATCAGGACCGATATTTCTCCGAGCAGTAATAAAATATAATTCGATTGGAGACACGCGATAAAGCAATAGAAAGGGTGTGGTCGCACCTAATTAGATTGACCCTCTCTGAAATTTATTCAAAGGGAGTGCTGTGTCGCGAAGCCTATTTGGATCACGTTGTCAAGGAAAATTTACTGAGGCAAAAGTACTGAAAGATGGTGATCATTATAAAAATAAAAGAACACGAATTTTCTGTTACGGAAATAACCATATCGTAAAGGATACGGCTGGGGATTATGTTAAAATAACAATTATTACGCTTGCTTTATTCTGCCTGATCGCCTGTAGTCGTTTTATACCTTTAATACTAGTCTTATCTTATCAAGCTTATTAAATAATATAGTAAAGACTAGAAATAATCATGAAATACGTAAATGCGAGTATGACATGACATGCCTCACTAAAACTTCACAATTATAATTATTTTGTTTCCTTCAATCCTTAGGCTTTATTCTATTTTATTTGACTTAGTTAGACAATGAAAAAAGTGAGAGACAGACCGAAAAAAAAATCTCCTAGTAGGTACTACAAATGTTTATTTACACTCATTATTAACAAATACACATAAATAGAGGGTAAAAAATTGACTCACTGTAACCCTAACCACCCAGCTACAAATGCCACCCAGGTCGTTAACATTAGGTAGGTGCCTAGCTGTGGATATTACTAACTTTGGCATTTTTTTTTGTTTCGGGACCCCACGTCCTCTGGATATCTTTTAATTTAACTTATTGTTTCGACCCTTGGCTTTGACCAGGTTACTAAACTACTAATCTTAATTTTCATAATAATAAATTGTCATCCGCGTAGGCATTTGGTTTTATAATACAAACTGTCACGGCATTTCTGGCAAGCTAATAAATTCAAAATTTTAAATGATTTGGCGTTCGTTGCTCCTTTAGCTTTTGTTAAATTTATTACAAAGTATATGTCAAATAATAATTTTGTGGATATTTTTCATTAACAAGAACTTTTTATTTATCACTACATAGTATAATAATTTATAATATAATACACTGTAGTGTCTGATCACCACCATAGTTCGGGTAACTATGTTGTTAAAGGTTAATTAAAGACGGGCGGGCATAAAGCGGAGGCTTAGTAATAGGCATTGGCGCCCTTTGGGTAGGATAATAAGGTTACTTCGTTTTGAATAAGAAAACTCAATTAAACAAGATATCTATGTCACATTTCATGGAATCCTTTGCTTCGGGAACAATCCCGTGGGTCCAATAAAATTGTTACGTTCCCGATATCCGGCCACTATCCCGTTACGGAGCAGGCTTAACGTTGTAATAACTTACTTTGTAATAAAAATATCTCCCTTCGCTTCTCCTATTAGGGATCGCATTTTCATAACGGTAAAGGATAGGTTAGTTATTGTCTGCTTCAATCCCCAGTAGGATACTCCGTCAGTTGTTTGAATCTTTAATTTAATTCTATTCGGTTAAGTTGAAAATGCTAGTCCTGGGTACCCTTTATCATATATCATTATTTATTGATGTAGTTACAATTCTGTGTTGTTATACAAGGGTCTTTTTTTAAAGAAACCTGAACAGGTACCTACTTATTGCAATGTTTGTTCAAGTGGTGCCATATTTAAGAATACAAGTGACCGATGTTATGCTATATAGAGCTTCACTATTACTAGTATCTAGTATAAAAGTAGTTTTATAGTGCACGTGAGGAGATGTCAATCTCTCGAATAACGTTAAAACTATGTGACTAGTTAGATAAAACACTCGCTCTTGCGAGGTTATCCAAGCGAACCTAGTGTTGGCTCAATGCTACGCCGTAACCTCTTAGAATCTAACGTTGCATACAATCTGGTGCTGCAAAAAGTGTTCTTTAGGATAGAATCTCGACTTTTTCACCTCGCCCCATTATTTTCTCTGGTCGTATTGTTAAAAGACTCGTAAAGATAATATCTCCGTGTAATGAAAAGAAGACTCGCACCGAGAGCAATAAATCCCATGCCTTTGCTGGTGCGCCAAGTTTTTTGTCGCGAGATAGTAAGTCGCTGGAATTTAGTACCGTTGAACACTAAAGACGTTCTTTAAATTAAAAATTGAGGAAATGGACGCGAAATATGTCTCGGCCGTATCTTGGTGATGTTTTGGCAACGAGCGTTGTACTAGACGACAATTTTGATTTACCACCACTATCATTATCTACAACCTATTTATATACATTCCACTGCTGGGAACTGGCCTCGTCTCGGAATAGATGGGTTTGGGTTATAGTCTTTTTAACACAGTTGCTCGTAAATTGAGTCTTATTGCACCGCATTTAAACTCATAATACAGCTTATTACGCACACGTGCTGTAATAATATTACCGAACGAGTGCGGTAGTATAAACTTTTTTTTTAATTTCAGCAAACGGTTCAGTATCAATAGGAACAAGAATATTTTCGTGAATATTAAACTATTTTAGTTTAAAGATGATAAATAAACATTTAATTTCGACAATTTATTCATTTTTATCTAAAAAGGGACCATAATTTGCATATTTAAGAAATTAATTAATTATTTTATTATAATTTTAATATTAGGCTGTTTAGCAGTCTATTGTCAGTGTCTTCGTCACGCGCGTGCTAAGTGCACAGCGCGCATGCGCGAGTGCTGCGCGCGGATTGGCGCGGAGAAATAATATCTGCCGCCATTTTTCACTGATATTGTTGATTGTTGTTCACTGATTTGTTATTTCATTACTTTAAAAATTACTAGTTCAAGTAATAAAGAAATGTAGTGTCCGTCGCTGGAAATACTAAAATATGTTCGGACAATGTTAGGACAGTTATATCAGTAAGAAATCCAAGGTGTTAATTACCAAAATGATAAAGTAAAGTTCTAAAGCAGCTCCAGGTAAGCAATGTCTGGTAACAAAGGTAAACTAAAGTTCTTCAAGTCCTTTTATTAACTAAATTTTATTTATTTTTCCTCGCAAATGTGTTGAAAAACGTCGTATGCGACGCGTGTGCTTTGGTAATTACACATCTCGGATCTCTTACCCGCGCTCGCTAGCGCTCGCGCGTACAATACGCCTCGTGTGTAATTACCAACATAGCACACTTGTATCATAATGTACTATTGTTATATTGCGGACCTAATACAGATCGTGAACTTTACATACGCCATTTGACTGCTTGCTTTGCAAGTATTTGCTGGTTTTCCTTCACTGAAAAACCTTCGGAGAAAAACTAAAGAGTACATACGAGAGGGGCGAGCCTGGCGTATATGCAACTTTACAAAGGAGTGCATAGCATTTTCCAAATAAAATGGACTGCAATTGAATCCGACTTACAATGTTGGAATGATAGTGCAGTCTCTAGCTAGGCACATCAACATCTGGATAATCCCTCCAGCTGAGCGCAGCCGCTCTAAACCCGTACTGTAAGATATATTTGACGTTAAGTATCTAATACATAATACATTAGATACATACGTATACTTACTCCTACTGGAAAACGTTAATCGGATAAATAAAGGATGAATAAATAAATATGAGGACTGGCGTTAGATGTATAATACATAAAGTTAGAAAGTCAATCATGTAGATAAAAGTAGAGATGTAGTAGAGGTGGTTTTTTTAGAAGCGAAGGCAAAGATCTAAATTTGCTTGTCGGAATCGGATCCAGAACCTAATCTAAATCGGACGTGGAAGCAGAAAAGATATGTTTAAAGGATGGAGTTATAAAATTTTAATATATCTGTGGAAAATTCAAGCTTTAAACATATTCTTTGCCAAGTATCAAACCCGAGACTTTGTAAGCACATTTTCGTTCAAATGGATTTCTCTGTTACGTAACATGCTAATCAAATGATCCAATACCACTTGTCTCTTAAACGGCACGGCAAAGTTAACGAGAACGTGATTCCCTATAATCATATCATTACTACAATTAAATTGTGGCAGGGCTTCAACATCCTTTGAAATACAAATTACATTATCGTTCTGAGCGGAACATTTGGTTGCTAATGTGTTACCGTGAACAATTTCGCCAAATTCCTTTGATCTTGATTCTCAGTTTCAATATAGTATGTTTGCCATAACATAGTTAACCAAAATGCGTATACAGGGAGGCTCAGCAATTGACGTTAATTAAAACCTGATGACTCGTCTTAAGACCTATCGAAATCACTCTCATGTATGTTCCGCGATCTTTAATAGCTTAGGGGTAGCAAATATTTTAGTGACTATTTAACGAACTGCAATTAGAAGTTATTTTTGGTTAAAGCGGCTGGAATAATCTAGATAGACATTCTTTTTTTGTTAATTTAGCTCCTTAATTGAGCTTTTAAGCAAATTAAGAGCCACTTTAAAATTTAATAAAATCGATTTTAGGTGACTAAATTGTTAGTTTCATTCTTAAATCGTCATCGGCTTTATGAAAATAACCTTTTTTTTAATTTAACCGCATGAGCTCCGCCAATAATCTTTACATGTTGGATATTAATGAAAATCACAAAAATACCTCAGTAATAAATATAATTACTATCTAGATAATTCCAGTATTATTAAAAACTTCATCAAACTCACAGTTCGTTTTAAAAAATCGTATCTCCTTAACTATCAAAACAGTTTTTAAGAGAAGCATCTGATTTTTAATGATCAACGTCAAATCCAGCACCACCCTATGTGTTCAGTCTGCGTTAACACAAACTACCAACTCGCAGGTAAAGTTGGAGGACTAAGAGCTAGTACCACTTGAATGCGCTCTGTTTTAGCATGCAAATTTCAATCCGCATCCGTTGTTCTGCCCGTTGCGAAACAGATAGATAATGCTTGAAATTCTCCGGAGTGTGTTCAAGTGAGATTAGTGTTTTGAGAGAGACTTTGGTTCTCAGTCGATGGAGGCAATATATCGTGTCTTATTTTTATTTGAAATCTATGGATGACTATAGTGCTGATAGTACCGAAGATTGGTTAAGGTCTTTGCCTAAACATTCTTGAGTAGGTCGGTAAAAGTTTAGTCGGGTCCATTGACATCTACCACGGATTAAATAACATACATAGTACTTATAATAAAACAGAAGAGAAAATAATCTGTAAGTACATTAAAGATAATAGAGAAAAGCTAATTTGGGGAAACGTTGGAAAAAATTAAAGAAAGGATAATTCAATTCAAAATCAATCACTCTTCTAAAGCTGAAGTCTACGTAGTCGCGAGCGCCATCTAGTAAAACATAAGAGTACTTACATCAGGCTTAGTACACCAATTCGACAAATGCGCTAATCAAAATCATGCATAAAAAACTGACGAAGTAATTAGAACATTTTGCACTACCTATTCAAGAAGCAAAATTCAAAATGTGATAAACATCAAAAACGGTTCCACTGAGCAATTGTTTACTGAACCGATATTAGAGTTCCGTCATATAAAACATTATAATATCCCGCCTAAGCTCCTACACGGTTATGTTGGGTTTTTGCATACTAGATGTCGCTTAATCTTCAGTTCTATTAAATGACTATAGTCGTCCCTTTCTAACAGGGTTTTAAACCCGGGTGCGAGGGGGATACATGCTTAACGCGAGTTTGGTGAGATAATGAGAGTGTGGGAAGTTTTAAGCTGTCGTTAACGATGGTAGTGGACGTATTGGATTAACATTATGGACCCTAATTTGGTGGTCTTTGATAGCCCCGGCATAATAGCGTGACTAGAGATTAATAGTGAAACAACGATAGGATCTAAACGGTTTAGAGTTTGGGTTCAGTTCAAGGCCACTATAAAGTTATGATCTCCAGTTATCGCTAAAAATTGCTGCAATATTGTATCGTGTATATTTTCTGATTTTAATACTTGAAATAAATAATTTAGTCTGGTAGAGTACATCGAGGGAATGGGTGGAAATCTTAGGTATCAGGTTACAGGCGATGCGGCTAGCAAACCCATCACTATTTTGATTCCTCTTTCAACCTCATGCCCACAGTCATGCTAAACGTGGCCTTTAGGTCTTGTTACCCTAGGTTATGTCTACCCCGTAAGGGATAAAGACGTGACTTATGAGCTTGTTCTTCGTACATAACCAAGTTACATTACTAGCACTGGTAAAACCAGCACCCCTAAACCGCGAACATGTTTGTTTTAAATGTTTTTTAATTGTCCAACTTACTAATACTACTTGTTATTATTATTTCTTGTATGTAACTAACGTCTATGGATTTTGTCCGAAATAAATGGTTATTATTATTATTTACTTTAGAAATAGTCTTTATTTTACCTTAGAATGCCCTAGTAATGTAACTTGGTTATGAACGAAGAACAAGGGGATTTATCCACCACCAGGACATTCTAAGGTAAAGTAGAGACGATTTCTAAATTAAAACAAACATGTTCGCGGAGCCACCCCATTGGTGTTACCAGTGCCGCGGTTATGTAACTTGGTTATGTACGGGGAACGAGCCCAAAACAGATGTTTTTTTTACTTACTACTATTACAGTAGCACCGTGTATGTATGTATATGTATAAGCCTATAGAGTTTCATCAGACAATTAAACTAATTACTTTAATCGCTGTATACAGCTAAGCCGCTTGGTCTAGTAAGCTGTTTTCCTTCTGTTAATCCATTAAAGCTTTAAATAATTAAACACTTTTTTCCTTATGGGCAAAATACAAATATTCAATTCAGACATTGTTTAATTCCGGTATTTTATTGCTATAAAGAACAAATTACATGTAATTAAATAGTAGGTATAACGTAGCACTGCGAAAAAATGCTGCAACCCGAAACTGAGACTTAACCGGAGATTTGGCTGGTTTGGTATTGATTCTCGTTATAACTTAGTGCAACTCACTCTTACAGTTTTGAATGTAAAATGTTTTAAAACTTGGAAAAAATAACGGAATAAACATATATCCTCATTTAAAAAAAAACTCCCCCTCTCCAAAAAGTTTAATTCTCGCGCCATTACCCCCATTTTTCCGGGGAATCCCGCTGAAACGTGTGACTGGCACTTGACACACGCAACATTAATCAGCCTCTCCCAATGATTCATTAAAAATAAATCAGTTTAAAACGGTCCGTCCCTTCGGCCCAAGCCACTGGCAGGCGAATTTAAACTCAGAATAAGTACCCTTTTTAAAGGTTTTCAAAATGGAGATTCTTAATTCGATCGCGTGTTTTTTGTGTGTGGGCACAGGCCTCCTATCAGAATAGTTCCCACGCGGGCTCAGTGCGGACTGGGATCTTCACACACACCATTGAATTGCTTCGGAGATGTGTGCAGGTTTCTTCACTATGTTTTTCCATCACCGAAAAACTCATGGTAAATTTCAAATGTAATTTCGCACATAAATTCCGAAAACCTCAAAGGTGCGAGGATTCGAACCCACGACCTTCTGCTTGAGAGGCCAGAGGTCAAACCAATAAGCTACCACTGCTTTTATACTCTGAAATATTGGCTTGATGTTGACAACAAATGCGTTACTAAGGAAAATAAGTGAACCATGCATAACAAAGTTATACCATGTTAAACTAACTCGATAGGTAATTAAAGTCGACCTTACCCGTATTTATCACAATAACAGTTAACTAGAGGCATAAGTTACGTCACTTAACAGATTTTATATGTGGTGTTTACGTTACACTAAAGGTGTTTAAGTGTTTAAAATATTAGCGACGCGCGAATCGCACAAGGTCGCGTTTAGTGACAGTTAAGCGTAACACGAGCAACCTTGTCGCATTAAACTATTATAACCTCAATAGGGTTGCCATGCCAAGTATAATTCTTTGCTTTCCGTTTTTTTAATACTAGTTCTATGAGTAAAATGGACAGTACTAATACAACTAGGATCACTATCATCGTTATCAGCGTCGAGCAACCTCTCGTGAAGCGACGAATGCTAAGTGCGTTCCTTTTTACCCGACTGCGGCGAAGCCTTTGGGAGGGTTATGTTTGCCGCGTAAAAGTATTTAAATTTTTATCTGTACCTTCTAATCTTTTTAGTAGCGAAATTAAGATACTTAAAATAGACTACCTCTTTATTATAGGGATGTGTAGGGCACTGCTCTAGTGGGCCCCAGCGCTAACAAAACTAGTATTTTTATTAGTTTCAACTGGTTTTGCTTGCTGACCTCGTCGCTTTGTGCTTCCCCATCTTAGCCCCTTGATTTTGTGAGACTGGCAGCGGATCTTAACCCCACGTCACTGTTATAAGTATTTATGTTACTGTATGTTTTGTCTGCGTCTGCCAAACGCATATCTCAAGGTAGATAATACATAATGACTAATACATACACAGCAGTGGCGTGGCGTCCATAGAACTCGATTCCCACCGGCTTGCCTATTTTAAGCCAGTTGCACGGAGAGAAATGAATTAGCCGTGATAGCTAAGCTCCCTTTGCTGAAATTTTCTTTGCTGTGGCATACAATTTGTTTGCAACTGTAACAAGGCCATGTCTATAGCAACTAAAACCAGTTAGCTACCACTGATAACGATATTTAGCTAAACGAATTTCAAATAATTTGCTACCAGTACTAATTGATTAGCAACTATAGCTAATTTATCAACAAAATAATTTAGTAATTGCTGTTAGTTGTAACCGTTAATAATTCTTAGTTATAGTAAATAAAAATTTCGTTACTATTACTAATTTTACATGTGTTAGACAGCAGATAATATCTTTGATACGTTTGATAAATACATTTTGCAATCACTAATAACATTTTTGCAACGGCTGCTAATTTTTTTCTGATTTATCTACTAATATATCCTTCGCTAATGTTGCTAAGAATCTTAGTCGCACCAACAAATTTACTTTGCAATGAACAGCAATATTATATTAGCAGTCGTAGCAAATCAGACTTATGTGTGGCAGCCAAGAACTTTTTGCAGCTTTGACTAACTTATTCACAAACTGTAGCTAATATTATTTGCTGCAACTGCTAAATATTTTTTTGCTAATGTTGCTAAGAATCTTAGTCGCACCAACAAATTTACTTTGCAATGAGCAGCAATATTATATTAGCAGTCGTAGCAAATCAGACTTAAGTGTGGCAGCCAAGAACTTTTTGCAGCTTTGACTAACTTATTCACAAACTGTAGCTAATATTCTTTGCTGCATCTGCTAAATAATTTTTTGCTAATGTTGCTAAGAATCTTAGCCGCACCAACAAATTTACTTTGCAATGAACAGCAATATTATATTAGCAGTCGTAGCAAATCAGACTTAAGTGTTGCAGCCAAGAACTTTTTGCAGCTTTGACTAACTTATTCACAAACTGTAGCTAATATTATTTGCTGCAACTGCTAAATATTTTTTTGCTAATGTTGCTAAGAATCTTAGTCGCACCAACAAATTTACTTTGCAATGAGCAGCAATATTATATTAGCAGTCGTAGCAAATCAGACTTAAGTGTGGCAGCCAAGAACTTTTTGCAGCTTTGACTAACTTATTCACAAACTGTAGCTAATATTCTTTGCTGCATCTGCTAAATAATTTTTTGCTAATGTTGCTAAGAATCTTAGCCGCACCAACAAATTTACTTTGCAATGAACAGCAATATTATATTAGCAGTCGTAGCAAATCAGACTTAAGTGTTGCAGCCAAGAACTTTTTGCAGCTTTGACTAACTTATTCACAAACTGTAGCTAATATTATTTGCTGCAACTGCTAAATATTTTTTTGCTAATGTTGCTAAGAATCTTAGTCGCACCAACAAATTTACTTTGCAATGAACAGCAATATTATATTAGCAGTCGTAGCAAATCAGACTTAAATGTGGCAGCCAAGAACTTTTTGCAGCTTTGACTAACTTATTCACAAACTGTAGCTAATATTATTTGCTGCAACTGCTAAATATTTTTTTGCTAATGTTGCTAAGAATCTTAGTCGCACCAACAAATTTACTTTGCAATGAACAGCAATATTATATTAGCAGTCGTAGCAAATCAGACTTAAGTGTGGCAGCCAAGAACTTTTTGCAGCTTTGACTATAAGTAACGATAAGTATTAAGGCCAACAGCAACTGAGCTTACGAAATACGCCAACAGATGGCGCTGCGCGCAAGTTACATCGCGCTATCGTTTGGTTGACCGAGCGTCCATATATACCCGAGATGATTTTGAATGATTATCTTGTAACAGACACAGGAAGCGAGTCTGAGTAGCCTAGTGTGCACGTTACTGCTTCTAATTCGTTAGGACGTTAACGGGCCCGGTCTATCAGACTTTGCAGGTGTGTGCACGGGTTGCCGTATCGCAGTGGCGGTCGCTTCCTCGGGCCACAAATTGATTACATCCCACAACTAAGACTCTTGGTAACTGTAACAAACTTAATTAGCAGCTCCAGCTAACCTGATTACATCTCACAACTAAGACTCTTAGTTACAGTAACAAACCCAATTAGCACTTATAGCTAAACAGATTACATCCCACAACTAAGACTCTTAGTTAAAGTAACAAACCCAATTAGAGGCTACAGCTAAATTGATTACATCCCACAACTATGACTCTTGGTTACAGTAACAAACCCAATTAGTACTTACAGCCAAACTGATTACATCCCACAACTAAGACTCTTAGTAACTGTAACAAACTTAATTAGCAGCTACAACTAACTTGATTACATCTCACAACTAAGTCTTTCTTATAGTAACAAACCCTTTTAGCAGCTGCAGCTAAACTCGTTGTCGAATACCGCTAAAGAAATGCGATAGAGTATCAAACTAACTTAGTTGCTACAGCCAACACTTTCGCCGATGCAACGAATTATTTTGATTGTCACATCTAAAGTAATTAGCAGCTACGGCAAATTTGTTTGCAGCTACCGCTAAATATTGCTAATTAAATTAGCTGTCACTGCTAAATATAGCTAATATACTTAGCAGCCACAACTAATTTTAGCTAATATGATTAGCAGTCACTGCTAAGTTTCCCAAACTTCAAAGTGATCACAACTAAGAATAATTGCTATCACAGCCAAGTTTCGGTAGCGAAAAACTCTTTGCAACGATAGCTAAATACTTCGATGTCCCTATAGTTTCAAAGGAATTTAGCTGCGCCAACTAATTCCTAGTTACCACAGCTAAGTTTTTTTTTCCGTGTGGGCACTTATTGCGTACAAAAGAAAAGCCTAGTTAAACGTCCTTCGGCTTGCCTTCTGATATACTTAACGCCACGCTACTGATCACACACAAAAAATCACGTCTTGATCCCTTACGCGATAGACAGAGCCTAAGGTAACAAGACCTGGCTACGTTAAGAAAGATTGTAGCCGTGTAGGAAAACGGAATCAAAATAGCAATGGGTTGCTTGCCGCATCGCCTATAACATGATTCCTATGATTTTCGCTCATTCTCTCGATGGCCACCATCTGCCCAAATGCTAAGTTAACACAAGTTATGGTAAGTATACTTACAGTCATGTTATTAAGCTCAGCGCAGCGTGTAGGTACAGTAAGGGGAATGTATTCACGTAGGTACCACTGTAGAACCAACACACACACAAATCATGTCTATATCTCTTACTGTACAAATTGTGTTGCGTCGCCTTCCTGGTGTCTATCTGGTGACACTGCACGTCACTGAGCTAACACGTGTTGTGACTGCCCTCGTCTTCGAACAGATCAGAGGCGTTATTGGCTATCTCTTTTCACCCTCATCCTTTACCGTTTGAGGGAAAGGAACGGGTAAATGCCAGTGTAATGGGGCCAATGAGGGCTACCGCGTGTGAATTTTCACTAGAGGCGCTAGTGTCGCGTGAGGTCCAATAACATTAACTTTTCACTGTTTTTGGCGGGCTTCGTGACATAAATTATAATTTCTTTCATTTACGTCTACGTATACGTTTCGAAAAGTGATGTCCTTCGTGAAATTATCGCAAATATGGATTATTTGGTGATGAATGTGAACGCATTTGAAAGCGGTTTTTTTTCAAACAAAATGGAACTCCGCAACATTGCGGCATAGCTACTCGATATGATGGAAGTTATTTATAATTAATAAACTTAATGAGATTCTAGATTTAAAACTTTGTTTCGGCGCCGATGTTATAAAGTCGCCTTTGACAGCTATACCTCTGGACCTTACTCAACAGTGGCGCCAACTGGTGAGCAAAGAAACGATAGTCCCCATTCAGAGCCTTTGTTCAACATTAGGTAAAAGAAATGCTGTTGCTAGGCAACCCTAAGCGTCACATTCGTGCATTCTTATCATTATGTTACCATGTAGCTACACGCTGACGTGTTCTTTGAAACAAATATGTTGAACATTATATGGGTTCAATCGCGGGTTCGCACCTCTAAGTTTATCGGAATTTACGGTTGTTTCATTTGAAATTTACTATGAGCTTCTCAGAGGGAAATTGTGTGTGTATTCATAGACTAAGTGTAAACGTCACCATTTACCGAAAAAAAAAAAAAAAAAAAAAAGTTAATCCTTATTTGTGCGTGGTCCGTTTCGCAGTCGTTCGGTTTTTATCATTTCAAGGATGTTTAAGGGAACCAAATAACTGGTTTGGCAGGTTATATGAATTAGAGGTCCTAGAACAGATATTTTATATTATTCATTAATCTCAAGCCTTTTATTACAATCAGGCTAAAGGTGGTCTTTAGGTCTTGTTACCTTAGATTCTATCTACCCCATAAGGGATAAAGACGTGATTTATGTATGTATGTATGTATTTTATTACATAACTGGTGACTACCGCTTTTTCTTCCATGCGGGTCTGGGAGCAAAGAAAAAACATAGAATGTACCAGTTGCTTCTCTTCGCGCGCAGATGGTAAAAACCCATCGAGGGAATGGGTAAAAATCTTAGGAATCATGTTATAGGCGATGCGGGTTAGCAACCCATCACTATTTTGATACCGAGTTTCATTCAAATCGATTCAGTGGTTTAGGCGTGTCAAGCGTAACAAAAAGACAGAGTTAGTTTCGCATTTATAATATTATAAATGGGATAAGCTTAACAAGAATGAATAGAGGTGTTTTAAGTCTTGTGTAAGCGTGTAACACCGGCCCTAGCGTGTAATGCGCGTCCGCACATCAAATGACAACAATTCGGCCTACAAGGCACTTTAAAAACAAAGCCTGACTATATTATCTCAAGATAACCGAGGCTAAATTCAGCATCTGCTAAATTTTTGTTCGTCCAGTGCTCTACTAGTTTACTCGTAAAGGATAACGTAGAGATAGGGAGAGTCGTTTTTGAATTTAAAAGAAGTGTAAAAAGTTTAAATGTTTTTAGGCATAAGTACTAAAGATAGGACTGCGTGTGTCCTTAGGATTATGTCCGAATTAAATGATTTATTATTATTATTATAAGAAGTCAAGTTGTATAATCGACGCATTATCAGACAAATTATTTTTTTAACAAGTGTAATAAATGAGGCAATAAACAATGTTTAAACAGGAAATAAAAGATATTATAGACATTATTAACTTTTAAACGTGTTAGATAAAAAATTGCAACGTCATATTCATTTCATTCCAAATAAACAATGGTTCCATATTTTAATGAAACCAACCTGTGTATGAGGCGATTTATTAACACCCATAATCATGTTGCAAATAATTGCCAATAGATGGCGCAACCGTCGCTGCCCGCCTTATCAATCCTATTGCTATTTCCGTCACACGGCCCGATCGATGTATATGTCTGTTTCGCTCGCTTGAGAAAATCGTAGTTTAATTGCATAATACGCTACTTTTAGCTACTAAATAACATCTCATATGCTTTATAAAGCGATTACATCTCATTATTTTTCATGTAACTCTCGTTTTTATTTGTGCACCGTATGAAAATTCTGCATCGCACTATCAAAGTTTTGCAAGTGGCTAGCTTATATACGCTCGTTGCGGTCCCGCATCGGGGAGTCCGTTTCTACACAGGAAGGTAGTAGTAAAGGGTAGAACTACGTTAAATCTACTCATTGTGGTCCCGTTGGAGCTTTGTTGGTAGCCCACGGTGACTGGTCGCCGCGTTGTCGGTTTTAGGGCTGCAAGTATGCCCGATTAATGACGCCCAGAGAGGCGGTTTGTAATGGCGGAGACGCCTGTTTAAGGGACCCGTTGGAGGCCCAGTTTGAACGACTCAGGTAAGAGTCTGTGACAGAGGCATTGAAGACCTCAACCCCACTGTAGTAGAAAGTTTGACTCTCTTTTGTAATCCTATTTTTGTATTTGCTTTTAAATGACACTTTTTATACACTGTAGGCAAATCAGGAAGTGTGTTACCTAGTGGTGAGCAATCACCGCTGCTTATGGACATCCGCAACGCCAGAAAATTGCAGGTGCGTTGCCAGCCTAGCTAAACTACGTTGTTATTCCGCGCTGGAAAACACCAGCACTGTTGCTTGGCGGCAGGATTGGAGATGACGGTAGCGATCCAGACGAACCCTGCTCAAAATCCTACGACCCGCATTTATATATCATATCAAATTGATTATTTTTTTCAAGTGTTACGAGTAACGTGATAACTGATAAGCATTATCCGTTTGTTAAATTATTTACAAAGAATGTATTAATTATTCATAGTTTGCATTTATATTCAACACGATGTAAAGTTGCTGTCGAAACAACTGAAATTGAAATTGATTCAATGTTATTTAAAACTTATAACTCGTACAACCGGTTGGACGGCATGGCTGGAGTAGCGCGACTCTCCTTTTCATAATGACTAGTAATCGGCATACACACAAATGTCTAATACTTGCTAGGGAAGTCACTCACTGTGATAAGGTTCCTTTGGTCGTCCAACTTACTAGCCGATTCTTCTGTGAAGCACTTATTTTTTTAATGATTTGTTTTTTAACTTTATTACCAAAGATTACAAAAAGGTGAATCCTTTCCTTACAGGAGGTACCTAAACGGGGAACATAATAATCATAATCAATTTTATAATGACTTCCTTGATGGATGTGATGATATTTAATAAGAAAAGGTTTCATTTCCACGGAGTACGGGTTTCAGTTTCTTCGTACAGCACGTAGCAATACGCATTAGAATTATTTTTTAAACATTTTTATTTGTTTCAATGTTTTGTGACTTTAACTTTTTATATCAAAGATAAAACAAAATAAATGAGCGTTCAGAAATGAGTAGAAATATTTTAACAATCCATCCATACCTTCATCTCATTCCATTAAAAGTTGCGTGGGCGAACCCTTGGGATATCGATACCTACAAATATTTTAATAAAGCCCTTCGGAAATAACGCACAAACAATTTTAAGGCGTAAGTATTTAATTTTGTGCGTTACGCATTAGACTTTGATAAGGAAACTAAATGAGCATGAGTGCATGGGTGAACAAACAACGAAGAATTGCAGTTGCGTTGCCAACCTAGAGAACTAAGATAGAATAATACTTGTAGTGCCAGGAACGTTGGTTGTCTTACTCTTCACAGCTGCTTGCTTGGCGGCGGGAATAGCGAGTAAGTTGGTGGCAGTAATCCGGTCGGACCTTAGACCCGTAAAAAAAAACAAAAAAAAAGTTTGAAATCGCATCGTGGACCGCACCAGTTTAATCGATTAAAATCCCGTCAATTCCCGTCTAATCTCAACACATGTTTACAAAGCTTGTAAAAACATTGAGATATAAGGAAAATACACTCTTATTTATTTAATACTGATAAATGCGAGCACTCCCTAACGCATTAAAGGGCCGTCCCCTTCGGAAGGGCATCGGGCAACCCTTTTCCACGGATTTTTCTCCTACACTCATATAATATATTTTATCGATCCACTGCTTTTTGTTCTCGCTGACCATCTGCTTCGTTATTCATTATGTAATGTAATGTAACACAAATAAAGTGGTATTTGCATATGGGAATTGAAACGTTTACCTTCTTCAATTTCAATCTAACGGTGTGTCAATATTGTCTCTTTCTGCTACGAATGTAGTAAAGTATCTTACTGTTTTAAAGTGGGGAATAAGAAACAAAACAATCAGAACGACGATATAAAAAGGGATTGGCGTGGAAAGTAAAATAGCCGGTGAAAGTGTACATGAGTATTCTCGTTTAGCCGGCAACACATCTCAATCCTCTTGTGTTACAGATGTCCATAGGTGGTCGTGCTCACTTACCACATGTGGCCCATTTTCTCGTTTGCCTTCCTTACCGTATTAAAAAATAAGACTCGCGGACTATATCACATTGATAATAATGTCCTTTGCGAATTATATAACACACAGTCTAGCGACCTTACTGCATACATAAACCCTTTGGCACCTGTATTTACAGATGCACAGCTGACCTCATTGAAAATGGAGGGTCAGCAAACAATGCAGCAAGAAAATAACAATTCCATACGCGTGTCCGCTTACGCTGCTGTCGGTACTACGTAGGTAATTTAATTTTTCAAGAAATTGCATCGTGTTCAGCCAACAGCAAAATGCAGATGGCGTTGTGACAATCTGATTGGAACAGACTTGAACAGTTGCCAATCGGTGGACTTTTAAATGTCATTTTAGATCATTATCTTGTTCTAATGAGTTCGTAACAAGCGTTGTGCTATTATTTTTGTGATATTATGATAGCCAGTTTGAGATGGAGATTGGAAGGACCATGTGTTAAAGATTACGCGCGTTTTGTGGTTTATGGTCTATTTATAGTTTAGGTAACGTATTCAAGCAACCAAATTATTTTTGAACAACTCTGTCGTCCTGCCTGTCCTTTACCGAACACATACTTCCATTACTTACCAGTGGCGGACTAAGCCCGTCAGAGGCCCGGGGCGACAAAACTAAATGAGGCCCCCCAGCTTAAAAAAATATGTAGTTTTGTCCGTACACAGAGATGGGATTCCCCCCCCCCCCCCCCTCAGCGTATTGGATGCATTCAGCAAAGTTAAAAATTTGGGGCCCCCCAAAGACCGGGGGCCCGGGGCGGGCCGCCCCTTCCGCCCCCCTGTTAGTCCGCCACTGTTACTTACCTACTTATTAGCTACTACTTGCCGGCAAAACCACTTTAAATATCTAATTTTTATACTAATTTACGCGCAAAAGCACCTCAATATCAGATTACACTTTAAGAACAGCTGGACCGGGTCTAAACGCGAAAACATGAATTAAATGGGTCGTCGGTGTCATAAAAAATTAATGAGACAGTTAGAAGTCGAGATTAACTGCTGGTTTTGTGTTATGACAACGTAAATAAGGGTGATAAATAAGGTAAAACATGATGGGGGAGGTAGAAATTTAGTGTTTATGAAGTCGTTTTACGATTTAGCGACGCGACCCCGCGCAAGATCAGTCCCGTGGAGAAATTCAACATTGCCTCGCCTAATTTTCCGCGTTTCAGAAATAATGAAAAACTAGTTATTTGCTGTTTACACGGCTACGGCAGGGTTACGTTTGTATGTAAATACGTACGTTGTTTACGTGCGTTCCGTCATAGCTCCGAAAGGGGTCGTCCATAAAGTAGGTACGTCACACCAATTTCATCATATTTAGACCAATTATGTTGTTCGTGTGTCACAAATTTCCAGAACCTCTCCCCCCCTCCCCCCCCCCCTAAATATGTGACGTACTTTACGGATGGCTCCAAACTGGTCTTCCGATTTTGATAAAATTTATAGGTAGGTAGGTATATATGGGAACAACTTTGAGCCATCCATATATTCTGTCGAATAAAAAGAAATCCATCAAAGTTGGTCTCATACTTGACAAAGATATCGACGAACATACAAATAAGTTGTAAAGGCGAATATATTTGATAAACTTGTTGTTCTCTTGTTTCAGACAATACCATGCAATGAAGAATGCTCGTACGAAGTAAAACCTTTAATTGAAGAGGATGGGCCACTTCCACCGTGCTCCCTCTTTACTCCACTCACATCTGAAGGTAACAATTTTTTTCCTCCCACCCAGATAAGAGTATTATTTCATTTATTTATACGTTTGACTTTTGGAATTGTACCTTCTACACGCCCTAGTACGCAATTGGCGATGCACGGCAATCTTACATGGCCATTGTGGGCCATGACCCATTGCCTGCTGGCTATTGGCTGCGATCATGCGCCATCTCGGAGATGCCCCTTAGGCCAGGGATTTTCAAAGTGGGGGCGCACAGACCTGCAAAGGGGGCGTGAGCAACAAGTACGGTCAATGACCTTACTTGCATTATATATTCATACTTTGATGCCTGTACATAATTTTTTCTGCCTTTATATTCTGATTGTAACCTAAAATTGACCTTGATTTAGACTAGGTGGCCGCGGTTTTTTTTTATATTTTTGGGTGCGTAGTTAATGAAAAGTTACGAAACTCCTGCTCTAGGTATCCGTTTCAGCGCGTCAATTGAACCTTTTCTTGAGTTTCGATTTCTGAGGCTTGCTTGCGTCGATAATGCCGAATTTGGCAACTCTCTTCACCTGTCACTCTGACATTTTGGAAATCTTCATAAAATTGCTAATTCTTTTACATTAACCCAAACAAATACCCTGTATAATGTAGTTGGCATCTTCAGCGCATTTCGTCGAAATGCAATATAGTTAGGGTCGTTATCGAAGTAATTACCATTAAATGAGTGAATCGATCGTTCTCTTATTACCCGATAAGAACCCAAGCTTTGTGCTGTGTTCTGCAATGTTTGCGTGGACATTTTGCTGGATTAACCGGTAGTGTCGCGAGAGCAGCAAACTGAGGGGTCTACGTTTCCGCAATCTCGCATGTAAGTGGTCAAAAATACAACTAAAGGGTAAACATGATGTTTGTTTTTCTAAAGCCGGGTATCCACTAACCGAACGGATATACAGTGGCGTAACTATAACGTCTGGGGCCCGCGGCAAATTCGTCAGATGAGGCTCCTTACTCAATGTAAAGAAGTGCATCATCGTCCCTTCTGTGCTCTAAACCAAGCCAGTTCGGGGCCCCGTAGAGCTAGGGGCCCGTGCCACTCCTGCCACCCTATAGTTACGCCAACGCGGATATAGTAAAAATTAAATGCTCTAATGTGTAATCGTGTTACGTTCTCCGCACGCTACGTTTCATCGAGCCGGTATTGAATCACATATTCTCCACCAATATTCGCGTAATTTTGTATTATCTGTATACACATACATACACATCACGCCTGTGTCTTACGGGGTTGACAGAGCCTATGGTAACAAGACCTAAAGGCCAGGTTTAGTAGGATTGTGGGCGGAAAGGGGAATCAAAATTGTGATGAGTTGGTAGCCGCATCGCCTATAATATGATTCCTAAGATTTTTGCCCGTTCCCTCGATGGGCTTTTACCATGTGCGCGGAAAGAGAAGCATACATACACATATCACGCCTGTGTCTTACGGGGTTGACAGAGCCTATGGTAACAAGACCTAAAGGCCAGGTTTAGTAGGATTGTGGGCGGAAAGGGGAATCAAAATTGTGATGAGTTGGTAGCCGCATCGCCTATAATATGATTCCTAAGATTTTTGCCCGTTCCCTCGATGGGCTTTTACCATGTGCGCGGAAAGAGAAGCAACTGGCACATTCTATGTTTTTTCTTTTCTCCCAGACCAGCATGGCTTTGTATATATGAGTGTATAATATTATATTCTACAGTCTACATAATCGTGTCATATGCAAGCACGTAACTACAACTTGAGTTACAGGGAACTTACATTAGTTTAAGGGAAACGTTAATTTCCTGTTCGGCGGGCATAGCAAGGCCCTTGTGTAACTTGGCCGGTGAACTCGGCTGTTTCGTTTGCACAACTATGAAATACGGAATACTTCAAGTTTCGGGCCTTTCAGGCAAGGCGTTAACCTTCAGTCACTTATCTTGTTTATGGGGCATCTGCATTGATAATAAACGTGAGCGTTAATAAAAAACTGGACTGTTTGAGGAACATCCATTTCTCCATTTACGTTCAATAATGTGCATCAAGTACTTTCTTTAATAATGCGCAACAACTACTATCTTTCTTTTTCGTTGTGACTAAATTACTAAACATTTATTATAGAAATCTATTATAGCATAATGTTAACCCAACATTAGTGTGTCGTTTGAAATTGGTCAGGCCAATCAAACTGCAGAACAGGAGCCGTAGGGGTTCAACAAAATTCTTTTCAAACAAATTGTATAAAATTTCTGCTCATACCCGGTAAGCCTTAATCCAGTGGTTCCTAACCTGGGGGTAATTACCCGCGCAGGGGTAAAACGGAGATTCTAGGGGGGTAACACGGGATGGCACGAAATAGTATTAAAATAGCAATAAACAAAATAATAGTACGGTAAACGGTACCACAGCGCTCTCATGCGCGCGGCTTTTCTTACTTTACTTACTAGTTACCTAAACATGCAATTTCTTACATAATAAACATATTTTCGTTCGAATTTGTGATGTTTTAATTATTTTAAATTAGCTAGGGGTAAACTCAATTCCCATACTTGTTCACAGGGGTAGTGATATTGAAAAGGTTAGGAACCACTGCCTTAATCGTTGCTAACAGAGCAACGTGTTGTCATACAATGTTTAGATGCTGAACCTGATACGACTATATCTATTCATAATCCCACTAAGAAATATTTCGAAATGCCACGTTGTTCTGTCAAAGGTGCGATATAGGCTGAATCTGTCTGAATACGACTGATCTGTCTGAGTTAAACTTTTCAATTTAAATGCGTCAAGATTGCGGGGTCAGGTGCGAACTATAATTCCCATATTCATCGTCCTTAAATCATCTTTAATTAGCACTTTTTGACATGATAAACGGAGGTCAGCGCCGATCAATGCGGTATTATTAGAGCGGTACCTATAGGTTGGATGCTTTTATCGTGACAGTCCATTGTGTATATTTTAAGATGCAGAATTAAGGAATTAGTGCAGTAGTAGTAATTATGGGAATTCTTGCGCTATTAATGCGAAAACTAGTTGGTACGTTATGCTTTAGGTTTAATTTTTTACATAAAATTTCAAGTTATTGTTCTTGGTCTATATTAATATTATAAAGAGGAAAAATTTGATTGTTTGTTTTTTTTATTATTATCATTGAACGCTCCGAAAACACTGGACTGATTTTAAAAATTCTTTCACCATTACAATCTTACATATCCCTGATGAACATAGGCTTTATTTAATTCTACACGGACAAATTCGCGGGCAACTACTGACTAGACTAGCTCCATTATAATTTCTTTGGTATGAGTTGACACTTGATGTGTGTTGCATTGCAGGGCTCTGTGTGCGTCGCGCGCATGCGTTGATGGGCGCGGGCGCGAGCGGGTCCGCGGGCGGCGGGCGGGCGGCGCGCGCGCTGCGGCTGCTGCTGCTGCTCGTGCTGGCGCTCGCGGCGGTCGAGTACCTCTTCGGCTCGATCCTGGATGCCTCCCCGCTCAGGACCTACCTCTACACACCGCTGTATAACGCCACGCAGCCCACTATCAGGTGAGACGATGGCCCTACCGCATAGAGATACCGAAGGAAATCTTATTCGCTCGCAATGTACTCTTATTAAAAAACTTACGCCGCGCGTGACTCACTGATACCACAGAATAGATTGAGATTTGAATGGCCCAATTGGGTGTTATTGACGCGCCATAACTATGTGTGATTGATCTGATTGTCCATAAGTACTTTACCTAAAACTAACATACACATTCCGTAGTTTCTTTTACCTCCTAAATTGGATGTATGCGTGTGATTTCTGTCACACAGAACCTTCTTTATCCTTCCACCTTCTATCCATGACGCCCTTTGACATTTTGCATGATACTTATCGCCTTCTGTTAAAACTTTTGCACGTTGTTTAATCATAAATCCTGCATCAGGAGCCTTAGATTTGGAGCATGCTTACCGAAACACTGATTTTAGATACCTACGACCAAGAAGAACAAACTGATCGGAAACAAACTTCAAGGTCATTTTTTTTAATAATGTGACCTCTCCCATTTCAGATCCGGTGATCACCCACCCTGGCCTAAGAAGCTGCCTTACACTAGCGAGTCGACGCCAAGTCCCAAACCAAGGAACGCTACACACACCAACGCGACCCAAATCGGACCAAACAGACGGAAATCAGAGACACCCCACAATAGCACTAGTCCTCCTCTAAACATGACGAGACAGGACGAGGATAGCACAGCGTTGTTAATTACGAGGATAATGGACAGCATCAAGAGTCTGGTGACCACCGAAGGCGTGGAGCTCAGGAAAAATGAGACGGAACTGCCGTTGTGTGACGTACCGTCGGATTTAGGTCAGGAACAGTCATCATCATCGTCACTCTTTATCCTACTATTGGACCTGAATCTAGCCAAAGCGAAAATTTCACATGTCCCAAGTCTATTAAAGTATTATCACAATGTTTTCCTTCAGTAAAGAGTCATGGTAAATTTTAAATGCAATTTTGCTCGTAAAATCCGAAAAAGTAAAAGGTGCGGGTCCGGGATATAACACACGACCCTCTGTTTGAGAAAGCAAAGGTCCGACCACTAAGTTGCCACGGTTTTTTATTAAATTCCATCTAAAACATACCGGCCCATGTACCGATTACCTGCTGAATAATGGAACTCTCTCTCTCTTAACAATATTTAACTTTATGAAACTTCGTCATGGCGCGAAGGACAAAAATATTGATGACCTTAACATTTTTATAGGTCCCATACCAGTGAACAAGACTGACATGGAGCTAGATGTGGTGGAGAAGAAATACCCCGAAGTGCACTGGGGTGGGCGCTATTCGCCGCCGAACTGCACCGCCCGGCACAAAGTGGCCATCATTGTACCCTACAGGTAATACATAGTTTCCAAACTAGCTGGACAACCAGTATGCCATGGCCTGGCTCAAGCTATAGACATAGACAAAAAGAAAAAAAACTTATTATCTAGCGTGCGGGGCGCTCTCGATCGTATCGTATACATTATTTTTGTAACCTCTTCGTTTAACGTTTGACAGAAAGGGATGGACAAAATGATTATGAATCCAATTGCGTTAAACTGTAAGGTATCGGCTGACGCTTTGGACCACTCTTAAGTTTCGTACAAACGTCCTTATTTTGTGTTTATTTCAAACTCGCGCTTATGTGCCTTGCCAACTGAGACGCTTAACTTTCTAAATTCACGTAGGTATCTAATAGTCACCCAACTTTATAACTTTAACCTGATCCTTTTGTTCCTACAGAGATCGCCAGCAGCACTTGGCGATATTCCTGAACCACTTGCACCCCTTCCTGATGAAGCAACAAATTGAGTACGGGATCTTTATTGTTGAGCAGGAAGGTACGTTTTAAACGGATTGTTTCATGTTTTTATGGTAGGTAATTGACAATAATCGCTCGAGAACGTGTCTAAACACGTTTGGCCAGACATAAGTGCGGACAGGGTGCGCTGGAAATCTAGGGGAGAGACCTTTGCTCAGCAGTGGGACAACATTACGGCGTATTAAAAAAAAACTGGTCAATAAACAATAATTCCAAAATACTTCTCTATTAAAAGAAGGCTTTGTTTAGCCTTGAAAACCAAATTAATTTCCAATTAGCTGTAAAATTGGATTTTAATAGCTTTGAAATTGATAAATAGTCAGTTAATTAGTTCGCAAACAAGTGACGTCGCAGCATGCTATTGCCAATGTTGTCACACAAAATCTAACGCATTCAACAGCTAATAAAAAGTATGTTCATGTACTGATGGGGTCAGATACCCTATTGTCTTAGTTTGTAAACTTTACACTCTTTACGAGGCTGTTATGATGACAGCAAATAAAATCTTAAGTAGATCATTAAATCTGTGTGTTCAATGAATTTTTTTTTTTGCTATTTTACTCTTTTATCCCTTCTGGGAGCTATTTCCTAAGTTTAAACAAAAACAATCAGGATAAAGCTGGGAATCCCTGCCCATCCAATCTGCAACCAGTCTTTCAATATTTCGCGAAAAAGCAAAATCCATAAATAGTTGTGAATTTAGACACATAACTTGAAGACATTTTTAGATAAGAATAATTACATTTCTTATCCTGATACTCGACAGGTAGCCAAGATTTCAACCGCGCGAAGCTCATGAACGTTGGTTTCGTGGAGAGTCAGAAACAAAAGGCGAGCGGCTGGCAGTGCTTCATATTCCACGACATCGACCTTTTGCCGCTGGACCAGCGGAATCTCTACTCCTGTCCGCGACAGCCGCGGCACATGTCTGCGTCCATTGACAAGTTAAACTTTAGGTGAATAATAAACCCCCTTGCAAAAAAATCGGGCACCTATGGTTTTTCAGATTGTTAGGCATTAAAGTCTAGAAAGTGTCCTTCTATGGACATAAAATACAAAAACCATGGGTGCCCGTATTTTTTGCAAGGGAGTTTAAATTGAATCAGACGATACTCCGCGACCATAAAGCATCTGCTTAGTTTTTTTTTGGCTAAGGCCGTATCTCAAGAGTACCTAGTAAGATAAGTTAAAGTTATATTTATTTTATTTTGTATTTGTTTATTCCAGGCTACCGTATGAAGATATATTTGGCGGAGTGTCGGCAATGACGCTCGAGCAGTTCCAGAAAGTCAATGGTTTCTCCAACCGGTACTGGGGCTGGGGCGGCGAAGACGATGACATGGCTTACAGGTAATACTAGTAATGCCTAAGAAAGAAAATTTTATATTATTTAAAAATGAAACCATTAAACTCACGATTGAAAGTCCGAGGCGAATCGAATTTAACGATCGTATTTTCTTTACTTTTTTGTAAGATTAATATAACTAGCACTAATGCTATTTTCTGTCTTTGGGGAGTCTTCGTTTTTCATGTGACTAGCGTCTGCAATTGTAACCTCCGTGTTCCTTACCTATCTAATCACTCTCTATCAAAGGCCTAACTTTTCTTTATTATATATATTATGTACAATTTTCCAACTTACAGATTGAAAAAGATGAATTACCACGTCGCGCGATACAAAATGTCCATAGCTCGATACGCCATGTTAAATCACAAGAAATCATCACCAAATCCAAAAAGGTAACGACAATCTCACGATTTCTCGCATTAAAATCAATTAGTACGCCATAAAGCAGCGCCGCGTTGGTTTATTAATGAATTAACATTTTAACCCATTTTCAGGTACCAGCTTCTATCTCAGACGAGCAAAACGTTCAAGAAGGACGGTCTGTCGACCCTCGAGTATGTGCTGGTCGAGGTGACGCACCACCACCTCTACACCCACATACTAGTTAACATAGATGAGCACAGCTGATGGACGTATTTCGCCAAACTGCTGTTTGGCGATGAGCGGTAACGCAACCAACTGTCATATAACGTGTGATATTAAAAGTGTTAAGGATACAGTTACCGTGTAATGTTATGTTATGATCTCCTTCTAAGGGAAAATTGAGATTTCGACGTTGTGGCAAATTATTCCGGACACTAAGCCATGCACCCGGGTCTAGGGAATGCAGATGTGTCAGTTTTAAGCCGTTCTAAAACACGCACGAACTAATAAAGAAATCAGATGTAATTTGTAAATAATGGTGTCAGTTACGTATAGATAATTTCGGAAATTTGTATGTGATGAAAGTGGAGGTCTGTACGATTGTTGGTTACTACGATAATATTTCATAATTATTTGAAATAATGAACTTTTATAAGTACCTCTTCTTTCTAGATTTTTATTGATAAACATCACGTTTTTAAATGTATAATTTTAAGAATTGGACGATTCGTCTGATTGTTTACTTCTTAATTTCTTTTATTTGTTATGTCTATATTTTAATTTGTAAAGTACTCTTAGATGTACAGGCGTAGTAGGACTCATCTCAAGTACAGATTATGACAATATACAATACTTGAATCAGTATTTGATGTATAAAATATACCTAGTAATCGCTCAGAGCGTTAAAAAAAACAAAATTATAAAATACCTTTTATGATTAGAATCTAAATATTCCATCTCGAACCCTATAATCTCTTAATTCCTTACTTTTTGTAATGATGAGTGAAAATCTCGAATCCAAAATGATTTAAAACGAATTATTACTTACTCATATAGACTTGTATATAGCTTTTGTCGGTAGATATTTATACCCCTTTAAAGTTCTTGCTGTTCAATATAATGCTAAAATCAATTGAATAATGTATAGAAACACAAACATATTGATCTTGAACATTCCCTATTTGTAAAAGCAAGAAAACGTATTCCTGGCTTTTATTACTTTTCCATTCATAATGGCTCTAAATTTGTGATAGAAAGGATGTAGACTACAGTGTCCCTACACTAAAAACTTTATTTTGATTCCTTGGTTTTATATACATAGGTATTTTAAGTGATATGATGTTATATTTATACAGGTTATTATGCTTTTGCTCCAAACATATAAAAAGAATCTCAAATTGATAAAGAATTTATAGCAAAATCGGTACCATGTCGAAACAGTCGCTAGTCTATCTGCAGGCCTAAATTTGAAATCGTTATTGTAATATTTTTACAATTAGGTACTTAAGTAGTTCTTAATGTACCCATACCTACTTGTTTGGTATTTCGATGTTTACCTTGCTTTTTACCTTATATTTAAATGAAAAAATATTGAAAACGAACAAATAACATAGCATGTTTTCTCCTATCAAAAACAAGCTTCATATTGTTAACATAATTTGCGTCCAGTATGATTTCAATATAAAATAATTATTAATTTAAAAGTACCTTTAAAATAATTTAGCCTCAAACTTATGTGCTGATTGAAGTCAATATAATTATAATAATGTATAAATGTAGAACTTTTTATATTTTTACCAAATAATAATGGGCAGTACTGGAATTGGGTACAAAAATATGGTGGCTGTCAAATATTTTTTTGTTAAGTTTATTTTACAGTATTTGCTGTCTCGATTCCTGCTCTGCAAATAATATAATTTTGAAATGGGCAATACTCCTTATTCTGTACCCAAAGAATTAATAAATAGTGACTGTATTTTTCCGCTTAGCTGTTCAAATTATAACCCTAAGCCTAGATTATTAAAAAGATGGTGATATATGAGAATGGATCGTGGAGGCACTTAATAATGTTTTGTATTGAGGTAGAAAGGGAGCGTGAAGCTGGCTAACTTTTTCAGATTAAAATTGATTTTAAAAATGAAGTTGTTAACATATTTCTAAAACTAGCTTTTGTATTATCTCTGTAGTGCTACATACATATTCAATAGATGGACCTTGCACGCTGGCGTAGGTGGTTTTCCTGAATGCAGCAACCAAGTGTTGCGCACATATTGCTCAAAAACCATCAACTGGAAGCATTGTTAATGCCCCAAAGCAAAGTATCGAATGATGTAAAAAGGAGTCGATATCGGCCCCGATTTTGAAATCACGTCGCTCTAAACCACTTTCCATTCCAAAGATGTCAGAAATTTCTACGATCAGAATCAGATCAGAATCAGATTATAGATGTCATTTCGTACATGTTTTGGACTAGTTGACAATTAGTGTCTGCTTCTACTTCGACATTGGCATAACCACCGTTAATATTAATGGAGCTACATATATTGTCAAAAATTGAATTGAATTGGACTAGTTGACAAAATCAATTACAATAGAGCTATAATCTTCTACTCGTGTTTCAAATTCAGCATAACTAATTTTGCAACACTTTGAATGATACTTCGTCGATGTGCTTTCAAAAATCGGGCCGCCGATCAGATTTTTCATACCGTAGGATACAGATCAGAGAACAGAAACTCACTATTAGAAAACTATTACATATACCTTTTCTTAATATTTTGACCAGATTTGATAATTTTTATAGAACGACATCAAATCCAAAAAAAAGTAGAATCTACCTTATTTATGAATAACTTTTCAAAGAGTATGAAAAATCTGATAAAATTAGGCTACGCATCCGCCAAAGATGTCCAGAAAAGCATGCACGGAAACAAGGCGCCAATGAGAAAGCCGCTCTGAGTGAGAGTAGGAAAATTAAGTGATCCTATTGATCAGTTTTTCCCGGTACACCACTCCGCGTCCTAACACATCTTTGGTGGCCGCAGCCTATTATCGTTGCCTAATTAAAATAATCTGGGGTTCTAGTGAAAAAGGAGAAAATTCTGAATTTTCTTCGTAACGATTTTAAATTAAATCAATTTTACACTAAAAAAGTTGTTGATTTATTTCAGACTCCTTTCCACTAGGAGTTCAGCATTATCGGCCTATTGATTGAAAGGTTATAGTGAAGAGTGCATAGCGCTCGGTCACTAGTTTTATCGTATACCTACAATAGTCTGCTAGCACGTTAAACTACTTCTCTTTTGTATTTCTATTCATTATTTCCTGTATGGGTAGAAAAATTCACCAAAAGAGTAATAGGTGCTAGCCGACCTAAATGATATTGTAAGTAACCATTGAGATACTTAAGAAAGGTGATAAGTTCATGGAATATTGTTTCTCATATTGGTTTTTATGAATAAATTGTTCGTTTTTTATACATGCTTGTGCTTATTTTTCCGAATATAAAGAAAAAGTGGTGAAAAAAGTAATATTATACATACATATGAGAGATCTAGTAGTTAAGTAGTAAAATAGTAGAGTATGCGTCAAGAACAAAATTATATCTTACAAAAATGAGATTAAAATTAATTAAAAAAAAATAAGTATAGGTACTTACATTAAACTCATTATTACTGCAACGAAACAGTAGCGTGAACTTTACTGATGTAGCGTTGAATTAAAAATATTATTAGCAAAAACTTATTTAATGAAAGAGTTGCTTCTATTTCAATAATTTTATTTCATGCACCAAATTTCAGGTACCTAAGTATAGACAAAAACCCGACAGTTAACTTGACAAAATTTACTAACACAACATAACATTACCTGCACTAAGATTTTCATAGGTAAGTAAGAAAATAAGTTAAAACCTCTGCACTACGTAAAGCTAACGAAATAAGTTTTCTCAGTTCATGGCGCGATCACGACACTACCGCACAGAATAAGTTCGAGCATTAACAAAAGCAAAGCAGCATCAACAGCAGTACCTACATGCCGTACCTACCACGTTTTTAAGTTTAGACTTCAGTCATTCGCAGATATCGCTAAATATACAAAGAAACATTGCTTCTCAGGAACGAGTAATTTGCTAGCGCTAAATGTATCTGAGGTCTCAAAAAACGATTTTAAGACTTAAATGGATCACCGCTCAGGTAACAAATCCAGCTGCCTACCACTCGTAACAGTGACTCGCAACATGCAAGAATACAACAGCTATTTAAGGCCGGCCAATCGTGTGGCCTACGCAAACTACAGCTCGCTTATAATTTTCATCCTCAATTTTGCTATTTACATCCAAAATTCCGCGATAAACGCTAGTGTTTTAAGCGATTACAGGTACTGCGTGACGATTTTAGATCGTAGCTTGACGACGAAGATGGGTTGGCCAGCGGCGGCAGCAGCGGTGAGACGCTCAACGGCCGCGGCGCTGAGCGGTTTGGCGGGAACGGTCCGAGCGGAGCGGGTCAGCGGCTCCAGAGGCGCTTCCCGCCACGCGGTGCGGCGGAGATACCACAATTGCGCTGGGGTGAGGTCTCTTTCGTGTGACCTCACGTTTCTAAATGGAGAATTATTCTGTTACAATGCATATAGGCCTTTGCGTCTAGGACGAATAGTGGCATACCGTCTGGGAGGCAACGCCTTGTGACTATACAAACTGAAGCGAGAGCCATATACAATAAAATCCGGACAAATAAAGTTTGTGGTGGTTGTTACCGAGCCGTCTTGATGTCGCTTCTGTCTTTTGTCAACAAGTATCTCGAATCGAATCAGGCTTCATCACAAAGTTTGCGACCCTCTACAACACTTTGGCGCCAATCTCATAGATTTTCCACGAACATAGGTATTCCTTTTGTTGCTATAATCGTTATAGCGACGACAACTTCACCAATGTCAAAGTAACAAAAATATAATTCAAAAATCTTGTGACAAAATGACGGCAACGTTGTACGGTAACACGGTCAAAGACCCCCTCCCCCCCTGTCGGGCTCTTAGTCAACGGTCAATGGTATTCCTCATTAACTACCAGGAAATCATAAGCCGATGCTCAGGGTGCACCGGACCAAACGAATCCAAAAACGAACCGCAGCTCTTGACCACACCTACTACAGCAATCCCATTTGCGTAGGATAACGGTCAAACACAAACGTTACATAAACTCTTTACATATCTAATCTACTTACCCTTATGCCAGCTACGAGTAATTTGTACACACAACAAAAATTACTTCACTGTTAGTCACCGTGCATATAGGTACCGACTCCTCTGAGCATCTCACCTAAAGAAGTCCTTTCCTTTATCTTTATCTTCAATTGAATTTGCCTTGCGCGGTGGCGTAGTAGCTCTAAACCTGTAATACTTCGGCATAATTTAATCAAAAATTTGGTAAAAAAAATTAAGCGGACGTAGACACTTGTGCATGCCAAAATGATATTCCATCTCTCACGCGAATGCCGAAATGGTGTTAACGTTTTTTTTTCAAGTAGTCGTCTAAAAAGGTCGGCGAGTTTTTAGAAACAGTTCGAATTAAGCCGCCTTAATTCCAAATAAGAGCTTCCGTTACTTTTTGTGAGCAAACTTTAATCAAATAGCCGTAAAATCAGAGCGTTAATTAGTAGAAGCGAGAGCGTATTTTTTTATTTTAGCTTAAAATTGCTAGTATTCAATTTGTTGCTTTAAAAAACAACATTCATTCTTTTATTTTTACTTACCTCGCAAAAATTACGTCAGGCACGTCATTGTCATGAATTCATACGTGATTGATGAAATTATTGTAGGAATAGTTAGTTAGGTAGTGCTTGTTAGTACGTAGTTCATTGTAAAAATATCATTTAGGTATTTGATCTCTAAAATTGGTTAGTCCGAGCACGATGAACACTAACACCTTTCGTATTCTGATGCTTATGTTCATTGCCGCAGTGGTGATGAACGCCATGAATTACTTCTTCTACAGCCTGCATTCTTCTCGCCGGCCTGTTCCTTTGAGAAATATTGAGAAGAAATTTATTCTACTGGAGAAGAAAGACATAGGATTGGCGAGGTTTGTAATTTGTCCAACTTTTAACGATTTTTCCTGCATTATAAGACAGGAATATATTTTTAAAACTCTTATTATGACAGAAATAATTCCATTTTATTTAAACAAACATATTTACAAGCTGTGAAAGTTGATCAGAAAAAACCTTAAACTACCTACCTTAATCTAATCCTAAATACTTATATTATTGTAGGTATCTTATAGTATCCATAATAGCTATATTAAGTAATCTTTCTCTTGTGTTACCGATCTATTACTATATACCTACATACATATAGGTGAAAAACTTAAGTAGGTACCTAAATGACCTTTTGTATGTAGTAGAGTAAGTGTACTGAACTGATGATTATGGGACTGTCATTTTTCTAATTTGGAACGTAAATTTGTCTATTCGCACACATACAACAGGTCATTGACTTAAGGTTTTCACCTATTACCGTCATGCCTCTCTCTCATAGGGGTGTACTCACCTCTTTCGCTTCATCTACATTCTTCAATCTCTTCATACAATGCTCGTTGGTTTAGGGTACTCTTGACCCGACATTTTGTTAATTTCTATATGTATTCTAACTTTCAATGAGCTACAAATGCAACATACGCATAACGGTATTCGATGGTTCATTCAGAGGCGGCGAAGAGAAGCACTCAGCAAGCACAATGTTAAACAAACTGATGGGAATAAGTGCTGGGCCCAGAATCTCGTCAACGGTCTCGTCCTCTCCCTCTGACTATGACACCACAACGGATTCTGTAACTACCATTTCGATATACGGGACAGTGAGACTGGGATCATCCTGTACGTATATTTAACCCTCTGACTACTACGTCATCATCATCATCATCATGCCAGCCGAAGGACGTGCTGGACATAGGCCTCCCCCAAGGCTCTCCTTGCGGCCGGTCTTGCGCATTCCGCATCCACCGCGATCCTGCGATCCTAATCAGGTCGTCGCTCCATCTTGTTGGAGGCCTACCGACAGCTCGTCTACCGGTCCGCGGACGCCACTCGGAGAACCTTCTGACCCCATTAGCCATCAGTTCTGCGAGCAATGTGCCCCGGCCACGTCACGTACTGCGACATGTATTATTAGGGCCCTAACCCACTGGAACGCTGTGGCGACGCGATCGCCCGCTATCTACATGTCCTGTATAAAGACTTGGCCAATCCGTTGCAAATTTTGTTAGCTACCGTATGTAATTCCATATGTGTCGGATACAGTAGATACGGAGCTGACGATGTCGCCATGGCGTCCCAGTGATCTAACCCTAGGCCCGTAATACAAGCATGCTGCATTTGATTACAGAGATGTTCTTATCCATCCATTTTGCACAAGCAAATTCGAGCTGACCGCTTTATAGGCGATAAAGTTCTGCACATGCTAGGCACTCGAAAGCTAATCCCTATCTCTACTAATATTATAAAAGCGAAAGTCACTATGTCTGTCTGTCTGTCGGGCTGTCTGTCTGTTACCTTTTCACGCTAAAACCGCTGAACTGATTTAGTTGAAATTTGGTATACAGATAGTTTTAGTCCCGAGGAAGGACATATGACAGTTTTTATCCCGGAAAATCATATAGTTCCCGAGGGATAGCGATAAGCGAATTCTGCGCAGACGGAGTCGCGGGCAACCGCGAGTTAAGTATACCTACTTGGAAATCTTATTATTTACGTACATACTATACCCCCTTATTCATAAACGCTCTATAGGCTTCTGCTAACTTAGCAATCGTTTCTCCTTATCTGTGAAAGCTAAATGTCAAAGTGACAGATAAGGACAAACGATTGCTAAGTTAGCAGAAGCCTGTAGAGCCGAGCGTTTATGAACAAGGGGGTTGCTCACTTGAATTGAATAAGGTATAATAATCTTATTTTTCTTTTTCGCTTTTGACATTTTCCAGCCAGTGTTGTCAGCAATTTTAAGACTGGGTGATGCCGCTAATTGGAAGAATCCATTTTTTTACAACGTAATGTATGGTGTCGCAAGTACAACTTAGAGAAATAACATTTCTGAAAACTTTCCGGTCATGGGAAAATTAAAATGTTTTATGTGTATTTCTTTGTACCGTTACATGTGTACGAAAAGGAAGACCACGTTATCACCGTGAGTAATCCACGGTTTTCCTGCGAACGAGGAAAATCGCTTAGGTTAACTTGACCTTGGATATTTTCTAAATAATAGAGTAGGTACCTATATTAGTAATAATAAGAGTGGGTTTAGCTTTTTTTGGGATGTCCCAGAACATATTGAATCAGAACAATATTTTTTTCGCTCATTCCCTTAAAACCATAATTGCAAAATACCAAATTGCCGACATACCTGCTCGTCAAAATATCAGATTCCTGCTAGGTATTACCACAGGACAAGTGGCTTTGATAATCAGATATAGGTACCTATAAAGAAACACAGTAACTACCTAACAAGAAAGTGTGGTGTTATATTAGGAATTTGATATTTTAGAAATCGGGTAAATCTAGTATTTTGCAATTAGTTATGATATTTAGGGATGGAGCGAATTTTTTTAAACCATGGTAATGTTTTTCTTTCCTACTTAATAAACCTGAGTAAATTTTGTTCATTGTTTTCATTTCCCTTGCCCGTTTAAATTACACCACCGGCACCATAAATACGCAACTTCGAAAATGTAATTAAAGTTAAGTACACAAAAACATTTAAATTGAATCTCCTCCGAATTGAGAACCTCCTCTTTTGAAGTCGATTAAATATAATGTCGAGGAGGGGGTTAAAAAAATTGGAGTAACTATAAGTAGTTACCTACTGCTAAAAGTCTCGTGTTGTGGTACAGAATTTACCCATATCTACTTATAAAATTTTATGCAACCATCCAGACATTGTATGTACGACGTCCCACAACAAACTTATCGAAGTGTGCCTACTACTTTTAGTCACACAGGATCACAACGGCTTGTGGTTCTAAAAACTATTTTTTCTCAATCATTCTCAAAAATTCTCTCTTTCCATGAGAAAATAAAACACGACAAGTTAAAAAACAAAACTTCCCTACCTAGGAGTAAATCAAATGTACTAAAATCCATTTTTCCCGCTTCGTGAACTTTAGAAACTTTTTTTTTTTTTTTATTAGCTTCGCGCTCTTGGCGCATTTAGCCAAACGGGGAAACGGAATTATGAAATGAAAATACAGAAGGATCGGAATTTGGAAAAAAGGGAGACGAAAAGATCAGGAAGGGTTAAAGATAAATAAAATTATTTATAATTTAATATTGTTGTCGGACTTTAGAAACTTCAAACAATTTCATGTAAAATTGAGACGACGATAGAATAATTCCATACAGCCAGGACAACCGCTCGGTTTTCATCGCAGTGTGCGTTTTTTAAATTTTCTGTTTATAATATCTTTGATTTGAAAAAAGTTCTTAGAAGGGGGAAAATTTGTGTTCTGTACGTGATTGAATCTATTTGCTTTCATTCTTTTATTTTATTAATTATTATTTTTTAATTCCTCATATTGTTTGAGGAAAACACTACTTGGCGGGGGCACTGCCGTGCCTCCAGATACATTCCTCGACGGAAACGTGAATTATCTGACTCCTCTTCACAAGTCTCACGTTGCTTAGCTTGCAAACCACCTCATCAGGCTTCCAGACCTTGGCAGTAATGTATTATGTCGTGGCAGATTTAAATATATCTTGAATAGTACGCAACATGACATTTCATAGTTTTGACAGATCAGACAAATTTGACTTTGACATTGACAGTTTGTTGATAAGGATAGCATAGGGAGTATACACATAAATTCCTTTTACTATAAATAATTATATTCAGCAAATAATGTGCAGAATTTAGTAATTATTAACCACCATGGCGTTCTTGGAGGTACGAGTAACGTTTTTAGCACGACTTACAATTGCATGTCGTGTCAATTGTATAGTTTTCTAATTTGTAAAGCCAAGTTTTTGTTGTAAAAATCATGACCAATTCTGTGTAATGATTACGCCCGCTTGCACTAATTAACAAGGATGGAAAATAATCAGTTTTCACGCAATTGCAAACGGGAATCGGATATGGTATCGAGCTGGCCGATTATAACTGGCTAATCACTGTGTTACCAATGTTTTTTTGCATTTTCAGTGGCGCCGTTTTACATTTTTTGATATACATAACAACGTTGACGGTGGGAAGGTAGCAGAATGTTTACAAGTAAGTAACAAAGGATAATTTGTCAAAAAAAATATTTCGTATTAGTAAGCTTTGCAGCTTTTAACATCTTCTGGTTGAGTTACACACTATATTTGGGGTGATCTATTTCTTTTGTGCAGAGAAGTTCAGTATATAACAATTGTATTATTTAACACAAATATCAATAAGTATACTGCAATAGGAGTATAAGGGCAGCACACATCGGAATATATTGAAACAAAGTCTAAACTATAAATTTCAACATCAAATTAAGTAATTTTATCATTATTAGATTGCTTTGTGTTGAATTCAGGAATTGATAAGATTTCTAATTGGATGTACAAATTTTAAAAAAATCAACTGCAACACTAAAAAAATAAACAACACTATCAGGATACAACAATAACAGCGACAACAAGCGGCAACTCTCATGTGGTGCTCTGCGACAATACGGGCTGGGCGCACCTGGTCTCTCGCTCCTGGGAGATCACTCCGTTCAAGGCCTACGAGCTGTCTATATCCCTCGCTCAGCAGCTACCGCATGACCCATTCCTTGTTACTATTGGTGTGAGTATTTTTATCTCATTATAACTGGCTAACCACTTGGGGGTTGTGTTGTGTATTGTGATGTTTTTTTAGCAATTTATCAACTCCTTCCCTCTGGTGACATGCCTGTAGAATATGTGAATTATGAGGTATGTTTATGCATTGATCAGTCCTGGATCTGTTTTTTTTCATGGAATGGGAAATTGATATTGGCCCCATTCCGTAACTTAAATTAATTATTAAAAAAAAACTCACCAATATTAATGGTGTACATTGTTAAAAATATTTCAAACTAGCTGTTGCCTGTGAATTCGTCCGCACAGAATTAAATAATGTCTATGACACACGCAAGTAATGTGGCTATTGTTAAAAGAATTTTCAAAATACTTTCAGTAGATCCAGAATTTTACCCCTACTACATCACAATGTCATAAAACTTTACCTATTTATAATATTAGTATATAGATAACTCCTCCAGGGAATGGGCGAAAATCATAGGAATCATGTTATAGGCGATGCGGCTAGCAACCCATCACTATTTTTGATTCCACTTTCCACCTCTACACCCTCAGTGTCTTGCTAAACGTGGCCTGTAGGTCTTGTTACCTTAGGCTCTGTCTACCCCGTAAGGGATAAAGACGTGATTTGTGTATGTGTATGTAATTAACTCCTCCAGCTCTGTATTAATGGTCCAGTCATTTAAGCTTAGATTAGGTAAGAATCTCGGAATTCGAGATACCCAGCTGTAAGTCTGTAAATACTTGTATATTGACACCCTAAAAGTTGTCTCAAAACCTACATATGGTAGGGTTGAACTTGCTATAATGACTGGACCATAACTTGTCTACACATTCACGTTGGTGTGCAGGACGACGAGGCAGGCACCAACCCGCTGATAAAAGTCTGGGACTGGGCGCGCAAGGACCGGCACGGGAACCCCATCTGCGTGCGCGTGTCGCGCGCCGTGCCCTCGCACATGCGCGCCACGCCCGCCACGGCGCTCGCCGTCCACGAGAACAAGGTACATCTGATAAGACGGCATATACAAGTACAGAGTGGTCCTGATCTGGAAAATGGCCGCAAAGTGGAGTAGTGAAAAGATCGCCCCAAATTGATTTGACGTCGTTCCGTGGAGGTATTGCATTGGAGAGGGTGACCTGAACTGCCCAAGATCGAAGTCTGTCGCGAGAATTGATACGAGCCCTGTACTCCAGCTGAGGGCGATAGAATCTAAAGAAGAAGAAAAAGAGAAAAAGAGACAGATATGCGAGGCCCACTCAGCTGGCCCAAGTACGCTTTTCACGGCTCCACACGCGATCCTCCTAAATGTACACATTGTAAATAAAATGTTCGAAATTGACATAATTTTATTTGATGAACTTAATGTAGTTGTAAAATGAATGTTCTATTTGTCTTCAGAATCTCCTAGCAGTGGGTTTCCAAGACGGCTCAGTGTCATTGTACCGCGGCGACATCGCGCGGCAACGCTCCGGCAAGATGAAGACACTGCTAGATTCCGGGACCAGCCCCATTACCGGACTAGCTTTCAAGTTAGTACCTTAAAATAGATAAAGCATATTATTCGTCATTCTACTGCTTACAGTCTACATCCAGAGACACGGACGCCGCGCTGTAGCTTCATAAATACAGTATTTCGCGCTAGTTACGTTCTTGTAGTCGCCATCAGATATATAGTAGCGGGCGAGGTTCTCATGATGTTCTAATGTGCTGTTCTGATCACCTTACTTAGTGTAACGAATTTGTTGAAATTTAAGGCTGCCCCAAAATATTTGAGGACCTCGCTCGTTACGGTATATTTGATAGCGACTGTAAAGTCATGATATAGGACCCGATTTAAATTAGAATATCTGTCGTCCTGTTTGACTTTATTAAGAACTTTATTTTGCTAAATAGAAATGTAAGCTCCAAGCGTCCATATTGTAAATAAGCAAATGTTGCTATTGTTAAACCAAACAAAACCTCTAACCGCCCGTCAGGACGCAAATCTTTCGATTGGTAGAGACCAGAGCGTGTGATCTCCTTATTTGACGTTCCGTTCAAGTTTTCGTTAGGCCACCCAGAGCAAAACGATCCACCTACTAAGCGGCGTGTAAAGAGAGCGAGAGAGAAATGTTTGGTAGAGGAACCCGGTGGGAATCGATTTATGTAACGCTACGCGCCACTGGATACAGCGTTGTCCTTCCTCGTCTTGTGATCTCAGGCACACATTGTGATATTGTGTTTGGTGCAGCGGCGCGGACAAGCTGTTCGTGGTGTCCCGCGCGTGCGTGCTGGTGTACTGGCTCAGCTCCGAGCGCAGCGTGGCGCTGGACAGCAAGGGCGCGGCCGCCGGCTGCAGCGTGCTGGCCGACCGCCACCGCCTCACCGTCGCCACGGACGACGTGAGTACACAGCCACTGCACGCCGAGCAGAGTGGCGCTGCCAACTTACCAAAGTCTAGCGACGCTTATGGGTAACGACTGTTCTCATATTACATATTAGACCTACGAATAATAATAAGACAAGAAGCGTACCGCGTGGCGTCCGAATAGCCTAGTGGTTAGTGACCCTGACTATGAAGATAGAGGCCCTGGGTTCGAATCCCGGTAGGGGCAGACAGTTGTATGATGAATACGAATGTTTGTGCCCGAGTCTTGGATGTTGTTGTATTTAAGTATGTATTTATCTACATTATATAAGTATGTTTATCCGTTGCCTGGTGCCCATAGTACAAGCTTTGCTTTGTTTGGGGCTGGGTCAATTGGTGTAATTTGTCCGAAGATATTTATTTATTATTTATTTATTATTATTAAGCCCGAAAAATCATTCCACGCGAAGTGAACTGGAGGGGGCTTAAAATATGTACCGCGCGGCGAATTAGTTCGGCCGGAACGCTCGAGCCGTTATCGTGACGTTATCATTGTATTTTTGCGCTAATACATTAAAAAAATATGCCATCGTGTTGTGTGAAGTGGCTTAGTAACTTTCATATGTATGTAAATAAATATTTTAGGACACCATACTTGACGACTCTGGATGCATGCGATCCACGCACCCTTCCCTTACCGCAAGTAGGCGGACACAATCACGACGCGCGGTCTAGTCGCGTGCAAGTATTGTCTGTCGGAGTGACAGGTGTTACGTTTGCATTGCTGTTAGTTTGTGTGCGTAAGTGGAATGACAATCAAAGCGGCAACTGTTAGGGAATTACGCTTCTTGACTTATTATTATTCGTAGTATTAGACACTTTAACGCGTTGAAAAACTTGCCCTAAGATTGCTGAGCTTGAAGTGACGAATGTGACCCAACATGGATCAACACGTGTCTCCTGGGACCTCGAAATTTGCGGAACTATTGTATTTTTATACAATTTGTTTCCAGGCGATATTCTGCTACACGACGGAGGGCCGCGGGCCGTGCTACGCCATAGAAGGGGAGAAGGTCCGCCTGGACTGGTTCCGCAGCTACCTCGTGATCACGACCAACGAGACCCCCAAGCACGGCGCCTCCACCAGCACGGCGCCCGCGCCCAAGTCACACCACATCACCATACTAGACATACAAAACAAATTCATAGTGTTCTCAAAAACCTTTGAAGAAATAGACGCTGTTTTAACGGAATGGGGCTCGTTTTATATATTAACGAAGAAGAAAGAAATGATATATCTAGATGAGAAAGATCTACATTCGAAGCTTTGGTTGCTGTTTAAGAAGAATTTGTACGACGTGGCTATAAGGATAGCGAGCCTGCAGCACTACGACGCCGAGGGGCTGACCGAGATTTATAAGCAGTATGGAGATCATTTGTATAGCAAGGTATTTATTAGTACAGAGCCAACTTACCACTAGCTTGTATGCAGCCACTCATAGCTAGCAAAAAAAATGTATAAGTAGACACAGGCCGACAAAAAAAGTAGGTACGTCTCGTTTTGTATACATGCACCAAATTAAAAGTCATTTGAAATGGATAAAAATTACTCAACATTGTTCAAGCAAAGTCGGCCAAAATGCAACAGCAGGTGTATACTATATTTCAATTCTTTTCTTTTTACAAATTCTTACATTTCACCTCAAACAATATTATGTCTTGGCCTTTGGATTCTGTTACCCTGGGTTCTATCTTCGACAGAGATAAAGACGTGATTTATGTATGTATGTAATATTTTGTACCTAACAGTGGCATGGCGTCAAGTATATCAGAAGGCAAGCCTAAGGGAATTTAACTAGCCTTTTCCTCTAATCTGCACAATAAAAGTGCCCAACTGCCTAAAAATAGGCAAGCCGGTGGGAATCGAATTCTATGGACGCCACGCCATTGGTACTCAAGCACTTCACACACAAAAATCCGTTTTTTGTATAGCTTGGCCCATTAATGACAATATTAACGTTTCTTCACAGGGCGATTTAAAAGGTGCCATAGAGCAATACGTGAAAACGATAGGCTGGCTAGAGACGTCCTACGTCATCCGGAAATACCTCGAGTCCCGCCACTTGGAGCCTCTAGTGTTGTACCTAGAGGAGCTGCACAAGAAAGGGGGCGCCACTGAGGACCACACGACGCTGCTGCTGACCTGCTACGTCAAGATAGACCAGCACGATCAGCAGGGCAAGCTCAAAGAGTTCATCAACTCTAAGGATAAAGTGATCGAGTTTGACGTTGACGTTGCTATAAAGGTATGTCGTCGATTGTTTTTAAATGACAAGTTTTTTTAATGAAAAAGTTCCATGTTTAAAAAAATCACAACAGGAGTTTTTTTGAATGTGCTTTTATGGAACTGAGCCTGTTGGGTTTTATGACTTAACTTGCATTTTAGGATGTATGTTCAGTTTCACCTCAATATTGTATTTGATGCCAGAATTTAGATGGACATTAAGTATGTAAGAATAAGAATAAGAACAAGAAAACTTTATTGACTGATACAGATACACACAGAATATTACTTATGGATAATTATTCTAACCAGCCAAATGGCCGCCACTCAGCTATGTGTCACGATAATGTCCAGGATATATTGGATATGTATTGTATGTAGGTATATGTTGTTTGATGGTCTTTCCGAAGGAGCTTGTATTGTGAAACTAAGTTAGGGTATAGTCTATTGGAAGTAGGTAGAGTTGCAATTGTTTTTACTAGTCAAGTTGATAAAAAACTATTCGTAAAATATTGTAAAATACACGTTAACACGACAGTCTATTTCCACAACAAATAAACTTAGTTTACTTAGTTTTGTGATATTTCCTATACAAATTAGGTGGTCCGTCAAGTGAGTATAGACGACGCTCTGTCGCTCGCCGCGAACCACAAGCGCCACGACTGGTACCTCAAGCTCATGATCGAGGACAAGAAGGCGTACGCCGAGGCGCTGCAGTACCTGGCCGACCTGGAGTTCGAAGACGCAGACGCCCACATGAAGACCTACGGACTTAAACTCATACAGCACCTGCCTGAAGAGAGCACAAAGTTCCTTATAGGTAAGTTGGTCACCACAGTTATTTGAATTGATAAAGTTTTTAGAAGGGATTAGGATAGGATATACAAGGACCACTTGTTAAAGGTTATCAGGAAATCATTTTTGAATATTATGTCGTCCAACGATAGTTATTTCATAAAGTCGTCAGACTAATTTGGTCTGAACACCCCTGCAAAATTTCGTACCTACTCTTATTATAACTTTTATCGAAGGAAAAAAGTATTGAACACTTACAAAGGCCTTGGACAGAAAAGTTGCACTTTGATCCGTCTCGTCAGGGAGCAAAAGTTACTTTTCTAATTCAGAGGTGTGAAATAGTTATTTGTGTCACAAGGAAGCACAATAATATATTTACGGCGAGGGCGGTACATTGAATCCAGAATGTAGCGAAGGATTCTACAATAGAATCCTGCGCTTAGCGAGGGATTCAAGTGTCAACGCCCAAGATGAAAATAATTTTGCTCCCGAGTGGCTCATACAACTTTTTACACCGAACATTAATAGACTTGAACAAAGAATTCTAAATATGAAGCGGGCACGTTCAATCAAACGCCATTGACAACAATACAGTTTATTGTCGGAAATATTATCATACAATAGGTGCATACATATACTGGACACTGGTACTACCTAGCTAAAACTATAGTCGTGGAATAAACGGCAAGGTTGGGCACGCTTACTCCCGACACCAAATAAGCCAAAGGACTGCAGTGTGCGCTATCGCTGAGGCACTAGCTAGACCTAGGGAGGTTGAGGAGAAGACTGCAGTGTGCGCTATCGCTGAGGCACTAGCTAGACCTAGGGAGGTTGAGGAGAAGACTGCAGTGTGCGCTATCGCTGAGGCACTAGCTAGACCTAGGGAGGTTGAGGAGAAGACTGCAGTGTGCGCTATCGCTGAGGCACTAGCTAGACCTAGGGAGGTTGAGGAGAAGACTGCAGTGTGCGCTATCGAACTCTCAACCTTTAAAGACAAGCCAAAGGACTGCAGTGTGCGCTATCGCTGAGGCTGTCACTAGCTAATTGAATGATGCGGCGCCGGCGGCTGCGTTATATACTGTTCGGTCGTGCATCTTCGGGTCCTCTCGGCGATCCTCGGTGGTCTAGCGGCGCGGCGAAGGCGATGCATTGTGCGAGCGAGAAAGTATTCGAGGCCGCGCGCCCTTAGAATTTGTATTGTTATAGTCTCCCCCTCTGGTGCTCGATAACGTCCCGTGAGAGTACCAGGACTTGTATTGTTATAAATATAATTAAAGATCTACCAGCATAGAAAATGGCGTGGTTGTACAATTTTATAATCGACTTCAAAAAATTGCATTTGCAAAAAAAACACTTAGAAAAGCCTTGAACAAAAAAGTTGCACTTTGATCCCTGTCGACAGGGAGCAAAGCTTACTTTACCGAATTAGAGGTGTGAAATAGTACATTACTGTCTAGGCCAGGAAGTAGGCAATTGCTGGCTGAGTATTAGTTTGAACGGACGAGCTTGCGAGTCCGTTTAATAATACGAAGCCAGCAATGCTGTTCTGGCCGAGGCAAGTAAGTATAGTGCTTTTCTCAAAAATCGAAAATAAAACAACAACAAAAATAAATGAAAACAAAATAGTGAAAATTGTTTTGCTTTCCCGCCTTTTTCTATCCATATACCTAAAGCTATTTCAGACACAGATAAACACGTTGTCGTACTAGCTTTTTTTTTTATTTGGTGTTTTAAGTCTTGTGCCTTTATTTTATAATGGTGATTTCCATTTTTAAAAAGTTAATAACTAGACAGTAATGGAATTTGTATGCAACATTACTGTCGAGTTTAGCGCGACAGTAATGTTTTTTTTTTTTTTTTGGACTGACCGGCAACAATCAACTTCCTGTTCTGATATGTAGTTAACAATGACGACTTTAACGGACATTTTTGAGAAAAGTATATTTCTACGGCTACTTACAGCATTATGTACGGACTACAAGCCCCGAAGCAAGCCGTTGGTGGACGAGGCGTCCCTCGCGGGCGGCTACCGCGAGCCGGAGCGCGGCGACCCCGACGACTACATCCACATGTTCCTGAGCAACTCCGAGCAGCTCATCGACTTCCTGGAGCACATGACCGCGGCGGACGTGCAGTGCTCCAAGCTGGTCTACAACGCGCTTATAGAGCATTACATCCACGTGTGGTGAGTCCCATTATAATACCACTAGCTTAAGCCCGCGACTTCGTCCGCGTAGAATCAGCAATTGCAATGTTTATCGCTATCCCGCGTTAACTATGCAATTTTCCGGGACAAAAAGTAACCTATGTTCTAGGGTATCATTTATCTAGGGTACCAGCTATCTTCGTTCAAAATGTTATCCAAATCCGTCAATCGTTTTAGCGTGAAGAAGGAACAAACATAACCACTCGGGTGCGGATCAGAATATATAAAGTTTAAAACGTATTAATGGTTCAAAATATATAATGGTATTAAATCCCGTTTTTCCCATCCCTGTGGGCGTTTCGGAAAATCCTTTCTTAGTCTTCGTTCACCTACACTTTCGAATAAACCTACGTGACAAGGAACCCACTTGCCAAATTTCAGCTTTCTACGACCAGTAAAACGAAAAATCCTGTTTTTCCCGTTCCCGTGGGAATTTCGGAAAGTACTCTCTTAATGCTCCTCTACACTCCCGAAGCAGCCTACATGCCGAATTTCAGCTTTCTGCGACCAGTAAAACGAAAAGTCCCGTTTTTCAGTTCCCGTGGGAATTTCGGGAAATTCTTTTGTAGTGCTCCCCTACACTCCCCAAGGGAACTTGAAGGCCAAATTTCAGTTTTATACGACCAGTAAAACGAAAAATCGATCCCGTAGAACTGAATATATAAGTCCCGTTTTTTTCCTTATCCCGTGGGAATTTCAAAAAATCCTGAAATTAGTTTCTTAGTTTTGTAATCACCTACTTTTGTATCAAATTTGAAGAGTCTAGTTATTATACTTACTGAGATACCGAATTTCAGCTTTCTGCGACCAGTAAAACGAAAAGTCCCGTTTTTCCCGTTCCCGTGGGAATTACGGGAAATCCTTTTGTAGTGCTCGCCTACACTCCCCAAGGGAACTTGAAGGCCAAATTTCAGTTTTATACGACCAGTAAAACAAAAAATCGATCCCGTAAAACTGAATATATAAATCCCGTTTTTTCCTTATCCCGTGGGAATTTCCAAAAATCCTTCCTTAGTGGATGCCTACATTGTATAAGGTATCTATGTGCAAAATTTCAAGTCTCTAAGTCCTCTGGTTTGGGCTGTGCGTTGATATATAGTTAAGTCAGTCAGTCAGTCAGTCAGTCAGTCAGTCAGTCAGGACTTTGAATTTTATATTAATATACCATAGAATAGAATTGTAGGGACAGTTTAGCCGCGTCAGCTCATATCGCAGTGCGATTGTACTTGAATATGAGCTGAGGTGGCACAGGCGCGCTCCCGGGTTGCGGGACGCACTAGAGGGAGCCAGTCCTTCCTTACCGTCCTGTGAATAACGTTGTATGTTCTGGTTTACTGTGTTTAGTGAATAAACTTATATTACATAATAACTTTATAATTTATCTCTTGATAGAGTCCCCACAGAATTTTAAAACCTTTGATGCTGGTCTGGGAGCAAAGAAAAAACATAGAATCTACGGTCAAGTGCAAAAATAAGTATCGATAGGAACTTCTCAAAAATATGTCCCACGACCTTATTACGCTGGCGTACGAGCGTATGGTACTTATTTTTGAAACTTTGTCTAGATACATATTATTACACTTGACTGTACTATTTGGTTCTCTTTCCGCAGAGATCTAAGGAATCATGTTATAGGCGATGCGGCAACCCATCACTATTTTGATTCCATTTAGGTACACGGCCACAATCACGCTAATCGTGGTCTTTAGGTCTTATTACCCTAGGCTTTGTCTACCCCATAAAGGATAAAAAAGGAATTTGTTTATTCGTATGTTTTTTTTTAATAAAATCAAATTTTGATCCAATTCGAGTGATTATTCTACTGTTGAATCTTGTGTTCTAAATCAGCTAAAGAACATCGTTTCTCAGGGCGAAGTCTTCGGATAAGAAGGCGGAGTACGAAGAGAAGATAATGAAGGTGCTGCGCGACCCCAGCGCGAACTACGACAAGGACCAGACGCTCGTCATCTGCCAGATGCTGGGCTTCCGCGCCGGCATCCTGCACCTGTATGAGGAGAACAAGCTGTGAGTGGACAACTAATGACCAGAGATCGGACAAATTTGCGTCATTGCTCGCAATAATGTGGACATGACTCCAAAATTAATCAAATATGTCAAAATACATACATTAAGAATAAGTATATCCACGGAGGTTTTATACCTATAGAACTAGAAAACTTTTTTGTCAGAAATAATAATCATATCTAGCAGGATCGTGATTTCTTTATTATATAAAAAGATTTACGAGAACAACAAATGCCACTTTAATTAACATTTTGCTAATAATTTTATGCATGTGTAAATTTTTATCTCCGGGAGTTCAATTTTATTTCGAGAAATTAATTAAATGATTAATTATTTGATTAATTTTTGAGTCATGTCCACTTTATTGCGGACGATAACGCAAATCTGTCCGATCTCTGCTAATGACAAACGCTCGTATAACTCTGGCAATTGGCATTGTTCACTTTCTTAGTAGGAATGCTCCAATTCGAAAACCATTTGGAGGAAAACAACCAATTATACGATTTATTTTGTTCGGTTTCAAAAATACTTTACGTTTGCAGATATTTTTGTAAAAGTATTTTTGACCTTTGTTTAACCTAGCGACCCGGTTTTATGGCAGGATTGAGCATTAAATGTTTGCCACAAAAAGGAAAAAAAAGGTTAAGCTACGGTAACTGTCAGGCTGTTACTGTCACATCTACATCGTAACATTACATTCCTACTTAATCTACAAACATTAGAAATAAAAGCAAATTCAAAGTATAAAACTGTGAAATACACAATGGATATTTATAAAAAATGTTTTGTGCCGGGGTGCAACAATGACTCGAATAATGGCTCCCACGAAATCGAAGAACAAATGCTCACTTTTTAAAATACCGAACGAGCCAAGGTAGATTGTCGAAACGTCATTGTTTTCCGGTCCATAAAGCGCAGAAATGCTTGTACCTATGCTGCTCCATCAACTGACTTGCGAGTGTTTGGTATAGATGGCGCGCTCAGGTAGCGTTCCACATGCGCGCCGGCGAAGCCGAGGCCGCGCTGGACGTGTGCCGGCGGCGCGGCGCCGTGGCCCCGCGGCTGTGGCTCGACGTGCTGTGGTGGCGCACGCCCAACAGCCCGCCCGCCGTCGCGCATCTCCCGGAGCTGCTCAGCGTTATTGGTGAGCTGCTAGTGTAGTGCGCAGGCGCGGCCAGCAGCGCCGCACGTGTGCCGGCGGCGCGGCGCCGTGGCCCCGCGGCTGTGGCTCGACGTGCTGTGGTGGCGCACGCCCAACAGCCCGCCCGCCGTCGCGCATCTCCCGGAGCTGCTCAGCGTTATTGGTGAGCTGCTAGTGTAGTGCGCAGGCGCGGCCAGTAGCGCCGCACGCGTGCCGATGGAATTTGGGAATCTTACTGGTGTTGTTTTTGTAATAAACAGGGTAGACAGAGCCTAAGATAATAATTTTGTAATAAAATAATGAACACTATTATTATCTTTCAGCCTCCGAAAAACTTCTGTCTCCAATTCTAGTCATCGATTGCCTCGCCAGCATACCTTCGTACACTCTTGGAGACGTCCGCAAGTAAGTTATTTCATTATAATACTCTTCAAATATCCCTAAAGATCAGCACTCAGGCGGGATTTTGTAAATTTTCCACGGGATAGGAAATAATGACCTATATTTAAAAAAATGAGTGGATGATGGTGGTTATGTCATTTTGACGTTTATATCTGCGCGGACGTAGCCAAGGGCAAAACATAGTTAACTATAAACATCTTCGCGTTGTTCCCCATCTAATATCCACCTAATTCCAGGTACCTAACGGACGTATTGAAATCGGAAAGCGACGTGATCACCCGCGAGCAAGAGCTGGCCGCCAAGTACAAGGCGGAGAGCGAGAAGATGAAGGCGCACATACACACGCTGCAGCACGAGCCCGTCACGTTCCAGAGCTCCAAGTGCGCGGCCTGCAACCGCCCGCTGGAGCTGCCCAGCGTGCACTTCCTGTGCCAGCACTCTTTCCATCAGCAGTAAGTTACATTATTATATGTCTTGGGTGCGCTAAAATGCTTCGCTCCACTCAGGACTCAATCTTAATTCCCTCGCTACGCTCGGGAGTCAAATCTAGAGTCCTTTGCTGCGCTCAGGATTCAATATCGCGCCCATGACATAATACAGTGCTTTATCCCCTCTGTGTACAATCTACTAGTTAACCGTTTTGCGGCCATTGACTTGATATGAAGTCAGTACATGCAGTGTAAAATGCGCCTTCACTTGACATTGTAAAGTTAAAAGTTGCGAATGACACACAATATATTAAAATATGTATATATAAATATAATAAGGGACCTCCGGTTCCTAGTGAAAGACTTATGATCATTGAACGCATACAAACACAATGTGGTATTAGTACAACTTAACAGAAAATTTCCAAATGCGGTGGTAGTTTAAAAAAAGACATGTAAAAGAGCCCTTGGCGGCCAATTGGCATAGATAAATTTAGTTTTTTTTAATTCGATTTTTTTTTGAGTTAAGCATCGCAAAGTGACAGTCGATACATTTTATATGAATTGTACGCTACGGATACGCTAGTTCGCTTAGGGCCTTATAAAGCCATTACCTACCTGCATTGCACGGTCTCATTGTCTAAGGGAAGACGGGCCCAGCGTACGGGCCCTCCCCTTGGCGCGGTCCTGGCGGGCGCCGGGGCCACCGGGGGGGCGTCCGTGGTGAAACCCTAGTGGCATCCCACTGCGTCCCCATCACACCGGAGAGTTTTTAGTTCGGGTATATCCCTTCTTGGGGAGTCCCACATAACCCTAGGCATCCCCGTGCCTAGGGCATCCATAAAGATTTCCTCTCCATTAAAAAAAAGGCCTTATAAGGTGGGATGGAGTGGGTGAGAGGGCATCGGGTCAGGTTGTAACCGGTGGCGTGTTGCAGCTGCTTCCAGAGCTACTCGGAGTCGGAGCGCGAGTGCCCGGCGTGCGGGCCGCGCGCGCGCCGCGAGCCGCCGCCGCCGCCCGCCGACACGCTGCACGCGCGCCTGCACCAGCACCACGACCCGTGAGTACACTACCTCCAGAGCTACTCGCAGGCGGAGCGCGAGTGCCCGGCGTGCGGGCCGCGCGCGCGCCGCGAGCCGCCGCCGCCGCCCGCCGACACGCTGCACGCGCGCCTGCACCAGCACCACGACCCGTGAGTACACTACCTCCAGAGCTACTCGCAGGCGGAGCGCGAGTGCCCGGCGTGCGGGCCGCGCGCGCGCCGCGAGCCGCCGCCGCCGCCCGCCGACACGCTGCACGCGCGCCTGCACCAGCACCACGACCCGTGAGTACACTACCTCCAGAGCTACTCGCAGGCGGAGCGCGAGTGCCCGGCGTGCGGGCCGCGCGCGCGCCGCGAGCCGCCGCCGCCGCCCGCCGACACGCTGCACGCGCGCCTGCACCAGCACCACGACCCGTGAGTACACTACCTCCAGAGCTACTCGCAGGCGGAGCGCGAGTGCCCGGCGTGCGGGCCGCGCGCGCGCCGCGAGCCGCCGCCGCCGCCCGCCGACACGCTGCACGCGCGCCTGCACCAGCACCACGACCCGTGAGTACACTACCTCCAGAGCTACTCGCAGGCGGAGCGCGAGTGCCCGGCGTGCGGGCCGCGCGCGCGCCGCGAGCCGCCGCCGCCGCCCGCCGACACGCTGCACGCGCGCCTGCACCAGCACCACGACCCGTGAGTACACTACCTCCAGAGCTACTCGCAGGCGGAGCGCGAGTGCCCGGCGTGCGGGCCGCGCGCGCGCCGCGAGCCGCCGCCGCCGCCCGCCGACACGCTGCACGCGCGCCTGCACCAGCACCACGACCCGTGAGTACACTACCTCCAGAGCTACTCGCAGGCGGAGCGCGAGTGCCCGGCGTGCGGGCCGCGCGCGCGCCGCGAGCCGCCGCCGCCGCCCGCCGACACGCTGCACGCGCGCCTGCACCAGCACCACGACCCGTGAGTACACTACCTCCAGAGCTACTCGCAGGCGGAGCGCGAGTGCCCGGCGTGCGGGCCGCGCGCGCGCCGCGAGCCGCCGCCGCCGCCCGCCGACACGCTGCACGCGCGCCTGCACCAGCACCACGACCCGTGAGTACACTACCTCCAGAGCTACTCGCAGGCGGAGCGCGAGTGCCCGGCGTGCGGGCCGCGCGCGCGCCGCGAGCCGCCGCCGCCGCCCGCCGACACGCTGCACGCGCGCCTGCACCAGCACCACGACCCGTGAGTACACTACCTCCAGAGCTACTCGCAGGCGGAGCGCGAGTGCCCGGCGTGCGGGCCGCGCGCGCGCCGCGAGCCGCCGCCGCCGCCCGCCGACACGCTGCACGCGCGCCTGCACCAGCACCACGACCCGTGAGTACACTACCTCCAGAGCTACTCGCAGGCGGAGCGCGAGTGCCCGGCGTGCGGGCCGCGCGCGCGCCGCGAGCCGCCGCCGCCGCCCGCCGACACGCTGCACGCGCGCCTGCACCAGCACCACGACCCGTGAGTACACTACCTCCAGAGCTACTCGCAGGCGGAGCGCGAGTGCCCGGCGTGCGGGCCGCGCGCGCGCCGCGAGCCGCCGCCGCCGCCCGCCGACACGCTGCACGCGCGCCTGCACCAGCACCACGACCCGTGAGTACACTACCTCCAGAGCTACTCGCAGGCGGAGCGCGAGTGCCCGGCGTGCGGGCCGCGCGCGCGCCGCGAGCCGCCGCCGCCGCCCGCCGACACGCTGCACGCGCGCCTGCACCAGCACCACGACCCGTGAGTACACTACCTCCAGAGCTACTCGCAGGCGGAGCGCGAGTGCCCGGCGTGCGGGCCGCGCGCGCGCCGCGAGCCGCCGCCGCCGCCCGCCGACACGCTGCACGCGCGCCTGCACCAGCACCACGACCCGTGAGTACACTACCTCCAGAGCTACTCGCAGGCGGAGCGCGAGTGCCCGGCGTGCGGGCCGCGCGCGCGCCGCGAGCCGCCGCCGCCGCCCGCCGACACGCTGCACGCGCGCCTGCACCAGCACCACGACCCGTGAGTACACTACCTCCAGAGCTACTCGCAGGCGGAGCGCGAGTGCCCGGCGTGCGGGCAGCAGGTTAAAACAAGCTACTTTTTATCCCAATAGTCCCGCGGGATAGCAATAAACGAATTCTGCGCAGACGGAGTCGCGGACAACGACTACTATAATATAAAAAGCTTATAAATTCCTGCGAAAGATTCGTTAATATTTTCCTGTGATCTATTGCTAAAAACATTATTTTCTTATATTTTTAAAATGTTTGCCTCAATGATTTTAGAGGTAGGGTGTCGGAGGAAATGGCCTATTTTTATAAATTTTCTTAAACTTCAATACCACGGTTTTATGTACAGTTGTCAAATATGTTTGAGTCCTTTTCAGCGATAAGGACAAGCCCTTTATTTGATATGTCATACGGTACAGTTTGCAAAACTTTTTACTTTTCTAATTTGCCTTCAAATGTGGCGCCTATGTAACTGGTAATTAGAACAAAAAAGAGAAACAAAACCTTCTATACACTTATTGTTCAATTTAGTAAATAATAGTCTTGCACACAGTAGTGCTTTAATTATATATTCCCGTTTTTATTAAAACTCTGTCCTTCCTTAGCACCATACATACACAATAGAGATACATCAAACAATCCACTAGCTGTTATCACAGCTGCGTCAGCTGTAGTAAACACCGCTACGTGTTATCTTTTTCATTCAATACAAAACTTGCATTATAATTTGTTAAACTATGGAAATTCTAGACAGTATGTTTTTCACTACATCAATGTCATCCTAATTTAATCAGCAAACTGCGTAGGTACGACCACCGGCAATAATAGCGGATAAAATAATACATATAAGTCACGTCTTTATTCCTTACGGCGTAGACAGAGCTAAGACCTAAAGGCCGCGTTTAGCATGATTTCGGGCGTATAGGTAGAAAGGGAAATCAAAATAGTGATGGGTTGCTAAGATTTTCGCCCATTCCCTCGATGGGCTTTTGCCATCTGTGCGGGAAGAGCAGCAACTCGTACATTCTACGTTTTTTCTTTACTCCCAGACCAGCATGGAAGACATAAAAATAAAGCACTCAATAATAATGCAACTCGTATATTCCGGTTTCTTCGAGGCCATCGCATAGTTTAACGATGTGTTCTAAATATTCTATTGTTATTGAGTATATTACTCTCATTTAAAAATACTTAGTTTTTAAACCTAATCGCGGAACATCAACTGGTGTGCCATGAATGCGTTTGTTATCGCTCTTACGCCCTCAGAATACAAGTCATTATTTTATCAGCTATACGCATTAGCGTTGCCCTGGTGATCGAACCACGTGGATTACTTTATCTTCACGGTAGTTAAGCCGCCATTAAAATAATTATCGTCGCCGATAGCGGTTGTCTTGTGTTGTTTCGGAGTGTTTTATCCGGTATGATTTCGCGTATACCTCCGTTCTCTTGGTGCCTGTCCAATGCCGTGGATGAAAGGTATATGATTTGTTATAGATTAATCAAAGGATAATTTGTTGATTTAAATGATACTTATGGCCATATGGTTCTTTCAAAAACATACGAGTCATAGTTTTTGCTTTATTTTTAATTTTGCAAAGGCTTTGTTTATATGCACGATTGTTAATTAAAGTAAAGAGATGAGTGTATTCGTTGTGACAATTAATGCCTGTATTACTATTTTAGTCGTAAACCTACAGCTTTTTGTGTATTGTCGTAACAACTTAACCCATTTTTATTTATTTCAAAAGTCACAACATTTTATACTCTTTGCCTAGCTGGCTGTTTTAATCTGAACGCTCAAACTAATTTAATTTCGTGTTTTTTTTAAATTGGAACTAGCATCCATCACTTTCATTGTTACAAGTGAATATAACATCGTAAGTCATTGTTTGTTATTAAAAACAGTTTCTACCGCGATCTAGGGCTGCCGTAGATCAATTTAATTTGTTCTATTTAGTGTATTTTTATAATTACATTACCGAATAGCCTAGTGCTTAGAGACTTACTATGAAACTAGTGATCCAGGGCACGAATTCTGCCAGCGACCACCACTTCTGTGACGAATATGAACGTTTGAGCTCGAGTCATGGACGTTACATTTATTTAAGTGTATATGTATTTATCTTTATATCTTTCCCCGTTATGCTTTGCTTAGTTTAGGGTGAGGTCAACTGGTGTAAATTGTCCTGCGTTAATTATTTATTTATTTATTACAATGTTTCAGCTACGCGGTGGTCTCCGAGTACTACGGGCGCGGACTGTTCAACAAGCTGACCGTCATCACAGACGCCCAGGTTAAAACTATAAAGATTTATTTCACACACATACATACCGATAGGTAGAGACTAAGCTAGTATGTTTCATTTTCTCAAACATGCTCGGAAATGTATGCGTTAATGTCCCGATATGAGGACATGAAGTTTCTCGTTTATGGCTCCCTACATTACTTCTTGGCTTAGGCCACAAAAGTTAGTATGAAAATCCATTTTTGTCCGCTGCTCTAATTTTTTAAATTTCTATACTAAAATTAAATTGGCAAAGGAAAAAATTACATACAGCCAACCACCACCACAATCTGTACCTAAGCATAATTGCGACATAAAAAAAAAAACTATGGTACTATATTTATGTGCGGTTAAACACGGTGCTCAAATAGCTGGATCAAATTAGTACATTTAAAAAATAAAAAAGGTGGCAAATCGAAAATCTTTTTTTCTGCTTATGCGTATTTCGTAGTGATTGTTATTATAATTTAACAGAAATAAAAATGACTTCTAGTGATGAAAGTGACGGGGAACTTATGAACTGTACTCCGCCTCATTTAAAAGAGGAGGCAAATTTAGCTATGCAAAATATGCTACCGGAAAAAAGTAAAGAGATTCACTTGATTGTCTAGTAGTTATTTTAATTTTAATATTTCCTCACATTGTTAGAGAAAAGCACTATACAAGCTTTGGCCGGAACAGGGATTGCAGGACTCGTTCTATCTGGCCTCGTCTTCGACTCGGCCACCTACCCCAAACTCGTCCAGCAATCCCTTACTTCACGGCCTCTGCAGTAATGTACTATTTCTCAAACATGCTCGGAAATGTATGCGTTAATGTCCCGATATGAGGACATGAAGTTTCTCGTTTATGGCTCCCTACATTACTTCTTGGCTTAGGCCACAAAAGTTAGTATGAAAATCCATTTTTGTCCGCTGCTCTAATTTTTTAAATTTCTATACTAAAATTAAATTGGCAAAGGAAAAAATTACATACAGCCAACCACCACCACAATCTGTACCTAAGCATAATTGCGACATAAAAAAAAAAACTATGGTACTATATTTATGTGCGGTTAAACACGGTGCTCAAATAGCTGGATCAAATTAGTACATTTAAAAAATAAAAAAGGTGGCAAATCGAAAATCTTTTTTTCTGCTTATGCGTATTTCGTAGTGATTGTTATTATAATTTAACAGAAATAAAAATGACTTCTAGTGATGAAAGTGACGGGGAACTTATGAACTGTACTCCGCCTCATTTAAAAGAGGAGGCAAATTTAGCTATGCAAAATATGCTACCGGAAAAAAGTAAAGAGATTCACTTGATTGTCTAGTAGTTATTTTAATTTTAATATTTCCTCACATTGTTAGAGAAAAGCACTATACAAGCTTTGGCCGGAACAGGGATTGCAGGACTCGTTCTATCTGGCCTCGTCTTCGACTCGGCCACCTACCCCAAACTCGTCCAGCAATCCCTTACTTCACGGCCTCTGCAGTAATGTACTATTGCTACGACCCTGACATACTCGTACCTCTTTCGCTTCATCCACATTCATCAATATTTTCAGTCATTTTTATTATTATTACAGACTAAATAATCGCGAGGCCCAATTTATTTTATTTAGTTCCTTATAAAATACGTATTATCATACATCGAAACATGAACTTAAAAAGAAAAATAGTCCATTCACGTTCACTAGAAGTGGATCTTCACTTGCAAGATTCGAAGGAGTTATTAAAAGATTGTAAAAAAAAAATGTTGAAAATAGGAGGCGCCGGCGCCGCCGCCGCAGCAGCCGCCGCCCGCGCCCGCGCAGACCTACGGGCCCGGCGCAGAGGCCAAGCTGCGTTTGCAGGAGGGACAGACCAAGCAAGGTAACTACTTAATACGTTTTTACAAGTCGTCTTAGCAGCCTTCAAAAAAGGAAGGAGGTTCGCAATATTTGAAAAGATATACTTTCAGATTAGTCTTAAGATATGTGTATGCGGTTCTGAAGATTTGAATTTTTATTTGATTTTTTTTTCATTGGCTGTGATTGTAAAGCAGTTTACATAATATGCTACTAAATTTAAAGTCACCACTAAAAATTGTGAAATTCTACTTGCAATGACCAAGTAACAAATAAACAGTTTAAGGAAAATAAAAGTTAAAAATAAATATTTTACTAGCATTTTCTTGATTCATCTCATTTTATGTTAAGGTGTTTGTCTATAGAAATTGCTTAAGTGTGGTGCGTTTTGGTACTTTAGCACAGAACGCAAAACCAAAATAACAACTGGCCCTGTTTCCTTTCAGTTTTCGTGCCGACCGCCACGAAGCAAGTGGCACCCAAAGGCACCACAGTGATACCCGTCCCCGAGGGGCGCATGCGCCTCCTGGAACAACAGCAGTACAGCTCAAGCCTGGAGGCCAACATCTCGCGCCTGGAGCCCCGCATCCACCGACCCTCCCCCCTCGCCTCCCCAACCCCCCCACGGAAACACCCCAACGACCCTCAGACCTTAAACAACTCCCCCAAAATATCAGCGACCATAAGCAACGGCGCGAACAAAAACCCCTTCGACGACGACGCCTATGACGACACTAAAAACCCTTTCGCTGAGGACGAGGTCAACGACCCCACTAACCCGTTCGGTGAGGACGACTATGACAAAAACCTGAACCCATTCTCATGAAGCCAGCGTGTTCGAGTATTGTGAGATCTCAGTGCTTAGGGTTTAATGTGTAAAGAGTGACCCCCTTATTCATAAAGTTACCAAATGTATGTTTTCTCTTCGTCTGGCATAAACAAATGTCAAAGTGATAGATAAAGATAAACAAATGTTAAGATAAAAGCTTAACCCGCGCTTATGAATGGGGGGGTAGTGAATACCTGATAATGGGAAAAGTTGCTTGTAGCCACAGTGTCTTGTTGAATTGAATAAGGCATTGAAACATGATGTAATTTATGTAAATGTAAAATCATTAAGAACTCATTCTTAAACGTAGGAATGAATTGAAAAAGTGAGTACACGCAACAAAGCTGTCAATTCGTGCCTTTAAAATTGAAATGATCTGTTACTGTTAGTGCTAAATGTTTCAATGCTTTATTTTGAATCGGGCTGGTGTTGGTCAGGTTAGACTGTGTCTCGACTGTTGTAGATGTAAAGGCAATTCTAAGGCGCGTCGTCCACTGCTTCGGGCTTTCATTCAGTTGACTTGCTAGACTCGCTCATTATTTTTCTCACCCTATGAGGATTGTAGTCAAAATATGTTAGAAATCACTGATTGTTCATGTTGAATCACTTTGGAAGCGCTGGGCACTTGATATGCGGTTATGGTTTACCTGGATAGCTAGAATCTGTTTGTCCAGTCGCCATGAAACATCAGAATCGCTTAACCTTTTCGCCGCCACGTCAAATAAAAGAGACGTCACCCATACGCCAGACTTCTTTATTGCGATGCCTTAAATTGACCTAAACTCAATTGATCGAAGGTTGCTTTTGCATTGAATCAATGGACGTATAGGTCTTTGGCGTTGAACCTGCGGTGCTGATATATGTGTCGTTGGCGTCGAAAAGGTTAAATGCACAAAAATATCTGAACACGACTGTATAGCCCTCTCGTCTCATCAGCAGTGAGACGTGTAAAAGCTGATAACTATGACGATAGGTATTGTCAATCGCGTAAGTGCGTGTTCACATATTTATGACTTCCCATAATCTCTGATAGCGATTTGCCATAAGTGTCTCCTGGGAATCGGACGAATTAGAAAAATATGTTACTACACATTGTTACGAATACAAGTACCTAAATCAAAATAATGTTACTCCGTTGCTAATTCACCATCCCTCTAGTTGAAACTCTTTTGTATTTTCACTGCAAGTCTAGTAAAATTGCGCGTTAGAGCTGTGGCGCGAGCGAGATAGAGTATCCGTATTTATTTTACTGTTCGTTCTAGAAAGAGACGGGTAGCCTATCCAGCTCTCGTGCGCTCTTGTGCTAGCCGTGCTGGCTGTCATACAGTTAAGAAGTTCCAACTGTTGTCACTAATTGTCGACTAATTCAAGGTTCTCCACTCCTGAGTGCATTTTTTATATCTCAAAGGAACTGAATCGAATGCCTTTAATGGATATCCATTAGGAATGAACTAAGACGTTTATAGTCTATTGTATTTAGTACCCCTTTATCTTTTGAATGCTGTTAATAATTGACATCCACAAGGTCTTTGATAGGTAAACACTCGTTGAGATTCATGTGTCACGCTTGAAGTGAAAACCCATATAAATTTGAAAGCTATTTATTATATTTATTAGGCTTACACAAATGATGCAGTGCTTTATTGTACGTCGGGCCAATTATTTTTATTTTGATATTTTGTACCATAAAAATGTAAGAGAAACCTATTATAATGTACATAACTATGATATAGAATGTATATTGTCATAAAACAATTCCTTTTGTATATCGAATCGTAATTATCTGTTGATACTGATAATAAAAAAATTAAACAATCATACTTATTTTATTGCTAGGCACCAATCTTGCTAAGGTTTATTTATTTGTGGAGTGCTTTTAGAATGTCCACTATTCAGTGCATAGTGAAGATGACAGTAGCGACGATGGTGACGCACCGTCCGTTCGTCTCCACTCGGTACGTAATCGTAGTAAAATTTCAAAGGCAAGGAAAGAAAACAATGGTTTGGAAATTTTCAAAGCATTTTATTTATGACCTTTAACACTGTGTATAATATATTTTGATAGTACATTTAGAGCAATGAGTAATATTACCAATCATTACATTGTTCTTATTTTCATAAATTGAATGAAATTTATAAATTATATATAATATATAATTTTCAATATCATTCTCGGCCAACAATCAACAATCACTATCGTAATCACAAAGAGCGGCCGCGTCGGGGCGGGCCGCGGCAGAAAGGGAGGAGCCTCCGCGGCAGAAGGGGAGGAGCCTCCGCGGCCACGCCCCGGCGCGCTGGACACAACACAAGCTCGAACGGAACGCGCCCCACCCTAACAAACAACTACTAAACTAAACTAAACGTAAACTTACCAAAACAGAGAACATAAGTCTGAAAAACAACAGCTAGTCCTATAAAAATAGCAGTACAGCTTAAAGAGTATACTCTATAAAAATATATATAATCCAGCGACAGCTGTCATCTCTAATTTAAAAAGACTTATTCAAATTCCAAAAATATAACAAAGAAAGATGAAGCTCTGCAAACGAAACTCCAAACAAACCGTTCCCAACTCCCAGCCGCAGCGCGGCGCGCGCCTCGCCCCCGCGCTATTCCACTACGTAAACATCATTTTGCTATGCAAAATACATCACTAAGTTATTTGAGAAAAGTAAATCGTTACAAACTTTGGAATGTTCAAAATGACTAGAAAAGAAAGGTATGTAAACAATAATATAGCGTCGCGTGACGCGAGATCTCTCCCTTCGTTGCGTCGAGAACATACGGAAACAGCGTGGCGAAGAATATCGGACTATCTGTAGACGCCTGCGTATCATTAATTACCTATAGCTTTTTTTTTTCAGTGGTAAGCACATCGTCAATACAAGATCAATAAAAATATTCACATTCTGACACTGCGGTTCAAACGGAATGTTCCAGATGCACAGTATGTCAATATCCGACGACAATAATTGTAATAATTTTAAATTTAAGAAATATAACACACAGCATGTCTAGAGTTGGATAATACTTTTTTGATCTTACACCTATATAGTCTATGCTAAATTAATTATTATCGGGATATTCTCTAGTGGTGGCCGAGCGGGGCGGGGCCCGGCTCGGCGGATTCCAAATCAACTAGGAAATATTTACAACGACTAAACGTCACGAAAGCTTACTTTGCCGAGTTGGAGTTAATGGTAATATAAAACAGTCACCTAGAAGCGATAGTATAGTGACGATATTAGATATATTTTTCAACATTTATCGAAGCGGTAACGAGAGTAAGCATTGCTTGGACTGTCAGATAGGTACATCGAAATAAGTTATTAAAAGAAATGTCACCAATATAAAACTACTGTCACATCGATTATCTAACTACACTATAGTTCCTGTATAAATATTAGTGTGAACCTATGGAGCGGTCGAATGACGCGTACTGATGTGCGAGTCTGTACGACAGCCGCGTAACAGAACAGTCACGGTTCACTGGCTACATCGTGAATTGTGAACTGAATGCTGGTTGACTCGTTCAGGTCTGGAGAGCCGCGTCGGGGAACGCCCCTGCGGCCTCGCTGAGGTGTAGCTACTCTATCACATACAATGTACTACACAGAGAGCACATGACTAGAGCCGGTCGGATGTCGACGACGCTCCCGCAACCACCGACGGTGAACGGTTCGACAAGTATCGGCATCTACTCCTGTCGTATTACATTAGCCTACTTTATACATTCCATTCAAACTTATCTTTATTACTATAGGAACCTAATACGAAAATAATAATAGGTGTAACAGAATATAACATAAATTATTTAACTACAAATAAGTAGCGTACAATTTTAAAATGATTTATAATTTCTGAGAACTCGTAGTCTACACTAACTACAATGTTATAATAATTATTATTATGTATTTACAATTCTAAACGTGAAACGAAACGTTACGTATGACATCATACGGACACCGCCTCTTCTTCGAATTGGCTATTTGAGCCTCAAAATATATTTACTCTACCATTCGGGTCATACGTATATACAAGGTAAATTACATTAATAATGTATCCAACATTAGAAGAAAATCTATATAGGTATTTTCAGTAATTTGTCTCTTCACAATTCATTCATTTTAAATTCTTACATTTCACCGATGAAGTTACAAAATGGAGTCTACCAAACATCGCCGACGTACATTATTTGTGCGCAATTCAAACAGATTCAACTTGCACGGAACAAAACAGAATCGGCGGCGTTGCGGACAAGCTGCAGCAGAATTTGCGCCATCGTACAAATTGGGTATTATACATATAAACATAAGGTACAACTTTGGGTAAATTGCCTGCGACCTGGGAAACTCTGCGGCACATCTTTATGACTCGCAACACCGCCTTGTCAAAACTACAGAAAAAAACACAATTTTCATAGATTTCTACACAATCGGACACTCTTGACTGACAATAACACAGATTACCACCTTAATAAGCTTTACGAATGGTCAGTAAAGAGTGTTGCCGTTCATACCAGCAATAATTACTTGTTACTTGAGTTACGTATGACATGTGGTATTATGTTGCCTATACATGGCAATACTCAACTTAGCGATACAGTGAAGAGTAAGCATCTTATTCGCCCGCAGTTCTAATGAAGTTCACACATGCATCCCCGTCTCTCAGTCACAGATGTTACAAGAACTATTACACTTTCACAATGGCCGAGTTAGGAATAAGTAATACTCTGAGTACGTTATTGCATTCACGATAAACAGTGCTGCGAAACCATTACAAATATCAAATTACTATTAACTTATATTAATGTAACGTAATGTAAATAACGTGCATCCTTTTGCATATTTGAAACAGCTCAAAAGAGTATTGTACATTTATTGTTCCTGCTTGTTAAAATTCGTCAAATTTCATCTACCCCGTACCCGATCGTCAGTGCACCGGCTTGGTCCCACCTCTGACTCAATATTTAAAATATTTGCTTGCAACCCGTAACCTAATCAACATATATAAACATATATGTCTAGTTACGTATAAATCGTATAAGCATTAAATGCAATTGTTATAATAATACTGTTCACAAATTGGGGATATGCTAAAATAATTGATTCGAGTCTGTACTTACAACGGTAATTTATAAAACCGACAGTTATGTGTGGTCCCAAAAATTCATTGAAAAAAATATGATGTTGATCATTCAATCGAGATGGATCCATGGACCACAGTAGTCTTATTTTCTTTTTCAATAAACTTCTTAATGAGATCTTGTAATGCAAATGTAACTTACTAGCAAATTTAATAACGGATATCAAATCCAAAGTTAGTTTGCTGCTTTATATAAAATGTATGACCTGGCCCGCCACCAAACCAGCCACAGCAATAACAGTTACAAATATTCTCACAACTTTGGCAAAATTCTTTAATTTCCCTGCGACGATTGACTTCGGTAAGATTACTGCGACACGCGCCCGCAGCAATGTTATATTATCAAGTGGGGAAGACATTCATTTTTCATGTTCTCAAACTTTAAATTATCTCTTTTATATATTATCAATTCCATCACGCCAAAACTTTTAAGTCGTTTTTAAATTGACATAAAAACTCAATTGCTTAGTGCAGAAAATATGGCATTACAAAACGCTGCATAGGTAAATGTTGCTTTGTATTAACTCGCATCCAACCCTTCCCAAAAATTATCTTCTTTTGACAGACTTCAAAATGGAGGAAGTTTTGAGTTCCTTAGACCATTTTTCCTGTAAAAACATTTGTTTTTACAATTCTTTAAATACAAACCATGCAGCGCAATTCATTTGTCTTTGAATGCCTCAATGAATCTCTAACCAAGGCCGGCAAAGGTTGTCGCGGTCACATCTTCACTTATGAACTCTGATCTCTTTCAAATCAACCAAGACGCCTAGCACGCTCTCGCTTATCCACTAAACACGTCCCGTTTTCACAAGAAAGAAACGCACACAACGCAAGCGAGACTCACAGTTATAGAAAGTCACCCAATCGGGGCAGCTAGCGCGCGCCATAATCTCGCTTGTTTTCTGTGCATCCCTTTTTCACACGAAAGAAACAAGCGAGAAAAAACGTGCTAGTTTAGTTCCCTAGCAGTTTCAATGCAAAGGACGCACGTTAATAGTACGGTCGTGATTGTTCGGCGAGTCGTTTAATAAACGAGTATAGACTCCATCGTGAGGCTGTCTCATGCGGGCGCCGGCGCCGCCTTGTCCCCGCGCCGCGCCGACCGCGACCTGCGCGCACGCAACTTTACGCGTGTATATTGATATGGCTCGAGCCAAAGCTCAAAGGTATAGCTAGTCGAGACACGGGAAACATTCATTACACGGTGTTATCATGCCACTACAACAGACCATTAAAGTACTACCACAAGATACTTAAGCGTTTTATGGCAACTTGCTGGAATGTTAAATCTGGTTCAAAACTTTACAGTTCCATAAACCGCGATTTAATTATTTGCAAGTGGCCCTTATACAAATCCAAAATGCCAGTTTTCTGTGCATTGATGTATCATGTCATGTCATATTCAACGATTAAAGCAAATAAATAGCATCAATTTTGTACAGATTTTTTACTTTTATTTTCTACGCCTTTTTCGCTCTTTGTTGTCGGTCTGTAGAGGTGCCTGTTTTTGTTATGTTCTAATGCAATGCTGATTTCACCGTGTCCGAACTAGCTCTAAAAGGAGTGTATTACTATATCAAAATGTATGGCGATCATGATTCTATTCAAGAATCATAATATATGTTCCCATTAAGCGATTTAGTAATACACAGTATGGATGGAAAATGAAGTGAAATCTAAAATTTATACTAATAATTTTTTCAGTAGTCGCGTACTTGAACAGCAACGACATATTAATAAATTTTTACGATACAATTATAAAAAAAAAATTGTAAGTATGTAAATCTATCGTTATTCTGCAGGATTCGAACCTGCATTCTTAGCCGTCCTGGCCGGCTGCAACTTACCATTCAGGTTTAAAACACCACAACAAAGTTTGTGGCAAAGCAAGTGACTAGACAAAAGGTCCATTTCATATATAAGGTATGACTAGTGAATGAAGTAAGGATGTGGCCTCACCTGATCTGTCCGGCGAGCAGCGGGTTGATGGCGTACAGCCAGTCGTGCACTTCCTTATCTCCGAGCGTTTGCAGCAAATAGCCGCGCTCCTTGCTCACCACACTACAAAAAACAAATACATTTAAGTTACAAATAAAGGCAGAAAGTCTATACGCGACCGGCGGCGCAACATACGCTTTTTTAATTCATTACGTGTTACCAGTTAAACGCTGCGTAGTAAACTCCTTCAGCGTGCAATGAACCGAGAAATCGCTCGCCACGCCACCGGTGGCACATAATCGTAGCCGCAAATCAAATTTAGTAGAAAAGCTAGAAGTAACCCCTAATTTATATCCAGTATATATACATATATATGTATAGTGTGTCACTGACCTGAATGTGTTGGGCATGCGGACCATCTGTTCTTGGTCCTCGGAGTACTCGACGTGTGCGTTGGCGAGGTTAATGACCGCGCGCTCGATCGGGTCGCGCTCGTCGCGGTAGATGAACACGTACGGCCGTCGGACCACCTGAGCAACAGTACACAGCCAATAAGTCGACGAGATCAGAGAATACTGGTCGGTATGTAGTGTTAGTAGCGGTATAGTAATGTTTAGTGTCGGTATAGTAATATGTATTCGTAGTATCGGCATAGTGGTATATAGTATCAGTATAGCGGTATGTAGTATCGGAATAGTTAAACATAGTATCGGTATAGTGGTATGTAGTATCGGAATAGTTAAACATAGTATCGGTATAGTTTTATGTAGTATCGGTATAGTGGTATGTAGTATCGGAATAGTGTTATGTAGTATCGGTATAGTGATGTGTAGTATCGGAATACCAGTGTTCAGTGTCGGTAAAGTGGTTTGTAGTATCTGTATAGTGATGTGTAGTATCGGTACAGTGGTGCAGCGTCGGTATTTCAGTTTATAGTGTAGGTATGGTATGGTGCGTGCTGACCAGCCAGCGCTTCTTCCAGCCGTGCGTGCCGTGCTGCAGCACGTTGAGGTGTCCGCGGCGCGCGACGGCGGCGGACACGCGCACCTCCTCGCAGTCGGGCACGTACAGCGCGCCGCCGCCGCTGCTGCCGCCGCCGCCCCACGCCGCCATCGACTTCTCCAGCAGCGCGCGCTCGGGGGAACACAGCCTGTACACCAATACATATACCCTGAACAAAATGTCTGACAACTGTTCCGGAATACCTCAGCAGGTGGTCGGGTTAAGTTTTGATGAGCATTTCTGTGTTCATCGTAATATTGGACTCGAAATCATGTCACCCTTTTACGGTGTACCTAGGTATATTTTGACAGCGGGGTTCGGTCAAACTAATCTGCTGATGTAAGCTGGACATTTTAAGACAGTGTAAAAGAGGTGAGAGTCGGGTTACCTCCGCGTGTGATAAAGAGCTGCGGTTCGTTTTTGGATCCGTCCGGGGGGAAGAGCAGTGCTTGGTCCGGTGCGCCCTGGGCATCGGCTAATGATTTCCTGGCGGTCTCTGAGGGATATCATTGACCGTGTTCTACCGTACAACGTTGCCGGCATTTCTCTCAGAAGATTTTTGAATATTGTATTTATTACTTTGACATTGGCGAAATCGTCGCCTCGATCGATGGGGACATATTAAAAAAAGAAGAAGAAGAAGAAGAAGACAGTGTAAAAATTTTGATACTTGTCACCAAAATCGACGTTTTCGTATAATTAAGTGGCACCGAACTTGATTTTATTTTATTTTCATGTAAGATGGCACGCATTTTTTTACACTTATGAGACTATAACGATGCCCTCACTTGTACAAACGTTGCATAAAAAACTATTATACATCTATACATACCGTCACACCTCTTTCCAACGGGGATAGACAGAGACTACTTTGTTCCACTTGCTACGATCCTGACACACCTCTTTCGCTTCATCCACAGTAACACAGATTCAACAAATTAGGTTACAACCAGTCGCGGCACGTTTTTCGAAGCTACAGATTACACTTTAAAAGTCTAAACTAGCAACATTTCCTTTTTAGCCCTCAACCAATCAGCGGTTGGGATTTGACCAATATTGCCAGTTTAGTGCTTAAAATTGTAACTTGTAGGTTCGAGCAGCGGGCCCCCAGGTTACCCCCTTATTCATAAACGTTCTGTAGACTTCTGCTAACTTAGCAATCGTTTGTCCTTATCTGTCCCTTTGCCATTTACCTTTCACAGATAAGGACAAACGATTGGTAAGTTAGCAGAAGCCTATAGAGCGTTTATGAATAAGGGGGTTAATGTACTCACTCGAAGCTGCTGGCGCTGTGCACGGAGGACAGCAGGCTGGGCGTGGACGCGTCGGCGGAGACGCCCTCGTCCACGGGCGTGGCCGGCGACACCGCCGTCTCCACCTCTTTGCCCGCGCCTATTCTCCCTGCAACAATACTACATTATATACCGACACGATACCCTAGCACACCGAGATAAATCAGTTATCCATATCCGATGTTGTATGCTCGTAGTATAATCCACTAAGTAAGTGCTTACCATATTTTATGAGAATACTACAAAGTTTAGTTAGCAACTTGACGACCGGATAGCCTAGTGGTTAGTGACCCTGACTATGAAGCTAGAGGTCCTGGATTCGAATCCCGGTAGGGGCAGACAGTTGTATGATGAATACGAAAGTTTGTGCCCGAGTCACGGATGTTGTATGTATTTAAGTATGCATTTATCTACATTATATAAGTATGTTTATCCGTTGCCTGGTACCCATAGCACAAGCTTTGCTTAGTTTGGGGCTGGGTCAATTGGTGTAATTTGTCCCAAGATATTTATTTATTTATAACTAGCAAGAAAAGCACTTTCAACAAAATACTCATATTTAACAACTACGCCAGTAAGATAATGGAAAACTCGAAATGACGCGTGATGCCATTGCCATAATAATTTCAGATAGTGAAACATGAGAATAAACAAAGATACTATCATAGATATATACCTGCATCATATGGCGTGTTTCACAACTGTCTATTAAGCACGTGAAACCTTAAGTGTCAGATACTTATCTATGATGCGGTCTCTGTTTATTTCTTCAAAACAAAAATATAATTCGTTAATATTTTAAGTAATTCAACATAGATCAAGCTTTCATGTATCTTTGATTACAGAGGAGGGTCTCCCAACACAGGTCCTTAAGTACAGTCAAGTGTAATAATATGTATCTAGTCAAAGTTTCAAAAATAAGTATCATACGCTCTTACACCGGCGTAATAAGGTCGTGGGACATATTTTTGAGAAGTTCATATCGATACTTATTTTTGCACTTGACCGTACCTACTAGGAGATCTCAAGCTTTACCATTGTTCAACCACAGTATAGCAATAAAGCTTTATTATAGCGGTGAAACAGGCCGTTAGTCAAGTTAGTGCTACTGGACCGCACCTTGTATGAGCTTAAGGAATTTGGTGGAGAGTTCTCGTTCGCGCGTCGTCATCTCCCAGGGCTCGTAGAGCGCGTCGTCACGCGCATGCGCGCACTCCGCCGCCGCCTTCGCCGCCATGTTGCACACCTCCTACGAACAATACATACATTTAGCAAATGAAATCAATGAACAACTGAACTCAACTGATTCATTGGCATGGATTAGTTAGACGGTCAATACTATAGTTATACTGTTATGTAAATATTAGTGATGGGCTGACTAGTCGGGAAAACCGACTGTTCGGCGGTTTTTGTAGTCGGTGACTATTCGCGCAAAAAAATGACTTATTTTATTTGTTGTTATTTTTAAACAAAAAAGGTTCATAAATAAAAATACGATGACTATATTAAATGTCTTATATACAATGTTTGTACAGCCAAGTGTAATAATATGTATCTAGTCAGTGTCAAAAATAAGTATCATACGCTCTTACGCCAGCGTAATAAGGTCGTGGGACATATTTTTAAGAAGTTCCTATCTATACTTATTTTTGCACTTGACCGTACATAAGGTAAAAAAAAAATGACAACATACTCACTGTTATTGTCAGTATTGGTAATTGTTCAAGCGCCATCTTACAGGCGCTTTCAGAATTAACTAGCCTACCATTGTAATTAAACTTAAGAAATAGATATAGTTCAAATCATGACCAACAGAGGGCGTGATAATAAATATAATTAGTTCCTAAGTAGTATAGAGGGCGCTGTTTAACATTATATAAGCTCACGCACCGTAGCACCAAGCGCCTTTTTTTCTCACATTATTGCAACTGCAAATAATTATAACCAACAACGAATTTCTGCTCGTTTGACTCGCTCCCTATCCTGCATCGGCTCCAACATAAATTTGATGACCCCGACGTGATCGATAACCACGAAGAATCGAAGAAGTAAGGAGCCCGCGGACCGAAAGCAAGACGTACAGTGAAGGCGGAGTCAAGAAAGTACCGCAGGACAAGAAGAAACCAGAGAAGAGCCAGAGGTACCTATCTATATTCCTAACCTCAGTGGCTGCAGTTTTTTCACGAGCCTGCGGGAGCCAAGAGTGCGGGTCACTAGCAGAAAATCAACGCGTATCGATCGCCACGGTACCATTTTCAACCAATTAACCTTTTTCACGAACCACGTGGATCGACCACCACGTGCAACATCATTTTTCAACCAACTCAACGAACAGCAAACCATCCGCAACACGCGGAAACATCAACTTCAACAAGAAACAAGAACCATCAACCACGATCAAGCCCACGTGCTAACCTATTTCAAGAACCGCGTGGATCGAGCACCACGTGCAACGTCATCATCAACCAACGAGTATCAACGCAACGGCGAAACAAGCAATTATCGATTACAATAGAAGACAGAAACCATCCACGGAATAGCAAGAACACGTGCCAGCAACCAAGCAGCGCGCCAGCCAAAGCAGCCCCGCGCCACGTGCCACGCACCGCGGGACAGCAGCGACCTACCTAAAAGATACGTGAGCTGGTATTTTATTTAATTCTTTCTTCTTTTTCCGAGCCGAGTTTCAGTAGCCCTTCCCTTGCTTGTCCTCTCATTTGCCCGCACAATGGGCAGCGAGAGTAGTGACAGCCATGACGAGGGCGACACTTACCTAGAGGCTTCGGACCTACCAGTCTTAAAAAGACAGCGAGCGGCCTACAAAGGCCAATTTACTAGCTTCCGTAAATATGTAACATCTCTGAGGGCCATGAGTACATTAACCGCAGATCAAGTAATAGAATTAGAGTTACGAGTGGAAAATATTGTCAGAGTATTTAAAAAATTTAACAAGGTGCAAGAATCTATTGAAATTTCTAGCAGTGACGTAGACTCTCAAATGGCTGAACGCGACGGTTTCGAGGACCTATACTTCAAAACCATCGCACAAGCCAAAGACATGTTTAAAACCCATTCACCTACATCAACCCCGAAAGCACCAGTGCAAGACCTCAATAAATCAAGCACGTTAGATATTGGTGAGCAGTCTGTTAAATACCCCGAAATTTCATTGCCATCCTTTAAGGGAGAATTTAATGACTGGCTAGAATTTAGAGAAACCTTTGATGCCCTTATTAATCAGAGCGCGTTAAAACCTATTCAAAAATTTAAATATTTACGAAGCTGCCTAGAAGCCGGAGCCTTGGAGGTTATTAGTTCGTTGGAATACACAAACGACAATTATAACATTGCTTGGAAATTGCTTTGCGAAAGATACAATAACCCAAGGTTATTAGTCACGAACCATTTAAGAGCGCTTTGCGATATTGAACCAATTCAAGAAACTCCCAACGCACTTAGATCGATCGTAGATAATATATCTAAACACTTACGATCGCTAAGGTCGCTTAAAATAAACACAGAGGATTGGGACCCTATTCTAATTCATTTAATTTCATCAAAATTGCCCCCCAACTTACAAAACAAATGGGAGGAACGTAGTACCTCAAAGGAATTGCCTTCGTTGCAGGAATTCAAGAGCTTCATCAGAACGCGAGCAGACCAAATGGACACGGTACAGACTAGGATGATAAACGGACGCGACGGCCAGGCAAAAAAGGCTATGGTAACCACGTCCTCTGATACTAAAACGAACATATCGACCTGTCCGCAGTGTAAAGGTAAGCATTTTCTGTATCAATGTCCTAGGTTCCTCGCTCTGCAAATAGGGGAACGCATAAGAATGGTAAAAAGGTACAGAATCTGTTTCAATTGTTTCAACCCCAATCACATGGTGACTAATTGCCGGTCAATGAACTGTAAACATTGCAACGGTAAGCATCACAGCCTATTGCATTTAGCCCGGTCTCAACAAACTATACCTACTCATTTCCAACCACAACAACAACCAACTACTTTATTGAACTCGCATTCCAATGATACTACGTCACAGGCTACTCGGTGGCAAACGCAGGCGCGGGCGCATGCAAACAATAACAATAACAACTGCAGCGCAGCGCCGCAGTCATTCCAAGGACAGCGCGCGAGTACATCGTCTTTCGGTGACGCTGGCCCAGCACGAACGTCACAATTATTAGTGCAAAACGACTTTAAAAAGGTAGTTATTTTATCGAGTGCACTTGTTTACGTTATAGACGGGCAAAATAAAAAACATACATTGCGAGTTTTGTTAGATTCGGGATCACAGTCTAACTTTATAACAGAACGGGCGTTTAACCTACTAAACATTGATAAACATCGAACAAATATGCAGGTAATCGGATTTAACAATAACTCCACAAATATCGATTACCTCTGCAACATTAAATTACAGTCGAGAACTCAACCTTATTCAACCGAACTGTCCTGTTTAATCGTGCCGAATATTTGTAACATAAAAAATCAGTGCATTGATATAAAGTCATTAAACATTCCACAGCACTTCGCCCTGGCCGATGAAAAGTTTCACCAGGCGAATGAAATTGACATCTTAATAGGAGTTGAGCTATTTTACCGGTTATTATGCAAAGGGCAGAAGCGACTCGGAGATGGGCTACCTATACTACAAAAAACCCTGCTGGGGTGGATAGTATCGGGCGTCCTGGACAGTACCGTAGCAGTAAAGCAGGAGATTAGGTGCAACTTATCTTTAAAAACTCAACTGCGTAAATTTTGGGAAATAGAAGAGTGCAACTTTTGTGACAAAGTGCAAAACGGGAGCGTGTTAGAGTTGTCAGGTGATGAAATTCAATGTGAAAATGTGTTTAAAGGTCACACCCGCTCTTCTGATGGCAACTTTGTGGTAAAACTTCCACTGAAAGCATCTCCTGAATTACTGGGGGAATCTAGAGGGATAGCATTACAACGATTTAAATCATTAGAAAGACGATTTGCACGTGATGATCAATATAAACAATTATATGTCAAATTTATGAAAGACTTTAAACAGGCGGGCCGCATGATTGAATACAACATTAACTCTGAGGCTCAGCCTAACTATCTAGCGCATCACGGTGTCCTTAACCCTGAAAAGCTCTCCACTCCGATTCGTGTAGTGTTTAATGCGAGTCAGCCCACCTCAACGGGAGTTTCACTTAATGATATTCAACATAAAGGCACGATCAGACAGGACAAACTCATAAACATTCTATTACGATTTCGATTACATGCCTATGTGATTAACGCCGATATAGAAAAAATGTTTTGTAACATACTTTTATCTCCAGAACAAAGGCACTTGCAATGTATCTTTTGGCGTGAGGAACCGTACCATACTTTAAAAAGTTACACTCTAACAACACTTAGTTTTGGCCTAAAGGCGGCCCCACACATTGCTACGCGGTGTTTATTGCAATTAGCACAGGAAACTCACGAACTTTTAAAAACACAATCCACAGCGACACCCTCAGCGGAAACCACGAGCAGCACGGCAGCTGCTGCGAACACAATTGCCAGCGAGTTCTACGCTGATGACCTCCTGACAGGTGGGAATGACCTTCAGGAAGTAGCAGCTGTGGCCTTGGAGACCGATCGCATCCTTAAAGGCGCGGGATTCAAGCTAAGAAAATGGAAGTCAAACTCTGCTGAGCTGCAAGGTATGTTAATCACACACACAAACTCTTCACAAACAAGCACCACAAACACACAGTTCGGGGATGATACACATAAAATATTGGGCTTGTCTTGGTCTGGTCAAAGTGATCACTTGCTTTATTGTATTAAAATAGAACCAATCCCTAAAGTCGTAACAAAACGCATTATACTTTCAAAATTATCTAGCATTTTCGACCCCACTGGCCTTATTGGACCTGTACTTATAACTGCTAAGTGTTTAATTCAAAGGTTGTGGCTAGACAAAGCCGGATGGGATGAACCCATCCCAGAACACTTGCAAGGGGAATGGTTAACCTTTTACGAAAGTTTAAAATCTCTAGCGACTTTAAAGATTCCACGACATACAGTTATTGCAAACTTCGTTAAAATCGAGTTGCATGGCTTTTCGGACGCATCGAATCGTGCTATGGGCGCGGCATGCTATGTACGCTCCATAGATGAACATGGTAATATTCTGGTACGTTTGCTATTCGCAAAGTCAAGGGTAGCACCCATCAAAAAACAAACTATCCCAAGATTAGAGTTAGTCGCTGCACACTTATTAGCTAACACTATGAAAACGGTGAAAGAATCACTGAAGTGTCAAGTTGATAAGATTAAATTTTGGTCAGATTCTAGTGTCGTGCTAGCATGGATAAAAACACAGCCACATAAATTAGATAGATTTGTATCTAATCGAATCTCACAAATTCAAACACTTTCATATCCTGGCAAGTGGAGTTGGGTTGCATCGCATGATAACCCAGCTGACATTTTATCGAGAGGGGTAAATGGCGACAAAATTAAATCTAACAGCCAATGGTGGCAAGGACCCCCCTGGCTTAGCAGACCAGAGCAAGACTGGCCCCAACAAGAAGTATCACTAACGTGTCCACTACCCGAACTAAAACCAGACACTACATGTAACTTAACCCATACAGATAATAATAACAACAATAAAAGTAACTTTTTTAATGATTTGTTTGCAAGGTTTTCGAGCGACAGCAAATTATTTAGAGTGTTTGCTTATGTTCAACGTTTTGTATATAACTGCAAGGAAAAGAACAATAAACCTAAAGGGCCTATTTCGCTGCAGGCATTAGAGGAATCAAAAAATACTTTATACAAAGTTGCACAGCGGGAATCATTCCCGTGTGAACTTAGCTTGCTTAAACGCAACAAAGCTTTACCGAATAACTCGGTATTACTTAGTCTTAAACCCTTTATTAAAGAGGACCTACTTAGAGTGGGTGGCCGTATAAGTCTGTCACATTATAGTTATAATAAAAAACACCCAGTCATCCTTCACGCAGGTCACACACTTACAAAACTAATCATGACAAATGAACACATCAGACTGCTTCATGCTGGGCCGCAGCTACTACTAGCCACAATTCGTGAACGTATCTGGCCCATTCAAGGAAAGAAACTAGCAACTAAAATAGTAAGTCAATGTGTACCTTGCTTTAAGGCCAAGCCGGAGACCCCCACCCCCGACTGTGTAATAAACTTTATTTCTCCCTAAGGTATAGGTAAAAGGTAAAGATCCTATTGGTACATCATGTAGGAAGTTGTCTCGAACAGCTTCCTCCATGGGATGAACAGCTCCCCTAGGTACAGCTTTGAAAGGGTAACATTTTTTAATCTCAAAACAAACATAAGCTTCCTAAGCTTTTACCTATAAACATTAACACTACATATTTATCACTTTAAATGTTACCATTTCAAGGCTGGGAGTATGTTCAAGCGCCATCTTACAGGCGCTTTCAGAATTAACTAGCCTACCATTGTAATTAAACTTAAGAAATCGATATAGTTCAAATCATGACCAACAGAGGGCGTGATAATAAATATAATTAGTTCCTAAGTAGTATAGAGGGCGCTGTTTAACATTATATAAGCTCACGCACCGTAGCACCAAGCGCCTTTTTTTCTCACATTATTGCAACTGCAAATAATTATAACCAACAACGAATTTCTGCTCGTTTGACTGGGTGTGTAATGATTGATATAAAAATATTTAATATATTTTCTATCGATATATCAACATTTGATATAATTTCAAAGGGTATAATCACTCATTGTGTATAATAAACGTTTGGTATAATTTTAAAATATATAAATTTATTTCGTATATTTATCGTTCGGTATAACGCTTATTTCTTATAACGATTATATGGTATAACGCTCATTTTATATACAAATCATAATATATAATAGCAGTTCGTTTTTGTTGGGGGACGCAGTTCAAACCTAACCTAACCTACTTTTTATAAAAATAACGTTATACCATAAGTTCATTATAGGAAATAAGCATTATACTTAAAGAATGTTATATTAAATGATATTATATCAAATGATCATTATAAGAAATGATAATTATGTCATATGTAAATATATTAAGTGTTGTTATATGATTTAATAATTATATCAAATGAGCGTTATTGCTACTAATATTATACCAAAAATTTTTATATACATCGTTACGCACCCCGTTTGACTCGCTCCCTATCCTGCATCGGCTCCAACAGTAATTTAAATTAAAAAACATAAGAATCTTCAACACACTATTCTACACTAACAAATTGAACATTGCTTCCGCAGTTGAGTTTCCGAACGAACAGGTTCCGCCGCGTGGTCTCACCTTCTCTGTCTTGGTGAAGTCGTTGGCGGCGACGGTGTTCTCGTGTCCGTGGCGCAGGCGCTCGCGCAGCGCGAGGAAGTGCCGCGTGCGCCCCACCTGCTCCAGCCGCGTCATCTTCTCCAGCTCCCACTGCGAATAAACAATGATCTCTTTTTTTTACACTACCAGCGCTTTCGGAAAGACCATCACTGCCATGAAGAATGCGCCCGAAGAAACTTGGCAGAAAAAATATATGAATTCAATTAAATCGTCTGTTCTGTTCTCTAGTCCATTATGGTTGCCTGGAACAGATCGCTCTGTAGCGATAGGGCCGCCTATTGTTATCTTGTAATATTCTGTATAGAGTTTTTTCTGTTTTGGTTGTTATATGTGGTGTTCTATAAAGAGTTATTGTATTGTATTGTAAATTATATCAAAATTCGTTGGCTTCCCTCATGATTTTACAAACTATTTAACTTGGAATAAAAATTGGAGAGGCGTAAGCCCAATGGTAGACACAGCATTACACTCTGATAAAGAAGACAGTGCAAATCAAAATTGACCCAGTTCTAATGGTCGAATTGTCTTGAAATACGGTATACATACAAAACAAGTACAGTCAACAAATAAAGCTTTTTTAAACTTTGTTAATTACTTGGTGGTCGAATATGAGGGAGTCTCCGCGCGGACGCCAGCCGTGTAGGTTCTCCTCTCCTCGCACGTACGTGCCGCTCGTGTCCAGCACGCGTCTCTGTCGTCGCTGCACGCCTGTCAAAACAAGATAAACAGGTTTAGATACTTTAGATACAGCTAATGATGATTGAAATCAATGAATCGGTTTTCATGACCTGTAATCTACTAATGTTCACTTATTCTAGATTCTGCGGGTGTTGGATCAGTTTGGTTGAACGAAAATTGAAAGGAAAGGTTTTAGTTGTGATTTAGTTTTTATTTAAAATTTGTCAACGTTAATGAAAAACTCGTCATGAACATTTACGGGGGTGTTTAGCCAAACTTACCCTAACACCTGCTGGAGTATTGTATGTATGTATGTGTAACTCTTTATTGCACATAAACAATTAATTTTACAGGTACCTAATGTACAAAGGCGAACTTATCCCTTAAAGGGATCTCTTCCGGTCAATCTTCGGTTTACTGGTAATTTTACGACATAGTTTGTATTTACTCTGTTGGGGTCCCGAATAAACTAATCCTTAATGCAATTACAAAATGTGAAAGTAACTCTGTCTCTGTTTCTCTGTTGCTACCGTTTCACGGTAAAATCGCTTTACCGGTGGTGATGAAATTCGGCTAAAACTAATATTATAAAGGCGAAACTTACAAAAAGTTTGGATGTTTGTTGTTCTTTCATAGCAAAACGGCTAATCCGATTTTATTTAAATTTGTACAGAAATAGATTCAATTCCGCGGAAGGACATAGGAAAGTTTTTATCCCGGAAAATAGCATAGTTCCCGCGGGATAGCGATAAGCGAATCCATCGCAGTCGGAGTCGCGGGCAACAGCCAATTAAAGAATAAAACAGACTAATTTTTATCTCCGTAAATAAAACAGTTCCCAGGAGACCTCGTAGCTACCGACGAATTGTTTAGAGACGGTGACAGCTAGAGCTAGTAAATAACCTGGTTCGAGCGCCCTGTGCAGGCTGAGCTCGTAGACGCCGGTGAGGCGGTCGGCGCGCGCGCTGCGCGACCCGAACAGCGCGCGGCGCAGCGAGCGGCCCGTGCGCGCCTCGCGCCCCACCACCACCAGCTAGAGCTAGCATATAACCTGGTTCGAGCGCCCTGTGCAGGCTGAGCTCGTAGACGCCGGTGAGGCGGTCGGCGCGCGCGCTGCGCGACCCGAACAGCGCGCGGCGCAGCGAGCGGCCCGTGCGCGCCTCGCGCCCCACCACCACCAGCTAGAGCTAGCATATAACCTGGTTCGAGCGCCCTGTGCAGGCTGAGCTCGTAGACGCCGGTGAGGCGGTCGGCGCGCGCGCTGCGCGACCCGAACAGCGCGCGGCGCAGCGAGCGGCCCGTGCGCGCCTCGCGCCCCACCACCACCAGCTAGAGCTAGCATATAACCTGGTTCGAGCGCCCTGTGCAGGCTGAGCTCGTAGACGCCGGTGAGGCGGTCGGCGCGCGCGCTGCGCGACCCGAACAGCGCGCGGCGCAGCGAGCGGCCCGTGCGCGCCTCGCGCCCCACCACCACCAGCTAGAGCTAGCATATAACCTGGTTCGAGCGCCCTGTGCAGGCTGAGCTCGTAGACGCCGGTGAGGCGGTCGGCGCGCGCGCTGCGCGACCCGAACAGCGCGCGGCGCAGCGAGCGGCCCGTGCGCGCCTCGCGCCCCACCACCACCAGCTAGAGCTAGCATATAACCTGGTTCGAGCGCCCTGTGCAGGCTGAGCTCGTAGACGCCGGTGAGGCGGTCGGCGCGCGCGCTGCGCGACCCGAACAGCGCGCGGCGCAGCGAGCGGCCCGTGCGCGCCTCGCGCCCCACCACCACCAGCTAGAGCTAGCATATAACCTGGTTCGAGCGCCCTGTGCAGGCTGAGCTCGTAGACGCCGGTGAGGCGGTCGGCGCGCGCGCTGCGCGACCCGAACAGCGCGCGGCGCAGCGAGCGGCCCGTGCGCGCCTCGCGCCCCACCACCACCAGCTAGAGCTAGCATATAACCTGGTTCGAGCGCCCTGTGCAGGCTGAGCTCGTAGACGCCGGTGAGGCGGTCGGCGCGCGCGCTGCGCGACCCGAACAGCGCGCGGCGCAGCGAGCGGCCCGTGCGCGCCTCGCGCCCCACCACCACCAGCGACAGGTCCTTCGTGATGATCGCCGGCCGCCCGCAGTTCTCCACCTGCACACACACAAACACATTCAATACAAGGTGTCGCTAAATTATTCCACAATATTTGAGCAGGCAGTTAGACTGAAATCCCTTAGAAAGGTACTTGATTTCAATTTTTGGACCAAAATTAAGTCCCGTCTTAGGAAACATTTATCGCCTATGATAAAAAAATCCTAAGAACAATTACAGTGCTTATTTAGTCAAACTGATCCTAACCCCCCTGCCGGAATATTTCGGAACACTGATTTCATGGTCACCGAGTTCACGAAATCGACTAATTATAATAAGGAGACAAAGTAGGTACTACGCGTGCCTAGTAAAGTTAAAGTAGACGCCATCTTAATTCGTATTCTTCGCCAGTTTCAAACACAGTGTAAGCTGTTCGTGATATTTGCTGTAACTTTCGAGCCTTGTCACGAGCTTTTGTTAGTTTAAAATTTACGCACAAATTATTTTTCAATCACATGAAACAGTCGGATAAGAAAGAAGTGAACCAGCCGGTAAATGCTCTTAAAAATTGGCACGCATAGAAAGTAGTAGTTACAGAACGAGAAAAAAACCCAGGTCCAAACTTACTATCGAATGGGTTCCACTATTTAAATCCCCTCCGACCATTGGATACCACCGGTCTAATGTATAGAATGAACGCGTACCTCGAGGTAGGCGCTGAGCGTTATGTAGACGACCTCGCCGTTGGAGCTGACTCTGTTCAGCAGCGGCGACCCGTGCAGACTGCTGTCCCACGCCGCTTCGAACCTGCACACGTCAATGAAAATGTTTTTAACTTTAACAATAGTCACTCAAAATTACTATGAGTGGACTACTACTTCACGTCCACTGTTTTGTACCGTGATAAGTTGTCTTGAAGCGACTATTAGATACGTCGGTGATACCGAATGACGCAAGAGTATGAATTAAGCTAAATATGCCTTGTATTTTAAAGCCAAACTTACCCCTAAATTTATCAATTTTGAAAAAGTTCAGTTTTCATTTGAATCATATCTAAGTAGGTATCATTCATCCTATTATGTTCCTTTTTTCACGCCTATCATCAATGCAGCAAATTTCATCTAAGTGGCAACCCTTCTCGAAATGGTCCAAATATAAAAATAGTACACTTTTTTACCTGAAAACGGCTCTATCGTCCAGGTTAGGCCTCTCTCCGGGGAACAAGCCGAGCGATAGCGCGCCGTCCTCCTCACCGTCGGCCGTGTCTTCGTTTGCTTCCGGCGAGTTACGAATGCGACCTGCGACAATAATGCATTCACTTTAGTACGAATTACGGATGGGTGACAGTTGCTCTTTGACACAGTTGCCATGGAAAGAACTGTATTCCAGCTATAAGTATAAGATATATTTTTCATCCACGTTATGCAATGATATCGTTTGTAGGTATCTCGAAAATTTTTTTTTTTTTTATTTATTGAAAACAAATTATAATACACATTTTAAATGTTTATGACAGCGGGCAAAAACTCAGCAGAGTTAATCTGCCGCTGCTAGTTACTCACGTTAAATCCTTATACTAAACAGACGAGTTATTGTTGTGCTGCGTTACAGTTTAGGTAAAATGCTTTGACAATTCTCTTGCATCTATTGGGGTTGGCACACACTTCATTATGAGTTTCCGATGGTAACTCATTGAGAATACTTGGTAACATATACTGCCATGTAAATATGTCATTACACGTCGTAATAGTATTTGCATAACATCTTATGGTTACAAGTTTCCACTTGACCACAGAGCTATCGCTTCATCACAGAGCCACGAACATTGAAATAAAAGGCGCATATATTTTTTTAAACGTTTTCGGCATAATTTCGAAAGTACGTATTAAAATTATTCAGATTCGCTCATTTACCAGTTTAAGAAAGTGCTTAATTTCAGAGTAACCATTTTTTCTTTTTTTTTATGTGTACAACTTAAAAAGAAAATAATTTCTAAATGTCTATGAAAATTAGAACACATAGAAAAATCCGAAAAGTAAAGCTATGGCCGGGAATCGAACCCGCTGCTATGCTATGGGTGGTGTAGGGGTAGCACGCGTCACGGAATGACGAGGATCCGGGTTCGATTCCCGGCCATAGCTTTACTTTTCGGATTTTTCTATGTGTTCTAATTTTCATAGACATTTAGAAATTAAATTTCTAACGGTAAAACAGTAAAAGTAAACAAAAAATCAAGAAATAAAAATTTCTTGATTCATTTGATAGTAACTTAAAAAGACCTGGATCTTTTTTATTTGGCCTACCACGGGTCTAGCTCGACGTTGACACTGCGGACTCCCTGTAGACGTGGAGGCACGCTTTCGCGAGTGAACGGATGTATAGAGGGCACATACCGACGACGAGCTCGCGCACGTCGCTCCACTGCAGGTCGCCGGAGGGCTCGTGCAGGATGGTGATGCGGATGCGGCGCTGGATGCCCTGGTGCAGCAGGAACAGCCCGCGGCACGGCAGCTCGTCGCTGTGCTCCACCACCTGCGTAACACACAGGACAAAGGAACTTAACCACAGTTTTTATTTTTCTATACTAATATTATAAAGAGGAAAGATTTGTACTTATTTTTGTATGTTTGTAATGAATAGGCTCAAAAAGTACTGGGCCGATCTGGATGAAATTTGGAACATAGATAGATTATAGTCTGGAATAACACATAGGCTACTTTTTATCCCGGAAAATTGCGTGATTCCCGCGGGATAGCGATAAACGAATTCTATGCAAACGAAGTTGCGGGCAACGGCTAGTATTATATAAAAACATACAAATTTTTCGCTTTAGATAAACTGGTGAAATGTGCGTGTATGCCGCATTGATCAATTTAATAGAAGTTTTGTGCTTGTTTTCATTTCCGTGTCCCAAACACAAACGTGTTACCGTAAACCGGGACGACCTTGAAAAGTAGTTATAACGACGGAATCATTATTTTTTATTTGCGTTTTCTGCTTCCAATTGATGTTTTCATCGATTGCATTTGTGTCTACATGCCAAACATTCATTGCATATGGACAATATCGATTTTATAGCAATTAAAACGATCAAAGTAGCCCCAAAATTATCAAAGTCACTCCGGTTAAAGGTATGTAATAAGAAAATTTACAAGGTTGTTGAAAGTGCTCGCTTGGACGACCTTAAACAAGGGGGCAAATCAAAAATGTACACTTCACAATTTCTCCCTCACATGTACTAAAGTTATTGGAGAATCGGTCTAAATGTATTGCGGTCGTTTACAGAATACCAAAGCGTGAATAATTTGCGATGTTCAGTTCAGGTAGCCGCTAATCGCAAGTGGTGATTGGATAAGTCAATATCTATTCAAAAATATATAGTAATAATTTCTTCCATTCTGGTCTGGGAGCAAAGAAAAAACATAGAATATACCTGTTGCTTCTCTACCCGCGCAGATGGTAAAAGCCCATCGAGGGAATGGGCAAAAATCATAGGAATCATGTTATAGGCGATGAGGCTAGCAACCCATCACTATTTTGATTTCATTTTTCACCTATACGCCTACAATCTTGCTAAATGTGGCTTGTGGGTATCTGTTACCTTAGGCTCTGTCTACCCCGTAAGGGATAAAGACGTGATTTGTGTATATGTATGTATATCATCATCATCATCATCATCATCATCAGCCTATGTTAGTCCACTGCTGGACATAGGCCTCCCCTAATGAGCGCCATAGCGCCCTGTCTTTAGCTTGACGCATCCAGCACCTGCCTGCAGTCTTTCGCAGATCGTCACAGATGTATGTATATGCGTAGTAATAAATAACTCACAGCAGGCACGTATTCGCCGTTGGGCGCCAGCTCGCATATCTCGAACCACACGAGCAGGTCGTGCTTGGAGTGCAGATGGCTGGAGCAGCAGGGCGGCGCGACGGCGGCGGCGCCCCACTTGGGGGAGCGCACGGGCGCCGAGATGGGGATGGAGGGCGGCAGCATGCGCCGCGGCGGCGTGCGCCCGCCCACCGGCCCGTCCTGCTTCGCGTCCTGCGGGCACGACTGGAGCTATGTCATATTGATTTAATGGGAATATATCATTTTATAACTGTCGTACCGTCATAGCTAGAAGAAATAAGCTATCAGGCTGTTGCTAGTGACCAGGCCCCTCTTTCACCAACTTGATAATTGTCGCAGACTTATGACAATTCGAAATGAAGCCAACCGGCGCAGATACTGGTCGACTATAAATAAATAAATAAATAAATATCTCGGGACAAATTACACCAATTGACCCAGCCCCAAACTAAGCAAAGCTTGTACTATGGGTACCAGGCAACGGATAAACGTACTTATATAATGTAGATAAATACATACTTAAATACATACAACATCCATGACTCGGGCACAAACATTCGTATTCATCATACAACTGTCTGCCCCTACCGGGATTCGAACCCAGGACCTCTAGCTTCATAGTCAGGGTCACTAACCACTAGGCTATCCGGTCGTCTATGTAATGTAAATAGAACTGTCGCTTTTCACCGACAATTTTCATGTTGGTGAAATAGGTGCCCGAGCCGAAATTCGATTTTCGAAGTTAGTTTCGTGCCGTGCCACTCACATTAGTAGTCATTAATTTGGAAATGAGAGGGACGGTATGATATGAACTTCAGAAACCGATTTCGGAGTAGCCTCCCGGAGGCATATTATAACGCATGCACCATCTCTTTCTACGCTCACTCATCTGAGTAGCTTGTGACACGTAGCACGTAGAAAGTTTTAACTTTTTCAAACCACATCTAACAACAGGGACAGAGAGCTCGGAGTACGGATGTCAAACGTAGTCCGGTACAACTTAAACTTAGGTTTGATTTAAAATAATGTACTCGCTGACAATTACTTCATCATCAGGTGAAACAAACCTGATACAATACAGATAGATACAATAACCAATAATTTTGAAAAATGCTTATTAAGCTAAACCAAATCACAGTAGACTTAGAAGCAATCCAAAAAGAATACAAAAGGTGTTAAATGTGCAGGTTACTGCAGTAACTTACGAAAAGTGTTTTTAATATAACTTTCTTCTCTAAAATTAACAAGACTATAAATTGTAAACATGAATATGCGGTAGACAAATCGGTATCAATTATTACCTTATGCAATGGATGCTGTTGGTAATGTCCGAAGACTTCGAAAACGATCGGCTGCGTTTTGATGTATTCGACGAAGGATTTCGTCACTGGCACTGTGATCTGCAATAGATACATTCAACGTTAACTAATTATGGACACAAACACAAATTACAGATGTATTCTTCTATGCTGGTCTGGGAGTAAAGAAAAAACATAGAATTAACCAGTTGCTTCTCTTCCCGCGCAGATGATAAAAGCCCATCGAGGGCCAGCAACCCATCACTATTTTGATTTCCCTTCCCAGCCATACGCTCTTAATCATGCTAAACGTGGCCTTAACGTCCTGTTACCTAGGTCCTGTCTACCCTGTAAGGGATAAAGACGTGATTTATGTGTGTGTGTGAGTGTGTGTATACTTACATTCTGTACGTGGTAGAAACCTAGTGGAGTATTCTTTCCAGCGTTTTTGACGGGTTCTGTCGAGAATGCATCTTCGTTGCGGTGAAGGAAGCTGCAACAAACGACGAAACCATATTTTATTATATTATGTGACTATATTTTAATCATTAACCGTGTTACCACAGAAAATTAGTCATAAGTTGAATAAGCGTTAAAGAAATGTCTCATTTTTGTGAGCTAAATTCCAATATGATGATAATGAATCTAAATAAATAAATATAGGGGGTCTCAGCCGAATATAACTTTGTCCCTTTCGGTGTCTAGACCCTTGGTCCGTGGGGTCCTAGCGTTATTAGCCTCTTCAAAGAAATTTTGAGTCTTTAACATTATGTTACATTGTTTAGCGTCGGTGGTCCCCGCGGGACTGCGCTAAAAACAGCTCTCGTTGCAAGAGTTATCTTGCTACACACTTTCAAACGGGTGGTGTTGCGTATTACGCTGCCAATAACCCTCGATATAACAGTACTCACTTGAACTGGCAGAACACGTCAGCATAGTCCGTGGAGACGCTATGAGCCTGCAGTACAGTCACGCGGAACGTGAACTCCCGGCCGAGGGTCAGGTGTTCAGGCAGGTCCTCCTCCTTCAGTTCGGAGGCGAGCGAGCTGTCGCCGCGCCCACTGTCCGCGTCGCACTCGCCTGCCAAAGCTAGCTCTGTCAAATCAAAACAACCAATTATAGCGACGTTAAAACCTAGTAATCATGGAATAGATGAACTGCGATGAATACACGAGCGCAGTTAATGACAAAAGAAACTCAACGCATAAAAAAAACTTCCAAAGTTTCGGCGAGACATTAAAAACTTTTGTCCCGATGCTTAATATCTGTGTGAAGAGAGATCTCTCTACAGTGGGCTGTCTTTCAGCCGGTCTTTAATAGTGTGAGTAAATTATCTGTGAACTATTTTGTTTTGAAATTAATCCAGAACACTTCAGCAAGCACTTGAGTAAGTTTGCCTGAACACTATTTAATTATTTTCAAATTATGATTGACAAATGACTATTTCCATAGATTTCGCAAGTGTGGTACGATGTCAAATGGGTGACTTAATTGATAACATAAATTACGATGAAAAAGGCACAGCAGTGCTCAATAAAACTAACCAAACATGTTAAATTTTCCAGAACAATTTCGAAACATCATGTACAAAAACGTCACCTATTTTCCGTTACTTTACTTTCATCAAAGCATTAATACATACATACAGTCACGCCTCTTTCCCATAGCGGTAGGCAGAGACTACTTTGTTCCACTTGCTACGATTCTGACATACCTCTTTCATACATGCTCGTCGGTTTCAGGTACTCCTGACCTGCCCTTTTTTCAATTAACGTGTACTATGTACAGGGTGCCGCTCACCTTCGATCTTGATGTTAGAGTCGGCCGCGTCAATGCGGTCCTCCAGGTTGATGGCGTTGTTCTTGTCGACCACGCTGGCGAGCGTCTTGAGCCGCGAGCGCGTCGGGACCACGTCGTCGTCGAACGATATTTTAGCGGACTGTTTCACACCAGCCGCGAACTCAGCATTATCTACAGACATACAATACCGTAACCATTTTTGGTTTGAGGACAAAGCTGGTTACAAAATATAAAAGTCTCCCCGTACAGACTCAACTAGAAACTATAAAATGATCTAGTAGCTTTTGACTAAAACAAGAACTCTATTAAATATTGTTCAGCATCTCACGACTAATATGCGCTTGGTTCGAATAAAAACGCCGGTGCTGCAACTGACACCAAAACCTTTGAAACTAGATTAAAAAAAGAATCAAACAATCGAAATATCACTAATAGAGCGCTGCTGGCTACAAGGAGACTATATTAATACAATAATAATAATAATTTATTTCAGATTGAGTTCATAAAATGATTAATGGTACATTAAATCTTATAAATTAAGGCTACATTAGGGGGTAAAGGCTACTCACTCTTCTCGGTGTCAATGACCGCCTGCACGGCGACCCTGAGGTAGCCTTTCACGTCTCCTTTCTCGTTCACGATCGCGACCTTGTGAATGAGCGGAACCGGGTACAGGAGATTTGACAAGTATACGAAGCTCCTGTAAAACAAAACACGGTGTAAGTTCATGACAAAAATATCACAGCGGAAAAAACTGCAAACAAGGATAGATGCATCTGATCGTACTTTGCTATTTACTTATCTTCTATCTATTACGTAGAAGGCGGTGTAACTTACCGTCCGACCATCCGGAACCAGGGGAAGCGGTCGTAGAACGGGTCCCCGCCGGTGACGGACTCGATGTTGTGGTCGGGCGACGTCGGCGACAGTTCGGCTTCGTTGTGGTACATCTCGCGCATCAGCTCGAGCCGTTGCCTGCGCACGCGACACGCCAATCGTAACATCAATAATGATAATCTGACTTATAGAATTGACCATTTAACCGCCGTGGTCTTAAATATAAGACAAAATATCCAGCTCATTTTGCCGTATATTTTTTGACACTCGGCGATACTGGCATGTTCGGTATTAATCTTTTCGGCGGCTAAAAAGTACGAAAACCTATCCGATCCTCCCTTAAATATAAGTCATTACCAGAGATCGGACAAATTTGCGTCATTGCTCGCAATAATGTGGACATGACTCCAAAATTAATCAAATATGTCAAAATACATATATTAAGAATAAGTATATCCACGGAGGTTTTATACCTATAGAACTAGAAAACTTTTTTGTCAGAAATAATAATCATATCTAGCAGGATCGTGATTTCTTTATTATATAAAAAGATTTACGAGAACGACAACTGCCACTTTAATTAGCATTTTGCTAATAATTTTATGCATGTGTAAATTTTTATCTCCGGGAGTTCAAATTTTATTTCGAGAAATGAATTAAATGATTAATTATTTGATTAATTTTTGAGTCATGTCCACTTTATTGCGAACGATGACGCAAATCTGTCCGATCTCTGGTCATTACTAAAGCTAAGCATGTATCCCAAGCGGCGGGGATACGTGGAAATACTTTTACACGGACAATCAAGTTAAAACAGGCGAGTCAGTAAACTAGGTAATTCAACGGCATAATTGAAGGTTTTTTGCCAAAATAATTGCTACAAACCAGCAAAATTTTGTTAGAGATTGGCCCGGTTTAAAGTTGTTTTAGTGCAACGATCTTTAGACTGTGGTCAATGCGAAAAGCAAGAGCGTATTTTCAATGATTTCGTCTATAATCTGTTGCAAATCGAAAGCAGTCGAAAAATGCTCTTGAAAATTGAGACCACAGCCTCCATAATAAGGGCTATAAATGACACAATTCCATAAATCTAAGCGTTTATATATAGTGTATATCTTATAGCCTTTATTATATTTTGTTAGTAATAACGAGGTTAGAGTTTGTACAGTACAGTTAAACTAATAAACAAAATAAAACAATTCACGCAGTGCTGGCCAATAAGTTTAGCAGCCAAACTAAAAGCAAAGAAGTTTTACTTTCATGGATGACAATCATTTGATTGCTAAGTAAGCGAGCACATTCAAAGAATAATGGTTGCAAGCAGCATTGGGAGACACAGAAGGCTATTTTACCTAACTCGTTTGGCCATACAAGTATTAAGTTTAAATTAGTGTTTTGGCTATTAATGACTTCTAAAAATGACCTTCTGTGTTAATGAAACTAAAGCATCCAATATTAAAAAGGGATCCGAAGCAAAAATCCACTAAAGACATGGTCGACAATAAAAGTTGATATACCGTCTTTAGAAACCTTAAAATGTGTTTTTTTTTGTTGCAGTTAGATTATTATTTATATGTAGTAGGTAGGCAGAAATATTAACGTCACATGCAAAGCTTACAAATAGCTGCAGACTAACCCCCTTATTCATAAACGCTCTATAGGCTTCTGCTAACTTAGCAATCGTTTGTCCTTATCTATGAAAGGTAAATGTCAAAGTGACAGATAAGGACAAACGATTACTAAGTTAGCAGAGGTCTGCAAAGCATTTATGAAAATAAGGGGGATAATCTAGAATACGTAACATTTAAACATTATTTGTTACGTGGGTAATACGGTAAGAACTGAAGTACAACAAAAATATAGTCTTTACTATCCTAAATGTATACATTGAGATTATGGTAGGTACAGTATTTGATTTAACTACTTAAACTATTGTCAGTGTTCGGAATCTAAAACAAGATGTCATAAGCTCGTAAGTCAATCCCAAAAGATTTTTTTTTGTCCTAAAATTATTTTCATGTACGTCGTCTCTAAACAAACACGGCAGCTTAAATTATCTTTTTAATCATGGAATGCACGAGAATAAGTGGAGATAGAGTAAATTTTTCCATTGACCAGTAAGAATGAACTTGCTCATATCTGTATAAATTTGTAATGATAGTTGCTTACTAATTAAAATATCGATCAATAGAAAAAAAATAGTCTAAAGAGAATTAAATATTCATAATTTTATTCTTTACCGAAGACATAACTTGTGAAATCATAAATTAACACAATATTGAGAAAGTTAGATAAAATCAAGGTAATACAATTTAGATCCGCATCTTTTTCCAATGAATAAAGCCCATACGCCACCGTAACGCGAAAGCCAATTCAGCAAGCTGACCGAAAGCTTACAACCCTTCGGCAAAAGGCACTCTCTCAATGTTGATAGAAACAAAACAGCTCCAACACTAAAAGTCTACTTTATAGTTTCCTAGATCCAACATGCCATATTAAATTACCCAAACATATTCTTTAGTTAGAACCATTGGATCACACGATAAATTTAGACCTTGAATTATTTTCTACTTTTAATTGTGAATCAGACAATGACTAGAAAATAATTTTGAAAAACATTACAAAACAGTTTTTCTAGTGACTGTCTTGTATGGCAATGCTAGATCTAGTAAGAGATCATGAATAACATGATAAATGTAATGTTTTACTGGTTTAATGAACATCTTAAAAGTATGACTAACTGAGGGAGACACGTATCAGCACTTATTTATATGTATTTCTCTCAGTCGACTTGATGATCAGAATGACTGACACGCTTCGACTACACGGAACCGTTTTGTTTCATATTTCAAGTGCTAGGCGAGGCGTGGAGAACAGAACCAAGTTCAAAACAAATGCATCGACAATACACGTAAACACGTTGCGACCACAAGCCGTCCACACATTGGGCCTAGTTCAAATGATCTTTTATTTGTGTTAGCACATTTAAAATAACGATGTTATGAGATGATTAGTAGAGTTATGTATTAAATAATATGCCATGCTACAAGACCTGGTAAGCATAGAAATGAGATTCTTAGTCCCTTAAGTATGCTATCATGAACGTGGATAGGCATATCGCTCTACCAAAGTCCATACTGAAGCAGCATCCAGCCATTCATAGCCACCAATAAAAAAATACGCGCGATTTGAAGTAATTGACAGTTTGATCTGGGACTCGTATGATCTGAGGTGGTCGGTCCATTGTGGGGCGGCGGCGGCGGTCACAAACCTCGAGGGCAGCAGGTTGGCTAGAGACAAGCGTGTCTGCTGCGCGCACGCCGATATACACTGCAGTATGTCGGGCGGCGCGGGCGCGGGCGGCGCGGGGAGCGCGGGGGGCGCGGGGGGCGGCTCCTCCTCGTCATACGCGCTCTCGTTCATGTTGTATATCTGACGCATGAGCTCCAGGCGGTGGCTACGGACAATACCACCATGTAGCCCTGACCCCGTCAGCCCTGAGGGGTCCGGATCCAGAACCAAACGTCCGCATCCCGCACGTTAACCTTTTAACCGACTTTGTCTTACAAATGAGACAATGCAGACTGTGGAACGCGTCCGGTTAGAGAGTTGATCACTCACAAACTTTGATTCCTCTCCATGCAATTGTCGTATAACGCCCCCTTTTTCTGGATCCGGCCCTGGCCTGCCTAATATCAACGTATTTTTTTAACTCTGTTCCGTTTCGTGAAAGTATAAGTGTGTGGTTTGATGTTAGCGTCAGGCTTTTGCCGAATCCACGCAATAGTTACAGTTCACAAGTGAACATATCGCTTGCGTAGATTTTCCAAATGCCTATTGGTTTGCCTTTTGCGAAATTGGGTGTGTGTACGTCAAGATGACGCCCACAACGGTTTCAATTGGTCGAGATTCGTTAAGGTTGCCAATGAATGCTAACAAGTTTCTAAATAGCAATTACTCTTCTTCTTCTTCCACGAATCTCAACCCTTGAACGCGTAAGTAAATAATGAGAACTAACACTCTCTAAATCTTCTTTGCTAATCTACTTATTATCAGGAAAAAATTAAAAACAATCGAAACCATCCGCCATTTCTAATATGGTTATTTCTATGATGTTCTCATAATTTAGCAACTCTAGGATATTATGAAAAATGTGACAAAATGTAAACATTACGATTATATTAACAAAAATTAGCACGATAAAATGAGAAACGAAAATAACAAAGCGGCAACAGAAAAAAGCTCTAGAAAAAATATTAAATTCATATTTTCAACTATACATTCACATGTATCGAAAAATATACTCACCTTTGTACATAATTATATACAACTACAGCCTTAAATCTGATATTTTAGGTTAACGCCAACTTCAATACGACTCTTAAATAGTCATTGTCAAAAGATATCCGATCGACACGGCACTAGCAAATGAAAATCTTTTAAAACTCCTTTAAAAAAAAAAAGACAAACAAAAATAAAAATCACTCGAGGGTCAACAAAACGCAACTTAACAAAAGAAAAATCATATAATGCATGTGAATCTGTAGTAGTCAAAACAGAAGAGTAGGTAACATAAAATCAAACCAGTGAATTAGTATACCCGTTCCTAGTCCTAAAATCTGTCAAAAATCACACATTCTAATACCAAACAAGACCATGCATCCCAAAAAACAAGTTAACACACACGCATAGATCCAACCAAAAGTCATATTTTGTAATAAATTTGTGGGTGGGAATCAGAGCTGAATCTTAACGTATATTCGGGCAAGTGTGAGTAAATTTCCCTCATTGCTACTCCGGTCAAATCCGCATGGGTATGGAGACAAAAAAACGCATACATAATTTTTATGTAACATTTCACATTGCCACTCTAACCTAGTCCAAAAAGTTGCCAGCTCCAATCCCACCTCTACAAAACGAAACATATAATCAACAAATAAGTACAAAATAAAAACTCACCGAAGCTTCTCCAGAGTCCAATAATGCGTGGCTCCGTTCTTGGTGTCGGTGACCTCGATGGCGACGACGGTGGGCGCGCTGGGGCGGTACTCGTCGTCCGCGTCGTCGCGCGGCGCCAGCTCGGCCGGCAGCGGCGAGTACGGCGTGTCCGTCAGCAGCGTGAACTGGAACTGCACCTTCTTGCGGAGCTCCACTGATATCGCGTTCGCTTCCTGCGGACGTTTGGCTTTGAGCTTTGTGTTGCCATTACGAATTTGCAGGGCCGGATCTACCATATGGCTTTTTGGGCCCCGTGGATTCAAGGGGCTCCCAGCTAAGTCAAGTCAAAGTCAACATTTTTTTTCTTATACTTTGAGTAATTAGGTGGGCCTAAGTAGTATTAGCCCAGGGCCCCCTAAACTCACGGACCGGCCCTGCGAATTTGCGGTATATGGAAGTGACATTAATATTTGTTGCGATTAGTTTGCTGGTTTTCAGTAGTTTTGCAAAGAAAAAGATTGCACAAGACAAGCAGCCTCTTTGTTCTTAGTCATTTTTTTTACTTAAAGGCTCGAATTCAGTACTTTTTAAAATGTTACTACTACTTCCATGCTGGTCTGGGAGTAAAGAAAAAACATAGAATCTACCAGTTGCTTCTCTTCACGCGCAGATGGTAAAAGCCCATCGAGGGAATGGGCGAAAATCTTAGGAATCATCACTATTTTGATTCCCCTTTCCACCAATACGCCCACAATCATGCTAAACTTGGCCTTTAGGTCTTGTTACCTTAGGCTCTGACCCCTACAGATCCCTAAAGACGTGATTTATATATGTATTAAAATTTTACGAAATAACGTGTGTTTACCTTGAGGAATATAGCGTTCCCCCACAGGTCGTCCCTGAGCGAGGTGAACTGGTGGTACTTCCACTTGCGGAACGCCCACGCGGCCAGGCCCACCTCGCGCGCCGACCAACACTCTGTCTCAAACAGGGGATTCACTACACCGAACGGGAAACAGGTCAGTCTCACATACGCTACTACTTAGTCCAGGCAAGCTTGAACTCGCCAGACGGACCGACTGCGCATATTTTGTCCATAAAAGCTGTCATTTTCAAAACGACAAACAATTACCCCTTAGCATATATTGTATCGTTTGTCTTTATCTACCACTGTAACATTTGCTTTTGTTAGACATTGACAAAGCATAGGTAAATGAGCTATTGCAAGTGTGTACGAACCCGAACTGCGGTTGGTGTTTTCGTAGTTATCACCGCAATTGCAAAAATAATCAAGGCTACAATTTCAAAATAAGCATGTTTTTGACCACAACCACGCCCAACGTTTAGCGAAGATGTGTGCTAAGAAGGAGCACAGTTAAGACCTATTAAAAAAAAAGATCAAAAACTGTCATGAAATCATCATAAAATTTAATAATGTTAAGCTTTCTAATCCCTATATGCGCAATCGGAGCGTCGGGTGACATCGTGCCATCGCCTGAAATAAGCCTAAGTTAACTATTGGGGAAATGGCTGACGTGATATACATAAAGCAAACAATGTCTTCGTGGAACTGGACTTGTCTCTTTTGACGCCGTTATAGACATCTAAATGAACTTTACGCATCTCACGCCAACAACTGACAAAATAATTTTTAAACTACATAATTTTAACAAAGTTAATGAAGGCCCAAATAATTTAAAAAATAGGATTATTGGCATCATCAGAGTTTTTTTTTACTTTCACAGACTTTATTTTTTTTAGGTTCGAATAGATCAGCTCACCGAATATATCCTCGTCGTTGTGGAAATCTTCGGGCGTGTAAGAGCTGTACATTGACATGGTCACACTCTGCTCCTCAACTTGCCGCTGCAGCGCGTCGATGCGGGCTTCGTAATTCTAAAACAAAAAAACAACGGGTTGGACTCCGGGAGTGCCGGCAGAAGTGAAAATTACACACACGCACACGCAACTCGCGCAAGCGCCCAGCGCCACTTAAACGACTCATCAGCAACTCCTGACCTGACGCGAGTTTAACATTTTTTGCCCATCGCAAAAAAGTGCAGAACGCCGCTAAAGAAGTTTTCACTTCAATAACATTTCTGTAATATCATTTCTACTCTACCGCTACCGCGTCTACTATACCGCTGTTCACCCATTACTTAAACTGTCTCCAACTTATTTCTATTATTTGTTGTCTGGAAGAGATCGCTATTAAGCGATAAGACCGCCTATTGTATACTTTGTTCTTTGTTTCTGTATTGTTTTGTACTGATTTGTGGTGTTCAATAAAGAGTATTTGTATTGTATTGTATGTACTCTGTATCTTTTCATCCGTAATAAGTAGACAATTAAAATTGGCTGCGAAGTTTGGTTTTTTGGTTTTTTTACTCAATCTTAATATCCTCTTTGTATGCTCGTTAAGTTCCGTTCACGTGTAGTTGAAACTTCAAAGCTTACCTTCCTCTGTTCCTCGAACTGTTGATCAGCGTGCTCTTTCTCGCGACGGAACTGCTCTTCTAAAGCCATCAGCCGCTTCTGCATCTCGGCCTTCAGATCGATGCCTTGCTTCTCAAGCAGCTCGCATTGCGCGAAGTCCCAGTCCACATTCTCAGCGTCTAGACCTTGAGAAGAACATTTTATAAGGCAAACGCGGAAGGGTAATAAAAGCGGTTTTTGTAGGTTTGATTTAAATCAAAACCTTTCGTAAGTAAAAGTTCAAACGGTATTTTTCCTTCACTTAATTTGTGAGGCTTCGCTTCTTACCAAATTTCATAATTTAATGTCAACAGGAAGTGCCTTATAATTTTGTTTCTTACGGTTTTCGTACGAAAACAAACTTTCGTTACGTTGTCGATCTTGATCTCATGAACTTAGAAACTCAATTTTTTACGGTTGGAAATGAGTGTAGTGTAGTGGCTAGTTCATATTGATTTAACTTAACATCTCCACACAAGAAGAATCTCGATAAACGGACAATGAAGCGATCCCATAAGAGCTCCTTCTTTAGGTACCTTTTAAGAGACAAGCCGAAGACCAGGGAAAATGTCGCGTTTTAGGGGAGCCCTATGTCCAGCCAGTGGCCGATAACGATGATGTAAAAGGTACGTAGTGTAGGACGCCCTCCGGCCAGGTGGGATGACGATCTGCGAAAGACTGCAGGCAGATGCTGGATGCGTCAAGCTGAAGACAGGGCGCTATGGCGCTCATTAGGGGAGGCCTATGTCCAGCAGTGGACTAATATAGGCTGATGATGATGATGATGAAAAGGTACAGTAACCCTAACGTAGTTACCGGCGGGGTCGGCAGCGGTCTCGGTGTTGGTGCTGACGACGGGCTCCTCGTGCGGCTGGCCGGGGTGCGTGAAGCGGAACACGTGGTTCTTGCCCAGGATCACGCGCGACCCCGTCTTGAGGATCATCGGCTCCGTCACCTGGGGAACAGACGCCGCTTGAGAACATAGTAAAGACGCGAAAGTTTGTATGGATGTTTTAACGTACAGAATGATTTTGATACAGGTATCTAGATAGATAGAAATTGTGAACACTAGTAAAAGGCATTAAGTCTGCCTTTGTGCATGTATCTCAGTGTTTGACAATTGTATTTGTTTTATGTTTATTTTGGACAATAAGGAGTACATACATATACATGTATACATTCATACATACTAGTAAACAAAGCTTTTAGGCGGTCGCAACATTACGGTTATTTATACCATTTATAACTCAATCTTCCAGGACTAGGAGTAAAGAAAAAACATAGAATTTACCAGTTGCTTCTCTTCCCTCGCAGATGGTAAAAGCCGATCGAGGGAATGGGCGAAAGTCTTAGGAATCATGTTATAGGCCCTTTCAACCTAAACGCCCTTAATCATGCTAAACGTGGCCTTAAGGTTTTGTTACCTTAGGCTCTGTCTAGCCCATAAAGGATAAAGACACAATATATGTATGTATGTATAACTCAAAAACAGCTGCACCGGTTTTTATTATCATCGGTATGCTGGATTTGCCTCCACCCCGAATAGCAGAACAACTGATAAAAAACGTGAAAAATTGAGGATAAAAACAATTAAATATTTCATATGAACTTAGTTTGCCGGGTTACCTAGTAATTAATAACGATATCTACCTCTCGCCCATTGATGTATATGAGCGCCTCGCGGTGCGGGATGAGGCATATGACGCCGTCCGTGTTCTCGAAGATGCAGTGCTCGCTGAGTATGTGCGAGCCGCAGAGCTGGATGTCTTGCGGGACGTTCGCCTCCGCCGTGCCGAGGCGCGTCACGCCTAGACACAACACCAATTTTTTTTTATGTTAGACAGGCCAGACAAACGAACTAGTGGGTCACCTGATGTTAAATGATCACCACTGTCCATAGACACCCCTAGCGCTTTACGCGATGCCAGTGCGTTGTCGGCCCTGCAGAAAATTGTTTGCCTCTTAAAGGCACCCAGGTCGTAACTTGATGGGAAGACCTCAGCGGGAAGCTCGTTCCAGATTTTACTAACTGTAATTGTCTTACAACTAACGCCTACTAATATTACAAACGTGAACGTAACTGTCTGTCTATCGGTTACGCTTTCACGCCTAAACCACTGAATCGATTTTAATGAAATTTGGTACTAAGATAGTTGATAAACGCATAGTTTCCGCGGGATGGCGATAAGCTAATTCTGCGCAGACGGTGAGGCGGGCAACCGCTAGTCTAGAATATTTCAGCAAGTGAGTTACTTTAGTTGACCACTACTTTGAAAGTTTTCATCGTAAAAAGAATGAGCTGTGTTAATGTGCTGACCCGGGTATTGCCGTGCTCTTGGAGTATGAATTAACCTTAAGATTAAGATAAGTTTAAGTTTAAACTATGTTATGGAAGGTGAGAAAGTCTAGTTAAATCTAATATGAAAAGTAAGTATTTCGCTGACAGTTTTTTGATTACTGTACTGATAAACTGCCCATATTATTTACACCCAATTTCACGTCGAATCGACCACTGGAAGTGGATTAAATCGGCTTACAAGATTTGACCCAAGCATACATTTTAAGTTCAAAAAAGCTTGTAAAATAGATGTTAAACTAATACCTAGTGTCCAGCCCCCTAAAGGCCATAGAAAGAGAAGGAACGATGCTCCTATGATGTCACTCAAATCCAACTTAGTCCTATAGAATTCTCTATTAACCTTATTTGAGACACAACAGTTAATACATTTATAGCGTACTATTATCCACTTACCATCTTTAATGTAATAGATGAGACACTCCGATAGATTAGGGTCCTCGTTGAGGTTAACCAGATGCGGCGTCTTCTTCGGCGAGTACACGCCGACGGTGATGCCCTCTTTGACGGCGACCCCCATCTCGGCGAACACTGCCTCGCGCTGAACGCGTATTTGCTCTGTACGCTTGAGTTTCTCTTCCCATGTCTCGTTTAATTCTGGGTTGAAAGTCATTAGCACATAAGCACAATGGGATAACGATAATTTTGTGTATTTTGTGTAACAGATAAACTGTTAAAATTGAAGTAGCAACTCGATAACTGAAGAGATTTTTTTCAATAAGTGCATTTCAAGTCACCTTTCAAAAATCTAAATTTATTTTTAAATATGGCCGCCAAGGGCTCTTTTACATGTCTTTTTTTTAACTACCAGCGCATTCGGAAAGACCATTATTGCCAAGAAAAATCCGCCGCAAGAAACTTGGCAGAAAGTCATTTTACACAATACTTAAATTCTATTTAAATTAAATAGATTTATAAAAAAGATGTATAAGGTCCCCAAGCCTTAAATCATATTAGTCTATAGTAGAGATGTATAAAGTTTCTACTAATCTACATTATATCAGCAGTTCGCAGTCTCAAAATCTAAACTCAAGTAGCCGAGGCGCAATAGCGCTGGCGCACGGATTGATTTAAAACATGTCATTTTCATTTCTCTTCAGTCCTATAATTTGACCATTTTATTATTTCACAAATGACAAAAATAGTTTCTTACCCGCAATCAGTTTTTCGGAGGCTTGCAGCTGATCCACGGCCTCTTCGGCGATGGTCGTGGCCGCTCGGGAAAGTTTCGGCGACAATACTTCAGCTTCGCTCTTCTTACGCTGCGGCGATTGGTTCTCTTCCGCTGTTATACCAGATTTATTTTATTAGAAAAGGATAGGAAATTATATTATGTAGTTTTGTTTAATTGATGCTGTACAGATTATTTGGTGAGGAAAAGAGTCAATGTCAGTATTTTTTTATGTTAGTGGTATTAGTAAGGATGTTTTGACTTTACTAAAGTCGGTGATATAAGTAATGACAAGAGTGCTGTTACTATGCTATTTTAAGTTCGTAATTGCTTTCGTTGTAATTTCAACTGATCAATCAGTGTTATAATTTGAGTCATCTTTATAACTAAGTCAGAAAGTACGGACAACAGTCTCATGTGTCCGTGTTTTATTACTTTTTATTTTTTCAGCTTCATAAATAAAATGCTTTTTGTTTTTCAAAATAACGAAGTTTATTTCAAAATCATGTTGACTCTGAATATCGGTTATTTCAGGAATAGCTGACTGGCGAAAACATACCTTTAACACACAAACTTTCAATGTCATGTGTACCTACAGTTTAAAACATTAAAATTTTAAGTTTTTTAATTTTACTGTTTTTTTTCTGGCGCTGGTTCCTAAATCACGTCATAAAGAATGGTAAAGCGTACTCGGTCGACTGTACTTGCACATGACATATACATATGTATATTATGAAATGTATACCTACTACGCATATTTCTTTCGTGTCTAATTATAAAGTACCGACACCAACTTCCTTAACCGACACCACAGATTTTTTTGCCAATATTTTCCCACTTCTAAATATCCATTATAATGATAATAAGTCATTCCTTTTTTTTCAGGTTAACTGCGTCAATTGAAGTGCAAATATGACTGGTGTATTTTTTTACTTGGTATTTTTCTTGAATTACACGTTAAGAATAGAAAATATGAAAAATCTAAGTTATAAAGTTATGTAAAAGATAAATATGGCAACATCGAGATCTAAAACGTAGACAATACGGGGATAACATGCAGTTGAAGCTATTAAGCTTTTTTGTAGCAACACATAATATCAGTCAACGTCCGTTCGCGACAGTAAATTTTTTATTTTTTTTTTGCTAAACATATTAACAATTTTGCCAATCTTTCATTGCGAATAGGGCCGCGAACGGTTAAATACAAATAAGAAGTGAACATTTCAACAAAATGACGTCGCAATGATTATTAGAATAACATTGTATTTGATGAAACGTCCAGTTCCACATACACACACATAAATATAAATATCAAAATATAAAACTATCCCAACCATTCCCATACTAATTATATGCATAAATAGACCATAACCGACACCAATATAACATAAGCGCTGATATAGTCATATAGACTGATTTATATAACTTGCATAATATATTAATATGTACTCGTGAAGTGAACGAGATATATTGCCTACGAACGCCACAAGCTTTGGAGTAGAGTGCAAAATACATCGGTTATATATTTAAATGCTGGGTTGCCACTTGGACGCGTGCATCCAGTATTTAGTTGTGGCAGCACCGGCGGAGGCCAAGCGTACAGGTGGGGTGTACAGATGCATAGCGCAAGCCTCGTATCAGTTACTTACTGGTAGGCGGTTCTTTCTTTTCATAAACGACTCTACCATCAGGTCCTAGTTGGGGTGGGGTATTTGAAAACAAAACGTACGTTTTAGTATAAGGTATTTTACACAAAAGATCCACGAAAGGGTCAAAGTGTATCCGTAGGGACCCCCTAGATTAAGATTAGTATAAGGTATGAACACAGTTGTGGCGTTTCGTCGTTGCTTCTAGCATGGTTATTTACACATTTTGCTAACGGTAACACAGAACGATCTATCCGATCACATGACGACTAAAAACCTAAATGAAAAATCAGTTTTTCTGTTGTATAAGGGCTTACCTTCTGCGACCTCGATGCCTTCGGCCTTGAGTAGTTCCCGAAGCTTGAGTATTTCCTCCTTGAGCTCCCGAATGAGTTTGGCGTTGGCGTCTTCGTTGACGACAGCCTTGCAGACAATCTGTTTGGCGCGATCCGCGTATCTGTAAATTTCGTTGAGTAAGACTAACGTCTCATTAACCACGGTTAATTTCTTTAGATATATCTTCTACGTGATGAAAACTCATCAATGGTAAATGCGATCTATATCCCGAAGCGTAATACTTTATAATTAAACATTTGAGTGTGCATAATTGCATACCTCAACGTGCTGAGAGTTTCGTCGTAGTTGATATCGGCGGGCGATATGGCGGCGATCATGGCCGTCTTAGAATTGCCTCCTAGGTTCTCGCGTAGCAGCCAAGTGAGAGCCGAGTCACGGTACGGAATGAAGTCTGCCTTCTTCGACTTTTTGCTCTTTGACGCCTGGAATTTTTTATTTATATAAATAAAAAAAAAAACAAAATAAACTAAGAATTTAAAGAAAGTATAAAGTGACAACGGTTGTAGAACGATCAAATGCTCATAATTGATAAAACCCGATTTTACACCGTAAACCGTTATGTTAATCGAAGTATTTTTCATCTAATCGTCATATCCTCGATCGTAAGTAATAGCAGAAGCGACATTAGATTTTTACTAGCTATTTATTTTTAAAAGAATAATTTGGTTGTTCGATAGACAAGACAAGATATTGATAGACTTCTATCGGTGTAGGTTAAGCGATACCAACCGGAATATTTTATTTGCAATTAAAAGCGGATTAAGCTGATGTATTAACACTTCACGACCAATGTTTCAACAGCTAATAGACTTTTAATAAGCCATGTCAAGGCAGGTCGGCAGCGACATAATTCTGTTTACCCTGGTCATGGAAGTATTCGTATTCCCCATGGAAATTATTAGCTATAAGCTCACGTCAAACTGGGCGTGTCTGAAAATGAGGTGAACGGAAACTCGCGCCTTTAAGCTAGACAGTAGCGTAAGCACGGATTCACAAAAAAAGAGACTAATGTGACATCGCCGCGAGTACTTTGAATATCTTGACCGTGTGCCATTTTCCTAAAAGCTGCACTGAGCGAAAAGCAAGAAATTGGTTTTGTTTCAACCAACCAGAAGCAAATATCCCCGAGAGTGGTGTGATCTCGAGTAAAGATATTTTTATGCGAGCGAGCTTCTTCTCCTTCGCTACAGCTACAATTTGCGACACGACTTGTGCGTCAATCAGACTGGACATCGTGTTTGATGTGTTCTAATGTTGACAATGAAGCGCTTCAAACATGTACACGAATGTCGAGTAGCAAAACCTGGTGACTTACCGACTAAGGTTATCCAAATAGACAGACGCAGTAAAAATAAAATGTAATCATGAATAAATGTTATTCAGAGAGAACTAGATGAAATCTAGCAATAATTTTAATGAAAGAATAAAACTAATGTTTGTAAATGAACCTTGAAGATTTAAAGCGATGACCGTGCCCAGCTTTTACTGCTAAAACTTCCAGTTTACAATTTTATTTCTGTTTTTAAATCTCTTTTGAAGGTCTATAATCAATGACTTAGTTAATATTAATGTTAAAAAACTGAGTTTTGTCATCACCTTAACATAAAAAAAAAAAACACTTATTAAAACTCGTAGGCATCACCCGAGATTTAATAGAGCTTACTCAATGTATCATATTCCAGGTGTTCAAAATAAAACCCCGCCCTAAAAAAACAGGATTAAATTCTGACAACCTCAACAACGTCACACTATGAGCCATAGATACCACGTTTTTTTATCAAGCGTATTCAAACACAGATATCAGTAAGTACACTTACGATTTCAGCGAGCGCTGATATAACTTTTCCCAGCGTGGTTAACGACTTGTTGATATTAGCACCTTCCTTCAGCCTGGTGCCTTTGGCGCCGGTAGAGTCGGCGCGTTCAGATCCTGCCAAATCCACTAGAGAGATCTTGGACACCTAGGACAAAGAATTACCAAGTTTAGATATATTTAGAATTCAAACTACCTTGTTTTCGTGATCGATGATTTTAACATCAATATGACAAATGTTCAGATAAAAAAAAAACATTAAACTTATGTATTATCGAGTTAAATAACTCAATCTGAGCTAGACTAACGTATCGACCAACATTCCTTTTATTATGTAAGACCCATTACGTTACGATGAAATTTAAGGGATTTAAACGTCTAACTTTAAGAATAGCCCTCACCTCCGTCATTGTTATGATAAATTTGGCATGACAACAGATTGTTGCAAGTTACTGCGTAGCTTGCACGATATCCGAGATGTTACTTTAAGAACATGAAATCAGTTTCATGTTTCAGCTCTGACGCCCTTCGCCCTTGAAAGACCTTGACACAGCGTGTGATACAACTGTGCCAAGGACTGTAAGGTCGTAAAAGGGTCACTTCAAAGATTCGTCCTTAAAATGATTTCCTCCCAAGCGAAGGTCATAGTGGAAAGCCGCAAGTCATATTTACGTATGTTTTATGTGAGTGGGCAGTTTTCAGAGTTTTAACGTATTAAATGGGTTTTACTTTTATACAGCATAGTTTAGGACATTTTGTGAAACTATTTACACCTACAATAATTACAATATATTTTATTTGAATTGCAGGAGTTCGAGTCAAGAAATTAGTTTAAAACTCCGGCGGCGCTTACGCTTACGTATCCTGAGTAAATCGCAAAAATATCTTCAAATGTCGCAATGCTATGTTGTCAAGTTTTGGTCACTAAAAAGCGTACCTTTTCGGACATCAAGTTAGTGGTCTGGTCGTGTCGCTGCTGAGTGAAGAATATGGTGAAAACCGCGTGGGAACGCGATGAGGTCTCGTTCATGTTGGTTGCCGCTACCGTCCTGTCCAAACACGAACAAAAAACAAATGAAGAATATGTAAAAATTTCGTTTTCCTTATGAATAAGATGTGACATACGCGCCCATGGATAATAAATGAGCACACATGATTGTAATAACTAGGCATTCGTTTGTGTATAACGGATGCAGGCATTATTGTACACAATGTGAATGGGCAAATCAACCTTTTCTTGTTATTTTGTCACGTCAGCGAGGAGTCATTAGCAGTACAGTTTATAAGAAGAAATGTTGTGTCGCATTATATTAACATGCTTAGTAGATGACCTATTACAGAAAGGGCTTGAAACTACCACAAAAATGCATGTTTGATAAATTTTAATCCTATAAACCTACAATTTAAAGAGTGGCCTAAGAGAACATAATCAAATTAACAAGTAAGAAGATAAAGTTGTTCATCCCAAGTACTATGTTGATGATGGCGCTCACCTGGCCTTGTTCCCCTCATCGATGAGGTCGTATATGTCCTGGTAGGAGGTGACGGCGAGCTTGCTGAGGTCTTCGACGTACGGTCCGAGCGCTGGATGCTCGCGAACGCGCAAATTGCCCTTGTTTTTAGGGTTAAGTAGATCGCGAACACGCTCGCAGTATATTTCCATGTATGATACCTCCACCTGGTTTAAAAGTATTCTCGTTGTAGTATGTTTTTGCTTACATATATCCGCGTAATATTTAATAAGTATAAGTATAACGTCATGCAATCCCTGCGTCTATGTAGTTCTAGTGTGTATAGATTTAAGTATTGTCTTTCTCATTTTCCAGCGTCATTTAAGTACTTAGCAATTGATTGATTAGCTAGGGGTTTATCGATTTCACGTCAATTTTAAACAAAAAGAACCTAAAACAAAAATAGTCTATCTTTTTTTTTATTGTTATTTTTAACTTGATTGTGTGTATTGCAGTATCAAATAAACGATTTATCTATCTATCTAAATAACAAACACATGGCCGCAGCAACGCAGCTCTTAGCTGCAGTATACGCATCTATCTGCTTCAGCACAAACGTATTTCGTTCCCTAAATGTAGTTTTACGTAAGAGAGATAGTTCAGATATCAGTCACGATTGGTAGTAGGGGAGACTAGGGATGAACGTAACAATTTTCATTTTTACCTTAATATCTCACATCCTTTTCGGAATTTCGAAATCTCAATTGATATACCAGATAAGTTGGTCTTTCACCTATATTTTAGCTCTAGAATAAATGCGACAGTTATTATATATTTTGATAAAAACGATCATAATAAAAAGAGTGGAATCTGTTACAACCATCCCTACCCCTAGGGTTGGTTGTAACAGTACTAAGGTATGATTGTAACATTGCAAATAAAACCAAATATACTTTCATAATCAACATATTTATTCATTATCAGCCTTTTAGGTCTTACATTAATAACACTTCGATTGAAGCTCGTAGCTCTAGCAATACTTGTAGCTTGCAGGGCTCTTATGGACAATCTGGGATTACGGCGCATAAATGACCTCAACCAGTCATCACCAGCACATTTATTTGAATTCCACGAAGCGGGAATTTCTTTGTTATATTTGATGGCCAATTGAAAAGCCAATGTCATCACTACATAGTATAAAATAAAGTCGCTTTCTCTGTCCCCGTGTCCCTATGTATGCTTATATCTTCAAAACCACACAACGGATTTTGATGCAGTTTTTTTAATAGATAGAGTGATTCAAGAGGAAGGTTTATATGTATAATACATGCATAATATACCGTGCGAAGCCGGGGCGGGTCGCTAGTATCTATATAAAGTTACATGGCATAGCTGATATGACTTCGCAGCGTCTCGAAATGGTACTTTTCTGAGAAGTACTTCTTCCGCAGCCAAATCCATTATTTCTGGAGCGACTAAGCCTCTATCAGTTGTTCGTTTGTGTATATTAGGCATTCTGGAATAAGAAAATAAATCTATAGTACTTTGAAGTACAAATAAATACAATAAAATGAACTTTAAGATACCACAATCATAATAGGGATGAAAGTAACAAGTTGTTACTTTTATCCCTATCTTAAAATTTTCCCGAATTGGACAAACACATGCTCATAATCTTAAAAATTCGTTAGAAAGATACCATTTCAAACACTAAAATTGAAAGATGGACAGTTATACTATAATATTAACACATAAAATGTCAGCTTAAGCTAGCCACAATAAAAACAATCACAATTGAAAAATAAGATCAAAACTTACTTTGTTGTTATTTTTTCGGCATTGGCTCGTTATGTCCACAACCTGACGGCACAGCGCCGTGAGCGCCACTGAGGCAAGGGGGGGTCAAAAATTGTGCATATTGGCGGTACGACCGTCAGTGTAGCCAACATAATTCGTTCGGGAACTCATTTGTTACGTTCATCCCGCGTTACTTTCATACCTGGTCTCCCCTACTACGTAGTGAGGCAACTCACCGAGTATTTAAGGTCATCGGAGGTGGTCTGCCGGATGCGTCGGAACAGGTCCTTGCAGATCTGCGGGATGATACCCTCCTGGTGGTCCTCGCCGCGGCCCATCATGGTGTACGACTTGCCGGCTCCCGTCTGGCCGTACGCGAATATGCATATGTTGTATCCTGGAGGGCAAACACATATATGAAAACACATGTAGGTATATAAGTTTGTGAAAAAAGGCAATAGAACAGCAAGTATTGAGACTTAATTTTTGTGTAGTCTATAGGTGCAGACCCGAAATAATAATCAAGAAAAAAAGAAATCGGACATGATGATGATAATAAAACTGTTTGACACTAATTTTACAATAACATTCAAAGTAACTGCCACTTTTTGCCGATTAAAGGAGCGACCACACCGCTACATATGCGTTCTCTCACCGTTCCTTCATACATTTTGTTGCGTAAACGCACCGTCGAAGTCTTTTACACACTGGTGTGGCCGCACCTTAATTATTAAATTGTGTCACAGGCTTTCTTAAGCCTAAAAAAGTGTTTCAGCGACTAAAATAGTTGTGTTAAAATGTTATAAAAATAAATCAATTTTCATTTTCAATATCATCATAATTCACATTGGTTGCTGCGAGATGATTAGAAAAAACCAAAATAGTCGCATTAACAAAACATTCCATTGTCAACTAAGTTTATAGGTACCTCAGCTATAAAAATTACCTACTTATACTTTTTTAAGTTCGTTATTAATTATCTACTATTTACATAGTTTTTAAACACGCGTACATTAGTTTAATGGTAATCTGTACGGTGTAAAATTACAATGTATTTTCTCGCTTTTTTGGGTAGTCGTGTAAAAACATATAATAATCATCACTTACGTCACTTAAACAAGACGCGGTAATATCAAAACTTGCGTAACCATAACATAATTCCTACTTGAAACGAATAAACAAATGTTATCATCTCGGATGTAAGAGAAAGCGCGTGTTGTTACGAAAAGGTACCGTTTCCGTGTACAAATGAAAGTAGCGCTATAAATAAATTCAGCTTCACTAACCCCACTGAAGGTAATAATGGACATCATGCTAAATCACAAACTCAACGGCTTACAATGGGAAATCTTTTAAGCGGAACTTAAGCTCAGATCAAAAATAGCGCGTCCCTTCGAATTCATTCATTTACAACACTGTTACTTGTAAGATTCAAATTCTTATGAGGTTATGATTTGATAACCGGTAAAATTTTAAAAAAGAAAGAACTAAATGATACAAAATCGACTCTAAATATGATCAGATTTTGAAATTTATAATGTGGTGGGTGACTTACCATCAAACGCATGCTGCAACATTTCTTCGCCGATATCCTTGTAAACCATGATTTGAGAGGAGAATTGTGGATCGCTTGGCTGTAAACATATCAAGTTTTAGAAAAAACATCTCCACACATTGTACCTTTTCTTTTAGATATACGTCAAGAAAGGAAAACGAGCAAGTGGGTCACTTCTTGGTAAGCGAGCATCACCACCCATGGACACCCGCAACACTATAGGATTGCAGATGCGTTGCCAGCCTAGAGGGCTAGGATAGAATACCTCTACCTAACAAGACTTTTGGAATCACGTAGTTACGAATGCGATACAGTTATTAGGGACGGCATGGATAGAAAAAGAAGATAATTAATAATTATCTTCTGTTTTTGTTTACTTAACCACAAGATAATTTCTAAACCGAAAAAAGTTATGTTTGCCTCGACGTTTTGGTGCGGCTTATTGTGGGATAGTTCTAAATGTTCCCAGTAAATTAAATATAAAGCTGAAATCAGTCGTCATCTATAATAACTAATGCAAATCCATTCCAGGGACACCAACCGTGGAATAAATTTAAATAATTTGAACCAAACCCTCTTATTTTAATTACTAATTAAGCAAAGCTCTTATCTTGAAGAATTAATTGCAACACTATTTGGATTTTTTGGCTCTTCCGTGCCTACATTTTAATATTAAAACATTTCGCTTTTATAAATCTAAAATCTGATCTAGATTTTTTTTTACAATAATATTCAAATGTTAGAGAATGTATAAATGGTGTTTTCAGAAGAAATAATATTAGAATAAAATACACCTTGAATATGATTAAGATTTTTTGTATATTAATAGCGCTGCTATATAATCGTGTACAAGTTTAGTTATCTTGACAAAATTCCCAAACTCAGTAATTAATAATTATCTCATTCAAGTCCGAATATGAAACATACTACGTTCAAATTACTTAAATATAAATTCCATATCATATTGAACCTCAACCAAAGATTAACTTCGTTCGGTCAATACAAATCTATTCCGTGCAAAGATTGTGTTGAACATACAACAAATAAGCAATTTCAACCAAACGCCGCAGAAACCATAGACAATAATCCGATAATCTAGTTGAGTCTAAATCCAATATGGCGGCCGCCCAAAATGAACGCCAGCTAGGCGATTGGCGGGCAATCTTATTACACCGCCATCGGTCAAGCACTAACGAATAACTGATCGACGGTGGGATGAACGATGCCTTCATTAACCAGATGGAAGCAGCTATTAAAATTTCGTAATGATGAGTAAAAACCTAGGGGAAGGTAGAGGTCCTTGCCACAAAACTCTTGTCTTACAAATTATCGAAGAGTTTTCTTCTTAAAAGTCCTTAAGGTGGCGTTTTGGACATGAGTTGCTATGATTTGAAACCAGTGTTTTTCACATCAAATAAAATGGGAGAACTTAATAATTTAGACTAATTAACCGAAGGATTTTACGTTGACTAGTGTCACAGTCAGCGTCGTCATTCGAGTCATATTTTTTTTCTTCAAATTAATTGTTCAATATTTACACACGTACACATCGAGGAAGAAAACCGGAAAGCTGTTTCCATTAAAAGTTCTGTCGTTTGCATTGATGGAAATGCGACCCCAGGAAGGCGAGGCAATCTCCCTGTTAGCTGTTGATTTAGCACCGGAGATGGTGTTTGGGGTAAACTATTTATTTTCATGTCATAATACTAATACCAATATATCTATATATTTCTATCTTGATTTAAGAAAGGTTTTAAGGGTCAAACCTTCCATCCTTCTGTCAGCGATTATTTACGATAAAATAAGTAACATAGATCAGGTACTTACATTGTGGGACCAATATGAAAAATCGAAGTTGAAACTTTTGGCGGCATCTTTGGTCCCTTCAGGAACTTTTGGGTTTGTTATTACTGTAACAAAAGAAAATAAAGTTTTAACAATGTTTATATACATACTCATAAACCAAAAAAAAATTACTAAAAGTTAGATTAAATTTTTAAAAGTAAACTTAACTTTTTCAATAATACTTAGTTTATAATCGACTGGTTCCCATTCCCCCAAATCAAACCAAACCAACCAGTTTTTGCCAATCACAAATGTCACAATATTACATAAATCACGTCGTTGTGCCTACCAGGGGAGACAGAGTCCGAGGTGACAAAATATATATTTTAATAAAAAGCAAGGTTAGGGACGAGAGTACTTAATCATATAAACTGAAATATTTTCTATAAATTACATTCTCATTCTCAATTACATACATCTGGGAACCGATTAAAGTAAAGTTGGTTCACCCCCAAGTCTAAAGAATGACCTTCGAGCCACATGTCTCTATCGGAGAGGTCACTGACCGTCAGAAATCAGCCATCAGATGATATAAACTACCTATTAACGAATCCCCTCTGACAACGGCCGATAATTTGCCTTGACTGACACGATAGGATTATCCGAAACATTTAAGTTAACAGTATTGGCTTGGTATAATACCAAATCACAACTCAATTTTTCATAATTGGGAATGGATGATTATTTTAAAAGTGCTTGGTGATTTTTCTATTGATAGGAATAACCATCCTTAGCTACGGAAAAAAGTTTCAGATTTTTCCGTCGAGCCATATATTTTATAAAAATAAAAACATTTTACTCAGTCACTCGGCGGCCCCTATACGGAAGTAAGCAGTACGCCAATGACATAATCAAATTAAAAAAAAAAAATGCTGCTTGAATCTGTGGTACACAATGACATTTGTCACTTACATTGATTGATAGCACCGCACTCGGAAGCTAAAACAAGCAAAAGAAACGGCTAAGTGGCGCCGTCTGTAGATTGTTGTTGGTACTAAACCACCTATTTGGGATTTCATTAAAATTACCATACATTTCTCATATAACTTTCAGTAGTGTTTTTGATTCGGAGTAGAAATAACCCAATAATTCCAAAATCTGAGAAAAAAATGTATATTATGGTCATTTTTATTGAAATTCCCCATGTTTGGTTAGTAACACGAACAATCTACAGACGGCGCCACTTAGCCGTTGCTTTTCTTAGCTACAAATGCCATCGTGTACCACAGATTCAAGCAGCATTTTTTTTTTTAAATTTGATTATGTCATTGGCGTACTGCTTACTTCCGTATAGGGCTCGCCGAGTGACTGAGTAAAATGTTTTTATTTTTATAAAATATATGGCTCGACGGAAAAATCTGAAACTTTTTTCCGTAGCTAAGGATGGTTATTCCTATCAATAGAAAAATCACCAAGCACTTTCAAAATAATCATCCATTCCCAATTATGAGATAATTTTCAGTATTTTCTTAGGTACAGATTTTATCCACATTTTCCTTTCAGTCAACCCGGTTAAAACCATTCCTGGTCACAAACTCATGTCTCTCAACAAACAGGAAACATCATCCGTTAAAACAAAAGAAAACCCTGAACAATTTCTACGCACACAAAGCGAGTATAAAAGCAAGTACACGCTATGCATTCCGAGTATATCGCAGTAGAGTTACAGTACCTAGGACTCGTATAAAACCTACAAATGTGCGCCCGTAGCCGTACTGTCGCGACGTATCGACCGTCAGCGCCGCCGCAGCGTCGCGGCCACTTCACAATTCAAGAACTAATAAGGTAGTTGAGACTCAGTATTCGCCTTTGTAAAGGAAAATGTGAAGAGGAGGAGGTATTCGAAAAATCTATTCCCTCAAATCCTCAAATTCCTCAAATCTATTCATTAGACTGACCCCGGCCTCTACATACTGGCCGAGAAGATGACTGCAGCTCCTTCTTGTGTATAAGTAATCTTGTGTATAAGTCTAAAACTATCGACGATTTCCTCATCCAAAGGATAAAAGGAAGAAGTAATCATGAAGATAATCAGAAGTTGAGATTCCGCTCTTATTTGGTGAAGAGTCTTGTCTTGTGTCACGAAGGGTAAATAAACTACCTTGCACAAAACGCTGTTTCCAAGCGAGAAATTACATTGAATTTACTCACAGTGAACCAAGACTGAAGTTTAACCATGCTTTCAACAAGGCTCTTTTTGTGATGGGTATGGAAATTATTTCAATGGAATGTAAGGTTTACGGTCGCGTTTAATTTTAAAACCTAATCGCTGTCACTAAGGAGTTTTAACAAAGGAAGCAACTGCACTGCCGGATCCGCTCAGGCTCTGTCTAACCTGTAAAGGACTAAGACGTCAGTTTTTATATATGTAATCAACTGAAAAAGCCTCTTCAATGCAATAGCAATTTAAAATCTGAGTCATCCAATATCTGAAAGGGGATTACTAATCCGGATTTGTGCACCCTACCGCCTCCATCGCAATGAGTCACCGCTGCATCCGACTGCATTTCCACGATTGACTTTGCACCTAAACTTGTTCTATTAAGAGAGTTATTGCTAAATAAAGCCGTTTACGACCACAGAGAGCGCGCCGAGAGCAATGCAATTTTAAAGTTTATGCAGGTTGACTCGGGGAAGAAACTTTTATGAGCACGTGTTGGTCGGTATTTTTAATACATGCTAACACACCAGTCTATATTATAGGGCAAGCAAAGAAAATGCACATCCACTTGCCAAACTTCTTCCACTTTGATATTTTACGCATGGTGGTCGGATTGACAACCTTTATCGGCTGCTTTTTGCATCACCATGAGGATACCTCTTTTTGACACGTGATGATGTTATACAACTGTGAAATTCTCAAGGTCTGATACTAATTAGAGATGGTACAATGTGTAATTTGCATAAGGATCCTGTTATACCGTTTTGCGTCATGAAAAATAATGTTATTGCTCTTGCATGTCTCTACGGTATACAGGTAAAGATATACGTAAATGGTGCTGCCAAATTGTCCAAATAAGTATGAAAATAACCCTTTTGTAAAGGGCTTTATTAGGTAAACCCAAGGCAAACAGAATAAGGATATTTTTGAGTTTATCTCCCCTTATTTGCGTACAGAATATCAGCCACTCCGCAGCTGTTACTTGTAACACAATAGGTCGGCCATCTTGCTCCGGGACGGATGCGGTCCCGTCCGCCGGTTCCGGCAACACAAACCAGCTCCGGACGTTTACAAAGCCTCTACCTCTATCTAGGCAACATTGTGGTAACGTTTCATTGAAGAAACAAGGTCAGAACTGAATAATATTGTCAAAATGAAATCTATTCATACCTCAGTTTTGATCTCAATTAATTAATAGTAATTGGATGTTTTTTTCTTTGGTACGTTTTCTAAAAATGAAACCTAGATAGATCGATTTATCGCCCCCGAAACCCCCTGCATACTAAACTTTGAGAAAATCTTTGGAGCCGTTTCCGAGATTCAGATTATATATATTTACATATATAAGAATTACTCGTTTTAAGGTAGATTAAAATAGATTAGATACCTACTCGTGCTCATTAAAAATTGTTTAAATTGGACACAGTTTAAAATAGGTACTCTTATTTTTACAGAGGCAGCAGATAATCATTTGTTTTAACTAATTACAGGATATTTCATAATATTTATAGGATCAATAATTCGTATAGAACCGATCGTGAAATGTAGCGTCAAACAACTTTACAGTAATAACTATTATGTTCCATGCAACTCTTTAAGAGTTTGTAATACAGTAAGTACATCTCGTAATCGTCAAAATGCCTCAGTTATTACTCCAGCAACTATACAACACAATAGCACAATAAAGAACGAATTTAAATTAAATTAAAACTGTCCAAAATTATAAAACAAGAGAAAACGCTTAATTACGCTCTAATGAATGACATTTGACAACAATAGCGCGAAAATTCAGACAATGACGTTTGAAAGAGGTCGAAGTACAAGAGTGATTTAACGAAGAGGGCAACCGGTAATTGTGCGGAATGGGGCGGAAAATTTCCCGGGGAACATTTGTTACGACCCCTGGCTTTACGTCGGGGCAGGGGTGTTCAAGAACATTGATGTGTTCTATTCACAAATTTAGATTCATGTTCACTATTCAATGATTCGATCTATCTGATACATAGAAACTGTGGATACTTCAACATATATTGCTGAATTTCATTAACGCATCGAACCTTATGTTCTATTAACTTGTGCCCGCCGTTTCGCTTCAGTGAAGAAATCTTTACCTCGAAGAAATTTTGCAAAATCCAGTTATGTTTTTAGTAAACGGTTATGCAAGTTCCGTCTATATTTTAGCTTTGTATATGTGGTAGTTTCGGTTGTATTAATGACCAGTTAGACAAGACAAACTAGTTTATTGTAAGTATAGTTTTTTTTTACTTTTAGCTCATCGCAATAAGCCCATGTTTCCTACTGACTATACTATTACTTTTTTCCTACTATTTCACGTTTTAAATCGAGTAATAAAGCTAAACTGTTTTCACATTTAAAATCGGTGGCGTTTGGATTCAGGACCGTTATAAAAGAGGCTTGACCTACATATGCCAGATTCGGGAAGCTATCCCATTTATCCCGCTCTTCAGACTGGAAAGAGCTATCCAGCCACAAAAGGTAGGCAAACGGCTGAAATACCACACAATTTGGACTGAAATAACAGTACAAAAACTAAATAAAGCCAAAGTGAATTTGATGGATAATCCTTTTTCAACAGAATTGTCGGGTTTAGACGGGACCTAAACCGAACTCAGCTTGAATTTTGATTTAGGTATTTGTGAACCACTTTATCAAAGTAATCTTCTACAATCTACTGCTTCTTGGGTATTTAAGTGTATTACTGTGACCGTCATAAAAGTGCGATTTCTACCTTTTTGTACGAAGCGGCTACCGCCTTTTGGGTAATAAACATGCACATGGCAAGAACTGTCGTAAAACCGAAGAGTCGCGTGTACCTATGGGCTCTTCGTTAGGCCTTATGATATAAAATAATATAGTCTACAGCTGCATAAGATCGCAACAAATAAACTGTATTGAGACACTGTTTTAGAAAAATATTTCAGGACATGAGATTTCTCATGGATTCAGTCGAATTACCATAATAATAACAGTACATGAGAAGCTAACTTAATCATAGAGATAAAAGCTTATTTAAAGGCTTTTATTTATACTTCGAGTTACTTAGTTACTTATTTACTTATTTATAAAGCAAAATCCGGAGTTATAGCAACAATCCGGACTCAAAGTATCTTCAGTAGGCATAACTTACTTAACACAGAAGCAATTTGCATAAAATGCCAATATGATCAGACGATTACCATTTGAATGAATAGGGATTCCTCGAATAGCGCAATTCTTTGAATAGAATTGGAAGCCATCGGAAAAGCGCTGACTCAAAGTCGGCAAGGTCAGACGGAAAATCGACGTAAGTTACGGAAGAGGCTCCTCGTTTTACTTAAGACGCAAATTAAAACTGGCAACATTGCACCTTAGAGATCTCCAGTGAAAAAAAAAACAAAATAACTCCTCCAAATTCTCTTATTTTAGACAAACGAAGGCTGTACAGAAATAGCTGTAACATGGTTAATTAACTAGTGAGGTAGACACGCACTCCCTACATCAGCCAACAATAAAATGTAACAACAAACAGACGCTTTCAAATCAGATTTACGTAAGTGAATTTAAGCGTTAGAATTACTTGGTGCCGCGGGGGGCATGGCGGATTTACGAGAATCGTCGGCAGTCCCATGGACAAGGTTTATTGGGCATAATGGAATTTATGGACCATTGGAGCGCATTGCGGTGGCTTAAGAGCGCAAAGGTCGCTATTTACAGGTACAATGTTCTGCGAACGTGCCCTTATGTTTACAGGAAGTAATTTGGCGTTGTACAAGCTGTTATTATACATAGGTAGTCGGCTAGAACTTTACTTATTACCTGCTACCTAAGGGCTACCTAGTGACTATTCACCGAAAATCACGGTGTGATTAAACGAGGAAATTAACTCAAACGTCTGCATTAAAATGAAATAGCAAACCGCTATAACTTAAGAGTAACCCACTCATAAAGATGATGCATACTTTCGTGCGTGGGTTTCAGAAATCCCTCGTAATGTCCAACTAATGCATATTCATGGTTTTCGGGCGATACTTCACATCGTGACGCACTTAATGACGCCACCACACCATACCTTTTTACGGCTCATGCTTTTACGCTGTTTCCACACAATGTGGCAATGAACTTGGCAATGTGGGCATAAAATGTGATATGAAATTATCCGCTGACACCATAGGATTTAATACCAATTTCATTATCTACAATGGGAGATTATACACGTTTTTCATTAAGCCAACAGGTCGACGATGAGAGATTGGGTATGAATAAAATAGCGCATTCAACTGGACTCAGGTTGGTTAACGACTAATCAAACGGACGGATATGTCTAGCACATACTAATGTTGCGTTAATTTAACATTCCGTCTTGAAAAACATAATGTAAGAAGACAATTACGTGAAATATTTAAGTAAGTATTTGCAGTAGATGGTTTTACAAAAAAACATTTTCAAGAAATACTTTTAAAGTTAAAAAATGACTATTTTTCACGCCAGGTTCAGTGATAACGTAAAGCCAAAACATAAAGTTTTAAGTAATATTCGACGAATACGAATATCCTTAAATGTATACGTTATTCGTTGCATCACTATATCATTAATACAGAGTTCAGACTCTGTATCCCTAATGAAAGCACATAAAAACGTATAAAAATATTGCAGCAATCCAAACAAAGCAAAACACTGTATTTCCATCTGAAAAATAAACTACACAAATACAATGCTTCGGTTACAATACAGAAGCAAATAAACAAGTCAAAACTGAATCCAAGCTGCGCCATACTCCTTATCGAAATAATGAGAGCGAGCTCGTTAAACTCACGTATAAATATTCGTATAACTAACGAATAAACCTTCACTTCAACTCGTGGATCAGAGCATAGCTGTTAATAGCCTTAATTGGAGAGAGCTGGGAGAACCGTGCGCTATTAAAACCAAAGCAAAGCCTTTTATGTTCAAAAGCGACATTTTTCTACTGCAAATTATTTTATTAAACTTAATTATATCCCTTGTTTTGTTGTTCGTAAGACAGGCTTCGCACAAGCGGGGCGGGATCTAACTAAAATATTCATTGTAACTAACCTATCTACATTAATTATTTTATCTAACTCCGGGGCAGAGCGCTTCAAACTTGTTGAAGAGGATCATAGCCAAGGCGAGATAACGTCAGGACCAGGATTAAAATTAACAGCTTTAATGTAACACGAAGCTTTTCACTGGGACAAGAGTTGACGTCGCTTTTGCCGTCAAATAGGGTAAGGTGAAATGTGTTCCAAAGTTTTCGGGATTATTAAACAGATTTAATCCCATCTTCCCGTGACCATGGAAGTTCCAACTTTCCGCAATTTCATTCGATTCAAATAATTTCATAAAGAAACAAGTTCAATAAAACAGAGGTATAAATATGTCTGCTTTCTAACCGAAAGATAATTAAATTGTAAATCGTACAAAATGCCACGCACTTAGAAAAACGGAATATTGTTAACAATTTTTCATAAAGAACTCGATTGATTTCTCCTGACATTGTGAACATTGTAAGGTTTCGTCGATAACCTTCCTTACAACTCAAGCTATTAATTTGCTTTTATTTACAACGTACTTGAGCGCAAATGCAAAAAATAGAAACAAAGTTATCGATCTTAGAAAATAACGTGACACTGTGCCGTCGTATTTGTGAAATGTCAAAACAATTTAGGTTACCTTATCTTAAAATCGGAAGCAAGTGAGTGGCTAACGACAACGTGATTCACTCGGGATTGTTTACGAATTTAACTCTGTATCACGGAAAATAAACTGCGGTGGGGACAACAGCAACTTGGAGTACCTAGCGGTTACTACACGTGTAAAATCTCCATTTAAGTTGCACGTCAAAATTGCACGGCAGTGGGTTGAATGGATAGTCTAGCCGTCTAGCCTATCCGAGATCATTTTTAGGATACGGTAGGTACTGCCCCTCGCCCTTCGCACCAGAGAGGCGCACCTTTTGCACATTGTTGTATAAAAGCAATCAATGTGTGCTTCGGCGAACATCCCTGATGCACTACAGCATCGAGGCAGACCCAGCAGTACCCTGAAAGCATTATTATATTGTACTCGGAGGGTGTTGTACGCAGCCTCCGAGTACCTGGCCCACAAGCTGCATGTATAAAGGCTTGTACAATATGCTCTAAAGAGCGTGAGTTTTACCTCAATGGAATCCCGCGCAAATCTGCGAGCAATCACATTTGCTCTTCGCGACAAAGCCCTCCTTTCCCTTTCAACGTCTTCATTGTGTTCAACGTTCAACGTTTTCATTAAGTGCAACACGTTACAAAAGAAATGATGGAAATGGAGGCATGCTACGCCACCAAAAACAAGCCATTACTAATATCAAATCATTCTTCAAGGAGTCCCACTTCGAATTAGCACACATTTTACACTCGGTAAGGTAACGAAGTTGAGTGTATCATTTCAACTGAAGGGTTTTTACAACGTTATAAACGTCAGTTTTCATTACGAAAGGGTCAGGGCTTACAAACGAGGCGGAAGTTAATTTGATAATGCTCCGCTTTCAAGGACAGACGTGTCATTTACTACCTAAACTTTATGGGTTTGGCCAACAACTTGGCTTAATGGAACTGGTACAATCATGACCGAAAGTATTTAAAACTTTTGCATCGGCACGTATTTAGAACGGAAGATATGTCATAATTTAATTCCAAAAAGAATTCCCAGTGACACATAGTACCAAATCTTCTAGACTTCTACTATTTATACTTATGTACAACTTTCGAGTCGTAGTTGTTACTCGATAAGAACGCATTTTCGTTCCATATTGTTCCTTCCGTTCATATATGCATTGGCACCGCTTGTTATGAATAAGACTTTGCTTTTAATGAAATTTTGCCCCTAAAAAAATTGTCGTAGACTCATGGTGTGATACGAATAATATAATATCCTATGATATTATCAAAGGCATGAAAATCCCCGCTAAAAGCTTTCCTATACAAATTCGGTTTTCACACATTGGATTTGTGTATCGGATTACAATAAAGTTACGAAATTACATCTCGCTAATCCGGAAAAATCGTACAACACTGGTCACTGCGTATAAAGTACTTTCATTTGAGTTTATGATGATGATACACGCATACTCTATGGCTCGTAGAATAATACTTAAGTACGCTTCGATTGTTAAAAATGTACATTTTCATTAAACAGTTAGCTTACAAAATTTTGAATATTGAACCTTTTTTCTAAGATGGCGGTTGACGTATCGACACATTGGGCACCAAAAGGGTGATGGGTATCGAATTCGAGTAATTTGACCGCACTGAGCTCGAACTTGACTTTTTTTTATCCAACATGGCGTGACCCTGACGTTTCGACAGCTGTCAATATCAGCTAGTTGATACAAAAATATTAATGGGTAGACACGACGGATTTTATGTGAGCACAAAAGGGAACTACTAAAATGAATAACTGCAATTTCAACAATTTCAACATTCCGTCGAAGATCTAAACAAATCAGCTGCGGATAACTCCTAAATCTACAGCCTTTGAATTTTGGTTCCTTCGCTTTACGGCTGATTGGATTGTTTGTTGGGTGTTCAGAAAATTCAATTAATAAGTAAGCTTACCTGTAGTATTTCCAGACATGTCGATGATGCATTTGCTCTCCCTGGCGATCTCCCGCGAGTTGAAGGGGCGAACCCTCACCGCCACCTTCACCGACGACATGGCGGTTTTGTTTTTGCTCGCAGGTTACACTAAAACATCGGTATGATTACCGATTTACACCTGCAAAGAAAAAAATTGAGTTAAATCAAATTCGCCGTGATTTGACAAGGAATTAGCCGAATGAGAGTATTTTTGAGTCATAAGTAGATCAAGATACGGGATAATATTCAGATAGTATTGAGAAATAGGAGATAGGTTCTGTTTTCTTTTCTTGCAGATAATTAAATTGTATGTACTCAAAAATACAAATACAAATAATCATTGCAGTCTAACATATATTAATAACTAAATAAATTCTTGATTAAAATGCCATGAAACTCTACGGAGATGCAATAACTAACCAATATTTGACAAATGCTCTATTCGTAATTACACATAAACGGATAACTCACGTATAAAAAGTCGAGTGATGCTGACCAAACGGTGAGTGTGAGCGAACCTTTACGGAGTGACGTGATCAGTGTTGTGTGCTGCCCGACATTTGACAATAATAAAAATGACGATGAAAACGAGGGTAGTTGTGCGCCGTTGTCAGTTGCGTCGAACAGCCGCGCGAGCAGAGCGCTGGCGCGCAGTGTTCGTGTCGCTGCCGCCGGGGCGAGCGCTCTTGGAAAAAGGACTTCGAAATAGTCCGAAACATGTCGAGCATCACTCGACTTTTTATACGTGAGTTATCCGTTTATGTGTAATTATGATTGAGTCTCACGGTAGTTTCATGTTGAAAATGCTCTATTTTACAAACTCATCAATTGGCAAATCTATTCATCTTCTAATTCGTTAACTTTTTAATTGTTAATCCGAAATCTACATGTTACATTTGGTTAGTTTTATAAGTTTTTTGGAAAGTAAATACATTAGCAGATAATGATAAAGGATTACCAAATTATGTGTTTGCGAAATGATGATAAACCACTACTACAACTTAACACCATTAAACCTGCTTCAAATTTAATTCCAGTCGCGTACGACCATTACCAAGCAAAGCAACAAATCCGCATAGCTAGTTTCCTTTTACCTGACTCTGAAAGACGCACGTCCTAGAAAATAGCGAAGCGGAATTATTAAAAGGAACATTCCTGTTCTGACGCAGAGTTCGCGACATTCAACACTAACGAGGGTGCCGCGTAGGCGGACTGGGTGGTTCCATTCCAATTGCGATTTCAAAGACAATTTTCTACGCTATAAAGACAAGACAGTGATCTTTACGTACTAATGCTAATGCTTTGTTTGCGTCATCGGCATGAGACAGAACACAAGACTGCTTTTACTGGGTTGTTATGTCCCGTGGCCGGCGTTAGCATTTGCGAAATGAAGTTTAGCCAAATTTAGGTATCATGGTGACTTGGTACGCTTCTACGACAAAAACTCGATGAGTTTGAAAAATATTCAAAGACAAGAGAACTGGAGCTTCTTGTGATGTAATTAAGGCTTGTGGAAAAGTTTCCGAGAGAGAGAGACATCGTCGTGAAACTTATCACATCCCTCTTTTTGCGTCGGGGGTTAAAATGACTAGTAAATTTGAAAAATGCCTGCATATTTATTCATATTTTAAAAACGGCTGAACCGATTTTGTTGTAACTTATGTAAAAGGTATCTATCTATTACGTACTATAAACGGGCCTCACTTCGTTCTTCGCAGAACTCAAGTCTTAACTTTACTCGTTTATCTAGTCTGTGTGTTGATCATAGTTTCCGCTGGCCAGAACACACTGCGCTAATTGTGATACCAAAACATATTCGGACATTGCGAAAAGCGTTGTACTTAAGCAAGTACCATGGCTTACTCAGTTTAATCAGATTATCTAGGCAACGAAATCAGAAGCAGCAATTTGTTCAAGTTTTGTAACTACAGTGTTTCGTTAAGACCATTCCCCAGTGTGTAATTTGCGGCAAGGTCGGCTTTAGTTGACGTTGTTTTTTTGGCATTAGAAATAGCGGTAGTTATATTATAACGTACACAACACAATTGTAATTTGGTCGCTCACGTTTCTCGTTTGGGAATAGAGACCTTAGTAGCATGCTTTCACTTCATGTTATTTATTCGGAGAGTACCTACAGATTGTTTTGATATGAAAAATATAGTTATGTCACGTTCAAAAGCGATTGATCATGATCATGGAGATTTCAATATTAAATTAAAATCTTCTTTACTTACGCAACACAAAATTATTACAATCTGGAATTTTTAAAGTAATATTGAATATGCAAATCATTGCCATAAAATGTAACATAACCACGATACAGCTACTTTAAATACCCAACATTTTATGAGGTACCAAGCATAGTCTAATGATGATAGAGGCAAAGACGGCCACTTGGTCGAAATGTACCGTTACGTTTCGCAAAAAAATGTAATGATTCATCTCCGACGCGGCCGCGCTCACTCTGTGCATGGCGTTGCATTCATAAGTAACCGTTATGTTCAGTATATCAGTTTCAACGTTAACTGTAATAGTAATCGCACCGGGTCAAGTACCAGATTAATTGGTTACGATCGTCACGCTCCGGCGCGCAGGCGGCGCGCGCGCATCGCCCAGCTGATTCAATTGAGACTTGAAAACAAACTAATCAAACCAATTTCTTTAATTTGGAGTTAACGACACTGAAACCGTTTTAAGTTCAATAGAAAGTGTTAAGCACAAAAAAAGAACATAAAAAAAATACCCACGTTAAACGACGATGCAGATATTTTGAAATTGTTTTCACTAGCACAATTTTCTTTACGAACGTATTTCAAAAACCACTTTCACAATCCAACATAATCACGATATCTCCTCGTCTTACATTAATATCACGCACAAAATCAACGTCCGGTCTCATGACGGCTCAACACAGTACAAATGAACGGAATCCACAGTTGCCAGCACAAGATTCGCGTATATAGAATGGTGAATGTTTTCCTGAAAGCAATCCTCGCGTGCGGTAACTGCCTACGCTCGAGTGCGCTCCGGTGGGTCGAAAGCGTCGGCACCACGGCCGCTGCACTGCTCACGCACTTACGTAACATCCACTGCACCAGCCTCACATCTTCTAGCGACCAAACTCCTCCAGACCGAACGGGACGGCCATGAAAACCCGTCGCCGCAGAGATGACTCACCGCGCGCACTAGCGCCCCCTACTTCACGGATCCGGGAAAACACATCGAAAGCCTCAACCTTGGGCACTGCACTGTGGTGATATTGATGCGTGGTGAGCCGCTACGGACTTACCAGAGTTTCCGTGCGATTGGGGTGTGGAGCGACGATTCTTGTCGCACTTTACACTAAATCCGTTAGGGTTGAGCTGTGCTCTGGTCAAGTCGCAGCGTCGGCCGACATGGCGCGTCGCGAAGGCTGCGCGGTGCGACTGCGGCCGCCGGCGGGGACGACGCGCGGCCGGCGCGGCGCATGCGCGACCCACCCCCGCGGCACCAGAGCCTTCGATCTAACGCCGCTGCGCGATCCGACCGACGCGCAACCACTACCGCAAATATCATTAACAAATCTACACTAACCCGACCACTTCTAAGACCAATCTTCGAATAACAATTGTTTAACAACAAAGATTGTTATCTCTGCGAATGAGATACGATGTCCGAAACGTCAAAGCTCTTCCTCTGCTGCAGTCTCGGTAATCCTATTTTCTCGCGGAGCAAGCTGTTTACTCTCCTACTTAGATCGAATTATGTTATAGGAAAGAAACGAAACGATGTAATTTGATTATGTTCTCCCCCGTCAAAATTAATGGATATAAAACGAACGATCCATTTTGTTTTACTCGACTTCTTTTATTTATTCTGCCTGTCTCTTAGAATAGAAATCAATGGATGGATGCACTGTTTATTTAACTTTTTTTTTTTTACAAAAAGTCGACGGACGCTGGCCAATCCTTTACGATATTTTGTCAATTTCCATAAGAGGTATTCATACAAAAGGATGTTAGCTAGTTACGACGTCAGCATAGCTGATACCAGTAGGCTTAGTATTACCTAACTCGCTCGCAATCGCCATCGTGTTCATATTGACAGTTCATGTATGGGCTGACAATTGGCATCGGAATCAGCTAGCTGTCACATTCATACAAGAACTGTCAAAATGAACACGATGGCGATCGCGAGCGAGTTAGGTAATAAGCCTACAGAAGCCATTATGAATTTACAAAATGAATATTTAGATTAGAAGCGAATCGAAATCAACTGGAATGGAAGACGTTACACTGATGCTAGGCACGTGCGCTTTGATTTCAGCGGACTGATCAATCTGGCCGGCGCTCGGTGCTTTGAATGTTTGACAAACTCGCCTATAACTTGACCGAAGCTCTCAATTATGTAAAGATCACTCCACCAACGATGTTTATAAGGATATTTGCAAAGTAAAGTTGTGAAAAGTTAACCAAACATAATTCTGTGAAGTTGTTTTCTGTCATAAGAATCATTAGTACCGTGGGTCAAGGAACTGGTGGAAATACGCATTTGTTCTGTCCAAAGCAATTCAACGATGACGCAGAAGCTACGTATTGATTGAACGAACTGAAAGCTCGCCACGCAGACGATGCCGAGGGCCTCCAGACTTACTTTTTGGAGATTAACTTCAAATAAATAATCTATACATATTAATAAAGCTAAAGAGGGTCCAAAGCCTATAGATACAAGGAAGATATTTAAAAAAAATGGCTGGGGTTACTTAGAACCGATAACAGAACACGTTTCAATTTTCAACAGTTTTTAGAATTTTTGTTTGTTTGTCTATATATTTGCGAGCGCATCACGTAAAAACGGCTCAACGGATTTTATGCAAACTTTACGAATCTGTTGATAAAACCACCTGCCAGGTTATAGGCTATCCCGGATAATTGCATTGTTCCCGCGGGAGAACGATAAACATGCCAATTGCTAAAATTAAGATAATAAAAGCACTGTGCCCTTGTAAACAGCTAAGATGCTTCAATATTCAATCAAGAAGTCGTTGAGAAAACCTGAACCTGATAGCCTTTTACGCAGTTAGTAATAAGAGTATAGGTTACTGCGAACTCCCGGGACTTAAATCACTTCAAAAATATAAGGTTTAAATTACCTACCTCGAAGTTTTGGCCACTCTGCAGCGGCCGTGGTCACGAATAGACAACAAATTAAAACAATATATTTTTGAGAAGATTAAGACGCGAGAGTTTTTAATAATAATGAGTGGAAACCTCGAAAGCTATAAAGATAAGATAGATATTGAGGTGTTGGATAAGCAAGATCTCATCGGTTTGAAAATACACGAGTCGCCGTTACATGCGCGTGAGGCATATTGCCATTTCAAGGCGCATTACAAGTATTACAACATAACGTGTCAATAAAATAAGTTTATGAAAGAGCCCCAAGTAGAACACGTTTCGGGTCACCGCTCGAACTGGGGCCCTTTATTTATTAACACGTTACGATATTGAGCCCACGAAACTATTTCGTAACTCTTTCCAACGTTTTTTGTGACTTTTATAAAACTTTAATCCGCTTGTCGGCCCCCTGATGTTATTACGCCAGACACTATACAAAATTACACGATATTTCCACAAAATTCTACGGTTGATTAAAGCCACACGCGGCGAATTACCAAGTTACCGAGAATCAAGGGAAACCAAAATAGAATTCACGGATCTTACAGTCTAGATCCAGACTTCTGTGGGCTAGTTAAGTAACATCGTCACAAAACTCTTGCGTTAATCGTCCCACGCACAATGATAGGTAATCAAGGGTGAAATTTTACATCACAGCCATAAGTTCCAATGGCGTGGATGACGTAAATGCCGCAGCCCCATAATTGCATTGAGCTGTCTTTATTATTATTTAACGAACTAGACAAGACACTTCAGCCTAACTGAATAACCTTAAAATTACTCAATTACATTTTACATGACATTTCGTTGATAAAATTCTGTAACGGGAGAAGTAAACAAAATAATATGAGGGCACAGCAAAACGTCAAGTCGTGGCGTGAATGAGGTTAACGCCAGCTTTCAATCTTCGTCTGACATCACCTAACCTCTCGCATCACGCAAGGCGTATTTAGAAGGGGAGGCAGGATTTGGCCTCCCAGCACGACATTTTTTTCAACGTACTTGCAAATGCAAATTAATAATCGTTTTTAGTGCAAAATGTAAAAATGCTTTGGTAGCCTAGTGCCATTCAGCAGTGGGAGTGCAAGGGCTAATCTAACCCAATAGGTGGTGACCATAAATATGTAGTATTTTTCCAGTAGTTATTTTGCGCGGGACAATTTTTCAGAGTAAACTGAAAATTGAGCTTGTTCTTCGTACATAACCGAGTTACATTACCAGCACACTGGTAAAACCAACTTTGGATGATTAATTTGGATTAATTTAAGTTTAGGTCTAACCCGCGAACATGTTTGTTTTACTTTAGAAATAGTCTTTATTTTACCTTAGAATGTCCTAATAATGTAACTTGGTTAGGTACGAAGAACAAGGGGAAAATTGCACTCTTTATAGATCATGTCGAATATTATCTTGTGCGTTGGATAGTATCGCCTTGAGTTTACTTTTGACCCCGTGGACAATATTGGAACTAATGTTGCAACCATATCAATGTAAACCGCGTTCAATTTTAAATAAAAATAATTGCAAAGAATACATTTTTAAGCATTTTGTTCTCAATACATGCAGAAAAGGCGCGCTCAAGTGTCGTCAGATAAAAAACGTCGGCACTCCGCAAACCGAGATAGTAGCTGAAGATACTAAGTGAAATGGATCGCGGAAAGCGCTGGGTCAATGGACGTCGCTTTGTTCCTCAAGTATCCCGTTATTGAAAGGAATTTCCCTTTATCGTTTCAAGTTGCTATCAAGGAAACGCATGAATTGAAATTGTTTACAAGTTTATGCTCATGTTTGTATACCGTTATGCCACGAAACACATAAAGGCCCACCGAACATTAGTGGGTTGTTGTGTGAATTATTATTAACACGTTCGCGGCACGCACGTACCGCCGGGCCTCGGTTCAATTTTACGATATTTGACCGCGAACACGCCGATCGCGGTGATCATCCTCACGCGCTATTCCACTCCGATTATGGATCAATGAGCGTGCGTAAATAGCAGCTTGTTCAATAAATGAAATGCTAACTCGCACATCAAAAACAACAAGATATTAATCATAAACAGCCTAGGTAGGTGTATAATTAATTCACTTCTCTTGTTTTTCTTATCCAGACCCTTGTAGCTTACGAATAGGTCGAAAAGCAATCTTGTATGCCTATAATCCATATCAAGGTATTGTGGTATTAACTGGGTCCTACAAAGGTTCCACAATCTTGCTAAACGTGGCCTTTAGGTCTTGTTACCATAGGCTCTGTCTACTCCGTAAGGGATATAGACGTGATATGTTTTTTACAAAGATTACAGCTATGACGCATGAATGTTTAAAAGCAAATAGCAAACCAATACTGGAAGTCGTATAAACGAACACAACAAGAACTTTCTGCGTTTATTTCAACTCTACGGCCCTCCCGCGGGGCCCCGCAGCAAATATTGCTGTGAAATTGAACTCTGAGTAAACGCAGCATTCAATCCCAGAGGAGCGGGGGAGAAACATTGGAATTTTATAATAAACTCTATACATCCGCTTTATGTGACCTACTTTCTACATTACAAGTGGCAGTACCTACCTCAGTCGCTAACTGCATCCTGTTTCAACGTGGTCAGTAAGAAAGGGACGATATACATTTTGAATAGCAATGAAGAAGAAAGTACCATCTACAGGTAGTCTTGTCGGACGTTAAAGCTCTATTTTGGCTGGTGGCAGAAGCTGAAACTAGCACGAGATATCCACAAAACACGTGCGCAAAAAAACTGGAGTGCCAACTTGCTTGTATTCAAACTTATAATACAATCAAGACGTTTTTACATTTACAAGTAGAATCAAAACGTGTCCGGAACGTAATAAAAATTATAATTTTCTATAACTTTCTTGGAGTTTATTTAACTTTATCATCAAAGCAACTGTAGCAGTACTAACAATCTGAGACAATAGTAAACTTCAATTGCGGTCGTGCACGATTTACGGTGCTCCCCTTGAGGGATACCTATACTTTCATCTAGCCGAGCAAACAGAACCTAATTAGAACAAACTGATTGTTCGCAACAAAGTTTTTGTCCCACGGCGCGATGGAAACTAGAAACTGCTTTGATTCAGTTTATCTTTCAGAGTTTACCACTCAGCTGATTAATGCTTTTATAAAACAAACTAATTTTATTTTAACTATATTACATAAAGACAAGACAACATAAACATGCTTTGATACGTTTGTCGGTATAAAACTGGTCTTAATCTGCTTATTTTATTACTAAGGTTTGGTCGATTGAGGTTACCGTGGGATTTTTGTCAAGTAGGACGAATAAATAATTGTACAATTTCAATTATGCAATGCACTCGCGCAGGATCCTTTTGTCCAAGTTAATTATTTTCTATTTGTGTCGAAATACAACAGAGAAGCGGAGAATAACATAATCGCTTCTTATCTTGAAGTTACATAAAAGCCATTCCGTTTTAATAACACAGAGTATACAGTCAAAGAACGACGACGTAATGTTTATTTCAAAAAAGATAATAATAAAGACAAACAACGTCGACTCAAATAACAATGATCGCCGAGAAGTCCTTTTTAATGCACAAATTACGGCTTAATTAGAAACAAGCGCGGCTGGGGACCCCATTTGGGATAATTGTTCCAGCTTTGTAGGCTGCAAAATGGTTCAAGCGGACATACTGAACGCAAGGGAGGCTGCGTGAAACACGTTAAAAGTTACGTTAGAGGTTGATCTCGCGAGACCACTATGTAACCAAGAGAGCACACTTTTTACGAGAAAGATTCGGAATACTCCATCCATTTTTTTAAGACTACCTACGGTGTATTTTTCCTGTTACATGACTTTCATAACCAATTTCAAAATGTTTATCTGCCATTTTACCGGGACATACATCCTTTACTTCTGAACTAAAATTATCTTATTACAAGGCGTTTGTCTCTTTGACTGCCCTGAAGCTTTTGTCTGTATAAGAGTATTTCCCATATCAGAATCAAAGTTCAATCCCAATTAACACTACAACAACAGTCGGTCCCTCATGTCTGAGGATCGTGGTAATCACTTTCTGGTCTTGCATCCTGAACGGATGATCTGCCTCCATCGGTTTCTGTCCTGCGCGACCTTTACAACTGAGTAGAATTTGGAGGTTGAGTCTTTCACTTGATCGGCCCATCTAGTCGGTAAACGTCCTCGCAATCGTTTGCCTTCTGTGTTCCCAACTATGATCAGTTTTTCAAAACGGCCATCTCTTCTGTGCACAATATGCCCGAAATACGAAAGAATGCGCTGGTGACATATGGTAGACAGACGGGTCCAACGGGATAAATTCAAACTTGGTTAGGCCATGTATAAAAGGAAAGGAACCACCAACAGTTTCATAAGCGATTACAGGGAGACGCCCCTTGGGCTAGGCTTTTATCTTATAGAACCTATTGAAACGTAATTTGGGACACTAATGCGAAATCAAAATGTTGGTTACCGTCCGCCCACTCATCTTCCTTAGCTCCTAGTCGAGTCAGCGCAGACATCTTAAGACTTTCATGAATATTTGAATATTTAACACGACTGCGTCAAAGGGTGTCGACAGGCTTGTTTGTTCACCGCCTGAAGCGCGACGTCAAAGGGAAAGGGACTTCTGATGTTGCCTTTCGATGTATCGGCAAATAACTATCCCTTATAAATAGAGTCCATGTCGTCAATACAGAGTTGAGAATGGGTGAAACATGCTAACATTTTACAAACCACATTTGAATTCTACTTTGTAAATAACGGGTAGAGGTATTAACTTGAAATTAATTATACAATACTCATGTTTGTCTAGCAACTGTAAAAATATAAGTAGGTACTCGTATATTCATTCAAAAACTGTGGATACCTGTGAGCTACTTTCCGTTGACATACATAGAATCATGAAATTTGTTAAGATATAGTACAGTCTCACAACAGAAGTAAAAGAAAATAAAATAATTAAAAAGATCTCATTTCCATTTCTAACGACATGTTACTTTATTTCTTAAAATAAACCCCCAAAGCGCCCAAGTCAAGCAAAGTTTTGCCAACAAAATGAACTTACAAATTTCGGTTCTAGCTGAAAATCAGTGCAGGTGTCTAACACCTCAGCGTAATGCTGAGCCAGCGACCGTGTCGCTTTTGCGAAGACAAACTGAACACTGATGATGTATTTTTCATGTCTGTGTTATTGTTTCATTTTTATAAAATTGTGTGTATGCTCTTATTATATGTCTTGCAAAAAGGAATAAAAATGTCTTCTTTCTTTCCTTAAATTTTAATTACAATTTTTGTACGGAACATTTGTAATTTACGCTCATTAACTTAACAAGCTGAATTAGTTAAGTGGGTTAAACACGGAGTAAACCAAGCAGACACAGCCCTCTACACTAGGCTATATAATCGGGCGTAGAATTATGCAACAGGGCAAAAAGCAATTCAAATGCCGCTCGCGTACTCCGCTGCATTTGGGTATCTGCATACCAATATAAATGCAATTCATGAGGATGAAGAAATATTACAAGCACGCAAGCTTGATGAAGAGCGAGGTCGTTTCAGATTTGAAATAGTAACATCAATATTAGCTCTCCCATGCTGGTCTGGGGGTGAAGAAAAAACATAAAATGTACCAGTTGCATCTGTTCCCGCGCACATGGTAAAAGCCCATCGAGGGAATGGGCGAAAATCGTAGGAATCATGTTATAGGCCAGGGATGGCGAACCTCCAGAAGAGCGGGATCCGCGCCCTTTATAGTAATGGGGGATCTCAACGCGAAATGTTCCGCGTGGGGGTCCCCCGTTACGGATGTGAGGGGCTCGACGCTGCGTGATTGGGCTGCAATGTGTGGGCTCGAAGTGCTCAACAGGGGCAATAGATACACCTGTGTACGGAGGCAGGGGGGATCTGTCGTGGACGTCACGCTCGCGTCCCCTGCCCTCGCCGCACGTGTATCAGACTGGCGAGTTGCAGAGGGGGTCGAATCCCTCTCTGACCACCTCTACATCCGAATGAGGGTCTCTACATCCAACTTCTCTGGTGGAGCGCCTAATCAAAATGCCAGACAGCGGAGCACCGGCTTCCGGAGATGGACCCTGTCCAAATTGGACGTTGACATGGCTGAAGAAGCGGCCATGGTGCAGGCCTGGTGCATCCCCTTACCGTCCAACGCGGGGATAGATGAGAGGGCCCTCCACTTTCGCGCAACGGTAATGAAGGTGTGCGACGCCTCGATGCCTCGAGCACGCCAACCACCGCTTAAAAAGGCAGTCTACTGGTGGTCCGCGGAGATTGCTTCCCTCCGCGCCATTAGCAACCGGGCGCGCCGGGCCTACACTCATTACCGCAGGCGAGCCCACACCACCACGGAGGAAGAAGAACGCCTCCACGAAGCGCTCTTAGTGGCCAAGACGGCGTTGAAAGTGGCAATCGCCGATGCTAAAGAAAGGGCTCACGAGGAGTTCTTGGCTACCCTTGATGATGACCCGTGGGGGCGTCCATACCGCATCATTAGAAATAAGATGCGGCACGCCCCTGCGCTGGGGAGTATGGAACCGGAACTTCTCAACAGAATTGTCACCGGCCTCTTCCCGGAGGCATTACCTTTTGACCCGCCGGTCATGACTGCGCCGACGGCAGAGCCAGAATCGCGACCGGAGGTCCCCCTCATCACGGATGACGAGCTGACGGGGGTGGTCGACCGAATCCGACGCACTAAGAAGGCGCCAGGGCCGGACGGGGTCCCTGGGAGGGTGTTGGCGATCGCTATGAAGCATCTTGGAGACCGGCTCAGGTCCCTCTTCGACGACTGTCTTCGAGAGGGACGATTCCCGAGCTGTTGGAAGGAAGGGAGATTGTGCCTGTTCCGGAAGGAGGGTCGACCACATGACTCGCCCTCCGGACACAGGCCAATCGTCCTATTGGATGAGGCCGGGAAGATGATGGAGCGCATTATCGCCTCCAGGATCTCCCGGCACCTATCAGAGACGGGCCCGAATATATCGGACCGCCAATTTGGCTTTAGGGGAGGCTATTCCACAATAGATGCCGTTTCCGCCTTGCGGGAATTCATCCAAAACGCAGCGGCAAGAGGGGAAGGAGTATTGGCGATTTCACTGGACATCGCCAATGCTTTCGGAACCCTCCCCTACAGTGTTATTAGCGAGGCCCTCCGATACCATGGGGTGCCTCTCTACCTGAGAAATCTGGTAGAACATTACCTTACAGACCGGGTGGTGCTCTACCAGAACAATGACGGCCGAATGGTTCGGCATGCCATGGAGTGCGGCGTTCCACAGGGGTCGGTTCTCGGACCACTCCTGTGGAATGTCGGATTCGACTGGGCTATTCGCGGACACTTGCTCCCACGAATGGCCATCTTCTGCTATGCGGATGACACAATGGTGGCCGTTCGCGGGAGCGATTGGCAGGAGGTAATGCGCAGGGCAACCGTAGGGACCGAACTGGTTATCGGACGCATTGAAGCACTAGGCCTCAGGGTTGCTCTGCCCAAGACTGAGGCGGCATTATTCGGAGGCAATAGATGGTGTCTGCCAGCCGAAGCCTCCCTTTGCGTACGTGGAGAGACGATCCAGATTAAGGCTCAGATTAAATACCTAGGCCTTATTCTGGATCGCAAATGGACATTCGAGGCCCATTTCCGCCAGTTGGTTCCGCGTGTTGTGGGCGCAGCATCGGCTCTGAGCCGACTATTGCCCAATATTGGTGGTCCTAAGGCAGCCTGTAGAAGACTGTACGCGGGGGTAGCTAAAAGCATGGCTCTCTATGGCGCTCCCATTTGGTACGATAGACTAAATGGGAGGACGAAGGCCTTGCTGCGACGGCCCCAACGGGTCGTCGCTATAAGAATTATCCGCGCGTACTGCACAGTAGCGTGGGCTACAGCTTGCCTCCTCGCCGGCACTCCGCCATGGGAGCTGGAGGCCGGGGTGCTTGCGGAGACGCATCGAGCAAAAGTGGAAGCCAGAGCCCGAGGCGACCGCCTTGCTCCGCAAGAGGTGGAGCGGTTCCGGCGACTCGCACAGACACGCATGCGTGACCGCTGGAAAGAGCTGCTGGAGGGTTCCCTCTATGGGACCAGAACCATAGGGGCAATCCTCCCGCATTTTCAGAGCTGGCTGGACAGAGAGCATGGCGCTCTAACTTACAGGCTTGTGCAGGTAATGACCGGACACGGATGCTTCGGTCACTACCTGCACAGGATAGGGAGGGAGCAGAGCGAGCTGTGCCATGAGTGCGGCGATCCTGATGACACGGCACAGCACACCCTCCAGGTGTGCAGTCACTGGGAGGGGGATCGCCGCAACATGGTTGCCGCCATTGGAGTGGTGGTGGATCTCTCGCTGCACAGCGTAATCACAGCCATGCTGAGCAGTGACAGATCCTGGCAGACGGTGGCTTCCTTTTGCGAGGACGTAATCTTGCAGAAGGAGGCCAGTGAGCGGGAGCGCGAGGAAGATGCCCACGCGCCCCTGCTCCGGCGCAGACGAATGGGGCGAAGGCGGCGGCTGTTCGCTGCCCGCCTGAACCCCTAGCGGGACCGGCGGGCGGGAGACGGGGATCTCCTGCTCGCATGCATTTGCATGGTCCTCTACGTCTGGGAAGGGGGGTGCTAGACTCCCTCTTCCTAGATGCGGGTGGCCCTGGTGAAAGCCGGGGCAGCCGGGGGGCGCCGTCGGCTGGAATCTCCGGGATCACACGGCGCCTTCCCAAACCTGGCAAGCGGGCTTTGCCGGAGTGTTTTTAGTGGGTATGCTCCCCCCGCCCCTTTCCGTGCGGAAAGAGGCCGGGGGAGAGAGTCCCACATAACCATCCGGGCCTCCCCGGACCCGGTGGTACTCGTAAAGAGTTTTCACTCCGTTAAAAAAAAAAAAAAAAAAAAAAAAGGGATGGCGAACCAATGGCACGCGTGCCACTGTTGGCACGCTTCATAATAATTTGGGCACGCCAATAAAAAAAAGGTTTATTTTTGTCCATTAAATTTAAGATTCCAACTTAAGATTCTTTTATTATGAAATAGGACGGAAAACGGACAATCATCCTAAACGTGGTCTTAAGGTTATGTTACCTTAGGCTCGGCCTACCCCGTACGGGATATGGACGTGATTTGTATGTATGTATGTATGTATATACATATATGTATGTATGTAATATTAGCTACTGTTGAGAGCGTGGACTGTAGGAGCTATTGATGGTTAAATAAAGCTTTGCTGTTTCACCACTGAGTTTATTATTATAAAGACACCTTAACACACACGATTATTACAACAAGACAAGAAGTTCAAGACACCATTAACCCATGGAATCGCCATGATGGAACGGAAGTAGAGTGGGGAGGCAGGCTTTGCCAACATAATAAATGTAAACTTTGTGTTGCCAGCAACATACTGCGGCCCAGGAAAAGTATATATCACTCAATCTTTTAAGAAAAAATCAATATAACGAAATATTAACAACCAGGAGGAACTGAACGCTCGCTAGTCTATAACATAACTTATGGCACATAAGAACAAATCTATACTCTGAACATTCTACAGGTAACATGAAAATAAACTAAGTTAAAGCAAACACTTGTATTAATTTACCTAACTTCTATCAGTCCCTATGTGTGAGTAACAAAGTTTAAAATATAACATCATAAATTCTTAATATAATGGAACACAGACATTATACTTTTAATTATTTCAATTTGTACTAATAATTTTGACAAACTAATTAAGAAAGGATCACTCTTATCCTATGAACAATAGCGCAATAAAAACAAGTGTAATATTGCTATTACAAATATTACAATAGGTAGTAAGTACACTTATCCCTTGCAACGACCTAGGTACACAATTTACCATCAGCTGTTTTGAGCTGAAAAGCTAAAAATAAAAAACAGTACACATAACATTTCAAATTACTATTCAACAGGCATTACACTTATACCTATGACCTAGTATACCATTTACAATCAGCTGCTTTATAAGCTGAAAGGCTAAAATAAAGAAAAGTAGGTACACATACAATTATGAAATTATTATTCAATGGGCAGTACACTTATACTTTGCAATGACCTATTATACAGTTTACCATCAGCTGTTTTCAGCTGAAAGGCTCTCACCTTATCATCTTTGCCGGGAAATACCTTTACAACCCGTGCCATGGGCCACACCAAAGGTGGAGCATTAGGCTCCCTCATGAGAACCAGTTTACCTACAGTAACGTTAGGCACAGAATCACACCATTTAGGCCTATTTTGCAGTGTATTTAAGTAGTACTTGTACCAAGCCTTCCAAAATCGTTGTTGTAACTGAGTACATTGTTGCCAGTAATCTAATCTATTGACTTTACTGTCAGAAATGTCTCTCTCAGGGTACATAGTTAATGATGTGCCTACTAAAAAGTGCCCTGGAGTAAGGTAGCAGTAGTCATTTATGTCCTCAGACAAAGGCAAAATTGGGCGTGAGTTTAATACAGCCTCTATTTGACAGAGTACAGTACTAAGCTGCTCATAGGTAAGTACAGCATCTAAAACAATTCTTTTTAAATGATACTTCATGCTTTTCACAGTCGATTCTGCAAGTCCCGCAAAGACAGGAGCGTAGCTAGGTGTAAAATGGAATTTAATTCCTTCTTTAGCAGAATATGCTTGCACAATCGCCTGGTGATCAGCAGAGTTATTTAGCTTGTATAGCTCAACTAGCTGGTTCCTTGCCCCACGGAAGCATCCACCGTTATCGCAAAATACGTCGCTGGGCAATCCACGCCTACTTACAAATCTTTTAAAGGACGCGAGAAAAGCCTCTGTAGTGAGATCTGAAGTCAGCTCAAAGTGAACTGCCTTCGTAACAAAGCAAACATAAACACAAACATATCCTTTGCTTTCTAAGGACTTTCTTACTCTCGAATTCTTGACGCGGACTGGCCCAGCGAAGTCTATACCTATTTTTTGAAAGGGTCTGGCTGACGTTACGCGGTCACGAGGCAAGGACCCCATCAGCTGTTTCGCTGCACTAGCTTTGAGCCTGAAACAAACCAAGCATTTATGAGTCACTTTTTTGACTTGTCGAATACCGTTTATCAACCAGTATTTTTGATTTAAATTCGATAACAGCGACTTAGGCCCTGCGTGCAATAGCCTAATGTGCTCACTCTCTATAATGAGAGTCGTTATACGGGAATTTTTAGCCAGAATAATTGGATGTTTCTGTGACAGTGGTATATCTGAGTTATCTAGCCGCCCGCCTACTCTTAGCAATCCAGCCTCATCTAAAAATGGATGTAGGCCTTTCATGGGCCCTCGCATGACGTTGCCTTTTCGCAGTGACTCTACCTCGCCACTGTAATGAATAGATTGTTCATTTTTTATTATTAAATGCAACGCATGTTGTAACTCATCAGGACTAAGTACCTCATCCTTTATCTTATTGTCATTTTTTAAATTGTGACAAAATCTAATAACATAGGCTATTACACGTGTCATTTTTCCTATATCAGAAGACCTATTTAGTATTTGAAAGAAGTCATTGCATGTAACTGTTGTAAGTACCACCTTGGATTGATCAGCTTTCATTTCAGGTAAGTTAGCAGGTAAGTCAACACCTTTATTATTATCAAACTTATAATCCCCTTGTAGGAACTTCGGCCCCTTCCACCAGAGGGCGCAGTTGGGAAGCTCCTGTGGACTAATGCCCCTGCTAATTAGGTCAGCAGGGTTGTCAGCCGATGGTACATACAGCCAGGTCCATGTGTTCGTTTTTTGCTGAATCACAGCTACTCTGTTAGATACATATGCTTGTAGGCGAGTAGTTTCTGAATTTATCCATGCTAAAGCTATCTGTGAGTCAGTGAATAAGTACACATTATCAATGTGTACAGTCTTGGACAATGTGTCATATACCCTTTCCACTAAAATTGACAAAAGCAAGGCAGCATTAAGTTCTAACCTAGGAATTGTTAGTGGCTTCGCACGTGGGTTTACTCGCGACTTTGAACAGAGTAGATGTAATTCAGCCATACCTGCCTCGTCGACCACGCGTAGGTATATACAGCACCCGTACCCTGTCGTACTGGATGCGTCAGCAAATCCGATCAGCTGTACAGCTCTCGCACTGTTGGTAGGAATGTGTCGCCTTATACTATGTAGTAATAATACTACTAACTTACGAAAATAGGCCTGCAGCCGGTGTTTGTAGGTTAGGTACATGTTGACAGTCCATTCTCACAAACGAACATACTTCGCAACGAACACACACGTGAAACACAATCCACAGCCCTTCATTACTTAGTAACACACATTTTGAAAGCGAAATACATAGTATCTGAATCAAAATTATAGAAAACAAACAACACGTTTTGGTACACAGTTTTAGCCTCCGTGTGTGAAAACCACAAGACGAAATTACATAAGATTATATATTTAGAATCAGAAAAATAAGATCTATCCGAATATCATATCGTTTCCGCGAATTTTGAGACTATTTTGGATAAATAACCTCGTTTCGAAAATCTAACTTTCACTAGTGCTGTCACCGACCTCGACTGACCTACATCATTTTACCGACTCGATCCTACTGAGTTATTTCCAAAATCCCACGTCATCTTAATAGTAGGCTTCGGTTTATAATCACTCCTGCTACCCCTTAGACATAAAATAATTAAATCAATAGCTCAAATTGGATATCGATCTTTTGCTAAATCGGTCGATTGCGGCATAGTTTTGCCCTCATCCCTTAGCGAGCTGTCAAGTCAGTCGCATTTCGGTAGCCAGGCGGAGCGCACGCCGTTTGCTCTTCGAGCTGTCACATTCGGGAGCGGCGCGATGAGTTCGTGATCCGTTCCATACTTTATTTCGCCCATTGTTGTGTAATGTGTGTAGTGAACCCAGTGCAGTGATGCGTTGATTGTGCGAATCAGTGGCCCCCTCTGGGCGCGGCAACCTCTATTTCCCCACGCGTATTTGAGACGCGGCGACGACACACGGGCGTGGCTACCGATCTGCGGCTCACGCCGCGGCTTATCCAAGCCCCTCAGCGCGATAGATGCGCGACACATACCGACGCTTTTGCTGGGCGTCCGCACTGCCGTAGGCCTCCGTCAAGGAGTGCCCCGCGCGCGGGCCCCCCTCGCGCGGCGCGACGCCAAGGACGTGCGGCGCCGCCCAGGTGCCAAGCGCCACCCCAACCTCTGCAGGACGATGCGCGCCTGCGCAGCGCATTCGCCACCTGCGGCCCCCTAACGCCACCTGCGGCCCCCTAACGCCAGCTAGGCTGGTGCAGCGGATCAGCCCGCCGTCGGGCCTTCGTGCGATTGATGGTTGATCCGCCGCCTGGATCACCTTTATCCACATCTCATCGGCATCAAGGATACCCCGAGGACTCGTCACGTTTCGGCGACGCCCGAAGTGTGAACCCCGTGAGTACATTCCATTTAAATCTGGCCAGTAGTGCGCGCGTGTTACCTTAAGGGGCACGGGCCCCCGCGTCCGTCCTTTCGTAGGGTGCACCCATCTCGGCTTTAACGTTTAGATTTATGCAAATAAGATATTGTTCCACTGCGGCCGTAACCGCCATGTCGCGGGGATGTGTATAATAAACCATGTGTTAATCTACTTGGTGGTATCATTGGCAAGGAACCCGTTCCCCTAGTCGTAAGCCTACACACGGCCCTTGAGCCAAAAGTTCAGCTTTATCCGAGACAATTCCGGCAAAGTATTTCCATCATTTAGCTTGTTTGTTGTGTATAATATGAGAGCTTGATCAACCGCCAAACTGGTAGCGTCATTCCGACCCCAGTAGAGCCTACACAAAGCACAATTGCCCTCTTTTTCCTTTCTATACACGATAGCGTGTTATAATATAAAATAAAACCCACTTTTATACACGACAATATGGCGCCCGAGTAATATCACCTAGGCTTACCGGCTGGAGCGATCCTCACCAATGATACACACTACATATTTTAGTTATTGTGTTAATTGTTTGAATACACTAATTAACAGGCGAATGAGAAGTTAGCTGGCCAAGCATTTACTTTATTTTTTATTTTAGTCCACTATAGACACTATAGTGTTGACAATTATATTTTTTTTGCAGCAACTGCATTGCGGCGTTGCTTGAACTTAAATTCATTTTAATCAAATTAATATTGGCCGCTACTTTCCATACAGCCTCACCTTGTTAATACTTTAATTTCATTGCTGCTATAGCATTATATAGTAAAATATTATACTGCCATGTCTGATGAGGAAAACTTTTGTGAAACGGAAAACGACACCGCCGCTACCGCGTCGCAAGCTCCATTTACGCCTTCCTATAGGAACATAAATACCGGTTCGCGAGGTCATCAAGTCCCACACACCACCCACCCTTTGACAAATACCACCATGTCACACCCTCATCACACTCCAATACCAACCCCACGTAGATATGTTCCAAAATATGAAAACGAACAACCAAGCACTAGTGAGAGGTTCATACAAGTAGTACGTGAGGAAAACCTGAGGTCGTGGAATTTAAAATTTACAGGCGAATCGGATATTACGGATTTCTTCCTGCGGATCGATGACTTTATGCGCAGCAGGGAAATCTCTGAAAACAAAGTTCTAAAATGCTTTTCAGACCTGCTGGGTGGAAAGGCGCTTGACTATTATAGACAGATACGCGACGATGTTACCACACTTCACGAACTGACACTTAAATTTAAAATATTTTTTTCACCAGTCGACAGCGACTTTGTGTTGGAAAAAGCAATTAGAGATCACAAACAATCATCAGGTCAGCAACTTAGCATGTACATTCTAGAGATGAGTACGATGAATTCTAGGCTCACTACACCGTTAAAGGAAAGTAGCCTTATAGAGATCATAAAGCATAATATCTCTTCAGACTATGCTCACCTGCTGGCTGTTAGTGATGTCAATAGCTTGGAACAACTTGTTTCATTAGGAAAACGTTTTGAAGCTTATGCTGGCCCACCTTCTGGTTCATCGATGGTAAAACAACCAAAACACCATAAACATGTAACAGTTGTAAACTCACAGTTTCAACGGAAAGTAAATACCCCAGTAATATGCAGGAAGTGCAAAAGACCTGGTCACTCGTACAGGCAGTGCCGCACTGTTCCTGGTATTATTTGTTTTCAATGTGGTGAAAAAGGTGTTCTATCATCGACTTGTCCGAAATGCCATCCGCAGCAACAACATAAATCTGGTCCCACACCACAACCAATTACAAAAAACTAATATGTACCGGAGCGACTAAGAAACCTACAAACACATCACATTTAGGTACAGTCACTCCGGCCATAGCACTTATAGAAGGAGATAACAGGATTTTTGTAGAGTTTGACATTTCGGATAAATCATACCAAGGACTATTGGATACTGGAGCCAACATGTCAATAGTAGGCAATGACTTTCACAACCAGTTGCTAACACTGGGTTTTCATTTGCAACCGTCTACTACGACGGCAAATTGCGCTAACGGTTCTGAGGTAGAGGTCATTGGATATCTATTTTTACCAGTAAAATTCAATAACAAAATTCATAATATAAAATTTTTAGTAATACCATCAATAACAAATGACTTCATTCTGGGCATGGATTTGATTCTTAAAATTGGTTTACATAATCTATTGAAGAAGTATAGGCACCAAACGTCAGACAATAACACAAAGTATACTCACCAAGTGGATGGGGTTTGTGCTATCGTACCCAGACAAGAGTTAACACCAACAGAGTCCATTCAACTAGATAAACTTATAAATAAATTTAAATCCATATCCACAGATACCAAAGGCTTAGGTAAGACAGATATTGTAGAGCACAAGATAATAACGCGCGGCTCTCCGATCAAACAACGGTACTACCCTTTATCGCCAGTTAAATTAAAAGCTTTAAACGAGGAAGTAGACCGGATGCTTCAGCTAGGCGTTATAGCTCCATCAAAGTCACCTTGGTCGAACCCAGTGGTTATGACACCAAAAAAAGATGGTACACTAAGATTTTGCCTGGACGCTAGAAAGCTTAACGACGCCACAGTTAAAGATTCCTATCCGTTGCCTTATATTAGCTCCATTTTAGATAATTTAAAAGGCGCTCGTTATCTGACGTCCATAGATTTATCGGCTGCATATTGGCAAATTTCTCTTTGTGACTCCGATGACTCCGATGGTTCCGGAACCTCATGCCAGAAAACAGCATTTGTAGTACAGGGCCGTGGCTTGTTTGAATTTAAACGCTTACCATTCGGTTTATCGAACGCTGGCTGCGAGCTGCAGCGTTTAATAGACTCTTTATTCCAGCACAAATATGACGAAAAAATATTCGGCTATTGCGATGATCTATTAATAGCAACTAGCACTTTTAAGGAACATTTGGAGATTCTTAATGATGTTTGTGAAACGTTGGATAGAGCGGGTCTGACAGTAAATTTTGATAAATGCGAGTTTTGTAAAGAACAGTTAAGATACTTGGGTTATGTAATAGGGTCTCAAGGTCTCATGACCGACCCCCTCAAATTAGATTGTATAAAGAATTTCCCGAGACCAGCAACAGCAAAACAACTCCGCGCTTTTATCGGTCTCTGCTCGTATTACCGTAGATTTGTTAACAACTTCTCAACCATAATCGCACCAATGACGGCTCTACTAGGCAAACGGAAAGGCAAAGACGCAGTTGCTTGGGGTGGAGAGGCCGAAAGTTCATTCATGGCCCTAAAAACAGCTCTCACCCAGGCACCCGTGCTAGCCTGCCCGGATTTCACGAAGCCATTTCAAATACATTGTGACGCATCATCAGTCGGCATTGGTAGCGTCCTCGTTCAGGAGATAGACGGTTGCGAGCACCCCGTAGCATTTCATTCACGCCTCCTGTCCAAGACAGAAAGGAATTACAGTACGACGGAGCGTGAATTGCTGGCCGTGGTAGATTCAGTTAACCATTTTCGTCCTTACATTGATGGCAGCCATTTCGAAATTGTAACAGACCATATGTGTCTAAAGTGGTTAAAAACTCTAAACAACCCTTCAGGAAGATTAGCGCGTTGGGCGATGCAGCTGTCATGTTTTGATTTCGAAATACGACATAAAAAAGGGCTCTTACATGTAGTTCCCGACGTACTTTCGCGTGCCGAAGTCAAAGCAGTACAGTTCATAGGAGGTTCTACTTCGGGAGATGACTGGTACAACAAATTATACAACAATGTACAGTCAAATCCAGCCTTCCATAAAAATTATATAATTAAAGATAACACCTTGTTCCGGTTTAGTAAACCCTCACACGAACTCCAAAGCGAAAACTCGTGGAAGATAGTAATACCGCGCGAGCTCGTGTTAGAGTGTATAAAAGAAAACCACGAGGTGGACGCAATACACCCAGGCACTTATAAAACTCTACAAAAAATTAAACAACATTACTTTTGGAAAGGTATGCACGGGGATATTACCACTTACGTTGCTAATTGCGAAAAGTGTAAAGCTTATAAATATTCCAATAATGCACCCCATGGGCTTATGACTAACCCAAAGCAAATGGACCAACCAATGCATACCTTGTCAATCGATTTAATAGGACCATTAGTAAAGTCATATTCAGGTCATATTTACATACTTTCAATTGTAGACGTTTTTACAAAGTATTGTTGGTTACATCCCCTTAGGACAGCCACAACTAAGACCATCACATCTTTCATAGAGTCAGAAATCATACTTAAAGAAGGCACCCCTTGCGTTATAATTTGCGATAACGCGACTATTTTTCAGAGTAAGGACTTTAAATTATTTTGTAAACAACTATCTATCCCCAAGATATTTTACAACGCATATTATTCGCCGCAATCTAACACTATTGAGCGCTATAACCAGTCTATCCAGACCTGCCTAGCCATTTTGGTAGAGCAAGACCAAAGAAACTGGTCAAAATTTTTGCCCAAAATCCAGCTTTCACTTAACACCACTGTAAACATAGCGACAGGTTACACACCACATTTCTTGGCCAGAGGTCGTGAAATCGTCACGGATGGTTCCTTGCATAAAATAAAAGGCAATGCACCTACTTCGCTAGACGATCTTCAGCTTACAAATAGGGATAGTAGAGCTACTTCCTTACAAGAACTCGCAGAAATTTTCCTTAAAGTCGAATCCGCGTTGACTAAAGCGTATAAGCAAAACGCAAACAGGTACAATTTGCGCCGACAACAACTTAGACTGAACGTAAATGACATAGTCTGGCGTCGCAATTTTGTACAGTCCAACGCAGCCAAATTCTTTTCAGCAAAGCTAGCACCGAGATTTGTCAAATGTAGAGTTCACAAACGACTATCCGATGTTATCTATGAGCTGGAAGAACTAGCCACTGGAACTGTAGGAAAATATCACGCGAAAGATATTATTAAAGTGCCAATAGGTGTCTGACTGTCGTATGTTTACTGTGTATAGTGTATTGTGTAAAACTATTATTTACCCATACTTCGACAAGCAACAATCGAGTATGGACCCTTTTTTTTGACACAAAATCTAAAGATTTTGTAACCGCATCTCCCTAGGATCCAGGAAATGCTATTTGTAATAACCTGAGACTTTCAGTCTCTCAGAAAAACTCATAATTTGACCACGTGGTACCACAATGTTATTCAACAATTAGCGGTAGAGTTCTTCATACTTATGAAACCTACACGCGCGACAGCTGAGTAGAACTGCAGTCTCTCAAGCTATCTTTAGGCTATAATGTAGAGTTAGAATGCATGAAGTAGAGATACGTGTACAGCGATACTATTAGCTTAGCATTGAGGAATGATATTGAGGAATAGTATTAATAGGGCCGGCCAATGTTTAATTTAAGTAAGCAGTTTAAGCACGCATGGTAGAGCACTAAGGAGAGTATAGGATATTATTGATAGAGCACTTAAGAGAGTCTAAGATATTTATGGTAGAGCGGATAAGAGGATGATTTAAGAACGTTGAAACATGAAATAGGTTATAGGCAGTCGCTTTCAGCAGATATTAGATAGAGCATGCCATACTTAGCACATAAAATAGTTCTAGAATTTGATTTGAAGCTGAAAATTAGTTCAATGGGGATTTAGAAGTTTTTTTTTCCGACTGACACGGCTGTATCGGTTACCCCAAGGTTTAACCTTTTGTTTGCAAAGGGGGTATTGTAGTAATAATACTACTAACTTACGAAAATAGGCCTGCAGCCGGTGTTTGTAGGTTAGGTACATGTTGACAGTCCATTCTCACAAACGAACATACTTCGCAACGAACACACACGTGAAACACAATCCACAGCCCTTCATTACTTAGTAACACACATTTTGAAAGCGAAATACATAGTATCTGAATCAAAATTATAGAAAACAAACAACACGTTTTGGTACACAGTTTTAGCCTCCGTGTGTGAAAACCACAAGACGAAATTACATAAGATTATATATTTAGAATCAGAAAAATAAGATCTATCCGAATATCATATCGTTTCCGCGAATTTTGAGACTATTTTGGATAAATAACCTCGTTTCGAAAATCTAACTTTCACTAGTGCTGTCACCGACCTCGACTGACCTACATCATTTTACCGACTCGATCCTACTGAGTTATTTCCAAAATCCCACGTCATCTTAATAGTAGGCTTCGGTTTATAATCACTCCTGCTACCCCTTAGACATAAAATAATTAAATCAATAGCTCAAATTGGATATCGATCTTTTGCTAAATCGGTCGATTGCGGCATAGTTTTGCCCTCATCCCTTAGCGAGCTGTCAAGTCAGTCGCATTTCGGTAGCCAGGCGGAGCGCACGCCGTTTGCTCTTCGAGCTGTCACATTCGGGAGCGGCGCGATGAGTTCGTGATCCGTTCCATACTTTATTTCGCCCATTGTTGTGTAATGTGTGTAGTGAACCCAGTGCAGTGATGCGTTGATTGTGCGAATCAGTGGCCCCCTCTGGGCGCGGCAACCTCTATTTCCCCACGCGTATTTGAGACGCGGCGACGACACACGGGCGTGGCTACCGATCTGCGGCTCACGCCGCGGCTTATCCAAGCCCCTCAGCGCGATAGATGCGCGACACATACCGACGCTTTTGCTGGGCGTCCGCACTGCCGTAGGCCTCCGTCAAGGAGTGCCCCGCGCGCGGGCCCCCCTCGCGCGGCGCGACGCCAAGGACGTGCGGCGCCGCCCAGGTGCCAAGCGCCACCCCAACCTCTGCAGGACGATGCGCGCCTGCGCAGCGCATTCGCCACCTGCGGCCCCCTAACGCCACCTGCGGCCCCCTAACGCCAGCTAGGCTGGTGCAGCGGATCAGCCCGCCGTCGGGCCTTCGTGCGATTGATGGTTGATCCGCCGCCTGGATCACCTTTATCCACATCTCATCGGCATCAAGGATACCCCGAGGACTCGTCACGTTTCGGCGACGCCCGAAGTGTGAACCCCGTGAGTACATTCCATTTAAATCTGGCCAGTAGTGCGCGCGTGTTACCTTAAGGGGCACGGGCCCCCGCGTCCGTCCTTTCGTAGGGTGCACCCATCTCGGCTTTAACGTTTAGATTTATGCAAATAAGATATTGTTCCACTGCGGCCGTAACCGCCATGTCGCGGGGATGTGTATAATAAACCATGTGTTAATCTACTTGGTGGTATCATTGGCAAGGAACCCGTTCCCCTAGTCGTAAGCCTACACACGGCCCTTGAGCCAAAAGTTCAGCTTTATCCGAGACAATTCCGGCAAAGTATTTCCATCATTTAGCTTGTTTGTTGTGTATAATATGAGAGCTTGATCAACCGCCAAACTGGTAGCGTCATTCCGACCCCAGTAGAGCCTACACAAAGCACAATTGCCCTCTTTTTCCTTTCTATACACGATAGCGTGTTATAATATAAAATAAAACCCACTTTTATACACGACAACTAATAGGATGCATGATAGCCAAACCGTTAGCAAATTCCAACCACTCATTAGCAAGGTCACTCGGTATGCGATCATCCCAGCCAACATTGTGAGACCAGATTTTTTGTATAATACTTTTGGCTCTTATAACAATTGGACTGGCAAATCCCATAGGATCATAAAATTTTGATATATAGCTAAGGATTGCCCGCTTTGTTAGTATATTTTTATCAAAAGCCTCTGGACTGTTAATAGTGAAGCAGTCCTTTTTTACATCAAGTGTTAGACCTAAAGCCTTCATACTAAAATTATCTTTTTGAAAATCAAGCTCACTGAATTGTTGTTCAGCTTCGGGTATGTCAGATAAAATGGCAGGTGTATTCGATGCCCACTTATGTAAACTAAAGCTCCCATAGCTTAACAATTCACATATTTGTCTTTTAGCTTCAAGCAATTTGTGCATATCAGAACACGAATATAAAATATCATCAACATATGTGCAGTTTTGGATGATATAGGATGCAAGTGGCAATTCAGTCTCATACCTTTGTGCAAGTTCCCATAAGCAGCGTGTTGCCAAATAGCTTGAAGATTTCATACCGTATGTGACAGTATCAAGACGAATGCATTTTATAGTTTGACCGGGATCGTCACGCCATAAAATGTTTTGTAGTGATGTATGTTCGGGATTTACTAAAACATTGCGAAACATTTTCTTTATATCAGAGCTCAAAGAAAATTCTCCAAATCTGAACAGCAAGACAATATCGAACAGTTCCTTTTGTACTGTGGGCCCATTTAATAAAATATCGTTCAATGAGACCTTTTTATTAGTTCTCATAGAAGCATCATATACCACTCGCGTACGTGTGCTTTTACTATGCTCGTTTATGACAGCATGATGTGGCATAAAATAAATAGGGTCTTCATTGAAATTATATGAACCAATATCTACATAGTGCCCATGTCCGAGCTGAACATATTCGTGGACAAAATTTTGATAGTCAGTGAGCAGATTCACATTTTTTTGCAGCCTTCGCTCAAGGCTGAGAAATCTGTGCAAGGCTAGGTCAAATGAATTGCCTAAAGTTTCATTAATTTTGCTTGTCTCAACTTTGATAGGCAAATCCACTTGAAATTTATTATTTTCTAATTTTACAGAATTAACAAAAATATTTTCAGCTAACTCTTGCTCTGAATCCCTTTCTATTAATAGCTCTGGAACGCGTTCTACCTCCCAAAGTCGTTTGATACTGTCACTAACATCTGAATCACATTTAGCACAAACAAGTGATACAACCTGATTTTTTATTATGTCTGATACCAGCGCTCCGGCGACGACATGGCCGAACTTGGTGTTGAGGATACACGGTGATGAAGGTTGAGGCTGTTTATCTAGGTCATTGCGCAGGTTGTGTGCTCCTTCAAGCGGCAGGGCCGGCAGGAGAACCTGGAAAAAGACATCGGCCCCAATCAACATATTTATCTCCGATGGCTGGTTAAACGTTGTATCAGCTAATGTGACTCCAGCAGGAATATTTATTCCCTCCATGCTGATTGGTGTTTGTGGTAATTCACATGTTATTTTATCTACCACATGACAGTTCACTAGTACCTTAAATTGGGATGTCAAAGAATGTACTTGTAGGGGAATGCAATAACTAATTTTGCTCTGGTTTGCTGTCACACCAATGAGGTTAATATCAGATCGCTCAGGTGTAAGCCCTAAGACCTCAATGGCTTTTGTGGTTATCAGTGACACTTGTGAACCAGAATCCAAGATACACTTGACGTGCACCTCCCTACCATTTTGAGCATATAATTTTACTCTTGCTGTTGGAATTAAAACATTGCTTGCGGAGGCTCCTGATAGGAGCACCACCGAGTTGCTTTCTCCCTCCGGGTGCAGCAAAGTGTGATGAGACTTTTTGCATATGCCGCACCGGAAGTGGAATCTACATTTCCCTACATGTGAGTTCAAACAAGTAGTACACAAGTTACTTTTATTCGCAAAGGACACTCTTTCCTTTGAAGGTAACAATTTAAATTTGGGACAAGAATATAATTTGTGATCAAAACACTTACAGTGGATACATTCCATGGGCGTCTTGGCTGCAGCTGTTAGTGCTACCTTACTCTTGTTGAACGGCATTGAAGTCGGCTGGCCTTTACCTGGGCCAGCATACTCCGGTTGGTTGTCCGTGTTCTCCAATGCAAGAGCCCGCTTGTCCATGTATGCTAAAAACTCGTCCACTGTTGGCTCCTGCTTTTGATCACGCTCCAGCTGGAATGCGCGCGCGCTGTACATGTCGATCTTACGCGTCAAAATACCCAGGAGCATAGGATCCCAGTAGTCGACCGCAGCATCCAAATTTTTAAGTGCTGCTAAGGTCTGCCGCACTACTGAAACCAAATTCCGTATGTCATTAGCAATGGGATATTTAGGCAATTTACCTAAATCCAGCAGAGTATTTACATACTCTGAAACGATTTTATACTTGTTATAAAACCTGTCGTTTAACAATTGCATTGCCTGATCATAGCTCTCACTTACAAGTGGGAGATTTTTTATCAACTCGTATGGCTGATCTTTGAGGAACGATCGCAGATAATATAATTTTTGTACATTATCCAGTCCCTTGTCGTTGTGAATTACTGATGTAAATATCTGTATGAAGGCTACATAATCCGAATATTTGCCCGTAAAGGTCGGTATGTTTATGTTAGGTAACTTGGCTCTAGGTTTACTACTGCAACCTGACTCCGAGGCACTTTGTTCAGCTACAGAACTGCTCTGTTGTTTAATATTAATACTAATACACTCGTTAAACACTGCTAAACAATGAAAATACTTGTTTTCTACCTCAGAGTAATCCTCTTTGTCCTCCGAATCTAATGACAAGATTTGCTTGTTGTAGTCCTCGTACTCTGCAAATGAATCGCGTAATCTATCGCGTTTTGCGATTAAAGCCTCGGGACGGCAAGACTTTACATTAGATTCGTCGGACACAAACGAAAACAATCTAGTAATTGTACCTTTAACATAACCGCGTCTAGCGATTATTTCTTTTGCCTCCATTTTAGTATACTTATACCAGCTTTTTATAACAATTAAATGCTAATTATCGCACAACTATTACACAGTCAATGAAATTTTAAAGCCCGCGACACAAACAAAATGGCGTAACAGGAATCCTTGTTGTTGTAGCCTCACGCGCCGACCGGGAGGGGACGCGACGCCGTCAGTGATGCCAACATTGCAAACGCGCTCGACGAACCAATCACATCGAAGTCTACTATTTTCTGACTTGAAACTGGAACGTATTTCCGCTGGCGTTCTTCTTTCTTGACAATTGATGAACTTTTTATTTTCGCACCAACTAATTATTTTAGATGATGAAATTTATGATTTTTCTCGCAGCACTTACTCTTCCTTGAATGAGTAGTAGGAATTTTCGGAGTAAGTATTTATGCTGAAATCCTTTTCTTCGCTTCGAATCTGAGATGCAATAACAATAATTGCCGTATCGCTTGCACTTGTTTGCAAGTTGCAGATTCACTTTCTTCTTGGTGTAATTTGTTCTTGTTCCCGTCTCAAATTTGAGACGCAGTATCGCTTGCAAGTTGTAGATTTTCGCCGTGATGAGTGAGGGTGAGGTTCGCTCGGTGAAATTATGTATCGCAGCAAATCTTGACGGTGAGAATGGACCAATGTTGAGAGCGTGGACTGTAGGAGCTATTGATGGTTAAATAAAGCTTTGCTGTTTCACCACTGAGTTTATTATTATAAAGACACCTTAACACACACGATTATTACAACAAGACAAGAAGTTCAAGACACCATTAACCCATGGAATCGCCATGATGGAACGGAAGTAGAGTGGGGAGGCAGGCTTTGCCAACATAATAAATGTAAACTTTGTGTTGCCAGCAACAGCTACTAATATAAGTTAAAAAGGGCTAAAATGGGCGTGTGCCGGCCATGTGTGCCGACGACACGACGAACTGTGGAGCATGCGCGTTCTGGACTGGAGACCCCGGCTAAGCAGAAGAAGTGTACGCAGACCACCTGCCCGATGGTCCGATGACATGAGGGAGACAGCAGGACCAGTCTGGAAGAGGGAAACGGGCAACCGTTCGGGATCGAGACGGATTGGAGAGGCGTATACACGCTGAAGAAGAAGAAGATAAGTTAATGTGTGTTGCTAGGGGCGACTGAAAAACAGTGTCTGTCTCCCAAGAGACTTAAGTCTGTGAGACACAGGCATATGCTGAGTCGTTTAAGTTTTTGCTATTTGGTTGCATTTTGCATGTGTTAATATGTATGTATCTTAAAAGCTGTAGACAAACACCACGGCTGTCTTAATCTCCACACCGGCACACAGTAACACAAGCACTTGCTTAGCAGTGGGATTAGCGAATATCACAGTGACAGCGATCCAAACGGACCTTGCACAAGGGATCCAGCTTTAACGTCGTTAATCAATTGTCAATACTTATTAATCTAATAATACTACTTTAATGGCGTGAGCAAATTTCAGTGAAACATAACCTCAAAATATGACAAAAGTTAAGAGGGGTTGGTACATGAGTTCGGGGGTGATCGATGAGTCAGTTAGTCAGCCGATGATGCATGCCCGTTAGTGCAGGAAATGCAATGTGCTGATGCGTCACTCGTCGGTCCTGTCACTGAGTCGCTACTACATAAGTTAGTAACCATAACTAACTACGAGTACTCAGATCAAAGACCTTATTAATTAAAATTTAAAAAAACTTAAATTTTAAAATGTTCAGCAGTAACTTATTAAACTCCAATCGATGTATCTGCCTGCGATACTTAATTATAAAATTGCCTAAAAAATCAATTTAGAAATAAGAGAGAAAACTGAGATGAGTATGTCACTCGCACAAAGCAAAGATACGAATAATTGAACGAACACAAAGCTTTTTTTGGTTTTCATTTAACGTAGGCAACAATAACAACTGAATATAATCTGCTATGGCCATAAACCACTTAACAAATTCAATGCCTGCAAACAAGAATATTTTTATGATTTTTTGCGTTGATACTCGAAGCAATTGAATTGAAGTAGTCTGGGATGAAAGCGAGCGTGCAAAATGAATAAGCGTAATTTGAAAGCTGCTTTAATATATAAAAGTGCTTTAAAATGTTGGGATACAAAAACCTTAAATGCAGGCTCTCGCTTAATTTCAATCTTTAAACCCCAAGCCTCGAATAACGCGAAAGCAAGTCATTAAATAAATGTAAATTGGACGAAGTTCATCGACACGTTTTTTCGGTGTTTACTTTGTCCATTATTCTAGGGGAAATATGCGTCATGATAAAGGTCATTGGACAAAGTATTCAAAGTGATGTTTCTACCAGTCATCAGACATTGCAATATCACTGTACAAGGTCATCAACCTTTATTCCCTCAAAAAGCCTACAGCATTTCCCGTCTCCGTTTTATTTCCAAAATACTTCGTGTTTCGTTTTATGTTCATTGTAACTTCAGTAAATAAGAAAAATGAAACTACTGACCTGTCTTAACACAGTTTCTCCCTCATCCTCATTAGTCGTACTTAATGAAGAATGAGGCATTCCCTTCCTCTTAATGCTCTCTCGGTGCCCGCAGTCAATAAGCGTTCTATACGTTAATATCGTAAGGATAGAAAAGCGTGGGCCAAAGGTCAGAGTGCAAACGGCGCTCCGTTCATAATTTCAAACACGTCATCTCCATAAGCCAATAACTCGCATAGACCCAATATTACAAGTACATATATGTATGTACAAAGGAATAAACCGATAGCATAGATGTGATTGTGTATGTTACATAAACATTAATGCAAATGCAGCAAATGAAGCATAGACAACGCTACGCGCAATCGTAGCGGCGCTACGTATTTCGTAGACGCAAGCTACACTGTGACGTAAACTGCGGAAGATGACGCTGGGTTTTATAAATTTAATCTGAAAGTAGTGTAACCTCTTTGGTTAACTTTCTTACTTAGGGTTATTACACCCGATACGGGTACAGAACGACACCGAGCGAGGTTTTATGTGTCCCAGATTCGAGCCTCATAATGTGTCAGACGCATTACTCTTAATCTAAGTCGACTTGCCCTCCTTTAAGAATATTTCGCTTTTTCTGGCGTAATACACGCTGGCAAAAAAGTTAGCATTTATTATGAAATAAAATTTAATTCGGGAGCTGTTTGTTAGTAATTGAGAATATTTGTCGTGCAGTGAAATTGTAACACAGCGGCGACACAAAAAGGTTTGATAAATATTTTTATTATATTTATAAAACAACATGGTTTATTTTTCATTTTTTAACTAGTGTTACACAGCTCTTCAAACCAATATCACAGAATAAATAATAATACTAACGTACCAATATCAGGTCTTAACATGCAAAAAAGGCGTTAAATGGAATTCACTTTCCAATCTAATACCATTTCAGTCTTTTATGTCGTATCTAATAGCGTAACATTTTCCTAGATCATTCCGTAATCTAGGTTTCACTTCTGTTTCCGACGAGATGAAATGAAATAATATCACTAAGCCCAGACGACTTCGCGAGCGGGTCCCAGCTATTAATCAATCTGTCAGGTCGACTGGCGCGACTCACACATCACTTCAACACTTACCACTTACTACTGCTAAGCTAAAAACAAAAGAATAAAGCAGAGCGAGAACCACAATGTCAAATTTTAATTAGTTTCTTGCGACGCGTCCTAGTTTTTTAAATTTCTGTTTGCACTACCCAATATGTTTAAGATGAAAGATCAAGGTGAAAGCCGAAGCTGGGGTATGAACCAAGAACGCACTTGTGCTATTTAAGTCTAACCTCATTTGCAATTTTAACCGCAACAACCAGACTCTACTTTTGAAAACGAATTTTCAATATTACTTGTTATGGATTCCACGTAAACAATTACACGTGTAATTTTTCTGCCGCTTAAAGTAGCGGCAATCCACAAACACAAAACCAGTTTGTTTAGCTTGCAGTTTACTGCAAGTCATCTTCATAGAGTTATATTATAATCTAATCACCAACCTACGCACTCAATACGAAAGAGCATTTCATGAAGTGTCGGTTTGCGTTCGGCATGTCGTTGGTATGTTGTTAGTACAGACAACCAATTCAATTCCTGCGCTACGATAAGCATTGTTATATACAAATAAAATTATTTAAGTATTTACAATGATAATGTTCTATGCCGTCTCAGTAATCAAATTGATTAACTGTGCGTGTGACTTGTGTTAAATGAAAACATCGCCAGCAACGGCTTCGTGGGTGTACGTCTACAACTGTTGTTGTACACAAACTGCAGTAGGTATGTAGGATGCACGAGTACCTACTCGTACTATGACGCATTTCCGTACTAATTTACTCTCTACACACGCTTTTTGCGGCCGTAATGACGTCGGCAAGAGATAGCAGCTGAAGCGCAAAAAGCAAAACCTTTGAGTTCTTTTCCCTCGCGCCAGCGTCAATTTGATATCGCGCGTAAGACGGTCTAGAGTTACCGCCACCCGAGCTTGCAAGCTGCTATTCTCAAGGAGATAAACTCGGCATTTGACTTGTAGATTCAAGCAAACTGCTGCGCTTTTATGTTACAAGCAGCTTACACTTTGAGCACTTTCATGAGTTGTACTCGTGTTACCAGTAGGGTGGAATATTGAGCTGGACGACATCATTTGTCGCTATCAATGTAGCCATATTCATTTTCGTTCGTCATTAGTTAGGAAACGAGGAGTAGTAATTCATTCACTCGGTAAGAATGACCCAATTATACTCCCACAAAATAGTCTGAGCGTGAAAAGGCCCCTAGTAAAGGGGTCAGATTTTATCTAATAGGAAAGGAAAGGCTTATATTCGATATCTTAACTATGGGCATTAAGTCGATTACATGTCTATAGCTATATTTGTATGATAAGTGGCACGAGCTTAGCCCACGCTTTTCGGAGGTCGAGGCAAAGACGAACTCTCTTCACTATGGAAATACCGCCGAACTTGTTACTTTCGAGTTTATCTGAAGGTTTTAGAACAAACCCGAAACGTGTTAATACTGTTTGATATTTAAAAAATAAACACCCTTATTTGAACGTATTTTAAGAATTGACTATCAGGAGTCCCATCAATCTTCTGCGTACAAAGCTTGTAACGGCCATTTTCAGTATTTACGCAAGTGCGTAGGTGCGTTAATAGGGATTTAGCGTTTCATTCCCGAATGGTTTGGCCCTCTTTTTTAAATATCCTCTAAAAATATCAACTCGTTTTTACATTTTCGTTGTTTTACACCGAACCCATTTTTGTTGGTTTATTAAAGGCACACAGATTACTGATGAGGTACGAGATAAATCATTTTGATTTAAAAAATAAATGGCTTATTTTTAATCCAGTTAATAATAGAACTCTGTTATCTTAGGACTAAGCAACCTACCTAAAAAACAGGTGTTAGCTCTGGACCTATACTAATTTCATCTTCCGTCTAATTCCTTTTATGTCGTTTCCGCCAAAGTTTTCCCAAGTTATAGAACAATCGCAACGGTCGTATTTCTAAACCTTGTAAATACCCCATGACAGGAGCTGTCAACGTATGGTCCCAGGGACACCTGACAAGAATTAATTCGCCCGACTGTACCACCACTAACAAAGAGAATTAGGCGCGAGTGGATTACACTAATCCTCTCGCAATTGTAGGTACTAATTTATTATGTAAATGTGCCATTACGTTTACGTAACTCGGATGTTGCTTAGCCGTGAAATGTAATGAAAATATACCTGTAAGGTATGGTGCTGCGGTTCGTAATAAATCCTTTGGAACTTTATAGTGAAAATAGCCAGTTATCTTGCTTTATTTTTGTGAATACCTTCATTACTTGCGTCAAGTTAATAAATGAAGAGTACAAAAATTTAAGCCTAAATCTTTTTTAAACCGAAGGCAATAGTAATATCAAACATTAGACTATCAACTAAAGTCTACATATAGATAGTAATTGTAAATAATGCATGTAAATAAACTTTTGATACCTAGAGTTAACATCTAGATTTGACCAATATCATTTTGTTACTTAATATAATTTGGGACATTATTAATAATTTAATTTGTGCTTGAAGAGTTAGTAACATCATTCATGGAGGGATATCGGTTAACAGCTAAAGGGTTTGTTTACATGTATTTTCCAAAATTTACATCCTACTACAAAATGTTACTGACTTTTTTTTTGTCGTACCGCATACAAAATTAAAAGTCAATATCCAGATACAAAATTTAAAAAACATCCGTTGTAAATAAAGTAATAGCCAGATCAGAAATGTGACCGCGATCCGCCAGTATCTGACATCTGACAACCCTGACAGGTCATTTATCCTGGAGACGAAGGTATCGACCTTGCCCTAAGGGACACCGGCCAAAACCAAAGACCTTTACAAATTGTTCGTTTAAGTACTAACTTAATTACTTCATAAAATTACTTTCAAAGGCATCTTGGGTTTTAATTAAGTGTTAATTTTTATGGTTTCGCACGAAATAAAGTATTTTGAGGTAAACAGTAACGTTTCGTTTTTTATTATAATCGGAATCATCAGCACTATTCATATTCGTCACTAAACAAATACAAATAAATTAACGGAAAATTAACTTATTTTAGACAAATGGTGGTCTGTACACTTTAAATTGGCAATGCCCTGACACCCAGAGACATGTCTGTCACTCGGTGTAATGTTAACACTGACTACCTCATTTGTAAGAGTTACAAATCTGTTATATTAAATTTTGTTTGCTTGTGCAGAGAGACATGATAGAAACAAATGAATACTGTTGAAACCCATGAAACATTACCAACACTGAACCTCTTTAATTTCAAGTCGATAAAAAAATGCATGAACATGTTAATGTTACTAAATGTTGAGTTAGCAATTTCGTAATACTTTAGCTTTCAATCAGGCTTAGCAAACACATTTGTTGGTGGTAAAAATAGCTCACACGTAAGCGCTGCCGTGAGTGGGCTTTCACGACACTAATAAAATATTGAACAATTTCTTTCGTAACGTCCAAAATAAGCACAGACTCCTACCTAAATAGCTAAGTATATTTAGTTACGTTCATTACTTGACATTATTGGGAACGTGCGAATTGTATGGTGGAGGTAAGTATAGAAAACGATCACAGCGCATGCTGTGGCAGAAATGTGCTACAATAGGGGATGGAAATGGGTCATTATTAAACTTGCTTTATAGGGTGTTAAGGTCACCGATGTTTGACGAATAAAGTTGGATTGTATTAAATTACTATTGCCAGTTCTTAGTTCTACATTCCTTAAGTGTTCGTCTAAAACCAATTTATTTCTTTTCAGCATAGTTTGGGCTGGACGCTTATTTCGTGTTTTACGCTCTCAAAACCAGTTTTTATAATAACATCCATTTTTCCTTTTACTGTTTGTAACAATTGTCTTTCTACATATTCTTTCTACTGTCGTGCACGGTGCCGATAGGCAGGCAAAGATAATTGAGAAATGAGACAAGTATTGATCTAATCCAATAACATTGTCAGAATTCTCCAATCCGTTTACGCTGTAGCAAGAAACGTAGAACTACACATGCATTTGGTGACGGTGAAAAACAACCTCTTTATGGGCTCCTCCGCATTCGGGTAAAAACCCAAAGAGCTTACATGATATACTAAACGTTCTTTTGATGTTTATATTAAATTTAAACATATAATCATCTGCCTACCCCTGTGGGAAAGAGGCGTGACGGTATGTATGTATGTATGTATGTATGTATGTATCATATTGCCATCCCGGTGAGTTAACATAATCGATTCCGAGAAGGTTCGCTCAATTTAGTTAGCTGGGCTTTTATCGGTTCTCTTGCTGAATTACCGAAAGGACAATAAAATTACTCTCAGCAAATATCAGATCTGACCATTTAATATTATCATATCATATAAATGGCGGCCTTGTAGAAATCTACTGTTACATCAAATTTTCAAAAGCATTATATCTATTTCAAACACACTTTAAAACTTACTTTGCATCACCGAAATAGGATTATGATATTTATTATAATGTAACAGTTTATAAAACCTAAATGAATGGAAAAGTATTGCACTACTTAGCGATTTATTTAAATTGTCGCTTACGTCCGGCGTGATACCTACATGCACGCTAACGTAACTTTTAGTTTTCTTTAAAAGTCATGACTAAATAGTGCAAAATTGTATCATTATTCTTAAACTAATGCCTAATTTCATTCCTTTACTACTCTACTACCACGGCATTCCGATTATCTTGCTAAAGGTTTGTAAACAGCTTTTACATACAGCGAGGATGCCTGATACCATCTGATATATAAACCTTTCAGCGGGGTTCGCTTTTATACAACACATTATAATTCATGAGATAAAATTACATGTGCACTGTGTATAAAAGCTTCTCAAAGACCTTGTTGAGATAAGTTCTGTTCCAGATTCTAGACACAGCACGCCGTTGAGTTGACAGGGCATAAAGGATATTGCTTCGACACTATCGTACAGAACCAAGATCTACTAAAGGTCACGCGAAAACACGCAAGTTTATTCTTTTGTCCTCAATTGTTTTGTTGAGACAAGGCTGCCAGGAATTTTGTCGTACTAAACGTTATTTGCTTAACTAATTGTGTTAAGAAAAGAAACATTTATCTCACTCCAGCATCCCACTCATTCAGTAGAAAGGGCAAATTAAGAAATGGTAATTAAATACTAAATGCCAAATACTTTTAAAAACATCTTTTCTCAAAGCCGCTCTGCTAGAGCTGCGTCAGCTGTGAAATTAAATAGTCAATGTATGAAGATAAAAGCAGTAAGGCTGTGAAGCAACTTTTTAAGTAAAGGTTACTAGCTGAATTTCAGTAATAAAGAAAATGTAAACGACAAACGATTAAAAAATAATTGACCGTGAAAAATATGGTATTAATAGGACAACAATGGCGTTTGTTCACGAGTACAAACAAACCTGGCGACGGAAACGTTCACATCGATTGACGTGCGACGGTTCGGCGCCATTGGTCAGCCGCCGTGACGTCACGTGCGGTATCGACCCAACGCCTACGGACGCGCATGCGTCGCAAACCGAGCTCGCACCTGATTGGTCCTGGGCTGGCTTAAGACAATGCATTGACAGATAAAACGAATTTACGTTCGAATTATTAATTTTAAAATGTCACTATCAAAATAAACTTTTAGCAGCAATAAGCTCGACAATCATACATAAGGTTAGGTTGTGGCCTGATTGTGGCCAATTTAAATGAAAAATGTCTGTCGCTTTTAAATTATCTGAAATTAAAGTTGCCTACAGTTAAAATATTTACTTTCATTTAACGTATCTGATTTCATTTTCTAACTAAGGCTGGACCATTGACTGGGAGAGACGGAGCTCAAGGCAAGGCCAAGGCCTTCATTCGACCCACAGATATTGCGTCAGGCTGAATCAGACGTACTTGGAAATTTACATACAGACATACATACATAAATACGACGACCGGATGGCCCAGTGGTTAGAGAACCTGACTATTAAGCTTGAGGTCCCGGGTTCGATCCCCGGTCGGGGCAGATATTTGTATGAAAAATACGAATGTTTGTTCTCGAGTCTTGGATGTTTAATAATGTATTTAAGTATGTATCTATCTATACAAGTATGTTTATCCGTTGTCTAGTGCCCATTTTACAAGCTTTGCTTAGTTTGGGGCTAGGTCAATTGGTGTCAATTGTCCCAAGATTTTATTATTATTATTATTATAAATCACGTCTTTATCCCTTACGGGGTAGACAAGAACCTAAGGTAACAAGACCTAAAGGCCACGTTTAGAATGATTGTGAGCGTATAGGTGGAAAGGGGAATTTTCAGCAATAAAACTGGAAACGCGCAATTATACCGTGACGCAATGCTGCCAACAAAAAGGTTTGATATAGGACGTTGTTTAAAAACTTGCAATTTTTTGTAATCCTCGTGGACCGAAATCGGTCGGTATATTTTATGACTAACGCGCCTCCCACCAGCGTATTAAATTACAGCAAAAGGGCAGGACAATGTCAAATGCGGATTCTGGACAAAGCTGTTTCCACAACGCGTGCCAGCATTTGATTTGCGTCACGTTAAATCCTTTCCAGATTACACTGGATGTCAGTGAAAATATGTTGCCGTGTAAACGCAGCTTAAGCCAGATTTTTATTTAGCACCCGCATAAACGACGAACCTCGTTCATAAGGCCGAATTATGACACCCAGACTGAATATAAATTGATTGATTATAGAGCCATTTACATAAAAGCAAGCTTTCTATCATGGTTGATGATAGTGAATGGACTATTCGAAAAACATATATGAATATGTAAGTGTATAGTACGTTTAACTATTATGTATCGACGTTTTACAAGCTGTGTGAACTTAGCACCCAACATTGAGAAATATTTTTTTTATATTTTATTCTCATAGATTTGGGTATGTAGTTGATTGTAGTAACATTTTTTTTGTTTGTAGTAGTTTAAAAAAAAAATTAGAGGACTTTGAAAAAAACTCATCCCCCCGTTTCGTTGTCACTCAGGTTTAGTAATTGATTCTTAAACAGAGTCGTTAGTAGTTGATTGTAGTGGAAAACATTTTGTTTGTAGTTCAAAAAAAAAATTTTTTTTTTCAATTTTATCATAGCACCCGAACTTGGCACCCGACATTGAAAAATCCACTTTTTTCTTCCTGATTCTCATAGCTTTTGGTATGTAGTTGATTGTAGTAATAGTTTTTTTCGTTTGCGTTAGCTCTAAAAGAAATTAGAGGGCTTTGAAAAAAAAATCAAAGATTTTTTTTTTTCTTGATTCTCATAAGTTTCGGTATGTAGTTGTTTGTAGTAACTTCATTTCGTTTATGGTGTCTTTATTTCGTTTGTAGCAGCGTACATTTCGTTTGTAGTAACTTCATTTCGTTTGTAGTGACTTCATTTCGTTTATAGTGACTTAATTTCGTTTGTAGTCGCGTTTATTTCGTTTGTAGTGACTTTATTTCGTTTGTAGTGACTTAATTTCGTTTGTAGTAGGCTTGATTTCGTTTGTAGTAACTTCATTTCGTTTGTAGTAGCGTTAATTTCGTTTGTAGTGAGTTAATTTTGTTTGTAGTGACTTTACCTCGTTTGTAGCAGCGTACATTTCGTTTGTAGTAACTTTGTTTCGTTTGTAGTAGCGTTTATTTCGTTTGTAGTAACTTCATTTCGTTTGTAGTGAATTTATTTCGTTCGTAGTCGCGTTTATTTTGTTTGTAGTAACTTTATTTCGTTTGTAGTAGGCTTAATTTCGTTTGTAAAGACTTTATTTCGTTTGTAGTAGGCTTAATTTCGTTTGTAGTAACTTCATTTCGTTTGTAGTGAGTTAATTTCGTTTGTAGTAACTTCATTTCGTTTGTAGAGACTTAAATTCGTTTGTAGTAGCTTAATTTCGTTTGTAGTAACTTCATTTCGTTTGTAGTGAGTTAATTTCGTTTGTAGTAGGCTAAATTTCGTTTGTAGTAACTTCATTTCGTTTGTAGTGACTTAAATTCGTTTGTAGTAGCTTAATTTCGTTTGTAGTAACTTCATTTCGTTTGTAGTGAGTTAATTTCGTTTGTAGTAGCTTAATTTCGTTTGTAGTGAGTTCATTTCGTTTGTAGTGACTTTATTTCGTTCGTAGTCGCGTTTTTTTTGTTTGTAGTAACTTAATTTCGTTTGTAGTGACTTTATTTCGTTAGTAAAAGGCTTAATTTCGTTTGTAGTAACTTCATTTCGTTTGTAGTGAGTTAATTTCGTTTGTAGTAACTTCATTTCGTTTGTAGAGACTTAAATTCGTTTGTAGTAGCTTAATTTCGTTTGTAGTAACTTCATTTCGTTTGTAGTGAGTTAATTTCGTTTGTAGTAGGCTAAATTTCGTTTGTAGTAACTTCATTTCGTTTGTAGTGACTTAAATTCGTTTGTAGTAGCTTAATTTCGTTTGTAGTAACTTCATTTCGTTTGTAGTGAGTTAATTTCGTTTGTAGTAGCTTAATTTCGTTTGTAGTGAGTTCATTTCGTTTGTAGTGACTTTATTTCGTTCGTAGTCGCGTTTTTTTTGTTTGTAGTAACTTAATTTCGTTTGTAGTGACTTTATTTCGTTAGTAAAAGGCTTAATTTCGTTTGTAGTAACTTTGTTTCGTTTGTAGTAGCATTTATTTCGTTTGTAGTAACTTCATTTCGTTTGTAGTGACTTTATTTCGTTTGTATCAGGCTTAATTTCGTTTGTAGTAACTTTGTTTCGTTTGTAGTAGCGGTTATTTCGTTTGTAGTAACTTCATTTCGTTTGTAATGACTTTACTTCGTTCGTAGTCGCGTTTTTTTCGTTTGTAGTAACTTCATTTCGTTTGAAGCGACTTTATTTCGTTCGTAGTAGCGTTTATTTCGTTTGTAGTGACTTTATTTCGTTTGTAGTAGGCTTAATTTCGTTTGTAGTAACTTCATTTCGTTTGTAGTGAGTTAATTTCGTTTGTAGTAGGCTAAATTTCGTTTGTAGTAACTTCATTTTGTTTGTAGTGACTTAATTTCGTTTGTAGTAGCTTAATTTCGTTTGTAGTGAGTTCATTTCGTTTGTAGTGACTTTATTTCGTTCGTAGTCGCGTTTTTTTCGTTTGTAGTAACTTAATTTCGTTTGTAGTGACTTTATTTCGTTTGTAGTAGGCTTAATTTCGTTTGTAGTAACTTTGTTTCGTTTGTAGTAGCGTTTATTTCGTTTGTAGTAACTTCATTTCGTTTGTAGTGACTTTATTTCATTTGTATCAGGCTTAATTTCGTTTGTAGTAACTTTATTTCATTTGTATCAGGCTTAATTTCGTTTGTAGTAACTTCATTTCGTTTGTAATGAGTTAATTTCGTTTGTAGTAGGCTAAATTTCGTTTGTAGTAACTTCATTTCGTTTGTAGTGACTTAAATTCGTTTGTAGTAGCTTAATTTCGTTTGTAGTAACTTCATTTCGTTTGTAGTGAGTTAATTTCGTTTGTAGTAGGCTAAATTTCGTTTGTAGTAACTTCATTTCGTTTGTAGTAACTTCATTTCGTTTGTAGTGACTTAATTTCGTTTGTAGTAGCTTAATTTCGTTTGTAGTGAGTTCATTTCGTTTGTAGTGACTTTATTTCGTTCGTAGTCGCGTTTTTTTCGTTTGTAGTAACATAATTTCGTTTGTAGTAACTTTGTTTCGTTTGTAGTAGCGTTTATTTCGTTTGTAGTAACTTTATTTCGTTTGTAGTGACTTTATTTCGTTTGTATCAGGCTTAATTTCGTTTGTAGTAACTTCATTTCGTTTGTAGTGAGTTAATTTTGTTTGTAGTAGGCTACATTTCGTTTGTAGTGAGTTAATTTTGTTTGTAGTAGGCTACATTTCGTTTGTAGTAACTTCATTTCGTTTGTAGTGACTTAATTTCGTTTGTAGTAGCTTAATTTCGTTTGTAGTGAGTTCATTTCGTTTGTAGTGACTTAATTTCGTTTGTAGTAGCTTAATTTCGTTTGTAGTGAGTTCATTTCGTTTGTAGTGACTTTATTTCGTTCGTAGTCGCGTTTTTTTCGTTTGTAGTAACATAATTTCGTTTGTAGTAACTTTGTTTCGTTTGTAGTAGCGTTTATTTCGTTTGTAGTAACTTTATTTCGTTTGTAGTGACTTTATTTCGTTTGTAGTAGGCTTAATTTCGTTTGTAGTAACTTCATTTCGTTTGTAGTGAGTTAATTTTGTTTGTAGTAGGCTACATTTCGTTTGTAGTGAGTTAATTTTGTTTGTAGTAGGCTACATTTCGTTTGTAGTAACTTCATTTCGTTTGTAGTGACTTAATTTCGTTTGTAGTAGCTTAATTTCGTTTGTAGTGAGTTCATTTCGTTTGTAGTGACTTTATTTCGTTCGTAGTCGCGTTTTTTTCGTTTGTAGTAACTTTTTTTCGTTTGTAGTAACTTAATTTCGTTTGTAGTGACTTTATTTCGTTAGTAGTAGGCTTAATTTCGTTTGTAGTAACTTTGTTTCGTTTGTAGTAGCGTTTATTTCGTTTGTAGTAACTTCATTTCGTTTGTAGTGACTTTATTTCGTTTGTATCAGGCTTAATTTCGTTTGTAGTAACTTTGTTTCGTTTGTAGTAGCGGTTATTTCGTTTGTAGTAACTTCATTTCGTTAGTAATGACTTTATTTCGTTCGTAGTCGCGTTTTTTTCGTTTGTAGTAACTTCATTTCGTTTGAAGCTACTTTATTTCGTTCGTAGTAGCGTTTATTTCGTTTGTAGTGACTTTATTTCGTTTGTAGTAGGCTTAATTTCGTTTGTAGTAACTTCATTTCGTTTGTAGTGAGTTAATTTCGTTTGTAGTAGGCTAAATTTCGTTTGTAGTAACTTCATTTTGTTTGTAGTGACTTAATTTCGTTTGTAGTAGCTTAATTTCGTTTGTAGTGAGTTCATTTCGTTTGTAGTGACTTTATTTCGTTCGTAGTCGCGTTTTTTTCGTTTGTAGTAACTTAATTTCGTTTGTAGTGACTTTATTTCGTTTGTAGTAGGCTTAATTTCGTTTGTAGTAACTTTGTTTCGTTTGTAGTAGCGTTTATTTCGTTTGTAGTAACTTCATTTCGTTTGTAGTGACTTTATTTCATTTGTATCAGGCTTAATTTCGTTTGTAGTAACTTTATTTCATTTGTATCAGGCTTAATTTCGTTTGTAGTAACTTCATTTCGTTTGTAATGAGTTAATTTCGTTTGTAGTAGGCTAAATTTCGTTTGTAGTAACTTCATTTCGTTTGTAGTGACTTAAATTCGTTTGTAGTAGCTTAATTTCGTTTGTAGTAACTTCATTTCGTTTGTAGTGAGTTAATTTCGTTTGTAGTAGGCTAAATTTCGTTTGTAGTAACTTCATTTCGTTTGTAGTAACTTCATTTCGTTTGTAGTGACTTAATTTCGTTTGTAGTAGCTTAATTTCGTTTGTAGTGAGTTCATTTCGTTTGTAGTGACTTTATTTCGTTCGTAGTCGCGTTTTTTTCGTTTGTAGTAACATAATTTCGTTTGTAGTAACTTTGTTTCGTTTGTAGTAGCGTTTATTTCGTTTGTAGTAACTTTATTTCGTTTGTAGTGACTTTATTTCGTTTGTATCAGGCTTAATTTCGTTTGTAGTGACTTTATTTCGTTTGTAGTAGGCTTAATTTCGTTTGTAGTAACTTCATTTCGTTTGTAGTGAGTTAATTTTGTTTGTAGTAGGCTACATTTCGTTTGTAGTGAGTTAATTTTGTTTGTAGTAGGCTACATTTCGTTTGTAGTAACTTCATTTCGTTTGTAGTGACTTAATTTCGTTTGTAGTAGCTTAATTTCGTTTGTAGTGAGTTCATTTCGTTTGTAGTGACTTTATTTCGTTCGTAGTCGCGTTTTTTTCGTTTGTAGTAACTTTTTTTCGTTTGTAGTAACTTAATTTCGTTTGTAGTGACTTTATTTCGTTAGTAGTAGGGTTAATTTCGTTTGTAGTAACTTTGTTTCGTTTGTAGTAGCGTTTATTTCGTTTGTAGTAACTTCATTTCGTTTGTAGTGACTTTATTTCGTTTGTATCAGGCTTAATTTCGTTTGTAGTAACTTTGTTTCGTTTGTAGTAGCGGTTATTTCGTTTGTAGTAACTTCATTTCGTTAGTAATGACTTTATTTCGTTCGTAGTCGCGTTTTTTTCGTTTGTAGTAACTTCATTTCGTTTGAAGCTACTTTATTTCGTTCGTAGTAGCGTTTATTTCGTTTGTAGTGACTTTATTTCGTTTGTAGTAGGCTTAATTTCGTTTGTAGTAACTTCATTTCGTTTGTAGTAGGCTAAATTTCGTTTGTAGTAACTTCATTTTGTTTCTAGTGACTTAATTTCGTTTGTAGTAGCTTAATTTCGTTTGTGGTGAGTTCATTTCGTTTGAAGTGACTTAAATTCGTTTGTAGTAGCTTAATTTCGTTTGTAGTAACTTCATTTCGTTTGTAGTGAGTTAATTTCGTTTGTAGTAGGCTAAATTTCGTTTGTAGTAACTTCATTTCGTTTGTAGTGACTTAATTTCGTTTGTAGTAGCTTAATTTCGTTTGTAGTGAGTTCATTTCGTTTGTAGTGACTTTATTTCGTTCGTAGTGGCGTTTTTTTCGTTTGTAGTAACTTAATTTCGTTTGTAGTAACTTCATTTCGTTTGAAGCTACTTTATTTCGTTCGTAGTAGCGTTTATTTCGTTTGTAGTGACTTTATTTCGTTTGTAGTAGGCTTCATTTCGTTTGTAGTAACTTCATTTCGTTTGTAGTGAGTTAATTTCGTTTGTAGTAGGCTAAATTTCGTTTGTAGTAACTTCATTTCGTTTGTAGTGACATAATTTCGTTTGTAGTAGCTTAATTTCGTTTGTAGTGAGTTCATTTCGTTTGTAGTGACTTTATTTCGTTTGTAGTCGCGTTTTTTTCGTTTGTAGTAACTTCATTTCGTTTGTAGTGACTTTATTTCGTTTGTAGTAGGCTTAATTTCGTTTGTAGTAACTTCATTTCGTTTGTAGTGAGTTAATTTCGTTTGTAGTAACTTCATTTCGTTTGTAGTGACTTAAATTCGTTTGTAGTAGCTTAATTTCGTTTGTAGTAACTTCATTTCGTTTGTAGTGAGTTAATTTCGTTTGTAGTAGGCTAAATTTCGTTTGTAGTAACTTCATTTCGTTTGTAGTGACTTAAATTCGTTTGTAGTAGCTTAATTTCGTTTGTAGTAACTTCATTTCGTTTGTAGTGAGTTAATTTCGTTTGTAGTAGGCTAAATTTCGTTTGTAGTAACTTCATTTCGTTTGTAGTGACTTAATTTCGTTTGTAGTAGCTTAATTTCGTTTGTAGTGAGTTCATTTCGTTTGTAGTGACTTTATTTCGTTCGTAGTCGCGTTTTTTTCGTTTGTAGTAACTTAATTTCGTTTGTAGTGACTTTATTTCGTTAGTAGTAGGCTTAATTTCGTTTGTAGTAACTTTGTTTCGTTTGAAGTAGCGTTTATTTCGTTTGTAGTAACTTCATTTCGTTTGTAGTGACTTTATTTCGTTTGTATCAGGCTTAATTTCGTTTGTAGTAACTTTGTTTCGTTTGTAGTAGTGGTTATTTCGTTTGTAGTAACTTCATTTCGTTTGTAATGACTTTACTTCGTTCGTAGTCGCGTTTTTTTCGTTTGTAGTAACTTCATTTCGTTTGAAGCGACTTTATTTCGTTCGTAGTAGCGTTTATTTCGTTTGTAGTGACTTTATTTCGTTTGTAGTAGGCTTAATTTCATTTGTAGTAACTTCATTTCGTTTGTAGTGAGTTAATTTCGTTTGTAGTAGGCTAAATTTCGTTTGTAGTAACTTCATTTTGTTTGTAGTGACTTAATTTCGTTTGTAGTAGCTTAATTTCGTTTGTAGTGAGTTCATTTCGTTTATAGTGACTTTATTTCGTTCGTAGTCGCGTTTTTTTCGTTTGTAGTAACTTAATTTCGTTTGTAGTGACTTTATTTCGTTTGTAGTAGGCTTAATTTCGTTTGTAGTAACTTTGTTTCGTTTGTAGTAGCGTTTATTTCGTTTGTAGTAACTTCATTTCGTTTGTAGTGACTTTATTTCATTTGTATCAGGCTTAATTTCGTTTGTAGTAACTTTATTTCATTTGTATCAGGCTTAATTTCGTTTGTAGTAACTTTGTTTCGTTTGTAGTAGCGGTTATTTCGTTTGTAGTAACTTCATTTCGTTTGTAATGACTTTATTTCGTTCGTAGTCGCGTTTTTTTCGTTTGTAGTAACTTCATTTCGTTTGAAGCTACTTTATTTCGTTCGTAGTAGCGTTTATTTCGTTTGTAGTGACTTTATTTCGTTTGTAGTAGGCTTCATTTCGTTTGTAGTAACTTCATTTCGTTTGTAGTGAGTTAATTTCGTTTGTAGTAGGCTAAATTTCGTTTGTAGTAACTTCATTTCGTTTGTAGTGACATAATTTCGTTTGTAGTAGCTTAATTTCGTTTGTAGTGAGTTCATTTCGTTTGTAGTGACTTTATTTCGTTTGTAGTCGCGTTTTTTTCGTTTGTAGTAACTTCATTTCGTTTGTAGTGACTTTATTTCGTTTGTAGTAGGCTTAATTTCGTTTGTAGTAACTTTATTTCGTTTGTAGTGAGTTAATTTCGTTTGTAGTAACTTCATTTCGTTTGTAGTGACTTAAATTCGTTTGTAGTAGCTTAATTTCGTTTGTAGTAACTTCATTTCGTTTGTAATGAGTTAATTTCGTTTGTAGTAGGCTAAATTTCGTTTGTAGTAACTTCATTTCGTTTGTAGTGACTTAAATTCGTTTGTAGTAGCTTAATTTCGTTTGTAGTAACTTCATTTCGTTTGTAGTGACTTTATTTCATTTGTATCAGGCTTAATTTCGTTTGTAGTAACTTTGTTTCGTTTGTAGTAGCGGTTATTTCGTTTGTAGTAACTTCATTTCGTTTGTAATGACTTTATTTCGTTCGTAGTCGCGTTTTTTTCGTTTGTAGTAACTTCATTTCGTTTGAAGCTACTTTATTTCGTTCGTAGTAGCGTTTATTTCGTTTGTAGTGACTTTATTTCGTTTGTAGTAGGCTTCATTTCGTTTGTAGTAACTTCATTTCGTTTGTAGTGAGTTAATTTCGTTTGTAGTAGGCTAAATTTCGTTTGTAGTAACTTCATTTCGTTTGTAGTGACATAATTTCGTTTGTAGTAGCTTAATTTCGTTTGTAGTGAGTTCATTTCGTTTGTAGTGACTTTATTTCGTTCGTAGTAGCGTTTATTTCGTTTGTAGTGACTTTATTTCGTTTGTAGTAGGCTTCATTTCGTTTGTAGTAACTTCATTTCGTTTGTAGTGAGTTAATTTCGTTTGTAGTAGGCTAAATTTCGTTTGTAGTAACTTCATTTCGTTTGTAGTGACATAATTTCGTTTGTAGTAGCTTAATTTCGTTTGTAGTGAGTTCATTTCGTTTGTAGTGACTTTATTTCGTTTGTAGTCGCGTTTTTTTCGTTTGTAGTAACTTCATTTCGTTTGTAGTGACTTTATTTCGTTTGTAGTAGGCTTCATTTCGTTTGTAGTAACTTCATTTCGTTTGTAGTGAGTTAATTTCGTTTGTAGTAGGCTAAATTTCGTTTGTAGTAACTTCATTTCGTTTGTAGTGACATAATTTCGTTTGTAGTAGCTTAATTTCGTTTGTAGTGAGTTCATTTCGTTTGTAGTGACTTTATTTCGTTCGTAGTAGCGTTTATTTCGTTTGTAGTGACTTTATTTCGTTTGTAGTAGGCTTCATTTCGTTTGTAGTAACTTTATTTCGTTTGTAGTGAGTTAATTTCGTTTGTAGTAGGCTAAATTTCGTTTGTAGTAACTTCATTTCGTTTGTAGTGACATAATTTCGTTTGTAGTAGCTTAATTTCGTTTGTAGTGAGTTCATTTCGTTTGTAGTGACTTTATTTCGTTTGTAGTCGCGTTTTTTTCGTTTGTAGTAACTTCATTTCGTTTGTAGTGACTTTATTTCGTTTGTAGTAGGCTTAATTTCGTTTGTAGTAACTTTATTTCGTTTGTAGTGAGTTAATTTCGTTTGTAGTAACTTCATTTCGTTTGTAGTGACTTAAATTCGTTTGTAGTAGCTTAATTTCGTTTGTAGTAACTTCATTTCGTTTGTAATGAGTTAATTTCGTTTGTAGTAGGCTAAATTTCGTTTGTAGTAACTTCATTTCGTTTGTAGTGACTTAAATTCGTTTGTAGTAGCTTAATTTCGTTTGTAGTAACTTCATTTCGTTTGTAGTGACATAATTTCGTTTGTAGTAGCTTAATTTCGTTTGTAGTGAGTTCATTTCGTTTGTAGTGACTTTATTTCGTTCGTAGTAGCGTTTATTTCGTTTGTAGTGACTTTATTTCGTTTGTAGTAGGCTTCATTTCGTTTGTAGTAACTTCATTTCGTTTGTAGTGAGTTAATTTCGTTTGTAGTAGGCTAAATTTCGTTTGTAGTAACTTCATTTCGTTTGTAGTGACATAATTTCGTTTGTAGTAGCTTAATTTCGTTTGTAGTGAGTTCATTTCGTTTGTAGTGACTTAAATTCGTTTGTAGTAGCTTAATTTCGTTTGTAGTAACTTCATTTCGTTTGTAATGAGTTAATTTCGTTTGTAGTAGGCTAAATTTCGTTTGTAGTAACTTCATTTCGTTTGTAGTGACTTAAATTCGTTTGTAGTAGCTTAATTTCGTTTGTAGTAACTTCATTTCGTTTGTAGTGACATAATTTCGTTTGTAGTAGCTTAATTTCGTTTGTAGTGAGTTCATTTCGTTTGTAGTGACTTTATTTCGTTCGTAGTAGCGTTTATTTCGTTTGTAGTGACTTTATTTCGTTTGTAGTAGGCTTCATTTCGTTTGTAGTAACTTCATTTCGTTTGTAGTGAGTTAATTTCGTTTGTAGTAGGCTAAATTTCGTTTGTAGTAACTTCATTTCGTTTGTAGTGACATAATTTCGTTTGTAGTAGCTTAATTTCGTTTGTAGTGAGTTCATTTCGTTTGTAGTGACTTTATTTCGTTTGTAGTCGCGTTTTTTTCGTTTGTAGTAACTTCATTTCGTTTGTAGTGACTTTATTTCGTTTGTAGTAGGCTTCATTTCGTTTGTAGTAACTTCATTTCGTTTGTAGTGAGTTAATTTCGTTTGTAGTAGGCTAAATTTCGTTTGTAGTAACTTCATTTCGTTTGTAGTGACATAATTTCGTTTGTAGTAGCTTAATTTCGTTTGTAGTGAGTTCATTTCGTTTGTAGTGACTTTATTTCGTTCGTAGTAGCGTTTATTTCGTTTGTAGTGACTTTATTTCGTTTGTAGTAGGCTTCATTTCGTTTGTAGTAACTTTATTTCGTTTGTAGTGAGTTAATTTCGTTTGTAGTAGGCTAAATTTCGTTTGTAGTAACTTCATTTCGTTTGTAGTGACATAATTTCGTTTGTAGTAGCTTAATTTCGTTTGTAGTGAGTTCATTTCGTTTGTAGTGACTTTATTTCGTTTGTAGTCGCGTTTTTTTCGTTTGTAGTAACTTCATTTCGTTTGTAGTGACTTTATTTCGTTTGTAGTAGGCTTAATTTCGTTTGTAGTAACTTTATTTCGTTTGTAGTGAGTTAATTTCGTTTGTAGTAACTTCATTTCGTTTGTAGTGACTTAAATTCGTTTGTAGTAGCTTAATTTCGTTTGTAGTAACTTCATTTCGTTTGTAATGACATAATTTCGTTTGTAGTAGCTTAATTTCGTTTGTAGTGAGTTCATTTCGTTTGTAGTGACTTTATTTCGTTTGTAGTCGCGTTTTTTTCGTTTGTAGTGACTTTATTTCGTTTGTAGTAGGCTTAATTTCGTTTGTAGTAACTTTATTTCGTTTGTAGTGAGTTAATTTCGTTTGTAGTAACTTCATTTCGTTTGTAGTGACTTAAATTCGTTTGTAGTAGCTTAATTTCGTTTGTAGTAACTTCATTTCGTTTGTAATGAGTTAATTTCGTTTGTAGTAGGCTTAATTTCGTTTGTAGTAACTTCATTTCGTTTGTAGTGACTTTATTTCATTTGTATCAGGCTTAATTTCGTTTGTAGTAACTTTGTTTCGTTTGTAGTAGCGGTTATTTCGTTTGTAGTAACTTCATTTCGTTTGTAATGACTTTATTTCGTTCGTAGTCGCATTTTTTTCGTTTGTAGTAACTTCATTTCGTTTGAAGCTACTTTATTTCGTTCGTAGTAGCGTTTATTTCGTTTGTAGTGACTTTATTTCGTTTGTAGTAGGCTTCATTTCGTTTGTAGTAACTTCATTTCGTTTGTAGTGAGTTAATTTCGTTTGTAGTAGGCTAAATTTCGTTTGTAAAAACTTCATTTCGTTTGTAGTGACATAATTTCGTTTGTAGTAGCTTAATTTCGTTTGTAGTGAGTTCATTTCGTTTGTAGTGACTTTATTTCGTTTGTAGTCGCGTTTTTTTCGTTTGTAGTAACTTCATTTCGTTTGTAGTGACTTTATTTCGTTTGTAGTAGGCTTAATTTCGTTTGTAGTAACTTTATTTCGTTTGTAGTGAGTTAATTTCGTTTGTAGTAACTTCATTTCGTTTGTAGTGACTTAAATTCGTTTGTAGTAGCTTAATTTCGTTTGTAGTAACTTCATTTCGTTTGTAATGAGTTAATTTCGTTTGTAGTAGGCTTAATTTCGTTTGTAGTAACTTCATTTCGTTTGTAGTGACTTTATTTCATTTGTATCAGGCTTAATTTCGTTTGTAGTAACTTTGTTTCGTTTGTAGTAGCGGTTATTTCGTTTGTAGTAACTTCATTTCGTTTGTAATGACTTTATTTCGTTCGTAGTCGCGTTTTTTTCGTTTGTAGTAACTTCATTTCGTTTGAAGCTACTTTATTTCGTTCGTAGTAGCGTTTATTTCGTTTGTAGTAGGCTAAATTTCGTTTGTAGTAACTTCATTTCGTTTGTAGTGACATAATTTCGTTTGTAGTAGCTTAATTTCGTTTGTAGTGAGTTCATTTCGTTTGTAGTGACTTTATTTCGTTTGTAGTCGCGTTTTTTTCGTTTGTAGTAACTTCATTTCGTTTGTAGTGACTTTATTTCGTTTGTAGTAGGCTTAATTTCGTTTGTAGTAACTTCATTTCGTTTGTAGTGAGTTAATTTCGTTTGTAGTAACTTCATTTCGTTTGTAGTGACTTAAATTCGTTTGTAGTAGCTTAATTTCGTTTGTAGTAACTTCATTTCGTTTGTGGTGTCTTTATTTCGTTTGTAGTAGACTTAATTTCGTTTGTAGTAAGTTTATTTCGTTCGTAGTCGCGTTTTTTTCGTTTGTAGTTAGTTTATTTCATCGCAGTAGGCTTAATTTCGTTTGTAGTAACTATATTTCGTTCGTAGTAACTTGATTTCGTTTGTAGCGACTTTACCTCGTTTGTAGCAGCGTACATTTTGTTTGTAGTAACTTTGTTTCGTTTGTAGTGACTTTATTTCGTTTGTAGTAGGCTTAATTTCGTTTGTAGTAACTTTATTTCGTTTGTAGTGAGTTAATTTCGTTTGTAGTAACTTCATTTCGTTTGTAGTGACTTAAATTCGTTTGTAGTAGCTTAATTTCGTTTGTAGTAACTTCATTTCGTTTGTAATGAGTTAATTTCGTTTGTAGTAGGCTTAATTTCGTTTGTAGTAACTTCATTTCGTTTGTAGTGACTTTATTTCATTTGTATCAGGCTTAATTTCGTTTGTAGTAACTTTGTTTCGTTTGTAGTAGCGGTTATTTCGTTTGTAGTAACTTCATTTCGTTTGTAATGACTTTATTTCGTTCGTAGTCGCGTTTTTTTCGTTTGTAGTAACTTCATTTCGTTTGAAGCTACTTTATTTCGTTCGTAGTAGCGTTTATTTCGTTTGTAGTAGGCTAAATTTCGTTTGTAGTAACTTCATTTCGTTTGTAGTGACATAATTTCGTTTGTAGTAGCTTAATTTCGTTTGTAGTGAGTTCATTTCGTTTGTAGTGACTTTATTTCGTTTGTAGTCGCGTTTTTTTCGTTTGTAGTAACTTCATTTCGTTTGTAGTGACTTTATTTCGTTTGTAGTAGGCTTAATTTCGTTTGTAGTAACTTCATTTCGTTTGTAGTGAGTTAATTTCGTTTGTAGTAACTTCATTTCGTTTGTAGTGACTTAAATTCGTTTGTAGTAGCTTAATTTCGTTTGTAGTAACTTCATTTCGTTTGTGGTGTCTTTATTTCGTTTGTAGTAGACTTAATTTCGTTTGTAGTAAGTTTATTTCGTTCGTAGTCGCGTTTTTTTCGTTTGTAGTTAGTTTATTTCATCGCAGTAGGCTTAATTTCGTTTGTAGTAACTATATTTCGTTCGTAGTAACTTGATTTCGTTTGTAGCGACTTTACCTCGTTTGTAGCAGCGTACATTTTGTTTGTAGTAACTTTGTTTCGTTTGTAGAAGCGTTTATTTCGTTTTTAGCGACTTAAAATGAGATGCAAACTTCTCACTAGTCACTACGCATTTCAGCATCTCAAGAGTTCTCAGTTTCTAGACGTTAAATCCGAATGTTTATTTGATTTGTAAAAGATCTTTTATCTCGCATAGGCCGCTGGTAAAATTTAAATACACAAGTCCTTATCCCTTACGAGACAACCTTTTTTTTTTTTTTTTTTTTAATGGAGAGGAAATCTTTTTCGATGCCCTAGGCACGGGGATGCCTAGGGTATACAATATACAATATTTATCTTGATATTCATAATTGCTATAATTTTTAATCTTAATAAAAAATACAGTTAATCAAGATCAGCTAACCTAAACAGCAGACGGTAGCAACAGGGCCAGATACCGCATCTAGACACTACACGCATACACACACACACACTACAGGATTACTCACAAAAACACTGGGTTCTTACGGTAATTTTGCCAAAGATGGCCATAACATATTATCGTCACACATGTATTCATCAACTGTGTAATATGCTTTCTTTAAGAGCGTGTTCTTTATATATTTCTTGAATAACACATAATAATATGGCAATTTCCACGCATCTACAGACACTTTGTTACAACAAAGTGTCTGTAGTGTCTGTGATGTTCTACAGAACCTGACACAGTTTCCCAAGAAAGATTTACTTATTTTCCGTAAACGAAATTTAGGAATCAAAAGCTTGTGAATCCGTCACCGTCAGTCAATTTGTAGAAGACTATCATAAAAACGTTTGAATACCGAATAATGAAAACCGTAATATGACTTTTAGATACCTAACTCTAGTACAGCGAAACCAATGTAAATCGGTTTATCCAAAATTATTAGATCTGGTTTCAATTGAACTGCAACCAGTTGCGGCCAGTTTTCATTTTTGATAACGGATTCGTGTTTGCGCACCACTCGGATCCTCAGATATCGATTTGGAAAGTAATCGGTCGTGAAACTAAAAATTTCAAAATGGGGGCCACTTCCCATTTTTGATAACGGATTCATGTTTGGGGGCCACTCGGATCCTCAGATATCGATTTTGAAAACAATCGGTCGTAAAACTGAAAATTCCAAAATTACAGCCACTTTTTCCTTTTTTGATAACGGATTCGTGTTTGACGACCACTCGGATCCTCAGATATCGATTTGGAAAGTAATCGGTCGTGAAACTAAAAATTTCAAAATGGCGGCCACTTCCCATTTTTGATAACGGATTCATGTTTGGGGGCCACTCGGATCCTCAGATATCGATTTTGAAAACAATCGGTCGTAAAACTGAAAATTCCAAAATTACAGCCACTTTTTCCTTTTTTGATAACGGATTCGTGTTTGACGACCACTCGGACTCTCAGATATCGATTTTGAAAGCAATCGGTTCTAAAACAAAACTTTTCAAAATGGCGGCCAGTTTTTTTTTCATTTTTGATAACGGATTCGTGTTTGACGACCACTTGGACCCTCAGATATCGATTTTGAAAGCAATCGGTTCTAAAACAACTTTTCAAAATAGCGGCCAGTTTTTTTCATTTTTGATAACGGATTCGTGTTTGACGACCACTTGGACCCTCAGATATCGATTTTGAAAACAATCGGTCGTCAAACTAAAAATTTCAAAATGGCGGCCACTATTTCCATTTCTGATTACGGATTCATGTTTGGAGACCAAGACTCGTACCTTCATAGTATATCGATTTTGAAAGCAAACAGTTGAAAAACTATACTTATTCTATACCTATACCTAACCGCGAATGCAACCGAGAGAAAGCAAAAGTTAACTTTGACACTCAGAAACGCCAATTAACATAATAAAGGACTATTTATTTCTTTGTACTCTGGTTGCGGCAGGGATGATAAATTCAAACTTGGAACTTGATCCGTAAACACGGCAACAGTTCTGAATTTCCAGTCAGTCAATACAACTAAAGTTGACTTTCACACTCGGAGAAGTCGATTAAGTTCTAATAATCATAATATTAACTGACGTCTCTGAGAACGGCAGACGTTCAAGGTTTACGATATTCTGAAATAATATTTACTTTTGCGACTCTAGGCAGCTACGACTTTTGACACGTTTATCGCGATCCCGAGGGAACTACGCAATTTTCCGGGATAAAAAGTAGCCTATGTTTTAATCTAGGGTACCAGCTATCTTTGTTACAAATTTTATCCAAATCCACTTTCAACATGAAACTCCCGTGAGACTCAATCATAGCATCACTCGACTTTTATACGTGAGTTATCCGTTTTATGTTTTATCCAAATCCGTCCAGTCGTTGTAGCGTGAAGAAGAAACAAACATACTCACTCACATCGTCACGTCACATCGTTACAAACTTTCGAATATTCGAGGAGTAGGATAAAATTTGACAACTTTTTGTATTTTGTTATAAAACTGGTCAAATTATTTTCTTTTATAGGCGAAATTAACCATCCTCTCTGCTTATCAGCATTCCTAAACCCTGTTTTTTTTTAAACTCTGATTAAATAAATTCAGCCTAAATATTTTTTCCCTTCTTACCCAGATTACTTTTTTCATGTTCTTTAAGCCTTATAACAAGAAATAAATGTAGCTAAACTCTATTTCGCCAACGCTATCCCTTTGCATTCTACAGTTTTTGAGACAGTCGTTTATTTTCAGTTTCCCATTACGATTAAATTAAAATATCCACCTTGCTGGCTCTAACTTTAAAATTTCAGCTCCGATTTCACTCGTTACTGCTTAGTTTTGCTCAGGGTATGGGAAGGTATACGTCTGCAGCAAAAAAAACCGCTCCATTTTTACTTTTTCATCGTTTTTTTAGTATACCTACTACCAACCGAGTTGTAGTGGTAGGGTAACATTTTTGTAATAAAATCAGGCAACTTTTCGTATTTTGCCATAAAGTTGATAAAAAAAATTGCTTCTATGGTTCAATTAAATTAACCCATCCTCCCTCATCTCTTGTTTCGCTTCTCAGCACCCTTGACCCACATTTTTGAGAATTTATAGTATTTCCGTTAAAAACAATCTAAATATTTTTTGTCTTCTTTAGCTTAATAGCAACAAATAAATTTTCATCTACTCTATTTGCCAACTCCGCCCTCTTATATCGAACAAATTTTTAGATATTAGTTGATAGGTATACGCGTCTGCTGCAAAAAACCGCTCAATTGTTACTTTTCATCGTTTTTTTAGTGTACCTACTACCAACCGAGTTGTAGTGGTAGGGTAACATTTTTGTAATAAAATCAGGCAACTTTTCGTATTTTGTCATAAAATCGATAAAAAAATTGCTTCTATAGTTCAATTAAAGTAACCCATCCTCCCTCATCTCTTGTTTCGCTTCTCAGCACCCTTGACCCACATTTGAGAACTTATGGTATTTCCGTTAAAAACCTAAATATTTTTCCTCTTCTTCTATTGCACACCTTAACTGCTTTCTCTTTTTTGCTTTTTCTTTCTTTAAAATGTGAGCTCCGATTTCATCCGTCTTTGTTGAGTTTTACTCAGGCTACAAGTTGGTATACCAACGGTTGTGTATACGCTTGTATAAAAAACCGCGCAATTTTTACCCTTTTACTTGCCTTTCAAAATGCCTCGAGTGCCAGCGAATCCACCACATGTTGTTTACGAAGCTTTGAAAGATCTGCGGTTTATCGATGATAAAGGCACTCTTTTGCCTTGGAGCGACGATGTTTGGCGAGTTGCGACCGAAGCCATGAACGGTAAGATGACGAAGGCTTACCTTTATCTATATCTGTCTCAAAACAGAAATAGTATTTTTGACCAAATCCATGGAACTTTGGAGTCGACAAAACACGACACAAATGTTGACGATACGGCTGACGATTCGCGACAAGACCCAAATTGGTCTATGGGAGAAGCAAACTGCGTGTTGCCTGCTCTACGCAAAGAAATAGTCGTATCGAGAAGTGAATGGGCCGCTCTCAAATCTCGTGTCGTAGAGTACAAAGAACGTGAATACGAAGTTCTCGTTGTCGGCTGGGCGGACGCTCTGTATGATATTTTGTGGTCACACATGAAACTGCCTTGTCCTTTTACATTTAAAAACGCTAAAATAAATCGAAATTCAGGGGAGACGTTTTTATCTGTAAAAGGTAGTTGCTCGGAATGTGGATCGAAAATTAACATATACTGTCAGAATGAACCAGCCGACGACGGGACGACGTTACAAGTTTCCACCTTTGATTCTCGTGGAGTAGCGCACCAAAAAAAAAGAAGAGTATGTGGAGAAAGGCGATTGCGAATCGGCAAAGAATTGCAGGGCAAATCGACTTATGCTTGGCGACGTGACGAGGCTAAAAAATTAATGGACTTTGATGACGTTATTCCAGCTAGCTTACCTTCGGAAGAAGTTCTCCGTAAGGCTAAGCAGGAAGCTCGTGACAAGGAGTTGGGTCTATTTAAAGTGAAATCAGCTCTTGCATCTGTTTGGGACATGAAGTACGGGTTAGAGTTTAACGGATGCATTCACGAGATTGGTCTTGATAAATTCTATTTGATGTACTGGACTCCCGCACAGCTATACATGTACAACAAGTTTATGAAGGAAAACTGCGTTAGAAGCATCAGCATCGACGCAACGGGCAGCTTGGTGAAGCAAGTACCAAAACCAGATGGCTCAAAGCGCGTGCTTTTCCTCTACCAAGCTGTTTGTGGATATGGTCAAAAGATATTGCCATTATTCCAATTGATATCCGAGAAGCACGACACGAATACCTTGACGTACTGGATTCGTGAGTGGTTGCGTTCTGCCGGGCAGTGTCCAGAACAAGTAGTTACAGACTACTCACTGGCACTCCTCAACGCTACCTCTCTCGCGTTTAACAACACCGATCTAAAAACATACATTGAAACATGCATTGTCTTTGACACTAACGGTTCGTCTGTGCGCGTGAACCCGCCACGTTGTAAAATTCGACTCGATATTTCGCACTTCGTAAACATGGTGGCGCGCTGGAGCTGCTTTAATTATGAGAATCCCGAAAAGAAGGACTTCTATCTCCGATGCGTGGGTCTGCTAACCACATGTACGGAAATAAACGATTTCATTCGGTTGTGTACTGACGTACTGACGATTGCTTTTGCGACGCATGAAGACATTGACGACAAACAGAGTCATTGTTTCGCAGCGCAGAATAGAGTTTTAGAGCGCTTGAAATCGTACAGTCTTCCCGATAATGGTACTAACAAAATCCATGATGATCAGGACAAAAATGAAAGTTTGTTAGAAAGATTTACCGACGTTGATGGAGAGACCGAACTAGATTCGAGTGCTGCAATCGAAGCTATTCTGAAAAAAATCGAGTCAGATAGTAGAAGTGACCTTAAACACGGAAGATTGAATCCTTATCAGTGCTGTGCGTTCGGTTCTCGACTGTTGAAATTGGCAAAACAGTTTGTTCTATGGACTGCTGTTATGGTTGTCGATGATCCGAATAGCTCAACTCTCGTAGAGTTATCGAATGACAATGACGTTCGACTTATATCCAGTTCGGCTCGCAGCGAAGAATATTTTCGTGAATTGAAGCATCTGGTCTTCAAAAAGGAAAAATCAATTAGGATGGACAAGTTCCTCGTTATCCACCTAAGGAACCTAGCAGGCACTACTATTTTGTTGAATGCCGAAACAAATAAAAACAAAAGAATACGGCCTAAAGTAACGTATTCGGCGCCTAAAATAGCCGATCCGGTTGAGAAAAAATCCACCATCCTGTTCGCGGAGTCGCTAACTTCGACAATCAAAAACATATTTCTCGAGGAAAACTTGAATCTCTCAATACCAGACGAGTTGAAACAATGTCATCTGGATCTTGAGTTTGATCACGGAAATTACAGTAAAATTAAAGATGGACTTGATCGTAAACGTGTATGTGAAGACGACGGTGATGATAACAGTGAGCACGAACCGGAAAAAAAACAAAATAAACTAGATGGTACGTCTTTTATGAATTTATTGGACGATATTTCGACCGAACCGGAACAATCTTCAATGGCTGTTCTCAATGAGACCGAAGATTGGCGTGGCCTTACTGAAAAGACTGTACCGATCCAACCGAAATTGCAAGGTCAAAAATCCACCATCCTGGGTGCGGCTTCTCTAACTTCGACAATCAAAAACATATTTCTCGAGGAAAACTTGAATCTCTCAATACCTGACGAGTTGAAACAATGTCATCTGGATCTTGAGTTTGATCACGGAAATTATAGTAAAATTAAAGATGGATTTGATCGTAAACGTGTATGTGAAGATGACGGTGATGATAACACTGAACATGAACCGGAAAAAAAACAAAATAAACTAGATGGTACGTCTCTTATGAATTCATTGGACGATATTTCGACCGAACCGGAACAATCTTCAATGGCTTTTCTCAATGAGACCGAAGATTGGCGTGGCCTTACTAAAAAAACTCTACCGATCCAACCGAAAATGCAAGGTCGACCCAAGAAACGAGGAAAATATCTAACACCGTGTCCTGATATACAGATAGTACGCCAGCGGCCGAAATTCAGTTTGACTTTGCCTCTACTCCTGAATGGTAACAGTTTGGGCCCTACAAAAATCGGCAAAAAAATTGTTGCTGTGCGGAACACGTGTGCATTCGACTCCACCGTGCAGAGTATGCTAGCTGCATACCACGACTTCGCTCGCTATCACGAACACATCACGAAGTCGAAGATTGTCTTACATGATTTTGTAGAGACGTTGTCGAAGTCTGGTGTATGTTCGAAACTGTACAACGAGCGAGCTGAAATTTTAAAAAATACGAACGCGATAGTAAATGGAGTATTGGATTGCGAGATCAACGTCGGTACTTTAATACAGTCGCACATTCTACCAAACACTCCGTCCCTTGAGATAAAAATTAATTGCATTGATTGTCAGTTCGAAAAAACCAGCAGCATCCCAGTCCTCGATCTCAATCCGGACCCGATTTTCAAAGAAGCCATGAGGGGCCTACAGGAAACTGTTAGTCAGTCCGCTGGATACTATGTATGTAAAACTCGAAGCGAATGTTGCTTTTGCAAAGGAACTAACGTTACTAAGACATTTAACGGAGGAAGCCACATTTTCCTCAACCTCGAGGCTGCTGAAATTGGTTTGATTGCTGCAAGACGCGGTCTAGCGAATTGCAGGAAACAATTCACGCTTTCCGAGATCCCTGAAAAATTAAACTACTGCGATTGTCAGTACAAACTGGTTTCAGCGATAATTTACGTTGCTGGCCATTACTATGCTTGTATAAAACGAGCATCTGGTACGTGGGAAGAGCATAATGATCTTTGTTCATCGCGAAGAGTAATGGCGATTACGAATCGAGAAGTGCTCAAACTACGTCGCATCCATTTATTATTTTACGTCCGAATTTAAAGTAACACAAAAATCAAAAAGTACAAAAAAGCTAAAAAAAATAACAAAAACACCAAAAAATAAAAAAAAGCCAAAAAAGAATAAAAAAACAAAAAAAGGTAAAAAATAATAATATTTAAGATTTAAATAATAATTAAACAAGGAAGAAACAAAAAAGATCAAAAAAAAAATATAAAAAAAAAAAAAAAAAAAAAAAACGACAAAAAAATGAAACCGGTTTTCCGCCACGTCCTCGTCGTCGGTTTTGGGTGATGCTAAGAGCGGAATGAATTAGCGCTACGATAAAATCGCCAAACTACGAAATTTTTATGCCTAAATTGTTGCTGTTTTGCATCTAGAACAGTGGAACGCTACATTCTCATTCGCATTTGAAGTGTTGCCTTCGATAACAGCCGAGATGTTATGCAGAACTGGGCTAAAGGTAGTTTTGGAAAAAAAAAAACAAATTCTGACGATCTGTACTCAACATAGTGTACCAAAAAATTAAGGACAGTTCTGACGAATCTACTAAATATAAAAAAAAATATGTTGAAAATAGACATTCACACACACACGCACACGGACACGCACACATACGTACGGTGTAACAATACCTCCCCCCCTACTCTAAAATTTATTAAAACCAAAAATATATTTAATAACTGAAATTCTAAAACGCCTAACTTACTTCGCTTACATAGCTCAATCAGATCAACTCAAGTACTTAATATAGGAGGTAGATAAAACCGCCTAGTAATAAAAAATATATTATGTCGTAAAAGCTTAACAACTATAGATACTACTCGTGATACGTGATAAATTGAAGATATGGCCATGTGATCGTCTAGTGTGTGAATCGTCTAGTAATTAAATTAAATACCCTTCGTTGTGTCCGCATCCTACGTAGCCCTGGGAACGTTTAAGTGACGAGTAAAGATTGATCTACCTACAAATTAAAACTAACATACAAACGCGACCGCTAGCAACACATTACCTAAAGGATTTTAGTTTGCGCTGACTAAAGGACATAGCGATTAAGTTATCTGATTGGAAGGTTAATTTTATGTATAGTTAATGAAGCATAAAGTATATAGTTAGGTGATCATTTGGGCAAGTATGGAAATAAGTCAACCATTATTTAATAAATTATGAAGCACCTCATACTATGCCCATAGTAGTAAGACCCTGGAAAAGTAAGCAAGTCGATGGCTAATAGCGTAGCAAGGAAACACGTTATGATTAAAGTTTCATGGAGATCTATGGAATGTAACCACAATACTTTACTACACACGCGCTTGCATTTAAGATATTTATACTTTAAAATAAAATTTGTTTTCACGTGTCCCGATTTAACAGAATGTAGGTAACCTGTAAATTAGTCTATTAAATGTTATGCTGAAATATTGATAAACTTAAGGGAGTCCGCTGCTAAAAAGTATGTACACAAAATCAGATTGTTAACGAAAACAGAAGTGTACGCTATAAACACAGTTATAAAAGATATGTGATATATTAATTATTTCCCCCCCTTATCACCTACAGTCACAGTAGACCTTCATAGGCATGAGTTTGGGTTCCCTTCAATAGAGAACAGCAAGTCTGAGTTTGATTTCGAGTAGTATTCTTTCACTACTGTATGACTTCATACTGTACTTCGATATAGGCAACTAGCCAAACCAATGCCCTACCGGATGAGGTATGGTCTCCCCGTCTATGATTCAATAGTGATATGAAATTACTCACTTAAATAAAGACTTCAAATTCACAAGTCTAATCAATAACATGTACATTGTTATTGGTTTAACTTTGCGATAGCAAAGAATAGTTTTACAAGGTAAATTAACCGTGTGATGATGATAGCAGATTCCATCTCCACTATTCATTGATCATAATTCAGATCATGATGATGATGATGATTCTCAATGCATTTGTAGCGCTTCCCAGTCTGGATAAAACAACTACATGCCAGTCTTGACGTAAAATTAGTTCCAAATGAGGTGATGATTAATCTACCCTCAAAACAATTCAACTATTAGTGAAAGTAAATGATTCAAAAGTAAGTAATTCATATGACCGTTGAATACAGACATAATGAATAAGTGACACTGCATAATATCAGCCTAAGCTCACATATCACAAACAAAGTAACACAAAAACAAAAGAATTCACTCACTCAGTATTTCCTCCGTGACAGCTGCGTAAATCAGGAACTCTGAAAATAGTACACCCTAATAACCTATGAACCGTATCCATGTCTAATAAGAATCCTATGCTACATTTGTATATCTCACAGCTAGAGGTGATGGTTACCTCACGATTACATTAACTGCGTCGTGTGTAATGTGACTAAACTAAACTAACTAGGGGGATGAGGTGGCATCCTCGGTGTGTACCTAACCCTATTTCCTACGCCATGTGTAATAACCCCATCCGCTGGCCGAAACCAGGTTGCGAATGGGGTAGGGCGGAGAGATAGTTGTGCGAATAAATAAATATATAGATATAAAGACCAACGCCACCAGTCCTATGCACTGACCAGCAGATACACAGAGCCTGATAACGCTAGGGGGAAGTTTCTCGACTGCCATGCGGCAGACGAGCGCCAGGTCGATCCCCAACGCCTGACTCCGTCCCGAAAGACGTTAAACCCCAAGCTTTGTTAACACCGCTAGGTTGCCTTGGGGCCGGGAACCTCGTCCCGTAAAGTCCCTACTTCAAGCGCGACAGATTTAGAACACACAATCAGAATTCATGGCCAATAATCAAACGTCATGACAATGACGATGATGGCGGTAATTTCTCTGCCGATACCCCGGACTCTGGGCACCGATCATGATACTGACGGCTAAAGGTGTCCTGGCCACAGAGAAATCGGATTAAGGATGGATCAAGGATATTGGTAAGGTTGGTATGGTATAATTGGTTCACAAACACTGATTGCGAAGCACAATAAATAAATTAATTAAATTTTGACAAAGTAAATGACTGCGAACCGATATCGCTTACAGCAAGACCTTGTTTAGAGAAATTCCAAACGTACTAACTTACAGCACGACCTCGCTTGAAGAAAACCCGGAGAAAAAAAGTCTCGACTCCTGAAGGACAGTTCTATTTATACCCGTTATCTGCGTCATATATCGCAGTACAAACTTTGTAATGAAAACTTGCTAAAATCATGTAATAAATCCTGCAGTTTGATCTAATAAATTATTCCTATAAATATAACAAATTTGAAATAAAACAACACTTGTAATTAGTGGATTTTAAGTATTTCAAAACAATATATTGACTTGTGTTCGGCTCTCCGCCAATCAGAGGTAGGCATTGAGATGGCGGGAAACGTGTTGTGATTGTTTATTGTTTTTCGAGACCACCGCCATTATTCTCACTCCTGTTTTGTGGTCAGGAGAGTGTGTGAAAGAGATAGAATGTACCTGATATATGAACATCATGAAACAACACGATCACTTGCTAGGGAGCACGGATGGTGCCGATTACGTAATTATTGAACATTTTGGTGTCATATACCTGTGTAGTTTACTCGGCCTTCGTACAGTTTTTAGTTCCTTACTGCGTAATCTATTTATCTATTTTCTTTTATCTATGTTAATTTTAGCTTAATTATAATTTAGCCTATCATAGGAAAGGTCCTACATAATATCTTAATTGGATTAATTATCATATTTATTAATTGACTGGGCAACGCCAAATCATATATTTGATATTAACGGTGAAATAAGCTATGTACCGTTACAACGGTCCAAAAACATAACCCTCCTTCGGGCAGTCGGGTAAAAAGATGTTTCCGTACAAATTGCTGGGAATCAAAAACTATAGGGTAGGTACACTCACCTCACCAGCATAAATATATTATGGTGAACAGCGCTGCAAAAATAAATGATCATGCATTGAGGTCAAAATTATTTGACGATACTGCAACGGTAAAAATTTGTGATGCTATGTAGCCGGCAAAAACATCCGTCACACCATATCGGCAAAAATATCGGATCGGGACGCTTAAAAATATGTGATTACCCAAAAAATCAATATTATGTGACTATACTCATCGTATAATTTTCTATCCGCTGTGAAAGCATAAGCATCGGATGATACGTAGGCCGCATATTTATCTGATGACATGTTGCAAAACCACGAATAAATTATCAATTTGCAAAAACGAACCATTCTTGGTTGACATAGACCAGTATATTGTACCTATTAAATGATTTGACAATTCACGAAAAGAGTGCCGTATTCTCATTGTATATGTCTGTCTCACATTTTACTCCATATCACTGACGGGTTCAAATTGCTTAATTGCGAAATTACCTATATGACGCTCTGAGAGGTGTGAACTTTAATAGTGTTTTATGCAACTGCCTAGCCGTATAAGAGGGGTTTTTAAATGCGAATTAGTGTGTAGCGTATGAGCCGTAGGTTATGCTATGAAACAAGCCATGAGTGGTTTAAGATTAAGTTATACAACGTTGTGTACAACACTTTTTCTACAACTTTTTTAAATTATCATCATCATCGTCATCATAAGCAACCGAAAGGCGATCATCGTTTGATCTAGGCCTACGTACTTTTAAATTAAATAGAAATCAACTCACATCTCGCACCTCCAGTCTATATGTATACGTCCCACTGTTGGGCACAGGCCTCCTCTTAGAACGAGAGGGCTTGGGCTATAGTTCCCACGCGGACCCAGTGCGGATTGGGAACTTCACACACACCATTGAATTGCTTCGCAGATGTGTGCAGGTTTCCTCACGATGTTTTCCTTCATCGAAAAGCTCATGGTAAATTTCAAATGAAATTTCGCACATAAATTCCGAAAAACTCAGAGGTGCGAGCCAGGGATTCAAACCCACGACCTTCTGCTTGAGAGGCCACAGGTCAAACCACTGTGCTACCACGGCTTTTCAACTACATTATTTAAAAAAAGAGAAAAATAAATTTAAAAAAAAACCAGCCAAGTGCGAGTCGGACTCAAGCAGCAAAAGTCTGTACAAATTCGGCAGGTGAATATATAATCCAGTGTTAGCAGAGCTCTGCCTCTTTAGCAAGATGTGGGCAGCGTGAGGCCATTTTATATTGGTTCTTACATAATAAAAATAGATTTTTAGATTAATTTCATTAGTTTTGCTGTAAGAGCTATCTTCGAATCAAATTTCAAATGGCTAGATATTAAATGCATGGCGATGCTTATTAGATGTCGAGACAATTTTCATTCTATTGAGCGACGATCAAAACGAAGTTTTTACAGGTGTGACACATTCCAGTGTGATTTCCGTTGTCCCACAATGGCCCGATAGTTTGGTCCTTCCCAAAACAAGCCCAGAAACTACGACAGCAACATGTATTTCCTTTGATTTAAATACAGCTAATAAGTTTTCTTGTAATTGTTTAATTTATGTTTGTTCCTCCTGTGCTGGTGCCAGGAGGTATTAATTTGCAAATGAAATACTTTTCAATTTAAATGTTTTGCAGTCAGTTTGTTTCAGCTTAGTTTGCACTTTTTAGGGTTCCGTACCCAAAGGATACCGTACCGATATAAAATGACCTCACACTGCCTATATCTTGTTTAGGAGTCTTGAGCTTGAGAGCTACGATGCCACAGGCAGACACACACACACACACACTTAAATCCTTGTCACTAGTCGCTTTCTTGCCGCCCCAGTAGTTCAAAGAGCTGTCCAACAGCAAATAAAACTCTGCAGATACATTATTCAATAATTTTATTTATCATTTTACTCTTAAAACTTTAAATTAAGTTCTTTGGAACTTAAATCCTTATTTTCTGCCTCTCTCTATTTCTTAAACCAGCCGCTTTTAGTTTTCGACGTACACTGTCGCGGGATATGTTATAGTCATTTGCGACTTCGAGCGTTGAAGCCGTTGGATTTTCTCTATATAAATTAACAATATTCTGGTCCTGGATTTCTGTAGTTTTACGAGGCCGGCCTGAACCTTTGTGGTGGTCGGCGTTTCCTTCTTCCTCCCAACGAGTTATCCACAATTTGACCGTATTTCTCTGAAAAGAATAGAATATTAGAAATTCATGATTTACAAATATAACGTATTAATTGATTTGGTATTATGTAATTGTAATTATGTAACTTACAGTAACTCCCAAGGTATCCATTATTTCTTGGACGCTTTTATTGTCCTCGTGCAAAGCTATAATTCTATGTCTTAAATGCACGTCGATTCGATAAGACGCCATCGAGACGCCGCCAGGCGCCATCGGATATCAAGATCGACTAATACCAGAATAAACTAAATAAATGCGTATAAAATATAATACATATATACTTGTAACATATTTAGGCCGATTTTTTATAATGTGACAATAACGTTAATAGTCTTTTTCTAATGCTACCTATGTAAGAAGGAGGATTACCACCATAAAATCACATATCCAATTAAACGTCAGAAAGAACTTTGGTTTTTAATTCATATTAAAGTAACTTGCTTTTGCTCGCGACTTCGTTCGCGCAGAGTCAAAATTTGCACTGAAACTTCTTCCTCCCATCGAAAATGAACGCGTTTCTTGTATGGACACCCACAGCTGCCATTATTTATATCCCGTCCTTTTGTTCTGTGGAAAATCCCTTCTTATAGTGCCAAAGATCCTTAATTTCGTTTGTAGTAACTTTTTTTCGTTCGTATTCGCGTTTATTTTGTTTGTAGTAACTTCATTTCGTTTGTAGTGGCTTTATTTCGTTTGAAGTAGGCTTAATTTCGTTTATTGTAACTTCATTTCGTTTGTAGTGACTTAATTTCGTTTGTGGTAGGCTAAATTTCGTTTGTAGTAACTTTATTTCGTTTGTAGTAACTTTATTTCGTTTGTAGTGACTTAATTTCGTTTGTAGTAGGCTTAATTTTGTTTGTAGTAACTTAATTTCGTTTGTAGTGAGTTCATTTTTTATGTAGTGACTTTACCTCGTTTGTAGTCGCTTTTTTTTCGTTTGTAGTAACTTCATTTCGTTTGTAGTCGCGTTTTTTTCGTTTGTAGTAACTTCATTTCGTTTGTAGCGACTTTATTTCGTTTGTAGGAGGCTTAATTTCGTTTGTAGTAACTTCATTTCGTTTGTAGCGACTTTATTTCGTATGTAGGAGGCTTAATTTCGTTTGTAGTAATTTCATTTCGTTTGCAGTGAGTTCATTTTTTGTTTGTAGTGACTTTACCTCGATTGTAGCAGCGTACATTACGTTTGTAGTAACTTCATTTCATTTGTAGTGACTTAATTTCGTTTGTAGTAGGCTTAATTTCGTTTGTAGTGAGTTCATTTTGTATGTAGTGACTTTACCTCGTTTGTAGCAGCGTACGTTTCGTTTGTAGTAACTTTGTTTCGTTCGTAGCGACTTTATTTCGTATGTAGGAGGCTTAATTTCTTTTGTAGTAATTTCATTTCGTTTGCAGTGAGTTCATTTTGTTTGTAGTGACTTTACCTCGTTTGTAGCAGCGTACATTTCGTTTGTAGTAGCTTCATTTCGTTTGTAGTGACTTAATTTCGTTTGTAGTAGGCTTAATTTCGTTTGTAGTGAGTTCATTTTGTATGCAGTGACTTTACCTCGTTTGTAGCAGCGTACGTTTCGTTTGTAGTAGCTTTGTTTCGTTCGTAGTAGCGTTTATTGCGTTTGTAGTGACTTTATTTCGTTTGTAGTAGGCTTAATTTCGTTCATTGTAACTTCATTTCGTTTGTAGTGACTTAATTTCGTTTGTAGTAGGCTAAATTTCGTTTGTAGTAACTTTATTTCGTTTGTAGTGACTTAATTTCGTTTGTAGTAGGCTTTATTTTGTTTGTAGTATTTTAATTTCGTTTGTAGTGAGTTCATTTTTTATGTAGTGACTTTACCTCGTTTGTAGCAGCGTACATTTCGTTTGTAGTAACTTTGTTTCGTTTGTAGTAGCGTTTATTTCGTTTGTAGTAACTTCATTTCGTTTGTAGTGACTTTAATTCGTTCGTAGTCGCGTTTGTTTCGTTTGTAGTAACTTCATTCCGTTTGTAGTTACTTTATTAGTGTTTGTAGTGACTTTATTTCGTTCGTAGTCTTGTTCTTTTCGTATGTAGTAACTTCTTTTCGTTAGTAGTTAGTTTATTTCATCGCAATTGTTTAAATTTCGTTTGTAGTAACTTTATTTCGTTTGTAGTGACTTCATTTCGTTTGTAGTAGGCTTAAGTTTGTTTGTAGTAACTTGATTTCGTTTGTAGTGACTTTATTTCGTTCGAAATCGCGTTTATTTTGTTTGTAGTAACTTTATTTCGTTTGTAGTGACTTTATATCGTTTGCAGTAGGCTTAATTTAGTTTGTAGTGACTTAATTTTGTTCATTGTCGTGTTTTTTTCGTATGTAGTAACTTCATTTCGTTTGAATTGACTTCATTTAGTTTGTAGTAGGCTTCATTTCGTTTGTAGTAACTTTTTTTCGTTTGAATTGACTTTTTAAGCCTACTGCAAACGAAAAAAAAGCCACAACAAAAAAAAACGCAACTTCGAACTACAAACGAAATGTAAGCTGCTACAAACGAGGTTATGTCACTACATACAAAATGAACTCACTACAAATGAAATTAAGTTACTACAAACGAAATTAAGCCTACTGCGATGAAATAAACTAACTACAAACGCAATAAAGACATTACAAACTAAACCAAGTTACTACAAACGAAATGAAGTTACTACAAACGAAATAAAGTCACTACAAACGAAATAAACGCTACTACAAACGAAATTAAGTCACTACATACGAAATGAAGTTACTACAAACGAAATGAAGCCTACTACAAACGAAATTAAGTCACTACAAACGAAATGAAGTTACTACAAACGAAATTAAGCCTACTACAAACGAAATTAAGTCACTACTAACGAAATTAAGTCACTACAAACGAAATAAATGCTACTACAAACGAAATTAAGTCACTTCAAACGAAATTAAGTCACTACAAACGAAATTAAGTTACTACAAACGAATTTAAGCCTACTACAAACGAAATAAAGTCACTACAAACGAAATAAACGCTACTACAAACGAAATTAAGTCGCTACATACGAAATGAAGTTACTACAAACGAAATGAAGCCTACTACAAACGAAATTAAGTCACTACAAACGAAACAAACGCTACTACAAAAGAAATAAAGTCACTACAAACGAAATGAAGTTACTAAAAACGAAATGAAGCCTACTACAAACGAAATAAAGTCACTACAAACGAAATAAACGCTACTACAAACGAAATTAAGTCACTACAAGTTCGCCTTTGTGCATGTGTGTTGTCCTGTATTCATATTTTTCTTGTGTTTTATGTACAATAAAGAGTTATACATACATACATACATACTACAAACGAAATAAACGCTACTACGAACGAAACAAAGTTACTACAAACGAAATGTACGCTGCTACAAACGAGGTAAAGTCACTACAAACGAAATAAACGCTACTACGAACGGATCAAAGTTACTACAAACGAAATGTATGCTGCTACAAACGAAATAAAGACACCACAAACGAAATGAAGTTACTACATACAACTACATACCGAATTTTATGAGAATCAAGAAAAAAAAAATCTTTGATTTTTTTTTTCAAAGCCCTCTAATTTTTTTTTGAGCTGACGCAAACGAAAAAAACTATTACTACAATCAACTACATACCAAAATCTATGAGAATCAAGAAGAAAAAATTGGATTTTTCAATGTCGGGTGCCAAGTTCGGGTGCTATGATAAAATAGAAAAAAAAAAATTTTTTTTCAACTACAAACAAAATGTTTTCCACTACAATCAACTACTAACGACTCTGTTCAAGAATCAATTACTAAACTTGAGTGACAACGAAACGGGGGGATGAGTTTTTTTCAAAGTCCTCTAATTTTTTTTTTAAACTACTACAAACAAAAAAAATGTTACTACAATCAACTACAAACCCAAGTCTATGAGAATAAAATATAAAAAAAAATATTTCTCAATATTGGGTGCTAAGTTCACACAGCTCGTTTTACAAGATACTAAGCTTTTACCCGCGGCTTCATTCCCGTAGCAATATTAGACTACTTCTATTCACTTGATTTATTTTTTTATACTGAGACAGTTTCACCCTTTTACAACCATTGTATTTATATTTTCGAATTATAGTTCTTTTTTAAGTATAAAAAAGCAAATCTGTATTCGTAGCAAATCGCATTATTATTTTTTGAAGAAATTCGTAAAACCTTTTATTTTCGACGATCCAACCAAAAATACCCCAATTAGAAAAAAAAACTTGTTTTTTATCAACTGTTTCCATATGACATTTTAAATTCTATGTTCTAAAATAGACGTTACATATGTAATTCAGCAATGGGGCAAGAAAGGAAATTAATTGCGGTCCCGTAAATGCCAATACACGGAGGAGGCCTATGCCATGAGGCACGCCGAATTACGCGACAATTTAATAATTAAAAAAAAAAAAAAAAAACAACAACAACAACATACTTACTGAAATTGTAGCGAATTCGGAATAAAAAGGCTATATTATTATTAAATGTCAATAAGTTATGACTTCAACAAGGCACCTATTATATCTATACAATTATATTCAGCTTTTTGGTTAAGACAAAGAAGAAAAGGGGTATTATTTTCACACGGTTATTAGTCCAAACTCGGGTGACTAAACTGCTAAAAAGTTCACATTAAATAACAAGAATGTTATACAACGTGGGTCTGTCTACCCCGTAATGGATAAGGACGTGATTTACGTATGTATATATGTATGTTATACAAGCTGTAAACGTAAACAAAGCTTATGGCGTGAACATTAAGCTTGCATGAAACAATACGCGCTGAACCCCCGCGAATATATGTTACCTTTAGATATTCTAGCAGCCTCCTTGGGAATTGTGAACCAGACGAAATAAACCATACGGTTCTCTGCAATAAACACGATGGTATATCGCCACACTTATTTTACCATTCATTAAACGTAAATACTTCATGGTATATTAGGAAGCCCCACGAGTTGTCAGCAATGAATAGTTTTAAGATTTTCGTGTAGCATATAACTATGTTTCAAGTTGAACCTATTCACCTATGCATACTAATTTAAATAACCACTTTATTCTTAGAAAGTTAGCCTAGCTAAATGTTAAACATCTATTTTTGAATTTAGTAGGTAAATAAATGATTAATATTCTATAATTCAAATTATGGTAGCAAAACATTGTTTTTTAAATCATTTCTTGATTAGGTATGTCTGTGGTCGCGTGTCTTTGAATCGAAAGAATAACTTAAAATAGTTAAATTGTTGAAGAATTCATTTCACCCCTTAGTGCAATTCTTTGGTTAAAATAACTCCAATTCGCTGTTTAATGGTCAGTGCACTTGTAATAAATCTCATGTGTATTTTACGAACGAACTTTTAGGATTTGAGACTGTACCTACGCAACAAATTTATTGGGGTCTGGATTTCACAGACAGCAAAAAGTAACTCGTGTTACCCACAATCCAATTTATGTTTGCCTGTCCAAAACATGAACGTCTAAAATTCAACAGCGATGAAATACACAAATTTCTACGAAACATATGTGTGCCGAAAACCGTAGTGTTTGAATTTGTACGAGAACATAAAACGAAATTTATCTTTTCAGCTCGCACGCATTTTATAAATTATATTTGCTCTGAAATTGACTTGTATTGTTAGGATCGAATGCGCTTGAAGTACCTACACAGAAAATTGCACATTGTATTTCCATTTAATACTGCTAAAAACATTTTGCTTCAAATGCCATTACTCTACTGAGCCGTAAGATTAGTCACAAAACATTTTAGTTCAAGTCTAGCACAGCTTGGAACATTTAACAATCAGCAAATTGTAAATCACCACCTTGCACGATTGATTCAGCTCACGTATGCCCGCGACAAAATACTAAAATACAGAACATCGCGCGTCCCAAGGCGACGGTATGTTACCTTTGTTTATGTCATTACCCATCCAGAGACAAGCGAGGACGTTGTAGATACAGGTACAATGTCGGAGGGCCATGAAGGTTTGTTTTTCTTGTTATTTGCTTCATGGTTTAAAGTCAAAATCTGAAATATTTTTTCATCCACCACAATAACGTGTCAAAAAGTATTCTTGATGTATAATTGAGGTTGTTGATTGATAATTAAGAGAAGAGACCTCGACGTCGCATGATATGTCAATAAAAAAGAAACTTTTAACTTAGGCTTTCAATTTCAAGCAAGGCTGGCCTAATTTAATTTCCGGGCAGTTTCTTGATACTATTACCCTATAATAATGCTTCTAGACCCACCTCTTTGGATGGAGTAATAACCATATTTCATTCCCAGAGGGGCAGACAGGGACCAAGCCAAGGGTCGTATAATATTAGTAGCGTAGGCTACTCTAAATAGCTTTCAGGAATTCCTAAGTTATTATCACCGACGCTGACCACTGTTGACGGCTATTCCTCGGCACTTGTGTAATTACATACAAAAATATTTACTAAATTGTTCGAAAATTACAAGAATTCGTGATCCGGTAAAATCTGTCTAGACACTTTTAATACGTATTTATTTTTAAGTATGTATCTGTTAGAGGTCAATAGAAAGCTCGTAAACCCTGCCTTTGTATAGACATAAAAGGAGAGATCACTGAAGTAACTTTAACAATTGACAATCTGTTTGAGAAATTGGGCATTGTGAGGCTCAAGATGTCTCCAGCTTTTTATGGGATGAAAATGTCCGCTCCCGTTTAAAAAGGTTACCCTGAAGAGCACTTATTTTCGCCAGTAGCTACTGAACTTTAATTTTACATTCCTTTTATAAATATCAAGACAAGTCGTAGAAAAAAAAGAAGACAACGCACCAAATTAACATTAAAACTGGCAGCTAAAACGTATTAACGGTTCCGAGGAAAAAGCTAACATTGAAGTGAAGTGAGCACAGGCGCCGGTGAGTCGCGACCGGCGGCCAATCAACGCAAACGTTGCCTATTCCACCCCTAGACTTTAGAAACACGCAAATATATACAATTTTACATAGAACACTGGAAAATAGAACGTTGTTTTTAGCTACCAAATACGGTTCGCAACGGCGCGGCATCATGATGTTATTTTGGGTACTGGTATCTAATACTTACATAGAATGGCTTGGTTGCCTCCTCATCTAATATTGCATGATCCTAATTTTATTCTAACTTAAAAAATCGACAGCATGTTCGTTTCTTTGCACGTTGTTTTGTCTGTGCTTTCAATAACCTAACCTAAAAATTTAATTTTTGGGACGAACTTTTTTAGCTGACTGTACTTTTTGTTGACTTTACTTGCATCACCATTTTTCATACATAATATGTGTAGTGTACCAAATTTCAAGTCAATCGGACCAACCGTTGAAGACTTGCCTCCTGCGGAGACGGTCCTGGCAGGACCACCACAATTCTACTACCAGATTATTGTATTGTCATCTGACTTATACAAGTATGCAAAATTTCAGCTCAATCTGATGCAGATATCTGCTTTAAAATTGAGTCGCAAGATTCCACCCGGACACATACATACATACATACGTTGCAAGTTAATATAAAGCTTGTAATAATAACTTGTAATAAAAAGCATCAGATCGACGTGATTTATCGTATAGCGGCGGTACTCCGCGGGCTATACTTTTATTCCAGGAAAACATCGAACTCTTCTGTGAAACATTAGCGCCATCTGTCGGGTAATATATTATCATTTTCTGTGTCGATACTACAAAATCTAACCCAATGCGAGCGAATCCGCGGGCGTAACGTAATATCCTCATTGAGGTCGTGTGGAAACCCTCTTTTCTTGAGGGTAATCCTTACCTAGCCAGCATAATTTAACTAAATTGATATTAACTTTACATTACCCTAATCCTAATTCCACAAGCATTTGTTACCTAAATAGGATGAGTAGAAATAGAAGTGTATAAATACATCATCATCACTACATAGTATAAAATAAAGTCGCTTTCTCTGTCCCTATGTCCCTATGTATGCTTATATCTTCAAAAGTACACAACGGATTTTGATGCGGTTTTTTTTAATAGATAGAGTGATTCAAGAGGAAGGTTTTTATGTATAATTCTGCGCAGACGAAGTCGCGGGCAGAAGCTAGTAAAATATATTACACAAATGAATACAGCGACACTCTTAGTAATAGTAACCTTATTCTCCCTTTTGCATTTACTCCTTCTAGACTTTCAAAGACATTTTAATCGACGATATACCACAACGAGGCCAATCTAATACGACTAAGGCAATAGGGAAAGTCTGAGTAAAGAAAATATTCACCAGAGAAGACGTACTCCCACACGATAATAGGTAATCAGCGTCCCCCCTACCGCATCCCCACTTCGCGTGACTGCAGCCATTACGTGAACGCACCAATAGCGTTACGAGAATAACGAGCTTCTGAAGAATTTGTATGGACATCGCTCAGAACCAAATCACAGTAACTTGTGTAATTTAATGTGACATTTACTATAATAGCTCGCAAAAGTTAAATCCATATGTCAGGGGTTCCCAAAGTGTGCGCCGCGGCGCCCTGGTGCGCCGTAGAAAGTAGAGGGGCGCCGTGAGTTCTATCATAATCCGAAACCACAAATATTCGCGGGTACCTATTTGAGCGCTCGCATCGGTAAATAATATAGCGTCGTGTCACTCTTTTTTACTATCTCCCTTTAAGTAGCCTAACCTAACAACTTAGCTAAGGCCGGGCGCCGTTACAAAATACTAAACTTGTAACTGCGCCGCAGGTTGAAAAAGATTGGGAGCCCCTGCCATGTGTCATATGTATAAAGAATGTATATGGTAGCTCATCCTCTGTAGTTCACAGGGCACAAAATTAAGATGGCGCAGCCTACTTCGCTAACATGTTGCCAATACGTAAAACCTTTGTTATTTCTACTCTGTAAAATTATTTTAACGTCACATTGTGATATGATTAATCCACGGAGCATACCCGAATATAATATCGGTTCAGTTCAGGTGACTGAGGTGCCATCTGGTGTAATATAAAACCAATTAGAGAACGCAGCTGACAAAGCGGCGTTTTGGCGGTAAAAGCGTAATTAGTACGTCACATCAGAGAATTTATTCCCCGCAGCTTAGGGTCAACCTGTAAGTTACGAACACCGAAATAAAAAATAATAAAGGCAAATTAATCTTTATGTTGGGGGCGTACTGTTAAGAACTTTTTTCACTGCGTTTAATTTACTTTATTTATTCCTCGTTTAATCCTAATTATATCACTTTTGAAGCTGTAACGTGGGGTCTTTCTATCAAGTAATCTTTTGGGAAGTCAAATGAACGCGTTATGAATTAGATCATCATTAGACTTGCCTTACTTGCTTCAGTGTACTCGTAAAATAGAATAGACGATTCACTTAAAGCTCAGATCAATTACTAAAGCCTAGATACCGCGTTAAAATTTAACTAGTGACATCAATATGTACATCTCTTAATTCACATGAAGAAATCAACAAGCTGGAAAGAGATAAATGTAGCATTATCTAGTCTGCCTGTACAGGCCGTACACACCTGAAATGTCAAGTGGTCTCTTTGGTCTAGTTTTACGCTACTAATTTAAAAAGTGTTTAAAATCATATTTCCCGTTGAGAACAGCAGGTCATCTGTATTAAGTTGTATTTGAAATGGTTATGACAGGTAAATATTTGCAAGTCGACCAGTGATTGATTTTCATAAACCTCTACCTAACAGTAAAGTTTTTAAATAAGGTGAAAGTGGTATTGTGTGCCTAAGGGTCGTATAAATGGCTTGTATTGTTTTGGGATGTAAATCTCATTCGTCTCGCAAAGAAAATGAACGGGAATATATAAGCTTCCATCGGTGAGTACATTTTTACGTGTTTTCAATATTATATGCTAACCAATTTGAGCTGAATTAAAATTTATAAACCTAAAACTTTGATTATTGTAACAAATAAACATTTTGGACTCAATAAGGGCGATGAATCTTCGAGATAATTAGGTAATTTGTAATAGCTTAGAGGTTATGAGGTATGGGTGATAGTGATGTTCCTGTTCATTGCCAGTTTCATCGATATCGAATTACTTTCCTAAACTTTGTATTGTGGACTAAATTATTTATATAAATAATGACGTAATAATAACAATTACAGATTTCCTATGGACGAACAATAAAATTAAAAATTAAGTGGTGCCAAATTATTCCGCAAGGGAAACAAGCCACCACAAACACGAGACATATTTTAACTAATTCCAGGATCGGACAGGTGCAGGAACAGACTATTATCAAGATGTGTTATTATTATATTTAAATGAATGCTTAAAGCTATTTTGATTGAACCGCGTTTATTCATTTTGCTGTTTTTAGATTCCAACCGTCGCTATGGAAGTCGATGAATGCCAAGCTACCACAAGCACGACACATATTTTAACATCTGATTCAAGGCTTGGAGAGGGTATTGTATTCCCATTTTACTTTAATTTAAAAAAGGTGCTCGCTAGTTTAAATAATGTTTTTTTTTTTTAATTCAGGAGTCTACCTAGTAGGCTTACTTATCGGTGTACGTAATGATATAATATAACGATGCTCTCCAAGCTAGGACAAATCCCGTGAAACCCGGACGGCGGCCCTAATTATGTGTAAATACATGATAGTCATCAGTAGTTTTTTTTTTTCAGTATAATTCCTGCGCCGATGGAGGTTGAGATTGAATACCCCACGACAAGTTCTACATGTTCTCCAGAATTAAGGAAGCGGGTCAGTCAGCTGGAACAAGATTTGGACAGAGTGAAGAAGGTTTCAAAAAGACGTATTCTTAAAACTGTACAGTATTACTAACTGCAAATCTGGAATATTACTTATCTAGGTGTACCCAAACAACATATCAAAAATGCAAGTTTACCGCAATTATTGTAATTTAAGCGTCTTTTTTTGTACGATATGACTGATCTAAAAGTAAATAGGATAATAATGTAAATAATGCCATTTAAAAAACATTTCGATGTGTAGGTAATGCTAAGATGTTATTGATTTTAACTGAAAATGTAAATTAAATATATTATGTGAACATGTCCAGATTTTTGTTTTTTTATTCCATGCCGAATTTAAAAATTGAAGGGCAAACCTCAGATTAAGGCCATACTAATTGCAGTTTTGAGCGTAAGTCTGAGCCTCTGAATATCCTCTAAATACCAAAGCAATTTATTTTATGCTAAATAAAGTCTATCCATTATCTTAGTGGACAGCGACGCTTTGTCGGTGGCGGTCACAGCTTTATCGGCACTGGCGACACCACATCAAGAATCTACGTTTTAAACTCGTATAGGGTGTACAAATACCAAGGTAAGAAAATGGGTAGACGGTGGTACAATATACAATAACAACCTTCTCTCTTACAGTCTATTCAATTACAGATACTTTTTACTGACTTGAAAACAAATCTCTGAACGATTAAATTATTTATTTGAAACCGCTATTTGATATCCAGGGATTTCTCGAAATTTCATTTAAAGCCGGGGTACGGGGTATTCTGCTACCACCCTAGCCATACATTATTCTGACTAGAACCCCGCGATCATTTAAATAGTCATAAGGAGGCATCGCCTTTTTACCGCGTTATGCTCCATACCGAAAATCCATCCACACCAGAAGACCATACACAATCTCAAAATATCGATAATAATCTTTCGATAAAACTTTTTGCTACATCTCTATGGATTTTGAACAGTGGAGGAACAGTGTACAACCTTGTAGTTTTGAGTACCTAAGAAATATATAGACTACCTTTTCTCCCATTATCAAACGTCGTATGAGTAAACGGTCAAGCTATATGTAACATTGTTTTGATATTAGGGCGGTATCTAGGCTTTAGTAATTGATCTGAGACTTAAAGTAATACATAGTATTATTAATCAAAATCTACCAAAGACAGGTACGACCTACTTGAAGCCTTCAACCTAAATCTTTGCGGAATAGAGTTTTTTCTCTGCGAATGTAGGCCACACCACACCACAGCCGTTATTGTCTCGCAGGGCACTTTGTCGTAAGGCGTTGCTAAATAATTTGCATTTTATAAAATCCTTACCCTTGCAAGCCCTTGAAGAACTATAATATATAGATCCTACATAAATTTGAATTTATTTTTGTAAATGAAACTTACCTGTGAGTGGTTTTTAATGCACTTCAGGCTGGACACATCTACAACAAAAATAAAAAATAACATTTAATTCACTGTTACAAATCAGAAATGGAAACTAAATTAATCTTAATATACCTACCTCTGCTCTGTTAAGATTCTATAATCATACATAAGTTCGTATTTATATTTTTTTCTCGGGTACAGGCAAGTAATTGAATAAAGATGTATCCTTTTTTACACCTTGCAATGTAAGTATTTGTTAACATTAATGCATATTTTTATTCTAGACTGTACAGCAGCGTAATTGCGCCATAACTACGGATCTGTTTTCTCATAAAACGCACTCTTCCCAAAGCAAATTTTACATTTGTACCAACAGAAAAGTTCGTGCTTATATACAATATAATATCTCAGTGTGCATGCCTGACAGTACCTACCAAGACTGACGAAATACGTACTCGTGTTCCACACACTTGTGTTATACGTACGATTCATAAAATGATTAGTCGTGTTGTGTATATACTACTACTATATTTATTTGACAACATTTGACAATTATCACTATAGAAGGCAAATTAAGGTACTAATACATAATATCGGTATTGCCATCAAAATTGCTTAAGGAAATCGTAAGCAGGTAACGTCCTGCGGTAAGGCCGTAACACGTTTTACAGCCGTTCGCGCCGCCTATAAAGGCAGTACTTAGCGGCACCTACATCTAGCACTTCCACTTTACGGTACATTACACAGTACGTGACCGAACGCATGATAAATAAAAGAAGACATGCATCGCGGACTTTAGTTTAGCTGCACGAAGATAAAGAGATTTACCTCGAGGGACTTTACAATATAAATTAAAAACAGAAAAATGGGTTTAAGTTATAAAGTGCTTTGTTGTGGCACACGTGCGCAGTAAACATGTTAATATTCGTAGCGGTTAATAAGTCGTAGCGTATTCGTAGGCAAGGCGGTTCGTAGCGGCCCTACGAAATTGAGATGCTACGCCAGATAGTAGACAGCTTGGCTCAGCTGCAGCTCATTAAAAACAAATAATTTGACATAAAAACAAACCCTAAGTATAGCGAAAAGACACTTCGAATGAAGCGAGACATGGCCTAGATTCGGGTCAGCACGGCCTTTAATTACTGTATGAAGATAATCGATCAATACTACACAATACGCGCTACTCATCAACCGCACTCTAGACGCACTCTGTTAAACAGTTGCAACAGACACACGTGCACGTAAGTAAGGCACGTGTACACAGTAGACATCTAACTAAACGTGCCTCGAATGACCAAAACACGCGGCCACACTATCCATTTACTCTGTACAGAACACGTGTCCAAGGTTTAACCAAACATGCTAATCAAGAGGGTTAATATTTCAAAGTGTTACGAAACTACCCAAAAAAAATCATCAAAGCAAAAAATTGTGTCAACTCTAGTAGGCTGTCATGCCAGTCAACTTTAATTGCCATAGAATATCTTAAGAGAAGTTTTAAGTAAATCGTAGATGTGATACTGCTATTATAATTTGCTTATGGACTCTTTACAAGAAACCTTCGACCACCTTTCGGCTTAAGGCGGATGCTCGCGTTAGCTCATTGAAGAAGTCCCGTTAGATGGCGCTGTAATCAATTATGTGTGTTTTTTGTAGTTTTTAGAAGATTCTATTATAACACTTATAAATTATCAATTGATTTGCGCACACAGTTTAATACGGCCGATTTTTTGAGACTACACTCAGAGGGTAATAATGCACCAATTCGGAGAATAGCTGCACAAACGCTGGTGTCACTAACGGCCCTATACAGATACTAGGTCTTACACACACATGAAAATAGGAGGCGCCAACTAGTGGAAAAATATTGCAACACCTTGCTAAGCTGTAAGCGTAATTTTTCACGTTATATTTACGTTTTTATATCAACTTTACTTTTACCAGAAATTTTACAAATCTATACGTACAAAACTAAGTCGTGTTATTTAAACCATTTATAACTTTGGAATGGCTGCACGGATTTTTATGATTTTTGATTTGTTAGCTTTCTCTCTTCCTCGAATAGCCAAATATCTAATTATAAATATGAAAAATGCACAAAAAATCTTTAATTTTTCGTATGCAGCGCCATCTGTGACAAAAACTGACTTTAACGCGGAATATTTTTTTGCGAGCTCGGCTAGTTACAAACACATAATAATATTATATATGAGTCTAGCTGATGCAAATATGTGAATCAATGCCACCTCCAACTCTTTTTGAATATTAGGGACTAATTTTAAGAGGGCTATCGTATTTGTACTCACTAGTTGGCGCCACTGTAGGATTTCTTTTAATTTATCATCAACATCATTTATTACCCACAGTGTTGCACAGTCCCGTTTATCCTCTAAATTAGCTGCCATTTTATTTGCCTTCTTAGTCTGGCTCCTACTTTTCATAGCTTCTCTTTTAACATTTTAATAAACCTGTCGTATGTCTGCGAAAATATTCGGAAACAATGTAATGTAGGTAAAGCCGGAATATGCAACTTGTAGGTAGTACTAATTTTACGTTCCTTTAGCGCCTCTAGCGGCGAATTCATATGCCGTCATTGCTAGTATCTTGAAATGTCTTTGAGTATTTAGTATGTAGGAACCCGCGATTCATATCTGATATTCGCTCACACGTAGAGACATCATCATCACCATCGTCTGACAGTTTATTAATACTCCTATGCATTGCATTACAAACGTTTCGTCTGAGGCATCTAAACAACTAGCGCCGTACTATAGGTATTGTCGTTTCGCGTCATAGGCTTTCGTAAACAGGTAACTTGAGAATCAGCCTGCTTACAGCAATGAGACCAAGTCACTCGTGCTAGCCATTCGGATCCTTTCCTTTCACCAAAATGCATTGGAGTATAGGTATAGGATCACATAAAGGAAATTAAATAATAAGGGACTACGTCTGAATGCTTCTTGGCTAGGGATTTTGGTAGTCATCGGACGTGGGCCGCTTGCCTAGTTCACCTGGGTGGACCACGAGCACATTTTCTTGCCGATGTTCCACCTCAGAACACCTAGGTGAACCACGGGCAAATGACTATGGGCCATGGTCCAAAAAGTGCCCATGGCTCACGTAGGTGTACGGAGATGGACCATTGGCAAGAAAAATTGCCCATGGTCCACCCAGGTGAACTAGACAGGTAGTTTTCGGTTAGATATTTGTTCCAGAGTTGCGACCTGCCTTTTTATGTTATGTCATCATAATTCATATTACTAATTCATGGTATAGCGCATGAAAGGAAAAATAACATTAGATAAAATAGTAGGTACGACAAATAAATAATGACAACTCCAAAACAAATCGAATCCATCTGAACTCACTTTTACTTACTGATACTTACTTCCACAATAGTCGAACTTCATCCATCGATGGTTTTGAGTAGCGTTACCAACAGTGGGATAAAGCAGATTCTCACGGTGTCTAGTCCACACGCGAGAAATCAAAATTACAGCTCGACGCAAATTATATCAGCTCATTCCTCATGGACCAACTATATGCATAACTGGTTGTGCCAATAGGAATTTCGGGCTTATAAAAATAAACATTCACATTAGAGATAGTAAAATTAGGTTAGGTTCATTAGGCATCTTCAAATGCCCGAAGGGCAAACTGAATAGAAATAGGAACCCCGCCGTCAACCTTACGGTGAAGTGAAATTCCTAATGGCACAACTAGTTGTCCATAATATAGAGTAGGCCCACAAGAAAAGCGTCATACATTTAGGCACAAATCGTGTGCATAAAAATGAGATAGAATTTAGCTAGCGCCGTGCAGCAATGGCGCCTGTACTATACGCGTGTCGACCAGTGAAACAGGGAACAGAGACGTGCTAAACTACGAAACCCTCTAGATATTTTTTTCGGTCTGTAACCATGATCCACCTGCAGTTTGTCCACCTGGTTTTTGACAGAGCTCCGCTCCTGGGCGGAGCTCCTTTTTCTGGGTATTGGAAGCTGTGGTTTTCTGGGTGGAAAAATTAGGTGGGCTACGGGTAGACTGTGGGTTAATGTTATTTTTATTTTTTTGTGAATTGTATCTGTTTCTTTATATTTGTACAATAAAGCACAACAGTCGACCGTCTAGTTTATTATAGGCGTTAGATAAGATCCCACAATAGCTAGGGCCAATACGCCACGCAACACGTAAGGCTTGATTTATCAAAGCGCTGGCAGTTTAAAAAAAGACCTCGATATTTTTAAATAAAACTTAATACTTTTTAAATGAAAACTCTTTTATGATTAGATACATCATATTTCCAAAATTCAGGCCATTATTATCAGGGTATTTAAAAGGAAACAAACATTGACGTAACTATACACTTCAAAGTCAAGAACATATAATTATACCTAATGATTAGATGTTTTCCAGGCGTCAGGCTCCAAATGAAAGAGATGAGACGATCACTGACAAGTTGGTACTCTTCTCGGTGATTGTCAACGTCAACAAGAGATGAGCTTAGCTAGAATCAAAAACACGTCAGGCGATATTGAATCTTATGACGTGTTTATTTATTTTTCACTCGACACGAGATTAAATCTTACAAAATTTAAAATAAAGCTCAGTTTTCTAGTGTGGATACTTTGGCTGCTACGCTACCAGTGGCGGTTTGGAAGTTATGGTACTAATGTCGGCTTGAATGTTACTAAGTATTTGGCGATGTGCGTGCTCCGGTATAGGTATTTGTGCACGATGGATGTCCCGAACAATTTGACCGCTTTGGTTGAGTCACTGTTAATGACCATTTTGGGTGTTTCCAAGTAGCTAAATGATGGTCTTGACTGCTACTTACTATATAACGCTGACTGCACATACACACATAAAACACGTCTTTATTCCTAGTATACCTACAGTGTAGTTATCACCTAAGAAAATAAGACGAAAAATACAAGCCTTTCCAAAAACACGAGTATCTCGATACGAAACTCAAAATATTTATTAACTTATCAAAGGATGTCACGAAATTGTAGTTTGTAGATCACGCAACATATTCAATACATAAAATATTACATAACTAAATTGCATGTAATGGAAATTCGCCACTTATTATTTATTGTTCACAAAAAATATTTTTTTACATGTATACAAGAACAATCATAACTTATTTTCCTACTTAGAATTATATAGGCTGATTTTTTATCACCGTCGAAAGCACCAACACGACGAATACAAGCATTATTTTTAAGTTTGGTGTTAAAATATTGCAAATGGTATCATTAAATGATACCTGTCATCATTATCATCCTCGTCATATCAGGTGTAGGACGTCCACTGTTGGCCTTCAGATACCGCCCATAGAACTCCAGTTGCCTCGGTTGGAAGTGGCTTGTATCCACCATGAACCCGCGACTTACGGTACCTATACGGTTGCATAATTATGATACCTACCAAGGTCAACCAAAAGCTTGGACGGTGATATTAATATCACCTTGTATCATACATTTTCCTTTTCCTTCTTTCTTCATAGGTAATGGAACATGAAAGACGGACTGAAAGTCTTCAAGTCTTCAGAACAGGGTTGACAAATCTCCGCTGTTGGACATCTGGCAATTCACGGTCTCGATAATTTCCCTAGTAACATAGAGTAATTAACCAATTAGAGTGGTAATAGGGGTTACAAAAGTTTGCAACGCCGCACTATTGATACATACATACATACAAACATAAATCACGTCTTTATCCTTTACGGGGTAGACAGAGCCTAAGGTAACAAGACCTGAAGGCCACATTTAGCGTGATTTTGGGCGTATAGATTTTTTTTTTTTTTTTATATGAATAGGAAAGCAAACGAGCAAGTGGGTCACCTGATGGTAAGTGATCACCACTGCCCATAGACACCCACAGATGGCATAGATGGAAGAGAGGAATCAAAATAGTGATGGATTGCTAGCCACATCGCCTATAACATGATTCCTAAGATTTTCGCCCATTCCCTCGATGGGCTTTTACCATCTGCGCGGGAAGAGAAGCAACTGGTATATTCTAAGATTTATTTACTGCCAGGCCAGCATGTAAGAACATACATATATTGATAGTTTGGATGAAACAAAAACAGACCATATCGATTAAATCGAGAATTTAACTTCCCGATACTGTAATTAAGACTTTTTTAGGTTTTTCTATGACAGTTTTTGACTCTCCTGTGACATATACATAATTATGTAACCATACTACATACATACTCAGTACCTAAAGCATAACGAGGTTTTTACCTCGTAACGTTATTAAAAAATACATCAATAAAAATCTGTGTTTTTAGACCCAACCAATTTTTTTTGTCATCACACCAGCAGTAAAGTTCTTGCTCTTCTTGCACAATAATAGCAAGTAAAATCTCGCTTCCAGTGGATGTATGGTTCACTTATTTCCTGTTAATGCACAAAAATTACCTTCCGAATCCAATGTGAATCTGAAAAATTAACGTACTGTCAGTACAACAAAAGGATAAATAGATATTTTTTTAGGCTTGCATACTATGACATGATGTTTCACTAAGAATTGAACTCAAGTCAAACGTGTTCTGGATACAAAAATACTTGTTTTGCGCATTTATATTCGTTACTATGATTAACATAGACCTATTGAATGTTATCTCACTCGCAAAATAAAAATGAAATAATTGAAATAAAAATCAATTCACAACAAAGGAAACCAACAAACATACATACTGACACTCACTAACATAAACAGACCACATAAACTTCCATCCATACATCCATTTTTTGCCAGACACACAAATATAAGAGAATATACACAATTTTATAGAAAAAAAAACACAGATATGAAAAATATATCATCAGCGTTGTGTCTATGGTTATATAGAAACCCCATTGGATTATCGCTCGGGGTGATTGTTATACCTGTGTACCAGTTTCTGAGAATAGAATAGTGACAGTCAAATAGACAAACAAACGACAAACAAGATGGACGGCATGCAGACATACGGATGGGCAGACCGACAAACACACAGACAGATTTACACCCAAACAGATGGACAGATGGATAGTAAGACGAACGGACGGACGGATGGTCGGACGCACAGACAGACAGATGGACGGACGAACGGATGGTCTGACGCACAGACACTCAGACTGACATTCAGACAGACGGACGGAGGCACGGACAGACGGATAAACAGAAAGAGAAACGGACGGACAGTCGGCCAAACGCACAGACAAACAGACAGACAGACAGACGGACATGCAGACAGAAAGAAATAAAGAAAAAGTTTATTTATAACAATCACAAAAGTAGTTAAAAAACAAAAGTATATAATTTCTAAATGTCTATGAAAATTAGAACACATAGAAAAATCCGAAAAGTAAAGCTATGGCCGGGAATCGAACCCGGATCCTCGTCATTCCGTGACGCGTGCTATACCCCTACACCACCCATAGCAGAAAAGTAAAGCTATGGCCGGGAATCGAACCCGGATCCTCGTCATTCCGTGGCGCACATAAGAAAAGTATATAAACATAAAAAAGCTAAAAATATAAAAATTACAGATTAATAAATTGACACAAAATGGTCCAGAAGAATGGACAGACGGAAAAAAAGACCGATAAACGGACGGACCGACAAAATATGTGCTTCTGCAATGGTTCCTTTTTTCTATTTGACGTAAGAAACCCTAAAAAAAATCAGACAATACAGTCATGTATTGTGTGTTTATTTTACCTGATAGCCATATCACATAAGATACAGCTTAGTGACAGACAGACAGACGGACAGACAGACGGACAGTGGCTCCTAAATGAAAAAATATAGCTACGTAATATGGGTAAAAAAGCTATAAAGTTAGGACAGACGGACAGATAGACAGACATAGACGGACGGATTTGAACAATGTGGCCATAAAATAAACCACGATACAGCGTGAACTTAGTAATACATAAGCTCCTCCATTGGTTACTTACATAGACAGATTGACAAAAATATTCTTTTTTAGTAGGTATCTGTTGTTATGGCGGCCACAGAAATACATCATCTGTGAAAATTTCCTTTAACACGGTTCACGAGATACAGCTTGGTGACAGACAGACGGACAGACAAACATATACACATACAGACGGACAGTGGAATCTTAGTAATAGAGTCCCGTTTTCACCATTTGGGTACGGAACCCTAAAAAAGCTGGTCAATAGCAAGTTCGATTCGAGCACTAAAGATTCCTCTAAGTTCTAAGAGTTATAATTAGATGTAAGCGTAATGTATGGATAGTTGTTACTCTTTCTGTTGATGAGTTTCCAACATCGGATGCGACCCTGGCTGGGTCACCAGAATTTCACTTCAAGATTACTGTATTGTCATCAGACTTGTGCCAGATTTCACGTCAAACTGATCAATTAGAAATGGGTCAAAATTCACTTGCAAGATTTGATTACATGCAGACACCGGGAGCGGGACTGAGCACTTCAATTGCATTTACAAAAATAATTTGTACCAATCACACAAACGTTGAAATGTTGTAGGTATCTTACAAAAAATTATTATGATAAATTGATAAGTACATACCTGTACATGTACATTACGTACAAATAAATGTCTACGCTGCGTCCAATATCGTAGCTTGTAACGTCTTTTACTTTCTTCCTTTGACTTCAATTAATTCCAAATAAAATGAATATATTATTTTTATTATAAGACACCACGTTCTGTCAACCATTAGTTTATGACAATTCATATCATTGTTTTTTTAATTACCTGTCTAGCCAGCCAGGTTTTTGACTCGCATGTTTTTTTTAATTGTTCTGCAATTGAGAAAACCTATTTACTCGGCCTATTTTGTATTTAGCGCTTGTCGGATTTCACGAATCATTGCCGTGGTATAATGTCCGTGATTTGATGTAGAGGGTTAGGGTTCGATTCTCGTGAGAAGCATTAGTGCAAAATTAACTGGAAGCCTTTTTTATTTTTAACTTTCTGTGGTCGAGTACTTTTTTTTAATATATAAGGCAAAACGTGTTTTTAAGGTGGCAATATGACTGCGGGGCGCCACCATCTATGCCAAATTAATAAGCACGTGTGGTCCTAATACCTACTAGAGAACTTACTAGTCATGAAAGCTTTGCCAAGTTTCGGACTGGCAATGCCACCCGCTAAACCATTCAAATTGGCGATGCCTCACTGCTACAAGGCTATATAAAAAAAATATGAAGGACCTGACGATGGATTAAACGTAGGTACGGATGAAACTATGTGTTTGCTTTAAAAAGATCCTGGCTAGAATAAATTTACCACCACAAGTATATATTTTCTTTTCAAGTAATTGATGGTATAGACCATTTATCGTAAACAGTAAAATCTAATTAGGGTAAGCTTGTGGTTGTTCAAAAACCACTTAGTACTTACTTTTTTTGTTTTGATTTGACAAGAAAAATATTGAATTTACCTTAAAGTTTTCTACATCTCATCGGGATAGTATTACTAAGTAAGTAAGTTATTAAAAACAATGTTTAGAAAATTAAAAAATAATCGTTCATACGTTGGGGTTTGAACATGGTCACTCACTATTCAGTCCTATAAGTCACGACCACTGAGCCAGATTGGAGGTCATGTGACAGCTCGAAATATACGATTGCTTTTTACAACATGTTTTATTTGACACTAGCTACTCACACTATTGTAAAATGCATCGAAATTTACTGCATCATACTGCAATTTAGGTATGATAAATGCACTCTGTTTTGTAATTTGCGCAGACAATATATCCATAGCTAACTATCCTCAAAAAACCGCATTGAAATTAAGCCTGTGGACGAAATGCAGCTGCACGGAAGGTTTGTATGGAAGAGCAACCGCCTTAAGGCGTATTTTTGTAACAATCTGTAGAAATTGAACACAAAAGAATCTTCAACGACTTATTGACTTTCATCAATACACCCACAGCCTTCGCGTTCTCAATAGCTAATGTAGCTATTTCGAAGAGAAACGAGAACACTAGTGCTTTGAACATTTATATCTTCAATCTTCGTGAAACTGTGAGCAGAGCCGGCAATGTTGCCAATTCAATCCACTAGAAGTCCTGATCATTAATAAAGAACATCCCATTTTTAACTTCAAAACCCAGTCCCAAAGTCTTTTCGAAATTGTTTTAACTTTGTCTTCTGTATAAAAAGTAACAAAAATAGACGGTAAGAATTAGTTTCACTAAGAGTTACTTTAACAATAACAATAACATTGACCATAACCGGCAATTTTGACACATATTTCATAGGTTTTCTGTCAAATATACGTCAAAATTAATACTTATTGTTAATGTCATTGTTGTTTTTATTGTTGTTTTTTTTTTCACAGTGTTTTAATTTTTGTCACAAGATTTTTGAATACTGTATTTATTACTTTGACGTTGGCGAATTCATCACATCGATCGATGGGGCCATATTAGAAAAAGAAGAAGAAGAATGTTATTGTTAAAATAACTCTTAGTGCAACTTACACTAAGAATATTTAATGTAAGATCAGGACGTAAACCAACACATTTCCTAGTACAATGTGAGAAACTATAAAGATTTCTGGATTTTTACCGTCAGATAAAGTTGGCAACACTCCGAGCGTCAGCAATCTAGACGCCACGTCGAGCCCTGGCCCCGGGCCCCCTCCCGCGAAGGAGGCGCCGAGGCAGCGGAGGCGCCGAGCCCCTCGTATATTCCAATAAAGAAGGACAAGACTCTAATAACGCGACCCGAGTAAGCTCCCAAAACGACACCTCAGACTTTTCAAACACACCTGCCAACCCAAAACCATCCTTACCCTCTAAGAAAACAGTCCAAACAGAACCACCCGTCTCTCATGCAGTATAAATACGAAAAACAGAATCGCACGTCCGGTGAAGTTTTTAAGAACGTAGGTCGAATATTAGACAAGGTTCAAGTAATGGAAATTTGATAACACGTGGTGAGAGGAATTAGGCGAGCACCTGCCGAGACGTGAGCAAGGGGAATATAAATAATTCGATAAGCATCAAACACGAAGTTTTTCTGGGAACGAAAATGAAGAGAGTATTGGAACGGCGGCCTAATTACGGCAACTTCACAAGATATGATATTTCAGCCAGTGATACCTACTTCCTTGTTCGTAATAGGGCGCGGTATCTAATAAGGTTCGACTATGAATTAGTTCTGATCTGGTAATAGATTCTAGAATAGCAACTCTATCTATCTGTTATCTTTTTTTAGTAGATTAGATTAGATTTTAGATTTATTTATTTATCAACAAAAACATTACATTGCCCATATATGGATACATACGACGATGGACGTTATACATCTCTACTATAGATTAATATAATTTTAGGCTCGGGGACCCATACATCCCTTTTATAAATGTATTTAATTTAAGTAGAATTTAAGTATTCTTACTGTATTTTATTTTGAAAAAAAAAATGACTTTCTGCCAAGTTTCTTGCGGCGCATTCTTCTTGGCAATGATGGTCTTTCCGAATGCGCTGGTAGTTTCAAAAAGACATGTAAAAGAGCCCTTGGCGGCCAATTTGCAAAAATAATTTTTCATTTTCATTTTTATTTTTCACGCTTAAACTGCTGGGCTGATTTAGTTGAAATTTGGTATACATAATTTGAGTGCCGGGGAAGGACATAAGATAGTTTTTATCCTGGGAAATTGCATAGTTCCCGCAGAATAGCGATACGCAAATTCTGTGCAGACGAGTCGCGAGCAAGAATTAGTACCTAACCCATATATTGCTGCTAAAGACTAGCATCCTTATTCATAAACGATCTGTAGCCTTCTGCTAACTTAGCAATCGTTTATCCTTATCTGTCACTTTGACATTTACCTTTCACAGATAAAGACAAATTGCTAAGTTAGCAGAAGCCTATAGAGCGTTTATGAATAAGGGGGTAGATATTTACGAGTACAAGTATCGGGGTAAGGCTAAATTAGGTAAGAATATTCCAGAAATTATTACCCCTCTGAACTAGTCTAAAGCTAACGCAAAGCCTACTAATTTAACCATAATCTCGGGATTTCTAAGTCTACCAAACTTAATCTAATATTGGCTATTAGGTACAACTTGTAGGTAATGTCGCAGGATCCGAGATCAGATCACATATCGCTAATAACGGGTCTTAGACTATCTCTAGTCCTACAAACTTCTTTTAAGTAGTTTCGTAATTGAATTTAATGAACAAAAAAGGCTGATGATGCGTAGTTTACCTACAGTGTGAAATCGAGAAACGAAGCTTCAAAATGTCTCGTTCTGCCAGTAAATCCAGAACGTTTTACTAGATGCTAGAGGTACCTACTGTTATTATTAACTAAAAACAAAAATAAATAGGTACCTATGGTGTAAGCGGCAACCATAGATATTGATAATAATAGTAATAAAATCTTTATTTCGGACCAATAATCGTCCATAGAAATTGTTAGTAATTTACATTAAGATGTAAGGTTAGTAAATAAAAGAGCAATAATATATAATTTACAATTTACTTAAAATATGATCGGTATTGTGTAGAAAAGCTCAAAGTATCAATAATTATATCGATTAATTGTCGATATTAAATATCGACGATTAGATCATAATGTCAAATAGTTAAATAGGTGCCTAAATATTTACTGCTATTAGAAATAATATAGAAATACCATAGTATCGATAAATATCAATATTATATCGGTATTTCAAGAAGGAAAAAGCCGTGGTAGCCTAGTAGTTTGACCTGTGGCCTCTCAAGCATAGCGTCGTGGGTTCAAATCCCGGGCGCGCATCTCTGAGTTTTTCGGAATTTATGTGCGAAAATTACATTTGAAATTTCCAAGCCTCCAATACACGGAGAAGGCCTATGCGATGGGGCACGCCGAATTACGCGACAATTTAATAAAAAATAAAAAAAACAACAACATATTTACTGAAATTGTAGCGAATTTGGAATTAAAAAGGCTATATTATTATTATTATTATTATTTTAACATCATTACTGGTATAGATAAATCAACCAAAACCAACAATATCATACATAATAATAAGTAACGTTCACAGACCAGGGTTGCCTAAGTCGGCTACGTCATCATGTTTTTCATATGCAACAGAAAAAACAACGTAAACCCCCGGCCCTCCATCCCTTTGTTTGTAATCGCTCAAAGAACATAATCTGACGGATCCCCCGCTTCATTAAACACAAGGTGTCTAAAGCAACGCTCTCCAGACTCTTTGTCGTCTGGTGTCGAGTTTGCTTGCAAACGTCAGTTAGGTACGAAAGGAATAAACTCAGTAGAAGCCTGTAGTGTAGAGTACTCGTTTAGTCGCACATTCTCTCGATTCTGCTTTACAGTACTGCTGCATCGGTGAATGCAAAACTACGCGCAGTTTTAGAGGTCTAACGTACTGTTTCGTAAATTACTTCAAAAATACTGCATAGCTACTCAATTTTAGTATTTCACAAAATTCCTAGACAAATTAAAATCTTTAGCATCCTACCGACATTACTATGGTGAGATGACGTACATAGATACAAATAACAGTATCTAAAACAAGCCTATTCTACCCGGAGACAATGAAGTATACCCAAATTACCTGTATACACGGTGTAGACTTATGTTATGCCAATACGTGATAGAATATCGGTAGGTCTCTTTTGTTTCAGCCTCTTCATACGAGCTCGAGATTACAATGAGGCAAAACTCATTTATTTTCCGCGACAAAAGCTGTTGAATACAACACGAAGCTTCATTATGCAGAAATAAATTAAAGTTTGATGGGAAAGAATGAACGAAATGAACAATTCAAACATTCCTTTATACCGGCGACTTATAGAGTTTTATTAGTTTTCCTATGGGGTAAAATTGTGTTACTTCGGAAAGGTGGAATTGAAAAAGTCCTTGTCGGCAATATCAATAATTTTCACACGACGTTATCTGATTTTCAATTTTTTTTACGGGTATTATTACAGTTTGGTGTTTTAGCACGAAAACGTGTCGTTCCTAAATTGTTTGTTCGAGTATAAAACTTTACAACCATAGAAAAATAGAATGCTTCAAACGATTTAGAAATCTTTCGTCCCTACCCGGTACAAGAAAACAATAGGCACTCTTTTTCCCAAATATTATTTTAGTAATGACGTCCATGTACCTACTCCCACGTGTGGAGCACTTGTCTTAATACTTGCTGAAAAAGAGATTCGGAACACTTAAACAGGTTGCTGGGTTAGTTAGAACACTTCTTTTAATGTTTCCAAATTTTTTTAATTGTGGTCGACAGATGTTCCCACAAATCACTAAATGCTTACGCACATTTTTTGATACAACGATTCAACATGAGCCACACGTTTAGGTATCTTTTATTTATGACCTCTATCGATTTACTAAAGTTCCGTGAATTTATTTGCACGCATCCTATCTTATTCCGTCTAGACAGGTTTAGGTTCCCCTAGGACTTTCTGTTTTATTAGCCAGACCCTAAATATAGCATCAGTTAGGAGCAGACAAGATGCGGGACCTAAGTTTATTTAACAACCAGCAGTTGTAGATACTCTCAGAATCATATTCCAGATAATGCCCAGGATACATATGGTATATTTAAATAGGTAGGTACGAGTATGTGGATTACAGATGTAGATGTGTCATGGAACGTAAGTTATTTCGTATGAAATCAAAAGAGAATGGGTTTTACACGAAAACATGAATAAACTCATATTATGATGCAGAGACGAAGGAGTTTTCTGAAACGTATGATTTACTTAGCAAATATTTGAACCAAGCCCCGTAGCCAATAAACGCCCTCAAACAAACTTAAAAGCCTTTCGAATAGCTGTATAAAGTATATATTTGTTTATACTCTAGTGATGTAGCGATAAAAACTGCTGCATAGCAGTAACCGATTCCGATATCGACTACCCAAACAAATAATCGGCGTCTTCGGTGCTCGACTGAGACATAGAAACCAAGATTAAAAATAAGTACTTTGTATTTCACCGTTTTAACAAAACCTAACCGGAAACAAATAGAGAAGAGAGTACACTTTGTCAAACCTTCGTTTTTTTTTCAAATCACTACCTCCTTAACTTACAAACCTACACGCAGTTAGATGATTACCAGTTCCTTATGCTATCGTGTAGTAATAAATAAAATCAACATTACTCGCCTTCAAAATTAAACTCTAAGCGAAGGGTATGTTCTACTAATATTATAAATGTGAAAGTTTGTGAGTTTTTGGATGTTTGTTACTCTTTCACGCCAGAACGGCTCGACAGATCGGAATGAAATTTGGAACATATATAGATTATAGTCTGGAATAACACATAGGCTACTATTTATCCCAATAAATTGCGTAATTTCCTCGGGATAGCGATAAACGAATTCTATGCAGACGAAGTTGCGGGCTGTTGCCCTAGCCGCTAGTATTTTATAAATATAAAAATCAATTAATTTTATTTCACCGACATTTTGGTATCGGTGCCAACACATCACTATGTAGCTAATATATAAAGCAATTCAGCGAATGACTAATAAAATATACTTTAACAAACATTAAGTCGTTCGAGGTTAGTGAACGCCTAATGCGTGAACTTCAGTCGTGCTCGTGCCCGCTACTGCTATAGCTGTATACGAGCTGTATTGAGTGGCAAAGCGCCCGTTACAGCGCTATTTAGCAACTTTGCCACCTCTATTAGGAGGTAACGAAAAAGTTGAGGTACTTAAGAAAATTCGGTGTGGAGGGCTGACAAACGCGAAAGTGAAGGCGCTTGCTCATTTCTCCGTATTTTTATGCAGCTAGAATGTGTAGGCAAAGATAAATATTATAAATACACCTTTAGTGCGTAAATCGAAACCTAAATAAGAATTTGTGATGTTCAAAACAGAGTACAATAATGAAACAGCAATACAATACAATCCATTTTCCTTTTGGGATTGTAAAAAAAAAATCGCGTACAAAGTAACATCTGCACAACGATATTCTATCTATCTATGCCTATAAAACAGTACCGTGCGTGACTGACTGACTAACAGACAACGCATAGCCAAAACCACTGGACCTAGGAACTTGAAATTTTGCACACGTATATCTTGAGTATCCTAGAGGAGCACTAAGGGATAAGGACAGAAATAAGTGCATTCAACTTCGGGGCTGTTTTAAAAAAATATTTCACTAATAGAAAGCTACACTGATTCTGATTGACATTTAAGAATTTTTAAAATAGGTCAAAACAGTTACTTCTATCCCGCGGGAACTTGACACTTTCTCGGGATAAAAGTAGTATACATATGTCAATTAAAAACAGTGTATTAGAGAAAGACAAGTTAAATTGAACGGATTTTGATGCAAACTTTACTAATATGTTGAGAAAATCACCGGCCAGGTTATAAACTACTTTTTATCCTGGAAAATTGCAAAGTTCCCGCGGGGGTAGCGATAAACATGTCAATCGCTAATTCTACGCGGACGAAGTCGCGGGCAGAAGCTACTTAAACCTCTTCACCACTAGGAGCCGCCGCTCTTTCAAGTGTGTGGCAGTAAACTACCTGCTTAAGAGCTTTTAATAGGTTTTAGAGTGCTCTGTATTGCGTTTTGTTTGCTTTACTTACACTACCGGGAACTATAGTTCGGGTAGCGATAGTTCGATTCCCAGGGAGGGACGGACATAGGATAGTTTATATCCCGGAAAAATGCATATAGTCCAGCAGCCACCGCCTGTTTCTTTAAGTGATTAATAACAGGCTGAATCTTCGTGAGTTCGTTCGGTTCGACGAGACGCCCAAGTTTTTCCTCTGTGCACATTCTCAAAGAGGTAGGTAATGTAGTGCGCAGATGTAATACATGTCGATTTGGTAGGGTGTCGAAATTATCTGATTAACAGTAATTTTTTTTATTAAAATTTTAAGACAATATGCTAATAAACTCGGAAAAACAATTGTCCTACAAAATCGATGGTTTGAGTTGGAGCGTCCTCCACGCCGAATATGTCGAAATAACGAGGTCATAAAAATTATTAATAACCAGCTGTTTTTTTGTATGCAGCTTAGTAAATATTAGTATAATTGAATGGCCACAAAGTCCTACAAATGTAGTGGTAGGTTTTCCTAGTCCCACACTTGAAAGTTGTCGATTCATCGGAGGCGGTGGTCTCGAGATAACAATAAACGAATTCTTCCCAGCCTTTGTGTTATTCCAGAGATCGAGTTATTTATATAAATATCAAATTTCTTTCAAATCCGTCCAGCCCTTTCAGCCTTTAAGCGTAATAACAAACCCAAAGACATTCACAAACTTTCACATTTAAAATATAGAAAGGTTTCTTGAGTAATACAGCATTATTATGCTGAACAAGAATAACAGTTCGGATATGAGCAGAGATCGGTAAAGTCACACGCTCTCCCGAGGAGATGGGTAATTTCCTGATTCGATTGAGAGTTCGTCAACACTTCCTCGTCCGCTCTTTCCTCAATAACATAAAACGTGTCGCTTAGCTTTCTGTTTACGATATAATAAAGGTCGTTGATCTCGTGAATGTGGCGGATTAAAAAATCCTGATACATTTAAGCGGGGACGTTTTAAGCAGCTCACCCTTTTATTTTTAGAAGATGCGGCGCCATAATGTGGGGTCTACGATGGTTCTAACTAAATATGAGAAATATAAATTTAAGGCTATTAAGTAAGTCTAGACGACATAACATAAACATAAGGTTATCGCTGCCAAAATAGAAAGGGTGGGTTTAAAGCTACTGCGTATATGCCGAACCCTTCTGCGTACAAACGATGGTATGGACATGGTACATAAATATAAGTAAAGGTTTATGACATTGTACGTTATGCAATGCTGAGAAGTAGGTACCTGCGTTTCACTCAACTAAATTAATACGTTTTGTTGATTAAGCTTACGTTTTACAAGTAATAGACAAAAAAAACTAAAATCTAAGAACATTACATCGCATCACATAGAGTAAAAACTCATTTGGTGAACAGTAGTCGATCGGGAAATTCCTTTATCACCCTAAGATTCGTTGTCATTTAAAGGGCTTAAAATGACAATAGACTTTATCATTTACAAGTCAACGACAATCAGCCTTATTGTTTTTATTCTCACGAATGAACGGTCATAAAAATTGTTTAAGCACTTTCTCGATCGACTACTTTTGTAAAATAGCATTACAACTCAAAACAAAATGAATCGTCTTGTTTTCCTCATGTAAACTGACCTCTGCAATGCAGTCAGAGGACTAAGACACGGTAACCCGCGGACCTAAATAGTTTATGGATCCCCCAGCGAGTGCATTCACCGCGCGGTGGCGTGCGGCGCCCGGCGCGATACCCATCGGTGGAGATGCCCACACTGCCACTGTTATCGGGACAAATGTTCCTAAGACCCCTCGCTCCTAAAACTTCTTCTTCTTCTTATTTGTGACGACAACTTCGCCAATGTCAAAGTAACAAAAATATGATTAAAAACTCTTGTGACAAAATGTCGGCAACGTTGTACGGTAATGGTCAAAGACCCCCCTGTCGGGCTCTTAGCCAACGGTCGATGATATCCCCTCCTAAAAGTTACAGACCAAAGACCATATTATCCAACGCGCGGATTCTCGCAATTGCATTTACCGTCTCTTTCTATTTTCATCATATACCGTTTGACAGGTAGGAATGGTGAATGCAATTTGTAGTATACCGAGTGCGCTAGCCGCTAGACAATAAGGTCCTCGTTTTAACCAAATAATGTTACGTTTGTGTCAAGCAAGATATTACATCATAGACAGATAACAAATTAATGTTGCAGTTTGATATTATATTAGTGGTAGTAGTTAAGTCTGATGACAAGAGTTATATTACTGATATGTTACTGTTTTTTCCTTATTATTGTCATAACATATTTCCCACTAAGTTACAGCTTTTAGAACTGTTGATTCTAGGTTAGCAATTACTCAATCACATTACTTGAACTGGAAAAGTATGATTGCTGTATTGCTTGTTTATGAAGTTTAGACTTGTTTAATATGATTTAGACGTGAAATGCCTCCAATGATATAAATAAAAAGAAGTTATTATTACTTACACAGTATATATATACATACAAATGTATATCAATTACTTTAAAAGTTCATTCTAGCTGGCACAAGTGAAAACCAAAAGATTTTTTAAACTGCTTAATACTTTGAAATACATACAAGATTTAAATTTGAAAGTCAAAAAAGTCCCTGTTAGTCCTGTAAAAACTCATGACTTAGTCACCCTATTACAAAACATGACCTATCTCTATACCCCACACTTTCCCACTACCAGGATTGCCACCTTGTTATTATACTCGCAGTTGTGCATAATGCAATTTGCATTTTGAGGTAGGTCTGACTTAAGTATTAGGTGAACGCATGGTGCTCCAAATTATATGGTTGTTTATTACATGGAGTTACTTCTGGGAAGTTCCTATTTAAATAAAGTGAATTTAGTGACAGTATTTTTAGTGTTATATAAACATGTTGACTGATTAGTTTTACAATATCATAATGATATTTGTCATTTGTTTTCCTTTTCAGCTATTTTCCATGAATCTATAACTGGTAGAAGCAAATCTCAAAAGACTGTCACACAAACCAGCAATCCGGACTCACACAGTTATGCATATGTAGAATGGAATAATTCCCGATAACTAACAAAAGTAGTCAACCGTTTTTACCTTTTCCTCTAAAATTAGGTATGATGTAGATATGCACACTTTACCCATGATACAATACAATACAACACAATATAATACAGTGACTCTTTATTGAACACCACAAAATCACAATATAAGAAAAACAGATATGTAACGAAAAATATGTGTTATCCAACCAATAAGCAACCAATCCCAGGCAACCGAAGATTTTTTAAATAGCAACAACAACTAGCAACCCACTATTTTGATTCCCCTTTCCACCTATACACCCACAATTATGCTAAATATGGCCTTTAGGTCTTGTTACCTTAGGGTCTGTCTACCTCGTGAGGGATAGACATGATTTATGTATGTATGTAAAAAAACAACCACACAACAACAACAACAAAAAATGTGGAAAGGAATATATTAAAGATAGATGCAGATTTATACCGTCCCCAATAATATTAAATATGTAATACAGAAATATCACTGTATGTGCCAACACTTTGTTTCTAATAGTCTTTAATCTCATGACCACAATCCCCCTTTTGCTGAGCCACCCACCATCACATTAAATTAAAATTAAATAAATTAAAATAAATTAAAAGTAATTTTTTTTTTATGATGGGTACATGTTTGTCCTTATCTTTGTTATTAAATTTGCAAAAAAAAAACCCTGGCTATAGCTTTACTTTACGGATTTTTCTGTGTTCTTATTTTCAGTGTTGTTTAGTAATTTGCTGAAAAAAACTAAATTTTCATTATTCACTACTACCTACATCAAGAATCCTCAGTAATATTTAAAAAGCAAAAGTTTGTTTGTTCATTTTTCGGTCAAGGACTATTAGGCAATGATTAATGAAATTTATCAGTCAAGACGACCGGTTGGCCCAGTGGTTAGAGAACCTGACTATGAAGTTTGAGGTCTCTGGTTCGAACCCCGGTGGGGGCAGATATTTGTATGAAAAATATGAATGTTTGTTCTCGAGTCTTGGATGTTTAGTATGTATTTAAGAATGTATTTATCTATATGTATAAGTATGTTTATCTGTTGTCTAGTGCCCATATTACAAGCTTTGCTTAGTTTGGGGCTAGGTCAATTGGTGTCAATTGTCCCAAGATATTATTATTATTAAAAATAGTGCTCAAGCTGGATTAACATTTAGGGTAAGTACATTTTATTCTGGAAAATTGGAATGCAACACTTCATTCCAAGGTTGCCAATAAAATGAGTCAAAACATTTTTCTAGACTCGAATGTTCATCTGGGCACCAGATGTGCGTGATACATGAATGAAGATAATTAATACTCCAGCAAATGAATCACACCAGAAGTATTCCTGTCAGTAACACTAGAAGCTAAATGATCATGAGATAGGTAGGTATTTTATTTTAACAGCAACGGAATAAAACCTAGATATGCACCGAGCATGACGGCTAGTTAATTCTTTGCGAAATACTGAAATGTCGACCTTCGTTTTCGAACTCTATAAGTTGCAATTACTTTACAATTACACTTAATTAAACGTCATAATAGCGCATTATGATAAAGAATGGTCAAATCTACCACTTAAGAATACTATCTCCTGAACTTTCTATCTACGTCTGGCTAGTTCGCTGAAAAATCAATAACACTCGTAAGTGATCGCTCTTCACTTTCTTTGATTAAACTGCGTATTTTATTTGATTTTCGGTACTTACCTCTTCACAGATGAAACTCGTGGGGCAAGTAGAACACAAAAATTCAGTCAGAAAATATGAATATTCCGTAATATTCTTTTTATTTATTTATTTTCGATCACAACACAAACCATGTAACAAACGTCGAAACGAATTGCTCATTTCATTAAGGCGTTTTACGTGTTTAACTAAACCTACACAAGCGAACTGTCAGTTTCATTTTATGCGAGCGCGTTTTATCGCGCGACTAAAGTATTCTCAACAATCTTAACCACGAACTTGCCGAATAAATTTTAACTGTATCTAAATAAATATGCTAAAAAAAGAAAACATTAAACTTAAAAAGACTTAGATGTTGGTAATCATAGTTTGACATTAAAGAGCAGAAATTACAAGAGGGCGCCCCTTGTTACGTAAAATTCGTTTTTAACAGTTTTTTTTAGATTAAACCCCTTAATTTAATATTTGTATTTTTAGGTTTAATTACGTATTCGCTTTGTATAACTCTCATGAACTCTTTCTATCATCACTATTCTATAGTCAACTTGTCATAAGCACGACTTCGGCTGTCTACTGAAAAACGCTTTCTCTCTTGGCAGTTTTGTTTATTTTCAAACTTCAAACTGCAAATTGTAAATTATGCGAGGACGGTGTCGTCGCCAGGAAAGGCGTTGATCGCACTGTATGCATAGCATACACAAATACACCTCTTACACTAGGAATTACTGTTAATAGAATAAAAGCCTGAAAGATTTTGGAACTTAGATTTAATTAGATAATGTACATTGGTACCACATCTAAATCAACATGTGATTAAAGCGTTCGTATCTAAACCTGGTCAAACCAAAACTATGTTTGTTACATAAATGCGTATTTTATTTACTTCAGAGCATTTTGGTATCTGCTAGAGATGTCATTCCAATTAGCTACGTCAAAGATGGCTTTGACATAATCTGCGCGTACATTTTTGTATTGAAGGTAGTATGCGTGCTCCCAAACATCAATGCCGAAGAGGGGGACTAACCCTGAAAATAAAAAGTAGCTTGAATATTATTTAGGAACTTCACTATAAAATCGGCAGACAAAAAAATCTGGGTATGTATGATACGATACATTTGAACTACCACTCAAATAGAACTACAAATCAAAAACAAATCCGCCAATTTGCACCATAAAATATCAAAAATCCTCCCTTACTAAACTATATTCGGGTGCAAAGAAACCTTCGCTTTTTATACGATACTAGCCGTTGCCCGCAACTTCGTTTGCATAGAATTCGTTTATCGCTATCCCGCGGGAATCACGCAATTTTCCGGGATAAAAAGTAGCCTATGTGTTATTCCAGACTATAATCTATCTATGTTCCAAATTTCATCCAGATCGGCCCAGTACTTTTTGAGCCTATTCATTACAAACATACAAAAATAGGTACAAATCTTTCCTCTTTATAATATTATAGTATAGATTATAGCATTTTATCTCACTGAAGCATAAAGGAAGCTTGCAACTTGTCTGAAACATCAATAGATGCCGCCACGTCGGCTCTACTTGACATCGTAGCATTCTAATGTACCAGTAGTGGCCTGCAGCGGATCCTGGTTGAGGCAGGTGGCGATCTGGAGCTTCTTCATCTGTTTGTTGTAGCCAAGCCAGCCCCAGCCGGAGCCCTGCACGGCCACCGACGCCCCAGCCAGTTGGTTCTTCATGTTCTCTAGCGAACCAAAGTCCCTGGAACGAGTACCGTGATTAGTAGGCATAAGATACTGGCCAGGTGAAAATATATCAATATATAGAAAATAGTCAATCTTAAGTAAAAAACGAATGTCTTCATGTTTGCTTTTGCCCCATGAATATAGTAGGTGCCATTCACGATGACGATGACCTCTATTGTGGTTTTTAGTACTACTTTTTTAAAGGTTAATTTCGATAAATCCATCATGCATAGTACTACCTATAGGTACCTTTTAAATGGCCAAGCCCCCTTCAAATGACCGGTAACCTTTAACCCGTACCAATAATAATAAGACCAACTTTTCTTAAACAACTAACACTCAAAGCCTGCCCTCCACCAGAGCTGCACAAAGTAACCAATAAGAAAATAGGCTAGGAAAATGAAGTTACACTAACAGCTGGGTCCTGACCTGACTGAGCGAGCCGCCTAGCGAGGCAGCCATTTTCGTTTCGATTTTGAGTCTTGTGTCAAACAAATCATGACTCATGTAGCTGCCTCGCCGAGGCGGCTGGCTAACCCGGCTTATGTCGTTTCTCCTCCTCGTACAGGTCTGGTGGATAGCCATTAGCCACAATATGAAGATTAAGTTTTACAATGACATCTAAAATACAAGCCTGATTTTTAGGAATCAATTCAACTGATGGTTATACCTATATGATGATGATGAAGTTAAAATATTCCAGCACCTTCCTAATTAAAACCGTGACCCAAACAAAAATATAAACAAAATTCTTAATCAGTCTTAATGAGGTGAAAGTACGAAAATGATAACTTCCAAAATGTTGAAGGTTTAAAAACAAATAATACACAGATTAAGGGGACATTTCAAGGTTAAAAGAGAATTATCTATTATTTTTTATTCAATCTCTGTTGTGAGCCGAAACGCAAACTAAAGCGAGGGAGAGAAGACATGGTTTATAAAATAAAGCTTGCCTTTCCACACAATGTCAAACCAATTTGTAGGATGAGTCTGGGTGTGGTTAGGTTCGATTTTTGTCCATGTGATGGCCATTTAAAACTATCTTCTATTCGATATTGGCGAAATAGTCCTCCTAAGAGAAAGGGGATGACAGCTACCGCACAGCTAAGCCATATTATACAAACAATATTGGTTAAAGTTAAAGGCTGTGAAGAGAATATAATTTATGTTCTCATTACAGGATGCTTCGGTTTCAATATGAATATAGGACACAAAGAAAGGGATCACCAAGCAAAATAATATAAAAAAATTAGGAGCGAGTGTTAGGAAATACATCATGCTTAGGCCAATATAATGCTTTACTGTTCTATAGCTTTGGCGAGCGGAGCCGAAGGTTTACCGCCACTGGCGGAAAGATTCTGCCAAAATATGGAGTGGTTGATGTGTCCACCGCCATTAAATTTGAGGGCTGGCGCCAAATTGATTATGGTCTGGATATCACCTGTCAAAAATGAACATGACAATGTAAATACAAGAAAATTACTAATGTGATAAAAAGTTACGTAATTTATTAAACTAAATTGTGTTGTTTGTTTTGTCTAAATCTGGTAAAGTAACAAAAGCCTTTTATGAACCTTACATTTGCACTTAAGTTTACATTTATATCGCCTGCTGAAACAATGATTGCCTGTAAATAGTATTTTATGCAACAGTTGTATTAGAGGGTCAAAAAAGGCGAGTGGTGTGGGCAAGTCGTAAGAAATACGCCATGAGCTTTTTTTGGCTTACTTATACAATGTTGCATGCAATACTTTTTCTACAACTAATTAGGTACTTAATAAATGAAATCATCCCTTTTTTATGATACCTTACAAGACATTGTTAAAACTATTGCAATCAAACGACAAAGAAGTGAAACAAGACACAAGCGGCAGACATGAAAATGACAAACAACAAAATTGGAAATTTGTTTATCTGAAACTTTGTTTTTAATTATTGTTTACTTTTTTTACAGCCTTGCGTTCTTGGCGCATTTAGCCAAAACCATTACCAACTTGCCAGTGATGTTACTTAAAAAATCTTGTCAACTATGCATTTAGTTCAGAAAGTTTCAGTTCCATAAAAAACCATATTAATTAAATAATTTGTTAAGTTGGTAATCATACATTTTCATCTTAAATTTAATGTTGATTGTCTAAAAGTTTTATCTAGGTCTGGCTGTCTATGGCTGGCAGAGTAACGATGGAGCACTTTTAGAGACATAAGCCAACCAGTGCTTTTAGAGGAAATAGACAATATAGACTTATCCAAAGTCTTTTTATGAGTGTTCTTATAGTGGTGCTTGTGATTACATAAATCACAGATAATAGTACAGGAGTAGAAAAAAACTTTTAACAAATAGAAACAGAACAGTTAAAAAACATTTATCCAATAATTTCCTACTTAAGCAATAGCAACTTTACAACAAGGTTCAACAGTAACTTAAATAAAATACCTATTTAAATTAAGAGAACATGTAAAAATAATTCTGGTTAAAAGACAGTCATTGTTTCTGCCTCAGAACATTAATGAATGCTATTATGTAGCAGAGTAGCAACACAATTATTTTTTGGTCAACAAATTCTATGTTTTAGTATGGTGAAGGATTTTACTCTCAAAATTAAATTATGAAATCAACATGAATAAACTCATCTACACATGATACAAGATAAATGTTACAGCTTCTACATGAAAAAATTAAAAAATAAAGATTTTTTTTTACTGTTCAACACCCTGTCTAAAGCAACTGGATGGTTCAGTCTTGCAGGGAGTTAAGTTTTGCCACAGGATAGAATGGTTCACATGTCCACCTCCATTAAACTTCACAGAACTGAGTAGGCTTAGTACTGTGTCCGTATCTGCTGCTGTCGGATTTAACACTTTATGTGAATTAAAATTAACTAGTCATTATTCAGCTAATTATCTCAAAACACAGTTAGCCGTTTTTAAGCACCCTGCTGTTAAATTTAAATGTGCAAAAGGGATTTTGTTTCAAATAGCCATCCATTTCAACAGTTCAGTTAGTATGTTCTTGTTCGATTAGAAGAAACAGTGATTATATTAAATTTACCTTTAGACTGAGCATCTGCAAGTTTCTCTTCGGCTGCGTTCAGGTTGGCCACATAAGTTGCGTGATGTTTACTGTGGTGCAGACTCATAATCTCCCGGCTGATGACCGGCTCCAAAGCGCTGTACTCGTACGGTAGATCAGGCAACGAATGCTTCTGGCGACAAGCACCCGCTGCACGACTAGAAAAACCATAAAATCAATTAAAACTAAAAACCTTCGGGCTCACACATTAATTTAAAAAAAAAAATTACATCAAGTTCCCGACGTTCCGTGTTGCGAACATGGCTGCGGCTGGAAGGAATATAGTGCGGAACGTTAAGTTCTTGATAACCGGCGAATTTGTTTTCGTCGTTAAAACGACGACGAATGGTTTATCAGTCCCAGTACTCCCAGTAATAATAAATGTGATTATGCAACTAAGTAGAAATGTCAGCTGGTTTGCTGCTTGTCATTGGAGACGGGAGCTGTCTAAGCTCAGTTAAAAAACGGTGTGTCAATCCCAATTTCTCTTCACTTATTGAAGCTTAACTGGCAACTGCAGCTCAGAGTTGAATGAAATTAAATACAGGAAACTGAACATGAACCCACGATCAAATAAAGTTGTTCTATAAGTTTGTTTCTATGCAAATTGTATTATTTTGTTTTGTCGGAGTTAAAAGCAACTAATTTTGAAATGTTTTTTTTCTGAGAAATGACATCGTGACGGCAGTCACGTACGTCACTTGTCTTACAAAGGCTCTCAAAGTGTATGTAAGTATGTATGCATAATTCATAAGGTTTTTATTTTGTAAGGTCACCTATCAACTATCCACCACTAATGGTAACCAATAACTACAGCCAAGTAAAAACGCTATTGGCTATACTTATGGAAAGCAAGGATGGAACGGAACTTAATGGAACTTATTTGTTTCTCTTTAACTATTTTATTCTTATAATTTCCATGCAATAAATGAATCGTGATTAACTTTTACTTTCGTATATAAGAATATATTTTTTAATTTTATGTATATGCATTCAGTTTAGGATAATTTCAGGTTTCGATGTTAATTTTGTGTTGTAATTTTAGATTAGTTGGTTTAAATAAATGTATTCTCGTTTTAAGAAAATAAAAGGGACGATTAATTATTGCATTGGACACTAAAAACAAAGAACGTGTATTTTAAACTCTAATTTAATTTGTGTGAAATAATCGTAAGAAAACACCAAAATTGCGGTGTTGCCATCGCAGTGGGAATAAACGCTCTTAAGAAAAGGAAAAGAACCCGCAGCCTGTTTTGGCAAGTTGTGGAAAAAATATTTACTATCAGAGAACGAATATTAAAACCAGTAAAACCTTTTAAGCTGCATGGTATGGCACTAAAGGTTGAGAATAGGTGTCCGTAATGTTACCATACCACTGTTTTTTTTTTAGTAAAGTATGTAAATCTATTGAAATTTTGGCCAGTTTGCCCATAGGCAGTCGTAAATTTATAAATCACGGTCTGTTTGGTGAAATCAGTAATTTTTATGTAATATTCGTGATTTTTATAAACTGATATTAAGTTTTCCGAGTTACTACGAGCTACGAATTAAATTACCCAAATACTATTTTTTCTCTTTGGCAAGCCGTTATACGAATATTACGAATGTGTGAGTACGATTGAGCATGCGTGCTTGTGATACAACGTAGTATCCTTAGTAGGCTGTGTGCGTGTGTAAACGCAGTGGTCACAATCGTGTGTGCGTAAACATTACGGCGACGGACGTGCGAAAGTGATGTTGTGATGTAGCGAAGTTTTTTTGCCGAATATTCATAACTGCGTCTAAATTATCAACACATTATTATAGACTTATGAGCACAATTAGATTTCAACTGTCTTCACAACAAAGTTATTAAGCAACATAAAACATTTTAGGACAACAAGTTTGAGTGCGGTGCGTGGTACGTTGCTATTAGTGTTGGTGCATTTGTTTATTTATAGACCGTCGCAATTTGCAGACATGTAATTATTTCAGTGGCGCTAAAATGTCTCAAAGGGATACAGCAATACATCTTCTAGCCGGAGGGTGAGTTTGGTGTTGAATTGATAAAATCTGATATAATTTTTGTCGTTGTTGACATACCTACCTACCTACCTACATGAATTAGTGTGAATGTGTAACATGTGGCCTAGCCAGCATTATTTACGCCAGCCTTCTGTATTGTCTCGCGATAATTAACCGCCAGGTTGTAGTTGCGTATGATTATCATAAATGTGAATTCATGAAATGAGTATATTTTTATCACTAAGTATTTACTTGCTGTTGTCGTCATGTTCACTGATAGTATAAGGAAGGCATAAGGCATGCCTGACATGCCTGCTTCGGTTACTCTTAGGATTGACTTTATTTTATGGCCATTTCAAAGTTAATATTTGAGTTATTTACAACACAGCCCGGTGCCAGATCAGATAATTAGCAGTTGATATTAAATTAAACCGAGCCAAAGTGTGTATATGACTGCCTAAAAAGCAGTATACTTATTAAATCTAGATGGTTCAATAAAAGTCGGTACTCTGAAAATACTCTTTTTTTTTTTACTTGTATATTATACATATAGTCATTATATTATCTTACATTATACTTGTCATTATTGTGACAAAAAAAAATGGTTTATCAATTTACCATTAAGTAAATTGCCAATAACAAGCACTTTTAAAAAGAATTGCAGTTTGTTTACAAGATGATAATTGCACAATAATAAGTCTGATTTGTGCTTAGTGTTAATGAATGGGTTGTTGTAAGTGTACAATAACAACAATGCCTGTTTTTACTGTGATAATTGACATGATTGGCTGCTGTTTAAATCTTGCAGCAAGCCTGTAGTCTAAGGGCATGTTTCGCCACTTTTTGTTAAGTTTCAGGTATCTATGATTCTGTCTCTATTTAAAACTACGAAACAGACAGAGACATCATTATCAATAACTGGCACTTAAGATAACTGAAACTTAATAGAGAGTGGTGAAACAGGCCCTAATTCTTGTTAGAAAAATAGGTCACATGTACTGTTTTGGTGTCAGGTCATTTGATATCTACATATATTATGATAGGAATTGGAGCCAGTGTCATAGATATCTGACACTTAAGATATCAAGAACTTAACAGAGAATAGTGTGACAGGCCCTTCTGTATGTGAGAATTAAAAAAGTGTATTTAGTCCTGTATTAAAATAATCAAAAAAATTCCACAATCAATTCAATTTTTTTTATATTGATTCCTCTTTCCACCTATATTTCCAAAATCATGCTAAACATGGCCTTAATGTCTTATTACCTTACACTCTGCCTACCCCATAAAGGATAACAACGTGATTTATGTATGTATTGTATGTGTATAAAATAATATCAAATTCAGTGGTGTAGCTACCTAGGGACTAGGCGGGGTGGTGCTCCGGGGCCCTCAAGCTCAGAGGGCCCTCGAATCCTTACCAGAAAATCTCGATCTAACTATTATTATTAAAACGTAACCAGTTTAGATAGTAGTGGGGCCCCATTTTTTTATTTGCACCAGGGCCCTTGGTTACCTAGCTACGACACTGATCAAATTAAGGACTAATTTAACATTTTTGAAAAAAGAAAATGATAGGCCTATATTTTGCAGTGAACCATGTCTTATGCATACAAGAACAAGAGGTTGAAAATTCCCAAGAAAATTTTATCACTTTCTGATAAGCCATGAGAAACTGAAAACTTTCAACGCGTTTTGGTTACGGAAAATTTGAATATTTTTAAAAATGTAAAGCTTCCTTGGCTTTTCTTATTTTGATTATCATTGACAAACTAAACATAGGAAACCTTTAATGATTAGGTAACAACATACTTTGTCAGTAACCATTATCTAATATCTAATAACCATTATCTAAGCCAAGGTAAACCTGATATCAAATAAACATTGAACTAATTTCAGAGTGGCTGGCACAGCAGGAGCAGTGGTGACATGTCCACTTGAGGTTGTTAAGACTCGCCTGCAGTCGTCGAGAGGGGTTGGGGCACCGCCGCCGCAGCCTCCTCCGTCTGACAACAATGCTGCCAGATCGAAGAGAGTCTGCTCTAAAATTCCTAAGCATCAGGTAATTTATTGTTCAAAGTCTCTTGCACATTATCAGAAGTTTCTGTCAGAAATATTCTTCCCTTCCCTTCCTTCACCTCAGGTTCAGGTGGATGGTTTAGACAATAATGTGAACATGTTTGAGACTTTTTTTTGTTAAAATTTTAACTATATAGTTTATGTTAATTCTGTCAGAAATTTTAAATAATGTGCAATACTTCTGCAAACTAGAACCAAACCATAAATAAGTTAAATGCTACTTGGGACCTAAATTTTCTGTAGCAAAAAAGCAAACATGGTAATAATTTGTTTGTGGTTTGGTTCCAGTTTGCAGAAATACAACCAGTTATTCCATTTTCTTTCCAAACCAAGCTGATAGTTTATTTGTAGCAGCATAACAGTTGTCATTTATTTCCTTATCTTATCTATCTATTTTTATCTCATAATTTTAAGATAAGCAAACCAAATCGCTGTTGCTTACAAACTGAGGCACTAGCAAAGGCTGACTTCTTTTTAAATCTGGTTTTTGACTGAAGGTTAGGCAGGAGGTCAAGATTCAAATATTCACGTGTTAAGTGCTCAAGTACGTATTCTGGAGTAAATAACGATGAATTTAGTTTTTTAAAGTAAATAGGTTTATATCAAATGGGATTAGTTTACCAGTGTCGAGGTTAGGGGCACAGGTGTAAAAATTGCACATAAGGACTCAATTGGCATTGTTCATTTTTTTTAAGCTGTGCTTTTAACACCTTTATTTGATAAAATGGACTATTTCAAGCAACTAATTTGAATATCATGGTTTTACGTAGCTTTGTTAATTAATAATAATTTTTTTTTCGCCGTTTGATAATTCGTGAATTTAGACAGAATCCCAATTGCCTTCGTTCGGCTGGCTATAAAAAAAACAGCTTTGTCTATGGTTTTGTCGATTTGACAGTGACACGTGGACAGTTGCCATAACTAAACTTTTTTTTTTTCATTTTTGTGGCAAACATTCGATGCTGGATTCTGTCTAAAAACCGGGTCGTTCGGTCAAACAAAGGTTCAAAGTACTTTTACAAAAATATCTGCAATCATAAAGTATTTTTGAAATCGGACAAGATAAATCGGATAAATGATGGTTTTCCTCGAAATGGTTTTCGAATTGGAGCATACTAAAAAAAATGAACAATGCCAATTAAATTCAGTGGTCAGGTTCAGAGCAGTCCAATGACCGATAGGGAATTTTAGTTTGGAGTCAAAATGTATAGAACTGGCAACTAAACCCAGGCTTAATTATTTAAATCTGAGTAAATTCATTAAATGTTTTTTTTTACTCTAATGCGCGCAAGCGACCTTTCATTAAATACCTTTGTGGTGTTATTTGCATTTACAATTAAATGGCTTTACTACAATGTTGGGTATAAAAGATAATCGAAGCTATAAATAGAATTTAATTGTAGAGGTTGTAAGTTTATGCGTGTAAACATGTTTACTAAAATTATGACTATACCTAATAATAGCCATAACGGAGATAATGAGGTCCACACATATTGCAAGCGGCCATTATCAATTGTAATGAATGATTATGCATCAAAGATCACTAATTTGCGTTGAAATTGGTCTGCTAAAGCGTCTACTTCAGGTTATCAGGTGTTCGATTCGCGTTACAGTTTTCCGATTTCAGTTTCCCAGCGTTTCTTTCAAAATAGGTACCCACGTTAAACGAGAAAATTCTCATGAATGTGACGGGATTTGCACACAAAGATCCCACGGTCTTTTCAACATAGCAAAAGCAGCATAATTTAAATACATATTTTCACCTACAATTTATTTTTTACTTTATTTATTAAGGAAAACAGCCAATAAAATTGATTCCTTATCTGTCAAATTCTCGGAAGGATTGCAAAATACATGTTTGTTTACATTTTTAAATTAGAGTAATTAAATATTTCTGGGAGCTCCTATTCCTATTTCTTGAAAAAAATGTCTGAAAGTTAACTAGGAAGTTATAATTAGAACATGACTAATGCCCTTGCCTTCCAGACCGTTTACATTTTGCTCACTTACTAGAATTGTATGACATGGGCTGTTTGGTAAATAATGCATCGGTGCACATGAACACATTCTCACCTTACACACACACCAGTGACCGCGTTTTGAGGTAAACAGAGCTAATAATAATCGATAGACATTGAGATCAGAGTAAACTGTAAATCTGCCAGAAATGTTACCTATAGTTTGTGACTTAGGTGCAAGAGGGTTGTGCTACGTATAAAGGTACATTATTTGTTCTAGCGTAAAAATAGAAAGTATGTTAAGACAAATTCGTTTTCTATCCCTGTCTAACTTGTGAAAAAATCGAAGAGAAATTGAGCTAGTGACCCGAAGTCAACGCTGGCGCTCATCCAAATACCAGCTAACACGCCAGCAAATATTGATTTGTTTTATGAACTTGCTTAAGTATGCTTTTATAATTTATGGCACCACACCAGCCTTTTCTGCAGTAGGTACCTAGGTACGCGCAGATTCAACACTAGCCGATATGAAATTAAGCAATGATGAGTCAAGTTTTTCTAGTGTTTAATGTTCGTGGATATTCATTTATGCCGAAGTCAATTGCAATCGTTATGTAACTGTTCATTCACTTGGTCATCGACCTGTATACGGTTTTTAGGATTCGAAGTTCTCGGACTATTTTTAGCGATCTTTTAAAAACTAAATTAGTAGTAAATGTAGGTCAAGAATTTGCCACTGTTGGTTGGAATATCTACTTGTAGCTTCAACAAGATTATGTGGGCCCATCACGGGTACTAACACAAGGGCCTATTTTGTAAATTGATCAAAATAATAATCACCCCACATGTTTCTTGGTAAACTTGACTTGAATCATAGAACAGTTAAGCTAGTAACGCGTTTACTACAGGAACTATTTGCAAATGATGAAATAGAAGTGAAATAGGTACATGATGAAATAGTAGGATTTTTGTTTTTAACTAACTTCTTTGAAAATTACCATTTCACCAGTTTGTAGCTTTACTCATCTTAAAGGCTGCTCGAAAATAAAGTTATGTCTGTAAGTTTGGATTGGAACACTATCCGGGAGTAGATAAATCATAACGCGGTACGCGAGGAGCAGCTCAAACCCAAGCGCTTTGAATGACGAAATCGTAGTGAAATGCATGGTGAAATAATAGTGAATGGACTTCACTACTAGCTATAATGGCATTCCATTTCAACGTATATCAAGTCTTTCTCACCATTGTTTTAGTACCAGTGACACTAATGGTTTGCAATCGCGTAGGCGAAATAAGCTCTATCCTAACCAGAAGCAATGTGTTGAAACAAACATTACTATTAAACATTCAACTACTATTAACTAGGTACTTAGTCTGGAATCTGGTAAAAAGTAATCTGTACGATATGTACTTGCATATCAAATTAGTATTTCCGAGTTAATCGACCACATACCAAGATGATAACGAGAAACCAGTAACGATTTGTTATCCAACTTGATCAGGTCGTTAATTCAGATATTTTTTTAAAGACTAGATTATGCACTATGAGCGGAGCGACAAGCCTTCTGTATTGCGTCTTATTTACAGTAATATCTATAATTGGCGTAACCACTATAGGTATTGTTACATAACCAGTAGTAGATAAACGGTGACCTTCTACAATGTCAGTGATTACGCTAACGGATTATCAAGGTCGCTGTTAACTTTAAGGCGTGTCTTTTGTGACAACCGTCACTTTTATCAAGGAATGCTCTAATTTTAGACCATGGGTATGGCCACATATTAGATGGCTATAGTTTAGTCTGCGCTGATGTAAGCAAGCGTTTGTAGGAGAGCAAAGTCCGATTCAGTAATGATAACACGGATGGGAGAAATACGAAATTCTGAAGAATTTTTCATCTAGAAGACCAGTATGCCCTGCGGTAATTTCTTTGTGTAATCATATTCATTAAAGCCATATTTTGATCATGACTGCTTCAGTAGATTTGAAATTTGAATTGTTTTTTTACATTTTCTAATTTAAAACTTTTAGGAAGGTACTTTATCCTTATCTAGAAGCGTCAGATAAAAACATTGAACCGCTTAGAAGCATACACGATCCAATCGAAATTCTAATAAGGTTCGATATTGTTAGCTACTGTGAATCATAAATGTTTATCATACTTAAAACAACTCTTATAACTGTAGTTTTAGGGTGCACTGTTTCACATATCAACAAGTGCTCAGTTACTTTAAGTCAACATTCTATTTTAATAAGGTACTCTGCTGTTTACTCTTCTGCATTGTGATTTTCCATGACTTTGATTACTGTTTCTTCCAACTACATTGTTATTCACGTTAGTTATGTACCAAACCTGCGCACAATCACTGTTACTGAAACCTTAAAACATGATGACAGCGAACTTGAACAAAACATCTTGATTGGAAGCCTTATTGTCAAAGACTATGAATGAAATGATTCAATGAAAATTACATGGTAGCTGTATCAAATAAGATGTAAAATAATATTTCTGCTGCTATTTCGGTGTTTAAAACTGATTATATAAAAAAAATAGAATGTGTGTTCATTATCCTTTTCTTAACATTTCATTTTAAAAGCTCCTTGCAAATGTTTAGCCCTTTAAATCAATTGACAACATTTCAAATTTTATTCAATCACTTGTGTCAAGCAACAAAAATGTTTGTGGTTTTGTGATGTTGTGTTAGAGTAGTTTCATTTAATTCAAAGGTAAGGCCGCGAATCCGAGTTCTTGTGTGTTACGAAAATTAACGTATGTGTCAATGAACTGAGATCAATTATACATATTGCTACGCGCGACCACACGCATCACACGCAACATACTGCACTACACTGTTTTTGGTTTGGGTTTAAAGGACAATCGTAACACGGGATATGGATATGCATGGCTACTAATGGCTAGCACGCTCGCGCGCTCTATTGCTGTTGAGACGCCTCACGGCCTTGCCTTCAAATATTTTTTTTTTCTGTAATGTTGCTCGCTATTAACATTTATAACTGTAGTTGAACGCAAAAGTGGTTTACATGCTTTTAAATCTTACGCTTCATGGAGCGTCGAGATAAATTTCTGCTTATTTGATTAACTATTTCGTCCGAGTACCTACCTACAAAAATTGTGCAGTAAAAAAATAGAAGTAGTTGGTCTTTTATCAGTTGTACATTGATTGACTATTCAAATTCCTGGCAGTCGGAAATAATGTAGCCATAATAAAAATGTAAAACCATTTTCATTGTATCTTAAGTGGCGCCCAAACCGGAACTGTCGACAGTGACATTGTACGCACACAGAGGGGCTACTCTGAAGTTCATATCATACCGCCCCTCTCACACTCCTATTAGGGTGAGTGGATCGAAGCGAGACGAACTTCGAATTTAGAATTTCGGAGGACAAGGCCAGTGTCGAACGTCGAGTACGGCTATTTAAGTTTGTTTAGAAGTTAACACACGTGAGAACTAAATTACAAGTTTGCTATCCATATGAACTTAGTCACGATTTGTTGGCTTTGAAATAGCTAATTCATACATACATATACATACATACCGTCACGCCTCTTTCCCACAGGGGTAGGCAGAGACTATATACTTTGTTCCACTTGCTATGATCGATCCTGACATACTTCTTTCGCTTCATCCACATTCATCAATCTCAAACATGCTCGTCGGTTTCGGGTACTCCTGACCTGACCTTTTTCCAAAAATTTGGTCTCGAAACGTCCGTCTAGGCCTTCCCTTCCCAACTTTACCATCCACCCTCCCCATATAGATCTGTTTAGTTAGTCATAGCTAATTCACAAGTCTGTAAATTCTGTTACGTCTACAGTGTAACTGTAATACAAAGCTAGAGCAGTGAAAATAGGTCGGATTCCGAGAAGTTTAAAATATACAATCGAATTGAGACCCTCATCTGTATTAAAGTAGGTATGTATGTTTAAAATAGGATCCAATTTGTGAAAAGGCAAAAGACTCACCAGAACTGCTGGTATTGTCCTCACCTTGTAAGTATATTTATTATACCTACCTATTCAAATATGAGTAGGTAAATCCAACATAATTAAAATATAAACTTAAGCTACCTTAAAATAACTTAGAAAAATAAGACTTATGCTAAAAATTAAAATAAATTTGGACCCTTAGGTAGGGTCCCCATCACGCAGGCAGCATTCCCGCGTTGTATCGCAATTGCGAGTCTTTGTGCGAGAAAGCTGCCCGCGCGAGGGTCGTCTGTTGCCTCCCTCAGGCGTTTGCTGAGGTCTTTGTAGAGCCCACGTGCGCCCTTGCCCCACGGACCAAGTGTCTCGACGCCAAATGCGACAAATTCGTATTGGGCGCCGAGACACTGGTATTTTGTAATTTTTACCCGCTCCCGGGTGTCCGCCGCCGCGCCGGCATGCCTGCACGTCATTGGAAGGTAGGACGCAGCCATGGTGTCGGCGCAGGTAGCGTCCCACACCAGCGCACGTCCGTACCTCCATGGAATCAATGACATCCCATCAGGGCGCTTGCCATCGCTCCGTGCGATCTGGGGCTCCAGAGCAGCAGGAACGTTGGCACTGACGAGCGCCCTTCTGAGGATGTCATTCAAAGCGGCATGACGGGAGAGGCGGCCGGCACCCGAGGAGCAGGCGAGCCCGTGGTGGCCGAGGCGATTTACGGGGGCCCCACAAGAGGCACAATTGTGGTCCACGCAAACCTCAGCACCCAGTCGGAGACCGACGGCTATGCGGAGGGTAATTGGGTCTATGTGGGTGCCGGTATTCGGTGAGGGATAGGCAAGTATATTGATTTATATGATATAGAACTTGACCCGTTTTCATTGCTCCAGAGAGTATTCTATTTAGAACGTTACTAATTGTTTGTGTTAACTGGATCTCCTGCTAGACGCAAGAGATGGACCTTAATCACTGACCGAAGTGTCTTTAAGCCAGAGATTATCTGACGAATCATGTGCTAATTGCAGTAAATGACAAAATGCAAAGTTTATTTAGATTAAAGTTGTGGTACATTTCGTTTGATTTACTAGTTAGTAGGTAGCATAAGTTGTAGCTCTAGCTAGAGGTATAGTCGACTAAGTAGTTTTACTTTAAAATTTTCAGGGTTTCTTAGCTAAAATAGCAAAAACGGAACTCGTTCCGTCCTGTCCATCTGTATGCTATGCTGTATGTCTAACCGTAAGTCGCAGGCAATACTCTGAAATATGCGGTATATGAATTCTATTTTAAACCTTAGTGTATTTTGTTAATAACCGCTACGTATTTCTGTAGGTAATTAAATAAGTAGGTACCTATAGTTCCAAAAAGGACCTACATCCGTCGCAACCTTGTGGCGGCCAACCATGCAAACTATTTAAGTAGACAGTCCAGTCTGTTTACGATCAATGTCACTGAGTTGACTAAACTTCTAGATATTTTGTAAACGATAGTACAAAAATAGTCTATTTTCTATCAACGCCTACGGAGGTCACTAACCCTAGCACTTCGTTCGCATGCATTTTGTTACTCTACTCCAGTTTCCTGATTGGACGAATAAAATCTCTGGTCCGCATTTCGATTGGTTCCTTTTTTAACATGAGCACTGTAATACAGGAGGCTAAATGGGGCTACAGACGTACGATGGGCGCGATGTTCGCATACAGCAAGCAGGCAGATCGCATGCTGATGTCCTACAATTGCCAGGTGCAGCAGTGCGCGCGCGCCGGCCACGCACGGACCACCTCGCGAATGAGCCTTATACAGTGCATCAGGTAAGCCCTTGACTTCTTTTATACTTGCTTCCACAAGATAATTTTAAGGCCAGTCCCAATAACGGTTATCTACACTACACTGTAGATATCACTTTAGATAAAAACTCGTAAGCTCGTTACATTGTTGGTTTTGTTTGACAATGCCTGGTTAGACTTAGTTGTTGCTCCGTTTGCTGGTTCTCTGTAGACTTTGCTTTGCGTTACGCCTTTTAAAGCCGGTCGTAAAAATCGATTATGTGATATTTATGAGCGTGTCCGTAAAGTATTGTATTAATTTTAAAGAATGTTAATAATTTGCGACTTTATGTGCAGTACAAACTAAGAGGAAGATTACGCTATTGACTATTGATCTGTTAATCAATGGGTTTATCCGAAATGCGTTTCTACGATAACGTTGCAAAACGCATTCCATCATTGCCGAAACAACGCAATAAATTAAAAGATATAATATTGCGATTATATTGCCTTGATAATACTGGCAATTCAAATATCTACATTAATATTCCAGCTAGATAATATTAAAAGCGCAATATTGGTAGCAATGTAAATATACATATTTTGAGACCTCGAAAACTGCTCTGACGATGCAATCTGCTATAACCACCTAAGAGGTTTTGGGGCGAAATGTCGATCTGTAAATATTACTGGGAAATCGTGCTTTTCCAAGTTTTTTTAACACCGATCAACGCTCAATCGCCCAAGTCGGTAGATACTGTCTAACCTAACATCATCTATAAGTATAAGAGATAGATCGTTTTCAATGAGCCTGACCTATCCATAATTGTATCGACTGTGAAGACAATGGTGGTCATGATCATGATTTTAGACAGGTATGCGAAGGAGAGTGACTTGTTGGCCGTTCGCCATCTCATTCTTGTGATACCGTCTCACCACCGACCGCGGTACACTCCCGCCTCGCGTGAGCTCCACTTTTACACCGAATCGGCATCCAGATAACGCCGCTATGGCCACTTAGCTTCATAAGATGTGGATGCAATGGAAAAATACTCGAAATCTTGAACTTATCTACGTGACTACAAATTTATTTGTTATATAAACAACAATTCATCAAATAGAAACAGGATCTTACCGCTTTCCGCTGGCATGGTTATCATATGTGCGCTAATAGATAAGAAATTAAATGCGCCCATCGATCGTCACGTGGGGCATTCGTGTCGTGAGCAGGATTTGCAGTCGCCAAATATTTCGAGATTATCTGCTATTACTAATATGGGTGGTGATGGTGACCGCTTATCTGTTCAACTTTTATCTCAGAAATCACTCTTGTTGATCGTGCGCGCCCGGGGTGACGCGCGCGCAGGTTCACACGCCGGTCAGCTTAAGATATTTTAGGCGGCAACCAGCAATCACAATCGAAACAACATACACAATCATTAACGTCAGATACAGCTTTATCTTTGCGACCCTGTTAATATTTTACTTTAACCCGACACGAAGGTGCAGAGGTGGGATCATTTACCAGATAAACGAATTAATTTGCGTCATAAAATTATCACCTGTTCACTAGATAGGAGAGATACTTATGTAAATTTACTTTTTCCAGGCACATTGTCCAAACTGAGGGCCCAAAGGCGTTGTTCAAAGGCTTAGGGCCGAACATTGTGGGCGTCGCGCCCTCTAGGGCTATATACTTCTGCACATACTCGCAAGCCAAGGCTATATTAAACCAGAACATTGTTCCCGACACTCCCATAGTCCACCTATCGGCTGCCAGTGCTGCAGGTAAAGTTTACATTATGACGAATTAACGACTCCTTTGGCAATATAAAAATTAATTGCACCAATTTGTAATAAAAATCACTATTTCTTTCTCAAGTGTACTTAATTATTTATACTTTTTAAAGTTTTTGAGGCCATCGTCAAAATCAGGTTCCTAAAAATCCGTTTTACCGTTATTCCGTAAATGATCCTGTGTGTTTCAGGTTTCGTCTCTTGTACAATGACAAACCCGATATGGTTCGTCAAAACCAGACTGCAACTGGACGGTCAGAATGTGACGGCTGTACAGTGTATAAAAAGGATATACACTAAAATGGTACGACAAACTCTTACATAAATCACGAATAACACTTTCATTCCCTTTAGCAAGTTATTTACCCCTTCCAATTTTGTGTAACAACTTATCCTGCGATGTTCTGTTATCTGCCGCAAATTTCGTCATTGTTTTTTTAATGTAAACGTACGGAGTGCACGCGCTAAGAACGTGTGCCGAATAGTTACGACGCAAGTAGATATTGCAAAGGTTTCCCTATCCGGGCTGTTGTAAGGATCCTATTGTTGAATCATGTAAGCTTTGTACATACATACATAAATGACGTCTTTATCCCTTACGGGGTATGTAAGCTTTGTACTTGCTTTGTAGTTATTATAGAACCAACTGGCTTGTTATCGGTTAAAATTTAGGGTTTGGAACCTTTCGAATCGGAATAAATTCGCATGAAAATGACCACCAAAGAATAGAGGCTAGCTTAGTTGTTAGAGAACTTGGCTATGCTGGAGGTCCCGAGTTCGATCCCCGGGCGGAGATATCTACATTTTATGTATGAAATATGTCTTGGTTGTTGTCTATACAGTAAGTTTAACCGGTACTTAATACAACGTACCGAAACAAACAACGAAATATAAAGTACCTGTTAAAGAAAATGCAGAAAGTAGTAACACGATTATGAGTAAAAGTGAACCATGTACTTGTCATCTATGTACAGCCACAGTTTATGCAATACATATTTATATTTCTATTAGTAAATAATAAATAGTACAGCGAAACCATAACACACTTGACTAGGCGCGATTTAATTCACCAGAGAACGATAGTCAAAATCCGAATAATTCCGATTTCATGGTGCGCCTTATTATTTCGCTGTAATCATAATCACATATTAATAATAATTGTAGTAGGTGGAATAATATAAATATGTAAAAATATGATTAAATAATCTGCAATGTACAATCAAGTGTTATAATATGAATCTAGTCTGAAGTTTCAAAATAGTACCATATGTTTTTACACCGGCGTAATAAGGTCGTGGGACATATTTTTGAGATGTCCGTATTGATTTTTGCACTTGACCGTACTTCTATTCTATTCTTCCTGTGTTTTATTAATAGTGTTTCACTTGTTTAAAATTGCAGGGCATAAAAGGCTTCTACAAAGGCATAACAGCATCCTACATGGGCATCAGTGAGACGGTAGTCCACTTCGTCCTGTACGAAGGCGTAAAAGCTCGGTTGATGGCCGCGCGGACTGCGGACGGCATCCCGCCGGACCAGAGGACCCCGAAAGACTTCCTCGAGTTCATGGCTGCCGGAGCCTTCTCGAAGACCGTCGCCTCGTGTATTGCCTATCCGCATGGTGAGTATTTGTTGTCAAGACTACCAGTAGCGAAATTAGGTCTAGGAATCGTGGCAAATTAGTCAGATGCGAGCCCTTTATCAATAATTAAAAGTACGCCAACGGCTCTTCGTGCTTTAAGTTCAGCCAGTATGGGGCCCCGTAGAGTTGGGACCTCTGGCATTTTTTTTCCTGTCCTGCCACCCTCTTGTTACGCTATTACTGAAACCAATATTAAATGCTACGCGGGTTACAATTTTCACTAGCACAGTTCGCGGCGTCGGTGTTTTAATGACATCTAGGTCTTGGTCCCTTGGTTTCGAAGCTTGTAATATACACCAAACGCTGATATTAATTTCGAGAAGCGTTAATGACCTCGGATTAATGTCGTTTACATACTCGTAAGATAAACTCATTAAACAGGCTAGAGTTTGCACCGCTTTATCACTTTCACGTTTTAATATTTAACATCTGTCCTTAGCAACTCAAATTGGGTCACTTAGTTAGAATGAAAGAAGACATTTATTCCTTGCAAGATACACAAATATAAGAGAATATACACAATTTTATAGAAAAGAACCAAAAAAAAAATACATTCCACAACCAACGAGACGCAGTAAACTTGTTTTCCCTAGATCTATTAGATAAGGAATAAAAAGGACTCATTCTGTTATAAGGTTCATTTGCTATCTTATCTCGTCGACCAGATTAAAGTCATTATTCTAATTCGGAGCGAGACACGCAAAAGTCTAGACACCGCAAAACAAATGACGGAGATCGATCACTAAACAACCCGAGACAGGAAGTTTTTGGGCCATTAAAAATCAACAACGTGAGATGAATCATACTTACTACTACGTACATACGTTCATACGTACTTAAATATTACACTTATTTTCCATTGTTGATCTTTACTAGCTTGGGAGCCTACATTATATAGTATATGTATAAGATGAAACTAATAAGAAATGGTGCTTAAAGTGGACCTAAAATGTTGCATGCAAGAATATTACCTTTGCGTAAAGGATAGCGCCCACTGTCATTATGATTTTCATATATGTTCACACTGAATGTACGAAGTGAACCTTTCCAATGTTGCAGAGGTAGCAAGGACACGGTTGAGGGAAGAAGGTGACAAATACCGCAAGTTCTGGCAAACGCTTCACACTGTGTGGATGGAAGAGGGGTACCGCGGAGTCTATAGGTGATTATACCTAAGTCTATTTTTATTAGAAAACTGTAGCCAAAACTCCCTTATTCCTTAGTTGAACAACATAGTAAACAGGATTCTAACGCAAGCTTAACGACAAAGCATAATTAATACTTTCCAAGTGTACTATCTTACAGTAGGTTATGGCTACGGTAGTTACGATACGAGGAGCATTGCAAACTTGGTGCTAAGAGTGGCAAGTCGTGTAGCCTAAAATCAAAAAAGTGCAAATGTATTACTGTAAGAAGAAATCAGACTCAATCTAATAAACATTTCCCACTTCACAGGGGTCTCGGGACACAACTCGTCCGACAGATACCAAACACAGCCATCATGATGTCGACGTACGAAGCAGTTGTGTACCTCCTAACTACCCACTTCAACAGTTCTTTTTACGAGAACACCTAGCCCGAGCTTAGTCGCCCGAGCATCCCCGTCCGAAGAACGCCACGCGTCGACGTAGTATAGCGGCCTATGTTCAAAACAGAAGCTTATTAGATGATCTATGATCGAATCCCATGTTGTAAGATCTATGAAAACGATTATTATTAGATACATTAGAAAGAGCTTTGTGGCCATTTAGAAGTATGGATACATGCGTAACGCGATCTAAGTCTATCAACATTCAGATGACAAGCAAATCCTGCGTAATATAGGCCTAAACTTATATCTAGCAGGCACACATCTTTATACTCTATGCTATAAAGTTTAAGTTTGTAAATAGAGCTATGCATGCGAATGGTTGTTGCTGATTTTTATTATAAAGAATAATTCGTGCCGGCTACCGTTTGCCCTTGATCAATGACAAGACCAATTTTAACCATATTGTAACCATTAGACATACAAATTAGCGGACACTAGCTTCATACTCCATAGTTTTTGCCTTAAAGAAAATTCAAGTTGTATTTTTATGATTGATTATATTACGAATAATGTGGAAAATGTTGTGTTATGAAAGTGGGATAGTTGACATTGTGTTATGAATGAAAATAATTTAGTCTGCTGTAGCCATACTATCTGAATCCCTATGTATTTTCATAGGAAGTTAGAGACAAAATTATATCAAGAGTTATAAAATTAAGATTCCTTTTTTTAGATTCGAGTCCAAAAATCGTTGTAGTCAGTAGTCTAGTCTCGTGCTTTGTTGCTGTGCCTTCAATTAATTAGTGCAAGACCACAGATTTGTGCCAAAAACATGTGTCAAGCAAATCTTGTATTGCTTTTTTATTTGTGTAGTTGTTAAAACTTAAATTGAATGTCTAGAATACAATACAGTGCGCTTCTATTATTTATAAGAATGATAGTTTTTTTATTTCTTCATGGCTTCCAATTCATTCAAAAATATTTCAGTACTTAGATTGGAGTACTTAGATTAGAGTCGTTTTCAAAACACATGTAGGTAAATAGTTAAGGGCCTTAATTAAAACAAAAGTTAATTGATTCCTTTGTGTTACGACTTTTTCACCCTTATTGCAATATAATAAAGGTGAAACGGTCGTAACACAAAGGAATCAATTAATTTTTGTTGTGATTAAGCCCTTAACTATGTACATTTTTTTTGAAAATGACTTTAGTGACTTTACTTGCGTAAAGTCGCCATAAGGAAACGTCTTGCCCGTACGTCTTGCCCGTGGTCCTACTAATTTGTCCTACTTGGAAAAAATGCTGCCATTTTTTTGAATCAATCAATAATATTTTAATACAAAAAAAGGTAAGTTAGGTTATTTAGGTACCTTCAGTTGCCCGAAAGGCAAAATACCCAGACGAAGGCGTTCCGCCCTCGGGGGGGGGGGGGGGGGGGGGGGGGGGGGGGCGGAGCGCCGTCGAAAACCAGTAGGACAAACTAGTAGGACCACAGGCAACAGAGGCATAAGGATATACTGGAGGGGATAAAGTTCTAATAAATAACTCTTCACTCTTATGTTATTCATGTTTTGGTCTGTCTCATGTGAAAAACGATACAAAGGTCATCTCTATTGTTTTTGCTAATACCAGAGCATGAATAGCAAAGTGAAGAACAGGTTATTGAAATAAGTGACATAATTGTGGTCACAATTTCCACTCCGATGTATTTCATGAATAACTGCACCAATTGTGTGTTGGTTTTGTTAAATATTATTGCCATATGGATTTCTAGTTTTTTTTGTAAGCATATAAAATTTTGTAGAAACTGCTCTTTTAACCCTTACCTAAAAAGAATAGTGATTTTAAATGTTGTTGCCAAGTTATTTGTTTATTGTTTGTATTTTGTGGCAAATACTTTCTCTTAAAAGAAGTGTTATTTAAAACAAGAATCAGGTAGACCTTCTGTAATGAAAGTGAATTTTGCATGAGATCTTATTTCTTTTGTAAAAATATTTGGCTTTTTGCAGTTTAAGCGCAAATACAGTAAGTTTTAAGCTGTGATATAGAGCTTGTGAATACATATTTGTTATTTGTAAAGTTGCACAACTATTTAGATTTTATTCTCAAGATGTTGATAAATAATTTGAGAATTGTGTTTTTTATTGTTGAAGTTTTCTTATGGAGTATATTTTTAAGAGTGGTTAAAATTGAAAGTATAAATATTTTGTAACATCATGAAATGATGGTAAATATGCATAATATAGATAGATCATGGGCAAGCTGTATGATTGTAAATAAAATATTTTTAGAGAAAATATTTGGACTTAATGGACTGAGTATAAAATAGTAGCAACTTTGTTTAATAAATAAATGATAAAATTAAAACATTGTTTTCTTTATTAACCACCAAATAAATTATGTGATTATTGAAAAAACATTATGATACAATAGGTTTCAATAAGGCCCTAATTGAAAGGTTTGAGATCATCACCCAGACATGGGTTGAGATGGCATTAGGCATGTCACTCGGGTATCTTAGCATTGTTGTCAATGGGAATAGGTTACCTTCTAGAGCCACTATTGGCTCACGCCTGAACCAAATGACAGACACTATTATGACTAGTGCCACCACACCTTGAACCGCTAACTGAACTGTGCTCTTAATAGCTAGACTCCTGCTCATCCGTGATTGTGTGTTGTCTTTTAATCTGTTTTCCAACTCGTTTATTTTACGTTGCAACTTGTGGTATGCCGCGAACTCTTCCTTCATAGAGACCTTGTTCTGATCAGCTTTCAATCTTACAACTTCAGCCCAAATTGTTCTTTCCTCATTAGAAGGTCTAGTGAAACATGCTGCAATCTAAATAAAAAATGACATTAAATTACACAATTTAAAAAACCCTCACGCATTAAGCGATTAATCAAACGTATATAAAAAATAATTCATTTATTAGCAAAAATGCCTTACATTATATTTTAGGAAGAGCCGAAACTTCTGAACCGATTCTTACATAGCTAAGAAAAGAACTACTGCAAGGAAACTGGGTTTCAAATTCAAAAAACCGTATCCAAATCGGTCCATCCACTTGAGTGCTAAGATGCCAGATATACACACACACACACACACAGGCATCAATATCAAATTTATAGCAGTCATTGCGTCGGGGGTTAAAAATGTATGATGTAATTAAAACCCTTAATTGTTACGTCCAGTAAATGCGTTTAATACTTACTGGTTTCACGAGATGCGGCACTAAAGCACTGATCGTGCATAATAGAACAAAATAAACTAAAAGAAATCCATTTATAACCTCCAACATTTTCTTCACTGTTTAATATAATTACTATAAATTTGCTTTTAATTTAATTAAAGTAATTTGTTATAGTTAAAAATGTTCCTTACAAATTTTCAAAAACAAACTAGGAATAAGTAGAACTATCACAATTTCATTCGACTGTTTTGACGTTTAGGTTTACTTTAGTTGTTTTTTTTATTCCACACAGGAAAGGGGTAAAGGGTTCTAACACTATACAGCCACGTCACATGTATTTACAGCGTTTTAATCCATAACTTGACTAACTGTTCATCAGAAAATTGACATTTCGTCGATGTCACTGTCAGTCAATGACTAAAGAACAAACTATGGACCGGCCATACCTACAGAATCATCGTGCATACCTACTATAAAATTGGGCGCATAAAATGGCGGCTTTTCGTAGTGTTGCAACTCTAAGCGAGTGCAGATGTCGATATCGATACAAATATTATTACTACAGGTCACACTTCTATAGTCAAATTCATAAATATATGAGCCTACCAAGGCTTCAAAAACACTGCTGGGCACATGCGTCCTCTCAGAATGAGAGAGCTTACGCTGCTATATATACACGTATCAGCTCAAAGAGCTGCTAGTGTATTATTTTAAATAATAATAATATACACAATATCATTGTTATGGTTTTATAACTAGGTACCTACGCATAATAGCGTGGGGTACTCGTAATAAAGTACATAGTATCGCATAAACATAATGTACTTAAGTAAGGTATTACACATAATTTATTAAATTAATTCAGACAAATACACACAAGGAAATAAAACATAAACTATTTTAGATGTATTTATTATTCACTAACTAAACTGACACATCTGTCCAGTAGTTTCTTATGAAATGAAATGAAATAATTTATTTTGCTTTAGACATGCTAAAAAAGTGATCTAGTATTCAGTGTTGATATACAGGATGATGAGTTTTATTCATCTCTAAACAAAATTAACTTATTAAAGTAATTTCTTAAAGATACTTTGTCTGAACTTCTTTTTCCGTGATAGCGGAACCTTATTAGGGCAAATTTTCTCATTTCTTCTGAGTATTTTTGTAAGCGCAAACCTTTTGACTTTGCTATTTGTCTTTTAAGGAAATCTTCTGGTCCTGTACATTCTTCCAAAATGATTTATTCTTCATTATTAATGAAATTCCTATTTTGCAGGTCTTTGATTATATCAGAAAATCGAGCAATCTTTTTGTCCCGTCTTCGTACCATCTCACTTAATCTTCTCACTTTTTTCTGTAGTACTCCACATTTCTCAGTGAGATTCTTAATTTTTCCATTTTGTTGCGGAATCTTTGCAATAGATGCATTTATGTCCAAATTAGCTTCTCGCAACTTCACTTCCGTAGGACCAGTCACCTCGCATGTATTTTGTATTTCAAACAAAGTTGGTTTGCTGCTTTTATCCGCAACCATCACACTTGATGTACTGGGCTGCAAGTGACAGGCACTAGTAGTCTGAAGAGATAATGAAGGCATTGTTCCGACACGTAATCTCGTCACATCAAGAGTTCTGTTGAAGCATGATTCGTCGAAGTGCATCGAGCAGACATACCACGTCTTATGTCGTGGGTTTATATATTCAATCCCAATCACTTCAAGCCATTTCTTTTTTCAATTTCATTCACAGGAAATCTGACGAAGAAAATAAAATTTAAAACTATGTTTGGCAATTCCATCGATATGTCGATACTTCGCATCGCATCACACTATGCAAAAAGTAAACAAATTATTTCTGTTGAAATAAGTAAAATCATTGTAAATTAATACAAATTGAACTTAAATCTATGTTTATAATCATTTTATAAGATCATTATGTTACGATACATGGCAAAATACCATAGAACATTTGAATTATTCAAGGAAACTTGTTACTAACCTGTGAAAAGTCAACTCAGGCCGATTTATGTTTTTTCTCGCACTACACTGTCTGATACAGCACGAGGGCATGATTACCCTATTAGAGACAAACCACTGCACCCCACAATAACTCGTTTCTTAGTATAATTCTCACATAAATTGCTAAAACATTCGGAGCAAGCCACTATTTGACAGCACATCTACCACGAAACTCGGCGCATAACATGGCGCCGCGGGCACGCTGACGTAAACTCATGACGTCACCAAGAAGTATTTCCAAATTTAGCAATTAACAAATACTATTTGTCTCTTTATTCATAAGCAGGTGTCAGTAGGTTAAAAAGAGATACGATGCTGTTTGACATTTATGTATCGATATGGCAGATATTTGTATAAGTTACGCTTCCTATAGAAGAATATGGCCTCTCCATAGGTTATTCCTTCCTCATTGCTGTCAGTAAATTATTACTTACTTCATTTCACGTTGGTTTGGTTTGGTTGCTGAGGTTATAAATACTTGCCTGATTGTATTATTTTATGAATTTGTGTTTAAAACACACGAGATCTCAAATAATGGCCCATGTTGTTTATTTAGAAGCTTACGTGAATTACAAAGACTACAAAAAATCATCATTGTTAAAGTTGCCATTGGAGTCTTTAATAACTTACTGCGTCTACAAATTTTGTAGTCCTGAAAATATTCAGTTAATGTTTGTTCACGTCTCCAAAGACCCGGAAAAGAAGGATATCACAGTCAAAGTACCTGATATTGATTCTGTAAAATTTACTGAAAGCGTAGTTTGGCAAACAGTATCATGTGTTTACCCAGTTTTAATAAATGGTGACACTGTTATAACGGGTCTGTGTGCCGTTGCTCGGCATATGACTTTGCACCGATCTCTGCCTCCAAGTCCCTTCGAGCATGTCGATGGCATTCTCGGATTTCGTAGTGGCTGTCTTCAAGCACCTAATGAAGTATCAATATGGACAAAGTTTTGTGAAGTAGATTTGGTGAAGACATTAAAAGAAGTTCTTGATGCAAACACATTGCAAGAGATACCAGTAAATCTGGTGAGGTTTGAAAATCACTTGAGGAAACCAGTCAGTGTTCATAATGTTTATAAGTATGCAAGAGAAAAGAAGAAAAAAGAATTGTTGATATCTGAAAAGGCAAAGCAAGAGGAAGAAAAACAAAAAGTTAATGCAGATAGGGTACCTAAAGTGCGGAAATGGAAATCATCTATCAGCAAACAAATTGCAATAGACAATTCAATTAAAATACAAGATCTGGATGTTAGTCATCAGTTTGCTGAAGGACCATTTTTGACTTTAGCTGATATTATTCTCATACCTCTGTACTACATCATGTTTGAATTGGTTGGTAATAAATTCGAATCTCAACTACCCTTGACATACAAGTGGTTCAAAAGTGTTCAAAGTGTATCTGAACTAGCAACAATATTTGATGTCCTCATTCGCCTTCAAGAGAAAGAACTGATTGTTGACAATAATATTACCATACCTGAAGCTGAAGATGTCAGTCTATACAAGCGTGATCCTAAGAGGCATAATCCTAAAAAGAGACAGTTCACTAAAGCAGTGGACATTGAAAATGCCCTCGGCTCCCTTGTAGATGGAATGCATATAGATGTTGATACACAAGATTTTTCAAATGGAATAGATTGGAACACTATACCTGATGGAGCTAATCCTAGTGCTGGTCATTTACCTGATGAAAGGATGGTCAGAAAAGCACAGCAACTAGAAAACCTTGCTTTAGCCGTTCAGAGTGTATCTAAAGATGGGGACTTGATAGTTGACTTTTGCAGTGGAAGTGGGCATTTAGGAATTCTCATTGCACACCTAATGCCCAAGTGTACTATTATTTTATTAGAAAATAAGGAACAGTCGTTGCTCAGAGCTAGAAAGAGGGTGCATGACATGGGCTTAAAAAATGTTTACTTCTTCCAATGCAATTTAGATTTCTTTGTAGGAAAATTTGATGTTGGGGTCGGACTGCATGCATGTGGAATTGCAAGTGATTTAATTTTAGACAAATGTTTGCAATGTAATGCTAATTTTGTTTTGTGTCCATGTTGTTATGGATCTTTACATGCAACTGACAGATTAGTTTATCCTAAAAGTAAAGCTTTTAGATCTGTTACTATAGAGCAGTACTTGACTGTGGGGCATGCAGCAGATCAGACCCACAAGGGTTGTCCGCTTACTGAGAGAGGTGACTGGTGCATGGCTGTCATTGACTCTGACCGTCTTCGCTTAGCTGAAGAGCATGGTTATAAAGTCACATTATCCAGACTAAAACCTCTCTCATGTACACCTAAAAATAATTTATTGATAGGCATATCTTCTAAAAAATAAACATTTTTAAAAAACTTGTACTATTTTATTTATATAAAAATCATAAAATATATCTTTAATTTATGTTCTTTGATATCAATATCAAATGAACGCAACAAAACAAATCCAAAAATAACAATCAACAACAACTATAACATCAGTTCGTTACTTTTACTAAGTAGAAGCATTGACAAACATTGTATAACAGAACTTGCTAATCTTACTATCTTACTATGATATATAATTACCAGATGCCGAATATTAGCAAGTTTTAAAACTGGTAATCCTTTTTTATGGAAATGTATACATATATTGACCTCTACAGATCAAACGTAACAACATGTTACATAAAAATCAAATGTTGCAAATAGATATTACTCTTTGGAAACAATAATAGATCATGGATGTCATCAATCATTATCAAAAACACCTCTTTCCAAACAGTATCATAGTTGCAATCTGACATAAGTATGTATCTGATAGTTGACTACATAGCAATTATTGTATTATAGAAAATTACACCTAAGCAACATCCTCTGGTCCCATCTCGTAACCGGATGGGAGAAATAATCCTCATTCGAAGCTAGTTACGAAGCGGGAAACCGTTAGTACCACTTCGTAACCTGATACGGTAACTAGCTGGCATACAAGATGGGGCAATGGTTACGTTTTACAACTGGTTACGAAACAGGAAAACAATATTTCCCATTTCGAAGCTAGTTACGAAATGGGGCGGAAGGAGCGACATGAGCAAGTTAGTGGCGCGCGTAGATAACGGCAGTGCGGCACGGGATGTAGACCTGTATGGAGTCGTTGCGGTTGCCCCACGGCATGCCTTGCGTGCTGTGAGCGTCTCCGCCGGGCTCCACACGCCCGAAGCCTCCGTACTTCTTGCTGTCAGAGCACAGGATCACCTGGAAATATTCCATTTACGGTTAATCTATCCCTAACTAGTTTCTGCCCGCGACTTCGTCTGCTTATTGTACTTACAAACCTTCCTCTCGAATCTATCTATTAAGAAAACCGCATCAAAATCCGTTGCGTAGTTTTAAAGATCTAAACATACATAGGGACAGACAGACAGCCAGTCGAAAGCGACTTTGTTTCATACTATGTAGTGATAACATGGAAACAAAGAAATGCATTTTGATGAGTTTTTTATACAATTAAGGAAAACGAGCAAGTGGGCACATGATGATAAGTAACACCCGTAACATGAGGATTAGATGCGCTGCCACTTTATAGAATACCTCATGCGTCAGTAATTTCACCGGTCGGTCAAAATCGGTTGGAAAGAAAGAAACAGTCAATAATGATTAATGTTATAACAGCTTGTCACCTGTAGGGGCATTTACATGGGCGTACGCAGGGTGGGGCAGGGGGGGGCAGCTGCCCCCCCCTGGATAATGTTGACGTCCCTACTAATTATGTATCTTATCTAGTACGCATTTTATCTATTTTAATTTAATTTTTTTTAAGCACCTAGCTTATAAAAAATCTGATTAGCCCCCCCCTGGCCCAGAACCTGGGTACGCCCATGGGCATTTACCTTATAGTCTCCTTGGTCGTTGACCCCGACGCGGTAGTCGGTGAAGCTGTTGTGTGTGTGGAAGTTGAACACGAACAGCAGGCCGGCGCGCTCGAACGCGACCACTTTGTCGCCCTCATGCTTACAGGACACGTACGCCTGGAAAACAGTATTGTTTAACACCCTACCGGGCGTTGACCTATGGCCTCTCAAGCAGAGGTGTCGGTAGGAGGGGGGGAGGGGGGAGGGGTCCTTAGAGAATCGAAAAATGAAGCCTTTATTATTTGACAGTGTTGACATTCAAGTGCCGCCATGTTTGACTTACCTACCGATAGACTATACTTCTACTAGCCCCTCCCCCCTTGATCATTGACTGGCGACGGCGACGCCCTCGGCTTTATATCAACTTCGAAATCCGATTTTCCAAGTTTGTATCATACCACACCTCCCACTCTCAAATGAATGACTAAGTGTGAATGAACAAAAAATTTTAACTTGCTACTCCGCTACTCACATGCAAGATAACCAAGCCTGTGTGAAATATATATGTTTTTCATGCACACACAGGCTTCACACAGGTTTGGTTATCACACCAAGATAGCGAGGCTGGAGATGGAATGGAAGAGAGTGCTAGAAAGGATGCAGAATATATAAGAGATGTCACTAGTCTTTGGTTTAGGTTAATAGCGTATAATTATCTAATATTAAGTATCTCATGTAACGCAATGGTGTCAACTGTCATTACATGTTATATATTAAAAGATAAATAAATAAATAATCTTGCACGTGAGTAGCGGAGTAGCAAAGTATTTTTTTTTTCATTGTAATGGACCTCCGCAACGTAACGCCTGATTCAATAAAATGACTAAGTGTGAGCGGAACGCCACGAAACGAACTTCGAAAATCGAATTTAGGAAATGTAATGCCATTTGGTAAAACGGAACTGCGCGTACCGGATCGCTCCTGAGCCAGCCGTACTTCTCCTCCAGCAGGTTCATGTCGCGGTCGAACTCGTTGAGGTACTTGTACTTGAGCAGCGGGTCGTCCACCAGGTGCCACTGGCGGCGCGCGTAGTGGTACGAGGAGTTGTTGCCGGCGCGCGGGAAGTCCAGCCACTCCGGGTGCCCGAACTCGTTGCCTGCCAACCACAAGATGTTCGTTACCTAGTTACGTGGTTCTACCCGAATGCGGCAAAGCCCGAAGGAGGGTTGTGTTTGCCGCGTACGAAGGTATGTGCGACCTACTATGGTAATTTTGTGCTCAATCGCGCATTTAGCAATATTTTAATGAAAAAGCATGTTTTACTTACTTTAACTCACTTCTTTCGCAATTTTACAGGTGGGTAGATGCAAAAACTAAGGGATCTCATCTGCTAAAAAACTTTTCACAAACTCATCATTTGATAACCCTTTAATATTTGGCAAATCGTAAACCTTTTTAAAAATTGAAAACCTTTAGGCGTGGCTCGCATTAGGTTAGGTTAGGTTTGTTTTATAAGTTTTCCAAAAAGTCAATACCTATTTTAGTAGAAAATAAAAGGCTGTCAAAATGAAGTGTGTGAACGATGCGTTTGAGAAATGTTGTTTACCAAATGATGGTAAACCCGCCCGACCCATGCCAGATTGGATAACACACGGCCCGATTAACGGATGCTCCTTAATACCTACCTCAATGTCACGCTCTTAGCTAACTGCTATCATATTACAATAAGTATAGACAGACCGCGTAAATGAGTCCTCCCCCTTACGATGCTGACGCGAGGGATGGAACAACCGCGGGGGCGTTTCTCTGTGCGGGCGGCAGGCGCACTACCCGCCCGCACCGAGAGAGCTCCCCGCCCTCGTCCTACCCCGCGCCCCTGTGCCGCGCGGACGAGAACTCATTTAATCGGTCGGTCTATAGATACAGTGGCGGACTAAGCCTGTCAGAGGCCCGGGGCGACAAAACTAAATGAGGCCCCCCAGCTTAAAAAAATATGTAGTTTTGTCCGTACACAGAGATGGGAATCCCCTCCCTCAGCGTATTGGACGCGTTCAGCAAAGTTAAAAGAACATTAGTACTGCGTAAAAATTCTAGATGGCTGTAGTGTTTTGATCTATGACATTATGTAGGTAACTAACTGCTAAGCACATTCTTAAAGTCATGTTTAGGATTTGATCAGGAGAACGCGGAGGCATTTGGGGCCCCCCAAAGACCGGGGGCTCGGGGCGGGCCGCCCCTTCCGCCCCCCTGTTAGTCCGCCACTGTATAGATACCAACGTTCTCACCTATGAAGTTAAGGTACGCCTCGCCCCCTAGCGCGTGCGTGATGAGTCTGATCATGCAGTGCAGCGCCAGGCCGCGCTCGACCACGCCGCTCGGCTCGCTCATAATGCTCATGTGGGTGTACATGGCCGCGTCCATCAGCCAGAAGGCGATGGTTTTGTCGCCCACCAACGCCTGAGAAAAGTTACGTTGTAGAAAAGACGCGACATCTAGTAGCGAGAGGAAGACAATTCTGTAATTGGATTTCGTATAAATTCAAATATGTGTATACCTACTTAAGTAGCACAGAATTAAATTAAAAAACAGCAGAAGGGGACAATTATCTTTACTTGCTGTAATCTATACTAATATTATAAAGAGGAAAAATTTGATTTGTTTGTTTGTTTGCATTGAATAGGCTCTGAAACTACTGGACCGATTTCAAAAATTCTTTTACCATTATAAAGCTACATTATCACTGAGTGACATAGGCTACTTTTTACCGCGGGAAAACACCTTTTTCTTATTATTAAATTAATTTATCGCGGGCGAAGCTGCGGACGGAAGGCTAGTTAATTATATTTCAATTTCAATGAAATTATACTGTAGGAAACTTTTTACTTTGAACAATTTGGACTAGCGCCTAAGCCAAGTCGATTGATACAAATAAAATTAGCTACTTGTTTAATCAAGCGTCGGGCTCCGACTCCTACCTACCTATCCTTTTCAAAATATGAATCTAGTTTTCAGTCTTAAAAATTCACTTCGTAACCTAAAGACATGTTTTTCACGTCGCCAGGTCATTGCCCTATCAACTTTTTTTACCTGATCGTGGCTCTCGGCGTAGGCGACCGTGCCCTCCGTCCAGCGGCGGTTGGTGAGCGTGTGCACCACGTGGCCCATCTCCCAGTCGTCGTCGCGCGTCTCCTTCAGCAGCTTGATCCACATGTCGGGGATGGACATCGCCAGGCGGTAGTCGAAGCCGGTGCCGCCCTCGCGGACTGGCCGGCACGACGCCGGCATGCCTGATACGTCCTGAAGATCCACGTTACGTCAGAAACATGAGGGTGACGTTACTTATCCGAAGAGTTGTACACTAGGTAACTCTATATAAATGACGTTTTTACGGGCAGGCCATTCTGCAAGATCCGTTCGGATCTTTTTTTTTTTTTTTTTTTTTATATGAATAGGAAGGCAAACGAGCAAGTGGGTCACCTGATGGTAAGTGATCACCACTACCCATAGACACCCGTAACCCCGGAGTGATTGCAGATGCGTTGCCAACCTAGAGGACTAAGATGAAATGCCTCTTGTGCTCGTAATTTCCCCGGCTGTCTTACTCTCCACACCGGAACACAGCAGTGCAAGTACTGCTACTTAGCGGCAGGATTAGCGAGTAAGATGGTGGTAGCGATCCGGACGGACCTTGCACAAGGCCCTACCACCCGTAAAATCTTATTCGCTAATCCTGCAGTTGCGCTGCTGTGTTCCGGTGTGGATACAGCCGGTGAAATTAGAGGCACGACATGAGTGATTCTATCTTGGCCCTCTGCAATGGATGGCGGTGCTCACTTAGGTACCATCATATGAACCCAATGCTCGTTTGTAAAAAATACTGGTCTCATTATAAGCGGAGTATTCATAATGTTCAAGTAGAATTTCCCTTATGTTCCCAGCTCGGCTAGTACAAATGCGCGCGAGTTACACTACCAGTCTGTTTCTTACTGTTTGTTCTAGAAAGAGACGTCTATCTCGCGCGTTTTCATACTAGCCATGCTGGTATGAAATATAGGCCAGATGAACTACTAAATCATGGTAAACGTGGCCTTTAGGTTGTGTTGGAGGTCTTGGCAAGAGGGCAGCTCCGGAGTGGTTTTAGTGAGTATGCCCCCGCCCCTACCCGTACGCAAAGAGGCCGGAAAGAGTGTACTCGTAAGAGTTTCCACTCCGTAAAAAAAGGCTCTGTCTACTCCGTAAGGGATAAAGACCTAATTTATGTATGTATGTATGTCTGAACTACTAAATCAGCGGTTGTAGAGCTGCCCTGATGAGGCACTTCAAACTGTACGGGAATCGAGATATAAAGTTCCTAACCAAACTGTTGTAGCAGAAGGCCGAGCTATCTCAAGTTAAAACGCAAACTTATTAATTCTTGTTTTAATTTCAATTTTAAATTATCATTACAAAATATTAATGCTTTCCGCCTATGCGGCTTTCGGTTCGAGCTGTTCTGACAGCCGTCCCAAGTTCCAAAACAAAACACTTAAAATATCGAACGGGTGTTCGATATTCGGAACTTGAACTATTTCAGACCAGCCAGCACCCAAAACCTGCCAGCATAAACTAGCCGAACCTATTCCTACAGTACTATATGGCATTGATCTGCCAGCCCTTTCTAGTTAATTTTACTGTAAAACAACCCCTTCTGTCTCTCCATTGCATTGGGTTCTTACCTCAGCGATGGTGATGGCGCGCTGGTCCAGCTTGTGCGCCAGCTCGTTGGCCAGCATGAGGTAGACGAGCGCCTCGGTGTCGACGTTGAGGCCGTAGTACTCGTCGTAGTGCCCCGAGAAGCCCTCGCCCACGCCGCGGCTGTGGTACAGCATGGACGTCACTCCGTCGAATCTGTGGTAAGCCAAGTGTGATTTGGAGGGTAAATGTACAGTCGGGTTCTCCCAGTGCTGTAGCTACCTAGGGACTAGGCGGGGCAGTGCCCCGGGCCTTCGAATCCTTACCAGAAAAGCTCGATCGAACTATTATTATTAAAACATAATCAGTTTAGATCAGGAGTTCCCAACCGGTGGGGCGCGCCCCACTGGGGGGGCGTAGGGTAATCCAACGGGGGGTGCGACGGGTGGCTTAGGTATTTATTAAAATTCATAAATTTATTAATAAAGTGCAAGCACAATGTTCTCACTAATCCTTAATAGTATGTTGTAGATCGTTTGTTTCATTTCCATCGTAGTTGAGTTGGGGCAAGGGGGCGTAGTATTTTAGCATAAACTTGAGGGAGGCACATAGGGTAATAGGTTGGGAACCCCTGGTTTAGATAGTAGTGGAGCCCCATTTTTTTATTTGCACCAGGGCCCTTGGTTACCTAGCTACGCCACTGAGTTCTCCGATATCTATGCAGCCAACTGTTCGAAAATATCTAAACACGCTTATTATGTAAGTGAAAAATGCTCTATGTGTAGACATTTTTGAACGGTCGCTTGTTGGTGGATATATTATGTGATGCTAAGTCGTTTCGTTTCTTTAAAAAGTTGTAAAAATTTAAAGGAGGAATCTCGAATATTTACCTGAAACCGTCGAATTGGTATTCCTCCTGATACCACCTCAAATTTGACAGCAAGAACCGTAGCACTTCTGTTCTGTAATCAAAAAACGAGTTGATTAAAATTGATCAAACATTTTACATTTTCTGACAGAGTTAACAACTTAACTTTAACTATTGTTCAGATCACCTTGGGCTGTTTTTATAGTTACCTATAAGTTCAAATTAAAAACAGCCACGTTACAGGTGTTTATTTATACATTAGCATGTGGTATGAAACCAAGTTAATAACTTCAAGTCATAGTGAGATTGTTCTGATTTTCCTAAAGTGACATTAATCAGCAGTAAATAACTGTATGTTTGGACAAGTTACTCATATCACCCTAAGGTATTTTATGGGAAATTTTATTGAAGATAAAGTCACACCATTGGCTTGGTACACTTTGATAAAATGTGCACATTTGTCAGCCTCATTTTTTTACAACAAACTTTTTTTTAACTTATCCAACAAGCTGACTATCGCAGATTCGCAAATGACGCTGCCAATGGATAACTTACTCGGAATAGTTAAACAGCCGACTGTCCCAGAGCGGGTGCGTGCCGCGCGGCCCGTCGTGGAAGTAGCACGTGTTGGTGCCGTCGAACTCGTTGAGGCCGTCCAGCGTGTTCTTGGAGGCGTGCGAGTGCACCACGTCCAGCAGAATGTAGAGGCCCATCTCGTGCGCGCGGTCTATCAGCTGCTTCAGCTCGCACGGCGTGCCGTAGCGACTGTGAAATTAACACATTTTTCCTTGCTACACTAGCGCCATCTAGTAGCGAGTAGAACTTGTAGCAACGCGGGTTCACGCATTTGATGCGGCACATGCCGTTGCCTACTGTTCTTTATCCTACTAATATTATAAATGTGAAAGTTTGTGAGTATGTTTGGATGTTTGTTACTCTTTCACGCCAAAACGGCTGGACAGATCTGGATGAAATTTTGAACATAGATAGATTATAGTCTGGAACAACATATAGGCTACTCTTTATCCCGGAAAATTGCTTCATTCCTGCGGGATAGCGATAAACGAATTCTATGCAGACGAAGTTGCGGGCAACAGCTAGTAAGGTTTAATTCAGACTTCGCGATTCTGATGTAACAATTAATTCAGACATTGTTACCTACTTACCCCAACTTATTTTTCCTTAATGGATTTGTTAGTATTTACTTGATAGTAAAAAACGCGGTGGTACCTGCTCGCTGCGAAGAAACTGGTGACCTGGTATCCAAAGGAAGCGTAATATGCGTGTTCCATGATCGCCATCAGCTGGATGGCGTTGTAGCCTGCAAGACGACCGTCAAACTTTAGAAATAGGGCACTTTTACATTTGCCCTCCGCCTAGGTACCTCATAACCTGTACTCAGTTCTAATATGGTACGCGACGCACTACATTACAGACGGGCGATGCGAGGTGTGTCGACAGCGCGGGCAAGTTACACCCCGCCCGACTGCATGGTCGAGCGTTTTCCAAAAAAAGTCCACATGAACATTTGTTCCAGAATTTAACTATTTTAGGTTTTTTTTACTCAGAATAGTTTTTTTAGTTTACCCTATCGATCCTTATACAAGTAAAAATTTGTCTCAAAATTTTCATTCCAGTTCGTCATTTTTTTATACATACATGTATGTAGGTATGCATAGAACGTGACGAACAGGAAAAAATCCATAGTAAAATCTGGAACACATTTTTTCTTATGTATACGACAGTCGATAGTGTAAACGATTCTGAGTAAGAAAAACCCAAAATATTTACATTCTGGAAACAAATTTACATGTGGACTTTTTTTTTTAAATGCTCTGTCGCGCGCGTACTGTAGGCACTAGGCGCCTATGGTCGAAGAATCAGAATCACATACCTGTAGAACCTTTCCTGATAAGTTTCGCAATAATTTCTTTGGCAGGTGCATACGGCAAGTCATTATGACATTTTCAGTGAAAAGACTCCACAGTGGTACGCGATTCAGTTTCACTATACCCTGGCCTACCTTGATTTTTAATCCTGGGCAGCACATTCTCCCGGAACTCGTTGTAGGTGCCGACGCGGCCGTCGGGCGTGGCGATGCCGACATGGCACTCGTAAATGCGCAGAGACGCCGGTCGCTCCACCTTCGGGTGCTTGAACTGGTATGTCTGCGACGGCATTCAACAGGTTTAATGCTATAGGTTACAAGATTCGAACGCATGAATGGTCGTGGGCAGGGGATACGCGGTGACACCCTTATGCTCCCGCGGCGCCCCCCCAATGGCAGAGAGGGAATACCGGCGGGTTTTTAGTGGGTAGGCCCCCGCCTCCTTCCGTTCGGGAGGGGGGCCGGGGAGGAGAGTCCCACATAACTTTCGCGCCGTCCCCACGGCGCGGTCGTATGCGTAACGCATTTTCCCGCCGCAAAAAAAAAGGGGTGGACTTTAAGCTTGTAATGTTAGGCTAATTACTTGGGAGCAAACCTACTGAACCATTCGAATTCAACAATACCTACTACTTTAGGATTGTTTTTGTGATTGTTTATGTTCATCATTACTTTAGCGTGAGTTACACGAAGTTACTTTAACTATAACTTTAACCGCAACCTTCGATTTTGACATAGTATTTCAAAGTCAGTGATTTATTTGTAAACATAGGTAGATACAACTGCATGTATACAGTGGTGGATAAGTTTGGCAAGCAACACTAGGCTTGGCTTTCATAGGTTTTTGTCAAAAATCGTTGGCTATGGTTAACGTTATTGTTTGAGTAACTTACTGCTTCTCACTTTTACTTAGTCTTTGCATACCGCCACTTTGCGTCAAAATAATTTGGGCTAGAGCGATAATTATGTTAGGATTGTTAGGTTACATTCGAGGACTTTAATTGTTGAGCCATTATAAACATGCTGTAAAGGTTTGGCAAACACTAAAAAGCAAATGTTTGACTGTGACAGAACTCCATGTATGCTGAACAATTAAAGTCCTCGCGTGTACCTACTATAAAGTTACATATATTTATGACGCCGACTGAGCCTTCTGAACACGAATGGATACTATCAAGAATTTTACTTCTCGATTTTTGTTTTTTTTTTACAGTTTACCCGTTTGAAATTATTTCTAAACAATACGAAACCTATAGAACACGGAAAAATCCAAAAAGTAAAGTTATGGACGGGACTCGGACCATTCCTAATCATTCCGTGATGCATGCTTTACCCCTACACCACCCCCACAGCAGGGGAAAGTACAAGAGTGGATAAGTACTTAGTTCAAACTTTAGTTAGAGTAGCACGACGCGTGTACCTCATTTCGCTCGCACGCGTGCTCGTACGCGGGAGACTTTGGAATTTTAAATAGATATAAATTAAGTATAAATAAGATAACCAACCCAATGTTACTATTCGACTCGTGTATCTAATATAGATAAGACTACTGTAAACAAAGTTTTTTTGTCATTTATTATATTATATAAGCTAAGAGTTTTCCTTTTATGTAATTACTAACACTAAAATAAGTTTTCAAATGTTACTAACACTGATCTTTGTTGGTCGTAAATAAAATTACTTATTTTTTTTTTTGGCTCCCAGAAACTTCTTTAATCATACAATATTTTCCACTTATATGTATGTAGGTAGTCATCATTATTTTACTACAAACATACTTAGTAGCTATGTACCCACATTTAGTAAAAATGGAAGTACCTAATGCTAAGTTTGGTTTTAAATTTTTGCTTGCGCCATGATGACTAATAAATAATAATTTATATCACTAACAGATTGTGTAATAACATACCCAAACATTTATACTACACGTGTAGATAACAAGATAAAAATAAGCTATCATTAGCAACATAACAGCGGGAATCTAATCGATAATCCTGTCTCTTCGACTAGAATATCTGTAGTTAGTAACTACTTAAGTAGTCTCTGAATGTGCCTAAATCCAAGGCGTAGGCAATAAAGACATTGGTATGGGTATGGCAGTTCACTGGTATGGCAATTCAAGCATCTAACTTGGATTATAAATAGGTACCTATATTTGGAATGGCAGGAAATTTTTGCCAGTGTTACGATTGGGAGCTAGATTCAAGTGGTTGGTATCAAAATCGCGTTTAGCCTATAGTAACTACATTACAGATTCGACCTAGCGGTGAATTCGTAATTGTCCCAGATCGCAGGTGTTTGTGGCCCGAACCGAAGGTGAGGGCCATAAATATGCGATCTGGGGCTTTACGAATTACCGCCCGTGGTTTGTATAAAGTTTTACGTCTTGCCTTGGCTAGAAAGTGAGATTTTCTGCCCGCGAAGTGGGCGTAATATCCAAATTACGGCCAAGGGTGACGTAAAAGATGTTATCATACCTCTGTGGGTCTGTAAATAAAATGCTGGTAGGTAAATCCCTCGTGCGGCTTGACGTAGGTGGCCCACGGAGACATGCGGTACAGGTGCTCGTTGACTATGATCTGGGCGCGGCTGTCGTGCCGGAGCGCGCAGGACCCGTCGGGGTTGGGGGCGATCTGGAGCTCCCACTTGCCATACTCTAGCTTCTTGAACGGATGGCTTTTTTGGTTCCAGCCGTCTGTAACACATCGGTACATTTATAACACCTACCTATACATATAGTACCTATTGAATAGATGTTTAATTAAGGAGCCTTAATTGAACAAAAAATCTAAACAATAAGCTGTAACTCGCGATCCCCCTGTGATAAATTTGAAGAAAACATGTGTTTGAATGTATAACTCTTTATTGTAGGTACAATAAAGAGTTATACATTCAAACACATGTTTTCTTATTCATATATAATTGTAACACATGAAAACTGTGAATACCTACAAGACAAAACAAATGCACAGAGGCGAACTTATCCCTAAAAGGGATTTCTTCCAGTTAACCTTTGAACGATTGACAATACATATTAAGTTCGCCTATTAGAACATATTTTAGAACATCTATTTAAATCGAATATCAACGAACGCTATTTACGGCACTCAGCGCCTACAGATATTCATATCCCAAAAAATTCGAACGTACCTAATTAACTTTTTGAAACTTATTGCTATAATTTTCTATTAGGCGTATGAATTGGGTAAAGTTCTTACTAAAGTCACCCTGCAGGTGTAGGGAGTGCGCTCCCGGGGCCCACTCGCGCCACGTGACATTGCCGTTCTGGTGGAACTGCGGCCCGTAGTATTTGTAGCCTTTGGTGAAGTCTTCCACGCCGCCCGGCCATGATTCGATGCGGTCCCACAAGTCTTTGAAACACCCGAACCTGCGATGATCAACATAAATTTATTAAGAAATGTGACATCGGATATGATGTATATTTTTGCTCATATTCAGGACAAAAAACAGGTCACTTATTAGAAGACAATCATTTTACGGAGAGACTCCTCTTCTTCCCTTATTTATGTGCTATAGGGTAGGCTGTAGGTATGTATGACACAGTGTAAATGTTTTTTAGTGCACGAACGGTCCAATTTACGCGTTCATGTCATACAGGACACGGTGTAGTAGGTACACTGCCCTGAATGATAAATATGTTAAGTATCCAAGAGTGTATGGGAAATTGACTTTATAATTCGTTGTTTGTCAGTTACTTGTCGCTTTAAAAACTCCGGAAACCAGTTTAATCAGTTGGAATTTATAAATAACAAATATATTCATGCGCAAGTACTTTTAAAGCAGTAGTCTTGTGCTGTGCGTATAAATAGAGATATTCATGAACGCATTATCATTATTATGCAAGGGATTATGTTATGTTTGTGTTCCTCGTGTACACCTACCTTCGTACGGATCAGATACATGTATTGCATTCAGCATCAGAACAGAATGACCTTATGTTTGACATTGGAGATGATACTCAAAGTCGATAAGCGCTTCAAGCGCTTTAGGCACTTTTTAACAAACGTGAGTCGGTAACTTAACTAGCAGGGTAAGCACTATTGAAGAAGGAATTTGTATAGTTTTTTACGTTTGACTATATAAGTAATATTGCTTAATTAAAGTTTCATGATTTGGAGTAACAATGTTATCAATCATTTTTAATCATAAGGTCGGCATTTTCGAGCGCTACAGCGCTGACTGGTCAATGCTTCGTAAACACGATTTAACCTCAAATTCACAATCAAAATATACGTAAATCAGCAATTTTGACTAAAATTATGGCACTTTACAGATAAATTATTAAGGATAAAGCTTATTGGACTCACCTGCGTCTTATTTCACGTTCATAGGGCCTTAAATACCCGTCGCGATCTAATAATTTCGCTAGATCGGGGACTGGCACTTCCATCGGATCCATAGCTGAATAGTTACCACCCATTATATTTACGCGTATAGATATGTCGTAGTAACCGGTATGCGCACGCGCCTCGCACGACCTAACGCAGTGATAGCGCTGCTTTAAATGATACTAAATACCTACGATTGGGATTATATTGAACTATATAATTTTAAGATAAACTTAGGTCACCAGGTCACTACAACTCATTTATTTAAATTGAGTGACTTTAATATTGTAATTAAGTAGGTAGTCAGATATCTGACTGATGTATTTTAAGCGCCTATGATAGATAAGTTTAGTGTTGGGTAGTCTTGGAGAAAAAAAAGTACTTTAAACCTGTTTTAGTATTCATAGTTTAGTTGGTTAAGTGCTAAATCTAATCTAGATCATTTATTTGCTGCAAGACTAACATAAAGAGGTACCTACCTAAACTTTGTTTGTAGGGGTAAATAATTTCTATCTAGGACAACTGCAACAGATCAAAATTATTTCACTGAAAAAGAAAAAGTTGAATTCGGTACATAATTAACATTACAATTGCATAACATGGGCCAGTTTTTATTACAGGATGGAACAAAGTTGAGAGCAGCAGCTTATGTACTCCTAATAAAAAATACACTAATCTAGTTATGATAATATTTAATTCATTTCTATCTACTGAACAAAATCTCAAAACACTAATAATAGGATAAAGGAATTTACATCTGACATCACTATGCACCATTGTCCAGTTTTATGTTATGTAACAGGAGAACAGATTCGGCAATACAACTGCTGGATTAAATTAAATCTATGTTCGGTGTGCATTATAAATTGATACTATCAAATTTACACAGAAATAAGAATCAAACATACATTATTTTCAACAATTTATTCTTTTAGGTTACTTATTTACTAAATACTACATAATGTCCACTAACAATTAAAATATATCTGAGCCAGTTCGCTTCGCTTTGGCTACTGCTTCCGATGGTTGAAGCTTCTCTTCCTCCGAGGGTTCTAGGGGAAGGCCTTCCCGATCCAGTTTTCCTTGTTTAAAGTCTGTTACTATCTTCTTGCTGTAGACAGCATCAAAAAGTTGTTGCGCCGTGAATTCGCTTTGTATGACGTCCTCAGCTTTGTAAGACACGTATGGCTTTAGGTCGCAATCTTTAAGGTCAGGAACTATTAGTTCTGGGATCATTTCGGGCACGGGGACGAAGCGACCGTCCATGTAGTACCCGACATCTCTCACACCTCGTTTGTCGACCTCAAGTTCCGGATTAGGACCCCTTTGCTGCTCCTTGTGTAAGCGTGAACCTCGCTTATTGGGAATCGGAAATTTCCGAAAGTTTCTTTTACCTTCACGAGGCGCCGTGCAGCTAATGCTGCGCTTTGCTATGAAGTTAATTAAGCTTGGTATTCTTAACATTTTCGATGGGTCCAGATTTATTTATACTTAAAGTAAATGGGAAATTTTAATTTATTTTGTTTTGGTTATGTTATTGACTGACAAGTTGACAACTTTGACTTTGACAAGTTGTTTTTTTGTGTCGTTAACCAAGAAAAAAGGTAAAGGAGTCTAAGCCCTGATCTCTAAGAAGTCGGCCATAGATGTCTGTCCAGTCGTGTTAGTTTATCTCAGTAATATAGTCATCTCAGCTCCTTATAATTTCCATGATGTTATAATGTACTCTACGGCGACCTTCATCTGTATCATGGAGCATCCAGAATAAAATTTGAAATTCCTGTCGTGCTGTTCTCCTCACACTAAAGTCATTAATACAAAAATGAAAGAGATAGGTTGATACGACCTTGGAATTTCAGATCAGATTTCGAAGTAGTCTCCCAGCAGCCAATTTGCCGTTAGGGATGTCACTGATGTGACGGTTTGATACCAACGAAAAATATGGCTCTTTCATTGTAGATGGTCCACAAGACAAGTCATGACGCTCCTACAATACTTCGATTTCCAAGTGTTAAAATATTAAAAAAGAGTACCTACCTCCTTATGTCAAGAACTTGATGTTTTCGATGATAAACAGATGAAAGTAGCTGCCCCACTAATCCACTTGCTGTGAGCTATTTAATTGTTGTCCCGCCTGCATATTGAATAGTACCCGGGTAAAATAAAATAAAGCAATGTAAAAGTCAAATTTTGTATAATTTACAATAAAACATCTTATTTTATATACATTTATAAACTTGTGAAAAAGAAATTCATAATTAAGTAACGGACAAACATCTAAAAATTGTCATTGTGGCCTTACAATACCAATGTGTTGACAGAACACACAAGAAACATCGTTGCAAGTTGCAAGCATCCCATATTGGACCCTATTGAAATAAATATAAAACTTTGTTTATCATGCTTAAGACATTCATACGCTTTCTGAAATGTCAAAATCAAAGGCAAAAACCTGCATGCTGGCTGTTTCAAAGAATAAAGTACCACGTTATAAAAGTGGTAAATTTATGAGAATTTAGCTGTATCAGTACTATCTATATTATGCCTTTAGCAATGGTCACAGAAAGGGAATATTAGTCCACAGGGCCGCCAAGGAATTAACCCTCTTATGTTATGGTAAATGGGCTGCGGTGATTGCTTTCCATCAGGTGACCCGCATACTAGTCTGCCCCCTATCACAACAAAAAAAGCTTAGGAACAATTTTATTTTAACCTTTCCATATCATGGACGCTTTAAAAAATTGGGCAGAACAAGTTTAGTGTTAAAATGGAATCTCTACGCATAATATAAAACATGGTTATGTACGTATGTAAACATCAGCGCACAGACTACAGTAATATGAACAGTAGTCATAAAGGTCATATTACTATTATAACTTGCGCAAACTAATCCTTTAAGTAAGGTATCAATCCAGGAATATGCATGGTTCATTAAAACAGGTATTAGTCTTAAACAGAAGCTTAATAACTTGGGGATTTGAGCGATAACTTTCTTCTACTACCTACATAAAAACGATAAAGTCGTGTTTGATTTCACTTCTAAGAAAAGTACTCTTAGGTCGCTTAGAGATTGTTAGACCGACATGACAACCATGCATTCTCAATTATTTCCATACAAATTCCTCATTTAGCAATATCAAGTATTTTAAGTTATAATTTTATGTGAAACCACTTTTTTGCGGTATCCCATTAACATTGAAAAAATAATAGTGTCATATCGGTCTATTTGTTGCACAGTTCAGTGTCATAACAGCTGTAGAAATAAAAGTGCAAATATTGACAACCTCTTAATGTACGACGTTAGCATATGTTGCGATAAAAAGTTGGCCTCAAATATGGCACCGTATGCATTAGACACTAAGGCGGGATATACACATTTCACGAAACAACATGGCGGTCGGGAGAGTTTGGTAAATATTTAACCTTTTAACCGCCACACTACGGATGAAGTGACGTGCTCTGTACGCCACGGAACAAACCGTTTAGTAGCGAAATATGGATTTTATTCCCATTGTAGAAGGATTTGTTTATACTAGAATGTTGGTTCTGTATTGATGAATGATGACCGTGACGTACGAGGCATTCCATTGGCTGTCACGACTGGATAACTGCGGCGGTCAAGAGGTTAAGCAAACCACCTCAGTGTAAACCACGCCTTAGCTGTCAGGTGAGACCAATATGGGGCTATCTACATGGGGTTAGCTACAATAATTACAAAAGCCGACAGCGGCAGTTTCAAACTCTAAACAGTCTTGTACGAGTTGTTAGGCCCTAACTACTGAGCACAGTCGATACGCGCAATGGCCGAGAAGAAATATTATATATTAGAAAGAGTAGGCAAATTAAGTGTGTCCTTGTCCAACCAGGTTCAGACAAAGGAAACTAACCATATTTCAGCTATAGGCATAGAAAATAGGCATACTTCGTCAAGTCAGTGTTTGCTTTCTTTATCTAGTCTGACAGATATACACAACATAAATATCCATTTTTATCTGAGTTTGAGGTAAACCTAAAAACTTCCAGAGTAAAGTTCCAGTTTTCAGAATATTTTTGTCTTTTTTCTCGTTCATTTTGCGTTGATTAATTTGATTCAAAATTCTCATACAATATTACTTCTAAAAGCATGTAAACATCTACACAGTATAAAACTAAAACAAACAACTTTCTTTTTGTGCTCCTCATGAACACTAATACAATTATCTATGTACCTGTTACATTTTTGGCACTCATCAATAGCACCTCGCCGCTGTTGGTAAAAACTAGTTTTTGTGGGCAGTTTTTATCATGTTTCATTTCAGTTTTAAAGAATATCAAACGGCAAAGGCACTTTACAACGATGGTATATCTACAGTACTCACTAACTAATGGAAACAAGCCATACTCCATAAATCTGAACCTTAAACCGACCGTTCCATACAAAAAAATAACAAGAACATTATCCCAAGAGACATAACAAAATATCATGTTTATTGTCCAAAGGAATGCTAGAGAAATTCAATTTCAAACAAAAAATATACTTTCAAAATACTATCACAAAGTAAGCCCACAAAAATGCATAAACAGCACATTCAAATCGCAGATCTTTGCGACGCATCGAGCCTGGGACCACAGCACCGGTTTTCGCCTGCGAATTTTCAAACTTAAAATTTTACCGATTCACTTTTAAAACGGCGCCGCACATCCCTAGCCCGAGGAGCATACACGTCTATTGCACATACGAAACAAAACACGCTCAACCGCCATCAATACCGAATCGGCAACGGTTGCTAAAGGAATGTGTTATATCAACGAGCATTCCATAGTTTAATACTATAAGGTCACGTGTCCGCGGGCCGGTCGTTGTGGTTCTCGAGCTCCTCGAGGTTGTCGCTGGAGGAATACGTCATGTCGCTCAGCTCGTCGATCTGTTTCTGCTTCTTGCGCACGTTCCAGTGCAGGCACTCGGCGAGCGAGTCGAACCAGTCCGAGATCTGGTCCTGCGCGCATATCGAAGGTACCGGGTACACTGACGTCGTGACGTAAAGGCTGGAAATTAAATGTTGCTTTTTACATTGTGCTTTGTTGTTGTACGAAGGTTAAATGGTCTTTGTTTACGTGATCTAATAATTATATTGTATAGAATTAGTTTACAACAACACGCAACAAGCACGGTTCACAGGCTTGGGCTGAAGGTCGGATCTTTCAAGGGGAGCATAAAACGTTATGGACAAGCAGAATTTGTGCTTCACATAAAAAATTTGGTCAGATAAATTTTGCCTTCAGTTCAAACTTGCATACTGCGCCTTCTCGTGTCTAGTCAGCATTACAGTTAAAACATGGAGAATACCATCATAAAATTGAGTAAAACCATGGTCCTACATTTTATGACTACAATAAAAGAAAAAGACTAGCCGTATTTACCATTTAACCCTCCGTTGAAACTGGCATTAACACACAATTGTTAGTAATAATCAAAGCATTAGTGCTAAGGCTAAGCAGAAACCAACATGCGATGACACGATCCTTCGCTACACTGTATGATGATATAACTGATCGCAAGACCCTGCCCTGCCAAGAGGAAGCACCACCACAGACACAGAGACATAGCCACAAAACGCCTCCGGAACCCTCAGAACGACTGTCAAAGACAAACACAAAGCGAACTTGACAGAATTATAAAATTCATGTCACTGACGAGATGAGATATAATCTGACAGTTTAACTATTATCTAACTTGTTAAAATTAAAAAGACCCCGATTAAAAACTATAAACACTTGAAACCCCTTAAAACTAAATCATATACATTGCCTAGTATCTTGCTTGCCACATAGCTCAATAGGTCACGGGTGTAGCCGGGGGGGGGGGGGGGGGGGGGTTCAACTCCCGCCCCCGAAAAGTTCAGATATTAACATTCATAGAATTAAAAGAAATTTCTTATATAAGAGTTATTTTATGTGCTTTTAGTAGTTTTTTTTTTTTTACACCCCAGATACTAGAACCTGGCTACGCCCGTGCAACAGGCTAGCTTAACTACTGACACCAATATTTTGAACCCTCAAGGGCTCACACCGTTCAAGGTTTTGGCCAAGATGCCTACTAGTAAACAAGTGTAAGTGTAAGTGATGGACATTTAGCCTATTGCTGGCGGCGTTATGCGTCAGCGCAGTAGGCGTCACGGCCAAGGCTTTTGATTGGCTAGTTTACTGAGTTGACCGGCTTGCTTTATTCACATTTGGTGGATGAATTAAACTGTCAGATTATATAACTTTGCACCCTATATGACCTGGCCACCTGATGTGCGTTGAAACATGAACCGTGGCGTAACAATACAGGTAAATTACGGTACAAAAATCCCAATAGTATGATATAAAAAAATCAATTCCTAAATAAAAAAATCTCCGTTTAATTCCAAACTTTTATGTGACTTGAAATTCGTTTTTTTTCCTTTATATAATTGATTGGATCTTCAAATTTGGTAGACAGGTAGGGTTAACGACAATGCCTTTGTAGTCAACCTCAGTACAGTCAGCAAAAATGATTTTACTAAAAACGTTTTAATTGTCCTGATCTAACTAAGTTTACCCCTAATATTTTGTGCATGGCAACACTGAACAGCAAGCCCTCATATGTGTTAAGTTACGCCACAGTTGGGGCACGCTACGCCACTCGGGCTCACCTATCGCCGGGCGCGAGCAGCAGCTGCGCGCGACCGTCGAACGACACGCTCGCCGGCGTACGCGCACCCGCCATTGGCGTTATCTGTAACAACGCTCGCCCTTCTTAACATTGTAATCTTTTCAGTCTATACATATAAAGGTCCTAATCTTTACATAACGGGCTCAGAAAAGGTCCTGTAACCTGTAATAGCCAGACGTATTTTCTGAAATTAGAAAGTCGAATTTCGTATTATGCCGTCTCGCTTACTCTAATAGGAGCTACTATTTAACAGGAGAGTGAGGGAAAGGAATGATACGAAATTACCTTTTATAACTTGGTAGCAGATATAAACCTATTCATATACAGGCCCAATCAATCGGGCTTTGAGAAAAGTTCATAGGAGCGAAGGTAGATCTAGGACACCTGTAAAAGGTATCAGAGAGGTGTTAGGTGAGAGAGAAAAATGAAAAGTATTCAGGAATCTAACATGACTGGCGAGTTTGTGGAAGAGAATGGCGATACTTGAGAGGTATGCCCATCGCATGTCGGATGTAAGAAACCAACATTCTAGTCTCATTTGATTCAAATAATACCAATCTTACAGATCAAAATATAAATAGGATAATATTGTCTTAAATTTTGCACTCAACATGTGTAGGGATAAAGAATGATGTATTTTCTAGTCAACTGATAACGAAATCCTGAGAATTACTAGGAATCTAGCAGCTATCTAAATAAACGTCGCAAGTTTAACAAATCGTAAAAGAACAGCGAGACATCTCGATAATCCTAGTACAGAGAAGTCCCTGTGTCAACAAAATGCAACTAGTATCCACTCGCGGTTCATACACGGTCCGGTGAAACAAAACATCTATTGAATACGGAAGACATAGCAATTTTTTTTCGTGTACCCAACTTATAGAGAAATTACCAATAGAGTGGAAATGTCACATACAATTTGTTTCCTTTCACTCTGATTTGGTCTTAGGTAATGCAGGACACTGCAGTTCGGAGAGCAGATATTATGATCAATATACAGAAAAACTATCGCGAAATACTCACTGTTGGTACGGCATAAGACATAAATCACTAATATATTGCATAATTGAATAACCCGTCTATTGAATTCCTCTATGATCCAACTCGACAAATCCATTTTCTATCATGCTGCCAGCCAACTGTTGTATCTCCTTCAAACAAAAACAACTAAGAGACAATCACATTCTACCGACATCAGCATACCACTACAATAATATCATCAACGTAGACTTCATGTTCTACATGTGTAAAGCGAAGCGTGGTAGCATCAACTGGGGGCGGTGCGGTACCTATCGCCGTGTTGCAGCGCTTGGCGGCTGCGACCGTCGAAAGAGACCCACATCGCATTCCGCGCCTCCGGGGACAGAGCGATCTAGAAACACGGGGAGTTATAGGTTCCTGCTAATTTTAATATTGATTAATAAGGAAATAACTTGAGTGGGTGGAATAAAGGATAGACTACTTAAATTTCTAAATGTCAGTGAAAATTAGAACACATAGAAATATCCGAAAAATAAAGCTATGGCCGGGAATCGAACCCGGATCTTCGTCATTCCGTGACGCGTGCTATACCCCTACACCATCCATAGCAGGTTGGTAGTCTCCGAATTTTTCTACCCGTTACTAACTGTCACGTGACCTTTTTTTTTTGTTACTATGCAAATTTTAGACAGACTACTTTATACTTACACAAAATAGGTACTAGTTAAGTAAGTGAAAAGGTCGTGTGTTTAATTCTATTAACAAAAGCAAGGAATTATAGAAATTCAAGCCGTGGTAGTCTAGTGGTTTGACCTTAAGCAGAGGGTCGTGGGTTCGAGTCCCGAGCACGCACCTCTGAATTTTTAGGAATTTATGTGCGAAATTACATTTGAAATTTACCATGACCCTTTTCAGTGAAGGAAATCATCGTGACGAAACCTGCACACATCTGCGAAGTAATTCAATGGTGTATGTGAAGTTCCCAATTTGCACTGGGCCCGCGTGGGAACTATAGCCCAAGCCCTCTCGTTGTGAGAGGAGGCATGTGCCCAGCAGTGGGATGAATATTGGCTGGAGATGATGATGATAGCCATTCAAGTAGGTAGGTAATACCCCAGCTAGATTTTTAAGCGTCGACTGTTTTATTGTCTGTGAGCTCTCGAGGTTTCTCTTTAGAGCTGTACTGGAGAAGAACAGCCGACTACAGTTAGATGAGGCACAGAAATCCGCAGTCTGATCCACTGTTACAAACCCGAGTCTTGATCGTATATTGGGTAACAGTGAATCAGCGCAACGCATTATTACCGTGTCTATGTTAATTATTAGGTAAGCGTATAACGTGATAATGCTGTCAGCTTTCGAGGCACTATTCCTTTTGCGTTTTTTTCACATTATCAAGTTGACAGTTTGTTTTTAAATACTTTTATGTAGCATGTTTGACAATGTCAAACATGCCGCCTTTGTGCATGTATCTCAGTGTTTGTCAATTGTATTTTGTCTTGTTTATTTTGCACAATAAAGAGTTTACATACATACATACATACACACATGTCACGTCTGTACAGAAGCTATTATTATTTCAGCCAGGAGGGCCGGTTCGATATTATACATATACACAGGCTATCCTCGTTTATTTATCATCTTTTCTAAATAAATGCATCATTTGGCATATAATATAATAGTCAAACTAACTAACTGTAAGGCACGACGTTGAGTTTTTATGTTTTTTTTTTTTAATTTTATGACATCAGAGTTTGCTGAATAATGATCATTTGCCAAATTTTGTTCGATTGGTTCCCGTCGTCGTTACCTTGAGCTCGACGCCGGCGGGCACCACGATGGGCCGGAAGGAGAGCGAGTGCGGGCAGATGGGCGTGACCATGATGGCGGGCACCGACGGGTGGATCATGCTGGCGCCCGCCGCCACCGCGTACGCCGTGCTGCCCGTCGGCGTCGACACTATTAAACCTGGAAACAAAACGGTACGCAGTGGACCACATGAAGTTTTCTGTGAAATTTATATTTTTTTAATTCAACACACACACACACACACACAAATCACGTCTTCATCCCTTACGGGGTAGACAGAGCCTAAGGTAACAGGTACCTACAGGCCACATTTAGCAAGATCGTGGGCGCATAGGTGGAAAATGGAATCAAAATAGTGATGGGTTGCTAGCCTCATCGCCTATAACATGATTCCTATTATGATCGCCCATTCCCTCGATGGGCTTTTACCATCTGCGCGGGTAGAGAAGCAACTGGTACATTCTATGTTTTTTCTTTGCTCCAAGACCAGCTTGGAAGACTTTGTTTTTTATTACAGACTAAGTACTACAAAAAACTAACACCTTATTATTTAACTATCTACGTATACAGGATGTTTCCTGAAACAGGAACAATAAATTAAATTATAGGTACGGTCAAGTGCAAAAATAAGTATTGATAGGAACTTCTCAAAAATATGTCCCACGACCTTATTACGCCGGTGTAAGACCGCATGGTACTTATTTTTGAATCTTTGTCTAAATACATATTATTACACTTGACTGTACCTATGTTAACACGAGTACCAAGTTCCAGTTTAGTTCGTACGTACGTATTTAATTAAACGCGATTAACAATAGAATCGTGTTAACATATTTTTGAGCACCCAGACAGCTCCGATGTAACTGACAGCGACTGTAGTTGTGAGGAACTAAGAACTAGTAACGTTCAGTTCAAATATGGAGTGTCACTCACCATCGCCCTGCACGGAGGTGATGTGCTTCCCGTCGAGGAACAGGTCGATGTTGGAGAGGTAGGGCGAGGGCCCGCGGTCCACCACCACCTCGTTCAGCACCAGGATGCACTTGCGGCCCTCCGCGCCCTCGCCCTTGCTCTTGCGGAGCACCACGCATTGCAGCCGCGACCGCAGCGTTAGGGCCGCGTGACCTGCAACCAAGTGGTTTGGTTACAAGATTTATGAGCTGCTGCTATTCACCACACTCTGGTCACTTTTACCATCCTTACTAATATTATAATCCTTACTTCTTACTATATACTATACATATACAGGGTGTTAGGTAATGAGTGGATAATCCTTGAACTATAGATAGAGGGCACTTAGGACGTTATAATAAAGCTAAAATAGGTTTAGTAAAAGTGGCATGGTTTCCGAGATATTCGGACTTTTAGGTTTTTTTCGAAAATGAACACCCTTGTTCAATGTTTTGATCATAGCACAATTTTAAACTAACTTTTTCAATTTTTTTATGTTTGCTCAATATTCTTGAGTACTTGTATTTTCAGATAGGCATTACTATTTTTGTGAAACTACATGGGATTTTTTTTTAAAAAATCGCAAACTTAATTTTTGCCTTTTCAATCGTACATTGATCGAATTTTCAGCTCTCACGGTGAAAAAAAAATACACTACCGCCTAGTTGCCAATAAGCTTAAAAACATGCCGGTTTATTGACAATTTAAAAATGGTAATTATCTTTTGAATTTAAATTCAAAATGATAAAATAATAAAAAAAAATTCACGCTCACCCACATTTTTCCCGATTTACTTTTTGTATCACGGGCGTAGAACTCAAATTTTTTTGTTGCAAAAATAACATTATTGGCCACTTATTTAGATGCAAATGGCATTTAAATAATTCCAAAACTAAAAAACATGCCAACTGCCTTTTGTTTTTTTTTCTACTTCGATTTTGAATTTCTCATGTTGGCGGAAATTTGACGGATAGTCTATCTCGTGCACGCTTGCGCAACCCGTGCAACGCCCATAGATGTAACTATAAACTTACCTTCCAAGACGTTCATAACTTGCTCCTGGAAGTTGTTGAACTCAAACGGTGTCAAGAAACCCAGAGAACCCAAGTGGAATGCCATCACCGGCGGCACTGATTGCTGAAAATATGCATACAATATACATATAGATAAACAAAACAACAGATTTAGATATATTAGTAAAATAACAAAATACCTATTCAGCATTCAGGTTGTATCTAGACTTGAAAAATGACAATATAATGTAATTTGTGTCTTGTGTTTACGTATGAATTGCTTTTACAGTTGCAGGCAAAATTATTCAGCATTGGGCGACATGGAGTAGGTAAAGTTTCGCGTACATTTTTCCTAAAGAGACGTTAGAATTTGCTATTATTATTATTATTATATTATTATAGCCTTTTTATTCCGAATTCGCTACAATTTCAGTATGTTGTTGTTGTTGTTGTTTTTTTTTTGCTACTGCGCATTCAAGGTTAATAGTCATTACTTATTAATTTTGCCAGCATTTGTAGTAGTAACTTTTAAAGTATCTATTCTTTTTTTATTTACCTGAAATAGCGAACTAGCATGCAGCAGCGTGCCGTCGCCACCTAAGCAAATGATGAAGTCGATCTTGTCCGTCAAGTCATCGGTGCCGGCTCGGAACGTCATTAAACGTTCCTTGACTGCCGTGAAGTCCCCATATTCTGCTAGCAATACGTCGTCCAGTACTGCTGCCTCAACGTACACCACCATGCTTTTGTCCTGAAATAAACAGATAACGGTTTTGTTGATAGACTTATTCTGAGAATAACACGTTTTGTATTGCAAGTTTTGCAACCTAACCATAAGTCGTAGCTATTAGCCATTAGGCTGAAATATTTTGCAGAAGAGTTATGTTTAAATTAGCACACAGAACAGTACGAGAAGAAGGCTTATGTCAAAGTTGCTAATAACTTCACAAAATGTGTCGTTTTACTGAGACCCAGGGACCTCTATCTCGGTACCAACTGCAGGAATAGTTTGTCAAGTAGGCATAATATAGTATGTCAATGAAATGAAGGATTGTTCACCTCAACATTAACGAGATATTTACGACAGACAGAAATTCATTTACTTATACATAGTAGCTACGTAACAAAGTAGGACCTATCTAAATACATAGTATTCCTAGAACGTAACATAGTCTGATAGTCTATTATTATTTATCATTTGGAGGCAGGCACGAGAAACAATAACAATAGTTTTTCCAGAAAGTTACGCGCTCATTAACATTGTATGGAATGGCTAGTGAATAATGTATTGAAGTGATGTAAATATTCAACTCTTTGCATTTGCATAACGTAGGCGTCACTCATGATTTGTATAAAACTATTCTGTTTTATTTATAGTAAGTGGCCAATCGAGTTTTGCTCTTTGTTATAAAATCTAGCTAGATCTATTTTTTACCCCACAAAGCCCCATTTTGCAAAGTAATATCATCGAAATCTTTAAGTCGTACGTTTAATAGAAATAGTACATACAAATACATAGGATAATAACCTACGCCATATTAAATATTCTCTATCATTGTATTGTGGAATATATCTAACACAACTGGCTTGAAAAATATGAAGTAAATTTTTGTTAACTATCTAGCTGGGCAACAGCTAGATAGCGATTTCGTTTACGAAAAAATATTTTTGGAAGAAAAGAAAGAACTTTGAAAAATATTTTTCAAAGTTCTTTGGTATCAGTGCAGTGGACATTGGGACAGACGGAGATACAGAGTTACTTTCGCATTAAAAATATTAATATGTATACTTGACGCTTAGACGGAGGAGTATCTTTACCCGATAGACAAATTGTGGCCAAGGTGTAGTAGTCTTTCCATTGAATCAACACAGCTGTAGCAAAGGTGATTCAACCTTCGGGTCGCGAGTGTAAACTACAATTAGGGCACAGTTGAATCACCTCTGGATGTCCGTTTCGCATAACTAGATGTAGGCCGGTGAAAACATTACATCCGTAAATAAAGATCTCATTCTAATTTTGCCGAAAAACTAGAAATTATACTTGTTACTTTTCAGTTGCTTAAACTTTTCGACGCCAAGGACACATATATCAGCACCGCAGGTTCAACGCCAACGACCTATATATACGTCCATTACTTCAATGCAAAAGCAACCTTCGTTCAGTTGGGTTTAGGTTCAAGTTAATACATAAGGATAGACAGACAGACAGCGGAAAGCGACTTTGTTTTATACTATGTAGTGATTACCAAAAGTATGAGTAGTTCATTAAATTTACAGATTCTTAAACGATCTTCCACAAACATAAATGGCCACAAAAAATCAAAAAAACACAATAACATTCTATGCTGATGCTACAACTTGCAGAAGTAAAAAACGTAAAATCTGAACAGCATTTTTAGGATGCCACCGCCAGGCGACTTACAAAAACAAAAGTCAAGGTGTGTCTACCTGCCGTCTGCATTCCGATGCAATTTACGATGACCCGGAAGTCGCATGATTGGTCAAAGGGCTGACTCATAAGGAGAGTTCCGAGACAAGGGCGCCTAGAAATCTTACCGAGAGAATTGGAATGATAAACCGGACACTTAATTTTTTATTTAGTTTTTACTGTTGTGTTGTTTGAAGTGTTTTTTATTAATCCCTACTTAATGTTATAAAATGCGAAAGTAACTATGTCTGTCCGTATTTTTCAGATGAGTTCTGGATTGGATACAGTTTAAGTCTCAGAAAGACGACAAGTTTTTATTCCGGAAAATGGCAAATTTCCGCGGCATATCGATAAACGAATCCACAAAGCCGAGCGAGTGAATCGGGTTTCATTTATTCAAGTTACACCCGGACTGTAAGGGTGTACTCAAGAAATGCAAAGCGGGACAGTGAAGTGCATAGTCGACCTATCACATTATTTAAATAAAATAGGTAGGTACACGAAACATTTTCACACAAGGGGACCGATTAGGGCCGGAACAATTTCAACGACACGTCTCCTGTTCTCTCTCTAAGGAAGCACATCCTGGCTTGTTAGATCATTTCCCCAAAATCGATATTTACCTGTAGCGTCATTTCTATTCGCGTTTTTCCCCATACGTAAATATTGTCACACATATTGACTGGAAGAGATCCCTTAAAGGGATAAGTCCGCCTTTGTGCATGTATCTCAGTGTTTGTCAATTGTATTTTGTCTTGTTTATTTTGCACAATAAAGAGTTTACATACATACATACATACATACATACATACATACATATTTATTCTTCTCTTTCATCTTACTTTCGCAGATTATCCCTAATGCTTTTATTCCCACAATATTTTTTTTATAAAAGCTTATTTTCAGATTATCATTTTTCCCCAATTTGAATCGACACAGAAACATAGGTAAGTTTAGGTTGTCTAAAACATCTGGTGTAACAAAAGACTACGAAAAAACAGGATTGGAAATAATGATCTAACCACTCCACATCCTATTTACGTGAGTTATCTGTGTAACTATGATTGAGTCTCACGGTAGTTACATATTGAAATGGTCAGAATAGCAGAAAAGTAAACCCACTTTCTGACCAGAGGTCTTCCTCTAAAAACTCACCTTCGTAAGATTAGGTATACAAACACACTGACTGGAATGAGGAGAGATTCTTTATTTTGCTATTTTTTTCTGTTCATAAGTTCTTAAAATGCACCTCGAAATCACGATTTTCCGATTAGTTTATTTTATTCTCCGCGCTTTAATCCAACGACTAATAACCGTATACTAAGCGATTTCAAATTTTACGCGCTTCAGTTTCATGTAGCTTATACGTATAGCAGTGCGCGCCCTGTGTTGATTTAGATGACATTAGGAACTGTGTACTTTTACAGGATAAAAGAAATAGCCCATGTCAACAGGGATAGGGGTCGAACTAGTTTTTTTTTAAATTGATTCAGTAGTTCTGGATATATGCTCGGTAGCAAAAAAACCGGGTCACTTTTCATACAGCTATCTATGGAAAGTGACACGGTTTTTTTGCTCCTGAGCATAGATATTATCCTCTAAATGTTTTCTCAGTTTACCTTTTTAACCCCCAACGCAAAAAGAGGGGTGTTATAAGTTTAACGACAGTGAATGTCTCTCTCTCTCTCTCTCTCTCTCTCTCTCTCTCTCTCTCTCTCTCTCTCTCTCTCTCTCTCTCTCTCTCTCTCTCTCTCTCTCTCTCTCTCTGTATGTGGCATCGTCACGCGGATGGACCGAACCGATTTCGATGTGTTTTAGGTTTTTTTAATTCGAAAGCCAGTTTCCTTGCGGCAGTTCATAGCCATGTTTGAAAAAAATCGGCCCAGCAGTTTAAAGTGTCAGCTCAGCTGTTTTCCAAAATTATATATGGCATTTCTGGCATAACATTGCATTATGTATTAAGGGATGTTTCTTTAAGACCTTTTTGCGTGGGGGTTTTTTAATATTAAGTTAATAAAAGCATTATCGGAGCTATCGGATATGAAACACTAAAAGTTCCCAAGAGTAGTCCAATCTGCAGCAACCCTTCACCACAATCGCCGACAGCAGTGGTAGAAGTGCTACTGCTTTGAAAGGTTACCACTATATCTTACATGAACAAGCCAATGCACGAGCTGCACGAAGGGTGTGAGGATGGTCGCATCGTGGACTTTCTTGATGACCAGCACGGTCAGCGGCTGCTTGTACCACGTGAGCCGCTGCGACGCCGGGTCCTGGATTTGCCTGGAAATATAAAACACACATATTAAGAGGATTGATCGTCATAGAAAAGGCCCTGCGCTAAAATGCCTCGGGCCTTTCGCCACTGCCACTCCCATATCACTTAACTTGTACAAATAGATGGAAAGGTCACAGGAACTCGAAATACGAGTACTCGAGCGTTTTTACAACTCGGGTCGTACGTCATTTTCATTATCCTCCCAAGATATTATCACTACAATTAATGCACACTTCGCAATCTTTTTTATCAAACCATGTCTAGGATTGGCACTGTCTTTTGTTTACATAAAACAATAATTCTGAGCATTATTTCTTGAGATACGATCCTATCTTGCCTCCGTAACATCATGAATTGTTATACCGCCTTTTGGAAAAAATATACTAATTAAAGAGGCAGTGAAAGAAAATAGCGTAGAAGTTTTACAATTAAAGGAGAAAATTAATATCGTAATCGATTAAACATACACGTGGAACCGAATGTCGCCTTTAGTCTTATCGGTGACCCTGTAATTTTTACCGCACTTATTGAAAATCCGTGAAGGCATGTTCAGTCTTTAAAATGCATTTTTAATTTATTAACACTAAAAATGTTACGTCCTCACAACGTGGGAGCTAACTTGTAACTAAATAAAACATAAATGTAAATAAATGTTGCTTACAAGTTTCATGTGATACTCTGTTGGGGGCGGAGTTACGTCGATGAATACCTATTCAACCTTGCTATGTTATTTAAAATTTCGTTAAACGCATCTAGGTATGCAAAAAGTAGAGAAGGACAAATAGAAGGCGCTCAGATAAATGTTAATGTTAACACCAAACATGTAATTTACCAAATGTTGGATATCTTTTATTATGTATAAATCCCAATCAAGAGGTGGAGAAATTTTATGAGAGCGTCAGTTTTTCGCTACTGTATATGAACTGTCTTCTTTTTCACGTAAGGTGCACGTATTAGAAAACGTATTGAATGACGCAAGTCCAACGGCGTTTAAAACTTTTTTCTAATTAAACTTAAGTCTTACTAATGAAAGAACTATAGTAATTACTTTTAAAATATGTTAAATATTGTTGAGGTGAATTGATTTCGTGACACGGTCGTCATATTTACGTAGTTACTAAGTATTATTGTCATTAACACAGTATTGCTGCATCACGTCAGAAGCGAGGTTAATCATTGTGAAGTCATTTGTGATGTGATGAGTGGATTTTTTGAAGATAATCTTCGTTCAATGTTCCAGTAACTACTACGCGATGTGACCTTATCTTACTTGAAACAATAAACTACAGTGAACTTGATAAGATTGATTAAAGATTAGGTACTTCTGGTTTGTCTACCAACTGATTAAAGTGATTAAATAAATCGCAAGTAATGCAAGTAATTCTGTTGGTTACACATACAAGTTATCTTATTTCCTTTAAATTACGCGTAACGCAAGTACTGTATTTATATTGCAAGGTCAACATATCTTCTAACAATCAGGTTTGCATGTAAAAACTAGTCAACTCAAATCTTGATCTTCAATTTACACTAGGTTATCCACATAATGTAAATAAAATGAGTATTCAAATTCAATACTTAAGTTAAGTATAACGGCTGCTCGTACTATTAAAACCGCCCTATTTTTTGGTCAATTTTGTGGACATAAACATCACTTTATCTTGGATTACTTATGTACTTTGTGGAAGTGTGTGTGTACTTACATTACCATAGCCGAGTTCTTCATTATTCTTCCGCATGGTCCAAACTGTTGTATGGGAGAAGGCGCGTTCAGCGATCTAGTCCTCCTGAAACAATAACCCATATTTAGAACATTAATATTTCCCCACTTTGACCACACAGGACAAGAAATACCTATGTATTTGTGATAAATATTATACTGGGAAATAATAGGGACAGAAACAAAAGCTTCATTTATTTAGTCAAATAAAATCTAATCACTAATGCTTATTAAAATAATTTTGAAGCCTAATTTCAAACACCATTATTTTGAATTCACTACCTTTAAAAAACAACAAAAAGACCAGTTTATTGAAGCTACAAGTTGCAATTTTAAAGTTGGGATTTGATCAATGTTGGTGGTTTAGACTTGTAGCTTCGTGGAACGGGCCACGGATAAAATAGCCGTTATTTATAAAACAATAAACAATGTCCACCTGAACGCATCGGAACGTCCATCGCGGTGCGGGACCTCGCGACAGTCGCGTGAACTCGTGACACCCTACAGTTTGTCTTTGGTCCGACTGAATACATTAATCAAATATACAGCATGTTCAACTTATAAATGCGGACGCGATAATAGTATGTAGAAAAAGTCACTATGCTCCTGGACATTACCTACGAGTACGCCCAAGTATTAAACATCAACGCAACTAATATTCTAGATTTCGCTTTTAGGATTCACGGATACGGTCCTGACTGGCCATGTATGCTAGAAGGAACGATATTTTAAGGACGACCACTACTAAATTGTAGCTAAGGCTTAAGTTGCAGGCATAAGGCATAAATATGAGGATCTATTGTAAGATGAAGACATTACAACGGATTACTCAGTTTCTGTCTGCCTGTTACTTGTGAACCACCAGATTTAGCAGAGTGACTTACTGAGGCTCTCTCAAGTCTCAAGTAGTCTCATCAGATAAAATTAACCGAATTGTGTATTATTTAAACCCGTTAATGTAATAGATCATACCGTACACTGCGGCGAATTAACTACGGTACTCAATCACCGGCAACGTCAATTACATTACTGTCCTGTAAATTAGTATGCGCATGGGCAAGAACTGTTGGCGAATACTAACGAGCAAAACATGGCCGCGGTTATGAAAAAGTCGCAAAAAAATACGAGTCACGACGATTACTTAATTCATGGTATATTTTGTACCCTACTATATTATTTCGATCGCGTGATGGTGTCGTTATGCTAGCTTGAGGATCGTTCAAAGGTCGACAAATGACTGAACACAACGTTTGACGAGTCGAGTGGTAATGGTGAGACAACATGACTACGAACACTGTGGTCTCGGATTGATATACTATACAATACATGGCTGATATATGCAATAATACAAATATTTGTTATCAAGTCTTGGATGTTTAATATATTGTTTACCCTTACCATACATAATACAATACCAATTTTTGGCACTGAATCACTTGGTATTAATTGTCCCGAAATATTTATTAATTAACTATTATTAGGAAAACATTGGATCGCGATTCCTTTGACCGTACGTATAGCCAAGAATTTAAGCTCATATATGTAAATTTGGCGGACAGTTACATATTTGCGGCTTTTTGTTAAGAGGGTCATGTGGACCCGAAGTCGAAGTCTTTTTAAAATAGTCTGATCCACGGGTGTCTATTGAGCCGGGTATTCACCAGGCAACAACAAGGAAACGCGGTCAGCTTTATGGGTATAAGTACATATACCCTGCCTTACAGCAGCGAGCGATCTGGGCGAAACCATGTAAATCGAGGTTTTTAGATTTGAAATAAGTTAAAGTTATTTTTTTTATTTTGCCATTGTCAATATTCTAAACTAAAAAGTGTAAATAAATATATTTATTTCGCATAAAAACATGTTCATACTGAACGCTAGTTATTAAAATAGCCCATACTAAAATCAATAATTAAAAACATTAGAGAACCAGAAAATTCAATCGACAGCCAAAACGTTGCTTTTGGTAATTACAAATTCATATTAAAATAAATTACCTATATATCTTTCAACGACAACCACACTTCTAAAAATTTAGTGTTAAAATTCATTTTAAAATACATTGAAAGTGAGACAAAGCCGTCTGTAAATTCCAAACTGGTAGTAATTTATAATAGTTTGAATACGTACCTGCATTAAATGATTACCTGCCCGGAGAACAATAAAATTGTTGCTAAAAACACGTATCTATACTCATATACCCAGGTGCCAATAATAATGATAATATGCGATTTTGATCTGCAATAATAATAAGTACTTACAGCTGATATCAGTAACAGCTACCTTGAGAGTGATAAAGGTAATTCAGACTACAGGCAAAGATCATCAATGACTTGGCAGATTTTAAGGCAGGTTTTAGACTGAAAAGCCCACCAAGGACTTAAGAAAAAGTAGATTTATCTATTTAGACTAGACATAGCATTCTACAAATAAATAAGTTATCTTATAGCAAAAATAAAATGTCGTTTCTGTTATTGACAAAATAAAATCGGTAAATAAAATGTGTATAGAACAAACCAACACACGACAGACTTCAGTTTTTAAGCTACTTGTTAAAATAGATACAACCAACTGCGACATAAAAACTACGTACATAAATCGACAAATACAGAATAATTAAAAATTAGCATATCACGGAAAATGTCAATACCTACTACAAAAGGAAAAAGTTGGTAATTATATGTTACAAAGACCATTTTGCGACCGAAAAAATACAAAAATAAGTAATAAATTAAGTGGAGTTACTGTGACGCTGTAGTAAATACCTCTATACCTAACCTACATCATTTTAAATATTGAATTTTAGTACAGACAGGTTACGTCATTACTGTGTTGTGCATTTACCTCTATTTAGGTGTTTTGGTTGTTCCTTAAGTATATCCATAATAATGATGTACATTTAATAATTATAAACCAAACAAGCGGGTGGTAGGTCCTTGTGCAAGGTCCGTCCGGATCGCTACCACCATCTTACTCGCTAATCCTGCCGCTAAGTAGCAGTGCTTGCACTGCTGTGTTCCGGTGTGGAGAGTAAGACAGCCGGGGAAATTACGGGCACAAGAGGCATTTCATCTTAGTCCTCTATGTTGGCAACGCATCTGCAATCCCTCCGGGGTTGCGGGTGTCTATGGGCAGTGGTGATCACTTACCATCAGGTGACCCACTTGCTCGTTTGCCTTCCTATATTCATATAAAAAAAAAAAACAAGCGCGCTATCGCCGGTTTAGCTAAAACTTTGAAGCGTAGCGTGTGTGATTTGATTTGATAAGGTTTTATTTTCTTGACGAAATTCAATTTATATGAATTTTTGTTTTGTTTAACAGCGATTTGATAGGATTATTTAAGTAACCAAAATCTTGTGTAGACTGTGGATTAAGGTAAATTATTTTTAATCACTAAGCTAAGTAGGTTAACGTACCCGCGGTTATAATATTCTTCCTTAGCCCTCGTGAGGGCCGTCTTACCGGACTCATGGGAGAACTGTCTTCGCAACTGTTGCCTTTCGTTAAACGAATCCATGTTCACAAAGCCAAAACAACAAATGATTTTATTTCAACACTAGCACCATTTTTATATTATTTAGGCAGGTTAAAACACTGAAGTTAAGATTATTTTCGCTCGATATAATAATCAGTTTGGAGAATAGATAGTCATGGTTATAAGTGTGTGCGGAGGGTACGCGCGGGAGGATGCGCGTGCGGCGGCGCGGGACTGGCGCGCAGAGCCTCCGCGTACTCACTTTGACAGCTCTGACCTTGATGTGCTCTTAACTTGACGCACTCTTCGAGATTGCCGGTTTCGCAAGCGACTGTTCCGTCCGGCTCTTCATTGCCATAATTAGCTTAAACAACCTATAGATCTTATCGAACGCCTCCTGATGGAATCTCCCGAAATTAACGCCATCCTGCGGAAGTTTTGCAACTAACGTTGCTAATACCAGTGTGTTTGCTTTTTGCATATATTAGCATAGCATGGCAACAAGATTATTTGCAATCTTTCGGAATGTAAACTTGATTGTTGGGTTAAAAGCGAGCGGCGGGCGCCGGCGCAGCGCGTGACTCCGCCGAGTTTGATATTGACCGATAATCGCCGGTCCATTACAAACTGACCGAGTTCACAGATACCAGATACACAGCTGATCTCCTTGTAAATGACAAACGTGACGAAAGTTGAGAATTGGCGACTGGCCTTGCGAACGATCAATTTGAACAGTGTCAATAAGTGTGTCAAAGGTAGAAGAATTCGCAAATATTTTGTACGAATGTGAAGTTCAAAAGAAAACTGACCCAATAACACGGCAGGGCTACCTACTAGTAACCATCGATCGTGTGTTACGAGTGTTAGGTGTCAACACTACAGCAGCATTGACCCACATTGATGGCGCATCGTTGTCGCCACAATTTCATCACTGGTCACTTAACCATATGTTTTTGATGAGCCGATAGTTAATTCTTCTACGCTTTGGATTACCACCCTGACTCTGTGTATAATACTACTTGAGAACTTGAGTAGTGACTAGTGACCCACATTTCTAAAACAAAGATTTTGAATGCTCTTCAGTATTATCATAACGTCAAAATCGTAACGATATCGTAACCCAAATGAGCTATGCTCTCACCATCATCATTATCAATCATTGCAGTTTGATGGAGCTACCTAATAACCTTATTTTTTACGTCAATGTAATCTTATCAAACTGACACTTTTTTAAGGTACATTATGTATTTCCTTACTCAAAGTTTCATACAATGGCTACCAATATAATATATATTCATATGACATTCTAGACTCGTCAAAGTGATAAGTCCAGCGACTGGCGAACGGTCATCAGACGGAGACATTCAATGATATCAGACATGGGCGTACGCAGGGTGGGGCAGCTGCCCCCCCCTGGATAATGTTGACGTCCCTACTAATTATGTATCTTATCTAGTACTTTTATTTTTTTTTAAGCACCTAGCTTATAAAAAATCTGATTAGCCCCCCCCTGGCCCAGAACCTGGGTAAGCCCATGATATCAGAGTAAACATACATTACAACAAAGAAAGGTTACGAGTATGATAAACACATCACTCTTCTTTATGTCGCATTTTGTTCCAAAACAGATTTAATAAATGTTATTCAATAGAATAATTAAAAGACTAATGCTATTTTACTTAACAACAAGTGAAGTGACATAAACACATGAATAACGGGAAGGCATAGGTACTTAATGGGTTTCCCCTTGAGCGTCTAGAGCTGATAAAATCTGTCATTTTCTAACAATGACAATACCATAGTAGTTTTTTTTATAAACTGCTGGTGATGTAAATGTATTTACTATAAATATGTAAAGCTTTCCCGTCAGATAGAAACCTCGCTGAAACAAAAATTAGTTTTTGATACAATTTTCATTTTTAATAATAGTTTAGTGTAGTTTTGAGAAAGAAAATAATTACCGCGGCGATTGAACGTAGTTCGGTATTCAAAACTCGGAACTAGGCACGTGTTTTCCCCGAGATGACAAATCTAGATCGGTTTTTCGCCCCGAGAGCCCCTAAATAGCAAATTTTATCGAAATCGTTTAGATCTGTACCGAGATCCTCGGGGTTGCGGGTGTCTATGGGCAGTGGTGATCACTTACCATCAGGTGACCCACTTGCTCGTTTGCCTTCCTATTCATATAAAAAAAAAAAACAAATTAATATCAATTGCTCATTTCAAGACATACGATTACGTACTTGTCGATTATGTTAGGGACAGGCTGTGGCTTTACTTAGTCACCCTGTAGAAATACCATTGATTTAGCATGGCGTGGATAATTTTGACAGACACCCAGTCAGCTGAGCGAATGCGCCGACTTTCACTATCGGCGCGCCTGTAGCTGCTCAACCAGTGCTTCACTCTGCGACCATGTGTGTGGAAGCTAACTTAACAATATCCGACTCACCGAGGTAGCAATTGTTATTACTTGATTATCGATATCTATCAAATCTGATAAGTACTGCTGTGATAAGGGCCAGATATTCTCGTACCTATAGCATAGCGTCTTCAGTACGCCCGTCTCGGAAGTAAAATATAGAAGTTTATAACGCGATTATCGGTCATTGAATCTAAGCAGAATATGGGACGACGTGAGGTTTCCTAACGACAACCTTAGCCTCAGCCATCTAATTACTAACTAGCTAATGTTACAGTTAACCAATTAACGTTAACTATTAAATAAACTTACATTGTTCGCCTTTTGTTTTTACGTTATTCGACGAAGGTTTCCTTTATTGGTTCGTCGCAAAAGGTTTTCCACAACACGTGACTTCGTTATGGCAACCGAGGCGTAAACAGTCAACGGTCAATTTTAGCCGTGGTGGGGACAATCGATAATAGTACATTGTATGTTTGTACTTTTAAGGAATCCAGATCACGGACACTATTAGATTTCTTTTATGCCTATATTTTTACATGAAATACCCGGGACACTGAGGTAGGGTTGCTTAGGATGGGCAATGCAATCAGCTTTGAAGGCGACGTCAACACAACCCAATTAAAAAATATATCACATTCTGATAAAAACAACTAGAAATTACTTACACATTTAAAAGAAAATGCCTAAATATAGTCAAATATTGCGGGTGTTAAGATGGAATCTCTCGCGATATTTGCCTACACAAGTGGGCTATCTTATTAGCTTGAAGCGAATGATGCGTACACAAGCATTAACAAATAGGGACAAGTATTCGAATTGAATCGCACTTCAACGCTAAAGTAGTGACATGAACGGAAATTGAATTAACTCTTTATTTATAGACTGGGTGCTAAAATGGACAGATGGCCATTTGAGATCGGATCACAATAGGATGTCTGAAGATGTACGCATTGCCACGTGAGAAGTGAATTAAGTAAAGGATGGGAAAATAACGTCATAGTATGGGTTTTTTAACGCTCGTTAGTAGGAAATAAATGGCAAATTAAAATAGTCGAGAAAAGAAATTGAAACGACGCACGGATAGAAGAGTCTCGAACAGCTAATACCTACTTATCAACATGAAGGATAATAAATTATCAATTTCACAACTATTAAGCTATGACATAAATTAATAATTAAGTAACTCAAAATTTCAATGAAAATGATTACGTATGTAAGTATTAGGCTGCAAAGAGCTCGTTGTATATTTTTTAAATCTACCAGCGAGCACTTTCGGAAAGGCCATCATTACCAAGAAGAATGCGCTGCGAGAAACTTACTTACCTATCCACATTTTTGCGACTGCAAATAATATTTTCATAATATTTTTATGTTACTTCTATTAGCTGTTTTACATATATTATGTAATTTATAACCCACGGCAGCAATTTGTAAAATGATGTTTATAAAGACCATGACACAATTCAAGGAAGGAAAATTATAATTGACAAACAAGATAATTTACTATTTATGACTACACTGTAAATTTAAACGAGTCGTTGCACTTATTGCGAGCCTTTTCTGAAGTGGACCACATATTATCACTGTCAATATATATATATATATTTTGGTGCTATGAGGTTATCACGTTATCAGTGACAGTCGAAGCGTGCTCCTTGATTAAGCCAAACAAACAAACTTTGAAACCTTTGAGACTAAACTAGACAAAGTTAAAAACAAAACGTACAGATTCGCTCATTTGAGCTTTGTAAAACCTTACTAATATACAATCAACGTTTATCAAAAAGTTTGCCATTATTTAAATCTGAACGGATGTTTTACTGGCGATTCGATGTCTCGGTAGAGACAGTACTCTTTATTTCTTGTGATATAAAATGAAGCAACGAGAGTAAAAAAGTTCACGCTGTTTAACAAATTACGTGATCGTTCGGCTCGAAGTTGCAATGTTGAATAATTCGTGCGCAAACGCAAACATTGGACACGTAATTTTGTAGTTAAACAAACCACAGGACCGCTGTTCATTATAATTACTACTCATTACAGACCGTACAGTGTGAATAATGATAATGACATTAAAAATCCGCTTATTCAGTTATTCAGATAAGCAACCTTGTGATAAGATAATCGAAACTGAGAAGATTGTCGCGGGTACACCACAGCTAGGGTAGGGTGGCCGTGGTACTTGTCTGCCACGGTTTCAAATGTATGCTTCTTTACATTAGGTTTCGAAAAAAAGATAGCATTACCCTATTTTGTGACAAATGAGAATTGTGGTCAGTTTGATGCTGTTAAATTAAAACAGATTTCGAGGGAATAAGTATCCCAAAAAGAAAGTGCCAAAGAAATTCTACTTTTGTCATTTGCATTTTCAAAAAAGTTACAGTCATATGACGCTTCCACACTGTGTGTATAAAGTGCCATTACGGTATTTTTACTTGATTGGCAATTTAGGTAATGGGAAAAAGACATTTTAATTCAGTTTGATTGTCATGAAAATGTGACGGCTCGCCGGAATGTAAGTAGGTACCTATCCACCACTTTAGTACCATCAATCTTTTCATTCCAAGCACTAAATGTCATAATCTAATTAACTAGGCTATAATTATAATATACTAGCTGCTGCCCGCGACTTCGTCTGCAAAAAAATAGTTTATCGCTATTCCGCGGAAACTATCCAATTTTCCGAGATAAAAAATAGCCTATGTGCTAATCTAGGGTATCAGCTAGCTCCGTTCCAAATTTTATCCAAATCCATTCAGTAGTTTTTACGTGAAAGAGTAACAAACATCCATCCATCCATCCATACTTACAAACTTTCGCGTTTATAATATTAGTAGAATGAAAATATCTTAGGCAATGATATTTCAACATTTGATTTAAAATGCAGATAATTTCGCACCATAAGTTTTATCTAACGTAACAAGAAATTTGCAGATTTCCATTTCCAACAGTCTAAATGCGCCGTATATGTCCTACAATACTACAGCCATTTTAAATGGACGTGAATTACAGCAATGATCGTTTGAGCAGGCAAAGTATCGAGAGCTAGCAGTCATTACTTTGCCGATACGAGTTAGACTTGCCCAAGAACACCATCAATTAAATAGTTTATTCTCGTATGCACTTCTGAAGGCAAAAGATTATTCTTAAAAGGCATCGGCTTTCTAGAACGCGATAATGTCTATAATTTCACCAGTTTCTATACCTTTTACAGGTTTAACGTCTTTCGTACCTGATGTGTAGAGTTGTTTGTTTCAAGTTTGCTGCTAATGATCTTTGTTCGAATTTGGTAGGTGCCTACTTATCGTATGTTATGGTTATGTGTCAGTTTCAGCACCCAAGAAAGTTGTTTCACAGTAAACCACTAAAAGTTCACGCAATTTTTTTGTAAAAAATGGTGAAATTAGGTAGCTACGCAATTGTGTTTTCAAGCCATAAAAGTTAGTTGTTTCGCGTTCCTAAATCTGGAGTTGAACATGATGTACCTACTTCATTTCGTATATTTTTTGTTAACTTATTCACAAAGCTTATCGCATATAAAAAACGTGTGATGATAATGAGTCGTCTCATTATTCATGTCAAACTCGATATCTATGCGAATCGATAGACACGCAAATGATAGCACAAAAACTATGCTGGAGTCACATAGACGTATTATACCACATCGTTATCCTGTGACCGATCTCCTGGTTAATTACTACTATGACCGAATTAAATCAGATACAAGCATTGGATGCTCTGTAAAGTTCACAAGGTATTAGCTGGACAGTTACACGAGCCGACATCTTCAATAGGTACCTAGTATGTCATTAATTTCAAGGATTACGTTTTCATTACACGATTGTACTAAGACTAAGCAATATAAACAGTTTGCAATCATCCATAAAAACTAAAAAAAATACAGTTTAACTCACGATTATGAGTCAGATAATATTACTTTTTGCAATGATCATTTAAATTTGTGTTAAGATATAAAATTGTTTCAATGAAACGCGATAAAAGTTTATCTCGTTAGCGTTTTTTAAAAGTATTAAAACAAGATTGATTATGATTAACAAAAAATATTTTGCAGCATGCAAAAACAATTAATAGCTTGGGTGCAAAAAGTTTCCAGCAAATTTTAGTTTGACTTACGGCCAAGTGCCTGATCTGCGCCGCCTGACAGCTCTAGGCTGCGTCTCTGGGGCGTGCAGCAACCCCTGAGGGATGAGGCTCTTGGACCCCTTGGAGGCTTTGCGCCGGAGTCGATAATCCGACTTATCGACTGCACTCTTGCACAGCCTCAGCGTCGATAGCTCGCTCTCTGACCCACACCATAACGAGTCCATCGCCAGCATAATTACAAGATTTCAGAATTGGAGTTTAAATGTTTAACACATCACGAAAATTCGTTGCAAAAAAATGAAAAGGATAGTAACGAGATTTAATCCTTGGCGTGATTCGACAAGCCGCCTAGTCTTTGGCTGTGGAATGAAATTTTAGAACGTTCAAATTCAGCAAGTGTGCGAAATTTCACAATCAACAAGGCGTCGTAATGTAACCTTCTGTTGGACTTGCGCGATGTTCTGTTATATTTTAGGCAACACCGGCTGGATGGTTGAGTGACCTGAAGGCTGGCCGGGAGTCTGAATTATCGAATGGCACGGAAGTGTCGCGGTTTCGCGCGTCGCGAGGAGTCCACGACAACACACGTCCGCCGCTGCGAGTGTGCGTGAGAGAGCGCGTCCGTGGCCCGACTGACTGCGGCTGGCTCAACACTAGCCGCTGCCCGCGAGTGCGCTCGCCGACCGAGCCAAAGTTGACTGACTTGCTCGAAAATTGCAACAAGCCTGGACGCCGTTATCACCGCGATTTAGGGCAGTGATTAAGACGATCGTGAATCATGATTCGGGTCGGGCCAAATCGTGTTGCATGCCATGCTACTGAAATAGTTTTACAAGATTACAAGCTGCTAATGGAACCAGAGAATCAGAAAGATGAGTTCGACGAGTTGTATAAACAATATTTTATCAAGCATATAGGCATGAAGAATACAATTATGTCAGTCTTATTGATAAATCCAAGTTTATTTATACCTAGTCAATAACGAAGTAATAAGATAATCGTGTTTATAGCTTGAACTATCTATACGTATGCTGTACTGCGTAAGCTGCTGACCGGCGCATGAGCATCGCGTGCGGCGCATCGCATGTTATCAGCCAACCCCTCACGGCACGGATGCGATTGTCTTACTATAAAACATCGCTTACCTACCTAGTACCTACCTACTTTAGTAACAAATTGATTTTCATACATATTTAGTTAGCAACTTAAACATCAGGTACTATCAAATGAATCAAGAATTTTTACTTCTTGATTTTTATGTTTACTTTTACGGTTGTACCGTTAGAAATTAAATTTCTAAACGACACTGAAAATTAGAGCACAGAAAAATCCGAAAAGTAAAGCTATGGCCGGGAATCGAACCCAGATCCTCGTCATTCCGGGACGCGTGCTATACCACTACACCACCCATAGCAGGTGGGCAGGCCTCAGGTTCAAACAGATGACGCTTGGCGACAAAAAATCACATAGTAACAAGGTCTAGTGACAGCTAGTAACTTATGGAAACATTCGAAGGCTTACCCACCTGCTATGGGTGGTGTAGCGGTATAGCAAGCGTCACGGAATAATGAGGATCCGGGTTCGATTCCCGCCCATAGCTTTACTTTTCCGATTTTTCTAATTTTCAGTGCCGTTTAAACTTAAATATCCTTGCTTGCGTATTTAACCGCAATTATTGTAAATAACTTGGGTTTCCACATGAAACCCGTATCTTACGTACTCAAGAAGTTCAACAGGGCAGCTTGTATTAGGTATGTATAAACATTCGGCTTAGTGCCGAGGTCTGTAATTGGGTAGTTTAAACCAAACTGGTTAAATGATTGGTCGCGCTGTTTTCTCTTAAACAATTAATTATAAAAGATCCTAACAAGATTACAACAGACGGTTTCATGATTTCGATTGAAAGTAAATCCAGCTCGAGCGTGAATCATAACGAGGGAAGGTATGTGCAGCCGCGGACGCATCCATTCTATGGTAATTAGTGCAAATGGTGTAATGCAAAACTCGGGGTCGATGACCTTGGTGCTACAGTCACAGCATTCCTACCTAAATTACATAATTGTCACGTAATAGTTTAAAAAATCAACGAGTGACGGTATTTTCCCAAAAATCCTTTCACGCTCTCGGCTCTAACCTCCGACTTCGCAATAGAGTAGGTAAGGTATCCATTTAAAACAATTAAAAAAATTAGTTCCAAAGATTCTAGAAATTAAATTCACATTTAAAGAATATTTTGGGCTGGTAAATCTGTTTTAAGAACATCAACAGAGGGAGAGAAAGCTTCAGTTCCCGTGTCGTGACTGACATGTCCAAAACCAAAACAGAATTCTTGGGTAAAATAAACTTTAAACATTTAACTATACGTAGCCGTAGATAGGTATTTTGAGTTTTCTTTAAGGCTTCTTTCGCACTTAAATAAGTTAGAATTAAGAGTTTGTAGCTTGAGCAAACATAAATAATTCCTAGAAGAAATGGACACAGTCCACGACGAAAGATAAAGCAGTAAATACCAAATGCCTAACCTAGTGCACGAAACCAGGGCAAGTGCCATTGACACAGAATTCAAAAGATACCCCGGCTCCATTGGCTAATTACCGTTTAGTTTCTGTGAATCCCATATTATTTGTCTTAACATAAATAAAATAACGTAAAGAACACAAAAATGGAGTTAAGTACGATATCAAATTAAAACTGTTCATCTTAAAGAACCAGATAAAAAGGAGTAACTATGATTAGGTAGTTATTTTTGGGCTGGACTGTTTTTGTACGCCTGCAAAACCTTGCCTCTAGTTGAGTTATAATATCAGATTATACACATGTGTAAAAGGGATGTGAATGTTATCACAGAGTTATCAAGCAAACGCCATGCAATTATATTTCGAAGGTAGCACTGACCCGTCAGACCAAAGCAATAACGTTAGGAATCGACGTTGTACAATCTCGCAAAGCAATTCACTAATGAAAGTGCTTCAGTAATTCGAACAAACACGCAAGTCCATTCTCCGAAACCTATTTTTAATTATTAAGTAGAATCTCATATTGTCCTTAATTAAAAATCAGTGAAAGTGGCAGCCATCTTTAATTTGAAAGTACCTAACGAATTGTACTCCATTATCCTAGGCGACATTTGTAAATAACTATAGGTTTTTAGAGGTAGAAAACATACGTAAATCATGTCTTTATCTCTTACGGGATTGCCAAGGTAACAAGACCTAAAGGCCACGTTTAGCATGATTGTGGGGTTGTAGGTGGATAGGGGAATCAAAATAGTGATGGGTTGCTAACCGCATCGCCTATGACATGATTCCTACGATTTTCACCCATTCCCTCGATGGACATTTACCATCTGCGCGGGAAGAGAAGCAACTGGTTCATTCTATATCTTTTTGGTCCCAGACCAGCATGGAAGTTAGAATAAGGTAGTAATTTTTTTTTACATGTGTGAGGAAAATAACGCTGCATGAGGGTGGGAGTCAGGAATTGCAAACACAGTCGTGTTTCAATATAATGTCAATATTGACGACTAACTTGCGCTCGCGGCTTCGCTTCTAATACAAAACACCTATCCCATGGGAGTTTCGCAAAATCGGTCCTTCTTTCCTGTCTTCATCATAAAGGGATCCTCTATGCAAACCGTCAGCTTTCTATACGATAGGGTTTGGGATCGGGATGACCATGGATGAGACGGCAATCGGGACTTTTCTTTTTACGCGATCACGGCAAAGCGCGGCAACGGAGGGTTATTATTATTACTTTAGCATGCGTGATGTTCGTGTCTATTACGTAGCGTAAACGCCCCAATGCTCGACACTTTTATTCCAGTACTCACACTCTGCTTGTCACCTTTATTGCTATGAATTAAGGTTGAAAGTGTCGGTTATTGGTTCTTGTCGGTCATTGGTGCCACTACGCTATGGTAATGTTCTATCGTAGCGTCGAAACTTCTCGTCCAACGATGAATGAAGTGTCAATCAATTCGTCGACATTACGCTACATTCAAAACTTTATACGAATTTTGGTATTGGTCGTTTGAACACGGTACTATCAAGCATTTATAGGGAATAATAGTGCAATAGTTCGCTCTCAGGATGGGATACCAATAAAATTGATAATTTTATTTTTCGGAGACAGGAGTGAAATTAAAGATGTCCTCAATATCAGACGCTTACACACCATGTTCAACATCATTGTACGCCATAGGCACGCAGCACGAATTTTCACAAAACCAACAATTGGTCCTATGATCTTTTAAAAACATAAAATATGTTACCGATAACGCTATGGGCTTTATCAGAGCGATGCGATATGTCCTGTTCATTATTCGAGCGCTTATCAGAACCTCGGTCATTTATTTATTTTGTACTGGTATCTATTTCTGTTTATTGTGTAATACTGAATTATTTAAAGTTTGTATTGTGTTGCAACAAAAATTTACGCTAAAATATGCACTGGATCTTAAAATTAAACCCGAATACTTCAGCGGATGGTTTTTCAGTTTGATTGACCACCCCCGTAAACGATTTTAGGGATTTTTAATGGTCCACAAAATGTTTCAATATATCGGTTGATGTTCAAAGTGTACGGCGTCGAAGGGGGGTCTTAATTTAAGAATTAAATCAATTATTACGACGAAAAACTTTGCGCTTTCTTAAATCGTCTACGCCAAGCTGATTTTAATCAGCTCAGCAACTTTTAAATAACAGAATGGGGCCTGACATAGCAATTTTGACGACCCCACATGGCAAGTTTCAATATAAAAGTAACAAAAGGACAGTTAACATGTAATTTAAAATGAGGGCAAAGGTATGCGTAAAATCTTATTTCACTTCCCATGCCTTCAAGATCTTTAAGTAGTGCGAAAATCTGCAGAACTACTTAAATTTAATAAGCATTAAACAAAGACAATGTAATTATTCTTTTCTTAGGAATAAACCGCTAAATGTTGCGCCTGCTTCTAATCAATAATTTACTTACAGGAATATTGCTATAATACTTTGCTAGGCGTTCGTGTTTAGAGAACCACCAATTGAGCAAAGTGCTAGAAAGAAAATTAATTAGATTGTAATACTTCATGTAATTTGTGTATATGATATAATTAGAAATAACAAAAAGTAATTTATTGTTGTTTGCCATATACCTACCCAGGTCAGTTTTTTCTTATTATTTACCTATACCTTAACAGTCTGAGTCTGGCAGTGACAATTTTTGACAACCCATTTGATTGTTTTGCTATGAAAGGACAAAAGATTTACGACTCATTGATAGGAAAACTTTTTGATGCATAAACATTCAATTCTTGAACTAAATTTTTTTATAGTTAATTAATTTAGTCTACCATTTTTTTTTTGTTATTACTTTCCAATGTATCTTTTTATATGTAGTTTATAGAATATGTGTAAATAAATAATATGCTTCATCCTAATTCTTGAACTTGATGTTCATTATCATAATCAAAGAAAAAAATTGCTAAAACTAATTCATGCTGGATACCTTTAAATAACATGGTTAGGTACAGCAGTTCTGGATTATGAACACTAGGTTTTGTAGATTTGTTCATTAACAGTTTGTTATTCATGGTTTTCCAATTTAAGTTTTGTGATTGCTTCTGATTTTTGTAAGCAACTCTGTGTAAGTACATTAAAGATATATTTCAGTATAGTTAATAGGGTAATGGGTCAAGACTATATAAACAGGCAAAGTCACTGATAGAAGGCATTATGGAGATGAAGTTAACCCCTGGAGGCCTCTGTTGATTGGTTTGAACAGTTTAAGATGGAAGAGGCTAACCAAATTTTACATTGCAGTCAAAGCAATTAATTGTTTTTGTTTCAAAGTATATAAGACCTCGAGATCATCACATTAGTTGTAAGCCGGTTGCATATTGATTGTAATAAGAAGGTTCAATTTTTTTTGGCACTCATTCTAGTGTCTAGACTAGAACTTGATATTGGGACCGTGCGCGACGACAGCGCCACGTGATAGGCGGCCATTATGGACAATATTGTCACCGCTGTCAAACAAGAAGTAAGTAAATATTGTGAAAAATATTAATGAAATCTTGTGTTATTTTACTATATTACACAATTTTGGACAATGTTAGTCAGTAACATTATTGCCAATAATATTAAAATTGTTGTTTTCAGTGAAATTTTAGAGGTTAGGTAACATACTTTTTTTTTCTTACGGCAAATATCCACTTATTTCTTTGGTCTCGTTTCCACCATGGTCTTGGAAATTGGTAAAATTTACAGTCGCTATTCTTCTTGGTGTTATTACAATTCACAACAACACATCTTACCAGGACCATATTTTTATCTCAAAAACGATTAGAAAATGTTTACTGCAATATGGGTTTGACAGCTCAAGTCAGCGACAAAAATGACAATTTTAGCCGTAGCCAGCACTGTGATCGTTTAGGCTACCCCCTCCACCCGCTTTGCACTCTGCCAATACTACTTAGCGGATTGTTGTAGCAATTTAAATCTAATAAATGCTTCTGTCAATTCAGTGACAGCAATCATGTACCTATTAGATCTTGTAGTGAGACTAATCTATATATATGTGTAACATCATGGCACAGAATGAATTAGCCAAAATATTACCTCACTGTTGTGTATAACCAAAGCATGTCACAGTAGTTTTATAGAAGAACTAGCGGTTGCCCGCAACTCCATCTGCACAGAAATTACTTATCGCTATTCTGTGGGAACTATGCGATGTCCTTTCCGGGGACAAAAACTACCTCCTTAACAAATTTCATTAAAATCGGTTTAGCGGTTTAGGTATGAAAATTACTTTAACATTCATAACCATACAATTGTGCAGGGAATTTCTCTGGCTGTACAGAGAGGTAATGCCGCCAGTGTGTTAGGGTCTATGCTACAGGAGGGCCTTTTAGATGGTGTTTTCTTTTTATAGTTAGGTATATTTATTTAGTTTTAAGTTTTGTATATTTAGTTGAATTAGAATAAGTTGTTTAAAGGGTTTTATAAACATTGAAATAAAGTTTTATAGCATTATACAGGTGAATTCTGTCACACACAACTGAACTATTTTGAGTCAATTGTTTTGTATGGTCAGTTAACATGACCCAACTCCACTCTAACTGCAATTTATAAACAAGATTTTCTTACCTTCTTTTCCTGTTCTTACAAAATGATTTTCTGCTCAACATTGTAAATTTGACATTAAGTAATTGATCATTGACACAATATCAGTATTGGTCAACTGACAAATACCAACTGATTTTTATTTTACACAGCCTCAAGAAATAGCTATTTAACGTCACTTGTAGGCAAATGGGTTGTTTGTTGTGTACACAGGTGCAAAACAGACTATAAAGTACCTATTTTTAAAACAATATCCAGTACAGTACAGTATCTCTTTAATCTCAAGTTGCGAAGGTTTGTGAACATTGTTTCATCATAAATACCAGCACAGACAGTCACAGAACACTGACAATCCTTACGTGCAACTTGGTTCTCGTATATTTATTTATCTTCGATCACACATAACCTTCCACATGGATTTTCAAATATTAGTTAGAGATGTAAGTGAACATACCTTTCCTCTTCTTCGTCTGTTTCTTTGCTAGTAGTTGGTCGCTTCTGCTTGATTTTATTTTCCATTTTCAAAATACTCTTTACTGAACACATTTCCCCTTCAGGAATACCTTTCTTATCCATTGTTTACAAGCATTACAGAACAATTTCGGTTAATCGCATAATTAACTATTTTTATTAATTATAAACTCACATAAAAGACGATTCTTGTTCATGTTATAGGTTGTAATTTACAAAAATAAAGCAGAGGCGCGATAGCAACACGGACATGAACATATGACAGGACAGGCGAGGCGACAGTTACAGATGACAGTTCCATAGTCGAATTGCCATAATCATTAAAATCGTGTTCGTTTTTTTAATAGATGATTTTGCATAATAGAGAATGTTACTAGGTATGCCAAATCGCTTGAAACGTTGTCTCAGTAAAGCCTGTATGTATACAAATACACTAGTTTTTGTTGTAGTCAAAAATACCTATTGCCCAGTCATTTAAGGTTAGATTAGGTAAGAATCTCGGAATTCGAGATACCCAGCTGTAAGTCTGTAAATACTTGTATATTGACACCCTAAAAGTTGTCTCAAAACCTACATATGGTAGGGTGTGCGCAACTATTAAATTTCAAGGTCAAAGGTCACAAAAATCGGTTTTTTGCGCTTTTTTTGTAAATATCTCATTTCCTACGGGTTTTTGCTATTTGTTATTAATGACGATATTGTAGAATACAAAATTCCCTACAAATTGTGTTTAAAATTTTTTTTTATACGGTGAACCGTTTTCGAGATAGAGGGCGGAGAGCGCGCGGTCTCAGCACTTCAGGTCAACCGGTGCCTCCGGTCGAAAACACGCCATATATAGTTGATGAACTATCGATATATCAATTATATTATATTTTATCATTTTTTTTCCTAACCTATCCACTTTTTATTCAGTACTAGCCGACCCGGCGAACTTTGTTCCACTTAAATTTGAAAAATTCCAGTGGTTTGGGCTGTGCTATCCCGAGGGAACTATGCATTTTTTCGGGATAAAAACTATCCTATGTCCTTTCCCGGAACTCAAACTATCTGTATACCAAATTTCAACTAAATCGGCCCAGCGCAATTACGTGGGCAGGTAAGTGTTGTTAATTAATACTGAATAAAAAGTGTATAAATGCGAAAGTAACTTTGTCTGTCTGTTACCTTTTCACGCTTAAACCGCTGGGCCGATTTAGTTGAAATTTGGTATACATATATATATATACTAGCTTTTGCCCGCGGCTTCGCACGCGTGAACCATGAGCATTTCCAAGAAGCTAGCAATTAAGCAAGTGAGCAACCAAACATGCATGCAAGTATGCAAGCAGGCATGCAAGCAGGCATGCAAACAGGCATGCAAGCAGGCAAGCAAGCATGCAAGCAATCGTGCAAGCAAGCATGCAATCAAGCTTGCAAAGCAAGGACTCAAGCAAGCATGCAAGCCAGCCCCCGCATTGCCCCGCTGCCTTAATTTTTCTGAAACTGTAAATATTGCAGGATTTTTATAAAACAAACCTAACCTAACCTATAGGGCTGTCCTAAAATATATCCTAAATAGCTTTTGCCCGCGACTTCGTACGCGCTAAGATGTAAAATGAAAAAATAAGTTTTTTCCCGTTCCCGTGGAAATTTTGGGAGTGCTTTCGGAGTACACTTAAAGCTTTTAAAGAAACACACGTTATAAATGTTAAGTCTCTTTCTTCCCGTGTTTCGTCTGGAAACGTAAAATCCCGTTTTTTCCCGTCCCTGTGTTCGGAAAATCCTTTCTTAGTGTTCCCCTACACTCCCGAATAAACCTACGTGACAAATTTCAACTTTCCCCCGCTTCTCGTTTTTCCCGTTCCCGTAAGAATTTCACCAAATAAAGCATTTCCCGTAAGAATTTCGAAGAAGAAGAATTTTGGGAAATTATCTCATAATGCTCACCTATACTCCCCAAGGAACCCACTTGCCAAATTTCAGCTTTCTACGACCAGTGAAACGTAAAATCCTGTTTTTCCCGTTCCCGTGGGAATTTTGGAAAATTCTCTCTTAATGCTCCTCTATACTCCTGAAGCAACCTACATGCCGAATTTCAGCTTTCTGCAACCAGTAAAACGAAAAGTCCCGTTTTTCCCGTTCCCGTGGGAATTTCGGGAAATTCTTTTGTAGCGCTCCCCTACACTCCCCAAGGGAAATTTCAATTTTATAAGACCAGTAAAACGAAAAATCGATCCCGTAGAACTTAATACATAAATCCCATTTTTATCCCGTGGGAATTTCCAAAAAGCATCAAAATATTATTGTACTATCACCTACTTCTATGCCAAATTTGAAGAGTAGTAATTATAGTTCATAGGATTTCGTTAAACTGAATATATAAATCCCGTATTTTTCCTTATCCCGTGGGAATTTCCAAAAATCCTGAAATTATTTTCTTAGTTTTGTAATCACCTACTTTTGTATCAAATTTGAAGAGTTTAGTTATTATAGTTACGGAGATAGCGTCACTCGGAGTCGAATATATAATTGGGTGAATTTCAAAACCGAGTTTTCTGACTGTCCCACGCTACCAAAAAAAAAACTATGACATAATGTACCAAAAAAAAATATGATCGTATTCTTTGCAATCATTTATGACGAGGCAAAGCCTTGAATAAATGATGATGAGCTACCAATCCCCGAAAAAAAATATTGAAAGTTCGAAAATCCACGATTAGCATAGCTGTGAGGTATGTCACACGCCAAGTTTAGCTCAGAAAAATGAATACAACTTCGTCTATAATTGTCGTAATTTATTTCTGTAAAAAGCATTTTAAAGAGCTCTTCCTGGTCTATATTATAAAACAAAAAACAATGCAAAAATCTCGTAATTTAAAAATACAGGGATAGGAATGTGTTTGTCCCGCGCGAGAGCGTCTTTCGATGACTCGCAAATACCTGCTGGTTACTGATTGGTTGAGCTATGTAACGCCATTTTTAAGTTATTACGTCGAAGACATGCTCGTTCGCGTTCGATTACCGAGCAAAGCGGACTTGTAGTCTGCGCTGTGATTTTTAAAAATAGGTAAGTTTGTGACACGATACTTTTGGTCAGCCTATAAGGTAATTTGTGTGGCTAGTAAATATTGCATGTTCAACTACTTTATCGATATGTCTATTTAAGTGTTTTATAGTTTAGAACATCGAGAATGAACAGTCCTATTGTCATTTACCTAAAGCTTATACTTTCGACAGAAAAAAATAAATACACTTTTGCCGTAATTTGTGTGGCGTAATTTGTGTGTCACTTTTGCCCACGCAAATTACAAACGCGCCACACAAATTACATTTTATGTCTTATTTCAATAAAATGAGCATTTTATGATGGTTAATAACATTTGCTATCTTTAAAAAAAACAACGTAAATACAATTACAATACTTTCTACTATTTTACGTTGTATTTTTTAATTTATTATTTTTGAACAACTTACGTACTTATCTATGATACTGTTTAATTTTGTAATTGACGTTTAGTTTAATTACAACTTGCTTTTAGTTTCTGATTTATACCTTTTCTGTTTAAGGTATTTCAAAATGCGTCAAAAAAAAGAGGATAGACTCGAGAAAAAGAAATTGGCGGAAAGAAAAAGGAGACAGAAAATTAAAAACGATGCAGAAAATTATGAAAAATATAAAAGAGAAAAAAAGAGAGAAAAATCATCAAATGAAAAGAGAGAGAAAAATTCAAATGACTGTTGAATTGGTCTGTAGAAACGCAGTGTGATTTTTAATTATTTTTTTTAACAACCTTAAGACTGACTTGTTTAGAAAGTGTCATTTTCTGTTTTTATGAATAAATCGGAAAATCAAAAAGTTTAGTTTTATTTAGCAAATTGATAGTAAAAAATTAAAAATGTAATTTGCGTGGCAACAATGTAATTTGTGTGGCATGAATTTTTTCGCCATCGAATTTTAGCTAAACTATTCAACACAGAAGAGTGCCTCTTTTTGCGTTTTGTTCATCATTCCAATCTCTAGCATAATCTATTATCAAAATATAAAACAAAAGAAAAAAAAAACGCGCCACGAAAATTACCAAAAAAGTCCCGTTCAGAAATTCACCCAATTCCCGTTTTTTCCTTATCCCGTGGGAATTTCCAAAAATCCTTCCTTAGTGGATGCCTACATTGTATAAGGTATCTATGTGCAAAATTTCAAGTCTCTAAGTCCAGTGGTTTGGGCTGTGCGTTGATATATAGTTAAGTCAGTCAGTCAGGACTTTGAATTTTATATGTATAGATTTTTATTTGAAACTTATTTCAGATCGGTCTTCACAACAATAAACTATACTTTTATCTCCAAATGGATCTGACCTCTTCATAACTTTTATCCATTTTTTTCGCATTTTAACGTCTTTTGGAACAATAAAAAACAACTTTTCCGACGAATTGGTAGTTGTATTTTTACATTTAGGCACAACACATGATTTCCTAGTATTTGGCTTGGACATTTTTAAAAGTATCATCACTACATAGTCATCATCATCACTACATAGTATAAAACAAAGTCGCTTTCTCTGTCCTCATGTCCCTATGTCCCTATGTATGCTTATATCTTCAAAACTACACAACGGATTTTGATGCAGTTTTTTTAATAGATAGAGTGATTCAAGAGGAAGGTTTATATGTATAATAACATAGTGGAGAAGTACTGCTATTTTTGAGGTTTCTAATGTGATGTCGTAAATAATTACATTTTTTCCGCTTACATAGCAAACGCAGGCTGAACCCTACGAGATTTATCAAAACAATGTACTAAGTATTGTACACATTGAAAAGGTCTACAGAAAACTCCGCGATGGTATATGTGTATCTCTTATGGATGTCCCACAATAAAACATTTTTGTCATTTACTTTTTACGACAAATAATGGCTAATTTTCGAAGCAATTTTAACCAATACAGCATTAATCCTTATCCAATTGAATACCTTAAATAAATTGTTGATTTAATATAGATCTATATAGCCCTGTACAGCATATGATTTAAATGAATATTTTCGAAGATATTACAAGAAATTGCGGGACGTAGCGTTTGCGGCGGTACCGGCCGGTAATGTCCCTATGTATGCTTATATCTTCAAAACTACACAACGGATTTTGATGCGGTGTTTTTTAATAGATAGAGTGATTCAAGAGGAAGGTTTTTATGTATAATTCTATGCAGACGAAGTCGCGGGCAGAAGCTAGTTTAGGTATAATTTCGATGGCACGGGCGCGCGGCTGCGAGCGGACTTAGTGAGCCAGACTGAGCGTGTTAAACAATGACGTCACACCGTAACCGGCGGCCCGCGTCGTACGGTTCAACTTGTTTTACTTCTAAATCGGAAACTAATTGACGTATCGAAGTAATTCTTTCACTAGTATTTTTTATTTTTCACAGAGAATATGGAGTGCTAATAATCAAAATTAGGTAACATTATTCATTGTTATACATTTTAATTTTGCATTATATGAATACATTGTTCCGTTTTGGTTCAAAATAAACCAAATTTGACAGTGGCAATACAAATGTTCTAGCTTGAAAAGTTTTTTTTAGCAGACATTAGATACATGGATAGCTAAAATCTTGCGACCACGTCCACGCACATGTTTCAATAAACGAGGATAAAAGTAATTACGGTAATTAATAGCATATGATATGAGTGTTGTTAAGAGGGCGCTAGTAATAATAATATAGCCTTTTTATTCCGAATTCGCTACAATTTCAGTTAAGTGTGTTGTTGTTGTTTTTTTTTTTAATTATTATTAAATTGTCGCGTCATTCGGCGTGCCACATGGCATAGGCCTCCTCCGTGTATAGGAGGGTTTGGGCTATAGTTCCCACGAGCGCCCAGTGCGGATTGGGAACTTAACACACACCATTGAATTTCTTCGCAGATGTGTGCAGGTTTCCTCACGATCTTTTCCTTCGCCGAAAAGCTTATGGCAAATTTCAAATGTAATGTAAGAGGGCGCTAGTATCCTGATTTAATTATGATTTTACCAGTGTAGAAATGAGTACCTACCAATGAAATTCCACAACATTGCGAATGGTCATGTATTAATGGTTTACCTTTACTTAAATATATATTTACCTGAAAGTTTTCAGTTTGTCAGCTACTTTAGTCAGTGGTGTTTTCCTGAGAGGTGCTGGTGAGCCTCCAGGCGAGTTCTCCCTCGACTTCGACTCGGACACCAAGGCGCGCGCCACCATTAGATCTTGCTCGTTCAACATCTTAAAAAATAGAATGTACATAGTAAATAGCATAGCATAAGTAAATATACAATAGGTTGCAATATTTTTTTTTAATCTTTGTCTGTACCTATGTACATGTGTATCTGTCTGTTTGTTCATGCTAATCTTTGATATTGCTGTACCTGTGGATTTTCATGGCGTTTACGCTGGTAAATTATATTTCTAAATGATACTGAAAATTAGAACAATTAGAAAAATCCTAAAAGTAAAGCTATGGCCGGGAATCGAACCCGGATCCTCATCATTTTGTGATGCGTGCTCTACCGCTACACCACCCATAGCAGAAATTGTATCAATGAAATCGAATGTCGAGAAGAGAAGATGTCATATAGTCGTTTACGAAAAGTCCATCTACTCGATAACAGATGGCGCGAGCAGTACCACGTTTTTCATAAACTTTGACGACATTGCCGTTTAATGCCAAGATTTAATGTAGTGTTTGTTATTATATTGTTGTCATTCTAAAAATATACTAATAGTCATGTAATAGTCAAAATAGCAATTCATTAAAACTAAATTAACATTAAATTGTTTGGAAAATGCCCGACAGATGGCGCTGTACCATACATAAAACTTCATAATATCGTCATTTTCATTTCCTCATTGGAATGATGTTTTTTTAGAACATGTTCATAAATTCTATCTAGAGAACTCGCACAACTCAGTTTTCACATGGGTGATTATGGTCATGAAGTACCTAGTAATTATTTTGATATATTCTGCTTTTACTTTAATGTCTTCCTTTAAAAATAGACGAAACTTCTTCACACGAGCTAAGCTAATATTGTAAAAGCCAGTGCGAAATATGATGGAAAATAATTGACAACCTCATACAACTTCAGTCGTTGTTGACCTCTTTTCGGATTCGGAACCCGCCGTTCGTTTCTGAAACTTACACTCAGGCGCAACTAGCTAACATCGTGTCGTGGCATTGTCAATTGGTAAAATGTCGGTCGAGGTATAAATAAAAAATTATCGGGATCCTGTTTTCCAAGGCGAACTCCTCAGGTGGGCTTAATTGCTCATGTAACATGCGAGGCGTGTATGTCAAACTACACTAAGCTATTATTTTAATTGTTAGTTGTGATTGGACGTAATTTGCTGTCCAAGTTAATAATTATTAAAAACTTGATTGTAGAAGTATAAAATATTGATACCTCAACCGATTACTTACCGCTATCGTGTCGTGATTCTTATTCTTTAAATACTTGCTTGACACATTGTAAGAAAGAACACCAAAAAGTTAATAGGTATAGTATATGGTTAATTTCGTTTAACGAAACTGCATATAAATTCATGTTCATGGTATAAACCCTATTTTGTTTCTTTTTTGTATGGGCAACCACCCTTGATAAAAATTAAAAACTTCAAGTCAATATAAGCGATGTGGGTAGTTTATGTTTACATTGTAGTGTTCCTTATGCTAAGTCATTCATCTGCTAATCATTATCATTAACCATTATCATTAATTATTATCAGTAACCTAGTCTTAAGAATACTAACCCTATTGAGTCATGGTTTTTATTAATATAAAAACTATTAAGAACCAAATAAGAATAAAGAACACTAAAACTAGGAAAGTTGATTTAAAGTAAAGTAAAGTTAAAATTGATTAAAAATTAACCTAAAAAATCCCACCCCCGTTTCGTGCCCGGTTCAAAGGTTCCCATTATGCTGGCCGCGTTGCCTCTTTGAACTGCAATGGCAACCCTTTGAACCAGCCACGAAATAAATAAATTGTATAATAAATTAGGTAGTAACATGTTTGAACATCTGCTGTCTCATAACCGTGCCATTCGATGTCATTATCATTATAATTCTAAGCAGCACTCGTCAATAGCATATAGGATATAAAATAGCTAATTAAATATTCGTGCAAACAGTTTCCTCAAACATATATACCTATGTAATGACGCAAAGAATTTTTTTTATTTCAATTCCGACGAAGTGAGTGTAGTTCTAAAATAATAAAAAAAACCGGTAGGTAGTTACTACTTTTTTCTTGAATTCATCACAAAGTTTTGAAACTAAATTTTAATGGTGTCTATCATGTCGGGGAACTAGCCTACATAATATATTGTTTAGAGTAGGTACCTATAAAAAATCATAGCAATACCATGGATAAACCGAAAACAAAATTCGTTCCAAATCGGTAAACTTCACTCCAATAGATAACAACTTGATACAGTAACAGTAGGTAACTCTGCCAATTTATTATCATTACACTGCATTAGACACTGAACGTATCGCAGAGTAATTTTTACCCTTCGTGCTTATCGTGCCGGTAGCCAAAGAGAATAATTAGTAAATCACTACTTTTCCGGTAGCAATAAGTACCTACTCAAGTAACATGACATGTTCAAACCCCAAAATTTTCATCAGAAGGGACATTCAATATGTTAAATCACATTTTCACCAATTATTTTCTTCTTTATATTCTTGATAATTTTTTAAACCGGTATTTCCGATTCTACAAAAACATTGGCGATTGAGGAAAATCAAATGTCCTTTAACTTAAACACTATACGTAATATTTAGATCCCATTAATCACTGAGTAGCGTACGAGTACCTCACATCATGCCGATTGATAACTAAATAGCTCACCTTTATTCAAAATCGATTATAGTCACTGACCACAAACCACTCACTTAACCATGATAAGGAAAGTATTTTTAGAACGTTAGCTTAGCGCGATGTTTTTCTTGGTTCGTATCCGTGCGTACGCGCAGGGGTTTTGTATGACAATGCGTGGGGTCGGCGCGCAGGGCATCCGCTGGAAACTCTTTGAAGTAAGCCACGGCCGCTGGCGCAGCCTCTCACTTGTCTTCGAGCATGTACCATGGGCCTAAGGGTGGGGTGGTCCACTACCAGATTTGGCTGAATATTTATAACATTCCTTAGTACCTACATCCTTACTAATATATCCTTACTAATATTATAAATGCGAAAGTAACTCTGTCTGTCTGTCTGTCTGTCTGTCTGTCTGTCTGTCTGTCTGTCTGTCTGTCTGTCTGTCTGTTACCTTTTCACGCTTAAACCGCTGGGCCGATTTAGTTGAAATTTGGTATACAGATAGTTTGAGTCCCGGGAAAGGACATAGGGTAGTTTTTATCCCGGAAAATTGCATAGTTCCCGCGGGATAGCACAGCAAAAACCACTGGAATTTTTCAAATTTTAGGCGGAACAAAGTTCGCCGGGTCAGCTATTATAAATAAATTGATTCACTGTACTTATCTATATTGCCTGCTGTCAGCTGATTGCAGCGGCAGTATATCCTCTTCGGAGGTGTTAGAGTATAGCTTCTGCCGGCGGCTTTCATCCGCGTGGAATTAGTAAGTCGTTAAAGTTTTTTTAACATATTTTTTCTTGTACGGTCAGGGTATTATCGATATACCCATTCACCCAAATCCTTTCAGCTACTTCAGCGTAAAGAAATAGGAAACGTACCTACATGTATCTATAGTTACTTCTATTGTGGCTCAATTACCTATTGTTCTTGCGAAAATCAGTTTTCTATCTAGATAACCCTTCAATTGACGTGATTGATGATGTGCATAGTTGATCGTTTACGCGTGGACTATGGCACAATCGAAGACAACGATGGGTCATACTGGCATCTTGATCAATCACAATAAGGTGAACAATACAGTTAAAGAAACTGAATTGCATGCCAATGTGGAACCTTGTCATTGTGTGATATTTATTGACATACCATGCAAGCTCTCACACGTGGTAAATTAATTATTGTGACAGCGTCTATGAAAAGGTTCCACAGAGGTATACAATTCAATTTCTTCGACCAGCTTTAATTTTCGGTACCCGCTGACATATTCTGTGCAAATTTTAAGACACAATTTACATTCGTAACGTGCTACGCAAGGAGGAACATAAGAGTCAGGTACAAGAAGAAAGAGAGAGAAGGTTCTATGGTTGTGGTGAAAAGTCGATATATGATGGATTTTTTTTTGTGCAGTGGACACAGCGTAAATACTTACTATGATATGTTTTAAAAATTCTTACGATAAAAAATTGTTTTGAAACCTACTTATTAATAGGTATCTACTACGCATTTGCTCCAGTGAGCTATATGCTACAAGGCAATATGTCCGCCATATGATTATATTTGTTGACTTTGTGTATTGTTTATGTAGCTAATACCTCCTGATGGCAATTACCAAAATCTGAGAACATGAAAAATAAACGTGTTTCAATACGAACGTCCGTGAATTAGGTACTTAGCTTCTGCCTGCGGTTTCGTTCGCGTAGTTCGTTCGTTCGTTTAGTTCGTTCGCCACACAATAAAATTTTCCCAATAAAGTCGCCGATCCTCTACCAACGACTAAGACCACTCTGGCAAGAGTGTAGTGTAGCAACATATAAAACAATCTATCGTTTCCATCTCGTTTCTCGTAAGTACAAGTATAGGACCTTTGGGAAATACCGTGTCTGTCCATATCATGAGGACTCGCACAAAGAAATTCGTTTTACCATTAGGTATTAGGATCAATAGGGTTTGGACCACTGTAGCTATTTAGAAGAGAGGCAAATAAAATAACAACACAATCAGCCTACCTAAAGCAAGTTGATCATGCTCATGCCAAAAAACCGTGTGTTTGCTTATTCAATAAAATTCTTAAAAACCGTGATTACTTTGATTTTTCGTGCACGAGTTTTAATTGTTTAGAATATTATCCTTTTTTGGACTGATTACTTATTACTTAAGTGACATAACATTCTAGAAAGCTTCTGAGCTATCTACAAGGCAAGCCGCGCTATCAATCAACGCCTCCGCTCTGCCTGTTTACAGTATGATTCGATCTCGTAGAACCATCTTAAAATAGATTTCAGGTAAATTTCATACGCATTTTCCTCTAGCGTCTACAGGTATCGTGGAGATCGCAAATACTTGTACAATTGTAGTTCTCGAGGTCTACCTATATTACATATACTACCTATATAACCTACCTATTTATGATTAGGGTATTGTGCAAATTATGTACCTTTAGGAGGGGGAAATTCATTTCAAAACGGATCAAGGCAACAACATTATTAACTTAACTACAACAAATTGTTATAAAACTGTTAATAAAAAAGTTGCCCTATATCGCTGCCCGGTGGCATGGTGCCCAGAAGGCTGGCAGCATTACCGCGTTGTAGGCAATGCTTACCCTTTGTGCTAAAAAAAAAACCAGCCCTCTGGTCACCCGAAGCTTCATTCAGCTTGGTCGACGACGACCCATATAACCCGTGCGCACGTGGCCCCCACGAACCCATGGTTTCTACCCCAAATGGCTCAAACATGTAGGCACTGCTAATGCCCGCTGTAGCTTTTACTGTACCTATATAATTAATAGCAGTCGTGTATAGTAGGTACCTACCTAATGTTAGTCATTAAGTACTATTATGATTAGTATAAGTTTGGTAGTGTCTGTAGCTATACTACGTCAATCATTGTTGAAATCAATGTTAAAATCATATTATTATTTATTTAAGATTATCACACATTTTTACATGACGTTAGGAAAACACTTTGACACACATATAAAGCAAACAAAAACTACTCTTTTTTAAATAGACAATACAAAATATAAGAACATAAAAAGGTTGTCTGTCGCCAACACTACCCCCCGGTGCAGAGCACCAATCGCTTGGGCAACGACAGCTAATGTGCTTCTGGCAGCTGCACATCTTCTTCTAGCAGTAGGGGCACTATTTTGCGAATCGGCCTTTTCATTATGCCTTTGCAGGTGGCTACCTCTACCACCCGAGCTGTTCCATCAGGGCCGGTGAATATTTTAGTTATTCGCCCTCTCGGCCAAGTTCCTCGCGGTAAATTTTGGTCCACAATGAGAACAGGGTCATCCAATTGCAACGGAAGTCGTGACGTTCCTGTCTTTCTGGGAATTAAGGAAGGGAGATATTCTCTTAGCCACCTGGTCCAGAAATTTTCGGCTAGACGAAGTGCCTTTTTGTAGTCCACACGGCGAAGCAAGTCAGCGTCAGAGCAGGGATTGAGGGCTTCTATAGACGGCGTACCCAGGAGAAAGTGGAACGGGGTAAGTGCCTGGAGAGTGTCTGGGTCTACTGGCACATGAGTCAAGGGGCGTGAGTTAACAACCACCTCCGCTTCCAGCAACAAAGTAGCCAATACTTCTTCTTTCGGGGCCTTTCCTATGGTGGTTGCAGTCAGGGCAGCCTTTACTGAACGGACAAGGCGCTCCCAGGAGCCTCCCATTGATGGAGCTGCAGGGGGTATGAACTCCCACTCAATTTTATTATTGGCCGCAAAATCGAAGACCTCTGATAGCTGGTTGGCTGCACCAACAAATGATGTTCCATTATCGGAGACTATCCGTACTGGGCATCCCCGACGGGCGATGAACCGGCGCAGCACCATGATTGCCGCATCCGCTGAGAGGGATCCCACGATGTCCAAATGAACAGCCCTGGTAGTAAGACATGTAAAGAGAGCCACCCAACGTTTCTCTCGCCTGCGTCCTATTGCGACCTCCACCGGACCAAAATAGTCAAGGCCCGTGAAGGAAAATGGGCGTTGGTGGTGTGCTAACCTGTCTGCGGGTAGATCGCCAAATCTGGGCACGGTCGGAAGAAGCTTCTTTGCCCTACAAAGCCTACATTGTTTGGCAACAGACTTGACACTGGGGCGTAAAGCCAAAATGTAATACTTGCCGCGCAGGAAGTTAACCACGGTCTCTAAGTTTCCGTGGCCGAACTTTCTATGATAGTGATCGAGAAGTAATCTAATAATTGGGTGTCGACCGTCCAAAACAATAGGATTGACATCCTGCGCGGGTGCTTCCAAAACAGCGGCAATTCTACCGTTTAAGCGAATTAGGCCGTCTTCACCCAATTTTAAAGTTAAGGTCTTTAGTTTACCTTGATTAATTGGGGGAAGACCTGCCGAAAGCCTCGCAAATTCGTGGTTAAAGGAATCCAGTTGGGATTTCAATAAAAGGTGCCTTTCGGCCTCCAGGATTTCTTGTGAAGACATAGGTTTTAAGACTATTGAAGAGACCCTGGGGGCGGCAGTGCGTAATTTTGAATTTGGAGTTTTATTCAACGATAGCCGAAATATTTTAGCGCAATAATGTGCGCGGGCGGTGGCCCTGACCAAACGAATCCATCTACAGAAGTACATGTAATCTGCAACAACAGGAGAAGGTAGTTGGGGTCGCTCGGTCAGCAGTAGTGATAAAGTGTGCTCTGGTTTTATTTCTTCGAGCACAGGAGGAGTAATAGTAGTCGGCTCTCGCGGCCATTCATTAGGATGAGAAAACAGAAAATTAGGACCTTGGAACCAACGTGACGATGACGAAAGAGGACATTGGCCACGTGTGGCGTCGTCTGCCACGTTTAAAGCAGACGGAACGTAACGCCAATCAGCAAGGTCTGTTGTTTCTAAAATTTCTCCCACACGATGGGCCACAAATGGTTTAAATGTACGGGCGTCGCTGCGCAACCACTTCAAAACTGTTAACGAGTCTGTCCAGAAAAATACTTTGGAGGCAGTTGTACGATGTGCCTCTAAGATGTAGGTTGCGAAACGAGCCGCCATCAAAGCTGCCTGTAATTCTAACCGCGGTATAGAGGCAGGTTTTAACGGAGCTAAACGTGCTTTTCCGCCAATGAGAGCTAGTTTTACTGATCCGTCGTCACAAATGAAGCGCCAGAAGGCCACACAAGAGTAAGCTAACTCGCTTGCATCAGCTAGGACGTGGAGCTGACTTTCTCGTTTAGCTTTACTTTGATAGCAACGCGGTATGGTGATAATTGCAGAAACTTCAGCTAAACTTGCAAACCAACTCTGCCATTTAATTTTTGCTGGACTAGGCAGCTCCTCGTCCCATTCTATACCCATTCTCCACGTCTCCTGAAAAAGAATTCGACCTGCGATCACTACAGGCATTAAAAAACCAAGAGGATCATACACCTGCATTAGGTGAGAAAGCACCACCCTCTTGGTGAGTTTGAGAGGAAGTGCGGAAGTTTTTCTAAAATTTATAGTGTCATCGTTGACGTTCCAGGCCACTCCTAAAATCCGTACCTGAGAAGGTAACAGCGGTCCAAGACCCACCTCAGAGGCGTTGACAGCCCGAGCTTCTGGCTTCAATAGAGACAGGGCTTTGGGGTTATTAGAGACCCACGATCGCATTTCTAAGCAGGCTTTCTCATGAATGGCAACAATATCAGCTGCTAACCGAGCAGCATGCTCAGGACTGTCTACGCTTCCAAGGTAATCGTCCATATAATGGTCTTTCACAATAGCCTCCACTGCATCAGGGAAATTAACTTTGTGCTCTAACGCATTTTTATCTTTTAAAAAGATTGCGGTGCATGGACTGGAGGTGGCGCCGAAAATCATCGAGGACATCCTAAATTCCTGTAATGGTAAGGAAGGATCAGTTCGCCATAAGAACCTTTGTGCATCCCTGTCCTTCTCTCTTATTTTGGTTTGCGGAAACATCTCTCTTATGTCACCATTGAGTGCAATCTTACCTTCCCGGAAGCGCATAAGAATTGCTAGCAATGGTTGCAAGAGATCGGGACCGGGAAGCAAAAGAGAATTTAAGCTGGTTCCAGAACACCTAGCGGCGGCATCGTGAACTAACCTTAACTTTTGCTTTTGCGGATGGTATACACCGAAATGTGGGAGGTACCATAAAATGTTATCCGAGGGGGCTTTACTGGAACAAATTTCAGCGTAACCCTTTTGTACCATTCCATCAATATATTGGCGGTACGCTTCCGCGTAAACTAAATCTTTTTTAAATTTTCTTTCTAGACTAATAAACCTAGATAGGGCCAAATTATAACTGTTGGGAATATTATTAATATCTGCTCGCCAAAGTAGACCAGTCTCGAATCTTCCCGAAGGTAGCCGTCGAGTGGTCTCTTCGAGTATTTTTAGAGCCCGCTCGTCATTTACACTGTGGACGTCTTTTTTAGTGATTCCAATTGAATCAAGGCGGTAATGGTCCTTAATTAGGGATTCTAACTCGACCACTGAGCCGTGATGAACGGATTCTATAGGCTTGTTCGAAATCCTACCAAATACCGTCCAACCTAAAGCGGTTTCAACTGCAGCGGGTTGACCACGAAGTCCGCGCCTAATGCTATATGGTAAAGATAAGTGCCAATTGTCTATACCAATCAGTAACATTGGCTTGGCGTCCTCATAACTAAGCTGACTAACCAAGTCTTGCAGATGAGGGAACTTCGTTAGATCCCCGGTTCGCACAGTTTGCTTTGTAATGCCCAAATTGGGGACAGAGCGAACTCCTTTGAGGAGAAAACTATTAAGCGAATTTTTACCTTTTATATTGAGGTCGACGTAACTTACTTCGGATTTCTTTGAGAGACCTCCAATACAGTTAACGTCAATTAAACCATTTGGACCTTGTGCCCCAACTGCTTCAGCCACCGTTTGGTCGATCATAGTGACCGTGGAGCCATCGTCAAGAAGAGCAAAAATATTTATATCACCCTTTGGTCCCGATACGGTCACTGGAACTACCTTCAGTAGCGAATGGAGTGAAAGCATCGACGGTGACGGCTTTACGCCATCTCCAGTAGCATGAGCGACAACTACTCCGTGGGTTTCAGGCTCTGTTACACTGTAATTGACGGAATTAGTTAATTCGGTGTGAAGCAATGTGTTGTGACTTCTGGTCTTGCAGCTTTGCACGTCACAATTAGGCTACGTTCAGATGAACGCGCGGCGACGCGCGGTTGGCCCGGCGCGCGGTTCAAGATCGTAACAAATCTATGTTGCTGTGTACATGAGCGCGCGGTGCCGCGCGGGTCCGCGCGCGCCGCCGTGCACCGCGCGCAAGTTCATGTCCCGCGCGGCGCCGCGCGGGACAAGAACTACAGTCCTGTCTCGATCTGTTCAGATGATCCGCGCGGTTTGAGGCGGTTGGACGCACGGAGCGACGTACAAAATGGAGGAGGAAATATGTCTCGATTTACTTATTGACGAAATTGGAAAAAGAGTTGCGACTAGGAATCTTAACTCGAAGCAATATTCAAATAAAATAATAAAGAGAAGGTCATGGGAAGAATTAGTTTTGATATTTTACAACCGTGATGACTCTGAAGAGAAAAATAAAGTCTTAGTAAAGTCACAAACAGGCTTAAATTAAGTCTTTGACTTAGAAGAGGGTGCACCCAGTACAGTCTTTGCTTTCGACAAGCAAATTGCCTGCTCCATTTCCACCCTCGCTGAATGTCCACGATAGACTGCCGCGCGCAAGCCGCCGTCATGTGAACAGCTGACCCGCGCGGCACCGCGCGGCTCCGCGCGTTCATCTGAACGTAGCCTTAGTCTTACAGCGCCGATAGAAATGGCCACCTCTTTTTAAGCACCTGTGACACACCTTACTTTCTTTTGCCCAACGCCATCTATCATCCAAAGATAGAGATGAAAACTTATCGCACTTTGAAACAAAATGTCCAGTCTTGTGGCAGTAACTGCAAGACGCGGTAGATGGCGGTGTCATAGTTGGCTCGTCAGTATTCCTTGTAGGTGGTGTGGCACTTGGGCAGCGGCCTCTAGATGGCAGCACTGTGGGCTTAAATGGAACTTTTTTTTGCGTGACGGGGTTGAATGAGGTCGCATAACAGTCATCGGTAAAGTCTGCCTGCTCTAGACTGACGTTTACCGTAGCGTGCGTGCGTGCCTTGTCTATGACTTTTGAGCACGTCATGCTGTCATAGACATGGCCGAATCTCAAATGAACCCGTGACTGATGCGTGAGAAAGTCTGAAAGGAGCTCTAATTTAAATTTAGACACATTAGCCATTGAGTTAGCATATGCGTAATCTACCCATTTTTCACGCAGCAGAGGGGTTAATTTGGATAGCACGTTATGCAACATCTCTGGCGAGGCAAGGAACTCTACCGAATTCATCATTTTAATTGTATGAACACAGTTGCGTACCGTACAAGCAAGTTGATGGAGTTCTTTGCCGCCATCCAAAGATGTTGGCAGCCTGGGCATGGCTTTAACTTCTGATACCATATGACGTATGAGAAGCTCAGGCTGTCCAAACTGTTCCTGAAGAGCCGCCATGATCTCGCTTGGGTCTTGTGATAGAGCCAAGAGAGTAACGACAGCATCACGAGCGGCTCCTCTCAGAGCATTATTAAGACGGCCTATATTTTCCGTGGCTGTAAAGGAATTCTTTGAATTTATAAAAGATGATCGAAATGTTAGCCAATGAGTAGGTGAACCGGAAAATATAGGTAAATTAACATCTCTTACCTTCCCACTGCTGCAACGAGCGAGATCACTTATGACCTCAGCCAATTTGTGCAGGTCACTGGGATGTTTATGCGAAGTGTGACATTCGTGAGCATTATTATTTTTTGTACAAAACATAGCGTCATGTGTACCTAATATGTGTGTAGTTGTATTAGTGTCATAAACGTTGGGCACGGTGGGCTGCAGTGCCAATGGCGCTGTAGCGCAGGCGTTAAAAAGACATTCATTTCCAGCCCTTTTTTCAACGCCAGCGGCAAAAGGCACTTGCTCGCAGGCTGGAAGTGCGGCGGCGCCTGGTACGTTAGGCGCACGCTCACCACAGCATGCAGCTATAGTTGGCACGACGAACGTCGCGTGCTCGCGCGCTGAAAGAGCGGCAACGCCTGACATATTGGGCGCACGCTCGCCACGGCACGCGAGTAACGTTCCTGCAACAGAAGGCACGTGCTCGCGCACTGGAAGTGCGGCGGCGCCTGAAACGTAAGGCGCACGCTCGCCACAGTACGCGAGTGATGTTGGCGCGACAGAGGGCGCATGCTCGCGCGCTGGAAGTGCGGCGGCGCCTGACACGTAAGGCGCACGCTCGCCACAGCACGCGAGTGATGTTGGCGCGACAGAGGGCGCATGCTCGCGCGCTGGAAGTGCGGCGGCGCCTGACACGTAAGGCGCACGCTCGCCACAGCACGCGAGTGATGTTGGCGCGACAGAGGGCGCATGCTCGCGCGCTGGAAGTGCGGCGGCGCCTGACACGTAAGGCACACGCTCGCCACAGCACGCAAGTGATGTTGGCGCAACTGAAGGCGTGTGCTCGCGCGCTGTGTGTGCGGCAGCACCGGACACGCAAGGCACATGCTCGCCATAGCACGCGAGTGACGGAGCGACAGATAGCGCGTGCTCGCGCGCCGCGGCTGTACAGCTGGCGGCGCCAGGCGAGAGCACGGGCTTGCAAACCACCGACGTACCAGGCAAGTTGACAGCGCCTGATAGTTGTTGAGCAGGTAGCATGCACTCCATCTGTGGACTTAAATGTGGATTAAGACTTACGGTATTATTCACCCATTTGTCAACCATTGAGCTTTTAAATGATGAATGCTCGCTGGCGGTTTCATCCAGGGCCGCTAACTCGGCCTGTAGCTGTATGTCAGCGACCGCACGCTCGCGCTCTGCGGCGACGCGCTCGCGCTCCGCGGCCGCACGCTCGCGCTCGGCCTCTAAGTCCGCAACACGACGCGCGTGAAGCGCTTTAGCCGCAAGTCGCTGTGCCTGGAGTGAAGCTGATGAGCGTTGTGAGTTTTTGCTAGATGGCTGCCTCGGTGACTTGGTTTGTTCCGCGGCGGATGACGGATTAGTTTGATCCGTCGCAGTTGCAGAAGCCGCCGCCATGGCTCTTGTTAAAACCATCTTAGTGAACTTTAGTACAGATTCAATTATGGAATAATTATTTTTTAGGAAAACTGGTTTAATTTTTACTGGAGAAGGACCAATGTTGAAATCAATGTTAAAATCATATTATTATTTATTTAAGATTATCACACATTTTTACATGACGTTAGGAAAACACTTTGACACACATATAAAGCAAACAAAAACTACTCTTTTTTAAATAGACAATACAAAATATAAGAACATAAAAAGGTTGTCTGTCGCCAACAATCATATCAAGAGAAAATTATTTATAGGTATTACTGGCTCTACAAATATTACGTGCAAATGACATAACATCTATGTAAGCATACATACTTCTTTACTTCGTATTTACTTAGATGTAGGTACGTGTACTGTACGTTGAAGAGTTGGCTACCTATCGCGATGAAATTTCACAAGAGCAGTAAAAAACATGCAAAGCAATCGTCTAAAATATTATGTATACCTGCCTAGAACCTACAGAACCCTATGCACGCGAATCCAAAACGCACTTTACCCGTTTATTTTGTAAACTAATTTTGACAGATAATTTACTACACGAGCCTTTGAAGTCGACCGAATCGAACTCACGACCGCTTGTCTGGCAGACATGCTGTCACCACTGAACCGACCGGTCCGTCAAGTGAACTTTAAAGCCGTGACCTCGATTGTTCGAAGACATGCAATCAATACTCAACAATCGTGAGGTCAATGCTGACTAGAGATAGGGAAGTGCAGATAAATTAAGTGAACAAAAAGTATGAGCCATTGTGAATTAATAAAAAATGCCATCTTTGGTTTGGAAAAACTCATCATCATCTCATTTCCAGCCTATACACGTCCCACAGCTGGACACAGGCTTCCTCTTAGAATGATGCTATAGAATGGCCTTGGGTTATATTGAATTGCTTCGCAGATGTGTGCAGGTTTCCTCACGATGTTTTGGAAAAACTCGCTAAATAACAGCGACGATTAGGTACTTCGGATTAAATACTTTTAGGGCCTGTCTATTTCCACAAAAAAGACAGTTCTGTCTGTGTTCCTACAAAATAAAGAGAGACGGTGCTCTATAGCTATCAAACGGAGTGGTGAAATAGGTATTAGCCTATAACAGAAGTCATAATTATATGACGACTACAGTCGCGTAGAGTTGCAGCTAGAAATGGGAATCTATCCACAAACATTAGTTAATCAAGCAAGTAGACGGCTGTTCCACCTATTTACATAGATAAATAAATAAATAAATAGATATAGGTCCTCATTTTATTTTGGTAACTCTTTCACGAGTCACGTTAATCAAACATTTGTAGAAGAAACGTGATTCCCCGATTGGCAAGAACCCTATTTAAAGATTTGGCACGCAGCGGGATGGACATTTCAATGCGGTCGTTCCAAAATGTCAATTATTAGGGTATTCAATGATTTCGACGTATTAGGTACGACGCATTACGCGCCCTTACCGAATAATCACTCTAGCAGGCACTATACCATAGTTTACTTAATTGAAATATGTGACAAAATATACATTACTCATAACAATGGCGTTCCCCGCATAGCACAGTTGTCCGGAATCCATTGTATCGCCAAGCATCGTATTGTTCATATAAAACAGATAAAACAAACTTCTTTCTTTGGTCAGCTATAATATAACAAGAACCGCCTTCCTTTCTCGAGCTAATCGGAAAATAATGATATTATCACAGATATTCAATTGTTTCGTGATGAAACATCAGGGAACACAAACTTATTGTTATGGTGCCGTAGAATCCACCGATAGAATATAATTAGTTCTCCTGCTGATTAGTGCTTCATCATATCATATCAGCTGGGAAACATCCACTTTTAGACATAGGCTATCTCTAAGGACTACACGACCGATATATTCGGTTTTGTGCAACCAATGGCTTCCCGTGATCTTTACCATATCGTCCATCCACGTTGTGGGATACCTACCATATCTCAAATACACACACGAAATAAAACACCGTATTTTTGTATTATGCTATTTATTAAAAAAAGGATTCTATTTCCCATTTTCATGAGATTAAAAACCTACGTCGTCTTGCAACCTCTATGCTAAAAAGACTGTTCCAAATGTTCCAATCCAAATGTAGCTTACACGGCAACGCGGCCAGCATTATGGGAACCTTTGAACCAGGCACGAAACAGGGGGACATTTTTTAGGCTAATTTTTAATAATTTTTAACATAATTTACTTTTAATCAACTTCCGTAGTTTTAGTTATGCTTACACCTTGAATAAGTAAATACGCAATTAATTTAAAATATAAAATTAAATCTAGCATGAGAGAAACAATGCATAAAACTTTAATCCGACATAGCTACTCTTAGCTCTTAATTTTTAATAAACTTCGATTCCATAATGGAGGAACTTAAATCATATTTATTTAAGTATTAACTAACGGCAGCAAGTGCATCTATCTTAAATCTATCTTAAATTGACACTTCTTGAAATCTCTGCAGTCATACAAAAGAAGCAAGCAGTTACAAATAGAACCTTCATACTGTTTAATTGCGTCGAAGATCCCGGCTTGCCGAACATAACAATTACGGAGCAAATTAACAAAAATTGACGTTATCTTTACGCTTACGATAAATCCCTAAATAAGCTTAATTAATTATAGAAAAAAAAACTTAAGTGTAATCTTATTGATAAGGTAGAACAGAATACTCATTGTCTGATAAGTGATATTTAAGTAATAACAGGAAATTATAGAGCGTAGGTATTTGTACAATTCTGAATCATCAACTATTCTAGCCCTTGTCAATATTCAACAGGCAACAGTGTGTTGTTCCAGAATCGCCAAAGTACTGTTGAAATTTATATGCTATTTGATAACTTATACTTAAAGTGACAAGTATATTTTATGGAGACGCCGCCAATGAGAATAAATTGTAAGAAAACACAAAGTTTGCAAAGGATTTATCTATTCAACTTAAAAATAACGAACACAAACATAATAAATGTATCTGATTTGAATTGATTTCATACTTTTCAATGGATTGGATTCAAATCCTTCAGTCTTATTAATGCACATTGGAAGATTACATTTCAAACACAGGTTTGTTTCGATTTTCGCCTAATCAAAGGAACAACATTTTGTACAATTGAGCTAATCATTGATCTCAGATCATACGCTTATTGAAGTGAAAGAAAAAACAAAAATCTTCAAAAATCTATTGTAAAATCAACCTTAATATGCTAAACAATACGATGAAACGTCCACACTGTCATAGAGTTAAAGAAACGTTAGAAACGTAACACCAAAGTTTATCTTCACAGAGGCGAGAGACCGTTCGGCAGACTCTTACTTTGGCGCGGTATCGTTTCTTTAGTCCAAGGTTTTTCACTACCGTGGACTCCATACTGGAAGCCGGGTCGGCGGAGCGGACCCTGGTTAATGCTGGTATGGTGAGCTAGGCGCCGGCGGCCGCGAGGGCCCGACCCCGGCGCCTAAAGTTGTGCCTCGGCAGGGTTCTGCCATAAGTTGGACGGCAGCGTGTCGTAGTGCGACGGCACAGTCACCAGCGCGTCGATAGAGCTTCGCGTAATCGAGCAGTTCTGGAAACAAAACACAATCACGGTTACTAACCAGTACCTACTAGCTTCAAAAATCCAGTTGGCCGCTTAGGTAACTAAGAAACGGGAGCATTCAATGCACACTTAATCGAAAGATCGCCTTATGTCTGAAAGGTACTCTGTATAAAAATCTGAACTGACTTAAATATGAACTATCTGATAATGAAATGCTAATTTCCGGCTTTGGCAAGGTCATAATCGGTACGATTAAAGTAACCGAACAAGCTAATCTCCTTAAACATTTGCCAAATTCTTATCTTACCTTGGGCTGTTTGCGTTGTGTATCCACGCACTCCACGGGCAGCTTGATCGTTTCCACCTCGTACTTGTAGCCGCATGACGTCAGCTTCACGATTGTGTGCAACGGCACGTTCATGTAGGGTAGTTCATCTGAAGAAGATAGAACATGTTAAAGTTAGGCTTCGACAACATGTATCACTCAGAGATTGCAGTTCAACGGGTACACAATTTCTTCTTTGTATTTGTGGCGTATCAAGTCGTTATAGCGACGACAACTTCGCCAATGTCAATGTAAAAAAATATATATTAAAAAATCTTGTGTCAAAATGTCGGCAACGTTGTACGGTAATGGTCAAAGACCCCCTCCCTCCCCGTCGGGCTCTTAGCCAACGGTCAATGATATCCCTCAGATACTGCCAGGAAATCATTAGCCGTTGCCCAGGGTGCACAGGACCAAGCACTGCTCTTCCCCCCGGACGGATCCAAAAACGAACCGCAGCTCTTGATCACACGTGGAGGTACCCCGACTCGCACCCCTGGTATACAATTTAAATAAAACCCTACGTGATTAGTCTTAATTTGGTAAACAAAGCTACAGACCCCGTTGTAGAAATCTGATATTAATTGGTCTCGCTCGAATCTTTATCAATAAAATGCCAACTTCCAATGTCTAAATATATCCTTGTGTCTAGATGGTGGATAGACTCACCAAGCTTAACATCAAGGAAGTAGCCAAGCATGCAGCGCAACACCGCCTGGTGCCCAACAACGATGACATTATGCTCGTCTTCCAAAGCCGACAGCACTGGACGCAGCCGAGTCATGATGTCGATGTAGGACTCTCCCCACGGGTAGCGGTAGCGAAGCTTATCCTGGTCCCTCCATGCGAACTCCTGGGGAAACCGCTCTTGCATTTCCTCGTAGGTCAAGCCCTCGCAGATGCCCTGAGGAAGAAGAAAAGATTTAGTCAAAATGTACCTATCTAATAGTTGGGGGGCTGCCTTGAGTCTGGAACTTGAGTTAATATTGATTCAATAAGAGTATCTTGGTAGCATGGCAAGGCAAGTTACATACTTACCGGCTAAATTGTACATAAGGTATATATATAATATGTACATTTGCGACTACATTACATATACACTAGGGCTCAACGTCACATGCATTTGTTTATTAACGTAGGTCGGCAAGAACAAACACCCTTAAATCAATCAACTACGGCAGCCAAGCCAACCCATAACAAACGTATGAAGCGAGTATAAGGCATAACGATATGTTTACTGTGTACATGTGCACTAGAAATAGACCAAAGGTAATAGAGAATGCTATTTCGGAAGTGCAACAATTTTCCGTCTCTTTTCTTGGATGTTGTATGTTTGTTCTATTGGTGCTTTTGGGTCAAAGACGCCAGAGTGTAAACATGTTTACTGTATTTATATTATAAGATGGAAAACTTTATCTCATTTTTTTTTGTTTCGTATTCTAATTTTAATGTTTACAACAATGAGCGTAGAGAGTAAAAAGCATATCGCTTTTGTGTTTGTGTAGATTTATGATAAGGATAAGGTAGGCAGACGCGATAAAATCGCCTCATTTTATTGTCATTGTAATCTCACAGGTAATAAATTGTTTCCACAAAAATCTAGAGTATTTAGCTCTGTTGGGTCCATATAAACACTGGATAGTTTATTTACATATGTACTTTAGTTTTATACTTGTGTAACTATTGCTGTGATGTGACATGATCTTTATAATTTTATTTACTGTAATCATTAGAAGCACTTTCAACAACACACTCCTGGCGACTATCACGGAGTCCATACGGAGCCTGCTCTCACAGTGAAACTTCTTAACAAAGATTGGTAATTACGGGAAGCTTTGATTTTCCGTTTCTATCTCATCTTATGTGTGTGCGCGACTGAATACTAAGTACTTACAGCATCCAGTTCATTGAGCGCGCGGATGGCCCGCTTCGACGCGCGGATTTCAGCAGCTGTCTGCTTGGTCCTCCGAAGTTCCGAGGTCCACACAGCCATAGGCTCGTGGTCAGCCAAGGCGTTCATGTGCTGCGCGAGCCCGCGCGCGTAGGTCTGCCCGCGTGGAGACAGCGAGGCATCCCCGCCGATGCGTCCGATCACGTTGTACTCACTCTCACCGTGCTAGAAGGAGAAGAATAGATTAAAACCAGTGTCAATGATATCGGTGTCGACCGACTACAAGACAAATGGAACGAGTCTGTTCGTTAATAAAATGTTTTGGGCGTTAAAAAGATGATGATGACGCTAATAAGGATCCCTGTCTGATCAGCTTTTCAGTAATAATTAAGAAGACAAAAAAACAAAACAGATGACTCATATAGGCATTCAGTATTTGCAAAAATATTACATCGAGTTTGCTGTCTATCATATTGGCGTACAGTGATACAAGTGGGTGCTTATTTGCACAACTGCTGGTTGGCTTCATCTTCTGTTTGCTAAGCGATGTTGTTTACGACTTATCGACTTTCAGCAGATAACTATCAATATTATAGATTCTATAATATTTCCATTTAACCCGAGTGCAGCCGAGCACTATAAATATTCCTAATCAAAATGAAAAACATGTTTATCCATACCAATTAAGCGATAACCTATCATTGAGCAATACTCCTATATATATCGAATAGAAATTTCAGGTATGACGCAACAGTTTAATGTTCTTCACTTACCCTGGTGAAGTAAAGAGTTTGTGGCAGAGGGCGTAGGCCGGAGAGGTATCCAAGGATGCCAGATTCCTTCTGCCCGGCGACTTTGTGCGCGGTGACAGTTTCTCCCATATTCTCCACCCGCACAAAGCTGATGTTCTCTGCACCAGCATCGATGGGCTCGTACTGCCGCATGTAGTGTTCCAGCTTCTTCCTAAGGTCATCGACCGCTTGCTCCTCGCTCATGGATTTGTAGTCCTCCGAGTAGCGCAGGATCTCAATGATGTTCCTTTCTAGCAACTCTTGGTCTTCGCAAACGCATTCAATGAACAGAATCCTGAAGCCCATGTCCGAGAGACAGTAGTCGTTGAGTTCTCGACGCTGCTCACGGGTGATGTTGGTGCCGTCAAATATCTATAGAAAGAAATAAATCTATTTTTATTTTTGTATTTAAACGGCCGGTTTAGGTTAAAATTATAAACGTGTTTAAGTATTTTATAAACACGTTTAAGACAGTTATCCTTATTAGCAATGTTTATAAAAAAGGTCGAAGATCATGTCAGATTCTGAGCCAAAAGGCTTAGAATGTTAAAAAAACTTAACATAAACATACATAGTAAACAAACATGTCTAATTAAGAGATTTCTAAGCGTATGTTTTTGTAATTTAATGATGTTTTCCGAGTGTTAATTGGGATTGTCTAAAAAAAAATACCTATCCTTTTTATATTTTTTTTGTGTAGAATAGTCAATTATAAGAAACCAATTTCAATATTTTCTCATATAACTCGGTATTTTTTTCACTATTAATTATTGAAAGTATTTTGGTTGATGACGTCAGAGTTTCCATTGCCGGTATCACACATCTGCTTATTGGATAAATTGGTCATAAAACGTATGTGAAGCGCCGCCATTAACGTCTTTTCTATCTGTGGTGAAGTTGGCAAACTGTCATCAGTATCAATGTCAACATGATTCAACAATAACACAGGAACATTCACGCGATCTTCTCCTATGAATTTTATATTTTCACAACCGTTACACATACCATAACATTCTGCGCGAAGCAGAAAGGTCCATAAACACATACCAGGTATGATCGAGACAAAACAGGACCCGGAAATAAGTCAGTAAACTCAGTAGGCGAAAGTAAACTGAAAACGTAATATTTTCGCTCTTCATTAAAATATTTAGCGGAAAATCTTTCATGTGAGCGAAGCACATCGCTGTGTGGTTACACTCTTGCCTAATTATCTACCGAAAGTGCTTCTAAATCTAAACTATAATACAACAATATGAAAGTAAACGGTGGAAAAAACAAGAATGACAGTAACAAGATTGCCCATTTGCTTGTCATCTGTCATAAGATGAATGAAATGTCAGATTGCGGGTCCAAATTGAACTCCATAGTATAATCCACGCGTAAATAGCATAGAATTTGTAACCTTTGCAAATAAAGTACATTTTGGACCGTCTACATCATGTCTGGGAATGTCAAATGAAGGTCATTGCTTATTTTTCATGTAATAAATTCATTATAGTAAAATAAAATAAAGTAAATACAGAAAACGATTTAAAAAGCATTTATCTCGAAATGGTTTTCGATTTACTATACATTGTAAAAAAATAGACAATCCCAATTGGTTACTCATTAAACTAATAAATAACAGTTTCGCAACTTTCTGACGTAATGTAAAATCCCCTTCACTACATAGTATAAAACAAGTCCCGGCGGGTAGTGCGCCTGCCGGCCGCACCTCTCTCGGTCCCCTTTAGGGTGCGGCTCTACTGAGGCGGAGACGAGCGGAGCGGAGAGGAGACGTGTGGGGATCGACCAATCATATTACAGAGCAGAGACGCGACGTGGATTTCATGTAATATGATTGGTCGATCCCCACACGTCTCCTCTCCGCTCCGCTCGTCTCCGCCTCAGTGGAGCCGCACCCTTATCGTCCTACCCCGCGCCCCTGTGCCGCGCGGGCGAGGATTCATTTAGGCGGTCGGTCTAGAGCTAGAGTTGATGGTATACCTAAAATTACAGCTACTTCTACGAAGTGACATGTTTTGTTCTGAACACATATCACATTTTTCAAATAAGTTTTTGTAGTAACGTGGTTTGACTCTTAACTTACAGCAACACTGTTCCCGTCCTTCAGCCACAGCACGGCGTCCTGCACAGCCTCATGGGCGCTCTGTCGACGGATCGCGGAGCCCTGAGCGTTGTCCGCGCGGAAAATGTCGTGCGTGCCGTACAGCGCCATGTGACGCCGGCGGTACTCGCTGCAGTTGAACACTGCAACGGGGATTAGCGTTAGAACTGGCTGGAAATTTTGAAGAGTAGATTTATTTTTCTTCCGACTAATATCAACTTTTTATTTCATATTTTTAGCACTAGTTGGAAATTTTAAGGCTTTACGAGTAAAGTAGATGTTTTTAAGTATGCGAAGAGACGTATAGTGTACAATGTACATACGTCGTAGGTGGTAATTTTAGGGCTGGCTGGAAATTCTAAGATTAATTTAGTGAATGAAATCGCTTTCCTCAATGGGGTTCATTGTGACTAGTTTTTAGTCTCGTTTATTGCTTTGGATACAAAACCAACATGTAGATAATTAATTTCTTAGACTTGGCGGTACTAGTATATTTTAAGTAGAGTCTCTACGAGTATAATGGATTACTTAAATGAGACGTAGCGGCTTAGCGGCGGGTGTATTTTTATCATCATTGCTGGTTATAAAAATAAAGCTATTGACATGATAGTGAAGTTAGGATGTATGCCTGTTGTTAAGTAAACTCTGCATTATGTTTAAGATAAGTTACTTAAATGGATTACGTAAATATTGCAAACGTTAATGTGAATTTAGTCTTGTCATTTTAATTATTTAGCAAACGATGCTAAACCAGGTTACAATTCAGGCAACAAGTCTGTTTATTCACCTTGAAATACTTGTGTCTGTAACGGAGAGGTGTGTCGTCTTCGTATAGAAAAGCAGTTTATCTTATCTAGGGCAAATATATTGTGTTATATCAGTTATATGTAGATGTGAGACCTCGTGAACAGAGCGTTAGCAGCTCAATATCAACAGATAAATTTAGGTCACGGCGCTAGTTTAACAATGTCATATTAAATACCAGCTGATTTGAATACTTAAGTATAAAAAACCTTTCTTGAAGTATTTTACTAGACGCTTGAATATTGTTTTTATCTAATAGCTTCGCTTTTATAGCCCGGTAATTACTTAAGCAGGAATACTTAGCCACAATATAACTTTTATGACATGTGGAGTAATAAAAGAGACGCGCCTTCTGTTTATTTTTGTAAAACACAGTCTCTTTTTTTTCATCATCTGTATCTGTCTGTGGCATCATAGCTCTCAGATGGATGGCCCAATTTTAATGCAGTTTTTTCATTCAAAAGCTTGTTTCCTTGCGGTGGTTTCTTAGTTATGTTTGAAAAAAATCGGTCTAGCAGTCTGAGGAGCTCTTTTCCAAAATGATGTAGGGCATTTTTTGGCCTATGTTTTAAAATATTTACTTATGATTACTCTATTAATGCGTGAGGGGTTTTTAAAAATATATGTATATATATTTCCACAGTTGGATGAAATCTACATAATTATGTCATTATCATAGCTATAACTATACCACAGAGAAGCGATATCAAATTTCTCTCTGGCTCGAAAACACAGTGGAATAGAACTACGCTAACGCTTGTAGAGTCGGCACATTAACTATGGGTGCATTAGATCTTAGTTATTCAAAACTCACCTTTAGTACTCTCCCCATTCCAGTTAAGATGGCGAGAGAGATGATGAGCCAGCTGGCTCTTTCCCCTGGCCGGTAGACCCACCAGCGCAATCAAAAGCGGCGCAAACTGGCTGACGCGACGCGTGCGCATGGACACTGCAACAAAGGAAAAAGACGTTCCAAATTCGAAGCGAAATAATTTGGTGAAAAGCTTAGTGGCCTGCATTGTAATTTAGTAAACTATGCAATATTGGGATGTCCCCCCTATATTGGGTAATGTAAAAAAAGGGGGAGGGGGTTAACCCCTGACAGATTCGGGTTAAAAGTGATTACGTGGGTGAGCAGGTTTTTATTTGGTATTTTATCCATTTTATATTCCACAGTAGCAATGGGAAAACGAAATAATATAAACTTAAAAACATATAATGTATTTAACATACTCGTACCTACGTATAACTTTACTTACACTATAACTTTTTAATACCTATTGATTTTTTACAAATTTAACTTCACTTCACCGCGTCAGTGACCGTGGTGGACCTCTACGAGTACCCTGCTTCTATACTTCATTTAATTTAGGATGAGAAACCACAACAACATTATATTGCGGCTCGTGAAGTGTGCTCTCTTTGCAATTTGTACTGGAGTAATTGTAAACGACACGAAAATAAAGTGGCATTAAAACAATTTTATTTTGCGGCTCCCGACTATTGCACTGTACCTACCTACTATTTGCTAGGTAAGAAATAGTTGACCAGACGCAATTTAATGTTGTTGTGGTTTCTCATCCTAAAATAAATGAAGTATATCTACATTGGCGCAAAAACAATCTAACCAAATTTTTTCGAACTACAAAACAGGTTGCTGTCTCCATCAAGTCTAACGGTAGGTAAATATCAGAAAAATTCAAGTACCTATGGGTAGAGCCAGTTGGAGATTTTCTGTTCGTCACACTTACATGTTGAAGGTTTTTTCGGTTTAGAAGTCTAGTACTGAATTCATAGTGAAATCGGCAAGACCTCGTCAAAGGCTGTTTCTAGCCCGGTAATCAAGAACCATAACGTATTGGTTTCCTCTATCTATTTCTATCTATATCGATTACTGCATCGTGATATCTAGAGCCTCTCGATTGTCTGTATCTAATAATCTAGGTACTTTTCTCTATCAGCGCTTTGAGTAGAAATCAATAGTAATATCAGTTGTTTAACTGAACGAAATCAGTCATTTTTATCGCGAATGTAACCTTTTGGTTCGATACCAAGTCCGTCCGGGTCAAAAGATAGTAAATGAGATATTCATTGAACAATATAAATAAGAATTGAATCAGAAGTATTTAATGTTACTGACTTGGTAAATAAGGTTTAGTACAATTTGTTCTAAACTATAAATTATGTTGATTATAATAACAAAGTTAAATTCAGGGAATTTTCAATGTTGTTTATTGGAGCTATTTTTTTTTTTACTTATATTGCTTTAATGATCATACAATAAAGATTATAGAAATAATACTGTATGTGTAGTTCTATTATCTCAGGTTTAAGGTTAATTATTGTAAAAGAGAACAAGAGATAACAATATTAACAATGGCCAGCCTAAGAATGGAGATGAACAATCTAGAAAAAAACCGTAATCAGGTTCCAAGTGAGTTCGATCAATTTTTAAATAAAAGATTAAGATAAAAAAATCTTCTTCCTCTGGTACAAAAACACTTGCACAAAATCATCGTGATGGATGACTGATCGTATCATTGATAAGATTAACAGATTACCTAAAAAAATACTAAGAATACTATCATCTACCTCTACCTACTTGAGTGTGTCACCAATTTATTGCCTTTTATTTCCGCAGAAGCTTTATCTAATTGGAATTAAAGATTAAACAGAATAGCAATCCGCTTTTCCAACTGGCTCTACACTAGCCACACCTTCCCATAAAAGTATGTTTATTAGATGATTCAGTATACAACTTTAGATAACTATTTTACAACTCTCAGACATTGGCGTGCTATTATACTATGCTATTATCGGTGTATGAAGAGAATCGATTTCCAGACAATGTGTTGCCTTTAAATTGCATTTGACTGACGCGAAACAACAAAGGAAAAAACGTACTGCATTTATAATAAGAACCTCATTCTTCCGTGATAAAGCAATCTGGTAATTGTTACAGCACAATGGGCGATCAATACTAATACCTAGGTAGATGGAAATGCTATTTTGTCCCGCCACCCGCTTAGTCAATGAAAACTTCCTTATTTTTTATATTTCTTACGCCATTCATAAAATAAGAATGTACGTCAATAATCATACGATGTTGGGTTTCAGTTACAGGTTTTAAGTAGGTACTCCAAGTGGCTACAGTTGGAATTTTCTTTAGCGAAGTTAAACGAACCAAAGGCACGTGTCTTAGGTAAACATACACGTGACATTAAGCGTTCAAGCCAATTTGGCTGGTTTTGCTTAGACTTCCAGCAATCATAATTACACATAAACGGATAACTCACGTATAAAAGTCGAGTGATGCTCGACATGTTTCGGACTATTTCGAAGTCCTTTTTAGAGCGCTCCGGCGGCAGCGACACGAACACACCCGAGTGAGTTATCCGTTTATGTGTAATTATGATTGAGTCTCACGGTAGTTTCATGTTGAAACTTCCAGCAATGTTCATTATAAGTATTTTGTTTACTAATGGTGAAGAGAGAAAGATGCCGTATCCGGAAAAGGCAGCATAGCGCCATAACAATGCACTACCTATGGTTTAGCTTAGTCAGCTATGTTATAGCCAGAAAAGAAAGGGGTGGCTAATTTGAAGCCTCAAGATAAAAGCTAAAGCCTGAACCCAAAGTTCAATTAAGATAAAATAAGTCGTAATGATAAATCAAGCGCGGGGCCCGAGAGGCGCGGCGTGTGGCGTTAGCGTTGCCAACGCGGTGTGGACTTTGGACTGCAGTTAACGATCAAGATAACTACACGCAATATAGTACAGTTATAGGCATGTGCAAGGAACTGGAACTTTCATCGAGTATGCATCGGACCCTTCCAGTATAGTATGTTATTTGTTATAAAAACACTGACAGGACCAAAAAAAACTTGCAAATTCAAAGCTCTACTAAACTGAAGCGAAATAAATTAGAATAAGTGTGTTGAAGATTTTTGAACCGGACGTGGCAAATTAGCATGTATTATGATAAGATGTTTTTACCGAACTAATTAAAGCGTTTGCCTCTTTAATAAACGGTTTATTATTGGGTCGTGGAGGCGCGGTAACGCGTCAGCTAAAAATATAGGGAGTGATCTCACTTCTCCGTCCCGTACGGCAGTGACAAAAACTTTCCCATGTTGTTAAAATCTAGAAAGATATAAGTTGTAACATTTTACAGCATTAACAGAGATTTGAGAATTGTTTGAGTTTTGAGTACTTAAGATATACAGTAGATAGAAGTTGAACTGAAAACCCAACTCCTGAATTCGGAATCTAACGAATAACTGATTTAACTTAAGATTCTATTGTCGGCGACTTAATTGTGTCTCACTTTACACTTTATATGAATGAAGTTATCGAACACAAAAGGAAAAAATATTTATTACGGTTTTTTCCGATTGGACAATTGCATGGCGCGTAAATGTTGGTGTCTCGTAGTTCTACAGCTACAAATGAAGTGAGTCAGTTAAAATGTATGTTTGATGTTCTGAACTCTTTAATAGTAAACAAGACAGTGCTGAAAGACTCATTTCTTTATCGTTACGTACTTTACTTATGCAGCGTCTCAGACAAAGGACGAATACAAGACAAAACACAGACAGTCAGTCGCATTATGCACTACGTTTGATCCATTCACGCTCTCAATTCGTGATCATGAAGCATCTATTTACATGAAATCTAATGTTAATCTAGGGTCAAAACATTTCCTAAGAATTGACCCTTTATCAAGATAGACGCCATCGCAGTCGTATCCGGATTGATAAAAGTTGAAGACGTCATTCGATTACAAAACATGAAGCAAACATTAATTATCATATATCATTAATTCGATGTTGTAGGAGACTATATAATGGAGGCGTAACAACATAACAGAATTTCGGAAGAGTTGATAGACCAAAAGTGCATGCGCTGCTGTGTTCCGACGTGGAGGGTTTGACAGTCGGCGAGATTACTGCAAAATATTAGTGGCACATGATGTCCATCTTTAGCCTTCCAGACTGGCAACGAATTTGCAATGCTCTCCTGTGGAATACTTACCATTAGGGTGATCACTTGCTTGTTTTCCAACCTCATTAAAAATCATAACTATATAACGATTTAAGTATTTCATTGAATAAGGCGATACTTCGCGGACGTCCATTTCAATGAACAAAAACATTTTCAAAAACATTAAGTAGTAAGAACATAGTAAGTATATAGCGGAGTGGCACGGTAAATGTTTTTGTTGACATGTTGACAATTTACAAGATACAGACCTACACATCCTTGGTATATCATTCATAATAAGAATCGCAAGTCTGGTAGATAAAGAAATGGCTAGAGCAGGCGCCGGCCAACGCCCACCCTCGTATCCGTTCATTGTTAAATTAAAATGAACTACAATTAGCTATCATAAATTAACAAAGGACACACCACTTATATCATCGCTTTTAACAACACTATTATCATTTAAAATAACAGCCACACCCGGCGAGGTCATACTCGTACATTCTCCATGAATGTAGGTACATATTTGAACAATACAAGTGCTAGGCAACCCAACTTTATTCGTAGATAAAAGTAATTGAACTAAAAGAGTTGTGATCACCTATTCACAGAAATATTCATAGTGACCGGATGACCTGACAAGGAAAATCGTTGTGACACTAACTGTGTGAAAGTTCTACGATAGTAAATGGATGTATTTACTTATTATTTACTTCAAATTCTTGAGCACAATGCCCATTTTGTTATCAATTCACAATTAAGTAGCTGAGTAAACGGATAAGACACGGCATTGAACAAAACGTGAGTTGCAAATTCGAAACGGGCAAGCATAAGTATTTTCTTTTCATCACTCAACCGATTCATAAACAGTTTGGTCACTGTATCCAGGCCGTATTTGCTTTTGTTAAACATACGATAATTAACGTGCCAACAACCGCAGATAAATTTACAGGGGGCATAATGTTGATAAGAATGAAAAACACTTGCCGAAAACAAGCTTTATCTACTAGTTGATAGGCTGACTTTTTATCAAGATTTTAAGAGTTGTTGATCATCGTCATCGCTCTTCTTTTGTCGACTTTGTAGATAAGGTTAATTGAGCGGTTTGCAATAACAAGTTTGGCCGGTGCTGGTGGCCAGCAACAACGGGGGCGTGGCCCGACGTCACATGGCGTGATGCTCCCGCGCAAGTTCCGACGCTCATTTGTATTCTGAGTCTCATTAAAGCTTTCGACAGACGCAACTTTACTTTCTAGAGTGTTAACACACCGAACGGTAATTGCATGGGCGTAAAATAAGGTTACTTTTACTACAGTTTTAATCAAATTAACTTGTTATTTAAGTACCATTTACAGGCAAATATTTTAAACGGGTTACAGTTATGTCAATGTTAGTGAAGTTTAATATTATGACGCTATGAAAGAAGTATCTGGCTAAGAGATGATGTTATCAGAGTTGTCGTTACAGTCAGCCATAATAGTTATTCATAATGTAGGCACGATTGCAAACGTCATTTTGTTGTAATGCTCAACAGGATACTCGTGTTACGGATGCTTTTGCACAAAGACTTGTTATTGTTATTGAAATACATTTTTCAATAAGTCACAGTAGGTTACTTAATATTATCTATCCTCAGAGTGAGGGACGTCTTTCCTTCCTTAACTAAGACCGGGTAAATACCGAAGTATGGATCGGACAACGCCTCCGACGGCGTTTATAACAATATTTGCCTGCGTATTTTAATTCTTTAGACTTTTAGGAAAATTAAGTATCAAATGAAAACTGAGAAACTTTTAGAAGTAAACATCGAAATGAACGAGGTTAAAATGGGAAATTTTGGTATTATTTACACACGTCTTCGGGTTAAACATTCGGTTACGTCATTCATTTGTATTGATGTGCGATTATCAATGCCTCCAAGACTCGGAAAAACGATAAAATACCCTTGTACATGATTGCCATACATGTAGATCAATGGTAGAGGCAGAAACATTGGAATATGTATGTATGATTGTTCGAGATAAATATGAGGTCAAGATTGGAACACGTAATCATGTTTTTGTATTTCGTCACGCTTCGATCAGATGGACCGGTCAGCTTACCTACGCATGCGGGGAAAAGTCAATTATACACAACTCATTTACACCTATACCAAGAAGCCGAAATTTTGAGCTGCGTTGCTTCCGACTCTTGGCCAGTTTCCAAAGGTAAAGGAAACTTTAGGTAAGACAAAAGAAACACGATCGATCTAATTTCGAAATAATCATGTGTACTTAAAGGTCTTTAATTGCATGGGATTGGTAGACAAATGACTGGCAGTTTATAAAAGTATAAAATAAGCCAACCATAACGGTGACATTATTTTGGTACGCATGTCGTTACAAATCAATTAGACGTAACGTACAGCCCAAGGCAATTGACCGCACAACATTCGAGATCATTGATGTCACTATCAACGGCCTTGACGTCAAGCATTACAATCAAACATCTAGGACTAACAGAAAAGTAACTGGTAATCCATGATGCATGAGTTCCCTAGGGAGAACGATTGGGCACAACAGCATAGAAAGCAATTAGATTGTTTGATGATGGATCGCTTGGCGAAGTGACATTATCAGATCATGATACGGGGCATTGAAAACAAAACAAACCATTGATACCTAATCCAATGGCTATCACGTTGTTAATGCGTGATGGAGATCTGGAGCAAGTTCTTTTTCTGCAAGGTGCTGAAATTTAGAACTAACAAATTTCGCCAGACCACGTAGAGACAGAACGCTTCAGTTGGCGTCCTGCCATTGGGATGCAGAATCTAGGTAACTGGCAATACTTTACGATGATATTCTTCGACAATCTTGGGCGTTTGATCAGCTAGCACCAGTTAGCCTTAACAGTCGCGAAAATATCAAGGTGATTGATCAAAAGCAAAAAGTTTTCTTCCGGTGCGAATATCTTTGACAACCATTGATTAATTGCGGCATATTTTTCAGTGTAAATAAAACGTGGTGTTTATATATTTACTTATGAGTATGGGAAAATTATATTGGTTTCCTGCCAAGGGCTTGATTGCAATAAACGTGAAATCTATTTGCAGTTGGACTTTGCCCCGGAGTTCTGCGGAAGTCACAAATTGAACGGGATGTAGAAATGGAGAGTCCATCTGACCATCGTGCGAGACATTCTAAAGGATAAAATGCTGCTGCCCCGATGAATGAATCGGACTTTTCGTAGTGACTCAGTCGTCAACTGTAGGTTTAAGTTACAGTTAAATGGGATAGCACATCGTTTTAAATCTTAAGTTTTTTTTTTAATTTTAGTAAATCAGAATACAACATCGAACGATCGAGGACACACTAACAAGGAACTCAGTTCACGGAAGAGAATGGCTGCGTTTTGGCTAAAGTATTTTATTATTTTTCCAATTTTAACTAATCTAGCTGAATCATAGAAGTGATTGTTAGTGGTGGCTTGAAAATGAAAACATAATGTGCAAGAAAATACCTTGTCAGGCAGGACCGATGAGTAAATATTTTAGCAATGCAATTTGCAGAGAATTATACCCAAAACAGTTGGCCCACAGAATACATACATTTGTTATATACCCTTGCTTTCTCTAGGAACCCATTAGATATTAAATTAACATTATACCCGTGATCGTGACCGTTAAGTTATCACAGAAAACGTTTGGAAACGAAACACAAATTAATTTCAAGTCAGTGTTTACATATTCAAAAACCTATTTACGTAAGTCAAGGAAAATTATTTGCTCATTCAATACAAAACTTTTGCCAGCCGTGGTGCTTAAACAATATGTAAACAGCACAGTCGGAGATCTTTCCATAAGATTTTCAGCTCGTACAAACACGTCTTCAAGGTCTGTTTTAAAAGCCTCTCCCTTTCTAACTGACTTTAAAAAGGATGAGGTTTCATGTTCGATTGAACAGAAAAAAACTTAAACATACCTGTGGTGGCCAAGCTTCCCAGTGCCTTCTCCTTGTCTTCCATCATGGTGTGTGCGGTGCTTGCTCCTGGGGCCATCACGATCCTCCTCAAAGATGGTCTTCTGGTCAAAGCGACGATGTGTTTGGCTCGGTGCTGCTGCTGCTGTCTTCGGCGACGCGTGCGCACTCTGTGAAGGCCTCCTGGCGACTGTCCGCCTGCTCCGCCGCTTATCACAGAGCGAGCCTTATCAGTTCCACGGCAGTGATTGCCGGCCAACCAAATAATGGCAGAGTAGATTTTACAGTAAATAAGAAACAAATACGTATACCAATCGCCTCGGATGCTCAGTAGCGCCATCGATTGCGATCTGAAACAATTTTTTTTATCGTTAGTGACGTCAGCAGGCGTGCCATGCTTTGTTTTGTAAACATTAGGGAGTGCGAATCCATCCACGGCTCGGATCCACAAGTGTAATTTAAAAAAAAACGAAGACGAATAAACAAACGAATACAGTTTTACTGCCGGCCTGAGCATTCGTTCAGCTTTTTTTGTATAATTTTCATCTATCGTTTATTTTTTCGACCTCTATTTCTTTATTATGTATGAACCTAATAGTAATACCTTCCTATAATCTAGAGATTTTTAGATTGAATTAATTATTAGCCAAATGAAATACGAAAGAATAAGATTTAAGTATAACCTATTTTCTAATTTTAAGCTTACGTATGGTAAACGTGTCAGTATTGACGTAGATTTCGTACGTCAATTGTTTTGTTTACCTATGTGCACAAAAATAAGATTATATTAAAATTGTTAATGATTGCTTTTACAAACAGAATTAATTATTCCTATACAAATAAATACGATAGTCATAAAATTTTATCGCCCCTTTGTATCGTAATTGTTTGCCACTAACTTTTTTGTAGGCGTTTTATTAACAACGAAGTAGGTACATAATCTACCCAAAATACTGATTCCGCGCAGACGAGGTCGCGAGCAAAAGCGAATAGGACTATAATGTTTAATCGTTAGTAAATATACTGAAATACACCCCCTTGCAAAAAATCCAGCACCCGTGGTTTTCATACCTATTTTATGTGCATAAAAGCTTACTATCTAAGCTTCAATGGCCAAAAAGTCAGACAAATCACAGGTCGCGATTTTTTTGCAAGGGGGTCTATAAATTTAGTTTCCTAAGTTTAAATATTCATAATCCGTCGTATCGTATCGTATCGTCATGTTAATTTGCTTACCGAATCAAAGGAGAAGAGATCTAAGTAATTACTATAAACCAATATTATGGGTCATGCTTTGCCACTGAGTTTTTGTCGATCGTACGTTAGTTAGCGTAGGTAAGTATTTAGCTGACTATGCGTATTTATTTTTTATTCGAAACATAATGCTGTTACGAAATTTGAGACGACAGTGTTTTGTAAAACAATTGTGACATTCCGATTATGCAATAACTTCAACGCTTTCAATACTCATAACTCTAGATTTTTCGCTGATATTGGCATCATATCAATGTCGCATCATTCGATATTATATGTCCTCAATTACAATGATGACATGGCCTACCTAAACCTAAAAATGTCCCAGGGTGAAGAGACACGAGTTTGGTTTGAGTCTTTCATATTTAAATTCATAACTTTATAACCCACCCATCACTATTTTGATTCCATTGTTTGCCATCTTGCCAATCGTGGCCTAGGTCTTACCACCTTAGGCTCTGTCTACCCCGTAAAGGATAAGACGTGATTTGTGTATGTATGTATGTATGTGTGTAACTTTATAATGGCTTTGGAGATTTTCTATATCTTTTACGAACGAATAGGAGTTATTGTTTCATTTCCTAATGTCAGAACTTCTCTTGACTTTTTCTACTTTGATATGGTAATACTACATATTACGCAGTTAATACCCTTTCGTCTTACGGAACCAAGAAAGTGCGTCATGAAATGAGTGATGTTGATGAGATAGTAATATCGTAAAAAACAGTTTCATGAACAAAATTAAATGGCTACGGCTGTTAAGCTGTTATTGCCTGTTATTTAGGCCGAGAAATGCTACGGTCGAAAATGCTTGCCTACTAATCCATATTTTTTTACGTGAATGTAGTTTTTCCAACTAAACTAATTGGAAATAGGTTTGTTTGTTTGGGCTACCTCTCTGTTCCTGGAATGGCATGGCAAATTAGTAGACTTTAAATGTATGCGGCGCAAAGAATCTATTGTTAGTCCGCGACAGATTCTTATATTTAGCAGGACGGACTGGAGGACATGTCGGCGTAGTAATTTGAATGAAATAGGACGGTTTTTAAGAAATATGGTGACAAACGACTAAGTTAGCCACCTGATAATAATAATACACACTTGCAACTCCAGAAAAATGCGAGGAAGGAAGGCGGAAGGATCTGTAAGAACGGTGGTAGTAGTGATACTTAATAACGGATCTTGAACAAGATCCTACCACCAACTACTTTGCTTGTCGCGTTTTGAAAAATCCTTTTCTATTCCTTGTCCAACATCATAAAAGGCACTTTAATACAAAATTTCAGCTGTCTATGTTAAAGAGCTTGGGCAAGAATATAATTACTTACAGAATCCTGGCTTCCAGAGCTTTCTATCCTCAATATCCGTATAATCTGTCGGCGGCCATGTAACGAGTCGCTAATAACCAGATAAAACCGGTTTGCAACAACTTTAAACATTGGTTTCACAGTTTCGCAACTGTTAAAACTGTGCGAGATGTTAGATAAGTTGCAATCTGCAAATATTTGCGACAAACGACTATTATTATGCACAGTATGTCGAAGTCAAACCCAGACTGGTTTATCAGTAGTAGCAAATATTTCTAACACTTACTATGAATTTGTACGAGTACCTACCAAATATAAAAGTGAAATCAGGCAGCCATACACGTTCAACTAAAACTATCCCAAAAAAAAGACTTCTGATATTTGCTATTTTATTGTCTTTCCTTTTCATTTGTTTCTCTGAAGTATGGATAGCTAAATGAAAACGACAAAAGATTTGCGCTACCCAATAACAAAATTTATTTTAGTATTTAGTATTGGCATAGATATAGATGTCACTGATATTACAAGGCCTGCATGCAAGCTATTCGCAATCTTTATGCATATGTCCGGAATGTATTCACTCTATATCATTCCTTGAATTATGTATATATTGTGATGCGCTGGCGCTGAGTTACCGAGCGAAGCAGAGCATGAACCAGCAAGGACGACAAGTCGAGAATATGAAAATTTCCTTTGTTACTATACGTAATGTACTTCCAGAGATAAAGGCAAGAATGATGTTTAATTAATCAGCCGTTCTCTTTGTTGGCATTTAATATAGCTGAGAACACGTTATCAAGAGGTTTCCATGCCGTTTAAAAAAACATCGTTCTGAAGTTAATTTTAATTAAGTAAGGGTAATTTTGTTCTTTGGCAAAGCAATACGGTTTAATTTCGTTGACCGCAATTGCCGGTGTTTACATCTCCGTTGCTGCGTTTTCTGGGTAAGTTAAATTTGTTTCTCTTATAAAACGTGCGTAGGTATGTATGTCTCACTACCTACATATGTGCAAAATAATAATTTTTTCCTTAACGTTAATGATTGCATGTTGTATGAATAATTAATTTAGTTTATTGACGCAAGTTAACGGGTGAGTTAGGAATTGATTTCTTGCGCATTCCTTGAGCTAGTGCTTATCGGGGGCTATAATTGTAACAAATAAAATAAATAAACCAAGCCCGGACTATTTAAATCAAATCAAAATTATTCAGAATATAATGGATCTACCTACCTACTTAGGATGCATAGCCATTATAAATACTGGAAGTAATCACACACAGCAATGTTTGTAAATAAAGCCCGGACCCGATCCAACATGCATTACAACATTTACAGCTTTAAAAGCAGGATGTTCTGGAAAATTGTGTTCTCACCTGGCTTCCAAGACTAAATCCTTCCTTCGCAGTAGTGGTCGGAAGATGTATGCCGTATAAAATGCACCAAATCGTGGCGCATAGCAGTGCGCCCGTGAATGGCTATGAACGTTTCAATACACATTCGCGACAAGTCCCAGTAAACGTCCAAAATCAACTTTTTAACCAAAACTCTCCCCCAACATCTCACAGGGGCTTCAACACACAAATTGTACAGCTTTGTGCAGTATTTGCTCGGTCCAAAATCACCACAAACTTTCACATTTACTTAACTCCGGAGCGTAATTTACGCATTGTAATAACTGACGCTTATTATTGAGGTGGTATTTGGTTAAAAATTGTCAACGTGTTTTTGTTTACGCGATGCGTGCGGTGTGGCGCAGAGCAGTCGTACGTACTATACACACTTAGGCGTTGTAGCGTTTGGATTGGCACGGAGGGGCAACGAAAGCGAGATAACGAAATAGGACGCCGTGGACTGGTTACGTTGACATCGATTCCACTTCGGCTATGTTCGGCTGACGAATGGAGGGAGCTCGGGGCGCGGAACTTGGCGCGATGGTTCAAACTTTTTTTTTTCATTTACTCCGTACAAAACATCTGCGGATTAACTGCATGGTCTCGTACTTCGTGCGAGGCATAACTTGATATAGTTTTAATTTTAATATTTTCTTCAGCAGACTGGATATCTAAAACTTTCTATTAGTATCGATTTGGTATTTACCTGCTTCCACAAAATCCGGTTCGAAGGATCAAAATGTCAAAATAAAGAACATAACATTTTATGCAGTACTACGTTTGTGACATAAGGTAATATGACAAAATGATTTTGAAATCACTTTGTTTTTATAATATATTATATTACACAGTTTTTAAGGAAAACTTAGAACGCTTAAACATGTACCGTATGATTTAATTAATTATACGTACTAAGTTTCCATATTAATCACTCACGGTTAATTCCTCTATGTAGCGACATAATAATGTCGTCATAAACAACTCTATGATGAGGGGGTATTCCGGGGTAAATTCATCAAGTGACGTTCCTAAGAAAGGGATGCAAAAAAATCGCAAAACATCACAGCAACTGGGGAATTACCGGATATTAAATTTTTTAAGGAATACATTTTTTAATTCGTAAAAGTACCTATACGGGGATGGGCAATAATATCGTGATTGTGGGGTAGGGCGCAAAACCATTCAAGTGCATGCTGGGCAACGCATTATATAGGGTTTTGTAGACGGAAGTTAATCGATTATTATTTGTTAACTTGCTTCAGGTTAGCTGTTTCTTATTTACAAATCCAAAAAAACATTCGAATGACAAATTGATATTTTTGGATCGCGCATTCGAGAATGGTGTATAATCGGAACCATCAGAAAAATACTAGCTACAAACTTGATAAATATCAAGAGTAAATACTCGGCAGTTTTTTTTAAGAAATAGAGTGGCATATTTCCAGTATATAAAAAGTACTCTGTGGTGGGAAACGAGCATCTGATGTATCATACTACCAATGGACAACCCCAACTCCAGAGGGCTATATGTAACTGGGTTGCCACCTAGAGAGCTAAGGGCTAAAATAGAATCCTACTAATATTATAAATTCAAGTGAGGATGGTAGGATGGGACGATGTGCGTGTGTATGTTTGTTCCTTCTTCACGCTGAAACGACTGCACAGATTTGGATAAAATTTAGAACGGAGATAGCTGGTACCCTAGATTAACACATAGTCTACTTTTTATCCCGGAAAATTGCATAGTTCCCGCGGGATAGCGATAAACTAATTCTTTGCAAACGAAGTCGCAGGCAGCAGCTAGTATCTCATATGCCAGTGATTTCACCGGCACTGTCTTACTCTCCACGCCGGAACACAGCAACAAAAACAAGCACGTCACTTAGCGAAATGGTGGACCGACCTTACATAAGATCCTGCTTCAACCCACACGTGAAAAATGCATGCCAAGAAGCGTTAAAAGTCGCTATGACAAGCCATAATATTTACTGAGAAAGTTCCACGTTGATAGGGTACACATTGCCATTCGATTCTGCGATTCACTCAAAGCCTAACTTCGAACCACGCTTTCCTCATGGACCAATTTCTATTCAGTTTGCCCTTCGAGCATTTGAAGATATCCAATAAACCTAACCTAATTTTATAAACTCTATATAGTGATTGTTTATATATAAAGAGGGGGCAAACAAGCAGATGGGAATGTGATGATTTTTATAACCCGTAATTCCTAATGACACAACTAGTTGTGATAGAGTTGGTCCATTAGGAAACCGCTCTTTGAACCGCTATGAAACTTTTCACATTTGGCATTTATTGTGGACCTAGCTACTTACCACGATGCGCCTACTTAGCCACTCTTATCAACAATACATAAAATATTTAGGTTGGCCCTCATATACTTACCTCATGTCATGATTATGACTTTATCAGTAACTTGCCTTGGCGTCGCACGGGCGGGTGTAACGTATGTTGATATTGGCTGGGGTCGCCTAGCTGGGTCAGGCGGGCTGTTTATCCTTTTGCCGATCATAGAGCCCAGGTCCCCTTGGTTGGAGCCGCCGGTTACTGTCCCAGCAGCGCTCCCACACAGCAACTCTCCTCAAATCTTATTTTCCTAAGGATGAAACGTATACCAACATGGCTGCCACATTTATCATCACATTTCAAACAATTTACAAAAAACCGTAACAAGGTGGGCAAAGTTAATCCAAAAGTTAATCGTCAATTAAAAAGTTAACTTCAAAAATCGGTAGAGCGTTAAATTTTCGAAAATTTAACGCAAGTTAAACAAAAAACAATAACAAGTAGAAAGAAGCCATAACAAGGTGGGCACGGTTAATCCAAAAGTTAATCGTCAAGTTAAACAAAAAACAATAACAAGTAGAAAGAAGAATTAAACATACATTTATTTATTCCGATAGTAAAGTTGGGAATTATAAGGCTACTATTAATCGTAATTTTGCATTAGGCACATGTTCCCCTTCACAAAAATTAGAAATTAATATTGACATCCATGATAGTTAAGCCCGTAAAATATCTTTGCCCGTAGAAAAAAGACGTTCTACTGCAGCATTAGATGGGAGAGCAGTGTTATATGTATTTAATAAAAAGACAAATGTAACGGAAGTTCAATTTAACGGAAGTTAATAAGAGCGTTAACATTTTTTGAAGTTAGCTTAAAAGTTAATCCGTTAAGTAGATCACCACCATCTTACTCGCTAATCCTGCCGCTAAGTAGCAGTGCTTGCACTGCTGTGTTCCGGTGTGGAGAGTAAGACAGCCGGGGAAATTACGGGCACAAGAGGCATTGCATCTTAGTCCTCTAGGTTGGCAACGCATCTACAATCCCTCCGGGGTTGCAGGTGTCTATGGGCAGTGGTGATCGCTTACCATCAGGTGACCCACTTGCTCGTTTGCCTTCCTATTCATATAAAAAAAAAAAAAAAAAAAGATTGTTAACTTCGTTAATTAACTATTAACGGATTAATGAGTTAATGCCCACTTATCTAAACCTTCTTTATGAACCACTATGCATTGGTGAAAATCGCATGAAAATCCGTTCAGTAGTTTTTGAGTTCATCGCGAACAGACGGATAGACAGACGCGGCGGTTTGGCGGTACTTTGTTTTATAATATGTAAGAAGATTAGGTACCACTTGCTGGAAAAACTTAAATCTTGATCTAGCGTTAAACTCAGTTTAGTAATGTCTACTTAGCTAAACGTATGGAAATTTCAATCTTTAAACCGGAATTCAAATTAGTGACTATAATAATTCCCGGTTTAATTTTTCCTGCAAGACGGCCTATGAATAGCCCTCTTGACTCAGATCTTAGATCATTAATTTAAGTACTCAAGCTGCATTCTTAATCTTTTTATGATTAATTCTTCATCTCCGTGCAAGCAGGGATTGTACCTAATTGAACAGCCTCATTCGTTAACTCCACAAGGACGAGTTAGCATGAACAATAACACCGAATTTAGTAAATGAGTCCGCGTGCGCACCAATTCTTTAGTTTGCCAAACAACTTCTTAGAGATCATTTGGCTTGTAGATTCGGAGCACAGTGAGCAACGGGATTTTCGGACAATGCTCTTTTTGCAGAAAAGAGATAGTATACTTGCGGATTTTTTGGTTGATTATGTTTACATTTACTCAGAGTAACACAGCATTCGTTATCAGTTTAACTGTCACCACTGCTGCTGTTATTGGTGCTTTGATTTACTTATTTGAACTAGAGACATCTGCAGCACGTACGTATCTAAAATAAGTATTCATGAATGAATAATGTTACGCCACATGAGCAATCACCACCAACAAAACCATATTAGTAGCTTACTAGATGATGTAGTGCACCCCTAAGTGATTCTCATCCCAGGTTTATTATTTTAAACACAGAAATTATATTTTGCCTGTAACTAGGCTGCTTGTAACTAGATATGATTACACTGATGATCTTTGAACTCGACTAATCAGATCAGTTGCCTACACCGCGTAGTCTTAAACGAATTAATTACAATTACCTAAGCCCAAGAAAAAGAAAGATATTTTATACTTCTTATGGACCCCTTTACAAGTCAAGGTTAAAGTTATAATCGGATCGTACCAGAAAAAATCCGCACAAAAACGGCAAAAACGCGTAAAGTCCTTTCGCATTACTAAGTAGGTAATCCCAACTGACCACTCGAACTCAGTCGCGATTCCAAACAAAGCAATCAATGTCGGACTAGACTTTTTGCATTTATTAATTCCTTTATCAGCTTATTCGCATTTTGCCGAGTGTTATGTTCATTTTGAGTCGCGTCTCGGGCCGTGCTGTATGTATTGTATGGAGCCAGAGCCAGTGCGGTGTACGAAAGTGGAATACAAAGTACGTCAAATAACAGTTCTGGGGGTACCAGTGGGTACTCGTGAAACTTTCATATATCATATGAGATCTCGCGTCTGAAGATGAAGTTGGAATCCTGTTTTCTCGTGGCAGGTATGAGCGGTTTAAATTTTATTAATTTCAAATAAAACTCTTTTTGCCCTGCCAAACGCGAAACTAATATTTGGAAATTCAGATGCACCCAATTCACATTTGTTTTATCATTTTTGTAAAAAAATATGAATAAAACATATAGCTTGAAATGCGTTTGTTTGTCATTTTAATCTTCGGTCAAGTTCCAATTTTACAAGTAGATACGTACGTGCAGTGCATACTTACCTAGCCCAGCTTTTATGATCCGGTTTTTGTAGTAAGGAAAACATGAACGATTAGAACGAGAAAACATTGATAGTCAACTCTTAGCTACCGGTAGATCTCCGTACTAAATAGGTAGTTGATTAATGTCATGCCATTAGCTTAAATATAATAAAAATGTTTATGTGTTAATTTCCCAGCACATTCAATTATTAGTTAATAATTTATAAAGTACAGTATAATAAAGTATAGCAAACGTGTAGTAACGTATGGTGTTGATAAAAGTCTAGCAATACAAAAGGTCCTTACCTTCAAAATAAAATAACAAAAACAACTTTTAACATTTTTTTCTTGCGTACCTTCTTCTTACTTAACTGATTACCCGCATTGTATTAAAATTGTTATAATTTGTTTTCGTCAATCAATCAATCTTGATTTTAATAACGGTTTGAATCTGCCGCGCTTTATTTATTCTAATCGCAAACCAAACGCTTTGAAATGCAGGAACAAAACGCGAGATGACAACTACACTTTGTGACAGTACAGGAAGATAATCTTGCTATATTGAAAAGGTCCTGAAAAGATAACTACTTGTTAAATGCTATTGAACATTTCGATATTTCCGGTTACATAATTGATACCAAAATGTAATGTAGTTTAAAGGAGACGTAAACATGAAATTTATAACTGAAAATAAGATGATGGTGCTATGAAAAATTATCTATGGGTTAATTTATAAGGGCCGTACTAAACTAACCAGCCGAAGGGACTAGGCGAATCCGCTATTCCATAATTAGGATGACGTGATCTTCCACGGTACATACCTTAAACTCACGAGGTAGTAGATTTTATCAATTTATTCACTGCTTTGTCTGAGGAGACTACGAGATATTTATAACAAAGACACAAAGACGAGATTAGTGTCCGTAAAACTAAACAAGTGTTTAAATCTAGTTTAAATGAATCGTTTTTTTTTAGTTATCATAATGGGTGAAGCACAAGAATTGAATCTGGAGTCCTGGATGAACGATCTCCCTGAACAACTCAAAGATACGCCATTCATATATCTTGCAATACCAGGTATTTCTTCTTATTCAATCTTTTCGTTATTATATTAAATTAAGTAACATTATAATTATGGTTGATATTCCAGTTTTACCTTGACCTGAATATAGTTGGGAAAGTGATTATTTACTAAATCCTGCACTAACAAACTGAATGTTTATTAATAGTAAAACAAAGGTATTGTACCATTTTTTGTCCACAAGTATATAATTTGTAACAAAATTAAGTAGGTAGGTATTTTAATTTAAATAAGTGTTTTTCAAAAAAAGCATAATGTTGAAATTAAGGCTGTTCATAAATGTTTTATTACGTTTTATTCTAGGAAGTCATGATTCAATGACATATGGCATCAACCGGTCAAGTGGGCTGGCCCCCGATGCGGAGCCGATCATGCACAGACTGTACCCTCTGTTCCGAGGTACGATCATACGCTGGACCGTAACGCAGGCCCTAGATACCATGCAGCAACTTCTCATTGGCATTAGGTACAACATTCACGTAACGAAATTAATTATATCGCAATGCATTGGACTTGAAATTTTGATATTTTGCACAGAAAAACAATAAATATTTAAGATAATTTATAAATCTTGGCTGAATTATTAAGTAAATTGAAACATTAATTTTGGAGTATGTAAAGTATAGACAGATGAACATTGCGGGCCTTCGGCTGATATTTCTCCATAAATGATCACACTAACAGGCAAAAATGACCCTGTTATTTTCGCTTGTCACAATATTTAGGTATTCACTTGTTGTCTTACTATTACTACATTACATATTGAAATATGACTACTTGATAATAATACAAGTAATAATATACCTTCTAAAGTTTGTTTACAATAAATATGCTAGCAGAAAATTGTGATGCATTACATTACATTAAGAATTTAGTACAATAGTTATGTAACTTAACACTGCTCATAATAATTATGACATGCAAAAACTACTTTATAATACACATAACAGTCTATAATTATTTGCAATCATAATAGTTGATAATATTTCCATATCTGGTTGTCATACATTTATGTAAAATATCATCTTATTTGTATTGTGACAATAATACACCTCTTATCATCATTTGCTATACAAGTTAATAACTATGTATTACATTATATTTAACACAGCAATAGTAGCACTAAAGTTGAAGAATATATGTATGTCTGTATGGAAGTTGTGAAGATAGTCTTAAAAGTTCTAAACTTCATTAAGGTCACCTTACAGCAAAAAAAAATGTTAAACCCAGTTTACATACATGCATAACATACATACCGTCACTCCTCTTTCCCATAGAGGTAGGCAGAGACTGCTTTTGTTCCACTTGCTGTAATCCCAATATACCTTTTTGCTTCATCCACATTCATCAATCTCTTCACACAATGCCTAATGTCGTCGGTAGCCGGGGGGAGGGGGGGGGGGGGGTCTAACCTGAAAAACTTGAACAAAACAAAATGTAACATGCTAAACCCTAAATCTAGTTTTTTTAAACACAAATGGTCTTTGTAAAATGTAAAATTAAGCATGTTACAGGTTCCTTGACGACTTGGAAAGTGGCATTACTAGTTAGTTGCTGATAGCTTCCCAAATTATTTCCAGGTATTTTGACCTGAGACTGGCCACCAAAACCAACTCTGATCAGTTCTACTTCACCCACGGCTTGTATGCTGGAGAGATATCCACGGCCCTGGAGCAAGTCAAGCAGTTCGTTGACACGCACCCCGGAGAGGTAACACTTTACTTTATAATTTACTTTGTGACATTCATTTTGCCAACTTTTAACTTTTGACTCTGGTACAGAACTATCATCCAAGCTAGGCCTTTGTGGACACCTTGGTTGGACTCTGCCGGCCTTGCTAGAAAAGTATTAATCTCTGCTTTTTAAGTTTGTTCCTGACACATCCCTATTAATAAGTTTTTATTTATGATCAGATTCAAACCTTCACCATTGTGTGAGGATTGCTTGAAAATCGATGACTTGTCCCATATGTTGATAGAATGTGCCCGGAATTTAGACCTAAGAAGCAGAGTGTCCATGTATAATGGCCAGGTGGATTGCTGGCTAGCAGAGCCATTATCAGATAAGGCAATTAGTGTACACCATTTCGTTGATTTGTCCCTGGAATAGAGAATTGTGTGGGCACCCATGAGGCTGACATGATCACCTGGAGTGACGAAAGCCTCGTCAAAAATCAGAATTAAAAAAAAACTTGGTTCTGCAGTCTGAACTGAACTAAGGTGAATGCGCGGCGCGTTATTACTACTAAGTGTGAATCGTACCAAGTTACTTTAACGATAACTATAGCCATAAGCGATGAGTTTGATTTATACTTGACAGAAAACCTATAAAATAAGTGTTATAATTTGGTTATGATTAAAATTATCGTTAAAGTCACTTGTGCAACTCACATTTAGTAATTTTGGAAATGTGCTCATAAGTCATTCTTACTTAAATGCGTTGCTCTTCGCTACAACCAAGCATCGTAATGTATCGGTATCCAATTAATTCGTATTCTTCTTAATACGAGCAAAGTTTTAATGCTAATATCAACTCCACACATTTCTTTAATCTTACCGTGTGATGCAAAATTCAAACCCTAGTAATAAGTATCAACACTATGCTTAAAGACATCGTCAGTACGTTTTCTATAATACATATAAAATTGATCCACTGCAGAGCAAAGGCCTCTGGATCTTCTAACGAAGCTCTCCGTCGGGCACAATGTCATACTGTCTTTTATACAAACCTTTGCTGTGTCCAAAATGTCCCGCCGTCTCCTTCTCAGTCTAACTTATCCCTGGCCACCGTCTGTAAGTTTTTCGTTTCTTTTTTTTTCAGGTAGTAATCCTCGACTGCCAGCACTTCTATGGGTTCACGCCGGGAGACCACCAGCGCCTGATGCGGTATTTGCTTAATCTGTTTGGAGCCAAACTCGTACCAAGACAGCTGGATCTGCGCAGTGTCACTCTCAACTCGCTCAACAGGTTGCGCCAACAGGTTAGTCATTTCAGACATCTCCCTTTCTCTTATAGTCTCGCCATGTAAGTTTAACGAAAGTTAAACTGGAATTTTATTCATAATTACACAAACGGATAACCCACGTAGTTATAAAAGTCGAGTGATGCTCGACATGTTTCGGACTAGTTCGTAGTCCATCCTTTTGGAGCGCGTGCCGGCACGCACGGTGTCTCACGGTAGTTTCATGTTGAAAGTGGAATTTTATTGTTTGCGAAGAACAGATATTCGTCTATAGTCAAAATCCTAAATGTCAACTTACAAAAATCTTTTATTTAACTTGACCTGTTTGATTTTTTTTTGAGGCAAATCTTGACAAAATTTGACCCACTTTTATTGATCCCTTTTCCACCTATACGCCCACAGTCATGCTAAACGTGGCCATAGGTCTTGTTACCTTAGGCTCTGTCTCTGTAAGGGATAGAGACGTGTGTTATGCATCTATTTATCGATCGGATTGCCTTGAAATTTGGTACACCTGTGAAGGACGGATGATAATTACGAGTACTGTCAGTAAAAAAAGCTTGTATCAATTTTTTTTTTTTCCCAGATCATCGTAGTATACCGCAACCAATCGGTGTACGCGACCAGCGAGTTCTGGCAGCCGCAGATGCTGCCGTCGCCGTGGCCGCAGCAGGACCGGACCGAGGGCCTCATCCGGTTCCTGGAGAACATCAAGCGGCATCCCGGCACCGGCTTCGTGCACCAAGCCGTGCTCACGCCGACGTCGTCGTTCATTGTGCTGAGGTACGCGCGCGATCTAAGTTACCACTCGATAGTCCTGTATAATGTCTTTCGATAAATTACCAAATTTTGAGCGAAAACAGTATGTTGGTTACAGTATTTTTAAATTATGAGAGTTCTAGTAAAATGTTACAAAATGTTATGTGCAAGTAATAATAATAATATCTTAATGTCTTGGGACAATTGACACTAATTGACCTAGCTCCGAACTAAGCAAAGCTTGTAATATGGGCACTAGACAACGGATAAACATACTTATATAGATAAATACATACTTAAATACATATTAAACATCCAAGACTCGAGAACAAACATTCGCATTTTTCATACAAATATCTGCCCCGACCGGGGATCGAACCCGGGACCTCAAGCTTCATAGTCAGGTTCTCTAACCACTGGGCTATCCGGTCGCAAGTCACTTTGCAAACGGCTGTCTAACAAAAGATTTTTAGATCATCTAGAATATTAAATCTATAAATATAGGTAGTAGGTAATATTGGTAAAATTTCTCATGTTTGTATCGCCAAATATTCCTAATTAAAAAGTGCAGCGTAATTCGACGTCCAACAACAATTTTAAATTCCAGGTGGACGTCAAACCTCCGAGCGAAATGCGCCGCTCCGGTGGTCAAAGAGGTGCTGCCGAGGTTGGCGGAGTTCTCCCCGGGGCCGCCGGCCGACCGCGCCGGCCGCACTCCCGTCAACGTGGTCATCGCCGACTTCGTCGACATGGCCGACGCCATCTTCCCGCGCACCATCATCGGCCTCAACGCCAAACTCTTGCGGAACACAGACATAGTCTATCACAACTACGGCTGAGACCGAACGATCTCAAAACTTGTACCTGCTTTAATAAGTTTTATTTTTAAGATCAATTTTTATACTCTACAGTTTTCTGTGATATCCCTAAGTAATAATATCAATCGATTCGCATAGTTTATTTTTGTGAACAATGTCTTCGAATATCGAATTTCAGTGATAATCACTTGCTGCCTTATGTTGTACAATAAATTTATTTTACAAAACGTAACTATTTCACACTTTTATCCTTATAAACTTACATAGAAGTTTTTCCGAACACGTTATTACAAAATTCGTCGAGTTTTATCCTTTTACACAGGTCTTTGAATGACCATTTTTGCGTACGGGATCCGCCCTCGCTTCTGTCGTCAAGCGGTGCGAACAACTTGTCGGATAATTCATCGGATATTTCTATAATTCTGCAAATTTTATCCAATCGAGCCAAATCGTCTAGTGAATAAGTCAGGTCGGTGATATTTATTATCTGGGATTTTTTCTCAAGCATTTGGAACGAGTTCTCCGAGCCCGACACGCTGGCACTGTCCAACTTATCATAAATGTCTTGTTTACTTCTGTACGTTTCGTTGTTGCTTATTGTGGTTGCAGTATTAACAGGACTGACACACAGCGATGTCATTTCAGACACTATCTTGATTGAATCATGAGAATTACTTCCCTCTTCTTCTTGATTTCTAGAAATATTTTCATTCGCATCTTCACAGTAGTCGCCTACGTGTGATATAACTGTCTTACTCTCGTTTGTGTTAGTTTTTAATCTAGTTTTGTCATTTCCGTTTTCCATTAGGAAAATGTTTCGTCGCTTCAACTTGTCATCGACAGTTTCTATTTTGGATAACTCTCTATTTAATAAATCAGCAGTTAATAGTTTAATGTCTTCCAGATCGACGGTATCAACATCATTTATACTGCATTTTTTAAATAATTCTTGAGATTTATCAGCATTGTCGAACTCTACATATAACTTTGAAGATGTAATCACAGGTTCCGGATTTTCACTCACAATTTGAATCATTTCTGCGATATGCTTTTCATTAATGTTATCATTATCATCGAAAATACTGCTATTTACATTACTAGTACTACCTAGGTTTTCTTCTAAATTGCTATCCGTATTAGAAACCTGGGTATTGTTCTTCGTAGAATTTGGTATTTGAATATTATCCCAAGAAATGTCGTTTGTACATTTAACTGTATTCTTAGATTTAAAAGGAATATTACTCTTTTCACAGGTTTGAAATATTTTTTGTAACACAGTAAAATTTTCAGTTTTATCACCAATAGGTGCATCTACTTTAGACAAATCTTTGGAAGGATTTTCATTCATCGATATATTCAGCGACTCTGTTTTACCTGTATCGTTGGATTTAGCACAAATATTGGAGGATTTAATTAGTCCACATATTTCGGCAGAGAGATTGCTTTTTCTTTCTTCATTGTTGGTTTCAAAACTATCTGCAACTGCTTTTTCTTCACTTGCAGTTTTTTCTTTCGATTGATCTTTATTTGCATTAGTAAATGATAAGTAATTTGTAATTTTTTCGTTTTCCGGTACATCCTTTGTGGATTGTCTATTGCCCAAAGAGTTCGAAATTGGATTTTCAGTCTCTTTTGATGGTCTTCTCGTTGATAGAATAGATAAATTAACGTTCGAATATCCTCTTTCAGTTATCCCTCTAAAAGGACTTTTTATTACTGATCGGAATGATGATCGGGTGTTTGGAAGTCCTTTTTCATTTAACCCCCTTGAAGGACTTTTTACTCTTGTCCCAGATGAATTCATATTCAAATTTTCTTTTCGAGTAGAACCAATGAAAGGATTTTTTAGTGATAGTGACAATCCAGATGAATGTGCTTTTAAATTTTCTTTACCAATTATCTTCTTGGAAGGATGATTGTTCAAATTTTCCATGTCAGTTATAGCTTTTGAGGAAATTCTGGTTGTTCCCTTGGATAAATCGATGTTTGAATTTTGTTTCTCAGTTGTCTCTTTTGAAATATTTACTGTATGATTTTGAAATGAATGTACTTTAAAAGCTTCTTTATCAGTCATCCCTCTTAGACTACTTCTTATTGTTGATCGAGATAAACGGCTGTCTAAATTTTCTTTGTTTGTTGCTTCTTCTGAAGGACTTATTGCCATACAAGGTGAATTTAGAACTTTGGTTGAATATTCGTTTGCAGTTATTTCTTTTGTAGAACTTCTTATTTTCAACACAGATGGATTTTCCGCTTCCTTCTGTTCATCTGAAGGACTATTTGCCGGAACAGGTTCATATTTTTTTGTACATGGCTGAAACAGGTCTTCAGTGCTGTTCATTATTCTGGACAATTCTTGTTTAACCGAGTCTAAACGTTCTTGCGCCTTAACACGTTCTTGATAAATCTGTTTAATTACTTCGCTGTTTTCTTGTAAGTTAATCTTGTCGTTAACTGAACTGGATTTACCAAATTTATCAATTAAAGACCTGAATGCGTTTGTGTCATCAACCGTGACGCTTCGTTTAAATTTACTAGCTTCAGAAACATATGGCGATAAAGGTCTTTGAAATGGCCGTGAGACTGATCTGGCCTCACAAGACTCGCTAGGGCTTAGCGAAAATTTGGAGATCGACATGGAATCCACAGCTACATGTTTCTTGTCTATTTGTTCGCTGTTTGACTTCCAAAATATAGGTCTCACGTACGTCATTTTTGTTAAAGGTGTAGAAATTAATGAGCGTTGTCTCTCCAAGTACAGAATGGTGTCCACGATGCGACAGGCGTATGAAAATTCGTTTTCGTACCAGCAAATGATTTTAAAGAAGTTAGGTCTCAGTTGTAGGCTCGAGTCGACATCCACAGTGCAAGAGTGACTGTCCCCGATGAAGTCAGAGGACACAGCTTGTTCTTTAGACACTTGTATTATGTCCAGCAAGGCTGGATCTTTTACTTTTTCTATGCATTCTGTGATCTCCTTCAAAGTGGTGTTTTTATTTAATCTGTGAAACGTTAATTTTTCATCATACTGTTTTATAGCAGTCTATACTGCGTCCGAGCTAACGAGTTAATATAGCGTTTTCTCTGTTGCACAATTGTATGCAAATGAAAAGGACAAGAAGGTCGGTGGGCGTAAACATTTGCACCTCAATGCTACCAGGCAGATGACAGTATAGGTTAAAAACTTGAGTAAATGACCTGTTGCATGTGTGAGCAATGTGTGCGAATAGACAAATTGACGTTCCAAATCAGAAATATGCACACTACTATACAACAGGTCATTTACTTAAGTTTTTCACAAAAAATATAAAGCAAATACAGAAAGAGGGCGGCGGTTGGAGTCTTTTGCAGAAAGTATAACGCGTCCGCACCGTACTAGAGACAGATGTTGACTGAAATTTGTATCATCATATCACTGACCAATTGGATGCTTTCCGAGTTTTCTAGCACTAACTCGTTATCTGGGACGCAGTATACACACACATGTGATCATGGTCAATATACTTGGGAGCAAAGAAATCGAGCCACCACTTAGGACCTCAACATCATCGGGATCATCGCAAAAATTGCATGGGTGGATCGATTTCTTTGCTCCCAAGTATATTTAATATGTAGGTACGTCTGGACTAGGATGGTCATACTTTTATTTCGCTCATTAACTCGCGCAGCGTTGAGTCCTGACAGAGCTAAAGATTTTTTATCTACATCCATATTATAACTTCCCTACAATATGTTCAGGAACGATTAGCAAATGGCGTACATTAAGAAACCTGTATCTGTGGTTGTATTGTAATGTTTACATTAGAGTATCAATATCGATACTCTAATTACATTCAAATTTCGGACATCTTAAATAACATCTTAAATAATCTTAGAATTTAAGAAAAAAATATAAATGCCAGTCATTTCATCTGTTTCAAACTTTCAAAGAACAGAAAATAATGTTACCTACGTATTTTGATGTGAAAATAGTTTGTTGTAGAAAACTTATAATATGAATGTAGATCAACTTATGTATGCGACTGTACATAATTAGGCATTAAAACACCCTTGCAATCTTTATGAAACTCAGCTTAGCTTCGTTTCATAAAACCCCACTCGTGTTTTAACGCCTCTCATTATGCTTCAGCCACATAAATAACTATTATGAAACGAACAAGGGCGTTACTGGGTGGTAATAATGACCTGATGCAGAGATCTAGTACAGACACGTTGACGATGGGCACCCGGAAGGCGAGCCCGGCCAGCTTGTCCCGCACGGCTGGGATGATCCTGCCCAGGGCCTTGCACGCGCCCGTCGCCGCCGGGATTATGTTCTGATGTATGCTGCGGTGGTCCCGCCAATGCTGGTGACAGGTTAACACGATAACACGTCCATACATACATACATACATAAATCACGTCTTTCTCCCTTACGGGGTAGACAGAGCCTAAGGTGACAAGACCCAAAGGCCACGCTTAGCATGATTGTGGGCGTATAGGTGGAAAGGGGAATCAAAATAGTGATGGATAGATAACACGTACGGTCGGCCAAATAAGTCTACCACTTTTCATCCAACTTCCTATCACATGAAAGTATCGCTAAAGTCGAACTTTCAAGTCGACAGCCCCGTCTTATCGACATTATAATATTGTGACGTGCCTTAACCTTAGTTCTAGATCACATATTTACATTCCGTGTGCTCTTAGAATGTCATTCGGGTGTCTTGCTATCTCACTCACTCTTATGAGTTTGATACTTGAATCGCGGTGTGGGACGACCGTGGGGTCCGAGAGGTGCGGGCGGCAAGAGCTTCCGGCTGTTGTCCTACCCCGCGACCCGCAGCCGCAAGGGCGAGGGCTCATTTAAGCAGTCGGTCTATAGCGAATTCATACGCGGTAGTCACTGTGCTGTGACCCACCTTGCCGCGTATGCAGAGTCCATCGAGAGGCTTGAGCGATGGCGTCATGGCGTGTATGCTGGTGACGAATCCCTCGCCGACGCCGAACTCGTCCTGCAGCAGCTTGATGATCGGCGCCAAGCAGTACAGCGTGCTCGACGTGCAAGACACCACCTTCCCATCTGCACACACCCAAGGGTTAGGTACCTACCGGGACATGGCAACACTAGATACCTGGGCCCTTTAGGCTACGCAACTGCAATCCTCTGGTGTTGCGGGTATCCGGGCGATGGTGCAGATTTACATTCGGTGATCCCCTTGCTCATTTTCCACCTCAAAAAAAAATGCAGCAACCAAAAAGGCATATTTGTTTGACTTCCTAGTAAAAATTACACTCACTTGACTGAGTCTCAGTTTGCTCTAAGCTATTTCGGAAAACGGAAGCTTAAGGAAACCATAACTCTGAACAACTGACTATCACCTGGATTGATTCTGTCTTGGTTGACGCCCAGGATCAGCATGGGAACGTCAGAACTGGGCGCTGTCACCAGCACACGTCTGACGCCGTCGCTGGCGAGGTGGCCCTGGAAACGAGGAAGACGAGGTTGTAGATCAGCGGTCGTCACACTTTACTAGCCAAGGGCCACAAATGACAATGTGGGTACCAAGGCCGGGCCGCAGAGTATGTGAAGGAGCTTCAAGAGCCTTTGCACACTCTTATAAATACGAAAGTGTCTCTGTCTGTCTGTATGTTACCTCTCTACGCTTAAACCACTTTGCCGGGCCGCAGAAATAACGCCCGCGGGCCGCTATATGACGACCACGGTTGTAGATGCTTGTTGTATACCTAAGATACATCAGACCACAGTCACACGTCATAATCAGCCTATCGCAGTCCACTGCTGGACGTAGGCCTTTCCCAAGGGGCGTCATTGGACCCGCCCGATCGTCGACTTTTTTTGCATCCAATCATCGCCAGTCGCCCTTCGCAGATCGTCGCTCCATCTGGAGGCATCACCTGGGGGGCTTTGCGTCCACCGAGACGTGGTCTCCACACCAGAGTTCGTCTCCTTAAGCTATCTGTGACTGATGTGACGTCGGTCACCTTGGTTCTCTGACGGATTCCATTAGTCTCATTCAAATTAAAAATAACTGTAAGTTTCCATCAAGTAGTTTCTGGCTATGAGTTTATTACAAAGAGGTAGGTATGTAAACATCGTTGTCGCAGGACTCCGTGCAAGGTCCATCTGAGTTGCTACTACCGTCTTACCCGGGAATCCTGCCTCAAGCAGCAGTGCGCTGCTGTGTTCCGGGTGGAACATGAGTATTTTATCTTAACCCTTTGGCTGGTAACGCATCTGTAATTCTCTAGTATTGCGTTTGTCAATGGGAGGTGGTGATCACTTACCATCAGGCAATCGACTTGCTCGTTTTCCACAGTATTTTATATATTTTTTAAACCCGGGAACGCGCAAGGCTTCGCATCTGGTCGCGCGCGGCTGGGCTGTAAAAAAATTACCACCAACCGATGCTTTCTCCATACTCGTGAACATTCCAGAAGCTTCGATCACGTATTGCACGCCTGCCTTCTGCCACGGGATATCGCACGGCGCTTTTTGATGAAACACCATAATTGAATGATCTGGAAGAACCCAAGGTAAGCACTTAATTTTACAATGATTCTACACATAGGTTAACAACGACTCTAAACTAAGAAACTAAGCTTACAGCGGCGGCAATTGTAAGTACGTATACGTCTCGCAGGGTTGATATTTCAGATTAATAAATAAGCCCTGCAAGTAGACTTCGGCTTGAGGTGTCTCTTTGAGAATTTCTGTATTTCGATATTTCGAGTCTAGATTGGTTTCTCGCGGTGAATGCGTTAGCTAAAACTAACTTGCTACCTTGTTAATTACTCAAACACATGTGCAAGGCAGCTACGCGAGTGCGGTATGCCTGCAGGTTTTGAAGCGCGTTAACATCTCACATCTTAATAACTCACTGCCCCGACGCATATATGCGTTTTCGTGACTTTCGCCCAGTGCTGCTGTGCTATTAGGTATAATTTTACAGGCGTTAGAACGCACATATCATACCATTAATTTTAATTGCATTGCCTTCATATGAAACGTTTCCATTGTATTTTCCATGCGTGGAGTCAAATTTAATTAAATAACAGATGTATGATAGTTCGATAGCTGGGTCGTTGATTGCTGAGATCTGCAAAAATATTCTAGTTTTATGGTTAGTAATAATGAAAAGCTGTGATGTGACATAATTTGGCTGGGGCAGTACTGAGCCCCCAGATCAAGCTTATTTTTTGTGAGTTAGATAGATGGGTTCATAATATTTTCGTGGTCATACATAAGCATAAAAAATCGGATCAGTCTGCAGAATATACAGTGGCCTCAAAAAGCATCCTCATAATTCATTTATCAAGGACAGGCGGTGATAATCTTCAAAATCTTACTTCTAAATCAGGATGCTGACAGCAAGTCCTAAATATTACTCTGCCAATACGGCCAAAGCCGTTTATCCCAACGTTTATAACCATTCCTAATAGAATTGCACAAAATAATTTACTTAGCAGAATTTTCAATTTGAAACTATAATAATATTAAACAGAATAGTAGACGTCATATTTTGAAAATACCGCTTTCAGTAAACAACACTGACATGGCACCACAGAATAATAGTCCCTATTTGAAAATGGTAATAGTGTTCTACTCAAATAATTGTGTTACCATGTATCTAATCACTATGGATGCATTAAACCGGTATTTGTCGGTTGTTGTTAAAACTCATCACACACGATGAAACGTAAAAACAAATCAGAAGAATTATTTATTTAGTATCATATTCAATTTTAATTTTGTTTATTTTCACATTTTATACAGCTATGTTTGTTAGAAAAAAAAACCAAGACTGTTCTTGGCAAGCCTCGTTATCATCAAAGATTAATCGAAGTGTAGACAATATAATCCTCACAATAATTCATATTAGGTAAATTCAATCTTATTAGATTCCAATTTGTTTTCCTTTATGCTTTTTGATGAGACTGGAAATGAGTAACCCTCCATGCAACGTCATTGAATTTGACTGATTTGTTGAATTGTAAAATGAGAATGTTTTGACTCTTTGACATAAAGTGCCTACTGATCAGTCTGTAAAAAATTGTATCTCTGTGACTCATTGATCTTCTGGAATCCGCCCCGCCTACAATTCCTCGCAGACGTCCTTCGTCTGACATTTCTAAACTCCATCTTGTGAGCGGCGTACGTGCCCAGTGTCACTTAACTATTTCATCTTAAACTTTATTCCGGTAAGTGTTTAAAATAATTTCCATTCTCTTTTAATTTAGTTGTTATTAAATTAAACCATTACTTCAACAAATAAGCTCGTTTATATCTCAATGTCAGTTAACAACTACCCGTTTACATCATCATTCTGTAACATTGCCTTACTTTTTAAATACGTGTCCAACTTTATACAGACGTGTGTCACCATTCAAGAACTGAATAAGTTGTTTCTTATTACTAAGTAATAAAGTAATACGTTTAATTAATATCGTATTGTTTGCTAATTCGCCGCTAGTGACTTTGACCTCTACTCGTCCTCCAGGTGCCGGTAACGAACTAGTGATACACTGACACCGGTTTGAACCGTCTTATATATGTTTTTTAATAATATGAATAAAATAATTACAAGATGTATGTCCCTGAGACCAAGGTCACGGCCGGTCAAACTAGAATCACTGACATTACTATTTATTGTTTGAAAACTGATTGTTACATTGACTTTTTAACCTCTGCCTGCTATCAAGATATTATGAAACTTTTATAACTACCTTTAAATACATTAAGTAAACATCTGGTTTCATCACCTCCTTGTCAGATATTATTTGTTATTTTAAGATATAATAATCTATTTCAGTTAAATAGACATGCAGGGTAGCTATTGATTCATTCCGTCAATAGAAGTACCCCAAGTATAGTCTTATGTAAGAGAAATTGGTCTATTCCCACTAGTTGCATTATTTAAATTCAGATAAATTCAGATAGTAAAAGTAGTGGGAATTAGTTTCTCCCAGTAGGCAGTTCTGTTTTACAATAAATGAACTAGTGTGAATGGTTTTTATTTAATTATTTTGAAATGTTATTCATAGCACAAAACAAATTTATTTTTTTGCTCGACTTGGCGGGGGAGCTGCCGTGCCCCCAGACTTCTTTGGAAAAACTAATTCCCACTAGCATCCAGAAACCTTTTGAATAATGGAACTAGTGGGTATAAAATATCCCACTAGTTCTATCAATAGAACTGTCAGTGGAGCTACTTGTATCGAATATGTGTAAATAAATGTTTCTCTCTCTCTCTCTCTCTCTCTCTCTCTCTCTCTCTCTCTCTCTCTCTCTCTCTCTCTCTCTCTCTCTCTCTACTGGGAATAGACCAATATTTTATTTTTAGACCCATATTTCACTGCATTAACAGTCCTTAGTGGTTATTATAGGTATTTCATGCTATTCCAGGTTTTAATAAAATTTTCCTGTTCACAGCAAACATGTCGAAGATTGGTATCAACGGATTCGGCCGCATTGGTCGCTTGGTGCTCCGCGCGTCCATCGAGAAGGGCGCGTCGGTGGTTGCCATCAACGACCCCTTCATCGGCCTGGACTACATGGTCTACCTGTTCAAATACGACTCCACCCATGGACGTTTCAAGGGAACCATCGAAGCTCAGGACGGTCAACTTATAGTCAACGGCAACAAAATCGCTGTATTCTCAGAGCGCGACCCCAAAGCCATTCCCTGGGCTAAGGCTGGTGCTGAATATGTTGTAGAGTCCACTGGTGTCTTTACCACCATCGCTGCTGCGTCTGCTCACTTGGAGGGTGGTGCCAAGAAGGTCATCATCTCGGCCCCCAGCGCTGACGCTCCCATGTTCGTCGTCGGCGTTAACCTTGAAGCGTACGACCCGTCTGCTAAGGTCATCTCCAACGCGTCTTGCACCACCAACTGCCTGGCTCCCCTGGCCAAGGTCATCAATGACAACTTCGAGATCATTGAAGGTCTGATGACTACTGTCCACGCCACCACCGCCACCCAGAAGACCGTTGACGGTCCCTCCGGCAAACTGTGGCGTGACGGCCGTGGCGCCCAGCAGAACATCATTCCCGCCTCCACTGGTGCCGCTAAGGCTGTAGGCAAGGTCATTCCCGCTCTTAATGGCAAGCTGACTGGTATGGCATTCCGTGTTCCAGTAGCCAACGTGTCCGTTGTTGACTTGACCGTCCGCCTGGCCAAGCCTGCCAGCTATGACGCTATCAAGCAGAAGGTGAAGGAAGCCGCTGAGGGACCCCTGAAGGGCGTGCTCGGCTACACCGAGGAACAGGTTGTGTCCTCTGACTTCATCGGAGACACTCACTCCTCCATCTTCGACGCCGCCGCCGGCATCTCCCTCAACGACAACTTCGTCAAGCTCATCAGCTGGTATGACAACGAGTATGGTTACTCAAGCCGAGTCATCGATCTCATCAAGTACATCCAGACCAAGGATTAAAATAGCTTTTAGAGACCTATGTTAACATGCCGTTTATCGGCGATTTTGTTTTAAGTTTTAAATGAATGCAGTGTTATATCCTAAATTATTATGCTACTTTGAGAGTAGCATTTAAGCATGTGTAATCTATTGTTTGTTTTGTGCATAAAACACGAATATTAATGTATGTAATATCAGTACACTTGAAATTAAAACATTAAAATAGATTAAAAATTGTATTTTGTTTATAACTCCCAAGATACCTAATCTTTACATATTAAAGTGTCTAGCAAAGAAAATTGACATGACATGTTACAGTAACAAGAAAAAAACAATTCTCTTAGTAATTGTGTACCAGTAGCTAAGAATGTATACATGTACTGATTTTTACCCGTGACAACGGAGAAGGTATATATGCGTTTAGGTTGTTTGTTAGTCCGCTAACGAATGTTCCCATTTGTCTTGAGAACGGTTGAACCGATTTAGATGCGGTTGTCTGCATTAGGTTCGTATTGATGTGAGTAGTTGGGTCGGGCAGTGCTGGTTATTTTATTACATAGGTACCAAAGGAGTGTAATAGGCATAAACACGTCTTCCTTATACACACGACGACTAACAAGACCTAAGATATAATAGAATAGAACTGATAACACTTCATTGATTCCAATTAATCTTTCAATACTTTTCACTCAGTCTGATTACGTGTAAATAATCACGCCTTACTTTCGTGCATCGGTTTTATGTCTATCTTTTCCATACAGTATAATTAACATTTTGAGAACAAAGTTCCTAATTAATACTTTGAGCCATTTCTAGTGTTTCAGGCAAAATACTCTTTAGCCAGCTTGTTCCTCCTGATATTTACAATTTAAGTAATCTAACTGTAATTTGTAACTGTAGTCTGTTTTGATATCAAGAAAACACAGTGCTAAAATCTCACTTTCCTCTTGTTCGACAGGTCCTTACTGCGCACATAGGACAGTCTCAATTTTCCACCTGGACCTTTTATTGTGCTATTTCGTTTAATTTATTTTCAAAGAACCTCTTAAATACATTCCAATGAAAGCAACTAGACGGCGCTAGTAGTAAAAAGATTATTTATGGTTAATTTGTCTGCCTCAAAAGTTTCAAAGGCTTTGTTTTTTTATTTTGTTTAGTTATAACTTTAACTTTATAATAACTTCCTTTTTTTAAATTCAATATTTGATATAAATGCGCACAAATTCAAATTGATCACAATAACATTTTTCATGTTGGTAGTTCTTGTTACTTAGTTGTTTTATTTCGCACGTCATGAACTGAAACCGGTATTGGCCGTAATGAATTCACATATCGCATCACTAATAATTATGATGGCCGCACGTCGTCGGTGGGCAGCTGTCACTACACTGACAAATTCGACTGCTTCGTGTAAATTTGTGTGATGAACGAGTTTCAAATCGTTTTATTTCCAGAATGAATATGGTGTATATCAATAGATAATGGATATTTTTGCTGCCCATTTTAATGTTAACGTAATATATTGTGTATAAGCTAGCTAACAGTGTTGTTTTTGATATAATGGAGGATCTCAATTTGACAGAAACCGAAATGAGATATTTCGGTGATTTGTTTTTATGTTGTGACGAGGAATCAAATGGGAAAATACCAATTTTAAAAGCAACGGAACTATTTAGATCATCAAATGTATCTAACGACGTCCTCAAACAGGTAATATTTGCGATACTTCAGGAGTTTGAAGTGATAATAGAATAATGGTGAAGGAGGTACTATGTGCACTAATTATATGTTACAGATCATGGATATAAGCGTGGCTCCCTGTAACTCGACCTCGCTGAATCATATGAACAGGAAACAGTTTTATTCAGCGTTAAAATTAATAGCAGCTCATCAAACAAATTTGGTATTGAAGCCAGACCTGTTGTCTACGCCTCAGGATCTGCCTCTGCCGAGGTTTACATGGGCGCTCAACTCTGAAGCGAACGCGGACCTCATACAATTATCTAATTCACCTAAAGAACAACATATCCCCAAGAGAGAAAGAAATTTTGGTAATATTGGAGCTTATGAACCTATTAGACTTTCATCTAATTTGTCTGATAGTGATGTGCCTCAGACACTATCTCATGACAACACAGAGGCGCTTAGCACAGACTCTGAGATGGAGTCTGAAACAATGTCACAGAGGTCTGACTCTCATGGGGTAAGTACTCAGAAATACACTAACCTTTCTACAGTGGTGTCTGATGTATTTTTATATTCAAAATGACAACAAAAATAGAATCTTACATCCTAACACATTGCATCAACAAATCTACAATTTGTGGACACATCAAACTTGTGAAAACAAATACTACTTAAAAGCTTTAACACTTAATTGCATAAAATGAGACCCTGTGAGGTAACATGGGATTAGTTAAAATGTATATCTAGTAATGATTCTAGTGATAAACCCCCTTATTCATAAACACTATAGGCTTCTGCTAACTTAGCAATCCTTTGTCCTTATCTGTGAAAGGTAAATGTCAAAGTGACAAATAAGGACAAACGAAATGACTGCTAAGTTAGCAGAAACCTTCAGAACGTTTATGACCCGTCTGCTCGTTTGCCCCCTCTTTTATAAAAAAAAAAAAAAAAAAGAATAAGGGAGACAGTATATAAGACAAGATGAGCAAATTGAAATTCGCGCTTTTGTGCTAAGAAGTAAGAAAGTAATGATGCTTTTCAGCTTTTTATATTTTATTTGTAAGAAGTAAAACATGGGTTCATGAATTTTATTGTTGTTTTGATGAAATTGTTAAGGAGGATTTAAACCAAATGAGCGATTGCTCATTCTATCAACTTAATAAATAAACAATAGTATACAGCAAAAACAAGGGGTCACTCTCCATACAAATTTGTATTTTTATTATTTGTATTACTTTTGGTCGACGCAATAAATTTGGCAGAGTGGGGATAGAACGAGAGTTCACTTGTTTGGTTTACACCCGCCTTAAGCATTTTCAAGAATACTTGTCAGCTGTTGCAAAGGTATCAATCATTGTTTGCACAATTGCCTATTTGTTATTCTTTTATAAAACTATACATATGTAACATTGAATTTCAATATAATTTCTATATTATTCCAGACCTAAAATCTATTGTGATTATAAAATAACCAATTTGTTTGTTTCATCTATTTAATCAACAAAGTTTTTGATCCACAAGAAAAAAAAAAAAAGTTTTATTTAACTTTGTTTTACAAAAGACTGCTCCTGTAACTAAGCATGGTAATGTTTTAGCAAATATATCCATGGATCTCTTTTTATGTGAGCAAGTGGGAAAGGGATAGATGCCACAAAATCACATCAAATACATAGGTATGAACGAGCATGCTAGGATCTCTGTAGTTAAAAGATGTTATGTCTCAAGGAGATTTTAAATGACTCATAAAACTTAAACATCAGTCTGCATTGTCTATTCACCAACAGTGTCATGTCATTTGTAAATTTATTATCCTGAAGTGACCTTGTCTTTGATGTGGTTAATCCTTAGTTAGCCTATCATTGTTTTGTTCACAAGTTTCCTGCTTTGAAATATTTCTTTTTCGAACTTTACATTTACAAACTATGGTATTATTTAACTGTCATGTTTTACCAAGACTCATGTGATCTTTAATGAAGAAGTTTCCATAAAATTATGAATACACTGTCTGCAGGTTATACACTGTGTGCTATATCTATTTTGTCATAAATTATAAGATACTGGCTGTTAAATTACATGCTCAAACAATTTAGCCCTTGAAGAAACATTTCCATATGTATGACAAATCAAATAACAAACAACAAAAGGGAATTCCCTCAATGGGCTTTTACCATCTGTACAGGAAGAGAATCAACTGATACATTCTATATTTTTTCTTTGCTCCCAGACCAGCATGGAAGAATTTGTATTTTGTTCTAATGTCATATGTCTATCAATAATTTCAGCGGAGAGGGAAAACTGGATCACCTTGGAGCACAGCCAGTGAAAGCCCGACACCAACAAACAGTGTGGCCGAGAGGGTACACCCTGTGTGGGAGCACAGTGCTACCGGACGAGGGGTGTGGCCCGTCAACACAGGAGAAGAGCACACCAGGCTACTAGGTAATTTAAATTGTACATTATTAATATTTATGAAAATTATAATTGATGACACAGGGTCTTTGCCGAGCAGTGGGACAGTATTACGGGCGTAAAAAAATGAAAATGTAGAGTTGTGTGCAGTTGATGATACATTACCTGGTATTGGTATAGATTTATTATAGCGATTTAGAATGGCATATGCAGTTGTATAGGATATAGCTTTGATATAGAAAACTACAGTTACACTTAGTTTAGTAATTTCCAGTAACATATTGGTAACAGAAAAATGTGGTGTTTTACTTGCCTTTTGTATTCTAGTGGTTGGATTGTCTTGACAGTCAGCTAAAAATCTTACATTATAAATGAAGTTATTTAGTAATGCAAAAAATTGCTATAAGTAATTAGCATGTGATACACTAATTAAACTCTAGAGCAGGGGTTCCCAAAGTGTGCGCCGCGGCTCCCTGGTGCGCCGTAGAAAGTAAAGAGGGGCGGGCGCCGTGAGTTCTATCATTATCCGAAACCACAAATATTCGCAGGTACCTATTTGCGCGCGTTTTATTTTTTACTATCTCCCTTTAAGTAGCCTAACCTAACCACTTAGCTAAGGCAGGGCGCCGTTACAAAATACTAAACTTGTAACTGCGCCGCAGGTTGAAAAATATTGGGAACCCCTGCTCTAGAGAGCTTTGTATAAAACTAGAAGCCATGTCCCTAGAGAAACAGCGTACACCTAGCTGACACGAACTGTTAAGAATAAAAAAATATTGTATACCAGAAATGTTTAGGAATTGACAACGCGCATAGCTGGGTAGCACACGTTTCAGGCTTAAAAATGTTTTTTAATGCTATAAAAAGTAACATAGCTTAATGTAGAAAGTACCATAATTTATATTGAGTCTTTTCCACCGCGGAATAGTACAAAATAGGCTAATTCCTTTACCTGTGGGCAACCTAGGGCTCTTCAAGGCTAGAGTGAATAGGCTATTACTGAACCAGTGAGTTACACCTTTGGCCTCATCTGAACCTTCCACCAAGTGAGATAAAGGTCAATCACTGGTCAGTTCGTAGTAAAAAAAAAAAAACCTGCGGGAATTTTGAAAATCCTTGTTTGTTCATCTCTCAATCAGTAATACCTTATGGTAATACTTAGCGGCGCGATTTTGATTTACGGGGTGACTTTAGAAAATAGTTATATTATAATGACGAAATTATTAATTTCTCCACTCCACTCTTCTTTTTTTTATTTTTTTTTTATTTGCGTTTATTGCTTCCTGCCAACCATTCACCGCATACGGACAATATCGATTTTATAGCAATTTTAGAACTATCAAAGTAGCCTCAAAATTATCGAAGTTACCCCCTGTTAATGTATCCTACTTCCTACTAATATTATAAATGTGAAAGTTTGTGAGTTTGGATGTTTGTTACTCTTTCACGCCAGAACGGCTAGACAGATCTGGATGAAATTTGGAACATACATAGATTATCGTCTGGAATAACACATAGGCTACTTTTTATCCCGGAAAATTGCGTAATTTTTGCGGGATAGCGATAAACGAATTCTATGCAGACGAAGTTGCGGGCAACAGCTAGTTATATATATTGTTTTCAGTTTTCATTAGTAACCTTAATTCTCGATGGTATTTAGTCATACATGTACCAGTTCACGTAATTACTGATAGCACTATCTAATAGTTGACACAGCTCAACTACATCATTGATAAAACATTGTTTACAAACTCCTTTTACTTTTCATACATAGTAGGAACTCATTAAAACTATATTGATTATACAATACTCGTACTATATGAGTACATGATACTGCTTGCTATTGATGTGGAGTTAAACTAATGTTATTGATCGATTCAATTCAATGGAAACATACCCTTATGCTGCCATGGAAGTTTCACATACCTGTCAGAAAAGTCGGTTTAAATACTTACCTCTGCTAAATTTTATACCATACATTTAAATGTTGACATACGCTAACAAATGTTTACTTCCATCTAAGTACTACATTTATTATTGTACTACATTATTTATTGTGTTTATTAAATCTATGTTTTTAGTATAATTAGATTAAAACTTTGAATGGGCGTTTTGACGGGATAATGTATAAGTAATATGTATTTAAATGAACCATGTTCTGGATATCGCAGGGCTACATTTTTTTTGCCGCATTAAATAGACATAGGACTTCCATGCTGGTTTGGGAGCAAAGAGAAAACATAGAATGTACCGGTTGCATCTCTTCCCGGGCAGATGGTATAAGCCCATCGAGGAAATGGACGAAAATCATAGGAATCATGTTATAGGCGATGCGGCTAGCAACCCATTAATATACCTAGCCCCACAATCTTGCTAAATGTGGCCTGTAGGTCTTTGTCACCTTAGGCTCTGTCTACCGCGTTAGGGATAAAGACGTGATTTGTGTATTGTATTGTATTGTAGGACTTTATTGGCTCAACCAGTAAAACTGCAAGACGTGGGACTCATTAGCTCTATATTCCTACGCAATGAATTAACCCGCCAATTTATAAGATTTACCCATAGATTAAGTATAATCTATTGCTTTGTTTTGACAAAGCTTTATGGCCTGTACAGTTGGACGCACATGGTTGTTTAACTTTATTGTGTGAATTGACCTCACTTGAATCGAGCTGGTTTGCTTCGCTAATTGCTGTTATTAAAGCGCTGTTATGTTCAGTTCTCTAATTTGATTAGTCGCCGCAGAACTGATATGTTTGACGTATGCCTAAGTACCTACTTAAAACAACGATTTGTATTGTGTTGTGTATTATCGAATACAATTATAATAGTATTTCTATGTCATTCAAACACGTAGAGTGTTACGTTCATTTGATTAATTTTGGGGGAATGACAGACTCATGGTTTCAGATTTTTCAAAGCTCGAATATATCTGAAATGCTTAGCTCAAAACGAATCCCTATCCCTACTAATATTATAAATGCGAAAGTAACTCTTGTGTGTCTGTTACGCTTTCACGCCTAAACCATAGAACCGAAATGAATGAAATTTGGTACAGAGATAGTTTCAGTCGCAGGGAAGGACATAGAATAGTTTTTATCCCGGAAAAAAGTTCCCGCGGGATACCGATAAGCAAATTCTGCGCAAATGGAGTTGCCGGCAACAGCTAGTTGTCAATAAGTTGACACGATCAAGAGCTGATTTTATCAAATTCACAATTTTTCGGCCGCTTTTAACCATTGCCGAGCCAAAGCCCGGGTCAGCGTTTACAAACCCATGCGTATGAATGAAGTGTTTGCTTACAACTTAGAGGAGCTTCTAATCTCACCGTTCCAGTCGGGTATCGGTTTTTCTATTTACTCAGATCAATAGGATGGTACGACAAGCGCTTGCAACTAATTACAACTCTGAAGTCTGGTGAACGCTTGTTAAGGTTCGGTAAGCGTGTAAAGGTGGCTTTGGCATGGATCAAAAGGTCAATGTTATCGTGTGAACCACGCATATCGCGATCCATATCGATGATAATGATATTGGAATACAGTTGTTTTGAAGTCCACGATTCTATCATACCAGTATCACGATAATATTGACCGTGTAATGCATGACATCGATTACATATGTGCAGGTACGGAAGAAGAATCATCGGACCGGCACTCGTCAGAAGAAGAGGGCGAGACGGAAGGCGAGGGGGAGGGGGAGGGGGAGGAGGCCGCCGAGGCCGCCTGGGCCATCAGCGACGCGCAGGCGCAGCACTACGCCGCGCAGTTCGCGCAGCTGCGGCCCGAGCGCGGTCTGCTCTCCGGACACACTGCCAGGTCACTCACTTCGCCTTTTTTAGAGTCTCAACCTCGACGAGTAAGCTCGAATGCAAGATAAAAAATAATAGTATTGAATGATCTTCTGCTTGATATTATCTATAAAGTTTGCTGACGGATTTCTTACTGTATTTCCAGACTATTCTTCGAAAAATCCCGACTGTCAGTGGCAGATCTCCGCAAAATATGGCAACTCTCCGACATCAACAAGGACGGGATGCTGTCTCTGGAGGAGTTCAGCATCGCCATGCACCTGATCGTGCTGCGGCGGAGCGGCGCGCCGGTGCCGGCCGCGCTGCCGGCCGCGCTCGCCCGCGCCGCGCCCGCCACCGACCTCGTCGACCTCGCCGTCGACATGTTCGGCTCCGGCACCTCCGCCGACTTCAACTTCGCGCCCAAACCGGACCCGGACCCCTACGAGCCCAAACCGAAGCCCGAGGAGCGGCAGCCCTCGCTCTCCCCGCCGAAACCCGACGCGCAACTGAACAACAAAGAATGGACCAAGTTCGTCGACTCGCCGACCTCGAGCGTCTCCAGCCCCGGCCCGAAGCCGGTCAATTTCGACTTCCACAAGTCGGCGCTCGAGCGCGACCCGAAGATATTCCACCCGGTCGCGCTGCGCGTCACGCCCGACGCGGCCGCGGACGGCGAGCGCCGGTCGCCGCGCCGCGACGACTTCGCGCACGCCTTCGAGCCGCCGAGCCCCAAGCGCGGCGAGCCCAACGGCCCGCAGGAGATCAAGTCGATCCAGCGGCCGCAGCCCAAGAAGCCGCCGAAGAGCGCCGGCGCGCTGCCGCCGCCGCCCGCGCGCGAGCACGAGGACGCCGCGCCGCGCCGCGACGAGCCCGCGCCCGCGCCGCGCAAGGACGCGCCGCCGCCGCCGCCGCCGCGCCCGCTGCGCCAGCACGCGCGCTCCTCCTCGCTGGACCTCAACCGGCTCAAGGGCGCGCCCGCGCCGCCGCCCGCGCCCCCGCCGCGCACCTCGCCCGCCGGCGAGCCCCCGCGCCGCCTCGCCAGCCAGCGCAGCGAGCCCGAGCCGGCCTTCGCGCCGCGCGACATCGACCCGGACGGCTTCCCGTACGCGCGCGACGACGCGCCCAAGATGCACGGCGCCTTCGAGGTGTACAGGAAGCCGTCCCGCGAGGGCTCGGCGGGCGCGGAGGAGCCCACGGTGCGCGCGCTGCAGGAGCAGAACGCCGTGCTGCACCGCGTGTGCCGCGCGCTGCTGCACGAGCTGGCGGACGTGGCGCGCGAGCGTGAGCAGCTGCGCGCGCGCCTGCTGCCCAAGGACGCGCCCGTCTAGCCGCTCCCCCCCCCCACCCTCCCCCCGCACCGCACGAACTCTATCTCGCTTTCGCATTCAACACGAGCCACGTTCGAGGCTGGATCGCTAGAGCTGTGACGTGTTCTGTTCCCTTGTATTCCGCGTGAGTGCCAGAAGAACGGATTTGATGTTCTACCGTTCTCTGTAGTTGTCCTGACAGGTGGCAGTGTGGTAAGATTTTTAATCTACGATATGAATAAATTGATTGCTAATTTCTATTATACGACTGTAGTTGACCATTGCGAACGGTGATGATGATGACCTTTCTGAATTGAATGGTTCCATTTACTGCTCTTTGACGCGCTTCTCGGAATCTGTGTTCGACGGGGGTCGCTTTTGGATTGTCTCCTCCGCGGGCCCACGCTTTTCCTAAATACAGTTTTAATAGTAATTTTATATCTTTTTACGTAATAAACTAAGCTTGGTAATATTTGCTTACTTTTGAGTACATTGCCAGATGACAGGTTACTATATTTTGACAGATGTGATCGTGTCCTGTGCGGTGTCATTTTATTATTGTATCCGTACATCGTATTGTTTGAATATGTAATCTCATGATGGAAATATGAATATTTTTGCATATTTTATACTTACTGTAAAAAATCATCTCTTCTAATCGAAGTAATCGATAGTGTCGAATATCGACCGATTTAGCCTCATAGGGTCAATCTCAATAAGAAGTTTAATAATTTTACTCCGCTTCGGTGGTTAGTGTGCGGCGTCGATACCTATTTGATGAAATTTCAAGAATCACGTACAGAAATTGGAATTCCACGTCGGTGCATATTGTTTAGTTCTGAGATTACCTTTGAATCGAGTTCAAATCTATTCATTTATTTTGATAGGACCGAGAACTTATTAGCTAGGGCGTGTAAGTAGCTTTAAGAGGCTATTGTAAATTGTGAATCGTGCAGCGTCACTATCATCTTTCCATTTATAAATAAGTATCATCGCTTAGTCACAAAAGTAAAGTCGAAATCTTGGACTATGTACAATGCTTATTGTGTCCAGTGTAATAGCATTTTTAGCTCTTATATAATTCAAAACATTCTTTGAAAAAACTGCAACGCATGCTTCTGTTAACGACTGGTGCCAACGTACAATTTAATTAGGTACATTTAATAATTCGAAATAATGAGCCAAAAACTAAAAGCAGGTCTAACAAATAACGCTTAGCTTAATTTAAGAGCAACAATTATTTTGAAACATTCTACTTCCCAACCCAAGACCTAACGATTAAGTAGAGTTCGCAAAAGACGTCATGCGATATTCTACTTGTGTCAATGTTCTATGTGCAGGCAGGCGAAAAGGTGGAAAACAACTCGCTAACTTGTACATTTTCGAGTTCACACGCAGTCAGACTGTATATTAATTCGTAGTTTTAAGTAATTTTAGTCAGCGCTTGGTTTTGTAACGCGGTTTGTAATGTATGCCGAGTGTATACCTAGCAGTCCAATTTACTTTGTAACACGGTAATAATTGCTAACATTTTATGCTACTGCTAGCTAATCCTGCCAACGTAAAAGCAATGTGTTACATTTTTTTACTCATAAATTAGACAAAGCAATAACCAAACTGAAGTAGCGACAGTGCCAAATGAATACCACACGTCGCTTATCGTTTGTCTTTCATGGTTGTGCGGCAGTTATTGTTATAATTCGTTCCTTCCGAGCATAGCTTTACATAACGCGTTAATCGTTTATTGACTGGTGCCAGTAACTGACACTATCGAGAATGTGAATTGTCAAAAATTGTAGCATTTACATTTAGTTCGGTTACATTTAATTGTAAGTTTCTTAACAAGAGCGGCCAAGTGGTCGCTTGTGTATGTTATAAATATGAACTTCCGCAAACTGATTCGCTATGTTCAAGTCATCGAGTAGCGTTAGTACTGCTTGTATGTATTGCATTCCTTTTTGTATTTACTCTAATTTTCTTATCATTATTGTATAAAGAATCCATCAGGCAGTGTTGTTAAACTGTGAATGTTGTATAAATATGTATTAGTATAGGGAATGTAAAAAGGAAGCTATTAAGGGACGAACGTAATGTTAGGAGGCAGGAGCAGGCCGGCGGGACTGGGCCGGCTACGAGACGTTGTTATAAACAATAGTATATTACAATTTTAGCTTAGTGTACAATTTTATTGAATTTGTGTGGAAGCGACGTGTATCATAAGATTACTCAAAAAAATATTTATCATTTATTTAGTGAATATTTTCGCGAGCGGAGCGCGAACCCCGCCTCGGTGTAAATATGATTTCTCGATCCGCGTTTACCTCCTCAAAGTATCTGAAGCTTGATATACCTACCTACCCTACTGAACTACATTTCGGTCCAATTTTGACGTACTGTTCACCATTATATTTACCTATTTATATGTTTCTTAAAGTTTATACAGTAATGCTTAAATATTATTGTAGTAAAATGTGTACAATAAATTTATTTCAAAATTTTATTTGCGTTTCTGTAAACACATGCTCATAAATAGCCGCCCGCGACGAGATGTTATCAGTCACCTTTATCGGAAAAATCGATATATTTCTATCTATATCGGCGAGGTAAATCGGAACACACGCACCGCTGCCGGCGGCGAGCGGCGACCGTGATAGCGGTATTAGCAGTGATAACGAACGCGCGACGGCTCGGTCCCGCGGTGTTCGTTCGGCGGACTTCGCGCGGAGTCCCTGTTCCTCAGTGTTCCCTGTTCCTCCCCGCCGTGCGATCCCGCATACCTGCGGCTGCGCCTCCCCCCCACCCCGCGCTGTAAACGCGCGCGCCGCCCGCACCCGCCGCACTCCGCCGTCAGCCGCGGCTCGCGACGCGCATGTCCGCGCTCCCGCCACACTGTGCAGCGCCCGCGCGTAAACATTCCCGATTACGATGAAATCTTTCATCTGATCCGAATCAGCTTTCGACATGAAGTGTTTCGCCGCGATCTTGTTGTCGGTGACTCTCGCGACCGGTGTCGCCTCCGAGGCGTCCGTGCGGACCTGTGAACCGATCAAAGTGGCGATGTGCAAGAACATCGGGTACAACCAGACCGGCATGCCGAACCTCGCGCGGCACACGCTGCAGGCGGACGCCGACGTGACGCTGCAGACGTTCAGCCCGCTGGTGCAGTACGGCTGCTCGTCGCAGCTGCACCTGTTCCTGTGCGCCGTGTACGTGCCGATGTGCACGGACAAGGTGGCGCTGCCGATAGGCCCGTGTCGCGGGCTTTGCGAGAGCGTGTACGTGCGCTGCTACCCGGTGCTGCGCGGCTTCGGGTTCCCGTGGCCCGCCGAGCTGGACTGCTCGCTGTTCCCCGCGGAGAACAACCACGAGCACATGTGCATGGAGGGTCCGGGCGAGCGAGCGCCGCCGCCGGGAGCGCTGCCAACGGACGCGGCCGCGGGCGCAGCGGCGCGCGGCGCGTGCCGGCGGCTGGCCAAGCCCGGCAGCTGGGTGTGGGTGCGCGGCTCCGGCCGCTGCGCGCAGTTCTGCGACGCCGAGGTGCTGTGGGAGGGCGGCGAGCGACGCGCGGCCGAGGTGTGGCTGGCGACGTGGGCGGCGCTGAGCTTCGCGTGCACGCTGGCGGCCGTGGGCGCGCAGCTGGCGTGCGGCGAGCGCGGCGGCGCGGGCGAGCGCGCGCTGGTGCTGGTGGCGCTGTGCCGCTGCGCCGCGGCCGCGGGCTGGGGCGTGCGCGCCGCCGCGGGCCGCGCCGCCGCCGGCTGTGCCAAGGACTCCACCTCGCCCACGAGGATGCTGCTCGCGCACGACGGACTCGCCAACCCTAACTGCGCGGTCGTGTTTTTGCTGCTCTACTACTTTGGACTGGCTGCCTCCGTTTGGTAAGTCTTCTTAATTATTATGTACCCTATTTCCATTTAAATATCAAGGCGGACATACAGCGTCGCGGGTGTCTATGGGCAGCGGTGATTACTTCAGTCTGTGACCCACCTATTGGTTTCCCTCTTGTTAAAAACTTCGTACCTACCTAAATGTCGTTTTGTTTGAAACATTGACAACCCTATGGTTTACGCGAGTCTAAAACTTACTCCAATAGGGTTGACTTATATCGCGTCGTGCAGGTGATTGAAAAGACGATTTGCCGCGGCCAAAAAAATGGCATTTCAGAACAGCTAATTCCTGCGTGTCCCGACACAATAGTGTTTCGGACAATTGACATGGCACCTCGTCGGTACCTGGCCATTGTAGCGCGGGCTTCGGCTCGGGCCCTGCCTGTCCCAACTTATATCACCAATCAATTATGTTTTGTCACTTGTCGTCTGATGTATTTCATGTATTGATGCTTAAGCTCAAGTAACACAATGGGTCGTGCTTGCTTTTGACCGAATAGAAATTTCTCTTGTTGATTGGAAACCCAAACGAGTTCCTGACAAAAAATAAAAGTGTCATGGAATTTCTTCTCAGTTTGGTTTGGTGTGACTCTGACTAGTTTAGTTAAAACTTTTTACTATTAACCCCATTTGCAATTTTTACTAAGTAGGTAGGTATAGGTACCTAGTGCAGAGTAACTAGTTGTATATTTTATGAATACCGTAACCATTTTGTGTTTTTGGTTACCATAAGCGGATCTAGGTAGTTAGAAAAAAAAACCTTCTAATCTTTGTGACGCGATTGCTGCACTATGGTAATGAGTTTCGGAATGACTCTATTGAGCTCTTGCCTGTCTTTAGGTAAATTCAGCGCGCAACTATCTAATTGTTAACAAAAACAATAAACAATAACAATTAGTTCCTCTACCTAGTAACAATTAGTTAGCCGAAGCTAAGCAGTTCATAATTACATAACGGTGCATAATGAGAATACCTACTCATCATTGTTCGGAGTCGCGAAGCTAACACAATGTAGTATTTGAAAATGAATGGGCAGCGTAGTTTAGTGGAGTGATCTCGCTACTGGGTCGACAGCTCGCCTCGCATTGTTTGCTCGGCAATAAGTCATGCTTTCAAACGGCTAAGAACAAACGGACTGGTATTTGTCTCCTTGTCCTACGGAGCCAGCTTCAAACATATTTTATTTACATAAGAACCGTTTAACACGTTCTTTAGCTATCACATTTCACTTGACGGAGATTGCGTTGCGTTCGTCGTACCTACTCGCAACGCAGCAACTTCTGTGTAAAGTTTTCGTCGGTATGTTAATGTAGAAACATCTGAATAAATCAAACTCGTTCGTCGAAAAGCACTTTTTTCTGTTTCCTAAAAACAAGATCGGCCCATAAAGTAAAACGAATTGGGAAATAAAATAAACGAGGTTCAATAAATCACGCGCTAGGCGACTGCGCCCGCGCCGTTTCGTCGTGGGATGCGATCATTCGTTTACCACCTAACACTTATGTGCTACAATATACATATGCTCGGTATGTTGATGATATGCGATCTCTATCATTTTACGAATGATGACGGCCTAACCGTTATAAATCTCATAAATCTCTGCTCTTTCTTCTAGGCGTAGTAACCTACCTACTTTAAACTAAATTTTGTTTGTCTTTGAAGGAATGTACCAAAACAGGCATAAAGATAAACCCGGTTTTAACGGTTTATTAGCACTGTCTTAAAAATCCAAATCCATAAAGTTTAGCACTCTGTAGATGCATACAAAAATAGAACGCGTTAAGACTCTGAAAAAGCGAGATCCTTGTTTCATGCGTTCAGAGTAATAGATAATACGCCTTAACTGTTGCAGTTTAAAACTCAGAACTGAGTGCCGTAGTGAGAATCTACCAAGTGGCTTGTAAATCTGATACCCAAGTGGTTTGTCGTAAAAACTTACTGTTCCACATTTACACATAAATTGGTATTGGTTTAAAATTCGTTTTAACTGCGTATTTTTTTGTGTTTTTATTGCATTGGAGCAAAATAAGACTACCTACTACGTTTATTAATATCATTATACATTACCGAAAGTGCAAAACATACGCAAACGTTATTAGCAAATTCCTTAACCAACTCTATTGTTCTTAACTTTAGAGAATTATTATAAATTTCAAATCTGATTTAGTGTACCGATCCTAAATACTTGCTGACCTAAAGACTCCAAGCAAAAACCGTATCTGTCTCCGCGCGAATCCCTATGTCAGGGGTTCCCAATCTTTTTCAACCTGCGGCGCAGTTACAAGTTTAGTATTTTGTAACGGCGCCCTGCCTTAGCTAAGTTGTATTGTTGCTATATTATTTACCGATGCGAGCGCTCAAATAGGTACCCGCGAATATTTGTGATTTCGGATAATGATAGAACTCATGGCGCCCCTCTTTACTTTCTACGGCGCACCAGGGCGCCGCGGCGCATTCTTTGGGAACCCCTGCCCTATGTCATTCCAGAAAGTCACACCATTCCGCCATTCCGGCCTCGAAACGATCGCGCTAAATGAGACATTTCTGAAATCATAACGTGTTTTAAACTTTAGCAGCACTTTTTACATGCCCTCTAAATAATATAGTCATGTGCTAGTTAGTTCCTGTGGGTTTTGCCATTCCGATGTTGATGATTTTATTTTTTTCCGCCGTTCCAACGGCGATTCAGCAAAACGATCTAGTTGTAATAAAATATGTACTTCAGAATCTACGAATTCACAGATCAGATAGCAAAATCAGACCTGTACATCTGTTACTTTTGTTCTATAACAGGAATTAATAAAAATGTCAAGTAAGCTGAAATGTCAAGAGCTCTAAATGGACTATTATGTTGAACGCAGTTCTTGAGCTATTGTGGGCACATCCACCCTTCAACTTACGTGTACTTGGGGACAATCATCTGACATTCTCGACAAATGGCTTCATTTAAATACCCTCGGACCACTCGATGGATTGACGTCCATTTGTTTAAATAACATGTCTGTAGGGTAGGGCCACTCTAATTTGGTAAATCGGTTTCCCTATACAATTTGTTTCGGTGCTTAATTGGCAATCTACTATGACTTTATATTATTTAGATTAGACTCCAATCAGATACCAAATAGAGTGTGTCTACATATATACATTCGCTAAAGATTAGATCTTAATTAGAGATCCCATCAGCGGATTTCGGTAGCGTCGTAATTAAAAGGATTCTGTGATTAACAACTGGTTCTTTCTTAATAAGTAGCCTTAATTAATTTTGCATCGATCAGCGTCGAGATACTTTTGATGGGTGATTAAACTGCTAAAGGCGAGTGTTACCAGCCCGTATTAAATTCATCAGCGAGGCCTTGCTAGCACCCAATTAATAGTGCGTCGGAGCGTCGCGTCGCGTCCGAGGCAAACACCGTGGAACGTTGTAAACGGACTTTATGGCGGACATTATTAATTTCTTAGAAAGCCAGAATTTTGTTTCAAACCGACTCGTTATGATAATTTTACGTAGATTTATGTGATAGCGGCGTTCTTTCATGGCAATGATGGCTTTCGGTTTGATATATGGTATTGATGACCATTATGTCCCGTTGAACTGTTTGTGTTTTAGAAATGTGGGTGGAAAACTGTCCTTTTAGAAGCTAAATAATAAGGTTAGATACATTTCTAAATATTTTTTACGAACAATTTTTATTCTCACTCTGTATATCCAGAACGAAGGGAAGGTTAAGAATGGACCTTAAATTTTAGCACGATTCAGACGTTGAATGCCTCGCGATTGATGTCGATCGCCGATCGGCGAGCAGTTCACAAACAATGCTCGTAACTAGTCACCGGGCCGGTTATAGCATCAATTACAAGCAGTTATCGCGTTTTATTGATACATGAAAGACGCCGGCTCGAATTGTTTACAAGGAACGTGTGGCGGGGTGCTCGGGCCCACTGCCCGGGAAGCCTCTAAACTAGCTCCATTAACATAATAACAGATCGCTGTGCACGGAACTAGTTAGCCGAGCGCACATTGTGGTCGCTGAGTAATGAGAAACGTCAAATTGGTTTTGTGTTCATGCGCCTGTGCCGCCCGCGCCGACGCCGAGACTGCGCTCCGTGCATCCACTAAACATTAAAATTCATCTATTAAGAATTAGAGATCTGTATCAGGCTTAAATGTAAAAGGACGTTATTTATGATAATCGCGTCTATTTATAATATCAGTTTAAAGTATCCTCGTATTCTAAGGACACATGCTGGTTGGTAGATCGGTACAACGGTCTGTGTACGTGCCTTAATTAACAAATATCGTTGTTGTGTTCGGAATTTATTCCATTCCATTGAATCACGGTAATTCCAGTCTCATTTAGATGAAACGCCACAGATGGTGCAACGGAGGTATCTTTTGTACATTCCGAGTTTCCCAACGGAATGGAAACGTCTCATAGACTATAATTTTTGATGTTGCAATAATAATATTGTACCCAGCTATTATGAAAACCATTTGTCATAAATTTTATTGATTATAGACAGTTACCTTGTGTAATAGAATTCGTGTAAATATTTTTGATGTTGCCTTTTTGTGTCGAAGTTGGCTCAATTATAACTATGTAGGTATAGCTAATAGGTGCTATTAGGTACGCTCTGTATACTTGCAGTTGTGCCTGTGTGTCTGTATTGTAAATATCTATTCGAATACGAATGAGCTTTGCAATAATTCCTTTACGATCAGGACATGTGGCGGAAGCTTAACTTTACAAACACGGTGGGTGTAATTTCAACCGGCGTCATTATAAAATTAACGAGTATTTCGCTAGCCGCCAACCAGTCAATACGAAGGTGTATAATCATGGTCGTTTCATAATTTCTTGTTTATTTTAAATTTCCTTGCGCTGCCGATGCAATCTCACCACGAGCGCCCCGCCTCGCGGCAAGCGGCATTCTTGTTAATAGGGCTGCCTCTGGGCACGTCTTCTCGATATCGATTTTAGAATATTTGCAAATAAATGTATTTTGGCTACCAAAAAAGGGCGTAACCTAACCTAATGTATCCGGCACGAATAGATAACATATTGGATATCGTAAGTTTAAAACACTTACGCTGACAGGCTCATTTATATTAGTGAAAAATTAGCCAGTCTTCCTATCCGTTTTCATTTGTAACTTAACTAGGTACTTGTTCTTAATAATATTAAATTTTATAAACGGTAAACTGTTGCTTGAAAAGGAGCATATTTATGCTACGTTTTATTGAGGAAACAACGTGGGCAAAAGCCAGCAATTTATTCCTCTAGATTTCAAAATTCACAAAATCTAGAGCATAATTATTTAACTTCTAATCTAAGTAAAGTACTTTATTTAGTATCAAGTAGCAACTTATAGACGCAAAGCTATTTGGTCAGTGACTGTCCTGCAATTAAAGTTATATACGTGTACACTACCTTTAAAGCCATTCATTAAACCTTAATTAACGTTTAGCCGAGGTGTGGAGCGGCATGTTGGAATTAATGAGGTTTGTTTGAATTTAGATTAGAGTCCTACTTTTACCGTTATTATCAGTATATTTAATAATATAGTTAGTTTCTTGTACAAACTCATGTATTTAGGTAATTATTTTACATTTCATACCATCGATAACTTTTGTTCATCCTTGCTTCTCAAAGTACATCACTACACAACCGAAGATTCGATCCCACTGCGCTCGCGACGTAATTGGGATGCTAATCAGATGCTGAGCTGTTGCAGTCTCGCTCCGTCTTGGAGGTTGGTAATGCGGCGTCCCTCTCTAGCCAGGACCGAGCGTGGAGGCGGCGGCTCTTCAATCATCTGGCAATAAGCGCAGGAGACGCTCCCCGCGGGCGCTCTCGCACCGATATGTAATCACCGTGGTTTGCGCTGCCAGAATAATTTTTCTCCTTAACAACCGACCCACCCAACCAAGCGAACCGATACCTACTGATGAGATGAATCCGGGACTCGTTTCAAAAATAACAATTTGCAGCTCGCGTCATAGTCTTTTTGCAACATTGTTTCCTGTATTATAAAATTAATTATTGAACCGTCCGCGCTAAGGATATTGCCTTTTTAAGGCTTAACGACCGGCTAATATAAAGTGACCATAAAGTTTGTGTTTTTTTAATGTTTATTTGCAAACCGGTTTTTGTCTTCTTAGAGATACAATAAGGGTGGTTTAAGGCGGTGTTCAGCTAAAGATCACAAAGGAGCCGAGGCTGAGTATCACGCGGGCATCGGCGCGGGCGCAGCGCTGGCAGCGATCGTATCAGACAATCCTCATTATTGGAACATGCTTTGTTGGACATAAATAGAGGAATCGAGATTGTGAAAGAAATGTATAAAAAAGTTAACAAAACACTGGCTTACTTGTAGCGTAGATTATTTGATAAAACAAAGTAAACAAGTGTTTTGTTTTGTTTTTACCATTTAATATCACAACGAAACTTGACACAAATACAAGAGTAATTGAAACACATACTATCTCATAAACTTAAGGTTGGATAGGCTTATACCATTTGCGCGGGAAAAGAAGCAACTGGTACATGCTATGTTTTTTCTTTACTCCCAGACCAACATGGAAGCTATCACAGCCTAATTATTATTAATCAACAAAATTCAATAAAGTAATTTATTTCTTAGCTTGCCACATGTATTTTGTGTTTGTGGGCGGCAACGTTACGCTTGAACTTATAGTTATGGTTTTATTAAGAAGTTGTTTTTCGGAAGATTTTTTACTTTGTCGGGAGCCGGGTTTACATACAAAAATTCGGGAGAATCCCGCCAAATCCTGACCATCTGGCAACCCTAACCTCAGCCCAGTTAAATCGGTAAAGCTCGCTGAAGTATCGCTAACTTAAACTTTCTTTACTGAAGCACAGACTTTGTCTCCTTGATCGGCTCAAATCGAAGTTCGCGCGGCTTTTAATTTCAGAAAAGGGCTCTCTCATAGAATCTGGGTCGTATCTTATGGTGACACAGACTCCAGAGCAGATAGACTACAAGCTTGTATCCTTCCCTTCTGGATTAAAAAGTATTTCGTATTTCTAGAGATAATTGGATGGCATTCACGTTTCTCGTGGCGATGCGCGATACGCCGGCCAGCACGAAGCTTCAGAACCCGCGCTTAATCAGATCCATTGTGCCGCGCACTGCCGCGGTTATCTTTGCCGGTATTGTTTACCGCTTGTAAGAACGGCACGACATGCCGCGAGTATCGTTTGTCGGTTTTTGGCGGTGTTTAGTAGTGTAAATATCTAGATTGACTGGCCGTAGTGGCCATGCTATCTAAACTCTGAGGTTGGCTTTGGCACATGCATATTAGGTAGAAGAAAAAGCAACCTGGTCTGCTAAACTGCCTTTTTTGCCTTTTACTGAACGTCTACCAGAGTCCTTTTTTCCGTAACTCTCTCCTGCGGAAATTTTCCTTCATTTGGCTCTATCCCTGGGCCCCTTGTCCAGGATGTTTTCTTGTCAATGCGCTTTAGATCTGCCTCCACATACACTGTCTTTGCACGGCTTTTTGGCTCTTCTTTTGGGCCTTTTCTGTTGAGAAGTTCACGTGGCTTTTCGGTATATTGACTGTAAAAACCGACAGCATAGTCGTAGTTCACAATGGAAAACAAAACAATTTCAATGTGTGCTGCTGGCTATTGTCGTTCCCAGGAAATATTAAAAAGATGTTATCAACTTAAGTCACATAATTATGACACAAGTTTAGCGACGACTTAAAGCCATCCCACATCGTCAATGCAAGCGTAGAATAAAACAGACCCTTCTGTTTGAAGTGACCTCGGCGGGTTCAGTTCGCCGTCCGGTGGGTGGGCTCGTTTTCCGAACCACCTCGTTTGTTGGTTTTCGATGATGGATAGCCGTGTAATTAGGAGCGATTATCTCTACGATGAAACTCGATGCTTGACAGGAATTTCGAAATTGACGCTAATTTCTAGGTAGTTGGCTATGGTAATAAGCTGGTTTATTATCGATCGAGATTGACTCGCGGCCGAGTACAGTTTTAATAATGGATCATTATTTTAATTATTTGATACGAGACTGGCGTATTGGTTCTGTTTATCTTACGGGTTGTTAGGTTGTAGGCATTAAGATACAAATATCTAACAATCGAGCAATTAAAATACAATCGTATCAATAAACAAAATCGATGGGAAGTGATTATAATCAAGACAATTGAATATTGCCTTCAGAATGGAATCGTGTCGGCATTCAATGTGCCGAGACTGCTCAGCGTTGAGCACACAGAAACGTACAGTACAGGGGATTAAGACGGACTTAATAGTCTTAACACTACGTGAATTACTGGAGAACTTGATCAAAATAAAACTACATATCAAGCGCATTAAGCGTGCATTGGTGATGTAAATCTCATGGCTTTTTATGCACTTTATTACAGTACTTATGTATTTTTTTCACTTAGTTCTCGGTATGTAAAAGCAGTTTAAAAAGTACTTTCATTTAAAGAGGCAGCTTCTCATTTAGCGCCTGCTCTTACAAACGACACAGCGCTTGCGCCGACTCTTGTCTTAACGTTTAAAAGCTTTCACGGCTCATTTTCACACTACGAGAACGGCATCCGAACCAATCCAATACGGTAAGTAACCGTCTGCCTCTACCACATTGAGTTTCATGTCTTAATAGCCGTTGCCCGCGACTTCGTTCAAAAGAAATCGTTTATCGCCATCCTGCAGAACACATTATGCTGTGTGCTATTTCAGACGATAACCTATATCTCTGCCAAAGATCTGTTCAGCTAACTTTCGCATTTAAATTAAATAGTAGAAAGATTTATACCAGTAATGTAAACTTTTATATTCATCCTCTTTAGGTACATCATTCCAGCTGCACTATGTCCGTTTTACAGCAGCCAAGAATATCACGGCGACATTTATACACACATACAAGTACACTTATGTATACATGCAGACCTAGTTCCCGTTTTTTCCGTACAGCCATAAATTTTCTTCCGATCGCGCAAAGTCAGTTTTGTTCTCAGAAAACGCGAATACTTTTGTGTGTGAGTTTGTTCGTTTTTTCCGTGAAATGTTGCGACGTGCACCCAAATATATGGGGGAGCCTTTGTTGGGGGAGCAGGTAGGATTTTTTGCCGGGACTGCACCGTGCCGACGAAAAAAAAATGCACCAACATGGCCATAATTTATGGTCGCCGGCAGTTCTGAGATTTTGAACAGTAGTTTGGGCGCGCGTAACTCATGGGTTTACTGGGATATTGATTTGTTTTGCAGCAGCGGAGTTTTCTTAGCGATGTGTTCTATCAGTAAGAAGAGTAGACTGTCACTTGTTTTGTACCTGAATAACAAATGCATAGAGTCAAAAACACGTTAATGTTGCCCTAAGTTATGTTTAGGTGTATCGTGAGAAGAAACTCGAAATATACATCTTTGCCTAAAAGTATTATAGTATTGCCTAATGGTTTAAATTTAAACCCGATTTGAGTAATATTTTTTTTTTATAATTCTTGTTGCATTAAACTACTTGAACAAAAAGTTTTGCAATGATGATTGTAAGTAGGCAAACGTTTCAAAAGTGTCGCTTTCGTTTAATCACGCACTGTGGCTTCGAATTAAATAATGTAACAGTAACTATACCATGCGCTCGCGCAAAGATGGTCCTAAATAAACAACGATACCCATTACTGCCGGCTGGACGGTGTATTTATTGATTTATTGATCGTAGGGAGAAATTCCGACGGCCTTAACTTAAACACGCATCCCGAAAACGGGCCGGACACAAAATGTTTGGACAGGCGGGGTTAGGTTACGAAAATATATTTTTATTTTTGCGTTTCATTTTATTCATGGGGAAATATGATTCAATTTACTTTATGAAAAAAACATTAAGCCAAACTTTGCTAATCTAACAGGCTATGAAAGTAAAACTTTGTACACAAAGGACGTTCAAACTGTCAACATCGAAGTGAACAGTTATCAAAATCATAGTTACCTATAAAACGTTAAGTCATGTACAGTCCAGCGTATCAATATATGTGCGTTACCAATACGTCAAAAACATCTATACACCTTTATTCTACAATTATTAAGGTCGGTGATACATATATATTTGACGTGTTTGGCTGTATCGATATTTACGCCCTCGACTGTACTTAAGTAGGTGATTTTTAGCTACCCTGTATAATCCTTACGTAGCTAATTAATCAAATCTCCTTGCGCAAATCAAAGACTAAAATCAAATCAGAGTTGCCTCTGTGTTGTGCAAAATATTACTTACGTGCTAAAAAAACGTATCTACTATGCTTTTTTGGCGAATAGTTTTAAAACTGGATATGTTTAAAATTTGTTTTGATCAAAATTTTATTTATATTGACATGGCTCTACGTCCGCCCTGTTCGACCGCTGACTCCCCGCTAAGCAGATGCACATGTCGACATTATACCTGCATCCTCCCACAATCTAATAACTTTAGTGTCCCTCTCACTCCTCACTTGTATTAAATTAGAGGAAACGAGATATGTATATTGCCTCTACAAATTATTTTACAGCTCTGACGTTTTTTATAATATTTGTTACGCTAACGCATTATTTCATTATAGGTTACGTAAAAACAAAATTTTAAAACGAATAAGCAAAGTGTTTGGCCTACTTCTTATCGACATGCATGAAATTGGACTCCATAAAAATTTGCTTAGCAAGAAGTTGACATTAAAAATACACTGTGACATTTCTTAGTAACGTTGCTAATTAGTGACCAAAAGGGATGAATTATAAGTATAATATGTACCTATAAATAGGTAGTAGGTACGTAAATACCAAAACCAGTAGGCAAGTTCTCTAAACACTAGGCAGGCTGTCCGTTCATCACTTTGCTCTGCACTTGGACGTTGTAAGGTTGTGTTAAGGTTGATCATCAAATAATGACGGATTAGCCATTTTCAATTTGGACAATTTAGAAACCAAATAAATAAATGTTTATCTACTAGAACACGTTATCGGTAATTGTTTCTCATAAATAAGACAAGATAAGAACATCTTGTTACTCCCTTTATTCCAATAAGATAAACAGGCTGCACTGTTCTTCAATTCTCAGAAAAAATATATAATGAAAATTCACTTGAAGAGAGCACAGAGAATACGGAGATGACAGAGACTAACAGTTCATTTTTGTATCCCACTCGTCACCCGTCGATCAAACGAGCCTGTAACAAAGGATACGAAAACCAGTTTATTTACATCGTATAAGAAATGATTCGATTGTATGTAAAACCAGCGCCATAAGGGGCCCATAAAGTTTCCTATAACGAGATCGTTTACGTGGCCGCGCCCGAAGAACGTTTCACGAGGCATACGGCCTTATTAAAATTGATAGACCAGTATTTTTTGATGGTCTTATTTCTGAATAAAGCTAACCGCCATCTAGTCGAGACGCAGTAGCGTGCAGCGAATTTGCTTTCGTGAGCGTCGTGAGTGAGCGGACAGGAAAGCTTATAAAATAGTAGATTGTTCAACGAGGGACTAAAACAAGCCATAATGATACGAAATGTTTAGCCATCTGAGCTCAAAAAGCGAGGGTGGCTATAGTTAGTGTCATTATGGTTGTTTAGTCTCGCGTTAAACGCTCTAATTTTCATTTTGAATGCGAGGAAAAAAACGACGTTCTCTACAAAATTACAATATTTATTATAAAAAAGTTTGTTACAATGATGTCATTAAAATCGTTCGTACAATTATGTAATTCGTTAATTCTTCTTCACTGGATGATGGTGATGACATTTTTGGTCTGTAATTTATAAAGTTGCACAATTATTTGGTGAAATATTATTTTTACAACGTACGCTCAATGCTTCCACGCTGGTCTAGGAGTAAAGAAAAAACATAGAATGTACTAGTTGCTGGCCTTTAGGTCTTGTTACCTTAGGCTCTGTCTACCCCGTAAGGGACAAAGACGTGATTATGTGTGTGTGTGTGTGTATGTGTCCGCTCAATACGAGTAATGAACATAATATTTGTATGATAAAACCTTCGATGGACGAGTATTCTGCAATCAATTTCAGATCCACAAACCTTGAGGAAGCCGGCTTCGACCAACGCTGTTGTTATTTACACTTATTAATTTACACCAAACACTATATATATACCTAAAAGCACAGCTTAAAAAAAATGAACAATGCCAATTAACTTCCTGTTCTGATATGTAGTTAACAATGACGACTTTAACGGACATTTTTGAGAAAAGTAACATTTTAAGAGCACGAGAAGTGAAAATATACTTTGAAGAACAAGAAATAGTCTTTGAAAAATGAAAATCTGATTTACGAATGCATTACTTAAGTACATTTTTTTTGGAAATAAACAAAGAAGGTTATCATTTCAAACGCAATACTCATAATTCGTCAAATTTCGCACATATTTGCCTTTCATGGTACATAATATCGCTGTCGTAATCAAACAAAACAAAATGTCACTTTAAAAAAAAATACTTAGGAGCAAGAAGCGTCGACACATCGCGCCATTGAAGACCGCATCGACATTTTAATGTCCTACGTAAATGTTTAACGAAGTGTCCCACTCATTTGTTTATTTTATTACGCCAATTAATTCCGCCGCCCAATTTAGCGAATTGGTATTTTATCTTGTCGATAAGCCGGCACACTGGACCGGCGCTGTATCCACAAACATACAAATTCTCCGACCATTTTGAATAATTAAGATCGCGGAGACGTCGCTCGGTTGACCTTTTCGAAATTTACGTTTTTATTTCAACACTTTGGTTTACTGTTAATCTTGATGACACGTTAGTCATTAATGTAATTATTCTCTTTTGATACTGTGTGCGATCATTATTTTTGTAATACCAACTTTATCATTAAAATTTAAATATTCACCCCGTTCATATCTTTTGAATCGGTGCGTGAAGTATTGTCATGTCATTCCTATTTTTGGCTTTCGTTGAAACTATTCCATGATTCAATTACCACGAAAGCTCCAGTGAGACCCAAAGACAAGTCTACGGCTCACATTCGTCACGAACAATTTGACTGTAAAACGTAAATCGTGTGCGTCGAACGCGTAAAATTGTATGCCCGCAGCGAATGGCGATGCGCGAACCCGCCGCGCCACTACCGCCTTAACCGTTTTACGACCATTATTAATTACAGCTATCACGAATAACTATATGTTAAAGATCGATAACCAGAAATATTCTTAAAAAATGGTGGGACCTGGCGGATTTTATGATGCGAAAATGGTTAAGTTAAAGATAGGTGTTTCATGTTTTATAAAGTTGAGTGTACACATTTAAATCATGCGTTACTTTAACGGTCCATACGCTCGAAACTCGAGGATGTTATTATCCAATAGATATGGAAAATAGACCACGATAGAAGCATGTACTTTTATACTAGGCAGGTAGTTAAAGAGTGTCTTCAGTTGTCGAGTTTCCAACGGTTGCTGTTTATGAAAACAATTGACTTGACAGTGACGTGGAAAAAGTTTATTAATTTTCTAAGTGAAACTTCTTTAGTGGCGTTGTGCACTTTTTTGGGATGCGTAAAAAATGGTAAACTCGCGTCAGGTCACGTGACCGTGACCGAAAATTCGTAAGACGGAGGGAGTGCTGCTGGGTCGTTTTTTTTGGTGTCAAACGCAACAAGTAATGTCTGGCTGGAAATACGAGGGCAGGCGAAATACAAGAATCTTCATAATCAGAAGAAAGAGATTATTGGTAAAAAAGGACGTAAGGCGAAGACATGAAGGCCCCGTTTATTCAAACCCCCGTCGATATCCTATTGTTCCATATCCATTTCAATACACTACTGGAACAGCACACAGTTCGCTCGAAGCCTGATTATATCACCACTTGAGATGATTTCTCTAGACATCATTTGATCACTAAGGCCTGCATTAGACCTACTAGCGACTAAAAATAAACTTAACCGCTGACAATGAACCAGAACAACGCATGAGTAGGTACGTGACTTAAGTTTTCACCGCTGACATAACTCCTTACAGAGCGCTGCCATTATTAGCGGCCAGGGTGATATTATGATATATCATAATTGCTATCGCGAGTTATAACGCTTCAACTATTAACGAGGCGGCGACTTTGAGTCGTGATTTGCAGGCGGCCAGGCGCGCGCGCACTCGGCGGCGCCATCAAAGCGATCGGAGTGCCAGTACCACATACGTACACATTCGATCGAAATTTCATAAGATCTGCACTAATATGCTGCTGGTATCCTATGAGGATAAAAAAAAAAAATTGCCAGCCAGCGCGTATGCAAAGTCGACTCCTTGAACATTTGAGCTTAATACTGATGAGCCTGATGAACCAGAATGCCTATCTGGAAGCATCTAGCGTACTTGTACCTGTACGTTTGATAGTGGTAGAGTAAGGAGTAGACACGTTACTAGACACTGTGCATGTTAGAAATAGATTGATGCTAAAAAATTACGCTTAAACAGATAACGTAGTATGCAGTGGAACACATCTGGTAGACTGTAGACAGAGTTGAAGGCAAAACCAACCTTGGGGTAGAGTAAGTAGAGCGGCCTCTCTTGGTGCTATGTGGTGGGTATGAGGCACCAAAATCAGGTGGCATCGTGTCGTGAGCGAAAGACATCGCTCTACTCTGATCAAGGGCAGGGCAGGGCAAGTTCAGGGGGACTATGAAGCAGCGATTTTGTTTCAAGTTTTTAACCTAAGACAGCAGTTGAGACTACTTATTAGTACTCGCCTGTTATTCTACTCTACTTGTCAACTAACCTCAAAACTTAAGTAGCTACACAAGTTACGCCGGGCAATCCAAGCGTCATTTTACGTCCCAATAGTTCATATTTTTTTATTTCCGCTGTGTAACGAGGCGTGGAACGTGACGCGACGTGATTGACAGCTGGCGTGACCGCGGCGACGTTACACACAATAAGCTTGTTAGAAACATCAAATGTTCGAAAATAAATAAAAAATGTAGAATGTTGATCGATAAAGTTTAGAGATAGATACTTTGGAATTTGTCAAGAATCAACGATTGATGAATAAGTAAGAGATACGAAAAAAGTTCTAGTACTTCTAGTTCAGATCCTAATTTACTTATTTGTATTCAGTAACTTTATTTCGGATCTGGTTATATACCTGCCTGATAACCCAGCCTGAGCCCCAAGCATATCTTTTTAGGTTAACTTTTATCCTGATTCTGAGAAGAGTAGCCTGCCCAGCCGTGGGACGTTAATGAGCTGGAGAAAACAGATATAATATCCAAATGATGATAAAATAATATATGTACGTTGAAGTAGCAGTTTCCTCGTTTTCAATAGATAGAGCATAACGAAACTACGAACAAGTTCTTTTTATTTCTAGCCAGCTAAAAAAGAATACATGTTACTCCTTCGGGCGAGAGTCAAAGCTAGAGTTCCTGTTGTAACTGTGTTTTTGGCCTAACTCTTTTTTATCAAGCTCCAGAACAAGCAAGATTGTTCAACACCCGGTATTGAAACTTTCTTTTCAAAAAAATCACGATACTCAGTCACCTTCGTGACATGCCACCCGTACATTGGTATTCTCTTAGGCCCAATTGCTCAGACACTTTTTTTTCACTACTCAAAAACAATTGGAGATTTTCTCGTGTGCTTGTTGCTTTCAAACCTCAAACGTTGATCTTGAGTGACGTCCCGCGGTTTGAACCTCAAATCCAAGATGGCGGCTAATCACATGATAAATAAAGCCGATAAAGGGATTCTGTTAGTCACGGCGCTCATAAACAAACTCGGAGTCGCTTTAATTTATGCTAAGGGTTTACGATGAACGGACAGGTGGGAAGTTATAATTATTTAATTAATTTTTTTTAGACTGTCTCTGAATAAACTAGAAATATAAAGTCGACATACCTACCCTAACAAATATACACCAGAAATAATGCAAGTAACTAAGTAAGTAAAAAGAAGAAGTTTACGTTTAAATAGAGTTGTACATCAAAGTAAGTTTTCAATTATTTTTCTTTCCCGACAGAGAAAGGTATGATGTGCCGTAGAAAATTTTAACTTATATTATAACTCTATTCCGCCTGCATATTTTAACGAGTATAGAGCTTATTAAATAATAGGATCGGCAACGCGTTTTTAGTTTACTTTACATCTGTTACTGCATCCAAACTCAGGATAATACTTGCTAATTAAGCAAGCTTCGGCCCTTTTTGCTACTGTAAAAAAGTTGTAAACAGATGCTATCGATCGTTAACGTTTATTTCTCATGTTTAAAATTTCAGCGCAGAAAAACTGGATTGAGCTTTCATGGCTCTGCCTTTTATTGGTTCGAGGAATCGTTAACTCGCCTTCGTTAATTGTAAACGTGTCTTCTATTATTTTTATAAGTCATTAATTGAGAGAATTACTGTAAATTAAAGTTTTATTGACAATGGAGATAGCCCGAGTTTGGGGGCTAGCGCATGCGCGTTGATGTCTTTTGTACGTCGGCGCAATGTGACCGATAAAATGACACCAAGGCTCAAAAGAAGGGGCTGTTTATGGACTGATGTGATGATTGTTTTTGTGTTTATCTATTTTCGATATCGCAGAGACAAAAAAAGTTTTTTTTTCTTCTATTCGAACCATTTTCTTCGAAACCTTAGTCGATTTAGTACAATTACTAAATGTATTTAATCTAAGGCTTGTTTGCCATGAAAGATTTCCATAATCCCCGGGGGGTGAAAATATGTAACTTTAGAAAAATTTCCAATTTCCCACGTAGGTACTTTGCATTGCACCACTAAATGGAAACGAAGCTAACTCTAGATACCTACATAATTAATGGCTGGGATGCATATAAATGCAAAGTAAACGCTCTATAATCATAACTGTTACACTAAAAATATTACCCCATAAAAACGCGCTTGTAACATTCGAAAGGTTTTATAACTCTTCACAATGAAAAACCAATTTAAATAAATTTCAAACGAGAAAAGTTAAAGGCATCGTTAAATCCGAATGAAACTAGTCTCTAGTTAGTTAAGTCAAGGTTTAAATTATGAAAACAATTTAAAACCTGCGCCTGAGTCACTCTCGTTAGGCGCGACCCTCGTCAGCAACTGTCAAACAACATCCAATATTTATTCACACCAAATTACATCTTATCCAAATAAAAATAGGTTACATAATTCAATAAATAATTGAGGCGTTTACGACAGTTTTCAGTTGGTAGCTCGGTCTTGTTAGTAAGCTTATTGTTGGCTGCGGGCTCTTTTGTCCTTGTCTCGCGCGTGGAGATCTGCGGTAAGATGTTGCTGTTTCTTTCTAGTCGTTAGGGCAAGGTCGGCTCGTTAAAAGCTCTTAACGAGAAGCGAAGGAAAAGCTTATGGTACGTTGTGGTTCTCAAACCGTTGTGTGTGATAGTTGTTATTATGAGAAGGGACCTTTACATTATTTTTAAAAAGTTTTCTCTGGGTGTTATTTGATCTTGTGGATTGCCTATTCCTTTACATTTCAATCGTATTCTTTAGCGTTTTATTTTATTATTTTTAACAAGAACAGATAGTGTATTTACAAAGTTCGATATTTGAAGTTTCCATTATCTGTCAGTGTGAGGGGGACGGCACGATAGGAAATTCAAATATGTGTCTAATTTTGCAGTATAATACTGTAACCTACCTAATTGATTGACTTAAGTTTTCTGGTTGCGGAGTAGCAAGGTAATAATTTAGTTTTTTACCTTTACGTGTAGAAATCCTATAATCGCTAAAACCCGAGTCGAATTTTGAAATTTGATCTGTCGCTTTTCTAGTGTCCAAATATTACAAATGGATTTGCGTTGAACCGCTTGACACCTGTTACTCTTGTAATTAATTTGATGACGTTGACTGATGGTGTTTTACAATGACTTTAATCTGCCTGGTGCACGTCACGTAAAGTTTGAGAACCTCCTTGAAGGCTTGTGAGGTATGTCCCGCGCGTGTCCCGTTCACACCTGCGGCGCGCGCGCAACGATATCGGCCCTCTCGCTCGCACACTACTGACACCATTCCGACACGCCACTCAGGATTATCCGACTCGCTTTTACATTAGAAAAGCTTACGTTTACGCAAGTTTTATGTAATCGGTAAAATAACAATAAAATTATTGAAAAACGTTAAGGATTCAGGGATTCAGGAAGGATTTCAGTATTTTTTTTTTGTCTAAAATGGGTTAGGAATTAATTTCGGTAGTCAGTTGTGTTATAATAACATAGAGCTTCGTTCAGTGTTGTAAATCTTTGTTATTGGTGACTATAATAAATGGAATTCTAGGACATCGAATTTATTGATTAAAGCACGTATTAAAGCAATTTTTTCAACGTACATCAAACATAAAATCTCTAAAATCCAAATTCCCGCGCAGCGATGGCAACCGTGGCGTACTCGTTACTTCAGCGGAGGCAATGCTCCCGCGCCGGCTCCAAGAAAAATAAGAAACGAGAGAAAAAAGTGGTATTTCTGTGGAATAACGACCGGCCGATCGCATCGTTACGATCGATGCTGTCCCTGTATCGATATTAACTTTTAACTACCTAGCTGAGCTGGCAGCCATGTTTTGATAACACTTAACAATTTAAGCTGAAAATTTCTATGCATTATTTATGGCCAGATGACCAATGATCACTAATATTGTTAAAGAAAAAAAAGTATTTTCGTAGTATCAAGTAGAAAAAACAAAAGAATCTTGAAATGGGGAACTCGGGATTTTATGCATTTTGTTACGCCTTAACTACTCGTATGAGCTTATGACTCGTCCTTGTACAAATGAATAACTTTGTATCTCCGCGGTATAGTGTAGTCAAGTCATGCTATAGATGTATGCTTAGTATTTTTATTCATCCTTGTATGTTGTGGGAATTATAACCTTTGTAGGGTCGTATTATGATAGTGTCGTGGGATAGAAATCAGAGACGTGTATTGGTACCGTTATTGTTGTTTGATCTCCAAGGCTTTAAGAAATTTATTCGTTTACGTTTAAGAAGTTAATAGATATGCTACAAATACTTTGCGTAGATTAAGAAAAGCGCCCTTATAATAGAATAGAATAGAAGAAATTTTTATTCAGCAACACAAAAAATTCACAAAAATTCAAAAATTACAAAGTATAAGTATTTTACTTACCTACTAATCTCTACAATACAATCTTTACATACCCATGATTGTTACAGTAGAAATAAATTACTAGCCGACACCGATCAACGGAACATTCTGTGAGAACGCCGGCACTCAATCCGTCAAACGTTAATCATCGTTCAAGTTTCGAAACCAATTCGAAAACTTACACGACTTTAAAGCAACTTAAATTACAAACAACGTTAAGGCTTCGCGCCCACGAGCACAAACATTACAAACAATCTCGATACCGACTCTAAAGGCTCCGCGTTAACAAGTTCCGAGTTTATCGTATCAAGCGGATGCATCTCCAACAACCGAAACCTTTTCAGAACCAAGCCCAAACGAGACAGAGTCGATATTGTAATGTTCCATTTCTTGCTGACTCCTTTCGAGAAACCTCTTTAAAATAACTTCGAGCCCACAATAGAACTCGGCGTCTTCAATTTGATCGGGAGAATCGATTGTCATTCGGTCGGGTCGTTTGATGCGTAAATCTAGTTATTACGACCAATTTCATAATGCGTTTTGAAAGCTTTTTAAAACACGTCGCTCAAAGTGTCTGACGAGTGTTTGTTTAAAGTCGTGGTAAAGTGTTTCTAAAGTGTTATTGGAATTCGTCGTGGACGCAATCAATGAATAGTTAAGTTTTGTCAAGTTTTACGTTGATAAATGCGTCTGAATGAGATTTACGAATGTGAAATGCGTGATTTATGGTTTAGTTTGCTGTAGATTTCTATTTGATTCTAAAGAAAGAACCGCTCTCATTAGCATCGTGGTATGTACCTACGTTAAACGTTAAAGTAGCGGGTCCATCAATCTAGCTTGTTGTAAATTATAAGCAGGAGGCAGCCAGCCATTAACGGAGACGAGCGACCAGGGGTTTTGCGGGCGGATTTTAATAATTAAAGGCGAACATCCGCTAATACATCTAATAAAATTGTCGATATGAACATTTATTTAATTACTTAATTTACTTCGTAGTTTATGAGCAAGTCGACAAAATTATTAAGGAAAGTAATTCCTTCCTACTAACCATCTGTAAGAACCAAAAATCGGATCGATCGTGAAACTATGACAGGGTATATTATATTGTGGAACTGTTTCATTTAGGATTTTTCAATTTCAAACCTCCAATAAGTTTGTTACTTTAAAAATGATTTGATTGAATCTAATATTGACCAATTACAAGATCTTTATATGTAACACGTGGAACAAGTAGGTACGAGGTACCAACTCTAGCAACTGAAAGCGTTGAGACTATTCTTTATTGTGTGACCGCATTTGTCTAAGACAATACAACAAATACAACTAACTAAAGGAGATAAATGGCACAGTTTGTATGCACGAAGCTCGCTTCGTTAGCTAGCTGTATTATGTAAATACTGAGCGGTTACAAGCGTTTACAAATGAGGGCAAAAAGTTTTAACAAGCGCTGGTGGTGGCGTATAATAGCTTTAATGGCTATCTAGATATAATAGAGACCTGTTAGACGAAGTAGTTACCTACTAGAAAAATTCTGAGATTGCTCCACAGCTAAAATAAGCCTCGGCTTGATGAAATAGGGAAAATTCATGTTTTTTTAATGCTTTCATAAAACCTTATAAACATTAAAAAAAACTATAAAATAAATTATTGTACTACTTCTAATCCCACCACCGCGCTTGTACTCGTAATAACTGTGAAGTTATGTTGCTTACTGTTGTTTAATAACATTGGAGGCACAGCAATTGAAATTTCCACTCCACTAGCCTCTCTAAGTAACATGTTCAGGTCGTTTGTAGAGAGATGATTGCGCCCTAGCTCTCGGGGAGTGTTGGCAATTTGCCGGCATAAAATAAACCAAACCAACCCATACCACTCCCACCGCAACTATCCATAAAAGACGCTGGGAGTTGCTCTAACAAGCAACAAGCTCGACTGGTTTTAGTTCTTGCCAAGCCAAGCCATGCTTCCTAGTAAAGCAATCAATCAATATTTATTAGTTCAAAGGAAACTATGTGTCTGGTAATTAATCTAGTTAAATGACCGATCGGTAGCGATACTGAACAAATGGTACGTATCGCTATTTATAACTTAGGGCTACAAATACCAGGGGTGCAGGGATAGTGATCTTTTAAAAATAAACTTTTTCTTCTTTAATTGGCATCGCTATTTCTGAACATTGTTTTATTGATCCTGCAATAGATTCAGTTTCAAAGAATTAAAAAGACGTACAACGTACATAAATTAATGTGCTGAGAATCGTAGCAAACTTTGTAGGATAGGCAACGTTCGAGTTACAAAGCTACGGTTTTTCAGTAAATCTGCGTCTTACGTACTATAGCATCGCAATAAAACGTGAAAAAAATTACATTAAGTTAACAAGCCTCTTTAGAACTGCATTTTACACATAATTTTAAGGCTTCCAGCAGTCAATTCATTATTTTATCCCAAATTCATCCGTCATCGTTGACTGGAGAGCGCCAGCCGAACTTCCAACTGATATGCCCACACTACACGCAACAAGCAATTTTAAACTTCGACACACCATTAATCTTTCTCGTTACCAGCTTTACTGATAAATCCTCAAACAAGTTTTGTAATAATTTAAAAACAAAAACCGTTTTTTTTGTACAATGAATGAAAGCATCCATAGGACTTATGTTGTGACTGTATAATTTAGCTCCAATTGTGTCTGGTTAGCCATGATTGCCATAGAATAGGCATGTGTGCGCTATTAACGTCTTTTAATATAATAATAATAGAATCAGCACATTAATAATAAACACAGATCTCTGTCAGAGCGGTGCAACAGAAATAGCGCATCCTGTTTCGTTCGCTGCGCGTGCGTTACACGCAATGAGTGCTCCTTATACAGGGTGATACAGGGTCGAACACTGGTGTATTGTAATGTTCCTTATTTGAAATTCAGACTTCCGTTTAAATTATCTACTTCACCTAAAACAAAACAAACGTCTCTTGAGCTCTCTTTATTCTTAGTTCAAAAGCTGAAATGGCATTGCGTTCTTTGAATTTCTATCGTGCTTTTAATCAAACTGCAGGGGCGACTGAAGTTGTATTTAACGCACAGTCGTAACAAATGTAAGCGGTATTTCAGCTTCAAACCAGCCTGTATGTTGTCAAGCGGTCGTCGTACACGATTCAGACGGGTAATCGATTTTACGAGCTCCCGAAATAACTCGCGTCCCTTCGGCATCGGCGCGGGCGCACTCCGCGTCGCTCGCACTTGCTTACTAACAAACTGACAGCCTTTTATCCTTCCACATAACCAGCAGAACCCTAAATGTCATAATGTTTATTTATACCGGGAAACATCAACACATTTTATTACTATAGTGTATTTATGACAGGATACATTGAGTTTAAAAACTGCGCCGATCCCGACGTTGCAGCGGAAGCATCGGCGACTGATAAATCAGTTTGAAATATCGGAGATCGACTTCCTACACACTCAGTGTTTTGCTCGCCTACAGCGGCTACAGGCAACAGGCATGGTAATAAAATATATTCATCTCCATAGATATTTTAAGGGTCGTGCAAGAATAGCAACGGCCGTCTACAGCAATAAATGGTGCGTTCACCTAAATAGTGCAGTGGGAGTTAGGTTTTATTGTTACGATCGTCTCCACGAAAGGATGCATTCCGACTGCGAGTAGTTGGTGATCATTTACCTACTTAGAGCTTATAATTTCTTAAAATATATTTCCTATTCGCACAATATAAAGATTCAATCAAGCAAGAATCTATCAAACACAGCTTTAATTACAAACGTCATAATTATCCACGCACAAAGTCGAGAACTAAAAAGGCAGTAACAGTGGTTGTAAATTATATTGAGCCGAACATTACCCGCAGCAGACGAGGTGAATCCTCCGTGAATTATCTCCGTTGTAAAGCTGACCGTGCAAAGGTTGGAGGTGCGGGCTCGGCCGACGGCGCACGTCATGTTGACGTTTACGAGGCCCGACACATTTGAAATAAGAACACGATTGTAATGGCCACGTGTGTGGCCTCGTCAGCCAGTCACATTTAGCGTGAATAAGTTTTAATACCGCATACTTGTAAGTTGTAAGACCTATATACCGAAACTGTTTAGATTAGATACCAAAAGGATGGCGTAATCTCAAGCGGTAACTAGACACCAGTTGCATAGAAGGCAAGACAAAGAACTCTTGTATTTATTACTCACTCTATGAGGCCTTTGTTTATATGTAGTCACATGTGTTCGAATTCTAATTAGGAATGCAGGTTAAGCGACATTAGACGTGAAATCTAAAACTTTGATACCTACTTATTAGCATAGGGTAAACGGGCTTTAGATAAAAATGCGAAAATGGCATTGCACCACCTACTTGATTGTATCTAAAATATTCCAGTTCCCAAAGTATTACGAATGCGAAACCGATCACTCCCCACAAGATAACGCTATCGTTTAATGGCCACTTGAGGTTCAACATGTTGCCACATAAAAAGGAAAATAAAAGCGTTTTAAAAGCGTCTGTCTGTTCACGCCTCGACCGTAATAACATTTGCATTTACCGGCCTTATGATTAAACTAATCCGTTTTCGTAATGCTACAGGCAATAGCGTTAGGAACTGTGTAGTCACAGAATATTTTACGTTCCTAGTATAGAGTACGGTATTCCGATGCGATTGACTAAAGAGAAACAAAGCATTTGCCTTTCAAATTATGGTTACGAATCACACGCTCTCGCCTCCACTCACTACACATAATTGCGCCTCCTTCAAAGAACCAGCACCTAATTATCACAATGCAAATCGTACAAACATTAGTAAAATGTTGGCCAACATGTGTTAGTGGCGGAGGCCGGATCAAACATTCGAGCGGGCGAGCAAACAAGACTGTTTGGACTATCGCCACTTTCGGTTCTGTTCAAATAAGGACCCTTGTTTGTTCAAGTGTACCTTCACGCCACTGCGGAGACCTCAGACCAGTCCCGCCGGGCTCCCGCACGCCCTTTGAGCCCGCCCGATCGTATGCACTTGGCTTAACGATTCTAGTTGTTTAGGGATTTACTTATCCTGGTCTTAACCATCGCGACACCTTTCTTGTTCGTGAGCTGGATTTACCTGTCAGAGGTTTTAACTTTTAACGAGCTAAGTAAGGGGTGACATGGGCTATAATTTACTTGCAGCCAAGTTCAACAATCTCGTTTTACGAGTATCAATTTAAGAGAATGCAGCTGCTCAGGTGCATAAGCCGGAGAGTGCAATCAAACCTGGGAACATAATAAACCGATTTTTAAAAAGCAAATGAAAGTAACTAGATATGTCACTCTTCTATATTTATACTTTAAAAAATTGTTTAATGTGCGTAGTAGGTACTTATATAGACGTGTGGATGAAAACTACAAACATATTGCAATTTAGTTTAAGCTTGGACATTTAACGTCCATAATTATGTCATGATATTTAACCAGGGCATAGCTAGCAATTTCGTCGATAGGTGTACACCTGCCCTTAAACAGCTGATCGGCTGATCGTTGCCTTCATTTTTAATAGGTACTCGTTTATTGAGTGTTTAATTACCTCGACGAGTGCCGCTGCCGCCGCGGCAATCGGTTGTTTTGTGTTTATCTGTTAATTCCGAAACACGAAAATGTTTCGTGTCGAATTATATTACAGAACAACAAACCTTAACGTGCTGTAAGCGAGATATAAAGTCAGATATATTGATCACTTACGATTACGAAGAACTTAATTACAAAGTAACTTAATACTGTAACAAAGTAACAGAAACGGCCGGTGCATTGGAATTAAGAATGCGGCAAACGCGGATTAAAATAAAATACGATAACATTATTGTTTGGGGTTAAAAATAATCTAGATGGATGGCAAACAGACTAATACGTATTTTAAAATAACTACCTGGCCCTTTTTTTAACTTGACAGGCGACAACTGACTGACGATTCGGAATACATTGTTGACTTGAGAAGTTCCGCTTTAAAGCTTTCTTCACAGACTAAATAAGAGGAGACTTTGGATACTGAATTATAAATGTGTTACTTTAACAATAATATTAACCAGTTTATAACCGTCGATTTCCACGTAATACATTCGACAGAAAACCTTGACATATAGGTACGTCAAAATCTTAGGATTTAGTTACAGTTAAGGTTAAAGTAAGTTGGTGCAACCAACACTAAGTGTCACCAGCCTGTCACGTTTCTGAATAAGGGTCCTGATACTCAGGTGCGTAACTATAACGTCGGGAGCCCGTGGCAAATTCATCGATAGGGTTCCTTCCTCAATTGAAGTACTTCGTCATCGCCTCTTCTGTGCTCTAGGTCCAGCCGATTAGGGCCCCAGTAGAGCTAGGTGCCCCTGGCATTTTACCAGTTCCGCCACTGCTGATACTTCTATACATTATTCCCAGACCTTTCAAACTGGCATAAAATTAAACTGTTTCTCCTTTATTCCAGGTGGGTGGTAGTCGCGGGCGCATGGCGTGCCAGCGTGCTGCGTCCAGCGAGCGGCGCGGGCGCGCGCGGCGACCGACACTCGTCGCTGCTGCAGCTGGCCGCGTGGGGCGTGCCCGCCGCGCTCGCCGCCGCCGTGCTCGTCACCAGGGACGTCGACGCCGACGAACTTACTGGTACGTAGTCACGAGTGTGCACAATTTATGTTCTTGGTCGTACGATGGCCAATTGAGTAGAAAGAAAGAAAGAAAAAAGTTGACATGACAATCACAGAACTACAAATAGATGTTACATGTTAAAAACAACAGATAAATAAATCTTCAGCCTAGCCCCACTGCTGGGCGCATGCCTTCTCTTACAATAACAGGGTGTGGATTGGGAACGCTACACACCACTGAATTACTTCGCAGTTGTGTGCAGGTTTCACGATGATTTCCTTCACCGAAAAGCTCTTGGTGAAATTCAAATGACATTACGCACATAAATTCCGATAAACTCAGAGGTGCGAGAGCTTGAGAGGCCATAGTTATGCGGCTTTTTTAGTAGTAGGTAAACACGGACTAGACATGTGACTCCCTATACTAGTAATACCTACAAGAGACCCGGTCACTTGTGATTGCAGTCAAACGCAGTGATTACTTCGCGGTCGATTTTCTGTTAAACATTCATACCCCTTTATTTAATCGCTGGTGCGTACGGTCGCGCCGAGCGTACAGTACAAGGCCTGCCGACTCCGAGCTCGCTTGTTGCTTGTCACTCAAGGACGTTGACACTGACGATTTGAACGACGTTGAAATTACATATTTTTAACGGCTGGAATAATAAAGTCCTAGTGCAGTAGGTACAGTAGTAGTAGTTACTTAGACGGCAGTTACACGACTTTTCCACACAGAAAACAGCAGTGCCTTTCCAAAGGCGCTCGCTTTACGGACGAATAGCACGCTATCTATCGTGGTATTTACGTTTTTACAGCCTTGCTCCTCATTCCCATTTCTCAGGCTGGTCGTTAACTCGGCTGAAAGAGGCAATGGATCACAAGAATGGTCATAGTAGGTACATTGATCATCTTTATCGGGTGTGTAACAGGTCCATTGCGTTAAAAGGACTCGCCATTTACGGCGCGACGTAACTGGTGTTGTGTTGTGCTCATGAATACATATGGAAGTGTGATATTTTCACAAAGATAAGAATAATCGTTTTTATGAAGTTTTAAGTATTATATGTGCGTGCGGTACGTACAGTCGTGCAGTCGTCTTCAAATTAATGTAACAGAGCGGACAAGTTTCTCAAAAGAATATCCGAAGGTACGAAATAAGTAGGTGTAGGTATAATACCTACCTACCTACTTAAGATTGTTGACAGTAACTAAATATTTACATCAAAAATCACATGGAATTTACATCAAACTATTATCCACAACGGGCTTCGTCAAAACATGCCCACCGTTGACTATATAGAGCTATTTTGTGTTCGCTGTTTTGATGGTGACTAAGTATGTACTGACTACCTAGGAGTATAAATAATGTTTTGACATAAATAACTACAAAGTATGGTGCCTAACTATGGAACTATAGTTTCGTTAGGTGATATGGGTAAAATAATGAACGGTTTGCTAGTTCAATGCACAATCGACAAAGAAAAACTTAAGATTTCCGATTGAATCGGCCATTGTTTATACTTCCGATAGCGATATGTTCTCTAATACATATCCGTATCGAAACACCACAATGGCGCGAATGGCAATTCCCAGTAATAGTCCTTTATTATTTTGTTTGATCGGCGGCATGCACAAAGCGATTAAATCTGGTACGCGAACGCAGGAGCAGGCATTCATACGATAATGGCATTCAGTGTTTGTATGGCAGTGCCGCCTCATTGTAGTCGACCACTAAGACTCATTAAGACGCCTGCGAGCTAGGGTACAACGGATTACGGGAAAGACCTATTGATAACAATTACGGCAACTCACCCCTTGCCGCATTCGGCGTCTACTTAGGCAGTAACTAAGCAGATCAATATTTACTTTCAAAGTATCAAAAGCTACGCCAAAGCTAACGCTAACAATTCACGTACTTTTACAAGATGCCGCGTTTGATAAAGTAAAACAACCAAAATGTAAATATAAGTAGGTAATTCTATAAATAACAAAGCGGCATTTAACTAGAAAAGAAACATAATCAACAAAGCTCTTATCAAATAAGCTAGGGTAGATTAAACCAGACAGGCTAGCGACTTTTCAAGTAGACCGCGCTGATAATGTGCTTAAAAATCTAATTAATAACAAGGGGCTTAATGTCTAGATTACTAAGACTTCAGAGGCGCGGAAACTAAGTTCCTGATAGTACCTGTGCACTTGGACTTTGTTGGTTTTTCCCGGCAGAGATAAGAGTGAGCTACCGGCAGAGATACCTTAATAGCGATTGATAATTGCTGTCATACATTACTTGGGTGCCAGCAAAGTGCACTTGGTCGAGACATTCGACTATAAAGGAAAGAACCTACTTAACTTATAGGAACTTTTAAATATACATCAGAGCAGAAGCAGAATGCATTTAGGTTTAAACCGTTTAAATTATTGGTGCTAAAGTATATTCATTAACTTTATCTGTATTTTTTCCGCGGCTTTTAGTTATCACACTGGATTTAAGTACTTCGTGTTTTAGAGAAGTTGGTACTGAATTATTGTACTGCCGCAGTATACCATAACAATAAATCAGACGTGGAAATATCCTCGTCCGGCATGGTAAAGTACCTACCTACACCGGGAGCAATAAATTTCAGCATCCACAAAAACTGGCGGATTTACTGCATCATGCAAATAACACGTCCCTCCATTCCTGAATGGAAATTCGTTGGGATTTTATTTAAATAAGATTATTTTCAAGTTGCTTCGTCGCTGTATACTTTTTTCCTAAGGTCCGCTGCGAGCACGATCTCACACAGCCGGTTTCCGATAATGATCTTTCTTAGTGCAAGTATCGGCTCGTTAAAGTCTCGATATTTTGTTTTTGTTAACGAGAAACGGGGCGTTACCGGAATTAAAACTTTAGGGCCTGCAATTACAAAAAGACGAGTGAAATTGTAATGTAGTCCTTGAAGTTCAAGGCTTGAACACACATTTAACTGCTATGAAAGGTTTGATGGTCAAATTCCTTTCGACCTTCTTTCGCTTTAAAAATTTCTTCAAATTTTCATCGTCATAACGTTAAAGTGTGAGACTGTGAGCAGAGTGCCGGTCCGAAACACAAGCATACCTATTGCAGTTTTAATATGCCACGAGAAGAGTGTGTGCTTTTATTTTTATTTTACCCACTTCCATTATGTGAACGAAAGAAATGCGCGACCATTATTCGAGCCGTTAAATACGACACCTTTTCTCCTCACACGCTCGTATTTCAATTTAAATCGGCTCTTTTAACCGCTGCCTTATTAATGCAAGCCTTTTTTCTCGCCGTATATTTATGTAGGTGTTCGCTTTGAGAGCTGTTTTACTGGTAATTGGAATGTTATTCAGCGCGATGAAGAGCTTTCGGGAGGAAGATTCCGTATCCGCCAGCCGGCTCTCCAAGCAAGGAGTCAGCATTGTTTGTCTAACTTAGTTCTGTTTTGTTTTCAGGTACTTGTTTTGTGGGAAACCAGTCGAGCAAGTCTCTGTTGGCGCTGGTGATCGTCCCGGAGGCGGTCTGTCTGTTGCTGGGCTGCGTGTTCCTGTCGTCCGGGCTCCGGGCCGTGCTGCGGCGGCCCGCGCCGGTGCCCGCGCCCTCCGCTCTGCTGAATGCGCCACCGCAGCCGCACACAGACCAGAGCGTGTTAAGGCTCGGGGCGTTCGCGGCTCTGTATGCGGTACCCACGGCTTGCATACTAGCGACGTGGGTGTATGAGTACGCGTGGCGAGACGAATGGCTGGCGGCTCCCGTGCCGTCCGCTGAGCCTTCGACGCGCGCGCGGCCAGCGTTCTGGGTGTTTCTGTTCCGGATATTCGCGACGCAGATTCTGGGGGTAATGGTGGCGGTGTGGATCGCGACGCCGCGGCTGAAGGCGCTGTGGCGGCGGGTGGCGGGCCCGCGCAAGCCGCCGCCGGCCAAGTGCCCGCCGGGGCCGCCGCCGACGCCGCTGACGCTGCACTGCTACGCGCCGCACGCGCACACGCTCCCGCGACACACGCACAAGTACGCCACCTACCGGCCGCCGCAGCAACACTCGTACCGCAAGCCGCGGCACTATCACTACTCAGCTGGAGAAACGATTCTTTGACCACAGAGATTCAAATGTTTGAGACATTATTTTCAGTATTCGAGAGTGCCTTTCAATTGCATTTATTGGTGGTAATTGTAAGTGTAGTGTAGATATAGGTAGGTCTGTAAAATTCATAAGTGCCATTGAAGCTTATATTATTATTTATAAAAACTATGATAAGGACAATGAACTATTCATTCAATGTCTAACTATGGATGTTCAGAAAATATAAGAGACCCCTTTTGTACCACGTTCGATTTTGGAAGCGTGAGTGGCTAATGAATAAATTACCTAAACGTGTTAAATTCGAAATATGAAACATCTCAAAGGAGATACCTCGCATTCCTTTATTAGACAACTAATGTTCTTGTCTTAACTTACAATACATATAGAGTGACGTCAATTATAGACCGACCGCTTAAACGAGTCCTCGCCCGCGCGGGTACAGGGACGCGGGGTGGGACGAGAAAGGGGACCGAGAGCGGTGCGGGCGGGTAGTGCGCCTGCCGCCCGTACAGAGCTCGGTCCCCTTTATCGCCTACCCCTCGCCCCTGTGCCGCGCGGGCGAAGACTCGTTTAAACGATCGGTCCATAATGTCTTGGTTATGGATCCAATGTAAGGAACCTGTAAATATGTGATGAAAATGTACAGTAGGATAAAATAAAAATATGCCTATTATGTTAAGCTTAGAATATAAATGTAGAAGTGAGAATTTTATACAAATGCTGTAAATATTATTATTGAGGCGTGATTACGACTTTGAATATTGACTGAAACTACGGTAAAGGACATTATGCCGCGCTTTTGTTCGGAAAGAAGAACCTTTTAATCCTGTCTTTAATCCGAACTAAAGTACAGTCGCCGACTTTACCTGTGTATGTAATTTGCGACTCAAAAAAGTGGATAGTACAAAGGCGATAAATACCATAGCGTAATAATAACAACTAGTGCGGTAACTCGGCTCGGCCATCTAGACAGTGCAACTAGTTGGTGCGGTATAGGGCAGGGTCAGTTCGACTCCCCATAGTAGCTACCATCAACGCTAATTCGCAAGACCTAGCGCGCACCAGCCAGGACTCGGTAGATTATGGCAGTTAACATAAGACAAAGAAGTGCGCCCACTATTAGGAATTATTACGCTTTGGTTATAACGTCAAAACCATTATTTGCTTGCCCTGTTGATTAATTGTCCAAGGCAACTTCTCTAAATTGGTTAATTATTTAAAGTTAAGTTAACTTTTGCATAATTATTCACTGGGGCACTTACACAGTAACTCCGCCCGTTAGTATTAAAAACTAATACGAAAATGGGAGAAAGAGAAAACCTACGAAGACTTCTTACTTGTTGGTGACGATTGTAACTGAAATTGGGTATTTAAAAACAAGTAAATATTTTAAACTGAGTACAAATAAATAAACTGTACATATCTGTAAATATCAAATTTAAATGAAATGAATTAGTAAGTAAGTACTTTAATTTTATGTGAATAGGTCTGTAGGATTTGTACCTAATAAAAATCTATTACTGCATTTTTGTTTTAGTACACCCCATTAAAATCAGTGTTATAAAATCCACACATATATGTGGAAAGGGAAATTGAAATAGTGATGGGTTGCTAGCCGTATCGCCTATGACATGATTCCTAAGACTCGTCCATTTCTTCGATAGGCTTTTACCATTTGCGCGGGAAGAGAAGCAACTGGTAAATTCTATGTTTTTTATTTAGTCCAGACCAGCTTGGAAGAAATAAAAATAGAATATAAAATCCAACTGACCAAAAACCATTAACCAACTAAAATGTAATGTAATCTCGGATTAACTTTTTACGTTAACTAGCTACTTTGTTTCTGAAATAAGGTGCAGTGGTTCGCATAGTGGTAAGTGATCACCACCGCCTATGGACGTCCGAGACATCAGAGGACTGCAGATGTGTTGCTATCCTATAGACTTAGGTTAGGATATAATATATCTTGTACCAGTAACACCGCAGGGCAAGCACTGCTGTTTCATAGCTTGCCTCATCCTAAAATACTTTCCATTTTGCCCCTAATTAGTACTGACGTTCGTTGCAGAGATCATATTTTTGGTTAACAAACCTTGCTTATAGTTGGCTATTAAAAGCAAAAATTAAATGAGCTATCTCAAAGAGCTCTATATGATGAATTTGGCCTCAGTCGTTACAGTTAATACGCCACTGGATCAGGGATCAGACTCAAAAGTATCAGCGCATTGGTTTATTAGGAGGTCAGCCAGGTGTAGTTATGTATGCGTGTACAAGGCCAATTAAAACAATTACAATTATTCCCATTTCATACAAACATACATAAGTCACGTCTTTATCTCTTACAGGGTAGACAGAGTCTAAGGTAACAAGACCTAAAGGTCACGTTTAACATAAAATTGTGGGCGTATAGGTGGACAGGGGAATCAAAATGGGAAAGAAAAGCAATTGGTACATTCTATGTTTTTCCTTTGCTTCTAGATCAGCGTGGAAGATTATTCCCATTTCTAATATTATTATTTCTTTCGTGACATGATGAAAAGAATAAATATATTTCCTTAAGTTGGTACATCTTTAATAGTCACATCACAGTCACGCAACAGTGATGTGTGCCATCACATCACGTCATTTTGTATCAGTTGTTAAGCTATCTGTGGTTTGTTTTGTTTGACGTTTTAATTTGATAAATTAAATGCTCCAAGCAACGAATAAATAACTACATTTTATGATTCTGTATCGAAAAACACTGTACTAAATAGTGTTTTAAGATGTCTTCTATGACTCAACTTTGTCGTATAAGTAATTTAGCAATAGGCAGTTATAAAACTATTCTACAAGCAAGGTGAGTTGAGGTTATGACGCCTTCGACACTAATCTTATTTTGATATAGTTGGATTCATATAATAGTCGCTCCTGTACACATTTTAAAAAGTATAGACTCTTTATTTCAGAAATAGTTGGTTGAATCCGATTCAAATATGCAGTTACACAAGAAAATCGGCCGAAGAAAAACTAGGTATAGAGCGTCCTAAGCGGCCTCTCACGCCGTTTTTTAAGTTCATGACGCAGATGAGACCAGCTCTGTTGGCCAAGAACCCTGGCATCACGTCCAAGGAAGCAATCTCTTGGAGCTCGAAACACTGGCAGGAGTTGGATTCAGAGGTATTCATTTTTCAGTGTGCGTGAGGGTCGTTAAGGCGATTTTGGCGATTTTTGAGATTAGGCTTCAAATCTCCCCAAGTCGCAAGTAATCAATGGACTCCCATATTGTAGTATCAATGTGTGCATTGTAAACAAATGTGTTGATTTGTGACTATAATAAGTATTGAATTTTTGTAATAAGCAGTACAATAAATAAGCAGTATAACTATATTTTCAGACTAAATCACAAATGACAAAAGAATATGAAAAAGATTTAGAAGACTATAAGAAGATTAAAGCTATGTATGAGTCCTCCCTATCTGATGAGCAGAAGGCTGATATACAAAGGGTGAAAGAGGAAATGGCAGCAGCCAAAGAGAAGAGAAAACTTAAGGCTGTAAGTTGGAGTTTTTATTGAGTTAGCTATCAAGAAAAAATAAGATGAAATAGAAGGCACATTCTATGTCTATCTGTACAATCTTGGAGATGGTTTCTGCAAGTGTTACTAAAATAAATGTAATTTAAGCATTTCAGCAACATTCACTAGTTTTCAAATACAATAAGTAAGTAGTATTAAGTTTTTATATAATTATGTTATATATAATTCCAGGAATACAAAGAGCTAGGACGTCCGAAGAAACCAATGAATTCCTATATTCTATTTATTCAGACTAGAAAAGATATATTTCAAGGCAAACAGATGAAAGAATATCAGGAAAAAATTAAAAATGATTGGAATAAATTACCTGAAAGTGAAAAAGCTAAATTTGAAAAGCAGGCAATGGAGCTCATGAACAAATACAGGTATATGTGGGCAATATTGTGTGTATTAGAGCAGTGTAGCAATAGGCGGCAGGATGGACAAAATGCTGGGGCCCTGAACTGAATGGGACTTATGCACTTCATTATACCTATTGAGGGTCCCAGACATTAGTTCATATCAGTGGCGTAGCGTGGGTCTCAGCCGCCCGGGGCGGATGAAAATTTTGCCGCCCCATTGCTTACGTATTTCAAATATTTATACGATTTTTTTTTTTATTATTATTATTTATTCTGAAATTTTGCCGCCCCTTAAAAGTGCCGCCCCCCTCGCCCCTACTACGCTACGCCACTGGTTCATATACCCACTGAATATTACTATATATTTAAATGTTATGGTTTTCTCATGGAAACTCAAAAATTTATTATTTTATTTACAGAAAAGAATTAGAAGCATGGGAGTTAAAAATGGTGTCATTAGGACGCTCAGACCTGGTACGCGCCAAACCCGTGCGGGAAAAGAAGGCGGCTAGCACAAAGAAAGTGCAATAGGGACTCGGGTGCTCCGATGACTCAACTGACTCAAATTCACCTCAGCACCACCAAAGTGGTATTAAGTTCAAGCATGTTAAGAGTAAGGAAAATAATAGTATAACAAATGAGCCATTAAACTTAGAAGCTAGCATTAAAACAGAAAATGCTCACAGTCAGAGTACTTCTGTTCCCAGTATTAATAAGCCAGAGTCAGAAGAGTTACGGAGCACGGGTGCCCCTCAATCGGAACAGATTGGGTCTGAGAAAAATAAACAGCAAAGTAAGACTATTATAGGTAGCCTCAGGAACTTCTTTAAATTTTAGTTGCTTGGTCTTAGTTATGTTATGTTTCCCACTTAACTTCCTAGTGTAGTATTAAGTTTTTTCATTAAAGATTATGCATTATCATATTATTAGTATGTACCTATAAGTTGTTTCACAAATACATTAAGATTATGTTTGTGTTTGTTAAGTTTTTTTTTTACCTTCCATCCCTAGTTTAAAATGAACTTTTACTTCTCATTTTTATTGTACAGTCAAGTGTGGTAATATGTATCTGGATAAAGTTTCAAAAACAAGTAGGTACCACACGCTCTTACACCAGCGTAATAAGGTTGTGGGACATATTTTTGAGAAGTTCCTATCAATACTTATTTTTGCACTTGACCGTACATCCTCACTCAGATAAAGAAATATTAAGATTCCTACTTGTCTTTTTCAGTCTTCCGGATAATATGTGGGACTCATGCACTGCCATAAAATAAGAACTACTCTTTGTTATACAAACAATTTATTAAAGATGCATTACAAAATATTTGGAATATCTTCTATCCTTTTCTAATACTTTCAACCTGGTTTAAGCTGACTGATGCTCATTTAAGTGTTTATGTTACTTAATTCTATGCAAGACCGACCCAAATTCAAAGGTGGGCAATTAGGTATAATACCAACATTTGATTTTTAAATTTTAATTAAAGGTGGTGCCCATGTCCTTAAAAGTTCCGTTCCAGCCCCGCATTACATTGCATGTAATGGAAAGCTATGGATCTAATGAGATATAGTGATCTATCGAGCACGAGCGCGCATTTGAACTGGGCTTGACAATCTGAACTTGCTCATACAGATGGCGTCAGATATTATATTGTTGTGGCCATTCTTAAGTCCATGATATGCTTTGTTACGATTTGGACACTTTAACCGCTACAATATATCTTACGTCGACTGTATGCATCTGCAAAACTGAAGAGATTATAAAATAGCACAATATAAATCATCAGTGAAATTTGATAACATTCTGCCTGACTAGCACAAGAGCGCACAAGAGTTGTGTCGCGGGCGAGAATGACTACCCGCCTCTTTCTAGACAAACAGTAAGAAAAAAGACCTGTGAGCTCTCGTGTTAGATGGGCATATATACCCATGGGCACTAAGTGGAATATAATATGTATCATGTACATTACCCATCACAAAGTGTCTTAGTATGAATTTGGTATAAATACGAAAGGATTACAATTATTATTGCTACTCACAAAACCTACTTTAATTTTGAAACAGTTAGTAGTTAGCTAGCAGTTACAATAATCAAAAGAGTTCATAGAGGTAAGGCCAAAGAGCTTAAGGCCAATCTAAATATAGATAACAAATTTTATAACTATAATTCAATGTACGAAAATAGTCTACATTTCTGATTTCAATATTTACAACCCGCTGCATCTATCCAACATACTAATTTTGCAAATTTGGCATATAAAATATTTTTATATCATGAAGGATCATAATTCAGATAGTCTTGGGACAATACAAATAATGTAATGACTGGTTTAAAATAATAATAATAAATACAATAATTTAAATGCAAAAAGTGAAGATTACAAAAGGCAAATAATTGAGCAAAATGAAATTTACATTAGTAATTACCTGATACTATGTACAAACTTGTCCTAATTAAACTAAAATGGCAATATGTGACTAAAACGCACACTTGTCACAAATTCTCACATGTATAAAGGCACAAGCAATCAAAACTATGGAACATCTCTGTTAATGCTATCTGGCTAATGTTGGATCTGCTCAGTTAATATATGCCCACAATTTAACTGTAAAATGATAATAAATCCCTGTTACTATGCTTTCAAACAATCCTTCATTGTCATACAAAGTGCTTGCATACAAATAGTAGCAAAAAGATATACACATGCATCTTGGGAGAACATTGTCACACAGCGTGTAACAGACATTATTTTTTCGACCCTATCTACCGATATACCATTTAAAAGGAATAAAGCATTGGCAAAGTTGGAGCTGTTGGGTGCTGGGAACCATATTATCTTTGTGACCACATACACAACCAGGGGCAGGAAAAAGTAAGTCTCATCAAATGTTAACACGGAAATACTATACAATAGTTGCACCAACAGGGACAATAACACTATGTCATACTTGTGTAGAACAAGCTTGCTCCATAAAGTGACTTCTGGAATGCTGGCAGCCTCAGGCGCAGGTGACATAAGAGCTGCCAAATCACTGGTTACTCCGGCCAGACCATCACCAGTGGCGTCCAAGCCGAGTTGTTGAGTGAATGATAATTGCTCCACCAATGGTGTCTCGGCAATGAAGACTCCATTATTAAGCGAACTGCTAGTTCTAAGACTATTACTATCTCTAAATGAAATGTTACTATCAGAAACTGAAGGACCTTCGTAACTTAACTCGGGAAGCAAGGTTCGAATAGGTGATCCTGTAACAAAACAATGACTGGCATTACTTTCTGAAACATAGCTACAAGGTGCATTAATAGCCTTACATCACAAAACAGTACCTTTAGAAAATTCTTCCTCACTTTTCCCAGCTATACGTTGAAGTCTGTTATGAGAATTTTCCAATATTTTCCTTTTACGAGCCTCCCTACGGGCTGCTGCTGCATCAGCCATATTCACGTTTTGACAGCTAGTAAAATTGTTGCCGCAAGTAATATGTTTTTTATTCTAGAATTTTTGGTTTTAACTAAATATTTAATGAACTATTTTTATAAATGAAATTTATAAATAAAGTAATTGTAGATTTAGTACTACAGTTATTTGAATATTAATTACAAAAAAAAGTATTTCTAAATTAAAATTGATGATGATGTTAACACTAGATTTGTATCACTTCCGGTCATTCCGTTAATTTATTATGAAGTAACAATTATTACTCATATATATACATATATTTTTTCTTATAATAACTGTGAATATTTATTTATGTATTACGAAATATTAATGAGTTTCATTAGTGGTTGTACAACTTATGAAGTGTATAATATTTGTAACTGACTCCGGAAGTTTGTGTTCTGTCTTCTGAACAGAACAACGCCAAGGATTGTTGTTTGGCGCCTTTGCGAGGCCGGTATTTTCTGAAAAATTGCGTTAGATCGTAGGGCCAAGTCAGAAGTCGATATAGATATTCAAAGTTCCAAAATGGGTGATAAAGGCGATGGAGGTAATTATTCCACTGGTGATTCCGTGCTCTTCAGATCGTTTTAGCTGACAGCTTTCTTTCAATTTGTTGGTTATTAAAAGTGCTTTATGTGAGTGTAATCGGTGTTCGTTCATAGAAACCTTCGACGATGCGGTCGAGGAGCGGGTTATCAATGAAGAGTACAAGATATGGAAGAAAAATACCCCGTTTTTGTATGATTTGGTGATGACACACGCGCTGGAGTGGCCATCGTTGACCGCGCAGTGGCTGCCCGACGTGACCCGACCGGACGGCAAGGACTACTCCGTTCACAGGTCTGTCAACTGCCCTAACACTTGAAATGCGAGCTACAGGTCCACACTGATACAATAACATCACTTCCTTTGTTCACACTTTCCCCCCTAAACATGTTTTCTACAGCTTTGAGTGATGTGATTACATTATTTTATGCCCTTAGGTTCTAAGCAAATGAAGCAGAATTATGTTAAAAATAACTTTCATTTTTCAGACTAATCTTAGGCACACACACATCTGATGAACAAAACCACCTCCTCATAGCCAGTGTTCAGCTCCCCAATGAAGATGCACAGTTTGATGCAAGCCACTATGATAATGATAAAGGAGGTAAGTTGTGGGGTGTTATTCTCTTGTATGTGCCCTGCTCAAAAGAAAAACCCTGGTTAGGGTTGGCAATCCTGTATTGATCAATGAATATGCCATTTATTATGAAAACTATCAAAGAAGATTATTAGCATCCCTGGTATTTTTTAGGTGCCACTGCTGTTATGCCTGCCATTGGTTCTCCATCCCTGCTATATCTAATTCTATATTTTCAAGTTTTAAATGTGGAATAAATTTGAAACCCTGCAGTTTTTACTTTAAAAGGTTTTTTTTACACATAACTCGTTGACATGCGGTAATTATTTGATGGCCTAAATAGCTTTACAAAGCCACTAAGCATGTCCCGTTTGACAATTTCCAATCTGAAAACATTTGTATTAAAAGCTATTAACCTTATTACAGCATACCTGCTTTGTAAATAAAAGTAGTGTTTGAGAGTAATAAGTAATATAAGTGGCTGCTATACAAGTTTGACATACAAAATTATAGGCATTTCAAATGAAGCTATTACAATTTTTTAAGGTGCATTAAGGCACATGGCAACATACCATCAGTTTAAATTGTTTTGGCTTATAATGGACACTTTATTTCAGAATTTGGTGGGTTTGGTTCTGTATCGGGTAAAATTGACATAGAAATAAAGATCAACCATGAGGGGGAGGTGAACCGGGCTCGCTACATGCCCCAAAACCCGTGCGTTATTGCTACAAAGACCCCGTCATCTGATGTCCTTGTGTTCGACTACACCAAGCACCCCTCCAAGCCAGAACCTTCTGGGGAATGCCACCCGGACCTTAGGTAATTGTTTATTTTAAAAAGCTTACTTTTGACTACTTTGCTTAACCCGTCGAGCGTCCTGTGTGCATGGGTGTGCGCACAACGTTATGCACTCTGTGCACCCGGGACGCTCGACGGGTTAACTAAAAAGCTTACAAACTAATCACTCAGTTTTTGCAGCTTGTACCTGGTCTAGTTTGTGGTTGTCTAGCTGACTCTATTAAATTTGCAGAAGTAACCAATACATGTTAATTCATCTTTACCTGATAAGCTCAGTTATTTCTTCTGTTTTCAGATTGCGAGGTCATCAAAAAGAAGGCTATGGCTTGTCATGGAACCCTAATCTCAACGGATATCTTTTGTCTGCTAGGTAAGCATCACCAACAACTGTAAAGGAGTTAGGTAAAGCTCAAGCAACACTTAGAACCGTTATTATTACGCAGTTTTTATAGATGCAATAAAATACAATATTTCTATAATACAGAAAAAAGCAACACCTTTACAACAAAAAGAAGAGGAATAAATTAAAGGTGGTACCTAAGATGAATAAGTCGTATTATACTTTCAAAAGTAATAAAATGATCATGAATTTTTATCACTCGTTTTCCTGTTGGTTACTAAGCTACTACTATTTATACCTAATTGAATTCCATACTGATACAAAATATCTCGCAGTGACGACCACACCATCTGTCTGTGGGACATCAACGCGACGCCCAAAGAGGGCCGCGTGATCGAGGCCAAGTCCGTGTTCACGGGGCACACGGCCGTGGTCGAGGATGTGGCGTGGCATCTCCTGCACGAGTCGCTGTTCGGCTCCGTAGCGGACGATCAGAAGCTCATGATATGGGACACCAGGTTATTGTAATGAATGTTGTAACATTACATACAATTTTATATTGTTGCAGTAGATTTGTACACAAATATGCTCATTTATAAGATATTGGTGTTACTTTGAAGATTCCTAATTATTATTCAAGATTCATTTATGGATTTCATAAAATACCAAATTTACTGCACCAATAATTCCATTTGTTTTAACGAAATCATCTTAAATCTGATAAAGTTGCTAGAAATTCGGAAGAAAGGTTTTTGATAACTTGAATTGCATTATATTAGTAACCTGCTCAGTTTATCGGAAAACATTCACTACTAATAGCTTCAAAAATCCCATTTTGTGTTTCATTTCATTATCCTTAATTGACTAACAAACTGATTGCTAACTGATTGTGGGTGTACACAGTATAAGTATCTGATCAATGCATCATGTGTGCAGGTGTAACAACACATCCAAGCCGTCTCACACTGTGGACGCTCACACGGCCGAAGTCAACTGCCTCAGCTTCAATCCCTACTCCGAGTTCATCCTGGCCACTGGCAGTGCAGACAAGACTGTGAGTTTACTACCACATTTTTCTGAACAGAAAACTGAGGAAGTTTATTGGAAGAAAAAAGAGGTTCTATTTAGAATGCTTCCAAAGTTAGTAATATAATTGCCATGATTGTTCTAAAAATAATAGATATTTTGTTGAACAATTTAAATCACATGCCGTCGTGCCGCCATCTATGCCTAGCAGCAGCGGCGTTAGGGCCACTGACACCAAAGGACTAATAGACTTAAGGACAGTATTGAGGGTACACAGCCGGTGAGCCAGGAGGCCGAGGCCCCAGACCTCAGCGCCCCCCAAATTTGGCGCCCCGGGCCGTCACCCCATCGCGCCCCCCCCCTAACGCCGGCACTGGTTAGGCGTGCCGAGCAAGCAAAATTTTCGTTACAAAGCGTGTCGTCAAAAGAGCCTGTTTAATTTATACGCATTACGCATCGTGTGTAGGTGGCGCTGTGGGATCTGCGCAACTTGAAACTGAAGCTGCACTCGTTCGAGTCGCACAAGGACGAGATCTTCCAGGTGCAGTGGTCGCCGCACAACGAGACCATCCTGGCTAGCAGCGGCACCGACCGCAGGTACACAACTAACACGACTCATGCCCCTTAGGGCGGCATTCTAATCAAATCAAACATGATTTCCGTCATAAAAAAGCTTGCGTCAAATATTAGACCAATGTAACTCTAAAAAGCTACAGTACCCAACTTACTGCCTCGCCTATAGACATAATCTCTAATTAACATGGCAGATAATTTTCAAAAAAATTCAGTAAGTACAACTTTCTTGCTTGTTTCATCAATTTCATGTTCTAAAATTATGCGCACTGCAATAAAAACTTTTCCGTAAAAATTCGTTTTGGATACACTCTTCTACAAAATGTTTAGTTGAATAACGCTTGGGGCTAGTTTCACCTCAACTCTGTTATGTTCCTGATATCTGTTGCCGTCTCTGTTTATTACTATCCAACAGACATTTGGCTTCATAAACATCTGACGCTTACAATTTTACGAACTTAGCAGAGAGTAGTGGTACAGGGTCTTAACCTAATTCGTTGTCGTCAGGCTGCACGTGTGGGACCTGTCTAAGATCGGTGAGGAGCAGTCCGCGGACGACGCCGAAGATGGCCCGCCCGAGCTGCTGTTTATACATGGCGGACACACCGCCAAGATCTCAGACTTCTCCTGGAACCCCAACGAGCCCTGGGTCATTTGTTCCGTGTCCGAAGACAACATAATGCAGGTAAATACCAAGGGCTTGATCTTGTTCTAGACAGCGATTATTATTACACTGTATCATACGTACTTAACTCCATAATCTGCCGATCATAGGCGCAAGGTCGGCGCTCAGGGATTCATTTCTTACGTATTTGTGGTTAATACACTGTTCCCTATTCTGGTGTTATGTATACATGTCCAGATCAGCAAGTCGCATACCGTGCTTCGTCTATGTCAAGCAGGCGGGCTTTGTTACGTGTCACTAATAGAATGTGATTTACTCGTGTAGTAATTCAGACAAAGAATTTTACATGATGTCGAACCGGTAATGATCCTCATATGATACGCTCTTATTGTGCGGAGGAGGAGACTTTTAGTTATATTAAATTTAGGTCTTGTTACCTTAGGCTCTGTCTACCCCGTAAGGGATAAAGACGTGATTTGTATCTGTATGTATGTATGTATGTATGTATATTTCATTGAACTGGTTCAATAGACAACGAAAGGCAGCGAAATGTGACGAGAAGCGGCGATTACATTAACAACTGCTGATTGTCCACTGCACGGTAGATAGTTTGAGAATTTGTTGCGCTAGTTCAAATTTGCTAACTAGTCTTGGCTTTCAGGTGTGGCAGATGGCCGAGAACATTTACAACGACGAAGAGCCCGAGACGCCCGCGTCAGAGCTCGAGTCCGGCGTCAACGTCAACCACGGCTAGATGTCGCGTCACGTCAACGTCAACCACGGCAAGGCGTCACGTCATGTCCCACGCCGTCTGCCCGCCGGTGCGGTAACACGGAACCCTTGTGCAAGCATGTCAGTCATTTCATTTATTAACCTTTTCAACGTCAAAATCGTCTGATGTTGATAATGATAATATGTCAAATAAAAAACGGTTGTGCTTTAAATTTAGCTGGCCTCCATTGGAATAAAACGTCTAACCAAGTGCGATGCATATGGATTGCTCAACTCGGCATAGCAATGAGGTCAGGTGAAGTCGATTCTCAGGTATAACACAGCCATCTTGATATGTAACTTTTGACAGAAAATGACTAGCTCACCTGCCGAATAAATACCTAACCTTTAACCCGTGGATTTGCAGACTTGTAATGGTTCATGTTATTAATATCGTCACTGTATAGTGAGATTATAAACATCAAGGTTAATTTACATTGTATGCTCTCACGGATATATCGGTCGTTGACATTGAGAAGGTTAATTGTAAACAATAGAAGCACTGTCCTGAGTTTACACGTCAGCGCCTCGCGGTGACTTCATTGACATAATGGTCATCTGAGACTTCACCTATCTCACTGATTCACTGGATCGACCCATTGAGCGCCCCTTCCATTTTATTTTGCGTGGAAAAATTGGATCTAACGCATCGACCGATTATCTTAGTTGCACATGGGTTGCTAAGGACGCTCGACGGGTTAATCAGATGAATAAAACGAAAACATGGCATCCCGTGATCCTGCCTGTACAACAGGTTCGAGAAAGTTGTATCTTTTTTAATGAATGTTGGAATAAAAATTATTTATAAATGCACATGAATTGGTCAAAGATAAATGTTGGTTGTAATTATTGTAAAATCAAAACTGTTAAGGAGATATAGCGAAAGCAAACTTAAACTTTTTGTAGTGTTCAAATTGGATTCATTCGTTTTTGACTGGCTGTAGTATTTCAACTTTATTCCATTGTTTTGCTGATTGTAGTAAGTTACGTACCGACAGAGTAAAGAGTTGCCTTAGGGCCCTTACACACTAGCGATTGGTCTCGTGTGTGAGGGCCCTTAGATTGTCCATTGCTCGAACCGGCATGTACTGGCTTTTACACGCCGCTGCTAGAATAAGGTTTACACCGGGTTGGAGAGAGGGCAACCGTAGACAACTTTGTGTCTGTATTGTAGATTACTTGCATATGTTACGTTTCCCGCTCACAAATGTTGTAGAAAATGTAATCGGATTTAGTATAGCTAGTTAATATTAACTACGGTGTTGATGTATGTACGTCGGGTTGTGTTTACATGACAGAGTCGTCGATACTTGTTCCCTCAACTTTATCCTAATATTCCTAATACAAAACCCGGTCACCTCAGTCTTCATAAAGCAGTCTGACTGCATTTTTAAATATTTATTATATTGAAGAAATACTGCACTTTTATTCTTGATTCGTCATGCTAGTTCAGCTTCAGACCCTTTAATAATTAAAATATGCATATGTATAAGGTAGATTGGGCCAGTAAAGGGTGTTAATCTTTATTTGCGTACTCTGAGCGAACCTATGGGCATATTCAAACTTGTATTCGAATGCATGAAAACTCGACATTGTGTAAAAGTATTATTCAAATGGAAAAGGGTCTAATTCTACCGTGGTGAATCTCGTTCAAATTTTTTCTGCTAATTCCTACCTGTTTAGAGCACTTAATTTGGTGTCGAAAGTTACTTCTATGTTTACTTTTATAAATCGGCACAGTTTTATGAGGGTGACGCGAATAATAACTGGATTTATTTGTAAACTGTAAAACTGTAAAAAGTTATTTTTCGTCTGAACAGCTTACAGCAGTTGATCTGATAAAGAATTTTTTTCAAACTAAATAAATAAATATTACATTTTTAACACAAAATAATTTATAGTTTATTAACAAATATCTAAGTCCAACCGTTATTCGTGACCGCTTCGTACGCTGGATAGTCTAATGACTAAGCATAATGTGAGTGAATTTGTTGATCAAATCCTCTCTCCATAAACTCTCTATAGCCCCGCAGTGGTGTTTTATTTATTCGTTTATCCGTTAGTCACAAGGACATTCTGGTTCCAGAATTGACTGTATATTTTTCAGGTGACGCGACTGAATGAGGGTTATTTTATAATGTTAATGCAGTAATGGATAATAATTTTAAGTCCCACTATTATTACGAATAAAGTAAGTGATATGTACATGTAGTTTCTTTAATTGCGCTTTCCTACATTTACAAAGTTAACACATGACATAATTATTATGTTCTTGGGTATGTTAAACACCGTAAAAATGCGATAACTTATTTTTTTAAAATATGTATATACAAAATGTTTATGAAGTTTAAAAACCCAATTCTTATTTTTGAATTACAGTAAAACAATCTTACAACCTATAATTTACAATAGAGACGAAATTATATCTTTATTAATTAAATTTCAATCTTATCGGAGAAGAGTTTGGGCAGCTCCTGCCAGCACTCGTAGTATTTGGCGTCTAGTTTCTGGCACGTCTCGGCGCCCCACTTGGTGATGGCCATGCTGAGAGATGATTCGAACATGAAAGCCTGTCAAAAAAGTTGAGATGAAATAAATAAAAGAAATAATGCCTTCACCTTACAAATGTAGATATACCAAAGCGCTAGAAGTGGGTCAAATTTGGCTTTGGAGAAGTACTTATCTGCCATTTCTTTAGTAACTAAAACATCCTGTTTGATTCGGGGAATAACAATGAATATTTAAAAATATAATATAATAGTTAAAAATATAAAGGTTCCTTCCATGCTGGTCTGGGAGCAAAGAAAAAACTTAGAATGTACCAGTTGCTTCTCTACCCGCGCAGATGGTAAAAGCCCATCGAGGGAATGGGCGAAAATATTAGGAATCATGTTATAGGCGATGAGGCTAGCAACCCATCACTATTTTGATTTCATTTTCCACCTATACGCCCACAATCTTGCTAAATGTGGCTTGTAGGTATCTGTTAGGTACCTTAGGCTTTGTCTACCCCGTAAGGGATAAAGACGTGATTTGTGTGTATGTATAAAGATTGTAGAGTAATAATTGAAGGTTAGAGGCGTGGCTAGCGAGTAAGATGGTGGTTATAACTTACCTGAGTGTCAACGGCGATCTTCTGCGGCTTCAGCTCTGCCTTCGAGGCGGCGTTGAAGCACTGCGCGTCGGGGCCATGCGGCGTCATCATGGAGTGGAGGGACGCGCCGCCCGGACGGAACCCGCCCTCCTTCGCCTCGTAGGCGCCGAGGATCAGACCCATGAACTCGCTCATGCAGTTCCCTGACAACATATTTGATTACTTCACTCTTTACTAAGTAACTAGAATACTTTAATGACATTATTTCAAGTCTTGAGCCTGGATGGACCTTACATTGCATAAAATCTGAGGATTTTTCGCTGCACGCTTTCAATTCATATTCTGAGTAGATGAGTTCGACTTTGAATTTGGAAGTACATTAGGTACCCATACCAATCAGTTGTGATCATCTTTTGTTTTCATAATTTGTATTTGTAATTCAGTACAACTTTTTACCACTTTCCAATGGTATTTTTTTTTTAAATCGAGGTCTTAGCTCTAGATAGCAAGCTCTAGCGTGAAATGCTACACGCCGCGAGCGTAAGAGTAGGAAAGACTCGCGTGCTTCATTTAGCTTTAAAACTTATACTAGCTATCTTTTGGTCTCAGATAGTTGAAATTAGTATTGGTCACTGACTGTGGTAGTAGGGCGGTCGGAAGGTGTCCTCCTGCACGGACCAGCGCGGCGGGAATATCACGAAGTCCGCGATGGCAACACCGGGCTTAGTCGACGGACACGTCAGCACCGTGAAGATTGAAGGGTCCTGCGCAAAGTACTATATAAATAACGCTGGCCGCTTCGACTATTTGTAGATTTACCCACCAGTTATTTAAATTTCCGAATACGGGCTATACTTTGAAATTTGATTTTCGAACTTCTTTTCCCGCCGTTCCGCTTCCACGTATAGTCGGTAATTTGAGAGTAAGAGGGACGTAATGATACGAATTTCGAAAATCGAATTTCAAAGTAGCCACCCTGCATCTAGACGCCGAGGGCGGCGGGTGAGAACGACCAAGGCCTTAGGTTTTATCTACTTTGGATAAGTGACGGCGCAGTTGATGGCTCTGAGCTTGTTTTAGTTTTTACATACATAGCATCAACATAAATCACGTCTTTATCCCTTACGGGGTTGACAGAGCCTAGGTAAGACTAGTAAAGACCTAAAGGCTACGGTTTAGCATGATTAGCGTTTAGTTTTTATCATGTAGAAATTATTAATTTGATGATGGGGTAAAGTTTCTTCAATTTAGAAGCTCTTTTATTGTTTTCGAACATAAGCTATCATGATTCATGGTAAATGAAAGACGTTTCAGATCCCAAGTAAGATATCCATGTGAAATCAAATTCAACCGCTTATGAATACGTCTTTGAGACCTACTCATTTCTAACTAAAGCAGTAGTAAAATGCAACTTACACAATGATCGAACGAGACAGAGTTGATGACCATGAAGTTGGCAAGATTGTATTTGTAAGGGACGTAGTTTCCATGCCACGCCACCACGTCGAACGGCGAGTGGCGCTGCTGCGCCGCGAACAACGCGCCTTGATACTTGCTCACTATTGTGAAATCTGCACGGGGCACCGACAAATATAAATAAACATACGATACCTACCTAGAAGCCTAAAACTGAATGTGAAAAGAAATGTTAGCATATTTATTTTTAAAGGTATATTCTGATCAAAACTCAAAACAAGACGAACCTAACTACATGATCCTTTAATCTAGCCTCTGAAATCGTAGGTTCGTTATGTGTACTTTCAAAGCGTAACATCTTCCAAGCACTCGAGGTACACTGCCGAATTATTAGTAACTTGAGTGGCAAATAACTCTTCCATTAAAAAAAATTTAAATTACGTTAAATGCACAATACATACCAACGTTATCTTCGTCGTGGTATTTAGCGACTGGTGTGAGAAAGTCTCGAGGGTTGGCGAGCCCATTGGCACCGATAGGCCCCAGGTCCGGCAACTTGAAGTGCCCGTCGAACACCTCCAGAATATACCCCCTGAGAACATAAAGTTGCTCAATGAATTAAAACGTCACGCCTTGTCGGCCCCTCGTTTAATGCTCCCCTCATCTAATCAGAGGTTAACTGGTAGGTCCCTTCATAGGCTTATAGCCTATAGCGCATAGGTATATTAATGTCATTGTCATTGTTCCTAATCTTAGACCGTTTTAATAGGGATACGCTATTGTTTAAATTATTTCATAAATTGGGACAACGTCCATCGGTGGTCTTCGCGCAACTGCGATGAAAACATTTCTCAAAATAACAGAATTGTTTTGCCAGCAACGTTTAGAGCGGCTGATCTTAAATAGGGATCTATGTTTCGAATCCTCTGCGCATTAAAGGAAGATTTCCTAGAAATGATCCGTCCAAAGTACCTAGATGGTCCATCGACGGCGACTGCGAATCTCATGCCTTGTTGTATGACGGCGATCTCGTTCGGAGACACCGTCATTACACCAAACTCTGTGGTGATCGTGAGGGTGCCTTGTTGAGGAACTGGAAGAAAGATCCGGTTTTAAATATTTAAGTCCAACAGTGTTACGATGTTACGAGAAGAGGGAAGATTTTGGGGGACCTGTTATGCGATGAATAGGTAAATTACTTAAGACCATACTAGACGGAAAGTTTGGAGGGAAGCAGAAGAGAAGAAGAACTTTCATGGACCAGGTTAAAGAGAAAATAGAAATCTTGTCGTATCAGAATGTCAAAGAAAAGGCCCTGGAAATTGCTCCACCGACAAGAGCCCACCTCGTGAGTTTAAGAAGTGTGTGTCAATACAATGTTCAACTGTTGCTAAGTAGCCTGCCAAATTTTCAGTCCGTTGCTCCAGTGGTTTAAGCTATGTACTGTTTATCCAACAGTCCGTGAGTAGGTCACTTTATACCTACTATTTCTTAAATAGGTAGCAATGGCGTGGCGTCAAGTATATCAGAAGGCAAGCCGAGGGGCATTTAACTAGCCTTTTCCTCTAATTCTGCGCAATGGAAGTGCCCAACTGCTTTAAAATAGGCAAGCCGGTGGGAATCGAGTTCTATAGACGCCACGCCACTGATAGGTAGGTACCTACACTGGCCTAGCTCATGCCCACGGTTTTGCCTCTGAGAAAGAATAAACAACGTAGGTAAACTTAGGATCCGTCGTCTTTGCGGTCATTTTATGCTTTGAAGAACTTTCAGACCTAATTTCAGCTTCCTAGGTTTATTGGTTTTGGCTTACTATGCGGTGACAGCCAATATCAACCTAGTGGATTGGTACCCTACCTACTTTGTCTGAGATGAAGCCAGATATACGGACAAATTCATACCGATGAGGAAGTCTCCATCGCTGTTATAAAAAGCGCTGCTGTCCATAGACTTGTTGCACAGATACACGTGGATGGCGAGCCCGTGGCGGGCGCGGGCGTCGCCGGCGCCGCAGACCGTGTGCAGCCCGCCTACGAAGTCAACTGGGGTCGCGGGCAGGTCGAAAGGCAGCCAGCGAGACTGAGGAAACAATTATGAACTATAATGTAATAAATGCTGCCTGTGGTCACAGTTCACAGCCTGCGAAACAGCTTCTTTGGTGCGAGAGGTCGCCGTCACTTAAACTTGAGTGCACTTTATTGCGATAGGGTTCTACGGTGGTCGCGTTTACGTTTCTCTTAATGTAAATATTATAGCAAAAGCTCACTCATCTGCCGCTTTCATATACGTCTAAATTTACCTAGTGCACTATATCCTAAAATTACTTCATACATACAGGCCTAGGTACTTCAGTAGGTGGTTACACCTGTAAGTTGGTTGATGCTCAGTGTATTCAGTTCCCGGCCACAAAAATTGCGCAACGGTCTTCTCGGCTAATGTCGGCTTCGTAGAGCTTTGTCTCGCTCTAACTTAGATGACGCCCATTGTCTCTTTCCAAAGACCAAAGTGCAATCTCTATGACCAGATACTGTACCTACGGCATCAAAGGGTGACAGCTTAGATCAAATAAAAAAAATCTTTACAAGAATTATCAATCAAACTAACCCAGAGAAATCCAACCAGCCGTTGAAATATTCTAGAACAATTTTGACACATTGTTTATGTCACTACTACTAGCTGCTCTGTCTGCGCAGGATTCGCTTACCTATACCGCGGGAACTATGCAATTTTCCGGGATAAATTCCGGGAGAATTAATTTAATTCAATTATACCTAATTGTTTTATTATTATTGTTTTTGATTTTGACATTTTTGTAATATTCAATGGATTTGTATTATTTAATTTTATTTTATTTACTCTTGACGATTTCAATCTAAATTCTTCTAACTTGACAATGTACCTACAATTTATGACGGAATTTTTATTGAATGAATAAATAATCTAATCTAATCTAAAAGCTATCCTATGTCCTTTCCCGGGACTCAAACTATCTGTATACCATATCAACTAAATTGGTCCAGCGGTTAAAGCCAGAAAAAGTAACAGACAGACAGAGTTACTTTCGCAATTATAATATTAATAGGTAGGTATTCTTAAATCGAGATAAATTAACAGTAAAGTGATACCTGGTTTGGGTCAGGTTCCTGTTCGTCCCAGTTGTGTGTCAGATACTTGGCAGCATCCAGCCTTTTAAAAGGTTTGTGGACCACAGAGGGACGAATCCTGAAATAACCCATTTAAGATGTTACGCTCGAACTCTAGCATAGCTCCAACGCAGACGCAGACTAAAACGAAACAATCAAGAACAAAAAATTTTACCTTGCTACTCCGCTACTCAACTGACTAGCGGACTAGCAACTAGCGGACTAGTGACTGAGTAGCGGAGTAGCAAGGTAAAATTTTTTGTTCATTGAAATGGACCTCCGCAAAGTAACGCCTGATTCAATAAAATATGAAACAATCAAGTCTTCGTGGTCTTTTCCTATGGCGGGTACCTCTGAAGTAAGTAGATAAGAATAAGAATATTTCACCACAGAAGTTACATAGTGCATACCATTTTACAAAGGACACATTGTTACATAGAGATAAGTAGATGACATTTTATGCGGTAAGTGAAACAGCGGCCTTCGCGCTAGACTCTAGGTCTGTATCGCGAGTGCCAAGTGAACTCAAAATAACTAGTGATCATTATTAATAGGTACCCAATTCTCGTTAATAATGAATTCGTGGAATCAACCTGTTCGTATCCATTTTAATGGTTTGAAGGTTAATTCAAAAAGACTGAACGTATATTCCGAACACGTGCGAAGCTGGGGCCGCTATTTAATATTTACCTATAGAACCAGGTGCGCCGGTTGTCATGCCGCGGCGCCGTGAAGGCGGTCCCCGAGAGCTGCTCCGCGTAGAGCCCGTACGCGCAGCGCTGCGGCGTGTTGCGGCCGGCGGGCAGCGCGCCCGGCCGCCGCGGGTCCACCGACGACAGCTCCGAGCCGAAGCCCGACAGATACTGGCAACACAACTTAGTAGTACTCGGGTGATTTTCGGGTAATTCAAATGGGACCCTTATTACAACGAAATAAGACTGATTTTATTGATGTTCGGAATTACCCGAATATACCTTACAGCCTTTTTTTTAATAAGAACTTAAATACATACATACCAAAATCACGTCTTCATCCCTTACGGGGTAGACAGGGCCTAAGGTAACAAGGCCTAAAGGTCACGTTTAGCATAATAAAATTGTGGGAATTAAAATAGTGATGGGTTGCTAGCCGCATCGCCTTAATTCAAACTCGATTCATTTAATTCCTTTTAATGAAAATGCTAACAAAACACTCACATATTCAAGGAATGTAAGCCACATAAAAACTAACTGATGTGTAGGTGATAGGGATAACACATTAAATAACAATTAATGCCTTATCTAAAACGTTAGTCAATAAAATACAATGTGTCTTTCACTGTGCGACCTTGCACTAAGAAAACAAACAAAGTTTAAAAGAAAGTATTTGAAACAAATAACTACGAGTATCACTAAGTATTTTACAATCTTACCTTTAATTCTGACATTTGTAGCTTGGTAGTCCTGGCGGCGCGCACCGAGGCCCACAACGAAGTATCGAGGTGTTGTCTAGGAGGCTGGTTTATAATTTCTACGAGTATGCTAATGCGGCCGGTTTGTTGGTACCACAGATAACTGGTGCGGGGAGTAATCTCGAAAACCGTGCGTATTATCATGCTTTGTAAACAATCGGGTACATGGCAGTATCAAAGAATGTGAGCGAGATTAAGGAGAAATGTTGTCTTGATTTTTGTTTGGAGTGGGATTCCATCGTATTTATTAAGTAAAACAAAAGTTCCAAGTTGACGACCGGATGGCCCAGTGGTTAGAGAACCTGACTATGAAGCTTGAGGTCCCGGGTTCGATCCCCGGTCGGGGCAGATATTTGTATGAAAATACGAATGTTTGTTCTCGAGTCCTGGATGTTTAATATGTATTTAAGTATGTATTTATCTATATAAGTATGTTTATCCGTTGTCTAGTGCCCATATTACAAGCTTTGCTTAGTTTGGGGCTAGGTCAATTGGTGTCAATTGTCCCAGGATATTATAATATAAAAATACATACAAGAACAGGAACAAGAATAATGGCAACCAAAATAAGTCAATGTGAAAAAGAAAGATCCAGTAGGAGATGCGCGCCAGGAACTTCCACAGCCACAACGACAGGAACCAGTTAAGCGGACCACTGTGACAACTTAATCTCTCCCACTCCATGCAAGATGTACCCGAATAACCAGTGGCGTAACTGTTTGGGGCCCGCGGCAAATTCGTCAGATGGACCGCCTTCCTCAATATAAAGAAGTGCATCAGCGTCCCTTCTGTGCTATAAACCAACTCAGTTCGAAGCCCCGTAGAGCTAGGCGCCCCTGGTATTTTGCCACCCCTGCCAACCTATAGTATGTTTACCCCGTAAGGGATAAAGACGTGATATATGTATGTATGTATGTATACCATATAGGCAAGCCTACGTGCCTCCGATCACGCTTATTGCTAATATCAAAGAAACAGTTGAAAATATTGCACCACGTTGAGTTAATATGGTGTAAGAATGCTACATAGATATATTTATATTCGCTACACCTATAAATATCTACATTATTGTGTAAGGTCACCATCAATTCCAATTGTAGTAGGAATAGGTAAACCAATAGAACAAAAGCACACAAGCAACAGCTTCATTTCATAAAATGTTTTAGAAAAATCAAAACAATCACGTTATTCGATACAATGTAAATTTATTTATATCCCATCCTCACAAACAAGTCGTGGAGGCTGTTTGTAACTGGTTCCTTGAATCATGCGACATTTACAATTTGATGAGGTAGGTGTGCGAGTTACGTATATTGATAGACATGGGCCCGCTCTATAAAGTCTGTAAGAGAGGAAAGTAAACAAAAATATCACGCTATAATATTTTAAACTAGCTTCTGCCCGCGACTTCGTCTGCGTAGAATTATACATAAAAACCTTCCTCTTGAATCACTCCATCTATTAAAAAATACCGCATCAAAATCCGTTGTGTAGTTTTGAAGATATAAGCATACATAAGGACACAGGGACATAGGGACAGAGAAAGCGACTTTGTTTTATACTATGTAGCGATGTTAATATTTTTTAACGAAGTCTCGGTTAAAGGCGTAAAAGCACTCTCATAACTAAACGGATACTTCACACTAACTAATACAAATGTGTCCATTATGTAGAAGTTTTCAAAGGGACTATTTATAGTGTTCTTGTAATTTTGCGGCTAACCGCGCTCCCTTTTAGATATATTGAAACGGTCCAAACGAGCGTAGCCAGGTTTTAGTATCTTGTCAAGAAAATAAAACGACAAAGTACATGAAATAACCCTTATAATAAGAAATTTATTTTAATTCTATGAATGTTAATATCTGAACTTTTCGGGTGGGGTGGTTGAAACCCAAAAACGACCCCCCTGGCTATGCCCGTGGGTCCAAGTGTATAGAAATATGACTGAGAAGCATTGTAACTAATGTAAAGACTTAACGCTTTAGAACACATTCTCCGCTTCAATAGGTACACATATTAGGCACAGTGCTCAAAAATATTTAGGTATAAAACAAGAAGATCCACAAGATATCCTGCAAAAAACTATGCTCTACCTTCAATGTAAATTAAAGAGTCAGCGTCTAATGATCACAAATCATGCACAGTGACTGACTTAGCCTAATTGATGTTGTAGTCCTTTTAGGGAAACATCTCGCCAGTTCATGGCTGATCAGTCAGGCGACCAGACAAACACTGTTAAGTCTGTTCAAAGAAGTTTATCAAGGTTGAGTGAAGACTGTTTTAACATTTTTACAAACTATGTCTTGTAAATAGCACAAGATGCACAATGGAACACATGGTTATGCGAAAGTTTAAAATTTATTACGTATTTAACCTTTTCAACGCCAACGACACATATATCAGCACCGCAGGTTCAACGCCAATGACCTATATATACGTCCATTACTTCAATGTAAAAGCAGCCTTCGTTCAATTTGGATTAGGTTTAATTTAAGGTATCGCAATAAAGACGTCTGGCGTATGGGTGACGTCTCTTGTATTTGACGTGGCGCCGAAAAGGTTAAAGTATGCTTACATAAAGAAGGGGTTACAAAGGATACCTTCGCACCCTGCAACCGAATCCGGTCTACGCTGCGCTGCTACGATCGTATTTATGCGTCCCTTTTTTATTGGGTCAGCCAGAAAAGGAAGCTTTCAGCGACTAACAGATTTCGTTCCAATGTCAATTTTATCTTAATGTTTCTTCTTCTATTGCTGTGTGCGTAAAACTGCTGTAAGTACATTAAAAAGAATAATTTATTGATTTATGGTCCATTCCACGTCTAAAGTATGTTTTTCGTAAGAGTCAAATAAAACATGGTTTACTTCCGCAAAGATTTATTTATTTCGTTTATATGAACAATAATGTTAAGCAATTCGAATGTTCTTGTATTCGAGTACATTTTATGACATTATAATGGGACTATACTACAATGGGAAAAGGGACGACTCTTCAACCGCTAAGTACACATTTCAAAAAAATTCAATTTTAAAACAAATCAATTCACAATCAAGGCAAGAATTACCATATTTAAGTTGTTGAAGAATCATTTTGATAGTGATTGAATATATGAGGGCAAATTTTACCGAAACCACACCACACTCTCATTAGTATTTCCACGATTACTACACTACTTCCCATACAGCATGATTTTATTAATATAATAATTATTGTTCGTATTAATACTTTATAGCTACCAATTATGTGCGACTTTTGTTACTAGTGGTTACTCATATACAGTTCAGTTAAGAGAAAATCCCTGTCTCATTCGTTATAACAGGGAGGAAAGATAGTCCGAGTAAAACCCTAGCACAAGTATAGTCGCGTGCGCACCATCGACACATGAACTGAGGATATTGTCACCATTTTAATTCATTTAATTTTGATAATAAACAAAGTATAACGGACTAAAACATTGCGTGCTAATACAGCTAATAAATAACATTTAATTCAATGATCATACATTTCATTACAATAATAAGCTAAAACATCGACTACAAATATTATTATGCAACAATAAACTTAATAGTGAACAACACAAATCACAGAGACGTAAGTCAAAAGCGCATAAATACCATATAAGCGCTCCACTTTGATTCTAATAAAATTGATAATTATTTAATTATACAAAAATAGGCCGATAAAAACCAAAAATGTTTACACCCTGTATCTAAACTTAAAGTAAACAAAAACTAACTATAATCATAAAGTAACCTAAAATAGCATAAAAATATAATCTTGATAAAAAAAATAAACTTAGAAACGGTTTTCGATAAAAATGATTATAACATCTATGGATTCACTAGAGCCTACCCTAACATATATTAATATCACACGGCCGTACAGTGGCCTTATACACATACGTAATGATATCATACATTGATATATTTGGTAACAATATGAATAGCAAAAGACAACCACTGGGAAAATTGTTCTAAGCGTAAAGGCTGAGCCCAAAAATACAAAATCAAACCAACAGTATCTCACAAACGAGCCAAAAATAATTTTATAGCCAAGTCTTACGAAACGAAACCATTAAAAATAGCTTTAAAAATAATAAAGCTACAAAAGGTTCGATTTTTTTTGTTCACGTACAAAATCTACTTTAGCCAGCATCACGTCAAGCAGCCTTATTCTGTAAAACTTGCAAGAATAATCGCTATTTCGTACCGCAACGTCGGTATAAAACGCATATTGACCGCGTTAATTCAAAGTTTCAACTCCGAATACGGACGCACAACGAAAACGTCAAGTTCCAAGTTTCAGAATAGCGCGTTTTCACAAAACTCTGCCAAAGCCAACTACAACACCGCCAACTTATGAACATATTAAATTTTAAACGATACATTTTTATAAGTTAAATAAAATTTCAGTTGGTATTTTTGGAAGATATGCAAATATCATTTTTAATATCATAAATAGATCAAGCGCGTAAATATCATCATAAAATACTACATATACATTTGTTGAAAGTCCGAAAACGTACGTCAATAAGTAATCTCATTTTCTAAAGAATACTTCGCATTACAAGGAATGGACTAATTGAATATTTATTTTTAAATATCGCGTATAATACCTTATTCTACAAATATTTAAAAGTAATGAGTTATATTAAGAGTATTTACTACGCTGATAGGTTTTTATATAATCGCGTGGGAAAGCATATTTGCTCAAAAAGGTACTATTTATGTTGTGCTTTCAAACAACTTCTGTTTCACAGAAAAACGATTCCAATAATCTATCTTGCGACAAGTTATTTCATTTTGATATTCAAAGCTACAATTAAACATATACATATATCAAAAAGCAAAGAATGTCGGACTGTTCTGTCATTGGCAGCAAAACACTTAAATATTGGTTAGATATGGTCACGTTCTTTTATTTTGGACCCATTTTGCAAAAAATCCTTTAAGTTGACTGACAAGATGACAGTTATTCCACCTTAAGTGGGTCCTAAATTAAAGCACGTGACTGTACGCTGAAGTATCATCACTTTTATTGCACGTCGTCTAATTGTGGCGTGTGTAAAAATGTCAAAGTGATCTAGTTTCATAGTTTGTAATCTAATAACAAATGAATAACTTGACGCAAATCTTGAACATACTGTAAACAGACCGAAGCATATGAAATCATTAATTTGACTATATACATACCAGTTTTAGTAAACTACATATGAATTATAAGTCTGTACTAATACTTATTATGCCCGATTACAATCGTTACAAATTTACATACAGTTTTTATTTAGGTTAGCTAATTTGAGATTCGTGCTCCAGAGAACTTTTTTCTTGAAGTTAGTAACTCAATTATTTTTCTCCATTTTGTAAATTGCCTATCAAATGCCAAAAGACCATTGAATTATGGGCAAATAACTTATACGATAAGCAATATCTAGGGTATTTTTTCTGAGTAAGTAACTACCTATCTTATTCCAATAGTTTAGTTTAACATAGTCTTCCAATATTAACCAATGTTTCCTAATAAAATGGAAAAACTGGCGAATGGAATAATAATATTTAAGCAAAGTTTCCATTCCAATCCTTAGCCATAGAAACCTATGAACATAATAATCTATGTACAATACAAGGTTTCATTGATACATTAAATTTATATAAGCAGCGATGTCTCGATTAATCCACTCCAGCTGTGACAGTACGCAAGGCACAGTATTGCAGAGAGACTGCGAATAATATAGTGTTTCAAAAGGGAATAGTCTTTATTTACGTTTCTGTGAAAAGAGAATGCAATCTCGACGCTAATTTTACTTAAATTATTTAAGAGCGTTTTCCAAAGAAAAAGTCCATATGTACATTTGTTCAAGAATTTAAATATTTTGGGTTTTTTTTTACTCAATCGTTTACCCTATCGATTCTCACACAAGAAAAAAATGTGTCCCAGATTCTACTATGCATTTCCATTCCTGTTCGTCACGCTCCATACATACCTATATGAAAAAAAGTGACGAACTGCCTGGAATTCTGGAAAAAATATCATGACTTTTTTTTTGGAAAACACAGTCAAACTACATCTACAGTTAATCGCGTCGGTTGTTGATTTACAGACAGCACGATCAAATAGTTCACATGCATTGCGACATTGCAATGAATTGCATGATTGAAGCAGTCCAGAAATGTACCGCTTGCTTCTCATTGCGCACAAATGATAAAAATCCATCGAGGGAACCATGTTATAGGCGATGCGGCTAGCAACCCATCACCATTTTGCTTCACTTTTCCACACAATCATGCTAAAAGTTGATATTAGGTGTTGTTACCTTATGCTCTGTCTACCCAAGGGATAAAGTCTTGATTTATGTGTGTGGTCGCAATAAGCCGGCTTTATATTTGTGGCGGCCGCCCATGTAAACTATTTGAGCGACAGCACCTATGTTATATTCAAATTAACTTACATCTTAGTCGCGTCGATAGAATTGCACGAAAGCTACGATATAAGAATTGTTAAATGTCTATTCAAGTCGGCTATCAATCCGTTCATTAATATTTATCTAGAGTTCATTTACAGGTGCGGTTGTCCGCCGTTCCTACGTTACCTTACTGTATCTACTGCTGGGGCAGCATGTGTTTCCACTCCGCCTCGAACTTGGAGTGCGCGGTGCTGCAAGCAGACTTCGAAGCTTCCACTACGCTCAGTGGGAACGGCTCGCTCTGTGAAATTACAAACAATATTAGAATGGGCACACAATAGTTCAAAGCGTCTCGGTAAATTACAGACTTGATTATTTTATTTACTATCAAATGAATGAAGAACGTTTACTTATTGATTTTTATGTTTACTTTTGCGGTTTCACCGTTAGAAATTTAATTTCTAATCGTGAAAATTAGAACACAGAAAAATCCGAAAAGTAAAGCTATGGCCGGGAAACGAATCCGGGTGTTTTACCCCTACACTACCCATAGCAATTTTTTTTAATATACTTTTATTTTACTAAATCTTCTCGTTTCATTTTTAAGAAAAGCACTATACTTGCTTCGACCGTAATAGCCATCCTGGATTCGTACTATTAAAACCCTTGCCGTTCCGGCTCGGGTTTCAAACTCGTACTAGTCCAGGATGGCTTACTTAAGTACTGGTCTCTGCAGTAATGTAGTATTTCTCAAAAATGTCCGTTAAAGTCGTCATTGTTAACTACATATCAGAACAGGAAGTTAATTGTTGCCGGTCAGTCAAAAATTTAAAAAGAAAACGTTACTGTAGCGCTAAACTCTCCAGTAATATTGCATAAAAGTTCCATTACTGTCTAGTTATTAACTTTTTAAAAATGCAAATCACCTTTATAAAATAAAGGCACAAGACTTAAAACATCAAATTAAAAAAAAAACTAGTACGACAACGTGTTTATCTGTGTCTGAAATAGCTTTAGGTGTTCTGGGTAGAAAAATACTCTCTTCAAATGCCATTGATAGAAAAAGGCGGCAAATTTTCATTTATTTTTGTTGTTGTTATATTTTCGATTTTTGAGAAAAGCACTATACTGGCCCCGGCCAGAATAGCATTGCCTACTTCGTGGCCTAGACAGTAATGTAGTATTACGCATTGGTGTGGCCGGAGCTTAAGGCGGGTACTGACCGTGAGGCTGCAGAAGGCGCGCTCGACGGCGGCGATGAACCGCTCCAGCTCCGCGCCGCTGGCCAGCACCAGCGCCAGCCCCGAGCCGCGCTCGCGCGCCTCGCACACGCTCCACTCCTGCGCACCACAAACAAACAGTTCTTACCACCCGTAACACAATTGGCATTGATCATTTTTTTTAAGCTGTGCTTTTAACACCTTTATTTGATAAAATGGACTATTTCAAGCAACTAATTTGAATATTATGCTTTTACGTAGCTTTGTTAATTAATAATAAATATTTTTTCGCTGTTTGATAATTCGTGAATTTAGACAGAATCCCAATCGCCTTTGTTCGGCTGGCTATAAAAAAATAAATAACTATAAAAAAATGGCTTTGTCTATGGTTTTGTCGATTTGACAGTGACACGTGACAGTTGCCATAGCCAAACTTTTTTTTTTCATTTTTGTGGCAAACATTCGATGCTGGATTCTGTCTAAAAACCGGGTCGTTCGGTCAAACAAAGGTTCAAAGTACTTTTACAAAAATATCTGCAATCATAAAGTATTTTTGAAATCGGACAAGATAAATCGGATAAATGATGGTTTTCCTCGAAATGGTTTTCGAATTGGAGCATACTAAAAAAAATGAACAATGCCAATTGAACACCAGGGGCTCGAGCTGTATACCTTGCAAAGTTTATTGGATACAAGCTTTGGGTCTTCATAAACAGTTATACGACTATTTTGAAAAAATAAATAGGAGAAAGCATTTTTAGCCAAGGTAAAACACCGACCCTTCATGTACATAATTTATGTAATGTGTTTCCGCCGAAAGCTGGCTTTATTGATATTATTTAAATACAGTACAGAAATAGTTTATTTGGGTGGATCAACTATTTCTTGCTGTTATTCTGTCCCTAAAGGGAAAAAAGTAGTACAGTTTGTTAGAAAAAATGTTGTGTCTCATTATAGAGAAGAGGCTTAAATGCACCGCAAAAATACATGTTGGCAATTTTTAAATCTGTAAACTTATGTTTTAAAGTGTGAGCGAGGAGAACGTAACCATAGCAACGAGTGACAAGAAAAAGTTGATCCACCTATTTCGAATAATTAAGATGCGTGGACGCACGTTGACGACTGTTGGGTATCCAGCGGGCGGCGGGGGGCGTGGCGCGGTGAGGCGGGGCGCGCGCCGGGCGGGGTTAGCTCCCGCGCGTCAGGAAGAGTTGGCGTTAGCATAATGTTCCTTCAGAATCTTACCAAACAGCACCAATTCTCGTCCGTGTCCGGTATTTTGAACGCGGTCAAATTCTTGATCGAGCCGCAAGCAAGTATCTCGACGTCCGATCGCATCTCTTCCATGTATTCTATAAAGATAAATGTCGTCAGTAAAACCACAAAAAAACGATTATCAAACTAGATCTCAAAGTTTCAAAAGATTCAATACGAATGAAGGGATGATAGTGAATGGAGTTGCATAAGGGCGGACGGAGCACGACGTGTTCTTGATATTTGAGTTTATTTTTGTATTTATTTATAAACTAGCTGCTGCCCGCGACTTCGTCTGTGCAAAATTATATATAGCCAATGACTGACTCGCGCCGTCCTTCTCTTATACAGTACCTCTGAGCAGCGCGTCCGAGCCGCGGTCCCGCAGGTAGGCGGCGGCGCCGGGCACGAAGCTGAGGTCGAGCGTGTCGCGCACGCTCACCACCTCGCGCGGCGTCACCAGCACGGTGCACGCGGCCGGCGCGCCGCCGCGCTCCGACAGACTCGCGCCGTCCTTCTCTTATACAGTACCTCTGAGCAGCGCGTCCGAGCCGCGGTCCCGCAGGTAGGCGGCGGCGCCGGGCACGAAGCTGAGGTCGAGCGTGTCGCGCACGCTCACCACCTCGCGCGGCGTCACCAGCACGGTGCACGCGGCCGGCGCGCCGCCGCGCTCCGACAGACTCGCGCCGTCCTTCTCTTATACAGTACCTCTGAGCAGCGCGTCCGAGCCGCGGTCCCGCAGGTAGGCGGCGGCGCCGGGCACGAAGCTGAGGTCGAGCGTGTCGCGCACGCTCACCACCTCGCGCGGCGTCACCAGCACGGTGCACGCGGCCGGCGCGCCGCCGCGCTCCGACAGACTCGCGCCGTCCTTCTCTTATACAGTACCTCTGAGCAGCGCGTCCGAGCCGCGGTCCCGCAGGTAGGCGGCGGCGCCGGGCACGAAGCTGAGGTCGAGCGTGTCGCGCACGCTCACCACCTCGCGCGGCGTCACCAGCACGGTGCACGCGGCCGGCGCGCCGCCGCGCTCCGACAGACTCGCGCCGTCCTTCTCTTATACAGTACCTCTGAGCAGCGCGTCCGAGCCGCGGTCCCGCAGGTAGGCGGCGGCGCCGGGCACGAAGCTGAGGTCGAGCGTGTCGCGCACGCTCACCACCTCGCGCGGCGTCACCAGCACGGTGCACGCGGCCGGCGCGCCGCCGCGCTCCGACAGACTCGCGCCGTCCTTCTCTTATACAGTACCTCTGAGCAGCGCGTCCGAGCCGCGGTCCCGCAGGTAGGCGGCGGCGCCGGGCACGAAGCTGAGGTCGAGCGTGTCGCGCACGCTCACCACCTCGCGCGGCGTCACCAGCACGGTGCACGCGGCCGGCGCGCCGCCGCGCTCCGACAGACTCGCGCCGTCCTTCTCTTATACAGTACCTCTGAGCAGCGCGTCCGAGCCGCGGTCCCGCAGGTAGGCGGCGGCGCCGGGCACGAAGCTGAGGTCGAGCGTGTCGCGCACGCTCACCACCTCGCGCGGCGTCACCAGCACGGTGCACGCGGCCGGCGCGCCGCCGCGCTCCGACAGACTCGCGCCGTCCTTCTCTTATACAGTACCTCTGAGCAGCGCGTCCGAGCCGCGGTCCCGCAGGTAGGCGGCGGCGCCGGGCACGAAGCTGAGGTCGAGCGTGTCGCGCACGCTCACCACCTCGCGCGGCGTCACCAGCACGGTGCACGCGGCCGGCGCGCCGCCGCGCTCCGACAGACTCGCGCCGTCCTTCTCTTATACAGTACCTCTGAGCAGCGCGTCCGAGCCGCGGTCCCGCAGGTAGGCGGCGGCGCCGGGCACGAAGCTGAGGTCGAGCGTGTCGCGCACGCTCACCACCTCGCGCGGCGTCACCAGCACGGTGCACGCGGCCGGCGCGCCGCCGCGCTCCGACAGACTCGCGCCGTCCTTCTCTTCCAAAGCCTAGGGACAACGAAAGAGAGAGAAAGTTAGCTACATCAAAAATTTTGTGCCCCAGAATATAATAGCGGCTACATCACGCGAGAAGTCTCGCCGAGAAATTACGCGAGAACCGAGAAGGCATCTATACTCATGCGACCTTCTCATTCGCATTCTCGATCGTTATCCGGAATGGACGACAGTACCGTATCAAAGCCGCGGTCGCACTGAGACCGAACAACAATGTGATACCGTTCTCTTTTCTCGCCCGAGAAACCCTTTGAAGCGGGCAAAAATACCAACACCGATCGGAGAACAGGCGAGCGCGAGAACGAGACGGCGAGAAAGTGATCACATTCACGCTTCTCGGGTGTTCTCGGGGGTTCTCGGCGTGAGTTCGGAGGCGCTATAACCCTTACCTGCGCGGCGTGCAGCAGCAGCGACTGCAGCCAGCTGGAGGCGGCGGGGTCGTCGGGCGCGGCCAGCAGCAGGCGCGCGCCGGAGCCGAGCGCGATCTCGAAGCAGTGCGGGCGCCGCGAGCCGTCCACGTGCCTGCGCACGCGCACCACCTACCTGCGCGGCGTGCAGCAGCAGCGACTGCAGCCAGCTGGAGGCGGCGGGGTCGTCGGGCGCGGCCAGCAGCAGGCGCGCGCCGGAGCCGAGCGCGATCTCGAAGCAGTGCGGGCGCCGCGAGCCGTCCACGTGCCTGCGCACGCGCACCACCTACCTGCGCGGCGTGCAGCAGCAGCGACTGCAGCCAGCTGGAGGCGGCGGGGTCGTCGGGCGCGGCCAGCAGCAGGCGCGCGCCGGAGCCGAGCGCGATCTCGAAGCAGTGCGGGCGCCGCGAGCCGTCCACGTGCCTGCGCACGCGCACCACCTACCTGCGCGGCGTGCAGCAGCAGCGACTGCAGCCAGCTGGAGGCGGCGGGGTCGTCGGGCGCGGCCAGCAGCAGGCGCGCGCCGGAGCCGAGCGCGATCTCGAAGCAGTGCGGGCGCCGCGAGCCGTCCACGTGCCTGCGCACGCGCACCACCTACCTGCGCGGCGTGCAGCAGCAGCGACTGCAGCCAGCTGGAGGCGGCGGGGTCGTCGGGCGCGGCCAGCAGCAGGCGCGCGCCGGAGCCGAGCGCGATCTCGAAGCAGTGCGGGCGCCGCGAGCCGTCCACGTGCCTGCGCACGCCCACGACAGACTTCAGCGCGATGGCGTTCGGCAGAGGAGTCGTGCCGTCCGGCGAGTGCGGGCCCCACTGGAGAACGCCAGCCCTGCACCGAATTAATTATAAATACATACATACATAAATCATGTCTTTATCCCTTACGGGGTAGACAGAGCATAGGGTAAGAATACCGACAAGCTACGCTAAGCATAATAATTGTAGGCGTAAAAGTGAAACGTGGAATCAAAATAGTGATGGGTTGCTAGCCGCGTCGCCTACAACGCAACATGATTCCTAAGATTTTCGCCACCACCACGAATAAGTACATTTGTAAAATATCTGATCACGCTCTTAAATGATGACGGTGTATGAAGCTCAAATTTGCCCGACTTAGGCAAACCAATGAGAATTGAGTTCAAACGAGCTCACACCACTGTCTAGTAGTCACTGCCGGATTTAGAGGTCTGGAGGCCTCTGGGCAACAAAGGAGTGGAGGCTCCTAGCTCCAAATTAAACTCCTTTCCAAGCTGTTTACTTATCTGAATTTGTATTTTTTCCGAAGCCTCTATTGTGGGGGCCCCTCTTTTGTGGAGGCCCCGGGGCTGTAGCTTCGGTTGCCCTCCCTTAAATCCGGCACTGCTAGTAGTGAAAGGTGGTTTACCGCAGCAGGAAGTAGCAGGGCTCGAAGCGGCGGCTGCGGTCGGTGCGGCACATGAGGTAGCCCTCCAGCGGCGGCGCGAAGGCCCCCGGGGCCTCCATCAGCCTGTCCCCGGCGTCCCCGGAGCACGCGCGACCGTAGTACAAAATTTCGTCCAGCTGATGAAAAAAAAAATGAGTGCAAAAAAATTACAGCTGTCGGCGCGTGTCTAAAAGTTAAGCTTTATTTCATTCATCGCTTACGTTAAGAGGTTCATGCAGACCAAAGAAAAATGGTCTCGTCCATCTATCTCACCTTAACATAAGCGTTTTATATCGCCCTTACTCATACAATGCTAATCTTCATGGTAGTATATCATATTGTAAATCTAAGGGGCTGCCACTCCCAAAATTATACTTCGATTTATTTCTACGTCGCAAAAAAAGTAAATAAATCTATCCGCAGTTTCACAGGAAATCGCTTTTTAAAAATGAATAACTGTTACCTATGAAACCGTAACAATTTATTTTGCTGTAATATATTTTTAAAAGTATTCTTCTAATGCTGAAAAAAACACCAATACACTTATTAATTACTAACCCAAACAATAAGCATACTTTAATAATAACACAAAGAAATATGATAACACGCTCGACTTTCTTTTTTAAGAAACTGAACTCAGTTTAATCGCTTTCCAAGGTGTCTTTAATTATAATCCGTAGTTATCAATAATTGTAAATGCCAATTAATTTAAAACTGTCTTTGGTGTGTAAAAAGCAGGCCGTTTACCTGCTTGATAACACCCAGAAAGGCCAACGACTAAGTACACGTAGGTTATCGTGTATTATTGTAATTGATACAATACGCGTATTATTCTAATTATGCCACTGAAAAACATAATAATAGATATCTTAATAGGCATTTTCTAGTGGAAATGTTTGTATGCCATTTCATATCAGATGGATGTTTAAGTGTACACAGTAAATAAGTTTTATCCGATTTCATTAACTTTTTAAGGCAGTTAGGGCATAGTTATGACGTTAGCCTGTCTGTATTGCTTAAAAAAAAATTGAAATGTCCTTTCTACCCATTGTCAATAATAGAAAACTAGATTCATTTTTCACTAGCTGATGCCCGCGACTCCGTCTGCGCAGAGTCGCTATCCCGCGGGAACTTTGCAATTTTCCGGGATAAAAACTATCCTATGTCCTTTCCCGGGACTCAAACTATTTGTATACCAAATTTCAACTTAATCGGTCCAGCGGTTTAAGCGTGAAAAGGTAACAGACAGACAGAGTTACTTTCGCATTTATAATATTAGTAGGGATTTCATCCCGTGAAATTGCGTAATTTTCGCGATAAACGAATTCTTTGCAGACGAAGTCGCTGGAAGCTAGTATGAAATAAAATCTTTACTAACCTTATCCTGATGCCGTTGCCTAGCAACAGCAGCAGCTAGCTGCTTACAGCTCAGCGGTATAATGGCTGGAGGCCGTTGAACCCGCAGCGGCGACGTCCGCGCGCTCCACTCCAGAGAACTGACGAGCCGGGCCCCGAGGGACGCCTCGCCTGTCACCACGGAACAGGCTATGTTGCCTGATACGTCGATGACCTGCACATATTGAGCTTCTGGGCCCACCTGGCAATACAAATGGCTGAAATTAGTATCACCATATTCAACTGAAGGCTTTTAGGTACACTCGAGGGCATAAATGATACAGCCATTATGTCAAATGTATGTGTCACCGACTTTATTTTTTTATTTTTTTTTATATTATATGAATAGGAAGGCAAACGAGCAAGTGGGTCACCTGATGGTAAGTGATCACCACTGCCCATAGACACCCGCAACCCCGGAAGGATTGCAGATGCGTTGCCTACATAGAGGACTAAGATGAAATGCCTCTTGTGCCCGTAATTTCCCCGGCTGTCTTACTCTCCACACCGGAACACAGCAGTGCAAGCACTGCTACTTAGCGGCAGGATTAGCGAGTAAGATGGTGGTAGCTATCCGGACGGACCTTGCACAAGGCCCTACCACCCGCAATATTATTGTTTGTGTCAAAGGTGTGTACAGGGTGTAACAATGTTTTTGACGTCTTGGTAACATACATAATATATTTATGCCCTTACTGTACCCGCGGCTTCGCTTTCTGAACCATCAGATCTAGTGGTCGAAATTATGGGATTTTACTGAATACTTTAAGTACATAACAGTAGCGTGGCGTCCAAAGAACTCGATTCCCACTGGCTTGCCTATTTTAAGACAGTTGGGCACCTTATTCTGCAGAATTAGAGGAAAAGGCTAGTAAAATTCCCTTCGGCTTGCCTTCTGGTATACTCGACGCCACGCCACTGGTACATCATCATCACTACATAGTATAAAATAAATAAAGTCGCTTTCTCTGTCCCTGTGTCCCTATGTATGCTTATATCTTCAAAACCACACAACGGATTTTGATGCGGTTTTTTTTAATAGATGGAGTGATTCAAGAGAAAGGTTTATATGTATAATACATGCATATATACCGTGCGAAGCCAGGGCGGGTCGCTAGTAGTGTATAAATTGAAAATCTATTTCCCTCGATCACGGTATCGCGCGCGAATGGCAGAACCAATTTCGCTAATTCTTTTTTGCTTTGATTGTTATTACCTTTGAAACAATATTTTGATAGAGAAAACCCTTTCCACCTATATGTCCAAAATCATGCTAAACGTGGCCTTTAGCTATTGTTACCTTAGGCTCGGTCTACCCCGTAAGGGATAAATACGTGATTTATGTATTATCAAAGAAAAAAACTGGAACAATATAACTGGAATAACTTTGTAATATTATGTAATTAATAGAGCAAGCACTTTAAATTCAGAGTGACGTATGGGTATTTCCTCAATTCTAAGTACCTAGGTTACTGCTATGCCTAACATGTACAACATATTTGAAATAGTATTTTAAACATAATGAATGGTACAATACCTTGTTTGGTAGATTGAATTCTAATAAACATTGCCTGGTGATGCGTAAGCTTTATAATTGATCACTAAGTATGTCACACACTTACATAATTATATCGTATGCTTGTACAGTAACTAAAACCTTACCTACCTTAACCTTTTACATGCCATAACAGCTTGTTCTTCGTACATAACCAAGTTACATTACCAGCACTGGTAAAACCAATGTTGGATGATTAACTTTAATTAATTTCGGTTTAGAAGTCGCGACCATATTTGTTTTACTTTAGAAATAGTATTTATTTTACCTTAGAATGTCCTAGTAATGTAATTTGGTTATGTACGAAGAACAAGGGGCCGTAACTAGGGTCAGTTATCAATCTAGCATAGCGCAAATGTGGATCAGTCGTAATAATGTTGCGCGACTTATTATTATTATGGTCTTTAGACCGTTGCGTCGGCGTAAAACCCGATCCACATGAGCAACCGCAAAGGGGTCCATGGGAGATGTTTGAATGTTTATAAGTTCAATTTTAAAAGAGATAGATCTCTTGTACATACATTCATACATAAATCACGTCTTTATCCCTTACGGGGTACACTAGACAAGGCCCAAGGTAACAAGACCTGAAGGCCACTTTTGGTATGATTGTGGGTGTATAGGTGGAAAGGGGAATCAAAATAGTGAGCGCATCACCTATAAAATTGCTGGGCTTTTACCATCAGTGCTGGAATAGAAGCAACTAGTACCTACATTCTATGTTTTTCTTCACTTCCAGAGAAATGTCTTTAGTTTAGTGAATAAATACTGTGACCAGTAATGGACAAGAACCCAAAGAGATAATATTTATTTTATAACCATTTTATCTTTAAATTAAGAATGAAGTGTCCATTATTGGTGGTTGCCAGCTTAAAGTGTCCAACACTGGTGCCATTACCCTAAAGCCTTAATCGAATAACTTACAGCAATAGCGTCAAGTTCATTGTGCGGCAGACGGCAAAGGATGTCGTACTCGTTGCCGCCGACAGTCAAACCCGCGACGTATAAAGCATAGTCCGTAATGAACACCAGAAGTGGGGTCCAAGAGCCATCCTCCATATTGTAGGGAGACTGTACTTTCATCATCTGGAACAAGTGACGTACAGACCTTGAGTAATTGTTGGCCATTATAACTACTAAGTAGTTAGGCTATACAATTTTCAAAGTTACTAGAAATCAAAGAAAGTGGGTTATATTTGGATAAGTAAATGTAGAAAGCGGTTTAATGTTTATGGAAAGTAAAATGCTGAATAAAATTGTAATTTGATAATAAATGGAGTTGCATGCAAAATTATGTCTTTACCCAGTTTATTATTGCCATGGAATGTTATTTCTTATACATGCTGATTTTTTTTAAAATTATAAGCATTTCATGATTACGTTGAGTAAGCATTTAATAACGCAATAGAGCTGTTTAGCATTAAACAAACAAATTAAATCAACTCACCCTGTTCAAAGTTTCATTGGGATATGAAAATATCTGCAGTCTCAGCTTCTCATTGCATTCTATGGCGACGTTATCTTCAAAGCTGTCAAAGTATGATGGTTCCTCGGCCGTGAGCAGTCGTACAGAGAGCCTTTTGTTCTCAATCATTTCTTTGTCTACAAGCCGTGACATTCGCGCCGCGGAAATGTGGAATGTTTCCGACACATCCTCAAACGGATATATGATGGAAGGGAATCCTCTCTCCATACGTAACTTATTATGAAAGAATTTGTTATTCCGTATTTTCTGTTCCAGGTCCTTTCGTTGGCACACATTTTTCAAGTATCGGTTGAGTAGTGCTGATTTGTCAGACTGAAGTTTTTGATTGGAGGGGCTGTCGAAAAATTCATCATTGAAATCTTCACCACCTTTAAGGGTAGAATTGTCAGTGTTAGAACAATTGTCACTGTTCACTTGTGGTTGTTCATCATTCTCCTTTTGTACTGTTGTTGTTGATGCTGATTTCCGATTGTACCTGTTCACATTTTGTCTCTTAGGAGAAGATAAATGCTTGGGAATACCATTCTTTTGTTCAGTTTCGTCTTGTACATTCTTGTTAAAATGCCTCTTTGGTGTGGATGTTCTGCTAGAAGAGTCTGTTTCAGTCAACTTTGGATTCAAATCAACTTTGGTTGTGTTAGATATTAGTTCTTTGACAGGTGTGCTCTCAGGAATAGGGACAAAAGTTTCTTTGGGAGCATCAAATGCAGTTTGGAATGTGTCATGGACATAGCTGTAAGAAACCCCTTTATGTTCATAAACAGTGCTTTCACAATTCACAACATATTTGTTCAATGGTGGGAATGCGTCTGCCTTATTAGAAGTTTTCTTGTCAAATTGAGTTTTCATATTAAGCGTAAGTTTGTGACGTGGGGAACCCTCTTTTGGTGTCTTGTCTCCAGCGATGCTCTTTGTCGATGACACCATGTCCTTAGGCCCTGGTTCCAGTGGGGTTCCATTCAGATTAATCTCCACAAAGTCATCTTCATCATCAATTTGAAAACCAGAGTCTAAACTCTTAGATAGTTTCTTGTTCTGATTTACATCACAAGGCAAGGCTTCTACTACATTGGTCAACTCAATACTGTTTTCAGGCAAGCCTTTCTCTGGTGTAAAATTGAAAGTATTGTAAAAACTTTTCAGTGAATCAATAATATTGTTAGCATCTAACAGATTCAATACTTTCATATGCTGCTTCCTTTCTTCAACCACATTGGTAGTGATGTAGCGTTTCTTTTTCAAAACAGATTTAACTGTGTTCGGGCTTTGTGACACTTCTAAGGGTATCTTGGCTCGGTCATGGGGCTGGTCTATATCAGCCTCTGAAAAGTATGTCTTCCTCATGAAGGCTACATGGGCATTGTTTTCAAATCCATCGCAGGAATATGATTTTTGAGCCTTGTCACACTTCCTATGTAATAGAGTAGCTTCTGTTTTATTAGAATGGGAGGAGGATGAGTCACTGGATGAAGTTTCTGAATCGCAGCTAAAATTAGAATCGGAGCTGTTTGAGTCACATCCATACAGTTTGCCCCTGGGTCTAACCTCATTATTATTGTCTTTGTCCTTGTTGTCATTTTCTTGATCTTTATGGTTATAATTTTGGCAATACTCAAATACACCACTTCTGTCACTCTTGGAGTCTCCATAAGCCAAGATATCAGACATAGTTTGCTGTGCAACATCTGCAGCATATTTAGGGGTTCTGTCTCCCGAGGCACACCATGAAAACCTATCAGTCATAATATTATTCTTTTGCCTAAATCTATCACAGTAAGAGCTGTCTGGTTCATAAGAGATAAAACCTCGTTCAATGTGAATATTGTCAGTTTTAGTATTATTCAAAATGTCTTCATGAAATGAAACTCGTTTCTTTTGAGAGCTAGCACCATTTTGTGACTTCTTTCTACATTTTCTCCTATACACAATGTCTTCTGACAGAGATTTCTTTGGCTCATTGGGTCTAACGGCTGGTTTTTCTATGTTTTCAGAACATACCTTTTCACTTTCCAAAGCTTTCAACACCACATCTGGTAAATTTTCATACACAGGGGATTTCTTGTTAGCTTCCACAAGTAGCTCAGGAACCATGTCGTCAGATGCTGGCGCGTTCTGGTTGTCGATATCGCTACGAGTCATGATGCTGCTAGTGGTGCTTCTTATCATGTCCTGAGAACAAGACGGCGCAGCATCGTAAAGGCTGTCACACGCCAATTCTTCGGCTCCCACCAAGCTGTGAGACATTAACGCCTGGCTGGTCACCTCTGAAGCTTCACTGTCCAAACACAAAACACCAGAATCACCGGGCGTATCGGCTAAACTGCTCGTAGTACTAGACACCAAATGCAAATTGCCTTGTAAACACAGCTCTGTAGGCTTCCCCGCTCCGTCCTCCACGCTCTCCATCTTCACGTAATGTTGTGTATCTCCCCCGCCACTCAATGCCGCTGTCGCAACAACAGTGTCGTCAGTTCTGTGACGACGTTTGGTTTTATCGATCTCATTGCTCCTCAACTCCACAGCCTTGTCGACCGACATCGTCGATTCTGGTGTTTTGCTAAAGATATAACAATGTTTTAATTTAGGAAACCTTTATAGCGCGGGTTTTCAGTCAATAATTGTACACATTCCGATTTTATGTGTAAAATTCGCGCAAAAAACGACACCAAACACATAATGACGAACACAAAGCAGCCATTTTTATATTTTGACGTTTTAGTTTTTTTTAATTTAATTTGACATTTTGTAGTGTTGGACCACTAAACTTTTTTTGGGTTTACGGTTTTTACTATCTTTAATTTAAAATTATTCTACACACTTGTATTAAAGAAGAATCATATACTTTTGTTTTATAAATAAATCAGAAGGTAAAGATAAACAAGATGAATCAGATAATTTACAAATAAGAAAAACTTAAGAAGTTTTTGTCTAGGGTAACACAGACAAAAACTGTCATAAATTTAAAAATGCGCTGCTTCAGCTGCTTGTTTTTGTAGGTTAGAGGTGATCAAGAAGTGGTTGAATTTCTAGTTTTACATATGTAATTCTATTAATAACGGCTATGGAGGGATTGCAAAGGACTCTTTTACTTGCATTAATTGCGAGTTTGTGTATACATACTTGTGAAAGTGCGAAAATAAACACACCAAGGGTGCTCTTGCCTTGGTTTGAAAATTTGACTGTAAATTTCACGTTTGAGATCATAGAAGGTGGCTGTTATACATGGTAAGTAATTGTAGAATTCATCTTTAGCGACGATTAATGAAGATTACTTATACAATAGTTTTCTTATAGGAGTTTATCTCGCGATGACATCATCGACTTGGAGCCGATATATGAAGACTCCTGGGGGCATTGTTCGCGCTCCGCAAAGGTTTCTGTGTCCAAAACATGCGTACCGCCTGGCTCCGTGATTATTCTTGCCGAAGAAGTGAACAGCGGCGAAGTAAGTGCTCTCTGTTTATTTAGGCGGGAAAGCGCTTTTGTTGCTTTCATAACAAAACAGTTGCTGTTGTTTTTATTTTCACTTTAATTAAATTAATCGAATCGTAATGTCAAGTTGTTCTAGCCTACAGGATATCATTTATTCTTCACACAATGCTAAGTAACTACATGAATGTTCATTACAGATACTTCGTGGCGATGTTAGCATTGACAAAATTAGTACACTCAAAGTGATCAGTACAACATGGAAATTGTATTTAGAAGAGGCTCCAGAGGCTTTCGAAGTTGTTGCTTATGATCTACAAGGTAAGTTATAATAAATGTGAAAATAACATTATAAAAGAAACTTACCAAGGCTGTTAATGTTTGAGTTAATTGAGCTGAGCTTTGTTAATAATATATCTACACATTTATTTGTGTTAAAGACATAAATAATGAAAATGGGATTAAACCACACTTGCTGCTTTTGTGTATGCATAGCTCAACTAGTTTGATGTAGCTACATACTTCCTACATAGGTAGATATAGATACATATTTAATTAAAAAAAGACATGTGACCGATTATAATTAGTATTAGTGGATTATTGTTCTTTTTTTAAAATATATTCTAGCTAGAATATTTACACACCGTAATAACAGTAGAATATGTTATACATATATTCATGTCGTAAAATCTTACTGACTACCATGTTCTTTGTGAATAAATTTGATTTTATTTAGCTTGATTGTGTTTCTGTGCATAGGAATGTTATGCACATGGTAAGATAAATTTTAAATTAGCCTCTTTCATTGTTCACATAACTGTATTTATTTATTTATTTTACTGTACATACATAATAGTGCAACCTATTTAGGTCTTTTTGAAAGCTCAAGATACAATTTCCATTTTTTTGTTCCAGGCAATAAGTTCTCAACACTAGAAGGTGTGACTTTCACATGGAGTATTGCCAACCTTGGTAGTAATATTGGAGAGGACCCACTAGTAACGTAAGCAATACAAACTGAACCAAATATCAAAGGGTTGATTCTTGAAGGGCTTAGGCCTCTTGTTTTATCAGTCAGCTTCATAAATGGAATTGTTATATTTTTTGTTTGTTATTATTATAATTTCTGCTTCATTCACTAAACCTGTCTGTGTAGATCTGTAACCAACCTCCCATGTGACTAATAGTTGCTTTAGAATTACTAAATATTGTAATGCACCTTAATTTTGTATCTTAAGATACTCATAATAATTGGCAAATTTATTCTACTGAGTATGACAATACAATTGGTGATGTCATAAAACTCTCTTTGCAGAAGGGCAGAGTTTTAATTGCATTAACAGGTTGCCACCCAAAGCTTTTAAAACATTCACTGCCACCAATGCATATACGCGTTTTTGTGACTTTCGCCCAGTGCCGCTGTCATTTTACGGGCATTTGAACGCACGTGTGCGTCGGTGGCACCTGAAGAAGTCTCAGGTTTGGCTGGCAGCAAATGTGTTACGGTGTATTAAAAAAAAACCGGTCAAGTGCGAGTCGGACTCGCGCACCGAGGGTTCCGTATCATTATCTATAAATATCTAAAACCAGTGTAAGCAGAGCCCTGTTCCAAAGCAAAATGTACGCAGTGTGGGGTTACTTTATATTGGTCACTGCTATATACAGACATACATACACATTTACGGTTTTCGCAATTATTCTTTAATCTGTGCTATAAGACCTACCTTCATACCAAATTTCAAGATTCTGCGTTCACGGGAACTACCTTGTAGGTTTTGATTCCCTTGAGAGTTGAAAATTTGCGGAAATTTGCGGCATAAACGGCTGTATCTTTTGATTGCGTTGGCTTAGAAGTTTGATTTTTTCACAGCTTCAAGGGACAGTAGACCTGAGTAATTGATATAAATTTCAGCTTCATACCTCCACGCGTTCCTGAGAAAAAGGGTCTTGACAGACGGACGGACAGACGGACAACAAAGTGATCCTATAAGGGTTCCGTTTTTTCCTTTTGAGGTACGGAACCCTAAAAACGATAAAAAAATCCATAAAAATATGTATTCAGTCTAAAAGTGAGTGGAAAACTCAACAAAAATTCAAAACACGCTATGTTCCGGCGTGGATAGTAAGACACCTGGTGAAATTACTGGCACAAGAGGTATTCCTAGCACTCCTGACCCACTTGCTTCCTTATCAAGTAAAGAAAATGAAGCTGACTGACTCTTTGTCTGCTATCTCTTTTTATTAATTTGTTTGGAGTTTAATCACAAAATATTTTTTCTAGGCTAGTACGATGGCGCGACACAGACTATGAAGCTCCTCGCAGTACAGCTGAGCTGGAAAGTCTTGGTGCCCGTTCGTACTCTGTGCTGCTCTATGGTCAGGCAATGGGAGAATGCCTCGTTACTGTCTGCCTAAAGACCATTTGCACGGACTTCAAGCTGAATGTAGTGGCTAGCGTGGTTCTTACGCCTGCCACCGCGACCATCGCTCCGGGGGACACTCTGCGTTATAAGTATGTCTTAAATTTGTATGCTCAATGTCTAGCACAGGCAATACTACATCATAATCGTCATCATTTCCGTTTTGTTTATTTCGTACACAATCCTTACTAAATATTGTAAATGCGTAACTCAGTTTGTCTGTCTGTCTGTTACGCTTTCACGCCTAAACTACTGAACCGATTGTAATGTAATTTGGTATAGAGATAATGTGAGTTCCAGGGAAGGACATAAAATAGTTTTTATCCCGGAAAAACTCATAGTTCCCGCGGGATAGCGATAATCGAATTCTGCGGAGACAGATTGGCGGGGAATAGCTAGTATTTGACAAACTTTTCCAGAGTCGTGAGAGCGCGCGCCGGTCGCCTCACCGTCCAAGACATCGCAGACACCCTTTATTACATGAAAGTGCCTTCCACCGACGTCGCCCGCCTAGAAGACGCAATAAGTCTCGTCAGAGGAACCGAAATAGGCACAACCAACATCCACCTTATGTCTGGGGCTACAGAAGTCGCTACAGCTATCCTGACAGTCGCAGAACCTCATAGCATAAGAGTCTCTATACGGCCCGCGAGTTTGGTGATACAGTCTGAATCGTTCGTAATACACAGTCTTGTGTTGGATGTGAACGGGCATCCGTTGACAGCGGGTGATGAGATGCTGGTGAGACTGACAGTGGAGGGTGAAGCTAATGTCGATTTGGTGCGATCTACTGAGAACGGGACCATTACGGATGCAATTGCACAGAACGCCGGCCATTTTACTGTGACTGCGAGGCTGTACTCCATTGCTGGAAGGACCATTTCTAAGAGGGTATGATTTTTTTCTTTTTTTCTTTTTATGAAAAATTATTGCCAGCCTGAGATAGATAGAATACTGTGCTGTCTTCTGGACGAGCGGAAGGAGTAGCGAGTACGTGGTGATCGCGATATGAACATATCTTGCACAAGGTCTTATTGCCCACTAAAGCCTTGGTGAACATGGCATGTTTACTTAATGTTTAAATGTTTAATTTTTAACTATGGCTGTTCTTATGTATTGGTTATTCTTCAGGTTGAAGGTACGGCGTCGGCAGTTGCCGTGGAACCCTTGGCTGTGGTGCCTCCAGAACTTTATGTGGCGTGGACAGATAGTATTCAGTAAGTAACAGTTTTTTAGTTTCTATCTCTTGATCTTTATTATAATGTTATCTAATACTTTGAGACATTATTTCAACTGTATAATGTCTCCAAAATCATTTGGTAAACCTTTTGTATGCTAATGCATAAGCTTTTTGAAAATGTTGATTGACCTAACCAATCGCAACATTAAATACTCGATTCGTTTTTTTTATTAGTTTTTTAAAAATGGTGGTTTTAAAAATGATTGGACCACCAATACAAAAATTGCGGGCTCAATACAAAAATGGAAGTTAAGTTGCAGTTATCTTAAGGTGTCAGTTGTCTATAATGATGTCTCTGTCTGTTTCGTAGTAATAAATAGAGAAGACACTTAAGATAACCGGAACTTTACAGAGGGTGGTGAAACAGGCCCTTAGGCACTCTGTTCGTACAGAACCATAAATATATAATACAGTTTATTTTGACGTTTAGAAAGTGTCGCACCAATATCAATAATGTGTTTTTTTTTAAGGGACATTACATTGGAGCATCGCGGAGGCGGCGACGAGCCGGTCCTGTGGTCGGAGGTAGAAACAACGGCGACTAGTGCTTTCTCACTCACACGTAAAGGCGTCGTCGCCATTCGAGGCACCGGCGAGCTCGATGTGCGCGTGCAGCTGGAGAAGTATTCTCATGTGCGCGCCTTTGGCAAGTGAGTATAATGTAGTAAGTTAGTATAAATTATTAACGTCGGGCAAGTATACATAAAAGGAAAGAAGATGGAAGGAGGTTTATTGTGTTTTGTCAGTATTGCAACACTTGTGTATTTATCAGGAGAAAGCTGAAGAATCAAGGGAAATAATACTTTTAATTTACACTAAGCTGTGTGTTGTTTCTTTTAATGGGTAAGATGTTAAAATGACACAATAGTAACTGATGGTCGCTCGCTCTCAGACGCTTGCGTAAACGTCGCTAAAACTGTCGCTCCATTACATTCCTCACCAACTTGACAATTTGTCGCTGACCATTGACGATTCGAAATGCAATGCGTAGTCCTTCCTCTTCATTTTCTAATATGGCCCCATCGACCGATGCGATGATTTCGCCAATCAAAGTAATAAATACAGTACTCAAAAATCTTGTGACAAAAATGTCGGCAACGTTGTACGGTAGAACACGGTCAAAGGACCCCTTCCCCCCTGTCGGGCTCTTAGCCAACGGATAATGATATCCCTCATACTGCCAGGAAATCATTAACCGATGCCCAGGGTGCACCGGACCAAGCACTACACTTCCCCTCGGACGGATCCAAAAACGAACCGCAGCTCTTGACCACACGCGGAGGTAGCCCGACTCGCACCCCAATGCGTAGTCAATATGAAGTCAATCGGCGTAGATTCTCGTCGAGTTTGTAACGCAAAGAGAATTGGCATTGTTCATTTTTTTTAGTATGCTCCAATTCGAAAAACATTTCGAGGAAAACCATCATTTATCCGATTTATCTTGTCCTATTTCAAAAATACTTTATGATTACAGATATTTTTGTAAAAGTACTTTTAACCTTTGTTTGACCGAACGACTTGGTTTTTAGACAGAATCCAGCATCGAATGTTTGCCACAAAAATGAAAAAAAAAATTTAGCTATGGCAACCGTCACGTGTCACTGTCAAATCGATAAAACCATAGACAAAGCCGTTTTTTTTTATAGCCAGCCGAACGAAGGCGATTGGGATTCTGTCTAATTTCACGAATTATCGAACAGCGAAAAAATATTGATTATTAATTAACAAAACTACGTAAAAGCATAATATTTAAATTAGTTGCTTGAAATAGTCCATTTTATCAAATAAAGGTGTTAAAAGCACAGCTTAAAAAAAATGAACAATGCCAATTGTCACTCGTCACCGACAAGTGTCGTATTGGTGAAATAGGGGCTCTACTTTCTGATGTATTTGTGACGTTTGCTTTGTTGTACAGGGTGTTGTCGGCTTCCCCGGAGCTGATACAAGTGTCGAGCTCGGGCCACGCGCGCGTAGGCAAGCCGCATCAACTGCACATCGCGTTAACCGCCACGCATCCCACTACTGGAGAATACTATAACTTCCATAAGTAAGTATCTGGTTGGGGTGGATTAGATGGTCTATTAGCGTGTGATCAACCCATATCGCGAATATCACGAAATATTGATGCGTATCGCAGCGAATCCGGTTGATTTATAATCCACGATCCTATATTTACATACCGCCCCTAAATAATTTTTGCTTGTGGGCCACGCCGCGACACTATGACTAAAACGCGTTTGTGGCCCGTATAAAAAAAGGTTGAGTACTGGTCTAAGCCATGCCAATTTAATCGAATGCTGTGACGGAAATCAATAATTAAATTTTCGGCTCTAGTATGCCATTGGGAACACAATTGTATTTATCGTTTTTTTTTCTGTTCATTTGCTTAGAATGAGGGTAGAAAGAGATGTATGCGCTAAATGTCCGCGCGTTACTACGTGGCTTCAATACAGTTCCAATGTCATTATTTTCCATTTATTCCATCCATTTAGCTTCCAGGCTGGTTTGGGAGTAAAGAAAAACATAGAATGTACCAGTTGCTTCTCTTCCCGTGCAGATGGTAAAAGACTATCGAGGGAATGGGCATAGGAATCATGTTACCTGTAGGCGATGCGTCTAGCAACCCATCACTATTTTGATTCCCCTTTCCAGGTACACCCACAATCATGCTAAACGTGGACTAGGTCTTGTTACCTTCGGTTCTGTCTACCCCGTAAGGGATAAAGACGTGATTTATGTATGTATGTATGTATTCTATCCATTGATGACTTTTGTCGGCCATCAATCGGAAACAATACACTTCTTCTGTTCAACCATAATCCACACAATGCTAAGTATAAGTTTTTTCTAATGCACGCCATTCCTTCCGATCTTGTGCCTCTCGTATCCAATTTCTCCCAGCCACTTTGACTTGGTCAAGGTTGTGAATAACGCCCATGCAAGAGTATCTTAAAGCAGTACAAGGATGCAATGTTTGTGTTAATTTACAGGTGTAATTGCGCGTCCTTCTCAGTGTCCTTACTTGAAGGTCCGGAGCCGCAAAATGTCACTGCCGCTCCGTGGGTGCAGCCTATAGGTAAGTTTATCTTTTGTTTTCTCATTGGAGTCGCACTACTGTTTAAAAATAACTATGACTATTAAAAAATTCTCATGCCTGGCAACATTTTCATTTGTCAAACCCGTTCGGTTGATTTTGACGTCTACAGTTTTTAATTTTTATACAGCGCTACCGTGTCTTCGCGCTCTAGATAAACCATAGATATTGCTATGTTTATGTACCGAATGTTTAGGCCGGGTACTCTATGTGTATTAAATGTTGCGCCGGCAGCTTGACTGACGAAAGTGGCGAGCCAGTAGTTTGGATCCCTTTCCACCTACAGCTGGGTGCTCATATCGGAGCTGAGCATTTTTTTTTTAAAATGTAATTTTTTTTTCTTTTATATTTCCTAACAATTTTATGTTGTTCCTACTCAGAATCACGAGCTCTTTCAATGTTAATGGATAAAAAAATGTCGCAAAGTTTTTTCCTACTTTGTTACACTTAGTATGGCGTAGCGAGAAGGAAGAAGATAAAAAGTTGTAAGAAAATTTCCGGACACCTTTTGTCTGCTACACGGTTGGAAAGAGCTCCTGATTCTGAGTGGAAACAGCATATTATAATTCGTAGATGGTAAAAAATCGAGGGGAGGCATTTATTTTCAGAATTGCTCAGGTGTAACCGTAACCGTTGTACGTTACAGTTACAGATCACAGATGAGTGCCTGGCTTACTAGGTCGAGCATTATCTTGCCCGTTGACTCGGTACGTGCAATCTATGTTTACACGTCATTCATGAATGTGAAATGACATGTTTTGTTTCAGACGGCGCGTGCTGTGTGATAGAGTGCGCGTGGGGCGCGCGCGGCGTGTCGATGTTGCGTGTGTCGCGCGGCCGCGCGGGCGACACGGCGCGCGTGGCGGTGCGCGCCGCGCCGAGACTCGTGTGGCCGCCGCACGCCGCCGCACTTGTCGGCTCTGACCTGCCCGTACGTAAATTAAAAAAAGAATTGGCAAAGGCAGGCGTTCTGAATGGCCGACCCTTGAACTAAGAAATAAGACTTTTTTTATTGTCTGTCTTTGAGCGAAGGTTAAAACAATAAATACCTTACGCATCCATCCGCTCTACGTGACCAAACCAACTAAGCATACTTGTTTCAATGTCACTATATCCTCTTTCACACCAGCACGTTCCCTTATCACACTATTGACATACCAATATGAGATAATATTGACCGTCTAATCCAGGGCATCGTGTGGTTTGCAGGTGTTGGCCGAGGGCGAGGCGCTGGAGCCCCGCTCGAGCGAGCCGCGCGTGGCGGAGCTGGCGGCGCGCGCCGGCCCGCCGCCGCACCGCCATCCTGACCTGCAACTGTTCACCTTCACCTGCCGGAGGGTACGAAACTCTTTTTTTTAATAATAACACTGGCGACTAAGGGATTCCCTTGCAAATTAAAAAGCCAGCAAAAATAAGTTTGTACTTCATAGCGTTTCTATAACCTTTGCGGATTACTGATTTAGTTTATTTTTTTCTGTACTTGTGTTATATGTGAAAAACTTATGTACCTATATGAAAAAAAAAACAAAAGTTTATTTTGCAAATAGGCCGCCAAGGCCTCTTTTACATGTCTTTTTTTGAAACTACCAGCGCATTCAGAACTACCATAATTGCCAAGAAGAATGCGCCGCAAGAAACCTCACAAGATATAGGACAAGAAACGTCACAAGTATGGGACTTAAGTCATTTTTCTAATTTGAATGTCAATTTATACATATATTCGCACACATTACTCACACATGCAACAGGTCATTTACTTAAGTTTTTCACCTATACGAGGCTTATTGTTAAATTTCATAAGTCGACGGCAAGTAGGTAGGAACTACACCAGTCAACTTTGAGTTTCAGATCCTCAATCGATGACGCCGAACACTGTCAACAGTGTAGTGATGCGATAAATTACGTATTTCATAAGTCGCCCTCAAAATGACGTTCGATTTAGGAAATTATTGCAGGTCCTTGAAAGTACTTTGCGTCCATTGTATAATTAAACGCGTTTCATGTAGGACGCTGTAATTTTAATGATTGAAAACCTGCTTCCCATACGCCACCGATATGGGGTGTGAAAGGCGAAACAAAGTATAAACATACGCTTTATCAGTCGTGGTCAATTAATCAGAATTAGTAAAGCCTCTATTTCCGAATAGAGGCTTTACTACTTTATTTAAAGGTGTATTATTCATATAAAAGTCCTTTCTAAACTTTTAGGGTACAATTAACCTTCTCTTAGCCGTCTTTCATTTCATAACATCCACGCGGGTTAGTCCTATTCTAAAACTGGACGGTAAATTAGTTAATTGTTTGTAGAAAGGTGATTCCCGTCTGGAGCTGATAGCGAGCGCGGACGAGGAGCGGGAGTCAGCGGAGTTCGAGGCGGCCTGCGCGCCGCACGTGTCCCGGATAAGGCTGGAGCCCGCGGACGCGCCTACCAATTGCTCCGGCGGACCCAGGTAACAATATTAGGCTTTAATATTGCATACTTGTGTAAGTCAGATGACAATATAATAATCTGGTAGTAGAATTCTGGTGGTCCAGCCAGAACCGGTCTCCACAGAAGTTCAATGGTTGGTCCGATTGACTTGAAACTTGGTTCACATGTGTAGGACGGATGAAAAGAAAATGCAAGTACAGTTTTTACATTTTTAGGTTAGATTATTTGTAAGATGTTTTTTTCATCAGAATTTGGCTCCGCCCCGGTTATGAAGTGACAGTAAAAGTGACTCTCCTTGACGCGATTGGTCGAGAGTTGTTGGACGAGCGTGGGCCGCGCGTGTCGTGGGAGACTGACCCCAAACACCCGGGCATAGAGTTCAGGGCTGTAGACAGACTGTTCATCGAGACGCATCCGGAATATGCGCCTGTGCCTGTGCCGTATAAGTATTATCAGGTTAGTGCTATATATGAAAGGATAAGTCTTTACTGACTGACCTGACAAGTAGAAAATTTGCTTTTAGCAGTATTTGAGGAGTTCATCATCATGTCCAGCCTAAACATATATGTGTCACACTGCTGGGCCCAGGCCTCCTCTCAGGATGAGAGGGCTTGAGCTTTACTTTCCACACCGGCCCAGTGCAGATTGGAAACTACACACTATTGAATTTCTTCGTAGGTGTGTGCAATTTTTCCACGATTTCCGTCACCGAAAAGCTCACGGTTTCAAATGTAATTTGAAGTTAGTGTAATGAAATGCTGAAAAAATTGTTTTGTTTACATTGTCCACCATTTGTATCTGAATTTATTAGAACTTGTTTTAATTAAACGTGTCTTTTTAGCTCGTGGTAGCAGACGAGCAAGCCATCGGTTGGAGTGGATCTCTCAAAGCTAGCATCCCTGAAGCCACAGCTAGCATCCAGGCCAGGGTCGTGGCGCCCCTGAAGTGTGAACCTTTGAAGGTTAGTCTATTTAATCTTGAATTAACATCTCTCCATGTCACAGGAATACAGGTATCAAACAAGCAGATATCTAGTTGATTTGATGAATGAAATTGGGGTGTTGAATTACGCGGCGTGACGACATGCCTATTTCCTTTTAGATACGCGAACTATTATGTTCTTGTACAGTCCAATTGATCTATTTCCTCTTGGCCAAAGGACGCTGTTGATATAGCGGCAATCCATGACATTCTGTTGGCCCGCAAGAGGTAACACTCTGATTAAATTTCATTCTAATGCGAATTGGTAGGGAAGTTTATTGGCTCCCATTGTCTGTATTTCCAGACACTTGCAAATTAGGGCTATTCAAGCCTAGATTGTATTCCCTGTACCCTATTAGCCTATTGGTTATAACTGAATCAGTGAGTTACGCCTTTGGCCTCATCTACATTTTCCACCAAGATAATCGCTATTCAGTTTCGCGTAAAAAAACTTGCATTGTGTCTCTTTAAAATGTATGCATACATCAGTAATTCAAAGACGCTCTTTAGGCTTCTGCTAACTTAGCAATCGTTTATCGTTATCTTTGAAACGTAAATGTCAAAGTGACAGATAAGGACAAACGATTGCTAAGTTAGTAGAAGCCTAGACAGCGTTTGTGGATAAGGGGGTATTTTCTAAGTTTATTTTAAAATTTTAGTTTCCCTTTTCTTGCACTCTCTGAATATAAAGCTTATTTCCGTAGGTCAACTTAGCATGGGAGAGCGAGACCGTGTCGGACATAGCAACTGTGACGGGCGGAAGCGGCCGGTATACCGTAGAGGCGCCCAAGGGTTCGACCGGGGCGGCGGACGGCGGCAAACTCTCGGCCGTCGTGCCGGGACCCGGCAGCTACGACCTGGTGGTCGCTGATCAGTGCGTCAGCGGCGACCGCCAACATGTTGAGGTGGGTTTGATGCCCAGGTTGTTCCTGGTTTGGTTACACGCACGTCGAAGCACAGGAATAAGGAACCTCTGGTTCCTAATGAAACAATTGTGATCATTCAACGGATACAATCACAATATATGAGTATGTATGTAAACTCTTTATTGTGCAAAATAAACAAGAGAAATACAATTTAACTTATCCCTTTAAGGGTTCTTATCCAGTCAACCTTTGAGTGGATGAAAGGAGTATTATATTAGGGATGGATGAGTGAGTTTAAAAATTGCAAACACTGAGAGCCACAATACATAACTTTACCGAATATAATACATAAACTCCTAAAACCTACCAGTTAATAAACTACTTTATACTACCTACTTATATAATATATATCAATAAAATATACTACATGAAATAAATAAATAAAGAGCGCAATAAACAAAGAAGTATTTACCATTAATTTAAGAAGATGGCGCGAGCCACATCTTCTTCAAACCTTCCCTGAACGACACTATGGAGGGAGTGGTATTAGTACAACTTAACAGAAAATTGTGAACAAATAAAGAATCATATGCAGAGGCGTAGGCTGGCAGGAGTCGTCTGACACATGGCAGCTAGCTTCACGTCAGACCGTCTGCTTGCCAGCCATGTATTAAATGTATTCAATGTTTTTTTACGTATTCCTCAGGTCCAAATAGAAGAAGTGCTAAGCGTGGAAGTGTCAACGTCACGCGCTGTTTGCGTGGGTGCCTGTGTGCCCATCTCGGCTGTAGTCAGGGGCGTGTCGCACTCGCGCCTGACCGCCGGCCGCGCACCAGAATGGAGGCTCAGTGGACACTTCACTGTCAAAGATGGACTATTGTGCGGAGTGAAAGAAGGCGCGGGGAAAGTCCGAGCTTCGTTTGGAGGCGTCTCTAGTGCTGATGTTGAAGTGAGAATTATTTTATTAGCGTTTGTTTTTTACGTAAATTTGTATATGTTGCCTATGGCTTACTCTTTACTGCTGTACGGTTTTTCAATTGGGAATGGACGATTATTTTAATATCCAAACTTAGAAAGAAAAAAGTTACAGATTTTTTTTGTTGACCATTTTACTCTTGTTGGTCCTATGATGGCAGTACACATCCACATCACAAATAAAAAAAAATGGCTGCTTGAATCTGTGGTACGCAATGACATTTGTCACTGATGTTGATAGCACAGCTCTCTCGGAAGCTAAAAGAAGCAACGGCTTAGTGGCGCCGTCTGTAAATGATCGGTGGTACTATTACCATGCATGACCATTAATTTCTCTTATAAAAATCAGTAGCGTTGTTGGTTCTGAGTAGAAATAACCCAAAAATTATATTAAAATTAATGTTAAAAATGACTTATTTCACGTTATAGGTGCTGGTGTTCCCGCCGCTAAGCATAGTGCCGGAGAGGGCGCGCCTGCCCCCCGGAGGGCGCCTGCAGCTGCGCCACGCCGGAGGCCCGCCGCCGCACCTCGCCGCCTTACAGTACAAATTGATCACCCACGCCGCATCGGTTGAGGTATGTCGTAACATACGGAGATAATTTTTCTCAAACATTTTCGTAAATTTCGTCAATGTATTCTAAGTAACAAACACGAACGGGCTTTTTGACGGCCGAATTACATTGCAGGCGCAATTTTTTGACCATAAATCGGATTGCTGGACTGTTTTTAATTTGTTTTTAACTTTTTTAAAAGTCAAAGAGACTATGGATTAATGAACAACAGTGTCATACGGCCAAGTCGATGGCCGAGGAGTGCGCGTTTTGTTCGAGTTTAACGTTTTTATCAATGTCTCAAATAGCTTACGGTGACAGATGACATAAAAAAAGGCGGGAACCTGAAAACCACCTAAGTTGCGAGAAAGTTTAGTGCAAAATTTATTTTCATTTCCTTTCAATGTCCGAGTGAAACATATCTGCCTTAGCTGGAAGAGCAATTGCTGGAATCGTAACTTTAAAAAACACTCACCTGCGGTCCGTGTTTTTAAACAAGTTACTCATCCAGCTACTGGGTTTCCCAGGCGTCGACATTAATCCACTATTAGATACCTAACTGTTGCTTGCGATTTCGTCTGTAAAGAATTTCGGCAGGCGGTTGGGTTACATCAACAGGACACCCCTGTACATGTTTTTCAGTATTTTTTAATAGTGTATGACTGTTCCAATAAGCTAAGACTCTTTTTATATAATATAACGTGTTGCACATTTATTTATTGGTGACAGGTCAGTCAGTCAGGCCTGGTGCTGGGACAGGTGGCGGGTGCGGCGCGCGTGCGTCTCGCGGCGCTGGACATCGCTGACGTTGAACTGGCCAGCGCTGAGGCAGACCTCGAGGTGAGAGTTGAGACGGATGATTTTAATATAATCATTATTCACATCCTTTTATTAGTGCAAACATAGGGACAAGGCGCTCGCAACCGTATTCGCCATCTCTTTCTGCCCTCATCATATATCATTTGACACTACGAATAATAATAAGTCAAGAAGCGTAATTCCCTAACAGTTGCCGCTTCAATTGTCATTCCCACGCACACAAACCAACAGCAATGCAAACGTAACAACTGTCTCAGTGACAATACTTGCACGCGATTAGTCCGCGCGTCGTGATTGTGTCCGCCTACTTGCGGCAAGGATACAATGATAACGTCACGGCTCGAGCGTCCCGGCCGAACTAATTCGCCGCGCGGTACATATTTTAAGCCCCGCCCCCTGCGGTTTACTTCGCGTGGAATGTTTTTTCGGGCTTAGTTACGCTTCTTGACTTATTATTATTCGTAGATTTGACAGAAAAAATGGGGATTTCGCGAGTGCTAGTCGAGATCTAATTTATCCATTTACTATCTGATATTGCGATCGTCAGGTGATCCCTATAACCGGTCTGCGCGTACGCGCGGCGACGCAGACGCTGCTGGTGGGCTCCCCCGCGCCGCTGTGGCTGGAGGCGGCCGGGCTGGGCGCGGCGGCGCTGGCGGCGCTGCAGCCCGCGCCGCGCGTCGCCTGGGCGCTCAGAGACCCTCGCGCCGCTCGGCTACACGTCTCGCATGTCGACGGTGAGTCCATGAGGCCCGCTGTGGCTGGAGGCGGCCGGGCTGGGCGCGGCGGCGCTGGCGGCGCTGCAGCCCGCGCCGCGCGTCGCCTGGGCGCTCAGAGACCCTCGCGCCGCTCGGCTACACGTCTCGCATGTCGACGGTGAGTCCATGAGGCCCGCTGTGGCTGGAGGCGGCCGGGCTGGGCGCGGCGGCGCTGGCGGCGCTGCAGCCCGCGCCGCGCGTCGCCTGGGCGCTCAGAGACCCTCGCGCCGCTCGGCTACACGTCTCGCATGTCGACGGTGAGTCCATGAGGCCCGCTGTGGCTGGAGGCGGCCGGGCTGGGCGCGGCGGCGCTGGCGGCGCTGCAGCCCGCGCCGCGCGTCGCCTGGGCGCTCAGAGACCCTCGCGCCGCTCGGCTACACGTCTCGCATGTCGACGGTGAGTCCATGAGGCCCGCTGTGGCTGGAGGCGGCCGGGCTGGGCGCGGCGGCGCTGGCGGCGCTGCAGCCCGCGCCGCGCGTCGCCTGGGCGCTCAGAGACCCTCGCGCCGCTCGGCTACACGTCTCGCATGTCGACGGTGAGTCCATGAGGCCCGCTGTGGCTGGAGGCGGCCGGGCTGGGCGCGGCGGCGCTGGCGGCGCTGCAGCCCGCGCCGCGCGTCGCCTGGGCGCTCAGAGACCCTCGCGCCGCTCGGCTACACGTCTCGCATGTCGACGGTGAGTCCGTCTAGCCCAACCACCAAACATTACGATGTAAAACTTTTGCAGGACCGATCGAATTAACTCGAACATCTACTAAAACATTTTAAAGCAATTCTACACTTAATAAATAAAATGACAATTATTTACAGATAAACTGGAGAGAAGTGTTGCCGAGGGTTTGTCTGTGAGGGTGATCCCGCTCAAACCCGGGGTCATCACGATCGACGTCAGAGTCCGGAATATGGGACAGGTAATACGGATTCTTCGCAAAAATTACACGTGGTCTCATGTCTCACCAGCCTATTCACACAAGACTTATTCCAGGTAGCCGAGACGCGGTCCTGGGATAGTACCATAGAGATCCTCGCCGTGGCCGACATCCGCGTGTCCGTGCACGGCCACCCGAGCCCCGTCGTGGCGGCGGGCGAGCGGCTCTCCGTGGCCGTGGGCGCCACCATACGCCTCAAGGCGCTGCCCCGGGGCACCTGGCAGGCCTTCGGCGACGGCTCCTTCGAGGTCACGCCCAACGGGGACCTGAAGGGCTTGAGCCCGGGGTACGGCGTCGTCGTGGCGCAACATAAGGACGAGCGGAACAACATCTACAGGGAGTCGGTAAGTTAGCGGCGAGCGGAGCACGACAATGCGATGGCCTGTAGCCGATACTCTTTGTTTTTTTTTTGTTGGAGGGGGTCTCAAGGTGTTCCAACATTAACTGTGACTAAGTGTACGACCTGAGTGCGCGCTCGAGCGGAGCGTGCGGCAGTCATATTGAACACAAGCAAATGTATTGAGTGCACGCTATTTTGATAGAGTTCTTTGCCGCTGCCCGTTCCGCTGGACGGTCCGCTAGACGATCGCCATTCAGGCCTTACGGTAAATTTTGTGCAGGTGGTCCACGTGGAAGTGGCAGTGCCCGCGTACTGCACGGCGGAGCCGAGCGTCGGCGACGACAGCGCGCTGCGGCTCGTGCTGCGGACGGCGCTGGGCCGCGCGCTGCTGGCGCCCGCCGCCAACGCCAGCGCCGCGCCGCTGCCCGCGCACGCCCGCCGGCTGCCTGACAGGCAAGTGTGTGCAGGCGCCGCGGCACTGCGCGCGGAGCCGAGCGTCGGCGACGACAGCGCGCTGCGGCTCGTGCTGCGGACGGCGCTGGGCCGCGCGCTGCTGGCGCCCGCCGCCAACGCCAGCGCCGCGCCGCTGCCCGCGCACGCCCGCCGGCTGCCTGACAGGCAAGTGTGTGCAGGCGCCGCGGCACTGCGCGCGGAGCCGAGCGTCGGCGACGACAGCGCGCTGCGGCTCGTGCTGCGGACGGCGCTGGGCCGCGCGCTGCTGGCGCCCGCCGCCAACGCCAGCGCCGCGCCGCTGCCCGCGCACGCCCGCCGGCTGCCTGACAGGCAAGTGTGTGCAGGCGCCGCGGCACTGCGCGCGGAGCCGAGCGTCGGCGACGACAGCGCGCTGCGGCTCGTGCTGCGGACGGCGCTGGGCCGCGCGCTGCTGGCGCCCGCCGCCAACGCCAGCGCCGCGCCGCTGCCCGCGCACGCCCGCCGGCTGCCTGACAGGCAAGTGTGTGCAGGCGCCGCGGCACTGCGCGCGGAGCCGAGCGTCGGCGACGACAGCGCGCTGCGGCTCGTGCTGCGGACGGCGCTGGGCCGCGCGCTGCTGGCGCCCGCCGCCAACGCCAGCGCCGCGCCGCTGCCCGCGCACGCCCGCCGGCTGCCTGACAGGCAAGTGTGTGCAGGCGCCGCGGCACTGCGCGCGGAGCCGAGCGTCGGCGACGACAGCGCGCTGCGGCTCGTGCTGCGGACGGCGCTGGGCCGCGCGCTGCTGGCGCCCGCCGCCAACGCCAGCGCCGCGCCGCTGCCCGCGCACGCCCGCCGGCTGCCTGACAGGCAAGTGTGTGCAGGCGCCGCGGCACTGCGCGCGGAGCCGAGCGTCGGCGACGACAGCGCGCTGCGGCTCGTGCTGCGGACGGCGCTGGGCCGCGCGCTGCTGGCGCCCGCCGCCAACGCCAGCGCCGCGCCGCTGCCCGCGCACGCCCGCCGGCTGCCTGACAGGCAAGTGTGTGCAGGCGCCGCGGCACTGCGCGCGGAGCCGAGCGTCGGCGACGACAGCGCGCTGCGGCTCGTGCTGCGGACGGCGCTGGGCCGCGCGCTGCTGGCGCCCGCCGCCAACGCCAGCGCCGCGCCGCTGCCCGCGCACGCCCGCCGGCTGCCTGACAGGCAAGTGTGTGCAGGCGCCGCGGCACTGCGCGCGGAGCCGAGCGTCGGCGACGACAGCGCGCTGCGGCTCGTGCTGCGGACGGCGCTGGGCCGCGCGCTGCTGGCGCCCGCCGCCAACGCCAGCGCCGCGCCGCTGCCCGCGCACGCCCGCCGGCTGCCTGACAGGCAAGTGTGTGCAGGCGCCGCGGCACTGCGCGCGGAGCCGAGCGTCGGCGACGACAGCGCGCTGCGGCTCGTGCTGCGGACGGCGCTGGGCCGCGCGCTGCTGGCGCCCGCCGCCAACGCCAGCGCCGCGCCGCTGCCCGCGCACGCCCGCCGGCTGCCTGACAGGCAAGTGTGTGCAGGCGCCGCGGCACTGCGCGCGGAGCCGAGCGTCGGCGACGACAGCGCGCTGCGGCTCGTGCTGCGGACGGCGCTGGGCCGCGCGCTGCTGGCGCCCGCCGCCAACGCCAGCGCCGCGCCGCTGCCCGCGCACGCCCGCCGGCTGCCTGACAGGCAAGTGTGTGCAGGCGCCGCGGCACTGCGCGCGGAGCCGAGCGTCGGCGACGACAGCGCGCTGCGGCTCGTGCTGCGGACGGCGCTGGGCCGCGCGCTGCTGGCGCCCGCCGCCAACGCCAGCGCCGCGCCGCTGCCCGCGCACGCCCGCCGGCTGCCTGACAGGCAAGTGTGTGCAGGCGCCGCGGCACTGCGCGCGGAGCCGAGCGTCGGCGACGACAGCGCGCTGCGGCTCGTGCTGCGGACGGCGCTGGGCCGCGCGCTGCTGGCGCCCGCCGCCAACGCCAGCGCCGCGCCGCTGCCCGCGCACGCCCGCCGGCTGCCTGACAGGCAAGTGTGTGCAGGCGCCGCGGCACTGCGCGCGGAGCCGAGCGTCGGCGACGACAGCGCGCTGCGGCTCGTGCTGCGGACGGCGCTGGGCCGCGCGCTGCTGGCGCCCGCCGCCAACGCCAGCGCCGCGCCGCTGCCCGCGCACGCCCGCCGGCTGCCTGACAGGCAAGTGTGTGCAGGCGCCGCGGCACTGCGCGCGGAGCCGAGCGTCGGCGACGACAGCGCGCTGCGGCTCGTGCTGCGGACGGCGCTGGGCCGCGCGCTGCTGGCGCCCGCCGCCAACGCCAGCGCCGCGCCGCTGCCCGCGCACGCCCGCCGGCTGCCTGACAGGCAAGTGTGTGCAGGCGCCGCGGCACTGCGCGCGGAGCCGAGCGTCGGCGACGACAGCGCGCTGCGGCTCGTGCTGCGGACGGCGCTGGGCCGCGCGCTGCTGGCGCCCGCCGCCAACGCCAGCGCCGCGCCGCTGCCCGCGCACGCCCGCCGGCTGCCTGACAGGCAAGTGTGTGCAGGCGCCGCGGCACTGCGCGCGGAGCCGAGCGTCGGCGACGACAGCGCGCTGCGGCTCGTGCTGCGGACGGCGCTGGGCCGCGCGCTGCTGGCGCCCGCCGCCAACGCCAGCGCCGCGCCGCTGCCCGCGCACGCCCGCCGGCTGCCTGACAGGCAAGTGTGTGCAGGCGCCGCGGCACTGCGCGCGGAGCCGAGCGTCGGCGACGACAGCGCGCTGCGGCTCGTGCTGCGGACGGCGCTGGGCCGCGCGCTGCTGGCGCCCGCCGCCAACGCCAGCGCCGCGCCGCTGCCCGCGCACGCCCGCCGGCTGCCTGACAGGCAAGTGTGTGCAGGCGCCGCGGCACTGCGCGCGGAGCCGAGCGTCGGCGACGACAGCGCGCTGCGGCTCGTGCTGCGGACGGCGCTGGGCCGCGCGCTGCTGGCGCCCGCCGCCAACGCCAGCGCCGCGCCGCTGCCCGCGCACGCCCGCCGGCTGCCTGACAGGCAAGTGTGTGCAGGCGCCGCGGCACTGCGCGCGGAGCCGAGCGTCGGCGACGACAGCGCGCTGCGGCTCGTGCTGCGGACGGCGCTGGGCCGCGCGCTGCTGGCGCCCGCCGCCAACGCCAGCGCCGCGCCGCTGCCCGCGCACGCCCGCCGGCTGCCTGACAGGCAAGTGTGTGCAGGCGCCGCGGCACTGCGCGCGGAGCCGAGCGTCGGCGACGACAGCGCGCTGCGGCTCGTGCTGCGGACGGCGCTGGGCCGCGCGCTGCTGGCGCCCGCCGCCAACGCCAGCGCCGCGCCGCTGCCCGCGCACGCCCGCCGGCTGCCTGACAGGCAAGTGTGTGCAGGCGCCGCGGCACTGCGCGCGGAGCCGAGCGTCGGCGACGACAGCGCGCTGCGGCTCGTGCTGCGGACGGCGCTGGGCCGCGCGCTGCTGGCGCCCGCCGCCAACGCCAGCGCCGCGCCGCTGCCCGCGCACGCCCGCCGGCTGCCTGACAGGCAAGTGTGTGCAGGCGCCGCGGCACTGCGCGCGGAGCCGAGCGTCGGCGACGACAGCGCGCTGCGGCTCGTGCTGCGGACGGCGCTGGGCCGCGCGCTGCTGGCGCCCGCCGCCAACGCCAGCGCCGCGCCGCTGCCCGCGCACGCCCGCCGGCTGCCTGACAGGCAAGTGTGTGCAGGCGCCGCGGCACTGCGCGCGGAGCCGAGCGTCGGCGACGACAGCGCGCTGCGGCTCGTGCTGCGGACGGCGCTGGGCCGCGCGCTGCTGGCGCCCGCCGCCAACGCCAGCGCCGCGCCGCTGCCCGCGCACGCCCGCCGGCTGCCTGACAGGCAAGTGTGTGCAGGCGCCGCGGCACTGCGCGCGGAGCCGAGCGTCGGCGACGACAGCGCGCTGCGGCTCGTGCTGCGGACGGCGCTGGGCCGCGCGCTGCTGGCGCCCGCCGCCAACGCACACAGAATAATTAATAATAATAACATCGTTTGATCCTATTATAAAACTCACTTCGTTCGTTTTATGTACCCGCACTCGTATTTTAATGCCCTTCATTATGATACAGTACAGTCACATGAACTACTATTATAACTCATAATCATAATTTCATTACAGTGTAATGGGTCCGGAGCTGTTGATAACCGGCTTGGACGCTGTGGGCGCGTTCATGACGTTCCACGGCACGGCGAGCGGGGTCACGGTGAAGGATGAGGTGTGGGTCACGGGCTCCGAGTCGAACGCTGACAGAATCGCCGGTAAGCTTCACGAAGTCCTAAGTCCACCTTTAGCAGCCGTTTTCGCTTATACGTGACTATTGTACGAAAGCTATCAGTCATCACAAAAGTAGGTATGCCTCGTGCATCATTCTGCCAAACGTTATTCATACAGTGACGTTTTGTATCACTGACAAGCCCATGTTTTCTACGTCTATTTGTTTATTTTTCGCACTAAAACAGTGCATAATTACATCTAATTCTGCGGGTGGTAGGGCCTTATGCAAGGTCCGTCCGGATCGCTACCACCATCTTACTGGCTAATCCTGCCGCTAAGTAGCAGTGCTTGCACTGCTGTGTTTCGGTGTGGAGAGTAAGACAGCCGGGGAAATTTCGGGCACAAGAGGCATTACATCTTAATCCTCTAGGTTGGCAACGCATCTGCAATTCCTCCGGGGTTGCGGGTGTCTATGGGCAGTAGTGATCACTTACCATCAGGTGACCCACTTGCTCGTTTGCCTTCCTATTCAAATATAAAAAAAATACAAGCTTTTATTTAATTCTAAGTGTTTCATGTTTGAGTTAAATCTTGAAATCAGTGGTCCGATTTCTGAAAGCACTTATGAGAAAACACCTCGCGAAACTGGTGAAAAATTGTGCTATATTTGAAATTCGAGTGGATTCGAAGAAAATTACACCTCTAGTTAATCTAGCCAAGTAGTCCAAACTAATTTTTGTCTTTAATTTTGTACCAATATGCAGATTTATATCACGTTCGAGTGACGTTCCTTCAAAGCATCGAGTGATGTTTCTTCCGTTTGTAGTGGTCGAATTGTCTTACTTCCTCATCCTTCATGACGTGTAACGGTTGCGCTGTGCAGTGACGGGCGCTTGGGGCGTGTGCCTGGACGGCGTGGGCTGGGCGGCGCCGGCGGGCGTGCGCGTGTACGCGGGCGCGGGCGCCACGCTGGCCGTCATGGCGCGCGCCGACGCCGCCAAGCACGCGCTGCGCCGCGAGCGCCCCGCCGCCGCGCGCACGCTCGTGCAGCTGCCCGTGGACAAGGTATGGATGCTACGGTTGCACTGCAGTGACGGGCGCTTGGGGCGTGTGCCTGGACGGCGTGGGCTGGGCGGCACCGGCGGGCGTGCGCGTGTACGCGGGCGCGGGCGCCACGCTGGCCGTCATGGCGCGCGCCGACGCCGCCAAGCACGCGCTGCGCCGCGAGCGCCCCGCCGCCGCGCGCACGCTCGTGCAGCTGCCCGTCGACAAGGTACGGATGCTTTGCATTTTAAATGTATTATTATACAGCAGCTGTCCACGCGGACGCATCGCTCATTCCAAGTAGGAGAGAGACAGATGTCGAACGCTGCCGAACGCGGAGGCCGATTGTGCTTCTTTGTCGCTCGTTCCGCGCTCTCGCTTGCACTTCAAGCCTTAAATGGAACGCCTCAGAGCGAGGTAACGCCGCATGAGTCATGTTTTTTCGTGCGTGCAGCCGGCTCCATCGAATTATAAGACGTTATCACGTCAAAAAACAGCCCAGTAATACTATTTATGGTCAGAAATGCCTGCAATATAATTTGGCCGTCAACAAGGCCCTTCGTGTTCTGTTACTTACAATACAGTGAAGACATTTACGACTTATACTCAACTATATTTATACTTATACTCAACTTACCATGTCACCATGTACTGTCACGATGTGACAATAAGGACATTTGTTTCTTACTATCAACAATGAATTCAAATCTACAGATGGAGTTCCTGCAGGGCGAATGGCCACCATCAATGGTGCCTCTGTCCGTGGAGGCGGTAGGTCTGACGGCCGGTCCGCTGCTCTGCTCCGAGGAACAGAAGTTCGCGCTAGAGGGCGTGCCGGTAGAGCTGCCTTACTCTTGCAGAACCAAGCCGCCGCACTCCGCAAAGCCTGTCATGGACATACTTAATGGTAAGACGGGGCCTTCCATGCTGGTCTGGGAGTAAAGAAAAAACATGGAGTGTACCAGTTGCTTCTCTTCCCGCGCAGATGGTAAAAGCCCATCGAGAGAATGGGCGGGAATCTTAGGAATCATGTTTAGGCGATGTGGCTATGTTTTGATTCCCCTTTCCACCTATACGCCCACAATCATGCTAAACGTAGCTTTTAGGTCTGTGAATATGTGATTTATGTATGTATGTAAGACAGGGCCTTGAAATAGTGTTGATTCTTGTGTCTTGGATCTCTGTTTGCTAGAAAAGGTATTTTTATTACTGGACACTGAATATACTGCTTTTGCTCAAAGAATTTGGAGCACGAAACACTAAGAGCCTATTTAATTTCAGGTCAAATAGGCTGCTCAGTCATCCCCGCGGGGCCTATCACGGAATCCTCCGAAATCGAGCTGTGCGCCGAATGGGGTGTATTCCGTGCATGCACTCGAGTCTTGCTCCTGCCACCGATCCGTTTATCGAGCACCAAAGTATCGCTACTCAATCCGCCAGCTATATTCACAGTGTATGGCAACTCGCACGCGTTGAAATCTGTGCGTTTGACTCCGTCGCCGGCTTTGAAGTTAGAACAGAAGACTTTAGGCGAAGAGTTGAGTGTGATTGTGAACAGTGAGTCTTCTGTGTGCGGGCTGGGGTGGGTTAATGTTGTGTCGCGATTGACGGCGCAGGAGTTGAGAGTGGAGGTGGAGAGGGAGTGTGAAGTGGCGTGCGGGACGCTTCTGGGCGCGTTATTTGCGCTAATCCGCCCGTATATACCCACTATAATGGCGCTGGCTGCCGTCGCTGCTGCGTATATGTTCGGTGAGTTTTTTGATTCCAACATAGTGTCATTATACAGTAGTATAGTTGAAAAACTTAAGTAAATGTCCTGCTGTATGTATTAGTGTATGCAGAACTGATACGGGAGTCATTTTACTAATTTGGAACGTCAATTTGCCTATTCGCACACATTACTCACACATACAAAGGGTCAATTACTTATTTTTTTTAACCAGCGACTCGCGTGAAGCTTTAGCTCTGGCAATTGAAATTTGCTGGATGTCACTGAATTCCCGTAGGAGCATTCAGTGATTGCACAGCATTTCCTTAAAAATACCATTGTCTAACTGCCAAAAATACCGTCATACCTTCTAAACTAAATGAAGCTGTTTACATTTCGAGATTTTATTTGCGTAACTTCCGATCCTGTGGAAATATTCACATGTACAATAGCTGTGTAGTGTTGCGTCAAATCATCTCGCTCGTCTGAGAAGTACAATACCAATGCTACAGACCTGCACTTACAACGAAGCGGAAGTCATACTCCTCTTTTGCTTCTGAGTTTAAATTTCAATAAACTCATTTGAGTGCCTTACGTTTTTGGGCATAACAAGCGGCTATACTCGAATTAAAATCCTAATACCAAATTTCACAACAATCTGACGACCACCGGGAGTGGGTGAAAAATCACTGGCAAGATTTGACCCTAACATTGCTGTAAAAATAGTGCTGCGTGCTAGCACGAGAGCGCGCGAGATAGATTACCCGTCTTCTGCTTACTGTACTTTCTAGAAAGAGACAGGTAGTCTATCTAGCTGCGCTGGTTATTTAAAAGCTTGTAACAATGTTCGTCTCCGCAGTCCAACAGCGTCTCCACCAGAAGTCGATGCTGCGTCAGCCGTCGCCTTCAGAGACGGTCCTGCCCCCGGAATCCCCGCCCCCCTTCCCGCGGCGCAGCTGGTCGCGCAGCCCGTATGCCGCGTCCGCGCCGGTCTACGGCGACGCCTCGCCGCCGGACCAGAGCTTCTCGCCCAACAACTCACGCCTTACACGCTCCATGTGGACGAGTTAGGTGTAACTGTAACTACATTACGGCTGTATTGAAGCCGGAAGCGAATTGTAGAACGTTTGTTTTTGGAAGCTAATGCGTGTTGAGCTGATTTTGAATAGCATTCGCTTTCCAATACACCTGAGGCTGCACAATCGTATTTGCCATTTCTTTCTGTTAAAGGGAAGGCTGGGGATAAAAAGTGATGGCGAATGCGGTCGCGCATTAGACAATAAGGCCTCTGATTAAATGGCCATTGAGGTGATTGTAAAATGTTGAATTTGTATGTAAAATATTGAACAGAATTCTGAAAAAAATGGGTTTGGAAAAGGTTTTTTTTTAGACGAGTATTAATAATTCCTTAAAAGTATCTGTTTTTAAAATAATCCATTTAAAATGACGGTTATCTTGTATTCGTCTTTGTGCCAAGAACAGCTTGGTATTATAAATCAAATTCAGAATTCTTGCCCGAAAATTTCTTAATCTATTTACATGGTGGAGGTGAATTTTTGCGTACTGTAATATCAAAGTGACTTTAAAATCGCTTACGTGCTCGATAAATTTGTCGCTGACTTTAATAAAAAGTATTTATTACATCAATCATATCATATCTGCACGTCTGGGATAAATGACCACCTGATAATTCATGTCCACCATTTCTTTCCTATACAGAACGCGAATTATCAGGTTGTACGTTCCAGACTGAGAATACCGATGTCGTACATGTTTGAATCGGAATACCAACCTAATGTAAATATGTAGTAACTATGTTAAGCTGCAAAATAAATTTTGCATTTTGTAAATATGTTGAGTATTTTGTATAGTTTTCTAGATGTGACTATCAAAATTGGTCTAAAGAATTTTTTTATTCTCATATTTTGTTACTTTTCTTCAATTTATTATAAGTTTTAGACCGGCATTTTGACATAGAAATCACTGTACAATTTCTAAACTGGCAAAAAAGCTCTAACAGTGATCGTACAGTGACAGGGGTTAATTTGACCTGCTAGGGTGACTATTAAATATTTTGATGACTGACTCATCAATTTTTATTTCAATTTGCTACTCTTAATAGATGTTTTCGTCCATCTTCTTTTCAACATTTCAAATTCTACCTCGTTTTGTCCATATAGATTTTATAGCATTTTTAAACATAACTGGTAATGATTGTTTTAGTTTTGTACTTATTAATAAAAACAAAAAATTGACGGTCTTTAAAAGTGACTCATTCGCTTGTATTTATGTAGCATAATTCCTGTTGCTGACTGGCTTGGTATTGTAATTATTTTTACGTATTATGATTTTGAGACTTTTATTTAAACTACAGCTTGGCAAAAGCTCCATACGATTTTGTTCATAACATAACATAAGAAGAAACTGTCACCTTATTTCAATTCAGCTAGTTTCCTGACTTCGCATTGTTTTTGCCAATGATTTGCCAAGCTGTAAATTCTTAATATACCTACAGTTTTAGTTTCTAGTTCACGATTTCGTGAAACCATTCCGTAATATTAACGATAAAGAAAGTACAGGAGTTTCAATAGATTTCTCATGTACTGAGTGACTTGCAAGATGTGGTTTAAATAAAGTAACAGAAATATTTACCTTGCTATGGTGTAAGGGATAATTAAGTTTGTGGGATTTATATGTGCTTTATGTGCCAGTAGTGGAAGGAGGTATTGCATGAAACCATATATATTTCGCACAGGCTTGGTTATCTTGCACGTGAGTAGTGGAGTAGGAAGGTAAATATTGAAATAGACCTCCGCAAAAGAACGCCTGATTCAATAAAATACCTATACACAAGTAACAGAAAACCTTACCCGATAAAAGTTACTTTGTAAAAACTGCTGATCTTGGAATGTGACCTATTAAGAAGAGTCAATTTTTGATTTGATTATGTACGGTCAAGTGCAAAAACAAGTATTGATAGGAACTTCTCAAAAATATGTCCCACGACCTTATTACGCCGGTGTAAGAGCGTATGGTACTTATTTTCGAATCTTTGTCTAAATACATATTATTACACTTGACTGTACAGTCACCATCATATAGTTTGAAGCATCCAATTCGGCCAAATAGTTCGAGACACCATAAAAATAGTACAGTGTCGAACTTTTTGGTCACCTTAGATGTGTCATACAAACTGACGCTAACTGTACTACCGAAAAAAATGTTCAGTATAAATACTGTTATTACTACTTATTACTTATTAGTAAAGTGATAGTTGGATAGTCATATTTGGAGCTAGTTAAAACAATTATTTGTAGCACTGTACTTAAGTCTTCCTTTTTCGTGTTTTGTCGATGGTTCAAAAACATACTAATTACATTTTTTTTGCCATTGAAATTGCAACTTTAGGACCTGTGGTCTATCCTCCGAATGACATCGGCTTTTTCGCTATAATTAGTATGATTGTGAACTAAACCATCTAAGTGCTATTTTTCAAAATCTTCTGTTATGTCCAACAGAATAAAGCTGAATTGTTACATATTTTTACTGAAACAAATTTTCCTTGTTTTGCAACGTCGTTTGGAAAAGAAAGGTACAAACATTTTGAGATACAATACATTGATACCTAAATGGAGTTTGGAATGGTTGGTGTTTCATTAGTTAGTAATTTTATTAGTGTAAGGTGAAGACAGACACACATTTTTTGTATTGTTAAAAAAAAAACTAAAAATGCCAAAGGAACCTGACTTTTTCGTATTATTTTGTGATATACATTTTGGTAATAAAATGTGTCAAAAATTTGTGTTTGTTACCTATACTGGGTATAGGGGTGAGATTCTCATAATTCTCATAGGTTGTAATGCTGCTTGAGTAAGGAATAAAGTATTTTTGAAATTCTGTGTTTACTCTGCCTCACACAATATAGCTTATTGTTGTTCTGCGGGGAATATGCGACTTCACGAGAGAAAATATCCTTCTTGAATCCTTCATTGTTCAAAATTATTTTGCCAAATTTTAGCTAGATCATCGAAAAAAGATAATAAACAAAAGCAGAGTTACTTAGCACCCCATACATGTGTATTGCAGAATCAAATTAGATTAGATTAGATTTATTTATCACCCTTTTAAAAGTACAATTAAATGTAATGTAAATGTAAGTAACTCACAAAGGGATCGTCAATTGTAATAAAATAGTAATAATAATAATAACTGAAATCAAATTAAAACAAAACTACAACAAACAAAAATGTTTATTATGTGTTAATGAAATGTCAATGTAGATTCACAAAAGGATCGTCATGGGTACATAAAATGAGAAAATAATAATAATTTAAATAAAACCTCTTTAAAATCAATTTAAAATGTCAAATAGTAAATATAAAACCACAAAATGTGAAAATATTGTCAGAACACTAAGTATCAAAAATAATAATAAATGAGGTACTAGAATGGTACAAATAATAATTATCACACATATAATAAACTCATTCAAAATTAAATGTCAAGTTTAGTGTCACTGTACTCTTGAACAGAGTACAGTGACAGATCCAACAGAAGTTTTTTAAGTCGTTGAATTTAGTTGAACAATCGTTTTACATAATCATACGCGGACGAAGTCGCGGGCAGCAGCAAGGATTAAAAACCCATAGTCCTGGACATAATCATAGAGATGACAGTGCCGGTTCCTAGCCAACCTCCGTACCAGGAGTGTGCTGAAGCAGCTATGCTCCCCGCCGCTATCCCAAGCCTGGTAAAGCCGAGGATTGAAGCGGCCCACGGTGCTCCAGTCAACAAGAAGATACCCCCAACGGCATTGACAACAATCATGGAGACGAAACTCCCCATTGTAGCTGTGAAATGAAGTATAGATGTGTTGACTAACTTTGCTGATTTCCATTTCAAGGGATTTTATATGTATACTTAGAAATTTTAAGTTAGAATATATTTCTAACGGGTCATCATCTTCAGCCTATATACCACTGCTGGGCACAGGCCTCCTGTCTAGATGAGAGGGCTTGGGCTATATAGCGCCCACGCGAGCCCAGTGCGGTGCGGATTGGGAACTCCACACTCACCATTGAGTTCCATCGCAAATGTGTGCAGGTTTAACATCGCTCATGGTAAAAATGAAAAAAAACCACTAGGCTACCACGGCTTTTGACGGGTAAACCTTGAAAATAAGTAGGTACAAAAGTCGAGAAGTAAAATTCTTGATTCACTGATAGTGTACTTAAAACTTAGTCGGTACCTATTAGTGTGATAAATACTTATTTTATTCTCATTTGCAATTACTAGAATTAAGTGACTAAAGAAACATGATCTGAATCTTAGAAGGAAGATAAGTACTTACCTTTAGTTTTGGTTTTGGCGTGGTTTTAGACGGTTATAGCTATGCTATCACCTAACTCAACTGAACTCAGTTCACAGCGAAATGGCGTATTTGTTTGAAATTTTAGGCGATACGATCTGGCTGCGTTGCATTAAAAATAATCTAATCTAATATGACTCTATCTTGCAAAGGAATTCGTTTTGCAGACAAAACAAACGAGAACGACGCACTGCATTCCAAGTTCGTATCATACCGTCCCTCTCAGTCTCAAATTAATGACTATTAGTTTGAGCGGAACAGCACGAAACGAACTTTGAAAATCGATTTTTGGAGTATAATCTGTATCTGATAAGGCCAGCTATCCAAAAAAACGGGAATATACAGGCAATAGACAATTTCTTTTACTTTTTAAAATGTTGCCTTGGAAAAAATATGATTCTTACCACTATTTGGGGGTACCTATACGATTTATTATTTAAAACCAAATATAAAACTCTTAAGTATGTAGGTATGTATCAAAACCAATTTATCTATTTTTAGGAGAATAAAGTAGAAACTAAAAAAAAATCATGTTAGTTTGGTAAGCATATTTATTTAAATAAACATGAGTATTCTAAGCAATACTTAAATCTTCCAACATTTCTAACAAATCTTCCTGTGGAGATTTTGGTATTTCTGGAATAAAACTTAAGTCAATATTTTTACTACTGACTTTAGTGGTAGTTATCGTTTCGAATTGGGTATTTCTGTTTATTTCAAGAGTTTTTTTCTTGGACTCCTTATTGCAGAATTCAATTGGCAATTGTAACTCAACCATTGCATGAACGGGAGACATAATTTCTACTGGGCCCAAAAGGCAATTAATTTCATGAGAGTCGGCACATTGGCTTTCATATTCTTCCGTAGAACTTTTCTTATGGTCATATTTATAAATATTTTCACCTAAATTACTAATTATATTTGGTGATATAGTTGAGGGTAAATTGAATGTTCCATCTTTTCTTTGGAGACCTAATCTAAGCAAAACAGATATTTTGGTGTGATATTCAGAAAACCAAAGGATCAGAGTATTATTCAGGCACTTGTAGTCATCTTCAGTGAATCGCTGGGCCAGTGCTTCAAATTTCCTCATGGTGTGTTCCACAATACATTTTGGGAAATTCTTTGGCATTATTGTGGCTACACCTTTTAAATGTCGTAGGGTAATGTCAAAAATGTTTTGATTAGTGGCTACCGCCAATTGCCACTTGTAGATCATAGTCATCAGGTCCCATAGTTTGCTCATGGAATAATCATCCAATTTCATAATCGATGTAGCAGAGATATCTTGCAGAAGCTGCTTGACGACCGCGTGTGTGGCTACCGGCTGAGGTATAAATAGCTCTTCTAAAAGTGTCGGGTGTAGCAGCACAGTGACGACTTCGGTGAGTACTGTAACGAAATCGTCAAATAATTATTCACTATAATTCCCGCATTGTAATCGACACATCAGCTAATGTACACAATTTGTTTGTTACAGTTTTACCAGCTAACCTCTTTCGGATTTTTCCGCCGGGATCGCCTGAGCTTTTAATCTTTGCTCAATAACATAGATCATCTCACAGCCCAAGTTTACTACGATACAAGGGGTCGCAAAGTGAGACATCTCCGTTGAATTGAATTGGTCCACTTGAAAACACTAAAGATCGATATTAGCTTGTCAAAATGAGTATTGATTCTTGTTATGAAGATGCAATTAGTCAATTAACTGCTGAAGGTAGAATAAAATCTGTTTCTCAGGATCTACTATCTTGCAAAACAAACGATGATAGAGTTCAGCTAGTTTATACAGTTCTAACCAGCTTAAATGGGTTTCCTGAGGTACTGGATATTAGCAAGTCCACTGATTTGTCTACACACTACCGTAACCATGGAAATGAGTGTTTCAAGACAAATAAGGAGTTCAAAGCCTGGCAATACTACAATTTGTCCCTTCTTCATGCACCTTTAGAATCAGATGATTATGCACTGGCCTTATCTAATAGATCAGCAGTATTTTTCTTAATGAAAAAATATAGGGAGAGTTTAAATGATGTTAATCAGGTATTATCACTAAAATACCCTGAAAAACTAAAAGATAAACTAACTAAAAGGCAAAAATCTTGTGAGCAGCTTCTTCAACAAGAGTCTAAAACAGATGTGTCTGATGAAATAGACAAGATTTTGAAACTAAAGAGTGATAAAGATGATACTTATCTTTGTGCTAGTAATAAACTCCAAGTAGCCTATAGTGCGGACATGGGGCGACATGTTGTTGCCCGAGAAGACATTAAAGTTGGTGAAATCTTGGTGGAAGAGGAGCCATACCTAGTTCTGTTGCAAAAATCTCAAATCTTGTTTAGTTGCAGTTACTGTCTTTCCAGAGAAATTAATTTGTTGCCATGTGAGAAATGCTGCTTCACATTATACTGCAGTAAACAGTGTGCAGAACTGGCATGGAAAGAATATCATTCTATAGAATGTGCACTAATGGGTAGTTTGGTTGACTTAGAATTCACAAAGCTGGAACTGCTAGCATTAAGAATCATAATCAAGGCACGCAGTGACCATTCGGATTGGGATAGTCTTTTTAAAACAGTTGAAGAAGCAGAGTCAAATTTAAATTCAGTAAATAGAGGTTGCATTCTAAAAAACGACAAGTGGATATATGATTCCAAGCACTATACATCAATTCATACACTTGCTTCAAATGTGGAAAAGCGTTCAGTTGCAGATATATTCCAGAAAGCTGTGACTGCTGCTGTGTTTTTGAAGTTTTTGAAGGATAAGACAGATTTTCTCCCAGATGATGAAAATAAACATAGACATGTTGGCGGAATGCTGCTTTTGCATGTAATGACAAGTCCTACCAACATGCATGGACTGAGTACAGCTATGGAGAATGCTCAAGGCAACTTCATAGAGGAAGTAAGTCTGGCCAGTGCTCCGTATGCCTATCACAGCCTTGTTAATCACTCTTGTGCCCCCAATGTGGTGAGGTTCAGCAAAACTGGCTCTGGAAAGATGACCATGTTCGCATTGAGACCAATTAAGAAAGGAATGCAAATCTTTGACAACTATGGGTAAGTTACCTTACATGATATCTTTATTTTTAAAGTTTGAATTGGGTCATTAACAGCTTTATCAAATCAACCATTCTTATTATACTGACATACTACAAGTCAAATAGGTACCAACACCTCCCTACAAATCTGTGCTTTTAAAAATGAAGGTAGGTATCAGTGATTAATGTTATAGACTGGTCATTTCGAACAGAATAACATACATTTTAACGGCATTTCGTGAAACTATTAGTTTTTTTAGACGAATAAGACCCCGCTGATTACGATTTTGCCCGGTGTCATCCCCTCCCTCTCCCTCTTCCCCCCTTTTTAACTCAAAACGTGTCCCAATCGGCGGTTTTTTAATTTTTGTTCTGAAACAATGATAGAAGAAAACTTTCAATGGAAGAAATAAACTCCATTAAATTATCTACAACTTTCGTATATAAACCATTTCAGGAGCATAATAACTTAAGACAAAATGTCTGTCCAAACTACCCACATTTTGGATTTTTTTATGATTAATATGTAAAAAAATTAACACTTAAACCCCAAATTACGAATTAATAATAATTTATTTACTAAATTGGTGTTATTAAACCACTTTAGTCTTGCATACCATCTTTAAAATGTTACAAAATTATTGAAATATGTGATACTGTGAACAAATACTCGTACGAATTGTTTTGTAGGTAAATACGCGGATATGAATTCGGTCTTTAGTTCTTTTATCGTAACATCGACCGTTTTTCGATAAATTGAGCACAAATGGAAAAAAAGGAAAAAATCCAAAATGTGGGTATTTTGGGCAGATAGTTTTATTAAGTTATTATGCTCCTAAAAGAAATGGTTTATTATTCTACTAATATTATAAGCCACGTTTAGCATGATCGTGGCCTTCAGATCTTGTAACAGGCTCTGTCTACCCCGTTAGGGATAAAGACGTGATTTATATGTGATATGTATGTATGTGAATATTATAAATGTGAAAGTTTGTGAGTATGGATGTTTGTTACTCTTTCACGCCAGAACGGCTGGACAGATCTGGATGAAATTTGGAACATAGATAGATTATAGTCGGGAATAACACATAGGCTACTTTTTATCCCGGAAAATGGCGATAAACGAATTCTATGCAGACGAAGTTGCGGGCAACAGCTAGACTACAATAATTTAATTGGTCGGAAGGATAATCATCATCGTCATCAGCCCGTAATGGATAAAGACATTATTTATGTATGTTTGTATGTATGTGTAAATAATGAGTGTGTTATGATTATGAGGTGTGTGTCAGTTTTGAACTCTGAAGTTAAAATGACAATTTTGTAAACTCCAACCACCTCTTCTGGTATTCAATATTGTTGACCACAAAGATGCTTGATTTTTGGTGAAGTGAAAAAATTATTAAGTCTCAAAACAGAGCTGAACAGTGGACGGTCTATTCGGTCTAGCTAGAATTTAGATGCTGTGGTTCAGTTCGATTGGGCGGTGTATGAGTGAGTTGCTTTGTTAAGTCTGGTTCATTAGGTACAATGTTTCATCTTATTTATTTGCCACTGATAAGCATATTTTAATATAGTCAGCTTTAGGTACAATGTTTTACGACCACGTTGCGACAAATGATTCGACCGTTTATTTCGTAGCGTTACATGAGTGTAAGATAAAATATGCCTACCATAGACGAGACGAGTATAATAGTAATAGATCGGCAATTCAAGAGAAAGAGCAACATGATATACCTACTTACATTTGTTTTCTTACACGCTGCGAGTCTGAGAGGCCCCGAGGAGTTGTTTTTTTGACTCACGTCACGCCGAAAGCTGTCAAATTTTCTGGTTGTTCCAGCGCCGATCTGAGTTTTTTTGTTAATTATCGAGGGAGCTTTACAAACGACAATGCTGTGTTAGGTACAATAATATTACTAACCCCCGACGCAGAAACGTGTGTGTCTGTGGCATCGTGGCTCTCAAAGGGATGAAACGATTTCGATTCGATTTTATTTCATTAGAAAGCCAGTTTACTTGCCTTTTAGCCGTATTTGGTAAAAATCGGTTCAGCTTCAGTTTGAAAAGTATCAGCTCTTTTTCAAAATGATGTGCAGCATTTTTGCAATAAAATGGAATTGATTTTTATTTACTTATAATTACTTGATTAATAGCTCGCACCATCTTCTTAAATTAATGGTAAATATTCCTTTGTTTATTGTGCTCTTTACTTATTTATTTTATGTAGTATATTTTATTGATATATATTATATATTATAGGTAGTGTACGATATTCCTATGGCTCCAAACGACTTACCGCTACTGTCCATCCACCGCCTCGGGTTCCAAGGGCTTAGCAATGAGTCCAGGGGCTGTCGTCGGGCGGAATATAGCGCACACAGGGTTCCTAGGGCACTGGTAAACGTATCTTCCAAGGGGAAAGAGTCCTCACAACACACACACGACACAGGAGTAAATTAATAACGTAGATGCTTGCCACGCTTGCAGCCAACGACTCTCAATCGAAAAAGTTAACTCGCTCCATATATCCGCCGGAGGGCGCTGTAGGCGCGCTGGTGTTGCCATCACCAAAGGAATGGCGGCTTCCGAACATGAAGCAGAAAATCGCTAGAAGACCTTAGGGATACCATACATACAAAAAAAGAACGATCTTCCAACTTGTGTTGTTGTCTCATTATTTAAACTTACAAATAAAAATATTACATAAAAAAAAAAGAAAAATAGTGTTCCGGTACGGAACATGCCGCTCACCTTAAAAGAACTAAGTTGCTTTTAACCAGAAAGAACAATAAAGTTAAGTAAACCTAATTTTAAGTACTAAGATTAAGTTATAACGCTTGCAAATTATTCGATAGGAAGCGGGCAAATTTTAACAACGGGGCGTTTGTAAAACGTGTTCCCTGTTTTTAAAGTTACCACGCGAGTAACACCATCCGAACCCGGATGAAGAGCATGGATGCGCGCGAGCCTCCACTGCAGCGGGGGAAGCTGGTCGTCGCGCACTACCACCACGGCGCCCTCGCGCGCCGCCGCGCCGCGCGCCTGCAACCACTTGTGGCTCTGTTGGAGCTCGTGGATGTACTCACGACTCCACCGTTTCCAGAAATGTTGAGTACACTGTTGTACCCAGCGCCAACGAGTAAGACGGGTGGGATTTTCATCCGTCAAGGAAATATCCGGTAGCATAGTTAAAGGTTCTCCCACCAAAAAATGGGCCGGCGTAAGCGGGAGTGGGTCCGGGGAGTCTGAGCTCATTACGCACAGCGGCCGTGAATTTAAGACGGCCTCAACTTGGCATAAAAGGGTATGCATTTCATCGTACGTCTGGGTACGCGTGCCGACCACACGGTACAAATGGTGTTTGAAACTTTTAACTCCGGCCTCGACGAGGCCCGCAAAATGACTTGCATATGGAGGCTGAAAATGCCACGTGACACCCTGCTGAAGGGTTTGTCTATTCAATTCGCTTTGTACAGAATCCTTGCGTAAGAAACTGTACAAATCTTTAAGGTAGTTGTTGCAACCGACGAAATTCCGTCCACAGTCCGAAAAAATGTCCGTACATAAACCCCGACGTGACGTGAAACGTCGCAGGGCGGCGAGAAACGCCTCAGTAGAAAGATCTGAAACTATTTCAAGATGTATGGCCTTTACGCTCATACATACGAACACCGCGACATAACATTTAACAATTTTTGCGTTACGCACATTGTTAGCGCGCACATAGAAGGGACCCGCGTAGTCGACCGAGGTCTTAATAAAGGGGCGCGCGGGCCGCAGGCGCGGCGCGGGCAGCGGGCCCATGCGCGGCTGCGGGCGCGCGGGCCGGGCGCGGAAGCACGACACGCAGCGGTGCAAGCGTTGCCGCACGCTGTCGCGACCCGACACAATCCAAAAACGCTGTCGTAAAACATATTGCACTGATTGGGGTCCGGCGTGCAAATGACTCATATGCGCATCGTCAATAATGAGGTCAGTTAAAGGGTGTTTTTTGGGAAGAATCAATTGATGTTTTGACTCGAATGGTAAAAGTGACTTGTGAATTCTTCCACCTACACGTAAAAAGTTGTCTTTATCCACGAAGGGTGTCAGACGTCGCAAATGGTTTGAGGGTAAATTTCCTCGCGATATATTTTTAATGTCTTCAGCGAAAACTGAATGTTGTACCAACTGAATTAATCGTTTCAACGCGAAATTATATTCGGGAACGGTAATGCACTTTGGGAATGCTACTATAACCCCTTTTGTTAGTTTATAAAACCGAAAAATTAATGAGGTCACTCGAACAAGTTTACCTAAGGTTGAGTATCGAGAAATAATTTCTACATCCTGTATAGGACCGGTCGCAGTTGCGTTTGACGTTAGAGGAATTATAGCGCGCTTTTCTTCGTTCGTCGTAGGGATTTGTTTGGAAGAAGGCCACGCGGATCGACTCTTCTTCAGCCAGGCCGGTCCGTGAAACCACATGTCGTGCTGCAAGAACGCAGAAGGAAGCATACCTCGCGAGGCCGCGTCGGCCGGGTTGTCGGCCGAGGGTACGTGGCGCCAGCACGCGGCCGGCACGCAGGACAATATTTCGCTAGTTCGATTCGATACGAACGTTTTCCATTCGTGCGGCGGCGCACGGAGCCATGCCAACACAATAGCGGAGTCGGACCACGCATAAATCTGATCGCGATCTATGCGACCGTCATAGGTTTGAGTTACCTTTTGTACGAGCCGTGATACGAGTACGGACGCCATTAGCTCGAGTCTCGGGATCGTCAGACGCACGCGTAAGGGCGCGACACGGGTTTTTGCCATGATAAGAAATGTACTGACGCGACCGTCGCTATCTGTCAGGCGTAAATAAACGCATCCCGCTATAGACCGCTCAGAAGCGTCTCCAAACGCATGAATTTGGATAGAATGTGAACGCGTAAAAATGTGACGAGGAAAAGACACTTGGGATAAGAGTGGTAACTCGTTTATAAAAGATGCCCACGCGTTAACGATATCGACGGGTGGAGGCTCGTCCCAATCTACGTTCGCAATCCATAATAATTGTATTAAATACTTTGCATACAACGTGACCGGCGATAAAAATCCGAGCGGGTCGTAGATTTTGGCTATCTCGGAAAGAATAACCCTTTTTGTACATTTATCTGTAGTGACCTGCACCTTAAAATCAAACGTATCAGAATTAGGGTTCCATTGAAGCCCGAGAACCTTAACCTTTTGGTCGTTCTCCATTTCCGCGAAAGGAACATTCTCCGGCCGCTCACCGTGAGAACCTGGCGGCAGCACTGCAGCGAGTATCGCTGCCGAATTGCTGTGCCACTTGCGCAATTCAAATCCAGCTGATCCACAAATACCGATCAGCTCCTGTTGTAAAGCCAGAGCCTTGGACTCTGTGTCCTCGCCCGAGACCACATCGTCCACAAACACCGAGTTTAAAAGCACGGGGGAAGCGAGTTTGAAACGCGAAGCCTCGTCGTGGGCTAATTGTTGTATCGTGCGTAACGCGAGAAACGGCGATGAGTTGACACCGAATGTGACAGTCCGAAGTTTATAGTCTTGAATAGGTTCTTCGGGTGATCGGCGCCATAAAATACGCTGATAATCTCTATCGCTCTCCCGAATTAAAATGTTTCGATACATTTGTTTGATATCAGCGGTAAACGCGATGGAATGAATTCGGAATTTTAAAAGCACGTCAACTATATCTTGGTGAAGCTTTGGACCAGTTAACAAAGTATCGTTAAGCGAGTGCCCGCTTGTCGATTTACACCCGGCGTCGAACACTACTCGGGTGCGTGTGGTCTCACTGGACTCCTTGACCACGCAGTGGTGCGGAATATAATAATTAGGATTCAACGTGTCGCTTTCCACGGGTTCCATATGATTTAAATCGACGTACTCCTGGAGGCACGCGTGATAATCAGCCTTTAATTTAGAATCGCGTTCGAGTCGGTACTCGAGTTTTCTAAACCGCGCGAGTGCGATTTGTCGCGACTCGCCGAGAGGGGGCGCGTCGGGTTTGAACGGTAGCGCGACTACGTACCTCCCGGTCTCGTCACGGGTGTGCGTCTTTTGAAAAAAGGATTCGCATATTTGTTCGTCAGGAGTGTAACTCCGCTTTTCAGGTAGCGACTCCAGCTCCCAGAACCTCTGTAGGTTGTCATTGTCGAATGAGCTAAAACAGACCTGGAGTGGAGTCGGCACAGCGGTATCAAATGACACCTTACCTAGTAGTAAGTACCCAAAAATGCTATCCATAGCTATGGGTGAACCCGGCGAACCACTTATTACGTTTTTTAATAGAATTTGGGATAGTATATCCGCTCCTAATAACATTTCTACCGGCTGGGGAGTGCGAAAGTCGGGATCTGCCAAGGTCAAATTATTTAAATGTGTCCACTCCGCTTGTGGTAATGGCACGCATGGCATTCGCGAGATTAATTTAGGTAAAACTAACGCATCCACGAGTATCGCGGGACTTTGTTTACCCTTGGGGGTAATAAAGCACGACACGACACCCTTGGGTTGCACGGGTTCCGTATCGCCTATTCCGAACACCGGAATGGTAACATGTTTACGCGGTAATCTTAATCGCTGCGCGCAGGCTTCGGTTATAAACGTCGCCTGACTCCCCGTATCAACGAGGCAGCGAACCGTTGATATTTTTGAATCACCTAAACATACATCAATTAGCGCTGTAGACAAAAGAACTGTGTCCGAACGAGTGCACGGCGCTCTGGCCGCGCAGTTACCGTGCAGCGCGGTGGCTATCGGTAATGGATGAGCGACCGTATTGGTGCTGCACTTCTCCGTAGGAGAGAATGAGACCGAGCGCTCGCCCTCCTCGGTATGAGGGAGCGCGACAGCACTAAGCTCCGACGATTCGCTAACCACCGGCATTGAATGCGAATAATAATGAATTAATGTATGATGCCTTTTATGGCATGTACGACACACAAAATTTGATTTACAACTTCTCACATCATGACCAATGTTTAAACAATTGTAACAAATGTTTTTATTTTGAACTAACGAATATCTATCACGCGGCGACAAGTTTAAAAACTTCGAACATTTTGTCAACTGATGTTGAGCTTCACAACATACGCAATTAGGTTTTGTTTTGCTTGAACCTTGGTCACTAGGTCGAGAATCAGCTGACACGCTAGTGGTTGGACTGACATTAGCTACGAACGAACGTCGGGCGGGTTGCTTAGGAGCAGCGCCCGCGCTGCTCGCGCGATTCGAGAAGTTTCCGTAGGTGCTACCCACATCGGAATTTGTACTTTTAGCGGACTGCCCGCGAACAGAAATAATAATTTCTTCCGCGGAGATTTCTCGTTCGAGGAACGATATTAATGTGTCTACGTCAGGAATGTCAGATGTTTTGGTTAATGATCGTTCGAAAAAACGTCGAGTACTTATAGGTATTTTACGTAATAAAATATTCAGTAATATAAAACTCCACTGCTTGACGGGAAAATGCATAACCTCGAGTGCTTTAATGTTTTCTTGATACACATTAAGTAAATTTCGTACGCTATGAGGTGACTTATCAGTACATGTATCGATATCGAGAATTTTGTCGAGATATTTTGACGCGATAACCCTCTTGTTGTCATAGCGAGACACTAAACACTCCAATGCGATGGCATAATTATCATCCGTTATTGGGATCGATTTGACGAGATTATGTGGTTCGTTTTTAATCGTGAGAAGCAAGTATCTGAACTTTTCCGCGTCCGTATACGCATTATTGTAGTGAACCAATGATTTAAATAAATCGTAATATGACGGCCAATCCGTAGGGTCACCATTGAAAGTAGGCAAAGGCAAATTGGGCAGTTTTTTGACCATGTCCAGCTGAGTAGCCGCGAAAGGCAAGCTAGGACGGCTCATGCGTCTATGCTCCTCTTCCTCCTTCTTTAAACTTGATAAATGCGTCACTATAGCGTAATATACATCATTAAAATCGTTACGTATCTTAATCTGTTCCTCTTTGTTAAAACGTTTTAACTTAAATAACGTTTTTTCAATTTTAGATTGTACTTTATTGAACTTTCTTTGATGTGAAACTAAATCAGTAGTTCGCGAGCGAAACTGTTGTTCATCCGTTGCTGCGAACTGAATAGTGCGTTTGAGGTCATCGAGGATGAGTTCTCTCTCGAAAATGTCTTGCTCACACGGATTCTCCTCGTCCGACATTTTGTTCGTAACAAAGGGAGCGTTTTCCTCTTTGTTCGGCGAAGGCGGCGAGTTCGGCATTTATGATTACGTATGTAACTTTAATGTGACGAGACAAGACAACACAACTTGGAAGGTACAATCCGGGTCGAACGGATCAAAAAATCTATATGTACGATATTCCTATGGCTCCAAACGACTTACCGCTACTGTCCATCCACCGCCTCGGGTTCCAAGGGCTTAGCAATGAGTCCAGGGGCTGTCGTCGGGCGGAATATAGCGCACACAGGGTTCCTAGGGCACTGGTAAACGTATCTTCCAAGGGGAAAGAGTCCTCACAACACACACACGACACAGGAGTAAATTAATAACGTAGATGCTTGCCACGCTTGCAGCCAACGACTCTCAATCGAAAAAGTTAACTCGCTCCATATATCCGCCGGAGGGCGCTGTAGGCGCGCTGGTGTTGCCATCACCAAAGGAATGGCGGCTTCCGAACATGAAGCAGAAAATCGCTAGAAGACCTTAGGGATACCATACATACAAAAAAAGAACGATCTTCCAACTTGTGTTGTTGTCTCATTATTTAAACTTACAAATAAAAATATTACATAAAAAAAAAAGAAAAATAGTGTTCCGGTACGGAACAGGTAGTATAAAGTAGTTTATTGACTGGTAGGTTTTAGGAGTTTATGTATTATATTCGGTAAAGTTATGTGTTGTGGCTCTCAGTGTTTGCAATTTTTAAACTTACTCGTCCATCCCTAATATAATGCTCCTTTCATCTACTCAAAGGGACTGGAAGAGATCCCTTAAAGGGATAAGTCCGCATTTGTGCATGTATCTCAGTGTTTGTCAATTGTATTTGTCTTGTTTATTTTGCACAGTAAAGAGTTTACATACATACATACATACATTAATGCGTGGGGGTTTTCAATTGTTTTTATTTAATGTTATCGCAGCTATTTAACCACGTATTTTATTACTTACAGATTTCACCATGCGCTTCAAGAGCGGCAGCAACGACAAGCGGCGCTCAAATCACAATACAAATTTCTATGCTCTTGCGAAGCGTGTGTCAACAACTGGCCTACATATTTTGACATGAAAAGGTTTTCAAGGAGGACCCTTCCTAAGAAACTGCTAGATCGGGCAAAAATTCTCTTATCTCCTTCTGCAATATTGAAGCTTCAGAAAGGAGATATGAATACTGCCTTGGGTTTATTTAAGTCTCTTTGCGTGTTGGCTGAAGATTTGGAACCTTTTGCTCCTGTTGAAGACCTGGCAGACTGCCAGGAAACCTTGAAACAGTGCCTTGTTATATTCCAAGGATTAGTGCCTTATGGATACAGCGAGTTTGTTCAATGGAAAGCAAAACCATACAAGCATACTGTTATAAGTAAGCTTTTGCAAATGAATAATTTTTGAAAATATTTATATAGTATGTAGGTATTGAAATGAAACTAGATCTGGTGCTAACACTAAAATAGTAGATTTGTAGGGTAAGTAAAATGTTATACTTCTAAGTGTTTAGTTTATTAAAGAAATTTTATATGTTATGTAAGAGTAAGAAACACATTTTTGATATAAAAAACTGTTTATTCGATAAAATATATGTAGGTATCTAATAAGTATTAACAAATGAAGACTAATGAATACAAAAATACTACTAAATTATATCCTCAATACTCCTAAGCAATGTTATTAATAGTTGAGTTAAATTGTTATACCATTAATAAATATTTCGGATTCTATTAATTATTTTTTAAGTAATTTAAATGTAGAAACCCGTATTTATTTATTACTCTTAAGAGTGTTTTTTCACTTGCTCATATCATGCTCAGATCTGCCATGATTGATTTAACGTTATTTATTTGTGGCAAAGGAGTTGTAGCGCCGCGACATTCTGGTTTAAAACTTGATGTTTGAGAATTTGACACTACTAGTAAATTAAATAGAGATTTAACTTTTTCCAGGAAGACGGCCTTCCAGTTTTAGATCACTCTAGGCGTGGGTACTTAATTGAAATATACAGAAAAGTAGAATCGCTATACTCGTTCCATAACTGCTTGATCGGAGAGACGGGCTATTCGACGGCATCTGGCTGTCTATCTTAGATTTCGTATTCTTGAAATTCTCGACTGCTTTGTCCTCGTTTAGCAATTTAATCCGACCCGTCAATCCCGGGCTTATAGTTGGATGTCTCTCAAGGTACGCATAAATGCATGTCAATTCGTTATAATTACAGAGTTCCTGCGGCAAATCTACGAATATGCTAAAGCCGTCCCCGCCTTCGGCGAGGAAAGAGGGCATCATAACTTTGTACTCGTAATTATCTTTTATGGGTGATAACTTGGCTCCACACGCGGAGCAGACCGCGGAGGCTTCGACGATTCGGGCTCCGGCTGGTTTTGATAAGTCATAAACAACGGTCATCCCTGAAAATTGTAAGAATTGTCCAACGCTGTCGATTGGACGCCATAGGGCAACTGAATTCTCCAGCGCCATCCTCAATACAGACCCGTTCATGGTCACTATGGTCATAGTGTCCGTAAATGGCAGGACGCTCATCCACTCTCCTTTCGTAAGATTGAATGGTTTATCTGGGCTGTCTATTGACGTTCTAATTCTGCCGCTCTGGCATATCGCAATGGTAACTTCTGGGTATTGGTCTGCTGAACAATTTAATAGTATGTCGGTGATGAAATTTCCCACGTTACACTCCCTGAGACGGCACTCCCCATTCAATAAAACGTTTGAGAATCCGACAACTTCGCTACTGATGTAATCTATGTCTTTTCTATAAGTTTCAACCATGTCAGAAAGCTCTGGGTCCCTTGGTATGCTGTTATCTAATAATATGGGTTGTCCATCAAATTCAATGACTTCACCTTTCTGATCAAAAGTCAAGTGCAAGCTTCCCATGTATTTCGTGTAAGCGTAAGCCTGCACGACTAATACTTTCCTACCCGAAGGATCGTTCACCACAACTGGGTAAGGCCCTTGTGGTATTTCTGGTTTTTCAGTACTTTCTCCATTCCATAGGAAAGTGTTCGAGTGGCCTCCAATCACTAAGTCAAGTCCTGCCACGTTTTTAGCAATTTCCAAGTCTTTTATGTATCCGGAATGCCCTAACGCTATTAGAATATCGATCCCGCTATTTTTTAATAGTTCAGCTTCTCTTCTTATGGCTGAAATTTCGTCCTCATATTTTATTTTGTTTTTCGGAGCGAGAAATGCGGTGTCTGGTGTCAAGTAACCTATTATTCCGATTTTAATACCGTTTTTGACTAGTATCACAGAGTTGCGTAAATTTTCTATTTCCTTTAACTGCGGTACCTCGTCCAGGACAAGATTGGCCGTTACTACTGGCGTGGATATATTCCTAACGAAAGGAACCAGTCCATCCACAAACTCGTCGAGCTCGTGATTTCCGAGAGACTGCAAATAAAAACATATTATTAAACATGATTGTCGGTTAATATTAACAAACGCAACTTTTTAATAAACACCCACCTCAATTTGGAGTCGAGGCATGAGAAATATTTCTGTTTCTAATTAAGATTAAAATAATAGAAATTAAATTGCAGATCCATTTATTTATTCACAATCAATTTGTTACTTATTATTATAAATGCAGTAGGTACGCGAAAAGATGAAAAATATGGTATCCCCTTATTTGCTTTAAAATCAATGGCTATAAAATCACATTCTATAAAACCATTTGCTATAATGATTCACTTTCTATAAATTCAGATGCTATAATCATTGCTTGCTATAATGCTCACTTGCTATAACACTTAAATTCTCTAAAGTTACTTTCTATAAATTCAAAATCTATAACATTCATTTGCTATAATATTCATTTGCTATAACATTCATTTGCTATAATATTCATTTGCTATAACACTCATTTGCTATAAGGATTAGATAGTATAACATTTGTTTTCTATAACTATTGAAATCTCTACACTTTACTTAGGCAGCGGTACTACAACTGAAAAGTCGCGGAAAGGGGGGGTGTGGGGGGCAGGGCCCCCCACATGGGGGGCTCGGGGGCGCAGCCCCCGCCATTAGAAAAACACGTTACCAACATCCAATTTAAGACAGATAGGTTTGTTAGTTACCTTGTGTCCTTCAGAGCAGAAAATAGGAGCCCCGCGCAGCGGGGCTCTTTCGACCTCGCATTAGGATGCCTGGCTGAATTTAAGGAATCAGTAGAGGAAATAAAAAACAAATATAACAATAAAGAATATATTTATGAATCTTATTTACTTTAATTTTAAATTTGATGCTAAGGCTCTGAGAAAATCTAAGGGGCTGTGGTAATTGGCTCTGTTTTATAGATTTTGATGCTTATAGAATGTGAATGTTATAGATTTTGAATGTTATAGATTATGAATGTTATAGAAAATAATCATTATAGAAAACAATTTTATAGATTTTGAATGTTATAGATTATGAAATTATAGATTTTGAATGTTATAGATTATGAATGTTATAGATTTTGAAATTATAGATTTTGAATGTTATAGCATGTGACTTTTATAGCAAATGAATGTTTATAGCAAGTGATTTTATAGCATATGAACTTATAGATTTTAAATTTATAGCTTTTGATTTTATAGCAAATAAGGTAGACCCGAAAAATATACTACAGTGCAGTGGTGACGCCATCCTTGGCCACAGCACAGCCTTAAGGTCTTCGCACATTAGACCAACTCCACGCCAATCCGACACCAACTCAACTCACACTCTCGATGAGTAGTCAACTAGTTGATCCACCCAATGGTCACTAGTGGGCAATGCGTTGTCAACGAGTGGACAACGCGGTGTCAACGAGTGGACGAACGCAGTCAACGAACGCAGAGTCGTTGCGTGGACAACGTGTGGTCGTTGCGTGGACGACGTGTGGTCGTTGCGTGGACGACGTGTGGTCATTGCGTGACAAACGTGTCGGGGTTGACCTTTAGTGTACGATGCGTAGGCCACTCGTTGTACACTACTTTATAATCATTTTTTGAAATTAAACCTAGAACATAAGACACAGGGCTTAAATTTCAATGTCTAGCATAGAGTCGAGTCGCCGTTGAGTTGTTTTAATGTGCGAAGACCTTTACGCTTTCTTACTGTAAAGTAGGTGACAGACGGGCGAGTAAGTCTGTGTGTCAGTCTAAGTAGGTACGCGTACTTTTAGAGTAAATACAGGCGAGTAAAGTCGACGATCCGTGAGTGGTACGCGAACTTACTCCCCCATCTGTCTGCGTCTTAAGAAATTTTCGTCTTGGCGTCAGATTCATACGTAGGTACAAAAGAAAAGAACAATTGACTTTCTATAAAAGTAATTGCAAAGAACACTGCTATTTTAGGCATGTGTTTAACAAATGCAAAGTTTTGCATAATACAAAGTGCGTTTCGTTGTACAAAGGCAAACTTGATTGCTTTGAGAGATCTCTGCTAGGCAACTTCATCTGCTCGCGTACCTACTCCAAACTAAGTCATTTGAGCTCTTCTAATTTTAATCAGTCCAGTTCAATACTTCAAGTTTTAATCGAGTTTCAATGAAACTGTTTGTCTCCAATAATACTTACCGGTAATACTTTTATTTTGATAATTTTTGTACGTTGTGCTAGTTTGTACTTAATTACAATATTTTCAGAGTAATATAGAATGAGAGAAAGATTTTCATATTAGGACGGCTAGGATTAAAATACTCATATTCGAAAGCATCTAGCTGTTAACCAAACCAACATTCACACGAAAAGAAAATATAAACAGCCTTTCAGGTCTAGAGTTAATTAAATTCACCTGTTAGCACTTTCCTTGAGTCACAGAGCCACTGAGAAACAATGCAAATGCAACGTAGGTACACACAGCAAAATAATGCGGTTAGCACAGCCACGCACACGTCTATGCGTGTTGAGTATCGACATGAACGTTAAGTAGAATCTATGACATGTGAATGTGTGAGTGAGTTCGATCATAAAATCTACCCCCTAAGTACAGATTTTTTAGCAACAAGATGAATGAGCAATGTCACTGTAAATTACCTGTTTATTGAATAAACAACAACTAACTATAAAATAACAATGAAGAAAGTTACAACTATTTAAGTTAGTTTATAATAAATTAAGTAAAAAATAATTACAAATTAAATGAAAATAATCCCCGCCGGTATCGTGTCACACTCAAAGGCTGAAAATGCAATATCTCCGGTTTCAGTTACTTCTACAAAAATAATGTAAAAGTATTTTTTTTATTTAGACTGTCCTAAAAATATTTTACCTAATCTTACATTGGATATTGTCATCCCCAGTGTAAGCGAGAGAACCGAATCGAAGCTTCCTTCGACCTTGAATCTTCAAATTTATGCAATCCCACGCATTGAACTATTATTACTAGCGAAGAGTAGTTACCATCTCACTGATGCGACGATGTTATATTATTATTTCTCAACAAGTCTGAGATTCCAATTCCAAAGCAATATTCCTCACAACCAGCATGGCCATTGAAATAACATCCAAAAATGTCATTTTATTATTACTATTTTATATTCCGTTTTCTTCGGATACGAACCCGGTTCACTATAGCACAAGTCAAATCTTCGACCTGTCTTTGACCGCTAGGCCACCGAGGTATGCAAGTTACATGGTGAATTTATGAATTATGTTCAATCTGCGACTACTGTATTGCAATTTGTGTAAATAGCTGTTTTATGAGCTTTGAAATAAGGTTGAAATTATAATTTATTTTTTTCCGTAACTATTTAATTTTATGGTGGTTGCAGTCTATTGTATGTTTAATTTTACTCTTATATAATATGTTAAAAACGCAAACGCATTGTGTTTTCTTTTAATATAATTATTAATAGGTATGACTCTTTTTACTGGAGTTTAAAAGTTGCTAGCTGATGGCTATTTTGGTCGTTATCGTCTTAAACAATATAAAGTGTTTTCTACCCTCAAATTTCTAATAATATGATTTTGTGAACAAACAACAACTGTCACCGCTGGCAGCCATTATTAGCTGCGGGATGAACCGTGTGTTATACTTACGAACTGTTTAATTTTGCCTTTGCTGCAAAACATGGATTTTCATTTATCTTTGTTGAAAAGAGCAAAACAATATAACTATTTATATAAGGAATCGCTAGGCGTTTTTTGATATGGGTAAGTAGACAAACGGTGTTAAAAACAATGACTTATTATTTTATCGGTAATGTTTTAAACAACTTTCTTTGACGAAAAATGTTTTTATTTAAACTTCATTTATTTTGCAGCGGAAGACTGTGCCATTATGGATTCACCCTTACGCAGACTTCGGACACGATAAAAATATTCGTTCTGGGCCTAAACCTGAAGCCTCATCTCCTGCCATTTGATTTGGACATTATGTAGTTGCCGCACCCGCTAGTGACCCATTTCACAGCAACAAGACACAATGCTACGTTGCAACCTGTGCGAAACCATCTGCATGCTGCAGGATTGCATTGCCGTAGACCAGCAAAAAACATGCTTTAACGGACCAGCATAGAAGAAACCTTTGCTCGTGAATATCTTGACTTTGATTATTACATCAATCAAAGTCAAATGTAGTGATTTTTAGTGATGAAGACGAAATATATTAACTTAATTAAATATATAAACACAGTAATGTTTTACAGTGCAGAACGAGTGGCAGTGTTACTTTAGGCTATGGGGTTGGATCTCATCGATGGGCCCTGGTATCCAAATCCAAACCAAATCGAGATAGGTAAACTCGTCGCAAAATAATAGGCCCGTTTTGACAGTTCACGCCTATGAAGTTTTCTATTTTTTACCGATCGAAATGTTCTGAAGGTAATTACATTTTTCATTGATGGGTACCGCCCACTCGGCTAAGTACTGTGCATAACGATTTTTTCATATTGTCCACAGACTAATAATAATCGGTTAAAGAAAAAAATAAATCGATCAAGATATTTTTTTAAGGCGGACTCGCACTTGGCCGGTTTTATTTATTAAAATACTAGTGTTCATCAATCAATTAATTACTGAATTTCACCAGCTGTGTAGTGATCTTTACTAAAAATTATGAGCTTGTAACATTGTATCATTTCAAAATCTACAACATCAGTTTAAGTTAAATTTTCTAAACAGAACTTTAATCCAATGCACTTTACAATATATATTCAAATCGATCAAGTAGTCATCCAAACTGGAATCGATTTATCGTGAGTATCGAGTACCGAGTCGTATGGTTACATCACTAGTTACGTCGCGAAGACAAATGTCAAAACGGGCCTTTTATTTTGCGACGAGTTTAGCTTAGTCGCTTCAAAGTGGAGATTATAACCCAGTGTGAAATGATGTTATTGTTAATGGCTGTCATTTAACATGTCTATTCATTTCACCACTGACTTACACGTCCGCAAATAAAACGTTTCGTTCATCTTTATCAGACTTAAACCTAATAAACCAGAATTTAAGATATTAATTATGTGTCATCTTAAAAATAGCCCTATTATGGTTGTGTATTCAATTTGCAAGATAATTATTATGTTAGTGACATAAGACTTTTTATTAAACATAAAATCATACTGGCCTCTAAAGTGTGTGTTATTTTATGAATATTATTCTGTAAGGAAAAGTGTGCAGTTTTATTTAGCTAATTTAATTACTTTTGGTAATAATAATAATAACACAAATAGAGGCTAATACAATAAAAATTAAATGTTGCAATAAACAATTTGAACCAATAATTGCATTTTATTGTTTTATTCTTTTACGTCCTTTTTTTCTTGTTTTAGGTAAACATGAGTTTATTTTGAGATTAGTAATTTAAAATTGAAAACAAAAAAGATACACTTGTGCAGGATTCGAACCCGGTTATTTAGGTTTCATAACCCTAGGTCAATACACCTGAGCCACCACGCTTATAATACTGGTGGCAAAATTATGCTTCCATTGAACAAAATACCAGCAGGTTTGAATAACTATGCGTGAAGGTAGTCAGAAAACACAATTAGCACAGATAGGGCATTTTGTTGTGTGCGTAATAAGGCAGCGGATAAGTGCGGATGTGTGTATAGAATGACACACGTGGATAACTAGGGTGCTCACCGATTAGCTTTGCTGTGTGTACACATAATAATACAGCAGTAGGTATACCTACGTACATACAATATATCGGATTTTACTAAAACAATTATTGGGCAGTGATCACTGTAGACGTTAGAAACAATGTTTGTTTGGATTATACTCCCTAATTTGCTAGTACTGGCGGAGGAAACCGAAAGTACCTACAGTGATATGCCGATAGACTGCTGTGGGTACCGTACTACCGCAACCTGGCTGTAAAAAATCTGACCAAATAATAAAAACGTAGAGACGAAATTCTGCGAACGACCAAGCGAGGCTGTTCTATAGTTGCTATGCCTCGCTTTTGAAATAAATTTACACGCACACGAGTGCAATCAAATGTCAACTTTGCTAAGTATAGGCATAGTTTAAACCGACCTCACTTTGCCATTCGTAGAATTCAGTTTAATTTGTAGGTAAAACGACTGTTTTTCAGTGAAACCGTGGCTTAGGTATCGTTGCATTGACGTGCATTAATACTAGCTTCTCTATTTTCAGTTATAACATTCCAAAATATTCCATTTGTCTGTCACGTCATAATCAAAAAACCCGCCAAGTCGGAGTCGGAACCGCGCACCGACAGTGCCGTACAAATTAGGGTAGTGAATATTAACAAAAATACAGTGTTAGCAGAGCCCTGCCTCAGAAAAGTGTAGGCAGTGTGAGGTCATTTTATATTGGCTACCTACATAGAGGCAGATAAAAAAAAAGATTTGTGCTTTAAGCACTTCCCAAGGAAAAGGGTCTTGATAGACGCACGGTCGGACAACAAAGTGGTCCTATAAGGTTGTTGCCATACCAATCGATCGATCATCGATCGATAGTAGAATGAAACAGTAGACGTCGATCAATAGTTGCTACGAGAGCTATCTATCGATCGACGTCGACTGCTCCATTCTACCATCGATTGGTGTGGCAACACCCTAGGGTTCCGTTTTTGTCGAATGAGGTACGGAACTCTAAAAACACTAGACATAGGAAAATATTGTGAACGTTCTATTGCATACTTAATATCAGTAAACCTTACAAGCTAGTCATAGGAACTAGTGTCAGACTTATTGCGAAGGTAAAGATCAAACTTAGAGGTACTGATAAACTTTGAGATGAGTCCTTGTGATAATCATCAATGGTTAGAATTCTTCCTTCAACTTGCGGGATGATAGGACTTCGGTGTCTAACGTAATATTCTACACTCTGCAACTCGCTATAATATAAAGTTACTTTCGGCTCTGTAATAAGCATGGAATACCCGTCGCCCCCATTTGCGAGAAATGAAGGCATAATAACTTTGTATAATTGTGTTTCATTCAGTTTGAAGAACTGTGGTATTTGACAATCCGAGCATCTCACGTATGCTTCAATTACCCTGGATCTTGGCTGCTTTTTTAAATTGTAAACTACTTTTACCCCGGAATACTGTAGGTATTCTCCTGGTGGAGCCAGCGGGTCAAGTTTAGCAACAGAGTGTTCAAGCATTTGTAGAAGAATGCTGCCATTCATAGTAACTGTCACCAAACTGCCTTTAAATGGCATAACTGTTAGCAAGTCTCCCATAGTAATGTTTGCTGGCATTTGCGTGTATGATATAGACGATCTTATGCCTCCTCCTTGTATAACAGCAATGGCAGCGTCTGTCCAGTATTGTCCTTTGTAGAGAACCGCGTAATGGTTTACCATAGCGTCGGTTATCAAATTTCCTAAATTGCATTCGTTAAATTTACAAGTTTCCCCGTCAAGTAATACAGATGTGTTTCCTACAACCTTATCTGCCACGTTAAGAACATCACCCCTGTATCTTTCTATTATTTTAACTACTTCTTGGTCTTGAGGGATTGAGTAATTTAGAAGAATCGGTTCACCAGTTATTTGATTGATTTCTCCGTTTGAATCGAAACGAATCAGTAAGTTACCAAAATATTTTGTATACGCGTAAGCTTGAACCACGGCTACAGTACGGCCTGAAGCTTGTTTGACATAGGTTGGATAAGGACCTTGAGGTTTCTCTGAATCCGGGGTAGTTCCGTTCCAAAGGAACGTGTTAGTGTGCCCACCAATTACTAAATCTATCCCATCTACTTCCTTTGCTATTTCAAGGTCTTTAACAAAACCTGAATGGCCAAGTGCTATAATGATGCGTATTTTATTGTCTTGTAAATTCTTGACTTCTTCTCTAATAGCCACAACTTCATCAATGTACTCGACGTTGTTTGGAACTGCTAACGTTTTGGTATCTGGAGTAAGGTATCCGATTATTCCTATTTTGACTCCGTCGACGTCTATGACGGTGGATTTCTTAAGATTGATTTCCCTCGCCAGTTCTGGTACTTCAGTGAGGATGAGATTAGCGGCGACAACTGGACATACCAAATTTTCAATAAACGGTGTTAGTCCACTTACGCCGTTGTCGAATTCGTGATTTCCAAGAGACTGTAACAAAAAATACGTGATTATTGTGTGATCGTAGACGCTGTTAAATAATGTTAAATAGATGCGTATTACCTGTTACCCTTTGTGTTCAGTGTCAATTTAAAACTCTACCAAAATAAGAACGTGAAACTACTTATTAACGTTGAAACCTAAGTAAACACAAAGGAAACTGACATTAATGTCTAACTAAACAAGCGGTTTCAAAGTAACTTTTTATTTAAAAAAAACAGAACATTTATCCCCTTATTCATAAACGCTAGTTAAGCTCATATTAACTTAACACTCGCTTGTCCTTATCTGTCACTTTGTCAATTCTCTTCGCCTGATACAAACAAAACATTCATTTTGCTATCAGAAGTGCGTTACCTTTTATGAGTAAGGGGATTAGTATCTAACAAATATAATAATATACTTATTACAGTTATTACAACCTTTGAGGTAGGTACATCTTTCTACTTATTTCTTTGCTCTTGATTGCACAAATTAAAACCAAAATGTACAAAAGGCGGTTGCTTTGATCAAAGTATTCTCTACCAGTTTACTTTTACATGAAGTAGAGTTTAATCTACTTACAGGATAATTACGTATCGTTTGACGTGCTAAATAAATAACGCCAGAGCCATATTACTGGACTATTAAAAACAACAAAACTGATATTAAAATGCCAATGGACGATGAAATAACTGAAGCAGAATTTCCTATATTAAGTATTACTAGGCGACCCTCTGTTGCTGTGTATACTGGGCTAGTTTTCGCGATGTATTCAGAAGTAGCATTTAACTCATCATAATTTAAAGGGGATGCTGGTCTTCCATCAAACACTGAAAACCCATCGCCTCCCAATGATAAGAAAGATGGCATCAGAATATTGTACGTTTCAGATTTGTTCAAAGCGGAATACATTGGCGTAGAACAGTTCCCGCATCGTACATATATTTTAACCACTCGTTTTCCTGGCGGATATTTGAAATCATATTCTACTCTTATACCAGAAACTTGCAAGAATTGACCTGGTGCACGAATAGTGTTATATTTTGCAACAGAGTGCTCAAACATCTTCCAAATAATAGTACCGTTAACGGATACCTTAGCCATATTTCCGTCAAATGGCATTACGGTTAGTAAATCACCTGTCGTTACCACAGCCGGTAAATCTATGTGTGCTATAGAGGATCTTATACCACCACCCTGAATAATAGCGATCGGTGCATCAGTCCAGCCATCCCCCTCATATAATGATGCATATTTATGGACCATAGCATCGGTAATGAGATTACCTAAATTGCACTCTCTCAATCGACAAGTATGTCCATCTAATACAACTGAGGTGTTGCCAACCGCCACTTCGGATATCTTCATTACTTCACCTCGGTAGCGGTCAACTATTGCTAACACATCAGGCTCTTGCGGTACTGAAGCGTTTAAAAGTATTGGATTACCATCATAAGATACAATTTCGCCATCAGAATTGAAAACTAAATGTAACTTTCCTAAATATTTTGTATAGGCATAAGCTTGTACTGCAGGAACTAATCGCCCTGAACGCTGTTTCACCAACGTCGGATAAGGCCCTTGAGGTGTTTCCGTGTCCGGAGTGGTTCCATTCCACAGAAAAGTGTTGGTATGACCACCTATAACTAAATCAATACCATCAACTTCCTTTGCTATTTCTAAGTCTTTAGTGAAACCTGAATGCCCTAACGCAATTAATATGGTGACATTTTCTGCCTTGAGTCTAGCTACTTCTTGTTTAATTGCAATTGTTTCCTCGATGTACTCTACATCGTTTCTTATGGCTAGAACTTTGGTGTCGGGTGTGAGGTAGCCTATGACCCCGACTTTAGTCCCGTTTATGTTGAAAATGACGGATTTCATTAAGTTTTCTTCAGCCTGCAGCGTGGGCTCGTTGGTGAGGATGAGGTTGGCAGCCAGCACGGGACAGGTCAAGTTGGCGATGAACGGCGTGAGCCCAGAAACGCCGTTATCCAATTCGTGGTTTCCGAGGGACTGGAAAATCAAAACATTTTATTAGTAGGTTCGATGAAAGTTTAAGCCAAACCTGCTGGCATGCATTATCATAAAATAATGTATTAGGTATTTAATTTCTTAAATAGCCTTCCCGATAGTTCAGTCTCAAGACAAAAAATGCAGCAGTTGTTGCAGAAAAGTTAAACCCATGACTGCAGGTAAATAGGCGATTTAACATGTATTTTGTTAGTATTTTTTACAATATATTCTTACCTTTTTTGTTAGTAGGTACAAGCCGTGCCATGGACAAACAAAGCAGTAAGGTAAGGTTCCTAGATTTCATTTTTAAGTCATGCTTATGTAGTTAAAATGTTCTCCTATACAAATGTTATTAGCTTTACACACGAGCTGTGTGCTTAATTAATATGATTTTTTCAGGTGAATTGGAAAGGCGAGTTTCATGCTGGCTGCCACTTAATAGGTATTTAGCAATATCGTTTCTTTTTCAATTCAATTATTAATTAACATCATGCAATAGGTAGCCAATTTAAAAAAAAAATATCTTTATAAGATTCATGCTTAGAATACTTAACATTTAAATAAACTTACTTTCAAAAACGAAGTGCCAACAGCACTTTTATAAATCAGTAGGTATATCCTAATAAAAAGTACCTACTTAAAGCATTAATGATGACTTCCTTGCCAAGCTCAGCAGTCTACATAATCTGCCCCTAAGTTATGTTTAGGAATAAGTTCAGAGGAATGTTAAAGACCACCTACGTTATGTTACGTTTTTTCGTCACCGAGTATACCGAGTGGTTGGAGTCTCATGAAGAAAACGACAGGTCATCTTTGAATAAGTTTTATTAGCGTATAGGTATATTAGTGCACCATAGAATAAGAAGCAGATATCGCTGCCAAGAAGGTCATCGTACAAGTAGAAGTAAGAGAGACCGTTGAATCTTGCAATGAGTCTACATTCAGAAGATTGATTCGTCCAGAGACTTCAGGGTACACAGGACTACGCAAGCGTATAAATTCAGCGGCACACGTCAACTCATCATAATCAAAGTCTACCCTTGGCTGACCTCTTAACATTTCAAAGCCGTATTCACCATTTGCTAAAGCTGCGGGCATCAGTATTGGGTAATCCCGCCAGCTGTCAATGACGAAGAAAGTAGGCAAGTAACAGTTATGGCAGCGAACGACCGCGCTGATCACTCGAGAGCCCGGTTCCCGAGCTAAATCGTAGACAATACGCACACCAGAGAAATGCAAGAACTGGCCGGTAGGATTCCGTATGCTGTAATCGGCAACGGCATGTTCAAGTATTTGGTTCAACACTGTACCACTTACGGTCACAAGCGCAACATTACTTTCAGTAGGTAGAGCCGCCATGAGATCTCCTCTGGTCACAGCGGCCGGTCTGTTCGATGGCGCTATAGAATCAGCTATAGCTCCGCTGTGAATCATCGCGATAGGGGCGTCAGTCCAACGTTCTCCTTCGAAGTTCAGGGCATTATAGTAAACCATAGCATCCGCTATCAAGTTTCCTAGATTGCACTCTTCAGTCACGCACGAGTCGCCATCCAACACGACTGCTGTATTACCAACAACTTCAGTGGACCTTGCTGCGATATCGTTAGAGAACTTTCGGATAATTGCAACTGATTCTGGGTCTTGTGGAATGGACTCATCTAAGAGAATTGGGTTTATCTGTACATTATCCACATTACCGTTCACATCGAATTTGATGCTCAACTGTCCGAGATATTTGTCATAAGCTACTGACTGGTAAACGGGAACCTCTTTACCGGATTGCTGACGCTGGGTTGCAACATTGTTAATAACTGGTAATTCATCTGTCACAGATTTTCCATTCCAGAGATATTGGTTCTTGTAACCATTAATGACCAAATCAACGCCTTCGATTTCTTTGGCAATTTCTTGATCCATGTTTGTCTTGGAATGACCTAAAGCAATTAAAATTTTGGCACCTTGAGCTTTGAGATTGTTAACTTCCTCTCTGACTGCTAAGAGCTCATTTATGTATTCAACATTTTTGTTCTCAATTATGTCATTGTTAGGCGTCAGATAACCAACTATGCCAACTTTGACTCCGTTTACATCAAAGATTGAAGATTTCTGTAATTTCTCGTTTCCGTTGTTTAGAAAAACGTTGCTTGTTAAGATATTTGTTTGGATTGCATTGAGGAAGGGGGAGAGTTGGTCCGATCCAGTTTCAATGTCGTTGATGCCCAGTGACTGAAAATCAAAATCTTTGTTAGTGTGTTAGTAACATGCAATGTGAAAAAATAAAATTAGTATTAGTAATAGTTTAAAGTCGGAAAATTTAGAGTGACAAAGAAGAAAACAAATTTCTTAATGATGGAATAAGTTTTGATGTTTGGAGTTTAGTTAGGACGTAAAATTTCTAATCAAGTTTACGTCATAATTATTACCTAAGTAATATTTAACCATCGCAAACCATATCGATGATCTAGTTCATAATCATAATAGTTACGGGGAAAAAGATTTAGTTAGGACGATATACCACAAGTCATAAAGTTGCAATTTCATTGACAAAAAAGAAATTGTATGGTTGTGAACTAGACTATCAATATACCACATGAAACGCAAGCATGTATAGAAAGGTATCTACAAAATACATGTTAGGAATAGGAAGTACCAGAGAGTGTGTCATTTGCAGTTACAGGATATGAGGCTACGCATGCATACAAGATACCTACATGGTAAATAGTAGATCATTAGACGTCGACAAGAGTAAATAAGATGATAAGGTTAGTATCTCAGGTTGAGTTATTAGAAAGAAGCGTGTGTTAAGTCTCAAATAAATTAGTAAGTAAATTTATTTATAAATCTTACACTTGTAACGGAAATTCCAAACATCCTGTGATAAAAATATTGACTTACGATAAAACTCTTTCCTCAGAAGTTAGAACTACCGGAGTAGGTATATACCATCTTAATTAGGCGGGTGCGTACCTACATAAATTAAATTAAAAAGTTTTTGCGGGTAATAGGTAGGTACCTACCTAATTGGAAGGGAAAATTATGGAAATGGATTGCAAGTCTACACGTACAATTTTCTTGTCTTAATAAAATGACGTTCGTTATTAAAATTGTTATCATATGTCCACCCACGCCACAAACAGCTATTTTCCTAGTTAGTTGTTTAGTGAAAACTCATTGTTAGATTGCTTTGACCTATTGGTTAAAAGATGTACCTAATAACTAAAGCAATTACTGCGTGTATTTTTTGTGTTAATGTTGCTCTTTTTACCCATTCTATACATGGAGGAATAATATAAGTGAACACTAGCCAAGATTGCACACGATGCACAGAAACGCAAATGCAGCAAATTAAAAACTAATCTGCAGTACCCGAAACAGCTGTGGGTACGCCTTAGTATAAAATCGATTTACAAACATTCCAACATTAGCGATTTGTCGGAGAAATCATCACGATATTTTTCAACAAAATCGTCAAATGCTCTCCTATACGGATTGTTACATTGATGGTGTTTTAAAAACAGCAACTCGCTAGACGGATTTAGTGCAACCAAATTATACGGGGACAAAATATTCTGCGAACGATGCTCAAAGTTAAATTAAATGCGGAACTATGTGTACCGGTGCTGTGTGTTTTATGTAGCTTTGAGGCTAGGGATGCGCTGTCTATGGTAAATGACACGAATTTATCTTTTACATTATAATATAGTCGTACTCAAATATCGACTTAGACAAATTAGTTACCCTGTGTGCCGAAAAGAGGTCCATGGATCATCTTTTCACACTGCAGTATTTAATTGAATAATTTGATCTCCCTTGTTGATTCAAATCGGTATTTTGAACCGTTTTTATAACGGCTTGTTGCGCGTAAGACGAATTTGAAACAGTTTCACACTTGACAATATATAGCGTTACACATTTATACAGTACATTATACTGATGAACAAGAATAACGGGTACCTTAATATACAAAGTTGCTTAAAAGCGATCCGTTATATTTGTTCGTTTGTGTAGATCAAAACTAATACCAAGTCTATCGCCCTCTGTTACTACGCGCAAGTTTTTTTCTTAAACCGGATGCGAATGAAAATTTTAATTTTATAAAACTCCTAGCTTCTGCCCGCGACTTCGTCTGCGTAGAATTATACAAAAACCTTCCTCTTGAACCACTCTATCTATTAAAAAAACCGCATCAAAATCCGTTGCGTAGTTTTAAAGATCTAAGCATACATAAGGACAGACAGAAGTGGAAACCGACTTTGTTTTATACTATGTAGTGGTGTACCTAGTAATTTACCCTAAGTAATTTACCCACCGCCCATCTCTAGCTGTGACGCAACAAGTTGACTATGTATTGATTTTTCCTATAATTCCACGAACGTACGGATCTGCCAAACCTTATTATGCTCGGGCTGGGAACAAAACATCGGAGGCAAACGTTGTGAAATAAAATAAAAACCTATTTTCATTATTGGAATCATTTAGGTTTTGACCACGTCTTTGGTAACAAGTTCCAAGTTATAAATAAACATCAAGATACAAAAGTTTTCTTTACTGTAGCGGCCAAAAGGTTTCAATCATACTCGTAATATCTCCCGTTCTGCTTCTTTACTGAAATAGCCTTCCCTTTATTCGTTTTAAATAAAAATTCTGCTCCACTTTTTCCGATTACATCCTGAGGCTACAAGCCTTTGTAGCTTTATATAGCCTGTGTAGGTTTCGACATTAACAGAGATTGTGTCGATTCAGACAATAAGGTTGTTCATTGAAATATAGAGCAAAGATTTAATAGGTATTTGTTACAAAAATTTATCACCAAATAAAAGCGTACGATTGAGGTGTCCTAAAAATACATGAAGCAGGTAATAGTTTTGAAAAATATGCACGTTTAAACATAATAACACATGAACGTCACGAGAACAAATCACGATAAAGAGTCACATTAACACGGCGCAATGTCACAAACAATTGAGCGACAAAATAGCCCCATCCTTTCGCAGCTAAATACACAATTATGTCACAGCACAAAAAGACGTACAGTATTTAATACATCACTTATTTAGATTACAAGTGACCTTACTCGGAATTTGATGCCATTAAATTAATAATAACTTCATATCATCATAAATTTTCATTTTGAAAATGAAATCTAAATGCCTTGTTCGAGTAAGTTCTCTTTAAAAACGAGTGTCTTACACTAGTTATAATTTTAATATGAGTTACTTCAGTAAAGCAAATGAAAAGATTTTATCGGTTTAAGCATATTTATTGCTTACATTTATTGTACAGAATTAAAGAGTCTGTACAATTGCAGTCTACTCTACGGGCTTGCCAAGCGTTGTCAATTTCTTAGGATGCAGTTAGTAGCTTGAACTACAAGGACTTTACAAAATTCTACTTCTTGTTCTCAAGTAGGTACAACATTCTCTCTCAACAAAGTTATAAGGTAATCTATATCATGTATATCTATCAAGATAGAGAGTAATAACTAATAGCTTGATTGTTGTGAATAGTTTCTAAAAAATATTACATAGATAACTTTGTATCCCAAGTAAGTCAAAAGCAGGAATTTTATCCTAATTTAGATCGTGTGTTGAGTCCTCTGTTTTAACCAACGATTGTCTAGCCGATAGAGCGCACCTTAACCTTTTCATTTGCTTCTAATTCAGTCAGGGTGTATAAGTTCCTGCTCTTTAACTTTTTTTGAAAAATGTAGTGGCAAACAAGCAGGTCTGTCAGTGCTACCACTGCTACCACCCGTGAATCCACAATACCAGAGTAATGCAGGTGCAGTGACGGTCTGGACAGAGGTCTTAAGATATAAGAAGATAAGAGAGATAGCAACTTGCTGTACCAATAATTTCACCGGTTGCTTTATTCTTTACTGCACTTTTTGCAGCAGTAGCGAGTAATATATTGTGGCGATCCAGACGGACTTTGGGTCATACAACCCGCACAAAGGGGTTTTTCAAAATAATGAAAAAAATAATCCTCTGTAAAATATCTCTTCGCGTGGGTGTCGTAAAAAGCGACTGGGGGACTTGATACGGGAGTTGCCGGCAGAGTTCTTATTTGCCAACTACAACCTCCCGGCTCTAGCGTTGCGGTATGCAAGGCAAGGGGAAACTAGCGCACTATTTTTCCAAAAAAGTCATCGCAGAAGTGCAGGCTCAACGACGACCGCGAACACTGCCTCAAGAGTATAGCGGCTTGAAAGATATAGAAAGGCAACTTACAACGGCGTCTGGCTTAAGAGCGTTGATAAACTCGGCAGCGATCTTCCACTTGTATATGGTGAACCAGGCTGTCCCTGTGTACGTGTCTCCTGCGTTGAGGTAGAGAACAGGCGGTCCTTCACCGCTCGCTGCCCTCCTTCTCGCCTCCTTAACTCTGGAATTTGAAGTAAATTAGTGTTATTTTCGTGTTGCTTGCCTGGACATTTGGCTGCTCCTGGACAGCGTTTATATGTACATACATACATAAATTACGTCTCTATCCCTTACAGGGCAGACAGAGCCAAAGGTAACAAGACCCCAAGGCAAGGGCCACGCTTAGCGTGATTGTGGGCGCATAGGTGTAAGTGGAAAGGGGAATCAGAATACTGATGGGTTGCAAGTCGCATCGGCTATAACATGGATTCCTCAGATTTTCACCCTTTCCTGGATGGGCTTTTACGATCTGCGAAGGAAGATGAGCAGCTGGTACATTTGGTTTATATGTAGGTTTGTTTAAACAAAGCATCTTGGAAAAATGCCACGGAGACTGTCTGTAATTAAAGTGTAGGACTTACCATTTGTCTGTGCGATGGGCGCAATGTATAGGTTTTACGTAGACCGACAGAGAAAAAAATACTTTTGAGAAAGTTATAAATACTTAAAGCGGGTCCAAATTTTGTTCCAAATATTTATAGAACGCCTAATGTGGGCACTGGATGTAACGCCATCGGGACAATAGTATTAGGCAGATAAAAAATACGGAACATTTTAAAATAGCAATCACGAAATGGCAGATTAAAGTGCAATTAAAATACGATAGTTTCATTTAAATCCCTCTGATGCGGATTAGTTGAATCGTATGGTACGTATTTGTGATGAAGAGGATTAGTACTCGCTTCCCATTGCGTTGTTTCAGTCGTGTTTTTACGAATTTACCTAGCGATGTGAGTTTTCTACATTCATAATTAATATTACAACAGATTTAATGTAACATTGCGGGTCGCTTCTTATTCTTATTAGGTATGCTTTAATACAATATTTTCGTACAGTTTAATTATTTTCAAATACTTTGATAATTGTTATATCGACAAACTTTCGAAGTTCTGATAGTATTATCTTGATTATAAAATCATGATCTACGTCTTGCCTCGATCCCCTGGCAATGTGCCAATTGACGTGAATTTCAACTTATTTTATTGGTCAATTCTGTATGTCATCGCTTTCCGTTATTAGGCTAAAGATCAAAGGTTTATCGAAAATAGTTATAATCAATACTTATTGATGATCGGCTCAAGTTACTTCCTCGGCACAGTAATAAGATTCCTAGAGTAACTCAAAGGTGAAGGGTGAATGGGCATTTACTAGGCAAGCGTGTTCCACCCTACATCACATTTATGCTTACAATACAATAACTCCTTATTGAACACCACATATAACAACTAAAACAGAAAAAAGGTTGTTGAGGTTGTAAACCTCTATAATAGTTTTATACTGGCCACATACTTTTTGTATTACTCTTCAAGTCATGTCAATGTCTGTTATTGGTTCTATTGCTCTCGAAGTTGTGTGTAATAAAATGTGATCCATGAAACTATCCCTCGTTTCCCTCATTATACTAAACAAAGGTATACCTACAGAATATTACAAAGTAACAATAGGCAAATACGTGAATACCATACGTGATTGTGATGAAGCGCGTAACTATTTTGCATAAAAAAACTTACACATAGGCAACTCTAGGGAACCCTCCGTAGCACTTCCCGGCGGCCCTGTCTGCCGTGGTACAGGTGCCACTCAGCTGCGAGGTCTGTTCGAAACGCGCGTGCATGTCATTGTTGTGAAGGATGAGAAGCTCGAAGTTCGGGGGGATGGTTCCGCTCTCAGGCGTCTTGATGATTGTACTAGATGAGAGCACCGCTGCTCCCAGCACGATGGTTACCGTTAGAATGTTCTGGAATGGAGAAAAATTACAATTTCAAATTGGAAGTGGGATCGTAATAGGTTAGATGCCATTGTCTAGCACAAACAGCTCGCGATCGTGTTCATTAAGGAAGTATTTGAAGTGGATTACGCCAGTCGACCTGTCTGGCGAGTCACAAAAACGTCCAAGCAGATTTTTGGTTAAAGTTGTTTTTTACCGTATTTAAGTAAGCCATCCGCTTTGAAATCGTATCATACCGTCCAAGTATACTCATGATCTTGTATACTCATATCTTCCATGTACAGACTTCTTCAGCTTTATTATCCTACTAATATTATAAACGCGAAAGTTTGTAAGTAGGTATGGATGCATAGATGTTTCTTACTCTCACGTAAATTTGGATAAAATTTGGAACGGAGATAGCTGGCTATTTTTTATCCCGGTAAATTGCATAGTTTCCGCGGGACAGCGTTAAACTAGTTTTTTTGCAGACGAAGTACCTATGTATATATAACATTGATCAAGGACGATGGTTAACGTATAATGACCACTGTTAGATGGCCGAAGGTCTTCACGCAGCAGGAGTTATTATTTAAAATAAAACCAGTGGATGGATGTCGTAGCTGATCTCTATATTAATGTGTATTGCCATGGCGCGTTGGCGCGAACCACAGACTGTACACACTAGACAGATAGCGTGTAGTTTACATGACATCTTCCCTTTTATGGGAGAAATATAATCAATGATTAATTAAAAACAGATTTAAAGGATTTTTCAAAATCAACAGTAAGTATCTTAACGGTAAGTAACATAACGTAAGAACGTCCTTAATAACGATATACAAAATATATGTACATAGAACATCACTACAAAAGTCATATTGACAATGCTGACAGATTACAACTGACACTGACATTGACATCCTGATTTCTTTCAGGTTATCTTGAGAAGTAAACAATCATTACTCAATACTAACATAACAATTAATTTTCTCTATATCTTGCAGGTATTACAATGCGGCGACCAAAGGAAGAATAGTTTTCGTTGGCAATGAGATTCCGTTCGACAGCAGGAGCTGGACTGACACTACTGCTACTTGTGATAACAGTGTTATCATTATTATCTGAAGTGCAATGGTTAGGTGAAATTGTTGGTGAAGCTTGAGTGCTGGGAGCAGCACTACTAGGACTGACGCTATTGCCATTACTACAAATTGTGGTGTTTGATGCAGCAAATTTGGGCTTTAGAATGTGTTGCCTGTTTCTACGGTAAGTGCCTTCGGGTGATGAGATTTTATAAGTTCTAGGTTCTGGACCTGTATGTGTGATAATACCAGGTGTCCATACGCTATCTGGTTGTTTCTTAAAATAAACAGTGTCACCAGTTTTGAGGGAAGACATGATCTTAGCATGCTGATTATAATAAACCTGTGAACTTTGCCTTTGTGTTTCAATTTGTTCCTTTATTAATTTGTAATTGCAAACTTTAGGCTTCAGTATGTTGTCTAGTACAGGAAGTTTGGTTCTTAACGACCTAGACATAAGAAGTTGGGACGGAGAGCACATATTATCCTTTGGGGTGTTTCGATATAGTAATAAAGCTAGATAGGGATCAGTGCCCTCAGCTTGGCACTTTTTAAGAATGTTTTTTATACTTGCTATGGCTCTTTCTGCCATACCGTTAGACCGACTTAGGTAGGGGCTAGAGGTAATGTGATCTATTTGCCAGCTTGAAGTGAATTCTACAAATTCTTTTGAATTAAATGGAGGCCCGTTATCAGAGATCATTGTTTTAGGTATGCCATGCCTTGCAAATATTGATTTTAAGTGGTGTATGACAGTAGTGCTTGTATGGCCACCTTTTAGTAATGCAATTTCTACATATTTGGAAAAGTAGTCCACTACTAAGAGGTATTTTTGGGAATTAAAGTCGAAGAGGTCAATGCCTACTTTGTTCCATGGAAGCAATTTGAAGTCATGTGACTGAAGTGGCTCTTTGGAATTGCTACGTCTGTAGGTAAGGCAAATGTGGCATAAGTTCACATATTTATCTATGTCAGCATACATATGTGGCCAATAAACTGAATTTTTAGCTAACCTTTGACAGCTTTGTATGCCCTGATGTCCTTCATGTAATAGTTTTAGCATGTCATTTCTTAAATTTTTTGGGATAATAATGCTATTATTTTTTAACACTATGCCATTCATGATATGTATGTCAGTTTTTAATGCAAAATATGGTTTTATGCTATCTGGCAACGCTCTTTTGTGTTCAGGCCAGCCTGCATTGCAGTAGTTTATCAATAGAGACAATTCAGGATCTTGTGCAGTTTGGTCCTGAATTTCTTTGAGTTTAGCATCACTTACAGACAAAGACCTCATGATAAAATTTATATGCAAATCTATGTCAGCATCCAGATCTGTTAAAATTTGTTCTGGTAAAGCAGACCTCGACAAAGTGTCTGCTACATATAAATATTTGCCAGGCTTGTATATCACATTCAGGTTGTATGGCTGTAACCTAAGCATTATCCTTTGCAATCGTGGAGGTATATTATAGATAGGTTTGTTAAATAATGACACTATTGGCTTGTGATCAGTTTCTACAGTAGTGTGACGGCCATAGACATATTGGTGAAACTTGGTAACTCCAAATAGGATTGCTAGAAGCTCCTTTTCTATCTGGGAGTAGGACTGTTGACATTGGCTAAGAGATGCTGATGCATATGCTATAGGATTCTTGTTATGGCTGATCACAGCGCCCATGGCATCCTTGGATGAGTCAACTGACAAGATGATTTCTTTTGAATGATCATAGTAGATTAGAACAGGGGCTTTAGTTATTGCTTCTTTTAAATTGTCAAATTCTGTCTGGTGTTCGTCTGTCCAAGTCCATGAATTGTTTTTCGATAGCAAAGTCCTCAGTTGGCTGGTTTTTTGTGACAAGTTTTCAACATATGAACCTAGGTAATTAACCATGCCAAGAAACCGCTGCAATTCTGTTACATTTGTGGGAGGACACATGTTTTTAATAGCCTTAACCTTGTCGCTGTCTACTTTGACGCCATCACTACTGAATACATGACCCAAGTATTTAACCTCACTTTTGCATATATTAGACTTGTCTTTGTTGAATCTAAGGTTGATTTTCCTAGCTCTTTCTAAAACTTGTTCTAGTCTTAAATCATGTTCTTGTTTTGTACGGCCATGGATTAACAAGTCATCCATCATTACTTCAACTCCCTCAATATCACTGAATCTTTTTTTCATTTCTGAGTGAAATATTTCTGGTGCTGCATTTATGCCAAATGGCAATCTAAGGAACCTGTACCGACCTTGTGGTGTTATGAAAGTACATAATTTAGAGGATGCCTCATTAAGTTTCAGCATCCAGAAACCCTTGTTGGCGTCTAGAGTTGAAAAATATTGCGACCCAGCTAGACTAGACTTAATTTCATCAATTGTGGGGAATTGGTAATGAGGTCTCATTATGGCTTTATTTAACTTTCTAGGGTCTATACAAAGTCTCAGTTTGCCATCTTTCTTAGAGGTGAGGACAATTGAACTAACCCATTCAGTCGGTTCATCTACCTTTTTTATTATACCATCTTTCTCAAGTAATTGAAGTTCTTTTTTTAGCTCATCTTGCAAGGAGAAGGGAATTCTGCGGCATGCATCAATAGTTGGGACTGCATCAGGTTTTACAGTTAAGTTACATTCAAAATTATTTATACACCCTATTCCCTGGAAGAGGTCCTGATTATTCAAGATAAGATCTTTTTGATTATGTGACTCATTAAGTTGAATATTTTGCACTCTTTTGACTAAATCTAAATCATCACAGCTTTTACGACCAATAATATTCTTACATGGCAAATCCATGACATGAAAATTCATGTTATAGACTTTATAATTATGTATGATTTCCAATCGACATTGTCCCACACTAGGTAATACTTCTCCACTGAATGTAGAGAGCCGGTGTGCACTTTTAACAAGACACTCTAAAGGGATTTGTAGGTTGTTATATGTTGCTAATGATATTATGTTAGTGTCAGCTCCTGTATCTAAGAGAAAATCTACTTTTTTATTTTTTATTGTCAGCTGTGTCTGATAAGGGTTGACTGAGATCTGATTTGTGGAATACAAAGTGCCAAGAAAATATTCTTTAGTATTGTTATTGTCTACAAATTCTTCATCAATTTGACTTACATTCTTATAAATGAAATTATTCCTGCACACCTTTGCGAAATGATTTCTTTTGTTGCAGTTGCTGCAAATCGCCCCAATGGCTGGGCAACGTACCCGGTGTATTTCACCACAGCGTGGACATGTTTTCTGCTGCTGACGTGAAGAGCTCCCTTGCTGACGTGTTGTTGATTGTTGTCTGTATCTGGGCTGGTTAGTTTGGCTGATGGGAGGAGAGCTTCGGCTGTGTTTATTGTTTATGTAATTAACCTCTGCTTCATGCTGTGTGTTCATTATTTGAGAGTCTACCTTGGTGTTTCTTATTGTTTTGGCCAGGTTTAGTGTGTCTTCAAAAGTCTCCGGTTTCTCTATTAAGATTCTTTCTTTGATGTATTGTGCTTCCGTGTTGAGGTTCCATGAGAAGATATCTTTGAGTAAGTCGTCTTCCAGCTTTCCGAAGTTGCACTGCATGGCAATATTCTTCAGGTCTGTGGCGTATTTTTCGATAGTCTCCTCATTTCCCTGTTTTCGGTTGAATAATTTGTGCCTTTCCATTGATATGTTTGCCTTGGGAAGAAAGTAGTCTTGGAATTTAGTCATGAGTTGAATATATGTGATTGTGTCCATATCGGCTTCGAAAGAATTGAAGATGTTAAGGCCTTCGGTACCCACATTATTTAATACAATGGCGACTTTTCTTTTGTCACTGTGGCCTTCCAAGTCATTAGCCCGCATATAGATCTTTATGGCGGTGCTGAAGTTTTTCCATTCTACAGCCATATTAGGCGAGAGGAAATTTAGTTTAGGAGGCATTCCTGCCATCCCTGCGACGGAGAACGTTGGTGTTGGTGCGGCTTGTGGCTGTTCGGTAACGTTATCCGGTACCTCAATGTCCGGCATGTTTTTTTTTTTTCTGAATTTGAATTGAATCAGTGTTTTACTTACACTCTCTGTAGTTCTTTTTCTTCTGACACCATGTTAGATGGCCGAAGGTCTTCACGCAGCAGGAGTTATTATTTAAAATAAAACCAGTGGATGGATGTCGTAGCTGATCTCTATATTAATGTGTATTGCCATGGCGCGTTGGCGCGAACCACAGACTGTACACACTAGACAGATAGCGTGTAGTTTACATGACAACCACTGCATGCTATTTAGTATTCATTTTCTTAGTCTCGGTAAAACCTTCAATTGGACTCGGCGTGACTGCATCTTAATATTGGTGTCATCCGTAAATCTTCATGAATTGTATGCGTGAAGGTGTATAATAACCAGAGATCGGACAAATTTGCGTCATTGCTCGCAATAATGTGGACATGACTCCAAAATTAATCAAATATGTCAAAATACATATATTAAGAATAAGTATATCCACGGAGGTTTTATACCTATAGAACTAGAAAACTTTTTTGTCAGAAGTAATAATCATATCTAGCAGGATCGTGATTTCTTTATTATATGAAATGATTTACGAGAACGACAACTACCACTTTAATTAACATTTTGCTACTAATTTTATGCATGTGTAAATTTTTATCTCCGGGAGTTAAAATTTTATTTCGAGAAATTAATTAAATGATTAATTATTTGATTAATTTTTGAGTCATGTCCACTTTATTGCGAACGATGACGCAAATCTGTCCGATCTCTGATAATAACTGAGTTGTAGTGGTACCTGTGGTAGACGGTAATATGCAGATTTAATGCCAAGGACATTGGGATCAAAACTGTATTTTTTATTTTTACTTGAAATACACGGCTAGCTACTTATGCCACTTTTATTTACTTCGTTATGGGCATCAGATAAGGCTTTGGATCCCAGCACGAGCCAGAAAAGTCTCTTCTTTATTTATTTGAGTTGGCTAAATTGGAACTTTTTAATTATTACTTCATATTGTAGAATGGTTTCAACTAAAACCCAGCGCAGGTAACCCTAATGTTATAAAACTTTAATTGGGCCATATTTAGTGCATTGTTAACTATCGTTTATTCTATTTATTCACTAAGTTAATATTTATTTCAGTCGTAAACATTTTATACTAGCTGTTGCCCGCAACTTCGTCTGCATAGAATTCGTTTATCGCTATCCCGCAGGAACTACGCAATTTTCCAGGATAAAAAGTAGCCTATGTGTTATTCCAGACTATAATCTACCTATGTTCCAAATTTCATCCAAATCTGTCCAGCCGTTCTGGCGTTAAAGAGTAACAAACATCCAAACATTCTCACAAACTTTCACATTTATAATATTAGTAGGATAGTAGGATAGTAGGATATTAGTAGGATAGGTTTGTGTGGTCGCGTACTATCCACATTTTATAGTACAGGAAGCCAAAAGTCATTGAACAAATTTGCCAATTGGGTATTTTCCGGTAGTCATTACGATCCCCATCAGCGATAGCGTTTGCGTTGATCCCAAACCAATTTGGCCAGGGCCTCGGCAATTGACTCCAGATGCCTCGTTTTGCTCAAAACGGCTTGCTCTTGTTCCCAAATAAGCAATTTTCTACACGAGCATATGATAAGGGAAATTGAAGTGTGAAATGTAAATAAAAGCGGATTTTCTTTTACACTGGGGTGCTGGTAAAAAATTGGTGTGAATTTTTTGGCCCGTTCTAAGATTTGATCCACATGTGCAAGAGCGTTATTACAAACTTTAATCCTGCCTGTACAGAGTTTCGAAATTATTACCTTACTTTATTCAACTTCTATGGAATGCATTTAAAAAGGTACCGGTTTATTATGGAATTATGCAACGCAAGACGTCGTTCGCGCCAAAAAGTCCAACAAGTCCATTGAACTCCCTAATTGGCCTCCAGAGTGCTACCTGCGCTTCTGAGAAACGGTAACCATCGGTAATGGGATAAAAAGTGACTTTCGGGACCGACTAACGGGTGTGGTCAGAAGCCATTGTGCCTCTAACTTCATACACAGGGTGCGCCGGAATGGTATTTGAATGTTAAAAGTTTCGGACAAGATCGACTTCAGAAGTATGAAAAGATTAAGGACTACGGGTGAGTTTAGTTTCCGCTTCGTTGAAGTTACGGTGAGTTTTGCACCTGGCGTGTTTTACTAAGTACTAACATGTCTGATACCACATTGCTACATACTATATGCCGTGCAATTTAGAATATGTACTTTTTTTGGGACGACTGGGTTTTGTGGATATCGTCCGGATTTATGGAAGACGTTAATTTTATTGGAATTGGTTATAGCTAGGTAAATTATATAAGCAAAATGAAAACCTTGTCTTTCTTCCAGAGGAATACTTAATAACGTTAATTTGTAGAGTTGCTAAAATAGCGGACTGATTTTCCTAACTCCTTGATATTCGTGATTAAAATATATATTTACTAATTAGATTGTTAGTTTTGGATAGGAACCGTGAAAACTTGACAGTCGACTGATTCAGCGCGGATTGGTAAACGTTCATAATATTTATTTCAAATACAAGAAGTTGATAACTTAATTATCATAATTCGTTGCGTATAATGCTAATCTACATCTTTATCAGGTTAATAGTCATAAAATTTATCGCAAGGTTGATTATGACAATGGCTGTTTAGGTTTCACAACAGAAGCGAGGCAAATAATATGAACACACCTTTTATTTAGGACGGTTCATTTGTCTTTACATATTTGTGCGTATAATTTTTCTAGTTACAAACGTTTTATTAATGTTTAATTAAAATGGATTACAGTATTCAATGAATTATACTGGTTAATTGGTATCTACACTACAAGACGTGACTGTAACAGAGTGACATTCCGAGTAATTTTAGATCTCCTGCATCTCTATTTCGAACTAAGTTACAATTGTTTCTTTTAACAACTCTCTTGCGACAGGGAATCGGTATACGATCATTGATATCCATATGAACGTCTGAAGACAGACATTAAAACAGCTTAAAATAAGAGTGCGTTATGTATTAAATTCATATGGTGATGATCATTACAATATAGGCATGCCTTTTCGAAGGCACAGTTCCTGATTCTATGTGTATCTTCAATTTTTATACATATTTTTGGCACGTTTGCTGCGTATGGTAATTAAGATAATCACAACGCACGGCACGGCCCTGTGCGCCTTATTATTTATTATTCTTTAATCTTAACTCCATCGCTGGATTAATTATATTTGACGATGATTGACAGTATCGCCAATACCTACTGCCATATAAGGCAATCGTTTGTGTCGTTACTTTGCTGATTTTTATCTGGAACCGTAGTTTTGTCACCACGTAGCGACACGATGGTTTTAAAATAATAAAATGGTTTACAATCTTCCGCTTGTGGACTATGAATAATGAATTGAGATCTGCTGATAGCGGGTTCCATAAAATGACACCGTGACCAAAACTGTAGATCAGAAATAGCTCTGACTATAGCATCTTCCGGTAGATTTTAGTTCGATTCTCATAACCATTCCATTTTTTTAAATTTCACTTCCAACTAGGTGCAATTTCATGCGTTTGCTAATATTTAAACTATAGATCAGCACAACGATTTTGCAGTAGAGAGGTAGCAAATAGACAGGGTGACAGAGTCAATCGCACATCTGTTGGATAGATAAATACTTAGTATAGATGTGCAGGAGACCAAGGGCAAAACAAACTAAAATAAAACAACAATCCAAATTCTAGTTAATAAATATGATTTCTTGAGAACTTTTTATGACGCAACTATTATTTGATTGTTGTGGTGTTGAACACCTTCGATGAATTTAAATAGAAGCGCAAACAGCACTTGTTAACGGATGAACGGATGTCCGTGTGTCAACCATTTAGGTGCGTTTGACGTGTTTAATTAATTTCATAATTATTCACTGATTGAATTTTCGATTTACCGCTCTTTTAGTAAGTAGATAGGCATCATTGATAAATTAATTTGGCTAGAATTTTAAACGTACACTCTTACGTCCTTTGAAAGGTACTCGATCCGAACGTTTCGTGTTTTTTGCAAGTGTCGACGATATGAGGTGTTAATACCTAGATTGTTGGAAGTTTGAATGTATTGAACTCTCTTTAACTTCATTACGAAATATGACTTAGGTACATTTAAATTCAATTGCAGATGTCAAATATGCCTATCTTTTCATACCCAACGATGGTACCTATTGCTAGACCACAAGGCAACGCTGCCGGACTTTTGGAGCTTGGCCCGAGGTAGCGTCTTCGGGGAAGTCTTCCATTTTAGATTTCTGTCCTTAATGCTTATTTCTTCATGGTGTAATATTTAATTAAATTTTTGCTTGTTTGGTTTCTGTCTATTAAGTGTGATGCTTGTTATTTTTTAATAATACACGTAACTAACTGGTAGCTAAACTACTCTCACGTTGCGGCCATGTTTATAACTTGTTTGTTTTGACGTCAGAGGTGTAAAGGCGATATTCTACGAAATACTAGGTTCTAGAAACTGCCGAGACTAGAAACTAGGTCACAGTACACCGGTTAAGATCAATCGATGGACGGAGTGACGACACGAGCTTCTTTCTTGTCATACATCCTTCGACGTATCTTGTTTTTGGTTATTATGGGCAGGTTGTTTGTAACATCATTTCCATTTGAATCGTGACCTACTGTAGCACGTTTATAAAAAAATATAATGATTTTCCTTATCAAGCGACGCTATTATGTATAACATCCATACCTACACGGGGAAAAGGTGCTTGGAAATGAAGGTTTGTGGACAGCAAAATGTATTTTTAGTGTTGTAAAGTATTAACAAATCGACAAATTACTTTAAAGTACCTTCGTATCTTAGGTGACGTGTAATATGTACTTACCAACAACTAATTAGCTATAGGACTTGCACGATCGATGCACGAAACACCTGCATGAACTGTGATTATTTGCGTTTGGCATATTTAGCGTTTTTTTTTTACTTTTTACTTATAACGATTCCAACTCATGCTTAAGTTTGATTCAGTAAAGTCCAAAAACGATGATTAAAATTAGTCTTTTACAAAAAATAAAGTAAAAAAGAATAATTACAGAATTGAGTCGTCACTTATAGTCAGAGATCGGACAAATTTGCGTCATTGCTCGCAATAATGTGGACAGGACTCAAAAATTAATCAAATAATTAATCATTTAATTTATTTCTCGAAATAAAATTTGAACTCCCGGAGATAAAAATGTACACATTAATTTTGGAGTCATGTCCACATTATTGCGAGCAATGACGCAAATTTGTCCGATCTTTGCTTATAGTAGAAAGTTCTCAACTTTCGGAAACACTTGGAGAAATTAACACAGAGTTAAAATAAAAACGTGCCAGCAGAATTGCTAATTTGACTGTGACATACTGTTGCGCATCTCAGGTTTTTGGGCAGAGAACACGCGAGTAGGCCAAGGATAAAGGTCAGTAACACGTAGCGTAACAGGCAGAGGAATTTTGTCACAGTGCCTTAGGTCCCTCTACTGCAGGCGTTCCGTAACTTATTTATTGTGCGCCCCCTTTTTAGGAAAAACAATCCGCGCCTGCCTAGGCCTGACAGATAATTTTAGGTTAGGCACTATCAGAATATAAAGACGGAAAAACATTGTTCAAACATCAAAAGATTTTAAATGGACCTACTGCGTACTTAGAGCGCAAAGGAGGGTAATGTGTAAATAAGGTCTTTGATCGGACTAGAGGCCCACGCTCCCCTTTGCAGCCGGGCTACTCCGAAACTCGATTTTTGAAGTTCGTGTCGTACCGTCCCTCTCGTTCTTAAATTAATGACTATTAGTGTGAGCGGTACGGCACCATTTCGAACTTAGAACTTAGAGCATCGAATTTCGCTGTATGAGGTCAGGGCCTTACCATGACGTCTTAATGCGATTCAATTTCGAACCAAAGTTGGATCACTAAAACGTAAAGTTGAATCGGAATCGAAATGCAATGAGACGTCATGTTAAGGCGCCTGGTTACCAAGACGTCTTAATACGATTCAATTCCGAGTCAGTTCAGGTTTTAGCTGTCATTTTTAGTATGGATCTGACATCTGACAGCGAGCGAACCTAAACTAAGTCGGAATTGAATCGCATTAAGGCCCTGACCTTATACAGCGAAACTCGATGTTCTAAGTTCTAAGTTCGAAATGGTGCCGTTCCGCTCACACTAATAGTCATTAATTTGAGAGTGAAAGGGATAGTAAAACATAAATTTCGAAAATCGAGTGCCATGCTTTAGTGTAAGTTCTTGACACAACAAATCTCCGGGAAAGCGTTCACGCGTCGGCAATTTGACACTTAAACGGACACGTCGAGACGTTTTCTGCTACAAGGTTGCACGGAGGGCTTAGTATACTTCACTTGGGTATTAGATACTTTACTTGTACAATGAAATGGTTACTTTCTACAACTAAAAAGAAACAATGTATATTTGTCTCTATTCAACGTGTTTTTGACTTTGTAATTTTCTCGCCCGCTGATTTCCTTACCTTTGGCCACTGACACAAATAAGACGGTGTTAAACTGTGGTGTTAAAGGTTTATGTTATGGGGTAAAGGTTTAGGTGACATCTTTATGTCTGCATGTTTGTGGTTTTGTGCATCGTTCTGTGACATTTCAACTGATTTAGATGCTGCTGAATTCTTATATAAGTTAAATCGAAATCGATCGATCCGTTTTCATAGGATATCGTTCAACACACCGTGAACAAATAAAATAACTTTTAGCGCTACGGAGTTCGGGGTTTTTCCTCGACGCCCGAGTATTCTTGACATAAACTTCACTGAGCTCAACGACTATTCCAGAATAGCCAACGCCCAAGGCGGAAGTAAAGCATAACTTTATCCCTTTCTAACGATCCCAGTGCGATAAGGATGGGTTTTTTATCTCTTTCATAACTAGCTAGCTAATCCTTCTGACGTAATAACAGCGCCTTCATCTGATTAATTAACGGCACATTTATTCCAAGAACAAGGCATTCTAAAAAGTTATACCGTCTCTACTTATTACAGTTTGTTGACATAACGACTGTTATCTGTTTTTCAGGCTTTATCAGTTACGGAATTAGCTCGAGTCTGCCTGAAGTTGCTTCTTCCACGGTGTCAGAGGCTTTGTTATGCAAATAAGTTAGAATATATACTGCCTGTTGACAGGATGTTGCGAACGAAGTGACCGTAAAGAAATTAATTAAAACAGGCTTTACTTTTCGGAAGTCCATATCTACAAACTATTAAATCTAAAACCACTGCTACTTACTACCAAAACTACTAACCAACCACTACTAAAACAAGTGGCCCATTTGTGCAAGGTAGGTAATTGGTTTAACGTAGTGGATGGATGACCTGTAGGCTTATTATGTAACTGCTCGCAATCGCCATCGTATTCATTTTGACAGTAACGTTCTTGTATGAATGTGACGGCTAGCTGATTCCGATGCCAATTGTCAGCCCATACATGAACTGTCAAAATGAAAACGATGGCAATTGCGAGCGAGTTAGACAATAAGCCTACGGGTGAAAGTCGCGGGTTCACGGTGGATGCGAGCTGCTTCCAACTGAGGCAATTGGAGGTCAATGGGGGAAGGGCTATGTCCAACAGTGGACGTCCTATGATGATGATGATGATGAATTGGTTTTAATCAATAAAATTAATTTTATTAGTCTTATAATGTTGGCATACAAAAACAATTTCGGTTCACGCTTTGCACGGGTGCAATGTAGATACTAACACCTAAACCTTACTCATAAACCACTCCGTCTACTGGGGAAAGCGTGAAAAACCGTCCAGGAGTTTTTGAGTTTATTATAAATAAACAGACAGACAGAACTTTGTTTTATAGTATGTAATGATAAATATTTTAAAATACGCAACGTCTTAACCTAGATTTTATTTTGACTGACAAATTGTAATTTGTAAACGTTCACGTTTATAGGGTGAAAACCGTTATCACTATATGTAGGTATATGAAAAGTTTAGTTTTCGTTTGTACTGCACTTAAGTAAGAAGCGAATCTTCACTTCACACAAATCATATTTATCCCTTGAGTAAAACAGTGCCAACTACAACACCTCAAAAGTGTCTTCCAGGGATCATTCTCGTATTAATTTGATCTCTATAAATTTTGGGCCGTACACATATATTTAGACTACATTTGACATTAAATGAATAATTAAATTAATAATTCATCTGTACAACTTAAAATCAAAACATTTAATATCCCAAGAAAAACCCAAGCACTGCAGCGCTCTGAAGTGGTGACTCTACATTTTATTTCTCTTTTATAAGGAGCGTGATCAAATTAAAAGTTTTTATCAAAGTGAAGCCGAGGTAGTAAGTTCCTTAACAAAAGTTTTTACGTACGCTATAAACATTCCTAGGAAACCAATCTTCACTTTAAAGAAGCATCTTTTTTGTTCCGTTAAGTATAATTCTACAGAAAGCTCATCATTAAAACCTTTACTCTGCGTTATTGTTCTTAACGCACCTGCAGTGGCGTGGCGTCCAGAGAACTCGATTCCCACCGGCTTGCCTATTTTAAGGCAGTTGGGCACTTTTATTGTGCAGATTTAGAGGAAAATGCTAGTTAAATTCCCTTCAGCTTGCCTTCTGATATGCTGGACGCCACGCCACTGCGCCCCTGTGTAATGAGAATAAGAACTTTCTACTAACTTACTTTTTTTTTGCTTTTCGAGCTTCAGGACTTTATTTTTCAACTAGATCCTAAATCTACCCACTTGGAAAAATTTTATGTGGTAAATTCTGTCATAATTTACATGATTTTTGTGAAACTTTAACCATTTACGCATCGCACGCAACGGAAGCTCTCAAAAGAAATAATTTCCCCCCGTTTCCGCAACATTTTCCATTACTCTGCTCCTACTGGTCATAGCGTAATGGCAAATAGCTTATAGCCTTTCTTGATAGATGGTCTATCTAACACTAACATGATTTTTAAAATCAGGTCAGTCGCTCCCGATATTAGCGCGGTCAACCAAACAAACTCCTTCGCTTTATACTTTACGCAGTTTATTTTTATTTTCTTTAAAAGGAAAAAACAGACACAGACAATTATAAAAAAACTATTAGGAACGTAACATAGCTTCTACCCTAAACTAATTCCCACAAAGAGTTTGTGCAGTTACATGATCGAGAGCAGAAAAAAAATCTGAGGTAATTAAGATTAACCGTGAATCATTCAATAATCCCTACTAATATTATAAATGTGAAAGTAACTCTGTCTGTCTGTCTGTTACCTTTTCACGCTTAAACCGTTCGACCGATTTAGTTGAAATTTGGTATATAGATAATTTGAGTCCCGAGGAAGGACATAGGATAGTTTCTGTCCCGGAAAATTGCATAGTTCCCGCGGGATAGCGATAAGCGAAGCGAATTCTACGCAGACGAAGTCGCGGGCAACAGCTATATTTATATATGTTTCTTCTTAGTGGTTGGTTTCCTATGACACTACAACAATATCAAGTAGAAAGCATTTTACGATTTGAATTAGCTTTTACTGCGAATCAAAGCTTCCGTTGAAGAGAAACATGAAACCGTCTGTATTAATTGTCATCGTAAAAACTCTGACCGTGAAGTTGATCACTCAATGGATTAAAGTCGAGGTTATGGACATAGCTAGTGCTAAGAATATTTCAATCGTGGAATATCCAAATAATTTAGGGTAAAATGCGGAGAATATTTGCATGCTTGCCGGTAATGTTACGTAGAGCCGAGACGTTACTTTAATCTCGCAGTGGTAGCATCACGGGCAGAGAAAATTGCCTGTTAAGAGAACTAGCACATGTGGGTCATAATCACAACGAATTTTGTAGGTAGGAAGCCTAAGGTTGACTAACACTAAACGGAGAGATATCCTTGTTTGTGTTACGTAAGAATGTAAGATTCCAACCTAACTTTTCATCTTTTGTCAACAAAATAAAAGTTATCCATAGATAATGTTTGTGTGTTGAGGGGGTAATTTCTGGATCACCTCTGGATCTTCTGGACCGATTTTGAAAATTCTTTTACCAACAGAAAGCCACATTATTTGTGAGTGTCGTAGGCTATATTTTATCCTGCGCAGACGAAGTCACGGGCAACAGCAAGTTTCATGAATAGAGCAAAATACCTAGTATCACATACATGATGCAGTTATGGATTTTTATTTTCAGTGACAAAAATTGTTTTAGTGACTATAAGTAAAGTTTATGGTCATACTAGGTTAAATTAATGAAGCTCATTTTAAAAAAACCGGTCAAGTGCAAGTCGGACTCGCGCACCGAGGGTTCCGTATCATTATCTATAAATATCTAAAACCAGTGTAAGCAGAGCCCTGTTCCAAAGCAAAATGTACGCAGTGTGGGGTTACTTTATATTCGTCACTGCTATATACAGACATACATACACATTTACGGTTTTCGCAATTATTCTTTAATCTGTGCTATAAGACCTACCTTCATACCAAATTTCAAGATTCTGCGTTCACGGGAACTACCTTGTAGGTTTTGATTCCCTTGAGCAGGGGTTCCCAACCTATTACCCTATGCGCCTCCCTCAAGTTTATGCTAAAATACTACGCCCCCCTTGTCCCAACTCAAGTACGATGGAAATGAAACAAACGATCTACAACATACTATTAATGATTAGCGAGAACATTGTGCTTGCACTTTATTAATAAATTTTAATAAATACCTAAGAGCGTCGCGCCCCCCGTTGGATTACCCTACGCCCCCCAAGGGGGGCGCGCCCCACTGGTTGGGAACTCCTGCCCTTGAGAGTTGAAAATTTGCGGAAATTTGCGGCATAAACGGCTGTATCTTTTGATTGCGTTGGCTTAGAAGTTTGATTTTTTCACAGCTTCAAGGGACAGTAGACCTGAGTAATTGATATAAATTTCAGCTTCATACCTCCACGCGTTCCTGAGAAAAAGGGTCTTGACAGACGGACGGACGGACGGACAGACAGACGGACAACAAAGTGATCCTATAAGGGTTCCGTTTTTTCCTTTTGAGGTACGGAACCCTAAAAAGTATGTTGTGAACAAAAGTCTAATTCACAGTTGAGGGTTTTGATGATTCAGACGATTTTAAAACAGGATTTAACAGAAAATGTTGTCAGAGATTAGAGGCTGTAAAATGTTAGTTTACTAATCCCTTTAATAACAGTTATCGCGATTAAGGCACGACGTTCTATTTGTCGCGAGCATTCATTAAATCTCAGAGAACTTGAATTTTTTAGCTTTGTCTTTATAATTTTCTGGGCTATAGTTGACAGAATATGGATTTTAATCGGGCGTAAAGAAATTTGTAAGTAATAGTACATTACTGCAAAGGCCGGGAAGTAAGGGGTTGCAGGCCGAGTAAGTTTGACGGCCGAGTGGTACACGAGGCCGGCATGGTACGAGGCCGGCAACCCCTGTCCCGGCCGAGGCTTGTATAGTGCTTTTCTCAAACATGCAATGAAATAAATAAAAAACTTCAAAAAAACAGTATTTATTTGTAAGGCAACTAAAATCTAAACTAGTAAAACAAAATTTCATGGCATTGTATTCAATGCTTTATAATTACAATAATTAAAAAAAAACGACACTTGTCAAATGTGACGACTGAGACCTACCCTGTTTACATTTGATACATTTCTTTGTCACTATTTTCGTCGGAACTCATATTTAAAATTTATCAAAATCAACAATGAAGAAAAGATTAGTGTTTTTTTATTTTCCCACCAAAATGTGTTTTTTTTTTAATGTACGTTTCGTTTTACGCTGATTGTGCTGACGTTTACACCGCTGATATTAAGATGACAATGAAATGAGATTTAAATATTTCTGTACCTAGTTAGGTTTCAATTTAAAAATAATCTTATTATGTTAATTATGTTTAGTTTTTTATGTAATTTTTGATTTTATGTAATTAAAATTGCAAAGAAAGCAAATATTGCTTATGTTTTTTTTAAAGCTGAATATCATGATGCCATGGACCTATAAAGACTTGGCTGGTATTTTCTCAAAGATGCAATGAAATGTTAACCTTACGTTCCAAATAATAGGCCGGGACGTATCACGTCGCGGGCGCGGTTAGACAAGTGGTATGTAATGGATTTTCATACAAAATGGCAGGCCTAGGCCTGCAAAGCGATCGTCTATTGTTTCATGTGCCACAGCATCATGACGTTTAGTTTATAGGTCATTTTTATTATTATTCATCCCTTTTGGGGTAGGCAAAGGAAACAGGGTCCATACAGCCAAGTCTTTATTGGTCAATGGCATCATGATATTCAGCTTTAAAAAAAACATAAGCAATATTTGCTTTCTTTGCAATTTTAATTACATAAAAACAAAAATTACATAAAAAACGATACATAATTAACATATAAGATTAATTTTAAATTGAAACCTAACTAGGTACAGAAATATTTAAATCTCATTTCATTGTCATCTTAATATCAGCGGTGTAAACGTCAGCACAATCAGCGTAAAACGAAACGTACATTAAAAAAAAAACACATTTTGGTGGGAAAATAGAAAAACACTAATCTTTTGTTCATTGTTGATTTTGATAAATTTTAAATATGAGTTCCGACGAAAATAGTGACAGAGAAATGTATCAAATTTAAACAGGGTAGGTCTCAGTCGTCACAATTGACAAGTGTCGTTTTTTTTGTTAATTATTGTAATTATAAAGCATTGACTACAATGCCATGAAATTTTGTTTTACTGGTTTAGATTTTAGTTGCCTTACAAATAAATACTGTTTTTTTGAAGTTTTTTATTTATTTCATTGCATGTTTGAGAAAAGCACTATACAAGCCTCGGCCGGGACAGGGGTTGCCGGCCTCGTACCATGCCGGCCTCGTGTACCACTCGGCCGTCAAACTTACTCAGCGTGCAACCCCTTACTTCCCGGCCTTTGCAGTAATGTACTATTATTATTTGTGCTTTGGTCGCGCCAACGTCTCCTTTTACTTTCGGCAATATTTCTTGGATATTCTTTCTGGTCTACACAGTAAAATATTACAAAGTAACAATTCGTAGACAGTCTTTTGTACCTACCGCTAAGAAAAGAAGATACATAATAAAAGAAAATAACGTTAAACTACCTACATTCAATCTACCTATCATATTATGTAACACCCGTGTACCTAAATGAACGTAACTTAAAATGTACATGAAAAACCAAAGTTATTTTATTTCCGACGAGGTTTGAGTTAATCTCTAGATCTCTGTTTTGTTCACGGAAAATGAATCTGCTGGCGTCTGTGAAATCATGGCTTATTTGGAGATAAAAACATCGAATTAAAATTGACAGGGTAGTACTGCATACTTATTTGTTTAAGAGCTTCTGTTTAATAGCACCTGCCGTTATTATAGTATTACGTTGGCTGATCAGATTATTATCATTAACTCTATGATAAGCTGAAAAGTATGGTAGAGTCATTCGGGGTAACAGCACGCGGTGGGTAAAAGTACGCGGTGGTCTGATCTCCGACAGGGGTGAGGGGGCCGAGGTCTGTGTTTGTAAAACAGAGTGGCGCTACTGTCGCCGTTTAGGAGCCACGGGCCGCGCCGACGCAATCTTAGCACTGGTCGCGACACGTCGCCGAATACTTGTAGCACGCTTATTTCGTTTAATTTTTGAGCCACGGAAAAGTGTGCTGTAGTTAAATAGATAGCTCTGTGCCAGTAAGTATACTATATTTCTATTGTTCATTTAATGTAGTTTTTATGTAAGTTTATCATATTCGTAAAAAGTATTTAACGTGTGTGTTGTGACTGATTATTTGGTATATTTGCCGATTGGGGTAAGAGTACGAGATTAATAGTACGCACGCGTACGTTACCCCCGTTGCGTACTTATACCCCAAATGAAATAAAAATATCAAAAATTGTTCAATCTTTCAAAATACACCAAAATGCCGAGAAATTACATAAGGAAGGCCCCTCAGCGGACCCTCATCTCAGATGACCAAATAATGAAGGCGAACACATCGGGTCAAGAGTACGCATTGGAAAAGTTTTCAGTTAAGCCTATGTAGGGCTAAAACTAATTAAACTTGATGGAAAATTTTCTTAAATAGTGAAAATTTATTGAATATTCTACAGATTTAATATCATAACATGCCAATTATATGATTCTTTATAGGTCTGGGAGGCCATCAAAAAAAAAATGCGTGCTCTTGACCCGAATGACTGCGTACGTTTACCCCGCGTGCGTAACTTTACCCTAAGACTTGCGTAATTTTACCCACACATCGGGTCAAGAGTACGCATTGGAAAAGTTTCCAGTTAAGCCTATGTAGGGCTAAAACTAATTAATCTTGATGGAAAATTTTCTTAAATAGTGAAAATTTATTGAATATTCTACAGATTTAATATCATAACATGCCAATTATATAATTCTTTATAGGTCTGGGAGGCCATCAAAAAAAAAGTGCGTGCTCTTGACCCGAATGACTCTACTTGTCTGCTCATTCTAGAGTGAATATTATCATAGGAGTAGATAATGTTTAAAGGGAACATGAATACTATCAAATAAAATCGTGTTCAGAAAAATGTAACAACTAATTGATACAAGATAACGTGAGATTATTTTAATTTATATCTGATAAAATAGTTGATTAAAACGATATTTGAATAATCGTCACCTGTATTGGATAGGTATTTAGAAGAATTGCATATTATTAAAAATTTTATGTTTTTTTTATATGTTTGCAACATGTATTTTGTAAATGATTACAAAAGTATTAATTAAAATATAAACTAAGGCTACCTTAACATAATTTAGTAAAATAAAACTTAGGTTAAAAATTTAAAAATAAATTTGGACCCTTAGGTAGGGTCCCCATCACGCAGGCAGCATTCCCGCGTTGTATCGCAATTGCGAGTCTTTGTGCGAGAAAGCTGCCCGCGTGAGGGTCGTCTGTTAATACGTAGGTATAGGTACTTACGTATACATCGTCTGTTATTTAATGAATGCTATCCGATAGGTACTTATTTCATTTGAAGGTGTGAACAAAGACTCATGCAGAGTTGGTGTGTCACAGTTTTTCACCAAATATCGTTAACATCAGATTCATTGATCTAATCTTGTTGTAATAGTACATGTCTTGTATTTTACAAGATCTACAATGGGGATCTACAATGGGGATTGGTACACCATAAGTTCTTTTGAGAGGCGATTGTACCACATTTTGCAAAGCTGGCCACGTGCCAATTGTCTCAAAGGTCGCTTTTAATATAAATAAAAAAATATATAAGTTTTAAAAATTTCTTACTGGGAATTCTAGGAAACTTTAAACTGTTACAAATACCATATATCGGTTTTGATCGAAACTAAAATATAATTTAAATTTCGGTTTCCAAGATCAATTCCGAATGAATTCTCGAACTCATTTTGATCCCTACATGTTTTTAGCCAGCATAGTTTCGGTGGAATACTAATACAACAACAAAATTACGTCCATGCTGGTCTGGGAGCAAGAAAAAAACATAGAATGTACCAGTTGCTTGTCTACCCGCGCAGATGGTAAAAGCCCATCGAGGGAATGAGCGAAAATCATAGGAATCATGTTTTAGGCGATGAGGCTAGCCGATCACTATTTTGATTCCATTTTCCACTTATACGCCCACAATCTTGCTAAATGTGGCCTGTAGGTACCTGTTACCTTAGGCTCTGTCTAACCCGTAAGGGATGGAGACGTGATAGATGTATGTATTTATGTACTAATACAACATCCTGAAATCCCTACTACCCCTACCTATAGGCGGACACAAACAGTTTTGTGTCTTCTTGATTTGCTTGATCAGTAATTTCCGCTCAGCGTGAATAAACGAAAGAGGATTCAGATGTTCTGATAAAATATGCTATAACTACATATTTAGGTAATACTGAAGATACAGTAATATAAATTTTACAACTCTTCCCTTTATTCATAAACGCTTATGTTACCTTGCCATTCGTTTGTTTTATATGTTACGTTTGCTTAGATGCAGATCAGAAAAAGGATTTCTTACGAATGAGGGGGGTTTGTCATTGATCCTATATAATTTCTTCTACTAGCTGCTGCCCTCAGCTAGCTGCTGCTGTCTCGCAGTTTACCGTGATAATATATAGCCCTTGTAGACAGTGTTGCAATCTATTAGTTTTTTTTTATCTGAGTTTCAATTCAGGAAATGACATCACACGAAAATACTGCAGCTCAAATTAATATTGCGACTAGTCGACAAGACTTGTTAGAGCTGTTTTTCTTTTACTAAACACAGACACAGGTAGAAATATTACCTCAATGTACGTTACTACGGTCACTCTGACAACACAGGTACGAAATAATAAATTAAAAAAATATTAGTTAATTCCCTATGCTAGTGTTTTGTAGCAATTAAACCCTTCGTGTGAAATTCCACATGCACTTGGCCCCTTTTTTATCAGTTTGACCACTTTGTGATGGTACTAAGGTCCACAACCTACAACTCTACAGCAAATACCATTAATAATAAAAATGTTTTCCTCAATCTATAGCCAAAGGATCTTCGCGGAAAACCTTGGATTTTTTGCGGTTATTAACGGTATAAATTATTAGTGATGCAATTTAATGAAATGGCATTGTAGTAGGTACCTAATATAAACGTTGTGCAGGTGTTTCTAACTAAGACAATATCACAAATACAACGACTTGCTGAGCTACTCGTGTTGTAATAAAACCTAAAAACACTCAGGTGACACAATTTTTGCATAAAAGATAAAACGTCCGCGTGTGCAGGCTACGTTCGCATTTCTGCGATAATTCAGCGAAACACGCAGTTCGTTTGCAACTTCCAAAATTCACAGACAGGTGTAAAAATTCAAAGTTTGTTCATTGCATTTGTTACCCAAACTCAGCAGTTTTTCCTAAGTTTAATCTTAATCAACAAACGCGTGTATTATCTTTTACCATTTTTTTATTCCATAAATATGCCACAAGTTTCACGGACAGTATTCGTATTTATTGCAACGATACACCACAGAAGCCAATTCAATTCACATTGATCACGGGGCACTCACCATGATTAAAGTTAACACGCGATCGCGTCTTGGGCACGCATGCGCCTCACTCAGCGTTCAGCACGCAACTGCGCGCGTTTCGATCAAGCTGCGCGAGCGCATCTCCATTGATAATGATAACGCATTTCCCGCCGAACCGTGGCTTATCCACCACGCTATTTCCACCAAATAATGTGTTGAACTACCTTTGTCAGACTCTCACTTAACTTGAAAAGAGGTAGGTACTGGCATATGCAACATTTCCAATTGTGCTAGTTAGTTGCGTGCCTGACAATCTATTCTTTTTTCAATTATTGTATCTGGAATCGTTTATTTGCATAGCTGAATGATGATATGTCATTTTCATGTCTAATGTATGTAGTTAGGTAAGTAATAAGCTATGATAAGGCCAAAGAATGGATGAGTATGATAGTTTTAATAAAATCACAAATATAACTGGACATTGTTCTTTTAATTATTTCATGTATTTTAATTGGATGATCCTTGTTTGGTGACATCCATATAGCTATAACGACCCTGAGTGGAGAACCTATGTAAATGTAATTTTTTATTTGTTGCTTCTTTATTATTTTATACAATTTCAATATTTTGTGACATTCAATTAATTTTTAATTTTTTTTTATACTAGCTTCTGCCCGCGACTTCGTCTGCGTAGAATTATACATAAAAACCTTCCTCTTGAATCACTCTATCTATTAAAAAAACCGCATCAAAATCCGTTCCGTAGTGTTGAAGATATAAGCATACATAGGGACATAGGGACATAAGGACAGAAAAAGCGACTTTATTTTAAACTATGTAGTGATGTATAATTTTTGACGATTTCAATATACCTAAGTTCTCGTAACTTGACATTGTACAATTTATGATGTAATTTTATATTGAATGAATAAATAATCTATATATCTAATCTAACTACTTACATACAAGTGACACTCGTAAGAAGTACAATAATCAGTGAAGTGAAGTCAAAAGAATAATAAACCACAAATAGTATCAAAACACGAAAGAGCTCGCAGCACTATGAAAGAAAGAAAATAATATCCTCTGGATATTTTTAAAGTACGATTTTGATGACTACTTGTATGTATTGTCATCTAATCTTGCATACCATGTTAATGCTCTGATGTAGGTTTATGTAGGTAACAGTTTTTTCTGGTAATTAAATCAATAAATAATAAATTTTAGTTGCATTGTTTGCATTAATAAATACTTCGTTACAGGTTTGTATTTTGTGCAAGCTCATACGTTATTCATGTCATACACAGCTACATTATAATTAAAAGAGTAATCGAAGCGAAATTCATAAATTGGTAATACATAATACTGTTGTGGTTTATTTTACGTACGAATTTTGCAACATAAAACGTGCATTCGGCTCTGTTTTAATAAATCCCTTTGCAACTCTGAAAATGAATTGCGCACCGGTAAATGACTAGTTGATTACGAAGAGCGGCCCGTTTTTAATTAGGTACAGTTCTACTAGCAACGGTCATTATTACAAAATTTAATATTGACCTCCAAATAAAACATTTATTTGAGTTGGTGACAAAATCGAACCCTGTAAAGATTCTGAAAGGATTATTACTACAAAACACACTTAACACTTTTAGAATAGTAATATTACTTAATTAAGAATCCGGTGACTGGCTTCGTTCATACTCCCCAATAACTTCCTGGAGCCCGAAACATTGCGCATAGCGGTTGGGCTGAGACTAGGCGTTGCCCTGTGTTTACCTCATTGTAACCCCTGTGGTGCTGATGTTGAGATGTTGACCAAAAGGGACAACACGGACTTTCGTGCCGAAGGAGCGCTTTTCACGTCATGCAGCGCTCAACGACATTATCCACCGGTCACTTGCCACCCCGAACGTTCCAGCAATTTTGGAGCCTAGGCCGGACGGAATGTCGAACAAATGTTTGGAGGATGGGTCGGGTTCTGGTTTGGGACGCGACTTGAGTCGACAACCCAGCCCCTTCACACCTCCATTTTTTAGTATAACGTGTTTATGTTAGCTTTAGCATATGATGAAATAAATAATTGCAATGAATGGCATCGTGGCACTCAAGCTCTACGGTCGACTGTTCGCTCGCGCTTCACGATAAATGTAATCAACTCCAAAAAAATCCTCTCTTTCGTTGGAAAACCAATTCCACGTATGGATCATGCCATCAAATTACTTTCTGGTATTTTTCAATAAATGTTTTTATCCTTTATTAAAGCACTGGCGGATATTTCTTTGTCCTATCCAATAGCCTGATTGCAATGGATGTATTTCTGCGAAAAAGCAAATTCCATTTGAATAGCCAACAGGTAAAAGTCCACAGTCAGCACCAGAAATTGATGTGTTCGAAGAACTCAAAATAAACTACACACTCTTATTACCTTTGCGACAGAGTCGTGTGTGGATTATTTTGAGCTCTTCGACTGTTTATCAACTTCTGATGCTCTACGTATATATGAACTTAAAGTTATTGAGCGTTTTTATATTTGGTGTGGGGCCGGTTCGAAGTTAGGGCGCATGCTATTACAAATCATACATGTCTTAAAAATAATCCGGAATGCTTCTGCTTCTTCGGCGGGTGGTTCGGTTAATCAGGTAAACCATGCGATTTTCCAAGATGAAAACAACCCGCCCTTCCTCAGGACTTAAACAATCTCTTTACCAAATTCCAACCAAATTTGTTTAGCGATTTAAGCTGGAACGATATGGAAAGGGGAACAGATGGAAAGATACTCTTTCGAATTTTAATTATAGTAGTATTGATTTTAGATTATGAAACGTGTTCGGTTGCACAAACTACGTGAATTCTGCGAATCTAGAGAGTTAATACGTAAATCTCAAAGTAATGCATGGCTTGAGGCACTTTCAAACCGGAAAATCGAATAATTGGAAGCAAAATAATAAATGAATGGGCGAAAATCTTAGGAATCATGTTATAGGCGATGCGGCTAGCAACCCATCACTATATTGATTCCCCCTGCCACCTATACGCCCACAATCATGCTGAACGTGGCCTTTAGGTCTTGTTACCTTAGGCTCTGTCCACCCCGTAAGGGATGAAGACGTGATATATTTATGTATGTATCCTCTTAAACACCGACTAGCACGCGTGTGTTTCTGGAACTAATTTAAATATTAAATGACGGCATTTGGTTACTTTGTTCGTACTTGAATTAAGACATTGTTCTCCAAGGACAAACTTTTGAGATTCAAACTCGGAACTAAGTAATACTTAGTTTGCAAAACGATCCAACTCGTCCTAGACTTGATATAAATCCCCATGGATTAAAGTTGCAACTAGGTTTTAGTTGGAGCTAAGTCTTGATGGATTGGAGACATTTAATCCTTCTGTAAGCTTAAATGGTCTCCGGAAACAGTATTGATCAACACCAGTTAGGTGTAACACATGTTGTTTGCTATTAATAACCCCCCGGGACTTAACCACGCCATTGCCTTAACTTAAAATCTGCTTTTATAAAAATACAAAAATATATCTTCAGACCACGTGCACTAGTAGTCGACACTGCCAATTTTTGAGTTAAGCCCTGGTGCCAGATTTCACAAGATACTATTAAATAAATAAAGAAATATTAGGGAACAATTCACACACAATGACCTAGTCCCAAAGTAAGCGCTATTAAGGCTTGTATTACGGGTACTAGACAACGATATACATACTTATTCGCTACCATTATGTCAACGATGTGCTCACGTGCATTCATTGTGCGCGAGGTTTCACCGCTAAGATCGGCTACAAGCCATCTTCGGGCGCACGAGTGTCATACTAGCTAGGAGTCGAAGTGGTCACTATGGCCGAAATCGGTCGGAAGGATCATCATCATCATACGTACGTATATAGAGAAATACATACTTAAATAGATAGATACATCCATGACTCAGGAACAAATATTCGTGCTCATTACACAATGCTCTTACCAGAATTCAAACCCGGGATGCTTGCTTCGCAGGCAGAGTCACTACCAACTAAGATAACGTCGTATAAACCTCTTGTAACGGCAGAATGTTATTATTATAGAACCTATAGCGTTAAGTAGAGCGCTTTTTCAACAATAGCAGCAGTGCCTCATTTTCTTGTATTATAAATTGCTATCCAACTAGAATATGGAAATATCTAAGTGTGCTCGAGGTAGTGGTCTATTACAGAATTCCGAACTCACGTTGTTCCTGCTGTCCAAACATTTGACTAACGCGTAGTGAGTTTGGACACCTTTCTAAGTCAACGGTCTCCGAAACAATTTTATGAGCACGTTCCTAATTGTACCATTTCAACTGTACACTGTTTAAAGTAGGCATATCAATTGGTTGCAGTATAAAGTGTAGATACGTATATTTTAATGATTTCTTCCATGCTGGTCTGGGAGTAAAGAAAAAACATATAATGTCCCAGTTGCTTCTCTTCCCACGCAGATGGTAAAAGCCTGTCGAGGGAATAGGCGTCGCCTAGCAACCCATCACTATTTTGATTCACCTTTCCACCTATACGCCCACAATCATCCTAAACGTGGCCTTCGGATCTTGTTACCTTAGACATAACCATATTTATATATTTATATTTAGATACTAGCTGTTACCCGCGGCTTCGCGCCCGTACCAGTTTCTTTTCAAAATATTGTTACATAAGAACCCTCTCCTGACAATAACAAACAACAAAAAAGAATTGGCGAAATTGGTCCAGCCGCGTGATGCCGTGACCAAGAGAAATAGGGATTCATGTATATATCGGATTGCCGGGCGAGTCACCCGTCGACATGGTCGACGCGGTAGTAAATAAGCACTGCTTTATAATAATCACGCAACAATTTATTATTTTAACCAACGATTCGTTACTAGTCTACACGGATTACTCTAATTAAAGGGGATGCAAATCAGAGCTAACGGGTTTTGCACATTGCTCACTTGTCAGCTGTCCAACTCTGAATGACCTGACGTCTCACTATCAATATGCGAACCCCGTTCGAGTGTCGTCACTCGCTCTAATAAAATCTACCCACTATGACAAAACAATACTGCCTTCATTTAAAAAGATTACATAGAAAGATCTCATAATCAATTAAATCTAATTTTGCAATAATCTGCACTATTTAATGTGACGCGCCGTTATATATATATATATTATGTATATAGATTTGTATTTATATTTGAACACGCGCATTTAATATGGTCAGATCATGTTCTTTTCTAAATTGGTTGTTATTATTAAACATTGATTGATGTCGAAATAAGAAGGTCTCTATACCATAAAGTTATTTTTTTTGTACCAACTTCAACATGCTAAGTCATGTTTGCTCTGCATAGCTCGTCCTCTATTTATCTCCTTTTTAGAGTTCTGTACCTTAAAAGCAAAAATGGAACCCCAATAGAATCACCTCGCTGTCTGTCTGTGGAGACTATTCTTGTTGGCTACTGGCTGGTTCGCTGCCTATTTTAGTTTTGATGCGGATCAATGTATTTAGCTTCAGTCTGCCTTGTGCTGCCACTGAGTTCGAGATACTGTCATATACTTTCACCTTTAAATAATTAAATATTAGTTAATACGTTAATAAGGTGTCATCATCCTCCATTTACTTTATATACAGTGCATAACCAGTAGCTATCAATTATATTTTGAGAAACGAGTAAAAGCTTTGAGTAATACTAAATACGTTCTATCGTCTATGGTTTCTTAGAGATGCAGGAGAATTAAGTTAAGCCCCTAAAACATTTACTTGCTTACTACAATTTAGTGTTAGTGTTTGTCGAGTACAAACAGTTGTTGTCACAAACCAGAAACAATAATCCAACCACCTGATGTATATCCCATTTTTAAGCCACAGTGTATTCTGGTTCTCCGTGTATATGTACAGAACCCGTCGTGCGGGGGTTTGATTAGCACTTGGCCGGTTTTTTTTCCAATTGCCATGGCATTGGCCTACAAGATCGACGGTCGTGTTTGTATCGGTTACTTAGACTACAATAATTGGATGATACGGAGCGTGAATCGAAGTTTTTGTGCAAGTCGTAATGGCGTAGTTAGTTATAGTTAGCATCTTGACCAAAGAGGAAAAATTTGATTACGTATCAGTTGTTAAAGGCAAGAATAAAGGCAACGTTTGTCTCGTTTTTTTAACCCAATCAAAGGCAAAAAGCTTACAATAAATTGTGCAATAGTCTCAAGTAACCCACACATGACTTATTTATCTAAATAAATTAAATATTCTAGGATGCGTATGATGCTGACCAAAGTTTCGGTGAGTAGGTCGTTGGCTTTCGTAGTTTCTCGTGAACTATTGTGGGCAAGTTCGATAATTATAACGACAGCCGAACCGAACCGAAGGAGTTGAAACCGCATAATACAAACTTGGGTGGATTTTTTAACGTTGTAATTCCGAAAAAAGAAACTGTAACAAAGACAGACTAGCGAGGGCTACAGGTGTGATGTGAGCGTTAGCGGGTCTAAGGAAGAATAAAAGTGTTGTAAAAGAGATCTAAGACGACTTAAATTATTTAATAACACTAAACATAAAGTGTTAGAGTTGAGATCATAAGAGTTGTTTTTTAGGTAGTTGTAGAAATTGAAGTGCAATTTCTAGGTACGTAATTCTGTCTCATTGAGTGATGAAATAAAATTGGACTTCGCATTAACGCTAAAAGTAGACCGATCACATCCAAGATTTTTTGTGGCCATCAGTCGCGTTGTCAATTAGAGATATAGTGGGCTAGTGGGAATTTATTTTCGACCTGCGCGGGGGACTGAAAACTAGTTCAGCGAGAACAAACCAAGTAGAAACGTGCAAGGTTAGCTGAAAAATGGAATACTGAGTAAATCACTCTGTCTATCAAAGTTGTTGGTCGTTTCCCTACCTTATTGTAAATAGAAATGTTAATTAATTTCTGCATCTATCCAAAAAGTACTTAACATCAACGATAATTTTCTAGCAATATGCAGATTTTTTGCTACGAATAGCATTTTTACGGGTATGATTTAATTAACATAAGTTCTTTAGGTACTGTCTTGACAAGAAGTCTTACTAATCCTTGCTGTTAACTACAATGTAGAGTGCTGTCCTGCTTAAACCTTTCATTTCGTTAAAGTCTCATAAAAATAAGTTATTAATCGAGGTATCACGAGAAGAAGTCTTATAATCGAAAAATGTTTGCAAACGTAAACAATAATAAACGCTAAGAAGAAGTTTTTGCAATAGTCCTTTTTTGTAGGGTCTCCCGTCTCCATTTAAAAAGTATTTGTTGATCTCGATTGACGTACTGAAACCTTAAGCTGTTGACAAGGTTTTCCAAATGTAAAGCTAGACATTATGGTACATACAGATAATTATAGCAGTGAACCAGTCGGTATGTACGTTTGCATTCAAAGCTGCTCTGTTCAAACACAAGCAGATAACGCTGTTTGCAGAGCAGTGTTATGTACAAAGGCGGGCGTATCTCCCCAAGGAACATCTTCCGGTTAACTTTGGAGTATCACTAAGCTTCCATTCAATGAGAAATGGGCGTAGTGAGGCGTGAATTGCCGAGGTCGCAGGTTCAAGTCCTGTGAGACGGGAAATATTGTTTGAGTTTGTTATCTAGGACTAGGACTAAGGGGAAATTACGGGCACAAGAAGCATGTCATCTTAATCCTCTAGGTTGGCAACGCATCTGCAAGCCCTCCGGGGTTGCGGGTGTCTATGGGCAGTGGTGATCACTTACCATCAGGTGACCCACTTGCTCGTTTGCCTTCCTATTAATATATATATATAAAAAAAAAAGTATTCCATAAATGTAAAAGTTATCACTGACTTAAACAAACGCCCGGCCCAAACCGTTTGACTTAGACAGCTGAATTGTTCGCAATAGTGTTCATAATCTAAGCAATCACTAAAGGGATTTAAAGAAAGTCGACTCCTAAAGGAAAATTTGGTGTTGACCGAATCCTGCGCAGACGAAGTTGCGGAAAACAGATGCATTTATAAAGCTTAGGATAAACCCAAATTATCTATTCGCAGACGCTCCATCGTTTTCCTGTATGATTATTTTATTTCACAGATCTATACGAGTATACTTATCTGAGAATGCGCTTAATTTTCCTGTTACAGAACATTATATTAAATGTTTTTTATTTTTTTGATCTACTCATTTAATTGCCGCCAAAAGAAAACTTGTAGGTATCATAATTGTTTAATCTACCTATGAGGACGAAGTTACTCAGTATCAAGCTAATATTACTCTTGAAGGGCTTTATATAACATCCAGTATTTATCCGCTTATAACCGGATTATTATTTGTGACTCCGACTCACAACTTGATTAGGTAGGTAGAGAGGAAAATCGTTTCGGATTATTATGTCTCTTGCGTGATTCGCTAAACGAACTCCTTTCGCGGAGCATTGAGCTCGATAGACCACCATATCATGACCTGTTCATTCGCGGGCATTATGTATGGGTCAGGTGTCACGACGTTGGCTGTGTTTTGACTTGCACATTATCTAAGGTCGAGACACTGTTGTGTCGAGAGTTGTGTGAGTTGCACCAAGTAGGTACTTTAACAATAACATCATTAGGTATAACCGACGATTTTGACATTATATGTATATCGTAGGTTTCAGTCAAATGTAATGTAAATGTAAACACTGGCTGTATCACATCCAGAGTGTTGCATTCAAATTTAAATCAGTCAGTGAAAAAAATGTTTAGATTCGTTCTGTCGTCACGTTGTTAAGCCGAAAAAATAAACAATTTTTCCAGCAAATGGGTGGCTTCAAACCTGATGAATCCCGGAATACCTACGTCAAAATCGTCGGTTATGGTTAAAGTTATGCGTAGTGTGAGTTGCACCAAGTTACGAATAAGTTATGATACGAATAAGTTATGAACAAAAAACCATTACCGACCTTGTTACTCAGCGATAAAATTAAATTATGGACCTCTGCGATGTAACGCCTGATTCAACTCATTATTAAAAATTAGTATGCGTAGTACAGGCATATATAAAAAAATAAAACAAGTACGTTCAGCTGTTAACATTTATATAGACCTCTGGAAAGTAACACCTGATGCCACCTAGCAACACCTAGGGACGCCGCCGGTAACAAAGGCGTCGCCAGCTAATGATCAGGGGGGCTGGTAGAAGTATAACGCAAGTACAGCGCCTAGTTAAAGTTATTCGTAGTGTGAGTTGCACCACGTTACTTTAACTGTAACCGACGATTTGGACATATATTTGACAGAAAACCTATGAAATATGTCAAAACGTCAAATGTAAGTAAACGACTAAAGTTTACCAATAGAACGATTTAAACGATATCTGTTACTGATGATTTTAACGCACCTACACTTGTCTGAAAATCTATGAAATATTATGTCAAAACCTCTGGTTATGATTAAAGCTACACTCACACACACACTTACAGTTAGGGGGACACTATTCGAAATTAGAATTTCTAGTTTCCATGGATGTAGGTGCCTATTGCACTGTACGGAATGAATACAGCAAAATTTCTCGGAAAATGGGCAATGCGGGCACTGTGTGTAATAGCTATTGACAGGGACCTGGTTACATGTGTACTGTGCTTTGGTGATGAAGCTTCTCAAATTACTTCCGGCAGTTTTGGCTGTTGCTTTAATGGCAATGGGTGGGAGCGAGTCCAATGCAAGTCCTTAAATAATCTGTGCACGGATCGCTCCCACCATCTTACCCGCCATCCTGCAGCAGTGCTACAAAGCAGTCGTGTTTCCACTTCTCTTTTCTGACTTAAACTCAAACTCAAACTATTTGTTGCGTATAAATGTTGTAACAATGTATACAGTTTCAAACATTTACCCCCATATTCGTAAACGATCTGTAGATCTCTGCTAACTTATTAGTAATCGTTTGTCCTTATCTGTCACTTTGACATTTACCTTTCACAGATAAGGACAAACGATTGCTAAAGTACCGTACATCAAAGCCACCGAACGGTTAAATAAATAATGACACTGTCTTCTTCAACCTCGACATTGGCGGAATCATCGACAGTATCGATGGCGCTATTTCTTTTTAAATATTGAATTGAATCGATTGCTAAGTGAGCAGAACCCTATAGAGCGTTTATGAATAAAGGGGTTACACTGTAAAGGCACAGCAATCACTACATAGCATAAAACAAAGTCGTTTTCCGCTGTCTGTCCCTATGTATGCTTAAATATTTAAAACTACGCAACGGATTTTGATGCGGTTCTTTTTAATAGATAGAGTGATTCAAGAGGAAGGTTTATTTGTATAATTATACGCAGACGAAGTCGCGTTATTATAAAATAATATTAAAACTAAACATTATAATATAACTATGTACTATACTAAAACTTATTCTTCATAAGTGACGATATTAACGAAATTACTGGAATATGAGGTATCTTATTTTAAACGTCTGGGCTGGCAAAGTGGTTGGTTATTTGCAACAGGCCATTATCTAATCAACTATTAGTAGTATTGTAAGTAATAGTACCAGAACAAAAACTTAGTTTCTGATCTCGGCGATCATTCACCCGACACTTTGGCGATTGACGCGCCATAAATATACCGCTTCTAATCGAGTCGCATACTAAATACAACTAACTATAGGTACATAAGCTGTCTCGTCTCGACCAGAACGGCTAGCACAAGCGTATTCGACTCGATTTCATGTTGGTTGTTTTGTAACCAGTCTAATATGGGATTTACGAAGGGTTCAAAGATCGTAGAGCGGGCTGAATTGCCGCCACGCCGGCTGGCCGTCTAGGAAATAGATTCTCGGTTATAGAATTCCAACACAATTCTCAATCTATGTCCCATCCTGCCGCATTAGATTTGCTATACAATCCCAACATTGATCTTCAATTTTGATTACCGAGCAACGGCTTCGCCAAGGGGGGGGAGGTAGAACGAGGCTGCTGCCCAAACCCCCTAGAGAATTAAAAAATGTAGCCTATATTTTCTACAATGTTGACGTTCAAGTGCTGCCATACTGTTTGACTTAACGATAGACTCTTACTTCTACTAGACCCCCCCCCTCCCCTGATCATCAGCTGGCGTCGCCTTTGTTACCGGCGGCGTGCCTAGGTGTTACTAGGTGACATCAGGCGCTACTTTCCAGAGGTCTATATAAATGTTAACAGCTGAAGGTACTTGTTTTTTTTTTATATATGCCTGCATTGCTACGCAAACTAATCCTACTAATACATACACATATCACGTCTTTATCCCTTACGGGGTAGACAGAGCCTAAGGTAACAGATACCTACAGGCCACATTTAGCAAGATTGTGGGCGTCTAGGTGGAAAATGGAATCAAAATAGTGATGGGTTGCTAGCCTCATCGCCTATAACATGATTCCTATTATTTCCGCCCATTCCCTCGATGGGTTTTTACCATCTGCGTGGGTAGAGAAGCAACTGGTACATTCTATGTTTTTTCTTTGCTCCCAGACCAGCATGGAAGATACCTACTAATATTATCTATTATTATAAATGTGAAAGTTTGTGAGGACCCCAACCCCACCCTAAGTCCAGAGGACTACATGTAACTAGGTTGCCACCTAGAGACCTAAGGGCTAAGACAGGATCCTACTATTATTATAAACGCAAGTGAGGATGGAAGGATGTGACGATGTGAGTGTTTGTTTATTCCTTCTTCACGCTGAAACGACTGGACGGATTTGGATAGATTTGGATAGATTTAGGAACGGAGATAGCTGGTACCTAGATTAACACATATGCTACTTTTTATCCCGGAAAATTTCATAGTTCCCGCGGGATAGCGATAAACATGTCAAAGACCGTAGCTGCCTAATGCGAGTGTAATTCTACGCGAACGAAGTCGTGCGCAGAAGCTAGTTTTAAAAATGAATTGAATCAGGAGTTACATAGCAGAGGTCTAAATTAATTTGATTGCTGGGTAGCAACATCGGTAATGGTTTTTTGTTCATAAATTTTATTATTTACCTACGCAAAAAGTGTGTTGTTAGACATCATTATATCGTCGCCCACGCTGTGGAATTTGTTTGCTCGGCTTCAAGATAATAATATACAGGGTGTTAGGTAATGAGTGGATAATCCTTGAACTATGGATAGAGGGCACTTAGGACGTTATAATAAAGCTAAAATAGGTTTAGTAAAAGTTGCACGGTTTCCGAGATATTCGGACTTTTAGGTTTTTTTCGAAAATGAACACCCTTGTTCAATGTTTTGATCATAGCACCATTTTAAGCTAACTTTTAAAATTTTTTATTTTTGCTCAATATTCTTGAGTACTTGTATTTTCAGATAGGCATTACTATTTTTGTGAGACTACATGGGATTTTTAAAAAAAAAATCGCAAACTTAATTTTTGCGTTTCAATCGTACATTGATCGAATTTTCAGCTCTCACGGTGAAAAAAAAATACACTACCGCCTAGTTGCCAATAAGCTTAAAAACATGCCGGTTTATTGACAATTTGAAAATGGTAATTACCTTTTGAATTTAAATCCAAAATGACAAAATAATAAAAAAAAAATACACGCTCACCCACATTTTTCCCGATTTACTTTTTGTATCACGGGCTTAGAACTCAAAATTTTTTGTTGCAAAAATAACATTATTGGCCACTTATTTAAATGCAAATGGCATTTAAATAATTCCAAATTTAAAGAACATGCCAACTGCCTATTGTTTTTTTTTCGAATTCGATTTTGAATTTCGCTATTATTATTGCGTAATGAATGGTTAATTTTGCGTTTAGATCGTTGTGTTGAAGTTTTTTACTTTAATACTGCTTCGAACATAATACACACTGATAGAATATGCCCAAAAGCATAACATTTATGGTAAGTGCCAAGGCACAATTTCACCATTCATTATGCAATAATAGCGAAATTCAAAATCGAATTCGAAAAAAAAACAAAAGGCAGTTGGCATGTTTTTTAAATTTGGAATTATTTAAATGCCATTTGCATTTAAATAAGTGGCCAATAATGTTATTTTTGCAACAAAAAAATTTGAGTTCTACGCCCGTGATACAAAAAGTAAATCGGGAAAAATGTGGGTGAGCATGTATTTTTTTTTCATTATTTTGTCATTATGAATTTAAAGTCAAAAGGTAATTACCATTTTTAAATTGTCAATAAACCGGCATGTTTTTAAGCTTATTGGCAACTAGGCGGTAGTGTATTTTTTTTTCACCGTGAGAGCTGAAAATTCGATCAATGTACGATTGAAAAGGCAAAAATTAAGTTTGCGATTTTTTTTAAAAAAATCCCATGTAGTCTCACAAAAATAGTAATGCCTATCTGAAAATACAAGTACTCAAGAATATTGAGCAAAAATAAAAAATTTAAAAAGTTAGCTTAAAATGGTAATATGATCAAAACATTGAACAAGGGTGTTCATTTTCGAAAAAAACCTAAAAGTCCGAATATCTCGGAAACCGTGCAACTTTTACTAAACCTATTTTAGCTTTATTATAACGTCCTAAGTGCCTTCTATCCATAGTTCAAGGATTATCCACTCATTACCTAACACCCTGTATACATGTTTCTATCGTGATACTTTTGGGAATAAAGATCTTCTACCGTAACCGTCTTGTTACAGACTCACCACTGTCGATCGTCTCTCATGGATTTCATACGGATTTGTAGTTGACGGACGGGTACCAGACCTTGGAGGCTTTGCAAAACGGTCCCACTGACAACCTTGGGTACAAAATCCATAAAACACCGTCGTTGTTGCCAACACCCCAACAAAACAATGTTGAGTTGAGCTCGTTCACGCGTTCCATATGAGTTAAGAGTTTTATAAAGAGAAAATCTTTAGCCAGGCGGTTAGATAGAACAGACTGTATTGTTAATACGCATTTCATAGTAGGTATATGTAGGTACACGTGCGTCAAAAACGAGCTTATACGCTCAGAAAAGCCAGTGTGGAACTGCCCTAACTCAGACTAGATTAACAGGGTCGTAGCGTAGCTCAACGAAATTATTTCAACATTACCTAGGGCGCAACAGCCAACGGGCAAATGGGTCCCTCGATGGTTAGTAATTTAGGTACACCTAAGAGGGAATACTAAAAATCTACACTAATATTACAAAGAGGAAAGATTTATGCTACGACACAACTGGACCGATTTGAAAAATATTATCAGCATTACAATCCTATATTATCTTTAATGAACATACCTAAGTATAAGTATTCTGCGCGGACGAAGTCGCGGGCAACAGAAGATAAAATATTAGTGGGTGTGTGTAGAGTAATCGCGACAGGTTCACTCTTGTCTTCATTCATGAAAGTATTTTGGCGTTTGACAGTTCCTTTTAACCTCTTAACGCCTACACATTAATTATAGCAATACCCACTGCAGGAACAAAGCGCACGAAAATAGATCAGGAAACTGCTAGATTTCGTCGACCCGTGTCAGGTTCAGGTGTTTAATTAACGTATAAATGGCATTAATGAATGTTTTAGAACAGATGAATACTTTTAAAACATTAAAACGGGTTGGAATCTTTAATTGAAGCAGGCGTTACTTTACGGGGGTCCATTTCAATGAATAAAAAACATTTACCTTGCTATGCCGCTGGGTAGGTAAGTACTTAAGTACTGTAGTGTAGTAGCAAGCTAATAGTAGGTACTGTAGTTACTGTAGCGGCCGCGAAGTAAGGGATGGCCGGCCCTGGAAGGCCTGTTAGGAGACTTAGATAAATCTAGATTATGATATTGATTATTAAATTAAGACTAGAAGATTGAATGGGTAATTAAGTACTAAGAGTACCATGTGAATCATACTTGTAAGAAATAACTTACGGACGGACTTAGGATAGTTTTTATACAGCGTAACTTAATAAATAACAGCATAGTTCCAGCGGGATTGACATAAGCGAATTCTGCGCGGACGGAGTCGCGGGCAACAGCTAGTAAATAACAAGTAAGTACTTGCTTATTATTTGTTTCCCAATGTTGAAGTAATTGTTCAAAAATGAAGGAAAAATTAATTAGCTAATTAAAAGAAAATACTTCTTTGAGGAAACTTTACCTATAGTCGTGACTGGTGTTGCATCGTGCAAAACTGATTATAGCGTGCGTCACCAACTACTTACTTACCTACCTACAATACAGACCTAGCTGTTTGATAAATTTAACCTAACTATTGTACATCTAGACAGATATTATTATTTTAATAACAAGTTGGTCATAGGAGACAGTCTTTGAAAGTTTGGTTTGATTTTTTTCTGACTTGCCCTTGTTTTTTATTCTTAACACTAGTCCACCGACGACTTTCTAGGAAATTAACATTGTTTCTTAACCACGAGACCACGACATAAAGAAGTGAGCTAGGCATTGCGTAGGTATTAACTTATAGAAAATCTCAATGTTTTTTAATGTTAGTTAATATGTGGTAATTTAATTAAATAATCATTGTATTGTATTGTTTTGTGTGCGCGTCGTTTTTAACTGGGTTTATTTTACCGATGAAAAAGGCAAACCGAATTAATTCGCTACTTCACTCGATGTTACGAATCTAACCACGTTTTTTGGCCAATCATGTTAATTATTCTTAAATCACAACGGGTAAATTGGATTGTTTGCTTCCTAAATTAACTGCCGTGTTGTTGGTACTTCGCTAACGTTATGTCACAACTGAGCTAAAATCAAAATCTCGAAGGTTGTCAGTTTATTTAATTCCAGTGCAAAACGGAAATTTCAATTTAACATCGCCGGGGTTGGAATTTGAACGGCTTCCGGGCCTTCGTCGTCGTTGCCCCGCGCTACGACTTGCTTGGGATTTATTTTTCTTTTACACAAAATTAATAACTGAACACTTCATTCGATTAAATACTAATGCTACTAAATGGTATTCTCTTGGTTGAATTTACATAATTGAGTAATTGAATTTAAGAAAAAATATCGTTTTTTTTTTATCTTTTTAAACTTTATGATATCTAATTCAAAGAATTCTTAAAATATATTTTTTTAATTGATTGTAATATAAGCAATAGAAAATTGATGAAATTTGAAATATGACCACTTGACTGGGAACGGGTCTGATTGGTGGCCATGGCTGTGACTTCACGATGTTAAAGCAATTTCTTTCACGACAGTCCTGGGTTAGCGGCTGATATACTTACGTAAAGTGGTCATATTTCAAATTTCATCAATTTTCTATTGCTTATATTACAATTAATTAAAAAAAATATTTTAAGAATTCTTTGAATTAGATATCATAAAGTTTAAAAAGATAAAAAAAAACGATATTTTTTCTTCCAAAAATATCCGAAATTTAGTAAAAAAAAAAAACAGTTGAAGGCTACGAGTGGGAACTAACTTTATGACGTCACACGCGGCTCGGCTTTGTTCGGGAACTGTCGGTGTGTTTGCGGTGCGGTACTCAACGATCAATTTTCAATTCGGTGTAACTTTTTAATTATAGCGAATAAAAAAACTAAATACAATTCTTACAAAACTTATACATGATATTTCCATTTATGACAAAAAATATATTCAAAAAGTCGATTCTCGCGTATTTTGAAAATGCGAGTTTTAGCATAATTTTTTGTACTTATGTCAGTCATATTTATTCACTTAGTCATATCTACTACCTACAGTATATTATAAGCAATATATTGGTACTAAATATTGCCGATCTATTTCCGGAATTCATAAGGCTTTATGTCAAGTCACTAACTTGATAACTATTTCACGTCTTGGCTGTATATGGGTGACACTAAGCCGCACATTTTGATGACAATTATAGTTCGTGTGATTCGTATTAAAGGCCAGTCGCAGTCGAAGATTGTACCTAATAAGTAGGTTGAATACCTACAATAGTGCGAAGGATTGTACACACAATATGCATTCACTGTAGTTTTACAAAGGTTATTCAAAGGGCAAGGGAAAGAGCAACGCTCGGATTACCTATGCTTGTAAGATTTAGAATGCAGACAGGTCAGTATAAAGGAACACTATAAGTAGCCATCGCCGGAGAAGCTTGCTCGTAGAACTTATGGTATGGACCGCGTGCTGGAAAACGAATGGTAGGAAGGCCTCCCGCAAAGTGGACGGATTGGGATAAACGCATGTCTTTTTTGAAGTAATTACAGATTATAATGGCGGCGCTCAAGAGACAAAAAAACTTGAGCCTTTCGCTATCAAATATCAAACGGAATCAGGTGTGTTAATACCGGTTGTGCGTTAACGTTAAAAACAAGACACCTGACTTCGTACATGCCTAGTTTCGGAAGGGTCTAGTTATGATTGCCTCTCGGCGCGTCAACTCATAATTTACTATTGAATAAGCTCCTTGAAGGTCGGTGTATTAGGTACAGCATCATTCTTGAATTAGCTATTCAAGATCTAGTGCACGCGCAGTTATCGTTAGATCTTACGAGTCGAGCCGATATACATTATCAGTAAGGTTTACGACGTTCGGCTGTTATCAAATACTTTTGCCCCTGAAGCTGATACGAACACAGATGACGACAGATGAATTCTTTGCCATTGTCTTGCCACAAGAGTTTTTTTTTGCTATATGAAAGGAAACTGGCCACCACTGTCTATATAGAAAATGTAACACCAGCGCGATTGCAGGTGCGTTGGCAGCTTTAAGTTAAGATAGAACGCTTCTTGTGCCACTCATTTCCTCGGCTGTCTTTGCCAAAACCGGAACGTATGAAGGGCATATAAACTAAAAATAGGTAACTGTTGAATATAATGTTGAAGGCCATTTTTAGCGGAGAGGTGTATGCGGAAGTGCACAGTGTTCCTCTGCGGAAGCGGAGATTTACAGAGGCGGTAGCGGATATTTAAGTTAAGACAGCAAAATTTGTCTATTGGTAATCAGATTATAATTGACAAAAGATAATTTCTGGGTTTCCTAAGGTTGTATATTTAGTAAATTAAACTGGCTTCACAGTATAATGATGAAACATAAGCTAACCTCAGTTGCAACTCCAAGGTACAATTTTATGCAGATAGCATTTGAGGGGGTGAGGTTCCGTTACACCTCTACTATTTATTTACCTACCTACCTATCAGTGGCGTGGCGTCAAGTATATCAGAAGGCAAGTCGAAGGTCGTGTAACTAGCCTTTTCCTCTAATTCTGCGCAATAAAAGTGCCCAACTGCCTTAAAATAGGCAAGCCGGTGTGAATCGAGTTCTATGGACGCCACGCCACTGCTACCTATTTATGTTAGACCTAGAAGTTAATGTATATCAATAATATCTTTGTCTGGTATCTAGACAGACAGCAGCTTGATCATCAAGGTTGGTCAACATGTCATCTGACAAGCTAGTATATAAGTAAATATGAATTTTGAGCCTTTTCTGGAATTATATTAGCTGTCCGCTGCAACCACACAAACTACAATCCCGGACCAATACAAATTATTACCTGAATATACATACACATACATAAATCACGTCTTTATCCCTTACGAATTAGACAGATCCTAAGGTAAGGCCACGTTTAGCATGATTGTGGGCGTATCGTATACTGGAAAGGGGAATCAAAATAGTGACGGGGGACCTGAATATATGGATTGGAGATTCGCAGTAAGAAATTAATAGAATACCTAGTTGGTCATTACGCAAAATATGTGTTAGACGTGCCTAAAATGATCGTTTTCTATGAACTGACATGTCCAGCGATGGTCTAAGTTTTTCTTCTAGGTACCAAATAATGTATGAAAATGAACATTTTTAGTATTTGCTGTAAACGAATAACACGTTATACAAGTATAAGCCAACGGCCATGAGGAATAATCAAAACCAGTTTTGAATTAGTAAGCTAAAGATAGGTTAAGCTTTTTTTTTAAGAATCTGACATTTTGTGTTCTTTGTTGACATTCAATTCAAAACCGGAGTCTTATTTTTGGATACCTATTTTTATTATTCTGATTTAATTGAGGTAGGCGTTTATACGGTATCCAACTAAAGATTAAAATTACGTAATACCTAGGCAAAACGCTACTAAAACTGTAAATGAAGAACAAAATCTTCGCGGCAAAAGTCGCAGAGTATAATTATGCATGCTAGCAAATCAGTGTCACAATATCATTATCTCATTACTACTTTGCCTGTGTGTAGTTGTGGGACGTGTATTTTTAATAGGGTAATAGGTACTATAAAATGGCCTACTTACTGATACTGGTAATCTCGGCACGGGAGTCGGAATACCCACTAGCATAATTTTATAAGACTAGGCTAACATTGGGGTCAAAAAACTTGCAATAAACATTCTTATCAACAAGGGTTCAAGTCCGGTCAGTAGACCGGGAAATGAAGTTACTTTAGTTTTGAACGTTGACCTGCTTCCTATTACACTTAGTCGTACCTACCTATAGGTATGGCTGCAACGGCTGCTGTTGCATTTGACAAGCCTTAGAAATGTCAGGTGCGGTCACAGCATGGAATATAAGGTAAATTACCTAGTATAAATATCGGTATCCCCTTATTTGCTATAAAATCAATGGCTATAAAATCACATTCTATAAAACCATTTGCTATAATGATTCACTTTCTATAAATTCAGATGCTATAATCATTGCTTGCTATAATGCTCACTTGCTATAACACTTAAATTCTCTAAAGTTACTTTCTATAAATTCAAAATCTATAACATTCATTTGCTATAATATTCATTTGCTATAACATTCATTTGCTATAATATTCATTTGCTATAACACTCATTTGCTATAAGGATTATAGATAGTATAACATTTGTTTTCTATAACTATTGAAATCTCTAAACTTTACTTAGGCAGCGGTACTACAACTGAAAAGTCGCGGAAAAGGGGGGTGTGGGGGGCAGGCCCCCCCCCCCACATGGGGGGCTCGGGGGCGCAGCCCCCGCCATTAGAAAAACACGTTACCAACATCCAATTTAAGACAGATAGGTTTGTTAGTTACCTTGTGTCCTTCAGAGCAGAAAATAGGAGCCCCGCGCAGCGGGGCTCTTTCGACCTCGCATTAGGATGCCTGGCTGAATTTAAGGAATCATTAGAGGAAATAAAAAACAAATATAACAATAAAGAATATATTTATGAATCTTATTTACTTTAATTTTAAATTTGATGCTAAGGCTCTGAGAAAATCTAAGGGGCTGTGGTAATTGGCTCTGTTTTATAGATTTTGATGCTTATAGAATGTGAATGTTATAGATTTTGAATGTTATAGATTATGAATGTTATAGAAAATAATCATTATAGAAAACAATTTTATAGATTTTGAATGTTATAGATTATGAAATTATAGATTTTGAATGTTATAGATTATGAATGTTATAGATTTTGAAATTATAGATTTTGAATGTTATAGCATGTGACTTTTATAGCAAATGAATGTTTATAGCAAGTGATTTTATAGCATATGAACTTATAGATTTTAAATTTATAGCTTTTGATTTTATAGCAAATAAGGTAGACCCATAAATATCATTGGCGTGGCGTCAAGTATATCAGAAGTCAAGGCGAAGGGAATTTAACTAGCATTTTCCTCTAATTCTGCGCAATAAAGTGCCCAACTGCCTTAAAATAAGCAAGCCAGTGGGAATCGAGTTCTATGGACGCCATGCCACTGATAAGTATAGTAGATTCAATTCTTAACACAAACGGCATCGGCATTTAGGCATGAGAATGTGGCGTTTATGGGAACTTACATTGGAACATGACTTTGTAATCTTATAATAATATTAAATACTATATTACCAAATGTAATGGTCGTCTCACTACATCATCTAGGACTATAACGGAAACTAGATGGACTTTTTTTATTCTTAAATATAAATTTCAAATTAATGCCACGACGCCTTCGTCATAACAAATGTGGTGCTAGGTACATTATTTTGCAAACGACACACGGTCTTTTAGTATTTTTTACTAAAATGTTGTAAAATGATTTAATAAACCTTTTCTCGAAATGGTTTTGGAATTTGAAAGAAAGTTATCAATGCCAATTGCCCATAAACGTTGTGGCTTCAATGAAACACTCCTGTAAAAGGTTTTTCCTTGCAATATTGTATTCAAAGTTGGGTCACCCCTATGACAGCGGTACACTTTGAACATTGACACATTTGTCAACCACATTAAGAAAATCCTGGAAACATTATACAGGGTTGCCTATTCAAAGTAACCCAATCATTTCCTAAAGTATGCTGGATTTGTTTTGAAACACATTTTATACGACCTTTTATCAAGTCACGCCTGATATTTTTTGCAATAATATACGAGTTTATCTTCCACTTGAATTATGTCTAGCGTGGAACGCCCTGACTTGTCTGGTAACTAAGGCCCTTCGCGCACTAAGCAGCCTGGCTGCGGAAGGCCTATTCGGCCAAGAAATAGATGACTTAGGCCCCCCGCGCACTGCCTCTGCCGCGGGGGGCATTACACGCTGTATTTGTTCAATACGAGTACCTAATACTCGTACGCAAGACATACAATATATCGGAAGCGATACACAATATTTAATACTTATAGGTAGCAGATACGCACGATGGCTGTCCGGTTCATGTCCTTGCGATTAAAATTACTTTCACTAAGAATGTGTACTTACCTACCTAATAATAAATGTTAATGTATTTCGTTTTATTAGTTTGGTCACGTTATCGGTTTTGGTGACGTTAGGTGTCGGGTTGACAACACCCTTGGACGGACAAAGGCCATAGCCCTAAGTATTTGTTATACGTAATATGAACTATGAGGTATTTTCAGTAGTATTTTTATCAGAAAGTAACAGATAAGGTACGAAGATTTTTTAAAATTCAGTTGTTTGCGTTTCTTGTTATCTGTAGCAGTATTCTTTCATTGTACTGAGATGACACAATCGAGACAGGAATACATCGATATACATAGGACCCCTAGAGAAACATCATCATCATCGTCATCTCCAGCCTATATACGTCCTACTGCTGGGCCCAGGCCTCCTCTCAGAATTAGAGGCCTTGGGCTGTAGTTCCCACGTAGGCCTAGTGCGGATTGGGATTCACACAGAAATAAGACATGAGAAAAACGGTAAGTCTTATCTATTAGGCATCACAAAAAACTCGAACGCGATGTATTTTTAAGGGTTGCTCCTATTGACGCTAAGGATATACGCCAAAAATTGGATTTTAATGCTACCATTGTTTCGTAAAGGCTACATTAAGCTTGACTGAGAAGAAAGGTCAAGCAACTCAGTCAGGTTGTCGTCGGATGGAGATAACTTATCCGGAACGTGTCAGTATTGGTTAAGCCGCTGGCATCCCTTGACGCGGGAACAAAGAGGTTAATGCTAGATGCTCTGTTAGTCAAGACAGATCGATTTAGCTAGCTCCTTAGTAGCCCACTCAGTAATGCTAAGGTCCGGCTTAGACACAATACCTTCGCTTGACTGTAGAAAACCTCGACAAAGATATCCCTCGATCCATGCAGTGTATGAGTGCCGAAAGCCACTCTCCTTCGTCGCTTAATCTGGCAAGAAGCTGCAATTCTAAATAATTAACTGAATTAGAGTTTGCCAAGGTCAAAATTCTTGTACAAGGTACTCGTAAATCTAAAACCAGTACATTGCTACTTCGGTACCACAAAACATTAAATATACGAATAGTAAGTATGTCTACAGTTATATAGATAATGTTATTTATGAGTATCATTGTAATTAAATAATTGTTTATTGTTGCGCAGATGAAGGTACGTATGTACATAAGTATATTTATGACCTCTCGACTGGTATAGTTGCAGCATGTCAATTATTATCAGAGAGGGAAAAAAATACTTAGAAAAACTACTTCCAGTTTTTGCTTAAACTTTTATTTCCGCTAACTCGTAATGACTAGTGAATTAAATTCCATAATAATGATACAACTTGAACTATCTTGAATAAAATACATGGCGAATCCTCGCTAATTCGTAAAAGGACTTCTAATTACTTGGTTACAATAAAGAAACTATATTAAATGAAAAGCACAATATCATAAACATTCCACGTGTGCCAGACAGATCTGATTTGATTAACTTTGTATGCATCACATCAATTAGGGCATCAATTCGAGATCATAACTAACCCATAACACGCTATTGTTTGACATCAATATCTATTCAAGGCAAGTATGGCTACCATTCAACTACTCCATGGATATCACGTGCTCGACTATCGCAATCAGAAAACAAACATGTATTTGACCCATAGTATTTTTATCAACCACCATGGATATCGCTTCACCATTAATAAAAATATAAACATCTATTTGACCCATGGCATTGTTATCGTTCAGGATAATAAGACCCACATACATGCCATAACATATTATTATAATGTTGAAATAAAAACATCGTTGGAGTGAGTTCATTTAAATAATTGACTTTACGACCAATCTCAAAATTTCAAGATCTCAAGAGAACACTAGTCATGGCCAATCTACATTGACCAAGGACGATAAGATCAGGAAAAAATCAGAAGTCAAATAATAATAAGTTTCAGAACAAAAGGAGAATGGGCAATTTTGCGTATCGGCGGTCACTCACGTTCACATTAAGTAATGTTTTATTTCTAAAAGGCTATGGCCTAAATATGTTTCCTGAATAAATAACATATGTATGGTTAGTACTTCGCTTTAGATCGCTAGATTATCATTATATGTTGAGTGTGCCCCTCTTAACTACTAAACATTTAGGCCACTAATTGAGATAACTATGAAAAAGAAAATCGTCTTTTATTCGGGAACAATCAAGTTACTGTAGTAAAACTTGCACCGAGACTTGTAGATCCATACAACATCGTTAGACATAAAAATTATCCCTGACCCTCATAGACCAAGTTCCATGCACATTTGCCCATGCTCCTTGGTTTCGTTTCTACTTACTTATCACAATGAGATTTGCACAATAAATTAATTATTTTGTTTACAAATTAATATAACATTCAAATAAACAATCAAATTTACTAAGACTCCCTAAATTGGTTGCAACATGAACACAATTCTGTTGAACCGCCATAAACTATTCCGTTGAAGTTGCCATTTTTATGGAAGCGCGGAAGGTTGTCAGCGCAGCGTTCATTGAGTGCAAAAAAGAGGACAACTGAGCACGAACGAACGAATCACCATGACCGAAATACAGAGGTGCAAAAACACCATCTATATCAACAGTCGCTACTATTGATAGCCTCCGTTCCAAAAGCCACAGACATGTTTAAAATGTACACTAAAATAACTACTGTTTTAACCACACGCATACAACTTTTATTTGAATCTTCTAACACTAATGTCCTTCGTTCGGTTCGATCGAACGCGGGGCAATCCCCGTGCTGAATTCCACATCATTAAAACACTACTATGACATAATAATGAACACCATGCAGTAAATAATGCTTAAAATCTTCATATCCTTCGAGAAGTTCGCCATTTTCGAAGACCTTAGCTCTCTGCTAAGGTACTGGCCAGTTTTCCAGCATTATACATGGTGCTATATAAGTGGAAGAACAAATATAGCAGCAGTCCCACGCAGATTATGAAGAAAACTATGCAGAAACACACGACACACTCCGATAGGTACACCCTGAACCTGTCCGTTCTGCTCATATGGGGCCCGGGAAGATCCACACTTTCGTAAGACCACATCTTCGCACTACTCGTTCAGATTTGATCACTTATCTCGTTAAATTTTCACCGCACGTTCGTTATCACCTTATCAAGTTTTAAATTAACGTCAGTGTATTTGCTTTCCGCATTATGTTCTGTTAGACACATTATTTATCCCGTCACGATTTAGCGGTGCGTTGTTTTTAAATAAAGTGGCCGGTGCGCGGGCGGCTGTCCGCGACGGTAGATTGTGTACGTTTGTGATATTTGCTCGGCCGGGCGCGCCGTACCCGTATTCTAAAGTATAATAACTTACATTCACTCGTGCAGTGTGCGTATTACTTCATTGATAACGCATTGTTCTGCTTTACTGCTTTATTGACACAGCCGTTTATTGCAGTTAATTTGGCGTTAAATTGCTTTCAGATTAGATTCCGAATCTGTATAGGTTTACGTTCTAACGTTATCTTCAAGTATTGTTGTTTTATGAAAGTAAATGTTTAATTAGAAATTAAAAGTAAGCCTATCAGGGTTACTATGACGTAGGTATTAATGCGATTTGATTCCGATTCAGTTTAGATTCGCTCGTTGTCAGATCCATACTAAAAATCCATTCTAAAACTTAGACCGAGTCTTAATTGAATCCCATTAAGACCCCATGGTATAAGGCCCCTGTATTACCTATAAGATATTTCGTATCAAACAAACAAATTCCTTAAACAACATCAACTCGGTCGCAATTTGCCTGTTGTATTACAATCATCACGTTTGTTAAAATAAATCCATACCATTATACTTTTTTTTTACAGAGTAACCCTAGTAACACCCAACCCTTGCTAAAAGGGTAAAGGCAGTGCGACCATGCGGCACGCTAATGAATTGGCTGGCTAATACCGATCGATCCCCTCGCCATGCGCGCTCGCACGCGCATGGGGCCCAATTTTCGAAAGCATTCAGTCGAAAGCGGAAAAATACATCGCTACAAAACTACGATCATAATTTGAAATAGTTGACAAGATTATTAGAGCTGCAATTTTCTTCTGCTCAACATTTCAAATTCAGCTCTACTTTTGACCATTTTTGAGAGGTTCACACAATTATGATGAACTTCAAAACTTCTTTAATCGGTAAATAAATAAAATGACGTCACCATACCTTATAACACCGATGTATAGATACATGTTTTTGATTAAGCTAGTGCCACAGAATAAGTGAATGTCAGTGCTGCTACTTTACTTCTTAGGGGTGCAGTACCCAAACAAGAAAATAATATTGAGCGGCATAAAATTTAGCCCTCACATGCTGCGCCTCCAGTGAATATTAATACAACTTCAATTGAAGCGATATTGCGTTTCTTACACCATTCGATTCAGAAAAAATTAAATTACCTACCTTTTTTTTTATTTACTCGACATGTGCCTAGCTCTTAAAACAACAGAGGTAACTAATTTGTGACAATTGGTACATCTCGCTTAATTTTCTTGTTTTATTCATGTTTTAATGATTCAAGATCAGAATATCTCAATTAATTCCGCAATTTCACTCTTAAAACTAGTGTAAAAAATACATGGTAAAAAAGTATCACTTGTCTAACTCAAATATGTCTTATTACCTATTTGTGTGGGAAAATACAACTCTAAACAAACCAGTAAGCACGTTATTTTCAGCAACAAAATGTATGTGTTTAATGATACCTATATACGCCGTAATGTATTCATAAAATAATTGAATTTCAAGAAATTTTGATTCAACAAGTTTAAGAATTAAGATCATTATAATGATTTAAATTTTGGATTGTTGCATGAATATAACATTACCCACTTAGCCTCGTTTTTTGTGTATTTAAATACATCTGGACCATACATAATCACTCACTTTTAAGCTGGTTTTAATTTTTCGTGGCACCTAATTCATCTGATCGAAATTATCGACTATCTCAAAGATTTTTTTGACTTATTTTTCATCAGGTTTGAATTCGTTTTTATGCCTTCTACGCTGGAGGGTATTTTTTTCAAAAGGAAAATCGCTCTCCTTTAAAGTTGCACTTTTTGAGTTGTGTTTGTATTCACTGTAGGCACAGTGTATGCCAATGTACACCACAGCCATGTATTTTGTATGGAGACTAAGTATATATAATATTCTTTTGATCCGGTACACGCTTGGATTTGTCATAGAGTGGGTATTATTATTTATTACGTCTGCTAAACACAGTGCAAAGACATACAAAACGTAAGTGACCTTCTGGTATTTTTAAATAAAACTTTTAACAAATAATATTAAGTATTGAAAGGTCATTTATATGTATAGGTAGTTTCTATTTGCACGTTCATATTTACGGAGAAATTATGCATGCTAGTGGTTTTCATATTCGTACAGTTACTGATATACGAAGTTAAATAATGGTATACAACAGTCCGATATCACGTTCATGACAAACGAAATGAAGAGAATCATTTTACACAAAGCAGTTATTTCGCTAGCGTCATACACATCTAGAGCTGCATCAGTAGTTAATTAAAATTGTTAATTAAACGAGATTTTCCATTTTTTTATAACGTAGGAAGCCGACCGCTTTTCAATTTCCATTAGTTGGGAAAGACAAAGTAAAAGGTACTAATAGGTAGGTAGAACTTGGTCGTTAGTTATCCTGGCGTTGTTAATTTTATTCACTGTAGCTTCTAACCAAATATTCCAAAGTAAAGATGTGCGGACAACAAAGTGAGGTCGGGTAAGACTACGCCTTGCCTTGCCCCGTGCGCTAGTGCGTAGCTCAACCAGTTTGTTGGTAGAGTTTAGTTCCACGTGTGTGCGTGTACATTGATGACACACGGCGAGCTAGTTTTTCCGACGGTGGGAAATTTCAAACCAAGTAGATAATTTGTGGGGCGCTTATTGATTTTCCAGTCTGCCGTTTGCAGTAAAAGTGCTCTATTTCATTGTAATATATGGCTTTAGAGAAAAGGGGTACAAGTCCGATGAGTGACTACTAACGTAGTCGTCTTTATTATTGCGTACACGGCGTAATCTTTTTATTTAATACTCTAGGATTATCGTTAAGCCCTCCACATGATATAATACCAGCCAGTACGTTCCTGTAAACATGTAGAAAATAATTATATTTATGCATGTGTGTGTACCTTCAATGTGCGTGGCCACTCCGAACCGACTGAAATAAAACCTTTCCATTTTCAGTTTTGGCTGTGAAAATAACGCGGGTTGAATTTCGAGTACATAACGAACGGAGAACTAATTGGGCACATTCGCAGAATGTATCTGTACAATTCATGGAATTTATATAAATGTAACTTGTTGTGCTCAAAATTAGTGCGGATGAGTAAAGAGGAGAATGTTTTTAAGCAGTTGACGACAGGATAGCCTTGTGGTTAGAGAGTCTGACTATGAAGTTTGGAGGTCTTAGATGTTTGTAATAATGATTATGTTTATCTGTTGCCTAGATATGCTTTGCTTTATTTGAGACAAGTTATATTTTAATTACACATAAACGGATTAACTCACGTATAAAAAGTCAAGTGATGCTCGACATATTTCGGACTATTTCGTAGTCCTTCTTCCTGGAGCGCTCGCCCCGGCGGCGGCAGCCAAAGTGTAACGAAGTCAGTTATCCGTTTATGTGTAACTAGCTGTTGCCCGCAACTTCGTCTGCATAGAATTCGTTTCTCGCTATCCCGCAGGAATTACGCAATTTTCCGGGATAAAAAGTAGCCTATGTGTTATTCCAGACTATAATCTGTCTATGTTCCAAATTTCATCCAGATCTGTCCAGCCGTACTGGCGTGAAAGAGTAACAAACATGCTAACATACTCACAAACTTTCACATTTATAATATTAGTAGGATTATGATTAAGTCTCACGGTAGTTTCATGTTGAAAGTTATATTTTATTCATTTATTTAAGCATCTCATCCGAATACAAAGTGACCTTTCCTGGTAACGGACAAAGTGTTATCGGAGAAAGACCCAAGTCTTGTTTGACACACGATTTAATTCGGGCTGGAGATCGCATTGAACATTCCATTTGTATGAATACGTAATTCATCAAAATCCGTTTCAAAGTTTTTGCGTCAAAACATACATCGAACAATCTTCACAAACTTTCACATTTATATATTTATTAGAAAGGTAGGTACATCTTTGAGTAAAATTCATAGACTGCATTTATTTGCACCGTGCACCCTCAATATCATTTTGTGACTAGGTACGTCTGATTTTATAACGTAGAACCCGTATTCGTTTCCCGCACAAGCTCCGTGCTCTTTCTTTTGATAGCGATTTCATTTCGTGCTCTAAACAAATTAAGCCCCACCACGCCACATGTTGGGTTGGGGTAAATCGGTCAAATGGGCCAGACGGCTCCCAGATGCACCCCCATTCATACCGTGCACACTCCAAAAGGAACCTTGAAGCTCCAACTTTAGAGTAAACTGTACCCTGCCAGGTTGTGTAAGGAAAAAAAAATGTTGTGAATGGTGGCAGGGTCTCTGCTGTGGCATTTGGTCGACGGTTCGCGTACTATAGAAAGCTCGGGAGTGTGTCGGTGTGTTTTTTCTTGATACTAAAGGTGTAACGGCAGGTTTGCGCAAGATTTCACCGCGAAGGGGCACGGACGCAAGGTGGGCACATTTTTTTTTTCTTCAACTTCAGTGTGTGTGTAAAAACAAGTGAGTGAGCAGATGAATGGCTCCAATGACAGCTGAGCGCCTGGGTTATTTTTCTGCATCATCTGTATTTTCTGTTACTTGTGTTACATATTACATGTAATGTGTTTCTGAGATTAACTAATCCAAGTGATAAATTATCATTGAGGCGTTTATACAAGCTCAGATAAACGCATACGATTGATAATTTGCTTTCTATGAAAAACAAACGAATGTACGCTTTAAACCCGGGAATGATACTATAGTAGGCGCCTTCAGAGAAAAGTAAGCTTTTTATTATTGTATTACTATACTAGGTGCCCGCGACCTCGTTGCCTTATCCCGATGCTTCCAATCCAACAATTTATCGTTATGGTGAACCTATCGATTGGTGAAACTTATCTATTGTTTAAAACGCATTTTCATGCGCCGTTCAGTATTTTTTGAGTTTACGAACTCTGTTTTATAATAATTACGTAGGTATAATATTTTGATAGTGATGATCATCGTACTTATAAGTAAATATTTCGTATTTGTATACTTAACAAATTTCAAAAAATTGAAGCAAGCGTAAAACGAAGTTAAAAAAAACTTCTAAAACGCATGTGAGTACACGTTAAAAGTATGTAAGCCGTTTATTTGTTCCGTTAGAATGGATTAAAATGCCACTGACTCTTATATTTCTTATCATTCGCTTAAGTGTTTGTTTTCTACAGCTAACCGATTCCAGTCCTAGGCCGCCACAGAACCTTGCCATAAAGACATTTACGCCATTCTATAAGTATTGTATACTTTAGACAAATAAAAGTGTTTATTATGTTAAGGTTCTATTGTGGTCCACAAATCAAATTGGTTGGCTGTACATAAATACTTAACAAGAAATGGCGTTCTAGAAAAAAAATAACTTTTCTAAATGGCTAACATAGGTACCTATTATTACAGTTTTCTATAAACTGACATTTGTGTTGGAAATCATAGGATTTAATTGATATATTTTGGGTACTAGGCAACGGATAGTACATATTCTTACAAACTTAGAGTATAGGTATATTACATCGGTTTAGAGCGCGCGTATTGCACAAATTGCTTAGTGCGCATCGTAGGCAAATGAGCTATAGATACTCCGAGTATATGACAAATAGAGATGGGGTATCGATTACGTGATGCTGATGATTGATAATTAATGTAAATAGTTTGTTAAGTACATTTCATGTTCAATATGCTATTTCTTACACTATAAAAGGAGATATGTATGTATAAATATGAAATTTTACTTTGTTTGCCAAATAATTTTCAATTAAGCAGTTTAGACATGATATCGTTACATTACATATTTTACGTTTACGCTTTTATTCTTTCGCAATAAAAATATTATATGGTATATAGTACAAAACACACTACAAAATTATTTATAATAAATGATTATTAGATTTTAAGTAGGTATTAAATTTAGCTACATAAATATGTTATAATACGTAGTTCTTTTAGCAAACATTATATCGTTTACGGCGTTGGTCCCGTCACATCTCTAAAATCACGCGACGGGAGCGTGGTACGCAGACGAGTCTGTGCCTGCCCGCCTCCCGCGTCTGCTTCACCCCCGTGACGCGGGATTTGTTTTCATAAAAATAAGTATAATAATCGACTTACAAATGGAATGTGATACTGGATTTCAATTTTGTGTGTTTCCTAGTATCGTTTTTGCAAGATCGAACTGCACGTTTCGCCATTTTTATACGTAAATATATAAAAAAAACCGTAGACAAACGCACTTTGGTAGCATTCAACCACGACTAGACGACTAGGCGGCGGGAACGTCATTTTGTTCTCACCCGTGAGTACTGTTCCCAATTCGTTGCGCTTACTCTATACCACTGTAATGTATACTCTAAGCTTACAAAGATAAACAAAATCGTATCGAATTCTTCATACAAGTGCCTGCCCCTATTGGAATCGAGCCCCGAACATTTAGCTGCAAAGTCAGGATCAATAACCACTAGGATATTCAGTCGGAAGTCGATCGAAAGTGTAAAAATGCTTTCACAATAGTTTTCGTGTGTCCTTTGGTTACGTAAAATAAGAAAATTACTTTTCACACCTCTCATTCAGAAAAGTAAACTGTGCTCCTCCCTATCGAGAGGGATCAAACTGTAACTTTTCTGTTCAAGGTTATTCTAAGTGTTTTCTTGTAAAAATTAAATTTTTTGAAGATGATGATTGTAAAACCATGCCGTTTTCTATGCTGGTAGCTCCTGAGCAAAATTATTTTCACCTTGGGCGTTAACACTTGAATTCTATTCTAATTTAGAATTCCTGGCTATGCTCAGAATTCAATTTTAAAATCCTTATCCGCCGCCCTCGCCGTAAATACATCATTTTCCCACACAAACAGCTATTTTTAACTTTGGAAAAGACCAACAGCTTCAATTGTTTTGTAACAATTTCAGCTTGATACCTGATAAAAAGAGTTTAGTTAAGAGACAAACAGACAGAAGGATAACGAAGTGATCTTATACAGGTTATTTTATCCTTTTGAGGTACAAATCCCTGAAAACACATTTAAAAGAGCCCTTTTTGCTTACTTATAGTACCCTAAACATTGATACGACCTATAAACTGTTAAATAAGTCGTGTCTATTCGCAAATACCAAGTTCTGTCGCAGTTAAACTTTGCAGAGCTTTTATTGCGCATTCCGAAAATAGATGGGACTGAAATTAAAATCATTTCAGCTACAGAAGAATGCTGCAGTTGAATGAAGCTTGCCTGCCGTCCTGCCGAATTAGCAAGAGACTTGACTGTCGTGTTGAGTTGCATTTCATTGGGGATAAAATTTTGAATGGGCACTGTTGAAAGAATTACTGTCTCATGTTACGCAAGTGAGAGACTTCTAAAAAAAGTCCACGTGAACATTTATTCCAGAATTTAACTATTTTGGATTTTTCTTACTCAGAATCGAGAAAAATGTGTCCTAAAATTTCCATTCAGTTCGTCACTTTTTTGAATATAGCTATGTATGGAACGTGACGAAGATGGAAAAAAATCCATAGTAAAATCTGGGACACATTTTTTCTTGTATGAGAATCGATAGGGTAAACGGTTCTGAATAAGAAACACCTAAAATATTTAAATTCTACAAAACATTTTCATGTGGACCTTTTTTTGGAAAACGCTCAAGCAATTCGTTTTACAATTATATTCCAGTACTCCATTTATAGTCTGAATTTGTTATTGGTTTGAACTACGAATAACCTTAAGACAATTTTTGAAAGGTCATAATTTGATTTCGAAGCCGGTCAAGTTACTTTCATGTCGCCCCTTTACAGCCAGAGGCACTTACATTTCTTGAGCTCCATGAACGACATTCGTGTTTATCTTGCTGTCTCACTCATTCTTATGGGATATGGTTTGAGCTCACGGACTGTATCAACCATGATAGAATAGAATAGAATAGAATAGAATAGAATTTTATTACCACAAATAGAGTATACATACATTTATATAAAGTAAATCAAACTTAAGCCTAAGCGTGGCAATTGGATTGGATGATATCTCTTAAGCCCTTAATTGGCATAAATCTTTGGTGCAATATACTTTCTCTGTCTGCCTTATTGTACTGACATAAACTCCCGACCAGAGACAAAGGGCCAATTTGCATAAGAAGTATCATGCACGTTTTTGCTCGCCAGTGTAAATAGTAGTCATTATCACGAACCGTGTCTAATCTCTGTCGTGTAATTTTCAAATTTTATAGAAGCTTTTGCCGATGGTTTTGTTTGTTTTAATTGTCATCGGATCTACATGTTACAAATGAGACTATAAACAACGCGTTGAAAACAAATACGTTGATGAAAGCTTACTTGATGCCTGAAAATAAATTAAAACCTTTTTTGTGTTCAGCTAAAAATAGGCCATGAATTTAAAAGGCTGCCTTCGTCGAATCTGATGGTGTAGGCTGTCATTATTTTGGTCTGACGCCAACTCGCTGTCCGAGTTCATATTTCGAAATATATTTTCTCATTTAATTATTTCCCCAAAATTTCGTTAGTTTCGGCGGAAAATAGATTTCAGGGAAATCATTTGGGCTCGTGAAAATTGGCGCGCTGCGAGCGCAGTGATGCGATCCCGCGGTCGTACACATATATGCACATGCAAGCATAGTCGACCAACAAAGTGCTTCACCATTTTTTATGACATACCTACATCATAAAAAAAAACAATGAGGGCCGCTGTCGAATTAACTTATAATCTGTAATAGTGACTTGTAATGTAACCGAAAATAGTATTTGACACTAGTAAGTGTGAGTTGTACTAAGTTATTCTTCTGATTATTTGTAGCTGCCCCAATTGACATTTCAATTAAGCTTTATTTTTGTTTGTTTTTATTTAATTTCAGTTATTATAATTATTATTACTATTTTATTACAATGGACGATCCTTTTGTGAATTACTTATGTTTGACATTTAATTGTAGGTAGGTACTTTCAAAAGGGTGAAAAACAAAAAAAAATACCAAGAGAGAGAAAATTACCAATTAGAAGTAACCCGACTCGCACCCTTTGCACTAAATGACTTTAACGATAACTTTAACCGCAGCGACGATCTTGTTATATTTGTAATATTTGTTACGTTTGTCTTTCTTTTCCCGCTCTTCTTTCTAACTATTGTGCGATTTGCGCGCACTGCGCATTTCTTCTGCTCACCAATGGCTGTCGGCTAGTTTTTTTTTAAACTTGCAGACACGGAGGTCGCTATCAACTAATTATCGACTGATATTTCAAGCTAAAAAAATTAACGAACTTAATAATCCCTAATTCTCGTGTGCGCTTGCATAAGCTTAATAGCGTGAATTTAATTTTCAGTCATGACGCTGGCTTAATTAAAAGGCGTAGCCATAATAAAACATAGATTACATGGCTGTATACCTATTGTCATTGCTATGTACGCCGTTTGCTTTAGCTATGAAGGATTGAGATTTTTTTTTTAATTACTTTCAACCCAAGCATCGCGATGAGTAACTTTCAACCCGCTATCCAGATAATCAATGACCTACTTTCAGAACATCAGAAATGAATATATAATTCCCCGTTAAAATTAACCCTCATTCGTAAATATTTGTTTTCTTTCGTAATAATTTATAAGTTCCCGTTTTGGCGTGTAACATGTTACCATGAACATCCATTTAGCAAGATTCCTCAGCAACGTTATCGCCGTATGCCTCCACATATGCAGCAACATACATGGCTAAGAACAGTTAGGCCATTGTGTGCACTTAGTGCTCTAGACAATAATCCTCAATGCGTGAATGCGTATAGGATAGGTAGGTACCTAATCTAGTAAGCCAGGGCCTGATTAGACGCCAAACCTGCTAATCCTGTTTGATTCAGCTTGAGGGATGCATTATAGCATGCAAGTAGGTACATAAGTAGGTAATTTTAAACCTATAAAGACATCTCGGCAATTTAAATCTGTAATATATATGTATCAAGAGATTATTTAATGGAAATCATGATTTAAAAACATTTTTTTTTATAAGTTCATGACTTATTCAGAATTATATGTCTTCTTAATTATTGTGAAATCAGTTACGTTAGCACCCAGGTAAAGACAAATTTGTTGGTCAAATTTCACGTTTTCACCAAACAATAGCTTAAATCTGTGCCTCAACGTCTTAAGGTCGATTTAGACCAAACGAGCGAATGCTCATTCTATCATATTTATTGTGTACAGCAAACATAACTGGTCACTCTCCATACAAATTTGTATGAAAAGCGACCCGTTATTTTTGCTCGATACAACAAATTTGGCAGGGTGGGGATAGAATGAGCATTCGCTCGTTTGGTCTAAATCTACCTTTAGGTAGCGTCTCCACTTGCGCGGCCTCGGTCCGAGGCAGCCGCTCGACCCGAGGCTGCCTCTAGTGGATAAGCACCTTATGACGCTCAAATAAATTTGATAACGTGCCCGTGCATTCGGTTTTCTCCTTTTCATGTTACCAACACAAAGACCAATTTTGTTTGACAAGCACTGCCGTTCACGTTTTAACTTGTTTGTTAAACACAGCTCACACTGACAAATAAATTGTCAAGGGCTTGGAATTTTACAAACAATTCATATGTTGTAAAATTTTGATACAGTGAACTTTTTCTTTTCATTTTTTCATTTCAATTTTGATTGTCGCTTCAACGAGCGCTTTATGCAAAAGAAAAATGCTAAGGCATTAATTAATGTATTGTCAAATCTAATTGAACTACGTAGGGTGTAGGTATAATGTAAAAGCGGCATTTTGAGTTCTTTGTTTAGAAAGCCTCTTTTTATCCATGAAGGTTAAAGGTACCTAATGTTTTAGTGACACATAATTACAGATCAAAATTATATTTAATTGCCGCACTTACCTTTATAAGTATCTCCGCTGAGTTCGTTTAAATAGTGTGTACAAAATTACAGTCATCGCGGCGCGGCGCACTGTTGGAAAAAGACGGCTGTATTTTTGATGCCGCCATACCTACTATTAGAACCTTGCCTCACCTGGTCGCCATGGCGACCTATCCAAATGAGACGTCGCCAAAGCGTCGCCAATAGACTACAAGCCCATGGAAAAAAAACATGTGAAATGAACCAGCGCGAATGAAGCTTAGAAGGCTGTTACTATAATAATATCATAAAATAACTCTGAGCGCTATGCCGTCATTTCTGAGCGGTACATTTATGGAATTTCTCAGATACAAGTGAGGAATTACGACTAATTATTAATTTACGGCGTTTTTATAGCTTATAGATGATTAAAAATAAATGTCGAAAAACCTAGTGCCGCTTTAAAGTGGTGGTGCCGGAAGTTAGTGCAATTTTTTTTTGTTTTCAATGTATGAGAAAAAATCTGTACCGCTCAGAAATTACGGCATAGCGCTCAGAGTTATTTTATGATATAGTAACAGCCTTCTAAGCTTCATTCACGCTGGTTCATTTCACATGTTTCTTTTGTCCATGGGCTTGTAGTCTACAAGTGAGTACCTAATGCTTGGTTAAAGTTTGGTTATGGTAACCGGCGACGTCGCCGTAGCATCCTGGTGAGGCAGGACTCAGTTTACGATCCGTACGTCCTAAAAGCAGGCCGAACAAATGTGAAAAAGAACATCGCGATTACCCTTGAAAAATATTCTTTGTTTTTACAGAATGATCCCAGATTTCACCTCTGCAGTGACGCCGCCGGAAGACCAGAAGCCCACATTGACAGCTCATGAGCTCCACAAAGCGCTGTTGAAGATGCTATCAAGGGAAAAGGGCGATGTCGATGAGCAAGTCCACAAAATGCTCATCGAGTACGCTTACAGAGGGAGTGACATCAGCTATAGTGCTCAAAATGAAAGTACACGCCGATAATTGACGAGGTTTTATAAGCAGCACAACTAATTTTTAATAGAACGAATTCCAGCTATTAAGCACGGTAGCTCAATCAATATCCGAAGTATCTTTACGGGGACTGAATTTATTTTTAACCGACTTCATTCTAAAACACGGCTTATGTTTAGAGTTCTTTCCGTCAGTAGAAGTAACATACGACCGTGCAAAATTTCACAATATTGGACTGTGTTTAAAAATAATTGGAGTTAACTCAGTCAGCATGTACCTTACAATGTAGAGTCTAAGTTGAGAATGTGCTACTATTTATGTGTGCGAAGAGATCGCCACAAAGTTACAAAACGCGTCTAAGTAACATTCCGGTAGGTATAAAGATTTCTATAATGTCACATTCTTTTTTTTTTTTTTTTTTTTTTTATGTGAATAGGAAGGCAAACGAGCAAGTGGGTCACCTGATGGTAAGTGATCACCACTGCCCATAGACACCCGCAACTCCAGAGGGATTGCAGATGCGTTGCCAACCTAGAGGATTAAGATGAAATGTCTCTTGTGCCCGTAATTTCCCCGGCTGTCTTACTCTCCACACCGGAACACAGCAGTGCAAGCACTGCTACTTACATTCATGGTTAAAATAAGCAAGATAGTCTTTTTTTTCCATGGCCACATCGCATCGCTCGCACAAACTGATAGTTAAGTCATAAGTAGACTTGTTAGGTGGCCTCAAACACACAGCATACACTGACACTGACAGCATAATGTGTTGTGTTATTACGTCCGAAGGTCGATGGATAATGTTACGATTTAACCCATTGTGATGTGTTCTATTTTTTTTTGTAAAAAAATAAGTACCCATTAATTTATGATGACTCATAATCTTGTATTGCATTGCTAAAGTCTATATTGTTTGTTACTAGAGCACGGCAATAAAGAGTAGAAAGCGAATGCAAAAGAAACAAAAAGAAACTTACAGAATTCTTGTCATTTTTAAATACTTTATGTTAAAAAGGTGAACAAAGAACGTGGGGCACTTTCATTTAATTTGTGCTCTTTATTCTGGTATCTAGGTACTCTATGTAGTATTTAATTAAAAATAAATATTATTTATGTTCTTCCTCAAATGAAATGGTATTAGCCAAAGTATTTCTAGTCTAGATTAATAATTATTTACCTACTCATAGATATTAATTATGTAGTTGAGAGCTAGAGCTTTTTTGTGCTTCAATTTTTAATACTTATTAATTTAATTAGCTGCCTAATTTTATAAAAATACAGTACTATGTGAACATTTATAATTATCATTTGGTACAGCTCTACGTTATAATATTAGTGAAGGGGAGTGTAGAAATAAATAAATTATTTACACATTAATATGAATATTCATTTAATAAATAATTTAACCACTTTTTTACCTTTACATATATCTTGAAAGTTTAACTGGTCATAGTCTAGTGACGCTCGCTATAAATCGAAATCTATTTCTCTGTTAATTAAATCATGAAAAGCGCAAATGTGATAATTGTCCAAAAAATAGCTCGTAACAAAAGTCTCTAACTTATATTTCACTGATGTTAGAATGGGAAAAAAACGCAGTACAATTATAATGGGATGATTTATTCCATACACAATAGAGATTTGCTTAACAATTATAATTCGTAATATTTGACTAGATAGTGACTAGATTAGCCCGTTGGGCCACCTGTTGCTCCTGCGATTCGTAACTTTTCACCTTACGTCATCCATCTTAAATACTAACCCGAGCCCGGTATAAGAAGGAATGTAGAACTTGGTCGAAACACCACAAACAATCACTCAAAATAAACACAGTGTCTATCGAGGAACAGTTGGTCAGGAGGAATGGTTTAGTTTTTGGTGGGCTCCGGGCCCAGCAACACTCAGGCGACAGCCATCTCGCCGATACCACGCAGCAGGCGCGAACGCAGACGCGCGAACACCGGGTGCTCGATGGGGATGCCGCGCCCGTGCAGGAACCGCAGCGTCTCCTGAGCGCACACCAGAAATCCGAGCTGCTCCGGATCCATGTCAACGGGCACAGAATCCAACAGTGGGTCTTCGTTCTCGTCTCCGAACTGCTCGTCCTCTGGCCCCGACGACGGCTCCCGACGCTGAGTGTCGTCTAACTCCACCGAACAAATACGTCCGAAAAGTCGCTTCAACGCTTGTCGCTTCTCAGCGCTCTCCGAATCATGCAGCAATGGTTCGCTGCGGGAGCGCTTGCGGCGCCGCTGCCTCTTCACACGTAAATCTGCCTCCGTTTCGTCAGTGTCGCGTTTGCGTTTACCAGTCATTATCGCGGCTAGCCTGTCGGCGTCAGGATGCAGACTGCGAATGAGCCGTGCACAGGGAATTGAAGGGCCTCGACGCAATTACACGGGCGTCGTCCTTCCCTTTTCGCCGGCGGGGCGGGAGGCGCGCGCGAGCGAGACGGCGACGGCAGCTGCACCGGGAACAGCTGGGCGACCAGTTGCAGGGTGCGGGGCACGCACGCTTTGTTTGATAAAGTTTATTCGGTGGAATAAAACTGTTAGCCGCGATTGCGCGAGGCAGCGGGGCGCGGGGCGGGGCGGGACAGGACCGGCCGGGCCGGCAGCTGCGTGGCATCTGCCGCCCCGCCATCAGGTGAATTTCCCCATGTTTCGTCTCAAGGCGCCGCTTCTATCGACTTAGCTCGGTGTAAACAAAGCTACCTGCCTTCCTAACCTGTGTAACTAAACCCTACAAATTGATGAAACAGACAGGGCCGGGCTCTCGTAGTCTAACGCCGAATACGATACCCGATACCTTTGTTTAATTAACAAAGCAGTTACGCATGTATAATAAGTACGAACGTGATTTTCGACGGACTTTGATTTGATTTTACAACGTGTAAGTCGTATAGACTGTATGTAGAGAATAAAAAGCAAAGTTAGCTTTAAAGCGTCGAACGTCAAAGTAGCGGTAGCAAAGAAGTTGGCTTTGTTCCATTGACAAAGTTATTACCTGATTAAAGTTTATACCCCGCGTTGTGGGCCATGCGGAAAAAGGAAACTAAATAAAACCCATCCGCGCTCATCGTTTCACGAACATTTCAGGCCACTATGTACAAAGGTAAACTAAGTACATAAAATGTAAAAATCAATAGTGCCCGGCTTATGTACTGCTATATACCAGGAAACGAACTGTCGAACATAGTGAACTACAGGCGTAATCTGTGTATGTATTGGAGTCTGTGTTGTTTTAAAACGGGGACGATGTTTTGCTAACCTGAAATCGGATTTTTATTTGCTGAAATACATTGGAATATTTACTACCATGGACATACGCAGTAAGGCTTTCCAATTTCAGTTTGCAATGAAAAATGTAATGCAAAATACATATGTTGGTAAAAATAGAACTGGCACTCGTCCGTATTCGAAAAACTTTTGCGTTTATTTATTTAGAAACGTACAGCGTTTAAAACCCGAGTAACACTTCTTTGTACTTTTAATTTAAATGTATAAGCAATGGTAAGAAAAAAACGTACCAAAAGTAAACAAATTTTTAGACAAAAAACAAAAAAGAATCATGATTTTCGATAACAATACACATTTTAGCCTTTGTAATATTTAGTATGCGTAAAAAGCTAAAAGGTACAGAAACATTTTCAATCGCAAATAAAAATTCTGAAAAAGCTACAGGGGTGGTCAGTCAATTTAATTCAAACACCTTATGAAGTGTTCCTGATGAATTTTGAGACACAGTGTATAAGAAGTTAGTAGGTATTGTTCTTTCGTTGCCTGGTAAAGCTTCGCTTAGTTGGCACTCACTAGAAGGTCAACTGGTGTCGAATTGTTCTGTGATACTTAAGTAGTTTAAGTAGCAGTTTAAAGTTCAGAAATAAACTAATTACAATTTTGCTATAGTAACCACGATTTATTATTTACTTATGCTATTAAGCTGCATAAGGCAGCATTGCATGAAGATTCCCGCAGGCGTATCTTAGTAAAAATAATACTTGTAATTGCAAAAATGCCAGCATCCAATTTCTCGTTTTATGACCGCGGCCTAATCTTAAAAAATAAACTGTTGTAATGAATTCACTCTTATTCAAAATTCACTCGTATTAAGCAACCAGGCACTTTATAATAAAATGGAAAACTTATAAAAAATACATGCCGTAGAAAATAACTTTTCGCTCCAAATCAGCACTTTTCCTGACGAATAGACAATGGCTCCTTAGTAAAAGGGACCCTAAAAACTATCAAACTTCGGCTAAAGACACAAGCAGGTAAGCCTAATTAGTTACATATTTACTAAATGAATGATGCCATTGAATTCCTTCAGGCTCACAGCGTGTAAGAAAATGGTATCTTCTATCTTACATGGGATCGTGCGATTGAAAGACCCCATTGTTGGAGCATATGCCAGAAACGACTTGTTAGAAAGACTTTGCTGACATATGTGCAAGTACGACATCCGAAAGCAAGCGAACAAGTCGGGCACACACAAATCTTGCCCTGCCTTATACGTATCATCGCTCTCTTGGATCTATTACTACAGTATACAGTTTACCTATTTTAAGTATGATTCTTTTTTGTTAACATGCGTCGGCAGTTGTCAAATTTTTCGGTATTGTCTCTGTTACGAGTATTTCAGCGCCGATCTTTACTAAAGTATTTGGTATACAAATAATATATGTATACTATGTCTACAGTAGCGACTGACAAGAGAGATATTATAGTAAGGATTTAAACCGGATACTTATAAAAAAAAAGGAAATCCAATCACGCTACGCCAGACAAAGTACGATTTTAAGAAGTGAAGCTTATCGATGCATATAAAATAATGTCACATACATAATACACTGTCGCAGTGATTTGTTTGACTACAAGATGGGATGCCAGATGGATACATATGTAGTAATGTATATCGTTGAAAATGTGTGTAATTTTGAACGTTTTTTTTTAAATATACAACCTTTTTGGCTGCCAGGCTGAATGGAGCCCATTGTCACGCGCTGCAGCGCCTGCAGCACTAAAAATGTAATCTATCAGATGTAATTTTAAAAATTGGTGGTACGATAATGTAAACATGTGCTCATTTATACTAAATTCTGCCTTCAAGTTTTATTTTAGACATCTACATTTATTGGAGACACATACCAAATTTCAAGCCGATCAGGGAACGCATAAAATTCGACTTGTAAGATTTGTTTACATCGTAGTTGTTATTCGTCTAGCTAATAAAGGGGTATTACCAAATTGGCTATATTCATGATAGTTATGGAATGGAACTATTACAATCATTTGCTTGCTTAAGCCTCCTAGAACTCGCAACTTAGCGATACGTAACAAACGGGCGTACAGGCTGTGATACATCGCGCAGAAGTACAGCCATCGTAGCATAGATGGCGCTTATACCAATCCTCGCTAAGAACTTAAGTTTCATGTTAGTTGAAAATGCAACATAGGAACACATCCTTTTACACAGTGGCGTAACTATAGGGTGGCAGGGGTGGCAAAATGCCAGGGGCCCCTAGCTCTATGGGGCCCCGAACTGGCTTGGTTTAAAGCACAGAAGGGACGCTAAAGCACTTCTCTATATAGTGGAAGAAGCCCCATCTCATGAATTTGCCACAGGCCCAGACTTTATAGCTACGCTATTGCTTTTACATTTCTATTTCCTCACAAGCCAGTGAATACGTTTTTATTTTAATAATATTAGTAAGTTACGGGGTAGACAGAGCCTATGGTAACAAATCCTAAACGCCACGTTTAGCATGAACATACGGAATCTTCAGTCCAAATTTCAGCTCTCTAGTTTAGTTTGGCTGTGGATAGATCAGTTCACAATTTCACAAGTACCTATTGATAGATCGAATAATGTAAGTCGGCGGTTAGCTTCGTATTTTAAAAGCTATTGTTTAATCAAAAGGTTAATTTATTTTTACGGGGTTTTCCGGACTTTTCCATTTAAATTCGTATTTTTCTTTATCGGATAAAGAACAGATATTCGCTTGACTGACACCAATTGATACGGGCCGTGATTCTGTGAACCTTTCTTTGTTCAATTATCCCGAATATCGGTCTCGTTCAAAAACTGGAAATTGGATCACCGTAACCATTTCAAAAACAGGTGGTGGGCTTTGCATAAATAGCAATGTCTTTTATACCTACAACAACGTTTCTGAACAGCAGAAAAAAATAACAAGTAGAAATACTAACTTCAAACTTAACCCTCGAAACAAGAGTAGATATAATTATCAAAGGAAGTAAAAAAGCAGTGCGTCGAAACACGGCAACTTAGACCAAATAAAAATTCAGAAGAAGTTCTGATAACGCCAAAGCGAGGGTGGTTTAAACTCTGTCTTTCCCCGTGCGCGTGGGCGTCTCAATCAGTTTGATCGACAAAGTTTGGTTGCACTTGTGCATGTAAAAACCAAATAAAATGAATCGACAAAAATCACGTTCATACCTAAGTCTGGAACGATCCGACTAAGAAAGTTTCCAATTGGATTTAGATTTGCCACAAAATTTATGGGTTAAGGCATGTGGAGTCCCGTTATAAACATCGAAGGGAAATGACAATAAGAGGACATCATACAAAGCATTTTGAGAAAATAAACAACCTCTTGTTTTTTTAGGTAACTATTTATTTTATAGAGAAATATAGCATAGGTATCAAATAAAAATAAAAATTGTATGTAATAATTACGATACATGTATGCATTTTTCATTTCAAAGAAAAACAAGCGACGTGCAGGCAGGACGTCATTGGGCGTCTAGTGCCCTGCCGAACATTGCCGAAGGTGTAAAGCATTATGTTGGTCATTATAACCGGACATAATTAGTTTATATCGGACTTTATAAAGAATTTTATTTTATATGAAAACCAAACGTCTTTGTCTAATTACGTCATATTAGGCGGTTAGTATTGACCTATGCTAGCTTTTCAGCAACTTGTCAGACGGTGTCACAGCACGTTACTATTAGTGGGTTTTCTACCTAGTTGTTTTAACAATATTGTATAAGAGGGTTTGAAAATACAGCGAAAAGGTTCGAGAAAAGGTAGCGAGTGCCCCGACTTCTTCTTTTGTTCGTCTTGGCGAGGGCACTAGCGTGCACCCAGATTAGGCAGTTTAGTATGTAACTTAAAATTTCATTTAAAACGCCTTGAACAATTTAACTATCTAGTTTTCCGTAATATTATAAATCATATTACACTCATATGTACGTGTTACTCTTCTACCAGTACGGTACCTAATTTAAAACCTTGTATTTACCCGGATACTTGATCTCTATCACGAGGTCGGAATAAATCTAAAAATAGAAAGAAAATTTTCCTTTCCTTTGCATAGCTTTATTATTTAAATGCGTCAATTTTACTGAGAAATTGAAACGTTTTGCTCTGTATAATATTAAATACTTGGAATATTGGAAATGCTGCATCCTAACCTAGCTTCTATAACTATGTAGGTTCGTTCGTGGAATCCAGCGTATTAGACTGACGAAAATGTTGTGAGTGGTTTTTGACTTTGTCGAAGTAAAATGGCACTAAAAATATATTTTACTAGCCGTTGCCCGCAACTTCGTTTGCATAGAACTCGTTTATCGCTATCCCGCGGGAATCACGCAATTTTCCGGGATAAAAAGTAGCCTATGTGTTATTCCAGACTATAATCTATCTATGTTCCAAATTTCATCCAGATCGGCCCAGTACTTTTTGAGCCTATTCATTACAAACATACAAACATACAAAAATAGGTACAAATCTTTCCTCTTTATAATATTAGTATAGATTGAATCAGGTTGAAAATGTATTTATTGTATTTTTTTGATAGGTAATGATCCCGTAGAGGGATCGAAACACTTCAGTGTCTGTGTGTTGTAAAGGGATAATTAAGTTTGTGGGATTTATATGTGTTTTATGTGGCAGTAGTGGGGGTATATTTCGCGCAGGCTTGGTTATCTAAGTGACTAGCAAGGTAAATATTTTTTGTTCACTAAAAAGGTACTGTCACTGTGACTTAAGGCGCGCTTATAGACGAATTTTAGGTATTTGAGGGGGTGAAGCAGAGATGCGGCGGAGGCGCATGCGGGGCGCCCCGCGCATGGCCTTATTCTGTTCGTAACCGTATTCTGGTTGAAGTCAATTCCGGAACTTTCCGCAAATTATAAAATACTATATTTTTTGATTAATTAAAAGAAATGCTTTATTTGATATTCATTTAATGTAAATAGTAGCACATAGTGGTAACAATAGACCTTGTTTTTATCAATGACGGCATTGACAGCGCCCACCGTAGTTATAGCTCTTCAAAGGTTAATTGTCTGGAGCAAGAAGCGATGTTTCCCTTATTTTCGTCACTTGTAAAATATGGACATGTCGGGCTTTCATTGTAAATCTGTCGTTTTTCTGAGTTTGCCTTCTTCTATCGCCGCTTCACGCTCACGCTTAGCTGCTGCTGCCATGGATTCAACAGCGGTTAATTCCGAGTTATCATAGATAATATCTTGACTTTTTGAATAAGTTGCTGCCGTAAATATTGGTATATCCATGCACGCTGTGATTTCTTTAAACTGGGAATAGCCGATTCCAGCCGAAGTAATTCCTGTAATTCTCCTATAAGTGACACATGAGTAAAATTGCAACTAAACAAGGAATCGTGTCTGGCTATAGTCTGCAGCTGCTGAATAAAATAAGTTATGTCAATAAGTCTTCGTCCTTGAATTCGTGACCAATTCTCTTCATTCGATCTGGTCTCGACTTGCAGATCTTCAGTAATTTATCTGAAAATGTAACTAAGTTTAGTGCTGTTTCAGTGTTTAATAAAGACCTATTATTTAACAGTGCTTATGCCAAATACAAAAAAAAATACTACATAAATTAAATAGACTCTTTCAAGATTTATCATTATATTAGCTTCAATGCAGAAAACAGAATCAAAATAAAAGTTAGGAAAAAATGCTGCAAGTAATATTATTTATACTTAATGCACTCATTAATGATACACTATAGGATTTCCCAAGCAGTAAATTTTGATGGCAAGACTGAAAACGCAGGTGCAGAAGGCTTTGATAATGTAGAACTATTTTTTTTAGGAAACAGCCAGTGAACGAATATAACTATCGTTCACCGGAAACAGCCCCCCATTGTCTACCTCGGGCAACAGCTAAAATTAAAATATTATGTTATTTAATCATTTAAAAAAATATATTTAGACCATATTTCTCATTGAGGTGGGTTGTCCCCGAGCCGGTTTAAGTTACAAAATGCCGGATAAGTCGAACACTATGCGTGACAACAAAAAAAAATGCCTTTGTTTTATTACCATATAAATATGTAACAAAAAAAGCACATCTCCTGATTTTTACCTCATTTGTAAACCTCTGAATATGTGCATAATATATTTGTCCGGAGACACGCTCTCATTCCGCGGGCAAATTTTGGGAACGATTTATTTGCCGAGTTTGACCCTTAAGCCCCTCCGTCTCCCGCGCACCCCGAGCGATAGTTGAACTGCGGCGCTCGGCGAGAGTAGACGTGTGTAACGGCGAACGTTTCCGAGCAAAACGTGGGTATTTATCATCGCCATGGTGTGGGGATAAAAAAAAGTTTCATTCCGGAGTTAGTTATAGCTTTTATATCGCTTTTGTTTTAAATGTATATATGGCACGTCTAATGTAGTCCTGATTTCAAGAGTTTAATTAGTTTAAGAACACGAGGCTTACTTTTTTTTAATATTTATTTTTGTCAAGTTTCTCATTCCACCATATTTATTCCGGTGTTTCCGGTGTAGTAAAATGACTTAAATACTCACCAAAATGAAAATAACACCGGAATAACATCAAATGTAGCGTCACTTTATTATTGTGAAATGGTTCTATAGCATAACTTCTAAAATCAAATACTGAACTTATTTTATTGTGCCACAGCTCATGTTCTTAGATAAAATTTACGCTTTTAGGCCATCAGGGGGCGCTACAAAAAAGGCTTAAAAATTTGGTTTCCGTACCCAAAGGGCAAAAACAGGACCCTATTACTAAGACTACTGTTCGTCTGTCTGTCTGTCACCAGGGTGAATCTCATGAACCGTGAATACCGTGTTAGCTAGACAGTTGATTTTCACATACGATGTAGGATTCTTTTGCAGCTACACAATAAATACATAATATGTAAGGTATTGTCATTCTTACCTATCCTATTTGGTAAACAAAATTCTAACCTCAAAACGTCTCATTTTTGTAATTTTTTAACTATTTCATCGTAAATAAAGGAACGAGATAAAATATCAGCAAAATTATGTAGAAAATATTACCTCAGGTTTATTAATTACATAATAAATCCTGTACGATACCTGAAAGCGTAGTGTATTGCTATCAAGTATTGAAAACATGACACATATTTTTGCGCGTATAAATTTATAATGCTGCATCCAATTATTATTTGATAACTGGAAGGTTTATCATCATTTGATAAACAACATTTTCAAACAATCACTTCTTAACAAGCAACGATTTACAAACTATTCATTTCAGAAACCTGTCATTCCTAAAAATATTCTATTTACAAATAATTAATTAATATAATATAAAAAATAATATGATGTTTTTTCAAGTATCCAATGTTTTATGCAATTTCTAATTTGTGAATCGTTGATTTGCCTAACGTAGTTTGTAAAATGAAGTCATAAAATGTTGTTCACCAAGTGATGAAATACCTACTTAAAAAATATTTATTAACTGGCACCAAGCTTTCGCTCTTAGGACTATTAAAATATACTTAAGGTCTGTCTGTATTTTTTCTAAATAAAAGACGTGATTATGGAACCCTGTTTATTACTTTAATTCCGGTGGTCCATATTTCATTTCAGTGAGCTGATTAAGTCATCCCAGTGTATATTTATCATTCCGTTGTAAGGTATCATTGATTCCGGTGTACATATGTAATTCCGTTCCGTAGTGTGTTTAGAAATTCCACCTCTAATAACTCGAAAACTATTTAAGGTTTCAGGTTCCCTTTTCCATTATGTCTTGCAAAATAGTCTAAGGTATCGTTCGACATTTAAAAATCTAAAAAAAACACATACAAGGGATCACACCGAAATGATACAAAAAATGAGTACTGTTGAAATTGATCCGTATACTCAGTTGGTGATTGTAGGTCTTCTAGAGTTGATAGAGATGGCCTAGGGTAATTAAGCCGAAAAGTTATTTCTGCCCTGAAATAAAAACATTATTTTCAGACGGCAGAAATTGAAACATCTAGACAAGCGGCAGCATGACCAGCCATTCCAACCAAGTTCACCTAAGAAACTTAAGCATCGCCATTTTTTTTAAAGTAACTTAGAAGCCATATAATGATATATATTAGGACTTAGAGATAGGATAATAATAATCAAGCGTTTTCGTAATAAGCTCTAATATTTCATAATAATTCTGCTGAGCTGAGTGAGCGACGACGCGCAGTAAACGTGCTGCGGCCGCTCATGATTAAGGGTTTCAGACGTACCCGACACATGTTTAGTTTAGTTTAGTTTAGTTTATTTATTCTCTCAGCATAAAATTACTGTACATGTCGAGCGTATATCGACTACTTATAATGTTCATGGGTGTCTCACGCTTCTTTTTTTTATTATTTTTTGAGACAAGAACGACACGAGTGAGATATGGAATAATAAAGCGTTTCTCGAATTAAACTATCCGGGGAAAATACAGTAATAATGTGAGTTAAGAATTATCTAAGTTATGGTAATGAAACTTACTCCTTACGAGAAGGATTAGGGGTTTCAGTGTCCGTTGAGTTTGGCAGTGACGCATCTATCGGTGTCAGGGTTGTAAGTGACGTTCCTGGGTTTTCAAGCTGAGAGTCCTGTGTTGCTCTAAAATTACAATTATACTAAACTGTTGCCCGCAACTCCATCTGCATAGAATTCGTTTATCACTATCCCGCAGGAATTACGCAATTTTCCGGGATAAAAGTAACCTATGTGTTATTCCGGACTATAATCTATCTATGTTCCAAATTTCATCCAGATCTGTCCAGCCGTTCTGGCGTGAAAGAGTAACAAACATCCAAACGTACATACTCACAAACTTTCACATTTATAATATTAGTAGGATGATATTTATTCAACACCTCTAAAATAATGATACTTAATTCACGTGTAGTTTAGTTACAAGGTAATGCATTAGAAAGAAAGAAAGAGAAACATTTATTTACACACATTCGATACACGTAGACATAAAACAAGGAGAAATTTAATACAATATACTAAGGAATACAAACCGGATTTTAAATTATCGTAAGACATATTAATACTCATTAAGGAAATAACGGCTGTAACTCACTTGAAAATAACTAGAATAGAATAGAACTGTATAACACACAATTAGTAAAACTGCAAACCAACTACGTCAAAACGAATGTGAAATCGCTACGGCGCGGCCGGTCGATTGATCTGGTATGGTACTTACCATTTAGGCACTCTAATGTTTCTCATTACGTTCTCTTAGTTCACTTAAGCGTTTCCTCTTTCACTTAAACTTTATTTAAACTGCGATTACCCATATTGCTTGCTGTCTTAAGTAGTATTAGCGACGTAGAAAAATGTGCACAGGTCCAGCGTCGGCTGCGGCCACGAACGTACTGGCGACTGGGCAATAGTCGGCCGCCGCCGCGCGTTGAACCATTTTATTTTGCCAAAAACGAAAGAGATTGGTATGATTGATGTATTCAACTTATTAAAAATCTATGAAGCAAAAATCAAGATCTACTAAAAAACTATTAAATAAAACAAATTTTGTGCAGATATTCATAATAGTAATCGAAATATTTGGTTTCTGGTGTAAAAAAAGGGTTATTTTCAAAAAAAAAAACTATCGAGGTTTTTTTCAGCAATCGTGTTTCTGATGAAGTAAAAATCTAGGGAATAGACTGAAAATATACATATAAAAAAATTGCAGTTGTAAGTTCTGTGGAAGTATTTTATTAATATTTTCTAAAATCGTAGTTTTCACTATCTACAGCGCCTTAACTAAGTAACTTTACTGAATTTTGATGATGATATATTTTTATACTTAGTTTAGCTGTAAACTTACCTTTTAGAACAATGAAAATATGCGTGCACAGAATAGACGCATGCCACAGTTACCTCCTGAACAAAGCAAACTGTTTGAATTTCAGGAACGGAAAGCAAAAATAATTGTTTAAAAATAGGCGGTTGCCTTCATAAATAGCCGTCATCGGATTTCGTTATTTCGACGAGCAAAAAGCCATTGAAATTCGAGCCGCCCTCGAAACTGCGGAAAACTGTTTCGTGTCAAAAACCTTTATTCGGCGTCTACTAGGCGATATAGAATTGATTCGTAGACTGTTTTCATGCTATTGGGAAACGGGTTGACACGACTTGATCAAATGGTAGCTAAGTATATGTATGGAATTATAAAGACGGCCTGTATTGCATACAACAACCCATTTAAATCTTTTTAATAGCTACTTGTGCTGATACATACATACATACATTCATACAAACATACATAAATCACCTCTTTATCCCTTACGGGGTAGACAGAGCCAAAGGTAACAAGACCTAAAGCCACCTAAAGGCAGGTTTAGCACGATTGTGGGCGTATATATGGAAAGGGGAATCAAAATAGTGATAGGTTACATGATTCTTATGATTTTCGCTCATTCCCTCGATGTAATCATCGTACAAGCTTTTTTTTTTAATTTGGTGTTTTAAGTCGGCATAAGACTTATTTTACAATGGTGATTTGCATTTTTAAAAAGTTAATAACTAGACAGTTAATGGAATTTGTATGCAACATTACTGGAGAGTTTAGCGCTACAGTAATGTTTTTTTTTTTAAATTTTGGTCTGACCGGCAACAATTAACTTCCTGTTCTGATATATGTAGTCAACAATGACGACTTTAACGGACATTTTTGTGAAAATGTATAAATATTATCTTCTCCAAATCACCCGTAATTACACCTAGTATTCGCGTAGCATCTGTATCACATATTTTATGGAATACAGGCCTAGGCTTACGACATCGACGTTGCGGTGTGTGAACGTGAACAGGGTTCATTTTGGTTGTTATTTTCAGATATAACTCAAACTGAATATTTGACCAAATAATTGGGCTGGCAGCTATTTTGGGCGAAGAATCAGCCTCGCGGCAATGCTGCCAGCCTTCTGGGTACAATGAGCAGTGACAGTGATCTGGGAGGGGTGTTTTATTTGTAGTTTAAGTTAGGCTAGGGTTAGGTTAATTTTGTACCTATTTAATGTAATTTTTGTTTAATAATTTAATATTTTTTTATAATTGGTTTACGTTTGCTTATTCGGTTAAGTTCAAGATGAACTGACCAACAAAGTTTGCCGGAAAAAAGAATATAATGACATCATGAAACTCAGTGAAATGATTTTAAAGGAAGATTCACGTTGCCAAAATGAAAAGAGTTGGAACTGATTAGCCAAAACGCGTAAAATAGTATATGACCATAAAATAATCTAATTTCTTATTTTTTGCCCATCGAGGGAATGGGCATAGGGATCATGTTATAGGCGATGCGACTAGCAACCCATCACTATTTTGATTCCTCTTTCCACCTATACGCCCACAATCATGCTAAACGTGTCCTTTATTTAGGTCTTGTTACCTTAGGCTCTGTCTAACCTGTTAGGGATAGACGTGATTTGTGAGTGTCTATGTGTGTGTATTTTTTATTTCTAAACTGCCCTTTTATGGATCGTAAAGCATAGACTTCGTCCAATCTTATTGTGTAGGTATATCATTGGACTCGTGTTCAGGCCTTGTCAAATAAAAGTACAGGAGTAGAAAAAATACGTTAAAAGACTTTCCGCCTTATTCATAAACGCTCTATAGGCCTCTGCTAACTTAGCAATCGTTTGTCCTTGTCTGTGAAAAGTAAATGTCAAAGTGACAGATAATAGCTAGGGAGCTGGCGAGCAAAATTTCTATATGATTAGCACACAAGGCAGACGTTATTAATAGTAATATTTATGCCCTAAGGAACATCAAGGACCCGGTCTGCCACCATGGTGGCGCTGCGTTTAATATTTACAGCGTTTCAAAAATGTAAAAAAAAAAAGGTGTGCTATATTATGTGCACACGTCTGTCTCTGGGCCTGATGATTACAGTCATCCTAGAAACACAAAAAATCGAAAAGGCAGACATCCAGGGCTCTGACTTTTGTAGTATTCAATTTTTTAATTTATTTTTATGATTTAATAAATTGTATATGAAGTGCACACTTGGCAGACTTGAATTGTTCGATCAAAAACAATGAGAAGAACCACAGAAAAATAGTCTGCCATCATGGTGGCGCTGCGTTGTAAATTTACAGCGTTTCAAAAATGTTAAAAAAAAAAGGTGTGCTATATTATGCGCACACGTCTGCCTCTTGGACTGATGTTTGAATTCCTTATGAAAACAAAGAAAATCGATGAGGCAGACGTTTAGGCCTCTGATATTCCAAAGGCAGACCGTTTGATTTTTTTTTCTGAATTGAATTTATTTTTTCTGGTTGGCATTGAGAAAAAATATGATTGCATAGATTTCAGCTCCAGAAGTTTAGTCGTTACCGTGCTTTTAGAGAATAATAATTAAACAAAATTGTATAAATAAAACTAAAAAATAACAATAATCCCATGCAATAGGTACACACGGCAATATTATCAGGTAAGCACCTACGCACGCTCGCGCCGTATCTATCCTGCTTACCGAATAGCTTTGCTGTATGCCTGCTGTCCCTTAATTCCGTGAATTTCAAACAGTTATACAGTTGAAAATCAGTGAGCAAAGTGTCTGCCACATTTTTTTTCGAATCCACGGAGTCATAGTGAATCGAATGGGCGCAATGAGAACCGTGTGCAAATGACTTAGTAGAGCTTTTTTTTTTTACACTTTTAAGACTCCGTCCCATGATAATGCAGAGTCCTGAATGTCTGCCTCTTCGATTTTCTTCGTTTTCAAGATGATTGTGACCAATGAACTCCAGAGGCAGACATGTGCAAATGACTTAATACCCCATTTTTTTAAGCAACTTCAATCCGCTGTAACGCGAAAACGCAGCGACATAGGACCTTAATTGATTGAACCAAATCGATTCGTAATGATTTAAACTGCACTCCACCTCGACGTGAAACGTGTGCAAATCATATACCGAAATGCTCGCCAGCTCCCTAACTATAAGGACAAACGATTGCTAAGTTAGCAGAAGCCTATAGAGTGTTTATGAATAAAGGGGTTTGTCATTAATTGCAAATCCATATTATCAAGCAGTACTGACTAAGAGCTGGTTGAATGTCACTTACAATACTTCATTTCCCCAGCCGTGTCTTCATCGGTACTAACTTTAATTTTACGACGAGAATCCCGTAGCTGCTCGAATTTCCCTTGTGACACTCCTTCATTACTAGTCTAACGCTTTTTAATATCTCCTATTAAAACTTACGTAACGCACGGACAAGCTATCCGTGTTTATTTTCTTACCGAAAACAAGCATGGTGGAAAAGTGACGTAAACACATTTCGGGCTGTACCGCGTAGGCCCTGGCGCGACAGGGAGTTGCGTAAACCCGACAATTTAGGAAATGGGAATTAAGATAATGCGGGATGAAGAAATTAATTGTTTTAGCCAAGGCTTTTGGTTTGTAATTTGTTGTGTGGGTGTTTTTAGCGAAAAAAAGCTTTTTTTACCCATTTTTAAAATTATGTATGTAAAAGCTTGTCTTATAACATTGAATTTATAACAAACCTTAATTTGATTTGAACTTGACTTGAAAATGTGTCAAGTTGAAATGCCACGCCCATTGTTACATTTTTGGTATTTCATGATGTTATATAAAATAAATATAAATGTAAAAGTAAAAAATATGTAGGTACGGGAGAAGTTAAAAGAATTGACCTAGTCGTTAATTAAACAAAGCTTGTCCTACGTGTGCAAGACGTTTATAAATAATAATATATGTAAATATTTACATATTACATAAACACTCAAAATTCGTCAACTACCTAACATTCATAATTTTCATCACACATAATATTTACTCGTACTTCGACCGGGGATTAAACTGGTACTCCAAGCGTCGTAGTCAGGTCCCTTACTAGTCTGTCCTACTTGTTTATGGAATATTAGGTTTTCTTCCTTACATAGTCAGACTAGCTTTTGCCCGCGACTTCGTCTGCGTAGAATTATACATATAAGTGTTCTTCTTGAATCATTCTATCTATTAAAAAACCGCATTAAAATCCGTTGCGCAGTTTTAAAGATCTAAACATACAGGGACAGACAGCGGAAAGCGACTTTGTTTTATACTACGTAGCGATCAGTGGCGGATTTGCAGTCTCGGCCGCCCTAGGCCCCAAGCCATCAGCCGCCCCTTTCTCAGCATCCACCATACTACATGATGAAATTACTTTATGGCCAACTTTTTTTGAGATAATTGGGGCCGCCCCTAAATCTAGCCGCCCTAGGCCCGGGCCTACCGAGCCTTAGGGTAAACTCCGCCACTGGTAGCGATGAACTGTGCCATAGCTCTTATCCTGGTATAGATTGGGATGTTAACTCACATCAACACATCATTGCTTCCCAAATGCGGTTTCCTACGGACAACCATTAACTGAGAAAAGTTATATAGTACCCGCGTACTTATGCGGGTCTGAGTCGAATAGCTTCCGCTTAAGAATCGGTTAGGCCAATCGTGGACAAACCGATCGGCAATTGCGCCTACAGACAACACAACCCTTAATCAAAGCCCGTATCTCGTAATGATTTGCGTTAAATCAACGTATAAACGCCTTATTACAAACCTCATTAAATTACGAACGAAAAGCAATCACGAATAAAAGAGCCACGTCAGTGCAATTCATAGCAATTCGTTTAAAATCAAAATACTTATTTCGCAAAATCCCAACTTCAACACCAAACAAGTGACAACAAGACGTTTGTTTCAAGCCCTATTACGTATCTACACGTGGAAGCGATATGTTTTTTTTTAATATGAATAGGAAGGCAAACGAGCAAGTGAGTCACCTGATGGTAAGTGATCACCACTGCCCATAGACACCCGCAACCCCGGAGGGATTGCAGATGCGTTGCCAACCTAGAGGACTAAGATGAAATGCCTCTTGTGCCCGTAATTTCCCCGGCTGTCTTACTCTCCACACCGGAACACAGCAGTGCAAGCACTGCTACTTAGCGGCAGGATTAGCGAGTAAGATGGTGGCAGGGATCCGGACGGACCTTGCACAGGGCCCTACCACCCGCGGACCTACCAACCCCTATGTGAGTTTGTTCTCTTAAATACAAGACAGATGTTGCATTCTTAGACGTATGGTTGCGGAGTAGCAACACGGTTTGTTGTAATTTTTACTGTAACGTGGTGGGACTTTTGGAACTAATCCTACTAATATTATAAATGCGAATTTTAGTTTGTTTGTTACGCTTTCACGCGAAAACTACTGAACCGATCATTATGAAATTTTGTACACATGTTTTAGGAGGTAACATAGGATACTTTTTATTAAAAAAAAAATTATGTCGTCACTCTGACGTTATCTGCGCGGACGAAGTCGCGGGCAAAAGTTAGTATTAAATATTTGTCTTTCTTTCTTTTACAGTTGGTTTTGGTTTAAGGATTTTTGCAAAATATGTATTTAGTAGAATCTATGTAGATTTGCATAATGATTATAATAACCTAGACCGTTGATCTTATTAGGATTCCCTAAGATACGTGTCACAAACATTTGCTTACGCTTTCCAAGACTTCCTGACAATTTGAGGGGTACACGAGCATGCCATACGGAAGCCGGTCTTCGTATTTATAAGAATAAGAAATAAGAAAAACTTTCACCACAGAAGTTACAAAGTGCATAACAAGAAGACATTGTTACATAGAGATAGGTAGATTACATTTTATGCGGTAAAGTGCCAAGTGAAGTAATTAAAACACAAGAATAATTAGAAAGTGTGTGTGTGTGTGTGTGTGTGTGTGTGTGTGTGTGTGTGTGTGTGTGTGTGTGTGTGTGTGTGTGTGTGTGTGTGAGTGTGTGTGTGTATGTGTGTATGTGTGTGCGTGTGTGCGTGTGTGTGCGTGTGTGTGTTGCTACATTTGTACCTAACTACGAATTTCTTCAAATAAGTCCTTTCGCGTCGCCATTTTGCGCATCCTCAAGATATCCCATCCTAGGTTGTAAACTCGGTAAACCCGTTTAAAACACATGCCTTCATGCTCCAGTGTAACTTGATATGTCGGTCATGGGAGTTTCAACTTTATTTCCTGTGAAATAGAGGCATGCGGCAGGTTGTAACGTTTTACCTAACATAGTTATGAGACATCGCACGACTTGCCGTCATATACCGAGAAAATTTATCTGGTCCTTGCTTTGCGTTGGTTGATAGACGGACGACTTTTTGGCTTTTCATTTACTAGATACAATGGTATTTAAAAAAAACGGACGGGTTGCACTCCGAGAGCGCCGGCAGAAGCGAAAACTACACACAGCAGACTCGCGCATAAAAAAACAAAAAGTGAACAACGCACTTCAAAAAGAAGAGATAAAAAATAAAATAACTTTTTCTACACGAGACATGAACCGCGGTCACCGGAGTAAACGCACTGTTATTCCACACCTTAAACCACTAGGCCAAACGTAGCTTACGAGTGAGTGACGAAATCAACGTACGTATAATTATTACGACCCAGCAACACTCCCTCCGTCTTACCTGGCGCGAGTAATTTTTTTACCCATCCCAAAAAGTGCACAACGCCGCTAAATAAGTTTTCACTTCAAAAACAAATTTTTATACCTCAGGTTTTGATTTTAAGTATATTTTATAAATATACACACGGCTTGTCATATGACATCCCGATAGGCCTAATTAACCAACGAAAAAGACGGAGGTGATTCTCAATTCGACGCTGTTATGTATTTTTTTGTTATATTATTTCATCTTATATTTATGTTCTATGGACACGTTTAGTCTTTACTAGATGCGACTAAAAATCGCAACAAAGTCGCTCGTCTAAACTTCATCCCAGCTAACCAACTTAATTTACGTTTCTGAAGGGCATTCCACCGATACAGTGATCAATTAACGTTTCCGTGTAACAAGTTCTGAATTAATTAATGTACCTATTGAGTAGGTATATGTCTATACAAAGATATCTCTATATATCTATTCATTTTAATTGAGAGCTGATCAAATGATTGTTTATCTTAATTGTAGACATGATCAGCAGTAATTAAGGGGATGATTTAAGCACTGTTCGAATCAATACGTCTATCGTTTGTTAACAGTCGCGCAATTTCGAACTTAAACCAGATTATTTTGATGCGATAGAGTTAAAATAAACTTTATTCCGTACAAACAAAGTTCTAGGAAACGATTCTAAGTTAGAGACGTAAATTAAATGGAATTAGCTCGTAAAATCTGTACAGATTTAGCCATTAAATTGCTGAAGCACTTACTTTGTTTCTTGATCGACCCAGGACCGCAGATCATCTTAAATTTTGGCAATTTTTGAAAGAAATAATACAAACAACGACAAATTCGTTACATTCGCTGACCATGCCATTAATTTTATTCAAACTTTAGATAGATTCTGTATAATGCAGAGTTCAATGCAGGTCTGTAAGCGGTGCGTACTCAATATCAAAAAAGTTTTTTTTTCTATACTTTTATGAGATGCATTCTGCACGAGGGGAAAATAAAATCTTACCGCCTTATTCATAAACGCTCTATAGGCTTCTGCTAGCTTAGCAATCGTTTTTTCTTATCTGTGAAAGGTAAGTGTCAAAGTGACAGATAAGGACAAACGAAGTTAGCAGGAGCCTACAGAGCGTTTACGAATAAGGGAGTTAATCTTTGCCAAAAACGTTGTTATATATTGAAGAAAGAATTAAAATACCCTTAACTTGAAAAATTTATACTGCAGGCACCTTATTTTACCCATAGCTAAGCGAATCTGACATTCCATGACTGCTCTTTGTCATTAGGCGTTCGAAAATCGATATTAAATTCTGAACACGCCCAGCAGACGTTTTTTTTAATATTCCAATTCGCTGAGGCACTGGAAATATCAGCCATTCAGCCTATTGTAAAGAAACCATTGAGACGCTGGGACGTTCAGTGAATTTTTAACTAATGAAGTTTGTCTACCTCACGAGTTTTAAATTACGTTATCTCGATAGACAAAAGGGAAAAGGAAATTAGCTGCAGTTCTTTCAGGTGTGAGGAATTTTTTATTTTGTCTTTTTTATCTGCGGCCTACGTTTTTGCCGCATACTACCTAAATATTATTTGAGTTTTAATAAGACTATAAACCGGGAATTTTACTTCCCGATTTTTGTTTATTATTTTTACGATTTTTTCTGTTAGTTTTTTTTTACCTAAACTATTCTTCGTTCTTTGTTCATCGTTCTTTTCTCCAGTCCATTATGGTTGCCTGGTAGAGATCGCTCTATAGCAATAGGGGCCTATTGTTACCTTGTAATATTCTGTATACCTTTTTTCTGTCTTGGTTGTTATATGTGGTGTTCAATAAAGTGTTATTGTATTGTATTGTCCTTAAAAGTTTGCCTAATACATAATATAAACTGGTCAGGAAACAAAAAAAAAAGATTTTGTAACATGTGTAAAATTTTTCCTGTGACCCTTTCAAGCAATTATTAGAACGACTTCCCAATGTACTTCCATCTAAATTAACCACATCTTAAGTGGGTTTTCATGAATATTCCTACAAAATGTATACCAAATCGGACCCTGGTCCCATACAATTATCCTATGCGACGTTCATACATACCGCCCATTATGTGTGACCTTCCACAGACAAGCAGTAATTTAACGCAATTTCCAAAGGATTATGACTTTGGTTTGCAAATGGCTGGAATAATTTGAATCCGTCCGTTATTGGAGGCCTTTTATCGACGTACGAAGTTACCTTTACCGGTTACGTCAGTAATGGGGCAGGTTACGTGTTTTGATTACTGTTACTAAGCCGGGTTTTAGCACTAGGTATAAAAGGTGTCTTTTAATGATTGTGAAATAATCCAGTAGATGTGGTTGGGTCCGTTGGATTGAAAACTCCAGTAAAAGATGTTCATCGTAATTTTTTGGTTTCTAATTAAGTCACTTTGACGCTGTACACTTTGAATATCAACTAATGTATCACAAAATTCGGCAACTACAGTTCTGTTAAAAATCTTCTGAAGTATTTCGGATTAATTTAATAAGACGGTTTGTATTTATTACGATTGTTTGTTCTTCGAAAAAACACTCGGACTAGACAGCGTACCTATACATGAAATATTTTTATTTTGTTTGCTACATCGTCATTAAATAAATAAATAAATGTCTTGGGACAAATTACACCAGTTAACCCAGCCCCAAACTAAGCAAAGCTTGTACTATGGGCACCAGGCAACGGATAAACATACTTATACATGTAATGTAGATAAATACATACTTAAATACATATAACATCCATGACTCGAGCACAAACATTCGTATTCATTCATCATACAAAATGTCTGCCCCAATCGGGATTCGAACCCAGGACCTCTAGCTTCATAGTCAGGGTCACTAACCACTAGGCTATCCGGTCGTCATTAATCTCATCATTCATTGATGTGTCAATTTAACAATATACAGAAACTAAACAAAACTGAGCGCAGTTGGGAAATAAGAGTACGTACGCATATTAAATTTATTAAGAGAAATCAGGGTTTTCCAAGGTTACTAGTCAGAATAAGAAGGTACCTACTTAACTTCGTTGCAGTTATTGACCAAGTTGCCTCGACTTTGCCCCATCGTCGAAGATTAAAAAAAATATAAAAATACGCCCCCGATGTCATTAATAAGGCGTCATTCTTCGAATTTCTAAAGGATCTTTTTGTAAGGTCTGGAATCGTTTTCAATGGCTGCAATGTAACGAGCGGCAGTTAATCCTGGCTGGTCGAAGGGTCCAAATAATTATGCCCTTAAAGTACCTCCATCAATTGTTTCCGAACAAACTTTGTTCGTTTAACGTTCTTGTTGTTCATATCGATCAGCACGTTCCAATTCTTTTCGACTGAGTACTTAAAAAAAGGAGGTATTTTTAGTCAATTAGCATATTGAATAGGGTATGTATGTATACTGAGATACATGTTAATTTGAACTGTTTTGGACTTTGTATTTTTATTTAGTTTTGTTCATTATGAAAATTCTTTAGATCTGATGACAGCGTCCGTTAGTCTATGTAGTCACTATTTTTTATCTCTACATAGTATAAAACGAAGTCGCTACCCACCTTCTATACATACGCTTGCATCTTTAAAACTGCGCGACGGATTTTGATGCAGTTTTCGTCAATAGATAGAGTAATTCATGAGGTATGTTGCTACGTATAGTTTTTTATTGATTTGGTTTCATTTGTTGGTTCGTTATCATTGCATCTGCGACACTAATTTAAGGATAAATAATTGAAACCATCATTCATTTACTTTGTGTTCTCAAATTTTTGTGCTCTTGTTAACTCTTTGTCAAAGGCTACGAAACTGCTATATTCCGATAACAATGATCACACGTCACTATCACTATCTTTACCAGTATCTATACGTATACCCGAAAGGACCCGAAAGCAATGGATACATCCACGCAAAAACCGAATTGCCGAACGAAACCGATTATCATAGGCGGGTGAGCATCCCATCAGGAGCATGCTCCGGTGAGCGGTGAGGGAAACTTTGACTCGACACGTAATTACAGGAACATATATTACAGGAATCCACGGAATTGGAATAAAATGAGCATCGGACATTGACGGGATTGGTTGCGGTTCAAGTGTCTACTGACATTAACGAGCTATTCTCTGATAGGCAGCGTTTCTTCACTGTAGGAGTAAAAAATCATGTGAGATATTGGGAAAATAATAACAAGCGATAACGAAGCACCTGTAGGTTTATTGTCTTACTCGCTCGCAATCGCCATCGTGTTCATTTTGACAGTTCTTGTATGAATGTGACAGCTAGCTGATTCCGATGCCAATTGTCCGCCCAAACATGAACTGTCAAAATGAACACGGTGGCGATTGCGAACGAGGTATAGATAATAAGCTTACTGGTTACTGAGCTTTTATAGACTCTTGCAGCTATGTCACTTCAGAAAAATGACTTATCCAAATGTCATTTTACGAAATAATGACACCATATTGATTTCACTAGTGCTTGAAAGGTCACGTACTTGTAGTGAATGATCTGATTATAGAACGATCGAAATATTTTGGGAATGTCAGATTCTTAGTTTAGTAGTGCGTTACTAAGGTTCACGTTTCATATCAATGAACAAAAACCACTTCTCCACTCCGTAATGCAACCAAACTCAAAACTACACTTCACAGTTCACTCTGCTAGGCTGTGGGTGGAGGGCTTGAGGAAGATGTGGCTGACACGGTCTCCTTAGATGCGATTTATGGACAACATAATGCAGCAATTAACTGAAATAGTAAAATACTTTCTTGAAAGATTATTTTCATCTTAAAAGTGCGCGTGACGTTATCAATCGCGTAATCGAGCATACTTCTTCATGTTGGCTATTTAGGCCACATTACAAAAAATGATTTGAAATATTAATTCTTTTTTTATTGAATCACTTTGCGGAGGTCCATTTCAATGAACCAAAAAAAAATTACCTTGCTACTCCGCAACTCATAAATTGAGATTGAATCATGAGTAACGGAGTAGCGAGGTAAATATTTTTTGTTTATTAATTCTTTACTGGAAAATAACTGTCAACTAAGTATCTACTAGTACCACAAGGTACTTACTCGTAAGTTCGTATCAGTGTTGATTGACTCAAATGAAAAACTTCCTTAATCCCCTGGGATGGAGTTCTAGACTTTCTTCATCTTCGACTGTTTTGATTAGACATCCCTTAGTTACAGTTCTGGATAAAAAAGCTAGATAGATGAAGTAAATGGCTTATAACTTTTTGAGAAAAGTTCTATGAATAAAATTAGAAGAGGTGAAGTGAAAATAGTTGGCGACTATTCAAGTGTCGGATATATACACACACAAATCACGTCTTTATCCCTTACGGGGTAGATAACATGATTCCTATGATTTTCGGCCATTTCCTCGATGGGCTTTTACCATCTGCGCTGGAAGAGAAGCAACTGGTACAATCTATGTTATGTCTTTTCTCCCAGACAAGCATAGTCCCACACCTAATTTAAGTCAGTAAGTAAACATTTTTATTTCCCTTTCCACCTATACGCCCTTAATCATGCTAAACGTGGCCTTTAGGTTTGGCTACCTTAGGTTATGTCTACCCCGTAAGGGATAAAGACGTGATACATGTGTGTATCCATGTAGTGTCCTCTTCAATAAAACAATTTCTTCCAACGAAATACGCTTTAAACCCACAACCAAGTATAACAGTCTTTAATTTTAAAAGTAAGCGATCTCTCAAGTTACATCAACGTCTTAGACTCTCCTTCTCTTTCGTTCGGTCTTCCCTCTCATTCTTTCGTTCGTTCCATTCTCGTACACACTCATCACTCCTTCCCAGTGGCGGATTTACCAGAAGGCTGAGTAGGCTCGAGCCTAGGGCGGCAGATTTTGGGGGCGGCAAATTTGGGGATTTTGGGTTTTTCTTTTTTTTACCTCATACAAATCAAAAAGATTATTCTATGACGGTTTTCTGATTCAGCCTATACCTTGAAAATTTGTAAATCCGCCACTGCTCCTTCCGTCAGTCTGTCATTTTGTAAACACATTCATTCCTACCAGTATGTAAGTAAACATTTTAGCCCAATAGAGAGCAACACACGTAAAGATTTATATTTCAATCTCAATAACAGTAACCGATATACGTTTCTTTGGGACTGCACGGCATTTTGGAGCGAGATTGAATCTCGAACGTGCCCCATTTAGATGTGTCAGTGGCATGACACTGACGGTAACGTAAGTCTTATTATAGTTAGTTACGTGATTCCATTTTATTTGGAAGAGGCATGGATATGTTTTTTAACTGGGTAGGTATACAATGGTAACGTACGACAGCCTTCCTTACCTTCCATGCTGCTTTGGGAGTAAAGAAAAAACAGAATTTACAAGTCGCTTCGCTTCCCGCGCAAATGGTAAAAGCTCATCGAGGGAATGGGCAGTCTTAAGAATCATGTTTTAGGCGATGCGGCTAGCAACCCATCACTATTTTGATTTCCCTTTCCACCTATACGCCCTTAATCTAACACACTAAAAGAAGTCTATTTCGTTAAACTATTGTAGCACAAGACCTCATTTCATCAAATTTATCTGTGCACGAGCATTAGAGGCGTCACGGCTTTCTTAAAAACGAATTTTTGTTTACATACATACATAAATACTTAAATCTCGTCTTTATCCCTTACGGGGTAGACAGAGTCTAAAGTAACAAAACCTACAGGTCACGTTTAGCAAGATTCTGGACATATAGGTGGAAAGTTTAATCAAAATAGTGATGGATTCCTAGCCGCATCGCCTATAACATGATTTCTACGATTTGCGTCCATTCCCTTGATGGGCTTTTACCATCTGCGCGGGAAGAGAAGCAACTGGTACATTCTATGTTTTATCTTTATTCCCACACCAGCACGGAATCTTTGTTTATGCACAAAAATGTTACTTGATATTAACTAAAGCATCAAGTAATAATCACAAACAAAGACCGTCTTAGCTCGTTTAAGAGCCGAAAAAGAGAACTGAAGGGTTCTTTGTCTGTGTTTGAAACAAAGGGATCATACTTGAAGGTTTCAGCGTGTCAGCCTAATAAAGATCATCCCTGGTGTTTTTATACATAGGTACTATATTTAGAACGCACCATTTTACGCAACTTTTATGTAACGCTTCCTGAGTGGCCTGTGCCCAGCCAGGGGACGTAAATAGATTGGAGGTTAGAGTTATGTAACGCTTAGATAAGTGTAGGTTAGCTAATTAACGCCGTCATAGTAAGATTTTTACTTGTTTATTAACGTATTTCTATACAAGAATCGCAAACGAAACTAGTTTAAACAAAACGTAGGTACTTAGGTAATTTAAAATTATGATAATGTAATTTTTTAAGTTATTTTTTCTGTTTATAATATTCATTTTAATGGTCATAGATAAATTGTATGCAACCGTTTAAAAGTACAATACAATACAATAACTCTCGTTACTGAACACCACATATAACAACCAAGACATAAAAAAGGTAGGTAATAAGGTAACAATATACGGCCTAATCGCTACAGAGCTATCTCTACCAGGCAATCATAATGGACTAGAGAAAAGAAGACCTGAGCAGGTGGTGCAAAGTATCATCTATAGTAAATTAATGTGTCTAGGTGTTCGCTTTTGTTGCCAACAATTCTATTTATAAGTATGCAAACTTAAAGATGGCAAAATTTAAAGTAAACAAAGGAATTGAAGATTCTTGTGGCAAACATCGTTAAAGGAATTAGTATTCCGGGCATTCGTGGTCGGTAATTGTTCGGAGCAGTCAACTAGCCGGCGAGAATTAATCAAAATCAGTAAAACTACTTAATAAGTGGTTGGACACAAATTGACGTCCATTCTGAAGTTGTAACGGCATCCCGCAGCGTTTCAGCTAGCGGTAATAAAACGTGACTTGCAACGACTAAAGGATAGTTAAGCTTGTAAAGTGGCTTAAAACTTTGAGCTGATTGGAACTTTAGAGCAGCTTTGATTTAAGTAAATGTTCCTGTTCCTTGCTTTTATATTTTAATACGCTGCTAAAAGATTCGTATCGCGTGATCATCAGGCAAGACACATTTTGATGAGAAAGAAAGAAAGAAAGAAAAAATATTTATTACCACTAACAACCATAAAAAAAACATCAAAGCATCAGAGCTGTGCTTGACTTAAACCGATACGTGGTGATCGGTTTATTTTACTACGATTAAATTTAATGCTGGCTGGCTTCCATACTGGTCTGGGAGTAAAGTCAAAACATAGAATGTACCAGTTGCTTCTCTTCCCGCGCACACGGTAAAAGCCCATCGAGAAAATTAGCGAAAATCTGAGGAATCATGTTACAGGCGATGTGGCTAGCAACCCATCACTATTTGATTCCCCTTTCCACCTATACGCCCATTAGCATGCTAAGCGTGGCTTTTAGGTACCTATTGTTACCTTGGGCTCTATCAAACCCGTAAGGGATGAAGACGTGATTTATGTAATATTTTACAGTAGTTTTGTGTTAAAAATAAGATGATTTTGTACAGAAATAATATTTCTAAATGTTAAAAACATTCTTACTTCGAGTATACTTAGTTCACCATTGAAGCGGGAAAACCCATTAAGGCGTAGTGCCATGGAAAATAAGGACACTAAACGAAGCAAAAAAAGTGCTGAAACTACTTATAAAAGAAGTGATTTTCGCTAGAAGTTAATGGTTGTTGTTTAGTTTTTATTTAAGTTGGGTAAAACCTGTTTGTGCGGGACTATAATCTAGTATATTTTATTCCAGATAACGATAGACAAATTCCACGCGAGCTTGCTATTTATTAGACTTCAGCGTTATACTTTGAAACTGTGTACCTGTAGTAGGTTATTTCGTCTGAAAATAATTTTTTTGGTGCTATTCTGCGAAAAGTATGCAATTTTCCGAGATAAAATATTGTATGTGTAAATCCAGGTCTGTATGTGTACTAAATAACACCCAAATCCATACATACATACATATAATCACGTCTTTGTCCTTTACGGGGTAGACAGAACCTAAGGTAACAAAACCTTACGGCCACGTTTAGCATGATTAAGGGCGTATAGAAGGAAAGGGAAATCAAAATAGTGATGGGTTGCTAGCCGCATCGCCTATAACATAATTCCTAAGACTTTCGCCCATTTCCTCGATGGGCTTATACCATCTGCGCTGGAAGAGAAGCAACTGGTAAATTCTTTGTTTTTTCTATACTCCCAGACCAGCATGGAAGAAATAAAATCCCAAATCCGTCCAACCCAAAAATCAGTACAAATTTTGTAGTTGTTCCGAGAAGTTGAACTTGAGAAGAGCTGCGATCGAGAGGAGCAGTCAGTGGCGGATTTACAAATTTTCAAGGTATAGGCTGAATAGTGTTTGTCATTTATAATATTTATGTTAACTAACTTACCCTAATGTTGCTTTACGTTACCTGAAATGAAGTATAAAATTTATAAGATCCAAAGGAAACTTTATTCAAATAACGTGGTTCTGACGTCACTATTCCGCACGCTCGGGCGATCGCGTCGGGGCATAATAAGACTAAGTTCTCGCTTTAATTACTACGAATACCTACTTTGTTACTGTCGGAGTTAATGGGATTTAATTTTCAAAGGGTATTATGAATTAAAAGAGAAGAAAAAGCAAAAATAAGAGTTGGTTGTTAGTTTAATTATGCGCAGCTTTATGTTCTATATTGGCCGTGACGTACCTGGTTCCGTTGGTTGGTTAACTTCCATGCTGGTCTGGGAGCAAGGAAATAACATAGAATGTACCAGTTGCTTGTCTACCCGCGCAGATGGTAAAAGCCCAGCGAGGGAATGGGCGAAAATCAAAGGAATCATGTTTTAGGCGATGAGGCTAGCAACCGATCACTATTTTGATTCCATTTTCCACCTATACGCCCACAATCTTGCTAAATGTGGCCTGTAGGTACCTGTTACCTAAGGCTCTGTCTACCCCGTAAGGGATAAAAACGTGATCTATGTATGTGTGTGTGTATGTATGTGTATGTACCTGGTTAGTAGGGTAGTAACACACTTTATACAGCCGTGGCGTGACGGCCTACTCCTAGTAAGTTAAGTATGTCCAAGAAGGAACTCGTGTGGTTTTTAGTGGGTATGCTCACCTTGAGAGAGCCGTATTTATAAAAGTGAGAATCCGTTAAAAAATGTTGTCCGAGTCTGACAAAAGGAAATGCCGAAATGAAATTAAGATAGTTAATTACCTGACTGAACTGCGTTGAAATGTATAAAGCTCAACGTAATATTATTTAATGCGTAGTTGGATTATCTAACCGTTTAAATTTTTGGAAATTCAAGAGTTATTTGGACGCAGCTTTCCTAAAGCTCATTCAGCAAAGCTCCTGCAGTAGCTGAACAATGCTTTTGTTTTTGTGGAAATAATTTGGGAAGCTCGGTTTACTACGAAAAATGTCTAGGATTAAATTTAGAGAATGGGTACGTGAAATAACTTCATATTTCATAATATTTGTATTTAAAACTTTTAATATTTTCGTTAAGACAACGTCAATGGAAAACCATAGAGAGACAATTCAAGAGTATAAAACCTAGATACATAGCATTCGTCCACCCCTACACACTACGACATCTCTTCGATGAGTCTTCGTGGTCGCGTGGTGACACGTCCACTGCGCCTTGGTGGTTGCTGTGGAACCATTGTACCAGGCGGAGTACTAGGAGTGTTTGTGCCCGCTTGTAGAACTTGTAGAGAAGCATCTACTGCATTTTGTGCACCCGACGAACTTGCCACGGTAGTCTCCGTATCTGGTGTTACACAAAGTGGTTCTTGAGTGGCCTGGCAGGAAGCCCATATTGAGGGTTGGGGTGATGGATCATGTGACTCGGTCCGACTGACAGGCGAAGGCAATGGCGATGAGCATCCAATAGGTGTAGACGAAGATGCCGGCAGTATGACAGGTGAGGATGAACGAGAAGGATGTACGACTATAGGTGTGGATGAAGGTAGGGCATTACTGACAGGGATGACTGAAGGTGCTGGTACATGATTAGGGGTAGTTGGACTGCTGGAGTCAGCTAAACGGGCACGTATGTGATCAGCATGATATCTTCTCTCCACGCCGTCCGAAGTGTGCACTGCGTACGAGTATCTGTGCGTGCGTCTTGCTATTGATGCGGGTTCCCATCGTGATCCATCTCGAGCGCGAACAAACACACTTTCACCCGATTTAAAAGACGGTGTTAAATTGTCGGACGCAACATTGGCTTCAATTTGTTTGTGTTGTAGGACCCTTTTAGGATTAGGTCGCGCGTTGTCTAGGGCACAACGCAATTGGCGTCCGAACATCATCTGTCCAGGGCTTTTACCAGTTGTACTGTGGGGCGTTATGCGGTACGAGAAAAGGAAATTTTGCAGGCGTTTCTTCAGTGTGAGGTTGTCGCTTGTGCTCGATGACATTCTGGACTTGAATGTGCGCACCAAACGTTCTGCCAAACCATTGGTTCTCGGATGGTATGGAGAAGACTTAATGTGAATTATGCCTTTTTCTTTACAATAGTCTTGAAATTGTCTGGATGTAAATTGTGGGCCATTGTCAGATACCAAGAATTGCGGGTAACCAAAGGTAGCGAAGATGGCATCCAACTCTTCGCTGAGCTTAATAGTGGTTATCTGACTCATGGGTTTAATCTCAATCCACTTAGACAGGGCGTCTGCGAGTACAAACCAGTACTTTCCCTCGAATGGCCCGGCAAAATCGACATGTACTCTCTCCCAGGGGTTATCAGGTACCGACCATGAGTACAGAGGCAATTCAGGGTTGTTTGGTCGGTTTTCCTGGCATTTGAGACAACGCTTCACGAATTCCTCGATGTCGTCATCAATGGAAGGCCACCATACGTAGAAACGCGCGAGTGCCTTCATTGCTGATGTTCCAGGGTGGCCAGTATGCAGAAATTTCAAAGTAGTTTTCCTTTGTTCGGTCGGGATGACAATTCGACCCTGCCACATTAGGATCTTATTTTCGACGGACAGTTCACTGCGTTTTCGAGCGTAAGGTTTTAAAATATCCGAGTAAGAGCTTTCACGCCAACCGGTCCTAATATGCTCCATTATTTGTTTTAGGATAGGGTCTTTCTTTGATGTTTCCCGTATGCTATCCTCGGTCAACGCAATGTCAGCAACCCTTTCATGTTGTAACTGAGCCACAACTCTGTGCACCGTCAATTCGGCAGGTGATGGTGCCTCTTCTGGGTTAGGCATCCGGGATAGGTAGTCTGCCATAAAATTTAGATGTCCTTTTGTATGTATTATATCGTAATTATAGCTACCAATGATCAATGCCCATCGTATTAAACGATTGTTAACGAGCTTCGGTAAATTGCGCTGCGGGCCTAAAACGTGAATCAAGGGTTTATGATCTGTGACAAGTGTGAATTTTGTTCCTCTTAAATATTGGTCAAACTTTTGAATGCCGAAAAATATCGCTAGAGCTTCTCGATCGATGACAGAATATTTAGTTTCAGCGGGTCTCAACTTTCTTGACGCAAAAACAATGGGTAGAATGTCTTCAGTTGTCTTGTGGTATAGTACGGCGCCCACACCTTTTTCTGACGCATCACAGGCCAAGAACAACGGCCGCTTCTCGTCGAGGGCTACAAGCGGTTTTGATCTACTGATAAGGGTTTTTGCTTCCTGGAAGGCTCTATCCTCTTTGTCAGACCATTGCCACTTCTTTTGTCCACCAGTTAGTGCATGCAAGTCGGCGCAGATGCTGTGCAGGTGAGGAATGAATTTCTCGTAAAAAATTATCAGACCTAAGAAAGACCGTAGTTCTTGAGCGTTTGTAGGGGGCGTTGCTTTTATTATGGCCTCAATTTTGGATTTAGTTGGTCGTATTCCGTCCTTGCTGATCGTATGTCCCAGGTACTCGATATCTGTTTGGAAAAATGAGCATTTTTTTAGATTGACTTTTAAACCAGCCTGTTTCAGTTTGTCAAATACAGTCGCCAGCGTTCTGAGGTGTTCGGTGTCATCTTTCCCTGTTAAAGCGATATCGTCGAAATAAATTGCTACGTTTGGTATGCCACCAAGTAGTTCATCGAGGTAGTGTTGAAAAATCGAAGGGGCTGTTGAAATTCCAAACGGCATTCTATTATATTGATAATATCCTTTATGTGTAGAGATTGTCAGATACTTTTTCGATTCTGGGGCGATCTCGAACTGCAAATATGCATCTTTTAAGTCAATTTTCGAAAATTTAACACCGTTTGCAAGGTTTTGACGTAGCTGGTCAAATAGTGGAACTGGGTGAGCATGTGTTATCATGGCAGGGTTAATAGTGCTGCGAAAATCACCGCAAATTCTGATTTGGCCATTTGTTTTTACCACGTTGACTGTGGGTGTCGCCCATTCTAAGGGGGTTACATTTGGGTCAACCTTGGTGACTATTCCGTCTTCGACTAAGCGCTGAAGTTCAAGTTCAATGTTTTTTCGCATGGAGAACTTCACCGGTCGGGCAGGGACGTGTTTAGGAACGGTACCAGGTTTGATATGGATGTTAACGGAGTAATTCCTAACTTTCCCTAGCTGATTGTCAAAAAGTGAAGAATATGATTCTAATACCTGTTTGAGTGTTCCAGTGTTGCGTTGAATGGGTTTAACCGAGTAGACTGGTTCTGGGAATTTCATGTCGTACATCTCGCTCCATTGGAGACCGAAAAGCATGGGGTAGGCGTTTTCCATAACTACAACGGGTAATGTTTTCTGTATTCCTAGGATTACGACTGTTACGTTTGTGAGTCCTTTTGGTTTTAGTTTGAGGTTGCCGTAGGCACGAAGTTTCGGCGCCTTTGTTAACGGAGGTGTTCCAATACGCCTCCAGAATTCAGTGTTGATGATGGAGTATACAGATCCCGGGTCCCAATCTAATGTGCAGCTGACCCCGTTGATTGTAACATCTATTTGTTTGCTGTCCTTGTTCCTTTTTTTCTTAATATTGAATACGTCATCGCTTTCGTCTGAGCTCGTATCAGGCGATTGTGAGGAAGTTTCGCTGTTATGAGAATTGTTTCGAATTTTATGTAATTTATTCCCATACTTTTGACCAGGCTTTGGGGTTGACAGATATGCCCTGCCGGACTTAATACAACAGCTTTCAAAGTGCCCTTGTGTTTGACACTCCTTGCAAGTATGATCTTTAGCCTTACAAACGTCTAATTTGTGTCTCTCGTAAGCACCACATCGTCGGCACTGATCTGACCCAAGCCTGCGTAAAGACGTACTTGGTTTGTAGTCTTGAGTTGTGTTCGTCTTTGTTTTGACTTTGTGTGTATGTGTAGGAGCAGCCAATCCGACGTCAGTGTCCCCTTCAGCAAGCTCTCTAGACTGAGCTACTGCAAAGAATTTGGCAAAAGTAACTTCTATAGTCTTTCCGTCGTGAGGCTCTTGTAAGTCAGGCCATTTTTGTTTAAGGTCCACCTCTAGTTGTGGGTGGTTAAGGCCGGTGGCAAAACGATCACGTAGCAAGCGTTCGAACAAATTGTCCTTGTAGCCACAATCAGTGGCGAGTTTTTTAAGTCTGTTCGCATATTGTTCCACTGTTTCATTGCTTTCTCGCACGCAATTCCAAAATGCTGTTAATGCCTTGTATCTAGTTGTTTTGGTTCTGAATAAGTCGAGAAATTTTTGTTTCACGTCTTTGTAAAGACTTTTTTCGAAATCGGGAATGAGTGCTACTTTTAAGTCGTGAAAGGCTTTTGGAGATAAGCAGGAGAAAATAAGTTCTTTCTTTACCTCATCTTCACTGACGTCCCAAATGTCACATTTTTTTTCGAAAAAATCAACAAAATCTTCTACTGATGTAGTGGTAGGGTTAAATGTATCACATTTAAAACTTTTAATGATTGTGAGTTTGTTAGCTATGTTTGTCGAGCTGGTGGATGCCGTGCCAGGTGTAGCTGGCGTAGGCGCCTCCGTTGTTGATCGCTGTTGTGTCACAAGTTGTTGTAGGATGTCCGAAATCTGTTGTTGTTGTTGTCGCTGAATTTGTAAAAATTCCTGAAACTGTTCCGCGTTCATTTTGTTAGTTTAATCCTCGTCGCCAATGAAATAACTTCATATTTCATAATTCAGCAAAGCTCCTGCAGTAGCTGAACAATGCTTTTGTTTTTGTGGAAATAATTTGGGAAGCTCGGTTTACTACGAAAAATGTCTAGGATTAAATTTAGAGAATGGGTACGGAAAATAACTTCTTGTCTAGTTTGATTGCAGTGTTCCGAACTTTCTTAAACACAGCTTGACTTCAATGGCGCAAAACTGGCTGCTTATAGAAAGGACAAACATTTTAAAATCGAAATTATAATCATTTACCTTTTTTCCCTCTCACTTGCGCAAGAGCCATTTTATTTTAACCTGGTAGACGGGTACGTCTTTAGTAAACTATTGTCGTTATTGTACTTTGTATGTATTGTAAGTATTACTTACTTATCTTTAACAATAACGACTTGTTGTTAGACACTCCAATCGGCCTACGCCTAAGGTTACTAGTTATTTCGTTTTTCAAGAGAAAATCAAACAATTGCTTTTATAATAAACTAGCGACCCGCCCCGGCTTCGCACGGTATATTATGCATGTATTATACATACAAACCTTCCTCTTGAATCACTCTATCTATTAAAACAAACCGCATCAAAATCCGTTGTGTAGTTTTGAAGATATAAGCATACATAAAGACACGGGGACAGAAAAAGCGACTTTATTTTATACTATGTAGTGATAGTGATAATGTAACTGGGTTCAATGAACTTCAACTTCACAATAATTCGTAGCATAAAGAAAACGAGTACTTCCACTGATGCATTCACAAAAGTTTTATCGTTACCCAACATTCCGCACCTTTAGGATGAAAACGCCTCAACTCAAAAAAGCAACTTTTTGGGAAATTGAAATAAAAGAATTGAGATTGTGGCACCATTGTACTTCGTCGTGATTATTTTTTTTACTATTGAAGTGACAGCTAAATTTTGGGCATAAAATTGTAAAGGATTAATTTACCTATAAATCAGTTTAAAAAAACGAAATAAATTGTGAGTAATATGTGGATAAATAAAGGTTTTTATCTCATCAGTCACATAGTACGGCAGATAGATGTTTTTATTTAATAATTAAATGACACTATTAAAAATAAGTCCTTAAACTCTTTGAGTATTTCTATATTAAAACGACACAAATCTGAATAATTCATCAAATTATATAAATTATACCAGAAATAAATGGTCACAAATAGTCACAACAATAAATACGTCGGTTCCAAATTAAAAATTAAAGTGAAATATACCGTTTCAATCAGAATGAAAACGACTCAATAGATTTTCCGTCACTACTGTTCTGTCCATGTGACGTCTATCCCACAGGTGCTTCGACAGAACACTGAATGCGCCCCTCCCGCACCGTCATGAGCACGGAATTCCCCGCGCAAGAAAGAGACCGATATTGCAGCTTTGTCCCATTCCAGCCTGAATGTGGCGTTTTATTATTTATGGAACGATAGATATGACCGTATAAAGTCTTTTTACGACCCTAACACAAAAACCGTGTTTTTTGAGATGTGTCGTTTTCATCCTAAAGGTGCGATTCGTTCACGAAATAAATAAGCAACATACTCCATGCCTATTGTCATTTTCATGAAACAATGTGAAGGGATAATATCGCGCACTGCAAAACAGAGTAACCGACTGTAAGCCAGTTTGTCGGCGCTTTTTGGCACTGTTTTAACCTTTTTTTAAACAGCGGCGTCGTTTTTGTATTCGGTTTTTTATCAAACAATATATTCTGTGCGATTGTATTTTATTTCAAAGCCTATCTCTAACATTGCGTATGCGAATATGAGATGTGGATAAATATGTGGATGTGTGATGTATGTATGTATAAATAAGAAAGTCGTTAACGTGAATGTGGGCGAGCATAATACAAGTAGACGGACGGGGGTGATTTTGAACTTCGGGGTGACTTTAAAAAGTAAGTAGGTTGTGTTCAGAACTTTATGAACAATACTATGTTTTTTATGTACCTTATGTCTATCTGCAAATACATTGGTTGTCATTATTTTTGTCCCTAGCTTTCTATTCAAAATTCTAAAACGAATAAATTAGTGTTCTATAAACACACAATATTTTGTTTAATGGGACCGTACGCGTAATCCAATAGTATTGCGTCGGAATCAGTTTGATGATGAACTCCCCCTTTTTTATTCGCGTTTACTGCTCCCAATCGATGTATTCATCGATCCACTTTTCGTCTACAAGTATAACACTCACCGCATGTGGACAATATTGACTTAATAGCAATTTTAAATCAAAGTAACCTCAATATGAGGATTTTTTCGCATAAATCACTATCACTACATAGTATAAAATAAAGTCGCTTTTTCTGTCCTCATGCCCGTATGTATGCTTATATCTTCAAACTACACAACTGATTTTTTAATAGATAGAGTGATTTAAGAGGAAGGTTTATATGTATAATACATGCATAATATACCGTGCGAAGCCGGGGCGGGTCGCTAGTGAAGAAATAAAATGAAAATATAATAATAATATGGAGTACTATCGAGTCTCTAATAAAGCACAAGCACCGGTAATGCTATCTACAATACGTATATTTTATCGTGAATTTCTCGAGCGAAAACTGGAGGTCATGTACCGAATATGTGACATAATAGCGCGACATCCTTCCCTCGGCTTCCGATTTCGACACACAATAGATAGACCCCGGCAGCTATATCCCACTTGATAGATTGTAATAATATGACTTGTTTTATTTTACCTTGAGGAAAGCTTTAGTTACTGCGTACCTCCATTAGACCTACGAATTGGTGTCACAAAATCAGGTTAACGATGTTTCATTAATTACTATTTAAAACATCCTAATCGGAGATAGGGAAGTTATACAGCTCTTTGCAAAGTTAATTCACATTTAACATTTCCAGTAGGTTCTTATCATCTGTATTATGTAGGTAGCTATTTCATGGAGGTTGACTTGTAGATACGTAACACCAACACCAGATTTCAGTTTGCCTATTTCTGCAAAGTGTCACATTCAGCCATACATATTAATTGCGTTGATCTTATTTAATTACTAATTTCTGCCCGCGACGTCGTCTGCGTACAATAATACGTATAAAGGAGCGGTCACACCGTCGCGTATACGCAGTGACGTGTCGTAGGCGTCACGTTTTCTCACCGTTTATTCATAAATTTTGTTGCGTAAAGGCACCGTCAATGTCTTTCACGCACCGGTGTGGTCGCACCTTAAACCTTCCTCTTGAGGCACTCTATCTAGGGACAGACAGACAGCGGAAAGCGACTTTGTTTTATACTATGTAGTGATTTAAAACGCTATGGAACGATAAAAAGTTTCTGCTTGGAGACAGTTTTGACACTTAATATTTATGAACATTTTTTCTTTTCATGAACATTTCATTAAGACACCAAAGAATCGTGGTATATCTTAAAGTAAAGTCGTTTTTCTTAGAACCTGACCGGACAAGCCTCGAAAGTAGAAAGTTACTTTGAAGGTACCTAACAAGAGGAAGCTGCTTTATAAAGATAAGGCGTCCTGTGGAAAAGCGTTCACCTTGAATTGTATCGTGAATTGCTCGCTTCCCGTCTCATTCTCCGTGACTGCCTCGCATCAAACAATGTAGCAGGTTTAAGGAATTGAATTTGAAACAAATGTAAAATCCGCGCTGGCTTATGTCGCAAGTCAATCCATTTTTGTAGGAGATTCCTTTTTAGACTTATTTTAGATTTTTGTGTAACGGTTTTACAAGTAGGTAGTAAAAATTGTAAAATGTGACATCTTTGGTGATTAGTAGGTAGTAAAAATTAAAGTAGGTAGTAAAAAATTTTAAATGCGACATCTTTGGTGATTAGTAGGTAGTAAAAATTAAAGTAGGTACCTAGTAAAAATTGTAAAATGTGACATCTTTGGTGATTAGAACGATAGTAGCAGCATGCAGCTTAATAATACGATTGTGACTCAAAGGTTGACTGGTAGAGATCCCTTTTAGGGATAAGGTCGCCTTTGTGCACATATTTAAGGTATTTTTTGTAATTTGTCTCTGTTTCTTTATATTTGCACAATAAACCATTTACTTACTTAGGTACTTACTAACCATACCAGCGGTGTGCATGAATACTAGAGTGTTTTTTTTATTTTACCAAATAAATTCATACTCGTACCTACATACCAGTGGCGTGGCGTCAAGTATATCAGAAGGCAAGCCCAAGGGCATTAAACTAGCCTTTACCTCTAATTCTGCACAATGAAAGTGCTAACTGCCTTAAAATAGGCAAGCCGGTGGGAATCGAGTTCTATGGACGCCACGCCACTGCTACAAATCACGTGTTTATCCCTTACAGGGTAGACAGTGCCTGAGGTAACAAGACCTAAAGGCACACGTAGCAAGATGGTGGGCGTGTAGGTGGAAAGGGGAATTAAAATAGTGATGGGTTTTCTAAGATTTTCGTCGATAAAGTGTTTGCATACATACATAATAATGAAGATACGTAATCAGGGCAATAAGTGAGAAAACAAGGAAACGGAGTTCAAGCTTGTCCATACTCGTATCTCGTCTTATATTATTGCCTCATTCAAAATCAACGTTGAAAGCATGATAACTAACCTACCTACGTAAATGAAACTACAACTACAACAAAGAATTGAACAAACGTTGCTGTAACTTTCGAACTTTCAATGTCATAATTTAGATGAGTTTACCGCTGCTCACTGCGGTGCAACTACGCTACAAGGTAAGTTTGTATATGTAAATTCAAACTGTTTCGCCGCGCATAAAACCGAGATATACTCGAAGACAATTTGCCATATTTTAAATTCCATAAAATTATTCTCATCAGAAATGGAATCGGTTTTCAGTTTATTATTACCTAGCAAGTCTAGCCCGTAAGGGATATATATGATTTATTGACAAAAATATTTAAAGGCAAATTTTTCGCTTTGGAATCTATTAGTCAACCTTTGAATGGATAAGAGGAGCATTTAATCATGGACCGGCAGAGTGAGTATAAAATAAAATTACAAATAGTGATAACATTGAGCATTAAATAAAAATATACATAAATCCATAAAAAAGAAGACGTATCACAATAACTACCATACTGCAAAAATACATTTTCAAAAATTTATTTGCAAAAATAAATTTTCATTTTCATTTTCATTTTCATTTTCATTTTCATTTTCATTTTCATTTTCATTTTCATTTTCATTACATTTGCAATTATTACTTTTTGGAATGTTGGTTGTTTAAATTGCTAATTTTAAACCGACGAAAACAAAGAACGCGCATGATATATTTATATATCTGATAATGTCAACATTCTTACATAGAAGTTCAGATTTTCATAGTTCTGATTTATTGAATTAAAATTGTCAAAAATCCACCATCTTTATTTTACCTTTTTAATTTTTTTACCCATCGAAAAGTTCTGTTCGCTGATTTTATGCTTTTTTTTTAATTTAAGGAATTGAAGTTGTTAAAATGAACAAAAAAATATTTACCTTGCTACTGCGCTACTCAAGTGGAGTAGCAAGGTAAATATTTTTTGTTCATTGAAATGGACCTCCGCAAAGTATCGCCTGATTCAATAAAATATTTGAAGTTGTTAAGTTTATGGAATATGTCAAATAGGTATTATAGACGATGCGGCTAGCAACCCATCACCATTTTGATTTCTCTTTCCACCTGTATAGGGTGCATGATTAAGGACATACGTCCTTAATCATGCACCCTAATTATGCTAAACTATAATAATGCTAAACGTGGCCTTAAGGTTTTGTTACCTTAGGCTTAGTTTACCCCGTAAGGGATAAAGACGTGATGTATGTATGTATGTATGGTATTAATAGTATTAAATAAGCTCTGATTTCTGACAGAAGTCAGTGTGATAGTCAGAGCCTCTAGTGTAAGTTTTTGACACGAAAACGTATCGAATGCGTTTGCGTAAACGTCTCAATTACTATGGGATACAAGTATGGTATGGTGGATAAAATATGGGCAACAATTCTCATAGTATATGACAGTTTAACGCAAAAATGAACGAGACGTATTTTGCTATCGAAAACTTACATTAAGCATACAGAGAAAGAGCAAAACACTTTCTTACTCAAGTTTAACTGCGTTTAGTATTATTTCCAGTTGCTTTCGCGATACGTAATGAAGCAGCTTCGTTATTGCTTTGCTACTAATATAAATGTCGCGGAAAATGTTCAAGAAAACCTGTGTTCGTTTTGAAGTGAAAGGTACCCCGTCGCGTATTCCGGATAAGTTTAGAAACATGCATCTTAGTTCATTGATGTGCCTCCTAAGTGTCTGTGGACTGTGTTCGGCATTTTTCTTATTAAAAGGTAACTTTCAGCTCATACCTATCAAGTTTAAGTACCTATGCATTGATTTTTAACAAAGTAACTAAAAAACATTAAAAAAATAACTAAACAACGAACTTACCAAAGTTGAAAACAACTTTTTTTTTGTGTTTGAGATGTGTTACGAAAAAGGTACCTGCATAGGTAATATTGCGTTCTTTTTGCCGAATCGACAAAGAGTTTAAATGTTGCAAAAAAACCCGCTGTAAGCACAAATAAATGATCAAAACATATTATTACAAAACTGGCTTTGACAGAAATTACTTACTGCTGTTAGCGACGTATACCTTAATCAAAGCGAACCAACTAATTACCAAGCTAAGTCTAACCACAATTATGATCTTGCGCTGAAACCCTGTGTAACTTGGCTGTGTAGCATACCCATACAAACATAAATATCCGTTGTTCATCTAGAACTTTCAAAATCAAGGGCAGGCATGCGTTACTGTACTCGCTGTGTTCTCTCGCGAAGAAACCCGTTCAAGTGTTTCTAACTAAGTAATTGGATCTCAACAGAGTCAGCCAATTACAATTCTTGCTGCCGACGGTACCTACTGTAAACATTGTTTTCAATGCTTGTTATGATTTCCACTTGACGTATACAATTACAAGCTGGCAGTAGTGTCTGTTGCGAATTATTATACGAGAAATGAGTAATCTTGAGCGTACAATTTTCGTATACAGCTGTATAAGTACACAGTCATCTGAAGAAGTGTATTCAAAGACGTATACGACAAAGAAGACTTACAAATTAAACGAGAGCACATCTTTTTATGTAACTAACACATTTTTGACGTATAGTGCTAGTAAACAAAAACAGACCGGTAATAGCATGGCAAAATTTTCATATGTAAACTTTGTAACTACTTTTTGTTTCGGCGCTCTTTTGTTATAAAAGCGCAGTATTTAATGTCTGTGAGATACGTAGCGGTAAGTTATTGGTTAATTTTCAAAGAGAATTCAAAAATCTACCTAAGAGTTTTCTTGAACAACCACTTCAGTTTAAAGGAGTTCGGTAGCTATTAGTAAAAATGTCACGCGCAGAATGACTTACAGCACCCATTCTGGGGTCGAATTGATTTATAGTTTTACTATTATTATGTTATTACTTATTGCACACATATTATGTATTTTATAACCGATTGTATGGGTCCCATGCTGGTCTGGGTATTTCCATGCTGGTCTGGGAGCAAAGAAAAAACATAGAATATACTAGTTCTCTTTCCGTGCAGATAATAAAAGCCCATCGAGGGATCGGGCTAAAATCTTAGGGATCATGTCATATAGGCGATGTGGCTAGCAACCCATCCCTGTTTTGATTCCCCTTTTCATCCATGCTCCCACAATCATGCTAAACGTGGCCTTTAAGTCTTGTTACCTTAGGCTCTGTCTACCCAGTAAGGGATAAAGACGTGATTTATGTATTGTATGTGTAAGTTAAGTAGGTATTAATAGTCGCGTTGATTTTGCACTTTCCCGAGATAAGAAGTAGTCATTCATAAATATGCAATTTATTGTTCTAATCAATCAGAGATACAAATCATAAGAAAAGGTTTCTCGCCTGCAGTAATTTCGTTAGTTTTTCGTTTTTCCATTAGAATGTTTTTGCAGTTGAGTTTTGTTTAACAATAATTTAGTTTTTATAAATACTCTGTAAAACAGGTCTACTTTAACTGTTTTATATTGCAAAAAGTTACAATGTATTTGTATTTTCTATACCTATACAATTTTATTTTCCGGAGAAAATTCGATCTTACTATGTCTTGCGTGCCTATTTCATACTGTAAGGTTTATTCAGTTGTATTTTTAACTTCATTTTATAATCTGTTACAGAAAAAGGCGAGTCCATCATTCTTTGTGTTAAAATCTGCCCATTGTACTGTCGTAAGACACCCGGAAATAACAGAAGGGCTGATTATGGTAACGTAAACTTACTAGATATTTTTGAAAAGAGATTTAGACAAATGTCCCGTAACAATTTTCATAATTTAAACCATTTATACAATTTAAAAACAATTTATTAAGGTCACAATTTAATCGTTAATAATATGATCTATATTTAAAATCACGTCCGATTTCGTTGTAATTATCTTTAACTGTAAAGCTCAAAGTCGGGTGAGGTTATTACAACATTTAATTTTGTTTGTTCAGAGTTATCGTTAAGTACTAAAATTTTTAGATGCGTCATCTAACGTGTACTTAGATGATGACTACGGCGTCGCTACGACGTCCGATTACGAAGACACTGATGTGAAGCCACAACGCTTCATACTCTGCAAGCCAACGACTTCTACTTCTACGACTCCGTCTTCGACTTCTTCCAAGACTACATCTACGACTTCCACGACTACGTCTTCTACGACTACGACTACTACGACTACGACTACTTCCAAAACACCGATCTTCCTCGGTTCGAATGGCTGGCCTGCATGGGCTGGCCCGCCCGGGCCACCTGGACCACCGGGGCCACCCGGACCTCCCGGACATCGAATAAACGAAAACGGTACACCCAGTTTAAAATCTTAGCTTTATGTCAGTTTTTTAACTTATTTAGTTTACATTTTTTTTTATCGTAGTTCTAGCCCAAGCCAATTCTGAGAGGCCTAGCAGCGGGACGTATGTGGGATGCAGATGATGATGATGATGATCCGAAAGAGTTTCAAAGTGATTGTACTTATTTAGTTACGTTGTTATCATTTTGCAGATTCATCGTCCAAATCTGTTTTGGATTACGGCAGCGGCACGTACTTCAATGAAAATGACACATCATCCGACTACGAAGTTCAGAACCCAAATCGTATATTAGTGCCTTGTTATTGGCCACAGGGTGCGGCTGTTAAAGAGTCCGGAGTTATACGTAGGAAACGCGACCATGATGGTAATATTTTAGCATTGAATTTATGAAACTTTACACTTTGTTAAGTAACAAGCAGGTGAGAAGTGATTAGTTAATGTTAAGGGATTCAACACATTGCTCAGACCCAGCGTCTAACTTTACTTCGCACGCGCACTTCGCACTCACGTTTGCCACTTAACAGCATGACCGTTGTTTTAACTAATCACTTTACACCTGCACTCCTTACCCGCAGTGGCTACTTTACAAAGTGTATATGTTCCTTTACTTTGATTGCGAGTGTCTAATATGTAGTTAATCGAATTACAAAGTACCTACATAATGTCAACCCCGTAAGTATTGTATTATGTATGTATGTATAAAGTAATGAATTAGAAATGAATGCAGTTTGGTTTATGTATTGTGATAGGTGTGATCATAGATATAAGTACGAGTATAAAAAAATACGTTAGATTAAATCGGCGCTGAAATTACTGAGATGAGTGTCACTGGGTTCCTTCTGGCGTACAGCTTGTAAGAAAACTGGTCACATTTATCTTTGCCTATCTATTGTAACTCCTTGAGTACTTCAAGTTTTAAGTTTTAAGTACAAAAAATCACCCCCGCCTAGCTCACCTCACCCCTCTCACACCAACCAAACGTAATTTTTGGACACTTGAAATTTGAAACTTGACGTCATTTATGAGCGGTATATTGCTACATTATATCTATGAATGTGATACTCAAGGACTAATTGATACTCTTTTTTTTAGATGTAATTTACGTCGACGATACACCTACTGATGAGTACTTCGATCACTACTCGTGGCTTTACTACCCGTCTCACTACGACCCCCACTCCCCTCGCCAATACAAGCGTTACAAACACGAACCGCCAACAACCCACGCGCCAACTACCACGATGAACCCAATGCCTACGACTACAGGAGAGCCTACATACATCTGCGCTGTGTGCAAGAAAAAATGTGGCGTTTAAAAATAAGTTATTTTGATTTTATTGTAAGCTACTTTTAAATGTTTGTTTTGCTCGCGTTAATGCACCTAAAATTTCCTAGTTAGTATTGTTACTTTTAATATGACTAACTGAGGTGAATTAATAAATTTATTTATTTATTAAAAATAGTTACTCAGTGTTATTTACCTTTATTACTCGCCAACTCGATTTTAATGCCTCTGCAAATGGTACCAGCCCTGGATATTGAAACATTTATTAGTAAGGATTGTGTAGAAAAGTCAGACTCTAACGGGGTTTGAATCCTTAACCTCTTGTTTTGTGATCCCGGGTACTCAAACCAACTGTATTAAAATTTAGCAACTAAACAGCTAAATAATATGCAAGCTTTTCTGAAATCCCCTGAAGGGAAATCCCCCTACGAATGATGCGAAATCCCCTTGAGGGAAATCCTTCTACGAATAATGCGAAATCCCCTTGAGGGAAATCCCCCTACGAATAATGCGGATTATTTTATGAAACTAGCTCACAAAAGCACTTTATTTTAGGACAACATAAACGCTTTGACGGATTATTGTAATTTCCACAGAATTAGGAACTAGCTAACTGTGACTAGTGCCAAATAAATTTAATCGTACCTATATAGTGTGTCACCGCATTTGCGACCTGATCACATCACATGCAATTACATTGTCTAAGTATATAGTCCGCGGTGAACGCAACGCAGTACAAAACTAGCAAAAGCCTATGTTGTGTACAGTAAAAACCTTCAGTTAATTACTAAGTTTATTTGAGGTATGCCCTTATTTGGTGAATGTTGCTAAGTTTCTTGACAAATGAGAGCCGCCATAGTGAGAAGCGGCTAAGTATCCGAAGTTTTGAAACTTTTCCAACTCTTGATCGTGATTGAAATTCAAACCGCATCCAACTTGAAGGCGAAGACGAGGAGAATTCGTAAGTTGAGTGTACAGATGATTTTTGTTTCGTTTTTAAACAGTACTTCGTTTTGCGTCTGCATAGTAAATAGCATTTTTTACTTTATCTAACACTAGCGACCCGCCCCGGCTTCGCACGGTATATTATGCATGTATTATACATATAAACCTTCCTCTTGAATCACTGCTATCTATTAAAAAAAACCGCATCCAAATCCGTTGTGTAGTTTTGAAGATATAAGCATACATAGGGACATGGGGACAGAAAAAGCGACTTTATTTTATACTATATATTGAGTATTGATATTGATATGCAAGTGCTCTAACCAAGAAAACTTTAAGACTTGTATAAATCAAAAAAAAAATGTTAAAAATACCAAATAGATTAGCTAGATTAGCTATTTACCATAAGTTTACCGTAAGCATATATACGTAAGCTTATATGCGTGAATTAACATTATTCAAAAACGATTATTTAGCTTTTTACAATTAAAAATGAACTATTTGTATAGATGATTATATAAAACGTAGATTACATGGCTGTATACGTATTTCCATTGCTACGTGCCTCGTTTGGATTAGCTATGAAGGGTTGAGATTTTTTTTTATAATCAATGACCTATTTTCAGAGTATGAGAAATGAAAAATCTATTTATTATAATGTCAGCCTATATTTTGAGCCCCACTGCTGGGCAAAGACCTCTCCTCTCGACCTTCACATATTCCTACCAGAGCCAGGCCACTTGGTCAGTTCCGCGTCCAAGTCATCTCGACATCTCCCTCCCTTCTTATCCCTTCTTAGGGATAAGTTCGCCTTTGTACTATTTTCTGTGTATTTCTGTATTTTTTAATTTTTATGTGCAATAAAGAGTTTACATACATACATACAAACATACATCTTGCCTCGGCCTGCCTTGCCGTCGGGTAGTACCCACTATGTGGCCGAGTGTAGCAAGTGTGACAAGGAAATTGAAAAAATCTAGGTCATTTTCGTTCTTCACTCAAAAATAATCCTAATTATAAATAAGAACAGCATCATGTTCACGCGCATGTACGAGTATTTAACGTGGCGAATTTAAGTATTTTGCGGCGAGATTAGATTATCTAAGCTACAGCACGGTCATTTCCATGTTTTAGTCATAATGTGGTTGAAAATAAAACATAACAATGTTTTTGAGGTTATAAATCGATATACTCAGTGTACTAGAATAATAACAATAATAAGAATAACTTTATTTCACCACAGAAGTTACAAAGTGTATAACATTTTACAAAGGACACATTGTTACATAGAGATAGGTAGATGACATTTTATGCGGTAAGTGAAACAGCGGCCTTCGCACTAGACTCCGGGTCTGTAGAAGAAAGAAAGAAAGAAAGAAGACATTTATTCCTTTTTGCAAGACACACAATTATAAGAGAATTTACACAGTTTGATAGAAAAGAAACAAGAAAAAAAGACACAGACATGAAAAATAGATCATCAGCGTTGCATGTGTCTTCGCAAAAGCGAAACGGTCGCTGGGTCAGCATAACTCTGAGCTGTTAGACACCTGCAGCACTGATTTTCAGCCAGAATCGTCTGTACTACATTTATGTTTTGAAGATTACATAGGTACCGACTATAGTCATACAACTGTGGTAGTTTCCCAACTGTACAATAAGACACATCACGAGAAAGAGTTTGATTTACTACTAATAAAATAACATATCCTCCCACCTTATCATTACATTAGGTACTTATCAATGGCGTGGCGTCGAGTATATCAGAAGGCAAGCCGAAGGGCATTTCCTCTAATTCTGGATAATAAAAGTGCCCAACTGCCTTAAAATAGGCAAGCCGGTGGGAATCGAGTTATATGGCCGCCACGCCACTGGTACTTATAAAGATTACAATAATATGAACCCTCAGGAGGTAAAAGCTCTTAAATAACATTGGGCGTACGTGTTGGAACACTCGGTGCGCGAGTGCGACTCGTACTTGGTCGGTTATGTTAGAAGCAATAGGTAAGACGGCCGTAAGTATTATGCTGCATATTTTAGTCCAACAATAAACAGATGCTTGCACGAAATAGTTCTCGGTTCCAAGCGAAAGTTACATTCTTGTATCGTAAGATTCTGTTGTTATTGTCCTGATGCCAGCTTTCATCGTGATTTGTGGCTTATTGTTGTAAGTTTATATTTCCAACGCATTGCCTAGATATTGTTACAATGTTGTAAATTAAGGAGGTCAAGCCACGGTCATACTCTATGCGCTCGTTAGTTACAAATGGTTAAAAATGTAAAGAATGCAAGCGCCATTTGAATTGTTTATGACTAGCTTCTGCCCGCGACTTTGTTTGCATAGAATTATACATAAAAACCTTCCGCTTGAATTACTTTATCTATTAAAAAAACCGCATCAAAATCCGTTGCGTAGTTTTAAAGATCTAAGCATACATAGGGACGGACAGACAGCGGGAAGAGACTTTGTTTTATACTATGTAGTGATTTATAATCTGCATGGTATGGTACTATTTTTTTCAAAAAGCATGTAGGCACTATAATAACTAGGTATTCCTTGTATTTCATTACAGTTGTCATACATGCTAATCCCCACTAATCCTTACTAGTATTATATATGCGAAAGTAACTCTGTCTGTGTGTGGTACCTTTTCACGCTTAAACCGCTGAACCGATTTTAATGAAATTTGGTACAGAGATAGCTTCAGCCCTAGGAAGGATATAGGATTGTTTTTATCCAGGAAGATTGCATAGTTCCCGCGGGATAGCGATAAGCGAATTCTGCGTAGACGGAGTCGCGGGCAACAGCTAGTATTATAATGCGACAGTGTGCCTGCCTGTCTGTAAGTCTGTCTATTACACACCTCTTCACGCGTACACTGCTAAACCGATTTGGTTGGAATTTAGTACCTATAGAGGGCACTATGTTTTTTTTGATTACCTATTTATACCAGGTAGTCACAGTGATGCATCTTTTGAATCTTAATGGATACACATTTGAAAAGTTCACAGTGTAAATAATGGTAGAGCCTTGTGCAGGGTCCGTTTGACCTACTGCCAAGCGGCAGTGCTTGCGCTGCTGTGTTCCGGTACCGCCAATAAAGTTACTAGCACCTATTATGTCTTATTCTTAGCGTTTGTCTACCACATGCATGCAACGCGTCATGCGCTTTTTTAAACATGTTGACGCTGACAACACGGAACGCCTGATAACAGGAAAAGTTGAGGCTAAAATGCGGGTGGTAGGGCCTTGTGCAAGGTCCATCCGGATCGCTACCACCATCTTACTCGCTAATCCTGCCGCTAAGTAGCAGTGCTTGCACTGCTGTGTTCCGGTGTGGAGAGTAAGACAGCCGGGGAAATTACGTGCACAAGAGACATTTCATCTTAGTCCTCTGGGTTGGCAACGCATCTGCAATTCCTCCGGAGTTGCGGGTGTCTATGGGCAGTGGTGATCACTTACCATCAGGTGACCCACTTGCTCGTTTGCTTTCCTATTCATATAAAAAAAAAGACCTAGAGGCCGAAGCCCAAGGCGTTGGACTGATCAGATCCCAGAATAAATCTACCAACCTATCAGCGCCGTATTCCACCAGGCAGCTGATCGTAACAGATGGAAAGTGGCAGCTGGCAGGCTGAAACGGAGTCACGATCTTCGACAACGAGGGAACGATTGGGAACGAGTGGCTGGCAACGTATCTGCAATCTTCTAATGTTTCGGGTTCGTAAGAAAGAGTCTTGACAGATGGAGTCCCTTCGAGACCGTGGACGTCGAAGAAAGAAAGAAAGAAGACATTTATTCCTTTTTGCAAGACACACAAATATAAGATAATATACACAATTGAAGCATGTCCGAAACGTCGAATCACTACATAGTATAAAATAAAGTCGCGTTCTCTGTCCCTGTGTCCCTATGTCCCTATGTCCCTATGTATGCTTATATCTTCAAAAACACACAAGGGATTTTAATGCGGTTTTTTTAATAGATAGAGTGATTCAAGAGGAAGGTTTATATGTATAATACATGCATAATATACCGTGCGAAGCCGGGGCGGGTCGCTAGTGTAATATAATTTACGTGATTAAATCACGACTATTTACGTAGAATACTAAAAAAAGTTATTAATAAGTTAACAGCTCTCACTTGAACTAACCTGTTGACACTGGTTTAACTTCATGTTAGGTAACGCTGTGAATATTTAATTGACTTGCTTTATATTTGCGCATAATCTCCGCATTGCGAGAAAACTGAATTAAGCATTATACAAGTATTTTGTTGGTGGTTTGACCTATTATGGCCTCTTAAGCAGCCCTCTGCGCGTGGATTCAAGATCCAAACCTATGAGATTTCGATATTTCCTGAAATTTGGTGATGGAAAAACCACGTGATGAGATCTGTACTAACACAGTCATCTACGAAGAGTAATTTAATGGTTCGTTCCCAATCCACCCAGTGCCGTGTAGAAATTATAAGAAGCTCTTCCATTCTGTGAGGACGTTTATACCGCAGTGGGCCGTAAAATAGACTGGATGTTATGTGATAAGGTCGCCTAATCCTCATCTTGAGAAGCGATACACGAAACCACTGGGTTACCACGTGTTGCTTTCTTCTAACTTTTCAGTAACATTTATCTGATCCGATTAGATATCCCAATTTTTTACATTCTCATATCCCAAAGTGGCCCGATAAGGCTGGGGCTTGCTTCGTAAATAAATTGATCATAAATGTATTTAGAGACCCGCATTATCGTCTGCTCGCTTTATGTCCTTTTTACGCCCGGGTAATCCATGCGACGTATTCGCCGCGTAATTTGCGAAGATCCCTCATTTTACTGCCCGTTGCTATGACAACGGCGTTGTTTCACTACAAATAAGTAAGACTAAATGATCTAGCGCGAAATTATTGGGCGAGATTTTTTTTAATATTTCAAGATTCTGGCCAGTATGACCAGCGTGTTAAATTCCAATTTGGAACAAATGTCGTAAACATAACCATTCCCATTTAGCGGCAACACTTATTTCACCAACAGCAACATCATCACACTCAGTATTAGATTTTTTTTAGCTCAGTTACGGCTTCCGTACCTATGAGGATTGAATACATTTTGAATGTCTTTTTTCAATAATAATTATTATGGCTTTGTCCATTAGGAGGAATATTTATGGAGCAAAATACAGTTTTAAAGCATGTTAAATATTATATACCCACGGCTTAGGTATTCCGACTCACACTACTTGAATTAAATATTCAATTCAATCAAGATCAATTAGGTACTCTTATATATATGCAGCTATAATCTGCGTTCGATGTGTATTGAAATAAATTATCAACAAAATGTAACCAGACATTTTTCTTTTCATAATTATTAATGGAAACGGACGATGAATGAGATGTACCTACCTTTATTCTCTTTAATTTTTAAGCTCCGAATTTACGAGCGACTTTGCCTGAAATAGCTGGCGACATCATGCTACAGGGTGTCTTAATAATAAAATATGAAATAAATCTACGATGTACTTTTAGTATACTCAAAAATCCATCCTAAAAAATAAGCAAACGTACCTATAATGTTACATAACTTGTTGCTGAGCTTGAAACTGTTGCTAAGGAGTTTAATAAAGTAGGTGTATGAATTATATAGTAGTAGTAGATTGCACATTGGCCTTCTCGGCTAATTCGGCTTTGTGTAGCGTTGTCTTGCTCTAACTTACGTGATGCGATGTCTCTTTCCAAGGACCGAAGCGCAATTTTTATGGCTGGGTGTAAGTCAGGATCTAAGTACCAAAGCTAGGAAAATTTTGCGTCTAAGCTACAAAAGGTCAAATAGTTTAGAGCCTGGGTTCCTAACCTGGGGGTAATTACCCCCTCGGGGGTAAATCGGTTTTTCGCGGGGTCATGAGCTGGTTGGTTGGATGATTTTCTCGCTAACGAATAAGCCCGTCTGTGGGGAGTAAAATCCGTGACCCTAGTTAGGTCATAAGGGTAACGGAACTGAAAAGGTTAGGAACCACTGGTTTAGAGGCTATACAAAGGTGGCTTACGAAACTTTCCGTACTAAAATAAAAGTGGGTTTTCATTATGAAATTTCGCTCTGCATTTCGCTGAGATTCCAAAAAGGGCTATTTGAGAGCAAATAAAGAGTCTTATCCTTATTTCTTGTTCGAGATTATGAGATTTCGAGGAAAAGGATATTTTCCTAAATATATATTTGCTTGATCGTTTCTTTTTGTTTACTCGCTACGCTTTTGATTATTGACGACTTTGTACATTGTTATTCAAAAATCCGTAAATAAGCTCAAAGCTATGATAACTCACTGATGTAGTTGCCACAAAATAATCCTTAACGAATATAAATCTTTCGTGGTTAGATTTTTAGAATAAAAACAGTATCTGAAAATATCATCTGTCTCTGATTGGCAATAGGCGCTTAAACATTACTTAGCCTTTGTCTGCGACTCCATTCGCATTAAAAGATGAAAAAGAAGAGTAAATAAAAAAAAATATCTTCGTAAGATCGCTTGCCAGGATTGCCTCGGACTTCAACGAAAAATAATTGTTTCTTGTTTCGTGGCTTTACCATTAACTTCGAATATTCAACAAAAAAACATAAAGTAAATTCAGCGTATTATCTTTAAACTACCTACTACTGGATATCGAAGTAATTTCACCAGCTGGCCTACTCTCCTACATACTTTTACTCCGCGCTAACGTATTTGTTAGAATTACTAAGCCAGCAGCCCTTGCAACATGATCGAATATCTTCTTATGACGCAATCAATCATCGGACTGACTTCTCATAAGGGGAACGTGAGAAGGAATCTGATTTAAGAAACTAAATACCTAGCTCTAAGCAGTTAATATCTTTTCATATAGCAAAAAGCCGGATGATAATACAACAACCTAATAGTAGAATTCTGGTGGTAGGCCAGAACCGTCTCCGCAGTTCCCTCCTCTCTTCTTCAACGATTGTTCCGATTGACTTGAAATTTGGTATACATAGGTAGACAGAAGGTGGACCGATGACCTCACTAAGATCGGAGGATCGCGCTGGATGCAAGCCGCTTCCAACCGGTCTTATTGGAGATCTAAAGGAGAGGCCTATGTCCAGCAGTGGACTTGTAATGGCTGAGATGATGCTGATGATGATGAGGTAGACATGACAATGGACGGATGTCAATGCAAGCAAAGTCAGTCAAATATTTAACAAAACAAACTTTCAAACAGAAACTTCTAGGCTTTCCTCTACTTCGCACTAACAGGCGAGTGTTATTCCAAGTGCCCATTTACTTACTGGACAGAGAACCTCCTTGACACCCCCTTGAGACAAATGATGTGGACACATATCTTGCCTTGCCAAAATTCAGTTGCGAAGCGCGACAACGATTTGTTGCCATTATTTACTTACCTCTATTTACACATCGTTAGTTTGAGGCTTTATGTGGATCGTGGAACCTCTGTCTATAAAGTCTTGTAACTAAAGTGGGTCTCCCTTAATTGGTGTAGCATTAATTGTTCTATTATGAAAACGCAACAGACTTGGCATACGTTAAGTACGCATAACCTTGATTGAAGTAGCTTAGTAATTAAATCGCACAATACAGTCATACTTAAGTAATCGGGACATTGATGAAAATGAATACGCATGACGCATAATGTTGCCAAGGGTAACTTTATTTTCCATAACAACATAATATTGACACAATTTGGATTGAACAATGGTGTGATAGACCGAGAACAATAATAGTTTCCCGTTTCCTGGGCTTTGGGCAACTAGCATTTCAAGATTACGTGGAACTAATATACTAAGTAATTTAATTATGGACTTCGTAGAAGCAGCAAAGGACTTGTGGCGCTGTGTTACGGCAGCGCACATCACTAGAAGCTACGCCCCGCACTATGGCCTGCGGGGGAGGAGCGGAGCGGGGCCGGCGCGGACGCCGCCCGCACCGCCAGTTGCAGAGTCTACGCCTGCGCGCTTCGCACTCGCACTTTACCGAAACTAACCAACGCTTTACTAACCAATTAATCTCATTTATGTTAATTTCATTTAATCCATAATAATATCTGTAACCTAAATTCCTTTCACAAGTAAACATATTCAAACCTAATCTGCACATCTTTGCCTCATACATAACCTATAGGTAACTAACCCTATAGCTGGTGACTCGCGACGGTTCTTTGTTGCTTAAATTAATATAAAGCTTAAATAAAAATTAAATAATACACGCGCCGCGGCAAGATGTCCGATCAAGAAGGAGAGGCGAAAACACCACCTCCGCCGCCACGTGGCTCCAAAGAAGATGCCGCCGGCACCGAAAGAGGCGGCATGGCCGTCGACCGCGTGGCCGTTCGTTTGCCACCCTTTTGGCCCGAAGACGCAGAAGTGTGGTTCGCACAAGTAGAAGCCCAGTTCGCTATAGCAGGCATAAAATGTGATTCTACAAAATACTTTCAAGTCATACGCGAGTTAGATCACAAAACGGCGCGCGAAGTTCGCGACATATTGACAAACCCGCCGCCATTAGACAAATACTTAAAACTTAAAAACGAGCTAATCAACCGACTCTCCATCTCAAACGAAAATAGGCAACGGCAGCTTCTAACACACGAAGAATTAGGTGACCGAAGGCCATCGCAATTTTACCGGCACCTTAAAGGCCTAGCGAAAGATAGCGTGAGTGAGGAATTTTTAAGAACCATGTGGTCGAGCCGCTTGCCGACGCACGTGCAGGCGATCATCGCGTCGCAGAAGTCCGCGACGCTCGAGGATTTAGCTACTTTGGCCGACCAGATAATGGATGTGGCACCCGCCCCACCTCAGGTAGCCAGCGCGAGCGCAAACGCCGCTGCTCCGCAACTAGACGTCATGTTCCAGAAACTAGAAGCTTTATCTCTACAGATTGCGCAATTAACAGCAGCAGGTAACGAGCGACGTTCCCGTTTCAACAGCAGGTCGAAGTCGCGCAACCGGTCGAAGTCACGCGGTCGGAGCCAGGTCACTAAACCAGGTATGTGTTGGTATCACAGTAATTATGAGGATGATGCTAAGAAATGCGTGCCGCCTTGCAACTATAAGGCGGAAAACTGACGCGACAGTCCATAGAAGCGACTACTGGCTGTCGCACTGCTACAAGTCGCTTATTTATAACCGATAAAGTCAGTAAAATACAATATCTCATAGATACCGGTTCCGACCTATGCGTGCTGCCACGTAAATTTAAATTTAATTTAAAAGCACCTGATACTTACACATTAACTGCTGCCAATGGATCTGTAATACATACCTATGGACTTCTTATGCAACAACTGGACCTGGGATTAAGGAGGAATTTCACCTGGAATTTTGTTGTCGCAGATGTGGACAAACCTATTATCGGTGCTGATTTTCTTGCTCATTATGGACTAGTTATTGATTGCAGAAACAGAAAGCTTGTCGACAGCCTTACTTCATTATCATCTCCTGGGATGCTCCAGCAATGTGTACAGGCAAGCATCAAAGCAATCTCCGGCAATAGTGAGTACCACAATTTATTAAAACAGTACCCCAGTTTGTTGAAGCCATCTGGAGTACGGCAGGAAGTCAAACACTCCACTGTTCACTATATCAGAACGACTCCTGGCCCACCTGCCTTCTGCAGGCCAAGAAGATTAGCTCCAGACCGACTAAAAATTGCAAAACAACAGTTCGAAGAAATGCAACATGAGGGTGTTGCGCGTCGATCTGATTCTCCATGGGCCTCTGCTCTTCACCTGGTCCCGAAGCAAGGAAATGGCTGGCGGCCATGCGGGGATTACCGCGCGCTTAATGCCCGCACAATCCCTGATAGGTATCCCGTCCGTCACATAGAAGATTATTCACATCGCCTGGCTGGTTGTAAAATTTTTACAAAAATTGATTTAATTAAGGCCTACCATCAAATACCTGTATATGACAATGACATTTGCAAGACTGCAATTACTACACCTTTTGGGATGTTTGAATTCCCCTTCATGTCATTCGGACTACGGAATGCAGCCCAAACTTTCCAGAGATTTCTAGATGAGGTGCTGCGAGGCCTGGATTTTGTCTTTTCCTATATTGATGATGTCCTCATTTTCTCTCACAATCACCAGGAACACATGGAACACCTGCAACAAGTCTTCAACAGATTCCAAGACTACGGGATCCTCATCAACGAATCGAAGTGCTCATTTGGACAACAGGAGGTCAGCTTCCTCGGTTTCATCATCTCAGCAGACGGTACTCGACCTATGGATGACAAGGTACAGATACTATTAGATTACCCTACACCCAAGACCGTTGGTGGTCTCCGTCGATTTCTTGGGATGCTGAACTTCTACCGAAGATTTGTCCCTCATGCTGCTGATAACCAGGCTCCTCTCAACAACATGCTGGCTGGCCCTAAGATTAAAAGCTCAACTGAACTTACCTGGAACCCAGAACAGCTGGTAGCTTTTCAAAACTGTAAGTCCAGTCTAGCGCACTCCACATTACTAGCTCACCCAGAAATAGATGCACCGCTGGCTCTTGTTACTGACGCGTCGAGCACAGCCTTGGGCGCGGTGCTACAGCAACTAGTACAAGATAAATGGCAACCCCTAGCTTTTTTCTCCAAGAAAATGTCACGGACGCAGCAACAATACAGCGCCTATGATCGAGAGTTGCTGGCAATATATGAAAGTGTGAGGCAATTTAGGTATATGGTTGAAGGCAGACATTTTGTGATTTATACTGATCACAAGCCAATTATATTCGCATTCCAACAAAAGGATAGAAAATGTTCCCCGAGACAATTTAATTATTTGGATTTTATTTCGCAGTTTACAACTGACCTGCGCCACATCTCAGGGAAAGACAACATCACTGCCGACACGCTCTCACGCATTGAGGCCATCTCCGTGCCACCAGACTTCGAGGGCCTGGCTGAAGCTCAACAGAGAGACGCTGAGCTGCAGGAACTCATCGCCACCCCGTCTACATCATTACGGTTGGACAAAATACCTGTGCCAGGTACCAATGTTTATTTATATTGTGATACATCTCAGACGAAACCTCGTCCTTTTGTCGTGCAAGAGCATCGAAGAAGGATTTTCAATGCAGTGCATGGTCTGAGTCACCCAGGAACAAAATCAACCACTAAGCTGGTCACTGATCGATTTGTTTGGCCCTCTGTACGGAAAGATTGCCGTCTTTGGACACAAATGTGTGACCAGTGTCAACGTTCAAAAGTACAGCGGCATACTTCTTCTCCACTGGAAAGGTTCAATATGCCAGGAGAAAGATTTAGTCATGTGCACATTGACCTAGTAGGTCCGCTGCCACCATCATGTGAATACAGATATTGCTTCACAGCGGTAGACAGATTTACCCGTTGGCCAGAAGTAAAACCTCTCAAAGACATCTCAGCTGAATCTGTAGCTAATGCTTTATTGGAAACATGGATTTCACGCTTTGGTTGTCCACAGACTATTACAACCGACCAGGGAAGTCAGTTCACTTCACAACTCTTCAAAACCTTGACAGATCTCTGCGGCATCCGGCTGAGACACACCACTGCATATCACCCGGCAGCTAACGGCATGGTGGAGCGCCTGCACCGCACGCTGAAAGGAGCCATCATGGCCCACAACGACACCCGCTGGACAGATGTGCTGCCACTCGTGCTGCTCGGACTGCGCAGCGCGTGGAAGGAGGACTTGAGATGCTCGGCTGCAGAGATGGTGTATGGTGAGCCCTTACGAATACCGGGTGAGTTCTTTCAAACCAATAACTCTAACACGCTGCAGCCGACGGAATTTGTCCGACAACTAAGAGAGCACATGTCTAAAGTAAAACCAGTCCCTGCCTCTAGTCATTCCACAAAGTCAGTTTTTGTGCACAAGGATCTCAAAACTTGCACCCACATTTATCTTCGCAAAGATGCACTCAGAGGAGCGTTGCAACCGCCCTATACTGGTCCACATCGTGTTCTCAGCAGAACAGACAAGACCGTCACTGTTGAATTACCCAGAGGACCAGTGACCGTCTCAATAGATCGTGTCAAACCATCCTACTCTCAGAACGACACAGTTCCAACCTATCCTTTCTCTTCCCAGACTGACACAACTATCTCTACTAACTACCACAGCCTACCTACACCTGCACCTCCCATTTCAGCTCCACTTCCAACTTCAACTCCTGCTCCTGCTCCGGTCAAAACCACCAGGTCTGGCCGGAGAGTAAAATTTCCAACTTGCTTTTCTCCAGAACGCTGATTCTCCAGACGCTGATTCTCCCAAGGGGGTGGTGTGGCGCTGTGTTACGGCAGCGCACATCACTAGAAGCTACGCCCCGCACTATGGCCTGCGGGGGAGGAGCGGAGCGGGGCCGGCGCGGACGCCGCCCGCACCGCCAGTTGCAGAGTCTACGCCTGCGCGCTTCGCACTCGCACTTTACCGAAACTAACCAACGCTTTACTAACCAATTAATCTCATTTATGTTAATTTCATTTAATCCATAATAATATCTGTAACCTAAATTCCTTTCACAAGTAAACATATTCAAACCTAATCTGCACATCTTTGCCTCATACATAACCTATAGGTAACTAACCCTATAGACTTAGGTACACGTAATACGAAGAATTTCTAATAAACCGATTTTAACTAACAAAGCCGCGCTGCTTAGCCGTCAACCGTTAAAGGATATCCTTGGACTGAAAGGCTTTCAAGCTCTAATAGCATTGAATAGTTTTCTATTTTGAAAATATTTTTCTTACAAATTTCCCGTCATAATTTTTCTTAATAGGTGCGGTATTCATTGCGCCATTTATTAAAAAGATCCCAATTAATTAAGGCATTAAAAGAAGGTAATTCGCAGCTAAGTAATTAGACAGAACCTTTTAGGCTGAATGGGTTAGGTATGGCAGTTAGCAGTAACGAGTATACTTTTTTATAAATAAAACTATGTGATTCTAACACAACACATATCCGGAATAACTTGACGTTCCCTTTTTATTATGATCATACGTAGAATTTGAAACAAGGTTGACTTTCCTGTTTTCTTGGAATCGTTAACTTTACTATTCTTCGTACCTTTGTATTCTTTAAACGTCTTAAAAGTTCTTAACAGAGTAATTTGTTATCTTAATAATTTAAATTGTATCTTTATATTATTTTTATGTATTACATATTTTTATGTTGTAGTGGTTACGTACACACAGCAAAATAATGCGGTTAGCACAGCCACGCACACGTCTATGCGTGTTGAGTATCGACATGAACGTTAAGTAGAATCTATGACATGTGAATGTGTGAGTGAGTTCAATCATAAATTCTACCCCCTAAGTACAGATTTTTTAGCAACAAGATGAATGAGCAATGTCGCTGTAAATTACCTGTTTATTGAATAAACAAGAACTAACTATAAAATAACAATGAAGAAAGTTACAACTATTTAAGTTAGTTTATAATAAATTAAGTAAAAAATAATTACAAATTAAATGAAAATAATCCCCCCCGGTATCGTGTCACACTCAAAGGCTGAAAATGCAATATCTCCGGTTTCAGTTACTTCTACGAAAATAATGTAAAAGTATTTTTTTTATTTAGACTGTCCTAAAAATATTTTACCTAATCTTACATTGGATATTGTCATCCCCAGTGTAAGCGAGAGAACCGAATCGAAGCTTCCTTCGACCTTGAATCTTCAAATTTATGCAATCCCACGCATTGAACTATTATTACTAGCGAAGAGTAGTTACCATCTCACTGATGCGACGATGTTATATTATTATTTCTCAACAAGTCTGAGATTCCAATTCCAAAGCAATATTCCTCACAACCAGCATGGCCATTGAAATAACATCCAAAAATGTCATTTTATTATTACCATTTTATATTCCGTTTTCTTCGGATACGAACCCGGTTTCACTATAGCACAAGTCAAATCTTCGACCTGTCTTTGACCGCTAGGCCACCGAGGTATGCAAGTTACATGGTGAATTTATGAATTATGTTCAATCTGCGACTACTGTATTGCAATTTGTGTAAATAGCTGTTTTATGAGCTTTGAAATAAGGTTGAAATTATAACTTATTTTTTTCCGTAACTATTTAATTTTATGGTGGTTGCAGTCTGTTGTATGTTTAATTTTACTCTTATATAATATGTTAAAAACGCAAACGCATTGTGTTTTCTTTTAATATAATTATTAATAGGTATGACTCTTTTTACTGGAGTTTAAAAGTTGCTAGCTGATGGCTATTTTGGTCGTTATCGTCTTAAACAATATAAAGTGTTTTCTACCCTCAAATTTCTAATAATATGATTTTGTGAACAAACAACCTGTCACCGCTGGCAGCCATTATTAGCTGCGGGTTATACTTACGAACTGTTTAATTTTGCCTTTCGAATACCTTGTGATTGGCAAAACATGGATTTTCGTTTATCTTTGTTAAAAAGAGCAAAACAATATAACTATTTATATAAGGAATCGCTAGGCGTTTTTTGATATGGGTAAGTAGACAAACGGTGTTAAAAACAATGACTTATTATTTTATCGGTAATGTTTTAAACAACTTTCTTTGACGAAAAAGGTTTTTATTTAAACTTCATTTATTTTGCAGCGGAAGACTGTGCCATTATGGATTCACCCTTACGCAGACTTCGGACACGATAAAAATATTCGTTCTGGGCCTAAACCTGAAGCCTCATCTCCTGCCATTTGATTTGGACATTATGTAGTTGCCGCACCCGCTAGTGACCCATTTCACAGCAACAAGACACAATGCTACGTTGCAACCTGTGCGAAACCATCTGCATGCTGCAGGATTGCATTGCCGTAGACCAGCAAAAAACATGCTTTAACGGACCAGCATAGAAGAAACCTTTGCTCGTGAATATCTTGACTTTGATTATTACATCAATCAAAGTCAAATGTAGTGATTTTTAGTGATGAAGACGAAATATATTAACTTAATTAAATATATAAACACAGTAATGTTTTACAGTGCAGAACGAGTGGCAGTGTTACTTTAGGCTATGGGGTTGGATGTCATCGATGGGCCCTGGTGTCCAAATCCAAACCAAATCGAGATAGGTAGCTTAGTCGCTTCAAAGTGGAGATTATAACCCAGTGTGAAATGATGTTATTGTTAATGGCTGTCATTTAACATGTCTATTCATTTCACCACTGACTTACACGTCCGCAAATAAAACGTTTCGTTCATCTGTATCAAACTTAAACCTAATAAACCAGAATTTAAGATATTAATTATGTGTCATCTTAAAAATAGCCCTATTATGGTTGTGTATTCAATTTGCAAGATAATTATTATGTTAGTGACATAAGACTTTTTAGTAAACATAAAATCATACTGGCCTCTAAAGTGTGTGTTATTTTATGAATATTATTCTATAAGGAAAAGTGTGCAGTTTTATTTAGCTAATTTAATTACTTTTGGTAAGAATAATAATAACACAAATAGAGGCTAATACAATAAAAATTAAAAGTTGCAATAAACAATTTGAACCAATAATTGCATTTTATTGTTTTATTCTTTTACATCCTTTTTTTCTTGTTTTAGGTAAACATGAGTTTATTTTGAGATTAGTAATTTAAAATTGAAAACAAAAAAGATACACTTGTGCAGGATTCGAACCCGGTTCTTTAGGTTTCATAACTCTAAGTCAATACACCTGAGCCACCACGCTTATAAAACTGGTGGCAAAATTATGCTTCCATTGAACAAAATACCAGCAGGTTTGAATAACTATGCGTGAAGGTAGTCAGAAAACACAATTAGCACAGATAGGGCATTTTGTTGTGTGCGTAATAAGGCAGCGGATAAGTGCGGATGTGTGTATAGAATGACACACGTGGATAACTAGGGTGCCCACCGATTCGCTTTGCTGTGTGTACATAAAATATTACATGTCATGATTTTGTTTTGAGAACAATGGCTTCCTGCCTACATTTTTTTTCGGCATATTTTTCTTGGCTATTTATTTTGTTTCAACTCCTTAATTTTATTTTTTAATTTTGGCATGAGAGTATTTTTTTAAAATATCAAACTAAAGCTGTAAGTTCCGTAAAAAAATATTATATCCAGAGGAAACATGAGTCACGATAAAGGAATGTCTACGATCCATTAAAAAATCATTATACTGCCGCGCTTAAGTTAACGTCCAGTCGATGTAATATCTAATACGGTTAGTATGTAATACGGCCACTTTACGTCCTGCGGGAATATTGTAATTTTTCCGGGATCTATGAAAATGAAAATTTTATTTTTGCAAATTGGCCGCCAAGGTCTCTTTTACATGTATTTTTGTAACTACCTACCAATAAAGTAACAAACAAAGACAGCCGATTTAAATGGCGATAAAGACTTCGCAAACGCTTTATTAATGTTCTATTTTTTTTGAATAGCCTGCCTTTCAAATCCCTGTGAATTAAAAATAAAGAGAGAGTTCATCAACTTTTTCAAGCGTTATAATTAATTTTTTGTAACGTGGAACAGTTTCTAAACACATCACAAAAACCACAAGATCCATGGTATTAACAAAACGTTTCATCATCAACGTCAAAGGAAAAGCGTTTAGAATTTAAAATAATCTATCCGATGACATATCACTTGCGTCGGTCACTTAGATTGATTCGCTCTTAATTTTACTTCTATGAAGTGTAAATAACCAGCTGACTAATTGTTGATAATAATCATTCGCCTAAATTTTAGTCCGCTTTAAATTTAATGAACAAAGCCTCAGACAATATTCAGGGCGTTTCTAACGTTATTTATTATTTTGGGTACGTCCTCCGATGCCTGGGAATAATCTAGGCCAAAAATATGCGTGGGGTTGAGGCGATAAAAGGGTAACAAAGGTTTTGTTTGTGTAATGCAATAAATATACTTTTAACCAGTAATTTTTTATTTATACGACGTACCCACTATCGTTACATATTAGCATTTTTGAAATGAAGGCTCACAGTTAAATACGTACTGTAATACAAGTTTAATGAAAGTTATGAATAATTAAGAGTATAGTTTAGTAAAAAAAAAGATATCGGTATCTATGTGTATGTATAGAAAAAAAGTAACCATTATTTTCGAAGGGGTTTTTCGTTTTTGCATTTATTTTAATTTATAGTATTTACTTTTATTGCCTTAGCTTAAGTTCTGATTTGTAATATTTTTATTACAAGCTTTTATTTAACTTGCAATGTACGTATGTAAGTATGTTTCTCCAGGTCGAATCTTGCAACTGAATTTGGAGCAGATATTATCTTCAACCGATTGAGCTGAATTTTTGTACACCTGTGTAAGTCAGGTGACAATTACAATAATCTGTCAGTGGAGTTCTGATGCCCAGCCAGTATTTTTTCTTTGTATTTGTCCAGTCTCTCAAAATAAGCGTTCATAATAATAGTGGTTAAATTACTACATTCTTCCTGTAAAATTCCAAAACTCTATCTTTCACGTTTCACTCAAATTTTGGCTAGAGTGAAGGGAAGTAAGATGTCATGATGAACCTAGACCAATATGTTCCGCTGAATGAATGAATTTCCGCTTAACGCATACACTGCCACAGACTCAAATATGCATTTTCATGACTTTTACTCAGTGCCACTGTCATAATTTTACAGGCATTTGAACCCACATGTGCATCTGAGGCACCTGAAAAAGTCTCGGGTTTCTCAATTGGCAGCGAATAGCTCACCAATGAGCCAATGAGTTGAGAACTAAGGTTCACCTTCCATGCTGTTCAGCAGTCTTTAGCAGTCTCTCCATGTGTAGTCAACACAAGTCAGCTTACAGATCGTTGTTCTTTCTTGCCTACAGGTGCCTTGAAAGGTTTCAACACACCACAAATATAATCTACCGACACACATTTCCTCACACACTCGAGACTGTCTTCTACTACTTTGTAACCCCGAGCCAGGATAGTTACCTATTCAACTGTCACCTAATTTTTATAGTCAGTTTGGGAGAGACATCATTCTTGTGGCTCGGACAAGTTTGTTCATGCCCTGTTTCGTTGGAAGTCGTTAACCCAGAGCCGAAATGTGCGAACAAAAAACAGTGAAATGGCCCTCCGCAAAGTAACGCCTGGTTCAATAAATTATTGTAATGTGAGTTGCTGGGTTTTTCTTGCAAGTTTAATGAAACATGCAAGAATTTTATGCCATGTCATTTTATAGTTACATTGCGAAGTTTGACAGATCGGTTGAATTGGGTTTCCCCGGCAACCCGCAATGTAATGAAACTTGCAAGCAATTCTTGCATGTGTCTAGATGAGTCTTTAGAGGGGCCCGCAGGGAAGTGGAATTTGTACATACTAAACCACAGCAGACCAACTGTAGACCTGACGTGATACATCGGTTCACTCTTTGGATTATTACAGCTGGTCGATTTTGGTGTGTCGGGTCCCTAAGGCCGATGTTATCCCTTTCCGACATTACAACTATTTTGACAGACGTAACGCAAAGTTACGGCTAATTAAAACCTGTTGGCATGTAACATGGGTTGCTAAATAATTGGTTAGTGCAGTAAATAGTTTCAATTTTGTACCATTGTACGTTTATAGGTACCTACTTAAATAGGTACCTGCTATGGGTGGTGTAGGGGTATAGCACGCGTCACGGAATGACGAGGAAGCGGATCTTTCTTAAAGTGCTATATTGTTAATAGAAAGCTAGACTAGACTATGATTTCCATAGGGTACCTACATTGTTTCCGCGGTCCGCCGACGAAATTATTTTAGAATTCAATTGGAGAGATACTAATTTAATCAATTTGATGTGACATAAAGTACTTATTCGATACTTTTCGAGGGAAATCTCTGATTAGGTACATATTTCAATCGTCAGTAATTACTAAAATCTTTACCAATCTTTAACAATTCAGTTACTTACAAAATGTTAATTTTATTATTTAGGTACGAGTAATTCTAGTGCCTTTCTTTCTATCTGATGGATTTTGAATGTAATCCCATCTTGCCTTTGAGTAAATAAAGAGCTTTGTTCTGTATTAATGCTACAAAAAAAACTAAACAACTAGGTACGTTTTTTATCTTCAAAGTAAATTTTCAACAATTTCAGTCAAAGCACCTATTTAAGTTATTATTATTTAATACTGGTGTCATTTTCTGACGAACGACTACCGTTATCTCCCTAATTCTACCGAGCATCCGGCCTCAAAAGTATAAAAAGGTTCGTTACGCGAACCATTATTATATATTTTCTTCTGCGAAAATGAAGACAATTGTTTTATTCTTTGTTCTGCTCGCGTTCGCAGCTGTAACTGGTAAGTGACATTTTTATGAGTTTCCGTAAGTTATTGTGTGAGAGGGGCGCTAATAGCCTCATTTATAATGACAACAATAAAATTACCTCTGATTTTCGATATTACGAGTAGCTCATAAATAAGCTACGTTTTACCGGTTTGATGTTAAATTGTTCCGATAGATGTCGTTGTCGCTAGCTTTAGCACAATTTAAAAAATGTTTGGCTAAACTCATTAGTGCAATCGTAAAACTTAACAATAGAAACCGTTCGAATTAAATGAGTGGGCTTTCTACGTAATTCACATTTTAAATGTAAATGCTTGAATATGACATAAATTCTGCATGAAAGTATTAAATTTCTCATTTATCCATTTATCCCCCATTTACCAAATTAGCTGAAATATTAGTTTTGATACAAACTAATAAAAAGTACCGCAATAAATAATGTACAACAAGTTAAACAATTTTGATGAATTTAAAGTATTAAGTCCATACACCCACGATCATGCTAAACGTCTTTAGTTCTTGTTACCTTAGGCTCTGTCTTCCCCGTATGGGATAAAGACGTGATTTATGTATGTAGTAAGTTAAGTCTATAGATAAGACCTAAGCAAAACCCCAGGAAATAGCATTTTCGTTAAGGTTAATTTGTTATTCAACAGGAAATGCACTCTTATTCGCTGTTAATTTGACTGCAGCTAAAAAACGCTGAACACTAAACTTATATATCACTACATAGTATAAAACAAAGTCGCTGTGTCCCTATATGCTTAAATCTTTAAAACTACGCAACGGATTTTGATGCGTTTTTTTTTAATAGATAGTGATTCAAGAGGAAGGTTTATAATATGTATAATATACATGCATAATATACCGTGCAAAGCCAAGGCGGGTTGCTAGTATAATATATTGTAAAAGCGAGATGACGAGAACGGATATTTTGTACTTGCGGCGGTTTACTTTACATATTGTATAACCCACGCATTTTTGTTCCCTTTGTTCGGGTCCCAAAGCAACGGAGGCGAGAAGATACCGCCCACACGTGGGCTTAGGATATTTTATGTTGGCACTAACATTGCCCTAGAGAGCGTTACTGTGCTCGTACAAACAGAGATGTAATTCGAAAAGCTTCATCAACGAGATCGGAAAATTAAGTGTTTATTTCACCTTGATCTGTGTTCACCTGCAAATAGGGGTTGAAATGAGGTCGAAGTGAGAAATAAAACATGATTTCAGGGCAAAGTGTTCGCAATCTTTTTGATAGTACGCGACGGGCCATATATTACGTAATTATGGTTTTAAAACCTACAATAGACCTATCCAACAACAACAAATTTTAACGTCGTCAGGTGATAAATACAATAATTTAATTCGGTCTTATTCCGATTCAAAGCCAAAGCTAAAACGAGCTACAATAAAGTTCTTGACTCTCTTAAGTTTTACTGGTTCCTCTTAAATTCTAAATTTAGCCGAGCCTATACAATAAATGGCAGCACACTACCAAGTATTCTACAAATTGTGTTCACACAATATAATTAACAACTCGCAAGTATTTATTAGAGCAAAGAAATAATTCGGTCGAAGGATTCACATGTATTATGCCAGGCGTAACTTTTAATTGGCGGCAGTTTCCCATGTACGTTAACGGGTTTCATTACTGAAATAAAATAAACAACATGATGAATAAAACAAGAAAAAACTCTAACATGTTGCATTCAATGATTTGTGCAGACACAAGGACAGATAATATTTTTGCTATTTGCAACTCCACGGTCAAGAAAATAAGGAGGCGCGGAGTAGTATATAGTTGGTACTTAGTTGGTGGGTTTATCTATGATAATAAACTGTAACAAAGCAGCACCTGATGCAATTAATAGTTTATACGGAATTTTGCACTAATAACAGGAAACCTGAGTACTTTGTCTGACGAACTTAGTTATTAGAAGGGTATTAAATACTGCTGCTTATTAAAAACATTTTGCGTCGTACGGGCCCCGTTCGCGTCGCGTCGTTCATCCAAGATTCTAATTCTTTACTTGCAACACTCATATAAAAGACAACGTCTCTTTTTAGGTAACTGACACATTTTAAACACATGGCTTCGTCGCCAGTTCCTTTTACTTTGAACTTGGCTGAAAAAACTTTTACCAAATACGTTTCAATGGTTTGTTTAGATTTTTTTCTGGGTCTGTCTGTGCATCTTGTTAACGATAATTTGGAAAAGTATGGAATGATTTTTCATTACTTTTTCATAATTATGTAGGTACAATACAATGACAATATTTTCACATTTTGTGGTTTTATATTTACTATTTGACATTTTAGAATACTTTTAAATTATTTTCTCTTTTTATGTACCCATGACGATCTTTTTGTGAATCTACATTGACATTTCATTAAACTTTATTTTTGTTTGTTGTTATTTTGTTTCAATTTAGTTTCAGTTATTATTATTGTTACAATGGACGATCCTTTTGTGAATTACTTATGTTTGACATTTAATTGTACTTTTAATAAAAGGGTAAAAACAAATCGAATCTAATCTAATCCGATTTAAACTAAGCCTGGAGCAAGACATAACTTTGTTGTATTAAAATCAGACGTCGGGAAGAAATGAAAAGTCAAACGTCACAAGCTCTAAGCAATACTTGAAAATGGAAATATTTAGTACCTCCTTCATCGGTTTCTGGTATTTGTGTGGGAGTCTGTGTGTTTCTAGTAGAATGTTGAAGTTATTACCATAACTTTCGAGACTTAATTACGTATAGCGTTAAAATGGCATCGAATATTCGGCCACATCACGTACAGCAACAGTGCGGAACATTGAAGTGTTTTTAATTTGATTTGATTTTAGAGCTAGCGGCCCGCCCTGGCTTTGCACGGGTGCTATTGATACTGACACGGCACTACCACAATTATTGCCAAATTTCAACTAATTCACAAAACAAAACCTTCCCCATAAATCACTCCATCTATTAGTGAAAAACGCATACAAATTCAATTTGTCCAGTAGTTTTTAGACAGAGAGGCGCGGCGGATGGCCTTGTTTTATAATTATGTAGTGATAAACAAAGATAAGTTCACTTAAATTTCGAATGTTTCCATAATCGCCTCCCGCAACTCTTCTCTTACTTATTTGATTTTCGTTTAGCTTGAAGCGTAACTATCCCTTGTATATTCAAATATCAGGAGTAAAGTTTCGACAATCTCTGAAAATTCGATAATTAAATCTAAATCTGTAAATTACATTATCCAGATAGTTTGAGTAACGTCTGACGTAGTACTAAGATTTTACAAAATCAGCTCTCAAATAATATTTGCTGCTGTTTATTAAATATTTGAGTGTTCAACTTATCTAGATATTGATTAAAGTTGTTTAAGTTACAATATAAAGCCAAATGACAAACACGAATTAATGTTTAACATCGAAAGGCTGAATAAAAAATTAGATATGTAATGGTTTTCAACCTTGAAATGGCGAAATCAATGACAGTTTTTTTTTATGTTAGAGAGGCCAGAAAAACGAACTGGGTCTGATGTTAAACGATCACCACTGTCCATAGACACCCGCAGCGCTTTACGCGATGCCAGTGCGTTTTCATAATCACTGTGCAGTGTTGTTCATAATCTGACTAATTAATAAGATTACTAACCGTATTCCCAAAAAGTGTGGAAAAAATAGATCCAATAAATTATATCGGCTCTAAAAAAACTTTCCAGTTAAGTTTACCCAAAAAAATGCTGAGCTTAATACAGATTTTTTTAAAGCCAAACGTGATATATTTTTTTTTATATGAAAAGGAAGGCAAACTAGCAAGTGGGTCACCTGATCACTTACCTGACCATCAGGTAAGTGATCACCACTGCCCATAGACACCCGCAACCCCGGAGGGATTGCAGATGCGTTGCTACCTAGAGGACTAGGATGCAATGCCTCTAGTGCCCGTAATTTCCCCGGCTGTCTTACTCTCCACACCGGAACACAGCAGTGCAAGCACTGCTACTTAGCGGCAGGATTAGCGAGTAAGATGGTGGTAGCGATCCGGACGGACCTTGCACAAGGCCCTACCACCCGCAAATGATGTTTTAGAAGACCGCAATAAAATAAAATCACTGCTCAAGTAACGTGGTATACGTGACTCAAATACAAAGTTGCTACCAGATTATATTTACTAATAGTACCTTATATTATCCTTATATTATCTTCCACCAACTAATAACGGAGGCGTTGCTGATATCTTTGATGGTTAGTTAGTGGATCACGTATTTGATTATTGCTTGTGTTACAAACTTCTGAATAACACATCGGTTGAGAATTTTTGTGAGTATACTCGTTTGCCGAAAAATAAAAATTAATGAATACCTACATACATACAAATACACATATATCACGTCTTTATCCCTTATGGGGTAGACACAGCCTAAGGTAACAAAACCTAAGGCCACGTTTGGCATGATTAAGGGCGTAAAGGCGGAAAGGGAAATCAAAATTCAAAATACTGTTAGCCGCATCGCGTATAACATGATTCCTAAGACTTTCCCCCATTCCCTCGATGGGCTTTTACCATCTGCGCGGGAAGAGAAGCGACTGATAAATTCTATGTTTTTTCTTTACTCCCAGGCCAGCATGGAAGAAAAGAATTTTGTTTAAAAAGCAGAATAAATAACCCATCACTATTTTGATTTCCTTTTCCACCTATACCCCCTTAATCATGCTAAACGCGGCCTTAAGGCTCTGTCTACCCCGTAAGGGATAAAGACGTGATGTATGTATGCATTAAACAAATTTGTTAAGTAGTTTTTTAACCCATCTTCATTTGATTGAAAATGTAATACTCGTGCCACCACGTGTGGTAACTTAATTACAATTCTAATTCGTTAAAGGGAACGATTTAACATTTTGTGCCTCACTGCCTTCCAGGTCTCCTGAGACCATGCGCTAGTTATTATCAGTTGGTTTATGGTAATTACAAAATGCTTGGTTAAGTATCAAAGAGGGATTAAAGCTGCTTATAATTACGTAAAACAAGTAAAGTGGAAAGGCTGGGAGAACTTATAATTGTTTTTTTTCATACTAGCAGGTACATATTGATGTACGTATAATTAATACATACTTCCGTGTATTTGTCAGCTTGTTTGTGAAGTGCTTTCCACTGGCGTTTGTGTTGCCACAGTGTATGTGTTTTTTGTGTTTAGTTTTATAATTTTATGTGGGTCCCACTGAAAAACAGCGTTGCGGCTTGCCGCAACATTATGCTGAGTGGGGTCCACTTTACACCATATCGGTACTATTCCTTAGTATATTGTATTTCTCCTTGTTTTATGTCTACTTGTATCGAATGTGTGTAAATAAGTGTTTCTCTCTCTCTCTCTCTCTCTCTCTCTAATGTCTAATAACAAATGCCTACGCTGGTCTGGGAACAAAGAAAAAACTAGAGAGTACCTGCTGTTCCTGTTCCCGCGTAGATCGTATAAAAGCAAATCGAGGGAATGGGCGAATTTTGGAATAATATTATAGGTGATGCGACTAGCAACCCATCACTATTTTGATTCTTTTCTCCACCTATTCGCTTACAATCATGGTCGACCTGGCCTTAGGCCTTGTAATCCTAGGCTCTGTCTACTCCGTAATGAATAAAGACGTGATTAATGTGTATCATCATCTACAGCTAAGCTCTTAGAGCATTCAGGTCTGTCTTGCTGTCTCACTCACTCTTATGGGTTTGATACTTGAATCGGCCGATGTTACCCGAAACCCGAATGACATTCTTACCCCCTTATTCATATACGCTAACTTAGCAATCGTTTGTCCTTACCTGTCACTTTGACATTTACCTTTCATAGATAAGGACAAAAGATTGCTAAGTTAGCAGAAGCCTATAGAGCGTTTATGAATAAGGGGGTAAGAGTTCACGGGCAGTAGGTACATATACTTAAAAAAATAAGTTGAATATTGAATCTGGCGTTATTATGCGGAGAGGTCCACTAACTTATACGATACTATGGTCCCGGAGTAGCAAAGTGGAGAAAATAAATGAAATTCTAAAACTTTTTTCTAGTTTTGTTTAATCTTCTTAAGCGAAGGTATTTCATATCAGCTTTGTGATGTTTAATGGATGGGCTGGGTAAAGGGCCTTGCGTAATCAAAAACCAATGTTCGACATCATTGGACAATGTTTAGATGGGAGGGATAAAAATGCTTGAATCGTAGCTAGTCTACGAGGCTGAAAAAACAGGATGAAATACTCGCTGCCCAAACTTTCATTTTTTTACCAAAGGAAATTTTCCGAGTAGATTAACATAAATAGGTACATCAATGCATTATAGTTGATTTAAAAACCCAAGACTATAATGTCCGTCTGTCGAAATGTAATTTGATTGTAATTTGACTTCTTTACATAAATTAAGTTTTGAATTTTTTTTCTATTTAAATAAATCGCGCACCCGAATCATTAAGTACATCCATTTGGGCACTACGATACAGACGAACAAACACACAGGTTAAACTAATTATAATCCTCTGTTTTGCTTCAGCGACTTAAAATAAATATCGTCACAAAATACCTATTTACACTGCCGAGCTAAAATAACGCGACCCTTCACTTCTCATAAAAAGTTGTTTAATAAGTTATTTTTACATTGTGAGTATGTAACATACCTAACTTATGCTTCTAAGTTTCAGTACACACGTCAAGTATTTCCTTCAATCAAACACTCTCTCTCCGTCGTACGTCATCCTTCTCTTTAATAACCTCAAAACCTCGTACGTTCCATTTCCCACATTTAAACTGTTATTTTACTAATTACTTTGTAACCGGGCGGATAATGCACAGCAAAAGTTATAGTCAAGTATTTCCTGCCTTAAAATCATAATTTGCCTCAAATTGCAAGTTAATTTCCTTTGTCGCCTTAGCCTTTGTTTGTGTATGACGATGTCGTGTAAAATTAAATTCTCGACTATAAGAGCCTGTTTCATCACTCGCTCTTAAGTTTTTGATGAACTAAGAGGCATTTCAGTGTACCGTCTCTGTTTATTCCTATAAAGTAAAAAGAGATGGCATCATACACGTCTAATACTTTAGATATCAAAGACAAAACAGAGAATGGTGAGCCCTTAGCGTGAGGGCAAATTTTATTACACCAATGAACGTCTACAGAGTGCCGACTGGATAACCTGTTTAATTTCGGGAGAAATAGCGAAAAATATTTTGTTGTTTCGCCAGAAAATTTAATATTATTTATGTCTTTTGTTGTAAACACGAGCCGGGAATTGAGATTATATCGAGAAAATCTAGATTCTGTAAAAATTTTACAACTAATATTATAAATGCGAAAGTAACTTTGTCTGTTACGCTTCCACGCCTACACCATCCTAAGCCTTATGCCTTCCAGTAAGTGAGATTAAAGTCAAACGTACGCCTATTATATGTAAAAAATAACAGTGGTTCAGTGGAATTTTAATGGAAATCGATACAGAGATAATAGGGAGGGAATTTTAAGTAATGATGTAACTTTATATTGAATGATTAAATAAACATAAACATAAAACATAAGATAGTTTTTATCCCGGAAAATCACATAGTTCCCGCGGGAGAGCGATAAACGAATTCTGTGCAGGCAGAGTCGCGGGCAACAGCTAGTTTACAATAAATAAATAAAATACATAAAATCTCGTGGAACAATTTACACCATTGAACTAGTCTCAAACTGAACAAGGCTAATAGCATGGGTATAAAGAATATTACTTGTAAATGTTTCTAGGTTAAAAATAACAATGGGATGTAGATCAAAATTACCTACCTTGAGCTACCGATACTTTGATGCAGTTGCATGAATGAAGAAATTCAACAGATAGATTCTGGCTGTTGCCATTCCCCGACCGACCGTTTCTTGCGGAACTTCTTACTACGCACATTTAAACTCTGGAATCAGCTAGCGGCATTAATTTTTCCGTATGGGTACAACTTAGAGATCTTAAAAAACAGGCCTATTCTTCTCTTAAAAAGCCGGTAACGCTCCTATGTTATGTGTGTATGGGGCTCAGTTTGCCGCATGCTAGTTTGCCCCTATCTTATAAAAAAAATGAGGGTGGTGGATGTTATACCGGGAGTTTTTATTTCGGTTTTGTAGCCTGTTTCTTGTTTATTAGGTACTGACTTAATTCGAACGCGAGACCTTTAGCTACATACAAGCTAAACGGTCGTCATAAGAGCAGCTGATTATAACAGTTACATAAGTAGGTATATTTGGAAATTAAGTTCGCAATATTTCAATTTTATAAACCTGCAACACACCTGTAAATACGTATGTATGTATGGCGTCAATTAAATATTTATATTTATAGTTAATCGTGGTTAAATCGACATATGAATTAATGCAGGCTCAGGCTAGCCGCGGTATTTTAGTAAATACGAGTGTGTATTGATTGTTTCAGTTCACGCTATACCAAAATAAGGTTACTTTGTTCCCTGGGGTGACATTAATAAATTATAACTTAGTTTTACTTTCAAATTAAAATTTTAAAAGTGCCACTCCTGAGGTTCTGTAAAACAATATACAGCTGTACTTAGCTACAGATATATACTGAAAGAAAAAAAAATGGTCTTGATTATATTATAGTCTTGCTTGATGGTATCTAAACAAGGGCGTCTGTAGACGCTTACGACAGTGAAATTAGCGCTTGTTCCCCGTACATAACTATTCTACATTACCAGGACATTCTAAGGTAGAACAAAGACTATTTCTAGATTAAAACAAACATGTCCGCGGCTTAGGGTTGGCCCAAGGGGCCACCCCCGCCGCATCTAAGCCAAAATTAATCCAAAATCATCATCATCCTATATTGGTTTTACCAGTGCCGGTTATGTTACTTGGTTAGGCATGGGGAACAACCTGAAACAGATGTAAAGGCTTGTATAATATCTACTTTTTTAATTTTTCTTGCAGCCAAGCACAGTAAGAAACAAAAAGTCCAGGAAAACCATGACGAAGCCGGCACAACCGATGATTGGCCAAAACCAGAAACATTGGGGGAGTACTCGGTCCCAGAGGGGTACGATGGACCAGCAACGAGCGGGGGGCAAGGACCTGGGGTGCAGGACCCTGGGGCGCAGGGCCCGGGTGGTAACGGTGATGTAAGTGCGTACTATGAAAAAACCGGTCAAGTGCGAGTCGGACTCGTCCGAAAAGACTTAAACGTTACACTTCCACGTTTGGGCCACAGAAACGTATGTGTAAATGTTCACTTCAGTTCAATAGATTCTAAGCAAATTGCGAAGGACGGACATACACAAATATGGTAATAGATACGTTATGTTATGGCGTACATACACGCAACTAATACTGTACACTGTATTGAATGCTCTGACATCTATTTTATACTATAGAGTGGTCTATTTCTGAAATGAATTTTAACAATAAAGCTTTATTGTATGCTAAAAAAACAAGATGAAAGAAAAAAAAAATTAAGAGCGAATCAGGTTAACTATCCAGGAAGAAAATTTAATAAGATTTTAATAATACTTAGGAGGTTCTCGCACGGATTCTATCCCACTCTAGATAAGAATTGGAGTCTAAGGTAATCTAGACAAAGCCTCTCTTGTTCGCGCGCCGAATAAAGGCCCAGGCTGATATGGTTTTTCAGTCCAATGAACATCGCTCGTGTGCTAACCATCTCAAATATTTTCTAATCAAATTTGTCGCGATGACTTTTCGAGTATTTACTATTATTATATCCTCTTTGTGACCCATTCGTTGGCATTGCGTTGGAAATGAAGCTATCGGTATCGTCTCGAGTGCACTTCGGTAAATCTCCAAATGCAATCCCCAATGGAAGAGATCCAATCTCAGCGGATACGAAGCCGTATGAGATGTCATTATTGAATTAGCTATAAGTAGGTTTACATGTCATGTACTCGCAAGCCCATCGAGGGAATGGGCGAAAATCTTAGGAATCATGTTGTAAGCGATACGGCTAGCATCACTATTTTTATTCCTTTTCCAAACCTTAATTATCAAACAAAATGTTGTCGAACAAAATGTTTTTCAGACGATGCATTTAATGAAACATTTATTGGTATATTTTGATTCCCCTTTCCACCTATACGCCCACAATCATGCTATACGTCGCCTAAGTATTGTAAGGGATAAATAAGTGATTTATGTATGTATGTATGAATGTTTATTGCTGAACGACAAATTTAATTTTAGAGTGGTTTTTCACAGGCGTTTCCAAAGCCAAACGTCACCCTACCTGGAATCAGCGCGTATGATCATAGTATTTACGGCAATTTCCTTTTCAGTTGCCGTCAGGAAAGTCGCATGTGAGATCCAGCCGCCGCCACAATTAGCGGGCGCCGGCGTCGCGTTACTCGTCCTGTACAAACACTGATAATTAGAGTAAATAGTGCCTAAACCAGCCTTTCATTTTGCGCCCAGTCATCGTTTTCCTCGACAAATATTATCAATGCTAGTTACTCGTCACCTGTTATAGTAAACAACTGTGGTTGGGGAATATACTGCCGTAATGTTGCAAAAGATAAACGACGTTATAAAGTTTTTTTACATAAGCAAGTACCGCTGGCTTAGCGACTTGAGGTGAACTTTGTATTCCGACACCAGAAGGTTGTTTTACTAGCGTTTTTACCGCTAAAAATATCCTGTCGCAAACGCTGAAGAAATCAGCCACAAAGAGCGTAAGGAATTTATAAAACGATACCTACAGCGTGATCGTGGTGCAATATCACTACATATTACAAAACATAGTCGCTTTCCGCTGTCTGTCTGCCTCTATGTTTGCTTAGATCTTTATAACTACGCAACGGATTTTGATGCGGTTTTATTTAATAGACAGTGAATTAAGAGGAAGGTATAATTGTAAGCAGACGAAGTCGCGGGCAGAAGCTAGTCAATTTATAAAAAAATTAAGCCTGCTGTCGCCCGCTACACGATAGGGGGCTAAGTCAGTCACCTGCATTTCATAAAGTTATATTATCAATGTGAGGCAGGTAATTCGACTTAGAGGGACGGTAATTTTGACAAAACACGCACAGGATGTCAATGGTATTCCGTTTAATTAAATCAGATGATAAAAAAAAGTTTTTTTTTATAGTAAATCATAATTAACAGACCGTAATTACTTTTGAAAATTTTGTCAAGCAGGAATGTAATGCAAATATTTATTTATCGTCAGATCTAGTTTCATCAAAATATCAGTGTAGGCTTTTTTGCTTCGTTGCCGATACATTGCGTGCTGAATTGTTTTGAATGGTTTATTGAACAAGATTTATGTATATGCTTATTGGGTCCTATAACTAACTACTGTTATAGTAAATGCCCGCGGGATACCTTGTATAAAACACGGAGGTGGTCATTCGGTTCTGAGCCTCACCTTTTGAGACGAAAACGCGAAAAGCTAAACTATGTGGGTACGTGTGTGTGGCTTTGCTTCGGTCAAGTACCTGACCTTTAGAATTTCAAGTATGTACCTATATCATGTTGACGGTACTTATATTTTAATAGTGGACATCTCAGAAAATATGCAGAATTATTCTCAAATAAACTAGGGTTGGCGATACTTCAAAGCTACTTTCCATATTTTATTCAGCAGTGAAGTTTACAGTCTGTTGCTAAAGGGAGTATGAAATTTATGTACGATAACATGCAGGCACAGTGAACGAATATAACTATGGAAGCAGTCTCTTCATACAACCTACCGTTCATTATTAGCCCCAAAACTCACACAGATAGGTTTGAGGTACACACACACAAGCAAAGTAAATAAAAATTATCAATGCATTTAAGAAAATAGGTTATTGCTAATGAATCTAGGTCGGTATTAGAATGTGCTTCGCTAGTTGCGACTTTTTGAAAATAAGTACGTAAAAGCTCAACGATTTGAGAAGCGTCGGGTCTCATGTCGCGATTGGTTCTCGGCGTGACAGATTTACGCTAATTGGTTCGCGGCTTCGATGCAATGTCAGCAGATTGTCAGTGTGTCTTCGAAGCACGGACGATGTAATGCAGAAGGGGACCAGTGAGATTCAAAGCAGCCCAATGCACAAAGGTATGAAATCAGTAAGCCAAATTTTCACTCGCTTTCGCCTACTTCGTCTGCGCGCTTGACTCCTAGTTCGATAAGTGTATTAGTAGTAGTTTACATATTTATTTATTTTTGTATTACAAGGAAGGCAAGCGAGCAAGTGGGATCGACCTGATAGTAAGTAATCACCGCCGCTCATGGACATCCGCAACACAGAAGTATTGTAGATGCGTTGCCGGCTTAGAGTACTAAGATAGTATACCTATGTGCCAGTAATTCCACCGGCTGTTTTACTCTCCACTTCGAAACACAGTAGCCTAAGATGTTGGTAGCGATTCGGACGAACCCTGCTCGTGGTTCTACCACCCGCAACGAATGATATTACGTAGATACGGTTTCTAAACGTATTATATAGGTGGGTGTAGATAAAAATAATAAAAGAAATATCAGTAGATAATTTATTATAATGACAATTTGGACGTTTTTGAGAAGTTTCCTGAGAAGTTTCCGGAATATTTTCTTTGTTTTAAATTTTTATTAATACTGGTTTTTCACTCGAAAACACCATCTGAAAATAAATGTCTATTATACAATCATACAAAGTAGCGCTACATTAACTAAAACGTGATCATTCAAACCAAATAAATACGCACAGTACAAATTGGTACTGCGCTTTTAGAAAGCATTGTGTGTCCCTTCTTCGATACATAAAAATCTTCATCTTTAAAATGAACTGAGCATATTTTCGAATTCTTGCTCGGTGTCCAGTCATTTTCCTGTCTCTCTAACTGAACAGCTTTTTGCCATCGGTTTCTGCGACTCGGGTCTTGTGGGAATCTAAATTAAAATTAAAATTAAAATTAAAATTAAGCTAAATGAGATACGACTTCGACTTATTAATCCGATGAAAAACCGAAATTAAAACACATATCTGTAAGTAACTTAATAATAAATATTATGTCCTATAAAAATAGCTATATTAAAATGTACTACTACATTATGCATAATGACATCCCTCTAGCAAAAAGGGGATTTTTGATTTTTTATGTAAACAGTGTACTTACACGTGAAAAGTGATTCCAGTACTCTTGGGACAATATTCCTGCTGATTCCTGCACCACCTCACCACACATGAAGGCATTTTTAATGGATTATTTTAATTTTATATAATAAAAAACCCGTGTGACACAACTGACAGGCGTGCGCTCTGCGCACTGATCGCGTTGCCGCACTAGTTTTCAAGCCCCGCCCGCCGCGAACTAGTTTACGTTGGGTCATTTTGGAGCGTCAGAAATGCTTCCATGTTTATATTCGTTCACTGTGCAGGCATCACAAGCAGCTTGCAAAAATACAAGAGCCAATTTTCAATGCCAGATTCCCTATTGTAACGTAACCTTCTCTAACGTAAGCTAGTAGACTTAAGACCATTTGGTAATTTTTTATCTGTGGTGGATGACCTAAAATTTTTGTGTACGGAAGAGGTAGTTTTAGATTATTTATGAGACATTCGTCACTTCTCGATCCATTGTTTGCTTGTATAACTTAAAAACAGTATATGTACAATACCGAAAGCCAGGGCAGGCTACATTGATAGTTTTAAAATTGGTATAAAATCGATATTGTCCACATTCGGTGAATATTTAGAATTTTAAAGTCACCCTGCAACTTAAAGTCACCCCGATTTACGGTAAATATTTGTGCATATTGCTATAGGCATTTCTAACAGGTATTTTATACTCTGGTATGTAAGATTTTTTTGCTTGATAAGGCGTCAGCGATCCTCCCTCAATAAATAACCATGGACCATGACCTATTTTGTTTACTCTGAACACGTGGCACTCGGCCTAAAAGCAAACCCATTAAAAATAAAACGAAAAATACCGGCATTTCATTATGAGGTGCATCGTCCGGTATCAAAATAATTGGACACAAATGTAGCAATTGGTAGCTAGGAACATGTTCGGTTCACAGAACCAAAGCGCTGATAATACTCTTCACACACCACTGCATTTTGAGGTTGCATGGTAGCTTATAGCTTATCAGTTTATTAAACTTTGTGCGAAATGTGAATGGTTAATGGCTGCCAGCTTTTGATTTAATTTTACGAATAGGTAGTACACAGTTGAAGCTCAAATGTGCCTGTTCAAAATTAATGTGACTGATTGAATAAAGCATTCTGTCGAACTACAATGCAAATCAAACCAAATTACTTAGCAAAACTTGTCAAGCACTCACAGTCCAAATTTTGTTTAGTTCGGGCATACGTGATCTTTTGTAGAATATTCTCCACAATTCATTGAAATGCTTACATTACTAACTGTGAGGAAAACAATGTGTCTTTTGATCCTAGTGTCAAATGACGACCAGATAGCCTACTGGTTAGAGAACCTGACTATGAAGCTTGGGGTCCCCGGTCGGGGCAGATATTTGTAAGAAAAATACGAATTTTTGTTCTCGGGTCTTGGATGTTTAATATGTATGTATTTATCTATGTAAGTATGTTTAATCGTCGTGTAGTGTCCATATTACAAGCTTTGCTTAGTTTGGGACTAGGTCAATTGGAGTCAATTGTCCCAAGATATTTATTTATTTACAAATCTTGCATGACATAATATTAAAAATTACAATTTTAAATTTAAAAACGAATTACAAAAAGGTCGCTAGTGTTTGCGGCACAAACCTAGTTTACTATCTTTATTTTCAAAATTAAAATAAATCAAAATTTTATTTTTGCAAATTGGCCGCCAAGGGCTCTTTTACATGTCTTTTTTGAAACTACCAGCGCATTTGTAGACCAAGTGCTGGTAAAGCAATAAAACGTTTCGCGCGTACTTTTAACGACTTTAAACTCTTTTGAAATACCTTTTCTGTGAAACTGTTATCTACGCGCTGCAACTGGACTTGCACTGTAACTCGAGACATTCATCATACGAAGCGCTAATGGATGTCGTAAAACATAGCTCCTTTGAAATAGGACTTGCCTGTTAGGCTTAGAGCCGACTGCCTGGCTAAGGGTGCGCATGTGCAGCATCTACCGTCATTTTCACATTATTACCTTCCATGTGAGTCTCCTTCCATGCTGGTCGGGAGCAAAAAAATAATAATGTACCAGTTGCTTCTCTTCCCGCGTGGATGGTAAAAAACCATTGAGAGGACGAGAGAAAATATTAAAAATCATGAATTATAGGCGATGCGGCCAGCAACCCATCACCATTTTGATTCCCTTTTCCTTGCTTTAGGTGTTGTTAACTTAGGCTCTGCAGTTCTATCTACCCCGTAAGGGATAAAGACGTGATTAATTGTATGTGAATTATTATTTTACATAATTGGTCAATTCAGCTATCACTAGGTCTACTAACTGTTCTGTCCTACCTACTGCGCGCTTAAATCAAAACATTGGTTAAAAAAATCACCATAACAACTAACTACTAGGTATATTTCACTTTAAATTATAGGCGAATTTTAAACACACCCAACTTAAAATTCTGGGGTCCTAGTGAATAAGGGGTTAAGTCTGAAATAAATGACAACCTATTTTCTTTTCTAGTGTAAAAGGAGTTAGGTCTCAAATAGCTACATAAAGAATTCAGAATACCCCCTTTTCACTAGGACCACAGCTTTATCCACAAACGAAGTAAAAAATTCAACCGTACCGTAATAAAGTAATTAAAACCGACGGTTCGTTTGTAACATTTTACGGCGTTCATGTTATATTATCTGTTTTTATCACAGTGGTGAAATTGTAAATAAAATCTTACACTGCATTAAATACGCGGTTTATACTGTTACAAGTATTATTAAAAATTAGCTTCTGCTCGCGACTTTGTCCAGACTTAAGAACTGATGTTGATAGTAGATAATTAAATTAAAAACGTCGCGACTCTAGGCAGCTACGACCTATGACATGTTAATCGCAATCCCGCGGAAACTATGCGATTTTCCGGGATAAAAAGTAGCGTATGTGTTAATCTGGGGTACCAGCTATCGCCGTTCCAAATGTTATCCAAATCCATCCAGTAATTTCAGCGTGAAGAAGGAACAAACAAACCTCACAAACTTTCGCATTTATAATATTATTAGCATGATAAATTGAGGAAGAAAAAAATATTTAACATTTGAAGTACCTTTCCTTACATTAGTACGTTTCTTCTATACAACCTGTAGATCATACTGTCATAATTAGTCGATTTTGACAGATATTTCATGGGTTTTCTGTCAAACTCGACCGAGCTAAGTTTGTACCTCGCTGGAACGCGCTGCTTGCCTGCTTCCCCGCTTTTCGCGTCTGTATGGTTAGAATCCTTGTCGCCGATACGTGACTTACGAGTTTTCGAATTATTGTATGTATGTATGTATGTAAACTCTTTATTGTGCAAAATAAACAAGACAAAATACAATTGACAAACACTGAGATACATGCACAAAGTTAAAAAAAGTTATTAAAAGTAAAGTAAATAAAGTAAGTAAAGTTATTGTTTGTTAAATTTGAAATTTTTGAACTGTTCTTTTTAAAAAGCGGGTGCAAACTTAGCTCGGTCGTGTTGTTAGCAGCGTTTCAATATTTTCCCCGTGGCGACACCAGATTATGGTTGAAATGTTAATAGAAATGTAGGCTCAACTCAATCGGGGTCGCTGGTCAACGTGCTGGCCTGCATCCGCCCTGGAATTAAAATGTCATGTTGAGCCTACACCGTCTCTTAATTAACGGCACCAAAATGTCAGCCATACGAAGCATAATGTAATAGTATGTATAATATGTTTTATAGGTCAGACGTTGCTTATAGCCTTCAGTACAGTTTTTGATCAAAAAAAAACTTTTGTGTGAAAACTTATACCTACTTGAGGTTCAGGAAAGCATATCACTTCACTGCAAAGTCTTTGAATCATGTTATAGGCGCTGCGGCAAGCAACCCTGTCACTATTTTGATTTCCCTTTCCACGTATACCTGCGCCATGATTAAGGATCATGCTAAACGTGACCTTTAGGTTTTGTTACCTTAGGCTCTGTCTACCCCGTAAGGGATAAAGACGTGATACATGTATGTATGTATGTATGTATATAGATAGTCAGTTGTTTTTTGATGCTCGTAGCTAACACATTTTCAGCTTTAGCTCAGTTTAGTTAATCTGTTAGCCAGTCAATACATAATAATAACCCCACAGGCTAAAATTATTCATTAATATAAATTCATATTTCATTAGAATTATTCAGATATGTCAATGATAAAATGCAAATTTTGATTAAACATAAATAGTACTTAATCATAACGCACTAAAATTATAAAATGTTGTGCAATCGGTCCAATTATAACTACATTTTTAGGTAAATTTTAAAGTGAGGAAATTCGGGAAGAAGCACGTCATTATCCCTTAGGGGCAAATAGGTGGAAAAGGAATCAAAATAGTCATGGGCTATTCCTAAGATTTTCACCCTTTCACTCGATGGGCTTTACCACCATGCCTACTTAGACCAGCACGCTTATTCTACTGACTGTTTTGCCAAGATGTTAAATTTTCATTTCCTCTATCAAACATCACCACAGAGACGCGGGCTGCGAGATTGGGTGCCGCCTCCCTGTGGCGTTGACGCTGCAGTTTAATTAATACGTCACACATAGACCGCACGTTTTATGCTAAAGAAAACTAATACATGTCTTTCATGCAACTTTATCATTAAGAATGTTTAATCTAACTTGCCGTTCTGTCATCTCACAAATAAAAAAAACTCTAAAAAAAATCAAAAATGTGTATTTGGTTTTTTACATTTTTGTAGTTTACAGTCATATAGGTTGGAACCTTTCTTTAAGCACGAGAAATGTACGAACACGAACACCCTCTGACTGATAATGAACATGAATATTTATTATTAGTTAGAGGGTCTTCGTGTTCGTGTGCGAGTGTGTCGTTGGATTTTGATTGCTTTTATGAGAGAATAATGAAGAAAATAATGGATTATCCTTTATGAAGTTACATAAAAAAAAATACATATCTATACATACGCGCAAAAAACGTAACAGTACAAATTTAAATCGCAGTTGTTCGGTTGAAATCGTTGACAACTTCACATCTTTACGCAAGTTTCATTCTTCTGCCTCCGTAACAGCAGTAGTAGGAGTAGAGGGCGTTGTTAATAGAGTCCCTGACGTGTCCAATGTACTCAGCAAAGTGGACGAAATTGGTGACAAAGCAGGCGTCGAAGCGGCAAAACATGTTGAGACAAAACCGTTGCAGATTACGCAAAACAGCACCTGTGAATAAAAAAAAGACAAAAGTTTACCAAACAAAATCGAAAAACTGTTCTTCAGATATATATACAGGGTGTCTAAAAAAATCACGTTACTAGACTTTTCTTCAGTAAAAGTTGCACGGTTTTCAAATATACTGAAGATTGCCAATTTAAAACTATTATATTTTTACCCTTGTGACATTGTTTGTCATTACTTAGATAGTAGTCTGTGGTCGTAGAAAAACATGATAGAGTTTTCAATATTATGCGTATATACGGAATCCAAGGTGCGCACTTTCCCGGTTTCTAATGATTTACATATACTTAATGGATAAGTAAAAGAAAAATCAAAATCAAAATCACTTTCAATACCCACTAAAGATCGCAAAACCTAACAAAAATTGCCAAGTTGAATGTTTTTTTATGCGAACTCCGAACATCATAACTAACTACCCATTTATCCAAACCATTCAATTGTATAGCTCCTATGAAGGGTTGTTTTCACGCTCTTTTGAGTTGGTTATTCAACAGCAAAATAATAGCGAATAAGGAAAATATTATGAGAATCCGAGTCTCCATTTGCTTAACTTCTTCAAAACCCTGGCAAAATGCCGAGGCATGGACCGAACCCATATTTTATCTGAAGGACCACTTTGCGTTACATAGGCGTCCTTAGGATACTTCATACTTGCAAGAACCTTAGTAGATTATATAATATATTTACCTCCTTATTATTAAACGCTTGACAAGCTTCATGTTAACTTAACATTCGCTTATCTCTCGGTCACTAACGCATTTACTTCTCTTCCAGAAAATGTACGTTTTGCTTTAACAACTTTGAAACTTTTTATGAATAATGGTCTTAGTTTTCTAGAGGTAATAAATTTGGTAGAAAAGTTTGGATCTCTATTGTAATATCAGATTCAGTAAGGTATTAAGATGAAGAATACAGACGAAAGTCATCACATTTCACAAAATTTGTAGTTATTATTGTTGCTGCCACTTATTTATTGTCTATAGTATTTAGAGCAAAAAAAAAGCTTGTACTAAAATGTATTTTTATTTTCTGTAGACAAAGATAGGTAGGTTTTTGCACCTACAAATAATCCATTTTTGTAAAGAAAATTTACTTTACGTTGCCAGCTATGCGTAATTTTTTTAACACAAGTTTTTTTCTCTTCATAAAATTACACACAACATTTTTTAACGAGGTCATTACCTACTAATTTCAATGTACTTTCTTCGCACAAGGGAAAATGAGTGTTGCCATTTCTTGTAATAATGTGCTTTGTATTAGACACAAACCTTATGTCGCGTGTTATTGCAAAATTGGATAAGCGACGGAGCAGCGATCCTGAAATCTGAAACAATAGATAAAAGATTTTTGTTAAAAAAATCAACCTTTTTTGCTGACTTTACTTGTCATTTAAACTACGAATATGTTTACCAAATTTCAAGTCATCTCGACCACTGGAAATTATAGAAAAATGATTTGCAGATTAAAAAAAACTACTATATGATTAGGTAGTTTTTATAAATACTCATTAATAATAGCAAGTATGTAAATTAAGTAAAAAAAATGAAAAAAATATGGACCAACGAGGTCTGAAATAAACGGTTAAAAAAACAGTAGTTCAAACGTTTTTCCTTGTGTGATTACAAACAAGTTTTGAAAATATTATAACACAGAATGTTATATTCATGTGTTCATGTTCACCATAGTGTTGTATATACTGTTGGCTTTGTAAGCGACCGCTGAATTGGATGAAGATTTACTTAAAAAGGGGCGGACAAAAGCACCTAACAGTACCCGTGGATCGGATAATCCCAGTACACTTATACCTATTCTTTCGGGTCATTCACCTAACAGGTCATAACCTTTGATACCTGTGTCATAACCGTAAAAATCGCAGACCAGTACACTACACTATAATAAAGTTGTAACACCCGTCTGTATAGTAAAAAATATAATATAATGTGAAGTTAGTCGTCTAGACCCAAACGATGAAAATATCGTCTTCGGTCAGACATATCTTCAAAAGCAAACTAAGATAAAAATAAATTAAACAAACAGCCTGTATATCGACAATGTAACAATGCTCAAATATGAACGTCAAAATATATCGGAAAACGGTTTCATGCAGGGCCCAGGGGCATAAACTTTTCAATTTACAAGTATTATTCATTATTTAGGTATTCGTTTGTGGTTTGATGATTATGTGACAAAATGTCCGCCAAGTAAATGTTTTGGGTCAAAGACTCAAGTTTACTCCGTGGTTATGCGCAGTCCGTGAGCTCTCAGAATGCGTCTTCATGAAAGTATAGAACTATTGGGAGTTTTGTGACTCACTTGCTCATTTATAAAAAACAGTATTTCATTAAAATAAGTATTGAAAAAATTACAACTAACTCACCATTCTATTTACTTGTCACCGGTAATATAAATATCAGAATGTCAAAGTAGCTCTAGAGTAGGTAGCCCTTAAGTTTAAGAAGAAGATGTAAAACTGTCTTATTTTTCGACTGCACGCAATGGCTAAAGGAGACGACTTCAGGCAGAGAGAAATATACAGAGTCACATTCAGTACATACATACATACATACACAAATCACGTCTTTATCCCTTACGGGGTAGACAGAGCCTACGGTAACAAGACCTACAGGCCACGTTTAGAAAGACACTGAGGGCGTAGAGGTGGAAAGTGGAATCAAAATAGTGATGGGTTGCTAGCCGCATCGCCTATAACATGATTCCTATGATTTTCGCCCATTCCTTCGATGGGTTTTTACCATTTGCGCGGGAAGAAAAGCAACTGGTACATTCTATGTTTTTTCTTTTCTCCCAGACCAGCATGGAAGTAAGTTTCACCTAAAGGCGTTTATTTAAACTGATTCAGTACATAACGCCCTTAATTCCAGTCGTAGGGTTAAAAATAGTGACAAGTAGGACAACTCGGTGTTCTGTTAAACAATAGCGTACGTGCGTATTGTCCGGACTCGCCCTTTGTTTTCATATGGCGTGTTACTTCAATTAATCACGAAGCGACGGAGAAAAAGAGACGCAGTGCAGGGATTTTGCGAATGCGGAATCTTAGATATCTGCAGATGTGTTGCGGATGTTTCCAGGATATCTGATAGCGGTTAATTTAACACCTGCCAAGTTTTTTATGCCTAATTAAATTTTGGTATGAATAAATCTATACTATCTATACTAATATTATAAAGAGGAAAAATTTGATTGTTTGTTTGTTTGTTTGCATTGAATAGGCTCCGAAACTACTGAACAGATTTCAAAAATTCTTTTGCCGTTAGAAAGCTACAATATCACTGAGTGACATAGGCTACTTTTTACCGCGGGAAAATACCTTTTCCTACGGGAAAATTAATTTACCGCGGGCGAAGCTGCGGACGGAAGGCTAGCCTTACTAATAATTTGAAACGCGGACAGTTCGTAAGTTGTTGATCTGTATTGTTTCATTCTGGCTACAACGGCTGGACTGATTTGTATGGTACGGTGGCGATACACAAATAGTAGGATCTGTATAATTGCATAATACTTCTTATTATAAAATCGCGGCATTAGGATTTTGGCATGTTAAATCCCAAAATTACAACCGCTAAGTTTAAAAACATTATTACTAAATGGAGAGTCAATTTATCTATCTTTTCGGGGTCTAGCTAGCAATCCGTTTCCAGGACAAATTTGCGTCCATTATTGCTGGTGCAGTTGGCGACTTTGTCGCAGAATGTTTACGGTTGCGGATGCGTATATAATACATTCGCTACATCCCTAGGGCTGTATTCCCAGGATTTGTAATGGGATAAACTTTTACGCTTTGCGTGTTTCTTTGAGTCACGTTCTGGCAGGCGATTGAAAAGTAGCAGTTGTTTATTAAGAAAACAAATGAAGGGCGACAATGCAACAAAGAATAAAAGGATTATTACAGCCAACTTTATTAGTTTTTGTTTTTAATTTTTGTCCGTAAAACTACGTGTTAAAAAAATACTATCCTCATTGATTTTCATCGTTATTTTAACTTGTTCATGTATCTAAAATATGAGAAAAAATATTTAACAAAAGCTGGGAGACTATGATCGTATTTCACTAAAATGTCGATTGTAAGTATTGAAATAAAAATACAATCAAGGGGTTCATGAAAAGAAGGAGGTTATGATATTGAGTTTGTCATGTTTTATCCTCAATTAATACAATATTTTATTTTAAGATTTTTACATTTCTTTTCTTTTCCGTCTTTAATTCAAATAATTAAGATCCAGACTAACACACAAGTTTTTATTTAAATCTGCTAGCAGCGCTTTTAAAGGGGTACGTAGGTCCTAAATAAGCAAACAGATACCTACTCCATTTTTTATATTACACAACAAGTTTTAGATAAAAATAATTACCTAATTTTCTAATCTTCTTTAAAAAAAAACATTGCTATATTTTTTCCACTTACTACTTACCTTCATTTTCCCTCGAACAGTCAGTCAGAGTGCAAAAAACGCAGGAAAGCAGTACAAGTCGCAGTAACGCCATGTCTCTGTATAATGGCTCGCAATCTCACGGGCGTTCCGCTTTAAGCATTATTTACACGGTGCGGGAAATATCGCCCGTGTTCCATTACATTGCGCGGCCGAAGAACCGAGGATTCATAAGCGATGGATCAGCCACGGCAATGAAACGCAACCGCACGATATTAGTAGCATCGCCTTAGTGAATCATTACGCACTTACGAAACAATGGGCGTCGTAGGCAACGTAAGGACATGCTTCATTTTTTATTTAGAATGAATTTTGTTGAACGTGGAGAATGACGGTGGTTATTCGATTTCTTTACAATCTATGGGTCGTGGTAGGTGTCGGGTCCAAAGGAAAAGATTGTGGCTTCTTCCAAAGAAAATGGAACCACTGTACACGATTATAACAGTTAAAGATACTTAGATACACTTAACACAAGATACTAATATAATATCAGAGGAAAAGAAATAGAACGTGCCGTAGTCTGTCGAGTCTAGAGGAGAGAGAGAGCATAGACAATTTCCCTCTCTCATGTTGCCATGCGTGGCTTGGATTCGTGGCGTTTTCGCCACAAATCATTTCTAGTAGTCATGTAAATGAGATTTCTTACTCGGTAGTTTGCTAACACAGTAAATTAAAAAAATATATCGTACCTATATAGTCAAGTTATATATAGACAGATTGGTGGGCAATACCTAACATCAGATAGCCTAAGGCGAAATCTGAATGTATGAATTATCTAAATAATTGAAATTTCATTATGTAATTTAGATTCTACATCTTCTATTTGAAAGCTAAAAGTCAAAGTTTTTTATCACTACCAGGTATCCTGTTTTTTAAAACTATCAAATGATACGAAAATATTGAGTACAATGGATTTTCCATTCTCTTTCTAAAGCGCTTGTAATATAAGTTTCGTATCTTTCAGTAGACCGGGGCGAGCTCAAGTTTCTATTCCTTCAGTATAAACCGCTCCGAAGTTGACACCTTACGTCGCTTTGATATAAAATTCTTATTGCGCCTTATTCGATACGGCCTGGATGATCTCAGATTCATACGAAAACCAGATTTTAGATCTCACTCTTATACTTCGCAGACAGTGTGCAGGTGAAGGATGCAGTATAGAAGGCAATATAGTTAGATTATGGCTACTATGTGTAGAATAGAGATTCTAAGCTACATTCTACATAGGAAATGTCTGTCAAATCACACACATTCCGTGGCATTGCCTTTGCGGTTGGCTGCGGCGCTCTAAAGCGGCCTGACAGTGGTTTCCTATTCGGCCTAAGCAATAACTGACAGGTTATTATTGTGTTGCACTATTTTGCAAAATATAACCTACTTATTACCTACTTGTATAGGTTCGTGACTTACTAGTAGAATGTAAAAATCGAGGTGTAAAAGGTGTCGACAGAGAATCGAGGTGTGCCCATTCGTGCACCCACTAACGAATGTTTTAAATTCCAAAGGGATACCTACTATCTTTTTAATTTTGTAACAGATTGTCCTTTCAACATTTTAACGTCTGCTGTTTAAATTGCATGCAAATTCTCAACTTTCTTTCTGACTTTCACTCAAATCTAGGGGTTTGAAAGATCAGAAGTCTATACATTTTTCACCTAAAGGCGTTCATTTAAACTGATTATGAAACAAACGAAATAGATTCTGACCAAAATGAGAGGGAACTGCAGAGTTCTAAGGCATGTACATTTTTTACATACAAGTAGGAGGTTTCGCGTGAACATGCAATTTACCGTGCTAATAAAAACAGGGTCCCCATAAAATACAAGTGGCAGTCGATCCATATAAATCAACCCAACCATTAATACTAATGTGTAGGTATAAATAGCATTGGACACTGTACATCACGTTGAAGCTCCTACATTATTGTTATCTTTCTGTGTTACATTTTTACTACCCGCTGTAAATTAGATAGCTGATACATAACTCGGCTGGTTAAAGATGAACTGTGGTTTGTAACGGCTCATGCTAGTAGAGAGGGTCTTGGCATGGTGGTATTGTTTGCTGAGGGATGATAGGGACGGGCTTATTGCATAACAGTTGTCACGCATTTCGGTGATTGCGCTCGAGTCGTTTTGTTTTACGGGTGAAGTTGTTTCGACGCGTGAGCGTAATGTTATGGCGTTTACAATCCTTTCTGTCGTAGACTATCTTAAGAAGTAGTCAAAGACATAGATAACTAGGGTATTTATAGTACGAGGTTATAAAATCTTTGATTTTTTTTACGCATACCTATTATTTTTTGGAGAAAGATTAATTAAGAATCAGAGTAAAAAGCGCTAATAAAGCAAGGCAATTTTAATTAAAGATTAAGTATGATTAGCTAACTCAAAATTTGAGATTTTAAAAGAACTACAATTTATTACACATAATTTTTAAATACCTATCTCTTAGGGTTTAGCCACGTAATTTCATTTTTCGGCGGCAAAAATATTGATTTTTCTAATTACAAAAAAACTTAATTAAGTTTTATATTATAAATATTTTCAGTGAAGAATTCTCCAACTGGTGCCGAAAACTGTACCAAAAACGGATGCAATTAGAAGATATTAGCGTATATTATTATATTCGTACAGACAGACTTGGAAGACATACGCTTTGTATGTAGAGATTTTGTATTTTCAACCTTTGACTCGTTTATAGGTAGATGCAATAGCGAAATGTAATTTAATTTTAAAGTTGTGTTGTTTGTCGAGAACACGTTGTGAATAAATAAATTCTTAATTTTCCAAAGGAATTGCATTGGAGAATGGAAATCTTGAGCTGATTTCGAGTATACTCAGCTACGTGGGTTACCTTAACGAACTCAATTCAGTTCTGTACAAAGATTCGTATTTTGTAGAAAAGGTCCGATAAAGTGAAAGGATTAACATATTTACAGAAAAGGTCCTACGAAGGAAAATCTAGATTTGTTTCGGTTATTTTTACATTAATGTTTTTTTTTATATTTAACGAATGGGCTCATTCACAAAATGCCTATTTTTACTTAATTTAAACAAATGCCCTTGGCAGTAAATGGCTCGTCATCGCTACATGAATGCACGAGGAAGGCGGCCATCAGAGAGGTCAGGAGTGGCGGAGTGTTGTGAAGCTTGCCACCAATCCCTGAAGACCACGACCACTCTGTCAAGAGTGATACCGACAAGGAATAGAAAACAAATGCCTTTGTACAAAACGAACATCATTGCAAAAAACCTATTATATTTTTGTATTGAGTTGACTCAGAGGGTTGAATTTTTTACACCTCTAAGGGGCCGTAGATATCTGGTATTAATTTCAACTTTATAACTCTATGCGTTCCTAAGAAAAAGGATCTTGACAGACTGACGGGCGGATGGACGGACAACAATGTGATCCTAAAAGGGTTCGGTCTTTTCCCTTTTGAGATACGGAACCCTAAAAATCGTACTCGCATAAAAACACGGCATAAAAAATGGCGTCGCAAACGCTTTCTGTCGATATTTAGGTACCTAAATGTAGGTACGATCAAGTGCAAAAATAAGTATCGATATGAACTTCTCAAAGATATGTCCCACGACCTTATTACGCCAGTGTAACCCCCTTATTCATAAACGCTCTGTACCTATAGGCTTCTGCTAACTTAGCGATCGTTTGTCCTTATCTGTAAAAGGTAAATGTCAAAGTGACAGAAAAAGACAAACGATTGTTAAGTTAGCAGAAGCCGACAGAGCGTTTATGAATAAAAGGGTGAGAGTGTATGGTACTTATCAGGTGCCAGTGCTTAGTTGTGGCTAAGCACTGGCACCTGGGGGGCTACTCCGAAATACGAAGTTCGTAGTTACGTGCTTCGAATCGCCTTCGATTCGATAGGTTGCTACTACGAAGTTACTTCGCATTCGTTTTCGGATCGAAGTTCGTTTGTCGTTCGTTTCGTCGCGTTTTTGTCTACTCTGAAAATTGAACTTCGTGAACGATTTCGGATTTTGATGACGTTTTGTCTACTCTGAAAATCGAACTTCGTGTGTGTTTTCGCAAAGATTTACGATTTGAAATGTCAAAATCAAACGATAACTAAAGAGATGTCGTTTCACTGTCGTTTGTTGCGTTTTGACAGTTGTGTGGTCAACGATATCGCGTTTAAACTTAAAAGAGTCATAAAAAAACTATTTTAGTGTTGTATTATACTTACATCCCTTCTTCAGTTTTGTTTTTCGCAACGTAAGTATGGTTTTTAACCGACTTCAAAAAAAGGAGGAGGTTCTCAATTCACCGTATTTTTTTAAATGTTTGTTACCTCATGACATTCGACTGGGTGAAGCGATTTTAATTATTCTTTTTTTATTTGAAAGCTCCGATGGCTAACGGAACAGTGTTTCTACTCTATTAAAGATTTTTTGTAAACACAGGAATTAATAAAATAATGAGTGGCAAAACGAAAACGAATGCGAAGTAACTTCGTAGTAGCAACCTATCGATTCGAAGGTGATTCGAAATGTCAACTTTTTTTTGACGTTTAGATGTAGGTACGTGAGAACGCCGAAAAACACAAAATAAACCCCAATGCAGCAATAAAACTTGTGGAAAAGTATATTGTGATCACGCATGATGTTGGAAGTTAATAATATTAATTATTTATTGGACTTTCAAGCTAATAATCTATTTACCGGTTTTTAAACGATAGTGTGAAAAGTACTTTATTTATTTATTCGCTCTTTCCATTCACGTAGTTCAATTCGAAAGTGGTCTATGGTTTCGACACGAAACTCATGCGATACGAAACTACTTCGTAGTAGCATTCGTTGACGAACTTCGTTTCATCTTCGTTGCGAGCTTCGTTTCGAACTTCGTATTTATTTATTTTATTTGATATTCGTTAGTGTTTATGTAAGTTTATTGGATAAATTTTTATTCTGTTATTTATATATTATCTTATTATAGTTATAATAATATAATAATGTACTTTAGTTGTTGATTTATTAATTTATTAAGTATTAATACTACTTTATTTGCGCATAATAATGACTGCTTGCCTTTTTGTTGTAACTTTTCCTTTCTGTGGCAGGTTAGCTGGAAGAGATCCCTTCTTAGGGATAAGTTCGCCTTTGTACTATTTTCTCTGTATTACTGTATTTTTATATTTTTTATGTGCAATAAAGAGTTTACATACATACATACATACATACATACTTATTTTTGAAGCTTTGACTACATACAGATTGTTACACATGACTGTACGTAAATGTTAAGTTCTCACCAAATTCCAAACTTGTATAACTTTGACTAGAGGTACTGCACATGCGTTGCCACCGTAAAGGGCCAATTAGAATTCCTCTTGTGCGAGTAATTTCCCCGGGACTGCATAACCTCCACGGCGGAACACAAATTTGCGGTTTTATTCCAGTGCATTCCGTTCGGAAGTGGAACGTAAGCTATTAACTTAGGACTTCATAAAACTTCCTAAGCGCTAAGCTAAGAAAATGAGCCGAAGTACATTGTATATGTATCATCTTCAGGCAGGGGCGTGCAGTGGGTTCTGACAGAGGGTAGGCATACATACATACATACATACATACACAAATCACGTCTTTATCCCTTACGGGGTAGACAGAGCCTAAAGTAACAGGTACTTACAGGCCACATTTAGCAAGATTGTGGGTGTATAGGTGGAAAATAGAATCAAAATAGTGATGGGTTGCTAGCCTCATCGCCTATAACATGATTCCTATTATTTTCGCCCATTCCCTTGATGGGCTTTTACCATCTGCGCGGGTAGAGAAGCAACTGGTACATTCTATATTTTTTCTTTGCTCCCAGACCAGCATGGAAGGTGGAGGGTAGGCATATTGACAACAAAACCCTTATTGGTACGAAGCGTGTCGGACACATTTACGTATGCTTACAAGCACTGCTTATATGCCTGTAAGGGATGAACGCATCTGTCTCCAGGCTATATACGTTCTAACGCTGGGCATAAGCCTTCTTCTTAGAATGAGAGAGCTTGGGCTATAGTTCCCAGGCGGTTCCAGTGCGGATTAGGAATTTCAAACGCCATTGAATGTGTTTCTTAAGTGTGTACAAAGGTATTCTCACGGTGTATTTTCTCACTGAAAAGCCCATGATAAATTTTGACGTGGTTGGCTTAGTTTGTAGTGACCTCTGCGAAGCAAGCGTCCCGGTTTCGAATCCTGGTAAGGGCATATTTGTGTGATGAGCACGAATATTTGTTTCTGAGTCACGGATGTTTCTATTTAAGTATGTATTTCTCTATATGATTATGTATATCGTTGTCTAGTACCCATATCACAAGCCTTACTATCGCTTACTTTGGGACTAGGTCAATTTGTGTGAATTGTTCCCTAATATTTATCACTACATAGTATAAAATAAAGTCGCCTTCTCTGTCCCTATATCCCTATGTATGCTTATATCTTCAAAACTACACATCGGATTTTGATGCGGTTTTTTTTAACAGATAGAGTGATTCAAGAGAAAGGTTTTTATGTATAATTCTACGCAGACGAAGTCGCGGCCAGAAGCTAGTTTTATTATACATTCCGAAAAACAGAGGTGCGAGCCCATATAATTCAAATTCACGGCTCTCTCTGCTTGAGAGACCATAGGTAGAACCGATAGGCTACCACGTCTTTTTATATCCATACTATGGGATTATTACTTAATACATCGTTTACCGGCCTAAATGTTATAGCCAGTGGTTTATAAAAAGGGAAGGCCGTAAACATCATTATTCGCATACAAATTGCCGTAGACATTATTGCCTTTTTATGATCCGCTTTGGCGTGGACTAGTTCAAGGAACATTATGATATTGGTGTTTAATGTTATAACGAGGAAATTATCCTGTTTTGTAAGATCTAGAGCCATTGTGGTAGGTATGTACACCAAACGGCAAATGCGTTGGTCAGATTGCGAGTCCAGGTTAGTTACTTGCGGTCAGTTAGGTACTTGTATTATCTCAGCGCAGTGAAGCGAATTACCTTGATTTGGTAATTGGGAGATGCACGCAGATAGATAACATTAGTTTATATCAGGAATAATTTACAGTATAGGTATTATGTGTTCAATCTTTGCACGGTAGCAGCAACCTTTGTCAGTCTTTTTTGTTTCTGCTAACAACTTTAGCATGTTCATATTTTTTGTTTCTGTCTAAAATGGTTGCCTGGACGAGATTGATTTTAAAATGACATGAACGAAAAGAACACACTAGAAATGTTTGATTTGCAGCATCTTTTTAAAAGAAAACAACAAATTAGTGACACAAAGATAAATTAAAGTAGCTCGTTATTTTCCTACTACAAGGAAGGAAACCAAGCAAGCAGGTCACCTGACGGTAAGCGAGCACTACCACCTATGGACACCAGCAACACTAGAGGATTGCAGATCCCAGTAATTTCACCGGTTGTCTTACTCTCCACGCCGGAACACAGCAGTGGAAGCACTGCTGCTTAGCGCCGGGATAAATAAGTAAGAGGGTCCCTACACCCACAATTGTAAAGTTAGGATAACGGTGCAACGCGTTGACTTTAAGTCCCTATTGCTACAGAGTGCCTGATAGTCGATGAAGAGCAGCCATTCCTCCGACGACACGAGACAAGTAACACAGTAACGTGAACGAAAGGCGTGTAGTACAACATAAATCTAAATTGAAAGGTAGTTCATACCCTAGGTTTTTCCATCTTCCTTCATCACGTCATGTGGTACTAACCTCGTGCAAATCTCTCTTTGTACGGCCAGCTTAAGCGAGCTAAGCTTTTTTGGCATTCGAGTAGGTAGTCTCTATAACTGTCTCACTGTCAGTAAAACCTTATCATTATCGGCTTTTTTTGTGAAATCAAGAGTTTACATTCATCTTTTTTTTTCTTAGGTGGTGCGGAAGGCTTTTGATTTCCAGACTCATTTCAACATTAGGTATGTTATTTCTCTGGGTGTGTAATTATGACCTGTTCAAAAGTTCCTTGGGTTTTGTAAGGCTTTGTAGGCCCCTTACTTAATAGGACGAGTCACAATAAATTTCAACAAGCTTCGGCTGTCTCTTGTAAAGCTGTACCCGAAACTTGGCAGCTTGACACTTTTGAAGGAGATATAATTTGTCACGGTATCACAAAGGGTGATAACGGTGGCTGGAATAAAGGTTACGAGTATGTTCAAATTAGCATATTGGGTTGTATACGATAAGCCAGTTACAAAACTTCGGGAGATTCACGAACCAGGTAGGGAGTGCAAGTGTCAGAATATTTTAACAAATTTCTGTGTGAAATGAAGCGACATTAAATGGAGTGACACTGTTTTTACGAGGAGGATATTTTTACATGCAACACAACATAGTCGTACAGTAACGATATATTCTATATAAGCGAAACTTACAACCTATGCGCACTAAAAATACTTAAAACTCCGCCCAAAGCGTGAAATCCGTCTATCAGCTATCAAATGAATCAAGAATTTTTATTTCTTGATTTTTATGTTTTACTTTTACGGTTTTACCGTTAGAAATTAAATTTCTAAATGTCAGTGAAAATTAGAACACATAGAAAAATCCGAAAAGTAAACTTAGTACTTACTATGTGTTCTAATTTTCACTGACATTTAGAAATCCGTCTATCTGTTCTACGGACCACTAAAACTTAAGATTTGTTCAGGAATTCACAGTTTTCGCGCAATCAATAGGAACTAGTTACCCTCACAGCCACCCAAGACGAGACGACTGGGCCTTCTTGTGGGCACTTTGTCTCATAATTGTTATTGACCAGCTTCTGTGGGTTATGTACACACAAATTGATTGTCTCGGCCATATTAGCGTGTTGGATAGGCATTGCGCTCAAGGATTATGTTGTGGCAAACACATTGATTGCGTGGGTTTCCTAATCTTGCTTGCGAGTTAGGGGATCGATGGGATGAACTAAGATATAGGTACTCAGCGGCAAAAGTTGTGTTCTGTTGCATTATAATAAATGTTTAAGAATATGTTACCTATATAGATTATACGAGTACGCTATACGTTACTTGTTTTAATTTAGTTTTAAGTTTTGCTACGCCCTTGTAGGGTACTTGTTTGTACTGGCTAGAATATTATGAACATCTTGTAAATACCATGGTTGCGATAAATGATTGATTGATTGAAAAAGTTTGGCCCTCGCAATGTGTGCAATGTTGGTAATTTTGTATGGAGACTAGGACAAATTTTGTACCTTTGAGTCAATTTTTATTATACTGGCAAAATGATAAAAGCAACATTTAAATAAACGGAAGGACGTATTTTGTTTTAACTTTTTTTTTCAGGCACTACAAATAAATTACTGACATATGACTTATACCATCTCAGCCCACGTATACCTATGCAGTCCTTTGATGTTGCCGGTATCCTTATGTCTTGCTCTCTTACCCTGTGTCATAAAAAAACTGCGCTACTCGTTGCGTGACAACATAGATCAGATCAGTAGATTATATAGGCGTGTATGAAATGAAATTTCTAAGCGCGCCTATAGATACCTAACACCTAACACACCTATTTTATCTAGCCTCAGAAGCGAAAAAAGTACCTAGATACCGCATTGGCTTGGCGTCAAGTATATCAGAAAGCAAGCCGAAGGGAATTTAACTAGCCTTTTTCTCTATATCTTCACAATAAAAGTGCCCAACTGCCTTAAAATAGGCAAGCCGGTGGGAATTGAGTTCTATGGACGCCACGCCACTGCTAGGTAGGTACTGTATGTAAGCGTGATGGATAGGTCTTCTTTTAATTTTATTGCAACAGAAAATTGCCGTTGCACGAAGCATGAAACGTTCAGCAACGCGTTTCGAGACAATGGCATTGCGACCAAAACTTTGATCAAAGGAGGTAATTGGATTTAATTAATAAGAGAGTAGAACAGTAACGTAAGCTGATACTTTCGCCGTTTTATGGCACGTAAAAGTTGCCAGTATTTTTACGGGAAATCTAATTGCCTGGAAGAAACACGTCTGGTATAATGGAAGTTCAAGGATGTTTAAGGAATTGAAGTCTACCTAGCTACCTAATCTACCGTAAAATCGAATCTACTTAGTGACTTTGGAATCAGTTTTTAGGGTCCTGAACAGCAAAAGAAAAAACGAAGGTCTTATTTGATCACTCATATGTCTGTCTAAACATTTTACAGGTAAACGTAGTTTGTAGGTATCTATCTGCATTCTTTTGTTTCATGAAAATTGGATATTAGGAAGAAAACATTGCCATTGAAATTGAAGAGATACCTAATAATTCGTTATTTTCCCAAAAGTGATGTCCACGCGAGCGAAATCACGGGTGCCAGATAGTCTTATTTTTCAATATTGAAAGTGAAATTAATAAAAGAAACAACTTAATCAAATGAAGTAAAAAAATTCGCGCTCGATCATATTTCGTTCTTTGCGGATTTCCAAGAATCTTCTTGTTATTTAAGTTAACCCTAAACTAGGCCAGCAGTTACAAAACGAACATTAGATTATTGTCAAAACTAGTTTAAAAACATGTCAAACAAAAACAAGAGTCATTGTCTGCGGTATAACCCCTTTGATTTCTATTACAAATGCGAGCAACAGGTGCAATGGTTAATATTTCCTAAGTGGCTATGTTGGGCTCAGTAGCCGCTTATTTATGTTTAAAAAGGATAATTTTGTATTCAAATAGGTAAATTGTTTTTTCAAGTCGGTAAGATGATATTGTTTGTTATAAATGTACAGGTATAAAAAATGTGTCTGAATGTGTTTACGCACATTAAAGGAAAGGAAGGAACTAAGGGTTCCGAACGACGGAACTAAATTGGATATTTTTTTGTTGCTACATTCATTATTGTCAGGATAAATTCTGAACGAAGAAAATTTTGAAAAATAAAGGATTTGTTATAAATTGATTGAAGTAAGGTTTACATAATTTTTTAAGTTTTATATAATAAGACTAACATTCATAGAATAAGCCACGTACTAACACAATAATGTAAAATAATGTATGAGTCATGTAGTTGCTCGAAATAAATAAATATTATTATTATTATTATTATTATTATTTACTTTTATATTGTACTAAAGTTTGACTCGGGATGAGTTGATTTATAACTTGTTGCGCCAATAATAAATAATGCCTCAGTACCTATACATTCTTCAAGTCCCTAGGGCCGTAAACATTAATAACATTAAAAATAATGCCACAATAAAGCTGTACAATGAGGAAGAAATGGTTAAAAAACGAACAAACTTTTGCCCCCAATTGGGAACAGAAAGCTGTAATGGTGATGACGATGATGATGAGAAGTATTACGATAAAAACTGCGTGTTCAGAGTAATTTGTGTTACAGTTAGCCCTTTCGTGCTGTCGTCGTTACGATTGGTATCGATTTGAACGCGTTCTAGTAAAATTTACTAAATCACATCTTCAGCTCTTAGGTACCTATGTCTATATTGCTATGTCTTTCAAATTAATTTGTATGCCTATCGTAATCTACTTGCCATCATTGCGGTGTAATTAATGTGTTCAAACAGTCATATTTTATTTGTTAACTTTATTTCAAAACTAATAATTTGAACAATACATGCAAGGTCAAAAGCTAATTAAAATTGGTTTTTTACCCATCGTCGAGTGGGTGAGGACAAGTTAATTTATGAATACAATCAAAGTAGGCACCTATTCAATTCTGTTCGAAATTTAATTTCGCTTTTGGAGTAAAGTTCACTCCAACTTTTGTTTTTGTTTTAATCAGCCGTTTTCCGAATGGTGGGACCAAATGAAAATAATGTTATGCCCAGTGAGTTATTTACCCTGAATTTACAAGAGGAACCATTGCAAATGAATGTAATTAAAATAAATGACAAGCGCTGTAAATCAAGGCGTAACTTTTTTGGCAAACAACCCAAAGCATTTGTTTAAATTATGACGCTTGTTAACTTTGTGTCTAAGGTTCTGAGCCCTAAAACTTATTTCGTCACTTGTTTTAAGGTTCTGTACCTCAAAAGGAAAAACGGAACCCTTTTACTTTGTTGTCCGTCTGTCCGAAAAGACCCTTTTTCTCAGGAAGGCGTAGAACGCGTAAATTTAAAATTAATACCTAGGTCTGCGATCTCCTATAGCTGTGTAAAAATAAACCCTTTAATCCAACTTAATGATTAAAAAATAATAGATGTGTCTATAGAAATTTAGCACTTATAGTACAACTAATGAAACAACTCTATTTTTTTAAATTGTCTATTTAAGTTACCAATACAAATGACCTTATATTGCCTACGCTTTGCTTAGAAGCAGGGTTCTATTAACACAGTACTTTATGTCCACTTTGTTCCATATCGCGAAAAACTAGCGCTTGTATGGTGTAAATGACAAATCGCTAAAGTGTTGCTAAAACAGAAAATAAAAATCCCTGACGCATTTAACTCTTCAAACCACTATACTTACTGTTTCTAACTACTTCAAATTATTTAAAGAAACATTTCAAAATAGGGGTTCTTAAACTGAAGTACCGCGGTTTGATAACGAGGCGTGCCATTGCCAAGTGGTCTAATTAAGTACCTAACTGTTAGATTTTTCTAGAATGAAGTTTTCTAATTCCCGATAAATTGCCGTCTTCCGATAATTTTCAAGCTTAACGGAACTCTTGTGCCTGAAATAAAATCGAATTTCCTAAGCTCTGTTACAGCCCGGCGATGAATACGCGCGATCGGTGGTATAGCGAGCGCTTTCTCTATACATTGCGTGTTTAGCTAGGTATCCACTATACGCCGTGCGTCTCGGCCGCGCATTGAACAGAGAAACGCTTACCGCGCCGTCATAGTAGGTAGTGTAGTCGTGGCCAGCCCGTAAGACAAGGGAACTCGATTTTATTACCGTTAGTATAGCAAAGTTTTAGGTGAAAAATTACTATACAGAAATTTAATTTAAATATTTGAAACGCTTTGAGAATTAGTGGAATGTAATTACTGTAGCCATTAATCAACAAAGTTTGACCACATAATTGAGGATTTCGTTTGTTATGCCTTCCTATAAAGTATTTAAAACTAGGAATCATATCGCGTGCTTTGATGTTTATCTAAAAGTATGAGACGCTTGTAGTGCGGATTCGGAAGTGATGGCTGCGGTCATGCAAGCAGAACTTGGCCCGTTCTCTCGTTGGTAATACACGGAGTCATGTGTCTGGTCGACTGGTCAACGCAAGACCATCATCGTTAGAATCCTGACTCTGTATAATGCTTGCCAGAGAACGGATCAAGTTATGACTGCCATGCGCAGCGATGACTTCGCGGGCGAGTTTCTTTTAGTTAATTTAATCACAATCCAGGTCAAATTGTATAAATTTCCTTAAGAATAAGAATACGAGTAAGAATTATTCGACTTGATTATTACTCTTTACAGCAAACCTCATGGTAAATGTTTACAAAAGAAAACAACAGTGGGGTTCTACCTCATTTATCCCGCATTAAGGTCTTGCCAAAGTTTTTCTTCCCCTGCCCTTAGTTAGCCCATTTATTCTCGGTCCCAAATAAGTGTAACAATGTGGCATTGAAATGGTCTTTATCCCACCACATAACAGTTATCCCGGCGTCGTTACACTGTCTTAATACTACCCTCATATTTTCAGACGCCTACGAAACCAAGTCTACATAGTTTCTAGTTTTTAGGCTGTGCGTACACAAGAGATGGGCCAGAGCGAGGATGGAGTGTGCTCGTATTAACAAGCAGCCTTAGGGAATCAAAAAAAAACAATTGAGAAACTTTTGAACATCAAATAGCAGTCTAGAATAGCATCAGGCACAAAACACTTCTAATTGAAGGCGAAAACGCCAGCTACTTTGTCAAAAAATATACTACCTTTACCTAACTTGTGTTTTGGTCCGGTTACCTACTATTCCAATGCAACCGTCTACGTGTACTCTAGCTCACCTGTCTGTTCTTGAGTGCGTATGAGTGTGCGAGTATTTGTGCGGGTGTGTGTGTATACTGGTGTATTTAATTTGTGGTACCTACTCTGTACCACAAATCTGAAATCTGTATGGGAATGGACAAACATCTTTAGAATCATGTAATAGGCGATGTGGCTAGCAACCCATCACTATTTTGATTTCATTTTTCACCTATATCCCCACAATCTTGCTAAATGTGGCCTATAGGTATCTGTTACCTTGGGCTCTGTCTACCCCGTTAGGGATAAAGACGTGATTTGTGTATGTGTACCTACTCTGTATACGGATATTTGTGCAGTTATTGTAATCTAATCTTTTGGTTAATGTTTATGTAATCTTTTAGTGATGATGATGATTTAGTATGCGGAGACGCCAATAAAACAAAAAGTAACCGAAGCAACTATCGAATCGAATATATATTAAACACCGCGCATTAATCGAGTAACCATACATAATTAAAAAAAATGCCAAAAATGCTTTACATAATTTTGGAAAAAGCTGATACTATTCAAACTGTTGGATCGATTTTTACCAAACATGGCCGTGAACCACCTCAAGGAAATTGGCTTTCGAATGAAAAAAAAACCGCATAGAAACCAGTCCAGTCTGTGATAGTTACGATGCTACACGCATACACATACAGAGATATCGACGTCAAACTTATAACGCCCCACTTTTTGCGTCGGGGGTTAAAACAAATTGCATGATATAAGCATCAATAACATGATAATGACACGCTAAAAACATTTTGACTACGGCTTCCTCTAAATCTAGGTAGCTAGGCTGCATCCAACTAATCCAATTAAGCTTGAAGACTATCAATCATTAGTGCATGTCATTAGAATCGTTAATCGCATTAGTTGGCCCACCATTACATGACCATGACGTATGGGACAATTAATTGATCACTAGCTTCTGTGATCAGCGCCCTGTTTAATTATATTCGTAATGTCATGTTGGCTATCCTAATTGAGCGTACACATTAAATTTGACATTTAAAATATTCTTCTTATTACTTCGTCATTAAGAATCGGCTTTCCAAATTATTTTGTGGCCAGTGTCATTTGTACGAGTATAAGCGGAGTCTTGCTTTAATTTAATATGCATGAAAAAAAAACTAGCCGCCGCCATTGCGTCTACACTGCAACGCTTCCCGGAAATATAGAACAAACAACGCAATAAAATTATCCTCGATATTGGCTTTACGTGCTTTCTTCGGACAGTATTACTGTCAATGCAAGATAATATTTATCGCAAAATTCACACGCTTTTTTTTCAGTTTCAGTTTACACTTTTCGACCATGCAAAATAAAACCTTTATCATGTTTTGTGAGCAACAATGTACTGCCCTCATTTCACGCCTGGCACATCAGAAAGGATGCATTCACAATAAAAAGCCTTTCAGACAGCTTTTCTTGCTTCGGATTATCGCGGTCCCGAACCATGCGCATAATGTTCTCGTTCCGTCAGTGCCGTTCGACTCCAGTCCATTCAGTGAGACTCGCCCGCGAGGCCGCCTCCATGAGTACGCGCCAAAATGAAAACTTTGAACGCAGAACGAATTTGAATTTCGAACATTCCCTTCGAATTATTGCAGCCATTTGTAATATTACCAGCCAGTTAAATTTAAAAAATAGTTTGCATTACTTTTGGCTGTATTTTTAAAAGCCGGCGTTTTTGTTACTATAATTTAAACGTAGTTGCTATATATTCAGTGGGATAAAAAAGAAGATTTAAATAGTATTTGGATCTCGGTTATATTAACTCTAACTTTGAGTCAATGTTATTGTTGGACGAAAGTGTGTAATGTTGTTTTATGGATACAGCGATGTGGAAAATTTTATTGCCATCTGCTGAGTGACGCTGGTGTCGGTAAGTATTTATTTCAGCCAGCTCATTAATTAGATAAATAACTTCATGCAATGTGACCTGATTAAAGTAAAGCATGACAAATAAATAATTTTGTTACCTTAGACTCTGTTTACCCCGTAATGGATAAAGACGTGATATTGTATGTATGTACGACAAATAATGTAACTATTCTTAAAAGTAGCAGTTTTAGTATACCATAATTGAAAAGCTCGCAAGTGCTCTTCAAAAACGCTGATAAAAATGACGTAAACTATACAGAACTCAAACAAAATAATTGTTTGTTTGATAATGTTTTATCTCTATCACGGTCAACAAGTTTGTTACTGCAATTGTAACAATATAGTTGTTTTAGCGTCGGTTGATTTTAGTATCGAAATCAAGTGGCGTTGTCGCGATGTTTGGCCGAAGGTTACTTTTGTTAATCCTTTGGAATTTTTAACAATGGCAGCCGTGGTGGCCCAGTTTTTTGACTTATGACATCACCAGCAGAGGATTATGGCTTTAAACTCAGAGATCTCGGACATTTTGATACGTACGTGCTAAATTATACTTAAAGTTTTCGTTGAAGGTAAAAGTTCAGGGATGTGTTTGAATTTCTCGATACATTACTGGATCTGCAAATGCTCACATGGCTTCAATACAGAGAGAAAGTCTGAGCTCAGCAGAGGAACGTAAAGTATAAAAAAGAAAACAAATTAACTATAAATTAATTTGGTAATTAAGTTGAAGGCAAATATCACTTACAGGTGGTTCCATTAGCATATTTTACGAAAATTTATTAATTATAAAAAATCTTAACAAAATTTGAAAGATGTTAATGAGATACGAAATCACGAAGCAACATTATTATAGCATACTTATGAAAGTCTTGGTGGCCTAGTGTTTTGTCCTGTGGCCTCTCAAGCAGAAGGTCGTGGGTTCGAATCCCGGGATCGCACCTCTGAATTTTCCGGAATTAATGCGCGAAATTACATTTGAAATTTACCTTGAGCTTCATCATCGTGAGGAATCCTGCACAAATCTGCGAAGCCATTCAATGGTGAGTGTGAAGTTCCCAATCCGTACTGGTCCCGCGTGGGAACTATAGACCAAACCCTCTCATTCTGAGAGGCCTGTGCCCAACTGTGGGACGTATATAAGATATAAGCTGGAGATGATGATGACTATACTATTAAAAAACCGGCAAAATATTGTATTATTACTTACCTAATATTATCAGGAAAAAGAAACAAATTGCAACCTCGAATGAAACTTAGCAGGTTTCTTTTAATATCTTGGTATAATCTCCGCATAAAGGTATTCATTCATTGATACTTACCTACCTTTCTACCCAATAAAGCATCCAATCTTTGTAATAACCTTATAAGAAGAATAAAACCATAGCTTCCTTTGACTTAGAACAGGTATTCATCTTAATATTGATAACCACTCTATATAACGTCGTTTACTTAAGAACAAAGTTCTAATCTGATTTTAATGTTTAGGCCGTGTTCATACATGTCAGCCGAAATGTATACCTAACGATTAAAGGTACAGGAGTTAAGAGCGAAGTTAGCAGATATTTGGAACTTTGTTTGCGATCTATCTCTAGGGTTTAATAACTTCATTTGTGAGGAAAGTAGCTGAAGCCTGTCTTCACACAAAGATTTTTCACATCACGCGTCTACCTACGCTCATACAAAATCATAGTTACAGAATATGAAAAACAAGTGAAGGTAAGCAGACGCCTCGATTACTATCACAATCGATATCGCCGAAACTTGGGCTTTATAGTGGTACAAAACGCCACCATTGAGCATGGGTAACGTATGTACATAACTCTTTATGCCTCCGGTTTTTGTCCATGATTACATTTGTGGTGTTTAACCACAATTAGAGAAATAAAGAAAGAGAAATGAAGGAGGAAGGGTAACGTTTTCTGTCCTGCTGTTATTAACTGCAACCCAGAATGGCGCAATGACACTTTGTTGTTTTATTTTATTATTTTAGTATAGTAAACTTTTGTACAACCGACATGTAATAGGTATGCGACAGTGGTCCAGTGGTGAACTGAGCGAAGACTAGCATTTAGCAGAATTATGCGCTCGGCACACTCTCTGTTGCTACTTCAACTGTTTTTCCATTCAATATAATATTGCATTTTATACTATATCGGCTATGTAAGCCATCTTCGGGCGCATGAGCGTCATACTAGCTAGGAGTCGAAGTGGTCGCCATGGCCGAAATCGGTCGAAAGGATCATCATCATCACTACATAGTATAAAATAAAGTCGCTTTCTCTGTCCCTTTGTCCCGATGTATGCTTAAATCTTTAAAACTACGCAACGGATTTTGCTGCGGTTTTTTTAAATAAATAGAGTGATTCAAGAGGAAGGTTTATACGTATAATACATGCATAATATACCGTGCGAAGCCGGGGCGGGTCGCTAGTATTTTATACTATACCAAAACAAAGCGATCGCATGAGTGCGAAGCTCGCTCACTCGCTGAAAGAGGTGATTACCAGACTACCAGTGGGTATATAGTGACTCTGTAGCTAGTTCTGTTTTGATAACCATAAAGAAAGCGTTGTAATAACTTTTACAACTCGAAAATTAATTAAACTACCGCCAATTCTTCTATCAAGCTACATGACATAGTATTTGTACGCAGAAGGTTTTTTCTCTAATTAATGTCAAATAATTTATCACTGACTGCGCCAAAGTAAATTGCAGGGCAATAAATAAGAACACCGCGATGTTAGAATGATTCCGCGAGACAAATCGAGCGCTTGCTGGGTTAGCTTACCTAGAGATTGATGAGAGCTTAGGTGCGTGATTATTGGACCGGTTCAAAGATTTCTATATGTACCTACTAGGGGTGCGAGTCGGGTTACCTCCACGTGTGGTCTAGAGCTGCGGTTCCTTTTTGGATCCGTCCGGGGGGAAGACCAGTGCTTGATCCGGTGCACCCTGGGCTTCGGTTAATGATTTCCTGGCAGTTTCTGAGAGATATCATTGACCGTTGGCTAGCCCGACAGGGGGGGAGGGGGTCTTTGACCATTACCGTACAACGTTGCCGACATTTTGTCACAAGATTTTTTAATCATATTTTTGTCACTTTGACATTGGCGAAGTTGTCGTCGCTATAACGACTTGAAACGCCACAAATAAGAAGAAGATGTACCTACTAACTACAGATAAGTAAAGACTGAGGAGCAAAAATAACGATCCACTTTTCAAACAACTTTGTCTTGGAAGCGACGTAATATTTTGGCTCGTCATTAGACGTTGTTGATAAGTAAAAATGTACAAAAAACAAAAAGTAAATATTTTATGTTCATTGAAATGAAGGCAAAGCAACGCTTAATTCAATAAAATCCTAATAATATTATAAATGCGAAAGTTTGTGAAGATGGATGGATAGATGTGACGATGTGAGTGTGTATGTTTGTTGCTTCTTCACGCTGAAACGACTTGACAGATTTGGATACAATTTGGAAAGGAGATATGTAGATGTACCCTAGATTAACACTAGACAACTTTTTATTCCGGAAAATTGCATATTTTCCGCGGGATAGCGATAAACATGTCAAAGGTCGTAGCTACCTAGAGCCGCAATGTAAATAATTATTGCACACTACCAACATGAGTTCTTAAGTCTAATTCTACACTGACGAAGTCGTGGGCACAAGATAGTAATAAATGAAAATCAGATGCCTTGTCTGAAGACCTATCGAAATCGCTGGCAAAAATCGTTGAACATGCATGGGGTGATTTCGATTAATGTCAATTGCTGTATATATTTGTGTTTTACTTATAGGTAACTAGGTAAATATAGTTTTGAGCGATCTAATCGTTTTCAGAAAATCTTGCGACGAGTTGATGAAGGGGCTTTGAGTGGCATAGGCCTAGTCGAGATTTGATTTAGGTAGAAGCAGAAATAGGGATATTGGACTTGAAAGTTCAAGCGGAGAAGGTGGCGTGAAGGGGGACATACTTTGGAGAGAGAGCGGTGTAGATAAGAGAATAAATACTTTAGTATAGTTTTATTATGTCACTCTACCTAACGTGGCCAAGAGCTCTTTTTTTTATTTTTTTTTATTTATTTATTTAGGAAACAAACGGTTACATTTAAATATTGTAACATTCAATATAAATTCATAAAAACCAACAGTTCCATATAGTATAAACAAACTTAGGAATCATGCCTACGCTAACAAAACAGTTTTACCTACATACATTGCTTTACACTGTTTTTCTTGCAATATCTTATAAACCTACGTGAAAACAATGAACAGCTACAACATAACCTCTAATCATAAAGCAAATTACGTAGTGAATCTCTGTACCTCTGCAGTGATGATGAAAAAATGTCCAAATCCATAAAGCTTGTATTGTAATCGCGACAAGCCCGTCTGAAGAAAGTGTTACGCGCGTAATTTGATCGACAAAAACTAACGTGAAAAGTGGAAAAATGTCGTGAGGGGATACGACGAGGGGCTCGGAGTTTAACCTCTGCAAGAAGGGCTCTTAAAGACAGTCATGAAGTTTTTGACGCTTAATTATAAATAATTTGTTATTGCATATTTTGAACGGGCGTTCGGAAAAAGACAGCACTGTATTCGCTGGGTCCAGTTATTTCTTTCTAAAAAGCCCCAATGTACGTTTAATTCTTGTAACAGACTAACCATAAAACCAAGGATCCTGTTGGAATGTGGCCAAGGTTAGTGAAATGAATCTCTTTTTTCATGTTTTCGTGCGAAATTGTTGCTGGTTGCTGGACCGGTGTAACATACATACAACACATAAGCACATACATACATCATATTAATCACGTCTTTCTTCTTTAGGTACGGGGTAGACCGAGCCTAGGTAACAAGACCTAAAGGCCACGTTTAGCAAAATGGGGAACGAAGAATCAAAATAGTGAGGTGCCGCTAGCCGCATCGCCAATAACATGATTCCTAAGGTTTCACCCATTGCTTCGATGGGCTGTTGCCATCTGCGCGGGAAGAGAAGCAACTGTTTTTCTTTCTATGTTTGTCTAGGTGGTGAAAAATATTTGAACACGCGCTCGCACGATTGCCAAAACAGTCGCGTTCAGAAATTTGGGCTCCTAGAAAGCTAGGATGTATCTATACTGGCGGCTGTACCTTTCCAAGGAGACGTGGGTTACTTAGCCGATTTGTAATGCTCGTATTAATAGGTAGTTTTGTCGACAAAGTTCACGCATTGTTCTTACATGATAGCGATGTTGATAATTTAGCCAGAACATGGTATACTAACATTATGCGTTATTGATGTTACGCTTCTTGCTAAGAAATATAACAAATGTTTTGTTTATAGAACTAACCGTGGCTATGACTAGTAATTTCGTGCCGACTAGTAAATTAATACTGTTTTACGACATTTTGTTCATTGCATTTTCGAGTTTAATAGTTAGATTAGATTCGATTATTTATTCATTAAATAAAAATTACATCATAAATTGTACATTGTCATGTTAGGAGAATTTAGATTGAATTATGGTTTATTCTATGAACCTGCAACCTCTTTCAAAAGCTTGATACTTAACTTATGAGTAATAAGTTGACGTTGTCAATTCTAACAAAGTCTTGATTATTGACTCAAGATCTAAGGTTAGGTGCGCACCGGGTGACATTATTGTCACGGTAGCAGTGGGATCTTTCTGTTTTTATCTTTATAAAGTCAGAGAGATCCCACTGCCGCCATGACAAAATGTTTCCCGTGCGCGCCTAGTCTAAGGCTTACGGGGAATTCCCCATAGGTATCCATTTTGCTTCAATAATTAATGTAGGATGACCATGTATCCAGTTGTTATTGGTTTTAACAATAAATCATAATCATAATTAATTAAATAGTGAGATAATCGGGTAAGACCTCACCTATTAAATTAATCCATGGACCTATCTGTTCCGCAATAACACGTGCGAGATGCCTATGTCAATTCAAAACCCTTTAAGTATACCCCTATATATGCCACAAAATCGCGGGAAAAAACCAGTATCATCAATTTAGTTAATGTCGCAATCATGAGTCATATGTCTGGCCATGCCAGACTTTCATTCATTCCTATATGAATTAGTCCCGACTTCTAATAACTGAGTTACATTTATGTGTTTACCGATAACATTTTCTGAATTAGTGAGATTTATTTGCAATAAAAGCGATACTAAAAATAATTACATCTCATCGTTACCGCTATTACATTATGCGGTCAGAACTCCTGATATTGATGTTCCGTATGTTTTCTTATCATGTAATGGATCTTTTGTAATCTTTGAGGCTTTGCTCTTGATAAAAGTATAACGTTTACAGTTTTCGCATGGATGTCGCGTCTGGTCGTGATGTTTTCGAGTTCACGTTACTTGACAAGTATACTTTTCACGTTCTGTGATGCTGCAAAAACTGACCTTTCCAAAGGTACTCGTAGTTTTTGTGCTAAAAGATAATAAATATCGCATTTTCACAGTCAAACGTTCAAGAGACCTCTGAAGCATTTCAACCGTTGTTTCTACTTCGTCGCTAGAATCGGCGCATATGTCCCTGAACTAGGAACCAAATATGCTGTGCCTAAAGGTTTTTGTCGTGAAGGAAGTGAGGTTTGGCTTTAGATTATGAAATTTAATTTGATTTTACCTGAAGACGTTTCTACTATAATTTCAGATTATTTGACGCCTTGATCACGAGATAATTTTTAATTAAAGCGCTCCAAACTGACTCCGAAGTTTCGCGAGAAATTAAAAATAAATTCTTCCTGCAAAACCATAGTGCCGTATAAAGTTTAACTTTTCCAAGTCCGGAAAACTCGGAAATTTCCGACCAGCAATGCTCTTGTTTTCGAAACTCAAGTTGTTGATTGGAAGTGACATATCCCGGATTACTGCTGCCTAATCTTTGTTTATATGGATCCGTAAATACCCTTATATTACTTTTCCTTTGTCAATAGGATTATATCCGCGTTGGTAAACAATATCATAATAGTTGGGCCTAATTATGAGAAGGGGACGCGGTTTCGGCAAAGACAGTAAGTCAATTAGCCTTTGGAAAAATTAGTATTTGGCGTGGCTTTTATAGTCATACTTACAAACGATTTCTGTGAATGTTTTCGTCTTCTGCTCTCAAAAGTTTAGAGCTTTTCTGCTACAGACTAAAGTAATACGAGAGTGTTGCGAAATGGTTAGCATATACAGGCTTAACTGGTAATTTTTACAATGAACAATGAGGTTGTAATTAAGAAGGACTTTTTTCAAACTGCCAATTGAGAGATCATTCACATTCCGATCACTTTATATAACAATGTTTGAATCACAAAGTAGTTTAATGTCGTTAAAGGTTAAAAATGTGCACAAAATAAGGTTTGATCAAGTCACCAGAGTAGGTAGAAACTTTATGGACAAAAGCAAAGACTTGGTTCGTAAGTAAACCTATAACGTAATTAAGTGGCGACACCGGAGCTCAGGTGTTCGGGTCTTGTGAGGGCAACCACATTAATAATGATTCAATTCGACAGCTATTGGGGTTAAACGCACTTTACACATTTATCAAGGTCTAAGCACATTTATTATCATTACTCCGCGAACTATTGATATTAACGTGCCTTGGTTCTAGAGAGACATTGAGTCAGTATTTCATAATTGAAGTTGAAATGTGTTTAGACAAATGAAGTATGTACCTACCTAATGTAATCGAAACGGAGTCTCTAACAATATTTAATTAAGAATGTTGCCAGGATGCCTATTATTTATTTATCTAGGGTCATTGGCGGAAGAGATAATATAATAATATAGCATTAAGTATATCGTTAAAAAAATACAAGTAGCTATAAATTTACACAATTTTACAACGCTAAATTCTGAAGCTAATTACGAGTACATCCGACGTTTCCTTGTTGTTTGTGTGTCTCGCTTCAGTCCATAAGCGCATCTCTGTCAGCTTATTGAGTTCACTAGACCGTAAGTATTGGGCTTTAAGTACGAACAAATTCGGCCTAATGGATACCGCCCCAGGATTCGTCCAAACTGCGGACCCTCAATAATGATTTCCTAATCCAAATACGAAATTAGTCCTGTTTGAACTTATTCAACCGATTCCGATTTGGTTTAATAATTTACTTGGCAAAATGACTCGAATCAGGCGGAAGAGATAATCTGGTACAAGTTAAGAGTGGAAACGGAAGTCAGACAAATATTACTGAAATGAGATGATAACTCATCATTGCGCAATATATAATGCGTCGTTACGTTTAAATAAAGTATCTAACTCGATCAGAATTTGACTTGTTAAACAAATATTAATATATTTGTCTTAAGAATCATGTTATAGGCGATGTGGCTAGCAACCCATCATTATTTTGATTCCCCTTTCCACCTATATGCCTAACTAAACGTGGCCTTTAGGTATTGTTACTATAAGCTCTGTCCAGCCCGTAAGGGACATGAACGTGATAATGTGTATGTGTAATTAAAAAAAAATAGAGTTTTGTGTTAAAATAAATTTAGTTTTAATTGTAAATCAATTCGTACCAAAATGCAAACCTTTACCGTTGAGCATTTCTACGGTGCCTCAAGGTACAACGTTGGGTCTACAACTTCATATTACCTACTCAAATGTTTCTGCCCAAAAGTTAATCAGAACTGTTTCTACTATAGAAACAAAGCCTCTATAAGTTGTTAGTTCTTCATTTGTATCTTAACCTCATATGCAACAAACTGATACATAATTAACTGCCTGGCTAGTGTAGTTCAGGTCTAAATAGTCATTACTATGCAGGACCTAGGCCGTCTTTGTTAAAGTAAGCGTTGTTAAGATGCGCTAAGCGTCGCGATAAGAAGCAGAATTCAGACTTGAATAATTTAGTTAAGTATTTCTGTTGATTGAGATAGGTCGAGAAATAAATGACAACTTCTATAATTAAGTAGTTTAATGTGAATTAGTACATAATCCCATAAAAGCCAATGTGGTGCAAGTTGAATTAGACATTAACGGGTCTACCAGTTACACGGGTATAGAAAAAACATCTTAATTAAATTATTAGGTTGTTCGTAATAAATTATTATCCTACAGCCAGCGATTTCTCAAAGGAAAGATGTACCGTAGTTAGTATATTACAAGATGTTTGTTTTAATATGACCATACAAACTCATGTTAACAATACACTTCCAATTTAAATCACCCAAGGTTTACTCGGCCAGCAATAGGCCGACGTTGTAATGATTTCACGTTAAGGAATTAATTAATAGAGTGGAAATATCATGTAATTTAAAAAGCCGTGGTAGCCTAGTGGTTTGACCTGTGGCCTCTCAAGCAGAGCGTCGTGGGTTCAAATCCCGGGCGCGCACCTCTGAGTTTTTCGGAATTTATGTGCGCAAATTACATTTGCAATTTGCCATGAGCTTTTCGGTGAAGGAAAACATCGTGAGGAAACCTGCACACATCTGCGAAGAAATTCAATGGTGTGTGTTAAGTTCCCAATCCGCACTGGGCGCGCGTGGGAACTATAGCCCAAACCCTCCAATACACGGAGGAGGCCTATGCCATGAGGCACGCCGAATTACGCGACAATTTAATAATAATAAAAAAAAACAATAACAACATACTTATAAAAAGGCTATAATAATAATCATGTAATTTATTTGAACAAAAAATACTAACCTCTGCAGCGACCGCTGTACAGTCAAGTGTAATAATATGTATCTAGACAAAGTTTCAAAAATAAGTAGGTACCACACGCTCTTACGCCAGCGTAATAAGGTTGTGGGACATATTTTTGAGAAGTTCCTATCTATACTTATTTTTGCACTTGACCGTACTGTGATTTTCCGACACAGAGTCCACTTCAGTCAATGAGCAGGCAAATATAACAAAAAAAATATCGGGGCCAATAGAGTTTCCTCGCTAAAGCGAAAATATAAGTAAATACGTATTTCTCTACTATTTATTATTTTAAGTAGTGTTTTAGTAATACTAAATAAACAAAGTAAAAGTTCAAGGAAAAAAAATACTCAAGTATTTTACACCTATGAAATGTAAGTGGTCCCCATTCTCTTTTGTGTATTAGATATTGAAGGCAAATGTCTGATTATTGCGTGGCTTGGTGAATAAAATTAATTAAGTAGTTTTTTAATAAAAAAATAATATACACAATAATTCTATTTGGTATCTACTAATTAAAATGGATGATTCCGTGTAGGAAAAAAACTCGTGAAAAACCAGTGCCGGTACAGCGATAAGCGACAGATTAGATAACTAACGTGTTACTCTATTGGTTAATTCCTGCATGTGATTTTTAAACAAACCATAACCTTAAATTCCTGCTCAAGATAAAATTGATTTAGGATCGCAATAAACGCGTTCGCGTTACAATAATCAAGCTACAAAGGCTTCTACTGTTAATTACAAACTTTAATTAATTTGTTATGGCGCGCTGTTATTATGTTACGCGGACGTATTTGTTACCTTTTATTATTATGAAAATCTATGGTTTAGACAGTATAAAGTTTTTATTTCATTATTTTATTGCTTCATTTTTTCCATGCTGGTCTGGGAGCAAAGAAAAAACATAGAATGTACCAGTTGCTATAGGCGATGAGGCTAGCAACCCATCACTATTTTGATTCCATTTTCCACCTATACGCACACAATCTTGCTAAATGTGGCCTGTAGGTACCTGTTACCTTAGGCTCTGTCTACCCCGTAAGGGATAAATACGTGATTTGTGTTTGTTTGTTCATTTTTTCTTTTGTGTAAACTACTAAATTTATAAACTTTTATTAATACCTTTGTATGGACTATGTCTGAAATAAAATATATCATTATTATTTTTGTTTTCAACTTAAGGGACACGGGTCACCCATGTACTACTTTTTGTAGTCGATGTCTGATTTATTTAGGAACAATCCTTGTATCTTTTTTGACAACGGTATTTGTATCTTATTGTAAATTAATCATGCTAAGCGTGGCCTTTGGGTCTTGTTACCCGCTCTGTCTACCCCGTAAGGGATAAAGACGTGATTTTTGTATGTATGTAATTTAATACGTGAATCTATTTTTTTTGGTTATTTATCATTTGGTTATTTGTCACAACGACCATATAAACTACATATTAAAATTCCGTTTTTCTAGAAAGAAATATAATCAAATCTTCGATAGCTGATGTCTCGGTTGTTTCTTTAGTTATTTGAGTAAAGTAAGTAAGTAAATGCTTTATTGTACAAATATAAAGAAACAGATACAATTCACAAAAAAATAACATTAATATTATGCACAAAGGCAAAAACTTTTCATGAAAGTCATAAAATTGTGATACCAAGACTTGTATCATTATCTAAGCACGTAATCCTTTATTAATAAAATGTATGTAAAATTGCATAAGCATTGTCTTTTAGCTGCACATTAGTCAATGTTTCATTGTTATCTTTAAGTCTATCATGTCCTATTGTTCGTTTTTTGCACACTTACTTTGTCATATTTATGTGTCTGACATCGATGTTTGCCATATTTAAATAATGCTTCAAGCATTCACGAATATTCAGTGTTCTATTGAGCAAATAGAATACATGTTTACTGTACAGCGCGTGATTATGAATACAAAATCTTTAGCAAAATGACATCTGCACCATTATTAAAATTAAGATACTTACTTGTATATTGTGCGGCGGTGTAGCGACGTAGTAAATAACCCAGAAGTGTCATGTCAAGGCAATAATTTCGGTCTCAAAACGTAAACATAACGAATTTGTGTGTAAAGATTCTTTCAAATGCGTTTGGTGTTTAAGTAAATAATTCGATAAACACATCGAGAAAAACATAGGTAACACAATAAATAACGTAGAATAGTTTATTTATGATAAAAACACCCAATAAATGAAATACATAAATACGTAAATCAAAGTCACCCCACCCCGACTTTGATTTACGGGGTGACTTTAAGAAGTAGTTATAATGAAGAAATCATTATTTTATTTGCGTTTACTGCTTCCAATCGATGTCTTCATCGATCGCTTTTGCGATACATGTGAAACATGCACCGCATTATGGAAAATATCGATTTTATGGCAATTTAAAAACGATCAAAATAGCTCCAATATTATCAAAGCCACTCCGGTTGACGGTAACCTAACGAACGAGTTATTTATACACAGCATCAAAGATAAATGTACTATCTCGATGAAACTTCAATGTCGACAGTTAAGAGGTTATTTAAAAGTTTAATTTACAATTATGCGAAGTTAAAGTCAATCAAGAACAGCTCAAATAACTTCGATTTCTTTAATGTTCGAATAACAAAAGTTTGACAATAATGGCTCGTAAAACTCCAGATTCTTCGGTAGACGGATCGAAACAGTGAAAAACATACGATTTTCGTCTTAATCTTCCGGATAGAGCGATAAATCTGAAATCACCTACATAATTCAATCTCACGCTGCTATTTTTTCATCTTTATTGCAGTAGCTATGTATACTCATTTATATTGATAGATACACATATTACTTTGGACGTCTACGTTGTCAAAGGTGGGTTGATTCGGGACATGCTATGTAAAGATAACTAAGTGAAAATTGACGTTTTCCATGAAAGCTACACCTGCATTTGTTTGGCAACCCATATAATAAGTACACATGTCATACGAAGCAGCAACGTACAGCCGGTAAGTTTGTAAAGGGAAATGCTTTTGATACTTAAAATAAATATAGTTTTGAAATGCATTCCTAAGTTACATACATACATACATACCTACCGTCACACCTCTTTCCCACAGGGGTAGGCAGAGACTACTTTGTTCCACTTGCTACGATCCTGACATATTTCTTTCGCTTCATCCACAGTCATCAATCTCTAATACAATAATATTTATGTGTAACCTCCTGATAGAAAGGTCACGTGATAGGATCAAACCGTGTTGCCCAAATCGGCTTCAAACCCTTTATAAAGAATAACTTCGTTCTGTATCGTCTTTTTTCCCGTTTTCCGGCCTTTTGGTCAGATCCGTATAAAACCTATATTGCTGAGAGGTTTCCGACAAACTCCTGAATAATAATTAAATTCCGAAAGATTTATTTCGTGGCAAACATTCCCTTGTGGATACGTCGTCTTAGGGTCGGATAAAATGCCTTCAGACGCCTACGGTTTGGCCCACGGTTCCACTTATACTCGATTTTTCTTGTTTGTATTTTTATCAATCGGTTTCTATATTTAAGTTACACTGTATAATATTTAAAAAAAAATTCAACTCAATTTCTTTGGCCGTAAATACTCATTGCCTGACCAAGTGGTGGTAACTTCTGATTGCTTCATTTGTTAATTCGACGACGTTACGATGATTGATGATGGCGATTTATGAATGGAAGCGCGATCAAAACAAAAAATAAGATTGATACAGCACACGCCACACAACATGTCAAGGCATTGCAATCCGCGGCCTGTCCAAACTGTCCTTCAGGATCCCGTTAAAGCTTTTAGTGATGCATTACTGTTTTGATAAGGAAAAAGCTTTTGAAATTAATCGAATATTGCAGAAGCTACCGGCTCCAAAACACCCAGGAAGATACTCATACTCGTTGATATAGGTTTCATACAAATGTACAAACATACACGTCACGTCTTTATTCCTTACGGGTTAGACAGAGTCAAAGGTAACAAGACCTAAAGGCCACGTTTAGGATGATTGTGGCCGTATAGGTGGAAAGGGGAATCAAAAAATAGTGATGAGTTGTTAGCCGAATCACCTAGGACATGATTCCTAAGATTTTCGCCCATTCCTTCAGTGGGTTTTTACCATCTGCGCGTGAAGAGAAGCAACTGGTACATTATTTGTTTTTCTTTACTGGTCTGGACCAGCATGGAAGAATAGGTTTTATCAATGTAATATTATGGTGAATAGCTTGCTGGAAATTAAACATAGGATTTCAATTCAATTATTAATGGACGACGGAATTTTCACTCGAGTTTCTATGGGACCTTTAATTGTGTTATTTGACCTGGTAACGATCTTAAATTCATTATGGACGCCTGCGGCGAGTTATGACGTATTTTCTACACTCCATTATATTGTTTCCCGGTTCAGTTTGAGTAGGTACTACGAGTTTAAGTTTACATTTATTGTTTGATATATTGCGTGAGGTCGGCCCACGTAAATCAAATGAAGCTAACACAATGGCGGCCAGACGGAGAAAATATTTACAGCCTCTAAAAATAGCTTTACTGCAAAAATCACGTAAAGTTCTATTGTGTGTGAGATTCGTCAGGAGTTTTATACTTTATCCCTCAATACAAGGTCGTTTACGTACTTAATACGAAATCAGATTTGTGTACTGGTGTTAGGAGTAGATAACATTTGTAACTTTATGTTTTGGGACGTTTCGGTTCACTATTTACAAACTGTTTTGTTGCTTACCGTATTTTTATCGATCTAGTTAGACTACTGCTACTACTCCTACTACTCCTACTACTACTACTACTACTACTCCTACTACTACTACTACTACGACTACTACTACTACTACTACTACTACTACTACTACTACTACTACTACTACTACTACTACTACTACTACTACTACTACTACTAATAACACTAGTTGTTGCAGGCTTATTGACAGTCATTGCAAAAGCTAGCTGGAAAGAGAATCATTCCCTAAAGTAGGATGAAACTTTAAGACATTCTACGAACCAAAATTGCTGGAAGCAAATAGGAAAAAATATTTTCAGCAGTTTCACTACAAACACTAGAAAAATAATTGCCTACGTTAAGCTCATTGTCACATTTTAAAAATCACAGGGAGTCTTCGTTCTAGAACATCGATATTGCGTGCGCTGGACGCGGAATGAGCTCACCGGCGGAGAATTCCCATCGGACCGTATCATGGGGTTTTGTTGAACACGTTCGCAGTCCGTTATAGGCTACGAATTACCTGACGTCAAATAGTACCGTCATAAAACAGAATTCGGTTTTGCGCAAATTCAAAGTGTCAACGCGTATTAAAGTGAGTTGTGTACGCGGAATATCACTACATAGTATAGAATAAAGTCGCTTTCTCTGTCCCTATGTATGCTTATATCTTCAAAACTACGCAACGGATTTTGATGCGGTTTTTTTTAATAGATAGAATGATTCAAGAGGAAGGTTTTTATGTATAATTCTACGCAGACGAAGTCGCGGGCAGAAGCTAGTCTATACTATAATTATTATTATTATTAATTATTAATATTATAAAGAGGAAAAATTTGATTGTTTGTTTGCATTGAATAGGCTCCGAAACTACTGGACAGATTTCATAAATTCTTTTGCCGTTAGAAAGCTACATTATCACTGAGTGACATAGGCTACTTTTTGCCGCGGGAAAATACCTTTTCCTACGGGAAAATTAATTTACCGCGGGTGAAGCTGCGGACGGAAGGCTAGTTGTAGATAATTTGAAAGCAATGGTTGCAGGACAACGTTAGAACATTATGTGTGGCCCATTTTACACCGTATCGTTACAGTTTTTAGATGTGTGTGTGAACATTTATCTCTTTCTCACCCTCTCTCTCTCGTAATTCAATTAGATCGCCTTTTAGTCAATTTTGTCGTGTACCTACAATTATTTATGTTCTTGCTTATTTTGAACGCATGTGTAGTAAGGTTCTTGTGGCGAGGAACGTGATATGTACACCTTGATCGATCACTTGCGGTCCAACTCCAATCACTTGGATAAACTCAGATTGCTTAAATAAACTAACTTTGTTTAAATTAATCTTCGTTCAAAGTATGGAGATGGGTCCAATAGGTAAAATATCTCGATATTGGGTACCCTTTTGATAGTTTTGTAATAGTCCTCTGAAGATGTAAAAATAAATTCAGTCTGATAATAGATCAAGCGAGTGCAAATCACGAGCAAAGCGTCCCCATTTCAGCTTTGGCAAAAATGGTTTTCTATTTCTGCTGTATGTTCTTCTCCGCTGGTCGCATTTGTCGATCGATTCCCGTGAAATTTGTAAGTTCAATCTCATAATGTTTTCGATTTTGAATAAGAATCTAAAATCCACATGAGGGTTGAAAAAAATCGCGTGCTTTACAGCTCGTAGCCTTGTTAACATTTGACCTTTTTTACATTTTCCGTTGTGGAAATTATGTATGCATTTACCTAAATTCAGTTATCTATTCTTAATTTTATTTATCAGTATAATTTTCCGTTTGCAATGCTTTCAACGCTGTGTCTATAGCGCCCGTTTCAAGTGCTTCAGTGACGTACGCCGTGGACCATCCACTGTTCAATATGTTTGTTTGCAGTTATATCTAGGTATGGCATCTATCTATGTACGGTCTGTTCCCTAACATATCGTAACTGCTTTTTCATACTTACTGAATACTTAGGAAACCGACTGTATACATTACAACGTCGGGTTACGAGATTACGTTTGTGCCATACGCCTCATACCTTGGTTAACAGGAGAGCGAAATTAAACAAAAACTTTAATTTTAGGTTAAGTTATATTTTATCGTCAATTTAAACTTAATGGTGAAAAAGGTACAATAATGTGCTATTCCTAGTACATTATGTTATTAATGAGATTTTTGCAGTTTTATGATTGCTATATCCATTTTTGATGAATGGTTGTTTATCGCATGATGTATGATATGACACAAAAACTTCGATATGGCACAAGATGTTTCAATCACTTCATTCAATTCAATCAAGCTGACACATACCACGCGTATTGTATTTGTAGAGTCAAGTGATTACGTCTCAACATGAGATACCATTCCATGCTGGTTTGGGAGTAAAGAAAAAACATAGAATTTACCACTTGCTTCTCTTCCCGCGCAAATGGTAAAAACCATCGAGGGAATGGGCGAAAATCATAGGAATCATGTTACAGGCGATGCGGCTAGCAACCCATCACTATTTTGATTCCACTTTCCACCTCTACGCCCTCAGTGTCTTGTTAACGTGGCCTGTAGGTCTTGTTACCTTAGGCTCTGTCTACCCCGTAAGGGATAAAGACGTGATTTGTGTAGGTATGTATGTATGTGTATGAGATACAAGTAAAGGAAAAGTAGGTAATTATGCGTCGCATTTTACATAACTTTATTTAACGTAATTTTTTGGTCACATTTTTTATTGACGCATCGATCTTATAACATTCAAGGTATGGCTATTGATATCTCAATATCGAGCGCGAAGAGTGATGGTTTAAAAATAGTGAAATCAATCACATTTGGCGCGAGCTCAGAACTGATTGATACATAAAAGTAATTCGTGAGATATATCGATTTGTATCAGGCGTGAAGTTTACTTCCTCTTACTGTAGGTACCTCTACACTCTACGTAATCTGAAAGAAAAATATTTTAGTTATAGCAGCAGAAACTATGTAAACTGCGGTAGAAAAAAAACAAAGTATTTAGATTGATGCCATTATTTAAACTTCAGGGTGCATTACTAGATAAATGGAAACGTTTGCCTCGCTAGATTGTATCGTGGACACTAGAAATTTGCATTTAGCACACAGGAATTAATCAGATGTCCTTTAATTGCCTGATTGCTCTATGGCATGGAATGTTTCTATAATCTAAAACGTAGTAATGAGAGACTTGACTGCACCAAAAAAATATTATGTAAATGTTTGTTTAATTAAGTAGTTTACGAAAGCCGAATAATTATTTGCCTGTAACATTTTACTTGGTAAGGGACAATATTTTCGACTACGGCAAAGCCAAAATTCATACTAAAAAGTTTTACCAATTTTCGATAACGTAGGGTAGACCGGGGGCAATAGTACCACGGGTCAATAGTACCATCGTCTATAACTCTTCAACTACACCGAAATATGCATGTGTGTGTATACACGAGTGTGCCTTGAGCGTGTCTCAACCTGCTCACTAGCCGGCCACTCGCTGCCGCTCGAGATACACATGCTAGAAGACGATTTGTATTTTTGACTGACCAAGGTAAATATTTACGATTTACGTTTTGTACCAGTGTTTATAATGAAATGGTCTTAGTGTGAAAGTTTTACTGGCGTGTGATTCTCTAGTTATTAAAGTTTGTAATGTATCACAGTTTGGGGGTCAGTTATGTATAGAAATCGAGATTTGTGAAGTTTAGTGGGTGCGAGTAAAAAAGGGCAATTGTACCACAACACTCGGGGTCAATTGTAACGTTACAATTGACCCTGTGCTACAATTGACCCGGAGTTTTACCCGACTGCTGAAACAAATCGTGTAATGTTTTCAAGGTTCATGTACGTATGCATGTATGTGAGTTTGTTTGTTCCACCATAACTTTTAGAACCGTTACCAGATTTTAACGTATGAGACATCGTTAGAATTCTTATTTTATTCGGATTAACGTCGGCTGACTAGCTTTTGAAAACAATCAATATGGCGGCTGTCAGTTGTGAAGTGTGCAAATGTGAATTGATTGTATTTTACTAATAACGAATAATGATTGATCTATTCGATGCAAGGTCGTGATAGGTATAAAATATTTTTGTAACAAGTTACATCTTGGGTATTTTAATTTATATATTTATTATTTTAATTTATATAATAATACTTTTGATTCATTCCAATATTTCGGGATCTATATAAATTAAAATCCCGCAATGTTATCTGTTTCTACTGAATCAGATAATACTAGGTGCTGCATTATTGAAAAATGATTTGTTGTGAAGGATGGGGTTGATTGTACCAGGGGTCAATTGTAACTGTATGGGATTAGTAATTATTAAATAATTCGATATTTATACTGTATTGAGATGTTGTTATTACTGGAAAGGTGTGCTATGAGCACCCTTAAGTGTTTTTTTATTATAAGTAGACATAATATGTTTCAATAACTTGGAGATTATTATAATACGCTTAGGTCAACTGAAATGCTAGCTTTGTCTAGTCTAAATACGAGTATATAATTAAAAACTGATGTAACGTAACAAGCTAATTCGTCTTAAGAAATTTACAATCAATACTGATTGATTAGTGCATTATTTTGGATTTTATTTACCTTTGTTTTTCTGGTACAATTGACCCGTACGAGGGGTCAATTGTAACACGAGGACTTCATGAACAAAAACTCATTTTGCACCATTCTGATGCGATCAAATATAAATTATTTTCTAGATTCTGATAGCCAATTAGACTAGAATGTTATATCCTAAGCGATTTCTAGGTGGTGGCCTTAGATTCTGAGTTATGGGTAATTATTTGGAAACTGGTACTATTGCCCCCGGTCTACCCTACTTTTTTTAAAGATTCAGCCTTAACGAGAGTTTACTAAATATCCTCATCCACCCCTTTTCACACTTTTAGGGATTTAAAAACAATACGAACGGTAAAAGGAATAGCTCTGAGTACAGCGGCATGCGTTATCAATACAACATGTTCTTTTGTATAATGTATTTGGTCACAACGATCACTTCTTTACACAAAGATTTGGGACTAGCCTGCCGGAGTAAAAGTTTTAGAATTGAAAATAATCTACCCGATTACTTGTCTCTTCTCGTTATTTACCAAAGTGTTTTAGTCTATTCTCCACTCAAGTATCATGTCCCAATCTGAATTAAGCTATTTCTGCAATCCCGAGTCAGTCACAAAACTATTTCATACACACAGATGGAATATAACTACAACTAGTTCCAGATGTGCGACCACTAAAACCCCGTGACATGCCCAATTAGCTCTATTAATTCTTTATGCTAAGGCAACAACAGCCAGTCAATTACCAAGCAATTTGGCAATGTTCCAATAATTCTACCAATAAGAATGCCAATATATCCGCAAGATACTCCCCCTTTTCATTAAGTCCCTTTCGTCTTAAGGGTGGGTAAGTGACGTTCGGGAATGCCGGGCCGAGACAATGAGGAAGATAAATTACATCAAAGGTTACGATATGGAATATTTTCAGGTTTAATTAATGCAAAAAGTTTTAAAGCTTTTTTCGCATTGGAAATGGACGTTCCGTTAATAATGTTAATTCTGGTGCATTGCCGTTTCGGTGAAATATGTTTCACCTAATGTTACTTTCCTATTAATATGTCGCTTATTTATAACATGTATTTTTAGCACATTTTCAGGGAGGTAAATTTCAGATTTTATATGGTCAGATTATCATTTGAGGTCATTTTATTTTGTCAGATTAATTAAGACGAACATCAAGTAAAAACATTTTCCTTTGCCCGATATTTTATGGGAGTACAACAAAAACGGATCACGCCACCTACCGAAAGCAGAATAAATGAATTATATATTTGGACGAAATGATAAAAGTCAGAATGAAACATGACCAGGTCAACATGTTTGCCAACAGCGAAAGTGCGAAAATATGTTATTCCGAACGATAGCTTGTCCAATAATAATATGACTTAAATAGTTTGGAACGCGATACTCAGAGGAAAATTTTCGCCAATACGTCAATCATGCATATAAAATTTTTTTATGACCCATTTCATGATGGCTTGCTAAAATAATGAAGTGTAAAGAGAAAGGTTTTTTTTTAACTATTGCGTCTAGTATACTAAACTAGGAGTTGCGCAAACCATCCAAAAATACATGAACTCTTTATTTTGTTTCGGCTTATAATAAATTGACTGTTACCGATACGGCGCGTGTTCATTGTTTTTAAAGGAAAAAAGTTACCAAAATTTATATAAATCAAATCAGGAACGTAGCTGTGTTAATTATTCTGATATTTTTCATATCACAATGATAATGTTTTGCGCATGTAAACTGTGAATTGGGACCAGATTGTTTCAGTGTGTCGTGAATTTTACACTGAAATGTTTCGACTACTATACGAGGGATATACGTGTGCGAAGAAATTTAAGTCAACGAACCAATCTATCGTTAAGTAACACATCTGAGAACCCCAAATTCGAAAATAAGTCATACGCAAATATTCATTTGCATATTGAGAAATAGATACCGGTAAATGATATCAAGTTCAATCACCGTGCTCCCGATGAAAATCTAAATGGAAAATTATTATCGGGTCGAGAGATTTTGCCTTTCATTTATGTTTAAGTAACCCATATCCTAAGGTAAATATTTGGGCCGAGATGCCACAGCGTTAATAATCTTTTGGGGTAAATATCGTCTTTCTACGTCGACACTCAGTTTTTCCTTTTTTTAGGGTTTCGTAACAAATATGGCCAAACAGAACGCTTGTACAGTTATAGTTCGTCCGTCTGTCTCTCCGCATGTCATTACGTACTGTGCCTGGAAACTAAAGGGTTATGTGACCGGAATTTAGAAGGTTTACCTTTAAAAAATATTACACGTAGGTATAAGATAGATCTTCAAAAATTATTAATGGGTACTTTAGTAACTTTATGTAGGTATACAAAGAATAGGAGATGCAATCACCAATTTGTTTATTTATTTTTACTTTTTATTGAAGGCTTCGGAAAATATAGAAAAAATCTGAATAAAACTGCGTAATGAGCACTTTCGAAGATTATTTGTTTAATAATGTCTTACAGTTTAAAAAAAAAATTCAACAACCCTCCTTATACCAAGGAACGTATTAGTACCTAAAGTAGTAAAGTGATCGTCATATTTTTTCCTCTCCCAGATGCGCTCTTTAGGTTGACTTGATTTCGCCCACGGAACCTTTTGCCTTACGTGATACGACACATACTTGTCAGGTTTTATTTTTCTGAAGGATCTTATCATGATAAAATTCTCGGGAAGATTTTTCACCTCGACTACTGCGCCAGAGTAAGGTATTGTATTAGCCTTTTACCGCCATTCAGGCGCCGATGGAAAGGAGTATGAGGTTCATTATTTTCTTTGAATAGGTACGTTCATGAATTCCTTTCAGATTTCTTGTGAAAAATTCTAGTGATTTTATACATTCTTGACATCAGACAGAGTTCATTTGGGAGACTTACCTATATTATGTGGCTATTGTGCTTGGTTGGGTGACTGATTTAAGAGATTGTAAGACCCAAATAAAAACTAATGGAACATATTTTCAGACTTTTATTTAACTCGCAACGTAGGAATTGTACTTTTATGTCAAATGTCGTGAGTGAGGCAAATTTAACTCTCTTTTTACTTTTTTCAACAAATTGCCATTGCATGCATAAGTTCTGCACAAAGATAATACATGCATCAGTTTTTGTTATAAAAACCTTTTCAATATTAATAAGCAAAAAACTTGCTGTTCTGTATTATTTTTTGTTTAATCTACTTGCATCGTCATTACTATCACTACATAGTATAAAACAAAGTTACTTTCCCCTGTCTGTCTCTATGTATGATTAGATCTAGACTACGCAAGCGACTTTGATGCGATATTTTTAATAGGATGACTGATTTAAGGGGAAGACTTATAATAAATATGCATTATTCTACGCAGACGAAGTCGTGGGCAGAAGCTAGTAAGTAATAAAATCCTATAAAAAGTTAAAGATAAGTAGTAACTAGTTATTCTTAATCACTATAACTTCATCTTACTTTAATATTAGTTCGTCTTTATCTATCACGTTAACATCCGCGTACGTCAGACATAGACAAAACATAATTTAGCTAAATAACCAGTAAGTTTTTTATGAATAAGCGTCTATCAAAGTCTTGAACAGATATATGAGGGAGTAGGTATTGCACCGGGTTTCAAAATTAGCTGTTAAATGTAATCTAAACAGTTTGCTTTAAATTTTCAAGCAATGAAACCTATTTATTATGTCCAGAGACTCTGCTTAGCTTTCCCGGGAAGATGTTAACTGAAAATAGGTAGCTATTCACGGCCGTTTTCCCATTATAACAGTAAAAATGTTACAAATTCGGCTGCTTACTGACATATCACTTAGGTACACGCTTTTCCTTTTAGACCGTTCGATTAGTTCAGCTGAAAAGAAGTGACTTGTAATACCGTTTATTTATGAAAATAAGCTGTCTGATAAAATCATAATGAACAACTTGCATGTTTACTATCTAGATGGTAGACTACAATTTCAGAAGTCTTTTTTTATAAAAAAAATGTCAATATTACTGAAATGTAAGAAAGATTAAGAAATTGTGATAAGTATTTTTGATTATGCGCATAAATTCGTTTGCGTGAAATTTGGCTAATTTATTTTTGCCTAATATATATTCTAGTGATTGACTAGGTTGACTTGGAGGTGGCATACATCTTAGGCAATCTTAAACATACTTTTCGTATCAGTAGAATAAATTGCAGTAGGCATGCAATAGACTCCAAAAATCAAGATAAGTACTGAAAATATTCCAGTTATAAAGGAAGAAAATGATTTTGCGTAACTTTGTTATAACGACGCCTTAAAAGTTAGCAAACTGCTTCAACATGTAAAGTTTTCCTTCGTGTAGGAAGCAATATAAACTCGTGGAAGAAGCAAATACTTCACTGCCTTTTCATTACAAAGAAACCCTTTATATCGGCCTCTAATAGAGCAAGCCATTAAGCTATTGTGGGTAAGACGCGCCCTCGCAGTGGCAAGAGTAGGAAATACTTAAGCTATTGCACGCGGTGCCTGGTTTTCTGGGTCAAAAGTGGTGTATGATGGAAACAAGAAAGCTGCCTGGAAGTGCCTCAGAATGAACGTAAACCCAGAAATCCGTATCCGTACATAAATTATCAGGACGCACATTGCTGGGATGCGCAATCCCGGCCCTGTATTCTGGGATGTGTATGGGTCGCACTCGAGACAGTTACGTACGGAAACACAATTGCCAATAATTGTAGCAGTAGCAGTAGTAAGGTACATTGAAACCTAGAACACAGAAGAAACTGAAAAGTAAAGCTATGGCCGGGAATTGAGCCGATCCTCATCGTTCCGTGATGTGTGCTTTTACCCCTACAGAACCTATAGCAGGCAGGTAGGGAGGTTCGATACCCGGCCATAGTTTTACTTTTGGATTTTTATATGAATGTGTTCTAGGTTTCAGTATTGTTTAGCAATATAATTTCTAACGGGTAAACCGTAAAAATAAATAGACAAATCGAGAAGTAAAAATTCTTGATTCATTGATAGTAAATAGTAAGGTGTTCATAATAATCATTTTTGATAAGTCATCATCATCATCACATAAGCCAAAAGACGCCCACTGCTGGCCGTAGACCTTCAACGATTAGTTTGGTCATTTGTGCTGCTCTCAGCCAATGGCTTCTTGCGATCTCGTATCTTGTATCTTGTGAGTACTACGACTTTGTCAATGGAAAAATTTCGACTGTGTGCAGCTGTAGGTATCGTTCTCTGGGGGAACTTTTTTTGCCACAAATGACAGAGTAATCGATGAACTGATGTTCTTTATGTGTTCTAATTCTGTTTTGGGCAGAAGGTTCCGATTTTTTCTTTGCTTACTTCCGAAACAATTTTTAGAAAAATGTGACAACGTAAATCGCCGCGTTGTTTTTTCGTTGATAAACGACGCGGATCTCCGCTCGGGCTCTGCTATTTTTAGGATTTTATATATACTGTCTATATGCCGTGTTCTTGATTATAAATTCATATCGCTTAGACATAACGTCGACTCTCTTTTTGCATCAGCGCCTCAGCTGAACGTTTCGTTATCTTCCTATCCTTTCGTGATCTCCTAGCCAGTAAGAGTTATTATACTCTGCAAGAATATTTTGACGATAGCAATACATAAATAAAATAAACTCTGTATAAATAAAACTTATTTATTTATACAGAATTAAATATTAAATTTTAAATAAATGAATTAATTAGCTTAAATAAATAAGTACTTTATTAGTATAGTACGCAGACTAAAAGACAGGGGCTGCGATCCCCGCTCTGGTTCGTGGCTGGTTCAAAGGGTTGCCATTGCAGTACAAAGAGGCAACGCGGCCAGCATTATGGGAACCTTTGAACCAGGCACGAAACAGGGGGACATTTTTTAGGCTAACTTTTAATAATTTTTAGTGTCCGACCGAAGTTTCGGTTTCGGTTTTGGTTTCGGCCAATTTCGGCCAAAAAACTGATTTCGGCCGAAGTTTCGGTTTCGGCCAGATTCCGGCCGAAACCTTCGGCCGGGCCGAAATTACTTCGCGGCCTTATGCATCGGGAGCGCTCGGCTTAATTCGGGCGCGCTCGGCCGGGTAGGTATAGTCTAATTGTATCTATTTTCATTAAAAATAAACGTTTTTTATTTTCAACATGAAACTACCGTGAGACTTAATCATAATTACACATAAACGGATAACTCACGTATAAAAAGTCGACTACGAAATAGTCCGAAACATGTCGAGCATCACTCGGCTTTTTATACGTGAGTTATCCGTTTATGTGTAATTATGTTTTTTATTTTTTTTAACAAAAAGAAACTGTTCTCATATAAGAAATCCTTGCAATAACCTTTTCCTTACGATTTGTACAGTAATTTTGAATATTTTGATAGGTCTTCAAAAATTTCGGTTTCGGTTTCGGTTTCGGCCGAAATCAGAAAAAAACCGAATATTCGGTTTCGGTTTCGGTTTCGGCTAAAAATCGTATTTCGGTCGGACACTAATAATTTTTAACATAATTTACTTTTAATCAACTTCCGTAGTTTTAGTTATCCCTATTATTGTTTAGTTTTTAGTGGTTTGTATATTAGCTTAAATTGTAATCAAATCAAATTAATGATCTTAACATAAATTACCGTGATGTGGAACAAAGAATAATTGAATTACGTGTGGATTTTTTGTAGTATTATTATGTGTATGTTGTGTTTTGTGTTGTGTTATGGTTTGGGTTAATGCTGGGTTAGTTTATAGATTAGGTTTAAGTTTAAGTTTTATTATTTATTTATTTTTACAATGCCCTCCCAGGGCTATTCATATTGTATTTTTAATAGTGTAACTTGATGATGCAAATAAATGAAATGAAATGAAATGAGCTCGCGCGGCATAGAAATAAATGCAATTAGTCTTGCTGCACGAAAGCATCATACCAAAAAAGATAAGGTCAAGTAAAGCATTAGTGTTTCGAGTTTTGAATCACTCCAGATTACTTTGGTCATTACGGGAATCTAAAATCGATTCAGGGTATTCCGACTAGTTTAGGTTCGGGAATTGATTGATTACCCTGTATATGAAACCATGTAGTTTGATGTTCTCACAAGTAAGCGGCGTCTGCGGTAGTTTACACAGTTCGAGAAGATTTGTTTTATTACATTGTTGACGAGTTGGGTAGAGTTAGTTTCAGGTGCTTACGTTGTAGTTGCTGTGTGTTTGGCCGACAACGCACTGGCATCGCGTAAAGCGCTGCGGGTGTCTATGGACAGTGGTGATCATTTAACATCAGGTGACTCACTAGTTCGTTTGTCTGGCCTCTCTAACATAAAAACAAACAATATTTGAATTAACTAGACCATGAAAGGTAGGTATGTAAAGTTACCACTCCGCACCGAGCCGCGTGGGAACTCTAGTCCAAGCTCTCTCTTTGTGAGAGGAAGCCTGTTCCTAGCCTGATACATATAAAGGTAATACATGTATTGTGCAAGCCGAAGAAGGGAGAATGATAAGAATATGAATATATCACTTCAAAAAATACATTGAAGTCTTATTTTGATTCTCGTGCAGTAAACTGTTTGTGGTTCTTTAAATCTTTTAATAGTTTTTTTTAGTACCACCGCAAAACGCTCTCCCGATGTTTTGAACGACCACATCTAGTTCCTGGTGTTTTTATGAGCCCATTCCCAATAAAATTTCAAGAGCAAATTGGTATTTCGAGGTCAATGGAAACTGCCAATGAATAATTGACGTCTTTTTTGACGACTTAGGTATACCATTTGGTACGCATATAAAGTTGGAATTCACTATGGTAGGTTATGGTAGGTTGGAAATCAAAAGCTATGAGAACTATTAGTTGCCGTTTCGTTCCGCTAGTGGCGCTGCTAATTTACCCATAGTAATATACAGAGAGGATCAGAATGAGAGTGCTTGGGCTGTACCTAGTTTCCACGCAGACCCAGTGCGAATTGGGAATACTGATGTGTTCGTTTTTCACTAATGTTTAACTATCTTCCTTCACTGATAAGCTCTTGGCAAATTTAAAATTTGAACTTAAATTACTAAACTTACCCCTTACGGGTAGACAGAGCCCAAGGTAACAAGACTTACAGGCGATGCTTATCAAGATTGTGGGCGTATAGGTGGAAAATGGAATCAAAATAGTGATGGGTTGCTAGCCGCATCGCCTGTAACATGGCTCCTAAGATGTTCGCCAATCCCTGGATGGGCTTTTACCATCTGCGCGGGATGAGAAGCAACTGGTACATTCTCTGTTTTTTCTTTCCTCACAGACCAGCATAGAAGTTCAATACAAGGCAATACTATCATGAAAACATTGGAAGTGTTTAAGCAGGTTCCATCGGCATTATGTCGTATTGGTACAATTGGTAACTTTCTAATGTATTACTAGCTTCTGCCCGCGACTTCGTCTGCGTAGAATTATACATAAAAACCTTCCTCTTGAATCACTCTATCTATAAAAAACCGCATTAAAATCCGTTGTGTAGTTTTGAAGATATAAGCACACATATGGACATAGGGACAGAGAAAGCGACTTTGTTTTATACTATGTAGTGATTGTTAAGTCTCTGTGTAAATTAGTGAACTGGTGTTCTCTGTGTAACGCGTAAATGCTTTCTTCTCAGCTGGTTGCGACTTCGGATTTGTACTAATTGAGACATCTTTTTCGTACGTAGCCACCTATTTGTATCTTTAAATGAACTTTAGACAATAAGTCACGAACGGTCGTTCCACTTCTAAGTTAAATTCCGATTAAAAGTTTTTGTATTCAATTACAAACTGTCGAATTGAAATTAGTTAACCACGTTTTCAAATACATTAACCGAAGACCGGCAAAATCGTTCTCGTCGAATTAATATTCCAAAACTTAGGTTTCTTTTTATTGATCTTAACAATTTGTATTCAGCAAGTTCTTTGTTAGTTTAGGATAATTTTCTACTACAACGCTTAAATAAACTTTGAACGTGTTTAGTTTTGAATTTTGCTTTGATGAAAAGTAATTTAAAGTTACTTATAAATATGTTGATGCGATAAGAACTTAATACATCTTACACAACACATACATCTACAAATCACATCTTTTATCTCTTACGGGCCTAAAGTAACAAGACCTAAAGGCCACGTTTAGTATGATTGTAGGCGTATAGGTGGAAAGGGGAATCGCCTATAACATGATTCCTAAGATTTTCGCCCATTCCCTCGATGGGATTTTACCACATACGCGGGAAGAGAAGCAACTGGTACATACTATGTTTTTTCTTTACTCCCAGACCAGCATGGAAGATACATCACACTACACCTTAACACCTTATTAACGCACTTATTTTCTTTGTTAACATTTAATTTGTACTTACTAGCTGTGTGTTTTGACTAGTACACAGAATAACTGACATTTACACATTACAGAACTCTTACTCTTATTCCGGTACTAGGTTGAATTAATTTGATTAAACACTCCTTTTTGGTTTTCCATCATAATTTTGAATTCCAAATTGAATCACCCCTTTTACACCGTATACCAGGGATGGTGAACCAATGGCACGCGTGCCACTGTTGGCACGCTTCAAAATAATTCGGGCACGCCAATAATGGCAATATGGTCATATGATGGTAATATAACAACACACTCTTAAGATAACAAGGTCTGATGACAGGTCAGAGCCAAATATTACATTATTTGTGAAAAAATGGCACATCCACCGAAAAAGGTTCGCCACCCCTGCCGTACACTATAAATATAGATAATATCACGGGATAAATACACCAATTGACCCAGTCCCAAGCATACATAAACATACTTATATAATGTAGATAAATACATACAAACACAAATCATCATACAAATACCGTATCAGGATTCGAACCCGACACCTCTAGCTTCCAAGTCAGGGCTACGAACCACTAGGCTATCCGGTCGTCAAATCGAATAATGCATCCATGTATTACCACATTATTATGTTTTCCGCATTTAATAAAATCCTGAAAAAACATTACACGTGTCCAGTCAAACTATGCCAACCGCCTACTGAAATATTTCAGATTAAATTTCAATACATACATACATACATACATAAATCATGTCTTTATCCCTTACAGGGTAGACAGAGCCTAAGGTAACAAGACCTACAGGCCACGTTTAGCATGATTGTGGGCGTAGTTATAAAGGGGAATCAAAATAGTGAGGGGTTGCTAGCTGCATCGCCTATAATATGATTCCTAAGACTTTCGAGATTGATTTTATTTTACAAAAATGTTCTTAAAATTTTGTAGCGTTATCGCGCCGCGATTAAAACGCTTGCTGGCTTTACCCGAACATAAACTCCCTGACCAACGAACGACAACCCTATCACAGCAAAAATATTTCTATATTCAGTCTTGAAGTTGCGTAATAAATTGTGTAACGTGTGTGTTGACCGACACGTAAACGTTGAACTTTATAGTCCGGCCGTTTTACTGTGGCACTCAGCCTTACGGCGGCATCTGTTTTGAATAGACTGAACTGTAGCGAGATAGGACCGGAACCGTAGTGCTGCGTTTGCGTTGGCTAATAATAAATTTCTTAATTACATAAATTAAAAGTTGAGTGATGCTCGACATGTTTCGGATTATTTCGTAGTCGTTCTTCCTGGAGCGCTCGCCCCGGCGGCAGCGAAACGAACGCTGCGCGCCAGCGCTCTGTTTGCGCGGCTGTTTGACGCAACTGACAGCGGCGCACAACTACCCTCGTTTTCATCGTCATGTGTTTAAATATTGACCAAACGGTGAGCGTGAGCGAACTTTTACGGAGTGACGTGATCAGTGTTGTGCGCTGCCCTACATTTGACACTAATAAATATGACGATGAAAACTTAAATAATATTCGAAAACAAGTTGGTCATTGTAAGGGAAGAAAATAAAACTACGCTAAGTCGAATCAGAAAAAGTTAAGACTATGTGTCACATTGCCTTGTGACAGTACACTACACTTGTGACCTTTATTATAAGAAGTTCGATTGCCATTGACGATTACGGTGGTCAAGGAATTTTTTGATCGAATATACAAACACGCCCCTCGTTTTGAGTTGTACGTCGTATTCGTGTTATGACTCCCTTTGGGTCTGCTGCACACGGCATTGTGTATCGCTGTCATAATGTAACAATACAATAATTACATTAAGTGTAATTGACCTGAAAATATTCTAAGTTTTCATGAAAAAGGATTTGTGAAAAAAATAGAGTATTATATTTCAGGTAGGTATACCTTCAATATTAAAACTCTTGTCGTCATAAAGTTTTTGTACATACATAGGTACATACACACATAAATTGAGTCTTATTTCCTTGCGGGGTAGACAGAGCAGAACAAGACCTACAGGCCACGTTTGACAAGACACTGTGGGCGTAAAGGTGAAAAGTGGAATCAAAATAGTGATGGGTCGCTAGCTGCATCGCCTAAAACATGATTCCTATGATTTTTGCCCATTCCTTCCAAGTTTTTGTATACGTAAAAAATCGGAATGTATTAAATTGTTAATAGGATTCATATTAGATAGGTTTAGTATTCTTTCTGTAGTTAGTTAAAACGGGTTTAAATAAATGGAATTCAAACGTTTATTTAATTTAAACGTTTAAATAAATACGTACAATTTTAAACAATGCCTTCGTTGAGGAATTGTGAGATTCCCGCGGGGATTAGTTTACACTTAAGTTTAGATTGAATAAACCCACAGAAATTAAATAAGACAGGAGTTTTATTGTAAAAAAATCCCTACCAATACAACGCTGAAGTACACCCAAGAATCCAACTCTTAAACAGTGATGATGAGCTGAGTAATACAATTGTTTTTGTATCCTATTAGGTTGAAACTTAAACAATAACTGTATGCCGTTGACAGCCCACGAATTATGATTAAATTCCTCCAATTTTGTGAAGTGTCATTTTAGTTGTGTCATACATAATTAAAATAGGGACTTTATTTGGTTCAGACGATATTTTATCACTCCCACGTCTCACTTCAATTGTTTATAGTATAGAAAATTAACACACACAACCTTTGAAAAAAAGATTGTCGGAACTTAAGTGGCTAGGTACCACGTTTGAACGAAATTTTGCTTATACTGAAGACTGCTGGCAACACCAACAAAACGTAAGAGCGGCAACACTAGCGCCCTATTTCTTCTTACTTCTACCGAGCTTTAGCTCTCTGTACACTTTCCAATTAAACATAATTTTTACGTCTAAAAAGCCTTTTCATTGACAATTAATCAGTGCAAATAAAACTAAATAGTCTGAGCTACAAAGACCATTATCTAGAGACGGACATGCATTTCATCTCAATATGTTGCGCAAGTTCGGGAGCAAAGTGGAGTGGTAGTCATGACATGTCTTAGGTCGTCATTGCCTAGTTACCAGTTTTTATTGCGAAGACTTAGCTTACAACATTATCTTTAACCGTAACCGACTACTTTAACATAGTATTTTCTGCCAAAAATGAACGGTTACCTCTCACACGTAGTACCTAACAGTTTCCTTGACACTTCTGTCGCATTCAGTTGTCACATGAATGAACATAAAACTCTAAATTAAAATATGACATCGGTTATTATTTTTTACTTCGACTAAAACTTTATTTTATTTTCCAATTCAATTCCATCTCAGAAAAAATTGCAACTAGTCAATCCGTGCAGTATTTTATCATATATGTATCTACAATTAAGTAACTACATATAATTATACACACGTTACATATTATAATACTTCTCACTTTGTGCCTCTTGGGCTATTTCTATTTTAATTCGATACTGGCTTACTCCTGGCGCTCATTGTATGTATGTTTGGTGTTGTAGCAGTGGTTCCTATTAGGTCTCCCTCCACGCTTGCTGATGCGAAGCTCAATTCCACACTCTACAGAAAACCAGCGTTGTACCTAATATTATTCCAAGGTGGTGGGACTTTTGCCACTAAAATAAAATATTTTCTTTCTTTCTTTCTTTCTATCTTCCAATTTTTGACTCCACGTATCCACTATGTGCAAAGCCTTAGCGGCAGAGCGACGAATCGTAAACCGTTATTTTACCAGCCGACCCACGACTTGGTTTGCATATGCCATTATATTAGACCTTTCAGACTTCGTTAGAATGTCTTTTATTTTTTTGACGGGTCAATAGACCTTTTCCCTTAAGACCGGGGCTGGGTTTTAGAGCTCATAAAAGAAAAGATTGATTGTTTTGTAGTTTCGCGTAAATATACTCAATATCTATTCATAAAAAGTTACAGGACTGTAAGAAAAAATAGAGAACAAAAAGAGATGAGGCTTGTGATAATATTGAGACCAAAAATATCAACATTTTAATTATGCTGACACGTGATACTCACAAGTTCAGGAGTAAACTTAACAAAGGCGTTGTTTTCTGAACCTTTCAGCGTTCTAATTAATTGCTATGGTATTATCGCGTGTCGAGGTACGCTGTTTATCTTTCCACCGTTTGTGAGTACTCGTGAGGGGTACTTGATACACACTCTGTCCCATAAGCAGTACGACAAACTTAAGGGGGACGTATGTGGGCAAGTCATCTACCAAATATAGAAAAAATAATTTTACTAAAAATATGAATAACATTTTATTCCCCAAGAGAAGAAGCTTAAAAATCAATATGTCTCGAAACCGGCGAGACTTTTAATTCGGGTAATTTTTCTATATTTGATAGAAGGCCTGGGTAGGTGGGTACCTACCTCCCTCTGAATATTAAAGAATAAGTTCAGACAGAGTTTCATGATAATAACGAACTCCGTCATTGGTTACTGGAATAAAACTTTCGATATATACGTACGTATAAAACATAGATAATTAGATAAAACTGGATTTGACCTGGCTGACCTTTTTAAATTTTGTTTTAACTTTATTTTAGTTGTGGACTAACTTTTAATTTTGTATTGACTTAGTATTCATTGATTGTAATTGTATGTAAATTTGTATTCAATTAATTATGCTCTTGTTCTGGAATAAATAAGTCATTCTCATTTCATTTCGTAAATAATTTCACGTGAGAAAAAACGAAAGTGAGTTAATTGAGGCACATAATTATAATTCGAGGTAGTAGTATTACCTTCTTATATTAAAGCCGGTAAACGGTTATGCGGTTCATTTAATGTTAAGTGATCACCAGCTTTCACTGACACCTATAGTATCAGTGCTGGTGCATTGCCCGTCTTGAAAAAAGTTGTACGCTTTAAAAATGGTAGTGGCTCTCTCCAGAGTGGGCACTATATTGTTAGATTTCACAATACGTACATACATAAATCACGTCTTTATCCCTTACGGGGTAGTGTTTATAATGTTATGTAAAAATTAGTTCTGCTTACGTCACTTCAATTATCATAATTATGGGCCCGTGGTCAGGTCGACACGGTTTTATAGGTATATAGAGTTACGAAAGTATGTGGGTGTCACAAGAAAAATGTCTTAAGATGTTAGGTACTTACTAACGTAATGGAATTATTTGGTGAGTCATTGGTTTAAGTTTTCATGTTTTCAGGAATTTCGTTACTTCGTCATACTCAAGTGTTGTCGTTGTACCAAAATAGAATGATTGACGTGTTTTCATACTGGTAACGAAATTGCGAATAAATACCTTTTATGCTGTTGTTACATAAAAAATTAAAATCAGCATTTGGTCAGATGACTTGATATTTTGGTAAACTGGGAAACGCGTAGCGAAAATACAGTGACTTTTATGTTAGGCAGTTGTGGGAGGACGGGCCTGACTGGATTGATTGAAAGGAAAATATAACATCACGATACAATACAATACAATAACTCTTTATTGAACACCATATAATAACAACCAAAACAGAAAAAAGGTATACAGAATATTACAAGGTAACAATAGGCGGCCTTATCGCTACAGAGCGATCTCTACCAGGCAACCATAATGGACTGGAGGAAAGAACAGATCTGAGCAGGTGGTGCAATTTAGAATATATATATTAATATACTAAGTAGTGAAAATACATAATACATTATACATGAAACTCACATTTATAATAAATGGAAATATAAATAGACGCATTCATACATACCTAAGAAAGCCAGCTACAAGATTCACGCACAAGATGACAGATAGTGCTCCTTCAACATAGTCTTAAAAATGGGTAAAGATTTAGCGCGCCTTATGATTATAGGCAAGGAATTCCACAACAGTAAAGCCTGAACAGTATAAGAATAGACATTAGAATTTGGAATTTTGAAAATCTTCGATACCTTTCCTACTTTACCTCGAATTTAAGGAATACAATGATTTTGAATTATGTAACACATGAAATGTTTTTTGAATAGAAATCAAATAGAACGGTTTAACGAGGGAAGAAAAGTGCTTTTTTGTCTTTTATTTATACTCAGTAGAGTCAGCAGCGAGGCTCACAGTGAAGGTGGTTTGTAATTTCTGTTCACACAGAGTTGAGCAGAGCTGTTTTTAATTGCCGCGTAGTCGGAACGATGACAAAAATGAGATTTATCAACTAATTTTCAGGAACGTTTTAACAATCATAGATATTTGTTATCACCTAAATTAATAATCTATTTGGCGTTACATATAGGTTATGGATATCACACTAAACGGGAAATAATAGTTTTATCATGAAGGTTATAAACGAATCGATGGTAATAGTTCCAAACATGGCAAAGCGTAATATATTGCGTTGTGTGTTTGTGTTTATTTATATCTCCATTTATTATAAACTAGCTTCTGCCCGCGACTTCGTCCGCGTAGAATTTTTTGCCATCTATGCGCCCGCAATCTTGCTAAACGTGGCCTAGGTCTTGCCACCTTAGGCTCTGTCTACTCCGTAAGAGATAAAGACGTAATTTGTGTATGTGTACATACATATGACATCATAGCCAGTAGGGATCACTGGTGACGAGAGACGATGTCACATACTCACAGTACGTGGCAACAAAATCGAAACTTGTCTTATATAATATTACGTAAATTAAACAACAATTTGGATGACATCCGCGTGCGTATATTAGAATTACTTCCACTTGATTTGGCATGTTATAGAGTCACTGAGTATCCAGAGTGAATACGTAATGAATGGGGATTGCTTTGCTTAATCTATTGGAAGATGTTGCGAATAATTCGTTATTCATATTTGCTTACTACTGTACTTACTTTTAAACACAAACAGGTTGATATAATTGTATGTATAGGCGAAGTTATCCTCAAAAAATAATCTCTACGAGCTAAAATTTGAGTGGATGGGAGGAGCATTAATTAAGAATGTGTTGTTCGTTCGTTTAACTTGTCAAGAGTTTTTTTTCGTTTCAAAAAACAAATGCGGTGATTCAGCCTATCATAAGGACAGGGTTTTTTATATGATAGGAGGCCAACGAGCAAGCGGGTCACCTGATGGAAAGTAATCACCGCTGCCCATAGACACTCATACCATAGGGCGTTAAGAGCGTGTTGCCAGCCCTTGGGCCTTAAGCCCGGATGGCAAAATATAAATAACAAAAGTGTTAATAGTTAAGTACAAATCGTAGGTCCTTAATATTGATTAGTACCTAATTTATTATACAATATAGTATAGTACGTTATAATTATTAAGGAACCTAAACTACTAAGCACACGTAACTTTCTTAGTAAAAAGTTTACATTATCGTGTAAATAATGTGCAATTTTTGCCAAAATCAGTCTACAACTCTTGCACTTTTCACCCTCTCAATGAAAAAATATATCTTAAACATGATACTTTTTAAAAGCATAACCAGTATACGTATTAAGCCGTACCTTTACTCCTATTATGGATTCTGTTAAGAACACATTTGTTTAAAAGGTTTGCCCGCAGTCATACAATATTCATGTTTTACTTGTTAGCCATATTTTTCTTGTTTGATTATGCTAAAAGTCATTTGAAGGGTCAAAGAGCATGTAATGGAAAATTTTGTTATTCCTTCCCAAAACAGAAATGTTTTGCCTTGTGAGTTTTAACGCTTCACGAGTATAATCATAGCCATAGCTTTGCTTTTCGGATTTTTCTATGTGTTCTAATTTTCAATGTAGCTTAGACATTTAGAATTTCATTGTTAAAACAAAATACAATGAACGTCTACGTACTAGAAGCACTACAGTTTTATTACGTCAGATATAATATATCTATCACTACAAAGTATAAAATAAAGTCACTTTATCTGTCCTCGTGTCCCTATGTCCCTATGTATGCTTATATCTTCAAAACTACACAAGGGATTTTGATCCGGTTTTTTTTTAATAGATAGAGTGATTCAAGAGGAAGGTTTATATGTATAATACATGCATAATATACCGTGCAAAGCCAGGGCGGGTCGCTAGTAATATATAAAAAAATCACGAATCTCTTAAAAAAAATCTAACGTAAGGGGGCATCTTTTTAAGGAACATGCTAATTTCGAGTCCACCAGACGGAGCGAAAAATTTCCGTTCGAATGGTATAATGTAACTCATGTTGCTCATTTTGTCCCTTACGTTAATTCTTATTTCCACTGACGATATAAGACAATTAAGCGTTTGGGAATTTGGAAGCCGACGACTCCGTCATTAAACGCGGCAACGCCGGAATGGGAACACAATTCTTGGCGGGATTTTCGCAAAACGGCTGACTTTTTGAAGCCGCCTGTCTATTAATTTTCTCTTGCACGCTGAGCATCGAAAAAGGCTTAAAATTTTTCACTACGCCACGTCCAATCACGACGAACTCAAACTAAATGGAAATCTTTAGTACCTTAATTGATAGAAAGAATTTTTCCATTTTCAGATGCTGATTTTGCTGATCGGTTCTAATCTAAAAGGTCAAAATAATTTTGTTATAACTTAATCTTTTAGCGTTTTGATCTAACCGCTTTATTTTGAACAAGGAACAGTGCAGTGGGTTTTTTTTTTTACTACGAACTAACCAGTGATTGACCTCTATCTTACTTGGTATATTATGTTATGATAATATTTTATATAAAATATTTATGTTTGGCTGGCTTGGGGAAGTTTTAAAGTGACATAAGACAATAGAATATAATCCAAGCGAAAGTACCATTAACACGTTAGCTGCGGCACCAATTTTTGCATACTTTCCGTTCCTGCGGCACGAGGTATAATCGGCCCGTACCGTGACCAGACGTTAGGGCGACACGCGGTCTATTAGACCCCACCTCCTTTTACAGACTAAAATCCATTTTCTGGCGCGAAATCAAAGATAAATGAGAATTTTGGTCCTTATTGATATAGACAGTGAATTGATGAACCCTAATCCACCGTCGCCCCGGGATCTGATGGCTAGTTTAGGAATTATTAGCAAAACAAAATATGGGATCTTATACACCTCGTAACGCACTGAAATAGGGCAAATTTTCGCTGCGATTAGTGATGGGAAAAATAATATCGACGTTTTTAAACTGTCTTAACTACGCAACGACTTGACCGATTTTGATCAATTATATCTCATTAGATCGTTTTAAGGGCAAAACCTGGCAAAACAACACAAAGCTATCAAAGGATACATTTTTTTTTAAATAATCTAAATTGTGCTTGAAGGCGCCATAAAGAAAAAAAAACCGGCCAAGTGCGAGTCGGACTCGCGCACGAAGCGTTCCATTCTATACCATTAAGAGGCACCTATTACAGACTTATTATTGGAAAATCGACGTGATGCACAACACTGGTCGCGGGAAGCTCGCGTTGAGTGCGGTACGAGGTCAGGGGGGATATGGGACGTTTTAGCCTCGTTCCGCACTGCATTAAAATTATATTGATTCAGTGCGGCACGAGGCCTAAGACATCCGGTACCAAGGTAGGTACACCACCGAGTCCGGGAACCATTAGTGATCTCAAATATATATTTATCTCTTTCCTACACTGGACCAAACCAAAGCTATGCCATTCGCACGACAGAGAAATTCACTTTTTTGCTTGCCGCACCACAGGGAAGTTGCATCAGAGGTGATTTAGGCCTCGCTTCGCACTTAACGTGTTAACCTAATGTCGTTGACAATTGTCATAAGACACTTTGAAACACTGCTATTCTGTTTCCGTTTTTTCTGATGATGGGTAGGGGAGAAAACATTAGCAATTGTAGAAGTTATGAAAAAGTTGACATTCCACCCAAATTTCTTATTAAGTACAATAAACTGGCTTTCATTGGATGGTTTCGTCGTAAATACGGACTTTACTTTTACTTTCATTTTGTTGGCCTACTTCTATTTAAATAATAAGGTTAGTTAGGCAGAATTTTATGATTTTTCGTATGACGAGTTTTATGTAAACTGTTTTAAATCTAGTTTGTTTATTAGTTTCCTACAGCCTTATTATCCATGTTTTTTTGCAAGTCTGCGTAATTTATTAACTAATAAAAAAGTAGGTAACAATAGGAATAACTGTCGAAGGATTATTTTTTTTTTACTACGAACTGACCAGTGATTGACCTCAATCTCACTTGGTGGAAGGTGCAGATGAGGCCAAAGGTGTAACTCACTGGTTCAGTAATAGCCTATTCACTCTAGCCTTGAAGAGCCCTAGATTGTATCTGTCCGGAAATACAGACGATGGGAGCGAATTGAACAAAAACTGAAGAATAACGGTAATGTTTTATTTGTGATTATTATCTAAGTATATTTTTCAGTAAAATCTCAACTTCAAGCGGGTACTGCCGTCGTAGATTTAATTTATACTGTACAGTCACTTGAAGAGCGAAGGTGAAGTTGTAGCACTTTCCTGCGCCGTGCTCAGTTCAAGTTGAGTTTATAAAAGTTTCGTAGACCCGTAACATTTAATTGGGCACTATGTCTATTATAAAATGCCAACGGAGCAGTTGACATTATTAGTCCATAACACTTTACTTTAGCCCTGAAAGCAAGATACATTTTCAATGAATTGTATAATAAAAAATAATTGTTGCTTTTATAATCTACTAGCTGACCCGGCGAACTTTGTTCCGCCTTAAATTTGAAAAATTCCAGTGGTTTGGGCTGTGCTATCCCGCGGGAACTATGCAATTTTCCGGGATAAAAACTATCCTATGTCCTTTCCCGGGACTCAAACTATCTGTATACCAAATTTCAACTAAATCGGCCCAGCGGTTTAAGCGTGAAAAGGTAACAGACAGACAGACAGACAGACAGAGTTACTTTCACATTTATAATATTAGTAATAATCCTTACAGTAAGGATTGGGTTGACAAAATAAAGGTTACTATTGTCATACACAAATCACGTCTATATCCCTTACTGGGTAGACAAAAGGTAACAAAGTGACAAGACCTAATGGGCACGTTTAGCATGATTTTTACGACAAGGAAGGCAAATGGGCAAGTGGGTCAGCTGAGGGTTAGTGAGCACCACCATCCATCCGGACACCCGGCAACACTAGAAGATTGCACGTGCTTCATGTGCCAGTAATTTCACCCGCTAGACAGCCGGACATCCTTACTCTCCACGCCGTAACACAGCAGCACAAGCACTGCTGCTTGGCGCTTTAAAAAAGCATGTCCATTTTTTGGTGCTATCAAATACCCAAGCAACTTCACCAGACACGTTTAACTCTTAATTTGACATAATTAAAAAAGGGACGGATTGCACTCCGGGAGTACCAGCTTAAGTGAAAATTACACACAAAAAAAAAACAGCACACAACTGCACAACACACTTCAAAAAGAAAAAAAGAAAATGAAAAAAAAATCTGGTACACGAGATTTGTACTGCGGTCACCGGAGCGAACGCACTGTTATTCCACACCTTGTAGCACTAGGCCAAACGTAGCTAACGAGTGAGTGACGAAGTCAACGTACGTGTTATTACGACCCTGCAGCAACACTCCCTCCGTCTTACCTGTCGGTCACGTGACCGTCAGAATCTGACGCGAGTTTAACATTTTTTACCCATCCCGAAAAGTGCCCAACCCCACTAAAGAAGTTTTCTCTTCAAAAAATTCACGGATCAAGCCTCATCGTAATTTTAGAGTCAAATAATATAAAAAGGTATTCTTAGTACTTGACCAATGTAGTGTACATTGCCAAATTAAGGGTTCGCAAAATGCGGAGTTACGTAGCACCGTAATTATACCAAGTGGCTGAATAGATATGACTATGTATGACATTTATCATGTTGAACAAGAAACCGCTTTTTAATTTGCCTATATTTATAAAACGCAAATAGCGATATGTAAATTTAAACATAAATAATTGTGAAACGTTTACAACATGACAGTTTACCATTCATGATAATTTCAAATTATCATAAATGTTTACTGTGGTACAAACAAAACAATAACACGAAAAGGAAAACATTGTCATATAGGTAAACATCTCAAGAGTTGAGTCATTGTTCTACAAAAAGTTTCATGTATTTATGCTCCCAGACCAGCATGGAAGTAAGCACTCGTGTATGTATTCTTTCATGCTGGTCTGTGAGTAAAGAAAAAACATAGAATGTACCAGTTGCTTCTCTTCCCGCGCAGATGATAAAAACCCATCGAGGGAATGGGCGAAAATCTTAGGAATCATGTTATAGGCGATGCGGCTGGCCACCCATCACTATTTTGATTCCCCTTTCCGCCTATAGGCCCACAATCATACTAAACATGGCCTTAAGGTTTTGTTACCTTAGGCTCTGTCTACCCCGTAAGGGATAAAGACGTTATGTATAATGTATGTATTATGTATAGGTATTTCAGTGATCGAGTTGACTTATAATAATTGTTGTACCTACCTTGTTTGAATGATTATGCAACTAGCATTTTTGTAATGCAAACATCATGCCTGAGCTAAATCACAAACACGTCGAGTGAATCGCCTTTTTCCTTTGCAACTTGGCTGACACACTACCGTGTGTCTGATGTGTCATAACTTAAAGTTGATTAAAAAGATATATGATTTTATTTGTTAAACTAGCTGATGCCCGCGGCATCGTCTGCAAAGGGTTTATTTAACGCGGCCCCGCGGAAAATACGCAATTTTCGAGGATAAAATGTAACCTATTGTTATTCCAGACTATATTTTTTAGATTTGGCGTGAAAGAGTAAGGGCATTTTCAAAAAAAGTGTACTTACCCCCGACTTTTTTTCCAAAATGAAGAAATTTTGGATTTTTCAAATCAGAAATTTTGTAAAGTAAAAAAGTGTCCTTTGGTTTTTTATCAGTTTGACTCTGACACTGACACTATTTTCATACAATTAATATGGGTCGTCAATCGTCACAAAACTGTCACGGAAAAGTTGTATAGGAAATTTATTACCTTAATTTCCTATACTGCTGTTGGAAAAAAGGTACACGTGTTTTTGAAATTACCGCATCCATAACATCCGTACTCACAAACTTTCTATGTAATATTAGTAGGATTGACCAAGTATTCCGTTCGTTAGCATTTGGTAAGAAAGAGAACTAATTCATGACGCAAGTGACGCTAGCGGTGACGTTAATTGTTAGCTAGGTAATCGTTTGCGTCACAGGGCTTTTTGCATTACTTACTATAAGAATAAGAAAACTTTATTAGCTGATACAGAAACATAAACAGAATATTGTACATGGATACTTATTCCAACCAGCCAAATGGCCGCCACTCAGCTATGTGTCACGATAAGATCCAGGATAATGTCGTGACGCTAATTTTCAGTGACCCCACAATACTCTTACTATTACGATACTCCTTTATGATTAATTTTGAGGTTAGAATTGACTCAATTTTTTAAGCAGTTCAATGGTATGCCTGAAATTACAAATGGTCCGCGTGGGAACTACAGCCCAAGCTTTCACATTCTAAGATATATTTTTGCTTGGCAGTGGGACGTTAAAGTCATTGAAGTTATCAAAAACCTTGTCTGGAATTTGTGAAATAAACAATGTCTCTGATCGTAGGAACTCGTTGCACGAGCCAAAAGCGAGTGTGATAAACATGCGGCCTAAGGCTTTCTTTATCACCGCCCGAGGTGCTTACATAACTTTACGTCTTCCCAAGGCCAGGAAGTGGAAATTTTCACTCGACGTAAAAAAAAAAAGAACGGGTTGCTGGGTTTAGAGAGAAAAGCAAACCTCGCACAAGTTTACCAACCGCGTAAATATGGATTCAGTAGTGCGTAACAAGATAATACAAGGAATGCTTGGAGACATCGAAAGTCATGAACCAAAATAACTTCCATTTCGACTTGAAGAATTGCTCCCCATTATCACTTTCTCGAGTACAATGACAAATGCTCGATAAAATATGATCCATTTTTCTTGAGCGAAGCGTCAAAGATGATTCACGGGACGTCTGATATGGAGTGTTTTTACAAACGTCCCGAAATCATATAAAATACAGAAGCAGCCTTTTTTGCGATAACTTGATTTCTAGTAATGGATGTTGCCTGGATGATAAAAAAATGCCTTTTTTCAGAAGACTCGTCACAAAACGGATACTTTCTTTCGGTTATTCTGAGTTCGTCACATTTTGAGTTACTTACGTAAAAGTTTCGTATTGTTGATTTATTTTTCTGTCTATCTGGAGGTCTATCTTTTGTTGTATTTGTATAGGTACATATTTATACACAAATCACGTCTTTATCTCTTACGGGGCAGACAGAGCCTATGGTAACACATACCTACATGCCTACAATCGTGCTAAACGTGGCCTTTAGGTCTTTTACCTTAGGCTCTGTCTACCCCGTAAGGGATAAAGACATGATTTATGTTTGTGTATATTACAGGCAACTCGTGGCGTACCACTAATTCGGTTAAAAAGAAATAAATATCGAAAAGACATCGTTGCAGCGTGCAGCGTACAGATTGCAGTCAGCTCTAATAGTTTTCAAGGCCGTTCTCGACTAAGATGTCTCTTTTTAACATCAGCATCAAACCGAAACGACTGAGGGGCTACTCCGAGATTCGATTTTCGAAGTTCGTATCATACCGTCACTTTCATACTCAATTTAATGACTATTAGTATGGGCGGAACAACACGAAACGAACTTCGAAAATCAAATTTCTGAGTAGCCTCTTAGTGGCGGCTACACATGCAGCTATGTCGCGAGGCTAGATGATCTTTTATACGTACATATATTTCGGCAGCCAGACTACCGTGAAAAATGTAAATCTAAGCACGACGATGCGTTCCTAAGCGGCACGTTATATGCGAATTGTCCCAAAGGCTCTGAGGAATGGTTGAAACGGAATGCGGATGTTGTAAGGTCGAATTACAGGAATAATAGAAATATTATTTGAACTATTCCGCTTATTTTACATGTCAAGTGAATGCCGAGTCGACTTTCAATGGAGTGGTCGTGTAGGGAAAGTTATATTATAAAACTACAGTCAAGTGAAGGTGTTGTTAGTAGGTACTTATCTGTTCGAGTTAGATTCATTGTAATCCTAGTCTAGAAGTTCTAGAAATTTTAACAAATTTTGAAAACGATTTTGTTTGTTTGCTATATCTTCTTGATGTAACTTACTTTAACGATCTTACTGAAATTTGGTGATCACACTTTTTGAGTATGTTTTTATACAAAAACTTACAGGGTTTTTTTTTGTGGCATTGTTATGGAATTTGGAAAGGCGCAACGCCCTATGGATTAAGTAAAGAAAAAACTATTGATTTCCATTTGTAACGAGAATAGTATGTAATTTTATAAATATGTGGTATTTCTTTCATTACAATGTATGTATGTATAACTCTTTATTGTACATAAAACACAAGAAAAAGATGAATACAGGACAACACACATGCACTACGGCGAACTTATCCCTAAAAGGGATCTCTTCCAGTTAACCTTTGAACGATTGACAGGACATAAGTATTAAGCAAGAGTAAACAATGTTGCTACAGCGGCCATGGCGTACATTATTTTGTTGAAGTATACTATTATGGTTCAAAAGATACGTCCCTGTAATAAACTGACGGACATAATAATAATAGAGCGTGGTGTGGTAGTGGGTTATCATCAAACCTTTAAAATACTGACACCAAAATAGCTGAACAAAAATGCGAACTGTCTGTTACTTATTACTCTTAGTCGATGCAATGACGTTTTGAGAGGGAAGATAAATATAAAACAATTAAATTATCCTTAAACGAATCGAACAGTCTTTGGACAATGTACATGAGTCGCCCCATCCGTTTAATTGTATTGCCTGTTCGGTAGTTAGCATCCAATTAAATGTGATAAGAATATAAAAACAGTGTTAAAAATGAATAAAACGGTGCATCTTTTATATTTGTGTGTTATTATTAGTTATTTTATACACTGTTGCTATGGATCAGAGGCCGGAGAAGACATAACAGAGCAAAAACGTGTTAAAAGAGGTGAGAATATATTTCATAATCACTATGTTATTAGATAGTTTTTGCTTGATTCAGTTTTAAACATGGAAATAATTAAATAAGTACCAGCGTTTGAAGCTTAACGATGTTAATACTGAAAAATAGTAGGTAATCAAGCTAATAGTGATCTGTCTCACTGAGCTGGTTCTTATAAAAATATTTTATTTTATTACAGATGGTTGGGCGGAATCTCATAAAAGTAACGCAAATACGGTAATGTTACCGGTTGCTGTTATTTACGTATTCGGAATCGGATTACTACTCGTGATTTTGCTTTTGATATTCTTGATAATTGTCTTAGTAAAGACAAAGTTTCTTGAAATATGTAAAAAAAATAAAAATGAGCCTAAAAATGTTGAGACGGGGAATTCTACAAATCTGAAGCAACAAGATAACCAGAAGTCATTGAAACGCCTAAACTTGAACACAAGTCATAGTTTTGAATTTAAAAATAAAAGCACCCAATATCAAGTTTTAAAAGAAAATGATAGTAGTAACACTCTGCAATTGACAAAAGACGAGTTTGGTACTCTCCGTACCCCAACAAGCGCAGAAAGTACAGGTAATCTTTCACCGAGGATCATGAAGGGGATTACCAAAGGTATGCCTATTATTTTACCTGAACAGATGTCTCAAATTTGCAAAGAAGTCTTAACAAGAACCAATAAAAATGATGAGAGTACTGGCAGTCTACAAGATATTATAGCCAAAGAAAAAATTCTTGAAGATGAAACTGAAAAGAAATATGCTTCATCACCTGTGTTAGATTTGTGTGATATCCCTCCTTCAACGATCAACACTAATGAAACACCCAATGAAAGAAGTTCAAACAAAGAATATTTTGGTAGTCAAACAGAAATCCACAGTAATGATACGTATGACATGCCGAAAGAGCTAAATAATTTAAGCAAATATTTTGATAGCAAAACAGATTTGCTGAGCGACAACATTTATGATATGCCAAAAGAACTTGAAAATTTAAGCAAAGACAATATTGAGAATCAAATCCAAATACACAATGATAATACCTATGATTTGCCAAAGGAACAAAACAGTTCAAACAAAGAAAAATTCGACAGTAAGATGCAAGTTCCGAGTAATGATATCTATGATATGCCAAAAGATATTGATAACGCGCAAATAAATTATACAAGACCGTTTTTTCCATTCACTCAGGAATTAAAAGAGACATTCAAAAAACCAGATTATGCTTTTCTGCAGGGAAGTTCTCGTATAAAAGAAGGTGAAATCGATAAAATTGCTACCCACACCGAACAAAACGCTTATGACTTTCCAGCGAATACTCAAACTGAAGGAAAATTGTACATAAATGCAAATCGTGTTTTGTAGGTGAGAGACAGATTATTTTAAACTAACAATGTAAATGAGCGTCCATAGAAATAAGAGACGTGATCTTGAATTACTGTTTAAAAGTTTCATTATTGTTTTCATTTGTTAAATGTTTGTACCGACAAAACTAACTGAGTTTATTCAGAACCCAGGGAGAAACAAATGAGGGTAATACAAAGATTTATTTCGCTAATACTTTTGCGAAAATTATGGATTATGAAATGTTTTGGTTAATGGTGAACATCTGCGGGTGCGATTTCCGGTTAAGTTTTTTTATGCATTAAAGAAATATTTATTAACATTAAGGTCCAGATTAAATTATTCGCCCCAGTTATTCCACTGCTGTCTTAAGCTGCTAAGCAATAGGCAGTTTTTAGCGCCCGTGAAGAAAAACTGCATACGAACCTACTTTACCTACTTACTTGAATATATTAAACAACGACTTAGCGTAGGTAACTAGATTCTGCCCGCGACTTCATCTGCGTAGAATTATACATAAAAATACCTTCCTCTTGAATCACTCTATCTATTAAAAAAAACCGCATCAAAATCCGTTTTGTAGTTTTGAAGATATAAGCATACATAGGGACATAGGGGCATAGGGACAGAGAAAGCGACTTTATTTTATACTATGTAGTGATGATTTAAGTTCTCAGTTCCATTCCAACGTATAATTTTAGGTGACCTTACATAAAATGATGACATACTGTCATCACAAACTGTATGTATGTACGTATTGTACCAGGAAAATGGGTATCCCTTAGGGAATTACGTACAAAGTAATTATTCACGCAATGATAAATAATGACTCACAGTCATTTTGTTTTGAATTTGAACATAACATACATTTATAAATTACGTCTTTGTCTCCCACGGGGTAGACAGAGCCCAAGGCAAATAGACCTTAAAGCCACCTTTAGCATGATTGTGTGTTTTGAATTTGAAGTAGTAAATAAATAAATATTGTACAGTTATTTGAATTTTAATATGAAGCACAATTGATGGGCACAAAACTTTTAAATTGCTACTCCGCTACTACTTTCTTTGCTGCTTTTTAGGAGTGGAGTAGCAAGGTAAATGTTTTTTGTTCATTAATATGGACTTCCGGAGAGTAACAATACAATACAATACAATACAATACAAATAAAATACTCTTTATTGAACACCACAAATCAGTACAAAACACCTGTTTGTAGCACTTTTCTTGAAGCTACAATACAAGTCTAAACTAACAATATCAATTAATAATTGAGTTTTTGATCAATTTTGCTAGATTACACTTAAATTTCTCAACGACACTGAGTATTAGAACACATAGAAAAATCCGAAAAGTAAATCTATGCCCGGGAATCGAACCTGGATCCTCATCATTCCGTGATGCGTGCAATACCGCTACACCACCCATAACATGTAGATAAGACTTCAGAAAACAGGCCAATGATCCAACAAATCTATGTAAAGGTCTTCGCACATTCAAACAACTCAACGGCGACTCGACTCTATGCTAGACATTGAAATTTAAGCCCTGTGTCATTATGTTCTAGGTTTAATTTCAAAAAATGATTATAAAGTAGTGTACAACGAGTAGCCTACGCATCGTACACTAAAGGTCAACCCCGACACGTTTGTCACGCAATGACCACACGTCGTCCACGCAACGACCACACGTTGTCCACGCAACGACTATGCGTTTGCGACTGACGCGTGACGGGCAACCATTTGCCAGCACACCGCGTTGTCCACTCGTTGACACCGCGTTGTCCACTCGTTGACAACGCATTGCTCACTAGTGACCATTGGGTGGATCAACTAGTTGACTACTCATCGAGAGTGTGACTTGAGTTGGTGTCGGATTGGCGTGGAGTTGGTCTAATGTGCGAAGACCTTAATCTGGTCAATCGAATTCTAAGCGACAACACTGGCTGCTACCGTACAAAGGTGATTCTGCAAATTCAACACAATCACTACAGCGAGGTGTATTGACGGAGAAAATTTAATTAATAGCTCTGCTAGCGAAGCCTGATAGAGCTGGAATCTGTCGCCAGCAGCCGCGTGCGCCCGGCGGTCCAATATAGCGGAAAACGTGGAGTGACGCTGTCAATACAGTACAAAAAGCTCTTATTTGAATTATTATGAACATTCACGCCAAGAGACGTATGTTGTAGATTGGATTATACACCTGACGAGCAAAAAAACAGGACACTTCAAATAGAAAGTGTACTTATTGGAATAAACGAAAGATTATGCATAAAAAAACAAATTAAACTATAACTAACTAATCTTAAAGTAAGACAATTTAAAAATAAGAGGCTTGGTGGCCTAGGCCCGCAGACGCTGGCAGCATTTCCCTTTTGGCTGTCCGAGGAAGCGGCCAACTTTGCTGTTACCCGTGGCGTCTAAAAGCCTCTTTGAAATATCTTTAAAGAAGCTAGTAGCGCTAGAACCCCACGGACCAATGGTTTCAACACAGTTGTATTCGGCGCTATATGTTTATTTTGTCTTAGCTGAACGTATAAAAAGCTATTTAGGTGGGTCATTGCATCTTTTGCCGTGCCGATGCGTCTTTAATAGTAACAAGAGATACAAACAAAATGTTAACAGTGGTTGGTACCTCTTTTTAAGTATGCAATACCTGTGTTAGAGGCACCTTTCCTACGGGAGAATTATAAGCTTTGTAGTATTAATTAATTGAAGAAAGAAAGAGAAAGAAAGAAAGAAAGAAATTAACACTACATCGTTAAAATGTCAGAGAGAATAACAAATCCATCTATTGTGTGTGTGGGAGTGCGCGCGCGCGTGTGTGTATTCCGGCTAGCCAAATTTATAGCATAGGTGGCAGTTTAAGGATAGAGAAAAAATAATATACACACACCTAACCGACTAACTGCTGAGCTGGATGCAAGCCGCTTCCAACCGGTCTTATTGGAGATCTAAAGGAGAGGCCTATGTCCAGCAGTGGACTTGTAATGGCTGAGATGATGATGATGATGATGATGATGATGAACCGACTAACCGAGAGCAAGCCACAGAGGGAAACCAGCAGGCTTATTACCTAACTCGCTCGCAAACGCTATCGTGTTCATTTGGCAGTTCTCGTATGAATGTGACAGCTTGCTGCGAGCGAGTTAGGTAATAAGCCTACAGATCCTGGGTGGCGAAACGTTATGGTTTGTGATACATTATTACCTTTAGAAGTGATTGATAAATTGGGTATTTGGATTTACGAGTACATTTAATGAAACGCTCATATAAATAAACATCCAGAGTAAGTATTAAAATAGACATGTGAACATCAAGTAGATCAAGGTAACCATAACATTCGTTACGCAGCTCAGAGTGATAGTTGAGGCGTAGTTTCTTTAAAAGTTCATTATAGAAATTATGAAGAAGGGTCTTGCTTGAATGTCAAGCAACTTACGTAACGCGAGTTTTTAAACACCGTAAAGTCGGATCTTAGGGAAATCTTGGGAATCATGTTATAGGCGATGCAGCTAGCAACCCATCACTATTTTGATTCCCCTTTCTACCTATACGCCCACAATCATGCAAACGTGGCCTTTAGGTCTTGTTACCTTGGGCTCTGTCTATCCCGCAAGGGATAAAGACGAGATTTGTGTGTGTGTGTAGAGATCACTACTTGTAATGATGATGATGGTTATGCACTAAATTTATCACGTCACTTACATGAAATATGTATTTGTGTCAAAACAAGAGACACAGTAACAGACAGAAGACAAAAATAGGGGGTCAAGTTTGAGCTCTAACAGGTCTTTTTGCAAAGCCGGAGCTCATGATGAAGTCATAATTATTAATGAATTAAAAAATGTATTACACGAGCCGCAAATAACCTCCGTTGAGAAGTTACCGGCTAATAGTTCGACTAAGTTTGTGTACCTAAACTAACTCGTTAGTAATATTGTGTTAGGTACATACCCGAGATGCAAATAGATTACCAAGAAGTGGATAGTACCGCGCTTCTGGCGATACACTGCCCATTTAAGCTCAAAATATCGTTCTGTAAAGTATTAATATGAGAGCTTTCAAAGACCAAGCACCTAACTTATTACCTTAGGCTCTGTCTACCCCGTAAGAGATAAAGACGTGATTTGTGTATGTATGTATGTCTTTCAATTGTCACCTATTCGAAAGAACTTTTACGTCGCTCGGGCCGTAAGTAGCAATTTACCGCCCACTACGCGAACGGAAATTTCCACTTCCTGGCCAGGGGTAGACGTAAAATTGTGTATACACCTCGGGCGGTGATAAAATAAGCCTCAGGTCGCATGTTTATTGTCCTCGCCTTCAATTCAATTTTTAAAAAGAAATAGCGCCATCGATACTGTCGATGATTCCGCCAATGTCGAGGTTGAAGAAGACAGTGTCGTTATTTATTTAACCGTTGTTCGGTGGTTTTGATGTACGGTCCTCGCCTTCGGCTCGTGCGACAAGTTCATGCGATCTGAGACATGCTTTATTTCACTACCCTCGGAATATAATGTATTTTAAACCATTGAGCTCATCATATCTTTCTTTCTTTCCAGACAATGTTAACGTCATCGCCAAACGGCACCTTGCCGTCTCTCGCGGAGAACGCAACGGATAATGAATACACGCCGTACGGGGATCGGATCGAAACGTACCTGGTACCAGTCATATTCGCCATCATTTTCGTGGTGGGCGTTCTGGGCAACGGAACGCTGGTCATAGTTTACGTCAGGCATAGGGGCATGAGAAATGCACCTAATACGTAAGTACTTATAAGCATCATACAAAAGTTATTACAGAGATAGATGCTCGTCACAACACGCGAATGCTGTCGTATAATGAAAATCGTTGTCACACACACACACACACACACACACAAATCACGTCTTTATCCCTTACGGGGTAGACAGAGCCTAAGGTAGCAAGACCTAAATGCCACGTTTAGCATGATCGTGGGCGTATAGGTAGAAAGGGGAATCACAACAGTGCTTGCCTTTTTGTTGTAACTTTTCCTTTCTGTGGCAGGTTAGCTGGAAGAGATCCCTTCTTAGGGATAAGTTCGCCTTTGTACTATTTTCTCTGTATTACTATATTTTTATATTTTTTATGTGCAATAAAGAGTTTACATACATAGTACATACATACAACAGTGATGGGTTGCTAGCCGCATCGCCCACAAAAGTCATGATCCCTATGTCCATTCCCTCGATGGGCTTTTACCATCTGCCAATCGTTGTCAGTCGCTTATTTTGCATTATAAGGCTAAATTACGACAAGTGACAAGTTTAGTTGACAAACAACATTCATGCGTGCATGATGACCGTAAAATAGTTAAAACTAGCTGTTACCCGCGGCTTCGCTCCCGTACGAGTTTTTTTTTCAAATTTATGTTACATAAGAACCTTCTCCTGACAATAACAAACACACCAAAAAAAGAATCAGCGAGATCGGTCCAGCCGTCCGTTTGGGCTATAGTTCCCACGCGGGCCCAGTGCGGACTGGGAACTGCACACACACCTCTGAATTTCTTCGCAGATGTGTGCAGGTTTCCTCACGATGTTTTTCTTCACCGAAAAGCTCATGGCAAATTTCAAATGTAATTTCGCGCATAAATTCCGAAAAACTCAGAGGTGCGAACCCGGCATTCGAACTCACGATCCTCTGCTTGAGAGGCCACAGGACAGGCCAAACCACTAGGCTACCACGGCTTTTTTAAGTAGGTAGTTATAAATAATTACACTTTACAAATGCCAACTTTAAAGGCGCAACTTCTAATGTTGACAGCGGCACAATCACAATAGTAAACTCTTCATTTAATTTTAACGCTTGTTTCTAAACACATTAATTAGAACAACACTCAAAATACTAAACCACTACAAATAAAACGAGTGTTTCTCTCTTTTAAGTGGGTTTTATTTGTCTTTTGGCTTCTAACTTTTATCGTAGCAATTCATTTAGCCGCAGGATGTTTATTTTATATGGCTGCGTATCTAATTGTCCCACAATTTGAAATCTTTTTCATATAAATAAATAAATAAATAAATATCTTGGGACAAATTACACCAGGCAACGGATAAACATACTTATATAATGTAGATAAATACATACTTAAATACATATAACATCCATGACTCGAGCACAAATATTCGTATTCATGATACAAAATGTCTGCCCCTACCGGGATTCGAACCCAGGACCTCTAGCTTCATAGTCAGGGTCACTAACCACTAGGCTATCCGGATCGTCAAAATATAATTAAGAGTCATTTATTACTCGGAATTTACGCGACTTTGTTGAATTTGCGTATGACAGCGTCGGAATCCATGTTCCGGTGTTCAGCTGTGGCGACACCCTACAACGGAAATTATACGTGATACATTTGAGAATTTTGGCTGCGTAATGATGTGTCGTTCCTTAACGTAAAATGTATTAAGAAACGCGTTGCGTAATTTACGCGTCGGAATTTCGCCCCTTGATTAAGATTTATACGGTCTACATTTTGCTATTAAGTCCCTACAAAATTATTTCAATCCTCAAATGTATCGAACAGCAAATGAAGTGCTTTCGGTAGTGTACGTACTATGCAGGAGCAAAATGAACGAGGCCGTCTTCAATTCAAAAAACTTCGAAATGAGTATCGTCACTACTTTGAAAAAAGTTGTCTTGAGATTCTCACTCCGCTTTTTTTTTTTAATATTAAAACCGACAAACGGGCATGCGGTGCACCTGATGGTAAGTGATCACCGCCGCCCATGGCCGCCGCACAACTACAGCACCAATGGGACTGCTAGCGCGTTGCCGGCCTTGCAAGAAATGGTACACTCGCCTCTTAAAGGTAGCCATGTCATAGCCAGTTGGGAAAACCCCAGCCGCCAGCCCATTCCAAATTTTGCACGTACGGGGCAAGAAAGACCGCTTGAATCGCACGGTGTTGGAGCACCAACTATCGAGGTGATGTTGGTGGAAACTACTGCCCAATGTTAGCCAGTTTTACCAGCGACGTCATTATAAGTACATTTTTATTCTACAGGTATATCTTCTCTTTAGCCCTAGCGGATTTGTTAGTCATCCTCATCTGCGTACCCTTCGTGTCCATCATCTATACCCTGGAGTCGTGGCCGTGGGGAGAACTGATATGCCGCATCAGCGAGGCAGCCAAGGATGTCAGCATAGGAGTCTCTGTGTTCACGCTGACGGCACTATCAGCTGAGCGGTACTGCGCGATTGTCAATCCCTTTAGGAAACTGCAGGTAAGTGTAAAAGTTAGGTTAGGTTAGGTTATAAAATCGATTTTCGAAATTAGTGTTATCATACTGTCCCTCTTGCTCTCAAATTAATGACTATCAGTGTTAGTTTTCGATGTTCGTATCTTGCCGTTAAACGAACTTCGAAAATCGATTTTCGTAGCCTAGGTCCAGGTTAGGTAAGATACTTATGTACAGAATGCACAGAGATCAAATGCGTCACAATTCATACATGATTGAATTTTAGTCTTTTTTTAATGTTTCCATCAAAAAATTCGACTTCGCCGACAAATTAATTGAGATCTAAATCGATGCCAAGTTTTGCTGATAACCGTGAAATTTACGTCTAAGAACATACACCACTCTTAAATAAATTCGAAATACAATCACATAAGCTCTTAAACACACTAGAAACATTTACACAAATCATACTCAAGATAAATCGAAACTGAAGGGTACTCCTTAAATAATTTGGCTACTCAACTTTTCTTCTCTATTTTATGTGGAAGTTACTGTTTTCACTCGTATATTGTAAGGTAAGCAATCTTTAAAAAAAATGTTGGTAACTATTTTTTTTAGCTTCACGGAATTCAGTTATGTAAACAAAGCAACCCAAGCGCCGTACAAAGCATTGTTCCGGCCATAAGTTTTTTCATACCTACTAGAGGCGTTTTACTTTTAATACTTTCTTCCGTTAAAAATGAAGTAGTTGGCAGCACTCTTCATGATGTAAAACCTCTTGTAAATCGGGGCAAGCTCTCTATGGGGATCAGATTTTCGCACCGATAAATACCTAACAGTAAAGTGGATTCAATTCTATAAAAAAAATCGCTCCATCAATCTGGATGCCGAAATCATAATGAAAAATACAAACAGGCAACAACAATGAAGGGGCTAGTAGGGATAATGGGTACATCAAGGTTTGTAGGCGTTTTATTACAATGGCGGATACGGAAATTACCATTTGTTAGGGAACGTAAAAGGTTTTATCAGTATTTTGGTTTGCTTAAGTCTGACGACTAATATTTTTCTTTTTCTAGCTGGTAGGTTGTTAAAAAGTATTGGACATATTTCTTTTTTTACATAATCAAAACATTATGGAGATATACACCCCCTTGCAAAAAATCGGGCACCTACGGTTTATCAGATTTTTGGGCATTAAAGATTAGAAAGTAAGCTTTTATGCACATAAAATACAAAAACCATGGGTGCCCGTTTTTTTTGCAAGGGAGTATTATTAAGTATGAAATGTCACATTCACATAACACCGTGTCTTTGTACTCTTGGCACAATTATTCTGAGAAATGACGTCACGAGCCCCCATCCTCAAACTTAAACACGCTTTATCTTTGTCATATTTTGTTTGATCGCTTTATATTATAATATTTTTTCATAATCTAAGCCGTGAAATCTTCGCACCTTGTGCGCGTATAAATACGCAGAGAGCATTGAAAATCTAAGAAATGAGCCATGTCAATAAACAGTTTTACATTCAGCAACAGCTTCTGAACGGGAAGTTGCGAAACAGCGCAACAAAATGATGAATAACCCATTTATTTATTTATTTTCATGTCTGTGGCGCGTCACTCTTTGAATTTTTACAGCGGCTTTAAACAATTTTTGCGTATTAATATATACAGGCTGTCTCGTAAGTAGTAGATATATTATCACAATTATTAGATCTTTTTAATTCGCTACTATGTAAGCTCCTTTAAATCGGGTTCCAAATTTTACGGTAAATTTAACTAGAATTATACGACTCATTTTTAACGCTCCGTGTTAACTTTTATAAATATTATATATATTATATTATAAATATTTATTTTTAAATAACAATACATAAATTTTGTATTGTATGCTTGTTGGCAGGTTCATGTTTTTATCCCTTACGGGGTAAACAGAGCCTAAGGTGATAAGACCTACAGGCCAGACGCTTAGCAAGATTGTGGGCCTATGTATAGATGGAAAATGGAAGCAAAATTGTAATGGGTTGCTAGCCGCATCGCCTATAACATGATTCCTATGATTTTCGCCCATTCCCTCGATGGGCTTTTACCATGCCCGGAAAGAGAAGCAACTGGTACATTCTACCTTTATTTTTTGGTCCCAGGCCAGCATGGAAGTCCACAATGACATAATTAGTGAACTGTATAGCAAACGTTTGGTGATATTATAATAAGTATATTAACACACTGCTAGTGTCAATTCGGTCTATCCCTGTCAGAAAAGAAAATACTGGAAGCACTAGCAGCAACGTTTGCTGTGAAAAGTAATAAAACCTTAGTCAATAGAGTAGTGGCGAAATGAATGTTTGCGAGTTTTGACATTGTGTGAAATGTTTCTGGCTTCGAAGAATTTGGTCTGGAATTTTGCAGTTGCAATCTTTCGAATTTCAAAGGAGTGCCTGGGTAGCAATGTAAATTTGTTTTCATTCCGCTAAAATGCAAACTAGGTATTTTACAATTAAAATTGTAGTTTGTCACTAAAATAACACCCTGTGGTCTGTTACGATTACGATTTACATTCAAATAGACGCATTAAAATACCTCGGCTCTATTTTTTACATAGAAAATAAGACACTGAAGATTCAGGAGCAGAATCTTTTGAATTATCCTCATCAGCTTCAACATAGGATCCTAAAGATTTAGTGCCAAATAAAAGACGCACCTTTCAAGTCATAGTGACAAGGGAAGGGTAATTTTTCTTCTACAAAGGACAACGACTTGGACTAGCACCCACACTTGGTCATTTAGTTTCTAGGACGGAGTTAACGATCTCATCTTACATAGAATTACTCGCGTTTCTATTTTTTCTAGAAATGTCACCCGTTACCTAACACAGGGGTCGGCAAAACGCGGTTCTTTAAAAGATCAGTTGCGGCTCTTCATTCCCTCACAAAAATATTTCTTCGGCTTACTTATGACGTGAAATATTTCGTGACGCGAATACTTAATCTCTCTTTATATTTCGAACTCATACTCAAAATAGCGTATCTACCAAAACCATAGCTGTTTGAGTTTCCGAAAAATATATTTTGTCAGGCATCTCTTTATCTAAAAATTTTGTCAATCTCTGACCTAACAATAGAGATTTCGTTTATCGATCAAATTACAATTCATAATATCTTTAGATGCTTTTTGTTTTAACGAATGACCTCTTCCACTCAGGTTTGAGTTTTTTATTACTGTTAAAATGAACTTTTGATTAACATAATAGTCCGTTTCTTCATTGAAAAAGGATTTAGACATTATTTCATCGCGTTCTTCTGAACTGTATTGGCAAAGCGCTATTTGCTATAAAAATTGTTAAAATAAACGACAAAAACTTGTTCGCAATTTGCCAGCGTCAAAGGTCTACATCTTGATTGATAAATCCAATTGAGGCGGCTAAAGGACTTCAATTTCTGTCTAGGTTCCATGAGCAATATAAGTACCTGTAACTATATTTTTATACCAAATCTGCGAGAAAACACTAGCTTAGGCTAAAAGCATTGATAGGTAAGTGTATCGATACGCGAACTTCTTATTTTGCGACAAACTAGGTACTACTACTACTCTTGAAAATCTAACGATAGATATTTTTTAAAGACAAATCTTCTACTTAGACGCAATGACGTCAGTGGCTATTTTTTCTACAGACTAAAGCTCGGAACAAATTTCATAACAATCTTTATTACCTTACCGTTCCTGGAATAACTATGAAGTTATTGTTTGTTGCAATGTAAATTAAAGAAGAATTGTGTACTCCTTTCTCAAAGAAACTTTTGCATTGTTAGGCGTTTTTATTGAAGAAACTTATACTGAAACAACAGTTGATTAATTCACATTTACTTCTTTGTCTTGCAGTTATTAAAATTAAACACTACCTAACTTTTTTATTGTAACAAATATGAGTAAATCTGTAGGTAATGTGATTGAGACAGGATTGTAGCTAATATTGGATAATATTGTCTAACAGGTTTAATATTTTTGCAACCATTGCGACCTTACCGTGAGAAAATAAGGTACTACGGATATCTTTGTCTCAAAATCTGATTCAACGTGTCTCAGACGAAATAAAAATAAAGACAGAGTGCTGCAAACAGCGGAGTCACATGCACATGTACCTAAATATAACCAAACTCCGCCAAGCGAACTGGTTAACCAACGTCTGACTACGCACACGCTACGGCGGAGTCGTTTTGTTCTGTCTTTACTTTTTACTTACTTAGTCTGCGTATACGTAGAGTATGCTCATGAACTGGCTCCTTAATTCATAGGTTAATTACTAACCCTTGTTGCAGTTACGAAAGTTGCCGCTCGTCTGCGCAACCTTCATATGGGCAGCAGCACTCATTTTCGCTACGCCAGCAGCTGTGTTCTCCAGTACAGTGACTGTCAACATCCACGGCAATGTCTCCATAGTATACTGCACACCGTACCCCCCGGACTGGATCAACTATCACAAGTAATCACCAGAATCAACTACAAACTAGTTGTTGTCGCACTACATTATTAGCAAACATACCGGTATCTTGTGCGCGATTTGCTTCTATACAGCTCGGTAATAGAGTTTATTTTGGACGTAGTTTAAGCAGCATTTGATGCAGCTTGCCGTTCGCAAAATATGTTTTTACAGTGTGTTTTCGTGCTTCTGGAAATTGTGAAAGTTTTATAATTTAACTTTGACTGTGATAGCGTAAATTTAAGCAGGTAACTGGCTAGTTTGTTACAAAATTAGCTTCATGGTTGTCACTCGTATGTAACTAATACTAGGAATAAGTAAACGCCTACCATTTTTATGATGGCTGTTGAACTTGATATTCATAACGTTTGAATTGCTGTGTTAAAAAGATTAGGGCCAGTTTTGTGAAGTATTGTAGATATCTATCTTTGGCCGTAAACCCTTAATTTGATTGTCTTGTCTGAAATAAATAATTTCATTTTCATTTTTTTTTCAATATTAGGTTAATCAGATAAAAAAATCAAAATTCGGCCTGGCAGAAAATACTCTTATATTTTCTCGCGCAATAGTTGAATAACTTATAAATATCTAGTCTAGGTTTCGCGTATTCGTTTTCAAGAGTTTTTCTCTTATAAATTATCTGCTTTTAGTGTGATATTTCTTATTGTAACAAACGTCGAAAATAGTTTGTCACCGATATACGCCGACAGAGGCGCTGCCAATTCCACCTCGTAAAATCTCTAAATTTTAATGCTTTTGTATAAACTGTTACCTATGCTGTGAAAGTTTCTTAATAAATAATTAACTATTACTAATTGAGTCTTTAACGCGAACGCTTTCCAAACTTTTTGTCTAAAAACGTGCACGGAAGGTTTAGGTCAAAAACTTATTCGTTTTTACCTATTTATTACAACGTTTCGTGCGAGTATTAAATTTAATACCAACGCAATTTGTGTGACAGGTTTTTCCTCTGCCCTTCCTCGAAAGCTAAAGCTTCAAGCCACAATTTTCAGAGGGTGACAATATTCGGTGACTGCTATTGTTGACTCGGCTTTACGCGGCAAATTCCCGAGATATCCCTTATGATGCCCGCATAATTTCTTTGTAGATATTTTTATAATAAAACAGCGTTTCGTTACACTTCATTGATGTGTTTACTAAGTGCAGACAGACGAAAGATGAAGGACAGAAATAAATTATCCAAAAAATGTTGTTTTGCACAGATAGCTACTTATAGATGACTTATCAATCTACTCAAGTCACTCGTATTCTGGTATTAGGTAATTTAGTGTTTCACTTCATATTTTTTTTACTTCGAAATTAAAAATACGTGGATTTAAAAATCAGTTTACATATTTGCTCGAAGCTTTCACAAAAAATGAAATCGTTACGAATATTGTTAGCAACGATAAATTGTTTCTGCTACAGTTTCAGTTTCAGTATTGATTTTCTTCAACAAGAGCAATTTAATCAAGACTCGATAGTTTGAGCTGTGACTTGGCTAGGTTTAATAGCAATCGACTTCACCCAGCGTGAAATTGACTGATCTATCATCATTGTACGACTATGTGCGGTGCGTTGAATCAATGTCAGCCTATATAGTCTTTACCATACATATACGAATTCATCCAACATGACGTGTAGGCTGGGCGACTTAGGAAGGTGTCATGGGCGCACAAGAAGAGTCGTTCGTTTTCAAGTGAATTGCAACTTTTTGCATTGCTAATCCCAGCAATGTTTACCTACTGAAAATAATGTATGTATGTATGTATAACTCTTTATTGTACATAAAACACAAGAAAAAGATGAATACAGGAGGAGGAGGAGGAGGGAGGGGGAAGGCAATAATAGCAATGCCTTACAAAATAATCCAGATTGTTTTTTTTTGATAGATTTGATTATGGATAGGTCGATTGAAATTTCATGTAGAATGTAAGTAAGTAAGTAAATGCTTTATTGTACAAATAAAAAAAACGGATACAATTCACAAAAAAATAAAAATAACATTAATATATGCACAAAGGCTAACTTATCCCTGTAAGGGATCTCTGCCAGTTAATATCTGAGTATACGAGAGGAGCATTAAACGATGTATTAAATTAAGCATACAACATTTTTGAAGTAGATAAAATAAAATCTCCCACGATATTTTTTTCTCTACCTTTACGGAGTATACATATTATCTCTCCACCAAGTTAGCGATACTGAAGTGAAAATTGAAGTCCTGAGCCAAAACGCGTATTAAAACTTTGTTTGCCCTATTCAAAAGTACCTTTCGAATAAGCATAATTATTCAGATAACTTAACTTAAGCTCCATAGTCTGATAAAGTCCGGGGAGCATAACTGTCATAATTTTAGAATACCTGGGACGGGTTGAAAATTTCAACAACTTTAGAGCTTTTAATCCTTTTGCCTTTAGTCCTGGGAGAATAGATTTCTAATAGACAATGTACCGTTCATGACTTTAAAGTTTCAAACAACAAAGCGAAACTGACCCACTGTAGAACATTCTCACAGTTAACGTCACAGTGGTTTTCCATACCAATTCAATGTAACTTGTCTACGATATTTACAGCGAAAAAGTTTCACAGTAGGCCAGAAATATTTATTCGATAGACACCTGGGCTTTGTTCGGGGCCACGTCAGTTGGTACTAAATTTATATTATATTTGGTCTTCTTATTATTTAGAGCATTATGCTGCTTACTGTCAAACCTTCTACACGTGTGGCCTGTGGGCTAGTTTCAGACTGAAGACCTATCCCTGCGTATCCGATGTAACATCTTCATTATGCTGTTTGGGCTTCCTCGATTCTGTAGCGCCTCGTTTGTCGATGCTGGCGTAGAAGACTTTTATGCCATCATACGGAAGAAGACGGCATGTGTAGTAGTGACGGCAGGAGCTCCAATAGTAGGTAGATATCGTGAAAATGTTAGGAAAGACGTGGGATTCGGATATTCTCCGCCGATACACCGACCTTCATTTCCTTCGAACTAGTTAATTAATTGTAATACTAGGATCTGATACATCCGAAAATAAATTATTTTTATAATTATTTATTTATTCTATTTTTTTAGTTGGAAACCTTTCTAGTTTTATTTGCTATGTTAAAGGTAAAAGGACAAACAATTTATTACAAACCAGTTTCCTGGCGGTTGTTTTAAACCATTTCCAGTAGTTGTAGCTCTTTTCCAAAATTAAATAAGGCATTTTTGGCAAAACAATTAATTATATCAATTATCTTTTTCAGATGGATGACATTAACAAAAGCCGTGGTCTACTACGGGCTGCCGTTGTTAGTGATATCGTTCTTCTACTCCCTGATGGCCCAGCGGTTGCTGGCCAGCACCAGGGAGATGCCGGGGGCTCTGCACGGGGGGCAGGGGGAGGCACAAGCCAAGGCGAGGAAGTCTGTTGCTTGTATGGTCCTTATATTTGTCATAGGTAAGTTATTTTGTGCAAGTGGCCCAGCAATTGACGTTAATAAAAAAATATGTCACGTCTGAAGTATATGCAGCGAGTTTTGATGCTTTACGGATTTTTTTCGTAATTAAATTGATTTCCATGATGGTCTGGAGCAAATCAAAAACATAGAATGTAGGTACAGACAAGTGTAATAATATGTATCTAGTCAAAGTTTCATAAATAATTATCATACGCTCTTACACCGGCGTAATAAGGTCGTGGGACATATTTTTGAAAAGTTCATATCGATACTTATTTTTGCACTTGACCGTATACCAGTTGCTTCTCTTCTCGCGCAGATGGTAAAAGCCCATCGAGAGAATAGGCCAAAATCTTAGAAATCATGTTATAGGCGATGCACTATTTTGATTCCCCTTTCCACTTCCACCTAAGCGCCAACAAGCGAGGCCTTTCGGTCTTGTAAACTTAGGCTCTATCTACTCCGTAAGGGATAAAGACGTGATCTATATGTATGTTTGTATGGATGTGTAATCACTTTAAATAGCGGCCTGCGAGCTTAATTAAAGCGGTTTTTACTATCCTCTCCACGACTCGAATTTCAGAAATTGCGGACATAATTTAAAAGTATTTTTTTCTTGCCATACTAAATATCTAATCTATATACTACAAGCACTTAGATAATAAAATTGAGAAACGTTCATAATTATAATTGCTACAACAAAAGTGGCCCTCATATGTATGCAATATTATAGGTAATTTTGTACGAAGACTGTGCCAAGTTTTTTGCCACTGAGTATATTATACTACTTCGGCAATCAACATTTCACACGAATTACGGAATGTTAGTGCTTGGCCACCAACGCTTGAAAGCGTTTCAGGCTCTTCATTAGCTGCCTGGATCTTTACCAAGTAGCTTGAAGTTCTATTCTAAGTTTATTTTATATTTCTCTGCTTACTTTTTCCATCTAAGTAACAATTTTATCTTTGGCTAAGAAGGTTAGACGTAACCGATTGTAAACAGATATCCTCGACTCGATGAAACATTGTTTTATTTTAGAATCAACGAGAATAGAATTTTAATTATGCAGACTGCACTTCTACAATGCAATGAGTCGCTGCATAATGCAAAAGTGCTTCAGGAAGGGAACAATTTAGAAACCTTTCAAGAGTTGTTATCTATGTTAGAAAACTGAATGAAATCAGAGTTATGCCTCAGCCACAAATGTCAGAAATTATATTATTATAGTATTGTAGTTATTTACAATACAATACAATACAGAAATCACGTCTGTATTCCTTACGGGGTAGACAGAGCCTAAGGTGACAAGCCCTACAGGCCACGTTTAGCAAGATTGTGGGGCTTGGTATAGATGGAAAATGGAATCAAAATAGTAATGGGTTGCTAGCCGCATCGCCTATAACATGATTCCTATGATTTTTGCTCGATGGGCTTTTACCATCTGCCCGGGAAGAGAAGCAACTGGTACATTCTGTGTTTTTTCTTTGCTCCCAGACCAGCACAGTAACTAGTGATATGCACTAGTATTTTTGAAAAGTGGCTTTTTGCAATGTGTGCGTTGTATATAATAAGTCCTTTAAAATACGTTCAGAAAGCGTACGTAATGACAAGCATCATAGCAATGTTTTAGCGTCATAATGATACCGAAATCGATATGTAAAGTTGACATAAACGCATCAGTTGGATAAACTACCTATTATAAGGCAACTTGCTGGAAAACAATAAATGTTAAATATTTAGCGTTAAGCCCAGTTTAGCAGTGTCAAAACGTATAGAACCGTCAAGGTAAACCAGGCTTAAGGAGTAAGTCTAGATTTCCTACAAATCGGCCTACAACACGTTTTTGACACTGAAAAACTACACCTTCGTCAATTAAACCACAACAGCCCATAACAAGCTGAATCAGCCTTTCACAAAAACGCTGTCAACCCAAGTACCCATTCAAGGTTTACGAGAGAACAGTAATAGGTGTGTTGTGAGCTTTTCTAATGAAAGGCTAAAAGGCCAGCGCTAACCCGATGTGTTTGTTTTCAGTGTTCTTCATTTGTTTTCTGCCGTATCACGCCTTTGAGATGTGGTTCCATTTGTCTCCCACTGCTCAAAGTGACTATAATGATTGGACCCACGCTCTCAGGATAATGGGCTTTTGTTTGAGGTAAGTAATTGAGATTGATGTATCTTTTCAGCCTCTTCAGATCCCAAACTTGTGGATGAAAGAACGATAGAGAACATCCGTTAATCAATTTATAACTTCAGAGGACGCTCTTTAGTTTTCCTTGTAAATTGAATTTGGTACACGCATTTCATCTTGCCGCTCATGTTTAGTGTTGCGTTTAATTTTTACGTGCTTTGTGTTACGGGTTGCTCGAGTTGGTTATTGAAGAAAGTTGAGCAGATGTTATTAACTTTGAGAACAACTTTTAGAAACATGGGTTGGTTGTGATGAAATTTGTTTACAAAGAAAAGCTGTAGGTCCTAACTAACCTTGTAGGTGTGTAAAATTTACTTTTGGTTTCTTAGACATAGACATAGACATAGACATAACTTTATTCGACATCAAAAAATACACAAGACTCTTAAACTAATACAAAAATATACTGAGTTGATGATGCCGAAAAGGTATTCGACTCAGCATTATGCTGCAGTAGGTGCCTACTACAGCGCTGATTTTCAGCCAAACCCTTCACATCTTTGCATCAAACGCGTTGGACCGGAATCAGCACTAATAAGTTTGTGTAGGAAAAGTGTGTAAATAAATAAAATAAATAATAAAATACATAAATTTACCAAAAACTGCAATATCGTATATATTATGTAGGTACAATATGTTTTTAAAATAAAGGTAGCCGCATCAGAGGTAAGAAGAAACAGCCCTCCCGCCTGCTGGCAGTTCTTTGTCTTCGCATTATATGACACTGTAAATACGGCATTTAATGAAAGTTACTGGGAGTATTTTAGTTCATTTTCATTTAGAAAATAATGAGACTTTTATTAAAATACTTAGTAACGTTACTTAAGAGTTTGTAAATTAACATTGTTACCTTAATTATTAGTTGACACGAAACTACAAACTTTATCTTTGAATTAACTACATTCTTGTTTCAACATACTTCGAAGTCTGACAACAATTTGATTTTCTGTACAACTATAACCTCCAACGTGCCGGCCATTTTAGAATCGAATGGTGTCGCACGTGACGATGGCTAGCGGCCGGACGGCATGTCACTCGTTTCTTGGAAGCAAGGGAGAACACTTGTCTGGGATGCCACGTGCGTGGACACCCTTGCTCCATCACATGTCCCAGCAACGTGCATTAAGGCCGACGTGGCGGCGGCAAATGCAGAGCAACTCAAACGTCGCAAATATGCAGCTCTTAGGGAGGTCTACATTTTTTCGCCGCTTGGCGTTGAGACCTTGGGACCGTGGGGCACAGGCGCGCGAGATATCTCCAGGGAAATATGTACGCGCCTGATAGATGCTTCTGGTGACCAGCGAGCTGTCAGCTATTTTGGACAAATAATTAGCCTCGCGATTCAACGCGGCAATGCTGCCTGCCTTCTGGGTACAATGAGCAGTGACAGTAGCCTGGGAGGGGTGTTTTATTTATAGTTTAAATTAGGCTAGGTTTACGTTAATCTTGTACATAGTATTTAGTTAATGTTTTAATTCTTAATGTACAAATTTAATGTAATTACATTAAACAGTGTATGTACCAGTGGCGCGGCGTCCATATAGAACTCGATTCCCGCCGGCTTGCCTATTTTAAGGCAGTTGGGCACTCTAATTGTGCAGAATTAGCGGAAAAGGCTAGTTAAATTCCCTTCGGCTTGCCTTCTGATATACTTGACACCACGCCACTGCAGTGTACAACACATTATTCATGAATTTTGCAATTGCAAAATTTCTGAATAAATGTGACTGTCAATAAAGAACTAGCTTTTTCCCGTGAGTTCGTCCGCGCAGATAACGTCGGGAAAGACGTACCCCCTTAATCCACTTTTTTATTAAGTCAAGTTATTAAGTAAAAGGTCAGGTCAGGAGTTCAAAACTGGCGAGCATGTACGAAAAGATCGCTGAATGTGGATGAAGTGAAATAGGTAAATATGTCAGGATCGTAGCACGTGGAACAAAGTAGTCTCTGCCTACCCTTTTGAGAAAGTACATATCTATGCATGTTAAAAAACTGCCGACTAGTAGTAATAACCACAAATTTCCTCCACACAGCTTTCTCAACTCCTGCGTGAACCCCGTGGCCCTTTACTGCGTCAGCGGAGTCTTCCGCCAACACTTCAACCGGTACCTGTGCTGCCGAAGAGGAACACTTCACCCGACCTGCAGCTCCCGACTCTCACGGACGGCCGTCTGTGAAACCTCGTTCAGGAGTACACATCGACTGCGATGTAATAGGTTAGTACGCATTAGAAATGCGCGAAATATATTTCGTTTCGTATTTCGGATTAGTATCCATACTAGATTAGTAAGATGGGACTCTAGTAACAGGTCACTAGAGTCCCATTTCTGCTACTGCCCATATTTTTCCTTGCGAAAGATCGGGTGTAGTATTCAAAGCTGATTGCCAACCTTCGCTAGTCGGAGAGGCATATTAAGAAGAGGTAATAGTAACATAATGAAATAAAATAAAACAAAACAAACAAGATAAATTAGAGCGCATCAGTGTGTAGCTGCGTCCACTTTTGCAGACGTGGAGACTCCCACTGGTCCGAGAACACTCGCAGGATACCGTTGGTTTTGTGCGGAAATGCGTCACTTTATTGAATATAATCATAACGTATTTTTAGCATACGAGATATCACTCGATTAGCTCGGTAACTCCCATGTATCTGTGACTTATCAGACTCATATAATAAATATCATTAACTGACCAAACTTATCTATGAATTAAAAAGTTTTTGGGCCATTTGCATGCTCGTAAAGTGTAGCATTGCTTAGCATTGCTTGGTTGGTCTAAGTCACAGATAAGTCGGTCAGTTTAACTTGTACCAATTCGCTCTAGAAATTAGGATAAAATTAAAAGAATAAAATGGCTGTAAAAAACTTATTTACCTTTGTGCCGTTGAGTGTTCATCGCAAGGCACATCACGCGCCAATTAGTACTTACCTCAAGTAAGGAACCGAATTTTGGCCTGTAATTTTATGTTAATTTCTTCTTAGGAATCTTCAGACATCGCTTTTCTTCGTTTTTGAGATGTTGCTTTTACTCGGAGCAAAGTCAAAGTTACTAATTTATTTTCTGGTAACGTTGTCTCATTAATGACGAAATTGTTACAAACGACATTTTACTATGTATATACGTATGTATACACGTATATACATACGTAATTGTATACGTATGTATATACGTATATTCGTGTGAATATACTTGGGGTGTGTTTGGGGAGTCACTATCCGCGCTATCTAGCGCTAAAACTTGATCACGCAGCTCCACGGTAGTGCTATCAAGCGTGTTCGTGACATCATCGTTGTTACGTCATAACAAATCACTATCAAATCAATGCTATTTCTTGCGAGGTGGTGCGATAACAATATTAGGGTTTGCACTACACTAACACTACTACACATTGTGATCACGGTTGTCACTACATGAATGATACAACGGTTATTTCCTGCGAAAAACCAAAAAAACATGAATTCATGTTTTTTTGGTTTTTACCAACTTAAGTATTAAATTTTTAAAGTACGGTGCAAAAGTCCCCAAGACATCTATAAAGCTGGCGGATAGTGAAGCAAAGCAAATAGCATTAATAGCGTTTGGTTTTGTTTTGCTGAACGTTCATGGACTCGCGAACGCACCCTTATAATAACCCGTGAAAAATATGATAAGTAAAGTAAATTCAAATCTTGAACCCATTTAACGAGTACGGATATTAATTATGATTCGATTAATTTTGATTAAGCTAGCTAAAATTTTACCAAAGGATGATACGCCGGCTAACATTTATTTCCTCTCAAGTGCCATTTTGTACTAACAGATTTAACGCTGGCCAATCCAACGCTGCATATTGTTTTTTGTTGCCATTTATGAACCTTTATTTTTAAACATCATTCCACAGTAATGCCCTTTCAACTTTTGCAGGAACCCCTCAGAAAGCGTTGTGATATCCAACTACGACTACGGAAGCACTAAGAAGAAAAGCAACCTTATGTCAAGGAACAACAGTGATGGGGTCACCATCATGAGCATCAGAGACACGAACGACTTTCTCACCGGAGACGCCACCGAAAAGTGCATCAACAGATAGGTTAGATTCCGGGACGCTTTCGAGCCAGTGTAACTGTGAAAAGACAGTCAGAAGACTTAATGTTAAATGTTTAGGGTTAAATTAGTGCTTTTTTTCACCGCTGCCGCCAAATGTCTGTTTGGATACAGCTGATTTTGATGCCTTTGGTTTTATCATAGAGTCACTGTGACCTGTGTTTTATGGTAAGTATTTGATGATGCTTGTAGTAGGTACAACATAATAATTATGAGCATTAAAAAAAATGTACATACATACACAAATCGCGTCTTTTTCCCTTAAGACAGAGCCTAAGGTAACAAGACCTAAAGGCCACGTTTAGCATGATTGTGAGCGCATATAGGTGGAAAGGGGAATCAAAATAGTGATGGGTTGCTAGCCGCATCGCCTATAACATGATTCTTAAGATTATCGCCCATTCCCTCGATGGGCTTTTACTATCGGGTACATTCTATGGTTTTTCTTTTCTCCCAAACCCGCACGGAAGAAAAAAAAATGCATTTCATTTATGACTCTGATTTGCAAATTAGTCTCCTAAAATTGTTGTGTAATCCATTTTTGGAATTTCCATTTCTTTTTCATTCTCAAATACAACTATACCTACAAAAGTAAAAAGTTTAGCAGTAACAAGACGCTAAAATAGGGACTTCGCAATGATTTTTTAAATTTGAAACTGCTGTCCTCTGTGCACTTTTGAAATACCTAACATTGATTTAATAAAATAAGAGACAACTATTTTCAAATAATTTCTCTTCTGCTACTCAAGCTGAAACAGGTTAGGCGGTAAATATAAGTAAGCCATAATCTAGATGTAAGTAAACACATGTTTTTAAAGACCAAAGATTTAATTGACGTTTTTTTTTTACAACTAGTCAAAAAGGGTAAGCAAGTCGGTATTTTAAGTAGAATATGATATAACTATCATAGATTTAGAATAAGCTTCCGTAAAATTGGATCGGCTTCAAAATAATTGAGGCGACGCTCAAAGAATTACAACAATCAGCGCTAGAAAAATAAGCTATGTTCCTATAAAAGTTTCACTACATCTATAGTGTTCACAGGTTGTATATATGTATCTATATCTCTCCGCTCATATATTTCTTTCCCTTTCATTAGCAATCTTGTACTATATTCTAAATCTATGGTATACGTGTAATGTACAAAGATAATATTAAAGACCAACGATATAATTTATGAATGTTGAAGATGATTGTGAAATGTTAATAAATAAAAACTATTGTAAATAATAAAGAGCTTCTATCACATTTTCGTAACTGTATAACGCACCCGTGCTCGCTGCAAGTTTTGTCTGTGTACAGAAAAATGATGTTTATTGTTACAATGTAAAAGAACATTCTTACAAATAAATAAATCGTCGTACTGAAAATTTGTTTCTTTCATCTTGTAGTTTATCTATTTTAGGCCGTGGAAGTCTTCTGAGTTTCACTGTTACTCTGTTGAGAGTTAAACACTTTAGGTAAACCGCAGGACCGCACCACACCATTCTATTATCCATTTGGGCTTGTAGACACAAAACTGTTGCCGCTGTATTACAAATTAAGCAACATATGCTAAGTAAATATCTTTGTTTTTAATAGCAGGTGATCTCTGATATTAAAAAAGAAGCAAAATTGACGTCATTTGCGTTCTTTCCTGTTTTATGAAGTTTTCACAAAGCTCCATCCCAATCAAATCAAGATTTTTCAACTTTTTTACTAAAACATCAACATTAATATCCGAACTCGGCTCCGAATCCACCTCATCGCAAACTTTAGCCGTTATCCCACTACAGAAAAGGGTAAATTGAATTATTTTTACATCTAAAAATGGAAAGTTTTTCACGCAAACTTTACTGGACCGAGGTTTTAGAAACGAATTTGCTTCAGGAATATAGATGGCCGTGTCTCAAACAACGATTGGGGTAAATACCGGCAACTGTACGACAAAGCTAGGGAGAGTTTCATCATCGTCAAGGTCACAGGTAAGTCATATATTTTAACGAGTAAAATGCAGTGCAGACTTCCATTCTGGTCTGGGAGCAAAAAAAAACATAGAATGAACCAATTGCTTAAATTCTCTTCCCGCGCTGATGGTAAAAGCCCAATGGGGGAAAATTACAGGAATCATGTTACAGGCGATGCGGCTGTAAACCCATCACTATTTTGATTCCCCTTTTCACCTACGCCCACAATCATACTAAACGTGGCGTTAAGGTTTTGTTACCTTAGGCTCTGTCGACCCCGTAAGGGATAAAGACGTGATTTATGTATGTATGTATTTATTAATGGCCTTTGAGTCTTGTTACCTCAGGCTCTGTCTACCCCGTAAGGGATAGACAAAGTGATTTATCCTACTAATGTCAAGAACTTTTGCCTAAGGTTATCAGTAAGCTATTTAAGTAAAATGTTATGAAAACATCGCACAAGATCACACGACAATCATACAAGATTACATGCTTTGGGTAAAACCCGACGATACTACGAGGAGCGTATACCTACAATTGTGTTTTGTATATAACACTGTGACTCAATACAAACGTATATGACCGCCATGAAACCAAAGTTCATCACGGCCAGGAAAAAACATGAGCCAAAATAAATAATGCAAAATTTAAACAAAGAAAACAAGCGCGAGTCGAAATCGCTCTCGAAGCTGCAAATGGTTCCTTGCTACCATAAATTCTAAAGAAAGAAAGAAAGAAGACATTTATTCCTTTTTGCAAGACACACAGAAATAAGATAATAATACAAATTTTTATAGAAAAACGAGGTATAGCAAAACAACATAGACATGAAAAATAGATCATCAGCGTTGTGCGTCTTCGCAAAAGTGAAACGGTCGCTGGCTCAGCATTACACTGATTCTACTATAAAAATTGACGAAAAATTATTATGTAAAGAAAAATATTCGGGATCTCTTTATTATAAGTTATGACATGTATAGTTAAGTTGTAAGTTTCTTCTTGGCAATGATGGTCTTTCCGAATGCGCTGGTAGTTTCAAAAAGACATGTAAAAGAGCCCTTGGCGACCAAATTGCAAAAATAAATTTTCATTTTCATTATCATTTATTTTTTGTTTTTATTAAAACACAGACAAATGAGAAAAAAATCAAAGGATTATTTTTAAATCTATTTTGACTACATTTATTTTTAGGTAATATCGGCTATGGTAACAAATAGGTTCCCATTAAAACATGGATGGACAGACAATTGGTGTCTTAATAGTCGTGGGTCTGCTAGCGCCATTCGGGCACGTATGAATCTATTAAAAAAACAAAGAAACCTTCCGCGAAACAATTCATTTAAATCCTAATTTGGCTTCTTAAATAATATTATGTTAATTACTAAAGAATGGAAGGAATACTATATTTAGGTACGAATACGAAAGAGTTTTCGTAAAGGCTACCAATAAAACTTGAATTAACGAGACCTTCGTGGAGCTCGCTACGTTCAAATAACTTTATGAGATTCATTTGAATCCAACACTAAAAATCACTGAATTACCGGGGATCAAATTAAATTCTACTGAATCACAGTTCAAACACAATATCCACTGACCAAACTAAATTCAAACACGATACGAGGACCTAATCTGATTCAAATCCCAAGGAATCACGTTTCGTAGAATATAAATTCACTAAAACATAAACAGATCAGCGTAAACACATGAAACAAACTAAATGTTAAGCTGTAAAACATAAATTGCATTTAGTAGTTACTCTGGAGCCCGAGGTTTAGACTGGTTTCAGGCATCCGGATTATTTTATTTAAATAAGGACGCATTAACAATTTAATCTCAAAAAATCCAAAACTGCAACATTATCCTCACTGATTATTTCAGTTAGGATTTTACTCAAAGTGGTATTTTATGAATTCTGCATGATTTTAATTTAAATACTGGTGTCTCTGCATACTCTTTGCAAACACATAGCACACGTGACATTGTGAATTTAAATTAAGTATTCCTTTTAACATAAACACAGCGGTCGACAGAGTGAGCTTCTGATACTGATTTAAGCAGTCTTTGTAAGTCAGTTTTTAAATTCTAGCACATATTTCGGTTGTTTGAATCCAGCCTTGACATTAAACTGCATCTTGAATATGAAACCATTATAAGGAACAAAGCATCGGAAGTTAAACAGATTTAAACAGAGCTGGTTAGTCTGCGGTTGTCTCAGAACTAGTTTTGAACCCTGAAACTGTAATATCAGCTTGAATCCAACATTGCATTCTGACTGAGGAGACAATGCAGTATTTTGTTCCACCTTTTCATGCAAATTCCAGGACAGTTCGTTGTTTTGAATGAAAAGTAGGGAGCTGCATAAATAATCTGGGAGCTAGTTAGCTATGCGACGTGTCTAGTTTATTAAAAAAATAGGTTTTCTGAAACAGATTCCTAGTTTTACAGCTTCTGTAGTTATACGAAAGTTCTCATGATTACTTGATTTGTTGATTGTTTCTGGGCTTAAATGGAAATAGGAGGCAAACAAGCAAATCAGTCATCTGAATTTAGAAAACAAGTACCCGGGGGCACCCGCAACATTAGACTACTGAACTATCGTTAACCTTTGAAAGACGAGATGTGAAGCTGAAGTATGTTTTCAAAAAAGTTCAAGCAGCAACAATACAGTGTGAAATACCAAAATTACATAATGCCATTTTTATCAACCCCGATGAATCATGAAAAAGACAAACTTAATACGCGAATAGTCCCGAAATATCCAGACTGTTATAAGAGTATTGCGATAGTGACACGAAAACCGCAATGAATAAGTAATTTGCTATAAAATTATATTTAGCTGCTATTTAGGACTTAATATGAATAATGCGGTTATCACTTAAAATGCTCGAACATCCCTAATGAGTCACACACAATGATGGCATGGTTACATGTAAAACTAAAACTTATTTGCATACTGATAAAAGCGATTTCCTGTTTGAAGAGGAAAATATCCGAGTGTTTTAAGAAACTGCAGGCGTAGGGAAAGGACCAGCTTACTGCAAGTCATGCACCTTCCGTCGCCTCAGTGGGGTTTCGGTTTGTGACGTCACACCTGACCTGTATTTGTTACAAAATTGATGAGTAATAGTGAATAGGATTTTTCAACGTTTAATTCCTTTATTTGAAATTTTCTGGGTTGTTTTTCTAACTCTTAAACAAGTCTAACACGAATATTCTGCTAGTAATTAAGCAAGTAAGTAAATGTTTTATTGCGCTAAAATAGTGAAACAAGCACAATAGAGAATATTCATTTATTCATGCATTTTTATTGCCTTTATAAAGGCTAATTTATGTAACAAAAAATATAAAAATAATCGAAATAATATTATAAGCAATCAAGATTTGTCTCTATTTCTGTCTAAAAAAACAGAATTTTAATGGAGTTTGTATAATAATGATAAAATAAAAAAATAAAAATAAAATAATCGTTTATTTCAGACAACAGCGTTTCATCCATATTTACAGTTAATAGTAAAATTAATAATAATTATTTACAGTCAGCATCAAATAGTTCGTGACACCCGAAGTAGCGTACCTAATAGTTCGCAACACGTCATTTTTACAGATTAAATAAGGTCGTGTTGCTAACTTTTTGGCCATTTTGGGTGTCACGAACTATTTGACGCTGACTGTATAAAGGCGAACTTATATCCCTCATGTACTAGTTTCTCATTCTTTACTTACCTTCTACATCAAAAAGACGTGGCATAGCTAAATTTAGGAATGGTATAAGTTGATTTCAGATTGCTGGAAGTGATACATGATTACTTCTGCACCGTGGAGCTTCAAACAGAGAGATGTTTTAGTCAGTTTTCAAAGAAACAGAGCTATACAAGTATTTGATATCTTTATTTTCAGTCGTTGATTCAGCGTATAAATTTATATTATTTGGAATATCTATGAATCACAGTCTATTCTGTAAATTACATAATAAAACCATATTATTTTAATAAAATCGATACGAAGAACAATTGAAACAATCATGGGATGCTAAACTGAGAATGTAACAAACGTACAGAAATACAGCGCAGTCTTGATTTTTTTTTTGCTCTTTACCGCTATCTAGTAATTTATAAATTTTAATTTAATTATAGTTTAATTTGGTTTTAATTCGTCTTTCGTTTTTATTTCATTAATAAATTTCTACATAGCAGTCTTAATTTATTTAACAATTGCCGTGTTCCAAATAAACATGAATGAAAAAGTACATTATTGGAGATGAGAGCGAGTATTTTGGACAGAGCGATTCTCGCTGCAACTGTTGCATTTGCTCTCGATCGTAACAACATTACTTTTCATTCATGTTTATTCAGAACACGACAACTGTCAAATACATTACGATGCTAGACGCACTGTACATGCTCTCAAACATTCGCATTTATAATGCTAGTAAATCATAACAAAAAAAATGCTAATATACAAAACCAGTTCGTTCAACATTTCTTTCGCTGCTCGGTTCTGGAAAAACCCACGGACGCATAATATATCAATCTTTGATTCGTTCTAAGTTCCAATTAAAGGATCATTACCTCGCTATGTGGCGATATGAAGTTGAAATAACAACTATAAAAACCGTGGCGTTTTTTCTGGTTGATTTGTGTTTAATATGTTAATTTACACGTGCATTTTTTTCCGCAGCGATATCTTCAAAATTACATCAGAATACGCGTTAAATGTTTCAACATATGGGCAGTTATTTTATTATAGAACCTTCTGAAACACGAACGCACTAAAAACATAGTTTCAGAAGATTTGAAAAATAATTTCTAACGGAAAACCCGCAAGAATAAATTGCAATCGAATTTAAAAACTAAAACTCTTCAATACCTATGTTAAGATAGTAAATTGCAATTCTTTGTTCGTTTGTAATTTTCCTTTATTAAACTTTTATCTCAAACAATCTAGATTTAGCAAATTATTTTATTTTAACACAACGGAGTCAATGGATTTTGTTACTTAAATTAAATTGTAAATTAAGCTAAATAGACTTATTTTAATGGTTAATTTACTTGAAACTCATCTAAACGCCGCGATCTGTAATATATATGTATACTTAATCTCAGTGTTTGCATTTTTTAAACTCACTCGTCCATCCCTAATATAATACTCCTTTCATCCACTCAAAGGTTGACTGGAAGAGATCCCTTAAAGGGATAAGTCCGCCTTTGCGCATGTATCTCAGTGTTTGTCAATTGTATTTGTCTTGTTTATTTTGCACAATAAAGAGTTTACATACATACATACATACTTAATACTAATTGAACTTTCTATCAATAAAAATGATATTTCTAAGACACTGATTTTATCATAAGATAAATACCTACCTTCCAACCGACTTCCGGCGCTTCCAACCGAGGCAACTGGAGGACTATGGGGGAGGCCTATGTCCAACAGTAGACGTCCTATGGCTGATATGATGATGATGAAGTACCTTATAAAATCCTCTAAAGAAGCATACATATAAGTATCACGATTTGAAGAAAAACCTCATATTGTTGTCTCAGTACTGCGCGTGTTAAGCGTAAATCCACGTCATATGACTCACTCAGAAATATTATGCTGCAGTCCCCCAAAAAATGTAAACACCAAATTAAAGTTAACCTCTAAACGTAAACATATAATAAGGAGATAAAGATCTGGGTAAAGTAGTCGTGACACCATTGGTCGTGCCCACACAAGAAACGTCACACGAGACGTGTATTTGTGCTTCCCAAAATGACGTAGCGCGAACGGGTCTTTACTTTGCCTAAGAATGAATAGAGGGTCGTAAATAATAAAATAAAAGACCCCACCCCCATCTGTGTTTGCTTAGGCGTGTACAGAACAATAGAACAATGAATTCCAATATGCAAGGTATCCGTAGGTGCTGCTGTTGACCCTGAATTATACCTTTACCTCGGTTACAATTATTATTACATCAAGACGTTATTTGGCATTAGATGTGAAGTCATTAATGCCCCTAATTTCACCAATACACTTGTGGGTTGTCAAAGATGGCACACAGACGGACAAATAAATGAAAAAGATACAGACAGACGGTAATTAGGTGATGCTCATTAGGCCCCATAAACAACGAAATTAAACTTAACCCGTCAATATTAAGTCAATAAAAGAAATTTAACTAACATATTTAATCTAAAGCCGTAAATTAATACTGATTGCTAGTTGTTATTTAATTCGGGTACTTCTAAGCCTTATTAAGCTCTATGTGATGCAGTCAGACTGCCGTGGTATTTATAACGTAGCCAGTCTCTCAGATACAACACAGTTACAGTACGAACGTTGCGCAGAAGTGTACTAACAGTACGAAGAAGCCAGTAAACATAACATAACATTGTATATTTTACAATTCCCACAGACTGCATACAAATAAGGTAAATATTTTCTCTTTCTGTTTTTTGTTTTTGAAATCATCTTCAGTAAATTTGTTTTATTTAATTCAAGTGTTTGCTTACGTTTGCCTACCCCAACTCACCTAAAATTAGAAAGAAATATTTACGTAAGTAATATAAAAGCAAGATGTTTATCGAAAACATCATTCATAGTAACTATTTTTCTTTTTAATTATTATGTTTCTGATAAATAACTTAATTAGATAGCTACTTATTATGATACCTTTTATAGCACTGGGAAGTGTAAAACTTTATTCTTAATAAGATTTGAAAATAGTAACAAGTCTTTTTAATTGGACAGTAATAATAAACAATGGCGACATCACTTACCATCTAAAAGAATTGACCTCCAGTACTTGCGACAACCATAACGAACTTGTCTAATTCTATTCTTTTGTTTTTCAGAAAATGGCGCTCTTAAGAGTAACTTTAGTTCTCACAATCATTGCTGTCACGGTACAAGCCCAGAGGCCATTTTACGCAGGCACAAGACCAATAGGCTACCCTCAAGTGGAATCAGACTCGTTATTAGCAAACAGATTTGGTTCTGCAGAGCCTGGCCCTATAGAATTCCAGGGAGACCAGAACTACCGCAACAGGATAGAACAGCTGCCCCAGGACCAGCAGCCTTTCTGGTATCTCAATTGGAAGCAGTACGACGCGCTGAGGAAGAATCCTCAGACTTATCCGCAGAGACCAAACTCTTTTACTCCTTAGATTAACTACGTTGTCAAAGAAGGGGAGTCCATTTTGGAAAAAAATGAGCAAGTTCTGTGATTTCCGATTATATCCCGAATGAAAATATGACAATACTGGAATTGGAAAATGTATTCGTCAAAGCCTGATGATAGAGCTCATACCAAATGTAAAGTAGCTTATAAGATGTTATCCTTCTTAAAAATGACATTTTTAAGCGAAAAGGAAATTTGCAAGAAACGTTGTTGATCTTCGTAATTGGACAGTGTTGTTTGCAGTGTAAAACGATACTGTAGTCTATTAACTTTGTGTTTATGTTTGGATGACTGAAGAAAGATTAAATTATTTATTTATATTACCTTTTTCTGTTTTACTCATTAATTTTATCAAAAGGTATGTACTTTTAAGAAAATCCCCATAACTGGTTGTTTAACCTCACTTACCATCAGGTGACCAATTTTCTCGTTTGTCTTTAGAAGATGCTTATTTGCGATGAATATATCACGCTCAAAACTGTCTTACTAATAGGCTCCTTTGCACGGCCGTAATTAAAAACGTAAAACAAGTTCCAAAGCCTTTTCCAAAATACCGCAGCATATTGTAGCAATATAATGCTAATTTCGCTTGATGACAAAACTCGCACGGATTTCAAAGCTTTAAGTACTTTAGCGCACGGTAAAGTGAAGTTTGGCGAAGAAAAATATTCCATGTACATACAAATTTAACTTTCTTCGCGGCAAAGTTTCCGATTCCGAATATTATTACTTTATAATCACTACATTTATAATGCGAAAATCCGATGGTTTGTGCGTTTACAGCGGATAACATTTTAAGATAAATTGCCTAGTCTCCATGTGAACCGCTTAGTAGCTCTTGGTAGAAAAGCTGATCGTCGTGGACAGGGCCTATATTCACTAATGGATGTCTACCAGCTAATATGATGATGATGGTGACTCCATGCAACGGCACCTCGTCTAAGTGACTTGCAATAATAAAACAGTTCTCAATTGCCTGCTTTTTTGGAAAAAAAATCTAAACGTCACTGAAAAGTAGAACACTCAGAATAAAGCTATAACAGATAGAAAAATTCGAAGGCTTACCCATCTGCTATGGGCGGTGTTCGGTGTAGGGGTACAGCACGAATCACGGAATGATGAGGACCCGGGTTCAATTCCCGGCCCTAGCTTTACTTTTCGGATTTTTATATTATGGTGTTCTAATTTTCAGTGACGTTTAGAAATTTAATTTCTAACTGTAAAACCGTACAAGAAAATATAAAAATATTCTTGATTCATTTGATAGTGCCTTTTTTGGATTTGTCGATTTTGCACGGCTAAATCAATTCTGTAATCAAAAATTATTTTCAGTTAATTGTCCACAACACGACTTAGCGCAACTAAATTTCTGCTCGTTTCATTCATTCAAAACACGCATCATTATTTTCCGTGTCTAACTACTGTTTAGAAAAATACTCTTGTGAATATCATTAAGAATATGTTGATACAGTAGGCCTTCACTTTACTCGACTACTGACTGGATTCAGTGATTTAACTAAGCTTCGATGCTATATTTTTTATTAAAGCTATTCTCGTTCGACCTCCTTGAGAAGTAAAGGTCATCGAACTGGAATTAAAGGTTTTCTATACTCGCGATATTGCAAGGTAAAGTCACTGCCACGGATGTGCTGTATAACTCCAACAGTAAGTTGGGTTGATAGGAAACCAGACCTGTATCGGTGAAATTAAGTGTCAATTTGCATATAAAATGTCCACAATAAGCAAGAACGAGATGTAACCACACATAAAGATAATCATTTTATGCCAGTTGTTATCTTTTTAGACATGCAGCAGTGTGCGAAGCCAAGTTCAAAATGAGAAAAAGAACTGACTTCGCAACACCTGGTGGTTATTACACAAAACGTTTGAAGGTGATTTTGATACATTGATAACTCAAAATATTTTTACATAACAAAGACAAATGAAATTTGGGGTAAATGTTTATTGCATTGTAGCAACATTAATCGCTGCTACTAAAAATCAACTTTTTTTATTTGTTAGTAGAACCATTTACACAAAGCAGATAACTTAGGATAAATTGAAACTCAATATTTGACTTGGCTAGTTTTTACCAGCTATAGTTTTGAGACAATTTAACCTTAAAATATGTAAACAGTAACAGAAATAATAGTTGGTGATTAGCGAAATAATGATAACGTTATAAGGTAAGTAGATAAAATGTTACAAGGTTTACTTTTGAGTTTCAGTTTATTCTAAGTAATTTGCTTTGTGTAATTATTGTAACTGTCCAAGTTAAAATAAATATTTACCTTTTTTAGCTAAGTAACTGTATCTAGAAAAGAAAATTGGACCGCCTTAGAGTAAGTCAAGTAGCAAAATTGTGCGGCTGCGAGAACTGAAAGTCACAATACTAAATCTGTGCGGGGCTCTTTTCAAGGTAATTATTACTTAGCAGCGGTTCTTTGTTCTTAAAAACTATAGTGCGCCTTACGTAGCGACTATAAAACTATGAACAAAGAAATTTCACGATTAAGAAGGAGCTGTGAGACTAATAGGTTTTATTTTTATTTTTACAGGAATACCCAGAGAAAAATCAGACAAAGATAAGACAGTGTTCTTTTTTTCTAAGTTCTTTAGTTTCTCTATTCCACAGTTTCTCTACATAGTATAAAACAAAGTCGGTTTCCGCTGGCTGTCCCTATGTATGCTTAGATCTTTAAAACTACGCAACGGATTTTGATGCGGTTTTATTTAATAGATAAATAGAAAGGATCAGGAAGGTTTTTATGTATTGTATAATTCTACGCAGACGAAGTCGCGGGCAGAAGCTAGTATTATTTATAATGTAAACTTGAATTGCTGATTTTGGGAATGCCATCACCAGGTTTGAATCGTAATTAGGCTTGGCGTGTCTGCTGAATTTACGACCAGAGTAGCAGTCAGCCATATTGGTATAGGTAAAGCTTGACTGTCGCCGGTGGTAAGACAGGCTAGGAGGAAACGTTACACGATCAGGACCAGGAACTGAGAAAGTGATCGGATGTAGCTCCGAAAATTATGTGGAGTTCTAGAAAAGAAGGTTTTATCCTGTAATGGGGTAATATAGATAATGAAGAATAGCGGCAAGCAACATTATAATTTTATTAAATTATTAAATTCTAGTCAAACTACTTTCTCAATGAATGTTCATTAGTTATAAGAGATAAATCAATATCTACGAGTTTTTTAACAAAAAACTAAACATTTTCCGTAATTACCGATAGCCCTTGGGGTAAATTCGGACAGGTATTGAGTTTAAATAATGATTACTCTTACCTAGATAGCTTCATAATTAGGAGTTTTTTTGGAATTAATTCATAAAATTCAAATCCTACTCTGTAGAAACAGTTGAAACTGAATTGTTGAAAAGTGCGTATCAATCAAAACAAAACAATAAAATAAGGAAACGTGGAAAGTGGCTTGGAATGGTCTGCGAGACGAACCCAACGTCGGCGTGTCATCCTTTTGCTTTGAGAACTTTTCTAGCACTACCGTGCATCTAGATTCTGTGAAAGATCCGTAGTGCGCATCTAACCTATAAAGGTCAGATTGACTTTTATCATCACATTACGCTTAACCAATTCCGTAGAATTTTATCCGCAAAACTTTGCTACTCATAAAAATTAACATTAAAATTAAAAAAAAATCCGCATGCATTGATTGAGTTTAATTGAGCCTTACATCATTTTGGAAAAGATCTGATACTCTTCAAACTGCTGGACCTGGAAACTGACTTTCGAATGAAAATATTGTAATATATCCGTTTGAGAGCTGTAGCTCAGACTATTTAGTTTGTTGCACTGATTAATTGTCAATGTAAAGGCCTTGTTAGACGTTACATTGTTTTTAATTAGAATGCGTACAGAGAGCAAGAGCACGGTAAAAGTAAGGAAGAGGGCGCTAGTGTTGCCGCTCTTTCATTTTGTTGGTGTTTCCAACGAGAGCTACAATGGCACAAACACACACACACATGAAAAGCATTGTGTTCCTGAGGAACTTTTGGCAACGTATTATTAACATACCTATAATGCGTTTGTACTAAGCATTTTTCCTATAAATGTGTGTATTTCTGTTATATTTGTGTGTCTTGCAAAAAGGAACAAAATGTCTTCTTTCATTCTGTCTTCTTTCTCTTTCATTTTGTTGGTGTTGCCAACAAGAACTACGATGCCACAAACACACACACAAAGGCATCGACAGCAAACTTATACTTGTAATAACTTATATTCTTTTTGCGTAGAGGGTTAAAAATGAAAAGCATTGTGTTCCTGAGGAACTTTTGGCAACGTATTATTAACATACCTATAATGCGTTTGTGCTAAGCAAGGCAACGGCGGTTGTTAATTTGCACTATGCGGCTTTGCACGTCATTTGTCACGCCAACTATGGAATGGAATTCCTTGCATTCTATGATCCCTGAGCGTTACAATCCGGCCCTTTTCGGATCAATTTGAAATCTAGGATGAACTTGCTAGGTTTGTGTGCTCCATCTTAAACCCTATATTTGGTTATCATGAGGCATGATTGTGATCAACCCAAGTCAATTCCACATTAAAAAAAAACTAGCCATGTGCGAGACAGACTTAAAACTAGCCAAGTGCGAGACAGACTTAAAACTAGCCAAGTGCGAGACAGACTCGCGCATCGAGGTTCCGTACATATTCGGCAAGTGAATAAAAATAGTGTAATCCAATCTACTCATAAGCAGAATTGAGGCAGTCTGAGATCAGTTTATGTTGGTTACTTACATAGACATAGAAATTTAAAAATGTTGTGTTTTTCTATAAAAATTTCAACTGTCATGGTTCATGAGATACACCCTAGTGAGAGACAGACCGACAGATTGACAGTGGAGTCTTAGTAATAGCGTCCCGTCTTTAGGTACCCTTTGCGTCGGAACTGAAAAACATATCTAGAGTAGAGACAGTTTTGGACTTAGCAGTTATCCAGTTTTCCCGGTATCAATATTAAACAAAACGCTATTGCTATTGCTATTGCTATCGAAGAGCACCTATGAATAAGTGAGCCCCATATTTTTGCAGCATAATTTACGAGGTTAGCCCAGAGCATATACTGAAGTTCCAGAGGGCCGTTTCTCTGGCTACGCTACAAAATTTATGAAATTTGCCGCAAGTCATAAAAATTATATTTGAATTACACCCCCATAGGGAATAAGGGGGGGGGGGAGAGATGACTGACGGTCGTTAACGCACGGGCACGTACTCGCGTCACGCTTGCATTTTTTTCTACAACACTTGAATTTAGGGTTCCGTACGGGCAAGAATAGGACCCTGCCGATCACTTCGTTGTCCGTTTGAGCGTGCGTTTGTGTGCGTCAGACTATCACGGAATAGAAAAATTAACTTATTTTTCTATTCCGCTGTCATCACTGTTTTTGCAAGAACATTTATTAGAAGAAGAAATAAATTTAATTAATGTTGAATACTACGTAAGAACAAAGTTTCTAATTTCATGCGATCGAAAAGCAAAAATAATAGGCACCCTATAAAAAATTGTAGAATGCTTCTCGTTTACAAAGAATTATGAAATTAGGCTTTAAACAAAGAAAAAATTGTAAAATCACAGATTGCTAAATTTTTTATTAAAAATAAAAAATTTACATTCGATTTTTTTTTTTTTTGGTACAGAACCCTTACTCACACTTAGTTGGTTTTCATTATTTACAGCTGAAGTATTTGTCCGTCTTAATATCCGTGTCAAGGAAACCTCTCAGCTAAATCTCTGTCTTTACCACAAATTTACATAATAAATGTTGTTCTGAGATTGTTTCGAGGAAATAATGAATGTAAGAATTTTCGCCAACAGGATAATACGAAAACAATATTATTTTCTATATTATATATTTTTTTCTTGTATAGTATCTCAATAACGCTATGTGATACATACATACACAAATCATGTCTATATCCCTTACGGGGTAGACAGAGCCCAAGGCAGCGGCGTGCATAGACATTTTCGAGGTGTAAGTATAATCACTTGTCTGTTTACCACCGTATTAAAAAAAACATTCCAGTACACCGGAGTTTTTTTTTCACTTACAGTTTACCTTATTATTTCAGTCGCTTACTTAGTATTACTTGTCACTGCAACGTACGTCACTACTCTGATGTAAATTAATTAAAACAAAAAAGGGAAAAAGATTTAAAAAAATCGGAATCGAACTCGGGTCACGAGCTTAGCAGTTGACATTCCCTGAGTCAAGTATATGCCAATAATTCCAGAATTTTGTTGACGAACACTATACCTACTCTGAAATATAAGATTTAGCTTATAATTATGACTTTTCAAAGTGATCATGGAGCTCATTACGTCTTCCGTAAGTAACTGAATGCATAACGACTTCAACCAAATTGGGACGTTTGCTAAATTAAGCCATTTGTATAGGCGTCGTAATGTGGATTTATAACCGGATTTTTCGCGTTTAAATTAATGACGGCTATTTGTATTAAACATGGTTTGGTTTATTTGTAATACATGGCGAGATTAAAAGGCGGAAAAGAGGATGCGTTCGTGAAAACAAATGAAACAATTACAGTCGCTGAAAAAGAAGAAAACGCGTAGACGTGTTATACTTTTTGTAATGACGGCATTGATGATAAAAAGCGCCGTTAGATGGCGCTGTTTTTAATGTCGTCTGTTTTGCTAAATGTTTCGTACTTGTTAATTTCCCACATTTGGGCACAGAACTTTTCTCAGAATGAGAGTGAATTAATGAGCTCCCGCGCAAATGGTAAAATCCCATCGAGGGAATAGGCGAAAATCTTAGGAATCATGTTATAGGCGACGCAGCTGCAGAGAGCTAGCAACCCATCATTATTTTGATTCCCCTTTCCACCAAAACGTACACAATCATGCTAAGCGTGTCCTTTGGGTCTTGTGGCTCTGTCTAAGGGATAAAGACGTGATTAATGTGTATATGACATTTTTCGTCCTTTTTCTCTTCTTTACTGCGAGGTCTCTTCCAATGCACGCCGTTCCTTCCAATATTCTGACTTTTACATCGAGTTTGATAAGGCTGGACCAAAGTCTGCCTACCGCATCTGTTGCCCAACTAGTACTTCTTTCTATATACCTTCTACTGCCGTGGCTTCCGCAACAGCATCCTTCTTGTGGTCCATTTTTTGCAGGCGATCACTTACTTGGCGAGAGTTTAGACTTCAGAATGGTCAAAGTTAAAGCACTTTAACTCACAGAAGCTAATTTCCTACGAAGTCGTGTAACTTTAACAAGTTTGATGCTTGAAAATAGCACCGCACTAGCTTACACGAGGCGTACCACTAACTTGTAACTGGCAAAACAAGTTACTGCTTAAACATTGCAGCACTTTGTTACACATTGCTTGTAAATTTCTCAAATAATCTTCAATCTCTGAATCATCACTTCAATTAGGATAAGTCGGAATGAATGTACTGACTTATTTAGATATCAATGCCCAGTCAAATCCTTAGATTGTAAGCTATAAACAAGAATAAAGTAGAGGCACTAAAAGATGACGGAAACCTGGTGGTTCCGGCGTCAAAACGCTAGCCTTGTCTATTCTAAATAATAATAATAATGATAATATAGCCTTTTTATTCCGAATTCGCTACAATTTCAGTAAGTATGTCGTTGTTGTTTTTTTTTTATTTTTTTTTTATCTTTTTTTTATTATTAAACTAGCAACCCGCCCCGGCTTCGCACGGTATATTATGCATGTATTATACATATAAACCTTCCTATTGAATCACTCTATCTAATAAAAAAAAACCGCATCAAAACATGTTGTGTGGTTTTGAAGATATAAGCATACCTACATCGGGACACGGGGACAGAAAAAGCGACTTTATTTTATACTATGTACCTAGTGATTGTCGCGTAATTCGGCGTGCCTCATGGCATAGGCCTCCTCCGTGTATTGGAGGGTTTGGGCTATAGTTCCCACGCGCGCCCAGTGCGGATTGGGAACTTAACACACACCATTGAATTTCTTCGCAGATGTGTGCACGTTTCCTCACGATGTTTTCCTTCACCGAAAAGCTCATGGCAAATTTCAAATGTGATTTTCGCACATAAATTCCGAAAAACTCAGAGGTGCGCCCCGGGATTTGAACCCATGACGCTCTGCTTGAGAGGCCACAGGTCAAACCACTAGGCTACCACGGCTTTTGTCTATACTACTTTGGACTTTAACATTATTTTGGATTTTATTCACCTTTGTTTTTCTGATACAATTGACCCGTACGAGGGGTCAATTGTAACACAAGGACTTCATGCACAAAAACTCAATTTGCACCATTCTGATGCGATGAAATATAAATTATTTTCTAGATTCTGATAGCTAATTAGACTAGAATGTTATAACCTAAGCGATTTCTACGTGGTGGCCTTAGATTCTGAGTTATGGGTCATTATTTGGAAACTGGTACTATTGCCCCCGGTCTACCCTACTGTGTAAATTTATGATAGTGCTTAGGTAAGAGCATAGCAATATGGCGACAGTTACGCTGGGTCAGTTCCATTTCTATTCGTGCTCACTGCCATCTATACGTATAAAAAGAAAGGTCTTGGCCGACTGACTGACAAATACTTTTATAGAGACTTGTCGCAGCGCTATGTCGATCGCTTCGTCGTAGCGTCACTGACGCAGAATCCGCTTTGCTCAGAATCTACCTACTTAGGAAATTCTATAGAATCGTGAGAAACATTAATGTGACTTCCAGATAAAAAACATGCACTACGAGTAGTCACGATTAACCAGGTCATGAATTGTTACGCTTCCTTTCACCGTCTAGTGCTTCCGAGGAGTCTGATAATAATAATAATAATAATATTCAAAGAGCCGACAACAATAGCTCGGATATATATCTCGCACGGAGTCCATTCACAACTCTAGAAGCGTCGCACTGAGATCAGTGATGAGGAAATACAAGAAGAAAAGCCATATGAAGATGATAAAAGTAATATCAGAATCAACCTTTTCATTTTCATTGTCATATTCAGAATGTGTATGCGTAGTTCCAGTTTGAAAGATATAATAGTTTTGGGTCCTATAGATTGCGCGGTTGTCAAACGAGACACAAAGTTGCAGGCAGCAGGTTGTGTAGTAGAATGTTATAAACTAGGCATACTTACAATGCGTTAGCGAACTACGTTATACTGCATTAGTTACAAATTTGCAACTATTTTTAAGATCATTGTAGCGGATAGAGGGTTAACTTTTCCAAAAGTGTTAATGGATCTTGATGAACTACGTTTATTTTATTGACTATATGTGGGCAGTAATGAAATTGTCAATTTAATGATCTTGGTAAAAATAAAAGTTCACTTCCATGCTGGTCTGGGAGCAAAGAAAAACGTAGAATGTACCAGTTGCTTCTCTTCCCGCGCTGATCGTAAAAGCTCAACGAGGAAATGGGCGAACATCATAGGAATCATGCTATAGGCGATGCGGCTAAGCAACCTATCACTATTTTGATTCCCCTTTCCACCTATACCCCACAGTCTTGATAAACGTGGCCTCTAGGTCTTGTTACCTTAGGCTCCGTCTGCCCCGTTAGGGATAAAGACGTGATTTGTATGTGGTAAAATTAAACATTATGTAGGTAGTAAATTACAAGGTTGCGAAACATTTTTGGTATAATTATGGTTAGACCAAGCCAATAATAAATGTTGAGTAATTTATTTTAAATATGAGTTTTTATGCATATTGCGAGGAGCATTTCCCGTCCCTGAACCAGCTAAGAAGTGCACGTATAGTATCACGATGCATCGGACGTGTGGAGACGAAGTGCATAAGCGCTGCGTACCTACAAGGGAAGCTGTGGATAGGTTTAAAAGGATGATAAGGATTAAGGATTTGCGTAATTTTAATAGTATTGCTATAAAAGTATGAAACTATTTTGATTTTCTTGTTTTGGCCTATTGTTACCTTGTAATATTCTGTATACCTTTTTCTGTTTTGGTTGTTATATGTGGTGTTCAATAAAGAGTTATTGTATTGTATTGTATTGTATCTCGGAAAAATGCTTGGTTCCACCGTATTATAGCTACAACAGAAATATACCCCGACAAAGTCGTTCGCAACTACTGGCACTTTCTTAATAAGTTTATACCTACGAGTTCATATAACCTGTTAAAATTAATGCGCATAACAAAACAAAGATCATTTTGAGCAGGAAATATTGGTGAGTTAATACTATCAATTTCGAAATATTAAGAAAAACTGGCGCGTCCATTTAGACGACAGAAAGAGATAAAAGCTTGCACAAAAAAGGGCTAATAATTAAATTGATATCAACAAAAAACTTCCAAATTTACTCACCCACTCCAATTTTGACCCGAGCAAAAAGGGGACCCGATCCATTTAAATTCAGTCCAAGACTCGATTTAAATATTCACACGTGCTCGCAAGCATTAAGAGTCGCCGTTTATCTCGAGTCCACTTTACCCCTTTACCTTTTAACGAGTTTTTTATGTCGCCCTGTTGGGACTCGTAGGGGCTTCAACTTGCAAAATATTTATATTGTTATGGCAATTACTCCCATCTTCATACGTAATGGCGAGGTCGAGAAATAGTAATTGAAATTTGGTTGCAATGTTAGCGTAATAAGCCGAGTTTTATTTTGTAAAAGGTGGCATTGTTACCCATTTTTCATAAAAGTTACGAAACTAATAAAAAAAACGTATTTTTTTTTAATCCGGCAAAAGCGAATGTCAGTGTTGTCGTGAAGTACCTACCTACGCGATCTTTAGTCAAATAGCAAGTTCCTAAACGAAGTAATAATGTCAACTGGCAACATTTATGACGGTAAGAATTGGCGGTTACATTTGAATTGATGTTTGTTGACAGTTCAAAGTTAAGAGAAAAGTGCTAGAAAAGGAGAAATAGGCTAAGATGGACGTGATTTGTGTCTGTGTATGTATGTGCAGACAAAAGTGGTAGATAAAGACAAACGAATATTAAGTTAACATAGATTTGACAGGCGTTTGTGAATAACTGTCAGTGTACGACCAGAGTGGACGCTCGAGCGGGCGTGGTAAAAAGTCTAACACAAGCTAAGTATGTCGACGTCTTGAGCGCACGTTGCATAGAGCCCTTTGCCGTTGAACGCTCGCTATTAGGTCGTACTTAGGTCTTTACGGTATGTATAAAATTAGCATCAGTATCGAAATGTTTATGCTTCCATCTCTGTTATTCATGATAAGATGACGAGAATGTTGAGTTTGCTAATTCATTGACGACCCTCGTATCTTTTTACCCAACAGCCCCAGAAAACGAGAGATCCTTATATTAAGTAAGTTAAATAGACTGCTGGTAACAATAAAATTGTTCATCTATTTCAGCTGCGGTGAAAATGAATATGTCAGTTTAGACAATGGCGGTCGAAATCGAAATCTTAGCCGTTACAAAACGCTGATGATGATCATATAGCCAAGCAGGTTTTGCAGTGGCACCCACCAGGAGTTAGGAAAAGAGGTAGTTCCACAATAACATGGCAGCGCCCTGCTGAAAAGAAATCAAATACCCTGGGCATGAGCTGGCTAGGGCTGGAGGTCGCTGCGCGAGATCGTCCCTAGTGGAAAAATATGCTGAGAGCCCTATGTCCCTGAGCAGATATTACAGGATAAGATGATGATGAAGATCTGTGTCATCAGGGGGTTATTACAATTACTAAATACGTGCTAAGTTCTATTCAGCGTAAGGGACAGAGCTATAATGGCTGCATAATTGTGTCCCTTACGCTGTATAGAACTTGGCACGCATTTAGCGATTATGGTAACTCCTATTCTTGTTATGTTCTTATCGAATCAGTCGGATATATTAATTCTATACGCGCCCTACCGAACGCCAGACGTGAATTGCGAGAGATACAAACAAACTTCTTCAATCGAAATAAAAATAAACTACACGAGTCCTCTGGAGGGTGTCAATTGTATGAATATTGCATGAGATTAGCCTGCACAGGTGTCAAAGGAGGCTTCTTATTTACGTATCGCTGAACTGACGGTAGTCTTGTTTGACTCAATTTGTATTGCAATTTTGCTATCAACAAACATTGCGATAGCGGAGACTAATCAGAAAAATATTTCAGCGTCGTTGGTTATGTCAGTGACCAAATTTTAAAAACTTCAGCTTACTAGCGTCTTTGTAAATTGCGAGAATTCTGATCAAACAGATTTTGAGTTACCTGGGGTCGAGTCAAAATAGAACCGTATCGTAGTAAACTATTTAATTCATCTTTGAATGATCTTAGCGAATGACTGAAATATCATTAAGACAAGGTTCCGTGGTGGCCCAGGTACCTACACTTATCGGTGACCTTGCTGATTTAGTTAGTTACGTTCTTTTTCATTTTAGATTAAAGCCGGTTTTGCAGCAAAGTAAAACTGGCATCCAATTAAACTTAAACACTTGTAATGTCAACTTAACATTCATTTCACCTTGACATTTGGTATTACCAGAGACAGACAAAACACACATCTTTGCACTAATGAAAGCGAATTTTAAGTCTGGTCTTGAATTCAGCTTATTTTTGTTTAATTACAGGCGGCTTGTAACTTATTTATCTAAGGTATAGCCTTATATTTCAACTGCTCATCGAAATGTTAACTCTTGAGGAGTTCTTTTGGGACTGCACCATCAGCTCTATTTTACAATACCTATTTAATTGTGTCAAGCACAAATTGTACATAAAACAAATTTAAAACGTTTATGCAATTTTATTAAAATTTCATATTGCGCTCCAAGCCAAATGTTCTTAAATTTTAAATCCATTTCGTTTGTAAGTTTGAAAGATATCTTCAAGTGTATATTATTGGACATTTAACATTAATTTGAAAAACAAAAAGAGTCTACGACTTCAATGAGTAGAATTAAACAATAAGCGGCTTATAAAAGATTATCCAATATCAGACTCGAGGAATGGCGTTTTTTTTTCTTCGCCATTTGCGTAATCGCTGGGCAAAGTGACATTGTGTAAATTCGTAATATAAGTCAAGATAGTAAAAGGTTGCGTCATCGACCAAAAAGCTTGAAATATCCTCCTTGTCATATCAAATTGATGTCTCTTAGGTCGCTGTAGCGAGAGATTCGGAAATGACGTGCTTCTATAGTTTTCCGCACGGAGGAATACTTTGCGCGTGGAAGTTTCTAGACGTCCCTGTCACACACATTATATAAAGTTTAGTAGGTAAAGGGCTCAGGCCTCAGAACAAATAGATAAGACGGAGTTAAGGAAGGCTGGTTTGAACTACGCCAATATTTGCCACCGTAATCTCTGAGAAACAAGTGGAAATTATCTACTTCAGTTTTTAAGCTGTACGGTTGGACAGGCTTGTGCCATTGTGTACAACTTAGTTCATGATATGTCATAGAAAATCATTTTGCACTACATCTGTAAGACCTTTTATGTATACTTATGTTTAAATTCTCGTTCTCGTTCAATATTTATGACTTTTTAACTTTGCCAAAAGCAGAGGAAATACAAGGTTTATATTAGCTTGTAACTTTTCATGAATAAGCTGGCCTATAATAAATTAAACAACCACAATTTGCACGCGGGTCTGGGTAAAGAAAAACCATAGAATGTACCAGTTGGTTATCTTCCCGCGCAGATGGTAAAAACCCATCGAGGGAATGGGCGAAAATCATAGGAATCATGTTAAATTCTGTTTACCTTTTTTTCTGTTTTGGTTGTTTATTTGTGGTATTTAATAAAGAGTTATTGTATTGTAGTGTATAGGTGATGCGGCTAGCAACCCATCACTATTTTGATTCCACTTTCCTTCTATACGCCCTCAGTGTCTTGCTAAACGTGGCCTGTAGGTCTTGTTAACTTAGACTCTGTCTACCGCATAAGGGATAAAGACGTGATTTGTGTATGTATGTACAATTTTCATTTTTGTTTCAAACTCCAATATTCCATAAACGGCTAGTGAAATGTAGTTAGAAACTGTCGCCATTCAACTAGATTTCTAATAAAAAACGTGCCTGAAAGCAAACACATCCTTTTGGGAACTACAGCATAATAACGTTACATGGGTAATGTGCTTTGTCTAAGAATGCATTATGGGTCCATTAATAAAGCGGAGGCTGCCTAATGTGATTATGCATCTCCAGAGTAAAGCTGTGACGCTGCACACTCGCTCACACGTGACTGCATTAAGAGCCTTTATTGTTACTGAGCTGGCAACGTCGCACAAATCACGTCTTTATCCCTCACGGGGTAGACAGAGCCTAAGTTAACAGGGACCTACAGGCCACATTTAGCAAGACTGAGCGTACGGGTGGAAAGGGGAATCAAATTAGTGATGGGTTGCTAGCCTCATCGCCTATAACATGATTCCTATTATTTCGCCCATTCCCTCGATGGGCTTTTACCATCTGCGCGGGTAGAGAAGCAACTGGTACATTCTATGTTTTTTCTTTGCTCCCAGACCAGCATGGAAGTATATACAATACAATACAACAATACAATAACTCTTTATTGAACACCACAACCAAAACAGAAAAAAGGTATACAGAATATTGTAACAATAGGCAGCCTTATCGCTACAGAGCGATCTCTACCAGGCAACCATAATGGACTGGAGAACAGAACAGATCCTACATACTTATATATATACACTTATGTATATACTTAGACGTTTTTAAAAAAAAGTCCTCTTGTACATTTTTTCTAGAATGCAAATATTTTGGGTGTTTCTTAGTCAGAATCGTTTACCTTATCGGTTCTCATACAAGAAAAAATGCGATGTAGCTTTACAGGATGTACGTACTTAGTAAACACGTATTTATCCCTCACGAGGTAGTCAGAGCCTGATGAAACAAAAGCTAAAAGCCGCGTTTAGCATGAATGTACTTAAGGCTTTGTTACCTTAGGCCCGGTCTACCCCGTAAGGGATAAAGACGTGATAAGTATGTATGTAAAAAAATTGTGAGGATTAAAAATAATCTCCCAAAAACCTGAATATTTTAAAATCTTCTGACGAAAGAGAAAGGCGTTGTTTAAATAAAACTTAACATTTTCCCGTCTTAAAAGTGGTTAGGTACATTTTTCAGATCCACAGCGAACTTTTTAAGAACTTTAAAGTGTTTAAGTAGACCCTCTTAATTCAAAATGAATTGCAATTAAAACTGACAAGTTTCTCACAAGACTAAACTTTAGACCGACATTAAAGTTGGAAACAACAGACCACACTGTTTCCTACTTTGTTATTTCAACAAGCGGAACGAAATGAAAGTTTCAGTGCTCAAATGGTGTAACATTATGTTTCGTGTACTTTGTCAACAGCTACGTCGGGTCGGAGAATCAAATAGCAAAGATTATACACACACACACACACACACACTCACACACACACACACACACACACACACACACACACTCACACACACACACACACACACACATACACACACAAATCACGTCTTTATCCCTTACGGGGTAGACAGAGTGTAAGGTAACAAGGCCCACAGGCCACATTTAGCAAGACTGAACGTACGGGTGGAAAGGGGAATCAAATTAGTGATGGGTTGCCAGCCGCCAGCCACATCGCCCATAACATAATTCCTATGATCTTCGCCCATTCCCTCGATGGCCTTTTCCTATCTGCGCGGGAAGATAAGCATCTGGTACATTCTATGTTTTTTCTTTGCTCCCAGACCAGCATGGAAGTGGAAGTGAAAGCAAAGTTTAGGTATAAAATAATACAAGAGTAATTATCTACTTACAGATTTATCAGTTTACCTACCGCACATTTATACTTACTGATAGTAAGTGAGCAACACTCATGCAACATTAAAGGATTGCAAATGCGTTGCAATAGAAAGCTCTTAGATAAAATAAAAGACTAGCTGTTGCCCGTAACTTCGTCTGCATAGAATTCGTTTATCGCTATCCCGCAGAAATCACGCAATTTTCCGGGATAAAAAGTAGCCTATGTGTTATTCCAGACTAAAATCTATCTATGTTCCAAATTTCATCCAAATCTGTCCAGCCGTTCTGAGGTGAAAGAGTAACAAACATCCATACATCCATACCTACACACAAACTTTCGCGTTTATAATATTGTCTTCGCGGACACAACGGGGTTCAATAGAAAACCCCAAATAATTAAATACTATTTAATGGGAACTTCAGGATGAATTTAATACAATATGTGCTTGAGTCGCGGAGGTGTCGGTAAGAGTGATTTACGATTTGGACAGTCACTTAGAATAGAACAAAGCGCCTAAGACATTTTCTATACGCAATAATCTTCATATGTGTTGCATGGTTTGTTGTTGCTGCTGTCAGGCTGTTGCGCTTGAACAAATATTAATAGGATTAATAGGATAACGTTTAACGTTTAACTTATATTTTATATCGCTCTAAATAATGTCGCTTATGCGCTGGGTGGGTTCTCACAGTGATAAATTCCCAACACTATATTAACAACGGTTGACCAGTGGACCGAGAGACAGAGATATAATGTATGCAAATAGAGACTGGACGGTATGTACTCGGATGTAAACTAGACTAAGATCGAGGGTGACATTACAATGATAGATATGCGATGAGATTTGTAGATTTATCAACCTCATTTAATAATGGTAAGGATTCCATGCCAATCTGGGAGCAAAGAAAAATCTAGAATGTACTAGTTGCTTCTCTTCCCGGGCAGATAAATAAAAATAAATAAAATAAAATAAAAAACATTTATTACCAAAACATAAGCAGATAGAAGTTAAGTTGACAACAGATTCAAGACTAAAGAAGAAAAAAAAACAAAAGAGACACACTGCGGGCTATGTTCCGGCAACGGGTACCAGTCTCAGCGTGTGCGGGGTTACATATATGGGTATGATGGTAAAAGCCCATCGAGGGAATGGGTGAAAATAGGAATTATGTTTATAGGCGATGCGGCTATAGCAACTCATCACTATTTGGAATCCCCTTTCCACCTATACGCCCACAGTCAGGCTCAATGTAGCCTTTACGTCTTGTTACCCTCTACCTACCCCGTAAGGGATAAAGACGCGGTTTATGTATGAAAGGATGGAGTAAAATTAAAAATGCTGACTAATTGTACTGGCATATAGCTAAATATCTAGGTGTGTTAGTTACGTTACTAGTTATTTATATTTTCAGTATTTAAGGAGCGACCACACCGCCGCGTTTACGCAGTGACGTGTCGTAGGCGTCACGTTTTCTCACCCTTTTTTCATGCATGTTGTTGCGTAAACGCACCGTCAACGTCTTTTACGCACCAGTATAGTCGCAACTTTAAGCCATTAATAATATGCTTTATTCCATCTTATGCCTGTAATGTGATTTGCAATAAATTATTTTGATTTTGACTTTGATTTTGATTTTGATTTTGAATAATTAAGGCGCTCACAGCCTCACATTCTTCAAAAGATAGGTACTGAATTTTTGTACATGAAAAAGTCTTTGTCTCCCCGGACCTAGTGCTTTATCAATTATATTAATGTACACAACGAAACCCTGCGATATGAAGATCTGGCGTTCTGCAACTAAAAACTTGAATATTACAAGTTTCACAATATCATCACGGTTTCATTACTGGCGTTGTTAAAATTTTAAAGTTAGTTAACCTATTAGTTCCACAGTCACTATGGTATAACATTTCACTAGAATAACTAAAGTTACACGCTATTAAACTTCATTAATTTCTGCAACAAAGACCGCTAACAAACTTTTGTGAGTTATTTTCAATAAACCAATCTGCCTTTAATGCAGCTACTTTTCAAACTTACTTAAGATCTTCCACAAAATTTACTACATAATTTGATTTTTGCTGAAAAGATTCCCCACAATACTCCAGCTTATTATTGAATTCTTATTCAAAGCCTGGCTCTATTATTTGCGTTTTTCACAAGAAAGGTCTTTCTGAAGAAACTTTTCAATGGCGACCAGCGTGTTTAATGTAAAGTTAATGATCCGGAAAAACATTTGGAAAGGCAATTTATTCGATTTAAAAATCAGCATATTGGCTTTTATACAGTTTTTATTATGCACTGAATCCTATATCATTCCGAATCTAAATAGAGTCGTCTGTTTTTCAAAATTCTAGAAGTTATTTCTCCTGCAAACATGCTGAGTGAGGCTTTTTTGGCACTTTCGGCACATCGTTTTATTTTTGTAATGTTTTTTAATTTCTTTATGACATGTGTCGTTTTGCGTCAATAAACGTTTTTTTCTTTCTTTAAAACCACCTACCAATAAAACTACCTGTAATCGACAACTTAGCCACCTATATCTACCCAAGCCCAACAAATCCATTTTACTATCCAAGATCCTCATGCCAGAACTTTTCACCTACTTTTGTGACAATTCCTAAAATCCCCAATTTACTGGAATCCCCAAATAAAGGGGGCACAATTTGTGACTCATTTCCTGTCAAGGCTTGCCTATTTGCAGCGAATGTCGGAAGAACAGAACAAAATCTTCCATTTCGTTTCCGTCTTATTGTGATTGTTTTGGCGTGTTTGTAGTTTATTTTTGGACTTTTGGCACTTGCTTTCAATCTGAATATATTTCAGTACGTACTTACCTACTTTTTCTGATGAAAACCTATTTGGTCAAATAAAACAACTGTTTCGATAAGAAAACGCAAGACTTACTTTTGTGCTTATTTTTTTTAATCTTATCAAACAATATGCTGTTTAAATTTGAATGCAATTACCAATCACTTTATTTTTGGATACAACATTTAGTTACGTCTAGTATTGTTTTAATTTCAGTTCCCGTTACTTTTAATAAATTCCATTGTATACCAATTCCATGCTGGTCTGGGAGCAAAGGAAAAACATGGAATGTACCAGTTGCTTCTCTTCCCGCGCAGATGGTAAAATCCCATCTAGGGAATGGGCGAAAATCTTAAGGATCATGTTATAGGTGATGTGGCTAACAACCCATCACTGTTTTGATTCCCCTTTTCATCCATACTTCCACAATCATGCTAAACGTGATCTTTAGGTCGCGTTACCTTAGGCTCTGTCTACCCCGTAAGGGATAAAGACGTGAAAAATAAAAATTAACAAAGTCATCTCAATTTGAAGTTTTGAGACGATGTAGAAAATCAATATCAGTACAATACTTACTCCTAATTGATTTAATTTGCCAAGATTTGTTCATATTAACGTGACAGAATATTTCAAACAATTTGACCAAACCATCTACGGAAAGGCTAGCTTAATTCAACATTGATTGCAGATCTGATTAACACCAAAACACGACAATTCACTATAAAATGTAACAGAACAAATGCAAGTTTTTAAACTTTTCACACATAATCGCTACCATTTTCAGAACATAAATAACACCCATTAATTCACCCGTGAACAAGTGACCACGGCCACTGCAGTATGACCGAAAAATCGAAATATCAGCAGTGATCAGGTCCCGGCAGCTATAGCGTTTGAGAGAACAGGTGCAATTATAAAATTGAATGTACAGTCAATCCGTACCGAAGCTTGTATGTTTATTCAATTTATCCGAGTTTATCTTAATTGGAATTCAGTCGTTAATTTTGCGGAAGCCAGAGATCGGTTTACTCGTATGTTGCTGTTCCGTAATATTCGATTAAAATGACAAATCTGACACGTGTTTTAGCATTCGTGTTTATATGTGAGTGGAATTAAAGCTTAAAATTTGTTGTAATTTAATAAGAAATGAATCAAGAATTTTTACTTCTTGATTTTTTGTTTACTTTTACGGTTTTACCGTTAGAAATTAAATTTTTAAACGACACTGAAAATTAGAACATAGAAAAATCCGAAAAGTAAAGATATGGCCGGGAATCGAACCCGGATCCTCGTCATTCCGTGACGCGTGCTATAACCCTATACCACCCATTGCAGGTAGGTAGGCAAAGTAAAGTTATTCAACTGTGAGGAGTGTCACATAGACATTACATTATTACTTAGGCCATTTCACAATTCTGTTTTTACTACAAGTTGTTATTTATTTAACTTGCAATGTGCGTTTGTGTTATTATTTTAGGTCAAATCTTGTGAGCTGAATTTGACCAACTTCCACTTTTGTATATATCTAGAGAGGGCAGTTTCTGTACGAACACAATAAAAATGTGCAACTCATTTTCTAAAATGGTTGGCCTTATTTAGATACTTTTTTTTATAAAACGTCACTAATTAATTCAGCAACAACATTCAGGAACATTTTTCCAAGCAACCTGAATTTTACTTACTTAAATTTTCAACTAACTTTGGCTTAGTGCTTTGTTAAAACCTAAGTGATTATGACATGTCATTTACATTCGTTGCCGATTTCATAAAAAAAATTAAACACCCTTTTACAGCAATTGCTCCTTCGTACAGTTCACCGTGTGATATGAAATGTCCTCAAGAAGATGAGGTTATTTGCACATTTGATCCTATTGGTAAATCGTACCGGATGTTAGCAGGACGATGTGCTATGTCAAGGCATATCGCTTGTAATAAAGTTGGTAAGTATTTTATTTAAAAAGTGATTCAAGAGTGTAGGCGACGCACCTATTTAGGCAGCCACCTTTTCATTAAACTATTACATTTTGGCACTGGCCACAAATAAAGTTAATTGCACGCAGCGCTAAAAGAAAACAAAAACAAAAGATAGTCGTGTCATTGCTCTTGTCAGCGCTGCGTGTTGAATTTTTACTATACTTCAAATTGTTTTATTTATTAGTTTCTACAGTCTACAAAGAGGAAGGTTTATAGGTATGAAAAATTCTACGCAGACGAAGTCGCGGGCAGAAGCTTGTATCATATAAAATACAAAGTGAAATGAAATAATTTACATTGCTTTAGACATCGTAAAAAAGTGGTCTCAATTTAAATAGAATTTGAAAATCGTGTTCCTAATTTTGTTTATAAATCTGCGAGAATATTTCGTTACTGGAATCCTTATTTTTTTAATAACTGTAAAATAATACTTATTTCTTATTTCATCTCCAAATTATTTTGCAGAGAACGATTGTAAACAGCTCTAAATGTGAAATAATTACTCTAAATAGTCCAAGGCTATTTGTGTAAACATAATACTAAGGTTCAGGCCTCCAAGCTAATATTATGTTTTTTACAGCAACTTAATTATGACATTAATTAGATTTTCATACATAATTCTCACTTTGGTAGCCTTAAAAGGGTTTAATTATGCAATTTTAATCCGCTGAGGTGAAATTTGCATGGCATTAGGCAGATTAATTTTGACTTCAAGTTTGTTGGAGTTTGTTGAAATAATGACACCACTTGGTTAATAACAGTTTTTTTTAATCTTCTAAAATTGTTCCTGTTTAACGTGTATTTTTTTCAGAATGTCTTAGAAACTTGAGTTGAGATCTCCATAGACTTGAAACTGATTCACAGCAGCTTGATTCCTGATAAGGAAAAAGATTTTTAAAATACCCCTGTATAAAACGTTTTGAAAGAGAATAAAATGGATAATTCTTTACTTCCCCACTCGTATTCAGTTACTACCAAAAATTTAACGCAAAAATTTGATCCTCCCGCTGTCTGATCTGGAGATCAGGCCATCCGTACGATTGTTTTCCACCAACATTGAACTATAGAATTTATCCTCCAGAAATCATTGAAACTCCTCTATCATATTGCATAAAGAACGACGCGAAAAAAACGCGGAAGATGTACGGAGAAGGGGAGTCATGTCCTGTGTTCTGTCCCATGCACTACCGACCGGTATGTGGTGCGTCCAAGATAAGGGATTACGTGTACAGAACCTTCACTAATGGGTGTCAACTGGACATGCTGAATTGCCGAGGAGATGACGAGGTGTCAGGTAAATACGTTTAGACATTTAGTATATCAAAGTTACCGACATAGCTCAAAGAATTAGCAAGCTGAAGTGGCAGTGGGCCGGCCATATTTCGCGAAGAACCGACAACCGCAGGGGTAAACGTGTTCTTGAGTGGAGACCGCGACTTGGCAGACGTAGTGTAGGACGCCCTCCGGCCAGGTGGGATGACGATCTGCGAAAGACTGCAGGCAGATGCTGGATGCGTCAAGCTAAAGACAGGGCGCTATGGCGCTCATTAGGGGAAGCCTATGTCCAGCAGTGGACTAACATAGGCTGATGATGATGATGATGATGATTTAGTATACATTTGGCATGCGTTGACGAACGCATTGGACGATGGATAAATATGTAAAAGTAAACAGATATTTATCCCCGTCTTGTTCTATCATATGATTGCGTTCAACTGCCAGCAATTACCATAGATACGTGTGGACCGGGCATTACAATATAAGATGGTACATGAATACATTTACCACCACCAAAACCGTACCACGTAGCACCGTAGAACTCTGTCGCAATTGACAGGCCGCCGTCACTCAAACTCGAGTGAAATGTCACCTTATTGCGATAGGGTTCTGCGGTGGTACTTGGATACATTTCCCTTAATTTACCTAAGCGATTGAGCTTCATTTAGAATCTTTAGAGTTTATTTTTATGGAAAGCAGTGCCATCTGTTATTAAGTAGCATTTTTTACTGAAACTAGTACCCAAATATTTTATGAGATGGCTTTTTATGGGATTAGCAGTAGAATACTTTATGTTTGATTCTTACAGTTTGATTCTTCTGATGCTTGATGACCTGTTATCAGAGATATAACGAGCTTTTTTCTTCAATATACTTGCTAAGACAGAAATACTTGAAATTAAAACAGCGCCTTGCACGGAGAAACTAGCAAATGTACCGTAAAATGTGATTACCTTGTTGATTTACGAGTAATTAGCTCAAAATACACTGAACTTGGCAATCTCACAATTCCCAAAGGAGATCTTAAGTTCGTACTAACTTATGCTTGGCCTCAGTTGGTTCTTACCAAATGGTGAACGATTTAAACTTTATTGCCTCCTGGGCGATTCCTAGACTATCTAACCAAGAAGCATTCGAACGGGCAGAGTAAACGAAAACCTTAAAACGTTCTTTATAGCCAGGTGATTCACTAGAAACTAGGTGCTATATATCTTGACAAGCTGGTCTAAAGTGTTGAAGACATACATTAACTAGCTTATATTCGAGGCTTCACTCGTGTAGCTCAGACTATTTAGGTTTATTGCACTGATTATTTATCAATGAAAAGGCTTTTTAAACGTAAAAATTATTTTTAATTGGTTAGTGTACAAAGAGCAAGAGCACGGTAAAAGTAAGAAGAAGGAAGAGGGCGCTAGTGTTGCCGCTCTTACGTTTTGTTGATGTTGCCAACAACTCGTGTCGCAAAATTTCATCTCCCGTGAGGATTTCGCAAAACGTATGGGGCTCAAAGTCAAGGTTATTCTCTTAATGACTTAAGACACCTATCTTTATCTCCAGCCTATTTATAAGTCCCGCTGTTAGGCAAAGGCCACTTCTGAAGAATGAGAGGAGTTAGAAGCAATTTCTACGCAAACATAATTCAGATTGTGAAATTCACACTTCGACAAAGGTTATGAAAAGAAGTAGGTATGTCAAATTGCATCATTCATGAATTTCTATATTTCTCAATTCCGTACCTACTCGTATACTCAAAAATTTATCAAGTGTCAAAACATGAAAGAAAATAAAGAAGCATTGCATTTCATGCGCGGAAACTTTACCGCGCCAATATACTAAGGCACGGGTGGATTTAGTCCAGCAAACAGCTGATTTCCCCGGGGCACTAGATTTCTCCCCATGAGTGCTAATAAACACTGTATTTTCATAGTATCAGGCAACGAATCAATTATTCTTTCATGTGAAGCTTGCGCGTTTATCATATTCGGAACAGGGAAATATTTGCTATTCTTTCAGTATCTGACACGTCTGAAGATATTCTTTTTGTGTATATTTTTCGGAGATCGGGAATAAATTGCAAATTGAATTGGGATTGAATAGTTGTATTTTTGGAACTATTATGTACTAGCTGTTGCCCGCGACTTCGTCGGCGAATTATTCGTTTAACGCTATCCCGAGGGAACTACGAAATCTTCTGGGATAAAAAGTGGTTGCCTTTGTGTTTTTCCAGACCATAATTTAATCTAGATCTGTTCAACCGTTCTGGCGTGAAAGAGTAACAAACATCCATGCATCCTCACAATCTTTTACATTTATAATATTAGTAGGATTTCTAAAACTTCTTCTCTGAAGCTTTACATACATGATGGCCCTTCCCGTGTAACGCATGAGTATTCAATCTTAAACTGTGTCGAGATAATGTTCATAAATCAATGGTATTTTAACTTGACACCTGTTGTCGAGCAGCGTAACTAATTCCTAAGTTTTAAGTTGAGTTCAGCTACTCGCCGTCAGATGGCAGCAGGTTAAATACAATACCAATGTAGAAATTATGTCGTTATTCAACAATATTTTACTTTTTATAAAATTGAGTGTACAGCCCGTAATTCGTTACTCTAGAAATTTCAAACCAAGAGAGTGTAGCCTATTTTTGACTACGAGATCTATACCTAAACTGGACATTAGTATTCACAATACTATGCTACATTAATACATGTGACTATGTTAGTCCTACTAATAATAATATTATAAACGCGAAAGTTTGTAAATATGGATGGATCGATGTTTGTTACTCTTTCACGTCTGAACGGCTGGACGGATCTGGATGAAATTTGGAACATAGATAGATTGTAGTCTGGAATAACACATAAGCTACTTTTTACCTCGGAAAACTGCGTAAAATTGCGTAATTCCTGCGGGATAGCGATAAACGAATTCTATGCAGACGAAGTTGCGGGTAACATTATAATAGTACGGAGACGTTAAATCGTTTTGTGCAACGGAAACCGGCAAGCAATTACTTACTGTTCTGCTTTAATTCTCTAGTGTCGCACGCCCGGCTGGCCGAATAAACTATTCTATGAGAGTGCAGCGAGCACTATGATATATTGCTGTTCCATAATATTGTTTTCTATTTCAGTTTCTTTTAAAATGCTTTAGTTCTGTGTCAAGTAAAGGTTCCTGTTTCGTGTATAACTCGTAATTTATAGGGTAGAGGTAAGCAATGAAATTAGTAATGACATTTCCTTTGCGGGTGGTAAGATTTCGTGCAAGGTCTTACTCACTCCGCCAAGCAACGTGGTTGCGTTACTGTGTTCGAAAATGGAGGGTAAGAGACCTGATGAAATTATTGGCACATGAGCACTATCTTAGCCCTCTATGCTAGCAACGCTGCATTCCTTGAGTGGTTGCGGGTGGCTTACAATCGGGTGAACACATTCTTGTTTGCCTTCCTTGTTTTTTTTTATATGAATAGGAAGTCAAACGAGCATGTGGGTCACCTGATGGTAAGTGATCACCACTGCCCATAGACACCCGCAACCCCGGAGGGATTGCAGATGCGTTGCTAACCTAGAGGACTAAGATGAAATGCCTCTTGTGCCCGTAATTACCCCGGCTGTCTTACTTGTTTGTGAAAAAGTTTTGTTTTCAAAAATGTTTCAAGACAGTTTTTATTTTTCAGGATACGTCGAGGTGCCTTTATCGTTTTGTCCGAATCATTATATGAAGAATATTTATAAGGACCAAGTAGTGGCAGCAAATCTACCGGAATATCGGGATTATGACCACTAATAAAGACTTGAAGACACAATTTTGCACATAACTGTTATTTTATGAAACAAAGAAAAAACATATAATGTACCAGTTGCTTCTCTTACTGCGCAGATGGTAACAGCCCATTGAGGGAATGGGCGAAAATCATGGAATCATGTTATAGGCGATGCAACTGGCAACCCATCACTATTTTGATTCCATATTCCATCTATACGCCAACAATCTTGCTAACGTAGCCTGTAGGTCTTGTCATCTTGGGCTCTGTGTACCCCGTAAGGGATAAAAACGTGACTTGTGTATGTATGTTATTACATGAGCCGCCTGAGCAGTTACAATCAGTATCCAACATTATATGTATGAGTATCTGTGTATACAAACTGTTTCCCCTACAACTATCACGGTTTGTATCTCTACAAGCATGTAAGTAAGTAAGTAAGTAAGTAAGTAAATGCTTTATTGTACAAATATAGAGAAGTAGAGACAAATCACAAAAAATACCTTAAATATATGCACAAAGGCGAACTTATCCCTATAAGGGATCTCTACCAGTTAACCTTTGAGTAAATGAGAGGAGCATTAAGCGAGAGACCGACAAAGAGTGAGTTTAAAATATCCAAATAGTGAAAGCCACAATAGAGCGTACATCTCAAAATACAACAAACAATTCATAAATAAACTACTAAATATCATTAAACACGTGCATACATACACATTATATACCTACAATATGAGTACACACATACAATATTTAAGGAGAAGGTGCGAGCCACATCTTCTTCAAGCCCTCCTTGAATGACGCCACAGAGGTAGATTGCCTGATGCATGTATGTAAGATCTGTTGTCAGTTCCAAACCATTTTGTCGAATTGAAATTTGGGATAGCATACATAATTAGATTCGATGTCAATATAGCACAGCAGTTACCGAAAATTGTATTATGTAAGTCAGTATTACCGAAAATTGTAACAAAAACATTTCATAAACACGTTTGTGTGTGCAAGTGCCGATCGATATAATATAAGCAGTGCAAGATTCAAGTTACTTCAAGAGTGGCAACGGCTTTGAATTTTAATGGTCATTGATAAATTGGAGGAAGTCACGGTCGGGTGATCAAGTCGCCCAGGGGGCCGATTTATGAAGGCGCGTCTGCAAAAATATCGCTCGATAGAGATAAAAATCCAAGCAACCTTCCTCTGGACCTGTGAAATTAGAGGTTCCGATTCGTATGCCGGTGGGGACACTTATTTGTCTGATGAGTATGAATGTTTGTACATGAGTTATATATGTATGTACTAGCTTCTGCCCGCGACTGCGTCTGCGTAAAATTATACTATACTAGCTGACCCGGCGAACTTTGTTCCGCCTTAAATTTGAAAAATTCCAGTGGTTTGGGCTGTGCTATCCCGCGGGAACTATGCAATTTTCCGGGATAAAAACTATCCTATGTCCTTTCCCGGGACTAACTATCTGTATACCAAATTTCAACTAAATCGGCCCAGCGGTTTAAGCGTGAAAAGGTAACAGACAGACAGACAGACAGACAGAGTTACTTTCGCATTTATAATATTAGTAAGGATTCCTCTTGAATCACTCTACCTATTTCAGATCTGGATGAAATTTGGAACATAGATAGATTATAGTCGGGAATAACACATAGGCTACTTTTTACTTCGGAAAATTGCGTAATTTGTTTTGCGTAATTGCGGAATTATATGCAGACGAAGTTGCGGGCAACAGCTAGTTATTTTCATATTTCCAATAACCCACATACTCCAGGTACCTAAGTGATTTCTACTTAGAAATAAAATAATAAACTTAGAACAAACGTAGAACTTATCCGCTGGAAGAGAAAGAACAACATGATATTTTAAGTGCCTCTTCACCCAAGTTGGAGACTGCATCTCTTTAAAACACAGTATTTCACTTAACCAAGACTTGAGATTGTAACGGAATAGTCTTCAATCTTCTCGAAAGGGTTGATGGTTCCCTCGTGAAGTATCATACTGAAACCAAGTATACGAAGCGAAGGTAATACTCACACCTACAGTTTCTCCAATCGTTATATCAATTTGGGTATTTTAAGGGTTTCGTGTTTCAAATGGAAAAAAGGAAACCGTTCAGAATCACTTTGAACCCTTTTTGAGTGCGTGCAAGTATCGAGATGTTATTAATACGAAAACACTAATGGCTAGTCTCGTCCAACATGCCCCCATTGAAATTTATACGTGATCAAAATACAGCGCCCACGGTAACAAGAGCTAAAGGCCACGTTTAGGAGGATTGTGGGCGTGGGTGGAAAGGGGAATCAAAATGGCGATAGGTTATAGCATAGCCTGTAACATGATTCCTAAAATTTTCGCCCATTCCTTTGATGAGCTTTAACGATCTGCGTGGGAAGAGAAGTCGGTAGATTATGTTTTTTTTGCTCCCAGACCAGCATTATGGAAGAATATTATTTGTGAGCTAAATAACAAAGACAAATGACAAACACATATATAAACTGATCGCGTCTTTATCCCTTACCTTACTGGCAGAGCCTAGGGTAACAAAATCAAAAGGCCACGTTAAGCATAATTGTGTTTTTGATTATAATGATAGGCAAAAAAGAGTGACCGAAAATCTTAGGAATCGTGTTATAGGTGATGCGGCTGGCAAACCATCACTATTTTGATTCCCCTTTCCACCTATACGCCCAGAATCTTGCTAAACGTGGCCTTTAAGTCTTGTCACCTTAGACTCTGTCTACCCCGTAAGGGATAAAGACGTGATTTATGTATGTATGTATGTATAGGCAAACGAGCAAGCGGGTGACCTGACGGAAACCGCTGCCCCATCACCTATAGAATGAATCCTAAGATTATCACCCATGCCAAATGACAAAGTAACAGATAAAGATGACGGATATTAAACCGACAGAATATTAACCAATACATACATACATACATAAATCACGCCTTTATCCCTTACGGGGTAGACAGAGCCTAAGGTAACAAGACCTAAAGACCACGTTTAGCATGATTGTGGGCGTATGGATGGAAAGGGGAATCCGAACAGTGATGGGTTGCTAGCCACATCGCCTATATAACATGATCCCTAAGATGCGCTCAATCCCTCGATGGCCTTTTACCATCTGCGCGGGAAGAGATGCAACTGGTACATTCTATGTTTTTTCTTTGCTCCCAGAGCAACCTCTATGTATAATGGTGTATGTATGGCTATAATTTACATCTCTTAATGAAGTGTAACGTTAACTTTAATCGGGATATTGAGTTGACGGCAACCAATCATCGACTACTCTATATTCCGAATTGTTTATCGATGTCATTACGAACATGATTGTTATAGTGTTTCTTGTAATTAAGTATGACTTAAACACTTAATCTAACCAAACATGAGCTTGAAAACGTGTCAACATAGCCACGTTTGTAGACATTGCAGTTTTGGAACGGTAGACATTTATTTTGAATATAAGGGGGCACGTAAAACGATAAATACTTTCAGAAAATTAGAAAACTAAACCAAGAAACGTTACAGGGAAAGGTAAAAATATGGATAAAAACTTAAACTAGTGATCAAAAATAAGTTTTTATCAAAACATTAATTTAATCAATTCGTTAAGCAATCCACATACATACATACATCATGTCTTTATCCCTTACGGGGTAGACAGAGCCTAAGGTAGCAAGACCTAAATGCCACATTTAGCATGATTGTGGGCGTATAGGTGGAAAGGAGAAATAATATTACAATATCATAGTCCCAGACTTAAAATATTCCGCGGTAGCTGGTTTAAACATATGAAATAGCTTCATGATCTACTTAACAGGGAACAGTACAACCTTACACCTTATCTCATTATTCATCATTCTTATAACACACAAAGAACAGACACGTATCACAGTATATATATAAGCTAAAGCAGTAAGGAAACTACGAACAAAACGGCCGAAACGAACGCATACATAGACGCGCGCTTCTACAAGGCCGCTAAACGGATCTCGCGGTGCCGTCAGTCGCGACTGCCGCGTTTTCGTGATACAAATGCCAAGAGCGTATTGCGCCGTGTTTCCATGTTTATTTAAGAAAGCTATTCATTCGGATGAGAATTTTTCGTACCATAAAATTTAATAATAGAACTTTCCGAACGTATTTTTCAGTAAGTAATATACAATAATACTTGCCTACCGATGAATAAAAAAATCTTAAACTGTTGAAGTTTTTTTTAAATATCCTATTTTATTTATAAACGAGTTAATTAATTTGATTATTTATTTATTATACAACCCAAATAAACGTTTGTTTCTTTTTTACGGAAATTAAGGGTGCCAACCCTAATACTCTTAATTAAGTGTAGCTAGTTACTTTAAAACAGGCCTTACAAGCTGAGATAGCGGTAACTAAACAAAAAGGTTCTCAATTTTACAAAAATTAAATCGACAACCCTAACGCTCTATCGGAGCGTAGGTATTTATTTCAAAAAAAAAGATTAGTTTCCATACTGGTATATTTATTTACTGTGCACGTATCTTCGACACAACGGACCTGTTTGTCATTCTTACAGGAAACATAATTCGATTCCGGACTTTCTGGATCGTAGCCAATATCAAACCAATCTCTTTTGTTTGTCAATATCACTTGGAAATGCAGAAAAAATTGGCCCAACTGTCTATGGTGCCGGCGGACTAATAATATTTTTTATTTTTTTATTTTTTAACACAAAGCTATATATTACCGGCTTTACTTTTTAACCGACTTCAGTAGAAGATTTTCACTATGACCTGTATGTATATATTTGGAGGGGGTTTCACCATTGAATTAGCACATTTATCAGGGGCCCGATTTTTGAAAGTACATTACTCGAAAGTACCACTCGCAAGTGGTACCTATAAATCTGTTTACATCTTCAAAACTGCAGCTCTAATCAAATTTTTGACTAGGTCACAAGATTAATGAGAGCCGTAAGTATCTTTTAAGCTATTCGTATTTAAAATTCAGCACAATTTTTTACCACTTTCGAGTGGTATTTTCACACAATACCTAATGCTTTCAAAAATCGGGCCCCAGGGAAGGTTATTGTTGAATGTGCTTCCATTGTAACTTAAATAATATTTATGTACTCCAAATTCTTAGTAAACTTCTAGAATTGGGTCTAATTTCCCAAGCAACGATACAAGATTAATTTTATTACAAAAACACAGACACAATAAGACACGCTAGCAAAAGCTTTAAAATGCGGCCAAGTACGAGTGAGAATCGTACGCGAAGACTTTTCGTACATCTGTAAAATACAGTTTCTTTCATTACAGCCGGAAACAAATAAAATTAGAAACACAAACAAAATGTCCCTGCTTGCTATTCATTCTATTTAAATTCAAACGAGGACTAATTCTGGAGTTTTAAGGTTTGTTTTTCTTTTTTCAGTAAAACCCTTTTGCAGTCGAGTTTTTTATATTCATACATACATATACAGATATCACGTCTTTATCTCTTACGGGTAGAGCGTAAGGTAACAAAACCTTAAGGCCACGATTAGCGTGATTGTGGGCGTATAAGGTGGAAAGGGAAATCAACATAGTGGTGGGTTGCTAGCCGCATCGCCTATAACATGATTCCTAAGATTTTTTATATTCATCAACATTAAAATGACATAACAATTTTATACCCTGAGCTGCAGTGATGCTATATCCAAATTCTAGTTTGTAATTAAGCATAATAGGATCAATTTTGCTGATAGATATGGGCATCTGACTTTCTAAAGATAAACTAACATGTAGTTTATCTTTGGTAGCTAAATAATCGGCGTAGCTACCGAAAGAGTAATTAAAATATGTAATTATGCCTAAGCAAAGTTTTTATTGGAATCTCTGTTGTAACTTTACACATCAAAATGTGTAAAAAAAAAATGTATGTAATGTATGTATGTCTTGCATAATTATTATTTATCATTTTGTTACAAAAGCAAAGTCAGCTTTTTAAAGTAGGTAAAACTTTCTTACTACTAAAACATAGGAGAAAATTAAACAACCTGTCGTAAAGTCGCCAATATTACATCGCCCTAACTTCCTAAAACAAAAAATGAAACGTCTTGACCCTCGCTTCCTTGCACTCTTAATACTAAACTTTTGATTAGCCAAGTTAACGATTTTTTTACGACTGTGAACTCGTGACAATAAAATAAGTTTTTATTATTATAATTATATAAGCTTATATTTGTGTCCCACTGCTGGGCGAAGGCTTCCTGCCTATGACCGTCCGATGGTTAGTTAAGATTTTATTAAAAATAACAAATAGGCCTTTAAACAAATTATATGCATGTGTATTTTATTGAAAAAGAAAAAGAAAACAATAAAAAACAGTCAAAACTTGAAAATAACTTAAACCTAGCTAAAACTATTAATAAATATTATTAAAACTATTATTATTGTGGTAGAGATCGCTATTAAGCGATAAGACCGCCTATTGTCTACTTTGTTCTTTGTTTCTGTATTGTTTTTGTACTTTGTGGTGTTCAATAAAGAATATTAGTATTGTATTGTATTGTAAATTAAATATATTCTGTGAACCAGCAGGAGCAAAGAACTCGTAGAAGGGCCCAGTATACATTTTAATACGTCTATCTATCTATCTATCTACAGCCATTATCCGTCCACTGCTGGACGTAGGCCTCCTTCATATCGCGCCAGCTTTCGCGATCCTGGGCTTCCCTCATCCAGCCACTGCCAGCTGTCCTCCTAAGGTCATCCGTCCAACGCGTCGCAGGGCGTCCCACACTACGCTTAATACGTACCTGTATAAAATTCCAAGCTCACTGAAACAACAATATCGTCATACATTTCTAGTCTACAAACTTCAATTTTTACACCACATTCTATTTTCATTTTCAAACAAATCGAGCTTCTTCAAACAAAGGTACTAATATTACGTTTCCTTGATTCCTTGTATATCTGCCCTTTAATCGGAAATAACAAGGTATATTCTGTTTGAACTGAGCTTTGTCAACAAATATAGAACGCGTCGTTGTGATTCCCATGTTGATGTACCTACAATAGAAACAGGACGGTCTTTTACAACATGCACGTGAAAATTCATTGTTTATCCAGACACACTAAGGAGATTGTGTCTAAGAAATGATTATGAATAAGATCTTATTCAGAGAACTTTCTTGACAAATGAAAAATATTAAAGGCTGCTGGTACTTTTACAAATAAAGATTAAATATGATTGTATAATTTTGCCATTATTTTAATTCGGTGTGTAAACCCACCACGAGCAAAGAATTAAACTAGACTTATGCCTTTAGTAGCGTAATCACTAATTAACGGGACTTTTTAAGTTCTACATAATACAATCAATTTTTGAATAATAACCGAGCAGCAATGTAACGCAAACATGAAATCCACATAAGTATCAAAAAAGGATATTCAAACAGCTGACAAGTAACTGTCTACGAGCTTTAACTGTAATATTAACTTTACATTGCGGGATGAATTATTTTATAAAGCTACTTTTTACATTGCAATTTTTAATAAAAGTTATCTAAACTACACTTCTTAAGATACCTGATGATAATTGTAGATGTAGAGCCACACCAAAGAGAAGAAATTAAATGAGAGTGTCATTTTGTATAACCATACAACGAAACTGTACGATAAAATTTTGCTAGTGTAATGGCGCCCAACATGGGGCCTGCTGAAAGTTTAGTCATGCGTCCGTACCTCAATGGCGTTTTTACGTGATTCTCATTCAACTGTTGTTCGCCGGCACTACATTTTCCGAGCCATTAAACAAATACGCCGTTCCGTATTTGAAGTAACGCAGGAAACCTTTCTGTGTAATGCTTTAAAGGTGATAAAAGTTGGATCATTAAAGGCTGCCCAAAATGGCCAGCCTATGTATTGCAGTGCTCCTTCTGACGGAAATATTAGAAATCATGAAACCAAAATAAATACCCTTATTCACAAACGCTTACAAAGCCAATGTCAATTACGTTCGTTTGTCCTTTTCTGTCACTTTGACACTTGCCTTTGGACACAGATAAAATAATATTTATTATGCTACTTATGAAATTTATAGATAGAATATGATTTTTTTTATGAGTGATGGGGATAGTGCTTGTCACACTATTATATTTTACTCAGAAATAAAACTCAAGCAAAGGATTGAATCAATATTAAAAACTAAATATACTATCGTTTAGTTTATTCATGCTTAATGTTGGTAGTCTTTAGACAGGAAGCGTAAAACAAAACGTATGATTTTACTAAAAACTCAAAGCTTCATACAAAATTAGCTGAATACAAAATGTTAAACAACAAAATAAACAAGTATCGTTATCTCTTCTACCTTCGCATTAACTTAATTAGAATTTAGAATAATCCTCGAAGGATATATTCCTCAAAGTTCGAAAACATTTGAACATTTTATACAATAATTATAACAGCTCTTTCATATACTTACTCTTTGAGCAGATATTATGTTACTAGGACACAATGCTGACAAGTTACGCGAACAATATTAATTTCCTGTGAGAATTTTGAGTTCAAGTTCCCTAGTTTATCAATCCTCAGCAGAAACAACACGTGGGCGTCAAGCTTACAACGTGTTAGATTCCGAGGAGCTTAATCCATAATTATTATTAACTAGCTGACCCGGCGAACTTTGTTCCGCCTTAAATTTGAAAAATTCCAGTGGTTTGGGCTGTGCTATCCCGCGGGAACTATGCAATTTTCCGGGATAAAAACTATTTTAGGTTAGGTTAGGTTTAACCGCTAGAAATTAAATTTTTAAACGTATCCATGGCGGGGTAACAGCTAAGGCAGCAGGGTGGTGTAGCGGTATAGCAGGCATCACGGAATGACGAGGATTCGGGTTCGATTCCCGGCAATAGCTTTACTTTTCGGATTTTTCTGTGTTCTAATTTTCAGTGACGTTTAGAAATTTAAGTAGGTATAGGTGAAAAACTTAACTAAATGCCCCGTTGTATGTGTGATTAATGTGTGCGAATAGACAAATTGACATTCCAAATTAGAACAAATTAAGTCCCAATATCAGTTCTGTACACTACTATACAAACAATAGGTCATTAACTTAAGTTTTTTACCTATATGACTCTTGAACATTCCGGTAGATGTGATTCTAATTACACACAATGACAGTGTGAGAATTTCGATGAAAAAGGCGTTAAAATGCATTGGAATGGAGAATACGTAGTCTGGAGAACTGGAAACTCCACAACCGGAGTATTTTTGTTCATTACATTTTGAGGCAATGTGTTAAACATATTAGTACCATTAGTGAGTTCACACTCGAGTTTAATTACTCGGCGGGAATTATTCCAATGGTTCTGTATTAAACGTGCAATGTTCTCTTACGTGTTCAAATTAATTCAAAAGATAGATGCAAGACGCTTTTATACTCTATACGAGTATTACAACGCGGTACCTAAAAGTTTTGGGATTCAGCTTTAAATCAGACTCCGAATCCCAGATTGTCGGCCTACATGAGAATGGAGAAGGTATTGTAATGCAACCACTAGCGCCATCTAGTTCACTTTATAGACACCTACATAACGTTAATAACGTCATTTTCTTTTTATTAACATTGTTGCATTCAAACCCCCTTATTCATAAACGCTCGGTAGGCTTCTGCTAACTTAGCAATCGTTTGTCCTTATTGGTCACTTTGACGTTTACCTTTCACAGATAAGGACAAACGATTGCTAAGTTAGCAGAAGCCTATAGAGCGTTTATGAATAAGGGGGAAAGAAATTATAATATCTAGAACATTTACTTGACATTCTATTTACAAAAGCATTTAAATTTCTATTAGGTCATAAGGCACTTTGGTCCCGCAATAAGGTCTTAATAGTCGCTGTGTCTCTTTTACACAAGTTCATGGTTGCTTTTCTAGAAAGAGACGCGTTCTCCTTAGATTTAGTCTTATAAAGACTGACCCGAGCCGGGTCTTCTTCTTCCGCGTTCGTAACTAAGCTTTGTAACTAGCTGCGTCCTTTGTTTTTTTTTGGCTTGTGTGTCCTGTGGTTACGAATGAAGAATTCAATTTTGATTGTTTCGTTTGCAAGAAAGAAATCCTTGTTCTTAGCTAGTTACAAAACCTAGTTACGAACGCATACGAAGGTAGTTTTTTTGAATAATTAGTTCTTCTCGTTAATACTTCCATAGTTGCCTTATATTGGAACGCAATAGTTGACTTGATAGTAACATATTTTGGTTCCAGTTTGAAGTGTGACAGCTAGGTAACAACATTGTCATGAATAATAAAAATGATTGCGGAAAAAAGTATTTTTTTTTCGTTACAATCACGCCTGATGGCCCATCAATCTGTGATGGGGCAAATTAAGCAAACCCATTGATTTATTCTTCACAAAATTTTCTTACAATAGCTCTATAAAAAAAATCTAAACGACACTGAAAATTAGATCAGAAAAATCCGGAAAGTAAAGCTATGGCCGGGAATCGAACGCGGATCCTCATCGCTACACTAACCATAGTAGGTGCACATAATTAATAGCTCAATAGCAGCGTAGCTCTGTGTACATAATTGAAATTCAGTGTCACATTCACACACAACCACCCACATCGACAAAGGGTCCTGTTATGAAATTTTTATGGAAATGGCGTATACCGTATTAGAATACTTCCCAAGTTGCGGCACATATAAATAATTTTTCTTCGTTTTTCGCACTCCTTAACTTAAGTAGCATTTATTCTCATGCCAATTTAAAGACCATGCTCATGTATTTTCCATGCTGGTCTGGGAGCAAAGGAAAAACATAGAACCAGTTGCTTCTTTTCCCGCGCAGATGGTAAAAGCCCATCGAGAAAATGGACGAAAATAGGAATCATGTAGGCGATGCGGCTAGCAACCCATCACTATTTAGATTCTCCTTTCCACCTATACGCCTACAATCATGCTAAACCTGGCCTTTAGGTCTTGTTACCTTAGGCTATGTCTACCCAGTAAGGGCTAAAGAAGAGATTTTTTTTGTATGTCACACGTATAAAAAAATATCCTAATGATGGGGAAAAAGGAAAGGACAAACCATTTAGTGTAAACGAATTCTTACGTAGCAGGAGGATTTTACTAAATCATACTTCAATCTGACTAATAAATATTCTTTTATATGATAAAACGCATTAATTAAATAATAGTAATGTAGTGAATGAGGAAAAAATACCCTTTTCGGCATAACGGCGGGAAATCCAAGAAATTTAAAAACTGACGTATCAGCTGTTTTCTTGTTATTATACTATCCCTGTCTTCCTCAAGTCTGTTGCGCTTAGTTGTCTCTTTCATTCAAAAAAACTGCCGGTTGATCTTTTATTATAAAATGTCTCAAAGTGGATCGATCAGTATGTTTGTGTTTGTTGAATGGAACGCATTAAAATCGACTTCATTAATTTTCGTTTGCACTAAGTTTCTAAACCGGATCGTCGAGTTTTAAGTGATTTATTTAGTGTCCGAAAGTGTCATCAGTATCAGTTGTTATTAATGGTAAGCAACATTTTTTTTTAAACATTGAAAATTGGCCTAACAAATATTATACAAGACAAATTTCCTTACAAACAGAGTTATTAAGCTCGGGTTCACATAAAATTTATAATAAATACATATGATTGAGAACTTACCTTTCTTATGGTGTAATCTCGGAAACGAATGAACCGATTTGAAATTACTTCTCTTAGCTACAACGTGTGCCCTTACAAGTGTTTTTTCTTCCGTAAAAGTGCAAAATTCTCGAGATACGCCAACGCTGTTGCGGACACGGCTAGTTGTCAATTAAAAAAATATATTAGCCAAACTTCATCTTTTTCTAGATCAACATGGTTGCCAAGTTCCTGCCTATTTTGGTGACGTTGGTGCTATCATGTGTAGCCCAGTCTCCTTACGTTAGGAGACCAGTGGGCTATCCAGTGCTCGTACCCACTACGAGTACAACCACTACTCAGAGCAGTGACCTCAGTAACAGGTTAGTAATTATTACAAGTGTCTACAACTTTGTACAAATTTGCCCATTTGTGAAGTTTCTTTCTTCAAAGAGTTATTAGCGTAAGTTGTATACCATTGCCAAAAATAGACGCCAAATACTCATTTTCGTCTATCGTTCTCGAAAATCTTTACCCTTCTCTCGGAGTAGATAGATATAGACAACGAAGTAAATGAGATCTAATTATTTGATTTAGGAAAGGATTTTATTAGTTATTTATCTATTTCAGAGCCGGCAATGACGTAACCACAATGGCAACAACCGCTCAGTGGCTGCCATCAGAAGCTTTAGGCAACCAAGCGATGGTGGACGCTCTCAGCAAACTACCGGCAGACCGGCAACCATTCTGGCTCCTCAACAGACAAGCGTTGGAAGAGCAAAGAAATGGAATCCAGACATACGACCAGAGGCCTAGCATCTTTATTGATAGTTTGTCACCTGCTGGTGCACAACAGGGATCACTTGGTTCTCAACGACCACAAAACTTTGCTCAAACGCCACAGAACTTAGCTCAGACACCGCAGACCTTTGCTCAAAGCCCACAGAACTTTGCTCTGAGCCCACAGAACTTTGCTCAGAGCCCACAGAACTTTGCTCAGGCACCACAGAGTTTTGTTCAGACACCGCAGAACCTTGCGCAGAATCCACAGAACTTTGGTCAGGCACCACAAAACTTTATACAAATGCCACAGAGTTTTGTGCTTAGACAGCCAAATACTAATTTCTTTTAACAAAAATAACTGATTACCTGCTAATATGTATTATGAAAGTGTGCTGTTTTGTACTTTTAATTGATGGAATAATTTGCGGATCAGGCGCTACTTTGCGTAGGAGGCATATAAATTTAACAAAATCACAAGAAGACATTATATGAGTCATACCATACAGCCGTAGGTTATTCTACCTGGGTGTACGTGGGTAGCAAGCTATTGTTAGGATCAATTGTAAGTAATTTGCTTTGAAACATGACAAGAAGGGAGAAATTGCCGAATTATATTTAAAAAATTAGACATTGCCAATGAAAATGTGAAGCAAACAACGTTAAGTTATCTTTATTTACTGTTCCACAGGAAAGTGAGGTTGTGTACATTTTCACCAAAACCTACGTGTCTATTGAGTGTGTTCATAAAATATTAATGTGACTTTGTGTGTGCATTAATTCTTTGTGTTATAAGCTTATGATGACGAAACAAAATAGAGGCCTCGTTCTTTCTTAGTGCAAAAATAAATATTGCCATGCTGCGTGGCAAAGCCGCCAGCCTTCTGAGTACTTTTCCACCTGACAGTTTTTTAACATAGCTTTGTTTTATGAAATATAGGGTTTTTCTCAGTTTATAATTTAGTTTAATCATTTGCGTGGAATTTATCACGTAATGATTACTACACTTCAGTTCGTCTATACATATAATAAATCAGTGGAAAGTTCGTGTCTGTACATTATTTGTAAATAAATGCACAAAATGTGGAAACATCAATTTGTTTAATGACTTACCAGTTAATCTAATTGATTTTTAATGTAAAATCACAAAGTAACAATGACGCTATTCTTCATATCCGCAAATAGATATCGACTCCTTTGTAAAAGTTATTCGCTTCGTCTATTTTAATCTTAGAAAAGACCAATCCAATTTAACGTATAACGACATGAAAAAGGTTGGGCATCCTTCATAATATCCTTACTAACGAGCAAAAATAACGGCCATACAACTCTGTATGAAATCGATTCGTTATTTTTTCTCGTCGCTATTGTATATGAAAATATATCTTGGTCGTCGGTAATGATAACCTAAGTAGTTAATTAAATTCCTTTTACTTTTCAAAAGCTGCTTGCTTCCTAATAAGATGAGGTAAAAAAGCGTCCACCACCCTATCTTAATCGGAGTCTTATATTATGTTTTTTCTAAGGTATAGAAATGTAAACACGACACAAAAGAAATATGCCATATAGGACCGCCGCTTTGTCTATCCGTCTATTTTTAGTAAGTATCAAGATCAAAAATATCAATATGAAACATTTGGGGCTGTGGTCTTTTCCAACTATAAACCATAGACTTATAAGCTAGTATCATAATAAAAAAAAATAAAAAACTAATGAAGAAGTTAGCTTTCACGATACAAATACATTAAAAAGTCAGAATGTTACGAAAACAAAAATTGTTTTTCATATAAATTACCATGAAGTAAGTACAAACTTGCTTTTTGTGCGTATAAATGTGTAAGGAACCCTCAGATGCGAGCCAAATAAGTCAATCACTCGAGTCAAGCATCGAGTCAAGCATCCATTCAAGTATTGGACTCATATCTCTCAAATAACTGTCATTAACAAATTGATCATTAACCTGAGACGGTCTAATTTATTTTCAAGCGCCATTTTTGTTTTTCTGTCGAAGGCTGCAGCTCGCACTTTTTGTCTTACGAGTAGAGTCGAGCAGAGTTAGTGTGTGACTAAACTGATTCAATCACCTCAAAGTGCTTGACTTTTCTGTAATTTTTGGGAATTATCCAGAAGGTATGTGTTAAAATATCGAATATCCTTTAAGTGAATGTTCGCAAGTAAACGTCACATAGGTATATTGTACTTGATACGTATCTAATTGTGGGTTAAGATGTGTGCGTGTTTTTTTACACTACCAATGATAACAGTGGACCACTGTTAAATTCAAGTATTTACTGGTTGTCGATCACTAAGTTCACTTGTTTTATTTTATTTCAAACTAGCTGACCCGGCGAACTTTGTTCCGCCTTAAATTTGAAAAATTCCAGTGGTTTGGACTGTGCTATCCCGCGGGAACTATGCAATTTTCCGGGATAAAACTATCCTATGTCCTTTCCCGGGACCAAACTATCTGTATGCCAAATTTCAACTAAATCGGCCCAGCGGTTTAAGCGTGAAAAGGTAACAGACAGACAGACAGACAAAGTTACTTTCGCATTTATAATATTAGTAAGGATAAGGATTTTATTTTTCTTAGAAGACGTCGTTAGTTCAATGCTGCAAGTTGGTATCCTATTCGTTGTATCATAGAAAAAGGTGTAAAAGTTCAGCATTCTTTACAATACATTTTTAATTCCAGGTCAGTAACGATGGACAAAAACCTGGCTGTTCTCATCATGCTGGTGCTATCGAGTGGAGCGCAGCCTCTCTACGTAAAGAGACCTGGGGGCAACGTGGTGGCCAAACCCGAGACTAGTTATCAGAATAGTAGCCTCGATTACAGGTTCGCTCCTATAAGTCATGACCAAGGAGTTTACCATAACGTCTTAATGCCATTCAGTTCTTCTTCTTCTCTCCTTAATGGCGGCCGTAAGGCTTGGGCCAATGTCAGTGTGGTAAAAATATAATTCAAAAATCTTGTGACAAAAATGTCGGCAACGTTGTACGGTAATGGTCAAAGACCCCCTCCCCCCCTGTCGGGCTCTTAGCCAACGGATAACGATATCCCTCGGAGACCGCCAGGAAATCATTAACCGGTGCCCAGGGTGCACCGGAACAAGCAAGTCGGAATTGAATCGCAAGAAGACGCCCTGGTAAGGTCCCAGGGCTCGATTAATTTATGCGGATGACGTAAAAATTACATAATTTTGCACACAGAATGATGTTTGTATTTAAGTTTTCTTGTGACGATTGTTGCATACAGGTGACAGGAGATGTCGTAAATAAAATATGTGTTACAAAACTGGCTACCGTAAGACTTATTTATAACAACAGTAGATATATTTGTTTTTATGTTATTTTTCAATAAAATTATACACAGATTTATTACGATTTCTCTAACAAGATTTAACTATTGTCACCGACATAAAATATGCTTTGATAATTTTTTCTTTCTCAATTAACTAACTGAGAAAAAAACAAATGTCCGCTTTATCCAAGACGAAGCACTCGATTGCTCGGTTTGTGTAGAGATATGCGATGCATCCCATGCCGTTTAATTTGCGTGCCCACGGACTGACTATTTCAAATCATCCTATGAAATGTTTGAGACCTGGTCATGACAACAAAATTGTAATAGAAAATTTTACCAATCTTAACCCCCTGGGACGCCATCGCGATGTTGTTAGCTACGTATCGTATACAAAGACGTTTCCAAATTGTCACCAAGTGTGTTAAGCCGGTTACTCATCTGCAAACTGTAACCGTTACTGTAACAAAAGCCGTAGTGCGAACGTTGCTGGTTAGCAAGGCATTACCTACCACTGCTGTAGATGTCATTATAAATGGGTGGAAACGAAATCTGGCGACGATACGGTATTTGTGAATGACACACACCTCATAAAGATTGGCCATTCAAGATACCACATGCCGTGGTTCTTTTCCCCGGATAGGTTGAAAAATTCATTTTTTGTGAATTACTCAATACAAAAAGCAACTTACAAATTAGTAACATTCAGGATAAAATTAACATTCGTAGCTTTAATCTTTTACAAATTAAATGGTATATTTGTTTTTTCTATTTTAGTTTCAACAATGGAGAAGCAACGATAGCCAATCAACACATCCCAGTGGAGGCTCTAGTGAGCCAAGAGTTGCTGAAGAGCCTCAACAAATCGCCGCTACCGTTGTGGTTATTAAACCGTAGGGAATTGGAGGAACAGATAAAACTGTCCCACTTGGAACCTCGAAGCTTCTGTTTTTGGCACTGGTTTAAATCGGGATTGCTTCTACCCAGAGGATTCTGTCTGGTGCATTGGTTCAAGTAAAAATTGTATCCGTCTATTATTATCCTTTAACGTCGTTACCGTACTGCTGAAATAAACGACGGAAATTATGCTCAGCGGAAGCACGTACAGTTTTGTTACTTTCACGTGATACTTTGCAATGTACATTACAAATCTTACAATAGTATTTACAAGTTGCGATGAAGTTAATAAAATAAAACGTTATGTTACGCATCGACGGAGAAGAACAAAGATCTCCTATTATAAAAATTATAATTCTTGTAGTTTGAATTCTATTGAGGGGACCAAATAGCTCATATAATCTTACATTAAGCCAAAATCACAAAATAGGAGAGCTTGCTTCTTCACCGTCGGCATGCGTTTTGCTGCCTTCTGCTGTTTTATTGGCTATACTTGTATTGTTAACTAATATGTGAGTGAAATTCAATTCTAATGACAGAAGACCAGTAACTCACAGAATGTAACCCGCCCTTTAAATCACAACGTGAATAAATGAACGTGGAGCCATTCATCTACTTCGCGGTTAGCACCAATTAGTGCCTCTAACGATGTTAGATGAAAAGACCCGTTATAAAAGGTATTTTATCTCATTGACAAGGTACGTTAACTAAATGTTTGTGTGTAATTTGTACACGAGTGGGTTTCGATTGTGATCAAACATAATTACTAAAATGTATATATTCGTTACGTGTATTCAGACATGTTCGCTTTGCATGCATGGAGGAGACCTTCGTTCACAAGCTACCGTCTCCCATTTTGTAAAGAGAATTCAATTAAGATAATTTTTGATTTACAACTCGACATTTGGCATTGGCTTCATAATTTTAATTAAACAAATTACCTTGAGCAGGGCATGGAAATTCCAAGACAATTTATTAGGAGTCTAAATATCTGCCAAGCCCTCCTGTTACCGACAAATTAAAACACAGGAAAGTTTACGTAAAAAAAGTTAAAATGTAAATTAAGAAGCAACGGACAAATGTGAGAGACGGTAAATTGGTGCTATTTTGTTGCAAAGACCCTTGTAAAATATGCCTGAAGAACAGAAATTTGCCGAAGACTTAAAGCCACTGACGTTGCTCGAAGAATAAGTTAGTTAAAACAAACAATGAGCAGGCCACATCGCTCGTAGAACAGATAACCGTTAGGGGAGAAAGGTTCTCGAGTGACGACCACGAAGCAATGGATGAAGACATCGCGAGAGTTGCGGGGAACAGTGTCGTTCTTTATGGCATTCTAAGGGAAGCCTTTGTTCAAAGACGGAAGTGTTCCAGCAGGTAATGATGATGATGATGATAAGATAAGTGTTGGTAAAAGCAATTTACACTTTTCAATATGTTTTAAACGAATGAGAAGTGAATACTATCGTGATAGAAGAGGATGTGATGCATGCTATGTCAAAAATAAAAGTGTTTCTAAATACATTACAAAATGGGTGCCTAAAAAAAGTCAAGGGTATTAGTGAAAAAAAAAACTCTTACTTCATTTTGCCAAACGTGTTACTTTCCATTTTGTACTTATAAAATTTTTACAATTTCACCAGTGAATTAGCTTTTGGAGTAGAGGAACTCGTGCGTGCATGTTTACTTAATTAAGGCCTCAAATGAAGTTTATTATTATTACGTAGACAAAGGCCAACTTATTAACATCTTAGATAATAAACAAAGTACAATTGAACTAAAACAAATTATTAAAATGGACTCCGTTTGAAAATTGAAAGCAGGAATCTTGTTAGAATGGAAGAATTTACGCGTAACAATGTCAAAACTTTTGTGTTTTCCACTCGGAAGGACACTCACAAATAAATTGGTGTGGAAAGAAAAATACTTTCCTAATTGAATTGTTGAGACCGTTCAAAAAACTCGTAACTACATAAGTTTCTAACTTTGTCATAGGCAGTCCATTTTTAACTATACCAGAAAACGAAAGTTGCCATGTAGTTCAACCTTTACCTGTATAGTCTTTAGTTGTATGACTTAGCACTTTGACGAGAAAATCCGAAAATGTCTTGCTTGTTTACCCGTCGAATTATTTTTTACGTCGCTCCGGGTCATAATTAGCAATTTATCGCCCTATAAGTACCTACGCGAAATAAAATTGACACTTCCATGCCAGGGGAAGACGTACAATTGTGTACACACCTCGGGAGATGATACAGAAAGGCTAACATGTATATCGCCCTCGCCTTTAGCTCGTGTGACAAGTTCCTGCGATCTGAGACATTCTTTATTGCACCACCCTCGGGGGTATCTTTACACTTTAGTATCTTGTCGCTCCAAGAACTTTGGCAACTTCATGTGAAATTTCAAACATGACGTTACAACGACAAGGCACTAAAGTGTTAAGATACCTTGACGTCGACTGTATAAGGAGTTGTCGTGTGTTATTGAAAGATAGTATGTACGCAACAACCCAACATGCCACGGCTTTCAACATGAAACTACCGTGAGACTTAATCATAATTACACATAAACGGATAACTCACGTATTAAAAGTCGAAACCGCGCGAACAGAGCGCTGGCGCGCAGTGTCCGTTTCGCTGCCGCCGGGGCGAACGCTCCAGGAAGAAGGACTGCGAAATTGTCCGAAACATGTCGAGCATCACTCGACTTTTTATACGCGAGTTATCCGTTTATGTGTAACTAGCTGACCCGGCGAACTTTGTTCCGCCTTAAATTTGAAAAATTCCAGTGGTTTGGGCTGTGCTATCCCGCGGGAACTATGCAATTTTCCGGGATAAAAACTATCCTATGTCCTGTCCCGGGACTCAAACTATCTGTATACCAAATTTCAACTAAATCGGCCCAGCGGTTTAAGCGTGATAAGGTAACAGACAGACAGACAGCAGACAGACAGACAGACAGACAGACAGACAGAGTTACTTTCGCATTTATAATATTAGTAAGGATTATGATGCCACGGCTACTTTAATATACACAACAATTTCTAAATGACACTGAAAATTAGTACACAGAAAAATCCGAAAAAAAAACTATGGCCAGGAATCGAACCCGGATCCTCATCATTCTGTGATGCGAGCTACACCGCTACGCCACCCATAGCAGGTAAAGTAAAGCTAAGGGCGGGAATCCAACCTGGATCCTCATCATTCCGTGATGCGTGCTTTACCGCTACACCACCCATAGCAGGTGCCTTCGAATTTTTCTATCTGTTACAAGCTGTCACGTGACCTTGTTACTATGCGATTTTTGTCGCCAAGCGTCATCTGTTATACACAATTATAAACACCCGTGGAACATCTACTGCTCACCAGAGACGAGAGAAGGCGTTGTTTTTCAAATGATAGGTACTATCAAACTAATTTAGAATTTTACTTCTTAGGCTAAACGTGGCCTTTAGATCTTGTTACCTTAGGATTGATGATTTATGTATGTATGTTTGCAACATTAACAAGGACTTGACCTCCTGACCGTACTTGACTCACCGGACTTAGTTTTACCGAATAATAATGGTCTCTCTCAAAGAAAAGTACTTTATTCTACAAAAACTTTTCACATTTTCGCGACCACAGCTTTGCTTCCGGAGTCGGTCAAACTCCGATGTTTCGGAAACAGGTCACCCTGTACATACGTAAGACTTAGTTTAAAACACTGGCGTATACAAGAAAAAGGGACTTACGAAAACATTAAATTTTCATGTGAATATCCTATGTAAATATACTTGAGTTGATCGCGAATTTATGACGAGACCAGACGACAGCACACAAGCATTTATCGAGGATGCAAAGCATCCGTCACTTTCATACTTATTGCTAAGAAAAAGATAGGTATACTTGCTCAAAATGTAATAATATAATCCTGATCTCTAGGCTCTGTGATGCTAAAAATGCCTTTGATGGCCATAGCATAGTACAGTCGAGTTCAAAGGAAAAGGAACTGGCGACGCAGCCGTGTGTATATATTTACTTATTTCACAAAAATTCATTGACAATGGTCGTGATTTTGCAATCATTTCTTGTTAGAAAGAAAGAAAGAAAATACATTTATTTGACGCATAGGACAACAACAGCCCCAACTAAAAATAAACAAAACAAAAAAAAAGGAAAAATGACAATTAGTGTGTCGCGTTAGTGTATGTTAAGCACCGATCCGTTCGTTATCTTGATTTATTAGTCAAAGATAAAAAATATTTTTCATTGACGTAAAAGATACATGTTCATTGTTTTTGTTACGAAAGAAACCAATAAACCAAGTATAAAAGTTGACGTTTATATATAGATATACAAATAATATGAATAATCAAAAAGGTTGCGAGCAACACATCAATGTCTTCCTAACCTAAAAGGGCAAGGGCTGAAAAAGGTCACCGAAATATGAAGATTACCAAAAGCCATTATTAAAAAATAAATAATGCACAAGTTTCATATTACATTATTTATATTTTGAAGAGCTCTCAAGCTCGTGTAAGACGCTCCTCACGTGTGCAACTTTCGTAATTATCTGAAAGTTCCTTAACTTTTTGCGATCAAAGAAAACCTTCAGAACGGTGGATGACTGCGATTTCATTTACTTGATGAAAGGTCAGAACAAAGATCTGATAAACAGTACGTAATACCGCCAATGTACGGTCAAGTGCAAAAATAAGTATCGAAATGAACTTCTCAAAAATATGTCCCACGACCTATTACGCCGTGTGAGAGCGTGTGATACTTATTTTTGAATCGTTGACTTGATACATATTATTAAACTTGACTGTACTACTCAAACTTTTTCTTTAAAAATATTCACCGATTACAAATTTGAATTAAATTCTAACAATCACACCATCACTAGTTTAAGTTACCGGTGACCCATGATAACAAAAAAAAGGTAATATAATATTCAAAATACCGCACCCTATTCTTTTGTGACTCGGTAAAAACATGAGCTTTCAGACTTTATCACTATAACAAAATATCAAAGCAAGTGAATAAATTGGACAATAATTCAAACTCTATCAGAAAGAACACTCCATAATTGTCTGTCAATTTCCCAAGCACCATATTCAAAAGTTATCAAGACGAGAAAGCAATAAAAATGTTATCAACTGCCGGCCGCAATGAAGAAACGACGAGAAAATTGGTAAAATAATTGTAAGAAAATCGAATAATACCAACTAATTGAGTAAAACCGCTTCGATATCGGCTTCTCCGTTAATTTTATGCGCTAATGACTTGAGTCTGTTTTTCCTTAACCAGCGCGATAGCCTAAAATATTGAGAGCAAAATCAATACTCTCTTCTCAGCAAGATCCGCAAAATTTCATCGCCAAATGAAACACTTTATAGTAAAAGTAAACCCGGAATAACCTTTTGGATGCCAACGACACAATCATCACCGCAAGTTCAACGCCAACTACCTATATAAGTCCATTACGTCAATGCAAAAGCAACCTTGGGTTTAGGATCAACTTAAAGCATCACACACACACACACAAATCACGTCTTTATCCCTTACGGGGTAGACTTAAAGCATCGCAATATCTAATCTGAAGTATGGGTGACGTATCTTGTATTTGACATACATACATACATAAATCACGTCCTTATCCCTTACGGGGTAGACAGAGCCTAAGGTAACAGGAACTTGGCCACGTTTAGCATGATTGTGGGCGTATGGATGGAAAGGGGAATCAAAATAGTGATGGGATCCCTGAGATTTTCGCTCAATCCTCAATCGCTTTTACCATCTGCGCGGGAAGAGAAGGAACTGGTACATTCTATGTTTTTCTTTGCTCCCAGACCAGCATAAAAAGTTAATATTAATAAAAAGTATCACAATCATGCTAAACGTGGTCTTTAGGTCTTGTCACCTTAGGCCCTGTCTACCCCGTAAGGGATAAATACGTGATTTATGTATGTATGTATGTATCAAATCTAGGATGATTGAGCAATGGGCATTCAGTAGGTAAGCGTACACAATCTTAACGTGAGTTGCACCTAGTTACTTTAACGATAACCGACGATTTTGACTTAGTTTCCTTGGTTTTCTGCCAAAAATCGTTGGTTACGGTTAAAGTTATTGCTAAAGAACCTAACTTAGCGCAAGTCACGCTTAAACCACATCTTCGTGTATATCAGGCGTTACTGTGGTCAAGCGGGGGCCCATTACTAATGCACGGGATGTCGTCCGCAACTTCGTCTGCGTCCCGTGGGAACTTCTCACTTTGGGATAAAAAGTAGCCAATATCATTCAGTGATAACGTAACATTTTACTGGCGAAAGAATTTTTCTAATCGGTAGGGTACTTCTGAAAATTATCTCCTACTAGCGGTCGCTATCCTAAGGGAACTATGCAATTTTCCGGAATAAAAGCTAGCCTATTTCCTTCCCCGGCACTAAAAGTATCGGTGTACCAAAGTTCATTAACATCGGTTCAGCGCACAGACACAGTTACTCACATTTATAATATTAGTAGGGATTTACATCCAAACTCACTCACGCACGCAGAGCCTCTAGTGTAAGTTTTCGCATGTAAAAACGTCTCGAACGCGTTCACGTAAACGTCTCAATTCCTATAGAAAAATTTGCAGCGCCACTTGCGGATCGATACGGCAACAAACTGTTCTCTTAGTATTTGAAATTTTAACGCAAACGCGTTCGAAACGTATTTTGCATACTAAAAGCATGCATGATAAAATCACAGGAAGCCATCGCTGCGGGTAGATAGCACAAAACCTACGTTCTATGAAAAGTGACCCGTTGTTATCTTGTGCTCGCGAGTGTACTACCTCAGGGGTGCGAGTCGGGTTACCTCCACGTGTGGTCAAGAGCTGCGGTTCCTTTTTGGACCCGTCCGGGGGGAAGAGCAGTGCTTGATCCGGTGCACCCTGGGCATCGGCTAATGATTTCCTGGCAGTTTCTGAGGGATATCATTGACCGTTGGCTAAGAGCCCGACAGGGGGGGGAGGGGGGTCTTTGACCATTACCGTACAACGTTGCCGACATTTTGTCACAAGATTTTAATCATATTTTTGTTACTTTGACATTGGCGAAGTTGTCGTCGCTATAACGACTTGAAACGCCACAAATAAGAAGAAGAAGAAGAAGAAGAAGTACTACCTCTTTATAATATTGTATAGAAGCATTGATTATGAACACGCCTTTACACTTTGCTTGTTTTATGAATAAATTGGAACTTATAAATCCCAGAAGCCAAGTGATGTGACATTTTTGAATTCCTCTTATAGACTGTTAAAACGTGCCGGTCTCATATAACATTCTCTTAGTACCGGTGCCATACATTACGAGCACTTCCCGACGCAGGGGCCCCGACTCCTTGTAAACTAGTGAAACACAGTAAGTCAATGGACATTTAAAAATACAGTTCTCAGAAAAGCCCAAAATGATGGTTGTACATACACTTCAAAAGAGAAGAATAGTCTAAAATGACTTTTAGTCTTAATAAAAATTGGCATTGAGGTTATGGTTGTTTAGGACCGCGAAAAAAGTCACTGCTCTTTCAAAGTCACTTTTAAACACTTTAGACATTTTCACGCTTTGATTAGGCGATGTGGCTAGCAACCCATCAATCACTACTTTGATTCCTCTTTCCACTTATACGCCCACAATTATGCTAAACGTGGCCTTAGTCTTACCTGCGTTTAGGTCTTGTTACCTTAGGCTCTGTCTGCTCCGTAAGGGGTAAAGACGTGTTTTGTATGTGTGTGAGTGTGTGTGTTTGTGTGTGTGACACAGATTAGGACCTTACTACCGCCTGATCTTTCGACATTAACATCGATCGTAGTACCTGCTTGCCCAACTCGAGTGTCTTGGTTGACCTTTTGCTCATCAGAGTGTAGTAATTACCATAGTAGTCAATTTCTTTGTGTTGGAGACATACAATACAATACAACGACTCTTTACTGAACACCACATAACAAACAACATAGAAAACCGGTACATAGAGAAAATTAATAGGAAAGCATGGGCGACCTTATCACTACAGAGCGACCTCTTCCAGGTAACTTTAATAATAGAAAGCACAGGCTGCCTTTACTGTTTTAAAACTGTGCTCTGTAGCCGTCTCGCCCAATTATAATATTCACAAATTCCCGGGGATCTCTCAAGGTGGAGGGTCTGGGCTTATTAAGAACGCTGTCGATGCTACACAGCAGTTATTAACATTCTGCTTCGATAGATTACATTTTTTTGAACCTAGTTAAATTTAGTTAAGATACCTGCGTAAAAGACATTTTTAATTAAAAAAAAAATGCCGACTGCACTTTAATTACTTATATTGACATGCATTCTAGTTATATACATAATAACATAACAATACAAGTCAGTCCTCCAACTAGAATTACAAGATAAATTTGACATTCAAGATTTACCCCACACTTATTTAAACGGAGAAGTAAATTAACGTTCGTAGAGCACTTGTGGTATGTATCAGTGGCGTGGCGTTCATAGAACTCGATATAGAACTCGATTCCCAGCAGCTCACCTATTTTAAGATTTTTAAGGCACTTTTATTGCGCAGAATTAGAGAAAAATGCTAGTTAAAAGCCCTTCGGATTGCCTTCTGATATACTTGACGGCACGCCACTGGTAAGTATTAAAACGTTTTCGATGTTTTTGTATTTTTTTTTAGATTACACTTTTTTTAATTTCTAAATGTCTATGAAAATTAGAACACATAGAAAAATCCGAAAAGTAAAGCTATGGCCGGGAATCGAACCCGGATCCTCGTCATTCCGTGACGCGTGCTATACCCCTACACCACCCATAGCAGGTGGGTAGTCTCCGAATTTTTCTACCTGTTACTAACTGTCACGTGACCTTTGTTACTATGCGAATTTTTTGTCGCTAAGCGTCATCTGTTTGAATGATGTATCTGTACGACACAATTACAAACTCCCGTGGAACATCTACTGCTCACCAGGGACGAGAGAAGGCGCTGTTTTTCAAATGATAGTTACTATCAAATGAATCAAGAAATTTTTATTTCTTGATTTTTTATGTTTACTTTTACGGTTTTACCGTTAGAAATTTAATTTCTAAATGTCTATGAAAATTAGAACACATAGAAAAATCCGAAAAGTAAAGCTATGGCCGGGAATCGAACCCGGATCCTCGTCATTCCGTGACGCGTGCTATACCCCTACACCACCCATAGCAGGTGGGTAGTCTCCGAATTTTTCTACCTGTTACTAACTGTCACGTGACCTTTGTTACTATGCGAATTTTTTGTCGCTAAGCGTCATCTGTTTGAATGATGTATCTGTACGACACAATTACAAACTCCCGTGGAACATCTACTGCTCACCAGGGACGAGAGAAGGCGCTGTTTTTCAAATGATAGTTACTATCAAATGAATCAAGAAATTTTTATTTCTTGATTTTTTATGTTTACTTTTACGGTTTTACCGTTAGAAATTTAATTTCTAAATGTCTATGAAAATTAGAACACATAGAAAAATCCGAAAAGTAACACTTTTTTTTTTTTTTTTTTTTTTTTTTTTTTTATGGCAATATACACAAAGATTACACTTAGTTCGTAGTAAATATAGATCTAAAAGCCGAGCCACGTTTGTCTTTCCAAATATGATTTTGTAACCGTCTTCACCGGCCGCCAGGCAGCGTCAGGCCGTTTTCAGCTTATACTTTGTTCAAAGATTAAACAAAACAGTACCTATTCACATGCCCTGGAATACTTTCAACGAGCTTATAACAATAATTCTCGTCCTAAAACAATAATACTTTGAAATATTTACGTTTCACTCAAAGACTTAACGTTGGACAAACAATTCTGTTATACTTAAGCAAAAAACTTAAACAAACCCTTCATACGTATACGTAGTTTCCCATAGGCTCCATATCAGTCCTGTAAATTAACTTCCCTATTCTTCTTCTTCTTTTTCTATTGATTGTGGCGTTACAAGTCGTTATAGCGACGACAACTTCGCCAATGTCGGTAAAAAAAAATAATTATAACATCTTGTGACAAAATGTCGGCAACGTTGTACGGTAACACGGTCAAAGACCCCCCTACGCCCCTTGTCGGGCTCTTAGCCAACGGTCAATGATATCCCTCAGATACTGCCAGGAAATTATTAGGCGTTGCCCAGGGTGCACCGGACCAAGCACTGCTCTTCCCCCCGGACGGATCCGAAAACGAACCGCAGCTCTTGTTCACACGTGGAGGTAACCCGACTCGCACCCCAACTTCCCTATTCATAGACGCGTGTTAAGCGTCTATTAGTTTAACAACCTGTCTTTATCTGTCTCTTTGACATTAGCCTTTGTCAGACACAGACAAAACACTATTTAGTTAGACCTACCTGCAACTTTTTTTGAATAGGGCGGTAAATACACATTACATCGTCATTTACAAAACAAAGGGAGCCTAACTTGTAACAATTAGAATCCGCAGCAATAATATATTACAGCCCGGAGACATTGTGTAATTAGGGCGTGAAATATTACCGTCAAAACGGGACCTAAGCCTGAAATGCCCAGCGATCCTCATAATCGGGTTTCCCATAAGTGATCTTAAAACTGTAGAAGGTAGAATATACAGGGTGTCCCAGAAAGTAGAGTCAAGCGAAAGTCCTGACGTAGAGCAACTCAAGGGGCATCCGAATCACCCCCATGTATGTTCCGCGATTTTTCGTAGTTTAGGAGTTATGGCCTTTTTTCACATTTTCTATTAATTTACGACCACGGAGACAGTTTTGCTCTCTGACTGCAATAATTGAGATAATTGGCTGTTTGTTTTTTTATCGAGTAGCTGAATAGTACGTGCATGTTTTTCATTTAAAAACAAAACAACATCGTTGACCGTTTGGGCAAAAAAAAATATCGAATCACAAAAAGTGACAAAATTTTGACTGTAGTTCAGACTTTGAAGGCCAATTACAAAAAAAACTAGCATAACTTTTTTTTTTCAAACCACGTTTAAAAACTGCCTTATTTTATTGACTTTCTACCCTATTAACACTTGAGTAGTCGCTAATGGGTCTACAGGACCCGGTTCAGTTGATTATAATGTATAACTTTTTCGTTTTGCACTACGCGACGTTGCCGTTCTTTCTACCTTCCAATTAATATCTCGCGAGTCGAGTCGTCGCCTCGCCAATCTGTCTGCGCGCCGCATTTGTGACCGACGGACGTAAAAGGTAATGTATGGGTCTACTGGACCCAGTAGCGACCATATACGTAAGCAATAATTTTGTAAAATGGGTCCGCTGGGACCCAGTAGCGACTATTTATGTACTCAATTTTGATATAGTTATTTAGGACATTATATTTACGAATGTTATGTTTTTTAAGCGCAATCAAAAACATTATTTTGTAACTTTATTGAAAATGAAAAACAAATCGAATTAAACTAAATTTAATTAATTTAAACCAGGTTATCTATGTTTTGTTTCAATATTGGAGATGATTGATTTGCGGAGCTTATTGATGCATTTTTATATAATACAACCTGATCTGTTTTTGTGATTTTAAATATGTATAAAATAGTAGTTGAAGAAAATTTATTAAAAATAAATACACTACTTGTAATAATAAAAAAAAATCCAAATAATGCCAAATGTTACCTAACATTTGGCTTTTTTGTAATTAATTTGTTTTTGTAGAAATTCACTAAATTAAACTGTTGATTTTTACGAATACTGTTGGTTTATTACCCTTTAATAAAGAATATCTAACTTACGTAAGATAATTTTGAATACTTTTTAGAGTATCCGCACATAATTTACTGGGTCCGTAGGACCCGGTAGCGACTATAAGCGTTTGAAATAAGGGTGCGACTACTTAAGTGTTAATTTTATTGATCTATCATTAAGGGATCATGCCAAAAAAAAATATCAAAACGTACTTCATCCGTAATTTACACTTTTTCTAGTAAGGCCTGGACTGTGGCCAAGAATTTCGCTTCAGATAAAGTAGAAGATTAAAGTTTGTTGCTTGTTTTAGATAAGATTTTGTGAAGTTAAATAAATAGTAACTGACTAGAGATGAGCAATTAATATTCGCATTTATATTCGGAGTGGTATACATACATAGAATACAGTCACACCTCCTTCCCATAAGGGTACGCAGAGACTACTTTGTTCCACTTGCTATGATTTTAACATAACTTTTTGGCTTCTCCACATTCATCAATCTCTTCTTCGGAGTTGTATACAGTCGAAAAACACTAAACACAATGAACCACCACACGTATACCACGTCGGGAACGTCTACATAAAATCACGTCTTTATCCATTACAGGGTAGACAGAGCCTAAGGCAACAAGATGCAAAGGCAGCATGGTTGTGGGCGTATAGGTGGAAAGGGAGTACAATTTCACGTCGGTACATTTTAAACGTGCTAAACGTGGCTTTAGGTCTTGTCACCTTAGGCTCTGTCTACCCCGTAAGGGATAAAGACGCGATTTATGTATGTATGTATGTATGTACATTTTGTAGATTCAGCGAGTGTGTGAATCCCGACTAATATTATAAATGCGAAAGTAACTCTGTCTGTCTATCTGTCTGTTACGCTTTCAGGCCTAAACCACTGAACTGATTTTAATAAAATTTGGTTCAGAGATAGTTTCAGTCCCGGGGAAGGACATAGGATAGTTTTCAGCCCGGAAAATTGCATGTTCCTGCGGGATAGCGAGAAGCGAATTCAGCGCAGTCGGAGTCGCGGGCAACCGCTAGTTTTATCTAAAACGAGGATAAATAAAAGTTTGTGGTAAGGTCAGGTCAGGAGTACCCGAAATCGAAGAGCAAGTATGAAGAGATTGATGAATGTGAATAAATTGAAAGAAGTTATGTCATTATCGTAGCAAGTGGAACAAAGTAGTCTCTGCCTACCACTGTGGGAAAGAGGCGTGACGGTATGTATGTAGGTATGTATGTTGTGGTAAAGCCCAGTTATCGTGAGAGCTTTGGCGTACAATGCATGATTCTATTAAAATTAAACTTAAAAACTTTTAATGTTGCCACATTGTTTATCCTGCGTTAAAGCAATGAGACAGCCGAGGCAATAAATCTTACCTTTTTAATTTTTAGGATAGCCTTGTGAAAACAAACCTTATGGAACAAAACGTTGCTTTTGTCTTCACAAAACTGTTGGGGGTTTAAAGAGAAAAAGTTATCTCGTTATTAATTATTAATCACGAAAACATTACGAAATTTGAATTTACGGATTTTCAAATAAGTTAGGCACTGAGACAAGCCACTTCGGAGTGATATAATGAAATCCCCTTTATTCTGTACCATGACAAATTCGAAAAATCAACTCTTAGTGCAAGGAATATTTTAGTCGGCCAATAAGTTTGGTTTCTTTTTAATATGGACAAACATTATTTAGACAATTTTGTACAATAAAGCATTTACTTACTTACTTACTTGCAATTTCACCAATTTGGGCATTAAATACCTACCTAATTATACGTTGTTGCCCAGGGTGCCCCTTCCCCCACACCTTAAGGCTCTCTGTCTGAGGGGCACCGTAACGCTCAAACATACGAGGAGATTATCTGGCTACCACCCCAGTACCCGACTCGTATTCAAGTGTTTTAGTTGGTCAGTCAGTCACATATCTTAACTCTTCTACGCATACTTTAGGGATGAGGAGTCGGCTCAAAAACTAGCCCATCTTTCTCTTAAAGGCCACAGACCGGACGAGCGACTCTACTACTCTTCATCATCATCATCATCATCATCATCTCAGCCATTACAAGTCCACTGCTGGACATAGGCCTCTCCTTTAGATCTCCAATAGGACCGGTTGGAAGCGGCTTGCATCCAGTGCGATCCTCCGATCTTAATGAGGTCATCGGTCCACCTCGTGGGTGGACGGCTACCTACTACTCTTGGAGTTACTGTTTCCCGTGGGTGGCTCAGATTTACCATCAGGGTAATCAGCTAGTGTTGCCTTCCTCTATCGATTTAAAACTATTATTGGTCAATAGATGGATGTCAGATAACGTTATTCAAACAGGCTGTGCAAAGCGTTTAATGCGAGCAAATCCCTCGCCGCCCACGAGCGAACTTGAGATAAGTTATGCGCGGTCATTATACGACTTCATACTTAAGCAAATGATGGACTGCGTTCTGCGAGACAGAACCATTTAATTAATCTTTTAAAATATTTTAATGAATCAGGCGTTATTTACGGAGGCCCATTTCAATGAAAAATAACATTTACCCTGCTACTCCGCTACTCGCGTGCAAAATAGCCAAGCCTGTGGGAAATACGTATGTTTTTTTTTTTCTTTCAATCCCTCCACGCGTCGGTGTGTGGTGTAGGGGATATTTTTTATTTACAAAATCATTATATATTACGTAAATATATATTTCTTTTCATTTTAACTTTACACTGTCTAACTCCGCATTTGTTTCAGCGGTGGTGTCCAGATTCAAACAGATCGTTGCCGCCATCTTACTAGCTAATGCTACCTCTTGCATTGGTTGTATTCTGGAGCGGAAAGTAAGATAGGCAGGGAAATTAAGTATACATGTTATTTTTTAAAATTTAGCTGTCGATTTTATTTCAGTTGGCCAATCATTTGCCCGGCTCTAGGGTTGCTGGCGTACGCGTAGATCTTTTAAAATACACATCTGATTTTAATGCGGTGTTCATCAATTCAATTCAAATTCAAAAAGAGAAGGAGCGAGGGGCTATACGTATTGTCTCATAATTTGTGCGAAGCTATAAGTAAATACGCTTGCTTGGCTACATTTGGTTGGCTATATTCCGGACGACGTATTCGTGGTTAAACTCTGACATTATCAGGGACGTAAGCGCAAGAGTTACAACTTGTTATACCCTCCATGTCACTGCGAACAAACTTTGAACCCTTTAATCTTTAAGTGGACGAATGACTACAAGTTCCAAAGTAAATTGTCACTAATGTTTTAAATAAATAATTAAATATAGGACTGGCCATTTCCAGGAACCAAAATAACGATCAGTTACTAATCAACACCAACATGACTTTATTACGGTTTTTATGTTGTTTTATATTCCTGACCATGGCTGGTACTGTGGCTGAAACATCCAATAGTGGCTTTTGCAAGTTTTTTATATTGATTGTGTCCTGGCGCAATTAAATTCATATTTAGAGCATTAATGAAAATGAGAGTGAAAATGATAAAAGTCTGATTAGTGAGACAATTATTCCACCCTCAACACATACATACATACATATACATATATCACGTCTTTATCCCTTACGGGGTAAATAGAGCCTCAGGTAACAATACCTTAAGGCCACGACCTTAAGCCTCCTCCCTCTGAGGCCTTAAGGTTCCTCCCCCAAATGACAACGAAATCCTTGTTTCTAAATTCAATTTTAAGTTGAGGTGGTTACAATTTTCTACAACCGAACCAAATCACGTAGAGACTTCGTTAAAATTGTAAAAATATAGCGCGTTTGTATCCTTTATTGTGTTTGTTTATAACGCATTTTGGTAAATTTATTCGCGACCCTCGGGTTGTTCTTAGGTAAAGCTTGCAAGAACAGATCCGACGATAAATCCTTTAAAAAAGGCCAAAGCGTCGGAAAGTGGCTGTTTGCGCCCGCCTGAATATAAAGTGGCGATTACAGTGGCCAGGATTAACTGAAGTGTGATAATGACAAGTTTATTACAAGAGTCAGTTACTCGAAAGTTTTATGTCGACTCAGATAAGAGTGATAAAAAAAACGTTAAGGCGCTGTGAAAAATTAAGCTTCGAATTTTCATACGAGCGCTGAACATGTTCAAAAATGTGTAGATTGGAACGAATGCAACAAAGTTATGTCTTAGAGTTACCTGCCAATCAGGATGAAAAAAATCATACTAGTTTAAAAGATTGACGGTTTTTTAGTATTAATAATCGTTTACTTCCTTTTTTATTTTATATAGGTGCCATAACATTCGAACTTTTTCATATTTTTGATACTACGTCGTTCATGGTTTATATATTTGTTTTTACTTAATCATTAACGGTTTTGTTGTGTATTAAAATATCATAAATAAAATTGCAAACGAGGTTGCATCTCAAAGGTCTGTGTGTATTATACAGTTCATAAACTCAAGACCAACTTCGAATGTACGAACTGCAATTAGCACTGTTTGCACACACTCAGCTGCAAACACCCTCTGTATGTTGTGTTGTGGGGAATGCAAGGATTAGTTTTCCTTAACATTATATCACTTTAGTCTTGATTAGATTTCATCTCGAGTTCATTCTTCCAAAATTACCGTAAAGTCGTGATGTAATATTAATAATTCCTTATTAACAAATACGAGTGAATTTCAGAATAATTATATTCAATGTGGATGTGTTATACTATACAAGGTGGACCGATGACCTCATTAAGATCGGAGGATCGCGCTGGATGCAAGCCGCTTCCAACCGGTCTTATTGGAGGTCTAAAGGAGAGGCCTAAGTCCAGCAGTGGACTTTTAATGGCTAAGATGATGATGATGATGATGATATCCAATGTTATTTATTTTAGCAGTACGCTTCCTTAGCTTAGTTGATGCGTGCGACGCTTGGTGCGTACTTAATATAAACCTAGAAACGCGGGTCCCGTCCGGCACAGCCCAAAAACATTTTCGTTTATAATAAAACCTTGTAGGTACGAAAGAGGTACTAAAAGGCTCAAACTGCATAATTCAGAAAGTACAAGTTCCGATTAATAGGAAACGGATTTTATCGAGAGTACAACTGGAGTGCGACATCCTTTTGTGCGAATTTTAGAAACGAAAAAAATATATTTTTGGTAGCTGTCACCAAAATAATGTCATGAAAGCGGGCTGCCAACTTGTAAACAGTTTCATTATACAGCGGGGGTATCCAATACGAGCAAAGAATTAAACCAGATAGGGTTTAGTGGCGTAATCCTTAATTAACGCCATATTTTACACATACATACACAAATCACGTCTTTATCCCTTACGGGGTAGACAGAGCCTAAGGTAACAAGACCTACTAGACTACAGGCCCACGTACAAAAAATGTGGGTCATATGAACCACCAGGTGACGTATATAGGACGATATAAGAGCATAAAATAATAAGATTCAGCACTATGCCGTCACTTGTAAGCTGTCCAACTGGGTGCTGGTGAGAATTCAAAAGTGCAACCCTCGATTTTTTCCCCTTGTCGCATGATTTTTGTACGGCGTTGCGGAATAATGGATTAGAAGCTGTATTGAAACAGTATGAAACTGATGCCGTACAGAATCAAATGACCAAATTTACCCTGGAAATGGTCAGAAAATCAAAAAAAATTACCGACTTTGTGGCGCACCATTTTGTACGGCATCAGTTTCATACTGTTTCAATACAGCTTCTAATCCATTATTCCGCAACGCCGTACAAAAATCATGCGACAAGGGGAAAAAATCGAGGGTTGCACTTTTGAATTCTCACCAGCACCCAGTTGGACAGCTTACAAGTGACGGCATAGTGCTGAATTTTATTATTTTATGCTCTTATATCGTCCTATATACGTCACCTGGTGGTTCATATGACCCACATTTTTTGTATGTGGGCCTGTAGTCTATACAGGCCACGTTTAGCAAGACACTGAGTGCGTAGAGGTGGAAAGTGGAATCAAAATAGTGATGAGTTGCTAGCCACATCGCCTATAACATGATTCCTATGATTTTCGCCCATTACCTCGATGGATTTTTACCATTTGCGCGGGAAGAGAAGCAACTGGTACATTCTATGTTTTTTCTTTGCTCCCAGACCAGCGTGGAAGTATATAAATATATACCATATTTTAAGTTACACTTAATCGATTTTTGAAAAATTACCAAGCAGCAATGTAACGCAAACATGACATAACTATCAAAACAGCTGACAAATAACTCTCAACGAGCCTTAAACTTTACATTGCGGGCTAAATTATTTTGTATGGCAAATTTTTACGTTGTAATTATAAATAAAAGTTATCTAAATATACTTCTTAGGTCCTGTATTTAACCACCATTTAAATATTTACTTATTTGATTTACACGCTCTAGTTATAACAAAAACTCGTGAGTTTTATTTTAACGGATAACATGAATAAGCAGTTAATAATTGTGTGGTAAAGCACTGAACTGTAAATTCCATTAATGAAACTGTCTATAAAAACAAATGAAACCCTATGATTCGTGAATCACCCAATTAGGTCGATCTTTTGTCTGTCAGTCTGAGACCACAGATACGGAAGACTGATCTGATTGGAGGGTTAACCAACTCACGTGGTCTGTTTACCTGAACAATGTTAAAGATCCAATAGTGCGTGCGATACTCACGCGTAATAAATGAAGGATCTGAAGTACTGTTACCTTAAGATTCGTTGTAACACACACACACACACCTAGTTATATAAGGCAATATTACATGGGAGATATATATATATATATAATCTACCAACCCAGATGTATTGTCTTCCCTTCAAATTATAAAATAACATAAATACATACATAGATTCACACCTTTATTCTCAAAAGGGGAAGGCAGAGCATGCACATGAAATTTATGTTCCAGTGCCACTTTTAGCATACACACCCACGTGTAAGATCCTCAAAACCTCAAAATTATCATAATTATTAGGATCACATTAGATCATAAAACTCACTAGATTCGATTGCTAATTTAGTAGATCAGTAGACATAGTCAAAAATCAGAATAACTCCTGAAAAATCAGGAGACCTGGCAGCACTGCCCTGGTTTGTATTCAAAGTGATTCGACTAAGCAATCAAGACTTTTCTGCCTTTTTTTTCGGTTTGCTAAACGATCGAGCACCCATTGATGAGAAATTACGGGTGGCTTTTGAACATGTTGGATATTTTTAATTTAAATTATTAAGTATATAAATAGTCTAGTTCACACTTACGACCAAGACAGCCAAGCCTGTGCGAAATATACATTTTTACATGCAACCCCACCCACCCCTGCTTTCATATAAGTTACATAGTTTTATGACCACATTGATCACACAAACATAACATATCTCCAAAACCTCAAAGCACGAATACACCCTGCTAATAAACGTTTACTTGTAAATGTTTTTTGTTCACTAATACGTTACGAGTATGAATATCCGCAAAGTAACGCTTGATTCAATCAATTATTCAAAGGTTTTACACAGTGGCAAAAACTTCAAAACGTTTTTTACGGGTAATTTCTTGCTTAAAAACTTGTTTCACGAGTCTAGCCGCGCGCTCTCAATTGACGACAAACCTTGGTCACAGTAGGTTCGGATGGATTGAAATAAGCCACTGTCCCAAGTAAAATAGAGTCTATCTCTAATTTTCCAAAACCCAAAATGTCCGAAACATCATGCTATATAAAGTTCATTAAAACGTTTTTCAGAAATGGAAAGTCTTTTCACTAACTTAGCTGACCATGGTCCTGATTTTTGAAAGCACATCATTCGAACACTCAAAAGTGGTATAAATTGTTTATATCTTCAAAACTATACAAGTACATCTCTAATCAAATTTTTAACTAGTTCATTTGAACAGCGCCTTTTCTCGTCCCTTGGTGAGCAGTAGATGTTCCACGGGAGTTTGTGATTGTGTCGTATAGATACATAAATCAAACAGATGACGCTTGGCGACAGAAATTCGCATAGTAACAAGCAAGCAAGGTCACGTGACAGCTAGTAACACAGAAAAATTCCATGAGGATCCGGGCTCGATTCCTTTCTAATTTTCAGTGTCGTTTAGAAATTTAGTTCACAAGGTTAATGAGAACTATAATTTTCTACTAAGCTGCGTGTACCTACTTCAAATTCAGCACAATTTTTCACCATTTTCGAGTGGTATTTTTATTGTGCTTTCATCTTTGTGGGCCTCTGAGGCGGAGTTTGCGGTCCAGAGCCTAAAAGAGGCGCTTACGTTTTTAGTCCTGCAAGTCCCGAACTTTAAAATGTTTTCTTAATTAATTAGTTAAAATTATTTTTTAATTGATGGCAAAAGATAGAGTCAACTTCATGTTCTGATTGTCCTATAAGGGTTTTGTCAACAATTCAGGTCAGATTATTTACCATCTTTTACTGGTTACGATGTCCTGACACACATTTCTAAATCAACGACCATTAAGAGGCCAATTCATTAAAGAAATGAAACTCAATCCACACTCTTTTCTTTTCCATTTAAAAAATAACCGGTTATTTTTTCTAACTTCAGAAAAAAACTTTATCAATATAAATGATAATTTTCGCATTCGAAACGACGTTTCTTGCTGGTCGTTTAAAAGTATTAAATGGCTTAAAAGTATTCAAGATTAAACTGAACTTACTGAGAAAAGTAGATGGCTTTTGTTTTTCAACTTCCGTTTCTTATTGGTTTGCCCTTGGTTTTTCAACTTCTAAAAATAAGTTAAATTTCATTCATTAATTTGTTAGTTTTGCTAAGTGACCTTTACGCAATTTCACTCCCAAAATTTTTTTAAATAAAATTTCCTTGAAACAATCAATTTTCATAAAAACTCTCACTCCCATTCAAGGGTGTAAATTTCCTAAACTTGTTTTTACTATAGGTTTGCTACCTTATACCTTGTTTATTTATATTACAGCGACATCTATTGGACGCATATATGAAGCAATGTGATTGCAGAAAAGACTTAATTTAAATTGAAAATATTTTTAACTATTGCATAATATTAAATATATTTTTAGAAAGTCAATAAACTCTACATTAAATAAAAACAGACTTATAATCACACCCAAATATGATACAACTCTAGCCATCTGTTGCTGTTTATTATGTTTACCTTTACATAGTTTTACGTACACAACCTAAACATTTGGTATAATTTCAAGTTTATACTTTTACGCGTTTCAGATAAAAAGGGGTCTTGACAGACAAAGGATAGGACGGCCAGACGGACAACAAATTTTGAAGTACCTACCTACAGAAGCCTGAAAATAGATACTTGATTTAGTTAGCCTTTATTTAGTTAGGAAAAAATATATTTTTAAAACGACATCTTGTAACAAATAGCGGAACTATCCATGGAAAACTTTATTTTTCTTCTGTTGGTTAGTATTATTGTAACATATTACATGTACTACATTTTTGAACTAAGGAGTTCTGCCTCTTTCATTTGGTATCCAAATAAATAATGTATAAAAATATGTTTTTGGTCGACCCCCCCCCCCCCCCCCCTTTCTTTTATAACTCGATTTCTAGGTGGAATTTCAAAAAAACGAAACGGCATTTTAAGTTACACCTCCAGCAATACAATTAAAAAAATCGTATTCAGTTTGGTGCAGTAGTATTTGCGTAGCGCGGTAACAAACATACAGACAGACAAACAAACATTCTAAAAATGGTATTTTTGGCTTTTATGTCGCTTATAGAGGCGCCTTAGTTTATTTTTTCTATAATATCTCCTATTTATTATTCCTATAGATAATATTTTCTACTTTTGTGTCAGTATCATTAAATACGAAATCATTTCGTTAAATACATTACAATTATTGCCGACTTTCAGCCTGAAACTTTTGCGACAGCTCAAATTAAGACTTACTGAATATTATGAAAAATCAGGGATTACTTCGGCTAAGTGAAATATGATTCCAAAAGACTCCCGCTTCTAAGCCAGAGCTTAATATTCAAGGAAGTATTTATAAAAATTAAAAGGCCTTTTAAAGGCTTTTTGCTCATCTTTCGGTGGGCGTTGGTTGGTAAGATTGATGTCTTGTAAACGTTTCTGTAAAATGAAAAGCAAACATAACCTTTTTGCTATACGCAGGAAAAAATTAGGATCCGGCGTGGAGAAGTAACACGGTAAAATTATTGGCACATGAGGTAGGTATATTATCTTAGCCTTCTAAGCTATTAGCAATCCTTGGAAACGCAAACTAACTGACCGAACCAATAGGCTAAACATTTTCATAATAAATCCGGGTGGTAGGGCCTTGTGCAAGGTCCGTCCGGATCGCTACCACCATCTTACTCGCTAATCCTGCCGCTAAGTAGCAGTGCTTGCACTGCTGTGTTCCGGTGTGGAGAGTAAGACAGCCGGGGAAATTACGGGCACAAGAGGCATTTCATCTTAGTCCTCTAGGTTGACAACGCATCTGCAATCCCTCCGGGGTTGCGGGTGTCTATGGGCAGTGGTGATCACTTACCATCAGGTGACCCACTTGCTCGTTTGCCTTCCTATTCATATAAAAAAAATATATATATAACCTACGACTTCTGTAATTTTACTTACTGATAATTACAGGTATTTTATTGCATCAACTGGGCGGATCTCATTAATTCGACAAAGTTCGAAGCTCCACAGAGCTGCTAGGGTGGTTGTTCCCTTATCAAACCAAGTGTTCAATCGAATCGCCCTCAGTCCGAACTGATAGCAGTCGCGTGCTAGCCTCGCGTGTCCATTGATAATCTGTTTTATTGTATTGCAGCCTTATTTAAATTGTTGAAAACTGGGTAACAATTGCTTGCCATTTTAAAAATATATGGGATTTTGTGCCTAGCATTTGAAATAATTAGTAGGATTTCTTTTAAAATTTTAAGCTTTTGCTTGCAACTTCATCTACCCAGAATTAAAAATTGTGCCGGAAATTCAAAATTTAAACTCGTGATAACTTTTCAATGTCATGACCAAACTAAATTATTTCAAAACGAGTATACGGGCACTGAACCAATCTTAAATACGAATTACTCATACTAAGGTAGAAATTAAGTATTCCTTTACAATTATCTTTAGTTAGTAGTGCACTGGCGAAAGATTGACTTTAAAATAATAGTTTGTTCTTCACTGTACATGCTTCAATACTTTTTAATAAATGTGATACGCATTTTATTGAAACAAAAGCAACTGAACCTCGCTAATGAATTCCTACTAGTGACGTGCCGGGTCGTTATAGACGTAATTTGTCGGATACGGATACCCATCCATACTTTCAAAGTTACTGAAAACTAAAATGTGTCTCCCATTCCAAATTGCTGCAACACGTCGCTACGTCTGGCGGCATAACACTGAAGCAGTCGCGTGCACTTCATAAGGACAAAATTACTTACTTACGTCATATTTATCAACTAGACAACTAAATAAACAAGCAGCATTTTTTCTGCAAAACTCTGTGCACGCCACTGCACCGAAGAATGTGTAAGTTGAAGTAGCAATAAAAACAAAAAAAAAACAAAAAAAGTCAGAAAGGTTTTCGAGCGGCGACCAAGAAAAGGTTGACATATCGTTGGCAGTCCTCCCACTAGATAGACCGACGAAATCGCGAGAGTTCGGGGAAGCCGGTACGTACAGGAGAGTACTGGCCGGTGATTGCGGGAGGGGGGGGGGGGGAGGCCTTTGTTCAATGGTGGACGTTTTCCGGTTGATGATGATGATGGCGTAAGATCTAGAACTACATGATGGCACACATTTTTGTATTAGTTATGGGTATTATAATATACATTTCCAAATGCACCAGTTCCATTGTTTCATAAAATAAAAAGTACGTTGAATGTGCAGAATTTGGTGCTATCCACCCTTATAATATTTGATATTTTCCACAAAAGATCCGCCACAAAGAAGCGGATTTCGGATCCGTATCCGCTTTTTGTGATATCCGTATATCACTAATTTCTATGGAGGAACAATAAGGAATGTCTTTGTCTTAAATTGGCAAAAACAAATTTTACTGATTTTTGGTGATACCCGCCCCAATTCTTCGAATGCAATCATTCGTTTGACTGGCAATTTGCTTAAACAGAATTTGAAACAAATGAAAGCAATTTCCAACAACTATACTGTTTGTAAAGAATTAAACGGAATGTAATTAAATTTCCATACAAGTTTGATTTCTTAGCCATGTTTTGAATGAGAAACTGAGTTTGTCCATTAGTTCCATGTTGAGATGAGATAGTGTTTGACATAGGCCAAAAAGAGATCCTTAGCCCACTAATATTCAAACGCGCAAGTTTACGACTGCCTGTCTATCTGTCTGGATGAAATTCTGTATGTAGATAGTAGAATGTTTGTAATAACACATCATCTCAACGGCTATTCTAGGGGCATGGAATTTTGCACGACATGCAACATTATCACTACATAGTATAAAACAAAGTCGCTTTTTCTGTCCCTATACCCCTATATGCTTAAATCTTTAAAACTACGCAACGGATTTTGATGCGGGTTTTTTAATAGATAGAGTGATTCAAGAGGAAGGTTTATATGTATAATACAAGCATAATATACGGTGCGAAACCGGGGCGGGTATGATAAATAAAAACTAAGGTATTGGGAACTCTTGTGGTTTTTTTTAAGAACATAAAGAAAGAAAGAAAGAAAGAAGGCATTTATTCCTTTTTGCAAGACACACAAATATAAGATAATACACACAGTTTTATAGAAAATAAACAAGGTATAACAAAAAAAAGAAAACATAGACATGAAAAATAGATCATCAGCGTTGTGTGTCTTCGCAAAAGTGAAACGGACTCACATCCGTGAGTATTCAATAAAGTCTCCATTTCAACCGCCGCATCTGATGGTTCAAGCGAGCGAAACCACTGGTACAATCTAATACACATAATAGAAGATTAAAAAGTTCCCTCACCCATGCAATAAAATGTATTGTCCGTCGCACAACGGAATGTTTGAAACAAATTTTAACTTTAGAAACTCCACCATAATATTACCAAGAAAGTTTGTTATTTTGTTTGTTTGCCAGTCAATCATGCGTAAACGACGGCAAATTTTGATTTTGAAATTTATGCAAATGGAACCGCGCGAAATGTAATAAAATTCCCACTAAATGATGTAATAAAATAAGGATCATCCCGATTCGAGTTATCATAACAATCATATTCAGAGTCACAAACAAAACTATAAAAATAACAACGAATTTATTTGAGGGAGTGCAATATATTCCCCATTGCATATTTGATTCCCCTTTCCACCTATTTGCCCACAATCATGCTAAACGTGGCCTCTGGGCAAAGGGATAAAGACGTGGCTTATGTACGTAGGTAAGGTATGTGCAATATGCGTTTATTTACTGATAGTCGTAACGATACATACATACATATAGATCCCGTCTTTATCAATTACGGGGTAGATATGTAGCCGATCTTAGAGGTGAAGTTGTGCTGGCGTCACTTTGCCGCTCGCAAATTCCCTCTTTACGTTTTATTTAGTCTGCGGACCAGACTAACCAAACTTATTAATAAGAACCTACTCTTAACTCTCCTATTAACAACTTACACCGTCTTTCCGAATAGCCTAAATTTCAGTTTCGCCTTATCACTGGCACTTGAAACAAGCCATGCCAATTTGAATGGTAAATCTGACGGAATCAGCCTTTGAAGTGGACTGTACCGTATAGAAATTTTCTCAATCAGATAAAGCACCGTCGGACTACAACGACTAAATGAATAACTAAATGTAGCCTTGAAACTTTTATAGCTCTAGTAGACGGTCAAACCCTAAAATCAAGGTCAGATGTTTTTGATTAAGATTGGTCGAATACAGAACCTCCCATTATTATTATGGTAATAGCTCTAATAGCAATAAATTCTAGCTAGTAACGGCCATGAAATTGTCGACACTTCATAATCATAACCATAGTGTACGTACAATTTTAATACCCCTACACAAAGTATATTAATTAATCGTAACGTACTCTGATAAAGTTGGCAGTAGCTCACTAATTAAAACAATTTTGGTATAATCTTTGAAGGACGCAAATGTTTCTAAGCAAAGACTTCTGCAATAATTGTTTCTTTGTTTTCGTAACGATTTAAATTTGCTAGGATAATTCTGAGATTTGACGCCTGTGTCCAACAGTGGGACTGCAGTTGATGATGATGAGATCTACTTGTAACGTCGCTGAGCTCCTAAGTTTTCCTCGTTCACTCATTTTGCATGAATTCAGCTGCAGAATGTCTCCTTGCAAAACGTGACCTGCACTCGCAAAATTTTTGTATGTGCTTCTATAAATTGATCCCCCAATTTATGATAGACACGTCTTCAGTAACTGCCAAGTTCTCTCAAACTTTAAATTCCAAAATTATGCTTTGCGGGCATTCGTTTCGTCTGCCAAATATTAGATTTGAGGTAAATTTTGTAAGTCAACGAGAAGTTTTGCCAAAAATTAATTATGCTAAGAAGCAGTCCCGAGGGAGTACGATAATTTTATAATTAAGATTAATTATCGGGTCGTATTGAGCGATTGTTGGGAGAGTTCACATTTAAACGGTTCATAGGCTACTGCTTCTCAGATCAGACTGAATGCTACAAATCTTTCTCTATCTTTCAGGAAAGTCCGTGAAGACCTCGCAGTATTATTTGTAGAAGCTTAATCTAGATACTCTTTCTAGTCAACAACAAAATGTGTATTTATTCAAGCTCTCTATACGAGCTTTAGTACTTTTCAGTTCCTGTTTATTATCTTGAAATAACTATTAGCTTCATCAATATTATTCTGTTTTTCTCATGACCTGAAATATTCATGTGTTTTATGTACAACTAGCTGTTGCCCGCGACTCCGTCCGCGCAGAATTCGCTTATCACTATCCCGCGGGAACTATGATATTTTTTGGGATAAAAACTATCCTGAGACTGAAACTAACTGTATACCAAATTTCAACTTATTATGTATGTATGTTTAATGTAACCGCGGCAATATAAGGTGTCAGCACGCCAATTTTACTAAATTAGATGCTTAAGTTGTTGTTTACTAAGCTGCATAAGTTGTTATAGTTTTTTAACTATCCCAGGGGAACTCCGTGATTTTCCGGGATTAAAAGTATCTAAAATATTGACCAGTGATATAAGGTACTACCACGCAATTTCGTTTAAATCAGTCCAACAGTTTTGGAGATTAGCGAACACAGACATAGGTAAATGAACACATCCATACATAAAATCTACTTTTTTGTATTTTATTACTCTCCCCTAATCGTTACCACTCTACTTTTCATCAATTTATTTAATTTACAGACCCGAACTTTCTACTGATTTATTATATAAAAAGTTATACACACATCTCTTAAATCCGAGAATCTTACAGTTTTTTAATGGATATACCTTTTTCACTCACCTAAATTTACTTAATGGATAAATCTAGTTGATAGCGAACCAATTAATTGAACTCACACTAACATGCAATTTATTTGTGTGTGCATGTACGTTTTTATTCCTTTGCTCAACGCACATTGTCTCAAACTTCTCGCAGATCCGCGTTATGACTAGCCGATTATAATGTCCGATAAAGAGGGCAGGACTTCCCAACTAACATTAGGCGCTAATATAAGAGTTATAATAGAAATATAAAAGAGTTCAAAAGATCCTTAGGTCATTAGATAGTGCTATAAAATAGGAGTTATAGCACGCTATAACTCTGCTATACCCCTGGATTGGGCACAAGTTCTTATGCTCTTAGGTTCCACTATGGCGATGTAGTGGAGTTACAGAGTGAATTTAAGAGATATAGGAGAGCAATTGTGGAGGTACAGTAGCGCAGACTGAGACTTAAAGTGCTGTATGAGTAGTATTTAAGCGACTAGTGACTCCTCAAGCGGTATTGTAGAGCCACATGCTGCTTACTGACACTTTGAGCGCTAAAAAGGAAGTAAATGTATGAATATAAACTCCGTAAGGGGTATAGTAGATCTATGATGCGCCTTATTTACTGTTTGAGCGGTTAGAGGGTGGCAGTAAGGTAAATTGTAACACCTTGAGTTGCAGAATAAATCTACAATAGCCAATTTTAGCGCCTAAGGATATAATTAATCCTTTTTTTGTGCATAACCGGCTATGCGGTAGTTTTTTTATAATGTTGTTTCATGAATCATGAATGATATTTCCCCTGTCAAAAACACGTTGTGTTTACGAAAATAAATGGCGGAGGTGAAATGCTAAAATTGTAATGCATTGTAAGTGGCATCTAAAGCGTAATTTTCATTGCGAAGGAAAGTAAACTGTGAATATGTGTATATATTAGTAGCAAATAATTGAAGCGCCCACTCTTTGTTGTGTATTTACCAAAAAAAATGTTATACTTCACATGGATCAAATCAATTTTTTACTAAATATGTAATCAATTTTTGCCTTTTGACTTAAAAGTGACGTGACTTTGGTATTAGAGCGCTAGAAAATAAATACCTTCGCTGTATTAAGTTTTCGTTTCGTATGTTTTACTGTTTTTAATAAACTTCATAACCTAAAAATGGTGGGCGCGTGAATTTGGGGATCCGTAGTCATTTCCCAAAACCACTACATACCCCGCACAACTAATAGCTACACGTATCTCCTAGCTGAACGAGTGCTAAATTGTTTTTATTGATTGATTTGCCAAATTGAAAAGATTTGTAACTTGAATACCTACACGTTACTGTCTGTCTCAATTTTTGCCCTCAATTTTTCATTTAAATGAAGATTTAAAAGAATATATTAACTCGGATTATCCTCATCATCACTACTCAATGAGTAATAACATCGGTCCTCTTCGGAAATATCATAACTTGCAGTTGCGATATCACTTCTATTACATACGGAACCCTCATCTTCACGACGCGACTTGCGAGTTGCGACGCCATTTTATGCTTACGTGACCGCAGAGTTACTAAAGTGGTAACGAACTCAATAATTCAACCTTAAATAACATGGAGGCTATATTTGACACTATAAGTTCTATTAATAGGTAGAAATATCCCTTCTATTCCGCCCTAAGTTATACAAGGGAGTTTTGTATCCCTTTAGGAATTCGGTGCTGTAAAAGATTTAATGAACACCATTTTAGAGCTAGTAGCGTTAATTGCTCCTTTTGTGCAACTATGAGTGCTCCGAAAGAGTTTGTGGTAGCTTGCTTAGAACTGTAGAAGTTAATAGTAAATGTTAATGTCTTATATGGATCTTATAGTACTAAGATTCGCTCAAAGCTATAACACAGAAGCTTTGGTCTGTATTATAGAGATAATAATCGCTACTCTACGCGTTTAACCTCCATACATTGCTCTTATAAACTTGCTTTGTCACTATAAGGGTTATATTTTATTACTAATACCTACTCTTATGTCGTCGAAAACTATAATTGTCGCCACTACTCTACCTTCACAACACTTTAGGTTCTAAAGTAAGGTCTATTTGCAGCCACAATGTTTATTGGGTTGACAAGGCCATTTCGAAGGCGTTTGATTTAGTGTGTGTAATATGTACTTGCTTATACTGGTAAGTCTCATCTCTCATAACAGCGGACTGTGATTTATTAGGGACCTCGTGATTGAAGATGCAGGCTACATCCATCTTAGGCATCTGAACGCGAGGAATAATCGGTGTTTTGGAGTAATGTGATGAACTGATTTTATTTATTGATTACAACTTTGAAAGAACTAAGAAAGGCAAAACAAACAAGTGGTTAAGAATAGATAGTATGCATATAAATGCAATAGAAATATTAAAATACTAGCAGTTGCCCGTTACTCCGTCTGTCCGAATAACGCAATTTTCGGGGATAAAAAGTAGCCTATGTGTTATTCCAGACTATAATCTATCTATGTTCCAAATTTCATCCAGATCTGTCCAGCCGTTCTGGCGTGAAAGAGTAACAAACATCCAAACATCCATACTCACAAACTTTCACAATTATAATATTAGTAGGATCTGTAATTTCACTATATGTAATTTTAATCTTTACCTTTGTCAGTCCCTTGTTTAATGCTCCTCTCATGTACATCGTGATCCCTTATAGGGATAAAAGTTCACCTTCGTGCATATATTTAATGTTTTTTTTGTGATTTGTGTCTGTTTCTCTATTTGTACTATAAAGCATTTACTTACTACTACTATCTAGGGATTTTCAAAATATAGAGGTGCTTATAGACTTATGCATTCACTTGTAATGAGCATTCAAGCGAATGCGAGTATAGGACCTGATACCATAAAGCAGGGATGGCCTGCAACGACTTCGTAAGGATACTTGAAATTCCCACGGGATAGGAAGTTCTACAAGAGCAAAGCTGCAAGCGCAAGCTAGTCATTACATAAGTAGCGCAACAACAAACAATATATTGCCGTAGGACCGATAGTATGCCGTGCCAGTAGGCTATAATATTGGAAGTGCGCCCTTTCACTGCGGCATGTAGGTCCGGCACATTATGGATTCCACACGCCCACAATCTATGTAAATTAGCATGGTCAAATTTGTGTTCGATTATTCCACCTCTTGGCCGTTTAATCACTCTTTGGATAACCGTTTTCTGTTTTTAAAGCAGTTCAGCTAAGAATTTCGAAAAGTTTGTGCATTTAATTTACCTATGACTTGAGTATTTTTGGGGTAGCCTTCGTTTATTTGGATAAATACAATGTTTTTACACAAAAAGTAGGTAAGCAAACGTTTGTTGTATCTTCGGAACAAAATTCAAAATTGTATCGAGGAAGGTTTTTATGTATAATTCTACGCAGACGAAGTCGCGGGAAGAAGCTACTTTCAATATAAAGTAATAATGGAAAATACAAAGGTGAGAGTTGCTGATACCCTCCGATACCTTTAATTTCAGTATTCATGCCAGAACAAACTGATAACAATAAAGGTAAGTTACTCTACACCGTTAAGTTGCATTTTATTTTTTCTGTCTTAATTCAATTTCAAAAAAGTACAAAACTTTTAAAAGAAACTGTAAACAAAAACAAATCAGTTAATTCATTAATAAACGTTGTACCTAACCTTCTTAATATTTTTTAAATATTTTTACAAAGTTAATTGTTTTGATTTTCTCTTAAGTGTTTTGTTTTACCCAAATTACTTTGTGACAGCTTGTGGAACTTAATTCCCAGAAGAGTTGGATTACAATTTTAATTTTTATTACAGCGTCCCAGAGCATGTTTTGACGTTATGACGGCCAGGACGCTGCGGCGACGTCGTTGGTACGTCGACCGTAGCTCAACGATTCATATAGGAATGTATCGGTTGTCACTCACTTGGCGACGTATTGGCGACGTCGTTTTGTATAGGCGTCCCGGTGAGGTAGTGCTCTAAAATTTTGTTATTTGAGCTCTTAAACAGTTTTAAAAGAATGGAAATCTTTATTGCCGCTAACTTTGTAATTCCTAAGTATTCTCGTCACTTGCCTTTCTTTTTAATTAGGCAAGTTCTTAATTTAATCACTTAGGTCTGCGGTACACAGCAGATGAAAAAAATAGAGCTGTTTAAAAACCTTGTGATAGAATAATACCACAGTATAATTCTTCCATGCTGGTCTGGAAGTAAAGAAAAAACAGAATTTACCAGTTGCTTCTTTTCCCGCACAGATGGTAAAAGCCCATCGAGGGAATGGGCGAGTCTTAGGAATCATGTTGTAGGCGCTGCGGCTAGCGACCCATCACTATTTTGATTTCCCTTTCCAGCTAAACGCCCTTAATCATGCTAAACGTGGCCTTAAGATTTTGTTACCCCGTAAGGGATAAAGGCGTGAGATATGTATGTACTTATGTATGTATGTATAATTCACCATTGGCATGGGTTCTACTATTTTTTACTAGTGTTAAATAGGATTGTAAAGATTTCTATTCTGGCTCAACATAGTAGTTTGTGCGTGTACCAAAAATAACTATTGCAATAAAAAAGGGGTGGAATGTAGATGTTAGGTCCGCCGCAAAAAGTTCTCGGTCAGATAATGAGCCAACTCGTAATTCGCTGGTTTTTTGTATCGTTACAATAATTTATTGATATACCTATACCTATTGACCTTTGTAAGATGAGGTAACAGAAGCCAAATGCAGTGACGCTAAAGCTTAGTTGGAGGTGGTCACGCGAACCGTCCGCGTCGCGCGCTTGCTACTTGCTTTAATATCTTCAGTCAGTACTAGAATAGACATGTTAAAATTAATATTTGAAAAGTACTTCTTCTTCTTCTTCTTATTTGTGGCGTATCCAGTCATTATAGCGACGACAACGTCGCCAATGTCAAAGTAACAAAAATATATTTAAAACTCTCGTGACAAAATGTCGGCAAATGTACGGTATTGGTCAAAGGCCCCCGTGTCGGGCTCTTAGCCAACGGTCAATGATATCCCTCAGAATCTGGAAATCATTAGCCGATGCCCAGGGTGCACCGGACCAAGCAATGCTCTTCTCGGACGGATCCAAAAACGAACCGCAGCTCTTGAGCACACGCGGAGGTAACCCGACTCGCACCCCTAATATTTGATTAGTACAACATTCACTCGCAAAATGCTTGTGTCAAATTATTCAAATTTTAAAGTACCTTATCTTTACTGAACTAACATAAGGACACTAACGTAAAACTTATCACATTTAAAGGGATGCATTAATTGATTTAAATACGGTTTGTATTTTTCATAAGACATTTGAATAAATTACGGATAACTTTATTTTAAATACGCTCTTTTTGTTGACGATGCTTTATTAAAAGACATTGTCATCGGTGCTTCCCATATTACTTACTAAATACACTCACTAAATTTTAAGTCAATCGGACCGTTAGAAAATTTAAAATAGCTGTATGATTTGATTACATTATATATATAAGTATTAATAACCTTACATACCGACAAATCACAAAGTGAATTCAATTTCTAATAATAAATAAACATTGATTCTGACGCAAACAACATTAAATAGGTAGTATAAATTCCCTTGATCAGGAAAGAAAATTCCACTCAATCATCGATTCATCTGCCTAATGAGTGCCTTGTCAACAAAGTTTCGCTACCCTCCATGTTAAATAAAGGGCCACTTCTATCCGACTTTCGGTTTACAAAAGCAATTCCTTGGTCGCTATAACGACGAACAACCCCCATATTTACGGCTGAAGTCTACACGAGAAACAGTAACGCACCACCTTCGAACACGGGCACCCATCTAATGCGATACCCGCTCGATACAACCTAACTCAAAGAAATGGACTATAAAATTCGTAAATTAAACAAAATCAGTGCTGTAATTTAAACAAATTTAACTTTTCGTATTATCCCGTGGTGTCTTCTAGAAAAATGATTCGCGTGACTCTGTTACTTTTGACGACGACTTTGGCGCTGTCGGCGAGGGAGCCGAAACAGATCACGCTGGCTAACCAAGGAACGATATCAGGGATGTATATAACGAGATTTCGAACAAAGAGAATTGCGGCTTACGTCGGCATACCGTACGCGCAACCGCCCGTTGATTTGAAAAGGTTCCAAGCGCCGGATTATGCCACCCTGCCGTCTTGGGAGGGAACGAGGAATGCCACTATTTACGCACCTGATTGTCTCCAAACTGAAGCTACAGAAACAGATGATGTACAGCGAGTACCTTTAAGCAAGCATGATAAACTGTTTATGAAGTTACTGGAGAGCCAGCTAGAGGAACCCAAGAAGAAAGAGTTTGCAGAAGACTGTCTGTATCTGAACGTTTACGTTCCTGATGGTAAGCAGATTTGAATAGTTTTTTGTCTTCTATTACAAATGCATGAAAAGATAAGTCCTCATTGACTGGCTGACTCTTTAACGCTAACTTCAAATTCTTACATCTGAAAAACTGAAAAGAGCAGACATTTTATTTAATTATTACGTATTAGAGAATTAGGTACGTCAAATTTTACAAAATTCCTATGGGATAGGGAATTCTGCGATTGGGTGGGAGCCGCGGACGTAAGCTACTTAGTCCATTCTAAAAAAATATTGTGCTAAATTTGTCTCAACGAAAACGACCGTGCAATTTATTAAATTGGTCTCAACTCAAGTACCTACGTAATGAATTTGAAAGTTATATTAGAGCTCTAGAGTTACCATAATAAGTGTCACATAAAATCATACTTTCGCAACGAGCCAACCCGTCATCTTAAGAAATAATAAAATTCTAACTCCAACCCCAGTGACTAAGAGATTTGCTGCATAAGTAAGCTAGCGTGACGATATATTTAAATACGCGGTAATATCCTCCATAAAGAATGAAATACAATAAAAATGGGCATACGTAGTCCTTCATTAACCTAGTTTTCAAAATTCACAAGGTTCCCCCTCCATCTGATAAGGGAGTCATTTTCTAGGGCCGTACATGCAGGGCCGTTCCGCTGCCATTTTGCCAGTTCCATTGACTGTTTTACACAAGTAGCTTCTTGAACAGGAAGGTAACTTTGAAATGAAATAGTTAACAACTTAGACCGAAGGTATTTCAATGCTTGAACCTGGAGTTTAATCACGAGTTTAAACTTGTAGACCCTAGAATCAAACCACATTTATAGTTACCGCAAGGAAATTAAAACTGCCGAGACCGCTTCAACTAACACGCTTTTAGGTAAATCATTAATTTCGGCTCAATCACAAGTAAACAGAAAACAATTAAAAATCCACGAACAAAATTATTTAGCGTGCTCCACTACCACACGTGCAAGACTGCCCGTGTGAAATTAACTTTTGTGTTACATTCTGTATGTTAGTACTTATTTATTCATTTCAAACTGCGACTCGTTTTACTTCCGTTATGTGAGGTTATATTGGCGTACTTTTGCTTTTACTATTTATCTAATATATAAAATTTCCATGTCACAATGTTATTTACCGTACTCCTCCGAAACGGCTTTACCGATTCTTACCAAATTTTATATGCGTATTCAGTAGGTCTGAGAATCGGCTACTATCTATTTTTATTATTGAAATTTAGAAGAAAAAAAAACGGGAGCGAAGCCGCGGGCAACAGCTAGTAATACATATATAAATCACGTCTTTATCCTTTACGGGGTAGAGAGAGCCATAATACAATACAATACGAATGCTCTTTATTGAACACCACAAATCAGTACAAAACAATACAGAAACAAAGAACAAAGAGCCTCAAGGAAACAAGACCTTAACTCTACGTTTAGCATGATTATGGGCGTATAGGTAGAAAGGGGAATCAAAATAGTGATGGATCGCCTATAACATGATTTCTAAGATTTTACTAATATTTAATATTAATATTAAATAGGTATTTGGCATAATCAACTAATCACAAAAAGATGAACTTCGTAAACCATTTCTAAACCCTTTCCTAATTTTCCACCAGCAAAGTTCAACTGTATCCGTAATATTGTTTTCTATAAATCGTTACGTCCGAACTGCGCAAGCAGAAGTTGGCAATATTTCACACTGATATGCTTATATTTTACCGCAGTGTCAAATAGCTCTGAATATTGCTTCTGGTAAGCTCTGAAAAGTAGCTATCCTCTTTTTACGAAGATTTTTCCGGATTATTGCTGTATTTGATTAGATTCTGTTAAGGGGCCTTACCATAACTTCTTAATGCGATTCAATTCCGACTCAGTTCCGGTTTTAGCTGTCATTTTTAGTAGGTATAGTTACTTCATGGTAACCCCCTGTAGTTTGTAATAATGACATTCCCGGAACGATTACCTCCATAGCTCGAGTATGAGTTGCTCACAAAACAGTTAATTAACGTAAAAAACGGTACAAAGAAAAAAAAATACAAGTCTTTTTACTCACATACACACTTACAATCAGACGTGGTTGTGATCAAACGCAAGCCTATTTCATTCACAGTAAAAATATAATAATAAGCCTTACACTAGCGATATGTCCGGCGATTTCTCAACGATTTGCGCGGCGATTTTCTCTCCGCGAGATCGCGCTTGCACGCGGCGAGTATAAGCAAATCGCTGAGAAAACTCCGGACAAATCGCTAGTGTGTAAGGCTCCTTATGACGAGTAATATTTTTGTTTAAATGCACACGTAAAATACGTAATGGATATTTTAAACTCACTCTTTGTCGGTCTCTCGCTTAATGCTCCTCTCATTTACTCAAAGGTTAACTGGTAGAGATCCCTTATAGGGATAAGTTCGCCTTTGTGCATATGTTTAAGGTCTTTTTTGTGATTTGTCTCTACTTCTCTATATTTGTACAATAAAGCATTTACTTACTTACTTACTTACTTAAAATATTTAAATATTGTCTAAAAATGAGTTTTTCGAATAGTTGATTTATCTGTTCAATAAATATTATTTTCGTGGTAATTTTGTAGCAATACTATTCGGATTTTAAACTATGGTATATTATGCAAAGTAAAAGTTAAATTCTTTTTGCTATCAAGCAAATAGTTAATCAATAAACGATTCTATTCTAGTCGCTGAGTTCCTCTCGGTTTAAATAAATATTCACACAAAAATATTAAATGGAACGAGTTAAGTATCCATTAGTGTTAAATGCAGCAGCGTTGTTAAAGTTTCTAGTAGGAGATTTACCTAATAATAACAGTTTATACCGAGAAAGGCAGGAAATCAGTTTGCCCGCCCACTTCAATTAAGTCTGGAAATTCCACGAACTTTTTACTATCGTTTGATGTAACGTTTTAGAACTCATTGCCAAAATTAAAACATTGCGAAAGACTACAATAAAGGACAAGTTTCATAAATTATTGGAACTAAAAGACAAACAAAACGAATAATTGTAATTAATAAAAACGGAATAATGGCTCCGTAGCGTCCCCTGATGACTTACACGCGTAAAACAAAGCAAAAGACCGCTTCGCAATCGGTTAAGTAGTTTTCGAGAAATTGGTAACAGACACCCACACAAACAAACAATTACAAACTCTATCCCAATATGCACGTACCGTTTCCGTTCTTTTCCGCTTGTCGTGGGTAAAAAACATATCGAAACACAGCATTTTTCCCACTTGTAGAAGCCATCTCATGGTAAATTTTAAAAGTAGTTTCACAGATGAAATCGGAAATCTCATTTTTGCGAGGTCGAGTTGGAAACTAGAAATTATGAACCATAATAGTTTGCTTGAGTAGGAGTAGGAGGAGGTTACCACTATACGCTACTAGGACAGATTTTTAACACGCACACTAACAAAAGTGCTAGCTGAAACTACTTTCAACGAAAACACTGGCGATTATTCAAATCAATACAGCAATACAATACAAATACTCTTTATAAAAAAAAAACAAATCCTTCTCAGGTTTGTAGTGAAAAATTTACTACCATGACTATGACTTTTGATGTGAATACTACATAATACATACATACATAACAAAACCTTAACGCCACGTTTAGCATGATTGTGGGCGTAGGTGAAAAGGGGAATCAAAATAGTGATGGGTTGCTAGCCGCATCGCCCATAACGCGATTTCTTAAATTTTCGCCCATTCCGTCGATGGATTTTTACCATTTGCGCGAGAAGAGAAGTAACTGGTACATTGTATGTTTTTTCTTTACTCCCAGGGCAACATGGAGGATGATAATACTTAATTTAGTAAATTTGGTACATACTCGCACATAAATTAAGACTGTGCTGTAATTTATGGATGTCGATTAGCGGACATTGGTTGAGGGCTTAGAGCATTAAACCAACCAGAGAGGTCAACTGACAGCGTTTGTTGTATTTGAGTATGACTGGACTAGTTAGTGTTTGGTCATCTTATCGTGTCTACGTTATGGTGAAATACATTAAGCGTAAGTTGCGCTAAGTTACTTTAACGATAACTATAACTAAAATTAGCAATTTTGACATAACATTTCATAGATTTTCTGACAAATGCACATCAAAATCATCGGTAAAATTTGTCGTTAAAGTCACTGTAAGTGTATGTAGCGCTTAACTGAATACGTTCTTGTAGTAGTATGATACAATGCCACTGTCATGGCAACACTGTGCCCTTGAGGAAAGGTTCAGAGCGGATGAAGCTGTTGCTACTTTTAAATGAAGTATTTTCTTGTCTTTGGTCTGTGTAACATAATGCCAATGCTGTCACGATATGCTCTCGGTACCTACTCCCCGTTATCCACCTCACTCTATCGCAAACTAATCATTTCGTATGCGTTCGCTGTCTCGCTCTTATGACAGTGAAACATTTTTTTACATACACAAATCAAATCTAAACTTCAGTGAAAATTAGAACACAGAAAAATCCGAAAAGTAAAGCTACGGCCGGGAATAGCCCCCCATAGCCAAAGTTTTACTTTTCAGGTTTTTATGTGTTCTAATTATCACTGACGTTTAGAAATATAATTTCTAACGGTAAACCGTAAAAGTAAACAAAAAAATTAAGAAGTAAAATTCTTGATTCATTTGATAGTACCTATACACAAATCTCAGAATGAGAGAGGAGGCCTATGCGTGGGACGTATATAGGCTGGAGATGATACACAAATTAGAAATCATAATATCTATATCCCTTACGTGGTAGACACAGCCTGAGGTAACAAGACCTAAACCACGTTTAGCATAATACAATAAAATACAATACAATACAATAACTTTTGATTGAACACCACATATAACAACCAAAACAGAAAAAAGGTATACAGAATATTACAAGGTAACAATAGGCGCCCTTATCGCTCCAGAGCGATCTCTTCCAGGCAACCATAATGGACTGGAGAACAGAACAGGTCTGAGCAGGTGGTGCAATTTAGAATATATATCAATATACTAAGTACTGAAATACATAATCACTACATACATAGTATAAAATAAAGTCGCTTTTTCTGTCCCCGTGTCCGTATGTATGCTTATATCTTCAAAACCAGTATAAGGTGCAAAGGGGAATCGAGATTTAAATATGCATGTCGTCTCCGGTTAGCTTCATGTTACAAGCTTAACGAGTATCGGTCGCGGGCAGGGCCGATTGCACGCATCTGTCATTAATTATCGGACAAAGGGTTGCTGATTGGACTGACTGAGACAAAAACGTTACGCGTAATTAGGGAGTCAAACCTTGTGATTGTGACGTAGCGACTATGAGAGATTATGGGGAGTATAACTGGAGTGCGACATCCTTTTGTGCGAAGTGTCATTTGTGCGACAAATGTTTAGGCGATGCACAACTTTGCGACATGCCATTTGTGCGAAGTGTCATTTGTGCGACATATGTTTAGGCGATGCACAACTTTGCGACATGCCATTTGTGCGAAGTGTCATTTGTGCGACATATGTTTAGGCGATGCACAACTTTGCGACGTGCCATTTGTGCGAAGTGTCATTTGTTCAATTAGGGGTGCGAGTCGGGTTACCTCCACGTGTGGTCAAGAGCTGCGGTTCCTTTTTGGATCCGTCCGGGGGGAAGAGCAGTGCTTGATCAGGTGCACCCTGGGCATCGGCTAATGATTTCCTGGCAGTTTCTGAGGGATATCATTGACCGTTGGCTAAGAGCCCGACAGGGGGGGGGGGGGGTCTTTGACCATTACCGTACAACGTTGCCGACATTTTGTCACAAGATTTTTTAATTATATTTTTGTTACTTTGACATTGGCGAAGTTGTCGTCGCTATAACGACTTGAAACGCCACAAATAAGAAGAAGAAGAAGAAGAAGACCTTATAATTATAATAGTAAATGGACTCTGTGCCACTGGTCAAATGGAGACCTATTAAGACAGTTTCTAAGTGGAAATGAAGCTGACGGATTTGTTTATATAAGCTAGACAGAGCCTAAGCTGGCAAGACCTACAGGCCACGTCTAGCAAGATTGTGGGCGTATAGATGGCAAAAAAATGGAATCCAAATAGTGATGGGTTGCTAGACGCGTCACCTATAACATGATTCCTATGATTCCATCGATGGGCTTTTACCATCTGCGCGGGAAGAGAAGCTACTGGTACATTCTATGTTTTTTCTTTGCTGCCAGACCAGCATGGAAGTACCCTACCCTAAATAGAACCTTAGACTCTGTCTACCCCGTGAAGGATAAAGACGTGTATGTGTATGTATGTATGTAATAAAAAAATATTATGCAGGGCTTCAATCAGCATTCGTTCTTAAAATATAACTAACTAGCTTCGCACGCTTACTATGTAGATTCTGATATGAAGCAGTCACAATTGTACTGGGTACTTATCGCCATATCACAATTGATTTACAACAAATCCTTGATATACCTGCCTGCCTAAGCTTTCCTCATGTGGGCAAGGACCAAAAAGTTACACACTGTTAAAGTTGCAATAGTAAAGTAGTTAAAATTCGCTAACTTTTTCCACTGTGACATGAAATGCCATACAAATGTATGACTAATTTTCGTGTCACAATAGAAAAAGTTAGCGAATTTTAACTACTTACTAACGCAACTTTAACGGTGTGTAACTTTTTGGTCCTCACCCATGTATCACTTAGTTATCACGCGCAATGCTAAAAATTGAAAAATCCTCAAAATTGTCCTCAAGGGGCCGGCAACGCACTTGTGATTCCCCATGTCTTGCAGGTGTCCCTGGGCGACGGTGATTGCTTTCCATAAGGTGACCCGTCAGCTCGTTTGCCCCCTCTTATATATAAAAAAAAAATTGAGTCAATTAATTAAATTGACTTCTGAATTTTATATCTTTTTGTTTAACTGTGACTGTACTTAAACAAACAACAAAGGACTTGATTGACTTACAAACAAAACAAACGTCCGGATATCAAGCCTGTTATAACATTAATCCACCTTAAGCTGTTCTGCAGCCATCGGAGTTCGGATCTGGTTTGTTAATCTTATACTTGCACAGAAATATGAATGTTTTGTAGACTTAGACTACCAACTCTTATTGTAGCCTGTTGTACTACATAAAGGGAATACAGGGTGTCTTTGAATAATCTGGAATCTTTTAGCAGGTTTAACAAACAAACATACCTATCTATATAAATCACCCTTACAGGGTAAAAATGGAATCAAAATAGTGATGGGTTGCTAGCCGCGTCGCCTGTGACATGATTGCTAAGATTTTCGCCCATTCCCTCGATGGGCTTTTACCATCTGCATGGGAAGCAACTGATACATTGGTTAACATAATTCACGTTTACATTTATATCAGTACTAGCTGTTCCCCGCAACTTCGTCTGCATAGAATTCGTTTATCGCTGTCCCGCAGGAATTACGCAATTTTCCAGGATAAAAAGTAGCCTATGTGTTATTCCAGACTATAATCTACCTATGTTCCAAATTTCATCCAGATCTCTCCAGCCGTTCAGGCGTGAAAGAGTAACAAACATCCATCCATCCATACCATACTAACAAACTTTTGCGTTTATAAAGTTAGTAGGAAGTAGGGTACACTTTAGACTTAACCAATTTAATATACATAATCGAAGTGAATTGGTTATAAGATTAATCCCTCTATTTGCAAAGGCATAAAGGTCACGACCCGCTTCCATTACATGCAAGGACCGTAAGTTTGTTTAGGGCCATATTGTTCTTCCTTCAGTCCGCTAAAGTGCAAGTCAGAACTTGACAAGGGGCCGAGAAACTGTTAGACTATTGGACAGAGAAACACTCACTGTGAAAATACCTGATGATTTTCAACTATTCAACACTCTTTAACTCCAAGTCTGGCAAGCAAACGACGGTAAACGCAGTAATCAAATAAAAAGTAAAACCATGTAGCTAGACTTCTGGATTTAAAATACGAATGAATAAAAGAAGTCGTGGAGTACCTATTATTAAAAGAGCTACGCTACATTGATTGACCACATTTCATTGCACTCTGCAGCATTATTAATACAGCCAGTTTAAGTAGGCACTGAGAAAAATTGCACCTCATAGAAATCATTAAGCTTACCATTGCTTGTTCTATGCAAAAAACACTCTTTCATGTGCCTTGTTAGCCTGGCTAACTGATGGAGTAAAGTATGCAGGTAATTGCTCAAGAATGTTGGCATGTTTGTAATTTCTAGCTTGTTTAGTACGCCAACGGTATTTTATACTTAGTAACTAACGCGTGAAGGAATTATTACGAAAAATAAGAAGAAAGGTACCAAAGCATTTAAACTATTTCTAAGAATTTGTATAGACTGTTACCAAGCATTTTGATCACAGAAGTAATTTTTTCTAACGTTAGGTTTTACTGCAATATTAAGTGAGTAAATGCTTTATTTTATGCAATTACAAAGGCCCACTTATCCCTATAAAGGATCTCTACCAGTTAGCCTACATACAGTCGACACCTTTATGGGATCAAAGGTTGTGTTAAAACGATGTCTAAAAGCGTCGACAAATCCTTTCCAATCACGACAGATGAAAAATTAATCGTCAAATGATGTTCAGGGTCGATTATAATTTGCCAATAACGGTTGATCCCGTCGGAATTTCAACTTTCCTCAAATTTAATAAAACGTGTAATATTCCAATGAGAATTTGGGGCTTTTGTCGTAATCATTCCACGTTGGCAAAGGTCATCACAGGACAATCTTTTATTTATGGAAGCGCTTGTATTGAATATGAAATTGAATTCAGAAAATATATTTCTTAAAAGGGTGTATTTTTCTTAAAAGCAAACCTATTCATCGTGATAACGTCCATTGAAAAATAAAATAAGTGCACATCACATTTTTATGGATATTTTTAAATATTTCTTAGCTTCCCAATATTATTAAAAAAGCAAGAAAACGTTTCAACAATTTAATTTGTTTTTAATTTAATCATAGTTTAATTTATTTTTATTAATAAATTCTATTTCGTTGCTTTCTTTCATTAATACAAAGGAGGATCATCTCTCGAGATTTACTGCCAGTAATACATACACACACAAGTCACGCCTTTATCCCTTACGGGGTAGACAGAGCCTAAGGTGACACGTCCTACAGGCCACGTTTAGCTAGATTGCGGGCGTATAGATGGAAAATGGAATCAAATGGGTAGCTAGCCTCATCGGCTATGACAGGATTCCTATGATATTCGCCCACTCCCTCAATGGGCTTTTACCGGGAAGAGAAGCAACAGGTACATTCTATGTTTTTTCTTTGCTCCCAGACCTGGAAGTTACAGTAATCACTATCACTACATAGTATAAAATAAAGTCGCTTTCTCTGTCCCTATGTTGTTATGTATGCTTATATCTTTAAAACTACACAGCGGATTTTGATGCGGTTTTTTTTAATAGGTAGAGTGATTCAAGAGGAAGGTTTCTATGTGTAATACATGCATAACCAGGCGAAGCCGGGGCGGGTCGCTAGTATGACATAAAATGCCGTAAGAACACTGTATTGACCCGCTCGTCCCGCATTGCCAAACCAATTTTCACATGGTATAAAGGTTCCTAATCCAGCTATTTGTCAACATTACGAAGTGGCCGTTCCATGTTATCGTTCTTAGAAAGGGTAAAGCGATCGTTCACTATCTTGATGAATCACTTTGAACGGACGGACGGCGGAGAAAATCGTTTGTACACATTTGTCAGGTCGAAATGTCTGTTTTGTTTCGAGTTAGGAATTATCGACGGTCAGATTAGCCTGAATTTATTACTGTTACTTCCTTACCTATGAATATAGAACATGTAAAAGTGGAAATCGTTAAAAAAATTAAAAAGCATATTATCAGATCTGTCTATTGTTTGATATGGCTATGTCGATATTTATTAGATACTAGCTTCTGCCCGCGACTTCGTCTGCGTAGAATTATACATAAAAACCTTCCTCTTGAATCACTCTATCTATTAAAAAAACCGCATCAAAATCCGTTGTGTAGTTTTGAAGATATAAGCATACATAGGGACATAAGGACATAGAGACGTAGGGACATAGGGACAGAGAAAGCGACTTTACTTTATACTATATAGTGATTTCGGTATTTTGAAAGAATAAAAGCTCACAGAAGTTAAATTACAAGAAGCAGAAACGCAGCAAATTTATTAATTGCTTATCGGTTTACCATTAGAAAATCCCCTGGGAAATTGCGTCGCGTATTTTTCTGAGCGTCCAAGCAATTTATCAAATGTTAATTAATTCTCTAATTTCGTTGCAAATAAGCACATTTCACCATCATCCGTGACATATAATTATATAGGTATTGTGTCGAAATTTCGCTCTTAAAGTTCCATGATAATGTGCTTTTGCAACCAAAAATGGGCCATATTCGTTAACAAGCCACGTGAAGCGTAAACCAAACCAAGTCAATAATGAAAATTATGTTAAACCCGTCCGACTGACCTAATAACGCGGTCAATTATGACGTAATTTCATTGGAAACATTACACCTGCTGCAAATAGGCTTTACGGTCCCAAGTAAATGCTTGTCATTAATGCAAGTATTCCGTGTCAATTTGCCACAGCCCTCCGTTATAAACCACTTCACGTGGATCGGCGTAACCTTAATCCCATTTGTGACCTGAATCTGGTAATAGGAATATAACAATATTTAGATAGGCACATGACGTTTTGGATGATTTATTCGAGCCGTTATCGTGAAAAGTTTTCGTCAGAGCCAACTTTAATTCGCTATCCGAGGCGGGTGACGTTTGTAATTTATTCGCCGTCGGAAAGTGATACGGAAATGTAGGTGAAACGGATCGCATCTTTTAATGATAATCATTATAACTATTAAGAGATTTAATTGAAGCACTGACAAAATATGAGGGTTCTGTTAGTCCTGATGAATCCCTGCTTCAGGAATAAATAATATTTTTTCAAAGCAGGTTTTAGCAAGAGTTTAAATAAACTTTTTTCCTTGTTTCAGATTTCAAAGTTGAAGGTTATCCAACAATGGTGTGGTTTCACGGCGGCAACTTTATGAGAGGCAGTCCTAATGATATGAACCCTTTTCAGCTTGTGATAAAACAAAAGGTATATTTTTTTCACATTCTAGAAATAGTTAACCAAACTCACAGTGTAATTATGAGTCATTTTTCATATTCCAGGTAATATTCGTGTCAGTGGCCTACCGTTTGAACATTTTTGGATTTTTCTCAACTTTAGACCAGGAAGCTACTGGGAACTACGGATTGCTGGACCAAGTCGCTGCTTTGAACTGGGTTAAGAATAACATAGAAGCGTTTGGTGGTGACCCTGAAAACGTATGCATTTTCGGCCATGATGCAGGCGCTGTTAGCGTGGGATTGCACTTAATATCATCATATTCATCCGGACTGTTTCAAAAAGCTATTGCAATGAGCGGTAATGTGCTGTCACCCGACACGGTAAATACTCCTAGAAGAGAAGTCATAACAGTTGATAAAGTTGCCATAGCATTCAGTTGTTTTCGGAAACCTACTTATAAACTACTCGATTGTCTGAAAAGAGTTCCCTATCAAGTCCTTTTAGAACTAGGGGAGCCTTTGACAGAGTGGAAACCAATTGTCGACATTAGTTTTAACAACGTTTCGAGCCCGTTTCTGCCCGACCTTCCAAGTAAAATGTTTAAAGATGAGATATTTAGTCCAGTTCCTGTCTTAACTGGCTACACTAATATGGAAGATGCACTTTTACTCGCTAAAGATAGCGATGATACTGGAATCAGTCAAAGGGAATACGATGTTATGCGCGAAGAGATAATACTTTCGGATATAACGGTGGACAATACTTCATGCTTTACCAATCAGCACCACATCCAAGACGCGGTGTCTTTTTTCTACAAACCTATTCCACCGACTTCAAATGAAACTATCCTGAGAAAGTTGTTTTTGGATTTTTACACCGACAAGGTACACGGAGCTACGACTTATCAGTTAGCGAAGCACCTTAGCCAACAAGCGCCGGTCTTTTTATATCGCTTCGACCTGAAACCATTCTCTGACATGGCTAATGAAGGTATCCCCGACTGGATTTCAGTGCCACATAACTACGATTTAATTTTCACTTTCGGCTTGCCCTATTTAGCGCTCCCTGCGGATTTGAACAAATGGGACTACCGAGATAAGAGTATTTCTGAGATAATAATGAAAATGTGGTCCAACTTTGCTTGGTACTCGAATCCGACTAACTCCGGCGTAATAATCGAATGGAATGCTTTTGAAATAGAAAAGCCTGGATATTTGATTATGAATAGGCACAATTTTACTATGAGTACCCCGGAAACGATAAATTATAAGGCATTTGAGTTTTGGACGGACTTTTACCCTAAAGTTGTTGAAATCGGTACAAAATGTTGCAAGGAGCCTCTGGACGATTCCGGTACGGACTCTATCCGCTCTCGACGGCTATTCCAAAGTTTATTAACCCTGCATATTCTATCCGTATTAATCTCTTAACAGTAATAAAATAGTTTATCCTGTATAAATTGACGAGTTATTTTTATAAAGTCTATAAATCGTAAAAATGTTTAGTTTGTTTACGAAAAATATTATTGCTATGTCATGTTGAAATGCAGAACCTATTTACGTCTAAATAATTTCTAGAAATTACACTATTTAGAATACGAATATTTTGGTTTCATTTCATTATTATCATTGTTTAAATCTGCTGAGTAAGTAATACATTGTTGAAATTGCATTTTGTGAGTAGAAATATGTACAGGAAAACCTAACCAGCAGAGAAACATGATGTGTACAAAGGAATATTTTCTTGCAATGTTGCAAATGCTACACAATGCAACGTGGCTAAAGATACGAATTTATACGAATGCGTAATAAAATATTCCACAGTAAAATGAAGTAGCCATCTTCTGATCTCAAAGTATTTATATTGAACTTGATTCAAAAGATCCAACATCGGTTAAGTGTTACCGTTTAATTTGCATACACTTTCCCCTCACAGGCGACGTCTACTCGATTCAGTTTAAAGTGAGCTTCAATTTGTATTTACATAGCTTAGAGTTCTTCAGCAAATCGCTAATCTTTGCCCTTGGGACTTCGAAGGTCGAGTGGTCACGCTTGACCTTCGGGTTCGTCATGGTAGTCCGAAATTCGATAATATCTTGACGTATTTACAGCAGCTACTTGTCACGGAAAGTATACGTTAAGCTTTCTAGAAATGGCGAACCTTGACACCGTTTTAGCATTTTTCTATAAATTCTCTATAAGGCAAGTTTCGATCTCAATAGGTAGTTTCATTAAAGGATGTAGCCTTAGTTGCAGTTTGTGGTAGCTAGCAGACGTCAAAATATTTAGCTTCAACTAATATCGTTCGGAGACTGCGGATCGACAAGCGCAGCGTAAGACGACCACCAACGAGTTGGACGGATGACTTGGTTAAAGTCGCAGGTTCACGGTGGATGCAAGCCGCTTCCAACCGAGGCAACTAGAGGTCTATGGGGGAGGCCTATGTCCAAAACAGTGGATATGACCTATGGCTGATAATATCATGACGATGATGAATATCGCAGACATTTACTACCTAACAACTATATAATAGACACCTTAACGGTCTGGGTTTTCTTCACTATTAATGCCATCATTATGAGGTTCTCTCTTCATCGTGTTTAAGTGGAAAAAGAAGAGTTATAAACCTAACTAGTACGTTACATTTCTTTGAAAAATAGCCGGGAGTCCTCGTTTTTTTATAATTCTTATTTGGGAGCAAAATAAAAGGCACTGGTTTTCGGTAGAAACAAAAGTCTAATCTATCAAAATCATCTTAAAAAACCATAAACAATTAAAAAAGGTGAAAAACGACCTAAAAGGTTGTGCAGTCTTGCACAATTCTTAATTCATTTCCAAAGGAGAAATGTTCAACCGAGATGAATCAAATAAAATACTTGAGAGGTTTTCTAGGGAAACTGCGAATAGACTTTGTAATTAGACTGTGGTTGAAGGATTTATCCGTTGAATACTTTTCATCTAGGCAAATCTTTCATCCGTAGTTCCGAACTAGGACTTCGTGATTTTTCTGTAAATACGTTCACATCCTGTGCCAAGTTCAAACAGTTTTTGAGAGTTATGTTAAATTTTTAGATACCTACGATTTTTTTTACTCGTTTCTGATATTAACATAGAGCTCAAGCTCCCTGAAGAATAAATCATGATTTATCTTGCGTTAAATATATAGATCTGAAATCATATTTTAATTGTGATCAATTTCTTTGCTCATATCAGGCTATTTCGTTTCGTTTTCACTAGCGATTTTATATATACATACATAAATCACATTTTTATCCCTCACAGGATACACAGAGTCTAAGGTAACAAGATCTGAAGACCACGATTGGCATGATTGTGGATGTATAGTTCGAAAGGGGAATTAAAATAATGATGGGTTGCTAGGCGCATAACCTAACATGATTCCTTTTCGCCCATTCCCTGATGGGCTTTTACCACCTGCGACAGAAGCAACTGGTACATTCTATGTTTTTTCTTTATTCCCAGACCAGCATGGAAGAGATCGATTTTATAGAACACATAAATTCTGATCTCTTATTCAAAATGCTATCTATGATCAAAGTGTCTAGTTACAGAACTGATAAATGGTCCAAAGTGCTTTCGGGATAATCACAAAGATGGGTACTGTTCTTTTAGAGACGAAAAAGCCCGTTCGTCATTCTGTTTAAGTGGGACCGTCGCTTTTTGCGCCGAAAAGTGCTCGGCAGCGAATGTAGCGATTGTGTAGTCCCTCTACGTTCTCTGCTCGTAGAATGTTTTTTGCAGGTTTTTAGCCATTGCATTGGACAATAGGTTGGTACTGATAGTGATACATTTTTACTGACGATTTTTTCTAGTCCGTGTTTGAGAGCGAATAAAGTGTGCGTGCGTGTGGTGGCTGATTCCAAAGATATCCAAATGCTTTTTTTATTACTTTATTATTAACTAGCTTCTGCCCGCGACTTCGTCTGCATAGAATTAAACATAAAAAGCTTCCTCTTGAATCACTCTATCTATTAAAAAAAACTGCATCAAAATCCGTTGTGTAGTTTTGAAGATATAAGCATACATAGGAACATAGGGACACAGGGACAGAGAAAGCGGCTTTATTTTATACTATGTAGTGATGATGGTTCCTATGCAAAAATAATAATAATTACAATTTGAACAACGTTGTTGGCAAAGCTATTAAACAAAAGCCGTTACAAAACTTACTGTGGAAAATAATGTTCCAAAGTTTGGAAGTGGCTGACTTGATATTATTTTGAAAAAAATTAAGTACTGCCTAAAAAAATGATACAAAGGGATAGCAGTGATGGTAGAAAGAAGTTAAGCTCAAACTTCAATTAAGTATTTCTATAATGCTTAAATACGTAGGTATACCAATTCCTATTAATTTAGGACCCAAGTTCTCGTGATTCTAGTTCATTATTTACATAAAATATTGTTCGAACGTCAACCTGAACATATGGACACGATAAGGCGCTATGGCAAATTGTTCTTTACTGCACTGCATTTTGCCGTTATTTACTGTTATTTAAAAGAGGAATACGATGTCGAAGCTATTGCATGGTGCTGTACATTGATTGTTAAGTAAGTTGCTTTGTTGAATTTAGCAAACGCTTTCTATTTAAACAGTCAATGAAACAAAAAACCATTAGCATAAATTAACTGCATGCGAATGCGGAATTTCCCTTTACGCGCGTAGACTTTTCAAACATTACGCCACCTTAAAATTAATTTCCAATCTAGCTATTATTATTCATCAGAACGCATTGTGAAAGTATGTTAATATTCGATAGTTTGTTTTGCGCTGGGTCTACTAAATTGTACTATAAAGAACCATTTTTCGTTCGGTCTAATTCTATCCTGAACGGAGCATATCAATTCTAATTAAAATTTAAAAATATTTGTCGAAAATTATGTCAAACTATTGATTTGAAACTTCACCTTAATCGGACAAAATATATACCCGACTCGCTATGGGCAAATTGGCCGCGCCTCTAGTGGTAGTAATTTTTCGGACTTTAATCCGAACATCTTCAAGACGTTTGTGATGACAATCGATTTGCACTAAGCACCCTGGTGCCCAGTTTTTGAAAGCACATCACCCAAAAGTACCACTAAAAAGTGGTAGAAAGAAGCATACTTATAATAATAATATCTTCTAAACCCCGGATCGAATCAAATTTTTGATTAGTCCACAAGATTAATGAGGCCTAATTTATTTCTAATCTACTCGTATTTCAAATTCAGAACACTTTTTCACTACTTTCCCGTGGCATTTTCACAAAAGTGCTTGCAAAAATCTGCAAAAAGGTACTGCTAAAAATATTACCAGTAAATACAAAGGTCGGTTTACTACTTCTACAAATTTTCTTGCTAATAAATGAGAAGCGATGGACGTCGTCTAACACAGACTTACGTAAATGTGTTCGTAACGAAAACGTAAATCAAATCGTTTCGTGTTGTTAACCCAACCGTATATTTTCCTAACAGCACAGTAAGTATCATTTATATACGTGGGTTAACATATACGAGTAGGTACGCTAGTTTAATGCCACATATTGGGTTTGAACTTAGCTTTAACTAGTGTCGATAGGTACTAAAGTTAATTAAGTGTTCATTAAAAATATGAAATATAATTACAATGTTATATTTAAACAAGAACAAAAGAAGAAATTAAAGTTTACGTTGAAGCGGACAACTTTAATTTCTTTTTAGGGTTCCGTACCTCAAAAGGAAAAAACGGAACCCTTATAGGATCACTTTGTTGTCCGTCTGTCCGTCCGTCTGTCAAGACCCTTTTTCTCAGTAACGCGTGGAGGTATGAAGCTGAAATTTATATCAATTACTCAGGTCTACTGTCATCTCAAGGGAATCAAAACCTACAAGGTAGTTCCCGTGAACGCAGAATCTTGAAATTTGGTATGAAGGTAGGTCTTATAGCACAGATTAAAGAATAATTGCGAAAACCGTAAATGTGTACCTATGTATGTCTGTATATAGCAGTGACCAATATAAAGTAACCCCACACTGCGTACATTTTGCTTTGGAACAGGGCTCTGCTTACACTGGTTTTAGATATTTATAGATAATGATACGGAACCCTCGGTGCGCGAGTCCGACTCGCACTTGACCGGTTTTTTTTTGTTCTAGTTTTGTTTACATGTTTAAAGCTTTAAGTTGATTATTTAAAGATGTAGTGAATTTAAAGTTATTAACCAGGTAGTTACCCCCAAAACACTATGTCGCTTAAATTGTACGTAGATCGTTCAATTTGTTGCGGTCGTGAATAACAGATTGGCGCCCATTTTGTGCTATTAATGTGCCTTAACCGCAACACAGCCAATGAAGACGCAAAGAAGCCTGTCTCAAATGATATGATTCAGCTTCATACAGGATTTAGAAATCAACGAAATTAGTGTATAAAATATAACTAGGACAAAAATATTAATTGGCGCAGTTGCAAAAATATGTATACCTACATCACGGCAAAAAATAATATATACATATAATAAGGAACCTCTGGTTCCTAATGAAAGACTTGAGATCATTCAACGCATACAAGTACAATTATTTATGAGTGGTATTAGTACAATTTAACAGAAAATGGAACAAATAACGAATTGTATGCAGAGCCGTAAGCGGGCAGGAATTGTCTGACACATGGCAGCTAGCGCCACGTCAGACCGTCTACCTGCCAGCCACTTTTGAAAGAGGTTGCTTCCCGACAATATGTATAGGTACATATTTTTGATACCTTTTCGTCCTCATCATCATCATCGTCAGCCTTTACTAGGCCATAGCTAGATTTACTAGATCTCTCCAGCTACACGCCATTGCGCCCGATCCTCGGCGACTCATCTAGCTCTTGCCAGCCACCTTGCGAAGATCCTAGCTCCACCTAGTCTACGGGCGTCCTACACTGCGCCTGCCGATCCGCGGTCTCCACTCAAGAACTCGTTTGCCCCACCGGTTGTTGGTTCCACTTTGTGGTGTACATAAGTAACCTAGTCTATACTTAAAAAATAAATTAGATACATTACCAACGCACTTCTCACTTCTCCAATATGTACCCTTGGACTTAAAAGTTTGCATTCCTTCAAATTCATCATCCAAAGAGTTAGCTTTTACAAGTGTAATTTACGACATCATTCCTCAATCCGATTTCCACGACAATCTTAAGAGTTCATTAATAATAATTGTGGTGCGATCGATAAGAACCACAGAGGAATTAACCTAGACAGTGCTAATAACTAAAACAAACGTGCCTGATTTGCAAAAGAGTTTTAGATGTACTTGCACTAGTTTTTCGCGATAGTTTATTCTCCACCCCTACGTGGACGACATAATCCGTTGTGCGGTCGGAGATGCTGGTCCTGTATAGGCTCATTCAGCCACCAAAAAAAAGAGTCGCTGATATATCCTTACCATCTGTTACAGATAAAATGTTTTGTGATAATTACGTGGGACTAAGTAAGGCATTAAACTTTTTTTTATACGACAAAGAAGGAAAACGAGCGCGTGGGTCACCGAATCGTAAGTGAGCACCACTATCCATAGATACTCGCAATCCCATAGGATTGCAGATGCGTTACCAGCCTAGAGGGATAGAGTATTTCATGTGCCAGTATTTTCACCAGCTTAAGGACACTGCTGCTTGGCATCAGGATTACCTAGTAAGACGGTGGTAGCGACCCGTATGAACGTTGCACGTCGTTCTATCATCCACAAAACAATATAATGTACTTACATAGTAAATAGAATCATGCCAATTTTATTGTACCTACGTAGGTACTCATTTTCTTTTTTTTTAAGGTTTGCATTTACATTAAGTTAAAGTTAAGGTTTAAGCTGTAACTTCCACGCTGATCTTTGAGCAAAGAAAATAACATAGAATGTACCAGTTGCTTCTCTTCCCGCGCAGATGGTAAAAGCCCATCGAGGGAATGGGCGAAAATCGTAGGAGTCATGTTATAAGCGATGCGGCTAACAACCCATCACTATCTTGATTTCCATTTCCATCTATACCTACGCCCACAATCTTGCTAAACGTGGCATGTGGGCTTGTTACATTACGCTCTGTCTACCCCGTAAGGGATAGTGGGTATGTATGTGTACCTATGTAAGTTAAAGTTAAATTCCTACCCCCCTAAACTGGGCGCCAGTGATTGCTTGTCGAAATATTGGCATGGGATCAAAGTATTGGGTAAATTCGGAATTAATCTCAACTCGAGGAAAGTGATTAAGTACATTCATACTAATTAAATTGAATAATTAAAATTATATGACTCAGTAAAAGTTGTTTCATTATTTTAACATTCATATTTAATAACATTAAACTCAAACCACAGGATCACTATCATGATTTTTTTAAATTATCTACAGTCAACTTTTTGATAACATTAAAGCATGATTTAAGGCAATCTTAATTAATTAGGTAAATCTTAATTAGTAGGTATAAGAAGAATTATGTCACCTTTTTCTAATATCAGGTTTGTAAAACGATTTAACTAGGAGCCACAAACAATAGGCGGTACTTATCAAGACTTAAAAAGTCCATTCCAACTTGGTTTCAATTATAATCAACATAAGCGAAGGCGGGAGCGGAGGCTTAGGTATCCGGGGTTTCCGTATTAGCGGAGGCAGGAGCGGAGGACCCTGTTTTAAAGTATCAAATTATGAATGCCGCTCAAAATACTCATACCTAACACTGAACTCGCGCAAACTTTCCAGTAGTTTTATGATTTCACAGTTATTATCTAAAGCTGACTTTTGCCTTTGTTCTAAAAAAAACATTAATAAATTTAATTTGATATGCGAGGTGTTTTTAGCATAATAGGCATGCATACGTTTGATTATCACGCCTGATGGTAAGCGTAGATGTAATCTTGGTTTGTGCAAAATTCTCGTTGTTGCCGCAAGGCGTCTTCTGTGTATAAAAAATCTGCAGTATCTGCTTCAGAACAGTTGCTATTAACGCCTACTCTATTTAAATTGACTTCGAAAAGATCCATCACATGCCTTTTGTTTTTACTTCCATTTTTTTTTAAATAGCGTATATTTTTGCTGTTTAGGCGGGCTTGGGCAGTCTTGGAGTTCACAGTCAACCGGGGGTTATATAAGTGTCTAAAAATGTATGAAACTGTTATGTAAGGATGAACATCCTTACACAACAACTACGATCCCAAAGCATTAATTTTAGAGTGTTTACCAATCACTCCACATAGTGTATGATAAAGATCTATGATCGAGTCCCAGCGCCAGCTTAATTTCTTAGTTTTCTTCGTTTTCTCGATTCTGTAGAATAAAATAAATTGAACGGGGAAACCATAAAAATAACAAAATTCGGAAAGAAAAATATTCGATGTGGAGGGAAATATGTAAAATCGTTCGTTACCTAATCTATGTTGACAGGTGGGACCGATTTAGATACCCGCATAACATCCTGAAATTATTATATTTTCATCACAATACGATATTATTATCTCTGGGAATCCTTTGGGCATTGATTGAGTAGATTTTCGAATAAGCACATAGAATTTGTATAAAGAATCAAAGGATTGCCATGTCCTAATTTGGCTCAACATATTGCAATGACTCGGGCGCGATAAACCGCTAACATTTTCCAGTAAAATTCTACGTACCTTCTCGTTCATTCAATTTATTAAGGATTCATCCAGCAATTACGCCTCAAGGAGTTTTTTCTTTAGCATCTATCCCCTATGTAATAAGAATATCAGTGAAAATTTCTAAAGACAATCTTAAGTCTCCAAGCAATTTTTTTGAGTATTACTTATGTTCTTTCCTCTCGATAAACCTAACCGGAAAACATAGACGAGCTGACGAAAAAAAAAACTAACGTTAAAACAATAAGTCCAGGTTGCGTTAGCAGAGAACTTCATTTGTTTTCATTGATGGTTCAACAGCGTAGCGTAACTACTTGCACCAGCAGTCACTCATCTAAATAACCAGATAGGTCTGTTCATCTAGGATCTAGCAGTCTGTCCATCTAGCTGGTAAAGAATTAACACGGGTGAATGTGCATTTACTAGGCCAAGCTGCTTGTGTCGTTCTTTGCTTACTATGAAGGGTGGTCAAACGCAGTGCAGAAAATGTTTAGCGTGGTGTTTAACCGAGCAGCTTGAAATTGAAATTTATTAAGGTAGTCCAGACGCTTAAAATGGTTGGCCTGTTGTTTTTGAACAATTTAGTTTTCCCTCCTTTTTTTTTTTTGTTTATTGTAAATTATTTAATTAATTTATGTATTTTTTTTTTGTTACACATAAGTCGGGTTCTATCTATTTATTACTTTGTTTACGTAAAAGTTTACGGATTATCTAGTATATTTTATCGGTGTATCTTTTCGTGAGTCACAGACGGTTCTGGCTGAAAATCAGTGCTGCAGGTGTCTAACACCTCAGCGTAATGCTGAGCCAGCGACCGTTTTACTTTTGCGAAGACACACAACGCTGAGTACCTATCTATTTTTAACGCCTGTGTTTTTTTTTTGTTATAAAGTTGTGTATATGCTCTTATATCTGTGTGTCTTGCAAAAAGGAATAAATGTGTTCTTTCTTTCTTTCATTGGTGACCTTTTGAGCTGGCTGCGTATTCACAATCGCTCTGCACGTCTAGTGGATAAGCGACTTAGCACAAGTACGCGCGAGAGCTGTGTCGCGCGCGTGATAGACTACCTACCCATCTGTTTCGTATTGTTTGTTTTAGAAAGAGACGGGTAACCTATCTCGCGCGTTCTCGTGGTAGCCGTGCTGGTATTGCGAATGTCAGGGCGGCGTAAATCACCTATCACCTGCATGGGACTTCTTATTCGTTGCCACCCTTTCAAAAAGCAGGATGTTGATCGGAATTGAATCCTGATTGAATCTTACTGACGCTACGTGTGGGATTGAGTTAGACATCAATTATGTTGTGGAGAACTCGACTGGAAGTCCTTTAATTACGCGTAGCGTAATAAAATAATGAACATTCTTGACATCATTAACGGCAAGGTACCTAGAACTAGTATTAGGAGTTTCTCGTAAAATTATTATTATTTGTTTCGACGACCTGATGACTTAGTGATTAGAAAACTTAACTGTGGAGCTTGAGCTCCTGGGTTCGATCACTAGTCAGACCAGATATTACGTAGGTATGAAAAATATAATGCCGAGTCTTGGATATTTATAAATATTATTTAATAAATGGGCCTATATTTTGTCCCTTAAAATTAAAGTACCGAATGTATGTATTTTAGCTTATCATAATTTACCTACTTCATTATCTTAAATAATATTATTTCTGAAAATTAAAATATTTTTTTACAACTGATACTTACTAAACTAACTACATTCTGACTTGAAAATACCTGAAAAATGCACGATTTCATGTGTTATGAAAAAAAATACTGACCAATGAAAATAGTGGCACAAAAAGGGGCCCTTTAAGAATTATGCACAAAAAAGGTAATTATCTATGTAAGTAAGGCTATAGGTACGTTGCCTAATACGTGTACTAGGCAATACTTACAAGCTTTACTTAGTCAGGTTTCAGTATAGATTGAGAACTTCACACGCAATTGAACTGTGTGGCAGAACTGTGTTTACAGCACAATTGCTATGCCGGTTCTATTTTATGCATAAACACGTTATCGACGTCTATGGTTTCATTTTATCTATACTCGTTAAATTTGCAGCGGTTGTATTTGTACTAGTTTATCTCGTACATAATTTATGTATGGTCGTATGCATTAAACATGTCAACAACATTTATAGCTGCGTTTCTTTGGGTAGTATTTTCAAATAGGTACATTTTTTGTCTGGTTTTATTCAAAGTGGCTCAACCTAATGTCATTGCTCTGTTAAGTACCTATATCCTGATCTAACCCTAAACCTTTTACACGTAAACAAGGTGCTCATGCATGTTAAAGTTTGGTATGGATATAGTTCGAAACCCTGGGAAGGCCATAGAATAGTTTTATCCCGGAAAGTTATATTGTAAAAAAAACCAAGACTCGCAACTCAGTTCTTCTACCGTAAAAAGTTGTGAGATCCATGTAATACCAAGTCGGTTAATTTATTCAGTCCCTACTAAAAATACCTCCTGTCTTAAGTTATTACGTAATTAGCTAACCTAACAACATATAATGCCCATAATCAAAATTAAAAATCGTTTAGGTATGTTATAAATAAATAAATTGACTTGGCATTCGCATTAACCCATCAATTTAGTATAACTAATCTGTATTACTTGTGAGAAAAATTGTGTTTTATGCATATTATATACTAAAATAGGCAAGCCGGTGGGAATCGAGTTCTATGGACGCCAGGTCCACACCTACTTAACATGGCTTGGCTTGGCTTAACTTTGTTATTTATATATTATCTTATTATGGTTGTATAATGTACTTTAGTTGTTAATTTGTTAAGTACTAAGACTACTTATTTGCGCATAACAATGACTGCTTGCCTTTCTTTGTTAATTATTTCCTTTCTGTGTCAGGTTAACTGGAAGAAATCCCTTCTTAGGGATAAGTTCGCCTTTGTACTATTTTCTGTGTATTTCTGTATTTTTTTTAATTTTTATGTGCAATAAAGAGTTTACATACATACATACATACTTGGTGCAACCCACTCGACGGTTCAGCGTCACCAGATTGAACTCGGTGCATTGGTTTCAATTCAAAACATGAGTCACTGACGTTTTAACTCGAATTAATCAGAATTGAGTACAAGTTATTAGTCAGTGGACTTTAAACGATTGTGCGGAATATGGAGGTGTTGGGATTTTCCCAGATAAGTCGTCACCGAGTACGTTTGTAAATATAAATACATTATTGGAATTTATTGTAAAAATAACGCTTCCTTCAGAAATATATGACACTAAGTACAGAGATTAATTTTAACCGACTTCAACAAATGAGGTTGTTCCAGTGTATTTATATTTTTAGATTTTTTTTATCGATTACTCGGTGACTATTTAGACCGGCTTCGAAAATTATACGATAAGTTTGGGACTAAACCATTTCTTGTACATTGTCATAAGTATTATTTTTATTAACATTTTGTGCATATTTTAAAACCATAGGTACCTACTTAAATTAACTGAAGTATTTATCTTAATTATTATAGTTATATCAGTTACTTACTAAATAAATCGTTCAAAGGTTAACTGGAAGAGATCCCTGTCAGGGATAAGTTCGCCTTTTTGCATTTGTATAGTCCTGTATTCATCTTTCTCTTGTGTTTTATGTACAATAAAGAGTTGTACATACATACATAACAAAAAAAGAAAATTGTAAAAAAAAATGAAAATCGAAAAGGATGGATGTCTTCTTAATTGATACTGGCCCAAGCCTGGTACCGTTAGTAAACGGGATACATTATATACCTGAACTTCTTATTCAATTTTTATTACAATGGTGTCTCTAAAATATGGTTAACAGTGTTTGACTTAATTTTGTATCTATTAATTTTTAGTGCAGCGAGAAAATGAAAGCACCGTTTTCATTTGATGTGTGTTTTATTTTATTCTTAAATCCATAAACTACGTACAGTCGTACATATTGCAAAAAGAGCTAAAGGAGCTAAAAAGGCTAAAGAAACAGTACCTACGTGTCATAATTAAATTTCGTATTCAAATTGCATGTTTCCCGCGAGATAGCCTCAAACGAATTATTCCTAGACGAAATTGCAGGTAACAGCTTGTTTTTTAATAAGCCACGGTTGAATCATGACGCTCGAATAAAACAAAAACGCGTATTAGCGTAACTTACTTAAACAATAAAGATTAAGACTTGGCCATTAACAGCAATGACCACGGTTTTCCTTGTACTAAATTTAATCCCGCCAAAAATATGAATGTAGAAAATTGGCCAAGTCAGGAGTGTGAAATGTTTTAGTGATATTGATTTGACTGATAACAGTCAGTTCTAAAATTGGCAACTTTTCAGATAGGTACCCTAATTTTTGCATCATAAGAACATAATAAATGGTTTTTTTAAATTGTCAGTTTAACAACTACTGTCTACCTGCTACCTTCAGAGTATCTTTACACTTTTCTTAAGAAAAAGGGTGACAAAACTAAAGAAAAAGGGAAGTATTTTTTCTTACAATTTATCTATGTGGCTCATCACAAAACTCACAATAAGAATTTGTATAGAAAAATAAGCTTTTTTTTGTACCTACATGAAACTTTAATGGGTGTAAGATTAAATAGAAAAGATCTATTAATAAAAAAATCAGGTTTCTAGCCATACCCGTAGGTGCTGGGGAAAACACATACCGCGGGGTGGGGAAAAGCGTGCAAAAGCGTTGATGTAAATAAATATACCCACCCACTGCAGTGTCGCTTGACTTTTGTTCTGAACACTGGCCGGACCCACTGCGGTGTATCTCAGTTTATAAACAAAACAAGGTATTTTTTATAGCAGGCCAAGAGAACCAACCAGTCACCGTTTTGCCGGTTTACGAAGTGGTCGTCTTGAGGGAGATTAAATAAAGTAATTAAGTGATCGACAGCTTTGCAAGTAAGTTCTACGTTGATTTTCCTACAAGACAATTCGATATTTATTATCGTCCTATTGTAATGTACACCACAGCCGTTCTTAATATAATTTGTTTTTTTTTTAATCCTTTGTTGATAATTGTGATAGATGCATGAAATTAACTTTGTTAGTAAAAGACGAGTCCTAATTTTATTAAAGCTAGCTAGCTAGGTAGGAACTAAATAAACTAAATGTGCTTATGTAGGCGGCACCCGTCTTTGGCTTCGTTGATAATCAGATTTTTAAACTTTGAACAATAAAAGGTCACACTCTTATCTGACAACCGTGATTATTGTGCGATGTGTATTATCATCATAAAAGTTAAGACGCTGGTAACATTATTATTTTATTTATTCATTAAAACTTACTAAGCATAATTGTTAAATATAAAAACACATTGTAAATAAAATATTAGGTACTTTGCATTATGGTACTAGATCTAATCGTTGAACATTAAATAAATACCTAATGCAATTGCATCTGCTCTTTATGTTCGGACTGGAAAAACTTGTTCAGGCGGTGCATTTACATCAGAGTTCAAATACACCTACAAAATAAAGACATACACTGAACGCAAGACTCAGACAAAAGTAGTTTAGATGTAATTGTTACTTAAAAAAAAATATTATATGTGCTTTTAGAGGGGTTGATCTTGTGTCTTGTATCAAAGCAAATAAATGTTTGAGTTTGACTCAAAAACTCATTATCAGAAGGTATACGTTGCCGGTACTAGTGATTTATAATTTAACTTATTAATTCCATTACAGCTATTCCAATTAAAATCGGTCCGCTAATAGCTTTTTTCTCGTTACAACCTACCTAGATTGTTTTTAGAGTTCCGTACATCAAAAAGCCAAAACGGACCCTTAGGAGGATTACCTTGATATCCGTCTGCCAAGACGCTTTTTCTCAGTAACAATCAAACTCTAACTCAAACATTTATTTGCTTCGATACAAAGATACAGCCGTTAAAAATATAATAATATTAATCCATAAAAGTTTCTGTGAAATCAAAAACAGTTGTCCTAGAAACTTGGAATTTGGTGGTTTGATGCGTGCATTTAACACTTGCACTGGATTTTCTTAGATACTTTCAGTCAAAGCAAGTAGCTGACAACACCCAGGGAATCAGAACCTACCTACCTGGTAGTACCTACGTTGATCTAAAATCATAAAATTGACAAAATGCAGTGTTTTATAGTATGGGGTAAAATCCGAACTCACACTTGGCCGGATTATTTCTCACAACACCGTACGTTTTTTTACAGATTATGGCGACCCTCCACACCGTTATCATAGCAGTAATATCTGCTGCACTCGTCCACGGTCAACGACCTTCCTTCGCCGGCACAAGACCTATTGGCTTTCCTGAGATCCAAAACAAGACCACCGCGAACCCACTCGACAATCGGTAATAGCCGACGATCAAAAATAACGGGTCACTTGTGATACAACTGTAAATGAGAAGTGACCCTTTATTTTTGCTAGTCAGTGTAGACTTATTTACGGTTTGACAAACGTAACGGAGCTGGTTTTTACAAGTTTTTTTTACAGGGGTGTGAATAATTATGTATTGTGGTTGCTAAATTTGGTACACATTATGTAGGACGGATGACAATGCACGTAGGTACGTCAGCAAAAAAGTACATTTAACAAAAAAACAAACGTATAGTGGTACTGGAGAACGTTGCTCTGTCCCTTAATCGGTAATGTTCGATATTTTAACACTATGACAGCTCCGACGTGTCAGATGGTGATTGTATTATCTAACCTGATATTATCGCTTAATTCGTTCAAAGACAAACCATTCACCAGTTCTATAACTACCTAGTTAAGACTTAGTCAGGCATGACACTGCATTACGAGGGATGACAGACATTTTAGAATAGGTTTTTAAGACGGCTTAAAAAATTATACAATTATTTCCTTGTGATATTCTAAATATAAATAATCAGACCTGGCTAGGTGGCAATGGAGCTAATTAGATCCTTGAACTTTATACCTACAAAATGTTCTTGTGGGAAATTGATGTTTCATATCCTACATCACAAGTTTATTTTTCTCTGTTGAGTATACATACAGCAAAACTAGCTAGATAATATTAGTATTGTCTATGTATAACTTTGCCAGATGTCTTCGCCATAATATAAAAAAAAAATGAGATACTGAGATTTTAGCACAATTTTATTGGTAACTTAAAATAAATTTATATTAAAAATTCAGCACATTTCATTGGAGCATACCACCTGTAAGGTGATCCAAAATGTCAGATATAATAAGTAGTACTGTACCTACTATCAAATTAGACACTACTCTTCATCCAGATCTACGTTTTTGAATTTAGTCATTTACCATCCTATAAAAAGTTGATAAAACCTAATGAAGTCGAACAGTTACCAATTTAAAAACTTAATTTTTGATGCACGTATTTTTGTATCGTGACGTTTTTAAACAGGTTTATCTTCTTTGAGGAAAAACTTGCAATGTCGATATTTTTTAAAGTGGGACCCCCCTATAATTTACTGCGTCATTTGGAGCCAGTGAGATCAACACGCAAAAATTTTGTACCACCTAATGCGGGATCGACAGGAAAACCAGACCGGTTTTATTTTATTTCACAAAGTTTTTTTTACCGTACTTTTTACTCGACTACGTTATTGACATGCTTTGCCATCGAACATAATGGGGCTATCGTTTCTTTGTTCACCAGTTGGCACCGATATTGCCTAAGGTCCAGAGGTATAGCTGTCAAAGGCGGCTTTATAAGATCGGTGCCGAAAGAAAGTTTTAAATCTTGAATCTCATTAAGTTTATTAATTATAAATAGCTATCGTCATATCGAGTAGCTATGCGGTTCCGGGAAAAAACCCGCTTTCAAAGCGTTCACATACATCCGCCAAATAATCCATATTTGCAATAATTTCACGAATGAGATCAATTTTCAACAGGTAAATGAGAAATTGTAATTTATGTCACGAAAAGTGAATGTCACGCGACACTAGTTCCTCTAGTGACAAATTCACAAGCGATAGCCCATTATGTTGATCCTGCTTATACCAATTTTAAAGTCAACGAACCAGAGTACCTACTTCTACAGAGATGGTCCTAATCCGACCTCATGAACTTAATTACCAGATTATTGTACACCGGCCTTTCATAGATGACCGATTTCACGTAAATATGACCCACCAATGGAAACGTGATGCGTGTGAATGTTGTACATACAGCAAAGCTATTCGGTAAGCAGGACAGATACGGCGCGAGCGTGCGTAGGTGCTTACCTGATTATATTGCCGTGTGTACCTACAAGGAAAGGCTGTAAAATACATTTTCTTTCTTCAGTTTCGGCGAAGGCACTACAGAAAGGCTACCAGTGGAAGCCAACGGAGACCGCGACTTTATCGACAGGATCAGCAAGTATCCCGTCGACAAACAACCTTTCTGGTACCTCAATTGGCTAGCCGGGGAAGCAAACAGAAACAAGCCGCAGACCTACCCGCAAAGACCTAGTCATTTTGCCCAAATACCTTTAGGCAGTTCGGGCACGCTTAATGTTAATGCACCTAGCCTCGGCAATAGACATGGTGAAGTAGAGAACAGTTTAACCGGAAACAAGAATCCGATGGTCGAAGCAGGACTTCAAAGTCCTCGCAACAATCTGACGGCTTTTGGTCATTTCCCAAGCACTCAGTAGCTGGTAAATAAAATTGCGATTAAATGTAATAAAACACATATATTGACTTTTTAAATAAATAAACCTCACTACCTAATACTTAAACTTAATTTAAGATTATATAAATTACAAATAATAGCAAAATGCGACGTTTAAATCTAAACATAGGACTCAATAAACATTAATTATTCGTTTCTTGGGTTCTACTTATTTATAATTCTACAACTATGTACAATATTTTGTTTATACCACAGTAAAATTAAAATCGTTCATTAAATTAAGTGCAAATCTTGCCAAATCAAAAACTCAGACAAATTAAAAAGTACTAAAACTCTGCTAACAATAAACTGAGGTCGGTTTAATGCCTTGGCTAGTTAGCCTTGAAAAATATTGCTCTAGTGTGCGTGAAACTGTATTTATTATGCGTATAGAAACCAGCCCTCACTTTGCCATTTGCATAACTCTGTCTTAACTTCTTATTTGGTCTGAGTTCAAAAATCGTTTAAAAAACAGTTCATTCGCTTAAATATTTGGGTTGGGCGTTCGTTACAAAGACATAGCTGTCTCGTTTTTGCACATACAGACCGGAACTGATAAAAACTGTAGCTACTGCACACAGTTGTAGAATTAGATCTTAAAATAGATGTTTAACATGCACAGCCAGGTGATTGATCATAAAAAAACGTAGAAACGGGAATGAAACGACAAATATCTAACAGTAGTACCTAATCATTCACGGAGTGGCCTGTATGTTCTGGAAATTCCACATAACGCGCATAAAATGCCAGAGAGAGACACATAGATCAGTCTCTCTCGCGCTACATTGTAGTATACTCACGATCGGTTGTTGGTCCGACCAATTGGACACTCCTTTTGCATTACAAGTAGGAACTTATTTGTAAACTTCCTATCAGACAGTACATACTTCATGTGAAGCTAAAATGTGACAGTCAATAAGAGAGAACATCGATAAAAAATACATGAGTTCGATTTTTCCACTCTAGTCTCGATATTTATGAAATTACATGAAGATAATACGGTAGAGTCACACAAAGTTCTACTTGGTGTATATATTTTATAGTACATATTATGATGATATTCCTTACTTAATTACGTACTTATTTAAGAAATTACGACAGAATATCATGTCAACTGAAGTAAAGAAATAGATATTTAATCGGTACAGAGATAAATATCCGCCAATCAGACACATTATAAATATCACTTCCGTCACTGTCGCGTCTTAGCCTTAAGATGCGTGAGCATGACGTTTAGAATACGTCACTTGAACAACTATTATTTTAATTCATGTTAAAAAAAGTCCAAATTGCAATAAAAAGTTGATTTTAAAATGATTCCATATCCATCAAAGAAAAGACGCATTGAACGATATTTTGACAATTACTATAAAATTACACTTCAGAAGTTCGCATCATTAATTAACAATATCATTACTTAAATGCATTTTTTTATCTTCGAAAAACAAGACATCTAGATTGGAATTTATAAAATCAGTCGTAAAAAGAAGTCTTATTAAAGAAATATCGATATAGTTATCGATGTTCATGCAACACTAAGTGTGACTATTAAATTAAATTTATAATACCAAAGATTTGGTATCGTTACTCACCTTAAAGTAGACCACTACGTAACTTACGTACAACTCGCATTAATATTATCATTCAGTCATGAGCAATAAACTCATAACATAAGTACAAAAATCACAAACATTCATTCGATTCAATGAAAAACATAGCAGCTAATATATTACCTTAGTCATGCAAGATAACATAATCTGACATCAAATAAATTAAACTGTTTTTTCATAATTTACTCATTATTTGATCAAAGATACAATATCTGTCAGAAAATAGACAGAAAGACCGGTACAATGTCGGCAAAAGTCTATTTCATAACTCATTCGTTAATTAAATAAATACTAGTAGTTTGAGTACTTAACCGAAATCATCAATCTCAGAGATTGGTAATTTATAAAACTAAAGTAAACACCTTATTAACTTCTTGATAAAATAACCAGCAGGTATCAAACCTGTTCCAATTTTATCTATAAGCTGATAAGTCAATGTTCCAAAACATTTCACACTCATAAACAATTCAAAACGAAAAACAACAAATCATTGGCTCTGGTGTACTTTAAAAACAAAACAGTTTATTTTATTACCGCACGACTAAGGTCATCGCGCATACAGCCAAGATGGCCGACATGAGGGGGTTAGTGTGCAAACCACTGGCGGATTTATTGATATTTGGCAATCTAACGCTTTTGTAGTTGCAGGACTTCTCAGCCGTTTCGTTGCTCGTTAGTTCTGTGTAGTTGGGGTAGTTCTGAATTTGGATGGGCTGAAAAAGAAAATACTCATAAATTACAGAATTCTTACAGAATCGCAGCCACTCACAGACAATAAAATAAACCAGTTATATTGATTGCTGTCTGTCTAGCAATGGTATGTCGCTTTAACAACCCGATTCCACAATTCCCTAAATATTGTTCGTGTAAACCCCTACCAAACTTTTCTATCTGCACTGCTGTTTAGTATAAAACCTAATAAATAGTTAAGAATAATAGATTTCTCCTGGATTTCTTAAGCTTATCATAAATCCGGACTCTTGTTTTTGAAGCAGTCTGCAATTACTTAGCTACTGCTTAATTTGTATTTTACACAAATATAATTATAATAATCAAGATTACGTACATCAAAAGCCGCTCCATACGTCATATTAATAACGACTCGCGAGCTCAAAATGACAAGTTAAGGTAGGTAGGGTAATAATTTATGTAAACAAATCTTAATCTCATTTGTAACACCGGCTTACGCGTACCGTGCTTACGCCGTGGGTGAAGTTAATCTTCAGCGACTGTGTTTGCGTCAACGTAAGTGTATTATGCTAGTAATTTAACACAAGTCAGCAGTCTTCTAACGAGGATTTGGTTCTCAAGCCGGTCGCCTACTTTCGTGGACCACCTCGCAAGGCCACTGGAAAAGCCGATTTTAAAGATATAAAATACGTTTGAACTGGTAATTCAATCGATTACATCATTATCCCGCTTGCTCTGCGATATATTGATGACTAGCTGTTGCCCGCAACTTCGTCTGCATAGAATTTAGACTACAGGCCCACATACAAAAAATGTGGGTCATATGAACCACCAGGTGACGTATATAGGACGATATAAGAGCATAAAATAATAAGATTCAGCACTATGCCGTCACTTGTAAGCTGTCCAACTGGGTGCTGGTGAGAATTCAAAAGTGCAACCCTCGATTTTTTCCCCTTGTCGCATGATTTTTGTACGGCGTTGCGGAATAATGAATTAGAAGCTGTATTGAAACAGTATGAAACTGATGCCGTACAAAATGGTGCGCCACAAAGTCGGTAATTTTTTTTGATTTTCTGACCATTTCCAGGGTAAATTTGGTCATTTGATTCTGTACAGCATCAGTTTCACATTGTTTCAATACAGCTTCTAATCCATTATTCCGCAACGCCGTACAAAAATCATGCGACAAGGGGAAAAAATCGAGGGTTGCACTTTTGAATTCTCACCAGCACCCAGTTGGACAGCTTACAAGTGACGGCATAGTGCTGAATCTTATTATTTTATGCTCTTATATCGTCCTATATACGTCACCTGGTGGTTCATATGACCCACATTTTTTGTACGTGGGCCTGTAGTCTAATTCGTTTATCGCTATCCCGCAGGAATAACGCAATTTTCCGGGATAAAAAGTAGCCTGTGTTATTCCAGACTATAATCTATCTATGTTCCAAATTTCATCCAGATCTGTCCAGCCGTTCTGGCGTGAAAGAGTAACAAACATCCATCCATCCATCCATCCATACTTACAAACTTTCGCGTTTATAATATTACCTTCTATGATACCGATCCAACCACCGGTACTACATGTATGTACAACGTTGTTATAGAGATCATCGTCAACATCATCTAATTTAATTATTCACTTGGAGAAGAAAAAAACTATACCTAACAATTTTACACCGATAGGCAAAAGTCAATGGGACAGATTATTTAACCTCTGGTCGCGTCTTTAAAAATCTATAAAATCAAAGTAAGTACCATGCCGCGTCTGTCTATTTAGTCGGAATCAATTTTACAATCCCATGAGAGAGCTATTTAACGCAGTTTGATTTCAGTACAGCTGAGCCTTTGTTGCCAATTCAGCCGTTTTATGTTATACTGTTCCTCAGTAACACTGCTGAAGCAATCATGGCCTTCTTCAAACATACAAACTATTGAAATTACTCAATATGGTTGGTAAAAATGTCTTTACCAACTTGATTTGCACTAACTTTTATCATAAAAGATTCTTATTGTCAATACACGACGAAAGCATATTTTTTCTTACATCTATACTTAATCTTAACTGCATGAACCTACTTGTCGTGGTCTTAAATAGTGACAGATTAAAAAAAAAACATACCGCTCCCCAATTGTCGTCCCGTTTCTTGCAGAAGGTCATATGCATCCCTTTGTACAGTGTCTTCTCTATCTGTTCAGTCAAAAGCGACTCTGACCAAGGCATCTCATTGAGGTGAGCCATGAAAGTCTTGTTGCGGAATTCTGGGGGTTCCCTGATTATGAGCTCTTCTGTGGAAAGGATAATGATGGTTAAAAAAATTAAAAAAAAAACACAGGTTTCGTACAGTTTGTCACATAAGGCAAGAAAGAAGTAAACAGAATTTTTGCATCGCATTAACCCACTGAATTCCCGCCACTGAATTACTCTAATAAGACTGATCAGAAGGCAAAGAAGGTTGATTAAGCCTTAGGTACAACATTCAATTAGTTTGAATGAGGGAGCGAATACCACACTTGTCTTGTCTAAGCTTTGTGGTAAGCGACAGGGAAATTGAGTAATTTGACGATAGAAACCGCAAGCACGTAGTTAAAATGACTCTACTAAATAAAAAAGACAAATAATTAATGGTCACACTAAAATAAGCGAAGGGATTGCGTCCATGGCCAGAAAAGTAAAATAAAAAAGCTGCCATTTGTTCAGCAATAAGGTAACAGTCTCATTTTTTCCTTCAAACTTTACTTACTCATCAGTCCCACGCCTTGATCGTCTCCTTGCATAGCTGTCTCCTCCATGCTGTGTGGTTTTGCATCGAAATCCAATTGTGGTGGCATGTTTTCTAAATTTCTGTAAAGAAACCGGACAAATGTTAAGACAAGTATAAAAACAAATAAACATCGTAAGAAAGTCAAGCCGTTTAAAAAAAAGTTTAGCGAACGCAAGGTTAATAACTCACCCAGAAGATAGGAAAATGTTCTCCACTTGCATCATGCTGAGACCATAGAACTCTCGTACGCCAAACGTTTCGAAGAACTCTTTGACAGGTGTCATGGAATAACAGCCAGCGAGCTCTGTGCGCGGGTAGTACAGTACGAATGAAAGGCACATTTCCTGAAAAAAAAAGCATTGTAAGAAATGACTCTACCATTCCTTGATATTTTTGGGACTAAGCAAGTTCAGATCTTTGCAACATTTTAAAAATAAAGTTCATTCACCTGCGACGCAGAATACCCGCCCAAAATAGGCTTATCTCGGCCCGTACTGTCGTACGTGCATTCAGTAATCAAGGTGTCTCCTTTGAAAAATCTTCTGCCGCCAGGAACGATGCGGGATTGTTGGTAACGAGCGTCATAGGAGTTTTCCTGAAAACAACGCGAAGTTAATAACACTGCCACCTAGTCAGCTTACTTCGAACTACTAGAAACTTTCAAACCGGGAGCATGCTCATTTCCAGTTATAAGAGCCATCTAGCGACGATAACAAGAACTTTGTTGTTAGCTTGCTGTTTAGCGTGCCACGTTTATGTACTTCCAGCCTTGGGTGTCTGTTTTTTACTATAGCGCTAGATGGCGCTGTATTAGAATAAGGAAGGTTCGCGAAAGAGACTTCGAAACCACTTTGCAATGTCTTACCTCCGATATTCTTGGTAACTCCTCGGTGCCTCTGATATGCTTCAGGGAAATCTTCCTAGCAGTACCGTGCGCGTGCAGAAGAACTGATACTATATTAATACCTTCTTCGGGCATAGTCTGTAAATAAATAAAAAAACATACAAATTAATAAAAATATTTTTCCAACCAATTTTGAAGATTCTGTAAAACCTCGCAAGACTTAATTTTGGTAAAAAATACAGAAAATAACTCAACATGACGAATGAAATGACAGCTGAAAATAAATCTTTTGCCAGTATTATTTTAAACCTGTAACTTCGTCATTCTGTGTAAGTAGTACCTACCTAGTACTAGGTAAGTATTTCTTTTCATCTAGTAACAAATTAAGCTACAGACCAGCCCACAAAACACATTTTAGGGGTGTGCAAAACCGATTTCTTCGAATACTCATTATTAGCTAACAAAAGTAATCTTGCTAGGACGAATAAATGATTTTACAGTCCCTGTTTTACAAGTTCTGTATTAACCTTTTATTGTACCTACGTTTGCTTCAAGTTTTGCAAGTCAAATTTGACCTACTTTTAGTGCTCGGATTGACTTGAAATATGACATTATTATGTTCATAGTTTGGAAAGATTGGACGCAGTTATAAACAATCGAAAGAGACGACAATATGTATGAATTAAAAAAAATGTAAAACTGAAAACAGGATGGAGATTGTAATATGCTATTTGCACACTTATTACATACTGAACCGATATTGACAATTCTTATACCAATAGAAAGCAACATTACTTGTGAGTGCTTTATTTCATTCTGCGCGGACAAAAAGGCGCGGGCAACAGCTAGTGTAATTTTAATTATAAATAAATAAAATAAATAAATTGTCTTACACTATTAGTGCATTCTGGGCTGCATATCCCCACAGTCCTGTACTGCCTCTGCTTGGGTGGGATGACATGTAGCGCGGACACGCCGACTCCCGCGCCGAGCAACGCGGCGTCGTGCGCGCGCAGCGCCGGCGTATAGTGCACCCGTATGCCAGAGTTGTCCAACACTGCAAAGATTCAATACATTTATTTTCAGATAAAAATACATACTTAGACTAAGTTACAGATTATAAAGAAAATAAAATAAGCATTGTTTTTTGTCAGCCAGCACTACAAATGCTGCTTTCTTGTGATGTCATACTATTTGACAGACAAAGTTATGCTTGATTATCATAGACGTACACAAAAAGAGGATTTTACGACATTCCGCCGCGATAGGGAACTAGCTTTTCTTATTCTACGGAGGTATAGCCGCGTGCGTAAGTTACTCTAGTTTATAGTATCAAAATTCCATCATGGTAACTGTCACGTAATTTTTAAGAAGTTTAACGAGGTCACCTCAAGTTTTCAGATTACAATTTCAATAACTCATCGGAATCTTCGACGGTGAACTTCTGCGAACGGATTGAATTTTCGCAAGAACTTTTGGGAATTCCAAGATCATATTTTAGAGTCTGCCGCCACGTTATATTATTATTGTACTCTAACAATAATGAACTCACCTTCATGTAGCGCTTGGTTGTCGTAATGAACTTCGAGCATGTAGTACGACACGCCAGTAGTCTCACCCAGAGGGATGCCAACATTTTCAGGCAGGAATTCGCCTGAAAATTTCAATTTTAACAGTTTCAATAGGAGGTACGAGTACCTATGTACAAATTCGCGTTAAAGGTTGAATGGGTTAGTGTTCAATGAAAAAATCTCGAACATTTAATACACCGATCATTATTTTATGACCACTAAACGTAGCTTATGGTTTTATAAGATCGTGTTTTTTCATTTCACCCCTTTCATAGTTGATTTTTAAGATAAAACAGCCTACTATCCAAACTCTTACAAGAACGTCTTAGTTTATTTTTTTACAAAAATCAATTATGAAAATTGGTATCTGTATCTGTATGTTTTAGCCACATAACCTCATTGGTTACCGGAAACAGTACCGGAGAAAGGTTGTCTTTGTACAACCACTGGCCTACCTACCTTTTCTACCTGGCTCTATTCTTACCTTTCGATCCCATAGCCCAAGCTGCAATAGGTGTCACACACGTTGCCCATTCACTAGGCCTATTCGGCCCATAGAATCCGTCTCCTGAAGCCCATTCATTCCACATATGCTTGTCCGGGTCATCTGCACATTCGTACAGAACCATGTGGTGCACAGGTGATAAGCTGTTCTTTTCTGACACGGGTACGCCGTCTCTGATTGGTCGGCTGTTGATTAAGGGCTGGTAACCAATGATGTGATGCTTCCTCGGCAAATCAGGAGCTTTGAAGATCTTGCACCAGAATAAAGTTGCCATGACATGAGGTATCGTGAGCTGGAAATAATAGTTACTAAATTGAATGAGGAGGAGGACTTGGTCTTTGAAGAAAGTAACGAAAATTATGCGCTGTTACGTGAAATATGAATGAAATTGAAGTGCAATATGAGAGGTATTCTAAAAACTAAAAGATGTCGTTGCCGATATAACAAGAAATATTATCAACAGGTACTATCATAAGACACTTACATTATTTAATCTAACGTCCCAATGTCGTAGTGGTATGGTTTCTGGTTTGGCCATGGGTAGTAGAAGCCTGAGTGGTCTGGAGCCGCTCTTCACATGTTTTGGTAGATCGCCGTCTGAACCATCTGGACCAAGTGCCCAAAGGACTTGGGTGGTGTCTTCCTGTTGAACATAGTCTCGGGTAAGTTAAGTTAGTGCTGTTACGATGCTTCCAAGGCCCGGTTCGAACTTGCAAGATAAATTATGCAAGTCGCATTACATTGCGGCTCTAGGTTGACGACTTCTAACCCGTTCGCATCACGGCCTAGAAATGGAATGAAACTTGGAGTTTTGTCTTGAAAGTCTCATATTTACGAGTATGTACAAAGTTACGCGACTGACTGACTACGCACAGCCTAAACCACGCAAGCTACAGACATTGTATTTGGCAGACATATTCCTTGAGTAACAAAGAGGTACACTAAGAAGGGATTTTCGGAATGGCTAGTAGGAAATGGAATTTGTATATTCGCTGCAAACTATAGTTAAATTAGATACTTATACTTAGATATTTCCCATGGGATAAAAAGGCGGGATAAAATAAAAATGTAATACTTAGTAGACAATTCTTTGAGGATCACGTACCTTTGTCCTGTAAGAAGGGAATTTTAGAATTTCCCAAGAACAAAAGCACGTGATAGGAAATAAAGACTAATAATTGAAGACAAGAATGGATGAAAAGGGTAAGTATGTGACTCTGACGTTATTTGCGCGGATGAAGTCGCGGGCAAAAGCTACCTACCAAAAGATAAAAGACTAGCGTGAAAATGGAAATAATAAGGAAATGTAAGGCCTGCTAATCTCTCTGCCTTGAGATAGCGGTTGTTCAGTCAACTAGATTACCGAGGAACAGGAGAACAGAATCATTAGCACACCCCTCTGATACTCCGTTATACATGTATAGGTAGGTACTTATATTGAATCATGCCTTGAATGTAAATCAGGCTGCCATCGTCACCTCCGAAGATTCACTTTGTCGGAGGTGCTTGGAATAATTACTTTATCAATCCAGTCAGTGATAGTTAAATTAAGGAAAAAGGAAACTGAAATCTTTTGTAACGTCTGATTCTTTTGCGTATGGCACGTCAATGCAAAATATTCATAGGACTCGCTTTGTGATAGCACGAGGATACTTGCTACACGAAACTGAATTGATTATGTCATGTATATTTAATGAACAGCGAAAAGCTTTTTGACCCATTGCAAAAGCCACAGAACTCGGAGCTAGATGACGCAATATTGAAATCTAAACAAACAACATTCATTGCTAAAAAAATGGAAATAGGCCCGCCGAGTTTACTGTCAAAGCCAAACTTTTGTGCATTTTTAGTGGCAACAAGTAATATCATGGGCGCGACATGACTAAGGCTCGCGATTTCAAATTTCATATTTCTGTGAGACTAGTTAAAATAAATATCGTGAAAGAATCATGAACCCTGGCGGCTCAAATATTGATATTTTTTTACGCTTATTTAATTTTAACTAAATTCATGTTGCTTTTTTTTGTTAGGGATTTTCACGTCAATCAAAGTTTCACTAGCGTATTTGCTATCTCGGAGTCTTAAGACTCAATAAGCCCAAGTGTAGACTCTAGAAGGGTCTTTACCGCCACAGAGGTATTGACTGCACCTTTCTTTATTTAAAAACCATGTGTTTAGCTTGAGCGCCTTTGACGAACTATAAAAAGCAACGCCAATGTTCGTCATTTTTATAAATTTCTAAGGAGCATCGAAAACATTTTCATTTTTATACTTACACCAATAGTAAAGTCCTGCATATCACACGTGTCCAGCAACCGTCTGAACTCCACAGTAGTGTGGGTTTCATTCTGGTAGCCCGACACAAGCTCATAGTTTTGTACGTCGTCTGCCACAGCCTGGTCTTCAAACTCGTGCCCATGGCAATCCTGGAAAGAAGGGAAATTCTTTTTAATTTTCCAAGAGAATCTATAATATTTAGATTAATTTACTTGTACAGTTCTAAGGCATCAGATCTGTTGGAGCTCCGCTTTAACACGCCGGCGAAATAGCTCACTGTCGGCTAACTTAAGCAAATTGAAATTTACTTGCACATTTCAATAAGACCAGAGTCATAAATATTGGTTAAGCTGAACCCACAGTCTCGAAATGGTTAATGGCCAACAAAAAGCCCTTCTGATACAATTATATTGTACTTGCAAGGGATTTGGAAGGCACTAACTCTGAACATTCAGCGTTTCATATTGGCTCAAAGGGTACTTAATCTCAATATCGAATTCGACAAGTTACAGGCAAAGATTTAGTGGGATCTTGAAAAGTTCAGGTCCAAACTTTAATAGAGAGATTTTTTTTTATGAAAAACGAATAGCTTGAAAGGACATCCAGTCTATTTTCTTATCGTATCTGTCTCGAAACCCTGGAGAGTTCAACTTAAGATTTGTGTTACAAGAAGTAATATTAAATTCCTAACAAAGTTAAAAGGGATACTTTATTATTTATAAAATACTCGCTGCGACGCGGTTAATGGGAAAACGGGATAAAAGAAAAACAGAGAATATTTTTATTTTACTTCCAACTTTCTTTGTACTTCGAAACTCGGCATAAAGATACGAAAACGTCGATTAACCGTCCGCAATTGATCGGAAACCAAACAAAAGTTTTCCGTCTAATGATCATTTCTGAATGGGATACCTTTTGATGCCCGGAAGCGATATAACGAAAACGTTTTGCCGTTGAAGAAATTACGCGGATTTAAGCTCCATCCTTTTTATTTTAAGTCTTAGGCTGTTTCGCAGGAAAAATTAAATCCGGACTAAGTCGCCAAATCTCGTTTAAAGCTTGACAGTTCCCAATATAACACTAGTAAATTGAGCTGAACACTATCTGTTTCAATAAGGAAGGTATGGCTAACACATTCACTTTAACAAATCAAGAGGCTTCGTTGTGACACCATTCACATTCAACTATTATTTATTATGTTTTAGTATTCGCCCCCGCTGCAATTTTTTTATTTTATTTATTTCATACAAACCTTGTCAAACAGTAACAAACACAACTAAAAAAGAATTATCCAAATCAGTGCAGTTGTTTGGAAGTTATGCGCGTACATACATTTCGACGATTAATTTTTATTTATATAACAAGCTTCTGCCCGCGACTTCGTCTGCGTAGAATTATACATAAAAACCTTCCTCTTGAATCACTCTATCTATTAAAAAAAACCGCATCAAAATCCGTTGTGTAGTTTTGAAGATATAAGCATACATAGGGACATAGGGGCATAGGGACAGAGAAAGCGACTTTGTTTTATACTATGTAGTGACTTACAAAAATCGATATACAAAAAAAAGTACATAAACACCTATCTACTATTATAAAGAGCAGATGATATTAAAATAGAAGAGCAGATGTCTGCAAGAAGTGTGCAATAAAGATATTTTTTTTTGCCGGCAGATGGCTTGAGCACGTGCCCGGCCGTATGTTAGCACCTGGCGTGCCTTGTAATGATACGTGGTTTTACCAAATGTCAGTTGGGGTGAAGAATTTTATCTTGCCATTTGTCGGCTATCGACCCTTTGTTTGACATGCTGGATATGTCAATGTCGTCCTCGCGCAACGGCAAACAAAGAACTAGCAAATCGCACCGTCCGTGGAACGAAATGACTTATACGTCTTTCTTCCACGAATATTGCGAAATGTCTCAGCCAAAAATAATTCTAAATGAACTGTATAAAAATATAATTCCACGAAATGTAATAACATCCTTTAATAATAAAATCCAACGTAAAAATAACTTGCTTTAGGTTCGTTTCGTTATAAGAATTATTCAATTGTAATAAGGAAAATTATAACATTTGTATCGTCATCTTTATTAATAAAAATAGCGCTAGAATATTTCGGGATAAAGTTAAAAATACTTTTCTCTTGCGCTCCGATATTTTTAGATTTCCTTTTGGACCCGAAACCTTAGGGTTTAGGTTCATAGGTATAATAATCGTCCAAAAGGCGCCTCGATTTAACTATTCTTAGCCTTACTGAAGTTACCAACCCTAAAGGTTCAAAAGTGCGAACTTTCCTCAATCTGTTCGATAATATTAGTAATACTTTGCTTGCGTCTATATCTATTTCGGTAGGTTATACACAAATAACAGCATCTGATTTTGCATGTTGTTTTTATAAACCAAATCGCTAGGATGGCCAATTGAATAATAGAGAACAATTACACAGGTAGTTAAACTGGTATAAAGAATCTCGACAAATTAAACTGAGGATATGATATAAAAAGACCCATTGAACCGTGGGAACGGACGTGTGGTGTAAATCTGTAAATCTCGTACTCTGCAGAAACCTGTTTGTATGGTAGGTATTCTATACAAAATAATCGCGTTTATATAGAACTAAAACAATGTAGGCGTAAGTACTCGCTCATGACAATGAGTGATGTGATGTTAGAAGTCATATTATTCTACATTTTATCATGAAGTGCATATTATTAGCATTTAAAAATTAAATTACCTCAAGTCTTATTGCAATATTAGAATTTTCTATTCTTCTATGACGTCAATAACAATCTGTAAGTTAGAGTTGCTCAAAATAACTTAAGATTAAGTAGGTATTGTAAAACGAGGTGCGTAGGGACAAAATTGAAGTTCAAACCTCGATAAAGTTGATTTTTATAGACAAAGAATGTTCCGGCGTTATGAATTTTAATTTCATAACGATAACCTGTCGTTTAGTTTCATAATACTTATAAACAATAAACACTAAAATATAGGCTAATCTCAGCTCACCCCGTAGTGAGGTCAGAAGGGATAGAAAAAATAAAAGAAACACGATAACAAACTACCAAAAAAAATGAGATATATGTCTAAAAATAGAACTAAAGTACTTTTAGAGTACGCTGAGCCAGAAATATTAAGTAACAAATGAAAATACCAAATTTTAGTTCAGTCCCTTTTCCCCTGCAATCCCTTCTTTCTCCGTTTTACGGTATCCAATAAGTAAGTCTAATTCACCAATAAATCTTCGATAAACTCAGTAGCTGTATAAGCGCAAACGACATATCAAGGGCGATTTTTCACTCCCATCTTTATGACTTCTATCCCAAACGCTCATAAATCCTAGATTTCTACAGCAGCACAATTCCTTCAGAACATCGGATCAAAATGGGCCCAGCATTGCGTAACAACGTTCCTATTGTGCAATTTCATATCAAGTTCAAACGGAAGCATTAAAATTCTTTCTACGTTCACACAAAAGAATAAGTTTCGAGAATCAGCCTGATGGTTGGCGCATGAGAATCGGCGACACAATGGAAACGCCATGTAAAATGGCGTCGTCAAACGGTCGCGATTCCCTGACGGTCGGAACTGCAAATATTACCATTACGAATACAGTTGTCGGTTTTACCTAAACCTTCTTTGTTTTACGTAGGACTGGCCAGCGATTGACCCTTGTCTCACCTGATGGAAAATGCAGATCAAGCCAACGGTGTAACTCGATAGTTCAGGAACAGCTTATTTACTCTGACTATGACAAACCCTAGGTTCTATCTATCCTGAAAGGGTGCGGGTCAGAAAGCATAAAGTTTAGAATTTAGGGTTAAAACACATAATGGTTCAAAACATATTATTTTCTGTGAAGCTATTAGCAAGACGAACTTTTTTGATAATTATCCTAATCTTCTACTATGGATTGGTTTAGTTAGGTTAGGTTATTTTTACAAAAAGACAATGCACAATTAAAGAATATTCTTCTCTATCGGATTATTTTAAATGACTCAATAATAAGTAAGCCACCTAAGTAGGTATTTTTATTCCATTTCCACAAACTCCGTCAATATTACTGATCCTATTACGCAATTGAACCTTCGCGAACCTCACATCGATACAATTGTCAATGGAATATAATCTCTACGGCCTTCTAATTTAAGCCCCTTGTGATCCACAAATAAACAGACTACCTGCTAAAGAATGTAATTCCGGCAAGCCGACATGTTTCGCGTTACGAAAATGTTCATGTTGGCCTAATCAGACATTTGTAATCTTTGCGGGAATCCACGATGTTTTCATAATGCGCGTACAAATGGGGACCGTGGAATTTATGGATTTATATCAACTCTATCGTATTGGGAATCGACAGGCCCAAAAAGGTATAATTAAGGTCAAGTTATTTTCATGAGAAGCATATTTAGGAATTTTATTGTTGCTCGACTACGTTTTATTTTGTTGACTACATAAAGTTGACTGCCTTATTGAATATGCGAGAAGTGAAACAATAGCAAATGACTTCACGTGAACAAGTTAACTAAATAACGATGCAAGATTAAGACATTGCTCTTCCAACAATCATAATTCTAGTCAAGAGAAGACGTTATTCAACATCAGAATGATCGAAATTCAGCTAGTCACTAGCTGTCAAAAGAAATCTCAAGCTTAACTAATTTTATTGATCTCATGCTAATTAAAGTGGGATTTCGCAGCGCTTTCCTTGTGCTGATTTGGTTTGTTAATTTTCTAAACTCTTAGAACCGCTGAAGCACCACGCTGTTTTAGCCCGTTTTGTTACAAATACTGATTGAGACGCTTATTATCGAGAACGTCAACACTCGCCTTTGTTTAATAAAATAGTGTTTGGACAGCTCTTGATTGGTTCCATTCGCTAATTATTGGCAGTAGGTACGCATGAGCACTATGGGGAGCTATGTGTATGCGTAACTATAGGGATAGGGACCGATAACTATTTCCAGAGAGAGGTTCTAACGAAATCAAAACCACAAGTTTTAATGTAAACATTCGATTCAAAATAATCAGGTCTTAAAAAGCATTACAAAGATTGAAAAACTAATCTGGGACAGACAGACAGCGGAAAGCGACTTTGTTTTATACTATGTAGTGATATCATCAACGATGAATCTTGAGTTCTAGCTACATACTTGTGGCCTCACATACATATCAACAGCGACGATAAATCCAGGAATTCTCGATTGAAATAAAAGCCGATGGCCACTTTATCGCTAAGCTCACATCAGGAATAATTTAAAAGTCCACATGCCCTGACGCTAAAAAAACTTCTTTCGGGGTGTCACGTATCGCGACACTGACCCGTTCCATCCAGATAACCTTTGCAAATAAATGAGACAAAAATTCACACTCCAAAAAGATAACTTCAACTATTGCGAATACAGTACAAACGTAATATACCTACTTACTATTCTCTAGCACTTCATAGACTTAACATTTTTAGATCACTCAAGCATAAACAACAAATGATGAATAAGATTGTCAACAGATACCCTGTACGATTGCAGTCTGACGAGTGATATTATGAAAGCTAAACTATGGAGACAAAACAAAAGTACCGTACTTAAACTAACTCTGAAAACGTATGGATCTGAATACCTTAAACAATCTAACCTTTTTATATCAGCAATAGTTACTTCCAAAACCAAACAAGAATGATGCGCTAGAATTAAATGATACTGGTATTAAAAGAATTCTTAAAGCATTAAAGTCAACATACGCATGACGAACTCTTTTTAATTCCTTACGCGTTCCAATACATAACATTAAATTGCAGGTGTCTGTCCAAACGCACCTTGTCGCATACCCAGTGCAGCTTGTTTGAATATAGTCTCCGAACAGCCGTGTTTTATAGTAATTAGATTAATTTAAGTAGTCGTCGCTCTTGATTGCTTATCTTCACTACTTAATCTATAGTTAAAAGGTTTGGTAGCTAAACATTCGAAGAGTTTTCTTTTATTAGCCTGCTCTTTGATGCTACCGATTTTATTAAACGCATTGGAAATGATTCGTTTAAAAAGTAAGTAGTTCTTTAAATACATTGCAAAAATGAAATGAGAGGTTGTAGAATTTTAGTAGATCTCAAAAAAAATTGGCTGAAACCACCGAAGTTGCTAACTTCAGAGAGAGCTCAGAGAACAAAGAACCACATTTGGTAAATCTAAGTCGTTAAATGAGTATTGTATAGTTTTTGCCTAAAATAGATGCAAAGTAAAAGTAATTTTCTGAATACATATATGGTTACCATTTTGCGACGGTACCTAATTGACCTTATTGTAAATGTAAATTCGAAGTCAGTGAACTTTAAGCTTGTAATTAATTGGAAAATGCTGGCTCTGTGATTTTACAAAACGAATTATTCTTTTTACAAAAGTTTGTCGTAATAATATAGAATATACTTTGCGTAGACCACCCAAAAGAAAAAAATCTTCTAATTAAAAATTTAATCTTTAATAAATTTAAATGTTTTTTTATTTATTTGAATTTGAATAAGAATAAGAGAACTTTATTAGCTGATACAGAAACACAAACAGGATATTATACATGGATACTTATTCTATCCAGCCAAATGGCCGCCACTCAGCTATGTGTCACAAGATCCTGGATAATATCGAGACGCTGATTTTCAGTGACGCCAGTTACTGAGTAACAAAGGTGCGCCATTAATAGAATTAACTGTACATTATTTAACAGGTTAGTGCTTGAATTGAAAACCTTTGATGCTAAGCGCACTGCAAGGTTGCTTTGAGGACGGCAATCAATTAACTAGAGATGATAAATATTGCCTCATAAAGTAGCAACAGCCAGTGTTAATTGCCAAAATATTGTTATCAAAATAAAACAATGTCATAACAAATAATCAGCGGATTATTGATATAGTAAACAATAAAATCACACTCATCAATTATACAAAGCCGTAATCAAAATTAATGAATTCACTCATTGAAGACGTCAAACCAACCAGTGAGATACACCCAAAATATAACGACTAACGATTTCCAATTGATCACGGACTTGGTTCTAATGTTGTTAATCATTCACGGCTCAGATTTGAGCATGGCACCCAAATTTTATCAATTCTAAACGCGTGGTAACGCGTTGGTAATATATGCTGTCGTATGTTGGACTATACTGAGTCCATTTAAAATGCTGTAGTGTAGAAGGAATTTTAAACAGATCGACAGAATCGGACGTGAGAGGGTTATTGAAACTGAAGAACCTGCAAGGGCTTATGTAGTTCTATGATGTAATGAAAACAGACGACACTTAAGTAGGAGATAAATCTAATTAATTTACCAAGTGAAAAGAGATTGTGAAGGGAGAGCATACACACATGTATGTATGTACATATTTTATATAGGACATCACTGGAGGTGACACAAGAAGTTAAACTAAAATCAATATCTTGATACATCACGAACAAAAAGCTATAACAAGATTTAAAAATTCGTTTTACTAAAATGAACATACAGAAGTACAGATACAGAGCAAAGCAAAATATTAATAAAAACGAATACTTGATATTTAATAAGAACAAAAATTGCAACCACTGTCGTCAAACCATCATAATCGACATCACTAGCTCTCGGCACAAAGTTGCAAATAAAAACAATTGAAATCTGAACATTCCAAATTAAAATGCATTAAAAAAAGTCAGTATTCTCTGATGATAGGCATGTGGACTGAAATTGAATGGAATATTAGAGGGCCGAACACCGCCCGGGGTGCCCATAGATATTAATTTGATCCTCGGAGCAGGATCGATCATAGATTAGCTCCACTTCCTGCTTGTAAACCAATTTGAATTCCGAAATGCTTATTACAGTGTTATGTTTAATATCGTTCGGGTGCCGTCGGTCCGAAGTCGTAAGATTTGGCTCTCTGCCTCAAAAGAACTTTGAGATTATGCTTACTTGAAATATTCTTATGCGTTTTGCGTTTATAACGTCATCGTTGCTATAAGCTTGTCTATGCTGATAACTGCTGTAAACTTCGTTTGCTTGTATGTGAGGGTCAATCTCTGGAGCTACTGCAAAGTTTTTTTTTTTCATCACCAATACGAGTAGAATACTTCCCTCTCTATTCCTTATAACAAGCTAATTTAAGCTCAAGAAAGCGCGGATTGGAGATACATTCTTTTGTCGCAAAGGCCGCATGCCTATTTTTGACGAAATGACGCGACAAACAAGCCTCATCACCTGGTGCTAAATTAGCACTACTTCTGCCCACAACAACAAAAGATTACTGGCGCGGCGCCACCCTGGAGGCTAAGATGGAATGCCTAATGTACCGGTATTTTCATCTTACTCATCACGCCGAAACACAGCAGCGGAAGCATGGCTGCTTAGTGAGGATTAGCGAGTGGTAGTTATCCGGACAGACCTTGCACATGATCCTGCTATCCGCAAAATATGGCCTAGTTATATTTGATTTAATAGAGACAGACCTCAACAATTTCGCTTCTTGCTGTTATATTTATGCGTACATAGGCATTTTTCTATGGATTGTAATTTATTAGTCTCATGGCAAAACGAAGTAGGTATGACTCACTCTACGTGACTGTACTATCGGGTTGTGGTGGGGCTTTATGCTGAATAGGTACAGTCGCGCGAGAAATTGATTTCCCAATCGTTCGGGAAATCTCAATCCCAAAACTGGTTTGATTGATTGGACAACCCTGATTTGCTTATTTTTATTCATGAACAATAAAAATTCACGTAATTTTGTAAAAGAAAAGATTTATATATCCAGAGTAATTTGCAGATGAATGAAAGTACAATATAGGTAGGTACTGTTTTTGTGCTACGTGAATAAACAGTATTAATATGTTTAAGGATCATTGATGTATGTATGTATGTTGCCGATAAGAGGCGCTACCAAATTGTATGTAATTACTGTAATTACATAGCAATTTGCGATCGTGTTCGAGTTGTTCTGTATTAACAAAAGTTACACAGCACGTTTTTTTTGGAATATTAATTTAAAAGTGTTACACGTAACAAAAAATGAGATTTCAACAATGATTTCTTTTCAGACTATTTTAGCACATTTTATTCGTTTTTTATTGAGCAATTTGTACTGAGAACAGTCGTTCGGCAGTTATTCTCACTATTGATTTCTTTACAAAGTACACGCAGAATCACAAAAACTAGCAAAACTAACTAAAACAAACGCAACCGATTTTAACCCCTGACGCAAAAAGTTTGACGTCGATGTCTGAGTGTGTGTGTGTGTGAAAATAATATATTTATTTTTATTTACGGTTTATTAATTACTATAATTAAGTTATAAGACCCTTCCATACGACAGCGATAATAAGCGTAGCAGGCGATTTTACTTGAATAAATAATAGTTGTGACGCTTTTAACATAAATTAAAACACATAAAAGGGAATAGACAATTTCAACGCCTGTTCTACCTGAGTGTACATTACGTTTCGCAAGCTTACGTGAATTTGAGCTGTGTTGTTAGTAATATAAAGTTCAGAATAAATAAACGTATTTTGGAAGCAATAAGTAACGGACACTTTAAGCAGGGATTTAACACGGGAGTGGTTAACCATTCGTTACGTTAAAACGTCAGGGGTGACGTTTGTATGGCATCCAAATGAGACCTTATTTATTTTTTAAATGTATGTAAAACAAGCGAGCTGGCGTTACCACAATATGGGAGTGAAATCACGTGAAACACAGTTATTTGAAAAAGATGGAGAACCTACTAGTGATGGACCCACTACGGATTTTGCCGACTCGTCGGTTCCAAAAATGCATAATAGTCGGCCGACTAGTCGGCATTGCAGGTTATTTTGGGCGGTCGTCAACTCACTTTGTTTTTGCAGCCGTTCGGATAAAATTGTCCGCCTTCGGCTAATTGACAGCACTCGCGAATACGTGTGGGTCAAATTGTTACCTACATTTGATTCCAACCTAACGTTTTTTTTTTTAAAAATTTTTGAAGTCAAATTTTGCCTTGCTTACAAGTATTACTTTAGAAGACTTTTAATTTAGTCACCGTGGTTTTTTTTTATATGAATAGGAAGGCAAACGAGCAAGTGGGTCACCTGATGGTAAGTGATCACCACTGCCCATAGACACCCGCAACCCGGAGGGATTGCGGATGCGTTGCCAACCTAGAGGACTAAGATGAAATGCCTCTTGTGCCCGTAATTTCCCCAGCTGTCTTACTCTCCACACCGGAACACACCCTTTTTTTAAATAAATAATAACTGACTAGTAATTTTTTGCAGAATAGTCGCCGACTAAAAATAATCATAACAAAGACTAAAGATAATAAGTAGTCGGCCCATCTCTAGTACCTACCAACAAACCGGAATAAATTACTTTTCAGACTAAGGCTTTCGTGTTGGATTTAGGTTTTATTCTTGATTAAAAACGTATTTTTTTTTCAGAACGAATGTGTCAAAATCAATTTTTAATGACGGGTTGTCGTTGAGGCAGACGTATCTAGCACAAAAAAAAAATGTTGCCCTCTGATCGGCCAGCCCAAGATAAACTATGAGAGTAGAGTTGGGTAAGCAGTTTTTTTTTTAAATGAATAGGAAGGCAAACGAGCAAGTGGGTCACCTGATGGTAAGTGATCACCACTGCCCATAGACACCCGCAACCCCAGAGGGATTGCAGATGCGTTGCTAACCTAGAGGACTAAGATGAAATGCCTCTTGTGCCCATAATTTCCCCGGCTGTCTTACTGTTATAATCGGTACCGATCAATAGATATGTTGTTATTTAGTGGCAAGGTTCACATTCACATACTTTTATGAAAAAAAGGTTTGTTTCATGTAAATGGTATTATTTTCACCTACAGGCTCCAGAAAAAGTTGTCGCGAAAAACTGTACCTACTTAAAATTAAAATCCGTTAGGTATTTAAATACAGATGATTCGGTAATAACAGGTTTGCAACTTTCTATGACTAAGTGGGGGGTGTTTTCAGACTGAATTCCACTTGAGCCCCGAAGGTACGTAAGTTGTTTTCTAATCACATTCTAAGCACCAAACTTGGTAACTTTCATAGATGTAATCTAATGTCTAAATCATTTTGCTCGAGCTCGATTTTCAAAAGCGTTACTCTGTGTTGCCATGCTACAAGACTAATAAGAGCTGTAATTTTCTTCCTCTCACACTTTATTTCAAAGCACAACTTTTTAAGTTTGGAATGGTACTTTTGCGTGTGCTTACAAATATCGAGCCTCTAAACTGTTTGTGGCGGCAACCTTATTTCATTGAAGAAAATTTGGAGCACAACCAACTTTTAGGTATGCATACATGTCCTCGTGGGATACAAAGATTAATTTTGAGCAAGTGAAGCGGATGCATCAATAGTAGACTAACTAAACAGGTCTACGAGTATATGGGGAGCGTGAACGGTTACTTTGGGAGGAGAAAGCCTAGACTGACGTTCCAAGGCCAAATAGGAGACGTTTTGGAAAAAGGTCAGGTCAGGAGTACCCGAAACCGACGATCATTTATGAAGAGATTGATGAATGTGGAGCGAAAGAAGTGTCAGGATCGTAGCACGTGGAAGAAAGTAGTCTCTGCCTACCCCTGTGGGAAAGAGGCGTGACAGTATGTATGTGTACCTATGTTTGTGAAGCTAAAGGTGCACTTACAAGGTTGTAACAAGATACTTCTTCTTATTTTGTAACACCAGTTAGGTTTACACTAAGTCACCTACAATTAATTATTTCTCAATTTTTACCATTTCCAGTGATTCGGTTGACTTGAAATTTGGTACAGCTCTGATGACTGAATAATCAAGTAGTACCTACCGTCTAAAATTTTTTTATTGTCGGTTGCTAATCTTGGCAAAAGCAAAAAATACAAAACAATTGTGTTTTTTTACTTTGAACATCCACTTGTGCTGCCGAATATACTTTAACACAATGCACCTTCACAACACTGCAACAAGTTGCATCCTTCCCCTTATCGGTATATCCGCTCGATTAAAACTTCAGAACGGCATTGTACTCCGTAACGGATTACAATCTTCTCTTTTGTATTCGTATTGGAGTAAAACAGAAGCGCTTTTGTTCACGATACTACTTTAGACACTAAACAAGGCACGTTTAGCATCATCAGTTGCTGATCGATTGTAACCTATAACTTCTACTTCCCGATGTCCTGCTACCCTAGGCCAGCCAAGACCCGAAGGCTTACTGTCTTTCAAGCGAACACCACGGAATCGGATTCATTATAATATTAAATGCTGACCGGATTAAATAAAAAAAAAAAAAACATTTTGCAAATAGGCTGCCAAGGGGTCTTTTACTTACATGTCTTTTTTTGAATTACCAGCGCATTCGGAAAGACCATCGTTGCCAAGAAGAACGCGCCGCAAGAAACTTGGCAGAAAGTATTTTTTTTTTCAAAATACATTTACAATAATTAAATTAGACAACAGTACAGTCAAGAGTACAGTCAAGGTCACAAATATGTATGTAACCTACACACCAAAGTGACAAAAATATGTACAAATACCTGAATATTGTAGCGTTAAGGTTGATGTTTACATATTTTTGCAACATTGCGCGAATCCATATATATTTAACCTTGACTGCAGACTTGCACGATGCGAGCGAAATTCTATCCCATTTTTAGGCGCGAAGCTTATGTGTAAGAGTGAGACAGATTATGGAGTAGTATCAACGTTCAAAAACGCCATGAATAACATACCTACTCAGAAGAAAATCATTCAAAACAATTTTACCAAACGTGACATTAGGTACTGAAGAAAATGCAAAGTAGTTTATGTAGAAGCGACGCCAATTCTAAAATTAGACGCATTGTTATTGTTTATGCTGTGGTAGCATCTTGCTAGTGAATGTATTCTACATTATGTACTGTCTAGCTGCAGCAGACGAGACTAACATCTGGCATAATTATAGCTCACGATAGTGCATTCCTTATGCAAATATTCCTGCAACTTGGGTGCGTTCCTCTTTAATCTCCTAAGTTTTAATCTTCGGAGCTTCAACTTGGATTGCTTCTGACGCCCCTTCAAACTTGCGGACCGCCCTGGGAATCGATTGGGACACTATTTTTCTTTTCTTTATCTGAACATTTTCATCAAAATTATTATGTGAAATAATTTAATTCATAACCTCGAGAGTTCCAGTTCCAGCGTACTTTATAAAAATACAATTAATAATAAGAATAACTACTGAATTTACCATGGAAAGAACAAATTGTTCAATGAATAGCGGACTTTAAATATGTTGTAATAATCTCCGCTATTACCTCTAGGTACAAAACTGGTAAATCTAGGTCAAGGCCTTAAACACCATACCTATCTATTAAAAAATGACGGAACTCAGTAAGTTAATCAGAATCAGTTTCTAGTCAGTGATTTGTAAAGGAAACAATTTTGTATATGAAACAATTACTGATTTATCATCGGCAGTGGGTAATTTCTTAAGTACCTACAAGTTGTAAGTGTGGCAATAAAAATGATATTAGATTTGTAAAACAGAGCAAGACAACGCGCCCGGCGTCAACCGTTCCGGTTCGATTCCCAGCCGTTGACATGCCCACCGAAAACCGCAGGCAGGCCATTGTCTTTTTGTATCTTTACACAAAAACATTTCCCTCAAGCGAACCCTTTGTCCCAGAACTTACAGACGATATTCACGCAATTTAGCGGCAAAGTTTTTTTGGTCGCAACCACGCTGTAGCTAAGTGGACCTTGTTTCGCCTCAACTTTTTTAAGAATAGAGACATTTTTGCTGTCGAACAACTTTAAAAAAGATATCCGATTACATTGAGTTATCACATTCGCGAAGCCAGAACGTCATTTGTCTTAGAACCTATGTATGTAATACAAAACCAGGACCCACCATGCTCAAAAAAACAAAGTGACCGTCAACATTTGGCTTCGTTTACGAGCAATATTTTCTATTCAAAAGCGAAGATAAACTTTTAATTACTCTCGAGTTAACTTTACGACTGCTTTGGTTCACAACAGGAGTCCGTAAGGCGACCAACGACCACCGGCGAATATTCGTGGGAACAAGACGACAGGTGCGAAGCTTGAACTTACCAAAACATGCGCATGATTATTCCTGTCGTCGACCCAGGCCACGACCAAGTCGGCGCCTCTCATGTTCCTCGCTGAGTTAAATCCGATCCCGACGTAACCGCGCGTTCTCGCTTCCACCCTGAACGTGATACTCGAATCTGAATTCACCCATCGCAAAACCACGTCGCCGTTCTCGTCGAGACGCTCTGAATGCGCCCATATTAAACTAGATTCGTTGTAAGTTTTCGAATTGAAGGTATCCCTTCGATGTCTCACTTTGTATTCGTTTACGATTCTACTCGTTTTCGCGCTTTTCGCTTGGACTTGGAGCAGGCGTAGCGCTTGCGAGTTCTGAGTAGGGTTCGGTGGTAACTCATTCGGTTGAAGGTGGCTTTTAGATGTAGGCAGCTTTGCATCACATATTATAATGGCAGCTAACGTTATTACGATTTGTAGACGCATTTTTTATTTTAATCTCGTTCGCTCATTCCTCGTTCCACCTGCAACAAAAATAAAAGCAAATAAAGTAACAGCCTGATTAACATCAAGTCAAGGTCCGTGAGAAAAATCTCGCGCGCCGTATCCCGTCTTATGACTTAAAAAAGTTCAACTGATACATTTAATAAACATGGCCCCCAAAACCTGATGATACGCAACAAACATGCAAGATAATAAAAATTATAACACACGGATGTAATCATTAAACAGGTATTATTTCCGGAGCGAATCCCCAACGAGGGTATTAACTCGCAATTAAATTGGATAATGAGTCGGCACTAAACGAACATGCGCGGAGGAATAAAAAAGGAAAGGAGATCAAATCAACGTAATGAACCTTCTAAAACAAGGCCAAACCAAATTATGGAGGAAAGTATGGAAATCACTGTTTCATTCAGTTTATGACACTATTGATTTGTGAAAGAAATCATCGACGTAGATAGAGCGGGTATTGTTCATTCCAACAAAGATACACAGATAAGGTTTTAATAACTACCACTACTCCGTTTAATTGAATAAACTACATCGTACATTTTCTTGAATGAAAACAGCCAAAAAGCAAATAGTAGTGGCTCCATAAACGCCCATTAGCATACTAGTCACAATTCGGCGCCCATGGAGCGAGTCATTGGTCCCGTAAAACTATAAGATATTCACAATGGCTATATTAGGTGTTTTATACGTTGTTCGCGTATTAGGAACGGAGTTTGTGTGGTTATTTATGTAAACAAATTTTGGTGTGAACACGTTTGATTTATGACGTTTGCAAATAATGTAAATACCGCTGCAGGATAGAATGTGGTGTTGTTTGAAATCTCAGCTCGTGAGTTACTTCAAATATTGGCGAGGTTAATAAAAACTCTAAACATCTCCAAGCTCTCGTCTCCAAGCTATTTGTGTACCAATACGTTCGAAGGATCTAACCTAAACGGCAAATAGTCCTATAAAGCCATCACGTCTCTTACAAAGTTTCATGCAAAAACAGAACAAAGTCATAAAATCAAGCCCTTCCTCCAAAAACGCAGTCCTTTATTTCCCCGTCCATTTTCGGGAAGGTAATAAAAGAGAAGTAAAAACGTACATAATAAGGTTAAGTGAAACTGAAATTTAGAGATAGCGCTGAAAAACGAACGTCTCCTTTTTCTTATGTAACAAAACAAGCAAAATTGGCTAAGTAGATGCTGGATTGTTTCGTTATAATAGTTAATATATAGAATCCAATGCAATTTTACCAATAAACATTTGTTTAAAAGCATCGTTGACAAACAAATTTTGAATTACTTTCTGCAAATGCATATTCTTTTTGGAAAACTTATAAAACTTAACCTAGCGTAAAGTAAACCATGCGATTAAGTAATAAAGTAAGATTTTTAGTTTATACTTAATAAAGTGGTGTAAATTAAGTGTTTGTCAAGCGATACATTTGTCAAACGTTTGATCAAATGATTGGATCTCTAATTAATGGATATAAATAAATATCTATTTTCTGAGAACATTTGTCAGAATAGCAGCGGACGTTTTTAAAAAGCTGTCTATCAACTATTCTCCATGGTTCTCGCCTCGATTAAACCAACTTTGCTAGTGCATATAATTATTGAATATCTACGTAAAAAACGTGCTCTTTTACAGCAAAAAATCCGACGCTCCATCTGTTACGGAGGCACCTTGGAAGTTGGAACGGACGTTTTGCAATTGTATCTTCGAAATAAATCATATTTACGTCGCACGTGTGAAATACGGCTTCTTACATATTAAAACTGGTCAAAATCAGTATTTATTATGATTTGTGCATATCACTGAGAATAAATAACCGATATTTAAAATCAAAAACTCAGTCTCCAAAAAATAGAAGTTGCTTGAGTTTCAGTGTTGTTTTCTCTCTTGGATACTTAGATAATTTTGAGATCGGGTTTTGTTTTTAAATAAGTTATTATTACAAGCTTTTTTCAAACTTAGGTGGGTGTTACTTGTTAGTATGTATTTTAGGGTATATATTTTAAATCGAATTTTACCCATTTGCAGCTATCTTATCGACTGGAAATGTTAAGTGTATGTAGATTGGATAGCAACTCACACAGTGAGCCAAAAAGCTTATAACTTTGACCTAAAATTATTATAATAATATTCCAACTAGCTCTCTTGAGTCCTTAATAATGAAACTTTTGTAGTAACGAGCAAATGCTTTTCAGTCTAGTCAGGTTCATTTATATGCCCCTAGTAATTGCAAACGTGACTTGTGCTTCGCTCTTAAACAACTTATTTAAGACGCGGCTTAAATCTTGGAATTTTCCATGTAAATTCTCACTTAGAGTATGAGACAGCTGCCAAAATACTTTTGTGACTTAATTTATATGTGAGCTAGATGTTAGTTGATACAGTAAAAGTTTTTAGATGACGGCTGGCGGAAAAGTCGTGCCGTATAATCCTACAAAACAGGGGTATTTAACAGGAATCATTTTGCAAATTACACTGTCTTATTGAAAACACTAGCGACCCGCCCCGGCTTCGCACGGTATATTATGCATGTATTGTACCTACATATAAAACTTCCTCTTAGATCACTCTATCTATTAAAAAAAACCGCATTAAAATCCGTTGCGTAGTTTTAAAGATTTAAGCATACATAGGGATATAGGGACAGAGAAAGCGACGTTGTTTTATACTATGTAGTGATGACATGGTCATTAAGTAGATTATTATATTATTTACTTCAATGTCCGACGTAATCTCAAGACTATCAATTAATATAGAAGCCCAAGATTTATAACACTATTTCTTCATTACATTAATGATTTCCTGAGCATTAATCAGTAGATTGGTAACTAGATCGACATTAAAACATCTAAGCATGATACCAAACCTGTTTGAGGCGCGTCAGGTGTATCCCCGTCTCGAACTAAACCAAGTTTTTTAACAGGTTCAATGGCGACTTAGGAAAAGAACGGAAATGCGAACAACCACAAAACCGGCCAAGTGCTAGTGAGAGTCACAAGGGAAGGGTTCCGTGCAACCATACAATTGCCATCATGAATAAAACGTCGAAATAAACGCGTTTCTTTTGTGGGGACCCTATCTTGTGTAATGTATTTCTTTATCATCTTATTTATCGTAAGATACTGCATTATGTAGGCACTTAAGGTTTATTTAAGGTTTCGCTTATTTAAAATTTTCTGTATGTGCCTTCTCCTCTTATTGGTCACCCGTCAATCGTTGAGTTGTCAAAAAAAATCACTTGAGGAATAAGTTCACCTTGATACGATAAATTTTGTTTTATCCTGTGACCTGTTATTCCCTGATTTTTACAAAGCAAAAACTTATACACAAATGTACATTGTTTCTTTTATAGCGGCTATATAATATTACACACTTACAAAATTTGGGTGTCTACTAATAGGGTTCAAAGAATGTTTCCTTGCCTTGTGACAGGTGGATGGACAGATAGTAGCACCTTAGTAGATATTCCATAGGCTCCCATTAGGGTACGGAACCCTAAAAACTGCCAATTGCAGTCTCATCGGCCAGAACAAGATCCAAGGCAGATCATTATCCACTTATAGGGAGGAAGTTCGAAACCGCTCTCTACGTTAAATGGAGCAATATTTTTGTTCATTTTGCCTCCTGTCATCCATATGTACTTTACAGGTGACGTTGTACTCGTATAGGGCATGGTTTAAAGTTAAATATTAAATTATTTCTCTATTTAAAACTATACACTATCTTTGACCGGTAGCTTCGCTTACGTGAAGCTTTAGATGTGGCAGTTGAAATTTCGGGATTCAACCGAGTTCCCTTGGGAGTTTACAAAAATTCCATGGGGTTATCCAAAAATGCCTGTCCAAAATTTCATGACTCTGGGCTTAGCGGTTGAGATTTCGGAATTTTCGGAAAGCATATATGCGTGAATCGCGATGCAGTGGGAAAACAGAATAAAAAGTACCTATCCAATTTGTTATTCCAAAAGAACTATCCACTATTATATTAAATTTCATTCAAATCTGTCCAGCGTGCAAGATAAATAACAAACATACAGACAAGCAGACAGATTTAGTCACAAACTTTCACATTTGTATTGTTACTAGGATATGATAGCACTTTTTCCACACTCGTATTGTTGGCGACAGCCAACCTTTTTATATATTTTAGATTTTGTTTTAGTATGTCAATGTATGATTTTTACGTTACGTGTCACTTCATATTAAAGAGCTAAAAAAGCTTTAAAATTTGTTTTATTTAATAAAGAATAGTAGCAGGCACCTTCGGGTGCCCAATGTATGTTCATTTTATTAGTTTGTAGAAAATGAGAAATTTTCGCTACACCCCCAATCTCAAATCACAAGGCAAATAAAATTGAAGCTGATATGATCAACACCGTACGCATTGAAGTGTCTATCCCATCATAACATCACCTAAATAAAAGTAACCAAAATGATGTGTCGATTTCTAAACAAATGCCGGTCCCTAAAGGAATCTTTTCGTTGAACGCCACGCAAGTGTCTTTCAACCACACTAAGAATAATTTAAACACAAAAATAAGGTAGATACTTACAAAAGATATGTTGAGGTACACAAAAACAAATGATTTAATTAAGCATTTCGCTAGACACAAATACAAAAACGACGGACCAAAATTAATCAACAACGAATCCAACACTAAATTTAACGCTAAAAAAACAAACTGCCCTCAATTTGTTTATGCCAATTAACATTCCATATGAACTAATCGCGTCCAAAAACGTAGCAAGTAACCTCTTGCTTTCAACTTTTTACTGCCAGTGTTCGAATATTCGGCGGATATTGTTAATGGACATAGCTGTAATGTGTTTTAATTTTAATTTGATACACTTTCGGTCGGCATCTTTGATATACTTTGGATACCTAAACGTGATCATGCGGCAAAACTTATTAGGTCTTCTATTATACCTATCAATTTTTACGGTTCTTCAAACTGAGTTCGACGACCCGTGAATCCTTTAATATTAGCTGTCGTATTTAACTTTGGTTATGATTGAGACATTATTATACGCTTTGCGGTATTTTATTTTACTAGGTACCGTTACTATTGAATCATGAGTGGGTTTTGTGTTACTACCTAATGGTATTTTATAATCGATGTGATTTCGCGTTTTAATGAGACGCTTTTTGTGTACTTTTAGCATTCGTCTCATTCCATTTACACTTAATGTCAATATTGTCACATCCGCTAGATATTCTAAGTATATTTTACTCGGTTCAATTGGCGGGGACTTGTGCAGATTATTATTAACTTTTAGTTAAGGTTAGTATAAGCTAGATTTAGCTCTCAATTCCGCGGAAATATCATAAAATCTTTTCTTAGTGCTCCTCTTTGATAATCAGGTGTGCTAAATTTTAAATATCTATTTCTGGTGGTTATGTCAATGCGTTGTTTGTCAGTTAGACTCCAGTCAGCCGTCATGTTATTTCCTTGTATGCACATTTAAAATTACTCCACATAGTGCCGTTCTAACATATAATCGCGTTCCTCAATCAACGTAGCTTCTTACGGAATCATCAACTGTTTTTCTATCATCCGGTTTTCACGGCTTCGTTGATGAAACGTGCAATTTTCATTTGCCTAATTAGATGCGCACGAGTGGTTTAGATCAGATGGTTTTTTATCTGCAGGTATACAGTTCAATGCCTCGTTGTTTGTTACTTATCTATAGATCTTTGTTTCAAATTATTCAAGCTGACGTTTCATCTAAGATGTATAACACTTTGTATGGTAAACATGTGTTGAAGGTAGGCTTGTTAGTTATTGTAGAATGCGACGAGGGTCCATTTTTTTCTTAGTCTAATTTTTGCGATGCGTATATTTTTAATTAAATATCTATAATGTACATTTCCTTACATATATTGGTAAGCATTTGTAAAAAAATCTACTGTTGTGAAAAAATTAAATTGCAAAGTCATAATTGAACTTCGTTATAATAAATACTCGTTATTTTAAGGAGTTTATCTACTACCCAGAACGTAAATGTAAATGTAAATTTATATAATTATTATTATAGGTACTTATAATTATCCTAGTATAAACGTTACATGCAGATACTCTTTTACTTTTTAAAAGAAACAACAACGTTACGTGTAATAGAAAACGCTTTTAGTACATTTATTTGAGGCCAGTGTTGTACGTAGTAAATCATATAAACGGCGATATATAAAACGAACAATAATATTTATACGTCGTAAGTGCTTCTTTATGACGTAACATTATTTAAGTCCTGCGTTTTACTTTATATCTTGTAGCATTAAACTAACCATAAAGACCAAAGAAGGACCTTCCACTATGCCCAATATATGGGTGAGGACCAAAAAGTTACACACCGCTAAAGTTGCGTTAGTTAGTTAAAATTCGCAAACTTTTTCCATTGTGACACGAAAGTTATCCATACAAATGTACGACTAATTTTCGTGTCAAAATATTAACTATTACTAAAGCAACTTTAACGGTGTGTAACTTTTTGGTCCTCACCCGTATACTGAAGAGCAAGAAGTTGTATAAAAATATTTAAGTCAACTTTTTTTATGAAACGGGATGGTAAACGAGCAAGTGGCTCACATGATGGGAATGAGCACCACCGCCCATGGACAACCGAAACAAGACTGGATTTCGCAGATACGTGGCCAGCCCTAAGACGGATTTCCTAATTTCTTAATTACTGTCTTATTCTCCTCCATATGCATATGAGGAAGCGATCTGGACGGACCACCGGCAGAAATATCAGCTTGTTGTCCGTACATAACCAAGTTAAATAACCGCGGCACCGGTAAAACTAATGTAGGATGATTAATTAGGATTAGGTTATTTAGGTTTAGGTACCCCTAAGCCGCGAACATGTTTATTTCCCTTAGTTGCAGTAGTTCGGTTGATAAGTCCGAGGCCGAACTACTGCCACACTGTCTCATTAGTTCGGATGTGATGTCAAACCGAACTCATGGGAATTGGAACGAGTCAAAAGTACGGTTAAGGGCGTAGCTAAATAAAAGTACTCTTTTTTATGAAATATATCCAAAATCAACATTTTTGACTAAAAGTGTGGCAGTTTTTCGCCCCGGACTTATCAACCGAACTACTGCAACTAAAGGGTTTGTTTTAATTTAGAAACATTCTTTATTTTACCTTTAGAATGTCCTGGTTATATAAAATAGTTATGTACGGGGAACATGCGAAAATACCATGTGAAGATCAACTTTGTCAATTTTCTTTCTTCGCAACCGTCGGAAGCAAGACTTTTCTACAGTAACTAGGGCGGAAGTCACCTCTGTTTAGTTTATGCTTTACATTTTCTGCGGAATAGTACAAGAGATTAATAGCGGATGTGTTTTTGCTCGACAAGCAATGCGTAGGGACCGTATACGTGGTCAGAATAATCGTCTATTGTTTCACAGTTATAAAATATTGAACTGTTATGTACAGTCAGGGAGATAATCAAGTTACCTCTAAAATCCTGACGCGAAAGAAAACTATAAAGTCACGATATTACTTTATAAGGCCGTGCTAAGAATTGTTTTAATTCCATCGTTCATTTGGAAATCTAGTTATTTTGTAAATTGAAGCTAAGTATTTTGAGGCACATGCCAACAAACGGTTCTGCTGCAAGTTTGATCCAAAAGAAAGAAGAAAAAACTAACATGACAGTCGGAACACAAAACATTTACCTTGCTACTCCGCTACTCACCGCGGCGCGAGTTGAGTGGCGGAGTAGCAAGGTAAATATTTTGTTCATTGAAATGGACCTCCGCGAAGTAACGCCTGATTCAATAAATGACTGGACGGAAAACCAATATATCTTTTTTAAATCGATCGCGTTCTGTATACATAACACATGTACCTAGAGTTAATTGATAATGAATACTCAGTAGCACTTCGCTGGTCGGGGAGTAAATAAAATACATAGAATTTACCAGTTGCTACCTCCCGCGCATATGGTAAAAGCCCATCGAGGGAATGAGCGAAAGTCTTAGGAATCATGTTATAGGCGATGCGGCAACCCATCACTATTTTGATTTTCTTTTTCACCAATACGCCCTTAATCATGCTAAACGTGGCCTTAAAGTTTTGTCTACCCCGTAAGAGAAAAGGACGTGATATATGTATGTATGTATGTAGTACCCAATCACTGCCGAAACAGTGATCACAGAGGTAAACAGAACTACCGAAATCCCATTAATAAAGCGCAAGCTAGGTCCCAGCCAAACCAATAACTTTGTTAGCCCATTCCGATGCCCATCGATATTAAAGTACAGAGATAACACACGACTTTGTTTATGAAAACACACTTGTTTTTGTAAGAAAAAGGCATCAAGTTACGTGATATTGAATACAAGGGACAATGGTGCTCTGAATAAACAATATCGGTTTCAGTGGGTTCTGTACTTGAATTTTGGTTCAAGCAGGCGCGAAGCTTTAATTGGATTCTAGATATTTGGACAACAAACGTTTTGACAAATGCATCGTTTGCCGAACACTATTTTACAACACTAAAAAAAGTATCAACTTAGGCATACCTACTGAGGTTAGGTAAAGTTGGTTTTTGAATGTTTAAAAAAAAGTTAATTAATATGAAACTACCGTGAGACTTAATCATCATTACACATAAACGGATAACTCACGTATAAAAAGTCGAGTGATGGTCAACATGTTTCGGACTATAACGGACTGTTTTTATACGTGAGTTATCCGTTTATGTGTAATGAAGTTAATTAATTACCAATTATTAATGTGTTTGTCAAACAATTTAAGTTATTATAAATATACTAAAAAGTTTATGTCTATGTTTTCTTTTTTTGTTATACCTTGTTTATTTTCTATAAAACTGTGTGTATTATCTTATATTTGTGTGTCTTGCAAAAAGGAATAAATGTCTTCTTTCTTTCTTTCTTTCTTTCTTTAAGTTTTTGATTCAAATTCTATTCAAAAATAGAATCAGGCGTATTCTCCTAATTCACCGTACGTCATCCATCTGTGGCTCTCACTACTAAAGGTTCACGTGTAATAAAGTGTGCACCATTATACTGTACGAAAACCCTTAATAAAATTGGATTTATTTAACACTTCTCAAACGTCCCGGCAGCACAAGTGTCACTTTATAACAGCGGAACGCCAAAAAACTCGTTTTGACGGAAACGCGGGCTGCCACGTCATTTATGTTATTTACCATAACCAGACCATTAAACCGAATATATATGAAAAAAGGCATTGCTCGAGTACTCGTTGTATAGAGGAATTGACCAATAGAGTGAAATACGGGTCATTATACTTCCAACACTCTTTAGTGGCACTTTGTTCGCTCTACTAGCTATAGTTTTTTCTGCATTGTTATTTTTTTTTTCAAACTGACGATTTTAATATAAATTCTTTGACATTTAATTGTAACTGATGATGTAATGTTGCATGTAGCATACATTTATATATTTTGAGAAAAAAACATACGTAATCATGTAAGTTATATTACGAGTACTGTACCAACTGTATTTTGTGAAAAAAATACAAATGAGTATTCACTATGGCAAACAATGAATTAACATTTACTATTATATCGATCATAATATTACTTGCCCACTAGACTAGGAGTCCTGTTAGACTCTTGGCTCGGTCAATTAGTGTATGTACAGCAACGGCTGCGATGTTTTTTTCTTCAAACAATGTTTACGACGTTTGTGCTCTATTGGCTACTTTCTCTATGACTCGTAACGATCTGCAGTACTTTAGTATCGACGTAAGAACTTCCTGATCGCTCTAAGTGGCTATTGGCGGAGAGATGATTTTTTAGGGTTCCGTGACTCAAGTCCAAAACAGGGCCCCAATAACGTCTTAATGCGATTCAATTCTGATTCAGTTCAGGTTTTAGCTGTCATTTTTGTATGGATCTGACAGCGAGCGAACCTAAACGGAATCGGAATTGAATCGCATTAAGACTTCATGGTGACCCCCCGGGGCTTTACCAAGGCATCTTAATGCGATTCAATTCTGACCCAGTTCAGGTTTTAGCTGTCATTTTTGTATGGATCTGACAGCGAGCAAACCTAAACTGAATCGGAATTGAATCGCATTAAGACGTCACGGTAACACCCTGAACACTTGCACCGATCACATTGTCTGTCTTTCTTTCATGTTTTGATATTGAGAGAGAGAGTGACAGTGAGAGAGAGAGACATTTATTAACACATATTCGATAGACGCAATTCAATCAGAACTTATATACTACTACCTCTATTACCTATCACTGTTGTTAATCGTGAGATTTTAATCAGAAGAAAAACAAAAACATCGTACCTACATTTTTATTTAGATACTATTTACATTAAAAAAAAAAATTTGTACGACTACAGATAAAATATTCACGGAGCGAATTTTTCATAGTCACAACAAGGCAAAATCTGAAAATATCTCTCACGGCCTTTTAGCGTGTTAGACGTAACTAAATTTTAATTATTTGCGCAAAATCGTTTGATTACCAACATTTGTTTGTAACTGTTATTGGAGAATGGCGCTGTGTTAAATTCAGTGTATAAATTTCCGTGTTATCTCGTTTAAAACTTTTTAAAACACTTTTGTAACCGTCTTACCCATAGAGGCATTATAATTTACTCCAACCTTACTTTTCTGCATTTGTTCAATTCATTACTAATTGTGAAGGCTTTAAAGCAATAGACATGAATGAATTTAGGTACTTACATGAAAAAAACACCGGTCAAGCACGAATCGGATTCTCAAAATACGAGTTCTGTGCACGAAAAAACTATACATACATACACAGATCACGTCTTTATCCCTTACAGGATAGACAGAGCCTAAGGTAACAGGTACCTACAAGCCACATTTAACAAGATTGTGGGCGTATAGGTGGAAAATGGAATCAAAATAGTGATCGGTTGCTAGCCTCATCGCCTAAAACATGATTGCTAGGATTTTCACCCATTCCCTCGATGGGCTTTTACCATCTGCGCGGGTAGACAAGCAACTGTACATTCTATGTTTTTTCCTTGCTCCCAGACTAGCATGGAAGTTGAAAAAACTATGTGTTATCTTTTATCTTTTACCTTACCTTTTACCGTCTGATTCCATCTCCAGCCTAAATAAATCCCACAGCTGAACACAGCCCTCCTCTCAGAATGAAACGGATTGGGCTATAGTTCCCACGACATACATACCCATTGAATTGCTTCATTACAGTTCAAAAACAAATGAGTATGTGTATGAGCTCTTTGGCAGATTGACAGGGCAGCAGCAGAGACTTAGTAGTAATAAGGGATTTGCCCATTGATACCCATTGGGCAATTGGGAACTTGGCATATCAAAATTTTAACTGACCACGTGACCAATTCTACTTGACTCAATTAAATTTACCACGTCATCAAAACTTTTTGATCGTAACGTCATTCTTCATCAAGACTTTTACGACGTAGTATTCTATGAACAGCCTAGTTTATACTAAAGCGTTCCCACGATGTTACGAGAAGAATAATACGATCCTTTATGTTATGTCTCACAAAAGTAATATGAAAGACAAAGTAGCTGAGCTTACACACGTAACATAATAATCATACAAACGTTATTAATATAGTAAATCAGTTGTGACAAACCACTGCCATCAATAAAGTGCTATCTTTTTAGAATAGATTATAATAGCAATAATTTTTTTAAAACGAATTTTTGTTTATTTAAAATATTTTTAATTATTTTACGAAATGTGTCAAAATGTTAAAAAATAATAAAATTGTATCAAATTATCGAAGATTTTGGTTTTCCAAAGCCAATTAATTCTATCTGACACTCCCATCTACAAAAACCTGACGCCAGAATATACGGCTGCGGGGAATGACACATGAAACGATCTAATTACTTAGCCAATTTAGTCTTACAAAGCAAATTTTGTAATAAAAATGCACCTTTCAAGCCAGTAATTACTAGAAAATAAGAGATAGCTGTGAGAAATTCCGAGAACAATAGATTAGCCCCAGACTTATTGATTTCTTTGCTACCCGTCGTTTCAACGTTGAAAAGACGTGACCTCTGACCCCTAGACGAGTCCCGAATAACGCTACATTCATGGAATACATAAAAAAATGAATAAATTCAAACGCAATAAAGATGAATGAAAGTGATACTGTTATGTGAACGCTCGACTCGAGCAAAGTGAATGAATTAGCGTTTTCTTTGAGAAATCCACAGTAAATATTTGAAACAACAGTTATTTGGATCAATTTGGCGCAAATGAAAGGGGTAATCGCATTTAATAAGTTTAATCATATCGGCACTTAAAACAGAGCTCTCAATTTTGTTCAAAGACTCACCATATTAAGCGACCAATCGGAAATAACATTATTTACCAGTCAAGCTTGAAACAATTCTACCATGTAGGTATTCCGTATCAAAATACCATTTCCACAATACGATTCGGCGAATCAGAAGGAGTGACGTCATGCGACTTGAAAGACGGTACGCAACTGCATGATAATATATGGTCTACCATACAAATTTCAATTCAGTCGACCATGACGTCAATTCATAACACGAGATTCCTCTCATTGAGTTCTTCAATTGCGAATTTATTAAAGATAAGTATAAAACATTATTTAGAGTGGGAATTTCTTACACGAAACAAAACAAGTTTTATAAATATTTACAAGAAAATTAAATGTTAAACTGTAGATGCAAGCAAGTTTGTGATAACTTCTGCTAACATTCTTCAGCACTTGCATCTGTTGCTAGGCAAACTTTATTGCCCTGAAACAATGCAACGTTGCGCACAGAGATGAATAAATCCCGTTGCACCATGAATTTGTCTCTGGAAACTTCGCGAATGTGTCTGGCAACTATCCGTATCAAATTGTAACGCACATTAAGAACTTAAAAAGTGGCTAAATACGAAACCCAAGGTCAAATCTTTATATTTATTTTTCTCACCGTTTGAAACTGTAACAGTGTGCTTTTGTACATACATACTTACATACCGTCACGCCTCTTTCCCACAGGGGTAGGCAGAGACTACTTTGTTCCACTTGCTACGATCCTGATATACTTCTTTCGCTTCATCTACATTCATCAATCTCTTCATACATGCTCGTCGGTTTCGGGTACTCCTGACCTGACCTTTTTCCAAAACGTCTCCTATTTGGTCTCGAAACGTCCGTCTAGGCCTTGATACTTTTGTAACCATCGGATATTCAGTCATTCGTCAAAATAATAACTTCTTTTAATAGAAGTATTATTTATTTATTACCTCCTACTGATTACCGCTTCTGCGCTGGCTAATGCTAGCCGCATTCAACGGTTTTCACCACCTGTTAATCTTGTTATAATAAACTACATACAAACGCTTAAAACTTCTGCTTACAATTCAGAGGGAATCCGTGTGGTTTTTAGTGCGTATGCCTGCCGTCGCGAGAGAGCCCCACATACCCCCGGTAAACCCGTACCGGGTGGATGCATAAGGCGCATTTTCCACACTATAAAAAAAAAGTATATTGAATTGACACCAGAAGAGCTCACACGCGGGTTCCGATTTTCAGTCTAGGAAAAGTTCCTGATGTCATCACCAGTCTACCTCTATAAGTTCTACTGCTGATCAAAGCTTCAAAGGTATCCTCTCAGAATGAAGATGGCTTCGTAGCTGTCCCTGTTCGGGAACTCGAACGAACACCACTGAACTGCTTTACTGGTTTGAGCTGGTTTCTTCAAGATATTTTATTTCACTTCACTGAAATGTTAGGGCCTTTACAGACGGACTGCATTTCGACTGCAACGTAGCTGCCAACTACCGACTGCTCATACATTTTCTAATGTACTCGTAGTTCCATTGCAGTCGGTACAAATGCAAGCTTTAGCTATTGAAATCTATTTTCAGGCCACAGTTGCAGTTAGGTTGCAGTTGGAATGCAGTCCGTCTGTAATGGCACTTAGTAGGAAAGGTGGACGTGAAAGAGAATCTTCCCCTGTTTCGTGACTAGAATCTGGGGACACGGTAGTGCCCCCGCCAAAACGATTTACTTATTCTTTGAAGTATTTGGAACAAGTGTACTCCGTACAATGTCGTGAAGATTACGGAACTCTGAAATCAGAAGCGCGTCCGATTGCGCACCGAACCCGGCACGAGTGGCACCGTGAAGGGAGCAACGCCCCTGCACCTGCCGCCATCACGACCTGACATTCCAGCATCCGTTGCTTAGGATTGCGAATTCGAAGATCCACGACGGCGATTCGTTGAGCGATTTGTCGAGCGATCCGTCCAAGTTGCACACATGTGGAACTCGAGGTGGGATCAAATGCTGGGGGCGCATTAGCCTCACCCGTGTCATTAACAAACTAGAAAACATTGATCGTAAATCAATTTGGGTGTAATCATTACCGTCAGGTAATTATGTTGTGAACTTACGTGATCAAGTTAAGGACGGAAGTCAACAAAGACACGTGTGACTTGTTGGATAGAGCGACTTAGTGTAGGCTAGTCGTGCCGCTCCTGTTTTCCTCATCGCTTTTGTATTTATGCCAGGTATCTATATTCCCAATATTGCACTGACTTTTGCTTTATTACTTACAACCAGTTATAAAAGCTACGGTTGAAAGAAAGTAGTACAGCGTCCACCTATCAGATCTGATTCATCTAATCAGGATCTTCATGTTGGAAGCGATTAAAAGGACAATGTATTCAAAACTCACCAAACAGTAGCCTATCACGGCACCTGGATTTGTTGTATTCTACAATGTTCATTCCAATGATGAAGAGTTGAGCCCCTAAAGAGCTTAGCGCACACGCCAAAATTTCATTTATAGGGTTAATAGACACTTTGCGTGCAGTGCAGCATTTTACAACTCGAGGTTTATGTCGTTACAAACCATTTTATGGAAATTAGAAATTCTTAAAACGTGCATCGTTTAACTACTACCGAATCGGGATCATACTGAAATATGTTTCTGTTTTCGAAAAACTTTCCTAATACCGTAGATAGTTATGATAACTAAATATTTGAAAGTTTGAAGTGCCTTGAAAGAGTTGTCTCGTCTAGTTTCAAATTTTAAGGTTTATTATTGTTTCTAACCTAAGTTGAGCAATTAAGAACAGCAAAGATCAAAACTTCGTAAACTTGAATTCACGTTTTAAAAGCCGATGCCTAATTTCGAAATCTGCTGCACATTGTTTAGCACGTATCGATCTTGCTTATAGTACAAATTAAAACGGTCAACATTTTAAAACCGACACAAATCCATTAAACCATATCCACACAAAAACATTTGCACTAGCGCGTTGAAGAAGACTGTTACGAAAGGCGCCGCGGACCGTAAACATTCCACCAGTCACCGAGCATGAGCCAACTAGAACAGACAAAAACAACAATACACACTTTTATCTGGGTAAAGCTTTCTTCGAGATAACAGGGCCTGCGTAGCAAAAAGTCATTCAAGTTTACGGATCAATGACGATTTTTTTTCAACAGAAATCTTCCGTGCCAGTAATGTTTATAGAATGTTTTGTACAAATTGAAACTGCAATCAATTCACATGACATGTATTGTCCAAAAGTAGAAATCGAGTTTTGAGTTCAATCTCTTTGAAACACGTTAACGACTGCGTTTAAAAGTAAGTGCTAGGGTATACCGCGGATGCAAATGACATGGAACACGGAAAGGCGTTGGCGGTCGCAGGCTTTGTGGACTACTTTTTGGACGACAAGAATGAAACGAGATGTTTCTTGAGAGTGAAATGGTCCGTGCGTTTAGCAGCTGCACCGCGCATGCTGCTTCTAATCCCCCATTCTTCACGGCACCGTTAACGACCGGCACGGCAGTTCCGTAGCAAAACGGCTACAATGATTCCATAATTAACACTATTCGGAGCACACCGCTCTTCCACGACGGCCTTGTTTCCGATTCGACTTGCTCTATCGTAAATTGTTTCACATTACACACAATAAAACTGGAGGTTAATAGACAGGTGCGACTGGACGATCCCCAGCAATCAGAAAATATCTAGTACGAACGAATGATATCCGCCACGAGAGGGCAGCAATTACAAACACAAGCTAAGACTTTGGTCGCACTAAAAAAAAGAAGCGATTGGCAAGATGTGCTTTTAAGACGTTGCACATAACATAGAACTGACTACGCAACTCGTGTCTTGTGTACTCGTACATGCATAATTATTACATCATTAGTATCATTATAATTGCAGCTCAAGGCATCGGGGAACAAACGAATTGCACAAATAAAATACATTCATAATGAAATTGTTCAACGCCCTAAGGGAATGTAGTTAGAGAGGACGAGCAAAATTGTGATTGTACGGAATATTCTTATTTGCCTAATCTGAAATTCCCAGCCAGTCGCTTTCCATTTACGAAAGGCGTTTCCCAGGAGAAAAAGATTCCAATGATTCTTTAAATTATCAATATAAAATGCCTATTTCAAATATTGTTATACAGTATTTCGCCTTTTGTTATATAGTTTATTTTCCGAGCCGTGGCGAAAATATTGACCGTGTTACTTCAATCAAATTCTTGCAGGTCATATTTCTATCAATGATCTCGATGGAGTAGTTCGTGAAACTATTTTATCGATAAGTCATGGTTATTTTTTTGTAAATCAATGAACGCTTTTATTAGAACCATGCGTGAGATAAAATGTATCGACATGCCACAGACGTTTCACTTCCTTTCTTTTTGTCCGCATAATGCAAATGTCTTAGCATCGTTCATCCCACGTCTGATGTTTCGTATTTAATATTATCTGTGCGCTGCGCTTCGGCATTTCAAATATCGGAAAAAGAATCTCCGTCTTGGCCATTATTGAATGCAATAACGTCTTTAGTAAATACTAGAGTGGAAATCGTTTGCTCTTTGAAGTATTTGCTAACAATTAACAATAGCTTAGTAACAGATTCGCGCTTACCGTAAATGAACAATATTAATTGGATGTCTAATAAGAATAGCAAACAAACTGCTCGTTTTAAAAAAGAAAGCGCTAAAAGTTGCAAGTTATCAGTCAATTACGAAGAAAACGTCTCACATTTACATTGAAAACGTGAGAGATCTTCAATATCCGGGCAATGAAAGCATAGCGTGTGAAAAATATTGATGTTGAGTATTGATAAAAATGAATTGCAGCGAAGAGTTTATTAAAGAGAAGAACAATGTAAACGACTCATTATATCTCTTTGAGTAAGCATACCTTTCGTGCTTTACGCAATTACGTATTTTAGTACAAGTATCTTAAATTCAATATATACTTAAAACTGAGTCGAATCGAGCAGAATTTTTAACCGTTGCAACATATTGTAAGGGAAATGATCCATTCATTCTTACTTTCGTACCAAGAAAAAGAACTTCAAGCCATTTTGTTCAGTAAACATTATGCCTCAAAGCACATTTCAACTAACATTGTGCGGCGCTTTAGTCGTTCTCTTAGGAAAGATACGGGAACGGACGTTGAAAAAAAGGGGCACGACGGGAACACACCTGACAGTAGTGTTGCCAGTTTTTGAAAGGAACGGGTGAATGGCGGCCGAGCACAATGGCCTGTTTGAATTTTGAATTTGGAAGAGTTTTTTAACGAACTCTGATTGTTGTTTGCGTTCTCGTTCATTGCACATGAAATTTTTAAGTATTGTTCCATTCAGTTGTGACCAACTTGAAGGATGCGTTTAATAGTAATAAATAAAATTTTGGATCGGTTGTAGTAAAACATACTACTAATGCGTGAAATTTACCTTATTAATTTCAAACTCTGTAAAGTAGTTTGACCGTTCAACTTGGTTAACGTGCAAACTTCAAACAACGCAAATTATCACGTAGGGCGCCATTACCAACGGACGTACCTGTACCTATACATACATGCCTATATATGTTTTACTTACATTATGAAGTTTTCGTCATATCTACGATGGTAAAAACTTGTTGAGATACCTAAAATGGTAGAATTACGGCTACTAATCAGCTTTTACTCCTGTAACGTTACCATTTGTGTTACACTCAAGATATCAAACATATTACATACGTATTAAATTAAATTTTTTAAAACCCCCACGCATCAATCGAGTAATCGTATAAAAAAAAAACAATTTTATGCCAAAAATGCCTTACATCATTTTGGCCTAGAGCTGATACTCTTGAAGCTGCTAGACCGATTTTTACCAGACATAGCTAAGATTAACTGCAAGGAAGCCTTTCGAATGAAAAAAACCGCATTCAAATCGGTTCATCGGCTTGAGAGCTACGACGCCACACACACAAACACACACACACACGCGCGCGCGCGCACGCACACAGTTATGGACCATAAACTTAATATAATACCCCTGTTTTTGCGTCAGGGATTAATAAGAAACGGATTGATGGTTATTTGGATTGATGACAAATTATGACCCATGAAAAACTGTCATTACTAATTTGAATAAAGTTACATTTTATTCGGCATTACCATAAGCTGTTTATTTAACAAGCGTCAACGTAATAGTCGAGTCATTCACATTGTATCTCAACATCGTTACATCATTCAGTTCAGTGACAGATCAGTCAACTCCTGCGGACCATTCATTCGCCCACGGCCACTGCGTTCCTTTCCGAAACTTGTTCTTTATATTAAAAACTTTAAACCGTATCGGGTGTGTTTGGACCACACTATACACCAGCTATTTTCAAGTATTTTCTATATCACCAGTACTATGTCCGTTACAGAAAAAAAATACTTTTATGACATGCCAGTATAATTGATTAAAATAAATAATTATATTACCAAAAACAGAAGCCTTATCTCTGGCTATGCTATTAGAAGATAATTTGTATCTAGTAAAAAAGTTAAGTCATATCCATATTATTCTAGGTGTTTTTTGAAATTAATTTTCGCATGAAAAAAAGTAGAATTATGTCTAGATGTATTAGTTTGATTCCTAAACTCACTACGTAAATTTATATGAAACGCCATTTTAAGTTTTTAGACATTTTTTCAATTATAATACAAGCGAGTAAGGACCATAGTAACAGAGCACTTTAAATGTCGGTATACAACTGGCGGGTGAACTTCAAAAATGGTTTCTTCTGTCCTTAAACAACACTGGTCGATTGTAAAGGCGGTATTCCGCGTCCGTTCGCGGCATTATATTATTTGCATAAAGCTTACCTTGAGAGTGGAGCGAATCCGTAATCAGTTTTCGGTTTAACAGAGGGCGTGGTAAATTTTCATTATTGTTATAGGGATTTTGTTTCAGATCCCTGGGCAATTTAGTTAATTTGAAATGTTTCCGCGGCCTTCCCATCTAATCTTTGTATGTCGTTCCGCTTGTTCCTTGATGTTTAAAGCTACTTAATAAGAATATTCCCTCTTGCAATCGAATCACGAGACGAATTGTTTTATCCAACCCAGCAAAGATACTTCATCAATCAGCTCCAAGCACAAAAAGATATCGGAAATAAATCTCGAGCGTATTACTCTAGCAATAAATTGAATGTGAAAATACTGATACTTTTTCAATCTAATTTCTGCATGGTAATGGTTTTTTACGTTGTCTTGTGGGAAATCTTGACATTCGTTACTTGTAAATGAATTGAGAATAATATGCAAGGCACATGTCTCGAATTAATTAAACAAATACATTGAAGTCGAATGCACTACTGAATTAGAATCGTTTCATCTGAACGTGAACGACCTTATAAGTTTTAAATAAGAAAGCGTTCTGGATACTTTTTGTTTTCCATCTTCAAGTTACACCTTGATAATGTTGGGGAATACTAATTGATAAAATGCGTCACAAATGAACTGGAGATTTTATTATACGAGTCCATGAATCCAAATGTGTGGCAAAAAACGGCTATATGGTTACAGGCAGTCGTTTCGTCTTGTCAATTGGGAGCCGTCCGGACTCCAGACCATCATTAAATGAAATCTCAGCAATCATTCATCATCATCTGTGATTTGAACAGCGCTTAACCTGCCAGAGCAAGCTGCCGTAGGTAGTAATTGAGAAAAAAAAGTTAAAAGTATCATGAGGTACGCAAAGATGCAAACTAAAGGTTCCGTAAAGAAATTTTGTTCTGTATTCTTTTTTTTTAAAGTTACCATATTATCTTCCACTTTCAATGTTTCGTCTAAATCAGTAGTTACAGTGCCATGCTTAGTTACTAATGTTTGATCCTATTTATGGAAATTGTAAACGCCAATTCGTTACTCATTACGGAACTCCAAAACTTTTAACGTTTTATTTTTGTTTGGGCTTCTACTTAATAATAAACACACAGTCTGCAAGGTTGCAGCGAAATTCGAGTCGATTGTGATTGATTTATGTTTTTATGATCTTGATTTCGACTTCTTATTTTGAAACAAAATTAATCGATAGCTGAATTAATCTCGAACTGTAATTGCTTTGGTGTTTGTACCAAATCGATTTTTATCACGGGTGACGTTCAGAAAACAGATCAAGATGTACCGTTGCCAATTCTTTTACCTATACATACATACGCAGTCATTATTCTGCTATGAATAGCTAAATAAAAACCTCTTCAACTTATTTAAATCCAAATACATCTAAGTAAAAAATCATGACAAGAATAATTTTCGCATCGCCGTTTGATGTCCATTTCGTTTTGAATTTATTTTGACGTCATCCTGCAAGACAATGAAAGGCAATTTTATTGTGAATAAATCATTATCAATAGCTCCATTCATTTCAAAGACGAAACCTTTTAAGTATCTGTTCATCTACTTTGTTATAAGTTAACATATTACTCACGCAGGTGTGCCCGCACTTAATGCAGGCACGCGAACTTATCGGAAATTACTAAAAATGTGTTTCTTCATTAATGTTTCCCTTTTATTTTGCTCTCTGCGTAATTTTAGGCACGCGAATGTAGCCCTTGGGCAAAAAAGCAGTGAGTAAACGGTAGCCATTCGATAACACAACATGGGCTTTTTTGCAACATGTTCATATGTAGAGGATATCCGTTCGGACCTCAGGGGTCATTATGAGCGGAGTAATCCATACTTTTTGCTGGCATATCCTTACATTAAAATTATTATGCTTTGTTTTTGTATTCTCGTTTGGGATGAATTATAACCATTAATGGTAAGTACTTTTTATAGCAATAAACATGTTGATAATGGACTAGATACGTTATTGTAATGTGGTGCTAATCAACTATTAGCGGCGCATTAGCAGATGGTGTTCCATTAGCGTCATCAAATATTGCAATATTGTCATCAAATTTGGCAATATTTTCGGCACACGTTGATAAATTGGATGTGCGTTAACTAAGGTCAATTGCATTACCGGTGAATCATTGGCAAGTCCATTAAACTGGATGGCTGGCAGAAAATAAACAAGCTAACGAAATATTTTCAGTTACGGATAAAAATACTTAAAATGAAATAAATCACTTTGAACCATTTTGTGTTCTACAAAAGCTTAGAATCACGAGGTATGGTATTTAGGCTTTGAAAACCATCAGACGTTTTTAATGAAGAGAGTACTTACCTACTTAAACCAATCAAAGATTCAAACGTACGACGCTATTAATTTGACTAATTACAACCATCTAAACATGCTCATGCAGTTCACATATAACTAATAAGTAAGGGGATAAGTCGTGACGGGATCTAACAGGTCACGACATGTCTCAATTTAGAGACAAGATGTTCAGTTGCAAAGATGACTCAGGCGTACGTAATGTTTGATGGTAATGTTTCATTACTTGTTAATTTATGACTGCGTCTGAAGAGAACACTGATAACATTGTTAGCATATGTATTTCAAATGCAAAAATGAATTTCAATAGAAGACTGGAAAAATGAGTTACAAAATTCAAGCTGTACACAATATTTAAGAAAAGATTCAAGTGAAAGATGTCTTCACTGAAATGAGATGGAGGTTTGCAGTTAAATTTGTCGTTGAATATTCTACTACAATATTTCCCTATCCCTGTCAAGCTGAAGTCTCATGAATTTTTACAAGAATGTCTATTAGAAGCACAAACTCCTGAAGGCTGCCTGAGTTTAGCACTTTGTGAAACAAAGGGAGGTGAGGCATTCCGGATCTTTATGTCAACTTTAATGAGAGAACGCAATTAACCGACCCAACCTATTAAAACAAGCGCTCTGGCTTAAACTTTAACTTGAGAAACTTATTGTCGAAATCGTTGAAATTTATAATGTTTATTTTACAATCTGTACAAAAATATTTGTTTTAGCAATGGTAAGTCATTGCCAGCAAGAATGAAGACTCTAAAGCGTAGATTAAAACTAACATAATTAATGGTTTTCCGAAGGTACCTACAGATTATACTAATTTCAAGTCTGCCGTTTATTTAGCTCCTTTGGGATATGAAAGCAGAAAAAGGGAATAAAAACAGTTGAACGGTCTTGGAGTGGAGGTTCGAGTAATGTCTGAATTTTTCTTTCATTCAATTTAGTCGGTAACATAACATGAGTCAAGGCAAGTTATGCGAGATTATTCGCATTTTCCTTGAACACATCTCGACAATTTTAATGAAGTGCTGTCTGAGGACTTTGGTTATTAAAATAGTTGGTGAAAGATCAAATAATACAAAACAATATCCAAAATAATTTCAAAATTGAATAAGAAACCAAATTTATTTAAAAATCTAAAAGTAGGGACACAGACCCTCTTTAATACATCCACAAAGCTAAGCCAGAGCTCGCGCTCACTTGTTTTTGGTTAGTCACTATTCGCGTACGACCACAATTGTTAGTCCACGGCAAATAGATTCTTATGGGGCTCTCCGCTTTCATCTATACGTGAACAGTTTGGGTAGAAAAAACTGTAACAACAGCCTAACCGACACATGGAATGGGATCGCTATTCCGAGGACTCCTACATTTATGCAAACCAATAAAGTAACAATATATTACGCCCGCGCACAGTTCGCCCTTGACCCCTTCATATAGTTCATAACCCTCTTTAGTTGATAAGAAATGCTTACAGTAGCAGTTGAATTCGCACGAGAAGCAGAAACTGACGTTTGACTGGCTTTGGAGAAATTTCAAGTCGCAACTCTCTTAAGTTCCTAGATTGGTGATTGATAATCTGCCTATACAGCTGTAGAATCAGATACCATTTAGGTACAATTGACTATTTAGGTATTGTAGACTAAAACTGACCTATCCTTCAGAGTAAATTCCCAAAACCTCGCCTTGTTATAATTAACACCTCACACACTCCCACGGCTTATTTCCAAACATGCACCCGTCTGGGAAACATTCTGTTTGATCTCTCGTATTTGACATGTGCTCTTCAAGTTGTGAATGATTTGTACGAATGCTACAGTTCAGTTGGCTAGTTTCCGTGTAACGTTGACGTTTGATACAGAAATTTCGCTTAAATTTACATTTGAATTAGAGAGAATGTTGACGTTGGGATTTGCAGTGTATATTATGCTGTCACTAATTTGTGGCGTGTAGAGCGTAGATTAAAAGCGAAACACGTCTTATAATATCAACTTGGGTTGATATTGTGTTATGCACAGGATTCGGTAATCACAGTCGCATCATCAATATCACCATATATTATTTTACTCTCCAACGGCGTAAGATGAGGATAGAAAGAGATGGTTAATGACATTGCGAGCACCCGTGAGTCATACTTTTCTTACTGTGGATCCATTCCATCTATTTCTAGAACTCATAAAAGGATCATGTTATGGATGTATGAAAAGCCGTATTTTTTGTGGCAACATTTTTTTACTTCTTTATCCACACAAACTGCTAAATGCGTTAGTAGATTAAGGGCTCAAGTGTGTCACTATAAGGAACGTGTGAACAGCCCAAGATAACAATCATGCAGCATAAATTTATCCTGATGCTTGAATGAATGACAACTGTTGACAAGTACAGTACTGACAACCAGTTTCTTCGTCCGGTCTGGGACCGGTTCCTATTCCGAAAAAAATGTCGCGTATGAAACCCGAGTCCCCAATGTCCGACCAAATTTTAATTGCATGCCTTAAGCACGTCTTTATCGTCAGATTTTTGCGACTGTTGGCCAATGAGTTTCTTACCGCCGCATTGAAGTCCTTTACATATGGACTGGCGGTTGCCAGTTATTAGTTCTTCTTTAAAGGAGATCACCAGAGATATCAGTGGGTGTATTAAAATGCTATTTCTCATTAAAGCTTTCCGTTAATAATTTGTCCGTTGTGTTGGAGTTACGACTGCGTCCTTCAAATCAAGTCTTGCTGATTGTACATGTATATTGAATATGGCCTCAAACAGCTCGATTTTAGGTAGGACTTACCTCGATTGTTTATAGAAGGGGCTGTATAGTAATTGGAAGCCAACCCTTTGCGCGAGCGCAGCTGACCGGTACGAGGGTTTCAATTGTTAACGTAAGTGTTTTTTAATATTTGTGAGAGGGTAACAAGCAATGTGACAATATTATGAGGTATAAAGCGGTGTAATAATATGGTCCCAACGGAAGACCAGCGCAGGATGCAAGGCCAGCAAATGTGAGTTGGGGACCATTTCGTGACAATTTGTCCGTGTTGGTTTCTTTGCGTTCCTTTTTTTCAACTTGAACTTGTTACGAATTATAGGTGTTTTTGTTTCGTTCTAAATATGTTTATTTCGTTTAATAAAAGAAGTATTCTGAATGCAGCGATGACGTCATGGACGGGATTCGTATATAGAATGATGCCACTGTTTAAAAATCCTCTTTTCTCAAATGCTGCCTACCGCTTCCTACCCTGGCACTGTCAGGTGTGTACCCCACCACTTAAAAAAGACTAAATACGTACCTGAGTATCGAAGCATTTTATGAAGACCGGAAGACATGGCTTTTAGCACGAAGCGTGACCTCGACCCGCGAGACCCTACATTGTTTGTAGTTCTCAATGCACTTACATACGTGTTTCCGTGAAGTGAAGGAAAAGCAAACTCAGCGGCACATTCAATACAGTAATCCATAAGTAAGTTACATAATGAACTAGCGCTACCCCGCGTCTTGGTCGGCGTAGAATTTGTTTATCGCTATCCCGTGGGAACTTCGCAATTTTCCGGGGATAAAAAGTATCCTCTAAACTAAATCCGGATATTTGCAAGCTTATTTAGTTCGAAGAAATATCGTTGAGTCAATTAAACAGTCACACTGTGAGTCACACTATCGGTTTTAATTGCACCTCATTATACATACCGTCACGCCTCTTTACTAGAGGGGTAGGCAGAGACTATTTTGTTCAACGTGCTACGATCCTGACATACTTCTTTCGCTTCATCCACGTTCATCAATCTCTACATACATGCTCGTCGGTGTCGGGTACTCCTGACCTAGGCCTAGACGGATGTTCTGACACCAAATAGGAGACTTTTTGGAAAAGGTCAGGTCAGGAGTACCTCATTATAATGTTTATAATAATATGAATATTTGAACACTATCACTAAATGACTAATGAGTTTTCAGTGATCAGTGTTACTAAATGACTAATGAGTTTTGAGTGATCAGTGTTACCAAATAACTAATGATAATTTACTCCGAATTAGCTACAATTTTTCAGTAGGTAGATTGTTGCTACTTTTTTTATAAAATCGCGTAATTCGGCGTGCCTCTTGGCATAGGCCTCCACCAGTAGAATTGGAGGGCTTGGGCTGTAGTTCCTACGCGGGCCCAGTTCGGATTAGTTTCACACACACCATTGAATATCTACGCAGATGCGTGCAAGGTTTCCTCAAGATGTTTTCCTTCACCGACAAGCTCATAGCAAATTTAAAATGTGATTTCGCACATAAATTCCGAAAAACTCAGAGGTCTCTGCTTGAGAGGCCACAGGTCAAACCACTAGGCTACCACGGCTACCAAATAACTAAGCTATTTAACTTTGAGAGAGACGGACATACAGAGTCAACAAATCCTACAAAGTACTTACGGAATCCCAAAAATGATGATTACACAATTACACGTGTAACGGTTTGTTAGTTACAAATGTAACGGTTTTAGCAACCCCCGGTCGAAAATTTGTGAGAAGTCATAGGGTGACCCCATTATAACACTAGAATTGGCACAGGACTTAACATTGTTATTTCTGCAACCTATTTCAATAGGCGACTCTATAAATAGTCAAAATTCAAGTAAAAATAAATGATCTGGAATTATACAAAATCATCTACATAACACACACACATCAATCCTCAGACATTTCTTAGTAATTCAGAGTCAAAGAATTTCGCAATCACATCATTACCATGTCGTTTTAGTGACGCCCGAATATCATCTTCTTCGGGCACATGATTAATCGTTATATGTGAGAAAGGGACAGCAACCACGTGACGGTTTACGCGTTGTGGTAATGATTTAGTAGTCCGGTAAGCACTATAAAGACAGACGTTAAATGACCTTCAAAATGAGACTGATGCATTTCGAATGTCAAGAGTTTTGTTTTTGTTTCGCTCCCACAAACATAATGATTCACACTTGCAATCCATCGTAACATAAATTTAATTTGAGCAGTGCCTTAAAATTTTACCATTGAATTTTAAGACATCTTAACAATAAAATCTAATGCAAATACAAGAAAATCTACTTAAGCTACTACACAAATTGATCTGCGTAATTTTGCACGAGACAGATTAAGCTTGATGGAAAATCAATATGTCTAGGCTAGACGATGTTCTTTTAATTAGTTTGATACTCGGCTCGATCATATTATTTTTCTACGAGAGATATTCTGAGAAAGATTATTTGTGGAGCGCTTACAGATAGTCACTTACATTGTTCTATCATTATTTCATCGCCCATCAAAAATACTTTTGATATCTACTGAAGTATAAGTACTTTTAAGATCATTGTATCATGTTGCCAAGTTTTTACAGTTTCAAAGTCCTTTAAGACCTTTTACTATTTTGTGCGATACGAGTGGAGTAAAAATATTAGGCAAGTTCGGTAAAGTACCACTCGAAGCAATAGCAATTTGTGTAAGTTACACCAGTACATCTTATTAATTATTACTTTTATAGTGTACACAGGCGCGCTCATTCCCTAAAGGCATATAAGCAATGCCTTATAACCATACCTACGTACATTACATACTACTACTAAGTCCATATTTAATTATTATTTATTATTTTTTTACTAACCAAACTTATTATAAAACTTCAAACCTTCTTACGGAAACCTGAGCGCTCGAATTTCGCCGTACCGATGGACGACACGATACCAAAAAGCAGCGAACCGACTCGCCTACAAAAATGCACACATGCCTACAGCATACTTATGTAAATAACGTCCGTGAACTATGTACAGACAGGACTAACGTACAGTTGTGTGTGGCTACGCACACAAAGATAGCCTTTAGCTTCAGTTTTCATACACTTCCAAGTCATGCCGTCTGACTGTAGCCAGTGATGCCAATTCCATCAAACAGTCGCCAAAATATTTTAGATAAAAGTTACTTATTTCATCTATAGACCCTAAAAGCAAAAATAAACGTTATTTATAACTGAATTATTGATTTTTCCACAATTTTTCTCTACCTCCAACTTTCCTGGTAGAATTCAGAACGAAATATTAGTCGACAAATAAAAATATCACAACCCAAAATAGCGCCTATTAAGTTTTACAGCCACTAAATTGGCAACATTTGGCAATATAGGGCCATGACGTTTCGCGCATGCGCGCGCGATATTGCAGTCGTTTGACGTTTCATGCTGCCAGCTACGATAGGCCTGACATTGCACATATTCCCTAGGAATACTGACGCTTTGTAATTCGTCATTATTTTATTTCTTTTGAATACAGTGGTAAAAGAAACCGCCATGTTTAGTTGTTTACGTTTTTCTTGCGACCAGGGCATCACGGTACATTTTGTAATTGTAAAGTTTAAGGTGACTTTCTTGATTTATTCATATAGTTATTTGTCGTGGAATACAGAGATTTAAACAGTGTTAATTGTGTAATAGTGACAAGTTACAATTGACTAAATATGTGTTTTAGCTGTGACCGGTGCGTTGACCTTGTGTGTTTGCGGAAGATAATAAACGGCGAATACAGTAAACTTTCATTCAATGACAAGGCAAAAGTAATTAAGAAAGGTAGGTGTGTCCCAAACTTGTCACTAGCTCAAAAAAGTGGAAATGTTAGTCGTAAATTTCACGTAAAGTATTACGAAACTTTTAGCTGGCTGACTGGTTGTGTACACACGAATAGATTATTTTGTTTTCCATGCATTTTATTCGGAAATTCTCCAAGTGTTTGGAATGACACCGGTTATGTGGATTTAAGAAACTTTCATAATTCAGCTAGAAAGCATGAGCAATCTGAAAAACATTTGGAGGCTGCCGTTAAACTAGCTACTTTTGGCCAAAACCGCATTGAAACAAGTTTAAATAGTCAGTTGAGACTCGATATTGAGCGACATAACGCAAAAGTAGAAAGAAATAGGCACATATTTCAAAGATTGATTGATATAGTTTGCTTTTTGGGCAAGCAAGAATTGCCTTTCCGCGGTCACAATGAATCGGCGTCATCTCTGAATAAAGGCAATTACTTGGAAATGGTCGATTTATTAGCTAAATATGATGGCATTTTAGAAAGTCACTTAGAAAATTCGTCTAGTGCATTTTCAGGGCTTTCGAACCGCACCCAAAATGATTTGATCTCGAGCGTCGCTTCTGTAGTTAATGAAAACATCAAACAACAAATCAAGGAGTCTGACTTTGTTGCCGTCATGGTGGATGAAACAGCTGACGTTAGTGGTCGTGAGCAATTAGTTTTGATTTTACGATATGTTCATAAATCCCAAGTAGTGGACCGATTCATTAAGTATGTAGATGTTAGCATAGACCGGACGGCAGCAACGTTGAGTTCAATTATACTTCAAATTTTAGAGGAATACGATTGTCTCTCAAAATTAATCGCGCAAACATATGATGGTGCGGCTGTTTTATCGTCTAATCTGCGAGGTGTGCAAGCTTTAGTGAGGGAAAAATGTCCGCAAGCATTGTATGTTTGGTGCTCGGCTCATATTTTAAATTTGGTACTGTCAAAGTCTTTTGAACGGATTGCCGAAACAAAACGCTTTTTCAGCATAATTAAATCGATTGCGAATTTTTTTCACGGCGGGACTAAGCGTTTTGCTTTTTATAATCAGTTTGCCGACATGAAAAAAATACCTCGTGTCGCCGAGACGCGCTGGACGTTTCATTCGCGGATAGTTAACGTTGTTTTAAGTGAAAGATTTCACTTGGTATCTCTTTTTGAGGAGATGCAGGAAAATCAAGACAATAAATGGGATGGGGACACTTTACAGCAGGTTACTGCGTTCCTATTTAATTTAAAAGAATTCGAGTTCAATTTCTTTTTAAAAACATTTGCGGATATTTTCGCGGAATCGGACATTTTATACGACATTCTACAAAAAAAAACCAGTGACATTGGTTATTGCGTGAAAAAGATTCGCGAGTTCGAATTATTTATGACAAAATACAGAAGCACATTCGAGGCAAATTTTAACGACGCAGTAGAAGTGGCCGGACCACCTAAACAAAAGCGGAACATATCAGACACAAAATTGCATTTTAAAAGGGTGTTCATCGAAATTATTGATAATGTTCTGAGCGAGTGCCGGCACCGCTACAGTAACATTAAAGAATTAAAATTTTTCGAATTACTTTCAAACGAAAATTTTGCGAAAAATTCGAATTCTATGCCAGAAAGTGTGCTAAATGATCTCGTAAATACTTACGAAGGAAAATTTGATATAGATCGGTTAAAAAATGAGCTGCGTTGCATTTACAAATCGCCTGAATTCAAAAATGACAACGCGTATAGTATCATTCAGAACTTGTACAGCAATAATCTGCATAATGTGTTTCCTCAAGTCTTGTGTTTAGCAAAACTTATCACCACGGTCCCGGCGAGTAGCGCCTCTGCGGAAAGGTCGTTCTCTTGCATGAAACGTATTCACACATACTTACGAAACACACAAGGTCAACAAAGGCTCACAGACCTTTCTCTGATTTCCATAGAAAAGGAGCTTTTAACTAGCGTTAAACGTTCACCAACTTTTTATGACGATGTCTTACAATGCTATTTAAAAAAAGACAGGCGTCCAGATTTAGTTTATAAATGATTATTATATGTACATATTCGATTTTATAGAGTAGGTATTTAGTTTTCGTTGCGAACCAAATATTAATATTAATATGTATTTAATCTGCCCTGTGTCGCTGAAAAGTGTAAATTCATATCGCAAAGGTCTTTCTAAAGGCCACTTCGGATATCTTCTAAGTGACTTGTTCAAATAATATCAATCACTCAGATAGATAGACGTGGTGGTCACATACTTTTCGTCGAACTGCATCACATCGACGCTTTTAGTGCTCTTCTCTTCCAATGCTCCAATATTAAAGTACTACTAACTACGAGACTAGATTGGGTGAATAACAATGGTAAGTTTTTTTTTTTTTTTTTTTTTTTTTTTTTTTTTTTTTTTTTTTTCTTTCTTCCTGGTTATAGACAGGCAAGCGGGCTTGCCTACCCTGTCGAAAATGTCTGTGCACGCCCCTGAGTGTACACTGCTTTGCGTATCGCTATTGTGTTGCTCTAATGAACTAAAAGAGTATTTAGGTTCACTGGGCACCTAACAAACAAATGAACTCAGTCGATGAGAGGTTTCTAGTTCTGTGTAAAATAACTCTAATGGTACAACACAAAATGCGTCAAATTCTTTGACTCGTAACTGTACGTAGAGTGACCATAAATCCAGTGGGGATGAATCCTTTTATTATTATTTAAAAAAAGTTGTAAGTTTGTGGGCTGTGTATGTGAAAAATCGTACTAATATTATAAACGCGAAACTTGGTAAGTATGGATGGATGGATGGATGTTGGTTACTCTTTCACGTAAAAACTACTGAATGGGTTTAGATACAATTTGGAACGGAGATAGCTGATGAGATTAACACATAGGCTATTTTTTATCCCGGAAAATTGCATAGTTCCCGCGGGATAGCGAAAAACATTTTTTTTGCAGACGAAGTCGCGGGTAGCAGCTATCTGGAATAACGTAATAGAAAGTTCATAAAGATAATTAATGTAAAAAGTAACGTTAATTTTTAGTTTTTAGGCTGAAGTAACGTTATTCTTTGCTAACGCTAAACTTCAACAAAGTTTTAGTGTAAGTCGTTCGTTATCGTTAGTCAAGTCCTGCGTTGAACACACATGTTTATTCAAATAAGTTGCATCTAATTTGCCGTTCAAATGTTAAATATGTAAAACTACTAGAACTTATGTATGTTTTCGTTAATAGGTTCATTAAACCACATATATCTATTTGGCATGCTTGGAAGTCATCTAATTATAGATTCCGAAGACGTGAGGATCGTGAAATATTTAAATTTATTTAGCTGTGACTTCTCTGGCGCTTAAACGTAAAATTTTATTTGTAGGATAATTTAAAAAAAAAAAAATTTAGGATTGCTATGGCAACTTAACTAGACGAGAGAGTTATACAATCGCTAAAGAACATGATGCTACTTTTTATCTTGCGTGAAGTACGAAATTCCCACGGGACTCAGACGAAGCTGCAGGCAACAACTGTTTATTCTTACGTAAATCTCAAAATAGTATTTAAATCTCGGACCTATCTAAATACAGTTCCGTGCTTTAAACTCAAGGAAAACACTGTTATGCCAATGAATAGGAATAGCAACAATTTGACGTCATTATTTACCAATTCTATTAAGATGCCTATTCCGAATAATGATTATTGATAAGCATCAAACAAAACAACGCCACAATGACGTGTCCTGTTTATTTTATCTCAAGTGACTAAATGACTACTTGACTGATGGCACAATTCGTACTGTCCCAAAAAATCATAAAGCATGGTCACCCTTCGGAAGAGGAAGTGACTGTTTAGCTTATCTTGGCGTCGCTACGAGTTGGCCTCACCTGCTAACTTTTGTAAGGAAAACCCTTTAATTATACCTACGCATTTATTACACTAAACGGATGACGAAAAAAAAATGACTAAGTTATTTACCTACAACTACAAATAATCAGGTATGAGTTCGTATGAATAATAAGTATGACTAGACGGACTTAACTTTAACTAGAAATCTATCCAGTTGGTTCTTACCATGATATTGGTGTATAGAATAGAAAAAAACTGGCGAGGAGCGACTCGGACTCGCGCACTGAGGGTTCCGTACGAATTCAGCAAATGAATATGTAATCCAGTGTTGACAGAGCCCAACCTCATAAGCAAAATGTTGGCAGTGTGATATCATTTTATATGTATAATGTGTGGGAGTTTTCGATAAAAAAGGGTTATTTTATTGATTTCGTTTGGATCCCACACACGTAATTGATCCCCTGAGTAGCCGGGGAATCGACTAGGATTGGGGGATGTGACGAGAATAAACCGAATACCTATCTACACGCTTAGGGCGTTCGGTAGTTACGGTAACTTTAAGCCATAACCAAGGTAATTACATGCCGAGGTACGTTTGCCTTAACTTTTGGCACTAGTTACCTACTTACCTACTCATCAAAGTTTAAATCTTAGCGATTAAAATAAAGTAGCTAAGTAACGAAATCAATATTCAATTAAAAGCCGAGTGTGTAAGTACCTATTTAAATAGATACTACAATAGTAACTCAAACTGACTCAAAGCGGCGGCACGGCAGACCTAGACAGCGATGGCGGGACGAGTTGGACACCTTCTTAAGGGACTGGAGACGTACCGCAGCAGACCGAGAGCAGTGGAAGCGTTGGGGAGGCCTTTGCTCAGCAGTGGGACACAATAAGCAGTGCCGGCGTTAGGGGGGGGCGCGATGGGGCGACGGCCCGGGGCGCCAAATTTGGGGGGCTCTGAGGTCTGGGGCCTCGGCCTCCTGGCTCACCGGCTGTGTACCCTCAATACTGTCCTTAAGTGGGCGCCTAAATATTACTGCCCGGGGTGTCAGTGGCCCTAACGCCGCTGCTGACAATAAGCTCATAATAATAATAACAATAATGAGTACACCCAGCTAATTACATCGGGAACATTAACCTTAATATAAAACATCTTACAAATAAACAATTTACTAGCTCGAGTCCGAAAAAGTACCCAGGCACAATCAAATACTTCACTAAATTTAGCACCCAGAATCTAGTTGGGTTGCTAAAATACCTAACTAAAATTCTTGGCGCCGGCCGGTCAAAAGCGTGCAAAAAGTCAAAAAGAAACGTTTAAAACTTACTTGCAAATCACGAAGCACAATGTATCACTTAATATCCGGGAATAATATCCAAAGTTTAATACAAACTCGTTAAATTATAGTAATTCGTCACAAAACGTTTCACTTGTTTATTTACGTTCGAAATGACAGTTCGTCCGCGCATGCGTACTGACGCACGTTCGCTCGGCCAACGATCAACTGACTGAACTTGAAAACGGAACACGGAACGATCGGAACGGTTTGGTGCGATGTTGCCAGCGTCGATGAAATTAAAATCGCCAAATGCAACTAAAACAATAAAATGTTTAGTAATATTTTTAGTGAATAACATGGTTTAGTGATGTGTAGTGTAATATGTAACATACGTAATTGAACGGAACACGTGACATTCACTTGCGGGCAAATATTTTAGCCACCCAGCACCTTTTTTTTTCAAATTACCTATTTTATTTATCTATCTTACTTCTTTTCACTTATATCATTAAGTTTAAGTTACCAGGTGACGCCCATAAGTATCTGATAGATAGCTCGTAACTCTAATGAAAATAGGAATAAAATGTCATAGGTTTGAAATTAATTTTGCTATCAGATTGATAATGTTCGCACGTCAGTCATCCAAGTCATGGAATTGATAATGATAATCAGGAGATACAAATGGTGCAATGCCCCGCCGTCTTTCTTCGCAAACGAGACAAATTTAAACATTATTTATTAACATTTGTTGTTTGCAAAAATTGTTTTATGTCATCTTGAATGTCTACCATAGCAGAATGTTTAAAGTATAGTGTACATACCTGCGTAATTACATAACAATAGTAAGAAAAACTACATCAATTTCAAAAATAAGTTTATCTATAATCAACAAAAAAAACATACTTAAAATACCTTATAAGAAAGTATTAATAAAATGCAAATGGCTGCATTATTATGTCTGTGTAACCAAAAGTAGCCAAACTGGCGACAAAACGCAGCTGAGTGAAAGACAGAATGAGAGAGCATTACACAAACGTAGTAGTGTGAAATTGTGCATGTGTGAGTAAGCGTCCGCGCATCTGTTCTGTTGGGCTGGGAGCTGGGAATTAAGGGTGTTCAAAAAAAGTGTTTCTAAAAAAGCATCAATGAAATTTGGCTTCGAATACCTTTATAAGAAGTAATTTGGGGGATTTTAGGGTTCCATTCTCACAGACCTGATTTGTTTCATTCTGACTAGGTACCTACATTATAGATCTAGAAAAGCTGAAACTGCAGTAGTTAGGCACGAAGAACTTATACCTACGACAAAATTAAAGATCTCGCAATTCCGTTTGTCAAAAAATATGGCAAGCTATATGGGTTCCTTATGTCAGTAAAAAATGTTGGTAGTTCATAAAGATTTGCTAAAGTTAGCTCCCATGGTACCTACCTAAATGCTTTGTTGTGGTAATTTTATTATACCTACTGCCGCATTAAGTTGATGCCGCTGATGCTTATAAAAATTTGGCCTCTTACCATGACAAAATTGCGGTAGCTAAAGTTGAAGAAACATCAATGCTTATGCTTTTTGCGTAGTTAGCTTTTGTTTTTATTAAGTACTAGCTGTTGCCCGCGGCTTCGCACGCGTGAACCATGAGCATTTCAAAGAAGCAAGCAATCAAGCAAGCAAGCAAGCGAAACTGCAAGCTTTCAAGCAAGCATGCAAGCATGTAAGTATGCAAGCAGGCATGCAAGCAGGCATGCAAGCAGGCATGCAAGCAAGCATGCAAGCATGTAAGTATGCAAGCAGGCATGCAAGCAAGCAAGCAAGCGAAACTGCAAGCGTTCAAGCAAGCATGCAAGCATGTAAGTATGCAAGCAGGCACGCAAGCAGGCATAAAAGCAGGCAAAGCAAGCATGCATGCAAGCAAGCGTGCAAGCAAGCACTCAGCGAGAATGCATGAAAGCATGACATGCAAGCGTGCAAGCAAGCACGCAGTGAGCATGCAAGTAAGCATGCCAAGCAAGCGTGCAAGCAAGCATGCATGCAAGTAAGCTCGCAAGCAAGCATGCATGAAAGCAAGTATGCAATCAAGCATGCAAAGCAAGGACTCAAGCAAGCATGCAAGCAAGCCCCCGCATTGCCCCGCTGCCTTAATTTTTCTGAAACTGTAAATATTGCAGGATTTTTATAAAACAAACCTAACCTAACCTATAGGGCTGTCCTAAAATATATCCTAAATAGCTTTTGCCCACGACTTCGTACGCGCTAAGATGTAAAACGAAAAAATAAGTTTTTCCCGTTCCCGTGGAAATTTTGGGGAGTGCTTTCGGAGTTCACTTAAAACCTTTAAAGAAACACACGTTATAAATGTTAAGTCTCTTTCTTCAGCTGTTTCGTCTCGAAACGTAAAATCCCGTTTTTTCTCGTCCCTGTGGGCGTTTCGGAAAATCCTTTCTTAGTGTTCCCCTACACTCCCGAATAAACCTACGTGACAAATTTCAACTTTCTGCCTGTTCCCGTTTTTCCCGTTCCCGCAAGAACTGAATATATAAATCCCGATTTTTCCTTATCCCGTGGGAATCTCCAAACATCCTGAAATTAGTTTCTTAGTTTTGTAATCACTTACTTTTGTATCAAATTTGAAGAGTCTGTTATTATAGTTACTGAGATAGCGTCACTCGGAATCGAATATATAATTCCCGTTTTTTCCTTATCAGTGCGTCCTACCCGTCATGACCTACGGAGCTGAGACGTGGACACTCACGGTAGGGTTGGTCCACCAGTTCAAAGTCGCTCAGCGAGCTATGGAAAGAGCTATGCTCGGAGTCTCTCTGAAGGACAGGATTCGTAACGAATACATCCGACAGAGAACCAGAGTTACCGACATAGCTCAAAGAATTAGTAAGCTGAAGTGGCAGTGGGCCGGCCATATCTCGCGAAGAACCGACAACCGCTGGGGGAAACGTGTTCTTGAGTGGAGACCGCGACTTGGCAAACGTAGTGTAGGACGCCCTCCGGCCAGGTGGGATGACGATCTGCGAAAGACTGCAGGCAGATGCTGGATGCGTCAAGCTAAAGACAGGGCGCTATGGCGCTCATTAGGGGAGGCCTATGTCCAGCAGTGGACTAACATAGGCTGATGATGATGATGATGATGATGATGATGATGAGATATACCCACACATTTATAAAAAAATAATTTTCCCGTAGGAAAAGGTATTTTCCCGCGGTAAAAAGTAGCCTATGTCACTCAGTGATAACGTAGCTTTCTAACGGCAAAAGAATTTTTGAAATCGGTCCAGTAGTTTCGGAGCCTATTCAATTCAAACAAACAAACAAACAAATCTTTCCTCTTTATAATATTAGTATAGATAATATTAGTATAGATTAACCCCCTTATTCATAAACGCTCTATAGGCCTCTGCTAACTTAGCAATCGTTTGTCCTTATCTGTCACTTTGACATTTACCTTTCACAGATAAGGACAAACGATCGCTAAGTTAGCAGAGGCCTATAGAGCGTTTATGAATAAGGGGGTACATGTGTAACGGTTTTGGCAGCGCACGCCAGAATAGCTCGCAGATGGTTGATTTACTTTTTATCCCGGAAAAATGAACGGTTCCCGAGGGATATATTTGTTTTTGTTTTTTTCGCTATTTACTATTACTATAATTACTATTACTACATCGCGACGTAATAGTAGTAATAGTACCCACTTAGTAGTAATATATTCATCATCATCATCATCATCATATATCCCTCGGGAACCGTTCATTTTTCCGGGATAAAAAGTAGCCTATGTGTTATTCCAGACTATAATCTATCTATGTTCCAAATTTAATCCAGATCTGTCCAGCCGTTCTGACGTGAAAGAGTAACAAACATCCAAACTCACAAACTTTCACATTTATAATATTAGTAGGATAGTGCATTGGGGTAAATTCGAAAATGGGGGAATTTCGAAACTCATGGATCTCCACTAAACGGGAAACAATTAAATAGTCTAGCAACGCTTACCTAGAAGGTCCTATGTCTTTAGCTTCTAGATAAGCGTTGCCAGATTATGGAGTTGTTCCCCGTTTAGTGGATATCCACAATTTTCAAATATTGTCCAATTTCGAATTTACCCCAATGCTCCTTATTCGTTTTTCACGTCAATACCCGCGTTACTCTCGTAGGACCCCGTGCAAAGTCTGCCCGGATCGCTACCACAGTCTTATTCGCTAATCCTGCCGCCAAGCAGCAGTGCTAGAGCTGCTACATTCCGGGGTGGAGTGTAAGACAGCTGATGGAATTACTGGCACATGAGGTATTCTTAGCCCTCTAGGCTGGCAACGCATCTGCAATCCTCTTGTGTTGCGGGTGTCCATGGGGGGCGCTGCTCACTTACCACGTGACCCACTTGCTGGTTTTACTTCCTTACTTACATACATACACACATACACAAATCACGTCTATATCCCTTACGGGGTAGACAGAGCCTAACACAAGCAAGGTAACAAGACCTAAAGGCCACGTTTAGCATGATTGTAGGCGTATAAGTGGAAAAAAAAGGAATCAAAATAGTCATGGGTTGCTTTGCTACCCGCATCACCTATGCATGATTCCTAAGAATTTCGCCCATTCCCTAGATGGGCATTTACCATCTGCGCGGGACGAGAAGCAACTGGTCCATCTATGTTTTTCCATAGCTGCCACACCAGCATGGAAGTATTACTTACAATTAATAATAATATTTTAAGGCGGTACATTACGGTATATCAACTTCGAAGCGAATATCTTCAATCGTGCGAGGCTTCCGACAAAATCGATAGCAATACAGCTGAAAAGGCACTGCCAATAGTTTTAATGAAATGTCACCTACCCACCTCATTTCACGTGTGGTGGCGTATATATATAGGCAAGTACCTACGTACGTTCCTACAACCGCGACACTAGACTGCACTAAATGCACCGTACTGTCTAACTGGCTCTAGTCACGATTTCGCTTTATCACTATCCATATCCCTTTCTATCTAAAGCTAAATGACAGAGATGCACTGGTCGACAACCGAGAAGATAGAGAATAGCAGCCAACTTGATTACGGCACCTACCACATTGCACAAAATTCTTCGTACCTCTTGAAATGCTTCGTCACTTCAAACCCAACCTTATCAGTCGATTCTACGGTTCACTTCACCAAGTCGCAGTCATGTAGGTATTTTGTAGGTGCGGGGTTGGTCTTTTATTTTCAAACAGGATATCCTGGCAGGCGTCCCGTCGGTCGTTTCCGAGCTTACGCTTCGTTAGGAGTGTTGGTGCTATAAAAAACCCAATAGCACGTGTAACCAGACAAGTGGGGTTTAGTATAGGTACATAGCTATAAATACCCGGTTATTAAGTATGTATAGACACGGTTAAAAAACGCTCTGCCTCCCCTATAGGTGCCTATAATTTGTTTTAAAATATAGTGACGAGAGTTTGGAGATACAAAGAAATGTATAGTAACGATAAATCTGGCGCTCAAACCAATTGTACCTAGTGAATATAATACCTGTGCAAAAATAACGTCGCGTCAATCTGTCAGTTGCTTAAATTTTACATGAAAACAGATAAACTATAAACTTAACATATTGTGACAAAAATAGTAGGTAGGTACCTAATAGTACAGTAAGTAGTAGGTAGTAATAAATAGTACAGGTACTTTTCAATCAACATTTTTAAAACAAGACAGCATCAATCTTAAAGTGACGTTTTAACGCGCAGCCGTGCTTCCTACGAAAGGCCCTTAGCTCCAAAATCCAAACAATGAATTTCTACACCCACTCGAAGCAAAAGCCCTTTACAAAAAAAGGTAACCCTAGGGAACTACTTGAGACGCAATTATTAGCTCGATAATGGGATTTTACTGGTATTTGCTCTCTGCTACCGAGTATTTTTTTAGGATCTCGAGATATTTTGTATAGGTAAATAACAGAAGGATATTCTACAAAAAGTCTCTCTTCTGAGGCGTAGGTACAATTTGTTCGAGTTGTGTTTGCAACTGGTTCGCACTGTATCTCTTCTCCCTTCTTTACCTACTCATTTAGGATTGTTGGTATTGGTATGCATGAGCATGTTACGCACAGATGTTTAGGTCACTGGTTTTATATAGTCCATCGTTAGTGTTGGTGATGGCCTTCTAGACATCTTCCTTTACATTTGGCCTAGTACCAACAGATGCAATAGAGCCCGCGTTCCTAGATATATCGCCGAATAATTCAAGAAAGAGCAGCACAGGTTGATGAAAAATTTCTTTAATCTTGAGTTTAAACGTGTAGGAATTTGCCCTATCTCATGGTACAGGCTCGCATCCTTATTGAGTTTGGGCATATATCCCAGCGTTATGGTAAGTCAATGGGTCAATGCGGCCGCTGGTGACTGGGTCTTCTTGAAGGCACATGGTTACGTGGAAAGTGCCTAAATGCGTATGAGAGGGACCGACGAAATAAAAGCAGCAATGGATGGTTTCATGCACGGATTTTCAAGGAAGGCAGTTGTCAGAGACATGAGGCGATGGACTGCAAGGCGAGTGCCAAGATAGAAACGAAGAAGATGAGGTACGGGGCATTGATCAGTAGAATGTCGTTCTATTGAAGAATACAGTGTGTCGTTGCCGCTGTATTGTTTGATCGTATAGTCTCAGTATTTTTTAACTACGAGTTGCTAACAATAATTATAACTAAAACCGATGATTATGGCGTATATTGAACAGAAAACCTACGAAAAAATGTCAAAGTCTATGGTTATGGTTATTGTTATAATAACTTGACGTAATTCACACTAATTATGTATGTATGTAAACTCTTTATTGTGCAATATAAACATAAAACAAATACAATTGACAAGCCCTATAAGGGATAAGGGCACGCGGGGAAGGGAGTTAACCTTAAGTATTAGGTTAGTTAGGTAGCAAACGTCAAGAAGAAATTGGCATTCAGCTATATATTGCTATGAGAGCAGTTTGTTTCAGATGCGCGCAGCAACAGTGAAATAAAACGTTCAGTTAGTTGGAATTGGGACACTAACAAGGACTTAATTTTTAAAAATGTCCTGTGCGAGTTTTCCGAAGTCGGTTAAATGAGTCACAGCAAAACAGGTTTATGCGAATGTAATGTTGTCGCCATCATTTCAAACGTATACCGAACCGTAACACAGTATAAACCCAGTAAATGATCCGCTAGGTGATTCTTTGAACGAATCTCGATGAACTTCGCTGCGCTCGGGAGACAAACATAACTTGACCTTTTCATTGGCGGGCATTTTATAAAAAGATTATGACTTTTGTAGTTTTGTAGTTGATGTTAGCCGTGTTTTGATGTTGTCAACAAAACACTGACTTCATAAATTACAGAGTATGGGTATGGCACTACTACGTGGCCCTACAGACCAAAATAAATATCATAAATGGGAGGCAGGTTTAGGTTACGTTATATCTTCAACAGGCCGGAAGGGCCAAAAATACCCAAAAGTAGGAGCTCCGCGAAATAGAACATTACAGTATACCAGGGAAACGATTTAGTTCCAGGTTCAAGCAGATCTCTCATCTGCTCACAAGTTCTAAAACAAAACCCGAATAAAATCGAACTAGTGTTCGATTTATAAAATTCGCGCACAAACACGACCCAACTAGTCCGTAAACCAGCCAGTCCGTAGACCTATGAAACCTATCCTAATAGTATGTACGTACTACCTACGTATTGGTGAACTAGTATGAGTGCCAATTCGTTATATCGTTTGTAGTTCACTTACTGGGTCCATACTATGACAATAAGTAGGTAAATGAACTTCGCAAGGTCACAAAAATTGTCCGAATGTTGCTTTGTGAACTAGATAACCATGTTAATTGAAATATGCATAGCAATTAGGCGGTGTGAACGATGTTAACTTCACGCTCTGGCTGATTTTCACTCTTGGTAGTCATAAAAATAATTGTAATTTTTATGCGTTTTAATTCATCACTTGGTTTATTGAGTAGGTGCAGACGATGATAAGTCTGACATTCCGAATTGATTGCTGCGCGGGCTTGCAATCATAACCAGACCCCTATTCTGATAGACATTATACGGAGTCAGGGGTCTTTTGTTGTTGGTCGCGCTTGACCATCTTTATCAGACACATGACTCAGTATATTACTTACGAGAGAACAGGTCAAGTTATGATTAACACTCAATCGCGATCTCTTTCCAAGCGAACTTCTTTTAGAGAATCACACACAAAGGTTTCAAGCTTACCTAACACATCCTTAAAATCCGGCTTCAGCAGGCTTTATACTCCGAAGCTCATATTGCGCCTTTCTGTTCACACTGATAGTAATTAATATGAGAGTAAGAGAGATGGCATGTTTCGATTTTCCCTCCAGGCTCTATGCAAGCCATCGTATCAATGTCCAAACTCGGGGACCTGAAGCTTGGCTGAAGGTGGCTGTGTTAGAACACGATTACTCGAAACGGTCACAAAGCAAGTACCTAACAAGAATCCAACCATGTATTTCGACACTTCGAGGATTAAATTCAATAACTCAATTCGCTAAATGCCTAATCCAAGGTTTCAAAATGCAAATTACATTCGGAGTGCTATTAGCAAATATTTCGCACGACCCCAACTATGTAGGCGAGATCCTGAACCGATTCCTAATCGCTTAAGACATATAGAAGCGAAGCTAAAACTAGATACTAAATCTTAAACTCTCGTCTATTAGACCGGCCGCTTGGCACAGGGGCGCGAAGGGTAGGCGACAAAGAGTCCGAGAGCGAGGTGCCGCGGCAGGCGCACTACCCGCCCGCACCGCTCTCGGTCCCCTTTGTCGTCTTACCCTGCGCCCCTGTACCCGTGCGGGCGAGGACTCACTATAGCGGTCGGTCTATAATTACCGAGTTTACATGAGGTTAGTCATTTTTAAATACAGTCAAGTACGACGATGTCAATACTTTTCGCACGTTATAGCATTGTTATAAGATGTAAAAAGTATTATTATCTAGAATACTAGTTAGTACTTCCCACGTTATTGACACTAATAGTTTGTGCCTAACATATCGTATCACTGCTTACCATAAGTAAAACTGCAAGTGAGTGAGAGTGAAATGAATGATAGACATCACGCTCGAAAATCCTGTGTCGCAGTGCGAATCTGACTAACCTTTAAGTACTCTTTGCGAAGAGTGGTACTGCTACTGCGACATAAGTGGTTACACACACATACATAGGTGGTATACACACACTACTTGGCGAGTGCACAGAAATCATCTCGGTATGTCAGGACACACATGGGGTTTTATGCGTTCATTAAGTGACAGAGAGACATTGTGAGCCTTTCCTTTTTTATTGTTACCTTCCCTAAAAGCCAACAACACGGCTCCTACGGGTATGCAACGGGCGGCAACTGCCCACCAACTTGTGATAGACTAGTTCGTTCTCTCAAAATCAAAAGCTATGTCGAACTAGATAGACACATCTTGTTGTGAACCCACTTGTATATCACTAAGACGGCGTTGAATAGAGCCCCCGGAATCTATTCAGCGTCCCACACGATTGCGACACGACATTCAATCCACACAATGATAGCACTTTACTACAAAGCGTTTTTACCTGGACGACCATCTTAGATTTCGCGTCTCATTCGGCAAATTCCATTGGAGATCGGAGGGGATTCCACGAAATTTGGCACAAATTGCATATAGTTACTACAAACGGATTTGAAGACGGAACGGTTTTGACTGATCAAAATGGCAATAACCAGGCAAATTGGTGGCTGTCTCTCCTTTGACGGGCGGAACACTAACGGGGAGGAATGCAAATACATAATATATAACTGCTTGAACATATATTTTCTTTTATAGGTATAACATAGGGTGGCATACGAACAATGTCACCTGATAGTACTATAACTGATAACCACCAGTAATGGATATCCGTAAACACCAAAGGATTGTAGATGCCTTGCGTCGCGAGCATAGAGGGTTAAGCTAGTTCTACATAAAACACATGAAAATAAAAGATTATAGAACAAAAAGAACAAAACAGATGAGTAAAGTCGTATATATCCCTTGGAAAGATCTCCGCCAGTAGATCGAAATTCTTTAAATTAAGCTAATTAAATTGAAACGAGAAATTCATCCGGGACAAATATCTATATATCTTCTCGTAAATCGTTTTTCATGTGGATATAATAAGTTTCTTTTGTAAATCAGTTTTCTAATAGGAAACTCTTCTTTCGTTTTAGTTTGCAAAAGCTGTTTCAATGCGCTAAAGAATCTATGAAAGTGCCGTGTTACAGAATATTCTAAGAAAATTAACTTGGTTATCGAACGATACGGGATATTTAATTATAAGTACAGACAGCTAAAATAGCAAGTAGCTGTTTTTAGTTTCTGTAGAATAAACTGTTTTACTCCTATCAAAATTTACGGGGCGTAAAATCTTAGGAATCATGTTATAGGCGATGTGGCTAGCAACCCAACAGTATTTTGATTCCCCTTTCCAAACGTGGCTTTTAGGTTTTGTTACTTCAGGCTCTGTCTATCCCGTATGGGATAAAGGCGTGAGTTATGTATATACGTAAAACTTACTAAAAAATATATTTACTTCAAAATTGTCGCACTGCAAATATAATTGAAAGAGCATCATGGCGGACACAATTTTCGGTGCTCTCATTTTAAAAAGCGCTTTGGTTTTGCAGTCACAAATATACAATACCAGCTTCTGCCCGCGACTTTGTCTGCGTAGAATTATACATAAAGACCTTCCTCTTGAATCACTCTATCTATTTAAAAAAACCGCATCAAAATCCGTTGTGTAGTTTTGAAGATATAAGCATACATAGAACATAGGGACATAGGGACAGAGAAAGCGACTTTATTTTATACTATGTAGTGATTTTTTAGTGAACTTGAGACCTAGTAAGATGAAAAAAGAAAACTATCCCATTTATTCGGAGCATGCTATCTACACCGTGCAAAGCGCTGCGATGAGCATAAATTATTCACAAAACGGACTCGGATACAGACATTTTGTGACAAGGATGCGATATGCGAGTAGTGGATGTAGTGTGCGTTTGTGATTTCGTGTAAACACAATGGAATTACTCGAGTAAAAGAGATAAACTCGAGAGGGTTGTTCAAGGAGATGACTTGTGAGTCCGTTGCCTCAATGTTTTGTATACATTAGTGTAGAAATAGGTTTCGGGTGTTGGGTAAACATTACTATTATTTCGCTCATTAAAAAACCTGTCGGATACACGTCCGAATGGTTAAGAAATAGGTTACCATCGCTGAGTTATTTTAAAGGCGTGTACCGAGCACAGATTAACCCGTGAGTAGGTATTCAGTATTATAAAATGTCTAAGGACCATTAAAAACAATGTTTCCAACACAATAGTAGTAGTACCTAGTAGTTTAAAAAAAAGTGAAGTACGGATTTTTTGTCTGCAGTTTCCATGTCGGTGCCTATTTAATTGTTATTTATGTGACGGAGTAGAGGGTTGAAAGTTTTAATTAAGTCTGTCCTGACATTCAAAGACGGCGTGCAATGACCTCTAGTGTAATAGCCTTCTCAATTCCATTCTCAACTAAGCTTGATTCCTATGCAATTTGACAAAGTTTTAAATAGTAAAGTTGTAATAGGATTTTGTCAAAAGCACTCCAAAATTTCAAGAGCGTCACATCACACCTCGCTTATCTTTGTATGATGCAAACAAAAGGATCATGGCTGCCTGATTGCCCCATTGAAAATCCTTTGTTACAACTTTTTGCACGGGCCGAACACCCTTCTTGTACAAAACAATTTATTTATGACATGCTCCAAGTTGCATTGTTTTCTTTATGCACTCAAGTTTTGCGGTGACAGAGTTTTAGTATTCCGCACGTCGTTTTACTTAGCATCGTAGAATAACGTTGGGGATTTTGTGGTATTCGCCGCTAAAGTTCATAGAGTGTGCATTAAGCAATGCAATGCATATTTATAGAAAAGCGCGCTAAACTTTGTAGAGGTTTAAGTTAGTTGCGAAAAGCACGCTCGGAAACAATTATTCGTCTACTTTTTGCTGTGTTTACATACCTCTACATATTTGTTTACCTATTGAGTTCCGCGGGTTGGCCATCGAAGGAAAGAAATACCGATGGAGATGGCGGGACAACTTGGATGCGTATCAAACAGAGCGGCAGAACATGCTCTTTACTGATGCAAGTGGCGGAAAAAGGATATGCCTTTGTCTAGCAGTGGGCCGCATTAATAATAGGTTAGGGAAAAAAGAGAAAAATATGGGTATTTTACATTATACATAAAACCTACTTCGTCGGGAACTTCTGTTAGCAGAGATTTAAATATACGGGACCCAGAGTCCTGTACCGGCTTCGTTTAATGAATGAACTATTTTAACTTATTGTTGTATTAGTCATACAAATAAAGACCACCCTCTGTCGACTTCCTTCATTCAGGATACCGGATATAATGTTAACTTTCCGAGTCAAGTTGGCAACACTGGGTATTGATTCAGTATAATTCTATTGTTCCGGAACAAAGTATAGGTTGCTCAAAGTAACTGAGCTTAGACGAGTTAGACAACCAATTTAATTAGTACTTCATCTTTGTGTTAAGTTTGTTTCGTAACTGTTCGACAAGTTTAAATTTAGTTATCTGTAGACAATTTGGTTCCTATAGATTATACTTTCTACGGGATAAGGTATAATGAATTCGTGATGCAACATACTTACATACATTCATACATATATCATGTCCTTATCCCTTACGGGGTAGACAGAGCCCAAGGCAACAAAATCTTAAGGCCACGTTTAGCATGATTGCCGGCGTATAGGCGGCATAATGCAATGCAACTGTGTCAAAAATTCTAAATATCTATATTCTAAATACTCACGTGCAAGATAACCAAGCCTGTGTGAAATATATATGTTTTTCATGCAATCCCTCCCTCCATTGCTGCCAATAAAACACATATAAATCCCACAAACTTAATTATCCCTTACACCACACAAACACTCTAAATCAGGTTATATAAATTTGACTAGTCAACACAAAGATAAAGAGCTGTAATTTGTTACTATTCGTACTTCAAAATCAACACAAATGGTTACAGTTTTGATGGATGTTTCCCCAGATACAATTTCAAAATCGGACCCCATAGTTACCTAAATCTTCGATTAACCTTTATTAACGTATGCTGTTAATTAGACGTTCTCCTAGTATAGGAAGGTTTACAGTTCATCTTCATCTTTAGATTAAGTCTCACTGCTGGGTACAGGCCTCCTCTCTGATTGAGACTGCTTGGGCAGTAAGAAGCGGGTCCAGTGCCAATTTCAGAGACACGTTGGAGGCCGCGTCACGTCTTTTCAGCGGTCATGATCAAAATTAACCCCTTATTCATAAACGCTCTATAGGCTTCTGCTAACTTAGCAATCGTTTGTCTTTATCTATGAAAGGTAAATGTCAAAGTGACAGATAAGGACAAACGATTGCTAAGTTAGCAGAAGCGTACAGAGCATTTATGAATAAGGGGTAACGGTTTACTTTCATACAATATGTTTTATTTTACGCCCATGTACTATGGCGCCTGAATAACTTCTAGCTCACCCAAAGAGAACAAAATACTTGACGTTACAAAGTCGTGGTATTAACAGGAAATAATAACTTTTGGTTTTGTGTATGTGTGTGACTCTACTACTTCCTTTTTTATTGCAATGACTTAAATTTGGTACATATATTATGTATATAACTTCCATGCTGGTCTGGGAGCAATGAAAAAGCATAGAATGTACCAGTTGCTTCTCTACCCGCGCAGATGGTAAAACCCAACAAAGGAAATAGGTGAAAATCTTGGGAATCATGTTATAGGCGAATGCGGCTTGCAACCCATCACTATTTAGATTCCCCTTTTCACCTAAATATATACCCACAATCATGCTAAACGTGACCTTTAGGTCGTGTATGTTACCTTAGGAGATAAAGAGGTGATTTATATGTATTTCCAATTACGTTAAAAAATTGAGTTCCATCTAGAAAAGAGTGTAGAAAAATTAAATTTCATTAGACCTGTAAAAACGTTAGTAAAGGTTCTAGCCTGCCTGTAAAAATAGTACTTACAAGAAACTTTTGAATACTAAACAACGATTTTAAGACGTAAATTTTCAACAGCTTCGGGTATTAATCAATCAGAGAGTTATAATGTTTAAATGAAATATAAATAACAATGAAAGTATTAACTTAGTTAATATTGCGCCTGATGAAAAATAATAGCACAAATACGTAGAACGTCTGAGAGTAAAGCCAACGTCAAATTTTATTAGGCATTCGCAACGGGCTAACAAATTAATTCGTGAAAGCGACTCAAGTTTGGTGAGAGAACAAGAATAAAGCTTGTTAATAATATCAACAGTTCAAATTGAAGCTAGTTCTGATATAATATTTACAGAATTATATTACGAAATGAGTAAGTCTGTAGCTTGGTAGAAGCCCGTTAGTAACCAAAATTTAATAATAATGCTGCGAAGAAATTCACGGTCTAAATCTTACTCGCCTTTATTAATGAGAATGTTAACTTTAGATGAACTTAGAATAAAACAAACAATAATCTAATGGGTGTGTATTTTCATCGAGTTTCCATTGGTTTCTGTCATAACATCACTTTCTTTGAAAATCGATTTACCCAAAATATCCAAGTAAGTCGGTAAGTGTTGGGTGCAGATAAAATAAAAATTACTTGTTTAGATTAGATTAGATTAGATTATTTATTCATTCAATATAAAATTACATCATAAATAAAATTGTACAATGTCAAGTTACGAGAACTTATATTGAAGTCGTCAAAAATTACACATAATATATAAAATAAAAAATAAAAATTGAAAAATTAATTGAATGTCACAAAATTTTGGAAATGTTTAAAATAATAAAGAAGCAAAAAATCATTACATTTACATAGGTTCTCCACTCAGGATCGTCATAGCTATATGGATGTCACCAAACAAGGATCATCCAATTAAAATACATAAAATAATTAAAATAACAATGTTCAGTAAAATTAAAAAAATAATATCAAGAGTACAATTCAATGTCAACAACATTTTGTATTCGCTGTGGATGTAGCAATTATTAAACTTTGACCCACACAATTGCAGATTAACTACGTCAACTAATCGACGTAAGCTACGCACACAAGAACAAGCTGAGGCATAGTTTTGCCTGTCTTACTTTGTTGTTCGTAGAATTCTGTATTTTATTCAGTCAGAACTAGGACCTACTTTTCGGAGAAGAAAATGAAACAAAAGGTATCTTGGTACTTCTTAACGGCACGAGCAAGACAGTTGTATGCCAATTGAGAAAATATTTCCTCCTGCTTACAAGCAAGCCGTCAAAGCAACCCTCAAATTCCCATAAAATAGTATCTAAGTACTTCACAGTTCGTCACGGAATGATATATTAAATTCCCACCCTGTCTGCAGCGTGGGGACAATTCCTCAAATTGGTATCACTTCGGGAATACGTCTCGACGAGTGTGAGGTTTCTTTGGTTAGTCCCGGCCTCCGCGTTTAGAATATAAACAAGCCTAGGCTGGTGGAATCAATACGGTACCTCAGACAAATGACGTAAGGTTTGGTGGTGGATACAATGAAAATCTGCAGAAGGGTGAAATTGGTCACAAAGTTTGTATAAACTAAGTACTAGATTATTCACGATGGAGGTTGAGACATGTTTCGTAATCCCGGGTCTATACTTACATATAACAGAGTTGGGTCATACCTAGAGTTTAAGTACTCCGCGTCTTTCCTGTAGGTAGATATGAAAAAGTAAAGGACAATTGATTACTTGACATTTTTTAGTTGGAGTTATATAAAATACTAGCTTCTGCCCGCGACTTCGTCTGCGTAGAATTATACATAAAAACCTTCCTCTTGAATCACTCTATCTATTAAAAAAAACCGCATCAAAATCCGTTGTGTAGTTTTGAAGCATACATAGGGACATAGGGACATAGGGACATAGGGACAGAGAAAGCGACTTTATTTTATACTATGTAGTGATTTTCTTATTCTTTGGGATCCTATAGAACCCATCTCAAATAATGAACATGCCTACGTGTATAACAGCAACAGTCAAAATAACACTGCAAACAGATTAACTCTTTACGTTATTAAGCCAAAGGTTTCAAAACGACTTGTTAATCAAATTTACACGTTCTGTGGTGAACCAAATTTAATCAAGTTTCGTGGAACATGATTAATCGTGTAATATTATACATGAAGGATAATTGGAAGACAAAGCGGTAGGTGCTAAGTAGAAAGTTAGGTACATGGAGTTACAGAGATAGCTTAGGAAAGGGTGAACATGACTCGACTAGTAGGGCGCAGAATAGCCAGACTCGCTTTTTGATACCCAACTTGGTTTGCGTTTAACTAAAGCTGTAGACTTATTACCTAACTCGCTCGCAATCGGCATCGTGTTCATTTTGACAGTTCATATATGGGCTGACAATTGGCATCGGAATCAGCTAGCTGTCACATTCATACAAGAGCTGTCAAAATGAACACGATGGCGATTGCGAGCGAGTTAGGTAATAAGCCTACTGGAAGGTTCTTTTCTCGCTTGTATCGTTGCTGAAAACAGTTCACTTTCTAGAAGCATTAATAGATCAGAATGTGATCAGACAGGATGCCACTATGATCATCATAACCCCAAGGATCCCTGGGTTTTGGTTTTGCTGCTACCAAATGCAAATAACTTCCAGCGCTTCTTTTGTAATTAGATTTGGTCGTATACCAAAAAAGAAAATAAACGAGTCATTGTATTAAAATTAAAACTGGCTGAATTTCATTTGTTCCCAACGATTTTCACGCCCATGTTTTTAGAAGCATTGCGCTTGTTTCTCGCACGAAACGTTTTAACGTGTTCCGTTCCGTGAGGAAAACGGCTTTTCCCGAAACGCGGAGTTTATCTGCTAATGTGGACCATTTATTCCAAAACTTGCAACGAGCCATTGTTAACCTAAACCAATCCGCTTAAAAGGTTCGATGCAGAGTAGAAATTCAACTGATGCTCATCAATTTAGATCACAGGCTTTATTGAGGTTAACTGACGTTGATTTGTTTTGATTACTTGATATTTTGTAAAGAGCTCTTACTGCGATCACGCAAATGCGTCTACTTCGCGTGTCTTAACCCTGACCAAGCGTCAAAGTTTGATCCGTTGAATTCCTGAAGTAATCCTATTAATGTTATAAATGCGAAAGTTTGTGAAGATATGTGAGTGAGTGAGTGAGTGTGTGTTTGTTCCTTCTTCACTCTAAAACGACTGGACAGATTTCGATGAAACTTGAAGCGACGATAGCTGGTACCCTTGATTAAATCGTAGGCTACTTTTTATCCCGGAAAATCGCATAGTTCCCGAGGGATTGCCATAAATATGTGAAAGGTCGTAGCGCCTAAAGTGACGTTAATAATTCTTGCGGAATATACTGTCAACATCAGTTCTTAAGTCTAATTATACGCAGATGAAATCGCGGGCAGAAGCTAGTCAAACATAAAAAGCATTACACGGAGTCGAGTGTTTTCCATGTTTTACCATCAGTCATGCACATAAAGCAGACAACCTAATAGAGTGGAAACGTCACATGATTCTTAAGAAATAAAATTACGCCAAGCCGTAATTTGCGATTACTGCTATGATCGGTATGGTTAGTTAATGTTTAGTCATTTCGCGGCATAGTGAATGAAACTCGATTAATTTTAATAATAACCAAAAAGTAAATACCTACCTCTGCAAAATCCTAATTATGGACTTAAATAGGTTTGTTGTATATCACTACATAGTATAAAATAAAGTCGCTTTCTCTGTCCCTATGTCCCTATGTCCCTATGTATGCGTATATCTTCAAAACTACACAACGGATTTTGATGCGGTTTTTTTAATAGCTAGAGTGATTCAAGAGGACGGCTTTTATGTATAATTCTACGCAGACGAAGTCGCGGGCAGAAGCTAGTAGAAGATAAAGAAAAACCATAGGAAACATTGTGTTAGTATGGTGAATGTCGTAAAAGAATGACGTGTTCCTCTATGGCCATGCCCCTGCATGCGCCAAATAGCTAGACATCTGATCTCTTGTAACACCTGCGAATCAATGGGTCAAGTAACGATTGTCTCCCGAGCGTAGCAATCGCTACCTGACGAGGTTTTTTTTAAGAAACCCACAACTTACCTCATTATGGACATCACGAATCTATGAAGTGACGCCACGCCTGTGTCCTCAATAAATTAAATTAAATTAAAAAGTTAACCAGCATAATCAACTTCTGTATAACTTATGGACCATTAATTGAATCAAGGTTTTATTAAAATGAGGTCCGTCCTTCAGCATCTTGAAGGGCGCGCCCTCAGTCGTCTTTACAGGCGTGAAATAAACCAGATTACGCCCCATAAAGTTATAAAATGATTTAATGAAAAGCGTGCGCCGCTTTACATACTTGAAGGTAGATCTTGGGTGGGCAAAGAGCGATTAACATTTTTCTTCGTGTATTTATCAGTAACTAGCGACCCGCCCCGGCTTCGCCCGGTATATTATGCATGTATTATACATATAAACCTTTCTCTTGAATCACTCTATCTATTAAAAAAAACCGCATCAAAATCCGTTGCGTAGTTTTAAAGATTTAAGCATACATAGGGATATAGGGACAGAAAAAGCGACTTTGTTTTATACTATGTAGTGAAGTGAAGTGATAGTGATAGTGATAGTGAAGGGCAAATCTATGAAAAAAAATCTGATGGCAGAGTTATTTAACAAAGCCACGCTAATGCACATGCATTATAGTTAACACACTACTAAATTGTAGTACTTATCATCCAGGGGGGCGATTTTTGAAATCATACCTGTGAAAATCTGTTCGAAAGTAGAATACCTATTATGTTTTGAAATTACAAGCGGAGTTCACATTTTCTCATGCAGCTCAACTTTAGTTTGGGTTGTAAATTGTAAATTCAACCCCTTATTTACTGATTTCAGAAAAAGCAGGACGTTCTCAATTCGAACGCATATATCTTTAACTACCCAAGTAACTTTTACCATTCTTGGTTATCGCTTGGCTAATTTCCATTCGTTTGTGTTTATTTGGTATAATAATTATTTTTTATTTAAAGCTGGCTTTATGATGGCTTCACTGCAATAAAGCACTGTCTAAATCCTAATCTCATTAAATCTGAGCAAATTATTTCCTCTAGTAAAACTTAAACAATAGAAACCTTGGCAAAGTTAACGCCAGACGTAGAAAAACTTAATCTAACTTATTCAATTGAGACAATTAAATTACGCAATTACCACCCACCGGCTTATTCAGACTTGCTGGTGATTAACTAAAAGTTGGATAATAATCTGTATTTAATGTTGGAACAAATGTGTACGTCGTTTGCACGGACGGCGCACCGCAACTTTGCTATTAGTGACACACGCGCCACGCTCGCAGAGTCAAAGTTAGTTTAATACTGGCACCTTACACACGCACATGTTTTTATACACACACATAAATCACGTCTTTATCCCCAAAAAAGCCGTGGTAGCCTAGTGGTTTGACCTGTGGCCTCTCAAGCAGAGCGTCGTGAGTTCAAATCCCGGGCGCGCACCTCCGAGTTTTTCGGAATTTATGTGCGAAAATTACATTTGAAATTTGCCATGAGCTTCTCGGTGAATGAAAACATCGTGAGGAAACCTGCACACATCTGCGAAGAAATTCAATGGTGTGTTAAGTTCCCAATCCGCACTGGGCGCGCGTGGGAACTATAGCCCAAACCCTCCAATAGACGGAGGAGGCCTATGCCATGAGGCATGGCGAATTATTATCTTCCATGCTGGTCTGGGAGTAAAGAAAAAACATAGAATGTACCAGTTGCCTCTCTTCCCGCGCAGATGGTAAAAGCCCATCTAGGGAATGGGCATAGGAATCATGTCATAGGCGATGCGACTAGCAACCCATCACTGTTTTGATTTCCCTTTCCACCTATACGCCTACAATCATGCTAAACGTGGTCTTTAGGTCTTGTTACTCTGGCTCTGTCTACCCCATAAGGGATAAAGACGTGGTTTATATGTGTGTGTGTCAGTTAAGTTAACATTTAGTTTGTCTTTTTCTGTGACTTTGACATTTGTCTTGGCCAGGAGAAGACAAAACATAAATTTTGCTATGACGCGTTTGTTTTTTTTAATCAACTAAAAAGGGACATTTTTTTTTATGTTAGAGAGGCCAGACAAACGAACTAGTGGGTCACCTGATGGTAAATGATCACCACTGTCCATAGACACCCGCAGCGCTTTACGCGATGCCAGTGCGTTGTCAGCCCTGAAATTTATAAGCGGTGAGAACAAATACCATTAAAAGGAGGTTTAAAACACTTAAAATGTTGAACACGATTTCCTCTAAACCCTTCCACCCTTCCAGGCATAAAATATTTTCTTATATCGCATCGTCAGCGTTTCTAATTGAAGCTGATGGCGTTTGAGAAAAACTATGAATACTTACATAAATGTATAAGAGGCCACCGAGGGTCGCCTTTGTTTTAAAAGCGGGGAAAAAAGGGGTTCATCTTGCATTCCGGTCGGCTGTGATCTTTGATAGAGGTATTTCGAAATTAAAACGTGGGTAGCCGTTGTTATGGATGAACGCAGTTTTAGCAGCGCAAAAATATCAAGCTAAGGCGTTTTATTAAATGACTTTTTAAAGGTAGAAAGTGTAGAAATATGTTCGAAACTAAGAATAAATTAGAGGGAACATAATTGAGAAATATCAAAATACATTTTGAAAGACACAAGTTCTGAAAACTAAACAGATGAATACCGCTACAGTTTTCTGGGATCGTTTTAAGTATACGTATGGCTATAAATCTTTGCTTTCGCGTCAAATACATTTAGACTATGAACATAAGTTTTTTTGCTGACCGTTCGGACATAATAGCTGTTATACGTTAAACCTTCCCGCCATTCACTTAACCACCGGTGAAGACGTTATGCGAAAACCAAGGGCTCCTAATTAATGTAATATTCAAAAGTTCCCAAGTAATTCTGAAGTTACAAAATGACTAAGGCAAAAAGCTCCAAGAACTTGTGAGGTCTCTGTTTACTTGGGTAAGTAACATTTTCGTATTACACACAGGTATATTATATTTGGGGCAGGTGCCTTGTTGACTCCTGGCTAGGTACCAGTCAGTTAGCTTTTCCCATAGAGACGCTTTGAGTATTGCTACCTATTGTTTGAAATTTTGTGTAGCGAAGACTCTTTCTCTATCAGTTATTTTCCTGATAGATTGAAAATAAAACCCATTGTTAATGTTAAGGCGGAGAAGGATCTTGTATTTAATTAGGAAATCCTTCAAGGCTTTGCGCTGAGAAAATGAACACTTGAATTTCGCACACAGCGAGCCACCAGTCCCTGAAGCCCGCTTGGCCCGATTTCCGGAATGCCGCCGTTTAACCTACATTGTGCGAGTTGTGACACATGCAAACAATCTTGTTACGTAATTCCAATTAGGTAACAAAACAAGCCTAAGCGAAAAAGCGTGCAGCCGTCCGAAGTCCGGTCAGAAGCGTCAAAGAGACATACCTGATCACGAAGTCAATCCAATCCTTTGATCCAAATTGAGCTCGAACAATTCGTGGACCACGATTACGCAATTAATTTGCTATTTTTGTTTTCGTACGAGAAAGAGACCGAGGCAGATATCGCCCGGACCGTTGCCATGGTGACAGGGGGCGCTGGCGGCGCGCGCCGCATCCCCGACGGCAGACGTAAGTGACCCCGCAGACGCCGCGGTCGCCGCGTCCGCCGTACCGTCCCCGTAACGTTTTTTGACGAGACGAGAACGCACCGTCATGGTGCAAAACAACCTCTGACAACTAACCTCAATTCGAGTGTGATCCTGTTACAACGAAGTGACGTGTGTGGTGTCCATAGTGCAATGCGGGGTGAGACGTGTCTGTGACGGAGGGGCGCTTTTCGAGCTTCAACATGCCGTACGAGATGAGATCAGGTAAGCCTTTCAGGTGCATGTTTCAACGAGTTCTTTTGATGGCTCCGCAGATGTGTCGTCGCCTTTGAACAAGGAAGACGCAGCGGAAATTGATGAAGCATATTTGAATTCTTATGAAGTCTGCGTTACTGCTACGGACATTACTTGACGCTCGTAAAACCTGACCTCGCTTTTGTTAAATGAAAAGCTTCGTTACCAAGTCATTGTCAACCTTATTGCTATAAGAATAACTGTATAGTTTCTTCTTTTTATGTACCAATATTCTCCAGCTGATCGAGACTGCCTGCACTATTTTCGCCAGAAACTCCGGGTTGTTACTAACAACCATCCATCACTTCTTAATAAAGTAGGAATTTGGCAAAACAACTTTTCTCACCTAGTCATATTAGGTAAACATGTTTTTCTTCCCAATTCACAGAATTGCTTGTATAATCTTTGAGTCAATTTAGACTGTATTATTTAATAGAGACAAAGCTTGAGTTTTATTAAATGAAAATAATTTTGAAACTGAACGTCCTAGATTGGCATGTTGGTGTGGAGATGACAACAGTTTTTATATAGAAACTGCTAGCATTCAGCAAATTTTGGGATGTCCAGTTCTTAAAGTTTACGTAACCACAGGGGTGATGACTTAGACTTTAAAATATCGAGGTTATGTCTGCACTAATAAATCAAATTTTTGCTTTGTAAGCTAAGCACATGAATTTCATTTCTTCGGCAGTAGATTCTGTATACGATGAACAGTATAATGTGAGAAATAAAAAATCCCTTCGGAACAAATCCCTTTTAAGGATATGTTCGCCTTTGTGCATTTGTGTTGTCCTGTATTCATCTTTTTCATGTGTTTTATGTACAATAAAGAGTTATACATACATATATAAAAATAATTCAGCCATGTATGTTTGATTGAATCACGTATTGTCTATCAGTATCAGTGGGATGTCTCAATTGCTATAGAACATTCATACAGTAGTATTGTTACTGTTGTTAGTAGTAAATAGTAACATAGGGGTGGGCTTAATACGACACGGTGTATAGGCAACAATAGGTTCGACTGGAAATTTCGTCAGGTCACCGTTCAAATTTGAATAATGATCTAAATTATTCAGTAAAATGTCATAATTATTGAAATTACGTTATAGAATTTGGCACACATACAATAACCTCACTTTTCTTTGTGGAAAATGGAAAACAAGGTTATGTTTTTAGATGGCCTGATTGCAGAAATGTGTTCTTCGTTATTGGTGGTAACTTGTCATGAACTTGTCAAAGAAATAGTAATTTTACATTTACTGCGATGATTGAGAGCACCCAGTTAGTATCAACACACTTAGTACAACATGGTCGTAGATACCTACTAATAAAACATCTAATATCTAAATCGAAAACTATTTCAAATATACATGGGATTAATTTCATCGCAGATCCACAAGTTTACAAATTAATTTGTGAAATTTAAATTAAATCACGTGGGCCAACGTCTAACCAGACCACGACGCTGTTCGACCATAACGATTTTGTTGCCTCTCCACACTAACGACATGGGATCATTTGAAACCAAATTCAAGTATCTCAATAAGACGGATGAAGACTGTATAATATTTCACCCATAAAAGCTGTGTAAGCTTCCTCTGCCCACCGTAATGACCATAGAAGCCCAACTTCATAAGACCGTCCCACAACATCGATATGCCCATGCAATGCTACTTTTCCAAGCATTGTCACGGTCTAAAACTTTCCCTTATCACGTAAAATATTCTCGGTCCATAATTTAAAGGCAAGTTGCGCCCCATTGGCCTGATTTCCTCCCGGTATCTCTCCACAATTCATTTCCTGTTACCACGACCAAAATAATTGGACGGCATTTTTCCTACGGATACCACATCGTTTGTTTGATGCTGGGGATCATTTTGCATGGTAAATTGCAACGTGATTTGTTAGCTGTCTGTAATGATTATCGAGGCTCGTTTTAGATCGTTTGGTATGTTGTAAAGTGTCGTTTTTCAAAGCCTAGTTTACTTTTTGTCCGTTTGAAACGTTATAAACAAAATAATGTCGAAGTAAGCGATAGTATCTACCGCAGCCAATGAAAGCCTAGTGATTTGACTTATTGCCTCGCACGCAACATTAATTATTATCAAGGGTTGAAACTCTTAACAGATTTTGAAAAAATGTGGTAATAATTATAAATTAGTCATTTAGTATCAAACACACAGAATGAAACAAAAAAAAACCTAATCGAAATCGATGCAAAGATATCGACAAGATCGAAAAAAATATGTTGGTAAATTTAGAGCTGGAGTAAGCTTCTTTTTTGAAATTGGTGAGAAATAAAAGAAAGAGATAAAACTTTAAAGTAATTTACTTACGCTCTTGGTGAAGGGTCGTTGTCTTCTTGTCTTCTAATAATTATTTTGAAACCTGCACAATTACACCACACTGTAGAAATCAATATAAAAGTTGGCAGCAAAATCAGCTAACGTTGTGTTTCGAAATGTTTGGCAAGAAATCTGATTACTATGCCTGTTCCCTTTATACTTTTTGCAAACGTAACGTTAGTTAGACTAAGGACAAATAAAAATGGCCTGCAGGATGTGTCTGCATTACAAACTTCACCTTTTGTTCCATTGAAACTTCTAACTTTGTTCTAGTATTGTATCTTGTTTCTAAAGCAACACATAAATTTCAATCATTGCTAAGTTACCTATTATTTTAATTCGTTGCGTGTTTTTATCTTTTTTAAAGAATACATGTTTGTACTTTTTTCTTTTATGAACACAAAGTTGTGTTTTGTATGCATGTAATCTTCAGTTTTTTCATCATATTCACATAAAATGGTATAGTTTTAGTCTTATTTTTTTTTATACGTATATGGTAGGAGGAAAACGAGCTGCCCGTCGAGCTGTCAATCACAAGCATCTTACTTGGGAACCGCGTATTTTAATAGAGACCCATGTGTTTCCAAAATCATTCCTTAGCCATAGAATTTGGGGGAAAACAAGTACTACCCTCTTTTAATTTTAAAAGTTGCTGTCACCTGCTCTCTAAAATTTCAAGAGTCCTAATACAAAGACCCAAATACACTTGGCGCAATGAATGGATGAACGATGAGATGAATGAATGATGGGATGGGCGTAAGTCTTAGGAATCATGTTATAGCCGATGCGGTTAGCAACCCATCACTATTTTGATTTCCCTTTCCAGCTATACGCCCTTAATCATGCTAAACGTGGCCTTAAGGTTTTTTACCTTAGGCTCTGTCTACCCTATGTATACAAAATACACTTAATGTTAAAGTAGGAACAATAACATACTTGCGACATTTAGATGTATTTGTAGTTACCATAACTGCGGACAATTAAAACGTTTGTCTATTAATCAGGTTGAGTTATTCAACGTTGAATTATAACTGTAAAATGATGTTCAGTTAACTCTGACAATGATGGAGTAATTAACCGCTCCAGTTAACCGATTGTTAGACTGAACTTCAGGTGTTAGTTTTGGTTAGGGGCGGTAAGATAAATTTATTTCTTAGAGAGTATTTGAGGTTACGCGGAGAGGTGCTTTGCATGGAGAGATACTGAACGTAACTAATTATAATTAACCTATTTTAAATACCTATAATACATCTTTTATAGCTTGTTAAATATGACTTACTTTAATATCATAGGCCTCTCACAATTTCAGCCCGGGTTCGAACCCTCGATCGTCTCTGAAAAGCCATAGATCAAACCGCAAGGCTACCATGACCTAACAAGTTGACTAGAAGCATGTTTTTTTAGAATTTGAATATAGATTACTGTGTCTATTACACGGAAACCATTCGTCCAGACTCTAGCGAATTTTTTCAGTCAATCACAATTAACCTACTTTATTTTGTCTGTACATATTTTGCTTTAACAGTGCTTCTTTTTTCTGTACCTAAGGCGTCCCAACAAAGGATCCACTAGCAAAATACTCGATCAAAAGAACCAGGCGTTACTAAAGGACCTTTAAAAGAAAACCAACATTCTCTCATCATGTCGCAAGTCGTTACTCGGCCGTACTTCGCTTTTCCGATAAGCGGAAAAAAATAAATGCGAAAATCCACTATTAAACATCGCCGAAACGGCGCCCTTAGGAAGTGCGTCGGTATCATAGCTGACGGAGGGAAGCCTGTGACACAATGTCATTGATAACTTCCATTACGATGACAAGCGCTTTTTATACCTGCTGGATTGATGGAGCCGCTGCAAATCCGTTCCTCGTTGACGATGATATTAAATATCGTGTATGATACGCCCTAAATTGAGAAAAGCCTTCGTCGTCAAGATAGGCTGGTGTTTTTTTTTTATCCTACTAATATTATAAATGTGAAAGTTTGTGAGTATGTTTGGATGTTTGTTACTCTTTCACGCCAGAACGGTTGGTCAGATCTGGATGAAATTTGGAACATAGATAGATTATAGTCCGGAATAACACATAGGTTACTTTTTATCCCGGAAAATTGCGTAATTCCTGCGGGATAGCGATAAACGAATTCTATGCAGACGAAGTTGCGGGCAACAGCTAGTATATATATAAGTGGGGGCAAACGAGCAGACGGGTCACCTGATGGAAAGTAATCACCATCGCCCAGAACACCTGCAAGACTTGGGGTATCACAGGTGCGTTGCCTGATTCTGAGGTGTTCTGAGAATTTCCACATACTCTCATTAAAAACAAACTTTAAGCAAAAGCTGTAGGTGGCCGTCGGTTAGTTTTACTATTAAGGAATCAATTTAGTTATAGAGTAGGTAAACGTAACTTTTTTAACGAAAAAGACTTAAGAAACATACATACACATACACAAATCACGTCTTCATCCCTTACGGGGTAGACAGAGCCTAATGTAACAAGACCAAGGCCACGTTTAGCGTGATTGTGGGCGTATAGGTGGAAAGGGAAATCAAAATAGTGATGGGTTGCTACCCGCATCGCCTATAACATGATTCCTAAAATTTTCGCCCATTCTCTCGATGAGCTTTTACCATCTGCGGGGGAAGAGAAGCAACTGATACATTCTATGTTTTTTCTATACTACCAGACCAGCATGGAAGAAATAAATCTATTAGAGTTTGAAGTGTTATTATCTGTGGTACGTATATAAATATGTTCACCAAGATGAAACTCGTGTACGAAGATTGAACGCTTTTTCATTCACAAATCTATTTACGAAAGTAATTTGTGGGAAATACGCAGTACATTCACAAAAATATTTGTTTGCATCGTGCTCCCGCACCGTTATAAAAGGGGATTAAATTATAAGATAAATTTTGCGTCAACATAAACCATATTATGCGGCAGACGATGTCGAGTAGGCAGTAAATTTCGTGAGGGAGTGACCACTCCACCATTTACGGGATAGAAAAAATATTCGAGGAGCGACCTTGAAATACCTTAAAGTGCTTAAAGTATGTGCCCATGTTATGTAAAAGTAAATGTTTATTGTACAAATGAAAGAAAGAACATTGTTATCAAATGTAAAGAAAAAATACAACACAATACCGCAAAGTTTTCGGTGGAAACAAAAGTCTAATCCATCCAAATCATCTTCAAAACCATAAACAATTAAAAAGGTAAAAAAACTATCTAAAAAGGTTGTGCAGTCTTGCACATTCAGTCAATTAACTTTTTTACACAGCAAAAACTATTAAAAGTCGATTAAACGAGCCTTCAATATCAGTGCTTCAATTTAAAAATAAATTCAAGCCGCGTCTTGCGTCCTTAATTATCGGCATTTTAATCAAATGCAATCATTATCAAATTATTTTTCACACAACGGACTTCAATATTTTCACTTCACTCCACAAAAGCGAATGCAATTTATATTTCGGTATAAGAATTACAATAAACAAAGCCGCCGGTACCGTTTACAAATGATCTTACTTCATTTTTATATCTTCGAACAAATTGCTTTTCCCTTTTTCTTGTGAAAAGTCAACATTCAACATTATTAACGAAAACATTTTTGCACCTTCAGGCTCTTTTAATTTAAGGAATTTTAAACCTTTTTTCACAAATGAATTAGGTTCTTGTTAAACTAACAAAAATAAATTCAAAAAGACGATCTTAAAGTATGTTGATTATAATCAACACTGCGAATAAAAGGGTACCAAATAGTGTTTCCTGATTAGGTACCTAAATAACATAAACTTTAACCAGTCTCAGAATCACTAAAAATTCTAGTAGTATTTTATTGAAAGCTTTAGGTACTATTTTTTTTTTCGTTATCTGTGAAACCTCTCCAGCGAAGTGGTTAGGGAGCAAAAGTCGATGCCCATTTTATGCTACGTCGTCTATCAAAGGAAAATTGCTAGGTTGAGAACGCAGACTGTCTAGAACGTAACCTACCGTGGCTTACAATATTTCAGAGCCAGTCGATATAGAGCGATTGCAGCTTTAGGTCAAATATATCTTTAAAATAAAACCATCAAAACGATTTATATCAAGTACATTGGGAACGATTCGAGTTGAAAATTAAGAGTTCGTTAAATGCGTCATTGGTTGTGACGAACATAATTTATTCATATGGTTTTGTATTAACAATTATCATTGGTAGATTTGTAGTAGTAAAGTTAGGAGATATCAAAGGCTATGTAGAACTATCCAAAGCCTTGCAATCGACTATTGCCTTTGGAAAGATTCAAGCTCAACGATAGTTAATGGATGTCGATGGCTGGGACACGTATGATGAGGACCGTTTAGTGTAACGGTCTTTTTATTTGATTGAGGCTCGAATCACTCATTTATTGTGCTGAATAAGGAGTTTTATTTAAAATAACATTTTTAAAAAGGAAATTAAAGTGACTTTTAACGACTTCAAGGAATCCCAATTAAGAAAGGAGACAAAAGGGTGTCCATAAATAAAATAATGACCTATCAAATGGAAAGTGGAATGGAAGTGCTACTTTGATCGTTTGCTTCACCGGTGAGGGAAGCTCTTAAATAATGAATTAAGGTTCCCTAAAATCGTTAAGGCTTACTTCAAATATTATTACACGGACAATTGAAAGCGTCCATCGTCACTTGCAAAAGCGAAAGGTTCGCACTTTTTTTCCTCGGAACATTTTCAGCCAGTGACTTTGCTTCCAAGTTTTCCTTAACCGTAACACAAATACTTGTCACTTGACACTTTGACTAATGTTTGCCCGTAGTTTGATGTAATGGGCAGAGTACTTGAAGCATATACAAGCAGTCCCTCCTAATACAATTATGCATGGATTTCGGCTTCCACCGAACTATGTTTAACTTTGGTCCAATGTTTGTTTGAGTTTGAAACTTAAGTGGAACCTACTTGGCTTACCTTTAATTAGCTTGAGGTAAAATTGACTTTAGCGACACAAGAGTTTTAAATTTAAGTTTGAGTGGAAGTACAGAGGGAACATTACAAATTTAAATGTTAAACAATTACGAAGATATTGCGCAGTGTTTCGTAGACGTAGATAACGAGAAAGCAGTAATAGGTACCAGTAGAATGGTGTATAAGCATTCAGTTATTGTACATGGACGATTTCATGATTTATAAATTACCTTAGTAAGCACCTTGATAAAATAAGGTAGAATGTTTTCGCGTTTAATTTAAATCTTACAAACAAAACTTAATCTTAATTCGATAAAGTAAGAAGTAATTTTCTTCAACGATCAATTGAATATACTTTTGTAACTCATTCCGTAGAGTTGAATCCTGAAAATTGTCATGAACTTCATTAAGTAAAACACGGAAATTAATTTTACAACTTGCAGCTGGCATCGTTTGTGTTAATTAAAGATTTAATTTAAAGCTGTTATTTCCTGTTTTGATCCTAAATTCCGACGTCTTGCCCGTAATTATGTTAAGGTTTCTGTTGATTTCTTTTACGCTATTGGTTTTTGTATGATCAACAAAATAAACCAACACAAAAATAAAATGTAATATTCTGTTTAACTGCGGAACTAGCTGTTTATTATTTGCTATTTGATATTGCAAAAGTTTCATAGTAGCGGCACTGACGAAAAAGATGAAAAGGAATAAAAAAATTGCTGGTTTTTTATCCTATCCGCAAATCTGATAACCACAGGTACTAAAAACCCGTAAAACATTTTCTAAAAAAATTTTTTTTTCATTTTCATTTGGATTTCATGGACCGTCAACTTAATTATTTCGTATCTTTTCGTATCAAAAATTAAAAGAGCGATGATTTTAAAAGTAGGTAGTGACGTGAGTATAGGAATTGAACTGGTTCCAATATTTTACTGAGATTTTCTCATGAAGCTATTAAATTATACAAAGCAAGATGCTGCTTCAGCGCCATCGCCGTTTGAGACAAAGTAAAATGAAATAAATAATGCAATGCTCCAGCACTTACTTTGGAATGTATTCCTTTACGTTTCGACGTATCTTTAAAGAGGAGTGAGGTTAAAAATAAAAGATCCATAAACTGAGAATTAACCAGTCTGAGTTTACACTCTTTGCTCTCGGTCGTAAAAGTAACGCGGAATACCAGCATTTTTGTTTTTGTTTTGTTGATCTGATGACGAACTTGTATTTTTGTTTGGCTCTTCTTCATTCAAACGTGTCAAAGCTTTTCGTGAAAATGTTGATATAGCGAAAGTTCCGCCTGCGTTTGCGTTAATATCTCAATTATTATGTATTACGAGCCAATTGGTAGCGCCACTTAGTAACGCGTGTCCGCAACATAGTGTCATTCTCATAGTATTTGACATTTTAACGCGTTTGTAACGCTTTGTGTGGCTAAAAACTTGTAATAGGTACTGTTTTTGAAAGCACAGCATATTAATGGTAACAAAACGAGCTAGATCCCTTTCCGGCCATAGGCGTGTACGCTGTAATATAGATAGTTGTATTCTTTGAAAGGAGATTATGTATTGTGTTGGAAAATAAATGGTGAATTTCCATTTTTATGGTAGGAAATAGACTTTTATCTGCATGGTATCATTGGTTACAAGAAATAAATTTAACTAAGTAAAGCAAAATTCATTACCTATTGAAAATTCAGTGGCAGAAAAATATGCGACATTTGTGCCTCTCTTGTTATATTGCTCTTAATAAGAACAACAAGAGTTTAAATTTAATTACTATTATAATAAGTAGGTACATTCCGAAATTTTCATTTTCAGTCGTTCCATCCGCTTTTCTTGCATTTTAATGCCAAAGGTGTCTCTAATAAAGCAGCCTTCATAATTTTATTAGCCATTACGGTTTACGTACCTATTAGGAAATTATCTCACCGAGCGTAGGCAAACAAGCCTGAATCAGGAAGTAAATTAAGGCGAGTAGGTGGCTAATTTCAGATGTCAGTGTCGTGCACAAGGAGTAGGTGGGCGAGTGACAACTAAAATTGGACGTATTATTTCAGCGTTGGTGCCGTAGTTCAAATAGTTCTATTAATAACTGTGCTTGAAAAGGAAGCTATATCAGGGAGTGCTTACGTAACGCCAAAGTGGGCTGAAAGGTGTGAAATAAAAGCTAGTGTTATTGGACTTAATGTAATAGAAAATCATAGTTGAATTAACATGCCCTTCTTCTAAGTCATTTGTATATTATCTTCTGTTTTTAATAAATCAGGTGTTGTAAGGAAGTGAGCGTCCAAAATATAGACCGCATTCCAATAACGGATTCCAGTGAAAAATATTATGTATCTATATATCAGCCCAATTTTTGTTACAATTTATTTCCTACCCTCTCTCTACGCCTTTTAGTAAAAGGTAATCGTGTATTTGCTTTGTAATCGTTTGAGATTTCAACCGTATCAGAATTTCCGAACGTTATCAAGTGACAGTGGTATTATTATGAGACGCTTTATTCGAATTTATTTTTCATCAATGTAATTAGATATGCCAATTGCTAAGTGAACAGAAAACTGACTATCCTACTTCCTACTAATATTCTAAATGTGAAAGTTTGTGAGTATGGATGTTTGGATGTTTGTTACTCTTTCACGCCAGAACGGCTGGACAGATCTGAATGAAATTTGGAACATACATAGATTATAGTCTGGAATAACACATAGGCTACTTTTTATCCCGGAAAATTGCGTAATTACCACGGGATAGCGATAAACGAATTCTATGCAGACGAAGTTGCGGGCAACAGCTAGTTATTTATAATCAAAAATTTGAACTTACTTAGAAAACGTAAAAAACATGGATAATGTGAAGGCTTGTAGTTGTGACGCTTTGCGGGGGATCCTAGGGGTTGCTGCTTGTACCGGACGGGTATTCCAAGGGGAGAGTGAGGAGGACATTACCGCAAAAGTGTCCGTATGCGAAACCAAAAACATTAACCTTTTCGACGCCAACGACACATATATCAGCACCGTAGGTTCAACGCCAACGACCTATGTATACGTCCATTACTGCAATGCAAAAGCAACCTTCGGTGAAATAAGTTTAGGTTCCACTTAGCGCATCGCAATAAAGAAGTCTGGCGTATGGGTGACGTCTCTTGTATTTGACGTGGCGGGGAAAAGGTTAAGGGTCGCTTTCTGGTTTGCACGGCTTCACAATGACTTAGAGCCAGTATTGTTTGAGAAATTAAAATGACATGTTATCCATAGCATCTTAATTCCGGAGATTTTCACAGGAGGCTTTCCAGACCACGTGCAAGATTTGTCCGAATCGTGACCATCGTCATCTTACTCGCTTATTCTGCTACAAATCTGCATTGCTTGCGCTGTTGTTTCTGGTGTGGAAAGCAGGACTACCCCACCATGCCCCCGCATATTGCCAGAACATGAAATATTCTACTGTTAAGCCTCTAGAGACCTAGCCTTCGCGTTTCAAATGACCGGAGACTTTATTTTTCAGTTTTTTTACTACACGGTGAATGATGAGGGTGTAAAAAGATACTGAATAAGATCGTTAGCGCACGACAATAAGGCATTGGGTCTCTTTGCCCCATGATTAGAAACACGGGACAACGATACCCAATTATAATAATTGGCCATAAGCGGCCATAGCAATGGATCCTAAGAATTTCCTTACCGCATACAGTTTAAAACTTTCCTATCGTCCCAGGATGGCCTCTTTGTTCTCACGCTGTAATATAGATAGTTGGAACCGTTAACAAACCGAAGTGCCACTTCTACCTGCACTATTGTCTGTAAAAGCCATGCGACTCGCTCGAGGTGTGAAAGGTATTGTGAAAGTTTGCGTAATTACCCCACTACAAGGATAGGGTAATGTTTTCGCCACTTCCGTACGGCTGAGTTGCTTATAACAATGTTAGTTTAAACATTGAAGCTGTAGTGTCGTGGGGTCGTAAAGGAAGTCGCTACGACCCTGATTGCCAAGGGTGGCGTTACAAAGTTACGCTCTACCTGGAATGTACAGTTAAGGGCATAAAATATCGATACAGCCATCATGTTTGTCAGCTTGTTTGTGAAGTGCTTTCCACTGGCGTTCGTGTCGCCACAGTGTATGTGTTTTTTTGTGTTTAGTTTTTAGTTTTTATAATTTTATCTGGGTCCCACAGAAAAACAGCGTTGCGGCTTGCCGCAACATTATGCTGAGTGGGGTCCATTTTACACCATATCGGTACTATTCCTTAGTATATTGTATTTCTCCTTATTTTATATCTACGTGTATCGAATATGTGTATGTCGGAGTTAGGAGGTAAGAATATTGGTGAAGCTGCACGGTTATCAGCATCAGGTTCATCTTGGCCCTCCATGGTCGAAGCGCGGACGCGGGCCAATTCACTCACTAGCTAAGCACTTTAGATAGAGGGTAGACACACAAAAGACGACAATAATAATTAAAACAGTAAAAGTGGTTCAGGTGGATACGCTCACCAATTAGACGGCTGGGCGGCTCGGCGGTCGGACCAAAAGTAAACCAGTCAGGCTATCGTGAGAACCCCCCTACCAGTCGCCCAACGTCCCTGATCCACGGAGTGAATTCCAATGATAATTACAACAAACATCGCTAGATGGCGTCTTAAGAGAAGTAGGAAGCTAGCTATTACGATTTAAGCAATCTCAGAACGTTTATAGTTCCACCACTAGATGGCATTAATATCAATCGCGCCGACACGGCCGTCCTGCAGCATGTCGTGCTCGACAGGCATTTCAAGAAAACTCGAGATCACACGATAATTTGACAAGAATGTCACCACTCGGCCAATCTGGCATAAATCAATCGGTGTAGCCTAAAACTCGACTAAACTTTAGACATGGTGGCCCTCCCTCAACACGAGTTTAAACTATCAGCATGGAGGCCCCTGTCCTCGACACGAGTTCATACTATCAGAATGGAGGCCCCTGTCCTCGACACGAGTTCAAACTATCAGAATGGAGGCCCCTGTCCTCGACATGAGTTCACACTATCAGAATGGAGGCCCCTGTCCTCGACACGAGTTCAACTTCAGCATGGAGGCCCCTGTCCTCCACATGAATTAAAACTATCAGCATGGAGGCCCCTGTCCTCAACAAGAGTTCAAACTTCAGCATGGAGGCCCCTGTCCTCCACATGAATTAAAACTGTCAGCATGGAGGCCCCTGTCCTCAACAAGAGTTCAAACTTCAGCATGGAGGCCCCTGTCCTCCACATGAATTAAAACTGTCAGCATGGAGGCCCCTGTCCTCAACAAGAGTTCAAACTTCAGCATGGAGGCCCCTGTCCTCCACATGAATTAAAACTGTCAGCATGGAGGCCCCTGTCCTCAACATGAGTTCATACTGTCAACACGGAGGCCCCTGTCCTCAACGCGACAATGAAACTTACTCAGATAATTTCAAATAAGAAAACCAGTTAGGTAATTTGTTAGTTTCAACTTTTATTGCTCCATTTGCATTGTACATTCATTCACAATGATATTGTAACATTACGGCGTAATTGAATTTTTTGATAAAGCAAAACTAAAACACTTGTTTAATTTAATGCATCATTCTTTCAACAAGTTCTAGCTCTAAGTTTTTAACAAATCACAAGAAGCAAAGCAATCGATATCCTGAGATTTGTGAATAACATCATTAATCTAGTCACGAATTTATTCAACTTTTCCATAATACTAGCAAATTGAATAACAATTGAATATTTCAAATATCTATTGACGGTATAAATTTTTAATTCCATAAGAATACACAATCGATAACAATAAGTTTATTCCTTTCATCTCTAATCTGAAAATTTAAATGTTAAAAATTATAAATAGAAATCCAAACATCAATTAACTTGTTCTAATAATTGTGACTACCTACTTTTTGCCATGTTACTAAGCAATCAACAATTGCGTAGATTAATCAGCTATCGCAAAATAAGTAAGTAACAAAAGAAATTTCTTCTCAAAACACTTCAACTACCCACCTGTGTAATTTTTTAGGACAGTTCACTCGTTTCAACATTTTCCACGTTAGGTATTTGGCTCGCCGACACGGTTATTTGCCCATCACAAACTCCTGGCTTCGGTGCGAGGCGGAGCTGATCATGAGCAACCTTTTTGGGTCTCCCATTGCCAGTCACTTTCTTAATCTGGTAGCGGTCATTGGGCAATATTTTCCAAATTTCATAAGCTTCTGGGTATTTTAAATCTAGTCCAATTTGAGTTCTGGGGTTAGTTTTAAACAATACAATTTCACCTTTCTGAAATCTACATACCCGTGCTTTGCCTTTGTCGAATCTCTGCTTGTCTTCCAAGCCTTGCTTATCTATTTTCTTGCGAATGTAGGTATCCAGCTGTGTACGATCTATAGTACCTTCTGCTTCGTCTATTAAGCATATTAGTTCCGCAGGAACAGCACCCGTTCTGCCTGTTAGAGCCTTTAGCGGGCTCACATTTGTAGTCTTGTTTTTTGTGCAATTCATGGCTAATTGTAGAGCATCAAGGCCTTTCTTCCAGTTATCCGTTTCATAGTTACGGATAATAGTCAGTCCGTTTTTAACAACGGCCATCATTCGTTCTACTTGGCCATTGGATCTGCTGACTCCTGGTGCAATAAAATGTTGGTGAATACCGTACTCTTTGCAGTATGCCTCGAATTCTGCTTTAAAAGCAGTGTCTTGATCGCTGATAATTTGTTTAGGAGCTCCGAATAGACCAACTAGTTTTTTGAGCCCGCTTAGCATAGACACGGCGGTTTTATCGGTGGCATACGTCAACAGTGTATACTTAGTGTAAGCATCGATAATCACCACGACGTATTCATGTTTGGCGTTCCGTTTTGTAAGCCTGCCGGTCATGTCGATGTGTACAGTTTGAAACGGGATCGACTGCTTTTCTATGGGGTACATCTGCACCTGTCTAGCTCCAGACGGTCCTTTGCTAGTTCTACAGATGACGCAGTTTATAACAAACTGTCTCACGACATTTGACATGTCTGGAAACCAGTAGACTTCGCGTAGCTTCGCAAGTGTCTTCTCCCATCCGAAATGTTTCAAGGCGGTGTGATAAGCATTTATGATGCTCCACTGATAAGTTTTTGGTATCACTTTCTTCCAATGGCTTCGTCCGGGTTCTTCTTCCTGGTTGTGGCGTTGCAGCACATTATCAAGCAGGCGATAGTTGCCTACTTCTTGACCACGTTCCAACTCTTTTATGATTGCGGCCAGTTCTACATCACGCCTCTGCTCTACGACAAGCCACGTATCAACGTTGCTGGCCAGATTGATGCAAGCTGTTGGGTTACGGCTGAAGAAGTCTGCGTGCTTCATGCGAGATCCTTGGCGGTATTCAATCTTGAAGTCGTAGTGTTGGAGGTAAGCTAACCATCGATGAATTCGCGGGAGCAACTCATGTTTTTGCAGTGAAGACTTGATGGCATTGCAATCCGTGACAATAGTGAAACTTCTGCCGTAGAGGTATTGCCTAAAGTGTTTGACGGCTCGGACTATGGCAAGAGTCTCTAATTCGTAAGAGTGATAGTGGCTTTCAGGTTCCGTCGTTCTCATACTCATGTACGCCACAACATGTTGCCGTCCCTCTTTTATCTGAATCAGGACCGCCCCTAAGCCCGAGCTACTGGCATCCGTGTGAAGCTCAATCGGCAGGTTCTCCGTGAATATTGTTAACACGGGAACTGAGGTTAGACGTCGGATTATATCAAGTCTGGCACTTTCGCATTCAGCTGTCCAGTTAAATTTTGCATCCTTTTTCGTCAGATTATACAACGGGATCATGCGCTCTGAAAAATTCGGTATAAAACGCCGGAAGTAGCCAGCTAAACCACAAAATTGCCGGGTTTGCTTTACTGAGCTTGGCACCGGGGACTTTTCTAGAGCTTCAACCTTTCTGGGACTTGGTCTGACAGTACCTTTTGAAATGACGTTGCCGAGATATTCCACAGACTGCTTGAAGAATACACATTTCTTAGGGTTCACCGCGAAACCAGCTTTATGAAGTGCAGTTAGGACACGGTCTAACATATTTATGCCTTCTTTGAAGGTTTTGCATTTAATAAGGACGTCATCCATGTAAATCAAGATATCATCAAGGAACGGACGCAATGCCGCCATAATAGAACGCTGGAAGACGGCGGGGGCATTCATTAACCCGAAAGGCATCATGACATATTCGAACAATCCATCGGGGGTAATAAATGCCGTTTTCGCAATGGACTCTTCCTTAATAGGTATTTGGTAAAAGCCTTGAGCCATATCGAGGCAAATAAAGTAGGCGGCATCCGATAATCTGTCTAATTGGTCCGAAATAATAGGCAAAGGGAATTTAATCGGAACAGTGTTATTATTTAATTCCCTATAATCCGTGCACATTCTGTCATCGCCATTCTTTTTTTTTACAAGAAGCACCGGGCTCGCGAACTCTGAGGTGCTCTCTCGAACTATGCCGTTAGCAATTAGGTCTTTAACTATGGTTTTCACTTTCTGACGCTCGACGGGTGCCATTCGATACGGTCTTCGAGACACCACTCTCGTAGGATCCTTTAGCTGAATGTCCATATGTCCAGTTGTTACCCTGGTCTTTGGTATTCCTGTAGCAAACACATCTCTATTCTTCTCTAAGGTTACTTTTAACTCTCGTATTTCCTCTATGTCAGTGAGATCAGTGTCCAGATTTTCCATAAAATCATTACCTTGTGCCACAGTCAGAATCTGAGCAGTACGAATCAATGTGGCACCATTAGCCGTAATATTTATCGATAGTCCCGGCGTTTTCACAATTTCTGACCCTATTAGAAGTTCGCAGGGTATCTCATGGTCTTCTAACACATGGAAATCGATTTCAACAAAAATCGAATTGATCTCACATAACAGTGTAACACGCTGGCAAGATAGGACAGGCATACCTGTTCCTAACCCCTGTAGCATCAGAGGGTAGTCCTGTCGTTTGCCAGGTAGAGAAAGGCATAGTGACTTTCGTATGAGGGAACGGTCCGCTCCACTATCGAACAAAGCGATTAATTTCTGTTGATTAACTACCACTTGCATTGGAGTCGATATATTCGGATTAACTTGGGCCAGAGCTATTTTATCGCCTTCATCTTTCAATTTTTTAAAGCACACGGAGTCTGTATGGCCCAATTTTCCACAGTAATTACATTTAGTAACAGGCTTCTCTACCGGTCTTGAATCTGGTGGCGGGTTACTGGCCGTCAGCAAGGATCTGGGTTCGTTCACTTTACTAGGACAATTGAGTTGGATGTGTCCTGCCTTGCCACATTTGTAACACACTAGCGTGTCCTCGCGGTTAGTACGAAGTCTGGGCCGTTTCGCAGGTGGTTCTCCACTCCGAGTCTCTCGGGGTTTCGTAGTGGACGCGACAGAGATCAATTCGGGCACGGTCGAACATTTGCTTGATATTAATCGCAGACGTAAATATTCATGGTCAATACAGCCTATAACAGCTTCGACGGCATCTTTTTCCTTGTCTCCGCTGATGACTCGCTTCCAGATATTCCAAGCCTTTGTTATTGACTCGGCTGGGTTTGACACGTCAAACTTAAAGTTACGCAACTTGAGAATATCGTTTGAATACCGTGCTTCAGGTTCAAATGTTTGCACTAATGCATTACGCATGTCAATCCAAAGTGAGGATTTTACCAGCCACGTGTCTCCAAGTGTTTTGGCACGGCCTTGTAACAATCCAGCAATCTTGGTACAAATCTCGTAATCAGTGAGATCCCAATGTTCTTTAGCTCGATCTACGTGCTCACACCAGTCTCGTACGGAAACATCGCCATCGGGATTAAACGGTGCAATATAAACGTCACTTAACCTTGGTCGTTGTTTTGAAGTCGTTACTTTTGATAATATTCCGGTCAAAAGCTCATTATTCGCGTTTATATTCACTTGTTGTTGATTTGTCAGTTTTTCTAAAATAACGGCCAACGATGACAAAATGCGACCAGACTCAGAGTTATTCGTTAAGTCAGGTACTGGCGGGGCCATATTAGCGCGCGATTCTAGTTGCTGATTCTCACATCTGATGTCGGAGTTAGGAGGTAAGAATATTGGTGAAGCTGCACGGTTATCAGCATCAGGTTCATCTTGGCCCTCCATGGTCGAAGCGCGGACGCGGGCCAATTCACTCACTAGCTAAGCACTTTAGATAGAGGGTAGACACACAAAAGACGACAATAATAATTAAAACAGTAAAAGTGGTTCAGGTGGATACGCTCACCAATTAGACGGCTGGGCGGCTCGGCGGTCGGACCAAAAGTAAACCAGTCAGGCTATCGTGAGAACCCCCCTACCAGTCGCCCAACGTCCCTGATCCACGGAGTGAATTCCAATGATAATTACAACAAACATCGCTAGATGGCGTCTTAAGAGAAGTAGGAAGCTAGCTATTACGATTTAAGCAATCTCAGAACGTTTATAGTTCCACCACTAGATGGCATTAATATCAATCGCGCCGACATGTAAATAAATGTTTCTCTTTCTTTCTTTCTTTCTTTCTTTCTTTTATGTCAAATATATGCATCACCGATGGCATGAAGGTGTATAGATGTTTTTGATGTCTTGGCAACGTACATAATATTTATGCTCCTGACTGTAGATTGTAATGGTTTTAATGAAACCATCGTTTTCATCGTTGTGATCTCCAGCTTGTATACGTCCCACTCCTACGCATAGGCCTTCTCTCAGAATGAGAAAGCTTGGGCTATATATACGATGATGAAAACGGCTTGTGAAGTATTAATGATACTGCCACGGGGAGCTTATCTGTTGACTACCTAGTTGAAACCCATTTTATGTGGTAATGAATAAATACGTTGCAAATGGATTGTCCAAAACAAGGTTCAAGGTAACATTTAAAAAAATCTTTCACCCTTGGCTCACTGATTTGTTTACAAAACAAATCATGCAGATTTCAATTCAAATTCTAAATCATTTTGGAATATAAAACAATTGCAAATCCTACTAACATTGTATAATCCTAAATAATATATATTTGTGAGGAACTGAATGAGTGAGTGAGTGTGTATGTTTGTTTGTTTCTTCTTCACGCTGAAATGGCTGAGCGGATTTAGATCAAATTTAGAACGGAGATAGCTGGTTCCCTAGATTAAAACATAGGCTACTTTTTATCTAGGAACACCGCATAGTTCCCGCAGGATAGCGATAAACAATTTTTTTGCACGTTGTCACGGGCAACAGTGGTATTTTTTAATGGCTGGCATTTTACTTTGCGAAATAAATTCTGTTAACATTTTACGGAAACTTAGTACTTAACTTGACCAAATTTAAGTACCAAAGTTATTTTTGTATAAATTTCCATTAAAATTGTTTCGGCGCTTTGATCGACAAAACTTATATAGCCGCCCGTACGGCAGGCCATCCCACATTTGCATTTATTGACAGTAGAATAATAATGGGTCAGACCACAAAGCTTTCAAACCACCAAATTAAAGTCACCAAAATCAAGGAATAACGCCATCAAACTATAACATGAAAAAAACACCCCACGCATTAACCGAGGAGAAGTAGGGGCAGGTAACATTACTAGCGATTTGTCACTTATACGAACAAAAGTTTTTGACAATTGGTTTTCTTTTATCCTCTTCATAAAATTAAACCATTTCAGTTAACAGACATAGAATTATACATATTTTAGCAATTGTTTAAATACTTGCCTAACTGTATCGTCAAATATTGCTTATAACTTTTCCAGACACAAACTTGAAATTTCATATTCATTATTAATTATTTCAAGGAAAAAACTGTTTCGTGGTAATTTATCCAGAAAGTTCCCATCGTGAAACTACAGAATAACAAAGTTTCCAAAGCGTTATGCTAGGTTGATCTTAAATAAGTCTTTCCGCCCACTGAATCAATTTGCCTCGTGAAGCCTGCCAATACCCGGTTTTCTGGAATAAGAAGAAGAAAATTACAAAGTTTACTTCCATTATAACAGTTTAAACGGTTCTAATACAAAGATTTAGAATATTAAACCGTAAAGTACTGTTGTAGTTGAAAACTCGATCGCTTTAGATTAAACTTGGGTAAGAATAGTTTTTAATCAAACACAATTATTAGAATCATCAAACTTCCATGCTGGTCTGGTTATAAAGAAAACACAGAATATACCAGTCGTTTCTCTTCCCGCGCAGATGGTAAAAACCCATCGAGGGAATGGGCATAAATTGGAACGTTTATAGGCTGGAGATGATGTTGATAATGGTGAATATCGATCAGAAAGGAACAACCAAAGTAATATTTCCTCAAACGATTCTTCATGATGGGGACAGATTCCAACCGCCTGATATCACTTGGTAATCAATTCCACACTCTGACAGCGTATACAAAAAAGGATTTAGAATAGAAATTGAATTTGTTGATAGAAAAGCGCGACAAAAATACACTCGACCGTAACCAATTCTCGGAACCAGTGGCGAGTACTCTTTTCACCTAATCTTTTTAAAAGGTAGGAAGTTTAAAAGGGGTTTCAAAGAATGTTTGTTAACAACAAAGGCGGGAATAACATGGTAGGAGAAGCTGATACTCAGAGAGTAATATACACGTCTTATGAACATTTCCAATGCCTTTTCATCAGGTTAAAAAGATAGCCGTTTGACTGACGGACGGACAGAGTAGAAAACTAAAAGACAAAATAAACCTAAAAAGTTGCGATACACTCTGACAAATGACCACAGCTTCAGCTCGATATTGAGTAAGTAGTTAATCCCATGAAAAATATAAAAAATGCCAGGTCTCGCAAAGCAGTTCTCTCTCTCTCTCTCTTAAATTTAAGAGCCCAGCTCTTGTCGGTAGAGTAATCTTCTTCTTTCTGCTATTGCTTTGAGCTCCTGATACGACACTACATTAACCTTTTAGTTTGCTTGGTCCATAAATGCCTGTCTCGGCCTTCCTATGCTTCTTCTTTCTATTTTCCCTTCCATGAAAGCAAAGCAGTTATTCCACTACAAAAAGTTGACAGATCTTACGCAAAACTAAGTCAGTTATTTGACATTTTCTTTATAAATTGTTATCTAATCAATTACCTGATTTTTTCTTCAAGTTAAGCCGCTGAGCTTAAGTTACATCCCACGCTCAAATGGCTACACGTTTTGTCAGAAGATTTTCTTGAACTTATTTTTGCCTTATCAGAATTTCATTAATTTGTTTTTCACATACTGATGTTAAATCCTATTTACTTCAGAACCTTTCAAAACAAGATCACACCCACATTCTGAAGTAGGTAGGTATCAAATCTTTAAAAGCAAAATTGTGACGTCACTGAAGTTTTATATAAGGAAACAAATTCGTAGAAACTAAAGCCAAAACCCTACAATGCTATTAAGCGATAAGACCGCCTATTGTCTACCTTGTTCTTTGTTTCTGTATTGTTTTGTACTTATTTGTGGTGTTCAATAAGTATTTTGTATTGTATTGTATTGTATTGTAATGCTATTGTATTAAAATTTATAAAACAATTCGTTAATTGCTAGAATTTTAGTCAAAACATATTCGACGTATTGTTTTGAACGTGTAAACCCTCACAAAGTTTCGAAAGCAAACTGGCAGCAAACATAATTTCATAACATTGTTTTTATAAGTGAAACAATTGCATGAATGCGTACAAAACAGTTTTGTCAAAACGTGATATAGGGGATTATGCGAGCACGCTACATAAGACGGCTCGAGAGAGGGGGAATCTGCGAATTGCGACACGAGGGTGCTAATTTGTTTCAGTCTTGTGCACAATGTTTTTGTATTTACGAAATAACTTATGCATTATTTAGGTATATTAAAAAAATAAACTAAGTCAGTCAGGCAGGCAGTCACGGTTCCAACACACTGAGTAGATAAATGTCTATAAATCATAAAACTGTACCGTGACTGACTAGGTCACTGACTAAGCTAGGAAATTGTTTAAGTATGAAAATGTTTTGGCAAAGGCCATGCTGGTCTGGGAGTAGAGAAAAAAACAAAGACACACCTATACGCTCACAATCATGCTAAACGTTGCCTTTATGTCTTGTTTCCTTAGGCTCTATTTACTCTATAGGGATAAAGACGTGATTTATTTATTTATTTATTTTATGTGGAAGTGGCAGTTGATATAAAAACACAAATCAAAGTAGTCCAACTTGGCTATTTAACTACATACTCACGGGAATACTGTCTTCTAATTGCCACCCAGATTGAATAACGTCGTTCCGGAAGTAATATGTCAGTGGCTTTATAATATTCAATTTTAATTGGAAACACACCAATTAGGATCGCCGTCGCATTTTATTAGCGAACCTTTTCGTTCAGAGCGAATAAATGCTACAATATTTCCCTGGATACTGCGAAAATACGTAAAAAATCATTCGGACTGTACCTACAAAAAATCTTTTCATTGACACGCTTTTTTGGGAGTCGTTAAAATAATATACGCAGGTCGCACAAATTTTGTTTGCTAACAGTAATTTTTTTACGGTTTTTACTTGTTAATGACGTCACCCGCGACGGCCGCGACCGAAAAAGTTCGCCGGTTCTAATAAAATGGTAAAATAAGGGAGACGGCATTGTAAAGAAACCAGTGGGTACAATTGGTACGAAAGATCGTTTGCGGATATTAAATAGCTTTACGTGGGTGAGCGAAGCATATTTATGAAGTGAATGCCAGGGTAATATTGTAATAATAAATTTTTATTACGACTGACATCTCGCACGAGGTAAGAGATAAGCGGACTTGTGTGAATGGAAATGGAGTCTTTTCTGGAGGCGTCTAGTTTTTCTTTGTCTGGTGATATATTTTCGCAGTAATGTCCGTCAATGTCGTTATTGTTGCCTACATATTGGAAGGTAAAGTACTGTTTATACGGTCAATTTAAAATTTGGAAATAAATGGCGAGAGCTCAATTCGACTGTAATATTTGCTGAATACAAATTCCTTTGTTGTCTAAATAACAAATTTTGAACTGGTAATAGCGTCAATATAAAATGAAGACTTTATACGACCTAATGAAATCATAAAGAGTACCTACTGCAACGTTTTTATTTATATCGGCAAATAGGTGCAGGTGTTCAGTTAGTTCTACCAGCGAGGTTGATTAAATAAACGGTACAATTTCCAATCTTTTTTTTAATTAGTTCACTCGCTTGGAATACTAGTCAACTTCGCTTTCTTTGAGCCTAGGCAGTAATGTACTATTTTTGCTGGGCCACATGAGACTGTAAAATATATTCGATGGTTGTATTGATTTTTCACTTCGCGTCGTTTGCTTGCAATGCTGCTTTATTAAAATAAAGGCCTCTTTGTGCTGTATTAATAATAATATACGCCCTTTTATTCCGTTTCACTATAATTTCAGTACATTGTGTAGTCTTTTTTTTTGTAAATTGGCATAGGCTTCCTCCATTTATTGGTGGGTTTGGGCTTTAGTTCCCACGCGGGCCCAGTGCGAATCGAGAACTTCACACACACCATTGAATTGCTTCGCAGATGTGTGCAGGTTTCCTCACGATATTTTCCTTCACCGAAGACCTCATGGCAAATTTCAAATGTAATTTCGCACATAAATTCCGAAAAACTCAGAGGTTCGAACCCAAGACCCTGCTTGAGAGGCCACAGGTCAAACCACTTTGTGCTGTATACTTGTAATAAAAAATATTTTTTTAAATTTAATCTATTAGCTCTATTAGCCACTAATTACCTTTAGGTATCATGATACGTAAATTGTATCTGTACGATTGAGAGAGACTATTTGGTAGTAGTAATTATGCGGCACCTCTTTCTCGGGCTGTGTGATAAAATAAAATTTCTGTTCAGGAAGTATAAAAAAATGCTATTATTTTGATATTTTTATACTTCATTGATCCCTTAAACACACGGGCAGTACTTGTGACGCCATAGAGGAGTCCCTTAACAATTTGCCTTCGAAATTTTCAGCAAGCTGCCTTTCCCTTAAAGACTCGTAAATATCACACACAATTCTAGCCCTACGGAGCCGTATTTTACATCGGGGGTTAATAAAAATGGCATGCGTAGTGTCGACGGGGGATGCGGGGCTCCGGCAATTCGGACTATTTTATTTATTGAGACGACGACTATTTATTTTAACGTTGGTAAAGTTGGTAGATCGTTACAGCTTTTGTCTACAACTTTGCTTCGCTTGCGGAGAGAATTTTGTTTTAAATTAGCCTTTGTTCTTTTTGTACAAGAAAGTCTAAGGATACAATAAGGGTCAACAGTTGCCAGAAATGGTTCGTGTAAATACACAAAGCTGCTGCGTACCCAGTTTCTTTTTTTGAACTTGGCTCGACACGCTGCCGCGTGTCTGAATTTGGCAGTCTAGTGCTCGTCTCTATAGGCAGACTATTGTACTGTACTAAATAGTTGAGGGTAAGGTAAGAAATAGTTGTAGGTAAGAAATAGGTGACCCGATGCAATATAATTTTGTTGTGGTTTCTCATTCTAAATTTTCATCCTTTCAGGATTTTTCATATTCAATTTGTCACGCTTCCATGCTGGTCTGGGAGCAAAGAAAAAACATAGAATGTACCAGTTGCTTCTCTTTCCGCACAGATGGTAAAAGCCCATCGAAGGAATGGGCGAAAATTTTAGAAATCATAGTATAGGCGATGCGGCTACCCATCACTATTTTGATTCCCCTTTCAATCTATACCTCACGATCATGCGAACTGTGGTCTTTAGGTCATGTTAGCTTAGGCTCTGTCTACCCCGTAAAGGATACAGATGTGATTTATTTATGTATGTATGTAATTTGTCAAATGTTTCCATACATTGATCGGAAGTGAAGCACGTCAAGTGCGGGACTAAGTTTTGTATTAGAAATTAAAATGAAAAATCTTTATAGGGGTGTCCAGACGAACTAACTCAACCCCCTGATAAAATATTCCGAAACAATTTAAAGAGATCTACTGTAGGACGCTTTCGTCGATTCAGTGACAGTTTTTTTTTCAAAATTTTGAAAAATGAAAAAAAAACTAAGCCGCATTTTTTTCCGATAACAGCGCACAGCCAACTGCCAACAGGCAGAGCCGTCATAAAATAGGCTGGGGCCCTTGGGCACACAATAATTTGGGGCCCTTTTCGAAAGTTAAAAAAAGCGAAAGATTAAATGTGTGAGAGAATTTATCGGTAATTCGGGGCCCCCTGAGAATGGGGGCCCTGGGCACGGACCCCGTGTACCCTTATGATGAAGACGGTAATGCCAATAGGTAGTTAAAAACCGAGCGTTCAGTAGCGCAACTTTTATTGTTCGAATTAGTTTAAATTAAATATGGTTCTGGCAACCGGATAGCGATGCTTTGGATGAACGTCAAATTAGACGCTGAGCGGAATTTAATTGCAGTGTGGTATGATATTATACCTCGCTCCAACGCGTTTATTTCACGGAAATAGAACGTTGGCTTTTTCATAATATGACTTCATTTTCTTAGATGGCTCCTTGTTCCGATAGTCACCTCATCATAAACAGTAAAAATATGTTATTACTCAATTTTATCTTTGCCTATGCCACTTAAAGACCAAAGAAAGTTAACACTAAGCGTAGGTGATAACCGTATGAATGTGACAGCTAGCTGATTCCGATGCCAATTGTCAGCCCATACATGAACTGTCAAAATGAACACGATGGCGATTGCGAGCGAGTTAGATAATAAGTCTACTGGTCACGATGGGAACTCAAATAAAACTTACTGTTGGTTACCACAACGTTGGCTATGGGAATGCGTTCGTTCCGCTCAGACCAATAGTCATTACTACGAGAGTACGAGAGTACGGATGCGAACTTTGAATTCGGAGTAACTCCGTCTGACAGAGCGTAAGTTTCAACTGTCATTGCCATTGTAGTGGTGCCCGTTAGGCATGACTGTTATGGATATGAACTTTCCGATAGATACGGATACGGATAATATTACACGGTTTTGGATAAAGTAAATTGGCATAAGGGGTGACATACCTAAAACTTTCTCATGAATCACTATTTATTATGTGTGTTTGTGTGTGTGAGGGAGAGAGAGAAATAGAGGGAGGGGGAGAGAGAGAGAGAGAGAGAGAATAGTACCGATATGGTGTAAAAATGGGCAAAGCTGGAGCGTCAGTGGAACCCAAATAAAACTAAAACGTAAACACAAAAGAAATTGGTGTTAATCGTATGGAAATATATAAATAATGTATATCTTGAGTTAATTGTGACCAGACAGACATACAGATAAACGCGGTGGAGGTTTTTGTTTTGTAATATGTAGTGATATTCGGTGTATTCGGATGCGGTTACGGAGCTCTATAAACATCCCTAGTTCCCGTGAATGTATCCGCATCTAAGTGAATATTTTATTCCAGTACATCACCGGGTTATTGTGGAAAGGTTATTTTTTATGACTCGCAATACAGATCGATGGGTATCATCCATTAAAAAGAGGTCCGTGATGTAGGTGGGTGTATATTCGAATGTCCTCCCCCCGAGATAACTTTGAAGCGGCCAGATACATTCATTACCCTCCTGGACGCAGTCGGTTAAGCGTGCTGGCAGGCTAGTGTGCGAACACCTGCCAACCGGCGCGTGGAACTGCGCGGCCGTTCAAAATGCCGAGGACCTCATTCGCCTTCGAACCAGCGTAACAGACGCCTCACGTTCTAGCCCTTGCTGCTGCAGTCGATCCTTAATATCATTCCTTGCTTTACAGTTTCTTAAATTCCTTTATTGTAAATATTTCTATTCCTTTTGTTATTCCTTTATTAAACGTTGGTGTGCCCTATCCTGTACGTGTTATCATTCTACGGAGCCTCAGGAGGCGCATCTACACTGGTGACCCCGCATTGGACAAAAATATAAAGAAAATTGAAGTAAGAAATTATTCGGAACTATTTTGAAAGCATCTTGATTGACATGGAAATGGGTAACGGCTCGAGTGACACTGACGGCGCTGTTTTCAAAGTCGCCGTGCGAGCGCCGCCGTTTTGGCCGCAAGAGCCTGCGTTATGGTTTTCGCAGATGGAAGCACAATTTTCACTGTCTGGAATAACGGCCGATTCAACAAAATTTAACTACGTAATCGGACAATTGGACCATCAATACGCGGTAGAAGTTAAAGATATTATAAACTCTCCGCCGGACGAAAACCGATACGTCAAATTGAAAACCGAGCTTATTTCACGTTTGTCGTTGTCGCAAGAGAAGAAATCGCTGCAATTATTGAAGGACGAGCAAATGGGCGATAGAAGACCGTCTCAATTTTTACGCCAGCTGCGTACCTTAGCCGGAACGTCTGTGACGGACGACTTTTTGCGAACGGTTTGGTCGAGCAGATTACCGAAAAATTTGCAAATCGTGATCGCATCGCAGCCGAAATCATCGCTCGATGAGCTAGCTGATTTAGCGGATAAAGTGTGTGATCTCGTGCCACAGGGACCGCAAATTTGTGCAGTGCGAAATGACAGCTCCGCGAACATCGATGTCATGGCGAAACAAATGGCAGAGCTGACAGCCGAAATTGCTGCATTAAAGTCCAAATTTTACGATCAACCGTGCTCAAGTTCACGTTCGCGCTTCGATTCTCGCAGCAGGAACAAAACTCCAGCTGGACGAAGAGCTCGTTCACGTTCTGCGTCGAAGCCAAGAGACCCGTCTATTTGCTGGTATCACTTCCGATTTGGAGACAAATCCACTCGCTGTACCAGGCCTTGCAGCTACCCAGGGTCGGAAAACTTCGTCGGCAGCCGGAAGTAGCGGCTAACGACTGCCATACCAAACCCGGCCGCCTCTTTGTAATGGACCGCTCTTCAAAAGTGCTCTTCCTGGTCGATACCGGATCTGATTTATGTGTGTACCCGCGCACAGCACTGGTTGGCAGCCGACAAAAGACGAGCTACGAGTTGTCAGCAGCGAACGGCACAACTATATCTACGTACGGCTCTGTGCAACTGACACTTGACTTGGGATTACGGCGAGCATTCAGCTGGAGATTCGTAGTGGCAGACGTTGCTAAACCCATTATTGGTGTTGATTTCCTGTCTTTCTTTAATATTTTGATTGATTGCAGAAAACAACGTATAATAGATGGCACTACTACACTCTCCGCCGCCGTACCGACCCAGGATAAGTCGGATGACATCTCGTCAGTGAAGGTGATGTCAGGGGACTCCAAGTACCATGAGATCCTGCGCCAGTATCCTGACATCACACGCCCGTCAGGTACGCCAAAGGTACCCAAGCATAATACGGTGCATCATATACGCACTGTTCCTGGCCCACCAATTTCAAGCAAACCTCGACGCCTTCCTCCGGATCGCCTCAAGATCGCACAAAAGGAGTTCGAGGCTATGTTACAAAATGGTACGGCATGTCCGTCTGAGAGCCCATGGTCATCTCCGCTTCATCTAGTACCCAAGAAAGATGACGGCTGGCGACCATGTGGTGACTACCGTGCTCTCAATGCACGCACAATCCCAGACAAGTACCCGATCCGACACATTCAAGATTTCACGCAGCAACTCGCCGGAAGTGTAATCTTCTCAAAAGTCGATCTAGTCAAAGCCTACAACCAAATTCCAGTATATCCAGAGGACATTCAGAAAACCGCCATTATAACTCCTTTTGGCCTGTTTCAGTTCCCGTACATGACGTTTGGTCTCCGAAACGCAGCTCAAACGTTCCAACGTTTCATGGATGAAGCGCTGCGAGGCCTAGATTACTGCTACGGATATCTGGACGATATTTTGATCTTCTCCCCAAATGAAGAAGAGCATGAGCAGCATCTTCACCAGCTATTCCAACGACTGTCAGAATACGGAATCCTCATCAACACTGCAAAATGTGAGTTTGGTGTAACGAAAATCACCTTTCTTGGCCATGAAGTGTCCGCAGATGGGATTCGCCCACTACAGTCCAAGGTGCAAGCCATCTTAGAATATCCCGTGCCCAAGAGCGTGAAGGAACTCAGACGATTCCTGGGCATGTTCAACTTCTACAGAAGATTTGTACCAGGTGCATCAGCATTACAAGCGCCATTGAACGTCGTGCTGTCTGGCCCGAAGAAGAAACCTACGCAAGAGATCGAGATGACAGATGTCATGATGCAAGCATTCGAGTCATGTAAGCAAGCTCTCTCTCAAGCCACTCTTCTTGCCCATCCACGGACAGACGTCGAGCTCGCTATCCACACCGATGCCTCTGACATTTCCATCGGCGCGGTGTTACAGCAGCGCACAGCACCAGAAGCCTGGGAACCGCTAGCATTCTTCTCAAGACCATTAAATCCTACTCAGAAGAAGTACAGTCCGTATGACAGGGAGCTGCTGGCCGTATACGACGCTATCAGACATTTCCGTCACATGGTCGAGGCCAGACCATTCACCATCTATACGGATCATAAGCCTCTGACGTTTGCGTTCACCACCGCTAGAGACAAATGTTCACCGAGACAGTTCCGCTACTTAGACTTCATCTCACAGTTTAGTACGGACTTACGGTACATAGCGGGAAAGGATAATGTTGTCGCAGACGCGCTTTCAAGAGTGGAAGAAATAAATGAGCCCATCAACTACCAAAGCCTTGCACACGCTCAAGATGAAGATCCTGAACTGCAAGAGCTACTACAAGTTGGCTCATCATCATCATCATCATCAGCAACTTCACTAAACTTGAAGAAAATCAAATCTTTTGAACATGACTTTGAAATTTATTGTGACACATCTGCAGGACGTTCCAGACCCTACCTCACCAAAGCCTTTCGACGTGCCGCTTTCGACTCATTGCACAGATTGAGCCACCCTGGTGCAAAGGCATCTGTCAAATTGGTGACACAACGATACGTCTGGCCTGACATTAAGAAAGATTGTCGCCGTTGGGCAAGAGAATGCACTGATTGCCAACGAAACAAAATTTCACGTCATACTTCATCTCCCATATCATCATTTCATACACCATCGCATCGTTTTTCACATGTCCACATGGACATAGTAGGGCCATTACCATTTTCTTGTGGTTACAGATACTGCTTGACTGTCATCGATCGTTTCACCCGATGGCCGGAGGCTTTCCCCTTGGCCGACATCACAGCGGAGACCTGCGCGCGGGCCTTTATCGCGGGCTGGGTCGCCCGCTTCGGTTGCCCTGTCAAAATCACCACTGACAGGGGCAGGCAGTTTGAGTCCGAGCTGTTCCGCACTCTGACATCCATCCTCGGGGCAGAGCACCGGCCTACCACATCCTACCATCCAGCCTGCAACGGGATGGTTGAGAGGCTCCACCGTCAGCTGAAGTCCTCGATCATGTGCCACACCAACACGCACTGGGCAGAGGCTTTACCCCTGGTGCTGCTGGGCATCCGCAGTGCCTGGAAAGAGGACGTGCAAGCTTCGGCGGCGGAGCTCGTATATGGAGAACTATTGCGACTGCCTGGTGAATTCTTCACACCTACGAAGAGTACAACGGTGGAGTTCACAGACTTCGCAGCAAGACTACGCAATCACATAGCGAACCTCAATCCAGTCCCTGGAAGCCGCCACGCCCAGAAGCTGTTTTACGTGCCGAAAGACCTAAGCACGGCAGAGCACGTTTTCCTACGGCAGGGGCACGCGAAGAGATCCCTAGAGTCTCCATATACAGGTCCATACCAAGTTCTGGAGCGGCAAGACAAGACCTTTAAAATCAACATCCGAGGGAAGCCGAATACAGTGACGGTCGATCGGCTCAAGCCCGCCTACATGGCAAAAGACACTGTCGACGGATCGTCAGATTCACCCTCATCTCCGGCATTAGCACCTGAACGAGAACCGAATACTGTCAGAACGACGCGGAGCGGTCGATATGTAAGATTTCCAGATCACTATCGACCATAGCAAGCAATGGTCTCGGCGGGGGAGTAGTGAAGCGGCCAGATACATTCATTACCCTCCTGGACGCAGTCGGTTAAGCGTGCTGGCAGGCTAGTGTGCGAACACCTGCCAACCGGCGCGTGGAACTGCGCGGCCGTTCAAAATGCCGAGGACCTCATTCGCCTTCGAACCAGCGTAACAGACGCCTCACGTTCTAGCCCTTGCTGCTGCAGTCGATCCTTAATATCATTCCTTGCTTTACAGTTTCTTAAATTCCTTTATTGTAAATATTTCTATTCCTTTTGTTATTCCTTTATTAAACGTTGGTGTGCCCTATCCTGTACGTGTTATCATTCTACGGAGCCTCAGGAGGCGCATCTACAACTTCAACAAATGGACAGGTCTCAACATACACACATGCCGTCACTACTCTTTCCCACAGGGTTAGAAAGAAAGAAAGAAAGAAAGAATACATTTATTCCTTTTTGCAAAACACACAAATATAAGACAATATACACGATTTTATAGAAAATAAACAAGGTAAAACAAAAAAAATATAGGAATGAAAAATAGATCATCAGCGTTGTGTGTCTTCGAAAAAGTGAAACGGTCGCTGTCTCAGCATTACGCTGAGGTGTTAGACACCTGCAGCACTGATTTTCAGCCAGAACCGTCTATGACACACGAAACGATACACAGATAAAATATACTAAATAATCCATAAACTTTTACGTAAACAATGCAATAATATAGATAGAACCCGACTTATGTGTAATTAAAGAAATACATAAATTAATTAAATAGTGTACAATAAACAAAAGATAATAAAGGAGGGAAAACTAAATTGTTCAAAAACAACAGGTTGGCATATCAAAGTACAAAGTGCTGGAGGACTATTGTAAGGATTTTTGGAGCGTCAATAATTAGGTTAGGCAGAGACTACTTTGTTCCACTTGCTACGACCCTGACATACTCAACAACTTTGATCAAACTGGACTCAGTAAGATTTTAACCCCTTTTGAAAGGACGTGACAAAAAAAACCGGTCAAGTGCGAGTCGGACTCGCGCACCGAGGGTTCCGTATCATTATCTATAAATATCTAAAACCAGTGTAAGCAGAGCCCTGTTCCAAAGCAAAATGTACGCAGTGTGGGGTTACTTTATATTGGTCACTGCTATATACAGACATACATACACATTTACGGTTTTCGCAATTATTCTTTAATCTGTGCTATAAGACCTACCTTCATACCAAATTTCAAGATTCTGCGTTCACGGGAACTACCTTGTAGGTTTTGATTCCCTTGAGAGTTGAAAATTTGCGGAAATTTGCGGCATAAACGGCTGTATCTTTTGATTGCGTTGGCTTAGAAGTTTGATTTTTTCACAGCTTCAAGGGACAGTAGACCTGAGTAATTGATATAAATTTCAGCTTCATACCTCCACGCGTTCCTGAGAAAAAGGGTCTTGACAGACGGACGGACGGACAGACAGACGGACAACAAAGTGATCCTATAAGGGTTCCGTTTTTTCCTTTTGAGGTACGGAACCCTAAAAAATGACATAAAAACTACTTACGAGTATTTAATATGGATAGATGAACCATTTAAAGGCTGGAAGATGTTGATGTAACTTCGGAACACGTCGCATACCGTTTGTATAGGGCGTATTTCACGAATCAGACCCTATTACGTAATTGCAGCCGAGTTGTAACTCTAGGGATGCTACAACGTATATTGGTACCGGACTTGAACTCTGTACCAAACAATGGTACACTTACATAATTGTACCCTATGGCGTGGGTCGCCGCGAATGCGCGTCCAAATTATTTTGCGTCACCTTCCCTGTTCCTACCACTGGTTACCCTGGTGACCTCCCACTACGTGCCACTAATTATAGCTCAGTATTTTTGCAAGTAAAAGCCCATCGAGAGAACGCGTGAAAATCTTAGGAATCGTTTTATAGGCGGCTTCATCATTATTTTCATTCCTTTCCACCTATATGCTCACAATCATGCTAATCTTGGCTTTTAGGTCGAATAGAATCGTACGAAATCATTTGGTTCATTAACAGATAAAAATGGAAAAGGCATGCACAAAAACTGTGCCGGGATATAATAAAATAATATATTATAAATTGTCTCAAATGTCAATGTAATAGTTAATGGATATCTAATGTTTTTACCCAACGGAAAAAATCAAAAGATCAGATTAGGCGAGTTGTCTCGGTAGCAAAACGTACCTAATAACTAGGAACTTTTGTTTCGTCTCTCAGCGTACAGATGTGTCGTGTCTTCTTACTTAATTTACAGTCCTAATTAAATCTTTTGGTGCCCATCGATAATATAGATTGGGAATAGTAGATATATTTCGTACATCTAAGATACGTCTAATCATTGAAACTTTGGTCTCACTCCGACACTTAACTTCACTTCTAACTCATTGGCATATCCTACTCATATTATAAACGCGAAAGTTTGTAAGTATGGATGGATGTTTGTTTTTCTTTCACGCCAGAACGGCTGGACAGATCTGGATGAAATTTGAAACATAGATAGATTATAGTCTGGAATAATACATAGGCTACCTGCTTTTTATCAATATATTGATAGCAATAGACGAATTCTATGCAGATGAAGTTGCGGGCAACAGCTAGTGCATACATAACATGCGTAAATTACGTCTTTATCCTAAAGGACACGTTTAGCATGATGAATTGATTGATTTAACTCATTGGAATTCATCATTATAATAGTCAGTGCTGTCAGTGTGCCAGAAATGGTACTAAACATTAGTACCGGTACAAAATGAAACCGGTACACGGATCATCCCGAGCCCGGGAATCCAATCTAGCCTGTTTATGGGATATTGTGTGTCGACGCCTCAATGCCATTAGATGCTCGCTTCACGACCCATTTGTTGGTTTATTCCTTTGCGACCCGGGTTTTTGTCCCCACGAGTCGATGTTGAAGCGCTTCAGCTAATAGACCTTTTATTTATAGATTCATTTACTTATCCCTGTCGCACGCGTTTTATAAAGAGAGGGTACATTGCATTTGAAATTTCTGTAATTTTGAAAAGGTTATTTTTGGGTGTTGTTTGGTAGGTATGCTTTAGAACTTACCCATTCAAACAAACCTTCCAATGCTATGTGCGAAATAAAAAACAATCTTAATGTCACCACGGCATAGCTTTGTTAACTTCGCTCTTTGGAGGTTTTCATTGAACCATCAGATCTAGCGATCAAAATAATGCTATTGTCAACAAAATAATCACTACAAGTGTCAACAAAGGCCATTTGTGTTGCCTATAACAAATTATAAAAAACATACCCTAATTGGGAATGGATGATTATTTTGAAAGTGCTTGGTGATTTTTCTATTGATAGGAATAACCATCCTTAGCTACGGAAAAAAGTTTCAGATTTTTCCGTCGAACCATATATTTTATAAAAATAAAAACATTTTACTCAGTCACTCGGCGAGCCCTATACGGAAGTAAGCAGTACGCCAATGACATAGTCAAATTAAAAAAAAAAAATGCTGCTTGAATCTGTGGTACACAATGACATTTGTCACTGACATTGATTGATAGCACCGCACTCGGAAGCTAAAACAAGCAAAAGAAACGGTTAAGTGGCGCCGTCTGTAGATTGTTGTTGGTACTAAGCCACCTATTTGGGATTTCATTAAAATTACCACACATTTCTCATATAACTTTCAGTAGTGTTTTTGATTCGGAGTAGAAATAACCCAATAATTCCAAAATCTGAGAAAAAAATGTATATTATGGTCATTTTCATTGAAATTCCCCATGTTTGGTTAGTAACACGAACAATCTACAGACGGCGCCACTTAGCCGTTGCTTTTCTTAGCTACAAATGCCATCGTGTACCACAGATTCAAGCAGCATTTTTTTTTTTTAAATTTGATTATGTCATTGGCGTACTGCTTACTTCCGTATAGGGCTCGCCGAGTGACTGAGTAAAATGTTTTTATTTTTATAAAATATATGGCTCGACGGAAAAATCTGAAACTTTTTTCCGTAGCTAAGGATGGTTATTCCTATCAATAGAAAAATCACCAAGCACTTTCAAAATAATCATCCATTCCCAATTGGTATAAAAAATAAAACGCTTAATTTTTTATTAGTTGTACAAAACAATTTGTCGGATTTTTATAGTATGTAGGTTTTTGTTTGGGCAAAAGCGTTATATACTACAAATCCCCCACATTTTGTAGGCATCGGGAATTTTTTTGAATGATGTTCTTCCTTTTATTCTGAGATGAAAATTGTGCCTAGCAGCTGTGTGATAAGAAATAGGTTGGAAACAACTGTCTTTCTTTCTTCAGCATCATTTAACTTAAAGAGGAATAGCACAAAATATTGTATAACAGTCTACGAAGGAATAAACCAACAATGGGGTTCGCTAGAGTGACCGCCACCATTTGTGCTAATCTCCACATTAAATAAATTCTAACTCTCGTGTAAATATACATTGAGATATAACAGCCACGGAAATATTTTTGCGCAAGCCAAACAAGGCTGAATATAAAGTTTTCGTTTTTTATTAGGAAGGGAAAGTGTTGTTTGAGACAGAAAACAGACTTTGAATTTTTGACGACATGAAATTATTTTGTTCTCAGCTGCTTTACGATTAGTTAAATGGGTGACAGACAGGCGAGTAAGTTCATGTACTTACGGCTCGACGACTTTACTCGCCTGTGTGTCAGTCTAGCACGCGTACTTTTAGACTGACACACAGGCGAATAAAGTCGTCGAGCCGTAAGTACGCGAACTTACTCGCCCGTCTGTCACCCACTTTATTAAGTAAATAGAACAGTTCCGCTATGCCTTGATAGATGGCGCTATACTGCTTCTTATCGTAGTAACGAAGTGTCGCTTTCTTTCGTTGATTAGAAATAGTGGCAGTCCGTTCACTTTGCTGAGCTGTCAGTCTGGTGTGTCGCTCTCTTTACGGTAAGCTATAAAAGTCATCACACACACACACAAATCACGTCTTTATCCCTTACGGGGTAGACAGAGCCTAAGGTAACAAGACCAACAGGCCACGTTTAGCAAGATTGTGAGCGAATAGGTGGAAAATGGAATAAAAAAAAGTAAAAGTCATAAGTTTTTATATATTTTTTTTTTTTTTTATATGAATAGGAAGGCAAACGAGCAAGTGGATCACCTGATGGTAAGTGATCACCACTGCCCATAGACACCCGCAACCCCGGAGGGATTGCAGATGCGTTGCCAACCTAGAGGCCTAAGATGAAATGCCTATGCCTGAAAGTGGTTAAAAACAGTTAAAAGAGCCAGTCTGTGGCGTCTGAAAGAAAACGTATAATTAAAGTCAAATAGTAAAAGTCTACTGTCTAGGGAGTCTTAGTTAACTCTCGCACAACTGCATTAAAAAGCCATTCATATCTTTGGAATATACATTTTTTATTACTAAAAATCTCTGAGATATATGTCCCGGTATAAATTTCGAGTATCTCTGATAGTATACAGTACTACCGTTCCTAAGATTGCTATTCAGGTTCAACGTCACAATTTTATGTGAATGAAATTCCGAAGTTTCTAGAGCTATCGAGAGCGTCGAGCGGTGAGATCTCTATCTTTGCGTAAGTGAGAAAGAGAAGCATGCAATTTCAAGCGGTTGCGATAGCTACGTAGTTTCGCACGTGACTGAAGACGACTGGAGAGCTATTCGCCATTCAAGAATTTGAAGGAGATCTTGAAAGATACCGCACTAATATCAGTCGGGTTTGCTTGTCGCACAGAAATTGTTTTTCAGTAGAGCTTGAATGCTTTTTTATCGACTATCTAAATGTCGATACTGTGTATGTCAATGATAATTTTAAAGAGGTGTCACTAGGTACTACTTATTACTTTTGCATAAAAAATGCACCGTGTACAAACGTTTTCTACTTTCATAAAACAGGTAAAATCTTTAGTGTTTTCAAATCTTCAATTGTAACATAGTAATATGTACCTAATAAGCAACTAAACAAACACTGTTCCAAAGACCTGCAAGGGATTGCGTCTGTCAATGTGACATGCAATTTGCAAGTACGTGAATCATTTATCTAAGGTTATCGCTTCACGTAATACCAATAAGGTTATTTATGTATTTCTAAACAAAAAGTTTTCATTAAAATTGAGAGCCTTAAAAAAAACTCAATTGCATTATTTAAACTATTTTGATTCCCCTTTCCACCTATAGGTACTTACGCCGACAATCATGCTAAACATGGCCTCTAGGTATTGCTACCAGGCTTTGTCTACTCCGTAAGGGATAAATACGTGATTTATGTATGATATAAACATCGATATCAAGAAGGTCGATAAACAAACATTCACGCTCTACTGAAAAAGAATTTCTGTGCGACAAGATAAAGGGGTCTATTGGTGACATTATGCTCGTTCTATTGGTTGCCGGTGGGCTTTGGGAAATGAAAGTAGATACCTACGAGGTTGAACACAAAATGGGTAATTTTTATAGTTATCTAGCTCGAGTTTGGCTTATTATATTGTAACTGTAGAATTCAATTAGAGAGTAGGTCTTCTATGCTGGTCTGGGAGCAAAGAAAAAACATAGAATGTACCAGTTGCATCTCTACCCGCGCAGATGGTAAAAGCCCATCGACGGAATGGGCGATTATAATAGGAATCATGTTATATGCGATGAGGCTAGCAACCCATCACTATTTTGATTCCATTTTCCACCTATCCGCCCACGATCTTGCCAAATGTGGCCTGTAGGTACCTGTTACCTTAGGCTCTGTCTACCCTATAAGGGATGAAGACGTGATTTGTGTGTGTGTGTAGAATTCAAAACAAACGACGGACGATGTACTTGAGCATCAAAAATGTAACTGTTTTAACTGCTAGTATTTTTTAACTAGCGACCTGCTCGGGTTCAGTGTAGGTACTAATACAACGCTGTCACAATGATCGTTATATTTCAACCAATTTACAAAAACCTTGACAAATCGTTTACCTAAACATTCCTCATGAATCACTCTATTTATTGGTTGAAAAATCCGTTAAGGAGTTTTAAGGTTTGTCGCGAACAGACAAACGCTGCGTAGGACTTCGTTTTATAATCGGCGAGGATATTCTTTCCTCGTACGGTAAAGATCTGGAACCAACTTCCTGCTGCAACATTCCCTGAGCAGTACAATTTAGGGATCTTTAAAAAGCGAGCCTTCCTGTTCCTCAAAGGGCCGGCAACGCACTTGTGATTCCCCAGGTCTTGCAGGTGTCCTTGGGCGACGGTGATTGCTTTCCATCAGGTGACCCGTCTGCTCGTTTACCCCCTCTTAGAGAAAAAAAATGTTGTGAAATTATGATGTAATTGTATCTATACCCTTTGCTCGTCTGCTTTGCTTTTGCCACCCTATTTCGTGATAATATTTTTTCTTTAATTTTCCACATTTTTCTGAGCTAACTCACTCGCGGTCCATTGTAGACCCTTATAACTTTCAACAGGGTACTGACCGTTATTAAGAATTCAGGGCTGAGACAGATTCCTCTGACTTTGTTAGCCCACCAGAGACCGTGGTATAAAGATGTTTTGTTTACGTCTCTTCTTTGTTGCTTTTTATTGAGATGCCTTGTAAATTTGAGACATTTTTTCTCTCAACTCAGATCAACAATGTATAAAGATTTACTTGCTCAAATTTAGTGTCTTTTTTATCGCATAGGTACCTATACCTAATATACGTAGAGCGGGAATTTGAAAACAGACAATCATGTCAGCTATCATAACTGTACTTATGTATGTAATGCGTTTATAACATGGGCTGGAACATTCAATCAATGTCAAATTAATTTGACGTAGGTTTAAGGTGATTTAATGAGCATCACTATAAATTTAAATAATTAAATTAAAAAGTAAACTAAAACTAATCTTAAAATAAAATAATTATAAAAGAAGGGGCCCCCGTGGCATAGTTCCACAGACACTGGCAGCATTCCCCCTTTGGACAGCGATACTAATACGCTGTCCAAGGAAGCTGCCAGCTCTGCGGTCACCCGTAGCGTCTATTAGCCTCTTCGAAATATCTTTGAAGAGGCTAATAGCGCTAGGACCCCACGGACCAAGGGTCTCAACACCGAAAGGGACAAAGTTGTATTCGGTGCTGAGACCTCTATATTTATTTAACTTGCCTGATTCGGCCGCTTCTGCAGCCGCGCCTGCTCTACTCGTGGTTCCGCGAAGGTGAGACGAGGCTAGTGTGTCTACGCACGTTGCATCCCACACCAGCACACGCCCCACACTCCACGGAATCATAGACATACCGTCCGGTCTCTTGCCGTCGTCCCTAGCGATGCCCGTTGGTTCCAACAAAGCAGGGACATTGGCAGAGGCAAGTGACCGGCGGATGATGTCGTTCAGCGCGGCGTGCCTCGAGAAGCGGCCAGCGCTCTTTAGGCAAGACAATCCGTGGTGTCCTAAGGGGTCTACATCCTTGCCACAGGGGCATCTATGAGGTGTGCAGCAACGAAGGCCAAGGCGGAGGCAGGTGCATATACGAAATGTTTCGGGGTCTAAAAAGGTTCCGGTGTTGGGAGAAGGGTAGGCTTCTAACCAGTAGCCGGCTTCTTCAGTTCCCGCTGCTAAAAGCCTCGCTCGATCAGACCCCGAACTATTGCTTATGAGGTTGTCAAAAACTAATTTGCAAGTTATGTCGTCCCAGCTCCTTTGTGAATTTGGGTTTTCGGGAAATTTTGAGCTTGGGTTGGCAATTGTCCAAGCATTTTTGGCTTCATCCAAGCTAGCAGTCAAGTAGTTAGAGGACAAGTCCTTAAGGATTTTACCTACTAGACTAGCTGAGCTATGAACCGAAGACAAAAATGCTGGAACAGACACACTCGTAATTTTGCGGATCCCAAGCCCACCATAGCGGATGGGTAGGGATGCTTGAGACCAGGAATCTTCGCTGAGTTGAATGTTAAGGATCGATTCTAAATTTTGTTTGATAAAGTCGTCCATTTCTAATAGGAGATTTTGATATTTCCAAAATGGGCAACAGCGAAGCAAGTAAGTAAATTTAGGTACGAAAAGACAATATTTGAGAACCGAAATTGCAAAATGAGAACTAATTTCTAAAAGACGATCCGAGATCAATTTGAATTTGGAAAGTGATTTTTGAATACTCGAAGGAATAGAATCTTCGAAAATGGGAGATCCTAGGAGGGTTAATGAATTTTGGTCTACTAGAGTGATACTGGGTGATTAATATATTTTGAAAAAAAATATTTTTTTTTTCTTTTTTTTTTCCTGAAGCAATAAAAAGCTACTTTGGGGCCGTCTAAGGTTCCAATTTTGAAAAAGTAATATTTTGTAAAAGATGATTAGCAGGTGGTATTAGGCTATTGTACAAACTGATTCACTAAAAAGCAAGCTATAAAAAAGCGAAAATTAATTTAAGATTTAATTTCAAAGTAAGTTTGACGCTTGACTAAGGTTTGATACAGTCACATAGCTGGTTTCAGTATGCAGTGGATGATGTACGTTTTGCACACAAATATTTGTAGTTCAGAGACATTCTGCGAGAAATGAGGAATAATACTCACGGAATTTAATTTGGTGATATGTTAGACATTTGGAATTTAATGCAATGTTTTGCTGAATAACATGGATACATGTCATACTTTGGAGGAAAACAAATTACTAACAAACGGGTTTGTACTTGTCAACAGTATACAATTTATACGAGGAGGATTTTTTAAACATTTTATTCGAGGGAATGAGCAAAAGTCAGATTTACCATCTGCGCGGGAAAAGAAGCAACTTTTACATTCTATGTTTTGTTTCTTTATATATATAATAGAATTTCTCACATTGATTTAATTCACTTTACTCTCCATGTACAGATCACAAACAAAGCCTAGGGCTTACACTAAGCCGTGCAAACCTTGTACGGCCCAAAACAATGTTTTCCAGTAATAAGACTGAAAACACGGAGTTTCCACTCCATCGCCCTTTGTTTGAGTTGGAGTTAGCAGAAGACAAAAGAACCGCCAAAACATTTTAGGTGGCAAGACAAAAGGCTGATATTAATATGAGCGTTCGGGTTGGTATTGTATTGAAGTTAGAAAGTTCTTTTGAGTCACTTTGCGAGGTAACAACCTGTAATGTTTTAACTCTTTAGAGTGACAACACCAGTAATGGACAAGGCCCCAATAACACACAAAAACTCCTTTTTTAAAATGAAGGGTTAGTAATTTAATTTACAACAGTCAATTTATAACCATTATTATCTTTAAACACGAGTCGGGTTACCTCCGCGTGTGGTCAAGAGCTGCGGTTCGTTTTTGGATCCGTCCGAGGGGAAGAGACAGTTCTTGGTCCGGTACACCCTGGGCATATGTTAATGATTTCCTTTCAGATGCTGAGGGATATAATTATCACTTTCAACATGAAACTACCGTGAGACTTAATCATCATTACACATAACAGTCCGAAACATGTCGAGCATCACTCGACTTTTTATACGTGAGTTATCCGTTTATGTGTAATGATGATATCATTATCCGTTGGCTAAGAGCCCGACAGGGGAGGAGAGGGGTCTTTTGACCGTGTTCTATCGTACAACGTTGCCGACATTTTTGTAACGAGATTTTTGAATACTGTGTTTTTACTTTCACATTGGCGATTGATATTTCACAATGGCCATATTAAAAAAGAAGATCTTTAAGAATTAAGTACCGTTTACTGATGCCTGTCAGCTTTAAGTATCCAAGACTGGTGCCATTACCCTAATAGTCCTAATACAAGGGCTAAATTTGCTCAGTGGAGTACCAATGATTTTGTTTGGATCAAGTGAGATTTTGGGCGCATGTGTGTTGCTTTGTATCTCGTCGTTTCTCAGTGATCCATATGTGACACACGGACTTTCGGGAGTAAGTACGTCATGACACATATGCGGGATTTGAAATTTAGAGCTAGTTAGTCGTGACCTATATGTAGGCACTGGACTTTAAAGGTTCGCGGATTTCGTACATAATTTCTAACATAGAAAAAAAACAAAATGACGTTTCTATTTCACTCGATAGGTGGAATTAAATCGTCCAGTTAAATACAGCAGGGCTACTCCGAAATTATAAATTCAAAGTTGGTGTCATGCTCATCTTCTCACACTATAATGATCTTTAATAGGAGAGTAGAGAGTAGAGATCTTGAAAACTGTCAAGAAACGCAAGCTGCATAATGCGTAGTGATAAATACGACCTGCTTTAACTCATCATGCAGGGGAAAACCCAGGGAAAGCGACCACCCGGAAGAAGGCGTACTTTGTGGCTTAAGAATCTCCGGACATGGTTCAACCTTAGCACAAGCTCACTGTTCCGAGCTGTGTCGAAATTAAAGATAGCACTGATGATAGCCGACCTCCGGTAAAAGATGGCACCTCAGGAAGAAGAATAGGAGAGTGAAAAGGACGGTATGATAAGAACTTTGGATTTCGAATTTCAGAGTAGCCCCCCAGGTTTGTGGTAGGTCCACAATGTAGTCCAAGACCAAGTCACAACTAAGCATACCTGTTGGGGAAAATCTTCGATAGCAATGAGAGTAATGCAGACACTTACCTAGGCTTTCGGGAACGTTGCTCCTGGGGGCCCCCGGCGTTGTGTGTTCCACAGGCACTATATCTGGATTGGTAGACTATTTTGGTGCTAGAATTTTGATTCTTGAGATTTTGAATTTGGAATTTTGAGCGGAGCGGTCTGTGTCGCGACACACACTGGACGGCGGTTTTTATAAGTTGTGTTACTTGAACGTTGGCAGCACTGTCTTAGGGATGCTGCGTTTTGATACTCCTTTTTTTGAAAGCGTTTGGTTCGTACCTGCATTAAAGTTTGCTATCGACTTTGATCGATTAAAATTAATAGAAAAAGGGGGAAAACTATCTTGTGCTAGTTAGACAATAAATTTAAAGAAATACGGAACAATACCTTTCTAGAACTAACAAATTCTCTCAGTTCCGTGATTAATATTCAGTGAAATACTGTGTAGCACAAGTGGGGATTCTAGATACGAGACATTTAATTGTGTTTGCTAACAACATATTATATTGTTCAGTCTGTAAATGGCTTTGAGCTTGTGTAATGTTTAGATGCAGTAATTAATTAACTGTTACGCAGGCAGTACATCAAAGAAAGGGGGAAGTTCCGCTAATAGCGTCAACTCTAGCGATTATAGACGAGTGATTTAATATTGTTATACCTAATTTGTATTATGAACGCGTTATGAGGTAACTTTGACATAACTGGAGATAATTAAGTACTTAATTTGTATTAGTGTCATAGTATAATGTATAGCAAGCCAGCAACAGACGTCTGCCTCAGCGCAAAAAGCTGTTAATCGGCTAGAAATGAAATATTAAAAATGTGTCATGATTGTCGCAAAATAAGTGCTTATTAAAAATGGCTGTGTGAAGGACTATTTTAATGTCAATTTGTTTTTTTATCTATTGCAAGAATTAGATTTTGATTTTTCTTCCTTGCTGGTCTGGGAGCAAAGAAAAAATATAGAATTTACCAGTTGCTTATTTTCCCGCGCAGATGGTAAAAGCCCATCGCGGGAATGGGCGAAAATCATAGGAATCATGTTATAGGCGATGCGGCTAGCAACCTATCACTATTTTAATTCCATTTTTTGCCATCTATACGCCCACAATCTTGCTAATCGTGGCCTAGGTCTTGCCATCTTAGGCTCTGTCTACCTAAGGCATAAAGACATAAGTAAATAGATAAATGCTTTGTTGTACAAATATAAAGAAACAGATACAATTCACAAAAAAAACATTAATATATGCACAAACACACGACAAGACAACACAAGACGTGATTTGTGTATACATACATACACAAATCAGTGACTTTTGCAGAGGCGTTAATTATAATGACATCTTTAAATATTTCCAAGCTTACCGAATCACGTCCTTCAAATTTGGCTTGTCACAATGGTCCCTCCCACACGTAAAGTACACGTCGACAACAAGAAACTGTTGATTCTAACGCAATTACTTCCACTAATTGGAAACATGGGGCGAGTTTACAAAACATTATTCCCGTGACTAATTTCGTCGTAGCGAGGCGGGGCGGGAATTTGATTATTTCATATAACCAACGCGTTGGCTAAAGACCTACCTATAACCATTGTAGGGTTGTGCGGTAGCTATAGTACATACTAACTACCGTTAGGTTAGATCGGCATTGGAATAACAGCTGTCAGTGTCAGCAGGGCCTCTTAGACACTCATCATGAGATAGGCACTGGTCTCAACTGTCTATCTCGCCCGTTGTAAGTAAGTAAGTAAGTAAGTAAATGCTTTATTGTACAAATATAAAGAAACAGATACATACAATTCACAAAAAATTAAAAATAACATTTATATATACACAAAGGCGAACTTATCCATATAAGGGATCTATACCAGTTAACCTTTGAGTAGATGAGAGGAGCATTAAACGAGGAACCGACAAAGTGTAAGTTTAAAATTCCCGATAGTGAAAGCCACAATGGATCGTACATATCTAAATACAATGAACAAATCATAAAATAAACTACTAAATATCATTACACACATGTTTACATACAAAATACAATAAGAGTACACATATACAATATCTAAGGAGATGGTGTGAGTTTCTTCCATGCTGGTCTGGGAGCAAAGAAAAAACATAGAATGTACTAATTGCTTCTCTATCCGCGCAGATGGTAAAAGCTCATCGAGGGATCAGGCGAAAATCCTAGGAATCATGTTATAGTCGATGAGGCTAGCAACCCATCACTATTTTGATTCCATTTTCCACCTATACGCCCCACAATCTTGCTAAATTTGGTCTGTAGGTACCTGTTACCTTAGGAATCTGTCTACCCCGTAAGGAATAAAGACGTGATTTGTGTATGTGTGTGTATGTATGGTGTGAGCAATATCTTTCGTGATCGTTGTCGATATTCCTATTATAATTTCTATATCTACATGTTATGTGGGCAGCGTCGGATGTATCATAGCTGCCATAGTGACATAGTGCATCTTAAAGTTAATTCTCAATACTTCAGCTGGCGATAAATAAACCCTTTTGCAAACATGGGTATCCAAAACTTTCATACCACGAAAAACTGCAGCAGTTACCACAGCTAGAGAAGGCCATTTTATCTAAATAAAGGAGACGTCAATTGAAATTTCCTAAAAATCTAAATAAAACGAAAGTGTCCGTTTTATTTGTAAAGGAGTTTATAACTTAGGAATTTGATTTGATGATGATAAGAAACCTTAAGAAAGTTCAATCAAACTAAGTAACTCAACCGGCTGCAGCAGAAATAATAATTTCACAATGGCAATTAGTAATTCAGAAACTGGCAAAGGAAACTTACATACACATACATACATACATACATACCGTCACGCCTCTTTCCCACAGGGGTAGGCAGAGACTACTTTATTCCACTTGCTACGATCCTGACATATTTCTTTCGCTTCATCCACAGTCATCAGTCTCTTCATACATGCTCGTCGGTAACTTCAAGCAAGGTAGGAAACTTCGTTCCTATAAAAAAAGGAATTAATTTATTCTTTTTAATCCAATAAAACTGCTCCATTCATTGCTACAAGCATAATGCGTAGAATTCCTAATCAGCTTTGTTGATTGATATCATAGAAGAAGCTCTGCTACGCCGTAGCGGTACGTAGAGGCTACGTAGCATCGTAGCGCCCAATATAAGGAGCATCGTCGTTTCAAGTCATAATGACATTGCGATTTCGTCATTGTCCTCGACGTCACTGATGATCCGAAAAAAGGTTCAATGAACTTGAAATCTGGCCAAGTGCGAGTCGGACTCGTACTCGCAAGGTTCAGTACCAGCGCACTGAAAAAAAAAACCGTTTCTTGATATACACACATACATACATATTTATAATATATTGATTTTATCACGTGTTTATCCCTTACGGGGTAGACAGAGCCTACAGGCCACATTTAGTAAGATTGTGGGCGTATAGGTGGAAAATGGAATCAAAATAGTAATGGGTTGCTAACATCATCGCCTATAACATGATTCCTATTATAATCGCCCATTACCTCGATGGGCTTTTACCATCTGCGCGGGTAGAGAAGCAACTGGTACATTCTATGTTTTTTTTGCTCCCAGACCACCATGCCCTAACATAAGCCCTCACTTTATGTTCTATCATCTCAAACCTATATACGTCCAGGCTAGGCAGAGTTTGTGTGTGTGTGTGTGTGTTATGTCAGAAACGAGACATAAAAAGCAACACTCATAAATTTAGAGCGTCAGTAATTAAAACTTCCTCTTCCTAAAACGTTACAATTTATATTTCCGCACTGACTTTATTTACGATAACTTTCCCTGAGTGGGTAGTTAATGTGAAAACTGCCGGGTACCATCCAATCTCATACATATTCATTATAGCAATGTATTATTAAGGCGGCAAGTCGCTAACTTCAACAGCTACTTGCATTATGCCCGTGATTCACACAGATTACCGGTGTAAGATTTCATTATAACTTTGGAAAGGCGAAATCAAAGCATTTTATGCTAATGCCATTGAGAGAACTTAAACGTACTAAGTCTGAGAGAATTCATGATTCATGATTTTTGATAGTACCTATCATATGAAAAATAGCGCCTTCTCTCGTCCCTGGTGAGCAGTAGATGTTCCACGGGAGTTTGTAATTGTGTCGTACAGACACATCATTCAAACAGATGACGCTTAGAAAAAACGTCTTTGTCCCTTACGGGGTTTACAGAGCCTTTTTTTTTTAACGGAGAGGAAATCTTTATGGATGCCCTAGGCACGGGGATGCCTAGGGTTATGTGGGACTCCCCCCCGAAGGGGTATACCCGAACTAAAAACTCTCCGGCGTTGCCTCATTCCGGTGTGATGGGGACGCAGTGGGATGCCACTAGGGTTTCAACCACAAACGCCCCACGGGGTTTACAGAGCCTAAGGTAACAAGACCTGAAAGCCACGTTTAGCATGATTATGGCCGTATGATGGGTTGCTAGCCGCATCGCCTATAACATGAATCCTAAGATTTCGCCCCTTCCCTTGATATGTGTATATGTAGTGACTATTGCTAATTAACATACATCAAGACAAGACAAGATATCTTATCTTTTAAACGACATCTACACAATGTCTAATGTGTACTTGCTTAATGTACCAATGTCCAATTACACCGTCATGACAGCTGCGCAATTTACGGCGGTGCTATAGGCACAGTGTGACGGTCGGCCATTGTTGGCCTGAGAATTGATGTGTTACACCGTCATTTATTTACGTCACGGTATTTGAATAACGATGCGGATATTGTGTAATTCTTGAAAACGCCAAGGAATTACAACGAATGATTGTTGCATTGGTTTAGGAGTGAAACTGTTCTTAAAGTTTTACTCTGCATATTTTGTACACCTACGAAAAATCGAGGGAATGGCTGAAAATCATAGAAATCATGTGATATGCGATGAGACTAGCAACCCTATTTTGATTCTATTTTCCACCTACATGCCCCACAATCTTACTAAATGGGGCCTGTAGGCTCTGTCTACCCCGTAAGGGATAAAGACGTGATTTGTGTATGTATGTACGAAAAAACAACTCATTAAACAGTCGTTTTTTAACGGAACGCTTATTCTTAACGTATTCATTCGCAATAATGTTACAACAATCGTGAAATATAAAAGATAAGCCCATAAAATCACGACAATTCTAGTAACTATCAGAATACGAGGTCTTGTTTATGGAATGGCTCCATATTTCCTAACATTAGAGTATCCATTACGTGCCGACTTTATGTAGCAGATAATAAGTTCCATCGGCCCCGATAGAGTCCCGCAGGAAACCATACTTTTAATCAAAACACTAGGCAATCTCCACAACTATCAATCTTCTCAAACAAAAGACACAACAAAGCGAAAGGATCGCCCATAACAAGATAAACCGAGAAAGGAATCTGACCACCGCGAATCATCCTCTGGGATCTTAGAATACTTACGCAAATGGAGCTGTCATGAGCACTAATTTTTATCAGAATATAACAAAAGCGAGGCTCTAATTTCATCTAAATTTCTTTGTCTTTCATCTAAACACTGACAACTTCAACAATAGTGGTTCTGTTTCGAAAGTGTTTATTTCTGTGAAAAAGTGCAGTAGTTCAATAAATTTAAATGCAAAAACCAATTCACATTCGAAAAAGTTAATGCATACTTACGACCATTGACACAGTGTCATTATTCATAGAAAACTGTGCTGTAGTTTTAAGCTTGATAGAGATGTATTATTTAGAACTCTAGTGGGGCACAATTCATAAAAGTTATGAATTAAATCGTCGTACTTTGTCTTTCTAGAACGGTCAGTAGGTCTGACTATGTACATTACTAGGTCGTCACCGCTGGTCCTATACTTTTAAAGAGGGGTGTGTCATAGACCTCTCCAGTTGGTTTAATGCTTTAAGTTTGGATACAATCTACCTCTGTTTGTTTTGCTAGTGTAAGCATTTTTCGCAAAGGCTTTTTCCTTTATGGAAAAAGGTACGAGTTAGCTCACGAATTTTGCTGATTTGTTTATTTTTAAAATTAACATTTTCGTGAAACAAGCGACATGAGAATAAACGAGAGAGATTGTGGAAGGGAAACAGATTGTTAAAAATATACAGTACGATTGAGTTGATTTTTTATATTGCTTTTTCTTTCTGTCAGACGTTATCTCTTAGATTCTCCTACATTCATCTTTTGTTTAAAAGGTTCTGTAAAAAAAGGATCCAAATAGATCCCTAATGCTCTCGCTCATCCCATGATCTGTTTGTATGTCTCTCTATCACAAGGTCGTTTCTTTTAAACCGCTATAAGTAGACACAAAATTTTCAAAAAATGGCCGCTATAATAACAACTATGTAATAATTAAAAAATGTTGCGTGTAAGAATCATGTTTATTTGACGATTTTCTAAATTACAATTGACGTTCTTGCTGCATAACATGTGATGTATTTCGATATCCCATGACTTGCCTTTGCACTAAAATCTTATAATGATTACTCATGTCATATCGATCATCCTGCTAACATGACTGAACCACCGTACCATCCATTAACCAAGTCTATAGACTCTGTTATCAAGGGCTGAATTTCTTATTGAAAGGTACCGAAAGCTAAACAGCTCAATTATTTTAATAAAGAATACAAAAAACGTCTACATTAAGAAAAAATTCAAGGTAAGCTATAGTTGGCGATCACTGTTAGGCCACCTCGGTAGTTAGTGCAATTTGCAAGTTTTGCAACATACACATGACTGTGTTGCAAAACTTGAACGAAAATAAAATAAACGGACTTATTTATACACACTCACAACACGTGTCGAAAAAGGTGCGTCTTGCTGTTCACAGAGGGGTGCTTGTTCCAACATTAATGTACGGTAGCGAAACTTGGGTATGGCAAAAGAAGCATGAAAGTAGAATAAATGCAGTAGAAATGAGAGCGTTAAGAAGTATGGAAGGTGTATCACTGAAAGATAGAATAAGGAATAGTGTGATAAGGGAACGTGCTGGTGTGAAAGAGGATAATAGTGATTAGGATAGAAAAAAGTATGCTTAGTTGGTTTGGTCACGTAGAGCAGATGGATGAAAGTAGACTAACTAAACAGATCTATATGGGGAGTGTGAATAGTTGCGTTAGGAAGGGAAGGCCAAGACGGACGTTCCGAGACCAAATAGGAGATGTTTTGGAAAAAGGTCAGGTCAGAAGTACCCGAAACCGACGAGCATGTGAGATTGATGAATGTGGATGAAGCGAAAGAAGCATGTCAGGATCGTAGCAAGTGGAACATATTAGTCTCTGCCTACTCCTGTGGGAATGAGGCGTGACGGTATGTATGTATGTATGTACAACATGTACCTAAGTAGAAAGATACGAGAGATCACCAGGTACTTAGCGAATGTATTGCAATTATTTTCAACGCCGACATAATCTATTTGCCCCGAAGTGATTTCACTCTGGCCATTCAATGTGGTAACCTCTCTGAGCACTTAAGCACGTAATGTAATCTATCGATCTGACACCTAATCCTATTACGATTAACTTAATGCACGATTTTCTACACATTTCGGCATGAATGGGCACCGTTATAGAATTAACCGTTGGATATGAACTGAAATGCGGGGTGGAAACGCATTGAAACGCAAAATACGTTTATCGATATTTCATTGGTTTGCTCTATATTGTAAATTACATTGTAAAATTGGGCAAATTACGGCAGTTACAATAACTGGTATTTTATACAGCACAACTAGCTTCTGCCCGCGACTTCGTCTGCGTAGAATTATACATAAAAACCTTCCTCTTGAATCACTCTGTCTATTAAAAAAAACCGCATTAAAATCCGTTGTGTAGTTTTGAAGATATAAACATACATAGGGACATAGGGACAGGAGAAAGCGACTTTGTTTTATACTATGTAGTGATAGTGATGATACGCTTTAACAGTATACAAGGTATTATGAAACTGATTTGGAATATTTTAGTAGGCGGTTAAGAAAGTCTGACTAAACATCCCAGTTAATAAGTTGACTGGGTTTATTCCATAAATAAAAAACTTTGGCGAGATATTTGTGCAAATATTGGTAATAATTAACGTTATAAAAAAGGGATGCCCCACATCACCGTATTATAAATTCTGAACCATTTGCTGAAACGTATTGATTCAATATAGTAACACCATGTATAAGCAACGAGTGTTTTTTAGCGAATAGGGCGAAAATGTTAGGAATCATGTTATAGGCGATGCGACTAGCAACCCATCACTATTATGATTCCCCTTTCCATCTATATGCCCACAATTATGCTAACAGTGGCCTGTAGTTCTGGTTCTAGGCTCGGTCTACCTCGTAAGGGATATAGCCGTTATGTGTATGTGTGTATCTTAAAGCTCTTGGAATCTGCAACAAAATATAGGATGTCAACATGCTATACAATGCCTGCTTGGTTACAGAAAATTTAGGCTTCTAGTTTTATCCACAACGATGTTAAAGGGGGGTCGAAAATGGCCTGAACTGCTTCGAGAAAAGGATGGTACGGCCGTGCCGCTTTTTTTGCTCGACTTGGCGGGGGCACTGCCGTGCCGCCAGATTTTAACAATCCGCTTCAAAATTCGGTAATTCGAAATATCCAGCTGAAGGGACCATATCAATGAATCCGCGCACCCTTCTAACCTTTCTCTCGCCACTCAAATCTAAAACAAATTAAACCACGCAATTATCCCCTGATTACCCTTTTAGACCCATTAGGGGCAATCTGGGACAATGGATCAAGTTTTTAAAAAGGTGGATGACGTCACGTACTGCCGTGACGATTATTCACGCCCCGCCCGCTGGGGTGGTCGACGACACGGAAATTATGACGTCATTAATTCAGACGGGCTTGTGTAGGGATTTTCAGAAAAATACGGCTTAGCCCCTTGTTTTTTTACCGGACTAGTGCATTCGTGGAATTACCCGGGCTGTTACACTTATGAAGTGAGTCTCTTCCCGTTACTACCGCTAAAGGTGAAGGTGCCATCACTGGAGTCACCAACAGAATTTAGGCCGTTCACAAATTATCTTACTAGGCGAATTGTTGGTAGGCCTCCCACAAGAACAGACGATAATAAGTACGAAGTAAGTAAGGACGAAGTAGGTAGCATAAAACCGATCGTCTTGATTCGAAGATCCTTGGGGAAGGCTTATGTCCAGCAGTGGACGTCTCTCGCCTGATATAATGATGATCATTATCTTAACTAACCCATATAAGTATTTGAGACTTTTTTGAAAATTGCGTAATTCTTGCGGCATAGCGACAAATAAATTCTATGCAGACGAAATTGCAGGCAACAGCCTGGTAATTAATAAATTTAGCGAAAGTGGAGACTTGACTTATGAAGCAACCGTCAGGTGGACTTGATGATCGTTGTCCCGATAGTCGTCTCAGCGAGTCTATAGGAAAAATGACTCCGAAGGCAAAATGCACAGCGTTTTGAGTCGTGTCTGTAAATGGGATTCTACGCAAATGATGTCACGAGCAAATGTTAGTAAGTAATAATATGTTAGCAGTCTTAGTCGGTTTATCAATTTTGATCCTTACGGTGTCTAGTGCATCGTTTGTATGGCCATTAATCTAGATGACCTATCATCACGCTTTAGTACAGTCCCAGGGGATTACATAGCATACCTAGGACATAATTGATGGTCACATCTTAGTGTATCTAGAGATACTTTGTTCCTCGTTTCTTGAAACTGTTATACTTGCGATACAACTAAGACGGTATAGTTGCTTTGAACTTAACTTTGCAATGCTTCTTTTCTGAGGTGATTGGTACACGTACAGCACACATCGACGTATTACGCACATTGATGACATAATTGATTACGTTCTATTCGTGATCCATATCCAAACATTAGAGGTTGCAATGTTGCGGAGTGCAAGATAGCCGGGAAAATTGAGATACAAGAGACATTTCATCTTAGCCCTCTAGATGTTAAGGTTGTTGGGCAATGGTGATTATCTACATCAAGCGGCTCGTTTGCTCGTTTGCAAAAAAAATCGTCTTTTCACAACGAAATCATTACAAAAATGTTTCACGTAACTTTGTCACCTTTGTGGAAGCATGCTTTTATTAATACTTTTTTGTGTTTTTCGTCATAAACTTCATTTTGCACTAGCTAATTGATCTACAGACTTAAAATGCCTAAATTTCTGATGCTGTGGATTCAAGGTTTTTGAGCAATTCACTTGGGAAGAGTCGTATTGGAAACGAATTAGCGCGCAAGCTAGTTAAAACGCCTGTTAAAACCAGATCAATCAAAGTCAACGGCCAGAAAAATAATCTTTATTACTTTAATCGTAGTGTCACTAGGTTAAAAATAATGAACAACAGATGGCGTTGGCGCTTGTGCAGGAAAAATAAAAGTAGGTCGGTCCCATACAGGCGACTAGTGCCGTTTTTGCATAGCCATCTATGTCTCTACTATACTCGTGAACTAACACAAACCACACCGGTAGCCTTGTCATCCCACATCTAGTGCAGTATGTTACGAAGCTAATGCTCTGTTAAGTATTGCCGATCTGTAAGCCCAACCTGGTTGCCATGGCAACTGGAACTAATTGCCTATCGATCCTGTGGTGATGGATGCGCCCGGAAAACGTCTTTTGTTAGCGTTCATCTCATTTTTGTTGAAAGGAGGTATACGTAGTTTAGATAAGACTTCTTAACGTTTAAGTGTTATGTACGCTTAGATATTTAAAATCATTAATAGATAGAGTGGCAAGAAGAAGGTTTATTCTCATAGTTTAATACCGTGCGAAGCTGGGGTGAGTGAGGATAACATTAGCAATAATAACTAAAAACAGATTTTTTTACGTCTGTCTGCCTGTATCAATAACCAACATAAAATAACCTCACATTTCATACATTTTGAATAAGGGCAGGGCTCTGCTAACACTGGATTTTATAATTATTTGTCGAATCTGTACGGAACCCTCAGTGCGCGAGTCCGACTCGCAATCGTCCGGTTTTATTCTTAATTTAAACTGATTTAAAGGAAAGTAAGATATTTTTGTTAAAAATGACCCTAATGAGTTACCTATGTAAAAATAGTTTTAAAATACATAAATACCGTCACGCCTTTTTCCCAACGGGGTAGGCAGAAACTACTTCGTTTCACTTGCCACGATCCTGACATACTTCTTTCATTTCATCTACATTCAAGAATCTCTTCATACATCGTCGGTTTCGGGTACTCCTGACCTGACCTTATTCCAAAACGTCACCTATTTGGCCTCGGAACGTCCGTCTAGGCCTTCCCGTCCCAACGCAACCATTCACGCTCCCCAGATAGATCTGTTTAGTTAGTCTACTAAACACATCTGTCAGTATAGTTTTAACGTTTATGCAAATTCAGTTTGTGTATATTTCATGCTAAAGTAACATGTAACTCTGATGCGAGCAAGAGAATGCTTTTAAGCTCATATCGTATTAATGATCAACTCTAAACTATAGTCAGGTAAGCGAACTCAAAGTTAACAAGTTCACTTTGTCTTGTATAAGAAGAAGTTATAAAGTAAACATCGGTAATTATTAACAAGAACTTAAACCGTTGACTGAAGATTAAAAGTCGGGCAACATTTTTTTGACGTGACAACGTCTTATAAATTGGTTTGCCGGGTGACACTTCAAGAAACTGCGTTACGCTCCGCTCACGTTATGCGCTCACAATGAAAGTCGTTGTCACGTAAAACTTTCGCCCGTATACCGACTTTACAGGCAACCATTTTTTTTTGTCTGCGAACACGTTATTCGTAACCACGCGCGACGTTCTAAAAATCGAAACTTTAAAATTTAGCTTGACTTATAATATAATAATATAGCCCCTTTTATTCCGTTTCCTTTGTGCAGTCTTTTTTTTTTGTTATAAATTATCGCGTAATTCGGCGTGCCTCATGGCATAGCCCACTTCATTTATTGGAGGCAATGGGCTATAGTTCCCACGCGGGCCCTGTGCGGATTGGGAACTTCACACACACCATTGAACTGCTTCGCAGAATTCGAACCCACGGCCCTCTGCTCGAGAGGCCACAGGTCAAACCACTAGGCTACCACGGTTTTTTTAGTTTGACTTAAATTATTATTATATTGTCCATAATACCTAGAATTAACACTATTAGTAGTCAAACCCTCGTCACGCCTAGTTTGTTGATCGGTCCGACACTTCCAAATTATTATTGTTACCAGGAATTGGGGCGTTATTATGTAATTTGTTTTTTTTATGTAGGTACTTTCTATATTCAATGAAGTGGTTTGTTTTTAAAGTTTTAGTCTATTTTACAATCACGCTAAACGTGGCCTTTAGGTATTGTTATCTTAGGCTCTGTCTAAGGGTTTATCTTATTTGACGTGATTTATGTAGGTATTATAAATAGTAAAAGTAAAAGTACGCCAATATAACCTCACGTAACGGAAGAAAAACGAGTCTTAGTTTGAAATTAATAAATAAGTAATAACATACGCAGAATGTAACAAAAAAGTTAATTTACACGGGCAGTCTTGCGCGTGTGGTAGTGGAGCACGCAAAATAATTTTGTTCGTGGATTTTAAATTGTTTTCTGTTTATTTGTGATCGAGCCAAAATTAATGATTTATCTAAAAGTGTGTTAGTTGAGTCGGAATTCTAATACCAACTATTCTACTTTCAAAAGTTAAGCAAAATATTATAATTAGGTACTTTATTTATAACTAAATCAACGAAACACCCTGAAATACATAACAAAATGTAAGCTCAAGGAACATAATTAAGACCTAATACAACATTAACTTATTTTTAACCTAAAGAAATAGCCAAACATTGCCAAAATTATGTTTTACCTCGCGTTGTAACGTTAATAGAAAACATCACCATAAATCGTTACACATTACCTGTCATCAAATCCATTAGCTTCTTGTTCTAGTTCCGTAAGAGATGTTTTCCCGGCGAATAGAGAAATCAAATTAGCCTTTTTGCAGAAAGGGTGAAGAACTTATTTTGGCGTATAAACGATGTCGTCATGGCGTATAATTTATCATGTCCTCCCGCCAGAAACAAACTATCGGGTAAGCCTTTTCTAGAGCTGTCATTTGTCTAGAAAATTGTGGAGCGAACAATTTCTTATAAAAATTGAAGTGTCACGATTTTTACACAGTTCATTTATTCTTGGTCGTTGGAAGTGAAATTTAGTTATCTTAGAAGGATTTTGCAAAATAATGTAAGTAACAAATGAAATCTGTCACATCTATGCAAGCGCGTTCTTTATGTCTAGTAGTTAAATAAATTAAGCAAAATAATAAAATAACCCCCATCCTAGGCTCTGTCTATTCCGTAAGAGATTTAGACGTGATTACACGTATGTATGTATGCACAATAATTGCTTTGCTAACTATACATACCTACATACACAAATCACGTCTTTATCCCTTACGGGGTAGAAAGAGCTTAAGGTAACAAGACCACGTTTAGCAAGAGTGTGAGCGTATAAGTGGAAAATGGAATCAAAATAGTGATGGGTTGCTAACCGCATCGCCTATAACATGATTCCTATGATTTTCGCCCATTCCCTCGATGGACTTTTTCCATCTGCGCGGGAAGAGAAGCAACTCGTACGTTCTATGTTTTTTCTTCGCTCCCAGATCAGCATGGAAGTATTGCTAACAATATGAATGCGAAAAGAAACTTACTAGGCAGGTACGCTTAAAATCATGTTCTTGATATTAACGAAATTTTATGTCTCATAAAGGTGGCTTATTTGAATACTTTTTGTAAAATAAATTAACCAGAAAGCTTGCCATAAAAGTACTTAAAAAACAGTCGTCAGAACTGCCATAAAAATGAAAAGTTGTTACCGAGATAAAGCAAACCATTAATTGGAATTAGGAATCAGAGCGAATGTATTCTTCGTTAGTCTATTAATCACTCATTTTCAGTCCCTCGACGTTGAACGTTAAAATTTTATTCGCATAATTAAAAGCTCGAGAAATCGGAATTCAAAAAAGAAGTTTATCTGTAAAAAGGTAAGAGTGTAATAAAAACTGGCCAAGTTCGTACACGAAAGGTTCCGCGCCACAGTAGCACCAAAAAAAACTTGTTCCTAAATTATGAGGACCCTCTTTACTTTAAAATAACTGTCGAAACGGCCATAGCAATTCGCATTTTGTAAAATTTCAAAACTAACGGACAGACAGACAGTCCTCATGGGTACAGAATCCAAAACAGTAAGATCCTTCCCTAAACTTTCTTCTGACAAGAAAAAGCAAAGGTTTCTCATTTTGCGAAACAAATCTCTAAAGATTCCTAATTGCATAATTTCGCTTAATTGGTAAATTTCATGAATTTTATTTCATTACCTTAACGTAATTAAATATCGAGTTCCTTTGTTCCCGGTTGGTTGACGGTTTTCGCTAATTGTTAATTCATTATGCAAGATAATGTTGCCGTAATATCACTTTTTGTCATCCCATCCTAATATACACATTTTAGAGACGTGCAAAAATTACATACATATTTCATTTCATTACATTGCGGGTTGTCCAGGTAAACCGGATTCAACCGATCTGTCAAACTTCGCAATGTATCTATATTTGTACAATTCTGGAGCTTAGATTGGCAAGAATTATCTGTAGGTCGGGTTGCTTGCGGTGCTATGTCGACGACTTAATACTCGTTCAGATGACTGCTCTTTGAAATGAAACTTACATAATTTGAGAGGTTTTCTGTCCTAATCCTTTCGGCAACGCATCTGGAATCCGAATTCATTCAGATAGCATTATGAATACCAGATTGCCAATACAAACATTAACACGGTTGTTTCTCCAGACACCTAATTAACAAATACATTTTAGTGCCCAAACGAAACACGATTTTATGTCCTACCAAAATTCGCCCTGTTTTATGCCTTCGTCTTTCATTTTACGAGTCCCTAGGTAATCTAGACCTGAAATGAGTTATTTTTAATTAAGTTCGACTACTGAAAGTAATCCTGTAAAATGTATTCTGAATACCACTAATATTTTAAAACAGCTATTACGACCTAAACAAACAATACGGTTGTTTAAATAGGTATTAACTAGCTTTGTTGGTTGAATTACATGAATTTCGCTGATATCCGAATATTCTAATATCGGTTTGACCTAAATCGAATTGCGGCGTATCTATTTGTATTGGGTATGTGCGGAAATAGTGCCCTGTTGTGTTGCTCCAGTTTGCTAGTGTAAATTGTCATAGAGTGACCGAATCAATTGCCACTGTATTAACTACATAAAAGAAAAAACAGAAAAACTCCATCCATCCAGTAGTTTGCGGAACTATCCTACTTCAATCACTATCACTACATAGTATAAAATAAAGTAGCTTTTTCTGTCCCCGTGTCCCTATGTATGCTTATATCTTCAAAACCACACAACGGATTTTGATGCGGTTTTTTATAATAGATAGAGTGATTCAAGAGGAAGGTTTATATGTATAATACATGCATAATATACCGTGCGAAGCCGGATCGGGTCGCTAGTAATACATAAAAGAAAAGAAAGAAAAACTCCATCCATCCAGTTTACGGAACTATAGTCTAAAAGTCGTTTTGATATCAAACTCAATATTTTAGTTGTTATTTGACGCGTTTCAATAACAGCTTAGTAATCACCATCATGCTTCGTTAACTGTTATGACATGGCTATTCGTTAACTTATAAAAACTAACAAATCACTAATGTAAAGGAAGATCACTTATCTGTCTTTATCCAAAGTTGGAAATCGGTTGGCAACGGCAAATGCCAACAGCGATCAATTAGCAGTATATTCATCATTACAATATACCTAATAAAATAACGAAAAAGCTGAAGATATTATGAGAAAAACCTTACGTAAAACCGCAGTGATTCATCTTGCCTGAACCGTATATAAACTTCTGATTGGTCGGAATGATAATACCTAAGCTATGTCAGGATTTTTTTTGCATTGTGAATGTACCGTAGGCTTTAGGTGATCTAAATGCTAATAGGTAATATAACAGCGGAATTGGTTACCTATATAGCGATATAAGCACTACATTATCTGGGTTAGGTCACATTGAACTTTGAGGTTCCAATTTAACTAATGGTGCTCAATAAAGTTTAATTAATAGGTTACAGGAAACTAGCTGATAAATTGTTGTAAATGACATTCGCATTCGGTATTCACAGGACAAAGATGGGTCTGTATCGGTGGTCGAATAATTCTTAGTCTAATGTGATGTTTACTCGAATATGAACACCGATGTAAATACAATTTCTAAACGACAGAAAATTAGAACACAGAAAAATCTGAAAAGTAAAGCTGCGGCAGTTAACCTATGACCTGAGGTGGTGTAGGGGTAGCAAGCGTTGCGGAATGACGAGGATCCGAGTACGATTCCCGGCCACAACTTAACTTTTCGGATTTTTCTATGTGTTCTAATTTTCAATGTCGTTTAGAAATTTAATTTCTAACGCTAAAACCGTAAAAGTAAACATAAAAAATCAAGAAGTTATAAATACTTGATTCATGTAAATGTCCTCTCGTCACCAATGTAAATGTTTTCAGAATGTCTAGACTGTGGTTGACATTTTGTTTCTATACTTGGTCGGAGTGTCCGGCGTCAAAAGAAAGCCTTAATTTTGAATCAAAAATTACGGGTGAAAAACTTTTAGGATTGTGCAATTAAAGTAACTCACCCAACTGCTGCAATATTTCGGAGTAATTCTAACATACTTTTTACATTTTAACACTGGACACCCACCTACCGCTTCTATATAATTCCAGGCAAGTCTCCATGCAAAATTTCCTATATTGCATACATTATGAGCCAAAATTTTTGCGGCTGAGCATACATCAAGTCAGACGCAACATTTCAACCGGGTTGCAAAATAATTGCTTCTAGTTCATAAAAAGGATTTTGTAATGAGAAACCTTCACTGATATTCGCCTATCACCCGCGCCATGTTCAAGAAAATCCTTCAACTTCAACAGTTACATCACCAATGCAAATTATCTGTTTATTCTCGAGCGTTTTACATTTCCATCGCCTCCCTTTGACCGTTCGTGTGGGAGAAGTTCATTAGTTTGCTGTTGGAACGAGCGTTAAGTCCGACAGCTGTTTTGTTGTAATAGTCATGTTGTAAAAATAATTTTCGTAAGAAATTTCGCTACTACAAGTACTACATTTCCGTAATTGTAGCTTTAAATTTTGATAAAATTGATGTGATAACTAAAGTTACTACAAATCGTGAAGCATCAATAATGCGTTGGTTTATGAATGACGTAAGAAGTTTTATACGATCCAAGTAGTTCCATAAACATTGTTTGCCACTGAATATAAACCAGAGCAAATTGTGACCTCTCGTGAAAAATAACCAGGCACAAACACTCCATCAAATCGTGATGGAGTATATGGGAAAGTATGTATAGCAAGCCAGCAGAGTTACTTCTCTTCCCGCGCAGATGGTGGAAGCCCATCGAGGGAATGGGCGAAAATCTTCGGAATCATGTTATAGGTGACGTGGTAACCCGTCACTATTTTGATTCCCCTTTCTACCTATACAACCGCACCACAACCATGCTAAACGTGGCCTTTAGGTCTTGTTACCTTAGGCTGTCTACCCCGTAAGGGATAAAGACGTGATTTATGTGTCGGCGTGTGTGTGTGTGTGTGTTCTAACCCAAGAGACAGTTGCGCGGAGCAAAGATCTAGTGCTCGAACCACATCGCTTTTTTGTTCTGCTGCTCTTAATTTTATTTTATTCAAGTATTTTAAGTTCCTTTACAGTGATTAGCACATCCATTTCTGGGGAAACTATATTTTAGTAAGAGATCTCGAAAATGTTCTAAAGATTACGAAACAATTTTGCTGCAATGGCCTTTTTTGGCGCGAAAATCGACTGTGTCATCACTGGGAAAAATATTTTTTCCAATTTTTACTATCTCTAATTCAACTAAGCAAAGAAATGAAATGGAACAAAAGTATGACCGTATCGAAACAAAAGTATGACCGTATCGGATGAAAGAAACAACAATTAATGTGGTTGAAGCGAAGCAGGACAAACTCAAAAGCACCTCTATATTTCAATTTTATCAAAAAGTTTCGGCTCGTAATGCCAAGCGACAAAGCGTATTGTTATTAAAACAAAGTAATGTGCAAAGAATTTCTAAGTTATGAAGATGCTGATATATTCCTAGGCCTGGAGTCGTATAATATGCGTATAACTGGACCGGCTCTCATCGCGTGAGGCTTTCTCTTTATGGAGGCTGTATATCACGGGAAATGACTTCTCATATCTGCGCCTGGTGTTTTAATGCTTTTCTTTGCTATTACATAGATAAGGAATGTACTTGAACGGCTTAACGATTGTGTAGTAAAAAATATGAAATGATAATTTTGCGAGCGCGTTATGAATTTTTAACATTGTATAGATATTATACGGACTGTTTAGCTTAAGAGCACATTGATACAGCCATCATACCAAGTGTACGTATCACCGACCTCATTGTTTGTAGCATAAAGGCGTATAGATGTGTTTGACGTCTTGGTAACGTATATATATTTATGCCCTTGACTGTACTAATCAAAGTTTTAAGTGATGCTACTCAAACTCCTATTTTAAAGATCAGTTCTTGTAATCCTTAATACCCAGAACGTGGACTTCTCTAAAACGGCTGGCGATGGAAGGGAAATTTGAGGATCAAAGATCTCAACGGCGATCCCTGATTGAGCACTGGCCTCATAAAATCTATGACGCACTCCAGCATACTCTCTCTTTCTGTCTACTCATTGAGCTGTATGTCGACATCGCGAGCGTGGTACTGGTGGAATTAACCGAAACAAGTCCACGACAAAGAAAAGCTGAAATCTTTTTCTGTTCATTCATTTACGACAACCACAGCATCTAATCAAACTCACCCTTTGGCTTAATCTTTCTCGTCCTAAAACCCCAAGATAGTTTTACGAGCCGTACCGCAATAAAAGTGTAGCAAAACAAAACAAAACACTACAATTTGTCCGTTTACAAATTGAAAGGGATTAACACTCGGACTTTGCAGTAAGTTACATGGTAGGGTTTAAGTTGCTTGTATGCGGGTAAATTGTATTTTGTTGCTGAACTAAGCAAAGCTTCGCGGCGAGACGGAGTCGTAAATATGTTTTAAACCTCTTTTAGTTCAAAGCGTGTTTTACTAAGTTTACAACAAATGCGATAAGCCAAATCCCGCAGCCAAGTAAAGGTCTTGTAAAGTTGAAGACGATTTGCTACGGGCTAAGATCTAATAAAAAGGTTGCGCTTCGCCATGTGCGTACAGTTGCATGCACTCAAGATAGGCACACCCGCACGAGTCGAGGCGTAGTTTCACTCGACCTCGCTGTGTTGTTCACAGAATCTTGTTTCTACTTTTTTATTTGGCTGTAAAAATAATTCTAAGCTGGCGCGGTATCCTAGAGATCTGGAAGTGGCTGAGTCAAATCTTGTGACTTAATATTACGACTTTTATTCACTTTCAATTAATAAGATTGACACGTACATACATACATATATCACGTCTTTATCCCTTACGGGGTAGACAGCCTAAGGCAACAAAACCTTAAGGCCACGTTTAGCATGATTGTGGGCGTATAGGTGGAAATGTGAATCAAAATAGTGATGGATTGCTAGCCGCATCGCCTATAACATGATTCCTAAGATTGTCGTCCATTCTCTCGATGGGCTTTTACCATGTGCGCGGGAAGAGAAGCAACTGGCACATTGTATGTTTTTTCTTTACTCCCAGAACAGCATGGAAGAAAATTCGTTACATTTACAGAGATTCGGTAACAATGCAATAATCAATTATGGTAGAATAAGAATAAGAAAACATTATTAGCTGATGCAGAAACACAAACAGAACATTATACATGTGGATACTTATTCCAACCAGCCAAATGGCTGCCACTCAGCTATGGTAGGGGTGATGAACATTTTTTTTTTATTTTGCTACCGACCTCGCGTGCCTCATTTCGTCCGCTTCGCTTGTTACCTACGTCATATAATAATATGTTAAACAACAGCCAAACTAAAACTACAAAGTTACCCGAACCTTAGGGTAACCTCCGAGATTCCACTCCTGTTTTATTCCTTACGGTTTACGGCTAAAGTTATATCGTGTCCGGTTCTTCCCAAACATTTTGTTTTTGTTTATGTTTCAGCCGTGACACTGGCTCGGATGGCTAAGTTTCACTAAGTTGCGATTGCTTTTATCTGAATCTTTGTAACTTGTTTTTCTAAGTACCTGCGTATTAGTTTTTGGGAGGGCTTTGTTATTATTGCAAAGGGCTTATCCTTATTGCGAGGGTTTATATTGTATTAGGGCTACCGGGACTCAATCAAGCAGAGCAATATTGTTTAAATTATCTCGACGTTCTGCTTGTACTGCAACAGCCGTGGTTAGGGAGTACACTGAAGTTGACATTGTTCATTTCGTGCTATGGACACAATATTATGCCGTTTAACATTTTGGCTTAAAACTCAACATTACTGTTTTGATTCCATTTTCCATGGTACGCCCACAATCTTGCTTAGCGTGGCCTGTGGGTCTTTTAGGCTAAAGACGGGATTTGTGTATGTGTATGAATGTGTATGTAAATCATTTATCTTGACTATTTGAAACACTTTAACGACTAAGTGTAGGAAAAACATAGAATGTACCAGTTGCTTCTCCTCCCGCGCAGATGGTAAAAGCCCATCGAGGAAATGGGCATAGGAATCATTTAGGCGATGCGGCTAGCTACCCATCACTATTTTGATTTCTTTCCACCTATACGCCCACAATCATGCTAAGCGTGCCTTTGGGTCTTGTCACCTTAGGCTCTGTCTACCCCGTAAGGGAGAAAGACGTGATTTATGTATGTATATGTAATATGTAGGAAGTTAAAATTTGGACTTTAGATTTGTCTGGAAAGACGAATCTTAAGAAATTCCCAAGGGTTGAATACAAATTTGATTACCGTTTGTCCTAAATAACATTTATTTAAGCTTCCTAAGAGGCAATTATGGCAGCTGTATTAAAGCTAAAGAAGTTTCCCGCAAACATATTTATAAGAAACAATTTAAAGAAGAATCCAATTTTGCTCTTACAATTTAGATCCTTTAATTCTTTTTACGTGTTTTTCCGACTTGATTGAAATGAAACGATGCGGTAAACATTGAGGTTTAGTTCTGCACGTGAGCAGACTGTGCAACTCCAGCCTTGATTGGACTGGTATCACAACACTAGCTTACAAGGGATTGAGGAACTTTCCACTTTAGTGAAGTCTAGAATGACGCGTCACTTTTCTACCCAATTAGTCAGCGATTAGAAAAGAGATTTGATATGACAATGTGACGTCATTTGTCATAACGCCCATATAAAGTCCATATTAAAATTCCGTTTTTATAGAAAGAGATAGAGACAAATCTTTCATCTATACTAATATTATAAAGAGGAAAAATTTGATTGTTTGTTTGTTTGAATTGAATAGGCTCCGAAACTACTGGACGGATTTCAAAAATTCTTTTGCCGTTAGAAATTTACATTATCACTGAGTGACATAGGCTACTAATTACCGCGGGAAAATACCTTTCCCTACGGGAAAATTAATTTATCGCGGGCGAAGCTGCGGACGGAAGGCTAATGTAACTTATAATCTCGGTTTATTTTTAGTTTTTTGAAAAAAAAAATGTTTATTAGATAAAATGGGCTTTTAATGAAAGCCATGAAAAAATCATGAATATCCCTATTCATCAATTAAGTACTCTTATATTTCACATTCTTGTTATTTAAGACCTTCGCGCGGGAATTTCACTAAACTTACAGGCAAATAGTAAAAAGCATGAAACTCTCATTTCCGTTTTAACAACCCGACCTTTTATTGACACAGATAACAGTATGAGAGCAGTAGTGCAATAATAAACTTTTATGAAAACGTAAACTACCTTAAATAGTCGGTTTATGTTTTGTATTTTAATTCAAACTTATATCCATTTTTGTTTATAAGTATTACTTTTCTGTGATTTTTAAACCTGAATAAAGGGTGAATAAAACTTGGTTTACACCGTATCCATTTGTTTATTTGCCTTTTTGTTTTGTTTATCTACCGTTATTTTGGTGCTAAATTTGGCATCGTTGAAAGCAGCATAATATAATATTGAGGCAATCATAATTAATATAATAATAATACAAAAAAATATGATACAGAATTTTACAGAACATATATAAAGTAACAAATACATTTGTATAATTATCAAACAAATCTTAGGTAAACTACTACAGAGACGCTATTATGTCAGATTTTTTTTTTAATTAATAAAAGTAAAATTAATGAAACCAAAAAGACAGAGAGTAACAAATACAGCGTAAAAATTGTTCATTGATAAGAGAGTCTGAGGAGTTTTTGAAAATAGATGGAATTTTGCTAGTCTTAAATCCAAAGGAAGACAATCCTACAGACAAATTGAAGTATTTGGTAAAGGAGCGATGATAAAACTTACAGGAAAAAGCAGGAACAGTTAGAGAAAATGAACCAATTTTGTAGCCACGTATTGAAAAAGTCACTGGTTTTTGTTCAACAACACATATTAACATAGTGTTTTCACAATGGCTGCTGCGGCTTTGCCCTTTGTTACCCTAGTATTTGCATAATTCTCCACGCGAAGATTACTCACACATTTTACTCCGTAATTCACGTTTAATGAAAAATAAACGTAGGTCACGTCTTGTTATAATGCTCACGTGCTGTTTTACAAAAACCCTTTTTAGCTTCCTCTGAAGTAAAACATCGATAGAACAAAAACCTTTTGGTTCAGACTGTTTTTTTAATTGGCATTGTTCATTTTTTTTAGTATGCTCCAATTCGAAAACCATCATTTATCTGATTTATCTTGTCCGGTTTCAAAAATACTTTATGATTGCAGATATTTTTGTAAAAGTACTTTGAACCTTTGTTTGACCGAACGACCCGGTTTTTAGACAGAATCCAGCATCGAATGTTTGCCACAAAAATTTTAAAAAAAAGTTTGCTATGGCAACTGTCACGTGTCACTGTCAAATCGACAAAACCATAGACAAAACCGTTTTTTTTTATAGCCAGCCGAACGAAGGTGATTGGGATTCTGTCTAAATTCACGAATTATCAAACAGCGAAAAAATATTTATTATTAATTAACAAAGCTACGTAAAAGCATAATATTCAAATTAGTTGCTTGAAATAGTCCATTTTATCAATAAATAAAGGTGTTAAAAGCACAGCTTAAAAAAAATGAACAATGCCAATTATACACGGCTCTAAATGGATATGACTTTCAACATGCAACTACCGTGGGACTCAATCGTAATTACAAAAGTCGAGTGTCCTTCCTCTTGGAGCGCTCGCACCGGCGTCAGTGAAACAAATACTCAGAGAAAGGACAAAGCTAGAGGAAGGACTACGAACTAGTCATGTCCAGCATTCCTCGACTTTTATACGTGAGTTATTCGTTTGTGTAATCAGGATATGAATGATTTTGATAATTCGATGGTACGGTCAAGTGCAAAAATAAGTATTGATACGAACTTCTCAAAAATATGTCCCACGACCTTATTACGCCGGTGTAAGAGTGTACGGTACTTGTTTTGACTTTGACTAGATACATATTATTACACTTGACTGTACATGGATGTAGTTTTTGGCTAGATTTGATCGAGGCAATGCCGTGATCCTAGATTATTGAAACAATTATAAAAATGTATTAGAAGATGAACTAAATCTAACTGTAGAAAACTTTTCCCAACAGTAACCAATGGAAACCGCTAGAGAGCCTATACTCCAATAATAACAAAAATGACCACAATAACAGGAAAAAGTCTGAATGAATACCTTCTGATTAAAATGCATGATTTATCGCGAAATTTTTAGTGCATAGTTTTCTAGAAATAGTAATTTTATGTGACGTTAAAGTTTCTACTCGCACAAGTATACAATTTTTAAATTGAATGTCTACATAACTTCTAATTACATTATCTCAGTGTTGCCGTGGCCGTGTAATTTGTTTTTCGTCTTAAAACTTTTGAAATTGTTTTTCCTGTTAAAAGTGCCAATTAGCGACTCAAATTTTACTTTGTTAGGCGCAAACAATCAACGTTTAAGCAAACTTTATATTATAAAGCCTTGGATATATTAAAAAAAAGATCTTTACAAAGTATTCTTAATTAAACAATGAGAGATAATCTAGACGGAGATAGATCTTCATTCACTCCAAGTCTAAGCCTTAACTGGAACAAAGTTAACGAATTAACTTTTTCCCTAGGCACTGAAATTCAGACATTTTTGTAATTATGTAAAATACAGATATTTCTTTAATATTAGCTTCTGTGCGATCTGTTTATCTTGTAGAAATAGTTAATTTAGATTATTAGGCTAAGTAATTAACAAAATTATGTGTGTTTATTTAACACAGGCTAGGTACAATGGAATTACATACACATATTTATGAAATTATTGTCAGTTTTACTGTTTTTAATGTACCAACCAGTTACTTTTGTTATATGTAAACATAAGAAACTTTTGAACGCCTTTTACCTTTCGCGACTCGGATAATGAAAGATGCTTTAAAATGTAACTACATATATTTTTTTTTGTTTCAGGTACTTGTTCTGTAGCATTAAATACAACTTTACAGAAAAGGAAGGAAAGTTTTAACACTAAGAAAAGTTCAATCATAAGTTGAAAGTAGGTAAAACTTTTTAATGACTTAGTAAGGTTCCATTATTCTGTGGTAATTTCGTAAAATATCAAATTTTTATCTTGTAGCCTTGGTTGCTACGGCTGTCAGTATAAAAAAAATGTAAATAGGTATAGTCGGCATCAGATATTTTATATCGTAGCGGGCGAGGCCCTCACATATTTCGGAGCAGCCTTAAATTTCAATTAATTCGTAACATTAAATAAAGTAAATAACATCAGAACAAATATAAAAGCAGCGACCTTTCAATAAAATCGGGACGTCACTGATCGTCAAAGGTATCGACGCAGTCCGGCTGATCACAAAGATCAGAACATTTGTGGAAAATATACTTTAACTTTGTAACAAACAGTTTAAATTACAGTGAATTATGCATGAGTGAGTGAGGGAATGGGCTTAATTCTTAGGAATTATGTTATAGGCGATGCGGCTAGCAACCCATCACTATTTTGATTCCTTTTTCCACCTATGCGCCCACAATCTTGCTAAACGTGGCCTGTAGGTCTTGTTATTTTAGGCTCTGTCTACCCCGTAAGGGATAAAGACGTGATTTGTGTGTGTGTGTGTGTGTGAATTATGCATGCAAACGAGTAGGCAGTATAATAGGGGACATCTTTCATTTTGGCATGATGAATGTGCCATTTGTATTTGTTTGAAATTCGAATCTATTATTATAAGCGTAAGGTTTATTTTCCACATATGTTCCGATATTTATGATCAGCCTGACTGCGTCGACATTAGCCTCTTCGAAATATCTTTGAAGAGGTTAATAGCGCAAGGACCACACGGACCAAGGGTCTCAACACCGAAAGGGACAAAGTTATATCCGGTGCTGAGACCCCTATATTTATTTATCTTGCCTGAAATATTATTTATTTATTGAAATTTAATGTTGCTCCGAAATATTTGAGGACCTCGCCCGCTACGATATATCTGATGGGGACTGTACAAAATATTCAATATTGAACACCACAAGCCTACAATGAGATTTTAAATAGTAAGGCTGCATTCAGATGCAGCAATGGATTGGAACTGCTTAAAGTACGCGGCGGATACAGACAGGAGCATAGCAACATTACTACTATAGAGAACAGTATAGACTGTTTTATAGATAGCGGCAACGTGTTATCGTGTCCTAAATTTTCTAGTAGATACTCTCACCTGGTTCGTATCATCAGCCTTACGATGACACGAGGGACCAAACGAAATCCCGCCTAGTATTACCGGTTGTAACCCGGAATGTGGACGTAAGCCTCTGTATTATTGAAGTGTTAGCGTGTTTCGGGATCGCCATTAAACGTATTAGTTTTCGACGTGATAGCTTTTGTTTTACCTTTACCATTTTACCATTTGCTTTTGAGAGAATCTGTAAGGAGGGAAAAGTCACTTCATTAAAAGTTAAATATTAAAAAGACGGGCGTTATAAGTTAGACGTCGATGCTGTGTGTGTGTGTGTGTGTGTGTGTGTGTGTGTGTGTGTGTGTGTGTGTGTGTGTGTGTGTGTGTGTGTGTGTGTGTGTGTGTGTGTGTGTGTGTGTGTGTGTGTGTGTGTGTGTGTGTGTGTGTGTGTATGTGTGTCTGTGTGTATGTGTGTGTCTGTGTGTTCCTAACTACGCTTAATGTAAATTCCACTGTAATATATTCTAAATGTAGCTACTTTACTCTACTAATACGAGTATATCAGAAGGCAAGCCGAAGGGAATTTAACTTGCCTTTTCCTCTAATTTTGCACAATTAAAGTGCCCAACTGCCTTAAAATAGGCAAGCCGGTGGGAATCGAGTTCTATGGACGCCACGCCACTGCTACCTACGCAACACAATGTCATTTGACCACTGCAACTTGTTTTTGCGCCCATATTTTTCGATTACTCTTCAATGCTTTGTGAAATGAGGTGTATAAAGTGCTCTCGATAAACCTCAATACTTACTGGAAGATGTAGGTAGCAATAAAGGCGACAACTTTGTCCACAATATTGTATCAGACACTACGCCCGTTGCTTTTCAGTCGACCCAATTCCTGAGCTCGCACGGTCAAGCACACGGGGGGATCGCAATGGATTTCCTATCCTATTTCGTATGTCAGACAGTTTGAACTTGAGGTTAAATCGATGTGGCACATACGATAAGGTTTTCAGGATGAGTGAGTAGTTCTATGTTGAATGCTTCGCAATGACAAATAAGTGTTTTATTTGTAGTTATAGCTGCTTACAAAATGCTGTTTGTGTAGTAGTGTAACAATAGTGATAAAATTTCCTATGTCAAGAATCTAGGTCATCTAAAATAGCTCTCTAATATGAACTTCTAGCGCTCGGATTACTTGGACAACTGAAGTAAAGGCGGATTTCTTCGAAATGCAAAGTGAAGCGTTTAAACTATGCTTTACTGTGTGCATGGAGGAGTTACATGTACACAAATGCAACTAAATAACGGGTCAATTCTTCTACAACTTTGTATATCAAATGACTCATTATTTTTGTTCCTCAATGTAATTAAGCTATTTACGCACACGTGCATGAGACCAGGCGTCGTGTTAACTGGGTAACCAATAAATGCTGCAGCTGTAGTTAACTTCAGCCGTGATCATAAATCACATCTCTTTCTAACCATATGCGAGTGCGAAGGGGACGCAAGCTTCCAGACCGCAATTGCAAGTGTGGTTTTGGTGTAGCTTGAAATTGTTTCTACTAAAATAAACTAAGTTAGGTTAAACAGGACGTGTTTGGTGGAGGCGAGTCGAAAGACGTCTAATGTGGATGGTGTTGTTTTGGCTTGGAGTTACATTCGAATGTATTTAACACTAACAGCTCTAGAACTTTGATGTTATTAGATACAACATACGTTTTTCTTCAGCTGCTTTATTATTATGTTTTACTAACATTTTTTTTTATTACGAACTGACCAGTGATTGACCTCTATCTCACTTGGTGGAAGGTGCAGGCCAAAGGTGTAACTCAAAGGGTGTAATAGCCTATTCACTCTAGCCTTGAAGAGCCCTAGGTTGTATCTGTCCGGAAATACAGACGATGGGACCGAATTCCATTCCCTAGCAGTTCGCATTAGGAACATAGTTTTAAGTCCAAGTGTTACTAACAAATTATGGATATTTTTATTTTTCTGAAATAAATTACTATTATTATTATTATTTATTTTCTAAACCAGTTGACAGGAGCCAAAACTCTATAATGTGTTTCAAAACACGCATTGTTGTGGTGGAAAACTGTCTGTGTTAGTTCAGGCTAAAGTCGTCACGGCTTAGGTGCTACTAGATTGATGCCAGACACGTGGTTGGCCCAGCGGAGGTATCAGGACACATAATTAAACGTGTTGCTATACGACTGGTCACTAAACAAAATCGAGAGAACATGGAAGCAAACCTTTATCTAGCAGTAGGAAACTTTTTAAAGCAAATGTTTGTGTTAAGTATTCACTAGATTCTGGTGTTTAATGACTTACGCTCGTAATTTTATAGTTTGTATAATGATGTTCTCAATCCAAACTGGTTCCACGTGGAAACTGTAGCCCAAGCCCACTCATTTCAAGAACGTACGATATGAGCTGGAGAAGACTTTGTTTGAAGTAGCAGCCCTTGCTCGCGAACAAGTTCTGCTGAACGTGACGCTTGTGTACTTGCTTGAAATTTTCATGTAACCTTCACGTTTTGTTGATCTAAATGGATGCAAGACACTCAAAAACATACGAAGTTTTTAATTAATTTTTACGTTCTCGGGAATGCCAAGTGGATTCTTGAGTGGCACGCTCTTGTAGGGGAAAAGGAAAAATCGACATAGAAACTTTCTTAATAACAATAATTCAGTGAACACAAAAACAAGCGGTTCAAGATAAAGAACCCTGAACCTTAATGTCCGTCGAGACGATTAAGAAAGCAATTTCTTTCCATAATATTAATAGTTCACTTGAATGTTGTCCTAAAGATCTTGTTATTTGACGTATAAAAGGGTCGTTAGCTGATACGTTCCCTTTTAGAAATTGCTTTTGCCAATTGGTCTCATGAAATTATTTATGTTTCCAAGGCAATAAGTCACATTAAAAGGAAACCTACTCATAAAATACAGAAATTGCTTTCAGATTCTCTTTTCAGAAATCATCGATTACAAATAATGTTTTATGACTACTTCATCCAAAAGTTAGGTGATAATATTATAAGAAGGAATTCCTATAATCTTGTTTTTATGAGCTGTGTATTGAAACCGTAGAAAAATCATCAAAAGAATAAAAAATGCAAAGCCTACATTTGCTTCGCGTTTTACTCTTGTTAGCCAACATAAGATCAATCAAGTCACTATTGTTGGGCAAGTAGATGTTGCGATCAATATAAAGATATATATACTGACGAGAACATAAATATCGATACAGCCATCATGTCAAATATATGTGTCATAGGCCTTATTGTTTATGGTATAAATGTGTATAGATGTTTTTGACGTCTTGGTAACGTTCATATATTTATGCCTATGATTTAGCTCTATGAAAAAACAACACTTTATCCCTTATTTAGCTCTATGATTGAAAGCAGCCTTAAACAATATACCCAACTAACTTTATATTAGCGAAGTAATCCTTTAATTAGGTGATTATAAATGTAAACATATCAGATCCTCACATGTATCATGCATATCACGACGTGTGTAAATTATTCCAACCTTACCATTTCAAGGTACATGGGAATGGGAAAGCGACCAGTTACAAATCAAATCGTATTTTGCAAGGGAAATGGAAGTAGGAAACTTAGCATATGCCACTACGAAGGTTCCGCGTTAATTTCAAGGTATTAGAGTACCTTATTCTAGATTATACAATTAGTGTCAGATATATCACATTCGTACATGTCAATCACGTTTTTATCCCTTACGGGGCAGACACAGCCTAGGGTAGCATGATCTAAGCTATAATAAGGTTGTGATTGTGGCCGTATAATTTTTAGGGAAAGGAGACTAGCACTTAGGGGGGTAGCACTATTGTGGGCGTATAGGTGGAAAATGGAATCAAAATAGTGATGGGTTGCTAGCCTCATCGCCTATAACATGATTCCTATTACGATCGCCCATTCCCTCGATGGGTTTTTACCATTTGCGCGGGAAGAGAAGCAACTGGTACATTCTATGTTTTTTCTTTGCTCCCAGACCAGCATGGAAGTATGATTATCTGATACTACATAAACGAATTTGTTCTTATTACCGAACTAAACTTACCATGCCAAATAAATTCTACAGAAATAAGAACGATTCGAATGATAAACAAAATCTTCAATATAAGCGCATGACTGTAATTTTCCTCACTTCGTTTCTTTTTATCATCAAATTCACTGTAGACATTGCCTCTCAAAAGACAATTTTCATAAACTCAAGAGACGCCCTACAAAAACAAAGCAAAGGAATTCATTATTTTGCTGGCGAAGGTGCATTGAGTGTTTTGTTTCAAGTATTCTGTCTGTCGTTTTTTAAATATTGTTACAAAACAGAGAACTGGAGCCATGTACCTCGGTAAAATAATGACTGTTTAAAGTACACTGAAATTTGGTCGTGAAAACCAGTGAAATGGTGACCGGGTCACTCGCATTGTAATGTTCCGGGCATTATTTTAATTAACTTACTCGTATCTGAGCGGTAATATTCAACATTATGTCTTAGTCGACTAATTACTCACTAGCTGTTGCCCGCGACTCCGTTTGCGGAGAATACGCTTATCACTATTCGTTACATATACCGTCGCCGTGGAAGAAGAAAAAAGTTTTCGTACATAAGATGCATACATTACACCTTGAGGGTGTTGAAATATAGAATGTCACAGATCGCAGGAACTTGTAGCACGACCCAAAGGCGAGGGCAATAAACATGCGACCTGAGTCTTTCTGCATCACCGCCCGAGGTGTATACACAGGAAGCGGAAATTTCCGCTCGCCCCTTACGGTCCCGGGCAACGTAAATTCATTTAAACACAAACTTTTTTGCTCTTTGTATTATTAACCAACGGTACTCGCCGTCTTCATATTTACAGGATGTATACTAAATTTCAAGTCAATCCGATCACTAAAATTGGTCGAAAATTGATTTGCAAAAGCGGACAACTTACTTACAAACTCATGGCGTTTACAAGCGATTAAGTTTTTCGGATGGTTGGTCGGGGGTCCCGGTGGTCCAGTTAGTACGACATTGGTCCATAGAACTTAGACGTGTGCGTTCAAATCCCGCCCGGCGCACCTGAAATGCCTTTTTGTTTATAGTAAAAACTCGCCTACATACAAACAGTGCCAGTTAAACAAAAACTAGAAACTATCAAATGAATCAAGAATTTTTATTTTATATTTTATGTTTTGCTTTTACGGTTTTACCGTTAGAAATTAAATTTCTAAACCTGCTACCTATAGCACCTGCTATGCACCTGCTGCTATGGGACCTGCTATGGGTGGTGTAGGGATATAGCACGCGTCACGGAATGACGAGGATCCGGGTTCGATTCCCGGCCATAGCTTTACTTTTCGGATTTTTCTATGTGTTCTAATTTTCACTGACATTTATAAATTTAAAAACTAGTAAAAAGAATCGCGTTGTTTCCTCATAAAACTTTTACAGTCGCAAAGTTAAGCAAATTCAAAGCGCGCGTTATGCCTTTAGCTCGAGCCATTAACCGAGCTTAAGATATTTGGATAGTCTAGAGTGGGACGACTCTTCAAATTTGACTACGGGGATCTCGACAGCCATTATAGGGATTCAGAATGTATCCTTACAAATGAATACTGCTTATTTTATGACGCCGCTCTATCATGTATCCGATAAACGGTTTTGACTTAAGCTAGGGAGGGATGGCTGCGATCTGTTACACTTTGACCTATTTAGTTGTACCTCGAAGGGACATAGGCTTCTGAGACGGCAATTTATGCGTTTGTGTTTTGTTAACTGGTAAAGTTTTGATAAGTAGGTGCAATTTGTAGGTAACGATTGTGCTTTAGTATATTTTGCAGGCTTGTGACGTTTGCACAGATAAGTAATTACACGAAACTTGAATTGTTAAGTTGCCATAGTTCTCTTCTTAGAAAAAGTTAATTTCAGTACGCGAATTTCATCATCATCATCATCATGTCAGCCAGGAGACGTCCACTGCTGGACATAGAGCTTCCTCAAGGATATCCGTGATGATTGGTTTTGTGCTACCCGCAGCCAATGGCTTCCCGTGATCTACTAGTTTTGCGTAGGTATAGTAGTCTCCTCAAACACCTACTGGAGTATTTTACACTCCAGTAGGTGTTTGAGTTAGAACTGAACATTACTTTAAATAAAATTTCTAAATGACACTGAAAATTAGAACACAGAAAAGTACGAGAAGTAACCTAAGCAGGTTACCTGCTATGGGTGGTAAAGCGGTATAGCACGCATCACGGAATGATGAGGAGCCGAGTTCGATTCCCGGGCATAGATTTATTTTCAGTCTCGTAGTATAAAAAATCACGAAGTAAAATTCTTGATTCATTTGATACTCTTTAAATGCGTTTTTAAAAATTAAAGTTAAAGTTTTTAAAAACCTACACATAAATCCAATTGATCCTACCATGTTCAGGAATAATTTTAAGACACCTCGTACTCGTGTCCTACATTCATTGAAGCAGGCGTAGAACCATTATAAACTTGATTTCAGTTTCATTTAAAATGTTAACTTTGGCCCCTTTCGATCTAAGTCTTCATCGATTCACATAAGGAAAAGTAACTAAGCAAGTAACTAAGTAAGTAAGCGTAATGCTGAGCCAGCAACCGTTTCACTTTTGCGAGGACACGACAACGCTGATGATTTATTTTTCATGTCTATGTTGTTTTTGTTATACCTTGTTTATTTTCTACAAAATTGTGTTATATTATCTTATATTTTGTGTCTTCCAAAAAGGAATAAATGTCTTCTTTCTTTCTTTCTTTAACTTAATTTATATTTATAATATAAACCCTTCTTCTCTTGAGAACAATCAAAATCCATTACTGCACAGTGGAGCGAGCAATGCGTGCGATGCAGACATTAGAGCGGCTTAATGACACCATTACACTGAGATGAACGTCCGCGCACGTAAAGTTGCTGATGTGTCGCGTGGGACATGTTGCAGCTAGAATCAGTTTTAATATTGAGAAAGTTTTAGCTGTTCTAAATATTGTATAAGCATATTGTCGGGGTCGTTCCGTGGAGCAGGGTTATACTGAGGATGGGATGGGAGGTGACCCAAACTGTCCCAAGACTAGATATTTCTTTTTGTGATTTGTCTCTGCTTCTTTATATTTGTACAATAAAACATTTACTTACTTACTTACTAACTTACTCACTCACTCACTCACTCACTCACTCGCTCGCTCACTCACTCACTCGCTCGCTCACTCACTCACTCGCTCGCTCGCTCGCTCACTCACTCACTCACTCACTCGCTTACTTACTTACTTACTAGAGACGGTGGAGAAAAATGAAACCCGAGAAGAAGAGAAACCTGCACACATCTACGAATTAATTCAATGGTGTGTGTGAAATTCCAATCCGCGTGGGAACTATATTCTGAGAGGAAGCCTGTGCCCAGCAGTGGGACGTATATAGGCTGGAGACGACGATGATGGTTAAAGGGCGGACGATGGATGCAATGCGATGACGAAAACATAAAACGGGTAAGCTTATTAAACTTCGAGTAATATTTTATACATGAAAATATATGCAGTTTTTCTGAGATTTTTTCAAGCATCACTGGTGAAGTGTCACTTATAGAATATGGACCTCTTACATCTGTAGATGTGGAGGAGCCATTTTCCGTTGATGGATATACAGTGAATCATAAAAGGAATGCACTGAAAATATGTAATAAAGAAAAAATACGATGACTTACTGCAGCAATAAATTAATCTAACTATTTTTCAATTATGTTCACTTCTTTAAACCAATTGTAGTCATATCACATGATTTTGACGTATTTTGCATCCGCCATCCGCCCACTGATGATGATACAGAATATCAATAATAATATCAAATGACTGCAAATCAGCAGTTAAATCGCTTTCTTTTGAAATAGGGATAAACCTAAACCTTTGCTGCTTCAACGACTTCACTTCTTAACAGCCCTTGATACGTATAAAGTAACCCTTTGAAAGGCCTTTATCTTTTGCAAATAGATTTTTTCCAAGCAGGTAAACATTCAAAGGAGTCGGAAAGTTGTCTTTTATTGCAATTTAATTTATTCGATCTATTTCTGGGACTCGCGTTGAAAGTTTTAAATTGCGCAGGGAAATAACACAATACTACGAAAACTTTAAAAACTATGGTTATTTTTGTTCCACTGCCAATAGCTTCAAATCTTTGGAGCATTTGAAATATTATTCTTTAAAAAAAACTTAAATAGCATAGTTATTAGTCATAATTACACATAAACGGATAACTCACGTATAAAAGTCGAGTGATGCTCGACATGTTTCGGACTATTTCGAAGTCCTTTTTCCAAGAGCGCTCGCCCCGGCGGCAGCGACACGAACACTGCGCGCTAGCGCTCTGCTCGCGCGGTTGTTCGACGCAACTGACAGCGGCGCACAACTACCCTCGTTTTAAAATAGTTGTGTTTCGAAATAGTCCGAAACATGTCGAGCATCACTCGACTTTTATACGTGAGTTATCCGTTTATGTGTAATTATGATTGAGTATCACGGTAGTTTCATGTTGAAAGTTATTAGTCATGTTGTCAGCCTAGAAACCTAAACCATAGTCCTTTCACCGGCTGTTTCACGCACCACGCCGGAACACAGCAGCGGAAGCACTGGTTGGCAAGATCAGCCATTAAGATGGTGGCAGCAATCTAGACAGATCCTCCACAAGGTAAAACTACCCGCAAAATATTCGTATCTCTTACAATACCACAATAAATAAAGGAGTTTATAGACTTAGCGGTATTTTGAATTCAGAATCCGAGTTCATTTGGGACTTTGAGGACTACTATAAAAAATAACAACGGGAAAGCTAAGAATCCTCGTTTGAAAACATACGACGTCTTACTGTTCCCTTTGGGCGTTGAAAACGTTTCAACAAACATTGTAAAAAATCCTTTTGTCATTGTTGAAAGTAATCCTCAGTAGTGAATAAATTTTGTCTGCGCATCGCCTCGGGATTCCAAGACATTACTTTCCCTCTCCAGATACAAACCTAACAATGATCCTTTTCTCGTAACTTTACGGTTCATCGATCTTATTGTAGATAGCTGATTGATCTTTACGTTTGTATACGAAAGTCTGTTTCACTTTATATAAATATAAATTAAAAAATCCATAATTACACAAACGGATAACTCACGCATAAAAGGTCGAGTGACGCTCGACTGTTTCGGACTAGTTCGTTGTCCTTTCTCTTGGAGCGCTCGACCCGGCGGCAGCGAAACGCAACTGACAGCGGCGCAGAACTACCCCCGTTTTCATCGCCATTTTTATACTTATGTAATTATGATTGAGCCTCACGATAGTTTCATGTTGAATGTTAAAAAAAAACTAGATAGGGCACAAGATGGGTTATAAAGTTTGGCAGGCTAAAATATTTATCATTGTTTGCTATTCACAGAACTTTGAATCTCAATTGTTTGTTTACACATGGTATTGTTATAAACACACACATGCAGCAGGTTGCACCTTTAAAGGTCAGGTTCTTTGTTTATTTTTAAAAATAGACAAGAGGTTCAATACCCTGCAACATAATGTCGTGATGAAAGGAAAATCTTCGAGCAAGTTCTTCGCAATAAAAAGGGTATTATTACGCTCTAGTTTGCGGCGTTTGAAGAAAACCCTCGATATTATGGGACGGGTATCATCGCTGGAGCCAGTGTTGTCATATAAAAGAAAAAAAAACAGTATCGCCATTAAAAAAATAGAGTGAAGGTAAGCAAGGTCGTTTGAAATCTTGGCACTCTTGAAATTGTACACTGCTTTATAATCAGTTTTTTTGAGAAATTTGGTTGCACATGTCCCGTTTCATCGACGTCGTTGTACATTTTGCAGACCTCCATCTTTACATTTTATTTATAGGGTAGTTGGATGAATAAAAAGCCAGTCAATGTGCAAGTCCGTACAAATTAAATAATTTGATAGTTTTTTATTCATCTCAAGTATTACTTTGTTTTGAATAGAAATCATACAAAAATCGGATAATAAAACAAGGTGATTTTTGTAGAAGGAAAGAAATAAAATAAAATAACATTATTATTCCCATTAGAAAATCACACATCAACTAGATTCTTGTGGATAATATATTGTTTCCTTTGATTTTTTTGTATCTTTTGATCGTATGAATTTAGAAACTTCACTTTACGGTTGCGAAAGACTGTATAGCCTCTTGAAGTGATCCTTTTAGAGAGAGAGAGAGAGAGAGAAACATTTATTTACACACATTCGATACACGTAGACATAATAATAGGAAGAAATACAATATACTTAGGAACAGTACCGATATGGTGTAAAATGGGCCCCACTCAGCATAATGTTACGGCAAGCCGCAACGCTGTTTTTCAGTAGACTTTTACGATTCATTTTTTCCTCAAAAGATACGGAGCCGTAAAAACCGGCAAAATCACTGTTAAAACAGTAAAATGGTAACACAGGTTGGAGCTCAAAAGTTCTCGTCGACCGTTATGCCAGAATATCGGCGCCGTTGTCAGTCGATTTCAATCGCCTTAGAAAGCGTTTACTTGAAGGCCGAAATCATTTTTCTCTAATGGTTTGGGCACTGGTGGCAATTTAAGTACATTGTTTGACCGTCTCTTAAATTCTCGTTAAAGCTCCATTATGTCGAGAAAAATGTAAAGTATTTTTGAGCGTCACATCGGATTAATTTAACATTTTTCAAGGTAGCAGATTTTTATTTTACTGAAGTTTCAACACAAATTTGCCGGTGATAGGACCTTCTGCAAGGTCTATTCGGATCGCTACACTTCTTACTTACTTCGCTATCTTGCCACCAGGCAGCTTGCGCTGCTGTGTTCTGTCATGGAGAGCAAGAGTCCCGGAAAATTACTGGCACATGAGATATTCTATCTTAACCCATAGAGGCACTATGACGTAACTTCAAGCGTAAAGATACTTGAAAGCTGTGCGAGCATCTAAGAAAAAAGTAGATTGCATGACATATTTCCCTTTTGGTTAAAAAGTTTAATCTTAAACAATAAGTTAAGGCCTCTAGATCCAAATTACATGTAATGTTATTCCCTTAAACTTGACACAGTGACTGCTTACAATAAACTTCAGATGCCTCAAACCAGCCATTCACCGGTATTATAATGTCATTGGACTATTGAAGTGTTCAAAGAGTAGGTATAAGATGCTATCTCATTGGTTAATTATACGCATAGCTTAGCCTCTTCTCCTATTTCTAGTGGAGAAACACCCTTAGCTTTGCTGATACACCCATCGTTAGTTTTACTGCGACTAGTTTTCCTCGTGTATTTTATAGTCCCGTCGAAGCCTCCATTTTATGAGATCTACGTGATAGGGAAGCTGATGATTCTGTTTAGATAATGCTGACTCATCAATAAATTTCTTTCAAGGATAATGTGAATCTAACGCTCCGTCTTTTCTACAAGAACATAACCAAGGAACTTTTAGAATTAGAACTGATAATCTCATGCAAAAGTAACCATGCAGTAATAAAAACATATTTATTAGAAATAGATGGAGCTCTGCTAAGCCTAGGGTAAATGAAAATGGCTTTACCTCAGTAGTAATTATAAGTTGCGCTAGGTTGCTCAGTTTCGCTAAATAATACTACGTAAGAGTAGGGTAGACTGGGTACGGTTGTGACAATTTTGGTTTGATCGCCAATAATTTTGTTAATTTACTAGTTAGCTGCTAGAAAAGTAATTTAAATCTTAATTTGTACTTTTGTCTACGTAAAAATACCAAACTTTTGTCCTTAAATACGCTGTATTAATTATAGCATCAAATTTAAAAAAAAAAGAGAAAGTGTCACAACCGACCACATCCCAAGGACAGTTGTGACAGTGGCCGGGGTCAGTAGTGACAGACCCATTTATTTAAATGATTCACGTAATTTTCTCCGAGGTATAGCTTACATATATTGTATTCATACTTTCCCGCTTTACAGCATTTAAATTTTAAAAAATCTTTTAAATTTAAACACTGTAAAGCGGGAAAGTATGAATACAATATATGTAAGCTATATCTCGGAGAAAATTACGTGAAGAATTCCAAGATTACGTAGAAATATAGGTTGATAGGAGCGAAGGGGGTAGGAAATGAAGATACCACCTCAATGGGAGCTTATAGATATACTTAGAAAAAATCGGATAGTTCGGACGTAAAAAATATATGTCACAACCGTACCCACAACATTTGTCACAACCGTACCCAACGCATACTTTCGAAAACAAACAATCGCCATGACTAGGCCAAGTAATCTACGTAAAAACGAATTACTCGTAATTAACTACTAATATTCAACTTATAACAAAAAAATATATGATATAATCTATCTGTATACAAATAATAGGAAATATTAAAAAAGAATAAACAAAAAAAAATACTTTTGACTGTTAAAAAGCAATGTAGGCTCCTGATTACGTTAGCGTAGCGCGCTGGCTAACGCAATCTGGGGACACGCATTTAGGCACCCATGCCGCTTCTTTCTCCCTTTGCACCCTTTCCCATATTCCGTATAGTTTTGCTGTTATGACGACTGTCACTACCGTACCCTGGCACAACCGTACCCAGTCTACCCTACTATACTTCATTTATTTTAGGATGAGAAACCACAACATTATATTGCGTCTGGTCAACTATTTCTTACCTAGCTATTAGTACAGTGCAATAGTCTGGGAGCCGCAATATAAAATTGTTTTAATGCCACTTCGTTTTCGTGTCGTTTACAATTACTCTAGTACAAATTGCAAAGAGAGTACACTTCACGAGCCGCGATATAATGTTGTTGTGGTTTCTCATCCTAAATTAAATGAAGTATAGATGGCGTTAATAAATAACGCAGACTGCTGAAACAATATGGCTTTCTGCTCGCCTAGTAACTGCCCGAGAAAACGTCCACAAAACTTTGGTAAAATGAAGAGCAAATTGAGTGAATCGCAAATAGTGAGAGAACGAGACAGCAAATCGGCGTTCCTAGGCGTTTAGCTTGATCTGTCGAAGAATTCACTGGCTCAGTTTTTTACCGGTTTCATTTTGGTGAGTATGTGCAGGAATTGCACTGCCTAATAGTTACATTTTTTTCGCTAACGGACGTCCAGGTGGTGAGACCTTCTTTCCTCCACCTACTTAAACTGTCTCCAACTTATTTCTCTGTTTTGTTGGTTGTCTGGTAGAGATCGCTATTAAGCGATAAGACCGCCTATTGTCTACTTTGTTCTTTGATTCTGTATTGTTTTGTACTGATTTGTGGTGTTCAATAAAGAGTATTTGTATTGTATTGTATTGTATTGTATCCAGTTCAAAGACCGCTTCTACCTTCCCAATACACTGCTAAGAATATAATTCGCTCCCAATGCTTGTTCCGAATGATTGCTGAATTTCCGAACAGATGCAGCCTAGGGTTTTTTAAGGCGAGAGTCAGTAGGCTGTTACTGTACCAGTCAGTCACATATTTGACATCATTTACGTTTCTATCAGGTGGCTTAAGTGACAATCGCTTTTTTCCTTCTATCTTTCCTTCTGAGTATCATTGTTTGTACATGATCGTGTGTGTTGTGAATACATTATCTTATAAGTTTAGACCCAATGTATTACTAAGTAGGAAACAAAAAAACACAATTGTTTCTATTTGAGCATGAATATTTTATCGTAAAAATATAGACCGTACCCTAATCGCACCTTTTTATAAACATGACACAAACTAGACCCAAAAGGTTACATAAATAATAGTCTATCAATATTGGCAGCAACATAAAATGGCGCGTTAAAGCGATGAACAAAATTTGGCCCCTCTAAAGGTATTTAAGGGGACTACACCTCAGTTAATACGAAACACGCTGAAACAGGCCGTGACGCAATAGGCTATTAAGCTCAACCAGTAGTATACATATTATAAACAGTAAGCTAAGGTGATAACAACGAAGAATAAAACACAATCTACTAGACCAGTTTAACAGTGGTTTGATGATTATCTGACATTTAAGCTACTCATCAAACAGCGGTAAAACAGTCTCTAAATATGACAAAAACTGATACAAAACTTAAAGCTAAGCTCAGGTGTCAAAAATGCCTCCCGAGATGTTTTGGGCCCAAAGGTGCCCATCACATTTGCCGGATTACCACTTTCGATGACTATGGGCAACCTACTTGAACCTTGAGTCACGACCAAATACACAAATAATATAATATTTAAGTACAAATAACAATAGATAAATAGTAATATGATAATAATAACAATTTGGAACATCAATGATTGTTTAATAGACAAGTCAGTTTTTATAGAAGAAAATGATATAAATAATAATTATTGTTGTAATTAAAATGTAATTAAGTAGATTAAAAATATAATTCTCTCCATAATGAAGTAATAGTAATATCTCAATGCATCCAACATACTAAGAATAATGTTTGTGCTACACGTTCGTTTTTTGTCGAAAATTTTCTAACTTTTTCAAAGATAAAACCTCTCAAACATGGCATTTTAATGAATTTACGACAAAAAGACTTTCAAACCTTTAATCTAAATGCGAAAACATAAAATATTCACTGATATTTTAGGAATCGCGTAGAATTGAAAGATTTATCGACGTAAAAACGTACTGTTTTTATCTTGTCCGCTGGATTTGAAACATCTGCAGGAGCAGAGAACCTTTTCCATCTGCTCCAACATACTTTGAATTCAAAGGGTATTCGCTTCAGATTCAAAATTACATCACTGATATTAAATGGGTTGTAAGGTTCGTGAGATAATTAAGTGTCAAGACAAACTGATACTTTCTTTCCATACATAGAGTACGTTTTAATTGAAATGGGATACATAAAAAAAGGAGAATACTTTCAAGTAGGTGATACCTATCCATTCAAAATAATTAATTGAGTGACTTAACTTCATAGTATACCAACACATTATAGATATCAGAAATAATTTATAAACCATGTGATAAACTTCACTTCACACCACATAACAATCATATTTAATTACTTACACTTCAAATATAATAAAAGAACTGTAACATTTTGTTTTGGCTGAACCTCGGCAGTTAAATCTGACACTGTTTTTTTTTTAATATAGTTACATCCCCATTTTGCCTCTGGTGTGGTAAAAAATACTCTATTAGCAAGTACAGTCGGCATCAGAAGTTGATAAACAATCGAAGAGCTTAAAATGCCATACCTTTTGACTCTACATACTAAGTACTTGGAAAAAATTGCCTTCTTCGAAAAACAAAATTTAAACAGTTTTATTCATTCAATAGAATACTACTAACATTACATTAAACTTGCATTTTAATCTTACTTTTTGTGATTATAGAAAGTTAATTAACACACATTCATACCTATACATATATGAATTACGTCTTTATACCTTACGGGGTAGACTGAGCTTAGGGTAACAAGACCCAAAGGCCACACTTAGCATGATTGTGGGCACAATGAGTGAAAGTGGAAAGGGGAGTCAAACTAAAGTTAATTAACACATTTATATAAAAGTAATCTAGCAAGTCAGGTAGTCAATCCTAATTCACGTTCATAAATAACTAACTTACACCTGAGGCAAGCGCATTAACATAGGAATATGCTTATAGGACACCGTTAATAATCCTGCTCAAATTTTGCCTCAACACCTCTTGTATAATTAGGAATTAATTACCTGGTGCCCGACTAATCACCATAATGGAGGACGCTTCCAATCAAGGGGTATAGTTATAATGAAGTAGCTATATCGGGAAGGATAGCGCAGCTTCGAAATAAACCGCTACCGAGAAAATACAAAGCGTCTCAAAATTTTTCCCAAAATATTTCAGCAGGCTGGGTTAGTTTGAATCACGACTTTATATTACGGGGTAGACATTGCCTTTTTTAACGGAGAGGAAATCTTTATCGATGCCCTAGGCACGGGGATGTCTAGGGTTATGTTGGACTCCCCCCCAAGGAGTATACCTGAATTAAAAACTCTCCGGCGTTGCCTCAATCCGGTGTGACGGGGACGCAGTGGGATGCCACTAGGGTTTCACCACTAACGCCCCCCCCAGTGGCCCCGGCTTCCGCCAGGACCGCGCCAAGAAGGATTTTTCCCATGTTGTCTGGTTTTCAGTACCCATCGTTTAGAAACACGTAACTCACAACTAAAACCTAAACAAACCAGATTAATCAAAATCACAGCTCCACAAAGTACCTTCATCATAACAAATGAAAGGTCACATTTTATGCTCATAGCTTGAACTATGCACGCGTTATCCCACGTGTTGGAGGTTAAGGTCACAGGCCGGATGTACTTAAGATATCTATTATAAAACCTATACACAAAAAAGGAAGCCGAACTGATTGTAACAACTACCGCCCTATAGCGCTATTATCTACCTTTTCTAAAATATTTGAAACCGCAATGTCTTCGCGCCTTTACTACTTCTGTGAAAAATACAACATCTTTTCCGAAAGCCAAAATGGTTTTAGGAAAAAACGATCAACAACATTAGCACTTTATAAATATATAAACCAAGTATTGAAAATAATAAATGAAAAACAATATGCAGTAGGTTTATTGCTGGATTTGAGTAAAGCATATGATAGAGTTTCATATGATATTTTATTGAATAAACTCTTCAACATTGGCGTGAGAGGAATAGCACAAGATTGGTTTGCATCGTATCTTAAAAATCGTATCCAATATGTTGAGGTTGAGCATCATAACTTTCACACAGGAATTATTTCACAAACTAGATCACTTAAAGCAGAAGTCAATAAATCAATACCACAAGGTAGCGTCTTAGGATGTATATTATTTTTAATTTATATTAATGACCTGCCTAAAGTGATAGATCCATCAAGCGTCCTCTTTGCAGACGACATATCCATAGTTTTCCCTTGCCCATCCAATACCAACGTAAATTTAAATTTAGAGAATATTCTTAATAAAGTTGTAACCTGGTTAAGTGATCATAATCTGGAACTAAATCTAAAAAAAACTAAAATAATGCAATTTCGACCTTACCAAAAAACACCATTGAAAATAGACTTTTGTTATAAAAATGCAGAATTAGAGAATGTTGATATTTTTTCATTATTAGGCTTAACTATAGACTCACATTTAAACTGGAAAAACCATGTGCAAAAAGTAACCAGCAAATTAAATAGATTTACATATGCGTTATATGAATTAAAAAGAACTACGGATACTAAAACTGCCACCTCTGCATATTACGCATATGCACACGCGTGGCTGCGGTACGGAATAGCGCTGTGGGGAAACAGCACCAACGCTAGCAATCTGTTCGTCCTACAGAAAAAGTGCATTAGGATCCTCGCGAACATAAAACCTAGAGTCAGCTGTCGACCATATTTCGAAAAACTAGGAATACTTACCTTAACCAGCCTATACATCCTAGAAATTTGCAATTTTGTTAAATCCAACATCAGTTTTTTCTCTCAAGCAAAAGATCACTTTACCCGGCCGCATAACTTACGATACCAAAACAAATTAGCACTGCCAATCTCCAGCTTAAAAATATTCCATTCTGGACCACATGCAATGTGCATAAAAATTTATAATAAAATTCCGACCTTCATCCAAGATATAAAAGCCATTAAACCTTTTAAAAATACACTACAGAAATACTTGCTGGAGAAATCCTACTACACCCTTCAGGAATTCTTTGATGATAAGCAGACATGTTCTAGAAATTAAGAAAACTTGTTTATAATTAAAATTTATAATGTAATGTACTACTATTTGTACATTACATTATTACATATTATATTATATTGTTACATAAATGTAATATTTGCAGTGCCCCTACAGGGTTTGATCTTGTATATTGTATCTTGTATCAAAGCAAATAAAAGTTTGAGTTTGAGTTTGAGTTTGCCAATGTATATTCCTGGACGCATTTCTTAAAGGTCGACCTGCTACGTATATAAAATGAATGTCATTTGTCAAGGCAAGGAACTTCTTGTTGTATTACAACTATGTAGGTTCTGTCCTGTGTTATTTATTGTATGCTTCAGTTCTAATTCTGATAGAGTCACAGGCGACGAAGGATTGGGTAAACTATCATTTTGGTGGCATGTAAACAATATCCCATCAAAACAAAACTTGTACAAAAACCAAGTCTCGCAACTCAGTTCTTCTACCGTAAAAATTTGTGAGATCCATGTAATACCAAGTCGAATAATTTATTCAGTCCCTACTAAAGAGACCTCCTGTCTTAAGTTATTACGTAATTTATTATAATCTGTATTACTTGTGAGAAAAATTGTGTTTTATAATACATATTATATTAAATTGATGGTTTGATGCGAATGCCAAGTCAATTTATTTATATGCAAATTTTTAAATTTAAAAGTAATTGGGAACACTTTGACATGCTTGCTCATTTTCTAAAAGAAAGTTTTAAGTGAAATATAAAATTGAAAGAGAATATGTAACCGTGTAGTTAATAATGAAACGTTGAAAAATAAGTGCTACAAAGAGAATAATACGGTACCCATGTTCTTACAGAACGTCTGTAGTTGGTTCACGTCTACTATTTCACAAGAAAGTTCTGTTAAAATATCGCGTTGTTAAGTTACACTACTTTTCCGATATAAGTGTGTACGTCATAGTATAGAAATTGTTAATATAACACTAGTTTTAGTATCTCTCAATTCGTTTGTTAATTTATTTGTCGATAGAGTTTTATGTGTCTCCCATAAAAAAAAACCAGGTTTTCTCAACCTCGTAAACAAAGAAAGCTATGCACTTGTATAAAGTCCGACGCAAAGGACTGGCCATGCATCAAATGTCCCCAAAAGAAAACACGCTAAATTTAGTTTTTCCAAATAAGTGGGATACTTATCCCAATTACTGGAAAACCAAAAAATCCCCGACTTAAGATGAACGGCCCGCTAACAGCCCACCGCCTACCAATTCCGTAGAACAAACAGCGTCCAAGCCGGAGGTAGACAAATTACTTACGCGCCTTCCTTCCGTAAGAAAAACAGACGTCAAGCGTTAAAAGGTCATCGATTTTTTGTACAAATAAGCAGAGTTGAGCACGATTTAGGATTGTGGGAGCGTTGATTTTTTATACCTAAATGACCTGTGATTCTAATCACTACATAGTATAAAATAAAGTCGCTTTCTCTGTCCCTATGACCCTATGTATGCTTATATTATAATAATATTATATAATAATATTATCTTCAAAACTACACAAAGGATTTTGATGCGTTTTTTTTAATAGTTAGAGTGATTCAAGAGGAAGGTTTTTATGCATAATTCTACGCAGACGAAGTCGCGGGCAGAACCTAGTATTTTAATGAAAATCAAAATGAAACCGATTTTTTATTAACCCCGTGAAACAATCATATTGCTTATTATTAGAATCCTTCACGTTAAAGTAAGTTTTTAATAGAAAAAAAAAGGGATAGTTCGAGTCGGACTCATGTGCCAATTTCGTAAATCTGTCAAAGAATTCAGGTTTTTGAAGGTTATAGAAAATATCCTACTAATATTATAAATGTGAAAGTTTGTGAGTTTGGATGTTTGTTACTCTTTCACGTCAGAACGGCTGGACAGATCTGGATGAAATTTGGAACATAGATAGATTATAGTCTGGAATAACACATAGGCTACTTTTTATCCCGGAAAAATGAACGGTTCCCGAGGGATATATGATGATGATGATGATGATGATGATGATGAATATATTACTACTAAGTGGGTACTATTACTACTATTACGTCGCGATGTAGTAATAGTAATTATAGTAATAGTAAATAGCGAAAAAAACAAAAACAAATATATCCCTCGGGAACCGTTCATTTTTCCGGGATAAAAAGTAAATCAACCATCTGCGAGCTATTCTGGCGTACACTGCCAAAACCGTTACACATGTAATCTATACTTATACTTATTATTATAATATTATAAAGAGGAAAAATTTGATTGTTTGTTTGTTTGAATTGAATAGGCTCCGAAACTACTGGACCGATTTCAAAAATTCTTTTGCCGTTAGAAAGCTACATTATCACTGAGTGACATAGGCTACTTTTTACCGCGGGAAAATACCTTTTCCTACCACGAGGGGTTTAATCAGCCGTTGTTGCCCGGGGTGCACCGGCCTAAGCGTTACCCTTCCCCCCCCATGAGGCCAAAGCCCCTGATAGAAGGGAACTGTAACGCTAGAGCACTCGAGGAGGTTTCCGACATCGCACCCCGATCGTCATCCCACCTGGCCGGAGGGCGTCCTACACTACGTTTGCCAAGTCGCGGTCTCCACTCAAGAACACGTTTCCCCCAGCGGTTGTCGGTTCTTCGCGAGATATGGCCGGCCCACTGCCACTTCAGCTTACTAATTCTTTGAGCTATGTCGGTAACTCTGGTTCTCTGTCGGATGTATTCGTTACGAATCCTGTCCTTCAGAGAGACTCCGAGCATAGCTCTTTCCATAGCTCGCTGAGCGACTTTGAACTGGTGGACCAACCCTACCGTGAGTGTCCACGTCTCAGCTCCGTAGGTCATGACGGGTAGGACGCACTGATAAGGAAAAAACGGGAATTATATATTCGATTCCGAGTGACGCTATCTCAGTAACTATAATAACTAGACTCTTCAAATTTGATACAAAAGTAAGTGATTACAAAACTAAGAAACTAATTTCAGGATGTTTGGAGATTCCCACGGGATAAGGAAAAATCGGGATTTATATATTCAGTTCTTACGGGAACGGGAAAAACGGGAACAGGCAGAAAGTTGAAATTTGTCACGTAGGTTTATTCGGGAGTATAGGGGAACACTAAGAAAGGATTTTCCGAAACGCCCACAGGGACGAGAAAAAACGGGATTTTACGTTTCGAGACGAAACAGCGGAAGAAAGAGACTTAACATTTATAACGTGTGTTTCCTTAAAGGCTTTAAGTGAACTCCGAAAGCACTCCCCAAAATTTCCACGGGAACGGGAAAAACTTATTTTTTCTGTTTACATCTTAGCGCGTACGAAGTCGTGGGCAAAAGCTATTTAGGATATATTTTAGGACAGCCCTATAGGTTAGGTTAGGTTTGTTTTATAAAAATCCTGCAATATTTACAGTTTCAGAAAAATTAAGGCAGCGGGGCAATGCGGGGGCTTGCTTGCATGCTTGCTTGAGTCCTTGCTTTGCATGCTTGATTGCATACTTGCTTTCATACATGCTTGCTTGCGAGCTTATTTGCATGCATGCTTGCTTGCACGCTTGCTTGGCATGCTTACTTGCATGCTCACTGCGTGCTTGCTTGCACGCTTGCATGTCATGCTTTCATGCATTCTCGCTGAGTGCTTGCTTGCACGCTTGCTTGCATGCATGCTTGATTTGCCTGCTTTTATGCCTGCTTGCGTGCCTGCTTGCATACTTACATGCTTGCATGCTTGCTTGAAAGCTTGCAGTTTCGCTTGCTTGCTTGCTTGCATGCCTGCTTGCATACTTACACGCTTGCATGCTTGCTTGCATGCCTGCTTGCATGCCTGCTTGCATACTTACATGCTTGCATGCTTGCTTGAAAGCTTGCAGTTTCGCTTGCTTGCTTGCTTGATTGCTTGCTTCTGTGAAATGCTCATGGTTCACTTGCTTACTTGCATGCATGCTTGCTTTCACGCTTGCTTGGCATGCTTACTTGCATGCTCACTGCGTGCTTGCTTGCACAATTGCATGTCATGCTTTCATCCATTCTCGCTGAGTGCTTGCTTGCACGCTTGCTTGCATGCTTGCTTGCATGCTTGCTTTGCCTGCTTTCATGCCTGCTTGCAAGCTTGAAAGAAAGAAAGAAAGAAAGAAAGAAGACATTTATTCCTTTTTGCAAGACACACAAATATAAGATAATACACACAGTTTTATAGAAAATAAACAAGGTATAACAAAAAAAGAAAACATAGACATGAAAAATAGATCATCAGCGTTGTGTGTCTTCGCAAAAGTTTCGCTTGCTTGCTTGCTTGATTCTTTGCTTCTTTGAAATGCTCATGGTTCACGCGTGCGTTTTTTTTAATAGTTAGAGTGATTCAAGAGGAAGGTTTTTATGCATAATTCTACGCAGACGAAGTCGCGGGCAGAACCTAGTATTTTAATGAAAATCAAAATGAAACCGATTTTTTATTAACCCCGTGAAACAATCATATTGCTTATTATTAGAATCCTTCACGTTAAAGTAAGTTTTTAATAGAAAAAAAAAGGGATAGTTCGAGTCGGACTCATGTGCCAATTTCGTAAATCTGTCAAAGAATTCAGGTTTTTGAAGGTTATAGAAAATATAAAAAATATAACCTTGAAGTCTCCTCAATGTTCTGAATCGTTTATTTACTTTACTTCTGTGGTTGGTTTACTGAAAATATCATCATCATCATCAGCCAAAATACGTTCTTCGCAGAACATAACCTCCCCCAAAGAGTGCCATCACAGAAAGTATCATACTAATTTAAACTTGAATCGCTTCTGTAGATTCAAATAAAATTTTCTGTAGCAGACTGCCAGACAGAGACAAGAGTGATCCTATAAGACGGGACATTTTCTGGAAGAAAAATGATTCATGAAACTGTGGTTTGTCACAAGTGTTTTCCTGTACAGTTTGCCTAATTGAGCGAATGCCAAGCGATGTTGAGACCATAAATCAAATTACGGAACCTCCTTAGATGAGATTATTTACTAGTATATCTCCATTCCTTACCCACCGGCAAGGGTACGACCCTTCAGCTATTTGTAGAAGGATTTTAGCAGCGGCCGATACCGATTGGGTCAATATAAGCTTACAAAGGTTAACACATTAACGTTGCGGGTTCTGCGACATATCTATAATTATTTACGTCAACACAGAGTGATTTAGGGTTTTGATATAAATAAGTGTTTGGAATTGTACATTGCAATACTTTGTTAAGTTGAAGCTTAGTGTATTTTTAAAATTTTTTGTCGGCGTCTGAGAAAATGAGTTTAAAAATTTGCTGTGAAGAATGATCTCTGAAATATCTTTTATTAATACTAATTGCTATACATATATGAGGAAAAAATTGTAGGGATTAAAAAAGTTTCACAAAAAATTTAAAAAACGAAAAAACTGAAATCTGCAGATTTACAAAAACATTATTACTATTCGTTCCACCTACTTAACAGATTAAGTCAGTTCTGAGCACAGTATTATATTCTATAGTAGACAGAGCATTTATTTTGTATAAATCTATACACATTTCAGTCATTTACTCCCATTTTTGAGTTTTTTTTGCACCCAAAAGCTCGAATAAAGTAAAGTCAAAATGAAAATACACTCCATTGCCGCATTTTATCTCGCTTTTTATTTTTCAACGTTTTTGTTTCCACGGTACCTGTAAATTTTAAAGTAAAAAGTCCAGTTAATTATTTTTCCGATTGACATAGAGTACCGTCAGAAGAGCCAAATTAGGCCCCAACGGATGACCGACGACACTGCAGTCTCTTTACATCATTACCTTTGATGTGAAGTACATAGCAGCAAAGCTCTGAAGAACCACAGAACTCGTGTTGCACACAGTACGATTGACAGTAATAAGTTTTCTGTCACAAAATACCTCCAGGTAGAACGCGCTCGCGTTGAACTATCAAATACTATGTGTTATCATACATAGTTAGTTGTCCATAGGTGAGGAGGCTGCTAATTTACCTGCGATTGGGATGTTTACGGAAATGTTTTCGAGATGTTTTTGTATCAAATAATGTACACTATATTGGAGGGTATAAATGTAGGAGGCCTATGCCATGAGGCACGCCGAATTACGCGATATTTATAAAAAAAGACTACACAATGTACTGAAATTATAGCGAACCGGAATAAAAGGGGCTATATTATTTTTATTGTACACTAGATGGCCTGGGCTTATGCCTTTATGTTTTAAACTTATGCTGATTTAACGCAATATACGCTAAAATAGAGCTTGTAAAAATCAAAATGAATCTTGAGCAGCTTTGCAAATAAGAAATGCGAAATGTATATTGTGTAAGGTTAAAATATAAAGGTTGTAAGGTTGTAAGGTTAAATGTGTATGGTAAGCCAAATAGATAGTCTACTTCCTATCAAATAAAAATGTCACTAAAGTCGAACTTTCAAGTTGACAGCCACGTCTTATCGACATTATATATCGTGACATGTAAAGGATTTTTAACCTTAAGGTGTGGGGTGCGAGTCGGGTTAAGAAAGTGCAGTGCTTGCTCCGGTGCACCCTGGGCATCGGATAATGATTTCCTGGCAGATTCTGAGGGATATCTTTTGACCGTGTTCTACCTTACAACGTTACCGACATCTTGTCACAAGATTTTTGAATATATCTTTAATACTTCGACATTGGCGAAATCATCGCATCGATCGATGAGGTCATAATTATCCTAAAAATATAATTGAATTGAACCTTAAGGTGTTAGACCCACATATTAGGCTGATGACACCAAAAGTATTCCAGCAACTCGATAGAATTGGTACCCATATAGTAAATTTTTCGATACAAAATATTAATATTGTCTTACTGTTATTAATCACAGTTAAGCGTTGAATAGCAGCAGGGGTTACAAAGAGTTGTAGTTGGCGTTCCAGTGAATGGTTATGGATGTAAATAATGTTGCTGGTATGTGCTTCATTGCACGATTTTGTGAAAAGCTTCAGTATTTGTTTTTGCCTATCAAAATATCGGTAGCAACTAAAAAGTTGGACCTACATACATACATAAGTCACGTCTTTTTCCCTTACGGAGTAGACCGAGCCTAAGGTAACAAGACGTGAAGGTCACGTTTAGCATGATTGAATTTAATTTGCTATAAAAGTTCCCACGACGTAAACTTGCAAAATTTGCATCGATAATGTCGCCATCGATCATTTATAGTCAAGATAACATCAGTCGGTAAAATTAGGCCTATAAAACAATTCTCAAAGTCGCTTTGAGATATGTTTTCATCACAATCGCAATAATGTAATTTTAAATTGGCAATTTTGTATTTAATTGATAGATATAGTATAATTGAAGAAGAATAATTATAACGTTACTGAGTAAACTTTATGTACTAAAGTAAATTTATACGTAGGTATTCAGCTAAAATAAGCAGTTTTACCAGACAAATCACATGCACAAACTTTTACTTGAGTAAAACGTACGAAACAAAAGGTTTTAACCGAATACGTGGAAACTTTGTAAGGGTTTTTGATGTTCTATTTGAAAGTTTACGCTCGGTCGCATTTATATTTTGCCATGAGCACGCTCCAGTGGAGTCGTACTTAACCGATGCAGTTTCGCTTCAGAAGCATCGTTATTTTTATTTCACACCAATTCGCTACCTTTCCTGATTTTTGTTTTTCTTCCCCTAGGCCACATTTAGCCTGATTGTATGCGTATAGGTGGAAAAGGGAATCAAAATAGTGATGGGATGCTAGCTGCATCGCCTGCAACATGAATCTATCTGCAGGGTATCTATGGTACATTTTATGTTTGTTGTAAACTCCCAAGCCAGCATCGAAACAACTCATTTTATTATTTTACTTCATTTCTATTTATTATTTTCATCATTACTTTTTTAACTTTTCGCAGCATATCCCAGATGTCGAGAATAGATAACTTTACATATAAGTAGTTACTTTATAAAGAGGTACAGTTTGTGAGGTTGTGGGGGTAATTCTATTGAACCGATTTTGAAAATTCTTTTACTAACAACAATAAGCCACATTATTTGTGAGTGTTATAGGCATTTAATTTTGTGAAGTCCCAGGCTCTAGTTAAAAATAAACGTGCTTCAAATGAAGTCCCAATTGGTTAAAATAATAAAATAGGAGTAAGCATGATTCGAATACTAGATTTGGTTTGAATGATAGTGAGGGTGATATAGCTAAAGGAGTTTGAGTTGTGTTTTACAATTAAACAAACAGTATCAATAAATAAGCATAATTTGATTATTTTCGACAAGAACATAGAGATGGTAAATAGGTCTTATGAGACAAAAAAAATAGGTAGTTATAATTTGATACCCGTTAAAACATGAGGTCTATGTTTAAAGTTGGTTTAAATAAAAACACAATATATATAAAATGCAACTGAAACCTAAACAAAGGTTATTAAAAATTGTGTGCGAATAAATAAAGCGAACGAAGCCGAGTTTTCACAATAAAACTACACGAGAGTTTTTATGACCAGTATAGCGTTGCATACGTAATTTTGACTACAATTTTATTTTTATAAAAATTAAGGCCCTCTTCCGAAGACGTCTCTGTCTGTTCCGTAGTAATAAATAGAGACGGAATCATAGATAACTGACACTTAAGACAGCTGGAACTTAACAGAGAGTGGTGAAACAGGGCCTAAGACTTCTATTCTTCTTGACGTTATTTTAAATCTTGTTATAAACCATTTTGAACTTATCCAGCAGCTAACTTTTCGTCACGGTTGCTACACAATATTATGCAACATAAATAAATTACTATTGCTATGTTACGATCAATGTGTAATGTGCTCAGAAGTTTCCAGAAACTTTCATGTGAATTCATGGTAAGTTCCCAATTGATAACGAAAGTTTCCAACGGGAATTTTCCAAAAACTTTTTAGGTATACATGTTTTTTTTTTAATGTGTTTTTATTAAATAATCAGCTGACACAAATAATAACATATGCTGTGGACTTTTAACGGGATCGCATTATATATATATATTTTTTATAATTTTTAATTTCTGAGAACATTGCATTACAAAATTTCGGAACTTTGGTTGTAAAATAACAACTGTCACGGTCGCCACAGATGTAAAATGAACAGCGCGGCTTTTTGGATTAAAAATACGTTTATTTAGTATCTCATTTACAAGTCATTTTACAAAAGCACATACTACTTTATTCATGAACAATACAATAAAAATTACATAAATTAAATTAATACAAATTAAACTATTAAATTAAAAATACAAAACCAAATTTTCTTTAGATACTGACATTACTTAATTTTTCAGTTTATTGCCAGTTCGCAACATTGGTAACTTCTCCTTGGCGCATTGCTATATGTTACTTAATTTTTATACATTACAATAGAACTTGAAACAAATGAAGTAACTGTCGTATCGTCTTTGATCAAAATTGTAGATAATAGTTAAAACAGGAGCAGATACTCAAATTTTAATTGGCCAGTATTATTTTGGCAAGAAACACATCAAAATACGCTTGGCAGTGGTATACATATATTATGCAAGGAGTACAGCTAGCAGCTTTGAAATAAGGCCTTCAGACTTCAGCCGCTCTAAATTCTAGATACACAACAAGTTGGGCTAAAATTGTACTGAAATATGAGGTGAAATACAACTTTAGTTTAATTCAGACACATCACTCTTTTATTTAAAATGTCTTTTTTTAATCTAGATTAAACCCCTGTTTTTTTTGTAAATAATTACAAAAGTATCTGCCTAGTTACACATTGTGCCGTAAGGAAGATCGCTAAGTCAGCATGCAGCCCGCGGCCTGGCAACCACGCCGCGACAACACGAGGCACCGACGCAGCACAACGTGACACCGCGCTACGCGATACATTCATTTTATTAGGGAAACACTTTTGTTTCATACTTCGAGCAATAGGCACCTCTCTTAGATTATAATTATCATTTGTAATTTTTAATTAAATTAGTTTATAAAAGTTTTTGGTTTTTTTTCGAGCCTCCGGAAGCGGCTAACGTAATTGGCGCAGTCGGTAGGATTTCTCGAAGCTGGTTCGCGATTCGTTATCGCCGAAATTATCGCAATCGAGCGCGTGCGATCGCGAGCAGTCCGGCTTTCAACGCCCTCATCGAGATCCTGCAAAGAATCTACGAGCAGCAGACCAGGAGGTGAATCCAGCAATTGATTCCCGAGGAAAACCAGAGATGAAGCACCTGTAAGTACACTTGAATCGATCTCGTGTTGCTTGCTTCCTTAGTTCCTAATTCCCTTCCAAAATTTTTCGTCCGAAAAATTCGGGTTCCCGAGAACCTGCATCGAGACAGGCCCGCCGGGAAAGATTAGATTTATTTAGAAACTTAGATATTTCAAATTTAAATTCATCTTTAGGTTATCTTATTGAATCCAAAATAATGGCCAGGAACCCCGATGACATTTACAAGGCCTTACGCCTGGTTCCTGATTTTGATGGCAACCCTAACGTGTTAACCCGGTTTATTAAAATATGTGACCAAATTGTTGAGGCTTACATGAGTAGTGAAGCTGGAAATGAATTATCAAACTTGTGCCTTTTAAATGGAATTCTTAATAAAATTACTGGATCCGCTGCCAGCACCATTAATGGTAACGGCATCCCCGACAGTTGGATAGGTATTAGGACCGCCCTTATTAATAATTTTTCTGACCAACGCGACGAAACCGCTTTGTACAACGACCTATCATTAGCGAATCAAGGTAACAAGACCCCACAGGAATTTTACGACCATTGCCAGACATTACTTAGTACAATTATGACGTATGTGACCCTCCATGAAAATATCAGCACCACCGTAGAAGCTAAACGATCCTTATATAAAAAAGTGGCAATGCAAGCTTTTGTACGAGGCTTAAAGGAACCCTTGGGGTCGCGAATCAGATGTATGCGACCCGAATCCATAGAGAAAGCTCTTGAGTTCGGCTGCGCTAAGCTAAAATCAAGTATCTCAATATTTTTCGTTTTTCCTTTTTTTGTATATTTAGAAACAGCTCAGTTAATGGCATCGAACCTCATCATTATTTTTGTAATAAACCTCATATTTTTCAAGTTATTAATAATTATACGTTTCAAGTATCTCTTTTCGGCCGTCTCAATCTACGCTAAAATCAAGCATGTACCCCATTTTTACCCTAAAAACAAGTATGTGAAAATCAGATACTTGAAACTCAAATAGTTTTGGTAGATACTTGGTTTTATTGTAGATAATAACGTTTGTAAGCGATGTAAACTTGAATCTAAAAACAAGTATACCGTGTTAATGTAAGTATATTAAGGAACATATCGACGCCTTGAAAGGCGTAATGTCATAATATGCGACAAAATGGTAATTTTACAGGAGAACCAAAAAACCACGCAATTAAAAAAAAACATTATGAGTTAATTTGTTAACTAATTTAAAAAAAACAACTTTGTACATGATCCTAGTGGTGCTTTCTATACAATGTGTTTAAGAGATTACCCAAAAAGGTATTATTTTAGGATTTAGTGTCGCTTAAGCAAATCGATCCCAAAAGTGCAGGAGGTAAAATTATCTATAGCAAGGTTATAATTATACAAACGACATTATGGGCCACAAATTAAATCAACACAAATAATCTAACTGCAATACATCAATTTTAAATTTCAAAATATTTTATCTAACCTTAAATTTGCCCCTAATTTTATTTATTTTCTACATAAATCATCAACAGAATTCAAGTCATTAATGAAAAAAGCAAATTAAACGCTGATTACGAAAATAAATCTATACATAATATATAAAATGCTAAGTCCTCAATGACTGACTGGCTGACTGACGGATCAATGCACAACCTAAATCGCTAATTGTAGAGACCTGAAACTTGGAGGGCAAATTCTTTCTATGACGTAGGTATCTGATGAGGAAGGATTTTTCGAAATTCTACCTCTAAGGGGTGAAAAAGGGGGACTAACTTTGTATGGGATAGCGTGATTCCTTGGCCCGATCAACTTCAAATTTTACGTTAATAAATTGATAGAAGACGTGTCGTGTTTCAAATTTTCTTAAAATTCAACCCCTGACGGGGTTAAAAAGAGGTAGAAAGTTCTTTGGGGGTGATATGCTTCGAAGTTAATATCTTTTATCAATGTTTTGTTATGTTGACTGTACTTGCATTGTCATGTCTACTAATATAATTAATTATCTGTGGCCCCCAACTTCGTCAGTAAAGATTTCGTTTGTTGTGATGCCACGGGAGCTATGTACCTATGTAATTTTCAGGGATAAAAAGTTTCCGGATTACGATGAAAATTTGTATTATTTAGAAGAAAAAAGACAAGACATAGTTTGACCTTATTTACGACGAAAGATTCTGTTTATCCCTAAAAATGGCACATTTCCCAAGGGATTTACAAAATACAAGCTGTGGACGAGAACCAATAAATTCTGTGTTTTATAAGTTTAACTAGCGACCCGCCTTAGCTTCGCACGGTATATTATGCATGTATTATACACATAAACCTTCCTCTTGAATCACTCTATCTATTAAAAAAAACCGCATCCAAATTCGTTTCGTAGTTTTAAAGATTTAAGCATACATAGGGATATAGGGACAGAGAAAGCGACTTTGTTTTATACTACCACTAGCGACCCGCCCCAGCTTCGCACGGTGTATTATGCATGTATTATACATATAAACCTCCCTCTTGAATCACTCTATCTATTAAAAAAACCGCATCAAAATCCGTTGCGTAGTTTTAAAGATATAAGCATACATAGGGACATAGGGACAGAGAAAGCGACTTTATTTTATACTATGTAGTGATAGTGAAGCTTCTGCTCGCGACTTCGTCTGCGTAGAATTATACATAAAAACCTTCCTCTTGAATTGTTCTATCTATTAAAAAAAACCGCATCAAAATCCCTTGTGTAGTTTTGAAGATATAAGCATACATAGGGATATAGGAACATAGGGATATAGGGACATAGGGTAGTGATAGTGATAAACTCAGGTGAAAATTGAATTCTACACTACTTAAGATACGTTTTGTAATAAAACAGAAATAAAATTAATTATTACCTTATAATATTAAAGTTGTGTCATTCTAACATTGCAATGCAAAACACTTAAGAACTGGAAGCAAAGATACTTGTTTTAGATGTAGAAAATTACCTCAATTTCTGATGTGCGTTCTAAGCAGAAAACAATTTTTGCCCTTTCTAATTAAACAAGCCACACAAATTAAAATAAAAACTGCACATGAAACTAACTTTATAATATTTAAAGCCATGGTATCGGTTTTTAATTCTTTTTGGATGTATTAAGCAGCGAAAATTATAATTTACGTTTTTTCGCTCTCCTGTAAAATTGATCAAAACTTAGATACTTGAATTTAGCTTAGCGCAGCCGAGTTTGTTCAAGAGGAACTAAATGTTATGTACTTGCAACAGCGCACTGTGGTTCAGCTTGTATGGAGCAAGTGTCAAAAGTCGATATCATTTGTAATACTAAGAAAAATTATAAAATACTTTTATGTCTCGATTCTTTAGTATAAAATCTATTGTAATTTGTTAAAAATAAAAGTTTTATTTTAAATAATGTAGGGAAAATTTAAAAAATGAAGAAATCAGTTATTTTACAATTTTACTAACACTTGTGTATGCGGTTTTGAGACGTAGTATTTTGTATTATTAAATAAATTTTGAGTTGAAAAATAAAACAAAATGTCATTTTTTATTAGTTAATTAATATTTAAATGCACTTTAAGAGAAACTATTTTTAAACAGGCTTTTTTGTTACTCTCATGTTAGACGATGAAAATTTTATTAAATGAATTAATTAATTCTTTGCAAACTCTTAAATAAAAAAACTCTTATGCTAAATTGCTCTTATGCATGCTAAAATGCTAAATTTAAACGATTAAAAATCTGTGTGGTCCAATAAACTTTGTAACTCTACTTCTGCAGACTTTTCAGTAATATTCAGTTTTTAGGGTAACACTGCTTTTTCGCATTTAAAACCTTTTGATACGAAGGCAAAAGTGGAGATGTTTTGTTGTTAATAAACTCTTTAATTAAAAGGTATTGGTGTTTTGTTAATTTGGCTTCTGTTATTAAAGACAACATCTCATCTGGGTTTACCTAACATTTATTAATATCACTTTGTTCACACGATGTCGATGAAGTATTTATGATAGTACTAATGGCAGAATTAACAATTTTTGAGAGGTCCGCTACTCTTCTTCGCTGTGTTCGCTTACTGCAATCTTCAAAGTTTTTCTTTGGTCAACCGATACTGAATGTATAATGGTCTTGACCAGACAATCGTTTTGCACTTGTCGGTTCGGCCACATTCTTCACTGTGTCTATAGTTTCAATGACGCTCAACCATTCTAGGTGTGTACTGATCAGTAAATGCCGTGTTCTATTTGTTTTTTCCAATATTCTGCCAGCTTTTTGGTCATGTATTGAATGCGTTTACGAAGAATGTCGATTTCAACGTTCTCAGCATCCGGCACTATTCTGAGCACTACACGTCGAGCTTTTTATATATCTGTTCCTTTTACAAGATGCCACTGTTCAAATAGGAACATTTTTGAAAACTGAACCTGAAAAAAGAACCTGAAACAAAGAGAATTGTTACAATTAGAAAGTGGTCAAAATTCGTAGCACCACTACGATTGGCGTAGAGGTCAAATTACTAAAACTTCCGGCAATTTCCTGCAAGTACTAATAATTGTCCTAGTAACTACAGTACTGTAAGCTAATTTTCTATGCAAAATTATTACGGGGTTAGCGGGGGAACATTGTTGAAACTCAAAGTTAAAAACACCCTCAAGGAAAAATTCTTGTTAATTTAGGCGTTTCGTAGCTCCCTTATAAATCCAAATGTTTAATGTAAAAATTACAAAATGAATTACAATAATAAGTATACATACCTTTGTCATTAATATCCATTATGAATCACTAGGTTACAAAAACCAAATTGTTGGAACTTCGTCAACAAACAACACTTTATCGGATTATTGCTGACAAGACTCAAGGCGCGCAGTAGATATGTGTTCCCTTCGGAGGTCCGGAATACAATGATGTAATCTTATCACTACAAAACTATTTATAGTTTTGGGTGCCAGCTGTATTAGTGATGATATAACCGAGTACTAATCTCAGCCCAAGTATTGTTGATTATTTAGACTTATGACCTATGAGTGGGACCACAGTGCAGCGAGTCGAGCCAACAAAAACCCATCAACCAGCTAAGGTGACCACACCCTCACCGAACATGGGATTTTTGCCCCCTCGTCCAATGCACCAACCGCAGGCGCCGGCATGGCCAGCCCCCGCTGGACAACGTTTAGTTCAACAACCCCCACAGCCTTTTAAATTCAATTCTATACAGCCACAACCCCAACATCGCATGCCCAGCAGAACACAACAAATGTTTAGCTCACGTCCCCCGAATTATAACCCCCAGAGTAATACATTTAGACTACCTCCTAGACATAACCCCCAATTTTATTCAGGCCATAAGCCTATGAGTGGAGTTCAAAGTTTTACTCCTAAATTATTACCTCAAACTAACCAACCGAATTTTAAACCCCGTGAAATGAACATGAACGAATGCGCACCCTACACGGAGTATTCCTATTACAACGATTATAATATGCAGCCAGAGTACTATTACGATATGACGTATGACAATCAAACTGACTATGACCCTGACGAACAGTATTTAGAGCCTACTTTCGATTGCCAACCGAGCGACGCACATGTGTCTAACGAAAAGGACGAGCAGGATTTTCAGTTGAATCAGAAATCACGAAAGTCAAAATAGAATTAAATTTGCAATCTCAAAGACAATTACCATACATTAAAATTAGCAATCCCCCATTAAAATTTTTGATAGATACTGGCGCTAATCAATCCTTCATTAGCCCCGAGGCCGTTGAACGGTACTTTTCAAATCATCCCCTTAACTACGATCCTTTTGAAGTAACTAACGTTCATGCTGTAAGTAGAAACGATTATTCATTGATCTTGCCCAGTTTTCCTGAATTCAATGACGTAAATGATATGAAATTATTTGTCTATCGTTTCCATAATTATTTTGATGGTCTCATTGGATTAGATTTATTAACTAAATGGGAAGCCAAAATTGATCTTAAAGATAAGTCCCTGATAACACGAACCTCGTGTAACCCGATCCGAATGTATAACTCTGCCAATGTAAATTACTATGAAGAAATTATCCCAGCTAATACATCCAAAATAATTAGATTACCCATTGACGCCCCTGACGGAGAAGTATTAGTAAAAAATCAAATTATCAGTAGTTGTATGATTCACGAATGCCTTACAGTAGTAAAAAATAATAGAGGATATTTAGAAGTCGAAAACTGCAGTCCCAATGATGTAATATTAACACTTGACCAGCCAGCCCAAGCTAACCTATTCAATACAGAGTGCATACGCACTAAACAACCGCTGACACGAGCACAAGACGTGATATCTCGCCTACGGACCGACCATTTAAACGAAGAAGAGAGAGCTAACCTAAAGTTACTCTGTTCTCGCTTCACTGACGTATTTTATATTGACGGAGAACCACTGACTTTTACGAATAAAATTAAGCATCGAATCAGGACGAATGACGAAATCCCCGTATATACTAAAAGCTACCGATATCCTTTTATTCATAGACAAGAAGTAAAAAATCAGATCACAAAAATGTTAGAACAGGAAATAATAAGACCTTCCGACTCCGCATGGAGCTCCCCTATTTGGGTCGTACCCAAGAAGGCGGATGCTTCTGGTAGACAAAAATGGCGACTAGTAGTTGACTTCCGTAAATTAAATGACAAGACCATTGACGATAAATACCCCATCCCAAATATTGCCGATGTCCTTGATAAATTAGGTAAGTGTCAGTACTTCACCACCCTCGACTTAGCGAGCGGATTTTACCAGGTAGAAATGGATCCCCAAGACATTTCCAAGACCGCTTTTAGCGTAGAACATGGGCATTTCGAATTTTTGCGAATGCCTATGGGCCTCAAAAATTCCCCGTCCACTTTCCAACGGGTTATGGATAACGTTTTAAGAGGACTCCAAAACGACATTTGCCTTGTTTATTTAGATGATATTATAGTTTTCAGTACATCCCTTCAGGAACATCTCACCAACCTGGAAAAGGTTTTCGAAAGACTTCGTGACTCAAATTTCAAAATCCAAATGGATAAATCAGAATTTCTAAAGCTTGAAACAGCTTATCTCGGCCATATAATAAGTAAAGACGGTGTCAAACCGAACCCTGAAAAAATATCAGCAATACAAAAATATCCTATTCCAAAAACCCCTAAGGAAATTAAACAGTTTTTAGGACTTCTCGGTTACTACCGAAAATTCATCCCCGATTTCGCCCGATTGACAAAACCCATGACGCAATGCCTGAAAAAAGGTAAAAAGATAAATTTCAATCCTGAATATGTAAACTGTTTCGAAAAATGCAAAACCCTTCTGACAAACGATCCTGTCCTACAATACCCCGACTTTACAAGAGAATTTATACTGACTACTGACGCCTCTAATGTAGCCTTAGGCGCCGTCCTTTCCCAAGGAACCATAGGTTCAGACAAACCCGTATGTTTTGCATCCCGCACCCTTAATGAAAGCGAAATCAATTACAGCACAATCGAGAAAGAGTTACTAGCTATTGTATGGGCAACTAAATATTTCAGGCCTTACCTCTTTGGAAGGAAATTCAAAATTTTAACTGACCACAAACCCTTACAATGGATGGTAAATCTAAAGGAACCTAACTCTCGACTGACAAGATGGAGACTTCGACTAAGCGAGTACGACTTTACAGTAATCTACAAAAAGGGAAAATCGAACACTAACGCAGACGCGCTATCAAGAATTGAAATTCACAACGAGGAAGTTGAATCAAATATTATCGACGAACTATGTTCAATTATGCCTAATCCCCCATCTTTAGCCAATTCCTCCACAATAACCGCGCACAGTACTTGTAACGAGCAACCCTTACATGACGCACCGCTCTCTTTACATAATAGTTCCACCTTAACCGCACATACGAGCCAAGAGCACCCCATACTAGAAGTACCTATTACCAACGACCCCATTAACAAATTTCACAGACAAATTATTTTCGTTATGGTAGATGACGTAAAACGAAAACCGAGTGTGACAAAACCGTTCGATACGCACACTCGTATCACTGTCCAGATTTCTAAATCTAACATAGAAGATGACATAGTTAAAGCTATAAAGCAATTCGTGAACCCGAAGGTCAAGACCGGTATCCTCATTCAACCCCATCTTGCTATGTACGACATCATCCCCATCATTCAGGATAAATTCAAGAGTTCCGCAATGAACCTAATGTTAAGTAGAGTTGATCTAGAAAATGTGACGACCTATCTCAAACAACAGGAAATTATTAGCAAATATCACGAGGGTAAAACAAACCACCGTGGTATCACAGAATGCCATCTCGCCCTTTCACAAAAATTCTATTGGCCTAAAATGAAGGACCACATTTCAAAATTCATAAATTCATGTACTACCTGTGGACAAGCTAAATATGACAGAGTACCCATTAGACCGAAATTTAATATAGTGCCCCCCTCAACCAAACCATTCGAGATTATCCATATGGATTTATTCACAGTTCACAACGAAAAGTATGTCACATTTATGGATGTTTTTACCAAATACGGCCAGGCGTATCACCTGCGCGACGGAACCGCCGTCAGCGTCCTCCAAGCCCTCTTGAAATATTGTACTCACCACGGTGTTCCACTAACGATAGTCACAGATAATGGCACTGAATTTACAAACCAGCTCTTTGCTGAATTTACACGTTTTCATAAGATAAATCATCATAAAATTTTAGCTCACTCCCCTAATGATAATGGGGCTATTGAACGTTTTCACTCTACGATATTAGAACATCTCCGTATACTCAAGTTACAGCAAAAAGACGAACCGATTGTCGACCTTATGTCTTATGCAATTATAGCATACAATAGTTCCATTCATAGTTTCACAAAATGCCGTCCCTTCGACTTGCTGACAGGACACTTTGATCCACGAAACCCAATTGATACCGATATCACGGAGCGTTTATTACAACAATATGTCCAAAATCATAAGGAATTAATGGCAAAAGTCTATGAAATTATAAACGAAACATCTCTTGCTAACCGTACAACATTAATAGAAGCCAGAAATAAACATCGCGAGCCAGAAGTTGAATACTCTCCCCAACAACAAGTATTTATAAGAAACCCTTTAGCTAACCGCCAAAAAACCGCCCCACGTTATACCCAAGATATAGTTTTAGCAGACCTCCCTATACATATATACACATCTAAAAAACGCGGTCCAGTGGCTAAATCACGACTCAAACGCGTACCTAAAGAACCCCAATTGTTACAGGACTCTTGTGTTGTTGGCGATCCCGCTGACGCTCGGCGACGAGATAAGACTTGAAAGCTTAACAGACGGACCTGGATTACTACCATATAACCTTGGACCTACGAGACTCACTACCCATTACCACACATACCTACAGTACATAGACCTTGACGTTATCAGAAGCAAAATTGACTACACTTCCTCTCAGTTACGAACATATAAGACACAAATGACCAATGAAACCTACCTTCTATTGGAAAGTCAAATAGATTATTTACTAGAAAACCTAGAGAAAACTTTAACCCAACTAAACTCTTTAGAACCCACTAGAGCCAAAAGGGGACTGGTTGACGGATTTGGTTCAATTATCAAAAGTATTACTGGTAACCTTGATCAGTCGGATGCTATTACTTACAATAATTTGATAAAAAATTTACAGCTTAACCAAGACAAAATTGTTTCAGAATTAAACACTCACATGAGTCTCAACAAGGACTGGTTGTCCCGCCATAGTACAATATTAGACACTTTGGTGGAAAATCAAAGCAAGATAAATTCCACCCTTGAATTGATTTTAAATACTAGTAGTTATGGGAGAAACAGTTTAGTTAAATACACGAAAGTCGCTCAGCTATTCGTAATTTTAAGTGAAAATGTAGAAAATTTAAGGCAAGAACTTATAAGAATCGAAAATTGCCTAGCTTTTATTCGCGCTTCAAGTACTCATCATTCTTTGTTAGATATAAATATTCTTAGAGATATATTAAGAAATCTTAGTAATATATATGGGAAAGATAGTATTTTAGACCTAGAATTAAGGGAATATTACGAAATAATTTTACCAGGGTTTTATTATATAGACCATAGAATAGTGATCATATTACAGTTCCCCATAATCTCAAGAGATACCTACAACCTTTTTAAATTAGCCGTTGTACCTAATAAATATCATAAAGCCCTTATTCCACCCTACCCATACATAGCAACTCACGATGACTCGTTCGTGTACATGGAGGCAGAATGCCCGAAGTTCAGCCGCGGTTACCTCTGCAAGAAAGAAGCCAATCTCCAGCTCCGTACCAAGCCTGACTGCGTATACCAGCTCATCATGAAGCAAGATCTTCAAGAATCGTGCCAAATCACCACCGTGCAGCTATCAAAACCAGCTATGCAAAAATTAAATGACAAACACTTCGTGGTTTCATTCCCAGTACCAACTAAAGTGCAACTGGCCTGCGGAGCAGAAGATTATCAATCGCTAAACGGAAGCTACTTGGTCACAATACCAGTCAACTGCTACCTGCGCACAACAGAGTTCACCATTACAAGCGACAAGGATGAAGTGCAAGGCCACCCTTTGAAACTCACCCAAATTCCAGACGACGCTGTGGACAAAGCCACCATATCCACCAAATATAACCTGAAATCCATTGACCTACGGGGACTACACAACATCCAAAGCCAACTCATGGTCGAAACTCCCATACAACTTGATGCAAATCAAACTGCATTATATCATACAACTATACCACTGTATGTTATAATATCAAGTGCATCCGCACTCGTTATATTCGTTATAATAAGAAGATATAGGATTCAAAAATTCAACCCAAGCGACGACTCAACCGGCCACCAAGGAAAATTAGAAGAAATTAACCCTCAACAAGGAATTCCAGCAATTTTTTCACTCAACGTTAGAAAATAATTGCTGATCTGCGGATGGAGGAGTTACACATTGTGCCGTAAGGAAGATCGCTAAGTCAGCATGCAGCCCGCGGCCTGGCAACCACGCCGCGACAACACGAGGCACCGACGCAGCACAACGTGACACCGCGCTACGCGATACATTCATTTTATTAGGGAAACACTTTTGTTTCATACTTCGAGCAATAGGCACCTCTCTTAGATTATAATTATCATTTGTAATTTTTAATTAAATTAGTTTATAAAAGTTTTTGGTTTTTTTTCGAGCCTCCGGAAGCGGCTAACGTAATTGCCTTAAAAATAACTTCACAAAACAAAACTTAAATTTCCAAACGTCACTGAAATTTAGAACATAGAAAAATGTACGTAGATAGTAAGCAACATAAATCAACTGAGGCTTAACACGTCATGCAGCGTGTAAGTTCCTCGTTAACCGGGCTCTGGATAATTATGAAGCAAATATCTAACAGTAAGTAGTTCAACACCTTGGGTGCAATAAAGATTTTTCAAACACTTAAAAAGAGACGTTCAAAAAATTGAATTATCTTTTACACGTTTTTTTTTAATACATACATACATACATACATACATCTATCACGTCTCCGTCCCTTACGGGGTAGACAGAGCCTAAGGTAACAGGTACCTACAGGCCACATTTAGCAAGATTGTGGGCGTATAGGTGGAAAATAGAATCAAAATAGTGATCGGTTGCTAGCCTCATCGCCTAAAACATGATTCCTATGATTTTCGCCCATTCCCTCGATGGGCTTTTGCCATCTGCGCGGGTAGAAGAGCAACTGGTACATTCTATGTTTTTTTCTTGCTCCCAGACCAGCATGGAAGTAAATAAAAACAAATAAATATTCTAACTATGCAGTGGTTTATGTCCTAAATTTATTTAAATTTAAATTTCACCTTAGAAGTACCAAAGGATCAGAAGAAAAAACCAGCTTGTCTCATCGGAATGTTCTTACAATTATGAAAAATGTGAAGTCTAACTCCTATATCTACCAGCAAAGATATAGAAGAATACCAATATCTACACCTATTAATTTCTATCGACCTTCGGCGGTAGAAATTTACGAGCACTTACATTTTATTATCTGCAGAATACCTATCATTTGGGTTTTATTTCAATGATATATCGTACCGTACATATCCTTTAGTCTACCGTTTGTACAATCTTCAAATGAGTGTGCAAAACAATAATCCATAACAGGCATTAATATTATGTCCATTACCTAGACGTCAAAAACATCTATACATCTTTATGTCACAAACAATAAGGACGGTGATACATTATAATATTTGACGTACTTGGCTGTATCGATATTCATGTCGTCAACTGTACCTGACAAGCTTTTTATACAACTGGGCTCGCTGAATGAAAGAGCAGGCTAACACTATTACGTAGAGTTTTTCATAGAGCCAAAAGCAATTAATAGACCTATTGAGCAGCTACAGCTGGTACAGTGTCGCCAGAACGAACCAAATAGGCACCGCGTTAGGTACACAAAATGCTCCTAGCCGTAACCTAATTAAAAGTTTTATGGATTAATAATTGCATCGTTTCAAAGAGAACAGTGGATTCTCAAACGGAACACCACTCTTAGCCGTATAAAGCACCCGCACATAATTTTAACAAAGAGGCACTCAACTTATTTCCCGCCGAAGAAATTAGATGGAGGAAGAAAGTAAATTGAGCATCAGAAGTTCGTAAAATCCAAAAGGAATAAGGCTGGGTTCATTCTGACTTGGAATCTGCAACTTTGTTAATGGAAATTAACTTTGCATTTTGTATGAAAGATACGCTGGAAAACCCAACGCAAACTGGCAAGCTTGGTTGTGGAGCTATTTTTTCATTTAAAGTAGTGTTGACAACTACTTTAAATCGGTATTCTCTTGCTTTGTGTTACTCAATGGTGCTACTAGTAATGATCTAAAAAAGAGCTGTTACGCTCGTTCAATATCAGTGTCAATTTTTAAGTCTAGATTTAGTTTTAGACTCGGATTAATTGTGAAAATGTATGGAACTAACAAACTTAAACTCGGTTTAATAACTAAGAGACCTCGCCTTGATTTATTTTTGGTTCCGTCCGGGAAAAAGAACTAAATTTAGGTCGGTGCAACCTGGGTTTTATAAATCATATGTTTATCCCTTACGAGGTAGATAGAGAGAGCTAAGGTAAAGCATAGGTGCACCTACAGGTGGAAACGGGGATCAAATAGTGATGGGTTGCAAGCCGCATCGCTTATACCATAATTCTCGGGAAGAGAAGTAGCTGGTCAAATAATACCTAGCCAATTCAAGGAACATCATTGGCCAATAGTTATTTTGTTTGATCTATTCTCAGGTTTTGGCAGATTGCAATTAGTGAAAAATGAGTGTAGAGCTCATATATGAAAAACAGCCATATAAGGAATAAGCTTTGCGTAAGTAAAATAATTTTCCAGACCAGTATGACCCCAGCTCAAGTATGACAGAATTCACAAACTTTTCGCACATCAAAGTGCTTCAACAGATGTAAATGAGATACAGAAATAACCGTAATTCAAATTATCATATTGAAATGGAAAAGTTTATTCCACGGTTATGTATTCATGGTCAATTAAAAAATACTGTTAATTTATTTTCATCGACGAAAGCCTGTTTTTGTTTACTGTGGCGCCCGGGCAATAATATATGCTGCGTAAATTTACGCTTGCATGGACGTCATTAACGTTACCGTCATTGTCTATTTATCGTTATTTTTGGTGTAAATTTACGCTCCGGTGAGCAAATTCACGTGACGCAGTGAGCACGATTTGGGGTCATGGTCGTGTATTAAGAGAGCTATTTTTATCAATAACCTGCTACTTTTAAAAGTAGCACAAGCTACCTGATTCCACTGGGTCGCCAGTGGCATCTAACCTCACACTTACAAATACACCGAATCCCGAATATTGTTTTTCATGCCCCAAAGGTTAGGTTAAAATATGTTAATTTTTTTAAATAACATGCTTGAATGGCAAAAAAATTGTATGGAAACATTGAATTCCCCTTTCAATCGTTCTCTACTCTTTATCGTGAGACCTTGTTGTTGTTGTTGTTGTTGTTCTCCTTTGGTACCCCAGTGGTACAGAGGGCCTTCGTGAGACGTCTCCATCCGCTCCTATCTTGTGCCTCTCGCTCCGCGTCCCTCCAACTCACCCCGGCTGCCCGCAGCTCAGCGTCGGTGGTGAGACCTTGCGTATAAAAAAATGAAGCATATTCACTCTCAGCCCTTCACTTACATCATGCCCACGGAAAGGACGCGAATAGAATTCTGTGTGACCCGTTACCATATTTGTTTATGGATGATAGTGCAAACTTGATGCAAACCCGGCCTATATGTACATATATATACATTACAGTGCTTGTTATACAAATAGCTCCGATGACATAGCTGACACGGTCCACCAGATACGAGAATATTGATTTATGCAAAATAATGTGTGCTCGACCAATTTCACACGCTGTGGGCCACACTACCCTAGTATTCCGGTGTTCATATGAAAATGGATCTTTAGAATGAAAATTCGCTTTAAACATGGTGGCTTAGAATTATGTAGTGTGGTTAGTTGGTTTGATTGAAAACTTCTTTGACGCCGTACTCTTACAATACAATTAACTCTTTATTGAACACCACAATTAAAAAACAAAACAGAAAAAGGTTTACAGAATATTACAAGGTGTCAATAGGCGGCCTTATCGCTACCAGGCAACCATACCACACTTTTGACATTATATAATATATAATACCATATAAACCATATTATGGTTTTTATTCCTTCTGAATAACATTTACAGGGTTATTGAAGGGATTCCAGATTAATTTTAATTACATACATACATACATATATCACGTCTTTATCCCTTAAGGGGTAGACAGAGCCTTAGGTAACAAAACCTTAAGGCCACGTTTAGCATGATTAATCTTGATTGAGCTGTAATTTTGCACACTTGTGTAAGTCAAATGACAATACAATAATCTGGTAGTAAAATTCTGGTGGTCCAGCCAGGATGCAAGCGTTTGAATGTTTGAAAAGATTTTATAAATAAAGGTTAGTATTTCGGCTCAATTTGCAAAATCAATGATTACTGATTTATTCAAATTAACAGATTTACGCAAATCGTACAATGCTACTATGCTTTGCTTGTCTTAAGACTTTTTTTTATTAGACGTGTCTTCAACAACATTAAAAATAACTTCCTTGTGCAATAAACCACACGCGAGCTGCAATAAATATCACTTAGTTCATAACGTTAAAGTTAAAAAGCTTTCAGTGCGACTTCAGAAAACTTTAAGATTACCCTTAACTCGGACGCGGAAAAATGCAACTGGGAAAATGCAATTATTTTTCACCCGCATAAGGATTTCGCTTGTCAGCTAGAAGGCGGGCGAGGCAAATATTTAAACTCGCATTTGCACAAAGACTATCTTAAATAAATTCTGCATTTGAAGAATAATGTGTTGGGCTTTTATAAATTGAAAGGTTTAATATGTACGAGAATTTTGTTTCGACTGTTTGCAATTTAAACACAATTTTACTCTAAAGAACGAACCTGTTGGTATATAAACCATTTTAAGTTTATTGGTGTGAAATTCTCAAAATTAATATTTATACACAGCCGAGGAAATTACGGGCACAAGAGGCATTTCATCTTAGTCCTCTAGGTTGGCAACGCATCTGCAATCCCTGCGGGGTTGCGGGTGTCTATGGGCAGTGGTGATCACTTACCATCAGGTGAGCCACTTGCTCGTTTGCCTTCCTATTCATATAAAAAAAAAAAAAAAAAAAACAAAGGGTTAAATACAGACAAACACACCCACACTACGCACACACGCATAAACACCCACACACACACACACACACACACACACACAAACACACACACACACACACACACACACACACACACACACACACAGTTTATGCGTCGCGAATTAAAAACACAATGTGCACTATTAAAAGATTTTCTCTACAATCAAAAGAATCTCTCACAATAACATTATTGTTATTATTTAATTAGGTAGGGTTTAATTATTTAAACAGGCATCGAAATGCTGGTACCGCAGAAAACGTATCCGACATTCAACAACTGAGCTTTACAGTGCTTTGAGTTCAAAAGAACTGGGAGATTTCACACGACTGCCGGTGAGCGGTCCCAATAACCATGGTTTACTGACGTTGCATTTGCAGCCGTTCTTTCTAGCTTCAATTTTATAAGCAGTAGCTGTTGCAACTAAGCCTTTGATTGAAGACGATTCCAAAACGTAATTCAAATTAAAACTTGGCATCTTGCCAAACTCCAAGGTTCTAGTCAACAGAAAGTGCCTTCTAGGTTTTGATTTACTTAGTTTCAAAACTTGACAACAGATGGACATCGAAGTGATGCTTGAACTCTTCTGAGACATGTTTTTAAAATTAATCGGCTATATCACGATTTGTTTTAATGATAATAAAAATAATAAATTTAAAATTACTGCCGAGAATGCAGTCATTCTTCAGAAAGGTCTCTCGAAACAGCCCGAAAGTAGTGGAACAGTCTCCAACTTCAAATCGCCAGTTGCCTGATTCCGTTTTAGTTAATACTAGCGGTTGCCCCCGACTTCCTCTGCCAAGAATTCGTTTATCACTGACTGGGAATTATCGATGAATTACGCAATTTTCCGGGATGACAAGTGGCCTATCTGTTATTTCAGACTACAATCTATTTCTGTGCTTAAGTTCACTCAGATCTGTTCAACCGTTCTGGCGAGAAAGAGTTACAAACATCCATACATCCATACTTACATCCTCACAAACTTTCGCATTTATATTATATGCAATTTTCCGGGACAAAACTATTCTATGTCCTTCCCCAAGATTTAAACTATCTGTATACCGAATTTCGACTAAATTGCTCCAGCGGTTTCAGCGTGAAAAGGTAACAGACAGACAAACAACATGATAGGGAGGACTGCGGCATATATTGAAACGTTTTGTGAAGCAAAATACTATTTTTTTTAATATCTAGCAAGACATTTTAGTTGAAAGACAATTAGCAAAACCTGTCATTAAAGAATTCAAATAACCATAGAGAAACACGAGGGCGGCACCTTCCAACACAACAGACAGCAGAAAGTTTCGCATTTATAATTATTAGTAGCAATTAGTAGGATGCTCCTGAGTTTGGTGGATTGAAAGCAATGAACTCTATATTAGCTTTGTTCTCAAACTGCAACTTTTTCTTTGACGCTCTTTGAAATAGTGAGAGACTATATTCGCTGTTTACTCTAGCGGCAAACGGTAGGTAAACTTTGGCGAGACGTCTGGGGTTTTCTTTCTATCGACTGTTAAATAGTATGCAATTTTTTGCCATTTTTGCTTTGAAGATCGCTCAATTGTAAAATGAACCTGACTATATCTGCGAACTATTCAATAATACAGAATTCTTCTTCTTCTTCTTTTTTTAATATGGCCCCATCGATCAATGCGATGATTTCGCCAATGTACTGATAATGATAGTATTCAAAAATCTTGTGACAAAAATGTCGGCAACGGTGTACGGTAGAACACGGTCAAAAGACCCCCAATGTCGGGCTCTTAGCCAACAGTCAGTGATACCCCTCGGAGACCGCCAGGAAATCATTAGCCGATGCCCAGGGTGCACCAGACCAAGCACTGCTCTTCCCCCCGGACGGATCCAAAAACGAACCGCAGCTCTTGGTCACACACGGAGGTAACCCGACTCGCACCCCAATAATACAAAATTAATGTTACTAAATTGGAAAATAGGTACTTAAGTTGACAATTGATGGTGACAACTGACAATTCGAAATGTAATGCGTAGTCAATAAGAAGCCAACTGGCGTAGATTCTTGCCAAGTTTGTTAAGTAAACGATTTGACAATTGGAATATTATACATGTACCAAATTTAACACTAAACCGTCCAAACATTAGAAGTACAAGCAAGTACAAGACTAAGTAAAGCTAAATGAATGTTGATTATTAGAATACATAACAAAAGAACAATTCAGAAGACGACCAGAAGAATAGTCCTCAGCTTATCGATCACGAAATCCGGACCTAATCTGCTGAAGTGTACAAACCCAAATCAATTCGAGTGAATTAGTTTAGAACAATCAAATGGATAGTTGAACCGTGGTCAACCATTCAGAGGCGACTAATACTGAACACAATTACGTTTAGAGCTGTATATTGTGGAGTGTATAGGATACATTCGATGTAGGTACGAGTATTTATAAAAAAATGCTTTCGTTCAAAGCTCTTGCCCGTAACTTTGTTTTTGTCAATTTAGGGATGAAAGTAGTCATTGTAATCAGAGATACAGTCTACTAGTACAATTGGTTTGGTAAGTAGTTCAAGAAATGAATTTATAAGAATTTATAACAAGTAATTTATAGGACAAATTTATAATTTTAACTAAGTACCGGTGAATGTAATTGCAGACTTTCGTTGAATTTTTAATTATGGCATTGCAAATTTTATGCTTTAATTACCAAAGGAAGGTAAATAAAATTACACACTATAGAAATCACACACACAAATCACGCGTCTATATATATATATTATCTCTTACGGGGTAGACATAGCTTAAGGTAGCGAGACCTAAAGGCCACGTTTAACTAGCACTAGCATGGTTGTCCACCTATAGAATACAGGATGGGATAATTAACTATAAACGGAATATTTCGTTATTACTTTTATTTTAATTTCTAGCAAAATGTACAACTTGCCAGTATTAACGCCACACATAACACAAAATACTACGTCTGTCACAAACATACCGCTGCAAACAATTCTTTTTATGGTGTCGATTCGAAAAACATTCATTCATAATTTAGGGACGCATTAAACCAAACCGGCACGAGTGGCACCCAATTGACACGTACAAGATTGTCTCACGACATCATGCACAGTTGTTGATTCCGAATCACATCAGTGCCATACGTGACCCGTGAGTCATGGAATATGCAACGTTTGAAGGGCTCTCTGTGAATGGTTGGGATAAATAACAAAGCTTGTTTTACTTCGCAACGATGAGTACTCGTACAGGTGCGGACGGAATTTCAAATGAGAAGACCACGGTTTTTTGTTTACATCAAATTTAATGAAACAGGTTTCGTGTTTCGTGCATGCTTTTGCGTGCAGTTTTTTTCTCTTTCCGGAGTGTTTTAGCAGGTGGGTTAGTTCAACTAAACACCTTTTATCTTACTCTTACTTTTATTCCATGCAACTACCATTGTGGCGAACTGGTGGACTGTATTTGGAAATGAAAACGAATTATGACAATGAACTGATATTTAATGTAAAGGTTTAGTGTAGAACATGAAATGACCAACCTCGTGGCAGCAGCACCTTGTCGTGGTTCGTAGCGAACTGAATCCCATATTAAAAAATGAGATGCTGCTGTCACGAGGTTTACAGCTGCCAGCTACCAAAAAGTACAAGCACTATAAAACAGTTTATCCTTCACAACCATGCTGGTCTGGGAGCAAAGGAAAAACATAGAATGTACCAGTTGCTTCTCGTCCCGCGCAGATGGTAAAATCCCATCGAGGGAATGGGCGAAATTCTTAGGAATCATGTCATAGGCGATGCGGCAAGCAACCCATCACTATCTTGATTTCTTTTTCCACCTATACGCCTACAGTTATGCTAAACGTGGCCTTAAGGTTTCGTTAAGGGGATATAGACGTGATTCGTGTATGTGTATGTATGTATTACTTTTATTTTTTGTCTTACTCAGAATTTTGTTATGCTCAGTACAAAATTTTCTACCCGCATATGAAATTAGGTTTGGCAACGTCTCATTTTTACGCTTAGGTTTACAAGCGATGTTGCCAAACCGCAAAGCCATGTCGTAGCGGTTTGGCAACGCCGCTTGTGAACCTAAGCGTAAAAATGCGACATTGCCAAACCTAATAGCACGGCTTGTAGAAGACAATAGAGAAGGCTAGGTGTCAAGCGAACAAGTGATGTAGATTCTACCTGTTTTTTGTTTTATTTTTACGATTTTAGTTAAGTTCTCATTATAAGTGAAAGTGAATGTAAAATTCTTAGTGGGAATAAAGATTTTTAAACCTAAACCTCACTCTTTCATTTAAATTTTTGCTTCAAAATTTAGTCCCGTCCGACGCAGTTCTCTTTGAACATCGATTAATATATGGAAACATTCTTCTTCTTCTTCTAGTGCCTCTTCAATCCTGAAGGTTGGCCGTCAGCTTCCTATATTCGTCCCTATTAGCAGCCAGTTCGCCGGAGGCAATACCGGTCCACTCCCGGATATTCCGGAGCCACGATTTCTTTTTTAGCCCAGCGCGGCTGTTTGGAAACATTAGTCAAGTAAAATTAAAAAATCATCTTTTTCATGGCTATTTAGTCAAAGTAATCCAACCTGCAAAATATTCGGGAAAAATAAAATTTTAAAGGACATTGTAGAAATGTTAAAGCAATTTACATAGAACGCGATTACGGTTAACAACGGCTAACAAAATACAGTGGTTTTAATGTTGTTCTGCGTTGCATAATGTAATAATGAATAAGAATCCGTAATAAAAGTTTGAATGGACAAACAAGAAACTTGTACAAACTTAACAGAAGTTGTCTCATACATACCACAGTTGCATGATGCTTTAAAATGTACATATTTTAATTTTCATGTGCTTCTTTCAGGTACATGCCAGAGACAGCTTTACGGCAAACAAGGGAAGTTTTAATAGGAAGATACCAGTTTAATCTTAAGTTGACAGTACGTAAAATTTTCATTAAAACTTTTTAAGGGCATTATATAATAAGGTGTGTTTAACAATTTATTCTTCAAACGCCCTTTTTAAATAACCTGAACGTATGTCCTATAAAGCCTATTTATTATCCCGATACATGTCTGTACACACAGCAAAGCAAATCGGTGAGCACCCTAGTTATCCACGTGTGTCATTCTATACACACATCCGCACTTATCCGCTGCCTTATTACGCACACAACAAAATGCCCTATCTGTGCTAATTGTGTTTTCTGACTACCTTCACGCATAGTTATTCAAACCTGCTGGTATTTTGTTCAATGGAAGCATAATTTTGCCACAAGTATTATAAGCGTGGTGGCTCAGGTGTATTAACCTAGGTTTATGAAACTTAAAGAACCGGGTTCGAATCCTGCACAAGTGTATCTTTTTTGTTTTCAATTTTAAATTACTAATCTCAAAATAAACTCATGTTTACCTAAAACAAGAAAAAAGGACGTAAAAGAATAAAACAATAAAATGCAATTATTGGTTCAAATTGTTTATTGCAACATTTAATTTTTATTGTATTAGCCTCTATTTGTGTTATTATTATTATTACCAAAAGTAATTAAATTAGCTAAATAAAACTGCACACTTTTCCTTATAGAATAATATTCATAAAATAACGCACACTTTAGAGGCCAGTATGATTTTATGTTTACTAAAAAGTCTTATGTCACTAACATAATAATTATCTTGCAAATTGAATACACAACCATAATAGGGCTATTTTTAAGATGACACATAATTAATATCTTAAATTCTGGTTTATTAGGTTTAAGTCTGATAAAGATGAACGAAACGTTTTATTTGCGGACGTGTAAGTCAGTGGTGAAATGAATAGACATGTTAAATGACAGCCATTAACAATAACATCATTTCACACTGGGTTATAATCTCCACTTTGAAGCGACTAAGCTACCTATCTCGATTTGGTTTGGATTTGGACACCAGGGCCCATCGATGAGATCCAACCCCATAGCCTAAAGTAACACTGCCACTCGTTCTGCACTGTAAAACATTACTGTGTTTATATATTTAATTAAGTTAATATATTTCGTCTTCATCACTAAAAATCACTACATTTGACTTTGATTGATGTAATAATCAAAGTCAAGATATTCACGAGCAAAGGTTTCTTCTATGCTGGTCCGTTAAAGCATGTTTTTTGCTGGTCTACGGCAATGCAATCCTGCAGCATGCAGATGGTTTCGCACAGGTTGCAACGTAGCATTGTGTCTTGTTGCTGTGAAATGGGTCACTAGCGGGTGCGGCCACTACATAATGTCCAAATCAAATGGCAGGAGATGAGGCTTCAGGTTTAGGCCCAGAACGAATATTTTTATCGTGTCCGAAGTCTGCGTAAGGGTGAATCCATAATGGCACAGTCTTCCGCTGCAAAATAAATGAAGTTTAAATAAAAACATTTTTCGTCAAAGAAAGTTGTTTAAAACATTACCGATAAAATAATAAGTCATTGTTTTTAACACCGTTTGTCTACTTACCCATATCAAAAAACGCCTAGCGATTCCTTATATAAATAGTTATATTGTTTTGCTCTTTTCAACTTTTGCAAATCACAAGGTATTCGAAAGGCAAAATTAAACAGTTCGTAAGTATAACACACGGTTCATCCCGCAGCTAATAATGGCTGCCAGCGGTGACAGTTGTTTGTTCTAAAAATCATATTATTAGAAATTTGAGGGTAGAAAACACTTTATATTGTTTAAGACGATAACGACCAAAATAGCTAGCAACTTTTAAACTCCAGTAAAAAGAGTCATACCTATTAATAATTATATTAAAAGAAAACACAATGCGTTTGCGTTTTTAACATATTATATAAGAGTAAAATTAAACATACAATAGACTGCAACCACCATAAAATTAAATAGTTACGGACAAAAATAAATTATAATTTCAACCTTATTTCAAAGCTCATAAAACAGCTATTTACACAAATTGCAATACAGTAGTCGCAGATTGAACATAATTCATACATTCACCATGTAACTTGTATACCTCGGTGGCCTAGCGGTCAAAGACAGGTCGAAGATTTGACTTCTGCTTTAGTGAACCGGGTTCGTATCCGAAGAAAACGGAATATAAAATAGTAATAATAAAATGACATTTTTGGATGTTATTTCGATGGCCGTGCTGGTTGTGAGGAATATTGCTTTGGAATTGGAATCTCAGACTTGTTGAGAAATAATAATATAACATCGTCGCATCAGTGAGATGGTAACTACTCTTCGCTAGTAATAATAGTTCAATGCGTGGGATTGCATAAATTTGAAGATTCAAGGTCGAAGGAAGCTTCGATTCGGTTCTCTCGCTTACACTGGGGATGACAATATCCAATGTAAGATTAGGTAAAATATTTTTAGGACAGTCTAAATAAAAAAAAATACTTTTACATTATTTTTGTAGAAGTAACTGAAACCGGAGATATTGCATTTTCAGCCTTTGAGTGTGACACGATACCGGCGGGGATTATTTTCATTTAATTTGTAATTATTTTTTACTTAATTTATTATAAACTAACTTAAATAGTTGTAACTTTCTTCATTGTTATTTTATAGTTAGTTGTTGTTTATTCAATAAACAGGTAATTTACAGTGACATTGCTCATTCATCTTGTTGCTAAAAAATCTGTACTTAGGGGGTAGATTTTATGATCGAACTCACTCACACATTCACATGTCATAGATTCTACTTAACGTTCATGTCGATACTCAACACGCATAGACGTGTGCGTGGCTGTGCTAACCGCATTATTTTGCTGTGTGTACATAGGAGATATTAATTATTAATATTTGTACCCAACATTCCACCCGCGACTTAAAAACGTATTTTTCTGAATAAGTATGTTTATCCATTGCTTGATATCCCATAGCACAACATTTGCTTTGTTTGGGACTAGGTCGATTCGTATAAATTTTCTCATGATATTTGTTTATCATCACTACATCACTATCACTATCATCACTATCACTATCACTTCACTATCACTATCATCACTACATAGTATAAAATAAAGTCGCTTTCTCTGTCCCTATGTCCCTATGTATGCTTATATCTTCAAAACTACACAACGGATTTTGATGCGGTTTTTTTTAATAGATAGAACCTTAGAACAGACGAAGTCGCGGGCAGAAGCTAGTTTATTTATATAAATATAAAACTAACAATGGACAAGCAGTCAAACGCGGTTGGCCACTATCGATCCCTTTCTGCCTCGAAGCCTTACCTAGCTGCCATGCCTCGGTCAGATGCCAGTTGACCTACATTCTTTCACGTTTTTAGGGTTCCTTTGAAATTTCTATCGCGCTTACTTCATAAAATTGTACCATGGCACGTTTTAAGAATGCAATGAAAGGAATAAAAGGCTATATAGAATATTCGTATTATTGATACGTTTTTTAAATATTATGTATGGAATATTTTTAGAGAGCTAAAAGTAGAGTTGTTTAAGATACGTGTAGATCTACAATAGACTTATTATAACCATAAAGCTACTTTTGAAAGCTATATATTTTAATATCACTGATACGTACCAGGTTTGAATTGAGCTTTTCAATGTTACAATCATCCGTAAAAATACAAACACATAAAGATTAACAGTATTAATTACATATTGACCCGTCACTTTTTTGATTCTCCTTTCCACCTATACCTACTCCCACGATCATGCCAAACATATGGCCTTTAGGTCTAATTACTTTAGGCTCGTATGTATGTATGTGCTACAACTTGAAGATTTTCAGATGAATAATGTTCCTTACTAATCGTGACGTGAGGATAATATTATTCTACGGAACCATCTCTGACATCACGGTTTTATGTTACACTTTTACTGATCACCCTCAATTTGACTCGTTCGCTCTAAGATTTCTAACAATCTTGATTGTAACGCTTGGCAATTTGGACCCTTTTGATTTAGGATTCAGTTTTTTTTCCAGACATTAGGAATTTATTTTACACTTATTTCTGTAGACTTGCTATGCTTGCTTTTCAATCGCGGCTACAGTTTCCGGTTGATTTTTATCTTAGAATAAAATCATGAAGATATTTTACCTTTTGTATTCCGATTAACAACCATATTAGTGCCACGTACGGTCTGGCAGAAACAAAAGTCAAAGTGACAAAAGATAAAGATTAATAAAGATTAGTGGGTTTGTCAGTACATTCAAGCGTATTAGTATCGCTGTCCAAAGGGGGAATGCTGCCAGTGTCTGTGGAACTATGCCACGGGGGCCCCTTCTTTTATAATTATTTTATTTTAAGATTAGTTTTAGTTTAGTTTTTAATTTAATAGTTTAATTTGTATTAATTTCATTTATGTAATTTTTATTGTATTGTTCATGAATAAATATATATGCATTCAAGTGGAAAAAATATATAAATCTTTGTATTCGACTGTATTTCCCAGATTACCGAGATTGTTTTTTATTGATAGTAAAATTGACACTTCCAACGTTTGACCGAATTTATTCTTATTTCAATATTGTGATATTGTTAAAATATCGCCGAATCATACACGACAAAGAATTTTCCCTGTACGCTCTCGCAGATGCGACAAACTTTTTCGTTCGCGGTAGTTGTGTTGAAAGGGATGATTTTTCTCACGAATTCTATTTCTCGTTCATTAAACTCTTTCGCAGCCGAAAGTTCAGAGCACGTTGTGTCTCATTAATTTTATTTAAGTACGCAATAATACACATATAATTTCTTGAAGAGCGTGTAAGAACTTTGTGGAACTTGTGCGATCGCAGCATATGGCCCTTTGAAGTAATGGATCGAGTTCTAAAGTAACTTTTATGTCGCTTATCGTTTCATTATGAGCACGTCTTGATCACTGTACTCTTTGAAATTGCTAAGACAAACACATTTTAATATTACATAATTTACACACTCAATTTGCGGGTGCCTGCTTTCGGTAATTCAAAGAAGTGTTACATTTGTAACTATTTGAAAATTACTATCCGGCTCCCTAAAAAAAGGCCTAGCTTATTTTAATGGTCGTTCGGTACTTTATTATTTTGACTTCAATTTCATGGATACAAAACTCCCGTGGTTAATAAAAAAGTTTTTGTTGTTCGTAGCGATTTGCACTCTTTTTTAAAGGTACTTGTATTTTCATTTATCCTACTTAGATAGAGGTACCACTAGTCAATGAGAATACTAAAAGTACGAACAACCTTATTACTATTATATAACGAGTTTAATAAGAGCTTCTAAAAACTCGGAAAGACCATCATTACCAAGAAGAATGCGCCGCAAGAAATACGAATAAGAATACTTAAATAGATAAAATATAAAATGAAAGGGATGTATAAGGTCCCCGAGCCTTAAAGTATATTATCTATAGTAGAGATGTATAAAGTATCTACTAGTCAAAACAACAATAAAAATAATTTAAGTTCAGTGGAGACCGTAAATACGCCAAGGCAAACTTATTGCTGCTGGTTCAGTCTTTACAAAAAAAAGATGGCGGCCGATAGGATTAGATTCCGGAAACGTTATCGAGCTATCGTAAACTCGGCAAAAGCCGGGTTTATTTCTAGACCGGATTGGAGAGCTTCCTGTAATTGAAAACTAACGAGATCAAACTAAGCAAAACTTTTTTTTGTGCAATGTTTATTTCTCGTTAAATTTTTTAAATACTGTTACTGGGTATCTTGTAAGCATCACTACATAGTATAAAACAAAGTCGCTTTCCGCTGTTTGTGTCTGGCCCTATGCACCGGATTTTGATGCGGTTTTTTTTAACAGACAGAGTGATTCAAGAGGAAGGTTTTTATGTATAATTCGACGCAGACGAATTCGCGGGCTAAAGCTCGTTTTTTATGAAATACAGGGACAAACGAGCAAGTGGGTTTCATGATTGTCAATGGTTATCAGCAACTGCAAAAAATTGCAGGCGCTATGCCAGAAGGCTATGAATCAGCTCAAAATAAAAATGTAAAGCAACACTGTCAAAAAACACTAACGCACTGCCAAAACACTGTATTTACAAAAAAAAAATCTCTTTATAGTGACGTTGCGAAAATTCCTGTAATCCAATTACACTTTCGCCTTCTGGTTTTGACTCCTTAAACAATTCGATCACCACAGACAAATAGATCAAATATCTGTCCCGGAACCCTACTCGTAATTTGTTGTTCGCACAATTGAATAAACACTCGGGGAAGTTTTGTTTTCCCGGGTATTCATCTGCGAGCTGCAACTGTAACTGCTGCACCTTACAGTGTAACCCGGGGTGACTTTGATTAACGGGGTGACTTTAAAAAGTAGTTATAATGACGAAATGATATTTTTTTATTTGCGTTCACTGCTTCCGATCGCCTTTGCGTCTACAATATCAATTTCAAAGCAATTTTAAAACGATCAGAGTAACTATAATTACACATAAACGGATAACTCACGTATAAAAAGTCGAGTGATGCTCGACATGTTTCGGACTATGTCAACTGGGATAGCGGATAGTCGGTGCCCGCGAGTTCGAGTGTGAGCGAACCTTTACGGAGTGACGTGATCAGTGTTGTGTGCTGCCGACATTTGATAATAATAAAAATGACGATGAAAACGAGGGTAGTTGTGCGCCGCTGTCAGTTGCGTCGAACAGCCGCGCGAACAGAGCGCTGGCGCGCAGTGTTCGTTTCGCTGCCGCCGGGGCGAGCGCTCCAGGAAGAAGTATAATTATGATTAAGTCTCACGGTAGTTTCATGTTGAAAGATCAAAGTAGCCCCTAAATTATCAAAGTCGGCGGTTAGCGGTAACTAAAAATTCTGGTGCAGATCTGGCTCACGAGGTATTTGGTTACAGGAAGGAACAACCGTTGGAGTTACTTTTTAATGAATCAGGCGTTACTTTGCGGTCCATTTCAATGAACAAAAAAACGTTGCTACTCCGCAAAAAAACGTTGCTACTCCGCTACTTACGTGCAAGATAGCCAAGCCTGTGTGAAATATATATGTTTTACATGCAATCCCTTCTTTTAATACTGCCATACATAACATACATAAATCTCACAGGCTTAACTATCCCCGTACAAAACAATGACGCGTTTCAATCCCTATACGGGTACTAAAAACCTTTTAATACTTAAACTGTTCTCACACTGCCTATATTTTGTTTAATAGTAGGGCTCTGTCACTGTAGGGGAGACCGAGGAGAGTCGAGACAGAGGTGAGTTGATACAAAGCCGATTTCTCTGAACTGTGACAGTTTATCGGGCTGGTAACTTCGCTAATTCATTGCTCTTTCTACATCCACAGTTTGTGTGAAGTTGTGACCTCACTAACTGTCATAGGTGCAGAGAAATCGGCTTTGTATCAACTCACCTCTGTCTCAACTCTCTTCGGTCTCCCCTATTTTGTATTCACCGGCTGAATTGGTACGAGTCTGACGTTGACGTTGACGTTGACGTTGCGCGAGTCTGACTAACACTTGGCCGGTTTTTTGTTACTGTAAAGTAAAAGTTACAGTTACAGCTCGCAGACGGGAACCCGGCTTTAAGGAACCCTAATTTGTTGCTCGCACAATTGAATAAACACTCGGGAAAAGTTTTGTTTTGCATTATCATGATGAAGCCTGAGTTTGAGAGTTACTTTGTCATTTTGTTGGATGAAAAATGCGGCGCAACTTTTTGTGGGATAAAATTAATGTTGCGCCGGATGTGGCGCTTGCGGGAGCAATGTTGCGTTTATGTCATCTCATCTCCCATGTTCCACTGCTGAACAAGAATCCCCTCAGTGCAGATTGGGAACTTCACACTCACCATTGAATTGCTTCACATATGCAGCTTTCTCACGATGTTTTCTTTGAATGAAGCTCATGGTTAATTTCAAAAGTAGTTTCGCACGTGAATCCCGAAAAACTCAAGAAGGCTCTTAAGCTATGGCTTTGCGTCGTGGTCTATTCACACATACATACATCGCGTCTTTATCTCTTACGGGGTAGACAGAGTCTAAGGTAATAAAACCTTAAGACCACGTTTACTATGATTAAGGGCTAGCCGCATCGCCTATAAGATGATTCCCAGGACTTTATTATTTATTTATTCATTTACGTTTTTTCCTTACTCCCTGACCAGCATGGAAGAACTTAGACTTGGACTTTTGGTTAACTCAAACCCGTTTGCCACACGTTGTACTTATGTTGGCCACGCAGGGACCATGCGCTCGCGACAGACGGGCAACCCGCCATTATTTGCCTACGCGTAGCCCACTCGTTGACACCGCTTCGTCACGGCGGAACACCCAGTTGACTACTCTACCAAAAGTTTGAGTGGAAATGGTGCCGCAGTGGTGTGTTAATAAGTGATCTCTAACACATACTAGGTAGGTATACGTTTCAGATATTACCGGAATCCAGGTCCCAAACTATAACGCGATATGAATCGCATGACGTGCTCCCCAAGTCAACTCTGGAGGACGTCACAAAATTAAATTTTCCTTTTCGACCCTCATCATTAAAAGTTACGACACAGCGGCCATGTCTACGCCGCAGAATAGTGAATAGCCAGATGGTTCACTAAAGTAATAAGCGATGCTTAAGTTACTATTTCTTTTTACTCGATTTTCATTAAATTAGCGGCAATATTATACGGCACTGCTATTTAAATGTTTTTTTTTTTATTTTTTTATTTTTTATATGAATAGGAAGGCAAACGAGCAATTGGGTCACATGATGGCAAGAGATCACCACTGCCCATAGACACCCGCAACCCTGGAGGAATTGCAGATGCGTTGCCAACCTAGAGGACTAAGATGAAAATGCCTCTTGTGCCCGTAGTAATGGTATAATTTGTTTGAATTATTTCAACGTGTCTATGTCCATTTTACATTTTAAATTTCACTGCTTATTCAGGAGCTGCTTCGTACATCATTTTTTCATTGTTATAACGGAACACAATTCCGCGATTGTTCGATTTTTGTGCTCTTGTTATATGGCAATCCTAAGTCCAAACGCCTGTTAAAAACAGCATGACCGTTATAATATTGGACTAAGTGATATGTTTAAGTTTTAGCAACGAAAACGTAAAGCGTTTCAGACTTTTTGGTGGCGAACTGATAAATTCTAAACACTAGACAACTCAACGCAACGACCACGGAAATGTTTCATGGGACGTCAGTCTATAAACCAGTACGTATGTAAAGATACTCTAACGTTACTGTTAGTGACTGGCTGACTGGCATGTCAACGCAGATCAGTCTACTCATTATATAGTTTTACTTTTATTTTTCATGATATACATACCTTGAGTATGTGGTTGTACTAGGAAAAGATTCTTCGGAATTTGACGCAACCGCCAGCGAAAGCTATTTTAACTTAAATATACCATTATACTTCAACATGGTAGCTTCTAATTATAATTTAATTTCATTATGTTACAGAGAAATCTCGCGATAGAGAGTAAACTGCACTAAACGGTTCATCATTAAAAATGCTTCATAAAACGGCGCCTTTCATTTTGTCTGTTTACAATCGTAAATAGCCGCTAAATAAATGAACCGTAACTTTGAAACGGAAGGAAGTCGTGATTAGATTTGTGCGAGTGTTCTATCTTGTTATTTTATGTTTGTGTCTTTTGGACCGCACGCTTGTAGTGAAATTTTACGTTTCATATTATGCGAAGGGAAAGTTGATAATTTATTTTCTGGATTCGCTTTGAACGTATTAAAATGAAGTAAAAATTGAACGATAATTATATGTTTTTTCAGAAATTGTGTTATTTATTGAAGTTTATTTTGTACAACTGGTTGCCCACAACTCCCGTCTGCGCAGAACTCGCTTATCGCTATCCCGCAGGAACTGTGCGACTTTCCGGGATAAAAGCTAGCCTATGTCCTCCCGAGGTTCCCCTTGACTGAATCTATATCTGTACAAAATTTCAATAAAATCGGTTTATTGGTTTAGGCGGGAAAACGTAACAGACAGACAGATATACAAACTTACTTATGTATTTATAATATTATGGATTTCAATTGTAGTTACAGTATTATACAACACAATACAATACAAATACTCTTTATTGAACAACACAAATCAGAACAAAACAATACAGAAACAAAGAACAAGGTAGACAATAGTCTTATCGCTTAATAGCGATCTCTACCAGACAACCAATAAAAGAAAGAAATAAGTCGGAACAGTTTACGAGTATGTATGTGGCGGAAACAAATAGAAGAAACCTAGGGATAATAAAATTATATGGGAAATTGAGAGATTTATCATGCAGAAGGAGATAGACAAGGAAAAAGAGAGTAATAGTCCAGAAATGATAAAAAGTGCGCTCTTGTTCGCTACTGGTTGTCGATATAACAAGCAATTAGAAAGTAATAAAGCGAAAACAAAGAGCCATCAGACATCCAACAAGAATTAAAAATAAAATAACGCAAGAGTACAGAACTACGCCCGACGCTAAACGCGATGAATTGAAGTCTCGCCAACCGGTTGCCATTCGCTACCATTATGTCAACGGTGTGCTCACGTGCATTCATTGTGCGCGAGGTTTCACCGCTAAGATCGGCTACAAGCCATTTTCGGGCGCACGAGTGTCACACTAACTAGGAGTCGAAGTGGTCGCCATGGCCGAAATCGGTCGGAAGGATCATTATCATCACGTCCGTAATTATTCTATCTATCTATGTTTAGGATAATAATGGCCCCATCGATCGATACGATGATTTCGCCAGTGTCAAAGTATTAAAAATATATTTCATAAATAATCTTGTGTCAACATGTCGGGAACGTTGTACGGTACAACACGGTCAAAAGACCCTCTCCCCCCTGTCGGGCTCTTAGCCAACGGATAAGGATATCCCTCGGAGACCGCCAGCAAATCATTACCCGATGCCCAGGGTGCACCGGGCCAAGCACTGCTCTTACCCCCGGACGGATCCAAAAACGAACCGCAGTTCTTGACCACACGCGGAGGTAGCCCGACTCGCACCCCACCCCTCTGTAATTGGCATTGTTCATTTTTTTTAGTATGCTCCAATTCGAAAACCATTTCGAGGAAAACCATCATTTATCCGATTTATCTTGTCCGATATCAAAAATACTTTATTATTGCAGATATTTTTGTAAAAGTACTTTGAACCTTTGTTTGACCGAACGACCCGGTTTTTAGACAGAATCCAGCATCGAATGTTTGCCACAAAAATGAAAAAAAAAAGTTTGCTATGACAACTGTCATGTGTCACTGTTAAATCGACGAAACCATAGACAAAGCCGTTTTTTTTTATTGCCAGCCGAACGAAGGCGATTGGGATTCTGTCTAAATTCACGAATTATCAAACAGCGAAAAAATATTTATTATTAATTAACAAAGCTACGTAAAAGCATAATATTCAAATTAGTTGCTTGAAATAGTCCATTTTATCAAATAAAGGTGTTAAAAGCACAGCTTAAAAAAAATAAACAATGCCAATTGGTAATTCGCTGTAACATTTCATGTTGCAACTGGTTAATTGCACTGAAAATAATAGTGTCGTTAATGTAAATCTGAAAAGGAAGAACGAGATACGACGCGAAGCTTTTATTTTAAATCGCTTCAAACAATTTAATTGAAACAGCTCTCGTCTTGAATCTGGCTTGCAAAGGGCAAGTGCTTCTAGTCATTTTGTTTTATTGCAATCAGCACGGCTTGCGAAACAGCGCGCGAAAGCTGTGTCGTTCGGGACAGACTACCCGTCTCTTTCTTAGAATGAACAATAAGACAAAGACGGTTTCTTATGCTAGCCGTGAAGTAGATACATTTAACGTCTTTTAAGGTTTTGTTGTTAAAATGATAACTATACATGCATACACATACACAAATCACGTTTTGTCCCTTCAGGGGTAGGCAGAGCCCAAGATAACGAGACCTACAGGCCACCTGTAGGAAGGTTGTGGACGTATAGGTGATAAAATGGAATCAAAATAGTGATGGGTTGCTAGCCGCATCGCCTATACCAATGGTTTCTATGATTTTCATGTAATGACTTCGATGGGCTTTTGCCATCTGCGCGGGAAGAGAAGCAACTGATACGTTCTATGTTTTTTTCTTTGCTTCCAGACCAGTATAGAACTAATGATAACTTTACTGACTGACTCTCTGTAGTACGGAGTACGGTCAACCAAATGAATGAATTGCCTGCTCTTACCGAGATTCGAACTTGGAACCTTCCACTCACTTCACCTGAATCACTAAGTATACTCATACGAAGAATATGTATTGTGTAAATAAAAGTTGGATGTGCGTATTTATGTACATAATAGTATCGCCATTAGTTATAACGATCTCTGCTTGGAACAGGCTATGGTCACAGTTAAGATAAAACAGATATGCGATAGAATTATTAAAACCCTCGGTGAATCAACTGTTTTTGAAAAAGAAACGAAATACTGAAAAGGCAGACATAACCACTGACTTGAGACAGTTACATATTTTACAAAATTGCTGTGCTTGCATTTTTCAAAAGCTTAAAAACCTGTAACAACGAAATGTATGCTCATCTATACCTGGCAATCGGAAATGTCAAAGTATAAAGGCAAGCGAAGACGATCGGGTAGCCTAGCGGTTAGTGACCTTGAGGCTAGCGGTCCCGGGTTCGAAACCCTAAAAATATAGAACATACACTTAAAACACCTACCGATCCTTGAACTTTGCAGCTGGAGTCCGTCCAGCTCTAAATATACCATTTTCGGATTGAAAATTAAAAGGTACTATCAAATGAATCAAGAATTTTAACTTCTTGATTGTTTATGAGAACACATAGAATAATCCGAGAAGTAAAGCTATGGCTGGGAATCGAACCCGCATCCTCGTCATTCCGTGACCCGTGCCATACCACTACAGCACCCATAGCAGGTGAGTAAGCCTTCGAATTTGCTAGCTGTTGTTAGCTGTTGTTGTTGTGTTGTGTGTTGTTGTTGATCTGTTGATGTAATTAATACACCTGCCCGTTATAATAAACGTCCTAAAAATATCTTGGCTCTTACGAGGTTAAGCTAATTATTTGTGTTATAGCTAATTATTTGATGCCGCTGTCCTAGTTGTCTGTATGCTATATGGAGGCTCAGTTAAGTCGCCTGCTTAATTAGACAATAATTCTTGATCTGTAGAGTTAACTGCTAGACATTAATAATCACGGATATCCGGATGTGACCTGAAGTGGGCGAGTAGGGTGGCCGAGGGCGCTATTTTTTATTACTAGGTTTATGGTGGGTAATAAATAAATCTCACGTTTTCGGACGAAACATAATTTTCAGGGTTCTGTACTTTAGAAGGCAAAAACAATCAGTCGTTTTAATATTTATTGCAAAAATCGTCGTTATCTTTATTTTTATTGCAAAACTAACTTCTGCCCGCGACTTCGTCTGCGTAGAATTATACAAATACACCATCCTCGTGAATCGCATCAACATCCGTTGCGTAGTCTTAAAGATCTAAGCATACATAGGGACAGACAGACGGACAGCCTAAAGAGACTTTGTTCTATACTATGTAGTGATGTATGGCTGTTTTATCTGCGACTATATTCGGCAAAGCAAACGTCCAATTGACTAATGCACTAAAATTTTAACATAATTTTCAAAAAGGAAATCCTATTAACACGTCATCATTTGAACTCTTATAAAGCTTACCTTACCAAAACAATACACTGTTTATCTTTTTTTAAGCAATGTAACTTTAACACCAATAATAGTCTCTTTTCCAGTAAACTACGTAAACTATTTGTGACTCGCACACTATGTCGTGTGTAGTTGCGTTAGCTATGTAATTACGTTTTTAATTGAATTTCTTCACAGTTCCTTCTCGTTTATCGCTGGACACGAGTTCTATGGCTAGTGTTAGAATAAAGTTTGGTAGTGGAATTTAGCCGGGCAATGCACTAGTTCCATTGGGGAAGCGATAAGATATCGGCTATTAAATGGCTCAAGAAACGAACAAAAGATATAGATGCCGTGTCGGTAAAAGAGACAGATATATTTATAGTTCACGTTGGTCACACAGCTGGTGAGAACTTTTGGCTATTAGTAAGAGCTAGCGACAACTCGCTTATATTCGCTTCACGCTCATCGTCGGCAGTGGGACCAGTGCCATGATATGAGTTGTAGCAACCGAATGGCTTCTCATAGGTAAAGGTTCTTCTGAAAGCCATATTGTTGTTGTGTGTTGTTGTTGTGTTGTGTTTGTTGCCTTGTTCTTTATTTTTGTAATGTCATTGTACTGATTTATGGTTTGCAATAAAGAATATTTTTATTGTATTGTCACAAAAGCGAGACGCAATTAGGAGTTAAGAGCGCTGCTATTGCTTGCCAACTAGTTAAGCCACTGATTGAGGCAGACGGTGTCCAAAATTACACCACCGCATTGTCGTCAACCGTCAATGAAGTTCGGGCATGTTCAGAAAACCGATCTCATTTCAAATTTTTAATGAAGTCTTAGGTACTTATTGTAGATTTTTCTAGATAATTAGTTACATTGCTATTTGCAGTTTGAAGTAGGTACGCTAAAAGACCGATGGCTAACTAAATTGGACCCCTAATGATCGTTATCGTATTAATATAATGCCGGGACCCACTAGGAAGCTCATTATAAATTCTTCCGTTTGCTTTGCCGGGCCGCCATTTATTTTGTTATTCTTGAGCAACGTCTGCTTAACTTAAAACATCGTCTTAGGATTAATCCTGGACTTAAAAGAAAGGTTGAAACCGGATTATCCTTTTTTCAATGAAAATGATACTCGGGTTTTTGCCGACGACCTATTTTAATTAAAATTGGTAAACAAAATGAGTGTCTGCCGCGAATTCCGCGAGAGTCTACAAACAGTGACATAATTGAGATATCAACAGAGCTGCATATTTCCATATTAAGTAGGTAGGTACTTGCGGACAGTGGTTTGGACTTGAATTGGAAATTCGTTTGTAAGCTTCACATACTAATTATCGAATCTTGCTCTTGCACACACAGTGAACAAAAAACAGTACCAATTTTTTTACTCACAGTACTTTTTAGCTTTTATTTACTTAACTTTTTTTATTTCTCAAAATTTGCCTTTATCTTTTTACGATTGTGGGGTAACCTTCGTGAGATTATGGTCTCGAAATGTCGGTACAGCGGCAAAGTGCATGTTTTGCCCTCGCCTTTAACTCCTGCCTGTGAAATGTCTTAGCAGTCTAATATTTAAAAGAATACCTACATGTTTGGTTCAATCATCCACTCACATAGCTTTTTAATTTCGTAACACCCTTATTTTATGAACCGACTTTTTTCTCTTTAGTGCTCACCTCAGAACTTTGTCTCATAAAATAAAATGACACAGCAAAATGCAACTATTTTCTAGAGAAAATGAAAACTAGGTACAATGCACCCAAGAGAGTGTCACAAAGTTACGACTGAGTACGTCTGTAGCTTCCATTGTGTCATGATAAAGTTGTGGCAATTTAATTTGTCCACTGCCCCCCAGGATTTGAGTGCACAGTGACTTTTTTAGTGAACAATTAGTGTAATTGCTATAGTAGCTCTAATTGACGAGATGTTAGACTCGTAATGCAGCCTGCAAAAATATTAAGCCGTAGGACAGTGATGAAAAATTTCGTACTGCGTTTAGTACTAAGTTTGGTAGCATTTTATATAGCCCCTTTTATTACGTTTCGCTGATTCCAGTACATTGTGTAGTCTTTTTTTATAAATTATCGCGTGATTTGCCTTGCCTTATGGCATAGGCCTCTTCCATTTATTGGAGGGTTTAGACTATAGTTTCCACGCGGGCCCAGTGCAAATATATGTCAGCCTAGGTTAAATGTTTTTCAAGTTTTTCAGTAATCTTTTCAGTGTTAATTCTTTTATGTGCTTTGTATTCATTAGAAGTAGATTTGAGGATTAAAGCAGCGCTGTGCTCGATTTGAATCCTAGAAATGCGGTCCGAAATAGCGATAGTATGTATGTATGTATGTATGTAAACTCTTTATTGCACATAAAAATTAAAAAAAAATACAAAAATACACAGAAAATAGTACAAAGGCGAACTTATCCCTAAGAAGGGATTTCTTCCAGTTAACCTGATAGTAGTACTTACTATCTATTTGTATGAGAAATCGGATGACGAAATTCGAATTTAGAGCGCTCGGACATACCTTTCTCGGATTCGGATCAAACGCAGTGCAGAACCGCTCTTTGCGTAGATTAAGTCTACTTAACTAGTTCATTGTCTTTTGTAGTAGTTGTCAAAGATTTATGAAGACCTTTCATTTCTTACTGCCGGTAGTTACCGTCTTTAGCGGTTGTTTGTTTGGGGTGTATATTTGACCCATTTTAATGCACCACAAGACATTTAGATGTCATAACAGACTATGACTGGAGTAATATATAAATAAGTTTCATACACTTTATGTAACAACGCATCTCTTATATTCTGGGTTTTGATTTGTTAATGTATCTCCTGCATAAAGTACAATAATGACTCATTTTGTCTTAAATAGTGTTAGTAGCAGTGCTTGCACTGCTGTGTTCCGGTGTGGAGAGTAAGACAGCCAGGGAAATTACGGGCACAAGAGGCATTTCATCTTAGTCCTCTAGGTTGGCAACGCATCTGCAATCCCACCGGGGTTGTGGGTGTCTATGGGCAGTGGTGATCACTTACCATCAGGTGACCCACTTGCTTGTTTGCCTTCCTATTCATATAAAAAAAAAAAAAAAAAAAAAAAAAAAAATACATACATAAATACATAAACCACGTTTTTATCCCTTACAGGTTAGACAGAGCCTGAGGTAAAAAGACCTAAAGACCACGTTTAGCATGATGGTGGGCGTAAGGATGGAAAGGGGAATCAAAATAGTGATGGGTTGCTAGCCACATCGCCTATAACATGATTCCTAAGTTTTTTCCCATTCCCTCGATGGGCTTTTACCATCAGCGCGGGAAGAGAAGCAAATGGTACATTCTATGTTTTTTCTTTGCTCCCAGACTAGCATGGATGTAATTAAAATAGTAAATAGTATAAATATACTATAACTATGACTATAAATATAGTATAACTTACATTAAAAATATTTAGAAATATTTTTTCACAATACACGAATCTGTTTCTGAAGTATTTATGTAAGAGGTTAGTCGCCATTTCGTTTTTAGAACATTGTTAACATATTGTTCGATTTGCAAGTAAACACGAGCTACAGAATACGTGTCCAATATCTGGGCAAGATAAAAAGGAATCGATGCCATAAAGTAGAGTAACCACACTTTCCCGCGCCAGGCACCCGACGCTGCAGTTATAAGGTTTTGCATTTTATAACAATGTTGCAGTCACCCTAGCGCTGTTGTTGATGATATTGCGGTAAATTGACGCAGCAAAACTAACATACGTATACTTTATAGTTACAAACTGAGCACCTAAAAGTATTGAAACAATTTAGATTTATAAATTTGATCTAAGCTCAAACTAAACGAACCCTTACATTATTGGATAACGGGCCAATACACAAAAAAATACCTACTTAGTGTAAAATTTGCAAAAAGCATGTTCATTTGGTCTTTATTACACGGACTGTATATTTTCAACATAGAGTGGATTAAGCAAAATTTTCACCACATAATCTAAATAGTTGCTTGGTTAAAAATAGTGCTCTTATGATTGATTTAAAATCTCTCAAACGTCTCGCTTTTAGACATACGTAGGTACCTCATATTGGCAGAGTGCAAAGCGGGTGGAGGGGGTAGCTTAAACGATCACAGCGCTCGCTACGGCTAAAATTGACTACTTTGTCGCTGACTTGAGCTGTCAAATCCATATTGCAGTAAACATTTTCTAATCGTTTTTGAGATAAAATATGGTCCTGGTAAGATGTGTTGTTGTGAATTGTAATAACACCAAGAAGAATAGCGACTGTAAATTTTACCAATTTCCAAGACCATGGTGGAAAAGAGACCAAAGAAATAAGTGGATATTTGCCGTAAGAAAAAAAAAGTAAGTTACCTAACCTCTAAAATTTCACTGAAAACAACAATTTTAATATTATTGGCAATAATGTTACTGACTACCATTGTCCAAAATTGTGTAATATAGTAAAATAACACAAGATTTCATTAATATTTGTCACAATATTTACTTACTTCTTGTTTCACAGCGGTGACAATATTGTCCATAATGGCCGCCTGTACGTGGCGCTGTCGTCGCGCACGGTCCCAATTGGGACAGCATAAAGACGCATCAAAGAAACTACCTGATTATTTATAGGGTTGCCTCGATGTTTCAGCTGTTTTGCAACCGACACAAAACCAAAAACTCTGTGGAGCCCTTAGAGGAAACCACATAACGAGGCAATTCTCACTCAAGATTGGCAAAATCCAATTGCGGAATAAAATTACTTTTAAAATGGAATTCTGGATGATATGTGGGACAGTTATCGCCGATAACTGATCACAGATGGCAGCACTTGCCAATAACAGCCACTTTCAATCTATTTTTCTAGTACTGCGGATTTTTCACTTATATTGAAAATAGACGAAAAAGGAATCAAAATTTTACTCGCAAAATTTTTGCCATGTTAAATAATGTTAGGGGAAAATTTGACTCTAGCGAATAAAATAGCTCATTTATTTTATTTTAACTTACTCATGTATGTAAACTCTTTATTGTGCAAAATAAATATAAGGCAAATACAATTGACAAATACTGAGATACATGCACAAAGGCGGACTTATCCCTTTAAGGGATCTCTTCCAGTCCACCTTTGAGTGGGTGAAACGAGTATTATTATTAGGGATGGACGAGTGAGTTTTGAAATTGCAAATACTGAGAGTCACAATACATATTATAACTTTGCCGAATATAATACATAAACTTACAAAACCTACCAGACAATACCTAAAATGTATATCAATAAAAATAAAAAAAATGTAGAGCACAATAAATAAAAGAATATTTACATTTACTTATATGGTCATACCTACTTTTTGTCCAATACCTGCTTTATGTAGTTAAAAGAGTTTTTCATACACGCTTACTATTATTTACATTCGTACCTACATGGTGTTTCCTCTATCGAAACTACTTTTATGAAGAGTTTTTATTGAATCACATTTTTAGGTACCTACCTAAAAATGTGATTCAATAAAAACTCTAGGTAGGTACCTACCTAAGTATTTGAATTTTGTAACGGCAGCTTTTATATTCGGGGTTAACTGTCAAAGTTAAATGAAAATTCTGAAATACTTGCCATAAAAAAGGAATCAACGTCAGATTTACTGAGGGATGAAATCTCCATTTTACTACACTTTTGTCCGTTGTGATACAGCTTCCGTGTTTAGTAGGTACATATTCGATTTAGCCAAATCTACCATTATAGGAGTCAAAAATAAGTAAATACGTAAAATTTTGACTTCGATGCGCTTTTATTCCATATTGAAAACAAATTTCATTATAGCTAAGTAAATAGAAAGAAAAAGTTTTCTTGGATGACTGTGTGATCGATTTATCGACGCCCAGATCAAACCCTCGGACGTGAAATGTTAAATATTAGCATAGGTAGAAGGCCATTTCTATACCAACAAACCTAACTTTTGCGTCTAGTGCGTGCGTGGCTGAGCCAGTTTTTTAACAACCTCATTTATGCCATTTTGTAGTCCCTGCTTAAAACGCTGCTTAGAAAACTTTATATACAAACCCATTAATAGCTTAGCATAGCTTTGTTTTATTTAAAATTAATGGAGACAAAATAATGTAGGTACCATACAAATTTCTATAGCTGTATGTATGTATAACTCTGTATTGTAGGTACATAAAACACAAGAAAAAGCAATGAATAAGAATAATAAAAACATTTTTCAGGTAACTTTGTTCTTCAAAAAGCTACTGCATTTCGTTATACACAGCAGCCATTGTATTTCATTTAAAATAAATAGCTCAACATCAAGGCTTTTACCGTCTAAATTTTTCATCCAAAGGCTCATTTAAGTTATTGAAAAGGTGTACAAACATAATTCACTCAGCTGAATGAAAAATGGGCCATTTTCAAAATTGAAACACAAAAGAGAGAGAACAAACAGAAGGCTTCTTTCGTCCGCCGAGGGATGAAACTTAAAAGTTAACGCGTTTTTGTTCACCGTTGGCATAAACCTAGTTTGTCATGTTTTTTAAAACTTACTTAGTAATTAACAAAGTTGAAGACGTACCGTAAAACTACCGAAGTGTAGTCCACTACTATAACTATGGTACATTACTTCAAGACGACTTTATTTAAGTATCTATAGGTACCAATATGCTTTTTTGTTTTGTCCAAGTTTTTGTATTTTTGCGTTTTCGACCCCTGTTCAACCGCTCGTCAGCCATTTTGAAAACTGAACTCCGACTTGGAGTGTCTTCAGGTATCATAGCCACTAGCTAAACCTACATAATATTATATTCATAAGGAGATATCTCTTATTAGAATCAAAACATTAACAGCAAGCAACCTAGCCCAACGAAACAATAGGGTGTCCATGTTCCGCTATAGTTTTATATCCATTGTGATCACAATCCTTTGTCCTGAGGCGTCGTTGATCATTTTGTCCCGGCGGTACCATTTCCACAGACGCGGGTGTCCATAAATCCGGGGACAAGAGACTCGAGTCTCAACTCAATCTCAATAACTTTCAAGGGCCGTCCCTAATCTCTCAAAGTTTAGAAATATTATCAGCGCCGAATTTTTCTTTGACTGTTATTTGTAAATTTCGTTACGTGCAGTTACATTTTAGAGTTTCGTATCTCAAAATGAAACAGAGGGTAGACAGAGCATAAGGTACCAAGACCTAAAGGCCACGTTTAGCATGATTGTGGGCGTATAAGTGGAATTCATTTTAAATCTCCGTGAAATAAATGGTGCGGCCCGTTCCGAGGTGAATATTGACTTGCTCTACTCCTTGGATACGACAGCGCGGCGCAACCAACAAGTAAGTATTAAGCATTTGTTTTAAGTTTATTTCTAACTAGCGACCCGCCCCCGCTTCGCACGGTATAATTATGCATTTATTATACATACAAACCTTCCTCTTGAATCACTCTATCTATTAAAAAAAAACCGCATCAAAATCCGTTGTGTGGTTTTGAAGATATAAGCATACATAGGGACACAGGGACAGAGAAAGCGACTTTATTTTATACTATGTAGTGACTTGCTAAGTTACCCTGTGTTACTAGAGCTTTCTTATTATCATCACTACATAGTATAAAACAAAGTCGCTTTCTCTGTCCTCATGTCCCGATGTATGCTTATATCTTCAAAACCACACAACGGATTTTGATGCGGTTTTTTTTAATAGATAGAGTGATTCAAGAGGAAGGTTTATATGTATAATACATGCATGATATACCGTGCGAAGCCGGGGCGGGTCGCTAGTTTCTAATAACACAGTTTCGAAGATAAAAGTGACGGGCAACAATTTAATGAATGTGGAGCCGATTTCTGGGTGGGCATGCGAAAAGAAGAATGGAGGGTGTGTAGAAATCAAAAAGGTCCGTTTTAATTTTAGAACGCAATCTTTAATCTAAATATTTGAAAAGGCATACTTATAAACCAAACGTTCAAAGTTCTTATAAAACGCTGGTGGGAGTATATGCTTGATGAGTTATGTTAAGTGAACTTTGTATGTTTTTGTGTGTATAAGTATGGCTAGTAATAAGTATATCGTATTTTTACATGTATTAGTACCGTGTGTTTTTTTGTATTTATGTATGTATGTAGTAGATTTTAAAAGGAAATGAAAGAAGCCGATTGCCACAATTTATTACAGCAAATATCACAAACATTATCCCAGTGTTTCAATACTCAGTTCATAAAACAAAATTTATGTTATTTTATTCTTTTATTGAATCAGGCGTTACTTTGCGGAGGTCTATTTCAATGAACAAAAAATTTACCTTGCTACTCCGCTACTCACGTGCAAGATAACCCAGCCTGTGTGAAATATATATGTTTTTCATGCAATCCCTCCCTCCACTGCTGCCAATAAAACACATAAATTCGACAAACTTAATTATCCCTTACACCACACAAACACTGACGCGTTTCGATCCCTCTACGGGATCATTATCAAAGTTTAATGAAAACAACTGTTACACATGCAAACCACATGCAAATATATGTAATGATAATAACACGCAAATATAAAAACAAAGGGAGTCGACATCATAACAAACCACCAAAAAAGTAACTCTCTATTTAGAGTCCCATTAGTATGCCGTACCTTCGCAAACTCATGAGTTTATGGCTCATAAAAGTAATGGACAGTTTAAGCTTATGAAAAATACGAGGACTGTGTGTTTTTTTCACAAGTTTTGGTGAATATTTTATATGAATACTTGAAACGATAAAGCGATAGAGATCCAGTAAACAAATAAGTCATGAACATAAAACATTACGTGATTTGTAGGTTTAGGATTTGTTATTATTCTTTTGTTTTGTTGGGTTACATCAATTTCAATTTTAATCTTTCCACCATACCATACATACATATATCACGTCTTTTTCCCTTACGGGGTAGACAGCGCCTAAGGTAACAAAACCTTAAGGCCACGTTTAGAACGATTGTGGGCGTATAGGTGGAAAGGTGAATCAAAATAGTGATGGGTTGCTAATGATTCCTAAGATTGTCGCCCATTCCCTCGATGGGCTTTTACCGTCTGCGTGGGATGAGACGCAACTTCCTTTACTCCCAGAACAGCATGGAAGAACCATACCACATGAAAAAAAACAAAAGTGGTTTTAAAGTTTTAAATAGGGTACCTGTTCTGCTGAATAGACAATCAAATAGCACCTATACAATTTTATGTCAAATGCAATTAAATGCCTTTAAATTTAGGAATTCTAATTAAGGTTGAGATGTTTTGGTTTATTTACATCACAGTCTAAGCGTCTTTAGAATTTACCTTATTTTGTTACAATCCTTTGATTGGGATTTAACTCGCTGAGGCGGACGCGGTTTAGGTGTGGCATTTTGTTTAATTTGTCACTGAACTCTGGCCGAATGAAAAGTCTAGGAGTCCAACGAATGGCGAAACGTGTTTTACCTATAACTTGTCGTGTGCAAATTAAGTTCAACCATGATTTCGCCTAGAAAATTGGTAGAGCCAAGCACACGAGCACTGGATTTTTATTTGGATTGAGTCACTGTTGAAATACGTCTAAATAGTGAAGTCATTTATTCAAAATAAAATACATTAAGCTACTACAAAACTTAAATTACAAAAAAAATTTTACTATGATAAAATCTAAAAGTTAGCTAAATATACAAAACTTAAAACTAAATAAATATACCTAACTATAAAAAGAAAACACCATCCAAATTAGTTTTTTTTAGAATTGTCCTTGAACTAGGTATGTTTATTGTGTAGGTTCTGCGACATTCTTTTAAGCAATTTAAGTACTAATGGCTTGTCACAAAACTAAAACACACATACTTAAATTGTGTGTAAAATTATTTTATTGAAAACGCCTCTTTCTTTTTCAGTAAGCACGAAAAGTGGCGACTGTACTTTTCGTATTCGTATCCGAAAAAAAGACATCTGCATCGCGCCGGAATTCCACACTTTTCTTATACCTATGCACGCTCATTTGTTTTCACTCATATGCATGTCTTCCATTCTAGGCTGTTCCGCTGCGCTTGAAATGAGCACAGCGAAGCGCTTTGTCCCGCGATGACAACGTCCGTCAGTCGCGCGGCGACCGCGGCTTTGAGCGCTAGCTCCGATGCGGTGCGAATAGCGAATTTGAAGTGCGCTTCTATAATTAAATAATAAGTGTGGGATGGGTCAGTTTGAAATAAATTTGTGTACTTAATTTTTTTACTAAAAAAAATTTTTTTTTTACTAGTTACACTAGTGTAAGAACTGCAGGTGAACTTGTGCAATATAATTGGATAAATTAAGGCTTTTGAGGCGGATGTGTAAATAAAGTTAGTGATTAAATTTAATTGTACATTATTTTTAAAATGATAATATAGAGTGTAAACAACCTCGTTTAGTATAAAAAGTGATTAATGATTAACTAAAATAAAAGTTGTCAAAGAATACATTCTGATGCAACAGTGGATGGCGTGGATAATGGAAAATATTGGTGAACCACACGGATCTGATTTCTAACTTTATTTAGTGAAAACAGATGGATTGAACAAATGTAATTAATTCGTGTTGTTACACGGCAGTAATCAAACAGGAATCACGCAGCTAAGGTAAGCCTCCCTATTGCTTCTTAACTATGTTTGTTTTGCTAACACTGCCGTGTGTAGCAAGTAATTTATATGCTGGCAAAACGAAACAGTATTAATGTTTAAAAGTAAATAATCACTTCTTAAAATAAAGTAAAAAAAAAAAAAACATTCTTACATTTTTTTTCTTAAAAATTAAATAAATGACAAGATTGGTTGTTTTATAATTTTGAAAAATAAAAAACATGAAGTGAAGGCCATTAAAGCGTAGGCACACCGAAAAGAAGATGCCTTAAATGCGTATCAAGTAGAGTGGTACGACCATACTCTCGCCCAAAACGAGCGGCAGAAAAAAGAGGAAGCCTTTGCCCAGCACTAGAACACCACAATACAGTTAATTGTGCAATTTTCAATATTTGCTTTCAATTTAGCTACTGTTATTATGTGTTTGTAATTCTAGAAGCGAACTCATTGTAACCTATTTAGTGCAAACAGATTAAACTCATGTTAGTTTGCTGCTACCACGGCTTTTTTTGTCTGATTAATAACGCCATAGACTGCCAAGGATTATTTTCGAGTCGAGCAGACTCTTTTATAAAACGAAGAAATCAAAAGGTAACAAAACACACCGCCTCCGAAATCTGAAGCATCCAATTAATTATAAGCTATGAGTAAAGATTGCGAATTAAAGGGTAACTCCCAACATAAATTTTCTTCGGGTGAAAATTAACATTGTTTCGATAATTTCACAGCATTTTTGAACAATTTCCATTCAAAATTAATCAAATTTATACTTTATTCGATGTCAATGAAACCGCGGACATCTTATTACAGCTATTATTCACCAAGTTTGAGAAAGAATGAGGAAATAAATTGTTTAAAGGATTTCTCCATCGTCTCCAAAAAATAACATCCTATCTAACTAGTATTAAAAATGCGAATGTGCGGTTCTTTGTTTGTTACGTTTTCACGCGTAAACTGCTCAACAGATCGTGATAAAATTTGGCATGGATATAGTTTGAGATACGGGAACGTCGTAGGCCAGTTTTCATCCCGGAAAATCGTATAGTTCCCGCGGGCGTGCAATATTCGAATTCCCTGCAGACGAAGTCGCGGGCAAGAGCTAGTCTTACTTAATATTATAGAGGCGAAAGTTTGTAAGTTTGGATGTTTGTTGCTTTTTCATGGCAAAACGGCTTAATCAATTTTATTGAAATTGACTATAGTAATAGTTACAGTCGCGAGAGAGGACATAGGATAATTTTTATCCCGGAATATGGCATAGTTCCCGCGGGATAGTTACTAATTTATATTAGTAATAATAATATTACCACATACTATAAAAATACGCTTACAGTTTTGTATTAGGTACTTAATTTGGATAGAAATCTCTGAACAATGACATTTACATTGCTACTTCGCTATTAAGCCTACTGCTGCAGCGGAGTAGCAAAATAAATGTTTTAGTTCTTTAAAATGGACCTCCGCAAAGTAACGCCTGCTTCAATAATTAGCAAGAAACTATTTTAAGCATTTTTAAAACCCAATTGGCGAAACAACTATTTAAAAGGGAATCGTTTTGTGTTAGATTCCTATTGGGTTTACAAAATTACGTCTTGACAAACTTGGAACTTAAATAATAAATTTAATTTGTGATTTTCATTATATCAACTATAATCATTACGAGAAAATTGATTCAGAAGTCACTTGAGATAGTAAAAAAGCAAGGACTGATAATACGATGATCGAACCTAAATAAGTAGGTAATCAATGTATATTTTTTTGTTAAAATAATGTTTCTGATTCGGTTCAAGTAGAACGTTTTTATTTTGTAATACCTACTAATAAGGACAGCTTAAAAAAACTATGAAAATGAAATCTGTAAATTAGTAGGTACCTACGTTGCGATGATATTTTTAGAGCCCTTTGGCATCAATATTTTTATGTAAATCGACTTCATTATCATAATACTTCCAAAAAGATGAGAACGATATTTCTATAAAATTTTATGGAGAACACAAAAAAAGCTCTCTCCTAATAACCATATATTTTGATAGACCTCGTACAAAAGCTTTCGGCAAAATTAAGCTCGTGATCTGGTTCGAATATTGCGTTTATTTGTATGGCTTTCCCGCCAAAATTAAATTCAGTATTTCAATCAAAAAATAATAATAATTTCACTGTTTTGAAGCAAATTATGGCTTCTGTAATTTGTGGGAGCTTACAATTTGGCATCAAAATTACGTAATAAATTAATTTAATTCAATAATATATTTAGGAATCTAGTCCAATACCACTAATTATTAACTTTGATGTCAAAAGTTAATAAGAAAATATTTATTGAATTACCAACTAGGTACTTAAATTTAGCAACCCTATTTGTAGGTTTTTGTGTAATTATTCAGCTCACTGGATGCTTATTGTCACCGAAATATTTTCCGACCATTCATATCCCTCACGAGCTCAATTTCCATTAATCCCTCCTTAAAACGTATTAAAGTTCACCAGAATGTGGGCTCTAAACACAACAATAGTTAACAAGGCCCACTAAACTCCCAACTCGGGTCAGTTTCGTAATCTGCAAAACCTTAAATTCCGGGACTAGGGTTGGCCAAAATTTGTATTTGGTCACGGCAACGGCCCCCAAAGAACGAAATTCCAGGCAATTTCCTTTTGTTCGAAATTGGGTTTATGACTAATTTGTGCCGTGATGTCGCTGGTGATGGATCGAACTATTATATTGGCTGTCTTGTTTATTATAGAGGTTATTTAATATTGAAAAGCATCAATCTTCATGCATCGTCTTTTGACGTAGAAATTTCGTGTCAAATTACACAAACACTATTTTTATTGACGAGCTTCGATTACCGCATAAAAAGATCTGACACAATACATGGATATTTTATATTGTTGGTATCACTGAAACAAATATTATGCGACCTTTTCTAATCGGATCTATGCTTGGATTAAGCTGACGTAACTATAATTTAGATGTATCGTTGTACTGTGTCATATTTTACCTGCCTTTTATTTATGTCCTCCGCTGTTTCCTGTTTCTTTTTTGTTATCTCCATGTTATTCATCTTCAAGGTTAAGAATTCCAATAATAAGATTTCAAATATTCGTCAATTCAAACAAGACCTATCAACCAACACATTGTTTTGGTACCTCATCCAAGCTAACATTTACAGTACTAATGATGACTGTTACAATTTTGTTAAACTGTGAGGGAAATAATGTTTTTTCAACTTAAATAAAAAATCAAGTACCAAAATACTGTTTTAATTCCAGAAACCACTCCAGCCCAGCTCTACGAAACCCGTCTAAAACTTTTTCAATTATAAAACGATGTGTCGTACTTTGATAACACGTGAAAAGTCAAAGGATTACTTCACAGCGTCTGAATGGGAAGTTGCTAATTCAATTTTCGGAACTCTAAAATTTTAAATTACCTTCAGAACAACGTTAATTATTAACTGAAATTAATGTTTCAATGATCAATTTCAACTTCATCCGTACTGTTTTATTGATGTCAAACGATTTTATGAAACCAATTTTGAAGGATTCGACAGTGTTGATTACGTTCGTGTAAGAACATTGAAGCATGAAGTTTAAAGTGGAATCAAATTAATCAACTAGATTGCTATGCTGTTTTAATTAAAATTAGTATGGAAATTGACTACGACACAACGCTGAAATGTTGCAAGAAAACCTACAGGTTGTGCACTCCATTCTATTCAAGAGGCTCCTCAGAGACTCAAACGATAATATTTGATACAATTTTAGGTAACATGACAACTAAGACTTGGATTTAATAGTGCTGGTGGAGTAATGTTTTCAATAAATACACTATATAAACAAGTTCTGAATCAATCCATTACGCACTACACTAGCACGAATATAGAATTAAAATTAAATATTAATACATAACCCCAATCCGCACTGGGCCCGCGTGGGAACTATAGCCCAAACCCTCTCGCTCTGAGAGGTGGCCTGTGCAGTGGGATGTATATAGGCTGGAGATGATGAGGTACAAAAAAAAACATTTATTTCATGTAACTAAGTGACACATATGTTGTTAGTGCTACTTACACTAAAGGGTTAGTTACAATTACATACACGTAACACATACAATAAACGTAAGATGGGGCACAGCAAAGTACATACAATATTACCACATTATTACACTGGTGGGTTACATTATTACAACCTACATACATTGCCTAACATGCGTCACAAATATTTTCCACTTTAAAAAATATTTTTTAGCGAATAGCGACTCCATTGATTCTAGAACAACCGGTGTTGTTAAATGTATCAACTTATATTATTTAGACGACATACACCTGTAGTGTTTATTGTGTTCATAAAGCATTCATCCTTTCCACACGCACCTACAATTTAGAAAGTGATATTTTGTTTTATAGCCACGACAAAACCTAGCGACACTAGAGACATTGAAAAAAAGTTTATAGTTTATTTGACATTGTATCCAATCGAAATCTCAATGATTCAGGCGCTTAACATGGTGCCGATTCTTGAAATCAGATCAGTGAAAATATTTAACACTTGAAAGTGGTAAATGTACTAACGAGCAAAAACAGCGGGTCACATTATTTGCGCTCGTCAGTGTATATTGCTACAAAACTACAACTGCAATTGCGACTGCTTCAATCACTGAAATAGAGCTGATTGGTATCAGATTCTGATGTTATTTCAAAACCGGTCACCAGATCTCATCTCAATAGGCATAAATATATCAACATAAAGCATGCGCTTTGTTTTACTTAATGACAATACTAATTGTCATCATCTCCGCGTTTGTTTCTTTACGGTTGAGGGTCATCATGTCGAGTACTCGTCATAAGTAAACAAGTACCTATCGGCTGCTGATTTAATGGCCGTCAATCGTAACTTGATCAGTTCGCTAAAAGGCATTATACGCAGTCAGGTGTCTCGGATAGTGGTCTCAGCTTCGAGACACCTGAATCGGTCTTATGCCTGCGTTAGTCGATCGCATTACGGAATCTGTTTTATACCTTTTTATTCACTTTTCTCACATCACTACATAGTATAAAATAAAGTCGCTTTCTCCGTCCCTATGCCCCTATGTATGCTTATATCTTCAAAACCACAAAATGGATTTTGATGCGGTTTTTTTATAGATAGAGTGATTCAAGAGGAAGGTTTTTATGTATAATTCTACGCAGACGAAGTCGCGGGCAGAAGCTAGTACTAAATATATTCGTTAGTTTGCAAGATCAAAGTGCGGGGACATAAATCATATTCGGTGTATGCCAACATTCGCAAAATAAACATATCAACTCGTATCGTTACATCGAAATTAGCATCGCAACCTACTAAATATTTGTTTCCCATCGATTGCCACTAATTAAAGTCATTTCCTACGCTAGTAAGAGCCAATAAACCACAAACTTGGTAATGGGAATTAGAAGCCCTGTTACGTAACACGAATCGCTTTCGTCCTTGCATTTGACTGACGTTCTAACTACATTGGATCCAATGGTTTCGTTTGAATGTGACTTTTTTAGGTGACTGTGTTTGCGTTGTCATCCATCCCTCATAATTGTGTATCTAATAAATTTCCCGTCAATCCGATCACGAGAGGCTTACTAAATTTGAGTTGCCAGATTTGACCGCGACTAAAAATGCATTGCAAGATAAATTCATTTTGTTTTTGTAAAGCCAAAAAAAGACTAGCTGCATGATATGCTATTCAGCGAGTCTCATAGTACGCACGGTGTGCGTGAGCATTGTAAGAGAATTAAAAATACTACTCCTGCGGTCTTAAGGAGTAAAAAATGTTCTATAACCCTGGGTCGAATTATGCGTTTTTAAAATTAATTTTGTATGGGTGCAGTCGAGTTATCCAATATGTATACAGCCAACCGTTCAAAAATATCTACAGATATACCTTATTTTCAGTTTCATAAGGTGCGTGTTTAAATATTTTTGTACGATTCGCTGTATAGATATTGGAGAACTCGACTGTAATCTTCACATAATGTGGACCGAGCCTATACAAAATGATGTTTAAATACGGATAATCCGACCTATATTCATATAACAATGTTTGTTAATCATTGAAATGGACCTCCGCAAAGTAACGCCTGATTTAATAAAATGAAATAGTAACACAGCTTATGTAATGCGCCATCAGAGGTTGAAATCAGCGACGCAATTAAATCGCTTTCCGTGACCCCAATTGATTAAAATGTTAGAATTTCACTTAGCCGCAAGACATTGGCGCTGGAGAACATTTCAAGTGATTAATTGATCAATCCTTATGAGAAATTAATGGTACTTGAAAAGGTGTTTGTTCGGAATGGGGTGCGGTTGCTGCACTGAAGTTAAGGACCAAATTTCGGAAGCCGTCGATGCTTTTAACCTTGTTTAAGTCATAATGATGTAAAAGTTTTTTTATTGCTAAGTTTGGGAAGTTGTGCCAATCGCTTCTTGGCTTCAGATGATTCTAAATTGAAAGTTTAAGTGATACCTAATTTAATAGGAGCTCTACGTTAATTAATACTATTATTTGCGGGTGGTAGGGCCTTGTGCAAGGTCCGTCCGGATCGCTACCACCATCTTACTCGCTAATCCTGCCGCTAAGTAGCAGTGCAAGCACTGCTGTGTTCCGGTGTGGAGAGTAAGACAGCCGGAGAAATTACGGGCACAAGAGGCATTTCATCTTAGTCCTCTAGGTTGGCAACGCATCTGCAATCCCTCCGGGGTTGCGGGTGTCTATGGGCAGTGGTGATCACTTACCATCAGGTGACCCAATTGCTCGTTTGCCTTCCTATTCATTCACTAAAAAAAAAATCTCTTCCGAAATGGAAGTAGCCTATGTTATTATGTACAACAGAAAGAGTAGAGCTTTCAGTTCAAAAATAGTTTTTGAATCAGTTTAATAGTTTCCAGCACATAAAAAACTTTCGTGTTTATAAAACTAAATGTAGGTATCATAAATATAAGTGTCACTATAGAGCTTCCTGTCCGTAATAGTAAAGAATAGATTTAAACTCTTATTAGTAGTCTTTCACTAGTCTGATTACTTTTCTAACAAAGAACTACGAGTTTAAAACTTTGTTCAGGCACACGGGAAAACGGTCGCTACAGTTTTGCCTACATCTCTCAACCACAAGGTACCATGTCAGTTCTATAGCCATGAAAAATGTGTCGTCTCCTGTACATTTTAAGGTTGCTTTTGGAACTTAAAATTGAGTCCAGTGGACCGAGTATTTGGACCAGATGTATGCATTCTGCGGCCCCAGTAACCGGAATGGCAAATTAGTTTTGCGCTGCGTCGCTTCGCGCGTCAAAACCAATATAACACTAGATGAAGCATGTTTTTACTGCCAACATGGCAATGCGAGGATGCACTCTGAAGCGTATCGAATATGTCCAGAATCTGACCAATCATTAGTCGAAATCCACGTCTCGTCCCTCTCGCGCCGTCTTGTCTTCTTCGCTTTCAACAATGTTGGTCGCCTCCTTCAGATTTCTCTGCTTGATTCTATCCCGACTCTTGACGTCACTCTTCCACCTCCTGTCTCTGCCTTCCTTACTTGCTTCCTTCCGTTGCCTTTTTTTGCATTCCAAGGCTTCAGCTCTAATAGCGCCTTGCCCGTCATGTTTCCGGGTTATGTGTGTCCCACTGCCACTTAAGCCTGCTGCAATGTAGACTTTATTCCACTATAAAATTTGGTGACGGTTGAAGAAATTGGTAGATTCGTATTTACAACCAATAGGAAATTTTTGTGTACCACGTGTTGAATAATTTCAATAAAACTCTTTCATTTTATAGCGTTTCAATTTATAGCACAGCAAATTAAGGCTAGATACAACATTTACAAAATGTATAAGCTTTGAAAGAGCTGAAAACAATGAAGCAACGGTCTAAATAAAGAACGAGGGGTATCTTATTATTGGTTTTATAACGAAGCAAAAATAATGGCCGAAATTAAATAGACAGTAATTGGTACGTGAACATGATACTTGCGTAACAAAAAAGCAAGAAGCACGAAAATAAGATTTATTGTTTTTATATCTTACTGAAGCGGTCCGTGGAATTTGTCATTGATTTCTAGATCTCATGGTTCACCAGTGATAGGAATTCGTAATCGGCGGCGTGTGATAGATACACTTAAAAATAATTACATAATAATCGTATTTGTTTCAGACCTACTGAAAACCTCAGACACATCCAACAAATTAATATTATTCTGAATTAAAGTATAGTGTTTCTTTTAAGCCGTGTATTAGTGCCAAAGATATAAATTTTTTGGTGTTTCATTTGTAACATTTAAACTAGGTACGATAAAAAAGGAAATAAAAAAACTGCATTAAACATAGTGTTTTCAGGTTTTCTTTTCAGTGGGTGGTGTAATACGTTGTACAATCTGTTTTAGACTACAGGCCCACGTACAAAAAATGTGGGTCATATGAACCACCAGGTGACGTTATAGGACGATATAAGAGCATAAAATAATAAGATTCAACACTATGCCGTCACTTGTAAGCTGTCCAACTGGGTGCTGGTGAGAATTCAAAAGTGCAGGTAGAGTGAGTACATTTTGGTCATATGATCATGTACGGCATTTTTACCATCGATAGATCCATGAAAAACAATAAGAAAGCGCGCAGTGCCGTAAAAAAATGGTGAGCCACAAAGTCGATATTTTCTTTTGATTTTCTGACAATTTCGAGGGTAAATTTGGTCATTTGATTCTGTACGGCATCAGTTTCATACTGTTTCAATACAGCTTCTAATCCATTATTCCGCAACGCCGTACAAAAATTGTGCGACAAGGGGACAAAATCGAGGGTTGCAACCCCCTCTTTTTCCGTGGTCCGGGGGGTGATTTGAAACAGTACGGCTTCGGTTCCAAAACATTATCTAGCACTCAAAAGTACTATTACAAATAATGCCGTCAAAAAATTATTGTTCATTTGAATGATTATCTTAATTTCATGGTATACTTGATTTATAAAGCTGTAAAATCATTTGACTCTGTACGGCAACTTTTTTTTTAACATGATATTGTAAAATACAACTGTTATATAGTAGTGCGGTTCAAAAGAAACTGTTCTAAAAAAAATTATAGAGAAATACAAAAACTGAATTTGCAAAAGTTTAAATATTCATAGATTAATAGAACATAGCAATTTTCTAAATTTTTCCCTTGTTTTATATAGTATTAAGATAAATAAATTAGGAAAAAATTATGCCGTACATTTTAATGCAGACCATTTTTTTCATACATTTCGTTCTATGGGTTCGTTCCTTGAGTGTTTTTTCCCTACAAACCTTTGGACCAACGAAAATGTACGGCATGTAAAAAAATATTATCTATGCATAAAATAGTTCCAAAATAAATTAATTTCATGTTGTGTCAAATCACCCCCCGGACCACGGAAAAAGAGGGGGTTGCAACCCTCGATTTTGTCCCCTTGTCGCACAATTTTTGTACGGCGTTGCGGAATAATGGATTAGAAGCTGTATTGAAACAGTATGAAACTGATGCCGTACAGTCTCAAATGACCAAATTTACCCTCGAAATTGTCAGAAAATCAAAAGAAAATATCGACTTTGTGGCTCACCATTTTTTTACGGCACTGCGCGCTTTCTTATTATTTTTCATGGATCTATCGATGGTAAAAATGCCGTACATGATCATATGACCAAAATGTACTCACTCTACCTGCACTTTTGAATTCTCACCAGCACCCAGTTGGACAGCTTACAAGTGACGGCATAGTGTTGAATCTTATTATTTTATGCTCTTATATCGTCCTATATACGTCACCTGGTGGTTCATATGACCCACATTTTTTGTACGTGGGCCTGTAGTCTATTTAGTAGCTACATTTCTTGCCTAACTCTTATGTTAGTAAATATAGACAATGCATATTTTCCTACACAAACATCGTCAAGGACTGACTCAGGTACGAATAAGATTAATAATCGGCCACGTATCATCATTTTCCTATCATGCGGAAATAGGGAACACCGCATCGCATTTTAGTTTCGAAATCCCCGCAATTCCCCGAGTCGGGGGAATCCGCGAAATTACGCTAAAAACCCGAACATGCTGTGATAAAGATAAATTGTAGTAAGTGCGGGAACGCCTGCTTTAGCGCGCTCCACTTGGTAGCTGTTGTGATTAAAATGAACAAAAAACATTGCTACTCTGCTACCACGTAATGTGAGCTACCACAAATTAAGTGTGGGAATGGAGTAGCGAGGTAAATGTTTTTCGAAAATTTATGGATCTCCGCAAAGCAAGTCAACCAGTGATTAAAATAGCTAGAAGTAAGGAAACAAGTATTTAATTAGTATTCCTTTATTTTAATAATAATATTATGTGATGAATGAATGATGTGATTTAAAATGAGTCACATTTTCGTCAGTGTTACACTTCAAACCATCTAAATAATGACATTTTATTCGTTCATGAGTATCAAAGACCTTGGTGTAAGTTACATGTCATAACAAACATCTCGAACGCTTTCACATTTAAGTGACAAGTACTATTCGATTTTAATGAATACAATAACTACCTATGTTACTGTTACTAGGCGTTAGTGGTGCTGCTAACTTTTCCACAATTATTCGGATTTCAACACGAATCGAGTCGTTTTTTGTGTGAACAATTTACACTAGAGGCTCAAATATTTTGCTATGTCCAATGTTATTTTCGGTGACCGTACCTATATGTACCTAAGTCATTAAAATTAGTAATAAACTTATGTCAAGCATATTACTATCCACGATGCGCTAACTTGAGTGGTGTATCCTATAACAGCTTTACGATGTAAGTACTTATAAATTCACACACAATAAACAAGGTTCCGCGTTTCTATTGTTTTTGTATTTCACTCGATAAAATACTTATTCAGTGGCCAGCTCCAAGCGGAACGGTCGAGCGGGCAGAAAAACCTGCGGAATCACTTCGCGAAAATTCCGCTTGAACACTTCGCTCGTCGGTCATTAGTGCCTACTGATATGTGAGTGAAAATGACGCCGGATTACGCGCGGGTTCGGTCATTCATTTAATTTAGGCTGTTATTTGGTAGCATTACGGTAACAATGTTAAAGGACCGCGCACCGAAAGTCAGCGGGTCGCGGCATGCCGCAATGCCGGCAATGCTGTAAATTGTGCTCTTAATTGTCGCGATTTCTCTGAAACAACATACGTGATTACTTGTCATCATGTGAATGTAATTCGTTTAGGTTGCTTGTCCATTATGTTGTATAAGACTGACGATTTTTGATGATTTTTTTTTTTTAAGTGCGTAGCGCATTGTCAAAACATTTCCGAGTTTCCAGTCGGAAAAGGGTTTTTCTTAGAGCGAATTCTCTGAATCTTTTCGCTGTACGTTTATTACGTAGTGAAAACAGTGTTTCCCGCATTTGAAATTCTCGAAGTCACATCAATTTGGTCGAATTCTCAATAAAACTAAAAGCGATTTTTATGATCGTCTCCTTTTTTTCACGACACGTACTGAATTTATTTAACAGCGCTCACGGTTACTTCTTCCTATACCCAATACTTGAACACGAGATAAACATTCACGCAATCTATCCACGAAGTAAGACTCGAGTTACTATGGGCTTCATTCAACAAAAAGCCTAATATCTTACTTGCACAGCGCGAGCAAGAACATGCAAAAGTAACATTGCGGGCTATGGGGCAACGGGCTCAAAACTATTCGGTCTATCGCAGCAATGTAATGCGACACGCACTATATTTTCTTCTCTGTCTAAAAAAAGCCTAACTCGAGTGAACTTATCACCGTATTCCAACCACGCACGTCCCCGAGCTCTATTCACGAGTTATTGACGGTTCGGTTCGTTCCATGCGAAAGAAAAATTACTCTCATTTATTCTATTTGTTTTATGACAGGTGGATTGCGGATCCAGATATGGTCGTTTTTTGTTTTGTTTAAGTGACGTTTAGAGAGTACGAACGCGCTGAAAAACAGGCGAAAATATGGACATTGAAATGTAACTGACATTTTGTTGATTTAGACAGCTTCTTTTCTTTTAGCAGTCTTAAATGTGATAGATTTTAAGCTCACCCTCGTTATATGTCATTTAGCGGTATTTTGATTTGAGGGTAATGATGACTCTTCATTTTACGCAATCCCCTTATTCATAAAAGGTTGTAGCGTAAATTACGGCCACTTAAAATTGGTTTGTCCTTGTGTGTTACTTCGGCGTTTGTTTAAGTCAGACGCAGACAAAACATTAATTTTGTAATTTATCACAGAAACGTTTAAGTGAGGTGCGAAATAAGAACCTATATTCGTTTTAATTGTGCATTACTTTCAGTAACTGCCATTTTTTTTATCGAAAGCTAACAGCAAAACGAATTTCTCCCATCACTTGTCCGATTCTATTCGAAAGCCCATTTTCTAGGAAATTGCTCACAAACTGTGTCCATCGAGGCGTTAAAAATGTATAGCTTTTTAAATTGATTACATTTTGTATGCGGCGCGTTGGCCCGACGACGCAGAACAACATATCACTGCAGGGATCTTCCTACAAAGGGAAGGGTAAACAGCAGGACTTCAATTATAAAGCCAATGGAGCAAAAATACCCCCCTTTTTAGTTAGCATTATTTATAATCCAATCACTTTTATAAATTTACAGTCCAGTAGAGTAATAGGTGAAAAACTTAAGTAAATTACCTGTTGTATGTAGTAGTGTAGAGTACTGATATGGGACTTAAGTCATTTTTCTAATTTGGAACCTCAGTTTGTCTATTCGCACACATTACTCACACATAGATACATCAGGTTTCATTTACTTTAAGTTTTTCACCTATACGGCAAAAAAACTTGTATTAAAAATGTCATTTTTGACAGAAACTTTGAGTAATTCAATTATCATAAGTCACGTATCGAACTGGAAATCTGAAATAAATAATAAAATTATGAAAAATCGAATAATCACAAAAATCTTCCGTTAGATTCTTTAAGTCCTAAATGGCCAAAGTAACGCGCCATAATTTTAGTAATTACACGGTATGACTTAACGATAAGTAAGTTTGTTTTTAATTGAATGTGATAGGTAGGTACAATTCTCTTTAAAAATAAGTTATTTGTATCACAAACTATCTATGGACCCTGGTTTGTAATTAATTTTGAATTGAATAATATAAAGTAATAAATGAATATGTTACCTCTCTTTCTAATCAGTTTAGGTAGAAAGTGTCGCAAACACTTTTGAAGCGATCCGCAGCCACTTAACTTCCGTGCTGTTCTCAACTTAATCTGCTGTAGTACTCTTGCCATAGTGGTTTCCAGAAAAAATATCACGTTGTCTGAGATTTATTTCGCGTGACGTCAAATTTGTTATTCGAATTGCTTGTCCAAAATCGGCAACGTAAATAATTAAATATTTATAGGGTAAATACGCTTGTTTGATGTAACTTGGACGTGCCATAAGTTACTTAAACATGAAAAACAAATTGTTATTACAAAAATAGGTCATTTTTTACTCCAGCAAAAAAAATCATCATACACGATTATTTTAAATAAGTAACAGATACGCATTCGTTTAGTTAATTATTGCTTGGAATCATTCCATTGTGTTTTGTGCGCTTTATTTTATGTAGATACATCTTATATGTGTAGGTACACTCAGCGGCAAATTTTGCGGAACACAAAAAAAGTGTAATTGACTATTTTTATTTTTTTCTGGTCATGCGTTTGCTAACTTTTTTTTTGTTCCGCTAAATAAGCCGCTGAGTATATAATGACGAGCGAAAATACCGGATCACTTTCCATACTAGGCTCCATACAAAATTACTCTTTATTTTTACGCGTCAGTATATTACATTGTATTTATTGGTATATGTTAAGGGAGGACTTCTTTTCTGTAATACCTATTTAATTTATTTCACTATTTTCACTCACTACTACGCATTATTAATGCTCCGAATTTAAGGCTCCTCTAATTCACTATGGTCGACTATCCACAAATCTAATGATGTTCCGAGTTGGAAAACTTGGCACAATATTTCAGTCACGTAATTTTGGCAGATGTGGTGCCATTTCGTATGCATCTATGACAATAGACATTGATGAGACTTGACACATGCCCGGTGTCACGTGAAACTGCCTTTGATGAGATGAAACCAGCCAACATAGGAATTGGAAACTCGAGACAAACTGGATGACACTTCACTAGATACAACTAAATGGGTTTTCTTGGCAAAATTAATTTCAACTTTTAGTATGATCTAACTTAGTTGGATTACAGTCGCATGGTTAAGTAACGAAAAACCCATATTGAAAACTTTTTCGTATTTTTGAAAATATAAATATTTAGCTGCTTAAAAAATTACAACTTAGTAAGTAAGTATAAACTTCATAAGTCTTCAGCTAAATTAATTGGTCGTCTAAAAAAAACGAAATAAAATATTTCAAAACCTTTAAAATGAAGGGCCTACTTGAATAAGGCAATATAAAATTTTGTTTGTCTTTTAATTTCTTTATAAGGCAAAAGTTTTATCTCATTTCATCGCCGAAGTAATTTTGAAATGAAAAAAGTTTTCAAAAGGGTTAAACGGAAAAATAACTATATTACATAAAATTTACTTTAGGGTGAATAGAATTTTATTCATGAATAAAATTCTGGGGACATTCATTGAATAATTCCATAAACGACTTCAGGACTTTGATTGAGTATCATAAATTATTCTTGATAAGAGAGTATCCATGTAGTTAAAACTACTGAATAAAGTAACGAAAATGACTGTCAGCTGCCATGGTAAACAAATCAGCTCGATACAAAAGCAATAATAAATTAAAACGTTAAATTAAAGAAGGTTTTGTATTTTTATCTAACAAAATGTTATTATGTCAGAGCTTGGCGCGTTTTTTTTTGTAATTTTTACAGCGATAAAGGTAAGTAGGGCATGTCAACTTCAGCAAAGTTCGATCAAAGGTATCGATTTCTCTCAAAAAAATTGGAAGAACAACCTCGATACCTATGTCTCATGATCACAAAAATAATGTATACCTACAGCATTTTCATATTTCCATTTCCTAGGATCATTGCTTTTGACAGATCCAGTTTGTAAATAATTTCTTTAATCCTCCTGTTTTTTTTATATAAATAATATCATCGTAAAGCATTTTATAATTATGTTTTAGTAAAAAATGTTTTTTCGTGATTAAAATTATCATTACGAATGACTTAGCTTTTGTGATGGGGATGATTATCATAGTTATTTCCACCCTGTATAAGCGTCACTGCTAAAAAAACAACTGGATATAATAACCTAACCGATTTTTCCCATTAAAATCTCAAGTACACCCAAAACAAATATTTTACGATCGAACTGATTTAACGGAGTGATCAATTTGCAACTTTTCCCTCACCTTGAGCAAAAAATGCCCAGGAAATTAAGGGCGGAATTACTCTTGCCAAGTTTTCCCGTAAATCTCTAGTTTCGGTTATGAGGACAGATTCCGAATCGTGCGTTAGGTAAGTTTGAAGGAGGTGGGTAATAGGGTCAACGCCGGAAAGTCAATGTCTGTTAGTTTTGAACGAGTAAAAATTACAACGGGTGTTTATTTATATAGGAACACAAACAGTCATACATGGCTCATAAACAAATCGCAAAGAGTTTTTATCATTGACAAAAGAGTGTTCACATTTAACATGGCACATTTAAGTAATTCAGCCTCCTAGCTGAACGTGACGGACGCGTAAGGACGCGAAACAAATATAAAAAATACTTACTTTGAATATAAGCAAAATTTTTGAAAAAGGAAAATAAAAAAAACTTAAAATAACTAATATAAACTTTCTTTAAATGTATTGATGCGGAATGAAAGCTATACCTATCGATTTTTACCTTTTTAAGAAAATTTGTTGTATTCTCAACATGATAAATTCGTGAGGCTCAATCATGGTCACTTTTATAGGAGAGTTATCCGTTTGTGAAACGATAAATTTTCTGTAAAATATCGCTGGAAAAAGTGGTCTGAAATATCAAGTAAGCACAACAGTTAAGTGAACAACTTAAAAAAATTAAATAAAGTACGCAGATAAGTCGGGCATCCTTTATGAGAAGTCATTTGCTCATATTTCTAGTGAATATAGTTCGTAGAGAGTATTAACTGAAACAGGAAAACAATAAACCAAGTTAATTTCCGAACGGGAAACAATTTTAACTCAGAAACACGGATTAAACCGTGAACTGGAAGAGTTCTGCTTAGTAGGTACTAGTTTTCTAGTTAGAAAATGAGAATAACTATAGTTGTGTTTAATATCTGCAGTTATAATCTAGCTAGTACCTACCTATAACAATGCCTGCAAAAAACCATGGTAAATTTAAACATATTTCTATTTCTATTTACTAAAGCGTTAATATGTTATATCAATAGAATGATACATCCATTAGATAATGATAAATGAACATATCCTCGTAATAAATAAGGTGTTTATAGTATCGCAATGATAAATGAAGCTCAGGGGAGCGACGACGTTGTTCAGGGTACACGCTAAAATGATGGCGGAACGAAATTCAAAATAAACACAAAATTTAATCTAAATGCATATTAGTAACATTGTTATTAAAATTGTGCGGACCAATGTTAAGTTCGGTGGCAATAATAACGAAGTATCTTCAACGTAAAGGTGGAGAATCCTCTAGTTATTATTTTAAACCTTGTAAGTCTTTCGTTATGAGAACAAGAGTATATTTCGAAATCTAAACAGAGAAGGTATAAATGTTCATATAAATAGAAATCACTAGAAATCACTGTTGTGTTTTCAAAACAGTCAATTTGTAACGTTCCGAGAATACAGCCGCAAGCAGGAAATTTCACTTCTTAGCGGTCCGAGCAATAAAAGATGATAGGTATCTTCTTTAATTACAAGTACGAGTCATGAATATTCGGGGAAAGGTTACTTGAGTGAAAAAAATAATCATGAAACGATAGATTTTATTTGTAATCCTATATACCTACTGCCGAAGCTTCCACGCTAACAAATCTCGGCGTAGTAAATTATTTTAAGCTGATACAATTAATCGACGTCCTCGAATAAGCGTCCAGGCGATTGATATGGAAGATAAATTGCGTCAATAATTGCCGTTGGCATTTATCTATAGAATCTCGGAGTGGTCCGGATATTTTTCTGTCAATGCGAGATGTTTTTCGCGTCCGTTGCTCGGTTGCCGCAAGTACATTATATTGGAAATCGTACGTATTCTTTTCGACTATTTGACACTTTTTGAAATGATTAGTAGGCAATTTCATGAAATTTCAAGATCACAAATAAGTCAAAACGGAAGTCTGTGAAAATATAATATTAAAACTACAGATCAACAAAAATAAAGCGTCACCTTTCATACCACTTTGTGTGAAAAGAAACATTTATTAGCAAAGTAGGTACATAATTAAGTGTGTAGTGTATGCACCTACTCATTAAACCACCGAAGAAATGACAAAAGAAGTGTAGTGTAAAAATAAGCCATTGATGACTCGCGTAGAATAAGTGCTTTGTGGTCTTGATTCATAGCTTGAAATAAATAAAAACAATGCTCGGAGGAAAAATAGTTAGGAACAGTGAACACCGAGGAACATCTTGTACATAGTCAAAAACTCCTATCGTTACAAATAACTGGACAACTTTGTCCCTTCTCTGAGGAAATACTGGCCGTTGTCACGCTCACAAATATTTTTCCCCATTCGCGACACAAATGGTTGTCCAGAATAGGTCGTCAAAATGTTGGAAATTACCAAGCAGGGACCGGTACGATAATAAAATTGCAATAATCATAGCTTTACCCCCTCAGGCGTTGCCCGCTCGGCCTATTTGAGTTTGGGCACAGCTGCGATGGGCCACTGCGTGTGGGGAAGTAACTTCGCATACGTGCTTGGGTATACACGACCAAATTATTTAAAGAGAATAAATGGGAATAGGCATTGAGATTACCACTCTGCGGCTTACAAACTGCTGAAAAGGTTGTCTTAAATTACTGGTATTCATAGTCGTGTTTGGTACAAATGGAGCTCGATCACATCGTTAACATGTTCTACTTCATATCTAGGAATTAAGATTATTTTTGGTATGTTACACTTGTAAAATAAATAAAAAATGGACAAGCTCACATTTCTATGAATAAGACATATTTTTGACATCAAAGTTGTTTCTTAAAAAAAAACTTAAAAAAAACTGGAGTTCTGGAAAAAAGAAAAATAAATTCAAGATGTCATACCCTAACTCCTGAAATGTGAGTGTGACTTAGCTGCTTACTATCATTCAACTTGTTTCCTATACTTTTAGTCGAAATCATTAACATTTTCTGTCAAAATTGTGTCATGTTCTCTTGTTTCACTGATTATAATTGATTTAACAATTATCGTTACGTAAAACAAGCATCAATTCAAACATGATTGCTGTAGGAGTCGTTTGTCGAATTTTAACCGCAATTTCGTTGCGCTGCGTTTCTGATGTAAATATATAATAGAACGGTTGGATGTAGGTATCCCTCCGGAACAAGGAAATACTCTTTTTATCTACGTAAGCAGACAGGGTAAGTGATGAGCGGGGCAAGCGACCACGTTCCGACGTTTGACTCCGCGCGGCCTATTTCTGGCGTACCCGTAAAAGTGCTGTCGTAATATTTATGATATTTTTCACTTGCATCCTGGAAAATGGAATGACGTACAAAGGACGCGTGTTAAGTAAATAAATAAGCATGCGGTTTTGATAGAGTGACATAGGCACTTTGTTTCATGTGTATTAAATTCTGGGGCAAAATTAGCTGCGCAGAAATAAATACGAATGAAATATAACTACGCGTAAGCTAATTTAAGTTTTAAGATGCTTGTGTGTGTAGTATTTTTTCCGGCCTCACCTTTTACACTTCATTAGACCTTACGACTACTTTCTTGACTCTTTCTTACTTTCTTTCTACACTCTACACTGCAGTGCTGGAGTCTTGAGTTTGCAGTTGGCAATACAGAGCACTACCTGCATTAGTCTCCTTTTACGACATCCGTGATAAGCCTTGAGTCTGTCTATCTCTAAAACTGGACAATATGCGATACTAAGCTTCACAATCTATTAAATTTTTCAAAACAGTTCTAAGTAAGATCACAATTTTATCACGCTCCAGCTATTCTAAAATCAAAACCTCTAATGTAACGATATCCAGCTCCAATACCCCGCACAGATTGAATATTATAAATCATTCAAACAAATCTATTGGCGAAGTCCGTTCTGAACAATATCTACTAGCTTGACCTTAACTTTCGGGACCTTTCGCGACGTTCTCACATTGAAGGATCCCTGGGGTCGTGTCAGTCGCGTAAGTGATGATTTTGTTTACAACAACGGGAGCGGTAATAAGATAGATGGCTGCGGGTGGTTGATGAATAAATTGGATGGCCCAATGCAAATATTGTTTCAGTATAATAATTGCATGAACATATTTATTTGTTTCGATCGTTTTGTGATTTAATTGGCGCGGATTTGTGTCGGTGTCGATGCCGATTGGCGATTTGTTTGCAGCGAGCAATGCAAATAATGAGAAAATGTATGCAGAATGGAATTCGTGTCGTCTGCTCCGCGAAAAAAAACTGTTACGCAATGAAATATTACAAATAGGTACTTTTTAGTGGAAAAAATGAGTAGCTCTATTTTGTTTTTTTTACCTGCTCATTATAAATTATTCACACATAGGTATATGAAGTTTAGCTGTAACCAAGAGATGACAGTAATTTTCAAAACTCATTTCAAACAGCAGCGTCAGCTTCAAGCTTGTAAAACAATAGCCACGTGTAGCATATCGTCTTTCTCATATGCGGTATCCCGGAAAGAGACGGCGTCTGAAACCGCAGGTAACTTGTGATACCTACTACTAAATTTTAGGCGTTAGTAACTACTCGCTAGGTTAATCGACTAAAGCCCTGCGGGTGTCTGGAGGTTACACTATTTCATTGATGTATCACGCGTTTATTTTTGGCTGATTATTTTATGATTCTATTATGACTCTTATAGGTAAACCAACTAATTTCCATTTAAGTGTTTTTCTAGCTCCGGGACAAGGTTTCTTTTAAAACTTACTTTAGATTGAATATGACGATGCAAAGTGTCTTTACTTTAAATAAAATTGACTATCTGGTATATGTCGTCATTAACGCATTAAGAAAAAATACATTTTAAATATTATATAATTTAGTTTGTAGTGTCTTAATATAAAAAATATGGATAGGTACCTTGACTTTGTGAAATTTATTTATACAATATCCCGTTTTTAATCTCATTGTACCTATGTGCCCCATAATTTTCATTAGTCGTAATTTCATTATTCGTCAGTAATTTTTTGTCATAATATTTGAAATGTAGTTATGTAGGTTAGATAGGAAATCATACTTTAATGACAATTAGAAAAAACTTAATATATCCGAAAGAATTTTTTACCCCGTGCTTGACGCAAAGCTACAAGACAGTTTTATTTATTTATTTATTTAGTCAATAAAAAATTACAGCATTACAGTCGAAACCAATGCGCTATAAAATTCAAAAAATATAATAAATGTTATTTAGGCGACGAAACGTTGTGGCTCCGCTGCGTCGTCATCTCCGGTGTTGGATTCGGTAGTTTATACATGGACCTTCGATATAGTGTCACGAGTTATTTCCCATTAGTCCTGCACAAATCACGTGCCATCGGCGCCATCTTGTAAACTGCCGCAAATTGGTTCTTAGATGAACGTATACGTGGAGGCGATTCACGATCTATTGTGTTGTGGCTAGGCAATATTGGAGGGTATGAGAAAACCCAGCCCTTATCCAGCGTCTAGCTATCGAAACTGTATCTGTTGTTGAGATCGGAATCTTCGAGTATAACAGGATACCGAATTGTAAAGGTGCGTTCGTAATTATGAAAGTTTGGAATACCACTGGGAACTTATCAAATAACTACGCGAACAAAATAATTGGCTGGATGAACTGAAATATTTTTTTCTCAAGCATAGTCGTACCTAAATGTCGTCATTGTATAAGTAACAGAACACGAAGGGCCTTGTTGACGGCCGAATTAGATCGCAGGCGCGATTTTCTGACCATAAATCGGATTGCAGGACTGTTTTTCATTTGTTTTTAACTTTTTAAAAAGTCAATGAGGCTATGGAATAATGAAAATGTCATACAGCCAAAGCGATGGCCGAGGAGTGCGCGTTTTGTTTGAGTCTAACGTTTTTATCAATGTCTCAAATAGCTCACGGTGATAGATGACATAAAAAAAACTTTAAAAAAGGCGGGAACGTGAAACCCCTTAAGATACGAGGAAGTTTAGTGCAAAATATTTTCATTTCCTCTCAATGTTCGAGAAAAACATTATATCTGCCTCAGCTGGAAGAGCAATTGCTGGATTCACCAATTGGCTACTTCCCAGGCCTCGGCGTTAATCTATTAATGCCAGATTTTCTCCAGCTTTCAGTCAGTATAGAAAAGTGGATGGTAAGGGACACGGACCACGCATTAAAATGCTGGTAATTTAAATGTTTCAATTACGATGCAGTTCATTGTAGGCAGAGCGTTGATTATAATGAAATAATGTTTTTGTATAGCAATTAAGCCACGCGATTCGTTGAAATGGAACCCGTATGAATACCAATCTATTGTAAATCTGTCCGCTGGCAGAGAGAGCTTACAAATTGCATTTTTTTTATAAAGTTAATAAAAATAGAACAGTTTTTAAGTGTCAGTATTTTTATTGGTTCTGCCGCCTAACACGCTGCTTGTAAAACTATTAAAACAATAATTCTGATGGCGAGGAACCAATCGAAAAACAAATGAAACTGTGCCGTGAAACTAACAATATACAGCGCTCGGCTACAAACCGAATAGTTAACCCGCCACGAAAATTACTGCAGGGTCATTTTAGCCCGGGGTGTTTTTGGCAATTGATTAAATAAATTGAAACTTACCAGGAAACCATGTCCACAGGAGCGTGAACATAATCTTAATTTTATTGCTGAGCTAAGGGATGAAAATTTTAGAGCGGGTCTCATTCGAGCTTTAGTATCCCATATAATTTTCAATTTCAAAAGGGATCGGATAAGTGGGCCGTTAGGATTTGTATATCGCGACACTTTTAGTAATATTTACAACATATAAGACTAGGTACATAGGTTAATTCTGCCCCATCCAGGGGCGGCCAGTGGGCGTCGCGGTGACACCTAGTGCTCCCGTAACACTCACAGTCCATGGCCAGGAGGGAACGTGTCGGTTTTTAGACAGTAGGCCTCTCTCCTCCTTCCGTTAGGGAAGGCAGCGGCGAGCTGGAGAGCCGTTCATACTCCCGTTGCTGCCCCGAGCGCGGGAATGCATAAGGTGCATTTTTTACCCTTTAAAAAAAAAGGTACATAGATTGATAACGCAACTGCAGGCGTCAGTGCGTTCTAAATGCTAAAGCTACGGTAGAATTGTCGATGTACCTACTCGCAAGTACAGTACCCGGCCATAAAGATCGCACTTCGGTCTTTGGAAAAAGACAATTGGCGTCACGTAAGTCTAAGCTCGTCTCACTCTAAGACAGCTGAAATTAGCCGAGAAGACCGATCGTCGGGGAAAGTGCGATACCGCGTAACTAGCACTGGTAAATACTGCGCATCTAAACAACACCCATAGTGCAAAACCACGTAACTAGCACTAGTAAATATTGGGTGCCTACACAACACCCAAATTTATACTGGTTTGAACTGGTGTATTCTAATCAGAACTTTACGTTCATTGGCGGGAAATCTTAATTTGGTTACATTTTGGTAGATACGCGGTATTAACCAATGCCAGTTACGCGGATTTTCCCTATGGGTGTTGTGCAGATACGCAGTATTTACCAGTGCTAGTTACGCGGTATTGCACTATCTCCGACACAATGTACAATCTTTATGGCCTGTATTTCATATTGTTTTTGAAAAAGATTTTTCTTTTTCGTCTTCTTTTCTTACTCATCTGAATTCTACGACAGTAATTTTTGTGTTTACTTAGAGAAGACGTGTCTGACTTACACTCTAGCGGTAGGCTGCAAAACATAATTTATTATTTACCTTATAAAACAGGTCTCAGCCCAAGCAAAACTTATGCGAGCACATATTTGTCTCACAAGTCCCCTGCTGTTAATATTTTCCCTTCACATAGTTTCGTTTTTTCCACAATAGGAAAATATGCTCAGCAATATCCCGCTAGATTCAACGACGAATGAAGGAATAAATACGTACTTTTCCTTTATATATTGAACAATGCTCCTATTGGAGTCCGCTTCAGTAAGTCGGTATTATTTTTGAATTATTCCAGCGGAATCGAAAAATTTAATTTTAGGTTTGGTTAAATTATGTTTAAGGGTAGATAAAATGACTGAAACCTTTGCGGCTGTATTTTTCATCTTTATTCTATTCTGACTAGCTTACACCCACGGCTTAGCCTGTCAAGTCCTTGTCCTATTAAAATTTAAACAGAACAGTCTTTATACCTAGTACCTACCTAGTAGCTTTCTACGTCCAAATGTTAATGAGTCAGTCAGAATTACTTGCGCTACATTTTCATTTTAAAAACGCATCGCTTAATAAAACCTCCGCCAGCAACTCCAAAAAGTATTTCAGGCCATAATAAAATTGAGCATCCCGTTCCAAGTTTTATAAAACCTTATTTGAGTTTACACATAAATTCGTACACGTTATTCGGTGTCGCGGGATATCAACATCCTGGGGCGTTTCCCTTCCTCGGTTTCCAACGACACACAGGGGGACAGCCGTTTTCGGCTTCTTATCAACTTTGTTACCTACAGCTGACTACGGTATAACGTGTTTTTTTATATTTAGGAAATAATAAAACGTGAACACGCTAATGATTTTTCTGACATGAAACCTGGCAGTTAGGAGCGCAGTTGGGTAATTGTTCTGTTACATAATGTACTATTCCTAGCATACACATAGCTGGCAGTGAACGCTAATGAACGTGCCACTTTGGTTAATTCCGCTTTCATTGAACAGTGTTCAACCCAACTAATGTAACATCCAGCCTTCCAATAAGCGACTTCCAAACTGAATGCCATTCCAAATTTGCATGTGCCTCGTCAAAGTCCATGCTTAACCCTAGTTCAACAAGATTTAATTAAAATCGTCACGTCATGTGATGTTGTCACAAATTGTAATATCTTGTGTGACGGGGCTTTCGGCGGGCTATTCCGCTAGCATGTATAATTAAACACACACGATAACAGGCTTTAGGATTTAGGTAAGAAGGAACAATGGGCTCAGCAGGCTGCCGTTATCAATTAAGGCGATTGGACGTATTACGAAAGCACCTCCTGCGAAATACTAATAGATAAAGAGTAGGTACGAACATAATCTGTGGGAAAAATGTTTAGTTTGCTAATGAGAAAAACTTTTACCTCCTCTCGCAAGATGAGGGGGATTAAGTGAGGTTTGTGCCTTTCGCAGTTAAGGATGCGTGGGTTTTACGCCCATAGAGGACATACAACACGGGCTTAATGAGCTATTCAAGGAGGTAATCATCATTGTCTAAAAGAATTGGCAGTTGGCTGAGAGATATAGCTTCTTGTAGAACCAATAGCATCTGCCTATAGAATTAAGGTTCGGCTTGGTAAGGTGGCAAATGCCGGTCCTGTATCAATCGTAGCTAGAGGAGTTACGAAAATACTTATGCTCAGCATTGGACATCCTCGGGTTGAATAGAAAAAAGCTTTCGAGAAAATAACAACGTTGATACAATAGTCTTTTGAAATGGTCGAGGTTGCAGCCAGGCACAACCAGGCTAATAACATTTGGCATTTGCGTATAAAGTGGGAGAATAAAATACAATTATAGTATAAAGTCTGCCATGACTACCTATCCATGTGTAAGTCCAGTCCCATACGCACTTACACAGGCGTAATAAGGTCTGGGCATATTTTTGAGAAGTTCGTATCCGATACTTATTTCTGTTCTTCACCGTATTTGTTACTTGTAACTCTCAGAACATGCTTTGTGATTGCTTGTATACACCGACCGCTGTTTTACTGTTGTTAATAATGATCAAAACAGCAGACAAAAAACCCCAACAATGTCCAATATAGCAAAGATTGGAGTCTCGATAGTAAAGACTGGAGACTTTTTCCAACAATCATGTTTACTCCCAATATTGATATTACCCAACTCACTGACAAACCATAATGAACTGTCTCTCAGTGGTATACAATTTGATTTCAGTTACCAGACATTTCTTGATTAACGACATTGGCAAACAATGGTAGTGTCCTATCATGGCCAAGTTTGACAAGGAATAACAGTCCAAGGATTAATATAAAGTAACTATTATTTTAGTATCGAAAGTATGAGTATCTAACGGACGTAATAAAAAACTAAGATGAGATTTTAGGTTAGGGTGCTACTAATTATTCTACTCACTTAGTTGTAGCAAACTAGTGGACTGTATATTATAAATGAAAGCGGCTTATCATGATGAACTGGATTTTAATAAGTATAGAAATAGAACTACATAAGATGAGTGACTTCGTGGCAGAAACACCTTCTACCGTGGTTCATAAGGAACTGAATCAGTTATAAAAAACGAGATTCTGCTGTCACAGGGTTTACAACTGCTAGCTATAAAATACACTTTAGCAGTAAAAATAAGTTAAGACTAGTCTGTGGAAAAAGCCTCAGTCTATAGAAACCAACAACCAAATAACGTTTTTGCATTGTTGTGTCCCGGATGACATGTAGGTTAGCCAGAGGCAGTAAAATTATGTAATTTTGCTGGTTATGCTAGGCCTGTGTGGATTGTTGGTGCTCGTTTAAAACTCATGTAGGTACGTAAAAGAGATAAAATGCGTGCAGTTAAAATATTGTTTTTGGTGGCACGCAATAATTAACGTACAAAATGGCTGTTATTTTCTATGTGACAAACCACAAACAAGGTCGATAGTAATTTAAACAACTGCAGGCCATATTTGCGTAATTCTGTCAAATTTAAAAATTTCATTATGAGATTTCACTGTTCGGTTATCTAGAAACAATTGTGTTGTATCAAATTTAAAATTAAAACTTTTTAAAATTATTAAAACTTTTCCCTTTTCAGAACGTTCTAGAACGTTTAAAACATTGCCTCAATTAAAAGAGGTGGATAACGACTTCCGTCCGAGGACCATACGCGCCGCGGGCCTTTAGAAATTGCTCTTTTCCTTTAATCGTAGGGGCAATCTCCGACCAGCACAAATCGAGATTTATCTTTCATGGTCCATTAAATAGTAAGAAAGTGTCGGATACTATCAGACGTTATAGAATCTTTTCGATGTTATAAGTGTTACGTAATAAACGAGGGGTAATGCTACGATTTAAGGCTTCAGCGAAGAAGGGTGTAAATATTATGGCGAAATGTCACATGATGTCTTTCAAAGAAAAAAATGCAATAACGACTCAAGCACCACGCATTATAAATCAGTCTTTGATTAAAGTGAAAATGGCGGATCTTTATAACATGGACCTCATAATGAGGTAGTCATCGTTGCCTTAGTAACTTAGTCCAATTCAACTGCCATTTGGATTGGATTTAGGCGGAATAATGGCGGAATAGCAATTTACACTTCATTACCTACTTTTCACTTGTAAATACATATTTATACAGTCCTTATTGTAGTTACACAAATCACGTATATATCCCTTATGGAGTAGACAGAGCCTAAGTTAACAAGACCTAAAGGCCACGTTTAACATGATTGTAGGCGTATAGGTGGAAAGGGGATTTTTTGTTGTTGTTCTTATTAATGTTGGCTCGATTTATTTTATTGTGTTCGCTGTCACTTTAACATTTCTTTGCCTTTGCTAGACGCAGACAAAATATTACAACATTACATTTTGAAACATCTTCATAGTTACCTTAACTTTTACCCTGTCCAAGCAGAAAGCTCCCAACGCACAGAATGTTTGCCTAGGAAACTTTTGAAAGCAAAAATGATAAAGCGATCTTTCTATGATTTATTCTCGGAACTTCGCAACACTAAGTAGTTTTCGATAACCGCTGATGCTAGCTCTCTGTAAGTGTGCTACATTCATTCCATGGCTCTTACATGTATCGTGTAGTAGGTACAAAGCACTGAGTTCAAAACAATTGTGTTGGGTACTCTAGAAACTAGTTCGATCAACATGAACATTAACAATGAGAATATCTTGGGAATCATGTTGTAGGTCAGTCGGCTAGCAACCCATCACTATTTTGATTATCCTTTCCACCTATACGTTCACAATCGTGCTAAACGAATTGAAATGGTCCTCCGCAAAGTAACGCCTGATTCAATAAAATATAATGAGGAAGTTCAATATTTTTTGAAGCCACTTAAAATTAAAGATAGGTACTTAACCCGTATTGTTAGTGTAATATCATGTAGGCAATGTGTATTTGCAGAAACCCTTGCGAAATAAGCTGAACAAACTGAACAAGCTTTATCTAGATCTCCCGGTGCCAAGAATATTTATTACGGGTCAAGTGTTGACAACCCGATAGCAATTGCGTTTGAACTTACACAATGAGATCCCCAATTTGATTTATACTCTTGTTTACTAAGCCTTCGTTTACATAGACTGTCCAATTTAACTTATTTGTTGTTTACAATTTCAGCTGCGAAAGGCTTGATGATAAACAACCGATAGCCTTTTGCAATTGAACTGATAATGCTTTAGTCTAATCTTGCATCAGTTAACCTGAACACCAAAGCAGATGTTCCTTCAAAATAATAAGGGCTTATAACGGTATGGTACCCCTTCCAAATTTAAAATTATATGTTTATTCTATCACTATCCAGGCTACGACTATGGAACTCCTTATATTGATTTATGTAAGGCACGCTAAATTTTTGTCTAGGTATCTTAAATCCATGGTTAGGGGACACTATCTGTCATTTTGTTAAGAGCGTTATGGCTGGCTTTTTGTTTTATATTGCTATCTATCTACTTACTGTTGTGTATCGTGTGTAAGGCTTTTTTAAGTATTTCGTTTGTCTCTATTTATTGTCAATGGCACCACCTGGTTTTATCTATTCCTTTAGTCATTCGCTCTGAAGCAAAAAGGCCGCCTATTGGTTACGTTGTAATTTGCAAAAGACCTTAAAGTATAAGAATTGACACTAGATGTTATCTATATGGTAATAAAAAAGCTGAAACATTAACATTATTTAATGTAAAATATTTTATTGTGCAAAAGAAGTAAGATTATTACAGACCTACAGATATAAATATGTAGAGGTAGGTAGGTACATTGAGGATTAGTATACTTATAGTCGGTGTTGAGACCCTTGGTCCGTGGGGTCCTAGCGCTATTAGCCTCTTCAAAGATATTTCGAAGAGGCTAATAGACGCTACGGGTGACCGCAGAGCTGGCAGCTTCCTTGGACAGCGTATTAGTATTGCTGTCCAAAGGGGGAATGCTCCCAGCGTCTGTGGAACTATGCCACGGGGGCCCCTCCTTTTTTAATTCGTTTTTAATTTAATAGTTTAATTTGTTTTAATTCCCCTTCTATATGAAATTAATCATAAAAGAAAAAGATTCTTATAGTCTTCTAAAATAGGCCACAGTTCTATTTTCTGACCCCGATCAGAAAGCATCGCAATACGGACCCCGCAAGAAAACCTCGAGATTGTAGGATACAATTGTATCGTTAAATTGGATTAGTCGGACATAACCCAGATAAGATTGTTATCTACGGCAGCCGGCATATTGAAGAGATGATGTTGATTGATTGGGGTCCGGCTTTATCGTTTTAAGTCTGAGGACGGCTCAGTAGAGTACCCTAAGGCTTAGGCTTAGGCATGCTAGGCAAACAACCCTTTGCTGAGCGATCATCAGGTCGTTTTGACCTCTGTCTAGTAAGCCGTTAATGCAACCTGTGGGGAACAGCCGCGGTTTAATCTGAAAAAAGACAAAGGAACTATGCCAGTACAAATACACAGTGAATTTGAATTGGTATACAGGAACCAAAGACCTTACTGTCTAGACAGAATAAAATATCACTATATGTGTAAGAAAGTAATAAATTAATCCTGAATTGTTTAATTAATAATAAAGTGATAAAACATTATTGTAGACTAATTGTATGGTCACCCTACATTTTGAGATACATACTTCAGTTACTGTCAGTTCAAAGAACGTAGTGACCAGGCATTGGGTGATAAATAATACATACATACATAATATAAATCATTGTATTTGTCCCTTAGTCCCTTAAAGGGAAGACAGAGCCCAATGTAACAAGACCCCAAACCGTTTAGCATGATTGTGGGCGTATAGATTAACCATGATTTTAGTCCATTCTCTCGATGGGCTTGTACCGTCTGCGTGGGAAGAGAAGCAACTGGTACATTCTATGTTTTTTCTTCCCCCCAGATCAGCTTGGAAGGACAATAATTTTGATTATAAATTAAATAAATACTAAATAAAAAAATGATTCTTAACGTCATGTTTGTTGTACGAACTTTTCTGATTACTGAGTAAGAAAAATGGTTCCTGTATAATACTCGTCATTCAAATTCACCTTTTACTTACTGCTTAATAGAGCCTCAAACCAAACAATAAGTAGAGACGAAGTTCTGCGAAAGGCAAAGTTAAGTTTAGACTATGCCCCACCTCTTGTGCGTGTACGTGGCTAAACTAGTTTTCTTAGCCACTGGTAGTAATATGTTTGCATTTTTAATTGTGGGCACCGGCCAATTGCAATTTCCAAAAGTCTGTCTCAGCTCTTTATTTTGCTTTCGATCTTTTTTCGAAGGACAACAATTTGAATACCTATATATTTTTGTGATCAATCCCTGTTGTACGAGAGGACAGAAATCATTTTTTACCTGAAAGCCTATCAGCCAACGCGAATTAGTTTCGAATGAACAAAACGAAACGCATTATCAAAAGTAAGACGGAAGCTTTAAGATATAAAAAAATAATTTTGAGTACAAAAATGTTGAATACGTTTTTGCGTTTTCCTTCCAAAGTAGCTTATTGTCAGTCTCGATCATTATAAAAATATCGCGTAAAGCGGGGTTTACACGGGAGGCTATAGGCGCACAATTTTTTACTTTGGAAGGCTGTTGTATTTCAAGCTGCGTATTTTAGTCGCCACCAGCCCATAGAAACTTTCACACGCGGCTTTTTGTCTCCCGTGGAAAGCCTGCTTTAGTTAGCAACGACATTTCTTTTTCCAATATTTTCCTTTACTTTCAATTTACCGTTGTCACCGCTGTGTGTTTATTGGCCTACTTGCCTAAAATTTCATAAGGTGTTTTGAATAATTTTGGAATGAAAATTATTTCCTAAATTCCACAATTACAATCAGGATGCTGAATATTACTCTAAATAAAATGTTAAATTAAATAGGTCCATTATCAAACTGAAGAGGGAGTCCAATATCTAGCGAGTCTGGAATTTGTAGTCTCTGTATTTTCCGTACGTAATTTTCACATACAAATTTAATGTGCACACAACAATGGAAACTACAGCAAATTTGAAATTCCATAGAAATAACACATTCACTGAGTTTATTTGTTTAGTAAAACTTTTCTGTATACAATAAGAAACTACCTTTTTTAAGTTGATTTGTAAAGTACATACGAGTATGTACGTTATTGTCTTATTGTACAATAACCTTACCATATCTACCTTTTCACTCAATCGCTCTACTAAATTTAAGAGCTTAATTAAAACTATATTCCTTTAAATTATGTGCAACTAAATGACCTCAAAGTATTCATATCGCTACAGTGTCCACTGAAATTGTACAGTGGACAGACTGTAGATATATTTTAGTGAAAGACGTTGCATTTATTCAGACAGGATTAGGGTGTCACGTTGTTTATTTTCTCTATTCTGTATACGTAGTTAAAACGACTGCAGTTCGAGATAGCTTCGCTTTAAACCTACAATAAATGAAGCGGGTTTTGGTTCGTTGTTTCCTTTATTCTGTGAACGGGAACATTTATTTAAGAGACAGATATAAGATAGCTAAAACACTTCTCTTCGAACACAGCTGGGAACACAAATAAAGCTTTAGGTTCCAACTGTGAATCTCAGCTGACCACTTGAAGATAGCTTTTTATTGAATTGCAAAAACGCGTGTTCAGCTATTATCGAACTGTAGAAGCGCTTTTACGAATAGCGTCACTAAGTTTGTATCTAGATAGGTCCTCCCCCTTGCATCGGTTTCTTTATTACTGGCAGTCGAGGTCACTTCTTTGGACAATTGATTTTACGAATGCTTCACTTACGGACGCATCGTGTACCAGCAGCGATCGAATTTGATCTGTCCTTTGATCTGGATATCGACGGCACAAACTTGTGACAGCACGAGTCTTTCTCTCTGCCAAAAATATGGATAGACTATGAATTGTTCACAGGAATTGTTTAGTTGTGCGCGTGTTGTATTGCATTTGTGTGACGGTTTCGTTTAACTTTTTTTGACGTGAGTTTACAATCTACACGTCTACCTATCGCAACGTTTTCTTTCGCTTTTTAAATTATTATTTGTCCGAAGTTTCGTTTGTCATCATAATATTTTCAGCTGTCAGACGTTTTAAACATCCATTTTATCTCGCGAACGATTCACCTGCATGAAAATCTGTAAATATCATTTTATTTTTCATTTGACTGTGAAGCAATGTGAACGAAAGCTCCTGAGAAATTGAAAAAAAAATGTAACTTGGGTAAGGATTTATTATTTTACTTAGGTAAGTACCGTGCTTGTGTGTACTTATACCTCGGACAAGCAAAGTAACTCATAAGCTTTGTAGTTAAAGGTAAAACTGGAGGCCTATGTACTCGTATAATAAGGTACATGAAGCAACCTTCTACCTCACTCTATCTTGCACACCTAGACCCCCTCCACTTTCTAACACACAACCACAAATTGCCAAATTGCCAAATTGGCAGCCACTTTTACCTATTAACTTCATATGCACTTTGTGAATAGACAAGACGAGCCATTAGAAATGCAAAGCTAAATAAATCCACGCTTTCCAACAAGCACTGCCAACAAAGTTGTTGAGAAACATTCCCTCTGTGAACAAACGATTGTGCACGCAAATCAGTAGACTGTTGACTTGCAATCAGGTCCAGACTGAGCAACTTGTGCAACAAGATTATAGACAATTGGTTTTGGCAAAAGAGAAAGAAACAACTGCGGATGTATACACTTTCTGTATGTCTTAACTCTTCACTTTTCAACCGCTGAACCGATTAAACTGCAATTTGATAGGTACAGCTGGTCAAGAATAACATAAATTTGATACTGAAAGAATATTATACACTCTAAGTGACAGTCTTTGGTTTTAAGTTTATTAAGAGTTAAAAAAGTTTTAATAAAATTTGGTAAGCTAAAATGTTAAACGCCGCGCTGGCAAAATATATAATGTGCCAAGATTTATGTGGTGTCCGTGCAACCTCACTATTATAAATTAACTCTCTAGTTTATCTGTTCGTGTTTAAATTTAGTGCGGGAAAGTTTAATGAAATTACACTGCACTCGCGCCTTAAACCCTTTTGGTGTGTGTGTTCTATTCTTTAAATGCTTCGTACGTAGCTACCCAATTATATTAGTAAGCTCTCAATCTAATAAAAAAATACATAATGTGATTGCTTACTTTGTTTGATTTTCCTCTTTCTTTTTAAGGCTCCCTTCAAGTGGCAGCAAAACCATGACAGTTATTACCGGCAACGGCGCTGTAAACCTTTATTTTCTCATTTCTCTCAAACCATGCTGTTCCTTTTAGGGTCTATTAAAACATTACGCTTCTAACCGGTCTCATCCAATTTATTTTTTAAAGAAAATATCATATTATTCGCAATGAAAAAACGATTTTGGGGCGCGGGCCGTTCCGTTTAATAGTGCTTTTAAAGTAAATTATCGGTGCCCTTATCTCGTTTGCTCATATTGAGTGTACTTTAAGGCGTTGTGTTTGGAAAATGGAATTGTCACTGTGTGTGTTAGTGCTTAAGTGCGTTATTCGCTAGGCTTGTTTTGTAGTACGGAAGTCTTTTAAAGTTATTCTTACGTACCTAGAAGTACCCCATGCCACAAATACAAAATAAGGTATTATTAATCTAAGTGAATTTAATATAATCTTCTCGTTACGCTTTAGAACTCATGCCATGTGAAATATCTACTAAGCGCCATTTTAATTTAGAAGTTACATAAATTTAAATAATATTCAACAACTTTTCAAAGAAAACAGGGGTCGTCAACATTTGCTTATCCCCATATTTGAGACAAGGCTCAGGCGGGGCTGCCCCGTCCTTTTAGACGTACCAATATAAAATGTTTGCGTTTTGCATACCAATTCTTGTCCAGAGGGACGGAGGAATATTGTACCCTTTTCAGGACGAAATTATATTCGAAAATTCAGGCAAACAAATAAAAGGTTTCTTTAAAGTATGACGATGACAACTTGAATTGTAAAGTTGTATCAAGTGCTAATCAAATTTATGCATGCATTTCTTTTTACTGGCTGAAGTAGCAAACGTTATGTTAGTAGCAATGTACAATTAATGGCGACGTGTTTTCTAAAAATAAAAGAGGTATGTTATTGACAAAATTTCGTGTAATGATCACTTTAATAGAAAGTGAAGGCAGCAGTCGGTTAATTTAATAGTTTTATAGTGTGATTTAGAAGACGGAATTTAGAATGGAAATATCTTCACTACATAGTATAAAACAAAGTCGCTTTCTCTGTCCCTATATCCCTATGTATGCTTATACCTTCAAAACTACACAACGGATTTCGATGCGGTTTTTTAAATAGAAAGAGTGATTCAAGAGGAAGGTTTTTATGTATAATTCTACGCAGACGAAGTCGCGGGCAGAAGCTAGTATATTATAATACATTAGTGTCAGTGCCCTGTGCCCAGCAGTGGGACGTATATAGGCTGGAGATGATGATGATTTCAGTAACAGAAATGCTGTTTAATCAGAAAAAAAAAGCCATCGTGATTTAGAAGTTAGATGTCAAATCAATACATGACACGGTTGCGCGCTTGTGAGCCCATTTGCATGCTTGCTTGCAAGCTATACTTTTTCTTAAGCCTTAATCGATTCTAACTAGAGTGTCGCAAGCAAACGGAACAAACATACATGCATCTTTAAGAACTTAATAATGTAGGCTGTACACATTATCCTTCTCCTACGTTATGCAGTCAGGTAACTTATTTACAAATTGCGGAAGTTACAATTATTTAGCTACTCATCCCACATTTCCTTTTAGTTACCACTAACTGACACGGCCAGTAAACATGAAAGCACCCCCTGACCCACTATCACAACGAAGGTCCAATAATTGATTTAGTATAGTTTTGGCAGAATGCCACGACGTCGCCTCCTCGGGGAGTATTATGCGGTAGCACGTACCTACATCTGGCCAGGACTTATAGCTGCAATCGGTATTTATGCCAACTGGAGAAGTCACACTTACTTATTTCTATGTATACAAACAAACTGACGTTTTCGACGGAGGTAAAGGCAGGGGGCATAAGGCAAAATGCCAATACTAAGGGCCCCACTAAGCCACAAATGGCGAGCACATAGTGGCCGCCACAAGTTGCGGAAACGTTTCCCATACATTTAATGAATCACCACACACGTGGCGAGGTGTGGCAGGTTTTTGTGGCTGTTGCGTGGCACGGACCCTAATAGGACCTAAAAATCAGTGGTTATCCGTTTTTTGGTTTTGCTTAGTTTCTAAAATTATTTAAAAAAAAAATGTACTTTTTTGTAATGCGATTGCCAAGCTCCGTCTTGAGTTGAACTCGCATAATCACCCTGAAAATAAAAGTAGGTAAGTGGATATGAACGCAGATCTAGCATTTTTATGAGGTAGGCCTGACATTGACGTCTCTGGTTGGTTAAGTCCTCTAAGTATTTGCGCCAAGGCAGCTGGCATCTTCGAACTTGGCGCTGTCGTTTGTTTTTAATTGCGCTAGTTTTTTGTGGGATTACTTGGCAAGAGTACAGTATAAATTGGCCTCGTCTTACGTGTTAGTATTAAACTAGTCTTGCGGTATGGTATAAATAGCGAATTATACTTTAATAGCTCAAATTTGTAGCGAAGCTATTTCAACTACCTTTATCCGGCCCAATCACCAAATCCTTTTTTAACAGATGCTTACGTCATTATATGTGTAACTATCTGCGTTCCAAGTTTCAGCACAATTCGTTCAGTGATTGGAGCTGTGCGTTGCTCGATCGGTCAGTCACGGTTGCCTTTCAAATACTACACAAAAGATAAAAAAATATTCGCGATTTATTTTTAACTCTTGAAGTTTTTTTTCACAGGATTTTTTTTTTTTTTTTTTTTTATGTTAGAGAGGCCAGACAAACGAACTAGTGGGTCACCTGATGGTAAATGATCACCACTGTCCATAGACACCCGCAGCACTTTACGCGATGCCAGTGCGTTGTCGGCCCTGCAGAAAATTATACACTCGCCTCTTAAAGGCACCCAGGTCGTAACTCGATGGGAATGGGATATGTTTCAAATTCAAATTTGGTTCTAGCATCACCAGATCAAAATCTGATAATGGGATTCCATCGGTCGGTTTTTAGGTTGTTCTTATTTGATGATTTTCAAATTAATAATTAAATTCGATCTTTTTTTTTTTATGTGAATAGGAAGGCAAACGAGCAAGTGGGTCACCTGATGGTAAGTGATCACCACTGCCCATAGACACCCGCTACACCGGAGGGATTGCAGATGCGTTGCCAACCTAGAGGACTAAGATGAAATGCCTCTTATGCCCGTAATTTCCCCGGCTGTCTTACTCTCCACACCGGAACCCAGCAGTGCAAGCACTGCTACTTAGCGGCAGAATTAGCGAGTAAGATGGTGGTAGCGATCCGGACGGACCTTGCACAAGGCCCTACCACCCGCAAGATCTGACCATCTGTTCGGGATTTGAAAACCTATGATCTTTTTATTAGAAAACTTAATTTCTTAACCAGTAACTATTTCCACTAATTTACCAATTATTCTGTTTCAGGTAAACCCGGGCATCATCAAAAGTGAATACCTAGTAAGAATATGATTTAATACTAGATGTAGCTCGCGAGTTCGTCTGCAAAGCATTCGTTAATTGCTATCCCACGGGAACTACGCAAGTTTCCTGGATAAAAGCCTTTGCGTTATTCCAAACTATAGGTAATCTATCAATCCATACTCCATACTATACTATATCCATACTCACAAGCTCCCGGATTTATAATATTAGTGGGATATTTCAGTAGAATACAGTGGAGTGGAGTGGGTTTCAGTGGAATATCGAGGGAATGGGCGAAAATCATAGAAATCATGTTATAGGCGATGAGGCTAGCAACCCATCACTATTTTGATTCCATTTTCCACCTGTACGCCCACAATCTTGCTAAATGTGGCCTGTAGGTACCTGTTACCTTGGGCTTTGTCTACCCCGTAAGGGATAAAGACGTGATTTGTGCGTGTGTGTGTGTGTATATTTAAGTAGTTAGTTTGACGTTAACGCATTTAGAAATGATGTAGATACACCACTGATTAGGTACCTATGTAAAGCGGTACTTTAATAAGAAATTGGAAAGTCCCACGTACGAACAGAAGCGCATACCTGCTGTTTTACAAGGTTTCGCTTTGTTCTTCTCTGAATCCATAATTTCCAGGGCCAATCGTAATTCCGTGAAAAGATGAATAAAAATTAACGAACGCTCGAAGGGGGTCGTTGACTTTTCTAAGTTTTGAAGAGCTAAGAAGCAAATAGAACTGGCCACGATTGCAGCTCTCCGTGCGTCCCATTTAAGAGACTCGCAAAGGATAGTGGGAGTAGAGCCTTGGGCAATGTCGTCGAGCTGAAAGTAGGAATAAGAGGATGCGGTAACGGCAAATAACATTTTGTTCAAGTGGATTTTTAAATTTTTTGATAAATGCTAACATTTTCTACATTTATTCATACTTTTATCATATTAAATTGTTGATGCCTGCCACTTTTGTGGCCTACGGAAATTTTACTTTCCGGCCGAGATAATTTTTAAAAAGATTTTGTAGTTAAAGAGACTATTACACGTAATTTGACAAGAAGTTAGTTATGAAAACACAAGCAGAGGAGTCCGAAAATTACTTATTTACACTTGTAATATGAAAACTATATTTTTATTTAACACTCGGGTTATAGTCTATTCATACTTGACTAGCTCTTTCATAACATAAAAGTGAATGATCAAGTTAACAAACTAAACTTAATTGCATTCCAGAGCAGGTAATTTTTAATTGTAGTCTCTGAAATACTTAAATATTTAATACAGCCATTATCTTCATAAAAACTAAGTAATTTGGAGATAGTAAATTGATCATTACCCAACCAATTAAGCCCCCGTCGGTCCATTGTTAATGATTATTCGTCGACTATGTTGCTCCTTTGTTATCACTCTTGATCTAACTATTTAATAACGGTTTGGCAATTGATAACAATAGAGTAATATCAAACCAATTTACACGAGAATAGTGGCCTTTAAAACCGATTTGATTCTCGGATTTCACGGAAGCCTGGGCTAGGCGGTAGCTTGGGCGAAAATGAATCTGGCAGATATATCATGAATTCTGACACTGACAAGCCTCTGCTTCTAGGTCTAATATGCCAAAGCGATATTCTGGAGATATTTATTTCAGTACTGCTCTCTATTTGCTATTTGCAAAAGTAGAGTTACGTCAGGAAAAAACTTGAGCTACTCCTGTAGCTATAGTAGGTAGGTAATTAATATCGAACCGGGTAGGTATTAATCACGTATAAATATTGTTACAACTACCACGTCGTTTCAGCCCCATTACAGCAGCATTAGTACCTACAATAGTCACAAGTGTTAAAGGAGGAAACTTTGTAAAAACTTATGCATGACTATATCCTGGGAATGGTAGGTATCAATTATGAGTAAAATCGCACAAGTTTAAAACTATCCTTAATAGATGCATACATAAATAAATCGCGTCTCTATCCCTTACGGAGTAGGCAGAGCCTAAGGTAAACAAGACCTAAAGGCCGAGTTTAGCATGATTGTGGGCGTATAGGTGAAAAGGGGAATCAAAATAGTGATGGGTTGCTAGCCGCATTGCCCATAACATGATTCCCAACTATAGTTAAGTTGGTAGGAATTGAATTATTAACCTTCTAAGCTAATTAGGTACGAACATTTTTATTTTCTTTGGTGTAAGAAGACAGTGTTAATTATGTTATTAACATGTAAATAATATCAGAAACGCTGACTCCAGTCAAATCAAGTTATTCAATGAAATACAAATACGATCTTCTTTTTCTATGTACTTTCTGTATTATCGTATCAAACTACTCATCCAAAAACTAAGTCTATTTCGTGGTTCCACGGTAATATAAGTCTGCTATTGGAAAGCGAGGAACACTGCCTTTGAAGCAGAAAGTGCCGACTGTAAAAGAAAACTGAAAGAAAAGCTAAAACACCGCCAAAAGGCGTGCTACTTCACAAGTTGCTTGTAAATTTCTGAGACCCTGATTACTTGAGTTTACGCCATAAAGTTTTAGATTTCTTATCGAAAACGTGACTTTCTTTGATACCTTTTTTGTGATTATAATTTTCCTTTATGCGAATTTCATGAAAGGTTGTAAAGACTTATTAAGGTAATAAATCGTCGCCATTAAAAGTTTAACGTTAGCAATCACAGCGCTTTTGCGTTATATATTTCCTTTCATAAGTATTATTATGTTCTGTGCTGTTATGATTACTATTTGATATTCTAATGTAACAACTTCGCCAAATACAATTTAGAAACTTACGTCGTTTCAAGTTGTTCTCAGTTTCGAGTTATGATCCCGGAATTATGTTTCGGTTCTGAATTTAAACAGAAATTTGAAGCCGATGCAGATTTTATAGTATTTCGATTTAGTTTATACAGCAAATTAATAGTGCTACCAAAACATACGAAAACGATAAAGTAAACGTTCTCCGTGTGCACACATAAAGTGAAACAATAATGATGCGAAAATAATGAATTTCGCACGAAAACCCTAGTCAAATTGAATTCTGAAATATGAATTCATGAATTTGCCTCAGTGCTAACGCAATCGCACATGAAGGAACGGCACGGTATTAAAATAACAAACGGAGGCTCACGAAATATTATACATTCTGGAAAATATGACGCCTACTTTAGAAAATGACGGAACTTACCATACAATGAAATTAATGCAGCACCCCAAACTACTACAATCATTGTATCAATTGCATTAATTAAGGGTATGTCCGAGTCTTGTAGTAGTTGTTGATAAGTATTTTTCGTGCTTTGCCTGGTTTTAAAATAGGACGGATCCTTGTTTCCCTTTCTCCGTGGGTGTCGAAAAAAGGCAAAATATTAAAGGACCTAATGTGAGAACGGTAAAGTTAAAAGATATTACACGGGGGCAGAAAGAGATGGTGAGTGATTGGACATTAGACAATATGGTTTGTCTGCCCGTAGACACTACAGCGCCACAGTGTCGCAGAGTAGGCAGTGCATATAAATAAAATTGTGGTGCGCCACCCTCCTCATTTAAGCGGACGGTCTATACCCTGGCAATCCCTTACCGCACGCCACTGTACCAACCTATGAGTCTACGACGAAACACCTCTGGTTCCGGTAATATGAAGATCTATGAGTTTCTAAACGACCTCATATATCGCAGAAGCAAACTCACCATATCTTTATGTAAATTTCGTATTTTCCATTTTATTATCTACGTTATAGCCGACAATAGACCCCTGACCTGAGCCGTCATTCGCGATGACTGATACCACAACGAGTGTGGAGTCGCAAATGGTATTCAACATGATTGATGACCGCGCACAATACAGCATTGCCAGCATTGGGCAATTGAAAGCGATAAAGGCTATACCTACGTTTGTTTTTAACCCTTGTGAATTTTGATCAAGAAGTAAAAAATACTTTATTATTCTGAAAATTGGTAAAACAAAGAGATACAACATACTAAACAATCCCTACTAATATTATAAATGCGAAAGTAACTTTGTCTTCTGTCTGTCTTCTTGTCAGTCTGTCTGTCTGTTACGCTTTCACGCCTAAACCATAGAACCGATTTTAATGAAATTAGGCAACAAATATAGTTTCAGTCCCGGGAAATTGCATAGTTCCCGCGGGATAGCGATAAACGAATTCTGCGCAGAGAAACTGCGCGGGAAACTGCTAGTCTCTTATAAAGTGCTAGTATATCGATTTAGCGGATTTGTACTGAAATATCATCATCAAAAAATTATGAAATCCCTGATGAGTCCCACCCATCAGAAATTCAATGAGATTTTTAATGCTGAGATTCCAATACATCGCTAATTCTGTTTTATCTTTATCATTCGTATCCTTAATACATGAAGAGCTAACGTAGGTTAATCAAACAAGATTTAATTTCTGAAATGTCTGCTGTTTCTTAACTTAAACAATGTCTCAATCTCAAATACGTAAACAATACTAAGTTCATCCGTCTGTTTGCCGCGTTTATCAATGTGACAATCCAAGTATAGAACACAGTAATTGGCTCCCATCAGCGGCCCTACGAGGTAAATTTTATATGGATTTACTCAGGCAACCTCATTTATTATTTCTGTAGGCTTGAGATGTTTTCGCGGAGTCAGACGCTGAACAAAACCATGCAGAAATGTTTTCCTGGAATGAAATTAGGGCTGGTTTAATTAATGAAATGAGAATTCTGAATTTCCTCGGGTACTGGAATTTGTCAGTGGTATTTCGTTTCGTGTTATTTTACTGGAATTTTTGTTAATTTAAATCTAATTGTAGTACATTTTTACAAGTTGCATGCTGTTCTGGGAGTAAAGAAAAAACATAGAATGTACCAGTTGCTTCTCTTCCCGCGCACATGGTAAATGCCCTTCGAGGAAATGGGTGAAAATCTTAGGAATCATGTTATAGGCGATGCGGATATTGTGGATAGCAACCCATCACAATTTTATTTCCATTTTCCAACTATACGGCCACAATCATGCTAAATGTGTCCTTTAGGTCTTGTCATCTTAGGCTCTGTCTACCCCGTAAGGGATAAAGAAGTGTTTTATGAATGTATGTATTTTAAAATTAGCTTGTAACGTAAACATAAAGCAAAGGGGTTAATATTTGCACATCGAATGCATTAGGGAACTTATATTAATACCCAAAGATATATTGAAACTTTAGTTGCCGCTGAAAACTCCACTAATCGGCTTCCTTACTATCGTGCCGAACTTGCACCAGTAGATACTTTAGCCAAGACGAAACTTGGGTAAAGTTAAAGCATTAGGTTGAGTTGAGTAGTAAATTAATGTAAGCTATTAAAAGTACATTTTACGGACGTTCTTAGTGTCTGTGATTTTAGGTTTCCATCAAGGGTTCATAAGATCCTGATTATTAAGCTTCACCTTTGTCCACCTTTCACAAGACTCGTACGTCCGTTTTATTAAAAAAAAACTCCAACATTCCATAGCAATTAGGTATGTAGCAATTAGGTGCGTTTATCCTGTCTATTTGTTTCCGCCACCTACTTAAACTGTCTCTAACTTATTTCTATTATTGGTTGTCTGGAAGAGATCGCTATTAAGCGACAAGACCGCCTATTGTCTACTTTGTTCTTTGTTTCTGTATTGTTTTGTACTGATTTGTGGTGTTCAATAAAGAGTATTTGTATTTGTATGTGTTTATACTCAATCTTTTAATATTATAGTAATTTTTCAGTAGGTACTAGACCTAATATTAATCAAGGCTTCAACTACAAAGCACTCGTTAGGAAGAAAACTAGAAGAGCAATTCAAATAAATTGGGTCTTCTTAGAATTTACAGGCACCTAAAGGCACATTCAGTCCTACACCCAACTTTAGTACTCAACTAGTGATACCGACTCACTTCGTACTCTGCTGCTTGTTACCCGTTTTACTGCCGTTTTACGAGAACCGTTCCAATGATACCTCATTCCCAGTTCCTGCAGTTTCTGTTATTAACACGTTTTTGCTTCCTCGTGATCGCAAAGTCGTAAATTGGGCTCCCTAAATTTGGTTTAGGGCGGCCGCGAGCGTCCGATTTCCCATCGGCCCGGCACGTCCCTTACGCTCAATTTGCAAACGACTCGCCATTTGACGGTTGTCTGATCAACGTTATCCGTTTATGTCACGCTTGTGTACGTTTTTGTGCACTCAATATTATTGACACGTTTTCCGCGTCGTAACTTTGTTTAAATTTTAAAGGTTTTTGCAACGTAAAGTTTCATTGGATTGTTAAAGTGGTTTATTCTGGAATTTCAATAGAACTTTTGATGAAATCTTTCCACACGAGCTACTACACGCTTAAGGCTGCACACCTTTTTTGAAGTTTTAGCTGTTTTATAGTTTTAAAATGTATTTAATTATGTTTTTTTTCCGTACCAATGACTTTGATTTATACTCCTAAATAACTTAGAATAGCGCCAGGTTTATTTTATAACTATCCTGAAAAGTTGATGGTATCAAGTATACGAAACAATTAATACATACATAAATTACGTTTTTATCCCTTACAGGCCCCATCTAGCCTAGGGTAACAAAACCTAAAGGCCAAGTTTAGCGAAATTGTAGGCGTGTAGGTGGAAAGGGGAATCAAAACAATAATTAACAATTATTACACCAAATATTGCATTTAGACCAAAAAATATCATAGAACTCGATTTTCTTCGACCCTTCTTTACGGAATCTAACAACTGTATTCCCCCGAATTCAGCAAAAGTCACAACGTTTTTCGCAAAATGTTCGTAATGAGCCTCAAGAAAAATCGAAGGTGTACTGTTACCCTAAGTTAGAAACGGACTAAGGCGGGCAAAATGGTGCTATAAAGGTTCAGGGACATTGTTCAAGTAATGAGAATCTCCGCGACTTGTCCTACGTGGACCTTAGACCATTGTGTTAAGATCGAGTTCACTAATTGGTCATCTGAGGTTGCTCTTTGTTCTTTAGAATGTGGACGCTGTAGGTAAACGTTGTTTTGAGTTTAAATTATTTTATAGTCAAAATAGCTGCAGATAAAGTAAAAAAAACTTGCCTTCCAAACCGCAGTGCTGCTACGAAATTCGCAGTTGGCAATAAAAAGTTCTGATGCCCACTTTCACATCAGGCCCCTTAGTTGCCTTTAATGACACCCACGGCAACAGATGAGTCCATTACATTTGAAAACCGGGGACGGTTCCGTCACCTTTTATGTACGGAATCCAAAAAAGGTCGTCCATGTACAAACCTTCAAACCAAATTTCCTGGGCGAAAAATTTAAGTCTGATGTCGAGATTCCATTTCCAGTCGCCCGTATTGTTGAAAGCAATTAAGCCGAGAATGGGTTTCAATGAAAACCGGGACTTCTATACTAATTGTTTTGAATGCTTCAGATGATGTCAGAGAACCGTTCGCATCTTTCCTGGGAACCAATAAAAGGAAAAATGATGTACTGCGAACGGAAAAATGTGGTCGGTTTAACCTATGCCTTGCCCAGTGCACGTGTGCGTAGCTCAACCACACTCGAGAGCGAAGAAACCTGGTCACTTTTCATACAACTTTCTACGGAATGTGACCCGGTTTCTTTGCTCCCGAGTATAGTTTGCTTGTACTTGTAAACGTGTAAATGTATGCATGTTTTTTTGGTCTGGGTGTGTAACTAGACAGTTACAATTAAATTAGACAATTTCCATTACCAATTAAGTTACAGGGTTTTTTGTTGGTTTTATACCCATGTAGTAGGTTTAGTAAAAATAATATGTTGCAAGTTTATGATACCCGCGACAATCATGTAAATTTTACGCCCATTTTAAATCGACAACGTTATTACTCCATTTTTGAGGTTTCATAGTATAATGGCAAAACTGAAGTCTCATTTCCGTCTGTCAGTCAGTCTGACTCAGAGACTCAAAGTATTGATATGCTGCCTTTTAATATGGGTAAAAGTCACGCCATCCTGGATTACTAGCCAAAGCCAAATTAGGAAACCTCATACATTATGTCAGCATTCACCAGCTGCCTCACTCTTCACGCCGGAACAGCCATGCAAGCACGACTATGTCACAGTATATATATAAGCTAAAGCAGTAAGGAACCTACGAACAAGTCGGTTGAAACGAAACACGCACACAGGCGCGCGCTTTACACGGCCCCTAAGCGGACCTGAGCCTGAGCGGAGTGGACGAGGTCCCCTTAGGGGCCGTGTAAAGCGCGCGCCTGTGTGCGTGTTTCGTTTCAACCGACTTGTTCGTAGGTTCCTTACTGCTTTAGCTTATATATATACTGTGACTATGTCGACTATTTATCAGAAGGATTAGCCACTAAGCTTGTAGCGATGCCAACGGACCTCGCACAAGGGCTTAAAACCCACAAATTTAATGTTCTTTAGAGTCTGTAAAAATTAATACTCGTACTTGGAATTCCGTAACTTTGTCAAGGACTTAGCCACGAGTTAGGAGCTTTCAAGATGGACAAGGTGCTAATTGGTCCAATTCAAACGCTCACAGTTTCAAGTTTTTAGGTGAAAGGAGAAAATGTCACGCCCCAATTTCGGGAGCAGCTGCGAAATAAGTGACGAAGTTTTTAAAGTAGGTTACGGTAACGAACTAAAAATGGCGCGCGAAAACAAAGATAAATTTGATAGAGTGAAATACTACTTTAGAGTTCTGGTTATTTCATGAAGCCCTGAAGCATTATTTAACGGAAAGATAAAGTGGTGCCAATTGAATTGCGAATTTACAATGAAAAAATGCTCAATGAATGGCGGCTGTGCAATAACAGGAAGTAAAAATTATTTATTCTCCACCGACGCGCTCTGAATAAAAAGTAGGAGTATTAATGCAATAATATGGTCTCAATGTCACAAAACGTTTTATTTTCTCGAGTGCAATAAAACTGAGTGACCTAATTCAATTCAATTTTATTTACGGAGCCAAGCAAAATATTCCTCATGAATGATAACGTTTTGCCGCTTGTGCCAATTTACCTCATTCCTTGTCTCACCCGGAAGAGGAAAATTTAAAAAAAAAGGTGAGAATTCGTAATCATCCTGCCCTTCTTAACCTAATACTCTCAATGTATCATCCTGTAAGAATAAAATTGTCTTAATAAGATTCGAAAGTATGGAAAAATTACTAGTACTTTTCGGATTCTTATCTGCGGAAGCGTTTCTATATTTCAAATGGTACCTATCGATAAATATTGAACTAATTCCTTTGTTCTTGATGATCGAAATTGTTCGCTTTAAGAATAAACTAGCAAAGAGTTCAAAACGCGTTTGCGTTTTTTACAGTGAAGTGAGTGTCGCCAGTTTATTATGTATTAGAATCCATCTATTCTATTAAATATTCCTCATTATAAGGAAACGCAGCGTGCTATCAAAAGGTATATTCAAGAAGACAAAACGGTTGCTAAGATACAAAGAGACGCACACGTACAAGACCATTAACACAACTACATATACATAACAGTGATTGTGATAGTTTGACCTACGTGTCATCAACTATATTTATTTTTAGTGGAAGCAGAAAGAAGGGTAGCTGTATTGTACGATTGGTTACGGAATAGTGAAGTAATGCATAATATAATTAATCCTTATTAGGTACGATTTTTTTGCCTATTTGTAATGTCCCACTGCTGGACCATGCCCATACTGCGAATTTATTTTTCGTTATTTTTTTAACTTTCTTGTTTGCGGGATGGCATCGTAAAAGACTTTGAAGCGGGTTCTTGGTTTAATCCTCAAAGTCGCCTCTGACTGAAGCCTTCTCGAGCACTGAATTATGGAGCTGAAGTTTAAAGTGAAGGCTCTATCTTTAAGAGAAATAACTTTGACACAGAGAGTGCTTTGCAAAAATTGTTTCATGTTGGGCTGATTGCTCGCTTTTAAGTAAACAACAGCTCGCTTCATGAAGATTTTTGTAGTTATAAAAATACTCAAAATTTTACATAAGTCTTGGAATCTCTTTACAAGTTAATATTTTTTATTTATTAGTCCAGTAAAAATACAGAATTCAATAACGTTCACCGTAATAAAAGTAATATTGGCGTTGTCATAAATATTTATAGAAGCACCATGTAGACCTTAGATTGAATTTCTCGCACCGCACACACCCTTTATTCTAAGAAGTATTTTCTTTGAGTTACGCCTTCTAAAGGTTAGGGGAGGGGTATTTTCTCTAAATCCGTACTTTGATATTTCTCTTATTTGGATATTTGCACCGCGAAAGCTCCTTTATTTCATATTTGCTAGTAATAGATAGCTTGCTTGTGTTTAGCGATCTTGCTAAAACGTAGCCTTTAGGTCTTGTTACCTTAGACTCTGTCTACCCCGTAAGGGATAAAGACGTGATTTATGCATGTATGTAAATAGCTCTCAGTAAATATTAATTTACATTATTTGAAGTGTTTCATTTTGACGACGATCGAATAATGCATACTGTTTTTTTGTTAGTAATACTTTAAAATATACGGATCATTTAATTCAATATAAAATTTCTTGATATATGTAAAAGTAAGTAAGTATAAGTATGTAATCTCTTCATTGTGCAAAATATACATAAGACGAATACAATAGACAAACACTGGGATACATGCACAAAGAAGGACTGATCCTTTCAAGGTATCTCTTCCAGACAGTATGTTTCTGATCAGTTTGTTGACCTACCTCAATGTGGATTTCTCGTATTTGCAAGCAAGCGAGCTGCAATGCATTGTGAATGATATATTTAGTTCAACCTGTCCGAGTCTCGTGGTTACCACCATATTCAAGGGTTAATATTATCAACACGAGTACTTACTTACTGGCTGGCAGAAATCCGAAGTGGATCTTGGCCTGTGATACCAGACTCCTCCATGCTTTGCGATCTTTAGCCAGCTCTCGCCCATCGGCCCTGAGATCCGAAAGATCCGTCTGAACGAAGTCGTATTTCCTTTTTCAAGTTGTAGAACTGAAATTAACTTCCTATTAATCCACTTTTGGGTACCGTAAACCGGGGTGAGGAGGGGTTGCGGGGGAAGAACCGTTTTACGGTACCGATTTCAATTTTGTGAATGTATACTACGGCAGTGCATGATGCTATTTATAACAGGCTACATAAACATATCTTAACCAACAAACCAGAAAAGCTGAACAAAACTTTTCTTCGTAAAGCAACAGTAACGGACCAAAACATCAAGTTACTCGAGTTAGTTGACTCTTAAGAGGTTTAGTCTTACCCTGTGCTAATTAAATTGGGTGGTTGGTTGGAGTGAACCGTTTGGGCCGACTTGTGCTAAGATAAATGGCAAAACAAGTTCATGGAGCTAAACAATTTTTGTATCAATAGTTATTTTGAACTTGCCGTTTTCTGTGGCCTCTCATCCGAACACATCTCATTGCTGTGATATCTGTCAAAGGGATAAAGAATATCAACAGCTCTCTGATTCGACCTCGCACCTCTGAACCAACTATGACATACGGAATAGTTAATGTCGGCTCACCACCCCAGGGTGATGATTGACTTTACGTATTTTAACGCAGGATTCGTAACGAATACATCCGACAGAGAACCAGAGTTACCGACATAGCTCAAAGAATTAGCAAGCTGAAGTGGCAGTGGGCCGGCCATATCTCGCGAAGTACCGATAACCGCTGGGGGAAACGTGTTCTTGAGTGGAGACCGCGACTCGGCAAACGTAGTGTAGGACGCCCTCCGGCCAGGTGGGATGACGATCTGCGAAAGGCTGCAGGCAGATGCTGGATGCGTCAAGCTGAAGACAGGGCGCTATGGCACTCATTAGGGGCGGCCTATGTCCAGCAGTGGACTAATATAGGCTGATGATGATGATGATGATGATGATGATTTTAACGCATTCGCTGCCACCTGGCACCGCTAACACCACTTGACACGCTGGCACCTGACTCCTTCATGCCTGTAAAATTATAGCAGCGGCACTGGACGAAAGTCACAAAGACGCACATATGCGTCGGTGGCAGCGAAAGCCACCAGCATATCACTGTGTACGGTCGAAGAAACTGAATCATGTACCTCTGTAGAACCTTTTCACAAACAATTTTGCAATAATTTCTTAGGTTGGTGGATGGTAGCTCATTGTGCAATTTGCAGTGAAAGGTTCCACAGTAGTCCGCAATTCAGTTTTTTTTCATTGTACATTTAGCAAGGAGTGTTTTCCCGTCGTCTGCAGAGAGTTTTCTATGGACGCGTGTTACTTTTCTCTAGTTATGGTACTCACTTTGCGAACAAACTTTCTTCTTCAGATTAGATAGTGCCCCTAAAACTTATTACTCGAAGTGCTTCGTAGTTTTCTGGAAGTTTCGCCGTATTTATTAATAGGTTCATAGTGTTTACGATTTCAATGTTGCACCGATTTTGCAACATGTTACTGGAATCGTTACTATACCTATTTTATTGTTAATGTTTGTTTTGAATAAGGCGACCGCTTCAAAATCAGGTGGCCGTATGTTTGAAGAGTAAGTTATTTTTGTTTTAATTATCTATGGTCCAAACATTATAATACACCGTGGAAACGAGTTATGCGACAAATTTTAACCAAAGATTCTAGTACCTATTTGGACTAAAAAATAATAATATAAACATTGCTAGATAAAGCCTAATTTTTCAGATATTAAATTGTTTCCGTAATTCACAAGCTGATAAATCTCAAGGTCAACACGTCTTTATAATGTGATGTAATCACACACACGCAATACGGGTCTAATAAATCGCCTATACATATAACATGATTCCTAAAAATTTCTGCCATTTCCTCGATGGGCTTTTACCACCTGCGCGGGACGAGAAGCCACTGGTACATTCTATGCTTTTTCTTTGCTCCCAGACCAGCAAGCATAAAAATAACGTACCAAAATTATGTAAAAAGTTACCCATTTTTAATTCACTCGTGCATTAATTTTTATTCTGCGATAGCATCATTTTAAATCACGATTCGTTAATTTTTAAACACGACGCGAGTGAAATTGCGTTTCGCTTTTTTTGACGCTCTACACAGGACGCATGGCATTTTTTACTGGACACTGCACAGCAGGTTTTTATGACGACTTTTTTAAGCGTAGAGCGATTGACGTTTCCCAAACTCGCAGAAAGGGGCAATTTAATGAATCGTTTCTAAATACAGATGATACCTAAAAGCTAGCCATGCAACACATGCCTATCCTTTTTGCCGAATAATCCGAGTCCAAAGGTAAATTTATGGCAATTATTTACGATTTGTCTATTCAGTTTTCACCAAAAGAATAGGCATAAGTTTAGGAGCGGAATAGACACAGGCGTTAGTTGTTTTTGTTTCTGTGGACAAAATTTCTAAAAATGCCTACTATAACACCCAGATTCCTTATAAATCGCAACAGATTTGCTACGAAATAGATTGAGCACCCAACGTTCACGACTAATAATTTCCACTCATGTTGGTCATTTTGAGCACTTATTTCACACTCGACTTAAGGCTGTAAATTGCGTCAGACTCGCTCTTCAAGCGGATATTGCAGCCCTTCCGGTCGATTAGTCCCTTAGTGGCTAGGTGCCCCGACGCATATGGTGTGTCTTGAATGACTGATGGATTATTAATGGAGCATCGATTCGCGCTCGAGATTAATTTGTATTAGAGCCGATTGCAGAAAATGGCTTATGCTAAGTGAATGCGTGGAGTTTAGTGCTAAGCGTCCTTTGATGTGCATTCGAAGACTGAATTGACCAATGATAGAGCTGAGCGAACTTGTGACTTAGAAAGGACACGTAATGTTCTATCAAACTTGCGAGTTTGGCGAGTTTCGGCTTTAAATTGGGGTTTCGATTTAGTTTAGGTTACGGCGGAAACCTGGCAAAACTAGCACCGTTTCTGATACTAGGTTCGTAGAAGGCACAACACCAGCCAACTTGACGTGTATTATTAATACGGAAAACCAAAATTATGTTCTTTTGCCATTGAGAAAAAATACATACATACATCACGTCTTCATCCCCTACGGGGTAGACAGAACCCAAGATAACGAGACCTAAAGGCCACGTTTAGCATGATTGTGGGCGTGTAGGTGGAAAGTGGAATCAAAGTAGTGATGGGTTGCCAGCCGCATCGCCTTTTTTTTGTGAATAGGAAGGCAAACGAGCAAGTGGGTCACCTGATGGTAAGTGATCACCACTGCCCATAGACACCCGCAACCCCGGAGGGATTGCAGATGCATTGCCAAACTAGAGGACTAAGATGAAATGCCTCTTGGGCCCGTAATTTCCCCGTCTGTCTTACTCTCCACACCGGAACACAGCAGTGCAAGCACTACTTAGCGGCAGGATTAGCCTATAACATGATTCCTATGATTTTCGCTCACTCGATTTTCCATCGATGGGCTATGTATGTTATGTGTGGATGGGACGTGTGTGGGTATGTGGGAAAAAATATGATGTCATAAAAAGTAATAGGATGGTTGAAAAGCAGAAGACACGTGAGAGGTTTTTAATGCGCGTTGTTGTATCACGAAATTGATGTGAAATAATTATAAGCAAGCTTTTACACGTAATGACAGTAATTCACGTTTCAAAACAACATTACCACGTAACGCAATAACTACTAACGCAATTAACAATTAATTTAATCAACACGCTCGCCGTTTTCAATCAACTTGATGTTATTCTGTAGTATATGTTACATTGTTAATATAAGATACTGCATTACTCACGTGGGTATTAATATTTTGCATGCTCATTAGAAGTTAGTTACCTGTAAAATTTAATTGTTGATCAACTGTTTTTAAATAATGTCGTTTGGTGATTCATTGGCACTGGCACTTTCTTGTGATCTTAACTGATACGTCAAAGTAAATTCAAACCTTGAAGTGCTGAATAATAAACAATACAGTCGTTTCGTAAAAATATACTGTGTAATCATTGGGAAAGTCAAATTAACCAATACTTTATTACCATTTACATTTTCTTTTAGTTTCCAATCAAAGCAACTCAACTCGTGCGACATTTAAATTTCGTTCCGCGAACCATATTAGTCGCAAGCGGTGTATTCATCTCGGCCATGTATGATCCTTTTTAAGTTACTTTCCATAAAATAACGATACCTCCAAAATTCTTGAAATAAATACGTGTTATTTTTCTTTTACATTTTATCTTTCCTGGCGTCGAGTAAGACTGGTTTTACTTAGAAAACAATATTATTACTGAAAAGTATAGTCGTTATTTTTAAATCATTTGGTTACGATTTATTAAATTCTATAAGTGAGTAATTTAAGAACGTAACAATATAAAGTGCGTAGAAAAGAATGAGAGTTTTAATAGAAAGGTTTCTGAGATTTGATGTGTCGCAGGTTTTTTTCAACGGTTTCTTAGTATAAACGAAATCATTTGTTTTTCCGGGAATAACAAACAGGTGGAAAACAGCACGTGGAGCCTTGGTATCGTTTCATAGAATAGGTTTATTTACAATTTGCATGTTTACGGTATAAAGTAAAAAAGCCGTAAAATGGAGGCGTAAAACATTGTCGGGAGACAATCTTGATTTTATTCTTGAACATAAAGAGAAATGGGCATCTGTTTAGACTAACTGCTTTTTAGAAGTAGCTTCGTGATTTTTTCAATACAATTGGGCTGCGGCAGTTTCCTTCGTTGAAGTTTCTATTCAAAAACAATGTTGATGACATTGAAAAACCGGTGTCAATGTCAAGAATTTTAAATAAGGATGATCATTATTTATGTTAGTGTAAAACAAAGTCGCTTCATGCCGTCTACATAATGTATGTACGCTTAATTACAATGCGGTTTTTATGAATAGATGTAGTTTAATAACCTCTTAGCCAGGAAGGTTGCTAGTCAGATGTAATGTTATACCTATGTATATCGCCCACTAAGTTGTTATATTACATTACAATTTTGGTATAGCTAGACTGTAAAGCGTACCTAAATCTGAAACATTATTGGGAACATGCCTTTCATTAGCATCGAGTACTTTATACTCGTAATGCTATTCAGAATTCAGTTGCACATTTTTATTTCCGCGTTCTTCGTCACAACTGTATTAGATAGCGTTTCCATTACAGGCTTTGATAGAAGCCCGTCTACACTGCCACATTGAAATTGCTTTGAACGCATCTATGTGCTAATTTGTTTTGAACATTCGGGATATAAAAATAATTCTGCATCGATTAGTCCGCACCGCAACTCTACAACAAATTTAAATTTTTGTACAGAGTTAAAAAGGTTTTGAATACTTCGACGACTGGAAATACTATTTATTTTTCCATTATTTGCATTTTTTTTTATTTAGAGTATAATTGTTCCCTTAAATCCGGCAACAAGATTCACAACAGATCGGTATCTCTCCTGATATTGCTGGTTCTCATAGGTGGCAGTGGCTTACCATCGTTTGCAGTGTCGGTTGCATTTTCTTGTACTCCGTTTCTGAAACTCCTTGTACTTGTACTTGTATTTTTAATATACGTATTTTTTTAATATGTGCTTAGTTAGCACTTGATGGTCCCATCGGAAGACCAGCGCTGGCTGCAAGGCCAGCATTATGCTGAGATGGGACCATTTCGTGATGTATGTACTGATTTTTTTGTTTTTTTTTTATTTATACATTTATACATATATCACGAATAAATGTTTTCTTTCTTTCTTTCTTTCTTTCTTTGTAGTTCCAAACCCCGCAGCCACTTCAATTCGATGTTGTTTTCTCGCTATCTAACACTAGAACTAAAACTATCTTTTTCGAAATTCCTACTCAAATTCGCAACTTTAATAACCTGTCATGACAGCTACTATGAGTTGTTTACAGTGACGCGATCGTCCCGGGAATCTCCCGTCTCCGGATATTACTTGTCGATGGGCCTTGACGTTTATTTAACGTTCAGTTACCACCAAACTTATACTGAATGAAATGTTATTGATTATAGTATAACATTTGATATTAAAAACAGATTCAAAATGCTCCAGTACGCTGGCGTGATAAGACCTACCTTAAATTCATGAACCAGGATACTCATCATTCCGTGATGCGTGCGTGCTATTACACGCTAGCATTACTTGACGGATTATTGCACGTGTACAAGATTTTAGTGTCGAACGAGTAAAACCGTAAATAAAAAATCAAGAAGTAGACTTTTGATTCATTTGATAAGACCTACCTCGTAGAAATACGAGAGTTTATTTGAACAACGCAGGTGAAGGCTGAACGATGGAAAAACTGCTATTTAGTTTCCATGCTGATATTCTATCTTTTGTTACTATGTGAATATTTTTGGTAACTATTTGAACTTTAATTCGATTGGCGTGGTCGGACTCGCTCTCAACCGGATTTCTTAAAGGAAATTGGGTTACAAATTCATTGACGTGAACGTCCCAGCTACATCGCCTGATATAAAATAATTCTTGGTCATGGTGTATCCTTAACATAATAATAGTAAATTTACTGAAACCTTCGATGCTGCATCCCTATCACTCATATTCACTTGCGTATGCAGCCGTCCCTATCGCTACGTATACATATATTTGGGATATTAATCCGTGTTCGATTTGGCTTCCATTGCAACCTCAATCCATTTGCATTACGGTATTCCACCCGTGTTATACTTACGTGAAACTTTAGCTGATGCTGACAGTACCAGCTAGATTAAAATCTCTTTCCCTTTTACCTTATTTACGTTCTTCGACTCTCGCCGTTCCTCAAATGCCAAGTAATAGTACAGAATAATCCTACAGTTATTTTACATTTTCTGGATTTACCAGCCGCGTATTCAATCCAGCTCAATTCTTAGGCACGACCCTAGGACACTAAATTAAAAAAAACACCTTCACATGTCTCGAACATTGTAGTCAGGAAAAACTGTATAGATTCAGGAGTTACTTTCCGGAGGGCCATGTCAAAAAATAAATGGATAACTTTACTTTGCTACTTCGCGATATAATGGTGCAACACAATATGTCCGGAATATTCTATGAATTGGTGGTGGTTCTGATTGCCAATTCGGTTGTTTTTCCGTTGTTTTTTGTTTTGTGTTGTCATTGTTTTCTTAAACATTGACTACATGAATAGGATCTGACGGGAACGTGACTGTTGTGCATGATTGGTCCTCACTATATCGCGGAGTAGCAAAGTAAAGTTATCCATTTTTTTAAATTATAGTCACGCTTCTCAGGCTTTATAAGCCAGAGTGAGACAGATGGCGTGCATCTTCTTTGGCTTTACTCTTATAATTATCGCTCACACTTTAATATTCGCCGTCATGGCGAAACTCCGGTTTTACGGGAAACATTTTTAGCGGAATTACCGCATAATTTATGTTGGCCCCCATGAGGCTTGCCATTAGGGGCTGTCACTAAGCAACGGCTCCCTGAATATGCACTTTGCAGATTGCCATTATCATATTTAAACGATATTACACCAGTTTATTTACTCTTTATTTACTAATGGTAAAAGCCCGTCGAGGGAATGGGCGAAATTCTTAGGAGTCATGTCATAGGCAATGCGGCTAGCGACCCATCGCTATTTTGATTCTTTCTTTTTCGTATAAGACTACAATCAATCTAAACGTGGCCTTGAGGCTCTGTCTATCCCGTAAGGGATATAGACGTGATTTGTGTGTTATTTAGTGATTGTCTAATGATGATTTTGCTCTATGGAATTATCTTATAAGAAGGAGGTATTTAATTTGTAAATGTTTCCCGATTGACCGCTTCTAAACTAAACGAGGTAAACGATCTTGACATGTATTTTTATCGAAAAACACTTTTTTAAAATCGGTAACTGGAAAATATAAAACCATAACATAGAAAAACAAATCACAATATTCCACGGATTTTAAATTGTAACTTGCTGTTATTTATTTTTAAACTGGTTTTCAATAAAAAGACGCATCAAGATTAGTTACCTCATTTTTTGCTAAAAAAACTGAATAATCAAAAACTAGGGAATGGAATTCGCTCCCATCGTCTGTATTTCCGGACAGATACAACCTAGGGCTCTTCAAGGCTAGAGTGAATAGGCTATTACTGAACCAGTGAGTTACACCTTTGGCCTCATCTGCACCTTCCACCAAGTGAGATAGAGGTCAATCACTGGTCAGTTCGTAGTAAAAAAAAAAACTTTTTATCCGTAGCTATGATTGTGCAAAACTTGAATATTTGAAGAATATTGAACTACCTACAAAAAAATGTTACCCACAGGCTGTTTTATCCTAAAAATACGTCATGTTTTACTAAAACAAAAGAGTTCCACATTCTATATTTATAACTTCTGAGACGAGGCTTGTGCCCAGTAGTAGGATGTGATGTGCATTATTTGACTGAGACGATGACTGATGTATTGTGAGTTTTACTTAATATTTCAGGTAACATTTTACGCCCTGTATATAAATGAACATATTTTTTTATTAAAACATTTCCGCAGTAAGTAAGCCTGTTGAAAATTTTACTGTTTCGCTCGTAACATACGTTTTACATGGTTATGAAAATATTTTCGTAAGAAATGAAAAGCACAGATTTTAGAGTCCACATATTTCACTGACTTTACTACCACTAATGGCTTCACAACGAGAGAACTAGCAAACCGTGGGAGTACATTTTATTCATCATCATCATCATCCTATATACGTCCCGCTGCTGGGTACAGGCACAGTATATATATATAAGCTAAAGCAGTAAGGAACCTACGAACAAATCGGTTGAAACGAAACACGCACACAGGCGCGCGCTTTACACGGCCCCTAAGCGGACCTGAGCCTGAGCGGAGTGGACGAGGTCCGCTTAGGGGCCGTGTAAAGCGCGCGCCTGTGTGCGTGTTTCGTTTCAACCGACTTGTTCGTAGGTTCCTTACTGCTTTAGCTTATATATATACTGTGGTACAGGCCTCTTCTCAGAATGAGAGGGCTTGGGCTAAAGTTCTCACGCGGACCAGTGCGGATTGGGAGCTTCACACACACGCTATTGAATTTTCGGATGTTTTCCTTAACCGAAAAACTCATGGTAAATTTCAAATGTAGTTTCACACATAAATTCCGAAATACTCGGACGTGCGAGTCCGGGATTCGAACTCCACGGCCCCTGCATTAGGGGCCACAGGTCAAACAACTAGGCAACGTGGTATAATGTGTGGGTCAAACAAATCTTGCAGGTCAGATTTACTTTAGTAAACAGATTGACTTGAAATTTGGTACCTACCTATGCACAAAGTAGGATGGACGAAAATAAGAATTGAAGTCAACAAAAAGTGCTATAAGAGCTTGGACGTAGGTAGCAAACGCTGTAACAGTTAAACCGTTATAAAACAACTCCGTCTGCGCAGAATTTGCTTATGACTATCCCGCCGGAATTACACTTCTTTACGGGTTTTTTTTTTTTTTTTTTTTATATATAAATAGGAAGGCAAACGAGCAAGTGGGTCACCTGATGGTAAGTGATCACCACTGCCCATAGACACCCGCAACCCCGGAGGGATTGCAGATGCGTTGCCAACCTAGAGGACTAAGATGCAATGCCTCTTGTGCCCGTAATTTCCCCGGCTGTCTTACTCTCCACACCATTAAAACAATTCTAAAACTAACTGAAGCTCCACCAAATTCCATGTAAATTGGTTCAACGCTTTAAGCGTGTATGGGTAACCGACATACAGGGAGAAACACTTTCGCGTTTATAATATTAGGACGAATGGTCACACTTGAATGAAGCATGTGCGCGTATTTTGCTTTCCGTATTCTGTACGTCCATTACATGAGCGAAGAGTTAAGTATGGTATGAGGAGCTAAACAAATAAAGAACCGTAAGTACAACAGGGGCTTTAACATGACGTCTTTACGCGATTAAATTCCAGCTCAATTCTGATTTTAGCTGTCATTTTTAGTGTGGATCTGACTGCGAGCGAACCTAAACTGAATCCCACCCCCCACTTCCCTGAAGCAGACGAACAGATACGATTCTTCAACCATTTTATCAGCTTAATCTATCATAAAACACAAGTAATACATCAATCAAAACGTAATGAATTAGGTAACGGTTTTTTGCTATAAATAACTCTTAGAAAGATACAATGTAAATCATCATAATGAGACCGAGTCGATGGAGTTCCGCTTCAAAGAACTCCTATTTTGTGTAGTTTTAGTGCTTCACGCCTCGATGCAATATTAACTACCACCAGCTCAGAAAGCGTAGCTAACTCATCTTCCCTCTAGGGGCCGTGCTGAATACGGAAAACGATATACGCAGCTTGTGCGATTATTTCATACATTTTGACGTAAATACGTAATAAGTGATACGTAAGTAATACGTTTTGCGGGTGGTAGGGCCTTGTGCAAGGTCCGTCCGGATCGCTACCACCATCTTACTCGCTAATCCTGCCGCTAAGTAGCAGTGATTGCACTGCTGTGTTCCGGTGTGGAGAGTAAGACAGCCGGGGAAATTACGGGCACAAGAGGCATTTCATCTTAGTCCTCTAGGTTGACAACGCATCTTCAATTCCTCCGGGGTTGCGGGTGTCTATGGGCAGTGGTGATCACTTACCATCAGGTGACCCACTTGTTCGTTTGCCTTCCTATTCACACATAAAAAAAAAAAAGTGACCATAAGCAACATCGTAAACATTTAGCTTTGCGCTAGGCTGCCTTCCCAATCAAAGATTGTTTGAGACTTGCTCTTTTCATAAATAGAAAGTGTTGTTTCATTCAACAAACTTCGTGAATATAATTGCGAAATGGAAGATAGCTGTCATTCCATCGGCGTAAATGCTTATGGAGCAGTTCATAGAGCGGAACCTGACAAAAGTGCGAAAGGGTCTAAATTCAATTGAAAAGATCCGAGGCAGTATAAATATTTGTTGGCCAAACAATCTGCGGACGCCTCAAATAAAGTATTGAAAGCCAATTTCTTCACCAGTCCCGGTGTTTAGTTGGTTAATCCTGTTTTCGTGGAGTCGGTTACGGCGCCGGCGGCTGTTTCTAATTTATTTTTAATTGACAATTCTGCCGTCTGAATTACGTTTAAGAGAACAGGAATTTAAATGACAATTTGGCGCTGCTGTTTCGTCCGTTTCGTCGGTTTGCTTTTAACTCGTTTGGAACAATTGACGGAGTTGTTTTGTTTGATAGTTAATAAAATCGCTTTAACACTTACTTACGTCGCCCGGGCCGTAAGTAGCAATTTACCGCCCGCTAACCGACCGGAAATTTCCACTTCCTGGCTGTGGGAAGCCACCTCGGGCGGTGATAAAGATAGCCTCAGGTCGCATGTTTATCGCCCTCGTTTTGGCTCGTACGAGAAGTTCCTGCGGTCTGAGACATTTTTTATTTTCCCGTCCTCGGCGTGTAATGTAGTATGTCGACTTACGATGTAAAAGTGTACATACTACTTTTAGTTAGACAAGTGTCTATTCACATTACCTGTCAATGTCACAAATAATTATTGGTCTTGCGCAGACTAGAGTTTTAATCATATGATTCCGAGTTAACTGCTTAAAGATAGGTAAAGAATTGTTTAAATGATATAACTACAAACTAAGTAGGGTTGTGAAACCCTAGACCGTGCAAGCGGCGCGTAAAAGTCAAACCAAAAGTTTAAATACATACAGTAAGACAACTTTAACAAGTCTAGAGAGAGTTGAATACCTTAATCACACCGTTACATTTGCAAAAAACAATCCACTTGCCACAGTAAATTCTGATAGATCACAGAAAATTAATTCCTCATAACTTTTCCCGGACTAAGTACTTCGTAACTAAGATGGTCGTAGTTATTCAATATTGAGCCAAGTTATTTAATCAACTACCAGGCAATAAGATACATGTCCAATGCCTGAGAGAAAGATGTGTAATACCTACGTTAGTAGTTAGTTATAATGAGCAAAGTTATTAGTTATTAAAGCCTTTGATTGGGCAACTGTTACTGTAAGAATGCTGAAATGAATAAGGGTTTTATTGGATGACAAAGCAGAAGAGCATGACAAAAAAACTTTTTTTTTTAAATATCAACAGACATCAAAATCGGAAATTGCTTTGTTTTTCCTTAACACGACGCGCATTATTTTTTGTTCTATATGCCCATGGCCCATTATCATTACTAGAGATGACTGGAGCTGGCATATACCTTCAGAACCTGGAGACAAAAGTGCAATGAGAATTTATTTATCTAAATTCGTAAAATTATAAAAAGTCCATTATACTACTTCCATGTTGGTCTGGGAGCAAAGAAAAAACATAGAATGTACCAGTTGTTCCTCTTCCCGCGCAGATGGTAAAAGCCCATCGAGGGAAGTGGCGAAAATGTTAGCAAACATGTTATAGGCGGTGCGGCTAGCAACCCATCACTATTTTGATTTCATTTTTTGCAACGCCCATAATCTTGCTAAACGTGGCCTGTAGGTCTTGCCAAGTTAGGCCCTGTCTGTGATTTGTGTGTATGTGTAAAACTAGCCTATTCTTTCACTTGTCCATGAGGGCAAAGAAGAAATAATCCTTAACAAAGTTGTTTGATTGGTCCCCATTATCAAACATGGCTGCTTGAGCGGTGTGATGTTGCACACATAAGATGTAGTTCGATTTAGTTTGAAACTAGCAATAACTTGAGCTCACTGCACAGCGCCAACTTTGTAAGTGGATTGATTACGGTTAGCCTCAGTGCACCAAATGTTACGTATCGAAGTAGAACTAACGCACTTGCACAGCTAAATGTTTGAAGAGATGTTGTACCTCTTTTCTCAATTTTTTTGATTCTATTGGTTTATGCCAGTGAGGTCTAAGTTGTTGCAAAGTTTTTTCATAGAGCAGCTGGCTGATCTGTTTTAAAACTGCTACACAGGTAACAGTAATCCATTGAACATTATTAAATACCATGAAGGTTGTGGGCGCGTTATAAGCATGTTTTTCTCCCAATTGCACTTATCGTAAATTATCAGGAAAATACTGAATCCGATCAGAGATATCGATGACAAAGTCTACGGAGATACATCACTGTGGCATCGTCTGACCTCTTTCATAAATAAGGTTTTACTATCGCTAGACAGATGGACTGCAAGGGTAGAGATCGGAAATGGGTCGCCTCTGCAAATAGTTTGTTAGAAAAAGACATAAATATCTACCCTTTCGATTATTTTTCAGAGACGGAAGAGGTTGATAGAAGACTGGTGGTGTTTCCTAAATTATAGACTTCTCACTATATGCACGACTTGAGCCAATATCCTTCTAACAGACTGCAGAGGCTTAAAATAGATTTGTTGGATATCGAGGGGCTACTATAAAATTCAAAGTTTGTATCATGCCATCCCTCTTACTCTTAAATTAATGACTATTAGTGTGACTGGAACAGCAGAAGCTCGGAGTAGGCCTGCTGTACGAAACACAAAAAGCCTACAGTCGCTTCTTTCTAAACTCAATAAGTTTTTTTTTAACGGTAAAAATACCTCATTCATTGCCAAAGTAAATAGCATAAAAGATACGCTAAGTGGGTTAAGATTTAAGTAAATGCGGGGTTACATTATTATGCTTTTAGTTTTGTGCAAATAAATAGCTTAAGTGGGTTCCTGTGTTTGGGCTCTTCATAACATTAGCAAAAGGATTGTGGCATTTGATACTAATAGAAACGGTTATTTTTCTTCCAGGAAAAAGGTGAATAGGTTAATGCTACCGAAATAACCACTTATTTATTCCTGGCCCCTATTTCACCAAAACGACAATTGTCGGTGACATGTGACAATTTAGTTTACATTACAAACTCGATGAGAATATACGCCGGTTGGCTTCAATAGAATACGCATTGCGTTTCAATTGTCTTTGGTCACCGATAATAGTCGCGTTGGTCGTCAAGAAATTAGGTAGGTACCTAGTTTATAAAATTTGATCATTGAAGACAATTGCTGAGTTCCGACTATACAGAGTTTACAAATCTACAAAAATATGCATAAAGGTGCGACCACACCGGTGCGTTTACGTGACAAAATGTATGAAAAAACAGTGAGAAAATGTGACGTCTACGACACGTCATTGCGTATACGTCTCCGCTCTGTGACGCGATGTGGATTTCATGTAATATGATTGGTCGATCCCCATACGTCTCGTCTCCGCTCCGCTCGTCTCCGCCTCAGTGGAGCCGCACCCGTGTTGTTTATGGAATAGGACGGCATTAGTGCTAGTGTACCACCTAATCTTCTGTGTCACACGCTGGCACACAGCGAAGTAAACACTGTGTCGAGGCGGCAGGATTAGCCAGTAAGATGGTACCGATTCTTGGACCCTACGTTCTACTATCTACTACGTATTTTTCAATGAAGACTCAGTGTTGTATTGCGTAAGAAGCCATCAAAATTTCTTAAGCGTTCCAACAATCAAAGTTGTGTACCACATTGTATGAGCACGCAATCTCAGCCCTCCTAAGCAATTACTGCGAAGTGGTTCACCTGCGGACTTGCACAATGTAAGCAAAGAACCGTCCGGAGCCGAGTAATTCAATGTACATAGTACGTGCCTAGCTGGAGCGCAGAGCAGAATGGCGTGTAGGTACTTTGGGATACATCGGGTTATAGCAGAATACTAGCATTTTGCTCCCAAACATCCACGTAGAAGGGTAGTTTATTCTACACGTCAGTAAGTGAACACTATGGCGATGTAGAGAGAACGGGTAGTAACAGAAACGACAACTTGTTTTGAATGTGTATTCGTCGTAAGCCGATTTTATTATGATTATGCACACGCATAATCAAACAAATAAACATAATAAAAAGTTGTAGTAAAAATAATACTCTACACTTTAAATTTTTTTTTGGTTTTTCTAGTACCCTAAGTAAGTGTCTACCTATTATTTCGAATTATTTTATTATTAATCATATCAATACTACCATGCTGGTCTGGGGGCAAAGGAAAAACATACAATGTAGATAGTAAAAGCCCATCGAGGGAACGAGCGAAATTCTTAGGAATCATATTATAGGCGATGCGGCTAGGAACCCATCACTAGTTTGATTCCTTACTCCACCTATACGCCTACAATCAGGCTCAGGCTCTGTCTACCCCGTAAGGGATATAGAAGTGATTTGTGTATGTGTTATGTATTGGCATATTTTAAAATCACAATGTAATTAATTTCTGTTAGCATCGCAACGCCCATGTATGTTCTCACTCCGTATGTGTTTTCACCCCGGAGCCTTGGTAATTGAATACATATATAACTAGCATCAATTCCAGACGCTTCGTAAACCTAGACTTATATGTTTAGCAAACATTTAACTTTGGGTTTGAAAATAACTCTTACAAACTGAGAATATGTGCAAGATATGTAGGTATGTAAACTTAAGATAGACTTGCAAGACAAATAATAAGTAGTGCTTTTAGTTAAGTAAGTATGCTGCTTTTGCGTTATGAATTTGAAAATGAAGTATAGACGAAAAATAGGCAGCTCAAAACGCCTCTAACCCCGTGGCATACCGAGAAGTTTGAGTGAATGAGCAAGTAAAGGTCAAAACTATACATAGACACGGTGCGGATTTTAACAAATGGACTGTCCAATGATTCGAGAAAAACGGACAAGTGGCACTGGGTGTAATGACATCACTCTAGAACTAGTAAGGTGCAGGTCAATGGTTCTATGAAAAGAAAGAAAAAGTCACAATAGTAGTAGTTAAATAACAAAAACATATTAAAAGCTACAGAAAAATAAATTGTCACAAAATGGTCCCAACTCAGCATTTGCTGGCCTTACAGCCAGCGCTGGTCTTCTGTTGGGGCCATCGGGTAGTGTACATATACATTAAAAGATAATTATATATTTAATACGCCAATATACAGGCTGTCAATATTATTATAATATAATTTGATGTGGTTGTCTGGGCACAAACCCCATTGCCTTTTAAAGAGCCGAAAAAGAGTTCGTTGTATTCAGATACTGATTATTATGGAGTAAAAAGGTCGACATAATAGTGACCAAAGGTTTGGCACCATCGCTCTTCAACGAAGAAACGCTATTAGCTTTTTAAGCATCAAGCCACAGGGGGTTAAATTTTGTTTAGTTTAGTCTCCTTTTTTTTATAAAACGTCACCTTAAGATAAGCAAAGTCTTAATTGTAAAGTTTTTAAATATTTCCAACTTCTTTAAAACCTAGAGTTCTTGTTCAAACCTTGGAACGGTTCACGTCACTTTGTCATTATAAGAGGGAATATGTTCTACCGCGAAATTATTCTTGTGATCAGAAAATTTATCTTGCGGAAGTAATCCTATTAAGGATTCCACATGACATGTTCGATGGGAGCTTTTAATATCTACGCGTGTGTGAATCTCAATGTGATATTGACTTGAACCCACAAAATAATATTGTTTAAAATTACCTTACCGTAGGCTGTATTTTCGGAGAAATTGTCGGTTCCAATGTCAATGTTATTGGGTGCCCATAAAAAATTAAAATATAGTGCGGGTAGTTTTGAAAGACTAGCGCAGATAGTGCAAAACTAGTGATATGGCGGAAACCAAGTACTATGTTTTGCTCTATTCACATGCACTTAGACGCAGTTAACCGAAAACTTTAAGTTTTGGAGACTCTTAAAAGATGTCATCTATAAAGACGCTGAAAAGAAACATATTTTGCACGATCTGCAATACTTCAACCGCTAAGTACGAAGCGCTACAGTCCGTGAACTCTTAGTATGCCACTCAGATTTCGGACAACATCGGCCGAGTCAAGTATCAAACCCATAAGAGTGAGTGAGACAGCACGACAAACCCGAATGGCATTTTAAGAGCTCCCGGACTGTACAATAGCTGCTACAGGTTAGTGAACGTTCAGACCAAATAAAAAGTAAAGTCACGGTTCTGCGAACGGTAAAGAGAGGCTAATTTTTAATTCGCCTCATCGTGTACTTACAAGTTGCACTTAAACATCGCCCAGCAAACTGGCTGAGCTTAGCAGACACGCACCAAGCAAGGCGTAGTTTGAAGTACCTCACTTTGCCGTTGGTAAAAACAAAGTTAATGTGATTTGACATTGAACTTGCACACTCTGCTAAAACGTAAAGTTGAATTTAATCGCATAAAGACGTCATGGTTAGGCCCCTGAACTCATCATTCGTTCGGTGTAGGTGTCTACTCTTGTTAGTTTCGAGAAGCAAAATCTTGCCACCTTCATGTATTTAACTTAGGATAAGTGCTCTAAGCTCGAAAGCCATATAGCAGATTAACATCAAGCCACTCCAATGCCCGAGTCCCGGGCGTATTGAGGCTATCGGAGTACTTAGTATTCCAGGATTAAGCCTACACGTCTTGTTCGCTCCAACGAACGCTGTAGCGTTTTGGTGGCAACCGACCGGGAAATTTGTTCTCTCGGCCGTCATTTGTCTGGGTTTAACTACGCAGCGAAGCCAGAATGTCAGCCTGTGAGGGATGGCAAGCATTGGATTAGCTACACATAGAGTTATATAGGGCGATCAATCCAAATATGTCAGTAGAGAGAAGTCAAAAACTGTAAGAGAAGGCGAATCTGTTCTTAGGAACCATGGCATCGATTTTAGATTTCATAAAAATGACATTCAATAAAAATGAACACACTTGACCGTGAATCGATTTTTGAGTTTTTCTTTTAATTATTTAACAAGATTCCATTGGGAATGTGTTCTTTGTGAATAATAAGTATAGTCTGTTTTATTTAAAATGACGAAATGCAATTAACGCGGGATTTTACAACTTCTTTTGTTGCTGAATATGAAAGGAAAAAATAACAAAGAGACATAAAAAAACTGACCGCAGTATGGCACCTGTACTGGAGTAGCTCAACCCATCTTGATCTTTGAAATGAAAGATTTTAATTTTTATTTAAAATATGATTATTAATACACCCGTTAGACACTAAAAAAATATTGCACTTAAGCCTGGAAAGTATCCCCTCCTACTGATTATTGTTTATTACCTGAATTGGACCCTTTTAAGTATAATAGGTGTATTGTTTTCCATATACAATTACAGTGCGGCTAACACTCTGGTAAAAGTTTCTTATACCTACTATTAAACAATTGTGCAAAGTGATTTTGATACAGTATATAATTATTATTTTAGAAACGCACGTCATCTAGTGTAACACCGGCCAACAACATCAAAACTATCAAGATTGTTTGTTCACGGTATACTTGGACAGACGCTTATGGTTTTACAACCCCACTTGAAGTTAACAATTGAACAATAGATGTCGGTTTTAAGTACTTTTCGTCATTTTAAATGAAACAGACCATAACAATAACAACGAAAAACTTGCAGAATTCATAACATTTTTTGCAGAATTAAAAAAAAAGTTAATATGAAAATTTATTAAATCTAAACACGATGCCATGATTTCTAAGAACAGGTTTCACTATCTCTTTAAAGTTTTTGACCCAATGAGTTTGATCACACTAAATAGCAGAGCTTAGAAGGAAATAAAATAGTTGTGATTAATATAAATACTTAGGTAGGTAAAGTAGAAATAACTAGGAATACACTGCAAGTTGACTTTAATGTAACTCTCGTACTATAGATACAAAGACAGGCGTTTTGTGTTTAAGCAGATTAGAAACTAAGTACTTCACTACATAGTTTAAAACAAAGTCTTTAATATGTATAATTTTATGCAGACGAAGTCGCGAGCCGATGCTAGTCAGTAAATAAACTACACTTAAGAAAATAAAACATTGTAAAAACCTTATCTAATACCTTTTTCAATACCAAGGCGGCTTACCTACTTAAAAGTATCCGAAAGGTAGATCCCGAGTGACAATAAAATATTCCCTCTCAAGTGCCTCCTTAGTACGTATTAATCCTTGTTCTTTGTTTCAGGTGGCCCGGCAGGCAGCCAAGGCGTGTCGGTCTCCACTCAGGTAAACTAACAGAAGTATTATGTTAGCCTTATAGTTTTTATAGTACCCAGTAAAACCTATAAAAACTCTACACCAGGGGATCCCAACCTATTACCCTATGCGCCTCCCTCAAGTTTACGCTAATACTACGCCCCCCTCGTCCCAACTCAATTAAATGGAATGGGAATAAAACAAACGATCAAATACTATTAATAACTATTAATGATCAGTGAGAACATTGTGTTTGCACCAATTTAAGGTTTTTTATAAATACCTAAGACGCTCGTCGCGCCCCCCTTTGGATAACCCTACGCCCCCCAAGTGGGGCGCGCTCCAATGGTGAACCCCTGCTCTTCAAGTAAGCTACAGCTATAGCTGTTTCAATTAACGTAGTCCATCGTTCATCCTTAGTACCATCAGCCAAATGTTGGTCTACCATCCTATCATTGGATATACTTTGTCTATACTAATCTATACTAATTATTATAAAGAGGAAAAATTGGATTGTTTGTTGGTTTCTTTGAATTGAATAGGCTCCGAAACTACTGGACAGATTTCAAAAATTCTTTTGCCGTTAAAAAGCTACATTATCTCTGAGTGACATAGGCTACTTTTTACCGCGGGAAAATACCTTTTCCTACGGGAAAATTAATTTACCGCGGGCGAAGCTGCGGACGGAAGGCTAGTAGGTTATAAAATACTAGCTTCTTCCCGCGACTTTGTCCGCGTAGAATTAGTAATTTGTTTTCAGCTACAAACTTTGATATGTTTATCCCTATCTGGCGGGAATTGTACATTGTTCCAGGATAAAAGTATCCAAATCCGTCCAGTCCTTTTAGCGTGAAGACGGAACAAACATACACACTCACTCACATTCTATCAAACTTTCGCAATTAGAATTTTAAGTAGGACAATAAAATATAATGTCACTAAGACGTGGCTGTCAACTCGAAAGTTCGACATTGGCGACATTTTTGTTTTTAAAGAAGTTGAATGAAAGTGATAGACCACTTTATTTGGCTGACCAATACTACCCAAAAACTTAAATACTATGGTTGTAAATGCATTTTCATTAATGAGTTCAGCGTAAACTGTTATTCAAATAACTATTCTGTGCTATTAGTTCGCCTTACAGAATTTTATAAAATCCATCTGCATTTTTACTGTCAAAATATTTACTCAATTCAAAATGGATGCCGTTAAGAAAAAGCGCCGAGGATTATTGAAAATCTGCTCAAAACGATGGCTTTGAGTGTCAGTTAAATTGCGATCCGTTTTACGTGCCTGTTGCAACGATAAACTTCTGTACAGACTTCCAATAACGAGTGGCATAAAGTAAAAGTTATTTCTCTTTCATCTTATTTTACCTAATCAAATAATTTAACGCCAATGTCCCTTATAACAAACATTAATATTCTCCGTTTCCCCCAAAATAAATCTAGTGACATAAAAGTGATAGGTCTAAGAAATATTGTCCCAGCACATAAATGTCAATTTCGATGTGACAACGTATTTTTTATCGCCCCCCTGTCACTACAATGAAACATCCCACAAGGTCCCGGAGGCTAACTTATAATAAATATATCGTGTACTAAAGGAAAGGTACCAAAATAAGTATACCCGGGATAACATTTACCGTCTATTTAGATCTCCCGTCACGTAATGCCACCCTCAAACCAAGAAAGACCTAAAGGTGCTAATAGATTTGTGGTTTCACTAGCAATGAGCATTCAAGCCTGTGATCCTAACGAATAAGTAAATAAATAAGTTTTTGTTTTCAACAATACTATATAACAGAATGTGGGTGGTAGGGCCTTGTGCAAGGTCCGTCCGGATCGCTACCACCATCTTACTCGCTAATCCTGCCGCTAAGTAGCAGTGCCTGCACTGCTGTGTTCCGGTGTGGAGAGTAAGACACCCGGGGAAATTACGGGCACAAGAGGCATTTCATCGTAGTCCTCTAGGTTGGCAACGCATCTGCAATCCCTCCGGGATTGCGGGTGTCTATGGGCAGTGGTGATCAATTACCATCAGGTGACCCACTTGCTCGTTTGCCTTCCTATTCATATAAAAAAAAAAAAAAAAAAAAAAAAATGTTAGGATACTGGCAAAATGAACGGAACTTTCTAAGGAGCATAAGACCTTGTGTCGCACCGTCTTACTCGCTAATGCTGTCGCCTTGCGCTGCTGTGTTCCGGTGCCGGCGATGAGAGGACATAGATGAAATTGCTGGCACATGAAATAATCTATCTGGGTCCTCTAGGGTGGCAATGTATCTGCAATCCTCTGGTGTCATAAATGATGTGGCAGTGTCCATTACATCAGTAGCCTTATTGGCTATTCCATAAAAAACTAGCGCGCATTCTAGCTAAGTGGCAGTAAATTTGCTTAGAGATTATTACCAAGCCGTGCCGATCTGCTTTTTGGCGAGCATTTGCTAGAGCGTTTTTTAGAGTGATCCTACCGATATTTGGCTCTATGGTTAGCTCTATTCACTACTCAGTTCGATAAAATCAAAATGTACGCTGTTCTGTCACAAGGGAATGCTCAAGTCTAGCAAAACTTTGAGGCAAAGACTTTCATAAGCTGACTACAGTCTTTGATTTGGTATAAATGCATAGTAAGAATGAGAGTTAGTTTGCGAAGTTTTATGATTTTATTACACTCTTACAGAGGCCATTATTCCACTTCATTTCCATTTACTGCAAGCTTTTAATACCTTCGCTGTAACTGCCAACGAGCAGCGCAGTTTCAAAAATTAACTAGCAGTAAACATTATTACATCGTGGTTGTAATAAATTTATGAGCTGTGCAACAACATTAAAGATAATTCTACGTTTTTGTACATCAACTTACATGTTAAAAACGTGAACCGTGTATTTATTTGCTTTATATTATAGTAGTAAATACAACCCTAAATCCAAAACCACACAAAAACCTTTTAAAGAGAATAAACAACCCGATGTTTTGTGTGTAGCGTAGTGTGCCTATAATTTGAATATTTTGTCCTGATGGACAAAACCACGAGAGATGTTTACCTTTTTCAGTGATCTCAAAAAAGGTTATGGATTCTCCCTAGAGCAATTCTTATCTACGAGAACCTTAAATATACTAAAACTCGAATCAATCAATACGACACCGGTTTTACATTACTCTTTATTTGTAAATGATATTATGAATAAGAGTTTGAGATATTTTGGTAGGTACCTATTTTGTTTTCCTTAATTCATGATTTCACAGAAACTAAGTATAACTTTTTTCTTAAAACAGACACTATTGCAAGACCGTTTTTTGATTAAATTTGTAGGTACGTGACCTCTCTAGGGAATACGTCGCTAAAAATTGAATGTCCGAAATAGGATCATAAATTCATTGACCAACTTACCGGTAAACATTAATATATTCGAATTTTTTACAATGATTTTTATGAAAACCAAAGCTATTTTTCAGCGCGTGGTAAAACTAAAGGAAATTTACTTAATTTTTGTGTAGCCTATAGTGCGCGAATCTGACTCGCTCTTTACCAGTTCGTTTTAATACAATATCAGGCGTGAGTTTGAATTTCAACGAGCTCTTCTTAGGGTTCCGTACCCAAAGGGTGTATTATAAATACGGGACCCTGTTACTAAGACTCCACTGTTCGTCTGTCTTGCTGTCACTAGGGTGTAACTCATGAACTGTGATAGCTAGACAACTTTCTGTTACCGCTATAAACAGATACTCTCAATTTTATGTCTGTCTCTCTGTGTAAGTAACCATAACTTGACCGGTTTTTTATTAACATATATTATGCGTTAGCGGATAGAACTGTCGCGCTCAAGCAAATTGACTCCGCCACCAAAATCCGTATTTTAAACGGTTTAATATGATCTATTGTTCTTCTGAAAGTGCCACTCCATTACTGGAGGTTGGCTGTTAGCTCTAAAAACTTCTCTCTGTTTTAAGCCATCCGGAATAGTTGCTCTGCACTGCTGATTCCGTTCTACTCCCTAATGTTTCGCAGCCATGACCTTCCGCCTTCCAGAGCGCTTTTTCCCTGTATCCTGCCCATCAATATTAGTTGAAGCAGCTGATATCTGTCATGGCGCAACACTTGCCCCAGATATTCGATTTAAATATTAAATAATTCTCGGGTCATACCAGCACGCTGAAACACCTCGTTGCTGACTTTCTGAAACATGCAACAAAGCACCATAATAATAATACTATCTATAGAAAGCTAAATTAACGTTCTATTCGACTGACAACGCTAAGTACTATCCAGAAAGCTTGATGAACCAGGCTAATTTACTGCGCGATTTTCTTTTAATGAAATTCCTTCTGCGACGTAAGGGCCGAGGAAAGTGAAAACCCTTTGTTTCAAGTCTTCAGGTGTCTGCCCTTTATGTGTGGGGTAAGAGAAGAGAAGAATATTTTCAAGCAGCAATATGCTATGTAAAAACTTGATGTTTATATTTCTTAACTAGCTTTTTCGCTACTTAGTCTGCGTAGAATTATACATAAAACCTTTCTCATGAATCATTCTATCTATTAAAAAAAACCGCATCAAAATCCGTTGTGTAGTTTGGAAGATATAAGCATACATAGGGACATAGGGACAGAGAAAGCAACTTTATTTTATACTATGTAGTGATGATGATAGTGATGTAGTACTGTTATTACAGACAAGAGTGATTAAATATTTAGTTTTATTTTCAGGGTTCCGTACAAAGGCCAAAAACGAGAACCTATTACTAAGACTTCGCTGTCCGTCCGTCCGTCCGTCCGTCCGTCTGTCACCAGGCTGTATCTCATGAGCCGTTATAGCAGTTGAAATGTTCACAGATGATGTACTTCTTAAACTTTAGTAATTCCAAATCAATTTAAAATCTATAAAACACACTTTTGATTAATGTATCAACTGGGGTTTGCTTTTTAATTCAATAAGTATTATAGTAACGCTATGAGTCTTTGCTATGTTGTTTGTTATGTTATTGTTTACATTTATTCTGGTCGACAGTGGCTATAGCAGACGCCATTATGTGGTTCCATGCCAATTTTAATCAAACTTCAAAGGTTTCACCTGCGTTTTCAAATTTAAAAGACTCGAGTTTGTTTTTCCTATATTCAGTGAAAGATATAATTCTTAATTAGTGATCAACAAAATGTTGATGTGATTATGTATATAATATCCCCAATTTAATTTGCGTACTGCTATCATCTTCTCATTTTAATTCCTTCAGATACTAGAAGACAGGTCTCTATTATCCTTATTTTCTTCAAAAATTAGAAAAAGACCGTTTGATGTAGGATTTGATTAACTTCATCGTGAATAGTACTTAAAAACTTTAGCTATTAAAGTTATTCGCCGTAGCCTGTCACTTGGACCTCGTTTTTCCTTCAAGTTGTGCTCAGTCAGGCGTGCATTCATTTTCTCTGAGATATAATTATTACCCTCCGTTATTTTAATTACTCCAACGTTTTATTTAAATTAAAACCGTAGTTTATTATTAATGTTTACGCCTAATGGAGGCAATGAAGATTTGAGATAAATTTTAATTGATAAATTATTAAGCGCTGTTGTTACCTTAATGCTTTTACAGGGTGTGAAGACAATAAAGCTACTTAATTCAAATATTTAATATTTGAGAGCCCTATCTATCCTAATTATCTACTATAAATATTATTTCAGTTCAAAATTTGATTGTGGTCCAACATTGAAAACGTTAATCAAGTCTGACATACATAATTAGAAGTGACTTATTGCAATCAGTGGGAAAAATGTACTTGCGAAATTTTGGTAATAAAATAAAAAAAATAAAAATAAGTGAATAATTTCATCAGGTAAAGAACGCTCCTTTTATCACACACAAAGTACTGTTATCTAACTATTAGTTAAAACAATCTTAAATATACATCAAAAATCTTTTGAAATAACAATTTTAAATTTATAAACGAATATTCAAATGTTCATTTTTTACGTGTACATTTTAAACGCAGAGACGTAAATTTATGTTTTCCCTGCAAGTTTTAATATCCGACGTGAGAAACAACTTCACTGTTCTTTTTTTAAAATTTCTCATAAAAATGCGCTGTAGCTGAAACGCTTTTGCGCCGTATATGTATTTTTGTACACGTGCAGCCGTCTTCAACCTGGAATATAAAAAGCTAAATAATATGTATATTAAGTTTTCAATTTTATTAAAAATCTGTTGGCGCCCGGGTTCACGAGATTATTTTAAGAGTGATAAATTTTAATGTGTAAGCTTTTGATGACTGATTTACATAGTTTTAGTTGCTGTATGTACAGGCCCATAACTGCACAGTAGAAAATAGGCATGTTTATCCGCCGCAAAAGATCGAAAAGCGATCAAATAGATCAATTAAGTGCTGAGTAGAAATAAAGATAAATAATTTTAAAAAAACTATAAAAAATAATAAAATCGCAGTTTCATCATATTAGTGCCAATTTTATTAAAGACTCAATTTTTTAAAAGCCGGTTATGTGATAGCCGGATAGGTGATTTGAACAAAACTGATTGACGTTTAAGCGCCAAGTAAAAAGACGATATACTTACGCCTACTGTAGCGTTCCGCGTGAAAAAATCTCCAGCAACTTTTTGACTTATGATTTTGTTTAACATTGCTCGAGATCGTAAAAGCGGAACACGTGACACGAAGATAAGGGTTTTAGCCTTTTGTATGGGGAATTCAATTTCGATGTTTCGGAGATTCGAAAAAAATATGACATAAAGTATAATTGAGAGGAAGAGATTGACGGGGACGTGAAAGAAACGGAACGGGGAACAATATTGAAAATGAAAATTCTTGAAGCTTTACATGATTTGTAGGCGCCAAACAAATTTTAGGGTACATACGTAGTACAAATTACACATAATCTTCGCTTTGTCAATCGTTTCAAGGTTGACCTCTTTCAATTAATGTTACTACGGTCTGTTTTGTGCTCTTCGTATCCATTTCGTTACAGTTACAGCCGCTGTCTTTATATTATTATTATCATATTAACACATTTGTTGACAAACAATCACAGAGCTTCACGATTCAGAAACGAGCAGAAATTCACGATTATGGACAAGGAATAAATACGTTCTGCACTGTGAGCCTAACCACGTGCGCAAGCTAGTGTCTACTAATTAGAAACTGAAAAAGCAAATTTTATGTATGATACTCACATAAATGAATGTGCGGAGCCAATACTTTTTCTTTACATTTTTCGACGTTCGCTTCAAAAGAGGTCAAGATCTCTAGGAGTGAATGCATACAAAACATGTCTGCAAAACTAAAGCGCACCACCAGCTTGAGTGGCAAGTTGGAACGTGAATGATAAAACTTGTAGTATGCAGTTGAAAAGAACTTTAATGTTGAAAAAATAAAATGGTACACGAGACCATTGTCATGGAAACTTATTTATAGTCTTTGAAATGAATTCCTCTTTCGTTATGAATACTTACGCTAGTGACTATGATGGAGGTTAACGACACATCTGCAGTCCCACGTATGTAATACAACAAGAATCAAGAAGAAATTGATCACAGAAAAGTTGATCACACCTGATTCTACCAACACCTATGTCACCGTTCAATGACACTACTACATTGATGTTAGCATTTTGCAAGCATTGTGCACATAGGTAGTCACCAGTTTAGCCACTAGCCACTTGTTCGTTATAAGCTTTGTGCTAGAAGTACTTCTGATTCGCATTATACGGCTATGTTAAGACAAGTGGCAAGTGCCTCAACATTCCCAGGTGGTGACTGTACATAAGAATTAAGTGTCATTGTTTCTCAAACTAACACACAAGGGTATGTAGGCGTGAATCCAACATCACACGCAACCAACAAATTTCATAAGAGTAGCTCTCTCTTCCGAGCTGCTACGCTCTTTACAGTGGTCATGGTTGTCGGTTGATTGTATTGAACCCTTTGACTTTCTTGGGAAAATGGCATACTGGTATCCCTTTGCCTCACACCGTCCATTGGAAATAGAGAATGCTCCTGCCCACTCTCACATCAATCCCTTTAGTCGCTTTTACGACATCCACGGAAAGAGATAGGTCTGTCCTGCCTTATTTATTCTGAAATGAGGACGGGCAAGCCACGGGCAAGCAGTAACAAGAAAGAGCATTATCTTTGTTTATCCTTTTCGCCGCCACGTCAAATACAAGAGACGTCACCCAGACGCCAGACTTTTCTATTGCGATGCGTTAAGTTGAACCTAAACTCAATTTAACGAAGGTTACTTTTGCATTGCAGTAATAGACGTATATATATCGAAAAGGTTAAATTTTAGTATCAACATACGCCTGTAGTAGTGTAAGTGTTTCAAACAAAATGTGCTTTAGCATTTGTTTTATAAATAATCATAATCATGAGGGTATAAATTATGATAAAAAACCGTATTACGTATGTCTCCTCTTCAGTAATCTTTATCCACATGTTGCAAAATACCCTTATCGAGTGACGAGAGAAGCCGACATGCATTTGGCGTCTCGTAATAGAATTTTAAAACGCTATCAGTATGTTTCCGCTCCGTTGATGAAACAGATGATATCTGTATTATATTCGCGTGCCGCTTCATTGGGAGCAAACAGCGATCCCGCGTGGAAATCATCAAATTATGCGGTGGAATAGAAAATTTCTGGTATACTACATATGGAAAACGGCAAGGCTTGGACCGATTTAGTTCCCAGGATTTTTGTTTGTGGTTTTGCAAATACAGCTCAGTTTGGTAGAGTTGATTCACGTCCGATCAGTATTTAGTTGGGCTATGAAGCCAATGCCCACCGTTGAGGTTAAATCACAGTGTTGCAGTTTTTTTTATTAAACTTTGATTGCGAACGCGTATTCGAAAGCCTCTAGTATAAGTTTTCGCATTTAAAAACGTCTCGAAGTCGTTCACGTAAACGTCTTAATTACTATGGAAAAATTGGCAGCGCTACTTGCAGATCAAAACGTCAATAAACTTGTAGACTGTAGAAACTAGTAAAATTAAACAATTTAAATTATAGTTAAAATTCAACACGCAGCGCTGACAAGAGCAATGACACGACAATCTTTTGTTTTTGTTTTCTTTTAGTGCTGCGTGCAAATAACTTTATTTGTGGCCAGTGCCAAAATATAATAGTTTAATAAAAAGGTGGCTGCCTAAATAGGTGCGTCGCCTACTAAACTGTTCTCATAGTATTTGACATTTTAACGCAAACGCGTACGAGACGTATTTTGCTACCGAAAACCGTCACTAAGCATACAGTATGCTTAGTGTAAGTTTTCGGTCACGAAATACGTCTCGAAGGCGTTTGCGTTAAAATGTCGAATACTATGAGAACAGTTTGTCGCCGTTTCGATCCGCAAGTGGCGCTGCCAATTTTTTCATAGTAATTGAGACGTTTACGTGAACGCGTTCGAGACGTTTTTGTATGCGAAAACTTGCACTAGAGGCTCTGAATGCAGCTGTCAAATAGCCTCTTTTTAGTGGTTTCGTTTGTCTGTCAATTCTCTTATTCTCGAGAATACTGTTCAGTACCAACCTATTGTCCGCTGACTTTTGAACTGTGGAACCCTAAATATAATGTCACCGGGGATCCTGGGTGTATATGGATGCCGTTGCTAGTTGCTCGGTAGCTCAGCGCAGTGGTGACAAAAATTATAAACAGAATAAATAAAAATGCAACAGATCTCTGGTTATACACATTTATTAATATCAAACGCAGCTCCTGATGGTGAAATAGCTACATCTGTGTACTTAAGTTGGTAGAGGTCGTTAAAGGGTTCGACTTAATGGCTTAGATTCTGTTCTTATAGCGTAACTAAATTTATCAGAAAATCATACCACAAAATTTATAGTGAAAGCTTCATATCAAAACATTCATTATCACCATAATCCTTCAATAACAAAACTAAGGAAGTGTAGCCAGCCTAGACTTAAGAGTTCGGGGACACCGTAGTTAAATAGGATGGATCTGACCTGTAGACTGTGTTCCTGACAAGTTTCCAATTGATTGGGTGCGCCCTGCTCTGCTACTCCAACTCGCCACACTCCGCAAGCTCCATATAAGTTTTTACATGGCTAGAAGAGCCGAAACCTCTTGGGAAACATAAATTTAAACCCCGTGTTCCGGAGGCTTCCGTACAGAAGCAGAAAGCGTGGAAGAAGAAAGAAGTTCTCACGCCTTTACGAAACGCAAAATAGAATACCCATTCAGCTGAAATCAAAGACATTGACTGATTAGCATATGAGGAAAACGCGAGTGCAACTAAGCAAGCAGACATACAGAATTATAAAAGTCTCTACCTTATAGCTGACCCATTCCCGCCGCAATAGCAATATGATGGTGTCGCTGGTAGTCACATATTTAATTTTTCAGAGAAGAAACATGAAAATAAGCTGAAACAAAAACATAGGTTAAGACCTTTTGGAAAGCACATGTTCCTCCTAGGAAACAACAAGTATCAGGACACTCACTTTGCTGGTATGTCCGTAACTACATCACTCCCTCTCTCTAAGCTCACGCCATGGTTCCATTTGGGCTCTCCTCGCGTCTGAAAATCTCTGTTTTTTCCCTTCTTTTAATTTCCAAAAACCTCGAGCCACGACGCAACAGAATCCATCTACAAAAAACCTATCTGGGATACCAGCCTCCAAAGACATAGACTAAACAGAACCGAATCATCTTTTGTATCTAATAATTTGTGAAAATACTTTTAAATGAGGAAATGGAATATTATACGCTTTTTGGTCTCTAATTTAGTATTAATTATTTATTATTTTAAATCTAGATGTGTATACTTGACCTGAAAACGCTGCTACTCTCCACCAGATGTCTTCCCTGTCACAAACCAATATTTATCGATGTTGCCTTCGACCCTCGCTAGATGGCGCTACTATGAACAAAATGAAACTTCAACCTAAGCAATCAAACTTCAAAATTTACCACGTTACAATAAGTTTGGTAGAGTTTTTTTATTCGGATTAAACCTCAAGCTACTTTCACTGTCAACAATATCATGGATTATCCATTGTTTTCTAAGCTACTTTTACCCAAGCACTTACTTAGTGTGGCAAAGCCGCTACTATCCAGTAATTTCCAGGCTCCTAAATTTTCTTTTATTACAAATTACAAAAGATTAACGAGGCAGTCCACTAATTTGAACCTCTCAAGCTACGGGCTAATTGCACGATTTACTAGTGCATGTGGTAACGAAATGAAAGCTTTACTTCTACAACATAAGGGTTTAAATCGAAAGTCTCGCGTTATCTTTAGTGCAAAACTTGATCAACGTGTAACCTAAGTACACGGTGATAACTAGGAAAGGTCAATGTTACTAGTGGTCTTGTGGAAACTGTTCTATGTTTCAAACTGTAGCATATCGATGATAAAAACCGGTCAAGTCAAATATATTTTTATATTCTGACGTTATTTAAACCTTAAAAAAGAATAAGTTATTATTATATCTAAGTTCAAATCATCCATTCACTATATTCAGCCAAGACGTCCACTGCTGAACATAGGCCTCCCACAAGTCTAGCGCGGCCCTCATCCAACGAGCTCCCGTGAAGTTCACTAGTTTACCATCCATCCTGTGGAGGAACTTCCTAGAAGATTTGTCTATCTTTGTTACTAACACTTAATCGCATTTCATCACTAAACTTATCCCGGTAAAGTGTGAAATTTTGGGCAATAAGCTAGTTTTTCTTTTCATTTATTTATTTATTCAAATCAAATTACAAAAAAACAGATTATGCATGAACAGCGAGCGAAAACCGCGTACGGTTTATCTGCTAATGTGGTTCAACAAATATTTCTACGATCGTCACGTCAATAACCCGAATAGATGCAAGCACGCAATCAAGATCGTGAAAACCGACTTATTTTCCAGCCCCCGTTCAACCTCCATAAAACGGTTTCGCGGAAACTGTGGTGGAAACCTTTTAAAACGTGTAGAGTGAAATTAATTTAGCAGATAGCGAACGATCCCCCGTTTCAGAGGACAGGCCTAAGCGGCGAAGTAATTAGTTCTTCACGTTGTCTTCACTTAATTTTCAGGTGAGAAACATTGTTGTTTGGAACTCTTATTAATTAAGGCTGGAAATTCTTGAAACAAATTCAGTTCGAATTTTACCTCATGGAAGGTTGATTAACAAATTTTTTTAATACTATCGGATCTTATATTGTATGCTACCTACATTAACTGCTTCTACTGATATTTAAGTGTTTCTCTATAGATCTTTCTTCAAGTAATCGTGTTTGATTGCAGATTGGAATACCTTTTCCATTGATATTCAAATACTTATTTGGAATTTGGTTTCAGTCCTGAGGAAGGACATAAGATAGTTTTTGTCTTGGACAATCGCATAGTTTCTGCAGTATAGCAATAAGCGAATTATGCGCAGACAGAGTCGCGGCCAACAACTACTGTTAACCGGGGTGACTGATAATTTTGGGGCTACTTCGATCATTTTAAAATTGATATATTGTCTACATGCACTTAACGCAAATAAACATTAATAATTTAGTTATTATAATTTCTTTTTAAAGTCACCCCGGTTTACGGTAGTCTAAAAATAAAGGTTTCATTAGACGCGACCGCGCATCGCTTGTGAAATAAGAAAAACTAATCCCAAATTTCTAACACAACAAAACCCGCAAGTTTATTGGCTCTCGAAGTAGGTAAAAACAAACGTTCCAAACTAGAGCAATAATTGCAGGCTTGGGAGTTCGGTCATTTCCATTTCAGATTAAGTTCGGTAGGAAGAAACTTTTGGAACAACTCTCCGCTGCCTCTGTTCGTTCAATTCCATAGAACATACTAGAATTCAATAGCACAACTTAGTAGATTTCGCTTATTTATGGAGTCTCCTCGATGCAAAGCATAGACTTTTTTTGAATGATACACAGGTATTTCACAAATCAGAAAAATAACAAATTTAAAATGTTAGTTACAAAAAAAGTGATGACATGTACACAATTTTCATTGTACAAGTAAATATGTATCTGTGTGCGGAACTCTTTTAATAAACTAACAACTACGTGACACCGTATTATACAAGATAAATTTTAGTGTTCTTACTAACTGGACAAGTTCTTGAGCTTCTTAAACACGAATCGATTTTATATCAGCAGTGAGATCTTCAATTACGAACTCGCAGTTCAATTTATTCTATGAGAGCCTTTGTGATGATGCTAGAAATGGCAGAGTCCGCTTAATGTTTCTCGAGTTAAATGACTTTCCTGATACCGTCTGCTAGCATTCTATTTGCATGAAATATCTCTATTGAGTAATGCGTTTGGCGGAAGTTTCAATTAAATTGGCTCGGCGTTTCATTGTACCTAGGCAACGGAACTTCAGTCGAAGTCGGATTGTTTTAAGTACTGAACGATGTAGAAAAGTGCCATCCGATATGGATTAGGGAATACAAGGTGCCTTAGCACATACAGTGTAATTTTGTATTAAAAAATGTCACCTCTTTGATGCATCGTGCACTTTGAACGACTAAAGTACCTACGACACTTTTTATCCGCTTCTGACCCACGGCACAACTGCACTGCTCGACTGCTAGAGCAGCTGTTGGGAATTTAAATTCCCCATGGCAAATTTAGTTGTTCCATGGAGAACCTCTCCGAATCTCTGACTTCTCTGGCCGCTCAACTGGTACCAACGTGAGGCGCTGTCATAATTCTTTTTTTCTTTTAAACTGTTGATTTTTTTTTTAAAGTTATTTTTATTATTTTAATAACCTATTAGTTCTACAGGATGACCATTTCAAAGCTCCTGAGAAAATAAAACCTCTGCGTGTGTATATTTAGCTATGGGTGCGTAGATTTTCTCCACGGCACAACAACTAGGTGTGTGATGGGGAATTTAAATTCCCAACGGCTCTACCAATTGAGCAGCATATATGTACCTATGCCGTGGGTCAGAGATTATTTAATTACTACAGTAAAAGAAATTGATGAAAATTTACAATGGTATTAAATCAATCTAACCTAACTCACTGTTAAAATATTCTGGATTAATTTTAGGCCCCAGTGTAGTTAAAACTATGGCAGAAAAAATAAATTCATTCACGCTTCAACTACCTACGTATAGCGGCCTTATACTATAAAAAGTATAGATAGGTATCTACCTAGATAGATAAAATGCTCATTTGAGGCAAAAGGATTTAGTTTTTCTTTAATTATGTGTTCCACCGACTGCACCTTTAACCTACTAGGTACATACCTAAAAATTATGTTACGAAAATTTTCAGTTGCTATTATTTTCCCTCTGTTTCTTTTCAGACAGACTTCATGTTAAACAAATTCAATTAATAAATATTTTACGACCACCTTCTAATTTAGAACAGAGTGGTTAATGTTTTTCTTGCGCAAAAACAATTATGACTTTAATTAAAGCAACCTTTTGACGGTCTACGGATTTGAATAAAAGCCCTTTGTCTGATCATTTGAATTTTAAATATCTTAAGTTACGTATTTAGTTAGCGGTATGAAACTGAGGACTTATTTAGAATAGTGCTTCATTTAGTACGGGCCGCTTGTAACGACTTTGTATATTAAAATCTACTATCATACATAAAATTCTTGCATAAATGTATTTTATTGCTTAAATTATGCCCGAAGTGTTTTTTTCTTAAAACACACATAATTTTATAACTAAAGCACCTCTACGCTGCATTGATGATACTGGCCACTAATAAAAAAACTAATGCGTGGAACTTGATAGTGTTTTGTTTTTTTTCCTATTACATTACTAATAAAAATGGTAGCGCTAGTTTGGCGCTAATTATTTATGTTATCAATTGGCTAAATATCTGTGATTTTAAATTTGTGTTTTATTTTAATAGGCGGACATAGCACATTCGGCCAAAGGCTACGAGTCGGAGGATGAGAACGCGGGCAGAAAGCGGCATAAGGCCAACGACGACCGGCCAGCCAGTAAGACCACCATGTACTCAAAGCAGGTAAGATCTGAATCCATAGGTATCACAACCACTTCATGGAATTACCATTGTTCAAACTTTCTGGAAAAAGACAAAGTTTACAGGCTATAGCAATGAATACTGTGAGGTCATGGTCGCGTAGCAAAATTTGTATTTATAATTTTACTGTTCACTCAGAATACATTGAAATGTATGTTAGTTTTAAAGCGCTCTAAACAACCTATAAAGCATAACGGTTACCCTACCCTGCACGCGGTGAAATATTAAAGTGGTTATGTAAATTTCAAATAAGATTTCTCACTTAAATTCGAAAAACTCAGAGATGCAAGCCCGCGCTTGAACCTACTACTCTCCACATGAGAGGCCGTACGGGTACGTCAAAATAAGTAAAATAAAATGACTCATAAAATAAAAGTAACGGACAGAGCTAACATGTGCGTTTAAAACAGGGGGCCGAGCGGTGAAGCAAAGAACAAATGCTAACTCAGCCTAATGCTTCGACAAACCGCGGCGTTGTTATTGTGCCAGTATCCGTGCTGAGCACGTATTCTCCAGCAAATGGAAGTTTTATTGATACAAAATTTTTTCAAAAACATTTTTAATGACAATAGTACAAATGAAAACCTTCCCATCTCAAGTAGAGAAGCATTTCATCGGAATAAAGCTTTGGATTATGTAGACTTAAAAAAACAGTTTTTAAAATATTGATAGTTCTAATAATTATGTTAAATTTATACAAGACGAACAAGCCGTGGTAGCCTCGTTGTTTGAGTTTATTAAACTTTACTTTTTTATTTTTTACTAGCGGTTAACTGCAACTTACTTCCATACTGGTCTGAGAGCAAAGAAATAACATAGAATGTGCCAGTTGCTTCTCTGCCCGCGCAGATGGTAAAAGCCCATCGTGGGGATTGGGCGAAAATCTTAGGAATCATGTTATAGGCGATGCGGCTAGCAACCCATCACTATTATGATTCCCCTTTCCACCTATATGCTATATGTGTATGTGTATGTATGTTGCCCGCAACTCCGTCTGCGCAGAATTCGCTTATCCCTATCCCGCGGGAACTAACCGACTTTTCAGAATCTTCTGTTTTTAAGTGTATTTTTTTGTCTGCCTACAGGAATTCCGGGAGCAGTACTGCATCAACAACAAACAACTGGATCTGCTGGAACTGGAAAAATCCAAGAAGGACCGATTTCTTGGATGCCTCTCGCAGTACCACATCGAGAGTCCCTGCTCACGAGCCAATAGGTGAGAGAAAAACTCAATACGCACAAGTTAGCAGTGGCGTGGCGTCCATAAAACTCGATTCCCACTGACTTGCCTATTTTAAGGCTGTTGGGCACTTTATTGTGAAGAATTAGAGGAAAAGGCTAGTAAAATTCCCTTCAGCTTGCCTTCTGATATACTTGACGCCACGTCACTGTAAGTTTGTTATTTTTTTTTCAAATACTAAAAATGATTAGATTTGCTGTGAGGAAACGTGCGAAGTGTGTAGTGGGGTATAGAAAACAATCATAGCACATGCCGTGGCAGAAATGTGCAACTATAGGGGAAAATGTGTCATTTAGAAATTACAGATACTGAGAGCCACAAAACATAATTTTACCAAATATCTAGAGTCATTCGGGGTAACAGCACGCGGTGGGTAAAAGTACGCGGTGGTCCTATCTCCGACAGGGGTGGGGGGGCCGAGGTCTGTGTTTGTAAAACAGAGTGGCGCTACTGTCGCCGTTTAGGAGCCACGAGCCGCGCCGACGCAATCTAAGTACTGGTCGCGACACGTCGCCGAATACTTGTAGCACGCTTATTTCGTTTAATTTTTGAGCCACGGAAAAGTGTGCTGTAGTTAAATGGATAGCTCTGTGCCAGTAAGTATACTATATTTCTATTGTTCATTTAATGTACTTTTTATGTAAGTTTATCATATTCGTAAAAAGTATTTAACGTGTGTGTTGTGATTGATTATTTGGTATATTTGCCGATTGGGGTAAGAGTACGAGATTAATAGTACGCACGCGTACGTTACCCCCGTTGCGTACTTATACCCCAAATGAAATAAAAATATCAAAATGTGTTCAATCTTTCAGAATACACCAAAATGCCGAGAAATTACATAAGGAAGGCCCCTCAGCGGACCCTCACCTCAGATGACCAAATAATGAAGGCGAACACATCGGGTCAAGAGTACGCATTGGAAAAGTTTTCAGTTAAGCCTATGTAGGGCTAAAACTAATTAATCTTGATGGAAAATTTTCTTAAATAGTGAAAATTTATTGAGTATTCTACAGATTTAATATCATAACATGCCAATTATATAATTCTTTATAGGTCTGGGAGGCCATCAAAAAAAAAATGCGTGCTCTTGACCCGAATGACTGCGTACGTTTACCCCGCGTGCGTAACTTTACCCTAAGACTTGCGTAATTTTACCCACACATCGGGTCAAGAGTACGCATTGGAAAAGTTTTCAGTTAAGCCTATGTAGGGCTAAAACTAATTAATCTTGATGAAAAATTTTCTTAAATAGTGAAAATTTATTAAACATTCTACAGATTTAATATCATAACATGCCAATTATATAATTCTTTATTGGTCTGGGAGGCCATCAAAAAAAAAGTGCGTGCTCTTGACCCGAATGACTCTATACTGCCTTCATAAACTCATAAAACCTACCAGACATATTTACGTTTGATGATGATAATGAACTTTTGAGTAAATAGGACTTGCCTTTTCGTAATAACCATGTTTATTACAAATTATTGACCAGTCTTATTAATCCGGCAGGCATTTAATTTTGTTTATTTAATTAGCTACATTCTATTGTATGGGAAAAGTTACGCGCTGTTTTTTTCTTCAGTATAGCATATCAATCATGCCCTAGTCAGTCAAGCAATAATAATATTATTTGTACAACCTGCTAAGTAAGAAATATTCGGGATGCAATATCAAGAGCCTCTCGAGACTTGAACCACCGTAAGCTAATTATAAATATTTCCTAATCCCGTACTTGAAGAATACGTGGAAAGTTGTTTATGATTCTGTGGAAGTAAACAATTTTTCTCGTTCATATACCAACAGAACTCAAGTCGGTTTTCGTACAAAATAATATTATATCGAATGGAAAAATTTGGCCATGACGGGTTTCGTTACCTGTGAAGTGACGTTTCCTTTCGTTACAGTTTCATTGATAGAGTATTCTTTATGAATAGTAAGTACAAAACAAAAAAACTACATTTTTAAGACAAATTTCATGACTTAATTACGACTAATGCGGTTGTTATCGAAAAATAATTTAGCTCCTCACATTGTATTTTTGATTAAAATTCAGGCAACATAATCACACAGCAAGTCTTACCATAGTCACTTGGAAAATCTCCTTTTACGTTTCTTTTATTTCAGATCCCGTTATTTTTGACGTTTAGGTATTTTTAATATTGCACTTGCAGTTGTTATGAAACAGTACAGAAAAAAAAACAGATTTTTGTTATTGTTCAGGATAAGGTAAGGATAGGAACGGTATTCAACTGTCTTAATAAATAAAACAATAAAATTGACACAAGTCGCAAAAATTAATTCGATCATGTAATTAATTCCGAGTAAGTACTTAACTCATTTATGTCCCTCTTATTAAAAGCAACGCCGTCACAAATTACACATAAAGGAAGAAAGTAGAAGATTTATCACATAAACTTTCTGGGTACTTTGCGCAAATGCCTCTGAAGTGTACTTACGTGCCTAATCTTACTTTGGTGGACGTCGATTAGCTTGTATTTATGAAATTCAGAGACTGCTGAGGGAGCAGAAAAAATATTAATGGTGTTAGCGAGTACTTTTAATGTCAAAAAGTTACCTACGTAACTTATTTATACAGGGTTGTCTCTTATACGTGATTTTTAGGATTCTGCATGAAAAAAGTGCCAACGGCGTCTTTTACTAAGACTTCAATCTCCATATGTCTGTGCCATTTTCTCTATTTTGGACGTTGTCTTAGCTAATTTAATGTTGGTCCGAATGATACGTTTTATTTTAGTTTTGACCACAAGTTTAGTTACCTACCTACTACAATATATTTTTCTTTCATGACATTCACAGTGAAAATAAAAAAAGTAAAAAAAAGTTTTAGTGTAAAGTTAATGTGTTTTATGTACAATAAAGAGTTACACATACATATATACGCAGTGTCAAAGTCTTTGTTAAAAGACTCAGTAGTCTCTGTTGTTTGTTTGCTCCTTTGAAGACTCCATTTTTTTTAACTGAGGCAAATAATAACTCTCTCTTATTTGGTTCTACCTTTAATACCTATCTTAAAATTATGAATTTGACTTTAGCAAGTCTTTTTAGAAGAAGTTGTTTTTCCTATCAATAAAATCTACATCACACAACTCTTTCTCATTAGGTCCAAAAATAGTGACACAAAAGAACTGAAAAACATGACTCAGTGCTCTCAAAGTAAAGAATATAACTATGATAGTACTAAGCCCCTCTTATAATAAATAATGCAGCTCCATTAGAGGGGACTAATGAAGAGAAAGGTCACGTTATTAATGATTTAAGCTGACCCTCCGATTTGAAAGGCCATTGTAAGAGCACATAACAATCCTGTGGTAGGAGGCATCCCTTAATGACAGACAGTTTCGGCTAGCCTCTTCTCGTAATAGCGCTGTGATACGAAATTCTAAATATATACAGCTTTGTATTAATATAGTATATTTTCATAACCCGTGCCCGTGGTTATTAAGTAAGTAAGTACTTACTACTTATTACTTAATAAAGCATGTACATGCTTTATTGTACAAATATAAAGAAACAGAGACTTATCACAAAAAAATACTTTATATAGGTATTATTGTTGACAATATAATCAAAACTTTCAATCGTTAGCCGATATTTCTATATGCATGATCACACTTAGTCTTAAATTACCGCTAAATTTATTTTTATGACCACATTATTATTACAACAAAATAGATCTAAGAAAAAATTGAACGGCTGTAACTTGATTCAGTTTTGAATTTTCAGAGAATGTATTCGTAGTCAATCTATTACTTCATACAAATAAAATCCGTTCATATGAATTCCATCGATTACGGCTATTATTTTTTCTGGTACACCTTTTTATTTTGTTAGTATTCTTTATAAAATGCACCTTGGTAACGTATTAAGTAATCCCAATAATAACCTCACTATCATGTCCTAAGACTTTGGGTATTTAATAGTAAAAGAGATATAAAATGTGTCTATAAACCATTTTAATTCTTCCGATAAAATAATACTTTCATCCCTTATAAATTTTCGAGTGCTTAATTGGATAGCAGTTCGACAATTAGCTCTCAAAGAAGATTAAACTTTAAAGCCGATTAATGAAAGCTCTGAAAACTTCAAATATTTACGTTTTCTATAAATTTTGCTAAAAGTGACGTTGTTATGGGGAAAAGTATTACGATAGAGTTAAAAATAACGCATGCATTCAGAATTACGTATTTTACTATTAAAATGTAATGTATATCCAAAAATCTAAGAGAGGTATATTGATTTCATTACAACTGACTATCGCTCCATTAAACTACAGAAATAGAGTTTACCTCCTGAGGTTTAAAACAATAACGATTTGTTTGATTATTTCATAGATCCCTTTCCTAATTTAGACGCAAAACTAACTTGCGAACTAAAACCGCAAGGGTTTCAAAATCAAGCTCGCTAATACAGATAATTAAAAAGTTTCTTTCACCGCAACAGTTAATTTTAAAATTCTACGTGATTTTCCGTCTATCCCTTTTCTTGTTTAAATTGGTTGCAAAGTAAATTTAAATATTTCGTGAAATGAAGATAGCTTATATTACAATTATTATTAATTAAATGTGTTTGTTGTCATATGAATCAATATTGTAATATACATATTATTATATAATTGACAAAAACATAAATGAGAAATAAAGGGACAAGTTCGGTACAAAAAATGACAGGGAGCTGTAGTAATACGTGTGTAATATCCACTGTGTGCCGCCTTGTTTGCCAACTTGACCAAAACACTGCCGCGTGTCTACGAAAAAATATAGGCAATCATTTTAGTCATGAGATAAAATAAAATAAAATAAAATTAGCCATTTAGACATTGGCCTTTGTAACCTTTTCTTAATAAGGGTGGTAAGAGTTTTTTTTTATAAGACAAGGAAGGCAGACGAGCAAGTGGGTCACCTGATGGTAAGCGAGCACCACCACCCATGGACACCCGCATTACTAGAGGATTGCAGATGCGTTTCCAGCATAGAGGGCTAGGATAAAATAGGTACCTCTTGGGCCAGTAATTTCACCAGCTCTAAAACTCTCATAATACCAAAATACCACCTAATGCAAACTCGATGTAACTACATAACTTCGCTACTAGTATCAATTTAGCAAGGCATAGTTAAGTTTACCAAAACTTAACCGTGTCCTGTTACTTGCAGTAACGATGTTCCTGAAGCCTAATCTGGAGTTAAATCTAAGCATACTAAACTTAGGTTAAACTTTCTGATAGTTATTAGTATTATTAAAAAACAGCGGTTGCCCGTGAAACTAATAAAACTAGCAATTGTATATCGCTATCCCGCAGGAAATAAGCAATTTTCCGGGATAAAAATTATCCTACGTCCCACACTAGGACTGCAATTACTTCATCAAGTAGGGATTAAATGCTTTTTTAAATCCAGTAACTTTGACTAGAGCAAGCATGGGCACCTGCGCAAAGCTCGATGTTTTAAAATATCGAAATAAATGTTTTATCAGACATGAGAATCTAAATGAGTTGCACCATTTTTGAGATCCCCGAATTATATAAATAAAATACATAAGAATTCATAAGAATTTGGCCGTTAAAAGGCACAGAATAGGAAAGATACACGCATCGCATTTATTGCAATTATTTGCAACAAATTTTATTTGTGTATGTGTATGTACTCTTATATCACACGCAACAAGCAAGTCTAGCATTTTCCTGCTGTGGTTGATAGAGGTTTGGCATTAACAATAATCTGGAACTTCATAGTTGTGCAATGTGTCAGGATTGACTTCCTAACGGCCGCGGATAGTCCGTAGTTTAAGTTTGACTGTCAATTAATCATGAAAAGGTATCAGTACTTATGTATCAGTATAAACAATATGTCACTTCTGCCACAAAAAAAACTGTTTCACGATAATGCCAGCAGAACTTGTTTACGCACCCACTTTGATTCCTAAGAAGAAAGTAAAAAAGAAAGGAAATCCGCGTCTCAAAGATTTACGAGTAGTATTATAATTCTTCGATTTAAAAACTCATCGAGTTCGCCGATTTAAAAAGTATTGCTGCAGGTGCAGTAGATTTTCCAGCTGAAAGCGATATAACCAGTAATTGCTTTGAAACTTTCAAGAGCCGTTCAGATAAATGGCCGACCGACGAAAATGTGCAAAATATTCGTATAATTGAAAGAGGAAAGCGATTTTTCTGTTTCATGGTCTACTATGGCTTTTACTTTAGTCACTTTGGTTTCGTTTTAGATATAGAATTGAGTATAGGAATGAAGTGTCTATTGGTAGGTATTTTCGAAGAATTGTGAAAATTGTATGTATTGTAAGTTGTACCTTCTTTATAACATGTCATTGTATCATCGACAATTATTATGATGAGTTGAAACAGAGGCTACTGAAATGAGTTTTTTTTTTGCTTTCTAATTCGTCACATAAGCATTTTAATCTATTGTTATTCATATACATTATATTACACCACAGAAGTAAGCATCACCGTTCGTATGTAATCGTAGCTTTAAGAAAGGAAGTTGTCTTCCTTATACCAAGAAAGCAATATAGCCAATAACTGTCTAATCTTGTGCATCTGGCGTTATATTTACGCAATAAGAAGGGTCCGCATAAAACTCCCCAAGGTTAGGCCCAGACTAATTTACGATTGTTTTCATTAGAACCGAATTAGGAAATTTGGAGAACTTTTGCAATGGATCCGTTTTCTGCCTAAATAGATTCCGGAAATAAATGGAGACCTCTTAGAAAAGGTAAAGGTAACAAATTGAGCATTTTATTATACTTTGCACCCTTGTAATCGTATTACGTCTTAAGTGGGGTCAACGGACGGTGCTTGAATTTTATTTGCGCATTTTGCCTGAGTTCTCTCTGACCTCTCGCGATCCGAGTACGTTATAGATATGGGCAATTTATGCAGTTACGCGATAGGTGGCCCCAGGCGACTAGTAGGGATCTAATGTTTGGATTGCGTAGCAGTAAAACCCATATAGGCCGAGCGCTGCTTGCGTATTAAAGGCTAGAGTATCAAATATTTATAAGGTGAAGAAATTTCGGGAAACATTAAGAATTTCATCAAGAATCTTTTCAGCATAATATTATTGTCTTTGGATCATCTAAGGTCCTACATTTTGATATAATAACTAAAATCTGAAACGCTTGACTCATGTTTATTTTGGGATGGTCCGACCGAATTCAGTCCTTCCGGAAAACCTTATTCAGTGGATAATAATTTATATTTATGTCTCGATAGAATATAGATAATGAAGAAAAATAATTAACTTATATTTGCTTTTTGTAATTGTTTCAGAACATCATTTCTCTCCGTGTGTGTCCGTCGTCGAGTGCCCTCGGATGAGAATCTTAACACCGATTACGCACCCATACAGAGGTATCCCAGGTAAGATCGGTATACCAATAAAAGAAAATACCACCCATTAAAGATAATACTTTAAGTTATCTCATTTTGCATTTTATCTGTCTGTAACTGGACTTCACGTTAGCAGAATATATAAAGTAAGCAGCATCAGAATATAGATGTGATAGATGTCGTATCTTAAATGTGAAAATTTAAGTAGCTTATACATACAAACTACAAGCATTGGTAGGTATTGTACTTTGCATGAGTTCATTGCCTTCAAAAATGATAATGTTGAATTCGACATTCCCTTCTTTAACGTTCTATAAAGTTCTATTTAGCCACAGAAATAGATACTGTCTTTCTACCTCAAAAGAAAACTTCTACCTATTTCTTATTTAGCTTTTTCACTGTCAATCGCCGCCCGCACAAATCAAGAGCTACCCACACGCGGTTAATAATCAATCCAAAGGGAACTTACTTTTTGGCGTGATTTGGCGATGAAAAAGTTTGCACCCCTGTGCCAATATTGTATCAAATATTTGTTAAAGGTTCGGCCAACCCTCGCCTGCACCACCGGAGCTATGCGCCCATGATGCCGATCTGGAGTGCTCATACTTCCGTCGCCGTCCAAGATCCGTATGCAGCCAGCCTGACCCCAAACGCTACACCTGGATGCCTGAGGATGAAGACTTCACCCGGATGGAGTGGCCACAGTAAGTCCTGTTCAAACTTTTAGCAAAATATAAATCAATTATAGGTACTTAATAACAATGTAACGTCTAGTTTTTTTCTAAGTCAATTAAAGTGTCTCACTGATGTGCAACAGCCTTTTTCCGCCACTTTTTCTTAGTAAAGTCACGCTGCCACTCTATTTTATATGGATCTCCTTTTCAATCTATCTCTACTTCGACGAAAATCAAACGAATGCCATCGGGTAACGATCTGGGCCCAACGTTGTACGGCAGAAAATTATGTCTAATTGTTAAGTAATAGTTAAGTATGTAAAATGTACTGGCTGCTAGTTTTTATTACTAAAGCCTTAACATGACGTCTTAATGCGATTCAATTCCGACTCAGCTCTGGTTTTAGCTGTCATTTTTGGTATGGATCTGACAGCGAGCGAACCTAAACTGAATCGAAGTTGAATCGCATTAAGACGTCATGGTAAGGCCCCTGAACGTTTCATCGCAATTTAATTGTTATACAAGACGATTCACGAAATAGTAATACCTAACTGGGTCTTAATCTTATTTTTCCGAAAATTGTTAGAAATGATTTCACTGGCTAATTTAACAGTAAATTGACCTTATGGGAAGGTGTAAAAGTCAACAAACGGCCTGAAAATGTTTTAAGCTGGGACAATCCTTAGTTACAATATCCCTGGCCTTTCATTTCCAGGCAAATACAAATAACTGTGAAGTGCTCCTGAGTCACCTTCAGAATTTACATAACTGGGGTATAAAGAAACGTTCGTTAACTCGACAAACTCGCTTCTGGCATAAATTTACTCACGAAGGCGTTTGTTAAAAAAAAGAAGTATTTTCTGTCGGCATCTTTATGAAGTTTGGTCGTCTGACTATTGAGCCGCGGCACAAGCGTTGAGAAAGTTTCCCCTAAACTGCCTATAAAATGAGAGCGTATCATTTTGCACATTTCCTTTGAATCGAAAACGTTTTTGTTACAGAATCGTGATCTACTCGTATTAGCAGTTAAAATAAATAAGTGAGAATCAATACCCAATTCTATTGCGCTCATCGGATAAAATACAGACAGAGAACGGTGCTAAGCGCTATAAAATTTTAGACTGCTAAATGCGCTCCATCCATCTTCTCTGAATCCACTGTTCGATATAAGGACTGCAGGATTATTCAGTTTCTGATTTTACTGCTAGAATGATAGTCAAGATACTTGACACGGGAGCCATTTTCGGTTAACGTTGCTTCTAATATTCTGTTGACCTCTTAATTCTTAACCGTGTGGTGAAGTAAGAAAACTACGTTTATTTACGTAATGCATCAATATAGGTATACATTTACTTATTTATCACATTATTATAATCTTACGTTTCTCAACGTCCTCGTTGAAGGATAAGTTTCAAATGAAATCTAGAGTAAGTAGGACGGGCGAAACTATTGTAGCACTAGAAAGTGTCTACCACTACGTTCTATCTGTGGTGGAGGATAATGGCTAACCGTAGTGTGACCTAGAAACGTACTAAACTTAGTCCAGCTTTCTGTTTAATCCAGCTGCGTAAGCATATTTAAACAGTTTCTATAGTACCTAGATGACGTTGTGAATAAAACTTTACACATTTTAATTCAAACTGCTGTTTTTTACAAGTTACAAGTTTTTGTTTAACTTGCAATCTATGTACATTTGTCCGGGCCTGGTGGATCTTGCGACTCAATTTTGAAGCAGATATTTTCAACAGATTAAGCTGAAATTTTGTATACTTGAGTAAGTCGGATGACAATACAATAATCTGGCAGTGGAGTTCTGATGACCCGTCAGGATCGTCTTTGCAGGACGGCACTCTTTAACGGTTGGTCCGATTGACTTGAAATTTGGTACACATAATGTAGGACGGATTATTATGCAAGTACAGTCCGCAAAAAAGCCTGTATTCAAAATTAAATTTTTGACAGAACGTTATTATATTTACTGCATTTGGTTCGGTGTAGGTACCTAGTTGAAAAGTTGTCCTAAATTTCCTGTCATACCTAATAATTAACTATGTGGTTGCGAAGCTAAAATTAGACAACCAAATATTCGGAATCATCTAGGTTATTTTAACTAATGAGACTAAAGCGTGAAATGGGCCTTCGTTACTGTGATGAGATATTACGGCATTTTGTGGCGCCGGAATCTGCATAGTTATAAAGTTCGCCTCATCGGAAGTTGGGTTAATTGTCTATTGTGGACACATATAAATTATCCCATCCCGTAAAGTTTTGGGTAAATTTGTTACATTTTCCACGCCTCCGTCCAAAGAAATCCTTATTTTATCGACAAATAAATAACGCATAATACGAAAACGGTTTGAACGCGTTGTTTGTAATCGATAGGCATCTATCAATGTTTAATGTCGCTTACCAATTAACAACAAATAATAACATTTTTTTTTCGATAGACACCTACTTGTAAGTAAGTAAGTAAGTAAATGCTTTATTGTACAAATAATATAAAGAAACAGATACAATTCACAAAAAAATAAAAATAACATTAATATATGCACAAAGGCGAACTTATCCCTATAAGGGATCTCTACCAGTTAACCTTTCAGTAGATGAGAGGAGCATTAAACGAGGCATTAAACTTGTCTTGATTTCATTAAAAAATAAGGGTCAAATTTAAAATCTTTGTCGAAAAATACCTACATACACTTCTCCGTAATAAAATGTGCTTTGGTGCACGATTAATATAGTTAACAAAAAGTTCAATCACATTTTTAGCCGTTGGGTAGGTACGTCGCTCAGTTAGTACCTATTGAAATGGTTCCAGGTCCTGTCATAACGTCGGTTATACTGCAGAGGAGTCCATTTAAACTTACATTTAGTGTTCCATAATACTTAACGACACTAAACTTCTAACCGCGTATGAAGCACATCCTCCCGTTGTTGACCGTCCGCGACCTCATCATAAATAACTTTTTACTGCTAACTCAACACAAAACAAATTTAAGGGTAGGTAATAGAATTAATTAACTGCCGTCATAATCCTTTTTACTCACAGGTGTAATAAAAAGCCTATGCGGCGTTTTTAGACAGTATTATTGTCAGTTTAATATTCCGTAGAAGTCTTAACTGTATTTTATCTGTGGGCACCAGGCTTTGGCTTGCATCCAAACTGTGCTCATCTGTTTTTTATGCCGTTCTTATCATGAGTGTGGACTCAAAAATGGTGGAAATTACATTTAGTCGTGAGCACTGCAGCATCGGAGACTTATACTCTTGCAAAATTTTCTACTAAATAAAGCTCCTGCCTTATGTTCGGATACGTTTGCAATTAAACGTTTATCCGACATAAAGTTTTTTTCAATACAGTTGCTCAAAAAGTGCCCCTTTCCTGCCTGTTTTGCGTGCAAAAAGTTAGTTTTTGCGCACTATTGCTTTTATATTTTTTTTTATTTGTACCTACTTACTTGTTCCAATTTACGACTACTTACCGAAGAGTTATTATAACGTTAGTTTGTACCTAAACGTAATAAAGTAAAACCTATTAACTATGTAAAAATATTGAGATTTTATGTTTTATTATTTAGCCCCTTCACCATTATTTTTTTAAATATTGAATTCCTGAAAACAGTTCTCTTACTAAGTTGTCAGAATGGAACGGAATAGCGTGGGAATAGCAGGCTGCCGAAGCCCCTGTCAAAGTGGAGATGTTTTCCATCTTCAAGCATGGTTTTTAAGATTCTAAAGGCAACAGTAGTTTTTATGTTTATACAATTTAAATATTTCTATACACAAATACATCGAACATAATACTAAGGTAATAATAGTAAAGTCTTAAAAGTATTATATAATTATAAAATTGTATTCTTCTTATGAAAAAATGTAGGTATTTATTAGAAAAAAATTGTTCATTGACTTGGCTGAATAGCAAAAGCCTTATAAAATGAAAGCTAAAAAAACGCGTTTAATTTGTCAAAAATTTTCACAGTGTTGTATTTTATTTTCCGTAACTGTAGGTATTAAAAACGTCGTTTGATACACACGCGGAAATGTCAGTCGTTCATACTTTCCGCACTGGCATCGAAATGTACTATTACTATAGTTTAGATAAAGAGCCATCAATATTATTATAGTCCATTTCCAGAAACAGTGTCAAGTCAATTTTTTTTATTAATTTTTTTTTTTTAATTAATAAACCTACTACATGATCCAGTATCCAAACTGCATTTGCCGATATTTGATTTGAGTCGTTGCTCCATCGACGCATCGCACCGTTGTTCACTTTGAAGTTTACTAATAGTTTAGTATTGTATTAGAAGACTCAAACATTTAAAACAATAATTGATTGACACTTCAGGAGTAGCTGTGGTTTCCAAGTTTTCCCGATGGCAAATAATTATTTACATCAGTATATTATTATTATTATTTATACGTGCATTGTTTGGTTTCAAATCTATTAACTATTCCAAGGGCTGCGAGTCGGGTTACCTCCACGTGTGGTCAAGAGCTGCGGTTCCTTTTTGGATCCGTCCGGGGGGAAGAGCAGTGCTTGATCCGGTGCACCCTGGGCTTCGGCTAATGATTTCCTGGCAGTTTCTGAGGGATATCATTTACCGTTGGCTAAGAGCCCGACAGGAGGGGAGGGGGGTCTTTGACCATTACCGTACAACGTTGCCGACATTTTGTCACAAGATTTTTTAATCATATTTTTGTTACTTTGACATTGGCGAAGTTGTCGTCGCTATAACGACTTGAAACGCCACAAATAAGAAGAAGAAAAAGAAGAACTATTCCAAGTGTATATTTGCTATAAACGTAAATGTTTCATACTCTTTCAGATCGGTAATAGAGGATAACGCGGGTTGGCCGCGAAATTACAATGTGGACCAAATCGCGTCAGTCACAAGGGGAGGCTCGCTGCCGAGGCCTCCTTCTATAATACCGTAAGTACCTGTGAAATTCTTATTTGCTGTTCAGGATGCGAAATAAATATCAACGGAGAGATACCGGTCAGATGGCGAGATAGGTATGCAAAAGGATTTGTGTCTTTATGTAGAGATCCCTTCCCTGCTGGTATCGCTGCAAAGAAAAACCTAGAACGTACCAGTTGCTTCTCTTCCCGCGCAGATGGTAATCACTGACATGGTAATCACTCACAAGCAACCAATCACTAGTTTGATTCCCCTTTCCACCTATACGCCCACAATCATGCTAAGCGTGACCTTTAGGCCTGGTTACCTAAGGCGCTGTCTACCCTGTGTGTATGTGTGTGTGTGTGTGTGTGAGTGTGAGTGTGTAGAGATGAATGAAAATAGTCGAGAGCTCGGGTACTTAAAACGCCAAGAGTATTGAACTGTTTCCATCTACACTGTGTTTACTCATAAGTGTTCACTTCTTATCTGCCCACACAGCCACAGGGGCCTGCGGTTGACACTTTAACTTTCTGACATTTCATCCCGAGGCGCTAAATGACCTAGCTCCACATGACTTCGCTTTGTTTATTTGTGCTTTAGGGAATTGCTCGCATTTTTAAATATGTTTATATGTGTAGAATAGTCGATAATATACAGCTTTCAGAGCTTTTTTGGATTTTTTAAGTACTACTTCGGCCGGAACTTCTTAAGATAACCTTGTATCAGAGTCTTTTAATACCATGACCGAGAGTAGAGCGTTTTCCAAAAAAAAGTCCATAATTATGTTTTTTTTCCCCTGAATTTAATTATTTTAGATTTTTCTTACTCAGAATCGTTTACCCTATCGATTCTCATACAAGAAAAATTGTGTCCCAGATTTAACTTTGGAAGTTACTTTCCTGTTCGTCACGTTCCATACATATATTATTTATATTTAAAAAAGTGACGAACTGGAATGTAAAGTTTGGGACACATTTCTTCTTGTTAAAGATCGATAGGCCAAACGATTCTGAGTAAGAAAAACCCAAAATCGTTAAATTCTGGAAGTGGATGTGGGCATTTTTTTGCATATAATGTAATTTCTGGAAAGTATTGGGATACCTACACTACACTTTTATGTTTATTAAACTTTGTCTATAAAACTTTCCCTGCTGTATATTATCTAGTTTCCTACAACCGTAGAACTTTTATCGCCGTTCCTTGTGCTCTAAACATGATTTCCAGTATCAAAGTTACGCAAGACTTATAAAAGCAATTGAAAACGTCTAGGCTAAAATATTAATTGCTCAGAACAGTCCTATTCACGTTCAATCACGTCAAAGTTGATAAAGAAAAATGAAACGTAATGAAAACAAAACAAATAGACTCGAATTTATATTTTTTCAAGATAAGAACAATAGAACCCTTCTACCCTTTTCCATTAACCAAACATTTCAATGGTAATGTTTTTCTTTCTAACATTACGGCTAAGCCTTTTAAGGATAACCACGGTATGCTCCGTTAAATTCTAACTCCGGGATATATCTTCACAAATGGGATAGGGCTGTTCTGATCGCATTCAGTCTTCGAGATTTGGAGCCAAATAGGTTAGGAGTCAATCCGTAACCTAGAAACGGTGCATTGGATTTTTGCCGAACTTTTATTTCCCATAACGTAGTATTACATTCGCTATTTTATTTCTGCTAAATTGTTGTAATTTTCAGTGTGAATTATTGCTTATTTTTACGAGAAAGCACAAGCATACCCGTACAAAACTCCACTCACACACAAATACATCTCTGTTAAATTGTAAACGTTGAGATACTAAAAAACCATCAAGCCTCTGTCATTGTATGAATTTTTTTTCTTCATTGAGTTCTTTGACAGTAGACTTATAACGATACATAAATACATTTAAACATATATTATAAAACATCCACAATCCGACAGCAAACATTCGTATTTTTCAAACATAATATCTTCCCGACCGGGTAGCGAACCTCAAGTTTCGCAGTCAAGTTCTCTAACCACAAAGCTATCCCCAGTTGTCTTCGAACATGGCTTAGTTTCCTCTACAGCACATTAAGTATGATAGTGAGCTTAACCAAGACACCCATTGTGAGTCACAACATTTCCTTCCAATGTTATCAACACTGGCCTCAAAAACTGTAGGCTTATTACCTCACTCGCTCGCAATCGCCATCGTGTTCATTTTGACAGTTCTTGTATGAATGTAACAGCTAGCTGATTCCGATGCCAATTGTCAGCACATACATGAACTGTCAAAATGGCGATTGCGAGCGAGTTAGGTAATAAGCCTACTGGTCGCTAGTCAGTTTTAATTTTCCAGATATTTATTTTGATAACAATTTCCCATCTCCGATCAAATTTTTGTAATCACTACCATTACGAATATCACTATTGTATTAACCGGGCGCATCACGTTGAATTTTCTGCCTCAAATAGATCCAATCACGTTTAAGCACGGAAAGAAAATTTCCGAAGCAGCAAAATTACAAAGATGTTTGTTTTTAATTTCAGTTGTCCCGCCCACACTCCGATACCCCCTCCGCCTCCGCCGCCACCTCTCACCATACCCCCTCACAGGTAAGTTTTATACGTGAGATGGTCTAACGTGTACGGCTTTTTAGAGGAAGATCGACGTATTGGCTTTATTTACGCAGTCACTAAGTACAGTCTTCTTCTTCTTCTTTTTATCTGTGGCGTATCAAGTCGTTATAGCGACGACAACTTCGCCAATGTCAATGTAAAAAAATATTATTAAAAAAAATCTTGTGACAAAATGTCGGCAACGTTGTATGTACGGTAATGGTCAAAGACCCCCCTCCCCCCTGTCGGGCTCTTAGCCAACGGTCAATGATATCCCTCAGAAACTGTCAGGAAATCATTAGCCGAAGCCCAGGGTGCACCGGATCAAGCACTGCTCTTCCCCCCGGACGGATCCAAAAAGGAACCGCAGCTCTTGACCACACGTGGAGGTAACCCGACTCGCACCCCTAAGTACAGTCAACAGCATAAATATTATGTACGTTACCTAGACGTCAAAAACATCTTCCGTTAAGCCACACATAATAAGGTTGGTGACACATATACATATTTGACATGATGGCTGTATCGATATTTATGCTTCGATTGTACCTAGTGTGAGTTACTTGCACTAAGTTACTTTAACTATAACCGACTGTTTTGACTTCTGTTTTGGGGTGCGAGTCGGGTTACTTCCGCTTGTGGTCAAGAGCTGCAGCTCGTTTTTGAATCCGACCGATGGGAAGAGCACTGCTTGGTCCGGTGCATCCTGGGCGTCGGTTAATGATTTCCTGGCAGATTCATTATCCGTTGGCTAAGAGCCCGACAGGGGGGGAGGGGTCTTTTGACCGTGTTCTACCGTACTATGTTGCCGACATTTTTGTCACAAGATTTTTGAATACTGTATTTTATTACTTTGACATTGGCGAAATCATCGTATCAATCGATGGGGCCTTCGCCTGAAAACTTCTGTTTTATAGATTTTATGTAAAATATTACGCCAAAATCGGCGGTGATTGTTAAAAGTTGCCATTGCTGACTAAAGGATTATTTTTGGATACAAGTAAAAGTTCATAGCACCTAAATACGACGGATATGTACAAAAAACTATCATAGGCCTTCTTAGCTTTACAAATTTGATAATATTTACGTAATAAACGTTCTGCTACGAGGAGAGGCCCATGTTAAAGAAGCATCAGTTCACGGTTTAACCGTCATCACTTTTTATATGGTTCGAGTGTTCAACTTAATGGCGATCCGTAACTACCTACGGAACGGAACCCTTCACCGTACGTGACCCGCTATAGATACCTACATTTGTCCAAATAAAATATCAACTCTTCAATAAACGCCGGTGGATATTGTTTGAAGCAGAAACTTATTAAAAACTTTCCATGGTTGACCTACATTCTTTACAGTTTCACGTTTTATTCTGGAACAGGATTATTAAATTCTGTACATTGCATAGTAACAAAGGACTAACATGGCTTTCAGGGCTAAGCACGTGTCGTTCGCTCGCTCGCACACTCTGACCACTTTCGACGATTCTGTGATGCCGGCTGCCGTGAGCAGCGGTCGTTTTCGACGGGACTGCGAGAGACTAATAGACGGACGTGTTATAAAGGTATTTTTTTTTCTCTTTTTACATTATTTACCTAAGTGTTAGGTCTCAGAATTATGACGAAATATTTTACCAGGTGGTTTCGTTAGTTTGATTGTACAGATTTTACAAAGTAGTTTTGGATTCAAAGTTATGGGCTTTGACGCGGTACAATTTGAACATGAAATTTGAAATTTATAAAAAAAAATATCAAAAAGCTTGAAAAATATTTACATGCTGAAATGTTTTGGAAGAATTCTAAGAGAGGTCGTGTCTATTAAATTGATGGGTTCTAAACTAATAAAATAAAGCCGTGGTGGCCTAGTGGTCACAAGCAGAGGGTCGTGATTTCGAATCCCGGGCTCGCATCCTTGAGTTTTTCGGAATTTATACATGTGCGAAATTACATTTCAAATTGACCATGAGTATTTCGGTGAAGGAAAACATACCTGCACACATTTGCGAAGTAATTCAATCGTGTCCCACTGGGCCCGCGTGGGAACTATGGCCCAAACCCTCTCATTCTAAGAGAAGGCCCGTGCCCAGCAGTGGGACGTATATAGGCTGATGATGATGATGCCACTAATAAAAGAGCTAACCTTGTTTGTATCTAGCTCAGATTTATATATGAGGTTGTCTCTAGAACTACTGAACTGAAACTTTCACTAATATAAAGCAACGTTATTCGCCATTAATTCGGACTTTTTTTATCCCGATCCTACGGGACAGTCAGCGTCATATAATATATCGTTACCGTTAAAGTGTCCAAACCCACGCACGCCTGTATGTCAAGGGAGTAAGATCGTGTTCTTAATTATATTTGACTACTTAGACCGTAACGATAGGTCTTACATAATTATTATGATTGTTTTGAAACTTAGTGATTGATTATCGTTTTATTGATTTTTCATTTTCACCTACTCTGGTTTATTTTTAGAAAGCGATTAGGCGATTTAATTACAAAAGTATGTACTTAATTAAAAACATCCTACATAATAAAATAATCTATTTCAATTTCAGCCCGAGCCAAAACCATACTCAACACTGCCCATAATGTTCCAACCGTTCAATCCGTACCCTCAATACATGGGCGCACAAGCGCCCGCGCCGATGCATTATCCACCAATCACGCCGCTACAGCCGCACGCGCCGACCGTGCCTATACAAACACAAACGGAACAGCCTAAAGTCGTCGTGCTTGGTAAAGTTTATAGGACAAGTAAGAGTTTTAGAGAGATTTGTGCATGATGACAATTTCGTTATTAAAAGGTAGGCTGAGATAGTTTGGAAGAGAAGTATGATTGTTTTAGTCACTGCGCTTACAAGCCAGACTAATGGGGATATTGCTGGATACAAAAGATATTAGTTTAATTAGTTCATTACAATATTAGTGATGATTTAGATTAAAAAAAAGTATTTAGTATGTAGTTAGCTAACGTAAGTATGTGTAGACAAATACGAAAGTAGTATACCTAAATATGGGAAATATATAGTAACGGAAGCGCAATGTTTTGTAGTCTTTGAAAATTATTTTGGTGAATTTCGTTAATAACTTGGTCATGAAGTTATTGCTTTTTCTTGCAGACTCTATTAAGAAAGGAGTCATGAGGACGCAAGCAACACAGACAGAAGTTTGTCTGGGCCGAAAACCATTACCACCGAATTATTTGTCACTTAGTCCTAGGACAATTAAAAGGGTAACAAATACTTCACAATCCTACATTACTTTAACGTTAATTTAACTGTGTCCTTTGTCATAATATGATATTATATGTATTTTTAGGTAAAGATGGTAGCCGCTGGCGTACAAACAAATGGAATCACAGTAGGGCCAAGGAGGTTAACGAAATCATTCTCAGAAGTTGGCGGGGAAAGGTTAGCAGACCGTGACACTCAAAATGACATCACAGCATCTGTTGAAAGGTATTTGGGTTTTATCTAGCACGTAGAATATTTTTTCTGAAGACGTTCAATTAACAATAAAGTTTTTTTTTTCAGTTTCATTGGCACGGATCATGAAAAACTCTATCGAACGCAATCAGAAGAGCCACCAAGATCACCTCGATCACCCACATCAATGATGCCGCCATCACCACACATACAAAGAAACGACTCCGAAGATACAACTTCTTCACCCATGAAATCGGCAGCATCGTCACAAGTCGATAGATCATCCGAATTAAGCGTATTACAACGACAAGCACAAGAATATTTTCAACAAAATTTTCAATTCATTCATGAGAGTGATAGAGACGACACGATAGACGATGACATGGAAACAATTGAAAAGAGTATGGCCTTGAATAGAAAAAACTTAGAATATTTACAACAGGAAATAGCTAAACAAACAAAAGAAGAAAGATCTCTTCGATCAATTTTATCGAAAAGCACTAGTGATACCTCACAGAAAACAATTAATTCACACCCACTTTCTAAAACATCTACCTTTCAATCCGAACCTTCAACAGAAAATTCTGCTACTACTACTGATGATAGTGAAAAGAATGAAAAGGAAATTATTATTGATTTCGAACCAAGGCCTGACGACGAAGCGATTCCGTTCACGACATTGCGTAAAAATAGACGGTTGCTTCATAAAACTTTATCGGAGGGCGAAATTCTTCTTGACGTGTAAGTACACCGATATATTATTTTAGGTTTTCAGTCGTGGTGTTAATGTAAATTTTCATTTGAAGTTAATACTATGTGTAAATTTTAGACGTAAAACTGAAATCCATACCAACGGCGATGGTGTAAAAGATATCATAATGTCAACAAGCCAGGAAAATATGACAAGAGAAGATCGTGAACGAGAGGCCATATACATGCAATATATTGGACAAAATTACAGCCAAACGCCGATCAAAGACGAAGGTATCTTTGGGTTTGAGCCGGATGGATCATTTAGGTAATTTAATGTAATTTTTAGCCCAAGTAATACAGCATTCTCTTTCTTAGAGCTAAAGCACTTAGACAAGTTTCATGCACTTCACACTGTTCTTGAACCTACACATACACTACATTAAACATAGCTTTGCTAGAGAAAACCGTTCAATATTACATACCCCTTCGATACAATTTCTGCAACTTTACTGCTGTTAGTGCTTACCTCTAAAGTTTGTTCGTTGTGCTTTCATCCATTCTCATCCATTTAATTTTCTTCATAGTTCTTCGGACGGAAATGCACCATACGAAGATTTTCATGAAAAATACATTAGTTACAAGCATGATTCTTTTAGAATTCGAAGCGTAAGTTTTGAAGAGCAAATTGAATCTATTGATGTTAAAAAGGATGATATTCCTACAAACAGGTATGCGCAACATGGTAGCAAATGAGGCAGTAGAATGTTACGCTAATTATTTATTTATTTACTCTTTTCAAAGTAAAAAAAAAAACAGTGTTGCAATATTTTATGGCAAAAATATTGAAGTAAGCAATTGGTATTATTGAATATACAAAAATGTATTTTATTGAATAAATAATCTTAACTAAACCTCAATTGTAATCAAGAAATTAAAAATAATTAAAATTTGTTATTTCTGATTTCAGCACTGCCAAATCAAGTCCAGGGTCTCCTGAGCCAAATAGTATAGATTTAGATCAAAAAATCAAAAGAGCAATCGTGTCCAAAAATGTCAGCACGTTGACTCCGTTGGATAAAGTATCGCCATGTGCATCAAACGAATCATTAACTGTGGATCCAACCAGGTATGTTTAGCAATACTGCATTTCTATTTATTATTTTTTTCCACATGGTTTATTAATGAAACTGTTTTTAACTACAGGGACCACTCTGATGGTATGTGGAATGAATCCCAAACAACAGTTTTACATGTTGACTCAGGAACCGAGAACGGAACTGTTATAAGGTAGGCGGTTTTTCAAATTATTTATTTACTTATAATTTTACTTGCATATTGTAAAGAGCATCACTTTTGAGAGCAGTATTTTTAATTTTATGATTGCAGTTCATCAGATCTTAGCTCCCTTGCTGCGTCACCAGGAGCACTAGCTTTACTTACTCCTACATCTAGAAGAAAACAGTTACTATTATTGCAACACCAGCAAAGGTCATCTTTAGACACAGATGCTTTAGACGAGGAGTTTGAAGCTTCTCAGGTATGGTTATCGATACATCTTTAATGATAAAGAACATTAAAAAATACTATTACCTACCCGAAAATAAGTTTATGTAGTTCGTGCTGGCTTTAAAATCCGTTTTTTTTTTTTTCAGAGCCAATCACCTACATCACCGAGAAACAAATTAGATACATCCAGTTCAAGCTCTCAAGCAAGAATATCATTGTCACCACCAGCGGTTGTTCCTAACGTTACGATACCAATAACAAAGCAACCCATGACATCAAAAACGATTTCATCAATGGCACAATCGAAAGTTAATCATACACCAGCTATAGCAATCACTCATCCAAGTTTAGATTTAGCGGACGTTCCGTTTAAAAGAACTCCTAGTTTTATCAATAAAAAAAGAGAAAGAGCACTGAGTCCATCACGAAGAAGAGATTTACAAAATAAAGCAAGACCAATAATAGAACAAAAGCCCACTGTTATTCCTTTAATAGCAGATTTACCATCAGAAATTGCAACACTTACTAAGACTGGCAGCAGTGAAACCAATTTAGCCCGAACGGACTCGGGAAAAACCAATACCACCGATATTTCAGAAAGCACTACTACTACTGAGGATTATGTTACTGCTAATTCTGATAGTTCTAAGAAAAGTAATTGTAAGAATCAGAATCATTGTAAGTAAATAAAGTCAAACCATGTTTATTTTCAAAAAAACTATTCTTAAATTCAAATTATAAGCGACAGATGTCGCGTCATCCCCTGACGTTACTTCTATTATAAATTTTAATCTTCTATTTTAGATCCTGAAAATAACAAAACTCAGGAAGGGTCATCTTTCGAAAGTGCTTCAAGTTTATACTCAACAACTCGGAACGATAATGCGACTGAAGACTTAATTGTACCTAGTTTTTCACCACCGTTACAAATCAATGACGATTTTATAGTTTCTAATTTGACGTCCCCTCCACTTCCACTACCTGATAGATTACCAAAAATGATGGTGGAAAAAATCGAAGTCAAAGCAGATATAACTCCAAGTACTGAACTTATCAGGAGAGATAAGACTGAGAAACATAAATCTAGTGAAGAAGTCGTTAAGCCTGTAAGTGGATTCGATTAAATTGTTTCCAAAAATTAAAACATTGTAATTGTAGTGTAACCAAACAACTTTTTTCAGAGCACTACACGAGACGCGGTTAGTGGTAAAAGTAGTTCTAGTGGAAGTTATAGTATAGGTGGTTCGAATCCTAATATGACGGAAGATGTAGGAGATAAAACTCCAACAGACAAAACTAGAGAGTTGCCCGATAAAATAGAAGTACCAAAGAAAACCAAAGAAGATAAAGTAACAAGCCCCATGAATAACACTATGCAAAGAATACCTAAGACGATGGTAATATATTTTAGTATGTTCTCGTCTAAGTACTTAGTATAAGTATTATGGACAATATTTATTTATGGTAAAACTAAATTGGCTAAATGTTATTATTTGCACTTTCAAGGGATCATTATCAGATGACGAGAGAAGTTGTCATTATTCATCATCTGGCTATTATGAAAGTCCGGTTGAGGATGATGACGATGGCGGATTAAGTACGTAAACGCAATACTTCTTGTACAAAATTTATCGTTTAAATGCAATTTTCTTAATTAAATATAATTTTTCACAGCTTACAAGCATTCACAAAAATACAGGTCATCACAAAGACAAAAAACTTGGTTATTAGAGGAAAAAAGAAGAAAAAAGAAAGCTTTTACTTTAGAGTTCTCAAAGTCGTACGATGATTCTGTTTCTACATCGCAAGATGATTGGGCAAAGAAACCGACTGATCCTGAAAGTACTAGTCAAAGATTAGAGCGGAGTGCATTAAAAGGAGCAAGTTTAAAATCTCCACCAGACGAAAAAGCACCAGAAGTAAGAAAAAAGAAAACTCATTTTGCAGATAAAACAAAAAGTGTTCAATCTTCTCCTAGAGAGAACATGGATGTAGAAAAAGCTATAAAAGAAAAGTTAAAAAGAGATAAAGATGTTGAACCAAAACGTCTAGAAAGAGAACGGTATGTGAAGCGCACTAAGCTTAAAGCTAAAAGTCCTACTCAAAGCAAACCAGCTGACGGTAATCATAGTTATAGACCACAAATTTATGACCGACGGGAAAGTGTGGGACCAAACATGAAACTACATTTAAATATTCCTACTTCTGATGATTCTAGTGAACAGTACCGGAAAGACGGTAAGTAGCCAAAAGTATTAGTTTGTTAATAAAAACCAAAAAAGATACAAAAAGCATTACATAATTTAACTTTTTCAGGGCCTAGTAACGGTAACGTATCACCACGAAAACACAGGCGTTTGCGCGATAGTCCCAGAAGGAAAACAACTCAAAATGCAAAATTAGCTAGTTCACCAACCTCTAACAATAATTATCCAAGTTACAGGTGAAGAACACACCCTTATTTTATAAATACTGATGTTAGCCAGTCATTGTACTAAAAGATGTCTTATTTCAGTTGCCGACCGAGAAGAAAAAGCGCCTCTAACGAAAGCATATCACTTCCGGGTAGTTTACCTAGAAGAAAACAATCAATCCCCATTGCCACTGGCTTAAGTTCATTAGAAGCAGAAGATATAGAAACAACCAAGGTTCTTACTAGTGCTGGATCAAGACTAACTCCTTTACGTTATGTTAAGAGTCCTAATTCTTCTCCACGGCATCATCGCAAACAGGATAAAGGTAAACAATTTGTATTGAATAAACTGACGGCGATTTCTCCTCTCAAAACCTTTTGTTTAGTTAATTGGCATTAAAATGGTTCCTTAAATATTGACATAATATCCAAATTCAAAACGTAACTGGTATTCAATAAGGTTTTCTTTAGAAGGAAAATTCGCTAAAGCAGCATCTGCAGAATCTCTCCGCTCGGTGTCTCCTGGGTCAGACTCTGTGTTTTATTCAGAGCAAACGGAGCACAGTTTTGCTGGAGCTGATGGCGAAGCCAAAGCGCATTGCTTACATTGCGGGAAGGAAGTTCACATTGTGACAGCCACACATGAGCATGACAGTATGGCTTCGAGAACTTCGCACACAGACGTGAGTAACTGGATCTGGCAATATTTTTAATTTATACTAGCATCAATTGTTTTCTTAAAACGTTACTTTGCACGGAAGGCATGTACTACTAATATTTCAGGAATCATATGCCGATGCCACTCCAGATATAGTTCCTGCTCCAGCTGGTTTTGCAGACTCCCCAAACTGTACTAATTCTAAAAAATCTGCCAATGGGGCACGCCTTTACAAGAAACTGGAGAAAAGATATCGCTCTGAAGACAAATCCAGGCAACATAGGCATAGACAAGACGTTCGAGCCAAGGTAACTACCAAATTGGTGAAACATGAATAAAATTGTCCTTCAAAATCAAAGTATCTTTAGTGAATTAGTGAAAAAATTAGCAACGAGGCTATATAGAGCTTGATTAATACTAGGACTCATATTTTGCTTGGGTGTCTCCATCTCTGCACAATATTTCCCAGTATGGTTATAGGCAAATCCCCTTTTACATACACATTTAAAAGTCCCTGGTAAATTGAGACAGGTTTCAGTTTTCCTATCGCAAGTATGGCTTTCGGTAATACATTCATTTATGTCAACACACATTCCAAATATGGATTTCCAGATAAATCCTTTCTCTTGGCAATTACAAGTTACGTTCCAAAAATGTTTTATTAATCCTTTTAAACTTTGATTTTCTTCGTGTTTCAATTTACACACTCTCTTCCTTTCGTTGTTATTACGATTCTCAAAATAACAGGGATTCTCTGCATTGTTATAACATTCACGCATTGTTTTCACATGTTGTAATGGGCAACAGGGGTCTGGGCAGAAACTGTACTTAGCACAGGCAAAAGGTTTTTTGTCATCAGCTCTTGGGTCTTGATGAATATCACGCGTCGAATAAAACATAGTGAGAGGGTCACAAGACTCACCAAGCATTGATAAAGCTGGAGTACTGCGCATTGTATACCAACACATGTAATATGAAGCTGTTTTGTCCCAGTTTAACTTTTCTAAAGTATCGTCAAAAGGCACGTTATTTTGTAATATAAGTGGTTCGTACTTTAAATAAGTGTCTGATTGAGAATAAACGGTCAGTCTACCCTGTCTAGCAGGTGCTGATGCAATGACTAATTGAAGATAAGTGACACATTTATGAAAGTCACTGTTGCAGTTTTCCTGCACTTCAAAATGTAAATGTTCTAAAGAATCAGATTTTTTTTCATTACTTCTTGTGTTCGTTCTTCGTTGGTCTATGCTAAATTTTGCGTTCCGTAAATAATTTGCCACATCTTGTATTGCAGTCGATAGCTGCTTACCTTGATAATCTTGAATAATAGATTCTCGAGGCACTTCAGTAGCCCAAGATCTTTGCGATTCCTTGTCGTTATTTATATGTAGACCATTGCTGATTATCAACCATGAACATAACCATACATATAATAAGCTGCGTACAATTACAATGACCGTGTCGTGTCTGTTGTTAGAATAGGATAGACCCATGTTTTTTTTGTGTGTTTCCAGTTGTGAGAGTGGGCCAAAGTGCTCTCTTCCGAGATTTGCGAATGTGAAAACCATAGCAATATTTTCTAGTTTATCTATCAAGAGTGTAGCGATTTAGAAAAAGGCGATTGGACCTATTTATTTTTTTACGATTCAAATCTATCAATTCTTGGCTCCTTTCTCGATTCCACGGGCTTGATTGATTCATGAAATATTAATCGACAGTGACATTTTATATTTTTTTAGTCTGAAGAAAGAGGTAAAGAAGAGTATGCAGCTTGTGAAAAACCTCAAGACACTCGAATAGCGCGATCTGCCGGCAACAGCTTGGATAAACTCGCCGGTTCAAGTGGGAGCGTTGATCCTGATGGTAAATAGACATCTAAATATGCATTAAAGTAATCGTATCCATTTAATTTACTTATATTAGTCGTAACAGTAACATAATATCATTTTGAGTAAAAAATATCGAGCTCACAGTTTATCCAAAAATACTTAGCCCACCATATTGGGCTCTACCGCAGTCAAATAAAATGTACGCGCCTGACAGTTTTTCGCAGCAATTTACGTTAATATTGTTTTGCTCCAAGTTTACGTAAGGCATTTGCATAGTTGCCAACTTATTATAACTTACCTATAGTATTCACAGACGGACCATGATATTTTTTATAGAACATGAAGAATGCTCAGTAAGTTCTGAAGGAGCCGACGGGAGTCGCAATGAGAGAGGCGTGTACGCAGCGCCCTGGTGGTGCGGCAACTGGATTCTCCTTTCCGAATGCGATGACAGTTGGACAAGAATACCACCAGGTTAAAGATGATGTAATTTTTTAGTTTCAAACCGCTCAAAAACGGAAATAATAACAGTTTTTTTTGTTTAGATGTAATCGATTCGAGTGACATGAGCGGCGAAGACCCTACGGAATCTGAAACAGAATTCAACAAGCGTTACGTGGCGCTAACCCATCGGTTGGTGCACAGGCGAGCCTGCATCGAGCTCAACAGGCGTCAGTCCGACAACACTTTTGGTAATAAAATCCATTGATATCATTTTGTCTGGCAACGAGATGTAAAGCCTGACAAGTTCCTATTTAGCCCTGATATAGTGTCGCTACAAACAGCTTACATATGGCAATAATACGTGTACGTCATGAATAAATGGGTCAGTGTGTATTGGCAATTTGGGATCGTGCAAGAACGAGTGAGATATACAATTATGGCTCGGGTTTCTGATGTCTGACAATTGTAACCAATTTATCTTTAGGCGCATTTTGTGGAAATTAGATGTTATTTAAACTCAGCCACTAAGCAATGATGTGTTTTCTATCGCCAGATGTTGGAGCTTTGTTAATTTGGATAAAATGGTACCGGGCATTATCCATTATAACACACGTGGCTTCGCTGAGATTGGGAATTAATCTCTGCAAAACCCATTTCTTAAAATTGTTCCTGTTCATGGAGTCATGATAATCGGCTTTTATTTGGTGTTTGCTTTCGCACAGCATAGAATCATCATAGTTCATTACAACCGCACTGTGAACATCAGTACCCGTCATGTCAACAACTAATTTCATAACATTGTTTATTGGAATGCTGCTGAATCCTTCGTCCTTTTTCTGCCGCAACCAACGAACGGGTGAACATTTTGGGCAGTTTGATTGCAAAATCGATTATTATTCTGAAATGTGTAGAATTATTTTCGTTTTGTTTACATCGGTGACATTCAATGACTTCCAACGTCTGTTGTAAAAAGAAATCATTGCCACTAAAATAAATTAGTTCCACTGAAAACATACCGAGGGCTAAATAGGAACTTGTCAGGCTTTACCTGTCCTGTCAATAATTCGAAGATAAATGGAAGAGGTATATTTAAGAGATTGTTTCATGTGTTTTTTTCTAAATACAATAAAGAGTTATGTTTGCGCATTCACTGCACACATTCATAATTAATTAATTAATGCTTAATGAGCAGAGGTATCCAAATGACAATCGATCTACTTTCAAGGGTCACATTTCGAAGTTTTCCAGAAGGTTCCAGAAGGTTTTCCAGAAGGAAACAGCAAAGTGCTTGTGTATGTATGTATGTATGTATGTATGTAAACTCTTTATTGTGCAAAATAAACACGACAAAATACAATCGACAAACACTGAGATACATGCACAAAGGCGGACTTATCCCTTTAAGGGATCTCTTCCAGTCAACCTTACGGTAATACGGTGTCCTAAATTCGCAGCCGGTGACAAATACAAAACTACCACGTTGAGAAACTATTGAAGTCCAAGTAAGGAGAGCTAAAGACTGTACGAAATAACTTTTCCAACCTACGTAATACAACTCCAATTACCTACATATTAATTATAAAGTTCCTGTAATCACCACATAACCAGGCGTTGCGTCACCGAGTTAACTACTCTTCTCTAAATAGTGACGTACACACCTATTTCTAGTACACTCTCTTAGTTTTAAATAGCGTCACCTATTATTTTAAGAGTGTCCCCTGAATTCTTTCGTTTATCATGAGTATTGGCACGGAAATACTCCACGTTCAGAAGTTTAATTTTATCTTATCTTACATTAATTTTAGTTTTAGAATCACAACTTATATCAACCGTCAATCTATGTAAACTCAAAATTATTTCAAAAATGACTCGCAATGAAATTTTAATTACAGACATTATGCTACAATGAAATTTAAGTGACATTAATTTTAGAAACATTTACAGAACGATAAAACACTCCCAACTTTACGACTTGATGCACCTTAGCCTGACCTATCGGTTCAGTGACTGAAAGCGAAAGCTAAAGACGATTCATTTGAGTCGTAACACTCGTAACCACGGCCGGCTCGACTGAAGCGAACTATATTTAATTCTCAAAACAGTACGGACGTCAGTCCGCAGTTGTTATAGACACGCGACTACTGCTTGGTGTTTACGTGAAACGTGAATAATTTTGGACTTATTGATTTACATTGACGACTTGCTAACTGTAACGACAATGACGTAATTATTTCGGAGCGCATGTGCATTTGTAACCAAACGAGGTCAAGATTGTACTAAGTTCAAGAGCGGACATTTTAATAACTTTTAAAATGGGGCACTTCTACTGTAAGTACTTCTAACATGCCAGTGTTCTAATACTTATTAATTGTCTTATAAAAAGTCATTTATGATTTTCTTTTTTTGAATAGTGTCGGAAATGTTGACGGATCCTAAGGGTAGTCTCAGAAGCAAACTAGAAGAAATATTCAAACTTATGCTCACGTTGTGGTGTCGGCAATGTGAAGTTAATAAATTAGTCGCTGCGGAACCTTGTGGTAATACCGATTTAGTTACTGTTTAATTGATTGAGATTCAATGAATATTGAACAAAATTATGTGTTGTATTCAACGAACAACTTACTATCACAAGAATGTTACTAACCATTTCCCTTTCTGTTTTACCTAACAGTTTTAAACGATTGGTTATTGAATTAACATGGTTGGTTTACTTTAGACATATTTTTCACATGATACTTTTAGGCTGCTGTAACTTTTAATGCGCTCCCAAATACTTTGATAAACTATGTTCAGTTCTTCAAATATATGAAGCTCGTGCTTAATTTTAAGGTTACTTTGTTGCAAAAGTGTGAATTGATTTTAACTATTCCTACTCTGTGAGCGATACTATTTGTATAACTAATTCCTAACCTTACTAATCAATCTGTATGATCTGAGGCTTGGTTAAAAAATGGAAGGTCTTTTACAGCCGTAAGCAATATTGTACACTACTGTCAATCTGTAGGCTAAATGTTAATTCAAATATATCAATATCCGTCTCGAAGCCTTGTCAGTAATATTAATTATGTCTTGAAAATTAATGTAAGCCATATATTGGGTATAAACTAGAACTTAAATAAGTTTTGCTCAGTGAAATAATAATTCAAATTTGGGAATGGTCATTTTGAATTGTCTATTTTAACTACTTAATAATTTCCACGTTATAGTTAAAAATTATATGAATGAAACAAAGACGCATGATTGACAATTTGGTGTACTGCCAAATCATTTAGCGCAAATTGTATTGTAGACAAATATTTGGACTGGTATATCCGTTCTAAGTGCAAAGAGTGAAAACTATGTCACGGTCAGCTTTCTTGAAGTTTATTGCCGTCTGCGAATACACTGTACTATTTAGATAAGCAAATAAATATTAGGTCAGCCAAAATCGTTCTGCCCTTGATTTACATCCGAATTGTCTAGTTAAGATAAACAGACGTTGCAAATTCTAATTCTGGATTTGATAATGGACCCTTGAATGTAAAAGCCGTTTGCCATTTGTGTGCGTAAAGTGAATTCAGTAATTCATCTTCCATTGAACCGTGTAGGTAATCACAATCATTACGACGTACGTCTCTGTACTAACACAACTGCTTCAGTAACATTTTGTTAGTATGAAAAGTTTCAAGAGCTTCTATTAGGGTACATCGTTCGTTAATGAATTCGCGTCGACTCTGACACATCTTTCTTGCTAAATTACGTTTGCCACGTCATTCTCACAGGCTGATCACTGTGATAGTTTCATTTTCTATACAGAAAGCGATAAAACTGTGGTCGTCCGCCGTGGCAATGAAGAGTTTGGCTTCAGAATCCACGGTAGTAAGCCAGTCGTCGTGTCAGCGATCGAACCCGATACGCCAGCGGAAACCTCTGGATTGGAGGTTGGCGATATTGTCATAGCGGTTAATGGTAAGTCTCAAAGTGAATATGAAGAATCTAAAAATAAAATAAAAAGACCAAGAACAAAATAAAATAAAAAAAATTTTTTCTAAGAATCTTGGATAATTGATAAACCGAACTATTATAATATTTTTTTAATTTTTTGCAGGTATCAACGTTTTAGACAAAACACATTCTGAAGTAGTTAAAATAGCACATTCCGGTTCAGAAATATTGGAATTAGATGTAAGTACACTATAAATATTATAATGTCTATTTCATCCGTCTAATCTTCATCGAAGTCATAAAATATTGATCGTAAAAAAACCCCAAACTATCTTATCCGGTACGATTAATTTCTTAATTTATCTGTTACTCTGTGAGTGCAGCATTAGAAGTATATTAACAGTCTTGCTCAACATTAAACACGCATTTTTTATGGTCTTGGCTGTAGGTTTATCAATAAAACTGTCATTGATTCAATACATTTTCAGGTGGCAAGAACATGCGAAGTAGTGGCATCGCTGGCGCATGAGAGCGGACCAGCGGCGTTGTATTCAGGGTATCTGTGGCGAGCGGCCCCGCTCAGACCGCACCACCCGCCCCGCTGGACGCGGCGCTGGTTTGTGCTTAAGCGGGACAACTGCTTATACTACTATAAAACCGATTCTGTGAGTATAAGTAAATGCTAATGCTTAAATATGCTGACTAAGAATGATCCATCTTCAATTAATACTGTAACCTGCAGGCTTATTACCTAATTCGCTCGCAATCGCCATCATGTTGTTGGCATCGGAATCGGCTAGCTGTCACATTCATACAAGAACTGTCAAAATGAACGCGATGGCGATTGCGAGCGAGTTAGGTAATAAGCCTACTGATTAAACTACTTAGGTTTTTTAAAGTAATAAATAATGATAATGTTGAGATGTAGCTAAATTTTAATAAGTTGGTAGGATTCTGCAGCATTCTGCATTAGCAAAAATTCGTTTGCGCAGAATTCGCTGTGGGAACTATGTATACGATCCGAGATAAAATCATCCTTCCTCGGGACTGAAACTAAATATGTACCGAATTCCGACTAAACCGCTTCTGTGGTTTAACGCAAAGAAGCAAAACAAACGGACAGACAGTTTTTCGCATTTATAATATTAGTATAGACTGGTAAGTGATACTAAATCGTAATATTATTACTTTTCAGAGCATCCACCCCGTCGGAGCGCTCATGTTAGTGAACTACCAACTTGCTGAGGAAGATGCAGGCAGGCCTCACGGCTTCCGACTGCAGCGCGGCGGCGGCAACCGGCTGCAACTCGCCGCTGACACTGCCGAGGCCGCCGCTAGATGGAGCGCTGTGCTCGCACATGCGATTGACACTAGTAACCAGGTGAGTCAAACAAATAAAACAAAAAAGTATTACACATTTTTAGTACTTTTGCGTATGATTGTTGCATCGTCAAAACTAAAGCCACATCGACAAAATTAAATTTCACAAACACTGGTTGAGTCAATTTAAAATCGCAGTTGACATAAGTAAGTTATTATTGTCTAACAGGTGAATGGGGTTTAGTAAATGTTTAAAATCACATTGAGTTAGAAAACATAGAGTTAGCTGAATTAGCTGGAAGCTTTCTTGCTGTGTGATAGAACTCAGAAGTACCTATTAAAATTACGAGATGGCGCTGTTTTACGAAGAAGCTTTCGTCTCGATGATTCAGGGAGTTTATTAAACTAAATAAAGTCGAAGTTGTGGCTAGGTACTAAAAAAATCACGATACGTAGTATTGGTAGGACGCAATCTTTACTTCATCCCTCCTAACCCTTTCCCGCTACCAACAAGAAAGGAGTCCAAATAATGTTGACCCTCGTCAAAGTCAGAATTCATTATCCAACACGTATTATATCAGTTTGGGCCGTTCCTTCCTTTCGTTCCTCAACTATAAAGTTTGACAGCAAAACGCAAAACTCATTTTGGCATGAACATGGCAAAAATTTCGTTACGTTATTTAAAAAAAATTGCTTTTGATCCATTTTCTACTTATTTTTGTCGTTTTCTAGTATCTTAGTATCCTCTTTTTTAAAGGACTTAAAATAGAACGATGTTCATTGAAAATTATACTATTATAGGTAATGGAGTCAACTTGTTTTTTTCTGGTGCTATCTTTGGCGGCTGTGGTGCCTAAAAACTGGTTTCGTATAAATTTTATCAAAGCCGGCTAGTTAATTTTTAATTACATTTGTTTACCTAGTTACTACATTTGAAGTCGATTATCGTGTCTATTTTGCTAAAAATACTTAATATTAACAATTCTGCTCACAGCGTGATGGTTGGCTTGAAGTGACGATGAGGAACATGAAGCTGCCTCCGTCCTCAATCCCTCGTCCGGACTGCTTCGGGTACCTGATGAAACTAGGCTCCAAGTGGAAATCGTGGGCCAAGCGCTACTGCGTGCTCAAAGACGCCTGCTTGTACTTCTACAGTGATGGGAACAGCAAGAATGCTTTTGGTAAGTTTGATCAAGCTTAGGAAATTTCACAGGTTTGCGTTTCCTGTTGTTTTATTTTCATACTTGCTTTTTTACGTTTGATTTGATGGTAAAAGTTTACAGATAATCTGGTGTAACAAAATTGCCCTTTTATCGTGGAACCAATTTACTTATATGCAAAAATTGCACTTTAGAAAATAAGTTAATGTTTGCATGCCAATTTATTTGGTTAGAAGTGTCGCTGGACATCAACACTAAATACTAGATCACTTTTTTACCATGTCTAAAGCAAAATAAATTATTTCATTTCATTTCAAAAATAATAGTTTTTATTCTGTTATAATTTCGAAAGACTCTAATTGTTTAAAGCGATTGCTTGGAAAAAATATCTGAAACCGTAACAATTCTCTACTTTCTACTTAATATCCTTTGTACCTTTTGCATAAAACACAGCTGGCTATATTGTCAGTTCCTCTTTCTTGACTTGAACTTGGCTTGGCACGCTACCACGTGTCTAGATAAAATATTCAATGATATTCCGATCTGCATGGTATCGCGACGATGCGAAGTATTTCTCAGACTCGCACGCAACCGCCTTAGCCCGCGCCTCTGGCGATGATAATCAAAGGTTCTCATTAATATTGGAAATAAACAAAAAACAAAGTTAACCATCCACAAGTGTTATCGTAGTTACGGAATACAAAGAGGCTAATGAAAAGGGGAATCTCCTGATAGTAAAAATAATCGCAGCTATTTTCAGACTTAGCGTGCTAGTAATAAAATTCATAAATACGGCATGCTATGTTTTTATTTTTCGGCATGTTTGAAATGGTTCTGATTTTTTTAATAAATAGAGCTTGATATTGCTGCATTAAGATTGTTGTTTTTCCAACACAAAATAACATAAAATTTCATAATTATCTACATTCAAGTAAATAATAATAATTAAAGTCCATGTCACTTTGCTGTGTACCGCGCTGACGCGTTTTAAAGTTTAGCTACACTTTCGATCACATCTTCACAAAGGATCGCGGGTGGATTCGAAACATGTGTAACTTTCGGGTCCATCTTGCTGTCTCAGTCACTCTGATGGGTTTGATGCTTGAATCCGCCGATGATGCCCGAAACCCGAATGTCGTTCTAGGGAGCTCACGGACTGTTGTATTTTGTACTCGTAACGTAGTGTTGTACCTTAGTTGTTGACTCTATAATTTTCTTCTACTTCAGGCATGGCATGTCTTCACGGGTATCGAGTCCAAACTTGCGCCCCCGGAGGCAAGAAGTACGCCTTCGAAGTGATGCCCACCGAGCCCAAGCAGCGACACTTCTACTTTCACACGGAATCTGAAATGGACAGAAAACGGTTTGTTTACTTAGAACACATTAATTTAATAGTCTTGGTAGAGATTAGATTTCAGTGTTTTTATCGCGTTTTAAGTATTGTAGTTAAGTGGATCGTAAAATACAGACATGGTTTGAGTTTTTAGTAGGTACATAGGTATAGACCTATCGGTGGGTTTTCATTTTGTTGTTACAGATTTTTAAATTTATTTTTTGTTTTTCACAATTGGGCATAGACATTAAATTTCGATGTTTAATTTGGTCGTTTTGATAAGTAAATACTTTTTTTTCGGGTCCCTTTTTATCCCATAATTTTCGTTGCTCATAATAATCGTTAGTCATAGTTTTTTTTTTCATAACACATGAAACCGTGCATTTTTCAGAAATTTTGGAAAAGCCATCAGAATGTAGTTAGTTCTGACTATCAATTCTGAAAAAAATATTTACTGTTTCAGAAATAAGACGCTTTATGACTAACGAAAATTATGAAAAACCATGCATTCGGAACTTTCATTTTATGGGACAAAATATAGACCCCTTTTTATTAATAAATGGAAAAACTACTTTTATAGGGTTTCTTGTAAATTTCGAGGTAGAGTTTGGTAGGTAAAGACGTTATGACTAATTTAATTCATTTCAAATTGTTTGTAAAATGATAAAAAAGTGGTACGTCAAGATTGATAAGAACATAAAGTTTTTAGAAATGGAAAAGCGTTCCATTTAATAAAATCATCACCCCAAGAAAGAAAAAAAAATACTTCAGATAAATTTAAGTCATAAAAAGCTTCTTTCATTTTACACTCTTAAATAGGATAAGTATTTGTAATATTTTGATATTGTTGTTCCAGATGGATGGCAGCTCTGGAGTATTCTATAGACCGGTGGATGAAGGCTGGTTGACGACAATGTCACGCTTTAGAGGACTCCTACATATTTTTTATATTTTAGATTCAAATTATATTCCCTTAAATTATATTTATTTCTTTATTTTTATTAACCTTTATACCATACTAACATTTTTTTTAGTTGGTAACTAATTAATAGGTAGAGCATCCGACCCCGACCAGTAAAAAGAGGCATATTACATTAGTTGATACTTACCTAAAATGCATTTGCACCTTTTTGTCAAACATAAGGTTGTCAATTTAGTTATTACTAAAAATCTGTTAAATTTCATAAATTATTAAAATTATTTCTAAAATATACATTGGAATCCTTCTAAAGAGTAAGAAATTAATATGACTAACCAAACATTAAGGAATTATAAGCATGGTAACGGACAGAGTTTCACACAGATTGCAATATAATACAGATTGCAACTGTTTCTAGCAACGACGGCATCGAATATGGCAATTAATCCAGCAGAACAATAGCTTTAAGATATTAGAAGAAATAATTAAAACTTAAATTTTATAAGATTATATACATAACAGTGACGAACCTTTTCGTATTGTCATACAAAAATGGGATGCCCTATCAAAGTTAAAATGAATAATAATTATCGGATATACATTTCAAACAAATATAAATTACATAAAACACGCACGAAATAAATTGAAAGTAATGTTAAGTGGAAAATACGAGTGCATATTTGAAACCACTAAACGAGCGACAAGAAGTTGGTCTTAAAGTTCAGAAATGACCTGTTAAATAAAAAAAAACATTAGTTAATTAAGATGAGTATGAAATGATAATAACAAATAAGTTCATTAAACTGAAGACAGTTTCAATGTACATACTGTGGTTAAGAATGCTTTGTCGAATAGTACTAATCACCATTTAAAGGATACCTACTATAAAGTCTATAAATAATAACTTAAAAGTTATTATCCCAAAAGGTGACAAAGTTAGGTCGAAATTGACTGCAAATTAGTATGCGATGTATATGGAAATTATTAAATTAGAAGATGCTAAATCTAGGCGTTTAGAGAAGTTTACGGTGCGGATTCAAAAGGTAGTTAGGTTAGGTAAAATATTCCTAACGAACTTATTCACTACGTAATGTGTATTGTAGAAATACTAGGGAGACATATTTATTCCTAATAATATTGATGTGCCAAAGTCTGTTAATTAAGAAAATATTATTGACCTCTGACTTGGAGAAGCACAATCGGTTAGATTTAAGACGCAATTTCTCTGTAAACCTGCGTGCCGCGACCGTTTCTGAATAATTCATGATCGTTATCAGTGTTGTGACTTTTATATTAATATTAATATATATTTTTAACATATATTTTTTATTTTTCAAAGTTTTGTGTACCTACATGGAGTTTTTGGCGGGTTGCAGGTTGTTCATCCAAATCAAACTTTTAATATGAATTGTTAACATGTAATTAAGTATCACGAGTGTTTAATATCAGTGTATTTTCCCCATTAGAACGTGGTCCATACTAGGTGACTTAAAATTGTGCATTAATCTGTTAAATAATAGAGAATTTAAATCCATGACGACGATATGTACATAAATAATCACGTAAAAGCTCAAATATGTTTAAATAATAAATAAAAAGACTTGAATATTAACAGTATTCGGTTAAATAGAGTAGCCTTATAATAGTGAGTGTCTAGAAACTAAGAAAAATTTAAATCCTGTTTAATAATCGCAAAATATAAGCACATAATAAAACATAGTTTTACCGATTATTTATTATTCGTAGATTTATCAAAATGTATAAGATAAAATAGTATTATAATGTGTTCAGTAAGTAATTAAAGAGGGGATATGAGAATGGATTAAAATGTGAATATTTATTTCGTACTGTATTGTCATAAATTCTATTAAGTACATAATTAAATACTTTATTATATACAGTATTATTTAAAAAATGCCAAATAATAAATATTTAAAAGTTGCCAATTTAAAAGTTAACATATGTAATTTATGTAAAGTTTTGATTCAATTCTGAATCATTAATATAGTTTAAATCGTTAGTAAAATTATGTTCTGAATTTCATTGAAAGTGTGGGAATCAGAAGTGAAAAAATACGTGTAATAGGCGATTTTTTAAATGTTTATGTGACTATCTATAGATTTCGTTGTAATAAAGAGTAAAAACAAAAAGTCTTTAATTTTACTTTAGTCTTCAAAACAAAAACCAAACCTAACTTAACCATTGACGATAGGATGAAATAATTAGCAACAACCATCGAAGTTTATAAACCTCAATCCACCGGGTGGCGTTAATTTAGGTGACGTATAAGCTACTAACACGAAAAATAAACAATCCAGAAAGATATCCTTTTTTTATCGCTTCTAAAGTAAAACAGAGTGGCAGAAGGCTTCGATCGGGCGGCGCGGTGCGGGGAAGGGGGACGCCACGGGAGCGCTACTGCCTCCGACGCAGGCGCGGTAGTACGCGCTCTTGACTCCCACCAGTCGCGCGCAATCGCCGCACGCGCAGCCTCAGCCAATGCCACGCCACACACATAAACACCAAGTGAAACACCACCAAAATCTATAAAACGGATTACAGTGCTTACTGAACAATCTTTGTGAAGTGATACGTGACACTATGTGACAAGTGATAAATCTATAAGGCAATAACTTTTCACTCACCACTGTGCATTAACTGTTTTATGACCTGTGCCGTGCGGGTATTGTTGTGTTCGGATCCACTAATCTCCTATTCACCTGTTGAAGCCACTGCGGTTGGACTATGAAATGTGACAAAAAATTGCAATGAGCTTCTATTGTAGGTCTGCGGACCCTTCGTTTGGAAACATTGTGGGCAACTACCTGACTACTGGAGGGTTGGACATCTGACGATCGATCGGCCAACCCGTCGACGCCTTGTGAGTTCTCTATACTTTTTTATGGGGTAATTTAATACAACGGATGTGGAATAAATTGGGTAGGCAGGGTGCACTCATGATTATCGCTACCTGTTTTATAATCTAGTCATGTGTGTGTGACTCCGTTGGGGTGTTTGTTATTGTTTACGTAGCAGATGCCGTAGAAAATAAAACAATTCTGAGAATCAACGGCTTTGCGGTCTGACCCATTGTTCTTGTGTTCTACACCGTGGTTTTAATGTATCTTTAAACACTTCCTGCCACTGTGCTTCGCAGTAATTATCTACAAGATTGTCTCGATTCAGTTGGTAAGGCTGAGAGTTTAGGACTATTATCCTACTATAACAAACCTAGTTGGTTGCTCTAGGTAAAGCAAGCAGACTTTACCATAAGTATTGTAATTGGTAGGTACATCAGCTATGAGTGCTCTGCGGTCTCAAGTTAACAAAGCCTCTTTACGTTCAGCAGTTACGTGCTTCACCGAGCCGAGCCAATCACACTTGTCTCCGCAGCTTTCCAACTTCTTTTCAACTATTAGATTGGTTGACACTCAATTACTCGTAGGTACGACATAATAACGGCACACTAACTTCATAAACTCCAGTAAAACGACATCTTTTAATAGGTTAATGAAGGTATCAGGTCTTATCTGATAAAATAATACAAAGCAAACGCTAAAGTCGCTAAAGCAGTGTGCATTTAGAAAGCTATTAAAGCTGTTGCTAAAAATGTCACAATAATCGATGATAATGGTCCCTTATCGGGATTTCAAAGGCAACCGCTAAAACGCACGCGGAAAGCGTAACAGTAACACGGTAGAAGCGTCTGGTTGTTTAATTGCTAAACAAATAGTAGTTAATCTATACCATCAACTGATAACGGGTAATCTAGTTGAACCATACGTAACTCGAGTGATATTCACATGAGTCGAACAAAACAACCTTGCGGCAATCACTAATTCTACGTCGTAAAATACCATCAATAAACTTAATTGTTTTTAATAAATGAATTACCTAACGCGTCTTATCATGTCCCATAAAGTTTGCGTTTAAGTCTTTACGTAATTTAGCTGGTTTCGGATATTTTTCAACATGAGTAAAATGAACAGCGTTTTAAATACGTTTAAATAAAGTGGCTAGGATTATTACCTGCTTAAAATAAAAGCTATATACAGAATTATTATCACTAAGTAATTTATGCGTTCCCATGGATTAGTAAGCACCTAACTAATTGATGTGAATGCATCAATAATTGTATCTGGAGCTCTTGCCACCTACGTTATAATTATGGACCGACAATTAATGTCATCTGCTTGCATAATATCAAGATCACAATGTTATATTCAGTGTGAACTAACGATGCCATGAAAAAACTTATTAATAAATCATGAATCTAGAATTAACGATCCATTTGTGAAGAGATAGAGAGCTCAGTTTACACTTTAGTCAATGTATTAAGTAAGTTTCTCGTAAATTTAAATGCGGGTGTTAAAATTACTGTCCAGAGTCAAAATGGTGTCTGATCCCACATTGCACTCAAACCAGGCCAATCCTTAACTTCCCGTATAGCTTCAAGTTAAATTTACCTGGACAGTGTAACAGCGTTTTAAACACAATTAAAATATTTATTGAAATTACTAGTACTACATCTCGGACTACATGTAAAAGAGGTACCAACTTACTGCAGCGCCTGAATACATATTCATATCTCTAAAATCCCCGAACCAAAAGAGATAAAAGTATTTCACCGCTTTGGAGCGAGTAAGATGGTAGAAACTCGATCAGCCGCGACCTAAGATGGAGTGGGAAAGAATCCGACAACAGATGGTCGAGTGAAAGGGACAGAAAATAAGAAGGCTTTTACGGTAGAGCGGGCAACGCGTAGTGAAATGTGGACCTGGCATGCCATCGTTTTCGATCTCGCTTGAATAAATTGATTCTAAGATTAATCTTTCTTAGTTGGTGTAGGTAACTCGCAGTAACAATTTATTTTTATTTTTATTACTGTTAGATACAGGCCAGGATTGTTGAAAAAAAAAACAATTAAAAGAGGCTCACTTCGTCGAGTAAAAAAACGAGATAGGTACAAAAACGTTGCTTCTTCTGCGATTTCCGTATAAAACCCGTTTTCTATTCACAAAGATTATAATTATCACAGTAGGATTACCAGTCATTAAAACGAGCAAGACATAAAATCTCATACAAGTCACAGACACCGGAAATCTTATGAAAACATACGCACTATACAACCACGGCAGTAAAGCATAGCGTCAGTTTTTATTGTCCCTACCCATGGTACTAATATCAGTTGGAAATAGTCAGACAAATCGTAAATCTCGTGATGGCGTTCTATTCAAAGATGTTATTAGTCTTCTACAAACACAGCGCTAGAACTCAGATAAGCTTATTTTAAAGTATGCCAAACATCACAAAAAGAAAACACAGATATCGTAACACTAAATTATAGAAAACTTGAAAAATACAGTTCAGTATATAAATCTTGTCGAATCAGATCTGGAAAATGATGCGTGAATTGAAAAGGTAACATTTAAACACTTATAAATGTAATAGATACATAGATAATCAAACAATTAACATAATACGTTGTTCAGTGAATGCAAAGGCCGTTTTGAGGGAGATGCAAGTTTGTTCTAACAAGTCTTAATAATGTAATTGTGATAGTATTTATCCTTATAACCTTTAGAGCCCTTGCAATACACGTCAAAGTTGGGCCTAAATTTGCTTTGCGTACCAAATTGTTCCTATTAATAAATATGCTAAAGGAATAGGTACCTAATATATATTAAATTCAAGACATTAACATTATTATTTACTGTGGAAAATGTAATACTGGTGAGAAGTAATGAATATTTTATGGTAATAGATACGTGGAAACAATGTAGAGCTACTTAATTAAGCATGTTTCTCGATCCATAAATCTTAACGTTCAACACCATCTTTAAAATGGTGGGAGATCGTGAGCTTGCACCGGTCAGATTAAAAACGTTTATCAAACTTACGATCAAGTGAAAGCTAATATAGATAAGAATCGCTCAGAAAACATCGGTAAGGCAAACTACGTGAACTATTGATCCAAATAAATCATTAGGTATCTCTTAATTTCGAGTATAATAACACAAACAAGAAATTTTTAATAAAAACATTTTGTTTTTATTTTCAGATAAAGTGCAATTCGTTATGTCGGAAAATGGAAGCACAGCTGTATCTCGGGCGTCTACACCACGCCCTGTTACTGACACTCCCGTCACTGCTCCTTTACGATCGAGACATGACCAGTTCTTGGCAAGTTCAGCAGAAAGAGCTCCTCAAAGACCCTCATCGAGTGGAAGAAACCCTAGTGGGAATTTCGACTCACCACCGTTGCCTTATCATCGACAGATGACCAGTGGCTCATTGCTCACATCAACACATCGCGAATCCTCAGCGTTTGTTCCTGTGGTGCCGACAAGAGCCATGCATCCGATGATGTACCCAAATGAAATGCATCCGGCTCTCATATCTTCCGAAATTATAGAAAGAGACAGAATGTTAGATCAAAATCGAGCTGAACCGGCAAAAGGCTCCCCGGACAGGGTGTCAGGCAACTTTCCTAAAAGAAATTCTTTTGATTTAATGGCTATGATGGTTGAGAAAAGAAAAGAAGTCGCGCTACGAGAGGCTGCTGCAGCAATGCTTATTCCACACCACCGAGCATCATCTATTGAAGGCATGATGTCAGATGGCTCGTCACAACCCCCAATTTACGGTCCCCCTGGTACATTCCTTGGTGCTCCAGGACCTTCCCCAACAGCAGCTAACTCCTTCACGTTTCCCGGCGCAGGATTGTTCCCACCCGGGGCCGGTCCACATCAAATGCACCCGCATCTAGATCGGCGGCTTTTAAGAGCGCCAGGACGCGCGTCTCGACCCAAGAAGCAATTTATATGCAAATTTTGCAACCGACAGTTTACAAAATCATACAACCTGCTCATACACGAACGGACGCACACGGACGAACGGCCATATTCCTGCGACATTTGCGGCAAGGCTTTCCGCCGACAAGACCACTTACGGGACCACAGGTAAGACTCCGGCTCTTAATAATAAGTAGTAATTACTGCGGAGTGCACTGACGGCGTATCCGCTTGTTGCACATTTAAATTTTCTGCCGCGCTGATCATAGTTGTATAAACAACTAATTTATATGCACGTAACAGGCAGCCGGTGTAACTCAAGTTGCAGATGCTAAGCCGAGTGTGGCCGCATCCGCCCCGCTACTTGGAAATGGAATATTTATAAAGTTACTCGATTGTAGTATGCGCTACTCGGAAATCTATCTTGATTAATTATGAGTTACCTGCCTTTTGGCTTTGGTTGGATTTAAAAGCTGATCAGTAATTGATTACTCGCAGTTTGATGAAAATTGATTGAATAGAAGTTATTTTAGTCTAAGCTGAGATAGCGGCCGTTCACTTTGATTGAAGATAAGGCAGGCAATCGTATCCTCGTTGCATATCAGTCTCGGTTATTTTATGACACACAATAGCATCGGAATTTCAAGCTTTACAATCATTATTTATGGTTTAAAAAATAGAACAAAGATTGTTGAAAATAACATCGATAATAGTGCAATGAAGTCTTTAAACACTTACGACAATTAACTTAGATATTTTTTATCAGACCGTAAAACAATAATATCAGAGATAAAGATCTTTAATGTAGGTTTTTTTGAGGAATTCTCCATCAATCTTATCGTTTCAATCAACTTAGTTAATCTCAAGATAATGCTGTTATGATACAGTCAAATAACCATTAGAGTAGTGTTAAATGATTGAAAAGCTGTAAATTTATCAAGGAAAAGTTTGTTTCTCCTTCTTGTAATTTAATCCACGAATCTAAATATCCACGAATAGCAAAAGCAGTATCGCTATTTTTGAATCAAAAATAACAAATTTATCAATTTGGGAGTTTTCTTTCACGTTTGTTGACAAACGAGTAGATAATAAAATGTTTTGAAAACTGCCTAAAAAAACTATTTTTTGTTATTTTTTCTTTATGCACAATTACTTAATCAAATTCTTTTTCTCTTGCTTGCGGTAACCTTGATTTCAAGCTTACCTTTCATGCAACGGTTGCAAAAATACTTAGTATTAAAAGTTTTAAGGCAACTTTAAACAAAATATTAAATAGCCTTCTCTTCCTAAATTTTAACTGACGCACGAAAAAATAATCACGATTAAATGCTCTTTTGCCAAAGTTTTCAAATGAGAATCATATATCTATCGAACCACAAAAAACTTGCCTAATACCTCTAACAATGGTCAGCTCTGGAGAATGTAGACCTTATTCGGTATATTATAAACTAGTTTTCTGTAACTCCAATTGATTCCCATGCACCCAGACTATAGATATTACGGATGTAATGATTTTTGATGGACCAAAATGCCTGACTGAGATTTCGTCTCACATTAACTCGTGTTTTTTCCTTTTGGTAATTAGTTTAGATTCTGATGACTCATACAATTCTATTGGTGAGGGTCGGTAATGTAAATAGGCCGGGTACAGTTGGCAATGACAATAGATTCTCTTCAACTTGATAGAAAAAAAAAAGTTTCGAGAATCAACGTTTAGCTGTTTAAAATCTTTATGTTCGTATGTAATCATTTTCAAAAACGTCCACTGAAAATGGTTATAGAGTGAAATTAAACGCCATACCCATAAAAAATTCAAAGGATTAGCTAATTACTTATTTGTCATTGGTTTACAGTTGCTTCATTTTGTGAACTATTGCGACTAGACGAGATAGAGCAACTATTATTTCACTCATCCCTAACTCTTTTACAAGCGACTAGTTCAATATAATTTTAAACCGCTGCAGTTTAGCAACTAATTCCTAATGTAATCAACTTAAATAATATTGCTAACGTTACCGCCTTTTCATACCGTTGAATTCTAAAGCAGTACGTCTCGCTCTGCGTTGCGCCCGCGCCGCCTTATCATTCCAAAGTTGTCGGTCAAGTATTGATGGGAACGTTACAAAAAGCTTTTTTCTGTACCACTTACTAGGCAACCTAAAAGAGCCCGTTCATAGTCTATTTAAAATGTATTTTGAAAGTAAATTGAAAGCTGATAAGATTCGTTCTATCAATGTCTTAAAAGTTTTCCGATTTTTAGTTTTTCAGTTTTTAATAGTTTTTCATTTTAAGGTAGACTCATCATCATTATCATCTCCAGCCTATACGTCCCACTCAGCATGAGAGGGATTGGGCTATACGATCATACGCGATTCCAGTGCAAATCGGGAACTTCACACACACTATTGAATTGCTACGCAGGTGTGTGTAGGTTTCTCTGAGACAGAGGCAGACTACTTAATGTTATTTCTTGAAACCGCTCGGCTCTTTGTTTTGTATCAAAATATAAAACAATGTATAATACAAGAAATACAAAAACTTTAACCGTTATGAAGGTTAAAACGATTTTAAGTTTGTCCTCGGCATCCTAAATGGAAAAGAATGTGAGCTCATCAACTTCAGCATTATAATTATACGCGGTTACATTTTTTGTCGCGAGCATTATAAAGATTGCCGTATAATCGAAATGCACCGCAAGACCTGCATAATGCCAGGTTATTATATTCGTGGCATAATTAATACCCCGAAAGGCAACCACAACGCCTTTAAACCGTCAAGGACGAGAAACGCCACGGTTCTACTCTTAATTTGCGGAAAACATCGCAATGATATCCATCAAGCTTACAATTTTAAAATGCATTTTAATGTAAGAAAATTACGACACCGCGCAAATTAAACTTTGCAGATTTTCATGAATATTTAACGAACAACCGGCCTTACGTAAATAAATAACGTAACGGCCAGCTTATCCACCATCGATCAAAAAAAGTTTTAGTTGGATCAGAATTTTCGACCACTTAATTTTTCGATGTAAAAAGTGAGCAAATAATGAGCCAATCGCTTTGGAGATGCGGCTGTCGATGTCGGCATTAATATTCAAAACGACGGTTTAGCGTAATTACATTTAGTTTCTAAAGTGCTGTGGAATTTTATATTCAGAAATCAAGATTGTGCGTATCATTAAACTTTTGAATATGTTATTATGGTGATGTGTACTTAATAAGTACCATGGGATGATTCTGCGAATTTTCCAGCCGGCTTGATTCATCCACGTGAAACTTTTAATTGGTAAACTGGAGTGGTGCATTAAGAGTTATAATTTACCCTCAAGATATTAAAAAAATATTTCGTTTAACTAATTCTCTTAATCACAATTGAGTTTTACGAACGAAACCATAATAAACTTATAAAAGTCCTAAAGTGAACTCGTTCATGACAAAATATGACTTCAGTTAATATTTTTATTTACCGCTTTAGGGGCTTCTGATGAATAATTAAAAAATACTTTACCAATGTCATTGAACAGACATTAATTTACTCTTGACAGCGTCGCTTACCAAACAAGTCCCTATAAAAATAAAATTGCACTGAACATAATTTTATCTCGACGCTCATATGCAATTATGATTCGCCCGAGACCACCATATAATAGGGACTGGGCAGACCTCCACTCGCTCGTTCCGATAGCTCAAGGGGTCTCGGCAAAAAGGGATATCAAATTAATACTGAATCCATAATAAATCAAATCGGGCAGGTGGACTGGTCGCAGGAACAACGCTTTGCCCTACGGATAACTTTTGAAATTATCATCCGAAGACCACTTTAATCGTAATACCATGCACCCCCGGGCGTTCGTTTTCTCTCAAATATTCCCAAATTGGTGGCAAATATCTGCAAAATGCGGATCAGTTCCAAATCACCAGATTTCAAAATTCCCGAATACTGTCACGCGATCACAATTTATTTCAAAATCGGCGCCAATTTAGTTTTTAATAATAAAAAAAGCGCTTTAAAGATGCAGTAGAAACCTAACCTTGAGCAATTTCATCAAAGGTCCTTAGGACACGTATCAACTTAATTTTTCAATGGAAAATTACGTATTACTAGCTTACAGCCCCGGCTTCACACGGGTGCAATCAGTGTTTCTCTACTATATTATGCACGTAATATACATATAAATCTACCTCTTGAATCACTCTATCTATTAATAAAACCGGATCAAAATTCGTTGCGTAGTCTTACCGATCTATGCATACATAGGGACACAGACAGCGGAAAGTGATTTTGTTTTATACTACGAGTATGTAGCGATTCTTTAATGCTTGTGAGTCCGAGGAGCTGAAGATTCAAAATTAGACAAAAAGGAACTCAAATTTGTAATTTAAAAAAACGCTGCTCTGCTTGTCTAAGCGAACATGTAAAATGTACAGGTTCGCATGCGTCAGAAATAATCGTGACTAAAGATGTTGAATAATTAGCCAGAAACGCGGTGCGCACCGCTCGTCGATTTCACAGTTTCTTATTGCCTTTTGAAAGTTCTTTCTGGCCATGTTCGTACTCTTGCGCAATTCTCTACAATCAATTTATATTATTTTAAGGACGTATTAAATATATAATAAAACGTAGAATTTTCGAAATAATGCGGCAAACGTTCTGCAATAAATTTTTAACTATCTGAAACACAACCATAGACAACTCATATACCTAAATAAGATGAATAAAACTTGGAACATGTCTAGGACTAAAAATTACATTGCAATTTAGGATCCATTTTTATAATAGCAGCTGCTTTAGCTTTGTTGTAGATGAATCGACCACCATATTTTATAGTATCGATATAGACAGATATAATTGCTATTTAAATTATGCTCCAACAGCTTGCGTGTTGAGTTGCAAAACAGTTTTTGTCGCTGCATTATGTTTGGGATTTGCGAACCAATTAACTTTAGGATTCGCGTGATTCGGGTTCTTTGTAGTCTTTATCTCATTAATAATTTATAATTTTTTCTTTTGTTGTACGTTTTGTAATCATTGATCGTGCACCGCTTTTTTTAACAATACCATGTAATCTGAATCACTCGTTAAAATGTCGCTAAAACTATTTTATTCGAGTACTTTCCTTAATAAAGCGAAAACATGAAATATAAAGGAATCAACTAGTCCAAAAAGAAGAAGTTGTATAAGCGACTAAAACAGCAAGTTCTTAGAAAAGAAGCTTAAAATTTAACACACACGAACACACGCGTCAATTTATGTCGGTATAATGAATACAGTAATAAATTCTGAATGGAACTTATTCAGAAGGAGGTTTTTGCGCTAATCTCCTGAGGAATTCATAAGCCGACGTGTCCGTAACCGTATATTCTTGAAAGTTATTAGTTGTTTCGTACCGTAATTTTATTTCCATCAAAGAATCCAAGATCCACGTTTTATAAAGGCTGGTAACTCGGACATAAGTACAAAAGAGCTTCACATGACCGGCGTTTCAAATTATATACGTTCTTTAAATGTTATTAATGAGTTGTACGTTGTATGTGGTCCATGTTCAAACAATAGGAATAGTGTTCAACATTATGTCGAAATCAAGAACAGGAGGTAAAAGCTTAAGGTACAGTTGAACGAAACTAACCCCTGTTACGTTTACATAATGGTCAGAATCAACAAGCTAAATATTATCTTCGTTGTTAACGCGTGGGTTGACAAGACGTATGCTTATCGTTGATTTGGCATTTCTCTGCTACTTAATCCAGTTTTAAAAAGCCATTAAACTTGTAGTAGCTTTAATTACGTTAGTACTTTAGTAAATTCCGATGCGAATTACTTTGCGCTGACTTATCGAATACTGTTGTAACGGCTTTTACTTTATCTTTGACACCAAATTCATATCTTTAAAAGTCCAAAAACAATTTTCTTCTTTCTTTATCGACGTGTCCTTCGTTTAGTAGAACGTTGTTACATCAGCTACGTCCATTCTTAAATTCAACACCAGGCACTTATTGCGCTTGCTCAAGAGTTCTTGGCTCAAAATATTTCCGAGTGCTTTCGAGGAGTCTCAGAGCAAACAGTGACCGGTCGTTTGGACAAACAAACGTGACGACTGTGTATACCGGTGCCTAAGGCCTCTAACCAGCCCACACTGCTTGACAACGCTCTGTTGACTCTCCGACCCTCCGATATTCGCATGTGAATATTATAATTAATAGTAAACGCTAGCTGTGAAACTATTTCGAAATAATCCTTTGAGAAGCTTGTGAAACAGCTTTTTTTATTGTTAAGTGCTGTAGGTACATTGCTTTGGGTTTAGTAACACTTAAGCGTAGAAGTAAGGTGCTTTATAAGTTAGATATTTTTATTTATCTACCTTGACAACGTTATTTTGGGTAAGTAAGCTTGTTATAATGATTGTAAGTTAAGATACCTACATCAACAATAATTTTTTTCTTAAGATTCTTTTGAGTACTGCTATCTTATTACTAGAACCCACAAATTTCTTAAAGTTCGTGGATTAAAGGAAGCAATTGATATAAATGCCTACATAGTTATGTTATTAGAGATCTTTATCGGCGGGACAACATAGGTGTACCTTTTTTCTCGTTTTTTATATAATATTACAAGGAATTCAATCCTTTGACCTGAGGCAATGCGCTATTAGTAAACGTCGAATCAACTTAAACCGTTCGGTTATTTGAGTGTCCTCAAAAACAAGTTTTGAAATTATTCCATAGCCTTAGAGACCATTGTTATTTATGAACTTACGGAAGAAAGAGTCCGAGACGACTTTCTGTAGGATCATTTATCATACGACGACGTCTACCTCAGATAAAATCCGTACCGACACACACACTGACGAAGCACATATTTGTGAACGTATCCTTACACACACAAGCTTAAGCAGCGTAGCAGACATTTTAAATCCTACGTTATTATTATTTAAAGAAGATTCTGATAAAGAAACTTTGTATACAAAAACAACGATAGTAAACTCTGCTAGGCGACACAAATTCTGATAAAATTACAGCCAGTTTTAAATCTTGCTTTACAATTTATTTCTGTTTATAAGTGCACTTGGGGAAGAAAAAGTAGAAGGTGATGGTATATATTAAGAGTGTAGATAGGTTATTCACGGGGATCAAAAGCCATACTGGCGTCCAACCGGTTGTCCTTGATGGCTTGAACCCTCGCGCGTAGCCATGGTTTTCCTTCATGTGCAACTATTTAAATCGCCATTACTTAAGCCTTTTTCAAGAACAGTTCATATGAAAATAATTCGTGAGATACAATCCATTATTTTAAGCGCCAGCCTTTTGTGACAAAAACGTTGAATCGATCTTAAGAAAGCTTTTAAGTTATGAAAAGACGAAGTTTTATAAAGGCAAAGAGAATACATACATACATACATACCGTCACGCCTCTTTCCCACAGGGGTAGGCAGAGACTACTTTATTCCACTTGCTACGATCCTGACATATTTCTTTCGCTTCCTCCACAGTCATCAGTCTCTTCATACATGCTCGTCGGTTTCGGGTACTCCTGACCTGACCTTTTTCCAAAACGTCTCCTATTTGGTCTCGGAACGTCCGTCTAGGCCTTCCCCTCCCAACGAAACCATTCACACTCCCCATATATATCTGTTTAGTTAGTCTACTTTCATCCATCCGCTCTACATGCCCAAACCAACTAAGCATACTTTTTTCTATCCTAGTCACTATATCCTCTTTCACACCAGCACGTTCCCTTATCACACTGTTCCTTATTCTATCTTTCAGTGATACACCTTCCATACTCCTTAACGCTCTCATTTCTACTGCATTTATTCTACTTTCATGCTTCTTTTGCCATACCCAAGTTTCGCTACCGTACATTAATGTTGGAACGAGCACCCCTCTGAAGAGAATACTCTCAACTATTTCTTCTCAATCCCGTTAACAAAATGGTTTTTCGGTTGATATAACTCGAAAAAAAATACGACGCTTCAAAGTTTATTGAAGCCAGTTTGAAAAGGAAATAATCACGTTATTTATTACCACTGCCTGAGCTGAGAGCAACCATCTTTAATCTGTTTTAAGTGCGTAGATCGATTTTATGAGAGATTAAAGGCATTGATCGACTAAGAAGTTTTTCGGAAAGCAATAAACATTTATGAGTCAAGACAGGATTGAAACTAGATTCGAGCTTAATGAGACCAATTACTATGCTCTGAGGCAACGGCCCGGGGCTTTATAAAATCCTTTTTCTCACAATTAAAAAGTTTGATATTGAAATGAGACTGGTAAATGTTTTAATTGCGCTAATAACTCATTCGTCGACAGTAAAGTTAGGCAATTTTTTGTTATAAAAGTCGTCATTGAAGGCAGTGAAACGAAACCAGATCAATCAATGAGTTATATTAAAGTTACTAAAAATAATTTTCATTCACATAGAACTGGATATCGAAATAACTTATTTGATTTTATAATTTTCATAATTTAAATTGTTTTACTAACTGTTACTTTATGTACCTACACATTTAGTTTTGGGCAAATCATTTAAAACTTGAAAATTGTTTGTACACATCTAAAATGTAACGATCATCGAGTTTCACACCAGCTATACTCTCTGGCCAATCAATATTTTTTCATTGCACTATTCGAGAATAACCTCGTTATGACTTACCCACATCAAATGCTGGATACCAAGCGATTACAGGCGATTAGAGCCAATTACACCCAGCACTAAAACCGAATTTACGACGAAACCAAAATTAACACTCTTCCCAGTTGGTCTAATTGCAGCTGTTCGTATCGTAAATCTTAAATCATTGAATATGAGAAAATTGTAGGAAGGATCTGAGCTCTAATTGGATTTGTACATAGCTCGAATCTATCAATATAGTTTGATTAATGGTATCGAGGGACCTCAACGTAATTACTAGCTGAGACCGTCATGAATCAACTGCCAGAGTTATAAATCTGATAAGTAGAACTTGTTTTAAACAAGTTGAAGTATCACTTCCTAAGCTACCTACTTCTTCAATGTTCGATTCATCTCCTTCCTTTTTAAAACATTTATTTTTACCATACAGGTGTGTTTATGAATTTCTGTGTTTACAACAACATATTTTGATATTTCGGACGTATTTTAACTCATTAGATATCTTGTTCCGGATTCTAGAAAACGAAAACAAAATAGGTAGTAGACGTACTTTCAACCGCCAATATTTTTTAGCTAACCACATTGTTCAATTCAGTATTTCATCAAAGGAACGCTATGTGAAAACTTAATGCGTAGAATCAAAGACTTCCGAGACACTGTAAAGCACCTGCAACACGGAACAGCGAAGTCAAGTACGCAGCACAATGGATGTTTGCGTCAGTCAGAGGTGAAATTGAGTGTGAAGCGGCAGCGGCCCGCCGTCGCTCCCAATACGTCGCTTGGGCTGCGCGCGCGCCGGCAAACCGGCTACAGCCGTGGCGTGGTACGATACTGCCTCAAAAGCACCAGTATGCATAGTGTAAGTTTTAGATCACAAAATAACGTCTCGATCGCTTTTGCACTAAAATTTCAAACAGTATGAGAAATTTGTTGCCGTTTCGTTCCGCTAGTGGCGCTGTCAATTAATCAATAGCACAGTTCCCGGCCATAAAGATTGCAAAGGTATTTGGAACGTACTGTAATAGAGACGTCTATGCAAACGGGTTCGAAGCATTTTTCGTGCCAAAAACTTACACTAGAGGCTCAGTAACGTACCTATAGAAAATACTAAGCTTTTACGGCGAAGACCAATTGTGTCTTGCTAATGTTAAACTTGGAGGGATTTTATTTCTGCCCACTAAGATTTTGAGGTTAGGTTAGTATGGAATGCGTTGATGCAAACTTCTGATGCGGTGTAGCCCTTCTGGCTAATAAAGCTGGTATTATAAACAAAAGAATACCTAACGTTATCCTACATGGATCCTGTACTTGTTTTTGTAGTATTTGTAAAGACCAATCGGATTTGTAGACGTCTACACCGTCTAGTCATCATTATCTCATCATCATCCCCAGCCTTTATACATCCCACTGCTGGGCACAGGCATCCTCTCAGAATGAGAGGGCTTGGGCTATAGTTCCCACGCGGGCCCAGTGTGGATTGGGAACTTCACATACACCATTGAATTGTTTGTAGACTAGTAAGAGTAAAACACCTTTTTTTTCTTAATACTTAAAATGGCATGGAACGGATTCTTCAAAATATAGTTTCCCTTTCCTTGTTTATTTTTTCTCTAAAAAGGACACAGTAGTGAAATAGACACCTCATACCAATCGAAAGAAGCCTTTAAAAATTAGCTTCTTCCAATCTTACGGTTACTTACCGCGCGGCGTCCAGCCCAACCTCTTTGCCTCGCTCCATTAGTATTTTCCATTTATTTTTTGTCCACGTACCTGTCCGGCTTTGGGGATTTGGTTTTTATATCGCCGCGCGACGAATACAGAATTTCTTTGGTATACAAACGGAAAATAAATGATGTAACGTGAAACTACGCAACCCTACAATGCGGACTTTATTATTTTTCGATTAACTTTTTTCTTGCTTTTTGAGCGTAATATAATGGAAGTACGCAGAAGTATGTCGTTATCATTTATTATGGCAGTGTTGCTCAAAACCTCTTTAGTGAATTGCATGTTAAACACCGTTATTATGTGCGTTTTGTTTAATCTTTATTAAATTCCATTGAGACTTTTCTCATTAGGTTTTAAGCAGCATATTTAATCGTTTCACAAATTTAAAACTACCACTGCTTACGGTATGTCCTTTTTTGAAAGCTTATAAACAGTTTCTAATTGACTATTCAGCCTAAACTAGCTCAAATAGAAGAAACAGTCATTAAGACTGGTTGATAATATTTCAAACTTTAATGATTGGATACTGCGCATTCATTAAAGCGAAAGACTTGTTTGTAAGTAGCATGGGGTTCATGAAGACCGTCCGTCTACCTCAGTAATGAGTCATTGTACTAAAGTGAATAGTGATTGAGAACCACACGCCCACGTAGAATCTATTAAACACGCGAACGTATACTATCATAGTAATGAGCTATGGTCACTAAGGTACGCTGATATATGATAATAATTTAAAGTAATCATGTAGGTATCCACTGCTAAAACCATCAGGATTATAGTGATTGCTTAAAATAATGAGGCTTGGTATGTTATCAATTATGAGTCGGATACATTCAGAGATTGAATTGAGACAAAAATAATGAATTTTGATAATGTTATCAAGAAACCGTTGTTGCTAAAAGCAAAAATAAAAAAAACGTTAAAAAGGCGGAAAATCAAAATACCAAGTCAAATTAAAAAGCAAGTTAACATTTTGATGAAGAAAAAACTTGGCTTAGTTTATTGACATCTCATTTGTTAAAGCGAAGGTGCAAAAAGTGACTTATAATTAGAATACTAATGTAGCTTCGAGTCGTTGCTAAAACATTCGTGTGAACCTGCCTGATTTGCATAATGTCATATATGTACTACTTGATGTGTGAAGCTACTGATGCCAATACTGGTTCTTATTGAGAGTTCTGTGATGAATATAAAATGATGCTTTAACTTCTTGAGGAATTGAACAAAGTCTTAGATAACAATAATGGTGAGAATATTGAAGACGCTGTTCTAATCTCAAAATTAAAGAAAAATAGAGAGAAGGAGAGAAATGATTTAGATATTAAATTCAAATAAATCAAACAGGCAGCCCAATGACGATTTAAATTAATTTTCACTAGCCCAATTTTTGCTCCAAATATATTTAAAAAAGTTAGTTTTATAATCTATCTATAAATCCCTGTACACATGGAATATGAATGACTATTTTTACCTTTCCCAATAAAAATATGCGTTAAATGAAATTATTCATACAGCAAGTGTAATAATGTACGAGTATTTGCATGTCGGACATCATAGTTATGCAAATGTTCACGTTGATCATGTCCATGGCCATAAATTCCCATCACAAATTATTAATATTCAAGTAAACTCCGTATTGTCCAAATTGGAGCACGCTCGGCGGACAGGTTTCTCAAGATGTTCGTTAACAAGGTCTGACAAATCTGCTATTCTCATGTTAATTAGTTGAAAGTCAAGCTGAGCGTTGGCGTTCTACTACTGACGCTGAGATATTAGTAGCATAACAATAAATTGACTTAAAGGAAACCAGCTCCGTTGGTTGTAAAAAGATAAAACGTTGCGTGGGGGCAAGCGACAGCTCTAAGACGCACGGTTGTTTAAGCACTGCCTTTATGTACTCAAATCCGGTGGACGTATCTCCTGTGAGAAATCTTTTGAGAATTAATATTCAAGATGATATTCAAGACGACGCACTCGAAATACGTGGTAATGGTAATCTCTCGCATCTTAAATAAAAAGCGTTTGTTGAAGAAACACGCCAAATACTTCAAGTTTTTATAATATATATTATCATGAATACTTATGCTAAGCTTTCTAACATAACTTTCAATGTCAATGTAAAATCACCGTGTTTTCTAAACGATCGATAAAATATGTTTTGAAGTATACGCCGTAGAACAGTGGTTCTCAATAAGAAAATCTGCCACTTCATTATACAAATCGCATGATTATGATAATGCAAGCTATTTATAAGCAGTTTTGATTTACTTACAAGTCTGTTTGCTGTTTGTAACCATTTCTGGGGATAAATTTATGTATGAAATTCCGCTACTGTTTTGCGTTAGTGTGGGTTTCGCAAAATTCAATTAAGGCTTGTTCAGACATTAACATAATATATGCACCTTTGTCTGCTGCTTTGTGGCTTTTTTAAAATTAATCTAGATTATTCGCATCTTTATTACTGTCTGTCTCGATAAAATTTTAAGATATTTCTTTTGAATTTGTTCTATTTTCGATATAATTAAAATTACAAATTGGAAGGCCAGTACGATTAATCTATTCGATAGGAGGCTTAGAGATGCAGAGATGAGCTAGAGGAGGCGGGCGGAGCGGGAGGGGGGGGGGGGGGGATCGGGCACTGACCCACGCCGCAGCATTCCAGCGTGTGCGCCGGACTTGCTCTCTTTACTTTTTAACTGAAAACGTATGAAATAGCCACTTTATGATATGATTTTTTCTATTTGGTGTGCTGTTTGTTTCACTTTTCATAAATTATATTAAAATATTTGTGTAGAGTCCCCTTAAAAGTTTTTCACTTCGCACTAAAGTACACATACTACTACTACTATTTTAACATGTACCTCATCACCCCCCAAATGTGTTTAGTTGCATGAGATAAAGTCTTAACCGTTTTCAACCATCTGTGTCCGTGTGGCTGGCTGACGCTATCTGCCACTTCGACCAAGTAGGCAACAGAAAAAATCTTTTGAGAGAAATTGATTCGCTCCGTGGCACTCCTTACCATAGAACTTAAATTCTTTTAGACCATCATCACATTGCAAAATTTATTTGAATAGTTGCTATGTTCTTTATCAAAGGTACTATACAGATATAAAAAGCCAAATCTGTCTGAAAAATACTTGACGATTTTCATTATCTTTGCTGCTCACAAATGTCTAAGACATTTTTTAAGATTGGCAATGTGTTGTATTTTCTTTTTTTTTGTAAGTACCTTAAAATGTTTGATAATGATCAATTCAACAAATATTATTTTGCTCATAAATCATAAACCTTGACGTGTTCTTAAGTCTACATTCTATTACCGGACTCTTGATCGCTCGATAGGCAATCTCGGACGCACGAATGAACAGAAAAAAAACCATCGAAAAAATATCTCTCAAAGATTTAGTGTCAGTGTAGTCTATGGTGAGATCTAGCCGTACCTACTGACTGATGTGTCTATGATGTTTATAACTTTAAAATTGGAATTCGAACTATTAAGACATAATGATTTAGGAATAAAAGATGATCGTCATAAAGTAGCTTGAGGCAATACTTTTAAAAAGGTCAGTTTGGGTGACGTGAATCAAAATTTTTCTGTCTCCGTACTCGCTGTGTTGTCACAACTTGAGCACTGTTTGTAAAACGAAACGAGGACGTCGAGGAACCTGTTCTCGGTTCTGTTACCTCAATGAATATGGCTTTGCCAAATCTACGCAGACTCTTTAGTACGAGAACGTTTCTGTTATTACGATCTTACTTATTACTTTTGAGTCTTCTTTTTCTCATGTATAAATTACTTTGTTAACTCACAGGAATACTGACCATGATACCTGAAAGGCTCGAAACTCCAAATTTTGTAAACTCTATATATAAATGAAGTTAGTTTCGTTTCATAGCTGTATAAAATTATGTTAGTTTTTTCTTCAATCTAAAAAACTTCCAATTTCACAACTGACTTCACTAAAGTTTGTTTTTTTCGAGCGGCGCCATTCCAGCTCGAGTTACCCACTCGGACATTACCCGTCCGGCAACTGTAATGGAAAATATTTTTTAATGTGCACCATTAGCACCGGACCTCGGTCCTCTCTGTAATTTCGAGCCTTTTTTTAATCTCAACCTGATGGGATTCTGAGCGACTGTCCAAGACGATCCTTATCTCAACGTATAATAAGAAGAGACAGACGTTACTTATATTTTATTTAACGTCAGAATTGATCGAACTGGCGTGATAACGAAGTTGGAAAGAAGATTTGTTTGTGTCATTAATTATGTGTATTATTTCTTATTAGTTATAACATACTTACGTACCTACTAAAAGTTCAACTTGTTCTTTGCTGCGACGTGGATTTATTTCAAAACTTTTTCGTATGTAACTGTTTAAACAGTGGAAATCGTATGCAGGGGCCGGTTTGTTAAGAACTTTTTCGTAGTAACGTGGTAATTGCCTTGTTAATTTGATTTTGAAAGCGGCCTCTTTGATGTTACATTCAGTTGACGGTCGTTTTTGAGCGCATCCCTGACTTGGGATTAACTCAATAAACATAACTATTTTTAATTTAGTTTTAGATACATTTTATGAGTTTTAAAATTGAGGAGGCAACCTAATTAGGTTGCTTCCTCAAAAAAAATTACGATGTTGAGCTCGACCTTAAATAAATCTTACTAAACATTATAACATCCAACGATAATAATATGAATAAAAATGATTATTAATGAAACTTAATCCATTTAATTTAAGCCACCAAGGTATACATGCACAATTTAAAATATCTTGAACCTAGGAACGTAAAACATCAATTGATTTCTTGGGTCGTGTACATAGTCTTACATAAAATTTAACAAGCACGTAGGTAAACAATGATGACGTAATCATCAAAAGGTGTATATTTTAATGAACTGCTAGAAACATCATGGAAACCCGTACCTATAGTGCATTTACCTTCTTTATTTAAAGAACCCGAGTAATGATATATTGTTTACGCGGCTCATTCTTTAGATGGCTGGCTAGTAAAAGAATCTGAAAAGTCATTATCATTAAATTTGAACCGTCGGTGACGTCCGTCATTAAATTCATTTTTTGTCAGGACCTCATCTTGGTAATATTTAGTGTTGTTTACTTTTTGAAATTCATTTTCAATCATGCCTTCTATTTTTTGTTTTATTTTACCATTCACGATGTTGAACTTCACTATTTCCTTAAACTTTTCAGTTAATTTGTTTTGACGCTTCCGACAAGTAATAAAATTTAAACATAATATTTGCTTGATTTGCAAAATTTCTAATAATTGATTATATTATCTATGTTTTAAACCTCGATGAATACCTTTAAAGAAACCCATTTAATTTATATGATACCTAGCATAAAGTAGTTTATCCTTAGTACTTGTCATTATATTCCAAATGAAACTTACCTCGTGCTATCGACTCATCACGTCACTTAACATTACTTTCGACACAAACACTAGTAACTTAATACAAGCATCAAAAATAATAATAATCGCAGGCTGGCCACACAATAATTTTAACGTAATTCGATTCGGCCGAACCCTGGTCGAAATGCACCAGATTAAATTGACCTTTCGTATAGTGTTATCGTCCATTTAACGGAGCTCTTTCAGGATGGTGAGGCTGTTCTCTCGCGCATGCGTAGTCGCCAGTCTCGCCTTGAGACTGGAGTCTCGGGTTACTCAGATCACGTTCAAGGTGCGCTCGCGCGCAGGCTAGTCGACAATTTAAAAATATTCTGCAGTTAAAAATTTCGTTTTATGTAGGTTGTACTGGAATACAATATTTATATGAAACACACCCTGAAAACAGTTCTTTTTTGATTTCCGTCTCGTAACAAAAAATAACAATATTTGAAAACTAAATGCGTCGAGACAATTTAATAGTTTACTTACCAATATTATACTGTAGCTATCTCAATTTATGCTTCGTAATAAATAATCTTTGGAACTAACTAACACAGCCTTTCTCAGCATAGTAAAAGCTTCAATACTTTATGATGATTACATAACTTTAATCGAACGAAAAGTTATGAGGATCGAGAGAACTCTTAACTTAGGTATTTGTATTCAAGTTTTTATTGTTCAGGAGCATTTCTTGAAATAGTTCTTATGTCGATTACAGCTGCTGCGGGTGGGTTCTATTAAAATATGGAAAGCAAATTTCTAACCGGATTTTTATTGTTTCAGGTACATTCATTCAAAAGAGAAGCCATTCAAATGTACAGAATGTGGCAAAGGGTTCTGCCAGTCAAGAACACTGGCTGTTCACAAGATCCTGCATATGGAGGAGTCACCGCACAAATGTCCCGTCTGCAGTCGAAGTTTCAACCAACGGTCCAACCTTAAGACTCACTTGCTTACTCATACAGACCACAAACCGTACGAGTGCAACTCATGTGGAAAAGTATTTAGAAGAAATTGTGACTTACGACGACATGCTCTTACTCACGCGGTGGGTGATGTCCCTCCAGGTGACGTTTTAGATGTAGGCGAAGAAGATATCGGAAGACCTGGTTCACCAATAGAACCAGGATATGACGACGACGATGGAGAGCTTTCATCTCCAGAACATTCTCCGGTTAGACGGGCACGTTCATCTTCCTTAGAAAGTATCGGAAGAGAACAAAGCGTTGAGAGACCAAGACCGATGTCACCCTCTGCAGTCGAACAAACTCATTGTCATCATAACGAGCCGCGAGACCGCGCGAGTCCTTACACTATGCGCCCACATCACCCCGAGAGACATCGCGGGCTATCTTCAGATTTATATGAAAAGCGCCGTTTTACATCCGATGAAATCATAGAAAAAGAAATGCGTTACACAGATATGCCTGACCCGCCAATTCGTCATCCACAATTACAGATTCGGAGAGATCTCCACCAAGTTGCTCCGCCTGAATCATCAAAGATGGGTCAAGTTACTAATCTTCCTATTGACCCAGGGCCGTCTGCTATGTATCTCAGTCCATTTAGAAAGAGAAGCCACCCCCCTGACATAGGAGACAACGTAAGAACATGTGCACCCGTGTACAGAAGCCGGTCCCCGGAACCCACAAACTTAACAATGCCGCGTCAACCACTTGGAGGGGGAGAAGTTGGAGTGATTCCTCCGGCTATAATGGGGATGCCATCATATCACAAATTTGGTTTGCCTTTGCCACCGCCACATACTCAGATCGCCTATGGAAGCGTACCTCATACTGTGCTTGGGCCACAGCAGACAGTTGCTCAAGATTTAATTGTAAAACATGCCGCTCCAAAAGATTCTATACCGAGCACGTCGACAAGCGTAACTAATTGCAAAGATTTATTGCAACGTAACGCAAAAGATACCGAGGATTTAAGTTCCAGTTCCATTACAAACGGTATAAAAAATATTGTGGGTATTCAGCCAAGCTCAAATCCCAAGCCTGGGTCAAGCCAGTCCAGTGGACCTAAGAAAGGTTTTAGTATAGAGGACATTATGAGACGTTAAGGGAAAAGACGGTGCATTTTTAAATATTCATAGACTTTAATTTAAGTATAGTATTTAGGCTTGTGGAAAGTATTATTAGTAAAAGTTTTGATTTCATATCATTTACTATCCTAGAGGTATGTTTGTATGTATTTGCAATGTGGATTTGGTTTTCGTAAAGATCTCATAAGGCTTGTTTGTGCAGTGTTTTGTTTACCTCGAAAATTTTAAAAATTAGTTTATCAAAATTTTAATAAGAGATAATGTTTTGTGGTTTAATTGTATTTGTTATTTGTTTGACGTCTGAATTGTGTAAGAAGAACAGTACAGTTATATTAGACCCGGCAGCTTTGTGTCCCTCAAAGTTGATTTATATTATAGTATTACTACATTTTTAGCAAATAAATGTTATTTATTGTTTACTTAGTTTTTACTGGTACATTTAAACTTATATACTAAGGAAAACAGATTGTAGTTCCATAAAAATTAATCGTGATTCAGTGTAAAATCACAAATAAATGATTTTGTATAAAGGTAATTATGATTAGTTAAGTACTGATTTCTTTTTAGGATATCGAATGGATATTATTAGTTTAAATTATAATAAAATTGTTAAGCTTTGTGGTTATTGCCTTTTAAATATCCAATATTAATTATGATACAGTTCTGTTGTGATGTCAATATTAATTGTGTTAAATTTATGTGTCAGATTTTTTATGCCATCTGTATCAAAATCAATCACTAATGTTGACGGCCTAATGTAAAGATAGTAATAATTAAGTTAAAATTATAATAATTTGCTCAGATATTATGTAGTAAACTATTGTTTACATTTTATGTAAGAACGTACGTTAATATTTTCAATAATTAAATTATGTCAAAAGAAGCACTTTCATTTTATTTTATTTCAATCGAAATCAAATCCATTGTCATTTTTTAACTTTTTATAGTATACATTCATTCATATCACAATTAAAACGCAAGTCTTGATTAATATTCTGAATAATTACGCATTTGATACAAAGGTAATAAGCTAATAGCTACCTATATACCACAATTTTTATTTAAGTTAAAACACAGATACTTCATGCTTAGCGTGAAGCTAGGAATATAATTTGTTCATAACGGAATCGGTTGTCGGGAATAAAATAAACTATCTTGAATACAACTCGCCTAAATTCGAAATAAACATTGAAGATGCTTATACTAATGTGTTATATCTGTGTTCAAAATACCAGCTTTTAAATCATGTCCATTAAAATACCATCTTAATTTATCTGGAAAAATAACACCTGAAAATAGGAATAATGTATGTTTTCCAAAGAACTCGATTCCCACCGGCTTGCCCATTTTAAGGCAGTTGGGCACTTTTATTGAGCAGAGCTGAATTAGAGGAAAAGGCTAGTTAAATTCCATTCGACTTGCCTTCTGATACACTTGACGCCACGCCACTGGTTGCTACAAAACTATTGTTCATATAAAATTCAACATGTTGACAAAATGATTAATGTAGAGCAATTATTTTCTGCGACTCTACTCATATAAAAAATTAAACAAATTACTGTACCACTTTCGAAACCTTTCTTCACAGATGTGATTTATAAATACGGCCCTTAAATTCTGACTCATTACACATCAAAATAATTCAGCCAAAAATTACCAACAGATCCATTAATACCAACATTTAAGTTTCAATTTTCCTGTGACCCAGTTACAAAAGATCTAAAATTATACGTACTCACAAGATATTCATAAAGCTCTATCGAAACTCACAGCAGGTGACTTCAATTATTTTCTATACTGATTTAAATAAGTCAGGTCGTGGGCAGATCTAAGCCCATTTCAGTCTCAGAAGCAAATTATGACCGCATACATGTAAAACAATGGGTGGTCTGATATAAATGTGTCAGGTATGACCATAAAATGTTGACATACCTTTTTAGTTCGACATTTGCATCATCCTTAATAATATAATTGAGATCTTAATTTCGCATCGAAAAAAGAGTAAAATGAAATGAAAAGGTTTATAGCAAATAGTAAAGTTAGCCTAGAGGGCTAAAACAGAATCACCCATGTGATAGAATATCCTCCACGTTGGAACACAGCAGCGCAAGCACTGCAGCTTAGTGGCAGGATTAATGAGCTAGATAGTGGAAGTGATCGGAACGGACCTCATCCTAAGGTCCTACCACTCGAAAAAAACAAGTCCGGTTAAAGTACAAAAGAGGGAAATCTGCGAGACTCGAGATGCGTTACATTTTATCAATCAGGTGTCTTTTAGTTTTACTATTTTGTTAACAATGATCTAAAAGAACACAGTAGTCGAGTTCATTGTATACATAACCACATTTGGTAGAAGCTATTATGGAAAAGAATACCGCCAAGCCTTATAAAACAGAAGTTGGCTTCCTCGGTACTTGACAATGAAATAGAGTCGCATAAGGCCGCTAACTCTGCTACTAAGGCTACTTAAATGTGACTGGACGTATACGGCAAATCCCGTACCCGCAGAGCAAAAGAACAAACTTCTTTATAAGCAAAAAGGTGTTTCTTTTATGATCACCATTTTACGACACGGCGCGCGAACCTCTCTCACACACTTCTCTTAATGGATGGAAGAAGTAACAACCGCACGAGAGAGCGGAAGCGAGTTTTTACACGAGAAGTGAGTAAGTATTTAGTAAGCACAAGTAAAGTAATGGAGTCACTGAAATAAGTGTATACATTATGCAACAACTTCCACAAGTCCAGTTTCTATTTCCTTTCAAAATTTCACAAAATGTTTTCATTTCGAATTTTTACATCAAGTTACATATTGCCTGGGATTACTTTCAGTTGGTTCGCGCAATTAATCGGTAAGTAACGCTTAACTTAAAGGCTAAAGGCACATTTTGATTGCACTTTCTGCTATCAATGAACACACATACACAAATCACGTATTTATCTCTTACGGGTTGACAGCCTAAGTTAACAAGACCTAGTTACAGGCCACGTTTAGCAAGATTGTGGGCGTATAGGTAGAAAATGGAATCAAAATAGTGATGGGTTAGCTGTATCGCCTATAACATGATTCCTAAGAGTTTCGCCCAATCCCTCTAAGACTAATAAGCTACTGGTATAAGTTATACATTCTGTGTTTTTTCTTTGCTTCCAGACCAGCATGGAATGGAACATTCATCAATGCACACTTGTTTAAATAAATGAAAGCACTTCTATCCTAATCATTAGGTCCTTTTTTTCAAATAGTCTATAGCTGGAAAATAAAAATAAACTTAACATTTTGTAAACAAAATGTGACCACCAAACTCTTTCAGCTCCTGACTTGCGCCACTCTATCGGAGGCCATTCCGACTGCTACTTGGGTGTTTATGCAAATCGTTCGCTGCCAAATGAGAAATAATAAAAATAATTTTACGAGTGAATGTCGTTTCGATATTTTAATCCAGTCGAATCGAGGTGAAAGCACTAAAAGCGGAGCAGTGGCAATCAATTATTGAGATCGCATTTTCGTGCAGTGTGAATAATCAGCGAGGCTCGATCGTAATGGATTTCAGATGGAATAGACACGAATGGTAGCAGACTACCTGTTGCAACCATTTCTGCGCACAGTCATAATATTATATAATTATACATACATAAATCACGTCTTTATCCCTTACGAATAGACAGAGCCTAAGGTAAAAAGTCCTGAAGGCCACGTTTAGCATGGTTGTGGGCGGATAGGGGGAAAGGGGAATCGAAATAGTGATGGGTTGCTAGCCGGAACCTTAAGCTTACCTTAGGCTCTGTCTACCCCGTAAGGGATAGAGACGTAATAATAATAGCTCATAATAACGCAAACCAGATTTTTTTCATTATTATGCTAGATTGAACTATATCATGACATATTCCGAGAAAGAAAACGGCGCAAGGATAAAGTAACGTATCCATACACATACACAGAATCACCACAGGTCAATGACGGATTCGCATACATAAAGCAAGATTTCAGTGCAACCTTAACCACATCATGCGACATTACAAAATTTACAAGTAACTCGCCCGTTCAAAGGAGTTCCGTATAATCATAAATCTACCACGTGCTCAGACTTGAAATTGTATGACTCGCTTGAAGCTTAGTTTCGGCTGGGAAACCCAGCATAGGTAATCAAAACCACTTCCATACGTGACACGAAAACAGAGGTATGGAAATAAACACACAGGCAAGGAGGATTGTGAGCAAAAAAGGGATCAAAATAGCTCGAAGCTCTTTGTAATAACTCGTTTTTGAGGTATGGTGGGAATCTTTCGGTAGAGATACACAAGCTCATATAAAATGCATAACGTTTAAACGCATGCTTCAAATGTTTGTATTATCTACTTTAGGATTATGTCGGGTCATGTTATGTTGTAATTAGGTTTTCTTTTCCTGAATCTGGTACTTTATCTGTAGCAGACTGTACCTTATCTAATAAGCGTGTGCGTCAGCGTGTATAAGTGGAACTTTTTTTTTTTACTTAACCCCAAAAAAAAAGCAGAATAGATGGGATTATAAAATTATTTGGAATAATTTTCCCACAACCTAATGAAACAATTTTATAAAGTAGAGCCTGTTGTGTATTTGAAAGTCATTCAAATCAATATCAGTATAAAAACACAAAATCTGATGGCCATTATAAAGAGGTTTCAATAAATCATATAAACCGCAAATATTATTTTGAAAGTAATGAAAATGCTACAATTTCATGTATGTTGGTTGCACCTCGAACCTATCGTTTCCCAGACTAACAAAAGCTTATTAATAAATATGGTTCATTAACTCTTCTTAATCAATCCTCAGGCCTTTATGTACCTACATTGCACGGTCTTATTGTCTAAGGGAAGACGTGCCCAGCGTACGGGCCCTCCCCTTCTTGGCGCGGTTCTGGCGAAAGCCAGGGCCACTGGGGGGGCGTTTGTGGTGAAACTCTAATGGCATACCACAGTGTCCCCATCACACCGGATTGAGGCAACGCCGGAGAGTTTTTTAGTTCGGGTATACCCCTTCGGGGGGAGTCCCACATAACCCTAGACATCCCCGTGCCTAGAGAATCCATAATGAATTCCTCTCCGTTAAAAAAAAGCCTTTATGTCTAACGCAGGTCCTAGCTTTTACCATCCCTTTCCAGTCTGAACCTTTACCATTTGAAGAAGATAACGACAAACACAATTGTGAATCCGAGTGCATTAACTATAAGCCTTATTTGAAATAAAACTGGTCTACCGATTCTGATATTAAGAAATTAGATCAAGTATTAATTATTTTTCAAATCAAGACAACTAACATGCCCCATAGAAATAGTATAAAACTAGAAACGTAAAGATGTTCTTCATGGCGGTATGTCAATGTGTTATGAAGTTAATACCAAACACTACATCATGAAAGTTTCGGAACTTAAAATGAGTCATATGCTAAGTGTATTCTGTAAACGTTCTTAGAGTAAACTTCTGTTTTGTATTCTGTCGTCAATTTTGAATCCACTGGAAAATGTCAGATCAACTTCGTAGAAAAGTTGTATTGTCATGATTTGCCGAGTTTAGTGAAAGTCGGCAGATTGTCTACCAACTGCGAACAAACTCGGATGACACTTTATGTATTTACAGGGTTTTGGTCCAAGATCGCCCGAACTAAAAATATTTTTTTTTTATCGTCTTCTGTCAAGTTTTTTCTGTCGTCGTCGTCGTGTCAAGTATAATTTTTTCTTCTTAATTCTTCACTTCATAATTTATTGTTTAATATCCCGGACGAGCCCCCATTTGTGGGACTAAATTTATAACTAAGAAAAGCTTATTTAGTCACCGAAATAAACTTTATTTAATGTTCTTTACATTTTGAAATCCTACTGCAGACTGATTGTAACTCTCATACGTCAGTTCATTCTTCAAATCGGATATCCACTCTCTCACTCTTATATCATCCGACTCATTCACACCCTCTTACGTTCCATTCCACAGTAATGCATTATATTCGAGGATTCCGAGGACGCAGAATCAATGGAGTGTGTAGGTAAGTAACGTTGGATAAGCTTCTGTTAACTTGACGTTATGATTATCACAATACAATACAAATACGTACTCTTTATTAAACACCACAAAACAGTTAGAGAGTAACCAGATAATTTTAACATGGTAGTCAATGGGCGTTCTTATCGCTTAAAAGCGATCTCTTCCAGAGAACTATTTTAAACGTAAAAAGATTACTAGGCGTAAAGTAGATGACAGGAAGACGGAAAAACCATAAATCAATGGTACATATTTTCGTATTTTGTCTTTATCTGCCACTGTACCATTGCCAAACGTAGAAAACAAAAGTTGACAACTAAGGAATAATAAAAATATTTTTTTTCGAAAAATAGTAGGTATCTTTGTAATCTTAATTGACGTCTGATGCTGAAATGTTTATAATTCCTCAACGAAAACAATAGTTTGTACCTAACCTAAATTTTCCGCTACATCTGAGAGAATAATAGTTATTAAAGCTCAGTCATACTCGTATGGAAGTTTATAAGTCGTCGTTAAGTTTTAGCGATGGTTTTCCTAGAAACTTGGGTAGTATTTTGTAGTCTCCGAAACTGGAAACAAGACCGTTTGCAACTTATCAAGATTAAAGACGATAAGAGTGAGGTTTTTTCGCTATCAGGCATTATATTAAAGCTACTATGGTTCTACGTAGGAGTGTTGTGGTTAATAACGCTATTTAAATCGACTTACTCAGCGTTAGGTGTGCAAAAAATTATGTTCATTTAAGTTACAACAAATCTAGAAATAAAATGTGAAAACCGCAGTATCATTTTTTGACACTGTAAAAGTGACAGTTGACGTAGTTTTTTTTTAAATTCTAAGCTAGTTCTAGGCACGAAGCTTATCAGCCATTAAATCTCAGAAATGTTATAACGACCATTTAAAAAACGATTTCTAATTAATAATAGGAAATGAAAATAAAAGGGCTGCAGTTTCTCGATTATTAAGACGTCGACTGTCGAAAAAAAATATAATCAAAAACTTTACTAAGCCAATTTAAGCATAAGTCGTATATGTACTACCTAGTGATGTTCCGGATATCCGTATCCGTATCCGCGGATATCCGAGGGAAAAGAAAAATCCGTATCCGTATCCGTGTCCGTTACTTTTCACGCGGATCTTTTACGGATCTTTTACTGGTGATTAGGTAGAATTAAAATAACTATAAAATTCCATTCAGCGTATTTTTATTTTTTTAAATCAAATATTTGGCACCTTTATATTGCAAACATTTATGGCAGTAAGTTACCATACCAATATAAAATAACTGAAAGAATCTTTATAATGAGATCAAAATCAGCATTAGCAACTTATAACGTCACTTTTATGACAATGAAAAAACTAAAACTTTTTTTTTATACCTAATTATTATGAGATCATTCAAATATAATAGAAAATTATAAAATCACTTTTATAAGTAGTTATGACATAATGAGAAAACCAAAAAATATTTTAATAAAATAAAGATCCGTATCCGTATCCGTATCCGCGGATCTTGACACTAAATATCCGTAATCAGATCCGTATCCGCGGATATACATTTTTAACGATCCGGCACATCACTAATATGTACATGTAAAATTATTGTCTTACAAGTTTACATCATTGAACGTCTTTTAGATAAATAAGGACTTTATAAAGTTATGTTCCAATGCTTGAAAGCATATTAATCGAAAGTACAATTCGCTACAAAACTCCAGCTTAAAATAACTACACATAAAATAACTTCGAGTTGTGACTCATGTATGTTCTGCTCATATTTCAAATTCAGCAAAATTTTAGTACCTTCGAGTGAATGTACTTTCAGAAATATAAAAAAAAAATTAAATGCTTTGGCAACTCCTCAATCTTCATTGAAGTCACGCTAATTGCAAAAGTCATAATGAGCTCAGTCTGAACAAACAATGATCTTGATTCTAACTAAGAACGTGAGTAGTGAAGAACGTTATGTTAGCGCGTATGCACTTGACTGCAACCGGTTCCTTGCACTTGGCCGTTCCAGACTACGTTAGCAAGTATACATTACTTAGGTATATATATAGGTATACTTACATAATATTTACCATGTGTGCAAAGGCAGAACTATATCATACCCACTACAGGCATATTTATATTGGTCTATAATTGTCAATAAAGTAAGACATAAATCACGAGTAACTTGAAAAATCTCTTTAATAATTATGAACGAGCTATTTCCTGCGACTTCGCCTGCCAAGAATTCGTTTATGGCTTACTTACGCAATTTTCCAGAATAAAAAGTAGCCTACGTGCTATTACAGACTCTAATATATCTTTACTTAACTTTACTTCCATGCCAGTCTGGGAGCAAAAAAAACATAGAATGTACTAGTTGCTTCTCTTCCCGCGCAGATGGATCAAGGGAATGGGCGAAAATCATAGAAATCATGTTATATTCGATGCGGCTATGACCCATCACTATTTTGATTCAATTTTTTGCCATCTACAGGTACGCCCTCAATCTTGCTAAACGTGTCCTGTAGGTCTTGCCAACTTAGGCTATGTCTACCCCGTAAGGGATAAAGACGTGATTTGTGTATGTATATACACCCCCTTGCAAAAAAAATCGGGCACCCATGGTTTTTGTATTTTATGTCCGTAAAAGCTTACTTTCTAAGCTTTAATGCCTAAAAATCTGAAAAACCATAGGTGCCCGATTTTTTTGCAAGGGGGTGTATATATCTTTGCGCCAAATTTCATCCCGATTAAACTTCCATACACGCAAATATTCCCATTCGTATTAGCAGGATTAATTTCAACACATTTACACCGATGACTTAATTAAGCTCAGTTCGGTTGGCACCACATTGCCACTCACATAATCTCGCTCATTAGCTACACTGTCGACACAATTCCTACACATAAGTCACTCACCAATAATTACTATTTATTTGTCTTGTCCAAGGCGTGGACTGCAATCTTACCAACACCGTATCACACAATCGCTTTATTACACAACGCCTTTAATGAACCTAATCGTCACACGTCCGATACCCACTTTCGATTCGGACACATTCTGTCATTTAAAAAATAACTATTAAAAGAAAATACATAGGTACACATACACACAAATCACGCCTTTATCCCTTACGGTGTAGACAGAGCCTACAGATACCTACAGGCCACATTTAGCAAGATTGTGGGCGTATAGGAGAAAAATGAAATCAAAATAGTAGTAGTTCCCTCGATGGGCTTTTACCATCTGCGCGGGTAGACAAGCAACTGGTTCATTCTATGTTTTTCTTTGCTCTCAGACCAGAATGGAAGAAAATTAATTGTTACCTAATTTAATATATGAAGTAAAAGCCTTTCGAGGGAATGAGTGAAAATCTTGGGAATCATGTCATAGGCGATGCGGCTAGCGACCCATCGTTATTTTGATTCCCCTTTCCACCTATACGCCCGCAATCATGCTCAATTGCCTTTAGGTCTTGTTACCTTGGCTCTGTCTACCCCGTAAGGGATAAAGACGTGATTTATGTGCGTGACCCCTAAGATTTTCACCCAATCCCTCGATGGCCTTATACCATCTGCGCGGGAAGAGAAACAACTGGTACTTTCTATGTTTTTTCCTTGCTCCCAGACCAGCATGGAAGGACCAAACAAAATCACATTACAAACGGTTCTATAACTAGTCTATACATTACGCAATGTGTCTAACAAACTTAGCATGATACTTCGTTCAGTAAGTGCCAGCTGTAGACATTCTATCTGGTATTTGATCTGCGCCGAACAGCATTGTCCGGCAACGGGGTCGGACAAACGGTGCAATACAGTGCGGCTCAGTGAGTGTGGACTTGGCTAAAGTTCAAATAGAACCGGCCAAGTGCGAGTCGGACTCTTTCACCGATATTATATTATTAGACTACCCTTCTGTCACGTGGTCCATCCCCTCCGGTTACTACGTCAGCGACACCAAGACTCGCTCATAAAAGTGGACGCAAGGCTGCTCCGCCCTTCTTTTGTTTCGCGACACTAGCTACTTCGTTACTCCGTCTCTCTGCATACTCATATTTGTAAATTTGTAAATCCCCTGATTTAATAAATCTATTACTTTTGTTCTCGATATTTGTTTGTTTTATAAAATTCTTAAGGCCGTCGCTAATAATATTATGTTCCAGCTTTTGTCCACAACTTCGTCCGCTCAGAATTAGCAATATTTTGACATGTTTATCGCTAACCCGCGGGATTTATGCAATTTTCCGGGATAAAAAGTAGCCCACGTTTCAATCTATCTATCTATCTACCAGCTATCTTTGTTCCAAATTTGATCTAAATCCGTCCAGTCGTTTCAGCGTGAAGAAGAACAAACATGACTCACTCACATCGGCACAAACTTTCGCATTTATAATATTAGTAGGATAACATGTCGCATATATCGCACAATCTTAACACTCCCCTACACCACACAAAACACGCGTTTCGTTCCCTCTACGGGATCATCCTTAATAAAATATGAAAACTATTCCAATCTTAGCATGTCGAAGCCACAATAGAAAGTCGCCACACTTGAGTCCTAAGTTCCGGTAGTAGCAGTAGGCAGTAGGCAAGTATTAGCCGAACGGCCCGGCCAGTGAATCGCGGGCGGCTACATACCACACTGCAGCGCTCAGGGTTGATACCTCATAATGATCTTAGATAGAAAAACAGATTGTCTGCAAAGTCGGTTTACGAACGATAGTTTAACATAAAGAAACATTCGAACTGCTAGCTCTAGAAGATCGTGCCTCTCTGTCGCTTGTTCCGCACACTTGCTTGCACACTCTGACGTCACGCGGAACTTAACGCAATAACGCTTTTTCGTGAGTGCAGCCGGCGTTCATCGATTTATAGTTATAAGATACGTTATCACGTCAAAAGTTGCTATTCTTAATTATTGTATAACGTTATGAGGGTAAGTTTTATAATGCAATGGAAAAGGATTAGGAAAAAATGTTAAAATAGGTTCCGACTACGTTGGAGGTAGCTGGAAAAAAGGTCACGTTTATCATGATTGTAGAAGTATAGGTGGAAAGGACAACAAAATAGTGATTGCTAGCCGCATCGCCTATAACATGATTCCTACGATTTTCGCCCATTCACTCGATGTGCTTTTACCATTTGTGCGGGAAGAGACGCAACTAGTACATTCTATTTTTCCTTTGCTCCCAGACCAGCATGGAAGTAATTAATACATTTTCATACCTTATGTATTTTAATACGTACCCTATGGGACTCTATACGATAGCTTTTGTGTGCAAGTAATTCGCAGATATATTAAAAAATAACATTCAAGTATTTTTCACAAAAAAATGGAAAAATTCGCAAGTTTGTTCGCCCTGCCGCTGCCGCCGTCACTCGATACCAGCCGCCTAATTAAAACGGTCCAAGAGACCCTTTTATCGGCAGAGATACGGTTACGTCCGAATGACACGCGAACCCCTTTCGGCCGCGCTCGGCATTCATCGGCACTTTCCGGACTTACGATAAATCACTCGTTTGGACCAATGACCTGGAGATGCAAGAGATTTAAGTAGAAGGACAATCAGTAACATTCTCTTAAGCGAACTGATAAAATGTATACAATTTTAATTAATTGTCAGAGCGTAGGTACCAACATCAGTTCGTGAGCTCTTAGAGTGTCATTCGGGTTTGTCTTGCTGTCTCACTCGCTCGGCCAATAAACCTATAAGGGTGAGTGAGGCAAACTAGAATGTCATTTTTGCTTAATGCCTATGTCCCGTCAATCGTGCGAAGGTTAATTTAAGAAAACCCTTTTAGGGATACCTTTGTGTTGTCCTGTATTCATTTTTTTCATGTGTTTTATGTACAATAGCACATACATATACATATATACATTCTATAACAGCTCAGTTCAGGTTTTTGATGTAATTTTTAGTACGGTTTCGACAGCGAGCGAACCTAAACTGAATCGGAATTGAATCGCATTAAGACGTCAAGGCCCCTGGTAAGAATCAAGTTATGGAAAAGTAGGTACTACAAAAAAAGTGACATTAAATGGAGTGCTTAGTTTAATTACTTCAGTAAGTTATAAAAATAAACGAAGAACTAGCGAGTGTTTTATTGCATTTTCATTGAGTGCACCTGTTCGTAATTTAGTTAAGTAGTCATTGCAAGTTTATTTGCGCAGCAAATTTTTATGTAGATAAATCGATAAGATACATTGAGCAAAAAAGCCGTTGAAAATAATTTATGCAAATACTTTATATTGCCGATGTGGCTAGCAACCTATCACTGTTTTGATTCCCCTTTCCATCATACGCCCACAATTATGCTAAACGTGGTCTTTAGGTCTTGTTACCTCAGGCTCTGTCTACCTAGTAAGGGATAAAGACGTGATTTATGTATGTATGTGTGTAATTACTTTGAAATTGTTTTTTTTTTAATTTACAGCAGGCAGCAAGAGTGAAATGGAAACGATGAAAATTTTATCACATTAGTCTCCAAAATATGCATAAATAAAGTACACAGTTTTTTTACCACGGATTTCAAAAAAAGTGTAAAAAATACCCGATCACTTTTTTTATAACTGTCAGATTTTCCAGTCATGAATAAACTTAATATTGGTACAAAAAAATCAACTTTCATTAGAAAAACTTTCTCAAAAAGGCTTGAAAGCAGAGGGTAAGTAAAAACCAGGTAAGAGCACCATCTTTTCTTAATACCTAGGTACTTATTTAATTTATCCTGTACTCATTAGTGAGCTGTTCTTTAGTTAAAGATACTGTAAAAGTTTCTAACCCAGAATAACCTCTTGGAGAAACATTAATTACGTCGCTCTTCATTGCTTTTGAAATTTTAATAAAGTTTTATGATTTCTTCAGAATGCACCCAACGCTGCATTTATGCTATAACGTCGATGAGAATTGGTCACTGTAGTACAGGTACAGTGAGGGAAATGTTTTCACATACCACCGGAAAACCCTGTCACAATAAAATTGACAGGGCGCTGTCACTCAAACTCGAGTGATATGTCACTTTATTGAGATAGGGTTACGGCAAATTTCGGCTCCGTAGAGCGTTGTCTCGCTCCAACTTACGTGACGCCAATTGTCTCTTTCCAAAGACCGAAGTGCAATCTTTTTGTTCGGATACAGTACGGTGATACATGAACACATTTCCTTTATTGTACATGGTGGCCGTGTTTAGATTAGCATAAGAAGGATTAAATATACCAAAAAAAACTGACCGTCCGAAATCAAATCATAACAAATAATACAATGGTCACGGACGAAGCGCTTACCTGCGTAAAGTAAACGCTATATCCCACGAGCGAAATTGCTCTCTCGCTATCTCTATACGCGTAAGAGTGGGATGGGATCAATTTCGCTCATGTGGTGACTTTTTTAACGCTTGCAAGCATTTTTACAAGCATAGAACCAACTATTTTTTAGCTGAGGTAACATGAATCACAGTGGTATTAAAAAAATGTTTAATGTTCAATTTGATACAGCCGTTTTTACTTGATTATTGTATCGTTATCAGAGCTCTACCACAATGCATGCACCAAATTCAAGTCAAAAAGTTGGAAGTGAGTAAAAATTTAGTTACAAGAGTGTTTTATATATTGTCACTAAATTTGTGTTAGTAATAAAGTAGAAATAATGTTGTTTTACAATTATAATTATGCCAAATAAAAGAATATCTGGAATCCAACCGCTAATTATAATAGTTTTTGCAAAACCGGCATTTACAACCTTAGTTTGTATTCTTGTCATAAATCGAAACTTGTGAACATTTATTTCGTCAATCATAAACGATGGTGCGAAAAGAGAAAGAACCACCCAGAAGCGTTGGAATTAACTAACATGAGGAGATAATTTAACTTTGTTGCTTGTGCAAAATTAGTATATCCATAAACAGACGTACCTTGGCGAGAAATTTGTTAGTTTGTCGAAAATTTATGTAAAATACAATACTTGAATTACTGTTAAAATCAAATAAAGGAAACATCACATTGATTAAAACAAACTGTTCTGTAATTTTTTTTTAGTTTGCAGTTAGGTCACAAGTGCCACAACCGGACAAAACCCATAAATTCATAAAAAAATACTCACTTGTTACAACAAAGTGTATGTTTTTGTCTGTATCTGTCAAAAGCGTGTGGCTTTATAAAACTTATAGACAGTTACACGCCCATGATCACGCTAAACGTGGCCTCTAGTTTAGGTCTTGTTACCATACGGTCTATCTACCCTGGAGATAAATACTTGATTTGATGTATGAATAAATCTGTGTTATGCAGTTATAGACAAACATAGGTATCATTACACATAAATGAATAACTCACGTATAAAAAGTCGAGTGATGCTCGACATGTTTGGGAGCGCTCGCCCCGGAATGTGTTCGTTTCGCTGCCGCCGGGACGAGCGCTCCAAGAAGAAGGACTACGAAATAGTCCGAAACATGTCGAGCATCACTCGGCTTTTTATACGTGAGTTATCCGTTTATGTGTAATGATGATTAAGTCTCTCGGTAGTTTCATGTTGAAAGAAACATAGGTATGCTTAGAGACGTTTCATGTATGAGCGGTACAGTGTTTTAATGTTACCAGCAGCTCATTTACAATGACATCACTACGGTAAACTGCGATCTCGACCGGCGGCGCGGGAACCAGTTTGGTTGTCTTTATAGTGCGGACCGCCTGCGCTGCAGCTTGCCTAGGGAAGCCAGGCTGTACAACGAACAATATTCAGTCCACGCGCACCGAATATACTATGATGTGGATATTATTACTTTTTTTTTTTATTATGAATAGGAAGGCAAACGAGCAAGTGGGTCACCTGATGGTAAGTGATCACCACTGTCCATAGACACCTGCAACCCCGGACGGAGGGATTGTAGATGCGTTGCCAACCTAGAGGACTAAGATGAAATGCCTCTTGTGCCCGTAATTTCCCCGGCTGTCTTACTCTCCACACCGAAACACAGCACTGCAAACACTGCTACTTAGCGGCAGGATTAGCGAGTAAGATGGTGGTAGCGATCCGGACGGACCTTGCACAAGGCCCTACCACCCGCCATTACTACTGGGAATAGGCAAGAGGAGATTGAAGACACTTTATTACGATGGTACGAGTATTTTTATTAGGCAGTAATTTAGACAGTACAGTTTTTCCTTGTTACTTAGGTAACGTAGTGTTGCTACAAAAGTGTTCTATATAAAACAACATTGCCATATTATAACATATAAGTTTTATGCAAATAAATGATGATTATGATTATGATTATACGCATTCATCCAGCGCAGGGATTTCAAGGGGACCTAGAGACCTGAAAAGGGGGCGTGGGCCACTAGTAAAGTGAAATAGGGTCCTAATGACCTTACACGTTACCCGCGTGTACGCCCTACGCCCAAGGGACTATGAATCTAAAAAAAATCTAAACGACACTGAAATTTAGAACACAGAAAAATCCGAAAAGTACAGCTATGGCCGGGAGCTTTACTTTTCGGATTTTTCTGTGTTCTAATTTTCATTGCCGTTTAGAAATTTAATTTAATACTTACCATCAGAATGATACCATCAGTTGCTCGTTTGCCTTCTTCGTCGTAAATCCCTATTATTATAAATGCAAAAGTAGCTCTATCTGTTTGTCTGCCTGGTACACGCCTAAACCACTAAACCGATTTCAATGAAATTTAGTACAGAGATAGTTTTAGTCCCGGGGAAGGACGTAGAATAGTTTTTATCCTAGAAAACTGTATAGTTCCCGCGGGATAGCGATAAGCGAGTTCAGCGCAGACGGAGTCACGGACAAGCGCTAATAATACATACATAAATCACGTCTCTATCCCTTACGGGGTAGACAGAGCCAAAGGCAACAAGACCTAAAGGCCACGTTAAGCATGATTGTGAGCGTAAAGGTGGAAAGGGGAATCAAAATAGCGATGGGTTGCTAGGGCATCGCCTATAACTTGGTTTCTATAGTCGTATAAAAAAAAACTAATTAATTCAACGTCGGGTTGTAAGACCCAATGTAATGTCCAGTGGAATCACTAACATCTTGCTTGCCCTAAGTACTGTATTATGGCGTGGAGAGTACGACAGCAGTTCCTGGCATATAAGGTACATCAGTCCTCCAAGTTGGCAACGCATTGTAGAGACGGTATCGTTATGGATGGACCCAAGTATATAAAAAAAAACAAATGAACTTTCTCCGTAATTCTGGACTTTCCCAAGGTTTTCTCAGTCTACAAATGCGTGGACACCCTAACCGGTTCTAGATACAAACTTATACGCATGAATTATTATAATGAACAGCAACAGCCTATTTTATTGGCCCTAGCTTTATGGTGTTCGAGGAGGCTTTTAATTGGAAACGTAATTAAATCGAATTGCAAAAATCGATTGAATGAGACTACGCTAATGCGATATACGACTAATCGATTTTCTAAAGCGGTCGAGAATGGTTGAAAATCATAGGAATCATGTTATAGGCGATGCGGCTAGCAACCCATCACTGTTTCAATTCCACTTTCCACCTATACGCCCACAGTCCTGGTAAACGTGGGTTGTAGATCTGGTTACCTAAGGCTCTTTCTACCCCATAAGGGATAAAAACGTGATTTGTGTATGTATGTATGTAAATTGACTTTCCCTATGGACGCCTTTACATTTTGCTGTATTATAATTACGATCGTCAAGACTCGAGAATGTTGAAGAGAAATGTAGAGTATTTCCAGCTTGTTCCAAGTACATAACCAAGTTACATAACCGGCACTGGTAAAACTAATATACATAGGTACATACATACACAAATCACGACTTTATCCCTTACGGGGTAGACAGAGCCTAAGGTAGCAGGTCCCTACAGGCCACATTTAGCAAGATTGTGGGCGGAAAATAGAATCAAAATAGTGATGGGTTGCTAGCCTCATCGCCTATAACATGATTTCTATTATTTTCGCCCATTCCCTCGATGGGCTTTTATGTTTTTTCTTGGTTCCCATAATTATCAGCATAGAAGACTTATATAGGATGATTATTTTGGATTACCCACCCCTAAGCCGCGAACATGTTTAATTTAGAAATAGCCTTTATTTTACCTTAGAATGTCCTGGTTATGTAAAATAGTTACGTAAGGGGAACAAGCGCTATTTCCATGTATTCCTAAAGGCGAACCCAAGGTAACCCCCTGAATAATATTTTCAAAGTTATCATACCGTCTCTCTCACTCTCAAATTATTGACTATTAGTGGAAGCGGAACGACACGAAACGAACTTCGAAAATAGAAACTGTGGAACCTTGTCACAATTAATGTTTTAGTGAAATTATATTGAATTGGCATGGAAAATCTTGTGACCTTTTCCGTGAGAGCGTTCCACGATGGGTCAGGAATCAAATGATTCGACTATACCTACCATTAGGTAATTATTTATATCATACACCTCATGGTTGTCAGATTATAGTTATGATTTCATAACCAACTGATTGGATTTAACTATATATCCATATTTAAAAACAATTCAATATTGTTATATTTTAATTCAAATAAGACCACATTATTTTATAAGCGTTTTAACCAAAACATTACTTAAATTTCCTGCAACTCTTTATTTTAATCTTATGTGGTATCTCTCTATCTAACCGATGGTGTTTTGTACTCTGTCTCTTTCTACAAACAATGCCACATTACCATAAAAGGAATATGCTACGATAGGGAATCGCCGTCAAGTGTAGCTTGACATATCGATAAAATACAACATTGTCGAACAAGAACTGAACATTTTAAACAAATGAACTTAATTGCGTAATATATTGGGTTTTAATAAAAATTATGGTTGGCCAATTTCATACAACCATCGATTGATAAAAAATATGGTCTTATTAGACCATGGATGTACGAGAGTAACTCACCCTTTAGTCGCTCAGTACCTAAAACGCAGTCTGACTTAATCGCATTATGCCTAGACTTAACAAGAGATCGGCATATTGATATTTAGACCCATTGCGGATTAGTTCATGAGCGAAGTAGGCGAATTGAAATTAAGGTTCACTGCGTGTTAGTTCAAGGGAGAGGTAGGTTGATTAAGCTTTATTCATGAGCGAAGTAGGCGAATTGCGAGCTTATTTGGAATATTCCATTCCATAGATGCATTCCATTTTTGTGTACTAAAAAACATTATCTTCTTGAACTCCGTCGACACTGTTTTTGTACAATATTTCTATTGACGGAGCTCCGCTAACGCGGAGCTCCTATTTCTGCTTGCTTTTGGCCCTTCAGGCCGATGAAAACTTGACATAATCTAAACCTACCTATGTTTCCTTTGTCTAGACCTATTGTGACACAGTCGTATCGCTAAATGAGCAATACGAGGATTAGACCTATTGCGACATAGTCATATCGCTAAATGGGCAATATGAGGATTAGACCTATTGCGACATAGACAAAAACGTACTTAGTCGAACGCTTATATTAAATGACATTTTGGCATAACGCGAAATGGGCAGACTTCATGGGTACTCAGCGACTAAAGGTAAAGTACACAATATAAATCTACTTTATGTTTTATGGTTTATTTTATGGTTTGTGGCTCCTTGTACGTAATACACTAATTTCAGGTTAATTGAAACAGTGTAATATGACATGTGTGATGACAAAAATATTAACATTTCACTAATCACCTCATGTCTAAATTTATAAATCGTAATTCACAAAAAACTTTTATTAACAAACGATCATGGTACCTACCTAATTTAAAAAGAACTGAAAAATAAAAATCGAATTTTCAAATCAAATGTATCGACAAAACTATCGATAAATGACGCACTATCGATAATCTCTAGCCGAGCTACTGCCACAAAAAATACTCGTATTTTATCGAGCGCGGGTCAGCCTAAAAAAACAAACGGGACGGTAAGTCACTCGGCGGAGGAAAGTCATAGTTTTTTTGTCACAGCCGACGGCTCGACGGTCAACGCATTGTGAATGCTGAGGCCGCAGGCACTCAAACTTTTAAAGACGGAAATAAAATAAAAATAAATAAATACATACATACATACACACATACAGACATAAATCACGTTTTTACCCCTTACGGGGTAGACAGAGCGTAAGTTAACAAAACCTAAAGGCCACGTTTAGCATGATTGTAGGCGTGTAGGTGGAAAGGGGAATCAAAATAGTGATGGGTTGCTGCCGCATCGCCTAAAAAATGTTTTCTAAGATTGCCGCCCATTTCCTCGATGGGCTTTTACTATCTGCGCGGCAAGAGAAGCATCTGGTACATTCTATGTTTTTTCTTTACTCTCAGACCAGCATGGAAGAGGAATAAATAAATATTGTGAGACAATTTACAAAGTAGTCTCTGCGTACCCCTATGGGAAAGAGGCGTGACGGTTTGTATGTAATTTACACTAATAGGACTACTCCTATTAGTGTAAATTACATCTACATACTCCTAAACTAAGCTCATACTACTTAATACATACTATTTATAAATTATCTATACTAATATTATAAATAGGTAAAGTTAAGTAGCAGTGCTTGCACTGCTGTGTTCCGGTGTGGAGAGTAAGACAGCAGGGGAAATTACGGGCACAAGAGGCATTTCATCTTAATCCTCTAGGTTGGCAACGCACCTGCGATCCCCCCGGGGTTGCGGGTGTCTATGGGCAGTGGTAGTCACTTACTATCAGGTGACCCACTTGCTCGTTTGCCTTCCTATTCATATAAAAAAAATGTATGTATCTTAAAATTAGATTACATACAAAGGTTTACTAATGTTGAGAACCACTGCCTTGAGGTATGGAGGGCGCATACTTAAACGTTTTGAAACCCTATACAGATAGATAAAACCGAAATTACTAGCGTTTTGATCTTGAATTATTATTATGCTTTATGGCAGTGTGTTAATAATTCCCTCCTAATTTTGGGATTACAATTTTAAAATTCACAGTAGACAAAAATGTTTTTTTTTTGTTAATTTAAGTTGCTTTATTTTTACATGCGTTTTTTTTTAATCAGTACCTACTAAAATGATTGGCGTATGTATTTTATCTTTATTTGTCTAACTGATCAGTGCGTCTTTAAGGGACAGTAGAAACGAAATCAAAACCTTTAGGTATGTTAGGATGTAAGGTGCTAGGTCCAAAACAAAGTTGTTATAGGAGAGCTGTAATAATGGACAGCGGTTGGAAGGAGTACTAACATAAAATTTATCGAAAATATTTCATCATTATTCTCAAGTAAGTTTAAATGAACAGCGCCGTACAGACTCTTTGAACATCTCGACACGTAATTTTTAAATCTTTCGATGAATTCTGAAATACTTTTACAGTGATTTTCAAATAAATTTGCCCAAACACTGCTCAAAGTGTACCCCTATAATCTAAGAAACACTGTGTATAGAAATAAACTTAAGATACAGACTGGCGAGTACAAACAACATCAAGTGGCATGAGAAAATACCTACAAAGTTGTGACAATTATCAATGTCTTATATTTTTGCTACTTGTACCTACTTACTATTCTTAGACGAGCGGCGACTAAAAAGTTTTGAAATATATATTTTGACTAAAAACATTAGCAGTCTGCAGTTTAGAAGATTCAACAGAATAGACCAAATAGAAGACACAACCAATAAAGTAGACTAATATTATTTATGGGGACATTATTTTTGTTTCGACATTCGACACTACCGACGAGACATAAATGACATTAGAAAAAACTTTTATCATAAAGGTTCACATCGTTCAAAAGAGTTTATACCTCGACAAAATAGACTCGAAACGTCGAGATTCTATTAACATTATATCCTCCTTACGGAGTTCTGTTACCTCAGACTGTATTTGCCGTACTAACAAAAGAACTTACTTCATAAAAAATATTTTAAAAAATCCAAAAAAGGCTACGTCTTATGACATCATCGCGTCGGGCGTCATCACGTCCTCGTAATTCCTGCAATCATCCAAATTGCCGCAAAACAATACAAATAGCGGCGCCGCAACACGTCTCTTGAATATTGACTGAAGTTTAAAGGCAAGATTGTACGGAATATTAAAAGAACTTCAAGTTCAAAGTGTAGATTTAATGCTACAATAAAGGACCATAGTTCACATTTTTAAAAGCATATATTTATTTTATTAGTGTCTAATTCAATCTCCAGATTTGTGAACCCGCCTGTTTAACGCTTCAAAAATAAAAATAAATAATAGAATAAGAAATTAATAAAAAATAAAATAAGGCCGCCAAGGGTTTTTTTACGAGTGTTTTTTGAAAATACTAGCACTATCGGAAAAAGAATCAATGCCAAGAAAAATGCGCCGCAAGAAACTTGGCAGTATTTAAATAGTACCTACTTTACCACTTATACTAATCCTTACTAGTCCTTACTAGTCCTTACTAATCCTTACTAATATTATAAATGCGAAAGTAACTCTGTCTGTCTGTCTGTCTGTCTGTCTGTTACCTTTTCACGCTTAAACCGCTGGGCCGATTTAGTTGAAATTTGGTATACAGATAGTTTGAGTCCCGGGAAAGGACATAGAATAGTTTTTATCCCGGAAAATTGCATAGTTCCCGCGGAATAGCACAGCCCAAACCACTGGATTTTTTCAAATTTAAGGCGGAACAAAGTTCGCCGGGTCAGCTAGTATTTAAATATAACTTTCCTCCTCGACTCGGCAAAATCCATCAGATCAGATCATCACTCTTTATACTCGTACTTTATAACCAATACCTGTTTTCATTTCAAATAATCCTCCTCATATTTACTTGAAACGCTTCAATCTCTAGTCACTACAGTCGACGAACCTGTCAGCAAAAAAAAAAATGTCAGTCATCTCACCCCTGTCTCCCCACGATATCAATCACATCGCATCCCTAGCCCAGCCATCTTGATTTTGATTACAGGGCGCAGGCGCGACCCGCCTAGCGGCACGCCCTCACCCCATGGGGTGAGGGGTCGAAGGGTAAGACAGGTTGGTGATAAGATGAGATTTTGTGAAGCTGAATTAGACATCCAAGCACACTAAAGTTGATGAACAGGCTAACAACATTTAGAGAAGTAGAAGTTGTTAAAGGTAGAGGCTACGAATAGATGAATGTATGTTGTTTAATTTTTCGTTTTGCATGATCTCTTTTCCTGAAAGCGTATAAGTAACATTTTCGTAATAAAATTTCTATGCAGATGTGCAGATATAAGATGACCATCTATCAAAGAAGTAGGTAACTGGTGATTTTAAACTTGACTTAGCCAATAAAACACTTTATTCAAGTGCTATGTATCAGTCGTATGCCAATCTCGGAAACTGGTAAACAGACAGTGGTAAGTTAAGTATGCTTCTTATAAGAAAACACCCCGATCTACTAACTACTTAAGTTGAAGTTGCTGCGCCAAGTGACTTAATTCAAAATCAATGTTTCTGCTCACAATTTAATGAGTATCGCAATCAGGGGCGTGCAGTGGGTTCTGACAGAGGATAGGCATATTGACAACAAAATCCGTATTGGTACGAAGCGTGTCGGGCACATTTACGTATGCTTACAAGCACTGCTTATATGCCTGTAAGGGATGAACGCGTCTGATCGCAATAATCAGGAACTGTATTTTACAAAGTAATATAATTTACTTTATTTGAAAAAAATTAAGTTCCAAAGATTCGAGTCTTTTTTTACCGAATTAAACTATATTCTCTCGTCCCTGGTAAGCAGTAGATGTTCCACGGGAGTTTGTAATTGTGTAGTACAGACACATCATTCAAACATATGACGCTTAGCGACAAAAAATCGCATAGTAACAAAGGTCACGTGATATCTAGTAACAGGTAAAAAAATTCGAAGACTATCCTATCTGCTATGGGTGGTGTAAGGGTATAGCACGCGTCACGGAATGACGAGGATCTGGCTTCGATTCCCGGCCATAGCTTTACTTTTCGGATTTTTCTGTGTTCTAATTTTCACTGACATTAAGAAATTTTATTATATTCTGGATCTCTAATTCATCTGCTTTTATGTACGTTACTATTACCAATAACTTTAACAATAAGTTGTAGTTCAGTTTGGTTTCTTTTTTGAAAGATTCATTCTCGAGGTAATTTCATAGAAATCGCTCCAGAAATCATAACTAATTTTAGGTAAGTAGTTGATGTTCCGTTTTCAGTAACTAAAAAATTATCACGTTAGTTCTATTCACATTCCAATAACAAAAACACCAGAACAAAATACTGTATCTACCGTACAAAATCAACGTCCTTCCACGCCCCAACAAAAGTACTATACACCATACACTCGGGGACAAATTACGAGCGTATCGATTCCCTACGTAATATAGCCTACAGTGACTATGCAAACACATTGATCCACTCTTGTTTGCGGACACGGGCTGGGCTGTAATGAATCTGATTAAGTAGCTTTCGCCGAATTACTGCGGTGGTGATAGGATGGGCGTGCAAAATGCTGTATGTGTCAGTGTTAGGATGGCATTAACATGTTAGTTGATTCGCAGTAATTGTAATTGGTGTATATGCAATTGCATAATTATGCACTAGGTGTCGGTGATCAAACAAGTATAGATTTTCTCGTAGATTTTAATATTTTTAGAGCTACCTTATTGATCAGTTGGAATATGAAAGGATTATGAAAGTAGATAGCTAAGTACAAGTAGCTACATACAATTTTAGTTTTAAACTATTGGAACATGACCATAAACCATTCGAATTGAATGTCATATTGTGTCTCTTGTTTTTTCTCTTGTCACCGATCTTCCTTAAGTTATTACACTAGTTTATTATACTACTATACTATACTTAATACTTTTTTGATAATTTGCGAATGTTGTAAACTGTATACAAATACACGTTCTTTCGTGGTTGAATATCTTATCAAGCGTCTTTATATTATGGATTATTTTAATTAAGTATTTTTTAACTGCTTTCGTCAGCTTAATCACTTATTATTATGTCAAATTTGAGTTCCTACACCACTACGTCGTTGTCAAAAAAGTATTCAATTTATAAATAACAAATTTATAATAATTATTCGTTGTTATTGTAATTTCTGAAATTTGTAACTAATTGTCTTTGTAAAAACTTGTCTGTTTTGATCTTAGTCATCAAGGCGTCCTAATTCCATATCCTAATAAAGTAATTTGCAGCCATCGCACATAGTCCGCTTAGATTCCCATTCAGTCTGTGTAACGACCCCCGGCCGCCTCCGGGGAGGGCAAACACATAAACGTAATTGGCAAATTGGGCCAATATTGTGGCCGCCAGTGTAATTTATTTGACGCCTGATAAAATTGCCATCATAATTTACGTTGCTCTGAAAATTATAGTGGCACGTTGATGTACTCACTAAATTCATAATGACACTTGGTGTCATTTTGACTGATCATTAGTTTTTAAATTCAGTGATCATACCTTGGGCAATGGACATTTTTTCTAGACGAAAAGACGCTGGCTACAGTAAGTACCAGCTTAGCTCAGCTTCATTTATAGCGTTTGCCACGAGAGCGACAAAGATGCATGACCGAAACATGAAAACGAAATGTATGTAGCAGGATTGGGCTGTGCTTGCTTAGGCCAATTTTTCCATAGTTTAGTTAGAAATTTAAAATACCTGAAGGTAAATTGTCGTCTGTTTTTTTGGAATGTCTGAAACAAGCAAAAGAAATTTCAACAGATAGATAAGATAAGATAAGATAAGATAATTTATTTTGCAAATTGGCCGCTAAGGGCTCTTTTACATGTCTTTTGAAACTACCAGCACATTCGGAAAGACCATCATTGCCAAGAAGAATGCGCCGCAAGAAACTTGGCAGAAAGTCATTTTTTCAAATAAAAATACAGTAACTAAGAATACTTAAATTCTACTTACATTAAATACATTTATATAAGGGATGTATAAGGTCCCCGAGCCTTAAATTATATTAATCTATAAATAGTAGAGATGTATAAAGTCTCTACTGGTCAAAAAAAAATAAAAAACAAAAAAAAAAAAAATAATAGTAAGTTCAGTGGAGGTGTAAAACGCCTCCACTGACATAGAACGGAACGGAAGAAAAAGTTTTTGTTCGGTTGATACTAGCGACATCTAGCCTTTACTTAATGAACTGCAATGATCCGTCTTGCGGATCAATCGTTATCATACCAAGTAGTGAGCTCAAATATTCATAGGTGGCGCTAACGTCAATTGCATTAAGCATTGTCATTTTCACCACGACTAAATAGAGAAGAACAATTAACGTATACATAAATTTTATTTCATTGTATTTTCCAAAATAACGTTATTTATGTATCTGTAAAGTACCCATTTGTAATTATTTTACTTACTAGCACCATCTATCCAAGTAAACTGGAACTAATGCGAGCCTTACCAACTCGAGTTCCAAGCATCTTTTTAAACGGTCGATGCTTTAATAATCGTACTCAGAGTAATCAGAAGATGGCGCTAAATTAAACAATACTGCAATAATTAATAATTGAAAGTAAGAATTGTTTATTCTGTCGCAGTATAAATAAAGGTGAATTTAAAATACATCTAGGTACTCGGATACTGACTTTCAATCTGCCGTGCATTTAGCGGGCAAATTGTCAATTTCGTACCGCCAACTAGACTCGAAAGATTTGCATGCAGAAGCGCCACTTCAAAGGTAACCGTTTATAGCTGCTTTTCTTTCAAACGAGAAGCTGCTCAACCGATATTCAACCTTCTCTATAAGCCCTGAAATCGGGAGTGCCTTGAAATTTTATCGTACAGCTTTATACTGAACGCGATCGGTGTTATGCGATATTGAGAATTGTTCGCTTCAAGTTAGAGTATGAATTGTGTTGTTTTTGCGTCGTTCCTGCTGAAACCGGAGTCGACAATCCGTTTACCAAAGCGGGGCTATAGTGGGGTGGTTTAACACAATTTTGTACCGGTGAATGAGTTTTGGTAGCTGCCAGCTATCTTTTGTTTCCAACTTGAAAATGGAACGTTTTGTACATAATGTTCGGTACCTACTTCTCTATTTTTGAAATTGGAAAGACTCGTAACCTACCCATGTAAGCTGGATTTTTTATGCTAGACAAGAATGTGTATTTTTTTTGTACAGTAGTAAAATTTCATACCTCTGTTAAATTTTTGAGATAAACTACTTAATATTATTATTAGTATTTAGTTAGTATGGACAGTCAACTTTAAAGTAGATATACAGTTAAAGACCTCAAAAATATTAAAAAGAAACATTTTGAGCTCTACAATTGCTTACCTAATTTTGTTGCCGACTCTACCTAGTAGCCGTGTGAGCCAGTTACCATAATAAATTTTCGCGTTTAGCAAATTCTTTGTCTCTTTCTCTCTGTTAAGCTGTAATTTTACGACTTTTTACGGCTAACAGCAAATAGGCCAAATGTTTTAACAAAAAAAAAGCATTTCTTATTTTTAGGCACATATTAATTTGTTCCCTTCGTTCATCACTGAGTCAACGTGAATTAACATTTATTAATTTACATTGTTAATAAGACTTCTGAAGAAGTAAATTATCATAATGAGGTATTGGTGGCGATCAAATTATGCTATACCTATTTGATTAATTTGACTACCTAAGTGCGCCTAAGCAGAGAACACCAATTTGACAATATTTTATTACCTGTTAAATCGCATAATGAGTAATCGCATAACTAGTATTTAATTAGTTAGTAATTTCAATTAATATAATTTATTAATCCAGAACGAGAATAGGATTTCTAAAACAATTATGAATCATAGAAATTATATAAGTTAGGTAATTTAAGTGTTTTTGTGTAGACATTGGAATGTTAACGATTGTTTGTATTCGTTATATAATTCAGGTATATTATTGTGTACTTATGTAACCTTTTAATTAAGATTTGTGCGGAAATATACGGACAGACAGACAATCAGGACGAAACTATAAGCCTATAAGGGATCCGGTTTTGCTATTTTGACTACTGAATTTTAATTAAAAATACGAAACTCAAGAGCACAAACATCTGAAAGTAGACATTTTTTGTTTAATTTTTATGTAACTAGCTGTTACTCGCGGCTTCACCCCGTCCCAGTTTAATAGCTTGACTTAGCGTCACTCAACGCCTGAAATTTGCGCGCGCATAATAAAAACGTTCGCCAACTAACTTTAAAATGGTAAGTACGCTCAGATTCTGAATGGTCATTATTAAAAAGAAAAATATATTGAAAAGCTTAAAAATATTTCTCAAAGATCTAACCAGTTAATAATAATAACCCATTTCACATAGTTCGTCTTTAATTTTCGCAATATGGCGACTGATACTTTTAAACATTTTTCGCGTGTTGAAGCCCCATTTTTAATATTTAAATATGCATAGAACGAGCAATATTTACATTCTATCTCACGGTAGAGATTGATCTCGAGGCTATCCAGAATCGGGCCCTGGGCGTGACGTCACAGCGGGTGAGACGGCGATAGAGATAAGGATAACACTAATTTGTAGTTCGCACATCTGTTGGCGTCAGTTCTAGGAACGATCGTATTGATAGAGTTAAAAAAATATATGTTTTCGTATCATTCCGACTACGGCCAAGGTTTTGGCCTTTGCTTTATTTAATGGTATGTGACAAGGTCAAAAGTGTACAACCTATACCTATGGTCCGCAACTATTACTGGCTTGAATACAACAGAGATGAATTTCGGGAGTCTTCGAAAGTTGAAATTCGAAGTTCGTATAACATCGTCCTGCTCACTCTAATATTAAACACTATTAGTTTGAGAGTTGTTTTATGATAGTTGTAATTGTAATCAAAATATTTTAAAGAGGTATGCTTAACAAACTTTCGCTTCACTCGACGCAATTACCTACCTAGGCATCGTCTAATTCGCGATGTGTACAATATATAGTTAAATGTGCAACATTATATAAGAGAATAACTTCTGGTAGCAACATGTAAAAAATAGTGTCGCACCTATTAAACTCAGCTCGGTGCTACTCTACTTCAATCTGCATTTAAAAAAGAATTGTCGGTCGATTTCCTCGTCCTTTCCTTTTAAATTTAAATTCCGACCTTTACTTGTTTATTTTTATTTTTTTTATTGACCTTAATCCTCTTATTTCCAGCCAGTATTGTATACTTACGTAAATGGCCCCGTTTGCTATAAGGAAGACACGTTGAATGGCACATCTCTGATCCAGTTTATATTTCGCTTAAATAAATATTTGATATCGAAGTTAGGTAATTCAGTTTTATCTGCTCAAGTAGTCGATGTCGAAATTTGAATCGACGGAATAAGTAAACATTCCCTATCACTTTCCCACAGTACACGCTACTTCAGCCCAATGAAGATAGGTATGGCAATACTATGATTTCAAAAATTAGCCCAGTGCAAGCCGGGATTAGTACATATGAAGAGTTCCGTACAGATGGAGTATATTAACGCTTCTCGTATGGTCGCCCCTTTTAAATTTCTTTTTTCTCATTTTGAAACTTTAGTGTGTAAGAGGTTATCAGTAATAAAAACTCGCGAAGTCTTAGTAATACAGTAACAGAACTTACTCTATTCTTACTCTATCTTACTCTATCTTACCTATGAAAGTCTAAAAACATCTTATGACGGAACCTTACTAATTAATTTAGCGGTCAGATTAGCACGTGAGATTATGGTAGCAATTGATTCATTCAAATCTTACTCGAGATACTTACCTACTATGACTATGATAAAAATACGCTACAAGGGTTTATGACCTTCTGATTTAAGAAGCAATTGTAGCAGGTGATAGAAAAGTCACCGTCTGAACATCTCTGTTAAATTTTTTAGATTGTATCTTTGTAATTTTCATTGATCAACAACGGGTATACAAGTTGCACTACATTGCTTCTATAGGACTTGGAATCAAAAACAGACATCCAAGTTCAAATTTACAAACACAATATTAGTGAAAAAAAAATTTTTTTTTTTTTATATGAATAGGAAGGCAAACGAGCAAGTGGGTCACCTGATGGTAAGTGATCACCACTGCCCATAGACACCCGCAACCCCGGAAGGATTGCAGATGCGTTGCCAACATAGAGGATTAAGATGAAATGCCTCTTGTGCCCGTAATTTCCCCGGCTGTCTTACTCTCCACACCGGAACACAGCAGTGCAGGTACTGCTACTTAGCGGCAGGATTAGCGAGTAAGATGGTGGTAGCAATCCGGACGGACCTTGCACAAGGCCCTACCACCCGCGAAATGATGCGATAAAATTGACACCGAAAGATAAATAAAGGTATCTTTCCTTTCAGTAGGACAAACAGGCGCCAGTCGATTTTCGCACGATAAAATGGCAAATAGAGATGGATGATTGCTTTACATAAACGTGTCAGATAATCTTGAATAAACAGATTAAAACATCGTGAGAATTTTTTCACCGTATTTTATTTAGTTTCAAAACACCTAGCTTTCTCACAAAAGACTTAACACGGGAGTTGCTTTTAAAATTTTGTATTACATTTTATCTGACATTTTTCTAGTAGAGAGAAACTCTTTCCAGAAATTCTTTAAATGTATACCACACGTAAATAATTTGTAGTGCAAGTTTTTAGCACAAATTACATCTCGAAATCCTTAAATTAGTGCTAGTACTTAAATTAGCAGCGCCACTAGAGAGAAGTTTCTTACCCATTTAGTCCAATGATTCAATGACAGTCTATTAATAAGGGAGAAGTGGCAATTGCATAATTACCTCATCATCACTGACAATTGAGATTTGAAGAACTCTTTTTTCTTAAGTACGTAGTCAAGTTCAAGTCACTTTAACGACTCTACCGTACCTACCAATATCTTTATCTATTTTTGGAAGGCAATCGACAGCAAAATAAGTAAGTAATAAAAACATGACATCATGAAATCAGACGATAGGTTTGACACATTTTCTGACTTTATGATACACTTAATACTGGGTAGACGTTGAGGAAAATTGCAATTCAAATGTCAACAGTATTTTTATTTTTTCTATGGGTTCAGTACAGATTTCTAGTAGGTACCTACTTGAAGAAATGTTTAGTGTCTGGATGTTTTATGAAGCAGTTTAGTTGTCAGGCTTCTTCCACTGTTGACAGAAACAGGGTAACTTCTTTTAAGGATCTTATATTTATCTACTTTTACGACGTATAACACGCAATTAATAGAGATATTTGTGGTCCTCCATTGCCTACTATAATTAGACTGTCTAAGACCCGTACCATTGGTACTGAGCATTACTGTTGCTGAGTATTGCCATTGAGCAAATCACAGATTTTATAAATGAAAATTAATGGAACCCAAAAACATTTCGTCACCAGTGGAAGTCAGCAAGTCTACGATAAAAGGCAATCGAACACCGACAAAAACAATCACTGATTGCTGTTATCACTGAATCACTACAGGTAGTTCCTGCCCACGTTAGGTCATAGTAAAATCCGAAACGTGACAGGCCTCACAATGTCAAAAAGACATTATTAATAGTGTCAATTTAGCTATATTTTGGGAAATGATCGACTTTAAGTTCCCATACATACATGAATCACGTCTTTATCCCTTACGGGGTAGATAGTAAGGTAACAAGACCTAAAGGCCACGTTTAGCATGGTTGTGGGCGTATACGTGGAAAGGAGAATCAAAATAGTGATGGGTTGGGTGGCCAGCCGCATTGCCTATAAAATGATTCCTAAGATTTTCGCTCACTCGAGTTTCCCTTGATGGACTTTTACCATCTGCGCGGGAAGAGAAGCAACTCGTACATTCTATGTTTTTCCTTTGCTCCCAGACCAGCATGGATGAGTTTCCTTTCCCGCTTGTAAAATATTCAATTACACGCAAGACGCAAGTCAGAAACATAATATTACAGTACCTAGCAACATAATATTGTAGCATGGTCTAAGAATGATGAACAGCGTTCAGAAAATTAAATAAATTGAGTCTGTTAATTAAGGTTTTGACTTTCTTCTCTGTTATTTACTAAAAATAGGTATCAGTAAAAAAGTTCTATTGTAAATTGAATGTTTCTGTGAAGAATATCTGCTGGTGGATCCTTTTGATTATACGCGGAAAGTTTATCAGAAGGAGAATCAGCAATTCAACACGCGAAGCATTACATATTTCCTTACTAAGTCGTTCTATCTTTTATCAAACAGCACATCTCAACAGCCGTTCGATATCAGCATATTTCAAGAACTATATTAATTACGTATAATATATGATCATCGTGTGATAAATACTTTTCTCGAAAACATCAATGATACAGTTATTAAAATAGATGATTGCGTGGCGTATCGTTATAAAAAATAATTGCTAATGATTACGACACCTTGATGACGATTGCGTTGAATCGATTAACGTTTTGTATGCGCTACCGTTTTTTACGTGTTACTTATTTATGTAAAATAAGGTGGCAAACAAACAAGTCACCCAATGTACATCCACAAAACCACCCATTAGTTGGCATAACAAGAATCTCACTTAATTATGGTGCATTTGTTCTACATAATATATTTTCTTCTTCTTTTTTTAATATGGCCCCATCGATCGATGCGATGATTTCGCCAATGTCAAAGTAGTAAATACAATATTCGAAAACCTTGTGACAAAAATGTCGGCAACGCTGTACGGTACCAAGCACTGCTCTTCCCCCGGAAGATCCAAAAACGAACCGCAGCTCTTGATCACACGCGGAGGTAACCCGACTCGCACCCCTGTTCTACATAGGTATAATATTGATTTTTGTGTTATCCAAGACATACCACTGGTTCTTTTAGTGGGTGGTGAATGTTACCTAATACCCCACAGAATTCCATGAGATCAGGAAGGGATCTTTCATGCGTGCCGGCGTGTCAAGCCACTTGACTGATAATAATATTTCTGATAACGCGGTTCCCATGGATCGAGGCGGTAGCAGCGAAGCGCTTAATACCTATCTGAAGCTATGATAAGGAGTTGACGTCTTTTTAGAAGGTACTCGTGCTAAAAATACTTTTGAATGGGATTGGCGTGATCAGTGGAATTTGCGCTTCGACGGAAATGTTAAGTGTGTTTTTAAAACGGTATCATCAAGTGGTTTCAAAGCATATCTGCATACAGAATTATTTGATATGTAGGTCTAATAGTACATTACCCTCTGAGGGCGGTAAAATATAGAATGTCTCAGATCGCAGGAAGTTGTCGCACGAGCCAAATGCGAGGGCGATAGACATGCAACCTGAGGCTTTATTTATCACCGCTCGAGGTGTGTACGCAATATTACGTCTTTTCCTAGCCAGGAAGTGAAAATTTGCGTTCACGTAGCGGGCGGTAAAATGCTACTTACGGCCCGGGCAACGTAAAATATTTTACCAAAATAAAACGGAACCAATAAAGGCTACAGTTTCAAGGGTACCAGTCGCGTGGCTCATACCCGTTATTGCCTTTACTGTCCGACTGTCGTTTTAACAGTATACAAATACACAATAAACACAATTTGGAGACAATGGCATTATGACAACTTTTTCTGCCGTTATTTTAGAGACCGGCAAAAGGTTCTGAAGGAGCCAAATACAGGCTGTCCTTGGAATTAGTATCTCTATCTATAAGAATTAATATACTTAGCATACTTATTTAGCCAGCATAGCCTTTTAGGATTCGAAATTAAGATGATAATAATACACTGTTGTTGAATTGGCGAGTGGGTTTTCTTAGCTCGTTTAGAGTTAGACTACCAAGATTCAAGAGTTAAAAAACGTTACGCAACGTAAAGCAAAATTACAAATTCGAGACTTGTTCTGAGATGTGATTTTTTCTTTTTTTTTCGTCTAGCGGCCATGGCACGCAGCCTCCACGCGACAAAGCCATAAAGCAATTAACTTGAAATAATAAATAATAGGAATTCTCTACGGATCATAACACCGGGACAATATTTTCGGAAGGTCGCAGCAGTAATGGGCATTTTCAAAAAGCATTTTTGGAACCTGTTTATGATGACGTATTTTTTTCATCCAAAAGTAGGTAAGTGTGTACCTAGAGTTTGTAGTGTCACAGAGATGTTCATTTTCAGATTTAGTTGGAGCCAATGACAAAAAAAACAGTAAAAAAGAACTTTTAATAATCACTACGTCAAGAAATATATCTACATTTGTACATTATTAGGTATGTGCATAATGCTAAAAGAAAGAGATTGCTTAAAAGGTGGAATATTGGTTCCAGAAGACACTGGTTACCTATTGAATTTCGTTACGTTACGTGGTTAGGTCTGATGAATTTAAAAACAAATGACAGACGGACGACGAAGAGATCTGAAAAGGGTTCAGTTTTTCTTTTTGCGATTAGGAAACTCTAAAAATAAACCATTTTTAGGCACGTGAATTAGGTATTTTGAAACAATTTTTAGAATTTGCGCTATAATTTTTAAAACAGCATAGGTCATAAAAACCGCGAAGTTACAAAACTAAAACTTTTGTACTAACCTGTAGGTACCTACTTACTTACAGCCACATTACATACCTACACAATTTTTAAAAGTGACATTATTTATTTTGACAATGCACCTGTAATGTATTGTGCGTTAACAAAGCAGAGCCAATTAGTATTGGGCAAAAATAGCAAACAATTCATTATTATGTCGGTTATTGGTTCTCAGTAAAAAGTTTTTGTAGGTTTGGTTTTTTAAGATTTAGATGCGTGCCGCATTAATTATTATTCCAGAATATTTTTAGCACATTACACAAAAGCAGGTTACCCAGTTACCTCACTAGTTAAACGTAATTTACAATTTTGGTTTGTATAGCACTGCATACATAATATTTAATTTGCACAGTTCGTAAAGCAACCAAATTAAAAAAATGCATTCTTAAGATTTCTTCAGTTTTTCGCCTTATTTTTATATATGTTAGATTCGCCCTTGTTCCAGTCTTATTTTTCATTCTTCATTTTGCAAAATTTTGTATCATGCACATAGAAAGTCCTAACAATAACAAAAATAATATAAAACAACTTGGTGCTGCCATTTCGAAGTAAAAGTTCATCCATTTATGAACGTATCTAACTAAAGTTTAAAATGTAATGTGTCAAGAAAAATGTTTTTTATTAAAAAAAAAATCTTGAACAACTTCTATGAGAACTGTTTCACGTAGTCACACTCAATTGTCACTTAACTTTTTATCCTTAAATGCCTCAGATCCCGAGTTTTCCTTCTTGAGGTCGTCAAATTACCAACAGTCTCGGCTTCAACCAGCAGGGTGCAACAAATAAACAAGAAACCCCGGTAAAGTTAACACGCGTTAAATGCACGAAATCACTATTTGTATAATTCGGACAAACAGACAGACGGTCCGACATTAACGTCCACATTAACGCGAACAATGTCAACAATGGGACACAATGAGCCGCTCGTGTCCAACTCTTTGTTTACGACGGAAAACCATTAAAAATTATTAGACGGCATGAGTTTTTGGTCTGTACGGAGAATTCAGAGATTGGGCGTGCGAGTTGCAATTCGACGAGCCTTGGACAGGTGACGTTTTTCGGTTTTAAAGACTTAAAAAAAGAGAGAAGTTGAGAGAAGTTTAACCCTTGGTCCGTGGGGTCCTAGCGCTATTAGCATCTTCAAAGACATTTCGAAGAGGCTAATAGACGCTACGGGTGACCGCAGAGCTGGCAGCTTCCTTTGACAACGTATTAGTATCGCTGTCCAAAGGGGGAATGCTACCAGCGTCTGTGGAACTATGCCACGGGGGCCCCTCCTTTTTTAATTATTTTATTTTAAGATTAGTTTTAGTTTAGTTTTTAATTTAATAGTTTAATTTTTTTAAATTCCATTTTGTATCCTATTAATACTTAAAAAAAACCGTATCCTATTTGAAATCTGTTAAAAAGGAGATTATCATTTCCACTGAATTTTTTTTTAATTAAATGTTTATTAGCTCCGAACTCAGGCATTAATGTAGATAGAAAAAATCGATGGCTTACCCACCTGCTATGGGTGGTGTAGGAGTATAGCACACGTCACGGATCCGGGTTCGATTCCCGGCCATAGCTTTACTTTTTGGATTTTCTATGTGTTCTAATGTTCAGTGTCCTTTAGGAATTTAATTTGTAACGGTAAAATCGTAAAAGTAAAAATTCTTTATTCATTTGACAATACCTATAAATGTACAAACCAATTTGTTTTTTCAACTTCGTGTTCAGTAGCTAATGTGATTTAAATTTATTTTTTTATTAAAAGTTAATAATGCGACTTTGTAGCCAACGTCACGATTTCTGCGTTATTTCAAAATTAAATTACTATAAGTTTTTCGGTGAAGCGAAACGTCATGGAGATAGCATTTCAATGGTGTGCGAGAAGTTACCATTCCATTACACGTTAGAGTAATAAAAAACCTTAGAGTAGACGTAACTCGCGAGTCTGCCATGAGCGAAACGCCACGTTCGCACTAGTTTTTGGTTACTACTCGTTACACGTTAGAGTATTCAAAAATCTTAGAGTAGACGTGACTCGCGAGTCTGCCACGAGCGAAACGCCACGTTCGCACTAGTTTTTGGTTACTACTCGTTACACGTTAGAGTATTCAAAAACCTTAGAGTAGACGTGACTCGCGAGTCTGCCACGAGCGAAACGCCACGTTCGCACTAGTTTTTGGTTACTACTCGTTACACGTTAGAGTATTCAAAAACCTTAGAGAAGACGTGACTCGCGAGTCTGCCACGAGCGAAACGCCACGTTCGCACTAGTTTTTGGTTACTACTCGTTACACGTTAGAGTATTCAAAAACCTTAGAGTAGACGTGACTCGCGAGTCTGCCACGAGCGAAACGCCACGTTCGCACTAGTTTTTGGTTACTACTCGTTACACGTTAGAGTATTCAAAAACCTTAGAGTAGACGTAGGTAACTCGCGAGTCTGCCATGAGCGAAACGCCACGTTCGCACTAGTTTTTGGTTACTACTCGTTACACGTTAGAGTATTCAAAAACCTTAGAGTAGACGTGACTCGCGAGTCTGCCACGAGCGAAACGCCACGTTCGCACTAGTTTTTGGTTACTACTCGTTACACGTTAGAGTATTCAAAAACCGTAGAGTAGACGTGACTCGCGAGTCTGCCACGAGCGAAACGCCACGTTCTCACTAGTTTTTGGTACTGTAGCGTGCAACAGTTAAGGTTGCAGCCTTGCAGCTCACAGATGAGTACTCGGCTTAGCCAGTCGTTTATTTTTCAAGAGTGAAGAGCGTATATCCTTACTAAGCTGGCAACGTCGCATTTTTTATGTTTTTCTACGATTTTTTTACAGAAATTGAATGAAAGTTTGAAATGGGTGTCTGTTGTGCTCTTCGTTTTTAGTGTAGGTAGTATCAATATGTCCAATTTTTTAAATTAAATTAGATATATTCTTATATCCCTTTAATTTCTGTGATATAATCTTAAAAAGCACCAAAAATGCGAAGTTGCCAGCTCAGTAGGAATAAACCCCCTTAAATGTCAATTACGGCTATGTGGAAACTATCAAGCCGGGGATGCACTGCAAGTATTGAGTTAATGTTTACGAGAATCTACATGTAAGAATTCAACTATTTTATAATGCTTTGAATACTCGACGTTTTGCGTCTTCTATGACAGAATAGAATCAAAGGTGTAGTTTTTGTGTAGTCAGGTGAAATATTTAATGTTTTCAAGACCAATGATATACTACCAATAAAAGCCAAACTGTTCATAGCTCAAAAATTTGCCCTTCCGTTTTTATAGCCGCCACCCTTTCAATGTAAGTAATAAACAAAATCGATTGAACCAAACCTGTCACAAGAAGCAAAAAAGGACAGGAACAAAACCAGCTTCCTCTAGGAGGTTCCGTTAAAGGTTTAAAACTTCATTTCCCGCAGCTCCAAGCGTATAAGCAAGGCAAGGGTATCAAAGTTTAAACTATTAATATTATTAGATTAGTCTTTATTTGTGACCCATTACTGGGAAAATGCCTCTCCTCTCGACCTCCCCATTTCCTAGCCAGACCAATATCCCAGCACTCGGTCTTGGCTTGCCTCTCTACCAGTTATCTTCGGTTGAGTTTGCTTCCAATCTGAATCTTAAGTCATGATGAATATTTCAATTCACAGTGTGTTATTTGGTAAGCACCAGATTCCAAGGGTCAAAACTCTACTTAGATTACCGTGGCTTTCTAGTTTGTGCGTATTGTCTAAGTGCTATACAGTATTAGGTTCTTTCAGCCGATAATAATTACTGTCTTCATAACAGTTAAAACAAAAGAGTTTCAATTTTATTTTAATTTTTGTTTTAGTTTTCTGGCTCTCCTGAAAAGTCGATTTTTGGCTTATACAACAATTGAGCCCCGAGGTATCAATACGGAACCCTAAAATAGTCCTTTTCGCACAGTCGTTAACCCGTTGCTTTTTTCAAAGAGTTGTTAAGACGGTGCAACACCAAATGACAAAAATACTGAAAAAGTAGCCCTATGTGATCGTCATTTTATTGTGCTCGTAAACATAATTTATTGGTTTCTGAATTCGCCGAACGACAGTGTCTTTCAATAAATCCTTTGGTACCAAAAGCGTTTTGATTTTTTGGAATTTAGACTAAATAGTCATGCTTCCCCTTTTGAAGTTAGTTGGTTACAAGGTAATCCTAGCTCATTCTTATGTCCCTTAAAGCCTGTTTTACTTAGCCCCTATGTCTTAAACGTGAAAAGCGACAAGCGACTAAGTAGGTATGACCATTCAAAATACGTCACAGACTTGAAGAGTTGCGTGCTAAGCCGGGCTGTATAATTGGCTACGAAATGTAGACATAATTTTCGGTGATAACTTTTGGCTATCTCGCTTTATGGAATCGGTTTAAAGGGTACCTATTTCTTTTGCACATCTTTAAAGAGATAACCTTCGTCACTAGAAAAAAAAATATTAAGAATAAATGCTGCGTAATTGAATTCAATGTAACTTTACATGTTAAAGTCGTCCATCGTCCATGTTGTTGGGAATCAGGCTATACCATGCACAAAACTGATTAACATGAAACTTATCCACTTATCCAACAGCCGATCTATAAGTCCATACTCCGTCATACAAAGTAATGTGACAACGCCGTATGTAATAAACGTTTTATTGTACTAGAGATAACGGAAGCATGTGCATAAAGTGTTTCAATAAAAGTGCATTGCGGTAGGTAAAATGTGTGCGTTTCTAATGCACCGACACAGTTGAACAGATGGCGTACATGTCACTAACAATAAAATACCAGCAGTTGTGTTTGATAGTAGGTATTTATCGAAGACTATCAGCAAGACTAACACGGCGCCGCTATTTCGTCACTTGTTTTGGTTTTTCCGGTGGGTGCAGTAAACGTCTATCTAAATTTTAGCCTTCTAGGTCAAAGAATTTGGGCTGCACGTTGATCGTGCAGTCAATTATTTAATCAGACAAGTTTATTATTTTAAACATATGTATTTTATTATGGGCTAATGCATATAGCATTTTTGCTAAATGAAGTCAGTCTGAAAGAGCTTTAGTCACTAAAAAGCCATGTATAATGTGTAATTATTTTTCCGGCTATTAAAATCAATATATTTACCTACCTTTCTACCATGAAAAATCTAGCCTAATCACTACATAACTTAGTATAAAAAAGTCGCTTTCCGCGGTCTGTCTGTCACTATGTATGCTTAGATCTTTAAAAATACGCAACGGATTTTGATGCTGTTTTTTTTTAATAGATAAAGTGATGCAAAACGAAAATTTATTATGTATAATATATGCATAATATAGTAGAGAAACACTGATTGCACCCGTGTGAAGCCGGGGCGGGTTGCTAGCAAACAATAAAATAGTTCAATAGTAGCAATATCAAGCAATACACCGCTACTTCATAAACGATACCAACAAATTTATCAAATTATGAACAAAATTGTAGGTAATGGTCCTAATGGAGTTTCCGTGTAATACTCCTACCGATGACTGCTGGCTAGATGAGATAAGAACGGAAAATCACATCGTAATACATATTTATATCCATTTTAATGTGCTCATATAGCGAAAACGGTTTCTTTGTGTTAATTTATCTATTAAATCGGATCAGTACGTAATACTTAAGTTGATACTTCAGTAAATTAGAATTTGTTTCGTTCGTTTTCTTGATTGTGAGTTAGTACTTACCTTACTCGTAACTATTATTTACAAATAAATTTTGCCATTGGAATCCAGAAAGTCTGTAAAATAACTCGATGTGTAAAATTGTAATAATTTGAGGATTACTTTGTAGAGATGTCTTATAGGAATAAGTTCACATTTTGTACATTTATCCAAATATTTACCATTTTTTTATTTTGTACAATAATTTACTTTCAAGAAGTCAAATAGACGTTTACCTCCAAGTATTTTTTACTGCTTAATAGTTATCGCCACACGAGCATTATTTTTTCAGTGCATGGAGAATACTCGTAAGAATGTCATAAACATCCAAATTTATGTCATTTTTGACAGCAAAGTGCACCCCATCTTAACCGACCCACTTCAAGTAGCACGTATTCCGATCATTGCCGAGGCAACTACTTAACATTTTTGCCGCAACATGTGTCAAGTGACATCTCGCCATTATCCTATCTTCCAGACTCACTTACGATGGAGATAAAAACATACACACTTTATGGTTTTTTTAGATCTGGCACACACACGATTTGTTGGTAGGATTGCTTTGTATGAAAAGCTATGTTTAGTTCGATACTCTAGCCAAGCGTTCAGATATTCTAAAGATGATCTGAGTTTGATTAGATGACTAGATAAGGTGGAAATGGTAAACGAAATCCTTTCATTTCACCAAAAAACAGTCCACAAGTGAATCGTTTCACAAACTCATCTTTTGGCAAACCATCTATCTATGTTTTGCTGTGTACTTATGGCAAAGTAAAATGAAAAATTGACATGACATGACAAACAACCAACCGATGAGTTACCATATTATCTTCTATAGTTTCACAATGTCACAATCCTTAGTTTGAAATCGCATAGCAAATACTGTGACGGATATAAAAGTCTTCGACAAATATTTGCGTCGCAAGCCACGCGTCTCTAGGCTTTAAGGCATCAGCATTTAAGAACTGCTCTGTTCTACTGCTTTTTGATAACGTTACGGGTTAGTTAAACTAACCAATGATTAGAGATAACATCATGATTAAAAAATAAAATGGTAATTCAGTGACCATGAGATAAAATGTTGCTTGTTAGTTGTAAGACGCTTATTATTGTTTTCACGGAGTTTTTAATGATGTACATTTACAACTGGGATCAAAAAATAACACTATCAGAAAAAAGAGGTTATACTGCTTACCGTAATTTTATTTAGTTTTTACCACTTTCTTCCAAACCATAGCCATTGCACGAGTTTTAGGGCTTATTTTTCTTTTTGACGGTCATGATTTTCTAATCGTTATTTTTTTACTTTTATCGATCGCCGTGATAAACATTTGATCATTTCGACTAGAAAAATATTTATTATGCGTGATCCGACACGCGCTTGGTCAGTTTCAAGTTGTATATTATTTAATATTTAATTAATATTTATTAACGTAAAAATTTAGAAGCTATTAAGTCTAGTCAGAGATGTAACCAATTCAATGATGTACGACGTATTAAATCCAACATAAGGCATAGTTAGCCACAGAAACGGGGTATTCTTTTCACTAAACGTATGAAATTGCTGTTATAGGAACAATTTGTAGAAAACACTTATCTTCTAACCACAAGTTTATTTTTACCATTACTCTATGTCATGATTTGCCTAAAACTTAGAATCTGATTCCATTTTATTCAATTCGAACACAACATCGTCAATGTAGACGCCATTTTGCGCTCCACCGTCACCACTTAAATACCCCAAGTCCTTTGAAGAGTGCACGATAAAGAAGTGAAAATGTTCACAGAAAAGGTGTCTCTAGTGTGAGAGTATTTTTAACACGTCACTTGAGCTAAGATTAGTTTTTAGTGCCGATACGATAAGCGTAACACGATTGCGGCAAAAACTGTTTTCCAAATTGTGGTAAGTTTTTAAGAAGAGCGTCTGTTTATAATTAGGTTTAAAAAGTTTAAACTTTTTTTAGAGTCTTATTAATTTGTAATTATAGTCTTCAATCTGGCTTGGTGGAACCAGAACATTAAGAAGGCTAAATTTCCACCCCACTGGGAATTTAGGAAAAAATCCTAGTTCGTGTCAGTCATGACTATAAAGTCCTAATTTCAAGTCTATTAGCAGCAATGTTTAGTTATCTGTCAGTCGGTCATCAGTTAGTTACCTACAGTAATGTTTTACAGGCATAGAAACAAGATAATTATGACATCAATGTTTTAAAAAATAATACTATGAACTTCATAAATAGCTTGACTTAAGCAAACCAGAATTAGAGTCCGAAAATAATAAAGCGTGCGTCAGAGAAATTCAGTCAGTTAATAATTGTTAAAATAAAATAGAAACTATCTATGTCATATCAGAAGAATAGAACTCGCGCTTAGAATACCAGACTCGAGACAATTGCACCGATATTAGTTTTATTCTTAAATATTGATGTTGTTGATGATAAATTGACAGACAAAGTTGCTAAAGTAGCTATTACCGTAAATAAATAAAAAGTACGTTCTTATCCACAGGCGTTACTATACGAAGGTCTAACAGTTAGTCATAATATAGCTCCAATATTTGAAATCGGATCACCCCTATTGATAATGACAAACTGTGCAGCAACCTCAGCCATTGTGCTGATAAGGGAGCCAGATGTGCTGACGTTGCCAGTCACTCACCATCCGCCCACTGATCCGATGACAGTGATAGTGTAAATGTGTCGTTTAATATTAATGAAACTGGGAATTGATTCGACTTTGTGACTGTGATCATAACTTGTAATCACTTAGTTAGAAATGATTCTACTAACAGATGAAACGAATTAATTCTAAACGATAGATAACATTTATGCCATGCATGTAATAACAAACATAATTAACGCTCCATATTGGAAAGTTTGGATCATAATTAAAGAAAAGATTGAAGGGAAGCGGAAAAGAGGAAAGGCCAAGAAGAACATTTATGGACCTGATGATAAAGAGGGCAGAAGTCGTGTCGTATCAAGAATTCAAAGAAAAGGCCCTGGAAAGAACCCCATAGAAAGTGCTCCACCGACAAGAGCCTCAAGCTTTTAAGTTTAAGATGAGAAGATTGGAAAGGAACGAAATATGCATAAATTATAAAGATGGAGACTTGAATTATTTAGATGAAAATACTGTTAAAATCTACTCCTTCTATAAGCGAAGGTATACATACCTAGGTAAGGTATACATACCTTACCTTCGCTTAGCTAATAATAGCGAGCAATTCAGATTTGTTTAATTATTAGGAGAGACAATACTTCCATTGCTCGTAATAATCTTGAAGTGACTTGACTGTTGACTTTCTTGAGTGTTGCGAGTTGAAGTGGCAATGGGCAGGCCATATAGCACGAAGAACAAGAGATAAAGACGTGATTTGTGTATGTATGTATGTATGTAACAAATCGTTGTTGGGGCCGAAAGGTTCTCAAGTGGAGGCCGCGGATCAGCAAGGGCAGTGTAGGACGTCCACCATCGGTTTAAGTCGCGGGTTCACGGTGGATGCAATCCGCTACCAACCGAGGTAACTGAAGGTCTATGGGGGAGGCCTATCTCCAACAGTGGACGTACTATGGCTAATATGACGATGATGATGATGAAACGTAATCAACTAAATTATATATTAAATGACATCTAGGTACTCAATTTTTGCCCTGCGCGGTATAGTTAGGTAAACGACGATATTATAAAACATGACGAAATACCAAACAACCGTAACGCCGTTAACAGAAATCGCATAACTAAGAACTTCATATTTCTTGCGACATCGCACGCACAATTTCACGTTCTATTTACACTGCAAGGATCAACCCATCAAATTTGACATTTCGGTGAAATTCGTCGGTGAAACTACTACCGTGTGACAGCAGTCACACGCGTCAAATTTCATGCCACATGTGCAAATGCGTGTGGTTCTCGTGAATTTCTTTTTTTCTATCTTCAAATTATGAGCTACTGTCATGCACTTCAAATAGACTACAGACCTAAAACAGTTGGAAGAAAACTATCTCCTACTAAATTACTCTTGATGTTTTTATGCGACTGTTTTTTGTTAACTTACACTTGGTTTTGCATATGTAGTACCTATACCAAATTTCATTGACATATCCGACCGCTAAAGTAAGTGAAACTCAACTTCAAAAAAATATTTCCAATTTTTTTTATGATAACTTGTCTGTTTATACTGAAATGAAACGCTTAAATTGAACACACTTTGCAATAACTCGATCCTTATATTGTATAGTTTAGATACGCTCCGGCACTTTCCGTTTTGACGCTTTGAAACGTTCTGTTTGTAATATATGAATAGCATGAAGCCTAAACTGTTAGTTATCGCCTGATTTACCACACATTGTCTCGAGACGCCCCGCCCGGCTACAGTTACGGCACTATTCGACCAATAATTACTATGGTAAACGTCTTTCTATAGCTTATTGAACCGGTCAAAACACGAAGGCACGCTTATGCCTCGCGCCTTTGTTAGCCCGCCACGCTGCATTTGACACCGCAGTATGTCCAAATTTCGGTTTCAATTTCTGAGAACAATATTACGAACATTTGTAACTTGTCACGGATCCAAGGTCCGTTATACAAGCGTGATCCTCCAGCGTCGACAGTTAGCGTTTTTTTCTCAAGGCATTTATGAGAACCAATAAATATTTCAAAAGTGGTGCATTTTATAAGAGCAGAACTTCCATGGTAGTAAATTACTGTTACTTTCAACGAATAGGTTTTTTTACGTAAACAGTGGAAGTTTCTTTGTTGGTTGAGATAATAAAGTTTCGCTTTTAAAATTTTAAACATTTTTTGCCAAAAATCATACACAATTTTTAAGAACATACCTGTATACTTTAGTGCTATTTTAGTCTTGAAAAAGTTATAAAAGTTATTAAGTTATATAAATATTTAATTTCAAACGTTTTGAAATGTTATTCAATCAGAATAATTTCAATATCAAATAAGTCTAATAGTATTCTCACTTATACAAATATAAACGTAAGTACGAATATTATATAATTTGCAGAATGAGCGACATTGACTATTGTGTTTACTTCATAGTTAACGATTAAGTTGTAATTTTTTTAATTAAATCAGATACCTACCTAATCAGTTCATGTGTGACCATCGATCAGAAGAAATTATACAGTGAAAGTATTTCAACCCTTGCATTACCCCAAAGACTCCCACAAAATGGAGCGTTGCGAATGATGTCGTATTCATCCAGAATTTCACTTTTACATCGTAATTACCCTTTCTCCGACAATACCTCTTTCATTACCAGAAAATGGTAAATTTATGGCGTTACTGTTCAGCGCAAGGGGTACAAATACTACGGAACAATACTACACAAACGGTTGTTCTCGATAAATGCAACCAACTCTTTCCCTTTGTGACGCATAGCGGTCCTTTAGAACTGTTGTTTTGACAGTAATTTTACAAAACGGTCAGTTACGGTGAGTAAAAGGGTAAAATATTCTGTTAAAACAGTTAGCCAAGTCAAGGAATCGCTTTTGCTACTCACGAAGGATTCAAGACCCTTTTGGCAGCACGTTAAAGTATGTTTAAAAGTGGTAGTTGGGTAGTGTTTAACCTTGTGAATTTATGATTTTGTCAATTCAAAATTATTGCTAAACAGTTACGCGATTTTTGTTTTGGAATTGAATGCTAACTTGTAGCCATTTCGCGTACCCTTTGGTTATAAACATTTTGGTAATTAAAGCCCGTTACTTTTCGGTTGTTATTTTTAATGTTTTTTAACAAATTGCTAAACAACATTGAGGTATTGATGGCAGCTAATTTTCTATTGCAAAAAGGGTTATAGACGAAAAAATATAAACTCATAAACGATTGTATAACTAGAAAATGTTAGTTGCACAAAATAGTTAAAGAAAAAAATAACTGTTAAAATCGCACATGATACTGTCAATTGTACCGTTTTCTCTAATTATATGTTAAGTAGGTAGATAATTAGGTACGTAGTAATTATAAGATAACCTTAATTATTTTCGTCATCTGCATTCATAAAGCATCTGATTAAGAAATAAAGATTAATAGCGTGCAATATACGGAAAAACCCGCTGCCGTACCTACACAAGTACATTAGCGACGCTTGTAAATTAATAAACAAATTCCTTTACAGCCGTTTGCGTTTTTAATTTATTCAAGTTTTTCGGTAGGCAAATACTTAAATTTCAACTACTTACATAATATTTGGAGAGCTTAGTCTACTACTAAGTGTTTACAGTGAGTTATGGCGCTACCAACAAAAATTTTTCGTAGTTTTATTACATGTTTCACGTCACATAGAGATGCCCCTTTTATTCATAAACTTAATATAAGTACTTAAACGCAATAAAACCCGTATTCAAATGATGTCTAGGTCACATCAACACCAAAGTATAAGGGATACGACTTAAGGTATGAAAGCGACAGAACTAAAAATCCCTTGCGTGCGCGAAAGCAAGAGAAATGAACATTATTAACAGAAATGTTCCAGCACATGGACCCAAATATAAATTGAAATCCATCAAAGTGAAAACATCTTAGCCAAGATAGGGCAATGTGAAAGAGGAAGCCTTTTAGGTAACCTTCTGTTACGGTCCATTTGTTTACTGTAACTGTTCTAAGCGTAAGTGTAACAACAACAAAGGGCAATTCTATATTTTCAAAATAACAAAACAAACGGTAACATTTGTCGGCACCTTCAAACAAATAAATAGAGTAACGGAAAGAAAGTAGCCGGTTATAAAAACATTTTGAAAGTATCATAAACCTGCTACTTTGGGCCGTTTGCCTAACTGTACCGAAGGATCAGAAGTTGAAACATGTGCAAGAACTAAATCGCGTTGGAAACATACCAAAGAATTTAAAATAAATTTGATGTTTTAGAAATCTTAACTGATTTGCCTATATATCGATTGGAAATTCGGGTAAAAGGATTGTTATGATGGTTCTTCATACTAATAAATACTATTTCCCCTAAAGGGTAATCATTTAAAATCGTGCAAGTCATATTATAAGAGCCGAAATAAATTGTTTGGTAATCTTTGGACAAGTTAAGTAAGAGACAGCTAGAGAAAAATTTAAGACTTAGTTAGAAGCTAAAAGCAAAAAACATATAATGAAAACTGTATTGAATTACGATTTCAACGGTCATCATTTTGTGAAGTCTAATTATTTAACTCTAATATAATGTCACTTAATAAAAACAGTGTAAACTCGATTGAAATGCCAATAATAGAAAATGTCTTTCAACTTTTCCAACTGAGCCCACGTGGGAAAGACAGATCAAGCCCTCTCCAACTGAGAGGAAGCCTGTACCCAATAGAGAAACCATGTGAAACGTATCTTCCTTAGGCTTCCAGACTATACTCGAAATTGAATGAAAGACATTCAATTTACTACAATGAACAAAATAATAATTTTAAAGTTAAAAATGTTAACTTCCTGCTTTAGCCACAAAATATTTCCCCACAATAGCGTTGACCCAAATTATTAATTTGAAAAACTCCAACATTTTCCGTTTCTGTAATTTACATATTTATTCTAACGGGTCCCGAGAGAAAGCAATTTTAGAGCCAACAAGCCAATTACGGCATAACTTTTTATCACAATTTCTCTGGCCCTAAAACCTTTTGCACAATGCTAGCATTTCTCCAACAGCTTTAGTGAGTGCTGGTGCAATAAATGAGAAAATGTTTTACGCAATGCAGCCTTTTGCAAAAACATCAATAAAATTAAATATTTCGTATTTTTTGTATCAATCACGTACTTTTTCGCCTTAGGATCGCCGCTAATGCGTTTAAACTACACTGCTTTACAATTCGGAAGTTTACAATGCGTCTCCACGGTAGGACTAAATTGTTTTATTGTAGGGAAAAATGGATGTTTACGATACTCCTTTGTTCTTGCAACTTAGCCCATTTTAGTAACTTCTAAAGGTGCCGAAGGATCTGCAGACACGCTCCATTGTCTTTTTGTTTTTTTATCTTCAGTTACGCAAAAAGGTGAAGATATGCAAATTTATACAGCTTTGGAAGGATTTGGATTTTCTAAATTAGTTATTTGTATCTTAACTTGTTCTTTGATTCAAGAAAATTACAGTCTTTCAAATACCATTCTTGTTTAAATAGTAAAGTAGATAACCATATCCTTATTTTGCAGTCTCAACTACTTTAGTTAACATCCAAAATTATTTACACTGATTAGGAAACAAAATAGGTACCACTTTTCATCCCTTATCCCTTATAGGAATAAGTTCGTCTTTGTGCATATATTTAATGTTTTTTCATGTGATTTGTGTCTGTTTCTTTATATTTCTACAATAAAGCATTGACTTACTTACTTATTTACTCTTGCATTTTGAATTCTAAAACTTAAGCTACAATTATGTATCCACATTTACCAAGTATACAAGCTTGCTCACCCTTCAATTGTCTCTGTAGAGCTTCTAAACTAAGGGTATAATGTAACTAATTTGTTGTTCAAACAAGGGATCCTCTGTATCCAAACATCATTCAAACATTACCACCTGAAATGCTTTCATTACATTTTCTAAAAAAATAACACAGTCTTTTGCTTTGGTAATACCGTTCATAGTTGGTCACCTTTTCAATATCATAGCTGCATTATAATGAAATGATTGAACACTGCGGGATTTTTATTTGACACGTACCGAAGACGCATTGTCACCAAAACGAACTTCGAATTAGTGTAAAATTGCATCGTGATTTTAGCTTTATGTATCGGATTAATTTTTACGGTCATCCAGTGACCGTTATGAAATAGGGAACTGCCCTCGTTCTAACAATTCGCAGCTACATCAATGAGCAGAAAATTTGTTCGACCTGCTTACATCACATTAGTTAACCGTTCTTATTTCATCAAACTATAATCCCAACTTGATAGCCATAAAAAACATACATCCGTAATAAAGGTTACTGGTATAAAATTTTATTTTCGCGTTATTTTGTCCTCGTACTCCACATTTCAGTTTCTGCATCACCAAATATTCGGTTACGATACGGTTACGATGGCATTTTGTACCCAGAAAGTAGGTAAGTGTACAAAGTACCTTCGATTGTCACTAAATTGAAAACGAAATCGGTATCAAATATGCAATGCGTAAGTACAAAGTGGTCTGTGTAAGATTCAATGTGAACCACATAGGGGTAGCGCTATGGTTGAAATTTGTCCAAATGGTATAGAACATTTGTGTTTACTGAATGATTGTCAATGATATTGAATCGGTGACAAAAAACGTAACGTTGTGTGGTCTACGTATGTGGGTAGCATCGATTACATTGGAATCAAAATTGCATGAAATTGCGTCACACGGAACTGCCCATTCAAAATGACGCAAAAGTGTAGGAATTGTAAAGCACTTTAGACGTTTTAGAATTGACAGGATAGGATAATGCATGTTGTGTTAACTGCGGCTGTGAAGTGACGATTGTATTGAAAGTGGTGTCGCTCCCACTTCTTAGTGAAATCGAGCGTGTAAATAAATTCGAAGCTTAGCTGTGAAAAGGTCTTTTTGAATTTACAGTATTATAATTGACAGCAGTGGCTTGCTCTATACCTCTAATATAGGAGCAATCGTACCAGTATAATCTGTAAGATCGATCTTAAATCATTTTTTTTATTACGAAGTATCTTCAAAATGCTTTGTAACTTACATCTGTCTGATATGTAACGAAATTTTAACATTACCTATACAATTTATTTTATCTCCAAAGTTTTTTTCTTCTGGTACAAATCCTTGTCAAAGCAGCATCGATTAAGTGACTGATATTGTAAAACGCAAAATTTAAAACAGCATTATTTTCGTGGCCTTCAAAATACTTCCACATAAAAACCAAAAAGCACGTGTTACAAAAAAAATGCGCTCTAATTTTAGGATCAGCAAATGCAACCTCAACGACCAGTGATATTGCTTATCTTAATATTTTGTCCTTTTTTTAGCACCAGGCTGTTAGAAGTGTGTTTAACATATTTTTGACACACTGTACTTTCCAAAACCAACGCGCAAAATCATCTTGGGTGGTCTCTAAGTGGCGTCATCAAATGCAACTCCTTGGTTTGTTTGTTTTATCCCAAAACTTAAATATTACTAAAACTAACGTTATTCTGTTTTCAATAAAGCTTAAAGTTGTATCGAACGTTTTGGTTTTTGTTATACGCTTATAAGCTAATATTTAGTTATGACTGTCTTTATGAATGAAATTTTCCAATCCTCAATGTAGCAGGTTGGTAAAGATTTGGTAATATTAAAGATTATTATTGATACAAAAATTACGCTAAAAGATATAATACCTACTACTTAATGATGTAAATTACAGTACAAAAAAATACAGCCCATAGTAAGACACACACACACTTACGGGGTAGACGGAGTCTAAGGTAACAAGACCTAAAAACCACGTTTAGCATGATTTTGGGCGTATAGGTGGAAAGGGGAGTCAAAATAGTAAGATGTTCTCACATAAATAACGTCATAATGATTTTTCTTCCGAAACATTACCTACATACATGCAAATATCACGTCTTTATCCCTTACGGGGTAGACAGACATTGCGATGTCATTATGAAATTTATTGTGAAGTTCTACGGCAGTGAACACAAACAGCGCTAACAAACAATATCGCAACGAGAAGGACCAATAAAGTCTCCCGACATGCGTCAGTCAAATCAACTTTATTAGCACAAGTCCGATATCGGCTGAAAGGCACTTCTGGCTTTAATACGCTGATTATACCGAGGTACCGTTACATTACAACGCCGACACATTAGCCGCTGCTATTCAGTCTGACATCAAACGGTCTAAGTCACAAGAGGCAGGGTAAATACTTTACACGACACCATTATAATTAATGAATGTGAATGGTAACGTTGGGAGGGGTAGGCCTAGACGGACGTTTCGAGACCAAATAGGAGACGTTTTGGAAAAAGGTCAGGTCAGGAGTACCCGAAACCGACGAGCATGTATGAAGAGATTGATGAATGTGGATGAAGCGAAAGAAGTATGTCAGGATCGTAGCAAGTGGAACAAAGTAGTCTCTGCCTACCCCTGTGGGACACAGGCGTGACGGTATGTATGTATGTATGTATTATAATTAGGACCGGCCGGGTGCTCAAGTTACATTCAGGTGTACAATCCGTCAGCTCTTAGAATGCCATTCAATGTTGGTCTTGCTGTCTCACGTTCGATACTTCAATCAGCCAAGTGTGGGAGACAGCAAATCCGAACGGCATTCTAAGTGCTCACAGACTATAATAAATTAATGCACTACAATGTTATTTGTTTTAATAAGAAACAATGTTTATTTTTTAAATTCGAATACTTGTCTTATGTGTCACTAAATAGCTACTTCAGTTAGCGCGATTAGCTAATAGTGTGTGTTTAGCGAACTAGTATTTTAAGTACCTAGTGCTACCTAATGCCGTATTAAAGTACCTACTTATATCCACATAAAATAAATTACGGCATATATCAAGATACCTAATAATTTATTTCAAAAGAGCATCAAAAAGGTAAAAACAGTGATAGTGGTGGATATTATTCATCAATTGTCCTTTTTCTATATTAAAGTATTTCATTTGATTCCGTAGATAACCCTAAGCATGTAAAAACAAACTACTGCTATACTTTGTCCACGGAAGAAATATGAAAGAGCCTTGCAACAAGATCGCTCAAATCTTGTGACTTGTGTTAATTATAGCAGATAGACGACGTGATAACACTGTCACAATAGACTTGTCAGGGCTGTTATTTTTATTGCTGTCTTTAATGTTTTAATACCCGTGGAGGCTATGGCGACTGCAGATAGTGCTTTATTTTCATTTAGGCTAGCAAAGACTCGTACGTCACAAGCCATTTATATAGTTTGGTACTTTTTATCGACCTATTTTTCTCCTTTTAGTACTTCAGGGACTTTTTTACAATAAGCATGAGAGAAAATGCATCGTTTGATCACCACTTTATTTGATAACTCTTTATTTTCTGCCAATATGTAAACATTCTAAAAGTACTTCACGTAAAATTCTACGAACGTCTGCTTCTACATTGATGTCGTCGAAACTACTATGTAATCATCATTCTTCATATTGATTAATAACACATTTATGTAGATCATTATCAAAACCGGCGACATCAAAAGCATTTCGCAGCCCAATATACTATCGCGCGATTCATACCAGCTACTGTGTCGCGTCGGCTTTTTAGATCTGCTCTTATCTATAGTCGGCACACTTTGATCTGTTATCAAATACTTTGCAATCATATCTTTGACTACCTGAGTATTGTGCACCTTTATATACAAAGGATAATGTTTTGATAATGGTTTATGTGTGGATGTGTGTGCGTTCCGTTTATCGTGTTATTCATAGTAGTAGTGTGATAAATAACTTAGCATTAGGTGCTGTAAATACTCGGTGAAATATGTCGTTTGTTAATGGAGTAAAATTATGTTCCTTGACGATTCAATATTTTGCGTGTAACTAGAAGCGTGCTATAAATCTCGTAGGTCTACTAATTTATAATCGATTCAATTTCCGTTCACTCTTGCCCTTCTTGCCCCGTTGTTTTTTTTTAATAAGGTAAACAGAACACGGATAAATGAGTTCCGAGAGTATTTTTTATATGAAATGGTTTACCAAAATGTAAAATGCCCTAACATTTTGGTAATACCTACCTTATGTTTGTATAAAAAAAGTCTCCCTAACCTCTTTCAAAAATTAGAGTGCGGGGGGATTACCGTTTTAATACGATTCGAGTCAGATACATACTAAAAATGACAGTTGAAACTTGAACTGAGTCGGAATTGAATCGCATTAAGACATCATGGTAAGGTCCCTGTGCCAGCTAACACTTTTGCAGGATAACAAAAAGTTCTATTGTAACAAAGGGAATTTTTCTTTATGCTTCTCTCCGTTTTTTCTTTATTATTTTTTGGTGTTTTCTGTGTGTTCTTGTGTTAGTAGAAAAATAAAATAATCTTTTATAACAATTATTACCAACTAATTTCTAAAACAAAATTTTCACATCTAATTCATAAATTCTATAGTTGAATTCGTACATCTTCAGCAACAATTCCATTTAACATTTATTTTATTTAACAGCTCTATTGAAATCGCGATATTGAAAATGTTTAGTGTTATTAGATTATTTTAATGATTCTATAAGGAACTTAAGTGTAATTGAGTTTTGTGTCAAGATTGGCGGTGGCTTTGTAGTGGGCAGTAAAACGCTTCAGCGTATATCTGCACTTGCTAGCCTACAATGCGCGTCTTTCTAGGAAGCAATACTTTATTTATAACCTTTTTATATCGTTTTATGGTCATTAATTTGCAATTGCAATGTTATTGTTAAATTATTTCGGTCACTCACGAACACAATTTAGATAGCTTTGAAGTAATACGCAGCAGACAATTCGGTGATTCCCGGTCAATCTTACACGCAATCTAAATTTGTAATATTGAAAAATTGTAGACTTCGGCTATATTCACTCATACTACCGAAGTTCCAGAACCATAATCAGATAATCACGCATTATAATGTCCAAAGTTATCTCGACGGTTCAGCCGTATTGCAGTGGTTGTGATCACGAGTACAGCACCCTACCACAAAAATTGCACTTCGGTCTTTGAAAAGAGACATTGACGTCACGTAAGTTAGAGCGAGACAAACTCTACGAAGGCGAAATTAGCCGGGAAGACCAATGTGCATGTGCACGATGTGCATAATCTTTATAGCCGGGTACTGTAGACTGAAGTGTAGGTTTTCGAACTATATACCCGTACTTAATATTTTCTACCAGCACCTTAACGCATCGAAATAAAACACTGAAAATGTCCCTGTTTTTAATAGCAAGCATTGAGAACGTAGGGGTGCGAGTCGGGTTACCTCCACGTGTGGTCAAGAGCTGCGGTTCATTTTTGGATCCGTCCGGGGGAAGAGCAGTGCTTGGTCCGGTGCACCCTGGGCATCGGCTAATGATTTCCTGACAGTTTCTGAGGGACATCATTGACCTTCGGCTAAGAGCCCGACAAGGGGGGAGGGGGTCTTCGACCATTACCGTACAACGTTGCCGAAATTTTTAACTGACTTCAAAAAAAGGAGGAGGTTCTCAATTCGTCTGTATTTTTTTTTTTTTTTTTTATGTTTGTTACCTCATAACTTTCGACTGGGCGAAGCGATTTTAATGATTCTTTTTTTATTTGAAAGCTGGTGCTTACCGTGTGGTCCCATTTCAATTTAGTCCAGTTCTGACAATGGCACCCATGAGAAAACCATATAAGTCTGAAATTAGCATTAAGTCATCATCATCATCTCAGCCATTACAAGTCCACTGCTGGACGTAGGCCTCTCCTTTAGACCTCCATTTAGCATTAAGTATGTGTGCGACAAATCGTCAGTTTCATTTAAACGGCGCTGTCATATGAGCAGCACGTTTAGTAGGTCTACCCATATTCAGAAAAAAATGTTAGTGTACTTCAGATTCACTAAAAATCAAAAAATAAACAAAAATTTTAACAAAAAAAAACCGACTTATATTATTTATAATATTTGATACATTTTTAGTGAATCTGAAGTACACTAACATTTTTTTCTAAATATGGGTAGACCTACTAAACGTGCTGCTCATATGACAGCGCCGTTTAAATGAAACGGACGATTTGTCGCACACATAGATACTTAATAATGCTAATTTCAGACTTATACGGTTTTTTCAGGGGTGCCATTGTCAGAACTGGACCAAATTGAAATGGCAGCACGTTTAGTAGGTCTACCCATTTACAGAAAAAAGTGTAAGTGTTCTTCAGATTCACTAAAAATTTAAAAAATAAACAAACATTTTAACAAAAAAAAACCGACTTCACTACGCACTAAAAAGAAAAAAATAATTGCATAATATTCTTCTACAACTTAATAATTAACTTACTTTTTCTACTTATCAATATATAGGTACGATCTAATGTTGTTACATATTATTGTTATTTTTGTAGTCGGTGTCAGCCAAGGAAACACTACAATGTACCCAGCAACAATAATACGAGAATACTTTAACAAATACTTTTTCACAAATTATAACTTTTATACGGGAGCGGATCAGAATACATAAAGTTTAAAATGTATAATGGGTTAAAATACATAATGGTTCAAAATGTATAACGCAATTTTCTGTAAAACTATTAGCTAAATGAACTTTTTTGATATCGTAATCTATAGATTGGTTTAGGTTAGGTTAGGTTTGTTTTATAACAATCCTGTTAATTTGTAACTTTCTGAGAAAATCGCATTATATATTATAAACCATTATGTATTTTAACCCATTATACATTTTAAACTTTATGTATTTTAATACGTACCCCTTTTATACACAAGCACATCTCACCTGTAACTATGTATGTAGTTACAAGCGTACGTTGGCTGACACCGACTCCAGAAATAACAATAATGGTAACAACATTAGATCGTACCTATATATTGATAAGTAGAAAAAGTAAGTTAATTATTAAGTTGTAGAAGAATATTATGCAATTATTTTTTTCTTTTTAGTGCGTAGTGAAGTCGGTTTTTTTTTGTTAAAATGTTTGTTTTGTCACAAGATTTTTGATTTATATTTTTGTTACTTTGACTTTGGCGAAGTTGTCGTCGCTATAACGACTTGATACGCCACAAATAAGAAGAAGAAGAAGAAAAAAAGAACGTATATTTGGGACTTCCTAAAGGTAATAATAAGGGTTATTGGTTGTATTGATCAAACTTAATTCAAATATTCTGAAAAGTAAATATTTTACGCAGTCCAAGAAAGAAATTTACTTGTCCATGGAAAATAAAAATGTCAGAAACTCAAACTGAACAAAAACATAAGACTGAGTTCTCCAAACTGCTAAGTGAGGCCTTCGACACGCTTCGTGCGTGTATATGTGGTTTAAATATTGTAGTTTAAACCGGCCTCTGTCTTTACTTTTTACTTTGTCTTTGCTTGCATAACGTTGTGCGTGAAATTGCGCATTTAGTTCGTTTCAGTGATTGACAAGTAGTTGATTAGATCTATGATTAGCAATGGTAATGGGATACAGGCGGCTGTGAATGATTGATTGTGATATAAACATTTTAATTAATTTTGTTGTGTCACCTACCCATTCGTTTTAGGAAATACACATACCTAATTGACGAAAAAAATACATACATTGTATACATAAATCACGTCTTAGACCCAGAGGCCACGCTTAGTATAGTCAATGATTTCTGATGATTGAACTCTCAATCATTCATGAATTTAAATCTAACTACGAAATCTAAAGGAATCCCATTTTATTAAGAACTGCAGTAAGCGGCGCGTTTGTATGCAGCATCGATAAAGAAGCCAATGGTGGAAAATTTGCAGTCAACATAATCTACAGCACTAACTAGCGACAAAACCACAACAGTTCACATTAAAAATCCGAAGTAGCCACATTAAGTTTCTGAAGTAATTACTTCACGGACTTGTACCTTTAGTGAAGTTTTCTGTCGCAAGAAACTAAGTATAGGTTAGTGTAGGGAGCTAGGGCTCCATGTTAACAGAACAGTTATAGAACTTCACTATCACTATCATCACTACATTTCACTACATTTTATAAAACAAAGTCACTTTTTCTGTCCCCATGTCCCGATGTATGCTTATATCTTCAAAACCACACAACGGATTGTGATGCGGTTTTTTTTAATAGATAGAGTGATTCAAGAGGAAGGGTTATAATGTATAATACATGCATAATATACCGTGCGAAGCCGGGGCGGGTCGCTAGTAATGAATGAATTACAAACACAAATACGCGGCAAGGTACTGGAGATCAAGAAATTTAGGTGACTTGATATATGCTTATCGAGTACTTAAGGCTGTCAATGCTAATGCCAATCCCTTTCAAGGTATACATAAGTGCTTACTTCGCTTTTACAAAGAAGAACCAAGTTCAACCTTCATAATAAAGTAGGTAGTTATTTAGTAGCTTGTTTAAAAATATTCCCTACCACGTGCTCTTTGATAACTTTAACTAAAGGCACTTTTTAATTTAAGTTGAAAATGTAGTTACTGTGTTAATATCCTAACCAAGTTTTTTTATGTAACTTCTTTGAAAAAGCACAAAGGTCACACTGTTTTCTTATAAAATCAATGAATTTCTAAAGCAAGCAATTTGCAGAAAGGGTAAACATGTTTATTTTTCAACATTTATCGGACCAAACTACACAATACAATTAGGATCAATGAGCCTTTGTTCTTTTAGTTGGGAATCGATAATTTTAGGGGTACTACGACTAGCCAGCACCTCGGTAGTGCCGAAAGGAACAGTGGCAACTATGGCGCCTTGATTCTGTTTTGTTCTATTTGCAAACAATACTTCAATGTGTTTATGACCGAAGACTTCATTGTTGTGTTTTGAGTCGGCTTGTTTGAAGTTCGAGGAAATTGGAGCGATTAGACTCATTGTAATTTTGTTAAGGTACACAAATTGTACCTGTTCCTTAAAACAGACGTGTTAAAATCAGAACTGACCGGAAGGTAACAATTTTGAATGGCTAGTTTTAAAATACCACGTCTAATGTCATCACGCATTAAAATAACGCACGATGTAACAAATGGAAAGAAAATTATTATAGAGACTAAAAAATATTGAAATAGATAAAATAAAACCTTAGATTTCTCGAATTTTATTCGCTGCTTTATAGTTTAATAAAAATAGTAATACCTTTAACGATCCTAAAAACAAGGTCTGCGTCAAAACCTACGTATTTTGTTACGGATTTGTCATATCTTTGAAAATCAAAGAGGTATAAGGTGATTTTAAAATTATATTGCGATGATAACCAAAAAACCCGAATAAAAACGTCACTAGCGATAAGGGATCAAGAACGTGCTGGAGATCAAGAGAAAATCCTCGGCGTGAAACGTCAGATTACGCCGTGACGTAAAGCTACTAAGGCTACGCGCATAGAATCTGTGGAAGTATTGATGTCTAACTTTAGCTTAGCTCTTCGATTGAACTAAAATAAACTAAATTCAATTGCTTCTTATACTTCTACCGCTATGAATGTTTCCTATTTGTACCGCTCTACATTCATCACAATCATTACCATACCTTGTCACGTAGTTACGGTACTGATGTCGAGTACGCTAATAATGTTATGTTATAATCTGAAGATTTATTCCTAGCTCAGGTTACAATTAGTCCGGCTGGCCGGGTGATCAATTTAAATTTGTAAGTATACGCCTAGCCTAACTCATTACGGGTAAAAACCATGTTTGCCTGGTTTCGTTTTTCATGACAGTCAATTTCAACTTTTTTAAGAATCACCGTGAATCTGCATTTCTTTCTATTTCGGGTGGCACGGGAGTGCTACAGCTAAGATTTATAGTTTTTTTTGTTTCTTAGTTTATCATTACGCAGCCAGTATTCTATTTTTTTTTCATGTTAATACTTAAATATCAAGTTATATCGTTGTGGTCTTCTAGCCTCATAAACAACAAATACCTACTACAATCAACGTAACAACGTAACAACATAAAGATTGCACATTGGTCTTCTCGGCTAATTTCAGCTTCATAGAGCGTTGTCTCGCTCTAACTTACGTGACGCCGATCGTCTATTTCCATAGACTGAAGTGCAACCTTTATGGCCGGGTACTGTACGCTTCGAAGCGTATCGATGTCGACATACGCTTGCCAGTAGTATTTGATCCGCTAGATCACATGGTTTTCTCGTACAATTTAATTCCATTCGCTTGGCGTTATTGACAGTCAGAAGCCGGCATACCTATTGTCTAACACGCGGGCAATCGCGATCGCATCATCATCTCTTCCTACCCTCATACTCTACCGATTGAAAGAAAGAAAATGCTGAATGCAATTGTGATTCCAGTGAGTTAAACAATAAGGCCTCGGGTCCTGAGTGATCTGTCTCGCGAGGCAGCTGCATGAGCTATGATTGCCTCGCGAGGCGGCTCACTCGGTCAAGACGCGGCTAAAAGACTGTGTCTAACCTCACAGAAACAGTGGTCAATCCGCCTAACATCGCGCCTCGATAAAACACCTAGGTAGTTAAAGGTAACCGATGCTACAATAAGTACGATTTAAGTTCAGCATTTCGAATGAACCCACCCAAACTGGCCTCTAACAGTTAAAGTAAAAGATTTGATTAATTTTAATTACCCAAATAAAGATACAATGTCGGTGTCAATTCATAATAACCCCAATTAGCGAGTATCACAATGCAAATGAAGAAGTTTATTGTGAGTATTATGACGGATTTTTATTTGCTTTCTTATTTAAGTAGATTAAACGTTTTTCATGTCAGGTTTTGGTACCGAGTACCTTCATTATGTGTAGTAAAACCTCATAGACGTACTTTCCCTACTTGACTCACGCCAAATTCAGCAACATCAGACAGGAGAAACCGGTTATTAAAAACGTAACGACGCGTAAAGTATTTTATTATGCAACACAATTGCAAATAATCATTCATTTGCATTTAAAATTCCTCTTGCTTAATTCAAATGACGTCATTTAAATAGGCTATCAACAATTCTTTGATCCATGAAACAGGGTTAAATTTAGATTTATTTCGCTGCAGGGAGCAGATTATTGATCAAGAAATTGAGTTACTGAGATTAAAATAGCGATACAAATTTTTGTAAAGATTTTCCGGGTCTTGTTTTAGTACCTATTATAGCAAGGGTTGAGGGCGTTTGAGTAGAACATTAGGGTCGCATTGACATTAAATATCCAGATTAAAAGATACGCAGATAGAGATAGAGTTTCACTATAGGTAGTCTATGAAAAATGCATGTCAGAAAATTTAGCTAAAATAAAAATTTGAAACGAGTTCTGCGAACGGCAAAATGAGCCGCGTCTCGACTAAGTATATGCGTTTGTGTGTTCAATTGTACACACACAAGGCGTAAGTACTTTTAGCGTACGTTGAGATTACTACCCTATTTTAATTCGCTGATTTTACATCTCATTCCCAGTTGTATATCGACGTCAAAATTCGTTTAAGTTGACTGAAGAATATTCTGGAACAAGAGGCTTTCCAAATTGGCTGTCTACTCTAGGTTGACAGCACAGCGATGTGATTCTCCGTACGAATCTCGTCTGCAAGGTGACCGCAGCGCTAAGGAGACTATCATAACATGATCCGTATCCTAGCAAACATTATACGGAGTCCAGTGCCTTGCTGTGATTATCATGACGTCACTGTACGTAGACACCTGACTAAAAATGCCTACGAGCAAAAGGTTCGGGTTATGATAATTTTTAGAGCGCAGAAACCTCATGGACGACTTGTGTAAAGATAATTTACATTTCGAAACTGAAACCTTTATTATGCATACTGGCTCTCAGTACGTTTGACAATTGTGTATATTCTCTTATATTTGTGTGTCTTGCAAAAAGGAATAAATGTCTTCTTTCTTTCTTTTGTAAAATTTTACAATCCGAGGAACTGGAAATCCTTTTTCGTGCCATGCTAGGTATGGTTTTACGTCAATCCTAGCTTTGTAGCGAAGGTAACGTAAACTCCTATAGTTTTTCCGTGCAAATGTCCTCATTCACAACACATTCTGCTTTATCCTCTCATGTAATATCTCGTTACTGTGATAAAAAGTAACTGCCGTATAATAAATTTATGCTGTCTATCGCTTTATTTTAATAATCTCGAGACAAAAACATAATCTCATTGCAAACAATAGTGCCTTTGAAACAGAAGTCGAGTGTAAACATTTGGTTAATACTGACTGTTTTAATTTCGTTTCGTATGACACAGTTTTATTCGGTTTATTTCTTTAGGCTTTGTACTATTGTTATGTGTAAAACTAAGATTAGAAAGTGGATTTCGTATAAAATTAAATTTTAAATAATATTCCTGTACTATATAATGCGATAGATAAAAACTTGGTAGTATGTTTCAAGCTTAGGTTCACTTGCCGCTTTTAGTTAACTTGCAATGTATGTTAGTTTTGTATCCGTCTACACCCGCTTGCAAAAAAAACGGGCCGGATTGTCTCCAAGTTTGGTATTGAAAAATATTATTTTCTAACATTAATGTTAACAAGTTCAAGCTGAGAATTAAACTAAAAGTCTATGGACATTTTTCAATATATTATGATTCATAAAAATATCGTCATTAAATTAGCGCTTTTTAGATCAAAATAGAGTGTTCAACGTTCACAGTGCAAGTTAAATAATATACCTACTTCACCTGATTACGAAAATTAATACAACTGGCAGTACCTATCTACGCCTCTATCCTAGAGCCTTCAAAAGTACACATACCTACCTAATGACGCTGCAAACCAAACAACATTTACCACTTCCTGTCGCGAACGTCTTTACGAATTTCGGAAATTCCATTTCCATGAACCGAGCACAATACCTTCACAACAGCAGTCACCATAAGTGCCAATGGGCTTTATAAAGATGTCCGTTGGTTTGATTTGCTAACATAATCATTACTTAGCATCGTAACAGCTAACATCTAGACTCAACAAGGTGTCTAGTGGCAACTCGCAGCCGGCACTCGGCCTTAAACAATCGTAACCGCCACCCGCAACTGTGTCATAAAGGATCTTAAGTAGTAGTAGTTGGTCGCAGAATTGTGTGGTTGTGTGGCGAGTTGCGTTGGGCTTTCGTTGTGGAACTGTGTGTTTGCGTCGGCGCTTTTGATCGTGGCACAAAAGGCGCCGCGATGGGTCGTGTGTCCGTCGCCCACCTGACCTATGTTTGCACTCGGCCATCAAAAACGCTCATGTCGTGAAACATGGTGACATGCGTCCAATATGTGCGGTTCGTAGGGCTGCCACTTGATACTTTTACGTGAATGAATGTGAATAGCATGTTAGTTCACAGTATAATACCCTGTACTTCCACGCTGCTCTGAGAGCCCAAGGGTAAGAGTCCATCGAGATATTTGGCGAAAATCTTAGGAAACATGTTAAGGTGATGCGGATAGTCACCCATTACTATTTTGATTCCTCTTTCCACCTATACGCCCACAACCATTACATAGTATAAAACAAAGTCGATTTCCGCTGTCTGTCAGTTCCTATGTATGTTTAGATCTTTAAAACTGCGCAATGGATTTTGATGCGATTTTTTTTTAAATAGATAGAGTGATTCAAGAAGAATGTTTATAGTATGCATAATTCTACGCAGACGAAGTCATGGGCAGGTTTATTTATAACTCGTAATCGTAAGGGATAAAGATGTGATTTATGTATGTATGTATAACACTCAAGGGACAAAAAATATTTACCTAAAATTGATTGAATCAGGTGTCAATATTATGAACAACGAATTTGTATAAAATTTTTATACCAAAAACCCATTTAGATATTGCGATAAAACTTTCTTGGATACCACTGAGAAACATCGGTAATGCGGTAATCGGATGTTATGACACAGTTTGAGATGTAAAACTCAACATAAACGATTAATTAAAGACAGAATAGGTATTATGCGTTTCCGTCAATAAATAGTTACGACCAATCTTCTCTTGTTAACTTTGATTGTTCAACAAACAATGCAGGTGAATTAAATGCCCATAAAGGAAATTGTCTTCACCACGAAAGTGCGACTTGCATAACATGCCTTCAGGTTTTAAGTCAGTATTGCTTAACGCACTCGGAATCACAAATGCATTCACCGTTTCTTCCTATCAAACGGTTCGGGATGAATATAGAAAGAAATGATGATAAATATTGGCTTACCTCTTTGCATGAGACGGTTCTGGCTGAAAATCAGTGCTGCAGGTGTCTAACACCTCAGCGTAATGCTGAGCCAGCGACCGTTTCACTTTTGCGAAGACACACAACGCTGATGATCTATTTTTATATGACTTGATTATTTTCTATTTTAAATTGTGTATATTCTCTTATATTTGTGTTTTTTGCAAAAAGGAATAAAATGTCTTCTTTCTTTCTTTATTTCACGACTAAATTGTTGGTTTGTTTTTGAATTCTTAATGCCGTATTAAAATAGTCAACTGCGTTCAGTTTCAACAGCATACCCAAAACCAAAAATACCATAGATGGTAAATAATGCAAACGGAAAGTCAAATGCGTTTTCAAGCTGTTTTAAAAAACTGATTATCCAAATTATTCGTAAATATTTTAATGACTGGCGACCTAATCGCCCGCTATTAGAGAATTCCATATCAAAAATACTATGCGGACTGAAGAACTAGCTCATTAAATGCATTTTTGAAATTGTTTAGTCGTAAGCGACAACGTTAATGCAACATCCCTGCGACGCACACATTGACAACATAGCCTAGTAATAGGGCCCCCATGACCCGGATGCGATTATACGTTAGAATGAGACCCAAATGCTTTCATCTCACTCTAACGTATAACCACATCTATTCTCTCAGATTGACCAACTTTGGCCTTAAATTGACCTGAAGTAGGTAGTACGAAAATCTTAGGAGAGGCGATGCGGTTATTTTGATTTGGAAAGCCACGCGAAAAGTAACGTGAGCTAACCTTACAAACGAAAATGCGGCCAAAGGTAAAGAACTGTTGACAACCCTATCGTAATAACAAGAGACGCCTTTATCGTGCCCATGTCGAGGTCGATAAATGTAAATGACATTGATTATTAAAAAAAAACGAAATAATGTAGCCAGAATTATTTGCTGTGCTTTTAACAATTATTCGTTTTAATTGAGTAACTGCGCCAGATGGTAATTTCATGTGTGTTGAAACAAAAGTGTGTGATAGAATAGTTGCGATATTATTTTAAATTGATTTAAAAAGTTTTATTGCGGTCATGACAAATTTCAAAAAGGATTGAAAGCTTTTATTAAAACTACTCTAGGCACCACAGACCAGTTATAAGTATCTATAAAACAGAAAAGTAAGAGAGCAAAGGATGTACCTAAATGATTTATTGTAACACAATTGACAAAAAAAGATAAGACATACGTACAAAAGCGAACTTACTGAAGGAACTCTGAACCTACTGACCGATTCTGAAAATTCGTTTACCTTTAGAAAGCCATGAAAGTCATGCTATAGGCGATGCGGCTAGCAACCTAACCTAACCGCGCCCTTTAGGTCTTGTTACCTGCATACGCATTGTCTACCCCGTAAGGGATGTAGACGGATATTTGTTTCATAGGTTTCGAGAAAATTGTGATAGATTGATGTCTTAATCAGACCAAAAATGTAATGAAACTAAATCTGTTTTTTTGGACATGCGTCCTTTTGAATTAGGACGGCAGTATAGGCATCTTAATGATGAGAAAATTAACGGAATTAATTACTGAATGTTAGCTAACTGATTACTCTTAGGTACCTACCTAATTAAGACGACAAATTATTCATTTGCCAAATTAAACATATTGCGCCAAGAAGCATAATTACCTAACGGTGTTTAGCTGATTCTGTGGTTAATGTAGTGGTCGCTTCCTAATTATTATTTTATTGCAATTTGATGTTGTTATGGTAACAGATTGATATTATTATAATTTTAGCGTTTTGAATAAAACTAGCTCTGGATAGATTACTTAATACTTATTTAGAGATTACTTATTTATCAATATTGTATGTAGAGCTGCCCTGCGGAGGCACTTTTGTCTGTACGGGGTTCGTTTTTTTCGTTGTAAGATTTCCTAACCAAACTGAGTTGGCGAGGGCCGATCATTAAAAAGACAATATACCTACGTATTACTTTGTTTTATTCAATATGATGTGATTTCGTTTCCTGATCTAGCTGGTCTGAGGCCCGTCACCGAGCTCTAAAATAACAATCAACGTCAAATCACTAAAATATCAATCAACGTCGAACGTTCGTTCGAACGAATGTTCGATTTGTGAATTTCGTGTGTAGCCTTATACCAGCCAGCCCGAAGACCTATAGGTACTAACTAACCCTACAGTAACTAGCAATTAGTAAGTGATAAGACATGCTTACCAGCTTAAAAAAACACTTATTTCAACGTCGTAATCATTTCTCCTAATTTCTCTTACCATGCTTACAACGAGACTAAATTTTATTTTGTTACAGTTATTAAAATATTGCTTTTACCCACGTCAGTCAACAAGTTATTCAAACACATGGTAGGCAGTAAGTATAATAGAAACAACTTCATTTATATCCACTTACAAGCCCGTTAGGCACCGACACAAGCTTTTGTTATTAAAAACAGTTCCACTGAAGCCATCTAAGACTAAACAATTGAGAAATTCAGTGTTCTAGACTGTAACAAATGATTCAGCTGATTCAGCTTTCACGCCGCCAAAGCTATCAGAGTGAATGTCCCAGTAAAAAGTTTCAAAGAGACCGAACAAAGCCAACATGCAATAAACGACTTGCCTACGAAACGCAATTACAAGAGCAATCCGTTGTAATAGCTTAACTAGGGACGCTGTGTCGCCAAAAATTTGCATTGACCAGTCGATTTCCAAACGACGTGGCTAGAAAAAGGCTACTACGACAGGGTGGTAACGTTGAATCTGGAATAGCTGATATAGGACTTGGTCGAGTTGAATGTTGTGGTTGTTAGAGCGATTCGCGATTGTTGTCGATCGATTCTGAAGGCAGTGCTCGGTAGGCTCCGCCTCCTGGGAGGGCGCAGCTGCTTCGGGAGCCGACACAGGCGCCGGCCGCGCGGCGCGTTTGATCTCCCCCCCTCCCCACGGCGCAAGCACAGGCCTCGATAACAAAACGCACACAAGCTCATAACGCTCCGCGCTCTGCCTCAAGCCGGTTGTCAGTTTGCAAACCGGTTTACTCACGTAGTGACCAGTGTTAAAGACACAGTGCCCCAGTGTTTGGTTTTGTTTGGACGTTTTTATTTGTGGAAATGGAAGATAAGCCTTACAGTGTGGACAGTTCTGATGATTTTGTTATTGAAGAAGAGGAAGAGCATATTGAGGATAACAATCACAGTGAGTACTTGTTTGTTTTTTTATTAAGATGTTTTTTTTGTGCTTCTCAATTTGGGCAATAGTTTCTAAATAGTACCTATACCGCTGTTATTTTGTTTTCAATAGTCAACAGAATGGCGATAAAGGCAACTATTGATTTAATAAATATTTCTGCCTTATTAAAATCAATAAACAAAATATAACGTCACGCAGCCATAAAATCAAATTCTAGATTTGACAAATGTGTTATAGAAGGGTAAACCTGTGCTAAATTTAACTTTTCTCAACAGGCTACCCCCCTGACTTTCCGATCGAAGCGTTGGTAAAACTCGAGCGCCCGTCGCCTCCTCTGCCGACGCCGCCGCACACGCCCACAGACGACACGCCTCCGGCCGTTGTAATCTCCCGTCACCAGCCCCCCGTGTGGACGCCACCCGCACCTCACTACCCCACCTACCCCCGACCAGCCATGCAGACTCCTTACCCTTACGAAAAAGTCCCAGTCCCAAACTACAACCACCCTGCGATGTCAGCATACGTACAAGCGCAAGTTGCGACCTTACCACCGACGGCCCCGTACCACGCAATGCTGGTGAATCAGTGGATAAGAAATGCAGCTTTGTATCATCATTCGTTAAGATACCCAGGCGCGATGGCTCAGAGAATGCCAGGAAGGAACCCACCACCGCTACGGGCCCCCGGTGTCCCCGGAACGCGTCCTAAAAAACAATTCATCTGCAAATATTGCAACCGTCAGTTCACTAAGTCTTACAATCTGCTCATCCATGAAAGGACACATACAGACGAAAGGCCGTATTCGTGCGATATTTGCGGAAAGGCGTTCAGAAGACAGGACCACCTCAGAGATCATAGGTAAGGCATCTATTGTAAGTTCTAACTCCATTTCATAACACTGAAACTGTTATTTACGTGGACGACATGATAACTGTGTATAAAATAATAATATTAACATTATATTTTTATTACAATGGCTACAAATTAAATTTAACTCTTCTAATACCAACAACTTGATTTAAGATGTGTTTTAAGAAAGCATTGAGGACGATAAGAAGTAAAAAAATGTATCAAAAGTGTACCTTTTTGTGAGGTCGCGACGCGCTGGCCGCACGCGCTTCGACAACCGGTTTGGTTCTTTACGATCACCATATCTGTTTCGCTTCGCCGTCGAACAAATTACATGTTATATTTCTTCGCTTTTACGAGACAAACTTTTTTATCCTCCCAAATTCATTACCCATCTAATGTGTCCGTAATGTAGAGTCACCTCAATTTTCTTTCAAAGCAGTTATTATTTCGTCGCTGTATTGAGTCATAACATCATCGATCGGTGTTTGTTTACATTAACGTCTAGTCGTTAGTTTAGATTAGAATAGTGAAAGTTCTTAAAACTTATCGTTTTATTTTAAATTTTTCCAGGTACATTCACTCTAAGGAAAAGCCGTTTAAATGCAACGAATGCGGCAAAGGTTTCTGCCAGTCGCGTACTTTGGCCGTGCACAAGATTTTGCACATGGAAGAATCACCGCACAAGTGCCCAGTTTGCAGCAAAAGCTTCAACCAAAGATCTAATCTGAAAACTCACTTGCTCACGCACAGTGACGCAAACAAGCATCATTTGGAGCATCTTGAAGGTTGCCAAGAAGTGTCATCAACGAGTCAGGCAGAAAACTCGCTGCTAGATCTCTCTCAGAAACCATCCCCACCAATACACTCCTATCAACACCAACCAGAAGTAAGTGCTCAACAATCACCTGTAGACGCACCAAAGAAAACATTAGGATTCTCTATAGAAGACATAATGAAGCGTTAATTTATGAGCTTTATTGTTTGTTAGCATTGTTACAAGTCGCTGTACATTGCTGTCTCTAGATCTTGCATCACTTGCTAGTTAATGAATATTACAAAGAGTTAATTGACTTTTAGGACGTGATGTAACTAAGTCAAGTGATTAGATTTACTATTTGCCAAAGAAATTACATTTCGACTGATCCTTTTCCACAAGTTGAGTAGTGCTTACTTGATTGTATTGAGCGTCCTTTAAATATATTATATCTTCAGGCGGTTAAGTTCGAAGCTAGATGTGTGCTTCATCTATGTAAAGACTGAAATTTTGTTTTAAGCGTATAGTTATTATTGTTATGTTTCTTGGAGATTTATTTTAAACAAATTCTTAATCCTACTACTTAATTAGACTAAGTTCAAACCATAGTTACCGAAAAAGTATTACCTTTGTTTTAAGTACTTTATCCTGTATCATTTGTTCCAAATTGTATGGCTATGACATTTCTGAGCATGTTCAAATTAGTAGAGGATTTTAAGTGCTTCTGACCTTTAGTAATAGTTTCATCTGTACATTCCTGTAAATATGTTTGTAAATTATTGTAAGTCATTGTAAGTTAAGTCGACGAGGCTATTTTAAAGAAGAATAATTGTAAAGAGAAGTACATGCCGTTGAAAAGTTGTTTCCTTGTTTTAATTTCCTTCTGGTGTGTAAATACCCTACACACCATCATTAAGAAACCTACACTGAGCGATGAATAAACTGCATTCACAATACCAAAACGACGCCCTAAATAAGCGTTGTTAACCAAACTAATTATCATAAATGCGGAAGTACCTCTGTCTCTGTTTGTCTATTTGCTATTCTTTCGCAATACCTATCTAACTTCATGAAATTGGCAAAAAGATAGTTTGAACTTTGAGGAATAAAATAGGCTAATTTTATCCCGGAAAACTGCATAGTTTCTGCAGTACAACAATTCTAAGATAAGCAGCATTTCGCAGGTGTAAAAAAACCAGTGCTCGAATCCCACGGCTCCGTCTTTGTTGCAAACCTTCCAATAGGCCAAGTGGGATATTACAAAATCCATCCATATTCTTACCTAATGAAATAATTAGAAATTCAACAAAAAGCATTAACTTTCAAGATCCAATTTAATTTTTGAATGCTACTATTGAACTACTGTTAATGTGATTTTGATGGAAGAAATCGTACAGCTACAGTTAACGCTAATAAAACGGAGCGAATCACACATAATTGTGCAAACACGAGTATTCATATTCTATTGCAGCATTAAATTACTTGTTTATATATTTTTTAAAAACTGAGCTGCCCTACCCATCTAAGCACTTGGTGTAACTTTCCGAACACTTGAATTTGAGTTGCAGTGTCACTATACGAAACGAATGCTGTCGACGAATGCATGCTAAGTAAAAAAAAAATTTTGATCACAATACCTAAAACGTATAACTTTGTAAGATTTATACCTAAACCGGCTTCTGCCCGCGACTTCGTCTGCGTCGAATTAAACATATGAACCTTCCTCTTGAATCACTCTATCTATTAAAAAAACCGCATCAAAATCCATTGCCTAGTTTTAAAGATCTAAGCATACATAGGGACAGACAGGCAGCGGAAAGCAATTTGTTTTACTATGTATTGAAGGCAATGAATGACCTTTCTGAGTTACCCGTTTGCCTCTTCTCTTCGATAAGCTATAAAACCCACAGAGGCTAATGTTAACAATCCGTCCAAAAAAAGCGAATGCAAACTTGCACTTCCTACAGGCTATAATCTTGGCTGCACAAAAATAACTATACCTCTAATGCCGTGCTCCACTATTCCATTAGAGAATGAACTTATGACATTATAGTCAGCATTACGGACATGGGCAGACAGACATTTTAAATATCGCAATACAAAAACAATTATAATGACTGGTTGTATAATGAAACGGTCATAAACAAGAATAATTGAAAGTAGTTTGCGAAATGCGATCGTAGCTGTAAAAACAGTAATTTTAATTAATGGATTTTTACTTTAACAAGTAGGTAATTAATTAGGTATGTATGCCGATCATTAAATGTTGATGGGATCGTTAATTAATTTGCCATTTGCTTTATTTTAACATAAGTAGGTTCCAAGTACACATAAAAACTGCACACATTGAAAGTAGAAATTACTTTAGACCATTTTAGTGGTCTACCGTTTTTTTATTTAAATATGTACCGAAATCAGCGTTCATTGTCTTTACATAGAAGAAGCAATCAAATAAAAGCCCAATATTGACCCAGATTTAAAAGAATTTATTACCATAAACATAACAAGACATTCTCAATAAAGATTTTATAACTTTAATATACACACAGCAAAATCCAATCTTATTTGTAATAATAAAGTTCTTCTATAGATACGACATTAATTTCAAACGAGCTATAATAGACGATGTATGATTAAACCTAATTTGGGAGTTGAAATTATTAAATTCCTTTCTCCACTGGGTACATTGCGGCGCCATCTAGTTCGGAGTGATTGAACTGAGCGATGTCATTTGTCGCGACGCGATGTCGCTACGGGTAACGTTACGCACGGGCTAGTGTGAACTTACATCAAACCTTTCCGTTAACTTATATTGTAAGTACTGAAGCACTTAAAAGTGGTAAATTAATACTTAATGTTTAATAAACATAGTAACTCTACGCATTTTTTTACCATGACGTGTTCAAGATCCATTAAAATTAATTGAACTGGTTGATTATAAATTAATATAAAACGGCTCTAAGTACAGTAGAGACCGCGCAGTTTTATTTTCGTGCGAACTTCTATAGAATGTGTTTTTAGTTTTAAATACGTCGGTACGTTATTTTTTAGCAAACTGGCGCATTTAGCTCTTAAAAAAGCCTCAAAGAATTCAAGCAAAAACTGAAAACGATTTTCGTGTGAACCGATTAGATTCCTTCGATTTAATTGCGTAAGTGACTAATTTAGTTCAGTCTTAGATTGATGACTGAAGCCTTAACATCGCCAATTTACCAGTCAATGGAAATTGCAACGATCTCTCTGATTGAGCCCTAATCATGGCGGAATTGGTCGAATTCGAGAATCGACCGAAACTTTTTCCCATGACTATTCCAGAATATTATTTTAAAATTACATTTTAGGTAAGGGTGAAGACTGATTGGATTGTTTGAAAGGACTAGAAACAAATGCTCAGTAAATTAAACAGAAGCAAAATAGCAGCCATTGAAACATGCATACGTATACCAGCTTACGATAATTAGATCTGATAAATAGATTGAAAATAAGTCTTAGTATGCTTTGTTTTGGCGAGGGCATAAAATAAAAAAAATGAGTTAGGTACTTGTTAGTTAGAAGTTTTATTTACATAAATTTATAACTTTAATCGAGTGATTATAATATATGAGGCGTATATAATTTTTTACTACGCAAATATAATTCCAAGAGAAATCAACGATATATAGCCAAAAATTGAAAGTACTCACATTTCAATGACTTAATTTCGCATAATTTTTGGCTAAATTGCAAAAGCCGTAATCACAAATAGAAATAGCAATATTTTGCGTGATGTTGACGAAAATACAAAATCAAATGTTATTACAAAGTAAGCACTGAATGCCACTTGATAAATTGAAGGCACACTTTGTAAAGGAACGAGGCCGCCATTACAAACTTAGTGAGATCCAACCGCCGATCTCGCGAAGCCCGATTCTGGGCGCACCTTTAAATCACCTTTCTTTTGTTCCAATTAAAAGCAATTCAGTAAGGATTATAGTCGAATTAGGAGAAACCACGGCCGCCATATTTCATGTGATTTAGTCTGTCAGTGCAATTGACTGACGTATCTGTGATTTATGAACGCAACATACTGATTTATCGAAGTTAATTCAAGCAGTTCTATTCAATTATTGGATATCGATTGGGCTAATTTCCAGTTACGGTAGCTAGGCGATTTGACTATAGATCATGGAGTAATTGATATGATTGGTGTGCTTGAATGAATAGGCAAAAGTTACGACGGTGGCGAAAGCGTTGTGGTTTACTGTTGGCGGAACTAGCAGTGTTAGCTGGCAGTGCTTGATCTGGTTCTTTGTAACAATTTTTAATCAAAAACCTCTGTACAATCACGAGCTGTAAATTGCTACAAAATTACCACTTAATTTCATTTTTCGATTAAAGTATTCAGTGTATGTTTTGAGATATGTACAGTCATTTTCAACTTCGCCCCTTATTCAATAATATTACAAAAAACGTGTTTTAAATTTAAGGCATCGTTTGAGAAGAGCTGTTTTAAGATTAACTTTTCCTAAAAGTAATAAAAGTAATAAACCCAGTAGCATAAATACAAGCGTTCTTGTCTTACGATACTTACGTGAATGTTTTATTTGTGAAGGGACAATAGGTTTTTAATACACAGATATTGAATGAAACTAAGCTATAAAACTTTAGTATAGAAAATAGATTGTTGCTTTTGCGCGGGACGTACCGTTTGTCGTTTTTTTTTATATAAAATAAAGTGGCAAACGAGGGGTATATATTCAAATACATAAAGTTTAAAATGTATGATGGGTTAAAATACATGAAAATTGCAAATTAACAGAATTGTTTTAAACTCAACCTAACCTCTTAAAGCCATCTATAAATTACGCTATCAACAAAGTTCATTTAGCTAATAGTTACACAGAAAACACCATTATATATTTTGAACCGTTATGAGGCTTTCGTGTCGCCACAGTGTGTGTGGTTTTCTTTTGTTTAGTTTTTTTTTCTGGGTCCCACTGAAAAACAGCGTTGCGGCTTGCCGTAACATTATGCTGAGAGGATATAGGTACTATTCTTAAGTATGTTGTACTTCTCCACATTATTTATCTACTTGTATCGAATGTGTGTAAATAAATGTTTCTCTCTCTCTCTCTCATGTATTTCAACCCATTATACATTTTAAACAATATTTATACATTAAACATTTTTTTTATTTCCCTTTCCAGCTATACGCCCTTAATCATGCTAAACGTGGCCTTAAGGTTCTCTTGCCTTAGGCTCTGTCTACCCCGTAAGGGATAAAGTCGTGATGTATGTATGTATACATTTTAAACTTTATATATTCTGATCTGCACCCCAAACGAGCAAGTAGATCACCTGATAGTAAATGATCACTACCACCCAACTCGCCTAGAGGGCTTAAGATGGAATATCTTTGGGCCAGAAATTTCTCCAAAATGCCCTCTACCTTAAAGCAAAATCCGTCGAAACTTGTTTAGCAGCTTCGGCGTGAAAAAGTTACAGACACAGACAAGATCAATTTCATATTTGTGAATAATTTTCGTCTGTCTAGACTGACTAGTTTGGAAATTCAATCAACACGTAACCAGTCTAAGTCTGTACCTAATTGTACTTACGAAGCAAACATCATATTACTAATAAAATTCCACGTTCGTGCAATATGAACGTTTTAAACTTTGAAGCAAAAATAGCAGTACAAAATAATAGCTACTGCTACTTAGGTCAAAATCATTACCGGCACGCATACCAAACAATCAACTTTACTATGAAACTGTTTTGACATAACAATAAAAATGTACCCTAATGAAGATTCGCCCTCTGGCTGTCGTAACGATCATCTGAAGTAGCAGACAAAAAATTGGTGAATTATATAAAGATTTATTACAATTTAGATAATGATTGTCTTGTACCGATATTTTTGAAGGAGATTTACGGCCTAGCTCTAAGCTATGTTTCTTTTTGGGTAATTTTAACGTTTTGTTGAGAAGGGTTTGATGTATCGTCCATTTGGTATCGGTTAGCTTTGTAAGGCTTTTTTTACTCAAAAACACAAACATGTGCTAGTTCCTTCCGGATCTACCGTCTTATTCGCTAATCCGCTAAGCAGCAGTGCTTGTGCTACTGCGTTTCGACGTGGCGAGTAAGACAGCCAGTGAAATACTGGCACACCAGGTATTCTATCTTAGCTCTCTAGGCTGGCAACGCAACACATTATGTATAATCTTCTAGTGTTGCGAATGTTCATCGGTGGTGTTGCTTACTATCCCGTGACCCGCATGCTTGTTTGTCTTCCTTGTTGTATACTTGAAAATATCTGAAATAATAGTAGGTATTCGTAATTTATCAAAAATGGCTGTAAGGTCACGTTTTAAATTGGAGTCAATTTTGATGAATTTTTGTACAAAAAATTGACACATTCTTCGTAGACTGCGTTAATAGCTCTTTTATAAATAGTAGTCGAAGCTCTATTAAGTTACAATATCCAAACATTTTCATAATAGCTAAAATTTAACATCAACTTCAAAATGTACTAATAAGTTTAAAGACGTGAATAGTACCGCTGCTATGCGCTTTACCTTATCATATTTAGATACATATATAATCTATAGTTGTAGGTACAGCTAACCCAAACATGTGAATTGCTGACATCCCTTTTTATACTCATGGCCGCACGCGCCACCTGGCGGCTACAGCACGCAACGCTGATTGACAGCTGTCAGTTTATACAAATCATCGAATATAATACTTTTATTTCGGCCAATTAGAGCCCTCGTCGCGCCCAACTAGCGATGAAATGCAAAAAATACAACACGATCACACGATTGCTAATAAAGGTAACTCACAATTTTTTGCCTTGTAATACTTATTTTTTCATTTATTGCTGTGGCAACAAATTTCAAGTTATAAAGAGATAGTTTAAGTAGGTATATGTCGTTATAAAATATAGTTAAATGATGAATAGAGTGACTGTTTTGTTCAAGGGTGCATCTTAGGTTGACGGAAAAAGATAGGATTAAAAAGTTGAGAGAGAACACAAAGCATGACCTAAATTATAGACAAGGTGTAAGAAACGAGATGTAGGTACCTAATTATGCCAAATATAATGTGGGCTGGGTAGTCACGATTTACAGTATTGAAGAGATTCGTTGACATATTATTAGTGAATGTTTGACTATCAGCCACCTAAAAAAACCTAAAACCTTAAAAAACTAAGGTCTTAAAAGTGTTATGCGTTGAAGAATAGTACGTTTCTTAAGTTGCAATCAGGTTTTATGCCTCCAGGGCTTCAAAAAAATCATTTTAATTACGTTTCTCGACATGACTCATATCTTGTGACGGAGAAACAATATTGGTTTTGTCTTCAATTTGACCTTTCGATCTGTTATTACTGGTGGCGTATCGATTTAATAATTGAACGGTGTGTATCGGTTTCCTTGTTTACCTGTCTCGCTTTGTCCGCGATACTTATCTGTTTCGTTGTACCTATCATTAAAGTTTAATTACCAACTTACCTACTTGTTTTTGCTTTCACATTTATAGAGAAACAGAACAACACAGTAACTGTACACAGATTAATTAAAACTAGCTGAAGCCAGCAACTTTGTTCGCGTTGACTTCACTTCACTTCACAGCAGTCAAGAAAACTTTAAACTCATACTACCTACTAGAAATGCTCCTAAAGGATCATCATTCTCCTTGTATGAGAAATAAAAAGCGGGAACAGTTAACGCACAAAATTTCATTTTATTCGAAAGTTAGGGCGGCAAAGGGCAATCTAAAGTTAAATACACCTTTACCACAACAAGCAACACAAGTATAGCCGCTGTCAAACACATGTCAAAGTTTGACAAGCGGGCGGTCAAAATGTGTACTTCCTCAAACTCTTACAAATGCGCTTCAGAAATACTTAGCTGTTCAATTATTAACCCTAATGCTATGGCCAAAGAGTTAATAGGTAATTTTTTGAGTGACAAACTATTGTGGCAAAGTAACGGCGCTATGCTGACATCGGTACGTGTTGTAAAAAGATTGAAAGTAAAAAAATATGATTGAATTAAAAAGGAATATTAGTCTCAGGCGAATAAAAAAGAAGACAAAAAGACTCAATGTACCTATCAAAAGTAGTATGGAGGTATTAGATAGGTATACTTTTAATAGAAAAAAAATCTTGAAAAGTATTTTCAAAAATAATCCAGCAAAAGAATACTATCTACGAATTCGATTTAGCTTAAGTTTTAGAAATAAAATTCGTAGTGTAGCACTAACTACTGATAATCTTGGGAGACAGCTAAATTACACAAAAGATTCAACAATTAGAATAAATTATAAAAATCTCTCGCTAATTATAAGTGTCCGTGAAACGTTTGATTCAATTATAGGTGCATCAAATATTTATCTATTATTATAATGATATAAACTAATAATTAAATAGATACAAAACAGAACGACAAGCGCACTGTTGCAATCTCTCAATCAAACCGAAGCCTTCTAAGTAAAACCAGGTAACTTTTAAAAAACGGGAATCGACGTTAAAAGTCAGACGTATAATTATAAAAGATCAAAATGTTCGCAGCGTTGTATTACCGGTTATTAAAGGTAGGTTTTAGGAGCAAATGCGGTTATAATAGACCCCTGAATGATACGGGAATAGAGAAGCGTACGTTTGTGTCTTTTTTTTTATGGTAACACTCGGATGGCCACCGCAAATTGGCCCAACGTAGAACGTCATGCTTTTTCAGATTGTGTTTACAATGCTTCTAGTTTCTTAACGTATTTGACAGTTGCCGTGTTTCGGATAAACATGAATGAAAAAGTACGTTATTGAGGATGAGAGTGAGTACTTTGAGTGATGCTCGAGGCAGCTATTGTTATTCCTCTCTATCATAACAATATTATTTTTCATTCAAGTTTATTCAGACCACGGCAACTTTACTGTCAAAAATACATTAAGAAACTAGGAGCGTACAGACGTATTAAGCAATGTGGAATCACAAAATCTTCAATGTCATACTTATTGTTTTTTGCTAGTCTCTGTATTTTTTTATATATATGATCCTCAGAAAATGATATAGCACATATAAAAAAGAAAAAATAATATTCAATTTTGTAATCTTTAAACAAAAGCATTAAGAAGGCCAGTTGGACCTAGAAGGGTTCAATACACAAGTACTTTTGATTTTAGATCTATGTACTTAAATTAATTAATAACAAAAGTAAAATTACTACGCACATACATAAACAAGTCACATCGTCCCTTACGGGGTAAACTGGGTATATAATAACTGGGGATAAGTTCGCCTTTGTGCATGTGTGTTGTCCTGTATTCATCTTTTTCTTGTGTTTTATGTACAATAAAGAGTTATACATACATATATGTACCTATGTAAACAAGTCCCATCGGCATCGTTTAGCGTGATCGTGAGCGTATATGATTAATTCTTAGATTTTTACCTATTTAATATGTGGAAATATTTTCATTCCTTTTTCCACTTATACGCCCACAATAATGCTAAACGGTGGCCTTTAGGGCTTGTTACCTTAGGCTCAAGGGATGTCAGAGAGGGAATATTATACCGGCGGTTTTTTAGTGGGTAGGCCTCCTCCGCTTCCCCCCGCTCGGGGGGGGGGGGGAGGAGAGTCCCACATAACTTCCGCGCCGTCACCACGGCGCGGTCGTATGCTTAACGCATTTTTCCGCAAAAAAAACGCTCAAGGGATGCAAGGGATGTAGACGTGATTTGTGATTTCTGTGCAGAAATTTACGCAAATCTTACAACAATGTGTTGATTCCCAAGGGTCAATGGCATACTCCAAGCATTGTAATGTCACTGTTTTAAATTATAATTTGACATACTCGTATGAGGAAGGAAGGGATCGTAAAATTATTCGTTTTCGGATAACCCTGATCATAATCATATCTAATTTTGCAGTTGGCAGTCCAAACGTGCCTTCCGTCCTTTACTATGTCATTTTGCGACCTAATAGGGACAATTCAAAAGGGTCGTATTCATTTTAGTAATAAATAGACACTGGCAATTTTGTGTCATTAAGCGCGATGGGAATGACAGATTTATGATTTTATTTTTGTTTGGAATTTTTATGACAAATTCGAATCTTTAAAAGGCAATTCGGCTAATTTTATAGCAGTGAAATAAAATTATACAGTAATCATTTTATAGCTAGGCAATTACATAGGTAGATGTCAAAGAATAGACGCACACATATTATTGTCAAAAATAAACTTTGTATCAGGACTCGCTCAAAATTAATGGGAGGTATTGTACTAATCTGTAATAATAAGTATGACTTTTGGAGGAATATCAGCTAGGCGTTCTTCTTGTACTTATTTTGTATTAGCCGAAATTATAAAATACTAAATCCGTATTTTGGTTTAAACCATGAAATCAATATTAATCGTAAGATTCAACAAAGTTGCGTTCGTTACAATAATTTGGCAATGTCAATTTGATACTTCCATGCTGGTCTGGGAGCAAAGAAAAAACAAAGAATGTACCAGCTGCTTCTCTTCCCGCGCAGATGGTAAAAGTCCATCGAGGAATGGGCGAAAATCTTGTTTTAGGCGATGCTGCTAGCAACCCATCACTATTTTGATTCCCCTTTCCAGTTCCACCTATGCGCCCACAATCATGCTAAGCGTGGCTTTTGTGTTTTGTTACCCTGGGCTCTGAGTACCCCGTAAGGGATAAAGACGTGATATGTGTATCTGGCAATGACTATTTATATCGTTACAGACTAGGCTACCTATTGATCATACTCACTTCATAGGTATTCGTGGATCAATACAACACAGTTGTAACACTCCCTGATTCACCAAGCATAAGACTTTCTATCTAGCCAGTATTTTTGATCTCACCAATATATTTCACGGTTTAACAATGAAACAGTTTCCGTTTACTAAGCCCCGTTCCCAGTAAGCAGTGACTAATTTACAGGCGCCACCGCTCAGACAAACCGCACCGCAAACTAATCAAACACAACCAATCATTATGCCGTCATTTTCGGAAACTGGCAACATAGGTGAAGGAAGTGCGGCGGTAAAAAGGTTAACTTTGTGGGTACAACCAAGAAGCATCTGTGAGGCGTTTGAATGAAGTTTAAAGGGGCATTTCAAAACATTACGTACGGGTTTTAAGACTCTTAATATTATAAATGCGAAAATAACTGTCTGTCTGTCTGTCTGTTTGTTAAGCTTTCACGCCTAAACTACTGAACCGATTTTAGTGAAATTTGGTACAGAGATAGTTTCAGTCCCGGGAAAAAGACATAGGATAGTTTTTATCTCGGAAAATTGTATAGTTCCTGCGAAATAGCGATAAGCAAATTCTGCGCTGACGGAGTCACGGGCAACCGCTAGTTTAGTATGTTCTGGTAATTACGCAGTGCTGTTGGTTAGAATTTTATATTATGAGAAAATCATTTTATTAACGTGACGTCTCGTTGTGATAAACGGGTAAGGCCCAAGGTGGGCAAAATACTTAAGGTGTAACCACAGTGTAAAATAGTAAAGAAGGATATTAGTTGGTACAAAACACGTGATTGCTTTTACATTTAACTGAAGCCACTCAATTGATTGAGAGGCTACTATGCACTGATTGTCATGTCTGCGTGTTAACATTCTTTGACCAAATGGAAGGTGTTTACGTTCGACATGTCAAAAATTATGGCGTTCCTTATTTGCAGGGTTCCAGCAGCCATTACTATAATTTTAACGAAAGTTAATTTTAGGAGCCATTTTATGAATTTTGAAAGCCGCGGTTGCAAATATTGCTTCAATGTATTTTATGAGGCAAAAACTAATGAATGGACGTTTGAAATGGGCAACGTGACCGAAGCTAGCAACGGGAGAAGTTAATTATCTGTTTGCGAATTGGAATTGGATTTTTGCGTAAGTGGTTCAGTTTGCAAAATTAGGAAACATTGTAGATAAAGTTAAATTGCCTTTAGAGGTATCATAGCAACAAAGTGTAAATAAATATCAACATTAAAAAAAAAAGTTTCAGCTTCTGTAAGCTTTTGCAAGGTGTTTATTTTGCTTTAGTGCAATTTCTCATCACATTTTAAAGTGACGTCAGCAAGAAAAAAAAAAAAAAAAGTAATACCTAAGTAATGAATGAAGTAGTAAGTAGTGTAATGAAGAAAAAATATGTCACAAACTTGGGACCCACCTCTAAGAAATTCAACCGTTACCAATATGAAGAAAGGACTTTTCAGATAACAAACGAAGTGTTCACAATTTTTTTTGGTGTCCACCAGTGGGTCGCGACCCATGGTTTGGGAAACCCTGGTCTAAAGCATAAACATTGGTACAATAAAATAATTATACCTAATCAGGACTTTACAATCACACGAAGACATTAACAAAACGTATCTACTTAAGTGAAAGACCGTGTATGGTTACCACAACTAAGCTTCTTGACTCACGATTTTCAAATTTACCGTCGGTTTACTGAGCAGTCGATAGCAATAGACTGACCTTCACGTATGTGCGTTTTGGACAAATTTTGAGGACATTAGTAAATTAATGTGACTGATAAATGGCCCTGATTGCGCTCATAGGTGGTCCAAACTACCGTAAACGGTTATTTCTACGGTGATAAAATTTTAATGTGAATGCCACGTGCTAGATGACGTAGATAATTCTAAATTGTCTTGTGCATCTTTTTTATGCTCTTCAGTATTTATAAGTATGAACTCACAATTCTGAGTGAATGATCAGAACACTTAACTGTAGATACTTCTTCTAAAAAGCTAGAAAATGCAAATATAAATGAAGTCGTAAAAATCGATAATGTATCTATAAAATGAACAGACTTGAGGTACATACTTACATGAAACAAATTGCATTGATAACCAAAAATGTATGTTTCTAAACCACAACTTCTCGAATGCATTTATTTAACTATGAACGCTCTAAAAATAAACCCCAGTTTAATATTTACACAAGTGCAGGTGAACAAAAAATCTGATCCTAGATTGCCCGACCCAAAAACGAAGAAACCCCAGAATCAGCTGCAGCAGTAACACCCAAAACATTAAGCCGAAGGTCCCTCACGACTTTTGCCCCGAGCCAAGTCGCTTATTAGGGATGTGCCACGCACCTGTGTGAATATTTTCATAATCCCCCTAATTAGAGGTTCGCGGATCTTCCCAAAGGCCGCAAACGGTTGGGCCTTACTGAGGAGGCTATAAATTGTTCGACATTTGACCCCGCCGACTAAGATTTTTTTGGGGAATTTGCCCTTGGGCATAAGAAAGTGTACAGAGTAGATGATGGTGCGATTGAGTTGAACAATTTCCACGAAAAGTTATTATAATAAATAGTTGTAGATTTTAAAATGGTGAATTAAATGAGGTAGGTCGTAGTACAAATAATGAAAATTGCGAGATATTTTACGAAATTTATATAATAAACACTACAAAATACGTACTACCACAACAAAAACTTTTATACAACACACACGACGGCTGAAGTTGTAATCTGTCAAAATAGTAGTTAAATTTCACGAACGCAGATAGCATACAAGTTGTGTATTCTTTGCGCAAGACGCTCTATCAAAAATATTTTCTAAATCAATTCAATAAGCAAGTTGACTACAAAATAAATCTGCTCTGTGCTCACGCTAATGTTACATATATTTATCACGAGGCGATCGTCAACCGCCGTCTTGCCTTAGGGCGCCCCGCCTCGGCTGCGTCTTTCCCACGTGCTCTGAATGCTTGGATTGCGTGCGACCTCTTGCACCAACCATGCTCGTTCACACTACCACCATTCAATCACTTTTCAAACCATAGACTACGAAATACGTTTCACTAAAAAGTTCTAAAGTACCAGTATCTTCAACGCCACTTCTCGCTTCAATTTTAACTGTGGTTTTATTTTACACTTCGTTTATGTTCTCTGTGGTATCACAAACGGACGCCATTGCTGCTGCAGTGGATCTACTGTTTGCTTCGGGCTAGAGATCTGGGTTCTCACCTTTAACTTCTTTTACGACCGTGGGATTTTGACCACAAGCTTGGATCGGAGATTTTTATTAATGATAAGTGAAACTTTTGAACACGATTGTTAGCTAGACGTTGTTAATAGACAGGTTTGATTGAGTACAAATCCTAGGACTCAGCCGAGGTAAAAATATGTTGTTGATAATGTAATAGACGCTTTACATTAGTAAAAAATCAACTAATAAGAGCAATCGGTATAAATTCAGTTTCTTTTCAGTTTTTTTTTCAGGAAATCATTTCTAACTCTTTTGCAACTTTATTCTTGAGTCTCCTTTGCTAAACAAAAAGCAGTACAAAATTAAATCAAACTGCAAATTATCTTTAATTACAGGGTGTGTCCTCAGACATCTACTATTCGGATATAACGAGAATAAAATTCACAAATTTACCTCAAAAGAATGTAGCAGAAGGGTGGGATTAAGTTGGTATCCAATCCAGCGTCGACTTTCTCAGATTCCCGACTATAAAATGGTAAATGTTCATAATTTGAGCCTGTACCGCATTCAGCGTAATAACGATACTAAACCACAGAGGTGATTACAAGCGTTTACTGAATTATTCGGTAATCGATCGGGCACGCAGTCGAGGGAATAAAATGTAAGGAATTCCTACAGGAACGCAGGACTTTTGAGCTTAAATATTGTATTTAGCCGAGTTATGTTAATGCGTGATTCGTTGGCCTATAAAAATTCCGATAGGTTATTGCAGGCAGTGACTAAATTAGAGTGGGAGCGTGAATACCATGGATAACATGTCTGCTGCCTTATTAATTAAAGTAATTAATTTATTTAAGGACTTACCTTTGAAAAAAATTGTCAGCAGGTGCTGTAACCATTAAAGGTGTTTGTTAACTTATTCATGGGGTATTTAGATTGATGGACTGATTCAAAGCACTTAAAAGAAAGAAAGGAAGAAAGAAAGAAAGAAAAAAGACATTTACTCCTTTTTGCAAGACACACAAATAAAAGAGAATATATACAATTTTATTATAGAAAATAATCAAGACAATCATCATCATCATCTTTCATCATCATAATACATGCTTGGGGATCAGTTACAATCGGTCTCGTGCTACCCGCGGCCAATGGCTTCCCGCAACCTGTACCAGATAGTCCGTCCACCTGGCGGGAGGCCCACCAACATTTTGCCTTCCGGACTTCTTAGAACCTTACGGCCCCACTTTATCAACGTAATAAAGGAGTGCAAAGTTTCCTGTGTAACAAAATTTCCTACTTGATTAAAACCCTTCAAGGAATCGCAGACGATACGCCCCCAACCGGCCTTTCGATTAACTGGATTGGTTACGGCCTACCGCCAATTAGGGCAAATTTTCGGCTAGCACAAAGGGCCCGTGTTGTCCTAAAGATCATTGGTCGGTAATTAAAACAAATAGGGTCCAAAAGGGCCCGCCGGAGGCGCCACGGGGAGGGGCCCGGCGCGCGACTAGCCGTCGCCGAGGGCGCCCGACCCCCTCATTATAAACTTAATCTAATTATTGAATTCGTACAATGTAGTGTTTACATTTTTTTTCTAATTTGCCCCACTATACTTAAGAATGGATGTGTAAGCGCTAAATAGCACGTTTAGAGCAATATATCATACGGAGCGAGTCACTGTTGCGCCGACGGCTGTTCTCACGGTATGCCTTGCAGGGTTTTTTTAGGACAAGCGTTTTGAGTTTAGGTTTCTGAGACATTAAGGCGGTATCATCAGTGTTATTATAAGGCATCGTTTACGGTTTTGCCTCTTGATGATTGTCACGATCTTATTATTATACAGCGGCTGCGTAGACCTTTTGTTTTGATGAGCTTTTAAACAAACTACATTATAATTACTGATTTGCAAAGTAGATCATTTTTAAGTGGTTTCAGGGGTTTAATGTTGTGCATTGAATTTTTAAGTCAACTTTTAGATTGTATATATTTTTTTAAGATCTGGCCAGTCCGTCTTCGGGTTTGTTACTGGCAGCTCAACTTTTACTCTTTTACTTTTTACCAGCCAGCAATATAATTTTAAATTACGAACAACTTATTATTGACAACTCATTTAAATAGCTCGAAATGCGAGATAGCTCCAGTCGCCCCCGGCTTCGGCTATCTCCGGCGAGGTTCGGCGTGCTTCGCCTTTCGTCGGAGATCGTGCGATCCTCATCCATCACAGACTAACGACCTATGCAAAACACTGAGTTGTTGTGACGTGTATTTACTACTATTATAGATTTTCTATTAGAAATGTTTCAATTTATACATATTAAGGTGGATATTTTTCAAAACAAAATTGCTTATGTGATGACATTAAGGTTTTTCTTGTCTTAGTTCTCAATGTACTATTTTAAGTATTACTTACTACGTACAAGTCCGAAAATAACACAGGTAGGTAGGTACTGAAACAAAAATGTATCCATATTTATATTAAGTAAATTGAACGCGACATTTAAGAATTGGTATACTAAAACTTGACAGGTAGGTACCGATAACTCTAAAAAAATTATATTTCTTGTGAAAATTTATAAAAAAATATTGTAACGCCCTAATTTAGCACCAAGTTACTTTAACAATAACATTAACCATAACCGACGATTTTTTCGCGAGCCGTGTGATGTATCAAATGAAATGGCTTGTTGTAACGGTCTCAAATATACTCAGCGGCAACAATCATGGCCGTCATTATGTACCTATGCTATTATAATAGTATTTTATGCAACCGTTACATAATGAGGGTCCTTAAAACACGAGTGTCGTTTTTGGAAATGTAGCCTTGGTTCTTGATTTATGTAAGTATACTTTCTTGTCTGTGGTACCTAATTGGTAAAATCTGTACCGTAACAACATTAAAGTACTGTAATGTTATCACAGTAGGTAGGTATAGACTTTTTTAAGGTTTCTGAACGTATTTTAGAGCATTAATGATATGTAAAGGTAATTTTGTATGTAGACTGGGCCTAATACAATACAATAACTCTTTATTGAACATCCCATATGTCGTTAAAATAAATAGTTTTGACTTCTGAAAATTTAATAACCGCCCTCCTAAAAACTTGACGTGACTTCTCTAAAACCTTTACCAAATGAAACGTTTATGGAAGGTCATATCCCACGGAGTCAAAGATGACTCGAAGTCGTACGAGTCAAAATTACTGTCAATCGTCACACGTACGGCACCGGCCTGTAATTTGTTAGTCGACGTGACCCGGGTTCGATTCCCGTGAGGTTCTCAGGCGATTCCGATGTTTTCGTAACTTCGGGCCTTGATTAGTTTAATAATAACTATTAACACGTATTGCTAGTGACATTGGATCACGACTTCATTTCGAAGTTAGGTAAAGAGTGATTTATCAACAGCCTAATATTAGAACATACAAAAGTTCGTGACTAGTGTGTGTGTATGCCTGTTACTATTTCACGCTAAACTGGCAGTACGCACATACACATACACAAATCACGTCTTTATCCCTTACACGGTAGACAGAGCCCAAGGTAGCAAGACCCAAAGAGCACGTTTAGCATAATTGTGAGCGTACGGATGCAAAGAGGAATCAAAATAGTGATGGGTTGCTAGCCACATCGCCTAAAACATGATTCCTAAGATTTTGGCCCATTCCCTAGATGGAGTTTTACGCGGGAAGAGAAGCAACTGGTACATTCTATATTTTTTCTTTTCGCCCAGACCAGCATCGCTTATTTACAAATTCCAAAATCGACAATTCTTTCCGATTTCAACAACCAATCCCCGCGTTTCCTCACAACCTATTGTATTTAAATACGTAGTCTAGATACGTCACTAGTTATCAGATCACATGCAGTGGGCGTGGATCGCAGTGAAATGTAGCCCACTTCCCCTCGTTACCGCGCCTAGCCGCTGTGACGGGAGCCACCGTATCTAGCCGTGATCTAGATCTATGTTCCAGAATGTTCCTTTAGTAGGAAGTAGGAAAGAGTAAGGCGAAAGATGTGTATCGCTGCACTGCGATATACATTGCGTTAGATGCCTTGGCCACTGAATAAATTGTATCAAAGGGAATTTTTGAGTTTTAGAAGGTACCTACTCTTGATTATACTAAAAGTAGCACTCTCTGTTTGCACAGCTACCATAGCTGTATGAGTATAAGTCAAAGTGGTCCGCAGGGCCAATCTAACAAATAATTAGATAAGTGACAACCAGACACAACGCATGAAGGTGCCATTCCGTCTATTGGGGCCGATCGTAGCCATACGTTAGATATTATGTAGTTAATACTAGGTTAGGTGGTCCATGGCAAGACAGAAATTTTGTCAAATGGTCCCTCATGTCTGAAAGGTTAAGAACCACTGGTATAATTGGATCGGTCTGTGAGGAAAAATAGACCAGATTATTTCATTTTCCTGGCCTAGCTCAACGCAGCTTTCTCATTGGTCAGATTTACCGTCAGGTTTACACTGAGCTCCTTAGCAGAACTCAAGAAGAACGCAGCCTACTTACCTCTACATATATCCAGAATATATTTTGTGTGTTACATATAAGTGCAAACATCTATGCAATCCTAGATTCAGATAAAAAAGTAAAAGGTTACCTAATTACCCTCTGATTGAAAAACAATTCAAACACCCGAACTATTACTGGTAATTTTTGACAGTAGAGTGTAAACTATAACTGTTTCGGCCCACAAACACAAATTTTAATTTTGCTCTTCACTATTTTGGTAACAATTTCTGCATACAACAACAACGTCGTCCATATAACATTAGCTACACGGACTAATCGTCTACAACATAAACATAACCCGGACCCAAGCATCACAACCGCTAGCAGTTATTAAAATTACTAATAACATTCGCATAATATCTGCCCCTGAAATAAACTGTCAGTTTGACACTAACAACGCAACGGGCAATGAATCAAGTCACTGGCCGCCAATAAATATACGATACCATAACGTAATTGCTCGGTAAATATCTCGCCAAATGACCATTAATGAAGCCAGAGCGCCTCTTCATTCTTCGTTTGAAGAATTTATGTTCTCATTTTAAAAAGTTTTTCAGGAATGCGATACGGATTTTTGAAAGTCGTTCGGTTGGTGAGTCATTCGTTTGGGAGATTTTGGGATCGGGTACAGTACCGGAGAACTTGGGAAAAAGCAATTCATTGATGAGTGTTCATCAATAAATCCATTAAACCCAATAAAAATATGTAAAAAGTATCTTAAATTTAATTATAAAAAAACCTTTACAACTATTTTAACTTCACCGTTGGGTCAGTTTAAAAAAAATGAACCAGTACATAATATACTTTTAATAAATTCGAGGATTCGATTTAATTTTGCATTTGGCAGTTTGTAATGTTTTTCATCGTAAAAGAAACAGTCTTATAACTGAATTTTATACATTTTTTCTGCCCGCTGCGGCAGTTGCTTGTACAGCGGTCGGTTTTTGGACAAAGTCTAATTTTTCCGTTCATAATAAGCTTAATTAATCTTCGGTTTTACATTGGCAGCTGTATAAAACTTGTTATTTTGCCTTACCTTATGAACCATAGTTTGAAACCTCAACTATGTACCTCTAAAACGACGTATCTTTGCAAAACCTAACTTCTTTTTACTTGGAAGTCACATATCAGTCTTACATAACCGTCATCTGATAAGGCCGTGGGCGTATCAGGAAGGGCGGGTTCAGTGCTCTAAATACATTAGTGCAACGCAAAGTTCATATTGCTGCAGTACCTATTTATAAATAGGTATTTAATTTAAAAGATATGTAAGATATATTATAGGGATATGCCATCAACAGAGAGGTTTCAAGACACTACACCAAAAACATCAGGGGAGTTAAGGTTGAGAGATAAAATAATAAGCTAATGACAATCACAATAATAGCAGTTAAATACGACACATTCTTGGAAAATGAATATAGTGAAAACAAAAAACTACATCCAGCGTAGGTACATCATCTTGTTAATCATTTTCATTTGAAGTTATCCATTTAAAGTGTAACAAGGTGACTATTATCTTGAATCCTTCCACAAGTTGAATGTAAGAAATATCTGAATCAATGAATCTAATTGGAATCATTTCAATTAGTAATATTTATTGCTGAATAAACGCAACCAAAACAAGCAACTGAACACAGCAGCTGTCATTAGTAAACAAATTTCACACATAAATCGCAATTTGTTATCGAAGAAAATTAAATTAAAGCCCATGTTACTTGAAAAAGGCTCAGATCGCGTGTTTGTAGTCACTTAATAATGATTTTATTTGGCCTTAAGGATCCGTAAGTTTCTTTCAAGTCCGGTGACTACACAAATCAAAATGACGCAGTAACTTAGATTCGTAGGACAACGATTAAAATGTATTTCTTGTTAAAAATACTTCACAATCAATATTTATAAACATTTAAACCCAATGGCAAAGCGTGCCCTGAGATAAGTCCAGACAAACATAAAAACAAAGCATACCTATATATGCAATGTATTTCAAAATTGCACACAAGAAAAAAACATAAATTAAGTTAAATTTTGTCTTCCATTTTGTACTGAGCTAATAATGTTCATAAAACTCATTTGAGGAACATTAATCCAACCAAACACAAAGATAGAGCAGAGCTGTCTTTATTTAAATTAGTTAATTTCGTACCAATTAACAATTATCGCTTTTGTTAAAACTAAATTTTGTAAATATCAAAAATGACGTGTTTACGGCAAGATATATAAAAGTCTGTCTACCGAACGAATGAATTAGGTACCGGTGAAGTTAAAGACAAAAAAAATCTGGCTTCAATAATTTTCAAAAGAATAACGTTTGTATGGGCACCTACTTGCCATGGCCCTAAGGATATCTCAATAAGGGGACCCAATAAATTGATTGCTACCTATAACAAAGGTCATTAGTCACTCGGCACCACGCTTAAATCACGCTGCACTTAGATAGTTGCGTGTTGGGACGCTACCCGTGTTGGCACGCGAAGGAGTTTTTAAAGAATTTGTAGCATTTTGACCGCAGGCTGTTTCATATGGCACGGAAGGTTGTTTTTATGTTAAGATTGCAGAAGAAACAAATGAAATTAGCGGTGTGGAGGAAATAACTGAGATTGTAGTCATCATCATCATCAGCCTATATTAGTCCACTGCTGGACATAGGCCTCCCCTAATGAGCGCCATAGCGCCCTGTCTTCAGCTTGACGCATCCAGCATCTGCCTGCAGCCTTTCGCAAATCGTCATCCCACCTGGCCGGAGGGCGTCCTACACTACGTTTGCCGAGTCGCGGTCTCCACTCAAGAACACGTTTCCCCCAGCGGTTGTCGGTTCTTCGCGAGATATGGCCGGCCCACTGCCACTTCAGCTTGCTAATTCTTTGAGCTATGTCGGTAACTCTGGTTCTCTGTCGGATGTATTCGTTACGAATCCTGTCCTTCAGAGAGACTCCGAGCACAGCTCTTCCCATAGCTCGCTGAGCGACTTTGAACTGGTGAACTAACCCTACCGTGAGTGTCCACGTCTCAGCTCCGTAGGTCATGACGGGTAGGACGCACTGATTGAGATTGTAGTAAATGAAAAAAATGCGAGGTAATGGTACGAAGATACTATCGATAATATTAATGGCAGTAGTGAAAAGTCTATAGTGTGTAACACACAAGTGTAGATTTGCAGACAAAATCAGAACCTATTAAACCTGTAACACGTAGATGCAAATGCATGATGCATGAATATCGTAGGCTAATCCGTAAATCCCTTTCTAAATGTTTCAAACGACTTTGGCAGGTAGCGCTCGCATTTTAGTGACTGCTGCCAATTTAAAATAAACTAATGATATTTTTGCACGACCAAATCACATTTATATAACCAAAATCAAATCATTGCTTCAAAGTAGGTCAATCTCAGATCATTAGGTTGGTAAGCGGGCACGTAACAACGCTACCTATTAGCCCGTTTCTCACACAGCCATGAGAACTTCAATCAAACTGGCTATTTTAAACCCCGATGTTCAATCAATACTAAATCATTCCACTGGATTTCTGTCATTAACTGTCCGATAATTCATGTTATTGTAGCCTTACGGACTTCAGTCTGTGTGAATTTTTGGGAGTGATGTTTGTGTTGAGAAAAATGCTTGCACGGAAGATAGATTATTTTGTGAATGGCAACAATTCATTGCAATCACATGTAATTAAAAAGTAAGTTAACAATATTGAGATTTTTTGTTGATAGATGTTATTACTTTCACGGAATGTTTCAAGGTCCGTAAAAGAGTCCGTAAGTACAGTACAAATACCGATTTTTTGGAAGAAAATACGAACATTCAAGATCTATTGTAAAGAACTTCGTTGTAAACGTAAAGTCAACATGAGACCTGTTTGGGAGCCAAAAAATCTGAAAACAGCTGTTTCGGCAATCGCATAAGCGCGAGATTTAGATATTTTTGAACACCCAGCATGTATGCTTAGTGTAAGTTAACTAAGCTTTATAAAATCATGTCACAAAATATGTTCCGAGATCATTTTTGTTGAAATGCCAAATACTATGAGAATGAGAACTGCTTGTTGCCATTTCGCTCCGCTAGTGGCGCTGCCAATTTTCCCATAGTATTAAGATGCGCACTCGTTCATGACGTTTTTCGTGTTTAAATCTTATAGTAGAAGCTCAGCTCTGACAGTTCCAATGCATCTAATGACGACTGATACCATTAATAATAATCTTGTTCAGATAACAGAAAATGCTAACAAAGTATTTAATTTTAAAAATGGCAGTGTTCTAATTGCTGTGGGAAAAGTATTTGCGGTTAATAACAGGAATAAGAAAGGACGAGTGAATCTGGTCAGACATATTTTGGCCTCACAATGTCGATTATTGTTGGGCGCACGTTACGGTCTTTGTATTTATAGAGAGCTGATACAACTAACAAACTGGTTTTTGGCTATCTTTTAATAGGTAATTGATTGCCAATAAGTTTTTGGAAACTATCGGATACGGATACGTAGCTATACAGGTTGATTTTAAAATGGTTCAAGTTTTTTTCTTTTTAAAAACCCATTTTTATGTTTTACAGAGGGCAAACGAGCTCGACAATTCTACTCGATTTATGCCTTTGGCCGATGTTCCGATTATAAATTTGGTACATGGATGAGATAGATCTCCGAGGATATACTCAAGTATCTTCAGTGAACACGATGTAAGTATTAAAATAATATTTTTACAAAAATATAACTATCTAGCTAGAGGGTGTTCATTGAAAATAAAATCACTAATGCCAATGAACACTATGGTGTTGCAAATAAATATTTTGTTATTTTAACTGTGGCAGAAGGTACCTAATACTTTAAAAATATCTAAGAACCTCTGAAATATAAGTTTTCTTTATTGCTTTTACAATTCTTGGAAAAAAGTAGGTATTTGAAAAACGTTTCTTATAAGCAATAGGTACATTAATTTACAAAAGAACACAATTTGCTGCGTAAATTATTCAAATTTTGAAAATGCTTTTTTACGTAAAATACCTATTACGAAAAAATACTACACTGACAATTGACCGACACATGAACTTGTATAATAAGTGGAAAAAAAAATACTTTTTCTGACACTAAGCCTCACAGTAAAGCAATTATTGGGTCCATCAACTGTCCTATTTAAAATCATATGGAAACCGGATTTTAGAGAGCAAACTCCACTTAACGTTATACCGGTACATACATCTGGGATCTAAATATAATAAAAACTTATACTTTTATAATTTAATTGCAAAACACAATAGAAACCTCAATTATCTAGACCTCAAATATATTAATTTTGACGACCTAAATCTAAAACTACCTACTATTTTCTACAACAACAAAAAAGTTAAAGGCGCTCCGTAAAAAATAATTTAACCATATCTTTCCCTATTACTTCTACAAGCCGTGCTATTAGGTGTGGCAACGTCGCATTTTTACGCTTAGGTTCACAAGCGGCGTTGCCAAACCGCTACGACATGGCTTAGCTATGATTTAACCGTATTAACCACTCTATATCATACCCTCTAATAAAATAAGTCTACACTTTTTGTGGCGGCGCGCGGCGCACGCGTCGTGGGTGGATTTTTTCACGTTTCTCAGCGATTAGAATGGTAAACTCCCATCGCAATGTGCTTGGCTTTTTATTCTCGCTACAAAAAATGCACACATCCTTTAGATAGTTATAGGTGCAAAAAGATCTATACGTTTGAGCAAAATGACTACAGCCAACGTTTTAGTCATATTGTTATTATTAGGTGCCTACAAAGTTTAAGTACTTATTATTATTATAGTATAAATCAAGCGGGATATTCAATTTCCAAGCCGATGAAGACGGAGATACAGATTCTAAAACCCATTTATGCTCAGAATAAAGTCAGCCACTCTGTTAAGAGTTTAAAGTTAGAGCAAAAAAATACTGGCACATTATAAAATTTTCTTCCTGATGATTATTTTTTAATGTGCCAGTATTTTCTTCCTTCGTACCTGTCAAAAAACTCAACATGTTCATTCCAAATTCAATAGCAGTCAACATCAAACAGCCGTTGTAACCGCTTCAATCCGGGTCTTGCATGTTCAAAATGTGCCAACATGTAGTTCAGACCTCCCATCCAACACGTGTTACGTGCATCGTGCATGAACATTACCTTAGAATTAAGGGGAAACATCCTTTAGATTTTAGGTACTACAATGCAGTGAGTCTTTATTGATACACAATGATATACTTATTAATAAACATAAACGGATTGTAATGTTCAAGTCAGATAAGATAAAACTCACCAGACTATTTATCTCACCAGACTCGTTTATTGCTATCCCCCAGGAATTACGCAACCCGCAATTCCGTACTTACAAACTTTCGCGTTTGTAACATTAGTAGGACTGTGATAGTGACAGTATTTATTCAGTAACAATACATGATTGTGTTTGAAATACAATACAATATTACATAAATGATTAACAAAAACAATATTATTATCATTACAACAAGAACATTATAACAACTAAGCTAGAAATACAAAATGCATTCAAGTTCAATTAGAATCATTACTATGGTTGAATATATCTTCACATATTATAATTATTATTACTTATATTAAAATAAGATTATAGCAAATAGGTCAGAAAATAAAATTACTACAACGTCACACTAAAATGTCCTCAATACTGACAGTTTAAGATGGTAAAAAGCAATAAAGCGCAACAATGAAATAGAAACTTTTATCAGCTTATCCTAATAGTTAACCATCGTACTCACAGTATCAACTATCAATACCATCTCCTTAACCGCCGCGACCCAGTACCCTGCGCTCGCGCACTGATTGGAATTTATCGCCCTCCTGCCCTGTAACTTTGTGCCGCGTCTTACATACCTTTTTATGCTTTTTACAGACAACATAGGAATTTTTTTATTGTTGTTATTTGCGCGTCTAACTTGACGACACGAAAAATGTACCCAGTGGCCAGTCACGTTATTATTTTAAATGTATCATAATTATTGCTCTATTTTATTATTGGCACAGCACCATCATTAATTCCGCTTACTTATTTCAAACAGGTGTCCAAAATAGTACATTACATTCCGAGAGAGATGAAATAAAGAATGGGTCCTTGACGCACGAGGCAAAGGTGTGTCAAACAATTTTATGTCTTCCCCAGGCCAGGAAGTGGAAATTTCCGCGTATCGGGCGTTAAATTGCTATTTACGGACCGGGGCAACGTAAATGTATTTAAAAGTTAGCCCTCACGCAGATGTCAAAACTGTCTTAAAATAAGTATCTATAATGAGCGATAATTCACAAAACTTCTTACATAAAAGCTAATCGAAACACGCTCAATTCCACGTTTCTTTTTTCCATCCCATTCACTTGCGGAGTTTCATGACATGCCTGAGGGCACGCTTCGTTTCCCACGACACCATTCGCTTACAAAATAAACATAACCACTCGTCTTAACTAAACTTCAAAATCCACCTTCAATCCACGACAAACAGTTCAAGTTACTACACAAAAGAACGGTCCTTGCGACCTTTTAGAGCGGCACACAAAGCCTTGGGTAACACTCTCCGAAGACACAAATCGTCTTAAGAATTTTTTAAAGTTACGAAGCAAAACTATCTTTAGTGCACTGAAATAGAGGTGCTTTAGATAAACTAATGAAGAGATTAGAACAATTCGTTCGTACATGGATCTTAAAGGTAATTCTCTTAGCCCGTTTTGATACAGCACGCGTCAAAAATAAGCCGGAGTTCACACGAAAAAAAAAACAAATTTGTAATTTATTGGATTAAAGTAGGGAACGCAGAGAATTGAAATTCACTATCATTACCACCATTGCAGTATTAAATAGGAGACATCCACTGCTTTTTACGTACGTAGGCTTTTTACAGTCGGTGAGCTCTTAGAATTGCCATTTTGTCCTGCTGTCTCACTCACTCTTATGCATTCTAAGAGCTCAAATACTGTTACAAGGATCTATTCGGCAATCGAATTTGAGCTACCCGCAGCCAATGACTCCCCGAGATTTTCGCCTGGAAAAAGTCGATTTTATTTTCCAAATAAAAAAAACTATCTATCCTAGTTTATATTAGTTCACATTAATTTGTGTGTTTGGTTGGTAGTTTATTTATAAATTGTTTGTCGTGTTTTGAGATGTACGCTCTATTGTGACTATCACTATACGGAACTTACTCTTTGTCGGTCTCTCGCTTAATGCTCCTCTCATTTACTTAAAGGTTAACTGGTAGAGATCCCTCACAGGGATAAGTTCGCCTTTGTGCATATATTAAGGTCTTTTTTGTGAGTTGTCTCTGTTTCTTTATATTTGTACAATAAAGCATTTACTTACTTACTTTTAAATACTACAACACAATTTTAGTATTATGCAGATTAGTAATATGTCAACGTATTACTTATTCTATGCCAGTAAGTTTTTTTAATCAAACAATGTGGTAAACGAGCAAGCGACCACCTCAGTTTTAACTTTATTTTAGCGATTTTATTTCGAACCCGACGTGAATTAACCCTTACAGTTAAAGTTAACCTCGTGCTTTCTATTTAATTGTATTATCTATTTTATGTGATCAATAAAACTTCAAATGTGTATTATCTGATGAAAAAGGTACAGTTGAAGATTCGCAATCTAATGATAATTGCACAATCATGATTGTCTAATTCAGCTTCTAAATGCTGGATGAGAAACGCATTTACTTATGTAGAGTCACATTCTTAACCGTTGGTCCACGGATCAAAGTTATACGTTATAGATCGAAACCATACAGGACTACATAGTATAAAACAAAGTCGCTTTCCTCTGTCGGTCCCTATGTATGCTTAAATCTTTATAACTACGCAATGGATTTTGATGCGGTTTTTTTAATAGTTAGAGTGATTCAAGAGGAAGGTTTATATGAATAAAATGTACACAGACGAGGTCGCGGGCAGAAGCTAGTTAGACAATAATATGAAGTTACTAGGTGGTCCATGGCAAGACAGAAATTTTGTCAAACGGTCCCTCGTGTCTAAAAGAGAACCACTGTCCTAGAACTACATTCGAGTTTCTGGTATCGTCGGCCGATTCAAGTATCAAACCCTTAAGTGTGAATGAGACAGCAGGATAATCCCGAAGGTTTTTTTAAATGCTATCGCATTGTACCTAATTGTGTTGGATCGTAGCAAGTGGAACAAAGTAGTCTCTGCCTACCCCTTTTTTTATGAATAGAAAGGCAAACGAGCAAGTGAGTCACCTGATGGTAAGTGACCACCGCTGCCCATAGACACCCGCAACCCCGAAGGGATTGCAGATGCGTTGCCAACCTAGAGGACTAAGATGAAACGCCTATTGTGCCCGTAATTTCCCCGGCTGTCTTACTCTCCACACCGGAACACAGCAGTGCAAGCACTGCTACTTAGCGGCAGGATTAGCGAGTAACCCCTGTGGGAAAGAGGCGTGACGGTATGTATGTATGTATGTATGTATGTATGCCTAATACAAGGCTCCTCATAGCAAACGAACGTCATCCAAGCAAACTTGACACCATGGTATTACCGCTGCATCTAATTTATACGAATTCCAGTAACTCAACGTGCCATGCGGCAATATTGACAGTATTTCAATAAATATCACATTGTCGACGTCACGTGCTTGGTGTGAGGGTGGGGCATAAGTCAAGGGTCGGAGTCAAGCGTTCGACAAACTGCGCTATTGTAACGCCATCACTGAGCCGTGGCTGGCCAGGTGGAGAAGGCTGTAACTCTTATTTGACAGATTTGCAGTATGCCTAATTTTTAGCAAAAAAAAGCATCGAAACAGAAAAGTCTTTGAAAATCTTTGTATTATCCTGGTTGAAATTTGAGGATAAAGCGTGCTGAAATAACGGCAAATAAGGATATTGTGAAAAAATCTACACGAACTTGTAATATTTGCTTGGCGCTGTAGTAGGTACTTAAAGCAAGAACACGTTACGATGAGATTTTAAGATTGTTAAACGACAGTTTTTTCATAGCAGTTTATACTTATATTAATCTCTTTTCAATAAAATGAATGTATAATAGACCACTAATAATTAACTAACTAACTACTACTACTACTACTACTAGTAATTGTAACTTCTCTGTATAAGTTAGGTAAGTTAAGTTGACCAGCTCATCACTGCTACCAGACATAATAGTATATTACTTATTTCATTGAATAGGTACCCGTAAGGGTTAAAGACGTGATTTATGTATGTATTATTATTTCATATTACGATTTTTCCTCAGTTCTTCATAACTACCGAAATCATAACTCGTACGAAGTGCAAACATAAACAAAAAAAAATTAATCTAGAATTACTTTAAAATACTAACATTTCGATGGCTGATTCAAGTATTAAACCCATAAGAATGCGTAACACGGACCCGAAAGACTATTTAAATACAGTCGCATTTTTTTCCCATTATTACTTTTAAAAATGTGCTTACAGAATAGACACAATTTCAAAAAAATTGTTACAACCTCCTCCACCTCAAGCCTAGCAACATTCATCGGGCGCGTCGACAGCTCGTTGCTTTCGGCCGCGGGCTGCGCGCACGCAGCGTTGCCAGCGCCATCTATCGCTCTACTTACATTACGAGCTGTTAAGGCGTCAGCAGGACGAGGCAGGCAGCATTGAACTTTCGCAAAGTATTTTAGCTATCTAGCTATAAGTGGGTACGTAGATGCACAAAAGATCGTGGGAAAACCAATGTAGGTAACTAACCTAAATAGAAGTCTACAGTAACTGTACCAAGGTGCAGATAATGAGGACTTGGGTAAAAACGTATTAGGGTGCATTAATTTCGAAAGTCATATCCATGACGGGGAACAATTACATAATCTGGCAACGCTTAAGAAGCCAAAGACATTGGAACTTTAAGGTAACCGTTGCTAGAATATGTAATTGTTCCCCGTTTAGTGGATATCCATGACTTTCGAAATTAACCCAATTTCGAATTTACCCCAATGCACTATAAATGCTGTTTCGATTCGAGAATTTCGGAAACTGAGCGACACATCAAATAATTACATCCGAATCATTTTTTGCAATGCTAGAGCCATACCTTACTTCCATGCTGGTCTGGGAGCAAAGAAGAAACATAGATGTACCAGTAGTTTCTCGTCCCGCGCAGAAGGTTAAAGCCCATCGCGAAAATCTTAGCAATATGTGTTATAGGCGATGCGGTTAATAACCCATCACTATTTTGATTCCCCTTTCCACCTATACGCTCACAATCATGCCAAACCTGGCCTTTAGGTTTTGTTACCTTAGGCTATTAAGGAATGTGGACGTGATTTGTTTATATTTATGTATATATGTATTTAATTAAATAAAAAAAATACCAGAGTATTTCGAGCCCTGTAAGTTTTTCCTCACAATCACAACAAACGTTTTGAACGCATTCGCGTTTGAGTTTGTAATTCTATGGGAATACTTTGTCACCGTTAAATGCCGCTAGAGGTGCTACCTTGTATGTAATGACTATCTAATTATAAATCGACAAAGGAGATTACTTTTCAGCCATTGTACTTTATGTACGAAACCGGGGTGACTTTGATTTACAGGTGACTTTAAAAAGTAGTTATAATCTTATAATGACGAAAGTCATTAATTTTTATTTTTACTGCTTCCAATAGATAACTTTATTATAAAGTAGCCCCAAAATTATTAAAGTTACCCGGTTAACGGTATGTACTTTTCAATCACTTATTACTAATTTTATAAATATCCGGAAAAAACTAGTTATTTCTGCAAAGTAAGCAAGTAAATTGACTGACGACGCGGTTGGCTTAGTTGGTAGTGACCCTGCCTGCGAAGCAAGCGTCCCGGGTTCGAATCCTGGTAAGGGTATATATTTGTGTGATGAGCAGGAATATTTGTTTCTGAGTCATTATTTCTCTATATAAGTATGTATATATCGTTGTCTAGTACCCATAACACAAGCCTACTAGCGCTTACTTTGGGACTAGGTCAATTTGTGTGAATTGTTCCCTAATATTTATTTATATTTATTTATTTATTTATTTATAAATTATCTCTTAGTATTTACAAAGAGCAAGCAAACATTTACACCCTCGACCTACCCTTAAACTTAGCACGAACGTTGAATGCCAGTCGTTAGTGTAAACGATATCTACGACAACACGACTGTCTGTCTGTATGACAACGGTCCGGTATTTGTCGGAGTTTATTTATTAGACCGACTGCGATTTATTCCTCGCAATGACCAGAGTAAGATTTATCTGTAAGGTCATTTAATACGAGAGTAATGACTACTTATTTATAATTATGTAGGCATGAGCACCTACTAAAATTATAAATGTGAAAGTAACTCTGCCTGTCTGTCTGTCTGTTACGCTTTTACGCCTAAACCACTGAACCGATTATGTTGAAATTCGGTGTAGAGATGGTTTCAGTCTTGGGAAAGGACATATGATAGTTTTTATCCCAAAATCTCAAAGTTCAAAGGAGTCGCGGGCAACAGCTAGTAAATACAATAACTTAATAATAAAGCCACTTATTGTTACAGATTTAAGCACAATATGTATTACTAACTAAGCATCACCATATCCAGCCTATAATGCCTATATACGTCCCACTGCTGAGCAAAGGCCTCTTCTCAGAATGAGAGAGCTTGGTCTATAGTTCCCACGCCGGCCCAGTTCGGATTGGGAACTTCACACACACCATTGAATTGCTTCGCAGATGTGTGCAGGTTTCCTCACGATGTTTTCCTTCATTGAGAAGCTCATGGTAAATTTCAAATGTAATATCGCATATAAATTCGGAAAAACTCAGAGGTGCGAGCCGGGGTCGAACCCACGACCCGCTTCTTGAGAGGCCACAGGTCAAACCACTAGGCTACCACGGCTTTTTAACTAACTAAACATACCTACGCGTTAATTACTAGACACATAAGGTGTTTATTTATAGTAGCATATAAACACTAAAATATGGGAAATGAGAAAGCCTACTCTACACCTTTGTTTAATAGACAGCATAGGTACTCATATATCTATCACAATTCAAAAACGAGCTTCAGTTTACTAGTTTTTCTTAAAATTAGAAGGTAATAAGTAACTTCCATTTAAGCTCATTGTTACTAAATTGTTACCAAAGTACAGGCCATAATCTAAGTAGTGATATAATTACATCATCCACGTAAACGTAGGGTAAGGCCTGTTATATACTTACTTTCCTAGTGCCTGAGTTGATGAAAAAGGAACACCCTTTGTTATTCAACATCGTTCCAATTTGTTATGTGCCCACTAATTATTCCAATAATGTATAACCCAAAGATTATCAGCAGGAACTTTCATTGTTTTCCTGACCCGATCTTATTTGCATACAGTCCATCTGCATCGAGTTACCAGTCCGATTCTATATCAACAAACAATAGTATCAAACGAATTACCTTCCATTTCGCTTACACTAACACAACTTCCTTGAGGTTGAAAAGGGATGTGGTGAACCACTCGTGTCGATGGAGTTGCATTGTCGATGATATCGAATGGCTCCGATCGATTCCGTCGAGATTGCATCGGAACAACTCTTTTAATTTTGTTTTCTTTTCACTTGCGTATTCATTGTTGCTTGGGCTTTTGTGTTGTGAATAAATAACTGCGTCATCGATGTAGGTCGAAAGTACAAAGTGACAGCTGTTTTGTAGAAATAACAAGTGAGTTATGTACTACAATATCCAGGCTAGTTAGGTACGAGTAGGTAAAGTAAGGTTTTATAGCTATATAGCTAATTTAAAATTTTGGTCGTGTAATTTTTTAAGTTAACTTTGTCATATAAATAATTTTAGTATAGTCTAGTAAGTAGGTTTTAACTTGGAATTAAACTGACAACTTCGCTAATATTTTTAACCAACCAACTTCCAATATAAAAGGGAGGATGATAATTATTTTTTATGTATGTCTTATCATTAGCTTTTTATAAGTGTAATTTTTTGTTTATTCATATGTAAAATACGTGCAAAAATCACATTAATTTGCTACCCGAAAGGTATCCAATAACTCAACAATATCATTATGAAGTCAGTTATGATTAATGAAAAATCGATTGCCTCATAAAAGTGTTAAAACCAATTTAATAGTTGCTTTGACGTAAACATGTCAGGTACAAAAAACCTCCATATAGCACCGATAATGTTTTAATGTTTATCCTCATATGACTAGTAGAATTAAAATAACATTTTCGCTATGACGATGTAGGTGGAGCAAGGTGTGGTCTGTAGTGATGTTAACTTCCGAGCAATAAGGAATGTCGATATCGATAATATTGCTAGTGTTCAAACTCTATCATTATTTACATTATGATGCGGTGGGGAAAATCCATTATTATTTTATAAAAGGTTGTAATATTAGCAACTTTTCCGCATTTAAATTAAACTTTAAAAAGATACCTAATCCAGTTTAAATTCATTGTAAAGCGACAAAATCTTGGATACTTTATGCAAGCCTAAACTAACTTCCATCACTGGCAGATGGTCAAACCACGCAAGCTGCCGTGTCATTATTATATTATTTTGACAACTTTGTTTTCATTGTTTCTGAGTAGTAGGTAGTAAGAACAACAAATGAACAATGTCACGAGATTCATATAAATTCGACTCATTATACGATTATAATTATACGACTAAAAACGATGCGTGAACCGATTACTAGGTACGTCAAGTCCCAGAATGGTTCTCAATCTAAAGTTAGGTAGGTACCTAATGAAAGAAAGAAAGAAAGAAAGAAGACATTTATTCCTTTTTGCAAGACACACAAATATAAGATAATACACACAGTTTTATAGAAAATAAACAAGGCAAGTTCAACAAACCCAAATATCGATACGATAAGATTGTCGATAATCACTGTCCCATCACTAACCGCACCTTAGGCCCGCGTGACCTCTGCCCTTCGCCTGCTCATCCGAGCCCCTTCCCCCGCGGTGCCCGTAGCGATACCGCCCCTCGCCTTTTTGGTATCAAACCAAAAAATCAATACCAAATCCGGTACCAAATTTTCATACCTGTAATTAGTTGGAATGGCAAATGGTGTTCTGTAAGTAAGACTTTAATTATTTACGATACGATACTTAGGCTGTTGCGAAAATATTGTACGGATGTTATTTTTTGTTTACATTTCGTAGAACTAGTCTGCAAAGAGCCTGATCGATTCAACTAGTTGAAACGTGTTGTTCTTTTTATCTATTCTGTTAGTTGACAGTTGGAGTAGCGTTTCATTCTCTACCCACTACAACACTATGAGAACAGTTCGTTGTCGTTTCGATCCGCAAGTGGCGCTGCCAATTTTTCCATTAATTGAGACTTTTACATGAACGCGCTCGAGACGTTTTTATATGCGAAAACTTACACTAGAGGTTCAGACGATCGGAAAAGATTTTGCACGACATAAATATGTACCTACCACTGTGTGTTCTAAATGATATTCACAAGTTTTCTATTAAAAAAAACTATGGCAAAGAAATTAGGCCGTTGAGTCATACTGACTACTATAAAACCTCAATTAAACGCACGATATGTGTCCCGTAACACGATACCGTAAGTAAGCCATGACGTTTCCAAAAGAGTTAAAAAATAAAAGAGCCCAAGCACGCGATCGTCGAAAAACATATGTTCATCATTAAGACGCCTTTAGAATACCTTGAATTCCAAGCATTATCCGCCGAGCTATTCAACTCAACAATGTAACAAAAGTCCGCTCGACTCACTTAAATCTTAATTCGTACAAAGGAGCAGATTAATGAAATTAAGTCGGCATTTACTCGAGTTAACCATCAAACGACTACAATAGCCTTAAATAGTAACAATCAAATCAAAGGATCCTCGAAAACCTCGGGGCAACAAAAGCCCTAACTAACCTGGCCAGCCTTACGGTGACTATTAAAATTTAATGACATGATTTATTCAGAAAAAAATACACGAGAAAAGGGTACGATGTTACGAATCATTTTTCATATAACGCAGTTGGTAGCAAATGGGCAAATAAAAAATGTTTAACAGGACCGACACTTTATGAAAAAGGCACTCCCGCCGAGAGCGCGCTTTGTCGTCGCCCGGGAATTTATTCATGCTTACCTGTTGAGCCCCAGCCGTGAATAAAATATAAAGAATATTCCATTTTTCTGGATTCGTATTGCGTAAGTTGTATGGATAGATGAAAGTACCGAACATATTGAATAAAAGACTGTGATTGCTATAGTCGCTAATACGAGTCAACGTAGTGCTATGGTAACCAGTTTATTTATTTTTTCCACAAACTGATGTTAACTGTACGGGTAAATATGCTGAAGGAAGATAAAAAACTCAACCCCAGCGTATATTTGTTGCAGAAACCGTATATTTGTTGCGCTAGAATACCATTGAAATTAAATTTGCATGACCACTTGATATGCTAATTCGCGATAGACAATAAATAGCTCACTGCAAGAATCAGACTTCTTAATAACACACAAATGCTTGGGCATTTTTATCACGTGCACTAAGAATTTGTGACTCAAAAATTATTATTCAAAAGTCAACGTCTTTGAACATTCTCAATGGTCAACGGCGGGAATTTCGTCCGCCCGTACACATTGGAATAATATTTGGTCATTCTCTTAGTGGTAGCCGTCTCATTTATAATATTTTATAGAAATCAACAAAACAGAATCGAGAACATTAACATTTTGACTATACAAGCCGAGTTCCCCGTGCACCGATTCCGTAAGGCATTTTTATTGTACGACAGTTATTAGGTTGACCATGTTATAAGAAAAAATGACCATGTTTATTTACAGCCGTGCTAATGCTCCGCTGATTAAAAATGATAACTACGCATATTTATAACGACATTTTATACTTAAGCAAACTGAATTTACGCTACAGCTTTTTTAACCTTATTAATTTTATTGTTGTGGGTTTTTTTTTGTTTCATCAATTTAAATAAGCTAATTGTAATTAAGTCTGATGCGTAAATAAAACTATTAGTATTATTCAAAGTGTATTCACTAAGTCAAAAAAAAAGTGCAAGTTTGACAAAGTTCTGATGCCTGTTAGAAAAAAGGAAGTATTATTTACGTAAATTAAAAAATATATGATGAAGAAACATTATAAAACACTGAATTCAATTTACGAAACTCAATTCAATTTTTTTAACTGAATGTCATTCACATGCACAACTTTGGTGTTGTCACGTCGTTCAATAGCGCATAAGCGATCGTGTCTCCACTTTCAACAATTCATGGAATCTGTAGACAACCAATCAAATTATGACCTTTTTTCTATCCGAGCTGATGTTTGAAGAGGCGTGGAAATGTTGACTCGTTTAATCTACATGTAGGTACTTACGTTACGTGGGCAGACAATGACGGTTGTAGTAAAATATTGTTATGTTTGTTATTAAAATTCGATTAAGTATAACTGTTATTTGAGTACGATGGCATAGCAAGATACGATTGACATTGGACTTGCTATGGCTTGGAGAGGTCCGGAATTTGGAGTCTGCCTTGTACTAGGTATAGATGGAGTCTACGCATGGACTTCCAAAGTACTTAAACGATTATTGTTATCCAAGACAAAGTGCTCCAAGAAGTTGCACGATGAAAATTTTTGACAACCACTATTATAAACTACTGAAAAAATTCAAAGATTTGCAGTCAACCTTGCTCAACTATTTGCAAGAACATCATTTGAACAAGTAGGCACCAAGTCGATTAAGTGGTTTATCATTTTTAATGTCAGTTCGTGCAACTGAAAAAACTATAAGGCTCAAATTGTCAAATTGAATCGAGAATGAAAATTGTTTTTGATGTTTTAATCCGAGAAAATAAAATAAATTGAACTTTCGGGCGTGTAGTACTTGGGAGCAATATAAATAATACCCACTGGTTGGCTTGTCAAGAGTAACTGATTTATTTTAACTTAGGTCTAGGTATATTCAGATCTCTCGAGTACCCTACATATTGAGCTACTACGACAGGGCGTGCAAAGAAACTTTTTGTTCGGACTTTGTAACATACGTTACGTATTAAAAAAAATGTACACATGCCGTTAATAATACAATGTCTTATGCGTTATACTTCTTTGATATATTTAAGATGTGCCACTGTTGAAACATCGAACATTATAAAATGGGAATGCTTTAAAATATTCTTTTTTCGAATGACATTTCTAAACTCGAGCAAAAAACAACAAAAGAACAGTTTATTAAATTACGGACACAAAAGAATTTAATCCTGCGAACTCGCAGACCATAAGTCGCCAGTCATACAAACAAAAACGGGCGGAGAAAAAGTAGCAAAAACGCAATTATGAACAGGCACAGATCGCGACGCATCCCTTGCGAAGTCATCGTGACTTTTCACATTCGACATCCACCCCCACATGTCACCATGCATTGTATCCTATTCAAAAATGGTAGCGAATATGACATTGACAAAGGGTGTCGGGGTAAACTTCGTCAAGAACAAGTTTTTTTAAACAAATCGGACGGTAGGAAAAAAATAAATGTAGAATTTATACGATTTTTAAAAATGGGTTCACCTGTCGCTAATTGCCACCTTTTGGCGGCGATGTCTTTTGTGATGACAAAAAATAAAAATAACATTTATGTGAAGAGGCTCGAAAATAGGTGGAATGATATGGGAATCAAAATATTAAAAGGAAGAGTGGAACCCCTGGGCTCAGGTGATTTTCGAATACATTATTAATGCTACGTATGAATAATAGCAATTAATCCAACCATATGTCATAGTGAATTATTTGGTCCCATTTTAATCACGTGTAGATGTAAGCAGTGTAAGGTATAGGCACTTTTTTTCTGCTGAAACTTGCTGCCAGCAATTCATTCTTTTTATTTCTAATCTCTTTCCCAACACAATCCTTCGTAATAAGGTTAATTTTTGCACCAGACGTGCAGACTGATGATACGAGTGCCTATGTAGATGTTAATAAACGTTTGTATGCTGTGTAAAACGGAGTCTAGTCTTAAACTGCAAAAGTGTAGTCTTTAAGTAGGTACCAGATATACCTACTAAGACTGAGCAACTTTGGATACAATTTTGAAGCCTATTAAGGCTTCTTTACAAAGCAACTGGCTCATTTAATACCCGTCTAATAAAGGGAAAACAAGCGAGATTTTATGGCTATGGTATTTGGAATAAAAAAAATATCCAACAGTTTAGTTAGCCTCAAATCAATTCCATGTAGCACACACCTTCCATCTGTCGACGCGGTTTGTTCGTGCTGTTACCATCTGCTGTACAGTCCGAGGCTAATGTTATGTATCTCTATTCCTATCGGTTCTGTGCCATGTTGGAATCAATCATCAATTTGAATACATTCACTGATATATTAGGAACATTGATGTAAGAAATTAGATTTGGATAGTTCATGTGCCTTATAAGAAAAAAGGCTGACTAAGCCATTTTCCGTGTTGATAATAATTTAACTTAGAAATGTTTTATTTATTTTTCTTGTTTTGTTATTTTCATAAATTATTGGCACCATAAAGGTTTAGGTAATGCGCGCTCGGTATCGTATCATTTATATTTATGTTTTTATTAATCATAATTATTTCTCAATGATTTTGAATAACTGGTACTTACCGAGGTAACTAACATTCTGGGTTATCACTTCCACTACATAGTATACAACACAGTCGCTTTCCGCTGTCTGTCTATGTATGCTTAGACCTTTAAAACTACGGAACGGATTTTGATGCGGTTTATTTAAATAGATAGAGTGATTCAAGAGGAAGGTTTATATGTATAGATTGTACCCGTGCGAAGCCGGGGCGGGTCGCTAGTATAACATATAACAGAATAATGCCATTCAATTTAAATAGGGGAGACCGAGGCAAGTTGAGACAGAGGTGAGTTGATACAAAGCCTTTTTCTCTGCACTTATGACAGTTAGCGAGATCACAACTTCACACAAACTGTGGAGTGTACGTAGAAAGAGCAACGAATTACCGAAGTTACCAGCCCGATAAACTGTCACAGTTCAGATAAATCGGCTTTGTATCAACTCACCTCTGTCTCAACTTGCCTCGGTCTCCCCTAATTATGGTATTTAATCTGAGTTACGACCAAAAACTACTTATTACCTACTCAAAAGGAAATGTGTGAATTCGCCTCTACACTTGTTCTAAGCGCTTTATTTTCTTCACTGTGCCTTCTCCACTTTTATATCATCAGCGGCGTCTACTAACTTAATAAAAAAGTATCCATGCACGTGTCCGTGATTGAAAGAGCATGAGATCTGAATGAAGTGGGCACATTATTTTTAATTAGGGATGTATGGGGTTAGAGTTGAGGCGATGTTGGGTCACTTGGTGTCAGTCACCGTAAATGAACGGAATTTGTAGAACAATGAGCGCTTCGGATTATTGGGACAGCTAATCTACATGTCAGCAAAACATGCACGGTTCGGCTGGGCTGGAACGGCCCCAGTATGCCTAGCACGAAAGCATACGAAAGTCGCGTCGCGCGCGAGATAGATTACCCATCTCTTTCTAAAACGAATAGTAAGAAAAAGACGGGCAATCTGACTCGCGCGCGACGCGACTTTTGTACGCTTTCGTGCTAGACGTTACAGTGGCGCTACAAGCCTGGAATAGTAGATAGAACACTAATTATTCGCAAGGAGGTAAGTTGGCAAAACTTAAATCGAAAAGAAGAGCAGCTCCTGCAACGTGTAAGGGGTTACGGCGAATTTAATCTGATGGCCTGGAGCTCCCTAATTTAAAGTAGACGCTCGCGTTAGTTCAAAGTCCCGTTAGATGGCACTGTAATCAATAATGTGTGATTTTTGTAGTTTTTAGAAGATTGTCAGGACACTTATAGATTATCAATCGATTTGCGCAATGTGGACCATTGGGTTTTACTCGAAGCAGGTAAAAATCCTACATAACTCTGTGCTTCCCTCGCTGTGGTAGATGTCTTAGCGAACATTTCCCCCTTGAAAAAAAAAACAAAAATAAAAGTCGGGGGAACTGCGCAGGGCGGGTCTAGAAAACACAATCTCGACTACATGAAAATAAAAGGTAAAATATTAACTAGGTATTAACCTCCCTCTAGTCGTACAATACTCGATGTCCCGTAAGATTTTCAAAAGTCTTTCTTACGGTACGGTATCGGCATTACGCTACAAAAAGGACCTTCAGTACAAAGTATTAGTTTTCTAAACAAAGTAATTTTGATTTTTGTTGACGATGATATTGGTTAGTCACTCAGAATCCGCACGCGATTAAAATTAACCCGCAACTTTCGTAAAGGATTTCTCTATTGGTTACTCGAATGTCGTCTATAAAAAGGGAATAGGATGCATAATAACACGTTAAATAAGGTCGTGTTCAAATCAACTACGAACTTACACATCCTACTTCACTACATAGTATAAAACAAAGTCGCTTTCCGCTGTCTGTCCGTTCCTTTATATGCTTAGATCTTTTAAACTACGCAACGGATTTTGATGCGGTTTTTTTTAATAGATAGAGTGATTTGAGAGAAAGGTTTATATGTATAGTACGCAGACGAAGTCGAGAGCAGAAGCTAGTATATTATAAATGCGAAAGTTTGTGAGTGAGGATGTGAGGATCTTTGTTCCTTCTTCAAGCTGAAACGGCTGAACGGGTTTGGATCAAATTTGGAACGAAGATAGCTGGTACCAGAGATTAAAAAATAGGCTACTTTTTATGCCGGATAATAGCATATTTCCTGTAGGATAGCGATAAACGAATTTTATGCAGACGAAGTTGCGGGCCACAGCTAATAAAACATAATCAGCTAGTTACTTATATAGGAATGCAGAATTAAACAGAAGTAACAAGTAGTAAACTAATGGGAATTCCGATACCAACCCATTGAGATTGCAATTTGCACGTATAACTGCTATAAATTGCTGGAATAGTAATGAGATATAAAGGAGCGACTACACCGCCGCGTATACGGTGTGACGTGTCATAGGTGTCACGATTTCTCACCGTATTTTCATACATTTTGTAGCGTAAACGCACCGTCAACGTCTTTTACGCATGTGTGATCGCACCTTAAGGCTTGACTTTACATTATGTAACCAATTAAGTTAACTGCACGTACAGTCCTGGCCATTAAGATTGCACTTCTGTCTTTAGAAAGAGACAATTGTCGTCACGTAAGTTGGAGCGAGACAACGCTCTACTAAGCCGAAATTAGCCGAGAAGATCGATCTGCAATATTTATGGCCACTGTAGTTTTATATTTTACTAGCCGTTGCCCGCGACTTCGTCCGCGCTGAATTAAAATTTGTATCCCAGTCCCCTATTTCACCAACGCGACGATTGTCAGTGACAAGTGTGAATTCTGTTCACATTATAGTACGCCGGTTGGCTTTATATTGAATGCGCATTGCGTTTCGAATTGTCACATGTCGCCGACAATTGTCGCGTTGGTGGAATAGGATAGGGGCCAGGCAGCTTGACTTTTTCCCGACACTTTAAGATAAGACAAGATAAGATAAGATAAGATAACGTTAATTGCCATAAGATTGCCATAAAAATAAGAAATAAAAGAAATACAGACCTAACTTAAGATCATTACATTGATTTGTAAACAAAAAAAAACTTGTACACATGGCAAAAGGAGCAGGCTCAGCTTATGCTGCGCTTACGCAGAAGCTGCCAGCGCTGGTTTTCAGCCTACCCCTGTGGCTCATGCTCAACAATTATCGTTATATTTTGACCAGTTTACGCAACACATGGATAAGCTATGTAACCTATCGCGTGATTCACTCTATCAACTGGTGCAAACAGCATGACAGTCCCTTCAATACTTTTAGAGTTTATCTTGAACAGACGCAACGGTATTTGTATTAATAAGTAGTGATTAGGATACATTAGTTTTGCAGGTAAATGCAGCTTTTCTCGCGATATTTTCCTTCACCGATAACCTCAGGGTCGAAACACTAGGCTACCATGGGTTATGATTTAGTTAATTAATGTATGGACCTTTTTAACGTAACTACGTTTATAGCAACTTTTTTGGCAGATACTAACAGTTGATTCCGTATAGGGTTTCCGATTTCTCGAGGTTTTTTAGTTCTCGGGTGTCGAGACTTCTCGAGCCTGATTTCTCGGGTCTTCTCGGGTTGTCGAGAAAAAATAAAATACGTCAAAATTTTGTTTAATTAATAAAAAGAGTCTTTAATTTAACTGTGTTTACTTTACATGAAAAAAATCAACATAATTTTTAACAAAAAAAACAAGTTCTCAATAAAAAATCAGCTCAAAACAAAATTGCTAACTAAAAACAATCATACTTCTTCTCCTTATCATAACTAATCTCAATTCTCATCTCACTAATCTGTAATAAAAAACAAAATCTCTGTTAACAATCAGCTTAAAACAAACATCTTAACTAAAAACAATCATATCTACTTCTTCTTATTATAACTAATCTCACTAATCTTTAATAAAAAACAAAATCTCTGTTAACATTAACAATCAGCTTAAAACAAACATCTTAACTAAAAACAATCATAATTTTTCTCATCATAACTAAAGATCACTCACTAATCTCACTATATCACGTATAAGATCACTCACTAATCTCACTAATCTCACCGTGCTGTCAAAGGATGCCGCTGCCGCCTCGCATTTACAAAGAAAGCTAAGCGTAAAAATGTTTATTTAAACTTCTCGATGTCTCGACTTTTCTCGAGCTGAATTTCCCGGGTACGAGACCGACCGATTTCCCGGGAATTCCCGGGACGAGAATTCCCGGGAACAAACTCTAATTCCGTAAAACATAAGTAATATCGTCAGTTGCTCAGTAACGCCGTCCGACCAATATGAAATTAGATCACACTGCCAAAGATATATCGCGTACCCAATTAAGGGTGTGCTCCCCGCTGAGGCCGTTCTACTGGAAGACTCAAATAATATAATAATAATATAATAATAATATAATAATAGCCACAGCATGAACAGATACACACACAAGGTTGTAGGTTAAGAATGAAACTATTATAGTCCTGCCCTCCGGTCATTATGCAGTATTTCAAAGTTTCAGTTATCTGGTGCGCGTTGACAATGAAAAATTGCGTAAATCGTGCTGTGAGAAGTAGTGTGGTAGGCTTTTGTTGTTAGATTTAGTTCGTGTCCAGTGGCTTAGGTTCTAGACAAAACTAAATTCTGACAATGTGTGTCAACGAATATTTGAACTTGGCTTCACTACACATAGTATAAAATAAAGTCGCTTTCTCTGTCCCTATGTCCCTATGTATGCTTATATCTTCAAAACTACACAACGGATTTTGATGCGGTTTTTTTTAATAGATAGAGTGATTCAAGACGAAGGTTTTTATGTATAATTCTACGCAGACGAAGCACGGGCAGAAGCTATGTTCAATAAACAACTATTTACATTGAAAAAAGGGAAATATATACATACGTAATCACGTCTTTATTTCTTACGTGGTAGACAGAGCGTAAGGTAACAAGACCCCAAAGCCACGTTTAGCATGATTGTGCGCGTATAGGAAAAATGATCATCTGCAATATTTTTTAGAAACCTAACTACACGCATGGAGTAGACGAGAATACATAAACCCCCATTTTTACTTCACTTTCCCCAATTAAAAAAAAATGGTGTTATAATTATGAACAGTTGGTTCTTTGACACAAGTTTCCACTTTACCACGCAATCAGTATGGAAAAATGGGTAAGTACTTAAATATTATAAGGAAACCGACCGTGCGTACGTTGTGCCAAATTTCATATTTTTAGAACCGAGAGTTTTTGAGCTAAGCCGGGAGACGAATGGCTTTACAACTCTGAATGCTAGATCATTGCAAGGTACCCATGTCATGTGTAAAATCTACTGCAACTGTAATATTTTTATTGCACCTGCAAACGTATAATTGTAACTGCACGACTGACCTACAACCAAAAACCCACAATCTACGCGAAACCAATCGTAAGACAAAGCTCAGTAAATCATTTCCCACGCCATCCGGTGACCACTCCTGACCATTTGTTTGGGTCAACCATCTATGGGACCATTAACTGATGGTCTATGTCAGCTAATTAAAAGTAAACAAGTATAGGTATAGCCAATCGCAGAAGTCACGAAGGAGACGAACGTAGCCCGAAGCAAGCGTTGATGGATGAAATTGACTACCCTCAGGTTTTGAACAGAGTAACGTGAGGTTTAGAGAGCACGCAATCAAAATCATTCATACGTGCTGGTGTTGGCAACACCAACCACAGTGTATATTTGCATTCATTCATTCATTTCCGTAACCGAAAAAATTATAATAAAACTTCACTCTTTCAACTGCAATGGCTGTGTTTACTTGCTCCAATTATAAATCCCGTCTTTGTTCCACCTAACTAATTAAATTGAACTAGCGCAACAGTCTACTCGCCTACAGCTGGTATGTGTGCAATTAATTATGTCCTTAAGTGTGCACAAATGTTATTTGTTATTTATTCGTGTTGTAAATTCTATTGGTTTTATCTCGATTTGAGATCGAATTAGCTTGTGCATGCTAGAAAAAAATGCATGCTTGTTGTATCATAGTCGCTTTTGCATTTCCATGAATAGCGGGACTTAAACTCAATTTTTTTACAATCGAGTTAACACTTTACATGAATATTCAAAAACATTTTTATAATTATAATTACTTATTTTTCTATTTCACATGTTTGAAATCATGAAATGAATGTTATTTGACATTCATGCTAAAAAAATGTGTTTATTGGCTGTTAAATCTAACCGAGATATTGTTACTTATACTCATAGAGGAGATAAGTAGATTATATAAACTAATCATTTTTCACCTATACCTACGCCCACAATCTTGCTAAATGTGGCCCGTAGGTATGTGTTACCTTAGGTTCTGTCTACCCCGTAAGGGATAAAGACGTGATTTGTGTATGATGTGTATGTATAAATCAATTACTGAGAAGCCAATATTTAAAAAATTTTAACTACATCAAGTAGCTTCAAATGTTTGAATAGATTTCAAAACTATAACTGAAATCTTTATTGCATGAAAATATACAAAGCTCTTACATGTGAATAGTTTTAAACATCATTATATTATTGGTGTGATTTACACGTCCTATGAAATTAGCATCTGGCGTTTCTGTTTAAAAGGGTACTCTGTACCTTTCCATTCATTACTTTTCTTCATTTCTAACACCAATTAATTTCTTTGTTCCAGTACGTCAGTTGTAAATTGAGAAGCAAACACTAGTTTACAAGTTTTTTGCCTCCTCATTGACTCTGACAAACAATGCGTATGAAAAACGACCTGTCCGATATGACGCTTAATGAACGCCGAAACCGTTCGGTTATTTATGCTTAATATAGTTATTAATGACGAGCCGCATAATATTACGCTAGGAAATAAAAGAAACAAAGATTTGTTTAAGATGAGTAACTAATAGAACGTCGATCCACTAAAAACCTGATGAGTTTAATGATGTGACATTTACAAGGTTAAACTCCACATTATCCAAAACAGTCATTCCATTTAAGACGATTTCAAAACCTAACGATAAACTTTTAATGTTCGCAGAGACGAGCGATCAAATATTTTTCAATCCGAGCATCTCATTAAAAACTCGCATAAAGTCGCTACGGAATGACAAAGGAAATTTTAACACCAAGTGCACTGACATTGCTTGATTTAAGGGTTATGCACACGTGTCAAAGCAGTAAGTAAATCACCGGCGTCGTAACGAGGAATAATGATTTATATCGAACAATTAAAACGCGTCGCTGCGAGGGTCACCCACTCAGACAATAATATTCGCCGACGCGAAATCAATCGTAAAACCGATCGAGTACAAAGGACAGAATGAGATTAAATCGATTCGTTTCGCCGCATCGTTTCGGTTACCATAAATATTTTTGTCAATTCCTTGCCCGTGCGTTAGAAATACGGCGCTGTTGCCCTCTAAATCATTAAGTTTGAGGTTTTGCGACCTCCATCAAGGGGTTAAGACGATGCACAATATAACACGTTTAGTGAAAACGATCGGGCACAAGTTTGAATGGAGTCATAAACTACCCGCGAGTCGACTCGTGAGGAATTTCGTGACGATTTACGAAGCATTGTCGTGTTGGTTTTTGTAAACTCCTGTGTAAACAAATTATTTTGTATGACATTTGTGAGACAAAAAGTAAAATGTCTATATGCGGATACATAGATTACCCAGCGGAGTTAGTCTACAAGTCGTAAACATCACGCCGGCTGAGATGTGGACCTTGTTAGCAGCTGTCTATGGAGTCTACGGCTTGTTTCTCCATTTTGCAATGAAGTGCAATATTATATGAATGAAAGTTAATATGCGAGACGCAATTTTTACGTAAATTAAGAGGCTAAGTTTAACTTCCAAAATAGAGATCGCATCACTACATTAATATCCTTCATACCCAAACACGCATTAAACTATGTTAAGCAGGTACGAATTTCGTCGAATCAGGCTGCACCCATAAAAAGTTCAATACAAACTCAGAAGTCAGATCTCATTTAGACAAAACGAACTAATTGTTTACATTTCCTGTTCAGAAGCCAAAAATCCCTTTGAAAAAAAGTGAATCATTAACCTCAAAAATAATTATATTTTATAACATCTCCGCCTATTTTTGGCTACCAAGACCACTCCCGGTTCGAATTCTATTAAAACTTAATTAACTTTTCTGGGGAGTTATAAATTTTAAATAAGCTTTTGAACCGAAAAGGGACTCACAATTTGTTTTGCTACTTCTAAACGTCACTTGTTCCAGTGATAAATGTGTTCTTGGCGTAAATTGCATTCTGTTGAAACGCCGACAGAAAGGCATCGTCACGGAAATTTTAAACAATTTACTGCGTTTAGTGAGTTATGAAATTAAATTATGGTCACGACGAATTCTGGGAGGGAATTAACACAACCCAATCTTACACAATGTGTAAATAGTTACAATATTACCTTACTTTTTGGCTAATCGAAAATATGTTTAAGTAACAAATTAGGGTATTGTACTATGTTACTCCGTAGCAACCTCGTTTTCTAACTTCAAAAAACTTATCATTTGATGACATCCAAATCCAATTACGAACAAAACAATAGCCAATCGTTCCTTTAAAATCGTTCCACATTTAGAATTACAAGTGGAAAGAATTCAAGACACGCAGGACATGGCCTAAGGTGATCAGCGATCACAGGACTGCCCGCTTCATATTTCACGGTCTCTGGCCGATGGTTTGGGGAACACCCGCTGTGCTTCTGAATTAAGTAAAAGCCTTCGAGCTCTTGTTTCTTGATACCTCTAGTTGGACCTTAGGCTGTAGCCACAGCGAAGGAAGATCCTTACTGACACCAACGTTTTTAGATTTTTACTGAATCGATTCAAAAGGGATTATATACATGTTGTCGTAACCGATGTCATGAAAGAAGTATAATTTATTTAGAATTTGATGTAACAATCTTATCTGCAAAAAAGCGGGAAAACGGCTTCGAAAGACATTTTATGTTCATGTATTAACAAATCAAAACTGAAAATTCGCACCCTTCGTGGAAGAAAGACGTAAGTCCTATTGACTTACAATGGGACTTACGTCTTTCTTCCACGAAGGGTGCGAATTATCAAAGTACTGCCACTGTGAAATTATAAGAAAAAGGATTGGGATTTTAAGTAATTCTTTATTACACACAACCAAATAATGAAAAAGAAAATATTTGTCACAAAACAGTAAAAAATTACTTTGCAAAGAATTCATAAACGTACTAAAATTAATAATACGAGGGCCACACCGAAATGATCGGGAATTGAGTACCTGGGACTGAGTTAGCGTAAGACCTTTTTGGTGACGTGAGTATTGGCTACTTACGATCAAAATTACGTTTAAATAACATTAAAAAAAAGTGTTTGTTTTTTTTTATTCTCATTTAAACTTGACAAGTCGATGAGCAAAGTGGACCTCACGCGAGAAAATTTTCGCGCCAATTTTTTACTACAACTTTCGTCACGGGTTATTGCAGGATGAGTGTGTCGCTGAGCTTGTGTTTATTTATAATGATGACGTATCAAACCAAACAACAATATATCGTTGGTATTTAAGTTTCGGCGAGATCGTTCCTCTCTCAGCACCGTACCTCCTACCGGTCGACCAAAAACAGGGGTAACGGGCGAAAATGTGGCGGCCGTGCAAAAAAATATTTTAGAGGACCGACATATTACCTATGAGCAGATACGAGCGACTATGGGCAATGGAATGACTGCAATTCAAAAGATTTTGCACGATGGACTAGGTGTCAAGAAGCTTGTTTCTTACTGGGTGCCTCATAATTTGACTAAAGAGCAAAATGCGGCTCGTGTTGATTGGTGCCGCTTTACTTTAAAACGGTTTAGTGGAGGAACGTCAAAAGCCGTTTATAACATCGTCTTAGATGACGAAACATGAATTTATTCATATGAACCCGAAACAAAACGTCAGTCGGCAGTTTGGGTCTTCGAAGATGAGGTGAAACCAACGAAAGTGATGCGTTCCCGTAGCGTTTCTAAGAAAATGAGCGCATCGTTTGATTCCAAAAAGGGACATGGTGACTACAATTCCACTACAGGAAGGCAGAACAGTTACAGCAGATTGGTACACCTTGGTTTGTTTACCAGGATTATTAGCCAAATTCCGTGGAGGCAACGCTACTCGTCGGGTCATCTTGCATCATGATAACGCGAGCGCCCATACTGCTCGCAAAACAAAAGACTTTTTAAACGGGGAAAAAGTTGAGTTGATGTCTCATCTTCCATATAGGCCCGACCTGAGTCCAAACGATTTTTTTACGTTCCCCAGAATTAAAGATATGTTGCGTGGTGAACGGTTTAAAGACCCTGAAGCGGCAGTAGAAGCTTATCAATCGGCCATTTATGAAGCAGCTACTTCCGATTGGAATTATTGTTTAAAAAATTGGTTCCAAAGAATGCAAAAGTGCATTAATTGCAGGGGAGAATACTTTTAAAAACAATAAAATATAATTTAGGTACAATATGCGTGTAGTTTTTTTTATTCCCGATCATTTCGGTGTGACCCTCGTAATAGGCTTACCTAAATACCTAACAAAGTATTTGTTTTTACATTGCACCAAACAAAAATTTCTTAAGTGTCGCAAAAACGTAAAAAAGTATTTTTCAATATCATCATCGCACCGTGATCTTACCTTAACTCCTCTTAATAGATGTCTCGGTCCAATTTAACATTTGACGTGTTTTTAATTTAGCGCTGCGCCTGCGGCTGCCGGCTGCACCTAAATAATGCACATATTTTACCCGAAATCATACCTTCGCCGCCACTCATTACCGGCCTCATTTGAATATATCGTGTTTGTGTTGTAGTCCTTCGTATAGGACATATTTTTTGTTTGGAAACAATTTTGAAGTTGATCTTTGGTGAAGTAGCTCGATAATTATATGTGAATGCTTGTTAGGCAAAGATGGTTAAGGTTTTTCTTTATTTACGTCTTCGTGCGTGCCGTTTTTATTAGCAGAATAATTGCCGATTGAAACCTACTTGACATTTTCCAAGATAACAAAGATTCGTCGGATTTTTTGAATATCGGTCTCATAACACAAGCATGTACAATTATTGCATCGTCACCAACATCCTGAGTACACTCGATAAACCAATATCATAACCATTAGCCGCATAATACTTTAACTACATTAGCCAAAGTACTACCAAAATGCTGTCTCAAGTCTGACTCATAAGAGTTGGACCGGTACGAATAGCTATTGGCCGGGTCATTGGGGGTCAAGCGCTCAACTTTGACCGGTCTCCGCGAACCAATGGGACTCTTACGTACCTACATTCGTGCTTTTTCCAATCCCTCATCACATTTTTCAAAAAGACGTATGTTATAGGTACGTCTGTGATAAAATTTTATCGGATTGCAATTTTAGCAAAAACAGAAGGCAATGCAAAAAACGCATAAAAATAGATTTATGAATCATTTCAATACAGAAGATAAACCCCACTCAACAATATTAATGATGTATTTTTTTACCTCCAAATCAATTCAATGCGCGATTACAAGGTTACTATAAAGGTATTTTTATTTTTTATTTTTTTATTATTTTAGTCGTAATCGACGCCATAAATTATAAGAGGACATTAAAAACAAGTTAAAAAGGAAATATAAAGCTCGCTGACAACTAAAGAATAGTGAATTTGCACATAAATGGTAATAATTTGCTATGAACTGCCAACGACTATAAATATAGATGTATATTCTTTCTCGATCCGAATGGACACGATAACCTCAAAATGGTTATCGATGAAATTTATAATGCGATAGAATTATTTATGTTCATTATTAGAATGTAATAGGTATCTTAATTTGACGAAATATGATTAAGCAACGCAGTATATTTGAACAATATACTGTTTTCGTTTTAAATTTGGTACATGACAAAACAATTGATGATCTCTCGCGAGAAAAACACGTTTTAAATGTTCGTTTACAGTGAACACTAATTACGCATAAGCTAATAAAACTTTACCTGTTGATGACTGTATCTACAAACAAATTAATATTCCAGCTGTCCTGACAGACAAATAAGAAGAATTTTGTTTGTAAAAAAATGCGATCTTCCATTTGCAATGCCACATCAGATTTTTATATATTTATCGCCACTTTTTTAAGTTGAAATCGCGCCAATACATTTGGTGTCTCCGCCTAAAACAAACAATTTGTAATCCTGAATTATGTGCTGCTGAATGCATACATTTAAGAGATATGAATCTATAAGCTGAGGGATGCGAAACTACTGTACCGTTCTCGGAAATTTTGTCGATTGTCTCATAAGATACTTCCACCAATGTACCTAGTAGCATGTTTTTTTATTGTTTTTTTAATCCTTTGTAATGGTTTTCATGACAAAAATTAAATGTTAACTAAATACATACATACATAAACCACGTATTTATCCCTTACGGGTTAGACAGAGCCTGAGTTAACAAGACCTAAAGGCCACGTTTAGCATAATCTCGGGCGTATAGGTGGAATAGAGAATCAAACTAGTAAGTAAGTAAGTAAATGCTTTATTGTACAAATATAGAGAAGTAGAGACAAATCACAAAAAAAGACCTTAAATATATGCACAAAGGCGAACTTATCCCTATAAGGGATCTACTAGTGACTAGTGATGGGTTGTTAGTCGCATCATCACTACATAGTATAAAACAAAGTTCCTTGCCTGTCTGTCTGTCTGTCCTTACCTATGTATGCTTAGATCTTTAAAAGTACGTAACAGATTTTGATGCGGTTTTTTTAATAGATAGAGTGATTCAAGAGGAAGGTTTGTGTGTATAATTCTACGCAGACGAAGTCGCGGGCAGAAACTAGTCGCCTATAAAATGATTCCTAAGATTTTCGCCCTTTCCCTCGATGGGCTTTTACCATCTGCGCGGGAAGAGAAGCAACGGGTTTTTTGCTCCCAGAGCAACATGGAAAATACATACAGTATGGAACTAAATAAGTTTTATCTAATAAATTTCATTAAGTAATATGCTTATTGTCATTTCTCTTCTAATTTTCATGTTTTATAAACTAGTTGGCAGGTGACTACGGTGACACGACGCAGTGTTTCATCTTTTCCACGCTTCTAAACGTAAAGTACATAAATTAACACGTTAACTGCGGGTCCACTTTCAATGAACTTTCAGCCAGTGCGTTTGTGACCTATAAGAACTCATAACCAAGCTCTAGTTCAGTGCGTATGAGACCCAATCAGTCTCATAAAAAATAGATTTCCAAAATAACGTTAATTTCGCTCAAAAAGCTGTGTATCGTTATTATTTTTGTTTATGATTGTAGATAATCCATTGCTCTATCCTTAGACGAGTTCGCATGCAGTTTCGACACTAATATACAGAGTAAATAGAAAACAAATATAGGGTATCGATTGTATCTCATACCGCAACTGAAGTTAGTTCAATTTGTGGAGGGACTAGTGATGGGATTGAAATAAAACATGAATAGTCGATAACTATATTTTATTAAAAAAAAGGTCTTAAGGAAAGTGTTTTTCGTTAAAACACGGTAAACACAATGTTTGTTCACATTGGACACAGTGGGTAATGATTTTTTTTGTTTTTTTGGCAGCTTGTGTGCTATTCATTGTGAGCCTTAATTTACTGTAACAGCCCACGCAACGTCTTTTTTTGTCACCGCGTTTTAAAACGTGGTCTGAACATCTTCCCTCAGGAAATTCTGCAAGAAGGTGTATATATTATTTAGTATACAGTTGGTATATAGGATCTCAAAAATGTTTGTCCAAAACAATATTTTTTTATGAATACATAGGTAAACTAATTTAAAATATCCCAATTTTTTTATCGGTTACCCATGAACCCCTAAGCGATTGTGCACCCATAACAGCACGTCAACAGGTAACTACTTTAGAATGAGACTAATCGCATTAAAGTAAGTAGATAATTACAGCGACTATATAAAAAAATAGTTTCATTTTATATCAGGGAAATTTAATTTCCAGGTCCACTCAATTAGCAAAATTGTTAAATAAATAAAAGATAAGTCGCATCGATACTTGAACAGCACTAAAACAAAATGTGCGGCGCCCGCGCCACTCGCTCTCCCCTCCATGCGGCTATGAGGCCTGCGATTCATGACACTCAAAAGATCTCATAACGCACCAAATGAATAAAGTTATTACTCAGTGCGTTAGGGACCTAATCGATCTCAAATTTTTATTTATACGTCGGTGTGTTCAATTTTTAGCAGGAAGCAAGTTTATATATTTGTCTCCATCATACTCGTAGTATTTCAGCTGCTATTGCCTCCCGCACAGAGGTGTGAAATACGAAATCGGGCGCCGCACTAAATGAAAGACTCGTAAGAGATGTTTTAGATCTCATAACGCAGTGAACGTGTTAACTGTATCGACAGTCGAAATCACTATACAATAGTAAGTCGTCGACTTGTCGACTTTATACACAAATAAAAACATCGACATGTCGCTGCGCCCCCGACCTTTCCCGAACGGCGCGACTATTTGTCACCTCCACTCGACTCCTGTATAAACTCGCTGTGAACAAGCTGATTCGCATTATGATTACTATTCAAAAGAACTTTACCCCTTTACCAAAACAATCGAATCCAAACCTTACTTCTTTTAAGATACTTTCAATGTTACACTGGCTACTGATTGTGATATACGCCATGATGATTCTTAGTGTCAAATTTATTCGCGCACATTCTTACCCAAGGACCATGTTAATCTAAGCGCGTTGCGATCAATTTGACGAACATTTCTTGAATTTTAAATTTGTTCGTGTGTATCATTTTATTTCAAATTGTTAGCTATGTTTATTTATTTGCTATCGAAACTTTTATAAATATAATGTGATGAAAACGAATTGTGATACCTAATTAAAGGTGTTTACTTATTTTGGTACCATATCTTAAATTAGACGCCGTCCGTAAAAGCCTTCTCTCACAACCAATTCATTGATTTGGAACTTCTACAACGTAGTGTATCAGGTCATTGAATGGTAGGTGTAATAGACACTCCGCTCGAATAATCTACATTACAATCGACTGTAGTGGTCGGCACTCAGGCATGGGTAGTAAAAGTCAGCCCTAAAATGAAGCCATAACAGACCAATCGTGTAGCTCGATGAATAAACATTTTATTTGCTATTAAATGTTTGAGTTTCTATTTCGGCCTGACGATACTGCGGTGTTAGTATATTGTACATCGACAGTTAATGTTAGGGCACGTTTGGATTGTTTACAAATAACATTTCCGCAACTCTCTTGTTGATCTGTGTTTTTGTTTACACTGTGGTACTCCAGTTGTGATTTACTTTTCTCATTGCCGCAGTCAGTTTTCTTTTTACCACACTGTTGTTCTTAGTCCTATTGTTACTCACGTCTTTTTCGTCCAGGACATCTTAGTTACTGGCAATTGCTGCAATTTCTATTTACAAAATGGTAGTACGTAAGTTTGAAACAATTATAATTATCAAAAAATATTTCGTTCATAATAATTATTGTGTCAATGTATGTGAACGAGTTTTTACATGCGTAGGTGTTAAGGTAGGCCATCCAAGAAAATCAGCTATTTAGAATAAAATGGCCTACGAAACGATTGTTCAAATTTATTTCCGTGTCGTTTAAGATCCAGTTAGAAATTTCTCATCTGATCACCCGATAAGGCCATGGTAGCCTCAGGAACGATATAAATAAGAGACCTCGTAAACATGGGCTATGTCGCGAATAGACCGGATGATAAATGAGAAATTTATTCAATTAACACTAAATTAATAGACATCCGCTTACGATACCATAGAGCGCATAGAGCTAAGCATCATAAATTACACACAGTCAAATTCGAATTAAGTTGAGTACCTCAAGCGGTGCCATAATCATTCTTCATAAGACACTGCACTAGTCTAATGATTCCCAAAACTCCGACTACCGAACTAATAAACATCAATCAAGTCCGGGCACTATTAAAGTTACAACGAATCAATCACGCCATTGTCTATAACGAATCTGGATTTATGCAAACAGGAGAAAAAAGGTTAAGAATTAAAGGGAATAACGTTTGACGTGTACCTACTGTGCAATATAAGAGAGAATCGATTAGTCATTATTTGATTTAGTTCGGCGGGTCGGGAGGCCCCTGGCGCGCTTCGGCGGGGGGTTACCACGAGCGCGGTTGCTCTTAACTCTTGCGGTCGTCATCAGCTGGACCTTCGACACTTTATATATGGCAGCGGAGAAAATGGATGGCTTTGAAGTGCTGGCCCGTACCGATCCGGAACAGTGACTAGCGGGCGCCTTGTTGAGCGTGCAGTCCATTGTACTAGGAATTAGCTGTGTACCTGTAGTCAATAGTACAGATAGCCTAAACGGGGTATAATAAATAAAAACTTGTCATAATCAAATAGATAGGCACATGCTGTCAAATGGATTACTAAGCTAATTGTCAATCTGAATTGGCAATGAGTTCACTGGTATGTTCAGGTATCCTTAAAAGCATTGGTAGATGTTTCAGAGCCACAATATATAGCATACTAATGCACCAATCAAATCAACAGAACTGCACACATTCATTAACTCATACAGAAGTAATAAACATCAAGGGGGGTTAATTATGAATAAGCATTTAATAAGTAAAAAAAACACAAGCCATATGAACTGAATGCAACATAATTTACCGGCTTTACATGCTCATTTGTGATTAGTCGGCGCGAAAGGGCAAATCCTGTATTAAGATAGGTAATGAGGTTAATACAAAATGTTAATTCGGAAAGGTATTAAGTATATCCAACGTACAACGTAACTTTAATCCTAGCAATAAGTCTTACGGCTCTGATTCATGACTGCGCACTTGAAGATGCTGACGAAAATGCGGTAGAAGATTAAGTACAAAAAGGTTCAATATTTAAGTACACGATAAGAATTATGGACTTTACAACAGCAGTACATAAAGTTGATATCGTAAGTGATGGCGTTAATGAAAGAAAGAAGTTAACGATGGATTGTGTGGTAAGTCGGCACCCTGCTGCCGCGGCCCCCGACCGCGCCTATCACGGACAAGACATCGATTAGTGATCGACTGAATTCAATTGCTTGGCGAGACAAGAGCTCGATACCGTCGACGAATCGAGACGGACCGATCGAGATCTGTATTGTTCGATTTTTGAAAAATTTGCATTTTGTGAACGTCACGTCAACGACAATGCTGAGTCACTTGACAAATGAAACGAATCGATCGTGTCTCTGATATCGAAAAGCGTTGAACGTAAGCCCCATTTTATATTATTGTTGGGCCAAGATTACTGTCAACTGCAGTATGCGTATTTTTCGATTTAAATCACTGCACCGTCATTCATGTCTATCAAGTCTATCTCAAATAACTACAACGCTATCAGTCGCGGGCTTCGGGTTACTTGGGTCAACAGTTCGAGATATTTTAAATGCGTTCATAGCGGCTTCTTTTTTTGGTCAAGAATTTATATTCTGTTTAAATTAATTTAACCTTTACAGATATCTATGATTTGTTTATTGGACAATATAGGTTGCGTGGAGCTATTTTCGTGTAACACGAAAGTCGAAATCACGCATGCGTCTCACCATCACATGATATTTCATGTTTATTGGCTTAAGTCATGACATCACCGTATGTGGTGGAAGCATTGACGGGTACATTAAAGACGGTATTTTGATCGTGCCCAGGCATATATCACGCTCGAGAAGTATGAGTGGCGGTAGCTATATCCTTAACTTTTGTATGTGTTTTATATGTTTATTAAGTTACAGCTCCAGTGTTTATTGCCAGGTGTAAGCATAAGAATGATTAAAAGGTTTTTATTAAAATTGCAATAACGACTGAGACCAAGGTTGTCCGATGAAGCAAAAAAATACTAGTTAATAGCGAGTCGCCGAAGGTGCTATTTGTGATTTAATCTTTGAATTTTAAAATAGAAAAGGTTCACTCACTATCCTCGATTTATCTACATTTACTAGCTGTTGTCTGTGACTTCGTCTGCACAAAATTCGACCAACCCCAAAGTGACCCCTTAAGGAGTTTAATTAAAAAAAACCATGTCAGTGGTAGCTTACGTTATATAAACAGACAATTATGTAAAATTCAACTGGCTTGTCAAAGGAGCCAACGATATTTACGGTCTGAAACAAATTAATAAGAACCAAATTCAACGATACATTTTAAATTATTATTAAGCAAGTCCTCTGTTTAATTGATTTGAAAACTATACATTAATTTTGTTGAAGTAAACGTCCTGTCTGCATCATTATTAAAACTTATGATGCCACAATACATTTGCATTCCCCGACCAGTAGAGCTCCCACTGTTAATCTAATAAAGGAATGTGAATAATGCCATTAATAACTTGGCTTAATGTTTTGTTCTTATTGTGGCCAAGCCACTGGGCCTCTAAATAAGAGTTCTTACTTATCGTACTATTAAAGTACTATAATTTACCTGCAGAGCTACGATTTATTATTTAAGGCACTCACGATTTAATTCCAGTAAACTTGTTTTACTATAATGCCAACTACACTTTTGTTTCGATTGCAATTTGCCTCAACAATAATTGGAGTGTAATCAGCGTCGTCAAAGGGTGTTAAATGGCCTCACTCTGCCATCATTTTGCTTAGGAATGGGTAGAAACACTGCATTTTATTCACTTGCCGAATTTATACGGAGTCCGACTCGCACTTGCCCGGTTTTATTTTATTTACTTAGCATATTATTCTGTCTCTTTTATAGTGCCTCTCCAACTAGTGGAGGTTGGCAGTCAGCTCCGCATATTTCCTCCGATCCTTCGCGAGGTTGAATAGTTCGGCAGCACTTGCGACTCCGGTCCACTCCCGGATATTGCGCAACCACGACTTCTTCCTACGGCCGACGGCTCTTCTGCCTGCTACTCTGGCCATCATTATTAGTTGCAGGAGTTCGTATCTGGCGTGCCTAAGCACGTGGCCCAGGTAGGCATATTATTATACCAGGAAATTGCACAGACAATTTCCAATAACTTAAGTGTATATGTATGTAATGTTTAACTCTTTATTATACATAAAACACATGAAGAAGATGAATACAGGACAACACAAATGCCCAAGTGTACAGTCGCTGTCGAAGATATCTTGTCGCTCCAAGCAACCAAGACAACTCGTATAGGACATTTCAAACATGAAGTTACAAAGACTAAACAGTGTATAGAATAGATATAGATGTATCTTTAACATCGGCTGTACTCGAACGAAGTCGCAGGCACAAGCTAGTGCTAAATAGGTATAACATTTCTTAGTTCACCTGATGACAAGCGGTTACTAGGAAACCTTTCAATAAAGTTAACATTTATTCTGCCTGGTCAACTAATATTTTACCGACACGTAACTTAATACCCAAACAAGTTAGCTTGAAAACAACCTACTAGATTAACGATTTTGGAATATCGCTTTTTGGTCATTATCTCGTCATGTTTTGACCAGTGAAGCGTGATAATCGAATTAATTGCTGGCGACGCTTTGGTTGAGCGCACGCGCATCTTTGCTGTGTTTATGGTCGGTAAAGCCTTTTTGTTTGCTAAATGTGTCCTATTATATTAAATAGACGATTGAGTCACTGAAGTTGAATCTAGATACGGCGCAGATACATACAAGCTAGCAAGCTTATCAAATTGTAAAGGCAACTTTACTCTTAGAGATGTTTTGCGTTTAGAAAACGTGTTTTGTACCACACTGTTGCTATTATTAAAGTCGAGCATTATCGCCGAAAAAACATGTCTATTTATTACAGACTAGCCTTCCGTCCGCAGCTTCGCCCACGATAAATTAATTTTCCCGCGGTAAAAAGTAGCCTATGTCACTCAGTGATAATGTAGCTTTCTAACGGCAAAAGAATTTTTGAAATCGGTCCGTTAGTTTCGGAGCCTATTCAATTCAAACAAACAAACAATCAAATCTTTCCTCTTTATAATATTATTATTACTAGCAATTGCCCGCACCTTCGTCTGCGTAGAATTCGTTTATCGCTATCCCGCGGGAATCACGCAATCTTCCGGGATAAAAAGTAGCCTATGTGTTATTCCAGACTATAATCTATCTATGTTCCAAATTTCGTTCAGATCGGCCCAGTACTTTTTGAGCCTATTCATTACAAACATACAAAAATAGGTACAAATCTTTCCTCTTTATAATATTAGTAGATTATTATAGTATAGTTTAAAAGACACCGCCCAGTGACACATGGATGCACAGACGAGGGCTTTAGCAATGCATCCCATTTGACTGTCAAACTTTGTGCACGTAAACCTTATATAAATTGGATGCGTGCAGCAATAAAATGTGATGATAGCAAAAATGTGGCAAAATTGATCAAAAATTATTTGTTGAACTGCTCAAAATTACCAACGTCTCGAGCAAAATCTCGAAAATAATAATGGATTTACAAAAATAAAACGTAATAGCAGTAAGCACTCGTATACTAGTTTGTCAGAGGGTCATGGCTTCGAAACCGGACTAGGACCACTGACTGTTTCAGAATTGGCATAGTTCATTTTTTTTAAGCTGTGCTTTTAACACCTTTATTTGATAAAATGGACTATTTCAAGCAACTAATTTGAATATTATGCTTTTACATAGCTTTGTTAATTAATAATAAATATTTTTTCGCTGTTTGATAATTCGTGAATTTAGACAGAATCCCAATCACCTTCGTTCGGCTGGCTATAAAAAAAACGGCTTTGTCTATGGTTTTGTCGATTTGACAGTGACACGTGACAGTTGCCATAGGTAAACTTTTTTTTTTCATTTTTGTGGCAAACATTCGATGCTGGATTCTGTCTAAAAACCGGGTCGTTCGGTCAAACAAAGGTGCAAAGTACTTTTACAAAAATATCTGCAATCATAAAGTATTTTTGAAATCGGACAAGATAAATCGGATAATTGATGGTTTTCCTCGAAATGGTTTTCGTATTAGAGCATACTAAAAAAAATGAACAATGCCAATTTGTAATTAAAAAATTGTATTTGTATTGTGTATATGAAGAAGTTCCTATTTTGCACTGGGCCCGCCTGGAATCTATCGCCCAAGTTCGTTTTGACGGAAGGTCCTGTAGTGGGACGTATACATGCTAGAGATAATAAGAAAACTTCTAATCCGACCAAGTTATTTATGAAGTTGCCGTCAATTCAAAAGGCTAGTGTGAAAAATCCGTAGTTTTCCTAGCGAGAACCCAATACATGGTTACCTATAGGTACAAACCAGTGTTGTAATATCAACGAGCCATGAACAGAATGCAACCCACAGCGAGCAACAAATCGGCACAGCATCGGCACAGGTTTACACGACGAGCATTTAATTGCACGAAAACTTACAAATAAGACATTGTGCTAAGTAATTAGATTAGCTCAGCACGTTATTTATCCGATGCCGATGGTGCGTGGTGTAGAGCTGGTAATACCGCTTTTTTGTGTTATCGATGAATTGAGTCAACGTCGTGTCGATTTTGAATCAGTTCAGAATCATCGGGGGAAGTATTTTGCAGGTGATGGGTGTTGCTTTAAAAAAAAACAAGAGTGTTTTCTTATGAATTTGTCCTTTCGTAAGTTTTTCTTATAAATAATAGAAGCTTTATTAGCTATATAACGTACTTTTAGCAAGGAATAACATTACTACATCTAATAGTCTCCTTACAATATGTGATGAAATAATTAACGGCATTCCATTTTCTATTTACAACTTCCATGAAACTATTGATATGATTTCAGTAAAACATAAACGCATATAGCTCAGTATTAAATCGCTGTTAATCTAATAATATAATGTAGGAATAGTTTCTGATTAATTGCACATGAATTTCTCAATGTATAGCGTATTGCTCGCTTCTGGCAGCCATCTTTAAGTGTATTCGCTTACTCGATTTGTTGCAAACAAGCACATAATTGCTTTCCAGCTGTTAATCAGGGTAGCACTGTGTAGCAAGTATTTATAGTAATAACACGCAGTGTTTCAGTACAAGACACCAGAGTTGGTGATGATGTGGACTCCTGTATGCAGTAAGATAGGCTGACTATACAATATTATGATATGAATATAACATTTTGATATTATAATTGCAAAGGTCAAACATATAACTCATTTGATTTGATCTATGACTCTTGTAATAATATAATTCGAAATGGATTGGACAATAAAGACGTCATATATATCTTGTGGAAATTCGTTCATGCTTTGACTACTTTATTTATTGGTAGGTACATTTATTTTATTGAATTACAATTACATAATTAAAAAAATATATATATTTCGTAAACAATGATTAAAAATATTTCGTAAACAATTTGTTAAATGATTGTAAAAGTGTGATAATTAGAACTATATTTCCTGGCATACAACGCAAACTCTTGATAGTGATTGCCATAAATTTCAAACGGTTATCGAGTCAACCCATTAACGACTGTGGTTGTCGATGCATCGATGTCGGTCAACGCACGTGCCCGTTTCAAATTTACGAACCAAACGTTTATGAACATTCGAGAATAAATTATTAAAATAAGTCAGTATTCGTTTGTTGACATAACTAGTAACAGTAGATTAGAGTATTTGTGTATATGCGCTGAAACAATTCTTCATGTCTATGAAAGTTTTTATATCTTGTAGAACGAGTTCTCATTATCGGATTTAAAAGAATCTGCTTTTATAAAATTTATGTAATTAGCAGTATCGACATTTAACATTTTATGCATCACTATAGCGAGGTCGTGTGTGGTAAAAAAGAAATAAAGTGTTTTAGCCTTTTATTTACTCAAATACGGCAGTTAAACTTAAAAAAATCGGGTTTCCACCAATTTGATTGCATCCAATGAAGTAATTAAATGTGACAATCGTAAACATTGCAGCCCCATAAAACATTATAGCCGTGTCTCGGATCACTCGGGCGGTAGAAGGGTTTAAATCGTCCCGGGGTAACCAGAGACTTAACTGTCCTCAAGACCGAAGGAAATATTGTAATGTGATAATTATATCTATAAAAATAAAGCTCTGACTCCTTAGTGTTGCTATTGTTAACATTTTATTGGGTAATAGAGGTTTCAGCAGGGTGACTGTGTAGATAAAAAATAGTGTCCGTATTACGATTTTGATAAGGAGTTATTTGTTAGTATTTCATTAGTCTCCTACTAATTTTCGGTCATGATTTCAGGGCAAACATTTATTCAACCATGTGCTCTAGTTAGATAAAATAACTTTCAGTCCATAAGTATTAAAAAAAATCGTAACTAAAAAAGTTACTGGCTAACATAGAATTGCAGATTCTGAAATAATAATCTGAAATAACTATGTGTGTATAACTAAACGCCTATAATTAATAATGTACTGCATCGACTTTTACGCATGTACGAGTGAGTTTCAACAAAACAATCGTGCTTTCAATGTATCTATACGACCGGACTTTCAATTCGATATCTAATATCTCTCACTCACTGGGCAAGTGTGAGTGAGATGGCCATAGAGACACACAGACTTTCGACCCATAAATCGAGGATCGAAGGGCTAAGATATTGGAACCGGTTTCTGCTATAAATTAAGTCTAAAACAGGTCGGAGGTCAGGACTTTGCCAAACCAGCCGTGGGCAAAGTGATTTTGAATATGTCGGTTATTATTTTAGTCTCTAATTTTAGTTACGTAGCAAAGTTTAAACATAATAAACCTTTCTCGCATTACCTACCAACCTGACAATGTTACACATGTCACATTTACAACATTCGTAAATAGGTGGCATATAAATTTAGATTTAAAAGCTGTTCGGTGACGCAACTGAAATGTAACTAGTAACTAAATATAATAAAAATTACAAAATTCCTGTACGGTCAAGTGCATAAATAAGTATCGATAGGAACTTCTCAAAAATATGTCCCACGACCTTATTACGCTGGCGTAAGAGCCTATGGTACTTATTTTTTAAACTTTGTCTAGATACATATTATTACACTTGACTGTACCTAACCACTAAAACTAAATTTCTTTCTATGCTATAGTGCCACTCATGCGTTTGGAAGAGGATGGATTATTGCATGGTGTGTATGTTCACACCTTATAACCCATCGAGGGAATGGACGAAAATAGGAATCATGTCATAAGGCGATGCGGCTAGCAACCCATCACTATTTTGATTCCCCTTTCTACTGTACGCCCACAATCATGCTACACGCGGCCTTTAGGTTTTGTTACTTTAGGCTCTGTCTACCCCGTAAGGGATAGACGTGACGTATGTATGTACACCTTATACGTATCGCACAGACTTAGCAATCTTGTTCATGTACATAGCAGAGCAGTAAGGTAGTTTTAGTATTATCATGGTTATTCAGAATTTTTTGAAGTCACAGTTGGAAACCACAGCAATCGTGCCATTCAGCCAGATATTTTGACGAAGTTCTGAAAAAAGAAAACTATTTATTCCTATTTTTTTATTAAAAATCTGAATAAGGTATATTAAGTACTTGAGTTAAGTAATACGGGGCCTTACCATGACCTCTCAATGCGATTCAATTCCGACTCAGTTCAGGTTATAGCTGTCTTTGTATGGATCTGACAGCGAGCGAACCTAAACTGAATCCATAAAGACATCACGGTAAGGTCCCAGGTAGCCTTTGAGAATGGTTGGTCTCAGCACTCTCAGCAAATATCGTGATTACGAAACTTCGAACACTTACGGTATCATGGTTTAGTAAGGCGTCATACCGCGGACGTTGATGCAAATTGTCTATCATGTACACGTGCTATCTCAGTCATGCTCGCTCAGCTTAAGTTATATAATGGTGGACAAAGCACAAGATGAAGCGTTAGCGGTTTGCGGAGGAAGTACTCGGCATTGCGATGCATAGAAAATGCTTCCACACTAATATTTTGATTAACATAGGGTGGGAAGGTAGGGGTCGAAAGGTCCTCGAGTGGAGACCACGCACCGGCAAGCGCAGCGTGGGACGTCCACCCACAAGGTGGACCGATGACCTCATTAATGTCGGAGGATCGCGCTGGATTCAAGCCGCTTCCAACCGATCTTATTGGAGATCTAAAGGAGAGGCCTATGTCCAGCAGTGGACTTGTAATGGCTAATACGATGATGATGATGATGATGAGGGTGGGAAAATTTGGTATCCGATGGTTCTTACCTGACGCCTGCAACAAATGATTGCAAATGCGTTGTCAGCCTGGGATAATATATAAGATAGAATACCTCATGTGCCAAGATAAAAACACTCGTGTAAAATGAGAAAGACTCTCACTCTACTGAAAAATTCAAAACTTATTTTTGCAATATGGCCGCCGAGGACTCTTTTACATCTTTTTGAAACTTCCAGCGCATTCGGAAATACCATCATTGCCAAGAATGCACAACGCCATACGGATTGTGGAATAATAATAGTCTGTTTGCTTTGTTAATTGATTTGTTTAATGTCAGCATTTAGGTAGATGAAAAGATTAGGATTCACATTTTTCTAGCATATCGGCAATTTTACACTTATCCAAACAAGAGTGCATCACGTTGAACAGAGTTCTTGTAGTCTTACTCATTCCTAATCACAAAAACATTCACCTTTTCTTTCTGTCAAACGTTATTGGACGATGGTAGAGAGAGACGGTAAATGTTACATCGGCGCCCTCGCCTTAGTCAATATGGTTGCAGTTGTCTGCTCTTGATTCTGGCTTACAATACAATACAACAATACAATAAATCTTTATTGAACACCACATATAACAACCAAAACAGAAAAAAGGTATACAGAATATTACAAGGTAACAATAGGCGGCCTTATCGCTACAGAGCGATCTCTACCAGGCAACCATAATGGGTTGGAGAACAGAACAGATCTGAGCAGGTGGCTTATCACGGAAGCGTGATATCATCCAATATAGGTAGTAATAACTGGTAAATTAAATTAAGCCATTCTCTTATAACTTAAATCATTATTTAAATCGTCTCTATCACCATGCATTATAGTTTACGTACAGTTTTATGCGGAGGAAGATCACTTGCGCGTGGGCAGTAATGTTCTGCCTCGTTATGATTAAGCGGATAATTTCGGATGCTATCTGTGAAGTATAACACCTATTACAGGCAAGGGACCTCTCTTAAATCATAGAGAGTATACATAAATTAAGGTATGGTAGAATTTTAGAACAAGATCAGTAACGGAATTATAGTATAAAGTGTGACAAGTGTGATATTATGAAAATTCGTTTGAAGCGTCTGTTTGACATAGACTTAGACATAACTTTATTCGACATCAAAAAATACACAGACTCTTAAACAAATACAAAACATACTGAGTTGATGATGCCGAAAAGGCACTCACTCACTCACTTGTTCACTTGTTCACTTTTAAAAATAATTTCATACGTGAAACGTGTAATTCGAATGCATTTATCTCAATTGAACTATTTAATGAATTTTCTAGACTGTCTTGAAAATAATTAGTCTTTCTAGCTTGTTGTTCTATAAGTGATTTGTAAATCTGGAAGACGTTAACAATATTTTAATTTATTATCTGCCTCGGATCGGAAGAGAATCGAATCGGAAGTTTTACGTGTAAAACGACCAGCTAATGGGTCGTAAAATCCATGGTCTTAACTTGTGACAACATAGTCCAGTTAACTGTACCAGGCTATGCCCAAAAACACGGGGCAAGTTTGGCGAGTCGGTAAATCACGCGATAGCGTGGAGAAAGCTGAAACGGTCCAAACTATTTGACTGAGTTGACCAGGCATTATGCTCACTCAGAGACTGCTATTTTTTAATTTCCGAAGAGAATTGTTCACTGTTTTCACTTAGTGTTATATTTTATTTTGTCTGTTTGCTATACTTTTTATATTAGGTATCTACACTGACGAGCAAAAATAAAGGGTCGCCTTCCATACAAAGTTGTACGAAAAGTGACCCGTTATTTTTGCTCGCGAGTACATATCTACCATTTCTGTATCCATCATACTGTTGCGTCGTGATGTCGAACTATATTATATAGCTGACCATAACTTTGACATCTTATTTCTTAGTTATTTTTAAAAGTAGAGCAAACAATAATTTTTTTCTCAATCCTATAAATGGCCAGTGTCATTCCTATTTTTTTTATTTTAGAACTGGCCAGTTCAATTCCCCCTAAAACATAGTAACCATAGTATAGATAAATTAATTTTATATCTTCTGTTGTGAGTCGTGCGCGCACAGTGCCTCCGGGCTCTGCCGGCGTGAGAGCGCGCTCGTGCCTGCGCCTGAGCACATCTAGCTTTTCAACGGGTGTCAAGCGTGATGCTACATTGAAGAGGCAGCATGAGACGTAAGTCATTCGAAATATAAAAAGTAATAATTAAAAAAATCTTTACACTGTCTGTACCTTGGTACTAAAAAGTTCAATTAGCTTCAAGCTTTCATATGCATACAGGGATACAGAACAGCTTTTATACTATCATGTATTAGGTACGATAGCGACTTACATAATAGGGGACTCCACGGTTTCTTCATTTGGTCAAATACAAAAACTTACATAGAAAATCTATTCAACAATTCTCTCGCAAAATAACCGTTTTTCCCGTTTCCCATGTCAATTGTTGCAATTACTACGCTCCATTGAAGCATGGGTCCTGTTGTTTTTGTTCAATGCGCGGAACAGTGCCAATGATTCCGAATGTAAAACGACTTGGAATTAAATTTGATCATCCTGTTTGTATCCAGCTACATAGCTGGAAATCGTCTATAGATATTGTGAGCAATTCTTCTAGTACTTACTTAAGTACTTACTGTCACATCATCTGCTGCGTCGGCTATTGCCAAAACATGGTACCCAGTTCAAATAATATCCGGAATCAAAAAGTTAGTTATCTTTACTTCTAAACATCCAAAACTATTTTTTCTTATAAGGAATGTAATGACGACGGTATTTAAAAACGTTTCCGCTATGGTTTAATAACACAAACTAACACAAAAACAAAGTAACTAGGAGCCTAATACGGAACAGCTGTTTATGCTAGCAAACCTGACAGAGCAACGTCATGAAAGTTGATGTCAGCACAAAAGAAAGGTATTTTAAAATTGGAACTTAAGTAATTAATATACCAACTATGTACTAAAAGGAGGCTCCAACCCAGCCAGTCTCCAACACATTTCCTTAGTTGACCATACAATGTCAACGGGCTAAAAATGTCTTCACGATACCTTTAATCTTTATGAAACCGATACTGCAGTCGGCGCATCATTAAGATGAATTTAAGATGAACTTAATTGCAAACTAATTACCGTTGCGAAAACTTTTTATGTTGTTAATGGTAATATCTTAATATTATAAACCGAAACTGTACTTTGAGTCACATTAAGAAATAAAATCTTAATAAGGACCCCAATGCAATGTCAATAATGTCCAAGTGATTGCATTGCAAACGGCTAATTTCACGCAGCCTCTTCAAATTAGGTGCAGTCTTTTGGACACGAAACAAACATGTTTCGTTAATTGGTCAAACGTAATAAACATCTCGTATGCAAAGAATGTTGTTTGTTTTGTCCTTACACTGAGAGCAGTAAGGTAAAAAATAAAATGACACGGGTTTTCAAGAGTTAAAACAATCACTAGATATTAGGTATGTTGAGTACAGATTCGGAATATTTTTCATTTCCGTATCTGTGCTCGACTCTGTGTACATGTACCTACACAGTAATTTTTAGGGTTTTGACTCACGCTCCAAGTGGTTTATATTTAGATCCTAGTTGATCCGCGAGACGCCGTTCTGTCAAAAGACATCTCATAATTTTCCGACCAATTTTTCTCATTTTTCTTTTAATCAGAATCTTCCTGGGACTTCAACAAATAATAAATTACCAATATGGAAATAATACGAATTAGTATTAGGCACAGATAAACCTATTTCTTTTCGTTTTAGTTGGTTAATTTTGTTTTACTTGTGCAATAAATTTCCACTATAATGGAAAAGCAAATCACAAATAGATCACTTTTATTTACTTTTCGATTCATTACCTACATCAGCGAGCGTAGAAGGGTACTTTTAGTTGGTACGTTATTTATTATAATTTTTAATGATCAAATTTAATTGTTTTATCTTTACAAGTTTCATTATATTTATTAAAAGCCGTGCCTTTATCCGTATGATCCCAGTTAGTCATAAAGCGAGGCTGGTATTTATTTGGTTAATGTCCACTTTTGTCTCGGAGCTTGTTTCTCCGGCGTTTTATGGCCGTGTCCTCTCCAGTGCCACTAATAATTTTAATGCCCTGACCCATCATTCAAACATAAAACTTTATCCTAAATGAGTTATATTTACTCTTGAATTATAATTTCTGCTTTAATTGGTCGTACTTAAAGCTGGAAACGCTATTAATGTCGTAAAGTAAATCATTGGAAAAATGTTGGGCTCATTTTTAATTGATCGTCAGTTATATTTGAAGAGCTTCGAATAAATGACCTCCGACCTCACTAATCGCTAGCGGAACTTTGTTTACCCACAGCAGAGCTGACCGGACCGATTCTATTTGGAATCTCATTACATTTGAAAGGGGTACAACAAATCTGGTGCAACGCTCGCTCTCATGGACGTGTCTGTCGTTAGGGCAGCGTGAGGTGACCATTACTACGTACAAAGAGTTACCTAAAATAGAGAGCTTTTGTGAGGCGGGAAGGACAGGCGAGGGGCGAGGAGGGGGCGGGGCGGTCGCTGGCTGCCCGCCGGCTCAGTCGCGTCGCGCCGTACGATCGCCTCGCACGCCGCAGCTCCGCGCGTGGCTCTGAACAGCGCACGCGCACGCGATACCCTCCTCCGCGCCCCTCCTTCACTACAACACGTGCACGCATACCTCAGGAGTCAACCCACCGATGATTCTCCACTGATACCAACATGCAAGAGCAAAGTTCGTCGCGTTCGAGCAAGTCCACTTTGAATTCTCTGGAAAGTGCTATTCTCAAACTCAAGAATAATCTACAGATTCAAGACACCAAGAGCTCGTCCGAGATGAACAGCGTGCTGGCTGTCGACCCTCCATCCCCTCACTCGGATACCAAAACCAACACAAGTAAGACTACTAGTACAACTACAACTACTAACCTGAATCTGTCCATTGCGTCAGCGGCGTTGTTACAAGAAAACATGTTACAAAGATCTCTCCAAGGCGTTGTTTTATCTTTACAAAATGCAATGATGAATTCTTTGCAACAAGCTGCATTGCTGCCCTCGAATTCCGCAGCTGCCGCCGCTCTTAACTTACAAGCGCTAGAATCTTATTTGACTCTGCAACGCCTAACATCAGTATCATCCGTAAGTAGCACAATTCAACCTAATACATCTGAAAGCAATTCAACGTCAAAGCAGGATATATTGAGAATAGCGACGGCAAGCGCTAAGATAAGTGAAATAGATGCTACTGAAAATAGTTCTCGGGAGTTCTCCCCTAAAACCCCAGAAGATTACCAATTATCTGACGCCATAGCTGCTGAAGATGTAGACTTATCAGAGGAAGTTGAGGAAGACTTGGCTTTATTAGACAATGAAGATGGATTCACATTGGAGCAACATTTAGAATCAACGTCAAAAGGATACGGTTACGGCTCATCGCACAGCTTAGATAATGGATATCCAAGTCTTTTAATGAATTCAATGTATCAACAACAAATGAATGGGAGTCCGTCGCAGGCACCTTTGTCACCACAGGCGTCAAATACTTCAAGTTCCAAATCAACAAATAGTTCAACTTCTTCAACGGGTAGCAGTATATCGAATAAGCCTAAAACAGCTGGAAGCGGCCCTAGGGCAAAAAAACAATTTATCTGTAAATTTTGCAACCGTCAATTTACGAAGTCCTATAATCTACTGATTCATGAAAGGACGCACACAGATGAACGGCCATACTCCTGCGACATTTGTGGAAAAGCCTTCCGACGGCAAGATCACCTTCGAGATCACAGGTAATCACTTAATATTTATTTATTTAATGACTTCACAGATATCATTTAGTTCCAATGTTGATTTATATTATGATATCACTGGAGATTCTGACTATTCCATTTATGATTACAGCCATGTGGGCGTCAGCGATTATATGTGTACATACACACATGATCACTTAATTGCTCACTGTCCGAAACAAGTTACATAATCGTTGTATCTCATTAATGGGTGAAAACAATTTCAAACATCCATTTTACATGTAGTTTTATTTGGTTAGGTCACGCATAACTTTTATTCCCATCCCGATAACATATTTTAAAAGATCCACGACTTTCCATTTTAGATATCAGTAAAACATTATGGTCGACGAGTTCCAAGGTTCCAACGCGAAATCTTATTAGAGACTTTTGAATAATGGCGTTAAAGAAAAATATATCAAAAAACAAAAAAGGGTTTAAGTATGGCCTGAGCAGATGGTATCGACAAGTCGTTCGTCACGGTCGTAAATAATTTCACAAAATCGCCGCTAATCTCTTGGCGATCCAATGTTTTAATTTTGGTTTCTCATTTTGTTTTCTTCTTCTATGCATTCCTCTATAATCTGAGTGCATCATCTTTTACACCCATGTTGGTTGGAAGGCACATGTCTTGGTATAGTAATATCTCAGGTAATTGGTGTTTTAGAGTTCAGCTTCATTTGTCTCAATTACGTAATATGTAGGTATGTCTAGCTTAAAATATCCCATACATCTTAAAAACCAGAAAACAAGAGATAATCCGAACAACAACTCGTAATCTCAGTTAATCTATTTCTTTACTTATCTGTCCGAGATCCCCACCCAAAAAGAGCTAAAGGTGTTGAAGTTTTAACACCTGTCTCAGCGATTTCCTCCCAAATCACCGTATCTCTGAGGCCATAAAATAAATTTCATGTAGACGCCGGAGGGTTAACCCGAGCCGGCCGCCTGTCGATGTTCAATCGGTGTCTCTTGACACGATACATTATAATGGACCGAAGCGGGCCTTCGACGGCCTGACAAAGCACGTGGCGATCTTGACGTGAGGATTAATACGGACGACAAAAAATAAAACCGTAAATATACCTTGCACACAAAGTTGAGTTTTTGTATCGGGTCGTTGGTATTTTTTGTGTCGATTGAAATTTAAATAGCCACAAATTAATTTTTATCTCGTGAAATAATTTGGGAATCATTTTTCATACCGCCAATTTAGGCATTAGACGTTGTGCGTTATTATTTTCGTACGTCAAGTGATCGGAGTTAGCACATGAATATTAAATGAGTGCGTCGTGTAGGATCATGTGGCGCTCTCGACCTATCAATATGCATTGCGAGATTAATTAATCAGGGAGTTGTCGTGTTGAGTCGAGTTAGGCCTAACGCCGCGCGCCGCCGCTGTCGGACACGCTCCGCTGCGCGAACGCCGCCCGACCTAATCACGGTCATCATCTCGTGTTTTAATATTGAAATTATTCTTTCATTCACCATCTCGAAACGTCTCTTTATCGTTGCCGATCTAACTAATCTCAACGATTATTACACGTATTACGTTACTTTGAACACGTCGTAATTTACTCGCTCGGAGTCTGTTTGTTTATTCGATACGGAGATGATTTCTCGGATCGGATACTCGATTGCTGGTTTTATAGTTTTCTGTTATTATTGATTACACGTTGTTCCGCGTGTTAATTATATCTTGTGTGTTTAAATTTAATTTAAAATTTAAGGTGCGTTGATCGATTTTAATTAGCGTTTTGTGCTATGTAATTTTGTAAGTCAAATTACTCATAATGATTTACAATTTCGATTGTATAAAACTTAACTTTCAATTGTGAATGAGCATGTAAATCATATGCCGCGTCTGACGTAAATTAACAGCATGTGAAATAAAAATGAGAGGGTTCGCCAATTTATTACCAATATCCCGGGGGCACATGTAGTCTTCCCACCTTCTCCCACGAGGTGTCCCGAACAGGTGAGCGGCGTTTCGGCGCCTCCAGACACGGTGTATTTATTGTCCCTTTTCTCATAACCTTGTTCGTTAAATAGGTACTTAACTTTGTTCCTTATAAATTGTTGACTCTTTATCACACTTTACGCGCTTGGTTTAACAAGTGGTTTTATTTTTACAGGTACATTCATTCAAAGGAGAAGCCGTTCAAGTGTCTGGAATGTGGGAAAGGGTTTTGCCAATCCAGAACTCTAGCCGTTCACAAAATTTTACACATGGAAGAGTCCCCTCATAAATGTCCAGTATGCAGCAGAAGCTTTAACCAGAGGTCTAACTTGAAGACTCATCTTCTCACCCACACGGACATAAAGCCATATAACTGTTCTTCGTGTGGAAAGGTGTTTAGGAGGAATTGTGATTTGAGACGTCACAGTTTGACCCACAACCTGGTTGGAATCTCTTCTGTGGCTACTTCACCAAACGGCAGTAACGGCAAGAGTCCTATTCTAAATCCTAACTTTCCCATCGATGCCCTGGACACTGAAGACGAAAATTAAAAACAATAAAGTGATTGCATAAAGTTTAACTTTGTTGAGTAGTGAAAATCAAAAGACTGAATAAGTGCATCTTGGTTTAGTGCCTGATTACGTTTAGTTGTAAGTCATAACTATCACGGTTTCCCCTCATTGTTTATTAGAAATAAAATTATGTGTTTGGGACATCGCGCTAGTGCTTGCAAATCATTTGGATCTTTTAGTATTAAGGACTTCAATTAGCTTCACTTTGTAAATTTTCTGATCTCATTTTTTGCTTGTAAATAGTAATAAGATCTACGTATTCAATAAAGAACATCTGCCGTCCTCTAGCTTTTAGTAAACGAACATTTGTGCATTATGAGTCGTTCGGGATTAAGTTATATTGTTAAATGTACCACATAAATTTAAATTTCGTCGATTTGAATAAATTGTTTTATCGTAATGGATGATCTTGTTCGTATTATTATCGTTCGTTGGCTTTTTCGTCGTGATGAATATTTATAACTGTTTTATAAAGACAACTCTGAATAAAATCGTTGAATAAATCAATGTCTTCCTTGACTAGTTTCGTCAGTATGCTTGTGTGAGCATAGGTACGTATTTAATCTGTGTAACATGTTCAACAGGAAAATAATGTTAAGAAAGTTACTGAATATTGTAAATAAATTGACGACAAATATATTTAATTGTTTCAATCGTCTAATACCTGAAATCCCGATAGTAAGTGCTAAAACTAACTTACCAACTGGCTATAAATTGTTCAGTAATATATAAGATATACTTATATTTAAATAAGTAATAGCTTCCGTAACTAACAAGGTTCGACCTAACAATAAACTTGTAAGCAGTACTTGGATATACGAAGTACTAAACAGGTTAGAAACTACATCTTTATATCTTTGACAGCAAAGAAAAATGGAAAATAAGAAATAAATACTGAACAACTACGTATTTGTTCGACAGGTAAATAGACTATTGTATCAAAATAAAACACAGCGCTGATTTTACACTCTTCAGATAGTACGCACTTATCTGACACAGATACCCATAAGAGATATTCGTCGAATAGGGCTTTTTGACGATTGAAAAATTATATATATATTATATTATAGCTCATATTCAATTTTGTTATTTATGGCCAAAAAAGATGGGACAATCTGGAGCGTAATTTGTTAACCTATTAAAGAAATAAAAATAAATCGCTGAATGTATTGCTACGCGCAAAATTTGGAAACGTGTGGACATATTTGGATGTTTTTCTTTTTAAACTGTTCGTTGAAGTCTCAGCAAGGTTCTATTGAAGAGTAATTTTGTATAAAATGCTAAAAAAAACGTAATATAGGTACTGACATAATTACATATGTCGGATAATCAATTTTATGTTAGCAAATAAGGTCAATAATTCAAATAGTCAACAGCCAATTAACGACAACAGGCTGGCAAAGATTGGGGTTAAAGCGTCCAAATAAGCAATGATAATAGAACATGCTACCAATACAGCGACACAAAACTGTATACAGTGACATATAAAATTGTAATGCCTATTCGAGTCACCACAATTTACTACTCCTATTCACATTTCAGAGGTTTCCCAGTAGTGAATTATTACAATTCGTTGTTTGTGACCTTTCACGAACAACGAATCTCTTTCTTACGAACCAAAATCATCAAACCCGCTAGATACTACTTAAATTGGTTTAGGTAGCATAATTTTAATTTTAGTACTTAGGTATGTATATATTTTTTGACAAGTAGGTACGAGTCAATAGATAAAAAGCCGGAAGAAACATGTACCTCCTACCTAATGCGAATAATGAGAGAATAATGTTCCATTTTTTTAATTCAATCTTAGTACTTGCCAGTAGTAGGTATCTGGCTAGGTACAAGAGTAATAAAAAACCGTTTAAACTCGTCGCAAAATAAAAGGCCCGTTTTGACAGTTCACGCCCATGAAGTTCTGTATTTTTTACCGATCGAAATGTTTTGAAGATAATTACATTTTTCAGTGATGGTTACCGCCTACTCCGCTAAGTGCTGTGAATAACGATTTTTCTCATACTGTCCACAGACTATTAATAATCGGTTAAGGAAAAAAATAAATCGATCAATATATATTTTTAAGGCCGACTTGCACTTGGCCGGTTTTATTTCTTTAAACACTAGTGTTTGGACAAATTAATTACTGATTTCTTTTGGTGATTGAGTGAGTGTTATTGTAACAAAAATATTAAATGAAAGAAAGTTGACGTATCGTAACATTGTATCATTTCAAAATACTTACAATATCAGTTTAAGTTAAATTTTCTTATTAGAACTTTAATCCAATGCACTTTACAGTACATATTCAAATCGATCAAATACTCATCCAAACTGGAATCGATTTATCGTGAGTATCGATTACCGAGTCGTATGGTTACATCACTAGTTACGTCGCGAAGACAAATGTCAAAACGGGCCTTTTATTTTGCGACGAGTTTAGTAAATCTCATTTCAATATTTTGTTGACAGTTGTACAGTGTATCTAACCTATTTCATTTTTATAAACCGATTGAGATAGTATCTTTTGTTTTCTAAATTCAAACACTTTTACTACTTATTCACTAAAGCTGTGATTAATAGTTTTTTACTTTACTATCATTACGTTTGACACATTTTTAGCATCAAATAACGAGGCATATTTTGTAATGAAGACATTTAATCCACCCAGCCCATCTATCACAACACCTGAACAATACGTCGCATTAATAGACCTTTTAGATGGTAATTACAAAGGTCAGACCACGTAGAACTCTTAGCATATAACACCTTGCACTTTAATACAGTATATACAAGGTTGAAGTTATCTTAGCCTCGTACGGTTAACAACAAAGAAGGACTACTGAGCTTGAAAAATCGATTCAATACATCCAAATCTATGGAGAACCGGCACCGATTCACACGAAGAAAAAGCCTATTGTCGTTCCACACAAAAGATCTTGAGAGTGTATCAAAATGACATAAAGAACTTTACACCACACAAACACAAATAACCTTCCAGTGGGCCACATGTCTCCAGTTTTTTTAACATTTGTGAAAATGGATGATGTGTTAAAAAGGTGGGTAACAGATTGTGAATTTGGGCCTGACTTATAGTTCGATGAAAGGTGTGAAATTGAGAATCTTTGCTTTTTATTAATCTTAGAACAGATGGAAACAATATTCAGCATCGTTTTTGCACCGTTTTTATTTTATTTCTAAAACCTGGATAAAGACCTGCTTTCATTGACTTGATTCATAGCACAGCAGGTGAAGATATTATAATACTTAGGTACCTAGGTACTAAAGAAAATACACGCACATGGAAAACCTCTTACTTTTTTTAAATCATGACTATTGTCAACGACATCTTAGTCACCGTGGTCTGTAGCACATACAAAAAAAGTACTTGTCAGATATTTTGCTTTTATTGAAATTAAGGGTTGACGTCTTGCAAAGTTTCAATCAAGGCAGTGACAGTTGAAACCCTCTTTAAATGACCCAATTACCCTCTCTAGTCGACCACTTCTATTTATACCGCATTTCGTTTAGGTTATTTTCCGCAGAGTTCTTTTTCTTCAATCAGTATTGGACATACCCTAACCACATGATGGGTGATTCGTTACGGCTATGCCAGCGCTGTGGTTGTTTGATTGTACGCTTTTTTCCGATACTTGCTTTTACATTGTGGTTTTTAATGATACCATGCACTCCAATCGATTCGTGGCGTTCGTGTTCACTTGTTTTTTTTAATAACTGTTGCCAGTGAGTTATTTGTCGACCAAAAATATTTGTTACATCTACAGACGAGCAGGACCTTGCCATGACGTCTTAATGCGATTCAGTCAGTTTCGATTCAGTTTAGGTTCGCTCGCTGTCAGATCCACACTAAAAATGACAGCTAAAACCTAGTACCCTGTACTGTAGATATTTGGAAGATTTATGTAAGTATATTTAAATTTAATTAATAAATTAATTTTATAACATTACGCCATTAAAAGGTTTCTGTTTTTTGTAAGTAGGTACCTTTACTTATGAACCGCCATAGCCCTCTAAAGATCTCTACAGAAACCACACAACATCAAAGATCAAGACATTACAATACAAATACAATAGCATTCAAAAGCGCATCACTTCACATTAAACACTACGGCGACATAATAATGGGACACCGTATCTTATACCTTTCAAGCCGAGAATTATACACAAATTACATAGCAATCACCCCAATCGGAAACCCGCTGGGTTAAACATAGTACACATTTAAAAGACAAACTTAAATTTGCAGTCGACAAAACTGCAACAACGACCACAGTAGACGTAACTTCATGGGCTAAAAGCGAATTCTCATCTCGCGTGTTGGCTCTAGGGTTGCTCCACTGCAAATGACTTGGTGTCACTGTACTTACTTTTTTTTCCCTTTTTCGCAAACACCACATTGTCATCGACACCGAAATTACCGACGATTGTCACAAAGGATTATGTTTACCCTCGGAGGTGTTTGAAAAATATTTGCTTTTGCCGTTTCGAGTGAGTTTTATTAGTGGCCAGTTTTTATTCGCGACCACACACGGTACTTTCGTTGTTTTTTTCTTGTGAAATTGTATAAGGTGTTTTGACAATGCGCTCGAAACGTGCGCTCGCGCTGTTTCGAATGTTAAGCACGGTTTCGCTTGACTTGTTTGTCTTTGAGTTGCATTCCCTTGTGCAGGCCGTTTTGCACACATTTAGGAACTGACGCAGACTCCTATGTATGTAGACTTCTATTAACATATACTTAGCACACAACGTAGGGTAGATCTTCTCTCATTCCATTACATGGATTGAAAATTGAGAGGCAAAATTTTATAGATACACATGACTAATACAAGTAGGTACTTTTCATTGACAAATTATGATTTTTACAATATATTTTTTTGATGTTTTGTGACTATTATAAGCCAAAATTTGCGCAAAATAAATTTGAACACAATTTTCCAGTTTAGTTTAAATGATAAATTTAAACACATTTTTTTATTGTTTTAACTAACTTCTTTATTTCTGAAGATCAGCTAATTTATATATTAAATATACAAAAAAGCTATAAAATAATTTGAAGTTATGTTATGTACAGTCAAGGGAATAAATGTACGTTACCAAGACGTCAGAAACATCTATACCTACACCTTTATGCCACAAACAATAAGGTCGGTGACACGTATATTTGACATGACGGCTGTATCGATATTTACGCCTTCGACTGTACCTATATATACAAAGTCGACTTAAACCTAGTCTGACTTAGCTACATTCCTTTTAGATATTATTTTCCGTCTATGACATCGACTCAAAACACATCATTGTAAATTCAAATTAGCTTACTAAATGCCGTGAAGCTACACAGTGAGCATAACACTGCCAAATATTACTTTACGTGTGGCTTGTAACTAATACCTACCTACTCTTTACATACAAAAATAGAGAGAGAGAGAAACACTATCTAAATTAACGGTATCACCGCATTGCGAATACCATTCATCATATAATATGAACATCGAAAGCTTAAGTGCGAGACGAGTTCGATATATCTACGTGTAGAGTGAATTGTGTAGACAGTACACTTCGGAAAAGTTACAGGACATTGGCCTACTAGTTTTAGCTAGAGCTCACTGTATAGAGTGTGATGTGATCAGACATCGTGATGTGACTGTATAGAGTGTATGAGTGTGTGTGTGAGTGATACGGTTTGTCATTGTATTTGAATTAAACACAAAAATACATACATAAATCACGTATTTACCCCTTACACTGTAAACAGAGCCTATGGTGCTATGGTGACTAGGTAAGGTAGCTAAGGTAGGTGTTTTCATTATCATTGCAATATTACTTTTTTAATTAGTTAAGCGTATAAAAATAGAGAACTGCTTCACTTTTCAAAGGTTGTTACTTTATCTAGTTACTTTTTGAAAATGTTATAATGGTCAAAATTATTACAATCTCATGCGAGAGAAGACAGTGTACGCTGACTAACCATCCAAGTCATTTTATTTAAACTTTTTATTCTAGGACACTTTTGGATTGAATTCTTACTGCAAAAGTTTTGTTTTTAAATACCTACTTACTATACTTCTCTTCTTTCAACAAAGCGTCTCTTCTGCGCTCTAAACTCTTTGCCATGCTGCCCACGCGCAGTTATCGCGCCGCGGACAGTAACTGCGTTGTCGTGATAGTTCGTCGGATAGTGACCGCACACGACGCGTCGCAATACGTGTCGTCGGTAACAGAGGGCGCTTTTGTACGGTTGTGCTAAAGTCGATAAATATTATCAAGCTTTTGAAATGAATTATTCCATCGTATTTGGCACTATTAGATTGGGTGTCTGCTTCATCTCATAATACTCGATATTAAATCTATATTGCCTTACCGCGCCATAAATATAGTTTTCCGGTTAGTGGCCGCGCAAGATGCGTATACTAGTTCCGTGTAGTCCGCGATAGATGGCACGTTTTTTATGTAAATTCGTGCTAAGGTCTATAGATTTTATTAAGCATTTGCAATAACTGTATTTCAAGGTACTATTGAGTGTCTGATGTTGATATTTAATCTACTCTGCCTTCAACAAAGTATCCCTTCTTCCCCGTTACTCTTTGCCGGCGGCCCACGCGCAGGTATCACTCCGCGGACAGTAACGACGTCGTCGTGATAGTATTCCGGATTGTGGCCGCACAAGATGCGCGCAAGTTCCGTGTCGTCAACAATAGAGGGCGCTTTTGTTAAGTTATAGGTAAAGGGTAAGGAGATTTTAAAGCGTCGTTTTGAAAAAAAGGCTAGATATTAGTAAGTAATGATCATGGAACAGCAGTATAAAGTATCTATTTCAGACGATGAAATAGAACCTAGTGTACTGTTTGTGTTAGGTGGCATCATTAATAAAATTGATTCCGAGAAACATTCTTGATTCTTTCATAGATACTATAACATGATATAGTACCTAACTACTTAGAGAAATAGTGAAAATGCCCTTCCAGTATTATGCGTTAAAAACAGACACATTTATAAAATCACACAGAAAATACACAAATCAGTGAATTAAAACATGTGAATGTGTAAATATAGAATACCTAAGTATAGGTAGGTCTGTTAAAACAGCTTTCGTAAAACTGTATACGATGTCCTAGGAGCTCAAATATGACCATTTATGAGCGTTGATATCTGTACATGTAATAAAAGTCACCAGTCGTTTTAGCAATTACGACTGTTTCAATTGTAACCTAAAACATTCCATTGCAAAAAACTCTCCCAACAAATAGGCGAGAAAAGTCCAACTGAACTCGATGTCCTGAATGCGTTAAAAATCTCGTGTATGCATCCAAAGCGAATGTTTGTAATCCAATACTAACTAAAAATTACCACACGGGGCGGTGGGCGGGGTTGTCACAGGCCCCGCCTACACGCGTGCCGCTGCGCTGTGGTTGGTTGATCAACCTGCGCTCGCGCAATCAATCCTACCATAAGCAAAGAATGCAATTCAATTGAAGGCAAGCAGTCTTGAATGTTCTTTTACTTGGTACTGAGCTTAATAGTTCAATTAAACTGCTTTGCAAATCGGAAAGAACCGCATTGTAATTTAGTTAAAGGCAACCGATAAAATTGGATAGCACTCGTTTTATATATTTTGCTAAGATAAAGGTTTAAGTGGGTTAATTAACACATTTCTGACCGTGATTGTTGTTTAGACAATTATTGTTGTTATAATTAGGTAATAGGTAGGTATACATTTTATTTCCCAATTGTTTATACTTTCCTATTTCTAGCAATTTTACATTACTTAAGTGCACGAGTAGGTAGTTGCTCGGCTACACATAAGTACATAGGTACATAAATAAAACTTGTCTTTAATCCTTACGGAGTAGACAGAGCCTAAAGTTACAAGACCTAAACGCCACGTTTAGCATGATTGATGACGTATAGCGTGTAAGTAAAAAGGAGAATCGAAATAGTGGGTGGTTGCTATCAGCATCGCCTATGACATGAGCCCCAAGATTTCCGCCCATTTCCTCGATGGGCTTTTACCATCTGCGCGGGAAGAGAAGCAGCTGGTACATTCTATTTTTTTTCTTTGCTTCCAGCATAGCAAGTTAGCCAGTAGTAGGTAATTGCCAAAGTAACTTAACGATCAAAAACCGTGAGCTACTTAGGTAGGTCATGAAAGACAATTGACGCTCGAGAAAGCTCAAACTAAATACGTTATGTTGCAACCAAACCACTGTTCTACCAGCAGCAATCTCTTAGTTAACATCGTACTAAATCTTTCAAAATACCGTGGACACGACACCAATACCTATTTAAGCAGAAACAACAGCTAAACGACGTGAAACTGTCTTAAAGCTTGTTTGACTTGTTATTTTATCGCATCGAAAATTATCGGGCATTTCGTAGTTTGTTCTACATCGTTTAAATGGGTCGATATTTGTTAGTAGGTATTTTATAACAAGAGCGTTAAGTTATTGCATAAAATTGGAGCAGGATTTGTTACCTATTATTATTAAGTAACAATGTTGTATGTTCCACAGTTAAACAATTAATTTCATTTCATTTCATTAGGAACTAAACCGCCCTCAAAATTGGTTCTCCTTTGTCCAGATTTATTAACGATAGCTGTTGGACTTAGTCTGTGCAAAATTGAATCTCTCTTTTTACCTGGCTAACGGGAAAGCCAAAGGAGGGTTATAATTTTGACAGGCTATGTATGTAGGTATGTATGTTCATCTGTTCCCTCATAGCTCCTAAGTTACTAATCAGAATTGGACAAATGAGGTATTGCTAGAAGCGTATTATTTGTCCGCTGGTATAGGCTATATGACGTGTCACTAAATCTAATGTAGCGTCCTCTAGCGGGCATAAAGTACTCTGTAAATTGAAAAATATGAGATAAATATGCAGTGTTTGGTATCATTGGAAAGGGCGTTACTTGTACATTTCAAAAATATATACATTACTAACATTTGCTTGTGACATTGACCGTATTCGTAGGTGAACGAATACACAATAAAACTGCCTCCTTTTGTCCTTTGTAATTTAGTTAAAAAAACAGAGTGCGCTCTCTTTCCTAGTCTAGGCTAGGTAGTTATTTATTACGTATTTAGATGCTAACTGCAGTCAACAAGTATAAACAAACCATACTACTATGCAATCTAATCTTGCTAACTTGGGCTCTGTCTACCCTGTAACGGATAAAGACATGATTTATGTACGTATGTATGTATGCAACCGTAAAAATATTTCATACTAGCTGTTTCCCGCGATTTCGTCCGCGCGGCATTAAAAATAGCCTGTGACTCACAAACAATGTGGCTTTTTCGTTGATAGAAGAATACGAATACCTCTTGATAATTTAAGTAAAGAAGTATAGATTGACAGTTGCCTATTATTATTCAAAATAAGTATACGATGAAAAAGAACAAGCTAAATAAAATAATAAGTTAGTTTAGTTTGGTTGGAGACTGAAAAACAGCGACCTCGCTGAGTCTCCCTTCCATTTTACCTTCGCATCTAATTCTACTTTGTAATTTTTGAATTTTTGTGAATTTTTTGTCTTGGTGACTAATAATTTCTTCTATTCTATTCTATTCTAAATCCTGAAAAAATGAACTGCACTAATTAGTTACGACTTATGAAACGAGAGTGCCCTCTATTTACGTAAATATCGTGGGGTAATCTACCTGGAAATCCTATACAAATAATAGGCAATTTCCATTGTGAAACAACCAAAGGCACTTAACTGAAGCGCGCGATATAGGCAAGCCTTATCTTAAACCAACTGACTAAAACAGAATAACAATAGCTTTTCAGAAATCCGCCATTTTGTATTCAAATTACAGGCTATATTTGCACAGTTTTGGACATGTTTATAGTTTTAATGTCGAGGGTTTCTACAAAATGTATCTATTAAATTTCAGATTTTAGGTTATTTGATGTCTCATTTGACAGAAATATTGTGAATATGAACGATAACAGTTTTAAATGACTCACCGATAATCACTCTCTGCCTGTGATAATGATATATTATGCAATTGCGTCAAAGTCTTGAGGGGTTACGAATGGTAAGTAGAAAATATGGGTGATATTTATACATACATACAAATATCACGTCTTTATCCCTTACGGGGTAGACAGAGCGTAAGGTAACAAAACCTTAAGACCACGTAAAGCCCCTTAAACTGGTAGGTATCGAAGAGTCAAGAAAGAACATTTGTCCTCGTCATACATCGACAGGGGGGGGGGGGGGGTCCAGGACCTGACGCTTTGTAGTAAGTTTTACTACTTAATCATTGGGGTATACGGTCGTCATGTCTAAGCAGCAGTGCTAATGAAGAAAAAACAAAGCCGCAAAGTAACGCCTGATTCAATAAAATAAGCATTACTAAATAGTTCAGTTCTGCATGATACTTTTTATGACATGATCAATAAAATTCGTCGAAATGTAGACTGAATTCTCTCTAATGTTCATCTTCTATATTTTTTTTTCTTTATATTTTTTGCTAGTTTTTGACAGAAATTTCTATTCAAGGTGTTGAATACAAAAACGCTATTATCAGGAATAGAACTATCTCAAGTGTGAAGTCTTGTATGTGTACTGGGACGGCCGCGTATCACACCATCGCGTAATACCTTTTTAAATTACGGCAAAATTTCAATAAAAGAAGTAGGTATAGTATTCGCCAGAACTAATAGTTAGCGACTGTAATTACTCCTGCTTTATTTAACGTTAATCTCAAACATTATGAAGCATTGAGATGAAAGAAGCACAAAGCCCTTCATTCAGTAAATAGCAGGTTTCAAATACTTTTCTATTTTTTAAACATTAATCAACTGTATGACAACTGGATAAGTGACAAAATGACAATTTTTAATATCTAATTTAAGTGTCAAAAAATGTATAAATTTGCTTGACATTAACTTTTATCTATTGTTCAAATTTATAACTGATTCCATGCCATGGTTGCAAAGTGTTCACGAATGGTCAGTTAAAAATATTGACGACTTTACTCATATCTACAGCAATACCGATATTTTACTAACCCGCGCTGTTGGCATTTAATTCATAACTATGAAGCCTACCTTTAGGTAAGTAGGTAGTGTTATAGCAGGAAACCAATTTGCGATAACAGCAACTGTCAAATATCTAAGTATGAGAGAGAAAGCAACAAAAGTTATCGATGGCCAGCATTGACATATTAAAAGTATTACAGACTAACTGGCTTTCACTAGGTACTTTATTCGAAAAAGAATTTTTAGTAGACATAAATTTGTGACGATTTGAAAATGTGTTGTGTTGTTGCCGGTTACGTTTATGGTAGATACCATTGAAAAAAACCATGACAGGCGGACAAAAAAGCATGCCGTCAACGATTTTATGCACCTTATTTTTTTTCTATCATGTATGAGTATTATTTTATAAAGGTGTAGATTACACTATGGTGTAATAGCACACCACATCCCAGCACGCGCTCGCAACGTTGAAAGGCATTCATATGACAAATATTGACACCGCACCGCCCATTGTGTCGGCCTCGCCTAAAGCTATCTTATCACATATTTGTGCACCAAACACCGCTATTTGTTGACAGGCGCTCTTGTGTCTGTCGGTTTGTCTCTCGGATGTTAAATAACTCTTATCTTCAGTGTTGGTAATTGACGTATTGGTCCGGGATTAGAGCGTTCTAGGAAACTAAGTATTTGGAGTTTCGAGGTGACAAGGGCTCGGTTGCTGTGGTTTTAGTCTATGCAAATGTTGGAGCAATTAAAAATAATTCCTGTAGATGCAGCAGATTGTTCAAGGTGGAAGAACTTTAATTTAGTAGGTAGGAAGAGGTCTCAAATTTATTTGTTTTGACATTTCGGTATTACAAATTCGTAATATTTTGACAAAAAGGCTGTAAACATCCATCATCCAGACATATATATAAATCACTTCTTGCCCTTGCGGGGTAGACAGAGCCCAAGTTAAAAAGACCTTAAGGTCACTTTTAGCATGACTACATGCATTTGGAAACATACCTTTAATTTTGTTGAAATCTAAGTATCAATGTTTCAAAATAATTTACTATTGTCTACTTTGTTCTTTGTTTCTGTATTGTTTTGTACCTACTGATTTGTGGTGTTCAATAAAGAGTATTTGTTTCAAGAGCTTCATAGGCCAAGAGAAGGCGTGTATGCCGTTCCAAAACCCCATATTCTGAAAAGGACGCGAAGTTAATTAATCAGCTTTTACGACCCGCACCTGTGACCTTTTTATATTTAAAGGATCAAGTAGTTTATTACTTTATGGGGCCAATATCATGTGAAGTGCCTTCTTAATTAACAGCTTTATTTATAAAGAATTAGACCACCGTCCAGCGACGGTCATTACCGTATATATAAACCTACAAAATAGGGGCACCTAATTAAAATGTCTTAATTTTATTGGGCTCCCTGCGTCCGAGCAGTTTTATAATGGTGCTTTAAGAGTATTATAAAGGGGTTTACTGGAAGGTAACTTTTTGCGCCTGAGTCTCGTTTATTAGGCTCTATTAGGATCGCAATAGCTGGACGAGCTAATCGAACAGGCGCAGAGTCATTAAGAAAACTTACAATTCAGTCACAAGCACTTAAGATGGGAATTGGCTTTAGCTTGTTCCTAATTACGCTGCACTTTCCCATCTTTCGAGGGGCGCCGCGACCTATTTACAACTATAGTACAACTCTACGTATTACGCACAAAGATATTGCTTGTCAATTGCATTTAGGTACAATACGTCTGGTGAGGGTTAAAAGTGAGGTACGTACTACCTACTACATGTATGTGAAACCCCTTGCTTTAATAAGCATGTTTGAGAATACAAAATTGACTTTTATTTAAGTAGGTATACAGAAAAGCAAAACGTTCACGTATTACAGAAAACAAAACCGAATCAAATTTAAAATGCAACACGTTGCGAATAAAACGCTCAATTCGGCAGTTTTTAAATTAACCAGGAATCAAACCTTATTTGGAATAAATATAATAAGTATCATAAAGAAGGTAATAAGGTCCATCGACCCATCATATTGTTTTTTATGACTTGTTGACCACAAAAAATATCCCCTAATTTGAATGGCTTTACGCCATGCAAAGCCAACTAAGGAAATTAAACAATACGATCAAAATTTTTATAATACTTTTGGCTTTTGGTGCCACTGATATTTAGTTGGTTAATAAGTAGGTACTATTCCTTTTACCACCATTTTATTTCACTACGGATGATCTTTTTTCATTATTAAACACTGTGTGCAAACGTTGATAATTTGTAGTTATAAAAAAATAGTTTTTAACTATCGGGCATCCAATTAAAATGACACCGCTGCCAAGAGGCATCAATCACAAATCATATCTGCCTCCATCAATAACTTTCGTCTCTACAAATACGCAGAATTGTACGTTTTGTGTCCCAATCGATGGTTCCTATAATATAGCAAACAAGTCCTCCAGCTTGCAGCAAATGTGCTGACCCAGATTTAATAGCTTACAGAACTTCTGTTTTGGCAATGCCTGTTATGTAAATTTATCCCGTAAATAAATAAAATACAACACAGCAAAATACTATTGCATGACACCATCCTACTAATTTGAAGCTACCTCAACAGCTATGTGTAATAAAATCACAAATTTGTTGACGTTACACATTTTTATTTCCATACAAATATGAACGGCTCCCTGGTTTATATTTCATATTATAATAACGATATTGAGTGCACTAATTAAAAATTCTATCGTTAAATCCAGGGTTATGGTTGTTTATGGTGATTTGGGCATTTTAGTGCTTTGGAATAAGGCACGAGACACAAGTTAATGGTTATAATTATAATTACACGTCATTAGCTCTTCAAAAGGCTATTTCAAGTCAAGAAAATGAAGTAATAAATAATGAAGATTTTTTTTAGACAAAGGATGGATGTTAAATCAATTTAAAAAATCTTACTGCCAAACTACTTCGATTCGACTAGGTTGTACCTAAATAATATTTAGCTGGATAAATAAAAACAATACAAACCAGTAACTATCATGCTCTTGGTCTAGTCTTCCTACTGTCTGAAAATTTACAGTACATCTAGGTCAAAATAACACAAGAATAAGCTCTTAAAACATTGTATTGTTAATTACAATTCTTCTTAAGCTTTTATTCTCCTTTTTAGATTTTTCGATCAACAGTAGGTAGTACCTAACAAACAAAATCATCACCGTTCCCCTAACCAAACCAAGCCACCGGGTACTTTGACCCCGCACTCACAACCACCTATTAACCTCACATTCAAAAACCCTCTCCCAAAAGGTAGTTCAAATAAAAATCACCATTATACGACGCAATTTTCACGCAAAATTAGTGCACACGTTACCAAAAACCGTGGTATCATAAATACTTAACAAAACGACTGTGGTACACTAAAACGATAATGAAATAATTCGCAACAGTTTATTTCATATACCCGGTTATGATCTTAGCGGGTGGTAACCGACTAACAAATAATATCCGATCTTACACCATCGATGTGAGTTTAACACTGCAACTTCAACTTTGCGCCATCGGTATAAGGAGTGCAGAGTTATCCTGAGAAATTAAGACGCAAGTATGTCTTAATGGTGTTAATCGAATGTTTATATGTTAACTAATTTGCGAGTAATTGATTGCATTGAGAGTGCGTTTAATTTAGCAATGATTGTAAACGGATACTGAAGGGTTTGATAATGCAAATGCGTCTTTGAGAAGTGATTTTAATTTTTAATTTGATTTGAAACGATTTTTACTCGTGATTAAGTTAATGAAAGAATTTAAGTCTCTAAATTAACCCATATGACTGATTGATCGCGATTGAAATTTGAGTGGATTATGAAGGTTTCGTGTTTCCTTTTTGGGTCTGTAGGTACTCCAAATAAATATATGAATTTTACAACCTTGCAGTAATCATTTTTTATCTATGATGGTTACTGCATTGACATGATTAAGAATGTTGCAGTAAAATTTAGCATAACAAAGTCAACAAAGAATCATCTAAAATCTAAAAGGTTACCTACAACGTATTCGTAGGCTTTTTGGTTTTGAAGAAATGACTTACTGCCAAGTTTCTTGCAGCGCATTCTACTTGGCAATTATGGTCTCTCCGAATGTGCTGGTAGGTAGTTTCAAAAAAAGACATGTAATATAGAATTTGAATTTGATAAACTTGAATATCATTTTTGAATAACGAGATGGATACTAGACTTCGGATAAAGCGTTGAAATAGGCTGACCACACAGCAGCACACAGTGAAAATCAGATATTTACCTCATTACCATCACCTATCTCCAGATTATAAGCATGCCACTGCCCAGACACAGATCTTCTCCTAGAATTAGTAGCACTTAGTATTAAGCCTACCTATTACAATGATTACGTTTATGTAAGTTACATAAATGTATCTGTTAAAACTACCTATTAGACGGGTGGACAGATAGATAGATGGCTTAGTAAGAAAATCGACATACATACATTCACATACACAAATCGCGTCTTTATCCCTTATGGGGTCACATTTAGAAAAATTATGAGTGTATAGGTGGAAAATGAAATCAAAACAGTGATGGGTTGCCAGCTGCATTGCCTATAGCATGATTCCTATGACTTTCGCCCATTCCTTCGATGGGCTTTTACCATATGCGCGGGAAGAGAAGCAAAAATTGGTAGAGAGAGCCACATCTATCCAGACTACGTTCAACAATCCCAACCCTTCACCGAACCGATAAAGCATCCAACTTATTTATTTGTGTTCCTTGTATCATAATACTTTCGGTATGTAGTACGAATAAAAAATGTCGTAACCACACCTCATCAGACAATTAAATTCCGACACAGAAAGGGTATCGATGGTCGCCCATTATGGGCCCTATTGTTACCAATCGTCTCACAATGCTTTACTTATGGCCGTTTAGGACGTGGAAAAGAAACGGACGGACACACGGTTAATTGAATTGACAAATATTTTATTCAATTTATATTTGATTTGCAATGTATGTTATTACATAGAGTCAAATTTTGCATGTAACATTTGAACTACTTTTGGTGGCTGGATTGACTTAAAATTTAATGCACTTAAATAATGTAAGATTGGTTAATAATGATCGAGTCTTACAGTAGTTTCATGTTGATAAACCGGTATATTTTTAAGCATTACTTGAAAGAAAAATAACTCTGATTATATAACATTTTATACGCACTATAACAGATTCATTATTAACATGGACAAAACTGTTGGTCTAGATTGTACCTAAGATCGAATCTAAATACAAGGCTAGTTCACAGTCGTCATTCAAATTTCAACTACTGCCTAGCCTGACTTTCAGCAGAGTTGTAACCACAGGACGTAGTTAACCTAAAAGGAAAAAAAACCGCATCAAAATCCTATTAAAAAAACTGCATCAAAAGCGTTGCGTAGTTTTAAAGATCTAAGCATACATAGGGACACACAGACAGATAGCGGAAAGCGACTTCGTTTTATACTATGTAGTGAAGATGGAAACCGGTCACTACCAGCAATCCTAATGGCACTGTAGGTGTGTAAGAGCGGTGGTGATCCCTTAACATCACTACACATGAAAGCGACGAATAAATGACTTATGACTTACTAGCGACCCACCCCGGCTTCGCACGGTATATTATGCTTGTATTATACATATAAACCTTCCTCTTGAATCACTCTATCTATTAAAAAAAACCGCATCAAAATCCGTTGTGTGGTTTTGAAGATATTAGCATACATAGGGACACAGGGACAGAGAAAGCGACTTTATTTTATACTATGTAGTGATGACCGCATGCCCGCATGCCCGTTTTCGGCTTTAATATAAAAACTCTTGCAAAATGATTTCGCATTAAAAAAAGTGTGCGTTAAAGTTTGCGACCGTGAGTCTCGCATTATTTCGGACCATAACAAATTCGTCAGATCAGCGGCGCGCTTGACGGTCGGCTATGCCGCTCCAATGTTATGATGGTAACTTATTGTTAATAACGTGTAGACAGGGTAGTTCGCCTTTTGTGGTAATAATTATCATTGATCGGATTGAGTATTGAATAGATCAATAGAATCGTTAACGGTATTGCGAGATTTGCGAGTTTAAGCGTTCTCCGTTTTTCAGATGTGCAATGTTTAGCGGCATCTAATGGCACAGCGACTAGAAAAGTCGCCTATGCCACATCTATATGTGGTTACTAGTAAGTAACATTGGAAAAGCAGCTATGCCTAGGTACCGGGTCTTTTACGTTTAGGATCAATACATTCTTCCATGCTGGTCTGGGAGTAAAGAAAAAACCCGTACCCACTAAATCTGAAAAGAACGGAACTCTTTCTATAATGGTGATAAAAGACGATTTTCTTTACACCGGGACTATGTGAGTAGCAAAAAAGGCAGTCTTGGTACCTTATTATATATCCTCCCCGTAAGGGATAAAGGTGTGATTTATGTAAGTATGTTATATATACATTAAAAACATTTTTTCTTTACAAAATTTTATTCTACCACTTTGTCAACGTGATTATTTATCTGTCGTCGTCTCGCAACTAAGCTGCGTAGAGGCAGACATATTATACAACCAAATGGGGAAACTATGAGCGTTCCATTTATTTCACATTGACTACAGATCCCTAAAAAGCTCGTATTTTAGTATCGACAAATAAATGAAACTCAACTTAATGTACCCTTGTGGTAAGACAACCTAATACATACATACAAACACAAATCACGTCAATATCCCTTACGGGGTAGACAGAGCCTGAGGTAACAAGACATGAAGGCCACGGTTTGCATGCTTGTGGACGTAAACCTAGTAAATTCTCTGATTTTGTTATATGTATTAGCCCTTTGATAGTAGTAACGATATTAAGGGCCTCACCAATCTCTGTAAAGTTCCTTCTCTATTTCTTTCTACAAAACAGACAGAAACGACATCATAGATAACCGACACTTAAAATATCAGGGTCTTATCTGAGAGTGGCGAAGCAGGCCCTAAGCTTATCATACAAGTTTAAATGCCGAACATTTCAACAGTCAAACATGCTCCAGATCTACAAGCAATCAAATAAACAAAGATGGCGCACAATCTTTACCATAATCCACTTGCAAACATTTCATAAACAACTACCATAATCGAATCTCAACTCTACTGGCACTGTATAAGACTTTAGAGGATCGTATATTAAGTTTTATAGCTGGGTAATGGTATCGTACCGACAGCATGACAGTTGATTAAAAGGGGCCGAAAGCGGGCCGAGGTTGGGGGCCCGCGACAGCGCCCCGGGAGCGACCCGGCAGGAGGCCCCCCTGATGATTGTATTTAAAATAAATAAGTACCTCAATGAACGATTGTCCGCGCATTCCCGACTGGTTTATGGGCGTGTGCGATAATGTATGCACTATCCGCTAATGCTGGCGAATGAGTTATACATGTTTTGCCAAGGTTCTTCTTAGGGTGATGTGACGTTCTTATCGTAGGGCAAGGAACATACCCATGGTCTTACTTATGGTAGTATAGTTTTGGAATACATAGCGCACTTCGTCTGCTTCGAATTAAACTGATGTTGATAGTATATTATGCAATAGGTAACTATTGACGTCCCGACTCTAGGCAGCTACGACCTTTGGCATGATTATCGCTATTCCACAGTAACTATATAATTTTCCGGGATAAAAAGTAGCCAATATGTTAATCTAGGGTATTGTATCCAGACAATTTAATTTTGTACGCCTATTTTAGGTAGAAAGTGGAGATTCTGTTTAGCTTAAGATCATTTATGTACACCTGCTTTCAACAAATAAATTATTCTTCTTATTCTAGGGTACCAGTTATCTTCGTTCCAATTTTTATCCAAATCCGTCCTGTCGTTTCAGTGTGAAGAAGGAACAAACACACTCACATCGTCACATCCATTTCGCATTTATAATATAAGTAGGACTTTATCGATGACTGTTAAGTGCGAATGACAGTTGATTATTTTTGCACGTGACAATGCGAAGTCACTACGTTGGTACAGTGCTATTAATTAATATCTGGGAAGCATAATTAATAGCGGCAGCAAATGCAGAGCAACTCAAACGTCGCTAATATGCAGCTCTTGGGGAGGGCTACATTTTTGCGCCGTTTGGCGTTGAGACCTTGTGACCGTGGGGCCCAGGCGCGCGAGATATATCTCCAGGGAAATATCTAGGCGCCTGATAGATGCTTCTGGTGACCAGCGGGCTGGCAGCTATTTCGGGCAAAGAATTAGCCTCGCGGTTCAACGCGGCAATGCTGCCAGCCTTCTGGGTACAATGAGCAGTTGGCAGTGACCTGGGAGGGGTGTTTTATTTGTAGTTTAAGTTAGGCTATGTTTAGGTTAATTTTGAAGATAGTATTTTTTAATTATTAATATCTCTGTAACATTCGGCTTCTTGTAAAATACACATAAAGTTAACCGGAAATTTTATAAGTTGTTTGCCAGAAGACAACACAATACACTGTAAAAAATAGGACAAAAATGTATAGATCTACCCCTAATCTGCGATTAACAAAACAGTTAACAAAAAGCCCTGTAACCCACTAACATTAAAACTCTATCAGTAAGTAACCCCTGCAAGGAGTCCCATTAAACATCCCTACTTAGCCCGTTAAAGGGTAGAATGCATTTATAATGGTTTTATAATGTTTCTAGAACACTCTATAATCACGAGATTATGAGCTATTCTTTTTTTCAGTGCGGTTTTCATTAGTGTTGCAGTTAACATATAATCAGAGCTGGGACTAAGCGTCAGTCATTGGGTAAACACGTAATTGTAGGGTTGAGTTAACTAAAAGTGAACTTTTTGTTAGATTTAATCTCGAAGTAACAGATGTGCGTTTGACAAGAGCGTTGCATTGCTTTGTAAACCTTTTTGTTTATTTTTTTTGTCAGTAAATACGTTCGCTGTAAACGCATAACAATATAACATGTTTAAAACAATTATTGGTGGGACCTATGCCTACAATAAGGTTACAGTAATACCATCCATCATTCTAAAATCAGTTTAGATAATGCCAGTAGGCATTCCATTCTTTTTTTGAACGACAGGAGATAGTGTAATAAAAGTAAATAAGTAGTGTTGACTTCACATTTTTGTTCACACTACAACAGGCCTGCCATTTTATGTGAATTAGAGCGTTAAATAGTTTGAAGCAACAAAACGGCCTATAGATAATAACTATGACAGGAAGAAGAAGGTAGACGATATCTTAACGCCTTTAAGAGAGAGAGAGAAACATTTTATTTACACATATTTTTGCTTTCAACATGCAACTACCTTAAGACTCAATCATAATTACCCAAACTGATAACTCACGTATAAAAGTCGAGTGATGCTCGACACGTTTCAGACTAGTTTGTAATCCTTCCTTCTGGAGCGCTCGCTGGCGTTTCGCTGCCGCCGGGGCGAGCGCTCCAAGAGGAAAGACTACGAAACATGTCGAACATCACTCGAATTTTATACGTGTGTTATCAGTTTCTGTAATTTTAATATTATTTTGTATTATAAAAATGCGCGTAATAAAGTTTTGACGCTAACGTAATACTGTTGGAAAAGAAGTGTGTTTAAAAGCTTTATTTATTCAATGTAGGCGATGCACCTATTTAGGCAGCCACCTTTTTATTAAGCTATTATATTTTGGCACTGGCCACAAATAAAGTTAATTGCACGCAGCGCTAAAAGAAAACAAAAACAAAAGAGAGTCGTGTCATTGCTCTTGTCAGCGCTGCGTGTTGAATTTTTACTATAATTTAAATTGTTTTATTTATTAGTTTCTACAGTCTACATTCAATGTATGTCGATAAACAACAGTGGATTACGTTGTATATACTAAAAGGACAATATTTCAACGAATCATAAATTTTAGGGCCCCGTTCCACGGAACCGAAAACAGGGCCTAAATAAAAACTTATTTATTTTCTGATAGGACTGTGTAACCGCGGGCTGGTTTATTTTTTCTCGTGTTTTCGTATCCAATAAAAGAGGTGGCCTTTTTATTGTTTCACGGAAATTGAGATTTTGCACCGGCGAACTACGGAATTCGGATTGTTTTTTTATTCGTTTAGCTGTAGCGTTATACCTACATACTTATACTTATTTATATCGTTTGAATGCTCAAACTTCTGGACTGTGACAAAGCGTGTTCTTAACCAAAGCACATAATTACACTCATCTTTCTCATTTTTCTTCATGTTTAATCTCATTGGGTGGCATACTTATTAGATTCAGATCAAAAAAAATACTTATACTGCCGTGCAGATTTTAAAACGCAGTAAGTGGCATTTTGAGTGATTTCTGTTTATTAGTGATTCAGAATCAGTGCATCGAAACGCACACATGTATGTAATCGGTTTTTTGGTCCGGAGCCTCCTTCGAAGCCTCTACGAGCAGTATGTCAAAGTGCTCAGTAAATAATGCACCGTAGCACTAACCAAAATGCAGTAAGAAACAACTTACTTTATTGGAACTGTAAAGATAAAGTTTACGTGTATCTGTAAGGACCATTTAAAATGCAGTGATTAGGCAACTTACTCTTAGTTAGTCAGTAATTATTGAAAAATAAAAATAATATATTCTATTTAAATCGCAGTATGCGTCAAATTTACTGCGTATTACTTTGTAAATGAAAGTTTTTTTTTACTTTGTACTGCGATTTTCACGGCGGATAAAAGTTTAACTGCTCTTTGATCGGTATTTGCTAATTGTACGAATATAAAAGTCTACAATCTAAATCGCAGTATACGTTCAAAATCAATATTTTTTAATTTTTATATTGCGTTTCTGGCCTTACTTACTGCATATTATTCAGCAATTCTGCCGTGCAGATTTAAAACGCAGTAGGTGCAAAAATGCTGTTCCGAGATAATCGCAAAAAACTGCTTCAAACTTCGTTTTTTTCATTATTTCGAAGAATTTTGCTAAATTTACACTAACTATAGCGTAAATGTTACAAGGATTATTTACAAAAAAAGAACATCCTCAGACTTATATTACGCATGAAAGGAGGTTTTTAAGAAAATCTGAGCTAGGTGCATTGTTTTAAAATAATAGTGTTTATTTATATAAAAAAAAACAAAACAATTGTCACCCAAATAAAACAAGGAACTTAGTTCTGAGATCAGACTTAATTAATAACATAATTATTCATTCTTTTAAAATCTTAAAAAATATATGTACCATGAGATCAAAAATCTAAATCTACGAAATATAATCAACTGTCACCACATAGCACGACGTGCAGCCGGAGTCCCGGTTACAATTTTTTTTATGAGAATGTTTTTTATTTGATTTTATATGTGAAGTTTTAATAAGCTAAAGCTTAATTTTTCTAATTGTGATGTTTGTTTTTACAAGATCATGTAGATTTTTTGTGTCTTTTAGAATGATAGGTAAAAAACTTAAGTAATTAATGCTGTACCCTTTTGAAATTCTGCATTTGATTTGCTGTAAATTCCTTTTTTATACCACAACTATTTGCAAGTGGAACTTTATTTAAGTTTTTTTTACCTATACTTCTAAAAGAAATATATAGATAGATAGATAGATTTATTTATCACCCTTTTAAAAATACAATTAAAAGACAAACATAAGTAATTCACAAAAGGATATAATTATAATAACTTAAATTAAATAAAAAACAAAATAACAACAAACATAAATAAAGCTTAATAAAATGCCAATGTAAATTCACAAAAAGATCGTCATGGGTACATACAAAGAGAAAATAATAATAATTTAAAATGTCAAATAATAAAAATATAAAACCACAAAATGTGGAAATATTATCACAATATTATAGGTATGGTACATATATTTAAAAAAACAAATATGAATGAATAATTATGTTATTAATTAAGTCTGATCTCAGAACTAAGTTCCTTGTTTTATTTAGGTCACAATTGTTTTGTTTTTTTTTTATGTAAGTAAGCACTATTATTTTAAACCAATGTACCTGTCATTGATCTCAGTAAGGCAGGTTTAATTATACGTAAATAAAAAGTTATAGAAACAATGAAACGTTATGTATTATTTTGACTTTATTCTCAATTAAGACTGAAAGTAATTTAAAGTTTTTAATGGTAATCATTCATTATTAGCCACAAATAAAATGTTATACGATTAGTTGTATTATTACATAATGATGGTGACTAATGATACCGATAAATAAATATTATAGAATGTGAATTTTACTCAGTCATTTTATACATTTTTGCGTTCAATTTTCTTACAATAAGCAGTAAAATAACTCGTAGCATTTCAAACGAGTGCTACATTCTAACAAAAATGCAGTAAACATGGTGACCATACTGTACTTTACTCTGCAAACACGATTCAACTATTGCAGTATCAAGCTTTTATACTGCATATTATTTGGTATTCTAAAAGATTTTTAGTAAAAATATGTCTGCAGTAACAGCTCAGATTTTCTTAAAAACCTCCTCTCATGCGTAATATAAGTCTCAGGATGTTCTTTTTTTTTGTAAATAATCCTTGTAACATTTACGCTATAGTTAAAGTGGAAATTTAGCAAAATTCTTCGAAATAACGAAAAAAACGAACTTTGAAGTAGTTTTTTGCGTTTATCTCGAAACAGCATTTTTGCACTTACTGCGTTTTAAAATCTGCACGGCAGTATAATTCCTTTCATGACACACTTTAAAAAAGAACTAACTGTATTAACCTCAATTAATCGAACCGATAACAAAATCATCATAAGTATGACAACATCGAACCCGAGCAAATATTTCGCGTGTCGCGTCTCGGGTCGCGCATGCGCCGTAGTCGAACTAATGTCAAGGCGAGCGCAATCAGTGTGCGTGGGCGCAGCGGGCTATTGTGGACTAGCCCTTAACATTAACTATCAACAATACTATTGTATTATACTGTTGATAAATTAATACATACATACAGGCATAAATCACGTCTTTACCCCTTACATTATTTTTTCTGCTCATAAAAACTACTCATAGTCAACAAATTAGAAACGCTAATTATGTTTCTAAAATCAGGCAAGCATCAGTGGCTTTACTACGAGGTAACGGCCTACCCTTCTTCCCATTACTCCCATTGTCATGTGAATCCTTTCTGCAGCTTTATGCTATTTGATAAGCGTCCAAGGAGGCGATTTTAGAAAGCACATGTGTGAAAATACCACTCGAAAGTGGTGAAAAATTGCGCTGAATTTGAAATACAAGTAGCATAGAAGACAATCACAGCTCTCATGAATCTTGTGAACTAATCAAAACTTTGATTAGAGCTGTCGTTTTGGAGATATAAGCTGATTGATACCATTTTCGAGTGATGTGCTTTCAAAAATCGGGCACCAAGTCGCCCCGCTATCTTCTCTTCGTTCTGCCTCTATTCCAGGCCATCCCACAAAACCCTATAAAAAGTATATCGTATCCATACAATTCTTTCGCCCGTCGCATTCTCAGTAATTGAACGGCGATGTAAAAGGCATCTACGGTGCAAATAAAAAACACAATAATCGCGGGTCGCGACTCGCGCCCCTCTACGGTCATTGTGATGGAATGAAACTGCACCAGACTCTGTACATACGATACTGCACCATTCAAGGCTTGAGGAAGAAGGCTTATTTATACTCTGAATTTACAAATTCGAAGTTCATTCCGTACCATTGCACTCGCACTAATAGTCATTAATATGGGACGGTGAATGACACAAAACTCGGAATTTTGGAATAAAAAGTTTTATTCAAAACATTGAACTGTAGGGGGATCGTTGAAGCCTTTTCTCCGTACCTTCAAATTGTATTTGCGGCAGGGCCTTGTGCTAGGTTTATCCAGATCGCTACCATCTTCTTACTCGCTGATCCTGCCGCCAAGCAGCAGTGCTTGCGCTGCTGTTTCGACGTGGAGAGTAAGATAGCCGGTGAAATTACTGGCATTAGAGGTATTTTGTCTTAGCTCTCTCTCTATGCCGGCAACCGGGAATGCATCTTCAATTTTCTTGGTGCTTGGTGCCATGAGTTGTGTAGCTCATCAGATTATCCACATGGTTGTTTGCAAACATACTTTATTAAAAATTGTTTTCGTACTAATTACTTTAAAATTTGTTGGTTGTAAAGGTTGTAAATTAATGTAAGTTCCCGCAAATTATTTCAATCTGATACTAATATTATCCTAAATCTAATGATGGTCTAAAAGACAAAGTGTGCTACGTGCTAATTAAACGTTAAAGTTAGAAAGAGTAAAAATGCACTCAACACATATTTAAATTTGTCTTCTAAACCATCCATAGATATGTTTATAAGGCACCTACTGCATTGCATGCTCTTTTAAATCTGCACTACCCGCAGTATTTTTCTTCACATAAATACTTATTTCATTCTCATTCACGGAATCTTTCCAAGCATTATTTTTATGTTTAATTAAGGAGTAGCAGATTAAGTAAAACTAATTACCTACTCACTGCACAAGACTTAATCGCCACCGCAATGAGATCCCCTTAAACGTCTCTACGACATGCATAGAAACAGTCTTTTAAAAGCAAAAAGTATCAAAACACATTGCGCTTGCTTGAGGTGAGGACGCATAAAAATCGTCCTGACAGCATACAAGTGGTGGCGCCCTTCGGGGACCGCTTTATGCGATTCGATTTGTCAAATGATACTTGTGAGTTGTTTTGTCACGCGTCACTGGAATGAGAATTTCTCGCTATCTTAGAATGCTAGTGAAGTGAAACAGGCAGGAAAGATTGGCTGTTATAAAATGTTTCTTATGTTTTTATCCCTTACAGAGTAGACAAACATGGGTAAAAAGACTTAAAGACCACGTGTAGCGTAGGTGGAAAGGGAAACAAAATACGAATGGATTGCTAAGATTTTCTCCCATTCCCTCGACGGGTTTTTACGATCCGCGTGGCAAGAGAAGCTGCTGGTATATTCTATGTTATTTCATTGCTCCCAGATTAAGATTAGTATGTAAGAATTAAATTTGTTTTTTACCTATATATGTAATATAATATTGCGTAACGTTGCTTTTACCATATAAAAGTATCAGAACGTAATCTAAGCTTTTATTTTTAGTGCATGTCAGAACTTCAATATTTAGGTGCCTACTGATATTGAATTTCTCCCTGTTTTCAAACATGCTCCTTTTTTGTGAGTTTGTTGAACGTTATATGATACCCACTGTGATATTTTTGCAATTCCTCTGTTTTATATTGTCCAATAAAAGACTGAAACCCGAATAAGACCGGACCATTTGATCGTAAGTCTTAAGTCCACTTGAATCCGGGTATGAAATTATACGCTGTACCGAAATGGGTACAACGTTCAAGAGATAGCAAAACCATAGCCAATAAACGTCGAAGGAAATGAAATAAAAACACTATCTTTGTGCCGCTTTTGCTAAGCCGACATCTTCATGGCCTCTGACAAGATTATCAAACATTCTTCCTTATCCTTCCATGGACCGAAACGTCATAAAAACTTGATATAAACGTTGTCTTACGACCTTTTTCATATAGCATCACTATTGTCTTCATTTTATCTGAGATTCGCTAAGCTTTTTATAAAACCTTATTACCTCTATTGTGTACGTTACGTCAGCACGCCTGTCAGTGCATTTTGGTGCCTCATTACGATCAAGGCTTTGGTTTATGGGAAACATTTTACCGCAAAGAATATTTTGAAAGGTTACCAACTTGAAATCACAAAGGTTCAAACGCACCGCCGTTAATCAACAGCGCTACGCTTAATTCACCTCACAATATCCTAAAATATTACACAGTCTAATTTCTAGCTGTAGTAACTCAATTCCAAACATAAAGAGCTTTTTTATAACTTACTCAAAAGCTACGATAACAGAACATACGAGGCGAAACCGCACACCGAGATTTTCGAATCTCGAAATCAATGCTAGGCGATAAGATAAGGGGACATCGGCCATCGTTATACGACCATATTCCATGGTCCCTCCCGTGCCGTTTACGTTCCGTTTCGGGTTCGTAATTTGCTTAGGTGAGGCGGGCAGGGTAGGTTAAGTTATACTGGTCGATGGTTACATATCCACGCGTTAATTAGGCGCCGGCGTGTCCGTCAACGCGTATTAAGACTTCGTTACATCAGGGCAGTTGTTTTCTGCATGAGAACCCCGGCGGCGCCTGCGTCTACCTGCACGTCGCCTTTTAAGGTGCAGCCCTAACGGATGCGATCGTGTTACGATATATTGTAAGTTTTAACGTTTCTGTAACAATTGTGGAAAAGTAACACTGCATCTTAAAATTAATATGGAATGTTTCAGTTTGTGGTAGAGTCAGTTTGACTTAACAACAGCAACAGGAGTCGGTGGAGAGTAGGAGGAGGTTACCAGGATTTTCGAGTTGTGGTTGACAAATAGTACCATACATTGGCCGATACTTGAAGTGTATGGCGGCAAAGGGGTAAGGTAAAATGGTGAAATATCTATTCCAGAATAGTTCCAAGATACCCTGTATTCGTACTATAGCAATCTACAGTGATCTTTATATATACTAACATAGTGGTGCCTTCAGCATAACACGGGCTATCAAACTATATGTACGTATAAACCTTGCTCTTGAAACACTACTATAATGCATTCTTGCCAATTTGGTTCAAGATAGCAATATCTGAAAACAACTAGGATACCTATTCAGCAAACTGCTGATAAAAAACAAGGTAATTTTCTCTATCACTTACTGCATAAAAAGGAAATAGTTCTTTCAAAACGGAGAATAACTTGCCTAACCTAGTTTATGTCTATTGTTGCTAATGCCCTCAAATGTCCTGGTATTTCTTCCTTCAAATCCAGGATTTCAAAGCTTGGAGATGGCAACCCCATGTTTGCCACACAATATCCCTCCAAAAGATAAGAAAACCCGTCAACTACTATGTTAATGTATGTTATGAGGAAGTAAATTAATAATTAAATTATTGGGAACACAGAAGACAATATTTAGCGACACTTAAAACTTGCCATTGTCAAAGCGAATTGAAACTCGCACCAACCTGTCTTAAATTTTGACACTGTCTCCGTTCAATATTTTTATTTTTTCTTTCTTTAATCTCATTATTATCGTTCGTGCTTCATTGAATAAAGTTACATCTCCGTGAAGCTTCTATTTGCCATGAGACCGCAAACAACTCCGCATTATCCGTTATTCGTTATCCTTCAAAGACGTCGAAATCTTCAAACAGACCAGACTCTTTGTCTCTCAATCGTGGAAGATTATCGGCCTGTCAACCGAGTCAATCCGATTTGGTGTGTTAGATGTTATTATTTAAAAATAATCCCACCCAGACTTTGGTGGGATATTTTAAAATAAAGCCTTAACAATAAGCCAATGTTTTCTGTTGATGGATTTACGACACTTAGGGACACTTTTTTTACACCAGTTGCAACTACCGACCTCCGTTAGGACTTTAAGTTAAAGGGATAGAATACAAGATGCAGTGGTAAGAAAATCCTGTCGTGTGACAAAAGTTGTGTGCACGATTTGTGGCTTCACGATTGTAGGAAAGGAAGAAAGGTTTGCTACTGTCTTTGGTAGTTTTTGTTGATCAGCCTAAGTTAATCACTTGGGTAACACCCTTTCGGTCGCTGCATTAACTATAATCTTGTCTCACTAAGCCGAAATATCTTCACAAAACATCCGTCTCAGCGCTAGTTGCCTGTTTTCTGATTCATATTTTTAATTGAATTTGCGAGAATATCTCTAATCTCATAACGGTAAATTACCGTACCGTTATTGGCAACTGGTTTTTTTTCTATGAGTAAGAAAAAGTCCTTGAAAGGAAATAATTAAAAAGTAGCCAAATAGCCACGAATTACTTGGTTAAAAAGATATGCCCGCATACGGCTTAAACCGACGCAATACAACTGAGGACGAGGAACTCCGTAGAATACTTCATAAAGTCTTTATCATACTCGCCATAGGCTGGTCATGAAACTCGTAAAACGTTTGGACAAAGGAAATTCTTTGCCGAAAAGACACAGATAATTTTGACCCCATCTTGCAGTTGACCCCTAATTTGCTTAGGACGTATTCGATACGTTCGTCCTTGGGAGAAAAAAATCCGAGGAAAAATCCGGAGTGAAAAGAAGAAGTAAGTCAACACTTAACCGCCTCGAATCCATTGCAAACTACGCAGTAGGTATGTAATTCTAGTAATGACTATTTTTGATCAAACCGTAGAACGTTAACTCTGGAGTCCTGAAATAACAAAAGTTTTCGTTTTCAACGTGATTGGCACCTGTATAGGCTTACGTCTAAATATCTTCGCAAATATTTAACTAAAGCTCACTTTGTAAAGCTCAGTTGGAGAGTATTATTTTTGGACTTTCATTTTTTCTTCTCTATCCCAAAGCTCATTTCCCATGGGATGTTAGAGAAAGTCAGTTTTGTTTTCAATTACTACCAAAATCCGTGACATATTGTGAAAGTTATTTGTCTATGTGGTTTCTTTGTACAGAAGGAGATTATTGCATTGAAGAAACTTTGAAAATGCCGGTTTCGTGACAAAAAAAGTTTGGTCAGGCCTGCTGTAGGTACCTCATTTAAATGTTAATGCCTTCCTTAACACTTTTTAACAACCAAATTAAGCAGCTTGTAGCTCGTTACACAGCATAATAATTAAACACACTAGCTAATTGCATTTCACCCGATTACCAACAACATTAATTCAATAGACACGCCGTCACCTCACTATCCTGTCGCACGAAAGGTCGTATAAGAGTGGGCTTAACGCTGTTATACGACTTCAGGTGTTACAAGATGGTATCTGGCTGTAATCGTATATGTTTTTGGGAACGTCATTATTGTAACGCTTCGCGCGGCGGGTCCCGTCGCCAGCAAGAAGTTATGGCTCAATTTACAGTTGAAATAAATTTTAAATGAAAACGGTTAATGTGGTGCTTCAATTGTAACGCGATATAGTGTCGGTGGGTTTGAAATTAGATTTATATTAAAATAGTGAATGAAGTGTTGTGGGTTGTGCTCGTTAATGTTGGGGGAGAGTTTGTGTTGAAGTATAAACCTCCCGCGCTTTGTGTATTTTTTTTTTATGTTAGAGAGGCCAGACAAACGAACTAGTGGGTCACCTGATGGTAAATGATCACCACTGTCCATAGACACCCGCAGCGCTTTACGCGATGCCAGTGCGTTGTCGATCAGTATGGGCGTATTATTACTTTTTACCAAAAACCGTAGTCTTTAGCAAACTGAAGCTTAATTTAATATTTTACATATGCTAAAAAATTAGGGTTAAAAGGAATAAAAAAGCCGTAACAGTCGAATTATTTTCTGGTGTCTACTCTTGTTTGTTCTCCAGCTGATCTCTTAATTTTCGTCGTTATAAGAAGGCATATCTCCTAAAAACTCAGTAGTTACAAAAACACAAAACAAAAACCCTTACGCTTATGAATGTTAAGTGGCGTCATTGGTATTTGGAGCGCTAACATTCTATGCTAAGATTTTAATAAAAAAATGTAGACTAATAAAAATGTACAAAAAGCCAGGTTCATCTTTAGGTGTCCCATTAATATGCTAAAACCGGAAAACGGCTCTAAAAGTGGGTACAGTACCACTACGGTGGTCCCTTATCGGTGATATAGCCCTGCCCGAGACGGGTCCTTCCACAGTCGAGCCAGGTGACATGTTAACTTTGAAGGCTGTGACAAGCCACAGATAGCGAAACTTCAGATGTCCATGTTGTTTAAGAGTAATGCTGATAAGATGAGTGGAGATTGATATTGATATGGGGAAAAGGGCTTATTTTGGTGCAATGAAGCATTCTTAAAGATAATTAAATATTTTTTCTTTAACTTTAATTGTTGACTTTACTTTGGTCACAAATTAAGAAGACAGCGGACATCGTCATCACGTAGGTATATGTATACATAAATAGGTAAGTATAAAAAAGTAGGTACATATGTTATTTCAAACAAACAGAAAAATAAACAAAAGTTATATTACATTACATGTGGACATAAAGTTATCGACTCGGAGTCATTGAAATCATATTTTTGAAGTGAAAACTTCTTTAGCGGAGTTGTGCACCTTTTTGGGATGGGTAAAAAATGTTCAACTCAAGGTAAGGTCAAGTGACCCTGATCGAAAATGCGTAGGACGGAGGGAGAGTTGCCGCTGGGCTGCGGGGCTGGGTGCTTGCGCGAATGTGCGTGTATGTAGTTTTCACTTCTGCCGCCACAACCCGTTCTTTTTTTTGAGGCTAACAGGTTGGTCAGGATGCCGTAACTATGCATAAAAAATGACTAAGTAAAAGATGTTGTAGATCGAATTGGGGGTAAGTTATTATTTTGAACCTTTTGTAATAAACAAGCGCATCATGCATTTTGAAATATGCAAAAAGTATTAGTATTACTTAATTTAACGAATTGATGACAATCACCATAGAGTTAGGACAGACCTGGCGCTTCCACTGACACATTTCAGCTTTTTTATTGCCACGCTCTTTGCGACTTTACAACACCACGTTACCTTTACCATTTCCCACAAACGTTAAGCACTTTGCCACATAGTCTTACGTTCCAATTTATAATTTATTTTCGTTGCACAGACGCAACGATAACTTGGGATCTATTGTGGTTTTATCCATCTACTTTCTCACCTTTTTACGACATTACGTGTGAGTCCGAGTGTCGTAGATACAATTATCGATTAGGTAATGCTATCGGCTCCATCTATTGTCTTCCGGTTGACATTTGTTGATTTAGGGCGCCCTCCGCTGGTTTACTGGCTGGTAAAGGTTTCCTGCTACATTTCACGACTTCATTCATGTTTTTTTAGCGGTTGTGTCTTGTTTTTTACGTCGATTGCCTTTTGTCTGTGGCTGAACGGTGACAACTTTATCCATTCGAAAAAAAGGGTGATTGAATCCGACGTTAGTTCAAGGAGGTCCAAATCAATGAGGGTGCAAGTCGGACATGACGGAAAGTAAAATAATTATTTCCTGGTTATTGAACATTAAAAGTAAAAACATTATGATGGAAATAACACAAAGGTATTACGAATTATTCATACAGCATTGTTGCTTTCTGCCATACCATTTCTAACTATTATATTGCATTCGCTATGAATTATTAGATTCTCAAACTCATAATCACTAGAAGCAACCAAAGCCGTCCAACGCCGACAATGTGCTCGTGCTAATCAAATTGCAAGTAAAATACACCAACAATCTGCAACTTACCCGTTCTCATAAAATAAGTGAGCAAACAGCAATAATTTCAGCAAAATAATTCCATAATTTGCACCGCAGTATTCGTTTCTTCGCTACTTCAGTAAGAAAATAGAAGGCGACTCTAAATCAGGATCAAATTGCGCGAGGGCTTAAGTAATGTGCATATTATTGCATTCATGCATTCGTATAAAGACGTCAAAACGCATACGGATCGCAGATGAGACGAAGTACAGACTGACAATGTAATTTTTGTTCATGTAACAATAGTACTATTTTAGTTATTGACTGCAGTGAACACCAGTAATTAGAGTGAACGGTAATCTTAGAATAACTATACACCAAACACATTTATATCCCTTACGGGGTAGACAGAGCCTAATATAACAAGACCTAAAGGCCACGTTCAGCTTAATTGTGCGCGTATAGGTGGAAAGGTGAATCGAAATAGTAATGGGTTGCTAACCGTATCGCCTAACATGATTCCTAAGACTTTCACCTACTCCCTCGATGGGCTTTTACCATCAACAAAGAGAAGCAACTGGTACATTCTATGTTTTTTCTTTGCTCCCAGACCAGCATAAAACAACTATCATAAAACTTAAGAGCGACTCAGAAATAGGTAAGTAGACTGATCACTTACCTACCTACTTACTACGCAGTTACAGTTTAACCCCCTTATTCATAAACGCTCTGTAGGCTTCTGCAAACTTAGCAATTGTTTGTCCTTATGTCACTTTGACATTTACCTTTCACAGATAAGGACAAGCGATTGCTAAGTTAGCAGAAGCCTATAGAGCGTTTATGAATAAGCGGGTAACGATTTTAAGGGCATGTGTGAAGTTCCCAATCCCCATCCAACCTATGATGTAGGTTGAAGCTGATTATAAAGGCTGACAGAAGTAGATAAATTATTAATTAAAAGTTTAAGTTTTCGTTGTATTTGTATGCAGTCGGTACTTGCTAATCGTTCGCGTTTGCACAAGGCGATATCATTTCTCCAGTGATACTATGTCCTGTTCGAATGTTTATGTAGGTAGCTTAGATGACTTCCTATCCTAAGCTTTGCAAAGGATACAAAATATCTTTGATTTTTCGAAAGACTTGGAGCAAATGTCGCCGGTTTTGTCATTGTTTCTCTAGCTTGGATCTGGCTAATTAACTACAAAACTGTATTTTGTTCGCCATGTTTAGTAAGTAACAGTGGCGTTCCACAAAAAATGGAAGGAGTGAAGAAAGAATGAAGGTCGAAATCGAGTTGTTAGGGCGACAAGCAATCAGGGGGTAATAAAATGAAGGAACATTTGAACTACCCGCATTTTCTCGACAACATTCTCTTACTACCCTTTTATTTGCAATTTTTTATACCGTCAAAAAACCTTCATTTTCGAACCGATTGCGGCAGAGGGAAACAGGGTTAAGCTTCTTTGAAAATTGTCAAGTATTTTATTAGACGTGCAAAGTGATTCGTTTAATTAAGACAAAGTTTGGCGCGCCTGCAAAACCTTTTGAAAATAATGTTAATATCGAACAAGGCTTTATACTTAATGGTTATAATGAAGAAACACCTAAAGACCTGTAATCTTATAATAAACTTAATCAATGACATTGCCGTGGAATTAATTCATTTGCATAATTCTGCTCATGCATCGGGTTTTTAATACTAATGCAAATTAATTTCGTAATTAAAAGACGCGTTTACATGCTGTTTTGATGTTGACTTGTGATTATTATTGGAGCTGTAGTTAAAATAGTTAATACAAACTGACTTTTTTCTATAAATTGGTTTCTTTTACAGAGAGCCATTTCACAAATGTCTAGTACAAAATAGAGCTTATGTAACCAAAAAAATAAACTTAGACATTTACCGACGGGGTCACAATTTTTAAACCGTTGTATTGGAGATAAACTTTTTCTACAAGTTAGAACGTTCAAATGATAATAAAAAATACCAACCGAACACCATTTCCAATACTGGCCGTCATAAAACCATATCACCTTGCATAAAAAAATCAATACCTTTTTCAAAATTGAAGAACAAATGACAATCAGATGGGTTTCTTACGGTTGTGAACGCAACCTTTAAATGAATGGACGTCGCAACATGTAATTAGATGCAAGTCGGGGGGCGGAGCGGGAACCTGCATCGAGCGTGCGGTGCTGATGTCATTGGCTCATCATTGCTTATTAAACTATACAGGTTGATTATTGATTTGTACATCATAGGTTGATTGAGAAAGTCGTATGGAAAACTTAGTTCAAACAAAATATGACTAGTTTCCGCTTAGTTTTGGCTAGGCTTCGTGTTTTTTTTTTAATGAGTTCAAACAGGTCTCTATTTGCTCTCACTCACCTGTCTGTCTCTCCCAATAGGTACTTAACCACTGAAAATGTATGAAAAACAAGTCAAAAATTAAAGGATATTTCCAGAAGTTTAGTACCTACATACATACATAAATCACGTCTTTATCCGTCACGAGGTAGACAGAGCCTAAGGTAACAAGACCTAAAGGCCACCTTAGCATGATTGTGGGCGTATAGGTGGAAAGGGGGGTTTAGTTCCAAATGAATATTGTATGATGGTGCATTCGTTTCCACGTCCGTCTCGCACTTGACCTGTTTTTAATTAATTACCAATTCACTATAAAAGAAAGGGAAACGTACTTTGCAAAGTAGTATGAGACGTTCTCAGATAACATGCCAACCCTAGTCACGAAAAAAATGACATAAGGGTGTATCACACTTAAACACTGACGTCAAAATAAAACCGTCTCACGACAAATTGACGCCCGACGAGACGGAAGCCGCAAAAAATTCGCTCCAATTTTAAGTTTAAGTTAAAATTAAACAAAAAATCTGTTTTATTGCGCCTAACGAGGCAGGCCTGATGTTATCGAGAGTGCCTATTACTTTCGTCCTTTATCTGTTGCTTTCCAATGACCGCACCCTTATAATTTGGTTAGGGTTGTCTCACACAAATAAATTTAAGTAAAGCAACTCTGCATGACACATAGTTTTTAAGACTTTTATCATCGGCATAGATCTTAACTTATCATTGTGCGTATCGAAGCTTTATATATAGTAATACCTACCATTATAACAATAATTATGTGAAATATTAACACAAGAAAATTATGTTTATACATACTGTAGTTATATTTATATTTTTGTTTAACTTTAAGTACTCGTATACGTATTTGCTTGTCTGTAGCTACACCAATGATTATGTTAAAATAAAATGCTTACTGTAGAAATCACAAGTGTGTCAATATGTTTTGCTAATCAGCTAGCTACAAAACTGTACATTTTGGCTCAGCAAACTAATTATTTCTTTTGAAATTAACATCAAAAATAAAACCACTTTTCCTAGAAATAAATAAAAAAGTTTACGCAACCATTATCACCGTCCCCATGTGGACTGTCCTTTACACGTTTTTGTCCACTGAGTTACCGATAATCATGTCACAGGTTTTTTACACAAAACCACACAGGACAAAATGGCGTTGCCATCAGATTATCATGGCCCTGTGGTCGGATTATTACTTAATTTTTTTAACACTCCCCTACCTGACGATCCCAAAGATCCCCACAAAGATAGGCCAAGGATATGTGAATTGCTTACACAAAAACTAGCCACAACTGACACCTATCCTAAAAACACCATTAAAGAAACAGAGGTCTTAGTATAATGGTGATATGAAACAAATTAATAAGGCAAGCAAGCTTCTTACCCGGTTGAATATTTTGTTTATTATACTTATTAGAGATTTGTCGAAACATTTTAGGTATTAAGATAAACATGTTGATACGTCGACTATTTCATTATCATTCGTGTTAATATTTGTGGAATGTGTTAAGTAGTTGTTAAAATGACAGATATGAAAATAGTTCCAGGAGTTGACTAGGTTTTTATTATCTAAATAAAACTTGTTTCCTGCAAATGTGTTGTGAATTGTGATGGTTGCAAATAAAAAAAACTTTGATGAAAAAATATATATTGGCGACACATACGTTGCGGACAAAATCAAATTGAGATCCTTTTTACAAGGTAAATTAAAAAAAGACAATAGACAGATTTCTAACTAAATTTAGATTTGATTGTAGTTACTAATAGCGTGTTTGATGTTTACCTACATTTTGTAGATTGGTCCTCACGTGCTCAAATCAGCCGTCAACTAGTTAACAATTTTTAATACTTAGTCATAGGTTTGTAACGTGTGTACATATCACCTTATTCATAAACGCTCTGTAGGCTTCTGCTAACTTAGCAATCGTTTGTCCTTATCTGTGAAAGGTAAATGTGAAAGTAACAGAAGGACAAACGAATGCTAAGTTGGCAGAAGCGTATACAGAGCGTTTATAAATAAGGAGCTCAACTTACACTCTCTGCTTGTCTGTGTTCCCTGAACGCTATAATTTTGGTAGAATGCATTGACTAGGAAACCGTGTCTGTACCAAACTTCAGGCTTGATTCTGGTCAAACGCAAGCCTATTGTGCATTAAAAAAAACAATGCCGTAGACAGTATGGTCTTTGGAACAAACTGTCATGGTGGTATAAAAGCGCCTACCGCCGACAAAGTAGCTCTAACCGTGCAGTTTACACTCTAAAATATGGTCAAGATAAATATTTTATAGCTAAGACTCACTTTCCAACGCATCGCCGTTCATCATTCGGTTTAATTCGTAATATATTGTTGTCAGACCACCTACTATTTTAGTGGGTAACTGTTAATGTTTAGTGTCTAGCTGAAAGCTCCGGTTAGCGTTACATTCGTTTTGAGGTTAATTTACTTAAATTATGAATTTAAAGATGACAAAACTGGTCACCGGTGTTACTTTGAACTATTTGGTAGGTATATTTTCAACATTCACCGACTTATAAAATGATTTAAGAAAAAATATGCTTTGTCTTTGTTTTGTAAGGGCAAATGATTATTAATCTAACAGAAGCTACTACCTACATACCTAGATAAATTACGTTTTTATCCCTTACGGGGTAGACAGAGCCCAAGGTAACAAGACCTAAAGGCCAAGTTTAGCATGATTGTGGGCGCATAGGTGGAAAGAGGAATCAAATGAGTGATGAGTTGCTAGCCGCATCGCCTATATATAATTCCTAAGATTTTCGTCCATTGTCTCGATGGGCTTGTATCTTTTGCGCGGGAAGAGAAGCAACTGGTACATTCTATGTTTTTTTTAACAGAAGCTGGCCTAGCTTTTATGAATATTGTTATACTGTAGGTACAGCAAAGTAGTAATACGAATGTAAAATTGTTTATTTCCTTCTAATAACCAAACGGCGTCATTCCTCGGCAGATTCTCTCCGCCCTTTTTATAGTTTCATTGCCTTCAAAATGTGTTACCACCTCAAACGTAGCGACTTGCCTGACCGTAACCTCATTCCGCTGATTTGCTCGTAAAGCCACGAGCCGTGTAAAAAGCCTATAAAATTCAATTGACACCCGTTAAACTGGGTAATGTACGCGCAGGCTGGCACTTTTCTTCTGTTAACATAAATTGTGATGATACCCGGCCTGGTGGTAACTTAAAACCAACGGTTCACTTTCCACGCCAACCGCCAAGTATTGCGACTAGTGTAAGTTTTCTGTCACAACAATTGTATCCAACGCCTGCGTGTTTATATTTCAGATAATTATAGTTTATTGCTGCTACGTTCCACTGGAGGGCGCTGCTAATTAGCCTATTATAGCAATTAAGACGTAACGCTATCGCGCTCAACACGTTTCTGTGAGTCAAAAAGGCTTTACATAAGTTTACCATTGGCTAGTATATCAACATATTAGTATGTTGACAGATAGGTACGCACGGCTATAAGCTCTGCAAATTTACCTCGATTTTCAAAATATATGGATTCATTTTTTTTTGGTCATAAAAAACATTGCTCCGACGTTTAATATTATTAGACCAAGATCAGAATGAAATCTAAATAAACTCTTTATAAAAAACAGTAAACTATGTGAATATTCTTAAGCCGTAGCTACGTTACACTACTAGGTAGATACATGTTTACGCAACTAGGTAAGTACGTACAGTGCGAGCTAGTGGGGAGCTCAGAGTCTGTCTTGTTGTCTCATTCATTTTTTTGGGTTTGATAAAAGCTTCAATCTGCCCGAATTGACCCGAATGTCTTTCTAATACCTCACGGACTTTAATACATTTTCTGATTGATCTAGCTTAGCTGTGTCCGAGCTTCTAACACATGGTGTGATGTCAGCGCAATTTATTGCTTTAAATGAACGCTCATAAGTTAATTCGTTAAGAATATTTATATGGTAAGCTGTTTAGGTACAGTCAGCAGCGTGGTTGAATTTTCACAAACCCATTGCGTTAAATGCATAGACATATTATGTAAGTCTACAGTAGTATCTATATAGATAGACTAATTTATATCTATGACTACTACACTAGTAAAAAACAAAGTAATAAAACAATTACCCAGTTAAGTCGTCATGAAGTTACGTGACGGATTGACATTTTGTTCTTTGTTCTTGACTTCTGACCCTAAAACCCCACTTCCTTGGGATTTCCAACTGACGTTACATAAAACTGCATAAATGAGAAAATAACAAACATTCATAAATATTGTAATGATTACATACTAACAAACTAAAGATAAATGTACGTCTTATTAAATGTTAAGAATTTAAAATTCTGATAAGGTTAAGCATTTACTTTAAAGGCGGAGTTAAACCAAACGAGCGAATGCTCATTCTACCAAATTTATTGTGTTCAGCAAAAATTACGGGTCACTCTTCATACAAATTTGTTATTTTTGCTCGATACGATATATTTAGCAGAGTGGGATTAGAATGAGCATTCGCTCGTTTGGTCTAACTCCACCTTAATGAGAATTTTTAGCGAATGTTAACATAGCAGATGAATCTACAAAAATAAACAAGAGCGTTTTATCGAGCATTTTAGGGAACAATTTGTCACTATGGACCTACTAGTAGGACTCAACTGGATGGACTAAAGATTTTTTATTTCAGACTTTACGCATTACATTTTAACGAACATTTACTAGAGTTTTCACGAAAATATTTACAAAAATGTCCATTACGATGTTTGATCATATATTCTTTGCTATATTCGTTGTTCACTCCGACAAATTCCCAAAATGCTGAACGTTCAATGTTCTGTTATATTGTTATGGATGCGTTAAAATCCTAATTTATCATACCTGTAAGTATAAGTGTCGGCATAAAGAAGGTGTTTATTTTCCTCGGTGTATTTTGTAAGTGAATAATTTGCTATAAAATCCCATCTTCACTCTTTTCAGGTAACTAAGTGACTCTTTAGTACATCGGCGTCCAGTAAATTAACTTGCCTACTAAATAACGGTGATATTCGCTGTGACACAAGTTAAAGGTAAAAAGCGTATGATAAGTTTATCTTTTTCAGGGAACTAATACTCGTAGCAATAAAGTAAAGAACAAATTCATTCATTCTATGCATTGACTTACAATAAACAACTAGACTCTCAGTCGCTATCAAAGGTTCCTCAAGAAACGTCCGAGTTGCTTTGTCTATGTGTTGTGTGTGTCAACACATCGACTTAGACAGATAACATTAACATATTCGTTCAAATTGACACCTTATTTCGTGGCAGTAATGTTTAATATCAATGGCGTAGGATCGTGAGAAGTAATGACACGACGCCACGCGCTGGAAACCTGCCTGTCTCTTTTGTTCTCAATAGTAAGATTACGGTGAGAAAGAGACATATACATTGTTATCAAAGCGCGGTCGAAACACAACTGAACAAAAACTCTGAACAATAGACGCGTCGTTCAGACTTTTGCTTCGGACAGTTTTTGAGCGTGATTGGGAGTCTAGTTGTTTATTGTACGTCAATGATTCTATGATAACATTCAAGCCAATATTAAAATTATAGGATGTTAGAGAAACGAATGTTAAACAAGTAAAAACCAAATAAGTTATTTTGAATACTCCATCCTTTAATCACAAAACGCGGGAGTTAGTGGCGGCTTCTCATTGCACTAAGTAAGTAAGTAGGTTTAAGTAGCTGTTTCTAAATTCAGGGCAGCAAGAAACCTGGAAGAAGACGCATCTCATAGCTAAAAAACTTACGGACTTGCTTCAGAATAAGCACTAGATTCCTCCTCTCTGCAGCTGTGTCTAGTGTCCGAATATCTATAATAATCGATGGCACAGTAAGATGATATTTGGGGGATAGCGGAAAGCGCGTTACCACCTGTCGTAAGGTTGTGTCGATTCCGTATCATTCCACGTCCGCTGCCTCCTATGACTTGCGCTCCTTTATCTTTAGCAACCGAATGGCTTCCGCAATCGCTATCGTCATACGCCACGTCGCAAGTTTTATGGCCTGGTAGAAAGCATAATAAAAGTAGTCGTGTGTGGGTGTCCTAACATCGTCTTTGTTTTATGTTAATATCGTTTTTATTAAGGCCCCCGCTATTATGTGGCCAGCGTCCAATAACTTTTGTTTATCTTCTACAGAAGATATAAGTAGTCGGTTATACAGTGTTTGGTTGAAATTTGTCTTAATTGTTGGATAATATTTATTAGTCTCCGAATCTGCCGGTGAAACATAGAACTTTCATTCATTCATTCACAAATCACGTCTTTATCCCTTATGGGGTGGACAGAGCCTAAGGTAACAAGACCTACAGGCCATGTTTAGCAAGACACTGAAGGCGTAGAGGTGGAAAGTGGAATCAAAATAGTGATGGGTTGCTAACCACATCGCCTATAACTTGATTCCTATGATTTTCGCCCATTCCCTCGATGGATTTTTACCATTTGCGCGGGAAGAGAAGCAACTGGTACATTCTATGTTTTTTCTTTGTTCCCAGACCAGCGTGGAAGTGCTTTTATTTGGTTAGAAATTACTTAAATGCCCCCTAAAATACGCAGCAGACGATCAAAATGGAACTGTGAATAAACGATTATACTAGTCGTAGTTAAAGTGGGTGCTATGTTGCACAGTAGTATTTTTATATTTATTTTTTATTTTTCATTTTCATTGAAAAGAACTGTAATTCAATTTAACCTCGTTCATTAAAAGAGAAACACGAAAAAAATCGAACAAAGAACGTTATTGAAGCATATCTCAAGAAAGGCTCAATCGTTATACGAAGTGTGTTATTTATTAGTTTAGATTATCGCAACAAATCACCCTGTTGTCCTGAGATCATTCGGTGTAACATGAGAACACCCCTTATATTTGATGAGTGAACAAATAAATATATTTCCAGTATCCTGTTTATCGGGCTTCGGGTGTTAATAAAAATGTAGGGGAGGTTGGGGAGATATTACTTGTTACCATTTACTTTTTTTATTATTATTTTCCAAGATCGAAGTAGCCTATGTGTTATTCTAGACTGTAATCTATATTTATGCCAATGTCATTTAGATTAAGCCGTTCTGGCGTGAAAGAGTTACAAACATCCATACAAGACTAGTAGGAATAGTACGATGAAGTGATGTAACTTGCTATTTTTGCCAATCATAGATTAGATACATACATACATAAGTCACGTCATTATCCCTTACGGGTTAGACAGAGCCTAAGGTAACAAGACCTGAAGGCCATGTTTAGCATGATTGTGGACGTATAGGTGGAAAGGGGAATAAAAATAGTGATGAGTTGCTAGCCACGTCGCCTATAACATGACTCCTAAGATTTTCGCTCATTCCCTCGATGGACTTTTACCATCTGCGCGGGAAGAAAAGCAATTGGTACATTCTAGCATGGAAGCAATAACGACCCAATGGGTAACATGATAAAATTAAATTCGCGCCTAAATTTAATTGCAACAAAAACTTCTATTGACGCAATAGGAATTTAATGTAAATTATAACATTACTTTTCTTTAAATTGCGAACCGTAATCCGAAATATGCTGGTCTGAAAGCAATGAAAAACATAAAATGTACTGGCAAATAGTAAAATCACACATCACTATTTTGATTTTGGTAACATAAATATATGTAGATAAGTACCAAAGAAAAAAAATTAATAATAATAGAGCCCTCTGATATTGCCGTGCCCTTGCAGGGTGTCACCTTGTAGACCTAATCAAAATATTATTCCATCTTAGCCTGTAATGTGATTTGCAATAAATTATTTTGATTTTGATTTTGATTTTGATTCCCCTTTTCGCCTATACGCCCACAAACATGCTAAACGTGGCCTTAACGTCTTGTTACCTTGGGCTCTGTCTACCCCGTAAGAAATTGATTTGTGTATGTATGTATAACAAACGCATTCTTGCTTAGTTCCCTCATATCGCCCCTACCTCCCGACCAGTGAATGGGCCCGGGGCCGGGGTGGCCGATGTCCGTCGTCCTATCGTTCCCAATAAATTAACAGCCACTAATACAAGCCTCGCCCTTACAGAAGACTGGCCGTGTCAACTCGCCACTAATGTACTGCCACGATAACACATTCAAAACCACTCATGCGCACCCAACCATCACAACCTGGCCTGATACCAATCTCCAGAAACTTCCAAGTTGAGACCAGGATAATTTGGTCGCTTGGTTAGAACATAAGTGTTTTTGAGGCGCAAGGAAATGTTACCTCTTTTATATCGTTAGTTTAGTATACCCTGTCACTTGGCTCGTTTGTGTAATGTAAATTCCTGCGTGCTTTATTGTTGACGATGACTCGGTATTTAATTGATTTAGTATACAGATTTATGGTCATTATAAATGTGATTCCGTTTATGGTACGAGCGAGTTTTGGCCTGCATTTTTGCAGTTTTGTGTGCAGATTTTGGTTTACTCCTGCTAAGGAGGATGATTAATAATCATATTATGAATTGAACGTTGATATGGACAAAATAATAAAAGAAGCTATTCAGGGAGCTGGGCCGCAGACTGACAGTTAGAGGCTGCGATCCCTGCTCTGTTTCGTGGCTGGTTCAAAGGGTTGCTATTGCAGTTTAAAGAGGCAACGCGGCCAGTATAATGGGAATCTTTGAACCAGGCATGAAACAGGGGGGGGGGGACATACTTTACTTTAAATCAACTTTCCTAGTTTTAGTGTTCTTTATTGTTATTTTGTTCTTAATAGTTTGTATATTAATAAATTCATCTTAGCGTTTATAAGAGTTACCCTTCCGGTTTTGATAATAATAATTGACAGACGAGATAAGCGAAGCACTATAGATTTGCTTCTATCAGTGACTGTAAAATACCAAGCAGATACGTCTGGGGTGCAACCAATGTACTTGTAAATTATACACGAATTATCAAGGCTTGCTTGCCAGTTTGCGCCTTTCAAGCCGTACATTGGTCGCACTCGACAGGAGTTGGTAATGCATTTGCCTCTGCCATTGCTACTTTATTCGCTCTATGTTCAGCTCTTCTATTGGGTTTACAGTTATTTTTGAAGTGTACTTCTTAGAGGCACTTGGAGCTACAAGTTTGAGACTAAGCTAGAGCGAGATACGAGATAGAGTCTTCCATGCTGGTCTGGGAGCAAAGGAAAGCAGAATGTACCAGTTGCTTCTCTTCCCGCGCAGATGGTAACAGCGCACCTAGGGAATGGACGAAAATAGGAATCATGTTATAGGCGATGCAACTAGCAACCCATCACTATTTTGATTCCCCTTTCCACCTATACGCCCACAGCCATGCTAAACGTGGCCTGTAGGGCTTATTACCTTAGGCTCTGTCTACCCCGTAAGGGATAAACACGTGATTTATATATGTATGTAAGAATGTATGTACAGTTGCAGGTTGCAGTTACCCTGTCATACGAGTACATTTATGTCTCCACGCTATCAATGCTTTCGTCATTTAAAACAACTGACTAACTACCTCAGCCTTAACATTTATGCATTCACAGGTCTTCCGTATCTTGACCTTTACTAATAAGCGCGTATGGGACACGACGCGCGGCCGGCGCGGGCGCAGCGCGATTTGTCGCCGCGATCTCGCGGAGCTCGGCGCGTCAGCTGCGGGAGTTGGACGATATTATGCTGTAAAGAGCCAAATATTATTTAAAATCAGTTTTATGATAATTAGAGCATGTTTCACCATAGTGACGTGGGAGTGGTGAAAGAGGCCTTTAATGTAATAAAGCTGTAACTCTTTACACAATGATGATAAGAGACGATTTTCGTTACACTGGACCGATGTGAGTAGCCAAAAAAAATCAGGGCCAGCTGTCGAAAAAGGGAATAACTATGATGACAGATTTGTCTCACATGACCAATAGCTGTCGAAAGCTAAAATTTAAAAAAATATCTCCGAAGATTAAATAGGTACTAACAATTTTGTATTCCATAATATTCTAATAAAACTATCCTTCCGTGCTGGTCTGGGAGTAATGAAAAAACATAGAATGTACCAGATGCTTCTCTTCCCGCGGCGGTTAAACCCCAGCGAGGGAATGGGCGAAAATCTTAGGAATCATCTTATAGGCGATGCGGATAGCAACCCATCACTATTTTGATTCCCCTTTCCACCTATACGCCCACAATTATGCCAAACGTAGCTTTTAGATCTTTAGTTACATTAGGCTCTGTCTACCCCGTAAGGGATAAAGTCGTGATTTATTTAGTATCTAGTGTGTCATAATAAAAGCTAAATTTGTCAATAAAAACATAAAATTTCTTAGCAACATAGCGTTTAAACCCGTCCTTAATCCAAACAAAAAGTGATGTCGTATTATCTCTTGTTAAGCTGAGCCGTCGCGGACAAGCGCACACGCACGGCATGAACTTATGAACTACATAGCCATAATCGACTCGACGTATCCATGTCCGCTCAATAATCGAAACATGAGCACCACTCGACGTACGGGATAAAATATGTGGGATTTAGCTTTGCGCATAATTTTATTACTGTAATGAGCGTGTTTAAAGCAAAGGCAGTGTTCTTGGGAAAAGCACGCAACATTAATGGTAAGTTAGTACAGATATCTATGCAATATTTAAATACGACTCCAATTAGGAGTGTGACGTCCCTACATAGTTGCCATAGTAACGAAAATAACTTTGTACTTGTGTGTCTAAAATTGGCTCTGGTATAAAATTGGTGAATTATAATCTCATATCTGAAGCCTTGAGTTTGAATCCATAACAAGGAGCATTAGGAACTTCACACACACCATTGAATTGCTTCGCAGATGTGTGCGTGCAGGCTTCCTCTCGACGTTTTCCTTAACTGAAAGGCTGATAGTAAATTTAAAATGTTATTTGCGACATAAATACCAAAAACCACAGAGATGCAAGCCCAGGATTCTAACCCACGACCCTGTGCTTCAGAAGGTATAGGTCAAACCACTAGGCTACGCTCAGTGCTAGAGATTACTTCACAAACAATTCTACAGCATTTACAGAAACTACAAACACGTCGGTACCGTTTCTCAGAATATTACGTACGTGAAACCAAATGGCTCACATTTAATATAATAATATCGGCAGACTAATGATCGGTTGCAAATTAATCTGAAATCCTAATTGCTGACTACACTAACACGTTTATGGGTAAAAATTAAATGAGCATAAAATAAACTGATGTTTAAATCATAATCACAGGGTCCGATACAGAGTTGCGAAACACAATGTTAAAACTGATTGGTCCCTTGTTAATTATTGGTAGCAAAAAGTTGCAGTTCGTGTAAGTATGGTAATAGGTTATAGATTAGAATCTTAAATAGCTCACAGAAGCGGCTGTGTGCCTTATGTCACTTTTTTATGACTCTGGTTTTAATTTTATAGGGTGGTTGGTTGTAGGATAGCACCGTCCACAGTTGGTACACGTACACCAAATTTTAATCCTCTGGGATTGCAAATGTGTTACCAGCATATGGGGCTGAAATCGAATACTTCATGGTCTCATTAACTTCTCCGGCTGCCTTACTTGCACGCTGCGACAGCAAGATAGTGTAGGCAATCTAGACGGACCTTGCACAAAGTCCAACCAGACTCAGAATTTAATGTGCTTCTTAAGAGTATAACATAAGTATATAGTTTCTTCCATGCATGCTGGCCGCGCATATGGTAAAAGCCCATCGAGAGAAATGGGCGAAAATCTTAGGAATCATGTTATAGGTGATGCGGCTAGTAACCTATCACTATTGAGATTTCCCTTTCCACCTATACGACCTTAATCATGGTAAACGTGGCCTTAAGGTTTTGTTACCTTAGGCTCTGTCTATCCCGTAAGGGTTGAAGACGTGATATATGTATGTATGTATGTATTCCGGAATTATACCAGCAGGTGGTTAGTTTTACTGAACATCCCTGTAAATGTTTTAGAGAATTTACTGTACTTATTATTACTTCACAGTCAAGTGCATTGTGTCTAGTCAAAGTTTCAAAAATAAGTACCATACGCTCTAACACCGGCACAATAAGTTTGTGGAACATATTTTTGAGAAGTTCCTATCGATACTTAACTATTAGCACTCGCTCGTACCACGGAGTTTTGCACAAGAACTGACTGCTCAACGTCATCATGAACAGTTCCCAAGCTTATATAGAGACGTTATAAGATAGCCAATAAATACCAACACAATACAGCCAATACTGCTAACATGCCAGCCCCTTAACATTGCACTTGCATATCAATGCAAGCATTGACGAGGCTGTTGCGACGTGCGTGCATATTATGACAGTGTGAACATAGCATATCGAGTATCATGCCATCGTAATGTTTACTCGTCTGCTAACTGTCTGTTATACCACAGCTGCTGATTTCTCAGCTCAGTGGGTCCCTTTCGTACTGGATTAGTTAGAAAAAGAAAATAGATGGAAGCGACAAAGCGAGCTGTGGTCAAAAGCGAGTAAAGGAATCGTTGCGTATAAAGTTACTGAACATCGATCATTTTACTTAGTATAGTCATTACAACAGTGAACTTGAGAAAGAAAAAAGTGTCGGTTAAGATTTTGTTGTGATGACTTATATTCTCCTTATATTCTTTTAGATAGAAAAATTCGAAGGCTTACCCACCTGCTATGGGTCGTGTAGGGGTGCACGCGGCACGGAATGACGAGGATCCGGGTTCGATTCCCGGCCATATCTTTACTTTTCGGATTTTTCTGTGTTCTAATTTTCAGTGTCGTTTAGAAATTTTATATTCTTTTTGTGAGACAAACTTATTTGATTTCTCCGCAAGTTAAAATTGTTGTGATTTCAAAAACGTAAAGTGATAGATTTTTCTTTTTGTGAAGAACATTTTCTTCATTCACGTATTTCATTAGCCACCGTAATACAAGAAATAGGACACGAAATGCATAAAGCCAATTTCAATAAATGCATAGTCACATTCTAAAAAGAAAAAGTTCTTCCAAAGTTTCGCCCGCTCAAAGCTTCCAAACCACTGCATTACGCCAAATGGCTCCATTGTGTTACTGTCAAAACGTAACAGGCCGTCGGTGCTGGCCTGTAATTATGACTACTTAGCTTCTCGATGCGCTATCAATCAAAAAACAATTGTTGATACTTACATTGATTTATAGAAGGATTATGTGGGGCGTGAGAATTGTTAGTTGAAGCAACGATAGCGGATCATTTGTTTCCAATTTGTTTCATGGACAGGCGAGTGCAGCGTTGTTATAGTCAGCGACTTTTTGCCTACAACGTTAAAAGCGTACGTTTATAGGTACCTGATTTTTTTATACAAAAAGGAAGGTCTCGTATATCCACATACATACATTATATCACGTTTTTATCTCTTACGGGGTAGACAGAGCCTAACAAAACCTTAAGGCCACGTTTAGCATGATTAAGGGCATTATAGGTTTCCACCTGGAAATGAAAATCAAAATAGTGCTGTTACATGATTGCTAAGACTTTCGCCCATTCCCTCGAAGGGCTTTTACCATCTGGGCGGAAAGAGAAGCAACTGGTAAATTCTATGTTTTTTCTTTATTCCCAGACCAGTATGGAATATCCACAAGATATAGATAAACATTATGATGTTAAACTCCCTACCTCTGTGGGAAAGAGACGTGACGGTATGTATGTATGTGTGTATGTATGTATGCATGTATGATGTTATGATTCAAAATATTACAAGACAGTACGAGTACAATAGCTGCAAGACATGAAGTGCGACCTTTACTTAATGCACTGTCTAGTGGTGATAGCCGAAACTAGTAATTAGCCTCTGATTAAGCGCCGATACTGATTGTAGGCCAGGGGATGGCTGCGTTTTTAGTGAGGTCGTTGAGTTTTAAATTTTGTATGAAACTTTGTGCTGTATGTGTTAAGAAACTTGATTTTTTGCTATAAAACTGTAAATAGAATGAAACTTTTTACCGTGTGAATTTCAAAAATGCCTGGTGGCCTAGAAAACAGAGGAGCGTATTTTTGAAGCTGGGCTTACTCTTCTGAGTTTTTTAGGATTTTTTGTGAGAAATTGGAACTTTAAAAAACCCGGGCTGTATGTGTGTTTGTGTAAAATTTCTACACTGAGTCTGCGTGGAAAATATCGCTCAAGCTCTATTATTTTGAATTTCAAATGCTGCGTTTGCAAACAATCACAATATTTTCTTGAACACAAACTCATTCAGAGATAAACCTTATTTTTATCTTTTTTTAGAAGTGGAGTAAGCAAGGTAAAATGTTTTTGTTAATTGAAATGCAAATGCAAAGTAAAGTCTACTTCAATAAATTATTTAAACTATATTTTTAAACAGGATTGCAGCTTACTATAACGTATACATTTTGGTGTTCCGGAGAATAAATTGCTGTTAAACATTTTTTTTCAAATCATCGATAGTCAATATTATTTTTAATGAAGAAAAATATCTACCTTGCTTTGCTGTAGTAGCGGTGTAGCAAGGGAAATGTTGCATGTTCATTGATTGCCTGTTTCAATAAATACTATTTTATATACAATGACGTAAACATATCAGCAGCCTGCACCTCTGCTAGCACCGAGCTCCCACGATCTCTGATACGCTTCTCAGAAGTATGTAACTCCTCGGTTTTACGGCTAAAAGGTTTTAGATTAGATAATTATATGTAATGCGATGAACGATACCTTTTAATAAAAAAATGTGTTAAATCAAAGTAGAAACTGAAGGTTCCGTCTTAATGTATTTTTTGGCACACGTTATCAATTCTATCGATTTATTGAACAGAAGGTAATATTTGGTACAAATATTTAATATATCTTGAACTTTGAATAGGTAGCCCTTAGAAACACATAATTCAAAATTCGATAATTCAATGAAACGTATTTAAATGTGTTCCATTTACGAATGACAAAATGAGTTTTTTTGTGTGATTAAAAATCACCTTGATTGAAAACACTTAAAAAAAATTAACTTAAGCTAAAATTCAAGGTTATGGGTATATTCGTCTTAAAATCGATCTAAGACAACAATTAATTTATGGTCAATACTCGTATTATTTTTACTTTAATGATTAAGGTTTGGTGATGCCATCTTTCGCCGAGTATTTGAATTACATTAGTAATGGCTACTCGATAACAGGTGTCACTCTACTTCGTGTGGTAGAAGTAAACACAAGTATAATTCAAGTTAAGATAGTTCACTAGGGCAGCACGGAACCCCAATTTTAAAGGGATTAATTCACAACACGAATTGTTTGGTAGATGTAGGCAATGATTATGCAGTAGCCAGCCTTTTATCAATCGACAGGCAATTTTGTTGTCACACTTAAATTGTCTGGCGTTATGTTCTTTGACATACCGTTTTGACATTCCGAAATTAGTTACAACAATAGATTACTGGTACCCTTATTGTTTGATTGAATGGATTCTAATACACTATTATTTATTAATTTCAATAACAATGTAATTGAGAGTCGTTGTAACTGTCTCATTTTTAACTAAAGGTTTTGGAATATGGCAACAGCTTTCAACTGTTTTAGTAACTTTTTTTTTTATATTGGGCAAACTGATGGAAAGCAATCACCGCCGGTCATAGACAATCATAACAAAGGGCGATAAGAGTGTATTACCGGCACTTTGAGAACAGAATAAGCTCGTTTTTTGAAGATCCGTAAGATGTATCGCTCCGAAAAAACTGTACCAATTTTCTACGTTATTAGTGGCGCTATGATTCAAATGGCAACATTAACAAACTCATTCCGTTCTCCAACTTAACGAAACGTATTACTTTTAAATTGAAGTTGACTTTTTTGTCGATATTTCATTTAACAGTGCAATTATTCGTCTCATTACCGGCGCGGGCGCAGGTCGATCGGCAGATTAAGTTAAGCGGCGGTCATTAGGCGAGGCCATTTGTGCTCCTGTCTGTACGTAATGCGAGATGCAAGATCGCCCCGATAATGTACAGACGGAGGGGCTACAGGGTGTTTTTGTAAAGCGAGTGATCTGATCACAAGAGATCTTGATGGTAAGTGATCAGTGATAGGACACTTACAATGTCACACCGATCAGTTGTGTTGACAACCTAGAGGGCCAAGACGTAATGCCTCTGGTGACAATACGTACTTTCGCCAGCTGTCTTTTTTACGATAAGGAAGGAAAACGGGCAATTGGGTCACCTGATGGTAAGCGAGTACCACCACCCAAGGACACCCGCAGCACTAGAGGATTGCAGATGCGTTGCCAGCCAGTAATTTCACTGACTTTCTTACTCTCTACGCCGGAACACAAGCACTGCGCTGTCTTAAAACAGTGATAATTATCTGATTTTCAGCCCTTCCTTGAGCCCTGGGAAACGTGTGCATTTAAGCTTAGGTTACAAGTTACAACGTCTGACTTTGTCCAACTATTTATATATCTAAATATGTAGATAAACAAAAAACTTATTATTTTTAATAGTTTTAATAATATTATAGATTCAAGCGTTACTTTACGGAGTTCCTTGTGAACCTTACGGAGCACCATTCTTCAACCGACCGTCTGAGTTTGTTACAATAGCCGCTTGCATTTGTGTTGATTATTTCATTTACACGAATTAAAAATACGCAACGCGGCTACTTTGCGTGACTTGACCTCACTATTTAGCATAACAACATTTTATTTTATTTTTTAACACCAAGTGAAAAACGTATCGTTATTTTTCCAAACTCGATCACCCTGTATGTAGTTTGCAGGCGCCTCAAATGAAAAACGTCAGGCTTGTCAAAGTGACGAACCTACTTAGTGAGCCCATAAGTCAGCTAGGGCCGGCGAACAAAAAAAACTGGGCAATTATTGCCAGCCCTTAATGGCTTTTACTTGTAGTCTTACTGATTACAAAAGATTCGCTTCTGTACCTTTTTAAAGCAAAATAACTATCGTGAAATTATAGGTATTTTATAAGTTGCTTATTTTCACCAGAATAGCATTTACTCAATGCTCTGTTCGTGTGAATCATTAGACCTGGTTCACAAAAGTACCATGGATCCCCGATATAAGAGAGAGAGAAAGAGAGCACGCAAAATCTGGCTTGTCTCTTTGGATCGCCAATTCTCATGGGTGGCGGCGATCGCTTACCATCAGGTGATTCCTTGATTATGATCCACTGACACTTAAGAAAAACCTTGAGAACAAGTTACAATAATTTAAGATGAGGTTTTAACGATTTTAATTCACATTTATTAGCTTGCTAGGTCATGCTGTCGCTATTAGTAATTGCAAAGAAACTTACCTCTGAAGCCTGTGGCTCCATCTGTCGTCAGTTTCAACAATTCGTTCGAAGTTTCGAATTTTACCCTGATTTTTTAAATAAAATATAATCAATTTGACCAGGAGAAATATTATTAGAAATAAATCTGATATCTTAAAGCCTTAGTCTTATTCTTGACTCTGGTGTCACTAAATGACAGATTATAATTGTTTTGACTTTTCATTCTAACTAACATTTTGATCATTTCAATGAGCATGATGAAATAAATCATTGATATCATAATTACACACACGACGTGAAAAAAGACTTAATAATGACAATATTATAATATATTAATTCATATTCCGATCATTTTTTTTAATCTTATTAATTTTCATCTTAGAAAAATGGAAAATTATTTAGAAACGCTCTTGTATCGAGTTCTCTAAGTACAATGGTGTTGGAATACAAAAAGTACTGTTCAATTGTTTTTATCAAATGGTTAAACTTCCAATAAATTGTTAGAAGGTACTTCTTTTTGTGCAGTTTGTAGGACCTTGGGCAAAGTCCGTTCCAATTGCTACGAACACTTGACAGCAGTGCTCGGGGTGCTGTGGTCCGGCAAGAAGAATAAAACAACAAGGGATATTACTGGCGCATGTGGTATTCTATTTTCGCTACCAGTGCTGGCAAGAGAACTACTATCTTCCGGTGATGGACCCTCTGATACCTGCTAACTTGCCACTTTCATTAAAAAAAACAGTGCACATTACGACAATTATTTTTACTCAGGCATTTAAAAAATATTCATAACACTTAATTACTCCAATCAAGCGGGTAAGATTTCTTTATACTTTCAAGTGAAGTCGTAATAGTAGGTTGTTTGAGGGGTTGTCAGTTCATCTCATGCCACTGAAGGACGTTTTGACAGACGGACAAAATTATAATTACATATTAGTGGATAGGCAAGTTTGGCTACATAATAATAGGAATGGTGTCACGCTGCAACCAGTGCTATTATGGTCAATTAAAGGAGAAAAAGTTGGATGTTTTTTGAGCGGAACGATATAGAAGTGGCAGGTGGCACTTTTAAAAAAATCACCCTGTATTATCGTCCGTAAGCTGACTTTATTGACAACCGGTTTTTTTATAATTTGTGTCGTCACGGTTATTTAAAGCAAAAAAACTGTTTAAATGGATCACAGTTAAACTTCAAAGTTATATTATGTTATTGATACTGAACATCTGAGGAATAGATAGAATTACAAAGTAATTAATGGGATGGTATGTGTTTCGTTTCTAATTTTCATATGTCGAGTTGTATGTGTTGTTGATTTTTATTATTATTATTTATGGTCACTTTCTCTTGTATTGTAATGTAATCATTTGACAACTTAACATTATTATTAATTAAAAATAGACATAGAATGCATGAAATGAAATCTAATTTAGTCTTTAAGAGTTTATTAAACTAAATTGTAATTAATATTGTGTGCCCTTACAGGGCGTCATGGACTAACCTAAATCCATATCTTATAACAACTGTAAATTATGTACATGACTATACAATAAATATTATTATTATTATTATTATCTATACCTAACGAGTTAAATATGGAGAGTTCATTCACGTATAATACCTTTATGTTGCATTCTTTTAATTCTATTTTATTAAAGACTATACTAAATATAATTCATTTGAATGAGTATGAAATTGTAGATTATATTCACGTATAGATTCGTTTGTAAACTCAACCCGCCAATGCCTGCGGGGTCATTTATGACCTATTTATGGCACTCGCAGCCCTTAGGAGCATCCGGAACCAATCAATAGGAATCAATCCTTCCAACCTCAACGTGCTTCTTCACAAACTATTTGATTAATTAAAATAGATACAAACGCGTGAAGGAGGCCGTCAATAAAATTTGTTTTTTAATTATACTTTATTAAAATAAATTGGCTTTGTTCAAAGTCCCTTTTGGACGGAACCCTTTGTGTCCCGATCGGTTCTATTGACGATTTTATAAGGTCAATAATCATTATTGACTGTGATAGTATAATTAACTAGTTTTAGGGTAGGGGTATCGGTAGGCATCAAACAAATTGACTTGAAATGGGGTAGTGTTTTTTTTCACTATCAAAACCATCTAAAAGCCCAAGTATTAACATTTTTATTTCCGGCCACTATAATACTTAAGATACGTAATAGTAGATTAATGCCGAGGTCTGGGAAGTACCTAGCCAATTGCTGGATGAGTAACTCGTTTATAAACACGAACCGCAGGTGAGATTTTTTTTTAAGTTATAAATCCAAAAATTGCTCTACCAACTACAGCATATTATATATAACTAGCTTCTGCCCGCGACTTCGTCTGCGTAGAATTACACATAAAAACCTTCCTCTTGAATCACTCTATCTATTTAAAAAAACCGCATCAAAATCCGTTGTGTAGTTTTGAAGATATAAGCATACATAGGGACATAGGGACAGAGAAAGCGACTTTATTTTATATACTACCTTCTGTCCGCGACTTCGTCTGCGTAGAATTATACATAAAAACCTTTCTCTTGAATCACTCTATCTATTAAAAAAACCGCATCAAAATCCGTTGTGTACTTTTGAAGATATAAGCATACATAGGGACATAGGGACAGAGAAAGCGACTTTATTTTATACTATGTAGTGATGTTTTTCTCACCTATTGAGAAGAAATTAAAATATTTTTTTCACTGAACTTCCTCGCAACTTAGGTGGTTTTTACATACTTTCTTTTTTTTAGTGTCATCTGTCACCATAAGCTATTTGAGACATTGATAAAAACGTTAGACTCAAACAAAACGCGCACTCCTCGGTCATCGACATGGCTGTATGCCATTGTTGTTTATTATTCCATAGTCTCTTTGACTTTTTTAAAAGTTGAAAAGTTGAAAATCGCGCCTGCAATGTAATTCAGCCATCTACAAGGCCTACGTGTTCTGTTACTGAATACAATGACGACATTTACGACAATGTTTGAGAAAAGCATTTGTTCTAAGTTACCCAAACCTTTTAAATGAAACAAGACGCGAGCGAAAATCCGGCAGAAAATATGCGATATTATTTAAAAATCGTAAATAAAACCTGTACAAAAAAGACTCTGTTCCATTAATACTGACACCTAGGTGGTCACACGCCGATAAGGTTGTCCAAATAGCCCGTATATCCCATGTTGAGACACCGTTTTATCTAAATGACTAACATTATTGGAAGCCGGAGATTAGGCAGGCGTTTTTTGAATAAAATAATTAAATAATTAGTGAACACTTTTTTACATGAATTAGTACGGCAAATGACCAAAAGGTCAACTTAAGTGGGTTGTATCACGCTTTAGGAATGTCACATTATCCTAATAAGTTTTTCGATTTCGATTCGATTTAATAAGGTCATAATTACTTTGTTTCTGTTACAAGCTTAATTATTTATTGTCAGTGCACACAAAAAAACCAGACTCATTAGTAATTATTTTCCATTCAATTAATGATTACGCAAATATATACCGATGGAAACTTAAACGCTCCTGAATGACAATTCTCGACACAACTCTAAACTAATAATAATCCCTCCAAAAACACATTTACATTAGCACTAACAAATCAATAAACCAATAACACTTTGACTCACACCAAAATCTAAAAAACCGTATACCAAACAATTCACATCAGAAACAGTTACCACAAACTATACCACCCATCCGATTAAAACATTAAAATTAATTCAACCCTGTAGTGACAAATTAATTTTGTTAATCAACCGCAGCACCAACGCCATGCATCAACCCGACAGCGGACCGGAGATAACGATGTGATATACGAGTGACCAGGCGAGGTGTTAAAACGAGGCGGAACGGTCAACATGCAGCGTTCGCATTTTTGGTACGTTGACAAATTTTTGGGATGTCCGGGAGGAATAATGGCGGCGTAAAGCAAAAAGTTCGGTGTGGTCGACAGTCTAGGTTTTATAAATGGCCAATGAGAAGACGGTCACGAAAAAGTTGATCTTCAATTCATAACATGACATGGGCACCTTTAAGAGGCGAGTGTACCATTTCTTGCAAGGCCAGCAACGCGCTAGCAGTCCCATTGGTGCTATAGTTGTCCATGATAAAAAACACGTCTTCATCCATCATGGAATTGGATTTCCTCATGGATTTGTAAATAATTGTGACAAACAATAATTTACAAATTACATGTCAAATGATTGGAAACTAGCCTTCAGCCCGCGACTTTGTCCACGTAGAATTAGCAATTGACATGTTTATCGCTATCCCGCGGGAACTATGCAATTTTTCGTGAGAAAAAGTAGCCTTATGCTTTAATATAGGGCTCCCAGCTGTCTCCAGGGGCGTGCAGTGGGTTCTGACAGAGGGTAGGCATATTGACAACAATACCCGTATTGGTACGAAGCGTGTCGGACACATCGCACCCTTCGTGGAAGAAAGACGTAAGTCCCATGGTAAGTCAATAGGACTTACGTCTTTCTTCCACGAAGGGTGCGACATTTACGTATGCTTACAAACAAGCACTGCTTATATGCCTGTAAGGGATGAACGCGTCTGGCTGTCTCCCTTCTAAATTTTACTTAAATCCGTCCAGTCGTTTTAGGGTGAAGAAGGACCTAACATACACACTGACTCACTCAGATCGTCACATCACAAACTTTCGCATTTATAATAATAGTAGGCTTAAACTAGAAATTTGGATGGTCCACATAAAGTAGGTACGTATTTCCTACGGGTACCATTCAATATGTTGAATGGCAATGTAGGGGTATTCAATTTTTTTTTTTTGCTAAGTTTAGTGTTCAGTTTCATCACACTGTAAAAAAGCTGCATAAGTAACGCTTGATTCGATTAATTATTTCCTTCAACACTTCCCCGTTGTTAATTCACAGGCATCTTTCATATCAAGCCTTCGTCCAACCTTAAACTTATCATTGTTATCTTTACAAAAGTATTTACTGAAATAATTATAACGTCATTAAATAAGCAAGCTACAAAGACTATAAAACTAAACTTTTATCACATATATTTAGTGTCACTTCTATCTAGTTCCATTCATCATAGCAAGAGTTATTTTTCAAATTAAATGAAACGTTACTTCTAAAGTCTCAATTCACTGAATCAAAACTTTCTATGTGTGGGTGTGATGTATTGTAACCGAATAGTAAGCGCGGACGAGTCTATTATATGTGATTAATAACAAACATTGCCTTTACATTCGACAAAACTAGTCGATTGTACTAGATAGGCTAAGAGACGATGGACAAGTTGATAACGTTTTTTGTTCATAGCTATCACGTTTCGGTGAAACAAAAGCAAATCTATCTTTGAAAGTGACTCTAAACAATTTCTGAATATTTTAAAGGGTTTCAACATGGTTTTAAGCAATGAACCATTAAACAGTTTCTAAGATTATCTTAGTCTTTGCCAAACAAACATGTAAGATTATTCGCTAAGACTTATTGCTATAAAACGTTTAATAGGTACTAAGCTCTAAATACAAACCTGTCTCTGATATAATCAGGATATAATGCGGTAGTAGGATTTCCTAAAACTTGCTTTTACATTTCTCTTTACAACAATTTTGATACAAAGGTACATTGAGAGCTTTAAACTATCAAGTATGCAAATAACAGGTAGTTTGTCCGTGCGTCATCCTAATGTTCCGGGCCAAAATGTTCATTATTCTTTTTTTAAGTATTAACAAAAAACGGTACGCGACGTTAACATATTGAAGACAAGCTTTTGCAATTTGGCCTTGTCTTTAGTAACTGCCCAGTGTCTTGAGATTTTGACAAATTTATATTATTAAGTTTGTTATTAAAACAATTAAAAACTAATGTTTGGTGAGAGAGTGTCATTAAGTATATTGCTCTATAACCTTATAAAGAGTAGACATTTTTAAAATTTACGATGTCAATTATACATGTTGCAGAATTAGCCGATTTTGTAACACACCTTATAGTATGGACACCGAACGCAATTAAATAAACCATGCGTATTTTAATTACTTTTATCTTTTATATAACCATGATCTGTTTCTTTACATTTATATAATTTAAGACTCGGAGACATTATACGTCCCTTTTATAAATGTATTTAATTTAAGTAGAATTTAAATATTCTTACTGTATTTTATTTTGAAAAAATGACTTTCTGCCAAGTTTCTTGCGGCGCATTCTTCTTGGCAATGATGGTCTTTCCGAATGTGCTGGTAGTTTCAAAAAGACATGTAAAAGAGCCCTTGGCGGCCAATTTGCAAAAAAAAAATAAAAAAAAAATGTATTGCTGTCGTGGAAAATATAACAACTAAACTGTTTTAAAGCACACGCTATTCCAATTTAAATCATCTAGACGACACAAAACGCATCTAAAAATAAAACTAAAACGTATAAAATTTCCTGCACACAATGCCTTATTCAGATGTATCCTAAGGCACGTTGTGAACGTGTAATCATCCCGCCTGCTATCTAACCAGATGAGTGATCGCTTATTGTCCGAAGCTACCGGTCTTACCTGTCCATTTACCACTACGAAACGCCTTATACACCAACAGGTTACAACCTAAAACGCATCCTAAACCACGCGGCTAAAAATCATTTTCGTCGAAGCGAATTTAACTGTTTAGACAGAATGTGTGCATAGATCTCTGGAAGATGCTACCGGAGTTACGCGATTGAAAAAGCGACAACGCGATTTCAACCCAATTCCGAGTGTGTTAAGTTCGTGTATTGAGATTGAAAGTTATATGGTAAGGCCAATGCGAATGACAATGAAAGCTTTTAAGAATCGAGATGGATTCATGGCTGACTTGAATTCTTAGAACCTTTTTTGCAGGTGACATAGTAATATTGATGTCTTGAAGGAATAAAGGCGCCCGAAGCTATACGTTATCTTGTGATGGTTTTATATCTTTATCATTGTTCTTGAAATATGCATGTTGCGAGCAATGCATCACATACTTACTCGAATCTACATAGTACGTGCATTATAGTAGGCACCTTCCCGTATAAGTAGTTAATATTTTGATACTTGATCAATTTATTTTTGATGCGTCATCATTGATGGCTAAAAATCATTTTTCAACTAGATATTGTTGACATTGAAAGTTATTAGGTACTTTGCGCTTGTTTTACTGCGCGCGGCTTGCCAGGTTAGCAGACTATGTGTCATTAAATGGGTTTTTATCATTGTCGCCACAACTTCTCCATTAAGTATTTAATAGATACTTACGCAACTACTACGTTTTTCATGTTGAATAACGGCTCTTTATCTTTTCCGCATTTGATTCAGCACAGCATTGAAGTAAACAGTTCGTTCGGATACGTGAATCAGTCTTCTTCCAGGTACTTCAAAGCTTGGACTAAAAATCATGAAAAAAATATCACAAACTAGCGACCCATCTCGGCATCGTATACATGTAATGTATAAAAGATACTTACAAGGCGCTACCATAATATACCACACATTACAATACACACATTTAAAACACATACAAGACATATTTTAAACCAATTTCTAAAAAACCTTGACAAGTTAGGTATATATTAAAACCTTTCTCATGAATCACTCCATCTATCGGTGAAAATTGCATGAAAATTCGTATTTGAGTTTATGCCGATCAGACAGACAGACGCGGTGGAGGTCTTTGTTTTATAATATGTAGTGAAATGAATGGAGCATATTTTTGCCAGACCATTATAATTGTTACGTTACCCAAAAGCCATTATGATTCAGTAATTTAAGAGATAACCACGGTCTAAAGTTCACCATGCGAATACAATGTCAAAGTAAATTGCCATATCTTGTATATTTTTTGTGACAGCTAGACGACGCGCTCATCAAACCGACGATTTGCATACAACATTTAATTTTATAACTTCGCAATTTAAAAAGCTTAAAAAACTAAACAATCAACTACCAAAACATGTCAGGCGAGCTACACGAATTGATTTAATAACCTGAACGAAGCCGATCGTTCGATTCCCAAATGCTTTTGATTTGCAGCGGAATTATTGTAATCTGTCCCCGAAAACAATGGGGGGCGGCGCGTACGCCGTACGCCGGAGAGCCGAAGGGTACGTCCATTCATTACGTGCCGGCACTATGCAGGCGGCCACACAAACACACTTTATCAACACGCTATGACCTGGTGAAAGCTAAGTTTATACCTATATAAACGATAACTTAGGCGAGATGGGATTAGGGATGGCGGTGCATCTCTACTCGTATTAATATTACTATAGCAACACTTTAGACAATTCCTTTAGACCCGTTTAGGTCCTTGACTGCTAGCCTTTCGGAGACGCTCAGATCAGGCTCAGAGTACATTCTTGAGCATTGGGCGACATAGTGGAAGTAAGTTTACTAGCAACTAGACTTTAGATTCGCTACTGTTCAAGGTTTTCTTCTTCATATGTTCATATAAATACATTTATGATTGTATTATAAATGATCATCCAAATTCATTTCGGCTCGCTAGCGACTGTCAGAAACATTTAAAGCACATTTACTGGCTTACCCAAACCATTGATTTTAAGCTGTGTCAAAACTAAAACTAAATAAGTTTAATAGCTGTACCGTGGCTCGCGACTCAATTTGCTTATCATCTCGCGGAAACTATGCTTTATCTGGGATAAAAACGATCCTATGCGCTTCCCAGGGGTTAAAACTACCTGTGCACCAAATTCTAACTAATTCGGTCCAGCAAGTGTGAAACGGTAAACAGACAGATAGACAGACAGACAGACAGGAAGGACTCACAGACAGATTTCCACAACTTGACCACTAGCATATCGCGGAGGTAGCAAAGTAAAATTATTAGTTAGTGTTTTGTAGTTATTCGAAAAATGATTTTATTATATTGTTTGTTGCGTCATTAATAAGCTTTTTATTAAAACAACTAGCTTTTGCCCGCGGCTTCGCTCGCGTTAAGAAGTATAGTATGCATGCAAAGTCTCAGCCCGATCGGTTTAAAATTGACAAAGTTTCATACAAACTTTCATCTCCTATTTTATCCCCTTGGGGATTGAATTGATCAAAATTATTTCTTGGCGGATGCCTACGTCATAACATCTACCTGCATGCCAAATTTCAGCCCGATCCGTTCAGTGGTTTCACTATGTCAGTCAGTCACCTTTGAGTTATATTATATTTAGATTAGAAACTCATACATATTCCCCATTGTATGACACAGCGACATCATAGACTCCAGCAGACCAATACTGCACTCGAGTACTATACGTTACACAACAGTACCATATCCGTAGAATAATGATGAGTCTCCATGTAATATTTTTCGTGAGTCAATCAAACAAAACATATGGTCAGTCATTAATTAAGTCGAAACGACTCTTGTCCCAACCCTAGCTTCATGGGACACTCGGCCATCGAACATGTATTGAAAATTTAAACGTGTGTCCAAATACAATGTAACATGTACTGTAGGTACAGAAAACTAATACATCTTCGTGATGCCGTCTGTACTGACTCCGATGGCTTCGACCGTGAAAATTGTTTTCTTTTATTGCCTTTGTTTAATTGTTTTAACTAAATAAAACGCGTAGTTTTTGTTTTGTGTGTTATTGTCTAATGTTTACACGTTTACATAGTGTTATTGTTCCATGCTGGTTTGGAAGTAAAGAAAAAAACATATAATGTACCAGTTGCTTCTCTTCCCGCGCATATGGTAAAAGCCCATCGAGGGAATGGGCGAAAACCTTAGGAATCATGACTGTTGTAGACGCCATCACTATTTTGATTCCCTTTTCCACCTATACGCCCACAATCATGCTAAACATGGCATTTAGGTCTTGTTACCTTAGGCTCTGTCTAACCTGTAAGTAAGGGATAAAGACGTGATTTATGTATGTATGTATTGCAAAAATGTAAATACATATTTATAAATTGACATTCGCTTTAAATGGACATTCTTTACACGTTAGTTATGCTATTTAGATTAATCATGTTACAAAAAGGAGTAAACTTACATGAAACTAATTTTAAAATCTTCAGAAATGTTATAATTACCTTTCTAATATAGTTACACTTCATCGCTAGTCATAGTAGTTAAAGGAAAAAAGAAAGAAAGAGGCACACAAATATAAGAGAATATACACAATTTTACAGAAAAAAAACACAGACATGAAAAATAGATCATCAGCGTTGTGTGTGTCTTCGCAAAAGTGAAACGGTCGCTGGCTCAGCGTTACGCTGAGGTGTTAGACATCTGCAGCACTAGTTAATTATAGTATTGCATGACTTGAAAACCTTACCAACAATTTGTACCTTTTGCGCACAGTAAATGTTACTAACATAAAAATAAAAGTAAACAATAGCCAAGGAACAAATAAGCGCGTTCTTAACTTCCTGTGCGGCGCCCCAAAGAAACTTGTGTTTACTGCCCACTAATATTATTTAGGCGCCGGAACAAATACTTAGCCGTTTCAAAGATGGCGGCGCTGCCAATAGCATCATTGCCCACAAATCGCTGGCCTACTACAACAAAGTTCTATGGTTGTATGTAGATTTTACTTTTTACTATATTGCGACTGACGGATCGGTTTTCATTTCTACCTACCTCCGACGTGAGAGGGGTGTTATAAGTTTAGTGTCTGTGTGTGTCTATCTGTCTGTGGCATGGCAGCTTTCAACCGGTTGAACCGATTTCAATGCGTTTTTTTTCATTCGAAAGCCAGTTTTTGCGGTTGTTCTTAGCTACGTTTTTCTTTTCCAAAATGATGTAAGCCATTTTTGGCATAATATTTAATTTTTATTAACTTATGATTACTTGATTAATGCGTGGGGGGGGGGGTTAATTAATGTAATTAACATCGATCGGTATGATAGATTTGAAAGAAAGAAGAGAGAAAAGAAAGAAAATACATTTATTTGACGCATAGGACAACAACAGCCTCAACTAAAAATAAACAAAACAAAAAAAAAAAGGAAAAATAACAATTAGTGTGTCGCTGTCCAGCGTCAAAAAGGTTGCGGCTCAGCATGATGCTGCGACGGGAGTCGCAACGCTGGTTTTCTGCCGCAACACTTTTGCAACGGAATGAACTTCTAAATCTTAATGTGTTTACCTATATCATGAGATGCATGCGACATCCGATGTGATCCGAAGACAAGGAGGTCGGGATCCCATGAGTCGGGCACAAGAGAGAAGAAGAAAAGAGCCTACGTCCAAAATTGGATCACCAAAAGTCCATGATGATGACAAGGAATAGAAGACCTCCTATGTAGGTAATATAGCGTGAGGAAACCAGCCGACCATACTGAAAAAAGACGTAAAATGCGCAATTTCCTACGCCTATCATCCACGGCTCAAGTGACGTGATGATGTTTCAGTCTTTATAAAATGTCGATGAGTTCACAAGGACTTCCTGAGTAACATACCAAGGCGATTGGAAAACAGGCAGATCAATTAGTTTCCGGATACAGTGGTTAAAAATTTACGATTCCTTGTAATCATGATTCTGATCTCTTACAATAAGTTTTTGCAAAAAAATGAATACGACCTTTTTTGCTCACTGTATGCTTGCGTTGTCATCTAAGTTACACGTATATACCAAATTTTAAGATAATCTAACTGATGGAAGTGGTTCGAAAATGTTCCAAATTTAATAAATAAATATTACGGGATATACAGAGCCTAAGGTAACAAAACCTTCAGGCTACGTTTAGCATGATTAAAGGCTTATAGGTAGAAATGGAAATTGAAATAGTGATGGGTTACTAGCCGCATCGCCTATAACATGATTCCTAAGATTTTCGCCCATTTCCTCGATGGGCTTTTACCATGTGCGCGAGAAGAGAAGCAGCTGGTAAATTCTATGATCTTTACTCCCAGGCCAGCCTGGAAGAATACCTACTTGATTTGTGTTATAGCTAAAAATCCGAGAAATGACACGGGCGAATATAAAAGCAAATCCCGAGAATGCACCGCTTTAATGGAAGGCTGTAAATGAAATAGCATTAGACATTTAACGTACAAGGCTATATATTTAAAAGCACACTCTTATGGAACCGTTTGTGACCTTATGTTGTCTGTCGCCACAGCCGCCACGGGTTAGTGAGATTGCGCCTGCGATCTAGAGATGTGCCGTTATTGTATCGATAAATTTAAATTTCTTCCATGCTGTTCTGGGAGTAAAGAAAAAACATAGAATGTACCAGTTGCTTCTCTTCCCGCGGAGATGGTAAAAGCCCATCGAGGGAATGGGCGACAATCTTAGGAATCATGTTATAGGCGATGCGGCTAGCAACCCATCACTATTTGGATTCACCTTTCCATCTATACGCCCACAATCATGCTAAATGTGGCCTTAAGGTTTTGTTACCTTAGGCTCTGTCTACCTCGTAAGAGATAAAGACGTGATATTATGTATGTAAGTATGTATGTAAATTTAAATGGACTGACTTCATGGTTTGTAGAAATATCATGGTTTGTCAATTTACTAACGTGCTTTTATAAACTAATCCAATGCATTCTTAACAATATACTTAAAAGAGGCAATAATGTACAGAAACGTACCTACAGTGCTTCTAGTTTGTCGAACAAAAGGCGGTAAGAATTATTTCGTTCTATATGCTTGGTAAAACTTAGATAATGTGGTTTAAATGCTATAGATAATTATTTCTCGAGGAAATTGGTACGACTGACCATGAAAAGTCTTAATTACAAGATGCGCTTTGACTTTGTTCTCCTGTTAGAAAGATAAAATCAAGAGCTGCTATCAAAACAAGTCATTTGAGATTTTGTTACTAAACGGTATTATTGTTCTTGACGTTTGCCAGAAGCTTAGGCACACTTAAATCCTTCACTTTAAATAAGTTATCATTAATTTTAGAAATATTACTACGAACTCGTTGTTTCGCGAGTTACTATCATTTCTACATGTAGTCTGTTTAAAAGAATGTGGAGACAAGCAAGCAGTTAAGTACATGTATTTATGCGCTATCGTCATCTCCAGACTATATGCGTCCTAGTGCTGGACAAGGGTATATTTTCAGTATATATATCCCCATATAGATAGGGAAATATTCTGTAAGTGAGCTTAAAAGAGATACATTCATTTCCATAACTGCCAATTCCATTTCAAAAACATCGATACGATAAAGTATCGATAACCGCCAGTGTTTCCCAGCCCTGGCGGGCCGCCGCCCACGCGGGTCGTTCGGCGCTCGCGCCGCCCCGCGTTCGTGACATAACATCACGGGATCGTTCAATATCTTTCGCAAGCCGGCGCACATCCTCAACCTTCGGACTCGACCAAAAAAACAATTGATTTGAAGCAATAAAAATCGTCACTTAAACCCCATCACGCCCACAGATTTTTACAGTCGCGATGTCGGTTCATTCAAGCCAATTAGACGACTGTCTATGAATTGACAACGGGACCGGCCAGTCACAATATTGTAACATAATATCGGATCATTAAGGCGGTTAGACGCGGAAATGTGTGGGTGCGAAACCACCGTGTCTAAACTATAATTTGAGATTTGTCCGTCGATCCGTTATCCGGCTGGTAATAGCCGTGACCACGTACATTATAATTGTTGAGAGCGGTGATTAGTTAAACTACAAGCTTTAATTGTTAACACGTGCGTCAAATTTTGTAGATACACTGTCATTTATAATAGCCAGTATTGATGTGGGTGCTCTCGAATAACAACTTTCTATTTGTCTAAATACGTAAGTATTTGTTTGGGTAGGCCCGTGCCTAAACAAACAACTGATTCACTTTTCAACACTGAATGGTTTTCAATCCGCTTATGAAATTATAATTTTGCGAATGACTTAGAAATGTTATAGGAAACAACTAAACATGACAATTGTCATAGAATCATCCAAAGTCAGAAAATAAACGACAGTCTTATGTAACCTCATATAAAATGACATTGTATACAAAATTATTCAGGTGAATTCTCGCTGATATGAATAGGTGATTCGTAGTTTTTTTTTTTTAAATTAAGACTGGTCAGTGAGCCTTATTTCTCCTGACAGTAAGCGTAGATGAGGGCGACGATGTAACTCCCTGGGTTCAGTAACATCCTATTACAAAAAACTAGCAAAGATTTCATGACTCATTGTGTCGTTCCTAGCGTCCTTTGTTGTCCTAATCCTCATTGCTAGGTCTTGACCTTAACGAGTAATTTTTGGGATGTTTTGTTCTCATAAAGCCAGCTTTTAAAATTAATAAGTGTAAGTCTCATTCCCGGTTGCGCACTCCTGGCACCCGATGCGTCGATGGCACGCGTCGACCGATGCCCCCGCCCCTCTCGCGCCAAACCGCGATTTATTCAATGGAAATAACCGCTCCGGTTACACCGGCATCGAAGCGCATTTGCGTGCAGGGCTGATTGCTAATGCTTCAGGAAATTGCTACGGGAATCGTCAACCTTGAAAAACCCATTGAGTTACATTTTGGCAGTATTTAAAAAGGCCGTGATAGCTTAGTGCTAGTGGTTTCATCTATGGCCTATCAAACAGAGTGTCGTGGTTTCGAGCCTGCGCTCACACAGACCTCTGAGTTTTATTACATTTAAAATTTACCATGAGCTCATTGGCCCGTGTAGGAACTGTAGCCCAAACCATCTCAATCTAAGAGGTATGTGACCAGCAGTGGGGCGTATATAGGCTGGAGACGACATCATGATGTATTCTATACACGTCATGTACAATGTTTTCATTTTTCGCTCAGTTTTGCATAACTTTCGTGCCCGATTTTGTGGCTGGTAGGACCTTTTACAGGGTCCATCCGACTACCACCGTCTCAGTCGCTAATCTCGCCAAGCAGCAGTGCTTGCTCTGCTGTGTTCTGACATGGAGTGTAAGACAGCCGATGAAAATAATGACACATAAGGTTATCATAGTCCTTTAAGTTGGCAACGGACCTGAAATGTAGCGAAGGTATTAAACCTTCCTCCTCTATGATAATTTTAAAATATTCATCCGCTAAATTTCAAGACTCCAGCTCCAATAATTCAGGCTGTGCGGTATCTGTCAGTCACTCTTACTGTCTCGTAGATATAAATTACACACTCTGCCATAAAGACATTTTCAAGGCGTTTTTGTACTGTAGGAACCGCTCTTTTATAGGAAAGGCCAGAGTTTTGCTGTGAAATGTGTAACCCGTATAAAAGCAATCATATTGTTCTGCACATGGACGCACAGACAACCCTGTGAGCCTTTTTTCCTGAATGGGAGGCTCTGATCGCCATGCCATGTTCTACACGATGTACGCTAACGCTATAATCGTATCGGGCATTGTAGACGTACCGACGTTATTTATGGCAAGGGATTGTTTATTGATAGCTGCAATGTCTGGAAATGATCGGAGTTCTGAGCGTCTTATCTATTGATGATTTCTTTCTAAAGTTTCCATATTCGGGTTTTAGGAAGAACCGTCACCGCTAACAGAAACATCATAGATCATTTAGAAATAAATCGTCTATAAATGATTTGCTAACAATCCTAAATTGAATTGAAAAGTAAATATGTTTGTAGATTTCGATTGTATGCCTAAACCGTTGAGTTGCTTTTGATTATTCTTCAGTATGGTGACGGTCACAGATGCGACCTCTGAGAAAAACGTTGAATACTTTTTACCGTAAATAACTGCATAGTTCCCGTAGCATAATGGTACAGTAGTTTCCACCAACATCCCCTCGATAGTTGGTGCTCTAACACCGTGCGATTCAAGCGGTCTTTCTTGCCCCGTACGTGCAAAATTTGGAATGGGCTGGCGGCTGGGGTTTTCCCAACTGGCTATGACATGGCTACCTTTAAGAGGCGAGTGTACCTACCATTTCTTGCAAGGCCGGCAACGCGCTAGCAGTCCCATTGGTGCTGTAGTTGTCCATGGGCGGCGGTGATCACTTACCATCAGGTGCACCGCATGCCCGTTTGTCGGTTTTAAAATTAAAAAAAAAAAAAAAAAAAAAACCGCTCAGATGATCGCGAGCTGGTACAATTAGCAATACAAACCCGTATGTATACATTGCTACATATATAATGACATTTACTTCGCTCCCCAACATTTCTCCCATAAGTTCCAGGGTTTCAACGCCAAATGACACATCAAAAATTGCATATTTGCGCAGCTTGAGTGCGCTGCTTTATTTTACCACAACAGTGTCACCATGATCAAAAGTTTCTCCGAAAGTCGATTTCGCGTTAACCACAACCGCATGCAATGCGCTTGCGCGTTACGGCGAGTAAGGATTGACCTCATCTCTCATGTGTCACCCATCCACGAAGTTAGAACTAAGTACTTGGAGGAATAAATCTAATGTTTAAATTTTAATAAGAAATAGGCAAAGAATTATTTCTCAGTTGACTTAAGCTCTTTTTATGTTGATGGTTGTACTTGACTATTTTGCACAACGGATCTAGAAACAATCTACTTACAAGATACTGATGATACACAAAATTGAACTGCGTTGTTGGTACCTTATATTACTAAAACAATATTTTTGTAAAATTACCTACTAACAGCTATTGACCAAACACATAAATTTCAACCCTTCCATGCTGGTCTGGGAGCAAAGAAAAAACAGAATGTACCAGTTGTTTATTTTCCCGCACAGGTGGTAAAAGCCCATCTAGGAAATCGGCGAACATACATACATACATACATGTATCACGTCTTTATCCCTTACGGGGTAAACAGAGCCTAAGTTAACAAAACCTTAAGGCCACGTTTAGCATGATTAAGGGCGTATAGCTGGAAAGGAAAATCAAAATGGTGATGGGTTGCTAATCAGTGAAAATAGTAGGAATACTTATAGGCGATTGATTTAGGAGTAAAAGTTGGTGAATCCTAACTTCGTCATTATATTTCGAGAGCCACTTTAGCGACGTCTCCTGTAACAATTTACTACCTCCATGTTTAGAAGAAGCAAAATATACGACCTACTTTGAGCTCAATTACTGATTTAGTATCCATACAATTCTACCACTTCAAACGGTATTGCATTATGCACGAGATCAAGTATTGCTTGCACATGTCTGTCATAAGTAGTCTAGCTACTATATGTATATGGAATGAAGCCAATCTGTAAATTAGGATTTCATACTCTAATTTCATTATGTCGTTCTTTAACTTAGTGGTTAGCCCTGACTGGGACCTTACATGACGTCTTAATGCGATTCAATTCCGACTCAGTTAAGGTTTTAGCTGTCATTTTTAGTATGGATCTGACAACGAGCGAACCTAAACTGCATCGACTTTGAATCGCTAAGGTTTTAGCTGTCATTTTTTGTATGGATCTGACAACGAGCGGACTTGAACTGAATCGACTTTGAATCGCATAAAGACGTCATGGAAAGGCCCCTGGAAATTCGAGGTGCTTTCCAACGATGACAACCTACCTATTACAAGCTGTTGTCCGACATTTCGTCCACGCAGAATTAAATATTGTCACACACAAATAATGTGATTTCTATTAATGAAACAAATTTCAAAATCCTCTTTATAATAATATATGTATTAGTATATATGAGATATGGATTTCTGGAGAACATCGAGCATAAAAACAGTTTCGTTATTTACAAATCAAGCCCTGCTATTTAGCAGAACTACTTAGGAACACCTACTTAATAATAAAAACCCAGAAATAGTGTACAGCATGAACATAATTCACTGTAACTTGTCATATAAATCTCGTCTTACTAGCTCAAGTTACTAGTAGTTTCAACCATCTTCACTTTCATTCACTAAACATAAATTTTCTGTTTCAAACATTGTGATGCTGTATCAATTTTCCAAGTGGTGATTTCCATTCATAAACACTATGCCTCCATTGATTTAGAGAAACCACAAGACGATGAAAGATACAAAGGCAATATTTCTTATTAAATTAGTTTGAATGAATTCTGTGTATGATATTGTGTTATGAATGAACCATTTCCCGACCAGTCCGACCCGTCCAAACGTATTTAACGACCGAATCGCACGCGAATCATTCTCAAAACGAAATCGGTTCATTAATGTGGACCATTCATTCTTTGAAAGGAAAAACCACCGCTGTCTAGTTCGTCCGTTTAGCTATTAATATAATTATTTGTTAGGTTCGAGAATCAATAAAGGAAATTGCTGGAACATTATAATTTTCAACGATTTGGTGTTTTTTGTTAATTAATTCCTTTGTTTTTTTCATCGCACCACTGATTGGGCTGTCTGCGGTGTGTCGAACGTTGCGGTCCAAAGCGTTGGTAGTCAATTATGCACGGCCTTTTTTTACGTTACACAAACGGCAATTTCTTAAAACTAATTATCTTTTAATAAGTAACTATTAATAGTGGCTTGGTTTGTGTGCAAGCACGATTACAAACGGTGAGGACATTTGTTTAAATCGTAGACAATGTGTGTGAACCATACTCATTAGCGGTAGAACACCTACGCTTTGCTATTGACCAGCACTGTGCCATTTATATGGCGATCGTGGTACAGCTACTTTAACCTACAATTGGTGGCGTGGAATATAGTATTCCCTGATCTCATTTATGAAGGATATACTTACATAATTAGTACCTGCTTGGTGTGCCCCAGTAAGCATCTTAATTTGTTGCCATCTAGAATAGTACCTCTGCGAAGAAACACAACACGGCCAGTAATCACACCTTTTCTCTGTCAAATTACACTTCTATAATAGTAAGTAACGGGTTAATAATTATCATACAATAACTAATACTACTATACCAACAAAGACGTAGCGTACAAAGAGTACCGACGTTATAATGTAGCAGACAAGTCTCTCAGAATCAGAAGTCATAAAAGTACATTTCCTATAATTTAACTGAAACATTCGTCACAATACCACAATAACACTCACGCGCAACACAAAGCTGCGCCTTCCGCGTTTTGTTTGCGCCCGCGCCGCGAGGGAATTAGCGCGCTGCGGGGAGATCGTGGATTGGTTGTTTTGTTTCAGCAACCTGGGTAGTCTATGCACGAGTTGAGCATGTTCGAAATTGTATTTGATTCATTTCAATTCTAATCTATGTTGGTTTTTACAAAGTCTTCCTCGAACATGTTTGTATAGTCGCTATCCTATAGTAATACTTGCGGTCTGGTAATTATATTATTTAGCGATATAAAAATTTAAAAAAATAGCAATTATCTGAATGATTTTCCTATTTCCAACACTAGCAAATAAAGTTCAATACAAACCTTTAATGAAGTATAAAAGACAAACTTGTTTAAAGAACTGGAAGGATTTCTCCGGCAACACAGAAAAAGAACCACATTTACGAGTAAGTAGATAGATATTTCTACAGCTACGTAGCGCAATATGGCCAGCTAACATCCGACTGATCCGACGGTTACAACATCCGTGTACAACGAGAATCTAGACTTGCAAAACCCTTTAGTCATTGAGACAAAACTGTGTCGTGGGAACCCAAAGCTGATGTGAGTTACATTATAAAAATTTGCTTTCTCGCCGAAGCGGGCTTCCGTTGGGCGACCCGGCCGTAGATACGATCTGAGATGACTGATAGGTCGCGAAACGACTCGGTGAATCACGGTTCTTGCTCGGTTCTGGGGCCCTGGTACTTTCAAACGCTGGGCTTTAGTTTAGGACGTCGTAAACACGGATGTGGCCACCGCTAATGTATGTTTTATGTTTTGTAAGGCTTTTATGATTTTTGGGAATAACTATATGTTTTAATGAATTTTTTAAGGACTTTCTGTCACTGTCGCCAGTGGAATTAGGTTTATTGGCGGCAATGTACTTACTTTACACGTGTGATCTCGATGTATCGCCTGCATCATGATGTACAATAACTGTTTGTAAATGTAGTAGGTATTCGATCTCAAGATGAACCCAAGAATACAGGTAGATACCTACCTGGTTTATATTTTTATGTACGAGCTCATTTATGAAGTTTTGCCTATTTTAATTTTTGACGCATGAAGACTTATCAGATAATGATGATATACGTTATGAGTATTCCGCATTTCTTAATCTGTTACCATCTTATTTCCATCGTCACAATCGCAACTACACCACGATGTAAATAGCTACAGATTTTGCATTCTGAATGTGTAATTTCGCATATTTGTGATCCAAAAATTGCAATACTAATTAGTAATTTCTAGGACTACACTAATCACTTTTCATAAATAATTTGTAAGTTATGCTAATTTAATGTTCGTTTGTCTTTACTTATATGTCACTTTGATATTGGCCTTTGCCAAATCCATGGAGATCATAATTCAAAAGTATAAATCCTGTAATTGTTTATAGTTAAATTAACAACTAAACGGCAACCAAACGATGCCTGTTTTGGTGTCAAATCTTGATGAACGAATATCGTCGGAGATAGTGCAATATCGCGTAACTAGCACTGGTAAATACACGTCTAATATGACTATTTATCATGTCTTTCTAACATTTTGTACTTGTACCACGAGCTTTTTGGTGAAGGATAACATAGTGAGGACATCGTCCATGTATCTGTAAAACAATCAAATGGTGTGCGTGAAATACGTAATAAGCATTGGCCCCGCATGGAAACTACAGCCCAAGCCTCATTCTGATAGGATGCCTGTGCACACCATTGTGATATTAGTGATGTTTATAAGCTAAAGATGATTGTAAAGAAAAAGGCACGCAAGATGAGGCGCCGGATGAAACTACGCCTTGCCTCGTGCGCGTGCATATCTCAACTAATATGCTTACCGAAGTGTTATTGGCACACAGGGGCGAAGCTTAGTTTTACCAGCCTCACATTGCCGTTTGCCGAACTCTGTCTTTACTTTTTATTTAGCTTTAGGTATAGATGCTGTTGCCTTGGCTCGCCGGATCTGCTGATGAGTAATCGAAGCCCCGCCGTCTGCCGCCGCGTTACGCGCCAACCAGTTATCAACAAACTGCTATACACCTGTTCGGAATTTATCACACGCTTATGAGATCAATGGTTTTTCATTTGTTTATCGGTTGAAAGATATTTCGGTATTACACGTCTGATTTTGCTTCTGATTGTTTGCCATTTTTGATACGGGATCGGTGACCACTGGTGAGAATTGGTGGGTGTTCGAGGTGTTTTAAACGTGTCAAGTTGTTCTTGATTTTAATGTACTATTTCATTAAAATTTATTTACCTTCGCATTTGCAGTTTAGCTTAAATCTCATACCTACCTTAGACAAGTTTTTGTACCTATACTTTGTTATTTTTAATAAAAAGTTTTGCGTGGTCTTCATTTACTTTGCGTGAAAAACACTTACGTAAAAATCTAGACACCTAAATCTATAGACTGACCGCTTAACGGTTATTCTCCAGATTTGTGTTCTAATTCTAATTAACGCGTCGCTTTTTATTCACTTACTTTTCAATTTATTTTATCTCAAATATAGTAGTAACATGTCGATCAATGGAACTTAAATGTTTATAGGGCACTTTATAATTATTAATGGTTAATTATTTAAAAACAAATAAAAATGTATGTAGCACGTGACGTGACTTAGAAAAGCGACGTCTTAATTAAAATATTTTACGTTTGCTTGACGCGTGAATTAGAAAAGGGAATTAGTTTCATTCAGATCATAAGGAGGTCACCTACCTACGTATTGATACAGTAATAATGATGCAATTCTAAGGACCAGTGAGTAACATAAAACTTTCCGAACCAAAAAGGGACACGGCAGTCCATTTCTTCTCACGTCTTCAGGTAACGGAGAATTGGTTCCACAAACCAGTTCCACATTCAAATGTCACACATACTTTATTGAGACAGGTGTTGTGGAAACAAGTAATACCAAATGTCAATCGGCTTATTAATAATGCGTCTAAAATTTATTGATTCTGATCATCCGCAGGTGTTGGCAGGAAACGCCGGGGTGATTTAAATGTTCTGTAAACACTGTTCACAGCTACGACCAGGGATTACAAACATTCAGAATATCTATGCTGGTCTATAAACAAAGAAAAAACATAGAATGTACCAGTTGCTTCTCTTCCCGCGCAAATGGTAAAAACTCATCGAGGAAATGGGCGAAAATCATAAGAATCATGTTATAGGCGATGCGGCTAGCAACCCATCACTATTTTGATTCCACTTTCCACCTCTACGCCGTCAGTGTCTTGCTAAACGTGGCCTGTAGGTACCTTAGGCTCTGTCTACCCCGTAAGGGATAAAGACGTGATTTGTGTATGTAGGTAGGTATGTAGAATAGCTATAAGACTATGTGCGAAGTTCGAAGTAATTGCACGACTACCTAATCCAGTGAGTTCGATTTGTTCCTATTTATTCCATTCAAAATTTCGATGCATATACTTATGAGAAAAGGGCTTGGAACATTTCGCAATCTTTACACTCACCCGTGACCAGTGGTTCTGTCTTGCATGATAGCATAAGGTAAGGAAGCATTATGGTAAGGAAGCAGACCGGCATCAAGACTCAAAATAATAACTTGACATCTGGAATTCTTACGCACACCTACCTTATTACTTTACGATACTATACATACTTACCCCCTTATTCGTAAACGCTCTATAGGCTTCTGCCAACTTAGCAATCGTTTGTCCTTATCTGTGAAAGGTAAATGTCAAAGTGACAGGTAAGGACAAACGATTGCTAAGTTAGCAGAAGCCTACAGAGCGTTTATGAATAAGGGGACAAAACTTAAAGATTTACATTATATTTAAAATTTCTCGTGTGAAAAGAAAGTAGTGTAAGGTGAGATATTTATTGCAGTTTCTGGGAACAGCTGTACAACACATAATTAAAGTACTTAAGAGAAACAAGGAAACCACGCTTTTAATTACTGAATCTTTATTATCATTGATTTACACAATGAAGTGGAATACATAATAAAGTAGTTTGAAAAATATTATTTTATACAACTAAACTATAAAAAATATGGCTACGCGACAGGCGACCTGTCCATTATTGGCACATGGATTATTTCATTATTTACCATCCCTTCTAATATTTCGATAATTATTAATCATTATTATGGTTAATTTATAAAGATTCTAACTTAGCAGAGCCAGATAGTGTCTCGTGTGACACTTCATATATAAAAATATTTATATACTGTGTATAAAGACAATATGTTATTATTTTATAAAACCTTACCGCGTCTATTTCGCAAAAGCATCGAAATAAAGGTAAAGTTAAAATGGAAGCCAATTTATATATGTATGTAATATAATTATAACGTTCAAAAATATTTTATTGAACTCTTATATGTATAGGAAAGTTTATAACTTTCAAGTGCATATCAATGTTTAACTAAACGAGATGAAAAAATTACAAGACTAGAGCTTATAAAATTTCATGATACAAAGAACACCATAAAGCAAAATTATGAAAGAAAATTATTGTTGAAGTTCAAACATTATAAAAGAAAAGTGTTACAAAAAAAAATAAGTTGAAGATCTCAGGTATACAGTTGAATCGAAACATTTAAACTTTTCTACATAATACTATGATTTCCGTAGATCTTTCTTATGTTCTAGCATTAGGATAAACCACCCTAGTCCATACTAATATTCTACGATTTAGGAACAACCCTCAAAATATACATTAAGCAGCAAATGGAACGATACTACAATCTAATAAATAAGAAATCATGGAAAATACTTTATCTGCGATACTCAGCATTATAATTCTGCTCTCATTTGAAATTCATCACTACTTGAACTTATAATTTTCATTATGTACGTTCCACGTATTAGTAGCTTAAAACCATAACAATATTTTAAATATAATATAAATATTATTTTACATTAAAACATAAGCTAGCTAAGCAATTAAGCTGTTTAAATGCTACCGTCACTTACACTAATAAATACTATGTACAGATCACCAGAATGTTCTTAATTTAGATCCTATTTCAGCGCCAATATTTATTATTATTTTTATTACAGAATTTTTGTTTTTGAAATTACTACAATATTGTGATAAATTCAGTCATTGCAAAAATCCCATCCTGGCGGTGTTAATGGTGGAGCACGAATACTGTTACGTATGGAATTATCCCGATTGATACGCATTTAGTGGTCACACTAGTCTTGAAACATCACCATCTTAGACAAGCGGTCTCCTTGTTTGAGTTGTAGTGAAAATCTCTGCAACAAAAATTAAGATACTTATTAGTAAACCTAATCTATGTATTTAGGTAATTTTTAGTACGTAGAAGTACGAAATATGTTTAGGATTAAATAACCAATGTTAGTCTAATAAAAAGTATTTAAGAACAATTTCCATGTAACCTTCTGTGTTCGAAACGAGATAGTTGATATGAAAAGGACAGTTTACAAATTTGGTTAATTTTCAATTAAAAAAATATTAAATGCTTGGGCATTTTTCATTAGCACGACCAATTTTATGCATTTCTAATGTACGGTCCTCTTCACCGGTTTTTTAAATCATAGATCAATGAATATATCGTGACATCATTGGCAATCTGACTTTTTTCAATATGAGAACTAGATACCACAGACCATGTAATACAGTGCATTGCTGTAGTCGTGTCGTGGACTATGTAGTCAGAGTACATATAAAATGATCCTTACTCTATCGTGTAAGAGAGACCGCTGTTGTTGGATCGTGCTTACTCCTCACCTTCACCGCCACAAGCATTGACTACATCTACAACAATTGAGAAAAACATGTTAAAAACAATCACAATTAAAAGTTTATGTTAAATAATTGCAACTCTTCCTTAACACGTCAGTCTAAATAGAAGTGGTTAAACCGCAGTGCAAAAAGGAATGTGTGCAACCGAAACTTCGAGTTAGTCTACCAGTGCTGTCAACCTTAAAATTAACAATAAAAAATTAGGAACAAATGAGTAATACTACAGGTATTTTTCGAGTTAATACTCTACATATTTAAGGCCAGGTTATCTTAAAGGAACCAATTTTCCGTTGAACTGTGTACATAAAAATCTTCATTTAGATAGAGTCAAAATATTAAGCTCTAATATAACAAAAGTTTTTAATCACTTAGTCTTTTAACCTTCACTCAATCAAAAAAAACGTAAACAAATTCATTGATAGTTTTAATACATTTTCTTTAAGTTTATCAAACCCTTTTTTTATAGTAGTACATCGAAAAATAGTTAATGACATTTAAACAAATAATACTTTCATAAATTTCTGAAAAATCTTTGCTCCGGAAGGGAGAATCCTGTGACGCTTTCTGCGTCCAAATAACTTGAGCTTATTAAAACGCACAACCGTCTCTTAAACGAGATTATTTTCTTTACGCCTGTTAAAAAAGTAACAACCTAAATGCATTTACGTCTTTTCTGTTTTCGGCCGCCACAACAATGAGCCATTTTAACGTTTTTAAAAAGGGATTAATGTCGAACGTGCCGACGAGTTATTCATATACCCTTTAACCGTGCCTAAAGACTCAATTCTTACCCGTGAAAATTCTCCGCTAAAATAAGTCGTAAAATATTTGGCAACAAACTTGAGCGTTACGGTGTTTTCGGACCGCGAAATTCCTAATTCGAAAATGTCGTTCGAGCTTTGCTTTTTTATTTTTTTCATCCGAGTGATATGGACATGTCGCCAGTAATTATGTGTAATCGTGATGATGCTATTAAAACTTCACTGTGTCAGTTGCTCAGCTTATCTCGATGATGTTGTCAGAACTTTTTATTCAATATTTAATCCAACTTAACTTCTTGACAAAGAATTTAATAATTAATTCGATTAATGGTCATGCTTTTAACTTGCAAACATTGAACGAATCAACAAAAAATAATTTCGTGCACATCCTTTGACCAAAATTAGTTTCATCGAATTTCTAACGCAGATCTAATTTTCCACAAATTGTTTTCTCAACACGATTCCGCGTCGAAGTGTTAAGATCGGTCGATACGCCACAATGGTGTAAAGGGCGTAAGGTGACAGCATTTATCCACTTCCGCGCGAAACGCTGGGTTACTTCGTGAGCACCCTGTATGTGACTGTGGGAACTGAGCGTTTTGTTTTCTTATACAGTGTGTTTTAATTGGAGCTGGATTATTCTTTTGGTTTTTTTATATAGGTAATATTAGACACTTTGATAATGAAAAAGACGACTTTGAAATATGAATTGTGGGCTCATTTGACTGTAAATTATTAAACAGGTACATTTTTATACCTTTAAAAATAACAGAAAATGATTTAGTAGCAGGTATTTTAAATTAATTTATGAGTCTATAGTCTCGTAGTTATGATATTTAAGATGTCTGAAATAAATTGACCCATCGAGAAATCGGCGAAAATCGAAGGAATGCGAAAACAGGCCTTTAGGTCTTGTTACCTTAGGCTCTATCTACCTGGTCTGTCTTATAAAGATGTGATTTATGAATGTATGTAAAAGAGGATGGAAATTATTTCTTTAATTAATTAGCTCTGAACAGCCTCTGTAGTGTGCATTGTTGAGAATCCTAATTAGCACTTGCCACTTCAAGACTAAAGAGCACAATTGTCCTCCGCGGTTCTTCCAACTTTTTAGATTTATAAACGAAAATACTTTAAACTAAGAATAAATAAATTTATTAAAGTACATGTAAGCGATAAGTAGATTACAGTAAAATAATTACCAAACTTAGTAGGCAATAAAACGATTCAGCTTTTCCCGCCGACTTTGTTTATGAAAAATCGACTATCGTTATCCTGGCATTTTTCCGGAACAAATATCGCATATTTTTTTTCCCCGTGTTCAAAGTAACCAAAATTTATTAAGACAAAACAGACAGAAGGACAGAATTAGCTTCGCATGAATAATATAAGTATGTAGCACAAATAAACGATCTAACTCTTCATGGATCTAGCATTTCGGAACATTCTGTTGTGCAAATGCTCTCAAAAAATCCTTTGGTAAACATATAGAAATCTAAATTATAAATGCGTCCCCATACAATATTTTTTGTTTCGAATCTATTTATTTGTCGGGAGCATTATTGCTTAAGCCCTGTACCTTAATTCAGCCAATTAAATAAATCTATTCCCCGATTGGAACGGATTGACCTATCGCGATGCGATAAGCGCCCGCGCCGATGCCCCAGTGCGCTAACTTTATAGGACATCGCACTCTCGATTTTGAACTGCAATTAAAGCTTATTTTGAAGTAGGTTTAACTTAAATGCCTTTGTGGAATACTATTACTACTTCCCGGCCGAAGCTTTACTTTTACCTGCTATGGGTGGTGTAGGAGTAGGTATTGCACGCGTCACGGAATGACGAGGATCCGGGTTCGATTCTTGCCATAGCTTTACTTTTCTGTTTTTTTTTTATGTATTCTAATTTTCAGTTACATTTAGAAATTTTATTACTACTTACTACTACGAAGCGCCATTCGTTTTTAAACACCCTCTTTTCTAAGTAGTTTTGTATTCGTTCTTTTATCGTCATGCTCTCAAACCCAAAAATAATAGAGACATAACGTAAAACGAGACAGTCTTAACACTTGTCTTATTTATTATAACAATAGGTTGCTTCAATGCTTCCGAGTAATGTCTTATTCTGTGTCAGTCGGTGTTTAGCTTTGTTATTTTAATGATGAATAACTAGACGTTGATCTCACTTGCGGATTAAAAAAATAAAGTAATTAAGTTTACCAAGGTTCTCAGCAAAGTATAGACGTCTATACTTTGTTTGTGCCTTCATCTCAATATGCTTTTATTAAAGATCGGGTCCCGAAAACCAGCCCTTTCACGCTTTCGCCGAACTATCGCGTTTAAGGAAGTGCCTCATATGTAATTATTTCAACAAACAATCAGCCATCGGTAGCGGTGCGGCCCAGGGCGCTCACGGCGGGAGTTTCACACGGCCACGTATCATTACGTGTGGCATCGCGTACGTTTTAGGGTCTCTAACAATGGAAATATCATTTTGTTCAACAAGAAAACGTTCAATCAATTCTGCACTATCTTAAATAGCCCGCTTAGTTATTTATTAATGTTGACTAACACTAGTTTTGTAAGCACTGATACTAACATAATATGGATTTATTATCTGAAATAAAAACATTTTTTTTTAATTTATCCGGAATCGGTTGGGTTTGTTCGAATGAACCCTGTAAAAGTTTAAGTTAGCCAGGATTCTTTAATTGAGGTGTACAAATGTTTTCCAACAATAGTCGATGTCCAAAGAGTATGGCGTCAACGAACTAAGGAAAACGGCAGTGTATGAAAAAACAAGGAAGAAGGACGGCATACTTCTACCTACAGGGGCAAAGCCACGGGCGTAAGGTAGTATCATAACTTAAGGATTGGTATGCTATTTAAACACAATAGTATCCGCAACCGCAGCATGTGCAGTTTTTACTAAACTTTAATCTACTGGTTTATTCATTTTAACCAATACTTGACGCTGCATATTGCCTGTCTTAAGTTTAAAATTCACTTGTCCCAGTAGTCATGATGAGAATTACAAGTATGACCTTAAACATTTGATTTGAAGAAGAATGAAAAATCTAAGAGTGATAGGCGTATGGCGCTTCGAAAATGGACACACGGGGATAATGTAATTATTTGTAAAAAACGGGTTTTTTTTAATTTTAATTTAAAGACACGTTATTTTTCCAAGAGTCTACAACACCTTAAACCCTTTGATTCCACCGGCGAGCGTTCTTCAAAATTCTAGCAATCCATAAAGTACGTTCCACTTTTGCGAAGACACACACGCTGATGATCTATTTATCATGTCTGTGTTTTTTTTCTTGTTTCTTTTCTATAAAATTGTTTATATTCTCTTATGTTTGTGTGTCTTGCAAAAAGGAAAAAATGTATTCTTTCTTTCTTACGTAGCCCTACGAAATTGCGGCAATTTGATCGAGGAACGGTTAGGCGCAGTACACATTGTTCCTTGTACGGTCGGCGCATAAGCTGCAAATTATACCGCGGCAGTCACGTGTGCTCGGCTCTTGCGGGCTACCGTCCGCGTTCGCACAGTTTCGGAAGCATTAGGCCCTATTAAGAACCGTTAACACACGAGCACGTCACGACTCACGACTCGAGCGTGAGCGATCTATCGACGATCTCGGTAGCCCGGATGCGATGCAGTGCGATGGGTCGCACGGAACGCTTTGTTTTCCCTGTTGACCGTACTTTCTAGGTGAGCATGGATGCACAATGAAATTAGGCGAAAACTAACGCGCTACCTTCAGTTGTCGTCTACTTTTAAATAGACGATATTGAGAGGCACTATACCTGCTCATAAAGACAATACATTTTGAAACATTTATCGTTCAAATTGTTGCGTCACTTGAAAAGTTGCACGATTAAATAGTTCTGTAAGGAACCCTTCTCTCGCTAGCGAGATGTGTAACGCTGACATTTACCTTATCTAAACCAGAAATGAACACAAGCCTCTATAATGGCACGTAGGCTTTACATTCACGACTCGACGCTCTGCCGATACGCTGCGGTATTTAGCAGGGAAAGTTTCGTAACGTCATTGTCTCTAAGATGATATTTGCATAGGTGAGGGTCGCGACCCCGTCACTAGAACTCGTCGCTACCAGCGCATTGTATGTTAATTGCGGTTGACAACCGCCGGTTCGCAATCTGAGTGACACAAGAGCGCCGGTGTGAACGCTGCCTTATGATTTGAGAAGTTTAATGAACCCGCAACGACAGGTAGTATTCGTTTTCTTGCTAAACAGTAAACAAAGGTTTTCGTAATTTTGTAACTTTTTAAGACTAAGGTATATAGCAATAGTAGCTTCGGCCCGCGATTTCGTCTGCGTAGAATTATACATAAAAACCTTCCTCTTGAATCACTCTATCTATGAAAAAAAACCGCATCAAAATCCGTTGTGTAGTTTTGAAGATATAAACATACAAAGGGACATAGGGACATAGGGACAGAGAAAGCGACTTTATTTTATACTATGTAGTGATTTGGGTAGCTAATGTACGTAATTGTTAACTAACCAACTGAAAAATGGTCAAAAATAGTCCTCCTTATTTTGTGGCCCGCTACCAAGACACAGAAGACATTTAAGTATTTAGTATTCATGAAAAAACCCGCACTCCGCCGCTTCAACATAAAACGTATAGATATAGGTTAAATTATATAGAAACGGAGAAGACACATATACGCACGGCCTTAGCCTTTTTGCACGTGCAGTGGCAGAGTAGCAAGGTAACTATTTTTGTTCATTGATCTGAACTTTTGCCGGGTAACTCCTGAATCAACAATTAATAAGATTCAAAACTTAACAAAGCGAAGATTTGATTCTGTGACCACCAATTTTTTCACTTCTGTAATTATTGCCTCTTCTTTGTATCGATGTAGGTTAGGCTAGGTTAGGTTAAATATCATAAATCCTAAATTGAGTCCACGGCGCGTCGTATCTCTTATGTAAGCGTATATTTTTAGTTTATCTCATGATAAATGTACCGTTCCGGAGGCTGACGACGGTCTTTATGCCCGCTTTATGCTTTAATGTGATAACTGTCTTTTAGTTGTTTGGGGCCCTTTGCATCATCTAAAAAAGAGCTTAAAGTTATGCTAGTATCATTCTTCTGTATACTGTAACATAACAACTACCTACGTTAAAATCTAACAAGTCATAATTATTTCAAAGTAAGTAGGTACCTATAGCAAATTTCAAATCAATCCGACTTCAAAGTAGGTCAAACTTGACCTGCATAATTTGATTTAAAAATCAAACTTCAATAAAACAAACTGTCGGAAATATAAATCTAATCAGCCCACATCCACCCACTGCTAGGTAAAGGCATCTTCATTTTCACGCCACTTTGCCCGGTCCTATGCCAGTCTCATTCACAGTTTTGCCCAGCCCCCATATTGCCGTCCATTCGAAATAAAAATGTTAATGAAATCTAAATGTTAGCTCTCAATTAAAAACAGCCCGGAAGGGATAACCTCTATTTTTCTTAACCTTAACTTCACTTAACTCTTCATAAGGTCAAATATATCAAAACTTTTTCTTTAAACAGCCTTCGACTTTTTTTTATGTTAGAGAGGCCAGACAAACGAACTAGTGGGTCACCTTATGTTAAATGATCACCACTGTCCATAGATACCAGCAATTTACGCGATGCCAGTGCGTTGTCGGCCCTACTTACGACTTTATCGTTCATCATGGTATTTATACAGAAGCTCTTACTTACTCATTTTAACTTGAAGTCCAAAATAATGATTCGAGGTAGTAACTAGGTCTACTGTCTCAGACAGAAAAGTTACTGATGTAAAATACAATATCTGGAGTAGCACTTGTCTATCGTAGGTATGTCATTGAGACCATGTAACAGTAGTCAGTAAGATTGCTCAGTGAACCGGAACTGATCAGCGAGACCCTAATCCGAGGTGGCACCCAACCGCGACCTTGCTGCACCTGAGTTCAACCACTGGGTACTGTTTACGCCAGTCTAGTATATCACGGTGGGTTATTCCTGGGGCGTTGAAAACGCTAGCATTACCGTGACAATACTGCCCGTGAGCTCTTAGAATGCTACTCGGGATTATCTTGCTGTCTCACTCACACTTATACCCATAAGTGTGAGTGAGAGACAGAATTTTCACAGATACATTTCATAGATTTTTTTTTCATAGAATATACAACTACCTATTAGAATATTAGGTCCAATATTTTAATTTCAAATACTCTTCAGTGAAACATGTTTAAAGAAAATTTGTTCAATGAATTTTATTTCGTATAATAGTTTTTTCAAAAGATAACAAATGGTAAGTTTATTCTTCACATAAGTTTGTGAATTGAGATTATATGAAATTAGTTTTTAAAATTAGAATATGAGAAACAATTTCTCAGGAACTAAATTCTATAAAATATCGTCTACAATATAGTGTACCACCGGGTTTGATACTCGAACCGGCGGCCGATGGTACTCGAAACGGAAACCTGAATGGCAGTTTAAGAGCTGGCGGACTGTACCAATTCTGCTCGAGATTATTTTTTTATTCGGGCGGGACCACGGGCTGAGAAACTAGGATGTTTTAATTTTTCCACACAGGTAAATACAAAACAAGCCTTCTCGTTGTGAATGTTTTTATAGACGAACAGATTTTTCTACCCCCGAGGAAATTTCGAGACGTTCCTCGTTATTCCTTGTTTCCATTAACTATTTCTTTTCCCATGCAAAATTTAACTATGGGTCCATAGAGGTTTAGCGTTGACGAGCCAGAGCCTCTTACAATATTTTAAAATAAAACAGTGCATCTTTTTCATTCATGGGCAAACGTAAACAAAACTAAAGTAATTAATTAGTAACGCATGAATGACTTTTTTCCTATACTGTAAGTGCATCCTACAATTACATACTCTCAAAAGACTACGATTTCGGCACTACGGGTATTTGTTCTTATTTAGAATTATTTAGTCCGGTTTTTCTACAAACGAACCAGAGAGGTTAGTATTAGTCGTCATATTGTGTTTAACTAATAATAGAGTCGAGAGCAGAATAGTTATGACATAAAATGCGCATCCGTCGGCTTTTGTTCAAACGTGTTCCTAATTCAAATTCAGATTTTTTTTAATAGTTTTCAGTGGCAGGAATTAATGAGGCACTCACAAAATAGATTCTACAATACAATATTCCAGATAAATATATCCCAGAGGTTGTGGTTAAAGTTGTACTTAATGTAACTGTTTTTGTAATTGTTGTTTGTGGCATTGCACTAAATAATATTTTATCTTTATCAAATTTGTTGTTGCGGTCGAAAACTGGCTTATTTCGTTAATTTTAAAATAAAAAAGTGACCAATAACCTGGTTCAATGAATTTAAAATCTGAATCAAACTATAAACAACACTGTAGCTAGTAAAATAAATCCTTCACCAAATCCAAACTGATCACATCTAAACCGTTAACTTCTTAAAAACACCACCGTCCGAAACAAAAGAAGTCCTAAGCCACTTACCTATGCTGGCGTAGATTGTCCTGCCTCTTGAAGGACTTTCCGCAAACCTCACAGCTGAAGGTGAGCTCTGGGCTCTTGTGGGTGCGTTCGTGAATCATCAGGTTATAGGACTTGGTGAATCTGCGTTGGCAGTACTTGCAGACGAACTCGCACTTTGGGCGCAGTTTACGCCTGAAGTCTCGTGTGTGGTCTTCGTCGATTTGCATCACTGCGAACATTTTGTCTGGTCTATCTTGCGTGAGCGACGGGCGGGGCTTGAACGCCTGCGACAATGATAAGTTATCAAAGAACACGTACAAAACAATTTACACTCTACAACTAAGCGGGTGCGGTTCAGTTTCAAACGAGGACGGGACTGATAATGCGTTACGACTGTTTGCTCAAGACGTAGGTACATAGGTGGTGATAGTGTAGGTATGTGGATAAAGCTTTATTATTAATTATCTTTGAGTAGATGCATGGAATGAATATGGAAAAACAAATGCGCGTCAAATTAATGTTTGATTTAATATCATAAACATATACGGTTATGTAATATTAATGAATTCTAACACTCAATCAACTCACTTTTACGGTTAATCAATGTAAATTACTCCCAACAAATCATTTCGTCTACCGTTAATTAATCTAAGCATCAAATACGCACCTTCGAGACGGACGATTTAATCGTTTTACAAGCAAACTATGTATTAACACTTTCACTGATTTACGATCACATTCACCTCTGAATTAACCAAAAACGCTTTCTATGATATCCTATTAAACTAATTAAGGTTTGAAACTCACGAAGTTACACGGAGTTAGTTGTCAAGAAGTGTCAAGGAGACGTGTGTTCGGGAGCGGGGGCTATTAGCAACTGCGCTTCTCGAGGGTGCAGAAACTACTGATAACGTTACACGGAAGGCGAGCCCCCTCCACGTGCGCCCGAGTGAATGAAGAAGCCGCACGGTAGGCGCGGGCGCATGGGGAAATACATTGATGAAACGCTCGCCTTTGCTTTAGACGGTTTAGTTAGTGTTTCGGTGCAGGTGAATTTCAATGACGCACGCGAACTGGTCGCTTTCGCAATTTTTATGCTCATTTGTTTTACATTTACCTAAGTATGTATCTATTTCAGTATCAATTGTGATAAATGTTAAATTTGATGAGTCATCGATACTCATTTTCGAAACTTGAAATGGACTAATTTTTCCCTGTTTTATTTCTCTTTATATTTTTATTGCAGTTAGCTCGGCTTGTACTTGCTTCCAAAAACAAATTTGCTAAGTTTCTTTAGTTTAGTTTTGACAGTAAAATTTCGTGCTAAATCCTCTTCGTAAAATAAACATGTCAGGAAGGAACATATTTTTTTTCTTTCCCCATTACCCGTTTCCACGTGGGAAAGCCGCGGTCGCCTTGCGGCTACCGTGCGTTCCACTCACGCGCTCACCGGTACTTCGGTAATTGGTGATTTTTGGCTTCTGTCACGTCATGACCGCGCCCTTAGGCTAGCGCTTTCTAGAGCACTTATTTCGGTGGTTTTAGGGTTGACGGTAAGTAAGGACGGACAAGTAAGTTCAGTAGCATAGAGAGATTTTGAACAGTAGGTACCTACGTAATGTTAAGTAGGCATTTTAAGAATCCCGAGACTTTTGTTACCGTGTGTCCGTTTTTGTTCGAAGTAATAGGTTAAAAGCTACAATATACCTTCAGCTGTCATGAATCCGTTTTTGCATTTATTCGAAATAAGTAGGTATATTTTACATTATTATTGTGTTTTTAGGCCAACGTGTGTGTTGCAATCTTTTGCTGTTTGCATATGTTTTGTGTCTAAAAAAGTTTTCTTTATCCAAACTTTATGATGTAAAACTCTAAACCTCACTTGCTTGTATTGCCTTTGCCTTTATAAATGCGAATGCGTGTTCCCGCACCCAAAGCAATAATGAGCTCATTCATACGCTAATTCTTTTGTATGGCCAATCATAAGTATAAACTCACTAATTAACTGAGAACATAATTCGTTATTGAGTTTAAGCAAAGATTTATTATTACATCTTGAACTTTCGCTTTCCTAATGATCGTTGGGAGTTATGAAACTGACGCCTTTACAATATCTAAACCTAGCTCAAGCTTGTTCCACGGCATTTTTATGAGATAGGGTGGTAAACGAGCAAGTTGGTCAGCCGATGGTAGGTGAACACAACCGTGGAAAACCGCTACATCAGAAGATTGCAGATGCGATGCCAGCCTAGAGGCATATAGAGCCAAAATTAATGCTACTCTATGTCTAAATATGAATCAAACTCTGAAGTTAACAAATCATACATACAGACATACATTCATAAATCACGTCTTTATCCCTTATGGGGCAGACACAGCCTAAGGTAACAAGACTCGTCACGTTTAGCATGAATTGTAGATGAAAAAACCTAAGCTTAGAGTTAATACTACTACTCCAAAACAGTGGGTAAATTCGGCTACTTTCTGATATAAAAGACGAAAATGCGCCAATCTTCCATCAAGCGCGGAACCTCCTTTTATAGCAGTTGGGAATTTAAACGTTCTTTATTTTGATAAACATCTATCACGCTCACGAGTTACGCTTAAAGTCGAATACCGTGAAAAATCTTACTTCAAACTGCTTATACGTACTGTCGTGTATTCACCTAAAACATATATTGTTTAAAGAATTAACCAGAACCCCATCAAAATACAACAGTTTTCATTAAACATACAATCAGAATCATTATTTTAAAAGCTAGCTACTAATCAGTTTTCTAATGATTCAATTTCAAAAACATGTAAATATATCTTCACATTTCGTAATAATGATTGTAGTTTCAACCCCGTATGTGACGAAATCAACGCCAGCACAATGAAACGGATGTAAGTATGAGTCATCTCATCGTGTCTTGACCGGCTTCATCTCAATACCCAATGATGATTCACGAACACGAGACTATGTCTGAACTATTGACATTTCACAGAACATTGCTCATTAGCTTCTACGATTTCATTACGCAGCTAAAAAATTACTGAGGTAAAACCAACCGCACTAGATAGTAATTAATTCTTGCTAAACAAAAACGGTTTGTTACTTTAGTGAGAACTAAACTAACCTTGCTACTCCGCGATCACATACATGCATTAGGCCTTCCACTTGCTACGGCGCTGACATACCTCTTTCGCTTCATCCACATTAATGAATCTCATCACACATGCTCGTCGGTTAGGAAGGGCTCTTTTGCAATTTTTGTGTGTTTTGTTTTTTGACTACACATATATACCTAAATTGTCATGCTACAATCCACCCACTAACACATATCACATAAATTGACATAATTGACCCAGATCCAACAATCACCTACTATGAGGACTGCCGAAATATAACACGTGATTAAATAATTCATTTAGCTACCTAATAAAATGCAGAATTTAAAGCACCAATGATTTGTAAACACACTTTTTTCATGATGCATTTGTAATTTATAATTTCAATCATTTGTATGGAATGCGAACCTTATCTAATTAGTTAATTACTGAGTCGACTGTAATGACAAGTTTAATAAGTATTAATTAACTATAATGAATGAATCATACACTGGTACTTTTTTACGGAATTCCTCAAGCGGCGTAAATATGCGGGCACTAGAGTAGTTCCTGTAGCATCATACATCTTTGGAGCCATTTGGGCTAAATCCATATCCATGGAGGTCGAGTGTTTTTGGTGTCTACAAGTCACTGTCAACCAAATTAAGAAGCGTTTTGACTGACCAGTGGGCTAGCTTTTTTGCAAAGAATAAGGATCATAGAGGGTGGCAATCCCGCCAGCCCTTCGACAATCTTCGACAATCATCGTCATCATCTACAGCCTACATACGTCCCATTGCTGGGCCTCAAACCTCTTTCTCTATACTACTTTACCGCCTGGCAATTTGAGGCAACTTTTCATTCAAGTCTTTCACTAGTATGATATTAAATGATGTCTTAGAGTGCGTCATTAAGTTAATAACCTTTTCGTGAGCAAACGTCCAGATGCTATCCTCGGATCTTAAATTTTATCTAGATTTTACGCAATATAAATGCTGTTTATTGTGATGTTTTAACTTGGAAATTACGTAAATCACAATATTTCATTACAAGCAAGTGTCTTGTAAGAATTTTGCCGTTAACAAATCTGTTTCGAAAGTTTTGACTCACTACTTGATGATTAATAAAACCTCTATTAATTTTATCTTGATTAAGAAGAATGTCGGTGTTAATCATCTTTTTAAGATCCGCTACCGGCGCCTCGTATTCATAGGGTAAAAAAATCTAGCGGTTACTTAATTTTGAATGATATTTTTAACTTAACCCCTGTCATCATTTTTTATAAAATTTCACATGTTATGATAAACGTGCCTAGGGACAATAATGTAATGATATGCGATAGAGCCAATCCAGTTTTAGGCATTATTATTTCACATAGTAGTAGAATTATACACGTCCCCTTTACAAGATAAACTTAATTGTTCAAAACAACATATTAATAACAATGTATCGAATATCGCACATTCGTGTACTCAAGTCATAATTACGTACAAAAACTACCATTTCAAAGATAATTACGCAAAATTCCACAAATCAATACAATTCACAGCCAGACTACAAAACCATTTGTTAGCAACATAGTAAAGTTTTGGATTCAATGATCGTGATAATAAACACGGCATCCATCGCTCCTTCAGTTATTAACATTGTGTGAGACTTTCTTATTAACCGGGCAATGGTGGGCTCGCGGACAAAAGAACTCGCGTGCATAGGTAATTGTGGTTACTTGTTAAAACGTGTAATCTATGGAACGTATTGAGTCTTTACATTTAATGACCAACAACCATTGAACTATTGAACTGGAGATCAAATGCCAGTCATAAACGTTACCGGTTGTTCTCAGGTTTTAAGGGTCGCAATTAAAATTTATCTCGACGTACAATAAAAAGCAAAGTCGATCGTTAATTTAGAGCTAATTTAGCTCTATTCAAAATGTATGAATACCAAAGTGTGCCTTTAAATATGTTTGTGGAAGATTTTGAGTGGTAAATTTCTGTTGCGTTAATTGCGTTTTTTTAGTAGATAGAGTGATTCAAGAGGAAGGTTTTTATGTATAATTCTACGCAGACGAAGTCGCGGGCAGAAGCTAGTCAATAAATAATCCTCTACTATATTTCTGTTGACGGAAAGCTGCCTGGTAACTGTGAAAAACAGTTATGTCGAGTGTTATCTATATTTCTATACTAATATCATAAAGAGGAAAGATTTGTACCTATTTTTGTATGTTTGTATGTTTGTAATGAATAGGCTCAAAAAGTACTAGGCCGATCTGAATGAAATTTGGAACATAGATAGATTATAGTCTGGAATAACACATAGGCTACTTTTTATCCCGGAAAATTGCGTGATTCCCGCGGGATAGCGATAAACGAATTCTACGCAGACGAAGTTGCGGGCAACTGCTAGTAGGTATATATATCTGCAGCAGGTCTTTACGAAAATTCGCTTCGCTCTCTCTCTACTAAATGGACCACGGCCCTTCATTTTATTTACGAATCGTAAATTTTGATTTACGGCTTCGATGCGCAGTGATGTGTTCCGATACTTATTTCTTTGTTTAACTTGGAAATTAAATTAGTGTCTCGACCACCTGGCTGCAGTCCTAAATCGTCCCTTAAGTAGGTACTTCTGCCCGTGGATCGCAAGTTTACAACTTGCAGTAGAACGGACGCCTGATTTATTTATTGGCATTGAAAATACTGTGTACATTTCAATGTTAACAATTACTTATAGTAGTCGTAAATGTTTCAAGTCATTTTGTTAACTAAGAAACGGATTGGCTTTAGAAAGACTGCCTACATTCCAGATATGTAGGCTGATTTTTACCACAATCCGAAACTAAGCAAGATTGGGATAGCGTAGCTTTCTATTATTTAGTGTATTTTTAGATGAGCTAAAGCGTAAGGCGTAAGAAGTAGAAAACTAACTAATACCATAAAAAAAATCCGATTTTAAACAAACGACAAATTATATAAAAATTCACTAAAGACCAAAGTACCTAATTCACACAAAATCAACACAATAATTTTCCTTTATCCCCAAGTATTTATGAAACTTATTAAAAAGACATTTTGTTAAATTGACATCGGACACAATCCCATTTAAAGCAAAAGGAACTTGACGTGAATGGCCGAACTCCGGTATTTATCAAGTTATTGTGCTATTGCCTTTATAGTTGCATCAAATACGGTCTATTAATGCGCATTCAGGCCATTGTGCCGAGAAATAGCCGAGTCAGCGTGAGTCCATTCGGCTTTCGGCTTTCGTCTTTCTAGGAATTTGTCGGCGTTCAAGAATGTATCGATACCTTTGTTAATATTAGCTCCGTTAACGGACGCTTTAATTGTATTTGTCTGTTTAATCGAGATTAATGAATGCGTAATCGAATTTGGTTAGTAGTAGAATAAAAAGTATTCTGTTGTGTTCTCCGAGTTAAAAACTTTCCTTTTTTGGCATGTTTCAGAAACACATTGGTGCAATAATTTGATATACATAAATAATAAGTTTCTCTCCAGCCTGTATACGTCTCACTGCTGGGCACAAATAATAACTTGTTGGTTAATATATCAGTGAGTATAACTGATTATTATAAAATTAGGTAAGTCTTTCACATGTTTATGAATTTGTTACACGTACTCTGCGTCGCAAAAAACCCCAAACATATGTTTCAAAATTCTATATTATCTATGAGAGCAGCATACTTCACAATGTCGTGTATAAAATACAATTATGTTTGAATTTTGTAAAAATGCGCTATGTACAAAATTAGATCAAAATTAGGGCCAAAAATAAGTTTATATCAAAACTGTTGACACCTTTTAACGGACAATGAAGTGTTCAAAGCCGATCGTTTCAACAGCAAGATAATATGTATTTATGTGTATCATTCAAACGAACAATGGCCTTTCTTTCTCCTTCTAACTTCAAAGACTTGATGCCGGTATAAAAGAGAAGCAATATACACGACGTGTTTGTACCTTACGAGTTTGGAATGTGTTGATAGAATGTGAAGTATGAGCTGAATCATTCTGTTACAAATTTGGATTCAGATGAGAAAAAAACTAGCTAAAATAAAACTTACTCAATTAGGCAGTAGTTATCAAAGTTTGGCTTTGCTTATAAAATTTTATATAATTAGCTTTTTAAGTAAAGTAAGGTAAAACATATTGACCTACTGGACGATTCAAAAATGTTTTAAATTATACAAAGCTAACACCATCCTTGGTTAACAAGACTGCTTATAACCGCGGGAATGTGCTAAGTTTCGCTAAGTCTAAGAACGCAGACGCATTTGCGGGCAAAAGCTACTAATTAGGTGCGACAGTTTCTGTTTACTTCCAACAAATTTTTACTATTAAATAGCTACCTATCGCTGAACATAAATGGGGGTGTTTTAACTATTAACGATAGTGAATTGCTGGGCCACCCTGACTAGTGATAAGTATTTTCGTTCTTCATTTGTTTTTATTTGAGAAACCATAGGTACAGATTGTTTTATTAAGATGCAATGTTATAGAAGCAGGCTTCTTTTAAATACTGGGCCGTCTCAAGCGTTACCTATAGGCATTATTTTTCCTATTTACATGTACAGTAAAAGGGTAAAAGCCCATAGACGAATGAGCGAAAATCTTAGGAATCATGTTATATGCAATGCGGCTAGCAACCTATTACTATTTTGATGCAACTTTCCATCTATACGCCCACAATCATGCTAAACGTGGCATTTAGGTCTTGTTACCTCTATCTACCCCGTAAAGGATGGAGAAGTGATATGTGTATGTATATTCATAATAAAATTATACCTAGGTAATTACGGTTACATTTCATTGGCTATTCTATGAATGATACCCGCGTTATTTATGAGACAAATTGTAGAGACACGGTAATAAAGTGCACGCATTGATTTCACTCGTCAATGTTATATACCCTATAGCTTTTGATACGATTTTTTGAGTGAAAGGGCTTCTACTTTATACTTAAACGACTATTCGATTAATTCTTTATGTAGTAGGCGTCAACTACTTAATGAAAATAGATATAGAAAATATCAGTAGGTGAGTATAATCTAAACTCTATCCCAATACATTTTAAGGCCTTTATAAATTGATGCAATTGGGAATATGCTTAAAAAAATATAATTTCTTAACAAAATATGAAAATATCGTAAGAGATGACGAAAAGTGAAATCAAAAGTAATATCGGTCAAAAAATACTGAAAATTTAAGTTTTTAAATCAACGTCAGCGATTAGAAAGAGAGATCCGATTTGACATGTGAAGTCATCTGTCTCAACGCCCGTAGGTATAAACTCCATATTAAAATTACGTTTCTCTAGAAAGAGAACAGACAAATCTTTAATAGCTTATATCTAAAACATTTTTTTGTTTTTTTTGTACATAAGCGTGTAGGTCTGTCAACAAAACACTAAGACGATAGCAGAGGTTTTCCAACACAGCTACTAACACATATGTATGTGTATGTTACTACAGTAATCAAATTGCCTCTTTACCTAGATATCAACGGCTGTACATCATACAATATTTCGCTTTAAACGACCCAAGTAGCAAAATTTACTCTTGTAGCTATTCTAAGATTATATCTTATAAAACTCCTATATACCATTGTAATACCACATTTGGGCGCACTTTATAGGAGGATTTAGTCTTACAGTCTACTTATTATTATCCTATGAAGTGCGCTTTAATCTTACAATGGAATTTCAACCCGTGCTTGTAGGATTAAATGATCCTATATAACTCCTACAAATGCATTATGTAAGGTGCTGTAGGAGTATTTAGTCCTACAGCGATCTGTTGTTATGGTTCTGTAGGAGTATCTAATTTTACAGCGATGAACTTAATGCCCTACTAAGAGTCGTGTACCTTTTTTTTCCGATAGTGTCCTGTGTTATAATGGTATGCTGTTTGTAGTATGAAACAATTAAAATACTATTTGCAGAATATAAGTAATTTACGAAGGTGTGTGCATTTATTAGTTACGTACACGAAATCAACTTGGTAAATTAATTGTATCGATAATGTTCTCGATTTTATACAATATACTTTCATGCCCCCTATTTTAATTGTAATTTTTATAGTAATTTATTATTTAAATAAATGATTTTTCCAAAACATACTTAATCAAAACCATTATAGAAATTCAGCTCTTGGATAGTGCTTTTATAGGATAACAAAATGCAAACAAAATGGCTGTGATGGCTGCGCAACACAGGGATTCTTATAACAGAATGCATAAGACAATTCAAAGTAAAAACATTCTTATAAAGTTCTTACAGCTTGCTGATATAGTGCAAGTAATCTTACAGAAGCAAGGATTAAGTCCAATTAATCCTACAACGATTCATCCTATATGTACTGTTTCTATGATATTTGTAAGACTAGAACACCTATTGGAGCATTAACCATGACACTAATAGGAGTAAACGTCTTACAAAATGCGCTTATAGGATCAAAATCACATACTCTAATAAAAGCATTATAAAATGCACTTACAAGACTATGTGTCTGAAAAGAGTCGTACAAAGTTATCCTATAAAAACGTTCTGTAGTCAATGTAATAGGAGTAAAGTATCTTATAGCGTAAATCGTCTTATAAGATGCAGATATAAAACTATTAGGGGAAAGTAGTACGAGTTGATTCCCTGGGGTAAGATGCTCCTTCGCGATTGTGCTGAAACCACTAACGCTATCTAGTTGATTTCACTGGTAATACATAGCTCCGGACACCTCCCCGCCTCAGTCAAATCGTAATGGCGGCGTGAACGATACATCGATTTTGACGAGAAAAAATAAAAATTGTGTACGGCTGATCTAAGATAGGCATGACTTTGAGCTTATGTTACTTTTATTCAAATAATGTTAAATGTAAATACTGTTGATTTGAGGCTTTCTATTATGCTTAATTTTAATATTTTGGCCACGTGAACATAGCCGCGTGCTTGTAGGTTATGTTAGCAAACATTGAATGAAAAAGTGGGACTTGGGTCAAGATGATTCCTTTCTATATGTACGAGATGATCCCTAGTTTTTTTGCTACTTTTGAACGATTTGTTCGCTTAATTAGGTATTCAGAAAGGAATACGATATTTAGATTGATCTCATTATGATTAATGTAACTGGTACAAATTAATAACTAACTAAGAAGACTGTTTTATTTTCGTTTTTATTTTTTGTGACTTAAAGTCATCTGACTGTTGATTTTGTTAATTTTATTACCTTACTTAATATGAAAATAGTCATAAATATTAATGTATGACTATTTTAAATAAATAATATGTTTCATTATTGCGTTTTTTTTGTTTTTATAACATTTTTCCTCATAAAAATATTTGTTTACTCGGCATGGGGGTAAGATGATCATACGGATCATCTTAACCCGACCTGGGTGATCATCTTACCCACAGGGGTGTACAAGATGATTACTTTGTAAGGTTTTAAAAAAAAAGACATATTTTAATGAAACTCAATTAATTTCTGGTTTTGAATATTAGGAAAGTTGGATAGATATATATACTAGTAGTAATCGCCTTTATTTTTGGTTTACCTTGAAAAATATGTATTTTACAGCGATTCCCGCTTAAGGTGATCATCTCGTACTACTTTCCCCTACTCTTAATCAGGAGCTTTATAATACAACTATAAGAATTTTCCTACAGCAGATTTAAAAAAACTTTTATAAAACTGATATAAGAGGTATTAGTCTTACTATAGGAGTACTTTGCTACTTGGGGATTATCATCTACAGTCATTTTCTAAAATTCAACTATGTCTTTTACCTGGCTTATTGAGCAAAAGAAGAATCCACTTCAGATTTTATCAGGTAAATTCGCAAGGTCCTGCACTTTATGCACCGATACACCAACTTATGACATCAGGACTTGCATTAAAGACCGTTTTGCAGTGCATAGGTCAATAACTTAGTGGCTACGTGATTTAATCGGAATCGTTTCTGAGGAAACTACATAGGCGCAGTACATAATGACGGTAATAATAACAATTTAAATTCAAGTTCGCTGGATCTCGCTAAACCGAAACCAAATTATAATATACAAATGAGTGAGTGAGCAGAAATAACGAAACAGTTTATGTCTCGCGCGTTCCCACAGGAACGGTATGCGATGCGCTCGGGACAGCGGCGTCAGCGGAGTCGTTATTCATTTAAATTTATTAATAATAAATTAATACCAAACGAAATAATGTTTCAACTTTATTGGTTAATTCTATTTTAAACTATCAAGAGTGCACGACTAAGAAGAAGAATTTTAAACTATACTTGGGAGCAAAAAAACGCGGTCACTTTTCATACAGCTTTCTACGGGAAGTGACCCCGTATTTTTGCTCCCGAGTATAGATTTAACTGAAAAGGATGAACTGAAGTAAATGGGATTCTGTGTGTTAAAGAAGTAATTAAGGCAAGTTTACCCAATATCTCATTTGTGTCAACCTAGTTACTCGAAAAAATGTTTTGATGAACACTTTCAAAACTATAAAGCTTAAGATTTGAGCCAAATTATTAACTAATTTGTCTTAGCAGTAGATAGAGAACTAATTACGTTTTAAATTAGCGTTACATACTGGCTTAAATTTTACTATAATTAAGAATTTATAATAATGCGCTGATGCTATTCAACACAAATTTTTTCATGTGGTTTTTCGCGTTTTTATCCGTTAAGTACGGATTACACAGAACCACGTCTAGCGTGATTGCGAGCGTATAGGTGGAACCGGGAATCAAAATAGTGACGGGTTGCTAGCCACATCGTCTCTAACATGATTCCTAAGTACATTGACTACAAAAGACTCATTTAAGATTTTTTTTCTAATATGTCTCCACAGCCCTCTCTGTTCTAGCCTTGTATCTGCCCGGCTGATATATTAGGCCCTCGCTCGAACAGCCCCCGGCGCTGCGCCCGCGCCGATCCCAGCCAGTGGGCTTGATAAAGTTTCCGGATTATTCCATGTTGGGGTGAAATATTTTTGCGCTACTAGAACACATGCCTATGACAATGCATTGAACCACATATGTGGCTTCATTAGCCATGTCTTAACACGAGTTGAACCAAGATACTTTAACGATAACTATAACATGTTATATTTTGACATAATATTTCATAGGTTATCGGCCAATAATCGTTTGTTATGGTTAACGTTTAAGTTAAAGTTACTTGTTATCAACTCATGCTTATAGACTGTTTATAGACATGCGTGCAGGCATGAATTTTATATATAAAAAGTATCTAAAAGTATAGTGCGTATTTGCCTTCACGCTAATCTAAAAGCGAATGATTTAGTTAGAGTATTTTATTATGAATTTAGGTACCTCTTTAAGAACTCTTTAGTATTTTTAAGTCCTGTATTGTTTACAAATTAAGTTTAATTATTTGCTTGCTTAATGACTCGATATTTCATCTTATTATCGCGTGATTTCTCACAAAAGTAAGGTTAAATACTTCACAACACGAAAACTAAGTTGTTAAAGTTGAGACTATTTTCTACACTTTTAATATTTGACACAGTAACTAACTACAACTAAATCATCAACATACCAACATGCCTGTAGATACAAAGGAAATGAAACGAACTAATGGTATAAATGGAACACTATTCAAACCGCTTTCAACCAATTCCTTTCTCCCGAATTTCTCAGAGTATAATTCCTCCTTCCGAGGGCGGGCCGCCGGTAGCCCGGAGGTTATATACCATTTATGTAAGTGAGGGAGCCCGCTACTGGTTTAAATTGCGGCCAATCAAAGAGACCGTATATACATGGATTGCTTTAGGCGAGAATTTGGGATGTGGTTTTTGAACGGCTTATTGGAACGTTGGAAATGCTGGCCATAAAGAAAGAATGAGTTGAATTAAGAATTGTGTTTTTTTTTTCGATACATGGCTGGTTTGAGATTCCAGAGGGAAGTTTAGAATAGGAACGAGAAGTTTAGAATAGGAATGAATCAGCAAATCGCATTAGCTTGTAGAATAGCTTTTCTACGTTGAGTTCTGAGCATCATTGCATGTAAGTCTTGGGCAACAAAGCTTTTTGAACTCGCATTTTTGAAAATACTGCTGGAAAGTGATAAAAAACTATGTTGAATTTCTAATAGGTATACGAGTAAAGGACTAGAAAGTTACAGCTTTTAATCATTGACAGTCAGTCGAAAATTTTGTACAAACCCTAGTTTTGTAGCATAGTAGGTATGATTTTCAAAAATTGCCGCTCAACGCTGTTCATATTATGGTGATTCGAAACGCACGACAGTAGGTAAAGCGTTAAAAATTTTGGTAAGCATGTAGAGATGGTTTTAGAAACGAAAAAAAACGTCATTACTTGACTGTAAAAAACAGACGAAAAACGTTTTTTCCATCAACAGTTTCAAAATTTAACACTAAGTTGTATATTTCCGTGGTCTACCAGCGTGGGCGGTACTTTCTACCGCCCGGAGGGTTCCGCTCGTGGGACGCCAACCAACAACCTACTAAAACTCTATATAAGCCGTTAAACATAATAACGGGTAACGCAGTAGACATGGAACACAGTTATTAAAACAGTAAAGCTTCAATTTTATTCGACACTTAAACGTAAAGCGTTCTGATTTTGATTTTATTACTGACGAATTTATTTACTTTATTTATTTTATAACTCATCGTCAGATAATGAAAATCGATTAAGTGCGAATCGGACTCTCATTTAAAGGGTTTTGTATCAATGATTTTGTATGACGGACTTAGAACCTAAAAGAGACCTATAAAGCACCAAGTCCATCATACAAAAATAAATTTAAAATACGATTAAACTCTACCACATTTTGACATACTATGCACAGATATTAGTGAGTAGGTACCTAAATCAACTCAAAGCTTTCAATATGTAACTACCATGAGATGATCTTAATTACACAAAACCGGATAACTCATGTATAAAAATCGAGTGATGCTCGACATGTTCGGACTAGTTCGTAGTTCTTCCTCTGACTTGACTGTTATACGTGAGTTATCCGTGTGTAACAACTCAAAGCTGCTTACACTGCTCGTTTTTTTTTTAACTCTAGTGAACCCTTTACATTCTTCGAATCTCAGTTACAATGCCTGAAAACTGGAAGATTAAACCGGTTTCCCCTACGACCCTTAGAGCACTTCCACTGCGTTACGCGCCCCGCCCATTCCTCGTGATTGGTGCACGGTAGCTGATCGTTCCACTCGTGCGCAGACGCGTGTAATTTAAAAACTTATAGGTATGTTTGTCTCTCACACTTCAGAAAAAACAATTGTATTATTTCACAAACTCTATTGGTCCCAAAACAAAATATTTATGATCTCTACTATCAATGCTGTGAACAGCCAATATAGATATAGTTAGGTACGGAATCATATGCCTTGTTTTGACAACGACAAAGTTCAACCTATGTCAAGACACCTACTCCGTATAATGCCTAATAGGTAGCAAAAGGGTCTAGTTATGGTAGCCTCCCGTCCACAGCGATCACTTCACGGACGAGTTTCATTTAGCGATTCACAATTGAGCTTGAGATTGTTAGTACAGTAATATTATTAAATGTATAATTCAGTATTTTTTGTAGTATGCTTAATTCAAATTGTATAACATGAAGCTCTAGATTTAAAATATTTATGTTGCTATGCCCTTGCAGGGTGTCACATCTGTACTACTTTATGATTATGATTTCCACCTCTATACTGTAATGTGACTTGCAAAAAACGATTCTATTCTATTCTATTCTACGAGTGACAAACATACAGTTGAAGTTGCCCGATTTCTGCAAACAGCGGAATCCTTCACCAGCGTTGCAACTTCTCAGTAGTCAGTTTCAGGCAGTAGTTTAAATAGCAGAAAAAACTCAAAATGAATTAGTACCTATGCCCAAAATAGGTAGATTTTGGGGTATTTGACGATTCTACACGCTTCTACTGTCATGGTGCTTTTAACTAGTACCTTTACCTAGTTTTGTTACTTTCGACATTGAGATTAACGACTTGGATTTTTGATTTGGCAACACTAGTCAGTGTCCACAACGTTACTTCCTAAATGGACAAAAAACGCCAGGTACTTCACCTGTGGCAGCCCGTGGCGCTATGTTTTCACAAACTGTTGGTTTTGGCCAAGCCTTGAACAAATAGCCGGTGTGAACTGACCTTAGCAAACAGATGAATGAGTGGCCGAGTTGTGAATGAAAATGTGCTAAGTGAAATAGACGCAAAAAATGGCGAGTTTGTTTAAAGGTTTTGGGGATTATTAAAAAAAAACTTCAACAAAATTGAGATAATAATTGCTAGGTACAAAAACAATACCTACTGTTATTTCGATGCTACATTTTTCCCTTTGACCGATTGGGAAAATACAAAAAGCTAATCTTACACGTTGCTAATCCATTGACCTTCCTTAAGGAGATACCTAACCTAAACCTAGAGACGCAGGCCGAATAGTAGACAAAGATAAAATATGTTACCAGAATAATTTTACCCTGAGAGTACCTACTTACTTCTCTCTCATAAATGAAACGAAGGAAAAGCTCAATTATCTTGCACGTGAGTTGCGGAGTAGCAAGGTAAATATTTATTGTTCATTGAATAGCAAAAGCGTTCATTCCCTACAATAATTTCTAACAATGTAACACGTTCATTTCTCCCTTTGTATATACGAATCTTAAAATGGGCTAAAATATTACCTAATTCACCATAACCACAAAGAGCCTCTGTAACTAAAAACTAAAGCACTACTTCATTCTCTTATCGACCGCTTTTGTCGGCAAATCTTTGTGGAACAACAAAGAGTTTCATGACCCGTGCAAACATATAGATAAGTTATCGGCGACTATCAGGTGAACACCCTACTAGGAAGGCATCGGGTGCCTTTGAGTCTAGATGGATGCTTTGTTGCTTATCATACTTTGTTTTAACAACTAACAATATAAATACAATGCTTTTTGTGAAAAATTACGCAAATGATAATAATATCGGGCGTTTTATAAAATCGTTGGTAGTAAACGCAAAAAACATAACCATACTCGTACCGGATATCCAGATGGTTAAAGATCTGAGTACCTATGGTAATAAGCTAGTGTTGTGAGGGTTATTCCCTGGCTGAGGCTGATATTTATGAAAAATACAAATGTTGTTTTCGGGACTTGGATGGTTACCTGATAATTTAAAGTAGTCAATAGGATAATCGGATATGGGTACCTACTAATGGGGACTATCGTTTCTTTGCTCACCAGTTGGCGCCACTGTTGACCGTCCAGAGTTTTATAGCAGCTAAGTTGTGCAGTTCCGTTTTGTTCGAAAAAAAACTGCTTTCAAATTCACACACACACACACACACACACACACACGCACGCACACAAATCACGTCTTCATCCCTTACGGGGTAGACAGAGCCGAAGCTAACAGGTACCTACAGGCCACATTTAGCAAGAATGTGGGCGTATAGGTGGAAAATGGAATCAAAATAGTGATGGGTTGCTAACCTCATCGCCTATAACATGATTCCTATTATAATCGCCCATTCCCTTGATGGGCTTTTACCATCTGCGCGGGTAGAGAAGCAACTGGTACATTCTATGTTTTTTCTTTGCTCCCAGACCAGCATGGAAGCTTTCAAATTCATAGCCAAATAATCCATTGTTGCGATAATTTCACGAAGGAAATTACTTTTCAACAGGTAAATGAAAGAAATTATAATTTAAGTCAGGAAGCCCGCCAAAACCAGTGAAATGTGAATTGGAACTCACGCGACACTAGCGCCTCTAGTGGCAAATTCACACGCTATACCCTCCGATGGATATGCATAGTTTTAAGTTACAAATAGCGATATATATATAAGTCACAAAAACAAGTAAATTGATCGATGACGATACCCAATTACACATTCAATAAAAAACAAGAAAAGCACAAAATAGGTAGGTACTGTAAAAACCAGAGTTTTTACTAAGCCAATGATTAGATTACTTCCATGCTGGTCTGGGAGTAAAGAAAAAACATAGAATGTACCAGTTGCTTCTCTTCCCGCGCAGATGGTAAAAACCCATTGAGGAAATGGGCGAAAATCATAGGAATCATGTTATAGGCGATGCGGCTAGCAACCCATCACTATTTTGATCCCACTTTCCACCTCTACGCCCTCAGTGTCTTGCTAAACGTGGCCTGTAGGTCTTGTTACCTTAGGCTCTGTCTAACCCGTAAGAGATAAAGACGTGATTTGTGTATTAATGATTAGCCTATTGTTGGGCGGTAAACATTCAATCGTTAAGTCTAATCTATTTATTAATTAATCTAGTCTAATTTATTATTAAGGCTTGGACTCTTTTAATTAGGTTAATTACTTTTAAAAAGATAAAAATTTCAACGGTAGCCATTTATTACATTCAGAAATAGTGAACAGATCTCTTTACAGCGAATTGAGATCTTTTGAACACACATTGGTCTACAAAGTTCGAGGCAAGAGCTGTGACCAATATTTGTCAACCCTAAAAGGCAATGGCGCTCAAACTTCAGCGCTCTATTTGTTGATATTTAACACATCCCAGAAAGGAATTCGTTTATCTATCACGTCAAGATTACCAAGAGATAAGCTTAGCCGAAACTCGACCAAGCTTTGTCTTTTATCTAGCACAAACAAATGTTTCCTGCGTTGCGCTCGCGCTCTCTAGATGACAAATTAGGCGCGTTTAAAAGGACGTTTGTTATGTACAAATAAGGTATAGCTTATTGACTTTTGAAGTTTGAATGGTTACCTGTCGGCTTGGTAAATAAGTGTGTCAAAGATTTAGGAATATATTGACTGTGTTAAGAGACAGGTTTTTCTACTAATGTGTACAGTACTAAAACTTCTATTGCTATGCTTGCAACTTTCGCGGTACAACAAAAGCGTATACAGCTATAAATTATCATTGCCAGGGACATTATACCCTGGCTCGTAAACTTGGGATGTGTTAATACGTGCCGCTCGCCTGCGCCTGCGACGGACTCTGTGACAGCGTCGCTACGAGCCGGCACGCTCAAAAGAAAGCGCACGGCACCCCGTTGTGATCCGAAATGGTGATTCGAATTTTAAAATTTGAACGGAAAAAACGGCCAAAGGGTTAAGATTTGCACGTTTGCGTTGGGAAAATCTGTTTTTTTTCTTTGGTACTACTTTATGTTGCGTGAGAATGAAGGAAGTAAACAGCGATAGGTATCATTCAAAATTTGTACATTAAATAGGTGCTTATAGTAAATATATATGACTTACATAGTTTGACTTTCTTTGTTCCCACTTTGCCCCAGTATGTACGTTCCTATTGCAAATTCTGACACATTCTTAATATCGAATAATAACAGCAAATAAACCGATCTAATCACGCCTACGCTACATTTCAAACATACCTACCTCTATATTTAATACAAGCTTCGTGCAGTCGATACCTAAAGCCTTATTAAAAATGTGCCACCTACTAAAATTCAAGATTACGCAACAAACATAATTTATAAAAGGTATTATACGCTGTATAATTAGGTATAAAAGGAATTATACGAGGTATAATTTGTTGGAATCGCAATCAGACCTCAATTGGAAGACGCGCGGGCGGAATGTGGCGGCGCGTGCTACTGTGACACGCGTATAGGCCGAGAGCGTGGTGTTATACAAGTTTGTATACATATTACGTCTGGATGAAAACTTTTAAGGGTTAGTTTATTGCTCAGAGGCTAATTTGAATCGGACATACAAGGTTATATTAAGTTTTCTTTGAGCCAATAGTAAATAAACGTTCCAATGTATTTTATTTTTGTACGTTTTGATGAATTACTCTAACATCAATCAACATTTTAAGATTTTTAAGGGATAAAAAAATCTACTTTGGATGCTAGCTTAAACCTGTTGGAAGCAATTGTCCCACAAAATAGAAAATAACTGCGTTATGAGAAAATATTACAATAAAAACATTTGTCGACATAGTTCTCACACCCATTTTATTTTTTATTTAAATATCTAATACCTACGCTTTTTCACAAAATAAGCAGTCAGCAATGTAACAATACTTAATAATTGATAGCAACATTTATCCTTCATTTTATGAGCGACGTCTCTTAGCCTACTAAACCCACTCTGTAGTAATTAGGGATGTAAATTCGGTCAAGCCTCGGGCTTTACGATGTTTGCGCAAGACGGAATTAGCTCGCTCGACGCTGATGGAATCATTTTATTATATCTTGTATACAATATGTATCTACATGTATTATTTTACTTATTTTGATTGTTGATTGAAAAAAGGGGGTCTTGTAAATTATGAATTTATGATAGAGAAATGGAAACAAATTTAGCTAGATTTGTTTTCTTATTTTTAGCGGAACAATTTGAAGTTACATGTTATGATATGGTATTGACAACTTGAAATGGGTTTATGGGGTAAATGATGATGGTAAGGTAAGTTAATCGGGTAGAAATCGTTTGAAGTCGACACTTTGTTACATGTTTTTAGTTCATGTACAATTTTATGAACTAGTTTTCTCAATTATAGTGTATACTAGCAAAATTACAACAATAAGAACTTTAAAAACAATATTCGGCAATATACCTTTTAAAAAAATACACTTAGGTATAGCTAGTATAGACCTACTATTGATTATTATGTTGGTATTCATTGTTCATCTTTGATTTATAATTAACTTTTTATTCTTAAATCGAATAAACAAAATTAACTTTACACGCATCATTTATTCTGACTAGTAGATATACAAAGGATTGCATTATAGTCAGCATGTATAACATGTAGAATACATCCTGTAGAAGGATAAAGGTTAAATTTAAACAGCGGCTTTATTTCAACCGTAAGTTATTTATGAACTTTAATTATAAAGTCAAGCGTATAAAGAGTTAATTTATTTTAGTTGTGAAGATTTTTCCGCGTCCTTTTTGTTTTAATACGAATCGTGATGTTAATGTAGTTGTATTTATGCAAAATAGATGCAGTGTCAGTGATGAGTGTAGGCACATAATTGTATACTTTTTGTTTAATGGAATTTCATAAACATGTGAGATGTACGCAACGACTACACAGTACGAAGGTTATCAGTAACAAATAGGGTAGGTAAATAAATATTATTGGTTCCACTTTAGCGACATTTAAACACTTCATTTTCAATGGATATGTTAAATAATAGTTATATTAGCTAGTTTTTTCACGCGTCCAAAATAATGTTTAATGACTAACGATGCGCTCACGCATTCCATCTCTCAAAGACCCCTCGAGTTTCCGAAATATTCCCAAGCTCCCCATAACGCCACGTTCCCCAACAAACCATTCCTCTTTTATTGTTAAATAAACCATAAATCGTTATAAAATGGTCACTTTGGGCAGTGAATGGCGTAAAAAAAAGTATTAAAGGACATTTCTGGTCTTTTTTGTGGAACTAGCGCCGAGAGGCGCTAAGGGCCGTTTGCATAATAATGTGGCTTCGATATTCAAATAATGTGTGTTTTCACATTAAAGGAGCAGGTCATTTGTTATTTATGTTTTACAAATCCAATGCATAAATATTGTTGATTAAGGCGACTTATAGGAAACGCTAGAAAAAGATCGTAAATTTGGTTTTGATTCGGTTTAGAAAAAAAAGCGTCTGGTGTATTTTTAGTGTAAAATATAAATACGTTAAAATAAGTTAGTGTCACAGGATATTGATGAGTTTTGTGAACATAATAACAATCACGTAAAATTATTTAACACGTCAAATATACTCAAACACAAACTTGTAACTGGTAAACATATTAAAAATCCCAATCGCACTGCTTATTCGTCGACGTTTTAGGATCGTGAAATCGTAACGCGGCAACAACGATTAGGAAATGCGATTAGACGATAAAAATAATATAATGTGCAAGTACTCACTGCGTGCGGCGCTGACAACTACGGTTACTGCTGATTAATGTTTATTCTACGTATAAATAAGTCGAGAGCGCGGCGCAGACTGATCGAGGGCAGTAAAAAACTGTAATTTATTAGTGGCGACTTCTCGTGTTGGCTCGGACTTAACGAGTGTGTGGCGAGAAAAAACTGACTTGGTACGTAGCTCGAGCAGCAGTGGCCTGGGGAAGAATAACCCAGGAGTCGTTGGGAGCTGCCACCGCTTCCGAACGCGCCCCGCTCCCCTCCCGATACAGATCACGCATTCTACGAATACCTTCGACGACGCAGCCGAGGACCGCCGCCCATCCCTTTCACTCCAAGGCTGTTCACTGCGGCTCCTCCGGGGCGGGGAGGGGGCCTCGTTTCACAGACGATGCTTCCTAAGTTCACCAAGTAAAGGTCACGCGAGCTAAGCGCGCCGCGGCCGCTTCGATCCTGCGCGAGCGCGGCCTGCGCAACACCGGCAGCGCCCACAGAACCGACCGTTTAGCTAACCGCGCACGCACAAACCTATACCCGTCCCGCTCTAACTCCCACGCAACCCCGTAAGCGCTCTTCTGGCGTCGAAAAATGTATCTAGTTTTCTGTCGATGCGGAGTGCAGTAGCGGCATTTTTTTTTCGTCTCAATAAATTTGTGGTTGTTCGTCTCGCTTAGTCGCGCGCCCGGGGCGGGGGCGAACGGGACAGCAGATCGCTACCGGGTTACGCCTTCGCACTCGTTGTTATATAGGTGCGTGTTAGCATTGCATGTATAAATAATAATGTCGTAAATACTTGTCGGTGCGGTTATGTGCGCCGCTACCGTGCTACGCGCCGCCTTCTCTTTTTATTTACATGCATTTACGCAGTGTATACGCACAGTCATACGTTCAATCGCACTTTTGCTGTTTTATGAGAGAAACAGAACTTATTTTTCTCTCAAAAAATGCGAGATTATAATAGAAAGTTCTAATTGGTTTATTGCTGTGAATGCAATGTAGGTATCTATTCCAATTAAAAAAAAATATTGATTCGTTGCAAAATTGGTATTTTTTTCTAATTAGTGAAATACTGGCCACCTACTTTCTCGCAAGAACGGGCTAGTGGATTGTTTAACGGCATTATTATTTTACTCCAATTAAAAAAAACCTGTTCTGTATAAAAGTCTGCCAATACACTATTTAATTAGAGAATTTTATATTTTAAATTTGGCAAAAAAAGTTTATTTCAAAGGAAAAGACATCGACGCGTTCGCGTTTATGCCAACACTATTTCTTTAGTCATTTAAAAATCCAAGATAACTGTTTGCTATTAGGTAAGATACTATTATTTTTTTTGATTAAAATACTTTTTCTGTGCTTACCCAACTAAATTGAGATGAATGATCTAAGAGCATAATTTAAAATAATCAAAAACATTTCCAAAATAGTTTGTAATAAGACGATTGATAACTGAATTTTTTTCTTGTCCTACATAGGATTCGCATTTCAAATTCCTAAACTCATCTTCGATCAGAAACATCAAACTAAGCACATTACAAAATTCAGCACTCAGAGGAGCGTATTTCCGTTCTCATAATCACTCTAGTTAAAACTCTACTCTCAAAACAATTAGATTTAATTTTGAACAGTCAAAGTACCAGCTTCACGTTCGACAGGATTCAAAATTGGAAAATTAGCAACGCACATCACCAGCCAGTGTGGTCGCCATTCACCCCATTGACAAAAGAATAACGCCATAGACTTCTTTTTTGTCCGCATTGTAAGCAAACATTCGGTTTTCGAAACTTTTGTCTATGACACTTCGCAGTCAATAAATGGGACCATAGCTCCCCGTAGTTCGGAATAAAGCGTTCCAATTTCAAAAACAATTGACAGTTAATGTGTTTTGATGTTTTCAGTCATTGTCGCGTTGTTGGTATTGTCTATGAGATTGGTTGTATGGCCGTGACGGAGCTTTGTGACATTTTGTATTGTATGGGACGTATTTAACGGTCGCGTGTCGGCCCGTTAGCTTAAACCTGGTTTGAAAGCTCTTTAATGTTCGGTACGTTGCATTAAATAAATAAAAGGTTTGCGAACTATTCTGTCACGGATATTTGGAAACAAAGTGGAGATGAACACGGTATTTATAAGGTTCTATATCGGCTCTACCTTGAGGCTCTACCAAAAGTATTGAGATTTTTGGGTGCAATATTTTCAAATACAAGTTTGGTTATTTTATTCATCTAACTATTTCAATATTTTTTAACTATTCAGCTAAATCATTAATATTTAATAGAGAGAGGATGGACAAATATACAAAAAGCAGAAGGGCTATGAATTTGTTTTAACATAGTTATTTGTTTTATGCATTTAGCTACTAACTGGTGGCTCTTCATATTATATTAAAAACTGAGTTAAAAACCTCAGGTGATGATGAGAGGCACTTAGACCTTAGTTAACTAGTATGTACTATAAATATAACTAGTATATACTAGCATCACTTTTAACAGTAAACATAGTGCTAACACGTGTGAACCGATTTTACAATCCCAATAATTCGCATTCCATTAAAACCGCTCTTAGAAATTGCAGCGAGGGATCGTTAACAATCGATTCCCTTACGATTAATCGGCAATCGTTCGCATGCATCGACTCGTTGTCGACGCTACCGGCACCATAAAAGCGTACCATATCTCAAATCCGATCTGTACCTTATAAAGTGACCGGACTAGAACTAAAAATGCTGTTTTGGTTTGTCATTAGCCCCACAATGCGACGATCGCTTCGTGCTTTGTCTTTCAATCTTTTTGGACGGTGACGCAATTCATACCAAAACGGAACAATAAAATACCTAACACAATCGAACCAAACGAAACTCTAAAGCGGTTCTTATAAGATTGGGTTCTTAATGGAGTCGGCGCAGTTGATCTCAGAAAGAATTGTCCGTTGACAACAGAGACATCGATGCCGTTCTTTTTTTGAATATCGATTGTAAAGAGCATTCTCATGATGTTGTGAGAACTTTCAAGAAGGCAGTACAGTCGTGGCTTAAATATTTCATCCTATTATCTCATGTTTAGCTCGGATTGTCGGTAAACTGTACACGAGTGACAAGAATTAGTCGCTTAGTTGACGACGCAATAGTAAGCAACGAAAGCTACCTTGTAATTTTAAGAATTATGTTAAAACGGTGTTCTGAGCCTCTAGCGTGAGATTTTAACACTAAAAATTCTTGAACGTTATGCAATCGTCTCAATTACCATGAAAAAATATTGGCAACGTTACTTGCTAATTGAAACTGCAGGAAACTAATTTCGTAGTATGACATTTTAACGCAATTTGTGACCGAAATCTTACACTAAGCATACTGTAATAATGGCGGAAGCCGAAATGATGGCAAGCCTCCCGCAAGGTGAACGAATAGTCTTATTAAGATCGCAGGAAGCCGTTGGCTGTAGGTAATTTAGATACATACAACCAAAATCGATCGTCGAAAAAATGCTTAGGGCAAGCTATGTGCAGTGGACATCACCCAGCTGAAATAACGATGATAGAGACGGAACTACAAAGAAGAATTCTGGAATGGTAATAAGGAGTAAAACCACTTCGATATTTTATTCATCTATTTGTGTAGGTCAAGAATTAACATTCAGTTCAGTAAATATTAATAATAAAATTATAGGACAAACAACCTTGTGATTGTTGAATTGATTGAAATGCGTGATTGCGATACCTAATAAATGTTAATAACAAATCTGCCACCGGATTCCTTGAATTCCCAGCTATCTCAGGTAGTCAAATGTTGACTTTAAATCATAACTCCGCGTTTTTATTAGCTTGGTGAAATATTTTAAATTCATTAATACGTTTAATAGATATTAAAATGTGACAGTGCTAATAAATTGCCACCATATTAAAAAGCTACGGAATTTTACGAACGTTGATTTGGTTTAATAATGTTTTGGTACAACTGTTTAGAGACGAACGATCTCTTATGTCGTCGTCACTTTTCTTAATAAAGTACTAAAAGAAAGTGTGGTTCAAAACAAACGACTATTCCTATCCTCGATTTCGATTCCGCTTCTCAGTAATTATAACAGGCATTCATCTTAGGCCTCTTCATTGGTAACGCATCTGTAATACTCCCACGTCTAGCCCGAGAGAGCACGACAGTCGCATCGTGCGCGAGATAGATTGCCCGTCTTTTTCTTACTGTTCGTTCTAGAAAAAGACGGGTAGATATAGATACAGGGTGTCTCGTTGAAATCGGTCAGTATGGGAAAGTCTGAAACTGTAAGACATACGAAGATCTGTTCTTAGGAACCATGTCATCGATTTTAATAACAAGAAAAACTGCATTCATACATTAAAAAAAACCTGTACTCAGCTCGGGAATCGAACCTGGTTGTTTTGAAGAAATAAACTTACACTATTTCTATAGGTATCGGTTGTGTAAGTCTTAAGCAGTAATTGGCTCTATGAAACATGATGTCTAAAATGAATAAAATGTATGAATGCAGTTTTTCTTGTCATTAAAATCGATGACAATGGTTCTATTAGTAGATTATTCGCTTTGACACGCTTCGTATGAGTAATTATCTAGTTCCATGTTCTAGTAGTTTACCGTCAGACCTTGGTCGTGCATTTCATTGTATAGTGAAATGAATCGCTCTGACTGCTCCGCTAGAAATTTCCTAGATCTCACAATTAAGATGTCCCGGGCATTGGTATGATCACGATCTGGAATCTCGCCGTCGAAATACATACAATGAAACTTAAGTTTAATTAATTGAGCGTGGCCTTTAGGTCTTGTTACCTTAGGCTCTGTCTACCCCATTAGGGATAAAGACGTGATTTGTGTATGTATGTATGTTGCATTAAAAATTGTTGACACATCATGAACGTCCATCGCAATCTTTGATAGTTGTTTGTACCTGAAACCGACTAAACAGCAACTGTCTACATTTGACATTCATTCGAAGAACTCTCTTCGAATTTTATTTCAAATGCAGCACACATGATGCAAAGCAGCCAGTGTGCTACCGAAATGTTAAAGAAATAATTGAACTTCAAGTGAACTTCAACTGTTTCTCTCGTCATCAGAAAATAGTCTGCCCATCAAAATATATTTATATCGCAGCTCCTGATCGGTCAGAAAAAGGAAATTGCCTCTATAGAGTGGTTTTTCTGCACATAGTTGGTATGTGCTATGCACGTACACTTAGTTCAGACAGGCAATGTGATCCTACAAGTGTATCTAATCTACTGCCTTTCCTAAAAACCCTAAAAACGGAACCCTAAAAATATATCTGTCAATAATAAAATAGGATCCAAAATTATCAATTTAGAGCCATGCCCCAATCATATTGAGGTGATCGGAAAAAGACTATGACCATACGGTCGCGGCATAATTGTTTTACAAATAATAAATAATTCAATTTTGCGGTCGGTCGATAAAATTACAACCTTTGTCCATTCCGAATGCAGGGGACAATAAAAATGCAAATAGCGACCAACGAAGCTATAATTTACGGCGATGAGACGTTTAAAGAAACGGCCACACCGAAGTATGCTGGTAGCTCTAGCTTTACTGTTCCTATTACTGTCTTTAAAATACATGAGAGGAAGTTTTTGTCTTTTTCATATAGGTAGAATAAAACAAAGCTGCTTCTCACCGCCTGTACGTGAATATGTATGAATGTACGCTTAGAACTTTAAAACTATGCAACGGATTTCAATGCGGTTTTCATGAATACAGTGCTTCAACATCGTCAGTGGTCGGTAGTAACATAACGAGGGATGCGAAGAAGCTTGTGATGGAGTAAATTAAGTTATCTATAAGCTACCCGCAGTTCATTTTGTGGCTAATGACCGCCAGGCTACATATTTTTGCTTGACTTTCCTCTTCAGTGCGTAGGTAGTGGAGTGCCTTATATTTTTTAAGTTGTCAGGTGTTCGCTATAAGTGTAAAAGCACCTTTTTGCATTTAGACGACCGACGCTGTCCGATAATGTCCGTTTAATCTTTCGAATCGTTACTCTCTAGACAAAGTGGTTGTTGCCGTCAGTTGAAGACCTGAACAATCAATTTCTTGAGAGAACAGTGTGGTGATGTCCGCTTGCTTTCTTTGCTGCAGTGCTGGAGTTCGCAGTTCGTAGTTAGCAATAGAGAATGCTACTGGCCACTCTCATGTGCTACATATTTTTTGGCGTAGTAGTCTAGCAGAGTATTTTTCAAACTATTGAAATTACACTTCTTACGATACCAGTTCTATGCTCAATGTCGAGCGTTATCGCTCTTTGGCTTCTGTCTACGAGCTCTGATCTCATCATGTCTGGATTCATAGACATCAGAGACAAGTTTTTTTTAAACGTGCGTCAACAATAGACTTAAAACACACATCTGATTTCACCTTATCTCAAGCCAGGTGTTTGCACAAAAAAATCAATTTACATGTTCTATAATGAATGTATTATGCAGATCGAATCGATATTATTCGTTGATCGATAAATCTCCAGAGGCGAGACAAATAAGTCATAACATTGGAATCGGGTAAGGACGATGCTTTTTGTCGATGGTTTTGGCATTTGAAATAAGAATAAAGTTGGGTGCAAAACCTCAGGGTTTTCTTTAGTCAGTTCCTATTTTTATTTTATTTTTCCTATATCAGTTTTACTGGTATCAACTATATTACTGGGTCAAGATTTGGGTAGGTATAATAATTTCTAATAGTCTGATCACTTAATTGTTACGGCACTAACTCACTACAGTCAGCTGAGTACCGACGTGCAATGAAAGTCGGACGGATTGGAACCTACGAGTTAGAGGTGTGGTGTTAGTGGTATTGGGGATGTTGGGGTGGGAGGGAGGGGGGGTGCTGCTGCTCGCTACGTTTGCATGGCGTGGAGGTAGCAAAATCTACATCTAAAATTAGGTACTTAATTAGGGACAAGTTTTCAGGTGCGAGAAAAGAGCGCGCATAAGCGAAAATTTTCAAGGTATCTACCTATTAAAATAACCTGCAGATTTATTTTTAAATCTCCATTCTACGCTCAATGCAGTTGTTTCAAAGATTTATGTAGCTTTATTTAACTTTTGTGGTGAGCAAGTACGAGAACCTCTTTTTTGCAAGTTTACTTTACATGCGTTTGTAAGACAAAAGTGTGTCCCGTCGATACCAAAGCAAATAACTTTCCAAAATGATTTAATTTGTTTGTCCTTCACACATGCTAATACGTTGCACACAATAGTGACTCAGACCATTAAGACGTAAAGCGATACTTTGTAGCCCACTTAAACGGCACATCTTAACTCACATCTGTAATCTGAGATGTGATGCCAAACGACCAAGTATCCATATTGGAAAACCTTAATACCAGAATTATAAGTCTGCCCTACTCCATTGGAATAAAGACGGCATTTCGCAAAAACATGCGAGTTGTCATAATTGAAAACGAGAAATAAAAATCTTAAAAATTTTTCGTTGTCTGTCGACGGAACGTGCCACTTATTGGATTCAACTTCAAGCCTCTTTAACTAAAAAGGGTAGATTTACTTTTATATTCTTAAGACGCTATTTGCCGCACGGAAAAATAATCGTACAAATTAAGTTAGAGGTCTTTATTGTGTAGGTACCTAATAGACTCAGAATCACGATCGTATTTTTCATTCCCTTCTGACAAACGGTAAAGTATGAGCAAAGAAAGAGATGTTGAATGAGATTGGAAGTGCCCGTGCATGAGTGAATATGGCCCTTGGTTAAATAGACTGCTGATTCCGGAAGCTGATTTCTGAAATCACCCTCGCACTTTAAGAAAATACGTGCTCATTACAAATGGAATAAATGCCAACGAATTTTGAAAGATGAAAGGTAAATTCTTATGTGAGATTGCCAGAGCCTACAGTGACCCAATTCTCGAAGCTACAAGTCCATCCAAACCAGCAACTTTGGCTCCACCAAGTATTCAGCGGTTGGGAGTTTTAGACTTAAAAATTGTAACTTGTAGCTTCGAAAAACGGATCAGTGATCAGAGCTACAAACTTCAAAACGAAAATTTACTTTCATCTTTAGAAGTTTTCCGAAACGGCGGATGTCAGATAACAAGAACTTAGCTCACAGGAAGTCTTTATTTGACAACAATGTATACTCTGTTCGCGCACAGAGTCAAACAAGACGTCTCCGAAATCAGAAATCAATTCCATTCTGAGAACACTGCGGAAAAACGATAGCTTTACCTTTATTGCCTTTAAAGAGCAACCACGTTCTAAAATGGCTTCGCACACTCTTTCTTTTTCGATATTGGACTTTAATTTAACATGTATAAGGTGTTGGTGATGTTTTTTAATTGTTAGCGGGTGTTTTGCAGTTGTTGTGGCTCATCGTTGGCGGTGACACTCCGCAAATAATGTTGCGGTGTGGGACCACCGTCGGATGGCGGGTGCTTTGACGGCCGCGGGCGGTCATGACGGCAGAATGACGTTTTCTGACAATCAATGATGTACGATTGTGTATTGGGTGATGAAAGAAACGACGTGCGCTTTAATCTTAGCGGTGAATTAAACAATTACTTTGAAGAAACTAGGTGTACCTACCTACTACTAAACTGAACCGAAAAAGCTCAAATTGGACGCCAGAGGTAAATTGGCAGTAGTTTGTTTTAGGAAAATAATAAATGTTTGTTTGGTGAAAAGGTAGGTACAGGTAAAATTTTCATTTAGTTACACTTGATTGAGAAATTCAAAAAACTGCTACTTTTTAAACTGTGATATTTTTTACGTTACTCGTACTCCATAATCATGAGCTCTTCTGATCAAAATGGGATCAAAAGTTACACTTAACATAAAACTATGGAAATTTCGGGTCACTTTTTCGCTCCTACAGGGATGGAAAAGCAGGTGACTCTGAGTGCCATTAATAATGGCATCGAATTGATAGAAAACATAAAAATGGAATTATTACCTTATTTCCTCGTGAATTGTGATTTGAATTAAATTTGTGCCCGAAAATTTGATAAAAAACAATCGTTCATAACATAATTTCACTGTGATTTTTTAAGCTTTTGTGGTGAAACGGCTGGATAATGGTTATCATAAATTTAAAACTTTGTTTCAGCAAAATCAGAAAACACTCGTTATTAATACCTTCCTATCTGAATGTCTTCATGCAAAATTATGAAGGTGTATCCAAGAACGTTATGCTCCTTTATAGCCGCATGCATAGTTATACGACTGTGATATGGTCACAGGCTGTAATACAGAGCTGTAGCGGCATCCATTGACGTCGCCGTACGTCGCCGACGTTACATGACGTGCACACGTTTATTTATACAGACTTTATAAATACTGTTTAAGTTTATGTTACACTACAGCAATAAATATACAGGGTGACCTAGGACATTGAAATAACATAAAATTATTAAGTAAAATCTTCCACGCGTAGTTCTAATGAATTGGTTTTCAAAATGAAAAGCTATCACTTAGTCAACCATGTATGATTTTCGTGGTCATCGGGAAGCGATAACCTCCTTGATTTTATTTTTGTCTTAATATCTCAATTGCCAAAAAAATTGAGTGATATCTCTAAAACCGTACACTTTTGAACCAAAAAAGTTCGTTAGAAATAGTCTAAATAAACGACCTCTACTATCACACTGATAACAAACAAATTAAAAATAATCAGATATAAAGAAGGTGTTCTTGAGTGGAGACCGCGACTCAGCAAACGTAGTGTAGGACGCGGTGGGATGACGATCTGCGAAAGACTGCAGGCAGATGCTGGATGCGTGAACTGAAGACAGCGCGCTATGGCGCTCATTAGGGGAGGCCTATGTCCAGCAGTGGACTAATATAGGCTGATGATGATGAGATATAAAGATAATCCATGCCGAAATTCTTGGCAGCTAAAAAGGTCACTAAAGGTCAGCTTAATAAACTAAAAAATCTATATTGCCTACAACTTGCGGGTGGTAGGGCCTTGTGCAAGGTCCGTCCGGATCGCTACCACCATCTTACTCGCTAATCCTGCCGCTAAGTAGCAGTGCTTGCACTGCTGTGTTCCGGTGTGCAGAGTAAGACAGCCGGGGAAATTACGGGCACAAGAGGCATTGCATCTTAGTCCTCTAGGTTGGCAACGCATCTGCAATCCCTCCGGGGTTGCGGGTGTCTATGGGCAGTGGTGATCACTTACCATCAGGTGACCTACTTGCTCGTTTGCCTTCCTATTCATATAAAAAAAAAACTTTATAAGATTACTCAACCTACAAATGCAACATTCCCAGCAGGAAAGCGCTATGTTTTCTCCCATTTTACAAATAAATTACGTGTCCAAATTTACTCTCTATCGTTAGTGTGTCTCCGGCTTAAGCCCATGACGTCCACGTAAAGGCAGCCGCCTCTAATAATAGGACAGGCACAGCATTGTATAGGCACTAACACGCACATGCCAACCATTCATCTCCACCGATGACTTAGGGAAGGTGGAATGCCCTCACTCATAACTTTGTCTGCGTACTTATTAGGCACTACCGACGGGAATCGGTAGTGTTTAAGTGAATCTTGAGCACGTTGTAGCGCTTAACGGCGTCCAGTTACTATGAGAGTGGGAGTTTAAAAGACTACGTAGAGTTGAAGTCAGAGACGTAAGGACCCGATTGTTGTAAGGCTTAAACCAGGCCTGAAGGGAAGGTAATGCTGATTGGACAGTTTAATTAATAAAAATAAAAATAAAACTAAAATAAATCTAAAAACATACTTCCTGCGGTATTGAGCCAAAGTTGCTGGCAGCATTTCCCCGCTGTATTGCAATGCTAATTCGCGAGGAAGCTGCCAGCTCTTTGGTCTCAGTTGCAGTCAAGGATCACATTAAATACCAGATCCACGGCTTAGGCTTCGTCATAACATAATTAATATGAATATTACTTAAACTTAACGATCTAGATCCGCAGCACGCTTCATCAAAAAAACTTTGCGATCCGCATCAAGTTTCAATATTAACAGTTAAATAGTTTAATCTATACTCATACGTAAATCAACGTCATTTCATAATGTTGAGAAAGTGTGCATTCCAGAGTAAAATAGTTCATTTATTCAAATTACTGGATATCTACCACATCGTTCTGATTAGTCTTTTATACTTTGCTACTCCGCGAAATAGTGCTTGCGCTTGCGTTGAAGTGTCTGACAATACACTACCACAGCCTTAAGCAAAAGACTGCAAAACAGTGAAATATAGAGATGGACAAAGGAAGGAAGGAGGATAGAATAAGGAATAGTGCGATAAGGGAACGTGCGGGTGTGAAAGAGGATATATAGTGACTAGGATAGAAAAAAGTATGCTTAGTTCACGTAGAGCGGATGGCTGAAAGTAGACTAACTAAATAGATCTATATGGGGAGTGTGAATGGTTGCGTTGGGAGGGAAGGCCTAGACGGAAGTTCCGAGGTTAAATAGGAGACGTTTTGGAAAAAGGTCAGATCAGGACCCGAAACCGACGAGCATGTATGAAGAGATTGATGAATGTGGATGAAGCAAAAGAAGTATGTCTGAAGTATAGCAAGTGGAACAACGTAGTCTCTGCCTACCCCTGTAGGAAAGAGGCGTGATGGTACTTATGTATGTATGAACAAAATAAGATTTTTTTAGAATTTGCCACAGGCTAAGTAGTACTAGACTAACGGAATGGAACGGAGACGGTATTTGCGTTTGGGGTTAGAGGTAGTGAGTTTTCTTGTTTGTGTGTGTCTTTTATGTGTCACGTTTAATATCGGAATTCGGTTACTGACTCTAAACGTAACAATACTCACCTACTTAAATTAAAAAACTACGACTCTACATTGTGCTTGCTAGCAATTTTACTGGAAACAAATGCCTAATATTTCCTTGTTCTGATTCACTTCTGCCAATACTTTTAGCCAGTAGATCGCTGCCTAAGGTCCGGCGTCAAAAGGGCCGCGTATACATTTCACAACTTGCACTTACAGCTAAAGATGTATGTACATTTTTGCACCTTAGTTTATTGCAATAAGGTGCAAAAATGTACACAAACTAGCCGGACGGTTACTGAAACCGGACAATTACCTTTACCCGCGCCGACTGCGACGTATTTTAAAAGTCGTAACATAAACATAAATTGAAAGGTCTTTCTAAATTTGCACCTACCTACTCCTCAACTGGTAAATTGATTCTAGTTTTAACCGATTTCGAAAAGATGTTACATTTTCGTCTGTATGTTTTTTTTTATTTACGCTGATAACTTCGACAGTTGTGGACCGATTTGTTTTTTTTTGTATTTGTAAGCTATTTACTTATTCCCAAGGTTAGATTAGGTTCTCGTGTAAGGTTTATCGAAATAGGTAAGGTTGTCTGCGTTTTCCTGTTGTATGGCATCAGCTTTTTCCTTGGGCGGTTCCATTGTCTTCTTTTTCTGGGAGCAAAGAAAAAACATACAATGTACCAATTGCTTCTGTCTGGGTAGAGACCGGGCAGATGGCAAAAGCCCATCGATCGAATCGGTGAAAATCATGATACAAGTAGGCAATGCGGATAGAAAACGTTCACTATTTTGATTTCCCTTTTTACCTTTACGCCTACAATCATGCTAAGCGTGGTCTTTATGTCTTGTTACTTTAGACTCTATCTACCCCATAGGGGATAAAGACGTGATTTACGTAAGTATGTAAAAACAATATTACTCAACTAAGCTCGCAACGAACACTATATAACAGTTATATATCGGTCTATAGGTAAGATTTCTAAGGGTAAGCGACCATAAGCCAATGAAACCACGCATTACAGGCTAAATCAACGAGTGACGCGGCGCGAGCGCCGTTCCCACGCCGCTGCGCCTGCGGCTGAAACCCGGCGTACTCCGTTTAAATCCGATCGACAAATCCCTCGGCATTTTATTTATTTTCAAGCAAGTGGGAACTGTTTTTATGGTCGGTACAGTCTTGGTTATTGATTTGATAATTTGAATTAATTATTAATAGGAACTTAGTGACCATGGTATTCAAACTCAGACGGATTGGAAAAAAGTGAATTTATAAAGAGAAAAAAATATATAAAAATGCGACTTGCCCCGGCTTCACATGGGCAGAATGTCGATATCAAAACGGCGCTGCCACATCGTCATATTTCAACCAATTTACAAAAAAAAACCTTGTCAATTTATATAAATACCTAAACCTTACTCATGGATCACTATTTATATCTAAATCGTCCGTTCTTGAGTTTATCGCAAAGAGACGTTAGAAGCGGTGGAGGACTTTGTTTCATAATAATAATATTATTAGTAATAACAGTTGATAATTCTATGGGACTAATCTGAAACTGTTCCGACTCGTAAGGACAAGGCAAACGTGGAGCTAAAGAACAACGTTGACTTGTTAAAGAAGCACTGAAAAAAATGAACAAAAGAAATTAAAAAATATATATTTGAAGATGTATTGTAAATGACATGTTGATGAATCAAATAATAAAAAAGCTACAAATGAATTGAACACAAAATTAAAACATACATAACCAAATTCAGAGCCTGTTCAAATTGATTAATAAATCAGAAAGTTTTCCGAAAAACTACTGCTCCATTTTTACATCACGGAACTCAGTACAATCTCGAAATTTCTAGGTCAAATTTTGAAGATCCAAGCCAGCGAATCAAAGTTAGTTATTAAAAAATACAGCCTGACGCTAAGGGGATTCCAACTACGGCACACATGCGCAACGACACAATATTTTATGCAAAATCACAAACAAAACCCTACCGTACGAAAAACAAATAAACATCGGATTCTCTGAACCTTGTAAAACATTCGGCAAGCGCCAGACATCCGAACTATTGCAAAGTGAAAAACTAAGAATCTTCGGGTGCATTTTGCTGATGCCAACTCTGCAGGGTATCTCACGCTTACCTTATTTACTACCGTCGTGCCCTGGCTGCAACTAAATCACAAATAAAACTAGCCACACCATTCGAGACTATACTGTTAAATAATAAGGTTCGTTGAAACTTGACGTTGTCTTGGATTAATAGGATAAGTAGATGACGTTTGTGGTTGATGCAGAATTAATAGAAGTGGAGCTACTGAAGTGGTTGATTTGTGGTGTTTTAATTAGATGAAGGTATAATGTTTCCTTGTAAAGATACGCGCTTAAGCGTAGCATTAATAATTGCTGAAAATGTACGGGATAGACTTCATTTGCTTGTCATGAGACATGTATTGTATTCTTCTTAATCTCTCATCGTTAAATGTTGATTCTAATAATTCAAAAAAGCAAATTAAACTTGTCAAAGCTACGTCATGCCATTCTAATTTTAAATAGCAAACACAGCTATTAATCGTCTCGTAGCTCGTAGGTATCGTCACTATCCTAATTATAAAATAAACCTACCTCAGTTTTTATAGGAGGTCACCGCATAAAGGCCTTTTAAAACGTCATGTCACCTAACGAGTTCATTCATAGTCTTTCATTACAACTCAGCCAATGGAAACCAATTCATTAAACACTCTACGGTGAAAAAAACAAACGAGCTTGTCAATGGATCTTTTAAATTATGGCCGAATCTTTCTTAACTGCCAGCTAGCTTTTCTCTTGATCCGGAAACTTAAGCCTTTATTTACAACTCAATAAGATCTACAGTACGTTTTGGTTGAAGTATAAAAGGGCTTTGAAATACTCTATACGTACATAGGTATTCGTCACGGTCGCCCGAGACGGACGGTTAAAAAAAGAAACCGATCGACGCCTTGTGAGGCCTAATTAAGATATGTATCCGATGTGACCAACCCTCCGTTGTTTCAAGCTGGCCGTGTATGGGTGTGAGGTTGAATGGGACTCAAAGTATTGTTTATGGCTTGGTTTAGATAACGTTTTGGAAATTTATAAAATCACTATTCTATTCAGAGTAAGTAAATTCCAAAACTGATTCATGAGTAGCATTGCAGTATTGTACTGCGGCTACTGTGCTGTGTGCTATCATAACTTCAAACAACTTATGTATCTAATTTTGTGTTGAACTTCAAAGTAGGTACAGGACTTATTGACACTGGTTTGAACTACACCATAGGACTAATCGCTAAAAGTTTTCACAAAGTAGGTAATGCAACCAAAGTAAGACTGCACAGTAGATATATACCTATATTTAAATATCATTTCGCTCCGACAACATCCAAGATTCCTCTATATTTTGCAAACCCCGAAAGCCCGCGCTTTCCACGATTTCTTAGTTATTCGCGTCTTATTATTACATTTCAAATTAACTAAGCATAAATGTCACTTTCAATGGTGTGATTTAAGAGCTGTGTCCTCAACTCAGATTTGATCGTCACAACTTCCATTTGTTTTTATCATTGTTATTCTGCATCACACTTTCAAAATCACACGCTCTATTTATCTATCATTCTCTCCCTGAAAATTTAAATGTCTAATATCTTCAATGGCCAATTAGGTATTTAAAGCATAGAAAAATTATCAAAATGGGATTCTGTGCCATGGTTAATCCAAGGTTTCTATGGAGAAGAATCATCTCATACGGACGCAGATGAAGGTCGTCTCCAAAGTTGTAGGTACGATAGGTCTGCCTTCTATTATCATCTGCTGTGGCAAATCTGACTAGCTTAATATTTAATGTACTTATAAAGAATAAGAATTACCATATTCATGCTACAGTGAAGATATTTACATTTTTTATTTAATTAAAGGCCAGCCGAAAAGATCTGCGTGGGTTGACGATACGAATTATTGACCATTGTTATTGGAAGGCCCCAGCCTTCGGTGGGTTATGGCGGCTAAGAGTTGAAGAGTGAATAAATAATCATCATTTTAACGCATTTTTTCACTTAAAAGAGACGACAGAAAGATCATACGAACGAATAAGAATCCATTTTACTAGCCAAGTGAAATACGTCTTTTAGCATGCTGCTAGTTTTATCTACTCTACCTACTAAACAACAGACCAGTAGGTAATCGTAACCGCAAAACAAAAGAGCAACGTTCAGCAAATGCAGTCCTATCGCTATTCGCTCACAATTACGTCCATAATGAGTTTATTAAAACATAAAACATAACGATGCCGACTAGGGGTGTGCCGGCGAACTTCGTAAACATCGCATTTGCATCCCGGCCGCTCGCCGCAAACCTCAATCGATCGGTAAAAAAATCACCGCATTATACGCCACGCGTAACTACCTACATAACTTTTAACCAGAAATTTACATACAAAACCTCCCCGTCCTACAGTGTGAAATTGAGCCTTATAACTGGAGCTTAAAATGAAAAACGCGTTCTCTATACTAAAGTCATAGGCCGTTTGTGGGTGCAGAGTTACGAATACAATAATACGTGCATTGGGCCGGCGCGCGCGCGCTCTGATCTGACCACTACTGTGCATTTCCCACGGGTTGCGTATTCGTGCGCACCGCTCACTCGGTATGCGTGCGTCCCGCTCACCCCTGATGGACTGCCGCTTCGCTCGAAACGTAGCACACCCACACACGTCGGTATTTCAGATGGTTCGGAGCCACGGGCCGGCGTAGATTATGCGGCCCACGGAACGCTGCTAGAACTTCGTTATCGATGTAACACAAGCACTATGCTTGTTACTTACTGTAAGCACGCTTTTGAATATTACAAGCCGTAAGTTTATGTAATGCTCGATAGGTATTTCGATCAGTTACGGTTAATGCCGACATTATCGCGGATTTGTATCACGTTTGTTTCGTAGTTAGTCATGCATAAACAAGGCTGGCCTACCTAAGTAGAGGATATTAACCTACATAGCTACCCCCTTTAATAATGACGTTAATATTTAAATGAAGGTAGTCGTAATGAACTTACCATTACGATACGGAAGACGCTACATTAATAGGTTAATGATAAAACTCTCTTATCACTGAGATTTCTGATCTTGTTGAATACATAAGTAGCTAGGTAGTACATTCTCGTAGAAAGACAAATACGACGCTTAGAAAATATTCATAAATTATTGTCACGTGTGATGATAAAGTCCTTACTAGTAGCGTTTGCTAACTCTTAAATGCGACTCTACATAGGGTGCGAATAATTCACTTAAATTCCCCGCGCGCCTACATAGCATGGCCTCGTAGATTTTGGTAACTAGCTTTGAAATAGAAAAAGCGATTTATGGATTGGATCGGTTTTCCCATCTCGTATACATCTACCTAGTACGACTCGTAACTGCAGCTTACTGAATCCGGTTAAGAGTTTGGATTCGACTGAAACTTTTCCGTTTCACAACTAGCTTCGAAATCAGATTTTTTCTCCCAGTTAATCAGTACCTGGTCACAAAATTGAACTAGGGCCATACACCACATTACAAGCGCTTTAAACTTCGGTAGGTAAGAGATATAATTGGCGACTCCTTTTTTGATCTTTTATTCGAAACCCTAACATTTCTAAAATTCTCTTATTGTTTGTTGCTACACAGCCGTAGCAAAATAAACGAACTGTAGATGAAAACTGGTGGTTTCTTATAATGAATAGAAAAAACATGATCCGGATAAAACAATGTTCATGTACCTGACGACCCGACAGACAATCCTTAACTTGGAACTAAGAGCATTTAACATTACCGTCACATTACAAGACCGAACGCAAGAAAGTACAGGTACAGCGAGCAGTCCGTAACTCGTAGAATAGGCACCATTCGGGTTACAGCACCATCGGCCGATTCAAAGTAACAAACTCACGATTGAGGGAGACAGCAAGGCAAACCCGAATGACATTCTTAGAGCTCACGGACTGTATAATAACTTAGGTCGCAAAAGAACAGTCCAAGTGAGTAAAAACGATGAGGAAACTGAATTAGCTGGTGCTACACAGTTGCTAGAATTCGACAGAATATTAAATAAAATCTATCTTCTATCTTATACCTACACATAATAAAGCTGGAAGAGGGTCGAAAGTCTGTATATGAAAGATATAAAAAAAAATGTACAGCGCAAGAGCATCTAGTGCCTAATTTTTCACAAAACAACTCTCGAACGCGTTCACGTAAAAGTCTCAATTATGTATTATGGACAAATTGGTAGCGTCATTTGCGGGTCGAAACGGCAACTGTTCTCATAGTATTTGACATAAAATTTGACCACTAACTCGTAGAACGTTTTTGTTCGTCGTTTAGCACCTAACAGTGTTCTGCTAAAGCGACATGGCGTCGAAGGAGAGTCCAAGAGAGGTCCCGAAGAGCAGACCCTACTCGCAGGCGCTCGAACAAATCCACTACTATAGAAGGGGATTTAAATTAGCAGGATTCGAAGGTGCTGAGAGGGAGCCTAGTGATCTCGTGATGATAAGCGTTCAACGTGATCAATATAAATGGTTCTCATTGCTTCATCGTAGTCTAAGAGTTTTTGTTTCAGTTCGCGGCATATTTTACATATTTTTTGTCAATGTGGAATGTTACTTTCCATTTCCATCCTCTATACATCAACCCCCCCCCCCCCCCTTGATCATTGGCTGGCGACGCCCTTCTACCTGCTTATGTAGGTAAAAATTTTGCATTCGCCAGCAAACTAGGCATTCACCCTTTAATCATCACGTCAATGTATTGATCTAATTCTCAAAACTCAATTTAATAGGCAATTTTATTTTTAAAATTAACAAAATTCATTCCCACCGTAGTCAAATTACGACATTGTGATCAACCATGGACCACTTTGCCAATTCTACCACCGGACGAGTGAAAATATTGCAACTATTCACAAAGCAATCCATTGCTCTTCTAAGTTGATGCGCTTGCTCGGAGTTGCTCCGCAACTAAGCATTGTATACGAGATTGGACTTAAACATCGACGATGTTCTTAAACGGATTGATAGCTAGGTACGTGCTTGTCTAATTCCCGTGTTGCCTTGCGCGTGCGCTTCGCGTCTGCTGTCAAGTAACGCCGCGAGCGAAAACTCGATTGCTTCTAATTAGGGCAAAATATTCGAACGGACGATTAGACGAATTCGATCGGCTTTCAGAGATGTTCCAATTGCTGTGATTTCGATGTCACAATTAGACTTCATTCGATTTTAAAATTTGAATAGTTATTTTATTGCAAAAACCGTTGACGGTTGAACTAAATCCGTTATGGTTATTAGACCACTTAGCCCTCCAGTTCACCTCTTTCAGTCAGATAGTCGAGTAAAAACAAAACACCATCTTAGCAAAATAGTCATTTATTCATTTTTATTACGTCAATCAACATAGAATTTAAAAAACAAAACCGTACCTACTAATTTTAACAATGACACAATTGAACTTAATAAATATTTATCTCACATGGAGCAAGCTCAAGACAAAAGTCTTACCAGTTGGGATGGATGACGTACGGTATTGAATTTATGGTTACTTTAAAAAAATGGCTCATGGTGGCCTATCAGCCAGATATTATCATCGTACTTAGGTAATTTTCTAACAGAATGCGTGGTTATGACATTGTTTATGTGCCAGTGCGAAAAAAGTTTTTACACTGGCAAGCATAAAATCACCCTCGCCATCTCCTTTTTGGTCTGCATTTCTCGGGTGCCTGTAGTTTTAAAGACAACTTATTTAAAACAAAGACAAGAAATAAAATGAAAATATAACATACAATTATACACTAATCAAACAATAAAAAACTATAATAGCAAATTAAACATTATAACTTCTATATTTAACAAACATGAGCGCAGACTAATTGCAGCGTTAGTGCGATAAAAATCGCACGTAAGCCGAGACTTTTCTGTTCCATTATGTCATCACTGGCAACACATGCTGGTTAAATTCTGGTTTTAGGATATATCCTAAGACTATAGACCTAAGGAACGATTGGGCGTGGCATAACGCAATTACCCAAACGCAATCCAACAGAGGTGAATTCGACGATTGACCTCTTTCTTCAAGTTGGGAGTAAGTAAATGGACTCCCAAAAAACATAGTAACTAAGTAACTGGAAGTTTCTATATTTTTCAATCTAGATAATGCAACCTGCTAATCTTTCACTTTTAGTTCGCTACATTAAACCTGAGTATCATACGGTATACGTATGTAATTTCAGTGCGTACGAAGTCGCGGGCAAGAGCTAGTTATTCATAAAAATAAGTGAACAAAAAGAATTTACACCGCCGACCGTAATGTTGTGGACATTAAACGAACTTAACGAAAACCTATGGTTAGGGCTATATTAATTTACTTGTCTTCGAAGAACAAACATTTTCTGTGAAAATTTTACTAGTAATTACAAAAAAAGCCACTCCGACTTTCAATAAATGCATAAACCATTTCCTTTGCCCGTTCCTGAATTGACGAAGTGATAAAATGAAAAAAATAAACATGTTTATACATAGAAGTATTTATTGAGTGAAACTGTCAATTTAACAAAATTCAAATGATTATACGATAATCTCATCCTCCTAAACTATCGATAGAGAATTTCCAGAAGTTACACATTTATCAAGACGTCTCCATTGAGGGATAGCTTTACATTTGCACTATTTGTATATTTAATCCCTACTAATATCATAAATGCGAAAATAACTCCGGCTCTCTGTTACGCTTTCACACCTAAACCATTGAACCGATTTTAATGAAATTTTATACAGTTAGTTTCAGTCCCGGGGAAGAACATAGGATAGTTTTTATTCCAGAAAATCATTGTTCTACGGGATAGCGATAAGCGAGTTTTGCGCATACGGAGTCGCGGGCAATCGCTAGTTCAAGATAATTCAGATATATTATAGCGAACGAAGTGGCTAAGAATGAGTACAAGCTTTTAAGCCCTTGACAGTCATAAAGCTCTGATCCGCTATATTTGGACATCTATCACACTACAATATCTGACAATGAACAAATTACAATATTGTAGTAGAAAAAAAAATAGCGTCAAATGTGTTAACAATACTTCTAAAAACATATCAATACCATTTAGCACCACATTTATAAAATCATAGAATCTAATACTTATAAAAAGGTATCTTGGAATCACATTAAGCTTTGATCCCATCAACTTAAAAGCTATTTCGTAATGTACGAACATTTATTGTTACTTTGTTCTAGATTACTTAAAAATATTTATTTTTTTTGACAATATTTTCTGAACACTCATAGCTCCTACCTCGGTGGGAGTTAACTTTAACAGCCTCTATCGACAAGAATGTGATTACGAATAACATATTAGTTTTAAACCAAAATTTAGTGAATTAACATCGAATTACTGCAATTACTGTAAATCATCACCAGCCTATATGAGTAGATCTCAAGCCCATTAGCGGGCACAGGTCTCCTCTCAGAATGAGAGAGCTTGGGCTACTTTTCACGTGGGCTCAGTACGGATTGGGAACTCCACACCTTTCCCACCCCACAGTTCAAGTTTAGCAAAAGTATGTCGATCCGAAAAACTTTTCCCGTCTCATGTGTTTGTCAATAAAGTTCGAAAATCGGACTATCATTTTTTTTTAGTGTTTCAGATAGGTTGGGACGGGTTCTGTTTTTCCGTCTGATTGCATTTAACAAACGCCTTCAAGCGTATCACGAAATCATTTTTCATCTAACTTCCTATCAAATGAAAATGTCGTTAAAGTAGAACTTTCAAGCAGCCACGTCTTATCGACATTATAGGGTTGACGTACACAACCGCTCCGAACCAGCACGGCACCGCCCGCCTTTAAATGCTAGGTGAGGCGTTGTCGTTCCAACAGCAGCGGCGTTAGGGCCACTGACACCCCGGGCAGTAATATTTAGGCGCCCACTTAAGGACAGTATTGAGGGTACACAGCCGGTGAGCCAGGAGGCCGAGGCCCCAGACCTCAGCGCCCCCCAAATTTGGCGCCCCGGGCCGTCACCCCATCGCGCCCCCCCCCTAACGCCGGCACCGCGTTCCAAAGCCGATAAGTGGGCGTTTGAGTATGGAGTTTCATACAAAGAATACTGAGGGGTCGGGTTGAGCGGGTGCCGTGCCGGCGCGGAGCAGTTATGTCTACGTCACCCTTTATTGTATGACTTGCAGATTTTCAACCTTACGGTGGCAGACCACATATTTGGCAGATGGTACCACATGGGTATCCTTCGCATCATAAGACGAACATGTCAGGTACAAAAGTAATACCTTCCAAATCAAGTCTAACACGGACTTACTTTAATTACATATTTTTCGGTAACAGAAATCCTCAGACATTAACAATCGCCAATTAGACGATATCTATTTAATCAAGTCATAACAAAACTGGAGAAGGCAAACCGGTTTTTTCCGCTTGTTGACAAAAAACCGGTTTGCTTTCGCCAAGGCGTTATTCACCTACAAAAACAAAACAAGACACTCCTAATTTCAATTAAACTTGAATGGCACATCTTAAAACTACAACTTAAACTAAAATGTAGTTGATTGTTACAGAAGTTAAAACTACAAATTTATTTGTCAAAAGTAAATGATATTTCTTTATAATTTCAAGCAGATCTTAATAGAATTGTTGCTTAATCAACATCACAATAATACAGATTACGGCAAACGCCCTGCCATTATACTGGGTGGAACAAAACAGATAAAATTAATACTCTACTACATATCAGCCTGAAGACTTACATTGCTAGACCAAATCCTTCCTCATGGATCTCAACCACGATCGGTTTTAATCTACCAGTAAGTTGAAAAGAGTTTATCAGATCATCAGTCCACCATGTATATCTATCAACACTTCGCCTTCCGATACGCGGGCCTGATACAACTTGTTTTCTTTACTTCTTTAGGTTTGACTAGTAGAGACTTTATTCATCTCTACTATAGACTAATATAATTTAAGGCTTGGAGACCTTATACATCTCTATTATAAATGTATTTAATTTAAGTATTCTTACTGTATTTTACTTTGAAAAAATTACTTCTGCCAAGTTTCTTGCCGCGCATTCTTCTTGGCAATGATGGTCTTTCCGAATGCGCTGGCAGTTTCAAAAAAGACATGTTAAAGAGCCCTTGGCGGCCAATTTGGAAAAATATTTTATTTGGTTCTTCAGTATGTTCCACCCAGTACAACACATTCCTCAGACGCTATCAATATGCGACACTTAATTATATGCCTAAATCAGTCTTAGGATCAACGTCTTTAGAATGCAACGCACGAGCTTACAAGCAGTCCGGTGTAAAGATATCTAAACTACTGGACACGCTGTCTCGATTTACAGGAAGAACAACCTGTCCGAAAGCGATTCGGACGGCATTTGATGGATATTCTGGCCAACAAGGTAAGCCAGTTTGTGTGCGTACTGGCACGGCGCTGGCACGCGCACGGTGCCAGGCCAGTTGTAATACAAGTGGCACATTTTGTACGTAAGTCTTTGGCACTGGTCCGGCGTCATACCGCTGTCGTCGTGTACGACAACGTAATGCGTCGGAGTCACCGTTCCCTGGTTCACTTTTTGGGACACAATGAGGAAGTCGTACCTGGAAATTAAGTGTTTCATTATTTTTGTGGTTTAACTTAACTGAAAGAGAGATCAAAGGGAGAACAGAAATAGGTAGTGAAAGAGGATCTAATTTAGCAACGCCACCTATTTGATAAATTCTCACGAGAGTAAGTTGGAGTGGTAAAACATAGACCGCCTAGCTATAGTTGTCTTTACTAAACTAGGTATTAGGTAGGTATATTGTTCAGCTTATGGATTTCCGGTTTCATTTTTTTTTCTTCTTTTACTGTTTAGTTGCAGGCTAGCGACGTCGAAGTTCATAAAACGTTCCCATGGTGTGCCTGTGGGGACGGAAGCGATACATGCCCTCGGTACCGCTCTGCTTTCAGAGCAGGACATGAGTGCGTGAGAGCCAACATCGGGGGCGGCAGACGTAAGCTTGCCTTCGGAATCCAAAAGCTTATTGGTTACTTACTTGACATGAAATGTATATTTCATTTTTTTTTTCTTCGACATTGGAGACATCTCCAATTAATTTATTTGACGGTGGAGGCGTTTTACATCTCCACTGAACTTATTATTATTATTTTTTTTGTTTTGACTAGTAGAGACTTTAGACATCTCTACTATAGATTAATATAATTTAAGGCTCGGGGACCTTATACATCCCTTTTATAAATGTACTAGATGACCCGGCGAACTTTGTTCCGCCTTAAATTTGAAAAATTCCTTTGTAAGTGCATCTTTATACTAATCAAGGAATAATGTGTAGGCATGCTAAATTTAATGTCTGTAGCTTTATTATTACATTTCAGAATTTTCCAATCCCCTGGGAAAATCGGGATAAAAAGTATCCTGTGTCCGTCTCCTGGTTCTAAGCTACCTCCCTACCAATTTTCAACTAAATCGGTTCAGCCGTTCTCGAGTTATAAATAGTGTAACTAACACGACTTTCTTTTATATATATAGATTTAATTTAAGTAGAATTTAAGTATTCTTACTGTAGGCATTTTATTTTGAAAATATGACTTTTCTGCCAATAAATTGCGGCGCATTCTTGTTCGCAATGATGGTCTTTCCGAATGCGCTGGTAGTTTCAAAAAGTAAAAGAAAGAAGAAGAAAGAAATGTAAAAGAGCCCTTGGCGGCCAATTTGCAAAAATAAATTTTCATTTTCATTTTCATTTGGTCTAACCAACATCGAGTCGATCGTCTAACTAGTCACAATGATAGTCCAGCCACTAGTGACAACGAGAGCTAGTCGCGTCGCGTCGCGTCACCAGGGTAGCTTACCAGTTCAACCCATAGTACAGTAATTGGCATTGTTCATTTTTTTTAAGCTGTGCTTTTAACACCTTTATTTGATAAAATGGAATATTTCAAGCAACTAATTTGAATATTATGCTTTTGCGTAGCTTTGTTAATTAATAATAAATATTTTTTCGCTGTTTGATAATTCGTGAATTTAGACAGAATCCCAATCGCCTTCGTTCGGCTGGCTATAAAAAAAAACGGTTTTGTCTATGGTTTCGTAGATTTGACAGTGACACGTGACAGTTGCCGTAGCCAAACTTTTTTTTTCATTTTTGTGGCAAACATTCGATGCTGGATTCTGTCTAAAAACCCGGTCGTTCGGTCAAACAAAGGTTCAAAGTACTTTTACAAAAATATCTGCAATCATAAAGTATTTTTGAAATCGGACAAGATAAATCGGATAATTGATGGTTTTCCTCGAAATGGTTTTCGAATTGGAGCATACTAAAAAAAATGAACAATGCCAATTCTTACTCACCAATCCCTTCGCGTGACAGTGTGATCCAGCACAGTCCCGGGGTGTGGGTTCTCGAAGCCTGACGGCGCACGCATAAATATACGCGTGTTTATCCGCTTCTGCACAACCACGTACGTCAGCGTCGGATTGTACTTCTCGCCGACTATCGAGAAACAGATCTTCATCTGCGGTATCTCGTAGTCTTTCACGACCTTGAGCTGCCCGTCCCCGACGCCGTCCCTGTTTATTATTAATAGATAAATATAAAAATTGCATACAGACAAACCATAGATGGACAACTTTTAATTTCGGAAGTCGGTTTAAGAAAAATATTGTTAAGTCAAGTATGTGATGAATATAAATGGATATTTAAACGTATGTGTAGGGAAATTCCATGCTGGTCTGGGAGCAAAGAAAAACATAGAATGTACCAGTTGCATCTCTTCCCGCGTAGATGGTAAAAGCTCATCGAGGGAATGGGCGAAAATCATAGAGAATCATGTTATATGCGATGCGGCTATCGCGATCACTATTTTGATTCCATTTTTTGCCATTTATAGGCCCACAATCTTGCTGAACGTGACCTGTAGGTCTGGCCACCTTAGGCTCTGTCTACCCCGTAAGGGATAAAGACGTGATTTATGTATGTATGTATAGGGAATTAAAAACTGTGAGCGGTGTTCAGTACCAAGCTTTACGCTAAGAAGAGTGACAGTGACAATAGTGTCATAAACATATAATAAAACAATAGATGTACGCTTAAACCTAAGGAGGTTGCGTTCACATACCAACAGTGCGAACTCAGTATCTACGTATCCTTTAATTTGGCCTAAAAGTTCCATCTGTATTTTTCTTCAATTTGGCCCGAATGAAGCCAATTGTGCTGCCGTCGTAAATGCACATTATGTGGTCTTCAGTTGTTCGGATAATTTTTCTAAGCAAAAAAGCTACTAAACACTCACCTGAACATAATGATCTTGGCAGGGAACGTTCCATTGACCCGCAGGAAGTGCTTGAGTGAATCGACGAGACAAGACTTGAGTCCGTCGACAATTTCTTGGCCCCGTTCTTGGAAAACGACTTTCGAGTACCAGTGGGTCATAGACTGGTTGTATGAGGCAATGAACGCTGTAAGAAAAGAAAAGGTCTTTTGTATTGTAGATTAATCATAATTATTATTTCTATCTTCATTTAGTGGAGGAATGAAGTTTAGGTTTGCCACGCCAGTACCACGTGCCAGATCCGATGGGAATTTTTATACTTAGTTGCCACACGCCATAATTCCAAAAACCTCCACCATTTAACGACCATAAAGTACGTGAATGTACGACTTAGTTGTTAAATTGTACATTTGTTGAAACGCTTCGCGACTTTACCCAAATTAAGTCTGAGTAGGTACATACCATACATGTATGCATACTACCCATTCTCATGTATAGATGCCAATCATGGACTATGTCACTTACCAGCATCAACAAACTTGCAAACTGCCAAAAAGCAATGGAAAGGAGCATGTTAGGAACAAGGAGATCAGACAAAATAAAAACTACAGTCATCAGACGGAAAACTAAAGTTTTTGACATAACACAAAAGATCAGGCGTCTCAAATGAAAGTGGGCAGGCCACACCATAAGAGGTAATGATAAATGGTGCAAAACAATAACAGAATGGTACCCAAGGGAAGGCCAACGAAAGAGAGGAAGACCACCAAAAAGATGGGCTGACTACATAAGCCAGATCGCCGGTAAAACCTGGCATAGAGTAGCGAAAGATAGACGAGAATTGAGAAGGCTAGAGGAGGCCTTTGCCGAAGGGCAAACGGACTTGCAAAGAAGGAGCAAAGCTCAAATAGTGGAAAACTAAATAGTCATAAATCTTAGTCTGTAAAGTTCGAATAAAGGCTATTATCACTGCATAGTATAAAACAAAGTCGCTTTCTCTGTCCCTATATCCCTATGTATGGTTAAATCTTTAAAACTACGCAACGGATTTTGATGAAGTTTTTTTAATACATAGAGTGATTCAAGAGGAAGGTTTATATGTATAATACATACATAATATACCGTGCGAAGCCGGGGCGGGTCGCTAGTTATAATTATTGGGTACATACCGCACACGCTCCGCTTTTTCCTCCCGGCGTCGTGGAAGGTGTCGATACCCACAACCATGGCGCACTGCATCGGCATATTGATGCTCCATAGCGTCCCTCCCAGCTTACAGTTTATCTGCAGCAATATTTTTTGCGTAATCGAACGCACTTTCTGCTGGTTCATTACTGTGCGCGCGTTTATTACCTGAAATTAAAAATGTATTAAAAAATATATTATAATATTTAGACGACCGGATAGCCGTGGTTAGTGACCCTGACTATGAAGCTAGAGGTCCTGGGTTCGAATCCCGGTAGGGGCAGACAGTTGTATGATGAATACGAATATTTGTGCCCGAGTCATGGATGTTGTATGTATTTAAGTATGTATTTATCTACATTATATAAGTATGTTTATCAGTTACCTGGTACCCATAGTATAAGCTTTGCTTAGTTTGGGGCTGGGACAATTGGTGTAATTTGTCCCAAGATATTTATTTATTATTTATTTATATTGCATAAAATTGCGGCGATTTGCCGTATCAAACATTAGAAAGTCTATATAGCCGATTCTGATTGGTAGAAATTGATACCTCCCCGCCTTCTGAAACTTACATAGGCAATGATGTCATATGAAAAACACTCGCAAGTTTCAACCATGGATAAGTGTTTAATAGCCCAGTGTACAAGTAAAATATTGTTGCCGTAATCCCAATTCCCCTAGTTTCCTATCATTTCCCATTTGCCTGGTTAACTTCATTCTTTTGTCTTTGTCGTTTACTCTGGCATTGGCCTTCGCAAGACACAGACAGAACATACATTTTTTATCAATAAATATTACAAACAGGAATGATTTCATTGTTTGTTTCTTTGCATTGAATAGGCTCCGAAACTAATGGACCGGTTTGAAACATTATTATTATTTTTTTTTTTTTTTATATATGAATAGGAAGGAAAACGAGCAAGTGGGTCACCTGATGGTAAGTGATCACCACTGCCCATAGACACCCGCAACCCCGGAGGGATTGCAGATGCGTTGCCAACCTAGAGGACTAAGATGAAATGCCTCTTGTGCCCGTAATTTCCCCGGCTGTCTTACTCTCCACACCGGAACACAGCAGTGCAAGCACTGCTACTTAGCGGCAGGATTAGCGAGTAAGATGGTGGTAGCGATCCGGACGGACCTTGCACAAGGCCCTACCACCCGCAAAATATTATTTCACCGTTAGAATCCTACATTATCCCTGATGAACATAGGTTATATTTATTTATGCGCGGAGGAAGCAGCAGCTAGGAGGCGGGTGCAGCTAGTTATCAATAAAGGGGTATAAGATCATGCAATTTACGATGGCGAGTGAGTTTTATTTGTGGTAAACACGTATCACACATATGTGTCAGTGTGCGTGGCTTACAAAGCGATTTTCAAGCAAGTTTTTTCATTTTTAGGATTCCGTACCTCAAAAGGAAAAAACGGAACCCTTATAGGATCACTTTGTTGTCCGTCTGTCCGTCCGTCCGTCCGTCTGTCAAGACCCTTTTTCTCAGGAACGCGTGGAGGTATGAAGCTGAAATTTATATCAATTACTCAGGTCTACTGTCCCTTGAAGCTGTGAAAAAATCAAACTTCTAAGCCAACGCAATCAAAAGATACAGCCGTTTATGCCGCAAATTTCCGCAAATTTTCAACTCTCAAGGGAATCAAAACCTACAAGGTAGTTCCCGTGAACGCAGAATTTTGAAATTTGGTATGAAGGTAGGTCTTATAGCACAGATTAAAGAATAATTGCGAAAACCGTAAATGTGTATGTATGTCTGTATATAGCAGTGACCAATATAAAGTAACCCCACACTGCGTACATTTTGCTTTGGAGCAGGGCTCTACTTACACTGGTTTTATATATTTATAGATAATGATACGGAACCCTCGGTGCGCGAGTCCGACTCGCACTTGACCGGTTTATTTTATTTACCATACCCACTTTTGCTCTCACGCACACTTCCACACGTATAGCAGACACGTGTTTACCACAAATAAAGCTCACTCGCCATCGTTAATTGCAAGAACTAAAATTGCCACTTGGAAAACGTTGATTCAATAACCAGTCAATTGTAGGCTTGATAAAGCTGCGTATTTCAATCATTCTTATGTATAGGCATATTCCATCGTCAATGGGTAGCGGTTCTGGCGACAGATTGGTGCAATGGTGTCATGGAGCACCTGGTTTTGTACCCTTGTGTACCCTTCAACGGCCATGTCACACATCACTACATAGTATAAAATAAAGTCGCTTTCTCTGTCCCTGTGTCCCTATGTCCCTATGTATGCTTATATCTTCAAAACCACACAACGGATTTTGATGCGGTTTTTTTTAATAGATAGAGTGATTCAAGAGGAAGGTTTATATGTATAATACATGCATAATATACCGTGCGAAGCCGGGGCGGGTCGCTAGTTAACTATAATAATAAAGAAATCGCAGTAAGGAACCTTAGACTTGGCACGACTTTGTCTAGATTTCATTTTTTTTTTTTTATATGAATAGGAAGGCAAACGAGCAAGTGGGTCACCTGATGGTAAGTGATCACCACTGCCCATAGACAACCGCAACCCCGGAGGGATTGCAGATGCGTTTCCAACCTAGAGGACTAAGACGAAATGCCTCTTGTGCCCGTAATTTCCCTGGCTGTCTTCTCCACACCGGAACACAGCAGTGCAAGCACTGCTACTTAGCGGCAGGATTAGCGAGTAAGATGGTGGTAGCGATCCGGACGGACCTTGCACAAGGCCCTACCACCCGCAAACACTTTTTAGAGATAAACAAGCAGCTCCATCGAGACTTGGCTAGTTTTTTACATAATGTTTTTGGTGGGATCTTATTTACCTGCCTATTCCTTGCCTATAATCATAAGGCGCGCTAAATCCTTACCCATATTTAAATCTATATTGAAGGAGCACTATCTGTCATCTTGTACATAAATCTTTCAATCAATTTTTAGGTATGTGTGTATGTGTCTATTTATATCTCCATTTATTATAAATGTGTGTTTCATGTATAATATATAATGTATTTCAATACTTAGTATATTAATATATATTCTAAATTGCACCACCTGCTCAGATCTGTTCTGTTCTCCAGTCCATTATGGTTGCCTGGAAGAGATCGCTCTGTAGCGATAAGGCCGCCTATTGTTACCTTGTAATATTCTGTATACCTTTTTTCTGTTTTGGTTGTTATATGTGGTGTTCAATAAAGAGTTATTGTATTGTATTGTATTGTACCTGCGAAGGTACTGGATTCTCCGCGCAGCATATCTTCTTGATGGCAGCGTAGCGATCGTCCCGCGACGTCGGGCACATGCACACGACAAGCTGCGTGTTGGACGTGATGGATTTCTTCAGCGCCTGCACGTACGTGTCCGTGCGATCGTTGGGGAGCACCACCATCTGCGGCTCCTGCACCATCACCCCCATGGGGCCGCAGCAACGTCTCAACGTTGCGAGAAAGTCCTGCAACATTTAGCTTTCTTATACTCATACTCTGTAATATGTAACCTTATATTGTAACCTTGTTGTTATTTCCTAATGGAGGTTTATTTATTGTCCTCACACTTAAAGGTAATGTACAATCTTAGTAAGTCTCTTAATATTAGTTGTGCATGTCATTGCAACAGAAGCAGAACAGGAAGGGGCGGGGGCGCCATCTTTACGTTTACTTTTAATATGTCAGCCCGATGACAGATGACAGGAAGCGTTGCGAGAAAGTCCTGCAACATTTAAATAAATAAATATCTTGGGACAAATTACACCAATTGACCCAGCCCCAAACTAAGCAAAGCTTGTACTATGGGTACACACGGCAATATAATCAGGTAAGCACCTACGCACGCTCGCGCCGTATCTATCCTGCTTACCGAATAGCTTTGCTGTGTGTACCAGGCAACGGATAAACATACGTAGATAAATAGGTACATACTTAAATACATACAACATCCATGACTCGGGCCAAACATTCGTATTCATCATACAACTGTCTGCCCCTACCGGGATTCGAACCCGGGATCTCTAGCTTCATAGTCAGGGGTACTAACCACTAGGCTATCCGGTCGTCGATTTAGCCTTCTTATACTCATACTCAAATATGTTTACTGGATGGAATATAGACAAGGACTGCCGCGAATGGGAGGTTCATTATTAAATCGCCGTAGGAGCTGAAATTAGCACCAAATTTCACGTCATCTAAAGTAAAATTAGATTTGTAGCTGCTTTTGAAATAAATAAATAGTCAAATCAGTTGACAAATGAGTGAAGTCTCAGCTTGCTGTTGCGATATTACTGTTTTTAATCACTATCCGCCCTAATCCTTTATTATTCCGTAATCCAATCACTGGAAGCTGAACAAATTCCCTACACAAGATATGAAACGAACAAAGAAAGAAAGAGAGCTTGTAAACATAGAAACGAAACGTAATTCGAGAAGTATAGCTTCAGGCGTTACTAAACTAACTAAATGCATATCTTATTATTAGCTCTTAAATGAATGAACGGATTGCGATGCAATTTGTTTCATTCTAAAGCCAGTTTCCTTGCGGTGGTTCTTAGCTATGATTCGTAAAAATCGGTTAAATAATTTGAAAAGTATCAGCTTTTTACCAAAACGATTAAAGCTTTTTAGGTTTTTATTTATTTACGGTTCGGTTGCTTATTTAATTTTCTAAATCTGAGTGAAATTAAATGAATGAATTTAACCCTTTTTTTGTTCGCCGCAGTTGGGTAAAAATATTATTTACATAACATGACCTCACTATTTCGCTGAGCAGCATCTACTGGTATATATTAAGTTTTATATTACATACATACACATACACAAATCACGTCTTTATCCCTTACGGGGTAGACAGAGCCTAAGGTAACACGACCTAGAGGCCACGTTTAGCAAGACACTGAGGGCGTAAAGGTGGAAAGTGGAATCAAAATAGTGATGGGTTGCTAGCCGCATCGCCTATAACATGATTCCTATGATTTTCGCCCATTCCCTCGATGGGTTTTTACCATTTGCGCGGGAAGAGAAGCAACTGGTACATTCTATGTTTTTTCTTTGCTCCCAGACCAGCATGGAAGTATATTAAATTAAGCTAAATAAGACGTGAAAATTAGGAGACCTTTACCCAGCGGGTGGATGTTTCCTGGTTAGATTAGAGATAAGCTAAATAAAACAGATTTATCAACATGAAACTCCCGTGAGACTCAATCATAATTACACATAAACGGATTCGGAAATAGTCCGAAACATGTCGAGCATCACTCGACTTTTATACGTGAGTTATCCGTTTATGTGTAATTAAAACAGATTTATGTTTAAACTTACCTTAGTGACCGGCTCGTCTCTTTTCGTGAATATGATCACCCATCTGATGATATCCACCGCTTGCATGACAGCGTTGCGCGTGACGTCACCGTTCCAGTCGGCGTTGGGCTTCCCCGGCACCTTCACGTTCTTGCCGAAGTACAGGGTCTCGGGCGGCAGGGTACGGGCCGTGAGGTTGACAGTTTCTGGAGCTATGCTCAAACCCCAACCTTTGAGGCGGTCGCGAGCGCTCTCGTTTTCGAGAACGTTTTGGATGTACTGTAATTTTACGATTAGAATTACGAAATATTTAAAAAAAAATCACAAGCTTCATGAATTACTTTAAGAAATTCAATGTTTACTCCTCAGTCCATCTCAGTTTTGTAACGCAATTCGCACTCAGACTTGTCACTTACACGCACGGGTAGCACGAGCGCGCGCTAGCTTTTTCTTACTGTTACATACACACATATATCACGTCTTTATCCCTTACGGGGTAGACAGAGCCTAAGGTAACAAAACCTTAAGGCCACGTTTAGCATAATTAAGGGCGCATAGGTGGTAAGGGAAATCAAAATAGTGATGGGTTGCTAGCCGCATCGCCTATAACATGATTCCTAAGACTTTCACCCATTCCCTTGATGTGCTTTAACCATATGCGCGGGAAGAGAAGCAACTGGTAAATTCTATGTTTTTTCTTTACTCCCAGAGCAGCATTGAAGAAACTTACTGTTCGTTCTAGAAAAAGACGGGTGGTGTATCTCGCGCTCGACAGCTCTCGCCGTTTGCACATTTTTCTACTAATCACTTTACATCTGCACTTGCTACTGTACAAAGTGCAAAGCGGGCTTAATGTTAAAGTAGTTACCTTCTTGAAAGCAGCATGTCGCTGGTTGGGAGTGATCCTGGTGTACGTAGCCACGTCCTTCATCAGTTTGAAGTTTGTTCGTTGGCTGTCAGACAGGCCGGTCAGCTGGCACAGTTCTGGCACTATGCAAATCATGAACTCTGTCGGAGCCTCGCACCCGGGCATGCGTTTCGTTTCCCTATTACAAATTAAGCACTTTAAATCTTGGCCGTTACTAAGAAAAATACAGGATAATTTCGCTTGTTCCCCGTACATAACTATTTTACATTACCAGGACATTCTAAGGTAAAAATAAAGACTATTTCTAAATTAAAACAAACGTGTTCGCGGATTAGGGGTGGCCCGTGGGTAGTCGCCGCCGCACCTAAACCTAAATTAATCCAAATTATCATCCTACATTGGTTTTACCAGTGCCGGTTACGTAACTCGGTTATGTACGCGGAACAAGCTGATAATTGCCACCAATAGACCCAGTAAAATGGGCAAAGCTTGTAATATATTAGGCAACTAATAAACATAGTGCGTCTATTCTGTTAAGAGTGTCCCTCGTTAAACTCCTTTATTTCCCGTGGCACTACTGTCCAAAGATTTATATTTCAAAATCAAGTTTAACGCGCGCGGAGCTCGTTTCTGGATTTTTTGGTCCTTCGGGCCTGCTCAAGATTTAACATAACCTAAACCTACCTCCCATTTATGAGATTTATTTTGGTCAGTAGTGCCACGGGTAATACACTGTTAAACTTCGTGTTTAACTTGCGCAGTTTGCTAGTAACGGCGTAATAGAAAACGACCATACAATTTTCCAACTGTCACTGTATGTACCATTCGGATCCAAATTTGGGATATGTCCTGAACAGGGATCAGACCTGAAGCTTCATAGTCAGGTTCTCTAACAACTAGGCTATCTGAATATATCAAATACCTCTTCGAAGCCAGACTCATGGAAGTCTAGTAGTTAGTTAACCTTAAAACTTACCTGGATATCAACATCGGCTGGTTCCAATCCATGATGTCGATGCCGTAACTTTTTTTGTAGTAATCAATATAGCTGATTTTTATAAGTTCTCCATTCTCCTTTTTCTCGAAAGTTGATGTGGGATTCATTGTGTCGTCTATACTGTCCACTCTGAAATAAATACCGGAATTTATCAGAAATGAAAACACGCGCGAAAACTACATGAGAATGTTACACTTGTCGTAAATATAATGTATGCACATCTGCACCTTTACCCAGTTCGTAATAAATAATAAATAAATAAATGCTGTCGTGTGTCGCAGCGAGTTATTATGTGATACCTATACCTATTCATAGGTATTCATACCTTCCACGCCGGTTTGGGAGCAAAGAAAAAACATAGTATATACCAGTTGCTTCTCTTCCCGCGCAGATAGTAAAAGCCCATCTCAACAATCATGTTATAGGCGATGCGGCTAGCAACCCATCACTATTCTGATTCCCCTTTCTACATTATATGTCCACAATCATGCTAAACGTGGCCATTAGGTCTTGTTAGCTTAGGCTCTGTCTACCCCGTAAAGGACAAAGACGTAATTTATGTACGTATGTATTCATTGGTAAAGGCAGTAGCATCCAAAGAGTGGGGGGAGTCTTACTCCCCTCTCCCAAATCAGTTTTAAAAAAAATTACATTCGACTATAAACCCCATCCAAAGTATCCAAACCCCCAAATCTTGAGACGTATTCCGCGCTTGAATAAATGTCACGGGACGGAATAAAAAACTCACCGAAACAACTTCTTGTTGTAAGTGGTCATGACCGAGCATCCAATCAGCAGCTCCGTCATAGCCTGCTTCCATTTGGCCCCCTGTGATTGGACGGTTTCCTTTATAAATTCGAGCACCGATTGCGTGCGAAGGACGCGGCTGGTCGAGTCCAAAGTCAGCATGAGACCGCCCTCGTATTCGTCTACCGCTGTGACGTAACTGCAAATAAAAATTTTATTCACCAACAAATAACAACGAAACTTGGTAAGTATGTTTAATAGGTTTCCTAATTATGCTGTCAGTTTGGGCTCTCTGGTGTTATTTAAGGGTTTGAAAATAAGACGAAACGGTTCGAGAAAAGGTAGATAGTGCCCTGCCTTCTATTTCTCGTCTTCAGATCTATACTATACCAGGGACGGGTACTGCGCGCCGAAGCTACCGAACAACGGCATATCAGAAACGGATCGCGTCTTCAAGGTCTACAGTGGATCGGATAATATCGATCGATGTTGCAAAATTTCAAAATTTTAATTGATTAGAAGGAAGGGCGAATCAATGGCATGCGACAAAGTAATTAACGAATCTATGTACTTAATCGTTACTTGTATTATTGACCATTTATAGTCAAGATTCGATAATGACCAATGACTTATAATAACCGTAATGAATGACTAATGACGCAATGTTTTTGACACCGAAGCAAGCATGATTCGAAGACTGAATCAAGTGAAACGCAATTTTTCCCCTCACTATTTGCGAGAAAAATATTAAATGGAAGAAAAACAGCTGAACTATGAGCACTTTAAATCTCTTTTTAAATCTAAAGATAAAATAACGAAGTTAAAAGACGGTCAAGTCAAGTAGGTTGAATTTTACTTGACCATATCGGAACCTCTGTAGGAACACCATCATCATATTCTAATTTCAAAAGCCTTTTCCAAGCCAGCGAAGGTAACGTGTCACAACATACCCGGGCCACACTTCAAGCTTATGCTGCGGTATTTGCACAGCCGCGTGCTCGTTGAAGTGCTGCCTTCCGAACCGCACCAATTGCAGATCCTTCATGATCTGCTTGAACAGCACGTTATAGAGATGTATCATTTCGCTGAGTCGGCGCGTGCGGCGGAATATTATCTGGAATTATTTTAACCACAAATTGTATCCAAATCATTTACTTAACGATCCTTAAAACTAGATTGCATGACAAATAGATAACACTCTGGTTTTAATTAGGTAGGTAGGTAGGTAATGTCAAGAGGTTTTTTTTTATTCCGCTTTATTGGGTTAGGTTAGAGTTGCGTCACGGCTTAAATCACCTTAATTACGCAGAATAGAAGCTGTGCCGATTCGATCTCATAAGTATTAAGAATGTTGGTGGTCATTTCACTAATTATTTGGGACTAACGATGATGGGTATAAATGGGGCCATTAGGAACTACTTAACAATTACAAGTAGTAGTAAGTACAGATAAGTAACAAGTTTATTATGGCTATAATTTCACGTTTAATTTGTCATTTATAAACAGAGCCCGGATTTTTCATGGCACAAACACTATTGTAATCTGGCTAGTGATAGAAACATCATTTTATCGATATAGAGTATTATTTATACAAGTTATTTATTCAATAATTGCTCCCTTGTCGTCAAGTAGAGTTGAACGTGCATTTAGTATACATAAATGGCTTTATAGTATAAACGAAACTGTTTGCTCCCACAGAATGTTGAAAAACTAATGATTATCTACTCCTATCACCAATACACGAATGAAACGCCATGTGCTGCTGTGTGTACTAACGTGGATTACGACGAAGAAATTGAATATGTTTCTATGTAAATTCATACAAACTATGTATGTTTCTTTATGTTGTATAGGTATGTTATTTTATTTGGTCACTTTTTTTATTCTATTACACAATTATCGATATCGATAAAATGATGTTTCTATCACTAGCCAGATGACAATAGTGTTTTGTTTTGTCATGAAAAATCCGGGCTCTGTTTATCAAACATAATTACTGAGGCATCACAGCATAATAAGCTAACACAACAACGTCGAAATGACTGAATGAATAGACTACTGAGCTAATTAAATTTGACTTTGGCTAGTCCCGGATGCGGTCCAAAATTGATGGTTGATCTTTTTCGATTTATTTCTTAATGATACCAATGTATTAAATGAGACAAATGCTCGACAAATGAAACTCGAATGCAGCTTTTTTAACGAAATTTTTTAACTTACGGTAATTTTCACTTTGGATTCGTCAAAAGGGTTTGTAGAAACCAAATTGAGAGCTTCAGGCGGCAGCATGTGGGGTACGTATAACGTCGTACCGTCGAACGTCTTTTGCTTGAAGAACGCGTAGTGTTCTAAAAACATAAGCAAAATATACAGGGTGAAACAGAAAAACGCTCTCGATCGCGTTCGTCATCTTTTTCTAACCTCATCTTACACCTTTTGACAGGAAGAAACGGTGAATGCAATAGTGATTCCATTTCAAACGTTACACAATAAATAAAATTAAATATCTTTGTGGTATGACCTCGCGCTAAGTACTTCGGGATCGCTACCACTAACCTACTCACTAATCCTGACGCCAAGCAGCACTATTTGCGCTACTGTGTTTCGGAGAGTGAGACTGCTAGAGAAATTTCTAACAAATGTGTTATTCTGTCTCATTTTGTATTTGTATCCTATGCTGTTTTGTATCCTAGTGTGTCCAGTACTTAACATATGCTGTATATTACTAATATTATGTTAAACACGAACCATTGAGCAGTTTGAAGCGAAGATGTTTGTAATCTTGGTCTGGGTCAAAGACGACTTCATATTCAAAGACGCTGTTCTCCTCAAAATTGAGTCGCACGAAGTTGGCGGTGACGTCACATGGCGACCCTGTACTGCCCTTCATCACGACCGGCGGAGTCTCTTTCACTTCCCTCTGAAAAAAAAACAGTCAAGTCTCCCACATCGAATTTATTAAGTACAAAGTTTTGGTGAGATAATCCTCTTAGCGGAATATTAGTTTCAGACGTTACCCATCTAAAAGTAGCCAGAGCGAAAAAAAGTGACAATATCTGACAAATGTATCAAGTGCATTTTCCTAGCAATAGACTAGGTACCACGGCAATATAATCAGGTAAGCACCTACGCACGCTCGCGCCGTATCTATCCTGCTTACCGAATAGCTTTGCTGTGTGTACATCGAAAAAAAAACAGCTATGGTCTTTGTTTAATGATACGTGCTGATGCGAAATAAAGAGAATTTGAATTTGAATTTGAATTGATGCTGGCTGAACGGACCATCTCACTAATCAGCCACCTTCAAATTAATTTTGTACTCTGTGCCAAACTAAAAACGAAGCGAAGCGGCCGGTTTTCTCAGTGCCCCCTTGTTTAAAATCGTTTTAGTTTTAATATATTATGCGAAAAAAAGAACACAATAGACAAAGTATACTTACGAAATATTTGTTCTTGCCTACTGAGGTGGCCTGAGTGGTAGCCACAGTGCTGGCTACAGTGCTCTCGGCCATTTTTTGAGTCAAGCCCGCCACGTCGCCCTGGCCGCTCTGAACTGCGGATGCTTTAGAGGCTGCCGCTTGTGAAGCTTTTCTGGAAGTGAGAAATACCTGTTGAAGTGTTCGCATAAAATTGTCTCTGCCTTTGATGGCTTTGATCAATAAATTTAATTACAGGTCGGAGCTCAAAAGGCGTCCCTGCAAATAAAGCGCCGGATGCACTGACAGTCGACTTTGATAGTGCCTCGTGACGAAAGATCGTACTAGATTATATTCTAGAGATGATCCTAATTAAGTTTTATTGCCTTATTTGGAGAACAAACAGAGATAAAAGTGTACAATATAGTATAGTCGAATTACCGAAAAGTATGGAAGTAATTCGTGTAGTCGTGTTTTTTTGTGGAATCGTTAGAGGGCACGACTAGATGGTTTCCTTCGGTTTGCACCTTTCTATCATGTACGGAACACTTTAAAATATTAGGTATAAACTTCAAATGCCGTTATTTTGGAGTATGATAAAAGGTATTAGGCGCAAGTTTAGCCACGTGAAGGGTCCCCTTTGGTACATAATGTATGTTAATTAAAAAGGTGTACGATGTATAGAATCTTGGTAAAATATTTTTTTCTGATTGCGGCTCGAGGATAATTCAGACGGTTGGTGCAAACTTAGATTAAGCTTTTCAAAGTATTATAAACACCCAGGTAACTTTGCACCCCCGTGCAAAGTATGGAACATGTTTTTTTTCACTCTTTTGTAGATTGTACTTCGGGGGAAATTAAGATAGTCGTGAAAATTTATAAATAACACATATTTAAAAGATACTACATTCGCACTCAATAAAAAAAAGAAAATTTTAACCGGAAGTTTGGTAAACATAGTTCTATCTAAACGCAAGGAATAGCAGCGAACGCTAGGTAGCGGGTAGTATTACAGAACCGCATGTTCCGTGTAGAAATGTAAATTTTTTATGGGGTGCGAATGTAAATCAAACCTAGTTAAGACGATTGTGACGATTTTTATTAATTCCACAATTTCCCCCGAAGTACAAAGACAGTAAAACATAGAAAACTACTTTCCGGGTGTCGCACCCTGGTGCAAATTTGGTATTGTGTTTTGATATATATTCTCATCATTTCCTCAATTTGCACCGCGTTCTGTATTTTTCCCGGGGCCGCAATGCCAAAAAGTATATTTTTAGTTATATGATTTTTTTTTGTATGTTCCGTAGCTTGAATTGAGCTAAATAACGGGTGCAAATATAGATTAAGATGTAATAAAACGTATGGCAAATTGCACAGACTACACCTATTTTTTCTTCTTAGTTATTACTATTACACCATTTTCAACCAATTCCACCCCTTTCCGGGGGGGTGAATATATCAAGTGATGTATTAAATTCCATTTCTAACCCATAAAAATCAAAAACAATTGTTTTTATCAGTTCTTAGAATTATTTCCTGACTTAAGGGAAATTTCACGTATTTTGCCTCCACTAATAACCTTTATGCTCTTAACTATTTATAATAAATACGCATCTCCTCAACAGAAGGAAAATAAATTAAAGGAACGACCACACCGCCGCGTATACGCAGTGACGTGTCGTAGGCGTTACGTTTTCTCACCGTTTTTCCATACATTTTGTTGCGTAAACACACCGTCAACGTCTTTAACGCACCGGTGTGGTTGCACCTTAAAATCTAAGCTAAATCTTGTTAAGAAATTTAAATAATTTATGCTAGTCAGCGGTAGGTTGAGATTAAAAATGATGTAGAGCTATCATAGCGTTACGTAGGTACTTTCTTGTTCGTTACGTAAATTTATATTAACGCGAACAGCATTTAGTTTCGATTATATCAACTACTATAAACGTGGCTCATGCGTGAGTCCACACTAGTGTTTTAGGTTACTGTAACGTGCAACAGCTAAGGTTACAGTTACAGCTCACAGATGAGTGTCTAGTTTTAAACACATTGCCTTCCTTTGAGTTTCACAGTAGAGTATAAAAGAAGAAAGGTTCTCAGTTCGCCTGAATGTATTTTTAATTACATACATACATCCTAATCTAGGGGTCCTTGCGGATACACTTCGACCCTTTCGTGGATCTTTTGTGTAATACATACATACATACATACTTACATAAATCACGTCTTTATCCCTTACGGGGTAGACAGAGCCTAAGGTAACAAGACCTAACGGCCACGTTTAGCAAGACTGGGCGTATAGGTGGAAAGTGGAATCTAAATAGTGAGGGGTTGCTAGCCGCATCGCCTATAACATGATTCCTATTTTCGCCCATTCCCTCGATGGGCTTTTACCATCTGCGCGGGTAGAGAAGCAACTGGTACATTCTATGTTTTTTCTTTGCTCCCAGACCAGCATGTTATGTGTTACATTCATGTTTTTATCAACTCACAGATTTTGCAAAAGCTGTAGGCCTCGACCAATGCCCCTCGGCATCGGAGCGGCGGCGGGAGGCACAGACGGGCTTACATCGGAAGCAGGCGAGAATGAGGGCCCTGAAATCCAGTTCATAATCCTTACTAATCCTTACTAATCCTTACTAATATTATAAATGCGAAAGTAACTCTGTCTGTCTGTCTGTTACCTTTTCACGCTTAAACCGCTGGGCCGATTTAGTTGAATTTTGGTATACAGATAGTTTGAGTCCCGGGAAAGGACATAGGATAGTTTTTATCCCGGAAAATTGCATAGTTCCCGCTTGATAGCACAGCCCGAACCACTGGAATTTTTCAAATTTAAGGCGGAACAAAGTTCGCCGGGTCAGCTAGTTATCAATAAGAAAAAAGAAGAAATAACATCATTATCATCATTATTTGACAGTTCCACCACACTGGAGACTTAATCATGTAATAACTACTCGTGAGGTGACCACGGCCTCTGTATAGAAGCCGAAACATTAAGTTAAGATTATTCACAAACTATGTATCATCTCATGCTGCTGTTGGATTTAAATGTGGTATGTTTACTACTTTATTTAATACACACCAGTTGCATCTCTGGAATAACAGTTAAGCTAACTTTTATCCAAACATTCCCACAAGATCAATTTGAATTTACACATTTAGAAACCCGGCATCACAATAGCAGCAACGTACCGTAAATGCAACGTAAATCAAGATCATGGTAGAATTTTCGGGTACACCTGTTCAATTCAGTAAAATAGTTCTAATGGCCTTCATACGAGCAAGGCTTCGGGTAAAAGCTAGAATACTTATTAGTACCTCCAGGTCTCTGTAGTTGCTGCTGCTTGTGCGCAAGCAGCATCGCCGCAATGTGACCCCTCCCACCCACTGATGATGGAGCCACTGTAGTAGCACTGACCTAAAATGTATTGCGTACTTGATAACAATATGGATAGCATGGCATGCAAATTATGCTACTGCTTATAGTTCATGCATTGAATTAACGCTGCCATTCGCATACGCGTAGAATTGAGGATGCAGTCCACTCTCAACTCTAGCAAAAGGCGATAAATTTGTGGATTCCCCTTGTGTGGTTAATAATTTTTCTCTTTTTGACTTCATTTGTGGTTTTTTTATCATAACAGGACAGTGCCGTAAATAGGGCGGTGCCACCGGTGCCATGGCACAGGGCGTAGACTGGGGGGCGCAAGAATTAAATGGCCAGACCAGGCTGGCCAGACAATATTAGATAATTGGTCCACCAACACCAAGTTCCTTGTGCTTTATTTTATCACCCTGAATGAAATAAAGTAGGCCTATACATAGCATTGCTCTAGGGTACCTATAATATCTATAAAAACCAAGGGCGCAGTTATAGAAGCTCGTACAGAGCGCAAAAAAGCCCGGCCATTTACGGCACTGTAACAGGATACGAGAATCTATCAATGTCAGTTGAAACACAGAAGCAGACGATAAGACCGCCTATTAGTAACAATACAATACATATAAATACTCTTTATTGAACACCAGTATCAGTACAAAACTATACAGAAACAAACAAGGTAGGCAATAGGCGGTCTAATCGCTTAATAGCGATCTCTACCAGACAACCAATAAAAGAAAACCTTGTAACCTTGTAATGTTCTATTGTACCTACTTTCTATATTGTTTGTTATGTGGTGCTCCCAATCTTGCTAAGCATATATCCCCATATCGAAAAGTCTAATGAATTCAAGTCTGGTGAAGATGCAGGCAAGGTATAATGCCCGTCAAATTTGTTCGACACCAGCCTTGAGTATGTTTAGCTTTGTGAGTGTACTGCTTCATCAAACACTCTAAGAAAATCTAAAAAAATTTGGCAGTAACTGGGGGAGTGTTTGTTGAAACAGGTCCCAGAGTCCACCAATGAGACTGGCATGGTCACACAAGTGCCAAGATAGATCTTTTAACTTTTTTTGAAATCTGATATTGGTCTTATTTGCAACAAATGCGACTAGAATGCAGGTATTCTGGGATAGCTACAAAAAGTTAAGCCTCAAAATTAAACATAAAAGAAATGTTGATGGTGAATATTCGCACAGCTCTGTGTAAATTCCAACAATTCTTACATCACTAAACACACTCCATGTTACATAGGTTTAGGTATCTGAAAATCATGTCAAAACGAAATACAAATAACTCACTATGCTCGGGGCTACGCTGCCACCTGGAGATGTTTCTTCAGATTCCGGTGGAGACTCGACCATCTGCGACTTTTTCAGAGCCTGCAGCATCAGGTGCGGTATGCCGCGGCCTCTACCCTTACTTGGGTCCATTTTTAACTGTTGAACAAATAATGTTACTTACTTATTTTGTTTTTTTTTACAGATATCCTGTAAAAAATGGTATGTCTACTGCTAAGCTGCACACTAGAACACATAGAAATCTGCAAGGTTTGCAAAGGTAAAGCATGTATCACAAAATGAGGATTGGAGATCAATTTCCAGCCATAGCTTCACTTTTCTTTGTTATAATTAACAGTTCAGAAATACTGTTAGACAGTAAAAAGTTTGTAACACATTAAAAATGTAAGACTTAAAACAACACATTTATGGACTAAAAAATTACTGTATACTTTCATACCTACTTTAAATGTGCACTATGTATTTGGTAGACATATTCGCTGTTATTTAGGGGTCAAACTTGATTATCACAGTACAGGTCTTTGCACACTATAACAAGACCATTCGACTAAAAACTACACATCGAAATTTAAACCCTCTATGTTGTATTTCCTAGTACAATTTTCAAAGTTTTTGTAAAGGTGGTGTATAATGCCTGGTTTGTGCTACGCATTGACAACACATGCACATTTTCACTTGAAAGTTTGAGTTGAGTTAGTGCCGCAGTTATTATTTTTTTTTTTTACTACTAACTGACCAGTGATTGACCTCTATCTCACTTGGTGGAAGGTGCAGATGAGGCCAAAGGTGTAACTCACTGGTTCAGTAATAGCCTATTCACTCTAGCCTTGAAGAGCCCTAGGTTGTATCTGTCCAGAAATACAGACGATGGGAGCGAATTCCATTCCCTAGCAGTTCGCATTAGTTAGTTATGTATGTAACCTTACAACTGCCTTATACTTATTGGATGACAAGTCATCAGAATGTCAGTAGCCATAACATCTAAAGATTTGCAACAACATTTACATAGCAATTGTATTCATCATATCTTTCTAGCCAATGTTATGACTGTGTTTAATTGAATGAGATGGAGACAATGGTACATTTGAATGAAACCACTTGGAATTGTTGCTGGGCACAGCCCTCCTCTCATGAGGATTTCGGCATAGTTCCCACAAGGGGCCGTGCAGATTAAGAATTTCACAAGCCCTTGCTGTGAAGCCCATCTGGTAGCTTGCTCTCTCTCCAGTAAGCTGTGAAAGCCATCAGAGGCTAACAGCAGTAGTCAGTTAGAAAAGAAAGAAAAAGATTTGTTTATCCACATACATAGATAGTTATTAGTGCAGCGTCTACTGCTAGGGACAAGCCTCCTCTCAGTGTGAGAGAGCTTGGGCTATAGCACCCACACAGGGCCAGTACACAGCCTAAGTTTATGAGATTCAAAAATATTTCTCATCCACATAAAATCTTAGCAAAACAGAACAATCATTTATTCCAAACTTACATACTTATATTAGAAAAAACATAAGCATCATTTTTGACGGTATTACATGGAGCAGAAAGTAAGAATGGTGCCTAGCATTATATTATAATAAATAATATAGCATACTAAATATATACGGAATACCGTTTCTCCAGTAGGCATTTGGCCGTTTGAATACAAATTAATCGCAATAAACCAAAAACATAAAAGAACACGTACCTTTTCCCTATCACTGCTAATTTCAATACAAATTTAATTATAATTTATAATCGTTTCAGAAAAGCAGGTGGAATCGAAAGTAGACGTAGAAACTTATTCAAGTACCTTCAAGTCCAACTGTGAAACTATGGTTAAAACGGAACTCCTGTCGGGCTGAAGTTACTTTCTATGTTTAAGAAAATAGTTATTAGTATTGTTAAACAACATACATAGGTATCATATAAATCAAGCTATCGTTTTACTTAATTCAGAATGCAACAATGCAAAAAGTTCGAGTCAGCTTAATCGTATCTTACAATGCTACTTAAAATCTAAGAAATTAAATATGTAATTTGAATAGCATACTTGTGAATTCTATACACTGCGCTGCAAATTTTCTTTTAATTATTTCACAATAGTAAGCAAAGATCCAAAAGAAACACAATAAGGCAAACAGGCGCACCAGCACCAACCCAGCATAGAATAAAACAGAGACTACTTAGTAAGTAACAGATACTACGAAATAAAATAACATGCACATGCATGCACACCACAGACCACAGATTATAAAATGTGTAGCTATACAAATACCGCACAGGCTATGTAACTATGATGACTGTCTTTTTAATGTATTACGTTTATGTTTGGGCGAATGTGTGCGTGTCGTACCACCAACCCAACAAAACTTAACAAAAGCAAAAATGCCACACAACAGAATTAAAAAAAAAAAATCGAAACGAACTAAAAATATCACTCGCCTAAGGCTACTTCTTCATAAAATGATTGCCTTGTTCAAGAGTTTTACGTCAAAGAGGTGCTAGTTACGTTATAATTGGCGCTCTTGTTTAATTTCTACGCTTTTTGTGGAACACTTAAACAACAAACGAAATAAAGGGTTGTACAAGGTGGATCCCTTTGCCATTTCCAGGAAACGATAAACTTATATTATGAGCTCCCGAATTGTTTGAAGTGTCAAAAGTCACATGTCACTTTGAGAACAATGTGGTCTCACATGTGAGTTTTTGGCACTTCAAACTGATATTGTGGGAGCACAGAAAAAATTAAAATTATAATAGAAGAATTCTATTAATAAATAGAGCGCTGTTACCAAGCGTGTTTAAAATGTCAAAAATTCTCGAGTTGCAGTAGAAGCCCATCGCCCCACGGGAATAAGCAAAAAACCTAAGGAATCTAGCTAGGCTGCTTCTACAACTTTAATTAACTTCATAAATAGAACAGCGGGGCTACATAGTATGAGCGGAACGGCACCAAATGAACTTCGAAAATTGAATTTCACAGAATGAAGCCTAAGAAGATTAAGATGTCCTTTACAAACACATTTCCTTGCTTCAACGGCCGCATGGGAGGGCGTGGGAGGTGACTTTATTACATTCCCACACTTTCAGTTTAAAGTGTCAAAGAGTCGCTTTTATGGGACGATAATATTATTATAACGCTACGGCCACACACTGGACGAGGTACTTATGGGAAGTTGCTACATTACTCGTCATAATTCATGCTATTTCTCTCCCTGTCCTTCCCTCTCGTAATGCCGTTCCTTCACAACTTCACAAATTCATCCCCGTTTTACCATCTCAACCCTTTTCTCACCTACAGCTTGCCCACAAAGAGTAGAAATTAAATGAGGGCGCCACCATCGTTCATATGGTAACACAAATACTTGGACCCGAATGGTCTTGATAGTAGTGAGTTGTCATATAAATTTAAGTTATTTATGAGACCTATTTTGCTACAGTACATTGAAATAGGAATAGGAAAATTGGGAGTGGGAGAAACGTGATGTTTCATTCAAATAATTAAAAACAAATTTTGAAATTAAAGATTTATTAATCAGAATTTAATTCCTCTTGAAAATCAGAGCCACTGCTCTCACTACTTTCACTGCTATCATCAGCTAAATTTATTACAAGTTTATCTATTTCTTCGTAGAGAATGCTTCCTCTTTCGTAATATTCTTTTTCAATTTTTTCCACATGCTTACAGCTGTTTTTCCACATATCAACAGTTATCTGGCTGAATGCTTCTTCAGTGATTTTTTTTATGTCCGTTGACGCTACATTTTGTTTAGCTATACCCCAAATAAGCTCAATGGGGTTTAAATCACAAATGCCAAATTTGCCATGATTATTTTGACCTTCATCCACTATACGCCTAACGGTACTTACAGATTTTCCTGAAATAAATAAGTAAACAAAAAGTTATAGAAAAAGAAATGATTGAAACAGTTCAGACATTACTTTACGGAGGTCCATGAACTACTATAAATTACTTTGCTGTTCCGGGGCCTAATCGCGTTAAGCCGCAGAGAAGTAGGTAGTCATTATTGTTGTACGTTGTACATGAATAAATAATAAAACAAACAAAGTTTAACTGACATAACGCAAAAGCATCAAAACTTCGCGGTTGCTCTATATTTTCTTGTCAAAAGTGATGCAAGTGTTTCGAAATTCCTAACCTAAAATTATAACCTACAAATAAAAGATAAACATCCATTAAACAATTATTTCCGTCAGATTATGGTTACTGATAAACATGTATCTTTAGTTTCAAACACGCACTATAGATGTAATGTAAAAATAAATAAGAATACTTACCAGTCATTTCAGCAACTCGATTGTAAATATCATCTAGTTCTGTAAGAAGTTTGCCGGCATGATATTCGGCCAAACATCGTCGAAATACTCTGTAATATGATTTCTCTGGCGCCACTTCTTATTGTCTTATTCATTTTAGCTGAGAAATAGCGTTTTGATATAACAATAATAACAGAAAACAATAATTAAGTCACGACTATCTAATAACCAAAGGACTTCGCTCATACTACGTCAGTTTTGACAGTTGTCATAGGGTTACAAGTAAAAAGAGATTTTAGTTCATTTTTAGGGTTCCGTACCTCAAAAGGAAAAAACGGAACCCTTATAGGATCACTTTGTTGTCCGTCCGTCCGTCCGTCTGTCAAGACCCTTTTTCTCAGGAACGCGTGGAGGTATGAAGCTGAAATTTATATCAATTACTCAGGTCTACTGTCCCTTGAAGCTGTGAAAAAATCAAACTTCTAAGCCAACGCAATCAAAAGATACAGCCGTTTATGCCGCAAATTTCCGCAAATTTTGAACGCAGAATCTTGAAATTTGGTATGAAGGTAGGTCTTATAGCACAGATTAAAGAATAATTGCGAAAACCGTAAATGTGTATGTATGTCTGTATATAGCAGTGACCAATATAAAGTAACCCCACACTGCGTACATTTTGCTTTGGAACAGGGCTCTGCTTACACTCGTTTTAGATATTTATAAATAATGATACGGAACCCTCGGTGCGCGAGTCCGACTCGCACTTGACCGGTTTTATTTAATATCTACTCTTTTTGGGCAGCCGTTTATGCCGCAAATTTCCGCAAATTTTCAACTCTCAAGGGAATCAAAACCTACAAGGCAGTGAACGAATATAACTATGGAAGCAGTCTCTTCATACAACCTACCGTTCATTATTAGCCCAAAAACTCACACAGATAGGTTTGAGGTACACACACACAAGCAAAGTAAATAAAAATTATCAATGCATTTAAGAAAATAGGTTATTGCTAATGAATCTAGGTCGGTATTAGAATGTGCTTCGCTAGTTGCGACTTTTTGAAAATAAGTACGTAAAAGCTCAACGATTTGAGAAGCGTCGGGTCACATGTCGCGATTGGGTCTCGGCGTGACAGATTTACGCTAATTGGTTCGCGGCTTCGATGCAATGTCAGCAGATTGTCAGTGTGCCTTCGAAGCACGGACGATGTTATGCAGAAGGGGACCAGTCAGATTCAAAGCAGCCCAATGCACAAACGTATGAAATCAGTAAGCCAAATTTTCACTCGCTTTCGCCTAGGTACTTCGTCAGCGCGCTTGACTACCTAGTTCGATAAGTGTATTAATAGTAGTTTACATATTTATTTATTTTTGTATTACAAGGAAGGAAAGCGAGCAAGTGGGTTACCTGATGGTAAATAATCACCGCCGCTCATGGACATCCGCAACACAGAAGTATTGTAGATGCGCTGCCGGCTTAGAGTACTAAGATTAGTATACCTATGTGCCAGTAATTCCACCGGCTGTTTTACTCTCCACTTCGAAACACAGTAGCCTAAGATGTTGGTAGCGATTCGGACGGACCCTGCTCGTGGTTCTACCACCCGCAACGAATGTTTACGGTTTCTAAACGTATTATATAGGTGGGTGTAGATAATAATAATAAAAGAAATATCAGTAGATAATTTATTATAATGACAATTTGGACGTTTTTGAGGACTTTCCTGTGAAGTTTCCGGAATATTTTCTTTGTTTTTAATTTTTATTAATACTGGTTTTTCACTCGAAAACACCATCTGAAAATACATGTCTATTAAACAATCATACAAAGTAGCACTACATTAACTAAAACGTGATCATTCAAACCAAATAAATACGCACAGTACAAATTGGTACTGCGCTTTTAGAAGGCATTATGTGTCCCTTCTTCGATACATAAAAATGTTCATCTTTAAAATAAATTGAACATATTTTTGAATTCTTGCTCGGTGTCCAGTCATTTTCCTGTCTCTCCAATTGAACAGATTTTTTCCATCGATTTCTACGACTCGGGTCTTGTGGGAATCTAAATTAAAATTAAAATTAAGCGAAATGAGAAACGACTTCGACTTGTTAATCCGATGAAAAACCGAAATTAGAACCCAAATCTGTATGCAACTTAATAATAAATATTATGTCCTTTAAAAATAGCTATATTAAAATGTACTAGGTACTACATTATGCATAATGACATCCCTCTAGTGAAAAGGCGATTTTGGATTTTTTGAGTAAACAGTCTACTTACACGTGAAAGGTGATTCCAGTACTCTTGGGACAATACTCCTGTTGATTCCTGCACCACCTCACCACACATGAAGGCATTTTTTAATGGATAAGTTGATTTTATATAATAAAAAACCCGTGTGACACGACTGACAGGCGCGCGCCCTGCGCACTGATCGCGTTGCCGCACTAGTTTTCAAGCCCCGCCCGCCGCGAACTAGTTTACGTTGGGTCATTTTGGAGCGTCAGGAATGCTTCCATAGTTATATTCGTTCACCGCTACAAGGTAGTTCCCGTGAACGCAGAATCTTGAAATTTGGTATGAAGGTAGGTCTTATAGCACAGATTAAAGAATAATTGCGAAAACCGTAAATGTGTATGTATGTCTGTATATAGCAGTGACCAATATAAAGTAACCCCACACTGCGTACATTTTGCTTTGGAACAGGGCTCTGCTTACACTGGTTTTAGATATTTATAGATAATGATACGGAACCCTCGGTGCGCGAGTCCGACTCGCACTTGACCGGTTTTATTTAATATCTACTCTTTTTGGGCAACCTGTACCAAACGTCATTTTTTAAACTAGAAAGCACGCACATGACATGTGATGCGTATGCAACATCGCAGCAGCGCGATGAGCAGTGCGAGTGCGAGTATAGTGTGACCGTAGGGTTTGCAGACTTTGGTGTAGGAACTCGAGCACAATACCAGTACAGAATCCGCAAATTGGGCCAGCTCCACACGTTTTTCCAGGAACTTTTTGGTTTCAAGTGTGTCAAAAAAAGTGATGTGTGGGAGGGCAGGTGATGTAGGTAGGTGTAATTTTTTGACACTTGAAGCTTATTGTGAAGGAACGTCATTTATTTGGCTAACGGGCAGGACCAGGACGCGTAGGACATGAGAAAAAGACTGAATAGTTAAAATTAAAACACAACATAAAAGTTAAACCTTTTTGATTTATTTTTAGATCGTGATTAGATTATTTATTACGACTTGTACAGGTACATCTACATTAATTACAATCTGTTGACCAGCAAGCGTGCAAGAGCATAGTATTTTTATTCTTTTGTTTCTTTGGCTTTTGCTTGCTCAAATTCTTTAAATATTTTTTCACTTAACTTTTCACCTTCATCATCAATTTGCTCAACCGCTAGAACTTCTGGTATATAGAACTGCATCATGTTTTGGACCTAAAACCGAAAAACGACATTTAAGAGCTAGACTAAATTCACACAAATATTATTTAATAAATTAGAACACCAAACAAAACATTAATTGAGGTCTCACTACTAGCACTGGGTCGCTGATGACAGTAGTTTGTTTTTACTAATAGTAGCTAAGACCTGTCGTTTCTTAGGCCGATAGTGGTGGCCATTATATTATGCTCTGTCACTAGGGTACCAGCCTATTTGTGTAGTGAACTGAGAACTATGGCTGCACTAAGTAATTGTCGCGTGCGAAATAGACTACCCGTCTTTTCCTTATACTTTGTTCTAGGAAGACGTGTGTTGTCATCTTGTGCGCGACACAGCTCTAGCGCGCTCTTGTGCCATGCTGGCTTCTCAACTTAAGCTTGAGGTTCTGATACAGTACAATGGCAAAGATACAAAAAGCATCAATGACAAAACTAACCCCATTTTTCAGAGTGACTATTGAACTAGGGCACGATGAGCAGGATCCTTGCATTTTAAGTCTCAAAATGCCATCTTTGAAGTCCACAAACAAGACGTCACCACCATCTTCTTGAACCGTAGGCCTGATCCGTGTATCAAGCAGCTCTTTTATCATTTGAACTATTTCATCATCGTCTTCATTTATTTCTGGAAAGAATGTGTTTAATTATTATTTAACAGTTCACTAATGTCCCTAATGTATGACAAACACCTAATTTGTATGAAATAAATTATTGTGTCCCACTGCTGAGCAAAGGCCTGAGAAATAAATGAATAAATTTGGCATCCCTTTTATTTTCTTCCAACACAAATTAACTTTTTAAAAATTGTAGAACAAATCCAAACAAGCCTGTGAACCACACATTTTAAGATTTAAAAAAAAGTTTATGGTTTAGCTGTCAAATAAATGGTTTGTCAAACAATAAACAACATTTAATTGGTCTAAATGAGGTGTTGCCTTATTTAACACATTTAATGCGACAATGACTTGGTGATACAGACCATCAACTTAGACTACACGGGCAAATAGTTTTCATCTATAACACATATTCTTACGAGTATCTCCAGAAGGTTTGGCATCAGTTACTATTGGTAAACCACTAGCGGAGAAGTCCATAATAGTGGCAAAGATTTCTGGTTTCAATAACTTCCACTCGACATCATCATCTTGTTTTGTAACCGTCACAAAATCAGATCCAAAGAAAACTGCTTTGACACCTTCAATACGGAATATCATTTTTGCTGAAAAATAAAAATGCACCTTCACTTAGATGAACCATTCAAACAGCCAGTCTTATAATTTATACAAATAATAATAATTACCAAGTGGACTGCAATATGCTGCTCCGATATTGGGAAAGTCAAGCGTTTGTCCCGGCTCTAAGACCTTAGTGCCGGGAAGAAACTTCAGGCTGTTAGGGTTTGGCGTGTCTTGCGTTTGGATGAACATGGACCGACACTGGCATTCACCAAACACTTCTATTTTTCCATTTTTTTTATCTAAAGACGATCGTGTGATGCCGCTGAACTGCCTAACATCGCCGCGTCTAAGCAAAAATATTAAAAAGTTTTGTAGAAAATGGTAGGTAGCGGCTTAATATAGAGAATTGCACTTGAATACTTTCCGATGCGCAAAATGATTGTCGGTTTACTTGTAAATTAAGGTTTACCTGCTAAAAGTGATGGCACATACGCGGCCGCATTGATTTCCTGCTCGCCAAACTCTTAGAGAATTTCGCAACATGTTTACTAATTAACTATAGATGAAATTAAACTATATTTCACCTGATAACCAAGTACAGGTTTTTGCCAATTTTTCCAAATCAACATCGACATCATTCAACGTCAGTTTGACATTGACTTGACACTGACAGCTGACAGCAGCGGACCCTCTACGTTCACGAAGCCAGCTATTCGCTCAAATATGACGGATTTGTTTAAATAAAGTGTCAGATTGACTTGAAATTTAGTATTGTGTATTTTACATCATTTGAAAAGCAGTATGGTTTTTAACGAAAATTCACCTTCAAATATGTAGTAATAGTACGAGTCGGATTCGCGCACTGAGGGTTCCGTACCAATTCAGCAAGTGAATTTAAAATCCAGTGTTAGCAGAGCCCTGCCTTTTAAGCAAAATAACAGTGCAGTTATTTTATATCGGTTACTTACATAAACAGACAGACATAAAAATATTAATTTTAGTATTTGTTGTTGTAGCGAGCGACAACAGAAATACATCTGTGAAAATTTCAATCGTTTACCAATCATTTTATCACTATGTTCATGAGGTAAAGCCTGGTGAGACACAGACAGACGGACAGTAGAGTCTTAGTAATAGGGTCCCGTTTTTATTTTTTAGGTACGGAACCCTAATAAAAATGACCACCCTTTTTGACCTTTATAGAGCCTAGAAAAAAAATATCCTCGAAAGACCATGGTCAATAATAAAACATCTCACAGGATTCATTGCACTTTATTTACTTACTGAAAACCTAAGTACCTACTTACTGCATCCTACGCTTCTTGTGGTAGGTATGCCTAGTGGTAAATAATAAAATTACAGGTTTATAAAAACTGTTAATAATAATGTCAGAGAAAGAAATAAACGGAAGACGATGTCATGAAGTAAAAGATTAAAATTTAACAATATGATAAGTAGCATAGGCTGACAATACCATGTTGAACATTTTCAGATATTTTAACTCTTCCGTCAAGAAATAGATACCTATGATAAATGTTTATTAGAAATAATAAAATCAAAGGCTTGTGTCTCTAAAAGGACAAATTAATGACAAGACAAAACAACAACAATACAGGTAGGCATAGCACAAAACATTCTCAAGTTATAGCAGATAGAAATAAGAGCCCTAAAGTGTATCAAATTAAATCGAAACTTACATTAGTTTTCTATATCCCTATTATGTATACTACGAAAATATTTATGTAGAGCCTTTGTGAATAAATGATTTAAACATTATTCTAATAAATAAATCGAAATGTAACTGTACAATGGCAGTGTTTCTTTTAAAGACTAATAATGTTAATCTATATGCAATCAATATGTGAAGATGTCGAATTTAGAAACGAATGGACGTCACAATTTCAAATAAAATGAAGTACCTATATACATTAAAATATAAATTTACATTATTTATAAATAACATGTCTTTGACTTTTAGTGCTAAATTTTACGAGCTAAAAGAGTTATAGTTATCTTTATTCTATACACAGGTATTAAACAAATAAACGTGATCTTAGCAGGCCTCAAAAGTTAAAAATTCGAAGTTCGTTTCGTGTCGTACTGCTCGCACTTATAGTAATTACTTAACAGGAGAGAGAGAGAGGACGGTATGTATGCATGATACAAACTTCGAATCTCGAAGTAGGTTCTAGATGCCTATGTCTGCCATAGCGCATACAAACTCACGCTGCAATTGTCTTTTTAAATGTATCAGCATTTCGTATATTAAGCATTGTCAAAATTAGCTGATACATAATTTCGTCAAGCTAAGCATGGATATCGCAAAATTATTTGACAATACTGCGTTATACATTCAAAATTATGACTTTTACGAGATACAGGTATGACGTGATACGCATTGTCCACCCCTATAGTTTACTTACACGGTCGCTATTAAGATACGGTCATCTCTTTCCTAAGTCATCGTCAGAACGAGACAGCCTGTACGTCTCTCGCGGCCGCTAAAGCAAACTATTTGAGCAAACGTACTTATGTTATTATGGGTTACATCGACACACGCAACACGACGGAAATAAAAACCAGTCCATGAAGATCCCAGCGCAATCGTCTCCTGGATCGTACGCCAAAAGTCTGTGCCACTTGTACTTCTGTTCACAGCCGCAATCACCTGAACACCGACTTGTTGACTTTTTACTGAAATGTAGAAAATTCTATATTAAAACACTGTCTCTTGTTATAAAAACCGGCTAAGGGCGTGTTGGGTCACGCGCACTGTAGAGTACGAGTACCTATCTACCTATCTCGCATGCGGCATATAGGTACTTACTTAAAGTTAAGTTTAGGTCGACTAGTGGTCGACTTCGACTATTACCTACTCAATAACTTGCAAGGCCTTCGTAACTGTGTTAGTTTTCCATTAGAATTTTGAATACGTATACACAGGCCGGAAAATCGCTACGCCACTACTACATTAGAAACAGCTCATAATTTTCCGCACAGGAAACATTCCTTTATTTTGGAAACAAACAAAAGTGCATTCATGGATTTTTGAAAAAAGGGCTAACTTAATCGGAGATTGAACCTGTTGTAGATTGTAGATCGGAAGGGATATTGACAAAAATGATTTTGTCTCTGTCTCGTCTCATTCACTTACCTGCATACTTCTTGATGTATGGCCTGTTCGAAGTGCATGGTGTTCACAATCGCCCGCAGCTTTCGCGCAGAGTTTAAAGCCCAGTAAGGCGTCATGATCTCCGTTTTACTTTGGCAGGAATCTACCCTGTAAATGTCAAAGGTAAAAATAAAGGTTAGGCGTCAACAATTGTGTGAACAGTCTAGACTGACCAACGGTTATACATTTTGTTTAACGCACTCGGAGTCGAGTTCGTTAAACAAAATGTACAATGACAATCGCGTTCACCGGTAATTTCTACCAAAAAATATGACGGATGCGATTGCGAGCACACACGTGTTAGACAACAATGGTCCCTGAAAGAACTACCCAGCTGGCTCCACTGGTACCATCAATTCATTATTCAGATCCTTCTCATCCTGCGCAGATGGTAGAAGCCCATCGAGGGAATAGTGAAAATCTTAGGAATAATTTTATAGTCGATGCGTCCCATCAATATTTTGATTGCCCTTATCACCCACAATCATGCTAAACGTGGGCTCTAGGTCTTGCTACCTCAGGCTGTCTCTACCCCGGTCAAGGCCTGGAGGGAACGTGTGTGTTTTTAGACGGTAGGCCTCTCCCCTCCTTCCATAGGGAAGGCAGCGGCGAGCTGGAGAGCCCGTCATACCTCCGTTCGTATGCTGCCCCGAGCGCGGAGATGCATAAGGAGCATTTTCCACACGTTAAAAAAAAAGGCTGTCTCTACCCCGTAAGGGATAAAGACGTGATTTATGTATGTATACAGCTACAGAGAAACACAGGAATATCAATGTCATACCTGCCGGTACTATTGACCGACTGCGGATCTGGCAGAGCCGGGTTAGTCGCCTGCCTAACATGACGGAAGTAAGAGTCTCCTTCGTGCAGGTCGGGCAACCCAGACGGACTCCGCTTCGCTCGAGTCCCGCCAGGAGTCATAAACGACCCGTACATGCGCTTTATAAGGGCCTTGTTCTCATCGATGAACTCCTCTATCTTGTCCCTGGAAGTGGAAATTTTTGATTATTACTCGTCCTTTTATTACACACCGATGGTTCACCTACAACAATTATTATAATTATGGGTAACTACTTTAAGTATAGCTGTGCATTACGTGTAGGTGACTGTGAGTACAGTTAAAAAAAGGAACGCCTAAACTTAAAAGATGATTTCGTTGTATTTATGCCTGTCTATTTTTTGGTGGGCAAAGATCTGTTTGAAACAACTGTTGACGATTTTAAACGCTTATTAAATGAGACGTTAAAATGTACATAAGTATTCTCAGTGAAAATCGAATCATCGCTGAACACGATCTTAAGAAGTTGAACTAAGAGCCCTGTCTCACTAAGACGTCATGGCGACGTCGCCAGCTACATATCCTATATAAATCAGACGTCGCCATAGCGTCGCCAAGTGAGTGACAGCCGATACATTTTTACATGAATTGTTTGACTACGGTAGCTGGCGACGTCGCCATTACGTCCCGGCGAGGCAGGGCTATAAATGTCTACGTGGTTATTTTGCGTATCAAGAGAAGTGTCTTTGCTAATGTAATGACAAAGTATTTTACTTACAGGGGATACGTGTTTCCAGCTCTTGGACAATAGAGTTGGTGGTTTCGCTTGACGCATGGTACACCTTGGACCACTTGACCTTGAAGCTCGTACCCCAGAGCCAGAGATAGGGCGGTCCACAAAATCTGGAAAGAATAAGAAAAGTATTACGTTTTAAGTGGTTCAAAAAAGTTTGTCACTATATTTTAAATGATGCTGGCCAATAGTTTTCCATTAATCGATGAGACTTGAGAAGGTAGGATCTGGCACTGAATCCCATCAAAGCTTTCACCAGTTAAATACCTACTGTTTTAATACACCGATGGTTTTATTTTTGGAAATGGTTTCCAGAAATTGTAATAAAGATTCTTAAAATAATCATAGGTCATCAAAGTATTTTAATTTGACTGGGTAAAATAAAATTCTCAATTGGTAGAAAGTTGAAGAAAATAGAACCCAAATATGTATAGCCCCATTTTATCCTAAATTATTTTTCAATTCCCGATCAGAAATACATACATACTAAATTAAACATTCAAAATAATATGCATAATGTATAGGCCTTGTGATGTTCTAAGCTTGGCCACATTCGAACTACCTAAAGAATATTTTCAAGATGCTTATTTCTCAAATATGACAAGAAACCATTACGATATTTTAAGCCCTGCTATACTGCACAAAGTAATCGTAAAAATTGATTTGATTTTACTACCCATAAGCAATTTAATTCGCACATTATTCATATCAATCGTGGCCGTAAACTCGTATAAATTTGTGATTTATCCAAGAAGCAGGCAAATATGCAGAAGCTGCAAGTTTAATTCCTGAAAAAATATTAATAAAATTGGCATCATCGTAAAAGCTCCCATTAGGTCCATGCTCATTTTTACTAAATTTTAACTCAATAACCATAAAGAAAAAACAAGTTAAAACATTCTGATGGACATTCAAAGGCCTATCAAGTTACATCCTTGCGTTAAAATCTAACAGCTTCTAAATTAAAAACAAAAGACGAACCAACAAATGACAAACGCTTAAGTTAAGAATTAAAACTCACGTAACACCGGCTTGAGCAGAACAAATCCATATCCGCTGGTGGATTAGTTCATTACAATGTTCATTAGTATACGTCCTGCTACCGACGAGCCCACTAATTATCTGAACAAATTCAAAGTGAGCCGACCGCAGCTACCGAAAAAACTTGGGAGTTTTCTCAGTACGCGCACGGGGTGCTAGTGACCGCAGATATATCTCGCGATAAGTGGTGCGCTAAAATCGGAGGAACAACTAGTTATGCCACTGCTTATCTTATAGCTGTTCTGCATGGCGCTGACTATTGAGATTTGAAGACTTGAAGTCAAAAATCTGAGCCTCTAGTGTGGATTTTTGACACAAAAAATGTGTCAAACGCGTTCGCATAAACGTCTCAATAAAATTACTATGAAAAAATTGGCAGAGCCACCAGCGGCACGTAACGGCGATATACTGTTCTCATACTATTTGACATTTAAATGCGAACGCGTTGGAGTTGTTTGTTGCGAAAACTTACACTAAGCACTTTGCACTACTTTTGACTCCACGTTCACGTCTAAAAAGTATGTCTGACCAAAGTCTGTGTCGTGTGCTGCTTGATTAAATAGCTATATATTATCCATATTAAATTAGAACAAATTAAATTGCTACTCCCAGGTAAGCACCAATTGTTTCTAAATGAATGAGCGCGATCAAAGTAAAATAAACGCCTGCCAAATCTGCGCCCATTCCCATTACATCATAAAAAATCTCTAATTTATTATTGGATAGCATTGAGATTAATTAGTACGTATGTAAACATGATTTGCGGTGATAAATTACGCAATGCTTGTACGAGAAGAATAAAAAATGGGATCGCGTCATACGAGGAGGCGCCCAGTATTTTGTAATTCAAAAGTAGTCCTGTCTTTTAGACGCAACTGTGTCAATAACCTTGCACGATACGAAATAAATTAACATACATTTTGTAAGCAAAAAACACGAGTGCCCGTCTTCTGGCGCCTGAACTTATTTGCAAATGATTTATTAAGATATTTTATGTCTCTAGAATGTCGGTGTGTTTTTTCTGTACCAATTGTAAAGTTCATTCGGGGACCAGTTGATGTGATCGTTGTTTGAAGGTTTATAGCGCTATTTCGTCTTAGCGTCTACCAAAGACCTGTGTAAAGTCATAAACTTTAATTAAACGCTTTTTTGTAACTCATATTTTTTGTTCATAATTATTAAGCACCTTTGAATAAATTGACTAAGTCTGCATTCAGCTCAGAGCTATTTAAGTATTTTTAAACCGAGAAAAAATATCTCAAGAAATATTGTGGCGACGTAGTGCACTGTGTTACTATTCGCGCCTCAATGAATTGTGTTTTATATCGTAACCGCGTAGAATCCTAACAAATTAACACGACACCACAATATTATGCAATTTTATACACAAAAGACTACTATTAAAACAATTAATATTACAGAGCAGCCTTCATTCTCGGGTCAGTGGCGCCTCCACTAATTATTTTGTTTTTTTTTTTTAGTTCAAGCTATGAACCGAATAATGTAACAAAGGTGACAGAATTACAGTTTTGTGACCACTATTTTCAGTCATGTCAAGCACTTCCAGAATTGACTGATCAGAAATTAAAATCCTAAAAAAATAATCAGTTCTCATACTTGTATGATGCGAATATTTCATTGATTAATTTTATGCAAGAGTGCCTCTCCAAGTCTATTGTTCTTGACCACATCACAATAATTATATAACTTCGCATTTTGGCAGTAAATCTAAATGCAAACCATGGCATTTGCGAGTACGCGGTATGTGAGTCTGTACGTCCTAGACTTAATTCTAAACACGTATCTTGAATGTGACATTTAAATTATGAGTCACAAAAACAATGAATCTGATATTACAGATTTAGACGAGAAACATTTCGGATTTACAGATTTCTGACAGTTATAAATTGAGTGAATGAGAACTATTTCAACGTTTTATAACAAATATGGAAGAAAAAGTGGCCTGCGTGGGACGTTTGGAATGCAGACTGATCTTTATAGCTTTTGTGACTTTATTAGAGGGAGTCAGATACGTTTTTTTAATCGAATTACGATAAAATCGGCTCTATACTGACTCAAATAAAAGCTCTTAAAACTCTGCTCGGAGCTCTATTTATTTTTCTACGTCAACTTTTGGGACCAAAAGTAGAAGTTTGGAAGTAAAATCAAAAGTTTATTTTACAATTAGCCAGCACATTTTTTTTTCATGTCTTAAGCATTTTGATACTATCAGCGGTTTCGGAAAGACCATCGTTGCCAAGAAGAATCCGCTATAAGAAACTTTGTAGAAAGTCACCGATTTCGTTGGCAGACTTAAGTACCTAATCAAAAGTACTTATTGCCTCAATTGTGTAACGATCGTATTAGTCACTATCCAACTAGTGTCTAAAGGAGGCTTCAAGTATTTTTTATAATGTGCTCGACTTGTGAATTAGAATGACTAGCGATTGTATTATTATCACAGGAAACTGCAATCGTGTGAAAGATGGTTGATACGTGCAACATGCAGCAAGGTGAACGTTCTTCCATCTGCGCTCGCGCATGTATCTAATGTAAATCGTTCACGTACTTTATCTGTGGTTTGCCCACGCGTCTGACTCAGACGAACGGACGTTTCCTGCGGTCCTACGCCGGCGCAATTCTAATCACATGGCTAAGATTTAGAAACAGCCTTTTAAGCAAGTACCTACGTACTAAAAATTTGTTGCAAGAATAAACAAATCCTCTGTTTTGCATACGCCTTCTGGTTAGAAAGAGATATTTGCTTCGGTCATTTATAAGTATGGACCTAATGCTCCAGTTACAACACCTAAAAATATATTCTATGCTTTTAAATCTTTTACGACCTCTGTTGATATGCTGTAAAACGAGAACTGAAAGCTTTTTTTTTTAATATGGCGGACCCTAAATTAATCGAATTAGACCGATCCTAATAAAGGAAGGATTGCTAACTATTTTATTAATTTTAACAAGTTAGCTTACAGGTACATAAAGAGGTAAGGTGAGCGGTGTAGGTAGATAGCATGAAACTTGGGTATTTAAAATGCTTATTGGGATGTTTTTAGTGAAGTTAGCCTATGCTTAAGTAAACTTTACAACTGATGTGAAAAATATTTTAAATACTAATTGTAAATATACGTTTGTTTAAATAAAGTCACCTACTAAGTAAAAAAAAAGTACAATATTAAACATTTTTTTTTATCTTGCACAAAATCGTAAACCTAAGTTAGTACTAACAGTGAACAAAACTTAGTTACACAATAACAACACGTAAAACATTCTAAGCTTGTAAAAGCAGATAAAAAAGAGACAAGTAAGTATCATGTAAATAAAAAATAATCACTAAACGTGTCCATATAAGACTGGGCATCGCGATGTGATAATATTTGTTCATCGAATTTAGTGAATGGAATACGTGGGTTGCTATGCTGGCTGCTACACAATAATACATTAATATATTATCGTTTGCTCGCGTTCAGCCGCCAATTTCGCTTGTTCGTGCATTCTGCTTAAATTAGAGTCCTGCCTCACTGAGACGCCACAGCGACGTCGCCAGGCTACGTCCTGTACAAATCAGACGTCACCATAACGTCGCTAAGTGAGTGGCAGCCGATTCATGTGTATATGAATTGTTTGGCTACGGTAGCTGGCGATGTCGCCATGGCGTTCCGATGAGTCAGGCAGGACTCTTTTACATCACTTTGTATGACATGCTAAAAAGTGACAGTTTATGGCCCTCATTGACTGAGAAGCCAAGGCGCTCAAGAACTTCTGCGGGTGCTCTCGTGCTGTGCGGTTGAAAATACTGTGGTTTCGCACTGGTGTGCAACTCGTTACTTAAAAGCTTTGATACATGGTTCGATGTAAAAAGGTATGGTTCTATCAACGAATTACTCAATGCTATCTTTAAGTGCGGCAGTAATTAAAATAATTTTCAGTAGGTAAACTACATTTCGCCTACTCATAGTCACCTATACTGTGGCCGTCAGTGTTTGCGACTGTGAGTGCTGTTTCCTCACCAAATTAACACCTCTGCTATTTGTTGACAGAACGTGACGTTAGTCTAAAAGCGAAATTTATTAAACACATATCACGCTACTTATAAAGGACTTTTGTCATAATATTCACACGAAGGAGCTAAGTATACCAATTTATCTACTCTAATCAATTAAAATTTGCTACGTAATTTTATAACAACTATTAATATGGTGATTTGAATACGAGGATCGTGTTTGGTGAGTTCAAATTTAATTAAATTTATTTAACTTCTTAACGGGCACTTTATAGGCAAGCGTGCTCTTTCATAATCTACAACTGTTTTTACCATCAAGTTTAATTGTCATCAAACGAAAGCATTGTCCACATATATAAACCTTTAATTTCACCCCATACCTACTAAGTACCTACATGTTAAAGACTGATACTTAAATACGTTACACCCTACTGGCCCCGTAAAGGATTAAAATAGTATTAAGTAAATAATTATTTATAGTCTCGACAGTACGATCATGAACGTTCACCCCCGACGATAATTTTATAAAATTGTCCAAAACTAGTCAGATAGGTCTTATATTCGTGAGCTAGCAGCATAATATTTAGCTGATATGATACCTAAACATTTTTCAGAAGTGAGATCATTTCAAGTGCGTATGCGTATAATGAAGTTATAAAAATACTTAACATGTGCAATTAATCAAGAGAATTCCGTAAATACTAGCGCACTAAGGTGCACTGAGTATATATTTATCAAACATTGAGTAATGTTTTAACTTGAGAAACACGACTTACAATTATTTGTTTTCCAATCGTTTACTATGAATATTTGTTTGACCTACCTTTGACACGAGCATACCTATTTGTGTTGATCATTGTGCGAAAAGATGCCTTAGAACTTGTACACGTAAAATTTAAAACTTTTTCTGTCAAAATTAAAAACTTAGTTATAGAAGCTGAAGTCGAACACTAAGTAGGTGGGTCAAATCAATCTAAAATTAAGAGGCCTGCCTTAGTGGGACGACATGGCGACCTCGCCAGCTATCGTAGCCAAACAATTCATATAGTAAAATCTAGCGACCGTTACACACTTGGCGACGCTTCGACGACGTCTGAATTGCATATGATACGTAGCAGGCGACGTCGCCATGACGTCCCGGTGAGGCAGGGGAGGATTCAAGCCTATAAGTTAACAACTTTTCGATGTACTTACGGGTATTTGGTAGTACGATCCATTATTTACAGTCTGGTAGGATGTTAGGGGAACAACAGGAACTGAACCGTTTCTTAGGAGAATCGGCCCTTGAACGGGTGTCACCGGAGGCTGGCCCGAATCTGAAAACATGAGATAAGCTTAGTATGAATAAATTTGTATATAAGGCGTCTTAGAATTGTTCCGGAATATTATAGCGCAATTTCGGCTGGGTCTTTAGTTCCTATTTTTTTTTATATGAATAGGAAGGCAAACGAGCAAGTGGGTCACCTGATGGTAAGTGATCACCACTGCCCATAGACACCCGCAACCCCGGAGGGATTGCAGATGCGTTGCCAATCTAGAGGACTAAGACGAAATGCCTCTTGTGCCCGTAATTTCCCCGGCTGTCTTACTCTCCACACCGGAACACAGTAGTGCAAGCACTGCTACTTAGCGGCAGGATTAGCGAGTAAGACACTACTATTGACTCTAGATCCCTTAAATCCGTCAATTGATTGAAAGTTTACTGACATCACATTCGTAACTGTATCTATTACATACGTTCATGATGGGTCCTTGGAGTGTCGATCCGAATTTAGTTTTGATCGCAATTAAATTGTCGTTTAGTTGTAAGTTGTTCAGTTCGTTTCAATACTCCTGTTAACATTTTTCATTGTAATATTGGATTCCAAATAATCTCACCCCTTTGACGCCGCAGACCTTGAACATTGACTAATGCGTGGTAACATTTGACAACCACAATAAAAAAAGGTGTTCAGCCGAATCTGCTAACATATTCCGGATAATTTTTAGAAGACAGTGTATTTATAAAGAAGAAGCTGACTTTGTGACCGATTGACATTGTAATTGCAAAGCTTTAGTGAGCTACTCTGAAATTCGAAATTCAATCAAAGGAGCGAAACGGCACAAAACGAAACCGAATTTCTAACTTCGGCGTGTAGTGTACTTAAGGCGTGTAATCTCATAAGTCAAAAAAAAAGAGATCAAGAGAGAGAGAGAGAGAGAGGTCAAGATTCAAAGCAGATACATCTACAAGTCGGAGTTTGACACGAAAATTCTAAAGCATCCTCATACGCAAATATCGAGCGACGCACCTGACAAATATGCGTGGTCATACCACTTAACGAATAAGGTAATTAGGTATTACATATTACTCACAAAGAGATAGACAGCTGCAGTTCATTGACCCGATGTTAATGAAGCAAATACGACGAAACCTTTTTTCTATTTTATCACAATCTACACCAATTTAACGTGCATCTTTGGCCGATGCTTTTGCAAACTGAAGAAGGCATGTATTACGTATACTCATACCGATTGGACATTCTTTGCCCCACTAGAATTTCGACGCCAAAGTTCGAACTCAGTTTTCGAGGTCTTTTAGTGATACACCGTATTTGTTACGTTTTTCTATATCTACCTACATCTGTGGTATCAACTGGATTGCTGTACAACGGCTAATTTTCTCATAACCAAACTGTTATTTATCTGACTACGGCAAAGCCTAAACGAGGGTTATGTTTATGTATTGTGGTTTGGTTTGTTTACTTATGCGCACAAAGTAGGGAGTAGAAAATAGATAACGTGAAAAGGATGTTACGTATTAGTAACTGAAATTAAAATAAAAAAACGTTAATCGTCTATGTAAGGTTATATTTACAGATCGCTGATCCAATAAGAGGAAACTCTTGAACGGAGACACGCAAATGCTCTCTACCTAGAACAAACAATGTCTCTGTCTCTGTAGACTGATCTGGTGCAATCTGTAATTTAATTTAGGAATGAACCAAGCTGAGGATACCCAGAGCACATCAAAAAAATCTCGGCGGCATCTTACCTCATTTGTCAAGGTTTGTAAAATAATGTTTAACATTGAATGTCAGTTGTCTTGCGTTTCGTTATTTGACCAGCGCCTGCGGTCAGGAGGTTTACGATGTTACACCACTTTCTTACTATAAATAAGTTGTTAAGTGACTTTGAAATGTGCCGGCCAAACTTTACGGCTCTACCACGATATGCGAGACCGACGGCGTGGTGATTTCTCTATCCATTGCCCGGTCGAGACGCTCACTATACATGAGTCACTTCGCAAGCCACGCAATGTATTAGGAAATAGATCACTGCATCGCCGATTGCAAGGGTTTACTCGTTCCGTTTAGGAGACGTGCGTATACGCGACGACGGTGCTAGTTTTGGCACCTTCAAGTGAATTTGGTGACTTTTGGCCTCGTCTGAAGTGTCGGTGACGGCAAAGAACCACACATAACGTTAAGAGGGTCATTCTAGTTTATGCTTATTAAATAATTTTCGATTAATATGACCTAAAGGCGAAAAAGATGCGCGAGGCTTTCAGCTTACAGAGCACGTGCTGCGTAGATGCGTAATTATTTCGATTATTTTCATTATTAGGCGTTCTGTCTGGTATGTCTATACTTATATACTTATCTATACTATAATATTTTAAAGAGGAAAAATTTGATTGTATGTTTGTTTGCATTGAATAGGTTCCGAAACTACTGGACCGATTTCAAAAATTCCTTTGCCGTTAGAAAGCTACATTATCACTGAGTGACATAGGCTACTTTTTACCGCGGGAAAATACCTTTCCTAAGGGAAAATTAATTTATCGCGGGCGAAGCTGCGGATGGAAGGCTAGTAATAATATTATAAAGAGGAAAGATTTAATTGTTTGAATTGAATAGGCTCCGAAACTACGGGACTGATTTGAATTTTTTTTTCACCGTTAGAATCCTACATTGTCCCTGATGAACATAGGCTATATTTGATTCTACGCAGACGAAGTCGCGGGCAACAGCTAGTTTTAAATAATACCAATCTTACTGATTACAACAAAAATAGAAAATAAATAGGTAGACTTAAATTTGAAACGGACCCGTACCATACGTGTACAGAGATTAAATATTTACGAGATATTTACTAGTAGTTACACGTTAACTAGAAATCCAAGTCTGTATCAAATAAAAACAATCTACTTTGCGTTTCGCGTCTAACGTATTACTAGAAAAACAAGATTATTTCAACACGGTGCTAGGCGCGTCACCTTATTCAGGTCAAATGTTACAAAATTACTATAATCTCTTCATATGTCGCGGGCTTGCGGCTTAAGAGGCATATGAAGCATTCAAACACGTATCATAATTTTCTCAGTTTAGGCTAAGTAAATCATAATTTCTGACATAGGACATTTTCTTAGGTGCTTCAGCTAACTATCGTGACCTAGTTCTTGTAAAATATAAGCTACAAGTATAAGTAAATTTCTAAACGACTCTGAAAATTAGAACACAGGAAAGTCCGAAAAGTAAAGCTATATGGCTGGGAATAGAACTCGGTTCCTCATCATTCCGTGTTGCGTGCTATACCGCTAGACCGCTACACCACTTAGCAGGTGAGTAAGCCAAGCTCACCAGGGACGAGAGAAGGCGCTGTTACACACACGTGTACCTAACACGTAGGTATGTGTTGTACACTAATACGTACTGCAACATTAAATGAGCGTTTCAATATTCATCCCTTTAGTCTTCTACACTTATACTTGTTATATAGAAGGAAAAGTCTAGAAAAAGAAGAGCGAAAATGTTGACCTTAAAATACTTCTGAGGCTTGAGACACACCAATGATTCACCCGCCCGTGTCATCTATACTAATATTATAAAGAAGAAAAATTTGATTGTTTGTTTGTTTGCATTGAATAGGCTCCGAAACTACTGAACAGATTTCAAAAATTCTTTTTCCATTAGAAAGCTACATTATCACTGAGTGACATAGGCTACTTTTTACCGCGGGAAAATACCTTTTCCTACGGGAAAATTAATTTACCGCGGGCGAAGCTGCGGACGGAAGGCTAGTGTTATATAAAAGGAAAAGTCTAGAAAAAGAAGAGCCGTAGAAAAATGTTGACCTTAAAATACTTCTGAGGCTTGAGAAACACCTATGATTCACCCGCCCGTGTCATAAAACAATAAAAGCGAAACAATACAGTATTTTAACGCCTATGAAGGCATTAGTAAAGGTGAATGAAGCAAGACATTGAAATACCTACTGCTGTTTAAGTAAAGCAGTAATTATGCAACTCGACTTACTTTTGAGATCTGAATTTTCGCTTTCGTTTAAGAATATTCTAAGAAACGATTGGCAAACAAGGATAAACAAACTTCTTACCATTTAAACTTTATACGTGCCTTGCTTTGTTTTATATTTAACTAGCGACCCGCCCCGGCTTCGCACGGTATATTATGCACGTATTATACCTACATATAAACCTTCCTCTTGAATCACTCTATCTATTAAAAAAAAACCGCATCCAAATCCGTTGAGTAGTTTTAAAGATTTAAGCATACATAGGGATCTGGGGACAGATAAAGCGACTTTGTTTTATACTATGTAGTGATAGTGATAGTGATGACGGACGGTCAGCCAAATGGAACCCTGCCCCACTGAATCTTCTTCTTCTTCTTCTTATTTGTGGCGTACAGCACTGCTCTTTCGCCCGGACGGATCCAAAAACGAACCGTAGCTCTTGACCACACGTGGAGGTAACCCGACTTGCAATAAGTGACCGGATTGTTATTTTTGCCCGTCAGTGTCAAAGTTTTCTGATTGATTGTAAAAAGGATCTGCAGTGGCCTAGGGTTCCGTTTGGCTGACTACACTTTAATTTTATAGGCAAAGCAAAATAGCCTATACCAACAATAAGTCCCAAGAGTTTTACCCGCTAGTAAACCAGCTACATACTCAATATTAAATACTTGCTAAAAATTTGTGCCATGAAGAGACCAATGAGGAACAAACTATAAAAAACGACCTAAAGACCACCAATACGGCCACGGAGACAACCCACGATCGTTTGATGTGGCGCAGGAATACTAGGAGGGCTGACCCCAAATAAAAGTGGGATAAAATCCAGGACCAAGAAGAAGAAGAAGAGATCAATGAGGCTGGCATCTGCTTAAGATAGGCCCCTATAATATTTAACTTTAACACACCAAGGCAAAATCACAGTTACATGATTTCTGACTTATGTTGAGGAACGTTCTCATAGTGAGCCTGTGGGGATGGAAGCGATACATGCCCTCGGTAGCGTTCTGCTTTCAGAGCAAACATGAGTGCGTGAGAGCCAACATTGGGGGCGGCAGACGTAAGCTTGCCTTCGGAATCCAAAAGCTTATTGGTTACTTACTTGACATCTCTACTATCGACTAATATAATTTAAAGCCTTAAGACCTTATACATCTCTTTTATAAATGTATTTAATTTAAGTAGAATTTAAGTATTGCAGTACCTATGTATTTTATTTTGAAAAAATGACTTTCTACCAAGTTTCTTGCGGCGCATTCTTTTTGGCAATGATGGTCTTTCCGAATGCGCTGGTAGTTTAAAAAATGACATGTAAAAGAATCCTTGGCGGGCAATTTGCAAAAATACATTTTTTTTTTTAATTTTTGAACTGACTGGCACACCAAAACATTTTAATATAGGTATCAAAAAGCACCGTAAAATGGTATCTAAAGATACTGACATACGCGGGACACACTAACAGTAGGTAGCACGCCCAGGATATATTGTGCAAAAGCTGTCGCAAAAAAAACTACAGCGTGCGCAAGGGCGCGCGCTCACCTGTGCAAATTTGTGCAAGTGATTTGATCTGACCTGGAGAATAAATATAGGAAGTAGTTATGGTATTCTTATCAAGAAAAATATGTGAGGTACCTACCTACTACTTATTCGGACCGTCGAAATAAAAGTTGCTTTTATATTATGCAAACCATCCAAAATCTGAGTTTAGTTACCTGGGTAGTTATTTAGCGGAAATTCTATCTACCGTAGTCGTTCTTAATGATTACGGTTGTGAAGTTACTCAGCTGTGAATCCTGACCTTGCTTCTGATAACGAGTCGAATTGGCCAATGCCGCATCCTCAAATCTCGGCGTTTACTAATAAATTAACATAACTATAAATAATGCTGAGGTCGGTCGCAATCATCGGAACATGAGTTAAAGATATGATGCTCAATTAATACAAACTATTATAAACTGGTATGGAAATTCACTTCTGGGTTCCGTTATTTTCGTGGATCGCGTCAACAAAATCTTTACAAACTACATGTTGACTAGAAAAAAGGGTTATAAGCTTTCCTTCTGATAACACGATCGTTTGTCCTTTTCTTTAATTAGGTACAGTTATCTTAAAAAGAAAACTCCGATGTTTTATTTCCAAAGTCTCACATCTCATATATCTAGGTACGGTTGAAACAAAGCTATTGCAGTTAAGGTAGTTATACCCAAATAAAGCGATTTAGAGTGTAACGACACATATTTTATTGAATCAGGCGTTACTTAGCGGAGAATGAATGTTTTTTGTTCATTGTAGCGACATGTTTTGGTAGGTACACTACTGTAGCGATGAACGGCAGCGGATTACTGTAGGGAGGGTCTAGACCCCATAGACTTTCTTCTTCGGCGCGACCCGAGATTTCGTCAAATGGGTCAAAGCGAGGGAGTTTTTACCAAAAATTAACGGCTTCTGCAAAAAGTGAAGGATTCCGGCTAATTCAAAAAAAGGGTTAATGACCCGAATTAAGTCTAACTAACTATAATAAAGGTCATAGCGGAGAGGTGTCTGAGGTAGGTATATGGTAAAGATTTAAACAACCCCAATAAAACGGTATATGAAGGTTTACGAAGGAACCCTAGCAAGGTGATTTAAACGGCAGCACGAGAATCAGTATCATAAAACTATTTTAAATTAGCTACAAACAAAACCGTATTTGTTCTAACGAAAAGCATAAATATTATTTGACAGTTCAAATCCACGTTAAACCTGGTGGATTACAGGAGTTTTTCTTGTGATTTCTTCTAGTTCTTTTTTAGATTGGTCTTTTTTTGTTTAGAATAAGTTGTGTATAATATCTCAATTTATAATTCTTCATTATTTTAAATGAATTTGTGTCGTCTGGCAGTTTCTCTATTTGTTTCAATTTCATTAAAAACCTTAACACGTGTAACTATTTTGAAGGGCATTTGCGATTTTAATGGTAATAAAGGCAACTTTTTAGCATACTTGTGGCAGAATTTGATAGCTTCGGTCACGTGGGTCTTGTTACTACACAGCAATGATTTGTGTCTTCTATCGCCAATTTGTTCGAACGAGCGTTTCGTCTAAATGAAATGATACTGACACCCGAAAATTTCTTAGTAAATTAATGAAATAAATCTAACCTAGCTACTTAAATTAATGAAATAAACCTTACCTAGCTACTTAAGTACTCTCGTTTTTTTTTTATTTATTATTTATTTAGGCAACAAACAGTCAGTAGTTGAACATAGTATTGATACCTACATATTAAGGTGTAGACCTGGAGCCCAAGAAAGGAGTGGAAAGATTTTCCGAAATATGTGCAGTTTCATACCAAACAATCATTCGACGAAACGTTAATTAGCGCAAAAATCGAATTTAAACAATGTATGCTACACAAATGACAGATTGTCCTGATTCAACTGATTACACGTAACAAGTAACTTATTCAGTCTTCGACTAGTGTCACTTCAAAATTCTCCTTCCTGACCTTAAGTTATCTAAGTACGCTTGCGAAAGCTTCGTCCTTGTGTCTGAGCGCGTGTCTGTATGACAGTGTCGTGTATTTATGCTCGTGTGGTTAAACTAAACAGACGGCATCGGGAATAGATCAAAGTAAAACGGTTAACAATTGAATACCAACTATCTAGTACATTTACTTAACTGCTTGAATCAAAAGGACAAAACACATAGTGTGTTTAAAATTTAGACATTTCTTTCGTTATACAAACAAGATACCTATCTCAGATTTAGAAATACTTTAGCATGTGGTCGGGTTGGTTTGACTGAATTTATATAAATTTCAGGATTTTTTTAAATTACTATTAACGAATGTTTCCATTTGGCAACACAGGGGTGACTTCATTTTAATTCAAGAATTACGATGTAAAACTAACAGAACCACTTACTGAATATTGCAGATCAATTCTAAGGCCTGTATATTCACGAGCAACAATAACAAAGTTTTATGAAAAATGACCCGATATTTTTTCTCGTCACGCCATGTGATAAAAGGATAAAATTAGGCAATAGTGGTGACGAATGGAATTTGCTCTTTAAAAGACTGCGTACGGAAACACAATTTTAATGAGTATATTATTCACTAAGTAATAACACTTTAGAAATATTTTCCACATGATAAAGATCCCGAATACCTTTAACTACCTACCTTCATATCGATTTGTTTTTATTTTATTTTATTTCCCGGTAATCACTAATCTACATACGCAGAAAACAATGTCTAACGTAAACTATACCATATATAGACTGTGCGTCATTTAAAACCATTAATACCAATTGAAACTATTTTTCAGCAACCTTCTGCAAGCAAATACGCAACTGTACGTGCCGAAACTACTAGTTGACTCTTTCTCATTTTAAATAGGTAGGTATGAGTTTTACAGCTTTTAACACAAATAAACTGGTCCAATGCGTTTGTGTGGCACTTGATTAAGGTCGGAATTTGAAAGGGCTGGCCGGGATATTTATGTTCGCTACTCGAACTTATTGCTGTGAAATATAACAGTCGTTTACTTATAAGTAGCCAGATCGTGTTTCTCCGTGAAACATATAGCCTGTTACAATGTAAATCACCCTCGAATGGTCATAGTTGGTTTTGTTAAGTTAACAATTGGGTCATAATTTGGATTATTCACACGTGAAAGTTTAAAACGCCTGGGTATTATTATTATACTAGCTTCTGCCCGCGACTTCGTCTGCGTAGAATTATACATATAAAACCTTCCTCTTGAATCACTCTATCTATTAAAAAACCCGCATCAAAATCCGTTGTGTTAGTTTTGAAGATATAAGCATACATAGGGACATAGGGACAGAGAAAGCGACTTTATTTTATACTATGTAGTGATGTAGAATAAAATTAAAATTGAATTGTGGTCCGTTTTTTTGAAGCTACAAGTTACAATTTTACAAGTAGGTATCTACCAACTTACGATTGTAAATTGGCTCAGATTAAATGGGGAACGGCTCGACCAAAACTAAAACAATTAGGGTAGTTCCCAACTAAGAGTAAGCTATTTTATTTTCAGTTAGTGTAACCAAAAACGTATTTCATGTATTACACTTTTAAGTTAAGACTAGCGACCCGCGGCTTCGCACGGGTGTAATCAGTATTTCTCTACTATATTATGCATGTATACTTATAAACCTTCCTCTTGAATCACTCAATCTATTAAAAAACACCGCATCAATCCGTTGCGTAGTTTTAAAGATCTAAGCATAGAGTCATTCGGGTCAAGAGCACGCACTTTTTTTTTGATGGCCTCCCAGACCTATAAAGAATTATATAATTGGCATGTTATGATATTAAATCTGTAGAATATTCAATAAATTTTCACTATTTAAGTAAATTTTCCATCAAGATTAATTAGTTTTAGCCCTACAAGGGCTTAACTGGAAACTTTTCCAATGCGTACTCTTGACCCGATGTGTGGGTAAAATTACGCAAGTCTTAGGGTAAAGTTACGCACGCGGGGTAAACGTACGCAGTCATTCGGGTCAAGAGCACGCATTTTTTTTTGATGGCCTCCCAGACCTATAAAGAATTATATAATTGGCATGTTATGATATTAAATCTGTAGAATATTCAATAAATTGTCACTATTTAAGAAAATTTTCCATCAAGATTAATTAGTTTTAGCCCTACATAGGCTTAACTGAAAACTTTTCCAATGCGTACTCTTGACCCGATGTGTTCGCCTTCATTATTTGGTCATCTGAGATGAGGGTCCGCTGAGGGGCCTTTCTTATGTAATTTATCGGCATTTTGGTGTATTCTGAAAGATTGAACAATTTTTGATATTTTTATTTCATTTGGGGTATAAGTACGCAACGGGGGTAACGTACGCGTGCGTACTATTAATCTCGTACTCTTACCCCAATCGGCAAATATACCAAATAATCAGTCAGCAACACACACGTTAAATACTTTTTACAAATATGATAAACTTACATAAAAACTACATTAAATGAACAATAGAAATATAGTATACTTACTGGCACAGAGCTATCCATTTAACTACAGCACACTTTTCCGTGGCTCAAAAATTAAACGAAATAAGCGTGCTACAAGTATTCGGCGACGTGTCGCGACCAGTACTTAGATTGCGTCGGCGCGGCTCGTGGCTCCTAAACGGCGACAGTAGCGCCACTCTGTTTTACAAACACAGACCTCGGCCCCCCCACCCCTGTCGGAGATCGGACCACCGCGTACTTTTACCCACCGCGTGCTGTTACCCCGAACGACTCTACATAGGGAGAGACAGACAGCGGGCAGCGACCTTATTTTATACTAGATATGTAGTGATAGTGATGATCTTAATTCTTAGAATCTAGTTTGTAAAAAAAATTAAGTGTAAGGCTTGAGTGGCGAGCGTCCAGAAGAGCGTTTAGCCGGGCCGCAGCGGCTAAACGCTCCAGCTTGCACTTCAGGACGCTCACATTTATGTATGTTTTCTCGTATTTATCCTGAACGCCGCACCTTTGCTCACCAGTTGGCGCCACTGTTGACTAAGGTCCAAAGGTATAGCTGTCAAAGGCGACTTTATAATATGGCGCCGAAACAAAGTTTTAAATCTTGAATCTCATTAAGTTTATTATTTATAAATAACTATCATCATATCGTGTAGCTAAGCCGCTTATTTTTGCGCCTCTTTTTCTTAGTTACGCTTTCAAAGCATTCACATTCATCGCCAAATAATCCATATTTGCGATAATTTCACGAACGAGATCACTTTTCAACAGGTAAATGAAAGAAATTATAATTTATGTCACGAAGCCCGCCAAAACCAGTGAAAAGTGCATGTTATTGGACCTCACGCGACACTAGCGCCTCTAGCGGCAAATTCACACGCGATAGCCCCCATTGGCATTGTTCATTTTTTTTAAGCTGTGCTTTTAACACCTTTATTTAATAAAATGGACTATTTCAAGCAACTAATTTGAATATTATGCTTTTACGTAGCTTTGTTAATTAATAATAAATATTTTTTTGCTGTTTGATAATTCGTGAATTTAGACAGAATCCCAATCGCCTTCGTTCGGCTGGCTATAAAAAAAACGGCTTTGTCTATGGTTTTGTCGATTTGACAGTGACACGTGACAGTTGCCATAGCTAAACTTTTTTTTTTCATTTTTGTGGCAAACATTCGATGCTGGATTCTGTCTAAAAACCGGGTCGTTCGGTCAAACAAAGGTTCAAAGTACTTTTACAAAAATATCTGCAATCATAAAGTATTTTAGAAATCGGACAAGATAAATCGGATAAATGATGGTTTTCCTCGAAATGGTTTTCGAATTAGAGCATACTAAAAAAAAATGAACAATGCTAATTATCCACTGCGTCATCAGCAAGTGCGATGACAAATAGTACCAAAGTACAGAGTCCAAAAAAAAACGAACATTTAAACAGGTCGATTCGCACAAAATGGAATCAGTACGTGCAATATGACGTAAATTACACCGACATTCAGACGCCCGTTGTAATGCTACACGACAAAAAGCTCCTTTCACACGCGCTTCTCGTACCTTGTTGCAACACTTTATTAACCTGCACCGTTACATAAACTACTTGGATGCAACTTGAATAAAATGCGTCACTATCAACTTGTCCAGAGACCTCGTTAAAGTCTTTCAATTTTTCAAGTTTCTTCTCAAAATAAATAATTCTTCGTATTTTCAAAACTTAACTTAATTATTTGAAAGTCTTAAACTGCTGCTAAACGCGTACGTTACCACTGATAAGTCTAGATTGATAACCGGCGTTAGATTGAGCACCATGACTCGTGGTATATGTAATTCTCTAAACTCTTCTGAACAGTAATCCCTGTATTGGCCAGACAAATATAACTTGACCTGATCGTTCACGGACATTACAGGGAGTGAGATGTCTCCGTATCTTGTCGGTCAAACGGAACGCCGGCCGAGCCTCTTGTGTAAGATTTAGACACGATAAATGTCTCCAACGCGTCCGCATTAACGTCTCAATTAAAACGGGCCAATTAGCGCCACTAGTATGTACGTTGAAGTGGCAATGGGCAGGCCACATTGCTCGTAGAACAGACAACCGTTGGGAGAGAAAAGTTCTCGAGTGGCGACCACGAACCGGAAGACGCAGTGTTGGCTGGCCTCCCACTAGGTGAACCGACGACGTCGTGAAAGTTTCGGGAAACCGGTGGATGCTGGCGGCGAGTTGTCGTTCATTATGGTGTGCCAAGGATGCGGCCTTTGTTCAACAGTGAACGTCTTCTGGCAGATGATGATGATGTCTATGACTAGTGGCACGAAACGCCAACAAACAGTTCTCAAAGTAAGTACTTGAAATTTTAACGAAAACGCGTTCGAGGCGTATTTTGTGTCCACAAACTGTGATGTAGCTTTTGTAGATTGGTAATAACAAATAGAGTTCTTACTTGTTGCCAAGTTTGATAAAGCTATTTAAAATACATTTTCAAAAGTTTTCTGATTGCATGAACTCGGAAACTTCATTATTTTAAACGATTGCAAGAGGGTATACCCCAAGTATTTCATAATACTTAATTTCAACTTGATATCTTCACGCCTTCTAAGACTTTTGTCTCGATAGACTGACTGTTCCTTTTTCCTTGAGGAACGGAACTAAAAAGCAGGAATCCCTTTTTTTTTCGATATGGCCAGTATTTTAATGATAGGTACAGTAATAAGATTATACTTTCTCTCAGCAGGTTTCAACAACCGGCCCAGTTCCCTGAGCGTCCGACCTCTCGCTTGACGCCAGCTTGAAAGCGAAACCAAGGTCAAGTGATGAGTATGCGCACACGCAGTAAGACTTACAAGGTACTACGGTAAATGCGATTTGCATTTAGAGCAAAATATATATGAGATTTGGTTAGGAGAAGGCTTTGGTGGAGCAGAGTATTAGTTATGATTGCGTTATTAAAAGAAGGACCTGTCAGTTTTTAAGGCATGTGCTGAACGCTTGCAAAGTTTGCAAGACAATTCATCACATAATATACACGTATAATTATTGAATTTTAATCTCTTGGCTTCCATACTGGTCTGAGAAGGAAAAACATAGAATGTACCAGTTGATTCTCGTCCCGCGCTGATGGTAAAAGCCCATCGAGGGAATGGGCGAAATTCTTAGCAACCCATCAATATTTTGATTCCGTTTTCCACCTATACACCTTCAATCATGATAATCGTGGCCTTTAGGTTTTGTGACCTCAGGCTCTGTCTACCCCGTAAGGGATATAGACGTGATTATGTATGTATGTATTTAATCTGTTGTTGGTATGTTTTGAAGAAGGCTAAATTCCTGAAAATTGATCTGTACAAAAAGGTTGTTTCAAACGGCCGCTTAAATGATTTAAAGGTTCATGATGACAATTTTGTGACAATATAAGCGGATTCAAATAGCCCATTTTAAGACAAAAATAAATAAGTCTTCAAAAAATGGGCCATAACCATGAGAAATTAATTAAAACTAATGTTTACGTGTGATTGCAATCTTTATGGGTGATTCTCGTCACGACCACGTTTCCGCTTAATCCGGCAGAATCGTCCTTTTAATTGCTCTAAAGTCAAGATGTATCAGATCAAAATGGTTTTGACATTCGTCTAGGAGGTTATGGCAGTCGCATAAAACTATAGAGGCCAAAACTTAGTGCATAACTCCAATAATTCATTTGAGTACTGCAATGCTCCATGTATGTACAAAAACCGAGTTCCATAGGAGCTTTTCAAATTGTAACCAAAACATAGAGTGGCTCCCTGTTCGTTACCAAACTTACCAATCAATCAGCTTGCGGTTCAAATAGATCAAAGATTCTTCATTACTTTAGGCGTATATAGTCCAGTCGTGCTAATCACGATCAAAATAAGACAAGTGTAAAGATTACTGACAAGCATTAGTAAGGCGATTAAGTTTAAACGCTCGCCTTTTGTTTGTGGCGCCGCCGTCGAAGGCCGCGACTGTCTGCTATCGACTGATAGTGGAAGTAATTGGAGCGATCGTGGCTCTACTTCACTGTCTACTGGACGTTTAAATAGACACTATTTCGCAGATCACGATCAGTATTCTAGCGTGTACTAACTTATCTCGATCGTATATAATTAAATTGGTGAATTACTTTTATGTTTATTCAATAGTAGTTTAAGTAATTTGAAATTATATCTACCTGAACCGGAATCATCGTTGTAGTACTCGTCGTCGTAATCCAGCACAGCATGCAGCTGCGTTTTGCCGCCCGTCCCTCTGGCTTCGACTTTCGTAAAGCCGGGAGGATGGTCGACCGGTGTCTGCCCACTGCCGCTGCCACCGCTTTTAATTCCAACGGAGTGCTGCCGCGAAGACAACGGCGACGGAGTAGTCACAGGACCACTCACAAAGTTGAAATTGTTCACATTCTGGTTCGGGTTGCCCTCGAACCTTCGACTAGAGGTTGGGTTCGGTGTGGACGCGGGGGGATAAGGAGCCTCCGCGTACCCTGGGTTATACAACGGTCTCTGTCCACCCTTTTGGTTTAATCTCCTTTGTTCATAGTCGTAGTCCCCGGTAGGATCATGGACATACTGTCCCGTGTTGTCGTACTGTTGATTCACTTCCTGCACTCGTTGGTTTTCTATTTGTATGTCTAGCCTAGTATTTTGTTGATATATTTGTGTATGTAATTGTCCTGTGTAAGGGTTTTGTGGAACTTCATCTGGACGCGGATAATGCGTGTACTGGTTGGCCGGCGGAAGGTAAGCAGTCCCAGCTCGCTTTCGGATCTTTGATCTCCGTTGTTGATTCGCTGGTGAAGAGAACGGCTCGTTGCCGGGAGGTAGGGGAGCACTGTCTTCTTGATAATCAGCAGGGGAGTAGAGGAGGTCATCTAGTCCATGTCGCAAAGGTCCCGGTACTGGGGACGTGTCAACGAGGGCCGGGGTGGCTGCTACGGCCGGCGCGAGCGTAAAATTCGCTAACGCCATTGCTCAGTAATAATTCGGCATTGGCGTGAAATGCCAACCAGCAAAGTCAATATAATGTACGTTCGAGGTGCTATTACGGCCACAGTTGCATAATGCCCTGAGAGGTTGAAAGCGTTAGGCGCACGATCGTCTTCTCATAGTCGGAGCACTGACTTATAGGATCCACGAAACCGTACCACTGTGTTTCACTTGCCTCTAACGAGAATTGTGCTTTCCGCGAGTAATCTGAAACAAATGAAGTACGTTTATTAGGATTGTGCAAACTTTTTCACTATGCTTTTAGAGCAGTTCGATAGACACTATCAAATTTACGAGCCAATCGTTAAAATAATGACAACGTGTGAATCGGTTTCTGCTGTTTGTCAAAGCAGACGTTTTACGGCCGGAATTTCCCCTCATTTTGCTATATCCTTGCTACTTTACAAATGGCATTTGGTTCGAAATGCGAGAATCGTGATTCTATTCGATGAACGTCGCGAACGATTTTGTTACCGAAACCTGGGAAAACCCAACTCCTTGCCTAAAATGCTGAATGTTCCGAAGGCTTCGAGAGATAGACATAAATATCAGATTACAAATAAACATTCAACGTTTTTCACAATTGGAATTTGACTATAGACTATTGGCTATGACTAAGACAAAGCTGTTGGTTGGTCGGATAAACTATTCGTAGGTAAATGAGCCTATATTTTGCAACGTCTATTAAATCTGAGTTATTGTAGTAACCTATCTCAGGTTAGATAGATTTATTTATAAGCACTGTTAGCGCCACGGGAAACTGTAAATTATAGGCAACCAATTATCCTGCTAGTTGCAACACCTAGATATGAACGAAGGGGTTAAGATAAAGGAAAATACTTCAACTATCGTTAAGTAAGAAGAGAAGGCTCAGAGCATCAGATATAGGAAACAACGTGTATTAAGAAACAAATTGGTAATAATTGGTAAAAAAAGAGATTAAGTGGCTCAAGAGGAACATTTGCGTTAGTCAAGTGAGTAATTAATGAATTTTTGTTATAAAATTGGCAATTTGAATGTAAAATTATGACCATTTAAATACGGGTGTCTAGTAATTTGCACTAGATTAAATTACCTCAATATTTTTATTTGACCAAATTATTTCAAGAATGTTGTGTAAAGTGTTTTTATGACTCACTTGTAATAAGGAATTAGATTAAGTCATAATTAAGTAATATGACGTCTTGTTTCCGTTCAAATAAGGCTTTTATAGTTGTAATTCCTACATTTGCATTCGTAAGAACGTGTTCATTATTTTTATCACTAAAACTGTTGATTACACTAAGCTATATAGGTCCGGCACGATTTTGTTTCTCAAGAATGATCCTAAATAGTTATTTAAAATAATAGGATGATCGATGATGCCATTTTTGTGAAGCATTTGATGTGACTTCTGCTTCCGTATGGTCTTGATCGATGACGAATCCGGATCTGAGCACATAAGATCTGTAATTTTGACTTGTTCATACACGTAATGGTGTGCGTTTGTTATGTAATAAACAGAGCGTTCCCTTCATTACTCAGGTTCATGTTTTTTGATAACTCATTATTACTTAGGCACATATACTTCGATGCAGCAGGATTTGGTTGTTTAAAACTCTCTTACATACGCTTGTGCAGCCTATGAAATGTCATTTTCCACCAAATCCTAAATATTAGATTTCACTGGGGTCCCGGCGCACATAGTCTGATCAAAGAGCTACGAAAGAACTTTGTTGACAACTGGTAACCAAAAGGCTAGCAGCTATTTGTCCCACCGAATTAGCAAGCTATTCAAAGAGAGAATGCTGCCAACCTTTTAGACACCAGCGGGGGACCGACAAAGAGTGAGTTTTATTTTTAACCGACTTCAAAAAAAGGAGGAGGTTCTCAATTCGTCTGTATTTTTTTTATGTTTGTTACCTCATAATTTTTAGACTCTAGTTTTAATTTGGGTATTTAATTCATATATTTTCTTGTTCTTAATTTAACCTACTGTAGTCTATCTTCTTTCTAACTATGCAAAGTGGAAACGAGTCATGCGACAAATTTTAACCAAAGATAAAAATAAGTGTTGCTCGCAAAACTCGAGAACGGCTGGACCAATCCGGCTAATTCGTTCCTGAACGTACACAATTGGCTAACAATTGAGTTAAAATCCTATTAAATCAATGATGCGCTTGAAAGCCTCGCCAAAATTTTCGTTGCTCGGGTACGTCACTATCGCCGAAGAACATCTGGATCACGACGATGCGCGCGCATAGCCGTGGGAAACCCGGTGACGCCGTGATGCAACCTAGGTAACCGGCAAACAGGCTAGACGCAACAAAACCGCGTAGATATATGTGATTGGTAATCTTTTCTGTATCGCATACATACATACCGTCACGCCTCTTTCCCATAAGGATAGGATAGGTATATATTAGTTTGTTCCATTTGCTACGACTACGATCCTGACGTATCTCCGTCGCTTCATCCGCATTCATCAATCTCTTCACACATGCTCGTCGATTTCGGGTACTCCTGACCTAACCTTCCACCTTCTTACGGGACCAAATATCTAACCTTCCCCTCTTGACGCCTTCATTGACAGTCCGCATTTAAATATGCTGATGATCCAAATAGGGGAGCCTAGTGGACATCACGCCATTTGGCTAATAATTAGGGAACGAAACACAAAAAGCACTTGCATCACAAATAAATTGAGGGAGCGATGTGTTACAGTACACGTCTACGTATTATGCTGCGTTTTTGGCACGATAGCGTATCGTACAATCCATCCATTCAACCTTTAAAATGATTTTGAGTTTCCTTACTACCTACTGTAAAGGACTGTCTTAGTTCTCTAAACACAACCATTCACTAAAACAAAAACATTACCGACAACACATCATAGAATTGCTCTGCTTTGGACCTAGGAGGACTGAGGTATTTCGGGACAAAATACCCTGTATAGCTCACCGAACGCTAATCGATCAAGTTGGACTCGATGATTGACTTCTATTCTACCTAATGTAGAATTACATGAAAGAAAATACAACATAACATGTTTCGTAAAATTTGAGCATCAAGTTAGATAGGTTACCTTCCTAATATTAGAATTTTGATCTATAACTAAGTTTCACGGGAATAATAAACGCGTTACGAAACAGACAGTATAGGTTAGTAACTGCAAGTGAAACTATTGATGTCACACTTTTTCAGAGATCAAGAATGATTTTCTCACGCAATGAAAGTATAGGTGAACAATTTAAGTAAATGATGTTGTATGTGTGAGTAATGTGTGCGAATGCGAATAGACAAATTGACGTTCCAAATTAGAAAAATGACTTAAGACTCATATCAGTTCTGTACACTACTACATACAACAGGTAATTTACTTAAGCTTTTCACCTATAGTGCTTTATCATTAGTCTATCGCTGTTTTCTTGTTCATTTTAAACTTGCAAAAGACGTGCAATGGGGCAACGTTTCGTGTTTCCTTAAAAAAAGTTTGTCTTGATTGTATACCGTACAGAAAGTTGGTATAAAGATGAAATAACCTATCAACTAGAGATAAACTATTAAATTTTTATTTATTTATGTTTGCCAAATGCCTTATCAACCAGTTCTTTTAGGGATATAGTTACACTGACTTAAATTTTAATGAGACAAATATTAATTTATGAAGATCAAATTCTGCCTTGTCTAATGGTCTACGAGAACAGTATACCTCGGACAACAAAAGCTTAGCATAACGAGCCGGTTTCAAACCCCAATCTATCATTCTTCATTACTTTTAAATGTCAGTGTTAACATATAGTTATATATATGTGTCAATGGATCGTATATGATTTAAATACATTACGCCTAGCTGCAAAGAACCTTTTGCTGTGTTGACACACACTTGCCAAGTGTTGGCTGTAGACTTGAACAAGACCGTAAATTGTTAAATACTTAGGCAAATTCTATGGCGGGAAGTAACGTTTTAAGTGTGTAAGTAAATGCGGAAATGTAAAAAACGGGGACCTTTCTGTTTATCCGTTAGTTTAATTGTATGCTTGACTTGTAGATAATGATCATAAACATGACGCTGTATTTTTTTAACGTGCAGTAAAGTATCGTCACTTTTAAATTTGTATTTGTCAGACAGACCAAACGTTTTGAGTAACGTAACTGCTTATGAACGAGGGGATAAGAAAATGAAATAGATATAACGCTTAAACATTAAGATGCTTTTATTACAGCTAAAATGGTACCAGAGTCAGATGCATAAAAGCAGACAGAAGAACGGTTAACATAAATTGAAGTAAGTTCCTTTCTCCAGGACACATTTTGAAGGGAGAATCTTCTAAGCCTCAAACACAAGAATAATTACTTCAAAATAATCCATCAGATATAGTATGTATCGAGTGCATGACTTTTCCAAATGAAGCAAAAGGCCATTCAATGTACGACTGCTCCCAGCAGGCGTAATCCAGAACGAAAGCCTAAAGTTTGGACTTTAACCATACCTGGGAGATTCAGTTCAAAACAGCACTAGTTTAATGTAGCTTCATTGGTCGTAAAAGATACACAGAGTATTGCAAAATCATAACATGTAAGGTGAATCGTCGGCTAAGCTAACACTCGGGCCCAAACCAGTGCGTCCACAATCCGCCGACCTTGTCACTACAATTCGAGCAGTTCGTTGGAATGTAACCGTGACCGTGGTTGTGTAATAATTGGAAGCTTTTTACTGCGTTCTGTATGTTAATTTAAGGGATAACAGCTATGAACGGGATGAAATTGCAGCCAACTCGATTTGGAAATCTCTCTCTTCTTAGTCGTGCACTCTTGACAGAGTGGTCGTGGTCATGTTTCGGTCGATTCCTGCGCCACCGCTGCTCTCGCGACGCGTCGCCAAGTATCTCGATGTTGGGTTTGGATTTGGAAATACAAAATTCTAAATCTGGATCACTCAAGTACAGTCTAGAAGCACGTTTGTGAATGACCCAACAATTGTATTTTTAGAACGAACGTATGATATTCAATGTGCTAAATATTAAAAAAATAGATACTGCATTTTTGTATCGATTGGCATCGAGTCTAGTTCAAAATTCCCATCACTCATGCAAAATATAATTACAGTCACATAAATCGATTGGTTTTAAAGTTGTTTTCTTCGAATTCCTCAAAACAGGCATTAAATTTATTCTACTAATACACATTTATCCTTCAGAAATAGATTAGCGTAGAACAGTCACATTGGTATTTGAAATGAGATTACATGATCTTCGAAAATCAGATATATCTATTCTATCTGATATAATATATCAGACAAAATCTCATTAACAACCGTGTCTTCTATCGGTCTAGTGCATTCCCTTGTTTTTAAATGGTCATTGTTGTCATATATCTTAATCGTATTAACAACTATGAAACCAAACTTTAAATTAGCAGATCTCTCAACTGACCCGTTTCTGTCAATCACACTAGATGCGCTTGCGTCACAATTATTGATGGATTCGACTGCTTTTATGTGTGAGAACTAAAACATTTTATAGCATCTTAATATACTTAATATCGTATTGAAAGGCTATAAAGAAATAGTTCAAGGCTATTGAAACATGTAAGTATTAATGTTATCTTTATTTTTTTTTGTGAATTGTATCTGTTTCTTTATATTTGTACAATAAAGCATTTACTTACTTACTTACTTACTTATATGTTATAAACTTTAATGCAATTCTAATGGTTTTCTTCTTCATCACTATTGAAATATGTAAGGTATGAAGTGACCGATTTAAGTATACATGGCTTTAAGGGCTTCATCACTTTGGTAAGTAAAAATGCAATGATATCTAATGTGTCAGATACCTATGCTTCTATTCTATGATTCACAATGAAAGTGGTAAAACAGTGCCTAAGTTAAATAGACAGTAACAGTTCAATTACATATATTGCAAGATTCTACATGATTAGTCAGTGGCGTAACTACGTCTGGGGCCCGTGGCAAATTCGTCAGATGGGACTCCTTCCTCAATATAAAGAAGTGCATGAGCATCCCTTCTGTGCTCTAAACCAAGCCAGTTCGGGGCCCCGTAGAGCTAGGGGCCCCTGGCATTTTGCCACCCCTGCCGCCCTATAGTTACGCCACTGTGATTAGTATCATATTAACAAACAGCATTGCAACCAATCTGCTTAGTTTATTTGCTTGTTATTAGCTGCAATTGAACTTGAAAGTAATTGCGATATCCGGAACTCAAGAGATCCTCGTACGTTGGCATTTATATTTGCAAGCTCGGCATCCAATTAGTGCCTTTCCTGCGTCACTTTCCTTAAAATATATCAGGTATTAAGATCAACATTTCACAAAATGGCAATACAAAACAGGTGTCAACGACTTGACAAGGTTACCCGGAAAAGCAAAGTGTACAACCGGCAACAAAATCATACTCTGTACACTTTTCGCCTTAACACAGTGCCAATAAGGTTGAGATAGGTACTGTAAAACTTTGCTGCTGATTGGCCGGCAGTGTACAAGCGTATTTTAACATACCGAAACTGGTCTTAATTGCCGGATTTAAGGTCGGGAGTCTGAAAAAATGTGGCAGCATGGTGACACAGTGCAGTGTATGGAAAAAATATAATTGTATTTTTGTTATTCATTAAAGTCCTTGCGCAGGTCAAGTCTTAACGAACCTAATTAAAATGTTTTGCAAGGTTTGGTACCATACTTATTTGCTTATTATTATTTTAACTATGCTGGAAAAATTTAGCAACGATCGAATGATACCAAAGAATCTAATTGTTCTATGTCCAATGATTAGACGACGCTCGTTAGATAAATCGTCCTCATTATCATTCAAAATCATTATTATTTCTCTAAATTTACCTAATGGATATTATTCTTAAAACATTTTATTTATTATGTCTTTTTGAAAAAAATCTAACTTAATCTCCCATAATCACTACATAGCATAAAACAAAGTCGCTTTCCGCTGTCTGTCCCTATGTATGCTTAGATCTTTAAAACTACGCAACGGACTTTGATGCGGTTTTTTTTTAGTAGATAGTGATTCAAGTGGAAAATTTATATGTATAATAAGCAAACAACCGAGTAGATTTATACAGTAAAGAGTAAAGTCAAGAAAATTTTGTGTAAAAGTCAGAAAGAAACAAAGACTTAAATAGAATTTGTTATAGATGAATAAAATTCAACGTAAAAAATCCATCGACTCTTCATCTGGGTTGCAAATGTTGCAATGTTGTCATCAAGACATAGAACAACAATAGAATTACAGATTCTTATGTTCAACTGATCCATTATTTATACTAATCACGAGGCGTTGATACAGTGATTATATTGAGTGTCTCTACGATTGGCACATAAAAAACATCTGGCTCTGGGGGAGGGGATGCTGCATGAATTTTGATCTCCGATCTTCTCAAGTCCTCCCATGATGCTGACATAGTCACCTCCTTATACTAAATACAAACATACATAATCACGTCTTTATCCCTTACGAGGTAGACAGAGCCTAAGATAACAAAACCTTAAGGCCACGTTTAGCATGATTAAGGGCGTATAGGTGGAAAGGAAAATCAAAATAGTGATGGGTTGCTGCATCGCCTATAACATGATTCCTAAGACTTTTGCCCATTCCCTCGATGGGCTTTCACCATCGGAAGAGAAGCAACTGGTAAATACTATGTTTTCTTTAGTCCCAGACCAGCATGGAAGAAAAGCATGGTGTACTAAAGCCTCTTTAAAATATGAGATTTAAAAAAACCATAGGGAATAAATAGATGAAGCTACAGAAAATATGGTCTGATGGCAGTGCCATCAAGTAATTCTAATGTCAAAGTTACTTAGTAATGTCAGGTTGGACCGTTTTTTATAGTGCTTGTCATTAATTAGTGCTTGTCATTAATCATTGCGTGTCATTAATTCTAGAAGTAAAATTATAATTTGTTATTTGTGTAAGTTTAATGCAGAAGGTGTCAATAAGTATGTTCTACGAATCATCAATAAAAATGAATTGCTGTTCGTTAGTCTCGCTAAAACTCGAAAACGGCTAGACCAATTTGGCTAATTTTGGTTTTAAAATATTTGTGAAAATGTCCAGGGACGTTTAAACGGTGAGAAAATATAGAAATTTTAAAGAATAACTAGAACTGGGGCAAAGCCGCAGCCAATAGCTAGTAAATAATAACATATTATTAAGAATCGTGACAAAACGAATATGAAGGTAGTTTAACCTTCGAATTTTTTGCAAGACCTATCATTGATCAATCTAAAACTTTCTTTAACTCACTAAAAATACGAAGTTACGTTTATTTTTGTGATAATGTCGCCTTAATAACAATAGCTAATTTCAGAACAACATAAGGTGATCTTAAAAGAGTAGAGGGTAGTACACATCTCACAGTATTGCAGATTTCTTCGAAAACAACGGATCCTAGGTTACCATGCTGTCGGAATAACTGGTATCATATAAGAACGTAATGTCATTGAATAAGTCTGACCATAACCAAGAGCCTTTGCGTAAATATTGGCGACACAACTTCAAGGTTGTTCCAATTCGTCCGCTGGATGAATAAATCTCAATAAACGTATGCAGACCGACAAAAAATACGTTTACGTGATTTTTATTCGAACAAAATAAGTTTAGATTCAAATCGCAAAAATACAACAAAAATAAGTTTTTGCTTGGCATTTGGAGAATAAAAGTAGCGATTGAAAATATTCTTTTGTGGGTACACCACGTAGAGATTAAATAAAAGATAAAATATGAATAAAATTAATTATAGAAATATTACCTTTATTGTCCTCGTAGGTACTCCTCGTTTACGCCTTCACGCAATATTAAAAACTTAACATAAGTGTTTATGTTGCATTTACTTACAACGAACTGAACAAAATGAAGTTCACCATTAAAATGATTCGAACGAAATCACAGTTTTTTTTAAATCACGTTCCGATTTACGAAATCGTTACTTTGCTTGCAGTTTTGGCGGGCTTTTTTAAATTGACGATTGGACTAAAGTCTACGCGTGCGAGAGCAGAGCCGTTCACGCGGGCACTGAGTCCGAATCGGTCCTTTTACTCTTTGAACAGCGACATGGGCTGGCCTGGTAGTGTCACTATATGTCACTGGCCACAAGTATTGAGCAGTTTTTAATAAACTTCCGATGATTTATGCGTTCCGGTTGGTATTTATGATTTTCAATGGTTCACTGTACAGCACACGGAAACTGTAGCGGATAAAATCTATGTGTCATTCGGACTAACCGTGTCGAATGATGTACGTACAATGATCAGTGAAATGTAACGTGTTTAGGACTTATGTAAACATTATGTGCAACGTCTTAAGTTGAAATATGATGACCTCGGGTAATTAAGATTCATGCATATTATGAAACTGATTTCCGTCAAAAGGTAATTATTTGCGTGTTTTTTGTTTATTTTACATTACAAAATTAGCTAGGTATGGTGATTGTCACACTGTTATGGGTAATAGGGTTATGGACATAGTAGTCATAGTATTTATTCGGAATTCTTATCAGACTCTGAAGCTATTACAAATTTTCTTGAGGAAATATCCCACCCCGTCCATTTTTTTGCGTTTATTGAAACGCAAACGATGTGATTTTTTAAAAATAAAAATACAACATTTTTTTATGTACCCACCATTATGATATAATAAAGGTACTTAGATAATAAAGCATTCATTCTTCATTAAAGTAGACAGAAGACCAACAACAACAAGACCTAAAGGCAACGTTTAACGTGATTTCAGGCAAATGAATTGGTGGAAAGGGAAATCAAAATAGTGATGGGGTGTTAGGCGTATCGCCTTAAACATAACAAGCAAGTAGCAGTAGCGATCCGGAACGGACCTTCCACAAGGTCCTATCATCAACAAAATTTTATATGTAAATAAACACATTTGTGACAAATAGCAATTCGCACGACTATATTAGGTGTTGAAATAAATTCGCGAACAAAAATATAACTATAAATGGCTAAATGTGATTCACGCGCACCATAAACAACTTTATATTTTTCTCACATACATCTATAAACAACTGGCCGCCGAGTTCAAGCGTTTTGAAATTAACTTCGATACATAACTATAACTAGGCGCATATCAGCTATTGTCACGTTTGATTCTATTGTAAATTACATAAATAGATACTGAATAGCGGCATAATAGAGGTTACAAGAGAATGACAATACAATTTAAATCGAACAATAAGCTGAACTAATTTTACTAAGTAATAGATATATTTTTTATGTGAATTAATTCACCATTTTCAATGTAATGTTGCTGCTAAAAGTGCAGGGTTCTGCCGCACTCAAAGTTATCGCTGCAATAAATCCCAAATTCGATTTGTTTCGAAGATTTTTACGTACAATGGAATTAATATCCGAAACCTGTATCTAACAACTATCGAAATTGGAATTAATAATCTTGTGGTGTGATAGCCTGATAAGCAAGTTCTCTATCCCATAGGAATACACCACCTATATCGATCGATCACTTAATGATCAAATTTACATTGCTTTGCCGGTACCTTCCTACATTCGCAAATTTTTGACTGACTTAAAAAGGAGTGTTCTCTGTTTGATCTGTATATGTACGTTATGTATAGTGATTTTCCCAAAACCTCTCGAAAGTGGTGAACAATTTTGCTGAATTTGAAATACGAGTAGCGGCAAAGGAAATTATCTTCTCAACTTGTCAAAAGTTAAATTTGAACTGTAGTTTTGTAACAAGTTACACATTTTTCCACTTTCAAATGGTACTCTCTACCTAAGTAGGTAGTACGTATAAGTAATTTGTAAAAACAAACTATGTAGTGATCTGATTTGATTGGGGTTTTCGCGATTCAACTGCAAATTTTCAATAAAATTTAAGCAACGTCAAGTCCATTACACATGCATTGTATACCCTTTCTCACACTGCAGTATTTTAAACATCAATAAAAGTAGGCATTATAGCGACAGTAAGTAGACGAGTTGACTGCAAAAAAATTAAGAAGACCGTGTAACGACTTTAGACACGCTAATACAACTCATTTAAATAGCCGTAATATGGATGTTGTGGACTGCTAAGGGCTGACCTGAGACCAAATAAGAAGGTTCCACAGAGTTCTACGAACATGGGCCCGATTTTTGTGAAAATACCACTCGAAAGTGGTAAAAATTGTGCTGAATTTGAAATACGAGTAGCATAGAAGACAATCATCACAGCTTTCATTAATCTTGTGAACTAGTCAAAAATTTGATTAGAGCTGTAGTTTTGATAGTAGATTGATAAACAAGGGTTGTAAGTGATCAATTACACCCAAGATATTTAAGCACACGAGCGAGCAAAGCGAGCGAGGGTGCTTATAGTTCGCGGGTGTAATTGATCATTTACACTCGAGTTGAACACTCTACTTTTCATCACAAATGCGAGGAAAATCCAAATCGTCACTTGAACTCGTCATTATTGTTAAAAAAATACGCAATTTGTAATAGAGCGGAAGAAAATTTATCGCGCCAAACCGTCTTGTTTTTTTTTTAATTGGCCTCGCGCTCTTTGGCTTTGGCACATTCAGCCAGCACTGGGCAACAGCATTATGCCAGCATGGAGGTTTGGAGGTAAGTATTACGCATTAAGGAGCAGCATTCGATTTTTAAATTTACTTACATCCCTAAGGATGTAAATCGAATTTACAACTCGGATTTCAAGTTAAATGCAACCTACTTTCAGAGCTTAAGTGATGAAAAGATATAAACAGATTTATTTCGAGTGGTATTTTCACACATGTGCTTTCAAGAATCGAGCCCCTGTACAAGAAAGTTTAGGCAGGTTTAAACCGCGCCTTGCCTTGTGCGCGTGTGTGTAAACCTTGCTTGACAAAATTTGGTTGCTTTTGTGCGCGTGCAGCTGTACGGACACGCTAAAGGCGTAGTTTAATTTAGCTTTACTTAGCCGTATGCAAATCGAACTTGACGAGACGCGATTATTCCATTCGCAAAATTTCCCAATTATTTTTTTCTCAATACGTTATTTTTCCGGATTCTTAGTACAAGCGAATATCCCATTCGCAAAATTTTCCATTATCAGACTCGACTTCGTCTTTTTCTCTCTCTAACATACATGACGCCAATTGTATCTTTCTAAAGACCCAATTGCAATCTTTATGGCTGGGAACTGTACGGGGCAGTAAGGGGCAGTCGCCATTGATCCACAGTACAAACTTTCTTTGCTTAATTTAGGACTTGATTTTTAAGGTAAATTGCGTACTAAAATTTCTAAATGTCTATGAAAATTAGAACACATAGAAAAATCCGAAAAGTAAAGCTATGGCCGGGAATCGAACCCGGATCCTCGTCATTCCGTGACGCGTGCTATACCCCCTACACCACCCATAGCAGGTGGGTAGTCTCCGAATTTTTCTACCTGTTACTAACTGTCACGTGACCTTTGTTACTATGCGAATTTTTTGTCGCTAAGCGTCATCTGTTTGAATGATGTGTCTGTACGACACAATTACAAACTCCCGTGGAACATCTACTGCTCACCAGGGACGAGAGAAGGCGCTGTTTTTCAAATGATAGGCACTATCAAATGAATATCAAATTGCGTACTTTTAAGAATCAATTAGGTGTATCAAAATGTTGCTAACAGTAAGTTATAGTTCAATTGCATTGTCATACAATGTGTATATGTAGGTTTATCAATCATCATTTCAATCCGAATGATCGTAGCCGGTGAAATTTGCTAGATTATAATTATAACATACTAGCTGTTGCCCGCGACTTCGTCTGCAAAGAATTCGTTTATCCTATCCCGCGGGAACTACGCAATTTTCCGAGATAAAAAGTAACATAAGTGCGGCGTGAAAGAGTAACAAACATTCATACATCCTCACAAACTTTATTTTTATTAGGATAGGATTTGTAGGATGGATAGTAGGATTATAATATTACTAGGATAGGATAGGATTCCATATTCGTACTAGCGACCCGCTCCGGCATCGCACGGGTGCAATTTAGATACAAAACGGCGCTGCCACAATTATCGTGACATATCAGCCACATTACAGATAACCTTGACAAATTATATTATATTTAAACCTTCCTCGTGAATGTCTATCTATTGGTGAAAACCGCATAAAAATTTTCAGGAGTTTTTGAGTGTATCGCGAACAGACGGACGCGGCAGAGGACTTTGTTTTATTATGTAGTGTTTAATTTAGATTTGGACAGCCCTAACAAACTGTCCAAGTAGTAACATCCGCCAGCTAGTGCGTTCGCGCGTCTCTGGAAAACCCAAGTTCAAATAAAAATTCATTGTTTGCCGGACAAGTATGTCGATGGGGCCATTCAGCGCTGTGTTGCTAATTATCACATTTAATTAACAATGATACAGCTGTTACAGCTTACTCACGAATCAGAGTAATGGAATCACTAAGGCCGATAACTATTTCTTGACTAACAGTTTTTACACTAGCTGGTGGTCGCGATTGTTTTTCGTTAAGCGCTATCCCGAGAGAAATATTAATTTTAAAAATATTTCGAGCGGTTGGGTTAGTTTCATTAAGGGCCTGTTTCATCACTCTCTGTTAAGTTCAAGTTATCTTAAGTGTCAGTTATCTATGATGTTTCTCTGTCTGTTTCGGATTGCTGCCTGCGGCTAAATTCCACTACCGTACTTCGCGGAACCGTCTGTCCTTCCATCCTCAACATCTTGATGGTTGGCAGTCAAGTACCGTGCGTTTTAAACGCAATTTCTTTCCTCGTACGGTAAAGATCTGGAACCAAATGGACAGTTCCTGTCTCGTAGGGTGTCGGATACTTGCTTCCAGCAAAGGCTTGAGAGCTATAGGTACTGCACTTCGTTCTATTGTAGCTACACATATGCATATTGTGATGACTGTATTAAGGTAAGGTAAATGTAGTGGTGCCAACGGATGGGGAAACGGGTTCTAATACAAACCGGGTAAAGGGTTCTTCCAACCTCTTTCTTCTTCCCGTACCTTTTGCCTATTGCGACTGCAAATTTCCGTTATTCAAACATAAAATCTATAATGACGAAATGTTAATTTTTAGGCGCGTCTAATCGATCTAGTTTTTTTAAAATAATTAATAACATTTATTAATAGTTAATAAAAAAAACAAATGTACATATTTACAAGATCTAAAAGTTAAAACTAAAAGTCTCTGGGAGAAGTAAGCGCCAGCTCTGGGGTCTCCTGAGGTCTCTATTATCGATCTAGTTAGGTCTCATCTCTGGGAATACTTTAATTTAGGTATAAGGCGCTATCTCTATAGCTGACAACACGCAAATCTAGTTTATACGGCGATATTGGCCTAATTAAATCTTACTTCGATGATTATGCCACAATTAATTTCCTTTACGTCTGAGTGATGGCGGATTGCGGGATTTCCTTACTTCCTGCTTGGGGTTTTCGCCGCATTACTGAAGTTTTTGCTCGGCGTTCCGATCTGTATTGAGGCGGACGTATTTTTTTCTAGAAATATTAGCGGTCATTGATTGGCAAGCAGTCGGCATCCCCGCGTGTGACGTAAGATATGTCTTTAAACTTACCGTGACGATTTGGGTGTTGACGTGTCAACTCCTGCTTCCGTTTGTAATCCTAGGAGTAAATGATAAATCGAATGGTTTTCTTTCACATTAATTTGGATTATTTTTTGATAGCGTAGCAACCGAATTTGTATCATTAAGTTCTAAAAAAACGCTTCTGGAACTTAATGACGAGTGCAGCAGAGTTTAATGTTTCATGACATGAGACTAATGAATAGATACTTCAAAAGTCTGTGAAGGTAAACAATCTATGATACATTATCTTACGTTAAGTAACGAGAAAAAGTTTAAAAATATACAAAACTTCGAGAAATTCGTGCAGTAGTTAGAACTGTTTCGTCATACCGTCATTTATAATCAACTTACTTGGTGTGGTAATTATTCTCGACTTATTACACGAATAGCGTTGTAAGAGCAACTAAACTATTAATAACATTTGAGCTATTTGTCATTTTGAAGTACTATGTGTATGTAATTGCTCAGTTTAACAATGATTAATAGCGTAGTGGTTACTGCCTACATAAGGAATACCGAACTGTCAGGCATAAAATATCATAAAGCTCGCTAAGAACGCATGCTTTAAAAATGTACCGCCAATGCCACGAACTATGAGTCAATGTCACTATGTGTCTTTGTGGTGAAAATGCCTGATCTATAAATAAGTTATACTGTACTCTCATTGCTTTGAACTATTTTAGTGACTAAGTGACTTGTAAATAACTTGGCTGGGTGTATCGAATCAATGAAAACTTGGTCACCGCCAGTGATTAAAAGTGTTCCAAATCGTACAGCTAATAAGATAATGCCTAGGTACATAATGAAAGTGTGAATGAGGTACGATTTTCTTGGACACAACGTTATTTATCATTTCTGCGAGGACATTTGCTAGAGAGATTAATCTAGGAAGTTTGTTTTTTTCTATCCCTTTTCAGTCAGTCACATAAGCGTAGATTAAAAAAAACTATTTGATACTGCAAATCACTAAAGATCCTTATATCATTGGCTTAATTTTTTTTATATACACTAATAAATAACTAGCAGTGGGTCGAACTATTGGACAATACAATGATCTAATTTAGCACCACTGAAACTGAAATTGCAATTCGCATTTTCGTTTTTTTTGTATTCAACAAAGAAGGGAAGAAGGAAAGAGTTGGTAAGCTATCTTTTCGAGTACCTATTTTTATTTTTTAAGTAAATATAAATAATAAATAAGGAAATGTCATTCTCTTTTTCTATTTAAATCAGTTTCTCGGTATTTTATAAGTGACTTTATTTGTTTGGTTTCAATCACAGTTTTTTAGCCCCCGGCGCAATTATATTCATTCGTATTTAAATACCTTTTTGCGTATCCGGCTGTTATTTGCGTTATGGTAATAAAATTATTATTGTCTTATAATAAGGAGATAAAACTTCGCGACAGCAATGTGTCACGCTTGTCTTGAGCGTATTGGCCGTTACAGTTAAGGGGGTTTTAATTTTAATATGTTAATTTGTAACAATCATTTTGTATGTAGATACCTATAACGTATCAGTTATGTGATGCTTTGTCTAGATTCTCTACTTTAGGTAGCGGACATTGCCTAAGTATGTCTATTGTCTATCCGTTGGTCTCCATAACAAGTGTTTTATCCCGTTAGCCTGCTCGATGGCTCTGTTGGTTTTGGTTAGTCTTTTATTAAAATTCTATATTGCAACGCAATACTGCTTTAACGCTTATTTCCAGTTTGAATAAGAGTTTGAGAAGAATGCGCCGCAAGAAACTTGGCAGAATGTATTTTTTTCAATACATTAAGCTACTACATTACTTAAATTAAGTAAATCACTAAATAGTATAAAATAAAGTCGCTTTCTCTGTCTCATGTCCCTATGTATACTTAAAACTTTAAAACTACGCAACGGATTTTGATGCGGTTTTTATGTATAATACATGCATAATATACCGTGCGAAGCCAGGGCGGGTCGCTAGTACATTTATAAAAGAGATGTATAAGGTCCCCGAGCCTTAAATTATATTAGTCTATAGTAGAGATGTATGAAGTCTCTACTAGTCAAAATAAAACAAAGTAGCTATGCAAAAAAAGAAAGAGAACAAAAAAAAAATAGCTTAGAGGAGGTGTAAAACGCCTCCACCGTCAAATTAATTAATTAAAGATAATATCTCCAATGCCAAAGAGAAAAAAAACAAAATTATGAAATTTACATTTCATGACAAGTAAGTAACCAATAAGCTATAGGATTCCGAAGGCAAGCTTACGTCTGCCGCCCCCAGTATGTTGGCTCTCACGCACTCATGTTCTGCTCTGAAAGAAGAGTGGTACCGAGGGCATGTATCGCTTCCGTCCCCACAGGCTCACTATGGGAACGTTTTAGGAATTTCGATGTTGCTAGCCTATAATTATATATTATAAAAATAAAACAGTGGTTTATTTTAATCTGCTCGGCCTTAACAATACCTACCAAGGCGGGGTTACACGTTCACTGGTCAAGCCTATCTATACAGGAATTTATTGCCACCTAAATTAACTATGCTGCATGCGGTAGTGTCGCAGATGTAATGCTAGGTTTAATACTATTATTTGTTAAATGGACTATTTCTTAGTAATATTATATTTTATTTCTATGCTTTTGAAAAGCTGCTTTTTTACGGAATGATTGTTGATAATTGAATGGACGTACAGAGTAAACAATAGGTGTCCAAACTTTTGCTAATGCTGGAAATGTTTCTTACAATTTTGTAATGAGAGAGTCGTTTACAGTTATAAGATGCAAACATACATACATACTACGTACATAGATCATGTCTTTATCCCGTACGAGTTAGACAGACCCTAAGGTAACAAGACCTAAAATCCACGTATAGCACGATAGTGATGGGTTGCTAGCCGCATCGCCTATAACGTGATTCCTAAGACTTTCGCCCATTTCCATTAAAATGCGAGCTATACTTATTAAAGTTATCTGCCTAATTCAAAGTACTCCCAAACCTTATCAAACATGAAAACATCAGTACCTAAATAAATCACCGAAATAACATAAGATAGTGGCATATCTAAGAAAGAGTTATGGTAAGCGCGCATATGTTTATTAAGAAAATATCTGAGAGGCTGATCGACTGCAACGAAGACCAAAGAGCTGGCAGCTTCCTCGCACAGCGAATTAGCATTGCAACACAGCGGGGAAATGCTGCCAGCATCTTTGGCTCAATGCCGCGGGGGAGTACGTTCTTAGATTGATTTTAGTTTTAGTTTAATTAATTTATCTTTTAATACATTTATATTTTTATATTTAAGTAATTACACATTGAGTTTATAAGTGTTTTGTAACTAAAAATAAATACCAGTTGTAGTGTATGTACCTAAATAAGAAAGAGTTCGGGATGTTGGTTATGGTTATTCCATGTTTGATCTAATGTCTTTCGAACTTCTTCTGTTTTACCACCACCTTTAAACGTCTCTCTAATTTGAGGCCAATAAATGCTCTTTGTTATCGATATAATTCGACCTCCTGCCATTGTTATATGCGGTAGTAACCTGTTAATTACATGTTGGTACTATAATGTCCTTTTACGCTCGACCTGACATTATATGTCGGTATGTGTTTAATTAATATAGTAATTTTTCAACCGGACCCTTCAACAGACATGAACATGACACGTCAATCGTGTTTTGGGGTTTAGGAAAAGTTGATTAGATATTTAATAGTACTAAGTTAGATCTTGATTTGATATAATTGTCTGTTTGATTGATTGGTGCTCAGAGAACTAAGATATTTTGCACTCGTTTTTAGGATTCTTTTCATCTGTGTCTTTGTCATTCTTCTTTGACAAATATGGTACCTATTTTCTTAGTTGTAACCAGCCTGTAACTTTCTATAAACAAGGTAAAGGTTTGTTTATTAATTTCCTCGCTAAAGAAACAGATCCTTTTACAGAAATTCGTGCTTAAGTTGATTTACGAGTACACTCGAATCATGAGCCTTCTCCGCATTTTTCCGTACTTCTTCAAACGTGTTTGATTTCATATAAATAATAAACTTTTCCCTTCCTAACTTCGTCGTGGTTTTTGACCATCGAACTTATTTAATAGGAAAAAATGTATGCTACATGTTGCTATTCGAGGGATACTTTAGCTTTGAAAGTAGGCGTTACCTACTATTTATACTGAAACATTAAAAGTTTATTACAGGCCTTTTTACGAAAACATAACTGAGCGGGACTCTGTGTTTAGCCGGCTTTTACTACATACAAACATACGTGTGGTAGGGCCTTGTGCAAGGTCCGTCCGGATCGCTACCACCATCTTACTCGCTAATCCTGCCGCTAAGTAGCAGTGCTTGCACTGCTGTGTTCCGGTGTGGAGAGTAAGACAGCCGGGGAAATTACGGGCACAAGAGGCATTGCATCTTAGTCCTCTAGGTTGGCAACGCATCTGCAATCCCTCCGGGGTTGCGGGTGTCTATGGGCAGTGGTGATCACTTACCATCAGCTGACCCGCTTGCTCGTTTGCCTTCCTATTCATATAAAAAAAAAAAAAAAAAAAAAAAAAAAATGAGCAATTTCGATTGCGATCACGTATTTGGAATATTAAATGATTTAATTAAGGGTATTTGTCATAATTACTGTCAGTGGCCCGGTACACGACCGCGGACCGCGGTTGGGACGTGAGCTACATTAATTGGAATCGCGATAAGGTGGCGCTTACTAACGTTTTGTAAAGACACCTGCTAGCCTTTCGATTAATTGATAAATTTGATTAATTCCGTCCTAATAAAGCAGATCAAAAACAATTGATAATATTTATGACCACAAGACTAAGGTTGGAATAGGAAGAAAGAGCGCTACAGGAGCATTATAAATCTGTAAACAAAAATGAATCGGCGAAATGTATGTAGCGCATAACTTTCGAACCATTGCACCAAATTTGATAATGATGATTCTTTTTTGTTGTGTTTTTTTTTCAGGACAAGGTTTGTATAAAAATTTTGAAAAAATATTGAAACGGGGCGAAGCTGCGTGCAAGAGCTAGTTTAGAATAAAAAAAAAAATAGACATGTCAAGAAAGACAAGCCGGTTGCCTACTTATTAATGAAAAGACACGGTGTCTGTAGGAAATATTTTTCTGGACTTGCCAAAAGTGTAAAGTTTGAAACTCCCTCAAGTCAAAAGGTTTTTTAATCTAAGCCTAAGACAGCTACGCCTTTATGAAATCGAGTTCCGCAGAGTGACGCCTGATTCAATAAATTATTTTCAAATAACCAAATAAGGGTATCTCTTTGCTTGGTGACTTTTAGGTGAAAACTTTATTAGGCTAACTATAGATATTTTATTGAATCAGGTGTTACTTTAAGGAGGTCCATTTCAATGAACAAAAAATATTTATATTGCTACTCCGCTACTCACGTGCAAGATAACCAAGCCTGTGTGAAATATATATGTTTTTCATGCAATCCCTCCACTACTGCCAATAAAACACATAAATCCCACAAACTTAATTATCCCTTACACCACACAAACACTGACGCGTTTCGATCCCTCTACGGGATCATTATTCAATGATAAAAGTTCATAGAAGTCGTAGACCTAACAAAATAACAATTCAAGTAAATTGATAATTATATTCACAACGCACAACGGGGCTCGTGGCTATTCAAATGCTGCTACCGGATCAAAATAGTTTCAATTGCGTGTTGATATAAATATTAGATTACATTTATAATTCATAAGGTGAGGCGGAACAGACTAACCTAACTCGTATGCATATTTCGCTATTGTCCAACCACGGTAATAACACTAAACAACATGTTTTATGATCTGAACGTTTCCTGCGTACTTTTTGATACGTTTCTTGACCTCCTTAATCTTGATCATGTATCATATTTGTCTATCTAAGTGTTCATATGTCTAGGAAATTGGACTTGATTTAGATGACAATTTGTTAACAATATTAACATCACGATTGTCTCTTGTTTCGGCAGCTTTGTTCCTACTAAGACAATTAAGTGTAAGTATATTCTATGTTGTATTAAATTGCGGTAGTTTATGCTGAGGAAAATTCTTAACAAAATCCTGAAATTACCTACCTTAATGAGTGTCTTCAATTCTTCATACATTCGTCCATTCATTATCATGCGATTTATTTTTACGAAATAAGTACCTACCTACTATAATGTTTATTATTTTATTAACACAATAAAATAATAATTACAATAGTAAATCAAATCAAATTTATTCAGAAATAACATGGTAGACAGTAAGATTTTATGACATGAATGTATGTATTACATATTTTAGCCGTTATTACGGCGTGTAGATATTCTACCTAGAAAATATATAAAAAACAATACCTTATCCATAATAACAATAAAAAAAAAATGAAATGAAAAGCACATAAAATCCTAATTAATCTTAATATTATATATATTATTTTAAAATATTAATCGACTATATTATATTGTATGAAAAACCCTCTATAAGACAATACCTACCTTATACTGGTTTGATTCACAAAGGAACAATGAATTTTGCAGAAACATGCCCGCTGACCGGTTAGACCGCTTTCCAGTACCGGGAAATGGTTTCCTTTATCGAGAGTAATGCAATTACTGGTCATTATGCTGTCTTGTTGATTGTGAACACGCACTGATTATTTATAGGCAAATAGGTTATAATTTGGTGGTGAGTGCCAAAGAGTTAACTTCACAGAAAAACTACACACATTGTTTGCCAAGACACTTGATTTGACCATCCATTATTTATTGTGGAAATGTAAACCTAACCTAACCTATCCTTAAGTGATAAGATTTTGTTTTTTTTAATTTCCGAATTTTCAGAAAATAAACAGTTGCGAAATGAAGTTCGATGAACTTATGAAATATTTTCGTGAAATCATTAGACCACAATGTCGTAACGTTGCTACCGACAAGGTAAACTAAGAAACTACTATGAATAAGAATAAGAATATTTATTTGCAAAAATGTCGTGGTGAAAATTCGCCGTTGCGAAAATCATCAATTAAGTCTCATATTTTTTTAGAACAGTTTGTTAGGTATCAAATTACCAATACACGTCGTAATTAAGACTGAAGTGGGAGTGACCGATGGCCGATAGGGTCAGAAGGTTCTCGAATGGCGTCCGCGGACCGGGAGACGAGCTGTTGGTAGGCCTCCAACAAGATGGAGCGACGACCAGATCAGGATCGCGGGATCGCGGTGGATGCGGATGGCACAGGACCAGTCCGAGTGGAGGGCCTTGGGGAGGCCTATGTCCAGCAGTGGACGTCTTTCGGCTGACATGATGATTATGATGATGTAAGACGTTAAAGCGAACATGTTCGAGACGATTTTTGTCCCAATAACTTATAGAAGCTCAGTGGTGTAAGTTTCGCGTATTAGTACCACAATAGTTTGGGAGCCGCAAAATAAATCTAAATAGTGATGAGTTGCTAGCCGCATCGCCTATAACATGATTCCTAAGACTTTCCCCCATTCCCTCGATGGGCTTTTACCATTTGCACGGGAAGAAAAGCAACTGGTAAATTCTATATTTTTTCTTTACTCTTAGACCAGCATGGAAGAATGATGTGTAGTTATATGATCTTCGGCAACTCTCATCCAAACCTTGACAGCTATCTTGTGAAGATCATCGCTTCACCTGATCTGAGCTCCTACATTGCGCTTGCTATCCGCGGTCTCCACTCAAAAGTCAAAATAGAGCGTGAATATTTTTTTCCAAGAACTAGTGCACTGAGTATCCTATATCTTTTTCTAGCAGCATTATTCGGCCCGCGCAAAGAATGCGGTATGCCCTTGCGCCGTAACTCACGACTTTAACTTTACGACTCTAATATTTGTCTGTCTGTATTGTTTGCCGGTGTGGCAGCTATTTCCTCTGCCCCACGGCACTTGGCGTGGAATGGACAAGTGTTGCTGGAAATAGATACGCGTAGTACCTACTTATAATAGTTGACAATCTTCGTGCTTTGGCTGTATCTACCGGCTGTAATTTGTATTTAACCTTCTTTATCTAAGAGTTACTTTGTTTATCAAAGACAATGCTTACCGAATGATGTAAATGGGTGGATCAAATATTTCTTGCTGTTATTCTGTCCCATCAGCAAGGGGACAAAAGTTTGTTAGAAGAAATGTTGTGTCTTGTTACACTAACTTGCTTAATAGATGACCAATTATGGAAGAGGCTTAAATGCACCACAAAAATACGTACCTATTGGTGAATTTTAAACCTGTGAACTTATGTAACCATAGCAATGAGTGGCAAGAAAAAGTTGATCCACCCAAATGATAGTAAGCAAATGTTCTGCAATGGCATAAGATGAAATTGATTCATTGTACTATTCGTCACTTCAATAGAGAAGTAGCAGGAAAATTGTGAACAGCGTAATGATAAGCTAATAACCTAACGGTACTCATCTAAATTGAAAATTAAAAAATCGGCCAAGTGCGAGTCGGACTTGTGCTCCGAGGGTTCCGTACCAATTCGCCAAGTTATTATACAATCCAGTATTAGCGTAGTAGCGCCCTGCTCTTAACCATATGCAGTATAATGTCATTTTATATTTTGGTTACTTAAAAAAACAGATTAAGGCTTTTTTCGAGCTCGGCAATTTGTATGGAAAACTTTTTCTAATGACTGTATTTGTTGATTAAGTTGCCTCACAGGGGATTTTGATTAAGGGACCGCAGACCTCAGTATTCGGTATCAATTTCAATTTTATATCTCTACGCGTTCCGGAGAAAAAGGGTCTTGACGGACAGATAGACGGACAACGAGGTGATCTTATAAGGATTCCTTTTTTCCTTTATCGGTACGGAACTCTAAAAATAAGACAAATCGTCGAAACGACCAAGGACTTACTTTTTATTACAGGTTAACGTTAATTAATTAGGTTCATGAATTAAATAAGTCTCTAGCATACACCAACATTCCTCGGAACAAACGTACTTTACAAATCCTTTCACTCCACGACATTTATATCTAACATTGCTGCCGAACTAATTCTCAGAACAAGCCCAAGGTAGGTACCGTAACTACTGACTTATTGTCTCTTCAATTACAGGAAATGGCAAAGTTTATTCAATGTTGTGTGCAGGGGTGGCAAGAGGGCCAATTATTGGAATCATATCACTCGAATTGCACCCTTCTCATATTTCACAACCTATTCCCATTTCGAATGATACTTTCGAGTGTACGTTTTTGGAAATTCTGCCCATGGAACTACACTAAGAGAAACATTTATACGTATGTCTTAAAGTAAACGAAGTACAAAAACCAATACTGTGACAAAGGTTAAGTACCAATGCACTCACTAAAGGGCAAATGACTCTTAGTACTGATTCACCTTTTATACCTAACAGTGATATTAAATATTGGCCACTCATTAAGTTAACTGGAATTAATCGGATTCACAGAAAAAAAGACAAGTGAAGTCAACGACATTTTGTTCTAAGAACGAGGTCGATTATTTTTTTAAATCAGCAGTAACTATTGAAGAAGTAACAATGTGGAAACATAGGTAGATACTACTGGTTTTTTTCGGAGTAGTATCACCGGTAGCACCATTTTTATATCCAAATATAAAAATAGTTGTTTCCCACTAGGTACTTCGTCTATGCAATTTTCCACGATAAAACGTGTCTTTTGTGTCAATTCGCTACAAATTACGTATATCTATTTAATAGTTTTTATGTGAAGACAAACTTTCGCATTCATTTATAATATTATTAAATTTTTAAATCTTAAAACGGATAGAAAGAACTATACCACTGCTAGGTAAATGCCTAAATGGTTGTGAAAATATGCCGTTATAAGGTAATTCTTCAAAATGCAAATTTTATTTAATGAAATTGTAATCTATTAATTTATTCGTAATGGACTCAAAATTGACTACACTCGGTCAAAGGTTATCGGTTTCGCTCCACCTGTTTAATATGATGGACTCTAAACCATCTCATGACGCTGCATACAGCCACAGCCGATAATCTAACAGCTTCCCCATAAATATAAAAATAAAAAGAGAAGGATTTGAGATGAAGAATGATTTCAATAATGATAAAAACAACTTCAACTAACTTAACTGTACAAAAGTAAAATGGAACTTTTCTTATTATTATACAAAAGTATTGAATCAAAATATTCAAACACTAATCCTAAAAACCTACATATTTTATGCTAAAAATAACTATAAAAACCTATATTTACAAATAAGAAAAGTCTCAAAAAGAAAACCCCGTCTAACCCTACTGGCTGCGGCAGGGTCCCCATGACGCTGGCGGCATTACCCCTTTGGACCGCAAGTGCGGTTCACTGGGATAAATACACGCCATCTCTTGGGTCCCCTGAGGCGTCGATCTACCGGGACGACAGGGCCTATCAAAAATGGAAATGAAATCTAAAAAAAACTACCACAGAAACAAAGTGAATAAGTAATTTATTTTAGTGCACACTACTTACTGATCAGGTTGAAGTCAGTGCTACGTACCTATGGTATATGAGTAGCATGTAGATATACCTGGATGTGCATATATCGTTTGAAGAGTTTCCTCGATTTCTACTGCCCACGATGCTCTTAACTCACCTGGCTTTACACTCCGAATTTTGAAATTCGATGTTCGTTCCGAACCATTCCGCTAACACTACCAGTCAATAATGAGTGAGATGAACGGCATGATACGAACTTCGAATTTCGAACTTCGAATTTCGAATTTCGAAGTAGCTGCCCTGTTTTGGATTGCGACAAAATAATACGTAACACGATACGCCGTCGAAATGATCTCGATACTTGGAAATTCAGCAATAAGGAAAACAAAAAGAGGAAGATCTCAGAGTGACAATATATACTTAGTAGCTAAAAATGTGACCCTCTCATTTATGAAATGTAGGTAATTTTGTATGGAGACTAGGTCAAATTTTGTGTCGCTGAGTGTCCTACTAATATTATAAATGTGAAAGTTTGTGAGTATGGATGTTTGGATGTTTGCTACTCTTTCACGCCAGAACGGCTGGACAGATCTGGATGAAATTTGGAACATAGATAGATTATAGCCTGGAATAACACCTAGGCTACTCTACTATTTATCCCGGAAAATTGCGTAATTCCTGCGGGATAGCGACAAACGAATTCTATGCAAACGAAGTTGCGGGCAACAGCTAGTACATAATAATAATGTTATCATTTTATAGTGATGTAGCTGCCCCTCAAACTGCACACAAATGTACTTAAATTCGATTTCGTAACTTTGCGTCCCGCGGAAAGGTCGCATGCGCATGGCAGCCGTGAACTTTTCTACCGCTTCCACCAATGAGAATCATATTTTAAAAGCAGACCTTATATTTCTTCTCACAGAGTCAAAATTAGAACTTTCAGCTATATGGATATACGCCCGTAGTATTCTCCCTGCTCAAATTATTTATGCACTTATAAGCGAGACATTTGTTTTTGGAAAACGACTTAATTTCATTTTGGTGACATATCGAATAAAGACCTAATACTTCTACGCATAAAGTAATGTTTAGAAATATAACTGGTATGGACGTTAAAGCTTTTAGTGACATCTTGGATTATTTATGTACTTGTAACGTGTGTGGTGCTTTAATTAACAAATGATTAAGCCTTTAATTTACTTAAGTAGGCTTACACTGTGCCTTAAAAATGTTAGTTGGGTCAGTTTAATTGAAAACGAAAGTAAATAAATGTATTTCAGGACTTTTTCATTGTGATTGTCAATTTTTTTTGTAAATTACACATAGCTATATAAGATCGTTGTCACAACACTTTACGTAATAAATAGTTTGAGTTTGAGTCGTTCAAAGTTTATGACGTCAAACCGGTAACTTACTTTTGAATCAAACATTATACTTACAATATCATACCTTCACAGGGTGTTCAATGAAACGAACTTAAGTTTGCAAACTCAAACGACAATGAAGTAAGTACTTGCCTAAATAACAATAATAGTGTTAAAAGTCAGCTAAGACAATCTAACCCTATCGTGTATTTGTTTGAACATTTGAAGACAGTATAATTTATTTTTTATCGCATTATAATGAACAATTACGACTACAAGGCCGTGAATTTATATCGTATTGTTACAATTATACACAACAGTTGACACAGGGCTGTAAAAAATTGAATGATATTATAATTTACCAGTCATAGTGGACGCAGCTTACTTAAGCAGCTCTGCCACTTGGGACGATTTAAAATTAATTTACGTGCAAGAACTAACCATTGGTGATTACGTTTGCACTAGCTGTCAAAAATTGTACTTATAATTTTGAAAATTTGAAGTACCTGATTCTTAATCGAAATTGAAACTTTCTTTGCAAATAGGCCGCATCATGATAAGGAGCATTCGGCGGAAACCGTCGCGAGGTTTTGTATGAAAAAACCGCCAGATAAAGATAAGAACCCTTTCAACGTCTCTGAGGGCGACGTTAATTCATTGTAAGCACTATGTTACTTTTAAATAGATGTTAACATTACATAGCGTAAGACAACGTCACTTCACGCCGTTTGTACTTTTTAAATTCGCATGGATCTTTTAATCTAGGTACGCACCGGATTTTAATGCGGTTGTCATCAATAGGATAATTCAAGAGGAAGTTTATACATATAATTTAATATTAGGTGCATTGGGGTAAATTCGAAATTGGGGGAATTTCGAAAATCGTGGTTATCCACTAAACGGAGAACAATTCCATAACCTGGCTACGCTTATCTAAACGCCAAAGACATTGGAGCTTCTAGGTAAGCGTTGCCAGATTATGTAATTGTTCCCCGTTTAGTGGATATCCACGAGTTTCGAAATTCCCCCAGTTTCGAATTTACCCCAATCCATTGTAATTTATATTTACTGCAAGTTTTTTTTTAATTTCCACTAGCATATACCTGTGGTATAAGCTTCAAAGGATTTTCTAAAAATTGCAAAATAAAACCCCGAAAAAGATGCATTTTTGATAACAGCGCCGTCTAACGGAACTTTTTTTACTGTTTTAGTGTGGCGGTAATATTGGTTCAAAGCCGAGGTGTGTCGCTAGTTCAACAATATGTGCTTTAAATTCGTGTAAACCTGCTGTTCAATTAATCTGTAATACACAGAACTATGTAGGTAGATAAGGGCAGTTCTCCGAGACAAGCTGTTTTAGGTGACTTCGGTGGCAAATTTTTCTACTAACTTTTTTAATGTATCACCTTAAAATCTAAATACAGGTCTAAATTTAAAAAATATTAGTACTAAAGGCCTTCTAGTAAACCTGTTAGTTAGTAAGATATTTAAATTTAAACAATCACCGAAATCAAACATACTCACCGAAATCAAAATTCAAAAGACAGTGCCACTTAAATCAAAAAGGTTCCAGTGAAATCAACTTAATAATGATAAAACCCATTTTAACTATACCAAACACGCTTTAATTACAAAAAAATATATTTAAAAAAAATCATACAGTAATTCTTACATAATTGCGAAAAGCGGGATGGTTTCAAAAAACACATTCTTACTTAACTTGCTTAAATGCCTCCAGCTTCAAATGTGCCAGAGTAACTAAATAAGTAAGAGATAAGTAAAGAATAATGATTTTTGAAGTCTCTCATTGCACCATAGTTTCAAACAATAAAAAGACATTCAAAGAAATTTAAGAATTAGGATAACAAAATTCCACAATCTCAACTTTTCTTCAAAAGAAAATAATTCGTCTATCCTATCTAGGCACTTGGATCCTCATAATGGTAATCAGTCTTCGGTTAAAGGGAATATTTAAAAATAATCGTAAAATTTCTTTCATCTCTTCTGGGATATCTTTTCCTATTTTTCGCTTTGTATGCCTCGTAGAGTTCTGGATCACTTGACGAAACGTATATTTTAATCTTTCTGGAGCACATGCTACATTAATTTTCATATAAATCGATTCAACCGTATAAAAAGCGTAAACAAGCGACAACTTGACTGAGAGATGGACAGACATACTTCTTTAATTTTATTATGTGCGTGCAATAAGTATTCGTGCAGAAATAAAGAATATTTTAACGTTTTTCTAAAATAAATATTGATACTGTGGTGGCTTTATTGATTTCGGTAGCAGTTTTATTGACTTCAGTGGCAGTTTTCTTGATTTCGGTGACCCAAAACCCCACCGAATCCACTGAGATCATTGCCACCGAATTCAAAATTAAACGTTTTTTCCAAATAACAGAAAATATAGGAATAGTACTTACAAGAGCCACTTAATAATGAAATCACATACCCCTAGAGATGACTTACTTACTATCAAACTACCAATAGAACTAACACTGAAAAAATTAATTGCCTCACCGAATTCAACAAAACACGAAACCAAACCCACCGAACGACGAACATTACCTCGAAAAATTTGGCGCTGAGTTGTGAATCGACTTCCGCTCTCGCCAGCAAACACGGCACATCTGAGGCTACCTACACGCGCGTCGCGAGATTCCTGGTATGTTTCTTTGTTAGGATGCCGGCGCGTTTCGTAAACTCCACCGAGTTCAAACGTTACCCTCGGACATGGGGAAAAATTGTTTTAATTGAATGAATTTAAATGATATTTTTTATTAGTGTGTATTATATGATTTATAAACAAGTTTTGTATATAGGAACCCATTTGAGACCAGAAAATAAAATTCGTATCTTAAGATATAATTTTTTTTCTCCGCTCATCTGCGCAGGGGACACTACCACCGAATGTCAATTTTTAAATGTAATATTTTTTTCTTTAGAGTTGGAAATAACCAAGGAGTATTTTAATAGTTCTCCAAGCGGGACTGAGCCTAAAGTATACGTCTGATTTTTTTCAGTATTATCTAGCGACGAAATCTATTATTTTTTGCCCCGGACACGTAAAAATGCCACTCCGGAGAACTGCCCATAAGTCGATATACACAAACGCGGTAACCCAATTCAAGCTGTAACCGGCACGCCCCGCAGCTGCCGCTTATCGATAACAATTTGACAATCGTTTAGCGGTGTTACCAGGAATTCAAGTTACTCGGGGACAGGTTATCTAGAGGCAAAGCTGGCAACAACTGGCTATGGTCCCATTATCCTAGCACAGCACAGGAGCTCATGTCGCACCGTTTTACATGCCTCTGCTCCACTTTTACACGCCCTTAAGAGGTATTGATGCTTTGCATTTGTTTGTTAACCTTTGTGGTCTGGTAAGCCTTGGTATCCTAGTGGTTTGACCGGTGGCCTCTCAAGCAGAGCGTCGTGGGTTCAAGTCCCGGGCGCGCACCTCTGAGTTTTTCAGAATTTGTGTGCGAAAATTACATTTGAAATTTGCCATGAGCTTTTCGGTGAAGGAAAACATCGTGAAGAAACCTACACACATCTGAGAAGAAATTCAATGGTGTATGTTAAGTTCCCAATCCGCACTTGGCGCGCGTGGTAATTACCTATAGCCCAAACCCTCCAATACACAGAGGAGGCCTATGCCATGAGGCACGCCGAATTACGCGACAATTTAATAATAAAAAAAACAACAACAAACATACTTAGGTACTGAAATTGCAGCGAATTCGGAATAAAAAGGCTATATAGAGAGAGTATGCTTGGGGTTTCTCTAAGGGATCGAATCAGAAACGAGGAGATAAGTAGATGAACAAGGGTCACCGATATAGGCAAGCAAATTAGTTCGTTGAAGTGGCAATGGGCCATATAGCACGGAGAACAGAAGGTCGTTGGTGCCGAAAGGTTTTCGAGTGGAGACCGCGGATCGGCAAGCGCAGCGTAGGACGTCAACCAATGAGGTGGACGAATGACCTGTTAAAGTCGCGGGTTCACGGTGGATGCAAGCTGCTTCCGAGGCAACTGGAGGTCTATGGGATAGGCCCATGCCCAACAGTGGACGTCTTATGGCTGATGTGATGATGATAATGATGATTAAAAAAAAAACAAAAAAAAAATATTGCCAAAGTACAGGTGTGACAGTCAAAAAACATTACAAAACGATACAATTAGGACTACACTCTGACAATGGGCACCGTTCTCAGCAAATGCTGGTTTAAGTTTCCAGCGCTGGTTTTCAGCCCGGTCCCTTTGGCAAGGGCAGCCGTAACTAATACAAAAAAAAATGACCCTTAGCAGGTGGTTGAGTTATTTCGACTGAACTTTCAAAATGTTTCTCACGATTAATTTGTTGCACAGATTGGTTGATTGTATATTCAAAGTGTACAGCGTCAAATGGGTAAATATTTTTGACGTAAGTACGTAAAAGTAAAACAATCTTATTATAGACCTGGGATAAGGTAACAATTTACTTTTAATTTCCAACCTTATAGGGATGTACCAAGAACGTGACGCACTAGGGACAATTTACTAATTATCTTACACAGAAAATTATCGTTAATCGGCAAGTCAGCTGGGGGGGCTACTCCGAAATTCGATTTTCGAAGTTCGTATCACACCGTCCCTCTCACTGTCTAACTATTGACTATTAGTGTGAGCGAGATGGCACGAAACGAATTTCGGAATGTAAGAGCAAGCTTGGCTCGATCTCGAACCTATAATTACGAGCTTTCGGCTTTCCCGACAATGGCGGGCGGCCTCGTAGGAACAGGAAGTGGTGAAATGATCAATCAGTCCTGCGGCCTCGCTCGCCTTCGGTACGTCCGCACTTCCGGTTCAAGATGGCCGACAGGGTATAGATGCGGTAGCCATGTTTAGTTAGATGAGTTCTCGTGGTGTTATAAAAATCCTCACTAGAAATTGTAAAATTAGGTGCCTTCAAATGCCCGAAGGGCAAACCGAATAGAAATAGGAACCCCGCGAAAGCTCCGTCGAACTTATGATGGAATGTAATGTGTCATTTTTATAACAGTGGGACCAAGAGCTCGTAACCGTTTAGTATACCTTGCCACTGTATCAATTGTTATGCTGTAGCCTGAGACGTTAAGCGGAGCCTGCACATTACTAGTGGATCGGATATGTGCCATTGTGCAATGACACTTTGCTTTTACCAATGTTGGCGTGTGTGTCGCAGACTCGTAATGCGAGGCTAGCTACCCCTAAAACACATTCAGTCGTGAATAAATACACGCATGCAGGTGAGCGACCGATGTAAACTAAAATATCAGATACATTCTACCTCCCTCTCTGTCATTTATATCGTTTATTCTCTTCTCACCACTAACCACACTTCGACGCGCAACTTCTTCAGAATTTTTACGATAGCTTTGTCTAATTGTGGCTTTATTATCGCCTCTATCTCCTAGCCTCCCCCCTTCTCCCCACTCAAGCGACAATCCGTGAACGTAGTTAAAATGGAGTCGCCCAAATAAGGCAGCTGTACTTATTCGTCGCAACGCATCTAAATTTAATTTGATCTACGTTTCGGACATTTGTGATGAAATGTCGCACGTGTTGTTGTCATTCATTAGTCAAAGGTGTCGAGGTTTGGCGTACAGTGGAACCACTCCGGTGTTTAAGTAGATTACTTATGTGCTCGCTGTATGTACCTAATGGATTAAACACTTAAGCCTGCGTGACATTTTCGTAATGTATCCTGCTTTGTTGCCCTATTGTTATTAAAATATGACTACGAATTTTATTAAGTAGGTAGGTGCCTAGGTAGCAGATATAGCTACTAAAGATTGTATGTTACTTTCTTGGAATACTTTATACAATAATACAACGCAAACTATCACTTCTTCTACACAGAATAATCCATGTAACGTGAGATACGATACGCGCCAGTTTCCAAAAATTCTGAATACATTTTCAACAAAATTGCGACCAAGAACCTGAAATGGCTATTGAAATTAACGCCATCTGTGTTTTCTACTCTGAATCAACAAGTGAGCTGATACGATTGCTTGGTTTGTTTAGGTTGTAGCACTGATTGAGTACAAACTACAAAAGTTGATAGCAACCAGTTTTCTATGTCAACCAATAGAGAGCGCTGTTAGTACAATATTCAAACCATTCTCTGAACTTGTCATCTGTCTGTCTGCAGTAGAAGGCATCAGATCGGGGTTAGCGTAGCTTTATCATTTTTTTAATAGTGTGGCAAGTAGCAAGTGGAAAACCTGGTGGTAAGTGATCACCACCACCCATAGACACCCGCAACACGGATTGCAAATGCATTCAGAAGTATCCTCAGTTCTCAACATGGCCATCATTTCTACGTACTTAAACTTATTTAGACCAGGCGAGTCTCCGTCAGACTGAAATAGGTACACAGTAGACATCGGGAAATTCTTGGTAGCTAAATATTATACCGAAGACATTATTCTCACTGGGGTAATAATTTTTCATCACTTTATCGCGCTGTTATTCCGTCTCTGATTATCTTTACCAGTCTATGTCTATGGTCGTGAATTCCCCTCTTATACTCGTATAATAAAGAACGCTGTTTATGTTCTAACGATCGATTAGATAATGCCATTGGCATTTAATCTGTTATTTTTTATCTAATACCTATTTATATCTAGTTTAGGTACATACTTTCATTTCAACCAAATTAACGTTACAACGCTGGTATAATGCCTATCCGCAATATTATTGTACGGGCTTCTTCTTCTTCATCTTGATTGTGGCGTTACAAGTCGTTATAGCGACGACAACTTCGCCAATGTCGGTAAAAAAAATTAATTATAAAATCTTGTGACAAAATGTCGGCAACGTTGTACGGTAACACGGTCAAAGACCCCTACCCCCCTGTCGGGCTCTTAGCCAACGGTCAATGATATCCCTCAGATACTGCCAGGAAATCATTAGCCGTTGCCCAGGGTGCACCGGACCAAGCACTGCTCTTCCCCCCGGACGGATCCGAAAACGAACCGCAGCTCTTGTTCACACGTGGAGGTAACCCGACTCGCACCCCTTCCCGGCTTCTTGCTGTGCTACATGTTAAAGAAGTAGGAGGGGTCATCACATTTACGCTGTCATTATGACTAAAATAATGTACCTACAGTGCGATAGTATTTAAAAAGAACCTCTGGTGTGTCTTGATGTCTCCCTCACTCTTATGGGTTTCTGAAACCCGAATGTCGTTCTAGGAGCTCATGGACTGTAAGTAATGTAAAGACTCCTTCTTTACTCCTTATTAAATTCTAAAGTGGTGTGTTTATTGGAAAAGAAAAACAAATCATAATAAAAACAGTCACAACTTAAAAATAACTAGAGATACGTACTAAAACTAAAATTACTACTAATTATAAAACCAATTGGGATTGTCTAAAAAAAAGTACCTATCCTTTTTATATTTTTTTTGTGCAGAATAGTCAATTATAAGAAACCAATTTCAATATTTTCTCATATAACTCGGTATTTTTTTCACTATTAATTATTGAAAGTATTTTGTTTGATGACGTCAGAGTTTCCATTGCCGGTATCACACATCTGCTTATTGGATAAATTGGTCATAAAACGTATGTGAAGCGCCGCCATTAACGTCTTTTCTATCTGTGGTGAAGTTGGCAAACTGTCATCAGTATCAATGTCAACATGATTCAACAATAACACAGGAACATTCACGCGATCTTCTCCTATGAATTTTATATTTTCACAACCGTTACACATACCATAACATTCTGCGCGAAGCAGAAAGGTCCATAAACACATACCAGGTATGATCGAGACAAAACAGGACCCGGAAATAAGTCAGTAAACTTAGTAGGCGAAAGTAAACTGAAAACGTAATATTTTCGCTCTTCATTAAAATATTTAGCGGAAAATCTTTCATGTGAGCGAAGCACATCGCTGTGTGGTTACACTCTTGCCTAATTATCTACCGAAAGTGCTTCTAAATCTAAACTATAATACAACAATATGAAAGTAAACAGTGGAAAAAACAAGAATGACAGTAACAAGATTGCCCATTTGCTTGTCATCTGTCATAAGATGAATGAAATGTCAGATTGCGGGTCCAAATTGAACTCCGTAGTATAATCCACGCGTAAATAGCATAGAATTTGTAACCTTTGCAAATAAAGTACATTTTGGACCGTCTACATCATGTCTGGGAATGTCAAATGAAGGTCATTGCTTATTTTTCATGTAATAAATTCATTATAGTAAAATAAAATAAAGTAAACACAGAAAACGATTTAAAAAGCATTTATCTCGAAATGGTTTTCGATTTACTATACATTGTAAAAAAATAGACAATCCCAATTGTCATAAAGCTATAAATAAAAATGTTGTCCCAAATCACTGCCCGGTGGCATGGTGCCCAGAAGGCTGGCAGCATTGCCGCGTTGTATGGCAATGCTTACCCTTTGTGCTAAAAAGAAACCAGCCCTCTGGTCACCCGATGCTTCATTTAATTTGCTCGACAACGACCCATACAGCTCGTGCGCACTTGGCCACGGACCCATGGTTTCTACCCCAAACGGCTCAAACATGTAGGCACTGCTAATGCCCGCATATTTGCGCCGCTTGAGGGATTCCGCAGAGTCCGCTGCGCTGCGACACCAGCCCTGTTCTCTGTAGATGGAAGGTGGGACGGCGCGAATGTGACGACGCAAGTGGCGTCCCAAACCTAAGGCCGTCCCATTTTCCATGGCACAAATTCTAAAACGTTAAATAAAATTAAAAAGAAATAGAATTGAAAACAAGGAGAAAGAATTAGTTGGCTTAGGGCTTCCGTAAGGGTTATAGACGTGGTATGTGTATGTATGTATGTAAATTTGGCGAAAATTGCACCGAATAAGATGTATGTTTGGAGAGAAAACTTGTTTATCATTATAAAACAGTGCCTAACAGTATTCTGTGGTCTCTCAGTTACAGATCATCCAAATTGCGGCAAACACAATTTAGATACTGCACCGTCAACACGAACTTTTGACACAAGACAATCGCTAAACAGGCAATAATTCAAAAATGTTCGAGCAACTTTACCACGGCCCATAAATCAACGAATTCAGACCGAAATATTAGACAACCTACTTACGTACTAGACTAGATTGTAAGCAAACGAAATGAGAAAACTGAGTCGCATTGTGTCCCCTGTGTGTGGCATAGAGCAGCGGTTCCCGAAAGGTGGTCCGCGGAACCCTGGGGTTCCGTGGAAGGGCAATAAGGGTTCCGTAAAAAATATTTTCATGTGCGGTGAGCAACGTTGTTCGCGCGCACTGACCTGTAATTGTTTTTCATTTATACCTATTTTAAGGTGTTATCAAAGAAGGGTTCCGCTAGGAAAAATGTAATCAATTAGGGTTCCTTGACACAAAAAAATTGGGAACCCCTGGCATAGAGGACTCATTTATTGCGTCACCCATTAATCTGTCACAATATAGGCATAGAATCCCTACTAACATTATAAATGCGAAAGTAACTCTGTCTGTTTGTTACATTTTCACGCGAATCAGTTGAAATTTGTTATACACATAGTCTTTATCCCGGAAAACACCATAATTCCCGCGGGATAGCGATATACGAATTCTGCGCGGACAGAGTCGCGGGCTACAGCTAGTATCTAATAAATAACATAGCACCTACTTATGCTACACACTAGATAATCTAATAAACATTATCATCATCAAATCAACTCCAGTTTCATAATTACGTATCGAATGCTGTTGCAAGATAATAAGACATGTGTTTTTTGAAGTGACATAGGTACAGTCGCCATCAGATATATCGGAGCGGGCGAGGTCCTCAAATATTTCGGAGCAGCAGTAAATTTCAATAAATTCGTTACACTAGATAAGGTTAATAACATCAGAACACGCAATTCGTCATAAATATAAGAGCAGCGACTTTTCAATAAATTCGGAACGTTCAATGAGGTAAAAATATCAGGAAGCACAGATCGTCAAAAATTTCGACGCAGTCAGACTGATCATTAACATCGGAACATTTATGGAAAATAAACCTTACTTCTGTAATATACAGTTTAAATTACAGTGAATTATGCATGCAAACGAGTACTAAATATAGGTGACATCTTTCATTTTTGTATGACGTATTAGCCATATTTTTGTTTTGTTAGGAATTCGAATCTACTCCTCTACAAAATGATAATGGTAGGGGAGCCGACGCTGCTAAATCGGGATTTACTCAAGCGTCATAGAGACCTATTGAGTTGCGAAGCTTAGATGATAAAAAGAAAAAAATGTTATATAATATATACCTTTTCATCGGAGGGGGAGCTATAGATTTTCAAAATTGTAAAAATAACTGTTGCATGGACATACTCCAGCGTGTCAGATATTGCTGGCATCCATTTCCTACGTATTTTTAAATATGTACCTACGTATGTTAATCTGATTGTTTCAGTGATGGGGGTGGTCGTATATAAGGTTTGAAAATGAAAAAAAAAAAAAATTACTCGAGCGCGTCAGATTTTCTAAGGGGATGTTAAGTGAACTTAAACAAAGCTCTTATATAATAATCTGACGATTTGGATGTGACGCAAACTCGTGGCCATTATTAGAATATGCAAAAAAATCGCCATTTTGACATACTCAAGCGCGTCAGATTAATATATATAGGGTCACCTTTATGCCCTAAATGAGCTGACTCATAATCTGACGATTATCTGGAGGGATCCGTCTAATCTGACAATTAATTTTATTTTTTATTTTTTGAAAATATTGAACTTAATTAGTTGAAAAGCTCAGGAAATAGCTTATTTATTTATATTTATTTATTTAGTCAATAAAAAAAAATTACAGCATTACAGTCGAAACCAATGCGCTATAAAATTCAAAAAACATAATAAATGTTATTTAGGCGACGAAACGTTGTGGCTCCGCTGCGTCGTCATCTCCGGTGTTGGTCTTATATCTTAATAGTCTTTGCTATCATATTTAGAATAATATCTACTCGACTAATACTTGAGATAGCTGCCCTTAGGTATCTGGTGATTTACTTGAAGCGTGTAAATATAATTATATTGTAAAATTCTTAATTTAATAATTTTTGTACAATGTGGCCAGTTATTGGAGGGTGGCCAGTAATTGACGATTTACCCTACTCTTACTCTTGTCAAAATCGTGTTTGACAACTTTAAATGTGAGATTGATAAGGAACTGTATATTACAGAAGTAAGGTTTATTTTCCATAAATGTTCCGATATTTTTGACGATCTGTGCTTCCTGATATTTTTACCTCATTGTACGTTCCGAATTTATTGAAAAGTCGCTGCTCTTATATTTATGACGAATTGCGTGTTCTGATGTTATTAACCTTATCTAGTGTAACGAATTTATTGAAATTTACTGCTGCTCCGAAATATTTGAGGACCTCGCCCGCTCCGATATATCTGATGGCGACTGTACATAGATACTAGGTATTCATAAAAAGTCATAATATTTTTTTTTTAGATTACCTGTCAAAAAACATTTTCGATTAGCCAGTAATTTACCTACAACATTCCCCATTAATCGAAAATGTCTTTGATAGATATTCAAATTAGTTCTCTTTTTTATTATGCTTTTTTGTGAATACTTTTGTCACTTCATATACCTATAATCTCCAAACAGTAAACACATATAAGATAGATAAGTGGGGATAAGCTCGCCTTTGTACATGGATTAGAAGCTGTATTGAAACAGTATGAAACTGATGACTTTGATTGTTGCAAAGTAAAGTTATCCATTTATTTTTGTTTTGACACGGACCTCCGCAAGGTAACGCCTGAATCTATACAATTTTTTTTTTATTTTAGTACCTATTTCTGTAACACGAAATTGTTCCGTAGAGCAAGTAAGTGCAAAATTTTTTCAATCCTGAGTTCTTTTCAAACCTTGTTCCGTTATTTTTATTATTCGGAAGTTGTAAGATCTAGGGAATAAAAACTTCACCCTCACAAATATTCTAAAGTGGAATAAATCGAAGGATGCCCGTTCTGATGGCAGCCGTAACTCCACTTTGTCTTCAAATGGAGAATAAAGTTCACCATTACGCCGCAGCTTATTACAATTAGGTTTATATTTATACATACATTTTATCCCTTACAGGGTAGACAGAGTCTAAGGTAGCAAGACTTGTAGGCCACGTTATGTGGGTGTATAGGTGGAAAAGGAAATGAAAAATAGTGATGGCTTGCTAGCCGCATCGGCTATAACATGATTGCTCCATTCCATCGATGGGCTTTTACCATCTGCGAGAGGAGGAGCAACTGGCAAGCACAGAATTTCTATGTTATTTCTTTGCTACCAGGACAGCATGGAAGCAATTAGGTTTATCCTCAGGGTTTATCCCATTATAATATATGCAAAAAAAACATTTTCACACCTCTCATTCAGAAAAGTAAGCTTTGCTTATGTCGAGAGGGACAAAAGTCCAACTTTTCTGTTTAAGTCTTTTCCAAGTGTTTTTCTGCAAATGCAATTTTTTGGAGTTGATAATGGTAATACCACGCCATTTTCTATGCTGGTAGCTCTTTATATTTAGAATTCTTTTTTCAAGTTTGTTAACATTTGGTGTGAAAAGTTGTCGGCATGAGCCACTCGGGAGCAAAATTATTTTCATCTTGGGTGTCGCTACGCTCAGGATTCTATTGTAGAATCCTTCACTACATTCTGGAATCAATGTAGCGCCCTCGCCGTAAATACAAATCATTTTGCTCCCTTGTGACACAAATAACTATTCCGTACCACAGGGTGTGTCTGAAGTGTTATAGGTTGTTAGAATGATTTTTTTATGAAAGGGTGGCCATGATCAAGTGGGTCAAACGTAATTGTAAGTGATAAAGTGAGCTGGTGCTTCAAGTGATATCCACAACAACACCAAAGGCAAGCCTACATAGCCTTTGGTGCTAGCAAAGCCGCTTCGCTGCGTCTTTTGATTTACCTACTCAACTTTAGAAACTTCTTTCTCATGGTTTCAAGAGACCTTATTTTTTTTATATGAGTATTTTCAACTTGATACCTCCACGCGTTCTTTGAGAAAAGGGGCCTCGGTAGGCAGAGAGACCGACGGACAACAGAGTGATCCTGTGAGTTAATTTTGCGGCGATATGAAGCTAGTTTATCTGTCTAGGAACGTAATATAAGGTCGCTAAAATGTTCCATACTTACGATCATCAGTTCATGTCTCGTATACACATATAACCCAGTTTGCAAGTCCAACAATGTCTTTTTAATAGTATCCATCCAGATACCGGCTTTCGGGAATCACCTACTTTAAATCCACAAAAATACAGGACAATGTATGTTTATGTGCATGTTTACGCTAAGCTCAAGGTTGTTAAAGTTGTTTATTTGTTTGTTACAATGTCAACGGCATCAAATGCGGATAGCGAGACGTTTTAAGGAAGTTCTGCGATCAGTAAAGTGCTATTTTGTCCACGGAGGAGTAAAATTACTTTACTAGATATTGTGCTGTCGTAGTATAGTTAAGTTATTTTTATAGACTTATTCGTAAAGTAGAATTTTGTGTAGCATATTTTATTTAAATTGTAACCCTCTTCACATAATCTTGCAGACTTTCTAAACCAAAATTATTTGATCCACGGACGTAAAGAAAGCAACATGATTTATCCACCTGTTTTCAAATCATGCCATACTCATAAACCACCCTGCACCCTAAAGTAAAGGTGACATCGGGCTTTACGACACAGTTTTACGCCTTCAAAGGGTGTCCGGAGTCGTGTTAAAAAACAAGGTCAAACGGGGGTGGTTTTAATAACAACACTATCGACCTACTTAGATAGACTCGGCGCCGACTACCCTGCTCCTTGGCGATCGTTGATAGCCACAAACAACTTACGACAGGAGCAGGCACGCTGCTCTACAGCCAAAGCTCATGGCTACCTTACCTTAGTCATGAAAAACGTCTTTGTGCTCACCAGTTGGCGCGCAAATATCGCGTAAGGTCAAGTATGATTGTCAACAAATCTTATATTAGTTTATACTTCGTCTTTCTCGAGAAATGGGAGAAAAGTGTGCCAAGATAAGCTAAAGGCAAGTCCTGTAGTAAGTGCTTGGTGTTGATAGCCCCAGCCTTGGACGCTCCTTTGGAAGAATTGGCCGGATTTGAAGCGTCGCTGGACGATTGGGAAATTACGGTTAACTGCTAAGAAGGAAAAATTGAGAGGGTTGGATTATTTATAAATAGGTCTGGGAGTAAAGATAAAGTGTGCCAGTTGCTTCTCTTCCCGCGCAGATGGTAAAAACCCATTGACGGAATGGGCGAAAATCTTAGCCATTGCGGCTAGCAACCCCACTATTTTGATTCCTCTTACCATAATCATGCTAAACTTGGCCTTTCGGTATTGTTACCTTAAACACTGTCTAACCCGTAAGGGATAGACGTATGGAAGACTGACCGATGTATGGAATTGTCGACCACAATCTCAAATTCCTGAAAATCATTTACAGAGGTGTTCACTTCAATAAACCATCTGCCTGTTTATAAACATTTTGCATTTGAAGTTTACGCGCCCGGTCGTTAACTTTACTATGTACCTACGTATAAGTGAGTCCAGAAAGTGCAGTAAAATAAATTGAACAAAATAAATAATTATGGATTTGTTTACACCGCAAGCGAGATTTGAGACAAATTCTTCCTGACTAAGGGTTATTATTTAGGATTATCATCATGTCAGCCGAAATACGCCCACTGCTGGACATAGGCCTCCCCCAAGGCTCAGATCAAGATCGTCAGATAGGTATATAGGCCTAATTCAATAAGTGCATAATCTAAGCCAGGGCTGGCGAACCAATGGCACGCGTGCTACTGTTGGCACGCTTGAAAATAATTTGGGCACGCCAATAATAAAAAAGATTTATTTTTGTCCATTAAATCACCGACTTAAGATTCTTTTATTATGAAATAGGGCGGAAAACGGGCAATGTGGTCATATGATGGTAAAATAACAACACACTCTTAAGACAACAGGGTCTTTGATGACAGGTCAGAGCCAAATATTACTTTATTTGTGAAAAAATGGCACGTCCACCAAAAAAGGTTCGCCACCCCTGATCTAAGCATTGAGGAAATCGGCCCTAAATCCTATTTTTACTGACAGGTGACAGAAATTATCAAGTAGTTATCGTTAGTTCGCGAATCTAAGCTAGAATCACGCTTACAAAATATTGTAAACATAAACAAGACATGATTTATGTTTCGTATAATCTGGAGAATCTCTATCTATATGGACAGTATTGTATGGACTCATGCCATCACACGAATTCAAAGCAATCTAATATACTTAAGGAAAACTAGGACAGCGAGGTTGTTCCATGGACCTTCGTCTTAACCCATATCCTATTCCCACAACCTTGAGGACCATTTTAGGAATTTGTTTTAAAAAGCTGTTGAATGTGAGTAAGCGTTGATACACTCAAAGTTGTGAAATAACGTCAATAAATAATTAGATAAGTCCAATTGCGACTATTAGGTCCCTCGTTTAATGCTCCTCTCATCTACTCAAAGGTTAACTGGTAGAGATCCCTTATAGGGATAAGTTCGCCTTTGTGCATATATTAATGTTTTTTTTTGGGAATTGTATCTGTTTCTTTATATTTGTACAATAAAGCATTTACTTAATTACTTACTATTCCGTCCATCAAAAATATTCGAAAGTAAATATTTTTATAGTCCATTCCACTCCAACTTTAACCTTTTCGATGCCAACGACAGATTATATCAACACCGCAGGTTCAACGCCAACGACCTATATCCTATATCTATATACGTTTATTTTACTTCAATGCAAATACAACCTTCGTTTAATTGGGTTTAGGTTCAACTGAAGGCATTGCAATAAAGAAGTCTGGTGTATGGGTGACGTCTCTTGTATTTGACGTGGCGGCGAAAGGGTTAACGCTTTTGTAAACAAAAAAGTTCCGCCAGGTTTATGTAAAATTGAAATATAATAGTCATAGTATTTTTTTTTATAAAATGTCGTGAGATATGAAGTAGCTAAGATCCTTCAACATTCCGATGAATGTGATGTCAATTGTATACAATGAGTTAAAATGCATTGGAATATATATGAAGAAGAATACCATTCGGGTTTGTCTTGCTACCTATCTCACTCACTCATATGGGTATACTATATACTTGAATCTTCCGATGATATCCGGTACCCGAAAGAAATTCTAATTGCTTAGTTAAAGTTAGTGTGAATGACAAATGATATGAAAGTGTGATGCAAAGAATTATCGGTGACTGACGGATTTCAAGATGTTTTGTGCTTAGTAGTGACAAAATTTCACCAAGACTACTCTTAGACTCTCTCTCTCTCATAGTGCCTCTCCAACTAGTAGAGCTGTATTATTAGCAAAAAAATCGGCCAAGTGTGAGTCGAACTCGCGCACCGCGGGTTTCGTACAAATTAGGCTAGTGAATATAAAATTCTGTGTTAGCAGAGCCCTGCCTCCGAAGCAAAATGAAGGCAGTGTGAGGTCATTTTATATTGGTTACTTACATAAAAATATTCTGTCTTTAGTTAGTTTTAGTATTTTTTTAATTATTTTAGTATTATTTTAGAGCGAACGGCTCAAGTTATGTTTGACAGGATACGGAGTGCTGAATCCTAGGAAAAGGTATATTTAGGGAACAACACCCCTTGGAAAAATTAGTCTTTACAGAATGTTTCGAGCAGTGGAGAATAGTTGAGATCATTGACATGGAACTCCGCGAAGTAACGCCTGATTCAACAAACTTAGCAGTATTATGAACTGAATAAGGAACCGTAGGACAGACCTGTTAATGATGACCTATTAATTCCTAGAAAATTGACACAATTCATTTGTACTACAGTCAGTATTTGTATTTCAGTAGTCACTGTTTTCTGTAAACGGAAGCCCTTGAAGGACATTGTGTCAGCCAATTACCGGTGAGCCAATAATACAGATGACTTTTCCTCTAACCTCCAGTACCTAGTTGTAGCATAATAGAAAAAAAAAACAATTTCGAAAGCTATTAAGGTTATTAAAATAGAGATCTCATTCCCATAATTAGATTTCAGGAAAGAAATGGCAACCGAATGCGTTTCGTGTTCCAAATTCAATTGTTAATAGTAGACAACCACGCAAGAGTAATAAATATTTTCTAAACTACTAGTAATGATAAAGTGACGTTGTGTCATAAGGTCATAACAAAAACAAAGGAAATGTTAAGGTTAACTACAAAACAATATTGGTAGGGTATTTTAAGAGCGGTCTTAGATCACGAAATCCAGCTTCGATCTAGAGCACTGAAATCTGAAATATGATTTTATTTTGATATGGCGGGTCGCCTTCGGGTGTGGGCAAAGTGTTCCCTATATTAGAACTCTGTGCCTTTGTATGATTTCGATCGAAAAAATGGCCAATTGGCAAACGGGAAAATTAGGAGCACCCACAGCGATTGTGTTATTTTTTCCATAATTAATTATTTAATTATTGACATTATACTGTGGTTTCGTTCGAGGAAAAGATAACTATTACAGTTTTGGGTCTCCAGAACATAGAACCAATAAACACTATTCAAGAAAAAAAACATAGTAAATTAAACATAGGCAAAGTAAATAGGAAGGTTCGTAATTAAGTAGGTATTGGTACTTACTTACCATACTACTACTTATTCATAAGGCTAGTAATTGTTTTATATAGTAAACGCAGCGTTCAAATATGTATACTCACAGGCAAAAAAAGGTACCTATTTATTCAACTTTTTAAGGAAAGTAGCCAGTTATTTTTGCTCGTCAGTGCAGTTTAAAAGCTCTGCCGCTTCACATTAATTAATTAGTATTGTGATAGACACGAATTAATGAGTTTTTGCCAATTTAAGTTATTTTAAACGCTCATCCAACATTGAAAAAATTTTACACTCAGACATTTTTAAAATGCACACAATATCCAAACTATCTTTCCGTGACTGTCTGTCCGTCCATCTGTTACCTCGTCACTCTTAAACCGCTGAACCGATTGAGTTGGAATTCTGAATAGACAAAGTTTCAGTCCCGGGGAAAGGCTCTTCTGTATTTTTTTAAACTACCAGTGCATTCGGAAATACCACTTTACATACATTGCCAAGAAGAATGCACCGCAGGAAACTTGGCAGAAAGAATTTTTTCAAAACTAATCGAGAATTCGGAATTTTGAATTTTCGCACGCCATGGCGTTCCCGTTTATCTTACTGGTTCACCACACCATGTTACAAATTTAACGTAGCGCTAAAAGATGGTCTTGAATGTAATTACTTAGTTCAAACATTAGCATTCTGAATTAGCGAACTGAAATTGACGCCATGATCGAAGTTTGCTAGCTACCTTGTAGGTTCGCACCCTTCGTGGAAGAAAGACTGAAGTCCTGTTAAGCCTTAATAGGACTTACGTCTTTCTTCCACGAAGGGTGCGGTATGTGTATCGTTGTTAGCTAGGTGGGGGACTGAGTCTACTATGAACTAAAGTTAAATCATAACTCTCATCACCATCATCATCAACTTACCCTTTTGTAATCCACTAAGTACTGACCTATTATAACGGTCCCATAAGGCTTCCCACAGAACCTGTAGATTTATTACCTAACTCACTCACAATCGCCATCGTGTTCATTCTGACAGTTCATGTATGGGCTGACAATTGGCATCGGAATCAGCTAGCTGTCACATTCATACAAGAACTGTCAAAATGAACACGATGGCGATTGCGAGGCAGTTAGGTAATAAGCCTAGTTGTCAAAATATTCCACACATGATCGCAGAGTGCCAAATAAAATAAAAGGAATTTCCCCACAGTACATCTGCTAAATCACGTTTTTTTAGCAAGGAAGGCAAGCAAGTTGGTATACTGATGGTAAGTAAATGTGAACCACCACTCGTAGACAACTGCAACATTTGAGGGTTGCAAATGGGTTGACAGCCTAGAGGGCTAAGATGGAACACCTCCGCTCTTTATTTCAAAAACCGATGCAAACAATGACCAATGAATCTCATGAATAGAATAGAAATGGAATAGAAAAGGTTTATTTCTCCAAATATAGTACAATTTTTGAAATTATTACATGTGTTCAGCATATCCTGCCCGCATGGGCATATACATAATTATTCTTATATGTATTTAATTAGTAGTCAATATCACAAAGAATCGAATTAAGCTTACCTTAACATAATTACAACAATATTATTAATGCTAATGCTAATATTAGCATTATTACAATACATTAGATATTTATTTACAACAATATAACTACATCATGATAATTTAAAATTTAATGAATCAATAATTTAATTATTCAATAATTTAAAAATTCATTAACTGATTGATGAGTGTCATGATCAGTGCCTTACAGTACCCGACCATAAAGATTGCACACCGGTCTTCTCGGCTAATCTTAGCTTCCTAGAGCTTGACTCTAACTTACGTGACGCAAATTGTGTCTTTCCGACGACCGAAGCGCAATCTATATGGCCGAGTACTGTAAGTACTTACCACCTCACACGCACCGTTCCATAGTTCTTTTCATATCCATAAAATAGATGGTTAGCATGCAATGCGTTTCCTATACTTACGCTCCATTATTATATTGAAAAGCAATCGTGGCAGGCGTCATGCATGATGAATATCAAACGTCAACATCGAACGTGCCCAGTGCGCTTAAAAATTATAGAACCATAGCTCCCATCGGAGCCACGGGCATGTAGGCGCATGTAGATACGCAACCGCAGTTCGACAACGATACGGGTCACCGAACATTGTAATTGTATGTAGCGGTACAGAGAGAGATAGGTAGGTATAATGACCAATAGGTGTGTGGGGATAACAACTGATGAAAACGATGGCTTTTGGTTTGAACGAGGTGATATCGGAGGGATACTATGCTAAGTATGAGAAGTTTAATCAAGTACTTGCAATGTTTTAAATTAATATTTACAATGACAGGGCTTGGGCTGTAGAGCTACGAGCCCGGATTAGAACCCGAGACCCTCGGTTTGGGAGGCCGTGGATCAAACCACTAGGCTATCACGACTTTTTACCCAAGTACGGCAAACTCAAAGGAGGGTTACGATTTTGGCAGGCTCTGTATGTTTTGCATACATAAATACATACTAGGATGCCTCTTTCCTACAGGCGTAGGCAGAGACTACTTTGTTTCACTTGCTACGATTTTGTATGTTTCGTGTGTATTGGCAGAGTGCAAAGCGGGTGGAGGGGGTAGCCTAAACGATCACAGCGCTCGCTACGGCTAAAATTGACATTTTTGTCGCTGACTTGAGATGTCAAATCCATATTGCAGTAAACATTTTCTAATCGTTTTTGAGATAAAAATATGGTCCTGGTAAGATGTGTTGTTGTGAATTGTAATAACACCAAGAAGAATAGCGACTGTAAATTTTACCAATTTCCAAGACCATGGTGGAAACGAGACCAAAGAAATAAGTGGATATTTGCCGTAAGAAAAAAAAAGTAAGTTACCTAACCTCTAAAATTTCACTGAAAACAACAATTTTAATATTATTGGCAATAATGTTACTGACTACCATTGTCCAAAATTGTGTAATATAGTAAAATAACACAAGATTTCATTAATATTTTTCACAATATTTACTTACTTCTTGTTTGACAGCGATGACAATATTGTCCATAATGGCCGCCTATCACGTGGCGCTGTCGTTGCGCTCGGTCCCATTCAATAGCAACGAGGTTGTGTTACGAATGATCTCAAACTATACATCTGGTATTTTTACCGATGCTATAACTGACGAGTAGGCTTGTTAATTAACCGGCTGGTGGGACGGTGACCCAGTTCCCGCGGCGCGTTTCCACACCATGGTGTGTACCTACCTTTGTACGAACAATGTCAACCCGTTAGACAACGGAAGAGAGAAATTAAAAAAAAAAAACTTTTCATTGACGGATGATTCCATAAAAACATCCATTAAAGACGAGACCTTGCAGAACCACGAAAAAAATACAGCTGTAGAATGATTAAATGATTAAAGTGAAATGAAATGAAATGAAATGAAATGAAATGAAATGAAATGAAATGAAATGAAATGAAATGAAATGAAATGAAATGAAATGAAATAATTTATTTTGCTTTAGACATGGTTAAAAAATGATCTAGTATTTAGTGTTGATGTCCGGCGACACGTCTAACCAAATAAATTGGCATGCAAACATTTACTTATTTTCTAAAGTGGTTTTTGGTATTTAAAATTAGCGCATTTTACAAAGTTTTCATTTTTATTAAACAAAAAATAAAATATGAATATTACTATAAATTATTAGTATTGCAGTTATTTAGTTTAGGTACTCTTTGATTGAATAAAATGCTTTGTCCTTAAGCCATTGAAATAATTTAAATCTGAATTTGCTTTGGGGCAACTCAGCTATGTTCCTTGGCAGCTTGTTAAATATCCGTATTGCCATTGGAAAACAGTTTCTGCGATACAAAAGCGTGTTCGTTTTAGGATATATTAACTTATTTGGGTATCTGGTATTGAAATGACACACCTGGTCTTTCCTTTTAAAATATTCTGGATAAGATTTTACAAAGCTACATATTTCAAATATATATAAACAAGGAACTGTCAATAAATTTAATCTTTTAAAAAGTGGTTTACAAGATGCTAAAGGGTGGGCATCACATATACCACGTATACATTGCTTTTGCCCAATAAATATCCTGTTTATATCTACTGAATTACCCCACAACAGTATACAGTATCTTAGTATAGAACCAACATAACCATGGTAGGCTTTTAGGGCTGTTTGTTCGTCCGCAATTTTCGTTAGTCTCCATAGTGCATAAGCAAAGCGATTTACCCTGTCCACCATACTCTTGATGTGATGTTTCCAGGAACACTGGTTATCTATAATTAAACCTAAAAATTTTGTTTCATTTGATTCCGTTATTACCTGGTTTTCGTATGAGACCACGATGTTTTCGACATTTGCACTTCTGTTTCGAAATTGAATATATGTGGTTTTGTTTAAATTTACTTTTAAATTGTTGTCTTTTAGCCACTTAATTATCCTATTAACGGTTTCGTTAATATCATTATTGTAGGTGTCCCTATTTTTACCAGTTATAATGACTGAGACGTCATCAGCAAATAATGTGATCATTAATAAAAATCAAAAATAATAAGGGGCCTAAAATACTGCCTTGTGGGACACCTAACCTAGTTGGTTTAATATTAGACAAATGAGCAGTTTCTTCTCCATTTGTATTGATACTTTTAATTTCCACTTGTTGGTGTCTCTCACTAAGATAACTATTTACCCAATTTTTTGCAATCCCACGGATGCCATAGATTTCACACTTTTGCAGAAGAAGATTATGGGGAACAAAATCAAAAGCCTTGCTCATATCAAAGAAAACTGCTGTAGTTGGTAATTTATTATCTATGTTGTTGGTTATTTCTTTGACTAGATTAAAGGCTGCTAATGTTGTAGATTTTCCCTTTTGGAAACCGTTCTGTTGTGTTGCTAATATATTGTATTTATTTAAAAATCCGATAATTCTATTATGCATTAGTTTCTCAATTACTTTTGACAAAATTGGTATTAATGAAATGGGTCTGTGATTGTCCATTTTATCTCTGTCTCCTTTTTTGTAAACTGGTTTCACTACAGAAAGTTTTAGCCGATCTGGAAAAATCCCTTCGGAAAAAGACCGGTTTATTAAGTACGTTAGAATAGGCGCTAGTGCATCCGCTGTTTGTTTTAGGACGCTTGTACAAATACCATCAAAACCTACAGCTGACGTATTATTAAGTGATTTAATTATTTTTGATACTTCTGATTCATCTGTAGGAAATAAATACATACTATCATTTTGTTTTTTAATTATTTGTGTATATTTGATGTCAGTTGTTCTATTAGAAATATTGTCATAATTTGTCAGGTTTATAAAGTATTGATTAAATTTTTCTGCAATTTCCTTTGGATCACTAATTATGTTATTATTTTCAACAATTTTATTTATGTATTTTTTCTCTTCAGGTTTATTTCCTGTATGATCTTTAATTATGTCCCACGTTGCCCTACATACGTTTTTTGATGAACTAACATAGTTAATATTTGAAAATTTTTGAGCTGTATGAATACATTTTTTGAATATTTTCGAGTATTTACGATAGTTCTTTTTATCAGTTTTATCACGAGATGTATAATATTTAAATCTTAATTTCCGTTTTGTGTGCGAAGATTTTTTAATACCTTTAGTTAACCATGTGGGCTGTATAAGTTTATTTTTTATTTTTAATATTTTAAATGGGAAGCACAGGTTATAAAAAAGGGTCAGCGCGTCGTGAAAACAGTTAAAAGCTGCATTTAGATCTGTTTCATTGTACACGTCGTTCCAGGTTACATTTAACATAGAATCTTGAAATTTCATTATATTTTCTTTGCTGTAATCACGTTTTTTGACTAATTTGTTTGTGTTTGTGGAAAATTCGTCTTATGCATCCGCCCGGTACGGGTTTACCGGGGGTATGTGGGGCTCTCCCGCGACGGCAGGCATCATCATCATCATCATCATCATCATCACTATCACTATCATCATCACTATCACTATCACTACTCACTATCACTACATATTATAAAACAAAATCACTTTTTCTGTCCCCATGTCCCGATGTATGCTTATATCTTCAAAACTACACAACGGATTTTGATGCGGTTTTTTTTAATAGATAGAGTGATTCAAGAGGAAGGTTTATATGTATAGTACATGCACAATATACCGTGCGAAGCCGGGGCGGGTCGCTAGTACCCACTAAAAACCAAACGGATTCCCTATTCAGTCGTATGTGAGGAGTTACGGGAGCACTCGGTGTCACCGCGTCACTTCACGACCACCCCGGGATGGTGCCCTCTTCGCGGCACCTGTGCAATGCAGGTTTGGGAAATACATTCATACGCCCTTTTTTTTTTTTTTTTTTTAACTTGTGAAAAATGCGCCTTATGCATCTCCGCGCTCGGGGCAGCATACGAACGGAGGTATGACGGGCTCTCCATCTCGCCGCTGCCTTCCCTATGGAAGGAGGGGAGAGGCCTACCGTCTAAAAACACACACGTTCCCTCCAGGCCTTGAACTGCGGGCGTTACGGGCGCACACGGTGACCACCGCAACGTCCACTGGCCGCCCCGGGATGGGGCAGGTGGCGACGGCACCGTTGAATGCGGGTTCCGGATTCCCCGACATTCATACGCCCTAGCCCTTAGGCACTGTACCCGATAATGGTGGTATGGACACGCGCGCACCCGTCAGCTAAATTTGCGTTCTGTTTAGATGGATGGCGAAATGCATTATTACCCTTTTATAATAACCTGTTAAAACTTCATAGTACACTAAACGACCTGGTACGGATTTGCGTGACTTTTTACCACAATTTGCCGTTCATTATTTTGGTAAACGGCTGAAAGTGAGTTGAAGAAAGTTGTCGTAAGTTTTTTCATAAAAATTGTACCAAATCCAAGTTAAATTAACTACTACTATATTGGGCTGTCTTGCAGGAAAAAAATAACCTCGATGTAGTACCTAAACCTGGTTTATAGAAACATGGGTCAATTTAACACCAATTGAGCTAGTTAATCCCAGGCTAAGCAAAGCTTGTCCTGTGTTTGCGACGTAGAGGTTAAACATCTACAACCAACATTTTGTATTTTTATACATTACTAGCTTCTGCCCGCGACTTCGTCTGCGTAGAATTATACATAAAAACCTTCCTCTTGAATCACTCTATATATTAAAAAAGCCCGCATCAAATTCGGTTGCGTAGTTTTGAAGATATAAGCATACATAGGGACATAGGGACAGAGAAAGCGACTTTATTTTATACTATGTATATATATATATGTATATATATATATGTGAGTGATATCTGCCCTGACCGGCTGAATCGAATCCGGGATGTATCTAATGCTTCGTAATCAGCTGGTTTTCTAATCACTAGGCTATCCGGTCATTTAAAATTTGACAGTTTCTTGTAAGTTGATGCCGAAATGTATTTCGGCATTTATAAATAAATCGAGTTTAATACAAAGTTGAGATTTAAGTTTTTCCGGGTGTGCGAGTCGAGTTACCTCCGCGTGTGGTCAAGAGCTGCGGTTCGTTTTTGGATCCGTCCGAGGGGAAGAGCAGTGCTTGGTCCGGTGCTCCTTGGGCATCGGTTAATGATTTCCTGCAGATTCTGAGAGATATCATTATCCGTTGGCTAAGAGCCCGACAGGGGGAGGGGTCTTATGACCGTGTTTTACCGTACAACGTTGCCGACATTTTTGTCACAAGATTTTGGAAAACTGTATTTATTATTTAAACATTTGCGAAATCATCGCATCGATCAATAGGGCCATATTAAAAAAGAAGAAAATGTTTTAACGTTAGTCGTTTTTTCTGAAAATTAATATGTGTTTTGTGATGTCCGTCTGCCCTCCTTATTTATAAAAGCTTGTTAAGCTTCTGATTGCTTTTTAAAATATTATTGTGGCTTCTGTCAACTAGGAAAAAAATTTCATCGGTGTCGAATAAAACACACTTTGTCGACTGTACCTAAACTGACATTGAACCGTAGTCAAATTATTACGCCAATATAAAAGCTTTAAAATGGATTGGAATAGTTCATATACTTGTTCGACTATACTTGCTCTTTTTTGGTACTCTACAATAATGCGTCGGAAAATTTAAGTTAGTTAAATAAAACGAATATATTGCTTCGGTTATTTATGGCCGGAATCACTTCATTCGTTTGTTCTTGGTACTCATCCAAAGCTAAGATTGTATGGTGGTTCATTTCAAACCGACTTCGTATTTAAACTGTAGGCTTCTTACTAAAAAGAGGTGGCAACTGGACTGCATTACTAAGATTCCCCTGTCTGTTCGTCAGTCAGTAATAGTAATAGAGGTATTATATAGATGAAAAACTCAAGTAAAATACCTGTTTTACGAGTATGTGAGAGTAATGTGTGCGAATAGACAAATTGACGTTCCAAATTAGAAAAATGACTTAAGTCCCATATCACTTCTGTACACTACTACATACAACAGTAGGCTTATTAACGGTTGAAGAGTTTTTTCCCAATGCCCTGGACAAATAGCTTATAGGTATTTATATCATTATTGTGTACAAGTAATTGAATTGTAATTTGAATTTAATTTACTAATTACCGGACTAGACATTGACATTTTCCTTTTTATTATACTATTACAAATGTTCTTAAGTACAAAATACATGCAAATATAATAATACAGTGTCTTAATCTAAGTACGTAAGTATTTTGTACTTAAGTATCTTTTGTAATTGTGTTTGATTCTTTATATTTGTAAAATAAAGCATTTACTTACTTCTTTAATATTGTTTACACCATGTTTATCATTCTTACAAACATGTTAGCAAACAGTTCTGCTTGCGCTACTGTGTTCTGGCGAGAAGAGTAAGACAGCCAGTGAAATTACTGGCACACAAGGTATTCTATCCCAGCCCTCTTATCTGGCAACGCATATGAAATCCTCTATTTGACGACCGGATAGCCAAGTGGTTAGTGACCCTGACTATGAAGCTAGAGGTCCTGGGTTCCGGTAGGGGCATACAGTTGTATGATGAATACGAATGTTTGTGCCCGAGTCATGGATGTTGTATGTATTTAAGTATGTATTTATCTACATTATATAAGTATGTTTATCCGTTGCCTGGTACCCATAGCACTAGCTTTGCTTAGTTTGGGGCTGGGTCAATTGGTGTAATTGGTCCGAAGATATTTATTTATTTATTTATTTATTTATTTATTGTTGCGGATGTCCATTGGTAGCAGTGCCCACTTACCGTCAGGTGACCCCCTTTCTCGTTAACCTTCTTTTTCATAAAGAAAAACCATAGCAAGCTTATATTTTTGTAAAATCTGTTGACGCTTTAACCACAGCCTAAGAACTACTTACCAAGTTCTAAGAACTTGGTAGTTCTTACATTATTCTTAAACTTTAATCTGTTTACCTCGGCGACTGCAAACCAGTCGTTTTAAAGGCTTGGGACCGGTTTAGTACTACGCACTACGCGTTTCTAAACGTGGAAAATGCCGCGCCCACGCCCGCTTTTGACTGCTAGGCCTCTATTAATATGATGTAAGCAAGATAGGAGGAGCCGAGTGAAAACCAGATGCCGAAGCATTATGCAAAAGCTTGGATTTTGCAAAAAAACTGTTTTAGACACACACAAATCACGTCTTTATCCCTTACGGGGTAGACAGAGCCTAAGGTAACTGTTAAGTTATGCAGGTTTCTTCAGTAAAACGACTTGAGATTTCTTAATAAAACACTTTATGTAAGTAACGCACATTTACAGCAAGAATATCAAAGCTAAGAGAGTTGCATTGATGGTGGCGCCATCTAGGTTTTCTTTTTTATTAAAGAGTATTGCCAGCATTAACTTTTTTTTATTTTAACAGTAACAGGTACCTACAGGCCACAATTAGCAAGGTTGACGGTGTATAGGTGGAAAATGGAATCAAAATAGTGATGGGTTGCTAGCCTCATCGCCTATAACATGATTCCTATAAGTTTCGCCCATTCTCTCGATGGTTTGCTTGGGTTGCTTGCTGGTGATGTCTGCTTTAGACACACATACTTATTGTGTTCTTGTGTTCCGTTACAAAGATGTAACGGAACTGTTGTTGTTGCGGTGATGTTGCTTCTCTTCCCGCGCAGATGGTACAAGCCCATCGAGGGATCGGGCGAAAATCTTAGGGATCATGTTACAGGCGATGTGTCTAGCAGCCCATCACTGTTTTGATTCCCCTTTCCACCCATACGCCCACAATCATCCTAAACGTGGTCTTTAGGTCTTGTTACCTTAGGCTCTGTCTACCCCGTAAGGGATAAAGACGTGATTTATGTATGAATGTATGTGTTTGTGTACAAATATGTTAGGACTCGGAATAAAAATATAAAATCCGAATTGGGTCAGGCTGCGAAGCGTTTCAACCGCCCCATCTCTATGTTACTAAAATTGGCAAATATGTGCATGAATTAGAAGCAATTACTTAGCTACAAGACACACCTGCCTCAAAGCAGAAACATAATTAATTGGTTTCAGTGGTTTCAGCAGACAAAAATCACAGATTATAGTAGCACTAGCTGTTGCCCGCAACTTCGTCTGCATAGAATTCGTTTATCGCTATCCCGCAGGAATTCCTATGTGGCCTATGTGTTATTCCAGACAAAGTTGCGGCAAGTCACTTATAAAGCCAAACTGATCTTACCTTCAATGGGTTGTGTAGCGGGAGGTCCAGCACGCGTCACGATCTAGGTTCGATTCCCGGCCATAGCTTTAATTTTCGATTTCTCCATAACCTCTAATATGAATGAAATCCACGAAATCTTTAAAATCATCTTTCAGAAATACAAAACCTTATAATAACAAGTGCGGGCGGTAAGCAATAGCTTTAAGAATTGACAATGTATGAGAATGGGTGAAGAAAAGAAATCAATTTAGAGAAAATCCCTTCTATTGAGTAAAGTGGAAATGAAACAAAGTCACACAAAAGTCCCACACTCACTGCGTTGAAAGAAATACTGTGGGTAATCAGTTTTTTGTCATACTTGAAGTATCTCTGCTTTTATATCTTTCTATTCTGAGAGACTCAAGAAACTTAAACTTAAATTGCCACCGATCTCATATAAAATTACCGGACCCCCCCCCCTCCCGGCTACGCACGGATGCAATAAGTGTTTCTCTACTATATTATATATTCCTCTTGAATCACTATCTATTAAAAAACCGCATCAAAATCCGTTGCATAGTTTTAAAGATCTAAGCAGCATACATAGGGGCAATCAAACAGCGGAAAGCGAGTTTGTTTTATACTATGTACTTAGTGATTATACTATTTGTTGTCTCCTCATTATATTGGTATGAACGTAACAAAATTTTAATAATTACTAAACTTATGGTTACATTATCTTTAACCTATGACCTAACAAAAATAGGTATTGGTGATATGTAGGCCTGTGGATGTAATTTCTTTCTTTAAGTTGTTTACTGAAACGCAATTGAAACTTTTTAAACGTAACTGCAATTTGATTTAATATTTATATGTTTCAGTTTATGTGTTCATTATAATTATGATACGACACCTGAAGAGCCAATACAAAATAATGTGTTACTTTTGTAAGACAAAGTTAATAAATATTAGTTGGTAAAAGGCGATTGACATTAGGTGGTTCGCGTTGAGCAAAATATTGAGGAACTGAGCGAACATATACACATATATATACATACACAAATCACGTTTTTATCCCGTACAGGGTAGATAGAGATAAAATTAGTGAAAATAGCACTTAAAAGTAACTATAATAGTTAACATGAAACTACCGTGAGCATCAATCATAATTACACAAAAACGGATAACTCACGTAATACTCAACTTTTATACGAGAGTTATCCGTTTTTCTATAATTATAATAATAATCTGTTTATTTTATACACGCATCAAAAATTAAACTCAATTTATTTTACACCGCTCGTAAGTGACGAGTCTCACAAATGTGAATTAAAATCTCCCTTCAGTAGAGTTTTCGCTGCCACAAATTTGTAGAAGGTAAAAATAAGCAGTTTCCAGTCCTCAAAGTCCCCGATGTGAGGGCATCCGCGTAAATGTGTCGGGCGGCGACACCGAGGCGGAGGCCGCCGGTTCGTCTCAGTCTTGCTTACCATTCGTGAGAGTCCACCCGTACGCTGCAACCCGTGATTTGTCTCGAAAAATGGCAAGAAGTGGTGTCACCATGTTGAGTCTAGCCGTCGTGCTGGCCCTATTGGAGCTCGGTACGTTGGATTTGTTTTTAAATAGTTTCGATCGTGTTTTGTTTTTTGAAGATAACGGATTCGAAAATTGCGGTTTTTTAAATAACCGCGAAACGTGAGTTGCTAGTATTTTATTAGTGGAAATAATGCATTTTTTTATATGGAAAATTTATAGGTACCTAGAAGTTTATTTTCCTAGTCATCGTTGTGTTATAAGCAATAAGTATTCACGTTTTCCCAATAATGTTTTGGAAAGAGTGTTGGACGTTTACCATAAATACTGCGTTCGTATGTGGACGAATTAACATTTTTCTTTTGCTGTATTCAGCCCACGTACTTTGCTTTCATTTTACGACTGCTTGCTAAAGTTAGCAACACTGTAAGGAATGAGATTATTCAGGCCACTGCGTAAGTTATACAAACTTTCTTAGAGATCATCAAAGTATTTAAAACGTAGCTGATGATAAATATTTATGATGTTTTTCTTACATATCTTAGTAATAGTTATTTAATAATTTAGGTGGGCTCGTGACTTTATACGAAATGTTTTTTTTAATGTTGTGTTTATTTTCATAAATTTTGTTATTGTATTTTACTATTCCTTGTGTAGAATGAATGAATAGGTACATAAATTGAGATAAAACTATGTATTCTGTTACTAATCCTGGACCATGTAAATTTAAAAGTAGTTAATTTTTTCAATCTTATATTTTTTAGATCTTTAACTAATGCAGTTTTACAGTATCTAGTGGCAATTTCGCTCGAGTTATGGACGTCTGAGAGATTATCCTCCAGTTACAACTCCAGGAAATCTATCAAAAGTTTGCCAGTTTTATGACTGTAATTGGGTCATTCTTCTTTCAAACGTTACTGTCACGAAATTTATTTTATGGCATGTAATAAATGTAACTTCAACTCCTGATGAAACCAGGATCTGTTTTCTTATATTTATTTTATAGTTTTAAACATTGAGCTAACTACAGTATTTTTTAAAGAATAACGTCACATTTTTTCTAGATTATCATTATTTTATATCGTTAAACAAGAAAATATTATACATTTATTTAATTCGCGAATCTCAAAAATGGCTCAAACGATTTCGATGAAATTTGCTAATTAGAGGTTTTTGGGGGCAAACAGTCGATGTACCAAAGTGTCACATCTGGGAAAAAGCGTTTTTTTTCAGTTATAAAAATGCGACACTATTTTAATAGTAGTTTATGTGACTGTATTATAATGAAGGGCATTAAAACATGAGTTTGGGTTTATGAAACGAAGGGAAGCTGAATTTCATAATAAGATCAAACGAGTGTTTAAATGCCTTATGTACAGTCACATACATAACTTTATCTACCTTCATATCATAAATTTTCTACAACAAACGTTTTCACGTCAAAATACGTAGGTAACATTATTTTCTGTTCTTCGAAAGTTCGAAAGAGATGAAACTACTGACATTTCTATTTTTTCTTCAACAATAGACAGAGAGATTTTGTTATTGAAGATGTTCAAAGTTCGAATGTAATTAGTTTATCGATATTGCTACTCTAGTGTAAACATTATAATACAAACACACATTAGAGTACCGAATATTGATACTCTAAAGTAAACATTATAAGACAACCACTGATACCCGTTTCTTAATGTAGGCCATTTGCTAATCGTCCCTGCACATAATGTAGGGAAGTTATGATATGGATGTAGATAAGGGATATTATGCACCCTACTACACTTGCAGATAAATCATCAACATAACATTTTTCAATTTTTTCCGGAACAACTTAGGCACTGTTTCAATACCAAGTATGACACGACATTATCACCTTTCTATTATTATGCGAGAAAGCACTATTCGTATAATCTAGAGCGAAATAATCCCAGTCTCATCTGCATCTGAATAGCTGGCATAATAGAAGGAAAACTTTACCGTTGAAATATGAAATGCGAATTAGGTGTAGTACATAAATGTAGATATTGTGAAATATTGCCATTTTATTATTTACGACATTGTGAGCTAGAAACGGAGTTGCTTCCCGTTTTATTTTAGACTAGCGACCCGCCCCGGCTTCGCACGGTATATTATGCATGTATTATACATATAAACCTTCCTCTTGAATTACTCTATCTATTAAAAAAACCGCATCAAAATCCGTTGTGTAGTTTTGAAGATATAAGCATACATAGGGACATAGGGACAGAGAAAGCGACTTTATTTTATACTATGTAGTGATAGTGACTATGTAGTGATGATGCTCGAAATACAAAATGTTGAGTAGGGTCATTATTTTATTTTTCTTATACAACAAGGAAGGCAAACGAGTAAGTGAGTCACAAGATGGTAAGTGAACATCACTACCCATAATTTCAGATGCGTTACCGACCTAGAGTCATAATAAAAGTAACAAAGTTAGAGACTAAGTTTTCTGAATCAGGCGTTACTTTGCGGAGGTCCATTTCAGAACAAAAAATATTTACCTTGCTACTCCGCTACTCACGTGCAAGATAACCAAGCCTGTCTGAAATATATAGGTACGGTTTTCATGCAATCCCTTCCTCCAAAAAAATTGGATACGCTTTACAAAGAGTATGTTCACGGTTAGCTCATGGCATTATGTCCCGTTAGATGGCGCTGTAATCAAAAATGCATTTTTTCGTTTTTATTTTGTAGTTTTTAGAAGAGTAGACCCTTAGAAAACTTATAGATTATCAATTGATTTGCGAACACGATTTGGTACGGTCAAGTTTAGCTGCTGCTTTATAAAAAACCCATACGTATACATAAGTACAGCCCATTTAATAAAATTGACATGACAACCTTCAATACCTACATAAACAGAGTATAACTAAGTAAGCGAACTGGGTCACCGGACTCCCGGCATTACTTTTATTCTTACGAGGCGTCCAATCGTCCGTTATACTATGCAATCATGTTTATTACCTATTTACAATCATATAGGTATAAGATACAACCTTCTTTCAGCAGTGGTATAGACCAATATGGGTGTAACTTGCTAGGGGACAGGTATTTGCTTAACCAAATAGATTTTGCAACTCATGTGATTTAAGTTCAGTTTTATCATAATTTTATGGCAATTGAAACTGATTTCTTGAACAACACAACAGATATAAAGTTTGTTTTGTTTAAGAATCAATTAAAGAAAGATTTTGACCGATACTTAAAAGTTTCAGGGTTACCATGAACGAAAACTAGAGTTTTCAAAATGCCTAAAGTTTTTTTTAATGGCAAAAGACAACCTCTCTGACGCAGCATTTTGCATCCGGCCAGAACCTTTCTGGCAATATCATCGATTTAAGTCATCTGGTATTTTTTTTATGACGACTTTCTACTGGCTTTCCACTCGTAGGTAGGTATTTTAAATATATACAAACTAAACTCTGTTCCATAACCATGATTTTTTATTGATTTCTGATACCATCAATCATCGACTGACAGTAAACGATCGAATTAAATGATACCAACAAGTTTTGTTAAATGTAAAATTTGCCGAAAACAAAATGCTTTGGTTTAAAAATACAGAAGGGTATGACATTTAATTTACTATCACAAATTATGTAAAGTTTTATCAATAACCTGTTTGGCCGGGTTAGTTGCAAACGTGTTCTTTTAAATGGCCAAAATCTGGAAGATATCCAGGTTTTTTGCCACTGCGTCACAGCGAACAATGTTGTCATAAAATCAGCTAGTAATGCAAGGTATTTGGAGTTTTATCTTACTGTCACATTAGTGAAATGAACGGGCTCTTATCTGGTAAAAAATTGTACCTACTTTTATCTAAATAAAGTCTTAGTAAAGATTCATTTTTACAACAACCAACATAGACGGCATCAGGTTTCGTCGCACATACAATTCTAGACCTGGGGAACAATGGAACTGTGTACTTAACTTTGTTAACATTTTTAATTAAAAGTTAAACAAGGAAACGGATTTATAAAAGCTACCTAGGTTTCCACTTAACAATGTAAGGCTTTCATTTCTTTCTGTAATATAGTTTCATAATAATATTATTATTCATAAAAAAATATTCCTTTTCTCGCTCATATTTGCTCCTGGAAATTTAATTGTTCTTTCGTTTTTTATAATTACGAATGATAGTAAAAAATATCATCAAAACATCATTGCAATTAAATTACAATTGTGCTACAATTAAATTGAGTAAAAACTCTCAAATGCGCAAAAAATACGCGAACCGCGTAGGTAAAAAATACCTTTTACACGCCTTATTTATTTTTTATAAAGAGTAGGCATATTGTCCGAAAAAGCTCTACCGAAAGATAACCATCAACTAGAAACCAAGGACATCTATTATTTCACTCACAAGCAATATGAGTAAATGAGACGAAGTAACTAACCACGAGACTCATTTATCTCGACCAAATAAAAAAAAGTCATGGGTATTTGTTTTTTTATTCGCACTATGACGAGAATAGGGCCTTATTCATGTTGACTGACATCACCGCTGATTAGTACTTGCTGGGTAGGTATTTGTCGAAGGTTACAAGACTATGTCACGTTGCTTCGCGTTCAATTCTTACGTACCCAACGCATGACTCAATACTAATATCACTATAATTATCATAAACATTTACGACTAGCTTCTGCCCGCGATTTCGTCCGCGTAGAATTTGAATTTGACTTAAGAACTAATGTTGATTGTATATTCTGCAATAAGAATTTACGTTGCGACTCTAGGCATCAAGTAGGTAACACAACAATCATCCCCAGCGTCTAGTCTAGACTGTCTAGCTAGAGGATCGAACCTTCCGGTCTGATTTTAGTTCCGAAATTTTTGGGTTTAAATTTAATAAATCCCGGAATTTTCAGGATTAGCACAATCCATTCTAATCTTATAAATGCGAAAGTGTGTCTATCTGTCTGTCTGTTGCCTCTTTACGCTCAAACCGCTGAACCGTAGTTGGAATTCCTCCAACTTCCACCAAGTCTGAACGCACTTTTCCAGCGTCTGTATAATAACATGTGCAACAAATTGAGAAGCATGCTTGGAGATGAAACTTTGAATGCGCTTAGATTCTTAGATTAAAAACGTAATTTATAAAGTGTCGGGTCAATGTAACTAAAAAATACGAATTACAACTTGTAAATTTATATAAATAAAAATGAATTGTCGAAACTTCCCAACGACTACACCGAATTGGATAATTCTTTTTTTGTTTGTGTTTGTTACTGTTTGGACAAGGTTTACATAAAAAAAAATTGAAAAAAAAAATACAGCGGGGGCGAAGCCCCAGACAACAGCTAGTAATGATAATATAATCTGCCCGTGACTACAATACCTTCAAAGGGTTACGCAAGCCGTGTTTAAAAAAAACGATAGCTTATCCCTTCCAATGAATTTTGAACAAAGGGCTTATAATGTCGGACAGGTACAAAACTATAGTGAACAATGTCAAGTATTAGTCATAACTAACCATGGCCGTTATATTGATTTCACGATGGTATTTATTGATATTTTATTGCATTGTGGGAAAATTCCATCTATTGTTTCCACTGGAGCAGCCTTTCGTGTGTTAAGATGAATGATGCAATTTAAGTGACACGTTTTCTTGTGTGCTGATGACCCGATGATGTCATTTTGGGAAATTGCGTTGTAGTATTTTCCTTTTTTTTTCGAATAAGTTGTGCCAAAGTTTGTCTTAAAGGTGGCCTGAAATAAATTAAGTGTTAATCAATTTTGTGTTGAAAAAAAATTTCATACATACATTTTTTTTTATGTTAGATAGGCCAGACAAACGAACTAGTGGGTCACCTGATGGTAAATGATCACCACTGTCCATAGACACCCGCAGCGCTTTACGCGATGCCAGTGCGTTGTCGGCCCTCTGTATCTGCGATATTAAGCATGTTTTCATTTATTATATTCAAGAACGCGATTCTTTCGTAATTACTTCGGTGCAGATGTGCCTATGTCTATTTCATCTGCGTAAACAACATTTATGTGTGATAATAAATACGACTAGCTATTGTCGCTGTGGTCTTGGAAAATTTGTTTACCGCTATCGAACTATCGAGCTAGCGGGAACGATTTAATTTTCGAGAAGAAAAGTATCATTTTTGTAATAATCCAATAGTAACACAAGCCGTAAATGTAGAAATAGAAGTCGTACTCAAATTGATGTTAAATTTTATGAGCTTTACACTTTACACGCATGGTCTTCTCGCTTTAATAGCCCATATTAATAGCGATCTAAATTGCACGCATACTTTAACCATGCGCTTTTGTTGTGCAAGGGCCAAACAATAAACAATATGTTGTTTGTGGGACCCATCTACCAGACAAACAAAGGCAACAAATAACTGTCATGCTCTCTTGCTTGTGCGCCGCATCTAATTCGTACTCCAGTGATGCTGCCATTGCCTAATGGCGCTCCTGCACTGTTTGTTTGAAGTGTCAAAAAGTCACGTGTCACTTTGTGAACAAAGTAGCCTTTCACGTGTGACTTTTGACACACCAAACACAAGGGGAAGGAGGATCATAGGAATAGCCGAAGTCACTACAGTTTAAATCCCAGGCCTACTTCGAAATTAGAAATTCGAAGCTCGCTTCATGCCATTCCGTTCGCACTAATAGCCTAATAGGAAAGTGAGAAGGACGGTATGATAAAAAGATCGCATTTCTGATTTTCGAGTGGGCTCTGAGGTGTGATTCTCTAAACGAACCATGTCCGTGGATGATATACCTTGAGCCGTTCGCTTGCAGGCGTTATATGGAATCAAGTGTCTTGATGTTCGGTTGTGCCTTGACGTAAAAATTAACCAACGCCTATACGCTTGATTCAATGTATATTACCTACTAGCTTTTGCCCGCGACTTCGTCTGCGTAGAATTATACATAAAAACTTTCCTCTTGAATCACTCTATCTATTAAGAAAAACCGCATCAAAATCCGTTATGTAGTTTTGAAGATATAAGCATACATAGGGACATAAGGACATAGGGACATAAAGACATAGGGACAGAGAAAGCGACTTTATTTTATACTATGTAGTGATGAGCGAAATGGTACAGATAACATTGTATATAATATTCATAGTGCGTACTTTGTGTTAAAAAATCATAAGAGTAAAATAAAGTTTTATCGAAATGAAAAGTCTAACAAACAATCTTAGAAGTGTGAAGATAAATGCGAGAAAAGTGGCAGTTGGCTATCGCTGACTTTACTACGCACTGACCTCTTTATAGGATGTTGTTATAAATTATAGTTTTTATTACAGTTGAAATTGGAAACTTATATAGGTTTAGTTCCAGATAACAATGCAATAAAGAACCGTCAACCTGAAGATCTAACATAAATACAAATACTTCCATGCTCCCAAGCAAAGAAAAAACATAGAATGTACCACTTGCTTATCTTCTCGCGCAGATGGTAAGAGCCCATCGAGGGAATGGGCGAAAATTATAGGAATCATGTTATAGGCGATGCGGCTAGCAACCCATCACTATTTTTATTCCATTTTTTGCAATCTATACGCCCACAATCTTGCTAAACGAGGCCTTTAGGTCTTGTTACCTTAGGCTCTGTCTACCCCGTAAGGGATAAAGACGTGAATTGTGTACGTGTATGTATAAATACAAGTTATTTAAATAGTAGTATACCTACCAAATGGTCATGTCATGCTTTGCTCAAAGTATTTGAGTCGAGATACGTACGCTGCAAATACTATGAGGTATAGGACTGGTTTAGCTACGAAATAAATGATTCATTTTCATCAGTTACATCATTTGGTACTCACAACACAATTTTAGTGATACCCATATAAAAAGCACTTACTGGAAGTATATAATAGCAGTTATGACTCGGAGGTTGTTGGATCGTCGGTACTTGTTCGGCCGAAGTTATGATGAAGTCATTTTGATGGTCCGTTTGACGTTCTATTTTATGAGCTGAGCCAAACTTGGAAATGTAGCTTGTCAGTATAGGAAATGTAATTTGAGATTGTGATGTTAAATGGTGTTTTGGTCACATTTGGCTAACGTTTTGATAGCTCCTTATTTTCACGGTAATATAAAATGGATTACGATAGACACTTTCCAGGTTTGGTTAGCTCTTACTTAAAATATTGCTAAGAATGTCTTAGTTATATTCGCTTAAAAAACGTAGTAGGATTCTTAGAAAGACACCATACTTATTAATTTACGAGATTTTTAAGACTATGGTCACATAAAAATGAACAAAAACTTACCTTGCTACTCCGCTACTCACGCATTGATTGAGTATGAGTAGCGGAGTAGCAAGGTAATTTTTTTGTTCATTGAAATGGACCTCCGCAAATCCTAACGCCTGATTCAATAGAATATGGTCACATACATATATTATGTTGAAAGAACACATTTTTACAAGCATGAGCCCACCACCGAGATGGCTACTCAAGCCACTTGTACGTAGATACATACGTACATAAATCACGTCTACCCCTTACGGTATGTAGATAGATTTGTAAATATAACATTGTCAAAATTGAAAACGTTGCTGTATGAAACTAATGATATCGAGAGTTATTACACGAGGGTTAGACATGTCAGCGCATTGTAACACTATTTTTACTTACCATGTCTAAAACAAAATAAATTATTTCATTTCATTTCATATGATTGTAAGTAAAGTGTTATAAAGCCATTTCTGGAAAACAAAACTTGTTATAACTGTATCAATTTGGCAGTAGTCTAGACACAGTAGCCCAGCAGTATCTAAAGTAAATCCAATATCTAAAGTAAATGCTAATCATTATTCTGTGAACCTTTACTTTTGTAGTAACCCAGTAACCATTCTTACGACTCTTGTCATCTAGACTTCTTTGGCCATAACCCATCGTGCCCGTCTCAAAGCAATCAGATAATTGTTCCGAAACAAAAGAATTATTTGGAATTATACGTTTTCACGACGTTCCTGGACACACGCCAAAAGTTGTGTAAAAAACAAAACATTTTAAATTGCTGCTATTATGAGTAAAGCCAAATGCAGCGACCAGATTAAGCTGCTCATTAGCGAGGCTCTTTCATTTAAAACAAAATGAGATTAGCGACTAAGTTTTTGAACATTTTAACGATTCTAAGTTAAATTAACGCTAACAACCAATAATGCTTAATGTGGCCTTTGGGTCTTGTTACCTTAGTTCTGTCTATCCGCAGGGGATATGGACATGATTTGTGTGTAAACCAATACCAAAGTAGATGGTTCATTTTCTTTGTATAGTCATCTAGACAGTAAAATTTGACCCATTTATACATACACAAACAGTTACTGAGTTTATGCCAACTTAACATTCTTTATCCCTTCGAGTGTTGTGAAAATCGAAGTGACACTTGTAAAAATCTCATTGACATTTCATTATCTTTATCTAACTAATTGCCTTTGCCAGACATAGACACAAACTTATTCTGCGCTGTAACAATTTAGTACCTACCTAACTTTTTTAAATAAGGGCTGCTAAGCGGCACCAGACATGTGATCCAAATTGTTGGACCTCTAGGGTGTGAAGATAAAACTAACTAAATACGACCGCACTTGATAAATACGCATAGAAAAATGTCCTGACTGACTTGTCAGTGTCCAGCCTGGTCTAAGAAAAGTTCTTTTCCGAATTCCTTCTGAAATAGTAATCTACAGGGCAAAGTTGCGAGCGCAAACTAGTCGATACATTTTTTTCGGCGATGAAGTTTGATAGGGGCGTTAATTATGAAACAGATCCAATTAGGTTTAAATCAAACCTGTAGTTGAGTGTTTTCCAAAAAAAGTCCACATGTATTGTCTTTTTCCAGAATTTAACTATCTTGGGTTTTTTTACTCAGAATCGTTTACCCTATCGATTCTCATACAAGAAAAAATGTGTACTAGATTTTATCTTGGACTTTTATTCCTACACGTCACGTTCCATACATAGCTGTCTATATTTAAAAAAGTGACGAACTGGAATGGACATTTTGGTACACATTTTTTCTTGTATAAGGATCGATAGGGTAAACGATCCTGAGTAAAAAAAACCCAAAACAGTTAAATTCCGGGAAAAATGATCTTGTGGAGTTTTTTTGGAAAACGCTCAGTTTACATTTTTATTGGTGATACTTCAAAAAGATGAGCTCACAGTTAATTTTTTACTAGCAAGGTGGATTTAAAGAATGACTCGTTGCTACAAAAATATTTGATATTACGTTACTCGAAACATCCGTCATGTAGGGGAGACCGAGGAGAGTTGAGACAGAGGTGAGTTGATACAAAGCCGATTTCTCTGAACTGTGACAGTTTATCGGACTGGTAACTTCGCTAATTCGTTGCTCTTTCTACACTCCATCTGAAATCCCTCCGGGGTTGCGGGTGTCTATGGGCAGTGGTGATCACTTACCATCAGGTGACCCACTTGTTCGTTTGCCTTCCTATTCATATAAAAAAAAAAAAAAAAAAAAAAAACACCACAGTTTGTGTGAAGTTGTGACCTCGCTGACTGTCATAGGTGCAGAGAATAAGGCTTTGTATCAACTCACCTCCGTCTCAATTTGCCTCGGTCTCCCCTAATGTCTAAGGTTAAACATCGTTCTGATTAATACCCCATATTTTTTATTGCGTAGTCCAAAGATTTCATTTCAAGCAGTAAAATATTACCATTTTTCTTGGCTTGCGACTTCTGAATTGATTTTAATGGAATTCAAAGTCCCGTTTTTGTGGAAGGCGCCTGGCTTACCTGTGACCCGGTGGTTCTATTAAAAAACTTTTTATGGGCCGACTTCCGCCGTTTCTTATCATCGACGTCGGCCTCGAAAGTTCAACGAAGTTTGTCCCATTTTATTTAAAGTAAATTATTTGACAGCCCAACACTATTAAGTATTGGAAAACTTATTTTTAATCTAGATCGTTTATAAAAGGATTTCCTCGCCGGTCTGGGAGTGAAGAAAAAACAGAACGGACCAGTTGCATTTCTTCTCGCGGAGATGGTAAAAGCCCGTCGAGGGAATGGGCAAAAATCTAAGGAATCATGTTATAGGCGATGCGGCTAGCAACCCATCACTATTTTTGGTACCGCTTCTCACCTATACGTCCACAATCATGCTAAACGAGGCCTTTAGGTCTTGTTACCTTAGGCTCTGTCTATCCCGTAAGGGATAAAGACGAGATTTGTGTGTTTGTGTGTGTTTCCTTGCTGAGAATAACTTTTAACAGCTATTTTTCTCATTCGTTTTTTGTTGAATTTACTTAACGTATTTTACATTTAATTACATGGCATGGGTACTGAAAAAAGGTTATCTCAAGAGTACCTACCTGAAACCGACGATCATGTATGAAGAGATTGATGAATGTGAATCAGGCGAAAGAGGTGTGTCAGAATTGTAGTAAAAACAAAATAGTCTCTGCCTACCGCTGTGGGAAAGTGGCGTGACGGTATGTATTATGTCTGTTCGGTACTGAATACAAAAAACGGTCAAGCGTGGGTCGGAAAGATTAAGGTTTCCGTATCACTGTACTAAAATGCGTTTATTGCTTTAGCGACCACATGGCAATCTACTATAATTTTTAATTTATTTTTATTTTTATGAAGTGTTGGTTCCTATAACGGGCATAATGGGTGCTCACAATGTGTGAAAATTTTAAGTGTCCACCTTCAGCAAATAAATAGATATGGTGAGGACAGGCGGACGTACGGACGATAAACACAGATAAAATCAAACTCGTCTCTGTTATCCCAAGCAGTTTCTTATGAAATGACATCATAATCATAAATTGAGCCTTCCGCCACAAGGCCTACCGAATATAATGTTTGTTTAACCTTTTCGCTGCCACGTCAAATACAAGAGACGTCACCCAGACTTCTTTATTACAATGCCTAAGTTGAACCTAAACCAACTTCAACGAAGGTTGCTTTTGCATTGAAGTAGTTGGCGTCGAAAAGGTTAATCCTTAACAAGGTAAGGCAGTACACTGAGCACACAGCAGGCAAACTCTTGTGAAATTATGTCATCACGGCACTGGCCTCAGTCGGAGGCCGGTAAAGGGAACTTCGAGCTACTACTGTACAAATAGGTACTTACTTAAATGACACACTTTATCCACTCGAGATACAGTCGGCCACGCAAGTTTGGTCACACTAAAGTTTAAGGCTATTGTGCTTGGATGAACACTTTGTGACGTATGTCAGTTGTGTTTGGGACACAACTTTCTATTGCATGTTTGCGCAACTTAAAATATAAAACTAGGCTGTAGTTATTGTAAAAATCAAACCATTTCACAAATGGGGAAAAGAGTTTTTCATGAAAGATAAACTTTTTCCAGACGAACTAAACATTTCCCTCACTCCTCTACCACACATTTTCGACTTGATTTCCACTACATAGTATAAAACAAAGTCGCTTTCTCTGTCCCTATATCCCTATGTATGCTTAAATCTTTAAAACTTACGCAACGCATTTTGATGCGGTTTTTTTTATCAGATAGAGTGATTCAAGAGGAAGGTTTTTTAGTATAATTCTACGCAGACGAAGTCGCGGGCAGAAGCTAGTTCATTATATTACATGGACTTCCGCAGAAGTAACGCCTGATACAAACAATTTTTATAGATAAATAAATCCACCTCCGTGTAAACTCTCTCAAAGTTATCTAATTTGTGTGGTTCGAGTTAACGCCGCCTTAAAGAGGAAAATATATGAGAACTTAGTTTTCCAATCACCCCTAACTAATTAAATACTGAGTCATAAACTTAATTAGATCATTAAAAATTCTCCACCATGGTCCAAATCCAAACGCAACACCTCGCTGCCAAATAGGGCTTGACATTCATACAGTATGGTTTGACATTGCGTAATCGTTTGTCATTGACGTCATTGTACTAAGTTCGTCTCTTTCACACGAGGTTAGGTGAAAAGGGACAGATGGCGTCATAAACAACAAAAGGGCAAGGCACAAGCCACCTGACCATAAATTTAGATATGATATCAGAAGTGTAGAGAATTTATAGAAGCTTATAATATAGTTTAATGTGTTCCTTCTTCTATGAACACATCCCGTAAAATAGACGTAGTGTGAAACAATTTATTTCGTATCTTTTAATTTTAAATTTAATTTGTTTTCTTTCATTTTGTCCATATTCTTGTGACGCCAAAAGGCAAATCAATACAATACAATATAAATACTCTTTATTGAACACCACAAATCAGTACAAAACAATACAGAAACAAAGAGCATAGTAGACAATAGGCGGTCTTATCGCTTAATAATAGGGAAACAAAGAACAAACTAGACAATAGGCGGTCTTGTCGCTTAATAGCGATATCTACCAGACAACCAATAAGACAGAGAGATTAGTCGGAGTCAGTTTTAGTAAAATGCAATGATGAATGTTGGTGGGCAATGATGATCTTACCGAAAATAAATACACGTAAAGGAGCGGGTTTATTCGTAAAACACGCTTTTGATTTTGATTTTATGAATGAAAATGTTGTTTTTTGGAACTATACGTACCACATTGTTAAGTACGTTTCTTTGTACATTTGTTTTGCTTTCAGTAATTTCATTGCAAAATAAATTACAGAGTGCGACCGTCAGGAGGCACTCCTTCTTGTGTCTTCTCAGTATCGTTTGGACCATTCCCGACCAATATAGTCTCAGCATAAACAGATGATGTCATATGAGACCGTGAGCGGTTTTCACCTTCAACATGGTTGTAAAAATAAGCATAAAATAACTAACAATTATAGGCCGTTAAATTTGAAATGCAATAGAACTATGAAACGAAAATTCAAATCAACGCATTATATCGCTTTTTAACCTTTTTTATTTAACCTTTTCACCTTTCGCAACTATCAACTTTATTTTGTCAAAAAAGTCAGTGGCGCGAAAAGGCTAAGAAATAGGTTGGCAAATGTAGAAAAACATCATCATCATCATCATGCCAAATCGGCCCGGTCGACGTAAAAGTCATTTGATACTTCGCACGCTGGTTTTTCTTTAAGATATTGGCAACAACAACCATCAAACGTACAAGGTTACGGTGTTTCATTTCTATTTTTCATCGACGAGGTCCATAAAAAATGTCATCTCATCATAGATTAAGATAAACAAACACAGGGGTGAAGCCTCGCCTCAATTGAGAGATATGTTTTTATAAAAAAAACGACGACATTCTGCATTTCCCGGTGACCTTAGCTCTGCAGAAACACGTAAGAAGGTGGTGTATTTCGAACCTAGTAGATACGTAATCTTACATCCCGGGTGATATCTCCCCAAACACTTCCGAACTTGAAACTGAGATGATAAATCCCCATCGATATTTTCCCGCAACAGTTAGAGCCACAAAAACATTGCTATAAATTTGACTTGTGACTGGTAATCGCATTGTTTGTTCACTTGACTCGACTATTTGTGCCACGGTAAAAGAAACGAGTGGAATTGCTTTACGCTTGTCAGATAAAAAGCGATATATCACAAGAAGAAGTTCAAAATAATCGAAACGTATTTCTGTGTTCACAAATAACTCTAGGAAGTTTCGAATAACGCACGGTTTGATATATCCACTTTGATTTTGCTGTTGTTAAATTAAACAGTATCACTGTTTGTAGTGTGCCCATAGTTTGTTTTTGTTTTTAAAAACATGTGAACCACAGCATATTTGTTGTATAACGGATTAATAATCAAATTATAATAAGTTATTCTTAATAACCAGCGGGTGGACAAACTGTAAACAGCACGACAGCGTTGATACGTTTCAGTAAATAAATATTTGAGATAATATCATGCCTTCTCCGCATTTTTCCGTACTTCTTCAAACGTGTTTGATTTCATATAAATAATAAACTTTTCCCTTCCTAACTTCGTCCTGGTTTTGACCATCGAACTTATTTAATAGGAAAAAATGTATGCTACATGTTGCTATTCGAGGGATACTTTAGCTTTGAAGCTATGGGCAAAGTAGGCGTTACCTACTATTTATACTGAAACATTAAAAGTTTATTACAGGCCTTTTTACGAAAACATAACTGAGCGGGACTCTATGTTTAGCCGGCTTTTACTACATACAAACGTACATAAATCACGTCTTTATACTTTACGGGGTAGACAGAGCCTAAGGTAACAAGACCAAAAGGCCACGTTTAGCATGATTGTAGGCACATAAGGTGGAAACGGGAAACCAAATAGTGACGGGTTGCTAACATGATTCCTATGACTGTCGCCCAAGCATCTAGTACATTCTATGTTTTCAGACCAGCATGGAAGGGCGGCTTTGTTTAAGATGAAAAAGACTAACCCCCTTATCCATAAACGCTCTATAGGCTTCTGCTAACTTAGCAACCGTTTGTCCTTATCTGTGAAAGGTAAATGTCAAAGTGACAGATAAGGACAACGATTACTAAGTTAGCAGAGGTCTACAGAGCGTTTATGAATAAGGGGCAAAACATACACTATTTGCTCATAAGTAGCTAAAATTAGGTTCACGATACTGATGCTACTATTACTATCGTCTGTACTGGTGTCATCACCACCATCTCCAACCTACATACGTCCCACAGCTGGGGCACAGGCCTCATCTCAGAACTATAGTTCCCACGCGGCAGATGCTGCTTGGCAGATGTGTTTTTCCCTTCTAGACTACAAGCCCATGGAAAAGAAAACATGTGAAATGAACCAGCGTGAATGAAGCTTAGAAGGCTGTTACTATATCATAAAATAACTCTGAGCGCTATGCCGTCATTTCTGAGCGGTACATTTATGGAATTTCTCAGGTACAAGTGAGGAATTACGACTAATTATTAATTTACGGCGTTTTTATAGCTTATAGATGATTTAAATAAATGTTGGAAAACCTAGTGCCGCTTTAAAGTGGTGGTGCCGGAAGTTAGTGCAATTTTTGTTTTTTTTTTTCAATGTAATGTATGAGAAAAAACCTGTATCGCTCAGAAATGACGGCATAGCGCTCAGTTATTTAATGATATAGTAACAGCTTTCTAAGCTTCATTCACGCTGGTTCATTTCACATGTTTTTTTCCATGGGCTTGTAGTCTATTCACCGAAAAGCTCATGATAAATTTCAAATGTAATATCGCACATAAATTCCGAAAAACTCATAGGTACCGGGGTAATTTAGTTCAAATGTGGGATGCGGCAGGAAGATTACGTAATTAATTGACTAGTGTCTTGACTGGATAACCTCCACTAATCAGTGTCGACGCTACATTGGTCTAATACCGTACTTATAGCTGAGTCACCAGGTACAGATTACGAGGTTATTAGTTAGTCCGTATAAATGAACTCGCAACCAGTACCAAAAAATACAAATGAACATCGCTGAACATACATGGGGGTTGATTCGGTAGCTCCTGAGGGGACCTTTGGTCTTCGTTTGATCCACACCCCCGTATACACCCTGTATAGGGAGTAATTCTTCGGAATATTACAGCAGTTGGTTGGGTTGGGTTAGGTTTTTTTTTTCTTGGATGACACAGATACTGTCAGGGCATGGGTGCTTTGTATCTGCACAAGATTGCCAGGAGAGAACCAATACCAGCGGTGTGAGTGCGGCTGTGCTCTCAGCACACACTTGAGGTGTCTCTAGCTTGGGCGAATAGTGATGGGTTGCTAGCCGCATCGCCTATAACATCATTCCTAAGATTTTCTCCCATTTCCTCAATGGGCTTTTGATCTGCGCGGGAAGAGAAGCAACTGGTATATTCTATGTTTTTTCTATGCTCCCAGACAGCACGGAATAATTTTAAGAAACTCTATAAGTACAATAATGTTATGTGTGTAGTGTAGGCATGTGTGTATGTATGTATTATATTTATGTTAGTAGGTATTGTTGTTTTTATAATCCTTGCGTTTCTCCTGTCTATTTGTTTCCGCCACCTACCTAAACTGTCTCCGACTTATTTCTTTCTTTTATTGGTTGTATGGTAGAGATCGTTATTAAGCGATAAAACCGCCTATAGTCTTTTTCTTTGTTTCTATATTGTTTTGTGCTAATTTGTGGTGTTCAATAAAAAGTATTTGTATTGTATTGTATTCTTTAATTATAAAGACCAGTTGTTGCCATGAACCTAGTCTCCGTTATTTTTCTAAACTATCATGATGCTCATACAATAAGGTGATGGTTCAACATTCTTGTGTAAAAATAGAGCTCAGTCACAGTTAAATAGAGCAGTTATTTATAACTAACAGTTTGTGATGAGCAGTAACTGTGAGCTCGGGAGATAGACGTCGGTTATAGTTGTAGGATTCTTGGCTTCTCTAAACATTGCTGTTATGGCTTCAGACAGTGCGTTTTTAAAACATTAACGTCTGAATTTTATCATATGGCGCAATCTATTGAAACGCCAAAACTTTGAAAAAAAACGTCTAAGAGAAGAAGAAGTAGAAATACATTTTAGAAGGCCCGGCATAAAAAATATAAAAAATAAACAAACATTTTAGAATACCAGCTATCTTCGTTCCAAATTTGATCCAAAGCCGTCCAGTGATTTCAACGTGAAGAAGATGTTTGTTCTTTACATACACACTCACTCACAAACTTTTATTTCGCATGTATAATATTAGTAGGATAGAACTCAGAACACTAAACGCAATTGCTAAGCGGCCAGCTTATCTGAGTGGCCCGTCTGTCACCTCCCACTGATTCGGCGAGCTTGAAAAGCCATCAGACCAATAGCGATGGTCACTTAGTAAAAAGTGCGAAACCAGGAATTCCGGTCCACTATCTCTCTGGACTATTGAGGCAACTAGTTCTACATTCCCTGGGAGTGAAATGGAGTTGCTAAAGACATGCTTACAGTACTGACCCCTAATTGATCCCATCGCTTCCGCACCGCTGTGTTCCGACAACCGGTGAAATTACTGATACATGAGGTATACCATCTTAGCCCTGTTACCAAGCAACGCATCTGCAATTCACAGGTGTTGCGGTTCATGGGTGGCGCTTATCACCTCGTTTAACAAAAGAATATGATGGAAACTACATGTGACGCCAAATACTTGGTTATTTCGTTTTGTCTTAACTTTTTTTTCTTTAATACAGGGTCGTGCATGCGCTGCTACCAATGTAACTCGCAGACGGACCCGTCCTGTGCGGAGTCACCCTCGAGGAAAACCTTGATTGTACGTTAAGTATACTTGTTATAAAGCACTCAAAAGAAAGTAGAGGCCACTTGTTTACATTTCATTATAAAATAAAAAAGTGTTTGTGTTGTTTCCTGTACGCAAACAGACCAAAAAGAGCATTTATGTTGAATGGCATTGTATTAATGAAACCTAGATTCTAGCCCAGTTCCAACAGAAATCCTTTTTGATGCACTCGCGTGCGTTTTTTAAGCAAACAAATACTATATTGTAAATGTTAATGTTATAAACAATCTGATTACAGGACTGTGAAACGCAAGACTCCGTTAACTTCAACAAGCTCTTCCTCAACTCTATTCTTCCCCGTGAGATGACCGACAGTACCGCTGGAGCGCCAAGATACTGCCACAAAATTGTGCTGCGTAAGTTTCATGTTCCGAAACTATTAATCCTTTAATGAGACTTTAAGGTTCCACTGAGCTTTTGGAGAATTTCAGTCAAAGAATGTTTTGGGACACGTTCCAACCGAAGACATGCAAACGCTTTCCTACACACCTTACCTTTTTGGAGATACCACAATTTTTCTTACCTACCTCTATTTATAAAAGGCTTCATCAAATGTTAATATCAGAGTAAATAAAGTACTCGAAGAAATTAGAAGCCGGTTTCATCAGCTTTTCTCTAAATATAAATCCTCGCTGTTTCAGAGAGCGGCACAGTCGCCAGAACGTGCCTCGAAGCCAATGCCCACAACCTAGCCCTGAGTTGCCAGCTCATCGAGAACGCTGCTAGGCTGTTCACCGACCCCGGCCGACAGATCAAGCACTGCAGCGTATGCGACAAAGACGAATGCAACGCCGCAGGCTCCTTAGCCTCCTCTCTCCCTCTCGCAGGTCTCGCCCTCCTCGTCTCTTACCTCTACACCAAACAATAATACAAACGCCTACGAGCAAACAATGATGGCTTCTGGTCCTAGTACTAGCTTGAGCACTCAAAACGCTTCCTGTGTGCTTTTGGCATTGCCTTTGGGGGTGCCAAATAAAGTGTTATTGCTGCGAATCAGACTGATTGTCGGTTACACGGTGTCTAACATCATGTTCATTTATACTACGTAATAATCTTTTAAAAAGTAGTTTTTAGTAATCTTTTGTGAGCTTAAATAATGTCTGATCCCGCAGCAAAAAACCCTTTTAAAAGACAAGACTTAAAGTGAAAACATAAGGCCTTTAGTAAAGGACTGTCCAATATCATTGTTGTTTATTTTGCAATGTTTGTTAACATACTTTACGTTAGATGTAACTGCAAGTAGATATAGGATTATACATTTTCACAATAACAGTTAGTGTAACCTTTAGAAGTATAAAAGTATGGTATATATAAGTATATAGAGTTGCTACTAAAGATATAAAACATTTGCTTAGTGTCTACATATAAAGGTACCTGGTATGAAAAAGTGAAATGAATCTCATGTAGATATTCTGTGTGTAAAGTGTATAAATATTTAATTACCTGTGAGAAGTAATATGAATATAACCATCATTAATTTATTAAAATCCGAATCAGTTACTCGTTGTAAACGCGGTTGTGTCAAACATTATGAACGAAGGCATTTAGCTACAAATGTTTTATTTAATTTGAGTAATGTTTTGTAATTAAAATTAGGACCATGCTAAGCATTTTATGATACATGGTGTTTGTTTATATGACCGTCCCTGTAAGTTTATTTTCAATAAAAAATAAAACTACTCCCATGTGTTTTATTAATTGCACATTACACAATGTATTTCTGTTCCTTATAATGTTCATATAAGATAAGTAAAATGTAGAACATAAAAATCATTTCATAATTTCCAGTAAAGGGACAATCGACCACTTGAAATCTAAACAACAGTCTTTTTTATCTTTCAAAAGCTTAAAACAACATTTAAAAGATAATTCTAGAGTTCGTTTACGTTCTAAACGAGCACATACAGGATGTACCAATAATTGTGTACTATATTCCATTTCAATCCATTTTAACACTTTTGTAAACGAACAAGTTCCTACAAGCCAAGTTCATATAAAATTTAATCATTGTAAAATTGTTATAAAATTCGTAAGATGTCTATCAGGTATGATCCTTCAACAATTCGGGTGGATGTAATGTTAATTGCATACAATAAGTTTAAATAGATTGGAATGAAGAATACGCTAGTCTTATCAAAATCGACCAAGTTTCCAATTACATTTTAAGCGAACCATAAGAGTTATCTTGCTGTTCCACTGTTTTAAGTTTGTCTCCGCGCAAATCTGAGTCACAAGGAACCTCTTTTTCAATCATACAGTAAAAAACAAATTAAAATGAGAAAAATAAACAAAAAAAGTGATTGCAGTTCCGCATGATGCGAAAAGAGCCACAGCGTTTTTCCAAATAAATTACTAGAATATTTATTTTTAGTTGCAGTAAATACTGAATCACCATGTGTCTTATAATCATGTAAATATATATTGCACTCAATCAGATATCGCAACAGACAGGTTGATAAGTGCAGAAGTGCAGTTGGCAAAGCTACCATGGTGAAAGCGGTATTATTAGTCGTCTCTGTAATTTTAAGTGTAACTGTGAAAGGTTTGTAATTTTAATAAAATTTTAAATAAATTATCTACTTCCCCCATATATTTTTTCGATGCGATAGCGGAGTAGCACGGTGAATGTTTTTTATTCATAAAGATAATGGACCTCCGCAAAGTAACGCCTGTTCAATCAATATTTTGCTTGCAAAGAATACACACACTTTAGATTCTGAAAGAAATAAAATGAACTTTTATGATGTTAAGTCAATCTATGAAATAATAAAAAAGAACCTTTAGGTATAAAAACCACTTATACCATTGCACCGCTAGTAAATGTATATTAAAAATATTAAGGATTTGTTTGATTTGTTTTTCTTTTCCAATAAACCCCAAGTATACATATTAAGGATTAAATTATTTTCCGAGGAAAAAAACTGGTACCTACTATTTATGAACTAATAATATATGAAACATTGTTGTTTCAGTAAACAGTTTACAATGCTACGCATGTTATGATTGTTTGGAAGTAAAGGATGAGTATCTCACTTCCTGTGAATCCCTTGTTTCTACAACTACGCCGGCTTCGTCCACGTCCACAATAACAACAGTACCACCAGTTACAAACTCAACGACAGCAGAACCACCAGTTACAAACTCAACGACAGCAGAACCACCAGTTACAAACTCAACGACAGCAGAACCACCAGTTACAAACACAACGACAACAGCACCACCTTACACAAACTCAACGACAACAGAACCACCAGCCACAAACTCAACGACAGTAGAACCACCAGTTACAAACACAACGACAACAGAACCACCAGTTACAAACACAACGACAACAGCACCACCTGACACAAACTCAACGACAACAGCACCACCTGACACAAACTCAACGACAACAGAACCACCAGCCACAAACTCAACGACAGTAGAACCACCAGTTACAAACACAACGACAGCAGAACCACCAGTTACAAACACAACGACAACAGCACCACCTGACACAAACTCAACGACAACAGAACCACCAGTCACAAACTCAACGACAGTAGAACCACCAGTTACAAACACAACGACAACAGCACCACCTGACACAAACTCAACGACAACAGAACCACCAGTCACAAACTCAACGACAGTAGAACCACCAGTTACAAATTCAACGACAGCAGAACCACCAGTTACAAACACAACGACAACAGCACCACCAGTTACAAACTCAACGACAGCAGAACCACCAGTCACAAATTCAACTACAGTAGAACCACCAGTTACAAACACAACGACAACAGCACCACCAGACACACCCTCAACGACAACAGCACCACCAGACACAAACTCAACGTCAACAGAACCACCAGTTACAAACTCGACGACAGCAGAATCTCCAGTTACAAACACAGCGACAACTGTACCACCAGATACAAACACAACAACAAACGATCCACCTGTAACAAGTTCGTTGTTGGCGGCTAAGACGTCATTAAGAAGAGTTAAAAGGGCTGACGTTACCTTTGAATGTTTCCAGGGTAAAGTTCATGGTGAGTATTGAAAACATTTATTTACCTAATAAAACCACATTCTCATCACATTTAATTATATTACCATAACAACGTACCAACTTCATTACCACTCTCTTTAATAAAAATTAACTGTCCATTATTTCGGTTCATTTTCAGAATTCAGAATATAGAATATAGTATTAAAAAAATATAAAACCCATTAGACTTACAATTTAGAAAACAACCCTTAATAAGTAAAATAATTCAATTTGATGCCAAAAACGCCTTAGGTACATATTTTTGGAAAAGCGCTGATACTCATCAAACTGCTGGACCGATTTTTACCAAATATGGCTGAGAACCACCGCAGCTCCGATGTCACAGACAGACACACATACATCGAGGTCAAACTTATAACCCTCTTTTTGAGTCAGGGGTTAAAAATATATAGGGTTATAAATATATCATCGGAACAGAAAAAATACATACATACATAAATCACGTCTTTATCCCTTACGGTATAGACAAGACCTAAAGACCGATTTGTACGAAATGGTAGAACGATGACGACGAAAAAATAAGTGATAGAAATGACATCGATTGTAACTTCTTTGTGGATGCACTGTAATTTCATTGTCATTAAAATTATCTTAGCTTCTCACAGACCACAGGACATTTTGTTGAAATTTCATGTTTTTCATGTGCTTCCATGCTGGTCTGGGAGTATAGAAAAAACATAAAATATACCAGTTGCTTCTCTTCCCGCGCAGATGGTAAAAGTCTATCGAGGAAATGGGCATAGGAATAATGTTATAGGCGATGCGGCTAGCAACCATCACTATTTACTATTTTGATTCCCCTTTCCACGTATACGCCCACAATCATGCTAAGCGTGGCCTTTAGGTCTTGTTGCCTTAAGCTCTGTCTACCGCGTAAGGGATAAATGCGTGATTTATGTATGCATGTACACACAGCAAAGCTATTTGGTAAGCAGGATAGATACGGCGCGAGCGTGCGCAGGTGCTTACTTGATTATATTGCCGTGTGTACGTATGTTTTCATTTTTTTTTTGTTTCAGTAAATAACACCGACGTGATCGTAAGAGGTTGTGCTATGGGCCGTGCGAACAGGACGTGTCAACAATTCGGCCTGGAACCAGATTGCAGCTTTTGTGACACGGATAAGTGCAACGACGCTTGGACCACACAGTCCTCTTCGATAGTGTTGCTTGCTGCGTTTTTCCTAAATCTAGTCAGATGAAAAATTAAATACTAAATATATTACGGTCGCTGTTTCATTTTATTTTGCAAACTTTTTTTTAGTTTCTTCGTCACGCGGCGACCACGACGTACAAAATCCGCGTTCGGGCCAAAACACAATTAACACGTTGCGATGTCGTGTCGTGGCACGACGTCGCCTCGTATCACGTTGCGACGTCGTGTCGTGGAAATCTTCGACGTAAACCGTTAATGCTTACGACGCGGCATCGTATTCTTGAAGTGATTTCTATCATTCGTGATGGAAAAAAATGGATAGACCCAGTACTTTCTGTGTTTTTTTCACTTCTGTTTGCGACTTCTTAATAGCAGCAGAGGAAGAACACGTTTGTGGCGCTCCATAACAAAACCATAAAAATGAATAAACGATTATTATTTTTTAACTATTGATCTACTGCGATAATTTTTATAATTGTGTATACGTTTACCCTTACGTTTGTTTTAACGACGCAACGTCGTGCCGTACGTCGAATCACGATACGACGCCGTGTCGTAAGCATTTACGGTTTACATCGTAGATTTCCACGACACGATGTCGCAACGTGATACGACGCGACGTCGTGCCACGACACGACATCGCAGCGTGTAATTGTGTTTTGGGCCTTCTTGAATCTACATAGGCACGACGTCGTCTGTACACGCGTCAATGTGTGCGTAAGATACTCAGGGCTGAGTCTATCGCAAAAACCTAGTACCTACTACGAGTACTACCAATGACATATATAGGTACTTATATGTAGGTATGGCTTAGATGTATGCAAATAAAATGTACTTAATCGTTGTCTATTTATTTGAACCTACACGGAAAAAAAAACTTAGCTGTGGTAACTAGGAATTAGTTGGCGCAGCTAAATTCCTTCGAAACTATAGGGACATCGAAGTATTTAGCTATCGTTGCAAAGAGTTTTTCGCTACCGAAACTTGGCTGTGATAGCAAATATTCTTAGTTGTGATCACTTTGAAGTTTGGGAAACTTAGCAGTGACTGCTAATCATATTAGCTAAAATTAGTTGTGGCTGCTAAGTATATTAGCTATATTTAGCAGTGACAGCTAATTTTATTAGCAATATTTAGCGGTAGCTGCAAACAAATTTGCCGTAGCTGCTAATTACTTTAGATGTGACAATCAAAATAATTCGTTGCATCGGCGAAAGTGTTGGCTGTAGCAACTAAGTTAGTTTGATACTCTATCGCATTTCTTTAGCGGTATTCGACAACGAGTTTAGCTGCAGCTGCTAAAAGGGTTTGTTACTATAAGAAAGACTTAGTTGTGAGATGTAATCAAGTTAGTTGTAGCTGCTAATTAAGTTTGTTACAGTTACTAAGAGTCTTAGTTGTGGGATGTAATCAGTTTGGCTGTAAGTACTAATTGGGTTTGTTACTGTAACCAAGAGTCATAGTTGTGGGATGTAATCAATTTAGCTGTAGCCTCTAATTGGGTTTGTTACTTTAACTAAGAGTCTTAGTTGTGGGATGTAATCTGTTTAGCTATAAGTGCTAATTGGGTTTGTTACTGTAACTAAGAGTCTTAGTTGTGAGATGTAATCAGGTTAGCTGGAGCTGCTAATTAAGTTTGTTACAGTTACCAAGAGTCTTAGTTGTGGGATGTAATCATTTTGTGGCCCGAGGAAGCGACCGCCACTGCGATACGGCAACCCGTGCACACACCTTCAAAGTCTGATAGACCGGGCCCGTTAACGTCCTAACGAATTAAAAGCAGTAACGTGCACACTAGGCTACTCAGACTCGCTTCCTGTGGCTGTTACAAGATAATCATTCAAAATCATCTCGGGTATATATGGACGCTCGGTCAACCAAACGATAGCGCGATGTAACTTGCGCGCAGCGCCATCTGTTGGCGTATTTCGTAAGCTCAGTTGCTGTTGGCCTTAATACTTATCGTTTCTGTGTCGGCCATACGATACCGCGTTCTATTGCGCGCGGCGCCCTTTAGTGGGTTATCTTATAAATAATGACGTCATGCTACACATGTAATTTGTACGAAACTTTCATTCAATTAGTTATGGCAGTTACATTTGTAACATAAAGGTAACTTCTTGTGCAAAATATCTTTCAAGTTGCTGTTCATTGCAAAGTAAATTTGTTGGTGCGACTAAGATTCTTAGCAACATTAGCAAAAAAATATTTAGCAGTTGCAGCAAATAATATTAGCTACAGTTTGTGAATAAGTTAGTCAAAGCTGCAAAAAGTTCTTGACTGCCACACTTAAGTCTGATTTGCTACGACTGCTAATATAATATTGCTGTTCATTGCAAAGTAAATTTGTTGGTGCAACTAAGATTCTTAGCAACATTAGCAAAAAAATATTTAGCAGTTGCAGCAAATAATATTAGCTACAGTTTGTGAATAAGTTAGTCAAAGCTGCAAAAAGTTCTTGGCTGCCACACATAAGTCTGATTTGCTACGACTGCTAATATAATATTGCTGTTCATTGCAAAGTAAATTTATTGGTGCGGCTAAGATTCTTAGCAACATTAGCAAAAAATTATTTAGCAGATGCAGCAAAGAATATTAGCTACAGTTTGTGAATAAGTTAGTCAAAGCTGCAAAAAGTTCTTGGCTGCCACACTTAAGTCTGATTTGCTACGACTGCTAATATAATATTGCTGTTCATTGCAATAGTACATTGTTGTAGAGGCTGGAAAGTGAGCAATAGATGGACGAGTGAGTTCGAGGGCCGAGCCGCAGGTGAGGCCCTCGAAGAGAGACGAGTCCATCTATTGCACTTTTGGCCGAGACATTACATAGTGCTTTTCACGACTACTGCGAGGAAATAAAAAACATGAGCGTAAATACAACAGTAAAGTTATTCTCCCGCCATATTTTACTTAAAAAAAAAAAAACGAGAGCGCTCTAGTGGCCAGTCACGCAAAGGCTTTTTTTGTTATGTTATTTTATTAAGCGAAGCGCTTCGAAGTGCTTATTAAACACACCCATAATCGCTTATAGTTTTAATATGACGTGACAAGGACGGACTGACCACTCTGACCTTAAGACAGGACTTAAACAATAAAGACAAAACAATTTAAGTCAGACGTGGCTGTATGGACCTAGTTTCCTTTGCCTCTCCCTAGTGGAATAAACCTTGAAAAAATTTAATATGCAGCACACGACGTGTTCTGATTGGTCGATTTTGTGTAATAGCATCACAAATTATGTTCTGATTGGTGGAATCAGGGAGCAGCATGCCGATGTGATTGGACGACTTTGGTCTTTGAAACTGTCCAACAATGTTATTGTTGGCCTGTTTGAATTCATAGTTGGCCTGTTCATTCAACCTACAACTATGCTTTGTTTTGGGGCCCCATTACTGACCATCTTTTGCCACATTTCCGAGCAGTGGCGTGAAAAGTAAATTTGTTGGTGCGACTAAGATTCTTAGCAACATTAGCAAAAAAATATTTAGCAGTTGCAGCAAATAATATTAGCTACAGTTTGTGAATAAGTTAGTCAAAGCTGCAAAAAGTTCTTGGCTGCCACACATAAGTCTGATTTGCTACGACTGTTAATATAATATTGCTGTTCATTGCAAAGTAAATTTGTTGGTGCGACTAAGATTCTTAGCAACATTAGCGAAGGATATATTAGTAGATGAATCAGAAAAAAATTAGCAGCCGTTGCAAAAATGTTATTAGTGATTGCAAAATGTATTTATCAAACGTATCAAAGATATTATCTGCTGTCTAACACATGTAAAATTAGTAATAGTAACGAAATTTTTATCCACTATAACTAAGAATTATTAACGGTTACAACTAACAGCAATTACTAAATTATTTTGTTGATAAATTAGCTATAGTTGCTAATCAATTAGTACTGTTAGCAAATTATTTGAAATTCGTTTAGCTAAATATCGTTATCAGTGGTAGCTAACTGGTTTTAGTTGGTATAGACATGGCCTTGTTACAGTTGCAAACAAATTGTATGCCACAGCAAAGAAAATTTCAGCAAAGGGAGCTTAGCTATCACGGCTAATTCATTTCTCTCCGTGTACTTAAAATGTGTCTGCCTTTGTATTTTTAAGCATTACTATTTTCAATTACAATAGACATGTATGTCACTTAAAGCCATGAAATCCGTTAATCAAAGAGGTGAAACGTAACAGTCAATCTTAAAAGTCAGTAATATCGGGGATTAAATTTATCGATAAGCAGGAAAAGTCGAAAAAATTCAACGTTCCAACTCCATTGATGTTTGATTTTTGCCATGAAAATTCTATTCTCTGGTCATAATACCAAAACCGACAAGCTGTAAAGACTTTTGCATAGCACAAAACTTATTAGAACTTCAGTTAATTCTATAAGCTAGATTGAAAGTTCTTCTTAGATTTATTTATTTATTTTATTTATTTAATCATTCAAGTCATGTTCATTACATATCAAGATGTTACAGTGCAAAATGGAGGTAGGTACATGACACCCTGTCAGGGTATTAAATGTCAACAATGCTTAATCTAAAGGTATCCCATTCTAATAACATTGTAAATAATCAATTCCATCCTTAATTATACAGTTTAGGTTCAAGTGTAATAATATGTATCTAGACAACGTTTCAAAATAAGTATCATTATAATGGAATGTCAATTAAATCTAAGAATCAATACAATGTTTATAAATAATGTCATATAATTTTAAAAAATATCAATATAGGTAACTTAAAATGTCAATGTTTCTATATAATTACTTCGCAGTTTCGTCATTTAGGAACTCGTTAACTGAATAGTAGCATTTTTTTATTAGGTATGTCTTTAAATTATTTTTAAATATATTGTTTCGGGATTCTTGTCTAATGTATTCAGGGATTTTATTCGCTATTTGCGTACATTTATATTGTGGTCCATTTTTGAACATCGCTAAGTTGGACTTTGGTAGCAACAATTTATTTTTATATTGTGTTCTAGTCTTATCTGAGTCTATCTTTGCCTTGAACAAGTCAGGATGTTTACGTACAAAAAGTGCCGATTCTAATATGTAGATTGAGGGTAGTGTCAACAATTTGTGTTCTATAAAGTGCTGACGGCAGCTTTCTGGTATACGTATATTTGCTAGTATACGGATGCACTTTTTTTGCATTATGAATATTTGCTGGGCATCTGGGCTAGCACCCCACAGTACCACGCCGTACCGGAGCCAGGCGAACGCGTACGCGTAATAAGCGGATAATGCACAATCAAGATCGGTGTTCACTTTTAGTACGCTAAGTGCATACACAAATTTTGATAGTTTTGTTTTTATGTTTTGAATATGTGTTTGCCAGTTAATATTCGAGTCTATTGTTATGCCTAATAGCTTAAAATTAGTTACTTCTTCAATGTTATTGTTGTTAATTTGCAGTTTTAGTTGTAAATGATTTTTTTGTTTTGGTTTGAATTGTATAATTTTGGTTTTCTTTAAATTAATGTCTAGATTATTGTCATTTAGCCATTCTACTACAGTGTTTAGTGTTGAAGTGAGTTTTTGGTTGCATTCTGTGTCACTTGTGCCGTTAAACAATAGCGATACGTCATCAGCAAACATGACGCATTCCGTGTCTTGGTCTAGCACTTTGGACAGGTCATTGATATAGACCAGAAACAGGAGACAAGCACTAACACTTCCCTGCGGAATCGAGCAGGTTGTATGACGCATTTGTGATGAGATTGCCATTACTTCTTTGGTGCATTGGTTATAATAATCAATTTGCACATACTGCCTACGATTTTGAAGGTAAGATTTGAACCATTTATGTGCGGAACCGCGTATCCCCATGCTATATAGTTTTGTCAGAAGGATATCATGAGATACTCGGTCGTATGCTTTTGTCATGTCGAGGAGTAACCCTACGCCATATTTTTTTACATTTACATGTTCTAGTATTTTTTGTACATATTTATAGACCGCTAGGGATGTAGAATGAAACTTTCTGAATCCATATTGATTTTTATCTAGCAGGTTGTATTTTTCTAGGAAGTGGTATACACGACTAGACATGCTTTTTTCAAATATTTTTGAAATCGATGGTAAAATCGCTATGGGGCGGTGTTGGCTTGGGTTTGTGACGTCACCTCCTGGTTTTAAGATTGGTTTAATTTTAGATATTTTTAGCAGTTCTGGGAATGTGCCTTCTGTAAGAGATTGATTTATTAATCGTGTTAATGGTATCACTAGCTCCGTTTCGCATAGTTTTATGAGCGTCATTGGTATTTCGTCTATGCCAACGCTCTTTTTTATTTTTTAGCTGTCTAATAATTTTGATTACTTCGCATTCTGTAACTGGTCGTATGTAGATAGAATTAATCGAGGGGGTGGGTGCGGCGCGGGGGCGGCCGCGCCGCGGGGCTGTAGCTCCCGCCGGCGGTGCCTCGCCCACAGAGGCGAAGTATTCGTTTAGTAAGTTTGCAACTTCTAGTGGTGATTCGGTAGGTATAGGCATATCAGCGGTTTTAATAGTCATGTTTTTGTAGTTACGATTTTTGTTTTTGTTCATTATGTTGTCGATAATTCCCCACATTGTTTTTGTTTTATTTTTTGAAGTTTTCATTTTTCCTGCGTAATTTATTCGCTTAGACTTTTTAATGCATTTCTTTAAGATATTTTCGTATTTTTTGTAGTGATTCCGAATTATTTCATTATTGCTTATATTAACTAGTATTTTTAATTGTCTTTTATGTTTGCATGATTTTCTTAAGCCCGTTGTTAGCCAAGTCTTTGTATTCTGCTTTTGTATTAATTTTAGTCGTTTTTGTGGAATATGTCTATTTAGGATTTTTATTAATTTAGCATTAAATGCATTATAGTTCGTGTTAATGTCGTGTTTATCCGAGATTATAGTATCCCATTCAATGTCTCTTAACGTTTGCCTAAAGAGGGACATATTTTTTCGGCTAAATATTCTTATTTTAGTGTACCACGGATCTTGCTGTGCCTGTGTTGTTCGTTTTTGCATTTGATAAAGAACGCTTTTGTGGTCCGATATGCCGTGGTCCGTTACTTCGACTGTGCAATGGCTTTGATTTGTGTTGGTAAATATTAGATCAATACAAGAACTAGAGTTTTTTGTTTCCCTCGTAGATTGATTTACAATTTGGTTTAGGTTGTATGTTAACATTAAATCTAAAAGTCTCTTAGAGGTAGTAGAATGGGATAGAACATTTATATTAAAGTCACCCACTATAATAATGTTTTTGTTTCGTTCCTTTTGTTTGATTTTTTCGAGTAGTTTATTCAAACAGTTGAAGAATATATCCATTTCACGGTCGGGTCTGTACACATTAATTAGGAAAATGTCTTGATCCGGGATTTCCAATCCACAGCATTCGAAAATACACTCTTGTGATAGGTCAGCAATATCCGGGCGTTCCACGTAGGTCATTCCTGTTTTTAGCAGTATTGCTACGCCACCGCCTTGGCGCTGCTCGCGGTAGAAAGCTGCCCCGAACTCGTATCCGCTGATGGTTATTGTGTCTTTCTGGTTCTGAGATATCCATGTCTCGGACATGCAAATTGCTGATATATTTTTATCAAGTAGAAAAGATTCCATGATATGGGTTTTGTTTTTTAGGCTCTGTGTGTTTTGTATAAATATTTTAAAATCTTCATTTACGAAATGTCAGCTTGTTGATATCTTGTCTATTTGTGGTATTAGTAGTTTTAGTAGGCGTGGTCGCGTGCTGGTTTGGCGGGTGGGGGGGCGATGATTGTGTTGGGCTTGTGTTGGGTTCTTCTGGGACAAATTCCTTTCCATTTATGAATAATTTGTTTTGTTTTATTATGGCGTACTTTCCATCGCGACGTGCCTTTTTCAAACTATCTCTGAGGATTTTTCTTTTTTCTAAAGATTTTCCGTCCAAAAACATTGAAACCCCGTAGCCCGTATTTCTAAAGTATTCAGCATTTTCAAGCACGTACGTTGTCATTCTCTTGCTTAGAAACTCGATTTTTAGAGGACGACGATGCCCCCTTTTGCCGATACGAGTGGCTCCCTCTATGTAGCCATTTATGTTGATATTTAATATATTATAAAATAAGATTGTAAGCAGATAAGTTCTAAGTTAAACAAAGATTGACTAAGAATGTTTATCTTGTTTTATTAGAGCTTGGTTGGTAGTAAACGTTGTTTTAAAAATTATAATAACTACCTAAAGCTTTAGCTTTCCTTAAACTAATAATATTATTATTATTAAGTTCGCCTTTGTGCATGTGTGTTGTCCTGTATTCATCTTTTTCTTGTGTTTTATGTACAATAAAGAGTTATACATACATACATTATCTTGTATGGAATACGTAAAATCAAATCTCGTCACATTTACGCTTAGGTATTCAATCGATATCTAATTTAAAAGAATGTAATTTAATATGGTGTACGGTCTACAGACTCATTAATTTCTTACGCTGGTGATTTATAATATTTTAACATTTTCAAGAATACCTATTATATTTAGGTAATACTAGCTGTTGCCCGCGACTCTGTCTGCGTATCGCTATCCCGCGGAAACTTGACGATTTTCCGCGTAAAAACTATCCTATGTCCTCCCCCGACACTATATCTATGCTAAAATCTAACCGAATCGATTCAGTGGTCGAGGCCTGAAAGCGTAACAAAGGGATAGACAGAGTTACTTTCACATTTATATTATTATAGTAGAGATGATTCCAAATTAAAATCCCAAATATTTCAACGAAACAATTAAATCTATTAGAGATGTATTAGAGTGATTTTGTCCAAGTCCATCTCTAACTCTAAGTGTGTTTGCTGATGGAAGGACCTTGTACAAAGTGCGCCCCAATGTCCCTATATACGAGTAGGCATCACCATGTTACTCTTTAGAGTCATTCAGCAAAGGCGCTATAAATGATTAAAACAACAGAATAAATTGTACAAAATATAACATAATTATAGTGCCTATTTATTTTTGTGAAATTATTTACTCGTAGCATAGGAAGCCTAATTTTTTATAAAACTTTTTGTGTACACGTTACTCATAATCATAGGCATAATTAAGAAATATCTGTCAGGTATAAATACCTGCACCGATGATCTGAGTCAAATAGATCCAGTTTGCGGTCGAACTTACTCATTTCAAATTTAACCCTAGACATGGAAGGATCTATAATAATATTCACTCTTTTTTTCGGTTTTTTTATTGGAGGTAAGTTTTTACTGCCTTTAAAAGTGTTACCACGAACCATCAGTGCGCTGTAACGATAGTGTAATGTTTTCATAAATAAATAAAGTAATTTGTTTGTGTGTGACCAGTGCCATTCGAGTTTTCAAAAATAAATTAAAGTGTAATTTTTTTTCAGCGCAATGTCTCCAATGTTATGTGTGTGACGATTGTGCGCGTGTAACTGAAAATAATTTAAGAACATGTGAATCACTCCTAACGACACCAGAATTAAGCATATCAACAACAGTAGCAACACCATCTGTAACTTCTGCAGTATCAAACAGTAATTTGTCTACAACTACACCAAGTACTTCTACAGCACCTAATTCGAGCTATACGACAACTACAGTGAAACCAATTATAAACACTTCAGCTTCAACAACGACAGAACCAACAACTAGTTCTCCTATATTAACCCTGACGGACAAAACAACAACATCCTCTACCACCTCACTAGAGACCACTACATCTTCTACAACAAACATTACTGAACCATCTACTACCTCCACAACATTACCTATTGAACTGACTACTTTTTTATCGTCTACAACCGCAACAGCAAATACAACTACAGAAAAACCTTTAATTTCAACGATTTTTGAGGAATTTACAAACAGTACATCGCAACCGACCACAAGTACAAGCACGATGGAACCTAATGTAGCCTTTACAACAACTTTACCAACAGAAACGAAGTCTATTTCAAATGTATCAATAGACACTTTGACTAATAGAACTACTACGCCGAAATCGGCTGAAGATCGAAATGCTACTGAAGATGACACCGGCAATTTACGTCAAAGTAACAGGTCTTTGCCAGAAGATTGCACTTGTAATAATGTAAGTAGAAATGTTGCTCCAGTAAATATGTTCATCTGTTTTAAAATTTGTATTAAAACCAAACTTTTGACTAGTTTTACTTTACTCTTATCTCTCATAGTCACGGGTAGCCTGAGGTACTCCTACCCATTAACTTTTAGACAGAGTTATTTTTATTTCAAAGTTTACCCGATAATTTACCGTTTTTTTTTTGCAAGAAAAGCTTTTAATTATCTTATCGGCTAAATGTACTCCCGTCGATGTATTATAATAATTAAAAGTCCCATTAGTCCCAGTTTGCTGCACTCGATATCGTCCTCGTCATAACAATATTGATGGCTAACCTCATTTATTTCAAATTAAAATAGACTCTTCAAATTTGGTTCAAATCGATAACATCTAATTGGTAACATTCTTTTGCAGGATAAAGTCTGCGACTGTTCACTGACGCGTCAACGCTCGAAAAGATTCATTTCTAAAGTAGAAGAACAAGATCAACCTCTCAAGGATGACGACACATTTGCCTGTGTTGTGTCTAGAATCAAAGGTGACTATAGTATTTTTAAGCGATCATTTCCGCTCATAACGTTTCTAAATTCTTTGACCATCTTCCAGTTAAATTTGATGTTTCAAGCAGCACTAATGACATCATACCCTAAGTGAGAAGAGTAAATTCTAGGTCGATTATAGGACGATACATACATACAAATACACAAATCACGTATATATCCCTTACGGGGTAGACAGAGCCTGAGGTAACAAGACCACAAAGGCTATAAACGCGAAAGTTTGTGTGTATGGATGTTTGTTATTCTTTCACGCCAGAACGGCTGATAAGATGTGGACCATACTTGCCACAGAGATAGGTCTCGAATAACATCATGTGTTATGCTCTTTTTTTCCCGTAAAATTGCAGTTATAGCGGGGATAGCGATAAATGAATTCTTTGCAGACGAAATGGCGGGCAACATATATTTAGGTACCTATGTGATAAAGACACTATTTTCCTTTTAGTGAACGGCACCAGAATAACAAGACGTGGATGTGCACTATTAGAAACAAATCAAGAGGTACTCTGTGAAAAGGCAGGCTTTGGACCCAAATGCAGAACATGTGGAACGAACAGATGTAATGGCGCCCCATCACAATCGTTAGATTCGAGTACAACCCAAATTATGATAAATATCGTAATGTTATTAACTTTAACGTCATTATGACTATTAACTGTCAGGATGCTTATAATTACGCTAATGTACAGAAGACCTATTGTTGTTATTACTGTATAGCTTATAAGATATGATAAGTAAATTATGTAGTTCAAATAAAATAAATAAAAATACAAATTCATAATTTGCGTTTTTTAGCCATTAGGTAACCCACCTCCTGGTTTCCACTCCCTGTCTTTAGTACCTTATCTTTTCTTTTTGTTTGTGATCAAATCCCTTTCTGTTGTATGGCCTTCTTATTTTTCATTGTTACATTCTAACATTTATTTTATGCTAAGTATTATACAGTAATGTTATGTGTGTATGTGTGTATTATTTTATTTTATTTATTTAGCTATGTATTATATTTATGTTGGTATTGTTGTTTTTATTATCCCTGGCGTTTATCCTGTGTATTTGTTTCCGGCACCTACTTAAACTGTCTCCAACTTATTTCTTTTATTGGTTGTCTGGTAGAGATCGCTATTGAGCGATAAGACCGCCTATTGTCTACTTTGTTCTTTGTTTCTGTATTGTTTTGTACTGATTTGTGGTGTTTTGTATTGTATTGTAGGTATTGTGCTCTTTCGTCGGTCTGGGAGTAAAGAAAAAACATAGAATGTACCAGTTGCTCCTCTTCCCGCGTAAATGGTAAAAGCCCATCGAGGGAATGGGCGAAAATCTTAGGAATCATGTTATAGGCGATGCGGTTAGCAACTCATCTCTAATTTGATTCCCCTTTCCACCTGTACGCCCACAATCATTTACCATCTGCGCGGGAAGAGAGGCAACTGGTAAATTCTATGTTTTTCTTTACTCCTAGACCAGCATGGAGGAAGAAGTAATTAATGCGAGCGGGTTAAGTACCCTGTCTAATTAGTCATTTAGAGAGTATGAGAATACTTAGTTATGTTAATGCCTTGTGTATATTGAGTGATTGTTTGAGATATAAAAAGATCAAGATAAGCCTACAGCATGCTGATTTTAATCCCAAGGTGAATCCCCTGTTCTTGAGAATTGACTACGACGTGGCAATATTATGCACATCGATTAATTTTTGTTATGTACTGATAGCATTGAGTTTTGAGGTCCCATAGTAAAAAAAAACAAAAATAGGCGGCACATATAGTCAATTCCAAACCATTTTAACGCTTTTGTAAACAAACAAGTCCCCCAAAGTTCATAATATGAAACTGAGATATCAAGTACGAGTATGATTCCTCAACATTCCGGTAGATGTAATGCTAATTGTATACAATAAGTTATTGTTTGGAAATTTAGATGAAATCGGTTTATTTACAATAGCATTCAAATGGATAGGAATGGAGAATACATACTCGTATCAATGGATTGACTTGATTATTATAGTCCTCCTTAAATAAGTCCGATAAAAGTCTTTCAATTGATTGCGGATAAATAAATAAAAACAACGGGTAACACTCCAGGAGTGCCGGCAAAAGTGAAAACTACACAAACGCACACTCGCGTAACTGCCCAGCAGCAACTCTCCAGTCTTACGTCTTACGGTCACGTGACGTCAAAATCTGACTGACGCGAGTTTAACATTTTTTATCCATCCCAAAAAAGTGCACAACGTCGCTAAAGAAGTTTTCACTTCAAAAATTATAAACTTTTGAGTTGCACGTAGCGGAAAATGACAAGCAGAATACCAGACGCATGCAAGTAACTGGTGAACTGTTAATGAAAGCGTACAACCGCTCTTTACCTACATCTTATCACATCTAGTACTATACCTTAGTTAGATTAAAATTATATACAGAAAGTACACTGTATTGTAAACGAAATCATGCGAGTAATTACATCAGGATGTTATTACATAAAATAAAATTACGCTTGATTACATTGGTAGGGAGTGCGGTTTTTTATAACTAGCTTCTGCCCGCGACTTCGTCCGCGTAGAATTAGCAATTGACATGTTTATCGCTATCCCGCGGGAACTAAGCAATTTTCCGGGATAAAAAGTAGCCTATAACCTGGCCGGTCATTTTTCAGGTCAGACAAACAGACAAAAATTCTAAAAACTTTTGGAACGTGTTCTGTTATCGATTCTAAGTATCCCCAGCCATTTTTTTTTTAATATCGTCCATGTACAGACTAACGGCCCTCTTCAACTTTATTATATGTATAGATGAATAATGAATGAATAATTTAGCAATAATTAAAACTCGTGGAAATATTTACACCAATTACGGTTTTCTGGCAGAGAAAACTAGACGGATACTAAGCTATCCGGTCGTCATAATAGAAATTATTTTCAAAAAATACAGGACACCGAAGCATTAGCAGTGCACCGTTAACACATTAAAATGCACATAATAAGTTATTAAGATTCCCCTACACACATATTAGAGCAGTGTATACACCGATCATCCAAATGATCTAAGAGTGTATTATTGTTTGTCGGTGTACGGAGTGGCATATCTTATTTAACGTCGGTATTCTATAACCTGATAAAAAAAATATCTGTTTTAGCTGGATAATGAGTATATAAGTAAATATTTGTCCGCTGCACTCGCTTTTTAGTAAATGCGTTTCAGTGATACTGAGGACTGGTTTTTTTTAATTTTTAATTTATTAAAAATTTGCAAAAAATGTACAGTGCGAAGATTTTATGGTGTACTTTTGTTTTGATCACTTTATTCAGTAGAAATGGTAGGTACGTTATTTTTAAGAACCGTTATTGCTTAAGAGACTTATGTCGGAGAACAATCCTAATTTTCTTTTTGACAATCTGAATAAAATTAAATTTGCTTGCAAATTCTTTGTAAGAAACTGCTAGTAAATAATAAAAAGTAGGTCAATTAAATTTACGGAAATAAAAAACTGAACAATTTTCAAATTTCAAAAACGTTGTGCATTAACATGAGTCGTATTTTTAATCGAGCCGCACGAAATGTATTTTTTTACGCACTTTATATTTCTCTTCAATGTTTTTTATGTGGAAAACATATAATGCAACTAGTTATGCATGCAATCCATACTTGCAATAGTTGCATTGGTCTTTCCATTTACTTTATAATGGTCCAATTATTTGTAAATATAATTATTAATGCAATTGACAGATGTAAGTTTTTTTTGTTTATTCGTAAAATGAAGAAAAGGAATCAAATAATGTGATCACGTGATGAAAGTGCAATTTTGACAAAAATGTAACTTCTTTTACAGCAACTGCACTACAATGTTTTGTATGTCGAAATTGCAATGAAGTAACATCCGAACACATTCAACAATGTGAACCACCGCCTTTGACTCCCACAACTACCACCTCGGCTCCCGACACAACATCCACGGATTCCCCTGAAGAAATCACAACCACCTCGGCTCCCGACACAACATCCACGGATACCCCTGAAGAAATCACAACCACCTCGGCTCCCGACACAACATCCACGGATACCCCTGAAGAAATCACAACCACCTCGGCTCCCGACACAACATCCACGGATACCCCTGAAGAAATCACAACCACCTCGGCTCCCGACACAACATCCACGGATACCCCTGAAGAAATCACAACCACCTCGGCTCCCGACACAACATCCACGGATACCCCTGAAGAAATCACAACCACCTCGGCTCCCGACACAACATCCACGGATACCCCTGAAGAAATCACAACCACCTCGGCTCCCGACACAACATCCACGGATACCCCTGAAGAAATCACAACCACCTCGGCTCCCGACACAACATCCACGGATGACCCTGAAGAAATCACAACCACCTCGGCTCCCGACACAACATCCACGGATACCCCTGAAGAAATCACAACCACCTCGGCTCCCGACACAACAACCACGGATACCCCTGAAGAAATCACAACCACCTCGGCTCCCGACACAACATCCACGGATACCCCTGAAGAAATCACAACCACCTCGGCTCCCGACACAACATCCACGGATTCCCCTGAAGAAATCACAACCACCTCGGCTCCCGACACAACATCCACGGATACCCCTGAAGAAATCACAACCACCTCGGCTCCCGACACAACATCCACGGATACCCCTGAAGAAATCACAACCACCTCGGCTCCCGACACAACATCCACGGATACCCCTGAAGAAATCACAACCACCTCGGCTCCCGACACAACATCCACGGATACCCCTGAAGAAATCACAACCACCTCGGCTCCCGACACAACATCCACGGATACCCCTGAAGAAATCACAACCACCTCGGCTCCCGACACAACATCCACGGATACCCCTGAAGAAATCACAACCACCTCGGCTCCCGACACAACATCCACGGATGACCCTGAAGAAATCACAACCACCTCGGCTCCCGACACAACATCCACGGATACCCCTGAAGAAATCACAACCACCTCGGCTCCCGACACAACAACCACGGATACCCCTGAAGAAATCACAACCACCTCGGCTCCCGACACAACATCCACGGATACCCCTGAAGAAATCACAACCACCTCGGCTCCCGACACAACAACCACGGACGCCCCTGAAGAAACCACAACCACGGATGCACCTGGAGGAACCACAACCACGGATGCACCTGGAGAAACCACAACCACGGATGCACCTGGAGGAACCACAACCACGGATGCACCTGGAGAAACTACAACCACCTCGGCTCCCGACACAACAACAACGGATGCCCCTGAAGAAATCACAACCACCTCGGCTCCCGACACAACAACCACGGATGCCCCTGAAGAAACCACAACCACGGATGCACCTGGAGGAACCACAACCACGGATGCACCTGGAGAAACTACAACCACCTCGGCTCCCGACACAACAACAACGGATGCCCCTGAAGACACCACAACCACTTTAGCTCCCGACACAACAACAACCAATGCCCCAGAAGAAACCACAACTACCTCGGCTCCGGACACAACAACAACCAATGCCCCAGAAGATACTACAACCACATCGGCTCCCGACACAACAACAACGGATGCCCCTCAAGAAACTACAACCACTTTAGCTCCCGACACAACAACAACCACGGATGCACCAGAAGAAACCACAACCACTTCAGCTCCCGCCACAACAACAACCAATGCCCCAGAAGAAACCACAACTACCTTGGCTCCGGACACAACAACAACCAATGCCCCAGAAGATACTACAACCACATCGGCTCCCGACACAACAACAACGGATGCCCCTGAAGACACCACAACCACTTCAGCTCCCGACACAACAACAACCAATGCCCCAGAACAAACTACAACCACATCGGCTCCCGACACAACAACAACGGATGCCCCTGAAGAAACTACAACCACTTTAGCTCCCGACACAACAACAACCACGGATGCACCAGAAGAAACCACAACCACTTCAGCTCCCGACACAACAACAACGGATGCCCCTGAAGACACCACAACCACTTTAGCTCCCGACACAACAACAACCAATGCCCCAGAACAAACTACAACCACGTCGGCTCCCGACACAACAACAACGGATGCCCCTGAAGAAACTACAACCACTTTAGCTCCCGACACAACAGCAACCACGGATGCACCAGAAGAAACCACAACCACTTCAGCTCCCGACACAACAACAACCAATGCCCCAGAAGAAACCACAACTACCTTGGCTCCGGACACAACAACAACCAATGCCCCAGAAGAAACCACAACCACTTCAGCTCCCGACACAACAACAACGGATGCCCCTGAAGACACCACAACCACTTTAGCTCCCGACACAACAACAACCAATGCCCCAGAAGAAACTACAACCACGTCGGCTCCCGACACAACAACAACGGATGCCCCTGAAGACACCACAACCACTTTAGCTCCCGACACAACAACAACCAATGCCCCAGAACAAACTACAACCACGTCGGCTCCCGACACAACAACAACGGATGCCCCTGAAGAAACTACAACCACTTTAGCTCCCGACACAACAGCAACCACGGATGCACCAGAAGAAACCACAACCACTTCAGCTCCCGACACAACAACAACCAATGCCCCAGAAGAAACCACAACTACCTTGGCTCCGGACACAACAACAACCAATGCCCCAGAAGAAACCACAACCACTTCAGCTCCCGACACAACAACAACGGATGCCCCTGAAGACACCACAACCACTTTAGCTCCCGACACAACAACAACCAATGCCCCAGAAGAAACTACAACCACGTCGGCTCCCGACACAACAACAACGGATGCCCCTGAAGAAACTACAACCACTTTAGCTCCCGACACAACAGCAACCACGGATGCACCAGAAGAAACCACAACCACTTCAGCTCCCGACACAACAACAACCAATGCCCCAGAAGAAACCACAACTACCTTGGCTCCGGACACAACAACAACCAATGCCCCAGAAGAGACTACAACCACATCGGCTCCCGACACAACAACAACCAATGCCCCAGAAGAAACCACAACCACTTCAGCTCCCGACACAACAACAACCAATGCCCCAGAAGAAACCACAACTACCTTGGCTCCGCACACAACAACAACCAATGCCCCAGAAGAAACTACAACCACATCGGCTCCCGACACAACAACAACCAATGCCCCAGAAGAAACTACAACCACATCGGCTCCCGACACAACAACAACCAATGCCCCAGAAGAAACTACAACCACATCGGCTCCCGACACAACAACAACTAATACTCCTGAAGAAACCACAACGACTTCAGCTCCCGACACAACAACAACTAATGTCCCTGAGGAAACCACAACCACCTCGGCTCCGGCCACATTGACAACGGATGCACTTACGGATGCACCTGAACTAACAACAGCAGGAACTGAAAGTATCGAAGAGGTATGTATATAACCCGTGAAAGAAATAGAAGAAACAAAAAAGAACCAGCCCCCATTTTTTGCTGTACATTTTTAGGTTCAATTTAATATGTACATAAAGTAACAAAATTTGCCTTTCTTGTAGACATAGAGTTACGGGATAAAGGGATAAAGACGTGATTTATGTACCTATGTATGCATGTATTAAGTTACCTTTGAACGGCACTAAAGTCTAGCCGGCGAAATTTCATTATTATAAGACAGCGGAGATTCGTTTTAATGATAATAAGCATTATATGACGATGATCGATAAAGTTGATTATAATCGTAAAAATAACACATAGATAGTATCTCGAGCTTACACAGAATTAAGTATAACACGCTTCCACCTGACCGAATAGCATGTCCGGCTTCCAAAATCTTTAAGTCAAAATCAAAACTTCATTCTGCAAATGAGCCGCAAATCTTTTTTCTTAAAACTAGCACATTCGGAAATACCATTTATGGTCAAAAAAGTATGTAACGCAAGACTCTTGGCAGTTTTTATTTTTCCAAAACAAAAAATATATAACATCGTTACAACATAACTACATTTGTCTTAAACACAAAGTAAAACAAAGCAGTGTCAATGGCACCAGTTAAAACTGTTTTATGCGTGGAAGAAAGACTCTAGAAATGGCAATGTCTACATAAAACTTCTTCTTACAGACTCCTGATAATAACTTCGTGGTGGAAAATTCTATGAGACGTCGATTCTCTAGAAGCCTGAAGCAACCCCGAAACGACGTTCCTGAAGCGCGATGCGTTGTCACTAGCTTCTTGGAAGGTAAGAAACATAAATATTCTCATATTCTCCAGTCCTTATACCAGTGGTTCTTAACCGGTGGTCCCTGGAAGCATCCAAAGTTGTACGCGGGGCCAATCAAATAAATTATGTATGTATGTATGTAAACTCTTTATTGTGCAAAATAAACAAGACAAAATACAATTGACAAACACTGAGATACATCCACAAAGGCAACCACACACAACGCGTGAAGGTGCAATTCCGTCCATTGGGACCGATCGAAGCCATACGTTAGATATTATGTAGTTACTAGGTGGTCCATGGCAAGATAGAAATTTTGATAAATGGTCCCTTATTTCTGAAAGGTTAAGAACCACTGCCTTATACTGTCGGAAATACTATGAGGTCCTAAATTAACCCTGCGTAGCATTTATTTCATGTAGTTAATTCGGGAACAATTATTATTAGCTTTAAATAATTTTAGTAGGAAAATGTATAAATTTCAAATATCGAATTTCGAATTACATCACAAGATAGTTTAAACTAAACCCACGTTGTGCTTCTCGTCATTTCCTTTTTAAACGTTTTTTTATGACCTTTTAATAGTGCAATTATGTATGTTTTCACGTGTTTTTTTAAAATAATAGTAGGTACCTAACAAAAATAAATCTAATCTCAATATTTTCAATTAAATTTACAAATAGACAACTTTTATATCCCGATTACATTTTAATTTTACGTTTTTTCTTTTGCTATAATAAAACTTGCAGTTAATCCAAACACTTTACTTATCCCATTCAATTAACATTTTGCATGATTGCTCCTCAAATAACATACATACATAAGTGATGATGATGATGTAATTTTATATTGAATGATCGAATAAATATAAACAAAAACATACATAAATCACGTCTTTATCCCTTACGGGGTATAGACAGAGCCTAGTCGGTAACAAGACCTAGGCCACGTTTACCATGATTGTGGGCGCATAGGTGGAAAGGGAAATCAAAATAGCGATGGGTTACTAGCTCCATTGCCTGTAATATGAATCTTAAGATTATCGCTCATGGGCTCGATGGGCTTTTACCATCTGCGAGGGAAGGGAAGCAACTGATACATTTTATGTATTTCTTTACGACTGGCATAAAATAAGCAGCTCAAATAAGCAGTTAAATAAACAAAATAATTTAAATAATAAGATCTTAATCTTCAGATTATTATCGATTGTGGTTTGCTATCATACATAGATTTAAAAAAATACTACCGAAAAGATAGGATACAAGAAATAGAGATAGGCAAATGAATGTTTGTGCTAGATAGATATGAAAATTAAAATGTTTTAACTTAACGTAACGTAGAATAGTCTTTGATGACACCTTATCAATTTCTAAACGGATAAGTATTTTATTTCACAGCAAACGGGGAAAGAAACACAGTAAGAGGTTGTTCTTACACATCTGAAGACCCTATGGTAAGGTGCCGAGAAGCGATCGGTGGTAACGTTGATGATGCCGACTTGTTAAGCTGTCTCCTTTGCGATGGAGATCTGTGTAACTCCGCAGCGAAATCGTTCCTCGCCTTTGTACCGCTTATTATAGGATTATTAGTTAATTTATGAGCTAACTCCGTAATATAATTATTATATTTAGTTTGGTTCGGTGCAATGATCTGAGTGTTTTCAGAAACTAATATTTGTGAGCATCTTTATGTAGAAATAATTGCAGTAGTTGAAAGAAGCTTAACAACTGAAAACTTTCATGAGAACAAGTATATTTGGGTCGCTAAAAAAACTTCAAACTTGGATAAATTTTAAGATTTTGGTGGGAGTTAGGGTGGATGACGTGCACTGGAAGATATGAAAAAAAAATGAATCAAGGTATGCAAAGAATCTTAAACGGGCTAAAATATAGATGCCTAGTCACGTGATTCCGGCGTTCAAATGAAAATAGGTATTCAACTCCAAGAAAATGAAGTTTATCACTGTTAGGAGACGATAATAATATGTGCAAATGTAGAAGCACCTGTGTTCATAAATATAATATTATACTTAAGACTACTCCGATAATGACGTAAAGTAGCAAGCGCATGTAGAGTATGGTTTGATAATGTCAGAATTTATTGACATGCATTATCTTTATGATCGTGGTTATTGATTGTGATTTTATTAGATTGATAAACAAAATTAGGCATTATTTATTTATCAATTAACGTAAGTGTAGTTTTTATTATTATTTGTCGCCGACAGTAAGATAATTATTGTGTATAAAACTGCCGCCTTATTACTAAAAGTAAGAGACGTTTTATACCTAGTTTAATTATATTTTGTCCGTATCTGACAAAGTCAAATAAAATATCAATTGATAGATTTACCCCCTTATTCATAAACGCTCTAAGTATAGGCTTCTGCTCAATTAGCAATCGTTTGTCCTTATCTGAGAAAGGTAAAAGTCAACGTGACAGATAAGGACGATTGCTAAGTTAGCAGAAGCCTACAGACCGTTTATGAATAAGAGGGAAATACTTTAAGACTAACATAACTTTTACGAGCATTTATGAATAAGATTGTAAATAATGTAAGACGTTGTAACACCTATTAGATTTTTAATTGTAATGAAATACGTACGTAAATTATTTTGCTGAATGTACTTTTTATTGTGAATGTCTTAATTATTTATATTAGGTATTACTTTTAAAGTAATCAATAAATATAATAATATAGCTAAGCAAATAGATCGCCTTTTAATTATCTCTCCGAAACGACAGAAATAGCAAATATTATCGTAAAAGATTACAACTAATATTTATTACGGGTTAATTGAGCAATGACGTTTCAAATAAGCTTATTAACATAACTTATCACATATTTGATGATATACTAAAATAAATATATAGGCCTCCAAAAAATTCAAGATGGAACGAATAACTTTGCCATTCTGTCCCACTTATGTGATAAATTTCATTATAATTTTTCATTCCACCTACCTATATCATTTGGAATCTTATTTGGTTACTGCCCTTAAAATAATGAATAAAGATTAAAAAGAATGGAAGAAAGAAAAAGTTTAGCTGTAACACATTATAAACAGTAGTAAAAAACAAAAACGATTTTTTAAGAATTTAGGACTAAATTGTCACAAAATGGTTTACAAAGAAAAACAGACCATTTCCTGAAGTCATCTTTTAGATGGACATAATAGTATTTGGTAATTTCCTGAGAAGCGACAGTTAGCCGCGGGCACCGCGACCCAGATAGCGAGCAGACAACTTAGATGCATCAAGTGCTATAGATAACTCCAAGGAAAATTGCAATTCCTTACAGAGAAAGGAAAATATAGGATAATGCAGTTTCCAATGTCACAGTTTTTAAAGATGGTACAGTTACGGCGCCTTTATATCCTCCTCCTTTCTTTCTTTAGCCTTCCGTCCGCAGCTTCGCCCGCGATAAATTAATTTTCCCGTAGGAAAAGGTATTTTCCCGCGGTAAAAAGTAGCCTATGTCACTCAGTGATAATGTAGCTTTCTAACGGCAAAAGAATTTTTGAAATCGGTCCAGTAGTTTCGGAGCCTATTCAATGCAAACAAACAAACAAATTTTTCCTCTTTATAATATAAGTTTCCAATGTCACAGTTTTTAAAGATAAAGAAAGAAAGAAAGAAAGAAAGAAAGAACAATTTATTGCCACAAAAAACAGATTTACAACTACAAATTAAGTAAAAAATATTCAGACGGTTTGTGACAAAAGGTGTCGGCGTCAGCATAAGCTGCTGGTGCCGGCCCCGAGGGCGACGCCCGCAGCGCTGGTTTTCAGCCGACACCCTGACTTACTACTCCTACAGTCCTGCCAGGTGCGAATTAAAAATTAAAATTAAAATTAACATTTTTGAATTTATAACTATGAGGTGACAAATTGACACAAAAACTAAAACTAAAAAACAAAAACGACAACAAATAAAATAAAACGGGAAAATCATTAAGTACCAAGGTATACAATAAATTACAGTACTATACTAATACAAATACAACATAATATTATTCGCGAGATCCAGAACCGGGAAATTCTCGACATGGGGCCTTCATTTTTGTTTATTGAATAAAATCTTTTTCACCTGTCTTTTAAAACTTAACAATGAAGTACTTAGTCTGATTGGGGGTGGTAAATCATTCCACACCTTCGAGGCCGCATATCTAAAACCGCCCCTGAAACCCGCTGACTGGTGCTTTGGGACTATCAACTTCATTTGCACCTGGGACCTAGTTGTGAGACTGACATGGCATCTATGCATATCCCTGTACCAAGACAACTTATCCAATAAGTAAACGGGTTTTTTTCCATAAGCAACTCTATAAATAAGGCATGCCAAATGCAGTTCGCGCCTCGATTCCATATTTAACACTCCTAAGATGGTACAGTTACGGCGCCTTTATATCCTCCTCGTTTCTAGTTTCCGCCTGTGATATGCTATCATGATGTAGTATTGGTATGGGAAGATTTTGTAAATTAAATTTGCGTATGACATGGAGTGAATTTCAGAAAAAAAAAATATTTCGTAGTGGATAAATTTTGCGCAATAGATGGCTAATTTTGTGCAAGCGTTCGCGTCAATGAATTAGGTAGCTAATCTATAAACCCATGTACTTATCAGTAAAACGATCACGTCTATTGAATGGGACCTACTTATTGAAATAATTTGATTATCAGATCGTCTAAGCCGATTTGATTGTTTTATCCCTTTACGGTATCCGGTGTAGGTAATTTACGTGTGACGTTTTTTATTTCTATTATTAAATAATCTATAAGATAGATACGCGCAGCTGTAACGAAAAATTCCTAGATATAATTTATATCTATTTAATACTTCCGCATGAATATTTACTATCAATATTTTTTATAATCAATTTGCCTTTCCGCGGCAATTGTACTCTATCAATGGTTATGGAATAGACGTAAACGTAAACAATGAATATTAATGAATATTTCCTGCAAAAGTCACAATCGAAATAGGTGTTCATTTTCTTTAAATTCTTATCAAACAGTGCAATTACTAGGACTTTATGGTACCTATTATCTTAACTGTAGTCTTGCGGGTGGCAGCACTTACATGGCATCAGAAGTAACAAATACTCCATCATCATCTCAAAAAAAGTTCAGTTGTAGACTTATCTACATCTAGTACTTGTAGACTTACCCTCAACATTTTGTGCATCATCTAAGTAAATATTGCTAGTCTTACATTTTTTCAAATACCAAATGTGAGATTTCACCGAACAAAGTCTGTCCTCTATCATCGAATACAATGATAAGCTACAACACAGGTATATTCCGTGATCTCCTAAAACTCCATTCGAGTTTCGGGTACAATCGGCCATCAAACTCGTGAGTGAATGAGACAGCAATACAGACCCGACGGTCTTTTTAAATACTATCAGCGTTTCACGCCCGATTTCACCAAATTATTGTCCAACAGCATACCTTAGCACCATGCTTTGACGAGCGTGCCTTTACAGTTGCCCGGGCATGGTGAATCTTGATAAGCTGCCCTATTTAACACAGTAGCTGACAACAATGGCCATAGTGTAGGCTAATAGAGAACATGACCAAACTGGCGTTAGTGTGCATTCTGGTGGGTATCACACTCAGTGTGATTCACTCAGGCGTATCACAAAGTAAGTACAACATCAGTCCAATTTAAAGTCCTTGAACGAGGTACTATGTATCCTATGTGTAAATCCATTCAGGGGGGGCTACTCCGAAATTCGATATTCGAAGATCGTATCATTCGTCTCTCGCACTCTCTTTAATGACTAACAGTGTGAGCAAGCCGAAACGAGCTTCGAAAATATAATTTTGAAGTATAACGCCAGTAATCGATTTAAGTGCCAAATGAAATAAAACATCGTCTAGATACAAAAATTGCGAGACTGTCCTTTCATGTCTTCAGGCAGATTTTTTAAGAAACTAAAAGTGCTATGCTAGGAGGGTGCGGTATACATCCGGAACGCTATCACCATTTTATTTATTGACCATGCCAGCAGCCAAGCAGCAGGAAAATTACCGGCACATATTGGTATTCTATATTAACTCTTGTAAACGAGTTCTTAAGTGGAGATCCCGAGATCGCGACACGGCAAGCATAGTGATGGTAGTGAAATGATGATTTGTGAAAGATGGCTGATAGTGACTGAATGCGATAACCCGAAGACTGGTTAAAATGGCGCGTTTGAGGGGATGCCAATATCCAACAGTGGACCGTTACAGGCCAATGATCTTAACTCTGGCGGTGGTGCTCACTCAGCAAAAACTAATAAACATTACATTACAGAAGAAGAAGCTCAGCTTGAAAATGATCAGTCGGGGAGTCCTGGGGAATCAGAGTTCGAAGAAGGTTCGGACCGGGCGGGGCCGTACGCCTCGGCGGGTGCTAACGCTGTGGCCGGAGGCTTAGGTCCCAGGCCAGGGCCCCGTCCCCCAGGTCCCCAAGTTAGGCACGAGTGCTTAGCCTGCGTGGGGTGCCCCTCGCCGCAGAACGCGACGGTGAAACAATGCGCTTATTCCTTTGATCCCACCAAGCAGAGGAAATGCGTAATTTACGGGGAGAAGTATCATCGTAAGTTGCGTTCATTATTTACAATTTTGAAATTAGCCATATAACATTCCGATCGGAATGAAGAGTTCTGTAGTGATACGCCGATTAGGCAGCCTATTGTATTTTTTGTAAATTTTTAAAGTTGTTCAATGTATTTTTTTTCTCTTATTTGTGTCCTACAAAGAACTCATTATACCTAATAGTTCTGTCTAATTACGCGATAAAAAATTCATCAATTTTAGGATTCTCTGCTGAAGTAATATAACAAACGATGGCCATAATGGTGACAATATTCTTCTCTTATTTTTTATTGGGTATAACTTATTGCGTGTTTCATAAATAGTAGGTAGCTCAGGGATTTCCCTTTTTCACTTTCTTATCCTCATCTAACCATATTTCTTAGGGAATTCACCTGGTATTTAGCCACCTATAAAGCATACTGATTCATGTATTGTGACATACCTCTCCACGCACGTAGACATCGATTAGTACTATAGGCAGGTACGTTCTACAATAGAGTAGCGACAATGATTCACAAAGTGAAATCTGAGCAGATAACGTTTTAATCTGGAGTATTAATAGCTATTTCCATTAAAAATCTTCATTTAATTAATTGAGAATGAGTTTACATTGCATCGTTGATAAGCAGAATCACGATTATAACGTTAAAGTATGTGGAAAATACTAGCTTAATTACTGTACCTAGCCTTAGTTACTTGGGTTCGTGGTAAATTACTTACGTGGTTTGACTGCACTGGATTGAATTCTACATAACGTTGCAAGGAATGCACTTTGACGAGACACAATTAATCCCCTTCCAATATTACCCAGTGTGACGCATAAAAAAGGCCTTTTTATTTAAATTGATAATTACCACATTTGTCTTCTAGATATGAGGGACCCGTGGGTTATCCGAGGTTGTGCTTCCGAACGTGGCTCTTGCGCCGATATCCGAGCTTCTCATGACAACCATGGCGATATCGTGAAACTGCTCTACTGCAAGGAGTGCGAGGGGGATAGATGCAACGACTCGAACGGTGTTGGAATACCTCACACTATTCCTGACTTGTTCATGGCTTTCCTGGCTATGATAGTGACTCCTATGGTCGCAAAATACTCGATGTCCTAGAAAATTATAAAATTACTTGTTGATTTCGGACTAAAGGGATCCAGAACATATTTTGGGTTCTTTTAAGCGAATTAAAGTCGAAAAAAGTGCATCAATTCCACAGTTGTACTCGCATGGAATACCCATTTCAGGATTTTAATAATTGTAAATACAAATATACTCAAATGTATAACAAAGCAATTGATTTTCTAACATTATTTGCTTCATAAATTATTTTTTAAAGCAACAAATTATGTTTTTGTGAGTGAAATTAGTTCTTAAAAATAAAGCGATTTAATACATTGTATAAACTTTCATTTAATTAATTGTGTACGTGTAGTGACATCTACATTTTATCTAGTGTAACAGAATGTCGGGCCGATCCCGTAGCCACAGCTACGCGCCACTGAATTCGTAGCATTTATGTTATTACTAGTGAATAAAAGATGGCGCTGCTGTCAGTTTCGCAATCAACACAATTTTATCTAAGACTTCTATCACAAGATAGTTGCGCCGCAGGGAGAATTAGTTATTAATTTAATGAGCTATTAAATTTAATAGAGCGTCTTCCAAGGCCAGGAAATAACATGTGACTTACCTATTTCCTCTTGCCGCTTGGGGGCACTTCTCTTCCGTAGCGCAACTTGATTCTTCTGTACTTCGTACCTAGGTATTCACTTTTTATAGCAAATTTGAATTTAATTTCGTGTGCTATTTTTTAACCCTACAGTTTCGACAGATCATTTTATTTATATATTTTTAAACAGTACTGATAACTAGAATACACGGAAAAATCCGAAAAGTAAATCTATGGCCGGGAAAAGTATTCCTGATTTTTCCATGTATTCCCGTTATCAGTATTGTTTAAAAATATAATTTCTAACGGGTACCTAAACCGTAAAAATAAATACAAAAATCAAGTATAATTCTCGTTTCTTTGATAGAATCTATCATTTTTTTTTTTCTAAATGTAATCTTATTTAGGTATTACTTATTTATTTATCACTTCATCTTTAAGTGACAAAATCGTAAGAAACTAGTAGTGTGGATACGAGTCGAGTAATAGTTAGGTACGAAGTTTATATTTATAACTGAATAGAGCTATTGTTTGTTCAAAGAGAAATTTTATGGTAGTTATTTGGGGAAGAATTTGGAATCCACGGCTACGGTGGAATGTCAACGTACTCCTCAATTGTCAATAAACTACCCGTTTATTGTCGCTAAAAATAGTGGATGAACAAAAATGTTAAATCAGTCCGTGGCCTTTTAAAATATCTGTCAATCGCCAAGTCAAGTGACAGTCCGTGAGCTCTTAGAAAGCTTTTCTAGTTTGTCTTGCGGTCTCCCTCACTCGGCCAAGTATCGAACCTATAAGAGTGAGTGAGATAGCAAGACAAACCCGAATGCCATTCTAAAGGTGCTGATACACTTGAGCATTCACTTGTAACAGAACAGCGAACATTCGCCGTTTTTAACGAATCAATTTACAAAAAAAAATTACATTAATATATGCACAAACGCAAACTTATCCCTATAAGGGATCTCTACTAGTTCCTTTGAATAGATGAAAGGAGCAATAGGTAAACGAGGGACCGACAAAGTGTGTTTAAAATTCCAGACAGTGAAAGCCACAATAGAGCGTACATATCTAAATACAATCAAACACGGATGTATTTTTGAGAAAAAGGGTCTCGACAGACGGACGAACAGACGGACAACCAGACGCCTTCATTCCTTACAGGTATATAATCAGTGCTTGTAAGCATACGTAAATGTGCCCGACACGCTTCATACCAATACGGTTTTTGTTGTCAATATGCCTACCCTCTGTTAAAACCCACTGCACGCCCCTGTCCACGCACTTGCCCGGGACAACAAAGTTATCTTATAAGGTTTTTTCCCTTTTGAGGTACGGAACCCTTAACGCAACGTGCGGTTTTAAATAGGGTCACTGCCAATTCCAGCGAGCTTAATTTTTTGACAATTAATGTGTGGATGCGATTGTGAGGCGACAGACAATTATGGCCTCTGGTTTTGTCGCCAATTCAACAGAATCTTTGCCACGAGGCCAGGGCCAATGACACGCCCACTCTTATTGTGAAGTATGTACCTTATCAGGTTACAATTAACATAAACTTGTGAATTTCTGTCGTATTGCTATTGCTACTGAATCCGCAGCATCCGCAGCAGCAAATAACTGATGCAATTAGTAACACCGCCCTGTGCTCTATGGCTGGACAGGAATTACCATAGACTTGATTTTTTTTTTATTCTAAAACTTACCATGACAGTTTGCACTAAAGCAATGAGTAAGACAAAAAACAGACAGTATAAAAACAAACAAGAGGAAAAATATACATAGCATAAACACAAAAAATATGTGATATAGGCTTACGACTGACCACAACCACGCCTTATTAAGTAGTTATTTTACCTCGGAAACATTAAGGAACTCCATGACTCAATAGGTAGGTACTGTCACCATTTTGCAATGTTTTTCGTAATTTTGGATTTGTAAGTAGGGGTGCGAGTCGGGTTACCTCCACGTGTGGTCAAGAGCTGCGGTTCCTTTTTGGATCCGTCCGGGGGGAGGAGCAGTGCTTGGTCCGGTGCACCCTGGGCAGCGGGTAATAATTTCCTGGCAGTTTCTGAGGGATATCATTGACCGTTGGCTAAGAGCCCGACAGGGGGGAGGGGGTCTTTGACCATTAACTACAACGTTGCCGACATTTTGTCACAAGATTTTTTAATTATATTTTTGCTACTTTGACATTGGCGAAGTTGTCGTGGCTATAACGACTTGATAGGCCACAAATAAGAAGAAGTAAGACAAAAAAACAAAGAGTATAAAAACAAACAAGAGGACAAATATACACAGCGTAAACACAAAAAATATGTGATATAGGCTTACCACTGACCACAACCACGCCTTATTAGTTATTTTACCTCGGAGACATTAAGGAACTCCGTGACTCAATACTGTCACCATATTGCAATGCTTTTCGTAATTTTGGATTTTTAAGTAAGTAAATGATTTATTGTGCAAATATAAAGAAACAGAGACAAATCACAAAAAATACCTTAAATATACGCGCAAAGGCGAACTTATCCATAAGGTATCTCTACCAGTTATCCTTTGAGTGATTGAGATTAATTGAGATTGCTTTGATTTGTTTTATTATCCTTTAAAGTTGGGTAAATCGGAGTCGCAATCGGAGGTCCGAAAAAAAACTTGAAATACAAAAATTATAGTTTAAATGCGATGACAATTGTTCGAAGTATGAAACAAGAGTGAAAAGTAACGTTAGATAGGTAAACTCGTATTTTGCTGAGTTGCGGCTCGTGTCGGAGCTGACTCCGCGGTCGTCCTTATGGTACATACATACATACATATATCTCGTCTTTATCCCTTACGGGGTAGACACCTTAGAGCCTAAGGTAACAAAACCTTAAGGCCACGTTTAGCATAATTAAGGGCGTATAGCTGGAAAGGGAAATAAAAATCGTCTGATCTATTTTTCATGTCTGTTTTTTTTCTTGTTTATTTTCTGTAAAATTATGTATATTCTCTGATATTTGTTTGACTGCATGGATAAGATTCGACAGGAGCGTCACTGTTGTGCATGATTTGCCCTCACTATATCGCGGAGTAGCAAAGTAAAGGTATCCATTTTTTTGCAATGGACCTCCGCAAAGTAATGCTTGAATCTATCATCATCATCATCTCCAGCCTATATACGTCCCACTGCTGGGCATAGGCCTCCTCTCACCATGAGAGGGCTTGGGCTAGGTATAGTTACACGCAGAACTTCAACACCATTGCATTGCTTTGCAGTTTATTGTATTGTAAATATTAGGTTAACTTTGGACCATTTGTATCATACAATATTAGACAACTAGCTGTTGCCCGCGACTTCGTCCGCGCAGTATTAAAATTTGTATCCTAGGTAGCGTGACTTTTGCCGACACTTCTGACAATTATTGTTATATTTAAACGAGTTTACTTAAAAACTTGATAAATTATATACTTAAACCTTCATCGTGAATAACTTTATCTATTGGTGAAAATCGCATGAAAATCCGTTCAATAGTTTTTGAGGTAATCGCGAAAAGACAGAGAAAGTAGATGACTTCCCTATTGTTCTGTTCGCCATATTAACGTCAAGCTAATATAAACAAAAGACAAATTTTAATGCTGACAAGACATAAAAGTACAGAATTAAAGTATCGTTAAAATAAAAGTAAACCGTCGGCATCGCTGTTCGCGGTCTTTCGTAACCGAACTCGTGGGTCGATTCTGCCATAGAGTAACTATTTGGGAAAATGTTAAGACTGGTAACTGTATTGAAGGCAATTAATGTAAAATTTTAATATCATAAATTGAGTCCAGGGTTTTGAAATGGATAACTGTAAAATAAATTGATAAATTACTTATAGGTAGGTTAGTAAACCAGGTGTCACTTTTAATACAATTAAAACCATTGGCCGGATTACAACCACGTCACGTGTTCACGGAGTGAAAAGTTGTAAGTAATTTGGTATTTTTTTACTATTAAGTTCAGATAATTATATACCAGTTTTTGATTGTATCCTTTTTTATCCTTATTAGATTGTATGTATGTAAATATGTATAACTCTTTATTTATATGTAGGTACCTATAACTAATAAAACACATGAAAAAGATGAATACAGGACAACACAAATGCACAAAGACGAACTTATCGCCAAAAGGGATTGTTGTTGTATTGCGATCTGATCGTCTAACTAGTGGCATTTCAGAAGATAATATTTTTGCCATTTAAAATATAGCTTACGTGCTTCACAACCTCACACTTGATTATTAATATTCACAACATTAATATGCAAATCAGATAGATGGCCTGGCCTGTCTATCTGCCACCTGCATAATCTTGGCTGCAAACGCGCTGTGACCATAGTACGCAATACCGTATTCGCGCCAAACACCGCTCACTCGTCATTCACTCGCGACCGAATCGAGTCGTCGTTCGGTGATTTGAATTTCGAATACGTGTTTGTGTTTTGTTTTTAAATAAGAATTACGTGGCGATGGCGAATCTCACGCTTTTGGTGCCAGTGCTCTTGGTGGCTTTATTCATTAGAGAAGGTACGTTTAGTTTGATAAGTTTTAAAATTACGTAAACTTTGTTTACAATGAGGTCATTGTTTATCTACCTGTAGCTGTAGTTACCTTTTAGGTGCGTAACATTTAGTTTACTATCGAATGTTTATGTAAAATACTCCGCTAAAATTCCACTGCCTTGTTTACAGCTTGGTGGCATGTTTGTTTTTACAATTCAAAGACTTTCATTCTTATCAATTTACATCTAATCAATGGGGTATTGGTGTTAGACTTAGATGAGTTTCAGTCATCTTTCAGTTACAGGATCGGATCACAAACTCGTATTTACCATTACTTTAGGGTATTCAGGAATTCGTTTTTTTTAATGAACTAAAAAGAAATGGCAAACGTGAACGCTCGCGTGTTAGACAATATAGGTTTTTATCTTATGCATATTTAAGTAGGTTACTTTATTTCAAAATGTACGTAAGGCAAGATCAGTGAAAAAAACTGAATAGCGAACCTTATCTTTGCAAATGTCATATTGGTATAATATAGCCCTCACGTGTGTAACATGTTTTATGTACTAGGTACGTATGTACATAAAGAGGTTCCACAGAGGTAATCGATTCAGTTTCTTCAACCGTGCTGACTGTGTAGCTTATATAATTAAGTACCTATAGTATATACCTACACGAGCTTTGTCCTAAGGGCTTGGTCGCGAACCAGATAAACCAGTTTTGTTGCAACACTGTTCACTGGAACATGGTGCGTCGCGAACGTGCTAAGAAAGTGAAAATGGTACCTTGCGTCTTAGGCACGTGGTAGGGTTAGAGACATTTCAAGTTGGGGGAAAAGGGGGGCACGGGGGGCACGACCCCCCAAAAATCACCTCAAATTTGACAGACCTCTTAAAAATAGTAAATTCATTATAATTCTAGTTATTGCCCTCGAGTTAGGCTGCGGAGAATCCTTACTATAGACCGACCGCTTATGAGTCCTCGCCGGCAAAAGGGGCCGAAGAGGTGCGGGAGTAAGGTGCGTTGGAAGTCAGTTAAGAAAAATATAAATCGGATTTATAACAAGCATACTGTGCCATTTTATAAAATTCTTGAACTCAATTTGGCTAATTTCTTTAATATTTATGAGTGATAGGATACTGTTAGCGGTAATGCGGATTAAAATTGAAAATTGCATGCCATCCATTATATTGGCTGTTTGATTGCCTCATGGCGCAACATAGCGGGCCTAAATATACGCATAAGATCTCTGTATTATGTATGTTTGCATTTGCCTATGTTTTGACAATAATAAATTTATTTGAATTGTGAATATGAGCGGTTGAAACGACAGTAAACTCATTTTTTATAACCAGCTCAAAAGTAATAAAAATTAAACGCAAAAGCACCACAATCAAGTAAGTACCTAATTGGATGGTAATTCATCTATGAAGTTAAGTTACTGCTGTCCATTATCTACGTCATTGGGGCTAAGGTAAACCTTGGCAAACGTCATCCATTGTAATGCCAGCATCGTTATTATCTACCAAGATTAAATTAACAATAATCTTGCTGTGTACTGAACTAATAATATTTACAGAAACGATTTTTTAAGACACACAACTTGATTGTGGAAACACTTTTCGCATACTCTAATAGCTACTTTTACATTTAACAATTACTTTTATATTCTTATGGTCAAAACAGCAATTGGGAATTCTAGTCCAGGTAATCAGTCGTTGCCGCTGAACTGTCGCTCAATTTATTCATTAATAGCCGAGATACTTATTGTCGCGATCCGTTCTAATTCTTGAGTTGTTGAGCTTTGACAAATTTCTTACACCTACATACATAATCACACTACTACTCCATAAGTACATAAATACATGCCAACGGGTGCAATGACCCGAAGTGGATCTTGGTCTCCTACGCCAGACCTATGCTTTGCGATCTTGAGTAAATTCTCGCCAACAATGTGCCCCGAGATCCAAAAGATCCCTCTGAACCAATCGCTCCGGAGATACCTAGGACGGCTAATCGGTCACATCTATTATTTTAACCCCTTATCAGCCCACATCCACCCACTGCCGAGAAAAGGCCTCTTCATTTTCACGCCACTTTGCCCGTCCCGTGCCAGTCTCATCCTCAGTTTTCCAGCCGAATGACAGATGTCATCTGACCAACGGGCTGGTGGTCTGCCTATTGCCCTTCGACCCAGTCTTGGCCTTCACTCTGTGACCGCCTTCGACCATCTGTCGTCGTTCCGTCTTGCCAAGTAAACCAATTTTAACCTATTTACTTAATGTTCTAGGTTTCCCCTTTCTCTCTCCTCCGTCCACAATTCTACGTAACATAATTTTCTAGGTATGTAGATTGTGCTGGCAGTAGGTATACATAATTTGGTCGCATTACTATTTAACCATGTGTTTCATCTTCATGAGTAACTATGTACATAAGTAGCGAGAAATTAATACTGTATGAAAACAGCGTTCAAATAAGTTTATACAACCTTATTTCCATTTAAATTGATCAACTTTCATGTTGACGCAATATTGCATTAGAGTGTCTCGTCAGTCATATTATAGACAATTTTCTCGCATGCAATAGAATCAATTTACAAGGCTATATCTTAGCGTGTTCCAAAGCAAACTGCAATCTTAATCTTACCATACTTTTTATTTTATCTTCTTATCTTGCTGAGTTGGGACCATTTTGTGACAAACTGTTCTTTGTTTTCGTTTTTTGTCACAAATCAACTTTTTCTTTCTTTCTTCCTCAACAGTTTTATGCAACAACACTGGCCAATACGAGTACCTAACCATTCCAGACAATCTGGAAGTACAAGAAAGTCGTAGTCGAGCCAAAAACAACGGTCAATAATTCTGCGCTCCAAATTCTGACCAAAGAGAGGGAAAAATATATCTCACATGTATTATTTTGTTGAACACAAATAATTTTATCCATTCTGCATAATACAGGTTCCAAATTTTAAGTCAATTTAATTTGGTACTAGAAGTGGATTTCCTACTAAATACGTAAAACGGCGAGTTAAATATAAAATCTTGTAAAAGGAAAAGTATCGTTAGCAATCATATCCTCTTCCTATTTCAGTTCATTTTCGGTTCCCTTTCCTTTAAATAATTTTGTGGCAAGATTATCATATCATAAGATGTGCCCATAGTAGATACCTAAGTACTATTTCAATGAGAACATAACATAATGAACTACGAGTAAAGCAGTGAGCATCTGGGGGAGACTTTATCATCGTATTAAGAAGTGACAGACGGAATTAAATAAAAATATCCGGCCAAGTATCCTCGAACCCTCTTAGCTGCTTGCGAATACAGGCCGGTCTTTATTGTTTGTTTGTTATCAACTTGTAATACACCATAATTTAGCCGATAAACGGGTTTCTGCGGCTATTGAGTTGACTCTGACTAGAGCACAGGACACGGTTGTAAACACACAGATTTATACAAAACACGCTCCCAAACATTTTGCCTAATAAAGTACCTGTACTGTCTAAGAAAACAAAGTACTTTATTATGGAGAATCGGATGTTGAACTTAATTGTTTAACGATAAATACTGAATTTAATTGAAATAAAATTAATTAACCTTCTATCTTTCTACTAAATTACTTACTTATATGTAAATGCGAAAGTTTACATGGATGTTATTCAATCGCGGTAGACCACCTGATCAGACCTAGGTAGATGAAATTGTAACAAAGATAAATTTGTCTACTTATCCCGGTAAATTGCGTATACATGATCAAATTTTTCACAGACAAAATCGCGGGAACGGCTGTGCATTAATAAAACGCAGTTAAATAGCAATAGTAGAAATTGTCAATGATTAATCATGCTTACACAATGATTCAAGAAACCTTAAGCTCGCGAATATTCAAGCAGCTACATTGAATCATCCGCTACGCGCAAAACAATAGCGTGAACCAAACTTCACAACCGCGAGGGAACGCGCTATGAAATCAAATGCTGATTATATTATTGTATGTACTGTTATTGAACCGAAGATTTCACCATAACCAGTTAGAAGGTCTAATTATATAACCACGCAATGGAGAGGGGCTGGGCGCACAAATGAGCAGTCGACAGCAGTCGAAGCAGAACGACTTGTGGAATATTAATAGAAAGATACACGTGTTAGAATCCTCCCTTACATCCAATGAAACTCGGGTTAGTAGCGCACCTCGTTTTATTCACTTGGTCAACAACACAGAGTACATTGAGCTAGTTCAGTATGACCCTCCGCGGGAAGAACTAGCAAGAAACCTCACGGGCATAGTCTTTTCTTATTGATCACTACGTCTTCTATTACCATTAATACAGATTACACTTCGAACGTATCACTAAACATATCAGCATCTCAGTCTGAATGACAATACAAAACTCCGCGTCTCTTCTAGAGCGCTTCGCGCCAAAACGTGCCGTTGACATCTGTCAGCTGTCAACGTCACTGTGATTGTTCTCTTTAATAAAGCCTGTTCTCATTTACCATAACGAAGGATCAGTTTTGAATTCTTAACAGTCGGCCGTCCTGACCTGTGCCTGACCTCAGGCAACACCTAACAAGATTAGTGGTACCCAGCACTGATCCTGAACGGCTATAATAGTACAGCAGAAAAGTATCAATGCACGTTCCCATGCTGTTTGGGTACGCAAGAGATCTTACTCTCTTATGATCCAATAACTTGCTTGTGCGTAATCGGATTCATCGACTAAGAACCATGCTGAGTATCACAAATCAGGCCACTGGTGTCCGAGACAGAGGTAAATGAAAATAGACTAATTAAAGATAATACACAACAAAACGAGAAATTTTTCAAATGTAAGTACAATCATTTTCGGCAAGTAGTTATGCATATCAAGTTATTATTTTGACACAAATCGTGGTATGAAAATTATCAATTACAATACTGTATGTTGTACTCAACTCTACATCTATTCGATTACACTCTACGAATAACAAGACTGTTATTTTTTTTTCACATAAGTATTCAATTTAAGCTGTTCTAATTTATTTACATAAAATCATAAACACCAGCACGAACAAAAAAAAAACTAATTCCTTACTTTGATATCAGTATCACTTCTCTAACACTTATAATATGAACAAGTATAAGCTTGCATAGCTCAGCGAATTAAATGAATTCGTATTTCCATAATATCTGCTGCGGCCATCCCATCTCTCATGAATGACCTCATTCATGTATGACATCCAAATAAGCAATCAATTTCAACCAAATTATCGCTTTCTAATCGATAGACAACAAAATAAGGACTTCATAAAATATTAACATCGTCCTCACATCAGTGTTTTTTTTTTTTTTTTTATTATTTGTGGCCAATATAAATTTAAATACTTCCATTACTGATATGTTGTGGTGAATTGAATTCAAAATTATTATACTTTCAAACATTTTACGCGCATCATAAATTACTTGCACAAGGTCTCCAATATATACATTTCTTGTAGGTACATTTACATCTATGAGTACTGAACTTTTTTTTTTTTTTTACACTATAATTGAAATGTCTGTTACGTATGTACTAATTACCACATTAGCACTCTGTTGCAATCAGTATCATAAGTTTTGTATAAATCAGTACCTATCGTAAGCAGTGCTATAAGCTTTGTCAATAAACACCTTTCTTTGTTTTATTAGTAACAGTATAGTGGGTCCTGGATTCAGTAGATCCATAACATACAAATTTCACTAGATTACGTAGATCGACTCTAAAAGAAACTGGGTGTTTTTCAGTTGTTAGCGCGTGTCAAGGAAAAAGGAACATAACTTATTTCAATTGAGCGTCAGTGGTTTCACTTAGGCTCGCAGCGTGTCAGAAACATGGTCTCGTCTATCGTGTTATCTCTCCTTGACATTCGCGTATTACATTTCTCTCTCTCTCACTTTCATTTGCGTTGCCAGTCTAACACCAATTATATTCTATGTGTAATATGGCAATAGTGTTCTTGATTCAAATCCATTTCAATACCCATATCGAACAAACAACCAGTCCAAATCAAGAAGGTACAAGTCTATGCAACAAATAAGATATCACAAGGTATCTACATAATATTTCTATCTACATTATCAACATTTTCTCGGTGAAGTGGGTCGGTACAAAATATGGTCAAAATAAAAGCATTTGGTGCCCATCACAACTCGCACGTCACAGCAAGCCTACCTATATTAATTATAGTAGGTAGTATAATATATAATATTATATACATGTCAAACCCCTCACCCCACCAATTCTTAATAAAGTACAATTGAAGTAAGCATTATTAAGACACCGAAACAGATCATTATAAGTCCAGTCGACGATATTGTCAGCGGTTCATTTTCTTTAAATTTATCATTATTGCTTCAGAATTGACTCAATGATGGTGTCACTGCAATTAATTGCTTCTGATCACTCATTCCGTTCAGTTACTCGTGAACGTACGAGTATATTATAAATATTATAATTATAACAATTGACACTAGAATAAAATGAGAGCTTTAATCTTTGCTTGACTTCATGTCTGCCGTAACGCAACAACATCATGGATCAAACTAGCAATTTATATATATCCTGCTCAGTTATCAATAGAGTAACATTGAATCGTCCATCAATCGTCAGTCCTGGGTTCCTAATATAACGAAACTAGTACTTACGCACTAATTAATTCATCAATTCATACAAATATTGAGATATACAAACATAACTTAAATTGCAGTATAATTTCATCTTTTAGAACAGCATTAATATTTGATCCATTTTATTTATTTCGCTACTGCAACTCCCATTAATTGTTTGTCACTTCAGAATCACTAAAATCAAATTGTTTAAAATACAAACAAATGCGAACAATATCTTTTAAGCGATACAACCGCCTACTGTCTAACATTCATTGCGTTTAACAATCGCTGAAAATCATTATCGTAGCTGTAAGTCTTCTGGATATTTTCTGATGTATTGTATTTATTACTAAATAGTGTCTACTCCTAACGGCTTAATAATATTACATACTAGCAGTTGATTATCCTCAGATTTACATTTAAATTGTAACTCGCTAGTAACGTTCTCTTTACTTGTACTCAAAAGGACCAATAAAGAAATACTCATGTTACTGAATCTTAGCAAACCAATATCACAATTTCGTAGATATAAATGTAGGTACCAAGCGAGAACCCCAGAATATCGTTATTAAGAGCGATGGCAATCCCTTGAAATCATGCCGGTCCTTGTATATAATATCTGCCACACTCAAATACTGGACTTTAAACGTAAGAAATAAATGTACTGTGTGTCGCTCTGGTTGCACAAAGTAAAAAGACCGTTTCACATGATAATGAATTACTTAAGCGAATATAATAAATATTTGCAATTTGTCATTATAAATAGCGCAGTCATTAGCCATTGCCATAATCACTTCCATAGCCACCGCTTGCACATGCGTGCTTCGGTATCAGTCTATGCATCACTTGTGGTCACCGCTTAGATATTCGCTTGATTGTTTGAAGTGAATAAAATAACTAAGCTTCTCTGAATGTGAATTGTTTTTTTTTTCATTAGACGATTATTACGATTACGAGTCGCAATACTTGCGGTATTATTTCTTTTTATTCTATGAACATATTGACATGGATTTTAGAGCTATAATTACCATAAACAAAAATGGCTTATAGTCGGTGACGTAATGAGATGGTTATGAATTGGGGCATATATATATATCAAAATTCAACAAGAACATTCTGACTAATAAATTCTAAGTACAAGTAAATACTATCTATGTATTTATTCACTTCAATCATCAAATCTTTCGGTATCATCCACTGCCCATTTTGTGGTCACCGTTAATTCGGTATCATCCGGGCTCACTGTCCTGGTCACTGTTCGTGTTCAGTATCATCCAGGTCGCCGTTGGGGTACGGCTTCATCCCTTGTTTATTAAAAAATAAACGGCTTATGACTTATGACATACGACTTTGTCACTTACCAACTGGTCCATCCGATGCAATGGCAATCCAGTCATCTCTCGTCACAGAATAATCAGCGTACAATATCGCTGAAACATTCAGAAGTCTATTATCATCATCACACATCACTATTTCACTTCCCACATAATTTTTAATTTCGTGTTACTGACACAATATGAACTCACGTGTAATAATTTATATTATTATTATAAGTACCTACTCTGTATTTATCTCTTAGTCATTAAAATATTAGATTCGACTTCATTACTTTACTTTGCTTCACTTAAAATTTTGCAAAAACATTAATCTCGAATCACTATTCTGACTTCTCTACTCTTTGTATGTATTGTATGTTGTATATTTGATGTTGCGTTCATGTATACATGTGTTATGTTGAGTTATTCATATGTGTGGTCTTCACTGTTTGAAATCATCCACCCACTGTTTATTGGTTGTCAACCAACACACAATTGGTAGAGATCTCTTTGAGGGACTAGCTTGCTTTTGTATGTGTACATCTTTTAGTGACTGTCAATATTATCAGCCCCTTTATTTTGTACAGTAAAATGTTCACACACATGCGTGTAAGTGTGACTTGACACTCATCACAATATCTAATTTACTTTTATAGGCACCTACCTATCATGTCATATTTTAATTGCATTCATACAAATTCTCTATCTTATGAAAATCTTGTAACCATCTATTACAGTAATGTTTCCTGTTGTGTGTGTAAACTGTTATACAAATCGCACTATCAATAAAGTGCCTGTCTACTCTCTCTACAGATTTGATGGTGAGCAAATGGAAATGGGATTTCTTAAGGCAATCACTCACCTAAAAATAAAATACTCAAAGGGTAGTTACCCCTGAGTCTCTATTCATGGGTTTATGCACTATGTGGCTCTACCAAGTACAGTAATAATATTAGCAGTAATCAACTGACTATCCATCAAAAAAAATCAGAGATTTGTCTATTCAATTTCAGTCGACAACCGATGGCCCAATGGTTAGAGGGCTGACCCAGACCATGAAACTATAAGTTCAGAGTCTGTCACCAGTCAGGGCAGACATTATGTATAAACATACAAAAAATGACTATTTGCTCTCGAATGCTTTATATGTTTTCTAGTATGTATTAATCTGTATAAGTATGTTTACTCAAAGCACAGGCTTTCCTTAGTTTAGAAAAAAGAGGTCACTTGATTGTCCTTAATTAACTCTAGATTAATTAATCTTATCATGTCATGAATTGCATTCACTATAATACACAACACTAGAAGGGCATATTGAATATTTTCCGAAAGTTGATGTGTATTTTCCAATCTATCTATTACTAAGTCTCTGTTATGCTCATGCAACGAAAGGTTTTTTTTTTTTAATATATAACATATCTCTTAGGTTCACTATCATTTGCAGTCCAATTGTTGACTCATAACCTATTTATATATACAAACTTATCCAAAAGAATACTATACATGTATAATATGTATAGGTGTCTCCTGTTTTGATGTATCTCTTAGTTGCCAGTACATAGTTAAACCCAACATCACTACCAAATTGATTTTGAAGTCACTTGATAAGTTTGGCATGTGAATCACTACACTTAAACATTTACTATGTAAGGTATTTAATTTTCCCTCATATTTGTTATTTTCTTTCAATGATAGTAAAGTACCATTCATTCAACAGGTACCAATGCCATGGCACACTATCTTATCTGCACTAGGTATATGCCTGAAGAAGTATGTTCAAAATAATTAAGGTACTTATTACTCTGGTTTTTTTTTCTGTTAGTACCTACATACTTTTCATAATTTTACTTCTCTTCATTATAATAAATCTATTCATTAGAATCCTCCACATCATGTACTTACTTTAAAAGTGACAAAACCAGAGTTCCTAACCCTGTAATTTCGTCGCATAAGTTTCTACATTATGCCTATCTTTTGTGGATAATGAAGAATGCAATTGATATAAACACTACTAATCATGATTGGTACTCTGTATCCTCACATATCACCAGTGAAATCAACCATTTATCCACTTATTTGCAAGAACTTTGTCACCTATTATTTTTTTTGTTTTAGTAGGTATAATCTTTAACATCATCTCATCATCTCAATAACTAAACTTGCAGAACACTTAACCAACGCTTCAAATTTAATCCCATAGAAATATGTCACAGTGTCATCATATTATTTTATTTAATAATACATTTGACTTGCAGATTTTTCTTTTTACATTTTAATTTATGCTCTTTATCACTTTTCAAAATCATCACTCTTTTGAAAACTCCTTGATGGAAAACAATAAATAAATATTATATGATTGTATGATCGGCACTAATACAACTTATAATAATAGCCTTTATTCACACTTTACAGAGTTTTTAGATTTATGACTTTAACTATTTAGTATTCCACAATTTGAGCTTTGCTTCTTCTTTGTAAGTCTGTTTGCCCTTCGGCAAAGGCCTCCTCTAGCACTAATACAACTATTAACAATAAAATAAAATAATCCTTGTATGCAGTGGTTAATTATTGTCGAGTATCCTTGCAGTGTCATGGACCGACAAATCACTTGTAACATCTTGTAATGTATGTTCTTTGCATTACAATGTAATAAATAAGTTAATATAAATCCCTAGAAACATATTGTTTATGTATTCATATCACATACTTGCCTTTAAATTTACTTTTCCATACATGAGTACTATATACTTACTGATAGTATGTCACTTAATATATCTTAACTTTTCTCTTTATTTTATAATATTACTAACGCATGAATATTTTCAATCCGAGGACTACCTAGTTAGTGAAGTCATCTCAGAAGAGTCACGTCCAGACAATGTGTGACAATATGGTGTAGTGTAGTGTTTGTATGTGTATGTGTGAGTATTGTACATTTTCTATTGGTGTACGAATAATTATTCTCATTCTCTTCTCTTATAAATTATTTCACAAAATTATCAAGAAGTCTAATCTAAATAAAAATCACTCGTAGGTATACTACATCACTTTAAAAATAAATAAGATAGATCTAAACTTTAAATCCATCTCAAACCACTATAATGGATGTTATACAATCCATCACAATAAAACCTCTTCTATGTCTTGTTATTCCCACATAAACATACAGAATACTAGAAGAAAAACTATCTCACTAGCAGTGGTGATCGCTTACCATCGGGTAGACTACTCACTTGTTTGCCTTCCTAGTTGTAGGTAAGCGTTTAAGTGATCAACCATCTGATTCAGGTGAAGTATCTCTGTGGATCATTAACTATCCTCATTGATCATTAAGTTAGTCAGGAACAGTTCACTTAATAGTTGTGAATGAATCTTGTATGTACCTGCTTCATGCAATGTAAATCAAAATAGTTTATGACCTCAAGCTGGTCATCTCATACCCATATGAAGCAGAACCTATATTTTTTTTCAACTCACTTTAAGCAGTATTTTATATTCAATAAATACTCACGGGATTTTGTAAGACGCCGGTTCACATAATAGTTATCACTTACCAAATTTAGTTCTAATACCATACCCTTTTATATGGCTTTCCTTCCTATGTCATGGGGCGTGTTTCATCGCGCTTCTGACTTGTTAGAATCCTCCCTTACATCCAATGAAACTCGGGTTAGTAGCGCACCTCGTTTTATTCACTTGGTCAACAACACAGAGTACATTGAGCTAGTTCAGTATGACCCTCCGCGGGAAGAACTAGCAAGAAACCTCACGGGCATAGTCTTTTCTTATTGATCACTACGTCTTCTATTACCATTAATACAGATTACACTTCGAACGTATCACTAAACATATCAGCATCTCAGTCTGAATGACAATACAAAACTCCGCGTCTCTTCTAGAGCGCTTCGCGCCAAAACGTGCCGTTGACATCTGTCAGCTGTCAACGTCACTGTGATTGTTCTCTTTAATAAAGCCTGTTCTCATTTACCATAACGAAGGATCAGTTTTGAATTCTTAACACACGTATCAACTTGAATTAAACTGTTGTAAAGAGAAAACTTGGAACACATTTTATCAATCGAGTTGGAATGTCACTATGCAAATTTTGATAAAAGGCAAGCGAAAAGCGTTCTCATTTTCGCAAGTTTATTTAAAAGAAGATGTAGATGGCAACAAAGGATACAGGTGTTAAACGACTAGGTGTTGTTTAAAAATTAAATTATATAATAATGGTATGTCAGGATCGTCAGCAAGTGGTACAAAGTAGTATCTGCCTACCCCTGTGGAAAAGAGACGTGACGGTATGTATGTGTATGTATGCCTATGCTATAATATATAAGAGTTAAAATAATATTACCGAAGTTATGGGCCCTACAATGCGAGAAAAGACATAAACTTTCGCCAAAACTTAAAACAAAAATTCCTAAACTAGATACACAGCTACAACGATTTCGAGAGAAACTAAAATAAATTTAGGTAGGTTCAGTCAGTTTTTGCATCGAGGTTTATTTAAAAATTGATAACTTTTGGTTCAAATGTGAAGCAGGCAGCCGTAGCGGAAACATGATTATTGTTGTGTAGGTACATAATATTTTTGAACTTCAACAAAAATGTTATGATAAAATGTGTCAATATTTAAAAAGTTGCGGCCGCTCAGCCGCAAATATTCAAACATAGGTACAACCAGCAACTTTCACTAGATGTATCGCATTTCTATTCGACACAGTTTGGCCCTTTCCCATTGTAGCTTCGTCGCACGAAGGGCATGCTTTCTACCGTGTCCGCCATTACCATTTAATGGTGACAATGACGAACAGTTTCATTATGCTGGCTAAATTGCTCAATATGTAAAAAGTTTTCAACAGTACTTAATTAAGTCCAACGATCCATAACCACTTAATATCGATGATTTTTCGCTAATCACTATCATTATCACTACATAGTATAAAACAAAGTCGCTTTCTCTGTCCCTGTGTCCCTATGTATGCTTATATCTTCAAAAGTACACAACGGATTTTGATGCGGTTTTTTAATAGATAGAGTGATTCAAGAGGAAGGTTTTTATGTATAACTAGCTTCTGCCCGCGACTTCGTCTGCGTAGAATTATACATAAAAACCTTCCTCTTGAATTACTCTATCTATTAAAAAAACCGCATCAAAATCCGTTGAGTAGTTTTGAAGATATAAGCATACATAGGGACATAAGGACATAAGGACAGAGAAAGCGACTTTGTTTTATACTATGTAGTGATTCTACACAGACGAAGTCGCGGGCAGAAGCTAGTAATGTATAAAAATTAAAGAAAATCTCTTAACAACCGGTACAAAGAGATAATCTTAATACTTGTAAGTCAGTACAGTAACCATGGATTATAATTAACGTAAACTTTCATCCCTTCATTGGATGTTTCCTCATAACATTATGTTTACACGGAGCCCGTACCATGCGTTTCCGTAATAATCTGTCAGTTAAAAGCGTAATTAATTACCGCTATAAAAAATTACCCAGAAAAATAACAAAGTAATCGCTGACGTTATTCAAAATTTCTTCAAAAAAAAAACAATAGGAACGTTTTATTTGTTTAGCGGGAAATGACCTGATTTCTCGATCAAGCTCTAAGCTTTGCAACTATTTTGGCTCAATTTATTTCTAGTGACACACGCGTCGTGGATAGAATACAAACATAGCTTTTTAATTGCTTGCTTGCTTGTGTAACTTCCGTGACTTTGATTCATACTTCACTTTCTAATGTTAACCTCTTCGATTCAATATGCGGTTAAAACGATAATAAACAAACTACATTGTCTAAATCAGATGTTAACGGTGATAAATTTACTTTCTCTGAAAGAAGATACAATGGGTAAAGCTAATATAAAGCAGTGGCGTGGCGTCAAGTATACTATCAGAAAGCAAGCCGAAGGGAATTGGCATTGTTCATTTTTTTAAGCTGTGCTTTTAACACCTTTATTTGATAAAATGGACTATTTCAAGCAACTAATTTGAATATTATGCTTTTAAGTAGCTTTGTTAATTAATAATAAATATTTTTTCGCTGTTTGATAATTCGTGAATTTATACAGAATCCCAATAGCCTTCGTTCGGCTGGCTATAAAAAAAAACGGCTTTGTCTATGGTTTTGTCGATTTGACAGTGACACGTGACAGTTGCCATAGCTAAACATTTTTTTTTTTTCATTTTTGTGGCAAACATTCGATGCTGGATTCTGTCTAAAAACCGGGTCGTTCGGTCAAACAAAGGTTCAAAGTACTTTTACAAAAATATCTGCAATCATAAAGTATTTTTGAAATCGGACAAGATAAATCGGATAAATGATGGTTTTCCTCGAAATGGTTTTCGAATTGGAGCATACTAAAAAAAATGAACAATTGCCAATTTAACGGCCCTTTTCCTCTAATTCTGCACAATAAAGTGCCCAAGTGCCTTAAAATATGCCAGCCAGGAGAATCGAGCTCTATGGACGCAACGCAACTGATATAAAGCTATCTAGGACCATCTACAAATCGTTTGTGCCTTGATTTTACTTTGCAATAGCCACAAAAGTTATCAAAAATTCTGAATTGTGTTGGATATGGTATTAATAACGCAGTATCACCTCGCGTGGGTTGGAAATTGCAAGTGCTACTGGCTCTAAATAATTTTATATCAGCTGCACTAACAACAGAATATTTGTATCATAATAACTGAAACATACTTAAACGTGAGCTCGAACATACATAAAATGAAATATAGTTTCCACAAAAAAATTATACACGCTGTCACTGGTATTTTTTTGTCTATGTAAACCCTTTACTATAAGTTTTTGTCACAAAAACGTCTCGATTTCGTTTGCCAAAATGATAGCGCCCTCTGCCGGCACGTATCGTTAACAAACTATTCAAATAACTAGTATCTATTTGACATTTCACCTCGAACGCGATCGAGACGACTGTTGAGACAGAAAACTTACAATGAAACTTACAATGAAAATGGTAATTCGTGAAGAAAAAAGAGATGGGCACAATGCCTTTACAAATGTGTCCACATTTACGCTTCAGTTTTCTGATGAGTTTAAATCTCAGAATAAACCTGCTGGGGCCTGATTTTTGGAAAGCACATGTGTGAAAACACCACTCGAAAGTGGTGAAAAATTGTGCTGAATTTGAGATACGAGTAGCTTAGAAAATACTTAGGGCTCTCATTAATCTTGTGACCTAGTCAAAAATTTGATTAGAGCTGTAGTTTTGAAGATATAAACAGATTTATACCACTTTCGAGTGGTATTTTCATACATGTGCTTTCCAAAAATCAGGCCCCAGTTCTAATAAAAGCACTGCAGTAAAATGTTTATTTATATACGATTTAACTGAGACAAGAATAAAGGTTACAGCCACAGCTTCCGGAGAACTGGTAGCTTGATTATTTTTCATAGAGTTACTTAAAATACATATGATGATGTAATCGATCATTAAAGCCCACTAGTAATCGTAACCTGATTATTTAATGACAGATTAGTAAACGGATGACATGTTCATGTTTGTAATGTTAGTGTTCGGCTGACAGGGTAGTGTTCGGCTGAAGTTACGGTTTCGGTTTCGGCTGGTTTCAGCCTAAAAATCATGTTTCGGTCAAAGGTTCGGTTTCGGCCAAAAAACAGCCGAAGCTTTCGGCCGCCCCGAAATTTACATCGTGCTTTCGCTGTCTCGGTATTGCAGTTATTGTTACATTTGCAATTTTTAGAGTAGTTTAATTTAGACCCAGTGTCACCAATGACAATGTAAACAATTCAATCAAACTGAAACGTAGAATCTTCTAGTATTGAACCGGCGAGATGATGCATTACTAATATATCTGGAAAGTTTGAAATGTTTCCCCACAATCGAACAATCATGCTAAACGAGGCCTTATAAGGCTTTGTTGCCTTAGGGTCTGTCTACCCCGTAAGGGATAAAGACGTGATATATGTATGTTTGTATGAATGTTACAGGTACAAATAGCGTACAGATTCTAAAGTTATTTGGCCTAAATCGGAACAACTTGCACTAGTCATTACTTTGCAGATTAGATAAGAAAATTCTTCGTAGGTGACGGCGACCGAACAACACTTTCTAAACATAACTTTGTTCAAGTCATATACTTAATTAAAACTGCAGTTAAGATTAAAGTACCTACTTAAAGGTGCCACCACACCGGTGCGTAAAAGACGTTGACGGTGCGTTTACGCAACAAAATATATGGAAAAACGGTGAGGAAACGTGACGCCTACGACACGTCACTGCGTATACGCGGCGATGTGGTTGCTCCTTAAAGATATTTATTTGTAAAAACAGGTACCTTAAGAGTGTTGAAAATTCATTATAAATACTCAGGGTCTGTTTCACCAGTCTCAGTTAAGTTCCTGATACCTTAAGTTCCAGATATCAATGGCTCTTTCACTACCGCAAATCAGACAAGCCGTTAACATTATTATGAAGCGATGTTCGCAATTGGGTCTAGGACATTCGATTAATGAGACATCCTCATTACTTATACAAATAAAATATAATTACTGAGACCATAAAGCAGATAATTTATCACTGATCGAACGATATGACTGACATCTAGTGACCCGCATAATTTGAATGAAATCCAATAAAAAAGCTACGACCCCGCTGAGAGGCGTTAACATCCATTGTGACCCGAATGAGTGAATGAATGGTGGCGAATCACACCATTTATTTATATTTATTAACGATAACGAACGCTTTCAAGTCGTTTCCCTCTTTTTATCGCGGAATAAGTGAATACGCTACGCTTGGTGGGAATTTTTATACCAAAAACCACCACAGATATTTATTTACAAATCGTTTTGTAAAGCTAGCCAACATGGCGATAAATTTTCTGATTAACGTAGGTAATGACAATTCGCAAAAGGTTGTCTACTGATGATAAAGCAATAACTAAAAAAAAACGTTAACTTTAAATAGAATACGCAGCACATTGTATTATTTTAGACATACTCGTAGGTATGGCAAGCGTGTCTCGTTCAGATAATTTAACTGATAATCTTTTCGTGTCAACTGTTTTTTTAGTTTCCCAAAGTTTTAACTAAATTAAATAACATAGGGATGTTTATTGTCCAGTTTATAATCGCGACTACACACATGCGATAAACGATAGTTTTATAAATTTCTAAACGACACTGAAAATTAGAACCTTCCTTCCTTGATGATTCAAAAAAAATCTTAGCATGCATGCGTTTACGCTACAAGAGCCATCTTCAGTTGAAATTTCCACTTTCTAGGTTTTGCTGTTCTAGCTACTCGTTGATACAGTCAGGTCAAACGATGATACTATTTTCAATTGTTATCTTCACAAATGACAGAAAGTGTCATTGCTTCGTTATTTTTGTACCGACTTTATTTAAGAATTAGTCATAGTCCCAGTCAACGACAGTTCAATCCCAGCCGCAAGTGGATCATAGACAAAGCCGTGACCTCTTGACATATAATTAAAACGGTTATGACCCAAGACAGGAACCCCTTACATAACGATACACGTTCTATCACGCATGTGTCATCCATTAAAGGCGAAGCTACTTACAAACCAGATGGCTTGCTCCCAAAGTGAACCTTTATTGCTTAATTACACGCATGGGAGTAGTCCACAGATTATATTGAATGAAACATAGAACATGCCAGAACATTTTCCAAAAAAAAGTCCACATGAACATTTTTGCTGAATTTAAATATTGTCTTCCATGCTGGTCTGGGAGCAAAGAAAAAACATAGAATGTACCAGTTGATTCTCTACCCGCGCATATGGTAAAAGCCCATCGAGGGAATGGGCGATTATAATAGGAATCATGTTATAGGAGATGAGGCTAGCAACCCATCACTATTTTGATTCCATTTACCACCTATACGCTTACAATCTTGCTAAATGTGGCCTGTGCTGTTACCTTGGGCTGTGTCTACCCCGTAAGGGATGAAGACGTGATTTGTGTGTGTGTGTGTGTGAGTGTGTGTGTGTGTTTAAATATTTTGGGTTTTTCTTACTCAGAATCGTTTAACAACAACAGGTTATACATTTATTGAAATCTTACTCGAACTTCGTATAGTTATGCCGTCCTTGAATAAAAATGTAAATAGCAAATTGATAAAAAGAAACCAATAAAGGAACGTGAACGTAAACAAGCTATGCTATTATAGTTATAAAGAATATAACCCCCAAAGTTGGTTTATAACATCCATCGAGTATACATTAGCAAATTTCAATCTACTTAAGTAATAAATGGAACATGCACTTAATCTATCATCAAGCTTTCATTGAACATATTGTGTTGGAATGAACAAGAAAATAAATAAAACGTTTCCTAACATTGCGTTTAAAATGGAAACAACATCTTTCAAAGCCATAAACGGCTGTGATTTGATTTGAATAAGAAATTAGATTCTATTAAGCCTTGAGCACCGGAAGGCGACGAATTGCTACTTTGTATCTCGTTACTTAATTGATGTAAAAAGGCCGAAGCTTCCCCTCGCTTATAATATTGTCATTATTCCTAGGGCTGTCAGCGGTACATACACGGTATAGGTACAGCGCTGCGCTTTGGCTTATAAATATATCTGCTGTTTCACGGTTAACAAAAACGGGATATTACAGACTAAACCCCTTATTCATAAACGCTCTATAGTCTTCTGCTAACTTAGCAATCGTCTGTCCTTATCTGTCACTTTGACTTTTACCTTTCACAGATAAGGACAAACGATTGCTAAGTCAGCAGAAGTTTATAGAGCGTTTATGAATAAGGGGGTAACTTTTTAACAAAATCTGATTCATATTTTGTTATTGTAAGTAATCCAGACGTTAAGCGTGTCTTCAAAATATTTTTTGCCGACAGCAACTCCTATTAATAAGAAAAACGGCAACAAACTTTACGCTGATAATGGTTATTTCGGCTTAAGGTGACAGATTGTTATAATAATAGCTTAGGTAGGTAGCTGATCTCATCGATTATACTTCGTCAGTATTTCTGGCAGTTTGCAGAATTCGAACAAACCTGCTTTGCTGCCAGCAGTGCTCGTACTACGAAACAGGTAGTACCTATTGTTCCCATTTTTGTAAATAATGATTGTCAGTGATTAATGGTTCGGTTTGATACAATACTCTATACTTTATTTGGTGAACATATTGGCAACAGCAAAATCAACGTGAACACTATGAATCTTATCGTGGAAATACTTATACTAATTACTGGCGGTATATTAACTTCAAACTTTTCTTTGTTGGTATAGCTACGTAGAACCTTAGATAGTTACTTTGAAGGACGTGATCACCTTATAGTTGTGAATATTCATATTATTATCTATACATCTATACAAATATTACAAAGAGGAAAAATTTGATTGTTTGTCTGTTTGCATTGAATAGGCTCCGAAACTACGGGACAGATTTCAATAATTATTTTGCCGTTAGAAAGCTACATTATCACTGAGTGACATAGGCTACTTTTTACCGCGGGAAAATACCTTTTCCTACGGGAAAATTAATTTACCGCGGGCGAAGCTGCGGACGGAATGCTAGTCTTAAATAAACATACACCACTGTTCTTGATAAGTAAGTGTACAGGTAAGAAACACAATAGTACGTTGTTGTTGTGCTAAAAAATGAAGCTGAACCAACCGAGCGTGATCAAATGATTAAGATTCCATCGATTCGAATACCTACTTGCGATTGCCCTACACCGGTTTTATTGCAACGTTTCTTCAAAACAACGTAAAGGTCAAGCGGGATCTTTACACTGGGAATGAGCAAATTTGTACGAGTTGCGTAAAGTCTTACAAAATCCCTTCGTCTAAATATTTCCCACATAACTAGCACCATGTCAATGTCAACCTATAATTATCTAGTTCGCATGAGTTCATCAGTATTAGGGCTATTTGTAAAGGTACATCAAATTTAATGGTGTTTGTGTTGCCTTCATTTTTAGGGTTCCGTACCTCAAAAGGAAAAAACGGAACCCTTATAGGATCACTTTGTTGTCCGTCTGTCCGTCCGTCCGTCCGTCTGTCAAGACCCTTTTTCTCAGTAACGCGTGGAGGTATGAAGCTGAAATTTATATCAATTACTCAGGTCTACTGTCCCTTGAAGCTGTGAAAAAATCAAACTTCTAAGCCAACGCAATCAAAAGATACAGCCGTTTATGCCGCAAATTTCCGCAAATTTTCAACTCTCAAGGGAATCAAAACCTACAAGGTAGTTCCCGTGAACGCAGAATCTTGAAATTTGGTATGAAGGTAGGTCTTATAGCACAGATTAAAGAATAATTGCGAAAACTGTAAATGTGTATGTATGTCTGTATATAGCAGTGACCAATATAAAGTAACCCCACACTGCGTACATTTTGCTTTGGAACAGGGCTCTGCTTACACTGGTTTTAGATATTTATAGATAATGATACGGAACCCTCGGTGCGCGAGTCCGACTCGCACTTGACCGGTTTTTTTAAACATGTTTACATTCGCAAACCAGTTACTACAAAAAGTTTCTTCAATCTTGATTCTAATAACGTCTAGAACGTAACAAGTAAAGGAAAATTGATAAAAACAACGTTTTCCTGGTTTGAATATATCAAACAAACAATAATTTAGAGCAGCTCTACGTTATAAAGGCGTACCTACGTTATTATTGTTTTTCCAAATAGTCCTTTAATGATAAAAGCACTGTATTTGCATTTTGTCTTCTAATGGGAAACGGTGTGCTGCTGTCAAAAACACAAAGGACAGGTAAGGATATTGAATGACTATTGTGACCTCATGACCTCATTTATGCAGGTCACGGGGGGAACAGTACCATGCCATAAAAGCATGGCGCTATACGTTCTGACAGAGATTTAGCACCTGAGGCGTGTTCAAAATAGTTCAAATATTGGGAACACCGACTTAACGATGTTGCTTTAGGATCGACACAAACTTATAAAGGACTTTAGTTTGGTGTTTATTTTGTATACGGAGGTTTTCTTCGGACGAGCAATTGTTTTGGCCAGGGGCACAGTAATCAAATTAGAGCAGTATGGAAACTAGGCTTATTTTTTGAAATAAATACCTACGCTTCAATAGAGCGTTAGGGTTGTCGATTTATTTTTTGTAAAATTGAAAAGTTTTTCGTTTAGTTAGCGCTATAATCTCAGCTAGTAAGGCTTGTTTTAAAGTAACTAGCTACACTTAATTAAGCGTGTTAGGGTTGGCACCCTTAATTTCTGTAAAAAGGAAACGAACGTTTATTTGGGTTCTATAATAATCAAATAATCGAATGAATTAACTACACTAAAAACTAAAATATTTAACACAATTATTGTGGGCGTCAGAACACGATTAGAAATTCGAATTTTTAATTTCGACGTGTATAAGGGCAGCGGGCCCTCGCTGAATTATGCCAGTACCTACTTAGAATAAAATCTTTAAATTTATTTATTGTTATGTCGTGGGCCTGAATGCCTTCTTCAATAACTTTATAAGTAGACAAGCCTTTTAAATTAAACTGAGTCGCTCGGTTTTATTATTAACCAAAGTGGATTTTGAATTAAGTAAACCTTGGTCTACCGTGAAACTTTTTTATTTTATGCTTTTGTATGCCACGTTTCATCAAATTATGGCACAGCTGGCTATAAAGAAGTAAATATTTCTGTCTCGTACATTTGCAAACATCTGAACAGAAAAGGACTTAAGTAGTTAAATCGGTCAATGCAATCAACATCGCTTGCTTGCATGCTTGCGCCATGTTTTATTACAAGACAAGTATTTAGAAAATAACCTTTATTTTTGGTAAAAAAGTAATGTTAGTATGTAAATTTGTCACTTTTGTGTGTTGTAAGGCGACAACAATAAAATTTTAGAAACAGCTTTTATTTATGGGATGGCTAAATGTTATAAAACGGAAAGGACCAGTCAAGAAAAGGCATTTAGCAATAACAGAAAAGGAAAGCAGGTCAGGAAAGAAAAATGGAAAAACGCGCGAAGATTAAAGGGGTTCGAATTAAATGAACAAATATTATAAGTTATCTACTAATATTGGCTATTAATTAAGCAATTAAAAAGAAATAAGAAAGAGGGCGTACTTCGTGGCTTAAGAATCTCCGGACATGGTTCAACCTTAGCACAAGTTCACTATTCCGAGCTGCTGTGTCGAAATTAAAGATAACACTGATGATAGCCGACCTCCGAGAAGAGTCAAGAAGAAGAAGAAGCAACTGAAGTAAAATTACACAAACTTACACAAGTTTTAAGTTTCATGGATTCGGAAGACCACTAGCTTATTATTGTTATTAATTTTCTTTGGTCCTAATCAGGAACCCGAATTTCACTCGCTTCCAATTGTTTGCTTTTTTAAGTAAATTGTCTTTTTTTTTATATGAATAGGAAGGCAAACGAGCAAGTGGGTCACCTGATGGTAAGTGATCACCACTGCCCATAGACACCCGCAACCCCGGAGGGATTGCAGATGCGTTGCCAACCCAGAGGACTAAGATGAAATGCTTCTTGTGCCCGTAATTTCCCCGGCTGTCTTACTCTCCACACCGGAACACAGCAGTGCAAGCACTGCTACTTAGCGGCAGGATTAGCGAGTAAGATGGTGGTAGCGATCCGGACGGACCTTGCACAAGGCCCTACCACCCGCAAATGTCTTGTCTAAACGAAAATAACTCCGACAATAATAAGCATCTTGATGTCCTGATTGCAATCTTGCAACGTGTAACAAGACAAACATCCTGTGATAAGCATTAGGAACGTCAGCTGCACTATTAACACCTCACAATGTCTTTATAATTATAATTATTATAATAGTCTAGAAATGATCTGTTTGAGATAACAACGCATGGGCAGAGGCACGTGTATAGGGTAGGGTTATACATATACATCCATTTGTGCCTAGATGCCTAGCAACGGTTACTTCTTTTGCCACACTTCAATAAAAAAAAGACGAGGTAGCCTAGTGGTTTGACCTGTGGCCTCTCAAGCAGAGTGTCGTGGGTTCGAACCCCAGCTCGCATCTCTGAGTTTTCGGAATTTATGTGCGAAACTACGTTAGCAATTCAATGGTGTGTGTGAAGTTGCCAATCCGCGCTGGGCCCGCGTGGGAACTATAGCCCAAGCCCTCTCATTCTGAAAGGAGGCACAGGCCCAGCTGTGGGAAATTATATGGGCTGGAGATGATGAGAGGATGATGACACTTCAGTTAAAACGGTTGTATGAGATGTTAGCCCTGTATGAAAGCAATTAACTGGCTGCAACCGTGAATCATGATTTCCATTACCTGCTTGCGTAACTCCACGTGACTGAAGTACGTTCCTTCTCACTTAAGATTTAATGAACCATGACGGATAAATAGTAATTAAAGGGGACTTTTACGGTCAGTTTTAGGTCGATAGAACCAGCTGAAAAATCTTGAGCAACATCACGTCTTTATCCCTTACCGAGTAGAGAAAAACCTAGGCCACGTTTAGCATGATTGTGGACGTATAGGTTGAAAGGGAAATCAAAATAGTGGATTCCTAAGATTGTGGCCATTCCCTCTATGGGCTTTCACCATCTGCACGGGAAGAGAAGCAACTGGTATATTCTATGTTTTTTCTTTGCCTCAGACTAGCCTGATAATCCTTATCCCGTTTGGGTACAACTATTTTCTACTCTTTGCTGCCTGAGTCTATCATCTCAACTTAAGGCTCACCTTCAAATACTTATCCGTTAAAATCACGATTTGCTTTTTGCCGAAAATTCATTGATATGAAAAATTACATGCTTCAACGAACTCACGTCAGAAGTCATTGTCATTTCCTAGGTTCCGTGACGGACTGCTGTCAGCAAAAACCTTTGAATGCAAGGGCCTTGCGGTACATTTAATAAGTTTTTATTGTTGTACTGAAGGTTGACGGCAACTGGCCATGTTTGTTAACAGTAACAGGGGGTTCATTTTTAGAACTATTTTTTTAATAATCAAGTAGCTGTTGTCTTACTGCTTGAAAATTTCCCTTCGGTAAAAGCCAGCTGGTGGTAACTTAATGTTTAACTGCTGGTTTAAAAACAACATTGTTACCTTAGGCTCTGTCTACCCCGTAAGGCAGGGGTTCCCAAAGTGTGCGCCGCGGCGCCCTGGTGCGCCGTAGAAAGTAAAGAGGGGCGCCGTGAGTTCTATCACTATCCGAAACCACAAATATTCGCAGGTACCTATTTGAGCGCTCGCATCGGTAAATAATATAGCAACAATACAACTTAGCTAAGGCAAGGGCGCCGTTACAAAATACTAGACTTGTAACTGCGCCGCAGGTTGAAAAAGATGAAGACCCTTGCCGTAAGGGATAGAAACGTGATTTATGTATCTGTGTTTGAGTGTGTGTGTTAAAAACAAAAAACCATCGATAAAGCATTTTGAAATGAATATCTTTTTGAAACAGTAGTTATTTCTTAATTAAATAGTCCTGAAAGTGAACCCACTGAACTCTATCAAGAAATGCCATATCTACCCCCTCCTTCTTCATAAACGCTCGACTTAAAATTAGTTTTTTGGTATCTGTCACATTGTCATTTGCCTTCTTGTTTGCCTTAAAAAGACACAAAAAAAACATCGGTTTTTTCGATTATACTTTGTAACTTTTTATGGATAAGGTTACTGTCCCTTTTAGGGATGAGAACTGTAAGTTCGTGTTTGTTTTGTCCTTTTTTCATCATTTTCATGTGTTTTATGTACAATAAAGAGTTATACATACAACTATAAATACAATATCACGTTGTTCAATTTAGTCACAAAATAAGTACAGTAGAATACAAAACCATGTATACAATTTTGCACTTTAATTATAACACAATTAGGCGCATAAACGTAAACACGATAGTATTTTTGTATTCAGCTGTTACCTGCCTTATTTAACGGTGCTCAGTCCACAAACGCGATAACATCTTGGAATCTAGTTAAAAAACATCAATTCATTATTTTCCGTTCGTACCTGCATCGATAAAAACAGTTTGAATGGAAAATGTTTCCCATTGTTACCATAATAACTGCTATTACCGTTCTAACAAAGTGCCTTAGTACCACAAGTTGACAGTATTTGAGTCGGATTAAGCTTTTGTATGGTAATTTGCCTGATATAAACAGTTCACTTAAAATAGATAAGTGTTCAAATAAACAAGAAAAGAAAAGAAAAAAAATTGTTGAAAAGGGTTATGTTGTACAAGTGTGTTTTCCTTTGTACTTATATATGCATTTCACTGACACAGTGCAAGCATAATGCGGCGTAGTTAGATTTTGTGAAAACGACCTACGAATTAGTCTGAAACCAACCTTGACTTTTATAATGCGAGTTATCCGTTTATGTAACAACACACTAAATCAACATTTGATAAAGCCACTATCTGCAAATTTGTTTGTTTAATTGACCTCAGTTCGCCTTACACATTATGACCTCGTTTTAAATAGTAGTAGTAGGTAGTAGTAGTAGCAGGTAAACAATAAAATTTTGCGAACTGCAAAGTGAAGCCAATTACCGCCGTGTTGTGTACGCGTGTGCGTAGATCAACTACCTAGTTTGCGTGAGAACATTTGATTGCATTTGTCTGCGTGCTGCGGGCACGAACACGGCAAGGCGTAGTTTAAAGTTTGCAGTTAGCAAAACTCCGTCTTTGTTACATGTATGTATATGTTACATGTGGTACCAAGCGTCGTGTTTTTTTAATCGCCACTAGTTTGAACTTCCGAGTTCGTTTCGTGCCTTCCGCTCACACTATTGGTCATTAATTTAAGAGTAAAAGGAACTTCGAATTTTGAATTTCGGAGTAGCCTCACAGGTTTTTCGTGCATAATAACATCGCAAAAAAGTGTTATTTACGGCCAGTAACATAATATGCCTCCGTGGGTAAAAAGTATCACGATGTGAACTTAAAAATAACATCGAAATAGCTAATCCAGGAATTTACACAGACAGACAGGTAATAGGTACAGTCAGCGCCAAACCCAATGGTCAAACGTAACTCATAACTCCATCCAAATCAAGACCTTTGAACACCAAAGACCACATAAATCAAATTCACCCTACAAATATTGTTTTTAAATTTTCCAGGTGAATCAGTCCGCTGCTGGTCGTGCTCCTCTGACCTGAACCACAACTGCGCGGACCCTTTCCTGGCCGGGCGCAACGACAACTCCTACCTGCTTCAGCTGTCCAACTGCGATGCCAACACTGGCGCCACCTACCCGTACCTCACGTCGTCCAAGTCTGCTTGCAAGAAGCAGACGAAGTACAGTAAGTGTTATTGTTAAGAGCAGCGGTGGTTTGGTACACTAGCCTTACCATGACGTAATGCGATTCAATTCCAAACCAAAGTTGGATTTATCGCTGTCAGATCCATAAAAGTCAAGAGTCGAAAATGACAGCTAAAACGTAGCTAGAATCGGATTAGCATTAAGACGTCATGGTAATGTCCCAGGACTCGTGTTAAGGTTCGTCCACTCTTAGCAGACGTTGACGATGCGTTTAGGTTAGGTACGCAACAAAATTGTATGAAGAAACGGTGAGAAATGACGCCTACGACACGTACCTTTAAGCTTTGAAGCTCGGCTTTATTCGTGTTTCGATTGTTTACTCGTTAGTTACTCGTTGCACTCATCACTCGGATCGGATAATATATCTTTGTCAACATTAAATTATTACGGGGTCCCTTAATTTTACGAAATGATACGAAAATGGCCGAGCTGCAATGACTTATTGAATAAGTCTTATTCCGTTTTCAGGATTTTATATTACTATTGTTTCTTACAAACTGATGAGATTTCTATCTACCAATTTAACTTCTTACTAGTTAGTAATTAGGATACCTTGGATAGGTACGCTAACTTTACTGTTTCACGCAGTTGTGAAGGCTACAGTGTGCTCATAAGCAGCTATATAATATTTATTATCCTCGACGAAAATAACTGCAGTCGAATGATAATCTGAATAAGATGTTTAAAGATGAGTGGCATCTCTAAGCAGATTATTAACTCTGTGAATTGCATGGTATTCAACATGTTCCATTGTCAGCACAAGTCGATTCCCTCTTGTAAAACTGTTAGGCCATACATAGTTCCTAAACGAGCTGTAGTTTCTGAACGAACAAGCACAGCAGCGCCTAGGTACGACACACGGCAATCTCTCGAAACAAATACGATTGTATTATGTTACGCAACTGTGTTGAGTAGGTACCTACCTATCACGCTGTTGCGGCATTTATTATTGTAATTATCTACAGCAAAATAAAAAATGTTTTCCAGTAAACAGATTCTTATATTATTCTACTAGTGCATACACAACAAAAAATAAAAACAAATAAAAGAAAACTAAACATCTCCATAGGTACAATATTTGCTAGCTTCAAGCATTTTAACATCAAAAATAAGCGAGGTAACCTACGTAGAATTGGTGCCCTCTATTTATTTCTACTCTTATAAGCGGGCGTCTGACAAATATCTGTCGAAACGGAAAACAGTTCATTCATATTATAAAGCGTTGAGACCTTGCTTGAGGATTCCCTGCGGCCTTTAAGTAGGTACCTACCTATCTGTCTATTCAAGGTCCTGACTCATCTAGTTGTGTTTACCCTTGATGGACCAATAGGCTTGATATTACAATTAACAATTAATTAATCGATAGCTCACTTGAGCGGATTCTTTAATCAGTTTGAACTTGGCTCTGCAATCTCTGCCTTCAATACTTTCAGTAAGACATTTTAAGCACTGCTTATCAAATTGGTCGTTTGGTATAAGATCTGTATATAAGAATAAATTGCTGTTCGTTTGTATCGCTAAAACTCGATAATGGATGAACCGTTTTGGCTAATTTTAATTTTGAAATATTTTGTGGAAGTCCAGGGAAGGTTTGAACGGTGAGAAAAAATTAAAAAAAAAAGAAAAACTGGATCGGGGAAAAACCACGAGCAGTAGCCATTAGTCATTTATTTATTCCATAACAATTGTGACACAAACGTGATGCCCCACTGTCGTGTCGCATTATTCATTCATATCTTTCATCTCCTATATGCCTTCTTGATTCACATTGTACCTGAAATTAGTACGTTTTTCTCAATGTCAACCGTAAACAAAAAAACTACCGATTACCCACGCCACATACGGTTGTTATACATCCATTCTATTGTTCTCTAATCGACGCTAATAACACCAACCGTATGTAAGTACTCACCTTCTTGAACATACAAGTAGCTATGTAAGTTATAAGTGTCATATTTCGCAGCTTCCTACTCTTTGGGAAAACTTAAATGCGACAAGGTTGTAGGTGAGTACTAAGCCTCTTGTGATGGTGATTCATAACTACAACCTTGAGCAAGTAACACTATATCACGTGCATGTAATTGTTTTTGTAATAAATCGGTACTTAGTTATTTTTTATGCGAGCAAAGGTCTGACAGTAATTTGTTTCCTAGCATGTCTTGTCGGTATCTACAACTGCTTAATTCAATGTTACATTTGTTATTTATGAAGCCTTAAATTTATAAATGTGATATATCGGGCGGGTGTGGAGAGCGTAAGAACAAACAACCGAACTCGATGGAAGCTAGTTTATTACTGTCATACACGGGTAGACATACATCTCATTCCTCCAACGTTACTTTTTGATATCTACAACAAACCAGAAATAACAATTAAATAACAAATCACAAGTAAACAACAAGCTTATACATATTTTTATTTATGAATTTTGTGACTTAAAAATATTGTTTATAATTAATCTTTTTTCGGGGGCGACCTCTTGCCGAACGATCGATACGCAATCCTTGATCAGTACCTTGTACTTCGGAGGCTACCGTATCGATGGAGCGGCTCGATTCCGAACTTCCGTTACGCCCAAGAGAATCTGGCCCAACTACTATGGTCTCCGACTCCTGAACAGGTTGCTCAGTTGCTTCTGACCATTCATCATTCTCGTCCCCCCCTCCAACTTCCGCGGAAGGTACTTGCTCACAGGTATCGAGAGCAGAAGATGTGTTGCTACTGGGTTCTGATTCCTCATCAAGCTCTGGAATTGGTGCTGACGGGTCGAGGGGAGGGGAAACTGGGGGTGTCGAGGACGATGCTTGGTCTAATAGCGGCGGGGGCGTCCATGGCGCCGTACCATTAACGCTAATCACTCTGCTTGAATCTAGAGAGTCTTTTCCCGTATATTTTAGTAATTGGTCAATATGCCTTCTGCCTGTAGTTCCGGTGTCTTTAAATTGAACCTCAAACATACGATTCCCTAATTTATTAATTATTTTGGCTATTGACCAATTACATTTTCTGCCACTAAACCACTTAGCCCATACGGTTTCATCTAAGTTAAAACATCTACTTGGCTTCAAATCATGACTGAGTTGAAGGTCGCTAGGGTCTGAGGGTTGTGGATGAACTAAATCTAATCTACAGTGCAAATTACGTCCCAACATGAGCATTGCCGGCGTTTTACCAGTTGAACAATGTACAGTGTTCCGGTATTCGAAAAGAAAACCTAATAAATTTTCGTTTAATTTTTGCTGGGGTAAATTACTGTGTGATAATAATATACTCTTTATCATTTTTTTGCAAGTTTTCACTGAGACCTCCGCTAATCCGTTACTAGCCGGATGATAAACTGGAGAAGTCAAGTATTTGATGCCATTATTGCTACAAAATGAGTTAAACTCGGATGAACAAATTTTTACATCATTATCTGAGACAAGAGTATTCGGAACACCAAATCTGGAAAATATTTCTTTCAATTTAGAAATAAATGCACTCGTTGAGGTACCGCAATCCATAAAAACGCATTCGAGCCACTTGCTGTACGCGTCAATCACAACAAGATACACCTTCTGCGCTATTGATAAGTAATCAACATGAATACGCTCCCAAGGCGCGGCCGGGCGCGGCCAGGGCGCGGGGGCGGCGCGCGGCGGCGCACAGCGCAAGGCACAACATACGTCGCAAGCGCCGATCCAGCGTTCGATATCGCTATCGATACCAGGCCACCAAAACCTACTACGAGCTGCACTCTTTGTTTTTACAATTCCGAAATGTGCGGAATGAAGGTCCTCTAACATTCGATGTCTAAAAACTACAGGAATAACTATCCTATGGCCTCTAAATAAACAACCATTATTAAATTCCAAGTCGGCTTTGCAAAGAAAATATGGTGTTAATTCACTACAATTTATTTTTCGCGGCCACCCGTGGCTCATATACTTGTTTACTGTAACGAGTACCTTATCATTTGTAGTCGCCTTCTTAATGTCATCAAACGAAACCGGTTTTACGTTTGCATCTAAAAACTTAAGGAAAGATACACTGTTATCTTGTTCCTTGTTTACAATTTGTTGTGTTGCTACCGGCAAGGGAGCGCGGGAAAAATAATCCGCTACCAGATTATCTTTTGCATTAACGTACTGCACCTTGTAATTATATGCTGATAGAATAACCGCATATCGTTGTAATCGCGATGCCGAAGTCACCGATATGCCGTTTTTATTGCCAAAAATAGAAATTAAAGGACGATGATCGGTCTTTAACACGAAGGGTTCTTGACGTCCGTACAAGTATTGGTGAAAGTGCTTAACACCAAATATTATCGCAGTCGCTTCCTTGTGTATCTGGCTGTAATTTTTTTCACTCGGAAGCAACGATCTTGACGCGAAGGCGATCGGTCTCTCTCTCCCGTCGGGGCGCTGCGCGGCGAGCACGGCGCCGAGCCCCTCGGGCCCCGCGTCGACGGTGAGCACGAGCGGCGCGGCGGGGTCGAAGTGCGCCAGCACGCGGTCCGAGGCCAGCTCACGCCGCACGCTGTCGAACGCGGCCTGCTGGCGCGGGCCCCACTGCCAGCGCGCCTCGCCGCGCAATAGCTCGTGAAGCGGGTGCAGCACGGAGGACGCGTTAGGGATAAAATTGCGATAATAGTTTACGACGCCCAGAAATCTTTTAATTTCAAGGACGTTTTTTGGCATCGGTGATTTTAATATGGCAGCTACCTTATTTTGACATGTCCTCAGACCATTTTTATCGATTACATATCCTAAGTACGTTATGCTTTCTTGAAAAAATGCACATTTTTCTCTCTGTAAGCGTAACCCTGCATTTTGGAGCCTACTCAGGACTTCTTTCAACCTAGTCATGTGGGTAGCCCGGTCGGGCCCCGTGCAGCACACGTCATCCAGCCAGCACGTGACTCCCTCGATGCCTGCCAATAACGTTTCCATGGTACGCTGGAAAATAGCAGGAGCATTTGCGAGACCGTATAGTAAGCGAGTAAACTTAAACAACCCTTTTGGAGTATTAATAGTTGTAAGGATTTGAGAAGACTCTGATAAACAAAGCTGATTATAAGCGTTGCTTAAATCTAATTTTGAATAATGCTCGCCACCCCCTATTTTTGCGAAAACTTCTTCTATTCGGGGTAGCGGGTATTTATCAATTTTTAAAACTCTATTCAGCGTACATGAATAATCCCCTGCTATTTTAAGTTTACCGTTATCCTTTAACACGGGCACTATAGGCGTTGCATAGTCTGAGTAATTGACCGGGACCAGAATACCCACTTCAACAAGTCTATCCAACTCTGCTTCTACTTTTTCTTTTAGCGCAAAAGGTATAGATCGCGGTTTGAAAAATTTGGGCTGTGCGTTTTCTTTTAAATGCAATTCAACTTTAAATTTATTGAAACATCCTAACTCGTTTTTCCAAATATCAGGAAATTCAGCAAGTAATTGCGGTACCTCTTCGACATCCATTGCACTTCCTATCTTGTTGTTATCGCAAATAAACCGGAAATTAAATTTTGACATAAAATCACGCCCTAACAAGGGAGGGCCGCCATTTTTAATTACATACATTTTTAAATATTTAACCGTTGACACATAACAAACTTTTGCCTTAAAATAGCCCAGAGGTGTTATTTTGTGACCATTATATAAGCACATTCTTAAATCACTTTTAAACATTTTGTACTCAGAAAAGTGCTGTGAATATAACTGTTCGCAAATAACACTCGTACCTGAGCCCGAATCTAACTCCATTAGTAACTGAATGTCGTTCACTGTTACTGGTAATTTAATAGGTATATAACTATTTACATACCTCGAGTTAAAGATCTCACATTCTTTACATACATCGGAGGTCTCAGATTCGGTCCGCATGCAATGAAGTCCAGTTCTACCGCCATTGTTACACTTCTTGACACACACTTTCTTCAAGTGCCCCTTTTCACCGCAATTTTGACACCGATAGCCCTTAAAACGGCACTTTACTGCGTCATGGCTCCCGCGGCCGCATATGGGGCACCGCGGCGCGTCAGCCGTGCCCTCGTCAGCGCCCGCGCGGTTGGCGCGCCCGGCGCGGCTGGTGCCCGCGCGAAACACCGGTTCCTCCTTGATGTTCCGTGGCTCCGCCTGCGTCATGCTGGCGCGCGCCGCTCGGGCACACGCCACCTGCTGCGCCAACTCCAATGCTTTCGCCAGTGTTAGCGTTTTCGAATCCTGTTCAAATAGTCGATCCCGCTCGGGGCCCGCTTGCAGGCCCAACACAAAACGATCTCGCAGCACCGTGTCCAGCGTCGGACCGAACTCACAATATACCGCGAGTCCCCTTAACCGCGCCGCCCATTCTTCGACACTTTCGCCGACCATTATAGTCGCTTCATAGAAATTAGCTCTGTCGACGAATGTCGACCTTTTTGGTGAAAAGTGGTCATTGAGTACTTTAACTAACTCCGCAAAGGTTACGGTCTCCAGATCACTCGGATGCACTAAATTGCGCGCTAGTCTGTACGACTCGTCGGATAGATGGGTTAATAACACTGCGCACTTCTTGTCATCGCTCACACTATTTAGTAACACGTACTGCTTTAATCGACCATAGAAGATTTGCCACTCCTGTGTTCTATGGTCAAATATTCCTAAATTGCCACTAAAACCCGACATTTTCCAAAACAACGTTATTTTATTTTTTATTTTTAGAACGTGGGTAGACTCGTCGCCAATGATATATCGGGCGGGTGTGGAGAGCGTAAGAACAAACAACCGAACTCGATGGAAGCTAGTTTATTACTGTCATACACGGGTAGACATACATCTCAAAATGTCCAAAATAGAAGAGAGAGATTAGTGTTAAAACTCTTGCCAAATACCTCCTTCCTCATGGCTAAAGAATAATCAAAAGAGTCAGTACAGTTGTCCAAGAAAGTCCTTTATCACCCTTAGGTTTAATTGTGATATTTTGGACGGTTTAGAATGTCGAAGAGAGTCGAAGAGTGAAGAGGTACCTACTTAATCGATTTTCTTTAAGTTAAGAAAAAAATGTTTTTAATACTACTTAGAATTTAATAACAAGCTTACCTAATGCTATGTAGGTACGTATATACTTCGATTATACAAAATTTTGAAATTGGTCCTTCGAAGACCTTCTAACCTCCTATATGGAAGTCGGTTAAAAGTGTAACGGCGGTCTCGTAATTTAAGTAATAACCGACCACCCACAGGCCTTCCAGAGATACGAACAGAACAGTCTTTGTGTTATTACGTATTTAACTCAAGGCCCGGTACTTAGGTGTTATTTTCGGGTATGACATTGCACTTGCATCAGTGCAGAACATTAAATCAGCCCATGAATTTCATCAGTTAACATTAATGCAGTTGGACGCTGATCTAACAACTCCGGTCTATTTTAAGCACGACAGGGAAAACTGGTTACGCGTAACTTTCATCTTTCATATCCCCTACGCTACGCCTACTGATTTTCTCAAGCTAGAGTAATCTCATGAGACATTAGGAGTCATTAACTGATTTAACTTTGACGATTTGAGCTCATTTTATTATTTTAACTCCCGATTAGTTAAAATTGAATAAAAATATGAGTAATGTGATGTCATAAGGCATGTCTCCTAAAGGAGGTAACTCTACTCTATACTAGGTATACCCTACAAAAAAGCTTTGTTGCCCTGCCTTCTTAATCATAGCTCTTATTTCTTCACAGTTAACGGAGAAATGGTGACCTCCCGAGGTTGCACTTGGAAACGCGCTGACGACTACTCCACTTCATGCCCAAGCACCTCCAATGGACCGAACGAAGTCACCTCCTTCTGCGAGACGTGCGACTACGACGGCTGCAACGGCGCTGGAGCTGTTGGCAAAACGATTGCACTGCTGTTGGCGCCAATGGCACTTCTATTGTTTAAGTAAACTTAACTGTAGTACAACAAAATAGTCTTAATACACTGTCGGTTTTTTACAAACTTCGTGGTGATAGTGTTTTCGATGATTTGATTTAGTGGTAGCTATTTTTTTTTTTATCACGGTATCCGTAATGCAGTAGTAGGTACTAGGTATTATTAAATACCTAAACATTAAAATGAGATATTATAGTTTTTAATACAGGCCTAAGTTCATCGATTTAGTGTCTATCTTTGAACAAAGAATATATTAAATGATGTCGAAACATCGGAAAAACTATCTACATGACAACGATCGGCACCCTATCTAAAAATATTACCTACTTGGATTTTGAGAAACTTGAATAATGAACCCCCTGTTTCAATGAAAACCAAAATAAGTACTATCGAAAACATAAGTTTTTATGGGTCACAGATTACCTTACCTTTTTAAGATAAGCAGCGGATAAGTCAAGAGGTGTATTTAAATAATATTTTAATGCCTACAAAATCTACACATTAGGTACATTGTACTAAAGAAAGAAACCAATTAAGTTACCCACCGCATTATATAGTTAACAACTTTAGCATCAAAAATAAAGTACAAAACTTGACCTATTTAGAGGTACTAATTTTACATAAGTAATTAATGTTTACTTCATTAGTTTATCGCACCTACGTAATAAAAAAACTTTGTTTTTGTGCCTTTTCAGTTATAAGTCCCTAGGGTACCTTTTAGCAATAACGAGCGTGAAGTATTTAATACGAAAACCTACTATACGTACTGTTTACGTTTTCACAGTAGATAGCAGTGGCGTGGCGTCAAGTATATCAGAAACCAAGCCGAAGGCAATTTAACTAGCCTTTTCCTCTAATTCTGCACAATAAAAATGCCCAACTGCCTTAAAATAGGCAAGCCGGTGGGAATCTATGGACGCCACGCCACTGGTAGGTAGGTAAGTACCTAATGGCTCATGCTGGATCGCTAGCAGAATAGTAACTTTGACTTTACATCGCATTCGGTTCTGTTTATTTAATATAAGTATCTACTTTCCTAAAGCCCAACGCCTACCTAGAATAATGGAAATTCTGAATAATGTATACCTACCTACAGAGCTTTAGCCATCAGCCAATATTTCTCTATGAATTATCAATCAGTTACTCTTCAAACACTGTTAAATGCATAAGAAATTTACTAATTTCTTGTCCTAAACTACATACCTACTACGAGATCCTACCTAACTAAAATCTGGATATTTTTATCAAAAGTTTGAATACATACTTCTTCAATTTTTACCTACTTAGGTAATCCTTCTCTTCTAACTTAAGAAATATCTCATAAAAGCAATAAGAAAAACCAGTTATTTAATTATAATTTAGTTGTAAATATTGTGTTAAAACGTTGTAAGTGTAATTTACTAACACCGGATGATTTGAAAATTAATTATTGTTAATTGTTATAAGACAGTGCCTATTAGATAAACCAAAACAGCAATATGTGCCTTTGACATGACAAATTTTACTACTCAGTGCCTCTACACAGCAGCTGTAATTAAATTAGATTATCATCAAACGAAAATGTGACTAACTTGAAAAAGGTGCTAACAATAAAAGTTGACCACTAAAATTGGTGTTTTAATTGAATTTTATTTTTTTGCATACTCCAGTCTCAATTTCTTTTGAGCAATTTCGTTGTTCCTACATAAAACGTACATTCCTTGAATCTGCCGTAATATATGAGTATGCCAATTCAAATGCTTTATACTTAGGTACCTATACGTAATTAGTGAAGGTAGGTTTTGGTAACAGAATTTACTTTTACATCTACCAGAAATTGGCCAAAACATTGGCCACATAACCATGTGGCCATAACCTGGTACCCAGTGGAGTGACTTAACTATAGGGTGGCAGGAGTGACTAAATGCCACGGGCACCTAGCTCTAGTGGGCCGCAAACTAGCTTGGTTTAGAGCACAGAAGGGACGCTGATGCACTTCTTTATATTGAGGAAGGAGCCCCATCTGACGAATTTGCCACGGGCCCCAGCCAGACGTTATAGTTACGCCACTGCTGGTACCAACACATAGGTAACCAGACAGTATTACGAATACCAAATTGATGCCTCTAATTATTAGAGACTTATTCTTGGGTTACCTGAAGTTGAAACAAATAACCATTAAAACGCAGAACATACTAAGTCACAAACGTAAAATCATTTTATTACAAAATTATTGGTATAAAGTTATCAAAATACATAAAACAGTTTTTTTTGGACGGAATATTCAAGTCTTATAGATATCAGATGGCCTTATACTACACTAGCAGGAGAACCATTCCACTCCCTTTCTGTAATTAACAGTTTCCTTAGAACAGCTTGGAGTACAACAAAAATTAGAAATTCAATGAGAGAACTACTTCTTTTGTAAGCGTCTCTGTTAATTCAGTATGAAAATATTTAGTTTCTCTCTACTCTGTTCCATTTCATTTTTACAATCTTTTTATTAACTTGCAATGTATACTGGATGTAAGTATGTTTGTCTGGGTGGAATCTTGCGACTCAATTTTGAAGCAGATATCTTCAACCGATTGAGCTGAAATGTTGTCCGAAATGTTGGCAGTGGGGTTCTGGGGGCTCAGAGAGAACTCTTCAACGGTTGGTCCGATTTCACTTGAAATTTGGTACACATAATATATATTTAACCTTGACTCAATACATTAATTAAAATATATAGTGATCTCTAGCGATCAAACGCCTACGCGAATTTATCCAACGATTAAGCACTTGATCTATTCAGAATTGACCACCACACGAAAAGCGGCTATTTCAACGTCCAAGCCTTATACACCGAAATTCGATTTCCAAAGTTCGTTTCGCGCAAAGAGCTGCTAGTGTATTATTTTAAATAATAATAATAATAATAATTCCGCTGACACCATGAGACTTAGAGGGATGGAATGATACAAACTTCGAAATTCGAATTTCGGAGGAGCCAGTTAGCATCAGATGACATCAACACACACTAAGAGTATTAAAGTTTAAAATGTACTATTATTTAAGGCACTGAAGCTATCCATGATTATGACACATCATCATCATCTCCAGCCTATAGGTATACGTCCCACTGCTGGGCACCGGCCTCCTCTCAGTGAGACAGCTTGGGCCATAGTGCCCACGCGGGCCCAGTGCGGTTTGGGAACCTCCACACAATTTCAAATGATACATGCAAGTATTCAAATATTGTAAGCTTCTAATAGGTAATTGCATCTATATGATCTATAGAAAAATGTCTAAATAATGGATCATTTAAAACTATTATTATTGATAGGACAAAAGCTTGTGCTGTAATATTCTAGCATGTGAAAATACTGTGACGCTAACTGTACGCCTCTGATAACATTGATCCGAGATTCATTTTAACTTAATCCACTTAGACATGATCTTTAGTGTGCTTGAAATAAAAACACATAAATAGGTCACAAAATTATGATATGCGCAGAAAAAAATGATCTAAAAGAAATATTAATTACTACTAAATACTAAGTTTAGCTTAGGCTAACTTTGTACAGACAGGAGATTCTCAATTTTTTGATTTAATATAAAAGACACTACCACTATGTTTTGTAATGTTTTGTGTCTTTTGACAGTACATACTAAAAAAAACCTGTCAGTGCTTACATGTAAAGGCACTCAATACAGCAAAATCTAAATGCATTTTTCTTACATTTCTATTCAACATTCACACTTAGCACTCAATGTGTCAATTCTATTTAAGGCAATCACAACAGACTTATATTTTACCTATCAAGTTTAGTGTCTATATGTGAACGAACCTTTAACCCTATATCAGGCTTCGGGTGGCCTTAGGCATTTATTTTTTATGTTTTAAGTATTCTCAGTAAAAAAATATATTAACAGTTCACTGAACCGGCAAACACTGATAACAATGAGTGATGATTTGTAGATAGATCTATTGTGAAATTAAGCAAATGTTCCTTCCTACTACGAAATATACTTTAACAAGCAGCTGAATCCGATTAGTAAGACCATCATGAATGGTGTTGGCGTGATCATATAGGACGAGTTGCAGCCGTCTTTGCTGTTGCAGGTGCAGTACTCGAGGAATATATTGTAGGTGCCGGTCCTCATGAGGCAGAATCTCTCGTCTCCCTGGATACCAACTTCACCGAGGTATGCACAGTCACGGAAGTAACGCCATTCGCCATTAACTGAAAAATTTTGTTTGATATCAATATCTTTGGCAAGCACAGGCAATCAACTTCCAATCCACTTGAACTAATACACGCACCCTTATGTTTATGTCGCTTCCGGATCTATTTTCATATCAGACAGATATGGAAATACCAAGCTTCAAAACAGGTAGCGCTAGTTAATGTTAAGTTCTAACAAGAAGTCATTTATGTTGATTATAATAAATAATAATAATAAATATCTTCGAATAAATTACACCAATTGACCCAGCCCCAAACTAAGCAAAGCTTGTACTATGGGTACCAGGCAACGGATAAACATACTTATATAATGTACTTAAATACATACAACATCCATGACTCGGGCACAAACATTCATATTCATCATACAACGGTCTGCCCCTACCGGGATTCGAACCCAGGACCTCTAGCTTCATAGTCAGGGTCACTAACCACTAGGCTATCCGGTCGTCAAATCAATTGATAATCAATCAATTGATATCTATAAACATGTTTACACCTATTTGTGTTTTGTTTCTATAAAATTATATATTTACCCTTTTGTCTAATTTTGCGGCACATTGTTGGTCTTACGCCTTGTAAATGAAGAAGTCCTTTCTCCTGAGTGCAATCCGTTATGGGAACTGTGGTATTGTCGAAAGGATCAGCGCACTTGGGATCGTTGTTGGACCGGCAATTCCAGCATTTAATGCCAATCACTGCAATCAAAACCACACAATAACAACGAAAGCTTTTCAATTTCAAAGTATATTTAGGTGAAATGACTCGTAATGATATTACATTCTAGCTAGCTAGTATAAGGTAAAAATACAAAATAGATTAAAAACAAATGAACTAACGTCAACTAATGTTAAATTAATTCAGATGGGTGTGGTACGGTTGAGTTTCAACAAAAGAAAGAAAAACTAAATACCATTTGGAGTGAGCACGATAACAATTGCCAGAGTGATCATAATCCTCCAAATTCCTGTCATTTTACACAAAATTAGGTATAATTTTCATACAGGAACTTCCAAATTGTTAAAATGTCGGATATTGTGGCAGTTGGTGGCCTGACGGATTCGTTTGCAAAGCAAAATGCTATCAAACTCAACACACGCTCTCGCTCGCTCTCGGCTTTTTTGACAGATCTTTTTTTTTATTTTGATTTTGACAGATGACAAAAAGAAAACACGTTGCCAGGAGAAATAATACTTGTCTTTGGGCTGAGATGTTATAACCGTTATATTGCGGCCACACATTAGCGGGATTCGACGAAGGTTTGCCCTATCGCGACATTGTGTGACAGACAGTTCGCTTTATTGCGAATCATTCGGGCGAACTCGAACCGTGATCGGGCTCCTGTCGTTATTTAGCGCAGATCAAAGGATTACATCGCGACAGAGTTCGTGTTTGTGCAAATGTCTACACTTCGTACTTTGAAATTTATGAAATTAACGTTTACTTGACAAGTGACATTTCCATACTTCAATTCGAGTCTGATCTGATCTGATCTGGTCTGATGGGGAGCGAGTTGGGTCACTTCCGCGTGTGGTCAGCAGCTGCGGTTTGTTTTTGGTCCGGTGCACCCTGGGCATCGGTTAATGATTTCCTTGGGGTGCGAGTCGGGTTACCTCCACGTGTGATCAAGAGCTGCGGTTTGTTTTTGGATCCGTCCGGGGGGAAGAGCAGTGCTTGGTCCGGTGCGCCCTGGGCATCGGCTAATGATTTCCTGGCAGTTTCTGAGGGATATCATTGACTGTTGGCTAAGAGCCCGACAGGGGGGAAAGGGGGTCTTTGACCATTACCGTACAACGTGGCCGACATTTTGTCACAAGATTTTTTAATAATATTTTTTTACATTGACATTGGCGAAGTTGTCGTCGCTATAAAGATTTGATACGCCACAAATAAAAAAAAGAAGAAGAAGATGATGATTTCCTGATAGATTCTGAGGGATATCATTAACCGTTGGCTAAGAGCCCGCCTGACAGGTCTTTTGACCGTGTTCTATTCTACCGTACAACGTTGCCGACATTTTTATCACAAGATTCTTGAATACTGTATATATTACTTTGACATTGGCGAAAAAAGAAGAATACAAGTCTGAGAATTTAACCGCTAAAACCAAATCAATTAAATTTTTGGTAATATAGCTCCATCGATACTATCGATGATTCCGCCAATATCGAGGTTGAAGAAGAAACCTCTAAAACCACTTCGTTCGAGTGTCAAGTGTCACTCCAAACATTGATTATAATAATTCGTGTTTGGAGAAAATTTCTTCCATACTGGTCTGGGACCAAAGAAAAAACATGGAATGTACCAGTTGCTTCTCTACCCGCACAGATGGTAAAAGCCCATCGAGGGAATGGGCGAAAATCATAGAAATCATGTTATAGGTGAGGCTGAGTGGTGGGTTATCACTATCTTGATTCCATTTCCACCTATACGCCACAATCTTGCTAAATTTGGCCTGTAGGTGCCTGTTACCTTAGGCTCTGTCTACCCCGTAAGGGATAAAGACGTGATTTGTGTACGGCTATGTATATATAAAATGTTATAGAAAATAATGGTGAATACATGTTCCCGTTTTACTCCATTTTCATCGTACCCTTGTAGTTTTCACAGTTGTTTCAATGATTTTACCGCCAAATACAGAGTTGCGCGGCATAGTTCGCCCAAAGTTATTATCGCGATAATTTGGTCTAAGTGTGGCCACGTAGTTCGTGGTTACACGAACTCGAACTTTTTATCGCAACAACGCGATACGAACCTTCGCCTGCTAATGTGCCTGGGGGGTTAACAACAATGATGATGATGATCCTTCCGACCGATTTCGGCCATCGCGACCACATCGACTCTCAAATATTATGACGCTCATGCGTCCGAGATTACTTATATAGCCGATCTTAGCGGTGAAACTTCGCGCACAATGAATGCACGTAAGCACACCATTGACATAATGGTAGCGAATAGCAACTGGCTGGCGAGTCTTCAATTCATCGCATTTAGCGTCAAGCTCACCTAAACTCTGTTCCTTGAACTCGCGAACTTTGTTCTGCATCCCTGCACCCACCTGCGCCATTTAGAACGGCTGCCAAACCATCCCACTAAGAAATCTCGATGTCGCGTCTGTTCAGGTGGCGTTAACAACAGTATTAACATAACAACGCCACAATGTGGCAGATGCACAGTATCGTATTGTCACAGCAATATCGTAATATCGAAATTATCACAGTTTTTTAGTCCGAAATTAGATATTCGCATATTGCCTTTCCGCTCACACTATAAACAAACAGTAATCAAAGTGAGAGTGAGTTGAACGATATGTTACGAATTTCGGGTATCAAATTTCAGATTAGCCCACAAGGTGCCCGTGTCATCAAAAAAGCTTTTTGTAAACCAATTTTGGACTTAACAATAAATTTCTATAATTTATGCCCCATCTTATAATTTAAATAAATCTTGTTCAGTACTCAAATTCAATTATCAATTTGTTTATTGATGGACGTATATTCTGGTACGGTATTCCGAACAGAGTCCGTACTTTGTCTGCACCTAATTTAGGATTGGGTGTGTACATTCGTTTCATTCAATCATTCGTTGAAATCATTCACTTCACCTCACGTCACGTCTGTTTCGAAAACTGCTGTTGAGTGTTATTATTAACTTTTTTGTATTTCTCTTTTCTCTAAACAATATATGAAATAGTATTAATTAATAAAGTAGAAAATGATGACTTCATACTGTTTATTGATATTGGCCTGCGCGTTCCCAACAGGTAAAGATTTGTTTATTTTTAAACTTCGATATTCAATTGGCATTTTTGAGTACTTACTAAATAAAGTTTGTTACAGTTTTTAGCGTACGCTGTTATCAATGTGCATCGTCTCAGAACCTGCTAGAAGAAACATGTGGGGCTTACAAGACGTTTGACAAAGAGAGCCACATAGCTGTAGACTGCTATAGTGAAGAAACTAACATACAAGGAGCATTTTGTATGAAACTGACTCAACAAGGACCCAAAGGATTTATTTGTAAGTATGCTGAATTTCTCATTTGTAATTATTTATTATTAAAGAAAATAACATCTGAAGTTTGGTTTGGCTTCAAGAATTAGAGTGCATTGTCAGAAAATGTGTTAAATTCTTGCTCCTACATGTTACATACATTAGCAAGGCTTGCTAATTATGTTTCTTAAATATTTATCATCTTCATCCTATGTGCAACCCAACATTCTGCACAAGTTTACTAAAACAGGAAAAACAAAATGAATAACCTACCATTGTAATTAGTCCATCCCAAATGTTCTTTGCAGGGGATGGACGATGGCGTCAAGTGATCCGTCGTTGTGCATCCATCGCTGACACCGGTGTCACCACGGTCTGCAACTGGGGTGTTTATGACAACGGTGTCTACTGGGAAGAATGCTACTGCGCATCTGACGAATGTAATGGTTCTTCTTTCATCTCTTCGTCCGTTGCACTGACTTTAAGTACCGCTGTTGTGGTATTCTTGCACAAATATGTATTGTGATGTACCTAAGAGGCTGCCTTTAAAGTTAACAAATCAAGTTTTAAGATAGAGTTTTAAGGTAGAGACGAATGAGACTAGCATGCAGGTTTTTATTTTATTTTGAAGTACAAAGGATTAATATGACTGGGTTACTATGGAGCATCGCTAGATAGAATTAATACTATCAACAGTCATTCAAATTTTTTTTTTATCTAAAATTTTGTCAAGGCTTAAGTGCACTTGTGTGACTATGCCAGCCTCGTTGGATGTCTCTTAGGTCACATTCATCAACCACTCCCCTGCCCACTACCAGATTCTCTGGCAGCAAAAGAGTATTTCATGAACCTGTATAATCATACAGCATTTTTTGATGCCAGAAAACTCAATGTTGTGTTAACTGCTCCATTAAACAGGCTCACATCGGCCTACCTCTCTCTATTATCCTTTGTCATTTCACATTCCATCAAAAAATGTATTAAATCCTCAACTTTGCCACAATGTGTGCATGTTGACGATCGAGCAATTGTCATCATATTTAAAAAAATATTTAATGGCACATGACCTGACCTCACCCTAAATGCCCACACGAGTAGATCGAATTAGACTTCAGACTTTATTGTCTAACATACTCGGAATCACAATCCTATTCACCATCCCTTTCTGAACAGCAAAAGAGAAGGGTCGAAAAAGTTGGTGAATGCGATCATGAATGCCCGCGCGTAAGACAATATGGCTTAATCTTGATATGTTAACTTTAAAGAAAAGATATGATGGCCAATGTATTGGAGTACTTGTCTAACACCCAATGTGGTTGGTACCCTATACATAAAGAACTAAAGTAAACTCCACCAATTTTTTTTACTGTAGAAAGCTGTAGTTATTAAGACAAAAGCCTTAATAGTTTTAAGTTAATGTTTGTACTGTGGCTTATTTAACTGAATGCCGTCCATTTTTGTCACTTAGCTAATAAGTTATACATTTTTACTATGCATTCCTGTGACTTAAAGAATCTCATTTTATACTGAATACCGAAATGACCTTATATATTGATGTTTCAATTTATTGATGAATAATAAAGACAGTTAGTATAAAATAATTGTATGAATTCACACAACGCGTCTCTTGTTCTGTGCTATTAACATTGATAGTGTGAATTGACTGAAGACAATCATTTCTATGTTGTTAAATAACATACGTTAAACATTCAAGGTTCATAATAATGCTAAAAACGAATTGTGATCGTAAAATGAGAATAATTGCATTTTCTTGGAAAAATATGAGACTAGCCAAAATTTATGTGAATTATCACTTAACATTTTGATCTTGAAGAAGCCTGAACATAAATTAGAAGAATTATAATTTATCTGAAGTTCCCAACTCACGCTGGGCCCGCGTGGGTTTCCAATTGTGGGTGGAGACTTCCGCCCGGTAATAAGATTTCTGGATGATCATGATATCAATAGGTAGACACAACTGGATGAATTATTTTTTTTCATCATTATATCAGCCAGAAGACATCTACCATTGAACAAAGGCCTCCCCTTAGAAAGCCTAAAAGAATGACAACTTGCCAGTTGCATTTACCATTTCCTCCCAACTGTTGCGATGTCGTCGATCCACATAGCTAGTGGAAGTCTTGCCAATGCCTCGTCTCTCGGGAACCTTTCTTCCCCAACCGGGTCAATGTTGTTTTTTTGTAAGGTTACAATACAATACATTACAAATACTCCTTATTGGACACCACAAATCAGTACAAAACAATATAGAAACAAAGATCAAGGTAGACAATAGGCGGTCTTATCGCTTAATAGCGATTTCTACCAGACATCCAATAAAAGAATGAAATTAGTCGCGGAAACAAATGGAACGGATGGAATGGAGTAGGGGTGGAGGTTACCTTTAATCGTAAAAATATCCATTAGTACAACTGTTACACAGCTCCCAGAAAACTGTGTATCTCCATATTCGCGGTCCATTTTATACCGTTTGTTAACAAACAAGTCCCCCAAAGTTATTGATGGTATAATTGTTATTTAAAAGTATTGGATAAAATGTGAGATATCGAGTATGATCCTTTTACATTCCGGTGGGTGTGATGCTGTATTGGTTATTGTTTGGGAATTTAGATGAAATTGGTTTGTTTACAAAATGCGTATAATATGGATTGAGTGATATACACTGTACTATAGGATAGTATGTATGTATGTATGTATAACTCTTTATTGTACATAAAACACAAGAAAAAGATGAATACAGGACAACACACATGCACAAAGGCGAACTTATCCCTAAAAGGGATCTCTTCCAGTTAACATAAGATTACATAACGTATAGTAGGTACTTACGACGAAGAGCTCTATAAAAACTAATTTACAATCTCACTTGTTCTGGACTGTATTAGCGCATAGCGCTTTCAACTTTAAACGCCACGGTTTCTGATAAAAAAAATAGTGAACCATTTTGGTATTTGCGCGTGCCAATTTACAAAAACAATACCATGTTTACTTTAAGCCCATGAGGTGCCAACGAAATGTGAAACCAACATGTTACCTAAATGTAAATATGAAACATTTTTAGCAACGCGTTGTTTATGCTGGCCAATAAGTACAAAGGTTAGAGCTTCGCACGATTACTTACCTGGCTGAATCAATGTAAATAAAACGTGCGACACAGCTCTCTTGTGCTAGCCGTCAAGAAGTAGGTAACAAAGTACTTTCGGTCGTCCTTTGTACTTTACTAGCGACCCGCCCCGGCTTCGCACGGTATATTATGCATGTATTATACATTATAAACCTTCCTCTTGAATCACTCTATCTATTAAAAAAAACCGCATCAAAATCCGTTGTGTAGTTTTGAAGATATAAGCATACATACGGATTTGAGGACAGAAAAAGCGACTTTGTTTTATAATATGTAGTGAAGTGATTATCTGAACAGCTGAGGAGTGAAGTTCCCTACCTGCTTCTGTCTTTTCTGAACGCTACAATCTTGCCGCTTTCAAATCACTTCTGCGTCAATTTCCGTTTCCGTTAAAATTTACTTCTGAAATGGTTTTCGCGTTTACTTCCGTTGCCTCACTAGTATTTTAGAATCAAGTGTCCGCCGAATTGGTTCACGAATAGATACGTTGGAATCTCATAAGGTGGGCAAACATGTTTACGTACACGAAGGCTATACTAGTTAGTATATTTACGAGTAGTACTGATAAGCTTCCAGATAAGAATATAGGTACTACTTACACCTGCTATAAATCCATCGTTACGTACTTCACGCACTTTCGAAACGCCTGTGTTATTAATATTAGGGTCAGTGTAATAATTTCGTATCCTCTTGGCAACTGCACCTATTATGGTTAGACGTGTACTAGCAAAAACAGACGTTAAGTGGAACCAGTGAGAGTTTAAATGGACTATAACTAGAACGGACCGCGTTAAATTTGATTCTAGAATCTCTTACCTCATTTTAACTAACGAGGTGTAAGAAATGTCTTCCTAGTTTCGTTGTATTGGCGGGTAGTGATCAAACTATAAAATATACAAGTCTCTTCCCGCTGTAAATAAGTGTGTATGTATAGCTCAGTAGGCTTGTTACCTAACTCGCTCGCAATCGACATCGTGTTCATTTTGACAGTTATTGTATGAATGTGACAGCTGGCCGATTCCGATGCCAATTGTCAGCCCATACATGAACTGTCAAAATGAACACGATGGCGATTGCGAGCGAGTTAGGTAATAAGCCTACATATCTTTTTAACTAGACTACGGACTTTTAATGCAGTTTTCATCTGTACCGACCTATGTTTAGTCATTCAAGAGGTTTATACATAGGTATCTATAGTTTTAATACCTGAAGCCGGGGTGGGTTGCTAGTAACAAAAATAAAAAAGAGGTACTTTGTTTTTAGTGTAGAGTAAGTGATCTCTAAAAATCTGAAACGGTTCTTTGAATTGTTCCACTAATAGAAAGCTAGTGTACCTACATTATGAAACATACAGGATAGGTATCTTTATAGGCTATACTTTTAACCTATCCCGGGAAAAATTTAGTTCCTACGGCAAGCAAATAAAGATGTTTATGTTGATTTGATCATTCAATATAAAATTACATCATCACTTAAAATTAAAGGAAGGAAGGATACAGGAAAAGAAACACATAGTTCGAAAGATAGTTAGGTAGTTACTTTAAAATAATAAGGATGAAACTTCGCTCGCTTCATGCAGCGATTACAGTTGCATGCGTCTGGCTGGAGGAGGGTGGTTAGGAACTTCTATTCAACATTGTCTAAGTTATGTATGAATTTTTTATTTTTTTTTATTTTATATGAATAGGAAGGCAAACGAGCAAGTGGGTCATCTGATGGTAAGTGATCACCACTGCCCATAGACACCCGCAACCCCGGAGGGATTGCAGATGCGTTGCCAACCTAGAGGACTAAGATGCAATGCCTCTTGTGCCCGTAATTTCCCCGGCTGTCTTACTCTCCACACCGGAACACAGCAGTGCAAGCACTGCTACTTAGCGGCAGGATTAGCGAGTAAGATGGTGGTAGCGATCCGGACGGACCTTGCACAAGGCCCTACCACCCCGCATGATGCATTGTATGTATAACTCTTTATTGTACATAAAACAAGAAAAAGATGAATACAGGACAACACACATGCACAAATGCGAACTTAACCCTAAAAGGGATCTCTTATATTAGTTCAGTTATACCGCGGCGGTATGGGGTGCGAGGATTCGTCCTTGTGGTATTAGTTTTCGACACAAAGAACGACTTAACGCGTATCTACGCGTAAACTCAATGTTGACCATTATTTTTCGCATAAGCAGTGTCGATGTTAGATGAGGGAAGAAAGGGATTGTCAGTGAGCTTAAACTTTAAAAGTTACAGAATAACTATCTCATAATTACAATTAACATAAATTCTTTGAATATCACTAATCACTACCTAGTATAAAAGAAAGTCGCTTTCCGCTGTGTCTGTCTGTCTTAGTGTAGATATGCTTAGATCATTAAAACTACGCAACGGATTTTGTTACGTTTTTTAAATAGAAAGAGTGATTCAAGAGGAAGGTTTAAATGTATAATTTTACGCAGACGAAGTCGAGGGCAGATGCTAGTGAGTAAACAAACAGAAATTAATTCATTATTATTTATAGCTGACAAACCATGCGACGGTTGCATCAGATAAATAGTAACATAGTAGTATCCATTTATTTTCCTCTTAACTACCGTATTCGCATAAGGAAAAATAAATGTGTTTTTATTCAATAATAATAAATAGTAATTAATAGTAAACAATAACACCACATAATTACACATAAACGGATAACTCACGTATAAAAAGTCGAGTGATGCGCGACATGTTTCGGACTATTTCGAAGTCCTTTTTCCAAGAGCGCTCGCCCCGGCGGCAGCGACACGAACAACGCACGAACAGCGTTGTGTTCGTGTCGCTGCCGCCGGGGCGAGCGCTCTTGGAAAAAGGACTTCGAAATAGTCCGAAACATGTCGAGCATCACTCGACTTTTTATACGTGAGTTATCCGTTTATGTGTAATTATGATTGAGTCTCACGGTAGTTTCATGTTGAAAATAACACCACATTTTAAACTGAAAATAAATCCGTATTCAAAATTAAAATACTACGATGTTTTTATGGCTACCTAATAATATTTTTTGTCTATAAGTAGGTATGTAGATGTTTTGTAAAACTGGGTTCCTTTATAGAGGGGTACATTTAAATATACCCTCTTTTTGACGCGGTCTTAGTTGAAAGATTTTTTCCAGTGACCTATTAATTATTTTATTGTCGCCTGAAGTCGTTTACTTTTGCGTTTTTTATTGCTAAAACGTCAGAAAAAGGGTAGGTATGTACAAAAATGGAACCGAAAATGTCTTATTTCGGTCGGAAAATATCAGCGGAAAGCCAGATATATTTTACTCGAACCTGCCGACGATTGCATTTCATCAGCATTGTCATCCAGCCGCGCGGAGTGCTTGAATATGTTAAACGAATTCATACTCGAGCCGAAGCGCGCCCACGGAAGAGAACCGAAAGCATCTCAGAAATGTCATTTTCATATACCTACTAATGTAATGAATTATCGTTGTTCATTGAGCTTTCGCTGGCGGTCGCCCGAAACCGGCCAACTTCGGTGTACTCCGGCAGCCGGGCTCGCTAGGCAATAGGTATCTATTAGACCTCCTCTGACTCACGGCTGAGTCATTAGGAGTGAGTAAGCCAGCAATCCGTACTCGCTCCTCTCGAACGCAGTTTCACATCGAATCCCAGCGAGGCTCATGTTTTCCGTAGGCTTCGTCCGTTTCAGTTTTCAGGGAGCAACGGGGGAGAGCCCGCGTGTTACGCGCCCCCCGACCGGCACAGCCGTTTTATGTGAAATGATTGAATAACCGTTCGCAGGAGCGAATCAACTAAACATTCGAGTGATACAATCAAAAACCGCGACCGTCTAAGTGATAAAGTGTTATGTTGACTAATAATCGGTTGGTACATCTCGAACGATTAGTGGCACTGAGAGCGGACAATAAATCACGTCAGTAGAAGCTGCGACAGATTTCGGTGGCGTAAGTAAGTTTTTTTTTATTTTCCTCTTATTATCGATTGATGTTTTTGTTTTGACGAGGCCCGCAAGTGGTGGGTTAAAGGTTACGACCTTTGGCCTGGAGCTGAGCCTGGGACGAGGCGTTATCTAACAGGCTCGCGAGAGACATTCCAATAGCAGGTACGTATAGGTAAGTACATGCAAATTCTTGAATTCATTTGTTTAACTATGTCAATCAACTAAAATCTAGAAAGGCAGTAGCTACGCTTGTGTGAACTGCCCCACGGCTATTTTAAATTTAATCAATGAACATAAAATTTTACATTTAAAAACAATTTACAAAACGCGACATTTTACAAAACTCTTAGTTATGAACAGTTAAAAACAACGCTGTAGGCCACAATAATGTAACATGATTTGAATTCAAATGCGTTCTCATTTTCGTGGGTTTTATTCATCACATTTGAATATTAGCTTGGCCATCATTCGCCATCCGTCTTTATCATTAACGGTTCACAGTCGTAAAACAGTTTAATAGAAGGGAAAATGACGGACTTAATCCTTTAATAAATTCAACTAGCAGTTGAACCTAACGGGTGGTTTAACGATATTAAGTAACAATTCTTTGATCCCCGCCTTCAATTAATTACTAAATTATAATAGCATTGTTGCTGGGAATTTGGTTAGAATTAATTCAATTATCAAACCCTTACACAGCAGTTATTAGACATGACTCAGTCAGATGCTGTGGGTAATAATATTCAAGTAAAATAGGTATCGTTTTCATTGTGTAATGTCTATATTGTTTTTATACAATACTAGCTTCTGCCTCACGACTTCGTCCACGTAGAGTAAATGTTAAGAGTAGTATGCTTATCGCTATCCCGCGAGAACCATGCAATTTTAATCTAGGCTATCTTCGTTCAAAATTTTATCCAAATCCGACCAGTCGTTTTAGCGTGAAGAAGGAACAAACATACTCACTCACATTGTCACATCGTTACAAACTTTCGCATTAGAATAGAATAGAATATTTATTTGCATTAAGTGTTGGTTTATTAATATTAATTATTATTAATATTATTTATTAATATTAGTAGGATTGATGTATAAAGGATGTGTTTTGTTTTTATAGTTTTTGGTAGGTACGTTTAAATCGTAGTCATTGACTAAACTGCAGACTGTATAGGCCTTATACATAACATTACATTAAATTTTACGTAGGTACAGGTTCTCTCTATCTATGGCAAGGGGTGATTTTTTAAATTCTTATGGCATAGGAAATTTTTCCACGGTAGCAAAGCTAATCACTACATAGTATATAAAACAAAGTCGCTTTCCGCTGTCTGTGGGTCCCTATGTATCTTTAAAACTACGCAACGGATTTTGATGCGGTTTTTTTTAATAGATAAGAGTGATTCAAGAGGAGGGTTTATATCTATAATTGTACGCAGACGAAGTCGTGGGCATAAGCTAGTAAGAAATAAGACACGATTATTGTTTAACACCTTGTACAATTGTGATAACATTATGTTTTTTATAAGTTCCAACAGTTGGTGCCTTTCGGACGTAAAACTATATAGGTACTTAGTAGTCATTATAATAAATATTTATAGTTGCTGGGTAAATGTAGTAAAAATACGTATAATAGATTATTGTTATTCAGTCTAAATGACTTTTAATGGCATGCCTAAGCTACTAATAAGATTTTGATTTTTTAAAACGTTTATGTATAGGTACATCTTAGCGTAATAGGATCATAGCGGAAGGTAACTACTCAAAAGAAACTAAGCGAGAAGTAGAGTGCTCTACTTTTATGTATTGAGAACTCCGGTGATCCCAGTTACATCGACATGTTTTTCATTATAAGCAGACAGACTCAAAAGATACCTAAATATTGTATAACAGCGTAATAAGCTTCTCGGAATTTAGACGTCTTGGTTTCGATTTGAATCAAATGAAAGTGGCATAAGCAACTGTACACGTAGCTCCGCCCTTGGGAAAGAACGAAGAATACGCTGGTTCCTTATCCCGTGGTAATTGGAACATCTAAAACGTTTGTTAGGACGTAAAACTTGAAGGCTCAGGGTGTGATTATCTAGACAAGATCGCTGCACTTGGCATGCAATCATAACTTGACCCCTTCTCTGGCAAGCATAACACCGAGTCAGGAGTCTTATATTTTCGGACGTGCGTTGACCAGTTGACCAGACACATGACTGTATAATACATAGACACGGGAGTAGTAAACTTAATACCTAAATTGATTTCCCCTTCCCTCCAGTCTGGCGTCAGTTAAATATGAGTGATGAAGAAAAAACAATCTTCATTATGAACCATTTGTCACAAGTTAATGATCGCGTCGACAGCAAAATATTTTACGTTTTACCTCCTCTGTATTTTCGTTTATTTTAATAAGGTTTTGACCCCGTGACATTTGAGTAATAAGGAAAAGATGCTTCGTAATTTTGTATATCCCGTGAAAAATAGCATTAAAGGATAATTGGGTTATTTAGGATGTATTTTAATGATTCTCATCAAGACGAACCAGCAAAGCCACCCTGAGTGCCCCATTAGCAAGTCGCGCGCAATTGTTATTGTGCTGTTTTATAAACAAACAATGATTTTCTGGATTAAAAATACTTTTTATTGTTATAATCTGGAACAACGTGATATTAATTGCCTAGTTTTACATTTCATTTTTATCATAATTATCATAGCATTAAAGATTATTTTGACATTGTACCTATTCGAATCTGATGAAATCCATACCAATACGTTTGAAATTCAATCAAATTTATAGTCAATAATTCTATAATTATGATATTATTATTATTATTTTGTCAATTTAATTATTTTAATTTGTTTTTTTTTGTTTTTGATTCAAATAATATGTTTTCATTGTTACTTAGGTATTTCTTTTTTTTCCACTTGTGTTTAGGTACTTTATGTTCTAGTGCATAATTTTGTGTCAATGGAATAAAAAAATATGTCTATGACTAAGCTTGACGCGGCAAGCACACCTAAAATATCTGCATTTACTTCCAATAGTAGTTGAATAAAATAAACACAGCTATTATTAAATGAATCAATCACACCTAACCTATTCCGCTCTACTTCCAACAATCAATAGTATTAGTAAGTTGTTGTAGGTAGTTAGTAACTCAATGTGTTTGCATATTCCTACAGTAAAGCGATACGATTTATGTACACATTCAAACCTAACAAACCTACACGATTTTGCGTAAGAATTCAATCGCTATCTTACGTACGCTCTCTTGATATTGCAACGGTTAAATCATTCAGTCCTATTTATTAAATTTGACCTAAATACCAACGTCAATTTGATTTGAACCATCAAAGTTGACGCACCCATTACGCAATGAGCTTGAAATTCAATAAAAATATTACCTATCTCTATAGGCACAAACATGTAACTGTCGAGTTTCTGCCGTGATCAATTCTGTTATGTTAAATTCTGACAATTTCTCTGAAGAATCGCTCCTGGTGCTCGGCTCATCATTCAATTTTTGAGTTGCGGAAAAATAAGATAGCACAAATTTATGACAAGAAAATACTTTTAAAGATTTAGAATAAAGTTAATGGATCGGAAATGCAAGAGAAAGTGCGACATAAAACGAGGATAGGGCGAGGTAGATAAATATAAATGATTTAATTTTTCCAAACACAATGAATATATGAAATATGTGTAGCATGACTATATAGGTTATTGTAATTAGGTAGGTACCTATTTATATTGTACACCCTAGGGTACTTTTAAAGGAAATGAATAAAGCTTGTTTTCCTTTGCTCGTAAAGTTTTATGCTGATAACGGAAAAACATACGCGAAAAACTAGTCCTTTAGTCGCTGAGTAGGCCTAAAACGCAGTCTGCCAATTACGCGATATGCCTAGACCAAACAAGACATGGGTATAGTGATATTTAGACCTATTGTGTATTAGTTCATGAGTGAAGTAGGCGAATTGAGATTCAGGTTTAGTGCGTATTAGGTCTTGAGCGAAGTAGGCGAATTGCGAGTCTATTTGGAGTATTCCATTGTTGTGTACCAAGAAACATTGGTACCTACCTAAGTTTTGGTTATGTTAAGTTTTCATCGGCACGAAGGGCTAAAAGCTAGCAGGAATAGGAGCAGTGGCGGACTAAGCCCGTCAGAGGCCCGGGGCGACAAAACTGAAATGAGGCCCCCAACTTAAAAAAATATGTACTTTTGTCCGTACACAGAGATGGGAATCTTGGAAGTCTTGTTTAAGATTTGATCAGGAGAACGCGGAGGCATTTGGGGCCCCCCAAAGACCGGGGGCCCGGGGCGGGCCGTCTCTTCCGCCCCTCTGTTAGTCCGCCACTGAATAGGAGCTCCACCGCGAAGCTCCGACGACAAAGAACCAATGTCGACGGAGTGTCCTATTTTTGCGTGCATTTGGACCTTCGGGCCGATGAAAACTTAACATAACCTAAACCTACCTATGTTTCTGTGTCTAGACCTATTGCGACATAGTCGTATCACTAAATGGGCATTACGAGGACTAGACCTATTGCGACATAGACAAAAACGTACTTAGTCGAACCGCTTATTTAAAATGACATTATGGCATAACGCGAAGTTGGCAAACTGCGTTTTAGGTAGTCAGCGACTAAAGGCTTTTTACCACGCTATTAATACATTATTAGTTCCTCTATGGAACACGATGAAAATATGACGTACAGTTCCCGGGCTTAGAGATTGCACTTCGGTCTTCGGAAAGAGACAATTGGCGTCACGTAAGTTAGAGCGAGACAACGCTCTACGAAGCCAAAATTTGCCGAGAAAACCGATGTATAATCTTTATGGCCGGGTACTTTACGCACGTATAAAGCTATTGTGATAAAAATGATTTTCCAACCATTTCAGTATCCAAGCAACAACCAATCTCGCCTGCAGCGCACTATCAATCTAGCCTTATCGAGCATTGTTATACACAAAAGCAATTACTAGCACTGCAACGGGAATGCACACACTGACATAATGCAAGTTCAAATCAATTTGCAAGATTAATTGAATGAATCGCTATACGTTCACTGTTCCAAAGGTCATGTTGTAAGGTGGTTTAAAAATAAAAAGATACCACAATACAATACAATACAATACAAATACTCTTTATTGAACACCACAAATCAGTACAAAACAATACAGAAACAATGAACAAAGTAGACAATAGGCGGTCTTATCGCTACCAAACATACATACATAAATAAATCACGTCTTTATCCCTCACGGGGTAGACGAAGCCTAAGGTGACAAGACCTAAAGACCACGCTTAGCATGATCGTGGGCGTATGGACGGAAAGGGGAATCAAAACAGTGATGGGTTGCTAGCCACATCGCCTAGATAACATGATCCCTAAGATGTTCACCAAATCCCTCGATGGGGTTTTGCCATCTGCGCGGGAAGAGAAGCAACTGGTACATTCTATGTTTTTTCTTTGCTCCCAGACCAGCATGGAAGATACCAAGCGCTTTTTGACAAATGAAAATCGAGATACAGCAAACCTACAGCGGTTTGGTAAATAGAATAAACTAAAGTTTAACTAATGAAACTGAATCCTGAACGTAGGAATGTAGGATTGGGTTCCATATGTGACGGGCACCGGAGAAGATGTGGACCAAAAAGAAGATGGCGGGACGATTTGAAGCATATTGAACCGGACTGGGGAAGCTTCGCAAGAGACAGAAACGGGTGTAACGCGAAAAGGGACGCTTTTGCCCAGCCTTTGACCAGTGGGACACCAAATAGACTATTAAAAAACCCTGAACATAATAGGTTTAATTGCAAGTTTTTTTAATTTGCACCGGTTCGTGTTCGTGGTAAGCTAACTACCTATTGAAAGTTGTATTAAAAATATTCAAACCGTTATTCGTCACTTCAAATTATTGGCTTGAATCTATACATATAAAATTCAAAGTCCTGACTGACTGACTGACTGACTGACTGACTTAACTACCGTCAAACACTCCAACTTTGCCACCAGGGTATACTTTGCCCAAAACACAATTTCTAAGGAAATCTACTAATAATAAAAAAGTTACAGAATTATGGCAACATTCATGACATTGGTAGATAATAAACTATACCTGTGGCAACACAGAGTAGCGCGTGCGCTCCTGACTTCATCCAGTAACCTGTTGGCGCTTGTCGAGTACGGAGTATATTTTTGCGGGCCAATTACTGACGAAATTTAGTAGTCAATTGTGCGTCATGGGGAATACACAAGTCAATTTTATCGATTGTTTGTAATGCAAAACGATGTGCCGAGTATTTTGATGATTGTTTCGTTACTGTAACTCGTATATAACAAAAGTTATCATGATGGGCAAAATTACCCAGTGAAGTTTAGCTGTATGTTTGTCAACATTGCCCGCCAGCAAAAAACGCTTAGGGTTGGCACCTTTTCTTTTTTTTTTAACCGACTTCAAAAAAAGGAGGAGGTTCTCAAGACAAAGTATGTTTTTTTTAAAGTTTCAAGTAGGTAGGTAAGTAGGTTTATCCCGAGAAAAATGTGAAGTTTCCTAGCAAAAGGAACCTTATGCCTGGTTCACATTAGTCCAGTAAAATTGTTCCAGTAGCATTACATCGCGAGGCTAACGATGTCAACTGATCCACCGCACGCCGCAATGTAATAAACAAATTTGCGTCTTAGAAACTGTTTTAATATACTTACCTACTTACCGACTTTGTGCTAATTAATTTTATTTTTTTAAAATCCAAATTTGACAACCCTAATACTTTTAAATCGTTACATGCCGTTTGTATGGAGAAGAGGAAAAATGACAGGCTAACATTGCCCACACATTTTATTAGGAAAGTATGAATGATATTGAATTATTTTTTAGGTCGATCGCCTTCATTGCCAAAATACTTTCATTGGTGTTGATGTCATCTGTATAAGGTCCATAATTCGCTAAAAATCTACGTGGGCAATGTTGGCTAAAAGTCCAGATTATTTTGCCCGCCCTCTTGATTGGTGATATGATAAAGAAAACTTCTACTAATTTTAGATTTTAATAAATCAGTGCATACACACGATCTCAGAGTTGCCACAGATACAGAAATGTGTCCGGGGTTTCATACAAAAAACTTGAAAAAATTCAGTTTTTGTCTAAAAAGTGGGCAAAGTTGGAGTGTTTGACGGTATATATCAACGCACAGCCCAAACCACTGGACTTAGAGACTTGAAATTTTGCACATAGATACCTTATACAATGTAGGCATCCACTAAGGAAGGATTTTTGGAAACTCCCACGGGATAAGGAAAAAACGGGAATAATATATTCGATTCTTTGTAATGGCTGAGATGATGATGATGGTGATGATGATGATATATTCGATTCCGAGTGACGCTATCTCAGTAACTATAATAACTAGACTCTTCAAATTTGATACATAAGTAGGTGATTACAAAACTAAGAAATTAATTTCAGAATTTTTGGAAATTTCCACGGGATAAGGAATAAAACGGGATTTATATATTCAGTCATACGGGATCGATTTTTCGTTTTATTGGTCGTATAAAACTGAAATTTGGCCTTCAAGTTCTCTTGGGGAGTGTAGGGGAGCACTACAAAAGGATTTCCCGAAATTCCCACGGGAACGGAAACACCGGGACTTTTCGTTTTACTGGTTGCAGAAAGCTGAAATTCGGCATGTAGGTTGCTTCGGGAGTGTAGAGGAGCATTAAGAGAGTACTTTCCAAAATTCCCACGGAAACGGGAAAAAAACAGGATTTTTCGTTTTACTGGTCGTAGAAAGCTGAAATTTTGCAAGTGGGTTCCTTGGGGAGTGTAGGAGTTCCCGTAAGAATTTCGGGAATTGGTCTATTTGGCGAAATTCTTACGGGAACGGGAAAAACGGGACGCGGGGGAAAAGTTGAAATTTGTCACGTAGGTATATTCGGGAGTGTAGGGGAACACTAAGAAAGGATTTTCCGAAACGCCCACAGGGACGAGAAAAAACGGGATTTTACGTTTCCAGACGAAACAGCGGAAGAAAGAGACTTAACATTTATAACGTGTGTTTCTTTAAAGGCTTTAAGTGTACTCCGAAAGCACTCCCCAAAATTTCCACGGGAACGGGAAAAAAGGTATTTTTTCGTTTTACATCATAGCGCGTACGAAGTCGCGGGAAAAAGCTATTTAGGATATATTTTAGGACAGCCCTATAGGTTAGGTTAGGTTTGTTTTATAAAAATCCTGCAATATTTACAGTTTCAGAAAAATCAAGGTAGCGGGGCAATGCGGGGGCTTGCTTGCATGCTTGCTTGAGTGCTTGCTTTGCATGCTTGATTGCATACTTGCTTTCATGCATGCTTGCATGCTTGCTTGAATGCATGCATGCTTGCGTGCTTACTTGCATGCATGCTTGCTTGCACGCTTGCTTGCATGCTTGCATGCCTGCTTGCATGCCTGCTTGCATACTTACATGCTTGCATGCATGCTTGAAAGCTTGCAGGTTTGGTTGTTCGCTTACTTGATTGCTAGCTTCTTTGAAATACTCATGGTTCACGCGTGCGAAGCCGCGGGCAAAAGCTAGTTTTGGTATATGTATGTAGATTACAATAACGATGCAAATACCGTCAAGAAAGAGTAGGTACCTACCTACGAGTAAGTAAAGTTAGCGAAAATTTTTTTTGATAAAACTTTATTTTTAACAAATTGTGTATTAAAGTATGTTTTCTCTACCCAGGAACGTTAGTTGAACGGGCGTTAAATTAAAATATGACATCGATCGCATTAAAAGAACATAACCCTAACCCACCTTTCAATCAACAATTGGGTTAAAACACATTAATTATTTACAATAACGATGCAAATACCGTCAAGAAAGAGTAGGTACCTACCTACGAGTAAGTAAAGTTAGCGAACATTTTTTTTGATAAAACTTTATTTTTAACAAATTGTGTATTAAAGTATGTTTTCTCTACCCAGGAACGTTAGTTGAACGGGCGTTAAATTAAAATATGACATCGATCGCATTAAAAGAACATAACCCTAACCCACCTTTCAATCAACAATTGGGTTAAAACACATTAATTATTACCTACACGGCATTAATTGTTATGGTAGTATTTTGCCCGACGAAGACGCAATTAGCGTAATGTTTTATACGCAAAATATAGGTTTTATGGATGATAAAGAGCGAGCCTACCGTAAAAATCGCATGTGTTTGTGTGGGAGCTTCATAAATATTCATGGCAACCAGCACTTCGGAGGATAAACATTGACTTTCGTACGACACGACACAGATAAATTGGGAAAACGCAATGTTTGGATCGAGTGACAACGTGGCTGTAAATATTTGAAACCCCGTTACACTTACTTAACTAAAAGATAAACTTTTGAATAGGTTTTCAGGTTTCCGTAGTCGACAAGAAACACTTCTAGTTTCGCTATGTCTGTCTATATAGGGTAGACTGGGTACGGTTGTGACAATTTTGGTTTGATCGCCAATAATTTTGTTAATTTACTAGTTAGCTGCTAGAAAAGTAATTTAAATCTTAATTTGTACTTTTGTCTACGTAAAAATACCATACTTTTGTCCTTAAATACGCTGTATTAATTATAGCATCAAATTTAAAAAAAAAGAGAAAGTGTCACAACCGACCACATCCCAAGGACAGTTGTGACAGTGGCCGGGGTCAGTAGTGACAGACCCATTTATTTAAATGATTCACGTAATTTTCTCCGAGGTATAGCTTACATATATTGTATTCATACTTTCCCGCTTTACAGCATTTAAATTTTAAAAAATCTTTTAAATTTAAACACTGTAAAGCGGGAAAGTATGAATACAATATAATGTAAGCTATATCTCGGAGAAAATTACGTGAAGAATTCCAAGATTACGTAGAAATATAGGTTGATAGGAGCGAAGGGGGTAGGAAATGAAGAAACCACCTCAATGGGAGCTTATAGATATACTTAGAAAAAATCGGATAGTTCGGACATAAAAAATATATGTCACAACCGTACCCACAACATTTGTCACAACCGTACCCACAACATTTGTCACAACCGTACCCAACGCATACTTTCGAAAACAAACAATCGCCATGACTAGGCCAAGTAATCTACGTAAAAACGAATTACTCGTAATTAACTACTAATATTCAACTTATAACAAAAAAATATATGATATAATCTATCTGTATACAAATAATAGGAAATATTAAAAAAGAATAAACAAAAAAAAATACTTTTGACTGTTAAAAAGCAATGTAGGCTCCTGATTACGTTAGCGTCGCGCGCTGGCTAACGCAATCTGGGGACACGCATTTAGGCACCCATGCCGCTTCTTTCTCCCTTTGCACCCTTTCCCATATTCCGTATAGTTTTGCTGTTATGACGACTGTCACTACCGTACCCTGGCACAACCGTACCCAGTCTACCCTACACGTTTGTCCATCTGTCCGTCTGCGGCTTAGCTCCGAGATTTTTAGTAGGTACTAACCACAGACAGCTCTGTGTGCTTAGAATAAGTGCTTAGTATAAGTTTTCGCTTTCAATTATGAAACATTATGAAAACAAAAAAAAAAACAGTTTTTATTTGTTAATTGCAATGGACCTCCGCAAATTCTCCGCTGATTCAATACAACTATGAGAACAGTTTGTTGCCGTTTCGATCCGCAAGTGGTGCTGCCAATTTTTCCATTGTAATTGAGACATTATGTGAATGCGTTCGACTTTTTTTGGGTGAAAAATTACACTAAAAGCTCACACAAACACACACATGTGATTACTTACACACATAAATTCCGATAAACTAAGAGCTGTTTGCCTGTGAACCCACGCCATAGGTCAAATCGCTAGGCCATGTAAGTAGTTAGTAGAGATATTCAATGCAATTCTAGGCGCCCTGTTAATTTTTGTATTACATACCTAATTCGTTTTGTTCCGTCCAAAATTTCCGTTAAACCATCCCAAATTTATAAACGAAGGTAATACAAAATAAGCATTGAATTTCATAATTGCGTCTTCCCCTACAAATGGGGGGTGAACACACGCTCCTCTGCACATTGTTTCAAAGGCAGGTAGGTACAGACTTAACCGACCTACTAATTAAATGAGAGACGCTCGAATGGTCTGAGCTCGATGCAAAATTTAGACCGTTATAACCTACAAAGAAAATAAACGAATTCTCTAAATCTATTCGTTCAATCGTCTAACCGATCGCGTGATCAATAGAAATTAATCATTTCAAAAGGTTTGTGAACGGTCCAGTCTTTTGTTGAGTCGCTAGTGTAAGTTTTTATCACAGAAATGGTTTGAATTAATTCGCTTAAATGTCAATTAGTTCCTATGAAAAATTGGCATGGCCACTAGCGGCACTTAATGGGCACCGAACTAATCGCATTGTATTTGACACTTCAATGCTAACGCGTTCAATGCGCTTTGTGGCGACAACAAAATACACTGATGTTGATGACTGTCATTGCTTGACCATTATCTAAGCACCACTTAAACCTACCTAACTTAACCTTGCTAAACGTGGCCTTTAGGTCTTGTTACCTTGGGCTCTTGTCTACCCCGAAAGGGATAAAAGACGTCATTTATGTATGCATGTAAACCTACCTAACAGAAATAATACAAGTAAAATAAAGTTAAGTTACTTAAGTTGGTTGGATTGACTTACAAATTTAGTACACATTTAGGACGTAGAAAAACAAAAACAGGATTAGGTATAGTTAACAGTTACCCTTTCTTTTGGCTATGCCGCAGTCGGGTAAAAAGTACAGTCCCTAAAAAACTTGTAAATATTAAAAAATATATATAAGTAGGTAGGTACCAAATCTATATCTTAAAAATACATAGCAATAGGTAACAGTCAGCTGCAGAGATAATTGACCCCCCTCTATCTCCCGTAGTGGCGGTAACCATACTGAGGGTCCCTTTTCTCTGCAGCTGACTGTAAATGTAAAATAACGAATTGAATCTTGCCTTTTACGTGGACTTTTCCAAGAGGACAGGATGCTTCTGTTTACATTTAACAGCATTTCCTCTTCGTCAGGCTGCTCTTTGAAGTATAATCATACCTTTCAGCTAACGGGATTGAGGTCGCCGGTGCATTTGCCTAAGGGGCCTGGCCGTCACAGTTCCATTCACTCAAAATAATGCAGCGTTCTTATACGAGTACCTTGTCTATTTACCGGCGGACGTATTTTAAATAAAATTGTACCTACGCAACTCCTTGGAAAATTACATTGGAAAGTTGCGCGTGTTTCCATTAATTACAAGTTGAACTTCGTAGCGGCTTTGCCGGATTTAGCTTTGAGCGAATCGAATAATATTTAAAACAGGAATTTATGAAATTTCTTTTGGATTTGTAATTAATGCCAATTTGTATGAGAAAGTCTTGGTGAACATTGAACATTTACAAATTGCTGGCGCCATGCTTGCTTGCTTTGCTTGTAATTGAAGTGTCATGTATACCAAGCTTTTCCGTCTGTGTTGAACTCTCATAGGACTTCTCAATCTCAATTACCTACATCTAGATCGAACCGAAACCGTCATTAAAGTTGAATCCCTTGTGTTCCACCGCTTCGGCAATCTAACCGTGAAACCTATAGGTAGCAAGCTACAAACATTTATTACTTCTCATATCAAATTATCGATTTCCAACTTCTTCAAATACGCAGAGTTCGGGAACGTATTGACTGACATCAATCTAGGAAGCATATTTGTTTAGGACCCTATCGAAATGAATTGGGATTGTCGTAATCTTAGGCATTTTCAGCAACTAGTCTATCTATACATATTTGATGCCATTTTATACTTAAAAATATATCGCGTTACTTTCTAGGTAACAAGAATCCTTGGAGAATATATCATCATCAACGTTTTCCTTATACTTAATCTTTTTAATAACCGTTTCTTACTTCTGTTTTAATATTACGGGAATTAAGATGTTAGAGCCAAACAAAAGCTTTTGTTAACCAAACCTTTAGAAAGGTAAATGTTATAAAGGTGTTATACCTAAAGGGGCAAATACGGGGTGAGATGATAATTAATAAATATAAGCTGGAGTGCTAATTTTGGAGCTCAGGTTTCGGGGCAGGGTCAGGTATCGAGTTCGAAAACATGTGAGCCTGGCAATTTTATGATACCATATTTATAATAGGCAATTTGGCTTTTGAAAAGGCAATATATTTAAAATGCTACCGGAAATATAATAAGTGGTGGAATTGGGAGACGCTCATTAATGTCTTTTGTAGATTTTTTATCTGTCTGGTTGTACATACAAGTATATAGCTGATTTGTGATTTATTACTATTCAGAGTAGCGCTCAATCATAATAGGTACGTAAAACGTACGCATAAAATACGGCAGTTAACTTTATTACTTAGCAAAATGACGCAACTACCACAAAATTATAATTTAATATGAATCTAGTGAAAAAAATAATTTAAACAGATTTGGAAAAAATAAATTTACCGGTTGTCAGTATTTGAGCATATGTCAGTGTTTGCTTAATTATTTTATTATTTCAAAAGAACAAATAAAACTGTTTGAAATCTAATTTTACAGCATTTCATGATTATGTTGACACGTGTGTCAGGTAAAATAAACCGAAACATCGTAGACTATAATGCGCGAAACATTTTCAACGCGCAGAAACAATTTCGCGTTGTAATGAAATGAAATTCTCAGAACCACAGTGCTCATATTTTCGTCAAAAATAACCAATCTTTGATCCGAAAGGATTTGCGTCTGATTCCCTAAGGGGGAAGTCCAACATCTAATACCCTGTGGAACTTAGTATGATTTGATTTTGTATCTGTTTGTAGGAAACGTGACTCGAAGATCATGTTTTATCATTAAATCTAACTTTCCGTGTCTCTGCATTAACTCGATATGAGTTTCAGTGAGCTCGGCCATTATAAATGAAAGTCTCGATTGCTTTCGATCCCATTTAACTCCATCTACTGCAATTACGAACTGGATTGAAAATACAGACGGATTACGGAATATAAGTCTCTAAACTTTGTGCAGAAACTTTGCAGCTTGTTTTAAATGGTGAAGTTAAGGTCGACGAGCGATTCGATAAGACTCGGGGTATTGTTGATATTTTTTGTACAGTTTGAACTCGTAATCTTCAACCCTGAATGAACAATCGTCTTATGCGCGAAATAAAACAATGGCTTGCAGTCAAAGCAGATGCAAATCATACTTTTAGTCAGAGTAAACACGTTCGCGATGCAATTACACAATCGCTGTGTGTGTACTCGAAGGTAAACAAAATAAAGTGTTGGCTTTTAAGGGAGCTGGCATAATATTCTTGTTTACAGTCTGGAGCGCAATAGCACTCCTTGCCCGTTATTTTCACAGACACCCCGATACAGCAAACGAGAAAAGCAATTACGACGGAAGCACACCCGAAGACAAATATCACATCGTGGAAGAATTCTTCGTGTTAAGTCGAACTCAATTGGAACTGTGTTCAGGTATTCTGAGGTAGTCAAACTGTTTAATCAGTGTAGCTGACTGTTTTCGTTGGAATTGATTTTTTACGCATTTATTCGTAGTTTTGTAGGTGGTAAATCAAACTTCTTTCTTTTCTTTCCTGTGACCTTAAGGTGAAACTTGTTGAAAATGTTATTTGATTTAAAAATTGCTAGATTTACATACCACGTCCGAGCATACCTTGTTCATAAATTCTTAGCCCGACTCCGCAGCTTCGTAAATTTGGAGTGAACATTCCCACTAAATTAGGTACGTGATTCACTTAAAATGTTCAGTCAACGGACACTACGTAGACAAGTTTTGCATAAGCAAGTACGAGTCTACCAAAATTTGTCAGAATTGATAAATTTTCTAGAATATTCAGAACGTGCAGTATTGATTTAGTTTAAAGTCGCCGCTTAAAGGCTGTCCACACCAAAACTCGACATGTAAGTACGTGTAAAGTAAAAAACTTGCCAGACACATCGAATCCTATCTGGACTGTATTTACATCTTCAAAAGAATCGCCCACGTCGAGCCGAGAAGAAATCTTTAGTCAAGTAAATTGAACAATTAGGTATTTGGCGCGATCAGTTCGAGGTATTTCTGTCACAGTCACCAGTATCAGTAAGAAGATGGCCGACTACCAACTACAAAGACACCCGTCCCCCGTCACCGTGTCAGTTGACAAAGGGAACCCCTCGAGATTCAAAAGCCCATTCTGTAGACACGAAAGTTATTATGTTGATAAGTCTTTTGTGAAAATTCAGATGCAAATTATATATGCTGGCTGTATTGTGTTGCGAGACCACATCAGATAGTAATGGAGTGTCAGCACGTTTTTGTTTCAAAGAGTTGACAAGACCAACGAAACTGATAAGGCTTTGCTCCACTCAACTGTCTAGACTAGTGACAAATGCTCCGAAGCGCATTGATGTCGACGTATCAGCATTGCCAGTAATATTCGTTACATTAGATCACGTGGTTTTTCGCCGCCTTATTTCCCCTTAAAATTTCAGACTAAAGTGACTTCCTAGCCACATTGGGATTTTGGTAGCTTCGAGTTATTTGATTTCCAAAATCAGACCCCTGATGAGGTACGCTTCCTAAGCGCAAGTTGTACACGTTACGGTTTCTTATTTACGATCGACAAAGCGTATAAAATTATGATGGTTTGATTAAAAAAAATACAAAATACTCGTATCTCAGTAGACGTAAGACAAAAATGTACGTTCCCTGATGGTCATATATTTCAGCATTAATGCAAAAGCCCAAACTCCTGTGACAATGAGTCGTTTATTTCAATTAATATTAAATTTTGAAGCATCATAAACCGATTAAGATCTTATAGTATAGTCGAATTACGGAAAAGTATGGAAGTAATTCGTGTAGTCGTGTTTTTTTGTGGAATCGTTAGAGGGCACGACTAGATGGTTTCCCTCGGTTTGCACCTTTCTATCATGTACGGAACACTTTAAAATATTAGGTATAAACTTCAAATGCCGTTATTTTGGAGTATGATAAAAGGTATTAGGCGCAAGTTTAGCCACGTGAAGGGTCCCCTTTGGTACATAATGTATGTTAATTAAAAAGGTGTACGATGTATAGAATCTTGGTAAAATATTTTTTTCTGATTGCGGCTCGAGGATAATTCAGACGGTTGGTGCAAACTTAGATTAAGCTTTTCAAAGTATTATAAACACCCAGGTAACTTTGCACCCCCGTGCAAAGTATGGAACATGTTTTTTTTCACTCTTTTGTAGATTGTACTTCGGGGGAAATTAAGATAGTCGTGAAAATTTATAAATAACACATATTTAAAAGATACTACATTCGCACTCAATAAAAAAAAGAAAATTTTAACCGGAAGTTTGGTAAACATAGTTCTATCTAAACGCAAGGAATAGCAGCGAACGCTAGGTAGCGGGTAGTATTACAGAACCGCATGTTCCGTGTAGAAATGTCAATTTTTTATGGGGTGCGAATGTAAATCAAACCAAGTTAAGACGATTGTGACGATTTTTATTAATTCCAAAATTTCCCCCGAAGTACAAAGACAGTAAAACATAGAAAACTACTTTCCGGGTGTCGCACCCTGGTGCAAATTTGGTATTGTGTTTTGATATATATTCTCATCATTTCCTCAATTTGCACCGCGTTCTGTATTTTTCCCGGGGCCGCAATGCCAAAAAGTATATTTTTAGTTATATGATTTTTTTTTTGTATGTTCCGTAGCTTGAATTGAGCTAAATAACGGGTGCAAATATAGATTAAGATGTAATAAAACGTATGGCAAATTGCACAGACTACACCTATTTTTTCTTCTTAGTTATTACTATTACACCATTTTCAACCAATTCCACCCCTTTCCGGGGGGGTGAATATATCAAGTGATGTATTAAATTCCATTTCTAACCCATACAAATCAAAAACAATTGTTTTTATCAGTTCTTAGAATTATTTCCTGACTTAAGGGAAATTTCACGTATTTTGCCTCCACTATTATAACAACCTCGTTACGGACCTGTTGCTGGAAACGATAACTTGTGCATTAACGTTCATTCAATTACAGTACCCGGGCCAGATTGCACTTCGGTCTTTGAAAAGAGACACTTGGCGTCACGTAAGTTAGAGCGAGACAATGCTCTATGAAACTGAGAAGACCGATGTGCAATATTTTTGGCCGGGTACTAAACATACGTGAACCAAAGTAAGGGAAATAAAAGAAAACGGGTGTTATTTATTATTTTTCAGAATTATTTCGGTAGGAAAATATTGGATGCTACATCGTACGTTCGTACGTTCAAAAATATGTCTAAGTATCAAACGTGTAATTCTATACTTGACTGATCCCTAGACAATTTTGATGTGTATATAAGCGTTATACGTGTGCGGTGTCGCCTAGGCTTACTCCAAAATTTGAGTTTGAAATTCGAAAGGTACATCATTATTATTTTTAGTGTTTTTTTTACGATTATTTCATTAGACACATTGATACACTAAAAACGAAAAACACAACAGACGCACATTTAATACTTTCATTCAATTTCTGTGAAATAATCGTAAAAAAACACCAAAAATGCGACCATGCCAGCTCAGTAAGGATAAACGCTCTTAAGAGCCAGGCCATAAGGAGTATAAACTCCGAAATCAGAAATTCGTAATTCGTTTCGTGCCGATCCACTCGTACGTCGTTGCCAACTCAGTAGGAATAAACACTCTCTAGGAACATATAAAAAATAGCCATTGGTCCAACCGTTCTCGAGTTTTGCGCTTAGCAACATTGCTTTTCAATTACATAGATCTTAAAGGATATGTTTTCAGATTGATGTCATTTAAATTACATCGACATCGGTGGAGTAGTTTGGATAGAATTGCCTGTATATTTTAAATGAAAACCTTCTAGCCGTTTCATATAACTGTTGACATACGCCGTTTAAACATCCCTCAAGTCTTTTTCTGCAACCGCAGAAGGGTTATGTAAATTTAAAGGCGGCCCGACGCTGAAACTGGGGATCTCAACATAAACATAAGTACAGAGCAAACGTTCCTATAGTTTCCTCGGAAATGGAACTGATTGCCCGGGTCAATACCGACAGAATTCATGCTGCGAATGGGCTGTCTAGTTTACTTACGCTTTGGTCATATTTCTGAACAGAAGGCACTGAATTGATAGATACCCAACTCGACTCGAATGTTGCGTTTGACAATTGACATGCCTTTACCTGTTCATGATAGCGTAAACTGTGGACTACCGAACACAATATCTGTGTTTAGCATTGTTAACTTACTTACAGTATTACGTAACGTAAATAAGGTTAACTTAAAGGTGAAATTGGAAACAAAACGATGTTACCGCACAGGGTTTCCATTATTTATTTAAATTTATGCGTGTTAGGGACGAACTTTAAGGTATAACGTTAAGCTCACAGGAAAGGTAAATTCGTAGTTTTGCCTTTATTGTTGGCAGCACCTGCTTGAACGAAATGTCAGGAGAAAGCACCATACATTAAAATTGAAATACGTAGTTTGACGTTTTCCTCGAAATTAGATTTTGCCCCCAAAAACTCATACTTAGTAAATTTGTTCACACCGTACCTACATTGTAGACAGCCGCAACAAGCTTCATAAAATATTTTTACATAGATACATATAAATCACGTCTCTTCCCTCCCTCCTTCCCGTCCCTTACGGGGTAGATAGACCGTAAGGTAACAAGAGCTAAAGGCCACGTTTATCATGATTGAATTATTTTTATGTCAAGCTTTTTGCTAATACTTAATTTCTGTAATATCAAAGAAACTCTATACTCTACCTTTACAATTTCAAGTCAATTAAATCTCTGGAATTAGTTCAACCATTTGCAACTTTTTAAACGGAAACTTACTTCCATTTACATGAATATTGCAAGCTACCTACATAGAAATGAAAGGAACTACTAGGAAGAGAAAAGTCACAAAAAGTTCCAGTTCAAACATCGGTAACTCAATAAGTTATTTTTTGCAATATTCCTTCGACTAGTTTTTCCAATTTGTCCTTCCTGAAGCAATGACTGCGAGTTTTCAATTTTCTTACGGAAACCGCTCTATTTCCGCAACAAAAAATGTTTATTAGAAATAGATGTTACAGATATAAAACACATTTATGTTTTTCTTTGACTTGAACACTGTCAGCCAGTTTTAACTGAGTACAAAAAGGAGGAGATTCTGTTTACGGCTGCACCTAAGTATTTTTATGCATTTTATGTTCACCGATAACTTCGACTATTATGTGGCCCGATGTGATTTCATCTTTTGCATAAATAATAATATACTCTACACTGTAGAGTTTACAGGAAGTCACAGTTTTTTAATAACCGATTTAACAACTGTAATTTCTTTCACATAAATTAAAAAAAAATACATGAAAAGCATAGTTTAGTGATTCTTAGTTTGACGCTTTAATTATAATATTTGGATAACTTCTACTTAATAAAAACTGAACTTGTAGTTTAGAATCGCGTTCGCTTAAAACAACTAATAGTTGATAATGCTTTTCGTTTTCTGGTTAAAAAAACTATTGCAAAATCTGTGACGTTTGTGTAAATTGTTTACACATGTTGAAATGTGATGAACGACTGATTTCACATGGCATAACAAATTTTAATCATTGCAAACTGAGCGTATTCTTAGATCAATTTCATTAAACACAAGGTTGAACACACTCGCCAAGGATATATTAATTAGTTAATCGAAGCAATTACTGGTACATCCAATCTAATGGTGTCACGCTGTGACTTTGTTTATTTACCTATACTTAAGTAGTAAATCGGTCACAACGATTTTCCCTATTCCTTTTAGGGCAGTGCCTATATAGAACATTTGAAGTAAGTACCTACTTAAGCGTGGTCAAATGTTATTTAATTTATCCGTTCTTGGTCACCATTTCAAAAATGTTGGTGTGTCAAATGATTGCTCCAATTTGTAAAAAATATGTGGCTTTGCGTCATAAAAACTCGATTCCGACCGGGTTCTACCAAATTTCTCTCTCTCGCTCTTTCTTCACTCATGGCTTTAAATTATGTGTTTTTTTTCCGTGTAGCCTAACGGGCATTTTCAGGGAACGCCACTAGAGGCTATTTGAGTATGTACTGCTTGCCATCTTCTTTGAAATTTTCACGAGAGTGACAATCGGTATCTTGTTTAATACGTGAGCAAGGGAGAGGGAATCATAGAAATCTGATTACGAATATCCAAATGTAGTTTTCAAGCTGCTCATGCAGCATATAGTGAGCATATTGATGTCGTTCTGACTTTTGCAATGTCATGCATAGTAATATCATGTTTACACGCAGTATTTTCCCTCACTGGAGGGAGCCGTGATATGCTGCTATGAATATAATCACAGAAAATAATATTATCCAACCGGAACCCAACCCTGAGTAGCTCGCATGAAAGGATGTGAGATGTAGAGGTTCGGTTCTGATAATTTTATTCAAAAACGGAATAATTCTGTAAGCAGGCCGCAAAGATTTATTTTCTTAATTTGAAAAGTTGTCGGGAAGACTAGGAAAAAGCTGCAAAAAGTAACGCTTGTGCGAAGAAGTTTAACAATACATGATATGAAACCTTCCAAAGCATTTTAATATAGCACCGTAGGCCGAAGAACTTCATTAGCCCTTTGATGTTCCTTATGATAGACAAAATAATTAGGTAAGATCCTCGCCGCTGCCGCAAAACATGTAATAAATGAGAATGCCAGTTTTTGTGGCAGAAACTCAACCCAACTATCACAAAAAGGGGCATATAGGGGTATGTATGCCGTATTTCTAGAAGGCAGAGTTTATTATCAAAGTTCCTGTCATGTTTATGGGCAAACCGGAGGAACTGGAAAATAGTGGTCTAACTTCTATTTATTTACTTTTGTTTTTAGTTTATGTTTACACGTCTAATTTGGCACGGGATTTTGTCGATGTTTTATGATCGAACTTGCTTACGGACGGGCGTCTTCGCTCCTGTTGCAGAACTTAGTCTCTGGTTTATTTTTAAATACACCGCCTCTATCGCGTTCGGTATATTCTGCGCGTGACCCTGAAATAAGAATATTAGTACGCTAAGTTATGAAATGGGATTGGCTATTCAACCTTTCTTACGGTCCCTCTATGTCGTGCGGATTCTTGTATAAAATATTCGCAGATCTATCAGAGGGCTATCATAAAAATAAATCATCCGAATATTGCCCTATCGAACCCCGAATAAGGTCTGAAGGGCAGGCTTGACATGCCGTGCCTAATCGTGAAATCCTTCCTTAAATCTTTGAGGAGACCTCCTTCATACTTTATTTAACTACTTTATATGCGAATAATTCTAACCATAAAATATGACAAAGTAAGTAAGCTTTTCTTCGTAAATCTTAGTTTGTGTAGGGAGGCATAGTTTTCTGCAGCTAGATAAAAAAAGAATCATCAAAGTGGAGTAAAGATTTTTGAGATTTTTTTTTAATTCTTCAGGTACTTTCTTTATGGAATTAGAATAGATTTATAAAACTACTTTTCAATGTTAGGTACCTACTCGTAATCACTTCAGTAGCGCTCAGCTGTCTTGTCTGTGTATATGTATTAGTTTGGCACTAACTATCACTTCTGTTAAATAGATCAACCTGCTTATACTTCATTCATTTGTTTTGAAACTCACCCGTTGTTTAAGGTTTCTTCTTTAAAAATAAGCTGACTCGGATAAGAAAATTTAACGCGTTTTTAACTCGCACTTGCAGTAAGCCTAAAACACATTTTGGGGTGGCTCGCCCTCTTAAGAAGCAATAATGCTAAGTGCGGAATTTTATGATACTCGTGTTACCTTAACTTGCTAGCTCTAAACGTATACAAATTGCGCTAAATGGAATCGTAAAATACGAATAGAGCGTTCCGAGTTCACTGACCGCCATATTTTGTATTTTAATAATTCAGAAGACACTAATACATTGTAGCACTTTTATTATTTATCAAAATAACGTGTACGTGATGCACTTTAAGGACTTAATAAAATATTGATTCATGCAAAAACTGCATCGTTTCATAAGACAGCAGAAGAACAGTGTCTAAACATTAGAAACATTCATAGAGCACAATAGCAGTTTTGCTAAATAGTTAATCTTGATAAGTATTCACATTGCGGACCGTATAGTGTCTAACTCCATCTTGGTATATTTTGGATAACCTTAGGCCTTATTCGTGTGCAGTCGATAATTTTCTATCGTCCGATAGGACCCATTCGAAGAAAAGCTCTATAGGTATCCGTCAAGATAAGCGCATAACCATTGAAAAGTCGGCACTAAAATAAGTATATAATTATATCCTATTCTTCTGTTACAACAGCAAGCTACGAATCATTGGCCATGGCCCGGATGGGCACAAGCCTCTTAGAATTAACAACAAATAAAACAAAAAGTTCAACATTGCCAACCTCCGATTGTCTTTTTGTTTGATTAGATGGACCTCAAAAAGCTGCACATTAGTAGTATCCATTAGTTAACCTCGCAAAACGATTGACGTGCTAAAATTCCAAAGTTACACAGATAATAACCATACAAATGTTTGCTTTACCGTCTGTGGCACGGCACAACTGAATTTTTCAATCTATTTTTAAGTACCAGTGTTAAAAGTCCAACTTTATTAACTCCACTCGAGTCACACCCGCGCGACTTAAAAACATTACTTTCAAAGTGTACAAACATACATATCAACGTTATTACACGTCCGCGACGAGCTTAAATGTCGGTTTGCTTTAAACGCTTCAAAGTTTACGCTCTAGGTGTATTATATTAAACCGCCAACATCTTAACGCAGTGCAGATTTTGAACTAATTCGCATGCAAAATGCAAAGTTCGCTATCGTATTGTGCGCTTAAGCCATATTCAGACATTTCTGCCATGTTTCTACCGGCGCATTCTTCTTGGCAATGATGGCCTTTCCGAAAGCGCTGGTAGTATTAAAATAGGAAGTAAAACAGCCTTTTGCGGCCTAGTTGCATTAAGTGTAGAGATTTAATTTTGATTTTGACATTAGCAGTTGAAGCAATGCTTTTTTGTGTATGAAGTTTTAAATTTCTGTACGGATTGTTACACAAAATGGAAAGAAAAACTTTGTGTATCATTCAATAGGTTTGCCCCCTCTCCGACACGTAGCAGCTTTAGGGCCGGGCTTTGATGAGTCAATCAGTTGATCAGTATTTTTTTTAATTAGGTAGAATAGAAGGAAAAACTAACCGTAAAAATGCAGTTGGTAGCTCGTTTAAGCTTGACAGTACCATAAATTTGATTGTAACTGACCTTTTACTTTGTAGATATTTAATGTGTTATTATTAAGCATCAAAAGACTTAGGTATTGCAAAAATAGAGCTGGATGCTGAATGCTCGAACGTATCTACGAAGTTACACATTGCAGTGCAAAGCAAACTCATTCTGAACTAGACCGCACTCAACGGCACCGTAAACGCGGCGGTAAACGTCCTCAGGAATGATAAATGAAAGTTGGATTCAATTGAGTTTCCAGCATTTTATCAGCTCGATAGAATCTGCTTCATGCGGGCCGGCATAATGGCTCCAAAGATAATGTTGCTGCTTTATCTTTTTAGGATTTATCTTTAAGACCCATTTTACTTGTCAGCTAGTCTGTATCAAGACCATTTTTTTCCTGATTAATGTACCTAACTGCTAACTAGGTCTGTGGGAAAATAATAGGAGTGCGGTAAATAAGATTGGTCATTTTGAAGGTGAGTGGAAAACAGGGTTTTTTCTGTGCAAATAGCTGGTCCTGTATAATAAGACGACCCACTTACTTCTTGTTATTCTGTAGTGTCCTGGTCTGGTTTGTTAAATAGATAGTGTTATTTCTCATTAATAAAGACAGTCCGGATTACTTTTCTTCCCTAAAATGATTAATTTGTGGACATATTGAGTGTTTTAACATTTTACGCACATACTAGCTTAAAAACACGATTCGATATTCGACACAAACAGGTTGTAATTAATACATGTACCTATTAAGTATCATTAAAAAAAAAAAACAAAAAAAAAATAGTATTAAATGGTACGTTTGAAGTCCCCAATCTGCACTAGGCCCGCGTGGGAACTCTAGTCCAAGCCCTCTCATTCTGAGAGAAGGCCTGTACTCAGCAGTGAAACGTATATAGGTTGGAGATGATGATATTTATTATTTATAATAACAATTTTAATGTAAACTGTGACTGAGTGATGCTAAGCAACTCATCTTTAGAAGTAAATTTTCAAACTGAGTTTTTATTTTATTTTGTCTCTTGTAATTTCTTATTTATAAATATAGGTTTTTATAGTTATTTTTAGCATAGATATGTAGGTTTTTAGGTTTAGTGTTTGTATATTTTAATTAATTGTGTATGTATTAAAAAAAATGTAAGATAACAGTTATCAATACATTTGAAAACTTATTTGTACTATAATCGCGTTAAATCTCTAAGTTTCTATGTCTTTTATATTGAAGCTTGGACTGTATTATAATATGAACAATGAAGAAAAATTAAAATTTACAAGAACAAAAATCTAAAAAAATATAATATTTATTATGGTCATACATACGTAAAACGCAACAAGTCAGTGAATACTGATTACACATTATTATCTCTGAGTTACGAGACACAGAAACGTACAAGAATTCATGGTAATCGGTCTTTTTAGTATCTTTTTAATCAAATGATAGCAAAAAAAATTCAGCTATCTTTACGCATTGCCTTAGAACACGAGTGTTTACCGTGGAGTCTCGTTTAATTTTGTATTAAAATCATGAGTTTTAAAGATAAAGTGGTTCTTGTCACCGGTGGTAGCTCTGGTATAGGGGCAGCTACTGCTATAAAATTTACAGCCGAACAAGCTAAAGTTGCAATAGTCGGAAGAAATACAAGCAAACTAACCAAAACATCCGAAATATGTGAGAAGAATGGAAGTAAACCTTTAGTCATCGTTGCAGACTTAACCAAAGACGAAGATATTAGAAGAGTAGTGAACACAACTATACAATGTTTTAAAAAACTAGATGTTCTTATCAATTGCGCTGGTAAATATGTTGCAACTTGCATTCTTGACCATGATGCTGTTACAACATTTGACGACGTTATGAGGACCAATTTTAGATCTGCGGTTTATCTAACTTCTCTTGCGGCACCGTACTTAATCTACAGCAAAGGTAATATTGTCAACATCGGTAGTATTGGTGCTGATTCCGTGTTGCAGAGTTCTGGAACCTTCGCGTTTTGTGCATCTAAAGCGGCTTTAGAGAATTTCACTCGGTGCATGGCTGTAGAGCTAGGTCCTAGTGGAGTTCGTGTCAATGCCATTAACCCTGGACCAGTTAAAACTGACATCATAAGAAACATGGGTGTTAATAATGAAAGGCTTTTGGACAAAGTGTGGAAATATTTTGAAGAAGCTACTGCTCTAGAAAGAATATCAGAACCAGAAGAAATTTCTGACCTAGTTCTTTATTTAGCCAGTGATAAGGCTAGAGGGATAACTGGTTCATCAATTATCAGTGATAATGGCACCCTATTCAAAGAGATCAAAGAATATTAATGTAAAGGTTATTGTTTACACAATTAACTTTCTCTTTCTATAATACATAATCCTTATATGTACATCTTTCCTTATATAAGTAAGTTTTTCCATGCTGATCTAGGAGCAAAGAATATAATGTACCAGTAGCTCCTCTTCAAGCCCATCGAAGCAATTGGTGAAAATCTTAGGAATCATGTTTATAGCGATACGGCTTGCTAGCCTATCACTACTTTGATTTCTTTTCCATCTATACGCCCACATTCATGCTAAACGTGGCCTTAAGGTCTTGTTGCCTTGGGCTTTGTCTCCGTGGAGGATGAAGACGTGATTTATGTATGTATGTATGAAATAGATAATCTCAAACAGCATTAAATTGGACAAAACGTAAAGCTGTGATGGATAATGAGTCCAACTATTTTAAGACAAGCTGCGAAAACGAAACAATTAATATGACCAGCTGCAAACTGCGACTTTTAATTCCTAGAAGTATAGTCATCAAAATCTAGCGAATGAACAAACTATCTACTTAATCATATTTATCAACATACGAATGTTTTCAAAGCGTAGTAGATAAGATTCGTAAGTGTTGTAGACACATCATTTCTTGCGCGACGTTGTCGTTGGTTTTATTGTAAAAATATGAGTTTTAAAGATAAGGTTGTTCTAGTTACGGGCGGCAGTTCAGGCATAGGAGCTGCCACCGCCATTAGATTTGTAGCTGAGAGCGCTAAAGTTTGCATAGTTGGAAGAAATACGTCCAAACTAGCAGAAGTGTCTGAAAAATGCGAGAAGAAAGGAAGCAAACCTTTAGTCGTCGTAGCAGACCTAACAAAAGACGAAGATGTCAGAAGAACGGTGGAAACAACAATACAGTGCTTCGGAAGACTTGATATTTTAGTGAATAGCGCTGGCATTTACCGCTCCGCGTGCATCCTAGATCATGACGTTATGATAAATTTTGATCACGTCATGAGAATTAATTTGAGAGCTACGGTATCAATAACTAATGTCGCATCACCATACTTGGTCCATACAAGAGGTAACATTGTCAATATTGGTAGCATAGCTTCCAAGTCCGTTGTTAGAAATTCTGGCACATTTGCGTTTTGTGCTTCTAAAGCTGCAATAGAACTCTTCACGAAGTGCATCGCATCCGAACTTGCATCAAGAGGTGTACGCGTCAATTCGGTAAATCCCGGAACAGTTAAAACAGATATTATTAAAAATATGGGTGTCAAAGATGACAGAGTTCTAGATATGGTTTGGGAAACGCTTAAAGAAGGAACCGTCCTTGAAAGACTGACTGAGCCGGAAGAAATTGCTGACTTAGTATTATTTTTAGCAAGTGATAAGGCAAAAGGAATGACAGGGACTACAATTGTTCATGATAATGGTGCGATGCTAAAAGAAATTCAAGAAATGTAATTTCCCTGTAAGAAAAAGAAAACTACAAAAAGTTACGTATTTGAAAACGTAGTTGAAAATCATTACAAAAAAGATTTGTTCGTTTGATATTATATTTCAGTATTGTGTGTATTGCATAACTATTAAACTTTATCTCGTTATTGTAACCCCTCTTGACCGTTGTTTCATGGTTGTAAATAAATAACAAAAAAATGACTTTTACTTTTTATTTATCAGGATGCTTTTACTTTTCACCCAATAGTTGTTATAGTGAAACTAACTGTTTACTCCCACGAGTCCTACGCAACACGGCATTGTCATTTTTTCAGATTGCTTTTTCTACTATCTCATTTATCAACACAAGGCGTGATATGCCTATATAACTTACTTAAGTCTATAGTAGTATCGACGTGTTCCAGATATCGTTTAATCGTACGCAGCATTTATCGTGGAAAGTCGCTATTTCTTTAATACATCATGAGTTTTCGTGATAAAGTAGTAATTGTTACGGGTGGTAGTTCCGGAATCGGGGCAGCTACAGCCAAACAGTTCGCGGCGGAGCAAGCTAGCATAGCAATAGTTGGAAAAGAAGCAGATAAGTTAGCTGAAGTATCCGAAGCATGTCAGAAGCGAGGAAGCAAACCCTTAGTGATAGTGGCAGACTTAACCAAAGATGAAGAGGTTAGGAGAGTTGTAAACGAAACAGTACAAATTTTCGGAAGAATTGACGTCCTTGTGAATAATGCTGGCATTAATCGCTCAGCGTGTATTTTGGATCACGACGCGATGATCAATTTCGACAATGTTATGAGGATTAACTTTAGATCCATAGTTTATTTAACGAATCTTACGGCGCCATATTTGGTCCTCACCAAAGGTAATATTGTGAATGTTGGGAGTATTGCTAGCACTTCAATTGTTAGAAGTCTTGGAACTTTTCCATATTGTTCGTCGAAAGCTGCATTGGATCATTTCACAAGGTGTATTGCGTCAGAACTAGCCCAAAAGGGTGTTCGTGTGAATATAGTCAATCCTGGTCCAGTAAAAACTGATATTATAAAGAATATGGGAATTCATAAGGAGTGTGTTGTCGAAACAGTATGGAAAAGAATTGCAGAAACAACAGCCCTTCATAGGATTTCTGAACCTGAAGAAATTGCTGACCTAATTGTGTATTTAGCGAGCGATAAAGCTAGGGGAATTACAGGTTCATCAATCGTCTCTGACAATGGCACAAAATTGAGAGAAGTTAAAGAGTACTGAGGAACAATGGTTAAGAATAATAATTTAACTAGTTTAAAATAAAATTACGAGAATGGAAAAAATATCTATTTTTTTTATTAATTGGTATTACCAAATAATGGTCACCTCGATATCATATAATTACCAAAAAAGCATGTTTTAGTAAAGTATTATTACTTAGAAGGTTATCATTGTTCGTTATCGAGGTTATCAAGTAAGTAGTTGGGTTGAAACCAAGATAATGTTTACATTGTACACAGAGTTTGCCGCGAAGAGTTGTTAGTGATTATTTAAAATCATGAGTTTTCAGGATAAAGTAGTTTTAGTCACTGGCGGCAGTTCTGGCATAGGCGCAGCTGTCGCTGTACAATTTACAACTGAACAAGCATATGTTGCTATCGTTGGAAGAAACAAAATTAAACTTGCCAATGTATCTGCAGAATGTGAAGAAAAAGGAAGAAAACCCTTGGTCATAGAAGCTGACCTGACCAAAGACGAAGACGTAAAAAGAACGGTTGAAACCACAGTGCAACACTACGGGAGACTAGACGTTTTAGTGAATTCAGCAGGAATAATCGGTCCAACCAATATTCTTGACGACAGTTGTATGAGAACTTTTGATAGAGTCATTCGAATAAATTTAAGAGCGACCGTTCATGTAACTAATGTTGCTGCGCCTCACCTTATCCTTACAAAAGGCAATATTATCAACATTTGTGGTGTGAGCGCTGTGTCCATCCTAAGAAATTCAGGAGCCTTTGCAGACTGTGCATCAAAAGCTGCAGTTGAACACTTTACGAGAAGCATTGCAGCAGAACTCGCACCTAAAGGAGTTCGCGTTAACGCTGTCAACCCTGGAGCTGTCAAAACGGATCTTATAGCAAATATGGGCGTGAGGCATGAGACATTTATGAATTCAATTTGGGCCAGACTTCAAAACCTGACGGCACTTGACAGAATGTCGGATCCAAGTGAAATTGCTCATATAGTATTATTTTTAGCGAGTGATAAAGCCAAAAGTATAACTGGTACTGCTATACTCTCAGATAATGGCACTGTATTAAAAGGTATTGACTGGCTTTAAAAATGGATACCAAGTAGCATAAATAGTGTACAAACATAGTGTGTAGAATAAATTAAAAACGGTAAGATGTTGACAAGTAACATTAAAGATCTCAAATTCAAATGATTTTAATTAAACCCTTTGCATTGAAATTTTAACTCTAATAGAACATCAAATCATTAAATCATTTTCATCAGAGTTCTCACTGTTAAACGAATAAAGTCATAGTGGTTATTATTAGCTATGTTATCATTGACTTAAACTGATAATGATTACACTTAATTATTTTTTGTACGGTTCGTTCAAATTGGGATCTATTATTAATAAGGCAAGGCAATTAGAGCATTTGCCATCTCGAGCTTTAAACTATACTAAACTGTAAAATCTTTAGTGTTGCTATTTAATAACTCTTACAGTATGTTAGTCGAAAAGATATTTTTCTAGTAGTAATATGTTATCTACAATAGTCTATTGATGTTATAGATCTACAATATAATAAATATACAGGTATACAACGGCAATATATTTCAGTTAAATTATAACCTTTTCCAAAACTGCGAATCGAAAGTTAATCCCACGCCGGTGAATTCGCGCGTTGTCAGCTACAGCATCGTTAATCGAGTGCCAATCCGATCCTCGCAACGAGCCAAAATGAATTGGCTTTTTACCTTTTACAGCCGTCGTTGCAGCGAAATCGAACACGGATTTTAGACAGTACGCATTCGAAGCCTCGATCAAACCAGTAGGTGTTATCAGAGCAAAAGTTTTCTTTTTCATACGTCAATTTGCGTATATAAATTGACGTCTTTTTTACAAGGTTTTGTTTCGTTTCACCTGTCTCGTTGTCTGTCTGAAATCAAATCTTGCAAGTGAATATTGACCTACTTTCAGTGGTCGGATTGGCGTGAAATTTACGAGTACGTATGACGATACAATTAGCTTGAAGTGAAATTTTAGTGACCCAGCCAGGATCGTCTCCGCAGAAGGAAACTTTTCTACGCTTGCTTTAATTCACTTGAAATTTAGTGCACACAAATATGCAAAATGTAAAGATATCTTTGACCTCGACTGTACATACGCTGTACGTAATTTCTGTTATGTATGGACATAGAGGTAATAAACGCATTAAGTCTATGCTGTCAGGGGGTATCGGTACCCATGTTCCTAATTGGTTGTTAACTTTGAACGTCATACGGCGCTTGGCTGATATTGACAAGGGTGAAAGTAATTACAATAGCGTTAGCTTTGACTTGTAAGTGTAATTATATGGAGGGGGGTCTATTTTAGGTATAGATGAAAGAACCTGTCATAAATACCTTGTTTTGAAATGAGATATCTTACTTTTTCGGGTAGTAGGGTCTTATTACCTATGACCCAGTATGTCTCGTGTACGTAATAGTTTCATAGGGACGGTTGGTAGAGTCGGTAGATTAATACTAAACTAGCAAGCGTAAAGCGAGCGTCGTAAGGGGGCTTTGGAAGAGCTCCCCTGACAGCCCCCGACGTTCAGGAGTTAATTTCGACGTTCAGACAAATGTGGTCACATTGTCATTAACGCAAGTGACTTTAGAGAGAATTTATTATGAGCTAGGCGTTCGTCGGAGTTGATGAAATGAAAGTAGCATACACAATAACTGTTATTTGCGGGTATGGTGTTTCAGAGTATTTGGGTCATAGTTGTTTATGTTTACTGAGAAAATAACCGCTCTAATACGGTTTTACCCTGGCTGAGCTGCCCATCTGCTGTAGGTAAATTTAAAAGCCACATAAGGTATCTGTTACTGTTAAGCAACATCAGTCAAATAATAAAAAAAAAATTGCTGTAGAACTTAAACGGCAGTCTCATTATGTTTTTTATACCTGAATTCTAGAATAGTTAAGAAGTTTTATGACTGTACTAGCTGTTGCCCGCGACTTCGTCTGCAAAAAGTTCGTTTATCGCTATCTCGCGGGAAGTATGCAATTTTCCGGGATAAAAAGTAGCCTTTTGTTTTAATCTAGGTTACCATCCATCTTCGCTCTACATTTGATCCAAATCCGTCCAGTCTTTTCTGCGTGAAGAAGGAAATATACACACTCACATCCTCACGTCTTCACTCACATACTCTCGCATTTATAATATTAGTAGGATTTCTAAGTGATGCGTGGAAAAAGGTTAACTTATCTTGCTTTTAAAACTGGCTGCAAGTAAATTTTGTAGCGCTACGAAAGAAACAAGTAAAAAAGAATACAGCTGTCAGGGCATCCCTTGTCGGCACTGCGTGCTGATTTTATTAGCAGTGCCTGTCAGACCGAGCTTTGCTCATGCCCGACGTCTATGAAATCAGGACAAAGCGTTTCCCCAGAGACGAAACCTAACTAGATCGATATTCAGCCTCCAAAATCCTTAGAGCCGTTTTCGAGGTATTAAACGTAATATTTATTTTAATACGTAAGTGTACACAAATAAATGATAGATTTATTTCAAGTTAACAAATCGATCACTATCTGGTACTTTTAACACACAAATGGTTACGATATTTCTACTGAAATGATACCAAAGCACAGATAAGAATATTTACCAAAAGTAATAAACCACCGAATAAAAAAGTACCTGTGCCGCGTATCTTTTTCGAACCGGCTAGGTTCAAATTACTCGAAAACAAAAGACACATCAGCAAAATTAGACCTGGCACACAACCGACATTGTGTTTACCTACGTCGAGTGATAATGAGTGGCCTGATAACGACGCCCCATTCATCTTCCGCGGAACACATTTGCAAGTGCGTCCGTAAACCCACCTCGCTAATTACTATCAAACCAACGTGGGGTAATCCTAACAAATATATAGTTACTTCATGTGTCGCATTGCCCCTGTTTAGCATTAATGAGTCATAAATTGGTAATGGAAGACGGGAAAAATGAAAAAAAATAACAAACTTGTAGAAGTGTAAAAAATTGCTCTACATGAGAAAAGTCTTCATACATGATAGAAACAGAGGTTAATTATCAAAACATGACAAAACATTTTACGCAAATACGACGTAAATATGTAGCATTTTTAACAAAAAAAACTTCTATTAAGCTGTTACAAAAGTATGTTTTGCTAAGTAGCCGAAATAAACATATAAGCGGCTTTTGGTGGAAAAAGTTCTCGAGGAAAAATAATCAGTTACCATCGGTGAACGAATATAACTATGGAAGCAGTCTCTTCATACAACCTACCGTTCATTATTAGCCCAAAAACTCACACAGATAGGTTTGAAGTACACACACACAAGCAAAGTAAATAAAAATTATCAATGCATTTAAGAAAATAGGTTATTGCTAATGAGTCTAGGTCGGTATTAGAATGTGCTTCGCTAGTTGCGACTTTTTGAAAATAAGTACGTAAAAGCTCAACGATTTGAGAAGCGTGGGGTCACATGTCGCGATTGGTTCTCGGCGTGACAGATTTACGCTAATTGGTTCGCGGCTTCGATGCAATGTCAGCAGATTGTCAGTGTGTCTTCGAAGCACGGACGATGTTATGCAGAAGGGGACCAGTCAGATTCAAAGCAGCCCAATGCACAAAGGTATGAAATCAGTAAGCCAAATTTTCACTCGCTTTCGCCCACTTCGTCAGCGCGCTTGACAACCTAGTTCGATAAGTGTATTAATAGTAGTTTACATATTTATTTATTTTTGTATTAGAAGGCAAGCGAACAAGTGGGTTACCTGATGGTAAGTAATCACCGCCGCTCATGGACTCCGCAACACAGAAGTATTGTAGATGCGTTGCCGGCTTAGAGTACTATGTGCCAGTAATTCCACCGGCTGTTTTACTCTCCACTTCGAAACACAGTAGCCTAAGATGTTGGTAGCGATTCGGACGGACCCTGCTCGTGTGGTTCTACCACCCGCAACGAATGATATTACGTAGATACGGTTTCTAAACGTATTATATATAGGTGGGTGTAGATAAAAATAATAAAAGAAATATCAGTAGATAATTTATTATTATGACAATTTGGACGTTTTTGACGACTTTCCTGAGAAGTTTCCGGAATATTTTCTTTGTTTTTAATTTTTATTAATACTGGTGTTTCACTCGAAAACACCATCTGAAAATGTAGGTACATGTCTATTATACAATCGTACAAAGTAGCACTACATTAACTAAAACGTGATCATTCAAACCAAATAAATCCGCACAGTACAAATTGGTATTGCGCTTTTAGAAGGCATTATGTGTCCCTTCTTCAATCTTCATCTTTAAAATAAACTGAACATATTTTTGAATTCTTGCTCGGTGTCCAGTCATTTTCCTTTCTCTCTAATTGAACAGCTTTTTTCCATCGATTTCTACGACTCGGGTCTTGTGGGAATCTAAATTAAAATTAAAATTAAGCAAAATGAGAAACGACTTCGACTTGTTAATCCGATGAAAAACCGAAATTAAAACCCAAATCTGTATGTAACTTAATAATAAATATTATGTCCTATAAAATAGCTATATTAAAATGTACTACTACATTATGCATAATGACATCCCTCTAGTAAAAAGGCAATTTTGGATTTTTTGAGTAAACAGTGTACTTACACGTGAAAAGTTATTCCAGTACTCTTGGGACAATATTCCTGTTGATTCCTGCACCACCTCACCACACATGAAGGCATTTTTTAATGGATAAGTTGATTTTATATAATAAAAAACCCGTGTGACACGACTGACAGGCGTGCGCCTTGCGCACTGATCGCGTTGCCGCACTAGTTTTCAAGCCCCGCCCGCCGCGAACTAGTTTACGTTGGGTCATTTTGGAGCGTCAGAAATGCTTCCATAGTTATATTCGTTCACTGGTTACCATACCGTGGGAGGTAATGGCAGCGCCGCGGCTGGCGCGGGAACAAACTCATTCCAAATTCGAAGTTTACAGGTTTGTGAAATACTACTTTGCTGCCAGAGAATCTGGTAGTGGGCAGGGGAGTGTTTGATGAATCTGGCCCAAGAGACATCCAATGAGGCTGGCATAGTCACACAAGTGCACTTAAGCCTGGTAAAAATATTAGATTAAAAAAAAATACGAAGTTTTTATCGTATCATGCCTCTCATTCTCTTATTAATGACTATGGTGTGAGTGGACGTGATCCTTGACTGTTGGCCTTTTGGAGAGGCTCAGAGTCGCTCAACGAGCTGCGGAGAGAGCTATGCTCGGGAGTTTCATTGCGCGATAGAATCTGGAATACGGAGATTCGCCGAAGAACTTGTCACCGACATAGCCCGAAGAGTATGTACACACAGCAAAGCTATTCGGTAAGCAGGATAGATACGGCGCGAGCGTGCGTATGTGCTTACCTGATTATATTGCCGTGTGTACGTTGAAGTGGCAATGGGCAGGCCACATCGCTCGTAGAACAGACAAGTCGGGGGAGAAAAGTTCTCGAGTGGCGACCACGAACCACCCACTCCCACTAGGTGGACCGACGACATCGTGAAAGTTGCGGGAAACCGGTGGATGCAGGTGGCGAGTCCTCATTCATTATGGTGTGCTAAGGGCAGAAGGTAGAAGCCAGAAGTCGCGAGCAGAAGCTAGTAATTAATATTAGTGGTGACGCTTTTGCTCGCGACTTCAAACATTAAACCCCTTATTAATATACGCTCTGTAGGCTTCTGCTAACTTAGCAATCGTTTGTCCTTATCTGTTACTTTCACATTTACCTTTCACAGATAAGGACAAACGATTGCTAAGTAAGCAGAGGCCTATAGAGCGTCTATGAATAAGGGGGTAAGTGTTCATGCTATATCCTGCGGGATTTTGAAAAATTCTGGAATTACTTTTTATCAGTTATGATTCCCTACTTCATGCCAAATTTTAAGACTAGTCATTTTAGTTACGGAGGCAGGGTAGGGCACTGGTTCCCAAAAAAACCTACTCTTCAAAATTCTTTGCCAAATTTCAAGTGTATAGCTTTAGAGGTTTAGGGTGACCGTTGTCTGTCATTCAGTCAATCGGGATTCTTTATAGGAGTCGGGCCCAATTTTTAGAAGCGCATCACTTTTGTTTAATTCTTTCGAATGACGTCCTTTCAAAAAGGAGCCACTCATTCGAAAATACCTACCAGTTATGGGATCGAGAACCACGTCTCACATAACCTCGTCCGTACCGTGACCACTTTGCCTGATGAGGATACTCATTACTGAATGAAACAGCAAAATTAGTTACAAATTGATACGCTACGTTACCGTTGAATAGGGTTTGCTTCAATTAATTATTGTTCCACGCTTTGAAGACAACCAAGCTACGGTTAACCTCTGTGGCTAGTCAAAGGCGAAAATCCTTGCTGCCACGGCAAAGTTCACTGAACTGGGTTAATCCGTAATGCTAAAGTTCTGGATTACACAGTGATTTCAAATATGATTTTGTTCCGGTTCGTTACCTTTAAGGTTGAAGCAGTACTGCAAATAACTTGAATTGTAATCAAAGAAGCTACGAGAGTTGTTTTCTACCTTGCTACACTTAGGAGTTACCAAAAATAAATAGATTAAAAAAAATACACTTGACGACTTGTGTAACAAAGTTGAGCAATGCTCCGGGAAGTAGAACCATGGTTCTCCATTGGTTAAGTAGTCCGAAACATGTTGAGCGTTACTTCGATACGACATGACGATGCGTGAGTGATCAGTCAATTTTACAGTGTAATTTGTGTGGCTAAACTATTCACCAAAAGAGTTTTTTTTCGCATTTTATTCATCATAATGAAAATGAAAGTGAAAATTTATTTTTGCAAATTGGCCGCCAAGGGCTCTTTTACACGTCTTTTTGAAACTACCAGCGCATTCAGAAAGACCATCATTGCCAAGAAGAATGCGCTGCAAAAAACATGGCAGAAAGTCATTTAAAAAAAAAATACAATGAGAATACTTAAATTCTACTTTTTATAAAAGGGATGTAGAAGGTCCCCGAGCCTTAAATTATATTAATCTATATAAATAGTAGAGATGTATAAAGTCTCTATTAGTCAATACAAAAAACACAAAAAAAAATTAAGTTCAGTGGAGGTGTAAAACGCATGACTAGATTATAATTACCACAATAACAATTTAAAACAAAAAAAACGTGTCACGAATATTAACTAAGAAACGTCGTGTTCACAAAATTTGCCCAGAGGTAAGCGATCTTCATTTTGTTTTTCATTCTAGTGTCGTCTCGTAACTTTACCGCAGTTACGTAGCGTAAGCCGGGACACTCGTAGAGCTACGAGGCCTGCGGCGTAGGCGCTCGTAGCACCAGTTGATATGGAAAGTAATTTCTTATGTAACTCGTAGCAAACGGTTCAAAATACGACAAATTGAGCGAGAATAAAAGCAAAGTTGTAGCCCTTTTAACTAATGTTTCATTCATCTTAGAAAACGCTTGTCAATGTTTTGCAATTTTTCATATATTTAGGAATGAGCGAAATGTAACACAACATTACACACTCACATTCTTTGTAATGAAAACAAAACTTCGTAGCACGACTACCAGGAATAATGTGAGGCTTATTTGTTTTTCTTACTAGGAAACTTTTTAATAATGAGGCATTTGCTTCAATTTGTTGCAACATACGGCTTCCTACTCAATTTTTACTAGAAACTCTGAACAAAAGTCATATTTATACATCTAGATCTTTACATAATACATACACATAAATCTTTATGTGTGTGTGGGTATGGGTTAAAATAATTGTTTCAATCATAAAATCTAATTATGTAAACATAATGTAGGTACGCGTACACACAGCGAGGCTGAGTAGGTACATTACGAAACATTCTCCAAAAAAACTCTAAAAATTCCATTTTCTTGCGAGAATACGAAGTAATCTAAAACCATTAGGCATGTGTATAATTGCGTAATAAAGGATACCGTTTCGCCCAACTGCCTCGTTCAGAGCAGACTACAGAAATAATACAAGCAGAAACATCGTTAAGATATAAGTATAAATGCTGAGCATTTAACTAAGTAGGCGAGATTATTTTGGAATAATTACAGGAATTATGTGCACGTGTTGCTTTTGTTCCTATTAAACAACAACATTCTGAAAAACACTGGCTTAAGAAAATCACTCCGCAAAATTTTGTTTGAGTTCGAGACTCTGCCAAGTTCTATAATCGATTGGCTGTTAACTAGTTATGACCGGTTTAGTTTAGTTCCATACAATAGCCAAGTTTATTCTCAAAAGGCCCATTAGCCAACAAAGGTCAAAACGTCAAAGTTATTCTGAACTTTAGTCGGGTGACAAAGGGTTCCAAATTCAACTAACAAATTTAAACTTTGGCTTTTTAGAAGTAAAACTAGGGACATGAACTATTCTCTGTTCCGTGTGCTGGTTCAATTGAAATATACTAAAATCATTTGTAATCTTAATGTAGTTTTTTAAATGTACTACAAGAAAGGTAAAAACGCGAGCGGCTCATGGTGAGCAAGCACAATACATACATACACAGATACATACATATATCACGTCTTTTTCCCTTGCCACGTTTAGCATGATTAAGGGCGTATAGGTGGAAAGGGAAATCAAAATAGTGATGGGGTGTTAGCCGCATCGCCTATAACATGATTCCTAAGACTTTCGCCCATTCCCTCGATTGGGCTTGTACCAGTTGGCAACCTTTAAGCAACTGGTAAATTCTATGTATATGTAACCTAATCAAAAGCATCCCAAAGATCACAAAATTTCCAAAGTCAAATGGTATTAGTACCATTGGTATTAGTGTCGTAAAAGCTGGACCTAACTAAATGGTTGAGGACAAAAAAGTTGCACACCGTTAAAGTTGCGTTAGTAAGGTAATTAAAATTCACTAACTTTTTCCATTGTGACACGAAAGTTATACATACAAAAAAATTTATTACCTTACTAACGCAACCTTAACGGTGTGTAACTTTTTGGTCCTCACCCAAATACCTTAAAACTTCGTTGAACTGACCTTTAATATAGGATTTCTATTATCTTTTATGAATTTGAAGAATAATACACACCGAAGTAGACTTGCTTGTAGCAATAGTTGTTGTTAAGAAGCAATAACTTGGCATAAAATGCTCCCTCGAAAATAGAGAATTTAATTTGGAGAAGACTTGAGAATAAAGTATTGAATTTATGATAATGTACAATCGAAACTCCGTCGCCGTGGTAGCCTAGTCTGTGGCCTCTCAAGCAGAGAGCCGCGGGTTCGAATCCCGATCTCGAATTTTGAATTTCAGTGGTCTTATTAAAATTAATACTGTGTGTGTTTACTGCTGTGTTCCGGTGTGGAGAGTAAGACAGCCGGGGAAATTACGGGCACAAGAGGCATTTCATCTTAGTCCTCTAGGTTGGTAACGCATCTGCAATCCCTCCGGAGTTGCGGGTGTCTATGGGCAGTGGTGATCACTTACCATCAGGTGACCCACTTGCTCGTTTGCCTTCCTGTTCATATAAAAAAAAAAAAAAAAATACTAATAATATAATTTAATACTATGCGGCTTCTAGTGTTAATCATTGCAAATTCTGGAACGGTCGATCAATCCCCTAGGCTCGCCTCGAGTGCCCTCGGCTCTAGTGACGTTGGAAAGGCCATTAGATACGTGGCTCGTGTCATGACCTCTTGAATGGACGGGTATACATGCCATATGGTGTATAGAATTTCATTAGCTATGTAGGCTTGATTATGAACAATAGAATCGCATTGAAGCGATATGCTTGTATGGTAGGCAGTTATAATGTAAACGTACACATGGGTGTATGTTCTACGTATGTGTATGAAGATGTATTAATTCATAATTCATCGGTAAAACAATCATTGTCTATTTTAAAGCCCATCGAGGGAATGGGCGAGTCTTAGGAATCATGTTACAGGCGATGCGGCTAGCAACCCATCGCTATTTTGATTTCCCTTTCCAGCTATACGCAATCATGCTAAACGTGGTCTTAAGGTTTTGTGACCTTTGGCTCTGTCTACCACGTAAGGAATAAATACGTGATATATGTATGTATGTATGTATTATCCATTTTGAACCCTTGGAGGTTTTCTATTCGAATTTAAAGGAGCCCTCCTCGAAGTATGGCGACCCAACAAAAAAGGAACATGAAAATGCTGCTGCCACGTGCCGAAAAAAGTTAACCGAGGTCACATTTACAAAAAATACGCGTACACTCGAGTACCTTCTATTGTTTCAGTCGGTGAAAAATTGACGTCTTAAATTGAAATCTCCGCTTGGCTCGTAAAATTAAAACCTATTAAGTGCTTTCAGAAAGTTGCCGAAAGCACTCGAAAACTCTTGTTATCTTGAAAGCCTCCGCAATGGTGAAAGTCTATCTAAAATGATGACTTTACCTCTATCTTGGCCTTTATTAATCAAACGTGGACGGGAAATTACCCTATTCTGTTTTTAGGGTTCCGTACCTCAAAAGGAAAAAACGGAACCCTTATAGGATCACTTTGTTGTCCGTCCGTCCGTCCGTCCGTCTGTCAAGACCCTTTTTCTCAGGAACGCGTGGAGGTATGAAGCTGAAATTTATATCAATTACTCAGGTCTACTGTCCCTTGAAGCTGTGAAAAAATCAAACTTCTAAGCCAACGCAATCAAAAGATACAGCCGTTTATGCCGCAAATTTCCGCAAATTTTCAACTCTCAAGGGAATCAAAACCTACAAGGTAGTTCCCGTGAACGCAGAATCTTGAAATTTGGTATGAAGGTAGGTCTTATAGCACAGATTAAAGAATAATTGCGAAAACCGTAAATGTGTATGTATGTCTGTATATAGCAGTGACCAATATAAAGTAACCCCACACTGCGTACATTTTGCTTTGGAACAGGGCTCTGCTTACACTGGTTTTAGATATTTATAGATAATGATACGGAACCCTCGGTGCGCGAGTCCGTCTCGCACTTGACCGGTTTTTTTTAATACGATATAGCGAAGATTTTTTAAAGAGTCGCATTGAAGGTAATTGGGAAAACCTTGCTACTTCGCAACCGAGCATGAACATTGGCATGTTTAGCGACATGTGTGAGCGACACATGAGCATAATATTCCTCTGCAAAGAAAGTGCTGCATCTGTCGCCAACATGACACTAAACGCTTGAACAAATCGTAAGGTAATAAACAAAAACTAAGTACTTACCTTGCTCCGCTCCGCTACCACAAAAATCCGTAAATGTTTTTTGTTCATTTATATGGCGCTTGCCAACACACCCTGGTTCATTAAGAACTCAGAGGTCCACTACCACCTTAACATCAACACGTTAAAAGAGGAAATACGATCCTACTCGGCCAAGTACAAGGGGAGACTACGACATCACCCAAACCAGCAGGCCTGCTTGCTGAGCCTGATGGGATAAGACGCCTTAAGAGGCGAGGAATGCTAGAACTGGATCAGCTGACATGAAAACTCAGCCACGAATAGAGAAGCTTCCACTGGGGAGCTGGCTCTGCACGACATGAGACTCCCACACCAAATCTGCTCATAGTCGTCCGACTGATCGCAAGATAATAAAAAAAAAAAAAAAATTATATGGCGCTCCGCAAAGTTTCACCTGATTCAATGAATTATTATAACGTGCGTTACATATTATTAGCACGGCTAGTGGATTTTATTTGAAAGAAAATAAACATATCCATTTTAAGTGATAAAAATGTGCTTCTACACGTTTTAATCCTATTTTACAAACCGTTTTCAACGCGCGTGTTGAAAAAGCACCCGACATTGTTTTGCAAATTCTGTCGACTATCAATGTTGTTTCTGGCCAACAATGGAACAATACAAATGAAGTAAAAGTTATTTCAGATTCAACCCCTGACATGCATGTTTTGAAAAGAATGTGGTTAGCTTTGTGGTCGGTGTCACACACGAGTGTTGTTTGCGGTTCTGGAAGCGGCAGACGTCACGTTGTGTTTATAACACCTATATACATCTAAAATCTGTAGCGATAAGGCCGCCTGTTGTTGCCTAGTAACATTCTGTATACCTTTTTTCTGTTTTGGTTGTATAGTATTGTATACATCCTCATTGTACTTTATACCTACAAGGATGATGCCTGGGCCTGGGTAAAGAAGTTCTATTTAGTCTATCCTTACTATCCTTACTAATATATATATATATAATATAATATACTATATACTATTATACTATCCTTATATACTATTATACTATATTACTATTACTATATTACTTTACTATATCCTTACTAATATTATAAATGCGAAAGTAACTCTGTCTGTCTGTCTGTTACCTTTTCACGCTTAAACCGCTGGGCCGATTTAGTTGAAATTTGGTGTAAAGATAGTTTGACTCCCGGGAAAGGACATAGGATAGTTTTTATCCCGGAAAATTGCATAGTTACCGCGGGATAGTACATCCCAAACCACTGGAATTTTTCAAATTTAAGGCGGAACAAAGTTCGCCGGGTCAGCTAGTTAGTTATATTATTCAAAAAATATAGGACACGTGTATGTTTTCTTTTGTCAATCAAAGAAATAATTGCAATTATATAGCTTGTCTAAGTTCGCAGTGGAGTTCGTGACGTCACAGTAAAATTTGTACCAAGACGTGACGTCATTCGCCATTAAAACTAAATATATCTCCGTCATGTTTTGATTATGAAATACGTATCCAATATTTGTTGACATTCTACCTGACCTGATTATACAAATAATATAATAATTAGTCACCATTCGTTATTACTATTAGGTATTATTTTTCCACGCCTACTTCTGATGCTTGCCTATCTTAGTTAAGTCTTCTTTTCTTAATTCAGAGTAACAGGAAGAGATCCCCTTCTAGGGATGAGTTCATCTTTAAAGTACAGGTAAAGTAACATTTTTTTTGCTAATGACTAATAAAGAGTTACTAAATTGTACTGAACGAAATCTAACCACGAAACGCACTGATCACATAGTTTTGTTTCTAACATGGCATACCGTTAGTAATCGATCAAAAAGCTTTCTTAAGCATAAACACCCAGACAGCGTAGTGAAATGCGAGTGACAGAAAATACTTAGTGAAAGTAATAGCTTTCTTGTTGACTATCTCGTGGAGATGAAATTACGGCGGGATTGTATTACAGTCCCTTTAATTTATTATCTTAGGTAAGATACCTAGTTTGTGATTTACTCACGCTGAGCTCGCTCATACAAACGTTATTACGATGGGAGAAATTCTTCCGTAATCATTTTATAAGAGGGCTTATTTGCTTTATGAAGAATGTTCATTTTCTTTAGATAATGAACGGAGAATGCTCATGAAACCTACTGCTTAATATTCCAAATCATAATACTCATCATCCAGTTTGTTTACACTGTAGCTATTCCTCTCACAAATACCTATACTCTGCCACGCAACAAAATAATAGAGTTAGGTATGTTTAATGATTTTCACACCAATGTTCAGAAATGTGGCCGAAAACGGTCTTATTTCTGGCTGCATAGCAGTCCATTCTTGGAGATTTGAAGAACAGGCCAACTTTGAAAAACTGGTCATTTATTTGCTCTCTCAACTACGTCTTGTCCCTCGAATTCACTCGTCCACCTATAACTCAATTGTCGACCTCAAAGTACATACTTAATTACATTGTATTCAACTGGAAATCGCTCAAGTATATAGTAAACATTACATAATGAAAGCCATAGTGTAATTTTCATCCAGAGACTATTGGAAAGCGTTATGAAAAGTAACATTTTGCTTGGAATTTGCAAAGATTTTACATCTCCTAAGGCCCGTTTGTCAAAATATAGGCCACTAACAGTAAGTAGAAACATTTTAGTGTACACGGGTAAACTAGCACAAGTTCTGACTTCTTTCATACAACATTCGAATCCTTATACCCAACATTACAAGACGCAAGTGCGACCTTTAACTTACATGCATTTTTAAACTACACTACGTTTAAATGGCGTATCTGAGTGTGGCAGTTTATGTCACAGATCTCTTCGCAGGAACCAGCCGAGATCAGAATAATTAAATTGTTACGTAAACGCGTGATTTACGGCACAGTCAAACACAACTCCCACATTGGATATTAATATTAATTAAGTTAATGTCTGTGGGTAGGTATTCTGTAGGTACTGCAAGTTCAATATTTAATTACAATTTTGAAATCGGCGGTAATTAATTGGGTTAGCCAATCAACAAATCCATACCTAAGTATTCTATATTCTAAGGGTTTTCTAAAAACTGTAATGAACCACGATAAACATGCATCTTTAACCGAGAGCATTCTTCTTAATTACCTTCATCATACACCCCAAACTACATTGAGGCTTTTGTTTGACGATGCGAAGATTACAAATAAGTAAAATAAAATTTCTAAATGTCACTGAAAATTAGAACACATAGAAAAATCCGAAAAGTAAAGCTATGGCTGGGAAACGAACCCGGATCCTCGTCATTCCGTGACGCGTGCTATACCCCTACACCTCCCATAGCAGGTGGGTAGTCTTCGAATTCTACCTGTTACTAGCTGTCTCGTGACCTGGTTATTATGAGATTTTTTGTCGCTAAGAGTCATCTGTTTGAATGATGTTACGACACAATTACAAACATGTGTGGAACATCTACTGCTCTCCAGGGACGAGAGAAGGCGCTGTTTTTTAAATGATAGGTACTGTGAAATCAATCAAGAATTTTTATTTCTTGATTTTTTATGATTATCTACTTTTACGGTTTTACTGTTAGAAATTAAACTTCTAAATCTTACTGAAAATTAGAACACAGAAAAATCCGAAAACTAAAGCTACGGCCGGGAAATAATAAGAATAAGTAAGTATACAAAAATTAGAAACTCTTAATAAAAAATTAACATCATAAAAGTCTGATTTTCTGAACAGCAGCAAGAAAACTGAAGGAGCGTAAATAGTTTCCGCTGGAACTAAGTCCATACATAATTCAGGGCCTATTATTATGTAAATATATCTACCTAGTTTACGTTGACATAGAAAAAGCAATCTTGATATTTCTCTGACGCTCGAAGCGCTGCGGCTCGTTAATTCGAAATATTGGAATAAACAAAACTTATCATTTTTAAGTCCAGTTCAGTCCTCATTCGCAGGTTTTTACATAAATGGTAATTTGCTGTATACCTTTATCGAAGTTGTGTATTTTAAGGTGCATTTTTATCAGAATGCAGTGAATAAACGGGGGCTTGCAAATTGTATTGTCCAATCAAAGCAGAAAATTTTTATTCCGATGCTTGATGCAAATTTTAATAATAGCGATTTGCAGGATTGTTTTTGTTTCGTTATCTGGACTGTGTTCCTCAGCGAATGAATGCCGAACCAAAACAGAACTCCGCCGGTACAGCGCTGAATAGAGACCGTGTTGGGTGGTTGGTTCGTTTTTATACGGATTATGATAAAATGTTAATACTTCTCTATAAACTTTAAGTATCAATCAATCAATAAAATATATTAAAAAAATAGGTTAATGTACTAATGTATGGACGAACAGAAACGGTGCCGGTGGCTTGTCTTTAACTTTTCTTTTTAATTTAATTTACGTCCGTCCGGGAGTCCGCTTTAAAAATTGAAAACCATTTTTCGACCACTCCCATTGGTCAGATTGACTTAATATTTGGTCCGTATTCACAATGTGAATGCGATGACATTGCAAGTACATACAGTGAAAAAAAAGCGCATTCAGAGAAATACTGGTATTACACATGAAATTACGCAGTTCGCGGCGCCCTGCCTACTGCCTGAGTAGGTCTGTAATGTTTTGATTCTTATCGACTAGTATGTATAATTAATGTGTGGCATTTTCATGACCAGTAACATGAATTATTGAAAATAAATGAAGCGCGAAGCAAGAACTATAATGATGCCGGAAAATCTGATAAGCATTAGAGTAACAGTTCAGTAGAGGGTCGATATTAGATATAATCACGTACAACCGTCACGACTGTTCATGCGTGCGTGAGAACCTTTCCAACGATATGGTTTTGTTTACATAACATAATAAATAAAGAACATAAATACGATGTCCACGTTTTGTATTAGGGACAATGTGATCAAAGGTATTGTGCTGGGACCTTCATGTATGAATACTTATACCCGCGGCTTGTGTTGAGGTTGTGACAATAGGGGGGTCTTCCATTTGTTTGCTGTGTTCGCTGTTTGAGGTTCATATTTAAATGTTGCTTGTTTACTTTTCTTTTTAGACATGATCGTAATACAAACTTACTGCGTAGTGTTTATTTCCGCCATAAAGAAAATAACTAAGTTATGGTTTCGACATGTAAGTAGGAACTTTTAATTTAATCAACACTAATCGTGATAAAATCTTTTAAGTTACTTATCGTTAGTTAGATAGGTAAGTATGCCAAAAATGTATCTGTCTCGTTGTCGCTATTGGCAGCCGTTGGGAGCTGAAAATTTCCATACAAGTTCTCTTTATGAAGTTCAAGGATTTAGGACGGATTTTTGTTTTTTCCAAGGGATAGGGAGTTCTGCAACGAGGCCGTAGAAAAGTAGTCATTAATATTGTTAGCGACCGCGGTCCTTATTGCAAAGTTTCCCGAAATTATAATAACTTCGAGCGTTTCCTTTGAAACTCGTTATTCAAATTTCCAAATGAAAGTATTAACATAAATAACTTTATTTTTAATTCTTGGAAATCCGTCGGTTCGGCGGCCATGAGTGACGTCGGTCCCCGCCCACCGTGGAACTCGCAAAATTTTCAATTATTCCTACGATGCACGGCGTTCCTCCTGGAATTTCTCGCGGAAATGCGGCAACGTAATGATGAAAAAACCTCTTCGTTTCATTTGCCTCTAATGGTACTTTAGGGATTTGTCAAAGGTACTCAAGTGAAATCTCATAATATAATTGGTTTGTTTTCGAAATTATTAATATGCTCGAAAGTTTTATACAAATTTAAAGATACTCGCGTGTTTGTGAGCATTTAATTATAGGTATAATTCATTGACTTGAAACTGTAGGTACAACTACTACTGTGACTACCTACTAAAGTCAATGGTTGGTTTCTTAAGGATCAAGCTGGACATCGTTTTGACTCGTATTGAAAGTTCCGATTATAGAAATCACACCTGAGACCCGATATTTAAAACCACATTTCACGAAACCATTACTCGAAACATGAAAAATTGTGCTGAATTTAAAATACCGAATAGAAAAGAAGAAAATTACAGCTCCAATTAATCTTGTTAATTATTCGAGAATTTAATTTAAGCCGTAGTGTAATAGCGTTACACAGACTTTTACCACGACTTTGTGCCTCCAATTCTCAGCCATATTACACTAATAACTGCTGCCGTGATTTTTTACGTAGATACTTATCCAAAGCATGTACCTTGACATTTGACAGTAACCAAACTCTGTACTTTGAAGCTTCGTATTTCTGAAAGACCTATCCAAAGACACGTTGCTTTAAGTGTATAAGTCATTCTGTGGTACAAGTATGATTTTTTTATCCTACCAATTTGCAGGCATGATTATTATGCACACTCATATCAAATTACAGCTGTCTAGACTAGACTAGGAGTTTCTGAGCTAAGCTAAACCTGACCTGACGTGGTGAGTTCTGGTTTTGTTATTTAGCCTTTAAAAAACTAAACGCTAATTAAAAACGTCGTTCCTGCCGTGTAATGTAAGATGGTGATTAAGTTACCGTGTAGAATTTTGAGGTCGAACAATATAGGGGAGCGGTAGCAGCTGCTGTACTTTGATGAGTTGAGAAACTTCGCGCTCCTTTGGTTGGTAAGTTACGTGACATAGGACATGGACCAAATCGGGTATGCCATGTTAATGAAATACTTACCTTGAAGTACCTTAGATACTTATTACGTAAGTTCTGTTAAAAAAAGATTTTTAACACAACCTTTATTTCTGACTGTTCTTGCATTCTCGTCCATCTAACATAAGTGTATCAAATTACAAGGCAAGTGGGTTAAATTCGTCTGGCAATAACCTAAAGCTAACTTTTCTGGTGTGTTTGCATGATTCAAGTGACAGGAAGTGAAGTGATATGCAATCCTCTATTGCCTCTTAATATTTTATCTTTCTTCAAAAACAGAAGAAAGCACCTAATGACAAAGGAAATATTTTTTGGAATATTGACCTCAACCACGAACCAAACGCAACGGCATTTCCAACTAACGCTTGTGTTCTTCAACAAACTTTTAATTTCAGCTCAACCTGTTATCGAATTCTTACCATGTGCTCCCGCCCTTTCAGGAACGTCTTTTTGATCTCAATAAATCCAATGGATTGGTATGCGGGTCGTATCTTAGAGGTTCCGGCAGCCTATTCTATCCCCAACTCGGCGTATCTCTAAAACGAATTTAACGGTTAGATACAGAATTGAAATTCAAAAGTCCTTGAGGCTCATGAATTTATATCAGCTAGGAAAAGGTAGCTGGTAGCCACCACTATCTGTTTTACGAGAGTAAACTGTAACATGAGATGTTAAAGGCTGGTTTTCAGCATTGATCGCTTGTGATCAATATTTATTGCCCTGGGCTAACATGTCATGTCTGTCGCGTTTGAACGAGCTTACGTATTAAAAGTTGTTGGCTGAAACAAAACGTCGGATAACAATAAGCGAATTTATTTGGTAACTTTGTGTGCTTAACTAACACATGCGCAGATTTCATCCCATTTTTAGGGTTCCGTAGTCAACACGGAACTTTTATAGTTTCGCTATGTCCGTCCGTCCGTCCGTCTGTCTGTCTGTCTGTCTGTCTGTCTGCAGCTTATCTCAGAGGTTCTATTACTAGAAAGCTGTAATGGGTAGCACGGCTACTGTAGTAGCATCGACTAAAAATGAAAAATATTAATTATGTTCATAATTATGCTTAATAATATCCACATATTGTGACAGGCAACTACGGAACCCTACACTGCGTGTCGCCCGACACGCTCTTGGCCAGTTTTTTAAAAAGGGATTTCAATATAGCGATGGGTCCTACGCATAAGGGTCAATCCATGAAAACATTACAAAGTAAATGCTACCTTAAGTATAATAAAAAAGAAGTTAGACTACCCTATCTAGAATGATTTAGATTAGCTCATATACGCTGGACTCATCGATAGGTGGGTAATTTTACGTAGTAAAGTAGGCAGGTGAAGGTTTATGACCATCAACATACTTGTTGTATTTCAACTAAAAAGTTAAAGTACTAAAAAGGTAAAGTTATTGGTATTCGTGGATTCTGTACGACCTCGCTCCATGCTGCCACAGCTAAAGCGCACCCTCAAAAAATAGAAAAAAGAAACTAAACACTTAATTCGATTAGATGTTCATTTGTTTATATTTCACGTCTCAGTGGTTTTATCGATCGTCGTCAAAATTGGCGCCTGAATAGTATGTGACAAGGAAGTGAATATAATTTAAGAAGCTGTTTACAACGATGCTTTTTCCCTGAGTGAAAACAACGTTCCGTCGGGTAAGGGAACATTTACTCCGCGTAGGCACCGCGTAAAGCGTCTTCCGCTAATAGATACGGAAATTCTGCAAAAATCTTGAAAGCGCATGTTTATTTACACCTGCCCTCAAAAACTCAACTTAGGTATAGGCGAAAGAAGGCGTCTGATTCATTGATCTGCAATCTAAAATGTTGGCTAATCTAAATAGTATTTTTATTCGACTCTAAAGTTCTTTTACTTTACGTTATGTATGCTTTAACTAATACATACATACCGTCTCGCCTCTTTCCCACAGGGCTAGGCAGATACTACTTTGTTCGTTTGTTCCATTTGCTACGATCCTGATACATCACTCTTTCGCTTCATCCACATTCATCAATCTCTTCATACATGCTCGTAGTCGTCTAAACGTCGTCTGGTGTCGGCTTCTACTAATATATGAACTAAAACTAATTCTTCTACTCCACAATCACACGCGGCATAACTAGGTATATGGACCTCGGAAAATGCTTAACGTCTGATTCAATACTCAGTTGAATGATCCCCTTAGTCTGCTTGATATAAGCGATGTAAATCTAATATAAAGTATCAGTCTTCCCTGCAAATTCACTCAAGTAGAAAATCTTATTCACGGCTCACTAAACATTACGGTATCTACATCTACGCTTATCCAAAGTTTATCAAAAATTACAACATCAATGGAGGACGCGTCGCTAGCAAAGCTAAAGAACAATTCAGATCGCTCACTCATTCTCCGTTTTATGCACGGTATCTAATTAACTCTCCATTTGAGTAAAACATTCATTAGAATATTAGACAAAGCGCACAGGAAAAGAAACACAATGAGTCTCCAGATTTGGTGGAGTTTGTGTGATAACTTCATCATACAAGAGGAAAAAAAATATAAGTGTGTTATAATTAGATATTTACTGCACATGAGAATGATGGGGATATTTACTGTAGCTCCGGGTCCAATATGATTAGTAATAAAAATAGCAATTTTTTGAAACAAGGGACCTAAACTTTCGGGTGGGTCTCTGTATGATAAATGTATGAGTAAATTGAAAGTATAACAAAGGGATAGGTACTGGCACTGAAGGGAGAACTAAATAATGACAGGAGTTTTAGGAGTTACGAGACTGAGTCCTTTTATACCATTGTGCTGTCTTGCGTGTCGGTACGCTTTTGCTAAGACTAAGGCTACAGTTAACTTAAGGATCTTGTTACATGAATGGTTCCGATGGATATGATAGTTCAAAGTACTTACCATCATCATTATTTTCAATAATTTGGTTCATAACGTCCACTTTTGTACAACATGCACCCTAAAACTTTTTATTACAGAGGCCAGTTTTACTCGCAATCGCCGGCACTGCTCGTGTTTCATTGTATAATAAAATATTAATTACTTCGCGAGCGAAAGCCTGTTAATTGTTCGAACTTACCCGAAAGTGTAAAACAGGGTAAGGCGGCATTTTGTCACGGGAACGAATTGCCGGGGAAATATTAAACAGATGTTGCTGCGCTCTAGCGAAAGTCGTGATAGCAATGTGTAAGCGAACTGAACAGAGTAACGGAATTTACACGCAAATCATGAATCACATATGGGAGGTGATTGATGAGTAAATTTTAATCCGCATAAGTAGTCCTATAACCTGATCCTTATTAGAATATTAATGCCGCGGCCTGGGAAGTAGCCAATTGCTGGATGAGTAACTTGTTTAAATTTAAGTTACGAATCCAGCAATTGCTCTTCCAGCTGAGGCAGATATTATGTTTTTCTCAAACATTGAGAGGAAATGAAAATAAATTTTTGCTTTAAACTTCCTCGCAACTTGAGTGTTTTTCACGTTCCCGCCTTTTTTCTTAAGTTTTTACATGTCATCTGTCACCGTAGGCTATTTGAGACATTGATAAAAACGTTAGAATCGAACAAAACGCGCATTCCTCGGCCATCGACTTGGCTGTATGGCATTGTTGTTCATTATTCCATAGCCACTTTGACTTTATAAAAAGTTACAACCAAATGAAAAACAGTCCAGCAATCCGATTTATGGTCAGAAAATCGCGCCTGCAATGTAATTCGGCCGTCAACAAGGTCCTTCGTGTTCTTTTACTTAGAATATAATGACGGCATTTAGGTACGACAATATTTGAGAAAAGGTATATTAGGTACGATTCCTACTAATATTACAAATGCGAAAGTAACTCTGTCTATCTGCCTGTGACCATTTCACGCTTAAATCGCTGAACCGAATTATTTGAAATTTGCTATACAAATATTTTCAGTCCGGGGAAGGAACATAGGATAGTTTTTATCCCAGAAAACAACATAGCTCCCACGGGATAGGGATAAGCGAATCCAGCGCGGACGGAGTCGCGGGCAACAGCTAGTAAAGTTCATAGTAATACAAAGCTGATTTAATAAAAAATACTTATTAGCATTATACCTACAACCTAGTCGTCAGATAGTTCTTCTCAAAGAGTACAAAGAATGGTGGCACACACGTATTCGGTAATCCGATATTATTAACTTCGGTCTACGAGGAAACTAAACAAAATAACTTGTTTCGTCATGTTGGCAATGTTTAGGAAGGAACTAAGTGTATGTTTGTATGGAAACATGAGGGTTCTTACCGAGACCTCTTAACCAAGTTATTAGTCTATCTTGAAAGGGCTAACCCTCGCAACCTTCGCCGTGTTTTCGAGTTCGTTATACCTTTCAATGGCCTTTACTGACAATTGACGATCGTTTCAAATGATTAAACTCTATTAAAATATCTTAGTATCACTCTTTTATGCGTTCCAATATTCTTCCATGCTGGTCAGGGAACAAAGAAAAAAATACCGGTTGCTTCTCTAACCGCACTGGTAAAAGCCCATCGAGGGAATGGGCAAAATCTTAGCAATCATCTTCGGCGATGCGGCTAGCTACCTCTACGATTTTGATTCCACTTTCTACTTTTACGCTCACAATCGTGCTTAAATGTAGCCTTTAGATCTTGTTACTTTGGGCTCTGACTACTTCGTGGGGGATAAAGACGTGAAGCTTCTGCCCGCGACTTTGTCTGCGTAGAATTATACATATTAACCATCCTCTTGAACCAGTCTATCTATTAAAAAAAACCGCATCAAAATCTAAGCATACATAGGGACAGACAGACAGCGGATAGCGACTTTATTTTATACTAACGTTTTCGGCCGTTACCGCTGTTTTTGGTCGACTGGTACCTAGAAGGTACGGTGCTTAGAGAGCCACGACTTCGCTATATTATTGTTTAGCTTGGTGCTTCAACATTATAAATAAAAACAAGCTCAGCGCGACACTCATCTTGCGATAACCCACGACGAAAGTTGTGGTAAATTATGGCGCGAAAATTTTGCCGCGCGAGGTCCATTTTCCTCATCGACTTGACCAGTTTAAATAGAAATAAAAAAACCGTCTTTTTTTAATTTTATAAATGTCATTTTGATCACAAGTGGCCAGTACTCACGTCACCAAAAAGTTTTTAAGCTAACTCAGTCCCTGGTACTAAATTCCCTATAATTTCGGTGTGGCCCTCGTATGAAGTGAAGCGTTCCACGTTAAAATTACTCCAACGATTTTCCTAAACCAACAATCTTGTCGAGCCAAAGTTTTTAGCTCACAGCAATTGTTAAAGTACCTAAATGGATTTAAAGTTACGCTCGCAGAACAATCAGCAAAACAAGTTCAATCCAGTCCGTTGCAAAGTCCACAATGCCGATGCCTCTACAAAATTCTACTGAGACATAATAGACGTTCCCTTGTGGCTAGTTAAGAAAGGTTGTGTACAATAGGGTCCACGATCAAAGTGCATCCGTAAAGGGCCTGAGATAAGATAAAAAGCAATAACTCTTACAAACTATTGTGAAAGGAACTCTTGAGAGCTTGAAGAATGTAACAAGTGGCTGTACCTCTAAGCCGCGCCGCGCTGTTTTCAGAGAAACTTGTGTACCTATTTATACTTACGAGGAAAAATAACGGGTCACTTTTCATACAACTTTATATGGAAAGCGACCCTTTATTTTTGCTCGTTAGTGTATTTTGCCGGTGTTTTCACATAGCGCAAACCGAAACTATAACAAAAGTTGGCTTTGACAACTCTGACATTAATTATTGGACAAGTGACATTAATTATGTACTTGTATTTTCAAATTGTAATAAACTAGCTTTTGCCCGCGTCGTCGTCTGCGTAGAATTATACGTATAAACCTTCCTCTTGAGTCACTGTATCTATTAAAAAAGACCGCATCAAAACCCGCTGCGTAGTTTTAAAGATCTAAGCATACATAGGGACAGAGAGAGAATGCGGAAAGCGACTTTGTTTTATACTATGTAGTGAAGTTGGCTTTGACAACTCTGATAATAATTTTTGGAGATAACTACTGACACTAATTACTTGTATTTTCAAATTATAATAAAATAAATAAAATTGTAAAAAAATATTAAAGCTGAAGTCGGTAACAGGAACCTATAATTTCACCAAAAAAAGTAAACACATAAGTATTTCTCAATCTTGTGGTAAATATTGCAAGCAATTCAACTTGTTACTAAAAGATTTATTTCTTACCGTGCCGCTCTTTATTTTTATTTAGTTTCTAAAGCCCAAATCGTCTCACCGAATATGACTTTTTCTTAATAAAACATCCATTACATTCTCAACTCTGTTCTTTATGTATCGTGGTCACGAGATTCCGGTCACGTCCTGCTCTTGGTTCGGATGCTGTAAATATTAAGTGGTTTTATGAAACTCGAGTTCAATAATAAATACGTTATTATTATGACAAGGAAAGTTTTTAGTAATTCACGCGAACCCGTGGCTGACGCATTTTGAATACAGAATATCGGTTCGTGAAGAAAAAGTGAGATGTTTCAAAGAGGTTTATTAAACCTTGCTAAAAACAAATTCATATGAAATTGGAGTAAGTAAGTATACTTTAATCTTGAGCAATAAACCGCCGCTCCGTACACTCTGCGACGCATAACTACAACAAGCAACTAGCCTCGCTGGACATGTTCAGTAGTTCGTGTGATAGGTATAAGCGCCAAATAACTCTCTTGTTGAAGGAAAGAGTGTAATTGGGAAAAATGTATGTTATGTATCTTTAGTTGTTTTAGTTGCTATGTATAAGATAAGTTTCTGTAAAATTCTCATGTTATTTTTGAGTAAGGTTATTTTGGTTTGGCTTTGGTACCATGTTGCTGCCCATTGTTTCTGACCCATTGCCACATCTACCACAAACTCTTAGTGGGAATTGGTTTAGGGTGCAGGCTATGTTTACTGCACTACGTTCTCAATATTTTATTTAAATTGTGTCTATCAGTTTTTTTGCCCAATAAAGAAAATAAACAATAGCAAGGTAAGTACTTAGGGTCAAAGTTTATCTTGACACATTCGATTGAAGCGCTCGCTACGGATAGATACTGAACTAATAAGTTATTTTTCGTCCAATTAAATGTCGATGTGAGGTGATTTTGTGTCGCGCCGATTGCAGAGGGACTCATTGTTCTCTCTCCTTTTTTTTGTATATTTTTTAAATTTATTACATGTCACTTTTTAGCTTCTGGCTAACGAACATTTTGTTTAATTTATCGCAACTCTATCATTTTCTTGCTGAAAATCTCATAAAATCCACAGTAGCTGTGTCACGCCGCTACAATTAGGTAATAATTGGTTTTGGTTAATAAAAAAAAATGCGTTCAAAGCAAGCACTCCACTATTTCATTTCAAATTATTTTGTACATTATGATGGGCCCTTGTTTTGCCAGGTAGGAATTTTAATTACGAAGATGATTGTAAAGTAAATAATATTATAATATTATTATAATGTTTGTAATAAAGCGCCGTAATAAAATTTAGTCTGAAAATTGTAGATAATACAAATAAAAGCTTAAATAGGGTATTTGACCGCGACCCTTATGAAGTCTAACTCTTCACTAAAAGTAGTTGGTTAGTACCAATTTGTAAAGCAAAATGTACATATACATAATAAATCACGTCTTTATCGCTTACGGGGTAGACCGAGCTTAAGGCATCAACACCTAAAAGCCACGCCTTTTTCTTCACGAAATTTGAACCGCGATCACCGGAGCGAACGCATTGTCATTTTACACCTTACACCACTAGGCCACACGTAGCTTACGAGTGAGTGACTCCGTCTTACGCTTACCTGACGCGAGTTTAACATTTTTTATCCATCCCAATAGTGCTCAACGCCGCTAAAGAAGTTGTCACTTCAAAAAATATTTTAACTGTGAGTTAGAGTAACAAACTAAACCTCCAATTATTTAAACATCAACATGACTAAGGATCAATAGCACACTTACTAATACTTAAATAAAACTATGTACTTGTACTTTATAAATTTGGCGTTTAAACAAGACTAGAAGACAAGAAGATACGGTTTTAGAAGCACTCTAGGAGTGCTTCTAAAACCGTATCCGAGCTCGCTAATTGGTATTGATTTCACTATTTTAATAGCTCCATTATTTGGAGCGGCGCATGCAACGTTTTTATCTCCTATAGTGAATAATTACGTAGTATCTTTTGCTTTATATAATATATTATTGTAGATTTCAATGTTATCGACTTATAAGTACACTGATGAATAAACTGTAAATTAATTAAACAAAATGTTTTCCGTCAGAAATTCGGTAAGTCATAAAAAATATATTATCTTCTGCAGTCTATTTTGTTGATCTAGGCTATAAAAACACTCTATAGCTCAGAGTTAACGTGCTTGTATCTTTGCCTCGTACACATTCCCGTACTCTGAAACTCTCCTTTAATCAAAAAGTTAATTTCCACGTGGCTAGCTCGCAGAAGTATGTTGACAAGATTAGTCTGGAACTAAATAAATTACTAGTTAAGCCCAGACTAATGGTTAGTTTCGTCTCATAAAGCAGAGAAGACAGGGAAGTTGACAAGCTTAATGGTCTTTGAAACTGCCGTATAATTTTCATTCATGCCTACTATTAAGTCGCTCTAAATGTTCTAAGTTTAGCAAGTTAGGCAATTTAAATTAATGTCCGCATTAAATCTGAATAGGGAATTTAGGATCCTGTCTGCCGATCACCTGGGGTGAGGCTTTATGACAACCAGACTTATCTGAACGCTCTTTAATATTTCGATCTCTCTTAAGAACTTATTCAATTTACTAAATTTAACGCTTAAGTCAAATACCCTAAATTCTCCCAGCGGAATCAATAGACGCAACGCTACTAATCAAGTATTACATAATTAATTTATCCGGTAAGTCTTAGTAATTTTTCACGATTGTAATTTTGCTTGCATAACTTATAGTTAACTACATAAATGTATAAACTATGAATACGAGTTAAGTATGTCAAAATGTATTAAATTTTGCAAACCCACGTTTATCGATTTAATTTTTGAACTCAAGACTGCGCGAGTGGCCCTTACAGAGAGCCTCTAGTATAAGTTTTTGACACAAAAAACGCATCGAACGCGTTCACGTAAAAATCTTAAAATGGGGTTATTGACAGCGCCTCTAGCGGAATGAAACGGCAACAAACAATTCTCATAGTATTTATTTTGACAGCTTAACGCAAACGTGATCGAGACATATTTTGCTATCGAAAACTTACAGTAAGCATACCTACTGGCTATTTTGCTACCTATAAAATAATAATATTCCTTCGACATTTCATTTTCCATTTGTATTTTCCGTTCTTGTATAGCAAGGATCGCGTATTTTCCTTTATCCAAATTGACATTCTATTATTAAAAAAAAAATGATAACGTTAATAATTAAATTATCTTTTTCCTTTCAGATACATCCAGGCATGATTTGAACAGACAGGGTGAGTTATGAGTTTTAATATAAGCCTGTCTTTCTTCACCTTAATATAGCCACTAATTAACACGAGTAGAAATTGTTTTAATAAAACGTTTCCAATAATCCGAGGCTTATTTGCCTAAGCCGAGTTTTGAGGTTAAAACTTCCCAATTAATAATATAAGTCCTTGTAATTATAAAGGGTTGAGGGAGGTATGTAGTAGAGGTGATCAATTTTCAAGTAACGATCCAGCTAGGGCGGGACAAAGTTTAAAGTGACATGACTCACGTGGAAGAAACGTACCTAACACCTAAGAAACATAGTTGGCAGAGTAGACCGTTCGTTTTTCGCGGAACTTCTTACCACGCACGGCTCTGGAATCAGCTAGCGACACCTATTTTTCCGGATCGGTACCTACGACTCAGGGATCTTAAAAAACGAACCTATTCTTTTCTTAAAGGGCAACACGTTCTTAACCGGGCAGCGGTGATTACTTTCCTTCAGGTGCCTTGCCCATATCATATTAAAAAAACTAAAATTATCTATCTAATCTTTATACGAGAACTTGTTGTTTATTATAAAATCTGAATCTCGGAAACGGTTCCAACGATTTTCATGAAATTTTGTATGCAGAGGGTTTCGGGGGCGGTAAATCGATCTAGCTAAGTTCCATTTTTAAAAAACGTACCAACCCAAAAAATACCAATACAGTTATCCAGGTACTATCCAATACAAGGAATTCTTGCACACATTTGTGCGACATTCTATGGGTTTTTGAGGCGATGGTCGTTGGGACCGTAAGGTTCTAGAGTAGCAACCTCGTACCGTATTAAAGGCTACCGCAAGATGATTGTACGATCTGTAGGCTTATTACCTAACTCGCTCGCAATCGCCATCATGTTCATTTTGACAGTTCATGTATGGGCTGACAATTGGCATCGGAATCAGCTAGCTGTCACATTCATACAAGAACTGTCAAAATAAACACGATGGCGATTGAGAGCGAGTTAGATAATAAGCCTACTGGCCCTTATGTCACCATCTCGACAATAGTCAGTGACAAGTGACAATTCTGTTCACATTACAAATTCGACAAGAATCTACGCCGACTGGCATCATACTGACCACGCATCGCAATTTGAAATTGTCACTGGTCTTCGGGAAACTATCGGTTGCGGGTGGCACAAAACCAATCTCCCCTAAAGACCTAAAAGAAGACAGAAGAATAAAACATAGGCTCAGCAGTGGACATACTCCGACTGTTATGATGATGTATAATTCCTGACCGTTCCCAGTTAAATCACTCGTAAAACCCGAGTTCTCTGCAGCTGTTATTTATTACTGAATCGTATACAAAAGAAGTTTTGAAAAGAGCTTTGGCGTAGCGCTGAATTCAGCTGTTGCGAAACAAGCGAACGTCGAGACAGCTCACAGAGGGAACACAGTACACACTTTAAACCGTGAAGAAATGTTCAAATTGTTGGATTCCGTATCCTGCATACTAAATTTAGCTATTTTACACGGGCACAACTGTTGCGACGCTGTTTTGGAGGACTTTTAATTGGTATCCACCTTAGTTAACGAAGTCGCTAATTATTTTGATTCGTAAACAGTATTCAAAGGCGATGCGGCTAGCAACCCATTTTACTATTTTGATTCCCCTTTCCACGCTAAACGTGGCCCTGTTGTTTATGCTCTGTCTACCCCGTGAGGGATAAATACGTGATTTATGTGTATGTGTGTGTGTCCCTTCAGGGACGTTGGGTCTTGTTGCTGGGGTATAGGTGGAAAGGGGAGTCGAAAAATAGTGATGGGTCGCTAGCCGCTTCGACTGTAATAATGATTCCTACGTTCGGAGATTTAACCTTGTTATTCGTTTGCTCCCAGACCAGCATGGATGCATTCGTACTACCTTATTATCAATTGCATAAGGTGTGTTTTCAACGGTCAGCTGTGTATTAGATAATTGTAAACCCGACTGTTCTAGTTTGTCAAAATAGTTCGTGACATCCAAAGTGGCCAAAAAGTTAGCAACACGACCTTATTTCAACTGTAACAATGACGTGTTGCGAACTATTTGGCTACTTTGGGTGTCACGAACTATTTGACGCTGACAGTATTGGGACCGAGCGCGACGACAGCGCCACGTGACAGGCGGCCATTATGGACATTATTGTCACCGCTGTCAAACAAGAAGTAAGTAAATATTGTGAAAAATATTAATGAAATCTTGTGTTATTTTACTATATTACACAATTTTGGACAATGGTAGTCAGTAACATTATTGCCAATAATATTAAAATTGTTGTTTTCAGTGAAATTTTAGAGGTTAGGTAACTTACTTTTTTTTCTTACGGCAAATATCCACTTATTTCTTTGGTCTCGTTTCCACCATGGTCTTGGAAATTGGTAAAATTTACAGTCGCTATTCTTCTTGGTGTTATTACAATTCACAACAACACCATCTTACCAGGACCATATTTTGATCTCAAAAACGATTAGAAAATTTTTACTGCAATATGGATTTGACAGCTCAAGTCAGCGACAAAAATGACAATTTTAGCCGTAGCGAGCGCTGTGATCGTTTAGGCTACCCCCTCCACCCGCTTTGCACTCTGCCAATATGAATTTTTGTAGGTACTCGACTGAACGATGCTACTTTGGATTGTGCCTAATTGACTGTAATTTATTTGACAATGCGACTTATGTAGTTTGTGGGGATTATATCCGTGCATGGCGGGAAGAACTTGATAACTCCAAAATGGCAATTTTACAGGGCAGCGATTTTAAAGTTTGTCATTTTCTCCAAAATCCGTTTTTATCTCGAACTCATCTCTATAGCTTGATTTATGGATAATTTTATGTAATCTTTCAAATTATGTTACGTGTTCTCGTAAATTCTGCTTATTTTGTAAGATATTAGACTTATCAACATACTACCCAGAGACTTATCAACTTATTACCCATACATTAGTGCTCAAACCAGTGAAAACATTATTTAATTTAATTCCTAAAAATCAGTTTTTCAGTGTAATTGAAATATCTAAATTGATTTAAGAGTAATTTTAGATGGTTTTTCAAATATGGTTATGTTTATCTTTCTTACTATCTTATTATTCATAATAATTGACTTATCAACATGTTCACCGATGACTTATCAACTTATTCACCATAGAATTGGGTATCAATAATACACATTAATCGTTTGTAATAAAAAAAAATTAATAAAAATGTTCGTAATAAAATTTCAATAATTTGGGAATGCAAGCGCACTTTTTGCACTACCTAATTTGAAAAAAAAAAGAAAAATTAGAACGACTTCTGGGCTACGTTCAGTAACTAAAGTCGGATGAAAATCGTCCGATCATGAACACACTTACCGAACGAGTTGGGACGTTCTTCTGTCAAAAGTGTCAATTCAAAATAAATATAAAATAAATATTTGCTCCGAGACCTAAATAGAAATTCATTTTATATTTATTTTGATATTATATTTCTGATATCTTTGATATTATATTATTATATTTCTGTCCCTTTTCATCTTGAATCATTAACGTCTTCATTCAATCTCCCATTTTAAATTAAATTCACATTAAATTTAAATGTCGATGGTATGCGATTTCGTATTCGTAATAATAAGTTTATATCCCCAGCGTTCGAATTATAAATTTTGCCGCTTTTCAACTGTCAAAGTGACGTCTGGGCTTTTTTTACCCATCTATTTTATGGGGTGACCGGTGTGATCGTCCGATGATCGCACTGACTTACTGAACGGGCCAGTGCGTAGTCGGGCGTCGTCGGGTGATCAAACTGAACGCACCCCTGTTCTCATATATCTCGGGAAAAGTAGTATGCGACATCAGTATGAGACATGACACAATGTGACAAGTTATTCAATAAAGAACATATTTTTGATTTGACCCGGTCTATAAATGAGAAACTACTAAGATAACACGAGATATCATATTCCGTGCATAGCGTGAGTAACTTGATAAGTCGAAATATAACGTCAATATATTAATTGTTAACTTTATAGTGTAAGTATAAATTGACATATCAAGTTACCAGTAGTTGAATATAAGTAGATAAAACGATATATTTATTTGTTAACGTAATAGTGTGTTAGTCGTCGCTTTGATATCTTGTTTTGTCAATTTACGTACGCTAGATCGGTTTTTGAGCATAAGTTGATTTAAGGATATATTACGATATTATATATTTTTTTGTGACTCATCGCGTATATATCTCGTTTCGTTAAATAAAATACGCAGCGTATGGATATATTCAAATACTCACGAGGCAATATCTCTAAAAGTATCGTAGATATCGAGTTGTCAATTTTTTTCCTACAAAACCAATGCTGTAGGAAGCCATTGCGACGATAAAAAAAAAATCGTGTAAGTGGAGTTATCAAGTTCTTCCCGCCATGCACGGATATTATGTTCGTCATTTGGAAAAGCAGATTATTCGTATCAATTGTCATTGGTCGAAATGAACGCAATACCATTTCTATGTGCTTTTGTGTTAACGATTGCATTTTATATCATGTTATTTGGTAGAGTTGTACTGTACATACATATATCACGTCTTTATCTTACGGGGTAGACAGAGCCTGAAGTAACAAAACCGTAGGCCACGTTTAGCACGATTAAGGGCGTATGCCAGCCGCATCGCCTATAACATGATTCCTAAGACTTTCGCCCATTCCGTCGATGGACTTACCATCTGCGCGGGAAGAGAAGCGATTGGTAATTCTATGTTTTTCTTTACTCCCAGATTAGCATGGAAGAGTTGCTGTTTTATAAATCCTATTTACATTATAATTTGGAGCGTGAACAGACGAGTATCGAAGCCTTAACCGGGTGTGGATATTGGAACTGGCGTATTTTTAACATCCTAACATCCGTGTAACATCCTTGAAAGCGCTAATAGACTACAGGCCCATGTCCAAAAAATGTGGGTCATATGAACCACCAGGTGACGTACGAGGGCTGTTTGATAAGTACCCGTTTTTGAAAAAAAAAAGCATTTTTTTTTGTATATATGCATTTATTTTTCTACGTTGTCACCTTTTAACTCTATACACTTGTTCCACCTATACTCAAGCTTCAATAAACCATCCAAAAAATATGATTTTGGAAAGTCATTAAAATAGGCCTCTGTGGCGGCAATGACTTCGTCATTTGATCCAAATCGCTTACCACCGAGCCATTTTTTTAGGTTGGGAAACAAAAAGAAATCGCATGGGGCCAAATCTGGAGAATACGGGGGGTGAGGCAATAGTTCGTAGCGTAACTGTCTTAATTTAGCCGTCACAACTCTGGACGAATGAGCCGGGGCGTTGTCGTGATGAAACAGTATTTTTTTCTTTTTTAAATGGGGTCGTTTTTCGTTCAACACGGCGTCAAATTCATCCAATAAATTGGCATAGTACTGCTCTGTTATCGTTTTCCCCTTTTATAAGTAGTCAATATGTATAATACCCTGCGAATCCCAAAAAACAGTCGCCATGACCTTTTCAGCCGATGGGACGGTTTATGCTTTCTTTGGAGCAGGTTCACCCGGTAAAATCCACTTCTTCGACTGCTCTTTCATTTCTGGGGTGTAGTGGTGAACCCACGTTTCGTCCACGGTCACGAAACGACGCAGAAACTCCTTCGGGTTACATTTGAACACGGCCAAACACTGCTCCGAAGTAGTCAGTCGGTTCCGTTTTTGCTCCTCCGTGAGTAAACGCGGCACCCACCTCGCCGATACTTTCTTCATACCCAATTTTTCTTCTAATATGTGTTGTACCCTCTCGATTGAAACGTTTACACCATCAACGATTCTCAAAGTTTAATTCGGCGGTCGGCTAAAACGATATTTTCAATTTTCTTAACCATATCGTCTGTAGTCACCTCAATTGGCCGGCCTGGGCGATCCTCATCAAAGACGGTTATTCTCCCCCGCTTAAACTCGTTATACCATATCTGACGGTTGTCATAGAAGGAGCACATTCATGGTAAACCGCTTGCATTCTTACTTTTATTTCATCACATGTTTTTCCTTCCAAATACGAGAATCTAATTACAGACCGATACTGTTCTTTCTCCATTTGAACAATTTTAAGTTCACGCTTTCACTAAATCGGTCAAAGGAGAAAAAAAAACAAAAGAATGCCATTTTTTTTTTAATTTTCCCGCCTCTGAAAAATGGCTTAAAAATGTGGTATACTTATTTTCGGCCAGTGATTTTAATATATTTAGAAAACGGGTACTTATCAAACAGCCTAGGTATATAGGACGATATATAGTGCTGAATCTTATTATTTTATGCACTTATATCGTCCTATATACGTCACCTGGTGGTTCATATGACTCAATTTTTTTGGACATGGGCCTGTAGTCTATAACATTCGAATAAAATATCTAAATCTGTGTGCTGCGGCTGTACAATGTCGGTTGTTCAGAATCTTACGAACCGTAAGAAGTTTTTTCCAAATTAAACGAGCGTTTTCCGTACTGAAAAGTTTCCCAACAAACAAATAATATTGAAGTTGGAACGAACATGTGTGACTTTTCTTTCTCATTGAAATTGATGTTGGAAACTTAATGCTCCTTGGAATGAAGTGTTGTATAAGTTTTATACAACTCTTAAGTGCCTTAAAACTAAGAAAGTAACTAAATAAAGTATTTCTAAAAATAAATTGATATTTTAAATCCAATGTATTGTAGTGAAAGTCTAGCTGATCCAGCACAAGCAACAAAGAATCCGGATTGGGACGTAGTTTAGCTAAAACGATCCAACCCACTATTTATTTGCCTCATAACTTCACTTTTGTTGCTAAACAATTTAGATCCTAATACAAAAGTTACTTGCTTGAGGGTTAGATCGTGGAGGTAAGTCAACCTATTAGAAACTCTTATTCCACATTCGGGTTCAAGCCAGATCCAGTTCAATTTATCCAAGTTAACTAATTAGTTTTCTGCTTTTTATAAACTATTCGACTGTTCAAATTTAAGAAATCAAATTTTCAAATTACAAAAATTGTTGTATAGCAGAAAAAAACAAACATAATTGACAAACATTTAGATACATGTACAAAGGGAAACTTATTCCTCTTCTGGTCAACCCTTGAGTGAAAGAGGGGAGCATTATGGGACATAAAATTTTAAGATTACCTATTTACAAAACTTGGAACTTAATTAGATCTCAAATCTTTAGTCGATGAAGTCGAGAACCACGGACAGACAAAAACTGGGTCCTCTTCTCGTGTTTATGTCGTTGATAGGATTCTTATAACACAGCCTGTACTCCACCGTTCAGGGCTCTACTTTCGCAACTCGATAAAGATTCTACTTTTCATAAAACATGGCATCCGAAGCCAAGAAACCTCTGAGAGCGAGTAAATTCACTTTGACTTCGTCCGTCGAGGCCGCGGCAGAATCTCATTTTGCTCTTTGTTCCTAAATAGTGAACACCTTTTGTAACGGGAGGCTGCAAAGGAGCCTTTTGATTAGCACGCTGGACTCTTAGCAGATTAACGGAGTGCGTTTTGTGTTAATCGTGGTGTGAACTCGAGAGACTGTTTGTAGGCGGGAATGTGAAATTAATTTCTCTGAATGGGCTAGCGCTTCGTGACACTTACACTTTGGGGCGATTCCGCTATAGACGACTTCTGACATGATTTTTTCAATCACGCTATTAGCTGTTTTTTTTGTTCTTAGTCCAAAGAAGAAAGTCTAAATATAATATTAAATATATTTTTATTTGATTTTATACCATATCTTTTTTTTTGGCGCGTTTGAAAATACTACCATCCGAAGAATTGGTATATACTGTAAAATCATACCTAGATACATTGGCACAAAACAGTTGTTGTTGACAGATTGAGGCTATGTTTTACCGGCTAAACGTGTAGTGACAATATTCATTTATCTTCGTGATTCAAAAATGTAAGTATAAACATTGTTATTTATTAAGAATTATTGATTGCTAGAATACACTGTTAACTTGTTGCACCCGCGATGCAAAAGGCATAAAAGTTTACTTTTTTAACAGAAATAAAGACCCAACATTCTGAAACTTTCCAAAAGTAAGAAGAAATCAAAGCCGAACTTAAATTATTTGTTTTTAAGAGTGTAATGATTGTGAGGTAAAAATAAACGATGACTTAAATTGGTTGCACCCGCGATCTCGACGTGAGATCGCGGGTGCAACTTTTTTTCACCTAACCTTTTTGTGTGATTAATTACACATTTCGTTGTTTTGATATACCTTGACTAATAACATATGCTGAAGACGATTGATGATATATATTTAATATGTGTGTCTATATTATATTATGTATTTTTTTTTCAGAAATATTATTAACAATTTATGACGACGGTTGATAGCAGACTATTCACAGACATTCTTAATGACATAGCAGACGTGCAATATGATGATATTATCGCGAAGTAGGAAGCGCCAAAGAAAAATACTGATGGAAGTAATGTTCATAGAATTTTCGACAATTATTGACGTATTTCAAAGGAAATAATTAATATAAGCGACAACAAAAGTATAATTGTTAGTTCTAAATCTGGTTTGATATCTCATTTTGTTCCTACATAAGTAAAATTGATGTTTATGTTCACTTAAATTAGACTCGTTGCACCCGCGATAATTTAGTGTTGCACCCGCGATTATTAAAAACATTAATAACTAATTGTTTATTTAAGTTTTGTTTAGAATTTTTATTTTATGTTCTTTGTTACTTTAATATATTTCAAAATATTAAGACATAACGTATTAAATGTATTAGAATTAACAGATTTTTGTGTTTTCTGTTTGTGATCTGGAAAGGTTGGGCCAAATTTGTTACACCCGCGATGGCACTTTGAACCTTTCTCCTGGGTTTTAAAATATCATATTAATATTTTTGTTAATTAATATAAAGTAAACATATTAAAATGTAGTCCTTTAAAGACTAATTTAATTAAAAATGTGTTTTATTTAATAAGGCTGAACTAAAACAGGCGTCTAAATGTTGCACCCGCGATAATGGAATGACCCTTTGGTGGCTCGTTTATGATAATTCAGACAGTATACGAAACCTTTATTTTTGAACGAACATAGAGTAAGTATTCTGAGTCGGCTTACCGTTGTTCAATTCTAGCGAGCACATTTTGATTTTCTTCAATGCTGATTTGGAAGCAAATAAAAACATAGAATGTACGAGTACTTTAATGTCTCTTCCTGCGCACATCGTAGAAGCCCAATGAATTGGCGAAAATTGTAGGAATCCCGTTGTAGGCGATGCGGTTAGCAACGCACTATTTTATTCTTCTTTCCACCTATACGCCCACAAGTATGCTAAACGTGGCCTTTAGGTCTTCTTACCTTAGGCTTCACTATCACTACATAGTATAAAACAAAGTCGCTTTCTCTGTCCCTATGCCCCTATGTCCCCATGTCCCTTGCCTTGCCATGCTTATATCTTCAAAACTACACAACGGATTTTGATGCGGTTTTTTTTAATAGATCGAGTGATTCAAGAGAAAGGATTTTATGTATAATTCTACGCAGACGAAGTCGCAGGCAGAAGCTAGTATATAGATAAAAACGTGATTTATGTATGTCGGTAATGGGCGAACATTTTAGAAATCATGTTACTGGCGATTTGGCTAGGAACCCATCACCAGCATCACTATTTTGATTACCCTTTCCAACTAATACCTACGCTCACAATCACACTAAACGTGGCCTTCAGATCTTGTTACCCTAGGCTCTGTCTACCCCATAACGGATAAAGACGTGATTAATACTTAAGTCATTTTTAGCATGCCAATATTGTGGTTAGACATGTCAGCGCACTGTAACACTATTTTTAAGACACTATTTTTACTTACCATGTCTAAAGCAAAATAAATTATTTCATTTCATTTTCATTTGCAGTCGAGCCTGATGGTAACAGAGGTATTGTAGGTAATGTATGTTTTTCCACGAATCAGGTTAATTTCATCTTGTTTTTCCTTGATACACCTTTAAATGTGGTATAACATTTTCTTCGTTCTTATTTCTCGATAGCTGATAGGTTCACGAGAAATTGGAATTCGAAATTACCGTATTAAAAACCTAGTTACACTGGCGTTGGCGTAAATCACATTTCGTGAATAACGACCCATAAACACAGCCCGACATAGTCTGTAAACAGGGTGTCGCCGTTAAAGTCCTATTTTGTATGTTGCTTAAACTACGCGTGGCTATACTACAGGAGTAGATAAGTAGGAGTAAATACTGAGCTTTTCTGGTGCCAGATTGATTTACGTTTAAAAAATCATAACTCATAATTTTATTAGGTTTTCGTTCAGTGTCTACAGTCATACCAAGGAAATGTTGAGCTACTACGCAGTAAACTTAAAGTAAAATGGTTATTGGAAGAAAAATAAATAGCTCTTGCACGTAAATTTGTACGCCTTCTCTTGAAACTCCCGGCTGCCTTTAATGGTTTCCAGGAAACCAATACGGGAAACCGTGGAGAGAAAATGCGGAACAAGCATCCCGTTTCAGTTCTGCTTTTTGCGACAAAGGCCTTCAATGTATTCCCTTACCAAGTCGAAACCCAATAAATATTCCAAATGAATTTGATTAATCAGAGCGCTCGGAGAAATATTCGTATGCGAAATCAACGTATAGACGTATCAATACACTGTTTATTATACCGGTATGCTTCAGCAGATGCTTGAGTTAGTTTCAATGTGTATACACACACACACAAACACAAATCACGTCTTTATCCTTTATAGGTTAGGTTAGGCTAAGGTAACAAGACCTACAGGCCATACGTTTAGCAAGACTGTGGGCGTATAGGTGGAAAGTGGAATCAAAATAGCGATGGGTTGTTAGCCGCATCGCCTATAACTGCTGAGGATTTTTGGTCACCCCTCGATGGGCTTCTACCGTCAGCGCGGAAAAAGAAGCAACTGGTACATTGCATGTTTTTTCTTCGCTCCCAGACTAGGAACCAGACCTGGATGGAAGTTTCAATGTATACCTCCGTAAATATATGTCAGTTTTTTTTATTGAGAACATCAAAATGTTTCCACACATTAGTTAATGTTCAAAATGTACGTCAAAAGGGTGACTGACATAGTCACAAATTACTACTAAAAACCTTGTCAGTAGTGATCAATCAAACTAGTCTGGCCGCTTGCCGAAATAATCCTGAGTTATTCTAGGACAGCCTATATTGTTTATTCCCAAAAAATTGCAGTGGTAATATGTAGTTATGTATAAAGGTGTCCAAGTTTGGTCCGACTCTGAAGTCGGTAATGAGTTTTTCAATTTGGGTCAACTCGTTATGTTAAGCGAAGTTAAGATTCGTCGCGCGAAATACTACGTGGCAAATTAGCACTAAATGCTTGCGCAGCATTAAAGGGCACCACATAATTTAATACTACGTTTACTTTGTTGAATTTCCCTTAAAACAATTTGAGGCCGAAATAACCGAACCATGTTTTGGTCCCACTTTAAGGCCAGGTTACCTGAAATAATCTAATTTTGTGTAGGTACAGGCAGCTGCAGAGAAAAGGGAGCCTTCCAATATGGTTACCGCTATTAAGGGAGATGGGAGGGGGGTCATCCACGGGTCATCTTTCTCTGCAGCTGCCTGTACAACCTTTAATTTTTTTTGTAAATTTCTTCGCTCGAGTCGTGAGATCCCGTAAGCTTTTTGCGTCCGATTCGAATGACTAGTCTTAATAGGAGACTTATAAATGTTTTTTACTTTTGTTTATCGGCGATCGCGCTGTTTCAGGTTCAAACGGAGCTAGTGTTGCGTAGACGGAAAAGAAAACATTTTCCATTCCTCGTAGACAAACAATTCGTTAGAGAAAAGATAGGCGGTATTCTACAGGGGCTACGACAGCAAAGGAAATGAGGTTATCCCAACCTCCCGTCCTCCTGGACGCAGCTAGCTAAATAAAAGCAACGAGCACCGTTTATTCCGGATTACGTGCTCCGGTTAAGACTTATGACAATGTAGGATATTGTGGTATGAAAATGATGCTTATTGTGTGTTCGGAATGGCTGTGGTTCGAGTTGCTAACAGATTAAGAGCTATACGTATTGAAAACAAAAGAACGCTACTCGTTTGGGTTTCCACTCGGTCTAATTATGGCACTAAGAACCATCCCACTCATTTTGAAAATTCTATAAGTAAGTTAATGCTTTATTGTACAAATAAAGAAACAGATACAATTCACAGAAAAATAAAAATAATGTTAATATATGAACAAAAAGGAACTTATCCCTATTAGGGATCTCTACCAGATAACCTTTGAGTAGATGAGAGGAGCATTAAACGAGGGACCGACAAACTGTGAGTTTCAAATTCCAGATAGTGAAAGCCACAATAGAGCGTACATATCTAAATACAATAAACAAATCGTAAAATAAACTACACATGCATACATACAAAATACAATAAGAGTACACACGTATACAGGAAGAGCTTCAAAAAGTTTTACTGTTTGACTCTACGGATGTATGGGCTCTCTTACGTTATTAAGAAAATAACCCACCCACTTAAAGCCACCTACTTAAACTGTCTCCAACTTATTTCTCAATCTTATTGGTTGTCTGGTAGAGATCGCTGTTAAGCGATAAGACTGCCTATCGTCTACTTTGTTCTTTGATTCTGTATTGTTTTGTACTGATTTGTGGTGTTCACTAAAGAGTATTTGTATTACACGTAAAACTTCGTCTACATCGCTGTCAATAGAATGCCGGGGTTTAAACAATTAAGTAGGTACATTAGAATACCTCTAGATGCACTATTGTCAGGACAGAATTGTTTACATTACAGTTACGTAAAGCTAAAATTTAAGTAAGGTAGGTAATGCTAGCAAAGTGGCCGAAGCGTCATTTTCGTCAGGTGTCAACAAACCCTTGTTTAAATAGTCATTTTCCTGTGTCAGCAAAAGGTATCGGATTAAAAATACATTCCGATAAGTGGACACGAAACACAAACATAAGCCCGAAATTCAGTGACCAGGGATAAAAAATAATTGAAATGCAGACTAAACGCGCGGGTGTAAATTGAAAAAATAAAGATAGCTTTGCGAATTGGAATCGGCTAACGATCACGCGTAATAACCTTGATCCGTGGGGTGAATATGATTTGGAGTGCCTGACCGGAAACAGTCCAATCACATAATAAAAACATTGGACATTTATTTTACACCTTTGTGTCAATTTGTGTCAATGGTCGGTGTATTTGATTCGGAATGTTACGTATATATCATCATCATCATAACAAAAATTACTATGTGCGTATATAATACTGAACGTGATTTGTGTCTAATATTTTTTGTTAGGATAGGTTAGGTTTTGTTTTGCATTTTTTTATATTTTCCCCCATAATTTACTTACACAGAACGAAAACATCACTCTTACTAAACTATTTAGATCTACATTATAATAACAATTGAAGTGCACCAAGAACGCTCAAAATATATTGTATTTTCCCGTTGCATTTAATACCAGTAAGCAGTAATAATATTAACGCATGCTGCGTCGCATATTAATGACCTGTTCCCGCCCAAGAGCCAGCCTTCCCAGCAGCCTTGTATGAAGGTCTACTATAATAGAAGAGCCAGCCAACGACACGGAAGGGCATTCCTTTCATACCATGAATGCAAATATTTAGAATCCCATGTCCTCGCATTCCGGTGAGTAGAGTCTGCGTCGAAGTAGCAAAGTTTTTGCGCTTTGTCGCTTCTCTGTAATTCCATTGAAGTTAGGTACATAGGTATGAAAATATCCTAACAGGGATAGGTCTACGGATTGGCTGGTTTACGAACTGGCTGGTTCGTGTTTGCGCTCAAGTTTTATAAATCGAACACTCGTTCGATTTTATTCAGTTTTTTTTTAATTTGAGGGTAGGCCTCAGATCACAGATTAGAGAGATATCTTCAGATCTGCTAGAACCGGGCTTGAGCATCCCTGGTATTTTGTAACGTTCAATTTTATTAAGTTGATTAAACAAAGTATTAACGTAATTTTTGCATTTCTATTTCAAAGTTTATGGATTATGTAGTATATTTTATCTGTGTATCGTTTCGTGAATCATAGCCGGTTCTGGCTGAAAATCAGTGCTGCAGGTGTCTAACGCCTCAGCGTAATGCTGAGCCAGCGACCGTTTCACTTTTGCGAAGACACACAACGCTGATGATCTATTTTTCATCTCTATGTTTTTTATTGTTATACCTTGTTTATTTTCTACAAAATTGTGTTTATTATCTTATATTTGTGTGTCTTGCAAAAAGAAATAAATGTCTTCTTTCTTTCTTTCAAGTATTTAGGCCTTAAGCAACTAAAGTTTGTTTAGGACGCATCGTGACCCGTACTTACTACACCGACCCGTTTTAGGAAGTGCTCCAAGAGCTTCTCCACAGTACGTAGGTAAAATATACATGTGAATACGTGGTTGGAAAATAAAAAGACGATGTAACAGTTAGCATCAAAAGTTGATAAAGAAATCGAAGTCGAAGCCAAAATCATCTACTCTATCGCGAAGGTAATAAATGTCATTTTGAGATCTTTGTCTTATTATCAACTTCTGATGCTGACTGTACTTCAGTGTAGGTACCTGCACGGTAAGCGTAAAGCTCTGTTATTTTTGAAGCTAGTCGCCTGGGGATTTAGACTTTTTGTTTTGTTTTCGTTCCGCAGGAATTGCGATTTTATGGCATGAAGCCTTTGCTTTGTCACCCTAAATATTAAAAAGACAAACTGCCTTTGCGATGGCTTGCTGGTATTTTTAAAAAGGCTACAACACTGACACATAATTGTGCCGTTGTACAACGGCAAGACAGTGAGACGGGGAAATTACGGACACAAGAAGTGTTTCATCTCAGCCATCCAGGTTACCGACGCATCGGCTGTTTCTAACGTTGCGTTTTATGCAACAAGAAAAGCAAACGAACCAGTGTGTCACCTAATGCAACTCTAGAGGATGTCAGATGCGTAGCCAGCCTAGAATGATACAATGGCCATGATAGAGTAACATGTGCCAGTAATTTTAACGGGTGCCATACCTACTCTCCACGCCGGAGCACAGCAGGACACGCCCTAAGAAAAAATGTGTATCTGCCTGATACTTAGTTATGCGACTATTGCATTTTCGTAGTCTACGGTATCGACTTTATCATTTACATTAAGAAAAACAAGAAAAAAGTGGTCCGAACATATTTAATAATATATAAAAAATCACGAATACGTATTGTCACAATATTGTACTCCATGCCAAATTTCAATCCTCTGGTATATATAGTTACCACGCAATTGCGATTTTAAATTTATAGAAACTTTAAAACGCTCTCCTGTAAAATTTGGTTTGTGTAGATACACACTTTTTCTTAGGGTGTGTCGAGCAGCGCTAGCACTGGCTTGGCTGTAGGTTTTTGTGTACATTTTAGTTTTGGTGTTAACCTAATTTGTGAGTACATAGCCGCACTGGGAACTAGCTTAGATTTAATAGCGCCTTTATAGCTTGTCAACACGGCGTAAAAGTGTCGTTAAATGCAGGTGTAGGAGATACGAAGTCGGAGCTTGTAGGTAGACGCTTCAATCATAAATGGATACCGCAATATCTTGATTTGAGATAAACATAAGTTGAAGATCGTATTGGTTGCTTTTGTATTGAAGTAATGGACGTATATAGGTCGTTGGCGTCGAAAAGGTTAATGTTGTAAATTTGACAGTAACTCTAGTCTGTCAGTCTGTTACGCTTTCACTCCTAAACCATTGAATCGATTTTAATGAAATTTGGTACAGTTACAGTTTTAGTCCCGGGAAAGGATCGCCCGTTCCCATGAGATAGCGATTAGCGAATTCCGCGCAGATGGAGTTGCGGGCAACAGCTAGTTACACATATTTTCTATGACAACTGGATGTATCCCCAGATTTTTGGGAGCACGGCAATTTTTATGGAAACGCCTTTTCTAATGACTGTGGGTTGTTCTTTTTCACTGACTGACTTTATGCGTTCCAGAGAACAAGAGTGTTGACAGACAGACGGACGACAAAGTGATCCTACAAAAGTTTCCTTTTGACGTACGGAACCCTAAAAAGGCAACGATTAACTTCTAACCTTCACTCAGAAACAACAGTCACAAATGTTTTCTGAATTAACTCGTATACGCGTAGAGGTAGCTCGTAAACATAAATTTCTTACAGACGCAATCGTGGCATGGTTTTTATGTGTGTAACCTTGTAAGTTAGAGCTATTAGGTGCAGGGCGTATACCAGTTGGGTTAAGACAGCTGCTACGACGTTTCACTGATCTTGCATGTAGAAATTGGCCTCGTAATGTGCTATTGTAAATGCCTACTTGGTTTAATGTCTTACGTACTGTTGTATAAGCCTTTGATAAGGACTTTTATACAATTTTGTTGCACAGAAATTGTTTCTCACATATTCTCATTTCATAGAATGATTATGACCTACATTTTTTATTTAAATACTTACATGGTAGAATGCACGGGCGTAGCCAGGTTTTAGTATCGGGGGGGGGGGGGGGGGGGGGGGGGTCAAGAAAATAAAACGGCTAAAAGTGAATTTAATATCTGAACTTTTCGGGGAGGCTTGAACCCCCAAAACCACCCCGTGGCTACGCCCGTGGTAGAATGAAAAATCTAATATTATTTACATAATATAATAGTCCCGATGAAAATCATTTCACATACAAGGTGCTATTTCACTTCAGCTACATAATTTACAAGTAACATAGCCCTGCGTTTCTGGTAGAATTTGGTTTTTGCTGGGGTCGCAGTTCTAACCTACTATTCTGGTAGCATTTCGATTTTGTTGCGGTCGTTCAAAGTAGGTATTATTATGTATTAAAAAAATTAAAGAATCTTAGAAACAAAACTTATGTGAATAATAAATCTACCATTTGTCATCTTTAAAAAAAAACTACATTCCAATAAAATATGTTTCATTGAAGTGAAGAGTACTTGAAATGAAAATATTGGATTTAATATACAAATAGTAATGTACCTACATTCTTTGAAAAAAAATCTATGAAATGAAATGTGAAAATTCTGTCTACAAAGTAAGGGGACACCGCTCAGGAGGACACTAATTACATTGCCTTTTCTATAAAAATTTAAGTTACTAATATGTTGAAGATAACAATCTTCCGTAACAAAATCGTCCGTAAAGATACAACAGTATCTTTACGGACGAGGTCATCAAGTTTCCTGCAAGGGAGCTGCTTTCTGTAATCATCACCATCCTACACTACCGTGTCGTAAAAACCGATATTAAAGTTATAAAACTATTAAAACAGCTTCCATTTAAACCCGATAGAATTTCAATAAATGGTTTAAATCTCGAGCGAGGTAGAAAATAGACTAGGGAGGCCCGCCATTTTCAATAAACGCCCTTTGGCATCCAGTAAAAGGTCCATTGTTTGGTGAAACGCTGTCACGGTACGCAGAGTATTGGTCGGGTCAGTTCATTCACATCCTGAATATAATAAAGTTGATTTTAAAAGGATCTTGAAAACTACACAAGATCACATAAAACGAGTGCCTAATAGACTGAAAAAAAGTTATGAGTTGCCAGGAACAATACGATACAACACTGATTTTTGAGCTAGGCATTACAGAATGGCGGTGAGAAAGGGATCCATCTATCTGTCATTCTATGTACCTATATAATATGTGTATATTTTGAAGTAAGAAATATCTAACTCAGCTTTTGCGGATGGAGAGCTGGCTATACTCGTGCTATCATTGACAAATATGCATGGGCGTACCCAGGTTCTGGGCCAGGGGGGGCTAATCAGATTTTTTATAAGCTAGGTGCTTAAAAAAATTAAATTAAAATAGATAAAATGCGTTTATTAATATTTATGTACAATAAAAGTACTAGATAAGATACATAATTAGTAGGGACGTCAACATTATCCAGGGGGGGGGGCAGCTGCCCCCCTCTGCCCCACCCTGCGTACGCCCATGCAAATATGGTATCTTTTACCGGTTACCGCGTTAAACTGCAAAATTCATGCGACTCAATCGAAGATGCGGTCAATAACGTATATACGAACGAAATCGGATGTAATAATATCCAGAAACCTTATTACTTTCACAGAACGTAATGATCCGACATAAATTTCTGTATTTCGCATTCTTAGAAACAGGATACTAGCAAATAGGGGGAGTAATTAGATTTCCACCTCGGGGCCTTGCAAGAACAAACCTTATATTAAAATTTAAACACAAAGCTCTTTATTTAGAAAGTTTCTTTGTACAAATGATTTGCGTTTCCATTACAACGTGATCATTTGAATGGAATCTCGTTAAACGTATTAGGTAGGTAGGTACACAAATTAAAATCGTTCTGCAAATTATGATTTTACAGGAAAATGGCAACGAAACGAAAATAATCTTTGTAGGTACAATCTTTATTAATCCTATTGTGTACAAATATAGATATTTCGTTTAGAGTTCCTGTCTTTTCGGTATTTTTGGTTTTGTCTGTTGTTTTAATTTTATGCGTCATAGTCATAGGTTTTAACTGTGTTGGTATCTTTTTACTTCCATGCTGGTCTAAGAGCAAAGAAAAAACATAGAATGTACCAGTTGCTTCTCTACCCGCGCAGATGGTAAAAGCCCATCGAGGGAATGGGCGAAAATCATAGGAATCATAGTTTATACTATGAGGCTAGCAACCCATCACTATTTTGATTCCATTTTCCACCTATAGGTACCTACGCCCACAATCTTGCTAAATTGGCCTGTAGGTACCTGTTTGTTACCTTAGGCTCCGTCTACCCGCGGCCGAGTAGCCACTGGTGCAGGTCGGGGGGCCAGTGCCAGATGGTGAAAGGAGGCGTAGCTCTGCACCAGGCCTGAAGGCACCAAACGCCTTTTGGGGGGGAAGGGGAGCCTTGGGGAGACGAGGGACAGAAGCGTTGGGTACTGTCGGGCCGAGCTGAGCTGCCTACTGAGTAGCCCCTCCCGCCGAGCTGGTCACTCGGCCTGGAGCTGGCGAAAAGTAGGTATTGCTTTGCGGTTAATTACCGGCAGGCCTTTCGTTCTCTGAGGGGGGGGAGCCTAGGGGGGGACGGGGCGTGCGGTAGCTGCCGGGGAGCTGCTCTGCATCTGCGGCCGAGTAGCCACTGGTGCCGTGGGGCGGTGCCAGGAGGTTGAAAGGTAGCGCAGCTCTGCACCAAACCTGGAGGCGCCAAACGCCTCGTACGGGGAGGGACGGGGGCGAGTCCAACCTTATACCTGCTGTTCGCCCCGGGCGGGGAACGGAAGGGCGAGCCTCATGCTGGCAGCGGGCGAAAGCCTGCCGTCGAAGCTGTGCGATCCGCAAGGGACGCGATCGCGGAGCGGAGTGACCTCGGTCACGGTCGGACGCCACGTAAACCTGGTCCGCAGGGCCGGGACCGTGGGCCGCCTCGTCTTTTTCAAGATAGGGGGGCCGCGAGGAGTAAACCTCTATAAAAATCAACAGGGCGGCGTGATCTCGGTCATGTCGGCCGTCACGTAACCCCGGCCCGCTGGCGCTGGGAACGTGGGCCGCTGAGGGGGCTACGAGGAGTCAACCTCTTTAAAAAAACAGACGGTCACCGGCGGGGGAGGGCGGGGAATCCGGAACCCGCATTCAACGGTGCCGTCGCCACCTGCCCCATCCCGGGGCGGCCAGTGGACGTTGCGGTGGTCACCGTGTGCGCCCGCAACGCCCGCAGTTCAAGGCCTGGAGGGAACGTGTGTGTTTTTAGACGGTAGGCCTCTCCCCTCCTTCCATAGGGAAGGCAGCGGCGAGATGGAGAGCCCGTCATACCTCCGTTCGTGCTGCCCCGAGCGCGGAGATGCATAAGGCGCATTTTCCACACGTTAAAAAAAAAAAAAAAAAAAGGCTCCGTCTACCCCGTAAGGGATAAAGACGTGATTTGTGTGTGTGTACTATGGATGTGTATGTCTTTTTACAAATATCCGACTCGGCATAAATTTATACATAACTAAAAAAAACCGGCCAAGTGCGAGTCGGACTCACGCACCTAGGGCTCCGTACAAATTCGTCAAGTTATTATATAGGTAATCAAAATGTATGCAGTGGTGAAGTCATTTTATGTTAATTAGTTAATTACTGACATAGACAGACAGACAGACAGACAGACACAAAAATATTCTATTTTTATTATTTGTTGTTATAGCGGCAATAGAAAAACATCAACTGTGACAATTTCAACTGACTGACAGAGAGACAGACATAGGTACAGATAGTCAGACGGAGGGACAGCGAAGTCTTAGTTAACCCTATCTAATAATAAACAAAAGTTTTTGTTTCGTATCTACTTGAGGGAAGAGTAATTTTTTCCAATAAATTAAGCTATAACGTTGCTAATTTCATTGTCTTCGCGAGCGGAAAATGTCTTGAAAGAATGAAAAACAAACGAATAAAGGAAATGAGAAATTTTTAGAATCCCTTTATTCCCTGATCAATTTACCGTTAACAAGTTATGGCTAACGGAATTCCTGAGAGTTTTTTGCAACAATTCACAACGGATTGTTAAGTAGGGAAGGCTGTCGTGCGAATAATAAAAGAGGCTTCATTATCATTTGTTCTGAGGGCTATCTGCCTATTGTGATTACTAGAAACAATGCATTTAGTGGCACAAAACAGTGGGTTGGACGTTTCTGGAGCGCCGAGAACTCAACTTTGTTGGAACGGTGCCCGCGGTGGCGAAACTTGGGTATAAGTACATAGCAACGGCACCTAGGTATATCTGTGCTAGTAAGCTCATGGTTAATGCGCTGAGTGCTTCACAAGATTTGTCGCCTGAGCGCTTTGGAGTGAATTCTATAATTGCAGTGACATCGTTAAGGTAAAGTGAGCTCGCCATATTGCTTCATAATCATAAGTCAATGATATTTTAATATACGTACACTGTGCCCTCTGAGTCGTCTTTAGTCAATGATTTTTTAACATAAAGCTAAGTAGGTTCACTGCTACCCACTACTGCACATGTGTGTCCAAATTGACACACGCACGCAGCTAGACTAACGCCATGTGGATGATGTGTAATAGCTTATGCGCGCATAGCATTGTAGTAGTACTTAGATCAACGAATTAGTTGCAGGATGTCAGACCCGAGAGTTCTTAATTGTGACAGTAACAATGAGCTAAGGTCATGAAAAGTCACATTATGACATGGGTTCCCAGCATTGAATGATGAATAAACTTTATATCGTACCCAAAGTTTCAATTAGAATAGCTAAGTAATACAAATAAGTACTATGTGCACACGCTTGCACACTTATTAGTACAAGTTCTACGAAAGACTACAATTTTCATTCAACTAACGTAACTAGGTACTAAAACATTATAAGAAGGTACGATACGATATAAGTCAAGCAATTATAGATTTAGGTCATGTGTAGTGAATTCAATTTAAAACTTGGCACGGCATCTGAACTAGAGATTCGTAACTCTACATATAGAAGACTCTACATAACATAGGTAGGTAGGTAGCTATCAAAAAAATTAAAGGACTAGCTTTACTTTGTACGTATAACAATGAGATTTAATTTAAACTCTGTTTTTGGCATATGTGTACCAAATTGGTTGTCAGCTTGACCAAAAGTAGGTCAAAGACTTGCATGTTATATTTCTTTCTATCGTGTTTCAGCTGCTACTGACACAAGATACATTCCACTATAGCACTGGTCGACAAAGCATTGATGAGATTTTCACACCATCAAGTGACACTAGTCACTAGCTAGCTAGCCAGTGCCTTCCTTGTCCCATAACGTATTCGCTGCCAACTGCCAAACCCGAGACTTCTTCAAGGGCCACTAGCGCACATGTGAGTTCAATTTCCTGTAAAATTGTGACAGCGGCACCGAGCGAAAGTCACGAAAATGCATATATGCGTTGGTGGCAGTGAATGCGTTAAAAAGTTTTTGAAGTGCAAACTTCTTTAGCGGCGTTGTGCACTTTTTGGGATGGGTAAAAAATGTTAAACTCGCGTCTGGTCCTAACGGTCACGTGACCTGATCGAAAATTCGTAAGACAGAGGGAGAGTTGCTGCTGGGTCGTTTAAGCGGCGCTTACTTGCGCGAGTGTGCATGTGTGTAGTTATCACTTCTGCCGGCACTCCCGCAGTTTTTTTTTAATTTTCAACGAATTTCGTTAATTGATTTGCAGGCGGGCGCGTTGCGCGGATGGTGTGCGGAGATGGGAGGGCCGCGGCGCATGTCGAGCGCGCTGTTGCTGCCGTTCGCGCTGCTCGCTCTGCCCGCGGACGCCGCCAACGCCACCGGCTACCGAGTGAGTACCCTTTGCCCTACCCTTAACCCCACCCACCCTTCGCTCTACCCTTTACCCTTTTTTTTTTTTTTTTTTAACGTGTGGAAAATGCGCCTTATGCATCTCCGCGCTCGGGGCAGCATACGAACGGAGGTATGACGGGCTCTCCATCTCGCCGCTGCCTTCCCTATGGAAGGAGGGGAGAGGCCTACCGTCTAAAAACACACACGTTCCCTCCAGGCCTTGAACTGCGGGCGTTACGGGCGCACACGGTGACCACCGCAACTCTACCCTTTACCCTACCCTACAAGCCCATCGACAAGAAGCATACAAGCGAATAGCTACACAAACGCCGCACCGCAACCTATCAAGCCGACCATAGTAACCATAGTATTTTTTTTTAATAATAATAATAAGAATAAGAAATAATAATAATACGTTTTTATACACTGAAAACAATCCAAATGCTGGTAAAATAAATAATGATATAAAATCCCGTAACATAACTTTAATCTGCTTATTCTAACTTAAAGTCTTGCCATTATCGGCTTAACACTCCAGTGTGGAATATGCTGATAATGAACTGATAGATCTGCTACTTGTATTAAGTTAAGTATAAGTACTATGCAACACCTAATAAACAGTTGCAAATCCTATTTCATAGAGCTTGCCCGAGAGAGATTTTGAGATCTCGCCGCTCCTTTGAAATCCTTAGTCACCTCAAAGCTGTCTTATTGTGTCTGGATAAGTTTCGAGCTTCGTTGTTTGGTTATGCAGTGCAAGAGGCAAAAACGGAGTGACTAAAGTATCATTAGGATGGCCGATTTAGTATATATATTTAAAGTTCAGACCACTTTTAAAATCATTTAGTTCAGTGGTTCTAAACCCTTTTCATTTACCCCTACGCAATCTAGTAAAGAAAAATGTATGCCGTGATCTTTAAGCGTAACGTTTATGATACATTTGATGATTTAGACTACGGATTCCCATTCATAATACATACATATATACTCGCGGACTTCAGGGGTCCACGGACCACAGGTTAAGGATTTAGTTCACTGACATAAAGTATCTACTTTTCTTAGCGGATTGTCTGGAATACTGGATACTGTTAAGGAACCGACTATACCTACTTAACTTACATACCTACCTACCTACTAAATTATTGTTATTGTAATATAGATGTTACGAGTTAAAAGGGAGCAGATATTATTTGTATTGTAGGTCCGAGTTCCCGGAAATTGCAAGAAAATGCGCGGTTCTTCTTTTCATCATAATTTTCCTGTCCTATTTTTTTAATCAGTGCAGATGTATTTTATTTCACAACAAAAAGAGCCGTAAAACGTGCTGGCTTGTATTAAATTGGGGTTAAGTACTTAGACAGTGAAGTTAAAATTGCTATACTTAAAACCGATATTGTCCATACGAGGTGATCAGCTCACACACTCGAGTGACTGACTTGTTGACGAAAGGAAGATCGATAAAGACATTAACTAGGAGCACAAGGAGGAAACACGAATAAATTTGAGTAACTTCGTCGTCAAACTACTTTTTAAAGTCGTCCCAGAACAAAAAAGTATGTACAAGTGTAGCCAATTGTGATTGTGACCCGCCGTTGAAACTTGTCGTCGAGAGCGGCGAGAGCCATCGGGAACTCACTGTGGCATTTAGGTGTGAAAAGGTTCTACTGTAGCTTGCAATTGGAATTTGGCTTAGGCATGGTGGCTCTTCACGTTGTTAAACGGGGCGCGGTTATAGTATTTTATCTACGTCCATATCATAACTTCCTTACAATATGTTCAGGTCAGGAACGATTAGTACGATTACTACATTAAGAAACCTGTATCTGTGGCTGTTTATAATCTTTACATTATCAATATCGATACTCAATAATGTGTGGTCGTATTATAATGTTTACATTAGAGTATCAATATCGATACTCAATAATGTGTGGTCGTATTATAATGTTTACATTAGAGTATCAATATCGATACTCTAATTACATATCTCGACATAAATTATGTTTTGAACTCCATAAATGTAGTGCTGAGATCTGTGGGCATGTTTTTTAAAAATCTGATCCTGAATAAAATGTCAAAATCATAAAAAAAGGGTTCGTTAACACTGGCTCTCGTAGTTATTGAGTGTTGTGCGAAAACCGATACTGGGTGAATTTTCTAATGTATTTACACGAATTATAAATTTCAGTGAAATTAATTAACATTTCGAATGCGGCCAGTCGTGGCGTAATTACAAAGCCTATAAATTCGGTGCGTCGCCACACTGTCTCCATCGTTAATTGCAATGGGACAACAGTAACTGTTCGTTAATAATGAACGCTTGTTTGATGAACTGGAACCGAATCAGATCAGCCATGAAGGATATTTGCAATCCGACATTTTGTTTTCCTGTGGGCACAAACCCGCAGACAACATTTAATATGGAGTCCAAACAATTCACACAGGACAATGCTTCATTATGTAAATTTGTCCAATTAATTTGAACAAAATGAGTTAGTGGGGCAATGATAAAACTTGCATAGTAAAGAGCCGTAACAGTAATAGGTTTATAAAAAGAGAGCAGTTGAAATGTCGTAATATTTCAACATTGAAAATAAGCTTTTGAAGCGTGTTTCGTAAAACAACAGCATTCACTTGTCAGCTGAATGTTATAGGTAGGCTTTTAAAATTCGCCGTGCACACCAAAACTCTTAGTCCTCCTTGGAAAAACCGTGGCAGCTCCGTAGAAAAAATAAGCTAATTCATATAATTTCATGTAGATATTTTTCTACCATATCAACAAATATTATTGTGCCACGTTGAACCACACACATGTTATGACAGCTCCTCACAAGTAATTTTTATTCTTCTGTAGGAAGAGTTGGAGTCATCACTGCGATTAGTGCATGCTGTCGCCACTGGAGCCACGGGGGCGCTGTGCGTTACTCACCGGTTCGGGCAGCTTCGAGCACCTTTGCACGTGACGCGGTGGGATTCAGCAAGAGCTCGTGCGGACCTAGCTGCCAGCCTTTTGCACCAACTGGGATTGGAGTCTGCTGGTTAGTCTACCTACTTTGTTAGTCGGCACTTATATCCTCCACCTCTATTTTGAAAATCCATGTAGGTGTAGGTACTATTTTTGTGACTACCTAAATGCATAGGTATCTAATAAAGTTAATGTTATTAATAACAAATGAAAACCGTGGTATTATTACAATTACTTTTTGACTATTTTATTAGTATTCTAAATTTAGATCAGGTTTGATAGGATCCATTAATATATTTTTTTTACATAATTACTATTTGAAATGCTTAACTCGTCAAAATATAAGGGATACAAAACTGTTAGAATCTTTTGTGGAGATTTATTTGCGAGTTAACGAGCTTCTTAATTTCGTTAGTCTTAGAAGGTAATACTTTAACAACTTACTCTCTGACTTTGGTATTCTTTAGAAGAAACAACTAACAGGAAGTGAGGGAAGTTTCATTTGATTACTAAAGCCGCTCTTGATGCTTTAATTTTGCATTCAGAACACATTTTGCAGGCAAACTATGTTCCGTGTGTTAATGCTGATTCGGCAATAAGTAGGTATTTAGATTATATAATATACCTACTGGAATAATTATTCTGGATTATTACAGCAATTGGCTAGGTTAGATTAATAAAAAAATAAAAAAAACAATGGCGTTTAACTTAATCTAGTTCTGTTATACAATTTCGATTGCTTCACTTATAAACTTGACTAGGTACTTAAAAATATTGAAATACTCGTTCCAGACGTACTTCGAGCAGTATCACAATCTTTGGTAATGGGTAATCCCTCAGAAAGGGCGGTAGGGGCAAGAGCAATACCACTAAGGGCAGGAAGCAAAGTAAAGAACGCGACAGGTTGGGAAAGATACAGTACAGCAGAACCAGTCGCTGTTGTCTTTACTCCACTAGAACAGACGCCCATACCTGAGTTCCCTTGGTAAGTAATTCAAGTTTAAATGCGAATGTAGTCAAGTAGCTACAATCTCGTCAGTGAAAATTTTAGCCTTGGTGTATTTAACATCGCTTCGACTATATATATTTACTTCCAATTGTGCTGTATTCATTATTTCAATTTGATATAAGACGCAAGTATTTGATTTCAGGTATGAATCGCGACATAAAACAGAATCTCTCCGATCCCTTAAGTTCATGTCTTCGCCACTTGGTGCTGTCATGAAGGGTTGGTGGACCTTTCCTTATTACAGCTGCGATGCGGAACGATGGCTCTTGTCGTATACAGTTCCGGTGCATTCCGCTAGAGAGTAAGAACATTATCATTCTGCTAGAATCTTAGCTTAATACTCATGACATGTTTACGCCGAGCCCATTGTATTAAAGGATGGATTAGATCAAATCCATTATGTTTGTTTAAGTCGACTCTTCAAGCGTTAGGCGCAAATCTGGCTTTAGCTTAAGCCATGCATGTGCCTTTTTAAGAACTTTAGTAATTACTTGTTAACGTTCCAAAATAATCATTTTTACAGGCAAGAAGGGGTTGTTTCGCTTGATATAGACATATCTAACTTGGAAATAAATCAATGTGAGATCAATACAGCAGATAAAAATGACAATCAAATTTATTCGTTTCATGGCACACATAAATGTCCCAACGAAACCACTTTCGTAAGTACCTGTCATAAAAGTTTTATAAGCATAATGCCGCGTCATAATATTTGATGACGCTAAAATATTTATTCCCATAAACTTTATATCGATTGAGCTACGTTATGAAATATGTGCGGGTGGTAGGGCCTTGTGCAAGGTCCGTCCGGATCGCTACCACCATCTTACTCGCTAATCCTGCCGCTAAGTAGCAGTGCTTGCACTGCTGTGTTCCGGTGTGGAGAGTAAGACAGCCGGGGAAATTACGGGCACAAGAGGCATTGCATCTTAGTCCTCTAGGTTGGCAACGCATCTGCAATCCCTCCGGGGTTGCGGGTGTCTATGGGCAGTGGTGATCACTTACCATCAGGTGACCCACTTGCTCGTTTGCCTTCCTATTCATATAAAAAAAAAAAAAAATGAAAGTAAGCGTTATCTCTTGGATGTTCGAGCAGTTTATGTTGTTGTTATTTTATTGTAATGTTTCCAGTGCGATTACAAACCAAATCGGGAAGTTGGCATCAGACATGCAGGCTGGGCACGAGGGTCATATATTTGCCGGTGCCGAGATGGATATTACTCCATGCATCATCCTGATGGATTCAATGGATCACTTGTGGAAGGTATGTATTCGCAGGAATTCGGAACACTTCTTTTGCGAATTCAATTTCAAGTTCCTTTTATCATGGAAAATCTGCCTGTCCTCAAACCCTATGCTAAATGCTTATGTCAAAGGTGACAGTCATTAAGTTTGCTCTTATTTATTATAAATAATGTCTAATGGATTGCATTAGTTTTGAAGGCGCTTTACATCTCTACTGAACCTGGAATAGTTAAATGGGTGTGTGGATTTGACGCGTAGAGTATCTTCAGGCGTTTCTTTATTACTTTACTTAAGGACCCTATACGTTATATATCTGCAACCTATTGAGTTGGTCTTTTGTCTTTATTATTGTCACGCGGTAGACGGTGACACTTGTAAAAAGTCGAATCAAAGATCGATAATCGACGACTTACTGTAAGACCCTAGGTGGCACATCACTAGTCGCGCTTAATTAAGTATAGTTATACATACGGAACCCGCGGCCTCCTATAAAAGCTCGCGCGCGCCGTAGGGATCCACACTCTATTTCAAATCTTCAGAATAAAAACTACGAGTGCGGAATCCCCAGTTATATGGTGAGTAAATTAATTATTATTGTCTAAGTGCTCAAGGTGTCTTATTGTATTTTTATTGCTTTTTATTCTAAGTGTAATTTCAGATGTAAATCATGTTAATAAATTAGGTCTAAGTGTTTCGTCGGGGCGCGTTGACCGTAGGGCCAACGGCCTCCAATTTGAATTGTAACGTAGCTTCATTTTGAATTTAACGGCGAACACCGATTGTTCAACCTTACTCAAATTCGCCTATTTGTTCCTAAGTCTTACTCGAGGACCTAGCCGACTCTTTGACGCACTACCCCTGGTGGACGTCGAAGAGCTGCCTGGGCCCTCGTCGTAGAAGACCGCCTCTGACACCGACAATATTACAGGGACCCAGATCGGGGCTAAATTAAAGCCTGAAACTGCTGAGCTGCATAACGCACATCTCCACTACCCTACCGGAAGACACGCTTCTGCCTGAGGACGACATCCTGACCCAAGGCTCGCCTCTACTGCGACCCTCGCCTTCGGCCCCTTCTGCGCTGGCAGCGTCGTCCTCACCTTCGTGTCCGTCCAGGGGAGTACTAGTGCTCCTTGGGCGTGTGTGTGTGAAAAGAATAAGTCAATAGTGCCGTTCTGCCCTGAACTCTCTTAAAAAGCTCACGTTATCCCTGAGACTACGTTGTTCTTTGGATATTGTAAACAATAAACCTCTGTAAAGTTCCATTTGTTTCACTGAATAGCCAAGGAGCGACCCTACACTAAAAATATTCACGAAAAGTGATAGTCGGCGCCCAACTTGGTTAGTTCAGTTCAGTTCTTAGCACTTTTTCCACGCGCGCACTAGCGGCACCCATTAGTTCAGTTCAGGTCTTAGCACTTCTTCCGCACACGCACTCAAAGAGTTGGCTTCGGTCATTTCTTAATACTTTTTATACTTATTTTATTGTAAAATCCGACTATTGCAGTAACAATTCGTTCGCTGTCTGAGCTCGGCTTAAGAATAGGCTCAGCCGTTTTCTCGTTCGGTTACGTAGAAGTCGTAAAAAACGTTGTTCCTGTCGGTAACAAGTGGTTATTTTCTAAATTTTTAATTTAAATTAACGTAAACAAACATTAAATTCACTAGCAGTAATTTGAAATCAACAGTTCCCAACGTATGTACTTAAATTTAAAATATTAACGGTCAAATATTTTAAATACAGAACCGTTAATTTAAAATCCACTCGCGCTTGGCACATCCGCTCGCGCCCTAACACCACCACGTTGGGCGCCAACTATCACTTTTCGTGAATATTTTTAGTGTAGGGTCGCTCCTTGGCTATTCAGTGAAACAAATGGAACTTTACAGAGGTTTATTGTTTACAATATCCAAAGAACAACGTAGTCTCAGGGATAACGTGAGCTTTTTAAGAGAGTTCAGGGCAGAACGGCACTATTGACTTATTCTTTTCACACACACACGCCCAAGGAGCACTAGTACTCCCCTGGACGGACACGAAGGTGAGGACGACGCTGCCAGCGCAGAAGGGGCCGAAGGCGAGGGTCGCAGTAGAGGCGAGCCTTGGGTCAGGATGTCGTCCTCAGGCAGAAGCGTGTCTTCCGGTAGGGTAGTGGAGATGTGCGTTATGCAGCTCAGCAGTTTCAGGCTTTAATTTAGCCCCGATCTGGGTCCCTGTAATATTGTCGGTGTCAGAGGCGGTCTTCTACGACGAGGGCCCAGGCAGCTCTTCGACGTCCACCAGGGGTAGTGCGTCAAAGAGTCGGCTAGGTCCTCGAGTAAGACTTAGGAACAAATAGGCGAATTTGAGTAAGGTTGAACAATCGGTGTTCGCCGTTAAATTCAAAATGAAGCTACGTTACAATTCAAATTGGAGGCCGTTGGCCCTACGGTCAACGCGCCCCGACGAAACACTTAGACCTAATTTATTAACATGATTTACATCTGAAATTACACTTAGAATAAAAAGCAATAAAAATACAATAAGACACCTTGAGCACTTAGACAATAATAATTAATTTACTCACCATATAACTGGGGATTCCGCACTCGTAGTTTTTATTCTGAAGATTTGAAATAGAGTGTGGATCCCTACGGCGCGCGCGAGCTTTTATAGGAGGCCGCGGGTTCCGTATGTATAACTATACTTAATTAAGCGCGACTAGTGATGTGCCACCTAGGGTCTTACAGTAAGTCGTCGATTATCGATCTTTGATTCGACTTTTTACAAGTGTCACCGTCTACCGCGTGACATTATTTACTAGCGACCCGCCCCGGCTTCGCACGGTATATCATGCATGTATTATACATTATAAACCTTCCTCTTGAATCACTCTATCTATTAAAAAAAACCGCATCAAAATCCGTTGTGTAGTTTTGAAGATATAAGCATACATACGGATTTGGGGACAGAAAAAGCGACTTTGTTTTATACTATGTAGTGATAGTGACTAGCCTTCCGTCCGCAGCTTCGCCCGCGATAAATTAATTTTCCTGTAGGAAAAGGTATTTTCCCGCAGTAAAAAGTAGCCTATGTCACTCAGTGATAATGTAGCTTTCTAACGGCAAAATAATTTTTGAAATCGGTCCAGCAGTTTCGGAGCCTATTCAATTCAAACAAACAAACAAACAATCAAATCTTTCCTCTTTATAATATTAGTTTAGACTAGTTCTTGCCCGCGACTCAAATTCGCATTATCGCTAGTCCGCGGGAACAACGCGATTTTACCGGTTAAAAGCCATCCTATGACTCTCCGGGACTGAAACTCTCTTTACCAAATTCCAACGGTTCAGTGGCTTAAACGCGAATGGGTCTTGAGAAACAGACATACTTTCGCATTTATATTTTAGTATGAATTCGTTTCTTAGTATTTAAATATACAGGACAGGCATAGTTATTAGAAAAAAATGCTTAAGGCTAGTTTCTTGCGGCGTATTTTTCATAGCAAAGATGGTCTTTCCGATACAATATTAGTCCATTCACACCATTAGAAGTGTCCGTATATTTTATATTTTTTTCATTCGATTTCCGAATCGCTAAACCGGAACTCTGAGTGCTTGTACACCACTATTTTTTTACGAATTGTCACTGTCACAGGTGTCAGTGTCACAATCACAACACAAAAAATGGCGGTAAGGATCTAAACTCAAATAGTGATTTTCGGCCAGCATTTCCACTTTCCGCGATAAATTAACTGTTCATTATTAGCTTCATTTATTACTAACCAAACAATTGTTACGTCAGTGTTCATTTGTCTACTAGAAACATTACATGTTTTCCTATGTTCACCATACTTATTTCAATAAACAATTGCAGTCGCCTACCAAGAATGTAAGGAGAATAACGGCTTTGAAAACTGGAGCGAGCCCTACGAGTGCCTGCAATGTCAACCAGGCTGCGAGACGTGCCGAGGACCCGAGCCATGCCTCGCCACTTACAACTGGCCATTTCGGTAAGCTAAAGTCAATTTTCGTCAGTGTTTTACTGGTTGATTTTTTATTTGTACTTTGCACTAGTTACTTACTTGCCACTAATACATAGGCAGTAAGGTACGACATCTACTAAAATTATAATTTTATTGAGTATCTTTATAGAGTGGTTATTTATCTTGCAATGTTTGTTTGTTGGTTTCAATCATTCTTTTTTCTAGTGAGACTTCACTTAGTGGTTGAATTGACTTGGAACTTTGTAATAACTAAGTACATTTACAATGCTAGTACTACAGTAACCAAAAACTAGTTAGTAGAAACACTCAGTCATTCTCAGTCTAATTACTAGTTTCTATATGTGTATGAATTTCAACTTATCATGTGTATATTTGACCTCTGTATTAATTTGATATTTAACAAAACCCTTCCGTGCTGGTCTGGAAGCATAGAAAAAACATAGAATGTAGTTGCTTCTTTCTGCACCATATGATGAACACTGTCTACCCCGTAAGGGATATAGACATGATTTGTTTTATAATCGTAACATTGTACTTTCCAGGATATCCCTTCTAGTAATATCAGTGAGCTGTGCGTTTATGACGGTACTCCTCACTATCTACACTCGCCATCACCGCAGGGTGAAGGTGTTCCGCGTTGCTAGTCCCGTGTTCCTCTCCATCACACTTCTTGGATGTGCTATTATGTATATGGAGGTATGTCACAACGTAATCAAATCCTCTCTAAAATTTTCATTTTGATAATCATGTTTTAATCCTCAATTCAAAACAGAAATATGTTTTAAGGCATGTGTATCATGTATTTGGCATTGTGGCGTCTTAAAGGATGGATTGAATAGACATGGTTTAGTTCAAAACGCAAGTCTAATCGCTACAGTTCTTAGCTAACAATAAAGTTTTATCTTGTACTTTGTCGAAACGGTACTTCTCAGTTGTGCTTTGCAAAACTATAAAAAAGTTTGCAACAAGATAAAAAGACTACTTATTAGATTATTATTAGGCATGACGGAACCAAGCAATAGCAATATCTACACATTGAAGCTATTACGGATACAATTTTACTGTGTATTTTTAATACTTAATTTCATTATTTTTCAATTCCAGATGGCAGCTATATTCCCAGTTCTGGACCGTTACTCCTGCATTGCCACAAAATGGACTCGTCACTTGGGATTCTGTATTACTTACACTGCACTGCTAATGAAGACATGGAGGTATGTAACACCCCCACTTGATAAAAGGTTCCTTTTGAAATAGAGTTATGAATTCAAGAGGTCTCACAATCCAAGTAAACTGTAAATAAACTACATTGTCGACGAGTACAACTAGATGTTAATACCTTGTGTCACTGTAACATTTCAACATTTTTTAATTACATTTCAGAGTGTCCCTGACATATCGTGTGAAGTCAGCTCATAAACTGAAACTGACTGACAAACAGCTGCTCCAGTGGATGGCTCCTATATTGCTTATTATGCTGGTATACCTTGGGACCTGGACACTCTCATCACCACCCGATGCTGAAGATGTAAGTAAATTTTGATCGCTTCATTTTCTCACATGTAAGTAAGTAAGTAAGTAAGTAAATGCTTTATTGTACAAATATAGAGAAGTAGAGACAAATCACAAAAAAAGACCTTAAATATATGCACAAGGCGAACTTATCCCTATAAGGGATCTCTACCAGTTAACCTTTGAGTAAATGAGAGGAGCATTAAGCGAGAGACCAACATGTCTTGAGTTTTGAAACTATTCTGGAATATTCCAGTGGGTGGTCGACTTTGATGAACACCTCTGTAAAGTTTTGTCAGGTATATCATCGTAACAAATCGCGCCTACACTTGTACTATCGAACAAACCGATGTGTGGATCCACAATGGAACTCTTTCTCAGTAAATATCATAGTTAGACGTTACATTGAAAAGATTAGGCAAATTACTGTGATATTTACTGTGAGAATGTTCTATAAACATCATGGAATTATTTATCAAACACAATTAAGATGTCTTGACAAAAATTACAGGGGTGTTAAGTTAATCCAACCCAACCAAAGTATTCTGCTGTAGTCTGTTGCTGTTTTCAAACAATCTTTTCTACAAGCTACCATTGGATTTTTAGGCTTGTCTTTTGACATCTCTTTTTCGACTATTTTTACTTTTTTCAGATTACTGATAACAAGGGCCTGAAATTCAAACAATGCACTTATAACTGGTGGGATCACAGTTTGGCAATAGGTAAGCAAGAGCGTTTCGTTACATCTAGCCTGGCCTGGGGGATATCAAAAAACTCAGCTCAAAAACTATGCTGTTTTCTGGGATAAAAACTGTCCGTCCCTGGGACTGAAACTAACTATATACCAAATTTCAACTAATTATGTATGTATGTTTAATGTAACCGCGGCAATATAAGTTGTCAGCACGCCAATTTTACTTAATTAGATGCTTAAGTTATTTTAGTTTTTTAACTATCCCACGGGAACTCTAATTTTCTGGGATTAAAAGTATCTAAAATATTGACCAGGAATATAAGGTACCACCACGCAAAATTTCATTTCAATCGGTCCAACAGTTCTGGAGATTCGCGAACACAGACATAGGTAAATGAACACATCCATACATACAGACAGCAAAAAATTATAAAATCTACTTTTTTGTGTTTTATTACTCTTCCCTAATCATTACCACTCTATTTTTGATGAATTTGTCGTGAAGTCACGAACTTTCTACTGATTTATTATATGCAGACGCGTTCATCCCTTACAGGCATATAAGCAGTGCTTGTAAGCATACGTAAATGTGCCCGACACGCTTCGTACCAATACGGATTTTGTTGGCAATACGCCTACCCTCTGTCAAAATCCACTGTACGCCCCTGATTATATGTATGGATGTATAGATTCGTGTAATGAGACTAAGAATGCCAACTTTATTCCAGGCGAGATTCTCTTCCTGCTGTGGGGTGTGCGGGTGTGCTACAGAGTGCGGCACGCAGAGAGTCTATACAACGAAGCCCGCCTTATATCCATTGCTATCTACAACATATTCACCGTCAACTCTCTCATGATAGCTTTCCAGTAAGTGTTAACTCTTAGGCTCCTGCTGAAAACTATTTGCGGTTTTTGAATAACATCTCGTCGAAAGTATCAAGCCTTAAGTTACACATTCGAAGTTCGTTTCGTTCCATACCGTTCCCCAGTGGCGTAGCTAGGTAACCAAGGGCCCTGGTGCAAATAAAAAAAGGGGCCCCACTACTATCTAAACTGGTTACGTTTTAATAATAATAGTTCGATCGAGATTTTCTGGTAAGGATTCAAGGGCCCTCTGAGCTTGAGGGCCCCGGGGCACTGCCCCGCCTAGTCCCTAGGTAGCTACGCCACTGCCGTTCCCGCTAATAAATATTAAAAGAAGAATTTCACATTGGAATGCAAGGCGCCCGAAGGCAGCACTGTTTCCCGGGTTCGCCTACGTAGTACCGGTAGTAACGTAAGCGCGTACGCACGTGTCATATTGTTTACTGACCCTCCACTTTCTATGACATCAAAATGGTTACGATATTCTGGATCATATTTGTATATGCTACGAATTTCTGCAAAAGGAACGCGGAAGAATCTCAATTCAGTCATCCAAAAACGCAGTGTAAGGCCACCACGAATGTTTACTTTTATGATATAAGTAATAGTGATAGCAGGATAATTAATTGTTTTCTTTCATTTCAGTTTACTAATCCTGCCTCAGGCTGGGCCAGATATAAAATATCTGCTCGGCTTCATTAGAACGCAACTGTCCACATCCACCACTGTACTACTAGTATTTTTACCAAAGGTACGTGTTGATGTGCATAATTGATTAGATCTGTTAATATCCATCTCAATAGAATGTTGTAAACCGCTGTAAACCTTTAACCTTTGTTTTCGCGGGAAAGTCGCGAAGACTGTATGCATGGGTCAAGTTCCCTTTGCCTCGTAGGTGATGCGCGTGGTCCGCGGCACGGGCGACACGTGGGACCGCGGGGCGCGCGCGCGCGGCGTGCCGCCCTCCACCTCGCTCAACGGCATCGGCCTCGTGCCCGACGAGCCGCCCGACCTCTACCGGGAGAACGACGAACTCAAGGTACTATATACTGGCATGTAGCCTGAGCGTGGATTTATATCTTCAATTCATAATAGACAAATTAAAAAACGACGGCACAAGAGGCATTTCATCTTAGTCCTCTAGGTTGGCAACGCATCTGCAATCCCTCCGGGGTTGCGGGTGTCTATGGGCAGTGGTGATCACTTACCATCAGGTGACCCACTTGCTCGTTTGCCTTCCTATTCATATAAAAAAAAAAAAAAAAAAAAAATTAAGAACCATTTCCATCATTTTGGAAAAGAGCTTGAAACTCTTCAAGCTGCAAATAGATTTTTAATAAACATGGCTAAGAACTAGCTTTCGAATGAAAAAACCGCACAGAAAACCGTTCATCCGTTTAAGAGCTATGATGCCACAGACAGACCTTTATTCCATTGCAATAAAGGCGAAGAAGTAACAAAGGAATCAATTAACTTTTGTTTTAATTACAGCCCTTAGCTATTTACATTTTTTTGAAAATTACTCTCATACTGACAAGTCATTCGAATAACTGTACCCCTAATTCCACCTCCTGGTTGCCAAGAGAGAGCCGACCTTGTATAGCCTGATAACCTGTAACTAAGCAATATTTAAGTTTGTTTCAACGTTGTTTGCAGGAGGAGGTCCAAAAGCTGGCGGCGCAGATAGAATTCATGAAGATAGTGCAAATGGAGATGCACAACCGGCACCTGCGGCCGCGGCCCGGCGGCTACTTCACGGCCGCCAACAGCGGCGCGCAGAGCCCGCACCCCACCGCCGTCAACATATCGCAGGTAACAATGCAGACAGTGGCGTAGCTACCTAGGGACTAGGCGGGGCAGTGCCCCGGGGCCCTTAAGCTCAGAGGGCCCTCGAATCCTTACCAGAAAATCTCGATCGAACTATTGTTATGAAAACGTAACAAGTTTAGATAGTAGTGGGGCCCCATTTTTTTTATTTTCACCAGGGCCCTTGGTTACCTAGCTACGTCACTGAATGCAGACTGATGATTAGACATCGGATTTATCCTAACAAAGTGCCAAAATATGCATGCGAATATGCACGAAAGAAGGCTGAAAGATGCATTAAAAAAAAATTGAGCATGTCTTTTTTTAAAGTACCAGCACATTCGGAAAGACCACTAAAAACTGTTGCTATGTCCAAAATATGCACAATGCAAAATCAAAAAACCAGAGGTGGGCAGCCAACAGAGGCGTCTCTAGTCCATGTAGCGCTCGTGTGCAAACATTACCCTAGCGCTCTTAAGTGCGTTCCGAGTGGGCTTCCGTAGCAAGTGGCGCTCGGTGCCCCTTAGGACCGTTACGCCCGTGTGCAACGCACTCTGCACCATAGGTTAAGGGTGTTACCATAGATAGCTTTAATAGAAATTATCGTTCGACGTCGACTATTCCATTCTACCATGTTTATCACTATCCCACGAGAACTATGCAATTTTCCGGTATAAAAAGTAGCCTATGTGTTAATCCAGAGTGTCAGCTTCCTGCATACGAAATTTGATCAAAATTTATCCAACCGTTTGTGCGTGAAGAAGTAACAAACATACACTTATAAACTTTCGCTTCTATAATATTAGTGTGATGTGATTGTTGATTACTAATTATAAAAAACTAGCTGACCCGGCGAACTTTGTTCCGCCTTAAATTTGAAAAATTCCAGTGGTTTGGGCTGTGCTATCCCGCGGGAACTATGCAATTTTCCGGGATAAAAACTATCCTATGTTCTTTCCCGGGACTCAATCTATCTGTATACCAAATTTCAACTAAATCGGCCCAGCGGTTTAAGCGTGAAAAGGTAACAGACAGACAGACAGACAGACAGAGTTACTTTCGCATTTATAATATTAGTAAGGATGAAGGGGGTAACAGGCGAGTGTTGATGGTTGCAGGACAGCACGGAGTGGCCGGGGCCGGTGTGACTGGTCGCGCTGAGCGACAGCGGCTGGCGCTGGCCGGGGCCGGCGGCGCGGCGCGTCGTCACCGCCGCCGACCCCCGCCGCCCGCACTACGTCTGATCACCTCACGATCATCGCTCTGTCGCTTCTTACGCCTTGGTTGCACCACTTAATGGAACTTTACTAGTTTAATTTGCGTGTCATTCGAACTTTCAGCCGTTGTTTTAAAAGATTCACGGTTTAACAGTCGTTTATAACAAGAAGTCACAACAATGCTTAATCTACAGTCGGCGTCACGTCAGTATGGGTCACAAAATACGTCTCGGAACGCGTTTGCGTTAGAATGTCATTTACTATGAGAATAGTTTGCTGTCGTTTAGATCCGCAAGCGGCGCTGCCAATTTATCCATAGTGATTGAGAAGTTTACGTGAACGCGTCGCGTTCGAGAAGTTTCCTTGTGTGAAAACTTACACTAGCTAGAGACTAGGCTCGGAGTGGTCAAAAAGTTCGACACGCCATGCTGTCTGTATCTATGGTGTACCGAACTATTTGGTTGACTTGGATTGCTTATTTATATTGATGCTGACTGTACAACAAAAATATAGATTTCTGAACGAGTTTTTCAAATTGTAATGGAATAGAGAAAAAACGCTGAGTTGGAAAATTCAAGTGTATTATTTTGTTATTGTACGTGTAAAATCGTTAACGTTTTTACACGAGTTTATGCTTCGTATTCAATACCAAGCTTGTATGCTTATTGTTACTGTTTTGCATTGCTGTGTTATATTGGGTTGCATGTTTTCGAACATTTAATGACTTAATCATGTATGTATAGCCAAAAACAGTATTAAGTATATAAATGTGTTCTTGACTAAGACTCTTTAGTCGTTGCAATTGAAAATCGTCAATAGTTTCACGAATGTTATTATCAGATGTAAACCATATAGTTATTCATTATATGTCCTTAAACAAATAGATACGTAATGAATGGTTTTGAAGTAAATGTTAAAAGAAATGTGCTGTAAGCTCTTTCTATTATTTTCGAGTGTAGTTGGATGCTAGCTTTTATTTCGATTGCTAGGATATCGTTAGCAGATTTTATATTAGACTGAGATCATTTATGCGTCTTGGAAATCTTTGTCGAACTTCATCTTGTCTATTAGTATTCTAATACTAGTCATTCATTTTAAAATAAGATTAATTGAATAAATTTAAAATAAAAAAATATTTATCGTTCCGGTATTTTTATCCGTTAGTTAATGACGTTAGGTAAACAAAATGTTGAGCACAGGTGTTCATCACTAGGACAGACAATAAAAAATACTGTTGTAGTATTTGGGATAGGACCTCGATATTATTTTATTTATTTAATAAATTATTAAATCGTTAAGTTACCAAACTTAAATAAGAAACAGTTTGAATTTGCTTTATGGTAAAATTATTATTGTATTTTATCACCATAGGTAGGTTATTCATATTTAATTAAGGTATCATAAACAAACTGTAAATATGAATCAGAATGAAGCATAAATTCTAAAGTGTTGTAAATAAATTCATTAATATTAGTGATGATGTAGTTATGAATATAATTTATTTTCTTTGACTGTCTGTGATAACGTATAAATTAATAATTAGTTAATTCATTAATGTTGTAGTGGACCTTACAGTGTAGCAGAGGGCTAGGAGACATGAGAAAATAGTTTAATTGACATACATGTACTTGTTCATGTGCCTGCCTCCATTGTAGGGTTACGATTTGATAAACATCTCGTCGGTACACAGGTACGCTTTCGATGTTGTGTTGAATGATATTCCGATTCTTGTTGAGTGTTACCGCCGTCATAGTGTAAAGTAAGATCTTTCAATTCAAAGAATATTTTTGTATAGATTTGCTGTTTCTATTGTTGTTCATAAAGTCTATGTAATAATTGAAATACTTAGCTCAATTTATTGTATAGAATGCTTTCGTTATCATGTAGTTATTGAGCATTTTCCTCTTTCTAGAAACTTTGTATTAGCCAATGAGTTTTTTCTAGTTACTTGACATGACTTACATAGACATACCCACCTAAGAGATATTAACTGTTAGTGTTCAGTGCGCCATTGTGTTGGCATAGCTGACACGATATTGTGAGCATAGATAATGCATGAATATATTATAGAGATGTACTTTATATCACCTATATTGTCAATGGCCATAGCACAAATTTCATACAATGTAATAATTTTGTAAAGCTCTTTTTTAGTAATGTAACTCGATACTTATGTAGTGTACAACTTAATAAGTATATTATTTCGTCAAAATTCCAACATGAAAGCATTGTTGAATAAAAATTTATTCTGAGATGAATATACTCACTCATTGTCACTTGTTGTTGGCTTTTGCCAAATTCAGTCGGTCCTTGTGTAATATTTACAAGTTTGGAATCTCTTACATTTTTATTAATTATAATATATTTATTTACTGTGCCAAAGATAAGATTTAGGTATAACTTATTCAATATTATTTTTTCATTAGATATTATATCAATGTTTTCTAATGATTAATGCATCACTGAATGTTATTATAATTATAATAGAATTGGTGTAATATTGTTATTCTCTGAATTAGGACATAGGAAAATTATGTAAGAAGTTCTGTTTTTACATTAAAATAAAAAAAATAACTGTTTGCAATTATTTCTCTATTAATTGATTGCCTCTGATACCCCGATACACACCTTTACACAACATTATTATCAATACAATACAGACAACTAAATCAATCCATTAATGGTAGAAAGTGGCAACCTTTCGAGTGTTCCATTGAAGAATTAGAATAACATACAAAGTATTAATATGATTGCTTGATTCTCCGTGAATGCTCTGCTGCAATGGAATCACACCCTTATGGCTGCTAGAATCATAAGACATTTTTTAGGCCTTCATCCCCTTATATTTCATTTTTTACTAAAGCTGACAAATGGATGGGATTCAACTCATTGTTAGGTGATCAGAATCACCTTTTAAACTGTTTTAGGGAATCTTCATCAATGTATGAACAATGACTTTATATTAATGTGGAAAAAAGTTTATTTCCTGTTATTTACATTAAAATATAACTAACTTTACAAAAAGAGGCATTTCAGTAACTTTTTGTGCATATAAATAGCTCAAAGGAAATAACTATTTACATTTATACACCTTAATTTAATTATTATAAAAATCAGGTAAAAGTAAGTCAATCTACAATACATACAAGATTGATGTGGTAATCCATCTCATAGGACCATAAAGGAATTAACAAATACAAATGGAATTGTCTAAAACTGCCACAACCAGTGGCGTAACTATAGGGTGGCAGGGGTGGCAAAATGCCAGGGGCCCCTAGCTCTACAGGGCCCCGAACTGGCTTGGTTTAGAGCAGAAGGGATGCTGATACACTTCTTTATATTGAGGAGAGAGGCCCATCTGACGAATTTGCCAGGGGCCCCAGGCGTTATAGTTACGCCACTGGCCACAACTGTGCCAATTATCACACTATTGGCAGGCTAAAAAGCAATAATCATTGTTATAAGCTGTGGCCCGTGACTCTGTCTGCGCAGAACTAAACCGCAACTAAAGTGGTGCAGTGGATTAAGCGTGAAAAGGTAACAGACAGTTACTCTCGCATTTATAATATTATAGTAGGGATTACTAAAATAGCTTTGTTTCATGTAGGGAATAAAGGTATAGCTAGTGGAAGTCCAATATAAGTGACAGACACATCACTAATCTGTTGTGTAATTCGAGTAACACCAATTTAAAGCCTGGACAGTGCATCCTAACAAATTATCAGGTATGGCTTGCTTGCACATTCCAAGTTGTACATTTCAGGAATCGGATAGCCCTAAATTACCACTTTATTACCGCTATGATTACGATCCACCAATTAATAAATTAAACATTGCCTAGAACACACTTGTGTTAGATAATTCAGTATAGCCTTATTGGCATAAAGGAAAATCAGTATGGCAGATTTAACATACACATATAGTAAAGTACATTCACATAACACTGGCACTTTTACTAATTAGGCGTAAATCATAGTTCATTCATTCATTATACAGTGCCCTCAACAATGGCAGGCTGTCACCGAGATATGAACACATACTTTTATGGAAGCAGTAGATGCAAACCACTAGAAAATATGAGGGCCTGGTCCTGATACCTTGTGTGTCAGATATCAATGGTGCCGTCTCTATATATTACTACAAAACAGACATGACCTCATAGATATCTGACACTTAAGATATCAGGAACTTAACAGTGATGAAACAGACCTTAAACTATTAAGTATAAAGAATTAAATATGTTAAGGTGATTCGTCAAAAAAGAAATCATCCTTACTTGGAATCTGCGCACACAAAAACTCAGTCCCGCTTTGAATCGCTTTTAAATCATTTTTATCTAAATTTTTGTGAATCATGTCCTGCACTTCCATATGCTGCTTGGCCGTCTCATACACTTTCTCCATGGAAGAGATCTCTTTGTCTTCAGCTGTTAACAAAGCCTCCATCAACGCTGCCCGTTCCACTCTATCTCTTAGAGCTGCAACTTCTTGTTTCAACGTATCATACTCTGCATCAGTCAGTTCTGTCTCATGAACCTCATCAGCAGGTAACAACACATTTGCTGGCACATTAAGCATTCTTTCAATTTCACCGTCCACCACTTCTAAGGAAGGCTCCGCTCTTTCGCAATATAAACGTATCAACTTTTTACTTGACCGGCGAACCGCGGCTTTATCTTCCTCATTTAGGTCGAGAGAGTTCAGTAAATAGGTCTCCATGTCAATAACTCCTGTTCTTAATTTTTCTTCGACCATTTGACGAAGAGCTATTTTGACCCGCTGCGAACCAAAGCCGAAGTGTTGCGTCGAGTATTCTTCATCAGTGCCCCCTGTCCATCGGTTCGTTTGAATCATTTTGAGTGTAATCGAAGGTAAAGTCTTAGGAAAAAATAAATTAAAAATAAACAAGCCACTTTACAAATCGCAAGTTTTCACCAAGCCCAAACGAAACGGTAAAACTTTCAAACACAATGAATGACGTTAATGACATTCGTTTGATAGTTTTTTATGGTCTTCTTCCCTACAGATAGGCAAAGGAAATAAAGCTCATACAGCCAAGTTTGTTTCAGTCATGAATGTTGTCTTAATGCACGCGTTCCGTTTTACAATAATATACTTTGGCTTTAAAGCAAGCTAAGTCGAAAAACAGCTAATGGCCTAACTAATGGCTACTTGGGAGCAATAAAATACAATCACGTTAATTTGTTGAATAATTCGCTATCTTCATCTAATATAAACATTTAGCACAAAAACAAACAATCTTACGAATAACAATGGGCTCAATTCCAAAAAACATACTACATCAACATGGTGCTCGGTTGTTAGGCTGGCCGCAGACGCACGGAATCCTGATTCGGTTTCCTGATTAGGAATTCAGATTCGGAAACCCGAATGCAAGCCTTTCATACAAAATGTTTAACAAAGCGCACACGTTTCGCTAAGTTTCCGAACGGAAAATTTACGAAACGTGTGCGCTTTGTTAAACATTTTGTATGAAAGGTTTGCATTCGGGTTTCACGAATCTGAATTCCTAGTCAGGAAACCGAATCAGGATTCCGTGCGTCTGTGGCCAGCCTTATCTGAGTGATTATTAAAAAAAATACTTAAGATATAAACGCCATCTGTTGATATTCTTTAGATTTACTCACCTAACGCAACATTTAACTACTACTCTCCAATAGATGGCGCTTTAACCAATCACATGACTTATTTTACTAAACTACTACAGTACATTTTTACAAGCTTTCATAATTAAATTGAATTAAAAACTTGAGTTGCAGCTTGGAATAGCGTAAGTTAAAAAGTGATGTGTAATAAAAAACAAAACTGGACAAGTGCGTTGTAGGAATCAGTAACTAGTAGTTGCACAGTAAGAACGATCGTATGATTGGCAAAAGAGGGATGACCTCGACTCTAGCAAATATTATCATTTTAAAACTTAACACGTCACAAGCAAAGGGATCTCGAAACTAAAAATACACCTACCCAGTAACTTTAAGTATCTATAAGCTATCTAACCACAACTCAAACACCTAATTGTTTTAACTAGGTAGGTACATCACAAGATTAATTCTCACTTCTAAGTGATGGGTTTTTAAATGTTGGGCCCAAGTTGTAAGAAATACGCTACTCCGAAATTTGAAATTCGATGTTCATAATACCCTCTCCCTCAGTCTTTTATTGATGACTCTGGTGTGAGCATTTGTATCATACTTTATCCATACCGTACCTACCATTACGGGCCGTTCTATTCATTGCGACAAATAAAATGTTTTACTGCCTCCGATTTCAACGAGACAGTTTTACTGTTATTGCTAATTGCTAAGAGGAGTCATTAAGTTTCTATTGTATTCCGTGGAGGATTTAGTTGGACAGGGCCGTAAATATTACCTTTAACCAAATTAAGCCGTTCAGAATTTAAAATAACTTGGAGCTAGTGCCCGATCAAAGTTTCGGTTTCGGTTTCGGCCTAAAAATCGTGATTCGGCCAAAAAACTATCGAACCTACCGGCCGCGCCGAAACTTAGAGTATTGTACTTTCGCTGCCTCCGTAGGTATTACCTACAGTTAATGTTACAATTTGATATTTTATAGTAGTTTAATTTAGACCTAGTGTCACTAGGTATAACAATGTTGAAATTTCAATCCGAGAAAAGTGAAAAATAGAACCTTGAAATATAGGACCCAAGATGTTTAATTATTCATATATCTGAAAAGAACGGCTCACTGACATTTACACACTGTTTTTATCAGCTTTATAAAAGGTTCGGTTTTGGTTTAGATTTCGGTCGAAATTAAAATTAAAACCGAACCTCGGTTTCGGTTTCAGTTTCGGCAAAAAAAAGTGTTTCAGTTGGACACTATACTCAGAGCTATATTTAGAACCCTGAATCAGACTGTTTGTGTTTCCGAGTAAATTTTCATTAGGTATAATTATTTAGGTGCCGATGCAAGTAAATCAAGACTATCTATGTAGATGATTGATTGATTTTTTGCACATGTTATTTATTCAAATGTGATTTCCGTCGCTTGGGGACCCTTTTGTTTCAGTTTGGCAAACGCAAATATCCAAGAGACAAACAATTTTTTTATGGATTATCGGCATACATTTTATCACAATCACACCTGATAAGCGAAGATGTGATCTACTAAGGATCGAGCACACTTGCCTAGTAAATTGGCCGTTTCACACTTAATTTGAAAACAGCATTCGAGAACGTAGACGCCAATATAAACATAACAAGACAAGTATTCATGTATTGTGTTTACGAATGAAAGGGTAGTACTTAAGTTTTTCCGTTGCTCATAAAACTTTGTCCGACTCTGTATAACAAAGCTGTAGTAGGTCGTACCTTTAATATGGTCTGTGTCGAATATAAACCCCGTTCTGTAAGATATGTCGGCAGCCATATAAAATTCAATGTGATGGGCTCGGCACGTCGGAGCCATTAAGCTCTGCGAGAATATTGGAGTATTTGATGGATTTCCGATCGACACTGGTCCATGGGGGTTTCTGTCTAGTACGTCCCTACGGGGAGCCTGATTTGATTTTTGAAAGCACATTATGTGAAAATACTACTCGAAAGTGGTGAAAAATTGTGCCGAATTTGAAATAAGAGCAGCATGAAAGTCAAAAGAATCGGAATTAAATCGCATTAAGACGTCATGGTAAAGCCCCTGCTCTCATTAATCTTGGGAACTAGCAAAAATTAGGTTAGAGCTATAGTTTTGATGATACAAAACAAACCGATTTATACCACTTTTGATAGTACTTTTGATAGTACTTTCGATTAATTTGCTTTCGAAAATTGAGTCCCTGCTTCACATTATGTATAAAACTGCACTAATAGGTCTACGTATAAAGAAAAGTAGTGAAAAAAAATCGGGCTAACTTTGATCATAATATTATATAGCCTCAGCTATTTTGATAGTTTCAAATAGGAATAAATCGATTTTTTTGATGCGGTGAATGTCGATTGGAATCAGAAAACGCGGATGAAAATGAGTGAGTTCATTATCAACTGCAACCCGATTTTTGAATGCACATAAATGCGTAAAAATACTTTGATAGGTTAGGTATACGAGTAGCTTATAAGAAAATTACAGCTCTAATTAATCTAATCTACTTGTCGAAAATGTAACTAATTTGAGTTTTAGTTTTGTAGCAATAGGCACACAATTTTTTCCACTTTCGAGCGATGTGCTTTCATAAATTGGGCCCCAGAATTTCAAATACACCTCGTTTTACTGTATATTCAGCCAACATTAGTAAATGTCTGCGAACTTGTCGGATTTGGTGTTCATAAAATTTCGGTACGGTAACTAAATGCTGATGTAAAAGCTTACACACTTATTCATAAACGTTTATTAGTTCCAAGCTGATCTGGAAGCAAAGAAAAAACATAGAATATACCAGTTGTTTCTCTTCCCGCGCAAATGGTAAAGTCCCATTGAGAGAATGGACGAAAATCTTAGGAATCATGTTATAGCGATGGGGCTAGCAACCCATCAGTATTTTGATTCCCCTGTCCACCTAAGTATACGCCCACAATCATGCTTAAGGTGGTCTTGTTACCTTAGGCACTGTCTACCCCCTAAGGGATAAATACGTGTTTTATGTAAAAATGTATGTTTATTTTTGAATCCGCTGGCTCAGATCCCCCGCAAAGAATTGCGGGTTCACCTTACCACCCCTCCCCCCCAGTCGGATATTAGCGGACAGTTAAATAACTTATTAAATAAATTAAGAAACCGGTCCTGCCCAGGGTGCATCGGCCCGTGAGGCCTGCAACGCTAAAGCTCTCGAGGAGGTTTCCGACGTCGCACTCCGGGTAGACAAAGTTAATTTTTGTAGTAGGACCATTTTTTTAAACAATCGATGGACTAAAGACCGCACTTAGCGTAATTGTGGGCATATATGTAGGTGGAAAGGGGAATCAAAATAGTGATGGGTTGCTAACCGTATCGCCTATCACATGATTCCTAAGATTTTCGCCTAAGCTTTTACCGTCTCCGCGGGCTTAACTGAAAGTTACATTCTATGTTATTTCTTTGCTCCCAGACCAGTGTGGAAGTAAGTAGGTAGAGTACCTATATGAAAATTACTGCTCCTTTTAATCTTGTCAACTGGTCGAAAATTTGATTTCCGCTGCAGTTTTGTACACAGATTTTTACACTTTGAAGCTTTCATAAATATATCCCCGGCTTCCCATTGCACAGACGACTTCACTAGATTTACGGAAATCCGGGAAGTTGTATTTCATTATGGCGTAAGGGATTGGCCTTTGTTTAACAGTGGACGTCTTCCAGATGAGCATGATGATGATGATGATGATGATGATGATGATGATGATGATGATGATGATGATGATGATGATGACAAACAAACTGAATATAATAATTTAAAGAATTAGAAGCCTCTCTTCCATGCAGGTCTGGGAGTAAAGAAAAAACATAGAATGTACCAGTAGCTTCTCTTCCCGCGCTCATGGTAAAAGTCCACCGAGGGAAAATCGAGTGAGCGAAAATCTTAGGTATCATGTTATAGGCGATGCGGCTGGCAACCCAACACTATTTTGATTCCCCTTTCCACGTATACGTCCACAACCATGCTAAATATGGCCTTTAGGTCTTGTTACCATAGGCTCTGTCTACCCCGTAAGGGATAAAGACGTGATTTATGTACGTATGTAGAAGCACCTGCCAGCGCCTTACTTGGCCATTTTTCTTCCCTTTTCAGGCACGTCCACTCAGTTGCTTCCCTCGCTGTATATTTTACTGCCCGAATAAATTGTTTTTAAGTAAGTGTTTTCCCATTGGAAAGTAAAATTTCTTTAACCCAGGATCCCGACCTTATTCAACCACAATAAATACATAAGAAATAACTGTGATTAAAGGTTTCATATTAATGTAGAGTCATGAGCGTATGTGAACCCATCACTATTTTGATTTCCCTTTCCAGCTATAAGCCCTTAATCATGTTAAACGTTACCTTAAGGTTTTGTTGCCTTAGGGTCTGTCTACCCCGTAAGGGATAAAGACGCGATATACGTATGTATCAGTGCCCCGCGAGACGCAAAAGAATCTTCAATCGAATATTTACTCTAAAGAGTCTGGTACAGACTGATAACAAAATTGTGGAAGTATTTGTAATTATTTGTAAACTATGCTCATAAAACTTGATTGTGAGAACAGACGTACCTACGGCGTTTAATTTTTTAGTCCGCTGTAAGTGAGACACAGCGATACATGAGCTAAGGCTAAGCTATCTCGCAATGCGATCGCCGACGCAATTCGCTACGTAGCGATTCGCGGAGCGCACCGCAAATTTCAACTCACAAGCTCAGTGAAAACGTGGACGTCGCGGAGTGTGAACGTGCGTGCTTAGCTCAACGACAAAACGTCTTTGTTTTCGTGATAACTTCTACTTAAAAACACGTCAGGTGAATGAAATTTGGTTTGTAAGGTTACACGTGTTGATCTTGCTAAACAATGCGTTGATTTTGCCGGTCAAAGTCATTGTTTTGCCCCTTAACCCACGCGCGTTTCGAGTGTTTACAAAGTTTGTTTGATTTGTGACAAGTTTAAAGTTACGTCGCTACTTAGAAAAAAACTGTGTTAGTGCATTGTGGTCGTGTACTTGTGGTTTCCTCGGTGGACTGCCCGTGAAAGACCTTGGCACTGTCAGTTGGGTGAGTCCATTTTGTCTGGCAATTAACTCAAATGGAGATAACTGACCGCGATAAGCTAAATTATGGATTAGCAGTTACAATATGTTACACATGCATAACAATTTAGTAAATACTCATGTTTTCGAAAAAGGAAACATTATACAAAACCATTGGCGGCTAGCAACCCATCACTATTTTGATTCCTATTTCCACCTACCTATACGCTCACAATCAGGCTAAATGTGACCTTTAGGTCTTGTTACCCTTGGCTCTATTAACCCTTAAGGGCTAAGGACGTAATAATATGTATGTATGTATACAAAACCGGTCAATTACGCCAGTTTTCCACATGGTAGAGTTCCATCCAATTTGTCAAGTACCTACTTAAGTACTTACCAAAAAAAATCTATTCTATTTTCCGCCTGGAAAGTAGGTAATAAAATGTAGGTATTTCGGCGCTAAACGATATTTCAAGCAAAGGATATTTCCATCATCATCATCGTCATATTGAGTCTTATTATTTGGCTCTACCCTGCAGTATTTATGTAGAATCTGATGCTTTCAAAATGTACAATTTTTCAATAAATCATTGAAAATCGTAGATGCTTCCACACTCTTTAAGAATTTATACACTACCAAGTACCTGCCTATATCAACCACAAGTATATCAGTGCTCTAAAAATATGTATACGCACCTATTAGTAGGTAATTTGTTTATATGTATTTATTATAACTACTTACACGACAAACTTATACCTAATTTATTCACGCCTAGAGTTACCTATACTCGAAATAAGCAAACGTCTAACCTATTTTCAAATTCATTTATCAATTTACAATTAGAATTGCAAAGACGTAATTAATTAAGTTAGTCCATTCTTTTGTCTGCTATTTCAATGTACTACCAATCTGAATGTCAGTCTCAACTTGTGTACGTAAATAATGATAGAGTTCTGTCTACAGTTCGAACAATTTAGGTAATTAATTTAAAATCGATTAAAAATTAACAGCGTATCGATTCTGAACTCGATTGATAGGTACACAGATTAAGCTAGAGTTCCGTGCAAAGCAGCTCCGGCCGGCGTCACTAACGCAGCGACTTGACGCGGTGCGATAAATTTATTTCACCGCAAAAGTCACAAAGTGCATAACATTTTACAAAGGACACATTAGTACATAGATATAGGTAGATGACATTTTATACGGTAAGTGAAACAGCGGCCTTCGCACTAGACTCTGGATCTGTATCGCGAGTGCCAAGTGAAGTACTCAAAAATACTCAAAATACAAAATAAAAAAGAGAAGAAATAGTCAGAAAGTGTGTTTGTGTGTGTATGGAAATGTATGAATTTTTTTATTGAATTATTTATTATTTATTATTTTATTTATTATTGAATTAGTCGGAGGTCCATTTCAATTAACAAAAAACATTTACCTAGATTCTCCGCTACTTAAGACTACGTGCAAGATACCCAAACCTGAGCGAAATATACGTTGAGTACGTCGTTAGTTTGCATGCTTAACAGTAAAGTTGTGCTCGTACTTTTACTATGAGGATGATGCCGGATCGAAACGCGTCAGTGTTTTGTGTTTTGTAGGGATAATTGGGTTTGCGGATTCATGTATGTTTCATGTGGCAGTAGAGGAGGGAGGGATTCGCAATCCGCACTGGGCCCATATGAGAACTATCGCCCAAGCCCTTCCTTCTTAAATGGGCCTGTGCCCTGCAGTCGGACGTATATAGGCTGGAGTTAATGGTGATAATACTATCGCTATCGCTTGGTCGCCGTGTCAGTGCCGCAGCGTTATTGACACCGGAGCTGCTTCGCTAGTTACACAGACCCCTTGCTACGAACTGAGAGAACTACAAATTAATATTAAATACAAGTGATTGAATTTGTAAGTGTTTTGTTTTAATAAGTAATGGCCACTTGCCGGAAAAAGTTAAATCTCGATTTGAATGCCGAAATATATGTAACTGTCATGTTTAAACAAGATTTAACTTTAACACCAATACATGCATACAACTGAACTTAGTTTGCCAATCTTCATAACTCTGTAGATATCAGCATACTTTTTAAATATTGCCTGGCCTATAGCAATTTAGGGATCTTTAAAAAGCGAGCCTTCCTGTTCCTCAAAGGGCTGGCAACGCACTTGTGATCCCCCGGGTCTTGCAGGTGTCCCTGGGCGACGGTGATTGCTTTCCATCAGGTGACCCGTCTGCTCGTTTGCCCCCTCTTTTATAAAAAAAAAAGCCTATAAATGTTAGAAAAAGACATACATTCGTTTTATTTTTTTTATTTCTGCTACACTGTGCTCAGCAGTACCTAATAAGTTTAATAATTTAGCCTAATGATCTAATAAATCACATCCAAATGAACTTGATTTAAATAAACTTATTTCACGCTCAGCGGCCATAGCCTTCAGCTCCATAGATAACAAACATACTATGTTCACAAATTGTACCTTAAATCCAACTGTAAATTAACAAAAATATGCCGTCTCTAGCGGCTTCTAAAAAAACTACTAATGATATATATGCGGAAGTTTGTGAGTGAGGATGTAAGAGAGTGAGTGAGTGAGTGTGTATGTTTAACTTCTAAAAAAACTACTAATAATATATACGTATGCGAAAGGTTGTGAGTGAAGATGTAAGAGAGTGAGTGAGTGTGTATGTTTGTGCCTTCTTCACGCTGAATTGACTGGGCGGATTTGGATGAAATTTGATACGGAAATAGCTGGTACCCTAGATTAAAACATAGGTTAATTTTTATCTCGGAAAATTGTATAGTGCCCGCGGGATAGCGATAAACATGTCAAAGGTCGTATGTGCTTAGAGTCGCAACGTAGGTAAATATTTATTGCAAAATATACTATTAACACCAGTTCTAACTCTACGCGGACGAAGTCGCGGGCAGAAGATAGTGTTAAATAAACCGTTGCTAAATTTAAATAATGGTATGTTAGTAGAAATAGAAAACTCGGAATCGACGAAAATAGCACTCGAATTATCATAAACGAAGATGTCAACTCAATAAGATGGATATTCTTTGTAACTTCGTAAAAAGAATGGTAAATTTATTAAATAATGTATTGTATATTTATAACATGGCGAATTCTAACGGACCAAAGAAAAGGACAGTGAACGAGTTTATCTAAATAAGTCAGCAGTCAAGTAAGCATTGACGATTCTCTTTCTTAAATCACGCCAGCGAAAATACAACGTTGAATTGGTGGGAGGGCGGGAAAGATGCCGCAAGCCTCTAACTCTAGGGGGCTCCGTTAACGTCGGTCCCTAGAGCACAGAAAGGACGTTGATGCATTTCTTTAAATCGAGGAAACCCACCTGATGGATTTGCCACGGGCCCCAGACATTACAGTTACGCCACCGGCGAAATAAAAATCGGCTCTTTATTTTCTGAAATTCTCAGGTAAGTCAATGATTCGAGCTTCGAGATTCAAGCGGGAATTATGTAGCAATTAGTCCCATTTGAATCTTGTCATATATTCTGTTGTTTGAACCGAGATGGCTTTACAAGATAACCACTAACCGAAAATGCTAGCGGCCCGCTAAATAAAAAAAAAAGATCAAATTGTTTGCCATAGGAGAACAATCCTTGAACCGTAAACAGAAAAACGCATATGCAAAATAAAAGAATAACACAATCTCAGTTTCACGGCGTATGTGTAAAAAACCAACTGATCAGGGGATTTCATAGTAAGATACGAAACAGGACATTTTGAAACAGGTTTCAAAAATAACCGGTTACCTGTTCTTTTCTCTGATTCAAAGGAACGATTCACTGCTAATGAACGTTTTTGTGCTTGCCTAAAATGATATGAATATCCTTACAAGTCTGCTGGTAGTAAATTGCGACAATTCAGTCCAAAACTGGTTTGACCTATCCAATAAAATGATATTTCCTTCATTTCAAAAGTTGCAAGCAAAAAGAAAACTTCCACATTGGCGGAATCATAACAAAGCGACCGGTGTGTAACTTAAAATTTAATTGAATTGAAGCAAAAAAGACAAACGAAGTAATACGACAAAATAAACCAGAATCATTCGTTCGTTATGTTATAGATCCACACACGCGGATTATATTCATTACATACGATCTTGAACCACAAGTTTAAGCAGATGCATCGATTAATATGCAATTCCTGAATGCTACAATGAGTAGGTACATTCGTTTTTGATTTAATGTCGGTCCATGGTACAGGGATATTTACGTCTTTTGCATCATGTGTTTTCCGCGTCTCTATTTTCGATCGTTAGTAGGTACGCGAGGCTTATTTTAGGACTTCGACAAATAGAATCGGTTAATGGTTACAGCGTGTGTGATTCGCTCTGTTTTAATTACAGTATTAATTATAAAGCAACGCGTAACGGCGGCCGACAGCTAGCGCTCGTTTGGGAATTGTAAACCTTGCAATTATTAAGTCCCGGAGTATCATTTGGCTTCCGGATTTAAATATTATTTTTCAAATTTAAAGTTTAAACGTACGTGATCGTGTGGGTGACGTTGGCTAAACCTAAAATAAAATGGCGTGGTGGGTTCTTGTGAAGTCTTGTCACAAAAAATGACACATTAAATAAATTTTGATAAAGGTCCTCTAGCCTAACGAATGCTTTGAAATCGGATAAAATACATAAATAATGTACAATCAGATGAGAAATGATTTCGTTCAAATATCCGCCTTTGTGTAATGTTGTTTAATCCGTTGAAATGGTCTTGTCGAACAACTGATATTGTAATCTGTTAGGTAATTTAAAAGATAAGAGATAAAGCAAAAAGTAGGTATGACCTCAGGTTTATCGAAACATATTACGATCACAGGCGTAAATTTTGCACTCATTGTTTTGTTGGGTTTAAGTTTAAGCCGTCGTTCTTATCAAATCGTTACCTAAAGACTTACGTCAACAGAAGATGTGGACTTATAAGATTTGTTTGTTTTGAGAAATCAGTCAGGCGTTTCCTGTAGACAGCCATTATGGACTTCAGCTTGCTCGTAAATCCATAGTTCATAGTTTGTTAATTTTACTTATTAACAGGTAGCATATTTCAAAGGAAATACTATTTTAAATACCTATAAGTAGTTAATAACTACTATTATGTCTCCAAATATTTGTATACTCAACGGCAAAATATGTGGTTCTCATATTTGTATGTAGTTTAGGTAAATTTGTATGGAGACTGGGCCAAAATGGCCGCTGAGTGTATTAAAGAAAAGGAGAAACTAAGAGCGCCGGAATATTTGAACACGTTGCAACATTTTGCAGCTGGCGAGTTGTCTTTCATACTTATGATGTCGTTGGCCACTTCACTGAAGCGCGGGTGACAACGGCAATCAATTCATACCCTCTCAATATCAAAACAAGCACAATTATCCCGTATTGGACTGTGCGCGTGTGCCAGCGGCTATCACACGTGTCGGTGCATTTGGCAGGTGGTCTCGATCGGCCGGGTTTCAAAAGGCCGTCGGGACCAGTCTCGATTATCGTCGCCATCGATAAATATTTCGAAAGCCAAATTTCATTGTGCTAAAGCTGTTAATCGGTAATTAACGAAGTTATTTTGTTTACCCTTTCCACCTAGATATACGCCCACAATCATGCTAAACATGGGCTTGTTACCTTAGGCTCTGTCTACCCCGTAAGGTGTATACAAAGAAGTTAACGTTCCGGTTTAACCGATTAACTATATTAAATTTTGAGTGTTGATGGGCTCAATAAATGCGTTAACTTTGTTAATCGTTAAACCAGTAAGCCAGTAACTACTATTTGGCAAAATACACGTGGGCAATAAATACGTTCAGGCAAGTAGGTATTATAGCCTACTAACAATTTATTTTCACTTTTACTATTAACCAGTTGTTAACGGGTTAACGATAACGTAAAATCTTCCGAACTGCAACGCTTTAAATAATGTTTAAGGAAGTTAATTATTGTAGTGAAGGACTAGCGATTATCAAAATTAACTATTTGATTAACGTTACTCAGCGAATGCCTAGCTAGAGTGAAATTTGATATTTTTCATACAATCTGGCGTGGGAGATTGATCTCGACGATTTCAAGAATTGGGGACTAGAGTCTGGCTTGAATGCGTTCATCGTACGTTTGTGCTATATCCCTTGCTATATTATACTGTAGGTATGTATCTTTGTGTGTGTCTCTTGAAACGGAACCGGTATTCGCCAATGAATGGCGGGATCGATATTAAAAGGTGCCGTGTTTACGTTTCCGTGTAACGTTTCCTTACGAATTCAATTGTCTTTTGTTAAATTTGTTTTTTGTTGGTAATTGCACAATATTATACAAAAAAGCCGTGATAGCTGAGTGGTTTGACCAGTGGCCTCTCAAACCGGGAGTCGTGAGTTCGAATCCCGGGCTCGCACTTATGAGTTTTCGGAATTGATGTCCTAAATTACATATGAAATTTACCATGAGATTTTCGGTGAAGTAAAAAACATCGTTATTAATCCTGCACACATCTGTGAAGCAATTCAATGGTGTGCGTGAAGTTCCCAATCCGCACTGGGCCCGCGTGGGAACTATAGCCCAAGCCCTCACATGCTGAGAGGAGGCCTGTGCTGGAGATGATGATGATGATACACTATACAGATAATCATATCCGAAATGATTTTATGAATATGTCGTTACGTCCATGCTTGATAAAGGGCAGAACGGAAAGTGTTGTTTTTTCGACCGCTTGAGACTTGATATGAACCTTCTTTTTTACACAATAACGCTGAATACAAACAAAAATAACGAAGAGAGATAACCAACAAAACCTACATCCGCTCGAGCCTTCATTATTGTTAATCTGAAATACTAGTGCTATTTCATTTCGGCATGTGCTCTGATAATACCCCTTGATTAAAACATTTCGTAATAGTTGGTTTCATTTACCTGAGCTCGAAATCGGCGAGTCATAGAAAGATAAGATAGAAAAATATGAAAATGTCGTTTTAAAGGCTTATGGTAATATAAACGTATTAAAACTTGGAAAAAAAGGCCTAATACCGAAGGTACGGCCGCCGAAAACTTCATAAGCATATTTACCACATTTCGGGTAAGGTAAGCCGCTAACGAAAATAGCTTACATTTTGTTTGGGCCTTTTTTACAAGCTTTGCTTATAATAACAATTCGCTTATGGTGTATTCTGTAGAATAACAGATCATCTGCTTTTACCATGCCATTACAGAAACCGGCCAGTGCGTTTCGGGCCTCGCGCAAAGTTGGGTTATGGAGTAAAAATTAAAAAATATATAGACTTTTACTCTTGAACTTGCAAGCCTATACAATTGAAATAGTTTTCTTTTAAAATTCGTTACATTACTAAATGGCGTAACCTTTTCCACGTGTGCAAAAACAATCACTATTCACTATAGAAGACCTATCCAACGACACTAAACGCGTAGAGATTTCTAATAATGAGTATCTGAAAGACGTTTACGGGCGTGGCGAACGAAATCGTAAAGGTTTTGTTTTTGCCATTTTGACCATGGAATTCTGAGAAACTCTTAGAAGTCGTTTTTTTATACTTTTCACGCTTGTGTGTTGATGTGATTCGTACTACGTCAGGGGCAAATCTTGAACCTGAAGCGATGACAGCGTGTTCGCACGATACGGCTTATCACCGTTTTGTGTACAATACCAACGCCACGATAACCTTGCGTCGCCAGTTCCGCGCAAACGCGACGGCTAGTAAATATCACGTGCTAAATAGTTCCTGGTTTGGTATCTGAATGCTATCAGAGCACATCACGCACTTTTTCTAGTAAGATTACACACTTATCAATCTTATCATTGATTTGCTTTGCTAACGCTTATTGTCAAATCTCTTTCAATACAACACACTCGCTAACTTCATTGACATTTTCGCATTCACAAGAGGCAAAATTAGGGCGATAAGGCCTTTAAGGCGAAATTATATATCCCTTTCATTTAGGAGAATTGGTATTTGGGCATTTTCAAAAAAACATGTATCTACCCTTGACTTTTTTTTCCAAAATGATGACTTTTGGATTTTTCTGAATCAGAATTATTAGCACTATTTATTTCTGTAAAGAAAAAAAGTGTCCATTGGTTTTTTTGTCAGCTTTGTGACACTATTTTCATACGATTTATATGGGGCGTCACAAAACTGACACGAAAAAGTTGTATGGGAAATTAAGGTAACCTTGTTGGAAAAAGGGTACACGTTTTTTTGAAAATGTCCATTTATTCCTTGTCTACATACTCAAAGAAATACAGGCTGAGTGAAGTGTATCAATGCAGTCTTTAAATAAAGTACCTAGTTGAGAGTTAATTAGAAATAGGTATTTTAATTAGATAATCAAACAGTGAATGATAGAACGAAGTTATCTGCCTCATAGAGCACACAAAACCGGATACTAGACTACTGATAAAACTGATAACTTAAAACGTAGCGACGACAATCGATGAAGTTACTTCACACACGCCGTTTGACTGCGTCAGTGTGGAATGACCACACTTTTGTAATCATGTGGTGGACTCACATTAATAGCATTAATAGTCATGGAAAATACAACATGGACTTTGTTCTAAAATTACAGTGTTCATACCTCAGATCACGTGTGGGGAACAGCAGTATAGCCAGTACGATTGTAGCGGTTAGCTTGGAATTATCCATCAAACCGATGGCGATAGACATAATAAAGTAGACTGTAGGTGCAGGTAGACTTAAGAATGATAAAAAAATCCTTTATTCATTTAGCCTTCAAAGCAATAATAAAGAAAAGGAAATAAAAATGATAAATAAATGAAACGACGTAGTAAAATTACAACTGTGGAAGCGTGAGCGGAGTAATAATTTCTAACCGCGAACGAAGGATTTTTTATTACGTATGCACAGTTAAGGTGAAATTGAGAATCTATACTTATTAGCGAACGCAAATGAAGAACTCAATTTTTCTCGTGGTGAGTCGCATAGATAGGCAAAGATATAGGCAGGAGACGACTAACACGCAAATATGGAGAGACCTAAACATTTAGGGCCTGTTCCACCACTCTTTGTTAAGTTCCAGTTATCTTAAGTGTCAGTTATCTATGGTTCCGTCTCTATTTATTACTACGAAACAGACAGAGACGTCATCATAGATAAGAGTCGTGAAACAGGCCCTTAAAATGATAGAAATCGGGTGCGAGTTGGAGACAATTACTAATATCTACGCATACTTAGCTCGCACTTTGTGTTATCGATGGTCGTTGAACCCCACCTAATTTATTCCGTCTTGTATGAATAACAAATTATTCAGTTAGTTACAGCAAGCAATCGAAATCGAAATTGCTAAGGTTCAATTTTAAATATCGACTCAATACTGCAATTACCTTCAACATAAAATGCCAAGGAAGCAAAAGTACTGTAATACAAGAAATTTAAACAAACTTGTAAAAAATGTTTTTTGTGCGTTTGTAGTACAATTACGTAAATACTTGTCTTACACCATTGATTTAGTAACCTTGATACAGTTACGTCCGACATGTTTGTAACTTGACCAAATAAATTTTATCGTACGTTGCTCCGATCGATGTCTGCCTTGGCGCAAATTCCTTATTCAAATTAAGCCGTCCATTCTATTCATACCATACTTGATTTGCTTGGCGTGAATTGGCCAAGCGTAAACGACAGCCAAGTTGTAAAATAAAACACATACATAAATCATATCTTTATCCCTTATGGGATAGACAGAGCCAAAGGTAACAAATAAAAGATGAGACATTATCACACTACATTTCAAGCAATCAACGATCTCAGTTTAGCTAATACGTTTTCGATGTTTAAAGTCTATTATGATTGGATTGGATTAATTAACCTCATTGACAAATATTGCTTCAAAAAAAAGAAAACCAGCCACGGAGGGCAATAAATAAACACACAAAACAATGCCCATCTAATAGTTTCGCAAATCGATAAACCTATTCTGCTTGCTTTGAAGATGCCCTTTTAACTTTCGGCTTTTATACTTGTGGTAACTATTTCAACTTCGATTCATTTACCTAACCTACGGAACACTTCTTTAGCGTGGTCCAACAATCACTTAGCCGGTTTTTTGTGCGACAAATGATTTAACGACAATTGACTACTAAACACACACACTAAAAACTTTTTGCAGTAGGCGTTGAGGTTTGAAGCGGCTTCCATTTTTTATATTGCTATCGCTCACCACATTGTCATAAAAGTTTAGTTGTAAAGTTTGCCTCGTATATTTTCCTCGTGAATGATTGACAACAGTTGAAACTTTAGTCTGTACCGAAACTAATATTCAGCGAACTTTGGGCAAAATCGGTTAGCTGGATCCCTGGATTGTGGAGTGACTGATAGGGGACGGCATGTGGACCCTTCGCATTACATTACGGAACCCTAAACACGATTGATGTGTTTGGCTTTTCGGTGTGAAGAAATCCAATCTATCTTATGTTGCTCATTGAGCTGACTTTTATAACGTTTGATGTTGTAAATATTTTTATCTTGGGGCCTGCAGTCGATCCATCATTTGATTATGTTGATGATTTAATAAACGCCAGAATAAGTTTTTTGAAGTTTTGTTTGATATCTCTACAGAGATGATAATTGTAACGCTTTGTGCAGCATCATGAGTACATAGTATGTTCTAGTTGTTGTATTGTCATTGCCTTTTAAAACGTGTATCAACTTTGAAGGTACGAGGTCTTCTTAAGAAATAGATTACACTCGTACGTAGTAAAAGGAAACAAAACTCAAAGTGAAAGTGGCTCAGAATTTTTATTATAGAGCTAACTCTGACCTCTGACTTTTGATTTAACTACTTACAAGTATCTTAGAAACTCAAGTGTCACCAAAGGAATGCCTTCTTTTGTTTTTGCCACCGTTTATGTTTTCCACTTGCCCTGCAGCTTGTAGAGAGTTTGGCTTTGCCTACTTTTCAGTATGTCTATCTCTGAGTTTCAAGTTATTATCTTAAACAATAGTCATTTTTCTCGTCATGATTATGCTAGGAATATTTAAACCGATTTTAAACAACAACAACAACTCATTACTACATTGCGTTGAGAATCTTGATTTCTTCATCTGTAATGTGTCACTAGAAAATCATCTGACAGTGTTATTTTTGGCAATGGTTTGCGATACTTAGCCAAAGTCAGAACCAAGAGAGGTTAAATACTTTGAAGAAACGCCTACTTTGATCTTAGCCTTATAAATAAAGCTCAATTGCTTGTAGGAAAAATGAGATGATTGCAGACCACAGTCAGTCGTCTAAGTGCGTAGATTAAGAAACATCCTTGGTTTTATTCCTTCGTAAAAATAAGACTTTAACGAAGGTGTCACTTTGTCACAAAAAATGTTTTGTTCAGCTGACTCTCCATAAACACTAACATTATAATGAACTAGCTGATGCCCGCGACTCCGTCTGCGCAGAGTCGCTATCCCGCGGGAACTTTGCAATTTTCCGGGATAAAAACTATCCTATGTCCTTCCCCGGGACTCAAACTATTTGTATACCAAATTTCAACTAAATCGGTCCAGCGGTTTAAGCGTGAAAAGGTAACAGACAGACAGAGTTACTTTCGCATTTATAATATTAGTAGGGATATTATGCGGAATACATAGTTCGCTTTTATTCTTATATGTCTGTGTTATTTTCGTCTCTGCCTTGTTTATCGACTGTCATCCATAATCATGAGAGTAATTAACAACGCTCTATTGATATTGTGATTGGCTGTCAAGATTCCTTTAATGCACTGATAGCGTACAGAATGTTGATATTATTATTTTCATGGAAATAATACGCTTAGAGGTCCGTTTTTTTCCAAGTCGTAATAATTTATGTTGTTTCGAGTAAAGATAATAATAAACAATTACAGCCTTAAATCATTTGGTCACCTAGTCACTACATAGTATAAAAGAAAGACGCTTTCCGCTGTCCGCCCTATGCCGCTATATATGATTAGATCTTTAAAATTACGCATCGGATTTTGATGCGGTTTTTTTTAGTAGATAGAGTGATTCGAGACGAAGGTTTGTATGTATAATACGCATAGGAAGTCGCGGGCAGAAGCTAGTTAGCAAATAAATTAAAGGGTGGCCCCTAGAATTAAAACAGAAAGTTGTTATTTTTTGTCGAAATGTCAGAGCTTAATTACTGTCTATGGCCATTGAGGCATTTGGAGTATTTTTCTGAGCCTTGTAGGTAATTTAATAAATTGAATAAAAAAAAAACAAAATTTTATTTTTGCAAATTGGCCGCCAAGGGCTCTTTTACATGCCTTTTTGAAACTACCAGCGCATTCGGAAAGACCATCATTGCCAAGAAGAATGCACCGCAAGACCTTGGCAGAAAGTCATTTTTTCAAATTAAAATACAGTAAGAATACTTAAATTCTACTTAAGTTACATACATTTATATAAGGTCCCCGAGCCTTAAATTGTATTATATTACACCTAATTTTATTGTTCACGTGTTACTGTCGGACAACCGTACGAAAACAAAAATAAAACTTCAGTAATCGGATGCTACCACATAGGTACCATCATACCATCAGACTTATTAGTAGGCATGTAAAATCACATGACTCTGAGAAACTCAAGCAATACCATAAAGCAATAGAAATACTAAATCTACATGCGGGAGCAGTAATAATAATATCAGTAATAATTCCCACTTGCTGCTTTTAGTATGGGCATGGTATGCATTAGATGTCTGTATACACTATATGTGAATGGGGAAGGACGTCTGTATGTATTATCGTACCGAGTACAGTGCAGGCGCAATGCCAAAATACTCGTCGGTCGGAAGTTCTGAGCATGTTTAGAATTTCAAGTGCCAACATTTAAGTGTTGCATGGAATAGATAATAATTATTAAACATTTAAAATAACCCCCACGCAAAAAAGACTTATGAATAGTCTAAGAAACTACCATTAAAAAGAAAAAAATAATACAATACCACAACACTATACAAATACTCTTTATTGAACACCACAAAACATTACAGAAATAAAGAACAAGGTAGACAATATCGCGATAGTGATCTCTACCAGACAAAGAAATAATTTGAAGACAGATCTTCAAATTTATGCCAAAAATACCTTACATTATATTGGAAAAAAGCTGATACTCTTCAAACCACTGAACCGTTTTCCCGTTTTATGGGAAGTGAGTGTTGCACTATTTTCGAATGATATTTTGGTGCGATCAATGTAATAGACCCTCTGTAATTTGGGAACTCCTGTCTCACAAACGCATCTGGCCCTATGCTCCGAAATTCGATTTTTGTAGTTCGTTTTGTGCTGTTCCACTCATATTAACAGCCATTAATTTGAGAGTGTGGAGACGGTATGATACAAACTTCGAAAATCGATTTTCGGCCCCTGATTATTTAGACACAGAAGCTTCCAAGAATTTTTAATTTGGACATGCACGATGACATTTAAAGCTGTGCCTTTTTACTGTTCAATGACTTTGAATTTGCGGTTTTCTTTGAGAAGATCTGTCTGTTTAGAATCAATTTAATATAAATTATCAATTTGGCGATTTAACTTGTTTTAAAAGCGTCAAATGCTACTTCACTATCACTACATAGTATAAAATAAAGTCGCTTTTTCTGTCCTCGTGTCCGTATGTAAGCTTATATCTTCATAACTACACAACGGATTTTGATGCGGTTTTTTTTAATAGATAGAGTGATTCAAGAGGAAGGTTTATATGTATAATACATGCATAATATACCGTGCGAAGCCGGGGCGGGTCGCTAGTATATCATAAATGCGTAAGTTTGACTGTGAGGATGGACGTGACGATATGACTGTGTATGTTTGCTCGTTCTTCACGCTAAAACGACTGGACGGATTTGGATAAAATTTGGAACGAAAATAGCTGGTACCCTAGATTAACACAAAGGCTACTTTTTATCCCGGAAAATTGTATAGTTCCCGCGGGATATCAATAAACATCGCAAAGTCGTATCTCCACGTATATAATTATTCCAGAATATACCATCAACATCAGTTCTTATGTCTAATTCTACGCGGACAAAGTCGCGGGCAGAAGCTATAAGATCATAAATCAGTTTCGCTGAAAGTTTACGTCGGATGTAATATCTAAAACGGTTTTCTTTTACCACGGAATAAAATATTGTAACTTCTAAACAATTAGCGTATTCCATCTAAAATGTCTGAAAGTTAGCTAAATCACTATCACAATTTGCACTAATTTCCGATTTGTTTTCCTACGATCACGGCAGGTAGTGTAAACATTGATTAAGATTCCCATCGTGTTTCAAGATAATTATAGTCTGAATTATGAGATGAGATTTTGCACTAAAAAGCAAAATAAAAAGCCAAAAGCAAAAATATATTATATATATGCTATGACGATCCCTATTGGAGATACATTTTATTCATAATGTTATTAGAATTATAACATTGTCACATTTTTCTAAACTTATTATTTTTGACATTGCATTTTTATTTCATCGTCACTACATAGTATAAAACAAAGTCGCTTTCCGCTGTCTGTCTCTATATATGCTTAGATCTTTTAAACTACGCAAGGGATTTTGATGCGGGTTTTTTTATTAGATAGAGTGATTCAAGAGAAAGGTAGAGGAGGTTATGATCTTCTTATTAATAATTTCGACGCTTTAAACAGAAATACTTTGTGACATGCATTGTTTTTATAAATAATGTAATTTTTGTTGGTAAATAAATAAATCTAAATCTAATGTGGCAACCAGTCACGTCGAAAATTTCAGTTACTCAACCACAGTCGTTAACAGAGCAAACCCATACACAACAAATCTCATCTTCCACTGATGTGCTAGGGTTACATAAAATATCCAGGCCACATCGCCTTAGCGAGATGAGTGAGCAAGGCTTGAAGAATTTAATAAATGTGCATATACAGGATTGCTGAGTGGCGTCTGTCTGTGTCTTATAATGTATCCACAGTGAACTGATTGGCGACAGTGCGGCTAAAGATCATAACGTGCCACTGGCCATAAATTAAGCAGTAAGATTAAACACGATACAATGACGGATTGTGCCAGCTTAATTAAAGACGAAATTATGTGTATGTTCATTGAAAGCTCTCTTGATTCTACGATGCATACGATATTATTATTTTAATTATATGGTGTAAGAATTACTTTGAGTGCAGGAAGACGGTGTATTTCAATGCAAAAAGAAATAATTTAAACTTTAAATAAACACAGTTGCATCGTTACACGTCCCTCGAATATTGAGAGCAACGTGCATTGAGTGTGTCTGAAAGAGTTGATAAGATCTGAATATTTTACGTTCGTTGGAACAAAATAGCAGAGAGCAGGTACGAGTAGAATCACAGCAAATGTACGTATCTCGAATGTATAGTATCCTATACTTTTGCACACGCATATTAGTTGAAGGACGAAATGCTTTATGTACGCGTTAACGTTAGCCAATTAGGACCAGTCGCAACAGCAGTCTAACCGTCCTCCTGTTCTTAATTTGTTTACTGCGATGTTAATTGCAATCTAGCATATGTATTTTAACTGCAGTGATGAATCTTTAAAGTCACATGCAATCATGTTTTTATAGATGCATAGTGTACGTTATTTATGAGGTATACTGACTAGAAGGAATCAAATAACCTTACAGTTTACAGCACATCTTTAATGGAAAATGCGACTGTTTAAAATATTTATATTACCAGCTTTGATGATGGCTTATTAATGATTTAATGTTTGCGCTTCAATCTGGACCATTAATAAAACTCATTATTCAACCAAAATGCGTCGCTTATTAGCGAAACAAACGAATTGTCAAAGTACTCTATTCATAATTCGAATTCAACCGTTGATTTCCGTTGACTGTTTAGAATCGAAGGTTAAAAGTACATATTATTCTAAAACAAAACACGTGTATAAAATGTTATCTATGTGGAACTGGAGTAAAAACCAAACATCAGTTTTTTTGGTTCGGATGAGATCATTGCCTTCTAAGATGACCACGCTGGAACAAAATAGTTATAGCGCAGATTGGTTTGAAAATAAGGAGTGGTAGGTTTTTTTTAACATAAGTTTGGTACTTTATGTAAAAATAAAGCTAGCTACTTTATTTTGTTGGTCTAGTAACATGAAAAACTGTGTATTTACGAGCTTAAAACGCCTGAATAAAAATAGATGTCTATTTTAACTAACAACTTGACTGGCCTTTGCATTTGTTGAAAGTGTTATTAGTTCAATGCTCTTGATTTATTTCAAAGTCCATGTGACTTCTGTTAGAGATTCTAAATATGAAACATGAATAAGGCAGCGCTCGACATTTGGATTGGAATTTTTCCATGTATCACCAACAGGCCAATGTATATTTTGTGTGCAACAACAATAATGTTACATCTTTATTTACCCAAGTGTGCTTCACGTGTTCACACATGCTTGCAAGTAGGTCACTTTTGGTCCGCTGACTGTGAAGGCTGAACGGATTTTTCCGTTTATTAAGAAACTCTGGCCCAATGTTTTGTTTACGACGTCCGCTCCTGGTGTTTCCTTGTCCGGTGCTAGCTAACGGTGACGAATTCCTTTTTACAATTAGGTACAAGCTTTTTATTAACTTGCAACGTAACGTACAAATGTATGTATTATATATGTATTTATGTATGTAAGTGTTTGTCCGGGTGGAATCTTGCAACTTAATTTTGAAGCAAATATGTTCAACCGATTGAGCTGAAATTTTGCATTTTGTCGGGTGACATACAATAATCCGGTAGTCGAGTTCTGGTGACCCAGCCAGGATCGTCTCTGCAGGAGGGAACTCTTCAACGGTTGTTCCGATTGACTTGAAATTTGGTACACTTAATGTAGGACGGATCCAAGTCAGTCATCAAAAAGTACAGTCAGCAAAAAAGCTTGTACCAAAAATGAAATTTTTAGGTTAGGTTGTTACGAACGTGCTCGATCGGTATCGAGAGCGACTAGTAAGTCTAGTCTACGGAAAGATAATAACAATAACGCCATTCCTGAATGTAAATTCTAAATTAAGTGAAAACCGAACAATCGAAAGGGAGCTCCGTTCCTTAATTTTTGTTTAAACCATTTTCTAAAGAACAGCGTAAGTAGATTAAACTCGACTCTATTAATTTACTCTGTTGTTGGTGTATTTTTGGGATGTACCTAATATTTGCACACTTTTTTATTCAGCGCTGTGTGGACACCCGTGTTGTTATGGATATCTATATCCGTAACCGAAACTATCGGACATCCGAAATAAAAAAATATCCGTAACCGTAACCGAATCCGATATAAAAGTTTTGGATAGTTTCGGATAGGACGGAGTCTAACTAAATACTACTTAGTAAATATGACACGTCGCGACAAGTTTTTGGTTTGGCTCGGCCAGCAGACCAGCCGCGCGCGCGTTTAGTCGCATTGTGTTTCATTTTACAGTTCCTTAAACATTTTATATCCGTAACCGAAACTATCGGATAATCCGAAATAATTTAATATCCATAACGGTAACCGTAACCGATACCTATATTTTACCAATTTCCATATCCATATCCGGATCCGAAATTATTATATCCGTAACATCCCTGGTGGACACACTGTGGGGGCTTGACGATATCACTACATAGTATAAAATAAAGTCGCTTTCTGTGTCGCTATGTTCCTATGTCCCTATGTATGCTTATATCTTCAAAACTACACAAAGGATTTTGATGTGTTTTTTTTAATAGATAGAGTGATTCAAGAGGAAGGTTTTTATGTATAATTATACGACGACAAAGTCGCGGGCAGAAGCTAGTCTCTATTAAATTGGAGCGCGGTGATTCGTCGTAGGTAGTCGGCAAGGCGGTACTAAAGCAACGTGTCGATGCTCGGACAGTGTGGGCGGAATGGCGACTGTCGTCCAGGGTCCTTCATTGCACGCATCGCTGTATTTTGGGCGACCTAATACCAAACTCAATATATGGCCGCGTTGTGAGCGTGACATATTAGGAGTGTGGCTACCCATTTTTATCTTTACCATACATCACTATCACTACATAGTATAAAATAAAGTCGCTTTCTCTGTCCCTGTGTCCCTATGTCCCTATGTATGCTTATATCTTTTATGCGATTTTGATGCGGTTCTTTTAATAGATAGAGTGATTTAAGAGGAAGGTTTATATGTATAATACATGCATAATATACCGTACGAAGCCGGGGCGGGTCGCTAGTACATACATAAATCACGTCTTAATCCCTTACGGGGTAGACTGAGCCTAAGCTAACAAGACCTTAAGGCCACGTTTAGCATACTTGTAGGCGTATAGGTGGAAAGGGGAATCAAAATAGTGATGGGTTGCTAGCCGCATCGCCTGTAAAATGATTTCAAAATTTTTTGTCCATTCCCTCGATGGGCTTTTACTCCCATGCTGGTCTGGGAGCAAAGAAAAAACATAGAATGTTTCAGTTGCTTCTCTTTTCTCATTAGGTTATGATTATTTTACCAACGGTTGTTACTACACATTCTCTTTATGCTATGCGTTCATCACTGCATAGTATAAAACAAAGTCGCTTTCCGCTGTCTGTCAGTCCCTATGTATACTTAGATCTTTAAAAGTACGCAATGCATTTGGTTGCGGTTTTTTTAATAGATAGAGTGATTCTAGAGGAAGGTTTATACGTATAATTCAACGCAGATGAAGTCGCGGGCAGAAGCTAGTTGAATATAATTCAGTTTGGGCACGTGGCGTGAGTGGGGGTGGTGTTTTATTATTTTCATCTTGTACTTATCTAACCGCATAAAATTATCTCAAGACTTACCTACTAGTTAATCTAGTTATTTAGTTATTACTTTAATTAAAATGTTCCAATTTGATATATCTATGTATTTCTTGTACGTTGGAGTTGGAGCGTATTTTATCACGCATCTTTTTGCAGTCATGCATAGAACATCATAAAATTAGGTACATTTAGTTACATAGTCTTCTTCTTCTTCTTTTTTAATATGGCCCCATCGAACGATGCGATGATTTCGCCAATGTCAAAATAATAAATACAGTATTCAAAAATCTTGTGAGAAAAATGTCGGCAACCTTGTACGGTAGAACACGGTCAAAAGACCTATAGTCATTCTTAAACTAAAAAAATGTGATGGGAGTATTCACCGGTTAGATCACCAAAACAATAAACAACTTCACGTTGGTACATTAATTTTTACCCCGATCACAAAGGCTGCAGGCAGATGCTGGATGCGTCAAGCTGAAGACAGGGCGCTATGGCGCCCATTAGGGGAGGCTTATGTCCAGCAGTGGACTAATATAGGCTGATGATGATGATGATGACAAAGGCCGTTTTTGGAAAGTCTAACGAATAATAATAGCAGACATTGCATAGACAAACTCCCAAGTTTGGTTCGAACCTAAAATCCACTAATGAATTATTGATAACCCTAATGGAAATTTGCAGTTGGTTCACCTGTTTTGCATACTTTATTATTAAGCATCGATTTCGTTTGAAGTATCCTTTTGTGTAACAACGTTTTAAATATAACTGAGACTTTGAGACGCGTTTATGAAAGGTTCAAGTTCATGTTGAAGGTCTTCAATCTTGTCAAATCGTGATTCACATTATGTAGTGCCATAATCGTCAGTTACGTCATATTACTTATGCTTAAAATATATATTTATTCGTATGCGGGTTTTCTCTTTTACTACTGGGACCAAAAGGAATAAATTACCGACCTCACTATCAGTAGGTACCTAACCAACTTATTGACAATCTATTGGGTATTGAACCTACTGGTATGCATACATACAAACATACATCACATTTTTATTCCTTACGACATAGACAGAGCCTAAGGTAACAAAACCTTAAGATCACGTTTAGCATGATTAAGGGCGTATAGCTGGACAGGGAAATCAAAATAGTGATGGGTGCTAGCCGCATCGCCTATAAAATGATTCCTAACACTTTCGCCCATTCCTTCGATGGGCTTTTACCATTTACGCGGGAAGTGAAGCAACTGGTAAATTCTGTTTTTTCTTAACTCCCAGCATGGAAGATCCTACCTACTCGTAGTTTACCAAAATGGTCTGCGGAATAAAATCTTATTACTAGTTTTACGATCAAGCGGTGGACTTTGAAGCGATTTACATTTTGGCACGATCTTTTATCCTTCCATATGACTGTGTAGCGATGTTTTTATCACTAATCCAGGGCACTTATGTTTGCAGTAAGCCATGTTTTGCCGATAACACAGATAATTTGAATGGATTTAGTCGATATAGGATAAGCCCGCCGGAATGCACTCACGTGACTAGCCAGATCGATTACCCTCAGGCCAGCTACTAGCTTACGCCCCCAGCTTCATCCCGTAGGAAACTTCCATATTCCTTGAAAATTTCACGAAATCTGTCCTAATTTCTTGTCTAACTCTCCACGTAACTTCTACGTATTCTCGTACTCCAAGGGTTTCGGCTGAGCTTGATGAGTCCGTCAGAGGTTCCGCAGTGAACATTATAATCCTTATAGTTTTGCCATGCCCGCGACACGGCTCAGTTTAACATTTTATTACGGGTGAGGTCTATTAAAAGGTTAAGTAGTGGACGTATTGTGGCTGATGATGAATGTAAGTTAAAGAGAGATGTTTTTCTCTCTACTACGTCATGGTGTTGTAGTTGGAATATCGTGGGAATAAATAAGGCTGTTCTCTGTGAACTAAAATAGACAATTTTATTGTTAGTCCTATTTTCATTTAGAATCTCACAACAAAACAAAGCATTTCAGTTATTTAATTTACAATCCAAGTGGATGAAAGACAGTAGAAATTCCTTTCTTCTTGTGTTATCCTGTACTTTAATATAATGAATTCCAGTCTAAAATGTAGGAATAACTCGTGCTATTGTTTCTTCGAAAAATTTTGGTATATTTATATCTGATGCCTTTGTTGATCAATGAGTCTATGGAATCTTAGATTCCTATGAAAAACAAAACAGACTTCCAAAAACCGCAAAATGACATACCTGCTTGACTAAAAAAAAGTGAAATATAAGTATAAAAATATATCCGACGGAAGTATTAAGAACCTTAGTTGTAGAGAATTTTCACTTTATAAGCTTTGGAAGGCTTTGGTAACTGTTCCCCATTTATCGATTGCACTTGTTTAAAATCCTGCTCAAAAGTATGTATCTATGTAGCTACATGAAATTTAGCCGTATTAGATTATACTTACAGACAGAGCCGGATCGCCTCTAACATGATTCCTAAGATTTTGCCTATTCCCTTGATTGGCTTTTACCATCAGCGCGGGAAGAGAAGCAACTGGTATATTCTATGTTTTTTCTTTACTCCCACACCAGTATGGAAGCTATTAGATTATGCAGAACAAATTACTATATTTTATAAGCCTGTAAATAAACCGACATCAGACCTGGTACTTGTAGCCTAAAAAACGTCAATACTCGTATTGTACATAGTCTTGATCTATCTTGTTACTCGCTGAAATTAAAAACCCGAGTTATCTAATTCGCATTGTCACCAAAAAATACCATTTCCCATTGTTATAAATCAAATATAACGCGGCATAATACGAGATATAATGGAGGTGCGAGTGTATTTGCATACGAATATTTTATCGAAGGAACTGCTCGAGGCGAAGTGCGAAGAAAGAGGTCGTAGAAGGGCTCTTTGTACGGAAGATTTGTCTACAGACAAATCGATGCGATGCAATATAAATTCGCTAGCATATTATTATATGGGAATACGTAGGTACTGTACTGACATCATCTGACACTGAAGTTTATTTATCTTCTTCAGTTAGCATGTTATGTTATGGGTGTACAGTCAAGTGTAATAATATGTATCTAGTCAAAGTTTCAAAAATAAGTACCATACACTCTTATACCGGCGTAATAAGGTCGTGGGACATACTTATTTTAGCACTTGACCGTACATTGATGGCGGTTATTACAGTGGGACTAAATTAATAAGCGAAATCGTACCGCAGACTTATATAATTAAATCCTAAACATCTTACATACGTCATCTCATTCTTCAAATCGAATATTCATCGGCTCACTCATAATATCGTCCGTCACCCTCTCTTACATTCCATTCCACATTACTTTTATTCAGGTGATTCGCTTGTTAGTTTACCTTTTAAATTTTACTAGAAAGCAAGACCGAAGTAAGATTAGACTCATTACAGTTTTAACTAGAATGTTCATACTCAGATCTTAAACCCCAGGAAAATGTATTCAAAGCGAGTAAACAACATGAACTGTCCCAAGTGTACCTAGCATTAATTCCAATTTCCCAGTTAGTTGCTTTATGTGTATATTTAGTTCTTCCGATTAAGTTAGTTCCCGTTCGGCTTTTACGGCCTCGGAGCTGCGCCTGCTTGACAATTCCTCTCAGCGCTTCTTGAGACTTGGGGCTTTAATCAGGCTTAGCGGGCACAAATCCCATGGTTTCCATTCATTCCCTAAAGCCACTGTCGTAATCCGTTAAAACGTTCCACCATCCTACTAAAACTGCCTGTCAACAGTCATTATTTTCGGATGGAAATGGCTGAAAGGGTACCATTATTGAAGGGTTATTGGGCGGTCAAATAAATTTCGTTAAGCCTTTTGAGACTTAAGTATTTTCAATTTTATCACAAAGCAAAGACTACAAACAGCGATCGTCAATTATTAAATTTTGATCCGGAATCATCTGAAGGGCGTAACTAAGAAAGTTTACAATTTAAACCCAAGATAAGCAAGAATTTAATTATGATTTTGACGGAGCAGACTATTTTGATTCTACGACAACACAACTTTATACTTTTACATTTGAATGATCAGGCACTGGAAGCAATCTTTCTCTTCGACAAACGTGTGGTTCGACTTTTTAGAAGTTAAAAAGACTAAGAGGAAAAATCAAGTAGGCACTTTTACAGAACCTCTTTACACAAAATCACCGACCCGTTGACATGCTCGACGGCTTTGGCATGTTCATTTAGTCCGTCGACCATGTCGGCGACATTATCTCAGCGAGCGAGTAATTTTGTGGTATAGGACCCTTAAGAGAGCGTTCAGGCTTTGAGGATTGACAACTACTTATTGGTCGGGGAGCGAGCTAATTCGGTAATATTTCAGCGACTGTTGCGCCTTTCAAGAGTTGACGTTAAGTGGGGCTTTATGTTTTAAAGCTCTTAATGGTAATCCTACTGGAGTTGCCGAAACGTTTCGATGTAACTGGAAAGGAAATTTAAATATTTTCAGTATGGAAACTCATTACTTAAATTATTGGGAAATCTTCTTGTATTGTTGATCTTAGCGTTCTAGGCTGAGGCTGACAATGCAATGCTCCGATCTTTCAGATGTCCAAAAGCCAGGGATTACCACTGTAATCACAACCTGATGTTATGCGACTGCTTGTCTGCCTTCCTTGTTGCAAGTATATAAACATATCGAGGTTCTAGTGTTATACGCATATTTAACTTGACCTGTTACACGATGTTGAAAATCAATCGCTATTGATCCTGTTGATAATCAATAATGAATTAGTTGTAAAATTTGATTAGGGTCATGTAATATATTACATGTTGGAGTATAACATGTATATTGAGAGGTTTAGCTTCATGCTGGTCTGGGAGCAAAGAAAAAACATAGAATGTACCAGTTGCTTCTCTTACCGCGCAAATGGTAAAAACCCATCGAGGGAATGGGCGAAAATCATATGAATCATGTTATAGGCGATGCGGCTAGCAACCCATCACTACTTTGATTCCATATTCCACCTCTACGCCCTCAGTGTCTTGCTAAACGTGGTCTTGTTACTTTAGGCTCTGTCTATCCCGTAAGGGATAAAGACGTGATTTGAGTACCTATGTATGTATTAGCTTCATTCTGCTCGTGTAAATAACTTGGTGATATTTTTTCACGTTCTGTAAACAAGCGGTTACGATACGGCATAGCGTAGTACGGTATAGTGACAATATGCTAATTGTATCTAAACGAGACGGTCCTCGTCACGTGCTGTCACGGTACCTACTTTGACACGGCAACACTTCAGCATTAGTGTCCGACCGAAGTTTCGGTTTCGGTTTCGGCCAAAAAAGTGATTTCGGCCGAAGTTTCGGTTTCGGCCAGATTCCGGCCGAAACCTTCGGCCGGGCCGAAATTACTTCGCGGCCTTATGCATCGGGAGCGCTCGGCTTAATTCGGGCGCGCTCGGCCGGGTAGGTATAGTCTAATTGTATCTATTTTCATTAAAAATAAACGTTTTTTATTTTCAACATGAAACTACCGTGAGACTTAATCATAATTACACATAAACGGATAACTCACGTATAAAAAGTCGACTACGAAATAGTCCGAAACATGTCGAGCATCACTCGGCTTTTTATACGTGAGTTATCCGTTTATGTGTAATTATGTTTTTTATTTTTTTTAACAAAAAGAAACTGTTCTCATATAAGAAATCCTTGCAATAACCTTTTCCTTACGATTTGTACAGTAATTTTGAATATTTTGATAGATCTTCAAAAATTTCGGTTTCGGTTTCGGTTTCGGCCGAAATCAGAAAAAACCGAATATTCGGTTTCGGTTTCGGTTTCGGCTAAAAATCGTGTTTCGGTCGGACACTATTCAGCATATCCAACTTTAGGAATTAATCACGTTGCGTCCTTCGATTAATCGTGAATATCGTGATGTCATGGATGGGTCGTTTTACTGATTCTGTTTGCGATGCGACAAGAACCGCAATCAGTGCTCAAATTAAGATTAAATCGATTAGGCTCCCGTTATCAACTGTATTTACGCACTATGTGATTTTGTTAATTGTATAGATATTGAAGAAGGCCTGATGAAACATGGTTTTATTCAATTTGCAAATTAATTTCTTACACATTCATACACATACACATACACAAATCACGTCTTTATCACAGAGCAACAGGTACCTACCTACAGGTCACATTTAGCAAGATTGTGGGCGTATAAGTGGAAAATGGAATCAAAATAGTGATGGGTTGCTAGCCTCATCGCCTATATCATGATTCCTATTATTTTCGCCCATTCCCTCGATGGACTTTTACCATCTGCGCGGGTAGAGAAGCAACTGGTACATTCTGTGTTTTTTCTTTGCTCCCAGACCAGCATGGAAGACCATTAACTTTTTTATTTATTTAAAACAAGTCTCTGTTTGAGGCGTGACTTACAATTTGACTAACTAGGTTTTTGTAGTGTTGAAAAATAGGGGGATTCTGGATTGGAAACGGATGATAAAAAGGTTGCTTTTGCTTTACAAATAAGAAACGGATAGTAGTATTAAGAGTACAAGGTAATGATATTGTATGGTTGTCCTGGAGAAAATATATTCATGTTAACAAGGTGAGTGTGTTTTGTCAATATTTAAGAATGATGTACTTAGCTGTAGTACTTTCACCTGCTATAGCCTCTACAGTAAAAGGACAACTATGTAAGAAAATGTGATCTAATTTTTGAAAAAAAAAACTTATATCATTAACTAAGTTACAAACAAAAATCTGTTTATGATAATCAACACCGTGTGCATAAGTAAAAGACATCAAGAAGCAGTGATTACCAAACTTGTAAAGTAATAGCATTGGAATCTTAATTTCTTTGTGTATAAAAGGTTTAGACAATTTGTTTATTATTTCAGACAAGAAAACGGTCAAAGAGTAAAAAAAGCAAACCGTCCCGTCCTAATGAGATTACATTCCTTTTGTTCTTTTGAATTAAACTTTTTCTCAGTGACGAGCTTGTTAACATACTTCGCAGTACAAAGCAGAGCTCGCTTTGAAGAGGGAGGTTCGACTTTGACCAGTGGAAAGTTTGAAAATTAAGACACTCACCAAGTGCATTCGTGCGGAACAGTTCAAATTACGAGCATTATGTTAGTGAGCGTGGAACAGGTAAATTTACCAATTACTAATGTCGAAGTCACGGAAAATAAACCTATTTGTTAAACTTGGACACTCAGGAAGCGTGAGCGTATGTTGCCCGTTTTTTAAAAGCTTGAGTGTTCGAAAGCTGGGTTAATGCTAGTAAGCCGATCCCAATTTACATTCAAAATGAATTAGAGGCGGATAGAGTTACAGATTTATCGCACCACATCAATAATGTAACACAAAACCATCGACATTCTAATATACGTAGCTTCATGCGTTAAATTTGTGTCCGAACATAAATTTGATGTCCGGATTAATTTGCATGACATCCGCAGTTAAGGATGACCCTGTCCGTTATTCCCAGTGGATGTAATGCTCAAGGCCAACACAAGGCAGGATCTAAGTGCTGCTAAATGACACGAAGAGGGGTCTCGCCACACGCTAACTTACTTCCGTGTCATTTCGGAGCGAGCTGACGTCCAAACGCTTAGCAACTGCGGTGTGCAAAACAATTGACAGCTGGATGGATGCCGTAGTAAACAGATATTCATGAATGAGAATACAAACAAAAGCCATAAAACGGACGCAATTAAACATTTCAAATTAAATTAACTGAAGACACGGAAACATCCGTTTTATCATGCAACGTGACTTCGACGCGAATTAGTTAGCACTCAAAACAATGTCGAGGGAGGACAGTTAGTACACTTATACATAATGAAGTAAGAAACTCCGGAGTGCTAAGTGAAAACCAATCAACCCCTGAAGTGCGCCTCCTTCAATTTTATAACGATGTCGTCAGAGAAAGTCTATTACCGATCAATGACAGGGATCCCATTAAGTTCTCTTAACTTTATGTGACCAGTCACACCCTGAAGTTAATTACGGGGAGATGGCTACGTCTATTGTAATAACGACGTTTGTGATGACGGTTTCAGAAATTGGAAAGCTGTGTTCAGAGGAAGCCGTCATTAAGATGCTGGTATTTTAAAACGTATCGTTGGGTAGATTTTTGGTTACATTGAAAACAAATAAACGCGTTGGCAATAATAGTAGTAGGTACTCTTTGATATAGTAGGTTTTGTGATTTGCAGAACCTTTGAGAATCGACGAGCGACGAAATTCGACACTGTATTGTTTATATTCAGGTACTAGCTGTTTCCGAAGGCTTCGCCCCCGTTCCAGTGTTTTTTTTCAAATTTTTATTTTATGCGCCCCGTAAGGGATAAAGATGTGATGTGTGTATGTTATTTTATACAAACCTTGTCCAAACAGTAACAAACATAACTAAAAAATTATTATCCAATTTGGTGCAGTCGTTTGGAAATTATGCGCTTACATACATTTCGACGATTCATTTTTATTTATATAACTTATGTATAACTCTTTATTGAACATAAAACACATTAATTTTACAGGTAATGAGAATAACAGAATAATATTGATGAGGCTAGTTAAGTATTTAAAGATAATAAACAGGATAGATTCAACAAAAAGTTTCATTTTGACGGCGAATACGAAAGTTTGAAATATCTATTTATTACGCTCTTTGAAATACCTAGTTGAAACTGCCTTTCTTTTAATACTTCCATCGTGCTTATTTGTTTAGCACAAAGCTTTTGATTTCAATCTTTAATGTTTTCCCGGTAAAAGGGTGCTCAAAGGTATGCAAATTCAAAGCATTTGAATACCTTTGGACTCGTTAAAACCATTATGGCTACCGAGTTGTACTTTGTCCTAAAGCAATATTGAGAGATTCACCTTCTTTTCTCGTCAAATACGCCTACGTTCGCCTACTAAGCCCGAGTTAATGTATAGCCATTTTCTTGCAAATTAGGTAGTTTGCTCGGACGCAAGTCAGTTTCATCTATGGCTACCATCGCTGGCTACTAACGCTGATCGATACCATCCACCCATCGAGTGATTAGGTCTGGCCACTGACTCGTAAGTAACAATTTCAGATAAAAAAGTGAACACAACTATAAACCGTGGTTTTTTACTTTCCTTTGCAATAAATAACAGTACTTAACTCACATAAATTATTCCTACATATACTTCACTTCCCAGTTTCTGGATACGGGTATTGGCAAAGAACATTTCAACAATGCTTATCATTTTGTAATAACTTGGGCCTACGTCAGCAATAACGATGACCCTTTTTAGCAAGTATACGAAAATTGAACGAATGCAACATGAATACTTGACACAAGTCAATAGATATAGCCGGATAGTCACGTGGCATGACTCACCCTGACGTAGAGACCTTGTGAATTACGACTTACTACAAAATAACATTTACGAACAAATGGAGTACTCTATTGTCCAGCCTACTTGCGTCAAAAGAAATATTTTTAAAGAAAAATACTTTGTACTCACATATAAAAGTCGAGTAATGCTCGATATGTTTCGGATTAATTCGTAGTCGTATTTGTAAAGTAACGTTATTTATTTATGGGGATGACGATAAAACCGTGGGTAGTTGTGCGCCGCTGTCAGTTGGGTCGAGTAGCCGTGCGAGCAGAGCGCTGTCGCGCAGTGTCATGTTTCGCTGCAGACGGGGCGAGCGCTCCAGGAGGAAGGACTACGAATTTTTCCGAGCCATGTCGAGCATTACTCGAATTTTATACGTGAGTTATCCGTTTTTGTAACTATCATTGAGTCTCACGATAGTTTCATGTCAAAATATTTTGTAGCAAACTAACCCTTTGTTGAAAAATGAATTAAGTAAATAACCGTCTTTTCCTTCCTGTACGATAACCCGTAGTCAATTCTTAACTAATACAAACAGAATATAAGCAGTCAAGTTAACTTAAATATTACACACACGAGTAAGATAAGTTGAAGTCGTTAGAATGGTAGGTATGAAATACGTCAGAAAACAAATTTAATGTTATTATTAAGTTATACCTACCTAAAGAGAAGAAACGTTTTTCTCAATTTGCATTGCATATATTGCTCCTTTTAGCACTCCAAATTATTAGTGCCACCTGGACGTTAATTCAAACAAAAAAACTACTTGGAAGGACATAATAACAACAACAGTAAATAGCTAGTACCTACCTACCTACTATCTCATGCTGTATATAGAACAAGCTGCAAAGAATAATAAATTAAATGGTACAGTAAAATGTAGACGTGTAAGTATTAATACTCGTAATAACACAAGATCTTCTCCACTTATAAATAAATCTATCAAATGAGGACTTTTTTAGGACAAATACGTATCTTTAGCTACTCCAAACATTTTTATGTCAGTATAGAAATAAACTCTAAAAGATTCAATGAATCGAGGAATTTTAGCGAGTTACAGAGTAATTTGTTATCCATTCCCGTGTTTGAAAGGAACCGATGTTTGTTCCCTTATCAAGCTCACTGTGTCACCGGTGTCAGTAATTGGAACGCGGCCAAGAATCTGTGTCTTCGACTAGCTTCGAGTGAAAATAAGCGGAACCATTTGGACTGGGACGGAGATGGATGTTTTCTCCCTTTATGATCACAATGCCTAAAAATTAAAATTACTTTTACTGGCGTCACTAATGGAAACAAACTAATGTTTGAATTATCTCATTATTTTGTGATTGAAAACTTACACATAAGCGTACTGCGTGGCTAGACAACTGACATACGCTCCAAAGCGTATCGATGTCGACATACGCTTGCCAGTACCTATATTTGTTCCGCTAGATCACGTGATTTTTCGTAGGCCTATGTCAATCTCACAGTTTCACTCCTTAGCGTTACAGATAGTAGAAAGTGATTTTATTAGTCCTACTGATATAGTTCAACTAACTGCCCGTAAGCTACTTCGGTCAAGTCAGTTTAGAGTAGAAGTGAAATGTTTAAGGTCCTTTATCGGGATGAATATTTCGTAGTTATTTTTCGTGTTTTTATTAGCCGAAGCAAATAGGAAAATTCCTATCACGCGTTTGCGGCGCAGGGGTTCCCTCAATTTCCGCCGAAGTAGCTCCGAGGGCTGAATACGGACTTTGATTACGAATAGATTTGGAGACTTGAGCTACCACACTTTCCTGTTTGTTGCTTTGCGTGCTTTGGAAAATAATGATTTCAGTTAAATAGCTTTTCTAAAAAAACTAGTTAAAAAGCCGTGTGAGCCAAGTGGTAGAACCTGTGGCTTTTCAAGCAGAGCCCTGACGATTTTATCATGGGCTTGTGAGTGACGGAAAACCTGAGGAAACCTGAACCAGGGAAACCGGTTTGGGGTCAATGACCGAAACCGAAATGGATTGCGGTTTGGTTACCGGTTATTAAAGAAACCGGTTTCCGCACTAATTCAGGTTTTTGGAGCGAAATTAACCGGTTAACTTAGTTAAAACGCCGTGTTGTGTCATCTCTTTTCAAACATTATTTGTAGCTAGCGCATGCAGGAGATAGAAAGAGCATTGTGGCGTGACTCAGCGCGTGCGGTGCGGTAATGGCGGCGATACTTTGAGTAAAACCGGTTTCGTATCAATACTTTTAATTTAGTTCCCTCATTTAACCGGTTAATCCAATGAAGGTAATTATACCGGTTTTCTGAACGATATTAACCGTTATTTCAAAACCAGTTTCGATCCCTGTCCTGAACACACCTGCGAAGTAGTTCAGTGGTGTGTATAAAATAAACGAACCAACCACGGACTGGTATTATATGTTAAAAATAGTTTTCTCCGAAATGTGTCATACTTGTCTATATGGCCTGTTTCGAGTTGTGCCCACGAGAAAATAACATGCCACAAATCAATTTTAAGCCGGTATTATCAATCAAGTTTATTTAATTACAAAAGTTTTGTCAGCAACAGCGGACCGCGATCCGTTTCCGGACCGCGAAGGGTCGAAACTCTGACCACCAAATATTGTAAATCTACCAGTATCTATTAATACGTAGATAAGGTATACTTACTTGTTTTATTCTGGATCTCGTTAAAAAATTCCCGCAGTATCCGGACACCACCAAAAACTAGGTACATATAAGGTACCGAGGTGTATTGTTAAACTTATGGATTTCCTTCTTCTTTTGTTTTATTTTTTCTTTTACTGTCTAGTTGCAGGCTAGCTACGTCGAAGTTCCTAAAACGTTCCCATAGTGAGCCTGTGGGGACGGAAGCGAAGCTATACATGCCCTCGGTACCGCTCTGCTTTCAGAGCAGGACATGAGTGCGTGGGAGCCAACATTGGGGGCGGCAGACGTAAGCTTGCCTTAGGAATCCAAAAGCTTATCGGTTACGTAAATTACTTGACATGACATGTATGTTTTATAATGTTCGACATTGGAGATATCTCCAATTAATTTATTTGACGGCGGAGGCACCTCCATTAAACTTAAATTATTTTATTACTTTTTTTTTTCTTTCTTTCTTTGCATATACTTTGTTTTACCTTGACTAGTAGAGACTTTATATATCTCTACTATCGACTTATATAATTAAAGGCTTGTGGATAAATGTATTTAATTTATGTAGAATTTAGTATTGTAGTAGCTTAATTCATTATTTTATTTTGAAAAAATGACTTTCTGCCAAGTTTCTTGCGGTGCATTCTTCTTGGCTATGATGGTATTTCCGAATGCGCTGGTAGTTTAAAAAAAGACATGTAAAAGAGCCCTTGGCGTCCAATTTGCAAAAATACGTTTTGAATTTGAGTTCTTGATTTTTTTTTACTGGCCGACCCTACACTATGAGTAACTGCTTCTAGCCGGTTAATTGTTTTCTGTAAACAAAACTCGATTGTTCTTGAAAGGAAAAGAGATTACGTCTTGATAATTTATTCTTTACTGTCTGCAGGCCTTTGTTAGTTGAGGTGTAGTCTGTTCTCACGCAATAGCTTAATTAATTATCTAACAAAGAAAAATGTTTCTTAAGATATTTTCCTCGTTAGAAAAAATATGATAATGTTTGTTTACTCGTTAAGCACTTAAATATTGCCGCGAAATATTTGATTCCTTATGTAGACTAGTGAATAAAAACAAATATGCTACGTTATGTACTTCCTACGTTATCTAAATAAGTTCTAAAGTGTGGACAAGTAGTGACGTGAAAGCACTAACCTTAGATTTATTCCTGTTGCAATTAGCTACCAGTTAGCCCACTGTCGTTATTCACTTATTTTCCTTTTTAACACGCTATGATCATTCCACTTTGTAAACTTTATTAAAAAAAATACTTGGCTGAATGTTCCTCTAGGGTTCACTAGAAAAAAGTCATAAATGAGCTTTATATTTCCGTGGTCATAAATTGATGTGAAATAGAGATGGCGACAAACCGCGTCGACACCAAAAACTAACAAGTGAAAGTAGGCTTGTTACTGAACAAAAAATCTGAAAAAAATAAGAATGACCATTATCGCCCACAACCTTCCGTTCGTTTTATTGTTATCAGCCAGCAGAAAAAGTTGTACGCATCGTGACTAGGTAATGATTTCTTTGTCATTTGTTTACAACAATACTTAAAACAGTTTGTAGAATATTTTAAAATATTTTTCATTACATTTTCATCATTTTGGCTTTTGTGTCTACTGATGAGTAAGGCTACGGTTGCAAATTAGTCTACAGTTTACGTTAATTAAAAGGCGCTCTGTTACATTTTTCAGACATGGACGGACACTTACCTATAGTAAATCAGAAAGATATATAAATAAAAATTTATCGTTGAAATATATATTATTATGTATATATTACGCACGCGCATAACTTCAAAACGACTGCACCGAATTCGATAATTCTTTTTTAGTTGTGTTTGTTACTGTTTGGACAAGGTTTGTATAAATTAATTTGTTGAAAAAATACTGTAACGGGGCTGAAGCCGCGGGCAACAGCTAGTTTAAAATATAAACAAAATTATCCGTCTCCTCTTATAGAGATAAAACTTGTGTTAACTTCTTTCGCTAACTTACCATCAGGTGACCCACTTGCTCGTTTGCCTTCCATTCATATAAAAAAAAACTCTTTACTTACACAAACTAGCGATACAATTCAACAACTATATTTTCGCAAACCTATAATGAATTATTTATGTTGTGTTCCTTAATAATAGGCCGCGAAGTGTCACTTTTCAGACTAGACGAAAGGTCTTTAATGGAATTTCATACAATCTATACGCAAGTTTTGCTTTCTGGCGATATTACAGTTTTATTTTGTCTAGTTTACTTTTAGTTTGTCTAGAAACAGCAGTTAAATTTCCTGTAAGTTTTTAATTTATGTCACTGCATGTTTCAGAAAAGCACTATATAAGCCTTGGCCACTTCACAGCTCTGCCCGCGACTTCGTCTGCGTATTAGTTAAACATATAAACCTTCCTCTCTAATCTCTCAATCTGTTAAAAAAAACATTAAAATCCGTGAGCGTAGTTTTAAAGATCTAAGCATACATAGGGACGGGACAGACAGACAGCGTAAAGCGACTTTGTTTTATACTATGTAGTGGTTTACTTTCATTCCCGATTATACGTCCTACAGCAAATTTGTACACTTGTCCATAGAAAAACTGGTCGGTTATCAATCTTGCATGCTCCAATTCGTCGCAGCGTGTGACCCGATCCCGTTGGCATGTACTGGAGGGATGTACGCCGGGGCTAATCCCTTGCTTACAAGGGGACTTTAATCGACGGTGGGTCATTACGACCTTTAATAAGAGCATCACTACATAGTCTATACATATAATAAAATCGTTGAGACCAAAAAATCTGTACATTGAAGATTAAAAAAAAAAAACCGACCAGGGTGACTTAAAATCGGTAACTGAACATATTAAAACCATTTTTAAAATTTTTGTTTGTTTGTTTGTTTGTTTGACTGAGCATCACGTAAAAGCTACTGAACGGATATTGATGAAATGTTCACAAATCGATTTCAATAAATTCAGAATAGGATATAGGCTACAGAAATTTTGGAAATTTTTGGAAAAAGGGGGTGAAAAGGGGGGTTAAAGTTTGTATGAAAAAATAAAATTAGATTGTTCTAGAATCATGAAACTCAGAATAAATACTAAATAATAAAAATAAAGAAATACCTGTTTTAGCATTTTTTTTAAATCTCACCCAGAGGCGCAAAAAAGAGGGTTTTGTGTTTAAAATTAATTAACTTCATACACCTATACAATAAAAACCAATGAAGTGTAACCTTTTAAAATTGCTAAATAATACTTCCAAGTTAATACAGGTAAATATAATTTCTCAGTTTTCTTGAAATTTAATTTTTGAGGTGATTACGCACAAAATAGCGGAACTCAAGAAAATCTGCTTTCCTCGGTATAAGTAGTTGGTAATAATTACAAACAAAATAATACTACGGAGAAAATAGATAGATACGAATGTACATAAGACATAAAGCTGGAAAACTGTGTCAATTGTGAAAAAACATTAATAAAATAATTACATGCTGTACAGGTATTTTTCAACGAAGACATTTTCGTCAAACCTAAATCAACCTAAATTGGCGTCCTAAATTGTGTTCTTTACCTAACACCTAAAGTTCAATATGCAATACCGTTACTTTGTTTTTATTTATGTGCTATTATTCACAACGCGTTCGGTTTTTGAACGCACTCTTATTTGAAAACCTGATATATTATGAGGGCGGCGTGAAACGCTTGGCTGTATGCTCTTAATATCTTTGCCTAAAAAAATCAAAATCAAAAGGCGCGTTTACGTCTGCGCTACGAACATGTCAGAATTTTATTGTGAAATTTATTGTGAAAAAGTTTGTGCTTTTAGTATGAATCTGACAGCGAGCGAACCTTAACTGAATCGCATTACGACGTCACGGTATAAGGCCTCTGTAGGTAATTAATTTGTAGATAAAGATAATAAGTGTTAATAATCTGTAGCTACCTACTTAAACCAAGAAAATAAATAAAAAAACTTCTGCTAGAAAAAATTGAGTCGCAAAATATTAATTAAAACGGATTAGGAAATGAATGTTAGTCGTAAGGTAAAAACAGTAAACATTTATGTACCTATTATTTGATTAGAATATATTAATTTTTTAAAATTAATCAGGGTACAAATATTGTTAAAGTGAGCGCAGTATTCGCCAATAAGCCTCATAGTTCGGCGAAATTAATAGTGATGTAGGTAACTAAAACTGTACTTAGCTTTTTTTGAATAAAGAAACTATAAATTAAACTATTTTGTAAAATAAGGTATAAATAAATGTGATGAGTCATTAACCAGTTCACACCTGTTTTTTTTTTAAGATTCCGTGTCACAAATTATTATTTTCATGACGTAATTCTAAAAGTATAGTTTCGTACACACTTTCAGTGGTTCACGTGACGAAGTTAATAGTCATAATAATAATAATTTTGATATCGAGAAAAGCCGTAAGTATCACAAAAACACACGCGGACGAAGTCGCGGGCAACAGCTAGTATAAAATAAAGTCGCTTTCTCTGTCCCTGTGTCCCTATGTATGCTTATATCTTCAAAACAACACAACGGATTTTGATGCGGTTTCTTTTAATAGATAGAGTGATTCAAGAGGAAGGTGTATATGTATAATACATGCATAATATACCGTGCAAAGCCAGGGCGGGTCGCTAGTTATTAATAAAGCGTTTTCCAAAAAAAAGTGCACTTGAACATTTTTCTATATTTAAATATTTTGAGTTTTTTTACTCAGAATCGTTTACTCTATCGATTCTCATACAAGAAAAATGTGTCCCAGATTTTACTGTGGTTTTTTTTTCTTGTTCGTCACGTTCCATACATACTAAACAAACTCTATCGTGGTCAAACTCCACAAATTAGTAAGTCTGAGCTTTTTAGTATGTCACAAGATTTTTAATCATATTTTTGTATTGACATTGGCGAAGTTGTCGTCGCTATAACGACTTGTAACGCCACAAATAAGAAGAAGAAGAAGAAGAACTTTATTTTGACGTCCTATAATTTTTACATGTAGTAAACGCATCGCGTCGCCGCTTAAATACGTATTTGAAGCCTAACATAAAAGTAGGTTACTTATACTATACTGTCATTCGACTTTATAGTGCCCGCTAAATACCACAGTTGTTTTCCCCTTGTCTGCGGTTATTTTTAAATAATAATAAAAGTATCTACAGACAAAAATTCTTGATTTTCGTTTTATACATGTAGCTATGGTACTCGTCTAATATCAATGCCACGTCTTAGGCCCCTTCCTCACTTGGCGGTACGGTATCGGTGCACTAAAGAACGCTCGGTATTTTTTTTACCGATTCGTTACCAGCGCCTATATTTGAATGCATGCTTCCTGATTGGCGCGGGCTGCGCGGGAGCGGGGCGGTGAGCGGACAGCCAGTAAAAGCCTGTATGCCGAGCGCTTACCGCGTGTGATTATAGCGACCAAAATGGCGGCGGAAAGAACCACTTGTATTATTTTACGTATATATAAACGTTTCTGCAAGATTCTACTGTTTTATACCGAAAGTATACCGACAGTATACCGCCTAGTGAGGAGTTCTGGCCGACATGAGTAAGGTCGCGGTAACGTATAAAATACCGCATACCGATACCGCACCGCCAAGTGAGGAAGGGGCCTTATTTTGCTCGTTCGGTAACATTGTGATCACGTATTTGGTTTCAGGATATCTGCGTCATAACTAGAGTCGCCATATTAATATTAATGCCGAGAACTGACTTCACAAGTTTGAATTCTAAATATTTTTCAATGCTATTTTTCTGTCGAGTTAAAAAAGACCCGTATTTTCTTATGAAAAGTTGCACAGGAGTTTATTTTATTGCAACGTGAGGGCGACACGTGCGAGAAATAACTCGAATGCATAATATGCATTTTCAATATACTTTGATTGATAGGAAAATAATGCGAACTAGAGCGAATTAGCTAATTAAAATCAGCCAGTCTGTGACTCAGACTAACGTTAATTACTATAATAATAGCCAGAAATAAAATTATTTTAGCTAATTGAGATTGGGCAAGCCATCACTATTTTGATTTCCCTTTCCAGCTATACGCCCTTAATCATGCTAAACGTGGCCTTAAGGTTTTGTTACCTTAGGCTCTGTCTACCCCGTAAGGGATAAAGACGTGATATATGTATGTATGTATGTATTGAGATTGAGATTTTAATACTTATGTCTGTTGCCGTAGCTGAGCAAGAAAATAGAGATAAAATGTTTTTGGGCTAAACTCGTTTTCTAACTCTGGCAAGTATTGTGTTGTACCTTTTAGGTCCTTAATACCTATTATTTCACAACTTGTACATAAATAACTAAACCTTCCAAAAAGCATACTGTTTTCATTCCACCTTCAGTTTTCGTTCAATTAGTACGATGAGAGTTCGATTGTTTTCACGGTACTTACGTATATAGGTGCTTATCAATTTGTCCCTGTAACATTGAAAATTATTGTTTGAGATAATACCTGGGACGACCGGGTATTAGGCAGATTTTTCCCGGGTGCGAAGACACTCGTCTTCCCGGGAATTTCCCGTTTCGGGTACCCGGGGCGAAAACCCTAGTAGATACCTAATACTTGCGCTTAAATGATAGTCACCCCGAAAGAAAGGCTTATTGGAAATTGAAGGACGTCTGTTTGTATATTCATAAGAATAGTATGGAATGGTGTATCATCCATCGACCAAACTCCTTAACAGGTATATAATAATAAAAAAGTCTATTGCCGTTGAAATGGAACGAATAATATTAGCGAAAAAGGTTTTTTTTCAGAAAAAAATCTGATAAACGAATCTATATTACAAAACAACAATCAGATGTGTGCAAATTCGTGTTTTGTGAGTACATGGGACTTAATTAAGTTCAAAAACTTTTGCGTTTCAAAGTTGATACCTGGAGCCGTTCAAAACTCTCGTATCTACTAAATCATTCATTCGTCGTTTGCCCGAAACCATTCGTATTATTTGTATGCAGGGCAAATTGGTCTGTTATTCTGACAGTCACGTTCTTAGTTCATGTGTCGAGTGCTAATTAAATTCCACATTGTTTTGGAGACGGAATAATAATGCCACCAAAATGTACGTTCTGCCGTGAATCTTTTACTCTTTCACGCTGGGTTTCTTTGTGAAAATACCGTTTAATATTATGTTTTTAAACAATTTTATTACAATGCTGGTTTAATTTTTGATTTTAGTTAATAATAAATGTTAAGAGCATTTATGTCGTTATTGCTTGCCAAAAGTTGAATATTTTTAAATATGTTCGATGAACAACGACTTAAATGTAGGTAAGGTACCTATAAAATGGCAATAACCAAAAAAATAAAAAAATAAAAAAAATAAAACAAAACTATAAAAAGGCTTATATAATAATGTACTATTTTATGATTCAAACTATTACTAAACATAGATGCATTTACGTCGTTGTTGCAATAGAGGTGCGATATTATGTATAGGTATCAATACATAATTTATGTGTTACCGTAAAACGGGATTGGGGGGGAGACGCTATAGAACTAATATTTTGTTTCACTTGCTATTTAAACGTTCTGGCTCAGCTTGCTCTAAAAGTAGTTTAGTTATATTTTTAGATATATTATTTCTCCCTTTTTCTAGTAATTTGTTATCGTAACTTTATTATTTGTTCAAATCCCTTCTGACCCCAATACGGGGTGAGCTGGGATTTGCCTATATTATACGAGAGATCATTATTAAAATAAAATTCATACCACCGGAACATTTTTTATCTGTAAAAATCAACTTGCCACATATGAAAATAATTTTTTTTTCAGGTTTTAACTTCAATTTTGTCCCTCACAGTACTCGCCCCGTTTTACGGTGGGTACATTAAGAGAAATATTGCGATACAAATCAGAGAGTATTTCAAACCGTGTTCATACCCAATTACCTATTGCATAGCAAAGTTTTTCAGAATGTAATGCAAATTGGTAAAACAGCTGGAATGTTGAATACTACCTACTTTACATTAGGAACTGGAACGTCGTGTCTATTATAATTCTGATCTCTAGACTTCCTTAGTACTATGTCTCGATATAGACCGTAGATGGTTAATGATATATCGATGGCCCAGACGAATAAACGTGCAAATGTCATTACAACTGCATGACATTTGCACGTTTATTCGTCTGGGCCATCGATATCTCATCATTATGCTGAGAGTCCTTGTAATTTGAGACAGTCCGCTTGACTAATCCTTCATGGCTGTGTTGTGGCTTGTTGGAAACCGAACAAAGACTGATCTCACATCAGCTATAAATAAGTAAGCTCTACAAATTACACTGAAAGTATCAACCAACATCCCTACTAATATTATAAATGCGAAAGTAACTCTGTCTGTCTGTTACCATTTCACGCTTTAAACCGCTGAACCGATTTAGTTGAAATTTGGTATACAGATAATTTTCATCTCGGAGAAGGACATAGGATAGTCTTTATCTTGGATAATCACATAATTCCCGAGGGATTAGCATGCGCAGACGGAGTCGCGGGCAACCGCTATTTTATATACATGCATATTTAAGTCAGGTCTTTATCGCTTACGCGGTAGGCAGAGCCTAAGGTAACAGACCTAAAGGCCACGTTTAGCAAAATAGCGGGCATAGTGGTGGAAAGGGGAATCAAAATAGTGATGGGTCACTAGCAGCATTGGCTATAACATCCTACGATTTTCACCCGTACCCTTTTTTTTATCGTGTGGAAAATGCGCCTTATGCATTCCCGCGCTCGGGGCAGCAACGGTGGTATGACGGGCTCTCCAGCTCGCCGCTGCCTTCCCTATGGAAGGAGGGGAGATGCCTACCGTCTAAAAACACACACGTTCCCTCCTGGCCATGAACTGTGGGCGCTGCGGGCGCACTACGGTGTCACCGCTGTTTCACCCGTACCCTGGATGCCTGCTTTTATCATCTGCGCGGTAAGAGAAGAAACCAGCATGAAAGGAAAAAATTACACGGCGCAATTAAGGCTAAAACATGAAACTACCGTGAGACTCAATCATAGTTACTAATCGACAACTCACTTTTAAAAGTCGAGTAACGCTCGACATGTTTCGGACTAATTCGTAGTCCTTCCTCCTGGAGCGCTCCAGTTATTCGTTCGTGTAACTAAGGCTACACATAGACTTCCTTTGATTCCCACAGTGGAGTTAAGCGATGCCTTTTGATATGTTAACTCTAACACGTCGTTCTCTTAGCACCGGCAATGTTCACAAAGCTAATCAGTGTAGGTGACTCCGGGGTGAACCGGTGCACAGGAATAATTACAAACTTGGACACAAAGTGGAGTGGATGTAGCGGACCATCGCCGGTTTAATTAAAGCCCCGAACAAGCAGCTCGGAGCCCGTGGCGAGCCACGTCCTAAATAATTGCCTTCTGTCTGCTTCACGGAATTTTGTTAACTTTCCATTACGGCATCTAGGTACACGTTGTGTATAAACTACAATGTACTGATACTCTTTTACTTATATTAATTACTAGCTGACCCGGCGAACTTTGTTCCGCCTTAAATTTGAAAAATTCCAGTGGTTTGGACTGTGCTATCCCGCGGGAACTATGCAATTTTCCGGGATAAAAACTATCCTATGTTTTTTCCCGGGACTCAAACTATCTGTATACCAAATTTCAACTAAATCGGCCCAGCGGTTTAAGCGTGAAAAGGTAACAGACAGACAGACAGACAGAGTTACTTTCGCATTTATAATATTCGTAAGGACTAGCGACCCGCCCCGGCTTCGCTCGGTATATTATGCATGTATTATACATATAAACCTTCCTCTTGAATCACTCTATCTATTAAAAAAAACCGCATCAAAATCCGTTGCGTAGTTTTAAAGATTTAAGCATATATTGGGATATAGGGACATAGGGACAGAGAAAGCGACTTTATTTTATACTATGTAGTGATGATAGTGATGATGATAAACGTTAGTGCCTAGAGACTCTAGAGAGTCATGTAAACAAATGCTTATGCGCTACTGATTGTTTTACTTTTTCTTGATGAAATTTGCATAAATAATTTATAAATGTAAAATATACACACACACACACACACACACACACACACACACACACACACACACACACACACACACACACACACATCACGTCTTTATCCCTTACGGGGTAGACTGAGCTTAAGGCAACAAGACCTTGCAGGCCACGTTAAGCAATACTGTAGGTGTATTGGTGGTAAGCGGAATCAAAATAGTGATGGGTTGCTAGCCGCATCGCTTATAACATAATTCCTATGATTTTCGCCCATTCCCTCGATGGACTTACCATGCCGGGAAGAGAAGCAACTGGTACATTCGATGTTTTTTCTTTGCTCCCAGATCAGCAGGGAAGTAAAATATACATTTAAATGAACGTATAAAATGAAAACCCCGTCTGAGCCTACTGACTGCGGTCGGGATCCCATGACGACTCTTGAATTTAGAATATTATTATTTAGGAGACATTCAAAAAAAGTTGTGTTATTAGTTGCCTTGCTCCTCGCCCTTGATACAAAATCAATGAAAGGCTTTAAGGAGGTACAGAAGCCAACTCTGTTGATAAAAGAAATTATGACGTTCACACAGTTGAATTGCATAAAACCGGACTGTATTCAAGAGATTTGCCACATAAATTTAATTAACAATTCGGGTCAACTCGGCAGTAGTAAAACAACAATGTAGAGTTAAGTTGGAAACTTTCACCTTTTCCCACAAAGGGATAACACAGAAAGGTCGTCTATGTAAAAGTAACAGGTGGAAAATTATAGTTGTATAATCAAAAGGGAAAGGATGCCATTTACTTCAAAGTTGTGATACTATCGAGTCTAGCTATTCTCAGGGAGTGAGGCTGTCAAGATTGTAGCAACTAATAGTACTAATATTTACTTAGATTGAATAGGAACTCCGAAGCTGTCTAAATACTGCCAGCCTGATGTTATAATAATAGTAATAAAATAATAGTACCCAACTCACAAAATTATCGTGTGATTTTATTCCCATTGCCATCAAACTTTTTTTCTCTAGAAAATTGTCACTAAGAAATAAAACTTTATCTGTGGGCGGATAGTACGACGGAATAGGTTCTTCTTTTGTAAGCTTTTATTTAGGTAGTTAATTGCACCTTGCTCGTTGTAATCAAATCTTCCCACACAATTAACCCTCTTCCTATGGTTGGATTGACGTGAAATTTGGCACACTTGCGTAAGTAAATACCTAATACCTAGTAGTGCAATTTTGGAGGTTTCCGAGGAAATTTTTCGATAGTAGGCGCGATTGAGTGGTAATTTGGTATCTATACCTACATTATGTAGAATGAATGGCAATGCAAGTAGCCAGTAAAAATACAATACAATAAGTCCTTATTGAACACCACATAATAACGACCAAAACAGAAAAAAGGTATACAGAATATTACGTAACTAAATCGCTCTTTGAGGTATTGAGAAATTGTGTCAAAAATGAATTTTGGACACTAGCATTTATGGAAGTAAAGTTTTATCTAGGGATTGAATTTAAAAGATCCACGAGTTTTTTTTTCTCAATATATTCAGTAAAGTCGTTATTACCTCATTATTTGTTTCAGTCTTCTGTTTATCCCCTTAACCATTGTTAAACCGCGGGCCGTGTACAGTAGCAAAACCTTACGCAATTTAGAGTGTGGTATTTCCTAAAATTGCGTCGCCACAAAGTAAATAGAACTCGAGCCTAATCGTCTCAAACCGGGCCGCTGAGGGAACGGCCTTTATTATTGGCACTACCCACGCCTTTCTGTAAATGTCATTTGCATAGATCTACATGAATCTCTTAACAGGCCCTTGTTTGGAATTTGGGCACAGGTTTATTTTGGCCAAAGCATTTATAAGGTAAACCATGGCAGCTCGGCAGCCTTGTGGTTCGAAGCGGGTCGTTGCGAGCTCGAACTCGGAAACTCAGAATTTTCCAGAATTCACGTGCAAAATATATTCAAACTCAAACTCAAACAATTTGCTTTCATACAAGATCGCTACCATCTTACTCGCTAATCCTGCCGCTAAGTAGCAGTGCTTGCACTGCTGTGTTCCGGTGTGGAGAGATAAAGATAAAGGTAAAACATGATTTATTGCCACTAACAACAATAACAACAAAAAAAACAGTTATATACAACTTAATCCTTATTTTTACTACATAAAACAATATAAAACAAATGTGGCAAAGGGGATGTACCTACTCAGCATTTGCTGCGGGTTAGAGTTCTCACAGGAGCCTCCAACTGACACAGCGCTGACAGTAAGACAGCCGGGGAAATTACGGGCACAAGAGGCATTTCATCTTAATTCTCTAGGTTGGCAACGCATCTGCAATCCCTCCGGGGTGCGACACCCCGCGATGGGCAGTGGTGATCACTTACCATCAGGTGACCAACTTGCTCGTTTGCCTTCCTCTTCATATAAAAAAAAAATACAAGAGACACAAGATATTTACAAACTACTATGAGTTTTTAGATTAAGCCTGCGAACACCTGCAAAGAGATTCAACAGTGTGTGCGAAAGTTCTCAATCCGTAGTGGGTCTGGGGGAATTATAGCCCCAACCCTGTCTGCTCAGAGGTTTGTCTTTAGTAGTGGAATGTTAGGCTGGAAATGAGATGAATAAGTTAAGTTTGTTTGTTTAGTTTTCCCATTGTTTTCGGTGCCTCTGACGGGTTTTTCATGCAAATTTGTCAGAGACCCCAAATTTGAAAGCCGCCTAGAGCTGCTTACTGTGGGGTTTTGAAATTTAATAAACCTGTGCTCGATTTCCTTTACAATCCCCTGTGGAGATTGATATCGATGACGCTGGGAAGTATTATTATAAAATTCTTGGCGCATTTGACACTTTAGTTAGGTAATGCGCTTAATGATAATGACCTTGTTTACCTAGTGTTCTTTGTGCGATGGTCTTTTGTGATAATTATCAAGAGGTTGTCCCTCAATTTGTTAAAATGACGTTACGTAAACACGAACAATATACGGTAGAGATAAATGGCGACCACTTTTATTAATTAAGAACAAAGACAACACGAACCGAGACCAATTAAAACATGAAAGCAAATTTTAATGATGACAAAAATTTTAATGATGCCAAATGTTTTTCTCTCTCTTATTTGTACATTTCCAGGCACTGTGTTCAACTGGATTGAGTTTAATTCAAATCAGCTTCACTTTTCCCGACATCTACAATTATTGCTATATTTCAATCAATTTACACATAACCTTGACTCATTATTTAAATACTTAACCTACCTCGTGAATCACCGTGAAAACCGCATTAAAATCCGTTTAGTGATTTTTGAGTTTATCGCAAACGGGCCGACAGACATATAGACGCGTCCGAGGACTTTGTTTCATAATAACTATGTAGTTATTGTGTCGCGTACCTACTCCTTGCTTTTTATACTTTCTTTATAAGTAAGTAATTGCCTTATTGTACAAATATAAAGAAACAGACACAAATCACATATATTTTTAGTTGATTTTGTTTTATATACATACACATACACATTATCCCTTACGGGGTAGACAGAGCCTAAGGTGGCAAGACCTAGGCCACGATTAGCAAGATTGTGGGCATATATAGATGGCAAAAAATGGAATCAAAACAGTGATGGGTTGCTAGCCGCATCGCCTATAACATGAATCCTGTCATTTTCGCCCATTCCCTCGATGGGCTTTTACCATCTGCGGGGAAGAGAAGCAACTGGTACACTCTATGTTTTTTCTTTGCTCCCAGACCAGCATGCTGGAAGTATATCAGTTATACCATTGTCATTATTGACAATTGTTGAAGAGTAGTAAGAGAAGAAGCAGTTTCTTGGTGTTTTACTTGGTATTCCGAATTTCCCATCATTGTCCATAAAATAATACAGTCCTCACATCGTAGGCTTCAGATCGCAAGCTTAATAAAACATGTAAAAGGGATGATTTAGAATAACCTTCTTATTGTAATCTGACAAGGTGCGTGGGTATGATTCTAAAAGGCCAAAGCGTGAAAGAAGTCACACTTATGTAGAGGCTTTGTGTAGGTGGAATACACTTCGACAACTTACTTTTTCCACAGTAACGCCGTGTTTTTCTCGCGGGAAAACCCTGAAGGTGTTTTAGTACCTACGTGTTTCTTCGTTTACTGATAGATAACATTAAACTTGTCTATTAGGACTGCTCTGAGCCAACAGATGTTTGAACGGTTCCACCAACTTACGAACAAGAACGATAATTAAGTCAGGAGAAACGGAAACTTAAGTAACAGTCGCGTATTTGTTAAGTAAGTAAATAAGTAAGTAAACTTTATTGTACAAATGTAAAGAAACAGACACAAATCACAAAAAACATTAAGTATATGCACAAAGGCTAACTTATCCTTACAAGGGATCACTACCAGTTAACCATTCAGTATTAGAGAGAGAGGAGAGAGAGGTATAAGAGGAGCATTAAACGAGGGACCGACAAAGAGTGAGCTATTAGGGGTCGAGCACTGAAAATATTTTCCACGTGTTATAATGTCAACGTTCTTTTGTTTGTCAGATGGCATGTGTGCTTTGAAATGTGGTAATAGTACATTACAGACCTAGGGCGGTGAATTCGTAATTGTCCCAGATCGCAGGTGCTTGTGGCCTGAACCGAAGGCGAGGGGCTTTACGAATTATCGCCCGTGGTTTGTATAAAGTTTTACGTCTTGCCTTGGCCAGGAAACGAGACTTTCTGCGTAAAATCCTAATTACGGCCAAGGGTGACGTAAACATACTTAAAAGGTAGGTACTTACGATTTTGAGTTCGTTTTCGACAGTGTTTAATTGAATACTTCTGCAAATAACCTTTTAAAACTGCATTATTGACATCAAAATGTTCCTGCCATACACGTGTTTTTGAAGTAAATTAACATATGTTCCGAATGAAACGAATGTAGACAATACATCTGTATACACTATAATCCGTCACGCAGTCAAAACTATATACCTACTTTATTCTATTCGCTCCCCTTAAAGCCTCACATCAACTATATATGACAGCAATATTTCATATTAAGTAACTCTGGAACTGCCATTAGTCATTCCCACTGCCGTGTCTGGGACAGACAAGTTAGTAATACTATAATTAAGAGCCCGATGAAGTTGGAAGTGTGTAGATAAAACACACACACTGAAACGATACCGTTGCACACACATAAACCACACTGTTTTTAGTAATGGGTGAACGCTGAAGTGAATCTGAAACTTGGATATTATAATCACGGTCAATATCCCGTAGGAAATATATATCTACTGCGTACCTAATTACCCCCTTATTCATAAACGCTCTGGAGGCTTCTGTTAACTTAGCAATCGTTTGTCCTTATCTGTCACTTTGACATTTACCTTTCACAGATAAGGACAAAGGATTGCTAAGTTAGCAGAAGCCTATAGAGCGTTTATGAATAAGGGGGGGTAGTCTTTTGAAACTCACCAAGCTAAGCAAGCAAGTTGCACGTTACAGTAACAGAAAACGCTAGTGTGGACGTGGAGTTCCGCTCGCGGCAGGCTCGCGAGCCACACCACACTCGGGGTTTTGGCGCAGGTACAACTACAGCTCGGAGATAAGTATCCAATTAGAGTTGCCTGGAGGCTACAATGTTATGCAGCTGTTTTGTTCGTCCTTAGTTGCAGCGCAGTGTAGCAAAGTCTTTTATTGTTCACTAAAACCCCCGCAGAATAATGTCGGAATCTATTGATAAGTTACAAAGAATTCTGTCGACTCATCGCTAGAAGAGCGCAATTTTTCGTTGCACGACGGCTTTGACAAAGTAAAGTGAAGTAAGATAGGATTATGTAACGCTAATGGGAAACGAGCGGAGGACCTTTCTGCTATATAAAATGTGACGTGTGGTGCAAGATGTGCAATTTTTAACCGACGGAAAAAACGGAGGTGCGATGTGCTACCTAACTTACTTATATAGTTGAAGTCGGTGCCACAGCACGCGCCACCGCACGCTCCCGTCATAATCACTATCACTACATAGTATAAAATAAAGTCGCTTTCTCTGTCCCTATGTCCCTATGTATGCTTATATCTTCAAAACTTCACAACGGATTTTGATGCGATTTTTTTAATAGATAGAGTGATTCAACAGGAAGGTTTTTATGTATAATTCTACGCAGACGAAGTCGCGGGCAGAAGCTAGTATCGTATAATTGTAATGTGTGGCATGCATAGCAGAAGTAGACCAAGCCTGTCTATCTACAGAGTACCTATTCGGTTTGGCACTATTTGAGCTGGACTCCGACTTCACACATAATAATATAAGTGAGTGGGTAGAATATTTGATATGAAATTTCTAAAGCAGCGTAATTAGTGCTGCAGGTGTGTCTTAACACCTCAGCGTAATGCTGAGTCAGCGACCGTTTCACTTTAGCGAAGACACTCACAACGCTGATGATCTATTTTTCATATCGGTATTTTTTGTTTCTTTTCTATAAAATTGTGTGTGTTGTCTTATATTTGTGTGTCTTGCAAAAACGAATTAATATCTTCTTTCTTTCTGTCTTTCTTTAATTAATACAATTTGTTATGAAATCGGTACCTAGATGGAAATAGGCTACATTTGCAGTCGGTTCCATTTTTATTTAAAAAACTTCCATGACTTTGTTGTTCCCTTTAAGAGTCTAATGAAGTAATTGAAAATAGTATTTACATTTTTATACTTACGTCAGTTAAAATTTACGTAATGTTTACAAATGAAACATGAACGGGTAACGGAATAAGAAAAGGTTGAAAGGTTCTCTAAGCTCAATTAGTTAAGAGAGTAGCTGCCAGCTGTGTAGACTTTTGTTTTAATGTGCCACTGTAAATAAGTGTCCAGCAAGTTAGTGCAGTGCAGACCTTTAATTACCGTTATTTTTGCGTAACGCTATTTTTCATAACGTTAGATTACCGAATAGCATTTTTCAATAAAACGTTTTTAGGTAGCGCTATTTTTCAGTACGTTATATTACCAAATAGCGTTTTTTAATAAAACATTATTTATTCTGTAGCGGTATTCATTATAACGTTATTAATAGCGATATATATCGATACTTCGGCAAGTGATATAATAACGTTATAGACCATCTCTTTCTTACACTCTATAACACCCGCTCTATATAACGTGCGACAAACATATGCAATGACAAATCTGTACTGTTTTCGTGAATTGTCAAATCATGTCATTCGTTCATAATCAGTTTCATAGCGTTATTATACCTAACGCTATTTCATAACGTTATGGTTTTCTTTAAACACAAACGACATATACCGGTATTATATCGTTTTTTTCATAACGTTTTAAAGGTCTATAACGCTATTTCGTAAAGTTACGGTTTTCTTTTCGTTATGATATGATATAACGTTATGAAGGAATATAGAATTTGTTTGAACGAAATTTTAAACACAAACGATATATACCGCTATTATATCGTTTTTTTTTATAACGTTATAAAGGTCTGGTGCAGTGTTTAATACGTTACTTGACTCCGTTTTTATGTCGCAACGTATTTTTTATTAATTTAGGGTGGCAAGCAAGCAAGTGGGTCATCTGTAGTTAAGTGGGCACCAGAGGGCTTAGATGGAATATTCATGTTTGGTTTATAATTCGTTCAATATAAAAAAAAGATTGGTTAACATAAAATGTCAAGCAGAGGGAGAAAAATTATAATGGAGTCTTTATAAAATTAATAATGAAAAAAATACTAAATCTCACAAAAATAAAGATACAATATAATAAAAAAAAAATTAATAGGATACAAAATGGAATTGCCTAAAACAAATTAAACTATGATTAGATTAAAAACGAATTAAAAACTAAACTAAAACTAATGTTAAAATAAAATAATTAAAAAAGGCCCTCCTTTTTCTCCGTGTCATAGTACCACAGACGATGGCAGCATTCCCCCTTTGAACAGTGATACTAATACGCTGTCCAAGAAAGCCGCCAGCTTTGCGCTCACCCGTAGCGTCTATTAGCCTCTTCGAAATATCTTTAAAGAGGCTAATAGCGCTGGGACCCAACGGACCAAGGGTTTCAACACCGAAAGGGACAAAGTTATTCGGTGCTGAGACCCCTATATTTATTTATCTTGCCTAATTCGGCCGCTTCTGCAACCGCGGCTGCTCTACTCGTGGTTCCGCGAATAATTAGTAAGGTATAATACTTATTAACCACTAAAGTAACAATTGAATAATAGTAGGTTCTGCTGCTGGCCACAGGATCAGTGAGTAAGATTCGGGAGCATTGCACGAAGTACTTACTATCTACAAATTTTATTAGTATCTATTGCTAGACTTTTTAAATGGTTAAAACACGAAGGGTTGCGACTAGAGTCGTCGCTACGTGTCACTCTTACAAACCCTGTTCGTTTAATTGTAGGAATAGCTTCCGCCATCGCTTTGATGCAAACAGAACTTCTACTACGCAAAATTTCAGATTTCTGTTCTCCAGAGTTCGAGCTGGGCGTTGATAACTTAGTCATTCAGTCAGTCCGCACTTTTCTTTTTACTTTCATACATACATACACATATCACGTCTATATCCCTTACGGGGTAGACAGAGCCTACGGTAACAAGACCTAAAGGCCATGTTTAGCATGATTAAAGACGTATAGAAGGAAAGGGGAATCATAATAGTGATGGGTTACTAGCCGCATTGCCTAAAACATGATTCCAAAGATTTTCGCCGAATTCCCTCGATGGGATTACCATCTACACGGAAAGATATGCAACTGGTTAATTCTATACTTTTACTTTAATATTAAACCTTTTTTAAGTATGATCGACTTAATTTAATCAAGCCATTCCTGGACGCTGGACCGGGAGGGTTTTAATCCACTTAGCTTATGAAGATCTCCGGCAATTTCAGACAATATAGCCGGTATGATCCTAATAAAAACGGTTTGGCTAATTAGCTCTGGAATATTATGAAATTCATGATAACAGCGAAGCATGGAGACTGGCCAGGGTTGATATGATTTAAATCACTTGATTTAAATCAGTGATTTAAATCGTGATTTTTTCAAAAAAATCATTGATTTAAATCATTACATTTTTACTACAACCAAATCGGCCCAAAATTGTTTAGGGAATTCCCCGGACCACTACGGCACGCACACATGTGCAAGCGAGTCATAGCGTAACAGTTTCGGGGAAACCCCGAAACTATAGTACGTGACGCATGGTACCAAAACGGTTCCAGGATTCCCCGAAACTAAAAAACGAGACGCATTTCGCTTTTCGCCCGGTCATTCGTAATTGACTAGTGAATAGTTTAATTAAAATACGTTGTTTTCGTTTTATTATATAACTGAACTGGCTATTTAATTAATAAAAAAAGACTAGAAAATGAAAAAATCTAAAAAATCTGATTTTAATCAAATAAATCCGATTTAAATCAAATTAATCGGATTATTACGATTTTTTTATAATAATCATGATTTTTATCAACCCTGAGACTGGCTGAATAACGCGCACTTCGGAATTCATTAAAGTAATTGAACGTACATACATAAATCACGTCACGTTACGGGGTAGACAGAGCATACCAAGACCTAAAGTACCAAGACCACGTTTAGCATGACTGTGAGCGTATGGATGGAAAGGGGAATCAAAACAGTTATGGGTTGCTAGCCACATCGCCTATAACATGATCCCTAAGATTTTAGCCCAATCCCTCGATGGGCTTTTACAATCTGCGAGGGCAGAGAAGCATCTAATACATTCTATGTTTTTCTTCGCTCCCAGACCAGCATGAAAGAATGAATTGAAGCAGGAGTAATTGAATATGTTTTGAAATTTCTGCTCAGATGAGAACTCGTGTTGTAAACAGACTGACGGAGATACAAAAACAAATTTATAACGTTTCACTGAACACCACAAAACAACAGGTGAGTGTACAAATAATTTTAGCAGGGTAATCAATAGGCGGTTTTATTGTTTAAAAACGCTCTCCGTATAAAACTGGAGCAGAAAGGAGCCCATTCCTCGTAGTTCTGTGACGTGTTACCATATTACAGTATTGGATTAGTCAGTGTAGCTGTAGTTTTAGATTGGTTGTGGCTGGTATTTCACCGAACACTGTCTCCTTACCGCACAAGATTAAGAGTCGTCTGGCCGTGTCTTATCCAACCTCGACATTGGCGGAATCATCGCACCGTTCGATGGGGTCATTATTATCCCAAAAATTGAATTGGATTGATTAGTCATCGGGTTAGCCCGAGCGATTACCAGTTGCTTCTCTACCCACGCAGATGGTAAAAGCCCATCGAGGGAATGGGCGAAAATCATAGGAATCATGTTATAGGCGATGAGGCTAGCAACCCATCACTATTTTGATTCCATTTTCCACCTATACGCCCACAATCTTGCTAAATGTGGCCTGTAGGTATCTGCTACTTTAGGCTCTATCTACCCCGTAAGGGATAAAGACGTGATTTGTGTATGTGTGTATGTATGTATGTAATAGAAAATGTTCAGGGAGTTCATTCTAAGCCGTTCATTCTTGAATTTGCGCCTTATTTACCACCTGATTGCAACTTCTGATGTTCTCAATATTTAATGCTTGTCGTCATCAAATTTGACTATTAAACAACCGTAATTAAGAGCTAATTACTCGCCTGAGGTAATCCTACGTTGTCATTTTTAGGTAGTTATTTTTAGGTTAATACCTAAAAATAACTACCTGAAGCCGCCGCTCTTTTCTTTTTTTTAAACTGTCGTCTTTGACAAAAACTCCGGTAATTTATCACGAGGGATTCAACTTAAGTTTCCTGCTTCGTGGGAATGGAAAACTAGAAAAATACCCGGTGAAACGAAAAGTACCAACGTAGGTACACCTAGTAGGTAACCCTTACTTGTGTAATAACACGAATTCGTATTCTATTCATAGAACAGTAGGTGTTTGTGTCAGACAACAATAAGACCCTTTTAACGCGTGCGACCTTTTTTAATTAAATCATTACGCAAGCGAAAGTAAACAACTTCATTACGGAATTTCGGACATTCTATTAATTCCTCCGTTGTTTACTCGCGTTTTTTCATTAGCATAAGATAAGATCAATTTTCCTGTCATATTGTGCCAGGGAAGTGAGCAATTCATTACTTCGCTCACGGAATGCCTTTTATTAACTTCACCTGAATGAAAAAGAACGCTAGTAACCTTTTCATACGTGTCCCAGTCCTTTTATTAGAGTTGAGTAGAATTTATGTGTATTCGTATGAGTTCCCGAGGCGGAGGAAATATTGTTCTCGGCATTCATGGCTTAGCTTATTAGTGGATACGGTTCAAGGGTAGGGATTTGTTTTATCCCACTTAGATCATGGTGTGAATAAGAAGTATAAAAAATAGGTCACGTGAATTTCTTGTGAACTTAACAAAAGCGTTTAATTGTGATTTATTTATTGAAATTTCATTTTCAGCTTGACAAGAAGCCACTAATCCCTTGGTCGTCAACTGCGGCTCGCGGCCGTAAATGTTGCGGCCCTCGTTACAGCAAACAAATTTAATAGTCAATAACTATTAAAACTGAGTTTGCTGAAGAAAAATTAAATACGCGTTCATTAGACCGAAATTTACGCGGGCGGAGACGCGAGCGGAAATCTAGTATGTTGTAATCTCAAGTTCATCAACGTGCAATCCCTCCGGGGTTACGGGTGTCTATGGGCAGTGGTGATCACTATGGTAAGTGACCCACATGCTCGTTTGCCTTGCTATTCATATAAAAAAAAAAAAGTGCGGCCCGCAGTGAATTTTTACATTGTCCTATGTGACCCTTAATCAGAAAAGTGTGACGGCCACTGCTCTAATCATTTTTCAGCCTCCTACTTAAAACAATGTTGGATTCTAGCAAACAGCCCAACTCCAATAGCATACGCATGCCATATTTCTCTAAAGCTAAGCTTGTACAGTATTGCGTGTAGTAACGAAGTCAACTTAAGCTTGCAAATTGTAACAAAACTGGTTTGATCGGTCGGGACCTAGCAGTTAAGCCGTATTGTTTTATCAATATCACGCAATAACGTCGGCGGCTGGCATCTCGGCTTTCATATCCCGGTTTATACGCTTTTGCGTCAAAGTGAACTCGATAGACGAGCGTAATTGGATTTATTGCCGAGTACTACGATCATACGACAGTTTGCACTACATTAAACGGTTAAACCTGTAGATCTTTGACGTGCTTTTCGCCTCACCTTCCTATCTGCAGATAAACATTTTAGAAATTATCTAGATAAATGAAAACATGAATTAAGTACCTAGTGCAATAGTTATTTATGTCACAAAGAAGCAAAATTATGTATTTTACATTGACCAGAAGGCGAGGGCGCTACATTGAATCCAGAACGTGATGAGGGATTCAAGTGTTAACGCCCAAGATGAAAATAATTTTGCTCCCGAGTGGCTCATACAACTTTTCACACCGAAACTTGAAAAAAGATTTCCAAGTAAATTATAATTAAAGAGCTACCAGTATAGAAAACGGAGTGGTTTTACAATTATCAACTTCAAAAAATTGCATTTGCAAAAAAATAATAATAAAAGCCTTGAACAGAAAAGTTGCCCTTTGATTCCCCCTCCAGAGGGAGCAAAGCTTTCTTTTCTGAATGAGAAGTGTGAAATAGTTATTTCGTAAATCAGTGCTTAAGTTGGTCCACTCTTTGATTCTTTTCAACCTTAGCGTTGGAAATAAGACGGCTATGTTTTTGTAAAGAGCTGCCGCTTATACGACTGTATTTGAACAAACAAACCGTAAGTGTACTTTAGTAAACCAAACGCGGCAGACTATAATTAAATTCCATTTTTGATATGTACTACAGCTCCATGCATCGATAGGTACTAATTATATCGCTAGGTAGTAACGATTTTTGTAAAAATTGTGTAAAAAAATAATTACCGCAGCACGAATTACACATAGCAAACGCGAGTCGAAACGTATCTCTGCGCACGGCGGTTATTGTATGACAAAGAAAACTATGATTTAGAATGAGTAGAATACACCGATATAACAGAATATTACCGTGTAATGTATCGCTGTAAGAAGTCACCTGTCTTGTTTACCATTCATTTGAACGCACCGCGGTAAGACGCTGTCATAATTTCTTAAAACTTTTAATTTCATATCGGACACTAAAATAAATTGTTTATTTTTATTTAAATTTAAACCTAGCTTTTTCTGACTATAGTTTTTCTTGACTGTACTTGTATCGTCGTATCGTCATCCGAGGGCGAGGACTCATTTAAACGGTCGGTCTAAACATAATGTAAGCCAAATTTCAAGTCAATCCGCCTTTTAGGAGTGAGTCCAATTTGACCAAGATATGACCCACAAATACTAACGCGCCAAGTTAAATAAAGGCTTGTAATGATAATAACGCTTCATGTTTGTATATGTTAACATTTTATATCAAGTTGCGATTGCAATGTGATACGGCGTTCAAGAGAGGCCTTTGCTGAGCAATGGGGATAGTGGAATTCCAATACAGGCTGAGAAACAAAAGAACAAAGTGGAACTGACGATCATCATTTTATTTTGTTTGAATGTCTTTTGTTTGGGTCGTATGTAGAGATCACACAGTCCACGATATACCTATCAGGCTTTTCTGTCATTTTCTAGCTGGTACCTAATTAAAACAAATTTATTGCTCAACTTCAAAATCGGAAAATTAAAAAATGATATTTTTTTAAGTGTTATTCTTGGACGAAGTTCACAAAATGTTATTTTTGGACGAAGTCGCGGGCTAAAGCTAGTCGGCAACAGTTTGAGAGTGTATGAAAACCGATTGTGCCTAATTAAAATTTATCGGATATCTCATTATAAGTTTAAAACTTGCCTGCGGGCTTAGCTTTACTTTGCTCGAGAGCGAGTGTTCAAGAGTTAATTTATATCAGCGGTGATGAAAGTTAAGAAGCTAATTAGAATATGTTTATCTTCAGGTTCGCTTCGGCTGAACGGTTGGAGACACACACAGGAGTACTACTTCAACAGTGCTGGACGAGTAAGTCAAATTTTACATCACGTCTTTATACCTTACGGGGTAGACAGAACCTTATTTTTTATGGTGTGGAACTGCTACTGGTATGTACTTCCATGCTGGTCTGGGAGCAAAGGAAAAACATAGAATGTACCAGTTGCTTCTCGTCCCGCGCAGCTGGTAAAAGCCCATCGAGGGAATGGGCGAAATTGTTAGGAATCATGTCATAGGCGATGCGGCTAGCAACCCATCACTATCTTGATTCTTTTTTCCACCTATACGTCTACAATTGTGCTAAACGTGGCCTTTAGGTTTTGTTACCTCAGGCTCTGTCTACCCCGTAAGGGATATAGACGTGATTTGTGTATGTGTATGTGTGTGTGTGGAAAATGCCCCTTGTGCATCCGCCCGGTACGGGTTTACTGGGGGTATGTGGGGCTCTCCCGCGACGGCAGGCATATACCCACTAAAAACCACACGGATTCCCTATTCAGTCGTATGTGAGGCGTAGACAGAACCTAAAGAAACAAAAACTTAAGACCACGTTTAGCATGATCAAGGGCGTATAGGTGGAAAGGGAAATCAAAATAGAGATAGATGGGTTGCTAGCCGCATCGCCTATAACATGTTTCCTAAGACTTTCGCCGATTCCCTCGATGGGAATATTTATTATTTTATCATCTGCGCGGGAAGAGAAGCAATTGGTAAATTCTATGTTTTTTCTTTACTCCTAGACCAACATGGAGCATTATACGGATCATCAAGTTAATTTGCAAAATTGAGAGTTTGTCGAGAATCGTTAAGATTATTCGTATGTGTTTTGCTAACTGTATTATTTGTTGACTGTACTTAGGGTACTTTCATTGTTATTCACCCTACTTAGGTACACATATAAGAAAAAACAAGTCTATCCGACTACTAGTGGGCTAAACTCGACTTGCAAGATTTAATCGTAACCTAATGCAAGTAAAATGAAAACTTGAAAAAAGAGGGTCAATTAGAAGCATGAAGTATTTCTTTGGAGCCAGCTAAAGAATACTGCTGCGATTTATTTTATTTTCAAGGGCATAAATATAATAACCTCGATGAGACGAGTTCATAAAGCAAAGATTGTGGAATTAACAAGCAGAGGAAACTTTATCCAGTAGTTGGGGTTGACCTATACTTTGTTCAATATAACTATAGCTACGAGAGCTCAAATCATATAGGTATTACTTAGAACTAACAAAGATGACAATGCAGCGACGGTGTCCTGTAAAAAAATAATTCCACTATCATTTCATAGAACAGCGCCACCTACTGGAGAACTGGGTTACTATTTAGAACAGTCGGCAACTGATCTCTGAACGTTTGATATCCTTATTTCACGTCATGGCTCGCGGCAGTTTAAAGTCCTTCCAAAAGATGACGCTAGCTTCAACGTATTTGAACAAGTATGTCGTGTCCTATGTCTAAATTCTCGGTTCTAAATTCCCACAATAGATGACGCCGCTTGTATTAATGTTTTCGAAACACAATGGCTCTGTGATATAAATTAATAATCTTAACAAGTTGAGTAAGTACCATTTAAAAAGTAATTGGATACAATTTTAGGTGTCTTAAGGGATAATAACGTACAACTGTAACTTACCCATACCATAATGTAAAACAAATATTTTAAACTGCATCTGTTCTACATTATCTCTCAATGTCATATCAGTAGCGCGGGAGGGAGAGCCCCTAGAAGTTTTCTACGTCCATATAACCAGAGGGGGGGGGGGGGGGTTACCATGACGTCTTAATACGATTCAGTAAGGCGCCTGATCCTATTTGTTTCTAAAATTCAACATTTACCCAATATCTAGAACTTTATGATCAATTTCTCTACATTACCTACATCTCGTTATTACATGTGAAATATTTGATGTTAGCGCTACCTTTTTCTCGGGTGAACAAAGAAAACCTGTTATTTTCACAGAAATAGGTAATATCCGTTCGGCTTTGTTCCGATCTCCTCATTTGTGGTCTGTGTCCGTTGGGAATCGAGACCGCGTGAGATTTTCCATATGACCAGAATCAGATAATCTACGAGTACGAATCACAATATAATTATTTGTTATTCCTGTGTAGTGTAACGTTTCTAAGATAATCTCGAACTGATCTAATTCAATCTTTAATCAACTTTCGGAATGATTCAACCTTTGAAATGCCCTGATTCTGGTAAGCGTGTGTCAGATGTTATTATTTTTGTAATTTGGAAATACTTGGGATTGTTCACACCTTACCACGCTCAGTCATGTGGATGGTTCGCGGTGAAGATCAGGCACCGTATTTATTTAATTTTGAGAGGTAAGCTTTGGGATATTTCAAATGCCAAGAGCAAGGGTAGCGATGTTGGATTACATTCTTTTGAAAGTTGTATGAATGGTTCAAATTTCGAAAGTGCTATGCGAAAACTACAGCTCAAATAAAAATTTCGACTGATTGAAGTTTCATTAGAATCGTAACTGTCTTCCAATGTAACCGTATTTCAAACTAGCTTCTGCCCGCGACTTCGTCCGCGTAGACTTTGCAATCGACATATTTATCGCTATCCCACGGGAACTATGCAATTTTCCGGGATAGCCGGTAATTTTCTCAAGAGATTAAAGTTTGCATCAAATATACAAACAGATAAACAGACAAAAATTCTAAAAACTGGTGGAACGTGTTCTGTTATCGATTCTAAGTATCCCTAGGCAATTTTTTTTAAATATCTTCCATGTGCATACTCTCGACCCTCTTGAGCTTTATTATATGTATAGATTCAGCACAATTTTTCATCACTTTTGAGTGACGTCATTTTCACATAAGTGCTTTAAAAAATCTGGCAACAGCATATTTTCGGAGAATGTTCCGTTTTTATGTTACAGTTACTTGCTCATGAATCCTATCATACTTTTATCCGTATTCTACATTTTTATGTGAGAATGTAACATTATGTTTTTATTGCAGGTGATAGCCTCAAGCTGGCTTCGTCGGGCTCGGGCGGCCCGGCGCCGCCGGTGCAGTGGCGGGTGCGACGAAAGCCAGGTAAATTTCTAAATGAAATACAATACTGTATGGGAAATGACCCGTTATTTTTGCTCGTTACTATGTATTCCAAATCATCTTTCATGACTAGAGTGTACAGTAAGACCGTTGGACGTATCAACCGCCATCCAGTGTCTTAAGAATCGACGACCGAAACCGTTAACATTAGCCTTTCCACGTACTGATAACTTTTATAAGGATGTTTAGTGTAGTGCGTGTGGTTGCAAGTAGTAAGGTTGGTCTCAGTTATGGACACATTCGCCGATTTTCGCAACACGTTGGAGACTCGGTCTTCCCAGAAATCTAAAACCAATTCAAAAGGACTGTTCATTGATTATTTTGAGTTCGCATTGACATCACACCAGCAGGGAATAGTCAAAGGGAGTAAAACTGTAACGGCAAATTACCCAATTTCAGTGTTTTAACAGCCGCTAGTATGATATTGTACTTGTAGCGAGCGATCTATCATTGTTATGATACTTACGCCTTTTTGTTGTTTATAGTTAAGCCCGCTCCACATTCTCGGCAAAACTACACGACACGAATTTGCTGGGACATTTGCCGAGACTGTACCAAAAAGCGTCCCTCCACATTACCGCCTTGTGCAGTTGTTATTTGACTTTCGTGCAAGATGGACATGTTGGAAACCTCTGTCGCTGCAGTATTATCCTCTTATGCTCGCGATCTTGAGGGTTCCATAGGTGTCTATAATTTTGAGTCATTTCTAGATCATGATTCCAATTGGCCGCCAATTTTACGGCCTAAAACTGCATGCGTCCATGCACCTCGTACGCTTGCCGGCGGCCGACTGACGCTGACGCAGTGTTGCCAGGTGACTTCCCTTGAAAATTACATTGTCATCCCTAAAAAGTTCCATTTTCATTTAAATCTTGGGGAACGAGCTTTTTTTTTTTTTACCTTATCCATTCATCCATAGGATTTTGGAATAATATTTGTGTTAATAACAATAAATTAGCCATTTTTTAGTGTGTATTTAAAGTTTTTTTACCACATATCTTTATGCCGGGACCCCAAAAGTTCCGAAAAATTTACCAAAATACAAAGTTCCTCCCAAGTTCCGCGGGGGTGACAAAAGTTCCGCAAAACGGAACTTTTGGAACCAAACGGCCGGCAACACTGCGCTGACGGGACGGGAGCGCGCCGAGAGTGTAAAAGAATAGTTCCGCGCTAACACAAAACTTCACGAGACCTCTATGATGTTGGCTATTTTTACCTATACGAAACGGAGACAACACGAATATACGCGAGACAATACGAACATACACGAATACTCTACTACACTCTCGCATTCGGCAAGTCTCGTGTAGTTTTGTTGATAATGTGGAGCCCGCTTAATTCTTACCTGGAAAGCTGTCTCAAACTGTTTCGGTAATTGTGAGATTGCCTCATTTTAAACGAAGTAGGTTCCAAACAAACTTAACCATGTTATCTTAGAAGGGACCCCGGAAATGTCCTTAATCGAATTGGATCAATCGTGAATTAGCAGCTGATGAGCGTCTCACTAACAAAGTAAACATGTTTCTGGTTTGCTTCAATGAAGGATATCTGACAGATAAAATATCGCTGGTTGGCATTAACATCGAGAGGTATGGCTTTGTTTTGTGGTGGACAACTAGCATTCACCACCGCTCATAGATATCTTGATGTATAAAAAAATCTGAACTCTACGGACGATTTCCCGTGTATGAAATTTCAAATTTAATTACAGTTAGTCTTTGAATGCGGCATTAACTTTACCGGAAAAGAGCAGAAACTATTTACAAGAAAAAAATATCATAATATCATCATCATCATCTTCTTCAGCCACTTTCATTTAATAACGTATTAGTTCCTAACGTTTTTCTCGCTCATTTTCGTGTTTTTTCGCACCTACGTTTCTAAGCCAAAGTAATGGATTGCCTGTCACTTCCATACTTCCATTTAGACTCCAGAGCGTGCGTAAAACAGCGCAATATTAATTGGGCTTTACGCCTATCATGACTCACTACCAAATATCACAGTTCGTCATACCCGTGACGAACCGCTTCACATGTTTAATTACCCATTTTTCTTATCCCGTTTGTAGTCCATCTAGATATCCCGAGCGATTTCGCGTTACACGTTAACTATAAATTCCCGCTTTTATGATTCCCGTGAAACCGTGACGCGATAAACAGGTTCGTAAATACATAGATTTCTCAGAGGGTATGATTTAATGATTCATAAAATCTATCTCGTTGAGATTAAGCCGACAACTGCATTTTATCGTCGTCGATTTTGATCGGTGCTATTCATGAAATGGTACGCTTATTTAAATGCACATTATCCACAGTATCTATGTATCTGTTTTTTTTCGACTTCCTATCTTTAGTCCCTTTCTCTTCTTTTTTTGCTTATAATCAAATCCTTTTCTGTTATACGGTATTCTTAAATATATATACCTAATAAGTATTATTTATTTATTTTTTAATTTTCGTTATTACATTCTTATATACATTTTGTATAAGTATCTAGGTATGTAGGTACTGTAGGTATGTGTGTATGTATGTATTATTTAATTTAATTTACTTAGCTATGTTTATGTTAGTATTGTTGTTTTTATTATCTATTGTCTACCTTGGTCTTTTTTACCGTTTGTTTTGTACTGATTTGTGGTGTTCAATATAGTAGATATTTGTATTGTGTTGTATTACTAGCGACCCGCCCCGGCTGCGCACGGTATATTATGCATGTATTATACATATAAACCTTCCTATTGAATCACTCTATCTATTAAAAAAAAACCACATTAAAACCCGTTGTGTGGTTTTGAAGATATAAGCATACATCGGGACACGGGGACAGAAAAAGCGACTTTATTTTATACTATGTAGTGATGATGTTGCGTATGACTGTTGCGATTTTACTACGAGAAATGTAATAATAATGCACATCTTAGCCCTGCTATAATGACAGTCTTTTATGAGCTATCGAGACCATTCGATATACTTTAAATTAAGGTTTCCAACGTGAAGAAGAATAAGAAGAATAAGAATAATTTATTTGTTGAAAGCAGGTGTACATAAATTATCTTAAAGCTAGACAGGCTAGGTGTGTTTGAGAAAAGTACTCGTAGTACCCTGTGGATGTGTTAAGAAGAAGCGATACAAGTTTGAACGTTTTAAGTCACAATACAGTGGAAAGATATCACTGAATTCCAAAAGAAAAATAAAGATAATTGAAAATTTTATTTTTAAAAGTAGCTTTTGTGCTGGCATTGTTTTAGGATATAGACAACAGGAGAAAATTTACTTCAGAGAGAAAACTAACAAATAAAAGATGAAGGCTTTTAATCCTTATTTAATCCTTACTTATCCTTACTTAATCCTTACTTAATATTATAAATGCGAAAGTAACTCTGTCTGTCTGTCTGTCTGTCTGTTACCTTTTCACGCTTAAACCGCTGGGCAGATTTAGTTGAAATTTGGTATACAGATAGTTTGAGTCCCGGGAAAGGACATAAGGTAGTTTTTATCCCGGAAAATGGCATAGTTCCCGCGGGATAGCACAGCCCAAACCACTGGAATGTTTCAAATTTAAGGCGGAACAAAGTTCGCCGGGTCAGCTAGTAACTTGTAATAATAGACGATATCATGAAAACTTGTATATTCCTATTCGAGTCATTCATATAATTTAAGATTTAAATCACCCGTATTATTCAATAACTTATCTAAGAACTGAAAAAATAATTGGTAAAGCACTCAAGTACTGCGTTGAACTATTTACTATTATGTTTTATTGTTGATCCATTCCCAAATAACAATTTTATATATGAATAGGAAGGCAAACGAGCAAGTGGGTCACCTGATGGTAAGTGATCACCACTGCCCAAACTGCACGATACGCGATATAATTGAAAACAAAAAGTTGGTCTCGAAAAGTTTTTAATTAAGAACGAAGACCACACAACACAACTAAGAACAAGTTAAAATTTCCGTTAAAGTTAAATTAACTTTGTGCATACGATACTTACCTGTTTGTTCTTTATGCAATAGGTATAATAAGTTGCGTTTTATCGATCTTTGAGATCTCGTTAAAGATCTTAATACCATTTAAGCGATATTTGCATCTCCAAATCTTATTTTAACGCATCCCAAATATCTTAAATTAATCTTAAATTAGTATCGGATCCAGTTTGTATCTACAGGACTCTTAGGGCATGTTTTCGTCCGATCAACTTCAAAAGAGTTCTCTGAATCGTAGAAGAAAATTACTTTGGAGAATGTTTTCATATTTTCACCGTTATTTATCGGTAAGTTGTACAGGATAATGTGCGGATTTTCCTCATACAGTTCCCCAAGTCGCGATATTGCTACGGCGTAGGTGTAGTAGCGACTATCGTAGCACGCTAATATCAAAACTTAATAAATTGAAATACGTCCGTCTTGTATTTAATCAACTTAATAAAGTTTCTAAATGTCAGTGAAAATTAGAACACACAGAAAAATCCGAAAAGTAAAGCTATGGCCGGGACTCGAACCCGGATCCTCGTTACACCACCCATAGCAGGTGGGTAGTCTCCGAATTTTTCTACCTGTTACTAACTGTCACGTGACCTTTTGTTACTATGCGAATTTTTGTCGCTAAGCGTCATCTGTAATTTCTAACGGTAAAACCGAAAAAGTAAAACATAAAAATCAAGAAATGAAAATTTCTTGATTCATTTGATATTACCTATCAACTTAATAACCTAAAAGTATAAGACAAGACTTTTTTATTACTATTTCTGGCCTTGACTGCGGGGCTTTTCAGCCGGAGACACATTCAAATTTAAAGTCAATCCGCCCACTGGAATGGAAGAAACTAGACTCGTATTTTTAACACAACTTAACCGACAAAAGACATATATAAAAGACATAATATATATAAACGTCTTGAAAAAAAAAGTTAATCAATTTATTTATCATTCATGTCAATCAACCGAAGAGCTTTTTACGCTTCCAGTTAAATAAACTCTTTCAATTTCGACCTCTACTCTATCCCTTCGGCAAACACCATACCTACTCGTAATGAAAGTAGTTTCCATATAAAACTTTAATTAATTTCGTATTAGTTGGAGTGGTCCGGATGGGCTATCGGTTATTAATAGACCCCCATTTATCTGATAGCATCGAGGAATTACTCCGTGCTCGTTACTCCCCAAGGTACTCGTAACTGGTTATAGTTACTACCACCAATTGCCGTCGCGTGACACCAACGAATATTGCCTTCAAGAATACCTATGAAAATTTACAGTCTTAATTCCCGGCAATTAAGACTGATGGATCAAGGATGTTTAGTACTTGGTGGATATAGGTAGTTTTGCTGGGGAATTCCAGCGTTGTTTTGGATCGCGTGAAATCTGTACGATACCCGGGGAAAATAACAGTTGTCAAATTCTATTAAGATGAGGAGTAAGGCAAGTTCCTATTCATAACAGCAACATGAGGATTATTATATTGTTACAATCCGCTATGGTTTCTGTTTGGCATTTGAAGCTATTTCACGCTTGAGTTGATACTACGTGATTTTGTGCTTCATAGTATTTGTGACTTCATTGGTAGGTAGGTAGCTAATTACAGTCACATGTTTCGCACATTTTGTGTAAAAATTTGGAAGAAGCAAATTAATAAAAATAAGACTGTATAATTGTATACTCACGAGCAAATGTAACGGGTCGCTTTCCATAGCACATTGTAAGAAAAGTCACCCATAATTTTTGCTCGTCAGTGTATATTGCAATCACATCACGTTTATTTCTTTCGTGGGGCAAATTTTAGATTTTTGAAGTCCCTTTCGAGGTACTAACGAAATCTGACTCTGGCTCTTTTCCGAAGCTGAAATGGAGCGTTAAATCAGGTCAGTCATAACACAATTCATCATTTGCTTTTGCTTCAAGGTGTTTTTGAAACCCAAATTTTCCCGTGACACTTGCTTTTTAGGTCGACGCTTAACAAATTTGTTTGTGAGATGTCTTCAAGTAATAAATTTGTTTGTTAGGCCGCTAAACAATAATAAGTGGGGTTTCAGAATCACAAATGACGTTGAAAATATTAATTGAAATGTGCTTATACGAATAATTCTAATACCTATCTAATAGAACTACTCGAAATTGTAAGTTGTTTGATAAGTACATACATGTATACATACATATATCACGTCTTAATAAAACCTTAAGGCCACGTTTAGCATGATTAAGGGCGTATAGGTGGAAAGGGAAATCAAATTATTGATGGGTTGCTAGCCGCATCGCCTATAACATGATTCCAAAGACTTTCGCCCATTCCCTCGATGAGCTTTTACCATTTGCGCGAGAAGAGAAGCAACTGGTAAATTCTATGTTTCTTCTTTACTCCCAGACCAGTATGTAAGAGGAATCAGTAAGCGTAGCTATTAGGTATCAACAAAAATATTACTCGGTCCATAATAAAAGATCATGTCACATTCTTTTAGTGGTTTACTTATTTACTAGATTTGTCAGCAATGTCCTTCGGAATTTTATTTAAAGTCCATTAAAATAAGTCTTCTTTAACAGCTATGACTCTAATTTGCATTTGTGTCCCGTTTCTGGCTTTTCGCTTCGTTTCACTCTGAACCCTTTGTATTCAGCGTACAGTCGACAACTAACCAAGGGTAGCTTGGCACGTTATAGTAATCCACACGTATAGTTACGATGCGTTCCAATACAATAATTGCAACGTGCTTGGCATGAACAACATAGCCTTTGACAAGTTCGCTATACATTGTTACGAAATCGAATTTGTCAACTGTAATAAGGTTAGTTGTTGCTTAACTGCTAAATGAATAATTGATGCGTTTGATTAATTTAGTCATACAATCACTAGTTAATAACTTTGTTTGACGAGCGACAGCCATTATTGATAACGGATTTACTGAAGTTGCTAAGGATTGGTATTAAATAAATTAAGGAACTTGAACGGAAATGAGCATCAATGTCGGACCGATACTGAATTTTTTTGTGAACTTGTTCTATATTTGAACAATAAAGCATTTACTATTACTTACTTATTTGGCATTGACAGCTATACGTCAAGACACGGCTGCCTTTTAAAATGGGCATTCAAATATTTTATTTAATACAATAAGAACTAAGGTAAAGTTTGTAAAAATCAATGCAACATCCCGTTTTCTAATAACCTACCACCTCAATGCGTGGGCTGTACTAGCGCTTTTGGATTGCCATTGAACAAATTTACAAATCCTTGTTTATATTTTGTCTATCTATACAAACATATTGTAACTGCTACGATTATCGTCATATTTCTGTCAATTTACAAAAAAACTTAGACAACTTATAAACGTTCCTCATGTTATAAACGCGGTCTACTATTGACATTTCATTCGAAATTTTCTGCTTCATATCGCGATATTGTGGATAAAATCAGCGGTGTTATTATCTAACTACGACATCGGAGCTTCTAAGAAAATAATAACTACGTAAATGTTCCCTTAAAGGTCGGCAACGGGCAAGCGACTCTCTTAGGGCAGCTGGTTGACGATTCTCATGGGCTCCTCTGTGGTTAGTTCCTAATTATAACAAAAATGCCAAAGTTCGTGAGGTATAGTTGGAAGGATATATCTATGTTATTTTTTCGTCCAATAACTAAAATGAACGGATTTTGATGAAATTTGCCACACATAAGCTGGATTAATACGTTTGAGACCCGTTATTATTCTTAATACTTGTAAATACACGCAAGAATCAAGAGACCAGAGCAAAATGCTTGCTAGCGAGCAGAATTTTGTTCTTGTTTCTACTTGAACGGCGCAAATAAACTCATACAGCAGTAATAGCAGCGTGCCAACTTTTCAACAAAAATGAACTTCAGTCTCGCGAGGGTTTATGAACATCTAGTTGTATGACTTGGCTTTGCTCATGTAAAACTCACTTAAGTGTTTTTTAGGAATGTACATGCACTCTTACGTGTGTAACACGTAATGTTACGAATGTACAAATTGCAACTTTCCTTCTAAAGGACAACTCTAGCTAATTTTAGAGTGGACCATAGGAGTATTTTATTTTATTTAGTTACTTATAAAAAATTACCGCGTAGTTACAATCCTATAAAGGAAAAATGTATGCTTGGTCTGTGACAGGCAGAGTTAAGGCTAGGTAGGCCAACAGATGCCGCGTTTTAGAGTTTTTAAAAACCATCTCAGACGTAGAAAATAGGGTTTAAAAATCGGAAAAAAATATATGTATTACTTAAGGGTCTAGTATAGACAAAGTCGTATTCCGTTACACGATCTAATGAACTTCACTCGATAGAAAAAAATCCCAAAGTTACCTCTTTTCGTAAAGCATTTTCAATACTATGACTAAACTATTGACATTTTAAATTAAAAATTTGTACTAAACTAAAGCCATTAAATATTTGTAGGGAAATTCGCAGAGTTTGAATAGATAAAACGATTATCTTAATTACTATGTTTAAATACCTACAAAATGCGCTAGCGCGGAGGCTCGGCAGGCCCGATCAGTCGCGCGCTGGCGCTTACGGACGACGGACCTGTGTCAGTTTTATCCGCGACAGTTTCGTGCACCAAAGACGCAGTTTTTGACGAATTTATAAAATTGTTGAAAGTTATTTATGATGGGCAATAAACAACGCAAACGTAAAAAGTCGTGCAAAGCTATAAAAAGAATGCACTCCAAAGATAGTAGTAGAAGTAAGTAAATATTAACATAATTTTGTCGACAACATATCGAAATTGAATAAGTTAAATTATATTTCATTTTATTTCCATTTCTGATTGGTAGATAATTTATAAAAATATTATGCTTAAAATTACGGTCATAGTGCCATAGTATAAAAATAACAGTATAGCAACTGAAGATCGCTACGATTTTTGACAATGCATATTTATTTTTGTCTATATCGGTATCTCTGAAAACGTAACAGAAAATTTGAAAATAGAATGATTTTTCACTGAAATGATGTCGTATATTCAACTCGTCAAAATTTCTATCGGAATTACCTACCCCAATGCACCTTACTCGATTTGTTTAAGAGATCATGCTAATTTTTATCTATTTGTGTTATGTTTATACAGGATGTAGTGTACGAAGACTAAAACCCTAGATCCAGTTTTGCGCGCAACTTATGTACTCTCAGTTTGTTATTCTAATTATTGTTACCCGTACGTATGTGCTTTAGTTTCACCGTAATGAACTGAATAAGGTGCATTGGGGTAATTACGATAGACATTTTGACGAGTTGAGTATACGACATCATTTCAGTGAAAAAATCATTTTATTTTTAAATTTTGCTGCCTTTATTTTCGTAACTCTTGAAAATTGGTAATAGACTTATGGTCAGTAGACATTACACACAAAAATACGCTGTTGTGTGTTTTTTATGCATATTTATTGTCATGTGTCCCGTTTTTGAACATTTGGGGGAAATACGAAATATGGCCGGTTAATTCCGAAATAGTTGAAAAGTGGACCTACTTAAAAACTGATGTCAAAACGACAAAGACAAATGTAAGTTTGTATATCAGTAAATTCCATTCACCTTTAAATTCATATTAGAAAAAATATATAAATCACACCAACACAATGAGCTATCAAAAAATAAAGGGCCACGAGGACTAAGAATCTTCATTCCAATGCTTCCGTTAATGAATCTTTAAATTATCGTACTCAGTTTAATTCCAACCTGCCTAAACAAGAATATTTATTCTTCCAAAGAGAAATGGTTGTTTTCGATGTATGTAAATTGAGCCTTTCCTCCGAATCGCTGGTCCCTGACAGTTTAATTTAGACTGGCACCCTCTTTAATTGTTTCCCTTCTGAAATATAGACAACGTAAATTCACAGAGCAAGGGTTCATTTGCGCCAAAGTCTCACTGAAATTTATACTGTATTGCGGTTTTATAAATGAGTGGAGATAGGCAAGAGTTAACCCCGGCTTGCGCCCGGCGCTGAGTATTCCCTGAGGCGTAGTTCACTAGACGAAACTCATCCGTGTGAGGTCATCGCTGCGTTTGGCAGACAATAATAACTTGATCCTTCCGCTCGTACTTAGTAATTATATGGAGTCTCGTGTCAATAACGCGATCAATGTCAGACCAAGTTACGATCGCCAAGCTTAGCGATGTTTTCACCGCTCAAGTTAGTTAAGAGAATCACACAGCTACCTAGCGTAGCGCAGCAACATGGTGGCCTAGTACTTTTCATACAACTTTGTTTGGGAAGTAACCAATTATTTTTGCTTGTCAGTGTATACGTATTCACGCCACTGGTTATAGCAGGTCACTCGATTAATTATTTATCGATAAAATAACGTTTCCACCTAAAAAAACTATAGGGAAGTAAGCAGCACACACATGATATTCTCCGGACCTTTTATACTCACTAAAGTAAAGTAAGTGTGTATATTCCAGACAGTAGGGCCCTTTCTTCCATGTTACACAGTCATATGGAAGAATAAAAGATTGTGCCAAAATGTAAATCATTTCAAAGTCCACCGCTTAATCGTAAAACCAGTAATAAGATTTTATCCCGCAGACCATTTTGGTAAACTACGAGTAGGTGGGATCTTCCATGCTGGTCTGGGAGCAAAGAAAAAACATAGAATATACCAGTTGCTTTTTTCCCGCGCAGATGGTAGAAGCTCATCGAGGGAATGGGCGAAATTCTTAGGAATCATGTTATAGGCGATGCGTCTAGCAACCCATTACCATTTTGATTCCCATTTCCACCTATACGCCCACGACCATGCTAAACGTGGCCTTAAGGTTTTGTTACTTTAGGCTCTGTCTACCCCGTAAGGGATAAAGATGTGATTTATGTATGTATGTAGGGCCCTAGATTAATTACAACCGAAAACGCAATTTTCCTAACACTTTCCTACACTTTAATTGTCTCTCGGGAACTATGCGAATTAGGTAACACATTGTTCCGGGCAAGTATGCGAACATTCCAACTCCAATTAATAGCAGAACTTGCCGCTATTAGCGTGCTTGCCGATCAGGTGGGTTCGAGACAACGCGCTTGATTTAAAAAGTTTTAGGTATGCGGCTTTAGGGATAGCAACAATGAAGACAGCAGTTGATTTTTATTGCTCTAACTTAGATACTTTGCCTTCTTTATGAAGTTGAACACTTCTGAGTAAAGGCATGCTAAGTGATTTACAGCTCTTAATATATCCGGACGCATTATATTATAACCCCCTTGTTTTATTGAAATACCTACGTATAAAAGCCACTTGCTGTGTATTGTTCCTAATAAATAAGAAAGAAAGAAATAAAGAAAAACTTTATTTCACCATAGAAGTTACAAAGTGCATAACAAGGACACATTGTTACATAGAGATAGGTAGATGACATTTTATGCGGTAAGTGAAACAGCGGCCTTCGCACTAGACTCAGGGTCTGTATCGCGAGTGCCAAGTGAAGTACTCAATACATAAGAATAATTAGAAAGTGTGTGTGTGAAAGTGTTTTGTTGTTTTTAAAATTCGCTTGATAAAAGTTATGTCAATTATTCCTGATCGTTCCGCAAATTATCTGCCACTTTCTTTTTTTCCATTTTCGACATAAAACAATTTGAAACACAATCATTCTCGTTACTTTGTATGTCTGCTTAATAACATTTTATTGAAACATTTAAAAAATACAAACCATGCTCTACAACGCAGACTTCGTCAACGCTTCATAAATGAAATCAGCAACAGTGTCGTCAATAAATATTTACAATGAAAATTGAATCAGGCGTTACTTTGCGGAGGTCCATTTCAATGAACAAAAAAATTACCTTGCTACTCCGCTACTCAAGCGGAGTAGCGGAGTAGCAAGGTAAATTTTTTGTTCATTAAATATTTACAAGTTGAAATCTGCAACACGCTTCATCAAAGTTCACTATGTGCTATCTGTAGCAAGCTTTGTCAAAGGACTACACAGGACCCATGGTCACAGAATCAGATCTATCCTTTAACGTTCTTCCCAAGTTTTATTGGATTGCTTAGCCTCCACCAAAGTCAATCCGCCTCCGCAGCAGTAAGCACTACATCATTAGTTATTTCATTAAAAGAAAACTGATTTATAAGTAAAATTAACGTGTTACTTCTCATAAAAATTTGACCCCTTTAATCATCAGTATATTTTACTAACGAAAATATATTCTGTGAAATCCTAGCCTACTTCCATAGTCTATTTTCATACGTATATTTATTTCTACATATTGATTTAACGTCAGAAACAGCTACGTTAATAATGAGCCGTTGAAAATAACAGATTCGACGTATTTTCGGAACGCAAACGAAGAGGAAACTAAGTGGAGTAAAATTAATTCACAATATTGTAGGTATTTCACACAAAAGATATTTCTGTGAGTGAACAATTAAGGGCTATTTCCATTTACAAAACGTTTAATAATTTTCTAAATACGGAGTTGTGTACTGTAAATGTACGCTTAGAATTAATATCCGACGTTTGAAGCTCAACTCAGAAATTGATATGAAGAGAATCGCGTTAACTATCACAATCAAGCTAATTGTTGATAGTCGTGTCGCTTTGAGACATTGTAGTGTTACTCGCTTTCTCGCTTAGTATGTAATTCGAGATGATTCTCGAACCACCGAAGAAGTCTATGATCGAGTACGTGATATTTACTTCTGTTCGATAAAGAATTTATTTGATTGAGAAACAGGATCCAAAAAATATGGCTATGAAATTTTACGTGTATATTACGAGTATATAAAATGTATTAAAATGCATTACTTCTTCTGCGCTGGACAAAACACATACGATTAGATTCCAACCCTATTTCTTTGATATTTAATAGCACACTGTGTGGGAGTTCTATCAAAATTCATTGGCAATAGAGCTTCTCCAAAACTCGATTGGAGTAAACGCCCACATTGAAATTTGACCCGCAAGTTACGTGTAGGTACCTAACCTATACGAGGAATTTAAAAACTAGCTATTTCAGTTTCGAATTAACGATTCAAATGAGCTTCTATATTTGTTTAAGTATGTTCTAAAATATCAAATTTTACTTTCACGTTCAAAAATATTACACTTCTGTTAAAAAACTTCTTCCCATTCGCTTCGCTATTATTGAAAATCCCCTTTACAGCCAAATTTCGAGTCGAATCCAAATGATATTTAGGGCACTACAGACGCATCGTCTTTATATTTTCTAATTCCTCTTTGGGGGAATTGTAACGAGCAATTTATATTTTCGAGATAATAGAAACAAAAGAAAGTCAGGACTCAAGGTGCTTTATTGTTGAATACTTCTGTAATGGAAAATTGGGTACTGTTAAGAAATATAATTTACACAAAGTTGAGAACATTACGTTTGCGTTTGTATAATGAAATTGTAAAGTGAGGCTTTCGAGTCCTTTAACGGGGTACAAAGTACTCTAAGAAAATGTTGACTTTAAGATATTATATTTTATAGCGACTCCCAAGACCTATCAAAATTTGTCCAATGAATGTGTCCTAGAAGTTAATTAATGGTAGTACAAGACAATAGCATATGTATTTATGATATTTGAATAGTTAAATACACTTCGCCATGCCAATCTTGATTTGGTAGTCGATCGTCAATTTTGGAATATAATTTGGTCTGTAAAGTAATACTTACCAATGTTTAGAAATATTCATGTCACTCAATCAATGTATTGCTCTCAAGTTTTTCTAGGACATAGAAGGAGAAACGTTCAATATGACACTGATTTGACATCGGTTTGCCCTGTTTTTCGTTATTATTGAGATAATAGAGGCTGTCAGATCATTTATTATCATGCCTTTTATTTCTTCGAGCAAACAATGAAGTCAGATGTTTATCCTTACCTGCTCATTTTCGTTTCATTTATAAGATTATCTAGAGGGATTTGAACACAATATAATTTTCTATGAGCTATGTATGGTTATGTTCAACGGCGTCGTCTGTAATATACTCAAGTGAGACCTCTTTACGTGAAGATCGATTGCCTAAAGGAGGGAAATTAAATACTGTATTTTATATATTCCTTTCTAAGATATTATATTTTCATTTATTTTTTTAACTTGAACGAATTGGTTCATATTTTTAACAAGAAATAAATGATATGATAGTGTTCAACGTTTTGCGTACATTCCAATAACGCAAATTGAAAAAAACTAAAATGACGGCCATCAAAGAAGACCATGATAACTCAGATTGCAAAAGGTTAAAGCACGAGGATGGCATATGGTGTAGTAAAGCCTACACAGAGAAAAAAGATGTCTTCAACCAAATAAACCTATTTCGTTCAAGACATATCCTGTTTCCTATATCAGGAAGACACTAATTGCTTGCAATAAGACTTAAAATGTTTCAGAGTTTATTACTTCCTCCAACTATTAAATCTCTTTTTTCAATACATAAAACACTCTTTTTTTAAAAACTTTAATATTTATTCCAAGAGTGCGACTGTTTTGTTTCATGAAAATCGTTATTCAGAAAGAAATCCACAAATTCTTGACACAAAGAAGTATCGTCTCTTAATTGCATATAGTTATATTACTCATAATAAGAGTTTGTCAGTCTCAAAATAATGACTTGCAGTACTTGGAATTAAATTGTTGTTTCTTAATGTGAAACAGTGTAACTTATGCCAAGTAACTTTAGTTCTTGGTTTCACATTTACCCAATTACTTTAAAGATGATATTTCTTAATTTGAGAACTAAAATTCTTGAATTGAAACAATCGGTCTCAAAGTAATGACTTCCAGTACTTGGAATTAAATTGTTGTTTCTTAATGTGAAACAGTGAGTATCAAACTAAACTTTACTTTAACTTGTACCAAGTAACTTTAATTCTTGGTTTGATATTCACCCAATTACATTAAAGATGATAATTTCTCAATGTGAGAAACAAAATTTCTTGAATTGAAACAATCATTCTCAAAATAATTACTAACACTACTTGGAATGAGATTGTTGTTTCTTAGTGTGAAACACTGAGTTTCAAACTAAACTTTACTTTAACTTGTACCAAGTAACTTTCATTCTTGGTTTCATATTCACCCAATTACTTTAAAGATGATAATGTCTTAATGTGAGAAGTAAAATTTATTGAACCAAAACAATTATCTTTTAAATTTATAAATATTCAATCTCTAATCAAAACATCATCCACATTAAACGAAGAAAGAATATTACTTGAAATTAGTATTTTAAACTTTTTATTGAAGTCAGTAAATGTTTTGGTTTAATACACTTGAATCTTTATCCAAGTAATGAAATCTTTTGGTTTGATTTCACTGTTATCTTGAGTAGAGATTATTGTATTTTGAAGTAAGATATATTTATGTCTTGCTTCAAGTACATTGTTTTTTGAAGTAAGATATATTTATGTCTTGCTTCAAGTCTATTGTTATTTGTAGGGAGAGGTTCGAATTTTTCCTGTAATTCTGGAAATATTTAAATCGAGAAACAATAATTAATAAAATTGATAGTTGTGAGGAACGCTGTTATTAATATTGCTGGTGTGGAAGACCAGTAATACTAATAATTGCAACAACCTCATTTGCAGTTAGGCCGCCTTTACACCTGTAAATTTTAGTTACGTAAACAGCTGCCGTAATGAACTTACGACAGATTTACTAATGTAAATGCCTTTGTAAGTTCATTACGGAAGTCGCTTACGTAACTAAAATTTACAGGTGTAAAGGCGGCCTAACTGCAAATGAGGTTGTTGCAATTATTAGTATTACTGGTCTTCCACACCAGCAATATTAATAACAGCGTTCCTCACAACTATCAATTTTATTAATTATATTCTCATCTGCAGTAAGCGAAATCTAGATAAATATCTCAAATAAACATAGTTGTATCGATTACATTCCTGCCTTTGCCTACATATTGTTTAATTAGCAAAATAAACGTTTAGTTTTTAGAAAGCTATCCAGAATTACACAAAAAACTTTGCCGTTGGACATTGACAAAAATAAACAAAATACGTAATTGAGAAAGTAATAGATGCGTTTATTATACGAAAAACAATCACTAACCTATGATCACAAATTAATTATTGTGAAAATAAAAAATATCAATTTTCCTTGCGCTGGTACCTTGGCATCAAATGAATCCGCGTGGTCGTCGCTGGAAACAAATGCATCTAGGCCTACGGTTAACTTAAACTAATTGCGAAACCTATGTTGCAAGGCCCGACTAAACTGGTAACCGGTATTCTACAGTTTTCTTTTTTCTTTTTGATTACTGTGTCGATGGTTCCGGCGTCCTAAAACAAAATAAGCTGCTTAGTCACATGCACAAATTTATTAAGTTATACGTTTATTCAATGTCTGTCAAAAATTGGGTTGGGTTCAGCATCGTACAACCTTAGGGTTTAAGCTCCATACACACAGAGAGCGGTAGCGACAACGCCACCGTGCCGCGCCACCCCGCTACCGCTCTCTGTGCGTGTGGAGCCTTATCGATTTTTAAGAAAATATAAATCTTGGATTTGATAATGGATGTCATTTTAACAATTTTCACAGTATCAGTTTTCACTTATATTTTTTTTTACCTGGCTATGCCAGTTAGGTTAGGTAGTGTTAGGTTTAACTGGGACAAACAACGAGAACCGAAACTTACCTCTGTGCGAACAATCAGGCTTTCTATCACCTCCATTGACGAAAACTTTATCTTTCGAGATATCCTCCCCTTAGGCGGAATAAAGGTGTCCCAGTAATGTCATTTGTCTCTCTCTCTCTTATAGTGCCTCTCCAACTAGTGGAGGTTGGCAGTCAGCTCCGCATATTTCCTCCAACCTTCGCGAGGTTGCAAAGTTCGGCAGCACTTGCGACTCCGGTCCACTCCCGGATATTGCGCAGCCACGACTTCTTCCTCCGGCCGACGGCTCTTCTGCCGGCTACTTTGCCCATCATTATTAGTTGCAGGAGTTCGTAATGTCATTTGTACTGGATTTTTTTTATCTAAAAACAAAACAACAAAAGTTTATTTTTAAATAATACTTGAAATTTAGTACCTGTATAGAGCTCCGTTGACAATGCAAGTACAGTCAGCAAAAAGTACTGTCAGCAAAACACAAGCTTGAATTAAAAATTAAATGTTTGTGGTTCACCGTTGAAGAGTTCCCTCCTGCGGAGACGATCCTGGCCAGACATAATAAAGTACCTAAACATAAATATTTAATTTTTAATACAAACTTTTGTTTAGTTGACTGTATAGTTTTTGTTGACTGTACATAAATAAATAAATAATAAATAAATATCAAGGGACACTACTCCAATTGAGTACCAAACTAGGCAAAGCCTGTACTATGGGTACTAGACAATAGATGAACATAAATATATAGATAAATACATACTTGTACATACATATTAAACATCCAAGACTCTAGTACAAACATTCGTATTCATCATACAAATATCTGCCCCGACCGCGAATCGAACACGGGACCTTAACCTTCATATTCAGGTTCTCTAAAGTGCATAAATATAAATTAAACTTAAAAACTTACCATCGTCTTTTAAAGCAAACAATGTCTCCAATATTGAAATCCCAGTCTCATTTTTAATTTGGTCTTGTTTCAACTTCAGGAGCTTTTCGATGTGCCAATTTATAAAGAAATTTAATGAGTGTTCTTCATACATTTCCTCAAAATCCAAATTAATCTGAAAAACAATACTCATTTGAATAAAAAGTTCATAAACCAAATTGTAATCCTACTAATATTAGGATATTTTTTATACCGGAAAATTGCATAGTTTCAGCAGGATATTAGTGGTGTCGAAATCTGTGCAGATGAAGTCACGGACAGCAACTAGACTTGCTGGCTTGCTTGCACGCTTGCGGGTTCACTTGCTTCTTTGAAATGCTTATGGTTCACGAAAGTAAATACTTAACCTTTTCAATGACAATGACTGATATATCCGTGTCAAATCCTTGAACTTTTCTATAGTTATGTCAATATCTAAAAAAAATAAAAAATATAATTAGTTTAGACTGCGGCAAAGACCAAACCGAGACTGGCTGTGCATTTAGCTGTTTGCCGCTATATGTAGATAGAACCTAGGCTCTACTTGTCATGACGTCAACACTTCTTACATATCTACATTCTTTCTTACTCACCACATCATTTAGCCGCGGATACGAGTACATAAACCCTGTTTACCTGTATATTCACCTGAGGCCCTAGCAAAGTAAGGTTTATCTATTTCCTCCGAGTCATTAGTAGATAAAATGGGTGGATAAACCTTACCGTGCTATGGATGGCTGGAGAACAGACTAGTATTCGCGAATACATACATAATATATTCGGCAGTATTCAGAGTTATACTTGTAAACGTACAAAATAATAGTTTGAAACGCGCCAAAAAAACAGCCATTGACTGGAGAAACGGATGAGTGTTTGTAGCCAATATCGAATACATCCTAACAACAAGTCACTTATACTCTTATTGTGCCTATTCATCTATTCTCGCCGATAATCAGATAATCCTGGCATTACCTAAATCAAGATAAGTATAAAATAACGGATATAATATTCGATTTATAAGACTGCTTTCTATGAAACAAACCTGCTAACTAAAGCTCGAATCTACGAATGCAAGTACCTAATTAATAACAAGATTTGGGTATTTACCGAGGAAATTCTTGATGATTTCTTCAGAAATGCTCCATTTCATTAGAAGAAGGACTGTTTCCTCCATTGTAACCGTATATCATAGGACACGTGGCAAAGAATATGCGAGACTTCTGTTTCCCTTAATGGCGGCCACTAGGTAATAAGTTTGCGCTTGGGCATGTGAACACTGAACAGCAACAAGGAAATAATTTTGAGATGATCGGCTCAATGCTGTGGAAGTCAGCCTAAAACAATCACAAAAATAATTATAGGAACACAAAGTAATGACCATGCGAGAAACTATAGTTACGTAGGTACCTAGTGAAACTCATTATTGACAAAAAAGACAAACTTCTAACAATAAATCGACTGGCGTAATTCACACACACATAATATGTATATATCCGTAATGAAAGTAATGATAATCTTACCTTTTGATTTTTATGAAACAGCAAACAGCCGCACAGCGATCGAACAATTACAAAACAATAATGGCTTGGCTAGCAAAGGAACATAGAGTTGCCAACTGTCGTTGATATTTTACCCTTTAAGGCAATTTCGAGGACTATTTTGTTTCGTTTGGCAGTAGCAGTATTTCGCGTTCATAATATTTAAAGTTTTAAGGTCTGGGAACCGACTTTAAAAAATAACTTATAAAAGAGTGTAGGTATCTTCATCGCACTTAAGTTATTTTGTTGAGAAGCACAGTTTTCGGCATTAACTCAATAACGGTATATTTGACCATTTTGAAAATAATTTGTTTTGAAAGTAATTATTTGACTGACTAAAATACTGGTATCATCATCAGCCTATTTTACGTCCCACTGCTGGGCACAGGACGCCTCTTAATATGAGAGGGCTTGGGCTATAGTTCCCACGCGGGCCCAGTGCGGATTGGGAACTTCACACACCCCATTGAATTGCTTCGCAGGAGTGTGCAGGTTTCCTCACTATGTTTTCCTTCGCCGAAAATCTCATGATACATTACAAATGAAATTTCGCACATAAATTCTGAAAAACTCAGAGGCGTGCCAGGGTTGCAACCCACGGCCCTCTGCTGGCTATAGGTCAAGCCACTACATGTACTACCACGGCTTTAAATACTGTGAATTGTTTTCCATATTTTTTGGACAAATGGTATAAAATATAAAGGCCCCACCCTTTATTAACTTTGAAAATCATCTTTAGATTTCATAAATTTAATAATTTTTAATTTTGAGTGACCATTTAGGATGTATAACGATTTAAAGTTGGTTAACAACCATTTTTAACCGACTTCAAAAAAAGGAGGAGGTTCTCAATTCGTCTGTTTTTTTTTATGTTTGTTACCTCATAACTTCCGACTGGGCGAAGCGATCTTAATTATTCTTTTTTATTTGAAAGCTGGTGCTTTCCGTGTGGTCCCATTTCAATTTGGTCCAGTTCTGACGATGACACCCAGGAGAAAACCATACAAGTCTAAAATTAGCATTAAGTCATCATCATCATCATCTCAGCCATTACAAGTCCACTGCTGGACATAGGCCTCTCCTTTAGACCTCCATTTAGCATTAAGTATGTCCGTTTCATTTAAACGGTGCTGTGTTATATGAGCAGCACGTTTAATAGGTCTACCCATATTCAGAAAAAAATGTTAGTGTACTTCAGATTCACTAAAAATATAAAAAATAAACAAAAATTTTAACAAAAAAAAACCTACTTCACAAAAGGAAACTATTCCAAAACAAACTAATACGCACTAAAAAGAAAAAAAAATTGCATATTCTTCTAAAACTTAATAATCAACTTACTTTTTCTACTTATCAATATGTAGGTACGATCTATCTAATGTTGTTACAATTATTGTTATGTTTTGAGTTGGTGTCAGCCAAGGAAACACTACAATATGTCTGGCAATAATAATACGAGAATACTTTAATAAATATTTTTTTACAAATTAACTTTTATACACAATCACATCTCACCTATAACTATGTGTGTAATTCTTTACAAGCCTATGTTGGCTGACACCGACTCCAGAAATAACAATAATTGGGATTGTCTATTTTTTTACAATGTATAGTAAATCGAAAACCATTTCGAGATAAATGCTTTTTAAATCGTTTTCTGTATTTACTTTATTTTATTTTGCTAAAATGAATTTATTACATGAAAAATAAGCAATGACTTTCATTTGATATTCCCAGACATGACGTAGACGGTCCAAAATGTACTTTATTTGCAAAGGTTACAAATTCTATGCTATTTACGCGTGTATTATACTACGGAGTTCAATTTGGACCCGCAATCTGACATTTCATTCATCTTATGACAGATGACAAGCAAATGGGCAATCTTGTTACTGTCATTCTTGTTTTTTCCACTGTTCACTTTCATATTGTTGTATTATAGTTTAGATTTAGAAGCACTTTCGGTAGATAATTAGGCAACAGTGTAACCGCGCAGCGATGTGCTTCGCTCACATGAAAGATTTTCCGCTAAATATTTTAATATATTACGTTTTTCGGTTTACTTTCGCCTACTGAGTTTGCTGTCTTATCTCCGGGTCCTGTTTTGTCTCGATAATACCTGGTATGTGTTTATGGACCTTTCTGCTTCGCGCAGAATGTTATGGTATGTGTAACGATTGTGAAAATATAAAATTCATAGGAGAAGATCGCGTAAATCTTCCTGTGTTATTGTTGAATCATGTTGACATTGATACTAATGACAGTTTGCCAACTTCACCACAGATAGAAAAGACGTTAATGGCGGCGCTTCACATACGTTTTATGATCAATTTGTCCAATAAGCAGATATGTGACACCGGCAACGGAAACTCTGACGTCACAATGGAAACTCTGACGTCATCAACCAAAATACTTTCAATAATTAATAGTGAAAAAAATACCGAGTTATATGAGAAAACATTGAAATTGGTTTCTTATAATTGACTATTCTGCACAAAAAAAATATAAAAAGGATAGGTATTTTTTTTTAGACAATCCCAATTATAACAACATTAGATAGATCGTACCTACATATTGATAAGTAGAAAAAGTAAGTTGATTATTAAGTTTTAGAAGAATATGCAATTATGTTTTTCTTTGTAGTGCGTATTAGTTTGTTTTGGAATAGTTTCCTTTTGTGAAGTCGGTTTTTTTTGTTAAAATTTTTGTTTATAACTAATATTTTAAAGCTGTGATAAAGTTTTTATATGCACTATCGTATAATAACAAAAAAACTGAATTATTAAAAAAACTCGACTGCAAAAACATTAAACTAAAAAAATCGACAATATCGACCAATCAGTCATACCTACTCATACGTCGTGTGCTTCATTATGAAAATAAATTGAAGAAGAACTAGCTCAACCCAACGTAAATAATAATTATTTTATACTATTTAAATTCCTTGGTTTTGAAATAGGCAATTCTAAATTAAGTTTTCTGTGCGGGTTTTTTTATTTTATTTTAGTTTCAATAATATGTGAATTATGATGGCTGTCCCATTACAAGGGTATTATTTTCTATTATGGCAACACCACGAGATGAACAAGATATACCTCCGTCAATATTATTTACTTTAAGATTGTATGATTTGTATGTTTCTTGGTTGAAATACTAATTTTCGTATGTTTCTTGGTTGAAATGCTAAAACTTTTGATGAAAAATTGGCAAATGTAAATGTAAATCAAGCCAAGAATGTACTAAATCTTGGTGTAAAACTGTGGTCTATTTCAAATTGAACTTTTTAGATCTTGAATGTAGCTTGTGAATATTAAACCAAGAGTTAACAGTTTTCGTCCGAAAATGTACTGAACCTTGGTGTAAAACTGTGGTCTATTTTAAATTAAACTTTTTAGATCTTGACTGTAGCTTGTGAATATTAAACCAAGAGTTACCAGCTTCTTGGTTGAAATAGTAAAACATTTGATGAAAAAATGGCAAATAAAATGTAAATCAAGCCAAGAATGTACTGAATCTTGGTGTAAAACTGTGGTCTATTTTAAATTAAACTTTTTAGATCTTGACTGTAGCTTGTGAATATTAAACCAAGAGTTACCAGCTTCTTGGTTGAAATAGTAAAACATTTGATGAAAAAATGGCAAATAAAATGTAAATCAAGCCAAGAATGTACTGAATCTTGGTGTAAAACTGTGGTCTATTTTAAATTAAACTTTTTAGATCTTGACTGTAGCTTGTGAATATTAAACCAAGAGTCAGCAGTTTTCGTCCGAAAATGTACTGAATCTTGGTGTAAAACTGTGGTCTATTTTAAATTAAACTTTTTAAATCTTGACTGTAGCTTGTGAATATTAAACCAAGAATTAGCAGTTTTCGCCCGAAAATATAATGACTCTTGGTGTAAAACTGTGGTCTATTTTAAATTAAACTTTTTAGATCTTGACTGTAGCTTGTGAATATTAAACCAAGAGTTACCAGTTTCTTGGTTGAAATAGTAAAACATTTGATGAAAAAATGGCAAATAAAATGTAAATCAAGCCAAGAGTGTACTGAATCTTGGTGTAAAACTGTGGTCTATTTTAAATTAAACTTTTTAGATCTTGACTGTAGCTTGTGAATATTAAACCAAGAGTTAGCAGTTTTCGTCCGAAAATGTACTAAATCTTGGTGTAAAACTGTGGTCTATTTTAAATTAAACTTTTTAGATCTTGACTGTAGCTTGTGAATATTAAACCAAGAATTAGCAGTTTTCGTCCGAAAATGTAATGAATCTTGGTGTAAAACCGCGTTCTATTTTAAATTAAAATTTTTAAATCTTGACTGTAGCTTGTGAATATTAAACCAAGAATTGGCAGTTTTCATCCGAAAAAGTAACAGTATTGAAGGAAATATTAAGTAATACTTATTTGAAATTTGTGTACATGCTTATTTTAAAGAAGATTACTTGCATCAAATAACATTTTCAAGAAATCTGATATTATTGTTAAAACGCTGTAGCGTTTTGTTGCAAATCAATTAATTATTTTACTCAAAAATGTCTTTTTTGGCACAAAAGTATATGAAGATTGAACTAATTAATTTAGGTTCTTTCTTGAAAAAATGAGATATTGTTGAGTTGAGATATATTTATTTGATGAAGAGTTATATTTCTCACTTCAACAAACAGTGCCTGAGAGAGTTTTGCGTTTTGAAATAAGACATCTTTTTTTTCTGTGTATTTGTATTCTCTTAGATTTATTGAACGTTAAATAAAACATGGGATTAGTTAAATGCTACCAGAAATTCACTGTGTAATTAAAGTTGCGTTTTTAGTGTTCCTTCAAAAAACTTAACTCGTGTGGATATGTCAAATCTATTGTTTTTTTTTAATCTTAGGGATCATGTTATATAGGCGATGTGGCTAGCAACCCATCACTGTTTTGATTCCCATTCCCACAATCATGCTAAACGTGGTCTTTAGGTCTTATCACCTTAGGCTCTGTCTTTCCCGTAAGGGATGAAGACGTGATTTATTTATGTATGTATGTATTGCTATTTTGAAACTTATCAAAGTAGCGCCCCAATTTCATCAAAGCCTTTAACGGTACCTATTCAACCAACTAATTTCAGCAATAAGCAATTCACTTAAAGGACGTTTGATGGATGCTTCAGCAAAAAGTAACATCTGAACCGACTTTATACACTGGCACCTTATTACGAGAGTGGTTATTACCCGAATTACCAATTTCTAAGGGCGTATCAATCACTTTCTTTGAGTGGTAGATGCAAAAGCTAAATAGCCTGTGACAGGATATATGTATATCATTCTCGACATTTTAGATCGCTTCGTTAGCAAGTCTCGCGGTGAAAAATATTTTTGTATCGAATTTTCGCTTAAACGTATTTCGCGTTTCGACGCTACGCCACTAGATAAAATTTCACTTAGCACAGTTTGCGTTATTGCATTTTTTGAGCCATTGCTCGCTCGAGACTCGGTTCTTTCAATTTTCCCTAAAAATTTCAAGAAAGCATTCGCGCAAATAATACAGTGACTGACACTGAGATATTGATTGTGATTGTAGTTAAATGTTTTTGTTTTGTTTATCAACAGATATGAGCAATGTTGTTGCTAAGCGGCTGCTATGATAGCTATTTTGCACGTTCGTCTGTGAATTTTACACGTAACCTATGCACTTACTGGAAAAAAATTAGTAAGGAAAAGTTTTGGCGTGCGGTAGTTTAGAGTTTCTTTGAATGATTAAGGGTCCAAAAACATAAGGGAAAGGTGAAAAACATAAGGGGGTTAGTCGTTAGTTTTCTTGTGAGGCGATAGTACTGAGGTGATAGTACTCGATATAGACTATGAACTCGTATAGAGTTTTGAACAAAATTTTGCGTCTGGTATTCTATGGGCGATGATTGCGTCTCGTGACATTAATTACATTTTATGTGGAACCGAAGACATATATATACAGGCTTTGAGCTCTTCGAATATCTTGTTGTCTCACTCACTTTATGGGATTGATACTTGAATCGGCCGAGTGCGAGAGACAGCTTTAACGGGCTTTAGTTTATTTTTATACGAGAGCCGCAATAGGCATTGCAGACTGGATCAAACATCCAATTTCGGATCTGGTGCTATTTAATACCTACCCAGTTTTAGATTAAAATGAAATGGTGTTAAAATATATTTAAACCAATAAATACTAATCATTAGGAATCATGTTATAGGCGATGCGGCTAAACCCATCACTATTTTGATTTCCCTTTCCACCTATACGCCCACAATCATTTGTAAACGTAGCTCTTAGACCTTGTTACTTTAGGCTAAAAAAGACTAAGCGATAAGACAGAAATAATCCGGGAGGGGGGGGGGGGACTGTGTATGTTGTTTGTCCAGGTACAGTTCCAGTGATGGTGACGTCTTCAGTCACAGCCACGCATCCAAGCAAAACAACACCGATCGTAAAATCCGCTAATACTCGTGGAAACATCGAAGCTCGCGACTCTACGAGCAGGCCATCGATTCAGCAATAACAAACCGTATTACCAATAAATAAGAGTCATGTGGTGGAGTCGCGTGGCTGATCGGCAATTAGAAATTGGTGGGTGGCGGCTTTTTATAGTATGGAGTAAAAATAATATTAGCGAAATTGTTATGTCACTTGGTCAGCATCCGTGAAGTTTGTCTCTATGAGAGGTTGTCTAATTTGTACCGCTGCTCAAACTGAAACTAGTTAGTTGCTCATAATCTTCACTACATAGTCACTACATAGTATAAAACAAAGTCGCTTTCTCTGTCCCTATGTCCCCATGTCCCTATGTCCCTATGTATGCTTATATCTTCAAAACTACACAACGGATTTTGATGCGGTTTTTTTAATAGATAGAGTGATTCAAGAGGAAGGTTTTATGTATAATTCTACGCAGACGAAGTCGCGGGCAGAAGCTAGTTATATATAAAGAATAATCCCTATTTCCCTTAGTCACGGCATCACGCGTGAACGGCTGGACCGATCTCGCTGATTCTTTTTTTGTTGTGTTTGTTATTGTCAGGAGCTCTTAGGTAACAATATTTTGAAAAAAAAAACTAATAGGAGGGCGAAGCCGCGGGTAACAACTAGTTAATTATACATAGGTACATAACTCACGTTTCTATCTTTACGGGGTAGGTGGAACTTAGATTAAAAAGACCTGGAGGCCTCAATTGCTACCGAAACTACCCACATACAATCTGTTAAGTTTTAATTATCCTAAGTGTCAGTCATGTATGATTCCGTCTCTATTTATTATTACTACGAAACAGACAGAGACGTCATCATAGATAACAGACTGTTAAGATAACTGGAACTTAACAGAGAGTGATGAAACAGACCTTCAGTTTCATTTTAAAATAAACCTTCCTACAAGTCATACATTCACTTAGAGTTGTCAGCTTTTTAACCCAAAATTACAAATGGCGTAGCATTTTAATTTCTCTACTTTGCGGAAATAGAAGAGCATTTTCTATTTTTAGCTGCGTTTTCAGAAAATAATGGCCTTTCCGCTCAAAGTGGCCGGCAGTGCAGTGGTCTCGCTATATTCAATTCGATTTTATGGATATGCACTTAACAGCTAGAGATTTTATTTTGTCGGAACAGTTTATTGATATTTTTGTTGTTCGAAATTGACGTTAAATTTAGGTATTTTCACTAATTACAAGCCTATTTAAATTGCTTCCATGCTGGGGCCCGATTTTTGAAAGCACATGTGTGAAAATACCACTCGAAAGTGGTGAAAAATTGTGCTGAATTTTAAATACGAGTAGCTCTCATTAATCTTGTGACCTAGTCAAAACTTTGATTAGAGCTGTAGTTTTGAAGATATAATCAGATTTATACCACTTTCGAGTGGTGTTTTCACACATGTGCTTTCAAAAATCGGGCCCCTGGTCTAGGAATAAAGAAAAAACATAGAAATATGTACCAGGTGCTTCTGTTCCCGCGCAGATGGTAAAAGCCCATCGAGCGAATGGGCATAGAAATCATGTTATAGGCGATGCGGCTAGCAACCCATCACTATTTTGATTCCCCTTTCCACCTATACGCTCACAATCGTGCTAAACGTGGCCTTTAGGTCTTGTTACCTTAGGCTCTGTCTACCCCGTAAGGGATAAAGACGTGATTTATGTATGTATGTGTGTGTGTTTGAATTGGCGGCTGTGTTGGTACTCGTGTTTAGTACAAATTTTGCAAAAGAAATGAAATAATCCTTTTAATTTAATATTTTATTAAAAAAAAACGAACGCGATCCCCTTGGTGTGGATCCGATTTACAAGAAAACAGTACGCGCTAACATATTATTATGTTAAAAAAGTACTGGTATTAGGTCAGAAAACATTATTTAAACCATTTTCGATACTGGAGGCTTCAAGCTTTTGTCTAGGTACGTCAACAAATTTATAATGAAACCACCCACGGCCTTAATTTCAGGAACAGAGAAACCATAAAGAAGAAAAGGTTTAATTTAATTTTGGTGTAGGATTTATCACATTTGTTACTCTGCGGAAGTCCTTGTTAAACTAAATGGACGGAAATGACGGAATACGCGAGCGGAAATTTCCACTCCCTGGCCAGAGGAAGACGTAAAATTATGTACACACGGGTGGTGATAACGAAAGCCTCAGGTCGCATGTTTACCACCCTCGCTTTCGGCTCGTGCGGCAAAGTCCTGCGATCTGAGACATTCTTTATTTCGCCACCCTCGCAATGTAATGTGCTATTGCTATTCTTCAAAATAGTGAGATCAAGTCATGAAAAAAATCCGCGCCCGCTTTGTTTATTTTATGCACGACTAACTATTTGAGCAACTATTTCTCGGAGTAGTAAAGTAAAAGTTATCCATTCAGTTTAGTCATAAAATTACTAGTTAACTGTGCTATAATTTAGAACAACTTACAATTTAGTTTTCCCTCCTTTTTATTTTTTGTTTATTGTAAACTATTTAATTAATTTATGTATTTTTTAAGTTACACATGAGTTGGGTTCTATCTATTTATTACTCTATTTACGTAAAAGTTTATGGATTATGTAGTATATTTTATGTGTATCATTTCGTGAGTCACAGACTGTTCTGGCTGAAAATCAGTGCTGCAGGTGTCTAACACCTCAGCGTAATTCCAGCGACCGTTTCACTTTTGCGAAGACAGACAACGCTGATGATCTATTTTTCATGGCTGTGTTTTTTTTTCTATAAAATTGTGTATATTCACTTATATTTGTGTGTCTTGCAAAAAGGAATAAACGTCTTCTTTCTTTCTTTCCTAATTTTACATAATTTACTGTCAACCAAGTTCTCCATTAGGAATATTGGCTTGAAACTGTAGTGCCAATTTGAAGTCGCCAATTCTCCCAAGGGCGGTGGAAGTTTCAAGTTGATATCAAAGTATCAATATCGATCAGCTGTTTGTTTGCGCAAGCAGGTCGGCAACCCACTGCCGATGGCATTATTACCGGTTGAGATACAGGTAAGTCAAAAATACATTCGTGAATGAACGGCTCATCAATCGTACGGCTGTGGAAAATTTTACACCCGTTCTCTGTGATTGGAAACCGTGTGACGTCAAAGGATTTTGTCGCCTGTTTGAAGCGGAAATAATTATTTTGCTGAACACATTTGTGATTGGACTAGATTGCAACGTGAAGTGGTTGCTGCTTGACGCGCTAAAATCTTTTTATTTTACCGGTTAACTGAAACATTGAGTCATGTTTTGTGGTGAAAATTTTAAACATTTGTTTCTCCGCACAGAATTCGCTTATCTTCGCGCGGGTACTATGCGATATTTCCGTATTAAACTATCCTATGTTCTTTCCCGGGACCGTAACTATTACTATACTAAATTTCAATAAAATCGGTTTAGCCGTTTTGCCACGAAAGAGCAATAGAAATCCAAACTTCCAAACTTTCGCGCTTATAATATTAGTAAGAGGTAAGATAAGATAACGAACGATTTACGTGAAAAGAAAATGAATCATACACACACTTATCGAAAGCGTCTAGGGGTCTGTCTAGAGTGAGAATTCGTTATTTCTAGACACAATATTAAAAAGACTCTTTATTCCCAATATAAAACAATATTGAGAAAAGGACATCGTTGAGCAACGTATGTTATATTACCACTAATACTTAATTATAAACGAAGGAATCGCCGTTACTCTTATCGAATCTTATTGATATTGGCAGACAAGGTCACACCCACCTGGATTACCCGGTTGTATTAGTTAAGACAGGACGTTGTATTAATTGCCAACGTCCTAGATTAAAACCTTACGGGCCTCCTAGTGTAACATTATGTCCAAAAAAACCTAGCCGAAGGTGAAGCCACTCCTGTATAGCAAATCTCCGTTGACTTAAATAATAAAAGAGAGTTTGCACCTACACAATGTACTAAAAATAATACAGAAAATGTTTCCTTTACGAATTAGATTTATCATAGGAGTATTTTTGACCAAAACTAATTCTAATGCGTGGGTAGTCCTCAAAGAAAAGGACAACTACTAATTTAACGGTCCTAATTATTGTCCTCTAATCTGAACCCTTTCGTATCGAGTCAGTTTCTTTGTGCTAAAACTAATTATCTGCTAAATCTCAACGTCGCCAGTCGGTGTCTTAAACTTTTAATCATCAAATTTGATCCTCTCTTCTCAGCAAAGTTGTGGAAGTAAAAAGCTCTCGCACTAAGTAATGTAGCTTGAGAAATCGGTCATAATTTGTTTAAAGTTACAAAGAACGGCAGACGTGTGCCGCGAGCTTGGACAAATTACGTTAATATATTTAACACCGTGTTTCCGTGCGTCTTCTAAGGATAAAAGAAGAAATTCAGAGCTTTATTTTGTCGTCTGTTAATCATACTTGTAATGCATTCTTAATTTAATAAAACAATCAGTAACAACATAGTTTTATTTGAGTAAATAAACCGCTAATAGTTAGGACTACTAAAACGAAAACGGGAATCAAACCTTTATGTATGCTTTCACATTTCATTGAAGTGATTCTTTCTCATGGCGGATCTGATAAATTGTAAACATATTATCTTTTGTTGAGCCTGTATTTATGAAATTACCGATCGTTCAAAGCGGCTGGTTCAGAAAAACGTTAATTTATTTAATGTAAAATCTTAGGTACGGTTCTAATTCCTATGTTATAATTAATCAAGTTTCAGGAAATTTGCAGGATTTCATTTCATTTTGTTTTTCGTTTCAAATTGTGTGACAAAGAGTAGAAAATAGTTGTGTTACTATGCGAGCTATTTTTACTCCTCTATAACCCATATGAGTAGCGGGCTTGGCTCGTCTCTACAGGGCGAAATAAATCACTTAGAGATGCCAACATTGTAGCGATCTGGTTCGTTTCTCATCTAGATTTCTTGGCAAACTCATTGGCACTACACTGCAGTAAAACTTAAAGGCAAAAAGCAAAATCACACGTTCCCTAGGATGTTGCAGCCTGACCTACATTCTTAACTCAGTTGCCTCATGTTCGATTCTTTGCCAAGGAATTTAAACAAAATTGTATAGTGTTGATTCTTCCACTGTTTCCGTTGTTTCATTTGTTTTTAAAACACGAATTATCGTGATTTATGTTAGTTTTTCCATAATGTTCCAAAATAATCGTAGAGCTTTAACTTTAAGACTGATAAAATTATTCAATGTGCAAACTTTGCTCGTAAAACTTACTCCGAAGTTGCTTGAATCGGAAATGAAATGGCATATCGAAAATTAAATAAAATTAACTTAATATACAATTTTACAATGAAATTATATTCATGTAGAGCAACAAATGGCTTTACAATTCATTTCAAATAAATTCATTGGAAAGAAAGATTGGTGAATCTGTTGACGTGTACTGCCGGAATAAGGTTACAGGAATCCTATTTCTTTCAATTCGCAAAGTTCCGACGTCGCCGTAACTTTGTTGGGAACAATGTAATTTACTGTTTCTAGATACAGGTACCTGCAGCATAGATATCGTTCGAGTCAAAATGTCCCCTTCACTCCAGATGACACTGTTGCCTAGTCCTACCTCCATTTTATTCGACTAGTATCTTGTTCAGTTCTTCTAGATGTTGTGTTATTGAAACTTTTTTGGGCAACAAAAATTTCAGTTTTATTTTGCTGTCCTTTTTTATCTGCCGTTTCCAAGAAAAAAATACCGTTTAATGGAATGTGAATTATTAAAAATGAGACAGCGCTATATTTAACGTAATTCATACCCCCGTAGATCAATTGGCATCCGACAAATTCAGACATCGCTGAAATCAAATTTTCGTCACCATTTTTTTCTTTCCACGTCTGTCGAATATAAGTAGATTTAGAGAAAGCTAAATTGAATTCTTGGAAGCAACATCTTAGAGTTAAGTGTCTAGTAGGTAGCAAAGTTGCCGTATAGCAATTAGTTGAATTGACAGGTCTATTTACCAAATAATTATCTTTTGAGGTCGTGGAGGCCTAATGAATAATTTTGTAAGCATCTATAGAAATCTTCATATTAAAAAATATTTCTTGAGTACCAATTTATTTCATACATACATATTATGATACATACATACATGTATACGTAAATCACGCTTTTATCCCTTACGGGGTCAACAGAGCCTAAGGTAACAAGACCTAAAAGCCACATTTAGCATGATAGTGGGCGTGTAGGTGGAAAGGGGAATTAAAATAGTGATGGGTTGCTAGCCGCATCGCATTTGTTTCTTAAGTAAGCATCATTAATTTGCACAGGTTTGTTAAACGGTTTACAAAATATTCTTTTAGAAATTTACTCAACATGACCAAAATTGAACAGACCAGATGAACTGCCATCGATATTTGGACAGTCAGATAACCCTCATTAAATCGCCTCAAGAAGTTTCTTTCAGGGTATTCGCTCCACCATGTTAGTCTTTGCTTAATCAAGCGACGCTCGATTCAGACCCAGATAGCTCGCAAGTAGCAACATAAACAAGATTCTAGTGAGCAAATTGTAGTGCCAAAATTATCCCAGTCTAATCGCAAAATGCTGATACAATAGGCGTATTATGATTTAAAGATACCGATGCTATTTCTAGAGACTACGTTCAACTGGTTGCTTTTTCAATTTCATATCTAGCATTACTGCTGTTGCAAAACGAACTTTGTTCAACGCATATTACAAACTCAAGTGGCTTAGAATCATTCTGCTGTCGTTCGATCTGTTTTACTGACACATAGTAGGTAAATAGGTTTCAGGCTTAGATATGTCTCTAGATAAATTATGTAAACAAAGTTTCATTCATTCCACAATTCTGTTACATGTACGTTAATCGGTTAATGTCGTCGCTTTTTTATGTTTACTCACTTTAATGTACGACAAGTGGAGGACGAATTGAATGAGAGTCATTGAATTGAATGAAAGATCACCTACGTTGTAGATTCTTTTTCAAAGCAAAGCTTTCCTTCCTACTCATTGATCACAAATAAATCTTTAGTTATACTTATACCTACATTATTTCCTTCTATCACGCATCATTCATTACACAGAATCTATTGAAAGAACAACAAATCAAATGGAAGAGAAAACGATACGATATCTGATCCTAACATTCCCAACTCGGATTGAGGGCGTTGAACTTTACCTAAAGTCTTGCAAGGCGTGAACTAGTATGTTGAAACCCAACGGCGTCGACCTTTTTCGATTACAATTACAGATACTTTATAAATCAATATTGAGTGGGATGCTTGTCTTTAAATACATATGTGTAATTTTGTAATTTGCAAATATGTAGAGGTGTCTATTAAAATTTCATGAATTTCTCATACATGTGTACTTGTGGTGTTTTCAAATCGGTTAATACTTTGTTAATGGTTTATTTAGACATCATATAATATCTTCCCGCTTATTATTAACCAGTCGTGAGTAGATTGTTACGTACTTTTTACTTTCACTAGGCACTTGGACTTTCAACATGTATTTTAATTACATAGGTACTTCTATATTTGATTCTAATTTTTTCAACAGTTTTCATTTCAGGTAACTTCCAAAGAATACCAGAATCTGATTTATGTGAGTACCTTATCTTTTACTTATTTTTGCCTTTGTGTTTGTTTGTGTTGTGGTAATTAACATGGTGCTATCATAAATTCGTCGTGTTGACGTGTTTCATTTGAATCATCGCCTCTTACTCCATCATATACCGGACAAGCTTGTGAAAATTTATGTTTTAAGACATGTAAATTATTCTGGTGATAAATAATTCACAGTTGCTTTAAATATTAGACTGATTAAATCACTGGGTATAAAAAGGTCTTATGTTTATTCACCTTAATATTAGTAGTGTCGTGAATATTGCATTAAATCTTGTCAAATTGTTTGTTGGTTATGGAATGGTGCAATGAGATATCTTCGTTTAATTACCTATTGGGTACTAGTCGGACTTAATGTTATGGATACGTTGTTTAGGTACTAATAAATAATGATGACTTTACGATTGTGATATTTGTGATGCTCATTTTCTGAATGATCACTGTTGTGTTATTATTGTAGTAAATCGTGTCCTACGATAAAATATAGTAACACCGTGTCTTCGTCGTGATTTTACATGACATTATGAACGTAAACATGTGATAGTCACTTTACAAGCTGAACTAAGTACTTTGCGCCATATTTACACATATTTATTGTTTTCGATTCATGTTCTTCGTCAACTGCGAATATACGTCTAATTGAGAATGGCATCAACTATTTATTGCGGATCGTAAATTGTTTCGTTTCCTGCAGCGTCTTCAATTAATTCATTCATTAATACTCGTGTCGGATTGTCTCCTATCGCGTCTGTTGATATGTCTCTATGAACGTGTGACACTCTTCGGATGTAGGTACTCGCGGTAGTCGCAGTTACTTGACGGCTGACGGAGTGCGTAGTGCGTCTTGCCACGGTATACGAGCACTCGGTTTATTGGGTTTGTATATGCAGTTGCAGCGTGTGTGATGTTTATGCTGTTTATCAGTTTGTGCGGGTGTGTGTGCGGTGCGGGCGTGTGGGTGTTCCTGTGCGCAGAGTGCGGTGAGACGGCGCCCGGCGCCGCCAGTCGAGTTCCGAGCGCCGCGGGGCTACCGCGCTGTTGCCGCGTTGAGCCCGCACCGCGATCCCTATAACTTTGTACACTGGAAACTTTTCAAAGCAATTTTTGTGTGTTATCGAAGTTTGCGCACCGTTATCGTTTCAAATTACGTACGCCGTGGCACTGGAGGTTGTGTAAGCGATTAGACACGCACTTTCGCACGTGTACACGATCGGTCGGTCTATTTTTGAATATTCTCTAAACGCTACAACGCGAAGTTTTCGAAACGCAGCCCGCGGAGCCGGGTTTAACGCCCGCTGCAGTGTGCAGCTCACCCGCAACAACTCTGCTAGTGTTTTTGTTGACGGATAATATTTTGTGTTGTTAACCTCCGTTGAATCTGAGAGACGTTATCTGTAAGTATGACCCCGGTTACGATACTGGCTGTTTGTTTAATCTATTATGGTCTGTTAATTTAAACATCTATGACATTCCAACACTAGGCGCATTTTACGTTGTAAAAAACAGTTGAAAATGCTAAACCAGAACGATAAGTTTGTCACAACAATACTTCTACCATTATTATAAAAAATACAAACAGACTGAGGTTAAATAAAATACGAGTATGTTTGTGATCGAAGAGCACGTATCGATGCTGTGCATGTGTGCGAGCATCTTTTGTCTGTGTGTGTATCTACACCAACACATGTACACAGTCAAATGTACCGAACGTTTTGTGCTCAGTTGTGTTGTAGGTACTTAGGTCCTTGTGTGATATGAACTTGTTGGTTATATAGGTTGTTATAACTATATTTCGCATAGTTACCATTTTGTTTAGCCTTAATTTACTATAGCGAAATGAATGGCAACTTGGATGTAAAGTTAACACTACGATTACAATTATTTCAATGTAGTTTCTCAATGAAAAAATATTTGGTTGAAAATGCCCTTTCAAAATATCTTACCATACTGCGTATACTTTTGCTGTTGCAAAGAATAAAAACTTAGTTATCACTCATCGTATTGTTATCGATATCGGTATATTTAGATAATTTAGGGTTGGTATAATCTATAATATCTATCCACCCCTAAAACATTACGGATACTTTCACCTACTTACTTTATAATTTTTACATTTTAATTATTTTGCAACGAAAGTGACACGAAATTGGGTATTCATAAGTATATAGAGAACGTGTGACAATGCAAGTAAAGTAGGTACCTACATCTAATAAACAGTTTACTTAACCAGAAAAGCTTGTATTTTTACAATTTTGTTTCCTTATTGCAAACTTAAGTTACTGTATTTTAACTAACGACGCGTTTATCATTTATCATACATCGTTGACCTTAAGTGTAGTGATTAGATGAAACTCAAAGATAAAATATTGTTTTAATTAATTAAATTAGGTAATTTATTGCATCAGGCGTTACTATACGAATGTAGGTATCTTTGAACGAACAAAATAGCTACTTCTGGGCGACAACTTAAATTAGGACCTGTGCGAATTTTTTGATGAAACTTAATACAGAGCTTATCTTCTCAGACACGTTCAAAAACAGTAACTTTTAAAGCCCCTGCATATTCACGGTAAACTCTTGAGAAGATCCAAGAACCCGTGAGAATCTGATAAGTTCCACGTTTGGTCGCTTTTGCACTGGTAGGTACCTATGTTCCAAGGGCAAGGAAGAGAAAGACTTGGATTACGGAATATCGCAAATTTTGTCACCTATACTAAACTTCTCCCCGTGAGCCTACAGGGGCCATAATTTTTTAAAATCAGATTTAGAAAAATCTTATTTTACTAATAATAATAAAAAAGTAATAAAAAAAATCATTAATAAATTCACATTTAGTAAACGATTATAGTTTATATGTGCATATATATGTTTTTTGTTTTGTTTGTTTTGCATGAAAAACATATATATTTCACGCAGGCTTGGTTATCTTGCACGTGAGTAGCGGAGTAGCAAGGTAAATATTTTTTGTTCATTGAAATGGACCTCCGCAAAGTAACGCCTGATTCAATAAAATAAAAATTGACCGTAATTTAACTAAAGTACTTAACACGTAAAAACTAAACCCCGCCTTTGCATATTAGAATTAAACTACGCTCACAAACAAAACAGCAATTAAACTCATTAGTATTCTAATTACAGCGTTGCACTTAATTACTAAATAAGACCACACGTAAAAGCTCGAGGACCGAGAAAACCCTTTAAATTACCCTTGCCTTTTCAAAGTCAAAGACAAATCGGGCAATTCAATTGTATGCTGGAGGTAGCTTGAGATCACTTAATTTCGTCTGCCAACTCTAATCCATTATTGAGTAATCCATTGTTGGCTTGCAGACGATTTGGGAACGTTTGTTTGATTTTGGTCATTGGTCAATACAATATAGTACAAGCACAACAAACAATTTATACGTACAATAAATACTACAATGCTTTAGCAGGGGTTGAAATAGTTTACGTAAATGCCCATTCATTTTTTGTCGTTTCGGATTCAAAATTTAAGTCTCCCTTTTGACGCCGTATACTTTGCTCATCGACCAATGCATGTTAACATTATGCCAACCTCAATTAAAACATACTAAAAAAATATTTCCAGGGATATTCAAACTAAACCAAACCTGCTGATGTATTCAGGATTAATTTTATGACACTGGAACGGGTAATGTTTCTGTAGGTAGATACGCTTTGGCCCAGCAAAGGGGTGCCAATAATAAGCTGGAAGAAACGTAAACTCTTTTTATGGATTTCATAACACATTATGTACGATGTTCATAGTTACCCCCAAATCTGCCTTTATCCTTTTCCTACTAACTTTATTAAACAATATATCTTTGTAAAACAAATGTTAAGAATTGTGATACATTTTGTTGGTGATTGGTTTGTGGCTGAGTTTTCCCGATGGGACACAACAATTAATTGAATTCGATAATAAATCAGAAATGCCAACTTTTCCAATTAGTTTTTGGTCAGAAATTCGTTGGGGATTTTACATTTCAACGCTTTTACACGTGTAGGTACGTTTGTTGAAAAGGTATTTAGTTCATTTCCAAGTTTTAGAAGGCTGCTGTTAAATTTCTGCTCTGATATTGTCCGCACGTCACTCAGGGATAATGTAGCATACTAATGATGAAAGATTTTTTTAAATCGGTCTGGTGGTTTTTGAGTTTATTCTTTACAAACAAAAATACTGTAATAGTTAAAATTTTAGATTTTCACTCCCTTTTAGCCGAGTTGTCTACCTTGTTGCCTGTAAGCCTATTACACCGCACTTAGACAGCAACGAAACTGCCAAATGCCGTCAGCCCACACATTTTTGACAGCAGTTCCATTGCTTTCGGCAGAACTCCACGTTACCTGCGATTTACACATACCTACGTTGCAGTCAGAATGCAGTACAACTATAACGACCATGACAAAAATTTCACCGACAGGCTACACTACACATTCTTCTTTAATTATGTTAGTTTAATTACAAAATTTCGTGAACAAAACAAAGTACATTTATAAAAATATTTCAAAATGAAAGCAAGAATTGCGAAAAGTCGCAAAAGCTTTTTGACCCCTGAATTATAATGAATTTTCGATAATTTGATTAAGAAGGCAGAGCTGCCTAATTTATCCTATTTCTATAAATACATATCCTAATTAAAGTAATAGGTCATGATACTCGTAATTACGGGTAAGTTCCAATCAAATTGACATAGTATAAAATGAATAGGTATTTGTTATTCCGATCGCGTTTCATGTCATTAAGAATTTCCAAGGAAAGAAAGCCTAAACGAAGTCATAAATATTGGCTCATTTTCGTTCTTTTGTTCATTACGATTAAGCTTATTACAATGTAATAAAAATGATGATGAGCGGGAATGGCAAAATTGGTCTGTATGCTTAATTTAGTGAGAGTCTAGTTACGTAGTTTGTGTGTAGTATAGTTTCCTTCAATGTTAAGTTTGTGTAATCTACAGGAGTCCCGGAAACCTACTACTATGAATCCTAAACGACCGTAGCAAATTATAGAGGGTAAAATAAAATTAACCATTAGTGCATGAATCTAGGTTTGAATATATTTATACGAGTAGGTTTAAGAGTCGGAAAAATGGCTCTTATTTGTCACCTTTAAATAAAAAAAATTATTTTCGATACTTAGGGTTCATTATTTTTAACAAAATTTAAATACATCAAAAAAAGGAGGTTCTCAGTTTGACCTGTACGTTTTCCACCCTGCGCATACGTGGTAAAATAAAAGAAATGAAACTCTTATGAAATTTTAGAGAAGTAATTGAGTAACTTTTTTGAAATTACTTCATCATGCTCGTGTATTATTTAGTTCAATAATACATTGGAAAGAAAAGGTTTTGTACTACTTTAATTGCAACATCAATCCTATAAGTATTCATGTTAAAGACCCCTGGCTGGGTGTAAATATATATTTTAGACATCAATACACTACCCTAATCGACCTCGCCTACTTATAAATAGATTTTCTCGAAGGTTACTGAAAAGGGGATACATACAATACATAAAATATACGCGTCACAAAAATAACGACTCCCAAACTATGAATACATAATATGATCTCATTTTGAATTGGCCCTTACAAATACGGTCTATTTCGGCAATTTACTTATGGGACAAAGATAACATGCTGCCTAATTGGCAAGATTCATGTCGTTTACAGAGCCCGAAAGGCAAATGTTAAAAAAATAAAAATGTATTCCAACCTAAAAGAAAAACAAGTGAACTAACGAAGTATTCATACATAAATAGCTAGCGATCTTTAACTCGACCTTGTTACTTGTGATATCAATACAGTTTATAAGCGCAAAATATAGCTCTAAATCAGCCTTACCGAAATACTACTCGCGGACACCAGAGAAACGCCGCTCTATCTATTCTATACCATGCTCCTATAATGTGCAGTCAACCACGGTTAGTAATATTCCATGGTCTAGCGAGAGTTCTTCTTTCTGGCTTCATTCACAATGAATCTCTTAGAAAAAGGCTGCTTGATCAGTAATCAATGCTTTCATAAAAAAAGCCTTTTGAAAGTAAAACCAATATCATACAGTCAGTGTTTAATCCTAATCGGAGCACAAAAATGTTGATTATACACAGTTAAATTGACATAGTGATGAATTGATGATCAAAGTGATCAAGTTAAATATGTATTCGACTTGAGTCAACATTCTTAGTTGAACGATTTGCGGCGAATTACAAATAGTCAATTTTCCTCGAGCCTTCTTAATTGCCAGAATCATTAAGTTTTATTATACTGTAAATATTGCTACAAATATTAATTTCTATTCAAACAGTCATGTTCTAGTCTTAAGCGGTTTCTGATGGCTTTTGAACAATTTGCTACTATTGTGAATTAAACGATAAATTACTTGTTTATTTTGTCTTTTGAAAATTGTTTCAAACGGTACAGTACCTCCTAATTACTTTCCGATAATTAGAAAGCTCGCTTAAGAGTTTAAAGTCTCAATTTGTTGTCTATGCTGTCTGAGAATGCGGAGGATGAAAAAACTATGTAGTAACATTGTATGCCAGCCAAAACAATCAAGCTACAATGAAAATATTATCTCTTTCCAATATAATCTAAACGTAAATAAACACTTCTACAAAATTCGAAATGCTATCACACGATTTATTGTTAAGTAAACATTTCTAAATGTAAAGAGTACGATTAATAAACTTTCCCCTGTGTATTTACCAGCACACGCCGGGTTCAAAACGTTTTCTATCTAATAACTGAGATAGTATTCTGCTGCATCATGTAAGTTGTAATGCTTAACGTCACGCGAACGTGACATTTCTAGCCATTGTCACAGTACTCCTTAAAGAATTCAGTAAGAATCCTTTGATTAATATTTCTATGGTTGTTCAAAAAGTGTCAGCCAACGATGCCGGTTGGCAAACTTGAAAACTGCTGATGAATGCTTGTAAGTCCTGCAACTGCATTGCATGAGCTCTTAAACTATTTCAGTTATCAGCCAATAAGAACACAAAGTAGCAAAAACAGCTTTGTTTCTGTAATGTCGGTAGGCTTATAACGCTGTTAACCAGCAATGTGCGGGTAGGGCGTTCACGCCAGTCTAGAATAAAGCGTGGAATCATCAGTACGTGTTTTATGTGTGAAGACACACAACGCTGATGATCTATTTTTCATGTCTATGATTTTTTTTGTTTTACTTTGTTTATTTTCTATAAAATTGTGTATATTATCTTATTTTTGTGTGTCTTGTAAAAAGGAATAAATTTCTTCTTTCTTTCTTTCTTTCTTTTTCTTTTTTATTGCTTGCCTTGCTTGGATAAGCCTTAATCTAGACCACCTGCATCCAGACATCAGAGTTTCGATTGTAGATTCCTATTGCAGTAAAGGTTTAAAAAAATATATTCATAAAAAAAATGATCGTAACCTAATAAAGAAAAAACACTAAACATGAGTTATATAAAAATTTCAAGCTCGTGCCAAGAGTAGAACAAGAAGAGTTATTGACCATTGGAATGCTGCTCTCCATCTGTTTACTGTACCATAGTATTATTAAACAATACACAGTAGTAAATTTTCCACAACTAGAAAACTGTTTGTTTATGAACAGTAGTTATCTCACAAGAACTCCGACTGTGGAATCGAGATAGAGGTTCACGTTTAGATCAAGTCCGTGCCGCTCGTGAAATGGCAGACTCTTGTATATTAATATTCCTCATGCACTGTTTCCTAATAAACTTTATTGCTGTTCACACGATAACAATACACTCTACTTGCCCATGTGTATAAGGAAATCGAATAATTGAGTTTTATGCATAAAGAACACCGTAAATCTACTATATAAAAATAAGTCGGGTTTTCCTTCCTGACGCTATAACTCCAGAACGCACGAACCGATTTCCACGGTTTTGCATTCGTTGGAAAGGTCTCGGGCTCCGTGAGGTTTATAGCAAAGAAAATTCAGGAAAAATTTCAACAGAAAACACACGCGGACGAAGTCGCGGGCAACAGCTAGTATTTTATATTAAGATGCAAATAATAACCAATTTCATTTTGAGAATTGATATATCAATCTAACTCTAACTACTGGCTGGTTCGTTATTCAAAAGTTCTAGGTCAAATCGCGTATTAAATTGTGATTGACTATCATGTCTCAAAATATTGTGCGTATATTTTTTAAACGACGCGTTGTTTTCAGTGCTTTTTCTGTTTTCAATTTGCGTATAAAATTTTAGATTTAAATTACCCTTTGTGCTCCACAAAACGCCTTACGGATATCATCTCCGGTTTGAAGCCGCGCCTCGCCAGCCTGTACCCTCTTTAGTCTATCGCTATCATCCGAGGCGTATCTATGGCGCCGCTTAATTGGCTTCAGACTAATAATTATCAGTATGCGTATGCCGCACCCCTTCCCGCGTATACACACGACACACAAGCGCGAAACGCATACATTTAAACAGCACGTGCTTCAAGGCGGCCTAAGCCTGGTCACGCGGTAAATATTATGTACTTAGTATTAGATAATTATATGGTGCTTGATCACACATACGGTGCGTTTCATCTGGGTACGGGGCGCCATTTTAAGCATGGCTCTATGTCTGCCAAATCTACATACATGGAGTTTTAGTACCTATTGTCCCGGAATATTTTTAGCAGGTGATTGAGTTTGTCGGAATGAATACTCCACTCCTATAAGTGTTTTCAAGTATTTTACATATTGATTGATGTTCATCGTGTACCGCATCAAAGAGGTAGTTTAATTTTGAATCCAAATCAAACTAACCCCTGCTCTGCTGAAATAAATTAATAAGTCTAAGGCACCTGTAGGCTTATTACCTAACTCGCTCGCAATCGCCATCGTGTTCATTTTGACAGTTCATGTATGGGCTGACAATTGGCATCGGAATCAGCTAGCTGTCACATTCATACAAGAACTGTCAAAATGAACATGATGGCAATTGCGAGCGAGTTAGGTAATAAGCCTACTGGTATTTATAGTTCAAACAGATAAGTGCAACTATTAAAATTTTCCGGTCGTATTTTAAATTTTACTGCACCAGTATTGTAGAGTACGTATTTACCTCAGGGTGGTTCCGCGTTTCTCGTGTGGCGCTAAGTGCTCTCGACATCTTTTCATTTCTAACTGACTTTTAAAGTGGAGCAGGTTGTTTATTCATCCGTTTTTTTCGTTATTTTAGGCCTACACGTTTCTAGATTATATAAAACAGGCAATGGTCGCATTCATGAAGAATAAACTTGACTTCTTGAATATTATAATACTTAGTCCTTATGTTTTCAGATTAGTGTTAAGAAAGATACGCAAAATATTTTTTTTCAATGCCATGAAACCACAGCAGCTGTTTAAAATTTTACTCGAAACAAAGATAAAAGCCACGGAGATCGAGTCGCGCCTTTAATTTATTGATGGGTGAATAGCCTCCAACGGCCCCCGGTGACTTCTTGCTTAGAATAACAATTATTATTCGTAGAAACTACCATTTGTACCTTCAAGTCCGTGAACTAAATATCCTAGATTTCATTTTCTTCACAATCATATTTTTAATTACCTAATCAAGCACCAGGTCGGCAATATGAAAATCCATATCGAGGACTTGCTTTTTGTACTGAGAAATGTACAACTGGGTTCGAGTATAACACACTGGACGCAAAAAAAAACCTAGCGAAACCATATATAGGTAGATATACCTTTTTGGCGATGCACGTCTTTTGATGTTAATCGTTCGAGAACGTCAAACTGCGATCTCACACGTTATTCGATATACCGTGACAAAAACACCACCATTGAGTAAGTAGGTAAATCATATTCATAAAATACTGAGGCGGTATTGTATTGTAAGGCTATTGGTCGTTTGACCTCGCGCTATCGCATCGACAAGCCTCCATCGTCATCGTTAGAACGAACCGATTCATTTCTTATCGCTAAGTATTTTGCAATGACGTTTGTAAGAAAGCCGATACACGATTTCGTTAGTATGTGCTCGGTTCTAATGCTACTTTCAATACTTATGTGAATTTCTGAAGATGCGTGCGCTCTTTGTGTTTCTGGAAATTTCTAGCAAACTTCTAATGATCTGATTAGTTTAGGGCTAGATACCAATCGTATTAACTGAATAGATTAGGCGTATGATGATTATTAGATTACAATAATACAAACTTTCCGTTACGCGTTCTTAAACAAATAATAAACATCACGATTTGTCTGTGACGAAATAATCTTATATATGTATAAATTTTAAATGAGTTGAATTAATTCTGTATAATGTTGTTCCGCGGCCTTTGGTATAGGAGTTGAATACCAAACGGAATATCAACACAGCGGCGATGCTCGGATAGTGCACTACGTTTCCATGACAGGTCCATTTGCCTAGGGTATTAAATCTCCAGTGGGATTAGGAAGGACGCCCGAGCCGTCAACACTTCGCCGGGGCAACCCAACATCCGCCTCGGGGCTCGTAATCTATGGAAGATTTGTTTTTTCCTCCAACACAAACATAAGAAAATCTGTATCTTGATTCTGGATAAAGTGAAACATTACTCGCGCAGATTGTTATTCCTCGACTTCCATGACGAATTTATTTGCTTTTCTACGCAACGAAAAATCAAAGAATTTTGTAGTTGGCTACAGAAAAAGCATAGTGTAGGCGCTTTGTTGTTCAAATAAAGTGTATTTAGAACAGAAAGAAACTACCAGAAGGCCGCAGAGACGGTGTATTGTATTTGAGAAGCTCTCCTTACATAGAATCAAACCGTGTGTTCCTTTAAATCGTCGACAACAATACGGGTACACGCACCATGTCATTAAAGCCATCCAATTGTTCTTAAATCATAAATACGGCCATTATACACGACCTGAAAGGATAAGGCGGTCGTTTGCAAACGCGGCCGCAGCCGGACCACACGTGAGTCCACATCTCATTAATTCTATCGATACGCCCTGGCCAAAACATTGTGTCACCAACGCAACTTTACTGCCCGGACAACCGACTCAATTAAAAAGCGTTCTTAGCTGAGAACACTGCGAGCGTTAAAGAATCATCTGAATCAGTGCGTTGTGGCCCGCTGCTGGTTATCCTACCGGTGGTCCTATTGATCGCTACGTTTTATTATGTTTATTGTCTTCTACAATTTTATTACCGCTGGGCTCTATCGATGGATTCGTTCAATTCCTGTCTAAATTCTCTGCCGTTCAACCATTATTCCATGCCATTTAGATCATTATTGTTAATGCTGTCACAACAATATTGCCATCACAATTTCAACGACGGCCTTTTTGTGAAAGCCATCATTATTTAATAATTGGTATTATAAAGAAATGTCATAAAAAAACTTAAGTCGTTTATTCAGCTGAATAAATATAAAGATAAACGTGTGTGACAATCGTGGCGTTTTGTGCTAACAGAACTTGATGTAGCACGTTTCTTCAATATTGTTTTAAAAAACTACTGGAACAGCTTAGTTTTATACACTGTACAGAGAATCCTCTAAACATAGCATGGCTAGCTGCCTTAACGGGAGGTGCCTCAGCTTTGTAATTCATCGTCCGCATGGATAATGACTATCTGCGAGTAGAATCTGGCAGTTGACAACTACAAACAAAATGTTAAGACGTTAATGTTCGCGCATTTATGATAGAAAACTTGTACATTGTCGAAAAGAAATCAATAAAATTGATAGTGAGTTGGCCAACTTATTCTTCTTCCACGGGACATCAGTGAGGCAAAACATGGACAAAGTCAATTAACGATTATATTGTTAGAAAGCGCAAACTACACTCCTGATAGGGATACATCATGCATTTCATGCAGCAAAAAGTAAAATCTGGCGCAACTTGCTGAAAAAAATAACAAGATTTAACATGCCTGTATCTCGCTTACAAACAGGAGACGACGTTTTGATACTACTAAGCCGTACTATAGTAGAACTGCATTTATGTGTTACATACTCCAAGAGTTTCAATTTTAGAACCTAATAAATACGGATAGCTGTGCGGCGGAGACGAAAACAGCGTTGTGTATGGCGTGAACATTATTTCTTGGTTGAGGGATATATAAGATTTTTAACCAACCTAACTGTATCTTAGTAACGCGCGCAACGGTCAAGATAAAACGTTTTGTCTGAATTATTGGTTGAATGTAGAATATTAGTTGATTGGTTTGATTTGATTGCTTTTAATCTATAGGTAGATACAACGCACCCTTCGTGGAAGAAAGACGTAAGTCCCATGGTAAGTCAATAGGACTTACGTCTTTCTTCCACGAAGGGTGCGACAATATCAATAGAATTACTGACCTTAAAATTTGTCTTAGATTGCTTTTGGTCCGTGCCGTGTTTTTATTTGCGGAAAATGCTTTAATCTATAATGTATTTTGGCGGAATCCCAGCCGACTCCAGCTTGCATTAGTGCACATTATAAATGCATTAGCGCTTTAAACTTGCCAACACGCTTTCGTTTAATTATTAGAGTTTTTGTCGTTTATTCTCCTGGCGGCAAACGCGGCGGGGGCATGACCTCGCTCGTGACGTCAGACCTCAGATGAATGAACATCCACCCTTAGTCTCCCTTGCCCCTTGCCCCACCCAACGGTCAGTTTCATACATCCAATATCGCAGCCATAACATCTGACGTTCTGTCTGGCTAGAATCTCCACTTTCGTGCGCTAGAACGAAAACGACCAAACTAAGCCCGTGTTATGCTCCTTGCACCGACACGTTTGACAGTAAATTTAGTATTCGGACGTGTAGATTCTTTTTATTATTGTTTGTTTTGACACTGACAACGTTGCTTGTTTTATTCCAGTGCTTAAGGTTCTGTATTTTTGTTATAGCAAAGCCTTGTTAATGCAGGCAGTTTGCCACGATTTGTGTCCGCCTTGATACAAGTTTACTCTCAGCAATTAATATTGTTGATCCGGCTTTAGTCGTCGTTGCATTTATGGGCTAGGGTCGTAGACTAGACTAGAACCGTATTTGGTTTGCAGTGAGTCATGCAACCAACCTCGTATAAATGCTGGATCTAAGGATGAGATGGCGCTACACCTCAGGAATTCTAAAGAACATGTTTTATAAATCGAGCTATCTTTGCCACTTTGATAGCCTTTCGTCTCTGTAACTCTACGAGTTTTTCAGGTTGATGGTCATTTAGAATTATTTATTAACACATGGACAATTAGGAATTCTGCAATAGAACCAATAACGTTAGTGTTTTGCGTTAATTCTAATCAATGTGTGTTATCTCTGAATGATAACTTTATTTTTGTATCTATTAATTTTTGTGGTATTCAATGCACATGTAGAACATTCGCGTTTTATATTGTTGTTTTACTCTGACCTGTTACTTAAGATTACTTTATATTACGCAGGAGGACTTTATCGTACATTCACGCACTATTGGCGGTTGTTTTAAATATCCAGTATTAAAAGTAGAATTTCTGCTCTCCTGATATCTTCTGAAGTAAATCGATGGCACCCTGATCTGACAGGAGGAAAATTGCGGCTTGATAGATGATTGTTCAGAAGCAGACCCGTGCTAAGTGTTGCGTGCGTCTTGTATAAGTAGACAGCGCAGCGTTAACTGCTCGAAGAGGAACGATGACTCTACATTTATTTTCCTATTAACCTCACTCAATTTGACGACCGAATAGCCTAGTGGTTAGTGACCCTGACTATGAAGCTAGAGGTCCCGGGTTCGAATCCCGGTAGGGGCAGACAGTTGTATGATGAATACGAATGTTTGTACCCGAGTCATGGATGTTGTATGTATTTAATTATGTATTTATCTACATTATATAAGTATGTTTATCCGTTGCCTGGTACCCATAGTACAAGCTTTGCTTAGTTTGGGGCTAGGTCAATTGGTGTAATTTGTCCCAAGATATTTATTTATTTATTTATTTATTTAATTAAGTACTTGGTTAAATTGTTGATAGAAGCAAGATATGTGACAAAATTTTCTAAATCCCCTTTCAATTCCATTTCATTTCCGGTTCAACGTTGGTAATTTGCGTTTGGAACATTCTGAAAATATCGACGTAGTTGATTTTGGCAAGCTAAATCATGTTTAGATATAGAAATGTTGGTTGTTGTGATACTGTTATTTATTATAAGCTATTAGGAACAAGGAACGATGACGAGGCATGCCCTAAAACGTTGGCAACTTCGTGGAAGCGTTCTAGTGTCCGGTTACCCCACCAGTGTCGTGTTACTTGTACACAGCCGGGTGGCGTATAGACATGGTGGTCAGCCGTACAATTATACGTACTACTACGGGCGGTTATGAGCAAATAAAAGATTCTTTGACTGCAAATGTTATTGGAGACATCTTTTTACAGTACATTTGTCTGGGAAATCTCCAAATCGCTCGCGTGTCGGAATCGTGCGTAAAGTACGAAATCATGTTTCTCTTTCCGCGCTTAAAGAAAGAATATCCCGAGATCACGAAGGAATAATTGCTACAATCTGAGCCATAAATAATTCCAAACACAACAGGCCAGTGAAACATACATAAATTTATGTGTGGCGTTAGCTTGTGTACTGAAGCAGTCTTAGGCACAGTTTTTTTAGGTGGAAGATTTATTATCACGAAAACTTGGTAATAAGGCGTAACTAATTTTCTTTTGCTCGCCTCATTTTCTGCGCGCTTAGATACATATTAATGATACTGGGTCTGTGGAAGCGCCCATCGTAGCGAGAAATACCAAATTCCAGCTATTAGACCAAGAATCATTAAAATACAGTGCTTGTTTTTTCACAAGTGCTTTAATTTTAACGACCGAATGAACATGGCAGAATATTGTGTTGAGTAAATAAAGGTAAATTAAATAGGACCTGGGAAAATCGCTAGGGAAATTCCGGTCTGTATGTCCGCCATATGTTGGGGTTAGTGTAATGTTAATACGATGAACTCTAACTTTAAATAATTATGTACATTAATACACGGTAACGGTGTGTAATATGTAAATACATTTATATGTTTTGATTTTAACATACTACGCATTAAATTAAAAATATGAATTGGTTTGCATATATGTATGTATAACTCTTTTTTGTACGATGAATATAGGTACAGTACAACACAAATGCACAAAGGCGAACTTATCCCTAAAAGGTTTGAAGCGCAGATCTAATTATTGGTCACGAGAGATATGTCCTATTTTGGATCTTGAATAGTATAATATTTCTATTACTAGGTACGGTCAAGTGCAAAAATAAGTATCAATAGGAACTTCTCAAAAATATGTCCCACGACCTTATTACGATGGTACTTATTTTTAAAACTTTGTCTAGATACATATTATTACACTGGACTGTACTTTCAGAGAAGTAGTGCTTAGACAATAATTGTAATTATTAAACCTTGCGTATATAATTTTGTGTTTTAATGATTAACAATTTGAGTGCACCTCTTTCTTTAAATATGAAAAGAAATGGGCTGTGAACTAAACATTCAATGGGTGCCATTAACTAAACTAAGATTTACGTACTGTATGTTGTAGTGACTGTTTCGTGAATCATTCTCAGTGAAATGTAGCAAATTTAAAACGTGCGCACTGTGCAGGAGACAAGTTAAATCGTATACACACTCTGGTATTTGCACTTGACCTTCCAATCGGCCTGTGACCGCGCAACAAACAAACCTTGTCGTTACTTGCTTGCCTAATAGTTTCTGCCGTCTTTTCGAATACGTATGTATATTTATTTATCTACACACATATCATAGTCCTTTGTAGTCCTTTCAGAAATTGTACGTAATGACCATCATTGCAGCGCTATTATTATACCTTCATAATGATACCGAAATCGAAATCATTATGAAGTTGAAGTTGTTTCTGCTTGCGAACCCATGTTAGCGTACCTACTTATAATTATGTGTGTAAATGAAATATTGTACGGAACTCTACATAATTAGGCCTTACAACACTCATATGATCTCATTATAAACTTGCCAAGGCTCATTTCGTGTTTAAAGGACACTTATTTTATTATGTATCAGTTGCATCAATTTGAGTGCATCTCTTTCTTTAAATATGAATTTACTATAAAAATTTTCAAATAAAAAAACTGAAGGTTTTGCGGCAAAGTTCAGCCTATGACAGTTATTTCGATACTACTATTTTTTTTTAACTATTGTACATAACGTATTGTTTCTTCTGGATTCTTTACTGATAAAACTAAGAATTCTGATCACAAATGATAGAATATCAATGAACGAAAACAAATTAAATAAGATCTAATACGTGGTCGTAATTTAAATGATCACGTTCAAGTCAGTAGTATAACATACCACAATACCGTATAAAAACAATAGTAAATCAAGTTTGTATGTTTTCTTTTGAGGGTGACGATTTATGATTGCGAGTAGGGACTACGACTAGAAAATTCTCCCAAATATCCAGAACTACTTGGCTATATGGAGCTGAGAAGTGATTACTTAAAAACCCGCCTCACATTAAGTAAGTCTCCAGGTCTCTTATAGGGCAATAGAAAGAGCTATGCTCGGTTGAAGCTGTGATCAGAAATGAGGTCCACAGAAAAACTAAAGTAACTGACAAGGCTCAGTAAATTGCACATCTAAAGTGGCCGTGGGCGCGGCATTGCTAGTAGAACTGATGACTGATTCTGGAACGGCAACCGCGCAACGAAACGTCGAATATTGGTAGATCTCCCGCTTGGAGGATAGAAGATTTGTTAAAGATTGTGAGAAGATTGGCTACGGGCAACATTTGCATAAGCGATCTGCAAGTGCTGCCCGGCGGGATATTTGAGTTTAATATGTGCATTTTAGTACATCAATTTGTTGTTTTTCGTATTTTAATATTGTTGTTCTTTTTCTTGTGGTAGAACTGAACCCTTTGGCTTCGTTTGTCAAGGAAATTTAGCTTAAATACCTTATTATCCTTATAATTCATTTAAATTAATCGTAGTAGATTCAAAATCTTTTCTCGCAGTGATTATTATTTATTTTGTTAGAATTCGTTGAAGCAATAAAATCATATAAGCGTAGGTAATTCAAATTAGCAATAAAAATGTCAACCTGTAACATAGCAACTAAGATAATGCAGTTAACATTATTATGACAATAGGTCGACGCTGTGAACTGGTAGGGCAGGTTTATTTTTTGTTATGCTATTTGACCCTGAAAAGGTCAAGCAGGCCATTTATATTGAAATGTATTTCACTCATCATTATACATCAAATTCCAGTTAGACTGGTTGTTAAAAAACAAACAGTCCGGTTCTTGAGCATGTGGCAAAAACAAGTCGAACAATGTTTGGCATCGAAAGTTAGTAATCATACGTAGTAGCAATAGCAGTCTTTTCTTTGTCTGACTGAAGCCACTTTCATATAACGGGACTTGACAAAAAACCAGCCAGCGCCCGGCTCATGTTTTTTGTTCCGTTCTTTCGTTAAGAACGATAGTGAAAGTGCTGGCAATAGAATATGGCACGCGGCATTCATTTAAATATTCCACTCGTCTGTCATAAGTCAAGTTACTTTCATTAGGTTTATTTATTTTTTAACCCAGTGAGGGTCTTACAATTTTTTGTTTTTCTTCTTTGCAGTTACGTTTGCGCGGGCCGGTGTAGTCTCTCGTTCGGCCGGTGATGACTTCGGATGACCTTGATTTAGTGGTTTGTCTTTGTGAGTCGTGCTAGTGCTGACCAGTGGCAGTGTCTGTGCTGTAACCGGTAGTGCCAGTGATGTGACAGTCTATGGAAGTGGCAGGGTTTACTCGGAATGTTCACAAAGAACGGCAAGGCTCCTGAGCGGTGCCGCCACCCTCATAGGAGCTACAAGAAGAAAAAACCGCTGCCGCATACGCCCTGGAAGTACTTGATGAATTGCCCACTCGTTAGGAAATGTTTTGGTACAGTATTTCATTTTATTATTTTCATTATTAAGTTTTTATATGTATATCCTTTTCACAGCAGATAAAAAGGTTTTCAATTGTCGTCGTCATGTTTTCATCACGAACATTGAACGTAGCATTGTGTTTTGATTAATGTTAATGAAGTTAGGTATAACGCAACGCTTCTGGATTGACAGAGTTATTTATTACTTCTTTTGCGATGACTAGACAGTTACAGTTACTAACAGTTATTTTCTTATGAGTGTTTACTATTAACCGTTATTATGTACCTATGGTTAATAATATTCTTCTTCGATCAACAAATTCTCAGTTGAAAAAGAACCGGCTAAAACATCTAACAGCGTGAGCCTTTTTGTCAGATTCCAAAGAGGAGGCGATTTTCAATCCGATTGCATTTCCTTTTGTATTATACGAATGTTCTTCGATGTCATCACCATTTGTAAATCGATTTCGATTCTTCTTTTTTAGTTCGATAGTGCATATTTCACAGGACGTTCCAGACAAATAGTATTTAAATCAGTTCTATAATTTTAATTCCATTAAAAAGTACCATCGGTTCATGATTATAATATCTTAACTAGCTTTATCCCTCGATAGTGCAGCTGAGCTGTAGGAATGCAATAATAACGTAATCCATAAAACAAGTTCTGTGCTCACATATCGTGGAATCGCGATCCTCGGCCGATGTACGTTCCCGACCTTGCGACGGCATTCCGCCCCGGAGCGGACTGTCCGGCCGATTTGTCAGTCGACCGGTCGGGCGATCATCCATAAACACATGCTGATTATTTCTGCTTCGTACTTGTGATCTTAAATCGTTGATGACAAGGATTCACTACAAAGTTCTTAGGTAATTTACAACGTTTTTGTACTTGGCTCGTTTTTGATAATGCTGCGTCACGGTACTTAATCAATGTGAGTTAGAATTATTTATTGAAATTCGCCTAATTTAGCTTGTAAATTATACAGACCAGCAAAAAAACGTCAGTTGTCTGTTCAAGATTTACTTCAGGGGAGAGGGAAATAGCAATATTATTAGCTGGTTGGCTCTTGGTTGACACTAGTGGAGTCCATGTATATTTTTTTACGAATAGAGGCATATAATCGATTAGAGTTTTTTGCCTTTAGGAGTCACCAATGAATATTTATGTGGATGTCTAACGTAAATATACACATTTGTTTTAAAAAAATAATGACAGTACACGAATATTTCCGAGAGGATTTTGGTAAAAGGCGGTTTAACGTACCGATGTTTTATATAATTCTAAAGTAATCATTCTTAAGGGGATAATTATTATCGAACAGTTTCTCGGCAGCAAGGTACCTTACAGAGACAAATGATTCACTTTGTTTTTTACAGCCAAGCGACAAGTTGAGCGATTTGTTGAGTGAACTCACTTGTTGCTTTTCTGCTACTGCAGCAAACACGAGTGGCATTTGTTTTTATTAGAGTACAAGATGATAACCGCTGCAATTCAAATTCACATAAACAAAATGATTGTCGATTTTTATTATGCCTGCAAATGTTATGATTATGTGGCATGCGAGTTTCCAATGTAACGTGCCAATCTCAGCGCTGGTATTCTTAGCATATTCTTAACCGCAGCTTCCCAGTGGATTGTGGCCGGTCTGCGAATACTGGTACTGGGGAGAATTTTAACGAGATTTTTAATGCTTACGCTGGGATTTATTACAGCTGGCGCCAAGATGTGGCGTCTACACGGAACTTGCAATTTGACGTCGACCACTAACTGTAAACCGTGGGTTTGAAGTGCTCCATTACAGAGAGAAGGCATTCGTAAGAAAGCAAAGTTAACCTTTGTTCATAGCCAACTGTCAGCATTAAGATTAGCCTTAAACCTTTGGCAATCATTTCAATCTAACACCGGCTATAAATATGGCATAATATAATAATTTCGTTGATATTACATTCGGCGCGCGTGTGCCGGGGCAGGCGAACCGCGATTTTTCCCGGATGAATACATTATGCGCGTTTAGTATTCGACTCTGGCACCACAGATTGCGTTACCTTGTCGCCTTGAGGGGCTCATTGCATATTGCAATAACTGCGGAGGTGAATCATAGAGAACGTGAGATTTATTGAGAATCTTGTACCGTTATTCCGCATGTGCACGTGCATTGTTTAGTTAGTTGCAATGTCCCCCGGGCCTGTTCTGTGGGCTCGAGTCTGATGTCTTGAGTCAATACTCTTGACTGGCTTATAAACGCACAGCCAAAACCATTCGTTCTAATACGCTGAAATTATGATTAGTGGTTTTTGTTCAATTTAAGTATTAAAATTTCTAATTTAAGTCATGTAAAATGGAATGTGCAATGGTCGATATGTGCATCCAGCCCATTGTAACCTACGGTACGCAAACATGGTCTTTGGCCGAAAATCAAAAGTCCAGGCTTAAGGTTTGCCAAAGAGCCACGGAGCGCAGCATATTAGGGGTGAAAAGGGCAAGTAGAATCCGAAACACCACGCTGCGCTCAAAAACACGCATAGCTGTCGTCGGGGAAAAGACTGCTAAGCTCAAATGGGACTGGGCTGGACATGCCGCATGCACCCACAGAGGTGAACCCACTCAGCCACTTGGTGGGTGCCAGAGAATGGCCAACGACGACGAGGCAGACCAAGAAGGCGATGGCGGGACGATCGCGTATATGGAGGAATGGCCTGATATTGCGTCGGACCGAGAGTTGTGGAGGTCGAGAGAAGGCCTTTGCCTAGGAGTGGGACACAGCAATGGACTACGTAAAAAAAATTTGGACTTTTTTAACACCTTTTTTGTCTAGTTTAACCTGTCTTGAGTGTCTGTCTGCTGTAATCAGATCTTAGTGCAAGAGCGATTTAACCAGCTTCAATTGACTTGAAATTTGGCTGTATTGACTAAGTTGAGGGCATAAATCTTATTGTGCACAAAGGTGTAAACATGTTTTTGACGTCTTGCTAACGTACATATATTTATGCCCTTGACTGTACTTGCATTGTTTTATCTTGATTTTATATTAAATTTATTTCCATAACTACTGCATAAAAGCCAAAAGGTCAAAATTCTACGTGCCCACTATTAAAATTTGTTATTCGGTGCGTGGGCAGCTTTCCCCTCTTTTAAACTTGTAACCCGTAGGCTGAGGATTATTGCTAAACTTCGCATGACGCATTGAACATAATGTTAGGTATATTTCTACGTAGTAAAAATAGACGTTTAAGTGGTAGTCTGACAAAATAAAATTAAAAAGCTATAAACAGAACCTGTCCAGCTAAACCGATACATAAGAAATACTTAATATAAATTTAGTAGAGTTCTTAATCAGCAAGATGCAAGAAACTGCGCAACTTATTACGGCTGCAATCGACTGCACTGATTCTATCGGCCGATAGAATCTAAGTTGGTAGTCGGCTCTCAAAGAAGGGAGTACTGATTAATTTCGCGAAAGCGTAACTTCCCTGTGCAAAGATGCAGCTTAGAAAAGAATTCAATCAGCCACCGCATTGCACTCTTGTGCCCGATTCGAATAATGAATAATTCATAGCCATTGTTAAGTTTGAATGCAGAATATCAGTCTTTTGAAATTTGCACCTTTGATGAAGCACTAGAAGTTGAGATGTGTACTTGAAGTAATTTTATCGTGCACTGTTTGGAAAGTTTTTAAGTGTCAGAACATAATACACGATTTATGTTTGTTCCATCGGGCAATAAAGCTGTGAAAAATATTTTCTAATACTCCGATAACCCTGTTTTATAACAATTTCGGTAGTAACTTTCTATCATGTCCATAGAACACAATACGTGTTTTACTACCCCGATACGAAGATTGAAACTTGTTTCTTGCACTTTGCTTCGTATGTTTGTGCAAAGTCTTTTCTCTTTTCCCGACAATGGAATCTTCTTTGCTACAGAGATATTATACTTTATCCTTTCCGCTTTCAAAGTGTTGGAAGTGTTGGAACTAATCGTTCGGCTTCGGTCGTCGTAATAAATAGTATTAAACAGTCATTAATCATGATTTGCGTTACAAAGGGGAGTAATCTTTTTAGTTCCTCGGGCCATTACAAAATTATTATTTGAGTGGGGAACTCTTCGGTAAATCTTGAGCGCTGCATTAAATAACAATTTGTTCTTAGGAAATAGCCCAGTTAGACGGACTCCTTTATAAATATGTTTGTCCCAGGCTTTATTTACGCTAAACGTACTCGGTCGCCCTGGTGAATAATTACTTCAGTTGTTGCTTATTTAACAATACAACTTTTAGTCTTTGATTGTAAAAGAAAATCAGTAGGTCCTGTTGTGAAATTCTTCTGATTTGGTTCTTGCTTTGACTGTTGTTAAAAACAGTGCGACGATTGTGTAAGTACAATATTATTTAATTAGTCATGAAAGGCGGCTAGCATATGTTTGCATTAAATGTAACGTAGTTAGCGTGCGCACTACATTGATGAGTCACATGAATTGTGATTGACACTTTTTACACAGGCAATGATTTACTTTTTAACCAGTAACAAAAATATTAAACAACCAGGGGCCTTACCATGACGTCTTAATGCGATTCAATTGCGACCGATTTTAGCTGTCATTTTTAGTATGGATCTGACAGCGAGCGAACCTAAACTGAATCGGAATTGAATCACATTAAGACATTATTGACGTCACATGAACTGGCACGGTGTGATCTATGCGAGATGGGTGTGTATCTAAACAGATCTAATTTAATAAAACAGTTCACTTCCAAATTATGCGATTGCGCTGACGCCACAAAATTCTAGATCGTGCCTCAACTGATTCAGTTCCCGATACCCTGGTTTGGACGTAAGACTAAAGGCAAAAGTTGAAGACAAATAAATGGTGTGTGTTCATTTACTTTTAGTGATCGTTAAAACACACGGTGCTCACGTCTTTTAATTTTATTTAACACTGCCGACGATAACGCACACAAGTTATTTTGCATTTCAAAAAAACTCTATCGCTTCCAGTAGCTTGACATTATTTGAACTCAAATCAGTACTAAAAGTCGACGTTAGGGAATCGGGAACTCGCTAATCTCATTAATTCAAGTCAGACGTTTGATAACGTCTTTTTGTGAGATGAAAAATGCCAGCAATTATGGACGAGGTTGAATTTTTATCCTGCAGGTGCTCAAGAGTCGTAAAATTGGGTTTATTTTGATATCCTCTAGGTAATACGACCATTGATATTACAATAATACGCTGATGAGTAAAAATAATGGGTCGCTTGGTGCAACTTTGCTCTCTTCACATAAAGTGACTTTTTGCTCGTCAGGATACATGAATGATTATTAAATTCGTTTATTTTTACTCAGGGTGGAACGAGGTGCACTACTATGGCATTCATACTTAATAAGAAAAAGTGTTATTTTTGTCACTTTTTCTTTTTTGCTCGATATTTATAATTACAATAATTGTAATGTGGTGCCGTTCGTTTTCGAGACCGACTCGTACTTTACCGGTTTTTTAATATCTTCCAGTTCTGTCCGAATTAACAAACACAACAGATGAACGCAACAGTTCCAACTAAAACCCACACATGTTTAATTTTACTTTGTTATTGTAGCTACCCCGTTATTCACAAACCTGGTATTCAAAGGAAAAATGAATCACGTGAAATCGTGCGAGTTAAAGTCATGATATTTGATTCCCATACTACTATGAAAATTGTACGTGAAAACCTATTATACCAATAATTTATTAGTAATAAAAGTATCGTTCAAACCGTATTTTTTACTATGGACATTTTAATGCTTAATTGACAGATATTTATGTACGTAGTTTTATATCGATAATTCAAAAGTTATTGCGAAATACCTTTTGTTTTGTCAACATCCGCGAAACAGCTGCGCGCAATTACGTTCCTGAATACAGTTTATCATCAAAACATCATTTCACAAAAAACATAATTTGGCGCACTTTTATTATTTGCCTAAATATGTAACAGACGTTTTGAAAAATTTAAAAAACTGTCCATGCGGTAGTAAAAGTTGGCCAAATGATTAGTTTCCGAAATGATATTTATAAAATGTAGGTTGGTGAGACGATTTTGATCCCCTTCTATACGCTGTCACTTGATAGCCGTTCTCTGTTACAAAAACGTTAATTTTAATTAATTGGGCGAAAACGTCTTTTGTTTCTGCGGTTTAAAAACACAGCATTTTCAAATTGGGCGCGTTCACGAATAAATCAAAAGTGATAACAAGTTACGCAATTTAGTCTGAGCAAATTGATGTCGCGGTATTTTTTTTAATTAACAGCGATTTATTAGGGCTCACGAATAAATTGCCGTGGTGTCGTTACGCACTTGGGTTTTAAAAATCTTAATAAACGCGTTCTATTTTCTAGATTGCTTGTCTTGAGTTGTGATGTAAGAGTAATTTTGCTTTGTCCTATTTTTAGCTTGCTGTCATAACCGCATATTGAGAAATAGTATATTATAGAGCAAGTATATTATATTTCCTTTAATTAGGGTGGATTCGATTATACTTAAATTTATTCGTGGATGAAAATACCAAAGAACTGCAAATAAATATTGCTCTACGACGGTGTGAAAGGTTAACGACATACCATATTACTTTAGTCGTATTATAGTTGCCTCTATCTATCAACGAGTTTCTATTTAAGTGTTGTGTGAGTACTCTCGAATAAATTGCTATTTCATTTTAAGAGTACGTTCTTGTTTGGTCGAGTCCGCCTTAAATAGAGTAAAACTCCAAGTAAACTACAGAGGCTGCCCAGCGTTGTCGGGAATGTTTAGCTTGCCAGTTGCTTTTTAACTAAACAACAATACGTTAAACTGTTCCACGCTCCTGCTTTTAAGAAGATTAAAATCTGCATAACTGATGTCCCGGTTGCCAGAGATAGAACGCACATAAGGAAAAACTTTCGTGTGGTCGAGATTTCGACCGTCCCGTGCATTGTCGATGTTATCAAGAATCTTTGCTTTCACTGGTCTGTTTTGGAAAATATAAAGAATGAATGGTAGATGCGTTTTGATGTAACACGCTCTTGCAGCACAGTAAAAATATACGTCAAAAATTTGATAAAACACCTTTCGATGGTTAGTAGTAGTGCGGCTCGATTAAAGTTAAATAATTAAATGTTAGGTATTGCAGTTTTACATTTGATAATTATTTTATTGAATCAGGCGTTATTTTGCGGAAATCCATTTCAATGATCAAAAAATATTTACCTTGCTACTCTGCTATTCACGTGCAATATAACCAAGCCTGTGCGAAATATATGTTTTTCTACTCGTTGATTTTAATCTGTCAATTATGTGTTTAAAGACAAAATTGTAATCACATACTTTAGTAATCACATACGTGATTAGTAATTGAAGTAATCGGCCAATCAGAAACAGTCTTATAACGACGTCTCATTAGTTCATTTTTGTGCTACGAAAATTTTAAAGTTTTGTTTGTTATTTGACGCGAAATCGATGGTGTTAAATAAATAATCCCTAATTCGAATTAAACATGAGTGACAGTAACGAGATTAGTTTCGCCGCTACTCCAGAGGAGATAACTACTATTAATTCATAAGTGGAAGGTACAATTTTCAAACTTAACCCAATGTACTTTACAAAAGGTTATGCATGTATAGACGATGATGATGATCGTAGAAAAAGTATTGTATACAATAGTTACATACCTAATTAGCTCTTAAAATCTCGTACCTTACTTAGGCCACTCAGCAAGCCTCGTGGCCTAAACACGGTACTCGACTCTAAGAGCCTTCATTATGCAACGATTGTATAAAATACTATTTTCATGCAATCCCTCCCTCCACTACTGCCACATAAAACATATATAAAGCCCACAAATTTAATTATTCTTTACACCACTACCACACAAACACTAACGCGTTTCGATTCCTCTACATGATCATTATCAAAGTTTAGTGAGCACAACTGCAGACCAACGTCGTACATGTGAGACTATATATTTCGCACAGGCTTGGTTATATCTTGCACGTGACTAGCGGAGTACCAAGGTACATATTTTTTGTTCATCTTGATAATTATAATTACTATAAAATTATTCAATCCACATATTACACTAGTTTACGAACAAATTTTACTGATATCACAAACGTACTGAGTCATTTCTTGAATTTGCCGGGCAGTTTCGTGGAACCATGAAGTTAATTATGTTATTTATAAGTATTTAAGCTGGTGTTTGCTGTTTCGTTCCCAAATTACGAAGATTAGGTCTAACTAGGTTATCATGCGTAAATTCAGGCGTTACTCTGCGTAGCCACGTTAAATTAAATGGGTAACCTTAGTTCGCCAATATTTTTTCTTGACTCATCCAACTTTTTTGTAGAGTAGCGATAGAGGCTCTTTAGTTTTGTTTTTTGTTTAAATACCCGTATTCCGCGTTTACTTTGTATTTTGCTCATTATAGTGCGTTGATAGCGAGCCGATTGAATACATCAAAGTGAACTATGTAGATAACGTACGTTAATCATTACGAACTGGATCAATAAACCTTTAGAGCAAGGTGCTTTGATTAAATTTTTGGCAGTAAATAAATTAAATACAGGTTAATCAAACCGTATATCAATAAACTGCAAGCAAGCAACTCGTTTCACGCAATAAAGTTTCTGATTTTTTGTAAACGATTTCATTCAAATAGCTCGAATATAAATTTTGTTCACGCTTGTGTTGTGTTGGTTCATGTTCGGATAACGTCGTCCGTTGTGTGCTCTGACAGGTCAGAAGTTTGCAAATATTATTCCAATGTACGTTCGCTGTTATAAAATTTAAAATATCAAAAGCTCAAAAACAATTCACGCTGTATGTGCTTTATTGTGATTTAACTGGATTTTGCTGTCTGATTGTTAAAATAACCGAGTTACGTGTAAGACAATTTGTTCCATAAATGTACTTGTCTTGTGTAGCGACGGAATGCTCAATGATTTTTTAACAAAGACAAAGTCAATTTTATATTTCAAGCCTTCGTACGTTCTTGCACACGACGTGTCAACTTTTTGTAGTTTATTTGTACCTACCCTTTTTTCATAAAAAGTCTAACGAACCTACTGTCGAAATAACAGATAAACACAAGCGAACATAAAATTAACAAGCGATTCTTAATTCATTTTCATTTTTAAACATTTGTAAGTTTTCGTGAAAATTACCTAAGTTGATGTTAATAACTCAAACGTGTTATCTACTTATCGCATAATCTACAATCAATCGACAATCAACAAGCTCGCTAGTTAAGTTTCAAAACAACGTTTTAAGAAGTTTCAAATTAGGCTTACAAAAACATAAACAAGTCGCTCTCAATTTCCGCAATGGTCACATCTATACCGAATTTTGAAATAGGAACTGTTTAAATGTAGAATAGAACTATATTTAAATGTATTTAAATTGGCAGATAAATGCTTCTTTTTTTTTCTAAAAATTTGATTTAAACATCCAGCCAGTATCAGAAGTGAAGTGAAATGTAAGGTGCCAGTGTTATGCCGTGACAGTGATGTAGCGTGACGCGGATGGCGGGTAGCGCGAGGTAGCGCCCGCATGGGGCAAACGGCGAGCATGTGCCGCCTCAACGGATCATGTCTCCACCACAAGAAAAGTAAGTCACACTATGGTTTAAATCTGTAAAGTTGAGGCCTTTAACGTACTTGGATTGGAATCACAAACGCATTTACTACTCTCTTTCAGCAAGCGGTAAAGCAGGAGGGTAAAAAGAGATGGCGAATGCGGCACCGAATGCCCGCGCGTTAGACATTTATAGCTTATGGTCCCTGGTCATAGAGTCTACTCTATGGCAATTGTGAACTATGTGAACAAATTTTTGATATTTTTTTCTGATTTAAACTGTATTTCGTTATATAAATATCATGTAAAATAGCATCGTTTGAAGAGGTAAGCCGCCTCCCAACAAAAAAGAAAACTAGACAGTCTTTAAACCCTTGTTAAACCTGGCTTTAGTTTGCCATTTCCGAACATTGTGACACAACTAAGCTCAGATTAACACTAAACGAGTTTTAATTCATAACCCAATTGTGTACGCTTTACAAGTTGCTGTTTAACATAGAGGTATTCGTGTAAAATGAATTTGAAGGTCGACCGCATGGGATCGTTCAAAAGAATAATTTTTCTGCACTGATCAAAAAAACCACACTGGCCTGTTCCAATACTTACTCGCAACACGTACGGTCCGGTTGGCTTCACTACGTAGTATAAAACAAAGTCGCTTTCCGATGTCTGTCTGTTCCTTAGCTTAGATCTTTAAAACTACGCAACGGATTTTGATGCGTTTTTTTTGATAGATAAAGTGATGCAGGAGGAAGGTTTATATGTATAATTCTACGCAGACGAAGTCGTGGCAGAAGCTAGTACGCAGATAAAGGTAGGCTTTTCCGGTAAACCGTATAGTGTATGACCGGTTAAGGCGCCAGTACTGTACGATGGTGACGAGACAGGATGGAGTGAGGGTTGCGGGTAGCACTACAAACCAACGGCAACTATCGGACGTCGCGACGGATCTGGCCTTCGCCTCGCAAAAATGAAATCCCACATTGTCTTAACATTAAAGCTTAAATGACTGGAACTACAGCATAAAATTACCTATAGCAACTATCGTCGATAGTTGTATATTCATGATTTACTGGACATTGTGCGTTGTCAGTTGCTTTGTAATATTGCTTCTAAAAAGTGATTAGTTTTGAATTTATGAATAATGCAAAACATAAACCTAATTTATGACTTCGACTGAGGACTAGAATCAAGTTGTGGCTCTTAAAATGTTTTACTTATATCTAATACGCATTACTTTAAAGAATGCGTTTTCTTTTAGGCTAAATGAGTCCATTCCGCGTCTTTCTTCGCTCCCCTTGTAACGTGAGAAAGTGATGTGGATTTCAGCTAATGTGTTTGGTCGACTCTGCACGTCTCTGCTTGGCTTGTTGGCTATTAAATAATACCTCTCTATCCTTAGCCTTCCACACCAAAGTTGCTCCTGGGCCATTTTTATGTCGCTCTTAAGGGGGTCCATTTAGCAAGAGCCGCGTCACCATTTATCACATCTATCATTTTTCTTTGAGACACTCTAGTATGGTAGTTGTCCAGTGGTCTTCATTAATAACCCAGCAGATAGCTCATGATATTCCTCCATAGGGAGGGAGGACCTCTGCTCTGTATACCACACATGTGAAGGACCACACAAATAATCTTTATTTACTCAATAAAACCAGATCATTACTCATCATTATTTTAGAACACCTACCAAATCTAATGAAGATTTCAATAGAGAAATTCAATACGTATTATAAAAATTGAACCTCAGGAATCTTGATGGTCTTAACGGTTTTATCTGTTTTGTAAATATCGAAACGTTTAAACGGAGAACTTTTCCTGTAAGTTGAATAAACGTTGGAGAGGTGCGGCGGCAATCGGCTGCTATATCAAATTACTTGGTCGCCTCCCAGTATACTCATCCGTAACTGTCAGCTACCAGCTTTGTTCTGTTCTTTTGGGGAGAAGCGTTAAAATGTATTTTGTTGACGGATTCCAAGTTCGGCCTAAGCGGATGGTGCGATTAAATTCTGTCGGTGACTTTACCACTGACTTATTCGATAACTTAGTATAGATTCAGTTCAGGTGTCAGATTTCATAAGGACGTAGTCAACGGGTTGCTAAGACGTGCGTTTCAAATAGATTTATTTTTATTAATAACACCCGTATATTAACTTCAGTTGTTAACTGCACAGTACTTTTAACCCGAGGGCTGTTTTAAAAATATATTTTAATGATTTTTTTATCACGTTCCTTATTTCCTAAAAAGCACGTGTGTGTTTGTGTGTGGAAAATAATGAAGGCCATTTTTGGCTTAAAATTGAATATTTATTTTTATTTACGTATGATTACTCGATTAATGTGTGGAGGGTTATTAAATTATTAATTTAAAAATATTTGACCTGTTTGTGTTTTGTTTGGGTCAATTGTTGCAAGTCAAATTGTCCATTTCTGGTGGTCGATTTGCCTTGTGGTACGTAAGATGGATGACATGACGATCCCATTGCATAATATTTGCGTATAAATATTGATTTGGTTTTTTATATGGATGAGAATGCAAGTCAAGAAAAAGTAGTAGAAGTATATTACATATACATTTATAACAAAAAACTTATTTTAGAATTCCTAGAGTCTTACTCTATGTAGCCGTAGTTCGCAGCATCGGCATACACCGGTACAAGATCGTAACAGTGTTACGTAATTTGTGAATAAATTGCTCTCAGCGGTCGCGTGTTCAACCACAGTATTAAATAACCGCTTGCATGTCGCCCTCAAAACGGAAACTTCCATTCTATACAACTCAATTCCTGGAAGAAGTATTCCGATTAGTTCTGACTAGAGACTAACACGATCTATGATTCGTGTTGCGTTGGATTTCATCCTAATAAATGAAATGAAATGAAATGAAATTGAAAGTAATCAATCTTGCAACAACAATAGTACAATGAAATGTGTTTATTTTTTATTAAATAATAGGTGACCCGGCTTCGCACAGGTTAACTAAACTAAACACTCTACGAGTACAGTTTAACAATCTGTACTTAATTCTTGAATCATTCAATCTATTGATTAAAACCACATTTTTATCTATTTTATCAATAGCGACTTTGTTTTATACTTTGTAAAGTTTGAAGTGAAAAATGTAACAGGGCATGTTCAAAAAAACGTGTACCCTTTTTCCATCAAGATTACCTTAATTTCCCATACAACTTTTTCGTGTCAGTTTTGTGACGCCCCATATGAATCGTATGAAATTAGTGTCACAAAACTGACAAAAAAACCAATGGACACTTTTTTTCTTTACAAAAATAAATAGTGCTAAGAATTCTGATTCAGAAAAACCCAAAATGTCATCATTTTGGAAAAAAAGTCAAGGGTACATGTTTTTTTGAAAATGCCCTACATCAAAAATTCTGATACATTATTTTTTTCCACAATAGTCATTTCACATGCTTTAACTGAAATACTTGCAGCTTAATTAAGTATTGATGAAGATTTGTAATAACATTTTTAAAGTTGGAACGTTACATTACCATTCCATAATAATGGATTGGAATTAATTATTATGTATGGTAAGTTATTAGAAAAACAATAGAACAATTACAGGAAGTACCTGCCGAACAAAATACCCACTGGATAGATACTGGGTTTGTCCAGGAAATACCCTCTATGTTTGTATCTTCCTCTCTAGTTTATTCTGGGATTATCTACGCTCGTTTGATGCAGACATATAAGATTTAATTAATTTATATTTCATCAATACTATTAACGTATTCATCTCTAATAGCGTGATCTGCTCATGCTTGTATGTATATTTTTTAATATAAATTGATAATTAAAATAACCTTCATACGTCGCACACATTTTCATAATCGTAATTATTTTAATTTCACTCTCAGCGTAAATATGTAGACGAACTGCCAATGACGTCACCGCTTGAATTCCCAGCGCCCATGAGTGGGAGTTGTCTAAATGCTTGTGACTGATTCGATTACGTTCTGAACTCAATTGGATGACGTTTATTTTGCCCTTAACTTAAACACTTCGCCATAGATGGTCCATTAAAGATGTTATCTTTAGCTGTTTCAAGTAAATTTGGAAACATTTCACTCTGAAGGTTGCCTAGCACGTAGGACGGTAGATGCTATTTTATCATTACAATACACTTTATCTACATTTTAGTCCAAGAGTTTTTTAGTAGGTATTTGATGCATCGTAAAAACTTGTACAATACTTCCGTTATTTTATCTGAACATAAAACAGATTTGGCTGTAGTAGGACTAAAGCTAGACTTCCGAGCATAGCGACCCAAGACGCCAGAGCCGCTTTGCTCGGAAGTCCAGCTTAAGTCGCTACTCGAATTTTGAAATACCCAACATGAACGAATTTTTTGCATGAACTGGCCTCAACCGTTTTTAATATTTTTAAATTCGAATGCGTGAGAAGCGAGAAATAAATAAGCCAAATATTTTCGTGCTTTGCTTTATTCGGATGTATGGGAGTGAAATATTCCTGCGTACTAATATGGTTTGATAAAACTACTTGTTCTACTCAGTAACCATCGCAATTTCAATGCCATCGTACAAATGCTTTATACAAACAATAGTGTATTATTATATCTGTCAAGCGATAATGCGATAAGTGTGACTAAGTAATTTCAATCTAAAAATACACAATTTAGCACTATCATACGTTATATGTGCCTACGTAACGAAATCTTCCGTTAAGCATCTCTGAAGTCTGAACTTTTTCCTGAAAGCTTTTGATACTGATATTTAAATTACTAATGGGAATGAATTCCTTGGTCTACTTTTAACTTTATTTTGTGTTATGACCCAGCATCATACTGTCTCATTGCATAATATTTGCCTATAAATATTCACGTTAATATCATGGCTCTTAGCGAAAGTATCTACGTAATAGTGCCCTATTGCTCTCAAATAGCAGAAAGTTTTCCATATTGTTTGAATACTGTCGTTGTTCCGAGCTAAACTTTGTTTTCATGGACTCCAGCTTTGCCGGCTCCAGTGAATACTGCAATACGAATTCATAAAATGATACTCTTTATTTGGAACGATAGGTGGTACACGTACACCTTACAAATAGCGCTTTGAATCACCCACTCCGTCATTGTCCTTTGCAAACCCCAAGTAACTTGGAAACATTACTTTTATTTCTTTTATGCGGCAAACCATTTCGCCGGTGTCCCGCGGGTAAATTTCTTTATATTGTTTTTTTAGGATGATTAAACTCAATTCGGTAATTGATTACTTTTACTGTTGCTGAAATCCTATTCCCTCTAAAGTTAGCCGTAAGATAGTGGCTCCACTTAAATATTTATCCATCCTCTTGAGCTTATTTACATAAATATTGCGAGCCACCGAGAAGGGGATCGCTCGAGGATAAAGCAAACGGAATATTTAGAATTTGGTCGGGATCTACATAAAATTCGTTGAAGGATTTTCTTAGTTTAACTTTAAAATTCCTTATTTTTTAGTTTAAGTAGTTTTTTTACTTAAGCGCGGACATTGCTGACCTGAGCGTGTATTCTTAGCCTGCTTGTTAAAGATTAGCCACACTGCCACCTTTTTAAGTTGCACTAGAACCTCACTTTTCATCAAATTTGTCACGAAGCCCTTGAAACGTCGTTTTTGTAAAAGATGTATAATTATGATATTCCCTTTTTATATTCTCTATCTCTAGTTATTGATAAGTATCTGAAATATTTATGTGAAATCGAACACAATAAATGAGAAGTTTCAACGAGATTTGAAAGGTCCTTTGGTTCAACGGTGACATCTGAAGACAGATGTTTCGTTGTATTGTGCCCTCGCTATTGTTGTCTAATCCTTTTGAAATTCTTCCGAGGCGGTATAACAATGGCCATCTGAATTTATCACCCTAATCCATGGTTATTCAATTGAGCTTTACTTGATTAAATTCGGAAGATTACAGACGGACCCCCGCAAGTTTGCCACATTTGCATCATTTGCTTGTTATAGAACTTGCAACTGCGATTCGATCAGTCTGGCAAAGTTTGGAATGGGTTTAGGTAATTGTTTTAAATAATGATTACTTTTGAGTTTAGGTTGTGATTCATGATGATGTATGATATCACTAAAATTAAGAGTTATTAGATGTTTCTCTATTTCTGATAAAAGCAAAGCGTATTTATGATAGATAGATCACATTTCATGGTCTCAGAAACACGTGGGTAGATATGGTTTAGTGAGTTGTAAAACGAAATCGATAAAACTATGAGTTTACTGCCACCCATTTAGACGGGTCCCGACCACTTCCCATATTGATAGACCAATGTTTATTCTTCTCGATATAATTGCTTTGCTTTATTTTTATTTAAATCTGCTTATTATATGATAGAAGCAATTTTCGCTTTGTAATATTTGTTTATAGCCTTTGCTAGTATCGGTTATTAGTTTGCCAAAAGGATGTATCTTACGATGTGTACATAGCACGCCTCTATCGTTTAACTTTCCTTCATTGATGAGCTATACCTATGTAAAGTAATCAGTCTTCGCTTCGATAACCAAACAGGATAAACTGCCCTACTATAGGCATCCCTTGAACCATTGATATCTTCTCTATCATTCTTCGATAAATTTGAGAACGTTGAAAATATGATAGGGTAGCGTTCTGAATAGATTGTCTTTAGAACTGTTTTTCTCCTAAAGAAACCAATTGAATGCAGATCGTTTCCACCTAACTTGTTATAATTTGGTTTGCTTTTCCACTGGCAAAGTTTAAATATAAATTATATTAGCGTCACATTTGATATAAATAGAAATTTAGGTAGAATTAGCAGTTGAATGAACTCCGAATGACGTCAGCGGACTCTGATGCAATGTCCTTGTCTGCTAGAGGAGTGCATCGACTATGTATATGCAGCGGCATTATCCCGATGTCAAGTTTAAAGTTTGTGTAAAATTGCAGTTGCGATTGCTTTTCTTTTCAAAAATTACTACGGGTTAGGTGAAATGACTTGACGCTTACAAAGTTCTTTACATTTTGAATTTGGACTGTTATTCAAGTGTGTCAGGTTCTAAAAATTAATGCAAAATTTTGTGAGTATGGCTGATGAAAAATTCAATATTCAATATTCAATTTTGGTATTATCATGGCTGGATCTCTATAATAAATAAATAATAACACATCGGCTACTTTTTATCCCATTTTCCCACGGGATCGGTATTAAAGAACATAAAATCCAGAAATTTCTACCGCTGCCTATTCGCTATTCTTCATGCTAACATAAAGACCACGACTGGATTTTTGGGATATCCCATGGAATTTTTGAAAACTCCGACGGGTACCTACTCAGTGAAATCCCTTTCCGAGTGAGTCATTAGCATCGTAATCTTCACTTTACGTACCATTACAGTGCCTTAAGTAGGTACTGTATTTAACTCATTGGTATTATACGTATAGTAGGCACAAATCAATGATCAAACTTTCACAATAAATACACGCCTACGCTCGCTCTGACTCATAGATACTGTACTGTCCCTATGTTTACTAACATTACATGATGACTGGCCACAGCAGTCTATCAGTGCCGTATCACTGCTTCATTGTATCAATATAATACCAACTGTATAACGCAGACATTAAAACTAATTGTGTTTTCTCGTAAACTTCACATCACTTTAGAGAGTTTTAAACAAATCATGCTACTTTTACACGTTATACACGTACAATTTTGAACGAATTTTGAGCAATTTTGAATGAAAATTTGCAGAAATTGCAAAAGGATCCCATCTCTCTCCTTGTTTATATTTTGATCAGTGTTCTACTATTCGCGTTTTAGCAACAAGTTTTTTTTTCGAATTTAGACTCGGCGAGAACTAAGTATCGAGTTTTCAGCTATCGCCCGCAACTATCTCATTAGTTAGCTGGCTAATGGAATTAGGAAACTGTTATTCGGGCACAGATAGTTCGACACAGTCTAAGTTGTCCTCGGGACAGTCTTGCCACAAAGCAATTTAAACTTGTGAAACAAATTACCACAGCTTGCCCAACAATCACAATAGATAGACGGGATTGTTTTTCTTTTTGCTGTGATTTTAAATCTGCAAGGTGTAGTATTTATAAATTGTAAAATGGGAAAATGTGATGCACTTGTCTTCCCATGTGTTTCATATACAGCATAAAATGCAACGAGAACTTATCGCGGTTGATTATTTTTTTATGTACCTACATATTCTTCGTAATCCGGAAACAGATCAGCATAACCGTAGTAATGATCCGATACTTAGCTTATCTTATCTTAAAGCCACGGTGCTGATAATCAATTATCGTTGGAACAGATGGCATCTACCGATACAATTTAAGCACTTCCGATAATTCCTTAATAATAATCACTGTAAAGATTGATTAATTTTCTTTTAAAAATAAAATAAAACATCATGGGACAAATTACACCAATTGACCTAGTCCTAAACAAAGCAAAGAAACCAGGCAACGGATAAACATACTGGTTATAAATATAATGTAAATAAATATATACAACATCCATGACTCGGGTACAAACATTGGTATTAATCATACAAATGCATGCCCCTACTGGGACTCGAACCCGGAAACTCTAGCTTCATAGTCAGGGTTACTAACCACTAGGCTATTCAGGGTCATCTCATTCCGGTCATTTTGAAAAATAACATATCCTAAAAACATTATTTTAGAAACAAGAGTTTTTGCTGACTGTACTTGCATTGTCATCCGTCCTACATAATGTTAACCAAACTTCAAGTCAATCGGACTAACCGTTGAAGAGTTTTCTCCTGCGAAAATGGTCCTGACCACCAGAATTTTACTACCAAATTATTGTATTGTCATCTGACTTACACAAGTGTGCAAAATTTTAGCTCAATCGGGTGAAGATATCTGCTTCAAAATGAAGTCGCAACAAACATACTTACATACATACGTTGCAAGTCAATATAAAGCTTGTAATAATGACATTTATAAATACTTAAGAAAAGTAATATAATACATATAATGCAACGATTAACGCTGATTGTCAAAATTAAGAGCGGAAAACGCCTCAATTTTTGATGAATACATGTTGAGCCTTGAACACGCGTTGGTATGTCAACGTGCAAATACGTTTTCCAAGATTCTCCTAACACTTGAGAATTCTAATAGTTCGTTGGCCCCGAACGAAGGTGTCAGCAGATGTGAGCCGATCGATTTAACCACAACACTTGTGTGAAGCAAACGACTGATCGTTCGGTGTGTAAACATTGTTTACGATTTCACCGTTTTCGTGTAAAGTGACTTTAACCTGCGGGCGTGTTAACTTGATATAGACGCTCTATCCACATTAATTGCCGACCAAACTTAATACTACTTACTCAATTCCCTACCTCTCTAACTGCACAATTTCAGCCATTGTTGTTACCGCATACCACGTCTTCTTCCACTCGAACTGCATAAACTTAATTATCCTGTGCACTTGCACAAATTAAATAGCTTCGCTGAGTTTCTGCAACATTGAGTTATGACGCTCAAGATTGTGCAGGCAGGAATGAAAGATTTTAAAACGGAACTCGCCCTCTTTGTTGCTTTTGAGGAAGACTTTTAAATAACTTAGTTGCCGTCTGAATCCGGTGACTTCAGATTGAGCAAATAAAGTTGTCTTCGTTGACGCTGCAAAACATAGGCACGTTTAGTTTTCATCTCTCTTTTTATTTTATTTCTATAGTAATATACGTTTCGTGTTTTACTTAAATTCAAACACATTATTGAAAGCTGACACCAGCATGCTTTTCTGAATGCCTTGATTTTTTTGGAAACCGTACAGGAAACCGCCGCGATTCTGCGAAGAGTTACATCGCGAGCATAAAGTGTGATATTAAATGAGTGTAGTGAGCGGCACACTAACCCACCAGAAGTGGGCGAGCGGGATCCAGCCCACAGCCTGCCATCATCGCTCATAAAGCAAATTCGTGTCAAGTCCGTTCGGAGTTTACGAGCCAGCCGATACATCAGTAGATTTAGGTAAATGTGGATAAACAGAATTTACAGGTTCATAAAATTATCTGCGGCGAAAATTAATGATTTCATGTTTGTGATTTGTCTAATAATCGTAACTTAGGGATGAGTTCTGAACCTATTAGTAGTTTAATGAGCGTTACGTTAGAATCATTCTGAGAGAGAATTGTTTTGCAAAAATCCTACGTCAAAAATGCTGCTCCAAGCTATATCAGCCCGAGAGCAATATTTTTTTTACGTATCCATTAGTGTATTGAAGCTCTCAATTATTTTCGTTTTAATCTAATTCAGATGAATGGAAAACAAATTGCGCTCCTCTTTTATACTTTCTTTTAAATTCGATAGCCATTGTACGCGTTTTATTAATGGACTTAAGAGGCGTTAAAATACTGGTCGTTGATCTAGAAATCAAAACATTGATTAATGAAGATAAATTTACTTAACGCATTATATTAACTATAAACATTATTGAAATTTATCTAACAAAGCTTTACCTTTATTTTTTTTAATCAATAAAAAAATAATATTTTGTTGGTAAAAATAATAAATATCCAGCTCTACCTACTATCTAAAATATATTATGTGTCTGCAATTTTCTTTGTTTTGTGCATTTGTCCATGTATCTCAGTGATTGTCAACTGTATTTTTTCTGCGAGTTTACAAATGCAAAGGTAATAGGGAAGTTACAGCGCTCATAGAACAGGTCACCGTTGGGGCGAAAGGTTCTCGAGTGACGATCACGAATCGAAAGACGCAGCGTTGACAGGCTTCCCACTAGATAGGTCTATCTAACACGAGACTTGAAGGCAACCGGTCAGTGGATGCAAGAAAGTAGTCGATCATTGTGACATTGTAAGGTTGAGGTCCTTGTTCCACAGTGAACGTGTTCCGGCCGATGATGATGGAGACATCAACACAAAGGCGGTTGCAATACCGAGTCATCATGACTTCTTAATAGCTTCGCTTGACAGCGATGTAGGATTAAGTACTAATCAATTAAACCCAACGACCAACAAACAAACATCGCGCTAGAGTTACTCAAAATGGAAATTAGACCAGCTACTGATCCAAGGGATTACAAATCCGATGAGCCGACATAGATTAAACACGGCTGGGGCGATCAGAACCATGTTCAATCAGAGGCTTTCGTCAATACAGGTTCGATTAGTGGTCATCGGCTCGGGCTGTGCCAATGTTGAGTATAGTCAGTGGCTCAGTAAATAGTTTAGCTATCGTTAAAAACTAGTGGCTCTATGGGTTGTATACATCGTAGTTCATCGAATTAAAATGTTAAGGATAAAGAATTTACTTGTGGAAGTTTTGTAACACTTTTTGAATATTTTCGAAGTATACTTTTACATGAACCCAAATTCAAGAGTATCAGTTGAGAACTTACGCTTCGCGATAATTCAATCATTGGAAACATCTACCGAACTGGCCTTACGCTCAGAAATTCGATTTTCGTAGTGCGTTTTGCGCCATTCCGCTCACACTAATATTCATTAATTTGACAGTAAGTAGGACGGTAAGATACGAATTTCGAAAATCGACTTTCGGAATAGCCCCCCAGATTAATCTCTTACGACGCTTAGGTGGGGTTTTATAAGAGGACAATTAAGTAACTGTCATCAATAACCCTGTACGTTTCCTACTTTTTAATGACTACTACTTCTTAATGTGCACAATTTTTTCACGTGATAATGAGACACAACCAACACAAAAAACGTCAGAAAAATAAAACTGTAGCTGCTTGCCAATACCTCGTCTAAAGCTGTTCGTCATACCGTGGCCTGTGCTAAACAGTAACTCCAACCCAACACCCTCCGACCAAAGAAAAATATGTTTTCATATATTTTAACCTTTTTTTACAATCGAAGTAACGCAATTGAGCGAATGATGGCAAGGCTGGGCAAGGCGTCGCGAATACCTGTCTTATTTCACATAAACAATCCTCCCTCTCTAACGTGACGGTAGTTTGTTTGTGCTATTTACATAAGAATCGGCTTTATTTAGAACTTCTACATATTATGGATGTATGCGTTCCTGCTCCTGTCGCTGAAAAAAATATTTAGTGGGTCCGATGAACTTGTTTTTACATTTCGTTAAACATTTGTTTAAGAAATATCAAGAGGATTTGAGGGGTGTGTGTCTGTAAAATAATCATTTTGATAGCAAACCTAGCGTAATTCGTTATAGGCAGGTATTGTTTGATGTTGCAAGAGTTTCTGCGGAATTTTCCTTAATATACACACACACATTAACTGAAGTATTCACTCTAGAGCCATTGTTAGTAAAACACGTCGTCTTGAATGTGTCTCAATAAGCTCTAGTCTGTTATTGAATTATGGCTTTTGCTTCGTTGTGATAAACCATTCTCATAAACTTCAAGCGTGTTTTAAGAAAATCTTTAATATAAACCGTTTCGCTAAGCAAATGAGTAAGGAAATCGATTTCGAATGAAATAGAAGTCCACAAACAGACAATTTGCTGCACCATGGGCCATCTCCGGGACCCGATGGTTTTGACGACAGTGGAACTAACATTCATCAAACTCGGGTCCTTGTAACATCGGGTCGATTGCTATTCGACGACCTCTATTAATAAGACGGCTGCCGCGAACGATAAGGATAATGTCGCAAATTAGAGACAATCTTATCCTCCTGGGACCAGAGTATGCATGTTGTACATGTCGGATGCCGAAGGTAAAGTTTGGAGTTGTTTGCATAACGCCCTCCCAGAGGAGGGTCACGATTGTTAGCATTTACATAACGCGAGGGCACCGCATCAAATTGCTTGAGAAGTCATTTGGTCTTCTGCGAGGCACATCTCAAACAACGATTGAAGAGCTACATTTATGTGAAAATAGTGGCTTAGAAATAAGCATTACGAAGTTGTGTGGGGAGAGTAACCGCGATTTGAGTTTGTAAGTCGACAATCATGGCATTCTGGCGTCATTTCTGGGTATCAGCAGTTGTGGCTTCTATTGTGCAAGTATGAAGTTGTAGCTATTATTTATCTGAGTGTTGGATTCCATTTCTTTTCTCGGTAGTATTCTTGGAAATTTCAGGAAAATCAATACTTAGTAAACATCTTTGTCTCAAACACTACAAAAAAATACAACATTGTAAAGTATCTAAATAGTGGGAACTGAACCATTCTAATTGCAGTAAGCTAACTAATTAGTATATTTCTTGCGGTGTGTGGTATGAACATGAGCCTTTCAAGGTCGCCTCATCTGGCTTGATTAATGGTGACGTCCATACACCACATCCAATTCCGTAGGCTAATTGATTCGTGCTAAGGTTCGTCGGATAAATGGCTCGGATGAAGGCGCACGGGAACGCCAGTAGGATTCATATTGAACTGGAATTCTAGAGTTTACTATATCCTTATGTGGGACCTGAATTATCTTTTGTTTCGTCCGCTACCTCTTTGTACTAAATCATCGCGGGTATATTGCAGACTGTATCTGTATAAACAGTGTCAATGAGGAATGCTGCGTTGATCATGGCTGTACAAATAGAGGAACAAGTAGACACGTAAGTAGCAGGCGATGGAAGGATCAGAGTGCATTGAACAAGCACGGAGTTGATATGTGTGTTATAGACGGACTAGCTATGTCCTTAGCAACAATAGGGTAGTCGCCTATCCTAACCTGTAAAAACTTCCTACAACTCTTTCTCGGTACACTACTGTGAGTGTGACACTCGAAATATAAGTCTGCCAAATGCCAAGTCAAGATGTCTGTTGTCTGTGAGTGAATCCGTCACAGTAATGCTTGATAGATAAGCATTGATGATAACGAAAATATGCATAAAGTGCAGTATAACTAAGTTCCAAGTGAATATACGGGGCGATACCACCATCTTGCAAGTCACTTTGACTTTATCAATAATATTTTCCATTAAATGACTAAACGGTTAAGTCTTTTCACAGTTATTGAATATTACATTTGTACTGTGTGGCTTTGGAGTGTTTCAAATGCAAGAGAAGCGGTATCTTTCCCTGTTATTTCTAAAAACCTTCATATTGGGAAGTCCCACAGCGTTATCTTATTGATTTTGAGATGATCATACTCCTTTGTTATTTTGCTAGTGACTAACTTTGTGAATAATATTTTGAAGCCTATAGCCTGTGCCTTTTTAACTATGCGCTGGAAGCATTGTATGTAGTAAAATTGAATAAATATGGAATGCCTATTAACATACCTACTTTATGCATATTGATCAGTAGCAGGAAATTTTATACGTTGGTTATTAATATGGTAATTCCCAGTTCATTTGAATATATCGGCCAACTATATTTTGAATACTTACAGTTTTTTGATACACAATAAAACTCAAATTAAAGAAAATAAATGAACACTATTATTTGCAATCTTACATATATCACGTCTTTATCCCTTACGGGGTAGACAGAGCCTAAGGTAACAAAACCTTAAGGCCACGTTTAGCATGATTATTTATGTACTTGATTTTTCCTAATATTTGATGCTAAGATTGAGAAGCTTGAACGGGGTTTTGACAACTTTCAAATTTTATTGCTACTTATAGGTATTCACTGCATCCAAAGAAATTTCACAATTTCCTAATAATATAATCATTTTAAAGATCCCTCTAGTCGTGTTCATGTGTCAGTTCAGTATGCGTAAAAAAGTCGATTGTTTAAAATGAAATTATCTCATTCACCCATTGACATCCTTTTGCCTACAAAAAACACCAACCAACTGCATCATTTCATTCAATATCATCCTGATGGTTTCCAAGTAAAATGCCTGTGACGACGGAACTATAAGTATTCCGTGTTTACCACTTTAGCTACAGAATTCTAAGAAGATAGGTACGCAGAGGTTTCCAGGATTTGTTTTACTGGAAAGGCTTCTTACCGTACCTCCTTACGTATAAACATTTCCTAGTCCATGAATAATTAAGCTTCTCTGCAACAAAACTCACTCGCGAAATAATTACAGTCGTATCCTTGCCTCGTATTGTTCATTAAAGTTAATAAAGCTGCCTTTAGACGTTCCTAACATTCCCTTCATTTTCAAATGGAACCTACGTATTTTGTATTTCAATTATAAGTAACGACACATTCGCACGTGCCTCGTGTCATTTTCAATTAGGCGAAAGCAAACGTTCATCGGCTTGAGTTTAATTAACGGCACGCGATCTGAATGTGAGGCGCATTTCGCAAATCCGAAAGGCCTTATAACTACCCGACGCGTACTTCAGTTGCGATGTTCTAGCTTAGTGTATCATTTACAGTATGTGTGCTACATACCAATTAACTTTTTCTCTCATGACGTTGTTTGATAGTTTAGTTTGTTCTGGAAAATACTGATATAATATCGAGCTTCGTTTGTCGAAATAACGAGCGGTATTTCGATATCATGTGCCGCTTATATAATTTTACGTTACGCTACAGTTGCTCTCAATGAATGGCCACCCAGAATGTACAATTGATCCGTCGTCATTGATTGTCAACTTGAATGACGAGCATTGTACGTCATCCGTTGTTTTCATTCGTTGTGTTCACCATCATACTTTCATAGTATTATTTGTTGGGTAGATGTAAATGAATTGAACTACCGCACCAAAAGGTCACATAAAAACTTAGTACCTATAAAATACTAGCTGATGCTCGCGACTACGTCTGAGCAGTCGCTTATAGCTATCCCGCGGGAACTATGTAATTTTCCGAGATAAAAACTATCCTATATCCTTACCCGAGACTCAAAACTATTTGTATACCAAATTTCAACTCAATCGGTCCAGTGGTTTAAGCGTGAAAAGGTAACAGGCAGACAGACAGAGTTACTTTCGCGTATATAATATTAAGTGTAAGGATAGAATCGTTTCTGAAACTGCTAGTAATAATTGTAGAATAAAGTTCATGTTTTGTTTTTATGATGCGCTGTATTCTCTCTTTTGTGTCTAGGCCAGCGCCAATCGCCATTCATACACAATATTAATAACATAAATCTCCCGTCTTATTATGCAAAACATCAATAAACTAGGCGATCAAATAAGCAATCTGATACCAAACGACTTTTTCTATAAATTACCCAGTCCAATATACTGCCCATAAACATATATGTACATTTATGCTTACAATGCTTAGAAACAGAAACGACGTCTGGCTGATCGAACGAGTGAGTGATTGAGTTTTATTATGCCCCCATCACACTGTTAACGATAATCATTTCCCGCAATAATCCTGAGGGGAAAGCTGACGCTTAATGGCTCACCTGCCCAATTATAACATTATTCCTAAGCATAAATTTATATTACTCCACCTTACTTATACTTATTGCAATTAGGTTTTATTGCGTATTATTCTTTCAAGGAGGTAAAGGCCTGCTCCGAGTGAGGCTTCTTTTTCGACAGAAAAACTAAGTTAGGAAATAAGGAAAGGTCTACCGCTATTTCTTTTGCATCCTACGCGTGCCTTGTTTTTGTAAATATTGCTGAAATAAATCGCCGTTTGTTATCCTTAGAATATTCTTGGATTTGCTAGCTAGTGTATGAAATATAATTTAAATCCGATCTACATTTTATTAGTATTGTTGAAAAAGGAAAGTCACTTTATCCCTTACACGACTTTTAGCATAATTGTGGGCGAATAGGAGGAAAGAGGAATCAAAATAGTCAAATCATGTTATTGATTTCTGTGATTGTTGCCTGTTCCCTCGATGGGCTCCAAAACAAACACTATGCTACATTTAAATTACTCCTTGCATCCTACTAAGTCCAATTAGCGTGTATTAAATCAATGCAAATATATTAGAGTACAGAAATTGTTAGTGTTACGAAGTATCAACACGCAGTATCGAAGCAGCTTTTAAAAATAACCGTAATTCAATAACGTATTGATCTTAACACCCTGTCAGTGGTACCTGAGTACGTGAGGATTTCAGGGAACCCGTACATGCGTCTTCGTTTTTCTAATCCATTTATTGTAGGTACGCGAGCTTCTACATTCCACTTGGCTGGAGACCGAGGCGTGTCTGTGAGACCTTTTCCCTATAAATTGATTGATTCCCAAAATTCGTTTTGTAGACTTTATCGAAGAATTTTCAGCGTATAAATTCGTCGAATTTCCTAAAATACAAATGAAGTAAAACATTGAATGTACCAGTTGCTTCTCTTCCCGCGCATATTATCTTTGCCATTATTTGGCGTCAGTTATCCTCGTTCTGATACACCAGGTTGATCGTCACTCGGTTGTCGTCTCAGTGGGATGGGCTCTTCCACAACCAACGTCGTGGTACTACACCGCCATGTGGGTTGAAGTCTTCCTCTTTTTGCTCTCCTAACCACTTAACCTAACGTAAAAACTGCTTCTGCGTTGATATAAATTTTAATTTTATTTTACGCAATTTTATGATTTAATTTTGTAACTGAGTCATTCGGCGTTACTTCAAAAGAACATCAGTACCTACGAGTACTGCGATCATTCTACATTGTATTTTCCACAATACAGGGTGAAGTAGCAAGGCAGCAGCTTTATGACTGGCATTAGTACAAAGGTACCATAACCTTCTTACGGGCGCTTTTAGTGTCCGTTTACGCTACAATAAATTTTTGTGAGAGCTTAAAAGATTTTTTCATCTCAGTATTAAAAGAGAATGATTGTCTTTTATTCCCTCTTAGGCTTAGCATATTTTCACGATTTTTCTTGTTGCCTTTTTTCTGTATTTGTATTAAGCTAACGCATGTATCCTACTTTTCTTAATTACAGTGGAACCCAGGTAATATACGCGCTGAATAACAATGTAACGTTGGAGAAGCGAACTTTATTGCGTAGCAACTTGTTGGATTTTGCTTATTACCTACTAAAGGTGTGTATATTGAAGCGATTAATCTTGCCAATTTTCAAAAGATAAGTAGATATTTTTGGTCTTTAGAAAGCGCTTTTATCTCACTAATAGTATCCATAAAAACACTTTTTTTTTAATTTAACCCGTATTCAAAATAGAAAGGAACTGATAATGGTTTCAGTCTAGACGGAGACTGTTCCATATATCAAACTAAAACCGCGATCTTGGGTTTTAGGGTTCAAAAGAAAATACATAATAAGGTTTATAATGTCCTGCCATTGCCGGTTCTTGCAATTTATCATTTTTATACAGTACTAAATAGTCGAACGGTATATGAGAAAACCATTACGTGGTGATCAATGTCTTTTTTATAAAGTAGGTGGCTATAAAATTTTTAGAAATATTTCTTTTTCGATATTAGTAGGTACACTTTGCTGCATCACATAAAACTGCTGACAGTATTCAAGAGAAAAACTATCTCAAATTATTCGAAGATGAAGATTATATTTAGTCAAATTGTAAGAAAATTTCCGCAGGGACCTTCATTCACATAAAAGAAAGAAAGAAAGAAAGAAGACATTTATTCCTTTTTGCAAGACACACAAATATCAGAGAATATACACACACTTATAGAAAATAAACAGGAAAAATAAACACAGACATGAAAAATAGATCATCAGGGTTTTGTGTGTCTTCGCTAAAGTGAAACGCAGACTTTCTTAATAAAAATCATGAATAAAATTTTAGGTAATTAAGTAATTACTACAGAAGTAATTACTTATAAGCAAAAATAAGTAGCCGTTCGTTGGTTTTCCTTCCCAACGAAATTAACAGTAATTGTATGTAATATAGACGCGCAATTAGTAATTTTCAATGTATTATTTTAGATTTTTACTTTACCTGCTTATTATGCCTAATTTAAATTCCTGTCCTCGTCACCTTAACCACTAATAGATTATTTTGGTTCTGTCACCTAATAAAGATCTAGAAGGTTGGAAGAAAACAATCAACAAGTGATCGCGAGTGCCCTTCAGCAAGGCCGTAACCACTTCGCGACCATCTATGGAATACCAATACACTGGCGTGACCTAATGGCACTTAATTAAAAAAAGTTCCATAGCGAGTTACATTAACTAAGTAAAGCAATCTATGGAATTGAATATTAATAAGCGTCCTTTGTTGAGTGGGTTGCATTAATCAAATATTACAATACAATGAACAAAATGGACCTCCGCAAAGTAACGCCTGATTCAATAAAATATTACAATACAATGCGTACTTTTTAAACAGGCTTTGTTTTTAAAAAAACATTTGAAAGCTGTCGGCCCGTAATCCCACTGCATCAATATAATTCAGGCTAATTAAGTGTATAAAGTGTCAACAAAAATAACTTAAAAAGAGGATTATTAGTTCGACCGTGCATTTATTTTCATTAAATTGTGTAATCTGTATTTTTGTTTGTAGTTATTACCCTATAGTGAAAGGATACTTGCCTTTCCTTGCTTACCACTGTTGATTAAGACTTAATAACTATATATTCATAGAATGGAATAGTGTTCCAATTGGGTATAGGTCTCCCCCCGTTCCCCGTGACTCCCATTTGTCGTGGTTGTGTTTGAGCGGTTTTTATCTAATCTTCCGGAAAACATCCAGATCATTTCGCAGCCTGGGCTTACCAGTTATAAAACTATCCTATGTCCTTCTCTGGGACTGAAACTATAGGTTTTACCAAATTACAGCCTGAGCGTGAAAGTTAACAGACATACAGACAGACAAGTTACTTTCGCATTTATAATATTAGTATAGATTTGATGTAAAACGTGGTCACATAACATAAACATGCAGCATTCACTGTTGTGTAAGTTAATCTGTTAACCGTATACGAATATCATGTAACGCTAAATATCTGAGCTTACGTGAAAATTCTAAAAATATACACTTTGTAACTTGCGTAGGCTTCTATTTCAGTTTCGAGCCAGATTTGGATTAAGTTATACAATGCAACAGCACCTAATTGTTACAGGGGACGCCTAACCATTTCAATTATAAATCTATGTATGTATAAATAACGTTTAAATCGTTACACTTAAAGAGACTATGTACACACAGCAAAGCGAATCGGTGAGCACCCTAGTTATCCACGTGTGTCATTCTATACACACATCCGCACTTATCCGCTGCCTTATTACGCACACAACAAAATGCCCTATCTGTGCTAATTGTGTTTTCTGACTACCTTCACGCATAGTTATTCAAACCTGCTGGTATTTTGTTCAATGGAAGCATAATTTTGCCACCAGTTTTATAAGCGTGGTGGCTCAGGTGTATTGACCTAGAGTTAAGAAACCTAAAGAACCGGGTTCGAATCCTGCACAAGTGTATCTTTTTTGTTTTCAATTTTAAATTACTAATCTCAAAATAAACTCATGTTTACCTAAAACAAGAAAAAAAAGGACGTAAAAGAATAAAACAATAAAATGCAATTATTGGTTCAAATTGTTTATTGCAACTTAATTTTTATTGTATTAGCCTCTATTTGTGTTATTATTATTATTACCAAAAGTAATTAAATTAGCTAAATAAAACTGCACACTTTTCCTTATAGAATAATATTCATAAAATAACACACACTTTAGAGGCCAGTATGATTTTATGTTTACTAAAAAGTCTTATGTCACTAACATAATAATTATCTTGCAAATTGAATACACAACCATAATAGGGGTATTTTTAAGATGACACATAATTAATATCTTAAATTCTGGTTTATTAGGTTTAAGTCTGATAAAGATGAACGAAACGTTTTATTTGCGGACGTGTAAGTCAGTGGTGAAATGAATAGACATGTTAAATGACAGCCATTAACAATAACATCATTTCACACTGGGTTATAATCTCCACTTTGAAGCGACTAAGCCTCAGATCAATTACTAAAGCCTAGATACCGCCCTAATATCAAAACAATGTTACATATAGCTTGACCGTTTACTCATACGACGTTTGATAATGGGAGAAAAGGTAGTCTATATATTTCTTAGGTACTCAAAACTACAAGGTTGTACACTGTTCCTCCACTGTTCAAAATCCATAGAGATGTAGCAAAAAGTTTTATCGAAAGATTATTATCGATATTTTGAGATAGTGTATGGTCTTCTGGTGTGGATGGATTTTCGGTATGGAGCATAACGCGGTAAAAAGGCGATGCCTCCTTATGACTATTTAAATGATCGCTGGGTTCTAGTCAGAATAATGTATGGCTAGAGTGGTAGCAGAATACCCCGTACCCCGGCTTTAAATGAAATTTCGAGAAATCCCTGGATATCAAACAGCGGTTTCAAATAAATAATTTAATCGTTCAGAGATTTTTTTTCAAGTCAGTAAAAAGTATCTGTAATTGAATAGACTGTAAGAGAGAAGGTTGTTATTGTAAATTGTACCACCGTCTACCCATTTTCTTACCTTGGTATTTGTACACCCTATACGAGTTTAAAACGTAGATTCTTGATGTGGTGTCGCCAGTGCCGATAAAGCTGTGACCGCCACCGACAAAGCGTCGCTGTCCACTAAGATAATGGATAGACTTTATTTAGCATAAAATAAATTGCTTTGGTATTTAGAGGATATTCAGAGGCTCAGACTTACGCTCAAAATTGCAATTAGTATGGCCTTAATCTGAGGTTTGCCCTTCAATTTTTAAATTCGGCATGGAATAAAAAAACAAAAATCTGGACATGTTCACATAATATATTAAATTTACATTTTCAGTTAAAATCAATAACATCTTAGCATTACCTACACATCGAAATGTTTTTTAAATGGCATTATTTACATTATTATCCTATTTACTTTTAGATCAGTCATATCGTACAAAAAAAGACGCTTAAATTACAATAATTGCGGTAAACTTGCATTTTTGATATGTTGTTTGGGTACACCTAGATAAGTAATATTCCAGATTTGCAGTTAGTAATACTGTACAGTTTTAAGAATACGTCTTTTTGAAACCTTCTTCACTCTGTCCAAATCTTGTTCCAGCTGACTGACCCGCTTCCTTAATTCTGGACAACATGTAGAACTTGTCGTGGGGTATTCAATCTCAACCTCCATCGGCGCAGGAATTATACTGAAAAAAAAAAAACTACTGATGACTATCATGTATTTACACATAATTAGGGCCGCCGTCCGGGTTTCACGGGATTTGTCCTAGCTTGGAGAGCATCGTTATATTATATCATTACGTACACCGATAAGTAAGCCTACTAGGTAGACTCCTGAATTAAAAAAAAAACATTATTTAAACTAGCGAGCACCTTTTTTAAATTAAAGTAAAATGGGAATACAATACCTCTCCAAGCCTTGAATCAGATGTTAAAATATGTGTCGTGCTTGTGGTAGCTTGGCATTCATCGACTTCCATAGCGACGGTTGGAATCTAAAAACAGCAAAATGAATAAACGCGTTCAATCAAAATAGCTTTAAGCATTCATTTGAATATAATAATAACACATCTTGATAATAGTCTGTTCCTGCACCTGTCCGATCCTGGAATTAGTTAAAATATGTCTCGTGTTTGTGGTGGTTTGTTTCCCTTGCGGAATAATTTGGCACCACTTAATTTTTAATTTTATTGTTCGTCCATAGGAAATCTGTAATTGTCATTATTACGTCATTATTTATATAAATAATTTAGTCCACAATACAAAGTTTAGGAAAGTAATTCGATATCGATGAAACTGGCAATGAACAGGAACATCACTATCACCCATACCTCATAACCTCTAAGCTATTACAAATTACCTAATTATCTCGAAGATTCATCGCCCTTATTGAGTCCAAAATGTTTATTTGTTACAATAATCAAAGTTTTAGGTTTATAAATTTTAATTCAGCTCAAATTGGTTAGCATATAATATTGAAAACACGTAAAAATGTACTCACCGATGGAAGCTTATATATTCCCGTTCATTTTCTTTGCGAGACGAATGAGATTTACATCCCAAAACAATACAAGCCATTTATACGACCCTTAGGCACACAATACCACTTTCACCTTATTTTAAAACTTTACTGTTAGGTAGAGGTTTATGAAAATCAATCACTGGTCGACTTGCAAATATTTACCTGTCATAACCATTTCAAATACAACTTAATACAGATGACCTGCTGTTCTCAACGGGAAATATGATTTAAAACACTTTTTAATTTAGTAGCGTAAAACTAGACCAAAGAGACCACTTGACATTTCAGGTGTGTACGGCCTGAACAGGCAGACTAGATAATGCTACATTTATCTCTTTCCAGCTTGTTGATTTCTTCATGTGAATTAAGAGATGTACATATTGATGTCACTAGTTAAATTTTAACGCGGTATCTAGGCTTTAGTAATTGATCTGAGGACTAAGCTACCTATCTCGATTTGGTTTGGATTTGGACACCAGGGCCTATCGATGACATCCAACCCCATAGTCTAAAGTAACACTGCCACTCGTTCTGCACTGTAAAACATTACTGTGTTTATATATTTAATTAAGTTAATATATTTCGTCTTCATCACTAAAAATCACTACATTTGACTTTGATTGATGTAATAATCAAAGTCAAGATATTCACGAGCAAAGGTTTCTTCTATGCTGGTCCGTTAAAGCATGTTTTTTGCTGGTCTACGGCAATGCAATCCTGCAGCATGCAGATGGTTTCGCACAGGTTGCAACGTAGCATTGTGTCTTGTTGCTGTGAAATGGGTCACTAGCGGGTGCGGCAACTACATAATGTCCAAATCAAATGGCAGGAGATGAGGCTTCAGGTTTAGGCCCAGAACGAATATTTTTATCGTGTCCGAAGTCTGCGTAAGGGTGAATCCATAATGGCACAGTCTTCCGCTGCAAAATAAATGAAGTTTAAATAAAAACATTTTTCGTCAAAGAAAGTTGTTTAAAACATTACCGATAAAATAATAAGTCATTGTTTTTAACACCGTTTGTCTACTTACCCATATCAAAAAACGCCTAGCGATTCCTTATATAAATAGTTATATTGTTTTGCTCTTTTCAACAAAGATAAATGAAAATCCATGTTTTGCAAATCACAAGGTATTCGAAAGGCAAAATTAAACAGTTCGTAAGTATAACACACGGTTCATCCCGCAGCTAATAATGGCTGCCAGCGGTGACAGTTGTTTGTTCACAAAATCATATTATTAGAAATTTGAGGGTAGAAAACACTTTATATTGTTTAAGACGATAACGACCAAAATAGCCATCAGCTAGCAACTTTTAAACTCCAGTAAAAAGAGTCATACCTATTAATAATTATATTAAAAGAAAACACAATGCGTTTGCGTTTTTAACATATTATATAAGAGTAAAATTAAACATACAACAGACTGCAACCACCATAAAATTAAATAGTTACGGAAAAAAATAAATTATAATTTCAACCTTATTTCAAAGCTCATAAAACAGCTATTTACACAAATTGCAATACAGTAGTCGCAGATTGAACATAATTCATACATTCACCATGTAACTTGCATACCTCGGTGGCCTAGCGGTCAAAGACAGGTCGAAGATTTGACTTGTGCTATAGTGAACCGGGTTCGTATCCGAAGAAAACGGAATATAAAATAGTAATAATAAAATGACATTTTTGGATGTTATTTCAATGGCCATGCTGGTTGTGAGGAATATTGCTTTGGAATTGGAATCTCAGACTTGTTGAGAAATAATAATATAACATCGTCGCATCAGTGAGATGGTAACTACTCTTCGCTAGTAATAATAGTTCAATGCGTGGGATTGCATAAATTTGAAGATTCAAGGTCGAAGGAAGCTTCGATTCGGTTCTCTCGCTTACACTGGGGATGACAATATCCAATGTAAGATTAGGTAAAATATTTTTAGGACAGTCTAAATAAAAAAAATACTTTTACATTATTTTTGTAGAAGTAACTGAAACCACGATACTGGGGGGGATTATTTTCATTTAATTTGTAATTATTTTTTACTTAATTTATTATAAACTAACTTAAATAGTTGTAACTTTCTTCATTGTTATTTTATAGTTAGTTCTTGTTTATTCAATAAACAGGTAATTTACAGCGACATTGCTCATTCATCTTGTTGCTAAAAAATCTGTACTTAGGGGGTAGATTTTATGATCGAACTCACTCACACATTCACATGTCATAGATTCTACTTAACGTTCATGTCGATACTCAACACGCATAGACGTGTGCGTGGCTGTGCTAACCGCATTATTTTGCTGTGTGTACCTACCAGGTGAGTTCTAATCTTCGTTTTTCTCAAAACTCGGTTGATAGAACTTAATTGCGTACCAAGTTTCAATCCTCCATAATTCAGTAAAGAATACCGTCTCAATTCATAGACGCCTTTCCATTGCAAAGTTTTATTCCCGCTTTGGCTTTAATAAATAATAGAACCGGTCAGGCACGAACTAGGCCATCACAGCAAACATGTCCACGTGACAAGGGTCTTGTGCTTCCGAAGGTTCAACTGTCGGACCCTCTGCTCATAACACCGCCGTCATAAGTTGGTAGCCGTTTTACGTAAAACCATTATGTGTAAACTACATTATTGAGCAAATATTTACACGTTAGTATTATCAGCTTTTGGCTTTTACTAGGTTTTTTTTTGTGGGACTTGTCTTTCGTCGTTATTTACTGACAGACGATTTTTTAGGATCAATAGTACAACAAGGTTCTTAATAGTTTTCGTGAATGTAAAACTAGCCAAATCAGACCTTAGGCTTCAATATATTATCCTAGGTTATAAGAAGAAATTATATTTAAAGTTGTTATAAATAAATTTCAGGGCTGACCATTGAACTTGGCACCCGTTTAGATCTCACTACTTTTGTCTTTGAAATTTTAGTATTACAAGATTCGAGAAAACAGGAATGCAAGCTCTACCTGCTTGGTGTTTCCATGGACGTGGTGTTTCATTTACTTAATGAAATGGCAATATCTTGCTTGCTTCTTTTACCATTCACAAAGGTTAAATGTCTTGGCCTATCACCCATCTCGAATGCTTACATTTTGTAATGACATGGTAATGACAGAGTATGAAGATGTTTGACGTTTGTCATCATGAAATTCATTATTTGTCGTACCGTGTCGTACGAAATAATACATGGCTGCGAATTTATTTTCTTGTTGTAATTGGTGGGAAAAGGAAGTGCCAGGTAAACATTAAAAGGATTTATGTTCGTTTTGCTAAAGAATGTAATAAATTATAATACCTAGGTAAATGTTTTGAGACCGCATATAATTTCATGCATGATGGTAACTCTCATTGCATATTTATCCTATCAGATTATTTTTTCATATTCTTGAGACCTGTGCTAACACAGTTGATTTATCTAATAGTTATCCTATTTTGCCATCTGAAATATATTAATATTGTATGCACAACTATTCTAACCCGGCGATAATATCCTATTATTAGTTTAACAGCATTGGGTTAGATAGTAAGGAGACCTGGCTAAAAACTCTAGGACCTTTTTCTTTATCTAATTATCTTCGATCTGCGACACGAGGCTACTTAAATAAAACAGAAAACTTTCTGATTTTTCTTCTTAAGTAATTGTTTCTTGAACATCTTTTCCTTGTTGTTTCCTTGTTTAAAAAAATATGTGCATATAGATATAGACAAGGCGTCTGCAAGTCAATCTTGCGTATAAGCCGCTTTGGTACTTAGCGGTAAGGTATGGTACAGTAAAGTACGCTGGTTTTTTTTACCGATTCGTTATCAAGCTCTTATATTTTAATACTTCTTGACTGTCGCGGGCCGTACGCTCACCGAACGCTCTCACGCAGCCCAGTCAGGAAGCACGCATTCAAATATAGGAGCTCTATAACGAACCGGAAAAATATGGAACATACTTTACTGTACGGTATGCAGTCCGCCAAATCAGGAAGCGACTTAAGAACGAAATAGAATTTTGCTCGCAACGCGCAGCCTTTAGGCACATAATAACATCTTTGTTTAGAGCCTGGCCTGGGGTTAGGCAACACTAAAATTGCCTCCAAAGAGCTTAAACATCTGGGCATGCTTGTTCTATGTATGTTTGTTGCCGTCAATTAAACCCGGTTTCCATTGTTGCAGGTCTACAGTTGCGCAGCATAGAGGAGCCGGCAGGTGGCGCGGGCGCGGGTATGCCCGCGACCACCTGCTACGATGCTGAATGCGCGCGCACTGAGGCCTGGCTGGACGAGAATCAGGAGTTTGTGCACGATTACTTCTTGAGGTTGGTATGCTTATAACTGCTGATTTTGCATAACTTCCAAACGACTGCACTGAATTGGATAGTTAATTTTTAGTAGTTATTGTTGCTGGTTGGACAAGGTTTGTTTAAATGAAATGTTGAAAAAAATGCAGCGGGGGCGAAGCCCCGGGCAGCTAGTAACACATAAAATTGGGTGCCAAACGATCACTACAACCCTTAGACCCCCGCAAGTTCAAAGGATTACATTATACTTGCTAGATGGAATACCTCATTTGCCAGTAATGTCACCGTCGTTTGTCTTACTCTCCATGCCGGGGCACAGCAGCGCAAGCACTGCTGCTTGGTGGCAGGGTTAGAAAGTAGGGGTCTTAGCGATCCGGACGGGCCTTACACGAGGTTCTACCCGCAAAATTAGATTAGAGTTAGATTTTTAATTGAATTTGGCCTCTTTATTACCATCGAGTTTACGTCTAATTGGAGGATGCTTGACGATTTCGATCCTTAACCGCCCTGGGGGTCGAATCAAGCGTCAGGTTTGCGGGTACAGTCACGTGTGTTGGGGATCGCAAGTGGCTTCTGGAAATCTCGAGCACGGTAAAAGTTACGAGTGATCCTTCGATCTTCACCTTTTATAGAAAATCGTGCCTAAATTGACGAAATTTTCCTTAAGTCATGCGTTACTTTTGTTAGCCGAAAGGTTGTCCCACAAGCGTGTGGACTTTTGGCAATAACTTTTTCGAACTAATGCAATAGTCCGACGGTTATGGATCTATTCACGGTCTTTAATCAAGGTGCGTAGGTGTGCGAGAAAAAATGCACCAATCAAAGCAGCAGGCTGAACGAGGGGGATTTTTTCCTCGCCCATCTCGGGTAAATGTGTAGTAGGTAGGCGAGCTTTGATTTAAGATGAGACCTAATTTCATATTTCCATCCGTTTCACTTGAAACTTTTTCAACACTTTAGTCTGCTTCATTAGGCTCCCATAGAGCTCTGGAGGCGTGTCTCAAGTTGTTACAGTGAATATTTAACTTGAGTGCCGTACTGTACGCGGTATTGAGTTTGCAACTCTTCACTCGTTAGCTGCTAAGTTCACCAACTTGATTTGCCAGTTTGTACAGTTTTCGGCCAACTGCGTAATCTTTCTCCGTGTTCAGATACGTTGAAGTTTATTTTAAGCTCATTCCGCTAAATTACTAGACGTTTTAAGAATATTAAGGGCGCCATAGGGATCGCTTCGGCTCCTACACGCGGAGGCGGTTTGTGTTTACAAGATTCAAGTTATTTTAAGGTTGAAGTTTGGATGTTGGTTTTAAAATGACTGTGTTCTCACAGGTGACGTACAAAAATGAATTCTACGCCTACTGACTTTGTAACTAAGTCCCAAGCCATTGTTTGCGAGTTATTAAGAAAAAACGTACTATGAAAAAAAAACTGACTAAGGATGCGCCCATACTACTACGCTACAACACTACGCAAATATGTCCACCTACAGAACTTTGGACAATTGTATAGACACTTTTAGTAAAGGGAATGTCACGCTGTGGTAAACAAGTGGAAACAGCTTGATTGCTTGAAATTGTCTTGATCCATGCAATGACAAGAAAATTACTGTGATAATTTTCTTGGTAAATGATATATTCCACGTAAAACCAACTCGCTCTGGATTGTACTGAGATACGGCGGTGTGGTCTGATTGTTTACGACTTTCTGATTGTCGTTTATGTCGCTACCTATTTCAATGATTATTACAGGCACGTTATTAATATTGCTTGCAGACTCCTCAGGTCTTGACTATTCGTCAGTCTTCGTCTGTCAGGAAAGCGATACGGTACTCCTGAACTTACAAAGCCAAATATTTTAAACATGTAAAATAATCAGGAGTTAATGGATATATTCTAATATAATAGATGGAAGCGTGTTAATTTTAGCTATGAAGTACCATGCTTTAGAAATATTTCTACTCAAATCTGGCTTCAGTTATGACGTGCGGTATGTTAATTTTGTGGTTGTGGAATAAATATAAAATACTTATACTTATCGTACCAAGAACTTGGAGTGATTCGTAGCTTAGCGGACCTCTCAAAGCGAGGGTTCAGTTTTCTCCGGCCGCGACCGCCGTGTCGAATTTCAATGCGAGGAATTCGTACTATTTTTACCTTTAAAAGGAATGCTTTGAAGAGTTTTGTTTTGCAGGAAAGCTACGCGGCAGGTCGTGGACGCGTGGCTGGTGTCGCACGCGACGCCACCGAGCGCTGAGCTCGCATCCCCCTCCCGCGCTGGATCTGGAGCTACCACACCCGTCAGGTGAGTAACCGAGTATAGGAAATAACACTCCAATATACGCTTTTTATGTCTCTTGTCGTCTACGTCAAAAACGTGGATCTACAAAAGTTGCCTATAAAATGTCGGGTAATTATGTAGATTTTGGGTATAAAAGCGCCTCCATATGATCTTCTAAATTCGCCGCCCCATTAAGCCATATCGTCTGGTCCCCATTTAGACTACGCTAAAGTCGTAACGAATTATATTCCTTTTATTATTTGCTATATTGATATAGCGATTTAAATTAGCTGTGCGATCATTCTAATATATGTAAAAAGCCTTAGGTGGGTTGGTACTTGCGTAGTAGAAAATAAATTTTATTCTGGGTTGATGCCCCTAAACATTTTTATTGCTTTCCGTTTTCCAATATCATCTCACTGGAAAGTTATCCAGCAAGATTCACCCACAATGAGGTATAAATAGCTGGCCGTGATAAGCAAAGCTAAGCCCCGTCATTGGATTCAACTCACGACGCGGGAGAAAACTCATAGAGAGCCAACCCGCCTGGGATTACTTCGTGTTCGAGCCGCCACGTACACAAAGTGCGACCTTCACGAAGGGTGTGACATGTTGACACGTGTCGTGTCTTTTTGATTTCTGTCAAAACCGTGCGCGGTTTTGATTGGTCGACAGGGTAGCGACAGCTGGGGTGAATGTTTTTGACGTAATCATTTAAAGTTTTCAAATAAACGGTCCCATAAAAATAAAAAATCTATTGATGCTTAGATGGATACGGCTTTCATAGAAAACTCATATTAAGAGCGTAGGTAAGTTTGAAACGATTGTTTTTGTAAACAAATAAATAATAAATACTTTAAAAACAATTCTCATGGTCGCTCTGGAGATTTTTCAATACTTTGTGTAAAAACTAGCAGACATTGTTATTCAAACTGCAGCAGAATTTATGCATCAATCTTCGGGTTTGTGCTGATATTATGCAAGAGAGTTTTCCTTCCTCCTTGTTCTATTCAAACATCTATAAATTTGTCTTATCCTCGATTTGGCAACCTCCTTTCTGTAGACTCCATCAATCTTATAGTTGGATCGGATAATGTAATACTGATGTTGTATGAATTCACTTTGACATTTCATTGTTGCGAATTTAAGTTGAGAAAGATAGTTTTTTTCCGCCTGTCATTTACTGCCAGTTATTGATTGTGTCTAGACGTATTGTTTTTCATTAATGTTTTTCATTCACTTTTCAGTATGCTTATGCGTATCTAGGAATTATCTATTCATATAATGAGAGAGCTGAAGAGGGTCGAAAGTCTGTACACGGAAGATAAAAAAAATTGCCTGGGGATACTCAGAATTGAAAACAGAACACGTTCCAACAGTTTTTAGATTTTTCGTGTGTTTGTTCTATTCTATTTATCTGTTTGTCTGTATATTTGCGAGCGCATCACGTTAAAATGGCTAAATGGATTTGGATGCAAACTTTACTAATCTGTTGAGAAAATCACCGGCCAGGTTACAGGCTACTTTTTATCCCGGAAAATTGCATAGTTCCTGCGGGATAGCATTAAACATGACAAAGGTCGCAGCTGCCTAGAGTCGCAACGTAAATAAATATTGATTCAGTATCATAGAGGTGCACTAAGGACGGATTTTTAAAAATTCTGTTCGCGGATTCTAACTTAAACAGCAAGTCTCAAATAGATTTATTTGAGCTCAAGCCGTAATTTTTACGACGAATTATTTTATTACTCTATATTCGTTCGTTCATTCATTCGCAGAGTGCTCTCATGAGTACGAGCCTCAAGCTTCACGGGCTCATCCCATTCGCACCATAATTATTATCACCGAACCAGTAACATTGCTTACGGAAGGTTATCGTTTATATATTTTACGCTACTTAATTATGGTGACGCCTTCGATATGCAAAGCAATTCCGTGAATCTTTCTGCTTGCATTCTTCGAAGCTTCTGTCACACAATGGATTTGTTAACGATCTGATGAATAAAGCAAACATTTTCGAAATATGATCACAAACAGTAATACAATTGAAACTGCAATCTGAAATGCGCCGTTGCGGAGTTCCAAGGATTTGGATATGGTGCTGATGAGCCAGTCAGTCAGTCAACATTTTCTTTTTATATAATCAAAGATTCTTCTGATCAAAAAAGGGAATGAAAAAAGGAAAAAAGTTTCGCGGCATCTAAATCTTTGGCCACCTTATCTTTAAATGTTTTTCGACTTTTGAAAGTTTCGCGAAGTTCCTAATCGAAGGTAGATTGATTGTATTGCCAAAGGCTTTATGGCTTTAACAATAAGCATCTCTTACTGAGTGTTTCTTAGTAGTGACTTTGATTTAAGGCTCTACCGAGAGTTTATGATTTGGTGTTGTTGGCTACTAAGTATTGTAGTAAGTCTGATCTATGCCAGTCTGTACAAGTTGTGTAAGGAGTAGCTATCACTCATTCAATTAAGCTCAGTCTAGACATTTGAGCGTTATTGCCGTATTTCGTTTCGGTGTTGACCTAAAGCTTCGGACGGTCCCCGAGAGCGGACTAAAGGATAATTCGCTATCAAAGCCATCTAAACGCGACGGCACTTGATGTTAATTTCATTATGCGTAATATTTAGAGATTTAGATTCGCAGCCGTCGTTAAAATGTCTCGTTTGAAATTAATGTACGTATTCAAAATATTGATCATAGTTTATTTGCGTTGCGCAAGAACCATTTGGACAATTAGCTTTGTTCATTTTTTTTAGTATGCACCAATTCGAAAACCATTTCGACGAAAACCATCATTTATCCGATTTATCTTGTCCGATTTCAAAAATACTTTATGATTGCAGATATTTTTGTAAAAGTACTTTGAACCTTTGTTTGACCGAACGACCCGGTTTTTAGACAGAATCCAGCATCGAATGTTTGCCACAAAAATGAAAAAAAAAGTTTAGCTAGGCTACTGTCATGTGTCACTGTCAAATCGACAAAACCATAGACAAAGCCGTTTTTTTATAGCCAGCCGAACGAAGGCGATTGGGATTCTGTCTAAATTCACGAATTATCAAACAGCGAAAAAATATTTATTATTAATTAACAAAGCTACGTAAAAGCATAATATTCAAATTAGTTACTTGAAATAGTCCATTTTATCAAATAAAGGTGTTAAAAGCACAGCTTAAAAAAATGAACAATGCCAATTTCCCAGATTGTCGCCTAGTATGTAAACAGGCGCAGAGGCCAACTTTGCTCTTATCACCTTATCGGATATTAGATTATGCTTGGCATGTGTCCAGCACACCTAATTGCTAATTAACTTTACGTCCGTCTAACTTGTCGACACTAGACTTGGCACATGAATGCGCTAAAAGTACACTAGAATACGTTATATTCGGCGCATGGGCCGGTTAATTTATTTTGTCTTGGTCCACGTGTTTGGCACTAGCCCCGGCCAGCGTCAATAGTTTAACACACAGTTTACTTTAATTTATAAAATTAGGCTTCACGCATTTGACGACCGGATAGCCTAGTGGTTAGTGACCCTGACAATGAAGCTAGAGGTCCTGGGTTCGAATCCCGGTAGGGGCAGACATTTGTATGATGAATGCGAATGTTTGTGCCCGAGTCATGGATGTTGTATGTATTTGAGTATGTATCTATCTACATTATATAAGTATGTTTAGCCGTTGCCTGGTACCAATAGTACAAGCTTTGCTTAGTTTGGGGCGGGGTCAATTGGTGTAATTTGTCCCAAGATATTTATTTATTTATTATTTATTTATTCACACTATCACTTAATAGATGACATGTGTGTCGTCATTAAAATAAATCCATGAGGCCCGATTTTCGAAGGCACATCACTCGAAAGTTGTGAAAAACTAGGCTGTACCTATTCGAAATACGTGCAGAGTAAAAAATTACAGCTGTAATTGATCGTGTTAACTACGATTAAGTAGTCGTACATTTCCTTTGAGCCGTATCTACTTTGGTGGCAATATACATATTTCTATCACTTTCAAATGGTGCTGTTGGTTCCCTAACATTAGTATTCACTTTTTCTTACTTACTGCATTAACTGCATACAAAACTTAATATAGATAGTGTCATCTTGAAAACACATGAATTTATCAATATTAGAGTTTAATGAAATAGTAATAAGAAACTATGCTTAAGTTAGGAAACCGATTGTACTTTCGAGTATTGCGCTTTCATACATCGGGTCAATCGGAAAATAAGAAAAACTCGGTAGACGTTACGTCATGCTAATTACATACGGTTTGATTTACGTATATAAGCTGTCTGAAAGTCTTAGAAATTCGCGAGAGACGGCATAATCGCCACCCAACATAATCATCATATTTTACCTTATCACATTCATGACTACGAGTATTCTGCGTGCTTCGCCAATAAACAGTACCCAACATCTAAAATGTAGCACTCATTTGTTCGGCAGAAAGATATCGGCGCATGAGTTCGAGCGCGGCGGATTACTGAAGCCTCTGGTGACGACTGTAGACGGGACGCCCACTTTCCTGGGTGACCAGCCTGCGCACGCGGCGCCGTCGCGGCCGCAGCGGCGCTCGCGCCACGAACTGAGACAGCTGGATGAAAAGGAACTCATATTTGAGCTGGTGAGTCTATGAAAAATATCTAAGTGTCTTTTGAAGCGCCGGTGCCTAGAAACTAGTTCATTGTTTGACAAAATCGCGGAGCACCAGTGCTTTCGGACTTTCGGAACGATTTTCGTTTCGTTGGACAGATTTGGCTGCTGTGAACACGAACTTTTTTACAGACAATACTTTGATCATTTTGGATAGGTGAAAAAAAAATAAGAATACCTACTTTAGACTGGTACTGATCCCGTCATATTATTATTTTGTAAAACGAAAATTTATAATGATTTAAATTGCAGTCTCGACTGTAAGATTGTTCTAGTTGTATTACAAGCAAAATAAAAGCTACAGAAACGTACCGATCGGCCTTAAAGTAATCACTAGTTGATTATATTTTTATCCATTAGATATGCATACATAGGTACGTCATTTCGCTATTGTTCGACGATCCAAACCACTACAGATCGCATTAGTAGGTACGTCAGTAGACCACTAAATTAGCCCACACTTCATTGGTTTCCAGTAGCAAAATATCCACGCATTATGGTCACAATAATGACAGTTGAAACTTTCAACATGAAACTACCGTGAGACTCAAATCATAATTACACATAAACGGATAACTCACGTATAAAAGTCGAGTGATGCTCGACATGTTTCGGACTATTTCGAAGTCCTTTTTCCAAGAGCGCTCGCCCATCAGCCATCGCGCTCGATGTCGAGCATCACTCGACTTTTATACGTGAGTTATCCGTTTATGTGTAACTAGCTTTTGCCCGCGGCTTCGCACGCGTGAACCATGAGCATTTCAAAGAAGCTAGCAATCAAGCAAGCGAGCACCCAAACCTGCAAGCATGTAAGTATGCAAGCAGGCATGCAAGCAGGCATGCAAGCAGGCATGCAAGCAGGCAAGCAAGCATGCAAGCAAGCGTGCAAGCAAGCATGCATGCAAGCAAGCGTGCAAGCAAGCATGCATGCAAGCAATCCCCCGCATTGCCCCGCTGCCTTAATTTTTCTGAAACTGTAAATATTGCAGGATTTTTATAAAAGAAACCTAACCTAACCTATCCTAAATAGCTTTTGCCCGCGACTTCGTACGCGCTAAGATGTAAAACGAAAAAATAAGTTTTTTCACGTTCCCGTGAAAATTTTGGGGAGTGCTTTCGGAGTACACTTAAAGCCTTTACACAACACACGTTATAAATGTTAAGTCTCTTTCTTCCGCTGTTTCGTCTGGAAACGTAAAATCCCGTTTTTCCCGTTTTAGTGTTCCCCTACACTCCCGAATAAAACTACGTGACAAATTTCAACTTTTTATGTCCAGTAGGTAAAACGTAAAATCCCGGTTTTTCCCGTTCCCGTAAAAATGTTAGGAAATCCTTTGTTAATGCTCCCTTACACTCCCTAAGGAAGCTAAATGCTAAATCTCATCTTTCTACGAACAGTAAAACGAAAAATCCCGTTTTACCCTATCCCGTGGGAATTTCGAAAAAATACCTTCTTAGTGCACCTCTAGGATACTCAAGGTATATGTGTGCCAAATTTCAAGTTTCTAGCCATATTATGCCTACCGCAGTATTTCTGTGTAAACAATTATTTTTCCCGTTCCCGTGGGAATTTTGGAAAGTACTCTCTTAATGCTCCTCATCACTCCCGAAGCAACCTACATGCCGAATTTCAGCTTTCTGCAACCAGTAAATCGAAAAGTCCCGTTTTTCCCGTTCGCGTGGGAATTTCGGGAAATCCTTTTTTTAGTGCTCCCCTACACTCCCCAAGGGAGCTTGAAGGCCAAATTTCAGTTTTATATGACCAGTAAAACGAAAACTCGATCCCGTAGAACTGAATATATAAATCCCGTTTTTTTCCTTATCCCGTGGGAATTTCCAAAAATCATTAAAACATTATTTTACTATTATAATCACCTACTTTTATGCCAAATTTAAAGAGTCTAGTAATTATAGTTCATAGGATTTCGTTAAACTGAATGTATAAATCCCGTTGTTTTCCTTATCCCGTGGGAATTTCCAAAAATCCTGAAATTAGTTTCTTCGTTTTTTAATCACCTACTTTTGTATCAAATTCGAAGAGTCTAGTTATTATACGTGTTCTTGAGTGGAGACCGCGACTCGACAAACGTAGTGTAGGACGCCCTCCGGCCAGGTGGGATGACGATCTGCGAAAGACTGCAGGCAGATGCTGGATGCGTCAAGCTGAAGACAGGGCGCTATGGCGCTCATTAGGGGAGGCCTATGTCCAGCAGTGGACTAATATAGGCTGATGATGATGATGATGATGATGAGCGTCACTCGGAGTCGAATATATAATTCCCGTTTTTTCCTTATCCCGTGGGAATTTCCAAAAATCCTTCCTTAGTGGATGCCTACACTGTATAAGGTATCTATGTGCAAAATTTCAAGTCTCTAAGTCCAGTGGTTTGGGCTGTGCGTTGATATATAGTTAAGTCAGTCAGTCAGTCAGTCAGTCAGTCAGTCAGTCAGTCAGTCAGTCAGGACTTTGAATTTTATATGTATAGATTATGACAGTTGAAACGTTAAATTTCGAAATAGAATCGAGTGTTGGCTTACGTGTGTACAATTAGGCCCCCGACGGGCGCAGGCCGGGGTCAGCCGATAAAGCGGCGGGCCCGGCTTGATAATTAAATGTAAACAACGCCACCGTAACAATGTTTGAACGGATAGGCCATGAGAATTAAACTTCCTAAGATACGTTGACCGTGTTTTACGTGAGGTTCTTAACCTGTAACTAGAAACAAAGGGGTCAGAGTTATGATCTTTTAAACGCTCCCTCGTGTGGAATTACCAGCTAATACCAGCACGGCTGTCTTAATCGATAGTGTGATGCATAAAGAGATTAATTAGCAGCGTTTTAATACTAGTTTTGACTAAAAATTCATCATGTTTTCTGGTCGGCAAAGGTCACATCAGGTCGACAGCAGCAACTGTCAAAGTTATAATCAGGCTCGCTCCAGCGTAGGGCCTGTCAAAAGTAGTTATTAACAACTCCCTGATGTCAGCAGATAGAGTTATTCTGTAGGTGAATGAACTGTTGCTAGATTCGCTCTTAATAAAATGTGAAATGTACGTGCCCAGGAAATTACACATAATATATATTGTATTCAACATCTTTTGCTTATGTTCTCAGTTTAAATTTATTTTGCTATAAGGTATTATCATATTCTTGGTAGTTGCATGAATTGCACCGGATTTCATTCCATTCCTTTTCATTTCACGCGGATTCCAGCATTTGGTTCTTCCAAGTAGGTGTTAGTACAAGGTATCGTAAAAGATATTCAAGATTTCAAGAATCATTTACAGATATTTCCCTACATTGATCGATGTTCAAAATTAACAATTCAAACTCTTTATACACGATTAAATCCAAATACATCAATATCTTCATACACGCTCTTCGGTTTAGGGTTATATTACACGTAAAATAAATAAAAAACTTGATAGTCTTGGCAAAGATAAGAATTATAAGCGCGCCACTAACAACGACTCAATGTTTTGAAGAAACATTACGCAGCACTTTCGATGCTAAATTAATAATATTAATTCAATGAAGAGATGTATGGTTTAATGTACAGTACCTACACCCACTCGATTGCTTACAATTCCTCTTAGTAATAAAATAACGTCACTTTACACTTAAATTGTTATTGTCATGCGTGAGATGTGATACCTCTTTCAAGGTTGACATCGAATGACAGGTAGTACTGAAACGTGTTTACTGTTGCCTATAGGTTGTCAACTATTGCTACGTGGCAAATATACACAAAAGGTAAACGATGAAGGAGGTGATGTAGACATTTCATTGAGAGAAGTTTATCTGTACCCGACTGCTATGTAATGATGCTATCAAGAATTATGAAAAAATCTAAATAAAAGTAGGTGTGCAATAATAGGTTTGACGGCACAGATTTTTCTTTTAAAGAATTTAATACAGTAGTCACTGTAAGAGTAGGCACCTAAGTTGTACCTACATAGATTTAGGGTCAGAGTTTAAAAATGTCTGCCAAATTTATTCAATAGCCTTTAATTTTATATACCTTCTTATCTTTTATCAACCCGTCGAGTGAGCAGCCCCTGCTGCTAAATAACGCGACAAAACATGGTGTTTCGTGTGTTATCCGTTTTAATTTAAAAACATTATTTGAAGAATATTTTTTTTAGGATAAACATCAAGGTCTTTTAAATTAAGGTTAACGATTACTGCCGTCGCATCTTAACACAGAGCTGTCTAAAAACAATAATGACCACAAACACAGTATGAGTGCGACGCGGGCGTGTCCGCGTTTGATAAACGAGGCGCACGCGCCGGTGCACACGTACCGACTGCTGCCGCCAGCCCGGTCGCCGATAGCGTTCTGTACTTTTGCTTTCTAAAGCTATAGCGTTTTTTCTGTGTTAGGTTAGGTATGCGACAGTTTTTGGGCGTCAATCAGAGGGTCGTTGAGTGTTGACTAAGAGTGAGGGTCAACTGGGCGTTGCGTTGTGTCGCGTTGTATATGTATAACTCTTTATTGTAAACACAGGAAAAAGATGAATACAGTACAACACAAATGCACAAAGGCGAGCTTATCCCTAAAAGAGTTGTAAGGATTGTATGCTCTAAAGATGCATACAATGCGATGATCCGTTGCGATGGAACGCAAAGCGCCAGTGGGTTTTCACTATAAGGATACCTATATGGACTTGTTTCCGTAATACAGTTTTTTCATTTAATTTCTTATTATGTTATATTTATAACTATACATAAGCTAAACATAAATACTTATTGTTGACGTTTATGTTCAGCGTCGTGTGAAATCAGAAATTGCTGTAATTAAACATCTCCGATTTTAGATTTATAAAAAGCCAAAGCCAGAGCTTTGAATAGGTAAACAAGCATTGGTTCTTAAGGATAAGTTCTAATTCAACACGCTGTTGGATACACGATCGTCTCCTTACGGGGTAGACTGAGCCTAAGGTAACGAAACCTTAAGGCCACGTTTAGCATGATTAACGGCGTATAGGTGGAAAGGGAAATCAAAATAGTGATGGGCTGCTAGCCGCGTCGCCTATAACATGATCTCTAAGACTTTCGCCCACTTTCTGTGCTCCTAAATATTCCCAGTTGCTTTTAATCTTTTTGCGGCCACGCCAAATACAAGAGACGTCACCCGTACGCCAGACTTATTTATTGCGGTGTCTTAAATTGAACCTAAGCCCAATTGGACGTAGGTTGCTTTTGCATTGAAGTGATGGACGTATATATATATTTATAGATTGTTGGCGTTGAACCTGCGGTGCTGATATATGTGTCGTTGGCGTCGAAAAGGTTCACCAAATTTATAATTGAAGAGAACCGAAAAGACTAAACTTCACAAACAACTACACGGATGTGACAGACAGTGCCTGCAAAGAAGATTAGGAAGCGATTATAACAGATTTTATTAGAAAGATGGTAAAATCCCATTGAGGGAATGGGCCAAAATCTTAGGAATCATGTTATAGGCGATGCGGTTAGCAACCCATCACTATTTAGATTCCACTTTCCACCTATACGCCCACAGTCTTGCTAAACGTGGCCGTTAGGTCTTGTTACCTTAGGCTCTGTCTACCCCGTAAGGGATAAAGACGTGATTTATGTATGTGTATGTATGTATGTTATTAGAAAGAACTATTGAAGAGGTATAGACCGACCGCTTAAATGAGTCTTTGCGCGCGCCGCTACAGGGGCGCGGGGTAGGACGACAAAGGGGACCGAGAGAGGTGCGGGCGGGTAGCGCCTGCCGCTGCATGTACGGTCAAGTGCAAAAATAAGTATCGATAGGAACTTCTCAAAAATATGTCCCACCACCTTATTACGCTGGCGTAAGAGCGTATGGTACTTATTTTTGAAACTTTGTCTAGATACATATTATTACACTTGTACAGTCAAGTTTGCATGTTTATTTCAAGGAGCATAAGAGCATAAGAATTTTCTTTGCATCTATTTCAGTTTGTTCTTCTAATAAATCAATAAGTTACATTTCTCTCCGGCGGCACCTTCAGACTTCTTTAACTGCTCTATCATTCAAAGTGGAAGTTATATTTCAGAGTCGAGTACATTTTCATGAACCAATTAGTCCAATTACCTTGCTACATCTCGACCACTCATCGCAGAGTAGCAAGGTTCTGGTTTAACTAAATATTCAAAGTGGAAGTTATATTTCAGAGTCGAGTACATTTTCATGAACCAATTAGTCCAATTACCTTGCTACATCTCGACCACTCATCGCAGAGTAGCAAGGTTCTGGTTTAACTAAATATAGGTATCTATGGATTTCCGCAAAGTCGTTACTCTCTGATTTTGATTCAGTTAATTACACAATTAAGATGTACCGCTGATATAGACGTAGGCCTTTTATGGACAATACAACATTATATGTTAAAACATGGTGAAAAAATGCTAATATAATTAAGAAAAACACGAGCTGAACTAAAAGAAAACAATCTTTGCCGATTGGTTAAATCACTTATATTTAATACTAGCTTCTGCCCGCGACTTCGTCTGCGTAAAATTATACATTTAAAGATATAAACCTTCCTCTTGAATAGCTCTATCTATTAAAAATACCGCATCAAAACCCGTTGCGTGGTTTTAAAGATCTAGACAGACAGACAGCGGAAAGCGACTTTGTTTTATACTATGTACCTAGTGATGATATGTTACGTCCAAGTGATATAGGTCTTTGCCATGAAACGACCGCTTTTACGGGTTTGTTTTTCTTTATGCGGCATCTAAGGCAGACCCAATCGCAGCTAACATTCAAGTTTTATGTTTGCATTTACATAAATTACTTCTTAACATGGTCAGGGATAAATGGCTTTGTGATTTTAATATATTTCACCTAAAGTCGGTAGGTATCACGATAAATGCTTAGTAAAGATACAATGGTCACAAGAAAACCCTATTTTTAAGGGAACTTAGTTCATGTCTATTAGTTCGCGCATCTCCGCTCCGCCTCTGGGGTATCTTTGTAGTTTCTATACCTCACAAGATATATATTATCTTCCGTGCTGGTCTGGGAGCAAAGAAAAAACATAGAATGTACCAGTTGCATCTCTTCCCGCGCAGATGGTAAAAGCTCATCGAGGGAATTGGCGATAATCAGAGGAATCAAGTTATAGGCGATGCGGCTAGCGACCCATCAATATTTTGATTCCTTTTACCATCTATACGTGGCCTGTAGATCTTGTCACCTTAGGCTCTGTCAACCCCGTAAGGGATAAAGACGTGATTTGTGTGTACAAGATGTAGCCGGACTTTACTCATAGCATTTTACCTCAGTGTTAAAGATTACTGAATGTAATTAAGATGGATATGTGTTTTTGTAATAAGGTATTTGCCAGATAGATACGGAACTCTTAATTAATATACATTCGTAAGTTCAACTCTCACTTCACTTATAATCTAATTGAATGTGGAAAGTTTATTTGATTAGAATTATACCTAGTTACAGCCAGCTTTAAGTAGGTATAAACTGATTGAGTTGCACCAGACATATACGTGGTTGTATCGAGTGATTCATGACCAATTCATTGAGAACTTAAGGCAGAACAGATAATGGGAAGAGATAGCTGGCTTTTAACAAAAGATCTGTACACTGTTACTCTTTTTCTTGAAATTTATGAGCGTATGGTCAATGTTATAAAAGATCGCTAAAGTGTAGGTTATATTAAATTTAGTTGAACGATGGTCCTTCCAGCAGAATGAAACTATAATCATGTACTAGAGGAAAAGTTAATAATGCTAAGACCCATTAAATAAATTTGTGAAAATAAAGAGTTAAGACTTTGATACATCTTAGACGTTTAAAACGGGTAGCGTTTCATTATTATGGCCCGAAATCTTGTTTAGGCAACAAGGTTAAGCTAGAAAACTTTTTAATTATGCACGGTTAAGATGATTATGTCGAAGTATTTTTTTACGGCTATATCAAATATCCACCGTCGTTTAGCGGTTTTTTATTAAACGTATTTTGCAGTCTCATTTCAATAGCATTACGAATATCTCTCAACATTCAAACTTATCTTCAAGCACTAGTTTCACTTTGAATTACTTACCCATTATTTTGCACCAAAGAGAGTTCTCAGTTCAGTCTTTAAAAGATGTATCTTGTTATGTCTTTGACTATGTTCGTGCGCTTCGTTTATTCAATGAAGCGTCTTCCCAAAATGTTTCTATCACGGACACTCTTGTTAGCTCTGGACGCTGACATGGGCCATTACTCTCAATTAATTAATGAACACTTCTATATCCAGTTTTAACAGGGAAGGAATCGGTAATGACAAGTATTAAGAAAGATGCCGAATCTCTTTCGACGGCTATTGATTGAGTTTCACTAAAACGTTAGTAACGTATGTATGTAAACTCAATATTGGACACAAAATTAAAAGAAATGCATATTTGGACATCATCATCATCATTCACTGTGGATAGAAAGTAGTACAAAGGCGAACTAATGCAAGTGAAGAATAAAATAGTAAAAAAATCTATAGGTACATAAAAATAAAACAAAGTCGGGTTATATACATCACTTTTAACAGAGAGCGGATTTGATGTAGCGATCTCAATATTTTTATGGATTTGACTGGTATTTCTACACACAAAAAATAGTGTAACTTATCGGAACAAAAAAGTTCTGAATCGGTATTATAATAATATTTTGAACTTTCCACCCGTATAATATTGCTTCAAAGTCCGTTACAGGTATATAAACACCATCTAGCGTGAAGTAGACATAAGGTAACAGTCTGAAAATGTCAGTTGTCTAAATAAAAATTTTTCCATTGCACAACAGATGTCGTTAAAATAACTGCGTTCCAAAGCGAACTCTGGTCAATGGGAATTAGGTAATCTGATTCTGGCAGAATAATTCAATTTGACGTTTAAACATGCAATTTTCCGCATAAAGGTGGCACGCGTCTCTCGTTCACATGTTACTTCTACTTTTCTCTTTCTATGGTATTTATCCGTTGTCTAGTACCCATATCACAAGCACATTTCCCATGGCTAATGTGGTGTTGCCCTTCATATTTTTTGTCGGAGGGAGTATCGTGCATTTGTAACGTACTCCTAACGTATACGAGCGCGTTGTGGTTAAATAGTATTACCCTGGCAACACACGGCGGCTATTGTCGTCGTGGTCCTATGATTACATCTCTTTGTCGTTCGGCTTGCGTAACCCTGCCGTTTGACTGACGACTGAATAAACACAGGGCCACCGGCCCTATTCTGGCTAACTGAGGTTACGCCTTAATCGGTCCATGGTCTACAGAGATGTCACGAAAATAAATTAGTTTTGAGCGCAGTATTTTAAAATTCGTTTTATTAACTTTTTTAGGCGTTCTGTAAGATTCACAACGAGAACACACTCGTCATGTTTACGCTAAGGAGTATTATGAAAATTGTGTTTTAAACACGAATTCTCCCAATTTATATTGTGGGACCGCAGTGCGTTGAAAACGAAATAAATTAAGTAACTCTTGCAAATTTATTCAGAAAAATGTATTTCAGTTAAAATTTTAAGTAGAGCTGAAAGTTATTCGTATAATCGTGCGTGGCTAAACTTGACATTGGCCAATGACATTGAAGTGACCTTTATCGTGGTGACATCCAAAGACACTTCTTTATTATTATTAGCGTTCGTTCAGAGTAGTGATTAATGATATTTCGTGGTTACTTTTGAATACGGCCGTGAAAGTCCAAAATATGTAGATTTGTTTCGCGCAGAAACTGGCTGTGTTTTTAACGTTACAATCGGTCGCTTGCCACAACGTTCAGACGAGGATTTACAATTATAAAATGGAGTGTAGTGGAATGTGGAGTGCTTCCACTGCTGTGTTCCGGTGTGGAGAGTAAGACAGCAGCCGGGGAAATTACGGGCACAAGAGGCATTTCATTTTAATCCTCTAGGTTGGCAACGCATCTGCAATCCCTCCGGGGTTGCGGGTGTCTATGGGCAGTGGTGATCACTTACCATCAGGTGACCCACTTGCTCGTTTGCCTTCCTATTCCTATTAAAAAAAAAATGTTCTGTGCACCCAGCTTTTCTTTTAGTAGAGGCTCCAAGATTCAGTAGTCACAGCGGCAAAACTCCGATAAAACACACCAATAGGGTAAATGAACCTAAGGAACTAAATCTACAAACATCTTCAACATTAGTACAGATAGTTTTCGTACCATCCACGAAGACACGTGGATTTATTAAAATTAATCCGTAACAAGGTAATAATAAGACGACGATCGGCATCATGAATGGCTCTTACTAGAGAGTACCTAAAGGTTACGATTACTTTGAATTCGTACTAAAGTTCGATCACCAGAATCGGGCCGCGCGTGTGTGTGCGTCCGTGAATATTCATAGCCCTCATTGATGGCTGTCGTCGGCTGAAAGCAGCATTTATCTACAAGCTTCGCATCTACATAAGCTCACCAAGTCCCTACTTATCTGTTTCGCTTCACCATATTTTGAATGTCTTTGTTTATTTGGTTACGGAGGCTCTGATAAATTGGTGTTTTGTTATGTTAATGAATACGATAGCCTGGTTTTGTGTGATTGTTTAGCGCTAGAATGTACGATTGTTTGTATGTTTTAACGTTAAAAGTAGGTATTTGAGTGGAATTGTTTTTGGATTCTTTCATGTATATGAGCGAGTTTGTAATTTAAGGATAGAGTGGAATATTTGTTGCCTTAGTGATTAGTGAACACGCAAGTGTTACTTTTTCGTTATTTACAACAAAAATATTTTTCAAAAATTAGAACCGTTAACTGATTTCGAATGTAAATCGATTTACAGCAAGTCAAGTTGTTGGCGAAGAAAAATGATAACCTCCTCCTTTTATGAAGATTCTTTAAATATACAATTAATAATTTTATTGAACAGCCATTTACTCGTATCATTACATCTTAGATAATTATCGACGCATTGAAACGTCACCTTAATAAGTTATTATAAGGAAAACTTACATCATTTATAAACGTTATCTCATTACGTCATCGTGTAATGGCTATTACTGACAACGCATTGATGCGTGATCAACGCCAACACCATTCAAAGTAGAGTTACCTCTCCAACTGATAGCAGATGAAAGTTTAATTGAAATCAAAATACCAGATGTTCAATTGTTCACCGTCCTGTGCTCAGAAAGCAACGTATTACGACTTATCTGCGATATTGCTAAATCAAACGAAGCGGAAGAGCCAATGATTAGTTCCTGAAGAGCCGCAATTGTTTCTGATCCATCATCGAACATAGCATTCGGTGGAGCTTGTTTGTCTAATGGCTCTGTGAATTAAGCTTACTTAGCTCTAATATTTACCATAAGGCCCTGATCAGACTGGTATTGATATTATTATAACCATACGGAAATTGGAAATGCCGAGTTATGAAAGTAATTAAAGCAGTGAAGCCAGTCGCTACTCGAACCAGTTAGCGACTAACTATTGCCTGGATTGCGTCCAAACTTATTATAATTGTAGGTGCATCGCAAAGTTGGAAGCGCTCTTCTGTGTGATTTTCTAAATGAACGTAGTCCGTGAAATCATTGATGCGCTCGGTAGGCAATCATAACTTGAACTGTTGGCTAGCAGGCAATGCTCTGTATAAGCGAGCTGGGTCGCTTAACGTTGGGTCGTGCGTTGATTTGACTCCGTAGGCGTTGGCCTACGAGGAGTCACTGAATGTCATTTTTAAACTCTTGTAACTAGAGGAACTTTCATTTCTCAAAATAAGAAGAAGGCTTAGTCTTACGTTTCGTGTGGCCAGTGAGTACGATTTTCAGTTTCGGTCACGGTTTCGGTAGTAGACTAGTTTTGATCTGGCGCATAACTAATCTGCCTCGCAATAATAATTCTTATCGAAATCTCACCATTACGCTTCTTCCTCTCTCTCCTTCCTCTCTCTCCAAAAAATATGACAGGCAATGACCACATAGGGATCACGACAAATGTTTGTTTATGCACGTTCTTAGCATCTATTGTGCTTTTGGTTTTAATGCAACGTGATAAAATCTGACATGAATGTAGACGTGTATAACTACTACAACTTCACCCCCACTTCACTCCCCGCAAAAATTGCAAAAAAATGTCCAAAACAAAGTCAGCTACAAAATAGTCTATACTTGTCTTTAACGTCCCGTTTTTGGTTGATTTAATATAGACCGTAATGCAATTCCGCTGAAAATTTGTGAAGGTAATTGAGGTTTATTAAGTAATGCAATTATGTAATTACTGATAGTCATAATGAATAATTCAGACAATAACACCAGTTTAGACGTTCCTTTAGTTACAAACACGAGTATTAGCGCGCAGCGTGACCACCATTTGTAATATTAGTATGCAAACCCCTTTACACTTTGCAGGATTACTGGTACGGTCACGTTCGACCCGAATCGTCGATAATTAATCATTTCGTTTATCTACCGGGACGTGGATAGATTGCTATGGCGAATTAAACAAATGCTCCTCGGGATCGGCCGGAGATTAGGTCTGGGTGTGTTTGTGACCGCTCTGTATAAACTGAACTTTAAATAATTAGATGGTATTCCAATTTTAGCTAAAAAATGTCATTGCGTGGCTTACTTTAGGTTTAGTATTATAACTTTCCTAAAAAGTGAATATAACACTAGCAGAAAATGAAGCACTGTGATGATTGTTGCATTTGAAATGTTTTTTCGCGATATAACACTAAACTCCGTTAGAATACGTACTTTGGTTTAATAAATTTGTAATTCTAATCGAAAGTCGCTTGCACGCACATGCTTGTTGATTGTAAAAGAGGGCGATAAAGTGAGTGTGAGATCTTACGGAGTTTTAGGTGACTTCAAAGTAGAAGAGGATCGTTTTTAATTCTGTGTTATCGTATTTATTGATGATTAAGGGAGAAGGAGCACTTTTTTCTCAGTTGCATAAGAGAAGCCTTTAAAGTGTTATTCCTAGTAAGGAGGTCATCGACGTATGTCGTACTTTATAAATACTAGTGGCTGGGCGGTCAGAGACTTTATATAACTTTATGCATGGTTTCTATTGCAATTGAATGTTGACCCATTTCCTTGGGATCGGATGGACGTAACATTTTGTTATTCGTATGCGACTAGAATAGAATGTTAAAAAGAAAACTGGCTTGTTTGTTTATCTATACCTGACTTATTTCATCCATTCCGAATAGCGCTAACTCTTTAATGCCTTGTACAATATAGAGCACGAAATAGCGATCGATGGCGGATGTATTTCTTAATAAATTGTGTTTGAAGATCCCTTTGTTCGATAGTTGGTTGTAATAGATTTTTACGAAAAATCCAAACGCCTGCGCCGGGGTTTACCCACGGAAATTAACTCGGAAATCAGGCTTATGACCGAATGAAATTCCGTGCAGACAAACCGTGAAAATGAAGAAGGCACGAATGTTTTCTATATTCGTTTTTCTTTTTTACTACCATAAACGTAAAATGAAACACTAACCCCCTTATGTATAGAAGATTGACAAGCTTCTTTTCGTTTAGCACTATTTTGTTTGTCGGCACTTTGACATTTTGGTTTACCAGAGATAGACAAGATATTGTTTAGTTATACTAGATGAGAAGTACCTATTTTACGAGCAAGCGGATAAAGTTAAAATAAACTTGTTTGCTATCGCGACATTTATATTGCTTATTCAATAATCTGAGTTGGCTGCCAAGTATTAACTAAATCTTGGTTTAATTGTGTTAAGTAAATTGTAATTTCCGAATTCATGGAAGATTTTGCCGATCTAGACATAAATACGGCGTGGTCGACTGAAATTCGTCTTTCGGAATTTTTGAAAGATAAATTATTCATAGAATTTCACGACGTCAGCCATACGGCGTGCTGGTGCGAGGTATCCCGGACTAAACACCTAAACAAACTTTGCCGAACCAAATTACTGCTTGGTCAAACCCTCGACAGCTTAGGCAGTCTCTAAGTTAATAGCCTGTTGACTCTGCCGACCAAAGTTTCATGTTTTCGTTGCCTTGTTAAATTTATTACTTTGCCGTGTACAACAATTTAAAGTACCTACGGCCTTTTATGGTTTCAAAACACGAAATGATCTAGATGAACCTGTGAACTTGCCAATCAAAGATGCAGATAGTAAACGTGATACTCGCCAAAGAGTGTTATAAAAATATAACAGGGAGTGAATTTTAGGTACACATACACATCATAACACAAATCAATCCTCCAATCAAAGTAGTTACCTACCTATGATAAGATTTGTACGAAGATTGGGTCCATTTTTATTCAAAACAACACACGTACAGTTCTTCTATTTTCTTAATGTCTTGGTCTAACTTACATGTAAGGTCGGTACGTAATCTTAGTTTTTCATATAACTGGTGTAAACATAAGATACAGAAAGTATGCTGAGACCCTAACTAGAAGCACTGTACAGTCAGCGTCAAATAGTTCGTGACACCCAAAGTAGGCAAATAGTTCGCAACACGTCTTTGCTACAGTTGAAATAAGGGTGTTGCCAACTTTTTGGCCACTTTGGGTGTCACGAACAATTTGACGCTGCCTGTACCATATAAAAATAACTGACGACGGCTACTTTTTAAACTGCTTAGGCATATAAATGTGTTCAGCTTACTCGTGTTTGAATTGGTCTCGTGGAGCGTATTCTAAATAGCGCCATGCATCAGTCAATGCGATTTTGCACGCGGTACCCGTTCCGCACCCTTTCACGGACAGAGACTAAGCGCCTAATGCCCTGAGCGGAATAATAATTGCGATGATGGTGTTGCAATATACGACGCTCTACATCCGACATAAATCGTGTATCCACTTTAAAAACTTGTTAGACAATATCTGAGTATGCGGTGTTTATTTCTTTACAACAACCACTAGCATAATTTCCATTTAATCTAAACTATAAAACCAATGGCAATCTACGAATTTCAATACATTTGATTCAGAAACGATGCAAAAAAATGCGGTAACAGGTCATTTTAGTCCAATTTTCTAAATACACAATGGTTCAAAATGCCTCGTTATCAAAATTTACTATTGTCAAAAAGTATGTTAATGTAAACATGTTATATTGAGCAAAAGGCAAACAATTATATGCTACAAAAACTTAAGAGCCTTATCATATCATAGAAAAAACGAATAGACGACAAAATAATAAATGGTCAAGATCCCAAAATACTCAATGGGTTCGACAACTCTCTTGACAAAATGTACAAAAGTCTAAATGTCGAAATGCTTGTAAAATGTCATGTCAAAATTAGCTTATTGAACATTTTGACCCGTAGTGAAAGCTGCCTTGGAAACAAACTTTGTCTAAAAGTGCATGTTGGCACATTATTTTGCCTCTAAAATATTCAGACAAATTGACCTGGTGGCACAAACATTATGTACTTTTTGATAGTGTTACATCTCAACATTCTATATGCATTTTGGCATTTGTACCAAAATGACCTGTTAACAAAAACTCGACGTTTGTCGGTGGCTATTTTCAAAACACAAGTATTTTAATGTTTTGATTCTAATATTCTTGTATCTTTCCCAGGTGAAAGACATTTGTAACGAGTTGGAAGTGCGAGTGCTGTGCCACAAGATTCTGCAAAACGTGTCGATACTGCTGGACGCAGACCGAGGGTCTTTGTTCCTGGTGCAGGGCGATAAGGCTGCTACCCCTAATCCTCAGAATGGCAGGTGAGAAGTTGATCAGTGAATGTAACGATTCACAACTATACCTTATTTATCGTTAGTTTTTTTAATGAAAGTCTTTTCGGATGTTACATTTACTCATATGAAGTTCGCCTTTCTTAATCCTAATTTAATTTTCTTGGTTTGTTTTCCACTGCAGAATATAGGCAATTAGAAGCGAAGTTCATGTATTGGAAATGTATTATTAGAGTTATTATCGATCAAGTTCTTTTTTACTTCACATGATAAAGTTTCTGGACTTTCAATTGCAAATTTTCTACTGGCTATGAAATTAGAACCAAGCTTTCCAATATTCAGCAATATTCACGTTGAAAAATAACGGAAAACGGACTTACCGCATCATTCACACGGCAACGGCGGAAAGACAAAAATAAATATCGACATACGAAACAGCGCTCGCTTTTTGCTATTTGATACTACCAATAACGTTCACGGCGACAAGTAGAACTACGGAGAAAACTACAATAATGCCGAATAATCGTAAACAAAGTATCAAAATTGCGTCCTTCGCCGCGTGAATGTACATTTTATACAACTGTTATTTGGCTCCATCTGATGCAGTTTTTGTACTAAGTAAGTATATGAGACTCCTTAAATAAAATGAGTAGCAAAAAATATTATTTTTTTACGTGGCCTGCTAGTGTGTAAGTAGTGTGTGTGTGATCATGAAGTTCCTTTACCACCCTTAGGTTTCATCACTTACAAGTCGCAAATGGAAGCAGCTTTTTCTTCTAACATAAAGCCAACTACCTATAGTTACATACAATTGTTGTATCATCCGAAGTACTATGCGACTTTCATTCGAACGCATCTCGACCCCGAGTAATCGGAATTTATCGCGTCGGAACGAGTTACAGTCGCTCTAGATGCATTAGAGGTGATTTCATTTCCACGATGTCGCCTCATTGTCGGTCTGTGTTTATGAGATCCTCTCGACGAGGTTTACTATTCTATCGTCACTATTCCTTCACTAGCTTGTATCTAGCTAGAATTACGAAGATCCTTTTGCGTCTCACTATTATTTACCAATAACTTTCATAGTAAAATTAAAGTAAATTTTACATTCATTGAAAGAGACATTATAATAGTTCCAATCTATTACAGTGGCTGGAAAGGACCGCCGTGAGTCTCATGTCAATTAAGCTATTAAGTAACAACTCCTTGGTCTGAATTAAATTATGCAATAAGCTTTTGATTAGTAATTTACTTTGACTTAAATGTTTGACTGTCGCTGTGATACAAAGCGCTCTCTTGGCTGGAGAGCGCCGCGCATTAAATTTAATTAGAACTTGACGCAGTTTCTGCTTGTATTTTAATTAGTATGTGTTTGACTAAGTCATCAAAAGTCGTGGTAAAATATGCATTAGGATTGTTGGGGTTGTTTATTTTAGGTTTTGCGCACAACAAGTTTTGAATAAGTTCCTATGCTGAATCAAAGAATTGTACGGTCAAGTCTAATAATATGTATCACGTGAGTTATCCGGTTATGTGTAATGATGATTAAGTCTCACGGTAGTTTCATGTTGGAATATGTATCTAGTCAAAGTTTCAAAAATAAGTACCATACGCTCTTACACCGGCGTAATAAGGTCGTGGAACACATTTTTGAGAAGTTCGTATCGATACTTATTTTTGCACTTGACCGTACCGACTTATGTAGGACGTTAGTATTCCTTTACTGAAGTTACATGTGAAAAAATTCAAGTCAATGCGGCACAAGTATAAATGTTAATGTGTTAAAAATAAACGCTGTGAGGGTTGAGTTTCACGTAACCGTAACATTCAGCATTTTCTCTGCTATGACGTAGGCTTGATGTTTGCAGTACGAATTCAAATCCTGGGCCTCATAGTTACGTATTTATAATTACATAAGAGGAAGACAAAGGGTATTACAGCCCAGCTTCTGTATAATAAGTAAAGGTCCTTTGTTTGTTTAGGACTACGAATATTCAAGCTCTTCTTTGCCATTTGTAACTGTATGGTTTACCCTTGAAATGTCGACAAACTTTTCATCGAATATCGGTTCAAAGTCAACGCTTGACGTAATTTCATTTCGTCGAGAATTCATTACGTCGAACGATTATATCAAGTACAGTCGCCATCAGATATATCGGAGCGGGCGAGGTCCTCAAATATTTCGGAGCAGCAGTAAATTTCAATAAATTCGTTACACTAGATAAGGTTAATAACATCAGAACACGCAATTCGTCATAAATATAAGAGCAGCGACTTTTCAATAAATTCGGAACGTTCAATGAGGTAAAAATATCAGGAAGCACAGATCGTCAAAAATATCGGAACATTTATGGAAAATAAACCTTACTTCTGTAATATACAGTTCCTTATCAATCTCACATTTAAAGTTGTCAAACACGATTTTGACAAGAGTAAGAGTAGGGTAAATCGTCAATTACTGGCCACCCTCCAATAACTGGCCACATTGTACAAAAATTATTAAATTAAGAATTTTACAATATAATTATATTTACACGCTTCAAGTAAATCACCAGATACCTAAGGGCAGCTATCTCAAGTATTAGTCGAGTAGATATTATTCTAAATATGATAGCAAAGACTATTAAGATATAAGACCAACACCGGAGATGACGACGCAGCGGAGCCACAACGTTTCGTCGCCTAAATAACATTTATTATGTTTTTTGAATTTTATAGCGCATTGGTTTCGACTGTAATGCTGTAATTTTTTTTTATTTTTTTTATTGACTAAATAAATAAATATAAATAAATAAGCTATTTCCTGAGCTTTTCAACTAATTAAGTTCAATATTTTCAAAAAATAAAAAATAAAATTAATTGTCAGATTAGACGGATACATACATACATACATACACAAATCACGTCTTTATCCCTTACGGGGTAGACAGAGCCTATGGTAACAGGTACCTACATTAGACGGATCCCTCCAGATAATCGTCAGATTATGAGTCAGCTCATTTAGGGCATAAAGGTGACCCTATATATATTAATCTGACGCGCTTGAGTATGTCAAAATGGCGATTTTTTTTGCATATTCTAATAATGGCCACGAGTTTGCGTCACATCCAAATCGTCAGATTATTATATAAGAGCTTTGTTTAAGTTCACTTAACATCCCCTTAGAAAATCTGACGCGCTCGAGTAAATTTTTTTTTTTTTCATTTTCAAACCTTATATACGACCACCCCCATCACTGAAACAATCAGATTAACATACGTACATATTTAAAAATACGTAGGAAATGGATGCCAGCAATATCTGACACGCTGGAGTATGTCCATGCAACAGTTATTTTTACAATTTTGAAAATCTATAGCCGCTCCCCCTCCGATGAAAAGGTATATATTATATAACATTTTTTTCTTTTTATCATCTAAGCTTCGCAACTCAATAGGTCTCTATGACGCTTGAGTAAATCCCGATTTAGCAGCGTCGGCTCCCCTACCATTATCATTTTGTAGAGGAGTAGATTCGAATTCCTAACAAAACAAAAATATGGCTAATACGTCATACAAAAATGAAAGATGTCACCTATATTTAGTACTCGTTTGCATGCATAATTCACTGTAATTTAAACTGTATATTACAGAAGTAAGGTTTATTTTCCATAAATGTTCCGATGTTAATGATCAGTCTGACTGCGTCGAAATTTTTGACGATCTGTGCTTCCTGATATTTTTACCTCATTGAACGTTCCGAATTTATTGAAAAGTCGCTGCTCTTATATTTATGACGAATTGCGTGTTCTGATGTTATTAACCTCATCTAGTGTAACGAATTTATTGAAATTTACTGCTGCTCCGAAATATTTGAGGACCTCGCCCGCTCCGATATATCTGATGGCGACTGTACTATTGAGTTACCGATCTTTGAATTGTGGAAATAAGTAAATTGTTTATTTTGCAGAACTTCATTTCATGTTTTATTATTAGTTTTTTTTTTATTTCTTACAAATGACAAGTACCTATCAGAAAATCTTTTGAATTATAATTTATTTAATTATGGGTCGTAAATTCTAACATTATCTAACAACTTTTCTGGTAGCAGGTCGTTTCTGATGGGGTCGTAATTCTAACCTAACCTAACCTACCTTTCTGGTAGCAGGTTGTTTTAGACGGGGTCGTAATTCTAACCTATAACCTACTTTTCTAGTATTTTAAATACTGCTTTGTAACAATACATCGAAGAAAAGAAAATCGATATCATGTTACTACTCTGTTACTTGAATATTCAATGAAATGTATTTTCAAGCAAATAATAATTCTTGGAAAGTTGTTCGAATAATTGTAAAATTTGGTAATTAATAGTCAATGAAACCATATTACTTAAAAAGAAAATAATATATGAGAACTGAACATTCCATGAATCATTTTCGATGAAATGAAATTCGATAAAAAGTTTGTAGACAAAACAAGGGTGTGAAAAACTACAAGAAATTCCTAAGGCAGAGCAAAACCAATGTTTACGATTCACCATTTATTTTAGAGTGACAGATAGAACAGTAAAAAATACAACGTTCAATTAAAAGTCATGGCGCTGCACTGAAGAGGTTTCTAACAAAGGGGATCCCTTAACTGTATACTTTGTACTAAAATATTTTGTAGGTTTGGAGAATATACGATTCGGGTCGCAGCAACAACCCCACATTTTATTCATGGCAAACATTTCCACGCGCCTTGCCATAAAACATACCTTGCAAAATATGCCTAAAAGCATCAAATGACATGCTTCTTCGTCTCCAAATATTATTACGTACCCAGTTTGCCAGATGTCATGTCTACGTGTCTTGCCGGAATACTCTGAGGTATTAAAAATGAAAGGAATTGGCATTGCTGACAACGTGGAATTAATACCTTGTTGTTGGGCAGCACACGCGCGGGGTAACGGGCGATCTCGGTGATGAAATCGCTTGAATACAGAATGAAAACAGCTTCTAGAAGCGAGGGAAGACCGTCATTTTTATGAGTACTTGTACGGTGAGCTTCAAATAACTCAAGCGACAACCTAAAATAGAATAGTCTCGTAACATAGTTGTGAGACTGTTACGTCGTGTGATGTAGTTGTGTTATACACGTAATGGTAGTTTTCAGTAACAGCTCAGTCCTTCAGATGTTTTCTTCTTTAAATGGGTGAGATATTGAGAATTTACATGAGGCGCTAGTGACGCGTGAGATCCAATAGCATTCACTTGTCACTGGATTTGGCGGGCTTCGTGACATAAATTATAGTTTCTTTCATTTACCTGTTGAAAAGTGATCTTCGTGAAATTATCGCAAATGTATTTTTTTTCCGAACATAACGGAACTGCACAACATTGCGGCATAGCTAATCGATATGATGATAGTTATTTATAATTTTAATAAACTTAATGTTATTAAAGATTTAAAACTTTGTTTCGGCGGCGATCTTATAAAGTCGCCTTTGATAGCTACACCCTGGACTGGACCTTAGTCAACAGTGGCGCCAACTGGTGAGCAAAGAAAAGGGTAGTCCCTATTCAATTATGTGTGTCATATTTATAATCATTTAGGAATTCCAATAATGTTCCCGAAGTTGGTAAGGTAAAGCAATTGGACTGTTAAAGTGTCTGTTCGTTTGAGTGCACTTCGTAAAAGTTAACGGAAAAATCTAGCGATACGATCAAAGAGTACCTACTAAGCGAGAGTGCATAGGAGTTTTCACAAGCTAAGATGGTGTACGGAAGTAAAAGAGATTTTCAATTTAACCTCGTGGCAGTATTGGTCAGCATCAATTGTATTATTTCGTTCCAGTTTCTTATTCTGCACACGCCAAGGTACTTGATATAATGGTTGTCGCACTTAGACGTCTCCGGAACAACCTTTCTCCTCCGTTCTCCTTCCTTAACTTAGTATTGTAACTAAGGGTACGTCCTTCGTGTAATTTTGCTCTATCTTATTTATGAGACGAGATAATTGCTTTTCTTGCCGTGCAGATTTTTTTGGGACTTAGAAGAGGCTTTATTTTGCGGCTGAACTTCAAAGATTAATAATATACTTACGCCTCCAAGTAATAAAGTCAAAACAAAGTTGATAAACGAAAAACATTTACGATGTTCTTTATGATTCTCGTTTTATGTCTTTGTTTAAAAGTTTATGGTATCACTCAATTGCAGTAAAAATTATTACAAACTGGTTCGAGGTACAAAATTTTAAGGTTGTTATTTTTTTTAGCTTCCATTGACACACGAAATTCTCTTGGCTGAGACGTGATATAGCTTCCTGCTTTTCGCATAGAAATGAGATGGTAAGCATCTCGATTTCTGTTCACTTCTATCTCGCTTAGATGACGTGGAATATAGGTCCTTTAATCCGCACCGCATCACCGCATTGTATACTGTAGCACATTAATTTTCCCCGAGAGACTGTTTATTAGATATAAATTTCGCATTTACTAGGCTATGAGTATTTATGCCGATGCATGCGGGAATAATCAGGTCTACACTATTATTAATAGCAAACATAAAATGCAGGCTTAACACACTCTAATTTTAAAAGAGAACATTGAAACGCTTTCATTTATATCCCTAAAACAGTGTGCTAGGAAACGTGTTTGTTAATATTTTATTATAATTACTCCAGTCTGTTTATAGTGGATACAAAATTGACTAATTTTTAACTCATTCACTGGGCATGTTCTCATAAGCATAGCATTTTATGTATTCCCTTTTGTTATCACAAAGTGCTCTGCGAAGCGCAGAACAAATAAATTAGCTCCCTCCATTATGAATTTAACTAGCGACCTGACTTACAGCTCCGTCAAATAAACATCCGAACATGACAGTTTTATTACCTGTGTTTTATTTAGCATTATGGCTGAACAATTCAAAGCAATTTATTATTTGCATTCACAGCATTTAAGAAATATGATTAAGGCATTTACATATCTGGAGAATACATTTTGTTAGCCTCCTTTGTTTCTGGGGTTTTACTGCAAGTTTGCCAGGATCAGTTAGTTTCAAAAGGAATTTTTATTTTCATTAGATTCTCCAGCTTTGTCCCCATTGCTGCCGGAATTTAGCTCAATTCCATGCTGAGGCTCGCGCTAAGCTTTCCAAAAGATTCCTGGAGGATTCTCGCCCTTCAACCCGTTGGTAATTTAAATTTAAATTTTGAGTTTTCGTCAAAATGACCCATTATGCAACCCCACTTCGAAATACACGGTCTTGATAGCTTAAAACTTTCCGCGTTTTGGTAATTTTTCATGCGATTAAAAACATCAAATACATAATAACGAAACTCTTAATCTACCTTCATGTAACAAAATAAAATTGTTTTCCGTTCTGACTATTAATTAATTACATACAGTTTAATAAAGATAAATCGACGGCAGGGAACATTTTCGTAGACGCAAATATAATTTCGCAATGAAATAAATTATAGTAAGTGAGTACGCTTTGTTCTTGTTATCTCTGGAAAGTTAATTATGAAGAATGTAATACAAACCACAAAAACGCGGGCCAAGAGTTTGCGGGAATTTGGCAAAGGATTTTTCCCAGTCGTAATACATCTCAAGTGCGAGATTAGTTAGCTCGCGTGCCATATTTTTATGAAGATTGCAAAATAATAAAAATAGTTGGCATAAATATGTATCAATTTTTTTACAATTATTTACTTGGCTTGAAATTCTGAGCTGCAGCATTAACGTTAGACAAAAGACGCAAACGTTTAAAACTTCCTATTGTTCCAAGGAAGGAAAGCACCTTATGAAAATTCCTTACGATAACAACTCACAACACACAGCCTCTCAAACAGAAATACAGAATAAACGCCGTCTCGAGCGGGTGTGGAGCGAGCAGTAACAAGTCGGCGCCTCACCAAACAACGTCACGCAGCGCGAACTTACTGACTTTTATTAAAAAAACCTTTATTACGCAACTTAGTAGATTTTCGTCGTGTTGACGTCGGATTTTTCTTATTCTTGTGAGCGCTTGTCGATATAGCGGCAGCCTTATATTAAATGCCATTGAATAAAGTCTGAAATGTTTTGCTAAGAGTTATGAATACTTACTACGTTAGTCATGTTTCTATAGTATATTGCTATAATTTACCATAATAAATAAAACATTATTCGAGCATTATGGCATTGATTTAGTCGAATGGGCATGCTGTTTAGTAAAAGCTCGTGGTTGGAGGCATTATGATTCCGCTCAGATGGATTTACCACTTGAGAATAATACAAATAAGTAGTTTCACCGTCATTATGCCGTTTAGTTCACCGAAAAGGAAAGCCGTTCTACAATTTCAAATAACAACACGAATCTTTCTAGCGATACAGTTACAGAAGACTATTGTGTAACTGAAATTGTATTTGTAATACAAACCACAATAGGGCAGCAACGTTGATTGTACTGTGGTATGTACCCGAAAGAGAAGTCGACACAAATGTTTCATCGAAAACTTTTCCTTATGCTTCCACAGAGTTTTTATCAGTTTCGAGGAATTGTAACAATAACCGTAAAACCCTGATCGTTTTACCTTCACGGAATCGAACGACATATTTAACTTGAAATCTAAATATGCCTCTAAGGGGGTAAGTTGAAGAAAGGATTTATTACTTTGTACAATCTAATTTAGGTACACGAGTACAAGTTCAATTTCATTAGTTGGGTATGAAATATTAAAATAAAAAGTATAACTAATTGAACTTATCAAGAGCCCGTTTCCAACTAGTTTTAAATAACTCTATCATCTTTAATTCTTTATCATAAGCATTATTTTTCAGCATAACCAGTCCCTATTATTTGCCTATAATATAAGATAAGGCTTGTGTAATTGTTAATTGTTCTTGTGTTGTTCTTCCATGCTGGTCTGGGAGTATGGAAAAAACATAGAATGTACCAGTTTCTCTTCCCGTGCAGATGGTAAAAGCCCACCGAGGGAATGGGCGAAAACCTTAGGAATCATGTTATAGGCGATGCGGTTAGCAACCCATCACTGTTTTGATTACCCTTTCCGCCTTTACGCCCACAATCGTGCTAAACGTGGCCTTTAGGTCGTGTTACCTTAGGCTCTGTAATTGAATCAGGTTCCTTCTTAGCGTAAATAAAACACGTTGCATCAGTTATTTTAGTAATAGTATTAATAACATCTAGTATATTTAGGCCTGTCCCAGTGCCAATACCTGTTACAGAAGTTGTGTAATCCACAAGGGCGAGTGCCAGGTGCTTGTTACAAGTCAAGGGGCAAGTCAATTGCTGAATTGAAATTCATTGGATCCAACGAGTCTGCATCGGCAACAGGTTGCCTTTATTACTATTGCAAAAGTCTCGGGGATGATCATGACCAATTTGAATACTTGTAAGTTGAAGTGAGTAAGATTTAGCGTTATGGAATTTGTTTGTTTGTTCAATTAAGCTGCCAAAGTAAATAGAACAACGTTACGGATTACTTCTGTGACTTAGTTGAAATAAATGCTGAATCAATTGAATTTGAGATTGAATTCTTTGGGTTTGGTAAAAAATGGAATTTATATTTGATGGTTTCTGCTCAAAATTTTAAAAGTTCGAGGCATTATGAGAATCTCAGGAAATAATGGGATTTTTTAAAGAAACATTTGATGTTTCAGAGAAAGTAGTGATTACAATACCCGTTCGTAAAGATTGTACATCGGTCTTCTCGGCTAATTTCGCCACGCGTGACGTGTCGCCAATTGGCATTGTTCATTTTTTTAAGCTGTGCTTTTAACACCTTTATTTGATAAAATGGACTATTTCAAGCAACTAATTTGAATATTATGCTTTTACGTAGCTTTGTTAATTAATAATAAATATTTTTTCGCTGTTTGATAATTCGTGAATTTAGACAGAATCCCAATCGCCTTCGTTCGGCTGGCTACAAAAAAAAACGGCTTTGTCTATGGTTTTGTCGATTTGACAGTGACACGTGACAGTTGCCTTAGCTAAACTTTTTTTTTCATTTTTGTGGCAAACAGTCGATGCTGGATTCTGCCTAAAAACCAGGTCGTTCGGTCAAACAAAGGTTCAAAGTACTTTTACAAAAATATCTGCAATCATAAAGTGTTTTTGAAATCGGACAAGACAAATCGGATAAATGATGGTTTTCCTCGAAATAGTTTTCGAATTGGAGCATACTAAAAAAAATGAACAATGCCAATTCTGGGGTCCTAGTGAAAAGGAGTATACTTTTGAATTTCTACATAGATATTTTAGCCTTTTATGCTAGAAATGAAAATAGGACCGAAGTGCAATCTTTATGGCCGAGTACTTATAAACTTGCGGCTTTCCATGCTGGTCTGGGAGCAAAAGAAAAATATAAATGTACCAGTTGCTTCCCGAGCAGATGGTAAAGCCCATCGAAGGAATGGGCGAAAATGTTTGGAATCATGATTCCCCTTTCCATCCATACACCCACAATAATGCTGAACGTGGTCTTTAGGTCTTGTTAACATAGGCTCTGCCTACCCCGCAAGGGATAAAGACGTGATTTATGAAATGAAATGAAATGTTTTTATTCCAGACTTGCATCCATAATAGAATTTACAAAATAAAATATTAAGATTTTCAGTTGTATGTACTTACAAATATTTGGACCAATTTACCGAAATGGAATTGTTAGTTAGCCACGTTTATTTCCAGTTCGCGTAAGCATTATTTACTCAATCAACTATTCCCATATAACGTATGTAAATGATACAAGACTGTACGAAGGCAATTGGATAAAAGCCGAGAAAATCTCAAGAGCAAGGGCGAGGGGTCATTGCGAAGGGCAATTGGGGGAAGCGTATTTATTTTGTGTCTCCCATCAATATTGAAGTGCGAACATGTTAGAGAGGGAAGGCACGAAGAAAATGACCCCGGCAACGATAATAGTAGACTAATACAAATAAGTCATAGTGCCCTTGAACTCAATTAATATTATGAATCATTTTGTACCTAAAAGGAAAATAAATAGTTATCTATTTACGCATTTAGAACAGGACAAGGACAACTACCTACACTTCAGCATAACTCTTGTTGGAAAATTTGATGTCAGAAACTCTACAGAGTAGTAAAATTTGCTAATGCCAAATTTTTTTTTTTAGTCTTCACTTTTTTCAGTCATGTAACTAATTTCTAGATTAGGTCATTATATCATTGAAGTACATGACTACTAACGTAAAATAGCAGATAAGAATATTGCTTTTTTGAAGAAAGCCCGAGTAGAAAAGCGGGCATGTAGGTAACTTTGAAAATGATCCTGCTTGAAACTTTTGGTTTGTAATCAGCGAGCGAACAACGGCCACTTGGAGTGAACGTAGAGCAATCAAACCGGGTCTTAGTTCACAGCTGATTTAACAAATTCCTGTAGGAGCTCTCAATGACTCGCAGGCGTCGCCTACAGCTTTACCGCAAATACTGGCACACTCGAAACTTTCCTCGGTCCTCGGCAATTGGCTAAAATATTTTCATTGGCCTTTTTGACCTAGGGACTTCGATTTAAGATTGCCCTCCGTTCAAGGTCAGCATATTAGCTAACATCTACCTATGGGCACGATTTTGGGAACATAGTAATTCCTTCGGTAATAAAACATGTAGCTATTTGTGTGGAGGCTGGCTAGGAGATTTTAAAGCGGTTAAGGTCACGGCACGGATGGTGCAAGGAGATTTAGTGAGTGAAATTTTTATAAGGTTATTATTGGTTTTATCAAACGATTAGTTCTCACGTCTAACTCTGAAGGTTTCGTAAAATGTAAAATTACGAAAAAAATAATGTATAAAATAATTAAAAATTACTTACTGACTAGGCGCAGTGACCCTCTTGGCCTCCGACACCAGACTCCTCCACGCCTTGCGACCCTGAAAATTTCAGAGTATTTAAATATTATAGGTACTTAATCAAAAAATTAACATTTATTGCTTTATTCAGCGACTCCAATTTACCGCCTCGCTTCTACGTATATGTAGGAATAAAGTTACAACACGTGTAGTACTCACTTAAGCCGCAACCCTCGGGATTTTATCGAGTTTGTATGAACTCTTAAATGCTAAAAGCCTATGTTCGTACACGAGGAGCTCTTAAATATACATATACCTAAGAGTGCATTAAGCCCATATATTATTTCGTTATTTATAACGGAAGCTTCATATTATGACTTGCCGGAGTTAAGTAGTCCTTTATCTTCCAAATGACATTTTCCTAGTCGATCGCTCGCCAAGATGAGTTGGCCGTAGTTTTAAAACAACGCTCTTGTTTTGGTTTACTGCGACATAATCCTATCGCGCGTTACACGCTTGAGTGAATTGCAACTTTTTCACAGCAATTACTCCCCCTGTTTCGGCGTCGCTGTATCACATGTCGCATCGATTTGTTCGGCCACATGGGCCACTGACAGCTGGCTCATATTATTTGTCCGGTGAAGTTTTATTAAACGGATTCTTGCTTTTTGCCGATTGGGAAGCTCCCCCGACGACCGTTGGGAATTCGATTATGGGCCATACCTGCTGGTACTGTTTCGTTTTAGGACAATTTTATTTATTTATCCCGTTATCTTAACCTTTGGAAGGTAGGATAAATAAAAGTTCTTTCGGTTACCGCAATTTTATCCATTGTATTTTCTATTTTCTATGTGTCATATTCGCGTTTCCTACATTTTATTTATTTATTTACATGTTAAATGGCCAGGAACGCTGCTCTAAGAACATGAGCGATACGTTGACAACTTTTATGCAAGGAAACGTTACATTTGAATATTTGAGACAATCTCACGTAGTATAGTCCTGTCCTCAGACGAAAATGTAGTTTTATTTAATTACTATAAAAATGCAACAAGTTATTTTGGAGTAAAATAGTAACCGCATTTTCTACTGTGCTGCTATGCTGGCATGAAAGAGATAATACACAATATAAAATAAAAATGTATGTTTAGTTGGTTTGGGTCGTATAGAGAGGATGGATGAAGGAAGATTAACTTAATAGATTGCAAGTGTGAATGGATGGGTTCGAAGGGAAAGGCCTAGACGAACGTTCCGTGACCAAATTGGGGACGTTTTGACAAAAGGTCAGGTCAAGAGTACCTACGCTAAACTCGCTAGCATGTGTGAACAGATTGATGAATGTGAATGAAGCGAAAGAGGTGTCTCAAGATTGTTGTAACTGGAATAAAGTAGTTTCTGTCTAGTCTTATTTTAGAGAGGGGAGACCGTATGTATGTGTAGGTATGTATTTTCTGTTTTGTCTCATCGAAATTTTACAAGAATTATTAATCTTGTTAAATACAGTAGTTGTTGAGACATAACAGTAACAACATTTCATAAATTACTTAACAGGTACACGCATTTTAGCTAATTAAACTGTTCTCCCTGGGCGGTTATCCGTATTGCTCTGTGAATGGATCAGAGCTAAAATCGCGGGCCCATATAGAGATTTGTTGTTATTTGCTCTTGTTGAACGTAAACACTTAAGCCGGTCTCTTATTGACAGATGCCTCGTGTCGAAGCTATTCGACGTGTGTTCGAAGTCGACGCCAGAGCAGATGGAGCACCTCGACGAGATACGGATCCCTTGGGGCAGCGGCATTGTCGGTTACGTGGCAGAGAGCGGCGAGCCCGTCAATATACCTGACGCTTACAAGGTGAGTTCCAATTAGAGTTGTAACGGAACTTCGCCTCCGCCTCCGTTACTGCGGAAGTTCCGCAAGAAATCGTACCTCCGCCTCCGCTTCCGCGTCCGCAAATTCTTTGCGGAGTTGTAACGAAGGTTTATTTATGCCATAAATTTTATAATCATAGAATAATAACAACGCGCTAGCAGCGACGCTCGACGACGCGACCCATGCTCGTCCGGCGCGCATTCTATAAGAGATTTATTACGAAGCAATTATTTATTTAAGTCTTACGATGAAGCCGAAAACAGTTGAGTTCAATAAAACATTTAATTTGCTATTTTTCCACATCCACTTTCATCTTCACATCCGCCTTCGTTAACCTCCGCATCCGCGGAGGTGAAGCTCGTCGCCTCCGCATCCGCCTCCGCCTCCGCTAGACCGCTTCCGTTACAACCCTAGTTCCAATAGGCTGATAAGGCATTGATGAATCCTGATCCGTAATTATCTGAGACACCGTCAATGGGTAGCCGACACACGCAATACTATTCAATAAATCTAAATAGTCTGGCGCAGATCTTATCGAACGTTTCGACTCGTGACCCATTGTGGCCTTCACAGTAAATTATAAAATCAAAGTTATAATCAGATCGTTACAAGGAAAATCACTATTACATTTACTGAAAGAAAGTTATGTGGTAGCTCAGGAATCTAATGAAGGGTATAGTACCTGTGGCATGTCCTTTAATACTTATAAAATGTTGCTAAGTAGCTCTGACATTAATTCAAACTAAACATTTGACTGACCGATTGGATGCAAATGCTTGACTAATATGCCTCGTAAAACAAAAAAATAAATGAAAAAATATTTTTTTAACCTGTGGGCTGTAGCCACATCGAGTTCTCAAAATTATTCGCAATTTTAAACACAATTTTCCTGTAAGTACTTGAAAATGAACCGACAGATGTAAAACAAGCCGGGAACGTCTTTTTAATGAGTGCCATGCGTTTCCTAATTAGAATAGCTGTTCAAGTCGAGTCTCGCTCGGAGTTTTCAGTTCAAACCCAGGTAATATAGAAATTTTAAACAAAACTGCGTTCATGAAAAGCTTTGAAACTCGCTTGGAGTCCTTTCGACATGCTGCGAGTTTGCGAGTGCATACTGAAATTTTATAGTTTACGTGTTTATATAAAGGATATTTATTGAATTTAATGATGGTTAATTAATTTGAACAAATCGCTACTAATAAACAGTTTAACAAATTAGTGCTTTACATTTTTATGACAGTAAATAATTGACTATTTTAAGTAAAAAAAGTAAAATAGTCTTTGATGACCTAAGTCGTACAAATGACCCTGAACTTTAGGGTGGTAAAGGAATTCCTTGGTGTCTGGTTTTGGGAACGTGCGAAGTGCATGCTGGGGGTATAGCAAAACGATCAAAGTGCATGCCGTGGCAGAAATGTGAAACAATGGGGACTTAGTGAAACTTGCCAATGTTGCTTTGAAAATGGGTAATTTCATTTTTTAACTTGTTTTATAGGGTGTTGAGGTCACCGATGTTTGGCGAATTATTTTGGCTCGTATTAAGTAACTATTGCACTTACTTCTTAGTTCTTCTATATTCTTTACATGTTCTGCTGAAACCAATTTATTTCCTTTCAGCATAGTTTGGGGCTGGAAACTTATTTTATGTATTACACTCTCAAAACCAGTATTTATAATAACATCCATTTTTCCTATACTGTTCATAACAAATGCCTCTAAAAATACTATTTATTGTCTTGCTATATATTATTTGTTTACTTTATCACTACATAATATAAAACATAGCTTTCAGCTGTCTGTCTGTCTGTCCCTATGTACGTTTATATATCTTTAAAACTACGCAACGGATTTTGATACGGTTTTCTTTTAACAGATAGAGTGACTCAAGAGGAAGGTTTATATGTAATTCTACGCAGACGAAGTCGCGGGCAGAAGCTAGTTTTATGTAAAATAATAAGCACTTGTCATTCACTATTTGAAAAACGCCCCTAAAGGTGAATTTGCTAGATGGCGCTGCTGTCGTGCATTTCTTGAAGCTACAAGTGTCAATTTTACAAGTCTAAACTAGCAACATTGACCTAATCAACCAATCAGTAGTTGATATTTGACCAATGTTGCTAGTTTAGACTTGAAAATTGTAACTTATAAAAATAACTTGTAGCTTCGAGAAACGGGTCACTGAAGTTAACTGAAAATTTGTAATGCGCATAAGAATAGAAAAGGCGTTGTTTCCACTTTTAAACACCATCCTTTTTGTAAGAACAGAGACTACAGGCAGCAGTTGTTTCCGCAGTTTAATTTGAGGTGAAATTGGATTTTAATATTCCTACTGAAATGGTACAGCACACATTACTTGCTGCAAAGTGCCCTGCACCAGACCGAATTGGTTTTAAGTGTGTTTGAAGTCTAATTTTGAAAGTATATTAAACTTCGATGACGAACGTTTCTTAGCTTCTAAGATTTAACACCAGTTCTCCGAATCAGAATGAACATTCAATTTCCAATGCAGATTTATTGAGCACTGAAAACGCGAGCAGAACTAGGTACCTACGGAATTTTATTTTTCAAAAGGAAAATAATAACAAACACCCTTCATCCCTTTTAGGGATGTTCGCTTTGTGTTGTCCTGTATTCATCTTTATCATACGTTTTATGTACAATAAAGAGTTATGCAACATACATACATAACACTGTTTTAAGAGGTACCCGGTTGTATACTCTCAGTTTTTCTATTTTTACACTTGGTTCCCCGAAAATTGCTAGTTTGATTTAGTTTTCAATTGAATGCTCACAAAACGGAACTCGAAACAAAAGGTCCATTTCAATACATTGAAACGTTTGCTGCGCAGTTTTCGTCGCGGCCCGCCGTCGCGCTCGACTTTGTATTTTTTCCGCCTGACGCGTGAGATGATAACACCCAAAAATACCAAAGGGTTATTATTTTCTTTTATCCATTTGCATTGTTTGAGCTTTCCGGACGGAACTGGATAGCAAAAAACGTTTTATATTTTTTCTACCGCCGAAGCGTTTTGTTTAGCCTTTCATCAACTGCTGGCCATTTTGTCTGTTTCTTTCTGTGCGCGTAACGTTCCGATGGGATTTTTACAAGTTCAAGGTTTATGCAAATGTAAAGAATCAAAGTTAGCGAAATCCTGAAGCCCTAATGTTATGCCCCGGAGGTTTTATGCTGTTGTTTCGAGACGTGAAATATATTACGAAGGAGGCAAAAAATGAAACGGTAATACCCTTTTACGACTGGCCATTAAACAATGACAATGCCAGGGGACTTACATTGGTACCGCTATTACCGTAACCGTTGCGATGATCTCCCGTAATGAAAGAAAAAAAAGCATAAAGTTTTTCACCTGTCCGTATTTCGAGCATAATAACGTGTGACAAAATAAACCATAAAATGAAGCTAAGAGGTAGCTTTTATGTTTTATACTAATACCAGCTTCTGTCCGCGACTTTGTCTGCGTAGAATTATACATAAACACTTTCCTCTTGAATCACTCTATCTATTAAAAAAAACCGCATCAAAATCCGTTGTGTAGTTTTGAAGATATAAGCATACATAGGGACATAGGGACAGAGAAAGCGACTTTATTTTATACTATGTAGTGAAGTGATAGTGATGATGATGATTATGACTATTAAATGATATGCTGATGTATTTAACCAGGAGTCCAGGAAAGAGACGTTCTATGCCGAATATTTCTATATAAATTTATGTTTCTCGCAAGTGTAGTTAAAAATATAGAATCATGAATATGAATTGAACCAGCATAGTAGGGCTGCTTTATTCAGTTCACGTCGTGGTGTCCGAACTGTGAACTCTTGACTTTACGATTCGATTTATCGCGCGTCGTATGTGCCAGGCATGTTGGTCTCGTAGAAAAATCTTTGCAATATTTTGTTCCACACTTGTAAGTGTTACATTATGCATAAGTATAATGTTAATTTCATTAAGTACCTAATACAATCTAGCATTAATGTAATCCGAAGTCTTAGACATAAAAATGGCTACAGTACATTATTTATTTCGATTTTTTTAAAGTCTTTAAACAAAATTTATATTAGTAGGTATAAATCGCGATTATATATACTGACGAGCAAAAATAACAGGCCACTTTTCATACAACTTTGTATGGCAAATGACGCTAGCTACCTTTCTTAAGCTCTAGATATTTTGACGCGGTTGCTTGCATTACGATCACGGATAGACATCCCGTATAATTTATATACGAAACGTACAATATTGCCACTTAATCGTCGTACGTTACGTAAAAAAGACATTAATTGTTTAAATATAGTAAAAAAAATAGTCATTGGTTAATCGTTTATTGTTAGCTAGCTCCCACGTATTGCGAGCGTAAAAATAACTCGAAGGGAGAGCACCGCCTTTCACATCGGTTTTATCTTGCAAGAATTGAGCTGAGAAATGCTAAAATCTGCTGTTTATTCTCCCCATGTGTCAAGCGGACGGACCCTGCCCATTAGCCAGAGTGTAAGCCTTCTGGTTGAGCAATTCGTTACACGCACCTGCCCAAGGGAGTTCTTGGAAATCTGAAGCTTTTACAGACAAAAGATCATTGTCCGTTTTTCTGCGCATGATGTCGCTTTACAGTTCTATATTTAACAAATAACCCCCTTTATTCTTGAACTTTTTGTAAGCTTATATCAACTTAACATTTGTTTGTCTTCATCACTTAGTTATTATGGCATTCCTAGGCATAAGCGAAACGTGTAAGATGATTATAACATAAAGCTGCTATTTTGTATGACAAAATACACTACATTACTCGGTTTAATACAAAGCCGTGGCTGTAAACGGGAGTTGGCAACATGTTCGCAACTTATAAATGTTCGCCCGGAAGACTATTACCCGTCTGATTTATATTGTCTGGTTGTGCGGCTTAACTTTGCTTTCAATAAGGCTGATTAGATTTGATGCTCTGCGATTTGGGGCTGCCGACACTGACGTGGTAACCGATCTCCGAGGTGTAGGGAGCAGACTGAACGTCGGAAACTTTTTTATTGCTCCGCTACGCATCATCCATCACCGGCAGGGAACAAAACATTAATTATGCATTGTGTTGAATTCGATATAAATTTCTCACTGAGCGGGATGTTCTAGCCTCTAAAAGCTTCCACGAAATGTGAAGAATAGAACTGTCGAGCCGTAAGACTGATGTTTGCGTGTTAAATCTTACGATGGCACTATACTCTGTATTCTTTCGTTTCTACGTACAATACCACGAAGACCTTAGTCTAGTATCTACCTAATCCTTTTTTATACATCATTCGCAATTCGCTTGATAATTTTCTGTTCATTTTATATTATTTTGTCTTGTATCTGTTACTGTGACGTATGTTTTTATCAGCCAAAGACTATCCGTAATTTTTCTTGCGACAGGTTTGGTAGCAAGTTTGAGTTTTGCTTTTACCAGGCAGAGATGAAACGATAATTTAACAGTACCTATCAAAGGCCTGTAAATTATCAAGAGTAAAAAATATAACATTTGACCAGTTTGCTGATTTGGCAGTCAAGTATTTAATCCTCACGTTTTTAAGTAACATTGTCTCTATATTCTAGAAACAGTTACGTTTAGTTGATAAAATCTCGCAACGGAATAAAGTTGGAAAATTGCTCAAACAAATGAGGCTGAAAATACCATAATGATAACACATTGTACCCTAAATAAACTGCGTAATTTTCTAACGGTATTCACTAGCTGCGTAATCATGTTAGCAGGGTTTACCCGGGCCTGTCATTAGCGATGTATTTTGCATATCGTTAATCCTAAGCCGGGCTGTCACTGGAGATGCGCGATATTTATGCTTTGAATTGTAGCAGGGAACGGATCTTGAGAGCTGCGACGGCCTTTTTAGTTACATTAAGAAGGCAGCGCTGAGCGAGGCTGTGAAAAATGAAGTAATTAAGCTATTGGTGGATTTTTACTTTCCGCTCCCCCAAACACACACAACCCGCACATCTCTGGTTTGGGATAAGCGAAAGATACCTTAAGTATACGATACATAGATTCAAACTTGCTTTTGGTAGGTGGGCTAGTTCCCTCGAAGCAACGGACTCGTTAGTACCATTCTGTATTCGAAACGATTGGTGGTATCCAATTACACAATCATGAACACAAACCATCTCTTTTCTGTTCTTACGTAAACAACAGTTGACAGGGGATATAAAGCCGTTAACAACTTTAAAGCAGCCGTTAAAATCCGGTCTTTTAACGGACTACAATGCTGATATGCTTCTTGAACTTAAATTGTTTTTATTTGTAATATTTAACTACCTTCCTACCTTGATTAATTTCCTGTTCAGCCAAAAATTTTCTTCATTTACTTCACTTATGTAAAACTGAACTTTCTGCATGAAAAAATCGGACTAGCAGTTAAACTTGTACAAAGGATATTTTACTTTTAAAGGAATACTGCTTAACAATAGAATTGGAACGATTATACGAGTACCATGTCTTCATCCATTTCGACCCTTCGGAAATAGCTTAAGAGTGTTGAAAACAATGACAACCAATCTCAACCGCTCGGCTAAAATCGTTGACAATCGGCTTTGCATTTATAGTTAAGACGAAGGCAATAATTGTGCTGTCGACCGCTTCATCCTCAGATTTGTGCCAGAGCGGACGTTTTCAGCAGTCAAGTCGGCGTGAGTTTTATTCATGGCCATACATTTTTCATCCACCCTGCGTCAAGGGAAAGGCTTTCATTCATCAGGAGCTGATACGTAATGCCGATGTGATTCTTACCTCTGTAAAGGATTAAGATGGATTCCTTCACAATCCCACCATTCAAAAGGCGATTTAAGACTCGTGGACTGTACTCTTATCATAAGCATGCAGTAGGCATTTGGATCTTAATGATCTTTAATAACCTAAAAAATGTTACTCTAAATGTAATAATGTAAACCAGTCTCTTCAACGTTCACTGCTATTTTAAAATTCAAACTGTTTTTCTGTTGGGGATTGAGAAAACAAGACGCAACCCAATTTCTTGTATAATCTATCAGTGGCGAGCGAGAACTGCGGCCGGCCGCCACAGAAGAAAGAATCTTCAGTAAGACCATTTAGAAAACTTTCTTGTTTTAGATGCCGAAGTAACGAAAATTTATCCTGTTTTTGATTCATTAATAAATCCAATAGATAAGTTAAACCTCCTCACACAACCCTCAGTGTATTTCAGTTCTAAAGCTGTACGATGCGACTGGACGCGATAACCCATTGTTCAAGCAAACAAAACTGATGTGACGACTTCCAAAAAGCTTCTCCATCATGCATGATATTGTGTCAAACCATAGGCACTTAAGATTTCTGCAGAGAAATCTGCTGCGACGCACTCCCGAGCCTGAGATTCGGCCAAACGAGGACGCATAAATAATTCGGATGCCACGCAGCTGGATATATGGTGTGCTTAAAAATGCTATCCCTCCGCTGTGATGAATGCCCACGCTTGTTCCGACGGCTTAGATAGACGGTTGAAGGACACGCTTTTATCAGCGGTTCTTTGGAAAATTTTGGCTGGGTATTTAGGTAGCCAAAGTAATATTAGAACGGATGATACTCGGAATTGACAGAATACCAATATATTCAGGGTAAATGCAAAGTTCAGACGGGACGATGGATAACGGACAAAGCCGGTATAAAGTTGCTATTTTATTTGCATGCTATGTTAATACGAAAGCTGCAAAAATATTTTGAATAAGCCCCAAGCACACAGACGCAATGCGTAATATGCCTTACATGGAGTTGCTGGAATCGAAATCAATTTCATGTTTCGATGTACAGATTTAGTTGAAAAATGACACAAGCAACATCCTTTTATTCCCCATTCATCCACCCGGTCAAGGTCAAGATTCCCTCGGATCAATTCATCATGGCTAATTCCTTTTCATCTCGGTGCCATCTTTGGAGCGGTACGTGACGTCACCCTGGCACGCCTCCAGGCCCGCGGCCTTGCCGACAGCATCAGTTCATGCTCGCATATCCATAGTTTATAAAAACAATTTGCATACAAATGCTGAATGATCGCGCTAGAAAGATAGTGAATCTACGACTCGCTGTATCTGCTCAACTTCCAACCTTACACCATCGTGTTAACAAAGCGTATGCGTAATGTTATGCTCGGAGCATAATGTTTTGTGTGGAAACTCCGCGTGTGCGCTCTTGTTTGAATTATGTTGTGGCCCAGAGCTACATCGGAAAATTGCCTTCTGCTTGTGATACTGAAAACGCATGTACGTATTGACGTTATAAAATATCTTGTTTCCAATGTATTGTATAATAGTAATATTTCTAGGATGATTTTGGCATGGGAGTGAAAATAAATGCCTGGCTTCTTAGACCGATAACGAATGGCGTCATTCATAAAGCACGCTATGACATGTCGATTAAGGTCAGAAGGATATATTGTAGACGGAAAAAGAGGTTGACGGAAAAAAATATCCGGACGTTATGCTATCTGTGTTGAGGTAGTATTTTTATGTGAATTTTAAATGTGAGAATACCTATTGTTCTAAAGTGAAATAGTTATCATATTGCCGTAGGGGTAGGATAGAGTAGTTCACGCTTGCATCGCAACGGCCTTATTTTTAATCGGTGCTTAGCCAATTTAAATGTAAAGTCGCCTTTAAATGCACTGGGCATGAATAGGAGCTCTTTAATTAAGGGTCATCAGAGTCGTTACTAAGGCTTCAAGGCCTGGCAAATATTTTGTAAAAAGAACAACAAGAACGTAACGCAATAACCAGAGAAGAATGACGTATTCCGTAGAATCTTGATTCTATCAATCATTTTTTCTACTTAACACTTGGGTAACTGGAACAGTAAATACTTACAATAACAAATGTACAATTATAACTGATGCTTGATTGTTTGCACAAACAAACAAGCCGAGAGTTCAACTGCTAGATTTTGTATAGTTTGTTCTAATTATATGTAGGTATGTATAACTCTTTATTGTACATAAAACAAAGGAAAAAGATGAATACAGGACAACACAAATGCACAAAGGCGAACTCATCCCTAAAAGGGATCTCTTATAGGATAAGGTATAGAGCCAAATTTCCAGTCTCTACTTTAAGTGTTTTAGGATGTGCGTTGTCTCTCGGTCGGTGAGTGAGTCACAGTATTCTTTTATATGTATATAGGTATAGATGTATGAACGTTGTACACGCTACGAAAGTGCTTTGACATAATAATGAATTTTCCATAATTACGTTCATGCTATCGGGTTTCCTAGACCCTAAGTTAGATAGAGTCGCTCGGCAAAGGAAGCAGCTATAGCTACATATACAAATTATCATGACAATATCCACGAAGGCTATAGGAAGTTTCCGTTTGCGTTGTTCTGAATTATATCCTGTATTTACTGACTAATGCAAATTCTAAGGAAACACACAGTGCGCACATAATATATACTACGTTGGCTTTAAGTGCCAATTCTGCGAATTACTGTTTTATGTATACATATTTTCGACCTGATAAAGAGACATCATCATCAACAGCAATCATAACGGAGGTAACTACGTCGAATAACACGAAAATCATCATAAGCCTCCCCGACGATATGCCTAGTGATTTATATGGCAGTAGCCGACGTATAAAAACGTTTTTACGTCAGATGAAGCAGAGCTATGCTCGGCAACGGCAAAAATACCGGAGCGTGAACCAAATGTTATGATTCTGGGGAAAACGGCCTCATTGGGTGGAGAAAAGTGACACAAGTTTAGCACTTACATAGTCAAACATTACATTGTTACTCACTAAACACAACTAAAGCCTTAAAACATACGGTTTAGGTCGACTTTGTTTCAGCTTCGAGTATTTGCTTGCAATATTAACATTGTTACATTTTATGGTGTGAAAAATCCTGTCGAAAGGGACAATAACGTAGGTAAATGAGAGGGTGATTTGACTAAACAACTAAATAACGCGCTAGATAGCGCTATAATGCTTCTTTTAACGCTTGTTATTGAGATGCTACGTTTTTCATTGAAAATAACTTGCTGTGCGCTTGCTGTTACAGTTACCGTATTACGCCATGAGGCTGAATTGTTGTATGAGCGTGAATTACATAATGACCAATTATTATTATTATTATATTAGCTTTTGTTTTTTTTTCTGCACTAGTTTGTAAATGACTTGACCATTTATATTATCGTCGATATACATAAGTACATATAGGAATTCGTCTATTTTTTTTACCACTCACAATTTCATGCTTGGAGAAAATTTTGATTATGTTGGTTCAAAGTATGTGTAAATTTAAAATAAAATATTTATTGCTGTTTCAAATTACTTGATAGGTATGCCTACCCTAAAAAATCCTCCAAAGAGAAACTCCAGATCTTCAAATTGCAACCCATTACTTTTACGATACTTTCCCAGATCAAGTCGTAAAATGAACTTCGGAATCGGAACACATTTCATTCTGATTCCCGGTTTTGGTTTCTTCAAGTCCTCCGATGTTACACTAAAAACATTGTGAATTTTTGCTTTCTGCAAGGAGAAAATACATTTTTATTTTCTGTCCGACTCCCTCGAATCGAATTTCATGCAGTGGTTTACGATTATGGAGTTTAAGAGGGATCTAGTTTTTTTCTGCGCTTGAGTTCACTTTATCATAAGTTGAGGTTTTGAATGTTACTAAAATCTTTGCTTTTGCTCTTGAAAACACTTTTCGATAATACCCGGTATTTCCTTGCGCTTGTAATCGTACTCTTAGGAATTTAAATCGCTATGAACTGCTTTAATTTCGACAATAATGCTTATCAAACTTACAATACGTATTAGGTTAGAATTGACTTCGTATCCGCGAGCATGAGCTCAGTCAACGATTTAAACCCAATCTGGCTAGTTGACAGGCGTGTATAATGGACGGAGCTCCCTATGATCATAGTGTATTAAAATTGTCAGTATGGCATATGTTTAATAATAAAATAAAAAGGAAAGTGAAGCTTATAATAAAATAAAATGTAACCCGTTACCATCTTTGTGTTATTCTTATACTTCATTTGAGTGACGATCAGACATATAAAGTGACTTCGTGATAATACACTGACGAGCAAAAATAACGGGTCACTTTTTCGTACAAAGTTCTATGAAAAGCGACCCTTTATTTTTGCTCGTGAGTATATAATGGGAATGGATTGAATTGGATGAAGCGAAAGAGGTGTATGAGGATCGAATCAAGTGGAATCCCTGCCTACTGGGAAGAGGTGTGTCTATGATAGGAAAAAAGTTTTTTTTTTTTAATATCTCAACACGTTTAATACTTTGGATGAAATGGCCGCAGGGATCTCTAAAGCTTGTGAGATTTTTTGAGTTATCCAAATATTTTAATGAATAATATTAATGCAGCACCGTTTGTAACGGCTTGCTCTAGCGTAGAGGCTATGACAGGTCGGAAATTCATTACCATGTAAATCCCCTAGGTTGGCAACATTTCCCGATTCTTTGATGTTAGTCTAGTATAACCAGATCAACAGCGGTGGCTTACCACCGGGTTACCCACTTATTATTTTGCCTTCTCCATTTAATTTTGTGTATTTAACGAATATCTGTGTACTGTGGTATAGATTCGTTTTGGCTTGCGGCCATACGCCCGAATGCGGTTTCCGCAGAAATGTTCGCTTTCACAGTTTACTGTATCGCGGCATGAGCGTACAGCATAAAGCCAACACGTTTTCAGGGTTTCCGTTGATAGTTCTTTAATTATAGGTCAGTACTGTTAAAACCCCGTAAATTTGATTGACTCAATCTTTTGATGTTTTACTCGTTTTAATGTAAAAAAAATGCACGCTGTTTAGATTACGAAACATCCCAAGCAAATGGATGTTAGACGAATGTTTAAATAAAAGAATCACGTTTGAAATTGCCAAGAATATACGCGGCACTACAATATTTCGTTTTGATAGTAAAACCGTCATCGCGCAGTATCTCGTTTGCTCTTTCCAACATCTAGAGTTGTTAAAGACGCAATTGGCATAATTAGAATAGTTCCCAGGCCGTCGAGGACGGCTGCGGTCTGCGGCCGTCGCTGACCGACTCTGATTACAGCTACGGCCACTTACTGTTATGGAGTTTTGCTTGGAAGCACCACTTCTGTTAACGCAAGATGGTCCCTTGTTGTCGCTATAGCACGATTAACACTGGCAGAAGCTACGACTAAATAAAGCGCTCAAGCGTTATTACAACATTTACTCCTTGTGAAACTACTTTAACATAATTATCTTTATTTATTATATCAAGTGGTTAAAGAACAATTGTTTTGTTGCAGGACGAGCGATTCAATCACGACATTGACCAGCAAACGGGTTACAAAACAAGATCGCTACTTTGTATGCCTATTAAGGACATCAATGGAGAAGTCATTGGAGTGGCGCAGGTTCGTAAGGAAAATGTTGTTTGTTACTATAATGATAATTTTAATAATAAAACTGATAGTGTTTTATTCATTTTAAGAAGTAATTCCTATAAAAAAAGGTTTGTTGAAGCTCTTGTAGGCGATGAATTAAAACCTTGATTTAGAGAGTTATTTTATTTAGTAGAGACCGTTCTGTTGCTAATTTAAGCTTCGAGGCAAAGCATTAAACACGTAGAGACTTGATCAAGTTTATTTATGACATACTCAATCAAAGTAAGTTTTTGTCTGAACCTAGCAAATTAACTTTTGTAAACACATTCGTTTGATGCCATCGTGGAGCAGATGAGAAAATGGGGCCTCGGCAAAAGATGAAATTAAAAAAGTTCCCCACGCCCTTATCGTAATAAGATTAAATATTCCAAAGTTATTTGCGAATGCCTCTTGAAAATGTTAGCAGAAGTTGGAATTATTTCGCAGCATCTGCCTGTTGCCGATGGGCCGTAGGGGAAATGAATTGTCTCGTCACCCGTAAATAAGTGTCGTGATTTTGGGTGATTGATTTTTGGGGTAACACTGATCATCATTCGTTTTCATAAGGATTACTAGCGACGACAAAACTTTTATGCATAAACTTTCTGTTTAAGTCAATTAGTCTTCACCAGAAGAGTGATGCTGATATCGCCCGAGGACTAAAAAATGTATTCAGAGAGAGAAAAGGTTAATTAGAAAAGTTGGACCGAGCCAAAAAGCCCGAGTGATAAATGTTTCATTATGTTCATTTATTATTTCGAGTGCGTCGTATCCTCTATGAAATCTGCACTTTATTACACTCGTCTCATGCTTTATAGTTAGAGTACTTTATCTAAAAGGTTTTAGGATAAATTCTACTGCCCAACTCTTGTTGCGTTGTTACAGTTTCGTAAAATACTTGATTTATATATTTGTATAGACAAGATTTATCCGTTATATTGTTTGATATTTTATATTTTATTATTCTCCATGCCTCTACATTTGATCCATTGTCTGTTGCATAAGATTCCATTGCCTTTACTACAGTTTCGTTTGTTGTTTCAGGTGATAAACAAACAAAACGACGGCCCTTTCACCGCGAACGATGAGAAAGTGTTCTCATCATACCTACAGTTCTGCGGCATCGGTCTGCGGAACGCTCAGCTCTATGAGCGATCACAGTTGGAGGTGAAGAGGAACCAGGTGCTGCTAGACCTGGCGAGGATGGTGTTTGAGGAGCAGAGCACGATCGAACACATGGTGTTGAGGATACTGACGCACACGCAGAGCCTCATTCGGTGTCAACGAGTACAGGTGAGTTAAGTTAAGATGTCAAGCTATAAAAAATATTAAGGCATATGACAAGACAGGAAAGAGAGACTGAAAAAAAAGTTTCTAAATGTGAGTGTAATAATTACAGTTACGACTTTCACAGACTAATATTATCCTACAATGACGAGACTCTTTTTTTTTTAAATTAGAAATTCACTGCTTCCGAACAGAATCTCAGTAGAAGCCATTTTTTACCACACAATGGACACATTCTATTGTTTGCTTCAGAAGATTATAAAGGCTTGCTTTATTTTATAGGCCTAAGAACCATAGTGTTATGTTTCTTGACTCTCCGATAGCGCTATAAATTGCAAAAAGATCACCGCGAATTTATTTTTATTCGTCATTTACGCTTCCAAAGACCCAATTAGTAGGTGTTGGCCGGAAATTCTAGACACCGACCGATCCAGTTTTCAGGCTGGTACGTGACTAACATAAAATCGACTCGCAGGTGAAACATTTTACGAGGTAAACTTTTTCAATAGCAAACCCCTAAGGCCTCTAATTAACAGTCAGCCCTTAGACAACTGACCTTTTTCCTGAATAAAAAACAATTTTATTTGTAAAATAACGTAGCTACATACAAAGGTGAAATAAGGCTGTAATTAAATAAAAACGGGAAATCCGTGTTTGAGCAACGGATTAAAAATAATTCAATCCCAAAAATGTGTTTGGTTAATTTTGTAGCTTTGTGAACAAAAATCTGTTTACAGTAGACTAAAATTAGCTGTGTTGATATTTCATTTCCAGTACCTAAGTGGAGAAAATGACAAAAAAATTGGTTGGTAGCACAACATCGAACAAACGTTAGCGGCGTTTTTATCCAAAACAGCCGAATAACCAGAACGAGAATACGTTCGTACGTGGATTAAATTACGCTATAACTCTTTCCCCTGTTCTTGCTCTTGACATTTTTGACACCAACATGGTTCTCAGATTTTCATTAATTACCATAACCGGCTTTTCCTTTATGCCGTATAAAAAAATTACGTGCTTAATGCGTGCTTATGTAACTGACTCGTAAAATAATTGGCACATTTTGAATTTCCTGTTTGTTTTATCATCACTTTTTTATGGAACCGCTCTCCGCATTAGCGAATAAAATAGTGTTCCTCTCAGAGGGATAATACTTTTATTACAGTAAACTTTGTATTGCCTCCAAAAAATAAAATGAAACTCCAATTTTTCGAGCACATATTTTCACAATAGATGTAGCAAAACCCATTAACGTTGTGGTTAGCTCGTCGTACTTTCCGCTCTTCTGCTTGGGACACTCTTGCTAGTCTCTTTTCTGTAATTAATTTGACTATCAAAGGAAATTGCGGCTTTTTCCACTCTCAACTTGTCTCCGAGAAACACGAGAGCAAATTAATAATAAAGATTCAGTTCCATGTTTGAATTACCTGACCGTGGTATAAATCGTCATTTCCACAGTTTGTGATTTTTTATAATAAGTCATTAAATTGGGGTTGCTCGGATATTTTTTTTTATAATTTAGTAGTCAAAGGTAGGTCTAAAACAGTATCACAGTGAAGAGTAGCTTTAATAATTCATATCTACGTTTTATAAACTTCCATTATGGTACTGAGGTCTAAAGTTAGAATTCTTAATTAATGTAAATATGTGGCATTTACATACGGGCCTGGGCTAAGGGTTGAAAGTTATGTAAACTCCGACTCATTTGGAAGTCATAAATTTTATTGCCTTAACATAACCAATCTGCGTTCAAGTTACTAAATGAGAAGAAATGGACTTGGTTAAGTATGTTGAAACATTGGATTGTTAAACATTCACATTTCTATCGGCTGTCGTCATTTTGGTAAGGCAATTATTTCTCAACCCGTGAATAATATTTTAACCAAATATCGATGATCAAAGACAAGCAATGTTGTATACCTACCTACATATACGAGTATCTACATTTCTTGCTCATTGAAAGTAGGCTATATTTCGTTGTACGATGGCAGCATTTCTAAGACGATGAAACTAACCTCGCAAGCGAAATCATTCATGTTATAGATAACTAATTCGTAGAAATACTCGTCGACTTTCCTGTAATGAAGTGCTTGCCGGGCTTGAAAATGATAGTGTTAAGAAGAAACGCTTTTTGAAACGAAATTTAAATGACAACGAAATCTTTATTTACGAATAAGAAATACAATACCGAAGTCGTATTAGCCCAATACTTTTATAACTTCGGCTTGAAGTGGTTTAATACAAAAGACCTAACCTGGATTGCGTCCAAGATTACTAGACGTACGCACTATTATGTTTTGCATAGAAATTGGTTTCTTTTAGGTAGAACTTATACGTGTACCTACGGGTTTTCGTGTAGTATTGAACATAGAAGAGTACTAGTTCTGCATGATTCATCATGAGTACGTATATTATTTTGTTTTTTGTGCAGGTCAACCTCTTATAAGTAAATACGTATTCTGTCTTCTGAAAAAATCGTAACGTACAATGCGATACAGTATTAATCCTTATCAACTTAATAACGTCACAGATCGTAATTCTAAGACAACATCTAGTTACAACTAAAGTATTGTCGCAGAGCACAAAGAATTTCGTACAGTGACCTGTCAAAGGCGCGTAATTATTTGCCATCTCGCTCTCGTCACCACGTCTTGTGGCAAATGATTGGTACCCGTGAGCGATAGAGACAAATAGAGACAGGGTCACTGCACAAAATTCTTCGTGCTCAGCAATCGTGTTTTTCCAGTGGGTAATTAGCCCTTACTATGGGGAATGCTGAATATGAGCGGTGTAGGTCATTTATCAGGCGAACATTGTTCTGCGATACAGTTTTTGTTCGCCCCGAGAGAAATTCGCTCTCGTGCTGCCAACGTTAAATTAACTTATTTTCGAACAAAGTTCTGGAATGTTGGTGAAGCGAATTTACAGTGAAAGTGTTGAAACTAACTTTTTCACTCGATATTTAAACATAATTCATTTTACCGTGCGGCCGAATGATGTTCTCAAAATAATTGGATGAATTATGTTATGAGTTATAACCGCATGCCCACAGCTTTTCTGGCATATTTCCGCCGTAAGCCCTCGCATACTTCCTGCAGTACTAATTTATAGCAAGAATAAGTACCGAATGTACCTACTATATGAAGTACAAATTATTAAATCCGCATCCGCTATGCTCCTGTGCTACGATTGTCCATTTGCAATGGTGATAGCAAATTTACTTCCTTGTTGTATAAAAAAAGTCCACAAACACACACACACACGCACATAAATCACGTCTTTATCCCTCAAGGGTAGACAGTGCCTAAGGTAACAAGACTAAAGGCCACGTTTAGCATGATTGTGGGCGTATATAGGTGGAAAGGGGAATCAAAATAGTGATGGGCTGCTAGCCGCATCGCCTATAACATGATTCCTATGCCCATTCCCTCGATGGACTTTTACCATCAACGCGGGAAGAGAAGCAACTGGTACATTCTATGTGGTACATTTCTATGTTTTTCTTTACTCCCAGATCAGCATGGAAGCATCATGGAAAAAAAGTCAACAGATTACCAATTTAGTCAATAACATTGAAAATGGGCAAATCTCCCACGTTCCCACTCACGGAATACTTCTCGTTAGAAACACTTATCCAACTACAAATGATGAGCATTCCCTCTAGGCTTTGAGTTGCGTAACTAAGTGCTCCTCACTTATAGATTGCCGAAACTTATTATTGTCTTATTACTTTTCTACGATTGGTTCATTGGTTCCTAGAATCGATCATGTACAACCGCTTGAGGAAAGGTAAATTACTACATACCGTTTGACATACGTAAGACTTTATACAGAGGCTTCTTAGAATTGTTCCGGGGTTTTGCAGCAGGTTAGATTGACTAACAGCTCTGCAAATGTATTTCAGGCTTTTTGAATCAAAGTCTTCCATGCTGGTCTGGGAGTAAAGAAAAAACATAGAATGTACCAGTTGCTTCCCTTCCCGCGGATATGGTAAAAGCCCATTGAGGGAAAAGGCAAAAGTCTTAGGAATCATGTCATAGGCGATGCGGCTAGGAACCTATCACTATTTTGATTTCCATTTTGACATTTGACAACCGGATAGCCTAGTGGTTAGTGACCCTGACTATGAAGCTAGAGGTCCCAGGTTCGAATCCCGGTAGGGGCAGGCAGTTGTATGATGAATACGAATGTTTGTGCCCGAGTCATGGATGTTGTATGTATTTAATTATGTATATATCTACATTATATAAGTATGTTTATCCGTTGCCTGGTACCCATAGCACAAGCTTTGCTTAGTTTGGGGCTGGGTCAATTGGTGTAATTTGTCCCAAGGTATTTTTATTTCCACCTATACGCCCTTAATCATATTAAACGTGGCCTTAAGGTTTTGTTACCTTAGACCCTGTCTACCTCGTAAGGGATAAAGAGGTGATATATGTATGTATGTATGTATGTTGAATTATAGTTGTCATACATTGATCGATGTCCAAAGTGAACCGCGTCAAGGGGGAGACTAAATTTTGAATTAAAAAATTGAATGAAACATCCTTTTAGCCTAACCTAACCTCCCAAAAATCCACATATATCCATATTCCGCAAAAATCTGACAGACGTTGTATAAGCGTGAGGTACTCGTACGACAACCTCCGCAAAGTGAAAATAAACCGGGAATGTTTCATTCGGGTGTGTAATGATTGATATAAAAATATTTAATATATTTTCTATCGATATATCAACATTTGATATAATTTCAAAGGGTATAATCACTCATTGTGTATAAAAAACGTTTGGTATAATTTTAAAATATATAAATTTATTTCGTATATTTATCGTTCGGTATAACGCTTATTTCTTATAACGATTATATGGTATAACGCTCATTTTATATACAAATCATAATATATAATAGCAGTTCGTTTTTGTTGGGGGACGCAGTTCAAACCTAACCTAACCTACTTTTTATAAAAATTACGTTATACCATAAGTTCATTATAGGAAATAAGCATTATACTTAAAGAATGTTATATTAAATGATATTATATCAAATGATCATTATAAGAAATGATAATTATGTCATATGTAAATATATTAAGTGTTGTTATATGATTTAATAATTATATCAAATGAGCGTTATTGCTACGAATATTATACCAAAAATTTTTATATACATCGTTACGCACCCGTTTCATTCATCATCGATAAAGTGATATCTCAGATAATCCCCGAAACTCGAGAAGTATCGTACGTCTTGATCATTCGACTCATCGGTCAGAATAGGGAACTTTGAGATGATGGGCGACGAGAAAAATTGCGATAATTTATTTCACGCCAAAACTGCGACTAGCAAAGAAAGTTCAACCGAATCGCTAATGATTAGTTAGAATCTCCTCTTTTTGATAGTTGATGTTTTTATCGAAATAAAACTGATTAATTGCTCTATAATACCTACTGTTTTACTGTTATACGCACTGGGCCCGCGTGGGAACTATAGCCCAAACCCTCCAATAAATGGAGGAGGCCTATGCCATGAGGCACGCCGAATTACGCGATAATTAAAAAAAAAAAACTACAGAGTGTACTGAAATTGGTAGCGAAACGGATTAAAAAAAGGCCATATTATTATTATTATTACCTACTGTTTTATTTCGAACTAGCTCCTGCCCACGACTTTGTCCGCGTAGAATTAGCAATTTTTAACATGTCTATCGCTATGCCACCTCATGCAAATTGTCCGGGGTAAAAAGTAGCCTATGTTTTAATCTAGAGTACCAGTTCACAAGCATACACACTCACATCGTCACATCCACTCATCCATACTCACAAACATTCGCATTTATAATATTAGCAGGATTCTATGGAGATCTATTTTCAGTATCCGCGTTTATTCTCCCTAGAGTCTTGTAAATCTAAACGCAAACTGTGCAAAATTAAGTCTTAATAAACTATTAGGACTCAGGTAGCCAAATTAATGCGTGAAGGGCCCGAGGTGCTAAAAGGGCGGCGTAAGCTCTAATAACAATGGAAAACGATCGGCTTTAGCGCGAAATCCTACACCCTTGGGACTTGCCCTCAACCGCCTCTGGCCACATTTCAGCTATCTTGTGAAAACATGTCTTTACGATCTAATACTGTGCTTGGGGCCTTAATTCGCCTGTGGGTTTTGTGTTGTCAGTGACGTTCAATGCGGAAAATGGTTATCCTTAAACTTTTCGTTTACTCCGGTGTCTGTATATAGATGAATCCGGATTTGTCGCTTTTTAGTGATTTAGCGGACTTCGGCAGTTCGAATCGCTCGGCTGTGAAAAGGTTACGATTTTCTTTCTCATATTGTATTTCACTCAGATTAAACGCTAAAGCGTTTTCCACATAAATTTGTTATGAACAGCAATATCTGAATGTATGGAAATGTTACACGGAACAGAGAAATTAATTTCGTTAGAGTAATTTAACATTATCTTATCTGATATCGGTTCGGACAACGATATGACATTCGGCGCAGGTTACTCCTACACCCACACGACTTAACTGCGAAACTGTGACTCTTTAAACTTAAAAGTAGGTTCCTACCCAACAAAAATCATGTTTCAATTCTAAACTAGGTAAGGAGATGTGTCTTAGAGATTGGATAAAGCAGACTTAATTATATTTCAGTACGTATCTATACGGTATATTATTGCGTCTTAACAGAGTTTCAAAGCAAAACTTGTTAATAATCCACGGTGACGTACTCCTGACACGGAGTCTAAGTCGAGCCTGTCCCAGGGGCAAATATTTTATTGGATCATTTCCAAGGAAAGCTCGATCATCGTGAGAACAATGTCATGAAATAATGCGCGAGTCCCTTAATGGAACTTCAGTTGTTCTTGAGACTTGCAAACACCACTGACGTATAAGGTAACTTACTTTCGTAATGTACCCTTGGCTATAATGCCTGCCTAGCAACACCGGCTAGTAAAAAACGCGATAACGTTATCCCAAAACGAAAAGAAAAAAAATACATATTTAAGAATCCATCTTTGCGGTTATCAAAATAAGAGTAGCGTTTTAAATTTAAAAGAAAGGAAAAAACTTTTCGTTGCCCAATTTTACGAAAGCAAGGAAAGGAGCGAATAAAAAAAATATTCCACAGGAAACTGGAAGAATTGTATTAATTTTAATATGAATATCAAAAATTCAGCCAAGGAAGGTTCTCTAATTGAGTTACAAAACTAACCGAAGAAATTTTAAATTTATAAAGAATTTCAGTACAATTTGAGTGTAAAGGAGTAAAAGTAGCAGGAATAAAAGAAATACGACGCCTTAACTTCCTGCAAAAACGCTTTCATAAATAAGGATCACGTAGCACCCAGTTAATTACTTCCCGCAACAATACAGTTAACAATAAAATTTGCATTTATATCGAGTCGCCAAATGAAATTAAATCGAATGGTTGACCCACGTAAAGCTGGACCAAAATGAAATTTCACTACAGAACCCGAAAATTAACGCTGTTTGCCGGGATAACAGTGTACAGATTTAATTTTCACGCGGTCACTGTAGCCTGGTTACGCACAAATTGGAGACCATTTCACGGATCAACGGGACATTTTTTGGAGTCCGCAAATCAGTTGTCCAGATTACATTTTACAAGTATATGTTGAACCTTGACACAAAATTTTTTGAAACATCTTAAAACTCAAGGGATAAGTACAAAAAAGTAGGAAAAGTAAAACTGCAATCTAGTGGTGGTTTTTCGATAAAAATCTCTCGAAAGTTTCCACTAGAAGATAGGGAACTGATTTTTATATTTATGCATCTGTAATGAACATCTGAAATGACCTGCCTGTCACTCCCTCTTAAGTGTTGGGTGAAAAATATGAAGTTGTGAGCAGACAATAAAAACATCATGTTTTTATTATAAAAACGTTACTGCTAAAGTACTGTAATTCGACAGGATAACTCACACAAACGTATTTTATTATCAAATCAGTGACAACGCCAGTGAATCGAGGGCGTCATAAAAACAATGATGAAAGGCTGGTTAATCGCCGGTTATATCAAAGAGCGCATTTCACGCGAACACGTAGAGTGGGCATTTCCGCTTCTTCCGTTTGATGTCGTGGAAAATCAGAGATACGTAACTTGCGCCCGAACTGTGTGTTTCCTTCAGTAGATGTATTGCTGGCTGGCGGCTAAAATATTTCTATATGCTGTATGATACAGTACTTTTGGCCACACAAATTCCACTTTAGAATAATTTAGATAATTAATATCCAGATAGGAAGCTATCTGCAGCCGCTATCTGGTAGCGTAGCTATGCAATAGAATAGACTTCTTATTGAACACACGTAACTTCAGTTCAAACAACAATCTGTTTTATCCTTCGGAACCTTCGATAATTCTGCTAGTAACCTACATTTTTTTGGTGAAAATGCAAATCTTGGCCCCAAAATCCTACATCTTGTGCCAACGGTCCAAAACGTGATAATGGCATTACAAACTGGATAACGCTCGCAAATATACTTTATTACCAAATCAGACAATATCAGTGATTTGAGACCGTCGTAAAGAGAATGAAAAGGATCTTAATGGTCAGTTTGGGAGTAAAATATGTTTTATGTGCTCGAATAATGTTTCAAGAGATCTTTAACTCGTCTTGCTCGGCTTCAAACAGATCATTCTTATGCGATATGCGTTCGATTGGATCAGAAAACTGTGTTAACAACCCGTTAAATTGAATGCGGGTGCTATCAACTCGAACCACTATGCGTTATTCGCTGTCATTTTTGCTGGCAGCGTTAGCAAAATGTATGAGAAGTATTCGTGTAACATTATACTTAAGTCATACCCTCAAGTGAAGTCCTGAGAGTCATCGAAAAAAAACCACTTTCTCCCACTGTAACCGAGCTCTAGGATTGTAATGTTTTATTACATCCATACCCTCGGGACGACAACTTACATAAAGCCTTTGAATTATGAACAAGAATGTTATCTGCTCAACCTTTTCAGTGTTCCGCTGTCAAACAGAGGGGGAACCCTTATAATTTTGTCTTGTATTTTATCTCTTGTAGGAAGGAGAATTTATTTCTTTAGCTCTATAAACCATGTGTATATGGGGGTGTGTTAAAACGCCGTCTTACCCTTATCGATGAATATGTTTAATGCCAACTTATTCGAGGATTTCCGTTTCTGGAAAGTTCTTGGATATGGGTAATGTACATATTTTTTATTTGTTTATTTTTCTTTCAGGTCCTTCTAGTCCACGAAGCATCGAAAGGTAGTTTCTCTCGGGTCTTCGATCTGGAGGCTGGTGATGAAACAGAGCCAGGCACCCCTCGAACATCACCGTATGAGAGCCGGTTCCCTATCAACATTGGCATCACTGGATATGTCGCCACCACGGGAGAAGTAAGCTTAACAATAAATACCATTATTGACCTGTTGAATTCTGTCTTTGTATATTTAACTGTTTCTGCGCTTTGCGGGTAAATTTGATAGTATTGAAATTGCACTAACCGGTTGCCACAAACAAAAAACTTTTATAATGTCCATGCTTTCGAATTGCTACGTAGCATCACTTCTAATTTTTTTAGTTTGGTCGTTCAGTTTGTATAGCATTATAACTACAAGAATATATTCCCTGAAACAAATTCTCAAAACACATTCTGACTCGTAAATCTCCGAAAGCGTCAAGGTGAGAAAGATAAACCCACTACAATCCTACTGCCCCGATAACTTGAAACAAAAACTTTGAAACAGATTTGGCTGAAATATTTTGCCTTTTGGAATATCTTTCGCAAAAAGCTTAGACTTATCACTTTGCTCTTGAAGTAACAATAAGGATTTGAATAAGATCAATGTATCATGATTCCGACCAGAATTTTGCTACATCGAGAGATTGTTGCGTGCAACTCGTTTTTTATTTCACTTTTAGAAAGAGAAGTATTTTATAAAATCACAGCCAATTCACAAAAGCTTGTGCGATACTGTTCAAAATAAAGCAACATAGTCTGATAAATGGTTATCCTCTGTTTAAACCTTTGAATTATTCGCGCTTAATTGCTAAATGATGTATTAATTTCATCATACTCGGAGAATAGCTGTGTCGTTAGCTCTAAACGATCCTGTAGGTAATTAAGGTACTTAGGTACTTCATAATCTTCCCCCATGATCGCTCTAACCCTTTAGATGTCACGTGGAAGGACAAAGTTCCTCTGGGACTCTCGTAATACGTCAGGGCGGGCTCTTTCGCATTTATTTGCTCGGATGACGTACGAGTAGGTAATTTTAATCACGCTCTTTGTGAATTGAAAATTTTAAATTGGGTTCGCGCTTCAGGGTATACGTCAACGTTTTTCTATTGTGCTTGAGAGGGTTCTTATCTTTTGATTGAAGCTGTCGTATCTGCTTTCATGTATTTTAGGATTATAAGATAATCAAGAAACTTTATATTTATTTAATACTAAAGGTGCTTCTCTTTACACACTACGAGGTATCCTGGTGATATAATAAACAGTGATAGATTTTTTGTTCGGTTTGATTTAAACTTATTCTTACATATTTTTGAAGGTATGTACTTAGGTTTCGAATTTCAGTAAATTTTAATCGAGCAATATGAAAAAAATCCTAACTTTAAATAATAAACACAAACAAAGACACGAAACTTCTTCCATGCTGGTCTAAAGAGATGGGAGTAAAGAAAAAATATAGAATATACCAGTTGCTTCTCTTCCCGCGCAGATGGTAAAAGGGAATAGGCAAAAATCTGAGGAATCATGTTAGGCGACGCGGCGGACAAGCCATCACTATTTTGATTCCCCTTTCCACCTATACGCCCACAATCAAGCTAAACATGGCCTTTTGGTATAGTTACCTTAGGCTCTGTCTACCCCGTAAGGGATAACACGTGATTTATGTGTTTATGTATGAATGTAAAGACAGAAAGTAAATTACAATTGTCGCAATTAGTAAGTAAGTAAGTAAGTAAATGCTTTATTGTACAAATATAAAGAAACAGATACAATTCACAAAAAAATAAAAAACATTAATATATGCACAAAGGCGAACTTGTCCCTATAAGGGATCTCTACCAGTTAACCTTTGAGTAGATGAGAGGAGCATTAAACGAGGGACCGACAAAGTGAAGGTTTAAAATAACATCTAACCTATCTGATTAGTTTGTTTGTCCTAGATTTTCCAGATAATAATTTGAACCGTATTTGATAAATTTAGTGACCTTATACAAATTGGCAACTTTGGGAACGTGTGTAATGACTCGATTAATTAGAAACAACAAACATACGGAACGAATCGAATAGAGAACTTTTCTTTTTTTAAGTCTGTTAAAAAATGTACCTACGTTCCTTTTTGACATTATTTTCGGGTCTGTGTTCAAAAAGTGCTATCGACTTATGTGGTTTAGCAATTGAAAAAGCGCCTTTTTAACAATTATAATGTGAAGTTAAGATTCGCAGATTAAAATGGAGAAATAAAAAACATCATAATGTTTAGCTTACATATCAACTGTACGAGCTATAGAAATGCTTATCAGTGTTATTTTTGTTACAGACAGTGAATATAGCTGATGCGTACCTAGATGCTAGGTTTGACCCCTCAGTTGACGACGGGACAGGATTCAAGCATAACACCATCCTGTGCATGGCTATCAAGAACTCTGAGGGAAGGATAATAGGTGTCATTCAGGTATTTATTAATTTTAATTAATTATTTTACCAACAGAGTAGGAGATGTATGTCCTTTGAGAAAATATCTTCGTCGCCAGCAAATTGGTTACGTACGATAGTCATTTTTTTACCCGAGTAGATAGTTTTCAGACGTCCCATATGAATTAATTTAAAAATCTGTTTAAAAAAGTCTTAAATCAACTGCGGTACTTTAGAAGAAAGCAAAAGCACCGTCCTTTTAGTCTTCTAAGATTTAAGTGAACCTATATCTCTAGAAGTCGAAACCAGCATAAATCTAGTTTTATTTATGGCTCCTTTAGGCTTTTAATAACTAAAAAGGTTTTGCGAAATCTTGATACTGACACCCAATTTTTCATGTGAGAGAGTAGCTTGATAACTTACGACTGATGTGATGAAAAATAAATCGTACGAAAGACGCACGGAGAGGTTTTCAACCGCTTTGTTTAAAATTAAAAAATCACGGCAAATTTATTGTAAAATTTTACATAGAGTTGCTAAATTGAATGGTGAATGTATAGTCATCGGATGTTGTTTCAGCACCAGCTAATTAAGTCGTTCCGGTTCGTTACCGACTCGCGTAACGCGTTAATGTGCCATACGTCTGTAATGTCGCATCCAACCGCAGTGCGCAACAGCTTTGTCACAATAATTGTCACCGTGCCCGGCGGTATTTTTTAATTTCCTTTAAAAACTTTCTGTGCGCCAACCGGAACTTTTGTTTCGCGTTCTTTATTCGGTTTTGTCGTTAGAGCGATTCTATTGGTGCAGTTTGTTTCGGGCTAACGAAGCTGCTTTTTTTCTGCGCTAGTTTATTTTTTGTGGCTTGTTTGTGTGGCACTGTCTCCTTTCGAAGCTTCAACATGTGTATTTCAATTTATACGAGTTTTCGGTACCAGCATGTGGGCCAAAATTTAAGACTTTTATCTTGCTGGCTGTAAATTAGATACCTGCCAGTTCAAGACGTCTAAACGGGATATTATTAAATAACTTTTCATACAATTTTTGTTCTTTGTAGACTTCATAAACAGGCACCAAACATCCGGCCTTTCTTATTTATATACGACTAGCTTCTGCCCGCGACTCCGTCTGCGTAGAATTATATATAAAAACCTTCCTCTTGAATCAGTCTATCTATTAAAAAAAACGGCATCAAAATCCGTTGTGTAGTTTTGAAGATATAAGCATACATAGGGACATAGGGAGATAGGGACAGAGAAAGCGACTTTATTTTATACTATGTAGTGATGATACGTCCTAGAAATGATCTACGATTTATTCCTGATAATCTTTTCAGCTTTTTGACTTGAGGACACTGTACGACATTTATCACGTAAACGTGGCAGTGGTAGCACCCGACAAAGTAATTCCTGCATGCTATTAATTAACAAATCTATGCACTTAATGGCTAGCTTTATTTTTGTACAACATTGAAGCCAGATCAAATTAAAATTTTCATAACAATATGGATTCACCAATTCTATCGCACATTCGATGTTTGCTGACGGGACCCGAACTAAGTGCTTATGCGGATTGTATATCGGTTTTCTTTTTTCAAACTAGAATAGCGCAATGCGTTACCCTAATTGCAGTCATGTTCGTTTATTTGGCTCGTGCTCGGCGAAAGACTGCAACGGTCCACTTTCCGCTAGCTTGTCTAGTCGCGTGTCTCCAGGGACTAAAGCTACGTCTCGTCTACTGTTACAAGCATTTACATTTTATTTTTCGACGGCCTCACAGAACCACCGATATTTTAAACATGCACGATCATTCATTATGTATAGAAATATGTATATTTAATCAAAAATACATTAGATACTTTTCGGTTTTCCGGAGTTCTTGTCAAGACTTGACCTTGCATCTCTTGGTGCCTGCCAAGCGTCGTACACGCGCGGAATCCACTAATGAGCTAATGACGTATATAAGTGATCGAATTATTTAGTTTGTTTGTCGGGAATGTATTGGTGGTGTATGCGATTAGCAGAGCTCCTTGGCCAACCCAAAAAAAACGGTTCAAATGGAGGGCCAAAAACTAATGGTTTTAAAAAAAGTTGCATACCTATCTCATGCGAGATTAAAACGCTAACCGCTCCGCTTTATTCTAAAGGCAACCTAAGAACTAGACCAAGCTTTTACGAGACGCTTTTTTCTTCCCTAATTTGTTTTGGGTATAGGATTTGTTGATATCTTTTCCCAAGCTTAACGGCAATAGAGAAAGAAGGTTTAGCCGAATTCGTTTTATAAAATACTGCTATAATCTTGACAGAGATTGCAATAAGATCGCAACTTTCAACGAAAGAACGTATTGTTTTAATTTTTCATGTTTGTACATACTTAATTAAGTAATTTAATCCTGACTGACTTATCTACATACGGCCAAAACGGCTAACCGTAGAACGCCGAAATTTAGACTAGAGTTCCTCTTAGCTTAGTAGCTCAAACGCGTAATACTATGAACGGATAGAAAATAAGTAAGTTGGTTTTAATTAGCGAAAGTGATTAAAGCATAGAAAGATTTATCAAAATAACCGGTAAAGCTTATTTTTGAATATGTGTTTTAAAGTTACTCAAATGTTTCAAGTGAGCCGATGTTAATTTGCAAAGGAGTAACATAACATAAAATTGCCGTTAGCAGTACAACAATACAATAAGTTTGTTTGTTTACTAGTTTACAGGTGACTTTACCGATCTTAATAAAATGCTGTAAGTAGAGTTTGTTTTGTGGCCCTGGGAAGGACATAGCATAGTTTTCATCCCGGAAAAAATGATAGTTTCCGCGGTCGCGCGATAAAAAATTCTTCGTAGGCAAAGTTACGGGTAACAGCTATTATTTTACAACTATGAATGAATCGATCTTCAAACCTAAGTTTTTTACTTTTGTTATGCTTGTTTCATATCATTCATGTTTTCATCGTGTTTCCACTCACATATTAGACGCCACTGCGACATAATAACATCGTAATCTTTCGCACAAATTTGTCCCTGGGGCAAAATAAAAAATATGTCGGCTCGACCTTGCTTTATCCCGCGGGACTTTAATTAATGAACTGATTTATACTCTGAATAAAGGGCACCTCTCTAAGGAAATGAAAAGGTTTCATTTACTTACTCGGAAGCCTATGTGCAAATTGATTCCAGAAAAATAGTAAAAGTACCCCCGCAAAATGCTGTTGAACAAGACGTTTGTTGATAGGCTGTGAGATTTGAAAACGCTTTTCATATCTGCTGCCACGAGCCGAGTGGTCGTAAATAATCTAATTTATAGGCAGAGCAGCGTAATAAATACAGGCACTATCCGAATCGTAAAAGCCTTTGGAGAACGAAAAGCTTTGGAGAATCTGAGAGTTTATCATACTCGAGATACTTTAGCGCATTTCGTCGAATACCATGATGCCAATAAGTCGTTAGATGAAATCTTATTCAACAGATATTTGCTGTTAATATTAGGTATTTATGACTATATCAAAAGACTAATGAATACGATTTCAAATGATTTTCGAGTTAGATTACTTGGAAATGAGTTTTTTTATCCGTCCAAAGAAACAAGAGAATCTCTCTTTTTGCTGTACCTACGTTTTTTTTTAAATGTATTTCATTGGATATCTTCGCAGCTTTGTAGTCAACCGATTTCTATGATCCAATATTGTCTCAAAAATGGTGCCATAAAATTTTGACAAAATCGGTTCGTTGATATAGTATTATTCTGATATTCATTGATAGTACGAATTTAGTTTTTTTTTTTTAATATAAGAAATAATTATTTGTTTCAACATCTTGCAATTCACTTTGTGATTTCAGCTCGTGAACAAATTCGATGAATTACTCTTCACGAAGAATGACGAGAACTTCGTTGAAGCCTTCGCAATATTCTGCGGCATGGGTATACACAACACGCATATGTACGAAAAGGCCATCACTGCTATGGCCAAGCAAAGCGTTACTCTTGACGTAAGTCTTTCATTTCATTTAAGTCTATTAATAATGTATAGCCGTGGTAGTCCAGGTTGACCTATAGTCTCTCGATCAGAGGGCCGTGGATTAGAAATTTAAGCATCATGAAGGAAAATATCGTGAGATAACCCTGCATCCACTTGCGAGGCAATTCGATGGTGTGTGTGAAGTTCCCCAATCGGCACTGGGCCCGCATGGGAACTATAGCCCAATCTCATTACGAGAGATCTGTGCCCAGTATTGTTAATGAACATGATTCTTCCATGCTGGTCTGGGAGCAAAGAAAAAACATAGAATGTACCAGTTGCTTCTCTACCCGCGCAGATGGTAAAAGCCCATCGAGGGAATGGGCGATTATAATAGGAATCATGTTATAGGCGATGAGGCTAGCAACCCATCACTATTTTGATTCCACTTTCCACCTATACGCCCACAATCTTGCTAAATGTGGCCTCTAGGTACCGGTTACCTTAGGCTCTGTCTACCCCGTAAGGGATAAAGACGTGATTTGTGTGTGTGTGTGTGTGTGTGTGTGTGTGTGTGTGTGTGTGTGTATGATAATCTAGCGTAAAGTTTTTTCTTCTTAGTCAAACACTCCTGCCAGAATGATCGTGGTCATAAGTGGTTGGGTATTGCTGCAGTCGCTATCGTCGGATTACTTTTACATTGTGACAATATTTTTTTTTTAAAGTGAACTTATAGTTTCTTTTTTCATTTTCAGGTTTTAAGTTACCACGCATCTGCCACGCTGGATGACGCTCAGCGGTTACGAGTAAGTAATGTAATTATCGTTTGTACTACATTATTCGTTTTTGGGTACCCCAAGCTTATTACTATTAGGCTAAGTCCTACTTAAAAGTAACAACAGTAACACTTAAGACAAGCACAGTCAGTAAAAAGCTAACAAATTCTATATTTTTATAACTTAGACTTACACCACCACGGATTCTTGCTTTAACCTTAACTGACAGGAAATAAACAATGTTGGAAAGCTTAAAATACTCCACTAAAGCATTTTTCTTTACGCATATGATTTACTTGTAATCTTGGGATAGAATATAGCTAGCGTAGTAAAATAATGTCGCTCATAGGCGTCATAGGCTTGTTTTCAATATGCCAACGAAAACTACGGATGGATAGTGGTTTTGTTCATTACATCCTTAGAACATAGAATAGACATAATATTGCCAAATCTGTAATAATAATTTAACTGCGAGTAAGGTCCCGTTGTCGAAAAACTATACACTGATGCCTTACAAACTTTTTCCAAAAACAATTCTGTTTATTACAGACGCTAAGGATACCCTCGTCAGCTCACTTCAGTCTTCACTACCTTGACTTTGATGATATCGATATGACTGACGACGACACTCTCAGCGCGTGTCTCCGCATGTTCCTCGATCTCGACTTTGTTGAGAGGTTCCATATCGACTACAGCGTCTTGTGCCGTTGGCTGCTCAGCGTGAAGAAGAATTACCGCAATGTAACTTACCATAATTGGAGGCACGCGTTCAACGTTGCGCAGATGATGTTCGCTATATTGACTGTAAGTATTTTGTAATCTTATCCGTGCATAAGTACTTATTCGTAAAATTGCGATCGCTAAATTCTTACTTCGACGTATGTATTTGACGCAATGCGATGCGATGCTAGACCATTGAAAAATCACATTGTCAAATGGTATCGTAAAAGAAAAAAAGTTATTATACATAGGTGTTCTGTACTAGATACAATAGGATAGAAAAAATTACACGTGCCTGATTCGAATTTTGAATGCAATTAGCTAATTAAGTAGCTTTTAATTCCATCATTCAAAACGACCACATTACTAAACATTTCCTTGTTCCGTACATTATACCTATATATAAAATTATATGAGAATTTTAATGCGGCGTTCATACAGAAAATGTATTGTAATATTGAAATTCCAGGAAACTCAATGGTGGAAGATTTTCGGTGAGCTCGAGTGCTTGGCTTTGATCATCGGCTGTCTGTGCCACGACCTTGATCACAGAGGGACCAATAACTCTTTCCAGATCAAGTGAGTACGCGTATTGCCATCTTTGTTTCCAATTGTGATATCAATCAAATCTTTTTGGATACTTTCTATTGGAATTGTAATGGGATTGTCTGATGTAAATGAACCCGTTCTAATAGTGAAATGTCTTTTCACACGAGTTGCAGATTCAATCAATCTTGACAGACTAAAAGCGTCTGAATCAAAATACTAAATAATAATAAAGGTGACGGAAAGAATCCAGCTTCCACCTATATCATGCATATCCTCTTAAATAGACGAAAATAATCAATTACTAGCTGTTGCTCGCAACTTCATCTGAATAGAATTCGTTTATCGCTATCCCGCAGGAATTACGCAATTTTCCGGGATAAAAAGTAGCCCATGTGTTATGCCAGACTATAATCTATCTATGTTCCAAATTTCATCCAGATCTGTCCAGCCATTCTGGCTTGAAAGAGTAACAAACATCCAAACATCAATACTCACAAACTTTCACATTTATAATATTAGTAGGATTGGTTACACGAGTGATTGTAACTCGATTACCTAGCAGAACACTGGATCCACTTCCAGCAACTTATACTTAACACTAAACTTAAATCGAAATTATGTAATTCCAGGGCATCGTCACCATTAGCGCAGCTGTATTCCACTTCGACCATGGAACACCATCACTTCGATCAGTGTCTGATGATCCTCAATTCACCGGGTAACCAGATACTGTCGCACCTTTCCTCCGATGACTATGAGAAGGTCGTCAAAGTGCTTGAAGACGCTATCCTGTCCACTGATCTGGCAGTTTACTTTAGGTACAGAAATACAATTTTACCCTAATTTTAATTGAAAACTCCAAACGTCACCAAGTTTGAAATATAACACAATTCAGAAAGTAAACTATGTTCAAAGAAGTGATGTTTCCTGTTTCACCCAGCCCAAGTACTCATGGTCTTTTTACCTCAAAGTGCCGTTTGTTTAGAAACAAAAAGACAAAACTTTAACTATTTTTCCTTTTACTTTTTTTTACCTTATTACTTCGGTACCTATACCTTTTTCTGTTTTTATGGTTATATGTGGTAATAGTACATTATGATACAAGTGTGCTATGTTGGTAATTACACACGAGGCGTATTGTACGCGCGAGCGTGAGCGAGCGCGGGTAAGAGAGCCGAGATGTGTAATTTAATTACCAAAGCACACGCGTCGCATACGACGTTTTTCAACACATTTGCGAGGAAAAATAAATAAAATTTAGTTAATAAAAGGACTTTAAGAACTTTAGTTTACCTTTGTTAGGTACCAGACTTTGCTTACCTGGAGCTGCTTTAGAACTTTACTTTATCATTTGGTAATTAACACCTTGGATTTCTTACTGATATAACTGTCCGAACATTGTCCGAACATGTTTTAGTATTTCCAGCGACGGACACTACATTTCTTTATTACTTGAACTCGTAATTTTCAAAGTAATAAAATAACAAAGTCTGAATCAACAATATCAGTGAAAAATGGCGGCAGATATTATTACTCCGCGCCAATCCGCGCGCAGCACTCGCGCATGCGCGCTGTGCACTTAGCACGCGCGTGACGAAGACACTGACAACAGAATGCTAACAGCCAAATATTAAAATTATAATAAAAAATAATTAATCAATGCCTGAAATATGCAAATTATGGTCACTTTTAGATAAAAATGAATAATTTGTCGAAATTAAATGTTTATTTATCATCTTTTACCTAAAATAGTTCAATATTCACGAAAATATTCCTATACATAACTGAACCTTAGCTGCGATTAAAAAAAAAACAAAATTATCGCACTCGTGCGGTAATATATTACAGCACTTGTGCGTAATAAGCTGAATTATGAGCTTAAATGCGGTGCAATAAGACTCAATTTGACGAGCAAGTGTGTTGAAAAAAGAGTTATTGTACTGTATTTTATTGTACGAGTATTACTTATAGGTATAAATTTAGAAGGTGAAAAAGAATGCAACCCGTAAATTCAACTCAACTTTTTCACAACAGCAAACGCAACGGCTTCATTGAGCTGGTAGCTGAGGAGCGTGTAGTGACGGTGGCATGGGGCGAGAACGAGGAGCGCCGCGGTCTTTTGAGAGCCATGCTCATGACTGCATGTGATCTCGCCGCCATCACCAAACCCTGGCCCGTCGAACGGCGTGTGGCTGCTTTAGTCGCCGGCGAGTTCTTCCGACAAGGGGATCTCGAGAGACAGAACTTAAATTTAACTCCCATCGTGAGTAGATTGTTTAATATAGAATTTGCTCGATAACCTATGAATTTGTCACGGCGCGGTTGAGGTAATATTTTGCACGCTACGTTGCCGCTATCAGTAAACCCTGACCCGTCGAGCGGCATGTGGCGACCTTGGTCGCTTACAAGTTTATTCGCCATGGGGGTATGGAAGGCAGAACTTGAACTTGACTCCTATCAGTAAATAGACGTTGGTATTAGTTGAAGAGTTCTTCCAACGGGAGCCTTGAGACTTATAACTTGAATGTATTCCAACCCAAATTGATTATTAAATTTGAAACGTGTGTAATCTGAGTATCAGATCAATTGTACTCTATTCATAGTTGTAAACGAAAAATCTCAATACTAGTAGTGATCATACCTAAAATTGTTCGTTCCAGGATTTGATGAATCGAGACAAAGAGGACGAGTTGCCGGCTATGCAAGTCAAATTTATCGACACCATCTGCTTGCCCATTTACGAGGTAGCTATCTATTTTTATATTTACTTAGGAGGACCCTGAACTAACAACTAACCCTGTGTAGAGAGCCGTACAGTAAATGGCTGATTGTAAATGTGTTTGACGCAATAAGGCAAATGGTAATATTCTAATATGCGGGTGGTAGAACCATGTACAAGGTCCGTCCGCATGTCCACCGCCATCTTACTCACAAATCCTGCCGCCAAGCAACAGAGCTTGCGCTGCTATGTTGCTAAGACACGAGAGTTGAAATTATTGGCACATGAGGTATTTCATCTTGCCCTCTAGGCTGGCAACTCATCTCCAATTCTTCGTTTGCCGCACTAAAAAAACCTTGTCAGGGTGTGAGTTGTCTTGTGACAAAGTGAACGAAGTTTGACGTTACAATTATAACCATTACAGGCATTCGCAGTGCTGTCATCGTCTTTGCAACCAATGCTGGATCGAGTGAAGAGCAACCGTGCGCACTGGATCGAACTATCCAACAGCGATAAGAGTGAGTACATGGAGAAGGAGCCAGAAAGAGACAAGTCCAGTCTAAGCTCGCACGTGGATGATACGGAGCCGTATGAGGGAGACAGCAGCGGAGCCGTCAGCCTCTCTTCAGAGACCAATTTCAAGTACGAGAACCTTGAAAACCCAGTAGTGGGTCTGCTTACCAACAACGCGCTCGTCATCCATGGCAAGTTCAACAATGTTAACGACGTCAACTAAATTATGTACAACCGACATCGCGTCGACCTTTCGAAGGCCAATAGAGAAGCCTAATCGTCCAATTAGATAGTTTTTCATAGTTGTTAAGATCCGTTCTAAGTATCCCCCGCACAGCACAAGAAGACTTTCGTATTTTTAATTTGTACAGTTCGTTTTATTTTGAAGTGACAATTTGTTATTTCAGAGTTTTGTTTAATATAGTTCATATCGATGTTCCTATTGGTCTGCTTGGAAGGAGGTCTATAACGGTTCACATGAGCACTTGGCAAGTAACAGATGTGTGATATTTATGTAGTAAATATATGATATAGTCAAATGAATTTTCGAAACGCATGGCGTTTATTCAATAAGTTATCATCTGTCCTTGCACTATTTTTGTATCTTCCTTTATTAAAGCAGTGTGAAAATTTTAAATTAGGGTCGGATGTCCTCGCAGCAGCCTGCAAAAGTCATGTGAGTTTGACAGAGGTCTTGGGTTTAATTTGATAGGTACTTACCTAAGCAAAGTTTCCTGCTTGTTTTCTGATGTTTCTTTTTCTGTTTTAGAAAGTTGTAAAAAGTTATAATTATGTTGATAATGTTTATTAACTTGATGCTTGTACTTTTCTAATCTAATCAGGAATAATAGATGTTTGAAGTGTTTTCACATTTGATGGAGCACATAATTTTTTAAGGGATCAAGAGTTTATTTTTTATCGACGTGAAATTCCTTTGCTGTATGTAGGTAAATTAAGAGCAGTAACGGGAATGCTCGATTTTAATACAAAATACCACACTGTAAGACGGATTAATAATAAAATAACACACCGAAGTCTGTAACTATTTATTATATTAATTGTTTAGATCACTAACGAAAAAACTTATATTTCGGTATAAGGTAATTACAACTCAATGACATTATGAAACTTTGGTTATGAAATTTTTTATAATATTAAGTACGAAGTTATAGTCGGAAATAACTGAATGACATTTTATTGTTTATTAGGTTTTAAGTATCGTAACGTGTCAGACATATGACCAACAAACCAAAAATGTACGACAGTGTACTAAATTATTATTATTGCTTATGAATTCACTCTGTAAGCTTTGAGTATTACGGTTGAATTTCGGTACAGCAGATTTTTAATTTAAGTTCAGATGGCGCATATCGCCGATATGATAAATAATTATATAATGTTTGTTCAAGCATGCATAATGCTTTATAAATTTTCTAGTGCACCGTGTAAATAATAACGATTCAGTAATGTAACTAACAAAATAATCTTCACTGAGTACTTATATTATGTTCGGATCTATAAATAGGATTCGTTACATTTCTATATTTCGTTTTCTCATGGAACAGTACCCTCGCAGGTATCTCATGGAGCTTGTATTTGTAGTTAATTCCCAAGGTTTTTATTATTACCTCATTAAATCGGTTAAAGTATTTAAGACAGTTACGGTACCCAATGATCCATTCCAATCTTTGTACCTTTAAATTAACGATTCGTGTCGTCTACGTCTACGCAAGGCTAATATTTGAAGATATTTAGCTGAACATTTTTCGCTCTATTGTCATGGTCTGGGACCAGTATTGTAATAGGGTCGCAGGACTTGAAAAACGCCACAGACTCGATCGGTAACAGAATAGACGCTGGTACAATTCTTTAATATTAAACAAGGATCCCATCCTATGAATTTTCCACGGGCCCCAAACGTTATAGCAACGGCTCTGCCACGAACATACGGTAGTTAATACAAGGAATACTTATTTTATCTAATACAAAGTTATGTTGAGAATGTAACATAAAAATTGGCCTGTGGCAAATTAAAATCGTCAATTAACGTAAAGTTAATGTAATAGGATGTATTTTAGCACTGTTTTCCTGTGATTTTTTTTCCTTAATTCACTACTAATAATGTTTGTAACGTCCAGAATCATTCGAATAAACGTAATGGTTTTCGAGCTGTATGAAAACTTTAATGTACTTACTCATTCCATGTCAAAATAGTAACGTTTAAAATTTATTATCTGGTTTAAAAACTTCCTCTGAAACTAAACAAGACTTTGACCAATTTGTTCCGTAAAGGAAAATATGCAAAAGTTAATATTTTCCATTTGGAATATCTCTCTATAAGTATAAGGTATCGGTATGTAATAAATAACAAAACGCATGCAATAGGAAATCTTTGTTTTGGGCAAAACTGACAGATTTTGTCACAGGTTTGACATAAAATGTGGTATATAGTTACGTTTCCCAATATCTACACAGCTAGGTAGCTCCAAAATAACTATATGTAGACTTTATTATCAGTTACATATGGAAAATATTTGGATTATTATGAGCGGTTGCCAGTATATTCTGTATAACCCACCTGACTGTACTCTTGTAAGTGCATTTATGCTGAAATTTAATATCATCAACTAGATATTACTCCTTTTAATAGATTGATTTTACTTAATAATTATTTGTTTTGAGGGTTAATCTTAAAATTCTACTTAAAAAATGACATGTTCTTACGCCCGCAAGCAATTAGTTAACATGAGGTGTTTTATTTGAGTTAAATTCTGTTATATTATGTCACATTTGTTGTTTATTATGTACCGAAGTCTTAAATATTTACATGAAGAAAATCTCAAATTAATTGTGGTAATAAACTATGTACAACTATATTATTAAGATTGCTGTAAGTATTATTAGAAAGTAAATAGACAATTAATAATTGTAATTCACTAAATGATGAGTTGTATGGTGTGTGAATATGGAGGTTGTTTTGTTCCAAACAAAAATGTTATTTATTTATGATTAAACAAATTTTGAAATATTTATTACGTTTCATTTCATACATTTATCGCCTAACAATTCAGAAGACACGGGACTGCGCAACAGTCGTAACACTGTGGAAAATAAAATAATTCGCTATTAAAAATTAACAAAAACAAGCCTTGAATAATATAATGATAATCCGCGATAATAATAGGTACTTTTAATAACAGCTAAAGTGACAGGACCTTACTCGACAGTGGCGCCAACTGGTGAGCACAAATATACGTATGCTACGGTAGTCCTATAGGCAGCACAGGACAATCACCGTGGATGTGTTACCGCGTGTGCAAAGGTTACTATTAGTGATATTCTACGCCATCTATCGGTACACTTACAAAGTTTTACACTTGATATACGCACAGCGTAAAGTTATGGGAGCTGAAGACACACGGGCTTTAACTCCATGTAGAATACAAAGAGGGCGTTTTATTTAGTACGTGTTTACTGGTTCTGCTAGTTGTGTTGCGATCCTACCCACAAACGATAAAGGTTTGACACAATGTTAAGCTTAAAAAAAATAAACAGTACCTACCTACCCAGTATAATAAGCGTCTTGTGTTTTCAATGAATTCTTAAGAGGTGAGTTAGTAAATCAATTGCCCTAATATTTTTATCACATCACTAGCTGTAGACCGGGGCTTCGCCCCGCTGCAATTTTTTTTCAAAATTTTGTTTTATACTGACCTTGTCCAAACATTAACAAACACGACTAAAAAAGAATTATCCAATTTCGTGCAAGTAAATAGACAATTAATTCCTTCAGTGAACAGTTTTAAAAATAGACTAGACATTTATTTAAAAAGTCAGAGAACACAAGAACAGTGATAGATATACACGTATTAGCTCAAAGAGCTGCTAGTGTATTGTTTTAAATAAGAATAATAATAATCGTTTGGAAGTTAATTATGCGCGTACATACATTTCGACGATCCATTTTTATTAACCTATACCTACAGATAATTATAATTTCGATTCGTAACTATCTGAATTATTTTATTTCAATACTTGACAGAATCTGGTATATGTATGACTGGATTATATTTTTAAGTGAATTATTCATGTTTAACAGTTATTTATTTCCTTTAATTTATACAATAAAACACATTAGGTACTTGTTTACCTACGTATCTACTTACTCACACTAAATTCTCAATCATGCTAAACGTGGCCTTTAAGTCTTTTTATCTTGGGCTCTGTCTACCCCGTAAGGGATGGAGAGGTGATTTATGTGTATGTATGTAAAGTTGAATAATTAAATTATCTAGTATTATTTTTATTTGCAGTTTTACTAACAATTGATAGGTATCGGCATCGGTTTGTGCCAAAGATAATACAGATTTTCTGTATTAGCTTTATAAGCTGTAATAGCTTTATTAGCTGTAATAGCTTTATTAGCTGTAGGTAAATCAAGAAATCGACAAAATCGACTCTCATGTGTGTTCTGAAGGTTTTTTTGAACATCGTCCTGAGTGAGAGCGACACAATTTTTACATTTTCGGCTGGTTTTCAAGTGGAAATACCTTTCTTTTGTCTCTTTCTCGTAGCGCTCGTTACAGTCACGGGTGACGTCGGGATATTTTCTTATAATTGTGAATTGATACTTATTTAAATTGCTAGGGTGCGTAATTTGTGCCCAAACCCGAAACAGATGAAATTGACAGAAAGTAGGGTGTTCTCTGAGATATGAGACTAAAATCACTAGTAAAGACGCAACTAAATTCGTTTGGGCGCCATTCAAAGCTTTTTAGGCCTCTAGGCGTTTGTAGGATTCCACGTATCTGACGCAAACGCTCCATCTCTGTCATTCTTGATAATCAGAGAAAGAGACAACGGCTATCGTTGCGACCAGCGTAGGTGCAGCAACAATAAACGTATGACAATTTCTAACCGGCAGCCTTGGAAACACGCCAATCATTACCAGAGTTATATTTTGATTTAACTAGCTGGCCGTTTAATCTCGACATCGATCCCAAGTAAGCGCTCCACTTTTCTAAAACAGTTTGTTTATTAAAATGTCTATAGTCAGCCCATTTGTCGGCTAGTACCTACAGTTTCCCGCCAATATTTCCATCAATAACACTGCGCATGTTACTACCGCACGCTTCTTGCTCTTTTGTTCCTATGAAAAGTGAATGGAAAAGTAGATAACCTGAAAATGGTGCGGGCATGCGCGTTGGAACCCCTGGTGGTGCGATGCGGGTGCCATGTCCGAGTCCGGGGAGTGATCACCGTAGTGGCGCGCTCAATGCGGCGCTTTTTTAGTAAAATAAACAATTATTTATAGAAAGGACTGTGATCAAAATAAAAAAAATAAGTCAATCCTGTAGATATAAGTAGTGGTTATTTTAAATGTTAACCGAAAACAGTAATGATCTCGTGAACATAAACAATTTATTAGATTGTTTTGTCGTTTTATTGAAATGGGTTGTGCGTAGTGAATTTTAGATTTAATAAATCGTGGATATCATTTGGTGAGTATCAAAAAAATTGTTACTCTAGCTCTATTATGTATGGACTAAGTGCCAATCTAATAACATAATGCCAATTTAGGTAGTTACTTAGAGGTGATATAACGTAACCACGAAAATGTACAAGAAATGGGATGGTACGAGTCGTTGGTTGTAAAACTTGTAAAGCTGAAATCAATGCCATGCCAGACGGCAACACACGCTAAGTGGAAATGATGGAATAAAACTGCTGCCGTCATTTAATAGCTGCTTCTGGTAATGATCGACGATAAGGACAAAAAACCAATTGGTTTCAAATGGTATACAATATTCGTGCAGCATTATAATCTAAATTACGTAATTATACAACAGTTTTTCGCCGTAAATGGTTTGACCCATAACCAGGCAAGTAGGCTTTTTGTGCACTAAAGTGTCTAAATTAATTTAAATAAAATATAAACTGAACTTATATAGTCGCTTGCTCTATTCCTAGACGTGCGTATGTAGAGTATAGGTGAAATTGAGCAAGAATGCGCCTTATCACTTATTTAGATTTGACAGTAGCTTCTACTAAGCAAAAAGGCGGGATTGGTAGCCTCAGGCGTTACACTTTATCGCGGTCTTTTTTGTGTCTTTGAGTATATTATTATTGCTGGCGACGTCATAACATAAATCAGAGACTCAGACAAAATATCTGAGAAAATACATAGTACTAAAACGCACACTACTAATACTGGCTGAATTAAAAGCCATAAAGCATAGACGTAAATGAAAAAAAAACCTTGTGTCAAATCAAAACGCAAAGAGCCGCAAAATATGAAGTAAAAGAATACCCGCGCTTCCTCGCGAATACGGCAAAAATAAATCATTAATATAATCTTCAGCTGAATTTGCAATTAATGCCAAACGTGCACATTTATTAACTTCAAGGTAACTTTCAACTTTAATTTTATTCATGTGACGTCTTAGACAATTGTTTACACAAAAGATACTTAGTCGATTCAAATTTTAGTAATATTAAATTAAACAAATTTAACTTCTAGTTATTCTCGCACGTGAAACTTTAAGAAACTTAAAATGCATAAATAAGTTATTATCAAAATTTAGTATTTACATTTTAGACATTTGAGTGGTTGAATAATTTAATACCAACGTTAGTAAACGGCGTGAGGATAATTCATATTGTTTCTTAATATTAAATATTAAAATTAAAATTGAATAAGGGAAATCTAACAAAGATTTGTATCATTACAGTGGAACTCTGATACTAATCAAACCAGTAAAGTACAAGTACATGACATACGCTTAAATCGTATTTAATAACAGGGCTTTACTTGCATCACGTGGACATACGAAAATATCTTACCTTTTCCAGGTTTTACTTATTGTAATCATTAAATTTGTATAAATAATTTGATACAAAATGATCTTATGCATGTATGTTATCCTACTTATCCTACTAATATTATAAATGCGAAAGTTTTGTGAGGATGGATGGATGGATGGATGGACGTGAGTGTGTATGTTTGTTCCTTCTTCACGCTGAAACGACTGGACGGATTTGAATAAAATTTGGAACGAAGATAGCTGGTAGTATTGGCGACAGATAACTTTTTTTAGCAACCTTGTTATATCTTCATGTTTTGTGTTGTCTATTTTAAAGTGGTTTTTCGTTTATCACCCTTAACAGGTACCCTAGATTAACACATCGGCTACTTTTTATTCTGAAAAATTGCATACTCCCGCATGTACCTAGCGATAAACATGTCAAAGGTCATAGCTGCCTAGAGTCGCGACATAAATAATTATTGCAGAATACACTATCATCATCCCTTTTTAAGTCTATCCTACGCGGACGAAGTCGCGGGTAAAAGCCCTACTAAAGTTGAAAAACGGGAATGCGGTAAACCTGGTGTTAGGTGGTCTGTCACCATCCATGGACACCCACGATACTATTGGAACTGTTGTCACCACACTCTCCTTAAATTCGTGCCCAGTAACTCTAAAAACTTAATTAACATTGTTCCATAAGTTTTAGAATGAAAAAAATAGTGACAATCACGACAATTTGGTGTGTCACATGAAGGTGTAGTTTCGCGTGCGGTGTTTAATATTGAGACTAAAGAGATGTTTCACGCCCATGTTTTTTTATGTTTACGTTTAATATATACTGCGGCATTTTAATTTGCAGCCAGTGTTCACATGGCCTCATTTAAGTGTACACATTAACTCGATTCGCGTGATAATACTATAGATAAATTTATCGTACACGTTAACCTCATAGTAGGTCCAGACGCCTGCTGGGTTAGTTTATTTTGACTACGTTTCGCAGTGTTTTATGTTGTGTTTATAACTGGAGTGTTTATAAAGTTTTTTTTTTAAGGTGCACGAGCGGTTACGTTGAATGAGCCCGGTCTCGCATCATGTCGAAACGTAAGTGTTTACAAGTTTATGAAGTTTTATAGAACTGATCAAATCATAATATGGTATCTGAAACGGAGCGGACCGTCCGCAACGAATCAGTGTAATTAGACCTCATTTGAGCGGGGTCCTGATAGATTTCGACTCATAATACTGTTCCCTTAAACACCGGCAACGGACCGGCAACTCTCCTGGGGTTGCTGGTTCTCATGGGTGGCGGTGATCACTACCATCAGGTGACCCTCTCGCTCATTTGCCACCCTCTTTCCATAAAAAACTGCTTTTTATTTGTAGTACCCTGAGTTGTCATAGCAACGCAAATAACATCACAACTCTTATCCTTTTTAGAACGAATTGGGAGCATGGTTAGAACATGAATCCTTAATAGGGTAGGTAGCGGCTATTTTTATCGATCGCAAAGGCTTAATTTATCTACAAACCATTATAATAGTTATGTCTAGTGATATGCATTTTTTTACGAATTTAACTACATCCTATGCAGATTTGACATATTGAAAAATATTTTTCACTGAGTACCTAATGATACTTACCTGTAATTGATTTTGTGGTTGTGTCCATAGTTTGTAGGGTGTGAGGTTTTTTTATGTATTTTTTTCCACAATACTAGGTACGTATGTATCTACGATCACCAAGCAATTGTTTTACCTCTTTTGGGTGTCCATACCTTAAAAAGAAAAACGGAACGCTGTGAAGGATTGTTTTATATTCTCTGTCTATCCACCTTTGTCTGGCTATATATCCACCTTTTATCAGTCAAGATTGTTTTTCTCAGGAGAACGTGGAGTTATCGAGTTGAATTATTATAAACACTGAATACTATGGCCTCTTCCAACCGTAAAATAAATATTTTTTGAAGTTATAGCCATCAGAAGATCACAACTTCTACTCTGCAATTAACACTGAGCCTTAAGTTAATAAAAGAGGTTCTTGATAGAATATTGTCGTGAGTACACTGAACTATCTACCATTTCCTTTCTTTTCTTTCTTACATTCATTTGAAGGGCGTTACAATCAAGATTTGGTCGTTTACTTATTTAAGTTGTCAATAAAAATATATTATTATTCTAAAGTCCAATAGTTGATACGATATCATTAAAGTACTAATTATGTGCGTATTGATGTCAAAATATTTACTTTATTCGTTCCGAACCAATTTGACGGATCACTATCTTTGTTATTTTTACTGAACGTGTTCGGCCAAGCATAGGACTTTTTAATGAGGTAAACTACAAAATAAACATGTAATTCGGTTCATCCCACAAGTATTATAAGCGCGAAAGTTTGTGGGTATATTTGTTGTTGCTCTTCCACTTTTGGCTAGCTTCTAAAACGGCTGGACGGATTTCCATGGAATTTGGTAGGTATTTAATCTAATCATTCATAGCTTGTTTTTTATTCCGATTTTCTCACGGGATTAGGATTTACATTTACACACATAAAATATTAAAATTACAAACGCTTAGTGTAGAGACATGATCCACAAGTAATCTACGTTTAAGCCGGAAACAGACTTTTCTTTAAGCGACTTAAAGAAAAACTTACAATCGCAATTGTACACGGTTTTATACAATAAACGTTTCTTATTTCTTATTTCTTTCTTATGAAGATTAATAAAACCGATTTTACTTACGTATACCTTTGTTGAAGCTATAAAGTGAAATAACTTTGTCGGTTCACCACGATCGAGTCCTAGAAAAGGGCAAGCTGCCGCAAGTGGTCGCATCACTCTTTATACAACTGATGTAACACGTTATTTCCAACGGCAAACAGGCATGTTTGAGTTGCACATAACACACCGTGTACTTATGCGTAGAAAACTTAATTATTACTGTTTTTGTTTTTTTTAATCTATATACGTGAAAATCACAACAAACAAAAATTGTATGACATAGTTACTTACAAACGCAATGACTCTTTATTGAACACCATAATATGTACAATACGCACAATAATACTAAATGTATATTTTTATTTATTGTTTCGCGTTCACACGTTTTGCAAGCTCTGGTAGCCATTTCACGACTCTCTTAGGAGGACAGGTTTTGAGAAATGGACGATTTTAGATTTTCATTTACCGCACAAATTTAATGAAAATGTACATATTTTTGTTATTAAACAAAACATTTCAATTGTTTAAAAGCAAAAATCGATTTTTCGGACATCCGTCTATTTGAATTAGGACGGCAGTACTTTGCTTAACGCAGCATCGATCATTTATACCTACTCAAGATAAACACTAGCCACTTGAAAGTGTGCGAGAAAACAATTCTCAAAGCCACTTTGAGAGCTCTTTTCGGTGCTGATAAGAACTATTCAAAATAAGACCTCACTTCGCATGTGAGGCGTTATTAGCCGAAACAATTTTTTGTTAATCTAGTGTCAACTACATAATATTATAAACATAATCTATAAGTTGCTATACACACTGTTTATATTGCGTGGCCTAATCGCGTTTCACATCAAATGACATTTTTATGAAAGAATGCGCTTAGCTTTTGTTATTCGCTAGGCAAGCGGCACTATAAAATATGTTTCATAATTGTTGTTGTTATCGAAAACTCTGATGTTCTAATGGAACTGGGACGTGTAGTATCAGTGGTGCAATGCGGGTATAGATGAAATCGGTCACGGCAAGCCTTTTTTGGCAGGATTTTACGCTAGACAAATATATTGGGCTTGAGGCACTCCCATTCTTTGTTTACGCTGGTCTATATATAGTATCACTACATAGTATAAAACAAAGTCGCTTTCTCTGTCCCTATGTCCCTATGTATGCTTATCTTCAAAACTACACAACGGATTTTGATGCGGTTTTTTTTAATAGACAGAGTGATTCAAACGGAAGGTTTTTATGTATAATTCTACGCAGACGAAGTCGCGGGCAGAAGCTAGTGATAAATAAAATAAAAAAAACTAGTTAAATGCGACTCTACATCCACAAACATTTCTTATTATAAAAATCAAGTTTAGTGAGGATCAAAAAAGACTCAAACATTCTCTTGAGCACTGATTGCTTTATAAATTAGGTACTACAAAATCCGTTCAATAGTTTTTGCGTGAAGATTTTCCATACTTTTATTCTCACGTTCATAATATTAGTAACATAGGCATATGATTATGAGTACAGTTGCTACTAGGCTAATTTCAAAATCAGATTGAAATCTGATAACAGTGACCAGTGAACATACCGAAATTACCGATTATACCTATCCGAAATAAGGCTTGAATAGGTGTTTGATAAATACTTTATTTATAATATTTTTTGATTTTGTATATACACACTCTTCAAAGACAAAGTGGTAAAAAAATGGTGGAGTTAAAGTTAAAAAATGTATTAAAATGAATCGTCTACGATTGTGGTATTGCAATTTCATACTTTTTACCCCTTATTCATACAACGTTACTGTCGTAAAGAAGTTATAGTCATTGGTTACATTTCAATTTATATTTTTATTGATCTGAGGTCTCTGACAACGGCAAATGACAGTGTCAAAATTTAAGGAACCTTAAAAACCTTGAACGAGACAGACGAAATATATTTTTTCTAATAACAGATCTTTATAATGCTACTATTACTATCCTTCTATCTATCTAATGCCTTTAAACGAGCCATTCTTGTATATACGTACCTATATAATTTGAATCTCGGTAACAGTTCCGACGATTTTCATGAAATTTATGAGGTTTCGAGGGCGATAAATCGATCTAGCTAGGTTTTATTATTAGAAATCGTAAAACAAAATACCGAGCAAAGCACAATCATCCAGGTACCTTTCATTAAAGACTTCAATTACTAAGTATAGTTCTGGTTACAATTCCGTTAAATGTTATAACCACTCGCAACACTACCGACGTAGCTCAACTCTTTTAATAAATTGATTCAAGCAAGTTACTGCCATGCGTGCTTAAAGTGTTAGGAGCTAAGTGTAGGTAGTTTCAAATTACTTGCTTCGGGTTAACTATGTCATACGCGTTGTTACCTCGCAGCCGAAAATGCTATTTATTATTAAATTAGGGTTGAGACGAAACAAATGGGGTACTATGCGGCCGACGCCGGGAAAATGGGGGTCGGATTACTCGTATAGGGGAAAGAAAGTGGGCTTATTTGTTAGCCAAGTTTTTGCGTGCAGGTACAAATTGTATTGATCGAAATTTCTTATAATTGGGGAGTTAAAAAATAAATTCAGTCTTTTCTAGAATTTGTTTTTTTAATTCGGAATCGTAAATTGTACCGGTTCCCATAAGAGTAAAAGGTAGGTATTTCCAATTTTACATTGTAATTTTTGCTGTCGATTTTGCTACTTCTATGCTTGAATGTAAGTTACCTATGCAATGTAAGAAAGATGTCAGGGAAACATATTTTAGTTGAAAATAAGTAGGAAAATCATTCTGATTAGAAGTTGGTAAAGAATTTTTTTTTAAATTCAGAAAAAAAATTAACGACGAAATAAATATAGTGCCATAACTAAGTAGTTTTTATCGTGATGTTTAGGTAGGTGCTCGATAATATTTATTTTTAGGACTTGGTTTGGTGTCTGTCTTTGTTGTGTGTCAATCAAACAACTAGGTAACTTGTGTTTTGGCTAACAGAAGGTTACCTTGTAAATGAGTCAATGACTCATCAGCAGTAGACAATTATCTAGAAACATTTTAATATATCTCGTCGTAAAAATTTAACGGTATAAGAGATAAATAGTATATTGTACCTAAAAACTATTTATCTAAGTCATTGGTCTGTGTTCAGTATAGCTATGAAATTCATTCATAATAATTTATATTCCTCTGTAAAGTAACGCCTGAATCAATAAATTAGCGATGTAGCATGCCGACATAAAAGTCTGCTGTTTTTTTGCAATACACATTTGTTTTGAAAATATGTAATAGTTACCGACAGCGTAGTTTTGTTTCAGTTCTTAAATTTTGCGAGTAAATAAGTAAAGTAATACGTTTAAAACTCGTAAATTAATTAATAATACACAACAATTGATCTTATGCATTTCTTTATCTCATTTACTTCAATGTGTTGATAGTGTCGTCTGGAAACTCGATATCTCCAGTGTTCATTATTATAGAATTTCGCCTCGTTAGGTACGTGTTGTCTTTCTTGACATCAGAAGTAGGTCAGGGGCGTTGCAATGACATCGCATCTTGGTGCGTGTGTGTCATATGATCGATATTCCTAAGCACTAAGGTGAGTTGGATGTGTCTGTTTTTATTTATAAGGCTAATGTGTTCTTAGTCAACTATAGTCGTATGTGTGCGTAATATAGCAGTACAGAGACACAGTTTACATCGTGTGTCTATCGGTTTGTCTGTATGTTTTACTCTTTCATGCTAAACCAGCAAAACTGATCAATTACACGGAGCCCCAGGTAAAAGCTTGGTTTTTTTGTATTGTACATAATTTACACAGTGGCCCTATATGTTTTTTCATGTAGGTAAGAAAAGTATCTGAAAACGACACGCGGGGTCATTAATTAAACTTTCTAATTAGAACTGAACTTTTTTGTCTCCTACCTATTAACTAAAGGGCTCTAGAGCTCCATTTACTGCAACTATTGCGAGCTAACCTAATAGCGAGTAAATATATTATCTTTGCTACAACCTTATTTTTCACATTGTTGCGGTATCCTTTTAACTCACTGTAGTCGTAGTCATGGCGTCCGTTGCCAACCGGAATAAGAACCGGTTTACAACAAAGTTTTTAAAAGAGTGCAAATAAAATCAGTCTATAAGTTCAGCTGGATTCGCGCTGCAGCATCAGTGAGTATTGTTTTCAAAATTGTGTAATTTTTCATTTCACAAATTTTAGTAATTTCTATAGTTCTGTTTGTAACAAAAACTCTTCGACAGTAATTTTTACACATTTTCAAATCGAAATATAATTAAATTTGTGAAATTCTCCAACTTTTCTGGGCAATGTCGTAGTCCCCTATATAAAGTAGTTTGGCAAAAGCTCTTTTCGTTACTATTTTCATTAAATCGGATGTTTTAAACAACAAGCACCGTAACATACCCAAAATGGCGAGGTTGAGTCCGAAATTTTCCTCCCAATTAAAGATCATCGTCCTATAATTGGCCAAAAAGCTTTTGAACCTGCCGCAAACTATGAATATTTTAATTTTGTACGTTTTTATGAGATAATAACGGCTCTTCTTGTAGCAGTAGTCAACGAATTCGTACTTTTGCGGCTACAACTATTTTTTGCCAACGAGATGACAAACCAAAACCTGAGATGCGGCCGTTCACCCCGGTCCTGCCACACCAGATATAATATTATGATTCGATAGATAACTGTAAAGATATATATTTTTTATTGCCAAAGAATTGAGGTTATGCATTTGACTTGTAATCTCGCATGTCGTTTTACTCGTACGAATAGTTTTTTTGCGTTCTCTTATATGATTGTTGTAACGGTCTGATTTAACAACTCAGCGGTTTGAGCCAACCAATCAGTAACCAACGGATATTCGTTTTTGATTTCGAATTAGTTTTATTTCGTTACATTTCGACATAAATTTTACATACTTATCAGGTATTTGCGTGTTTTATTAAAGCAAAATTTTCCTTTTAATCCTTCATGTTGGAAATAATTAGCCGTAGCTTTATCTAGTTTCATCTCGGAAGAATATTTTTAACTCAACATTTGCCAATTCAAATTTTCATTTGTTATATTGACCAGAACAATTAAAATGTCAATTATGGCATCGATATAATGAACAATGGCCAGTTTTTCTACTACTGAAGATATGGGTCAAAAACATCACATAACTGCGCATGACACAATACAACTCGAGTTCAGATCGTTGGCATCGAGTCGCGTCCAAAGAATTTATCGAGGCAGACAGTCGAACAAATTCACTGCCAAAAACTAGTTGATTGACGCCAAAGGAATTAAGTCATGCAAACCATTGATTATGGTGTCAAATTACAGGTATATCAATTTTATAATAATTTATTTATTACAATTCTTTAATTGTAAGACGACAAGAAGCTGTTTCCAGCAGCAGATAACAGTCAAATAGGAATTAATAAAAAATCAAAATGTCTTCTCTTTTACATGTCTTTGTTGAAACTACCAGCGGACTATAGTAAGTGACTGTACTGTGTAGATCACGCAAATGGCTTTACCGAAGAAACATAATGCAATACTTATATGCTCTTGAGAAAGAACTTCATTTTGATAAAACCGTTTAAACCAGCTTTGAATATTCAATGTCAAATACTTAATATTGACTAGAAAGATCCCTTAGGGATAAATCCTCCTTTGGGCATATATCTCAGTGTTTGTCAATTGAATTTGGCTAATGTTTATTTTGTACAGTAAAGACTTACTTATTGTTTTCATAATTTTAAAATACAGCTTTACCACTAAATAGTGTTACAGAAATCCAGGAATCTCTTGATTATATTCTTTCAGTGCAGGCTCAATGGTGCTACAATTTACGTTATGACATATTGTTTGGGGTTGGCAAATAATGCAAATTTTCTGTGAAACTATCGCATCTGAAGTAATGATCTTTGGCTAAGAGTAGGCGAAACTGGCTCCATCTGCTGGTTTACCGTTAGTCGACACAGTAACCGGCGAGCGGGAGATTAATATGACCCGTCTGCGCAGGCGGCCACAAAGGGCGTCTGTGGGTTTAGTGCTGTCTGGAAGTATTCACTAGTTATTTTATGATGAATCATAGAAATTGGGTAAAGGAATTTGATAGAGTTCCCTGGAAAATTGACTTATAAAGTAGCAGCATTCAAACACAAGGCATCACCCTTAAGATGGTCTTTAATGACTAGAACTCACTATATCGTGGCGTACCAGAGTAAAGTTATTCACATAATTCGTCTCGGTTTCTATGTCTTTCAACTTTTACCCCTCGACGCAAAACCGAGGGGTAATGTGTTGTAAGTTTACAATGTGTAGCTGTTTATCCGAGTGTGTCCCATATTTTCCAAAAATCAGTTTTTTTTTTTGGTATCTTTTAAACCAGTCTCATATTTTGCCACTTTTTCTTTCTCAATATGTTATTTTCCTGTACGATTTTTTTATTAGAATCGAATATCTCATTCCCAAAATTTTCAAGTGCCTATCGTTTATTCTCGGTTTAAGGCACTAGATAGATAGGTTGAGTTGGTTGGTTATCTTCAGATGCCCGCAGGGCAAAAGGCCCGGGAATAGGAGCCCTACTGCGGGGCTCCGTCTAAGGTATGTCACACCCAACGATAAATAATACTATTAGGAAATTTTGGGAATGGGATATTCGATTCTGGTAAAAACTGATTTTCGGAAAATATGGGCCACAGTCAACGATTCTTAGGAAGTTACCCGTGGTCAACTTAATTTGTCCACACGGAAAAAATGCGACTATGTAGTTAGGTGACTTACGTTTAGATCCAAGGTTCAGTTACAAACTTTGGTGACGAAACGAATGACACTAAACTTCTTTGGAACATTGTTTAATGACAGAGTCTATTCATGACTATGTCCAAAATTGTTACAAAATACCGTGTTTTATGTTACGCTAAGTACTGTGGAGCTGCCCTGAAGAGGCACTTCAAACTGTACGGGTATCGTGATATAGAGTTCCTAACCAAACTGTTGTAGCAGAAGGCCTGTCTATTTTAAGTAGAAAGGCATACTTATTTATTCTTGTTTTTATTTCAACTTTAAAAAATCAATTACAAAATATTATTGCTTTCCGCCTATGCGGCTTTCGGTTCAAGCTGTTCTGAAGGCCGTCCCAAGTTCCAAAACAAAAAACTTAAAATATCGAACAGGTGTTCGATATTCGGAACTTGAACTATTTCAGACCAGCCAGCACCCTAAACCTGCCAGCATAAACTAGCCGAACCTATTCCTACAGTACCTAGGCATCGAGTACTTAAATCATGTAAGTACTCCATCCTCCATCCTTCAGACGTCTAGCCGTGTAGTATTAAATGGTGAATGTTAAAATGACTGGCAATAATTACAAGCCATTTATCAATCAGGTTCTCCGCAATCATGAGTAATTATTGAACTCTTTATATTTAATATTAACAGTCTCTGATTTATTTTCATAAAATTACGTATTTAGGCTTTATGAAGTGCAATGTCCATCACCGCTATCACAGTACGGAATTTTGCGTCTGTTTAAAGAGATTAAACTGGACGAGTGGTATTTTTAGAGACCTCGAAGCAGTTCTAAATATTTTGATAAAATTGCTTTGTAGGGGAGAAATCAGATCTGCCTAGATTATAGGTAGTCTCTGAATCAATATGAAAAAATAAAGAATACAAATATCTATTTTTGTGTGGCGCCACCTTTTGACGAGTGGCTGAACTAATTTGACAGACGGAGTGCTTTGCTTACTCAATCATCCAGGACCCTGATACTGGTATATGTATATACTCACTCCGATAAAGATCTCAAAAGTATTTCAAGATCTTTATTTATCTATCACGTTTATGAAATAGTGGCCTGTCCGCATGACGAAACGTTTTTAAGTTTGCTTTTGTTATTGTGGACTAGTTATAACTGATTATAGTTCACTTTAAGACATAAATAATAATTATGTCACCATACCACACGAGGTCCAAAGTGTTTCAAACTATGTATTAAGAGTTCATTTTCATACTACGAATAGGTACACCATCTTCACCGAGGCACGCCTGATTCAATCGATTATTGAAGCCACTTTCGTATAAAACTCTTTTTCCCTTGTAACATCGAGTCGCATCTTTGTAACAGTTTGCATTGGACTCCCGAAATAACTCATAGGCACGCCATTCAAATAAATATCGAGGCAACATGTTTTTAACAGTTTATTTGTAACGCAATTTAACACAATGACGAATATACGTTTTTAATTCATATTCTGGTCACGATCTCGTAATCGCGATGTATATTATACCAGCTTCTGCCCGCGACTTCGTCTGCGTAGAATTTTACATATAAACCTTCCTTTTGAATCACTCTATCTGCTAAAAAAAACGCATCAAAATCCGTTGCGAAGTTTTAAAGATCTAAGCATACATAGGGACAGACAGACAGCGGAAAGCGACTTTGTTTTATACTATGTGGTGATTAAACTGCTTTTAAGCTTAGAACTAGCTAGTCCCAAAGTAAGCGCTAGTAAGGCTGGTGTTATGGGTACTAGACAACGATATACATACTTATATAGATAGAAACATCCATGACTCAGTAACAAATATTCGTGCTCATCACACAAATATATGTCCTTACCAGGATTCGAACCCGGGACACTTGGTTCGCAGGCCAACTAAGCCAAACGCGTCGTCAACTCAAGTCTTTGGTGACGTCATTATTCTTTTTGTGGTGGTGACTGACCGGGCAAACTTTGTTTCGCCTTAAATCAGTTTGGGTCATCGTCATTAGAGATGGCGTTGTACAGAAAATGTTTCTTTTTTCCTGAAATTTCATATTTTTTATTAGTTATTCTGTTATTCGGGGTGGAAACGAACCCAACAAATCAACGATCATAAAAATCGTAGTCGTTCTTGAGTTATACATGGTGTAAATAACCCTACTTTGTTGTATGCAGAATATTTATCTGGCTAGATACAAGTGACCAACCAACTGCTGTGGCTAGAAATATGATTTAATTTTGTACTTTTTCAGCAGGTCTATAATATTATTTTATCGACAATCTGTGCCTATAAATAACGTGGGAGTTGATTATTTAATTAACTGAAGTCGGGGATCGACCCCTTTCTGTTGAGTCCACCCTTTATAGCGCAGGTGTGTAGCCCAGCAACAAGAATAACAATAAAATGTTTACACCGCCGTAAAAATCGTAGCAGCCAATCTCTATAACATTTTAACAGAATCTAAAATCACTTCACAATTAGGAAATATGAACTGTTCTTTGCTCGTGATTTCGTCTGATAATTCGGCTATCCCTATCCAGAAGTAAATTACGTGTGTGTTACACTTTGTATTAGCAAAATAAAAGTAAACACACAAATCACGTCTTTACCACTTACGGGGTAGTTAGAGCCTCAGGTAACAAGACCTGAAGGCCACGTTTGATTGTGGGCGTATAGGGTGGAAATGGGAATCAAAATAGTGATGGCTAGCCGCGTCACCTTTTAACATGATTCCTAACATATTCGCCTATTTCATCGATGGGATAAAAATAATATTATAGGGAAACATTAAGATACCTACATGTAATGGGCCCATAACCATTGACAATGGGTTCTTTGTATCAGCTAACTTTGACGCAAATCTTTGCCATCGCTTCGATACGTGCAATTAAAGATTTGATTATATAAAAAATCATGCAAATTTTCGCATTAAAACATTAGTGGGATAACTTGCACAGTTCGATCTCGATGACAGACGACCTAATAAGTAGTCTGTTTATGTCTATTTAGTAACTTTTCTCTGGAGAACGTTGATAATTTTATTTATCATGCCGAAGCTGTTCAAAATGATTCACAAATAGTACTACAATATATTTAAGCGTAAGTAACTACAACAATGGTAACAAAATGAAATGTCCGATTTGAATGAAATTGGATCTTTTTTAATACCATAATTCTTTTGCTTGTCCTTCAAATGATCGTAAATAAAGATGCGTAAACGTCAGCATCGCGTAATAAATCATGACAAATGGCCGATGTAATGTTGGAATCCTTTCAATGTCAGACGAGACAATGTGAACGTAGAAATTTGACGTAAATATACATTTTAAAGCCAATAAACATGCAAAAGTCCATAGCAATATTGTGAATGCGCACGCAGGCAACTCCGCCTGTTTGATAACTCTTAGCAAAGTGGGCATTAGTTAATATAAGAACTATTGAGTATGGATATATGCGTATTGGAAAGTCGTTTTCCCATGACTTTTCGTTTGTGAGTAAATGCAAGTTTTTCTCATATAAAGAAAAATCTCATCTCAAATGTTAGAATCTATCAAGCCATTCAGGATCATTACAATACAATAACTCTTTATTGAACACCACATATAACAACCAAAACAGAAAAAAGGTATACAGAATATTACAAGGTAACAATAGGCGGCCTTGTCGCTACAGAGCGATCTCTTCCAGGCAACCATAATGGACTGGAGAACAAAACAGATCTGAGCAGGTGGTATTACCTACGTGCCAAAGAGAAGTATTCGTACGGTAACATTTAAACTGCATCTTTTTTTAACCTCCGACGGTAAAATAGGGGTATTGTTATAAATTTGATGTGTATGTGTGTATGTGTGTGTATGTGTGTGTGTGTGTGTGTGTGTGTGTGTGTGTGTGTGTGTGTGTGTGTGTGTGTGTGTGTGTGTGTGTGTGTGTGTGTGTGTGTGTATAGATCTGTCTGTGGCATTGTAGTTCGCAAGCGGTTTTTAGCGATGTTTGTTCTCTCTCTCTCTTTTCCAGAGCTCTTTTCCAAAATTATTTGATACATTTTTGGCATAAAATTGAATTGTTTTTATGGTTACTAATTTTTGTAATTAGGATGTTTTTAGTGAAATTTGTCTGTTCGTTGCCTAGTACCCATAATGTTTAGTACAATCTTGGCTTAGTTTGTTACTAGGGTACACTAATGCTAGTTTGCCTCTTGATAATTATTCAAAAAAAAACCCTAAAATTAAGAAAATTTTATAAAGTATGATATAATTTAAAGAAGCAAACAAACAATAAAATAATCATCAACCTCTTAAATTGAGAATGTTAATTGACGTGTACTGTAATCTTGCTGATGTATCTTTTAAAATTGGGCCAAGTTTGCCTCGCCGCTTGGAGTTCGCCAAAGCTTTAAGCTCGACCGGTTGTCAGGGCGTCGACCCCGCAACCTACTGGCGGCCTGCCCCGCTCATTTCGCCATTTTATTGTACTACCTAGGTATAATTCCACTCTCTTGATAGTTATGAAGGCTTACTGACACATACATTAAGATAAGCCTAAGCCCTTGCGGAATAGGCACTAAAGATCACAGATAGCTGCAGGCCGCATATAAACTTTATTAAAAATTATTGTTATTATTATTATTGTCTATAAATTTGTCATTATTAGCTATAGAAACGGGTCACCTGATGGAAAGTGAGCATTACAGGACCATTCGCGACACACCAACATTATCAAATAAACGAAACTATGAAAAAGAAACTATGTTTGTAAAGAAATGTGATATCGTTGCCACGATGGTTAAACTTTACAGTTTACATCCATAACAATGTTTTTACGGTTTAGTGTTCTCAGATGAAAAGATATTTGAACTCAGTTTTCATCTCTTCACGTTTAACTACTTTGCGCGTTCCTTTATATAGCGCCCTGTAATAGCGCTCATCGGGTTCCGAGCTAGCAGAATCCGAATAAAACAACCTTAGAGGAAAGGGATTACTAAGTATTTATGTATGTGTGCCTCATTTTGTGCATGTGCGTAATATAATAAGAATATGACGGGCCTAGAAATGGCGACTGCTTTCGCATTCACCGCTTGCGTTGCATCGACCTTAGATCAGGATAACACTGGATGCGTCACCGAAGCGTTTTAAATACAAAGAATGACTCGTGCCAAGTTTAATATACATATCTGCTTCCTACATGCTTATTGCAGTTACAAGTTTTGCCCTTGACTTCGCCGGCGAAGAATTCTTTTGTCGCTGTCGCGATGGAATTATAAAATAGGTAAATATTCCGGGAGGAAATTTATTACATGCACTACTGACGAGTGGCGAGAAGAAATAAAAGCCCTACTTAACAGTGCAGGGTAGTGCCCAATTCCATAAAAATCTGTTTACTTACTAAAGTAAGTATAACAAATACCCATACGTATATCCTCACAAACTCTTGCGTTCATAAATTATGAAATAATATAAGTAAGATAAGGTTGCTGCAATAATAGATAATCTAATTGAATTCTTAATAAACAACCCTCCTTATAACGCTACTTTTGACACTGTCAGGTAAAAATGATGACCATTGTAGGGCTCAGAAAACAGACGCAGGCACGATAAAATGTATCAGAAAGAGAGTTATTTTAGTTTATGGTCAAACGTTTCGATGTATTTTACTTGTTAAATTGATTGTTTATTTACCAACTTTAATATTTTAAGCTGTTCCATTCCCCGTCTTAAAAATTTACGCATCTACACCACAACTGCATCGAATGCACCGAAGTTCAAGGCTGGTCACCTCGCTCTTCCCATTGCATGTGCATTCACATTAATTCCGCTCACAAACGCGACTACCACCATTGTCTATCACTGCGGGGCTCAATGACCCCATAAAGATTAATGACGCCATTGTAAGGACTTATTATGTTCTCGGGTTTTCAGATACCGCGGTTAGGGTTCATTAAAACAAGTAACAGATCCTGTAGTTGGGCGGTGCGAGTGGTCAGGCAAAATTACTACAGGTGATACGAGCGCAGGGCAAATTGCGCAGCTGCGCAGGTGATGCTGATGTAATTGGTTGTGAGTTGAGGGGCTATTATGCATTGTCCGTTCCGTGTCTCTAATGGTTCCCAGGATTATCAACTGGCAATCGCGATCTCCGCAAGAGTCGAGAAGTGTATGAATGTTTCTTTTTCCAATAGTCTGCCATACGAAAAGGTGCAACTTTTCGAAGGTTTTTACTAAATGAAATTGTACGTACAACTTGTTCATTCTTCTCATAAAGTCGCGATGTTCTTGGCAGAGTGGTCGTGGTCCCCGTTGAGGATCTGAATGACGATGATTTTGTAGGCTAGTAGGTAGGGTATTGGATTTCCCTTGTCTTTCACGTCGCAATGCTGGAGTCCGAAGTTAGTAATGGGCAAAAAAGAGCGCTGCTGCCCACTCTCATATCCCTCCCTTGGTCGTCTTTTACGATGGCACCGGTAGGTAAGTATGAATGGATGGATGGATGGATGGATGTTACTCTTTCACGCCAGAACGGCTGGCAAGATCTGGATGAAATTTGGAACATAGATAGATTATAGTCTGGAATAACACATAGGCTACTTTTTATCCCGGAAAATTGCACAATTTCTGCGGGATAGCGATAAACGAGTTCTATGCAGACGAAGTTGCGGGCAACAGCTAGTTACTATATACACGTACAATCAACTTTTCAGGTGTCTGATTGTGAACGAGTACTTAGTTGGACATAAACTCATTGGAATTTCACACCCAAACGACTACTTTTCCATAAATCCTTATCAACAGTTCCACTTCATGCCTTACGAACAATGTCCGATTACCCCATTGTTGTTGAGATTATAAAAATTAAAGGCGTCCTGGGTCGGGCTTGACACATTTCTCGTCTTTAGTGCTCGCACCTGCATCTTTCAGGACTCGATTCGCGGTTGCTGCGTTATTAGCTAGAAACTGCTTGGGAATGGACCCGTATGCAGAGCGAAGCGATCGTAGGCTGCTGTTTATGCTTATAAGTATGTTTTTAAATATAACTATCTCGGGTGGGTATAATGTTTTAGCGCAGGTTTTAGCATTCGCTATTTTCGATGCAGCGGCCATGGTCGCAAGATGAGTTCGTGGATAATCTCGTTTTTTAGCAGAAGTTTATATATTCTTAATATCAGACAGGTATATTTACAAGAAATTAAAGCATAATGAACAAATGTTGAGTTGCCAACGTAGAGCTATGATATTCTGATTTTAAGCCAGTAATATTCCAGTTCAGGCTGTAATAAAACGATTCCAAATCCAGAACATACAACTGTCCATTTTATTTTATTTTGAGAATTTTGATCTGCAATCCAGCGTGTTGACAACTATAAAGTTGGACTATCCTCATTAAAGATGCATCTAATAATTCAGCATAAGATGTTAACGATGTTTATATAACACCATATAGCTACGTTGAGAAGCTTTTAAGTTTTACGAGGGCATAAACAGATTATTTTTATGTATCGTATCCTTTTAAATATGCAATCATTTCTGTCCCTACTTAACTTACTTCTATTTCCATTCCTGTTCAACTATGATAAAAAGGAAATAAGACGAGTTCTGGTCAGACTCGTTCGCACAGACGGCTCCTAATCTAATAATTTAACAGAACTCAGATTCATACATTAAAAAAGTATCAAACATAAGAAGATATTTTAAATAAGATTGATAATTTTTAAAGTTTTTATTAAGCAGAGACGTGTGAGCAGACCTTTAATTACCGTTATTTTTGCGTAACGCTATTTTTCATAACGTTAGATTATCGAATAGCATTTTTCAATAAAACGTTTTTAGGTAGCGCTATTTTTCAGGACGTTATATTACCGAATAGCGTTTTTTAATAAAACATTATTTATTCTGTAGCGGTATTCATTATAACGTTATTAATAGCGATATATATCGATACTTCGGCAAGTGATATAATAACGTTATAGACCATCTCTTTCTTACACTCTATAACACCCGCTCTATATAACGTGCGACAAACATATGCAATGACAAATCTGTACTGTTTTCGTGAATTGTCAAAACATACTTTTTAATACAGTTGCTCAAAAAGTGGCGTATTGCAGGGACGTATAGCGTTCGGGATGTGGGCTATTACACACTCGAGCTTTTTCTTTACCTTTTCCGCACTCGTGCGTTCTCTTTCCCAACTGTCAAAAAGAAAAAACCATCCACGAAGTTTTTACAAAAAAAAAATCATAGAAGTTTTTATGATTCATGCAAATATTTCTAAAAAGAAGCTACTAATTTGTTTCAATATCAGATTTAATGATTTGATTCAATGAGTTAGGTTAGGTTTCATTTCATTTCATCTCATTAAATTTAATTTTCATTTCATATCAATAAAAAAAATCTATTGAAGACTTGGCTGTATGGGCATAGTTCCCTTTGCCTACCCAGAATGGGTGAAGAAATCAAAAAAAATCTCTGCTTATATTCTTTTACGGTTGGCGCCATTTTCCAAAAATATTTTTTGCGAATTTAGTTGTTTGTTGCACAAAATGAGAAATTTCGACGATATTATATTTGAATTAACACCACCGGAACTCAGTATAATTGCACAAAATGCTTCGGAGAACATTTTACCTGAAAAGTGAGTTTATTGTGTTTTTATTATTTTATTAAATTGCTTCATTTTTTCGCAACTGTATTAAAAATAGTTGTTCAGTACACGTGCGGAACCGTCATTGCAACTTGTTCCGACTGTCAACCCTCACCTTCGGCTGCGCCTCGGCTCGGGTAGACATTTGTCAGAACTCTTTGCAATGACAGGCTTTCCGCACTCGTAATGAAATATACTATTACAAATTTGTTTCGTGGGACTAGGCCGTAAAGTTGATATCATAGTAGTAGTTCATAATCAGTTTCATAGCGTTATTATACCTAACGCTATTTCATAACGTTATGGTTTTCTTTAAACACAAACGACGTATACCGGTATTATATCGTTTTTTTCATAACGTTTTAAAGGTCTATAACGCTATTTCGTAAAGTTACGGTTTTCTTTTCGTTATGATATGATATAACGTTATGAAGGAATATAGAATTTGTTTGAACGAAATTTTAAACACAAACGATATATACCGCTATTATATCGTTTTTTTTATAACGTTATAAATATAAAGGTCTGCGTGTGAGGCCTTGCTTGCCAAATTTCTTGATTTACAATAACTTGTGTCAAAACAGAGGAAAAGTTGGACAAGGAAATGGTACTATTAGGGTTTCCTTTTTCCTTTTGAGATACGTAGCCCCGAGTAAAATGTTTTCAGTATTTTTCTCATAGGATGTAGAGGTCTTTAGTGACAATCATGATATGGCAAATGCGACCGCCCTTGACATTTATTAGCTTTATTGACAAATCAATACTGGCTGATATCTAATTACTTAGCTAAAGACAGAGACAGCATTAAAGTTATTATCGCGGCCACGTCAATACTGACCAGATTTACGTCATTGTATCATGATAAGGGTAGTATTACCGTGTATGAAATCAAATTGTTTTTTTTCAAATGAATGTTTTTTTAGGCAAAATATCTATTAGGATATTCATACAAGCACATCCCCTATTCTGTCTGGTAAGGTCAACAGTTGCTATCTAATCTTACTAATATTATTAAGGCGAAAGTTTGGATGTTTGGATTTTGTTGCTCTTTCATGGCATAACGCCTAAACCGATTTTATTGAAATTTGGCATAGTGCTAGTTACAGTCCCGGGAAAGAACATAGGGAAGATTTTATCCCGGAAAATTGCATAGTTCCCGCGGGATAGCGATAAGCGAATTCATCGCAGAGGAAATCGCGGGCCACAGCTAGTTTACTATAAAACTATTAAATTTAATGTTATCAGTCCGATACTTACGTAAGATTACGAGCAATAAGTTGGCATAAAATTCTTGTCGTTTTAATAGTTCTCATTTGTTCAGCGTACAGTGCTATAAAATTCTTCGACTGACCAACCCGACTGTTAACACACAAATTGAGTCGTTTGCTATGTTGATGCCCAGGTTAATGTGGTTCTATTTCTACTGAGTTTCTTGCGGCGCATTCTTTTTGGCAATGATGGTCTTTCCGAATGCGCTGGTAGATCCAAAGAAGACATGTAAAATAGCCCTTGGCGGCCAATTTGCAAAAATAAATTTTGAATTTTGAAAAAAAAAATGCTGTTAAGCTACTAATACTTAGGTACTAGCTATCAAAAGGCATTGTCTCATTGCCAAATATGCATCCATTTTATTTAATAATATTTTTAAGTATCTACTGCAAGCGCCGAAAGAAGAATCAAACAAAGAGGAAAACTTAAAACTTTGGATTTTTATCCTCTCTCTTTTTGCAAGCCACAAAAATAAGGCGATTTAAAAATCATACAAGTAAGAGTTTAATAAGTGGCCATAGAAACTCTGATAGCAAAATTGAAGACACCGACTTGGCTATGTGCCTTAGCAATGTCACTATACGTTTAAACATGTTGGCTATTCTCAAAGATACTTTGTTGACTTTAGTATTCGTCAATATTGGCCGTAGTCAATAATGTTTCGAACATTTAGTGTTGCCAGTTGCAATGCTGTATAAAGGTCCTCCTTCTTCGCAAAGCATGTAAATTGTAGTCGAGACTTCAGTGAATATTTTAGTGTTATTTCATTCTAGATTCTTAGGATTTGATCAGTTTTGTTGTTTTACGTTCTCTTTATCAGATCTTTGACTATATTAATACTTCTTACTCTTCTTTCTTCCATTTTGCTATTAATTGTTTAGTTATCACTCTGTGTAAAGTTGGTAATATTTTAAGTGTCAGCTATTGATATCGTCTTTATTTTTTCCCTCAAAATAAACGAAGGCGATGTCACTTAACACACTTATTAGGAATTAAACAGATAGTGATTAAAATAGACCCGGACTGTTTGTAACTCTTTATCGTGCCATATATTCCATTAAAGTATTTCTGTTCTAACATATAGTAACTTCGAAGTATATCCAAAAGCGGACTACTCAGGAAAAAGTTATACCTGCCTAACCTACATAGTAATACATAAGAAACTCGCATCGATTTCAGAACCTTTGTTTCTTTCGTAAAAAACTTTTGTACGAAACGATGTTATTGTAGTTATTTGAGTTCAAAGTAATTTAATCGAAATATCGTTTTGTTCCTGAACATTCATAGTTAGTGTAGGATTGTTATTGTACTGCCAATATTTATTTGGTCTAGTTCTCTTCTCGTCTTGTTTGTCTACTAGTCCTTTAGGTTCAAACACATTTCGAAATATTGACGTAGTTATTTGTACAAGTATCCAAATAAAGGATAAGATCTTGAGCAAAATAACTTGTTGTTTCGAATTCAGGATCAGTAATAGAATATTTACTTGCGTAAATATCCAGGTTGAACAGAAGTTAAACATTTGTGTGGTTTAATATGGTTATAGTATTAATATATCGCTGCTTATAAACTAAAGGGCCACAAATCAAAATTTTCCAAAATCACTTTTATTTAAAAAATGTGGCCAAAATCAACCTTATTTTCATATGTCACAAAGACACCGGTCAAAATCGGTCTCTAAATCGCAGTTTTATGCATGCGCCCTTTTGACATTTTTACGCATTGACGGTTAAGTTAAGGATATAGTTACCTCAAAGTTAAAATAAACAAAAGGTAGAGAATTAAAATACGCATCGACGGTATTATGACACAAAAGCATTGGACGTAGGAGTGCAAAAAAACAAATAAAAAATCAAATGAAAAGTTTAATTGTGCTCTCCCCAAAAAAACTTGATTTTGATTTGTGGCACTTTCGTTTATAAGCAGCGATATTTCCAATAGACACTTAGACGCGAAAGCGAGATGTCTTAATTTAGACAATGCCTGTTTTATAACTATTGTTTATAAATTACCTGCTACCAAATCAGTAGTAATAAATAGGTAGATAGTCACATATCATGGCTAAGTATAAAATATGGCGACTGTTGTTCGAGGGATTTCAATTTGTATCTATAGTTGATCCATATGAGTCAAGTAAAAATTTAAGAAAAGAGGCTTCAGATTTTTTAAGCCTCCTTTGCCTTTTGTGCGCCAAAAAATTCCAGATAGCTTGTCTTTAAAATTTAATTTGAGGGTTAAAAGTTTACGCTGCTAAAGGACAATTGGTGATCATCAAACGCCGTACCCGTAGGTATTGCATTTTTATATTTCTGCACTACAAAATAATGTCAGGAATAACATTGTAAGCCAACTTTTAGCTACACGCTAAACGCTGCAGAACGATTTAGATGGGCAATAAAAGTGGCCGCGATGGCTTTAGCACGACGCTTATTTACGGACAATGGCGATAGGAATCGAGATGCTGCGAGTGAACGGGGTTAAACTGGTCAGCCATCTTTAACCGCGGCGACTAGTGAAGGCAAAGTTATGTTACCAGTATTGGATAGTTAATTAACATTAAAGGGATTAATCGCCACTTGGTGGAAATATTAAGCTGCATTTACTCGCTAAGAATTGGTAATTTCAACTTTGACATTTTGATACTACTAAATCGAGTTTAAAACTAATTAGAGAATTGACCGCAAGACGGCATTAATGATTTAATAAAATTTAAGATATAATTTAAAGTTACTTATCTTTTAATGATAGCTTTGAATGGTACAACATTAACAATGGAAATTAAAATATACAGTTACAACTAGAGTGCAACTGCAGTTACTATTATTTTTGATAAAGGAAGAATAAAATGACCCGTTTTGGCGATGATACACTCATAGACTTTAAATTAGCATACATGGAACCTTGTCATGGTGAGTGAGACGATTGTTTGTTAGTGTTTACAAACATATTGCAAAATACTGGCAATGTCAATATGGCGATAATAGTGGGTCAGCAATTTAAGTTAATACTGGCGTAAATACTGACGGTTATACCAGAAAACTGTTTAGGAGTTGCTAATCTAACGAAACTACCGGGTTTTAATGTCAAGTTTTGAAAACTGCAACGTAATAATACATAACTACAACGACTGTCTATGCATGTGAATGGATGTAATCTGAAGAAATGAGAGCGCCGCTTGATTTATGCTTTAATTAAACAATAAGATAGTTGTTAACGATGGCAAATATGGTATTCTATCATCGATAGCATCTTCTCGTACTTGACGGGATTGACTTCCGCGTAAAAAAATGTAAAAAAAAACTTCATAGTATACGTCTGAATAATATAAAATAATGTGACTGACATTTTATTTGATTCGTCTTTATTGCGTAAATATTATGGTCATCAAATTGTACTTACACATAATGAAATTTTTGCTAAAAATCCATTGACACGTCGGAGTTTATTTAACACTTCCTTTGAAAGTTGTGCAATAATTTGGCTTCTGATAATGATACCAGTTGAATGCTTATATTTCATTACTTAGCGTCTAATTTACACAAAGCTCTGCGAAATCAGCATTTTACGACATCCGTGATCCTACGACACATTGTCAGGTGTTAACTTATTTTAATACAAAACCAGTCTTGTATTTCATAAGGTCATTCACTTCGCCGTTAATTTTCGAAGCAAATTGTGAAAACATGATGATCATCATAAGCATCCCCGTGTTAATAGATGCCATTGTTATTACTTGAAAAAAACGTTTTTTCTTAACAAGAGTAAGTTCTCTAACTGGAATTTCAAAAACGCGAAAATGCTAAAACAACCCAGCTTACCGTTGCCCGTAAACCAAAAGAGAGAGGTGGCTAGTGAATAGGAGACAGGGTACATGCCACGGCAGCACGCAGCCGCATTGTCGCAAGGGACGGCCGCCGCATCGGCCGTGCGTGAACTCAGGCGCATACGCGAAACGAACAAGTGACGATCTACGTGATATATACGCAGACTCGAGTGTTTGTAAATATCGTACAGTATACTTGGTGGCTGTTTGCAGTATTGGTATTCGTTGTGTTGATTTTTGTGCGGAATGAATAGGTTCCTTGCATCGGAACTTCAGATTTATGGCATTTAGTGTTGTTTGCCATTTTTTGCATTTTTAACAATAATTGTGTGCCTTAACACTATTTTGTTCATATCACTCAGATTCGAGATCATTATTGATATTATTTTGTGTTTGAAGAAATGCATTTTCCTCTTTTATTGTACCTTAATGACTTTGTTTGCTATCTCTGATGGAATCTTGGCTTTTAATTCAACCGGCCTTCAGTTCAATAGGCTCTTTAGTGTTTCCGCCTTGCACTCCAAGTAACTCTATTTGCTGCGCTCCATTGACATCACTTGTAAAATAATCTAAAGTGCTACGAATGCGCTGTTTTTCATTGAAATTTATTGCTTGAAAAGGCCTCGTGGAAGTGGTTATTATTTTAATAACAAGTCGACTGCAAAAAGCGATAGCCAATCGTGCCTGAGGCGTTCTCGGCTTGTGTTCTTTAGCAGAAATTCGATATCCATTGTGATCGTGTGTTTGTGGGTCAACTGATCCAATCGCTTAGCGTATAGTGGATCCGTTGTTTCATCTATACTTTGAACTATTTCTCATTTGTTACGTACGGTATGTTTACTAAGTAAATCATCTTTGATTACTTTATAAACTTTAATATTATTATCTCAATGGTTAATGGTGTTTATAATTGCGCCCTTTCTTTTAGTAATGTTAAATTCCTCCCACAAAGGATGACCTTAAGACTCTAAACAACGAATACCCTTGAGCTCTCTTTCATTGGACCCTTTTCGTTTGGGTTTTTTCCATTTTAAATCTACAAGTACTTGTGTACCTACTCACTGGTTTTGCGAGGGCTAAGCTGATTCTATTGAACAGCATCACAACAATGGAACATGTCCTTCCTCTTTGAATAAAACTCGATTTGGTTTAGCATTATAGTTATGTGTATGGCGATAACGTTGAACCAATTAAGTGTTTTACTAAACACGTTTCTTTTGTTTCTCAGTTTCGTTTGTTATGGCCCTATTTAAATATTATTAGTTGCTGTTATATGATTATAGTTCTGCGTTTCTATACTTGAACATATATAAGTTAAAAGGTCTTTTGTAAGAACATATAGAACAAAGTACTTACTGTAAATATAAATATTTACATAATATTCTCATAAGATGCCGGCGATTTAAACATCCTGCGGACATTTTAATCCAGTCGTTTTCGAGCACAGTATAGCATAATAAACATAGTTATTGTCTTACTGAAGCACGCGATGTACAAGCAGCAAGTAGGCTGCTAGCTCGTGTAAACATAAGCGCAGTAATCTGTATCAAAACAGTACGAAAAGTTGTAAACTGAAAATTTTAAAATGACGCATCTCGCTTTTTACTAAGCATAAACTTAAATATTAGTATCTATCTGTGCACGTGAAAACCGAATTTGTCTTTGCCTACTAATCATTTTTAGCGTTCCATGCCTTAAAAGGATAAAATTCCCTCATTGAATGACAAGAATGGATATATGTACAAAATTAAAATTGAGGTGTTTTGAAGGTGCATATTTTAATGAAAAACCGTGAGTATCAAAACGAACAGGGTATTGCCATTTCTACATTTTAGAAATATGTTTTTTTTTTCAAGAAGTAAGGCTAATTTGCTTTTCTACATAATTAAAATAATATGTCATTTTAACCGCTTTAAAGTCTGTTCGGAACTCTCAGTGCGCGAGGCCTATAATTTCAGACTCGAATAGAGAAACTTATTTATTGCAATAATGTCTCTAGTAGCTATTCTAATTTGTTTTTTTTTCTATGGTTTGTCTGTGTACTGTATTGTGAGTCAGTTTGCCGTGGGTGTCTCATTACGTATGCGCCAGCGCAGCTCCTAGGAAGTGCATTCGATTTACATCGCTATCCACCCGGTCACGTAGATACGTGCATCGCGAAAGGAACTATTTTAAATCACAGTTTTCCTGTTTACTATGACAGTTCTAATGACATTTATAGCATTTGTTTGAATTTCCCAAGTAATTAAAATCTTTTATCGAATATTTTTGTTTTAAAGGAAAGCATACTGCGTACAGCGGCATAGGCTTTGCTAGGTGACGGAGAAGAACAGTTATTTTTCATGTAAAATTTCCGGCTAAGCTTTGAACTCACAAAAATGTTTCGGTAAAGATATGTAAAGAACAAACCGGATGGGTCTCTATCCGGTTTGCTCTGGTGGATCACGTGCCGTCAACGGTAAAATTTCACCGCAGCGACATGACTATAAAGCAATTAAAACGGTCCGTCGTGCCAACGTAGCGTTTTTTAACTGTAATCGCGATTCTCTCAAGAAAAAAAATGCCGGATGGCGAATTGGCGACCTTATCAAAATACGGTGCGCTTAGAGTTCATTGAACTTGGGGTGTGTTGTTGCCGGTTCGCATGCCACAATCCTACAATCACACCTCAATTATCAAACTGTGCCACGCTCTGTGCGCCTTAACGCTTCCACATGCATTTGCGTACTTTGTACGCAGTTGCCTGCAACATGGTTGTCATAATAAAACAATCGCTCACGATTTAACGACCGATAATGCTATAAATAATGACATCATTGCGAAATTAGATAGCATTTTTATATCAAACTCATAAAGGAGGGTGATGACACCTGAATGAGCCTACGGTGGAACAAGTTTCGGTGACAGGCGTGTAATTTTATTGTTTCGTGAACCAGATCGAAATGTCAGAACAACCGTTAGGTGTGAATGTGCCGATAGCGGAAACGGTTGTCAGTAGTACCACTATCACAGGTCTAACAATGGATGACTCTGTTAAGCGAACTTTATCCGCTCGTGATTCAAATGGATCTTTTGATGAGAACTTTGGTAGATTATCAAATTTTAGATGCTAGAGCTAGGAAGGGTCATTTACTCACTTACCTACTTTGCGTAAGCTTACGGGTAATGAACATTCCTAAACTGAAATTAGCTCTATCCTTAGACAAAGAACGCGATCAAAGCATGAAACTAATCAACTCCGACGGAACTTTTCAAAATATTTACAAATCTAAATTCAGAATATCGAAACAGTCCAAAGCTAGCCCACTTCCTACTGGCGAGTGTATGTCAATTACAATTGTTGCTAAAACTCCTGTCACATCGACCCCAATCGCACAGCAATAAATTATACCCATTCGCAACAGAACCAAACAGAAGTATTAAATAGCGCTCCCGAAACAGTAGAGTTGACTGGTGTTGCTTGTCGCTCTATGAATTATTGCCAGAAGCCGGACGTTCAGTGAGGCAATTAATAATCGACTCGTTTGTTCCTCTACCTTGGTTTAATGGACGCCTACACTCTTACTATTACGTTACTGTGTGGGCTCTTTCTTAAATTTCTATCTATTTCTAGTCACAGACGTTTATTATATTCATGTTTGTCATTCGTCTCCTTATCTAAACGTTCTCTTCGTGTTTTAGCTAGTTTCAGATTTTGCTCAAAATTAAAATTGTTCTTTGATCATGAATCATAAGAACCTTTAATTCATCCCTACATCTATTCTTTAGAATATTTATCCCACACTATATCCTAACATACAATGTATAGCAATGCCATCAAGTTATTAGGTCAATACGACGTCATGCACTCGCAGTAAGGATTATAATTTATCGCTCTGTAGAGATTGTTGCTAAGAGCCATTTACGCCTATTAGGTAGGTAGTAATAGGTATGTGTAGTTACTACTTACGCATTTGTTGAATTTTGATTGGAAACGTTCTTAATTGGCTGTTAACATTCGTTTCACATAGGGTAAGGGTAATAAATGTTGTACCTTACTTTTTTCTTAAAATTGTGATTCATTGCTGAGATGTGGAAACTATTTTATGTATTTCTTTAAAATTTAATTTTCTGATATATAGAGAATGTTCATTCACTTCAGTTTAATAAAATTGATTTAAAACAGTTGATTTAAAAGTTATAAAACTTATTAGCCCTTAACAAAACCTTTTCTTTTAATTTGCCTCCATTTTTTAAATCTCGCGTATTTAACACGCCTGTGTTCGAACTTCATTAATGCACCAAATTTCGAGTTAATTAGTTTAGTAAATTCGTAGCAAATTGGCTGCTACGTACGGATAAACCGATAACAGAATGATCCATAGCGGTTCCATTTTTCCTTTCAAAACCTTAAATTATTATGTGCTTGTTAATTAAAGACTTGATAATAAAAATATCTTAACATGCCGAAGCGGTTTATTGTTGTTAATCACGCGTTGGACTTCAAAATGGACTGAAATTATCCGTCATACAATAATCAGAGCAATTATAATCGTAGAGTAATCAAGTAGGTGACTTCAAGCGCTATAAATATGTTTGTCTTTTTATGTGACTATTTTGTACAATCGAACATTTTCGGTATATATAAAATATAACGTGTGCGTCTAAATATATTTTATATTTATGCGTATTTATAGTAGTGCAGGCCGGCAAAGTGACGCTGGTTTGAACTACGCTTTGCCAACCAAACTTTGCCATGTAAACCATTTGAGGCGTACAGGCGTAAAACGCGAGGTGACGTTTGAACGGTCTCACATTAAGAAACACTTGTTTGATCCGATATGCCAAAATTTAAAACATAATAAATCCTACGAAATGTAATTCTTTCCGACATCAACATCATTATTGACCGGATAGCTGCTAGAATAACAAACCCTCGCTGAAGTTCTATTTATAATTTTATTTATCACGTCCGTTTTCACGAATATTACTGCTAGGTTTTTTTATAAAAGTCGACTAGGTTTCCCTCCACTGGGCTAAGAATTTCTCGTCTTCACTTCTTCAATTATTTCAAAAAATTGGGTTTTATTTCGTGTTCAATTAATACGTGAACTACAAATTGCAATCAGAAGCTGTCATAAAATATCAGCTCCGCATTCAGCGATCGGTTTTTTTTACAAGATTTGACATTTGAGCTTGTTAAATTGTAACACCGTTTATGTGAGATTTTAATCATGTCCTTTTGCTTTTTAAATGTAAATGCCAATCTTTTATCGTGGATTGACATTCAATTAATAAAGCTACGATTTTAATCATGACTGTTCGTCATATAAAATGTTCTTTGTACCGTATAACTGAATCTTATTGTTTTAGTATAACGAGATTGGATGTGATATATGCGCATAGGTGCTTTATTTACCCTTCTAAAAATCTACATTGAGCTCAGTTGTTCTTAGATAAATGGACAACATTAGAGAATGGCAATTGCATTGCCAGCCCAGATGGCTATGATAAAATACCTCGTGTGCCAGTAATGTCACCTGTTATCTTACTCTCAACGGTGAAGTTTCAATAAAGTCAAGCCAGCTACAAAAGCTTCTTGCAATTACGCAAGTTGCGTATCAATTGCATAGCCTTTTCGGGTCTTCGTGGTCAAATGAGTCCACAGACCACTTAGCCCGCAGTCTGAACTCAGTAGGCAACTGCCCACTTTGTTTTTTTTTCGTAGATACATGGCTCAACCCACACTATAATACCACAGACTGGATTTCGATGCACCGAATTACATACGTTAATTATCCAATACGCTTTAAGACTATTTTGGTTGGGTGCGGCGGGGGTGGCACCTGGGCCACCCCTAAGCTGTGAACATATTTGTTTTTAACCTATAAATCTCAATTAACAGGTTAAGTGGGTCAAGTAACCCACAGATAAATTAATACGGTCAACTCGGCCCGCGGATTAAGTGCTCCATGAGCTCATTTGACCACAAAGGGTTTTTCGGTTAAGATCAATAAATCTTAGTTTGTTTATGTATATAAGAAGAGTCTTGCTCCAGTGAGCTGAAAACCCAAGCCTGATTCACTCGAATATAGAGGTTAAATTTAATGCGACCATTGCAGTCTTTACAGAATGTTTACATTCTAAAGTCCCACCGAACTATTTATTATTATACTAAATAATAATATTGATTCGCCATAGCAATTACAATATCTAGTTCGCGTGCAGTTCACTGAACGCTATAAAGCGATAAGATGTGTCTCGGAATCAGAAGTTAGATTATTTCCCTGATACCGAACGGGACGGTGTTAATGAACCCCACAAGGCCATATTGTCCTCGATATAACTATAAAACCTTTTAGTTTTATAGATTCCGATTCATTCCGCTACAAAATTATACGGTATCGAATATCTTTACAGCAATCGAGCACTGGTACTTACTTAAATGACGTACTTAGGTTTTTAAATTCAGACAACGCCAGGCGTGAGCCCAGCGCCAAGGAAAATGTTAATGTGGTTATAAAAACTATGTGATATAAAAACAAACAAAATGGGAAGCGGAAAGTTTGGTTTTTACGTTAAAAAGGACAAGATGACGGAAGAGGCTAACAAGACTGAGTTTAGTGTTAAGGAAAGCATACGGAAGATACAGAAGAAATTAAAGAAGACTGAGAAACAAACACAGAAGACTGATGATGTCAAGGAGAAGACCATTTGGTGGAACCAATGCGGCAGTTGTAAGTTAATCAATCAACTTTAATACTTTTCGATAATCTCAAACTCCACACCAGTTACTCTAAGAATCCTTCCTCCCTTATTCCTTGTCGGTATCACTCTTGACAGAGTGATCGTGGTCGTCACTTCAGGTATTGGTGGCAAGCTTCACAACACGTCGCCACTCTTCTCTGATAGCCGCCTTCCTCATGCATTCATGTAGTGATGACGAGCCATTTACTGCCGCTTTTATCTGGTTAGTCCACCTCATATGCGATCTTCCTCGTGGCGTGGTACCCTCAACCTTTCCTTGAGAAAGAATATAATTTCCTTTTCGCGTACTAATTGGTTTAAGTTCATATAAACCTCCGCCAAGTAACGTCCGGTTAACCTTAATCTAAAAATTATTCAACTTATGACGTCAAACGTGTTCATGATCATGCATGACATAGCTGCAACCACTTTGTTTGACGTTATGAAATGCATTTTATCAAGATTATAAGTGAACCATGGTTTCCGCCGAGGCCCTTGAAGGGCCGTCAAGATTGTTACGCTCTTTGAATCTACAATGAAGGGAAATTAGAGCAGCAAGGTTCGAGCTTTTGAAATCAACCAATACATCGAGGTCAACATCACGACCTTAGACGTCGCTTTCAAATTGTACACGAGAGATACGAGCCCTTCTAATGCTTAAAACATTGAGTTTTGCGTATGGTTTAACCCTGTCCTTAATTCTATTGAGGTGTACCACTTTGGTATGTTGCATAAGCAAAGCATCAACAAACAATGATATTATTATTTAATGCTTACACTTACTCAGTGTTTTTTCATTGTGTCGATGTCAAAATATTATTAAAACTCATTGACATTATCTTCTTGAATGTTATGATGCCTACAAAATTTTGTCGTACATTATGAAACGGAGGTATAAGGATGTGCCTCGATTTCATTTAACGCTGTTTTTGAGTCTGTATTTAATACTAGGCAGAGAAGATTTAAAAAATATTCCTTCTTACGTCATAGAAAAAGTACATGCATTCATGTGCTCACTTGTAATTATAGAAATATTTTGTAACGTAAAAGTGTGTCAGTGGAAAGCGCGAGAGAATCCCGAGAAATCTATGCGCTAACGCGACGCCGGCGCAGCGGCGCACGCGTTCCCCGGTTTCCACTTTCTAAACTGGCTAGACGGCGCAGTTTATAGTTCAGGAACTACTGCTCGGCCGCATGAAAGTTGTCTTATTGACATTTCCTTACTTGGATGGACTGTAACAACGAGCGGCTACGGCATCTAAGATGTTGTTTCAAAGGGTTTTGCATCATGTTCAGAAATTAGTTTGCTTTTGTTGGATATTGTTAAAGAAGTAGCTCTATGTGATCTCATCCCTAGGGGATCGTTGGCCTTCTATCATGAATAAGTTAAAATTGAGATGTTTTTTATTAATAAATCTAAATCGAAAATAATCAGAATAAAGTGTATTAATTAAAATATAAATAGAACACAGTACTTGCTCAACGATAACCATTAAAACAAAAGACCATCTTAATCTAGATTTTAACAATTTATACTCTGTTATAGGTCTAAATATGTCGTTCCCCGAATCACTTTCTCTGTTTACTGAAACGTTGATACGACTCAGGTAGAGCTAAGATATTGCGTAGCATGCTGTGGTTTAGAACCGATATTTGGTCTAGTATTTTTCAACGTCAAAGTATGTAAACTGCATTATTACTAAAGTATCCATACGATACCACAATATAAAACGCGTTAAGTGTTTCCAAAACAGTGCAGGTACCTAAGGTTAAGTGTTCGCCTCGAGTTTAATTTTCATTAAATCGTTTCTAGTTGAGAGTGGGTAAGGTGAGCCTTGCCTTACCTCGGTAAGAGTTATTTCTGATACTTTAACGAAGTTCAAGTTGATTTTAAAGAGAGCGTCAATTTTCATTAGTCGGGCAGTGATTGACATCGAAGGTCGAAGGCAGGTGGTCGTTATCGAAACCACTAGTTCCACCAGATCAGCCTTTTGTAAAGTATTAATGGAGTATGTCATTAAAATGTCACCTTATTTGGTTTTGACGAGTTATTTAAACAGACAGTTTGCTCCCTGCATGATATATATTTTTTTCATATTTCTGTGCATCGTGCAGATAATGATTAATGACCTTTTTAATTAATCTCGCTGTGTAACTTTAATTGGCGCCATTTCAAAAGTGCGGAACGAATACAACGTATTGTTAAATGAAATTACGATTCTTGTTAAATATTATGCCTGGATTTATAATTTAGCAGATCTCTACAAGGTTACATCTTGCATGCATACGAGGTAAGACGGTCATTAGGCGTAGCGGTGGTCACTTTATGCACCCTTACTATGGCGATATGGGGATCATGTATTCGTGGATATGCCTACGCCAACTTGCCAACCAGCGAGTTTAAAATTACAAATAGTGGAAGACACAATATAGAGTACACCATCTTAATTCTCACTTTCATACCTATCATGACACCAGCTTTCATAACGTCGCTAATCCATTCGGTAACTTTGTCCGCAGTGAGCGAAATCGACCAGTATCTATGGATGGTGGGAGGGTCGGCGGGCGCTTTAGCGCTCACCGGCGTAGCGGCCGCTTCGGCCTTCTACCTGAGCACCCGGCCCAAACCAGAGAAGCCTCTCGTCACGCTGCACGAACAGAGCCTCCTTGAACCGGTGAGTTACAATACCGACCCTTCTTTACTATCAATGAATTGAGAATTTTTCTTCTCGATTTTTCTGTTTATTTTACGTTTAACCAGTTAGGATTAAAAAAATTCGAAGATATACTGAAGAACAGAACCTGGATTAGCATTTGCCCATGTTATCTATCAGTATCGTTTAGAGACCCTTTTTAAGTCAAATTGGGCAAATGAGCAAGGATACAGAGTGCAATATGGTTAACGTTGTGGTATTATTTGATAGAAGTTTAATGTTTGCAATGTGAGAGCACGGTGCATCGTGTTGGATAGATCGCTAGATGCAAAGTTAATAGGCCGACATACCTGCGAGTAGTTGGAACTGGAAACTTTTAGATCATCAACGTCTGCATTTACGAACGGCTAAGTAAGGCCGGTTTAAAGTATACCTTGCCCTTGTCCGCATCAGCTAAACTAGTACATGACGAAGTTTGGTTACACTTGTATGCACACGGCAAAGCGTAGTTTAAATAGGCGTCACTTTGCCGTTAGCTGAACTCCGTCTTGACTTTTTACTTGGTCTGTGAATTGAGTTTAAAGGCGACGCCCCACGGCAGCGCACGGTCACGCTACGCATGAAATGACCAATGGATCTACGTGGGTGACGTCTATAGCGATCGCAGCAGTGGGGCGTCGCCTTAATGCTTTTGGCGGTTGATAAAGCAATTTCCATATCCGCTTTATGTTTAAAATGTGGACGCAAATTCCAGAGATAAGGCAAAATTGTTACGGGCCACATATATCGGTGTCAGTGGTTGAATTCTTATTTGATAATTAATTTGGTTTTAGGGTTCCCAGATATTTTTAGACGAATAGGTATTAAAAATAATATGAATTCCACTGAAAGAAAATATTGTTGTATGTATGTATGTATAACTCTTTATTGTACCTACATAAAACGCATTAATATATTATGTTGTTTTTGGACACTACCAAAACACGGTATTTTCAGATCGTATGATTTTACCAACAGTAAACAGTACGTTGACCTAATTTGTAGTAGGTATAATTATTTGTATTTCAACTTTTTGGCGATGCTTGCTGAAATTATGATTGTTAGGTGCGAGCTTGAAAATGAACTTAATTTTTTCCTTAATCTCGCATAAGTATTGCTTTGATGTGGCACAACTAGTAATTTCAAGGCAGTCGCGTAAGCATTTCAGGAATTACATGTTTGAGAGAGTCAACAGAACTCTCACCAATACAACCTCATTCGTGTAAATCACTTGCATCACCTAATTTACACGTTCTAAAATGTTCTAGAATCTATTTATGAAATTACCTTATAAATACGGAAGGATTTACAGCAGGTGTTAAATCGCTTTGTGATTACGCTTCGACATGTCATCGATAAGTCACAGCCAATATCCGATAACATTTTAGGTTTTGTGTCCTTGGTAACTATTTTTCTCAGAGCTATTATTATAAACAAAAAATGAATCAGTTACATGTTTTTAAATTCAGACATCTCTTAGCAAAATATCAGGCATAAAATCTAATCATGTGACAAATTATAGTATATCTCTGACACGACAACAATTATGTCCGCACCGCGTTCTATAAAAAACGGATTAAATTATAAATATAATGGTGACGAAAGGGAACTCCTTCATATGCGGTATCGAAGCTCAAGTTGTCCTAACCCAAGCGGCCGCTCTGGACTTGGCAGAGCGCTTCTTCGAGCGGTATTTTTAACTCATTGTACCACGAACAGCCCTGCTCGCTGCTCTTCTGTCAATGTATCTCCAACGAAAGTGATAAGAAGAGTTACCGTACAATTCGAGAGCCAATCCTGGTTTAGCTAAAACGAAAACTGCAACTAACGGACATTGAACGATTCAAATTTTTATAAAGTTTATAGTGAAGTGTAAAATGTCGCGAATAATATTAGTTGCGTTTAAAAGACAGTGTTGATTGCGCAATATAGTGTTGTAAATAGTTTGCCTGATAGGCTGAGTGCATTTCGTCTGCTAAGAACAAATAGCAAGGATGGCTTGCTGCGCGTGCTGTGCCGGGGTCGCGCCCATTCGCCCTCCCATCAACCTCGCTGATCAATCGGAATCTTTAAAAGTTAGTTTTTAAACCCGATTCAAAAGAGGGGTGTTATGAGTTTGACGTCGATGTCTGTGTGTGTGTGTGTGGCATCATAGCTCTCAAGTCGATGGATCGATTTCAATGTGGTTTTTTTTAATTCAGAAGCCAGTTTCCTGACGGCGGTTCTTAGTTATGTTTGGTAAAAATCGCTCTAGCAGTTTGAACAATATCAACTCTTTTCCAAAGTGATGTAAGGCATTTTTGGCAAAAGAATGTTTTTATTTTTAATTTACGTTTTGATTACTGCATGGGGCATTGATTTCTCACTTTCCTGTGTTTTTTTCTAATGATAAATTGCAACGCAAAACGACTTACTGTCATGTCTTTGTTAAAGGAAAACTTTAATCTTATTAGTTCGGAGCAGCTGGCCAAATTGATTAATTGGTGCAATTTAATGTCATCATTGCTACTTTGTACATTCACTTTTAGAAGAGTTGGCAATGATCGATAATATAATCTAGATTAGAAACGTTTACAACCCTGGTTAATGAAGATATATGTTCGAATAACGCAACTAATCTACCTATAATTAAATGGGTACATTCTAGATATTTTTACGTAATGATTTTATCACAGTTGTAATTTTTGTTTACATCGCAAGTACTTTCAGGTCGATTCCTAGCTAATTCTTTGAAGTTCAGTCTAAGTCCACTCTTAAAATCATCCTAGGAACAACACGTAACTCAATGCCTCCGAATGCTAAGCCTCCGATGTCTGTCTTTCTATAAATTCGCCTATCTATCAGTCACACAGACGTTTTTTTATTATGAAATCCACATTAGACACTACATAGTATAAAACAAAGTCGCTTTCCGCTGTCTGTGTGTCCCTATGTATGCTTAGATCTTTAAAAGTACGCAGCGGATTTTGATGCGGTTTTTTTTAATAGATAGAGTGATTCAAGAGGAAGGTTTATAATACATGCATAACATAACATAGAAACACTGATTGTAGGTACCCGTGCGAAGCCGGGGCGGGTCGCTAGTAAAATATATATAATTTTATACTATGTAGTGATAAAAATGAAAAGAGTCTTGGTACAAAAAACCTTTCGTGTGCAAGTGTGACTCGTACTTAATATTTTTTTGTAAATGTGTAGCCATTGCAGTATTTAATATGTATGATTTTAATTAGGAAGTTAATTAATATGCATGCATGTGTGAAAAACCTGTGTTTATGTTGATGTCTTAAACTTTGAGAATGAAAGTAGAGTGACATAACGTAAACAAAGCATTACGTAACCTCAAACACAACATGTCGTTGCAGTTGCTGTTTGATCTGCTGACATTATGTCATTTTTAGTAATAAAACTTAGTAAGTAGTAATAAAAGTATTATAGACTCAAATTTGGTAAACTTTGCTTTTTTAGAAACTTCATTGTTATTAATAATAAACATTGGAAAGTAAGTAGAAACATCAAAAACGCAGTAGGAAAGATAGGTTTAACGTTTAAATCGTTCAAAAACCGTTAGTACATTAATTTAATTTACTAATTAAGTTGGGGTTGTTTTTATTACTATTAATGATTCCACTATTTTAGATATGATTATTAATATCACTTATTTCTTCGCGGTGACAAACAAAACAATTTTCGTTTTTAATGAATCGACAAATGTTGATTTTTTGGCAAAGTGTCCAAGAAAGTCACGGGACGAATTCAAAACTACACATTGAAGCACAGTCATTAAAATTAATTCAAATATTATTAAAACAAACATTGCTATTTTTATTAGTTTATAAATATGTATAACTAGCAATAGTGTAGTCGTTTGTTTGTTGAGATAAGTAATATAAACTCGAGTAGCAATAAACATGTCTCATTCAAAAACTAAATTGTATCCGTAATAAATTTCGGGCGATCCAGTTCATTCCATTATTTCATAGTATTGGCATGTGCCTTGAATTGTACTCGCGTTGGAAGCTATTTTGTCTAAACATTGAACTAAATTTGATGCAGTCACATGAGTCGGGGTAAACTAAGATATTTCCGGATGCCATTCCTTCGAGTAACATCGAAATGGAGTCGAAATTATAAATACATTTTATGTGAATGTTGGACAAGATCATGGTCTTAGTCACACGCCCGTACAATGTAGACGACGGCAATTTGCATGACATATTTATGTTCTAATTCATGTTGACAACATCATCAAAAACAACACATTAAAGGCTAAAACGCAATACTGTTACATAAACAATGAGTAGCCAGATAGCTGTCGATTAGCTGTTATGCAAAAAGGGCGGTTCATGCAACGACAATAAATTTTGATCACGCGTTGCCATGTCGTCGGTAGCATTTTTTTTAATCATCACCTACATTGTTACAGCCTCATGTCCATAATGATGGTGCTGTCGCGTGACGATAGATTCTTTGCCAATTTGCTTATCGTTGATGTTGAAGAATGACACGTGTCACGAGTTCGTGTTATGTACAATTTGTTGTTTGTACAAATAATTATATAATAATATATAAATTTTACTATAATTTAACTATCATCAAATACACTTCGATAAAGATGTATCTGTGTTGTGTAAGCATTAGATTAATCAACAGTTAGAAATATTTTTCAATGTTTGATAGAACTAAGGTGCATAACTACGAGAATAATTAAAAGTTCACTTTATCAATTGCTATACTTACCTTAGCTATAGGTACTTATGTCAGATAAACTGGTCTCAGTAGATTGTGTATTGAGTCAAAGTAGTGTTAAAAACGTAACGAAATAGTAATACATTCTTGAAAAACCGTATGTCCGGTTAGTTGGGCCGCGTTAACAGTCAAGATCGTGTAATGCGGAACCAGGACTTGTGCCAAATCAGTTACAATGTCAAGTATTTCAGAGATAAATAATTTTTAGTTGCCAAGAAAGTACGAAATGTGTCTGAGGATTGGAAACGCCCTTCTCCAGAATTTCCTGTTTTTGAGAAAAAAATTGAATCATTTTTATTGAAATGAGTACGACGATACGGCGAAGAAAACGGATGGACTTAAATTGAAAAATGTGACAGTTACGAAAGAATGACTACATTGTTCATAAAAGCTTGACAAGATTAATAAGTTAATATTCGTTTTACATATATCAGTTTAAAATTTACCTTTTGCCAGATACCTCCTGATAAAGTGATAACGCGTACAACAGGTTGTTGAATAATATGTATGGCAGCTAGAGTGATGATTCAACATTATCTTTTAAAAAAATTCTCATTCACATATTCAAGGTTGCGATAATTATAACTCTATAAATCTAAGTGGTCAGAACCTTACGTTTCCAGAAATAAAGCAGACGGACCATCGTGTCACCGCGCTAGCTATTAATATCCGGCCACTAACGTCGGCACATTTTTTAACTTGGCACCGTGAGATCAATTTCCTCTCATCCTTGTATTCTAAATCCAAAATCACATCGCCTGATGTTTCCCACATTTTGTGCAAAGGAATGTTCTAATACGACTTGTCAAATGTAAATGTTTCTAGAACTTTTTAAGCGTTTGTTGACAGCGCTTCTTTTTTCCGTCATTCGATCAATTGATGGTTAACGTTTATTGAGAGATTATCAAGGTTATCAGTTATTGCTGCATTAGGTAACTCTTGAGGGTAGCGTAGTATTTAATGACGCTTTTAAACGTGTAATGGAATCACGGTAATTTCCGAAATACTATGAAACATGAACTTATATTTTCTGGCTTTTAAACTCGATGCACGGGTGCGACTTAGCCGGTTTTTTAAGTATCGCAAAATGATATAAGACTGTAATATCGATACCTAGTTTTTTAATAAGATGCTTAGGTATTATACTGAGATAAGAACAAAAAAAAATTAGGAAAAATTTGTGATGTAAAAAACTTTAAGTGTACTTAAAGTCAATAACTAACTAAACCTTAGGTTATAAAAACTGCTACCTATACTATTGGATCTTAAATAATACCTGATAAGAGACTGCCCTGCAGCATTTGTCTAATGATATCATCATCATCATATGTCACCCAAAAGACGTCCACTACTGGACATAGGCCTCTTCAACTCACACCGGTCTTGTGCTTTCCGCATCCACATCCCGCGATCTTAATCAGGTCGTCGCTTCGTCTTGTTCATGTAGGTATCATTAATACATAATAATTATGTTTGGTACGGGGGAACATTACTCGTTCATTTAGATAATAATCCAGCTAAGTTTTGGATGATGAAATCATTACTTTGCTTATAGACATAAATATTTATTGAACTGACTGTCAATCATCACCTGATTAATCAAAACATACTATTATTGCAGGTTCCTAATTAGTGTGTTGTGAATAATAATTATTTATTTTGTAAACAGATATACTTATACATTCCCATGTCACAATGTGTCACAAGCTTACGTAAAGCGGAATATTTAAAAAGTAATTCCTCCTTTTGCACAAAGACAAAGATTGACGTTGCATAAGATGAACTCACGTGAGGTGTGATCTTTCAAGATCACAGTTTAACAACCCCATAACCTATAAACATATTTACGTGCTAAGTAACACTATTCGCGATGTTACGAACGCCTTGCCAAAAATGTTTGTGTCTTTCCCACAAGTGACTTTGACCCGTTCTTCGTCCCATTTATCATTGTCAGCGATTGTTATTTGTAATATACCGTAACATGTAAGAGTGGTTCACGCTCGGAGTCAAAATACGGAGTTACCAGGCCAAGCGCACGTGTCATTAGGTTAACGGAGAGTTATTTGCATATTATCTTAGAGTTTCTGTGTTATGTTCAGCGAAGTTACTCTGTTTGGTTACTCATTTGAGGTCAATGGAAGCGTGAAATATTTGAAATTTGCAATGGGCACAAGCTGCACGTTACTAGGTTGTATTATTATGTCGATTTTATAATGCAGCGCTCAAATAACCCGTTTACTAGTACAAGTTGCGTTAAGGAGATTATGTACAATACAACTGATTAAATCCCTGCGTTGCAAGGATTCAGCTCAATGACCCCCGTTATTAACAATCCTTCGTACTCTGGAATAATTTATAAGCATTTCCTCATTCGGTATATATTAACTTATTAATAGTGACTAGTAAATGTCATGTTGCTGATTTAGTGTATTTTTATTTATTTCAGGGCCCTGAAATGGTACGAGTGTCAAAATTTTATAAAGAAGCAAAAGCTGGACGCTTTCTCCGTTACCTTCATGAAGACACACGCACTCTATATGAGACTTTCCGTAGGGGAGTAAAAGAATCAAGTGAGTGCGTTAATAAAACACCCAACCCATTACTTATTTGGTAAATTTTCTTTGTGCGAATGGTTAATTAATGTTCGTTTGCAACCAAGGCCCCATTTCGGTACTCGACGAAAGATATTTCTCTATTTAATGTATACGAGACCTATAATTCCGCTCAGCTTATATAATTAGATATACAATCGTGAGTCATTGCCTGCAGCAGTTGCCGTGAAATTATTCACTCACAATTGCGAAGCAGGGAGTGCCCCAAGGCACAATTCTAGGGCCCACCTCATTTCCCTCCACATTTCCGCTCGTTAACGATAAATACGATAATGCACGTTCATTACAAAATATAGTTAACATGCGCCTCATTGGCAAACTGACTTGCCGGGAACAGTTAAACGTATTTTATGCTACTGTGGAGTAGTGGAGCCATTAATGTTGACGCTGTTTTATTGTGCCCAGCAGCACTGTTTGCAAAAAAAGTACAACAAGTTTGTCGGTGGAATATTCCTGTATTAAGCTGGCCAGTGTTACTTTGAGACACTATTTAAGATCAACTGGATAATAAATTAACGCGATAATGTTTTACATTGTATTGCTATACCCGTAGTTAATGCGTGCAACAGGTTTTATGAGCATTTAAAGTTAAAAGCTTGTTTAATTTACTCAACAGATAATGGCAACTGTCTCGGTTGGAGGGAAGGTCCGAATAAGCCTTACGTGTGGCAAAGTTATAATGAGACTTTGCTGCGAGCGAAGAACTTTGGATCCGGCCTCATATCGCAAGGTCTTCTTCCAGGCCAGAACACATTTGTGGGTAAGATGTCGATTGTTTCTATTAATAACTCTCACCTTGAATAGATATTATTATCACCTAATTTGTTTTTTGTTTTGTAAAACTAAAATCCGAAGTTTATATTATTCATTGTAACAAAATATGTTTTTCTTTTTCAGGTATTTACTCACAGAACTGTCCAGAATGGATCATGACAGAACAAGCTGCTTACTGTTATTCAATGGTCATAGTACCACTGTATGACACATTAGGAGCCAACGCATGTGCCTTTATTGTTAATCAGAGTAAGTATCGTTTTGGTGAAAGATTTTTATCAGTAGTTTTTCTGTCTAATTTTAGTTTTTCATGAATGGTAATGATTTTTCACAAGTAGATCAATAATTTGTTTGTATGTGTTACTTACGCAGCTGAAATGTCAGTCGTCGTTTGCGAAGATGACAAGAAAGCTAACCTCTTGCTCGACCAATCGCCTCGGTGTTTAAGGAAACTAATCACTATCAAGGAAGTGTCTCCCTCTACGCATCAGAGAGCTAAAAGTCGTGGCGTTGAGATCATCAAATTCAGCGACGTCGAGATTCTAGGAGCACAGAAGGACCATCCCTTTGTTGTAAGTTTTTTACTATAAAATAAGCCAACAAATAGTTTTGATAAAGAATGTTGAATAACTTTATATGAGACGGTTGAATTTTAAGGCTAGTGTCTAGTTTCAAACATTCTCAGACAGAAAAAGTTCTGATTATTCAGATGTGCATTCTTTTTAAGCGATTTGAATTCCTAGTTTGCTTAAAACAAAAGAACAGTCGATAAATTCGTAGAAAACTCACTGGAACTAGCCGCAAGTTTTTTGTGTTCGGCGAATCGGAATCTAGCAACGTTTTTTTTTTCACAGCCACCGAAACCAGAAAGCCTTTGTACGATCTGCTATACGTCTGGCACCACTGGAATGCCTAAAGGAGTGATGCTAACACACGAGAACGTTGTGGCGTCGATGTGCAGCGTTACCATGCAGCTAGGAGAGCACAGGCCGGCCAAGACCGATGTCATGATCTCCTTCCTACCTCTCGCACATATGCTGGAGCGATGCTGTGAGGTAAGTGACGCAGTTTTTCTGTGTCTGAGCTGAATTTCTAATAAAACTAAAAGTTTGAAAGATTATACTTAAACGCGTGCAAACGTATTACTTGAAATAATTTTATCCCAAGTGCGGTTGGAGACATTTGTTTTATAATAAAGTTTAAAAATTTCCATTGCATCAAACAGGTCACTTTAAGTTTTCAGGTTTATGATGCTTGCATTTAATAGAGTTGGCCAATTTGTCTATAGTTGATTTTATGAATTATTCACAAATCCATGACGGTCGTTTTATTAATCTTTAAAGATAGAGGTGAGTGACTATTTAAAACCTATAAAGATTTTTTTTTCTCTAGTTACATCGAAATCTCCTAGCTACTTTGAGTTAGCTAAAAAATCCCTCTGAAATTTCTTAGATTTTGTTTCCTTGTTTTTCAGAACGCTCTCTATATGGTGGGAGGAGCGGTCGGTTTCTACAGCGGTGACATTAGACGCCTCGCCGATGACCTCCAAACCCTCAAGCCGACGATGATGCCAGCTGTCCCTCGACTACTGAACCGGCTGTACGACAAGGCCCAGTCAGAAATTTCGAGCTCGAAACTGAAGAAACTGATCTTCAACATGGCTCTGTCTGCGAAGGAATCTGAAATCAAAAGGTATCTTCATAGTTATTTATCACTTAACTCTGTTTCTAAACGCTCATTTAAGCGGTCGGTCTATAGTCAGGATATCGCTAATTGTTGCAAGCTTCGACAGCTGCCATACGTGTCACATTCTCTGTAGCGTTGTCTTATATAATTATAATTTCACTACACGATCCCGTGCCGTGTACGTGACAATATTGTGTTCAACGGGGAGACTTCACACAAATGCCAACGAATCTGTTTAAAAAACGGTTACTGTATGTCTCGCTAGAAATAGTCTAAGGTTGCGTATCCACCAGAGATATAGGAAATAACAGAGCGAGGAAAATCCAACAACAATAGAGTTCTTCATGTTCCTGGCCTCTCTATCGCTTCTTTTTTACTGCTGGAGTTTTTCCTCGCATATTGCTCCGCTTTGTCGCACATGTCTGGTGCATGCACAGTCTAAGTTAAAGCCGCTTTTTTGAACAGAAGAATACCCTCATACGGAAGGCGCACAGACCGGTTTTCGGCGTTTTCCAGACTAGAAAAGTTATCTCTATCCATGTCTTACTGAGCAGCTACCATATTAAACATCTTCTGTTGATTACACAGCGTGTTTCTTTCCAGGTCGGTAACTGGGAATGGATGATTATTTTGAAAGTGCTTGGTGATTATTTATAGTATTGAAATTCCCCATGTTTGGTTAGTAACACGAACAATCTACAGACGGCGCCACTTAGCCGTTGCTTCTTTTAGCTACAAATGCCATCGTGTACCACAGATTCAAGCAGCATTTTTTTTTTAAATTTGATATGTCATTGGCGTACTGCTTACTGCCGTATAGGGGCCGCCGAGTGACTGAGTAAAATGTTTTTATTTTTATTATAAAATATATGGCTCGACGGAAAAGTCTGAAACTTTTTTTCCGTAGCTAAGAATGGTTATTCCTATCAATAGAAAAATCACCAATCACTTTTTAAATAATCATCCATTCCCAATTTAGAAAGGGATGTCAATACTAATTGCTTTTATGTTGGTTATTGCAGAGGCATCGTGCGCGGTGATTCGATCTGGGACAAGCTGGTGTTCCGTAAAGTGCGCGAAGGCATGGGCGGCCGTCTGCGCATCATGGTGGTGGGCTCGGCGCCTCTCGCCGGCAACGTGCTCACCTTCTCCCGGTGCGCGCTCGGCTGTTTGGTAAGTACCATGTAGCTTGTACACACAGCAAAGCTATTCGGTAAGCAGGATAGATACGGCGCGAGCGTGCGTAGGTGCTTATACCTGATTATATTGCCGTGTGTACCATCTGTTACTACCAAGCTAAGTGCTCTGCTGGTGTGACGTTAGTCTCGCGCACCTGAGCGAGAATATTGGAGATATACAGAAAAAAGAAGATTTTTACATCAATAATACTGCTCCTTTAATTCGTCACAGAATCGTGCTCGTACCACTCGCTAGAATACTCGGCGAACGACAACTCACCGCTTAAGAATTTGTTTGTTAATTCCTTTTCTAAATATTTTTTTTCTATAGAAGCTCCAGGCCAAAGGTATTCGTCACAGATGAATTTGGACATTGGACAATTTCGACTCAATTATTGATGTGCCGAATAACACCAAAATCCTCTCATTGGCTTTTGCATGCGAGTAACAAAGTAACAACTTTCCCTCGCTAATTTTCGCGTCGACAATAATATCAGTAACGATAATAAGTTGATTTGTTGCTTTATTGCGACCATGTTTTGTTTCGCGTAAATTTCAAATCACTAACAAATCTTGAATTTAGTACCCAATAATATTGTTACAGTACTTATTGACGAATATGAAAACCTTGCGCGGTCTCACATTTGTGGAAAACTACTCAGCCCCAACCAAATGCTCGTAAAGAACATAATAAATAATACCGAAATGAACTTCAGTACATCCCGGTTTATATTTACATTCATAATATTTTCAATCATTTATCAAGGTTGAGCCTCTGGCTACTTATAAATTAGGTAGTTATCTAAAAATAAATAAAGCCGCACCGGATTGCAAGGAGTTAATGCAATTAATAATACGCCTACTGAGCAGGTCATATGTGACCTTCCTTAATGTGCGAAATATTTTTTTCTACTCTCGCTCTCTTACTCGAAGCATAATTTCTTCAGTTGCTAAGTAGCATTATTGTTCGTATTTAGATCAACAGCTGTTTCCGACTATTTTCCTTTGTTAACGTACAGAAAGTTATTATAGGTACATAGTACAGTCAAGTGTAATAATATGTATCTAGACAAAGTTTCAAAAATAAGTACCATACGCTCTTACGCCAGCGTAATAAGGTCGTGGGACATATTTTTGAGAAGTTCCTATCGATACTTATTTTTGCACTTGACCGTACATACTGCTTTCGCTGTCAGGCTGGCTGTTATCTTTACTTGTACAAGCTGAATATTCCTATAGTACTGGTCAAACAGAGAGCTTTGTTAATACCTAAATTAAAACATTTAAACACTCTGTTGAAGACTCTCTATTTATTTTATAAATCTAGATTTTTATTTGATGTTATTAGACAAGACGTAGTAGGTGCTTTTGTATAAAAAAGCATTTTTTCACGAAACACATTTTTAAAGATTACCTACGTACGACGTTATAGCACGCTTTATAGGGATCGCTGAATAAAATTAGATTTTAGACCATTGATACGGTGGTCCGCAAAGTAAAGCCTGATTCAATCAAATATTATTTAGTTTTTGAATATTGTAGGTATACTCATTAAAGGTGTTTGTTTGTGTGCAGATCGTGGAGGGTTACGGTCAGACGGAGTGCACAGCGCCGGTGACTCTAACCGTTCAGGGCGACCATGTGCCTGAACATGTCGGGCCTCCCGTCGCTTGTAACAAAGTGAAGGTAAGTAATCCTCGAATCCACGAAGATTCTGATCTTGATGAGGAAATTACTAACAGATAAAATGCTACTAATAATAATAGTAAAGTGTGTAAACCTAGCTTAGAGAATCGAAGTAAATATATTGAAATAATAATTTTAATATTAGTGCCTCAAGACAGACATAAACAGACAGTAAGACAGGAGACTGATAAAATGGTGTTCTCCTTTTTTTAGCTAGTGGACGTGCCCGAAATGGAGTACTACGCGGCGCAGGGGCACGGCGAGGTGTGCGTGCAGGGTGCGAACGTGTTCAAGGGCTACTTCAAGGAGCCGGAGAAGACGCGAGAGGTCATCGACAACGACGGCTGGCACCACACCGGCGACATCGGCAAGTGGATGCCGGTGAGTTGCTATCGTTATTATTTGACTTCATTATTGAGCACAGGTTTCCTTTCACAACAGGGTGAGTTCTGATATGGGCCCAGAGTTAGAAATTTATTTGGTTAACATTAATTTCATTTAGTAAAAAATGAAATTCAGACTTAAGTTTGAATGAGCAAAGTCACAATTCATCGATTGTTGCTCTTAACTTGTGACAGGGTCTTGATGGTATGACTGATTAATAATCTGATATCGATTTTCAGAATGGTACCTTGAAGATAATAGACAGAAGAAAACACATCTTCAAACTATCGCAAGGCGAATATATAGTTCCTGAGAAAATAGAAAACATTTACATAAGAAGTCAATACGTCGAGCAAGTGTTCGTTCACGGCGAATCACTAAAGGTTGGTACTTTCCGTTGAGTTTTTTATTTATTTAAAATAAATTAAAAAGAAAAACTTTAATAAAAATAGCTGTACCTAATGATTTTTCGGAATGAGTAATTCTGTGATCTTCTTGAGATTCCGGAAACTGCCACTACTGGTACATTCAACGATTTACTAAAGTTGGCAAGCGTGAGAGTGATCAAAGTTATACTTTGGTGGTAAATGTCAAGCCTGTAGCCAGAAACTCCTTTCTGAGCGACCACCAGACCTCAGACAATTAAGTAACAGTGGATTACTTAAGATAAGTACTAATGGCCGTGAAAAATTTGAGCGTGTTACTACGGGTGCTGCAGTTTTTAATTTGTCAATAGCCTTTAACATAAGACAATCGTCATTAATTTTCATTTGTTTCCAGTCATGCATAGTGGCCGTGGTTGTGCCAGACGTGGACGTGGTGAAGTGCTGGGCTCTAGAGCACGGCATCAAGGGCACGTTCAGTGCGCTCTGCGAGAACGAGAAGGTCAAGCGCATGATCATCGACGACATGCTCCAGTGGGGCCGCACCGCCGGCCTCAAGACCTTCGAACAGGTAGAGGATTATCTTCATCACTTTCATCAGAGTATTATTGATTTTTCAATAGAGATGAAGCCCCATTTTCGGCTTTGTCTTGGCACTTCACAATTTTTGCAGTTCAGCTTGAGCTAGCTATACTTTTTTATGGGTTTGCATTACATGCTCCCATTTACCATCTTATCTAGATTTATCGCAGCAGCAAAGTTAAAAATTCAAAATTCAGTCAAAATTCGAACGCCTTTGACACCTTTAAATTGTTGTCCTTAGTTGATTGTAAAGCAACTTGCTTTTTCTTGCTAATTTCCATCAATTACAAAATTTATGTAAACTTAAGATCGCATCAGATGCTTAAAACTGTTAATTGTGATATCCCAACAGTTTTTCGCAACAATAACGGCAATGTTCATCACATAAATCACTGATATCGGCACCAGGCTTACATTTTTATTGATGGTAATCATTATAGCCATCATCAGTATCCTTATACAGTGTTTCGTTGCGTTGTATGGACTTTCATTGATGACCGTCATCTGTGTCATTGTCAATTAAATGCGGCTTCATTATAAGCACATGTTCTTTGTTAACTCGTCATCACATCAGTGTCATGGTCAGCGTCATTATTCTCATCGCCCATATTGGTATAACGTTTGTGTCTTTGTATCGCATTGACAACCTTTATTAGGTTTATTAATCCTCTAAATTTTCTCCCTTGCTTAGTTTTAATTTAATTTCATGAAAAAAATCTTATGTATGCAGATTTTACTGGTTTTCATTACTTTTGATATGATTTTTGGCAAAACATTCACATATTGCAAAATAACTTTTTTATAAAAAAAATAGAGCATCTTTCTAACAGACTTCTTCTACAATCTTGTTCAGAGTAGATAAGACAAAAGGCGGATGCGACCACTTACGGATATCTTGTGACATTGAAGAACCTTTGTTTACAGGTGAAGGACATATACTTGCACCCAGATCCGTTCTCGGTGCAGAACGGCCTACTGACTCCTACAATGAAGGCTAAGCGACCAGAGATCAGGAACTACTTCAAACCCCAGATAGAGGACATGTACAAACAACTCGAATAACAATAACCTTCTTACACTAGATAATAAAGCTTTATCGCAGATTTGTGAGATCGCAGCAAGCCTGGACGATTTTAATGAAACGGAAGTGTTTGATAATAAAACTAAAGTAAACATATTATTAGACTTAAGTGGACCCCCCGCTGTAAGTACCATCTGTTTTATTAAAGCAGCCCAGCTCTATTTAGACTAAACTGTGATGTGTAACGTCACCATACTCTTTAGTATCCTATCACAGTACAATGTGTTCGTTATAATTTTAGTCACTTTTCACTTTCATTGTAATATCGTTTAACTCTCGATAAGTTTAAACCTGAATGTCAGTGTCATGGAAATGCATTGTGACGGTATATTATGGAAACGTTTATTTTTCACGGCCCTAAAATGATTACACACACGAAGTACTAGCAGTAGTCAAAATTATTTCACTTAAGCAAGTTTTGAAATTATATTAAGACGTAATTTTGGGTCTGTATTAATTGCATAAAACTTGTGATCCTTATTTTAAAACGCATAACAATAATAGGTACAAATAATAAATAAATCAACATAATCTTAATAGGCCTGCTATAAATAACCACAACAATAACTTAGCATAACGTTAATATACCTAAAATTAAAAACCAATAACTTTTGGTACAACAGATTTTTTTGATATGACTGTATTATTGCTTTAAATTTCGTATTTTTAACGTAAATTTTGCATTTTATCATTATGAAAATTAAAGCTATGCTACGGTATACGAATTTACTTTATGCGTATTCATTATTATGTAGATTGAGTAGCTACTATGCGTTTTTATTATCAACCATCTTCATATATACTAAACGTTATGCCAAGTCTGTTATGCGTTTTTTTAATAGGATAATTAATGTTATGCTAATTATGAGAGATCCCGTTATTTTCTATAAATAGTTGATATCCGCATTTCCTTCGATAGCAATAATGATGAGAAACGTCGTTTCTCGGTCAGTCAATTACATGTATCGCTTTGGCTCTTCATAGATACTTGAAACGATCACGATCACTGTAACATTTTTCGATTTTGTAAGGTACCTGACTATGAAAGAAGAAGAAAGGACTGAATGGCAAAGAAAAACAGCACAAATGCTATATTTTCTCTAGACGAGTGGGCATAGTACCGTTTACCATTTACGGTTTTTGATTATTTGGAGATCAGGTTGAAAAGTTTAAAGATATACCAAACCGTCCGAATCGCATACACAAAAATTTATCATTTATAGCTAACAACTGATGTACAACAAAGACTCCCTTACATCTTCCTAGAATATTATTATCATCTGTGCGTCTTGTTTATCAAATCCTTTCGAGATTTTTCTAGAAAATTAACGAATCAATTACCTAGGTGATATGCGCGTCACTTTAATAATAGAGTTTAGGTAAATTCGTAAGCAATATTCGTGAGAGGTAAGTCGAAGCGTGATGGGTTTGTGGGATAATTTGATAACATTTTCTTAAGGGATCTTGCAAATATACCCAAAGTATTTATAGACATAATAATAAAATTGAAGGCTTCTTACTAGCGATAGAGATGTCGAAGCAAATCAACACTTAAGGAAGATGACTGTGAGAACACTATAAACGTGGGCCACCATAAATGTAAACTCCAAACAATCAAGACTAATTCCGACATTTAGATGTAAAATTTTGGACAAAGATACTAACTGCTTTAGTCTTACTTCAATATAATAGCGAATTGTAATAAATTTATACATAGAAAAAGTACGCGCGTCAGGGGTGTTTGAGGCTTGAGGTACACGAAATTGGATTGTTTCTTTGTTAAAAAAGCATACATGTTTGACTCGCATATCGTAATTTTTCTTTATAATTTGTTTTTGGGTTGTCGGTAGATGATGACGATTAAACTAAGGAAGATGCACATTTTAGACTCGCAATATCGGTTATGTAATAGCTCTTTATAGAAACACCATTGCACTTACAAAATACGCTTTCCGAAAGTTCTTTTGTAACTAACTAAGAGCAGCGAATATGCTCGTATTCAGTGTAAAACCTTGGAAATAAAAATGACTTTGTAAAGTAGCGTAGGTAGAAACTACTCGTATGTTGAGCCGTGCCTTCTGTCTAAGCCCTGTTTTTTAAAGAACTGTGCACATTGTTACTAACTTTTAAACCGTTTTTAGACAATAACAATCTATCTTGGCGTGACATTACTTTACTTCACCTAAGATTTTTAACTTCTATAATTTATTAAGTCTATTAGCATGTGCACAGGGCAACCACAAGAATGAATGTTTTTCTGAATACGTTAATAGTACGTAACTCAAGGCAAAAACAGTTAAGTAATTTTATTTATATTTCTGTAATAACACATTTTGCTGTGCATAAAACAAAACATATGTTATGAACCTTATTAAATATGATTAGAGGACGAATCTCGAACTATGTTGTTGTGGTCGTTAAACTGTTTACTGACTGGTATAATTTGAGACCATGTCACAATAGCTTTGATATTCTTATTCTTACCATATTGAAGTAAAATCTTGAAAAAATGGAAGACGACTGTAATTTTGAGCGTTAGTCATAAGCAGCATTTGATAAGCCTATGTTCTCCGTAGAGGAGCTTTTTATTTTAAATGTTATTTATAAGTCAGTGAGCAGTTTAAGTAAATGCGAGGCATACTTGTTATACTAATTTAAATAATGTATTGGTCAAACCATCGCACCGTGTAGTATAATTTAGTATCGTGTATGCTATACGAATGATTCAGCTTTGGGCGGAACGCGAACGCGTTTCATGCTGTTCAAACCAAAATTTTGTTGTTATTGGTGCAAGTTGCTACAATAATTTATTTTTAATAAAAATTTAAATGATTAAATTTTGTTTTTCTTTACGCCTTTTTGGCCATTAATGTTTAGTTAAAAAGTCAGTAGAACACAGCTTCATAACAAATTCATTCACGTTTGCAATTCTTACGAAACAGAAGAAGTATTTGGCATTTTAAACGGCAATCTTTTCTTTTTAATATGGCCCCATCGATTTGGCCAATATCAAAGTAATAAATACAGTAGGTATTCAAAAATCTGGTGACAAAAATGTCGGCAACGTTGTACGGTGGAATACGGTCAAAAAAATAAAATCAAAAGTTGAAAAATATAAGCTGCCAAAAACTGAAACGATTGCAGAGAATAGCACAGTATTACAATCCTTAATAGTAGAATCGTAGCAAGTGGAACAAAGTAGTCTCTGCCTACCCCTGTGGGAAAGAGGCGTGATGATGTGTAAGTAGCCTACTATATGACGCTGACTGTATATTTTACACATATACCTATTTCAAATAGTTGCAAATATATGACAATACTATAGGAACAAGGCAAGACCTCCAGCCGACCTCAGATAGGCACGAGGAGTATTTTCATATCGTGATTCACGCGACGCCTCGAGTCCGTCACCGTGAACCAAATTGTATTTGATTATCTTTATCCTTAGGTACGAGCTATAAATAGAATGAGATTATCATCCGTAGTATGCGAGATGATGATATTGTTGTGATTTAAGTATTGCAGTGCAACGAATAGGTGGAATCTTCCGTCTTCTAGGTCGTATACAAAATGCTGATGGGATAACAACTAGGGGTACTAACCTAGTGTGCGTGTGAACTGAGGGACCACTTGTTTTTTAAAGGTTTAAAGGTTTTGAAAGTAAGTGTAAAATTTAGTAGTAGTAGCGAATTAGTTTGTAAACAAATCCTGGAATTTGTAGAGAATTCACTAAAAAGTTATACAGCCAAAGGTGTGGTCCCTCAGTTCACACACTCAACCTTCCACTTCTGGGCAAGTGTTTAATATGCTGGCTTATTTTGATGTTACAGATTTAGTAAAAACATCTTTAAACGCATTCGTAATGACCAAAACGTAATTTGGCAATGATTATACACTAAAGCAGTCTTCCTTCTTTGGTCCCTGAGGGACCAAATAAAATAACGAATAAATCGGTACATTTCCGCCTGCACATTTCTTTTGAGAATTGGGTAGTGGAGGTATGATTGGGCATGTACCTGCTTTACTACATAAGAAACGTTTATTCGCTCCTGCACGTTCAAGAAGTTTGCCGAAATTTCCCTGTCAGGTCGTAGTCGTTGGACGAAAAACGCATCATACGAGCGCCATCTGAACCATCGGATCTGTCTGGGTGGTCCAAAATATCTGAGCACGCGCTTAAGGCCTCCATAGACGAACTTCCATACTGGTCTGGAAGCAAAGAAATAACATAGAATGTACCAGTTGCTTCTCTGCCCGCGCAGATGATAAAAGCCCATCGGGGGAATTGGGCGATAATCTTAGGAATCATGTTATAGGAGATGCGGCTAGCAACCGATCATTATGATTCCCCTTTCCACCTATATGCCCACAATGATGCTAATTGTGGCCTTAAGGCCTTGTTACCATAGGCTCTGTCTGTCCCGCAAGGGATATAGACGTGATATGAGTATGTGTAGTATGTAAATACATACACAAGGAAATAAAACGTAAATCAAATTTTGATGTATTTATTAATGACAAAATGACACATCTCATTCTAAAAATTCCACTGCTTCATACAATTCTTCCTGCTCCTCAACTTCTTCGTTCTTATAACATCTTAGTTCTCTCTCTCTCATTGGACTAATTTTTGTAACGTAAGCCTCCTCTGAGCCGACGTTCAATTTGTCAAGTTCTTTGATCTTGTATACCAACTGAATTTGTGACTGTAGTCTGAACAGCTTCTGATAATTCACCTTGCAAAAACGAATATACAAGTCAAAATATAATAGGTATCTACTGTAACTTCGTTTTACCCCAATCCGCCTTTAATCTTAATTATTCCATAAAAATTAAAATAAAATAAATAAATAATAGTAATCATAATCAAATATCAAGAATTGATTACGGACTTACCCGTAGAGTTAAGAATTTCATGTACGCATTGCTCTTTTTGCTTACGGGCGGACTCCATTTTTCCTTTTAGAAATGAGTAATCATCTTGAATAAAAGTTCTCTAACTCCACTTTTAATCATTTTAACCATTTCGAAATCAGGATTCAATAAAAACCTATACCTACCTTTACCTTTACCTTTTTTCTGTTTTGGTTGTTATATGTGGTGTTCACTAAAGAGATATTGTATTGTATTGTGAAAAAAGTGTTACCAAAAGCGCGATTTTCCTGGGTTGCTAATTAATATCTTATGCAGAGTTATCGTGGGTCGATCTATCTATCAAGGAAACTATATCGTGATTTATTGAGCGAATCATTGAACACCTTACATATTTATAGCAGAAATAAACGTTAGTAATAAATAATGTAATAATAAAACAGCAGAAGATCAAACGAAAGCAATTTTTTCGCAATTACCGTGGACCAGGCGTGGCACGTTGTTCGCGTGGTTTTATTTTTATATGTCAATATGTCTCTTCCTTCATTTACCTATTCTTCTACGGAAAGAAATATAAAGAAGAGCCTAGGCTCACACATTATGTATTACTACTTATTTGCAAGTTATGGTATAGTAGATACCTATAAGTCAGCCAGCACAGCAAAATTACAAGCAATCTCGACCAAGTATATTGTTCTTTACGGTCATAAATAATTTAGTTATATACATTCCCTCATCGCCGTAAACGAGTTAAACAAGTAAACATAAAATTGTGGATCTTGCTCCAATGAACCTGTTCGAAGCGGTTAAACAACAAGTTATGCTTATTATTAGATCATATGATTCGTCCACTCCTACGCTTCTTAACCCGGCCAACGCAAATTTTTGCATTACTGCTGCACGGCGGTCTTGATGGCCGTTTTACTTTGGAATTACATTTGAAGCGAGCATTTCAATGTTTTTGCTTTTAGCGTTTTATTGTGTATTTTCGGTCGCTTTACATTTTGGACCGGTTGAATGGCAGGACCAAAATATAAAAGGGTAATATTGAAAGCTTTAAAACCGCTGTTATAGCCATACGTGGAATGTTGACCAGAGTAACATTTTATTTTTACCAGTTTTTACCTTACTTTTAATATTTGATTAGGCCAACAAGCCGAAAAGATTCTTCTTCTTCTCTCCTTAATGGCGGCCGTAAGGCTTGGGCCAATGTCAGTGTGGTAAAAATATAATTCAAAAATCTTGTGACAAAAATGTCGGCAACGTAGTACGGTAATGGTCAAAGATCCCCCTCCCCCCCCCCCCCCTGTCGGGCTCTTAGCCAACGGATAACGATATCCCTCGGAGACCGCCAGGAAATCATCAACCGGTGCCCAGGGTGCACCGGAACAAGCACTGCACTTCCCCTCGGACGGATCCAAAAACGAACCGCAGCCAAAAAGATTAATACCGATCATGCCAGTATCGCCAAGTGTCAAAAAATATTAAGTATGTCTTATATTCAAGGGTATCCCCTTATTTGCTATAAAATCAATGGCTATAAAATCACATTCTATAAAACCATTTGCTATAATGATTCACTTTCTATAAATTCAGATGCTATAATCATTGCTTGCTATAATGCTCACTTGCTATAACACTTAAATTCTCTAAAGTTACTTTCTATAAATTCAAAATCTATAACATTCATTTGCTATAATATTCATTTGCTATAACATTCATTTGCTATAATATTCATTTGCTATAACACTCATTTGCTATAAGGATTAGATAGTATAACATTTGTTTTCTATAACTATTGAAATCTCTAAACTTTACTTAGGCAGCGGTACTACAACTGAAAAGTCGCGGAAAAGGGGGGTGTGGGGGGCTCGGGGGCGCAGCCCCCGCCATTAGAAAAACACGTTACCAACATCCAATTTAAGACAGATAGGTTTGTTAGTTACCTTGTGTCCTTCAGAGCAGAAAATAGGAGCCCCGCGCAGCGGGGCTCTTTCGACCTCGCATTAGGATGCCTGGCTGAATTTAAGGAATCAGTAGAGGAAATAAAAAACAAATATAACAATAAAGAATATATTTATGAATCTTATTTACTTTAATTTTAAATTTGATGCTAAGGCTCTGAGAAAATCTAAGGGGCTGTGGTAATTGGCTCTGTTTTATAGATTTTGATGCTTATAGAATGTGAATGTTATAGATTTTGAATGTTATAGATTATGAATGTTATAGAAAATAATCATTATAGAAAACAATTTTATAGATTTTGAATGTTATAGATTATGAAATTATAGATTTTGAATGTTATAGATTATGAATGTTATAGATTTTGAAATTTTAGATTTTGAATGTTATAGCATGTGACTTTTATAGCAAATGATGAATGTTTATAGCAAGTGATTTTATAGCATATGAACTTATAGATTTTAAATTTATAGCTTTTGATTTTATAGCAAATAAGGTAGACCCATATTCAAGACCACGGCGGTTAAAGGGTTAAGTAGAATATTGGGCCCGATTTTTGTAAGCACACCACTCGAAAGCGGTACAAATCTATTTATTACATCAATACTACAGCTGAAATTAAATGTTAGACCAGTTGAATAAATTAGAGCTGTAGTTTTCTTCTTATCTAAGTACTCGAATTTCAAATTCGGCGCAAGTTTTCACCACTTTTGAGTGATATTTACACATATCTGGTTTCAAAACTTGGGCCCCTTTACCTACATCCAAAGGTCGAATCGACTTAAAGTCTATCCCCTTTATTCATAAACGGTCTATACGCTTCTGCTAACTTATCAATCGTTTGTCCTTATCTGTGAAAGGTAAATGTCAAAGTGACAGATAAGGACAAAACGATTGCTAAGTTAGCAGAAGCCTACAGAGCGTTTATGAATAAGGGGCTATGTAGTTACTAGGTGGTCCATGGCAAGACAGAAATTTTGTCAAATGGTCCCTCAAGTCTAAAAGGTTAAGAACCACTGCGTGACAAATAAGGGCAAACGATTGCTAAGTTAGCAGAGGCCTACAGAGCGTTTATGAATAAGGGGGTTATAAATTGCCTATCGTAAATATAAAATAATTACATACCAGAATAATGTAGGAGCTAAATATAAATGTACGTACAAAAAACAAAGCCATACATTATCATCATCATCATTTTGATAGTGATAAATCCATGATGTGCTGTTTTAACTGCTGGTTGCGATAAGTACCTACGATTGTGCGGCCAAGACAGAGGCATCAGTAGGTAGTGTTAGTGTCGCCATCTAGTGGAACATTGGCGTAAACGATAATAGATAGAGCCACAAGTCATAGCCTACCAATGGCTTACTATGGTAAGCTCAACCAGAGACCTAGAGCCACTAGTTTCCAGCGCATGAAGAAACAATAATGCGTTCCGTTCGGTCAGCGAAAGTGTCGAAGAAAGCCCAACTTCTTACTAAATTAACTAGGCGTGGCGTCAAGTAAATCAGAAGGCAAGCCGAAGGAATTTAACTAGCCTTTTCCTCTAATTCTGTTCAATAAAAGTGCCCAACTGCGTTAAAATAGGCAAGCCGGTGGGAATCGAGTTCTATGGACGCCACGCCACTGCTAGTTGTTTACTTATCGAATACTTAGGTACGACTTCTTCGAACCCTCCTCTGAAATCCTCCTCGTCCTCTTATCTTAACTTATTGGTTTCTTTGTTGGACATACAGAATCTGTTATTTTTTCACTTAGTCTTGTAAAGCCTGTAGCCTACTTTTAATCCCGGGTTAAATGCTAAGTTCCCGGTGGACGCAGGCTTAATTAGTGCAACAGCTAGTTAGTCCAACCATTATAATATTATAACTATAGTATAATATTAATCTCCAAGGTTTACCTATGTATATATCAAAGCAAACGAAAAAGGCTGTTAAATCTGCGAATGCGAATAGTTTGCTACGCCATCTAGTGTTCAGTAGCGGCAGTATCCAAGCTATTAAAAGTTTTCTTGTATTTTAATAACATTACATTCAGTGTTATAGTGTGTTTCTTTTTAAATGACGAAAATGCAATTAGCGCGGGATTTTACAACTTCTTTTGTTGCTGAATATGAAAGGAAAAAATAACAAAGAGACATAAAAAAACTGACCGCAGTATTGGAGTAGCTCAACCCTTCTTGATCTTTGAAATGAAAGATTTTAATTTTTATTTAAAATATGATTATTAATACACCCGTTAGACACTAAAAAAATATTGCACTTAAGCCTGGAAAGTATCCCCTCCTATTGATTATTGTTTATTACCTGAATTGGACCCTTTTAAGTATAATAGGTGTATTGTTTTCCATAAACAATTACAGTGCGGGTAACACTCAGGTAAAAATTTCTTATACCTACTATTAAACAATTGTGCAAAGTGATTTTGATACAGTATATAATTATTATTTTAGAAACGCACGTCATCTAGTGTAACACCGACCAACAACATCAAAACTATCAAGATTGTTTGTTCACGGTATACTTTTAGTTAACACTAATGGTTTTACAACCCCACTTGAAGTTAACAATTGAACAATAGATGTCGGTTTTAAGTACTTTTCGTCATTTAAAATGAAACAGACCATACATTCTTGAACTTATCGTAGCTTCGATTGTAACACAGCCATAAAAATCTAAAAATAGATTTGTGACTAGTCTACTAATAGCAGGATGTTAGATTAAATTAATTTTCTAGATTAACATAGGTACCTACTTATCTAGTTTTACAGTTATGTTATGTAAGTTACCTCACTAATCTGTTCATTGTATGTTTAATTAATACCTACCATCTACAGATACGCAATATTGGCAACCCTGCGACTCTTAGATTAGTTTTCCTAATTATGATAAATTTATGATAATACCTAATCACTGTTATTATTTAGCACGTCCTATATCCCTTTTTAACGTATTTACCTACACGTACGGTACGCATTAACACAATTATGCCTATAAAGAATTAATGACGTACTCTTACAAGCATAATAAAATTGCCTGAGCATTCATTCATATTCACAACGCAGCGCGTTTTTATTTATAGATTTTATACCTTATACCGCTTATCGGAGCATCACGCTGAGGCATCTACTGTTTCTGTTAGTTGGCATGCGGGCTCCACGCTAGTAACTCGTATCGCGAGACGGGCCCCGTGCTGCCATCTAGCGCACCGCGCCGCCACCAGTGACCTTGTCGGCCTGCCGCGCCGTTCATTGGCCAGAGACGCCAAAACGATCGTGCTTCTCTGTTCATTTCTCTCACTCCCAAAATTATGGCATTCGGGCGCAGAATACACCGCGACGACAATACGCGTCTTTTCCAACAAAACAGGTGGCGATGACACCGCCAGTGACCTGTCAAAATGACGTGACGTTTACAGACAGTCGTGTTTATAACCTCGCTGTGCAACTAATCTATATTCCAGTGTAAACATGTTCGTTGACAAATCGTGGATGGCGTTTCTATATGAGTTAGGTGAGTGTCAAGAACTTGAGTTTAAGGTTACTATGTAATTTTCTTTTGGCCGGTGTCAGTAACGCTTGAGATAATATTGCGCTTGATTGATATTACAGCAGACAAAGACGTGATCTCCGTATTCTAAAAATAACTCTCGGCGTTATGGCAGTTAATCGTTAGTTTACTCGATTCGAGTGCAATTTGCTAGTTGCTACTATTTGTCTCATCGTTCGGTTGTTTACTGACTGACGTTTGCTGTGTATGCACGACCGGGCACAGTGTAATAATGCGCCTGTTATTCTTCAACTGATATCATCGACTAAAGGAATTCTTAGGCTACTAATTAACTGTTTTTTTAATGTTAACACTCCACTTTTAAAAGGTTTAGTGACATAGGTACAAATCCTTTGAATCTCCTACGACCTCAAATCACTCTTTAAAACATACGAATTAAACTAGGCGTGTAAGGTAAGGTACTCGCATCGAACTTTAATGCTAAAATTAAATACCTAATTCAATAGCTGTTCTACGCATAACAAGGAAAAACAATATAGGTACCTAATCGTTTGAGGTAGGTAGCTACGAGCAAGCTACTTGGTAACATTTTTATTGTAATTAGGTACAATAAGTAGTCTCTGAGGGAATGAATGAATAAACCACAACTCTTCAACTACCTACAATACCTAACAAAATGATGAATATTCAAATGATACTACAGTTATAGTACTTGGGTGCTACGTCGATTCATAAAAAAGGCGACTAAGCATGCAAACTATTATGTGTATATCTATTCTATACATTCCCCATAATGCTAACTCAGAATCTTTGTACCTACTCTGGGTAGGTAGTCGTTAGACATTTTTATATGACGTTTTACATTTACGACATGTTTACTCCTTTCTGATAGGTACCTAGTGCATAAATTAGATAGGTGTGTGTAATTCCAAATATGAAGATTGGGTATTTGTGATAACATACTCTCTAACATGTAAATACCTACCTAGTGAGTGACAGAATGTAGAATTCGCAAAAAACTGATAGCTAGGAGTTATTACTATCTCATTTATCAGTACTAAGTAGATATAAATAAGTACTAAACCATGTGGATTCGATGAAAGCCAATCTTTTCGCCATTTTCGAATTGGAACAAAAAAATAAATAGTTATGTTCTTAATTGTTAAAAGGAGCCGCTATCGGAGTGTGATTCTATTTTTTTTTAATGATTTGCATTGCAGCAGAAGAGCCGGTTCAATTAAAGATTGTAAATATACTAGCTGTTGCATGCAATTTCGTCTGCGTCCCGCGGGAACATTGCACTTTTCCGTGATAAAAAGTAGCCTAATAGTGTAGCTTATCTATCTACTACTGAACATTTTTTTGTTTGAATCGCACCCTACACATAAACACAGTGTAGGTATCTCTTTATTATATTTAGTAAGTATACATGGTAAAGATTTGTCTAATGTATCAGTCTTCAAACCATACTTAATTAATCTAGAAACCATTATAATCAGCAGTAGCGTACACAAAATCAGCCTAATACATGTCAGAACAAGCATAACTACCTATTGGATCCCTGGTTAAAATGAAGTTAAAATGGTTACATAGACCGTTATAACTCGAACATAAAAAAGCGGTCAACACCATAGGGACATCATGGCAATGACGTTCTTTTGTTCAAGAATGGAAGTTTTGGGTCACAATCCCAGAAACTATAAAGTGCAGCTTTGTTGAAAGTTATTACGCGTAACTTGTATAATAGTACTTTGTTTTTTTGCATAATTTTTGACGTTACGGTCGAAAAGTTAGATGGAATACACAATTTTTTCGACTTTTGAAGCTCTCAGCTCCTCAAGTAGGTATAACACAAGGAAGAAACATGTCCAGCCACTTTTTTTAGAAAATGACACTTTAATCTCTATGTAAAAAAATAAAACTATAGACAGGTTCTTTCTCTGTACCCATTATATTTATTTAACCAAAAAGTTGCATAACACATTCACTAATAGTTTTGGAAGAATCGTGTATGTATATTATTGTACGCTTAAAATCAATTCGTGGACTCTGACTCAAACTCATATATTTTGACTAAGTACCTACGTACATTACACGAGGTTGAGTCGAGAGAGCCGTCGAATTGTCCTCCGGCATTTATGAAGTGCTCGCATCTAAGAAACAATTTCGTATTTTAAATACAGGAATACTTACCTACGTAGCGGTTCACGATATACAAAAAACCTTCATGATTTCATTTAAATTCTTATATTTTTTGTCCTTGTTGTAACGGAAATAACGGGATTCTAAAGTCTCTATTAGGGCTTTTTTCAAACCAAAACTGATTTCGAAACTCCATTAAATTTTAAATGTTCAGTTCCTTGAAAAACAAATCACAAAACATTCTTGGACATGCGTTGTTAAATCATCAAATGTCAAAAGACGTTTATTACTGTTAAACAAAGGAACCTTTAGAACACTACACTGCACGACTACTTGTCATCTGAAGCTATTGTTAAATTAATAAAAAAAAAATATTTCTGCTTGACTTTTAACATCAAGCAGTTCAGAATGTTGTATTCGCATTTCCACCAAAACACAAATCGATGCGCCAACAGCACTTCCTTACCCGAAGAGTAAAATGTCATGTTAGTCCTTAGTCAAAATTCCTATTTGCCTTCCAAACATTCCGTCATGCCCTATCACTCGTATCGCCAGAAATCGATACGCACACATTAATCTGCACGTCATATTTCTGTCTCGGTTACTTATCTCTCTTGAGTACACTGCCGAAATTGAAATCCCTAAACTAGATAATCTATTTGGATAACCGTTTGGAGAACGGTGAATACTTTACGTAATATAATTCAGTTAGAAACGATCACGATAAAAGCTAGGTATCAAACCGATCTGACGCCATAAGTATTGTCAGGCGCACTTTGGATATCAATCGCAAACGGTGAAAGATGGGCATAGCAGGTGATGGTAAATGCAATCGCGAGCACCTACACGTTAGGTATAAAGCCTCTTGTTGTACAAAAAGACAAAATTATGAAATACTTACTGCCGTTTCAAACCTCTATCTCCCGTGAAAATTTCTAAAAAACAATCCTTAGGACACCTTCACGCTGTAGTAAGAACCTTCCAAATTTTAGCTATCTAGAGTTAGCAGTTTTGTAACAAATGACACCCCCAGGACTATGAACAATAGGGGTTAGTAGCTGGTGGCCATTGATGATCAGTCAGCCAGTATTAACGATTTTATAAGTATGGATTTAAGACCTGTAGTTAAGAGCTTACGAGTATGCTTGCAAAAGGTTTGATTACGTGCAATTACTTTGCATTTAACTTTGGTACGCAATCTTCAATGGGTCAGTCAAGACAAGATATTTATGTGAACCCAGCCACCTGTTTAGTAACTTTGTGTTAGGTAAAGCTAAAGCACCATATATCAATTCCATTGCATAAGCTGAATAATTTAAAAGGTTTCATGTGAACCAAAACCAAAACCAGAAAAATAAAGTAAATATAGTTAATTTATTAGGTATTCTATGATTTAAATAATACTCGTGAAATGATTTCGCCGTTTATGTATTTTGTACATCATAAAATGAAACTTGCGCAATTAATTCTACTCGTGTTTCTGATATCCTGTCAATCGTTAAAATTCTACCTAAAATATATTTTCAGAGCCGCTTGCATAATTTAGACTATCTAAAGTAAAAAAAAACCGTTAAACTTGGATCAGGGTTGATAGTCCCATACATTTTGATACTAGGTAACCTAATTCTATGAATAAAACTGATCACTATACAGTGTGTATGTTTTGTCCTTTAACCTGGAAGTTTCCTGGTACAAAGTGGTAGTTAGTAAACGTAGGGCAGCAAATTTACAAAAAAAAAGCTTGTGCTTTAAAATCACTGGTACAGGCTCAGGTGGTTTTGAAGTAATGAAGGAGATTAATGTGAAAACATTTTATGAACCGTGAGAAGGACTCCAAATTTCTGACATTTATGTATAATAAAAATTTTGTAGCAATTTCATGTATGTAGCGTACGAGTCAACGCAGAATTGTGAGGAAAATTGACAAAATTATTCCATTTTATTGGAACTCAAGCGACCGCAAAGACACGCAGTGTTAACTTTTCAACAGGTTATACAGATTATAATACCACCAGAATACCACCAGGGTCATTGTCCGCAGTTATCTACGTTTATTGCTGCCCCTATTTTGTGACGTGACGACATGTATCCTAGAAAATTTGAGAGTTTCAACGACAATTTGCGTCAACGTAGTGCTCGTTTATAACCCACATTAACAGCTCTGTGCCAAATTGTAAACGATCACAGAATCTCAGGTTTTTCCGAAGTGATTTAACCGTCGAATGTAATGTAAAAATATTTAACCTATTTGCAACCAACATTGCGGGACGGGTGAAAATATTTTTAAACTATCAAGTTTAGGTCAAACTTTTACCTTGACAATGTTGTGATGTTCTATTTAAAAATATCAAGATGATTCCCAACTGCTACCAAGGTTTGTTTTGCGGCAGGGTAATTGAGAAGAAAACAATTCCGATTTCAAAGGACATTTGCCAGCTACTAATATTATAAGCAGAGAAAAATTACCATTGGTTTGTCACATACCTGTTGTGATTAATTCATAATTATAACTTCATCACCGCTAATTGCATAGTATGAACGCAACATGGTTCGTAGCATTAGAGTTCTCAAAGTTCCGATCCAAGAATCGAATTTTCTACAATATAAATAGCAAACATGACTATTTTAATAAAAATATAGGTACTTATTTTTCGCTAATGGTATTTAACCTGCCTCTCTTCGGAGGTAGGCCATACAGTCCTCTTATGTCCCAATATATTGAAATATCTTCCTTGTTAGCTTATTCCGACGAGACTGTAGCTGTGTCCTTTGCTAAGAGACTATCTACTGACTGAGTAAGTAGTTAGTAGTTGCTGTATCTGGTAGCATCAGCCCTTGGAATCCGTACGTAGTTGGCAACTTTTTCTCCGAACGTAAGCAATGAGCCGGTTTTGGTATGAATAATGCAACTATGCATAACATGTAATGTAACTCTTCGTTTGTACACGTGACACGAGTAAATATCAGCCGTTGAGGCATTGTCGTGTATCGAATGGCAAACAACCATTGTAACGATTCTGTGTTGGTCCTTCACGCCCACAGGCGAGCTGTATCACGAGTGCTGCTGCCAGCTTCTACAAAAACATCGACTAAAGACATGTCTCGCGTAGTAACACATAAAAAACGACTGTGCAAACAAGGTGACTCGGCAAGTCATAAAACTGTGGATGGTTGGAACTCGCATCGATTCCATAAATTGATGGTGACTCTATGTCGTATTTCTTTTCATTGGTTACATCAAAACAGCCAGGTGAATGAAACAGTCATATCCAAGTAATTGGCGTCAGAATGAAACCACGGACTGAGACCAAATGTTAAGTAACAGTTCTGTGTACAACAAAGTCAGCCCCATCAAACTACGCTCGTCGTGTACATACAGTTAAACGCATACAAGTTCGTCCAAACTTCCCAAAGCAAACTAGTTGAGTAGTCGCACACACGTACGAGGCAAGGCATAGTTTTACTAAGCATCTCTTGATGGTTCGTGCAATTCTAACTTTATTAGTATTACTTTAGTTCTTGAGGTTTACAATCGTAAAGTCTTAGCCACAGAACGTCATTTGTTCTCCTTGATGGTACGAGGTGACAGATGTAAGCTTTTGTCTTCATAGAATCCGGTGATAAGCAAATGAAGCCGCGGATATGTATGTAAAATTATGTTCACAAGTTCAGCTCATGTATTCACTTATCCTATTACCCTACACTACACTCCAATTTCGTGACGGCAGCTGCTGCAAAATAGCCGAAACATCAAAGTATGTAATTTAAAAAATATTTTACGTGATAATACCCCAAGAGTTCTAGAAATTATAATGAATAAGTACTCAAAGCCCTGTTTAAACAACATTCTTCTTAAATTTGAGATGAAAATTTTCAAAGAAAACATGTTGTAATGCTTGCTTGGTAAGACATAAAACAACATTACTCACAGACTAAACAAAAAGACAGTTAATGCTGGCTAAACCTACTTTTAACACGAGATTGATGATTATTTCCCTCTTGTTCTTGAAACGTATGTGTCCGAAGTTTCACCAGTGTCTACTGTTGCGATTGAATATTCTATTTAGAATGCAAATCAACAGGACTTTTAAATATATATTCACTTCGTCGTTGACATTGCCAATATTATTCTTTGAAGTGGCCCTATAAGTATTCATCAACTCATGTGCGAAACTTTCTCGAATCAGCGCGATCACGAGGTTTGAATAAGCAAACCATTTGTGATCCTTCCTACTGCGTGTTATTACACAACTCTCGACTCTAGCGTATACTGTCATGTCTTCTACAAAATCCAACCAATAGCAAACGACAACCTCGGTCTGTTTTAAATTTGATACGGCCCGGTAATTTGCATTCAATCGTCGAATCCGCAAAATTCGGCATTATTATGTACCCAACGTCGGCGGAAAATCCTTCATCAATATGAATGAATGTCGGCTTCTCGCTTTGTAGGACCGATTTGTGTACAGCTTCCAACTTGACAAAATAGAATTTGGTGATGTTCAGTTATTGTCTCGCGAAACCAGCGGTTTTGAGATGAATCAAATAAAAAGGTAAAAGATTTTACGGCAAATTTTAGGATGCTATAAACCGAAAATATCGACACCAAAATGTTAACATTCGTCCAGATATTTTTGTTTTAATGGCCACGGGTATTTATCTCACTTTGAAATTTATACTCCTGAAGAGTTTTTGGAAAGATTTACGTGCAGTTAAATATTTTTTTGTAAATATAATATATTAGTATATTTTGTTACACGTGCAGTTTGTGGCTTAATGCCAGTAATATATAAAATTTATTTTATCTAGGCGTGAGTTTTGGCTGAGTGACAAATTAAGCTGTCTATAATTTAACGTTGGCTTCCGTGATAAATGCAAGCATTAGTTAAGATAGTTATGACGTTGGTGCATCTATTTTAGAACAAGAGGCAACAAAGACAGTTTGTTGATCTGCAGCAACCAAATCATCGATATATATTGAGAATATCTTCGGATATCGTATACTAAATGCAGAATATTGTGCTAATATTTAATAACGATCTTACATTTAAGAATGTTTCATCAAAAAATCGTTCTATGTAAAAAAATTAATCATATTATTAATTCAAATAATACGTAATCTCCACAAAATTCTCCATAATTCGTAATCGACGTAAATACAGCATCCAGTACCGATTTGTTTATAATATAAAACCAACGGATGGACGTAAATTGTTTACAGTATCTCCGCTACAAATCTTTTGATCCTCTAATACTTGCCTTGAAGAGTGCTTATGTTTAATTTATTTTCGATATTTAGGGCTTTCCTATAAATAATAAATTGATATTAGTACTCATCCTATCTTTCTTCATATGTTTGTCCTTTTTGACCAGTATTAAACTTAGCTAACCCTTCTTAAGGTTTGATGTATGATTGTGTCTTTTCGGTTTTGTTTCTTTAAGCAGATTTATTACATCATTTGCTTTAGTGATTTCAGCAAAAGCAATTCTGTATAATCACGCAACTTACTATAAATACCGGGATGCTGTTATCATATTATAATTGGACAAACATGTTATACGACGATACCGATGTACCCGCAGATACTGTCGAGAACTTAATGGACTTGTCAATTTTAATTACAGTGCCGATACGTAAGTTTATTATCTGTCGATGATACGAATACGTACAGACTCAGAATTGTTGATATTCATGTAGTTGTAACAACTGACTTTGAAACAACATTTCTATTTACAGACAGACATTTGCCCTTGATTGCGTTAATTTGCATTGACAACGACGCTTTACCTAGCTACTCGGAGAAGCTACTTATTCAGCCTCAATAAGGCACTATGTTAGTGATAAGTATTTTAATTTTGTCCCCAATAGTACGCGAAGTCGATAACGTTAAAGCGTTGTCAATTAAAATGAAATTTTACTGTGTCGATTGTTATAACTTCTCGTTTTGCACTTAGGTCCCTCGATAATATTGTATACGCATACACGCATACAAATGCTTCTTAATTGCACTAAGTATATTTCCTTTTTGAGCTGCCCATTATAAAGTCCGTTTATACGTTTAAGATAAATTTTCGTCCATTAGTGCTCTTACTCTTATTATCTGAAGAATCATATGCATATCATAATATATTATTGTTTTATGACTTAAATGCACGGAATAAACTACGAATACTGTTTTTCAATGTGTGAGTTAACTTCTTTCACATAATGCAAAAACCGACGAAGAGGGTCCGATGACCACGCATAAAGAAGGGTGTTGCACCTAGTAACAGCGATCGCTGAAGACGGCCATGACAAATATATTACGGTTCTGTTTGCCAATTTTGCTGGGGAATCTTTAAAAAAGAGCCAAAATAATTATACGTTACCTACCTAGAGTATTTTTGAATCTTGCGATGTAGACGTAAGTATACATTCATTTATTTATTTATCCTGTTCTAATAAGATAATCCACTACAAGGTTTTAAAATATACAATCACACTTCCAATTCAAAACCTGCAGTTTTCGTACTTATTCAAAACATTTAATCTCATAATTTTCAAAGGCAGACAACTTCGTTCAAAATGCAACAAGTCACTGCCATATAATAGGTTCCATTCACCTTTAAGCGTAATTCTAAAAATATAATAAAACAAAAGACGCGAGCTATTTACGCGTAGGCTATTTTGGTCCTCGTGTCTATATTTGGACCTGGCTGGGTTTACAGTCATGACACCAGTTTAGTCGAGTTGAGCCAGTTAACTGGTACCCATCCCTCGGCTATTTTTAGAATCGTTTAGTCGGATCCTGGTCATTTTTAATGTAGACGGACGCCGCTTGCGCAGCCTATCAATGGAACGATTTTATTGCAAGTGCAGAGTCCAATGATCCGACAATTATACTTTATTAATCCAATTAAATAGGTAGTATGTAGTAGGTATATATGTATAAAATAGTGGTAGAATAGATTATTTCAACGATTATTAAGCTCAAGATAATAATGAAACTGAAGCATAAAATAGCGAATACACGCTAGGTTCCGCCGATGTTTATGCCTGCACAGTTCATTTATGCAGCCATATACCATAACCATCGGTTATAACCTAGCGTGTATTCGCTACTTATCAAGCGAATTCAATTTATGAATCTGAAAACTGTTCCTAGAGTTTTTAAAGGCCATCTTTTTCTTTTTCCTAACTTTGTCATTCAACGTTACTTGCTGGAAATTCGAAAACAAGTCATACACCCAATTTCTTCTTTATTACACCCGTATTGTAAAATTTAATAAAATTACATTTAATTTATTCGGAAATATAAGTTTAGAGAGTAAATAAGGCTGGGTTAGGTTAAATTAGAGGTGCGCCTAGGCACTACACAAAGCGGCGTAACTGCTTGGAACAGGAGCGGAACTATCCGTCGACTGTCTCGTAATCTTTTTACCTACGTAAACTAGTTTTGTGGAAAAAAAAAATAATTTCGTATATTGGCGAAATAAAAAGTAAGTTTTTAAAACATGTGACAACTGGAGTAAGGTATACAAAATGTCGGACAAACAATCATTTGGGAAGCCAAAAAGATTTTTTGATTTTGAGATTTTAACATTTGGAAATGTATTATTTTCCGAGATTGAAAGAGGTAACCCCAATAGTCTTTTATCAACTAATGTATATTATGTATGAAAAGGAATGTAGATAGCAATTCTTATAAACTCGTGATTAACTAAACCTAATGCAAGAATATCTGAAACCCACAATCAATATCAGCAATTCCAGTGCCACAATTAAGTTGGCAGTTCTTGAAAACAGGAAGTCCATAAATAAACTACTTTATAAATGCCGTTATTTAACGATTACGCTACTCATAGTGACTATATCCTATAGCCATACCTACTAACAACCGTAGTCATAATATGTTTCTAAACTTAGGTTTCTTTATGGTCAATATTATGTGTATTACCTCATTAACACTAACAATGCTGCCATTGTAGTATTAATCATTCAATTAGTCCGATTTGTCGCTGACCAGTCCTTACTCGTTAAATACTTATGTAGCAAAAGTAAAATATTGAATTAAATATTGTATTGTATATACCCAACTGGCTGTTGCCCGCAAATTCGTCTGCATAGAATTCGTTTATCGCTATCTTGCAGGAATTACGCAATTTTAAAAGTAGCCTATGTGTTCCAGACTATAATCTGATTCATTCTGATTCTGGTTCTGGCGTGAAAGAGAAACAAACATCCATCCATCCATACTTACAAACTTTTGCGTTTATAATATTAGTAGGATGCATTTCTATCCAAATGAGAAAACATACAGGTTAAATTCGATGTATGTCTAAAGGGGGCGTTCACAAATCATGTGATTGAGAATGGGAGGGGTACGAAAAAAGTCACGGAACATCACGCGAGGAGATAGGGGTGTTTACGAAGTCCCAAAATCAGGTGAAAAATAAATTCACGTAGGTACTTTTGGCGTGAGAGGGGAAGGAATTACTAAACTGGCAGCAAACCGTCGTATTTTCGAGCAAACACCGTGCTTTTGGCTGCCTATCATTATTGGAGGAATGTCCAACCGGTTTTGCTAACATAGCTATAGGCCTCTACTTGATTCAAACTAAGCCTTGCACGAACTATTCAGAATAGCTTATAAGTACTAGGTACTATTAACCCGTGTGAATGATCACAGGAATTTGTAGCCTATATTGTCTCTATGATCTATGATCTGATCATAGACGCTCCACGGGTTAAGCAATTGTTGACATTGGGTAGAAACGTACAGCAGAAGACAAAATTGGAAATGAAAAAAGTTTATTTACTTATGCCACTGAGTTGAATATGATTTGGCGTGCAAGTGTTAAAGAATTTATACGTGTTTTATCTTTAAACATTTTTGGTGTTGTTTATATTATATTGACTCTATTTCGACCCGTAGAAGCAAAAGTTAATCAATGGTGACCAAGTGCGCTTAACTGAGTTTGTACTGATGTGGCCCATGAGTAGAAACCGTCACAAAAACAATTCAGTTAGTCCGATTTTTTAAAATCTCATTTTGGAAGTGTTATTTGTATGTAAATAAAAAAATCAATCACCGAGTTAATAAATTTGATTTTAAAATGTAATTGATCGTCAAGGAATTCATACAAACACAAACGCAATTTGATGTAGAATTATGAACGTCCAACACCGAGTAAATAGGTACTCAGAATGCCGAGGAGTAGAAAATATGAAATTAAAAACAGCTCCATCTATCTAGCACATTGGAAATACAGGCACACCCCGCTCCGGCCAGCGCGCGGTGATTGTAAGCGTAGTGCCGCTACTCGCCGATAGATGGCGCGTAAGCTTAAATACAGTGCTTGTAATGGTTTAGATTAGAGCATGTTTCAATTCAACAGTTTCAGATTATACATACTAGACTACTCGTACAAAAGCATTGACCAAAGCAAACATTTATTTATTTATTTAGAATCAAAAGTTAATTTTGCACTTGTTTTACTCACATACATTTTTTCTTGGCTTTTATTTAGTTTTGTCTTGTTTGTTATTTTATGTTTGATTAGCCCAAATTTAGTAGGTACCTGATTTCAAATTTACCCAATTGTAAATAGTCTGTTAGACTTGAAATTTGGTATATATACTTAGAGGATGTACAGTCACCAAAAAAACTTGTATTAGAAATGAACCAATTCCAATGATTGGATAGAGTTGAAATTTGATACGATACATATAATGCAAGTAAGTAACAATACAAGTGCAGACAATAAGTAAAATTGAAAAGAAGTGTAAGTAAAAAGATTTAAATCATTAATTGCCGCTCTTATTCAATTTATCAAGAAGTTGAAAAATTATCTTCATACATACATTCTTACAGAACTTTACGGGGTAGACAGAGCCATGGTAACAAGACCTAGAGGCCACGTTTAGCATGATAGATGGAAAGGGGAATCAAATTAGTGTATTAATTTTAGCCTGACCAACATCGGTCACATTACACAGTTTTCCAGCAATTTAGAAAGCTGAATTCGAAAATCGACCCATAATACTACACCATAACTTGCATTTCATAATTTTAAACTCTCCTGTATGATGACACCAATGGAACTTGCACACAGAAGCTGCATTCCGTAGGGCAGTCGGCCAGGAGTTTGGAGCAAAATAGGTCAAAACAGAAATAAAAGCACTTAGCTACAATGAGACAATCACCCGCTGTCCAACTAATATGCATATCTACGTTGATGACGTATTAAGACCAGTGTACTCTAGCATATATCCAAAAGAGGGAGACACTCCAAAACAAATGAAATGGACAAGATCATACGATTTTGTGACCGTGTTAATTTTCTTGCTCATCACCAGCCAATAAATGTCTAATGGGAGCTATATTCAGAAGTGGCTGAATGAGAGGAGAATCTCGGCATTAGAGAGATTGGGTTGCAGCTTCAACGCCGGCCCGGTGCGTATTGGGAATTTCACAAAAACAAAAAAAGCTCGCAATATTTTTTTAGAATAAATCTCTCGCAATATTGCTGGCAGACGACCTAGAGGCCCAATTATGCTGATCAAGTCCGCTCCACCATGGACACCCAACTGCACGATGCACTAGACGATAATAAGAATTGTCGAAGATGGTGGGAGACCTTCAGAGAGAAGATGATCCCACGGGGGCTTCAGAATACGAAGAGAGGAGGAGAAGTAGAAATTGAACGAGGGCGCCACTTTCTACGTAACTCTCACGTTATAATTATTACAACAATTCTGTGTGGAAATGTCTAGTTCCTCTGGCAACAGTTGTTTGCTGTTTCTAACCTGGCCTAGCTGCATATCGAGAGGTATTAGCATCTATTAAATCATATGATTGGCAGGTACTTCAAAGGGGGAGGCAGGGGACTGTCCCAAAAATCACTGAACTTCACGCGACTTTAGAGGGGGGGTGTTTATGCATGATGTGCATGATATATGATCGCTAATACTTACATCCAAAACCATGATTGTATGATGGATGATGGAACATTGCCTTGTCTTGTCACTAACGCTGAACGCCACAGAAGAAACGATAGACAACATAAATAATTTCCTAGAATTTGTCATATTCTTACGCGATAAAGTATTCGCGTTTCTTGTTTCAATGTGAAATGTGTGAAGCATTAGGTATTTAAAGTTACTTAATACAATTTAGCATGTAAATCACTTTGAAATGGTTTCGGTTGAAATCAAATCATATTTATATTATAAACAAACAATACATTCACAAATTAAACACTCACTTTGATAAAATATAGTCACAAAAAGATTTTTCTCAAAGATCAGTATAATAATATTTTAATTTCAATTAATACAGTTCGGACTATTTGGCGAGTGCTGATGTTAAGTAGAAATCCAAATGGTTTAGGCTTAGCTTTAATGAGCTATTAAGAGATGTCACCGCTACCGTCGACCACCCTCGCTTATCGCCCGTACCTCGCGCCGCTACTCAAGTGCTCAGTAAATCTGTCCTCTGCGCCCGCGCCTGCCGGCTCAATATAAATTTATTACACACCCGACTTTGTCACGTGCACTCGTCTCCACTTATTCAGATAAAAGAATCTCTATAAATTTTTCCAAAGTCTAATATTTCTATCTATCGCCGCGAATCTGATTCAAATCTCTGTGTGATACCGATAACGCTACTTAAAAATAAAGTGACAGTTATTTTGAGTTGAATCCAGTGTGGATATTAGCTCTTCAGCTAATATTAAGTTAACTGGTTGTTTTGGTAAGTGAAAAGTTACATCTACACTAGCAGCGGCCCTTTAAAATGGATGGCACAGAATCTTGTAAAAAGTAGGAGTAGGACCAGTTCGAGCACTATTGATTGTAAGTACTATATTTATTGATAACGTAGTGATTGTTGATTCATAAATAGCTGCGTTTACTTAACTACCGACTTCCAAAGGGAATTCTAATATGTGCGCACTTTATTCGCGATTAATGCTGTGATGTTTTGTGCGACTAATTCCCAAACTTTTTTATAACAAATTTCATAACGTTTTGTGCATCGTCAGTTTAAATTATATCTCAAACACAATATCAAGTATCTGGCGGACACCTTGTCCGATGGTAAATAGTAAAAAATATTGTTATCATCTGTTAAATTAATGAAGAATGTGCATACCATTCCGTCAATTCCATATTTTTGTATAGATAAACACTTTTATCAGAGTACTAATATCATAGCTATGTATTTCTAATTCTTCTTCCTTCTAAATTGAAAGGTCAATAACCGTCGTTATATCGATTAAAAACTTATCATAATTAGTTTACCTACTTACTTAAGTCGTATGGACTATCGATTAGTTAGTGATCTACAAAACAAGATATTAATCTTTGATTTGTGCAACTGTTTACCTCAGACTATAGTTATTAGAATAAATTTACGCTTACTTTTCATTCAGTAGGTAGGTATCTTATGTCTTATATCCTGTTCTTGGTAACTCCTGGCTGAAGATCAATGATAATTGTTAGGAATATGCTTTTTAAAATAAAGATAATAATTATCATAATAACTTTTATGTTTAGGTAGGTACTAACATTTACAAAATAGCACATCTTATTACACGAACACTGATATGAACCCATTTTCAAAAATTCTTATCGAGTAAATAATAATTATTGCAAATGCACCAATAACCATCCTATACATAACTAATTAGAGTATAACTAAATCTTCCTATGTACTAAGACTGACAGGAGTTTAGGTAGGTGCTGATATGCATGTTAATTCTTATATATATCGGTATCACGAGGTTTCAATTACAGTTCACTTGCTAAACGGACGGTGGCTGCGCTGCGTCATGATTGTATCTCTGTTTCCCATATAACTTGGTTAATGTTCCTATAACTGTCTTGTTGTGAAGGCGTAATGTTCAATGTTCTATGGCTAGGCGCCTGTTCTTGCTTTTTTATATTCAGAAAAGCAGTTGTCTCTAAAGCGACGCTAGCAGCTTTTCATTGCGGCGCTCGATTGATAACTTACAGTTCGTTCATCACACAGCCCCGCATTGCACAGCCATTTTTTATTCAATGATTACTTACTCATCACGATCGTTATGATCATGCTTTGGGAGTGTAAAAATTATCAGAAATCCATAAATACTACGAATATTATAAATGTGAAAGTTCGTGAGTATGAATGTTTGGATGTTTGTTACTCTTTCACGACAGAACGGCTGGACAGATCTTTATGAAATTTGGAACATACATAGATTATCGTCTGGAAGAACACATAGGCTACTTTTATCCCGGAAAATTGCGTAATTACTGCGGAATAGCGATAAACGAATTCTATGCAGACGATGTTGCGGGCAACAGCTAGGTAGTATTCAATAAGTAAAAAACTAATATTATGAAGAGAGAAGATTTGATTGTTTGTTTGAATTGAAATAAACTCCGCAACTGAATATAGAGTAAGTATTAAGCACAGTCATGATCAACGACTGTTTTTTTGCCTTTGTTACGTCTCATGTTTAAAGCTCAAATAATTAGGAAATCTTTGATTTTTTATGATTATTTTCCCGATTCAAGAAGTGTATGGAAATACAGAATAAGGTTACTATTAATACAATGATTTTGTTTATTTCTGCAGGGTTTCTCGCCTATTGTTAGTAAGGTTGTTTCTATACAATCACAATATTCTATGCTAAGACCTAAAGCCCTGACCCAACACGGTAATAGGTTACCTGCGTGCTTACCATGAATTCATGACTGTTAAGAGCTTGCATGATAACTTTACTTACATATGTTTTGTCGAATCTACATACGATCGAGTCAGTAATGCCATTATCTTAAAAGTAATTCATATTAGTTTTCATTGTTTGAAAGTCTTTCCTTTGACTTGGGTTGTGAATATAGTAATGTAAGTTTACAAATAATTATCATTTTACATTCATAATTTGAAAGCCAATTTCAATCAAATACATTTTTACGGTGTGTCGGAATTAGTCGGAAAGTTAATTCGCTCTTAAAATCATATTTCTTTCGCGTTTATTTTCAGTTTTTCATAGTTCGGTAAATTACCGGTATTTTACCGGCTCTAAAAAGGGCCGATTAACCGGTAAACCGGTTTTCATTCCCTAGTTGTGATCCTCTCTGGCCGCTTCTAGGTTAGTTGAGGTAGGTAACAGAATTCATTGTGGTGTTCAGAATATTTAAATCCGATAATGACTGGTATCCGACTGATGAGGAGACAAATGTATAGCTAACACCAGTCATTTTAAGTAAGTCTGGCAATAAAATAATTTAATTTCATTTAAAAATACCAAATCCTGTTTCATTCAGTATATTCGCTGAACGCACATAAATCATGGTATAATTAACATCGTAATAAAGTCACCGGTGTATTTATTCAGTACTAGCTTCTGCCCGCGACTTTGTCTGCGCAGAATTATATATTTTTAAACTACCAATGCATTTGGAAAAACCATCATTACCAAGAAGAAATGCTCCACAAGAAACTTAATTTCAGAAATATATATTTTTTTAAGTAAAATACATTAAGCTACTACAATACTTAAATTCTACTTAAATTAAATAAATTTATAAAAGGGATGTATAATGTTCCCAAGCCTTAAATTATATTAGTCTATAGTAGAGAGAGCAAATGGTAAAAACCCATCGAGGGAATGAGCGAAAATCATAGGAATCTTGTTATAGGCGATGCGGCTAGAAACCCATCACTATTTTGATTCCACGTTCCACCTCTACGCCCGCAGTGTCTTGCTAAACGTGGCCTGTAGGTCTTGTTACCTTAGGCTCTGTCTACCCCGTAAGGGATAAAGACGTGATTTGTGTATGTATGTATAGTAGAGATGTATAAAGTCTCTACTGGTCTCTACTATACGAAACAGGATTAGTTTTCCTTCAGGACCTTTGAACGTAATTGAAAGTCCTATATATATGAACTATAGTAAATGTACATACAATTTACGGTCCATAACGTTTATTAATTTAAAACGGCTTCACGCGTCAATCCGTCTGACAAGAAGTTCGAGTTGATAAAATTAAATAATAAAATACACAATATTTCCTTAACCAGAGCGCATATATATTTTTCACACTCCCTAGGGCCCTCAAATTGCTCTTACCCAATACGCCACAGTCAAATCTCCGACACGCGATTCTCATGTCACTCAAAATGAAGTTCTTTATGCTGATTACGGACTTGTCAGAGAAATCGCTTACGCAGCCACTTACTGGATATTTCTTGCTGTTTACTGAAGAAAGTGCAAGCATGTTCATTCAATTGAAAGACTGCGAAAAATCACTACACCTTTATGTTTATAGCCTTAGTTCATTGCTAGAAAACGTTCCACCGACTTTGTAACATTCAGATATTTTTTGCAGTAGCTTAGTTTTTTGTATTCTTGCATTTACTTGAAGTAAATACTTGCGTACTGGAATTACATGAATCGTTGCCTTTAATAAATAATATCCTTTTACTTTAAATTAAACAACTATACAAATATACAAATATTACAAATATTTAAAATAAAGATATTACCTATTAATTTATAATTATGATAATAAATCTAAATATTGTACGTCCGAAATGGATAAACTGTTGAAACTTATAAAAATCATGTTATCACAATTGTACACGATTTCTTATTTCTTATTTCTAAACTTTTACCTTTAGTGCAAACCGAATTCACGATTCCTAATTAGTTGTTTTAGGTTGTTCTATTGCAGTAACTAAAACTTTTAGTGACAAATTTGCCGTAAGTATTGCTTTACAGGAATCGGTAAGGTTTATTTGAGAGAAAGAAACTCAAACTTTAGCAGTAAATCAGGACAAGTTACAAAAATATCTTAAATGCTTTGTTAACAACGTAGCCGTTAAATTATGATTAAACTCCAACATTGTCGCGCTCCTAAAGGTGTAATTAAGTAACACGCCCGTTTTCATAATTATCTTAACATTTATTCTTGAGTTATGAGTTAAGCTGTCATTTATCTGTCTCGGGATTTTGTTGATTTGATTTAAATCTGACTCGCAATCAACATTTTGGTTTTGTTTTAAGGTTATACCACCTCGTTGACTGCAGGTTGGTCAATCTGACAGGTGATGTGGAGCTTATCTTGACTCCAATGATCATAATTTACCTGGAGGTAGTAAAGCACATTAAAGAACTCGTTTTTAATGTCTTAAATCCGGTGTATGTTGATAATACGCTTAAAACATTAAATTTGGCGCTAAAGTTCGCTCGCGCATGGTAAACATTTCTTATTTTACTTTAACTACAATATAGGTATGTGGCGTGTTGTCCATAGAACTCCAACCCCACCGGCTTGCCTATTTTAAGGCATTTGGGCACTTTATTGTGCAGAATTAGAGGAAAAGGCTAGTTAAATTCCCTTCGGCTTGCCTTCTGATATACTTGACGCCACGCCACTGATATAAGTATTAAGTTAAGCATTAACTTTGCAGAAATATTAACATGTTGTGACAGATCTCATTAAGAATCATATCACATGACTAACTTACTGTATTCAATGTCAGACTTGTCGGTTATCGAATGCAAATCATATGTAGTGCAGTATTGCAATTTGTTAAGGACCGGTTTGGTCGGGATATTTCGAGTAACGCTTTGAATTGTTATAGATTGTTATTTACTAACGCTGCCTGCTTAGTCTGGTTCTATTTCACGATACCTATCCGAAATCAATTTCGCACTAAGTACCAATTGTGAGTGATTTTTGTTATTGTTACTTATTAGGTTGTAATTCTCTTAATACTTAGTGTTATAGCTACTGTACACTGTGTATATGTTATCATCACAATCAATGCCATCGCTATAAGCTCTACAGGTCCCAAGTGAGCCTTGGCCTGTTCAGGGCATCCTCAGACAGCTAGCATATTTCACTGTCTAAATTTAACTTCTTTGTCTAATTTTTCAGAAGACCTGTCATATCTATATCAGCCAGATCATACTTATCCAGGGTCATCGATCTTTTATCTGTTTATCTTGGCACTGTCGCTATGAGCCATGTCTGTCTCATCTTATAATACATCAACTTATTGTTTTAACTCCAACCTGTTTGCATTTGGTAAAGTCGCATAAGAAAGTTTTTCTTTATTATCAACTAACACAACTAAAACAACTAAATACTGGTACAATTTCGTCAAAATCTGAGCTTTAGTATTAATGTAAATCACTAGGACATATCTAAAGTTTAAATCATTAAATGCCAAGAAAATTTAAATATTAACACGCATTCGTTATGAGTTAATAACTCTTGAAAGATACTGAGTAATAAATGTAGTGGTAAATTAAATTTTTGATGTATTTTAAATGGCTGCCTACGTTTGTAATTAACTATTGACAGCGCAAACATGCATAGCAGTCTCCATAATGCAGCTGACGTTTGCTGTAAATAGACATGATTAGTGGCCGTACAACAAGTAGATATGACTAACAAGATTTTGCATTGATTTTCTGCACTCAAATGAGGACAAAACCCATATTACACTTCATTACTGGTAAAGACCTGGGGGTATGTCACCATCACTTTTACTTTCACATCATTCTAAAGTAATTCTCAACAGTGGACTAACAAATGTGTGGCCTTGTCAAGAAAAATTGTTCGTGAGGTTGACGCATTGTTGACAAATACCGATAACTCGCATAATTAGGTACAATCGAAAATTACTCGACATGTGTCGGGACCTTCCAGAAGCGATAGTCTCCGCGGCCAACACGAGTACCTACTCCGCCACGGAGGCTACTGCTCCTAGAAGGACTTCATGACAGTCCGAAACAAGCCCAGCAATACTCGATTGTATTTAGTTGTGCATTTCTCATTTTAGGACTGTTTGAAACAATATCTAAACAAAACGACCAAACTGTTGTCCAACACATTGCTCAACAGTCCGAGCAATAAAAGGCAATTTATTCTTAATGATAAATAAACAAGATCACTAAATGCCGGTCAGACTACCCAGGCTGTGGGTGCGCAGTGTAAATCACATAATTGTGGACGCGACAGCCAGACCGACTGTAGAATTGAAACTACTGGATGTGAACCTAAAAATAGATGTAAATAAAAATAAAAAGATTGCAACTGCAACAGCTGCAAGCAAGACTTTCTCATGCACAGTCGTGTTTGCTTCTCATTCCAATTAACTCAAGTGTAGTCTTCCAACTAATGAACATTAACTTATGGTGTTAATTAAAACTGTTTCGAGTACCACTTTAAAATGATGTTTTATAGCCACTTATAATAATTTATTTTTAGTCGAGGTGATAAATAGAACTACTTTACATCAACTTAAGATTATTAAAGATTGTTAATCATAGCAAAAAACCGCTAAGTGGCTGTCGGGCCACACGTAACGAAGGTTCCGTAGTCAAAATCGAGTTAAAATGCAATCATTTTAACTCGAATTCGCAACGGTCGCTGAGACGCTTGCACAAAAAAGTGTATTCTTCATACAAAATGGTATGGCCGGGTAAGCATGGTCAAACATCCCTTAGCGAAAAACTGGATTTCCTTTTACCAGATTGACAACTTTAATGTATGTAGTGCTTGCACCAAAAATTAAGCCTCAAATGCTTGTGGTTTTTAATTAAATTGCATAAAAAGAAAAAACATTTTGATTTTATTTTAGCCAAAGTACCTACTAATCCAATTTCTTTTAATTTGGATAAAATATGATTGATTTATCTTTTGAAAAAATACTTAAAATTGAAGTTAAAAATTTTAAAAAAATACTTGCGAGGTTGCGATAGTTACCAAATTTACGTATTTCATGTAGAATTGAATAATGTTTAAATATTTTTGTTTCCAAAAATTAAAATCAGGTTAACAATGTGCTATATGCACACATAATGAATTTGTAACACCCCATACAAAATAACTTGTACATTATTACACAAGAAAGTTACAGTTCCAACGCGCTTTTAACTTAGAACGCGAATTATTTTACTAAGGGCGGACTTTAATTAAACTCCGTGGCTGAATGCGGCTTGGGCGTACGGCACTCAGAGAATTAGAAAATAGGTCGGGAAAATTGGCAAGAATTTTTCACAGAGTGTTAACAGTTGAAAGATGTCTATCCCTTTGATGAAGAAACTGAATAAACACGAACCTTGGAAAAAACTATTTTGAAAGCAACATCGCACGAAATCTTAAACTACGTAAATAACACGAACGTATGTATGTATGGGATATTTTTTTAATGGAAATATACACAATCAAGGATGGTGACTGTGCCAATTTCAAGTAGGGAATTTTGGGATATTAAAAAATGCGTATGCCTTAGCCGCATAAATTCACAGAAGTAATTTATTGTGCAATACGTCATATTCTAAATTCAAATTCGTAAAGATTGCGTTCAAAATATAGGTACCGACTTAATTGATTTACTGTCTACTTCGCTTCGCTTGTATGAAGACAATGTACAAATTCAATTTTTTTGGACTGTTAATCCCAATTTAAATTTTTGGAAAAAATATATGTTAATTACTACATATTAAATTCTATATGAAATACGTAATACGTTGGAGGCGATTACGCCCTTTTATGTATGACGGATATTTTTTGATGATTTCTCTGACGCTATAACAAGTAATTTAAATTTATTATTAAAAAAACACGTCTCATTCTTTTTTTTTGATATCATACCGTTGTTTAAATGTTAACGAGTAATTTTATTACATTCAAAGCTACTTGAATATTCAAGTAAAAAAAAAGTAACTGGTTCTTTTTATAACTTCTCAAAGACGTTTCTAATGTTATTGATGAAAAAAAAATCCATCATAATGTGTATACTGTATACTTAAATGGACCGCCTCACTCCAATTTGTTTTTCGTATTTTACTACAAAAATATGTAGCGGTCATCCAAATACAAACCTTAATACCTCAAGCTCCTGCCGCCTAGGGTTCTGTAGTCTAATTTTTCATAACAACCTTAAGCCCTTTTTATAAGCATCATTTTTCAATAAGATTGATGACGTTTTCAAAGGCCTTTTGGCGGCAGGAAGATAAAAGTTTCAGCTACGTAGACGTACCCTTATATATTTTTTGAGTAAAAATGCCTATGGACAGACAGAGTGACAGAATGAAGATATAAGGGTGTCGTTTTTGCCATTTTGTCTATGGAACCCTAAAATACCGAGAACAAATGACATTGATGCTTAATATTTTAATTAAATTTCTATTAATAGCAACATAATAATGATAACATATATTTTGCAGAGATTAAGTGCTTTGGGACTATTATCTTCCATTTCTATGTTTTCCGGGTTAGAACATAGTCTTTGTCATTACGTTATTTCAATATTTGCCCACGAAAATAACTCAGTAATTCATCTGCAGTTCTAGTGTTTTTGTTGTTTAACTTTTGACGCATTCTGAATTCATATCTGAATCATGTAAGTTTTGATATAAAACGCACTTCAATGAGCTCTTGCTACACATAATTGTTACTGTTATAAGTATATTTAATTTGTGAAGTTGTGATACATTACAATACAAATAGGTATTATTAAGTGAACTAACTGAACACCAGAAGTTAGTGAGATTGAAAAATGATAAGGTAGGTAAGATTAAAATGGAATCAATTTAACATTTTATCATGTCAATGACAGATAATATTCAACCCCAAACTAATAATTTTTTTATAATGCAGAAATCTAAAGATCTATATGCAAAACGTCTACACCAATGCCTTAAAGTATTTTAGTAAATTTGGGAAATGTATCTATGCCTAAAATCTGTACACACTTGAGTGTCATTTCCGAAAGTTTGTATTGTCTGTAATGTTGGATTACGTATTATACATCTTCTCAGATAATCTAGAATTAAGGTCTTTGTGCCCGTGACTGATGTGACATTCGGTACTATCTCGCGGCCACATTGCTATGTACGATTGTGTGCATATGAGCCGCCCTTTATTCTGTCCGTAGTACAATATTTATGCACACCCACCGGAAATTTACAATTATATAGTGAACAGGAACACCCACTTTGACAAAAGTAGGGTAAGGTTGACGTTTATCACGCACAACGCTACGAGAATACTAAATGTTCTTGAAGTCACACTTGACGACAAGAAACATCTTTTTCTTATTGTCCATGTCCATGTTTGGATTATTTTCTATATTTATACATACTCTATTAATATTGGCTCCCCGCCCGACGGTTGTCGTCTGAGGTTTATTTTCATCAAGAATATCGGTTTTGTTTAGACAGTTGGGAGAGTTGGATTTAAGTGAATTTGAAAATGTATCCGCGTTTTAATTTCATATGCCACAGGAAATCTAGGTTGCTTATTTTTGTACCTCTTGACAACTATAATTTTTGTTAAACATTTCACGAACATTTGCTTTTGATTTAAGATTTTTCTTCACTAAAATCCTATAGGAAAGCTAAGGTAATTAAAGTTTGAATCACTTCAAAGACCATCTGACCTAACAGCATACTCAATTAGTTTAATGTACTGTAATAATAGCACTAGATTGTCATTGAAATACGTAATGGCGTTAGATCATTTTAATCATACTTTATAGCAGCCAGGTGCCATGCGTGCTACGTCTGGGATAACGGAAATTTGTTGGCAGTGGGTGCACTTACGTTGTGGTAAACAACATATTTATTGGTTATCGCTGATTCGAAAGTGCCATTAGCAAAGACGGCGATTGGCACGCTCATGAAACTAATATGCCAATAAGTTTAGTATCTAACGTGTAATAAAGTTTCCTAACCCATTAGTACATTCTTTAATGATGTCTCACCAGCCTTTAATGCTTTGGATGTTTATGTTTCATTCAATTAAAATATAGGTAGTTATTACAATTTTTAGTTGTGTATTAAGTAAGCAGTGCTGTATTAGGATTATCAAATAGAACAGTGAAAACAGATTTATGCACATAGTTACCGTCGTGGGAATTTCCTTTCCACAGTGTTACGCGGCTCGAACACTTATATTGTATTGACAAACTCGTCATATCACTACTTATCGTGCTATATCCTTCTAGTGTAATGTCAAATGCAGAATTGAGATGAAACAGATTAGATACTAGTCATGTGGATGTGTTGCGTACAAATCAGGTGATCAGCCGTATTGTTTAAGAAACAAATATTTTGATTACTTATCATGTTAACCCGGACTTGACAAATGGAATTTTTTGACCACATTTTAAGTGAAAATTTAATTTTTTTTTACCAAAACGTGTACTAATTGATAATTTTTGGGCGTTAATACGTATTGACATTTGTTATGGTGTTTGTTTGCAGGGCGTTGTCGGGGCACGTGGGGCTGACTCCCGCCGGCCGGACAGCGACGCGCGTGTATCTGCACTACATTGCTCGTCTGCGCCCGCGTCGCACGACTCGCTCGCCACCGGCCCACGCACATCCTGTGTTTCCCCACTAACAAGTGCTCACGGACCGTCACAAAAAACTAAGTTTCAGTGCAACAATAAAACATATCCAACAACAAAATCAGTGAAAACCTCAGTGGTGTTCCAGTGAAGTGCTCGGTAGCCGAGTGAATGCGCGTCTGTTTCGATACCCTCTGCTTTGGATCGTCACAGCGAGTAGCTGCTGACGATGAGCCGAGGGTTGTAGTGCATACTGGTGGAGGAGCTCTTACCGTGGCTCCCACAGTCAACGGCGATAGGCGCGCGTTAAACGAGACTTACAGAGATATCGAACTGAACGGAATAATGGGGACTCCAAGCGGCATGAATTCCGATTCAGAAAATTGTGTTGCTAATGCGGCTGTAACGACAGATATGCAGCCGTTACTTGAAAGGATTAGGGAACTGGAAGCGCTGTTGAAGCAGCGCGACCAGGAAATGTTGGAGTTGCGTTCGCAGTTGGACAAACTGCAGAGTGTTTTTCCGTACCAGCAATACGCGCGAGGAGGAAGGAGTGCCCCCAGGAAGCACAGGGCTCAGGGTATCTCTGCCGAGCCTCAAACCAGCTCCTCGCTACAGGACCTCGCGCACCAGACCTTCCCGACTTACGACAAGAATGACACGTAAGTTCAATTATGTTATCAAACAAAGATAAAGTCTTTCGTAATTTAGTGTTGATGTAACTTCGTGCGTCTAAAATACCTTTTGCAGTTTTGAAGTTTTCGTGATCATGAATTTAATCTTGAACAATCTTCCGAGCGATGAGTGGCGTGCACATTAAATGCATCTTAACGGAGTATACGCTAGGACGCCAGTTATTAATAGAAATGGCAATTTCATGGACATCGTTTGTAAATGAAACTCAGCTGTTCATAAATTCTATTCAGCATTAAGAGATGACCCAATCGTGGTAATAGTTAATAACGCTAAACAGTCCTTAAACAATACGTTATAAAAACATTATTTCGGTTCAGTTTCGCAAAAAAATTGAGCTAATGGGACATTACGGTCAACACAAATTTCGGGCGTACGCAACATCAGCAGGGATCATTATCACAATTTTGTAGTAAAATCATGTTGTGTACGGACTTTAAAATCGTGACGGAATGTCTAAAATGAATTTGTTTATTTAATTTGCACATTTTCAGGGATTTAAGATAATGTTTACTTGCTAAACTGAAATCCTGTTAAACCGATAAAAAGTCATTCAACGAACACATGATGTGTACAATCGTTTGGCGGATTTGCCCTCGTTAATATCTCTTGAACTGGTAGCGCCGCAGAGTGAATACTTTTTTATATATGTAAGTTCTCTTTGGACTGGCGGCTTCCGTCAAAATTTATTATGTCTATTGTTTAAAAAGGCGAATCTTCTTACGTAAAAGTCAAATGAAAAAACATTAATGTATCTTATAAAACTATTATAATTAAATATACCTAAATAAAGTGAATAAAAGACAGTTTACGACGCAGAGGAGGGGCGCCCCCGAGTGCAAGAACCATTGGCGACAGATTTCACGTAAGTCTTTATTTCCTGGCACTTGGAAGTCGCCCCTTTAATTTTAGTATCTTCATGCTTATACATTTATTCTCCCTGCGGCGCAACTATTAGTGGTCCTTCGAGCGGATTAAATATAAAAATTACGCCCCTGCTAAATACGTTACGAATTAGTAGGAGATAGGTAAATAAACCATATAATTTATACACTTAAATTTTCGAGATGCCGCTTGTACCAGACGACACGAAACCTATTAAAAGGCCTGTGGAGGCAGGATCGAGTCAAGACGCTTCTCGTGGGGTCGGTGGTGGCGGTGGTACAAGAGGCACCGTGTCAATAGAGTTGAGGTTACTGGAGGCAAAGAGAAATGCGTTATTCGAGTGCATACAAAAATCCTATAATTTGTCTAAGGATTTGACCAACGAAGAAGATAGGGAATGCTTCTTAGACGCTTGCGTGTCTATTGATATATGGAGGGAGGAATTTAGGCAAGCCACTCTGGAGTACAACCAATCCTTGCTCAACTCGAACCCTGAAGCTGTACCTAACTTCCAAAGTTTAATGGCATTTGATGAGCTATATGGGCGGATTAAACGCACAGCAAATAAATTTACTCAAATTCGAGAGGAAAATAGTGCTAGTGGCGATGTTGCGATACGCAAAGGCCGACCATGTTTACCGCCCATCGAGCTCATGTCTTTTAACGGAGATATTCGTTCATGGCCCTTGTTTTACGCGAGCTTCAAGTCGATTATTCATGACAACCCATCTCTTACCGACGCAGAAAAATTATATTACTTGCTGGGAAAGTTATCTGGCAAGGCGCAAACCGCGTGCGCCGGCATTACGCCGTGCGCTAACAACTATAAACTCCTAATGAAGGCACTCGTCGATAAGTATGAGGACAGACGCACACTTGCGTCTACTTATCTTGATCAAATATTAGAGTTCAAACCTCTGACTACGGCTTCGGTAGCGAATTTTGACATATTTACGGAAAAGTTCGTGGCAGCAGTCGGAGCTTTGCAAAATTTAAAAATAAATAAATTTGACGACTTTATGATGCTTCATGTTGCACTCAAAAAATTAGACCCGGAAACAAGGCGCGAATTTGAAATATCGGCTGGTACAAAATCCGACGAAATTCCCGCGTTTAGCGAGTTGGTAGACTTCATAAAGACTCGGTCAAAAATACTGTCACGTAGTAAACCGTCACCTTCGTCGTTATCCGCTGAGAAAAAACCCAGCCCAATCCATCCGCCGAATTATCAGTCATACGTGACTACTTTTAACGCACCGAAATGTCTATGTGACAATATTGTGCATGATCTTTTGTTTAAATGCCCACAATTTGTAAAATTAACACCCGGGGATCGGTTCAAGTGCGTCAAAGAACGTAATGCGTGCGTCAATTGTTTAAGCACGAAACATAAAGTGTCGGTATGCAAGTCTGAAATGTGCTGTAGGTTTTGTAAACTCAGACACCACACACAGCTTCATTTTAATCGCACAGACTCTCCTCGTGTTGCGTTAGTGGTGGACAATACCGAACCACCGAGGTCTCCATCAGCTGAGGTGAAAACTACATCACCCACACCGCCGTCGTCGTTTCCAACAGCTAGTCACACTTGCCTCACGCCCGCGCCCACTACGTGTGTTGGCGTGAGTAAGGAGCAAAACAATGCTGCCGCAGTTTTACTCGCAACCGCGCAAGTAGTGATTCGTGATGGTCATGGCAACGACCACCTAGTGAGGTGTCTATTGGATTCGGCCTCGCAAACGAATTTTATTACGGCAGAGTGTTCGGAACGCATCGGATTGCGCTGTCAAGCCACTCCTCATAAGCAAGTACGCGGGATAGGTGGAGTGGACAAGCTGGTTAAGGGCGCAGTAGATCTAGAATTCGCGTCCCGTTTTAATCCTGAAATAAAATTCAACGTGTCATCTTTGGTGGTTGACAAAATAACGGATAGTTTGCCTAGTGCTTTTGTCAACTTGTCAGCGTTGACACATTTAAATGGTCTGCAGTTAGCGGATGATAAATTTGCCATTCCAAACCAAATAGACATGCTAGTTGGAGCGGCTATATTCCCGCATTTACTGCTGCCTGGCGTAGTCCACAGCAGGGATCCGCGCGTCCCACCGGCCATTGAGACCGTGCTTGGGTACATTATTATGGGTTCTGTGCCTACGGTGAGCAAAGCGGAGAATGTTTTTACGGCTTGCTGTGCTTTTACCCCGCCGGAGCCCGCTTTAGATACGCTTGTAAAAAAATTTTGGGAGCTTGAGGAAATTCAATGTCCGCCCGCTCAATGTCGCGAATACATAGAGTTTGAAGAGTTCTATCGTGCTACTACGGTACGAGATCCCGCGAGTGGTAGGTATATGGTTGCGTTGCCATTTCGCGAGGACGCCTGCCTCCTCGGCAATTCCGAGAACGCAGCTCGTCGTCGGTTTTTGTGTTTGGAGAGAAAGCTTGAGGCTTCACCTAAATTAAGGGTGGCTTACGACGACGTCATTCGCGATCATCTTAAAAATAATTACCTAATTCGAGCGCGTGTAGAGAATGCTAGTGAAGCATTGTCGCCGTCGTATGTGATTCCACACCGTAAAATAAAATAAAATAAAATAAAATAGCCCTGACTCCGAGCCATTTTTTACATACCGCGCCTTTAAATTCATTGCCTGCGCCAGAAGTGTTAGAGAATAACGTAAACTTATTACATCGACATCAGTTAATGGATAAAATGGTGCAGTCGTTTTGGAAGAGATGGCGAGTTGAGTATCTGCATAAGTTACAAGCACGAGAAAAATGGAACGTTCCATCAACTCCAATTCAGATTGGCACAGTTGTGATAATTTTAACCGAAAACGCACCTCCGTTAGCGTGGCCGTTAGGTATCGTTGATAGGGTTCATCCAGCGAAAGACGGCATAGTTCGTGGTGTAACTGTTCGTACCGCCAAGGGATTGCTTGTACGTCCAGTAGTCAAGTTATGCCCCTTACCGAACCAGTAATTATTATATCGTTAGTCATTCATTTACTGTAAGGTTCGTCGGTTGTGAGACCTTATGTTTTGTTTCTTTTGTTTTTGTTTCTTTTGTTTTACTGACAATATTGGTAGGGGCACATATGATAGTAGTGGAGTAGGTTATTAAAATTTAAAACTGATCCGCGATACACGTGCAAAATAGCTGCATGTGTGCGACACACATTTATTTTATATTAGGTTTTTTAAAGGTAACCCTTTAAGGGCGGGAGAAAATGGTAGCGCCGCAGAGTGAATACTTTTTTATATATGTAAGTTCTCTTTGGACTGGCGGCTTCCGTCAAAATTTATTATGTCTATTGTTTAAAAAGGCGAATCTTCTTACGTAAAAGTCAAATGAAAAAACATTAATGTATCTTATAAAACTATTATAATTAAATATACCTAAATAAAGTGAATAAAAGACAGTTTACGACGCAGAGGAGGGGCGCCCCCGAGTGCAAGAACCATTGGCGACAGATTTCACGTAAGTCTTATATTTATTTCCTGGCACTTGGAAGTCGCCCCTTTAATTTTAGTATCTTCATGCTTATACATTTATTCTCCCTGCGGCGCAACTATGAACTCTGTTGAGATCTTAAGCATCCTTATCACGGTAAAACACAACGTCGAAATTAATTGTAAATATTTGATAACCTTAAAATGCCGCACAAGTAGCACCGCTACATTTTTATATCAAGTTCAAGGACGATTGTCATAAAATAAACAATTTCATCGAAATGGATGGTAAGGTATATTTTATAGCCACATTAAAAACCATTATATGCTGAAGGCTACTTTTTGTTGCAGCAGCGGAAATGGTGTGACCAAAGTTTTTAGTTCACTATTATCACTATTATATACAAAAAATATTATTACATATATAAAATAATACAATAGAATTTGGTCAACTTAAGTACCTATTAATCTTAATGTTTTTGTTTTTTTGTTAGTTAATGCGGACTTGTTGTATATTATTTTTCGGTGTTTATTTATTTACAACTCAAACAAACTAAACATACCATAACGAACTGTAAAAAAAACCTAAGAATTGTATTCAATTAAAATCGACAAAAAATTAACAGCATAAGAATAAACATTTTACCTTTCTCATATCATAGACCCACGAAAATCCATAAGGCCACATCAAGAATGCCCGAAACAAAACTGGTTACGGTCCCATTGATGAAATTAGTATTCACAGCATGATAGTACTTAGCGCGCGATCACCTTAACCAAGTCGTAACAAAGTGACTACGGTGAATTACAACCGATTTTGATGGCTTTCGTATGCAGCGGAGCATCATGCGGGAAGGCTAATTTGGTTAATTTTGTGTGCATCCTTCAATCACATGATTGCGTGCTATTTCTAGGCCACGACGCGAGATAACTGGATATGAGTGGACGTGAAGCTAACGTTCAGTTGTTTGGACTTGATGGAAAAATTGGGAGAAAGAGTAACAAAAAATATTTGGTTAGACAGTTAAAACTCCTTTTTAAAGCATTAGGGTTATATGGACGACCGGATAGCCTAGTGGTTAGTGACCCTGACTATGAAGCTAGAGGTCCTGGGTTCGAATCTCGGTAGGGACAGACAGTTGTATGATGAATACGAATGTTTGTGCCCGAGTCATGGATGTTGTATGTATTTAAGTATGTATTTATCTACAGTATATAAGTATGTTTATCCGTTGCCTGGTACCCATAGTACAAGCTTTGCTTAGTTTGGGGCTGGGTCAATTGGTGTAATTCATCCCAAGATATTTATTTATTTATTTTAGGAACGCACAATGAAATCCTCGACGAACATTACAAAACTTCACACCCGCATGTTCAATACAGACTGGTATTGTGAAACATCTTCATACCGAACGACAGAAAAGAAACTTGTTTCAAAATACTTTCGAAGCAGTGTGAGTGAGTTTTAAGCACAATAGTTGCTGTATTAGCAGACATCTGAATTTAATATTAATTAACGAAGAAGCAAGAAATATACAGTAAACAGAATCGATGATATCATTTGCAATATTAATAAGTAGATCACATGATTACATATCACGATAAAACTCGGGCACCCAACGACCAGATGTTTACTTTAAACAAGGTTTTGTTTGGTTTATTTTATTTGATTCGATATTGTTTAGAAACAGGTTTTAAAAGTTACGTATCATAAAAGTAAGCATTCTTCTTAACCAATCATCTACAATGACATATGTTTTTGAATTAATTCTTAAGGTAACACATGTTTTAGGAAACGAGCTTCCTAAGCTTCAAGCTATGACCTTTACACATCACATACAACACAAAATATAAAGTAATTATTAAAACGGGAAGCTATTACAAGATGGATCTAGATAAAAGTAGTACTTTGTACGTGTCAATGTTCAGTCGGTTAAAAAAAACAGAGGTTCAAGGAAATAGAGATAACCTTTCTGATTGTCCTCGTCTCATCTTGTTCATAGGCACCAAAAGTACTATTACGTAACTTAAACTAGGATGTATATGTAATTTTAAAAACGTCATTGAATTAGTAAATTTTCTGAGTTTGAGTCTCCAAAGCCCAACCCAAAATACTTAAATATCGAACATGGGTTAAGTGATTTGCTATTTTAATCCTAATTGAGCACAAGCATTAAGAAAAGCAATAAAACTAGAAACAAATAAAAAACTAAACTAAAAGTAATCTTAAAAATAGAACAATTAAAAAAGGACGTGACGTGTACACAGTTACTCATTTTTTTAAATTATACTGAGACAAAAACATAAAGAAAAATCAGGAGAAAATTCCGATGTAAAAAACGTCAATGACTAAAACTTATGTTATAGAAACTACTATGCTTATAGCTTACTCTTAGATTTTAAATAATACCTGGTAAGACACTGACCAGCAGGATTTGTCTAATGATATTATATTGTTTAAATTGATACTTACTTTAGTTTTTATTATTTAGAAAAACAATAGCTCACCTCAACTTATATTAAATTTTAGTACCTTTAATCATAGTACTGACGGCGGGCGTTTTGCTAAACATACTTAACATAACATGAAAATCTGTGTTTTAAATTTACCGCTAATCAATGTATGGGTTAAATTTTATACTGGTATTGTTGATAATGCTAATCGATGAAGAAAATTGAGTAATCCTTCAAATATAATTTTTATCATTCATATAATGATCCTGAACCGATTGATTCATTCACAAGCTTCGATATAAGTGCGTACGAGAGTTATATTAAATCAAAACTTTATTTTCAACGACCCTGTAAATACAATAATTGTGTATTTTTTTTCTACAGTTACCAACGCAAATTGTAACAGTTTCTTTATTTAGAAGACATGGTTATTGATACAGGTGACTTGGAGTCTTGTTAATATCGTCGTGGTAAATCACAAGACCATGTGACACCGCATCGTAATGTCTTATAGTTTACAAATTTTAACTAAAAAATGTTGCGAATTAGCTCTAACAGAAGCAGTGGTCAAATCAAACCCGTAAGTAAATTTTTCATTGTTTTGTTCTCATCATTATTACTTTTGCGCGAGTGGAACGTAACCTCTAACTCAGAAACAGCTGTAGCAAAGGAAGATTATGAACATAAAGCCTGAGTTAAGGCGACCTTGATTCTATCATTGAAACAAGCCTCTTTCGAAATATCTTATCTTATCAGATAGTGTGATAGTACTCGAAATACTTTAATCCATTTACGATTTGTTCAATCATTACGTTGTGGTGCATAAGTTATTTGAAATTCTTCACTTCTTCACTTAGAAAACAGTACGGGAAGCCGAAGTTTGAAAAGAATAATCATTTTTCAGTGGTGTTTATAAGAAGTTGAAAGCTAAATTAAATCGAAATTGGAATGACCTTTGAACTAAAGCTTTTAAGGCTGGTAGCGAGATATAAAATTATCACGAAGTCGTAACTTTGATACCAACTGAATTTATAACAGACTTTGTGGCGCTGCGTGATAAATGCCAATAAATACGGTATCACCGCACACTCCTTCAGTATCTGATACACCCAATGACTATAATTTTGTGAGGTGAGAAATTGTGAACACTTTAAGTTTAATTGAAAACAGGGTGGAAGTGTAACCAGTGGGTTGTGGGCACACGCCCAAAAGTAGCATTCAGAGAAATCTCGTTTCAATTTAACCTTTACATTTACGTTCAAAAGGGTATCATTAAGTACAATTAAATAATTTTTTCATTATTAAAAAATATTGTCTCCAATTTATTTTATACTAGCGGGTTTATAACGTCATTCTTAAATTCAACACAAACAGTTCATGAAGTTCAAGTCTTTTTTTTCATTTTTCCTTACTTTTCGTTATTCTCAGTGGCAACTTCCGAGAGAATGCAAATAAAAACCGTGTCAAGTTATTCAAGAGTATCTTGTGTTTGTTTTATTGCTCTCATATAGCGAAAGGACACCAAGACTGACGTTAATTGAACCGTAAGGATATCAACAGCATAACAGTTTATAGCGCTTTTATTGTGGCTAATTGTGTTTCATATCATTATGATAATTAACCCTCCGGCATGTGATAAGACGCTATAATTGCTGTTCAACAGTTTTGCATTGACAAATTGGGTTAATTCCTGATTTAATGGTCCAGTTGCATTAAGGTTGAACATTTCATTGCCTTATTAGAACTTGTACTTGTTTAACTGATAATAATTAATGTACTCATTAATATTTTATTGAAGATAATTATTACGAAGAAATACTTAAACACGCAAGAAACCTTAGGAAACAACATTTTAAAAATACATCAGAAAGTGGTCTTGACAACACGTCTGTCGTTATATCAGTAAGTCCTGAACCAGTACTGTCCGCTTGCATCTAAGAAATCATAACCAGTTAGGGAGGCAACCTCGGCACTCCAGAGCGAAATTCTTCGCAATTTTTTCGCGGCAGTCGGGGAAATCTCAGTTTATTTTAAAGCTTGCATTTGACTAAAACCTTTGTAGTACTTACAGTGCTTCTAGTGTCTTACCCCCTTATTCATAAACGCTCTATAAGCTTCTGCTAACTTAGCAATCGTTTGTCCTTATTTGTGAAAGGTAAATGTCAAAGTGACAAATAAGGACAAACGATTGATAAGTTAGCAGAAGCCTACAGAGCGTTTATGAATAAGGGGGTTAATGTCTCTCGCCAAACTGAAACGCGGGTGGCCCCTTAATTATAATTCAATATGTCTGACTCTGAGAGTTTAATGTCACAAGCTGCCGAACTAATTCCCTCGAATTTTGCCGAGTTATAATTATAACACCAGGGCTTTATCACTTCATATGTACTTCCATCGCCATTGTAATGTAATGGCTACTGAATACGTGATGAGTGTTTTGTTCACGAATCCATGAAGCATGAAGACCTAGTTTCGACCGCTTTGTGTGACGTTTTAATAAAAACTGTAATAACAGTTCCTTGAAATATTGTTCGATGATTTCCTGATATTGATATTTGTAAAAGTAAAATCATGATTGATTTCGTTACACTGACGAAAACTAAGTAGCACATCAGTCCATAATTTAGTATTGTTATTTTGCCAACAAGAAACATTAATTCTAATAATAATTGCCATATAGTGAAGTTTATTTTTGGTCCTTATCCTGATTAAGTAGTTTATCATAGATCAATGAAAACAAAACACTGTAAATAAATAAGTGGAACTGTAATAAAAGTAAATTGTAGGTACGTGTTATCAAAGGTTACTAAATAATAACATTTTGTTTGCAATCAAACAGACGATCTTTATATCTTGTCAAACAACAGTCAATGAAGATCACGTGCGCATGCGATGAGATAAACGAAGTCCATAAAAACTTCTTGAAACTCAAATGGTTTAATCAATCCAATAGATGATACTGAAGCGTTTTAGTGTGTTACAAATACACTAGTATAATTAAACAAAACAACAAAATAACGTAACCTAAACATCACTGCATTGTATAAAACAAAGTCGCTTTCCGCTGTCTGTTGGTCCCTATGTATGCTTAGATCTTGAAAACTACGCGACGGATTTTGATGCGGTTTTTTTAATAGATAGAGTGATTCAAGAGGAAGGTTTATATGTATAATTGTACGCATACGAAGTGAAACCGCCGAAATGAAACCGCCACCACCACATAGAATATTACGGACACATGTTTCACCTCTCTCAAGCGCTCAGCTCTCTCTGTTGACGCTTTGCCGAAACATTCGATGAAATATAACAATTTTTAGGTAATGAGAAAATATGAACGAAATCTAGAGTATAATGCAGCGTAATAGAGGTAAATGTACCACCAGTACCACTGAAAGCAGTGAAAATATGAACATATTTTCACTGCTTTCAGTGGCCCGCTTCTCGAAGCTAAAAGGTATAATTCTACAAATTTATACTAGCAACATTGGCCCAATCAACCAATCAGTTGTTGAGATTTGACCAAAGTTGCTACTTTAGATTTGAAAAATGGTAACGTGTAGCTTCGACAAACGGGTAAAGTAAATTCAAATAGTACCTACCAAAATTGAAGCAAGGTTTATGAACCGTCAAAAAGTTCACTGTAACTCTCCTTAGGCACGATAATTGCAATCCAAATAATGCGTGGAAGCCGAAGCTTGTTATGTTACATCCAATCGTTCTCGGAAATCCACTATTGAATCGTCAACGTTATCAGTCCTGTTCACTTGTGGATAACACGGTCGTACATTATTGTAAATTACGGTACTAATTGCCTATACTTGGCGCCAAAGTGCTTTGAGGTATTCTGATAATTTGTTGCTGAACGAATGATTATGTGCGGTACGGCGAAAACTGCTTGATACTAAAACCAGTCTACGCTACAAATTTTTCAACCACTAACGACGATCGGAAATTTATGTCCGTATAAAAATATGTCTAAGTAGGTAGTTAGTGTGTGTAGCTAAATGTGGTTGTGGTTGTAGAAAACGTGTAAATATCGCTTGTATTCACTTTCAAACCCATTTAGGGTGTGTAAAGGTACGCCGAGCCCAAACCAGCTAGCTAGAGTGAAGGGCATCGGTAAGTTACGTACCTACTTTACCTATGACGATATGTTTGAAGACGAATTTATTTGCTTGAACTCTTGCGTATACTTAGGATTGCGTAACTTTTTACGCTAACAAATCAATTTTCGGACTGCGATGACTTGCGTCCAAAATAAATTAGATAGGTACAAAGTGAACCCGTAAATCTAATTTAAAAATGTTAATACTTGGAGCTGTCGCGCAATGAACCAGTTGCTGTTAACTCTGCCCTTTAACTGTAACAAGTTCACTATTAATTAATTAAAAGAATCTAAGTCATTACTCTTGGCAACATAATTCTCAGCAAAAAGCTGTAACATGGGCCTGGACAAGATTCCATTCGGTTTATAGAGTGCAGCTGAGATACGAGCTATTTTGCGACTCGTCATCGTATTCATGGGAAGCATTAATTATGATAAGCACGTGATTTTTAATAGTTAGAGGGTATGTTTAAATTGCCAATTATCTCTTAAATGCGTCTTACGAGTCTATATAATTTGTAAGTGTTAAATACCTGTTAATAAGTGGTATTTCATTGTAAAGTATTGCATTAGGTACTTTTCTGAAAAGTTAAGTGAGGTATTATGATTGTCGTGCTTAACGAAATTTTATGATTCCAGATGAAAAATTTGATAAGTGTTGCAAGTATGTAGGTTTAAATTAATTGGATTAGTACTTAAGTCACTTGTTTGCCTTTTAAATAGTATGCAAGGACCATTGGTATATGTAAACGCTCACCTGCAAGTTTTCCGATAGTGCTAGTCTGTTTAGAGCTAAAACGGCTGTTAATAAGCAGTTCCACTTGTACGGAAGTGGTACGTGAACTGCCGACTTCCGTTGGCGACGAAAGTGACCTTCTGGTTTGTTGCGACTTAACTCTGCGTAGTTTTCTTTGAAGTTGTGTGACAGATAGAACTAAGTAAAACTAAAATGTATCTTACGAGTATTAAGCTTCTTAAATATTTTTGCTTTTTTGATGATTTGATAAGAATGGTTGTTAACAAACAGTTGCGGTCAACAGTTGTTTGAACTGCCATTTGAAATGTCCATTAGTGCGTTTAAAAAGTCTAGTGGTCCAATTTTACTAAAATTCACAGTTTTCAATAGTTCAAAGTTATTAAACAGTGGTGCTTGATAATTTTGGAGAGAGAAATTGGAGATAAAAAGGGGCTTTTTATTTTGAGCCAGGTTAACTGCAATTGTTGCAATATTTAATCGCAAGTTTATTGCAAGAGCAGTAAAGTCTAAACTTTTATGCCTTAAATTATCTCGAAACAATTTGTTGGATAATTATGGACCACCAAACAAGCACTCCTGCGAGACGGTTACGGTGCACAGTAATTGTAATTTCCTGTGAAAAAGCAAGATTTACATTAATTGTTACCTCAGGAATGAAGTCGGTAATGTTAGAGCTGGAAGCTGAGCAGTGTTTTTTTTTGGGAGCCAATTTTGGATATACTTGTTTTCACACTTGCTACCGTGTCACTTTTTGATCGATCAGTAATTTCGAATATCAGATTAGTGAAAAAATGTAAAACTGTAAGTTCTCTTTAAAATTCTGCATAAAAATATTTTGGTCGTGTATTTATTCATGTCTCGTGAACAAGGCTTCTGTTACAGCTTTTCGGTGTTTTCACATTATGTAATTATACTCCTTCAGTTATTATTGTCAGAAAATTTGTCTTGACCTTCAATCCTTTTATCAGGTGATCCTGATGCTTTAGAAGCATGATTATAACCTTTCTAGATGCTATAATTAGAATTGAATAGAAGCGTATTGCCCCAATAGTATGTCAACAGTTCAGTTCCTCTTTCTAATCTCCGATCGGTCACACTTCAATTGGAACTGGCATCTATTAATCACGCTTTGTCTGCCAACGGTCAAATTCGGAGCAGCGTGACCTGTCAGCCTGTCACTAAAGGCTTTGAACGACAAAGCACTTAAAATTAAAACGAATCTTTAGCATATTTAGGCGTTCAGTCAAGACAAAATTTGACGTTCCTATAAAGTCGTCCCAACACTAAAAACAAAAGCGAATCACGTACACAACTAAATGTTTCCCTCTATCAAATATGGTCAATGTCTGTCATATTTTTAGCACAAAGGAAAATAAGCGTTATTATCCTTTATCGTAAGTAACTACTTTGTGGTGAGAACACACAGCAAGCGGCAGTGTTTGGTTTAGACCGATCGTGCTATTAACTGTACAAAATATCCCCGTGTTGTACCTATGTCCTCTAAGCTTAATAGTGACTAAGTGAACTAGGTCAATGTATGCTATGTATTGTATGTTTTACAAGAGGTTGTGTGTCCCTTGAAATATCGTTTCAATGCAATTAATTAGCTTTTATCATTGCTGTCATACCAGCTTCCATTTGTACCTTTTAGATGGTCAGTAGAATATTACCGGCGCGGTTATTTTAGACATTTAAACTTGTTCGCAGACTGAACGGTATTGTTTGATGTAAAATACATTCCAAGGCATAATCGGTAAAAGAAATGTGTTACTTAACATCTTTATTAACTGGTAATTTCCCGTCCCCGATTACCTTGGGGTTCTTTTAAATAGTTACTACACGAAGATACTTCAAGTTCACTCTTTCGGAGAATAACAGGCAAACGACATGATTAATGATTAATTTTAAGTACATGATTTAATAATGACGATTGTTTTTTTCTATATTGCTTATTATGTGTTGTTTAAGTCATGTATTGTATTGTGACTGGTACGCGTACATTTGAAGAGTCTTCGACTACGAAGTCTTTTCTAGTTCCTCCAATAGCGGTGACCCGATTAGCCACTTAGCCATTTAGCGATCGCTATAAAGTGTCGAAAGACGTCACCGAAACATTATCTGTAGTAACAAGATAGTTTGGTAACCTAGTGACCGTTTTTGACACCGTAACGTCTATTGGTGCCGTCCCTAGGAAACCAAGCATTTTTTGTATAGGCAACGTTGCAGCGGCAGTGGCGTCATACGATAATTTATCTGTATTGACCACTATTGGAAGAAACTATAGATCTTTAGTAAGACAGTCAAAAAATTGCAATAGTTTGTCTATGATAAATTTAAAAATTAAACTTATTTTTTACACTAGATTGCAATAAAAGCAACAGGTGCTCATATGTTATGAACAGAGAGCTCGGCCGTAAATATCGCTTCAATTAAAAGGCGGTACTCAACAAAATTTATGTTTAACCACCAGCTCACAAGAGCCGGCAGTTCTTAGAATGAGCTATAGTTTCAGTTTATTAAAACCACTAAACTTTTGACGTGTTTATAAACAATGGTTTTACTTCATTACTTTCAGTTTATTTTTGATGTACAGCTATACGTGTTCGCATGAATGTGCGGGTACATAATATTTTTCGCTGTATCTTGTACAAACTGTGTGCCTTCCCCCATTGTAATAATAATGGTCCGGATAGGTCAGTATACTAGTTGCTGTTTTAAGCTCATTCGAATAGTTACCTGTTTTTTGATCATCGCCTTCATTTTGGCTAATTTTAGGTCTTATTTTTAACATTCAGACAAATTAATCGGTCACACCTTAATCGGAAAGACATTAGTTTAATTAAAAAATTCCGGCCCACTGTCACCTTTATAATTGCGTTGCTTTGACATATCAATTCTCCTGCCCTTGATGAAACCCTACATCAAAGTCACAAAGCTATTAAGGGAAAATGTATAGGTAACGCCCCGAGGCGGACCCTGCACATAAATCTATTGACATAATCTGATTACACGACACGGCCAGTTAGTCCAGTCGAGCGGGCTGTCAGCTGCATATTGCTAACTTGACACCACCATATGTATTACAATATTGAGAGATAGATAAATCAACATCGGTCAACTGTTTCTTTGGAGACTTGGGACTTGCTTGCCGTCCTGGGTCCTGTGTTCCAATATTCTGATATAATTTAGTAGGTTCGCAAAAAAGTGTGGTACCTAGCTCAATATTATCACGTTTTTGGTAATCAAGCTGAGCCTCTAGTATAAGATTTAGGGCCAATTTCACGTTCGTTTTGTCAGTGTCAGTTCTCTATGATGACGTCTCTGTCTGTTTCGTAGTGATAAATAGAGACGGATTCATAGATAACTGTCATTTAAGATAGCTAGAACTTAACACAGAGTGCTGAAACATGTCCTTAGTCACGAAAAATGTCTTGAACGCGTTTGCGTTAACGTTTCAATTACTACGGGTAAATTAGCAGCGTCACTAGGGGAACGAAACGGCAACAGACGTAAATCACGTCTTTATCGATTACGGGGTAGTTGGAGCCTAAGGTAACAAGACGTAAAAGCCACGTTTAGCTTGATTGTGGGCGTATAGGTGGAAAGGGAAATAAAAATAGTGATGTGCTAGCCACTTTGCCTATAACATGATTCCTAAGATTTTCGCCCGTTCCCTCGATGGGCTTTTAACATCTGCGCGAGAAGAGAAGCAACTGGTACATTCGACGTTTTTTCTTTGCTCCCAGACCGGCATGGAAGTACAGTTCAGTTCAGTTCAGTTCTGGTCAGAACAGTTCTCTTAGTGTTTGTCAGTTTAACGCATTCACGTTCGAGATACGTTGTGACCAAAAACTTACGCTAAACATACTAGAGACATTCTTTTAATCGAGCCTGAGCACGCCTTTGGTTTCTTGCAATCTATATCCTAGATCTTTCTAGAATTTTGAAATCCGTAGTTCTAAAACATCGTGAAGAATAGCTGCACGCACTTGCTCGGGAGAAATTGTAATGGTGCATGTCAAGTTTCTTATATGCGATGCTACCAAACCAGAAAACTTTGCCCTAAGTGAGCAGCAACTTGATAAAAAAATTATACTAAACCCGAAGGGATACTAAATCAACCGATTTAAAACAGAGCACAATAGATGCGCTTTTAGTAAGCTTTGTTCATTATTATATTACTAGCGACCCGCCCCGGCTTCGCACGGTATATTATGCATGTATTATACATATATAAACCTTCCTCTTGAATCACTCTATCTATTAAAAAAAACCGCATCAAAATCCGTTGTGTGGTTTTGAAGATATAAGCATACACAGGGACAGAGAAAGCGACTTTATTTTATACTTGTAGTGATTATGTTACCGTAACCAAGGGAGCAGTTACATAAATAAACGTTATTCGTATAAGAATAGTGATTTATTAAGATAGCCGCGAGATAGCCAAATAAAGAGTTGTTTTGTGAATTAATACTGCAACAAGAATGTGAATAAATGAATGATTATACGTCCAGTGATTAAATTATTCTGCGACTAATAACGTTTTCTCATGTGACCCGTAATTTCAATATCAATCAACTGAGATTGGAATGTGATCGTTCGGTTTAACGATCATTAAGCTACCTAGTTGACGTATTGCATATACATACATAATATTAATCACGTCCATACCCCTTACGGGTTAGACAGAACTTTTTTTTTTTATATGAATAGGAAGGCAAACGAGCAAGCGGGTCACCTGATTGTAAGTGATCACCACTGCCCATAGACACCCGCAACCCCGAAGGGATTGCAGATGCGTTGCCAACCTAGAGGACTAAGATGAAATTCCTCTTGTGCCCGTAATTTCCCCGGCTGTCTTACTCTCCACACCGGAACACAGCAGTGCAAGCACTTAGCGGCAGGATTAGCGAGTAAGATGGTGGTAGCGATCCGGACGGACCTGGCACAAGGCCCTACCACCCGTACTGGGTCATGTCATGTCATGTCAGCCGAAAGACGTCCACTGCTGGACACTAAGCCTCCTCCAAGGCTCTCCACTCGGACCGGTCTTGTGCCTTCCGCATCCACCGCGACCCCGCGATCCTGATCTGGTCGTCGCTCCATCTTGTTGGAGGCCTACCAACAGCTCGTCTCCCGGTCCGCGGACGCCATTCGAGAACCTTCTAACCATATCGGCCATCGGTCCTGCGGGCAATGTGCCCCGCCTACTGTCACTTCAGGGTACCAGGGAGACCAGGGTATTAAGAAGATCTAAAGGCCACGTTTAGCATAATTGTGGGCGTGTAGGTGGAAAGGAGAATCAAATAAATGGGTTGCTAGCCGCATCGCCTATAACATGATTCCTAAGATATGTTTTATTATACTTCAATGTTTAGTTTTAGATTGTCTTATAATTTATAAGTTTAATTAAAATGATCCAAACTAACCTGTTGCGCTGATAACGAGTTTAAGCATATGTATTAATTACTTTTTGATTTGGCCATAGTTTGCGGAGCTCTATTTTTATAATAAATTAATGCTAGCTTTTTCATCTTGGTCATAAAATGATCATTCCGGGGGCAGTTGTAATTTTTTTTGTGCCGTCAAGCCTCCGACCAATTAAAAAGTAAAGACGAAGTTCTGCGAACGGCCAAATAAGGCCAGTTTAAGGTGCGTCTAGTCGTCTGTGCCTATGCAGTTGCACATAAACCGGTGCAACCAAAGTATTTTGCCGTTTGCTGGATCCATCTTGACATTTTAATTGATCTGAAAGCCGATCGAGGGTGAATAGAATATATTATTTTGTTACTGAAAACATCCCTTAACCACTCGGGCGAGGTTCTAGCTGATTCGGTGATATTATGCAGGTGAATTTATTAAAGGTCAACGTGCTTTAGAAAAAAAAAACATTTTTAAGGAAGTACATGTGTTCTAAACTTGAAATACGGAATCTGTGTGTCGATTCATTTAAACACAAAATGTACCCACGCTAACTAATATTTACGCGAGTAAGTTTATAATCATAACCTACTCTATTATACTTCTTACCATAACGAGAATCACAGAACTGAACAACATTCGAGTGGGCATTCTATTTTTAGTGTATAAACGAGACGTGAACTGTGAACCGCTCATCAAGAGCCACCACCACGCAATCAATTTGACCCATCAAGACGCATTGTTGTATGACGGCCGGCTTTGTCATTGAAATGTTTTGTTGTTGAACTTTACTCTGTATATTTCTAATTCTTTAGCATACTCGTATTTATCATCGTGGGAACGTAGTTGAAGCTGCAATCTCAAAATTTGTAGCTATTTAGAAACTTATATTTTATGAATAGTATAACTCTTAACAGCGCCATCTTTCGTGGAGTAGCCGAAGTAGGAAAATGTTTAGTTTGTCAGGTGGCAATAGATGGCAGCACTGGTTGTGTAATGTGAATAAAATTTTGAAGACTAAAATTATGCACTAAAAGCGAGAGAACCGTACAACGCAATTTGTAAATAATTACCGATACTTATGGTATATCTGTACTTAACGGCAATTCGTTATTCGTATTAACGTATTCGCGTCGCGTCGATGGAGATGCAACGACTAAACAGTGAAGTATTTTTAAAATTCAGTACAAATCTATGTATCTAGTAGAGGCATTCTGAAACGAAATACCAACAAAATTTTCATGGAAAACGTTGTTTGCATTTACAGCCGTCCACGTCTATTCATATCATTCCATATGACATTTTGTTATGATTTTGTGGAAAGAAAACGTTTTCCATAATATAAATTTACACAACTAGCAAAATTAAATGTTAACTAAAACTTTATATTCAAGAAGAGCGACTTGCTATTGAGCTTTAAAATAATTTAAATATTGTTAATTCTCGGTAGAAATGGATTTTTATCTCTGAAGTTTTTAACTACATTCTAACATAGGTACGTTTTAACATATTCGTGACCAGCGCCCACAACTTTGCAGTCATTTCAACGCATAATATATTATGCGTTTGCGTTACGACACCTCTATTATGTAGATGCTGGGGTTTGACTGCCATTATGAACTAGGTACTAACTAAAGTCCTTAACTTTTAGTTTGACTGCTTATGACATGAATCGGCGAAACGATCTGGATTTTTCTGGCCTTTTTTGTAGCGTTCAAACGTAGTCTGTATTAAAGTTTCAATATTTAAATAGATACCTATTTTAGTTTACTGAAAAATATTGCTCGGTTTGTTATCATACAAATGATAGAAAAATGAAATATTTTAAATAAAGTATGTAAACAAAACCGATGGTCATCAAAGATGTAATTTGAAATAACTTACGCCTCCGTTAAAGTTCCATGTATACGGTTTCTCTGATGTTTTATGGCAAAACAGTTTCAAGGTTGAAAATATACAGGCAGGCTCGAAATAGCTCGCGCGATGCTCGCATCCAAATTGATCATTATTTTAGGTGAACTAACGACATTTTAAACGGGCAATGTGTCGAATTGTGAGTTAGTGAGTTCCAGAAAGAACGGGGTTCAAGGAATTGTGGCGTACTTAACTTTCTTCGAAAATATCACATAATTTTCTCACTTAAAATTGTATAACATGCGAAGTTCCTCTTTTTAAAAACAACAAAAAGGGAGGCTCATTCTTGTTCGTATTGTTTTTTCTTGTAGAATCACACGATAATTTCAATAGGTGCGCTTTTGATTTGAAAATTTTTGTTTTTGTCTGAAAAGGTGTAAGATACGTACGTCCTGCCTGAATAAAAACAAAATTAATATAAAAATATTTACTGACCCAGATTTGTTCACTGCTCTTGGTCTCTTGTTTTAAAGTGTGTTTGTTTAAGCTTATTCACTGTGGGGTGGGGTACAATGGAAGATCCTGGAGGTTCCCAAAGCTGTCCAAGTTGTTCAACTAACATTCCATGTTCCTGTGTAACGCTTTTGTGTAAAGAAAGAAAGAAAGAAAGAAAACATATTTATTTGGTCACATTATTACAGTATAATAAACTTCACCGGTGTAACGATCAGTCCTCTCTTATTTTGTCCATGTTTTGCAATCAATGTGTTTTAATACTTTGATTGCACTGTTTTTTTGTACGGTGAAAAATGATGGTACAAAATTATCTTGATATCATAATTATGGTCACTTCAAGTGGAAATTTTGCTCCATGAGGAAACAGTTCGGTTATTGGTTAAGGTATCAACTATAAAACTAGTAATTTGTAGATATCTGTTATTATCTGTACTATCGTGAAATTGTTTCAAAACAACGGAAAAACTAGCTGTTGCACGCAACTCCGTCTGTACCCTGATAATTAGGGATAGTGAAGTATCTTTCAATGAAGGTATGGTTTTTTTGGAGTCGCTCCGGAAGTTAATTCAGTGTTTTAATTATTATAGTATGTATGTGGCTACTTCGCAGGGTGTATGTAATAGCTTCGCAATATACTTTTAACTGTTACCACATTTTAGCGCATTATGATCGTTGGAATTAACCCTCATCTTTCTACTTTTATTGTAGATATATTTTGTACTCACCTTTTATCACAACCGGGCTTCCGCCCACTGGCCTCCCAACAAATCCCCTCATAGCCAGCCCAGACCACCTGAACCACAACTCGGTTCGGGATTGTAATACAAGGTTTATTTACATTGTGTTATGTGCTTAACATGCACTCTAGTTACACTCACTAATAATTTGCATGGGTCATTCTTGTGATCATATTGCTCTACAATGGGGGCACGACATTTGTAAGAAGGGTTTAAAATGACTCACCATTAGTCGTGAATTCACTTGCTATCTATTCCCATCATCTTTATCATCAGACTCCTAGCACATAATTTTCTTACCCCTTCAGTCGCACCTCCCGCCATTCTCTCCTCCTGTCAAAGTTATTTTTTTCTATCTCAATTCCGCAAACAGAGATACCAACACAAAAAACAAAAGACAGTTTCGATTCACTCACCATTCGGTCCAAATCGCGCTTTGCCGCGACACTCCCGAAGGCGAGAGCTTGTTGAGGCTTATAATAGGACAACTAATTGCCGCGTCCACTCGGCGATCTTCTCCTTCGCCTTTATAGCCGCGTCTCTCCTTTTTCTGGTCGGCTCACCCTCACCAGAATCATCACCGCACTGTGATGCCATGAGTCGTTCCTCGTCACCAAGAGCAACTCTACCTACAACAGCTGTATCACCATTGACATGAACTGTTTCGTCCATCACTACAGGTAAGTCAGCAAGGTCTGAAACATCCACTCCTTCAGGTTGTTCTGTATTAGAAGTTTCAGCTGGGTTCGCCTCCAACTGTTCTGTATTTTTGATGATCATTTCAGGACGGTCTTGAATCACCCTTGGGACAGTTGTTTCCGGTTGTTGTTGTGTGTTAGACCTGCTGGTCTCCTCTCGTGATGGGGCAACATCGGTTTCTAACGGATACAGATGACCAATGGAGCGAGTGAATTCAGAGTCGCCATCTCTGACTTTCGCTATTCGGCACTGTCCGTCACGTCCTTGTATCAGCGATACAATTTTTCCGACCTTCCACCGACATCTTTTCTGAGAATCATCTCTCATCTGTACGATGTCACCAAGACGTGGTTCTCGGTGCGATTTCACTCGTGGTTGCTGGTAAGAATTATTGTACCTTTCACGCAGACTAGGTAAATACTGGTCTTCAAATATCCTTTTGAATTCATTTAATATGGTCTGTCCTCTCTTCCAGCCTTGAATAAGATCTATCTTCGTATTCGTGCCGGTACTTGTTACTTCTAGATCGAACTCTAAACATTTCCCCAGTGACAGGAAATCGGACGGTTTCAATACATGGTCAATTTCAGTACCGACTCGAACTAGCGGACGAGAGTTCACGACCGACTCGACCTCTTTTATGACCGTCAGCAACTGAGTGTCCTGTAACAGATGTTTATCTACCGTGCGTTTAAGACAGTGTTTCACTATCGCGATGAGCCGCTCGTAAAAAGCTCCATGCCAAGGCGCTAACTGCGGTATAAACTTCCATTGGATTCCATTCTCTTTGCAGTAGCTTTCAGAAAGTACTTGGCTTGTTAACTTAAATTGAAGAGCGTTGTCTGAAACAATCTTTAGCGGCACGCCTCTTGTCGCTGTAAACCTTCTTAAAGCCAGTAAACATTCATCGGCTGTTAAATTATTTACCACCTCCATGTGAATGGCGCGCACTGCTAAACATGTATACAGACAAATCCAGCGTTTTTCCTTTCCAGACTCAGTACCCACGAACATAGGTCCAAAATAGTCCATTCCGGTAAAAGTAAATGGTTTACTATAATTTACTCTCTCTGCTGGCAGCGCTGGGGTAGGCGGTAGCTTATATGGACCTCCTCCATATTTCACACACTGAGGGCATTTTCTAATTACTCGCTCTACCTCTGCTCTCCCTTGCGGTATCCAGAATCTTTCTCTTATAATACTCAACGTATGTGCTACTCCTACATGGTAGTTGGATTCATGGGTACTTTTTATAATCTCGTTTGTGAAGTCGCATTTTCTCGGTATCAGCACAGGATGTTTCTTGTCATATGTCCATTTGGTGTTCGACATGCGCCCTTTGCACCTTAATATTCCATCCACATCGAGGAATAAACCTAAGTTGCGCGTCAAATGAGTCTGTTTACCTGCGACTTCGTCGGGAAAATATTCTGTTTGCAATTTTCTTATCATGTCGTTAGATTGCGAGGGTTCTTCTGTGGGCGCAGGTAGCTCCACCACGTCTACGTCCTCGTGTTGATAAGTTTCAGGTGCGGGTTCCTCTGTCACAGGTAAATCTATCATATCGACCTCTTCATGCACATTGCTGTCTTCGTAACCTTTATCTACCATCTCTGGACCGTCTACAGCGTCCAGAGCCTCCCCGGCCGAAAACAAAGTTGTATGTTCGTCAACCTTCGTGATGTTTGGCCAACAATCCTGTTGCTGGGTGAGGAACTCCGGACCATTCAACCATAAGTCCTTCTTTTGATGCCATAGCTCTGGTCGTGTGGCTAAATCAGCTGGATTCAAATGAGTGTTGACATAACGAAATTGAACATCTTTGCTCTCCTTGATCTCATTTATACGTCTTGACACAAAGGGAGGGAGCAGTTTGCTCGATTTCATCCAGCTCAGAACAATGAGACTATCAGTCCACAGGTAGGCTTGCTGTAATGGTAGGTCTAAGTTATCTCGGACATATTTGAGTAAGCGACTACCAATCAGATAGCCTAAAAGCTCCAAGCGTGGAATCTTGAGATCTTCTTTGTCTTCTACTGGCGTTACTCTGCTCTTGGCCATTAAAAAAGACATTTTTGTTTCATTACCTGTTGTCGTTCGCAAGTATACAACAGAGGCATAGGCGTTCTTCGAGGCATCTGTAAATGCATGTAGCTCATACTTGCTTCCTTTGTCACCGCCTGCATGTCTTGGTAACATGACTGACTTTGTTGTCTGTAAGTTCTTGACAATGCTGTTCCACTTCTCTGTTAGGTCTTCAGGCATTAGTGTGTCCCATTTAGCTTTCTTCATACAAAGTTCTTGAAAAAGAAGTTTGGCTGGCAGTATAAGTGGTGCTACAAAACCACAAGGATCATAGAAACGTGCTAACATTCTGAGTACATCCTTTTTGGTCTTCACTTGCAAGACATCCTTCTCTAGCATGTTGTCACTCAACTTGAGTCGCAAGGTGTCATCTTTTAAATCCCATAAAAGTCCGAGTACCTTTACAAAATCCAAGTTCTTGTTTCTTTGTAGTTCTGGAATGCTAGCCATGAACTCTTCAGAGTTTGAGGTCCACTCTCTTATGTTCATTGCTAGTTCGCCAAAGGCTTCTCTCGTCTCTCTGTATACCTCTTTTGCTTCACTTACAGATTCTGCAGTTGTGACTAGGTTGTCCACATAACATTTATCTGCGACTTTCTTTAACAGTGGTTGGTTTGTCTGAGCAAAATGGTACCTTATTGTTGCAGTCAGTAGAAATGGGCTTGAAATAATTCCGAAAGGTACTCTACAGAATCTGAAATGAAGCAAGTTGTCTTCGGTCAGCTCTTTAGTTGGATCTTTCACCCATAAGAATCGGGTAACTTCCCTATCGCTTTCTTGTAGTCCAACTTGAAGAAACGCTTTCTCCACATCTGCAGTTATACCAATCTGTCCAGTCCGAAACTGAAGAATTAAAGCGGTCATGTCTTCGATCATGGATGGACCTCGATACAGGCACTCATTCAAGCTTTTCTGTTCATTACATTTTGCAGAAGCATCGTAAACAATCCTGCCTCGTTTACCATCTTGTTTGACTATATGATGTGGTAGATAATGAACAGGCACATTTTCGTCGCTAGGTTGTGATGTGACAACTTCTATGATACCAGCTTCTAGTTGTTCATTCAGTATATCTTGATAGTCATTTATTGTTTCAGCATCAGAACGTCGTAGCAGGCTTTTCAATCGTCCATATGCCAGTCCAAAATTGGAAGGTAATTCCGGCGGGAAGTCAATCCATGGCCATCTGACTTCATACCTTCCATCCTTATACTTTACCGTTTCATTGAAATGTTTCACTGCTTCCTCTTCTCGGGTGGTTTTTGGAGAGTCTGTAATCCCAATACTTTCAAGAGCCCAAAGGAATTTCATATCAATGGTACGCAGTGGCAGATCCGGTTCATTAAAGTATGGACATCCTGGCTCATGGCATTGGCAATATGTTACAATAGACAATGTATCTCCTTCTTTATCTAGGTTGTAATTGCCCGAGATAATCCAACCGAAATCAGTGTTGACGAGGTACAAGTTCTCTTGGACTTTAATGTGCTCGCTGCGTATGAAGGAAAAGTAAAAGTCATTGCCAATTAAGAGATCAATGCCTTCTCCGACTGAGTTGTCATCTGCACATAAGTCCACATTAATGTCTTCGGCTCTCCATTCAGGCACTGAAATCCGGTCTGTGATATGAGGCACTAAGTTCACTCTTATCTCCTTTTGAATGCCTCTTTTGGTCACTAACCTGACCTCTGCCGACGGGCTGGACATTTCCTTTGGAGTAGTTGATCCGAATGTGAAGATGACAAGTTGGTCTTCAGTGTCCACAGTCTGGTTTAATTGTTTTGCCATTTTGGTGGTCAGATAACTCCGTTGACTTCCAGAATCAAGGAGCAGCCGACATGGGACAGCTTTATTGTTGTGTATTAGTTGAGCCATTGCCGTCTGCAAAAAGGACACTACATTTGCAAGGAAACTATATCCTTTGTCATAGTTCACAGTAGAAGGAATGTTTGACTTACTTTGAGCAACAGCAAACTTCTTGTCAGATAATGCTGTGTTATGTTGCCTCTTGCAGTGGTAGCACTTAGTTCTAGCAGCCTTAAAACATTTAGTGGCCCTGTGTCCCTCTCTGAAGCAAATGTAACATTTGTTGCCCAGCTTTTCTTTTCTTTCCTTCGAAGTGGCATATTTCTCACACTGGTTACTGAAGTGTCCTTGGCCGCAGAACACACATTTGCTTCTTGGTCTCTTACTTTCCGGTCCTTCTTGTGTATTTGCCTTCCTTTTCCGGTCCCAGGTAAAATTCACTCTACGAGGTTCTTGTCGTCTTTTTGGCCTATTGAACCGTCTAAGAGGTTGCTTCGTGACACTGTGCAATACCTCAGTAGAAGTAGAAGTCTCTGGAATGGTGACACTCGATGTTGAAAAGGATGGAGTAGGCAGGTCTGATTGTTCCATCGCAGTGATCACTTTCTCCAGACACCCACGGAGTTCTGTGATTGTGGTGTCCTTGCTGAGTAGTCTCACCTGATAAAGGACAGGGCTTGGAAATTTCGAAGATATGGTCACGCGTAGGTGGTTGCTGTCAACATTTTCCCCATGAGCTGCTAAGATTCGCAGGTGCTTCTCGACTTGGTTGAGGTTTTGTCGGCACACACTAGCCATGTTGGCTGCAACCTCCAGCTTGTTAATAGCACCATAGTGAGCATCAACCACTTTGTCCTTAGCTCCATATCTCTTGCGCAAAACATCAACTGCTATAGAGTAGTTAGCATTCGTTGCACCTAGACCTTCAACAGTAGCTAACGCTGCTCCTTCCAAACTACTTAGCAGATATGCCAATTTGTCTACATCTTTCAGGTTCCTGCAGTCAATGTTGGCCTCAAACTTATCCCAAAATTCTGTCCATTTCAGTATATCTCCATTAAACTTTGCTAAGTCTAGTTTGGGCAATCTGGACACCTGCTCGGGTGTTCTATCTACAGCTACTTGACTAAGGGACTCCACACTTGCAAGCGCATCTTCTGCCCTCATCTGATCTTCTGTGCACTGTGAGGCTAATCCTTCCTTGTCTCCACATTTTTCCGCAAATAGCAGTGCTTCTTTGTCCATAGCTTTGATGGCTATTTTCAACTGTAAGCACAGTTGCGTCACTTGGACAAGGGGTATAGAGATATTACCGTCAAACATAGCTCTGGCCTTATTTGTAAGCTCAATAAGGCGCTTGTGCCTTAACACGAGCCTGGACTGCAAAGCCTGTTCCATTGTGAAGCCGCCTGAAATTGCGATAAGAAACAGATGAACAGAGAAAACTTATGAGTATTTCATATCACCTGCACCGATTCTCATTGGACTCTTATTAGAATAAATACACACACATACACACACAAATCACGTCCACATCTCCCACGGGGCAGGCAGAGCCCGACGCAACAAGACCCAAAGGCCACGCCAAGCACGATTGCAGGCGTATAGGCGGAAAGGGGAAACCAAAACAATGAATGAATTCCACGTTCTTCCCTTGCTCCCAGACCAGCATGGAAGTAATAATAAATATAATAATAAAGTAGAATAACTATTCGCTTAAGAATTCCTACCTCAGGGGGTTCCAGCTATTTGTAGCGAACGAGACCTTGCAGTTGGATTGCGTATCTATTTATCGAGAGCTCTCTCTTACTGACGTCGACCTGAAAATCATTGAGAGGTATCGATTGTAATGATTATTGAAACCTTTTACTTCTAACGTACTGCATTGTCTTTCTTTCATCCAAACTAACACGACTTACTCAAGGGGTTTCGACGATGATCGTCTTAAGAGAAAAATCTGCACTTGTACTAAGTAACGCTATTGCACGAGTCCTTTCTCCGTTCCAACAATGCTAGCAACAGCGACGACTATCGTCCGCTCACAATTAATTTTGATCAGCACGTAACAAACGAAGTCGGTGAAACCTTTCGTAATAAACGGAGCAAAATCACAACTTGTAAGACAAACATGACATGACAGCAGAAAACCGCGGTAAACCTACAGGGTTTTCTTCTTTCCTTGAGGGCTAGGCAAAGGAATCAGTATCCACACAGTCACGTTTGCCTCCAACCAGCTGAAAACAAATACACTCCCGTCACGGTCAGAACCGTAACATTCTTATTCTAGACACATTATAATTCTAATATTTGCTTAAATTATAAATATAGCGTAAAATAAAACTAGTTACCCTTTTTTGTTTCATAAACTTTATTCAAATTACATGGTCATTAATCAAATCTGAAAGTCGTACTTACTGTAGTGTATGTTTCCGAACGCGCACCATAGATTAAATAACACTGTTTTTATAAGGTAAGACACACACTTTCCGATACGGATCAATAGACGATTTAAGGTCAATAAATAAATAAGTTTTCCTTTTTTTTTTTTTTAAAACGCTTTTGTCGATAATGTGACAAATAATTAGAAACATATTAAAAGAAATAAAAACAAAAAATTGCTATGAGGCTAACGTTTAGCCGAATGCTTTGGTATTGTTATTTTTACCTTTTTTGAATACTATACTTGTATTATAGTTACGATGGACGTATAGGTACTTTCATCATTTTTAATTTTGTTACAAATGTTATTGTTTCTGCCTTACATGAAAAAGTCAAATAATTAATTGCATGGCACTAATTTGGGCAACTTGTTGGGTGTTTTTAATGTGTTCAGATAAGCCAAGAAATTAAATTTTACGGGACACTTAATTGGTCAACTTGGCAATTGTTTTCTTTCAAACAAAATTGAATTCATTTATCTATTGTCTTGGGGCTATACTTCAACATGCCAAGTAGGTTATTTCTATAATTTGATCGTCCATTATTCACGCAAATTTAACCGACAAACTACCCTCGTTTCGAGACTGACATTTTAGTCTCGCGAAGCTAAGAATTTTACTGCTATTTCTAGCTAACCTTGAAACTCCTGCAATTACTGTTAATTTACTCTAACAAACGCACAGGGCATCTACATTAGCCCTCTGAAGCCAAGGATTTCTTTGCACGCTTTTGCTTGGCAGCCTGTTGGTGAGGCAGCACCTTTTCAATATGATAACTGACACTGCCAATGAGGATCACCTCTCTAGTTTTGTGATTGGCACTATGGTCCGCGAGCATTCGCTCTAATCATATATTCTATAACCAACACTATGGCTCGCCGTCTAAGTAAATCTGCCTGTCAATGAGGCCAAAACCTCGCACATATGGTACTCATCACTGACTCAGCCAACGAGGAATCCCCCTTGATTTCGCAAAACCGGCACTTTTGTCAGCGGGCTTGTTCCCTGACCATAACTACAAAGAATTCTTGTTCATTGCATACTGACACTATGGCAGCGAGGCATGAAGATTAAATTGCGGGTTGTCTTTGTGTATACAAAATCCCACTTGGCAGAGTTAAAGTATCCCAGCATCTCTCCACCAAAAAATGTGGCTACTTCGCAGGGTGTATGTAATAGCTTCGCAATATACTTTTAACTGTTACCACATTTTAGCGCATTATGATCGTTGGAATTAACCCTCATCTTTCTACTTTTATTGTAGATATATTTTGTACTCACCTTTTATCACAACCGGGCTTCCGCCCACTGGCCTCCCAACAAATCCCCTCATAGCCAGCCCAGACCACCTGAACCACAACTCGGTTCGGGATTGTAATACAAGGTTTATTTACATTGGGTTATGTGCTTAACATGCACTCTAGTTACACTCACTAATAATTTGCATGGGTCATTCTTGTGATCATATTGCTCTACAATGGGGGCACGACATTTGTAAGAAGGGTTTAAAATGACTCACCATTAGTCGTGAATTCACTTGCTATCTATTCCCATCATCTTTATCATCAGACTCCTAGCACATAATTTTCTTACCCCTTCAGTCGCACCTCCCGCCATTCTCTCCTCCTGTCAAAGTTATTTTTTTCTATCTCAATTCCGCAAACAGAGATACCAACACAAAAAACAAAAGACAGTTTCGATTCACTCACCATTCGGTCCAAATCGCGCTTTGCCGCGACAATGTAGGAATTAAAAATAAACATAACAGACAAAAAATAGGTTTGAAACCAAAAATAATAATATCTTACCGACATTTATAACTGTACCTTTCAATGACACGGGTCATAAGTAAAACTATAAGTAATGCGCCGTCCATCACAATTTACCTTCTAATTGAAGTCCAAGTATGTATAAGGAATAATAAATATCAATTAAATTTAAACCTATTAAGGCACTTATAAATAAACCATTCGCATTAATTTCCCGCCACCTCACCTCGTCTCTGAGTTATGGCACTTACCTTAATTGTGAGAATGATAGGTCCACTTTTTGAGACGATATGAATGGCGTGAGATTCCAATATTACTGTAAATATCATCAACAAATCAACTGACACACCTGGGTAAAGGTCTCTTCTGTTTCATATTCCACCACACGAAGGTTGGTCATTTATCGAAGTTGATTTGAAATAATTAGGGACTTTAGTAGTTAATTAAATCGTATAATTTTTAATTTATTTGGGTATTTCAGTTTAGCTATGTCCATCCAGTGATGATGCTAACACCAATATGAAACTGCTTTTATATGCTATAGTTAGTTAGATGTACCGACAAATGATTGACTTAGAATTAGATCTATTGGTCACATTAATAAATACTCAGAAAAATCCTGGTTCGTTTTTTTTGCAATATCCTTCAACTCTTCATTACTTTATTTTAGCCTTTTTTTACTGTTTTTTTTTAAATGTCTTTAGCCATTATACCAAGAAGTCAACAATTTATACTTGATTATTTCATAAAATAATTGATAAACTATTGAATTACTTGTACTTATAATATAAATTTGAAGAAAAAACCCCTTTCTAAGCACATCAGATGCATAGAAAAACGTACCTAGTTTAAAAGCATCAGCTAAGCAAAGCACACTTCAGGAAGGACGTTCAAAACATTGACAGCGCCGACCCAACAGTCCACGCGCGGCGCTCACGCCGGTACCACGCGATCGCGGAATATTAAAAAAAACGAACGTGATCATAATTCAAAAATAGAACTTTTAATATTTACTTTTAATAGAGTTTGGTAAAAGGCCAGTGATCAAGTGTAAAGCCGTTTTATGATTTGTTTGGTTTTTGAATGGCTCGTGATGGGATTTGATGCTAGGATGTCTAGTCTAGGAAGCCGCACTTTATAGTAGCTATTTAGGGTTTTTGTCTGAGTTATAACTGCTATGACTGACTGCTAATAAGGAACGGAAATTATTTGTGAAAAAGAGTCATTACTCTGCTTGTTTGTTAAGTGGTTAAGTTTCACACAATCGTTACATGCTCTGATTTATTTCACCTATTAGATGAGCTATCAAATTAATCTTATTTAATGTATCCAACGTTAATCGGTATCTCATAGCCTAAAGCATAAACATGTAGAACTAATTTATAATGTCCTTGTTAAAAAAAATTACATGTCACGTAGTTGTCAAATTGCCTGTCTAAAATATGTCGTCGACCAACCAAGATCAGCTGATATGAACCGCTGACGACAAATTATCCTTGTCGCTAATGATCAGAGTGGCTAGAAGATGGCGCTGATTCAAATCTTTGTAAAAGATTTGTTTACAAGATTCTAGTATTTTTTCTTCCAAAACTACGTCGTTACCGTAATCGTGGTTAACATTTGATGTGAATTGCAATAACTTCTGTCTTTGGATGACAATTGGATGGCATTTTGAATTTTACGAGTATCTCATACAAGCTCCTTGTTTCTAATTTTTTAATTTTTTGTCTTTTAAATGCACTTTATGACCTATAATTTACTATGTTTAAGCAAGATTTTAATTTTTAGCCATTTCCGCTCGTACCTATATTATGACTTTGACACTATGTTTTAATTTATGGTTTATAGATAGCCACATGCAGTCAGGCACGTAGCCATCGCCTTATGAGCCGTATCAATGATAACTATCCCCGGATTAAAGTGTGTTAGCTGAAAATTAGAAAAGACGGATAGGAAAAGAAAGGGCCTGTCTGTGATAGATACCTACTCATAATTGACTAAACTTATGCCGTTATTGATTAAAAAGTTACATTTTAGAACTGCTAGTTTGCTAGTTGCGTTTTTTGAAATGATAGGTCGAAAACGAGCAGACAAGATAATTAATGGAAAAATTACCGTCGTCGTCTCAACCCATAACTCAAGATTAAGATCCATGATTATTATTATTGATAGAGCAGCTACCAAGCAACTACTTTAAAAATATTTTGACAAACACTTGAGAATAATTATCATTAATTCACGAGCATGATCTTTTTAACCTCTTTTAGTCTGTAAAAGCTACCATCCAATGTCACCATAAAAACATTAACAATTGGTCGTGTTTGTAGGTATTCCTTTCATAAAAAAAATATTTTAGGTTTGTCTAACATGTTTACAAGGTAAGGCTTTATTATTGTAACTAGATTCACTTTCAATAATAAGATAACTCCTTGTCTATAAAAAGCGTCTGTCCTTACAAGCCCTTTTAACATTCCCTGTGCACACGCCGGTTGGCAGCGATCAATGGATTCGCATCGCTGACTTCCGACATCAAGAGCAGCCTTCGTGAACGCCTTCCGTAGTTACATTTTTTTTTCAATTAATTGTCCGTTCGATGTTTACCTCGTCTATGCCTTTATGTGACACAATGTTCTGTTCTGTTGATACAATTAAGATATCTGTAGGAACTAGCCTCAAATCAGAATGTTATCATGCTTCACTGATGTTACATTATTTTTCAATTATCGTAATAAAAATCTATGTGATATTTTTAAGGTTGGGCAAGAGAGGATAAAAACCTAATAACAGCAACGATTTGAAGTTGAGTATGTCTTGTAAAACAAATGAATTGCAAGAAAAATGCTTTGCTAGTATTCTCATCTTTGTATTATTTGATTTATACATGTGAGGGGTAATCGCTAATGTTTCCGGTTCATTTGCATTGAATGCCATTGTAGTTGTTATAATTGTCCGTAGGGAGAAGTCGATCCCTATCAAGAATAGAACAATGAGAAGGTTAGGTCATACTGCTACTAAATATAGCTTTCCTTTGACACAGTCCTTGGGATTCTGCAAAAAATATTTGAACATCTGGAACATTAATTATGTCAACAATGAACGAGTTTCTTTACATTTTTTTTCATAGATAATTGTGTTTAAGTTAGAATTTACGTTGATGTTTGGTTTTTAGAACTAATTAATTTAATTGCAGATAAAGGTATCTTACAGTTTTTGCAACCATGAAACCAAGTCACAGTTCACCCAAAAATGAACAGTATGAAGGGAAACTACTTTATGGTCTAATTTTTTATGGTCTAGAAGCATCTTGTGTGTGACTATTGTCACAGTATATATATAAGCTAAAGCTTTAGCTTATATATATACTAAAGCTAAAGCTTTAGCTTATATATATACTGTGCTATTGTGCAATCTAAACAATGTAAAGTCAAATTTCCTTAATTCTTTAAGAATCAAATTAAATAAACAGAATATTATTTGAGTAACCTGAGACACAAGACGAGATACATATTAAAGAGCAGACTTAATTACTACACTAGTATTGATTGTTGTACTCTGTTGGTTTCATCCTAAGTGTTGATTTTGTGTATATTTATGCCAATAATATATTTTTACAATTGAATCGTTAGGATTTATTTTCAACACTCGACGGCTTGAGTCACATCAGTCAAATATCTACTTCAAAAGTTACCGCTGTCGAGCGAAAATAACCCGTTCATTAAGTGGCTATTTTTCCCCTCTGTTGACATCGACCTATAAACTTTTTATTTTCTTAAAATCCTCACGGACATGCAGAATTTCTCTGCCAGATGTATGTCATGGTCAAGTACCTGTAAATACACGCCTAAATCATTAAATCATTCATTCACAAATTAACAAGAAATGCAACCGAGTTGAAGGGTTTTACCTGTGAGAAAGGTTTCACCGTTGATTCATCTAAGTGGTTATAGTACGTTTACAATTACATATATGAAATTTATAATCCGTAATATTAAACAGCAATCGTTAATCTTTTGAGTTATAGCGTCATCTTGTAACTGGCGTGTGTTTTCTATTATGACGTTATATTTCGTCGTTCCAAAATAAAAACCAAATTCAAATAAATTCTATGTTTTATTTAAACCAATTCTAATACCGTTGCGTCACCATCTTCACTTACTGGTGTATTGCCAAAGGAAATGTTTCCAAGATTCGCCTATTTCCCGCAGGTAAACATCCTCGTGGCTCCTGTCAAAATTAATTTGTCATTACGTAACTGGCTTTTGCTAATGGAAACGGCGTCCGTTGATAACGTCAATCCCCATAAATAGTGTGTCTACTGTCAACTTCACTAAAACGGGCTTAATTATTATGTATGACGTCAACACCGTCATGGAGATTATACAGCTTTTAGATACGATTATGAAATTAAATGGTAACACTTAATATTTTTACCGCCAGTACTGTAATTAGTGTATCAAATTTCATTTCATATGAGTCCTTCAAAGATTCGTCAATAATCGCTGAAGATTAGGACTGAGGATTTGACGACATGAATTATAGTAAAATTTTAATTTAGCTCAGATTTGGAAACGTTCTCTAATTATGGCATTGAAGTATAATTATAAATAAAAAAATCGGAACACAAATCGAGTGACTTAAGAATATATATATGCCTAATAGCTGATCCAATCATTAATTTCAAGTTCATTCTTCTTAATCACACATTAATGTTTAATTACTAACTCATGATATATATAAGGTTGTTGAAAACCATTACATACAAATATACAGCTTTAATGTGATTTATTGGTTGCATTGAGATGTTAGTACGTTTAATGGGCACCTGCTAAATAAATGACTCCTTCAAGATTATCTAGTTACCGTTAGTAATTTACAGCAGTCATTTAACATTCAAATTAGAAGCATGTGTATTTGAAAACATCATTAATTCTAAGCTATCTTTTTGCACTACATTGAAGATTACCAATAATACGGACGCTCTTAGAAATATTAGATACTTACTTACTATCTTATATGAATTAGTTAACTAGCCTAACACAAGATTAGGCTTAATGTAGCAGAACATGTGCTCTGGGCTCCCATCCAACGTGAAAAACGGGTCTAGGTCAGCCTGAAGACAGCTATTAGCAGTATGGACTGTAGCGTATGTACTTAAGCATTTAGGATTGTGATCGTTAATGCTATTATTTAAACATTATTGTGTTCCAGTTACACCATTAATATCTGAAAAGAATCTATCTTTTACATGTATGTTAGCTATAGTATAATAGTATTTTTTGTTACGCCTATGTTTGAGTATGAATTGACAGTGTGGATTACTATGGATATGCTTTGATTTATCACACTAAACTTTAATGTGAAGGTGACCTTACCCTGAACACACCTCTGCTATACTTAGAAAGGTATCACTTACAGCATCGACCGACCTTCTTAATATTTTGTTACCTACGCATAGCAACTAGTTCTTTTCACACTCCCACTTTGAGAACGGCCATCGATTTTAAGAATGAGTGTAGTGACACAAATAATATAACTCACTACCATTTATGCTCTCGAGGACATTAAACACAATCAAGACAATACCAACACATGCTTCTATAAATCATTAATAGTAATTGTCATATTTATCATGTCCCGCGTTAGTTCTATTCATAGTATTAGTTTGTTCAATAAATTCCGGTGAAACACAGTTGCATGACATTAGTTGAGTGAAACATTTTACTTAAGAAGCATCACGCGCTTTGCATTAGTTCGCTTCTCTTAGCAAGAGGTGATGTCACCGGCGTACCCCGATTAAACTTGTATTTTAAAATATTGCACTTTTAGTTATATGTATACATTTGCATAGACCTCCATTAAACCGTCATGGAGATCATAAAAGTCTTTAATTACACCGTTTTGCGAAGTCCTTGCTTGAGGCTAAAAAAGAGCTGTGTTTATAGTTCTGCTTTGATCGCCAAGTTGTTGTTGGCTAATCACGTTTGATGAGAGCGTATCGAATGTCAACTAGACGGCGCTCCAGGCCGCATATGTTGTCGAATTTGCTGTTGTTGTAGGGATCAAGTAAATTAACCTTTGAATCAGTTTCCACTCCCCGGTCGGCTTGACGTAAATAAAAGGACACATTTGTTTAATGTGCAGTTGAACAATAGCTGCTAAAAAACATGTAAGAGTAAAATATAATGGAAAGATTATTTTCCTAGAACCGTTCAGTCTTACTGAATTTTATTAGTTACGAAAGTATATTAACATTTTAGCCACCAGACAGGACGTAGTGAATTGACACCATAAAATCCCTTGACGAGCAGATATTGTTTATCTTTACCTATCGTCGATATATAAGATAGCAAAACACTTTATAAAACAGTTAGCGCTTGTTCAACAACTTAGGTGAACGTGTGAAATAGAAAATGAAATTAGCACCAAAACATTGAATGATTGCGTCATTGTAACCAGTGAAAAATATCTTACGATAAACATGGCGCAAACGCATACACACTGCAAAATGGATCACAATTACAAATTGGAAAAGAAGTACCTGGAGATGAAACGGTTAGTGATTGAAAAAACTGAAGAACTGAAGCGACGGGATAAAATAATCGCTCTCTTAGAAAATGAAATAGACGAAAGAGATTCTACAATAAGGTATCTTAAGAACGAAATTGACAAGTTTAGACAAGTCGTGAAGCCTTTGACCAGGCAGATAATAGACAGTCATAGGAATGGTGTAGACGGTGATGAGGAAGGTTTTGTGATGAAGACACCGGGCGTGGAAAATACTAGAGTACTGCCACTTATCGAACCCAGGCTCAAAAGAACCGCCATATCAGCTGAGCCGTTATCGTCGCTGACTCAAGATCATGAGATGAAATTAGTAAAGATACCGAAAAGCAGCAAGTAAGTATTGCTAATGAAATAAAATGTGCAAATAATATCGGTAGGTACTGGCTTACTTCACTTAGTATTCAAATATGGTATCGTTTTTAGCGATTCGACCTGAAGTACTTTTAATGCATGCGGCGTTGATGACGGCAAATGTTAATGTTTACTGTAATTTAAAGGATTAACATTGTTTAAGTATGCGTGTTCTAAATATAACTACAGGTCGTTGGCAGGTCGAATCGGTTAAGTTTCGGTCATATACGTGGTTAAGCATATTGTATGACCTATGACCATCTGCGTCTAACGTGAACAGTAAGATATTAGCTTATATTGTCTCATCTCCAGTCTATATGCGTTCCACTGCTGGGCACAGGCCTCTTTACAGAAAAAGCTTATGATATGATATAACTTTCTGGCTTCAAATATCCGTCTTACAAATATAAAATTTAAAGATGTATGAGTACTTTAACACTTAAATAGTGGCAGTGGCGTCACTTTGCTAAGAATCACTTTAAGATATTGTCACACATGGTCTACTATTCTAGGAATCCAGATCTTTGAGTGGGTGGGTACTATAATAGCTCAAGGGTGGTGTTGCCAGTAGTTGTAAGTCCCGTGAAAATAAACAGTATCAGAAATTGATCATCAAATTTATTTGACCTTCTTCATTTTATGACAGTTCTGAGTAAATTCCTCTATTTTTTGTTATATCTATAATTTTGTACTATATCTTTACAGTTGAAGCTAATTCCATTAGTATGGCTTTTTAAGCACTGTAGTGTACGAGTAGACTTAATTGGATCGCTTGTTGGCTCCTGATCTCATGTGTACATGTCCCTACTGTCATCTATCAATCACATGATTGAATTTTACATTAAACATTTCCAATGGGACAGCTTATACGAGGTCAACTTGTGTTAGCCGGGGTACCTTGGAGTGAGCCCATTTGGTATAATTGCGTACGGTACGAACCTCAAGTTTGTCCTCGCCATCGGCTATGTCACGACTGAGGAGATAAATCTTAGCCTATATACGGAAATATTGTTTGCTGTGGGTGCGTTTTGATTTATAGTTCTTTGGAAGAGTATAGAATACCGTCGACGCGATATTTATTTGCGCCATTTGTTCAGTCTAAAACTGTAAATCTAATAACAAGTGGTGATAAACTTGCGGCTGAAAGTTCAAATCAGACCCAAAGGTCAGAAGGTGAATGTTTTAACTCGCTTTTTTTCGCGTTGACATAATGCCAAGGCCTACTGGCGCTTTCTTTGTGTAAATATCCCAACTAAAAAGTGTAAAATTAAGCTTAATATGTAACGTCCTAAGATTTTCTGGAACCAAAAATACAAAATGAACAGAACATGATTCCAAACTTCAAGTTTTGTATGTATGACCTAGTTACGTACAATGTTTGTCGTGTAATTATTATTTGTTTGAATGTCAATTAGTGATCAGTTTTGTATTGTATTGTGTTGAAATTTGTTTCTGTTACAATGGAATGGAATAAAATTGGCAGCAGGTCGTATAAATAAATTTGAATATATTATAGAACCTATTAAATGTTATGTGTTATGTCTGTTCCGTTTGCCTACGTAGTTTTACACTTGTGACTTTATTAGTATATGTTAAACCGGTGATTTACAAACATAACTAAGCTAGCTTATATGATCTGTTTATTAGAAAATTAGTTAGGAGGAATGACATCTTGATAGTTTTATACTAATTTGCGTGTTCGAAATTGTCTAATTTTCAGAAGCACGCCCGAAAGTAGCATTTGAAAGTGTTGAGAAATTATGCTGAATTTGAAATAGGTACGAGTAAAAAATTACAGGTCTAGTAACTTGTTAGGTAAACAATATTTTTTCACTTATTTAAAAACAAAACATCCAAAGTAAACGTAATGTTGCGCACTTTTGACTTCAGGAAATATTAAGTCAAGCCATTGTTATTTTTTTTACAATGCCGTTCTTGACTTTATCACGCAACAAACATAACCTGTTCCGGTGGGCAAAACTGGAACTAACATCGCCACTTACGTATTTTGCTCTAGTTATTCAACAGTGGCGCCACTCTCATTGCATTTAGCTAATGGTAAATCCGATAAGAACCGGTCAAGTGATTATTTTATTTTGTAATCTTGTTAATTTATAATCATCCTCTGGGAAATACACACTTCGTTAATAATTTTTAAATTTGCGTCGTATAAATACTTTTATTTCAGCTTAAAAATAAACTTAGGCGTATCTGTATTGCACTGCAATCTACGTAGATTGCAGCTATCGATATGTTACAAATTTATACAATTATATTATATTCATTGATAGAGGAAGAAATTAATAATCATCATCACCCATATCTTATGTATAGTCAAACGTGCTATGATTTTGTCAATCAGAGTGACGCGACAGTTAGTATACATGATCTAAAATTAAAATTGTGCAAATCTGAGTAAATACGATCTCCATGTCAATTTTTATCTAAATCTTCAATGGTTAAGTAGTGAAGAGGTAACAGACAGACAGTCGGAACAGATATGCGTTATATTTACTGTAGAAGGTGAAGTGTTTTATACCCTACAGCTATAGGGTAGCTAAATTTATCAAAGGAGGTAAGTAAAGAGTACGGACTTACAAAAAAGAGTATCATTTATTTACATACCTATTTATGATGGGTTCGTATGATATTACATGACTGGTAGTATAGTAAACATTGGAAGAGTATTTTAGCATCCTCTATTAGTGTTATAGATTATAGAGTACAATACTCTATTTTAGAGTACGGTTGGCAACCCTACCTACAGCCAAGGGCCCACGTTAGCTCAAGGTTGTATATAATATAAACATGATGAGGAAAACCCTTAAACCGCTATAAATCTACCCGTAAACTGTGATCGAGCTCAGATTTATGAAAAAATTACGCTCGTTATAATAATGAGCGGTACATGACTGGCTTGTAATGTCTACAATATATTACCATAGTTATTTACTAGTGACTCGCTACAGCGTGGCACGGGTGCAATGCATATTATATTGTATGTACGTACACGCATCAATTTATCTTACTGTTTGGGCAAAATTAAATGAAGTATGCGTGTGTTAAAGTAATTAATTAATTCCTTAATTATTTAATTAATAAAAAAGCGATTAAATATTATGTAGCTTAATTGTATGGTCACCCTATTTCTTAAGGTATGAACGTAGTAATAGGCGTAGGGTGGCAATAATTTAGGTTTAAAATTAAATCCTAAAAAAGGATTCTTAACAACATATTTGTTGTAAGAACTTTTATTAAAATTTAATTACTTAATTTTATTACTGAGGAAGAAAAAATAGTTCCTGTAGAATAATTCAAAGTCACAGGGATACCTAAACTTTTGTCATGAATCTATTGATGAAAACCGCGTGAAAATTAGTTCAGTACTTTTTGAGTTTATCGCGAACTGATAAATATACAGACGCGGCAAAGGACTTTGTTTTGTAATAAATGTGTAATGAAGGGTAGGTCACGAGTATCCAAAACCGGCGAACTTGTATGAATAGATTGATGAATGTAGATTAAGCGAAAGAGTTGTGTCAGGATCGTAGCAAGTGGAACAAAGCCCCTTATAGGAAAGAAGTGTATGTATGTATGTATGTAATGATAGTAATGATACTGATCGCGCTTGTTATAATAATGTTTCGTACATGACTACTTTCATGTAATGTCTATGAAAGAGTTTCCGTTAGGACTTTACATTAAGTCATCTAATACCTTTAAAAGAGCAATTCTTAGTAAAACTCTTTTCAAATATTTAAAATTCTTCTTTTAAAATTTTTAGATTTTCATGACTTTTCGGGTTTCGAGGGCGAAAAATCGATCAAACTAGATTTCATTTTTAGAAAACGTAGGTACAAAAAAAATAAGTTATGTGAATAGTGACCCGTTATCTTTGCTCGTGAGTATAGTTGTTCCGTCTCAGAATTCCCATATGTGTATGGTTTGTGCTGGCGTTAAAAAGCATATCTAAATTATAATAATATTCCTCCTAAATTGAGTGGGAGTTGGCAAGGTATTTCGATTAACTTAATTTTACTAACCACAGCTAAACAGTCTTCATGATGTATCGGAATCATATTAAATCGAAAGGTACTTTTGTGGAAAGGATTTCGTACAAAGTTTAATAAACGGCAGCCACGAACAGTAGAGTTAAAAAGCAGACACAAGATATTATAATAAGAGAATGTTATGAAAGTGGCTCACCTAAAAATAAGTATTTACCACCGTGAGCCTAGACAAACTAGTAATATGATGGTAGGGATCCCGACGAATCTTGCAGAAGCACTTCCTGACCACCCACCACCCACAATACGGCAACAATATTCTATGACTTTTTATTCTTCTTTCCTCTGTTTTTTAATAGCGTAGATAAGTAGTAGTAAGCAGATTAGGTATCGAGATTGGCATTGGTAAGTATGCTAATGCAAGTAGTTAATCAAATTGTGCAACATTTACTTACCTATCAGTGAGAATACAAAAACGCTCTTTTTTCTTGTAACCGATTTTTTATTTTGACATTTAAAATTTCATGTCAAACGAAGTTCAATACTGCAAAAGGGTTTCGCGATTATATGTTTTTAAATAAATTTTGAATTGTATGCCTATCTAATTATAAATTTAAACTTATAATATTATTTTGTTAAATTTCAGATCGCGGGAGCTAATCAAGGGTGCAATTCTAGACAACGACTTCATGAAGAATCTTGAGATGACTCAAATCCGCGAAATCGTGGACTGCATGTATCCAGTAGAATATGCGGCAGGCAGTCTCATCATCAAAGAGGGAGATGTTGGCAGCATCGTGTATGTCATGGAAGGTTAGTACTCGGCTTTACTGGTATGAATTATTAAGACTAGTTTTAGCGCCATCTCGTATCGAGTAGTCTAGAAAAAGTTTAGGAGCTATGTGTGCTGCCCTCTATTAGTAGTTTAAAGAACTCTGGTAGTTAGAATCAACTGTTAGTGATTTTGCTATTCGCCGCAAGATGGCGCTAAACAACTAGCCTTTTGGTATTCTTATATGAAAATAGATGGCGCTAGTTAACTATGCTGAAACAAATTTCAATGTTTTAACCTTTGAAAACTCGACGAACTAATATCAAAATTATAACTAGTTAAATTTCAGTATTTTGAATTAGATAGTCACTAAGTTTAAGCTTAATCAATGACATAACGTCATACACAGCTATTAAACTGAAAATTCTCCTTCATTAAAATTACCTAGGTACAGTAACTCCAAAGGTAGGTATGTGTATGTAACAAATAAAATATCACTAAGATAACTGAAATAAGACTAGGTTTTAAATTGAACACGTCTACGTTGCGTCGAGAACTTGGAACTTTCCCTGTTGAGTGTTGTGTGCGAGAAAGCGGAAAAGCAGGCAGCGACGCGTTTTTCCTATGACGGGTTGTTCGAGACGAGTTTTCCGATGTTCATGTGATATAGTAAAATAAGGGAATTTAGAAATGTGTTTGGCTTGATTCTCCTTTCTTATGGAATTTTCGAGTTTCTCTATGCTATTAATTACAATTTTGGGAATTCAAGGTAAAGGTACTTCCATGCTGGTCTGGGAGCAAAGAAAAAACATAGAATGTACCAATTGCTTCTCTTCCCGCGCAGATGGTCAAAGCCCATCAAGGGAATGGACGAAAATCATAAAAATTATGTTATAGGCGATGCGGTTAGCAACCCATCACTATTTTGATTTCATTTTTCATAGGTACCTAAACTGCATTATGAATGTGAAGGGCGCTTAAAGGTACCTACCTAGGTAGGTAACAACCATAACAAAATTATATTGTATCTGTGTGTGGCAAAGTGTTAGAATAAATACAAACCTATTATAAACATCGATAACTTAAGTACATTTTAGGTTTGGAACAAGAAAGCAAAAACATGAAAATGCCCTAAATTTTATTGAATGGAAATGCTATTTTGATTAGTTTTCCGGTATTAGGAAAACTTAAAGGAATTACTGGAATTTCTGCGTAAGAATTTCAACAGAAACGTGATTTAAACACTGAACGATAACAAACAGTGTTTTGCTAATAGCATAATTTACGTGCAGGTAAACAAAATTGCTTTTTACCGTGGGATTATTATTGCGTCAATTAAAAAAAACAAATCGAATTTCGATGGCTTAAAAGCAACAAAATTTTGTTATAATAATTAAAAACAATGTATATTTAATAGATATCTACCTATTGCTAGGCATGGCGCACACCTGTCTTGTATCTATGGAATGATGAAAATATATTTTTTTAAGTATTTTAATAATAGGTTTTGACAATAGGTATGCAGCTTTGAAATGAAGATATCGAGGTGTTCTGCTCTTTTTAGAGCGGGTATTGTATTTATTTTGTATCTAAATCGAAATTTGCGTTAAAGTATAACCCCCTTATTCATACACGCTCTGTAGGCTTCTGCTAACTTAGCAATCGTTTGTCCTTATCTGTCACTTTAACATTTACCTTTCACAGTTAAGGACAAACGATTGCTAAGTTAGCAGAGGCCTATATAGCGTTTATGAATAAAGGGGTAAATCTCCGTCATGGAATCCGGTAGTTAGTCACCAAATCAAATAGTAACCAAATCTAGCAAGGGCGTACATTAAGGTCGGCTTTTGTGGCTGGCTGCGTGACCCACGCGTCTGAGTCACGTCTACGTGACAAGTTTGCGTAACACTTATGTCATTATAAAACAAATTATTTGTTAGCCTAAAATGATGAATCATTTTAATTTTTTTTTTTTTAACTTTAGGTGTCTAATTTTCCAACTAAGCTTATGATGTTACTCCAAACTAAGCTTTATCTCTATGAAAACGCCATGACATTCCGTTCAAGTTTCTAAGATTAGCGGTCAAACAAACAGATATATATTCTATCGCAGCTTTCCGACTTTACTTTTTATTTGCGCTGAGAATATTATATCAGTATGTAACTTCAACAGTCATGCGAAATATCAAAATTTAAATCAATATTGATATTGATCGTGAATTCAATTATTATGAAAATTCAATTATTTTATTTATTTATGACACGGATAATAATTACCCATTTGAATAACATTTAAAAATCGTGGCGAAAGTCGAGATGTCGAAAATCCTAGGAATGCGATGCCGCTAGCAACCCATCACTATTTTGATTCCCCTTTCCACCTTTACGCCCACAATCTTGCTAAACGTATCTTTTAGGTCTTGTTACCCTAGGTCTGCCTCGTAAGGGATAAATATGTGATTTATGAATAACTAGCTGACCCGGCGAACTTTGTTCCGCCTTAAATTTGAAAAATTCCAGTGGTTTGGGCTGTGCTATCCCGCGGGATCTATGCAATTTTCCGGGATAAAAACTATCCTATGTCCTTTCCCGGGACTCAAACTATCTGTATACCAAATTTCAACTAAATCGGCCCAGCGGTTAAAGCGTGAAAAGGTAACAGACAGACAGACAGAGTTACTTTCGCATTTATAATATTAGTAAGGATAAGGATTTACGTTTTGACGTCAGACGATTCACTTTTTAACTTAATAATACCTACACGCTTTCTAATCTACATCTAGCGTATAAAATCTAACTTTCCATGTAATACAATACTGAAGAATGCATCAAGGTCATTGGTCAAGTTAATCCAGCGCCTCGTCAAATCGCCATTAAGTTGCAGTTCGAAACACTTTTCTTTACAAAACGAATAAAAAATGTATAAAAAGGAAGATGTGGGTCAAGCCACAATCTTAATGTGTTTTGAGAGTTCAATTTCAGTAATTTTATTTTGTTATTATTTTCTGTCTAGCTTGTCTTATATATATAAAAATGAAGTATTTTGTGCAAGTCCAAGGAAGGTTTAAACGGGATGAAAACATTAAAAAAACGGGAACGGGGGCGAAGCCGCGGGCAATAAGCTAGAAAAGAAAATTTTACGAAAAAACAAGACTTTCGACGTTTCGGTTTTTTTCTTGTATCAAATTATTTCCATAAGTATTATTACTTTTTTTAAATAAACGAAGTCACAAACATAAGTTACATTGTTAGCATTACTCGTCCAGAATGGTAGTTACTAAAAATAAATTTGATACATCTTGTTTCGGTCAGCAGTCACTTCAGCGACATAGAAACTTTCAAACAAGTTTAACTCTAGGCCTTTTGCTGAAACGATAGCACGCTTTATCGCGTGCCTATCCAGCTCAGTGTCATTTTCACGTAAAAGAAACCGTTAGAAAAGAACGAAAGTACGAACGCGCGTAAATATACAGTCAAGCACTAATGTGTTACATTCCGCTAAGTCAGTGCAGGCGAATTACCAGCGCCTCGTGCCATAACAACCCACCACGCGTTACCAACTCAAATAACTGCTCATTACCCCATCGACCACCATAAACATGGGCTCCGCAAATTACGCGTGATCAAGGTAACTTGACTAAACTTTCACTTTAACTTCCGACTTCAAAACAAACCACCGTTGCTAATAACTGGTAAAGATCATTCGAAACGGCCTTTAAGTCGTTTATCTAGTTTTAACTAAACTGTCTCTTTCACTTAGGTAAAGTTAGAAGGGGCAAACGTCCCGAAATAGGAACAAGATAGAGTGACGTCATCCTTTCTGTTTCTGTCGATGTTTTGTGGTCCAGTCGATATAAAAAGTCGACAAGGTCTCGATCTCGGCTTCCAAGGCCGATCATGCATTGTCAATGGCAGTTTTTGCTGACGTTGAAGTAATAGAGGATTGACAATCAAATTTTATACCTATTTACGTATTGGAAAACTGCCGAGTTTCCGTTTTCTTTACTTTAAGTACAAATTGAATGTTGTAGCTACGGTATAGTGAGCAGTAGTAGTAAGCATGCAGTAAGTTGTACACTTTAAGAAGTTATTGGTATTCGGGCTGAACTTAAGTTTGATTTTGTTATTAAATTTTATAAAACAGTACCTCAGATACCTACTGTTTTAATTTTAATACTCTTCAAAGTTACGTAAGGATATAAATTATCTATAGGTACTTACAAACGTTTAGGTTATCTAATAGGTCAATGGTATTTTTTAATAGTGACCAAAATAATTGGTATTTCCCGTGTTGATACTTCGAAATCTTTTGGTTACATCACGGTGTGTTTTGTTGATGATAATTGTTCTTTCCCTTATGCTTTTGGTCTGTATTGTTGAGAAGAATTTCGAAACATTGTGTTTTGCAGAATATCTGCCAATAGGCAATTTTCTACTAAGTTCCCCTCGCTTATGGCGAGAGAACGTTGAGCAATAAAATCGTATTACAATGGCCTTAATGTTCCTTAGGCTTTGAGTTTACCGTCTGAAATTCTGGCAAGTAGTGCTTGTAGTATTCCATTGTGAAATTGGTAGTAGGTTTAACTAAAAATCTCAAATTATCACTCTTACTTTGGCATGGGGCCTCTGTGAAATCCTCGTTTTGAAAGGAATGGTTGTATTATTATTTAACAAAAGTAATTCAAAATTATTACAAAGTAACGTAGGTACCTACTCGTAAATTCTATGGCGGCTAGTCATTGCTGCGACGTCGTGGTAGAGAAAATCATAGCGTGTCAGGTGTCCATAACTCCACATCGGCATTTTTTCTCTTTCACCATTAAGACCATTTATCTTGGCACTGTTCTATCTAGATCAATTAGTATCCATTACACGTTCCAATTCCTAGATAAGTGGTGGAACATGACGCTCTTAAATTGTAAAGACACCAAATCGCTTTTCTACCTTACGTGATGCGTACATCTTCACATGGAAGTATTTCCATTTGTTGCTGATCTTTCTGTCCATGCATTCTAGAGAAGTGCCCATCCATATCTTACGATTTCTCTTGACAGTATCGCATACGCAAATGCTTGTTCAGTTGACCTGATTATGAAGTACTCCTATTAGGTTCAATGAAATACTCGTACATAGTGTCGATCATGTTTAAATCATGTTTCGAGTAGATAATTGAGGCGTATTAAAGGTAAATTATAATTACTTCTTCAAAGTACTTGTAGGAAACATGGCAAGGTTGTTCTAAGCACTTAAAGTAACATACCTATCTTAGGATTAATGTACAGTCAAGTGTAATAATATTTATCTAGTCAAAGTTTCAAAAATAAGTACCATACGCTCTTACACCAGCGTCATAAGGTCGTGGGACATGTTTTTGAGAAGTTCGTGTCGATACTTATTTTTCCACTTGACCGTACTCGTTGCAAAATTGAAATTTTAATTTAACTAGTTTAACTCAATCGGTCTTCCTGTGCCATTACATTAATAACCCACCACAAAGAATGTCAACTAGTAATAGAGCGTCCATTGAAAACTTTAATAGATGCTTAAGGACATGAAGTCATCGCGTATAGGGGAGAATGCCCGCATACCTACCGCATTATCTCCGATTGCATTGTTCGATCATGGGACGGGACCCAGCTTAGTTATTAACTCATAGTTTCTGATTTCAATTGAAAGATTAAATTACATATCTCTATCCTATTTACTTATAAACATCTTATGGTATGGGCAGTCTTAATGTCAGCTTTCATTGTTTCGCGTGTCCAGTTTGAGATTGCGTTACCGGTGTTATCTTGTTTTGCAATTTGTTGACGAAATTTAATTACATTATTTGTATTTGTTGTATTGTCGCAAGACCTAACTTGCCAACTTAAAATTCATGCTGAGAAACAGCTCCGTTTGAAGAACCTAGTCATGCTGCGGTAAGGAAAGCTTCGTAATAATTCTTCTTACGCAATTACTGTCCGATGTAACCGCAGAAGCAAATATTTGCATTTTACCGACCGTTAAACAAAACAAACGATTACAATTTGAAGTCAACACGAAAACGGCACCGGCACCGCACAGTTAGGTGGCTTCGCAATTTTTTCGGTACTTGAATAAACATCCTCGTATACAGGAATACCTTGAAATCATTGAACGTGAGTTTTTAGTGCATTGCGCTGCTCACGGTTCAGTTTTTACTCATCGGGGGTAAACGGTTTCGTGCTATATGCTTGTCGCTTTTCTAGCGGAAGAAACAGTTCAGCGGAGGCGGGTCGCACTAAACAGTTGGATGTATTTTATTTATGTTTTATGATACTGCTATCTTGACTGTGCTGCTTACGCTGTAGAAACAACAATGAGAGACGTGCAGGAGGGATATTTTGTTGAGACATTAAACAAAGGTGCGACTAGATTTGGCACATAGATATTTTAACATTATCCGACACGCACGCTCAATTTTAAAGACGTATGTTACAGATGGCTATCTTGTAATACGAGTACATACAATCAATTTTAATATTTAGGTAGTGATGTTTGAGAAAGTAACAGCCATGTAATTGCTTAGTTAGGCAATCGTCAAATATTTTTTAATCACAGGAGCTAAAATAATGAAATATTAGATATCGTGAAAGTGAAATCATCACGACTTATGCAGCCTTGACCGCGGTCAGATTCAGATTTACATCACCAGTGGTATCGGATAGACATTTGCATCCATTAATACATTTCCATGTCTCAACTTTTACTTCGAACTTTCGTTGTCTAAATTTGCAATAGCTCGCGAGATGTCAAGTTTACATTGCACTCTTTATATACAATACAGTCGAAGTGTCAGATTATTACTCGGTGTATCATTGAAATCTAATTGTTGATTTTAAACCGTTGTGGTCAATCTATACGCAGCGATGCAGAAAATTCTCCACATTCTGAGCCTTGTCTATTTGGAAGGATGATCTCACTATCAATAGCTGCTAGTATTCAACTTCTGATGCCTACACATGCGTATAGGTATCTACCTCACCACTAGTTGGAGAAATCGTTACAAGTAGCATATTCTATTGCCATAATTCAATTTGCAATTTTCATCGCTTGAGTGAATTGTCTTAGCATTTTGCTATATCTTATCTAGAATTTCTCTCTTAATGTGTATCGACAGCTTTATTGCTACTCGCCTTTCTGTTTGTGTAAAACTACTTTAACTAAAGAAGCAAACGAGGTAAAGTGCTCTTAAAAATAGAAATTTAATCATGCTTGCAGTTTTGCAGAATCTTTGAATATTTAAAATAAGGAGAGTACCAATTCTACCATTTACTTAATTATTTGTACAAAGTGCTTGTAACGAAATATTTAGAATTGTAAACATGGTTCCAAAATTGTGTTTCCTTTCACTGTTTATTTCATTATTGGTACCTACTGTCGTCAAGGATTATTTCGTACTTAATTTCAGGATTGCAAATATTGCAATATTGTTTTGTGCGTCTCTAATATTATCTTATATGATAAGTACTTTACATTTTACAAGCACATTAACATATATTTAATAATGCTATAAACTGGAACGAGCTATCCTCATTGCAGAAACAGTTTCGGTATGAATTTGAAGGTTTCGACCTTCGATACCCGGTCACTTAGTACCTTGATCTGGTTTAAAGTGGTCAAATCTAGTTTCTCATTTTTTATTCCAGTCTTAACCCCTTCAGATATCAATTCTGATTTTGCGCCACGTTAAGGAAGAGGAAATAACTGTGTAATGCTTGACGTCATCCTGAATATCGTATTGATAGTAGTGTCACTTTGCGGAAGCTTCATATATTTGTAAACATGTTTCAGTGTGTGCCCTTTGACGTCTTATTTCATGACTTTTGAACCAGTTGTTCAAATATTGTTTTACACGGCTTGCGTCGCGTGCTTATATTTTCTTCATTACTTACAAATTGTTTACCTGTTTTAAACATTATAATTTATTTCATTAATATAATAATATTGTATGCATATTGCACGCAACTTCTGTGAACATGTTTGCCACTTATTTTTGAAAGCGGAACTGGATAATTCTAAGTTTTTTGCTGGAATAGGTCAGTAACCGAAAAACCCTCCCGTCTAGTAGCTCGTCTAGCTTTTGTTCTGTTACGTTATTATTATGAACTTCCCCTGAGCTTTTTGATTCAGGTAATCTTGCATCTTTTCAAATATAGTTGTCTCGCTCGCGCTCGTCACCCGTGCGTGTGCAGGAGTTGATTCTTGACTAGGGCAGTAAGCGGAGCGGCGCTGACGTGATTGGTCGCTGCGCCTGCGACGCCTCGCGTTGAATTTAAAATAGTCGTGATCGACTTCTCCGTGAAAGAGACAAAGGCATTGCGGTTTATGTCAAGTTTGATATTTGTGAAATACTTTATGAACTGTGGTTTGTGTCGTGATCTATTAAATACAGTGTTAATGCTTGTAATGTTTTTTTCACGGAAGTTGCAGCTGTCACAAAGACAGATCTCAAAGGATTTCAAGTGTTAATCTTGATATTGAAGTTTCCGGATTTAATTCCCGCTTTATGTTGCAACAACCTTATAGTGCCTATTATGATATTAATGTAGATGCCAGCTGTTGAACTTCAATGAGTCTTAGAGTCTAGATTAGTTTTCAAGAGTACTTTGTTAGAAATACCTTGATACCTTGGAACTGCATTCGTCGGACGAACCTATTGTAAAAATATGTTATAAAATACATTACTATTATTATGCATCAAGTAATCTGAAAGTCGTATTTTCGAAGGCTCTCTGCACTCCCCCAAGGTTATGCAGCCGTTCTCGTGCTAGCGTGCACCACTGAATGCTACATGCCGTGAAAGTATTTTTCGACGTTGTTTTCACGCTAAATCTTATTTTAGCATATTAATTCTCGTTTGAGCTTTCTATGACTGCATAGTTTTACATCGCGACATTTTATCTTTAACATTTCCTAAATATTTTACTTACAAGTTATTAATGTTGTTCTTTTTGTTAGTAGATGTGAATTTAAATTTCTTTACTCGCTCCGCATTTGTTACTGCATTGCTCCGAATGTAGTGGACCATAAATAACTGATGAACTCGTTTAATAATTAACGTTGCGGTACGGATCGGTTAATGAATCATGTAAAATTTCGAAACTATAGTGTACCTATATTATACCATTTTAATTCTCTTTTTGTTCATTTTCTAACATTCTATATTTTTTGATCCGAATAATGTCCTCAAAGTGAACAACTTTATCACACAACGTGTTTTTTTCTTTATCTTCACCAATAACCTAATCCTATTACCAGTGACTAAACCCACAGCACTGTTTATATTCGAGGATTACTGCCATGTCTCGTCTTCCAAATTAAGATTAGAAAGTCTGATGTTATCGACTCAGTAAACGAGTTGGCTGGACAGTAATACGACGTGTAGTGTGCAGTATGGCACTTCGCGTGCAATGTGTTATTATGATTTTATCATAAATAATAACCTGGACTATTAGGAGGACTATCATACCGTGCTATCGGAGTATCCTGTGTCATAATTTTACTGTCATACCGTTTAAACCATTGCTGATTTTGACTGGTAAAAGCCAAACAAATGTAAACAAAAGAAATCGCTGACGATAATGCCTAAGTCGGTTGTTTATTTATTTACGTAGGTAGAGACACTAAAAGATAGCGAATCAAATTTAATGTTTCATTCGTACCGATGTAAAGATAACAACCTTTTATATTCAGAGCATGGATGGAATAATAAGACTTTATGTCATTGTGGTGGAGAAAGGAACAGCATTGTTTGGACTTAAGTAACATACCGTTACAGTTATAAATAAGCCCTTGTCTGCGCTATTTGTGGCATTGAACCTTTGATCATCTATTCAGACAACGTAGGCATCAAAAAAGTCGGCACTTCGTAATACTTCAAAACATACTTCTAATTACTTCTTGGGGATAATATCATAGTCGCGAGCATACTAAATCTCGCAAATATCTCTATTTTTTGTTACTTTAGCCTACTGTAGATTTTATTTTATACCAAAAGGAGATTACATAGCGGTGCTGCGCTCATTAGATAAAAAATTGTAAAGTCCAGCATGTCATCAATATAAACATGGTCATCAGATCTGGGACACTTTTTTCAAATTGTTCAATTACTTTTGTTAGTTATACCTATTGTTAATCTTGATGAAACACTCAAATATGGTTTTCTATCTCTTTTCTCGAGTTTTTGTTATCTTCACATCAACAGATGTTTTCTCAGTCCCTGGATGATATTCCCACGTCTTCACTGACCAGTCTGCTGAATATGTGGACCAACGAACTGGTTTCAACCCGCTATCGACTGGTATCTAGAAATCGTTTCCTATTAATCCGATCATGCGTACAATAATTGCTTCTTACGCGTAACAGTTTAGTTTTACATATTGTTCAATATTTTTTCATAAATATTTAATTACGCACAACTTTTTTCCGTATCTGAGTCTGGATTCCCAGTCAGTGAAAGTGCACTTATGATAACAATAAATGCTGTAGCTTCTGTACGGGCTAACTCACTCGCTGGGTCCCCATTATCTAATTTATTGCGTAACGTGATTCCATTTGCATTCATCTGATGGGCACAGAGGCCCACTTACCGTTTCCTTGTAGAATACGGTTTTGGGCCAAAGAACCGCTTGTGCAATACGTGTTTGCGTCCCGTGACGCGTCCGTTGTTGCGAAATTGAGCGTGGCTAATTTATGACAGGTTTAAAATATGTAATTAATTTCACATTTAACTTCTTTAAATCTATTATTTTTAACTTGATCGTTATCATTTCGTAATTTGTACCGAGGGTCAAGTAATCAAGTAGCTAGTTAACTTGCGTCATTGCGTGCTCTATTTGTATCGGGTCAGTTAACGAACTGTTTGATAGCTACGTGTCTGAATGTTCGTACAAGAATCATTGAATATTAACTCGTCGCTTAGGAAATAGAGGTCGTTCGTTTCTTTGCGTTCCGCGCCCAGCCGTTTGTGTTGCGAGTGCTCATTGTTTCACAAATTAATATTTTTACCCGTATTGAAAACAATGATGTTTAACCGTTGCGTGTTTGGTAGATTTACTTAAGTACCTTAGTTAGTATGCAGCTGTAGCTTAGGTTTGAAACAATAGCTGCAGTACGCAATTATAATTAAGGTGATGGGATGAATCATCCATTAATTCGGTTATTAATATTTGTGCCTCATAAAAAGCGGTTTAGTGCGAAAATAAAATAAATCATAAAAATTAAATATTAAACGGATACAAGGAACAAGCCTTCTATCAGTTTTAATATCTATAGAGGTTGTTGCAACATAAAATATCACTGTATTTGATTTGTCTAGGTGCAGATTCAATGAGAACTCAAAAACTAATCATTTGTAGAAAATGACTGTGATTAAGGTGGCGTGCAATATGCCTTAATGATGTGAATTTAGAAAAAAAAACTCTAAGTGAATCACTAAGTGAGTTGCAGTTGCGTCCATTAAACGGAGACATGACATTACAATTAAAGACGATGACCTATTTGGTCTTTCGAATGCAGTGGCAAAGTTTTAATCAGGTCCGTGTTAGCGCGGCAATATGAAAATAAAACACTACCCAGGAAAAGTGGTCATGGAGGACCCGTGGCTTTCTATCAACGATCGAACGATGGACCTGGTGTACGCCGCAAACTGGGTCGGAGCAAGGAATCTCAGCGAATACAAGGAACACAGTAATTCTCCCCCTAAGTCTCAATTTAATTCTATATCAAGAAGCGAGTCATGCAGAAATATAGGTCGCAGTAATGGCTCAAACGACAACAAAGGTTACTCACAAGAAAACGGATACTCATATTCTAATAATATTTCTAATGATAACATATCTCAATTAGCCAAATACCAACAAAACATAGAAGAAAAAGCTAGAGCAAACAATAATCTCATTATGCAAAATAAATTGAAACACAGCTATAGCTTTAAAGATATGCCTAATGGGTACAAACCATCGACCCTTAGAAGAGTAAAACGAAGAAACTTCACAGAATGGGACATTGAATCATTTTCATCTAATTCGAAGTCACCTCCTGTCCCACCACAGCGAAAAGACTCCCTGAAATACGCACATCGTCAGAGAAAAGTTGATAAGAAGTATCCGCTACCAGATCCGGGTCCCGTACCCCCAGATCCTTCCTCAGAATCCTATTATGACTACTATTCAAGAATAAGCCAGCAAGACAATAACACGGATAGCCAAAAACATAAATTACAAAAAGATGCAACTAAAGACACAATTCCAAACGGAACTAACCGTAGTTTTGGAAATGATACAATGTATCAATTAATTAACTCAATGGCTACATTAGACTTGACACCTATTAAATCCAGAAATGGAAAAGAGCACGTTGATGTAGATTCTGATCCGACGGATTTGGGTTTATACATGCGGCCTATTAATGACTCGCTATCTTCTAACGATCTAGTTCCCGAGTACATTCCGCAAAAAACGAGCGAACGAAACGGACGCATCGAAGATGCTAAACCTAGCTTTCGTTCTAAATCATTAAGAGTTAAAAGCGAAGGGAGAGCACCTCTTCGAGCTTATCTCGACGTAGTCCAACCTGAAAGCGAACCACTCAATGGTGTCACCATTACTCAACCCAAAAGAAATATATCACCAAGCGAACAATTGATGATGATGCAGTATAAGATGTATAATGAGAACCAAAATCCTTCTACTGCTGCTACCACTACTGTAAATGGATTCCATTCAATCGACGCAGTAAAAGAAAGTGATAATCGGACTATAAACGGTGTGATGAAACAAATAAAAAACGACAAATATGGCAAATTATATAATACAGTGAGAGTGAAAAGTGACAGTAGGTACGATAAATATAATGACATTATGTCGCTGCACCCCCCGAAAGAACGTTCAGCGGAACCGCGCGTCACAAATGGTAACGGTGTATACTCGAGAAGTGCTAAAAGTTCATCTAGTGGGTCGGATTCGGATTTTTCTATACCTAGGCCAAAGTTAATTGTCCCGGTTCATACATACGGACTCAGAAAAAGGAGGACTGGAAATCTTTGCCAGCGTGACAGCAATGCCACGGAGGCATCATTGGATGCTGGTATACTGCTTGATGTCACTCGGTTGGAAGAAGATACAAGTGATCAATTGGCCGAGACACATTTGCCTTCAAATGGAAACTCAGGTAATAATCATTAAAACAAATATATTGAGTTGACATGTTAGATCTCTACCTTCTTTCCTTTCAGCGATGGTTCTGTTGGTTACTGATCTGAAAATAACATCTTATCAGTTGTTATCAACAGATTCTGATCTCGTGTGTTGACTGATGGTAAATGATCGATGTTAATATCCACAAGGTTACAACGTGAATTGAATATACTCACATATATTCGTACATTTAATAGACGTTATTTTTATTTGTATGTAGAATTATTTACGTCACGTAATGTTGCATTATCGGAGCCTATAGACGAATTCATATTTATTTCGTCATGCATGATGCTATAAAGCAGCTATGAAAAAACTATTGCGTCCGCTTTGAAAATCATTGCATTGGTCAATCAACAATTATAATCATTTGCTGGGATCTTATAAACCGGTTTGATCAATTGATCCTAATTGCCTTTCCGATGATTCTATTCCTTCCTTTTTATAGGTTTATCACATTCAAGAATTTATGAAAGGCCTTAAGAAAAAATATATTGAATATAGCTTGCACCTACTTCTCCATTTATGTTTAAAACGATGTTCAAGCGCTGCTCGGCCTTATGGTATTCTTTTATTTTTATCTTTTACGACTTCCAATTAGTTTTTATATCATTTTCTTCGTTAAAATATCTCTGCGCAAAATACACGTTTCGTATGAACTTTTAACCCGCAGTACTAAACGCTAAAGTAAGTTGCCTTGAAACACTTTCGAGATTGAAGTCATTACGTCGCGTCCGTCGTAATAACTACATGTGTATAAATTATTGTACCAATCATATACCTAATTCCCTACATTTTATGAAATAAAAGCAATTAAGAGTTTGCGACACGTAACATTAATTTTGGTACCTACTTGTTACGCACAGTTTAATAGGCAGACGGATATAGTAATAGATTCTGGTGATGAAATCATATCAATTATCTTTAACTCAAAATGTTCATTGCTAGAAAGTAGTGTAGCATGAGTTTCTTTAACCGATGCTAATTCTCACTGTGGACATACTATTGATATCTCTTTGTTTAGTTAGAAAAGGTGTAAAAGTCACTCAGTTGCGTGCTTCAAGAGTAGCTCTTGACATTTGAATAGTTTCGTACGATGCGGCCTGTGAAACGAGAATCGCCGATTTTCCCAGTATTTTATGAAGAGAAACTGAAATCGATAGCAATTATTGTCTTTTTATTTACTACATGATGACTTCAATAAGATTGTTCTTAACTCAATATATATGTATCTAATATTCTTTCATCTTTATCGCTTTGAATACTTGTAATTAATTATAAGTTAAGCATGTCTTTTCAAAAAAAAAATTAGACATTCTGAATTCAAGCCGCACCCCATCTACCTGCGGCGCTAAAAAACATCCTCTATCAAATATTTTTACAGTTATTGTTTTATTCCTATTTATAGCTCTTTCAAGCACAGTACTGTTAAAACATACAAATACAATAGACAATAGCGAACGTGTCAAAGGACAATGACACCATATAAACAATCCGGATATATCCCCGTTCCGTTCCGTCACTAAACATGCACATGCGCTATATTTATATATGAAGACCATTCAACGGTGAAGTACAGGAAAAAACTGAAAACAATCACGAATTTTGTATGGGATTTAAAATTTGCGTAGAAACATTGAACATAGAAAATAAAGTTTTATGCGCAATTGATGCGACGGAGTCGGAACATCGCGTTTGTTGCAAGTCATCACAAATTGTAACATATTTACTGTGAAATGGAACCGCAGTGACTTATTGGAGAAAGCAAGCTTAGTGTTCCCATATAGCTCCTGAGTTTGAACTCAGTCGGACGATATGTCCATTTTCTGACAATACTGAAAGATACCTCACAAAAAAAAATACTTTTAAGAATTTCTGGTAGATTACAGTTTACATTATAGCTAATACAGTTGGTCAGAAAAACGTTGGCAATTTCATTTTTTCAATTTTCAGAACTAGTAAATTAAGTAGCCTGTAATGAAATATGCCTTAAGCCATGGACCCAAAACATGATCGCGACCTGAAGAACTGGATATTACCCGTGGTATTAAATCAAAATAATATGCCTATCTCAGATGAGAATACCAAAAGAGCTGGTGCTCTTGAGACAATAACAATTCCTTGTCGCAGAAACCTGTCATAGCATTCAAAGTCACAATCTTATTTTCACACGGTTCTTTATTTGTTCCCACTGTTATCGCTTCCAGCCGTTTACGAATCAATCGGTCTTTGGAATTAAATTCGTTTAGGTTTAGATTGCTGTGCCAGGACTGTTTACACACTTGTAATGCAAGTAGGTTATTAAGTGCTAGTCACTCTCTGCTTTAGTGGCTTTTGACTTCTGGTAGCGTGTTACATGACGTCATTCGTAGTAACTGACATTCACTACTTCCTTGTTTACTTCACTAAAGATAGTGCTCTATGTTCCATTGAGGTTTGTTTCTTCATTGTTATTCTTTAAAGTTTGAACCAGTTATTGTTATTATTTAATGTTAAGTAATTTTTAAATATAGAATTTGCCATATCGTGACCATTCACCGCCGTGAGTCACCCATGTTTGGTGACCATAATAAACTTGAGTATAACCTTGAATTATATTCGAAATGTTAGCAAATTCAAGCGATTCAGTTTTTTTTATTAAATTGGTAGTAGTCTTATTTTACACGATATAGTTGGTTATCTACGAAAATAAATAATACACGAATCTCACTGTCTTATATTATTTATTTATTTATTTATTTAAGGAGAACCAACAGCATTTAACACAATTTATGTAGGGGAGGTAGTAACACAGAGCCAATTAAAGGAACTCACAGATAGTGACAGAGTACAAGTTAAGCACAGCTTAACTTAAAATGAGGTGGCGCACACAGTATCAAACGACACACTATGCAAAGAAAACAATTATGATAGTATAAACAAACCTCAGTATTATCATCATTAAAACTAGATATCTAGGCAACGATTCCATGATAGTTACTGTTCAGATCTCTCCAATTTAGCAGGAAAACATAATATTTGGTGAAACCACAGCACGATTGCGTCAAATTCAGATCCGGTCATTTAATCCGTGTGAATGATCGTGCAATTTACAGTTTATATTTGTAGTTGGAAAAACCAGACCCAGACAAGTTCACTTATTTATGCAACATTTTTACCTATCATTACATTGGCATCAAGTTTAACCATGTCCTAGATGGAATTGACGGATCATACATAGAGTTGAGTAGGTACACACAGCAAAGCTATTCGGTAAGCAGGATAGATACGGCGCGAGCGTGCGTAGGTGCTTACCTGATTATATTGCCGTGTGTACACTAAACATTTTCTTGTTTAAGTTGAATTGTTGGACATACAATTTAATGCCACGCATGTCCAGTCCCGTGATTAACAAAAGAGCAATCCAATAATATTTTGACTTTGTAATGGTTCCTTGAAACGATTAATAATGATTAACAATTACTACTTACTTAATCATAATTTAGCCTCATTAAGGAATAATAGTAATAATTAGTTACTGTCTCATACCATTCTTGTTCGCCACTTGTCAGGACGCTTAGTAGGAATTAAACGTATTATTTGAAAATATTTTTTTTCGAACTATTTTAAAATTAAAAACAGTAAATATGGGCAATTGTTGGTCCACTAATAAATTCGACGGTAAACCTTCGTCTCTACATTTAGTTCTAGGTTCATTAAAATTTTGGCACAATTATTAAATTCATCTTTTTCTTTTCCAGAGGGCAGAGTGGAAGTATCTCGAGAAAACAAGTACCTCAGCACCATGGCTCCTGGCAAGGTGTTTGGCGAGCTGGCCATCCTGTACAATTGCAAGAGAACTGCCACTATCAAGGCAGCAACAGACTGCCGACTGTGGGCTATCGAGCGGCAATGTTTCCAGACCATCATGATGAGGACCGGCCTTATCCGACAGGCTGAATACACTGATTTCCTGAAAAGGTATCTTAATTTAAGAAATTACATAAAGTGACAGATTTTATTGCTGGTCAAGTGCTTTAATCATAATGGTAACAGTGGAGCTGACTTTTATAAAACATATTCACTCCGGCTTTAATCGTTTCCTGGTTGTTTTAAAAAATTAAACAATTATCACTGGAAGATACATTTCCTACGTAAGAAATATGCATTCATAAAAAGAAATTAACGTTAAAACAGGTATGTGACGATAACAATATAAACAGTCTCATGACGACCCAGAATTGAATGACGTTGGTGATAATAGTTACGTTGAACCTGACTTTTGATATATTTCCAGAAGTACTGATAGTATCTTAACGAATGCAGTATTTAACGAATGCACCATTGAGAGCAGGATTTCTACACACATTTCCGCAAATTGCGATAAAATTGATTTAATGGGCCGTAAGTGTCGGTTATAGCTTTATTGCGAAGTATCATTGTGCTCTTCATGATTGATCACGTTTAAACGTAACAATGTTTTATCTTTAAATCGTTTAATGTTTGATTTCCGACAAACTCTGTAGAAAACATCTTTATCTGGTACGGCTATTTCGGTTTTTTGTTCCTAATGGGACACGTTGTTTGTAGCAACGAGGCCAGTAACCTCGGCCCGTCTTGACTTTATTTAACATTTTGTTTTGACGTTTGGACGTATGAATGCTGGTATAATGTTCTACATTTTTCAACGTGTATTTTTTGTAATACTCATAACTAAGTCAGTACTTCTTTAGTAACTCTACTTTTAAATGTTTGATTCTAATTAGTTAATATTAATGCCATTACACTTACGGCTTATATTATTCAAGTAAAATGTTAATAATGTTATCTCAAATTGCGCATACAAAATCTCACACATTATAGATGTCGTAAATATGCAGCGATAACGAAACAAGATAAATTGAAAAGCAAACAAATGAACATAAGTTAAGATCATATTTTGCAACAGAGCAAAGGGTTCGAGAACGTCTAGGGGACAATACCGATGACAAAAGAAAGGATAATGACCTCCAGCAAGATACTTATGCAAATGGCCGAGCTGCACTGGCCCACTCCTCTGCTTTCGTCGACCCGGGATATTTGCATTCACGAATACCTACCACACAAGCCATTGTGCATAATATTCGTGGTAAATGGGTAGTTGGAATTACAAACGCAAATGTTAAAGGCATGCCTCTTTGCAACGATGACTGGTCTACTAGACGTGCACGAAATGCTTATAAGTTTGCGAGTTCATAAAACGGCTTTGCGGTATTGTTACCTATGTTTGACTAAAATTTGCTCTGAATAAGTAACAGAATTTCCAGCAGTGGACTAGTATAGGCTAGTGATGATGATGATGAAGAAGTAATAGCCGGATTGGTGCCGATTTTGTCTCATGATTTAAAAGTCTTTGTCATGTAATTAAAAAGCAACAGCTATACTCCCGACTCAATTACAGATGAAAATAAAGACACCCATTTTTCTTTGTCGGTCGGTCATTTTTCTAAATTATAGTCTGAGCATTTAAAAGGAACCTGTTCAACTGCCTTAAACGGCGTACTTACTTTTAGTTAGCACGTAATGTAATTGTAGACAGCCTGGCACATTGTCCAAGGGTATCGTGCAGAGGTATGCTAATAATAAGCAGCTGTTACTGTGAATCCTTATTCGAGTTTCGTGTTCACCCTTTATGGGCAACAATCTTCTAAGAAGACATCACTATAAGCAAGATTAATGACTCTATAATCGGCTGCGTTTTGTTACGGGCTACTCTTTCATTGCTAGCACTTGATGCCTCTGATATTAAGATGTTGTACTGAGCTCATTTTGCATGTTTGCATCGTACTATTTGAAAACGAAGCAAATGAATTGATTAAGTTCTAAAATGGTTGGTTCGTGAAAAGGGATTACTTATGGGCTAGTTGGATAAGAAATTTAACTACCGTAGGTAAAGTCAATAATAACCTAAACAGTAATACAATAGTTTAAGTCTAATGACCTAAAGAGACTGGTGATAGCATTAAAGAACTAGATCGCCGACACAATCTTATCTTAAGCGAGAGCAGAAGTAAAACAAAGGAATTGTGTATGAAACTAGTGTCACCGAGTTACCCAAGCGATTTGCGACATACTAGCACGTTCTCGGCTCCATGACATTCGCAATCCTTTCACTGCGTCGACGTCCCTATAATAATACTTGTTATTCAATCACTCTTAAATTGATTCAAACATTTAATGGCGTACACACGATGTCATATTTCACTGACCCGCGCCGCGACAGCACTGCATAGATTTTGATTTCTAAAGTTATTTTGACGAATGAAACGGGTTCTTTAGCGCGAAAATAATGAGTTGCAATGAAGTCTTAAAATAACAGTTTATTTATACAGGAAGTATAATCTCGATTTTGCTCAATAAGCACATAAAAAAATATTGTATGTACATGGATTTTATGATTAAGATGCGCAAGTTGTGCGTTATTGCCAGAATTATCATAACTTTGTTTTGCATTGTGGGATCCTACTTATAATAAAAATACGAAAGTTTGTGAGTGTGTTTGGGCCTCTCTCTATGTTTGATACTCTTTCAAGTTACCTACGGCTGGAAGTATTTTTAAGAAATTTGGCACTCAGATGTATTGCAACCTGAATTACACGTAAAACAGTTTCTATCCCGGAATATGGCTTAGTTCTTAGTTATGAATGAATTCTTCGCAAACGTAGTCGCGCGCGTAAAAGCTATATGTATCATCACTACATAGTATAAAACAAAGTCGCTTTTTCTGTCCCCAAATCCGTATGTATGCTTATATCTTCAAAACTACACAACGGATTTTGATGCGGTTTTTTTTAATAGATAGAGTGATTCAAGAGGAAGGTTTATAATGTATAATACATGCATGATATACCGTGAGAAGCCGGGGCGGGTCGCTAGTATGTTATAAATCTTTAAATCGTTAAATGGATATGCAACACTTCATCATGGTATATTTTCAAATGTATTTTCCTCAATGCACCTAGGACGTAACTAGTACACGTCCTTTAGTCCCCGACATACTTTACCTACAAATATTTAGTTAGCTGCTCAACATAGAATTACATTATTTTGTACTTCAGGGCTTGTGTCACTACTTTAGTTTGATAATTTTATTTTAACAACCGTGTGCTACTAAGTCTTTAATAATTCTCAAAAATACTAATGAATTCTTCAGATGAGCTAAAAAGAACTGGCGTTGTATTTAGTGTTATATAAAACATTGGTAACGCTTTTTCTAATAAGAAAAGTGATATCATCAAGGCGTAATCGGTTTTACGTGTTATACGCAAACCAGTATTACTATAATCGAAACACCAAAGAAGCCTTTCAATTTAGACCAGTGTGTTAACGCTCACTTTCAATACAAACGAGTAACATTTATTATCATCAGACATTTACCTGCTCCGACAACTTTTCAAGAACATCGTGTTCGGATCGTTTTCTTGTTAGGTATTGCAGTATAAATTTCAAATTAATCTTTGTATTAAATGCAGACTTACAAAGTACTTTGTCTACGACTTAATATTACACTGTAATTATTTTGTTACTCACAACTATAAATAAGTATAGATGGAAGAGACGAAAGTTTAACTGTTTATAAACTAGCGATAATTTGATTGCATGAAACGTTTTATAATTACTTGAATAACTAAAAACAGCTACATCTATTTCGTAATACGTATATTTTTTTGTTCGTTACTGTGGCACTTTCTACTCGGAAGGCGTAAAGCCCGTATCGGGGTTCTTTACTTAATATTGTGAAACGGTTTTAAATCCCACATTCACAAAAATACCTCTTTACTTTATGTATCATGCTAATGTATTATGTTAAGTTTTTTTTGTGTAACTCTACACAGCGGTGCTCGCTCGTGTTTTTTCTGACGGCGTTGGTCAATAAAAATAATTCATTTGTGCTAGCAATGCAGTCATTCAGTGCCGTAATTATTAAGTACGGACACTTAAACATAGACGATAAGAAATCAATCGGCGCCCACCGAAACCTCGGCACTCGCGATCAACTTGCACTTGACCGGTTTTTGATGATGTAATGTTGGTTATGTTGGTCCAGTTTGTGATCTCTTTTTTTGTCTTTCAACAGCGTTCCAATCTTCAAGAATTTACCCGAAGACACGCTTATTAAGATCTCCGACGTGCTAGAAGAGACACATTACCAAAATGGAGACTACATCGTCAGGCAAGGTGCTCGAGGAGACACGTTCTTCATCATTTCCAAAGGACAGGTAAATATTAATCAATTTATTGATGCATTATTGAATTAGTGCATAGCAACATCGATACCTAATACAAATGTTGACGATTCCACTATTTTTTTGCTGAAGAAGTCAATAAAAACATTATCTCCAATGACTATGTCTAGTCAGATGAGACAGGTCACAGTACCGGGAAATTCTTTTTATAATAACCTTGTTGTGTTTGTCATGAATCATTAGCCAACATGATTCATTTACTATCAATACAATGAGTTTAAAAGTGTGTTACTATAATTAGTGCTGCCGGACTTCTTTATCAGATGTTTATCTTCGTCATTGTACACAAATTATCGATCGTAAATTTGTCATTTAATTGAATATGAGATTTTTACTTGATAATTTATTTGGATGACATCGTACTCTCGTACGTGTGAAGATGTTCTCCAAATACGAAAGTCAATAGTTTCACTTTCGTTCCGCGGTTCAACTTTCGAGAGACCGGCTGCGTCTCACGACGTGACTTCTTCAGCCACGCCTCTATGTTTTGTAAACATATCCGCAACCTTCGCGTGCATTATTCATTTTCGATATCTATAATCAAATCAATCACGAAATTACTCTTTCATAATAGTAAAGCAATTATAGTCCGATTAGTTTATTACGATTTTATAGATTTGAGGCTTTATATTTATTGTACATGAATCGTGAGCATCGATCTAATATTTTCAAACGCTTAAATCTTTTGTTCATTATTCATATCGCCAACTGGTGATCATTAAGAAGTTCTGTGTTTGACGCTGTTCACGTCCTTATGATTCTTAATTCGAATTTGATTAATATACCATACTTCGGAATTTTGATTTGAATAGAAACGCTGGCTTTCTTTTCTATTTCTGACCACGTTGTTACAACACCCGACCATGTCGGTCCTGAATGCATTGATGGATGTGGATTGGCCGAGTGACTAAGATATTTAAACAGCACATAGTGGTTCTTTAGTTGTTGTAAAGGCCAGAAAGTCAAGCTATTGTGCATACAAGGTCAGTGTTCTGAGGCGAGAGGCTACGCCAAGTATTTTGAGGCCGGTTTTTTTAGCCCGTGTGAGAATTTATCGGATTTGCGGTTTGCAATAAAAATATCGCAAGCGGATTTGGCTATTTGGTTAGTAACGTTAGAACTACCTAATTAGGCAGTTGTTCATTAAAGATGTTGCAAAAGGAATTAAAGTTACATCATAAAACGATCTGTGCGCGTGTGTAGGTATAGCCCACATGTTAATGCGATCGCGGCGTGTAGTTTACCAGATGTTTTGATTCGTGTGAGATAGTTTGTACTGGCGTGTGGTCCTTTGTTTAATCAGCTGGCTCATGTTATGTCTACTACGGAATTTTATAATACCGTTTAGAACCATATGTTTAAGAATATGTGGAATACTTAAACACGTTGTGATGCCATATATTTATTTCCATGTGATTATTTACCAAGTCCGTGTTGAAAAATACTGGTATTAGAAACGGGATGTTGAATCGAAACTACTAAATTAAATTATTGTTATATTTACAGTCGTGAGAATAAAACTGCAGGTACAAAGCACGTTTCCTCGTTTATTTAGCAATCGTAAAGGTACTTGACCTTGTGTTCTTTCAAGGGTGTAGTAAAATCTTTATGTAGATTAAATTCTACAATAACAATTCGAATTGAAATAGCGTTCTTACACAGCGTGGTCAAATCATTTTACTTCACCGATTAGTCTCAACGAACTGGTCAAGGGAAAGTGTAACCTCAACCACAATAACGTCTAATTAACGCCTGACAAATTGTCCACTATAACTTCTTACAATATTTGTCTGAAGAAAGTGGATGAGTTTACTAATCCGTAACGAGAGTGACCGTTTGCGGTTCTTGTGAAATGCCCGGATTTACGTAAAATAAACTCGTTACTTCAAGCATAGTTATCTCATCCGCTTCCGCTGTTATCTCACCGAATCTATTTGTAAGCATTTTTTTATCTGTATTAAGTTCGTTGTAAGTCGCTTATGAGCTTGCAGCGGACATTACTTTTACCGGTATTTTTGACTACGTTTTTCAACATCATCATTACCCTTATTATTTATGCAAATTAAAAACTGTAAAACATCATCTTAAACTAGTTGTTATACGTAGTTTTTAATTCGACTCATGGATTCTTTTAGGAAACAGTAGGTACTATCACAATTTATCCACATGGTTTTTTCTGTGGTAAATGTTGTGAACTACGTAGGTAACAAAACTGTTATGATAAATAAAAATAAGTGGTCACTATGTATGGAACTTTCCACTGTCAGAATAGTTTATGTAGTGTGTTGGAATCATAACATACCTACTCACACAAAGCAATTTTATAAAAAAAAACATTTAACACTGAGCATTGTCTGGCGGCCTAATCAACACAATAGGTTGTCTATAAATAGACGTATGTTTTGTATTGCTTTCTATAATCGGCCTGTCGGTTAGCTCTATAATGCAAATTCATTAACAAATTGTTTCTCCACATAGACATATGTACCTAGTTAGTTATTTTTAAATTTAGAAACTATCGTTTAAGGTTGTATTTCGCATTTCAGGTCAAAGTCACCCAGAAGCTGCCCAATAATGACGAGAAATTCATCAGGACCCTCACCAAAGGCGACTTCTTCGGTGAAAAAGCTCTGCAAGGGTAAGTTTTCATACTATACGTGTGATCAATGTTTGTTATGATTCTGATTGTATTTTAAAGAAATAGGTACAAACCTAGCTGACCCATCATAATGTTTAGTCGTTCAATTTGAAAACTGATCCATCCGATATTTACACTGAAGATAAACCGAAATAGATAACGAAGGTGATTTCTGGTCAGTCATTCGACTATATCAAACCAAGTAACAAGGAATTAATATTGACGGATTTACCCAAATTTACGCTACGAACTACTAATAAAACCGGGAAGGCCTTTATTGACAGCGGTCCTCTGGCTGTTGAGTTTAATAACAATTGTTTATGATTTTTCCAGTGACGATTTGCGAACAGCGAACATCATCTGCGATGCTCCGGAGGGTACGACGTGTCTGGTCATAGACCGGGAAACCTTCAACCAACTTATATCAGCACTCGACGAGATCCGTACCAAGTACAAGGACGAAGGCGAGAGCAGAGCAAGGTAAGCAATCAATGGTATTTTACTATAGATCTTGAAATAAAAATTTCATCATCATCATCATCATCATCTCAGCCATTACAAGTCCACTGCTGAACATAGGCCTCTCCTTTAGACCTCCAATAAGACCGGTTGGAAGCGGCTTGCATCCAGCGCGATCCTCCGATCTTAATGAGGTCATCGGTCCACCTTGTAATTGTATAAAAATTTAGACATTCCTAAATTAATACATAAGTACAGCTTATGAGCGTTAAACAAAGAGAGAAAGAGAATCTTCATCAGCTGATTTAACAATTATTTTACACGAGTTCTCTATGTCAAGTTCATCGTTTAAACCGAAGCTAAGCTAGGCTGGTTATGGGGAACAATAGATGCCATTTGAATGTAGCTGGCGAGGGCCATTGTATTGCTTATCTTTTATTTTTCACCAAAACAATGGATATTTTGGGTAGTAAGTAATGTAACGACCGTCTTGATTTCACTGTCTGTAATTCGTTCTGTTTCTGTTTTGCTGCAAACAATCGGGAGGATGTTAGTTTTGCTTGGTAAGTTTTCGTAATAAAAATGTTGAAGTAAAAGTGTTTTGTTCCATTAAAAAACGAATGGATGTCAATATAGTAAAGAAGAAAATTTTAATTATACGGTAGAAGCAAATCTATGGCTTGTTATTAACTTTCCTCTTTAGCTCAGAAAACACGTGTCTTAACAAGCGGCATTGAGCCACAATAATTACGATTCCCGCGTTTTTGTGGGCTTGTGAAGTGCAAAGTATAGACACAATACACCTCAGTCACTGTAATGGAGTATTGCCTTGTCAAATATAATGGAAATGAAATTGAGAATGAACAAAAGTTAATTATTAGGTAAAGCGCTCGAGTACATAATTACTGGTGGAGTCACAGCAAGTTTTGAAATCGATAGTACACAAGCCAGGGTCTGTGCGAATAAAAAGACAATACTGAGACTCAGAAATGTGAATTTTGACGCAGATCGAGGCTATAATGAAAGTGGTTGTTTAGCTAAAAAAAATACAATCTGCGTCATAATCAAAGTCTTAGCAGTATACAAACGTTTAAAGCATTTCATCAAATCTTAATAAATTACTTCTACATTTTCAGACTTAACGAGGAATTCGCAAACTTACGTCTCTCAGATCTTCGCATCATAGCGACACTTGGTATCGGCGGCTTCGGGCGAGTGGAACTGGTACAGATCCAAGGGGATCCGAGCAGATCCTTCGCCCTGAAGCAAATGAAGAAGGCCCAGATCGTTGAGACGAGACAGCAGCAGCACATTATGTCAGAGAAAGAGATCATGTCCGAAATGAATTGCGAATTCATTGTGAAACTGTATAAGACGTTTAAAGATCGTAAATACTTGTATATGCTGATGGAAACTTGCCTTGGGGGAGAGCTTTGGACTATATTAAGAGATAAAGGTTGGTTTATTTATACTTTTCTGTGGTGATATTCATGCAAAACTTGCTGTTATTATGTGGATTTACTCTCGAACATTGTTCATGTTTTATTATAAACAAACCTACAGTGAAGTTACCTATAAGACGTTATGACATCGCCTCTATAAATAGATTGAGAAATTGTACCTGTAATCGTACGTGAAAAATAAATTTGATAATAGTGCTTTTATGCTACTCCCGTCAACCTAAAGTCAAAACGATGAGGATTACGAAACAACATGACAACTTATTCTAATTTCAGTCACAGAATACGAGCTCTAGTTTCTATTTTGGGACTGTTACAATATGTTAATGGTAGTGAAAAGTCACACATTACTATAGGTATAACGCTTGGTAAACATTTTCCATTGTGACCTTTTTATGGTAGTCCTTAGCTGGTATCTTTTGTTACAATCCAAATACGTATCTATTGTTAAATTTGTCATCTTTTCCATTTCAGGACAATTTGACGACGCCACAACCAGGTTCTACACCGCGTGTGTGGTTGAAGCCTTCCACTATTTACATTCTAGAAATATAATATACAGGTAAATATAGAACTTGTTTATGAGTTTTCTTTAGTAAAATATGTTTTAAAATGTCAAACAATGCTTACAAATAAATCAACCTCGAGCAAAAGGTCACGTCTTTTCCTCGTTTAGGAAATAGGTATACCAATATTATTTTGGGATTGTGTTGATGTATGTGACTATTAAGTTGCTTACGAGTATCTTCATTTTGTATTGACTTTGGCTTGATTAATCTACAAAAATGGACGCACTGAAGTAGTAAGTTGTATCTATCCTCTTTAAAAGCGACACCAGATAAGTACGGACGTTTTGAAATCGCTGTTGAAGCAATAATCCTTTTCCTTATCCAGGGATCTCAAACCCGAGAACCTTCTCCTGGACTCAAAGGGTTACGTGAAGCTGGTCGACTTCGGTTTCTCTAAGAAGCTGCAGGCCAGCAGGAAAACGTGGACGTTTTGCGGTACACCGGAGTACGTCGCGCCTGAGGTCATCATGAACCGCGGTCATGACATTAGCGCCGACTATTGGTCTTTAGGTAACTTGATCTCATCAGCATGACTAATCTTTAGTAAATAGGAGAATTTTATTTGACTAAAACTCTGAAGAAGATTGGGCAATTTTTCCTGCGATAAGGACCATCGACCACCGTTCACGATCTTCAATGGTACCTGTTGTGATATGTAAGCTTTGCCTATGCCTATAACACACTTTTACGGCTACGATCGCAAATAGACTCGTGACTCACTTGATAATTAACCATATCTACAGTATATGTTCGCTTGCATTGCCAGAATCATCAGTTGCCTTTTGGTAATTTTTTTATCGATCAAGCGCGCTATGTCCGCAACTTTGCAATCCAAAGTAGCCATGTCATGAACCATGTGGTTTTCAATCTACTCACAAAAATGTGACATCAAAAAAGAAAATACAGAGGAAATAGTAGTTGTAGTATCTTTCTTTAACGCACACCTGGTAATTAGGGTATCTGAGTATTACAAATCCCTCACAATTCATTACCAATAATGACCCTTTTCTTTCTAGGTGTACTCATGTTTGAACTCCTCACCGGTTCCCCGCCGTTTACGGGAGCAGACCCAATGAAAACCTACAACAAGATCTTGAAGGGCATTGACGCCGTAGAGTTTCCACGATGCATCACGAGGAATGCGGCGAACCTGATTAAGAAACTCTGCAGAGACAATCCCGCTGAACGACTAGGATATCAACGAGGCGGCATAACTGAGATACAAAAGCACAAGTAAGATTTCAGAGCTATTTCCTTGACCTCGGTGGATATAATTGTGTCTGAGTTTTTGTTTAGCTTGAGGCTTTCAAGAAATGCCATGCAAATAATCATGTTTCATGACATTTTCTTTTTGCTGCCTGTCATAGTTGATCCGTTACTTATCCTTATCACGTTTGGTTATGTTAGCACCAGACTTTTTGGCACCGTGGGGAAAATAAAATTGCTATTCTCTTCGCATATTTTATTTAACCTACTCCGTCAGACAGTCAACTTACTTACAGCTTCTTATTTGGATCTCTGGTAGGAATCATGTACATTATTCTAGTAGTTTTAATAGCTTCCATCTCAACTTGAACCATCGATGAAAGAAGAATAATCTGTATTTTGATAATTCCAGATGGTTCGACGGCTTCAATTGGGAAGGCTTAGCACAGCGTACTTTGGATCCCCCGATCATGCCCGTAGTCAAAAATCCAGTGGACACCCACAACTTCGATCAGTACCCAGCGGACGCAGACGAACCGCCTCCAGACGACCTCTCCGGATGGGATTCTACGTTCTAATCCCTTATACCGTAACTGTCTGCTTCCACAGACAAATGGGCATGTTTAACATGGTAGGATGATAGTTAAAGCTTAGAAACGGTGTCACCTAAGGTGAGGAACTTTTGGACATGCCTTGACCACACATAATTTATACAGCCAGCGTGTGTCTCTCACTAATAATGAGTACGAGAGAGAGGAATAGACCTTAACATGAAAAATAGCGTTCTGCTAGATTTCAGATAAGAGATATCCTTAAATTTGTCTAGCCAGTTTCAAAAGTTCTGTTTCGTTGTGAAATAAAAAAAGATAAAATATCATCTTAAAATAACAGTCTTATGAAAATATTGTGAATTAGTCGCACTACTTGCCAACTAAATTCATCAACCAATGTGCGCTCAAATATTGAAATAATGAGAAGTGGCTGTAAAGTTTTTTTTACCCTGCAGTAGGTAATTTTAAACTAACTTGCCTAATTGAAAGCATGTAATTTGGAATGAGCCTAAAATCCTCATCATGGCATACATAAATATGTAGTTTTTCTACGGACAATTCAAGCGCAAAGTTCATGTTATTGCCATTAACATTAGATACTACATAATTATATTATATTTAGCAGGGTGACTGGAATGCCAAAACATTGTGTTACCATTATATAAATTGTCAGAAATGGTTAATAGATTATTATTGTGTGTTGACTTACACAAATGACTTGCGATGGCTGGCAGGATTTGTATCTACAATTTGTCAAAGTGCATGAAAACTCTTTCAATCATTCCATCGCAGCAAAAGGGTTTTTAAATATTCGTGTCTGTCTTGTAATTTCTCGTTCATTTAGATATTTTAAACACTCGATTTTGTAATTTTGTGGATCAATTCTTTCTTGTCACTTGTTGCTATGGTTACGTTCTCCTCGGTCACTCTTTAAGCCTTAAGTTTATAGGTTTAAAATTTGCTGAAAATGTATTTATTGGGGGCTATCGCGTGTGAATTTGCCACTAGAGGCGCTAGTGTCGCGTGAGGTCCAATAACATTCATTTTTCACTGGTTTTGGCTGGCTTCGTGACATAAATTATCTTCTTCTTCTTCCTTGCCTTATCCCTTCATTTGGGGTAGGCTCTCCTCGTCCTTTAGGCGCCAGGACCACCTGTCCTGGGTTGTCTCTGATTTCAGCTGTGCCCGCTCCAGATCTTTGGCTACGGTGGTCCACCACGTAGCTAGCGGGCGCGCTCTTCCTCTTCTCTCTTCCGGGATAGCCAAGGCCTTTTTGACTGGGTACTCTTCGTGACATAAATTATAATTTGTTTCATTCACCTGTTAAAAAGTGATCTCCTTCGTGAAATTATCGCAAATATGGATTATTTGGCGATGAATGTGAAGGTGAATTGGTCATCTACTAACTATGTTAGCATAATATGACACAACATTGGTTCGAACAAACTGTACCTACCTGTTGTTTCCTCGCAGATGGTACAGAATAACTACCTACAAGAAATAGTTGATCCACCCAATTAATTAATATTCTACAGTTTACTATCCTATCATAGACCAGCTAATAAATTTTTGCTGTTCTCATATACAGTGCTAATATTTATAGCCATCATTTGGTCACTTAATCGCAAAGACGTAATTTAATTTAATATTAAAAACGTGATTTCTCTTAAAGGCTTGTATCCATTTTTGGTAATGTTTTAAATTGATTTCTTAAGTAGCACACCATCAGTAAAATAATTTTAAAATTATAACTGAAGCGGAAATAAGTACTTTTAGAATACTTACTTTATTTAACATATTGTTGTGAACATTTATATTGTAGTCTTCTCGACAAGTCATGTCTGGCAAATTAGGAAATGCAAGTGTGTGTGAATTTTCAATGAATCAACTAAATCAGTATGGTGCTCAAATGGTGTATAAAAGAGTTTGCTATATTTTTATAAGTTCTAGCAAATACATAGCCGCTTTATGTATTAAAATTAGATATACTATTTACTAGGAGTAAAATAAATTATTATTTTTAATATCCCAGAGTCCACTAATCTTTTGTTAGTATTTTTATTACTAAAGTTTAGTCTGTCATGTGCTAAACTAATCTTGCTTGCTTTGGTAGCTATCTCGTAAACATGACATGTTTTAAGTATCTAAGATTATTATTAACTAAAATTAAATAATTAAAATAGTCAATCTAATTCTAAGTCTTCCATTTAACAATACGTCATTGTAAATATCCTATTAGTGAATTTGAAATATAAATAACAATTACTATCAAATTGTGTATGAAATATGAATTTGTAAGTAAATTTTCAAGACGTGAAAAGCTGTTATCTTTGTAAAATATATTTTTATTTATAAGATTATTTTTGTAATCACTAGTAATTACTTGAATATATATGAAAACTATGTAAAATACATTTTAGTTTAATATCAGTTGTCTTCTTTATTGCACTTACTTGCCTATTCCGTTACACAGAGCAGCGCCATCTACCGGCAAGTAGCGTCTTGCCTAGTATGGTGGTTGTGGTAGTTCGTTCAAAGTTTAACCTCAGTACATTATACTTGGGAGGTGTAATTGTTTCCAATGAAATAACAAAATAATCAATGTCACAGCGAAAACATGAAAATTTAGCAGCACTAAATAAAATATTTTATTAAAGTAGGTAGTAAAAAATCTGCAAATCACACATAATAATTATCGATTCTGACTAAGATGGCTTTACAAGACAATTTCAGGTATTTCAGTAAATATATCTGGTATGTCAGGTATCGAGAAATCGATCGTCGGCACAGTGAAGTCGGTCAAACGGGGGATTATGTCGGTCACTGAAAAAGAAAGATTGGGTATGTTAATCATAAAATTATCTAACTTTGTGTTAAATCATACAATTACATGAATTTACATTAGAGACAGAGTGATTTATTCAATAACTAGCTTCTGCCCGCGACTTTGTCTGCGTAGAATTATACATAAAAACATTCCTCTTTAATCACTCTATCTATTAAAAAAAACCGCATCAAAATCCGTTGTGTAGTTTTGAAGATATAAGCATACATAGGGACATAGGGACAGAGAAAGCGACTTTGTTTTATACTATGTAGTGATGATGATACGTAACTAGCAGTGGTTATTTTTGCGATAGCTTTTCCATTGTTTCCCATTCATAAGGTACTGTACCAGCTTAGATTAGAATTAAGATAAAAATCCCTTTTTTTGCACGAAAAGGAAGTGAGTGCTATATCGCTCAGTGACTAAACATTTACTCTTGATGTCGATTATAATCTGTTTGCCCACCTCTTGTGCAATGCTTGACTGTTGCCCGGCCATTCATAGTGCATTAATCGCCGTAGTGGTTTAGTAGTGGTATTTTTAAACTAATTAAGTGACATTTGCCCTCTTTTGGTTAATTTCTCTGTAATCGACGCTAATATTATCAAAAACTACTTGCCTATTGGAAAAACGACATCTTCTAGTGCCTCTTCAGCTAGTCTGCAAGCTGCCGCCTGAAGTCATCAAAATACATTAACAAAAGAGTATAAAATATCGATACAAGGATCATGTCAAATATATGTGTCTCCGACATTTTAGTTTATGGCATAAAAATGTTATAGGTAGATGTTTTTGACATCTTGGTAACGTGTAGCGAATCTTCAACCAACTGCCAAAAGTAATTCGTAGTAGTAGCCAAAAGTATTCCGGTTAATTGAAGACACAGTTTCTATCAATTTTGATACTCCCTAAAACCCCGAAAAGTCCAAATTACATCTCGATCCCGATAGATACTTCAGAAATGGAACTCACCAACAAAAGTAAGGAATAAATCAATGTTTTCCTGCACATCTTGAGACGCGTGTAACAGCGGGCAACTTTGTTCAGAATGAAGATGTTTGATGGAGATCCATCCAATAAGTACGGCAGTTGAACAAATAGCATCCTTGAGTGATTGTTTAATTGTTCTATTATTAAATTAATTTACATTTTCGGAGATCATTATGCGTGCTACAGACATTTTTGTCATCAACACAAACACTGTAAAAGGGTGTTGTAAAATTCAACTCGTTGACTATACCTACAGGATACGGTGTATGCAAGTGAATCCGAAGTATTTCAGCAAATGACTAAAGAAAACAGAAAACATCGGATTCCTGACAAACTCCTAGAGATAAAATAAAGATAAGGATCAATTTCCCTCGAAATTATCCCACTAGCGCAATGCTAGCCTTAAATTCGGCGCCTGGTTAAGACACCTTTCGTAATCGATCGTTACAGTGTGCTTACTTGCAAAGGCAAATAACATTGTAGGAGCTAAGACTAAATAAAACCCAGTTGAAACTAAATTAAACTTGTTCACTCCGAACACCCGTAGTGTTAGGGGTGATGAGTTTTACGGGCGGGCGGCTTAAGTCTTCTATCTGCAAAGGACAAACCAGTGGGTACGGATTGCTTTTGTGTCTTTTTCTGAACTCGCTGTTACTAGCCTTTTTTTAAATGTCTCTCAAAATTTGTTTTGAAATATTTCAACAGGTTATTCAGTTAGTTTAGCTTGATGGCCCTGTAAATGTTTTTAGAATTTTTGTATCCATAGTTCACAATTGTCCGATGTTCAAAGTTATCCGCGTCAAAGGCGCGTTTAAATCTTGAATTAAAAAAAAAAATGAAAAATCTTTGTACAGTCAGCGTCAAATAGTTCGTGACACCCAAAACGGCCAAAAACTTGGCAACACGACCTTATTTCAACGGTAGCAAAGACGTGTTGCGAACTATATGGCTACTTTGGGTGTCACGAACTATTTGACGCTAACTGTACGGGTGCTCAGTGATAGAAACTTATACCTTGTATAAACATCAAGTTCTTTGAGATTTCTGTCAATTGGTAAATGATATTTTTTGAGACGCGTTTCGGTAAACCATTATCGATTCGACACTCTTTTATTTGACCTGACTACACTGTAAAGCCAGACGGAAGGGTCGTAATTTTAGAAGTCTAGTTTTATTTGCATTATATCGCATGTTTCAACGAAGCATCAGAAGTGGGTACTTGTGAGATTTTAATACCTAGGTACATTATTCTCAAATTGTTCCTAAAGTTTGAAATTTTGTACGGAACTTATCTGTATAATATTAATGTATTTGCTTAACCAAATACTTAGCTGTATACTTCCGTCAGCTGACTGGCTGTAGCTAATTATTTCAGGCTACGATTTCGTACCAAATGTAAGTGAATTGGCATTACGACATGATGGAATAAGGCCCAAGTCAATGAATTTCAAAGATTTTAGTGCAAAGCCAAAGTAAAATTGGTAGTGGAGACATTAACTTTAATTTTATAGTCAAAACGGCGTGCGAAATCTAAGCAAAATTTGTCTGTCGCTGACAATCGCCCAATTTATTAATTAGGTAGATACTTAATTAAGTAGTAGCTCCTTGTTTAATATCTTGTGTCTCTCTGCTTCATCTAAATTAATTCTTCTGTTGACTTTGTTGCATGGCAACATAATATGATTAGTTACTATGTGGCAGTAGTTTTACTATTGTCATGGTGTGTGGCAGATGCCGTATATTTTTAAGTGAGTGGCAACACTGTTTGAAATTATCAATTTCGATTCGTACAATTACAAGAAGAAACAAGCTCTTGCATTTTTATTTAAAATCATTTTAAATCATTTTAAATTAGATACATTATAAAGTGGACGATAACAATATAAAGAGCCAAAAGAACTATCCCTCAAATACGCTGTTGCAACAGTTACAAGCAACAGACTTGACAAAACAGGAAAATATTAAGTACTTACCAAAAACGGATTCAGTAACATTGTTAGGCAAGACGCCGTTATAACACGTGGTATCGCACGGGATATTTCGGAAATCGGGGATTCTACGAAACATTTGGCTTTTGGAGTAGCTGAATTTAGGCGTTTTTGAAACATGCATTAAAATACGCACTGCAAGATCACTCAAAAGGTTTATGGTTCTCAGAGCTGTGACTCTAAAAGAACCTCTTCAAAACGCAATCGTCTCGGGAGACAAAGCTGATCCTTTCGGTCCCAGCCATAATTATTGTTGTCAACGTCAACGTAAGAACTGCGTCAAGACACTAGGTTCGAGGGTCTAGATATGATTGCTTCCCGAGCGCAACAATACCTTCACAAAGGAGGATAATCCTTAAAACTAGAGAAGCGAAAGTGTAGGTGAAGAGGTTGACGTTGTTTCAAAGAAACGCGATCATCAAAATTAAATGGTCGATGTTCTGAAAAGAACAGTTTGTTTGTTTTCTTCATTATTCCTCTTACCTATAAAAGTATATACCGAGGTTTGCGTCGCGTGCCCGCTTCTGCGCTGCACCAAGCTCAAACTGCATCCCGATCCGGAATTCCGTTGCCGGCCCCCGCTATCACCGACTCGTCCTTCCCTATCCTGTCTAACTCTCCCCATAAAGTTGCACCGTTGTTTGTATCGAGTGCTGCGCGCATGTTTGCTCACGTAAGGAGGTCAGGCGAGAAAATAATTCTAGGAATTCTAGATCTGTGGGAATTGAAATGAGGGGTTGTGGTACTGCATATTTCAAACTTTGTGACGTAAGCGAATGGACGTGTTTACGTTGTTTGTTTTTAATTAAATCTTGTTGCTGAACTGGTCAGTAGTGTTTCCACTAATTTGGCATGGTGACAAAGACAGCCGAAATTATTGCCCGTACAAGAAGTTCTCCTAGTTCACCTTGTTGTGGAAATTGGAATGTACCTTATTACATGTCGTTTTCATAGTGGACCGTAAGATTTATACCTCCGGATTCAGGACTAATTATGACCTATTCTAAGCAATGTGATTATTAAATGGTTAACGGATAAATCTTACATACAAGACGAAAGTATTAATTTTTTCTATGCACATTTCAGTGAACGAATATTTTGGAAAGTTAGTATGTGTACCTATGTTCGAATGATAAATAATGCTTAAGAACATTATCTTTCGAAAAACTGCCGAGCGTTAGGCAATAAAAAAGATAGTTCAAAAGCGTTTACATTATTCTTATCGGAATTTAGTAGTCCGATGTGTCTTGCTTTTTAAGTTACATACTCAGAGAACTAGTCGGAATTTTAGAGTAGGTGTTTGAGGCAGCAATAAACTTCAATTTATTTTGTAATATTTAAATGTAAAAACACGGTACAGTCTGCAGGGTAGTGAGGTTAAGCGACCCTTTACTTAATGTCTAAAATTCTTGATTACCTCGCAGGTAGTAGTATATGCTCCAATATAATTACCCGTCTTATTATTACCGAGGTGATAATATATTTTGTTTACAGTTACAATACAATAAAAATTACATAAATGAAATTAATACAAATTAATTACAGTTACCCATCGTTAAAATCTCAACGTGAGTAATTTTATCCCATAGGTATTCAAATGAGACTTGAATAAAAACGCATAATGTATTTAAAAAAAACCGGTCAAGTGCGAGTCGGACTCGCGCACCGAGGGTTCCGTATCATTATCTATAAATATATAAAACCAGTGTAAGCAGAGCCCTGCTCCAAAGCAAAATGTACGCAGTGTGGGGTTACTTTATATTGGTCACTGCTATATACAGACATACATACACATTTACGGTTTTCGCAATTATTCTTTAATCTGTGCTATAAGACCTACCTTCATACCAAATTTCAAAATTCTGCGTTCACGGGAACTACCTTGTAGGTTTTGATTCCCTTGAGAGTTGAAAATTTGCGGAAATTTGCGGCATAAACGGCTGTATCTTTTGATTGCGTTGGCTTAGAAGTTTGATTTTTTCACAGCTTCAAGGGACAGTAGACCTGAGTAATTGATATAAATTTCAGCTTCATACCTCCACGCGTTCCTGAGAAAAAGGGTCTTGACAGACGGACAGATGGACAACAAAGTGATCCTATAAGGGTTCCGTTTTTTCCTTTTGAGGTACGGAACCCTAAAAATAATGGTTAAAGTAGGATAGACCTACCCTTCACAGTTGTGTTTTTGTATTTGAATTTTCATAAAGGAAACACTGTACACGTTTTACACATTAGCCATTTGCTTTACATTGGACGTGTGTTCATAACACAACATAGAATACAGTATAATGGACTTAAGTAGCACAAAGAAGTATCTGTCTTCACAAGTTGACGGGACATCACGTCAACGTCACGTCATATATCCGAGTAGACAGCCATACTGACATTTGCGATCATCTTTTTTCAAGGACTCGTGTGCGATGAGATTTATGTCAATTAACCCGACTGTTGGGTCGGTATATTCAACAAATAAATTATATTCCAAACTGCAAAACAATACAAGAGCAATGGTATGAAAAACGGAAAATCGAGATTTACTGAATCAGGCGTTACTTTCCGGCGGTCAATCCTTACTAATATTATAAATGCGAAAGTAACTCTGTCTGTCTGTCTGTCTGTCTGTTACCTTTTCACGCTTAAACCGCTGGGCCGATTTAGTTGAAATTTGGTATACAGATAGTTTGAGTCCCGGGAAAGGACATAGGATAGTTTTTATCCCGGAAAATTGCATAGTTCCCGCGGGATAGCACAGCCCAAACCACTGGATTTTTTCAAATTTAAGGCGGAACAAAGTTCGCCGGGTCAGCTAGTTGTTTATAAAATACTACCTAAGGATAAACAGATTACCTTACACGGTACTCCGTTGCAAGTCGTTGCTTTTGCATGCTAGATTTCTATTACTTACACAAGCAATTAGTTCTAGGTGGCAAGTATATGAATCTTAATTAAATCAATTAAAAACTCTACTTTATAACTGTGATTTACTTAAGAACATACTTATTAATATTAGTGCCCGAATCTAACCCGAAATCTACAAATCCAATTTTCTAAAGAATCATCTACTTGTCCGTCAAACATAGCCCTCAGCGTGTAGCGAGGAAGTAATACATTTTCGCGCGGTGATCGCGCCATTCCTGTGGCACTCATACAAAATATAACTAGACCTCTGATTTCAACACGTGTCAATACAAATCTTGTGTACAGATATTCTGGTACTCGCTTAAATGGGATAATTTAGTTCCGTGCTAGGGGTCCGTCCCCCGGTTATTGACATGTCAATGGTAATAATTGACATTATAAAATAAAAAATGTATAACAGTTGCTCAATATTAAGAAAGCTAAAAACTACAGATTTAAAAAAAATTGGTTCAAAATATAAACAAAACTGATATGGCTCCGGATGATTTTCAGTGTTTTAGCGACAAACCCAGCTAGGCTGTTAAGAGGAACTTAAAGTAATGCGTGAAGATTTCTTAGAGATTCTTTGTTCCTACATGCACGGGTGAAAGAGACACATAATAGTTTTAGATTCACCTCTGCACGATGCCATGTTTCTCACTTTCAAATTACGCAGATAAACTTGTTTATCAATTAATTAACTGTAACTAGGTTAGCGGTGCCTACTTGAAAATACCTTATATTTATTTAATCCATTAGAGCTAAGGTTATTTGCAAATATCATCAATATCCTGAAGAACGTCAAGTTGAGAGCAATTTACAAACTTTACCTCGGCACCAAGATACCAAGAATATTTAATACCGTATTGGAATCTAATAAATTTTGTGAATAGCAAATCGATAAATACTTTATTTCTTCTGTCGGAACTTAACGTTCAAAGTTTGATATGTATTCGGTAATCACGAATCCTATATCGAAAAAGTTTCTAAGAGAGGGGTTATCCACAGAGAATAATGCCGAATGGTTTGACGTGATTTCAGAGAACTTGTACCAAGAATACCAATAGTAAGTATTTATTTTAAAAAAACGCCGATTATCTATTCTATTGGCTGCTTCGCAACCGGGGCAGTAGGTTTATAAATTAAAGAACTGTTTTTCGAATGACATTACCATTGACACTGTTAGATACCGATGGACTTACATGTTGTGACGTCATACTGAAATATATTGTTAAATAATTCCAGGTCTTCTGAGTTTGAATTAATAAGGAACGCTCTAGCTATCTACACAAAAGTAAACCGATTGATAGTAAAGGGCAATATCTCTTTACGTAGTCAATTTGTTTTAAGATCATGGTACGGATGTCATAATACCCAAAGTAAAGTGAGCCTTTTAATTAAAAATCTAGACGCGAAAATGCCTGCTTTCACTCCGACTCCGTATTTCTTCATTTCGTGTTTCTAATAAATTTTAATGCAGCAGTCAAAAGAGACCGCTTTAAGAATAATCAAATACAAACGAGTCGTCTGGGGTCAGATTAATTCTGGTCCGTTTTCTATTCAGTGAGGTTCCTTTTGAAATATGTTCCTGGTTAGTATTTAATCACGGGGACTGTGCCTTTATTAAAGGATAAATGAGAATACAATAGGTTACTGAGCTGTATTGGCGGAAACAACGCTTTTAGGCTTAAAATATTCAATTACTACATAAAAGGTAATAACTAAACGCTACTCGTTTTATTTACCATTTACCTTGACCAAAATCAAAGAACCATCAAGGATCTTTACAATTATAGTTAGATTTAGATTTACATTATTTATTGTTCTTTCAATCAAAATTACATCATAAATTGTACATTGTCAAGTTAAGAGAATTTAGATTGAAATCGTCAACAGTAAATAAAATAAAATTAAATAATACATAAATGACAAAATCTAAAACAATAATAATAAAACAATTAGGTACAATTAAATTAATTCTCCCTAATCGTCACTGCTTGAAATAAAAATAAAGGGTTACTTTAATATAATGTCAAAATTAATGGAATAAACAATGCAATTAAATAAATAAATCAAAATGTCATCTCCAGAAACTCGTTTACAGAATAAAATGTTTTTTTTTAACAAAAGAACTTTCAGTCGACGCTCAAATGTTTCGTCATTTTGTTCATTTTTAAGATCGGAGGGTAGGTGTTCATAGTATTTGGGTCCATAGTTATACTTAGTGATCCTTTTGACCTCAATTGAATTCAGTTTTCTTATACGATTGTTAAATTTTATAACGGGTATATCATGTGGTTCTTTTTTTAAGTGAACGGCTAGCCAAAAATGAAAGATGACGAGAATGAAAATAAAATATCCATTTTTACATGTACTTATGAATATGTTTGAATGTCGCAGTAGTTTTATCAAAAACATCTACGGATCCAAGCAATACAACGCATGTACGATTGAAAACATATTTTACTTACTGATCATGGTGTGCTTATCGTGAGAATCTAAATTGAATTTCTAATAAACCTACCTAAGTTTTTTGTTTTGAGGCCCAATAAATAACGATCATTATGGTAGGTCATTCAAAATAGAAAGCTAGAGCCACAAGGGTTCATGCGTAAATTTGATATTGCAAAATATCCCACAATTTATAAACGAGAACAAAAGACGATTTATTACGACTATGGATACAATGAACGTGTGAATGCCAAATAATGTTCGGTACGTGTTGAGTATTTATCAATTTTATGTGCGCGATGATAATGGCTGAATACCAGCCTAGGTTGCAGTAGGCTTACGAAAATGTATTTTCCGGTGAACAATATGTATATATACATACATGTATCATGTCTTTATCCTTTACGGGGTAGACAGGCCACATTTAGCCTGATTAAGGGCGTATAGGTGGAATGGGAAATCAAAATAGTGATGGGTTGCTAGCCGCATCGCCTATGACGTGATTCCTAAGACTTTCGCCCATTACCTCGATGGGCTTTTACCATCTGCGCGGGAAGACTACCGGTGGTCAGGGCGACAGAGAGAGGAACCTCCTGACTATCCGAGCCGTGTCCAGGAGTACCGCCTTATTAAATTATTATTATTATGTATTAAAAATAGTTAGCACCAAAACTTACTCACTAAAAAACTATCTACTTACTACCAATACACTGTATGTAAATATAACTTGACGCCTGTTTATGTAAATCGTTTTACCTGCTTAAAAATGTAACCTAGTTATAGACTTAAGGTGTGAATAAAACATTTGATATGTGCGGTTTTATACACATAAGGTATAATAACAATGACATAATGTCTATTGCAATTAAGTGAAAGGATTGTTGGTCGCATGTCGACATTCAGCTGTTTTGATCAAGGAGCCTTAAACTAAATTGCTCATTTAAAATAGCGGTTTTATCACGTACCTGCCTGTGCGAGGGCCTGTTCCTAACGGCAAAAATACACACACACACACACACACACACACACACACACACACAATACATGACACAGCGATTGGAATTTCAATTATATTGATGTTTAATTATTTACATTAACGCTACCTCGGAGTATCATTCATTAGAAACAACCAATTTGTTATCGAATGGAAATAGGGGTAAGTACGACGCACACATAATATTATCAACTAGCGACCCGCCCCGGCTTCGCACGGTATATTATGCATGTATTATACATTATAAACCTTCCGCTTGAATCACTCTATCTATTTAAAAAAACAGCATCAAAATCCGTTGCGTAGTTTTAAAGATTTAAGCATACATAGGGACAAAGGGACAGAGAAAGCGACTTTATTTTATACTATGTAGTGATGATAGTGATGCGACGATATAGCTGGCGTGTAACTTTAGTGGCAGGTGTTAAAGTTATATTTGTATATAATAAATTTTACCAAATATTTGCTAAAGATAACCTGAGTGGCTATTGAAAAAAATCTGTTGACAAAAATCCACTCCATCAACTTATGGAAGCAAAGTTGACATTGAATATCTAAATGGGTGTTTTTAAACTTGTAAATCAGCACCGGTTTGAACTTAGCTAGTAAAATACAAAATTGTATTTTTTAGTAAATAAAGACCGACTGAAAAATTTTGAGGCAGTTCTTTGCATTAACATTTATACGTAGGTACTGGGCTACAAACCGGTATTTAAGTAGACGACGCAAATCGATCTTTCTTGCAAAAAAGGCAAACAAGCCGAACGAGTGGGCGCCTAATGCTAACGCCTGTAAACAGCACCACCCATAATCGCTCGCAATAATAGAGGATTGCAGATGAGTGGCCAGCCTAGAGAACTAATAATACCTCTTCTTCTTCTTCTTCTTCTTCAGCGTGTAGACGCCCACCGTTGGGCATACGCCTCTCCAATCCGTCTCCATCCCGAACGGTTGCCCGTTTCCCTCTTCCAGACTGGTCCTGCTGTCTCCCTTATGTCATCGGACCATCGGGCAGGTGGTCTGCCAACACTTCTTCTGCCTAGCCGGGGTCTCCAGTCCAGAACTCGCTTGCTCCACCGCTCGTCGTGTCGTCGGCACACATGGCCGGCCCACGCCCACTTTAGCTTGGCGACTCTGTGCCCCACGTCGACCACTTTCGTGCGATTTCTGATGAGCTCGTTCCGGACTCGGTCCCGCAGCGTTATGCCGAGCATGGCTCGCTCCATGTTGCGCTGCGTCACCTTGAGCTCGTGGATCATCCCAGCAGTCAGTGTCCATGTCTCACAAGCATACGTCATAGCCGGTAGTACGCACTGGTTAAAAACTTTTGTTTTGAGCGATTGGGGAATTTTTTTAGACTTCAGCACAAAGCTCAGCTTTCCAAAGGCTGCCCATCCCAATTGCTTCCTTCGCCTTATCTCCGTCATCATTGAGTCCCGGCCTAGCTTTATCACCTGTCCCAGGTACGTGTACTCCTGCACCTGCTCCAGCGGTTGCCCATTCAATGAAATGGGATTTAGTGCGAGATCGGTTGTTGCCATAACCTTTGTCTTCTCCATATTCATTTTGAGACCAGTTTGCAGGGACGCTCGATGTAGTTGCCCCAGCATGTCTTGCAGGTCTTCGGCACATTCCGCAACAATGACTATATCATCAGCATAGCGCAGGTGATTTAGGTACACGCCGTCTACATTTATTCCCTTGCCACTCCAGTCCAGTGACTTGAATATATCCTCCATAGCGTTGGTGAATAGCTTAGGGGATATAACATCTCCTTGTCGGACTCCTCTCTGGACTGCAATGGGGCTCGTTGGTTCTTTCAGCTGTACGGTCATTGTCGCCGCCCTGTACAAGCTCTTCAAGATCTGTATATACCGGTAGTCTATGTGACAACGATGCAGAGATTCGGTGACTGCCCAGTGTTCAATGGAGTCGAAAGCTTTTTCATAATCGACGTAGGCTAGATAAAGAGGCCTGTTGTACTCTTCGGACTTTTGGATTACTTGCCGAAGTGTAAAGATGTGGTCGATTGTTCCAAAACCCTTCCTGAAGCCTGCCTGTTCCCTGGGTTGATGTTCATCCAGTCTTCGTAATAATACCTCATGTGCCAGTAATGTCACCGGCCGTCTTACTCTCCCAGCTGGAACACTGCTGCTTCTCAGCAAGATTAGCAAGTAAGGTGGAAGTGATCCGGTCGGACCTTTCACGAGGTCCTACCACTAGCACGCACACATATCAGGGGTCCGATTTTTGATAGCACATGTGTGAAAATACCCCTCGAAAGTGGTGAAAAATTGTGCCGAATTTGAAATACGAGTAGCGTAGAAGACAATCACAGCTCTCACTAATCTTGTGGACTAGTCAAAACTTTGATTAGAGCCGTAGTTTTGGAGATATAAGCTAATTTATACCACTTACGACTGCTACTTTCGAGTGATGGGCGTTCAAAAATCGGGCCCCAGTTTACCATAGCTAACATAACCACCCACTCCCGCGTTTTTCCATGTGCCGGTTACTTGCTTACACAAGCAAAATGGTGAATTGTGCGAATTTGATTAGTTCAAATAGAGGCCGACAGAATGCAGATATTTAAAACAAAAACGTGTTTCAGTTCTCACACATTTCACCGTACTTATTTCTGTCATCCACTACAATATAGGTCTTTGTATTATTTAGACAATGTCTCTAGACCTATAATAATAAAAGGAATAATAATGACTCTAGGCTTCTATACAACAAGGAAATTAAAAAGAAAGTCTGTATAAAGCTTCATTTTGATAGCTGTAGTGCTTAATTGGGACGGATCCGTGACTGTAGCCCCCCTTACCTCCACTACCCCCACGTCTCCCTGCGTACTGTTAGGCTGACTCAAGGAGAGGTTAACTTAATCCTTCAGTGAAATTGTAATATAAAACCGCAAGTTCAGAACAAGTAGTGGAACGAATCCATTTTATATATTAACTAGCGACCCGCCCCGGCTTCGCACGGTATATTATGCATGTATTGTACATATAAACCTTCCTCTTGAATCACTCTGTCTATTAAAAAAACCGCATCAAAATCCGTTGTGTAGTTTTGAAGATATAAGCATACATAGGGACACAGGGACAGAGAAAGCGACTTTATTTTATACTATGTACCTAGTGATTGGTTCCTATGTTTCTGCAGCGTCATAATTATAACATGACAGGATATTTACATTGGAAAAGGCCCTTGACGATTTGATAATTAATTATTAATAATTTAAACATAACAGTGCATGCGAGCCTTGGCCAGGGTTGTCACGAGGTTGAATTAAACAATTTTATTTGACAGCACGAACAGGAATGGAAAATTATTTTTGCATTGTCAATTATAAAATAATCAAACCTAAAATTAAAGTATTCAGAAAAGTAAACAGCCTTTTCTAGACTGTTTTGTAAATTTGTTTGTGAAATAAGACCCACTACGGGCATAATTTTTGTACAGTAAAAGTAATACGCCGGCTTACTCACTTATTAATAGGTAGGGTACGTGTCTCTATGTCTACCTCTCTGTGATCCATGACACACTTCATGATCTTAACTAAGAATCTTAGATAGATCAGAAACTATCGAAAGTTTATCCAACTTGCATTGAATATGTCAGAGTTTATTTTTAAATTACCTACTTTTTATAGGTTCAGAAGTTGTTTCACTGCACACTTAGGCTATTGTTAAGTAAATCCATGATAATTTGTTTGTATTAAAGTTCAAACAATACCTACACCTAACCTAGTGATTAACCTATCCAAAACACTTCCGTTCTTTACAGGCCACAAACGATTAATTAATCCTTTCCACATAACATTAATCGTTTATATCACAATGGACAGCCCTGACTCGCCCCTTATTAGTGTGAATACGATGAAATGAACCTAACACTACAAACCAAATTAGCACGTGCATCCCAAAAACAACGCCATTTTAAATCTCAACTCTATTGTCAGAGTAACAAGCGAGAACATAGGTGAGAGTTAGTTTTAGGGAGTGCATATTAAGTTGGTCCATATGGCCTATATACGGTGAACGGTGAATAAGGGTGGTGAAAAGGTTGAAATTTTCCCTCTACGAAATAATTAATTTATCTGTAGCAAGGGGAAATGTGCCGTATTATGCTCGTAAAAGAAAACACATGGTTGCTTTAAGCCACCAACAAAGAATCATTGATAGGATTTTATTAGTCTATAAATAAAGTTCCACTTATAGGGGGCCTACGTCCAACAGTGGACGTCCTACGGCTAATATGATGGTGATGATGATGAAATATAATTCCTTGTCGATCTACGCAACGACGAAAGGATTTTGGTAGAAATCATCATCTCTTTATGCAGAATGAGAAAGCGTAGTTCTCACGAGGGCCCAGTGGGCATTGAGAATTACACAATTGAACTGCTTAAAAACCAGACCCTAGCCAACCACTGTGTTACAACTTTTTTTGTGAGAGTTTTTTTTAAGATAGGTAAGGTATTTAACTTTCTTTTATGTAAAATACAAGGTTGTCTATATTTGGGTCCTTAAAAAATGTATTTAAAAAAAAAAACATTTTTCATTTCCCATTATCATTAAATACCTTCATTGAAACACTCCAAATTTTAGCTACGTGTAAAATTATTTAAAGGCAGGGATGAAAATTATATTCATACACAAAAGCCGAGTTCACATTTCAAAAGACTTTGACTTCGTTATTGATACAGTGGAATTGATTAAAAAACCCTACCTTGCCGTGAAATATAATTTAATTACATAAAAGACCGGTAATTTAATCAAATGTCACACCTGTGTTATAAAAGGCACACAAAACTCCAATTAATAGAAACCGTACACTGAACAAAGACTATTCGACTACAGGTAGAAAATATTAAACGAATTCTCATAAAGATGTCCTTATCACACGGTAGGTGTAAGAACGAGACACGGTACTTTGAATCCTAAAGTTATTGAGATGTGGTTATGTTCTGAGTAAAATAGGCGAGTTGGCTGTAAAAAGGAATATGCCATAACAAGGGTCAGTGAACTGTGCTACATTAAGGGTGGTGTGACAAAAAATGGCTTAGTGAATCCTTTCATCTTGTTAAAATACTAACAAAAAATTGGTTAAAGATTAGATTGGTCATCGATTTAGAATATAAAACGCATTTAGACCGAGATGAAAAGACTACACCATTTTATTATTCTTTCAGATCCTGAATAACCTAGTGACTCTTAAATGAAAGGAATTAAGTAGTTTTTTAGACACGCACGGACAGCTTTCAATTATAAGGTCCCGTCTAAGTCATACAGAGTTGATCTGATCTAACCAAGACAGAATCAATTATATAGTAGCTATAACTATACATGTACGTTAGATCTATACACCGACTTAGTAAGGAGTAACAGATATTGTTTTATTTAAATATGTTTTCTATTCGGAATATCAATCAAGGTGGAAGGTTTCTAAAGTACTTGATTAGACAGCTATCAGTCCAGTACACCTTAAACCTTTTTTAAGTGGCTTTCACCCTTACTGTTTATTTATTTATTTATTTATATTGTAATGCGTATTTTGCCAATGCCAGTGTGACAGTGACAGACAAAAGATATAAAACAAACTTTTAATAGGGGTGCGTGTCGGGTTACCTCCACGTGTGGTCAAGAGCCGCGGTTCATTTTTGGATCCGTCCAAGGGGAAGGGCAGTGCTTGGTCCGGTGCACCCTGGCAGTGGCGGACTAACAGGGGGGTGGAAGGGGCGGCCCGCCCCGGGCCCCCGGTCTTTGGGGGGCCCCAAATGCCTCCGTGTTCTCCTGATCAAATCCTAAATAAGACTTTAAAAATGTAGTACCTATTTTTTTAAGCTGGGGGGCCTCATTTAGTTTTGTCGCCCCGGGCCTCTGAAGGGCTTAGTCCGCCACTGCACCCTGGGCATCGGTTAATGATTTCCTGGCAGATTCTGCTGACTAAGAGACCGATAGGGGGGAGGAGTCTTTTGTCCGTGTTCTACCGTACAACGTTGCCGACATTTTTGCCACAAGATTTTTGAATACTGTATTTATTACTTTGACATTGACGAAATCATCGCATCGATCGATGGGGCCAAAAAAGAAGAAGAAGAAAAACTTTTAATAGGTATTTGTTTTTTTAGACATTTCTGCGCAAAAACTATGTGCCAGTGGCCACATGTTCGTGTCGGGGTGAAAAACAAATGACGGACTCTGACATGGTTGCTTTGCATCGCATGCGACATGTAATTCCGCATGCATTGCCATTGCCGCTAGTGTTTGTGAACTAAAAATAAACATTGATCGGGACCACATGCAGAGTGCAGTCTTTTTTTCTCTAATTGCATAGATAATTGCTTTAAAAAGCGATACTTAATTGGTTTAGCTACTGTGTGGACTGTTGTTTTCTCTGCGATATTGCACACAACTAATAAAAAAGCGAGGCGTGGACTAACTTTTGCAAGCATATATTAGTGGCAATTTGAAAGAGGAATATGCAGTTCGGTGCCTGATCCGTTCATTTTTCAAATTTTTCGTCAATTACGAGGAAACAGCAGAATTTTGACATAGCCGCGAGCCTTTGCGGTACAATCAGTGGCAAAAGATACAGGGCCACTTTCTCATCTTAAACCAGTCTTCTGTAACTCCTCATAGGACATGTGTTGCCAAGTGAAATCTTTGCTAGCCGTAAGCATCTAACGGAGTAAGTTGGTAAAAACATTCAAGTTGATGATTTTGCCATGAAATTATGAAGTTATTTCTTTTACACATGGCTGGTAAAATAACTCGTAAGGACCACTTATCAATCAATTGTAAATGGTTACATTTTCCACCCTTTCCATCTCATGGTCATAAAGACAGTTAATAGAACATAGGAATAATCGCTAAGCAAAGTAAAGTGAAAGTTCACAGTCTTCAAGAAACCCGACATCAATCAGGAGTCTTATAAAGGAATGTTCCACGAGTCATTGAGAACTATCACGTTCCTTGTAGCTGACTTGTAAAGGGGTCAAGTCGTCTGCGAAACCCTATCTCGCTCTTACTTAGTTACAGTAGCTAGAGAATGCACTTATATTATACGACTTGACACACTTCAATATTGGAACTTCGTTCGATAGGAACAAAGTTAACAAGTATAAGTACAGGGCATCTAGTGTAAGTTTTCGCATATAAAACGCCTCGAACGCGTTCATGTAAACGTCTCAATTACTGAGCGTTTTCCAAAAAAAAGTTCACATGAACGTTTATTCCAGAATTTAAATATTTTGGGTTTTTCTTACTCAGAATCGTTTACCCTGTCGATTCTCATACAAGAAAGTGTGTTTCATATTTAACCATGGAATTTATTTTCCTATTCATCACGTTCCATACTTACCTATATTTAAAAAAGTGACGAACTGGAATGGAAATTTTGGGACACATTTTTTCTCGAACACTCCACGCACGAACACACGCCGGGGCGAGCTCTTCAGGAGGAAGGACTACGAAATAGTCCGAAACATGTCGAGCTTTACTCGACTTTTTTACGCCAGTTATCCGTTTGTGTAACTATGATTGAGTCTCACTGTAGTTCCATGTTGAAAGTTTAACACGTTGTTACAGCAAATTGAACTGGATATTGCAGATTTTCTTTGAAGTTAAGTTATCTACTGTAAGCTCTTCGGTAGAGGAATTGCGAGAAGAGCTGCGCGTAAACTAGCAAAGCAGTTTAACGTTCAACTGAAAAAAAATCGAAAAACAAAATCAAACTGGGTTTTAGTCTGTTGCTATGCCTTTTCTTGGCAAATGGCACACGTTGCTTGATATTAAATTTGCAACTTTGAAACTATATATAAACGTCAAAATTTGTATAAAATTTAAGAATATCGGACTGTATCTAATAATACTTACCTACTCCTACTGCTATTTGAAAAGGTGGTTCTTCATTCGTATGTTTTACAGTTAGATACATACTCGTACCTTTACTGAAAAAAATATTTGACAACAGAATGTCAGTTGTAGATAAGATTAAGTAATTTTAACAATCATCATCATTATTATTATGGATCGCCGGTAAATGTTGTAATTTTTATTAAAACAGCAAAAGAAAACAATAAATAACAGTCAAAACTTAAAAATAACTTAAACCTACCTAAAACTATTATTAAAGATAAAAAATTTCTCCCAAATCGCCGCCAATGGGGAGGGTGCCCAGAAGGCTGGCAGCATTGCCACGTAATATATCCGATATAATCAAATATTAAAAACTTCAGAATCATCAAAATGACTATTATATATTATTTTTTATTAATCATCGGTAATATTATGTAGGTATATCCGCTTTAGTCAAATATTTAGAGCTTCAAGCTTTACACTTTAAGTGACGTCGAGTCTGAGTTAGTATTATGGAAATATTTGGAACTATTTTGGATTTATATTATTTTCAAGAAGCCGTCATAACCAGTTTCTTATTTCTGTCAAATCATTCGCTTCAATAGATAATTACAAAGGTGTTTAGGTGAAATCAACGCACTAAAAAAAACGGGGAATAAATATTAAAAAAGCAAAAACAAAAGCAGCACTATTGTTTCTACAATTCGTTGTTTGTGATGAAAATTGAAAACATAATAAACCTGAAGAAGGCATTGTTGTGCGAAAGCACGATTAGAATTACTTTTAAAGGCATCCTAGAAATTTGCCTTTGCCTTTTTAAAAATAAAATATAATGCTTCGTCAGGCGGCTCTTAGTTCACATATATATGAGTTAATAGGACCACGTACACACATGCCACCTCTGGGAAATTTCAGTTTGACCGCCTTCCCTCCCAAAATGGAGGGTCTCGGTCAACCAGATACTTTCTTTAAATCGTATAAACTCTTTTTTTCATGACCCATTTTCTGGAAAACCTGAAAGTAAAAGTAATCAATCTCTTTTTTGGGGTCCTCTGGGACTTGCCTTTTCCCCAAAATAAAGGATAGACGAGAAATTAGCTCGAAAATACCCGAATCTTCAAATGCTATTTTACCTTTGCGCATTATTCAAGGATTGCGATCCCGTGAAAACACGACCATGTCTTCACACTCTTCACATACATAAACTTATGTAGGCAGGTATAAGACACGTTAAGTATCAATCAAATGTAGAACTAATTGTTTTCCAAAACGCTTCATTCTATGTAAACATAGAGTAGTCTGTCAATAGTTACGTCAGCGTATTTGTTCTAGAAAACAATACCGTTATTATTGCAGCAACCTCGCAGCAGCAATTAAAACTTGAATGATTTCCTCAGAGTACTTCGAGAGCAGACGTTACTTGGTGTTACCGTATATGCGTAGTGACGAAAGCGTTTTCCACACTTGGTTGGGCCTACTGCGAACGATTTTCATCGCTACGTCTCCAGTTCGTAGCGTAGACGCGGGCAGGGCGCACGTCCGTCCACGCGGGAACCGAACGATCGTAAAGAGATCGCGAAACATAAACAAACAGCATCATGAATTGAAAAGTGATCCCAATTAAACAATACCTCTATTATGAAACTGAAAACTGTTTTTTTATTAAGTTAAAACTATTATCTCATTGTTTTTTTTTTTGTTTGAGTGAAGGTTGTACGTGTTATTAGTGTGTGATGCGTAACTGCGATATTTAAGACTAGTGGTAATTATTTGCGGTCGTTGACTCCGAGTTTTCAGGTAGGTAGTTATTTGTAGTTTGAATGCTACCGATTAAAATGCCGGTTTGGCGTGTAAACGATTAATAGTTTGTGTCAGAAACAAAAAAAAGGTGATTGTATTTGGCGATGTTTCCGCTAAAGGCGGATGTTCTGCCGAAGAATGGAATCCATTGCATGCAACAAGTGGTTGCAGTATACACATCTAATTAATGAAATTCAGATGCTCAGTATCTGTTAATAAATAGCTGAAACTAATGCAACAAATCATCATTCAGCCTCTATTCGATGCCGTTTGTTACCAATCCCGTATATCGGTTACTTTCCTTAATTAACAAATGGTGGATCATTTCGTAGATTACATAGAGAAGAGAGGATTACTCGGGCATAATCATATTTTCCCGTGGTACTTCAAAACAATCAAGCAACTGGTGGTGTGTATTCAATCAGAACGTAATTCAATCAGCTGACTGGAGCCTTATCGCACCGAGTGGAGACAAATTACTTGAGAGTGACACGGCATTATGTTGAGTGCCGTCTGAATATCATACGCACAATAAATCATAACACCCCGCGTGGGAATATATGTATTGATCTGAAAGTATTCCATTCCATACCAAGTATCTAATTAGTAAAGTGGCTGATAAGATTATCGTCATTGTATCGTCCGATTCGAATAATCAAATCATATACTTTTAGAAATACCTTAAAGGTATTATTTTTACTTATTTGGACCTTTGGTCCAAACAAGGTCTGCGCACCAGCACTCTGATTCTAAAATGGTATTCTGAATTTTCTTTGCAAAAAACAGCCAGGAAGTCTTCAGAACTACACTAAAGTAAAGTTATGTAATTAATACATTTTAAGGTCGAGTTTTCATTACCATGACAGTTATATTATGGATTTTATTTTGTTGTTCATTCTCGTTCGCATTTTGACCTCAAAGCCTCAAACGTTGAGGCTACTTCATAATCACGATCATTTTGGAATATCTTTATACTATTTTCATTGCATATTGGTTTTTATGTGGGCCATTCTCCCATTTATTTCATTGTTGTTATGTTTTATTGCTTATTCTTGTACCTTTGGCCTTCTTTTGTTTTAACTTCATTAAAAATGGAAGATGTTCTTGTCTAACAATCTTTTGTTTAAATTTACATGTTAGGTACTTAGATACCGTTGCAACTATTTGGAGATAATATCTATCTAACTTTGTATGGAAAGTGACACGTTATTTTTGCATTGCGTTGTAATATACATTTTTTTTATACGGAACAGTTTTGAGTAATCATTTTGCGTCTTTTGTAACTGTTTAACATAAACTTTGTAGACGCATCTTCAATATCATATTCATAACTATGGTAAATTCAACTTCTCAGTTTAAATCTAGGTCAAGAGGGTATCTTATATTGTATTTCCTCGATCGTGTAAATATTACCTGATATATTTTTCTTTACTTTGCTTACAGCTAAGTTACTTACGTACCTATTGAGAATAAAGAAGTTAAATAAGCATTTTAACTTTAAAGTGCTTTTCTACGTCTGTGATTTCGTGTTGTTCTACAGAATTCGATAAATCTTTTGATGGAGTTACCAAAATCAATGAAAGTTCAAAGTATTACTTAATAACTCAATGAAACATCAATTTACAAACTTGTGACCTCAATTTATATAGGTAACCCTATAGCTAAAGTGAAAATTTTGAATACAATAAATTTGCTAGGTTATATTTTTATCTATACTAATATTATAAAGAGGATAAATTTGATTGTTTGTTTGTTTGTTTGAATTGGATAGGCTCCAAAACTACTGGACGGATTTCAAAAATTCTTTTGCCGTTAGAAAGCTACATTATCACTGAGTGACATAGGCTACTTTTTACCGCGGGAAAATACCTTTTCCTACGGGAAAAATAATTTATCGCGGGCGAAGCTGCGTACGTAAGGCTAGTTTTGATATAACTTTCTTGTGTCCACATTTACCTACTTGGTCGTCTACTGTTAGTTTTAACATTGTTTGCTGCCTTTGCAATTAAAAACAGAGTGTATGGATACAAAATGAAATTAAACCTCGTTTTGTCAAACTACACTTATTCTTGCAATGATTTAACAATAAGAATCACATAAAATGTTGAATGGTGACCTTTACCCTAAGGTTAGGTAGGTAGTAAGTACTAAATTCCTTTTTTTTTCTCTATTTTATCGGGATTTAATTTTTCGCTTTGTATCTCAAATAATATCTGCAATCGTCATACTAATAGTTGGTTTTACGTTTAAAAGGCAAGCTATATTTATTCTTAAAAACCACTAAAACCCCTTTTTAGTATAAGGCGCAGGTAAACTTAATTTTATTGGTAATCATCGATAATCTCGTTTTATGAACTTCATCGTTTATTTTTAATACCATACTATAAACACGGGTTTACCATTTGAAGCCAATTACAGTAGATTTTAATACTAAAATATATTTTTCAATGTTTAAATAGGTACATAGTTACTGAGGAAATGTATATTTAATTAATTTCTTGGTACACCAAAATTTTAGTATTGACATAATCCAATAGGCTAACCTTCGTAATGGATGACAATCAATATCCAATTTATTATTTATTTATTCTTATGAAAATAAGCGCAATATATCATTATAAGAGAGATTTTCAGAGAGCAATTACGTTCGTTATTAGACTATCAAAAAAAGGGATTTAAAAATTATTTCCATGTATTCAACTGAAGGAACATACAAAAAATGTAATGCTTTCTGCAAAAGTAGGCACAACTTTAAAAAGAGACCCAAAAAACTGCCAAGTCATGATATTTTGTAAGAAATGCCTCTAAAAAAACATTTTAAAAAATGCTCAAAAACTAGTTACAAAAAGAAAGTCCGTGACGTCAGTAAATTTTATGGCAGAGTTTTCTTTCTGATTAATGCCAGACGCTTATCTTCGTTGTCTATTGTGAACCTTTCATTATTTTCTACTAATAATATGTGCACCCTCCCCCGGCTTATTGATTTTCCTGTGGTAAGGGCGGGAATGTGATATTCAGCTAAGTAAGTGCGTAGGTAGTTCCGGCTTTTAAGTCACACTTCATTGTATTCATGTGGGAAATTTAATCTGATCTGATATTGCAGGACAAGCTTCCCCTTATAAGTACAGTCGCTTTCAGGTATCAGCCACGAACCAGTAGGCGTATTTATTAACGCGGAAGCTATTCTCATAGTATTTTTTAGAGGCCGACTGAAGAAGTGGCTCCTTGAGAATGTTTTGTTTAATTCTAAACTATGAGTTTTCTGACTTGTCATTTGAACTTATTAACGCTTGTTGTCAATAAAAAAAACCTTAAAAAAATTACCTACATTTGATTTTACTACATACTAGCTATATGATAATAATGATAGAAAAAGATAGTGAATGCGATTGTGATGGCGCGCGTGTTAGACAGTAACAGTAACACTCCAAGCAACCCTCGAAACATTACGAACAAAGCTCTTATTGCAATTATAGTGCCAAATGTTGATATAGCGCGAAGTAATACATGAATGAAAGAAATAAATAATTATTTAGACCATAACGTCTAAAATCACAGTCCGTAGAATTCACTTATCTCAAACTAACTTTTTTTAGAGTTCTGTTGTCAAAATGGCTAAAGCGGAATCCATACTGCGGCTAAACTCAAAGACTCAGTATACTAACTGCAAGTTGTAATTCGTTTTTATTTATTGTTGCCTCCCGCACCTACCTCAAAGTCGGTTTTTTTTCTAGGCTACCCCATGATGTAGGTTTTGCAAGTTAACACGTAATAGTCAATCAAAACCTAATCACTACATAGTACAAAACAAAGTCGCTTTCCGCTGTCTGTCCGTCCCTATGTATGCTTAGATCTTTAAAACTACGCAACGGATTTTGATGCGCTTTTTTTTAATATATAGTGATTCAAGAGGATGGTTTATATGTATAATTCTACGCAGACGAAGTCGCGGGCAGAAGCTAGTATTGAATATTTGTCACATAGTGCTGTACGGAACCCTATGGCGAGGTTCATTGCCCGATAAATTAAAAGTAAGAGATCATTATTACAATTGATAGTTACAATTGGCATCCTAGCTGGTGCAAACAAGGTAAAGGTTCTAGTAGATAACTCTATCCACCGGAGAGCGATTGAGTAATTTTTTTGGACCATCCACTTTAAGATTTACCCTATTTTTAGTTAGCACCCTAGTTGTATTTGTATATTCTGGAACGTATCACAAAAAAAACATTAAATACTTGAACTCTTCGGCTATATTGTAAATTTACGACCGCCGTAGACACGAAACGAATAGACGTAAAAGTAATTAAAACCATTATTATCATGACGTGATATGAACGAGTAATAGTTTTTTTTAAATTACACCATTTTAGCGTGCTAATAAATTATTGCTTTCTTTATTGGTTTATTGTTCTTTCATTAATGATAGTTAAGTTGCGTGTTAATAAAACAAATGAGAGTTTGAAGTTCAACACTAAATGATAATCCAAATATCATTAAAAGTGTATCCAACAATTAAAACCAATTGGTCGTGCCTGTGCCAAAGCTGCATGAAAAAAGTAATTAAATATATTTTTTTAAATTACTAGCGACTGATCCCGGCTTCGCATAGGTTATCAAAGTATACGTTTCCTCTTGAAGTATTGATGAAAATTGCATTAAAATCCGTTGTATATTTTAAAAGATTTAAAAAAATTCGTGGCGATCTGGATATTGGGCATATACCTTACTAAAGCAATCGCAAGTAAAAGTAACAAGCAATTTGATCGAGAAAAGAAATCTTATTGCGATCTGACGTTTGGCAAAAAATTGCGTTTAATAACCTAATGGAAAAGTCAATCAACCGACCATAATTGCTACTCTCATAACATATTGGTCGCTCTACGTTGATGATATGATATCGTAACTGGTATCAAAATGTAGTTAGCTAAATTACTTTAGTTGGAAGACGTTGCCTGTGAATTTGCTCCTGTGGAATATTAGAATTTAAATTTGGGTGGTCCTTATTCTAAAGTCACTAAAGATTAACGGGGAAAAATGATAAACAGTTCAAGTTGAATAATGAAGCTGTCATTACAAGTCACGGATATAAAGTTACAGGGAAAATTGCCAAAATTGGTCCCATTGAGTAGAATTAAAAAAAGAATCCCCCCTTTGTTATAACTGTCCGTGTTCACATCCATTTAGTGTCTTAGTTGTAACTAAAACATTATCATTTTTTTTCAATTTTATTAAAGTTATTCTTGCTGTTTATGCGTCTTCACTATCTATATAACTTATCATATCATGTTTTATCGGTCACATACTTCCCGGTTTTCTAATTTTTTTATTCCCTAATTTTCCCAAAGCCTTTGTGTAGTTATATGACTGCCAATGTAAATTTTGTAATATTACTAGATAAATATTTTCTCCTAACATTTGTAACAATACATGTATCCGACTGTACCTCGCTCCCGTCGTACAGTGCGGCACGTTTACAGCGGAAATTGCCGGAACGAGTGCCATAGGAAGCCCCCGAGTCACGTTCAGATGACGGCCCGAAACCAAGCTCAACATGTAGCCTGAGATCCCACAGTGCTCTCTCTATGCTCACTTGAACATACTTCCCTTCTTCGTCGGTAAGATTATCTTGGGTCGCAACTTGGGAAAGAAAATATCAGACAACACACTTAGAAAATGGTCTTCAATTTTGATTTACGATGGTTTTTATTCCATTGAGCTACTAATAATTTAATAGAAAGGCATTGTAAAATAGGGCTGAAAGTTTAATATGTAGCTATAGATAAACTATTAAGTATAATTATAATAGTTAAAACCGTAAGATCTTCTGCAAATTTTGTTAATTACTTACTCTGTGCAGCGTTTCTCACTGCTGACTGTAATTTTGTCGATTCAGAAATAAACATAAATAAAATGGTTTTGTGGCTGCATGGTTGCTATGGTGGTCTGATGGAAAAATTGTGTCCGAGAGGGAATTAACTAAGACCAACAACAAATTTAATGAACGGATAGGTGTGTGAGGATAACGGCTAAATAAAATACAAAAGGAGACAAACGACGATAAATAATAGGGATAAGTTAATTCGAAGGATACGTATTTGGTGTGATTGATTTGTATTGTTATAGGCTTCAAAGCTTTGATTTTATCAGAAGTAAACGCAAAGTATGAATTTTTCAAACTGCTACCTAGAATATTGCTTTATTTAAATTATTATACACACATGAATAGGTATATATTTCTTATTTATTTATAAGATGAGTTTAAAGTGATCGCTGTGAGATCTTGTATTAACTGGAGCCAACAAAGGCGAGTATATAAATATGTCGAGTACAAATCTGTCAACTGATTTGAACGTCAACATTTTTGTGATCGGTTGTCGGCGTGGGAAATGAATGGCGAGTTATTCAACAATATTAGACACTGAAATCTAGTTTTAAAACATGTTCAATGAGTACTAAAATACAAACTAGAAGAAAAATCACAAGCTAGTTATCACTCATCAGACACAAATCTTCTCAGCAGTGTAGTCCTTTAGCACATGACGTGTAATAGTGTACAGATGTCGTGCAAAATACTTTCCCATCGTATTATCTCGCAAAATTTCCGTATTTGTGTAGTATTTGTCATGCTATTTCAGTAATACTCATAGACACTTCGGCATCATTCGGAAGTAATGTGTTCACGATGGGAAAGTATACTTACTACGTCTGTACCTACAGAAGGACCATTATCCCCTCCCGTTCTTCCTTGACTCCTGGTACGGAATAGGCAACAATTGTGTCTTTGAAGGCATTGAAAATACACATACGTCGTCTTAGGTACTCACTTGTACACATCATCATCATCAAAGTCCTGTACATCTGTCACAGAAGATTCAAAAATGGACTAGGTACTGCATAAATAGTAGGTAATAATGACCCTTTGATTCTAGCATTTTTTAGCAATTACAGTGTCATTGTTGTGATATGATACTTAAGATTCTTCCATGCAGGTCTGGGAGCAAAGAAATAACATAAAATGTACCTACCAGCTGCTTCCTCTTCCTTCCTTGGCCTTCAGGTCTTGTTGCCGTAGGCCCCGTCTGCCCCGTAAGGGATAAAAATTTCATTTATTCAGTATGTGTGTATAATGTATATGCTCAGATTTATTTTTTAAAAATTATACTCTGTCGTGTCTTTCCTGGTACCTACTGTATTAGTTAACCTAGATCATATAATCAAATTTCATTTAGCTGTTGTTCAGGAATACTGCGTAGTCAGAGGAAATTACGGTTTCCAAAGCAGTAATTCAATTTCTGTCGAAGTATTTACATTTACGCTAGACTTGGAGAATTAGACCAAGGTGAACTGCTGTGTAAATTAAATTTGGTGATTATAGATAAGTATTAGAGATGAATTGAAATTTACCCAGACCCAAACTAAGCAAAGCTTGTAATATGGGTGGACAGACAACGGATAAACATACTTATTTATATAGCTAAACACATACTTAAATACTTATTAAACATCCAATCGAACCCGGAACCTCAAACTTCATAGTCAGGTTTTCTAATCACTGGGCTATCCAGTCGATGTTCCTACCACCTTATTCACAAAGGCTTATAACTTAAGTTAACAAAACATTCGTTATGTTTATGTGTCGAATAGAGAAAATATAGACAAATTGCTTCAGTTTCGTAACTTTTCAAATAAGGTGGACAATAGAATCCGTCAAATTTGATGAAGATATTTTTAAAAGAAAATGAAACCTTAATATTGGGAAACTGCCACGTCAAAAATTTTAATTCAATTAAGTCGAAAAAGTATGATAAAAAGTATAAGAAGACTCTCAAGATACACGATAAGGTGAATGAATGCCTTACACAATCTTTGAAACTTTTCTTTAGGACTGGAAAAATAAGACGAAGGAGGCAGCAATAATTTTAAAAGTGTATCAAATTTTACTTCCATTTTTCCTGTTTTTCAGTGAGAATACTTGACATTGTTACGTTTACTACAAAGAAATGCTCACCATTTTGTCGAAGGCTTGATTATTGCATTGTCATCGTAGCTCTGTACATATACCCAATTTAAAGCCAATCGTTACATTAAATACGATAAAAATAGGGTTGTAAGATTTGATGCTTTAAAACTAGCTGAATAAAAATATATGCACAGAAGAGCGGTTGTAAAACTAGATAGATAGCTCAAAACGATTATCATCGTAACCACGGCGTCTTGTTTCTATTATAGACGTACCAGTGACGTCATTGAACGCTTTATCTTCTTCTTTATCCGCGTGTTATCGCCCACCGTCGAGCATACGCCTCTCCAATTCTCTATCCCGAACTGTCTGTTTCTCTCCTCTAGGCTGTTCCTTCTATCTCCTCAATATCATCGGACCATCGGGCTAGTGGTCTACTTCTCTTGCCCATCCGGGGTCTTCATACTTCAAAACACGCTTGCTCCATCACTAGTTGCGTAGTCGGTACACGTGGCCAGCTCTAACGCTTTATAGTAACCACTTAATGGCGGCAGCGGTATAGATGGGAACTAATTGGCTTGAAGGATGGTTAAAAGTTCGATAATACTAGCTGTAGGCAGCTTGTAAAGCCCGTCCGATCGATATAAGGCAGCCAAACTAATACGGCGGAAAGTTTAAACAAAATAAACCAGCCCAGTGAGTTAAAAAGAATTGAAACTCTAAATTGCGACGTTATTAACGACTGAAAAGAAAAACTCGCGAACCAGAACCCCGCATTGATTGCAGATTGGTCGATTCCGCTCGAATATTCAGGATAATGAGGGGTCAATACAAAAGATATAATTCAGATTCCATCCTGCTCCAGGTGGGCATTGGACTAGAATTAATGACGAATTCAGTTTATTGTGAATGTTGATGATGGAAGGCTTTTTGGGGCGTTTCTTTCCAAATTGAAATGTTCGCTGCATCCTGAGACGAGATGCCTTTGACTAAAATAAAATATTGAATAAAAATGTTTTTCATACAAAACTAGCTTTTGCCCGAGACTTCGTCCGCGCTGGTAACGTCAAAATCAGTTTTCATATATCAATTACTCTAGGTAGGTAACTATGCCAAGTTTAAAGATTCCCGTAATAATAGTTACGAAAATAGGACAAGTTCAAAGTAACAATACAAATCCTTTTTACTTCCTAACCCGCGGGAATTTCGGAAAGTCCTGAAATTCATTTTGAGTACCTAGTTATGATTTCTTACTTGTATGTCAAATTTCAAGACTCTTGTAATTATAGTTGTGAAGATAGGGCATCTTTGCAGCGGACTCACAACAAACCATTTTATATGTACCTATAGATATTGAATAAATATGTTCTTTTAATAATTCGTAATAAGACTTGATTTAGCATTTTTATTACTTTGTAGCTATGTGACTTGAAACTGGCTTGATACCAATTAAACAACATCACACATTAGCACATTCGGCGTAGAATCTGTGAAACATTTGATTATATCTTAACAACTGCCCTTGTATAATATCATAAAATGGAAACAGGTATTCGTGGATGTAGGTAGTGTTGTTTGTCAGTTGGTCGCCATTATAGCAACAAAATACAGATAAGCTTGCATTGTTATGTTCCGGTGCGTATATTAAGACACCCAGGGTAATTACGACCTCAAGAGGCATACCATCTTAGCATTCTTAGCTGTCTGCATTGGTAATGCGTCGGAAACCGATTACTCACTATCAGGTGATACAGATCCAGTTGTCCGTTTGATTTCCTTGTCTTACTAAAAACACATTTCTATCCGTTGATTTACTTTAAATCAGAGAGTATGCAGGACGACAAAGTCCTTAATGTACTTAGTTTAACTACAACAGAATGTGAGGTGGAACCATGTCCTAGTTCAACCAGGCTTATTAGATTTACGTCCGCCTGACGGCTATGGCTAGAATCTAAAGTGAATCGCTGGAAAGACGGCAAACAAACTAGTGGTGAATGTAAAGTAGGAATAGCGGAAAACCACATGTTGAAAATACGAGTGATGTGTGTTTCCGAAACAACCTCCCCATTCATAAATGCTTAATGCCTCTGTTAGTTTAACAAAAATTTGTCTTTATCTATCACTCTGGAATTTGCCCTCGCCAGGCAGAGAGTAAACATATAATAAAACTTCTCTATATTTAGTTGTAGTAGGTAATGGTGAAATCATAGGTCTATGTCGTTTTGGACAGAGGATCATCGACCCAATTTTTGAAATCACATCATTCGAAATGACCACTCTAAAATAGTCAAAATTGTGCTGAGTTTGAAATAAGAGTAAAGTAGAAGAAAATAATTGCAGCCTTAGTTAATCTTGTCAAGTATTCGGGAATTTCATTTCAGCTGGTAATTTTATAGAAATACACAGATTACACTTTCGAATGGTGCTTTCCAGTGAATTGATTTTAGAAACCGGGCTTGAAGTGACTTAAAATGATTTCATACAGACTCATCTGTCACCGACATCATACAAAACGCTAACGCGTTTCAAGCTTCATCCACGTTCATTCTCAAAGCTACACTACACTGAGCACCTGCCTGTTCTGCTTCTGAATCAGTGATTCAAGCAATTACAAATATAATTATACTTACAGGTACCTAATTGTTAAGTTAATTACAAGAGCAAATGTTTGAAACGAAATATAATCCACACGTAGAGTACAACCCATACAGGATTGTAAGGACGCAAACCGACGTGATTGTTTTACAAATGATCCCTCTAAACGTTCTGCAAAAGGGTGACATGAAAATAAGCAGAGTTGACCGCGATTGCAGATGAGATAACCGTTATCGCACTGGTACGTGTGTTAGGTACTGATTTTACACAAAATAAGTAAACTCTTCGCCTATTGGGGTACAATACAATACAATACAAATATTCTTTATTAAACACCACACATCAGTACAAAAACAATACAGAAACAAAGAACAAAGTAGACAATAGGCGGTTAAGACCACCGAAGCGATAAGTCGCTTAATAGCGATCTCTACTAGACAACCAATAAAAGAAATAAGTTGGAGACAGTTTAAGTAGGTGGCGGAAACAAATAGACAGGATAAACGCAGGGATAATAAAAACAACAATATCAACATAAATAATAATACATAGCTAAATAAAATAAAATAATACATACATACACACATAACATTACTGTATAATACTTAAGATAAAGTTAATGTGAGAATGTAACAATGAAAAATAAGAAGGCAATACAACAGAAAAAGATTTGATCAGAAGCAAAAAGAAAAGATAAGGTAGGTACTAAAGACAGGGAGTGGATTAAATTAGTGATAAATAGTGCGATTTGAGTCAGGGGTAATTAAGTCAGGAAACAAATTAGTGGAATACTTTTTCTGTATGAACTGAATATTTTTTTTGATCATGTATAATTTTATAATTATATCGGCAAGTAGAGTGCCAGGGACTTTTTTAGATTGGCCAAACTGGATTGGATTTGTCGCTTAGACAATTCTTAGGTGACTTCCATACATTTATTAGTTTACCTTAGTCGACTCGTCTCTATTGATCATTTTTCAAAAACTAATGTCACAACTGGCTTTGACGTTTATTTTAAACAAAACAATCATAATGGTTCCTGCCCTATCCACATAATACATTCAATAGTTTCATTTTCAATTTCTAAATGTCTATGAAAATTAGAACACATAGAAAAATCCGAAAAGTAAAGCTATGGCCGGGAATCGAACCCGGATCCTCGTCATTCCGTGACGCGTGCTATACCCCTACACCACCCATAGCAGGTGGGTAGTCTCCGAATTTTTCTACCTGTTACTAACTGTTCATCATGTTTCATTTTCATTTGAGAATAATGCAATTTGAAAAAACTTTATTAAACGCATCATTCATCCTAATTTCAGACTCACGAGAGATAGCGCTGTGTCAAATAAGTTAGTTATGTTTTCCCACACGGCCTTACCGCGAGCTAGTGTGTAATTTAATTTGCCCAGACACGAAAGACGTGAAGCCTAAGTGGCAGGCTCTGTGTAACATTTACAAACAAGAAAACAGTGTTAGAAATTCATAGCGAAGAGCTCCGAATTTCATGCTACGTCCCTTTTTATTAAAAATCTAAACACGCGTATACCGCATGGGAAAAAATAACTATCTATTATGTTTCTACGTTTAAAAAAGTGTTTTAGTACCTATTTAATAATAAATAACCTTTTACGTGACGGCACAATACGTTTACGTTTCTTTAACGTATCAATGACTGTCTTTTATATCTTACTAGTTGTTGCCCGGGGCTTCGCCTCCGCTGCAAAATGTTTTTTGTTCAAAATTTTATTTTATACAAACCTTGTCCAAACAGTAAAAAACACAACTAAAAAAGAATTATCCAATTCGGTGCAGTCGTTTGGAAGTTATGCGCGTACATACATTTCGACGATACATTTTTATTTGTATAGACTAGCTTCTGCCCGCGACTTCGTCTGCGTAGACTTATACATAAAAACCTTCCTCTTGAATCACTCTATCTGTTAAAAAAAAACCGCATCAAAATCCGTTGTGTAGTTTTGAAGATATAAGCATACATAGGGACATTGGGACAGAGAAAGCGACTTTGTTTTATACTATGTAGTGATAGTGATATAGATACCTAATAGAATGAAAATCCTTTAGCTTACAGAACGGCTATATTTATAATATTGTGACATACCTACTGGCTTTATCTTCTATTTTAAAGCGAAACAAGGTTAATTTCGACGATATGTATTAATCCCTAGGGATAAGAGGGATAAGATTGACTTTAGAGGATACGACAAGCTAGACTTTACATAAGTTACAGCGTCTTAATCTTACGCTTATAGTCTCATGATTGCCGAACAAAATGTTTATCATTAGAATGTAGAATGTCAATGTGACCTTAGAGGTTTGAAAAAGTAACTGAAACAGCTGAAAATACACCTATGGCTTAATTAGTAAACATTTGGTTAGTTTTGAAAAAATAAATGTTTTTGCTTTTTTTATTTTATCTGCATAATAATTTGTATAAAGATACTTACCAAATCCGTAGATGAAATTCGACTTGCTTTTAACCTAAATAAAATAATAAACAAACATTGTTATTTAAAACTGTCTTGTTTATAAATATACTTACTTTTTTCCTGATTTACCTACACACACACATAATCACGTCTTTATCCCTTAAGCAGTAGACAGAGCCTAAGGTAACAAGACCTAAAGGCCACGTTTATCATGGTTGTGGGCATATAGGTGGAAAGGGGACTCAAAATAGTGATGAGTTGCTAGCCGCATTGCCTGATTTCTCTTTACTCCCAGACCAGCATGGAAGCTGTTTTACCTGTAGAGCATTAACACAGATAAATTTTATATGTTATACCTACCTACAGACCTTATAAAGGTCCGCATTGATGCTTATTCCCGACGTGTTCCGAATTCGGTATTACGATAATACACTTGATTCTTTATATTGGTACGAAAATTACTTTATTATTGGTTCACCTTGGCAGGTTTTGTACCTACAGGATATTAAATATAATATTATATACCTGAAGACTTGTCAGATTTCTTAGTAAAAGGTTCCGTGTGCAGAAATTGGAAATACTTAGTGAAACGTACGATATGAGGATTGTATGGTTTATGAGCAAGGGAATCTTAATATAGCAAGGCAAACACCAAGTAAACGGAACTACTTCTTTTACTGCTATTGAACAACAACTGGCAATACAAAGACAAGAACTCAAAAACAAAATTGATTAGAAACAATATAAAAAAGTATCAAACCTAAGGAGTTCGCGACCTTAGCCACTTATTAAAAAGATTGTCAATAGGAATTAGTTTGAAATCTGTAGTCTGTAGTAAGTATCTAAAATGCTTTTGATTTTTGAGCTACATTGTTTACCTCTTCGGCAAAAGTAATAGGTACATATTAATTTATCATGCCACTGTATTTGATTTTTATGCCGTCTTAAATCTTAGGTACCTGATTTTTTTGGGACGTTTTATAAAAATGAGACCTAGCTAGATTATCGCCCCCGAAACCACCTGCATACCAAATTTACGAAAATCGTTGGAGCCGTTTTCGAGATTCAGACTATCATTACATAGTTTAAAACAAAGTCGGTTTCCGCTGTCTGTCTGTCCCTATGTATGTTCAGATCTTTAGAACTACGCACCGGATTTTGATGCGGTTTTTTTCAATAGATAGAGTGATTTAAGAGGAAGGTTTATACATATATGTATAATACATGCTGACCGTGCGAAGCCGGGGCGGGGCGCTAGCATATATATATGTACAAGAATTGCTCGTTTAAAGGTATTAGACACATATATGCATACATAGGTAGATAGATGTCGGCACAAATACAGTACCTAAATATTATCACGAGGAGTCATAAAGAGAGCACTCATAACGAGACAGGACAGATAATATGTAAGTTTAGGTAAATCTTATTAAGTACGTTGTAAAAAAAAGAGAGAGAGAGAGAGCTTTTAAACGTTTAAAGTGTATGTCAAAATCTATACAGTACTACATTGAGTACTATTAAATTTATCTCACTAACAATCTCAAAACATGTTAGCAACGGCAATAATCCCTTTAACATTCAAGTATTATGTCAAAATATTCAAGAGTCAAATGGCAAAGTTAGCAAGCATATCGGAAATCCAAACAACCCTTAAGTTATGCATAGCCAAGTTTAGGAGTTTCCTTCTAAACTTTTTTCCTTTTCCAAACCAATCTGGAAAGTGAGCTCGATTTGAGTTAGTTTCAAATTTGTCACTCATGTCTGTTCATCCTTCAATAAATCAGTGTTATTGAAACTTGGTACTTTCAGGACTCCGGACCTCAATAGGACTTCTTATCAACTGGTACATATTTTATTTCATTTATTACGATCTAAAAATCTGCATAGTATACAAAATGTTGCTGAACGTGGATACCTTAGGTTCTGTCTACCGCGTAAGGGATAGACGTGATTTATGTACGTATACAAACAAAATCTGCGTAGCGATAGAACATCCAATTCTGATTAATTAGTTTTTTAACCGACTTCAATCACGTCTTTATCCCTTACGGGGTAGATAGAGCAGAGCGGGGTAGAGAGAGGTAACAAAACCACGTTTAGCATGATTGTGGGTGTTTAGGTGGAAAGGGGGATCAAAATATTTTTTGTCCCAAAAGGCCAAGATCCTACTGGATAGATAAAACGTATACGATTTTTGGTTACTTAGTATCAATATTGCCTTTAAGACGCATGATTTATTTTTATTTTACAAGCCTTTTATTAACTTGCAATGTATGTTTGTATTTATCTAAAGTATGTTTGTCCAGGTGGAATCTTGCGACTCAATTTCGAAGCAGATAGATTCACCCGCTGAAATTTTGCATACTTGTGGTAGTAAAATTTTGGTGGTACACCCGGGACCGCCTCTGCAGGAGGGAACTCTTCAACGGTTGGTCCGATTGACTTGAAACTTGGTTCACATATGTAAGACGGATGACAATACAAGTACAGTCAACAAAAAGTACAGTCAGCAAAAAGCTTGCATCTAAAATGAAATTGTTAGGTTCCGTTATTAATATTATGAACTCTTTAGCTATGTCATGAGCAATGCAAATACAACCCATGCTCTATGTACATAAATGTGATAATTTCAATCCGCACTCAAATTAAATAACAACCCCATCCGCATCCAAGGAAAACCGCACATTCAGTCGACCAATCCACCGATCTGTTGTAATAGGGTTAGCATGAGTTTTCCATACATACATCAATTAAGTCTTTATTCCTTACGGAGTAGACAGAGCTTAATGTAACGAGACCTGTGTCACGTTTAGCATGATTGTAGGTGTAAAGGTTGGAAAGGGAAATCAAAATAGTGATGAGTTGCTAGCCGCATTGTCTATAACATGATTGCTGCGATTTTTTAAAACTGTATTTTCAGCCAAATCACGTGATAAAAGTGCTGGTCTGGGAGTAAGAAAAAAAGTAGAATGTAGCAGTTGCTTCTCTTCCCGTGCAGATGATAGAAACCCATTAAGGGAATGGGAATCATTTTATAGGCGATGCGGGTAGCAACCCATCACTATTTTGATTCCCCTTTCCACCTCAACGCACACAATCATGCTAAACGTGGCCTTTAGGTCTTGTTACCTTAGGCTCCGTCTACCCCGTAAGGGATAAAGACGTGATTTATGTATGTATGTACTTACAGAGAGTTACGCAACAAGTTGTATTTTACGATTCTATCTAAAGTTGGGTGTCCACTGAAGTTAAGTGGAGCTGTAATGTGCAGAATCAACCAGATTAGGTGAACTCTACATGGTGTTATATAAGGGGCGAGAGCGCGGCCAACGTGGGTTTTCATTAAATCGATTGGTCTTCTCTCAGCTCAGTCTTCTTAGTATGATAAGAATAGGACGCAGATACTGTCAAACCTGGAGGCAAATCATGCTGGCCCTACTGAAGTTATACCTTCATGAATATCAACCGTGCAACGGATGTTGATTAGGTTGCGGATTGATTTTCGGTAGTGCGGGATGAATTTTAATTAAACTGCCTTTGTGGAAGGTGTATTTGTAAATGTTAACTGGGATATTGGGTTACTGTTTCTCGGGAAGTTATAGACAATTATCTAATTGATGTCGTTAGATGTAGGTACTTAATACAGTAGGCTTAATACCTAACTCGCTCGCAATGCCATCGTGTTTATTTTGACAGTTCATGTATGGGCTGACAATTGGCATCGGAATCAGCTAGCTGTCACATTCATACAAGAAATGTCAAAATGAACACGATGGCGATTGCGAGCCAGTAAGGTAATAAGCCTACAGATCCCGGTCAAGCGTGAGACGCAAGAATAGCAGAAGTGACAGTAGACGGTCAATATCCATGAATTAGAAGCGAAAACTGGCGTTTTCATACATGTTTATTGTCAATGTTCTGACGTTAGTCGATTACGACCAATTTCCGAAATGTTGTCAGTCCAAACAAAATTTATATTTTCCAATCACTACTTAGTATAAAACAAAGTCGCTTTCCACTGTCTGTCTGTCCCTATGTATGCTTAGAACTTTAAAACTACGCAATGGATTTTGCTGCGGTTTCTTTTATAGATAGAGTGATTCAAGAGGAAGGTGTATATGTATAATTCTACGCAGACGAAGTCGCGGGCAGAAGCTAGTTAATAATAAAACATTATTAAAAGGTGTAGGCTGATTTTTTAAATATGAAAACACAAAGCAGATCCTACGTAATTATTGATTTTGTGGAAAAAAACGAATCTTATAGACTACAAGCCCATGGAAAAAAAACATGTGAAATGAACCAGCTTGAATAAAGCTTGAAAGGCTGTTACTACATCATAAAATAACTCTGAGCGCTATGCCGTCATTTCTGAGCGGTACATTTATGGAATTTCTCAGGTACAAGTGAGGAATTACGACTAATTATTAATTTACGGCGTTTTTATAGCTTACAGATGATTAAATATAAACATTGAAAAACCTAGTGCCGCTTTAAAGTGGTGGTGCCGGAAGTTAGTGCAATTTTTTTTTTCAATGTACGAGAAAAAATCTGTACCGCTCAGAAATGACGGCATAGCGCTCAGAGTTATTTTATGACATAGTAACAGCCTTCTAAGCTTCATTCACGCTGGTTCATTTCACATGTTTTTTTTCCATGAGCTTATAGTCTATTACCAAACCTTTTGTGTTGACAAACAGCATATCAAAAATGCGGTCAAAATAGATTAAAGTTTGGGGCGCGGAAACCGTTAAATATAGCCGTTTGTATAAACAACCGTGACAACACAATCCTCCAGCTGCATATAGAAGCAAATCGATGCATTCGACTGTCATATGAACAATCTCTGCAATCTATTATGAAGGATCAAGCGGCCATATCGGATGCCAGCGATTGGTCATGCTTTCAAGCCGCGGGAGCTCATCTGAATTTCATGAGCCTCGTAGGATGCTATCAATTAGACCCGTGCCTTCTTTTTGTGTTATGTTCTAATGTTAATGAAAGGGCGTAATATATGGAAAAGGCGATATACTAATTAATTATGTAAAAAAAATTGGGATTTTCGAAAAAGAAAATACTTATTAGATTAACAAGCATTTTTGCAAAAGAACTGCGGCATTTTTGCGGGTGGTAGGGCCTTGTGCAAGGTTCGTAGCTAAGTAGCAGTGCTTGCACTGCTGTGTTCCGGTGTGGAGAGTAAGACAGCCGGGGAAATTACGGGCACAAGAGGCATTGCATCTTAGTCCTCTAGGTTGGCAACGCATCTGCAATCCCTCCGGGGTTGCGGGTGTCTATGGGCAGTGGTGATCACTTACCATCAGGTGACCCACTTGCTCGTTTGCCTTCCTATTCATATATAAAAAAAAAGAACTTTGTTATAAAAAAAGACACGAAACTTCGGCACGAAAAGTGTAGGTACTTAAAGGCATTTAAAGACGACGCCAGTTACATAAAATTTAGTGAAGGATCGATTAAAAACCCGTTGGTTAAAGGATTATTTAAAGACAGAGTTGGCTAATTTCCTGCCAAGCAATTTAAATGTGCTCCAGTTTCCCATAAAACCGTAACTTTCTTGTTCAAGTTCAACAGTAATTGCCTCACTGTCGATCAACTTTTTTCGAACTATCGTTCATTCTAGTGGGTAATCATTGCCTACCGCGCGCACTCGACTTATTTCTCAGTATTAGAGGTATGTCGTTTGGTTCCTTCAATAAAGTGACAATGTTACGCAACATTAAGTGAAAATTGTTTCTTTGTCTGAATCTTAAAATCACACAGTTTGCTTTTTCCACATTGGGAACAATTTACTAACTTAAATAGCCGACCAAAAGTTGAATATACCTAATTTTATTTATTTTATTTTTAATGATTAACCATCCATTTCAATATCAAACAAAACTTATGCTTCAAGAATTTAAAGCATCGAATATGTATGTAGTTCTGTATCCAAAATAGAAAACAAATGTCTAACAAACTTTGACCGATAAACCGTATTTTGAGTACTCACTTAAATATTTTTTGGGTCGGTACTAAATAAGCAACACGAGTGAATGTATCGGCTTCATAAGAGTACAAAATGTTTTGTCTAATCTTATTCTTTCTACGCGTCATTAAGGAACAATGCGTAATTACTGCTATGTCAGTTAGCTGTTAGCTGTACCATTATCGAGCCGATGCTGTGAGATTACAACATCAAAAAATTTCTTAACATTATTCTGGTAGTGTTTAACTATTATTCTATACTATCGACTATCTATATCTCTACCTACACCATCATCAGTTTTTTTTATAGAGTAATACAGATGTTTGTTTTTGAAAGTCCTGATTGGATTTGGAAGCTAGTTCTATTTCAAGGTATTGTACGAGTAATTTGAACGAAAAAAATTAATTATATTCAAAAGTTCAAAATATGACCGAGGCAAGAGTTGTATTGTGAAAAAATGTAAAGCGCTCAGGTGGGTACCTAACATTATCAACCATCACAGTTCAACTGACGAAAACTTGAAATGGGTCCCTTGGTAGGATTAAAGAAGCAAAAAAGTACGATTTTTTTTTAATGTCACTTTCGATGTAATCTACCTATGTGCTATTTAAATTGTGAAACGAAAACCCAAGTAGTTTAGGAAAACATTCAAATGTGTCTTCTTTTAGTGTTATCTATACTATCTATATCTATACTAATATTATAAAGAGGAAAGATTTGTACCTATTTTTGTATGTTTGTATGTTTGTAATGAATAGGCTCAAAAAGTACTGGGCCGATCTGGATGAAATTTGGAACATAGATAGATTATAGTCTGGAATAACACATAGGCTACTTTTTATCCCGGAAAATTGCGTGATTCCCGCGGGATAGTGATAAACGAATTCTATGCAAACGAAGTTGCGGGCAACGGCTAGTTAAGTATATATTTATCACCACAAAGGTACCATCCACGGGGACCGTGAAAAAGCACCTTATCCACAATCGTACCGGAACCCAGCGGTACTTAACTTAGGGGTCCTCAGGGCTCTCTGAATCTGAATAGGCGGGACGTGCTTTATCTACTTGCCTAATTACTTGATTGCGACGAAAAAATACAGCTATAAAAGTATGACTCGAGGGCTATTTACTTGGCACAAAAGAGCCGAGTGCTTTGGGAATTTATAACGCTTTAGATGACGCAAATTGCTTTTTGGGAATCTTTAGATTATTTCATGGTGAAGTACTATATTTATTCAGATTTATGTGGCAATTTGTTAAGTTTTAAGTTCATCAACTTATACGTAGTGATTCTTTGTGCAATATAAATGGTTTAGGTTAGACTATTCGGTAGAATTCATTTGTAAATTTTTCTTTCGCATAACATTTAGTGTCCGATTTATATTATCAACGCCTAGCCTCGAAAGTATAACTTTGTAATACATGGAAAAGTGGGTTTTGCTATTCGAAAATGACCAAATAGGTAGGGAGATCTTAAACTGGGGCGATTTTATTATTACAAACTGTCTATTTTTTACTTTTATTTACAAAAGCAGTTGCCACGTTAACTAAGTACCTACGTAATATATAATGTCGCGCTCAGGAATAAGTAAAAGTACTTATAGCAATTTCCTCGAAGCACGCTCTATGAAAATTCCTAGCATTTTAAACTTTCACATGTGACGTGTGCCGTTAAATTTTCTTTCATTGTTTTCTGTCAAGGCTATCTCGGACACGACGCGGATGGGGCGCGTTTGCACAGAAAATCTATTGTTCCTCACTATCCGACAATGTTTGTATAGTTGTGAGATTTTTCAAGTCCTTGTGACAACAATTCAATTGTTTTTCTTATTAATCCAGTTCTAGGAACGTCTAATGTTTCTCCTTAGAAGGAATTAAGAGTTTCATTGTATTTTAATTCCGTTAGCGTTGATCTTTTATTTTCTTCTAAAAATGTGCTGTGTTCGTCTTATTCGTACCTTTTATAAGAGCAGAATAATTTAAAGTCTGTGGAATAATACTTAGGTACAACTTTTCAGGGAAGTTTTCATCTGCTCTGATCAATTCCCGAAACATTGACTGTTCTATTTTATCACTGAATTAACACATGGTATAGTAGTCTAGTGGTTTGACCTATTGCCTCTAAAGCAGAGAACCGTGGGTTCAAACACGGGCTCTGATCTCTAAGTTTCTCAGAGTTTATATGCTAAATGACATTTGAAATTTATCCATTAACATTTTTACACACCTGCGAATTAGTTCAACTGTGGTTGGAAAATCCATACTGCGCCCGCCTGGAAACTACAGCCCAGTCCAGTAGGTGAATAGCCTGGAGATGATGATGCTGATGATGATTTCGTCACTAACCGCGTCATACCTCTCCTTCTTTAAAAGGATTCAAAGCAGCGTCATAATAAATCATCATAAATAAATCGCAGTTATACTGGCTGGCTTTGCTTACAGATGGAATGATTAATTTTGTTTTTTTTTTAATCGGATCTCAATGCCATTCAGTATGCCGCAGACCACAGGCAAATGGAGCCGGGTTGCCCTGGCAATCAATTGTGGCTAGTTGCGCTAATATTTCACTATGCCACACGAATGTTTTATAGGGTTGTAGCAAACATCGCGCCATTGGAATGGTATTTGGTAAATAGTGGATGAATTTAGGCACCTCTTTTACTGTGAGACTAGATGAATAAATTACTCACTGACCTGAAATTACCAGTGTAATGAAATAATTTATTTTGCTTTAGACATGGTAAAAAAAGTGATCTAGTACAGTAGTGTTGCTGTCCAGCGACACGTCTAACCAAATAAATTGGAATGCAAACATTATCTTATGTTTTAAAGTGGATTTTGATAGTTTGAATTAGCACATTTAGCAAAGTTTTCAATATTATTAAACAATAAGTTCCAGTTCCAAAACGTGTTTAATCCAGAACCAGCTTCTGTCTGAAAATATTTGTGAAATTCCTATAGTGATTCTTAAGTCGATCTCTAACAACATTAAACCTAACTTAGACTGTTTTTAAATTTTGCATTAAGAAACTACTACTACTACTACTTTTTGTACCACTCTCTATCAATACTGTAAAAATGACTTTTTATTTGGTAATGTGCAAGGGAGTTACTATACTAAAAACCTGTGTTTATTTTACTATGAACAATATTCGCTATACTATCATACACGCATGCGCAGTTTGAGGATGCGTCACGGACGCGCAGCGTAAAATGTCACGCACGACGCGCGACGAAATCAGTTTCATTTTCTTTCGCACCTTATTTGTTCGAGAAATTTCGTTTCGTTTTCGGATGAGAAACCGCGGTTTTATTGTCATGTTGTGGATGCGATTATTATGAAGAGTTACGTTTACCATTTGATGTGTTTACGTTAGCGAGACTATGGGTACGAATAATGACCGGTACTATAAGGAATTACGGAAGTTTCGTAATGTGCGCCGGCCCTAGTGAGATTGTCTTTCGGCGCCCTAATTAACGGTTTTTAATACTCCCACTTAGGTGATTTATAATCGTCTTCAAAAAAGGAGAAGGTTCTATGTTCAACTGTATATTTTTTTGTATGTTGCCAGATATCTTCGCCAATTGTAAGAAAGAAAGAAATAAATACAAATCATGAGCTGCGACCGCGCCTGATCACATAAACATTTGAAGTTGTGGTTCTTTTAAAGAAAATTATATTAGAGAGTTATTATGTACATGACAGTATAATTTGGTCAGTGTAATTGCACGAAATTAGACAAAAATACAGTAAAAATATTGCATTGAATAATAAATCAGTTTCTTTCTGATGTTTCCATTGCCATGCCTTTGTTGTACACCTTATATGATTCCTAGAAATGGTCACCACTTTTTGCGAAATAGTAAAAGAGAACGTTGATAATGCATTTAATTAATTAATCTACCAATTAAGTATTCAACATATTTTTTTTCAAGTAAATGACAGGGCGTGCGCGACTGTCAACTATAAAAAATGCAATGGTGTTTAATTTAAATCCCAAGTACTCTTAACCACGTCAATATGTTATCATGTGGCATAAAACTAATACGATGACCTGACTCAGGCAAAATTGCTACTTAGTTATATTAGAATTACCTAGCGTATTTTAATTTTAACTAATAAAGGTCCGTTGATATTCAGGTTATTCAGACAAAATAGAAAATTTAAAAAATTCTTTGATTTCAAAAAAAAATGATTTTGACGACGGACAACACTACTAACTAGTCACCATTTTTTTTAATTCTTTACGCTTATTCAGTCAAATGAAAAGCATAAATTGATTACTTGGTAAAATATCAAATTCTTTTTTACGAATGCTACCTAGATTAAATTAATATAAAAAAAATAACGAACGTGCGAAGCTTCACAAAAAGTGTTGAAATAAAATGCGTTGGGAAAAACTTAATCATATTAAATGCAATTTGCAAAAAGGAAGGCTGTCAAGTTGACAAGCTAAATATTCTTCCAAAAATTTATAAAATATATAATAATATTATTTTGTCGAATGTATTGACCCTTAAAATTCACTTATATGGATTGTATATTGAAAGACTACTTTTTCCAAAATGTATATTTAATACCTACCACATACCCAATCTCGTCGCTCCCTGACAATGTATGGGACCGCATATCGCTGCGCCTCATAGAAGAAAGAGGATTGACTGCTATTGAATTGGATGTTTTACAATTATTCGTATCAACCTACGACCTTTTTCGCTACCTGGCCACGTATAATTTCGGCGGAGGAGCCCCCGCATGCGCCCAAGAAGCCCCGACGTCAAAAACTTGACGTGACTTGTGACTTTTGATTATTGTGTTTTTTGTTTGTTTATTTTTCTGTGTTAATTTTTATGATAAGTGTTTCATATCCTGTTAGTGTTAGCAGCAACGATCGCAAGCCCGCTCAGTTGCCCTTGCCCTTGTTTGTTGATGTCCCTACCCGCGACTCAAGACAATGTACCAGCTGCTGCGTCATTGGATGTTTTTGTGCAGTGTCCAGAATGCCCTCAACCGCGTTTTTACAAGGGTTCAAGAGGGCTTAAAATTCATATTGCCAAAATTCATAGACCGAACCGCATAACATGTTCAGCTCCTGCTTCTACTTCCACGGTTCCTGGTAATACAGTTTTGTCATCCCAAACCTCACAACCATTTTGGCAAACGCTCAGTGACCTCAAAAATTCTCTTCCTTTACTTAAACGCATACCGCGCGGTGCCCGCGTGTCTGTTTCGGCATTGCTATCGCAAACTATCAGGTCAATAATTTCATTAAATTCGGAAGAAAATTGGCAGCACCTTCTTACTTTTCCATTCAAAATTTTTCATGTAAATTCGGATCAAAGTTCAAAATCACTCACCTACAAAATAAAAGAAAATTGCCGCCAAAACTCCTCGCGTAATCCTATAGCCCGCGCGGCTGCTTCCTCGACTTTCAATTTATTTCGTAAGGTTGAAAGTAAAGTAGCCGACGGTGACATTAGGGGTGCCTCGCGGCTTCTTTTTTCTAATGACGCAATAGCTCCCAACGACTATAATACCCTCAGATCTTTACGCGATAAACATCCTGCTTCAGCGGCTAACCTCCACCTCCCAGAACCCCCACCAGATGATGATACTCCGCTCCAAGTCACTGCACAGGATGTCTTTGGTGCTGTCATGTCCTTTCCTAATGGTTCCGCAGGTGGTCTTGACGGGTTAACGCCGCAACATCTAAAAGACCTGCTTTGTTGTGCTTGCAGCGACACCCGCGATGCCTTATTGAAGGACATCACTGACCTAGTAAATGTCATGTTAGCTGGCAAAGTCCCTGATGGCATTAGGGATATCCTGTATGGTGCCAATTTATGTGCTCTCGTGAAAAAAGACGGAGGCATTCGTCCAATCGCTGTTGGCACCACGTATCGCAGATTGTCTGCGAAACTCGCCTGCCGTTCGGTCACTAGTCAACTGAGTGCCGAGTTCCAACCTCTTCAAGTCGGTTTCGGCTCTAAAAGTGGGTGCGAGGCCGCCGTGCATGCTGTGCGCACCTACTTGAACCATAATGGGGGAGAGGTGCTGCTGAAGGTTGATATTACTAACGCCTTCAATTCCGTTGACAGGGGTGCTCTGCTGACACAAATTCAAGAAAAAATTCCTTCGGTCTACAGCTTTCTTTGGCAATGTTACAGTTCGCCTACAAAATTGTTGTACAAAAATAATCTTTTAGCATCTTCGGTCGGTTGTCAACAGGGCGACCCTCTCGGTCCAGCAATTTTTAGTCTCGCCATCCACCCAATCATCAAAAATCTAAATTCTAAATTAAATGTATGGTACCTCGATGACGGCACCCTTGGAGGCGAAGCAGATGTCGTTTTTGAGGATTTGCAAAACCTAACCACCAGTCTCAGAAATATAGGCCTTTCTCTAAATTTTTCAAAATGCGAACTTTTTGTTTCGGATTCCTGTCCTGATAAAATATCAATAATAGACCGGTTTAAGAGTATGGCTCCGGGTATAAGGATTTTGGATAGTAAAACGCTTCACCTTCTCGGATGCCCAATCTTGGATCAGTCGTTTGAAGAGTACGTTAAATCTAAAATTCAAAATTTTTCATCCGTTTCAGACCGTTTGCTTAAAATTAATATGCATACCGCGTATAGTATCATTCGGCACTGTCTCTTCGTACCTAAATTCACTTATGTACTTCGTGGTTGTCATTTTTGGAAATATCCCACTTTGATGCTTCAGTTGGACCAACTAATCGAAGAGACACTATCATGCATTCTTAACATCCCTTTCGAAGATAAATCATGGACCCAGGCTAGCCTTCCTATAAGGCATGGTGGCCTGGGTATCCGAAAAATTTCAAGTGTTTCTTTGCCTGCTTTTTTGTCCTCCGTGCACAGTGCGCAGCCACTTCTAGGTAAAATTTTAGCTCCTTCATTAGGAGTCCTGGAGGTTGCGCACTGTTCCGAGGCCAAAAATGTATGGCTTTTAGCTTGCCCAGGAACTGCTGTGCCTGACAATCCCTGCTCGCAGAGGCAGTGGGACGAGCCGCTCTGTCAATTGGTTCGAAACAATCTTTTAAATACGGCATCTAGTCCGACAGAACGCGCTCGTCTCCTTGCTACTGCGGAGTGGGAGTCAGGCCTCTGGCTTCAAGCCCTACCCTCACCAACAGTAGGTACCCTGTTGGACAATACCACCTTTCGCCTCGCCACCAGTCTTAGGGTAGGGACACCAACCAACGTCCCTCATCGCTGCCAATGTGGGAAAATGACCGATAGCTACGGGCACCACGGCCTATCTTGCAGCAGAAGCGCGGGGCGTATACCACGCCATGCCAGCCTCAACGATGTCATCCGTAGGGCCCTCGTCAGCGTTAAAGTGCCAGCCGTTCTGGAACCTAACGGCTTGGCAAGAGATGATGGCAAGAGGCCCGACGGTCTGACACTGGTTCCTTGGCGGATGGGTCGGCCCTTAGTTTGGGATGCAACGTGCGTTGATACTCTTGCTCCGACCCATCTTTCAAGGACCCAAAATGTTGCTGGCTCTGCTGCGGCCTCAGCGGAGGACTTCAAACGCCGAAAGTATAGCTCGCTTGGAGGCAGCTATATTTTCGAGGCGTTTGGAGTCGAAACTCTGGGGCCATGGGGGCCAAGCGCGCGCCGTGTCTATAAAGATATCTCGGCGCGCCTTATAGAGGCCTCCCGTGACCAGAGGGCTGGCCAATATTTCGCTCAGCGAATAAGCATTGCCATACAACGTGGCAATGCTGCCAGCCTTCTGGGCACCCTCCCCATTGGCGGCGATTTGGGAGAAATTTTTTATCTTTAATAATAGTTTTAGGTAGGTTTAAGTTATTTTTAAGTTTTGACTGTTCTTTATTGTTTTCTTTTGCTGTTTTAATAAATAAAATAAATAAATTTGCTGAATATTCGTGTCCCAATTTCGGACTCCGGTCACGTATTGCAGTACTTTAGCCGCCCGGCGCAGTTAATATCGTCCCGGCATGTAAATCACACAATCAAAGGAGCATTCTTGCTAATTGAACATTTTTGCTGGTTTGTTGGGAACTTTTCGTAACAACGCTATACGATATGAAAATATGATGTATAGTCGAATATTTTTGATTCGGGAAAACCACTGTTGTTCTTTTTGTTGGTGTTACTAACACTGCAAAGATATGTTCAACATAGTGTAAAATATAATTGTTAAGCGATCATCCAGAAATTGAATACTGAAATTAAAATCGAAATTGTTTCGACAGCACAGTAACAGTAGCTCTTAAAATACGATATTTTCTTAATAAATTGTCTCCGATTTAAGTCATAAGCAGAAATCCTATTCTTAAATACAAATGCTGGCTGCATTTTCAAGAATTATTGTAATGAGCCGAAAGACGCTGATTCATGATGTGTTAAAAGACGCAACCGAAATATACGTCGAATTTCACTTTTGTTTTCGCCCAACAAGTTGCAGTCGAAACAAAAAATTCTCTACCAAGCTGAAAACATTCTCTAAACTCGTGAATATTTAAATAATTGTCAATTCACAATTCATTTCTTTATAAGTGCTTTTGTCACTTTTCCTTGTTCTCCTTTAATTTTTATTTGGAGAATGTGCTATCTACATAATTGCCTAGTACCTACCTAACCCTTTCTTCTTTCTGTTAAGCAATTAGGTCGCCTTTTACTTACCTTCTAAATTTTCCAACATTATCATCATCATCTTTTTCTGGATTGTTTATTATGTGGTGATTGTATTGTTTCGTGTTAAATTGTAATATGCTAATGCATTTATTAAGTTAACTACACATACGCTGTTGTTTTTCGAAATTTGCAAAATTGATTCAAAAGGCACACAATTGTCATGCCCAGTGAGCTTCGTTACAGCATGTCGTAGCGTTCACGTTATGTGCCGTCATTAAAATTGGCACTTTGCGTACCACCGCGCTCGGCCGCCCCGACCAACCGTAATTGAACCGTTTTCAGGGTTCCGTATGATTGCTATTCACTATTTTAGTTTTCTCTTTAGTTTATTACTACTACTACAATACCTATATTGCAATTTTTTAAATTTTGTAACTATGTAATTTCTATGGGTGATTACCTGAAAATAAACAATTTATTATTATTATTATTGTTCTTATTTTTAACTAAATCTGTCCCTAAGGAGGAAATACTTCGCACGGACCTTATTATTATTTATTTTATTCACGTTTATGGCTGTTTTTACTGTCTGTAAATTTAGCAACGAGTAGAAATTTTAGATCATGAAATTTATGTTATTGCCAGCTTTATGTTATAGCCAGAAATACACAAAGCTCAATCAAAGATCATCGTAACGTTAAAATAAAAAGGTTTTTATACAAACCTGTTGTTCCAGCGTAATTATTCGCTGGAAATTTCAGACTCCAAGTTGCGACTTTCATTTGTTTTTGTTGCAAAACTAAACATATTGGGCTTATACGTAATAGATTATTGTCGCTAATCGTTGTACCCAGAGCTGCGGCAACATTATGGCTATAAGGTTACGAGCGAAATCACTATCGAGTGTACACCGTTCCAATGTTACCATAAATATTTAAATGATTTGTAAACACGTCACCAGCTATTTTAAACGAACTTCGGAACCTTTATCACGTCTGTTCCGACACACGCTTGCCCATTTCACTGCCACAAACGGGTTGAGATCTGTCTTCGGTAGGTATGAATAACGTTGTGGTTTGAAACAACACAAAATTCAGGATACAAAATTAAACTTGACGTGTCATTTTGGGAACGTTTTCGTTATGATACATTTAAAACATTTCTAGACGTACGGCTACCTAACGCAAGCAATAAAAAAAAATCAAACAGCGTAAAATAATTTAAGATTTGCCTGGATACGAGAATGTAACATAATCTTTTAAAAATCAATTAGAAGAAAAAGTGCAAAAACCTGCAAAGCTACTTGTAAAATTATTAAAAAGTAATAAAGTACGTACCTAACTAAAACAACCAGGCATTTCCTAACCTAAGTATTTGTAGGTACTTAATTTACTTCAAAACCTAGTACATAGGTACACATTAACATCAAAAAACTTTGATAGATAAATACTGAAGAAGAGTCTCCTATATTAGCAGAAAGTACGTGAATAAAGCACTAAAACTTCGGAAGTCCATAGTCTAGGCATAGCCCATAAAATGCCAGGGGAATTAGACCATTAACCCACAGAGTTCGGGCTAGTTAGAATTACCTAACATAAAACAATAAAGTTAGAATAGAGCAACATATAAGGTAGGTAGAATGTAGAAGTAATTCAGGTCTAACAGTAACTTATTGATATAGCTGTTACGCTCTGTAACGCTTCCTCAGACGTGGTATTTCAGCTTCAGTTACCACATTAATTAATTTAGCATCGCGGGTGTCGCGGGGGTAGTAGCCTAGTAGACCTGTGGCCTCTCAAACAAAGGTTCGTGGGTTCGAATCCCGGGCTCGCACCTCTGAGTTTTTGGAATGTATGTGCGTTTTATTTGAAATTTACCACGAGCTTTTCGGTGAGGGAAACATCCTGAGGAAACCTACACACATCTACATAGCAATTCAATGGTGTGTTCAATTCAAATTTCAATCTGCACTGGGCCCGCGTGGGAACTATAGCCCAAGCCCTCTTATGCTGAGAGGAGACCTGTGCCCAACAGTGGGTGGTATATAGGCTGGAGATGAGATGATGATGACCGGTATCATGCAAATAATTTTAAAGCTACTTCAGAATCGACTAAGTAGGTCAAGGATCAGGCAGTTATTACGTCTCAGATAGATCGATTTCAGAGGGATATTAAGGTTGAAACCAATAATGTAGGTTTAGCGAACTCCGTAAATATTAAACGTGACAGTTACATAAAACACGGACGGAATTGCCCCAAAAAATTGTGTTTGGATTGTATTTACAAAAGGTGTAAAACTCATTTTTTGGAATTTGTAATACTTGCCTATTACAATTTTATATCGGCTTCACTTTGGATCGTCAATATTATTTATACACATATGTAGGTATGTATAGAGGTCGCTCCGCTCGCAAACTCAGTGATACCCCCAGCGAAAAGGTTGAATTTTTCAAAACAAACGGAGGGTGGCGACCCATTGAAATTAACAAGATGTAAGCGTGCGTCCAACGCTCGCACAGGAGCTTACCATGACGTCTTAATGCTATTCAGTTTAGGTTCGCTCGCTGTCAGATCCATACTAAAACTGAACGGAGTCGGAATTGAATTGCATTCAGACGTCATGGTAAGTCCCCTGGGCGAGTGCGGGGTATGACGCGACGTGCGGGCACGACACACCTGTCTTCTCAGCCATTATGAGATTATGTACTTGTATAAACTAAAATTTCATATTAATTGAAGAAATAGGTACATGTAGAATTAAAAACCTTTGAAAGTCATAATAATAATAATGAAGTGCCAATGGGCAGGCCTAGATAGGCGAGCGCGTAGAAGAGACAGCCGTTGGGGTAGAAAAGTTGTCGACTGGCGACTAAGAACCAGAAGACGCAGTGTTGGCAGGCCTCCCACTAGGTGGACCGACGACATCGTGAAAGTGGCGGGACACCGATGGATGCAGGTAGCGAGTTGTCGTTCATTGTGGTGTTCTAAGGGGGAGGCCTTTGTTCAACAGTGGACGTCTTCTGGCTGATGATGATAATAATGATAATGATAATAATCACTACAATGTGCTTTCCGCTGTCTGTCTGTCTGTTCCTATGTATGCTTAGATCTTTAAAACTGACAACGGATTTTGATGCGGTTTTTTAATAGATAGCGTGATTCCACAGGAAGGTTGATATGTATAAATTGTATAATTCAACGCAGACGAAGTCGCGGGCAGAAGCTAGTCAGCTATAAGAAGTCTGTGGCACTAAATTCTAAATTAAATGCCTTAGGCTAAAGCATACCTTAAAACATACCTTCAAATATAACTTTATAATAACTAATCGCGTAACTGCTCAGAGTAATAAAACGAAGCTCAGAGGCCATGAAACAATATTATTCGAGTTACATATCAAGATTGCCGAAGGAGCTATTGATATGTACGTACTTATATGAAGTGGATATATTATTGTCAAGTGGAGGAGAGAAGGACTTTGAACATTGTGTGATACCTATGTACGAATATATAGCCACTCACATCTAGTGTAGTGTAGTGACACTCCTTGTGCTGGCTTGAGCATGTAATTTGACATTTAACTTCAATGTACTAATCATGTTATGGCGGTCAACACGAAAAAGTATTTTGACCATTATAATGTACTTACCTTTGCATAATTTGAACATAGGTACCTGATATTCGTGAGTTTCGTATTTTTCCATTCGTGGTTAAACATGTTATTGTAGTAAGATATTTAAAGATACAGAAATAAAATTAAAGCTGGTAAGTACTTGAAATGTTGCCTTCGTTGACACAAATTAGCTAATGAACAGAAAACATTTACTTTGCTACTCGGTAACCGCGCGCATTTCTGGTAGCGGAGTAGCAAGGTTCTTTGTTCATTGAAATGGACCTCTGCAAAGTAACGTCTGATTTAATAAATTACAAATTAGCTATCAAAAATCTTCCTATCAACAGAACCGTCTCATTACGTCTGTCTATCAGCAAAATAAAATCCGAAACAGAAGATAAGATGTGAACTGATATTCTGAACTCCTCTCAAGGGCGAGTCAACGGAGTAGGCACATTTATCACTTTTACGCTGGACACCTTCTGGGCGTACGATTTATGTCAATCCATAAATCAGGAGAATTGGAGGTTAAAGGTAACGTCTTAATAGGAATGGAGCGAATGAAGAAGCCTAAAGGTCGAGCACTAGAAGTAAGGCGATGCTCGATTCGTTACGATTCGGTTTTATTAGAGTATCAGTAGTCGAATTGAGTAGTAGTAGACGGGGTGCAGAAATAAATTAACTAATATACATATTTAACTATGAGTTATTAAAAACTATTAAGCATTAGATACAGGCAGATTCCATTTCACAAAGTAGATTTGTGATAAGGTTTCTTCACTGAAACAAACTCCAAATATCGTTTGTCAAATATTGCTACTTTGCTGATGAGTTTTACTACGGTAGAATATTTTTACACACACACAGACAAATCACGCCAATCAATTACAGGGTAGACAGAGCTTAAGGTAACAAGACCTGGCCACGTGTAGCATGATTGTGGGCGTGTGGAAAGGGGAATCAAAATAGTGATAGGTTGCTAGCCGCATCACCTGATGACACATGATTCCTAACTTTTTCGCCCATTCTTCGAGAGAATGGGCTTTTCTTAAAAAAAATTAAAGCATAAAAAAGTTAATTAGAACAAATTATTATATATTTGAAAATGGGTCCCTTGCGTATTTACGATTAGTTCGAAAAATGACGACATAAATTAACTTAAAATATGCGAGGGATACGTTATTAAATTAATAATTTAGGTCAGTATACCAAAATTATTCGTGACGTACCTAAGAACAGTTTTCTGATTTTCACCGTTTCATTGCCGACCTTGAAATGAATCAAATATCGAGGTTAAGTCTAAGGATATCTTTGCATAAATTAGCCAAGCACTAAAATCAGGGCTTTTAAACTGAATTAATTGTTTATTTTATCATCCAATAAACTGGTACATTTATGGCATATTCTTCGAATAACGCAATCATGAACGTTCTCTCTACGAATTATTCGCTGGAGCGTTAGACTTGAAAACGTATCCGAATAAAATTCTTCTTTGCGTTAGTTTATAAAACCATTGAAGTGCACATTGCATAGCGGTAGAAAACGTACACAGGAATGTTTTGACGCATTTTTTACTTGAAACATTAATGCATATAAAATATTTAAGTCCCTACCGTGAGATTTAGGCTTAAACATAGGCGGGTCACACGTGAGTTTTTAATAATCCGACTATTCCGTGGTTCTCAGGCAGGCTCGCGTTGCCCAGGATTAACGATAAAACTCCAAGGTCGAAGTATAAGGAACTCTCATTCATAACCTAAGCTACAGGTTCAGCGAATATTTTTGAGAGCGGCTAAATGAGAAGTGCACGTGTTGTTGAAGGGCGACTGACTGATTGGTCCAAAAATGTTTGGTCAAACCTCGAATATTTACCTAAGTATTCGCTGAATCCTTTCAACATGAAACTACCGTGAGACTTAATGATATTTTACACATAAACGGATAACTCACGTATAAAAGTCGAGAGATGCTCGACATGTTTCGGACTATTTCGTAGTCCTTCCTCCTGGAGCGCTCGCCCCGGCCCGGAGTCCGAAACATGTCGAGTATCTCTCGACTTTTATACGTGAGTTATCCGTTTATGTGTAAATTATTCGCTGAATCCGTTAATTGTCTCGCCGTTTCTCAGCTCCCTGAAAAATACGCAGTAAATTCTTCAGAGAAAGCTTAGGTCCCCTACATCTACATGTAGTATTTATCGTAAACATAATTCTTTTTCGTTGGAGTTGTAGTAACATAGATACAATAAATAGTATAGATACGGTAAGCCAACGCAGGCTATCCGTCTTGCCGCGATATAAATCAGGGTTCTCATGAATTTGCTGCTACAAGTCCATAAGTTTACTTACACTGCTGACTTTTCAAAAATGTTTTAACTTCTATCGTTTTGTCTACTGTTCTAAGAAAAATATCAAGCTGGAATCCGTGAATTACTAAGATAAATAACCTAGAAAAGCAAAGTAAGTAAATTTCTTAAAAACTTAACTTGAAACGTTGAATTGTTCGCACAAAGCAGAGAACTTTCAGAATATTGATCTCAAGGTTATCATTACATTACCGATAATGAAAAAATCCACTTCATCCTCAGCCCGATTTAAATAAGCTAGTCGAAGTAAACCAGATTTTGTATGACGTCATAATTGGCTTTCACATGTGAACCATCATGAGTCATCAAAGGGCGCCTTAGTTATTTTAATCCGCTTAGCGTTTCAGGCCGAGACGTAATCACTAAGATAGCTCAAGGTAAGACTTAGGACGTGTCCCACCACTCTCAAATAATTCATGATGTCATAATTACCAGACATCAATTAGACCGTCTCTGTTTATCCTAACAATATAAAAAGAGACGGTATTCTAGAGGCCGGTATAAACTACGTCTCGTGTCGTAACTCAACTAATTTCCTGGACGAAGTTTGCTTGTACTTGAATCGGTCTCACATTGCTTTATGCAGAGCTCCCTATATTTCCTTTTTATTTGATCACAACTACTGCCTTTATAATTGTAGCAATCAACGCTCATATCGCAATGTTGTAGGTACAATATTTTACTCACATATTTCAGAAATTGTAAGTAAGTAAATGCTTTATTGTACAAATATAAAGAAGCAGAGATAAATCACAAAAAATACCTTAAATATATGCACAAAGGCGAACTATTGTTTATTTAATAGGATACAAAATGGAATTAAAACAAATTAAACTATTAAATTAAAAAATAATTAAAAACCAAACTAAAACTAACCTTAAAACCAAATAATTAAGAACCTTTCAGAAACCTTCTGATCTTTCAAATTCAACTTTGTTACACAAGCTAAAAGAGTGTTAAGGTATTGTATATTTTATAAAGGTCAAAAGTTGAACTTGCTGACTCATAAACGCGCAGTCTATCACCGTCTGGCCGGATTTCAGGCGTAAGTGGAGGCGAAGGAAATTGTATGGAAAATCTAGCCAATCATCACTTGACCTGACTCACCCTGGCTTAAATGAGATCGCCCGTATGGGCTTTAGAAAGGCTTTCGATTTGATTGACCGAATTAACGCAACCCCGTAGTGGGTTCCATTAGTTTCCGAATAAATCTCACCTAGGTACTTATTCCATTAGTTTATGTTTGTGGCACTATTTTTACATTACGTTACAACAATAGCTATTATTCTGACTTTGAATTACATACATACATAAACATCTTGGTATTTATGTAATGAACATGACTTGAATGATTAAATGAATTGAATTGAATTAAATCACGTCTACATCCCTTACGGGTCTTTATCCCTTAGGGGTAGACAGAGCCTAAGGTAACAAAACCAGAAGGCCACGTTTAGCATGATTAAGGGCATATAGTTGGTTAGTTGGAAAGGGAAATCACAATAGTGATGGGTTGCTAGCCGCATCGCCTATGCATGTGCACGTTGGTCTGGGAGTAAAGAAAAAACATAGAATTTACCAGTTGCTTCTCTTCCCGCGCAGATGGTAAAAGCCCATCGAGGGAATAGGCGAAAGTCTTAGGAATCATGTTATAGGCGATGCGGCTAGCAACCCATCACTATTTTGATTTCCCTTTCCACCTATACGCCCTTAATCATGCTAAACGTGGTCTTAAGGTTTTGTTACCTTAGGCTCGATATATGCATGTATGGACTCGTATGTATGTAAAAACTACACAAGGTTTTTATTCGTAATACCTATTAGAGCATAGGTGCCTATCATCACCTTTTTATAAAACAATTATTCTGAAAATTGACATTCATTGTTTAAAAAATAAATAAAAGATGTTGTCAGTTATTTCACACGTTGCATTTGATAAAAACCTTCAAGCTTGTTACATCATTTGGTCAATTGAAAAATACTAACCTAACTCATTAAATAAAGAACTCAACTATATTAATCACAATCAGACATCTACAATCTATGAGTAATAAACTCTGCATTCATTTTCACGTCTGGCTCCAACAACGGATGTGCTGACCTTATTTATCTGTTACTTAACTATTGTTTAATGTACCCCTTTATAACACAAACGATCAATGATATTTCATTCGCTGCACTAAACGCGATTGATTACGGTTCAAAGTCGAAAAGCGAGATGTGGTCTTTCACGACATTTTGCACTGACATATAAGCCAATTTTGCGTCTGAGCCAAATTAATTAGTAACAAGCATTTCATTGACGTTGAACAAATGCAAAAGAACGGAGAATGAAATGGATTGCAATATAACTATTTACTTACTATGAACTGGGAAAAGAAACTGACTAGAAACTGGGACGCTATTACTAAGGCTCCGCAGTCTATCCGTCCATTTGTCCGTCCACCTCTCTAGCCATACATTTGTCCATCCGTCCCTCCATTTGTTGGTCGGAAATTTTTAGTAGGTTGACAAGAAAGTAGGAGCAAAACTGCTACAAACAATAATAGAACGGAAATCCTAAATAACGCGTCTAGGCGTGACTTTTTAGTGGTTTCTAGGTTATCTACATAATCTAGGTGGTGATGACTAAAACGAGTTAAAAACATAAAATGGAATTCCTTAGATATAAAATTCATGCAACAATTTCATACATAACATTAATATTAACCTAGACTTGAATCTAGAGTGGCTAGGCTTGAGCAAAGTAGCGTAGCAAACGTTGCGGCTCGTTTATAATAAACAAAATTGCAAATTCAAAGAAGCCTCATCGTACTTCTGGCGCTCATTATTTCCGCTAGCTATTAAAATATTTGAATTAAATTAAATTTCAATTTCGTTACTACGCTTGTGTCTACCGAGTTATTTGCACGTACCCGAGTGAACCAAATTCTCGACAACAGTTGATGGTAATTAGGTCACGTTAACGATTCCTCACTGGGATAACTTATTTGCAAACGTTCAAATGTTAGGTGAGTAATGATCAGTAAATTAATTACTGACAAGAGCAATGCAAATGATTAAACCATCAACACTACAGTTTAATTGGCAACCAACTGGGAAACGCTATAACTAATTACTTGAGGCTTTGAAGTTAAGTATAGTTGGCTAAGATGTTCCTAGACTATTTTACTGACTTCAATAAGAATCATTTTACTTTTTTGATAACCTTAGTCGACTAAACCGAACATATAGATGAGACAATATGTGACATAGAATTACAATAGATTGTCTTAGAAATTGTAACAATCACGTAAATTTCAATATTTACATACCGTATAGTGCTCTAGGCACATACACTAGAATCAATGAGATTCATGTACAGTGTTCAAACTATTCAGTGTACATTAATCCTACAAAAATTTCTTATTATATATGACAAGACGTCGCATTCTGACAAGACGGAGAGACCTCCAGGCAAGTTGGCTTTACGTTAGATTACTCTGGCAAAAAACTAGGCCTGAGCGAAAAAAAGGTAGGATTGCTACATAGCTGCGAGTGCTAGTAGGAACAAAGATTAGTTCTATGATAGATACAATGTGGAAAGTCTTGTGCTTATTCTAAGCCTTCTTACAGACCCTTCCAGAACCTAAACCCACGTCACACTGCCTTCTTAATCATCAGGCATTACATTAGGATGTCATTAGAACTTAAATATGGATGTATAACTCTTTATTGTACATAAAACACATGAAAATGAATACAGTACAGGATTACACAAATGCACAAAGGCAAACTTATCCCTAAAAGGGATTTCTTCTTAGTCTTTGAACGATTGACAGGACATAGGTATTAAGCAAGAGAAGACACACAGAAAAAGTAAAAGAACCGATCGAAACCTAAAATAATCCTACGTGTTTAAATTTGAAAGAACTTGAGCAGAATAAGCAATAACCTCGTACGTTTCAAACTGTGACATCTACTAGACATTTTGCCTAAAACAATAGCAATAAGTGTAAAATACCAACATCATTACCCAAAACTTGTTGAATATCATGGCAATTCGCATGCCCTCTCCTGGGAAATCATGTAAAGGGGCGTTTGGATGTAGTTCGGGAACTCTCTTATGAAATTGACATATTACTGAAGCTGCGTGTGAACTTGATAGGTATGCTATTTCAAAAGTTTATGTTACGGTTTGTGATTTACAAACAATATGCTCTTGAGGCGCGGTCAGATTGAATGGTAATGCGAAAGTCATAACATGTTATGAGTTTATAATATCTTTTTATCACAGTAATGTGGTTGGCAGAGATACCTCACAGTGCGTTCCCAGTTTTAATATACAAAACGTCTCAGCACTACATTCAAACAGCTTGTTATTAAATAATCATGTAGCTGTAGGAGCATGCATTCATTAAACTAGGTACTTCAATTGATTTTCTAAGCCTAAAACATCTCCATTGCTGTCATAATCCAAGCTAAATAATATTCGAACCAGATCTGAAGATTTGCATGTACGTAGGTATGTATGTAAAGTCTTTATTGTGCAAAATAAATAAATTTGTAATTATGCATAATGAAAAGTTTATTTACAAATGCACATTTATCTATGCACATTATCATTAGTGTTCTAAAATGCGTTCAGAAACAGTAGAAAATGACCAGCATTATTACAAAAATCTGTACTTTATTGTTATTACACTAAAGATTTTACCATAACCTTACAAAAATCTATACTGTAATAACATCAAAGTATAGATTTTACCGTCTACCACACACAAGAAAGTACGTACATAATTCACGTCTTTATCCCTTACGTCAGTCAGAAGTAGGTAGTCAGAACCTAGTATAATTGGTTGGTCATTTCCCTACTGCTTCTGAACCCATCTTAGAGTACTTATGATATGTGTGTAGATAAAGTAATGTATGCAACTGTACATAATTAGGCCTTAAAACACTCATTATGAAACGGTTACATAAAATACTATAATGTGATAGCAAATTTTATCTCGGATAATTGTATTTACCTACTACAAATCACTTACATACTCATAGTGTAGATTTTCCAATGGCTATCTTTGGAACTCAATAAAACGGATCGTTAAATGTTTAACTATACTTTTACAACCACAACCCTCGATATGGCGTACAAACACTAGTTTAACTGTAAATCATTCCATATTAAAGAGGGCACATAAATCAAAGTCAATATTGGCATCGTATCGACATGGTTAAAAAATAAACGCAAAAGATATGTTACTCCGCATACGAGGCTGTAGGCAAAGACGTACAGCTATTTATCTTCGTCCTGACACATCAGAAAGGCTTTTACGTCTCAAAATGAGCCATAGTAACGAAGCCTTTTAAATCCAAATAATACCTATAACAGGTGCTATAGGTATCATTAAGTCATATGAAACAGGTATCCAGCCGTACACGTTCGTGTATTCTATACAATATTGGTATATTGATTCATTTGCTAGTACTTATCATTTGAAAAACAGCGCCGTCTCTCGTCCCTGGTGAGCAGTAGATGTTCCACGGGAGTTCGTAATTGTGTCGTACAGACACATTATTCAAACAGATAACGCTTAGCGACAAAAAATCGCATAGTAACATAAAGGTCACGTGACAGTTAGTAACAGGTAGAAAAATTCTGAGACTACCCTCCTGCTACGGGTGGTGTAGGGGTATAGCACGCGTCACGGAATGACGAGGATCCGGGTTCGATTCTCGGCCAAGCTTTACTTTTCGGATTTTTCTGTGTTCTAATTTTCACCGACATTGAGAAATTACATTTGAAATTTACCATGACCTTTTCGGTGAAGGAAGGAAACCTGCACAGAATTGCGACGCAATGCAATGGCGTGAGTGAAGTTCCCAATCCGCACTGGTCCCGCGTGGGAACTATAGCCCAAGCCCTTTCATTGTGAGAGTTGCGATTAATGAGAGGCGCGGGTGGTAGGGCCTTGTGTAAGGTCCGTCCGGATCGCTACCACCATCTTACTCGCTAATCCTGCCGCTAAGTAGCAGTGCTTGCACTGCTGTGTTCCGGTGTGGAGAGTAAGACAGCCGGGGAAATTATGGGCACAAGAGGCATTTCATCTTAGTCCTCTAGGTTGGCAACGCATCTGCAATCCCTCCGGGGTTGCGGGTGTCTATGGGCAGTGGTGATCACTTACCATCAGGTGACCCACTTGCTCGTTTGCCTTCCTATTCATATAAAAAAAAAATTGTGAGAGGCCTGTGCCCAGCAGTGGGACGTATGTAGACTGGAGATGATGATGATGAAAACATGACAGTATTGAGACATGGAAAGCATGCTAAACGTAGCCTTTAGGTCTTGTTAAGACGTGATTTATGTAGTACGTATTGAGATTTGAAAAACTATATAATTGTGAATATATTTCCTTTGGTATATCAGTTATGTATTGTAAAACGATAACACAAGATGAATATGAATAGAAACCAGTAGAGTAACCTTCGTTTTTGCGCATTTACAGAGCGTCCATTTTGTTAAATGTTTCTCGGCATCAAAGGATATCGTAGCCAGCATTATGGCCACCTTGCCCTTTTAGATCTAGTAAATATGTTTGTTTAATTATCCATGTTAATTACAAAATTAAGATACATTAAAATCATAAGGATATCCAAAACGTTTTCAATTGTATTTGCATCCGAATGGCACATTGGTGCAGTGGCAATCGGAAAATTATATGGTCATGTTCTTTTACTATGCGGTAACTAGCAAGTAAGTAATGTTACATGAATAAAAGCACTGATCACCGGTATTCAAGAGTTTAATATTTCCAAGATATTAATACAACGCCATTTCTAATTCGACCATCGCGGGAGGAGGCCACGCAGGGATCTCTTTTTTTTTAAAGATTATGGCCTGGATACTAGTCATTTAAGCCAGTACTTAATTTCAGGGATCTCTTGTCTGCGTCAGACCACAGACTATACCATTACGCTACAAGGCAACGTTCAGAAACCAAGTTAACAGTAGCTGTATTGAGTACTAAGTTTAACTGGAAATGTAGTGTTTGAATATGACAGCACAACTTTGATTGCAAATACCGACGATACATTATTAGAAAACTCCAAAACAAATAATATGTTGATAATCTCTTATTTCCCACAGGCCACGCTCGCAGAGACATAAAGTTAATACATCATGTCAAGTGTGGATAGGATCAGTGCTGATCTAAAAGAGCGTATGTACATGGCAAGTTTGAGGCGCATACGTCTCTTTGTTTTACCAAGGCGGTGTGGGTCGTTGACCGGTCTCGAGTCAGATGTCAGCGCGTCGCCCGCCACTGAAGCACTGCACCCTTTCGACACTGCGGCACGGTCAGTGGTGTACCGTGATGATATCGATAGTTCTGAAATCGAGAATAGAACTATCAAATGTCATAGAAGACTGTCATGTCTTCGACATCTGACATTATAAATTTACATACATCATAATGTATTTTGCTATTATAGATGTATTTATTCGTATGATATTTTTTTAATAATATAAACTAATCACAAAGCCGAAAAGCTGAAAAGATGAAACTAAAATTCTAAAATCTAGTCGATACCTTAGGTAATTTTTCATCACATGACATGAAGTCAGTACAGTAACATTTATACCAAATGTAATATAAAACTTTTATGTAATCTATACATATAAAAAATAGCTGAACACCCACTCACTCACTGACTCACTGACTCACTGACTGACATGCTGTTTTGAAGAAGCCGTAAGAGGTAAGGCTCGACTCTATACACCGTCGTATCAGAAATGACCCCACGACCACCAGAAAAATACGAAATTGACCTGAACGTGGAAATTGACTTGACACATGGGGCGGTTCTCCGCGACGGCTGGACCTATCGAGTTTGCTCGAAACTAAAGTTGCTCAGAACAGCCAGCCATTGGGTGAGCCGGTCAAAGTTTTTTCAAAATGGCGGAAACAAGATGGCCGCCATACAAAATTGAAACGCGAATATCTCAGAGGCCAGTCGAGATAGATGGGTGGTGCTCGACCAAATGTCATTCAGAGTTGAGGGGGAAATCTGACTAAGCAATTTTTTTTCCAAGATGGCGGATTCAAAATGGCGGCCAAATTTTTTTTTTCTCCGATCGGACTGAAATTTTGCATCCGTAGCTTTTTAAGGCCACAGATTTAAATGGCATACTTTATTTTTCGATTCCGCCATTTTCCAAGATGGCCGCCATACAAAGTAATTTCTGTATCTTTGACCTGTTCTTTTAGAGCAGTCTTTAGAGTTAGGGTTTTACTTTATACACTATCGCATCAAAAATTATATGATAAGTACGAAAAAATAAAAAATTGACCTGAATGTGGAAACTGACCTGACACATGGACCAGCTCTCCGCAACGACTTGTCCTATCGAGTTTGCCCGGAACAAAAGTCACTCAGAACAGCCAGCCAATAGGTGAACCAGTATTTTTTTTTCAAAATTGCAAAAACAAAATGGCCTCCATACAAAATTGAAACGCAAATATCTCAGAGGCCAGTCGCAACAGGTGGGTGGTGCTCGAACAAATGTTGTCCAAAGTGGGCGGAGTAATTTAATGAATCAATTTTTTTTTCCAAAATGGCGGATTCAAAATGGCGGCCAAATTTTTTTTGAGTCCGTTCTGAGTAAAATTTTGCATCCGAGCCTCTTCAGGGCCACAAATTCTGACGCTAGAATTTATTTTTCAATTCCGCCATTTTCCAAGATGGCCGCCATACAAAGTAATGTTCAGACTCATAGACTCACGTGTGTTGTATAGCAGTTTTTAGAAATAGGGTTCGACTGTATATACGATTGCATAAGAAATTTTATCACAACTACAAAAAAAATGCAAATCCGACCTTAACGAGGAAACTGATTTGACACATGGGCCAGCTCTCCGCAACAACTTGCCCTATCGAGTTTGCCTGGAACTAAAGTCGCTCAGAACAGCCAGCCAATGGGTGAACCGGTATTTTTTTTTCAAAATGGCGAAAACAAGATGGCCGCCATACAAAATTGAAACGCGAATATCTCAGAGGCCAGTCGAGATGGATGGGTTGTGCTCACTAAGTGACATACAGGGTGTTAGGTTACCCTCCGCGGTCCCCGCGGGGGCCGCGGCCCCCACGCGAAATACTTTTTCCAAGATGGTGGTTTCAAAATGATGGCCAAAGAATGTAGTAAAAAACGTTAGAAATATTTGAAAAAAATACAGGGTGGTAGGTTACCCTCCGCGGTCCCCGCGGGGGCCGCGGCCTCAACAATAGACTGGTAGGGTACCCTCCGCGGGTCCCATGGGGCCCGCGGCCCCCATGTGAGATGCTGTTCCCAAGATAACGGCCGAAGAATAAAGTAAAAAAAAAGGTGAGAAATATTTGAAAAAAAAAAACAGGGTGGCAGGCTACCCTCCGCGGGTCCCGTGGGGCCCGCGGCCTCCATGCGAAATGCTTTTCCTACGATGGCGGCCAAAGAATATAGAAAAAAGGCTAGAAATATTTGAAGAAACAATAGGCTGGCAGGGTACCCTCCGCGGGTCCCGTGGGGCCCGCGGCCCCCATGTGAGATGCTGTTCCCAAGATAACGGCCGAAGAATAAAGTAAAAAAATACAGGCTGGTAGGTTACCCTCCGCGGTCCCCGCGGGGGCCGCGGCCCTCACGCGAAATACTTTCTCCAAGATGGTGGTTTCAAAATGACGGCCAAAGAATGTAGTAATATTTGAAAACAACACAGGCTGGCAGGGTACCCTCCGCGGGTCCCATGGGGCCCGCGGCCCCATGCGAAAAAAATAGGATGGTAGGCTACCCTTCGCGGCCCCCGCGCGAAATGCTTTTTCCAAGATGGCGGATACAAAATGGCGGCCAAAGATTAAAGGAAAATATGTTATAAATATTTGAAAAAAAAAAGGGTGGCAGGGAACCCTCCGCGGGTCCCGTGGGGCCCGCGGCCTCCACGCGAAATACTTTTTCCAAGATGGCGGATACAGAATACAAAATGGCGGCCAAAGATTATAGTAAAAAATGTTAGAAATATTTGAAAAAAAAACAGGGCGGTAGGGTATGAATCACTGTTTTCAAAGTGGCGGTTTCAATAAGGCGGCCAAAGTATATAGTAAAAAAAAAAATTTGGATTATTAAAACAAAACAGGGTGGCAGGGACCTCCGCGGGGCCCTTGGGGCCCGCGGCCCCCACGCGAAATACTAGTCTATACATATAAAATTCAAAGTCCTGACTGACTGACTGACTGACTGACTGACTGACTGACTGACTGACTGACTTAACTATATATCAACGCACAGCCCAAACCACTGGACTTAGAGACTTGAAATTTTGCACATAGATACCTTATACAATGTAGGCATCCACTAAGGAAGGATTTTTGGAAACTCCCACGGGATAAGGAAAAAACGGGAATTATATATTCGATTCTTTGTAATAGCTGAGATGATGATGATGATGATGATATATTCGATTCCGAGTGACGCTATCTCAGTAACTATAATAACTAGACTCTTCAAATTTGATACATAAGTAGGCGATTACAAAACTAAGAAACTAATTTCAGGATTTTTGGAAATTTCCACGGGATAAGGAATAAAACGGGATTTATATATTCAGTTCTACGGGATCGATTTTTCGTTTTACTGGTCGTATAAAACTGAAATTTGGCCTTCAAGTTCTCTTGGGGAGTGTAGCATATATAGTAGATAGAGTGAGCACTACAAAAGGATTTCCCGAAATTCCCACGGGAACGGAAACACCGGGACTTTTCGTTTTACTGGTTGCAGAAAGCTGAAATTCGGCATGTAGGTTGCTTCGGGAGTGTAGCGGAGCATTAAGAGAGTACTTTCCAAAATTCCCACGGAAACGGGAAAAAAACAGGATTTTTCGTTTTACTGGTCGTAGAAAGCTGAAATTTTGCAAGTGGGTTCCTTGGGGAGTGTAGGAGTTCCCGTAAGAATTTCGGGAATTGGTCTATTTGGCGAAATTCTTACGGGAACGGGAAAAACGGGACGCGGGGGAAAAGTTGAAATTTGTCACGTAGGTATATTCGGGAGTGTAGGGGAACACTAAGAAAGGATTTTCCGAAACGCCCACAGGGACGGGAAAAAAACGGGATTTTACGTTTCCAGACGAAACAGCGGAAGAAAGAGACTTAGCATTTATAACGTGTGTTTCTTTAAAGGCTTTAAGTGTACTCCGAAAGCACTCCCCAAAATTTCCACGGGAACGGGAAAAAACGTATTTTTTCGTTTTACATCATAGCGCGTACGAAGTCGCGGGAAAAAGCTATTTAGGGTATATTTTAGGACAGCCCTATAGGTTAGGTTAGGTTTGTTTTATAAAAATCCTGCAATATTTACAGTTTCAGAAAAATCAAGGTAGCGGGGCAATGCGGGGGCTTGCTTGCATGCTTGCTTGAGTGCTTGCTTTGCATGCTTGATTGCATACTTGCTTGAATGCATGCATGCTTGCGTGCTTACTTGAATGCATGCATGCTTGCGTGCTTACTTGCATGCATGCTTGCTTGCACGCTTGCTTGCATGCTTGCATGCCTGCTTGAAAGCTTGCAGGTTTGGTTGTTCGCTTGCTTGATTGCTAGCTTCTTTGAAATACTCATGGTTCACGCGTGCGAAGCCGCGGGCAAAAGCTAGTTCTAAGATAAGATGCCTGTTACCAAGAATCAAATTCATTACATTTTTTTCATTTTTCATTTCATTAAATATACAACCAAAGACGATTTTAATATTTCCACAACAAAACAACTTTGAAGTGCTCATAACGTGAAACGACAACAGTGCTATTAATGCTTTCAGAATCCGCTATAAACGGGAACCTTAGTAAAACAACTTTCTTTATAAATACGCTCTATTACCTATTACGCCGGGATTATCGTGGCCTAATGCCATGAGCCGGTCATTATCGATGTCGATAAAATCAAAGTCTTCCCTAAAAGGCCGCCTTGTTTCATCTCGCGCTATAAATGACCAGATTGTAGCTGAACGGCTACTTTGTACTGTTGATATTGCCTGCTTTATGGATTACACAGACACAGCAAAACCACTCCGTAGGACGCGGAAGGATATTAAACATTCCACTCGTTAAGAGACGTAGCTTGTTTTTGCACTGTTTTATACGCGGCTTGAAAAGTAGTTATGGTTAAGTTAATGACACGTTAATCCATTTAAATGGTTCAAATAAACATACATTAACTTAATTATTCATTGTTTTGTAATTCAGATGATGACGCGATGTCATAAATAAATTAGATGTTAGTCTTGCAGTACTACAGTTAGGTGCTAACTAAAATTAGCACTTGATATTTATGGGTTTTTACAATAGAATATTACCATCCCGTGGGAATATTGGGGTAGAAGCTATGAGTTACTTTGTGTGCCAAATTTTATCCAAATCTAAAACGACTAGACGTTTTACCCTGAAAGAGTAACAGACACACAAACTAACACATTTACGTTGTGTATAATATAAGTATAAGCACCTACCTGGATTACCGGTATTTTGTTTGTACGTTTTCTACAAATTAAGATCGATTTATCGCTCCCGAAACCCCCTGCATAACATTTTTCATAAAAATCCTTGGAGCCGTGGAGATTCAGATTATGCACATATACAAGAATTGCTCGTTTAAAGGTATGAGATTAGATAGAAATACAGTAGAAACAATAAAAAGATGTATACAAGCATTGTTGTGAAATTTTAAAACACAGTTCCCGGATCTCGTAGAGTTTAATAAAAGAGATGCCTCCAGGAAATGAAATGTCTTCTAAGTCAGTATTTACATAACTTCATCTGAATATTATTACTAACTGCAAGAGAGGTTGAGGCCAATTTGCAGTAGAAAACCTCGGCCGGAATTGCTTTTTCCGATGAGATAAAACTTGTTTCTACAGCGGCTCTAGAAATCGTAGAATTCGGTCTGCAACAGTCGTCTCTCTGAGGAAATAAGAAATGCCTGTAGTAGTCCTGGATAAAGCTTAACTAAACTTAAAACGGAATTTGAATACGTTTCTGTTCCGAATACGTCTTTGCTTATGACTGCCTAACTCATCAACGCTCGCAGTATCAACCCTGGGCACTGGGCTTCCTTTATGAGGTAGGTATACAATGCTACAACGAACAGTTTTGCGACATTCTCCCGCAGTACCTATAACGCTCGTCATTCTGTGCACAGTGAAAAGAAAAATGTAACACGTGAAAACGCTGTTATACGTTATTGAGTTCTCAAATTTTAGATAGCTAAGCCAGTAATATGTATCTGCACCTTCGATCAACAATACAACTAGATTCACGGTGATAGCTCTGAAAACGGCTCCGAGAAATAAGACAACAAAATAAATTTGTGGCCTTATTTCTGACAGTATGCGCCAACCTCGGCCAACGTGAGGACGTGTCAAAATGCCACAATGTGCGTTCAAAAATTGCAAAAACAGCCACCGAAACACTAAGGTTTCGGAAGGAATATCTTTCTTTAAATAAGTACAAGTCAGTATTTCATAAAGTACGTAAAAATTTGCAGTTTACATTTTTAAAATCAATAATTTATTGTTTGGCCAATGTTGGCCCACCATCTTGGCAATAATCGGTGGTTTTAGAACAAGAAATTCAAGGAGTAGTTGTCGTTTTATACAATATACAATATAGTTATATTGTATTTTTTTGTAGATTTTCTAGTGATCCTTTTTGCTCTGCGGAATTGATAACTATTGTCACGAGAGAAAGAGAAGAATAACTTTACAGGCCTTACAAAAATTCTGCTATATATTCGATTCATTTTGACAAATTCGACATAACTGGAAATAGCCAAAGGCGTAGATTACAGAAAAAGGCGATTCCCAAATTGCAGGTATAGTTACATAGAAATGTTTAAAATAATATAGGATGAAGTATAGTGAGATAGAACAGAGGAGCTATCACTTATTAAAGATGACGTAAAGCTTCAAGAAAAGTTCAAGCCGTACAATATTTATAATATTGCCGTTAATTGCAGATTCACGTCAAACAATTGAAAATGCAAGCAGCGGCAATAACAGAATCGACGATGTCAAATCGGGTAAAACGTTTATGTTGTCTCTTTGTACAAATTTTGTACTTTTCTCCAACTCAACTCCAACTCAGGAGGTGCGAGGCCTGGTTTGAAACCACGACTTTCTGCTTGAGAGGCGGTAGGTCGAACAACTAGGCTACTACGGCTGTTGCCTGGCTGGGCCTGCGTGGGAACTATGGCCCAATCCCTCTCGTTGTTAAAGGAAGCCTGTGCTCAGCAGTAGAACGTAGATGGGCTTAATTATTAAAAGTCATGTTAATATTTGTATTTGTAAATATCTGTCAAATAAAAAAAAATCTGAGTTATATACTTAATTGCGACTCCATTATTACCCTGTTCCTCAAATAGAATGACATCTTTTTGAAACGAAGGTAGTTCTTTTGTTTATCGAACGCTTTCGCTCGTCTTGTGACGAAACGTCGTAAGTATTATATACAATTATAATTATTTGGATCTTTATTGCTTAGACTTAAGGTTTATTTTACGTTAATAAAGAAGCTAAAACAGATATAGCTATAAGCGTAAGCAACACGGCCACTTTTTCGCTTTGATTTTGTATGGGACTGTGAATCTAGTTGTATTGTTGATCGAAGATCTGCACACATTGAAGCAGTAATTAGGTCTGTGTACATATTTTTGGAACGTTGTGGATACATAATTGATGACCTTGCTTGATCTGTACCTTACTATGTGTCTCACGTCACTAATCAAAGTCGCTACACTATTGTCTGAGGCCGTGGTTATCAGTTGAGGATCTTTAACTTCATGAAGAATTTCTTAGGAAAATAGAATGTTGGTTTCCCCTTGTCTTCCACACCGCAAAGATGGAGTCCTATTTCCGATATAAATAACTCTAAAAATATGCAACTCTATGGTAAACACATTCTCATTGATCCATTCACCTGAATTTAAAAACAGAGGTTAAAATTAAGACGAAACGTCTTCTAATTAAAGATTACCTCACAGATTACGTACTAATTTACCAAGTGGTTGCACATCGGCCCAATTTGGACGTTCTGGGACCCACGGGCCTGAGCGATTTTACCTGAGGGATTTGTGTACTCCCAGTTTCAATCACACGGCTTTTGCTTACTTTAAGTGTGAACGTGACTCAACGTTGAATAGTTTAATGTTTACCTTTGACATTAAAAAGTCGTGAGGCGGCGGGTGTTCGAGGGTAACAAAGATGAGTCTAATACCGTTGATTTATTGGAACCTATGACATTACGCGAGTTGGTAATTCCCTTTGTAAATTGATTCTTGGTTGTTCTATTTGGTGTACGAACAGCGTAACTTATTGTTTCTTATATTGAAGTTTCAAAGTAATTACAGGTTATGATCACCTTTGCAGTAGAGATTTGTGAGAGGGATTCAAGGGCAACTTGTGAGGAGCTCATTCGAAGTTTTGCTTAATGCAAAGACTAGGGTAGCGTGTACAATTACACGACCCAATGGTCAATGTCGGGGAGATAATCCGTATCTACTAAGTAGCAATTCTGTGTCCTAAATTTATCAATTAATTAAATACATAAATATAGTACTAATGAAAACGTAATCAAAAGCGATTGGATAATGGACCAGAGAAAAAGCTATTTAGTGCTAGTATAGCATGTAATAATGCAGCTATTCTCTATGAGTATGAAACATTTGAAGATATTTGAGAAACCATATAAGAAAATAATTAATCTATCCTCATGAATCCCCAATGATTTAAAATTTTAAACGTGAAAGTCTGTGAGTGTATTCACGCTTGGTACTCTTTCACGTTCAAACAAAAGGCTGGATGGTTGCATGAAATTTTGTATAATAATACACAGCTGGATCTATTTATAGTATTCAGGTTCAATGAGTACCTACCGTATATCGTTTCAGTCAAACTCGCCAAAGTACCGTGTGACGCAATGCTCGATTGACTGTAGAGTGTTTAGCCAAACCGCCGATTGATTGGATCCCAAGACGTTCACAAACGTCCACTAGGATCCACTCAGGTCTAAGTACCCTCGAGGCCCGACTATAATCTCCATCAGCTATACCTACAGTTGCTATCCAAATAATTCCTTTTCAAATTAAGGTCCTTGTCCATTGTTACAAAGCTGAGTTTGCTTTGAAGTCAGTTTTGGTAATCGAGAAGATTGTGTTCTGGAATCATTAGAATTTTGGGTCCGTTTTAAAGAGTTGGGGTTTAAAGTAATTTGTATCGCAGAAACCATGTGGTATGTAATTCTCGGTACCGACCTATACAAAGCTCTTGTTTAGAGTTCCCTCAGCCACCAATTGCTGTGTTACTATTTTTTTTGAGGATAAGTAAAGGTAAGTACCTAAGTCTTAACACGTTGAATGCGAGGCTCCATTTTTAAAACTTACGCTCAGTGCTATACATACCAATTCGGAATTGTAACATATTTTTTTATTGGTGCGGTACAAGACTATAAGGGCTTGTAATTAGACGATTAAGTTTTGCTTAATATATCTTAATTGGTACTACAAATTATCAATTTAAGGTTTGCAATAGGAAGTTGACGAACTGAATCACCTAAATTTATCGTCGCCACGAACTAGTGGCTTTGGTTTAGGAATTATAAGATATCTAATTAACGATACAAAATTGACTCGTACCGCACCACGGGAACAGGTTTAAGTTATTTGTATCGATAATTTGGTAGGGAGGGGAAATATAGTGAAACAAAATAGGTATCGAGATTTATTTATCTATATATATTTTGTTTATTTGAGATTAATTAGAGTTTTTAACGAGATCAATGTTTATACCTACGTCCTACGTGTATCGAATATGTGTAAATAAATGTTTCTCTTTCTTTCTTTTTTCTTTAATTATTTAAAAATAACAAAAATTACAAATTTAAGTGACATTTATTAAAACTTTCTAAACATAATCATCGTTTCTCTCAATTTTTTGTAGCACTGAATGCACATCTTCCTTTTTGAAATGTGTGTACTTTCTTTTTTCCTGCCATACTTCCATCTTTCAGTTTAGTCCTTGTTAATTATTCTATTATTATATTCCATAAAATTCAGCAAGCTATCATTTTTATTATTCTTTGCGTTGTATAAAATCCATGCATTTATTTACTATGCATGTACCGAACAAAATACTCATCATTAATTTTCGATACCATTTTAAGCCTCTTTTTAAATGATGAATAGTAGGATGTCATCTGGTCACTAAACTACACAAACTACCACGAAACTAAACAAACGAACGTAATTTCGTAAACGCCTCAGTACCTACAAGTCTGCATTGGTCACCGCACTAGCCTGCACTGACAAGTTCCCGCGGTGCGATACAAGACGGTAGCATACGAGACGCTTTTGACCAGTACCGCACTGATTGTATTTTTTTGTCGTCCAGTGCGGTACGAGTCGAATTGGTCTTGTATGTTTTTAAGGCTCCTATTGGATAGTATTTAAAGCCATAACAAATAATGTATACTTGACTCTTTCTGGCCATCAGGATTTCATAGTCAAATCGTTCCCGCACCAGACAGAGACAACCTATTTTCTAACGTCGCACCAAGCGAAAGTCCAATACAATTCCAAATTGACTTGTACCGCACTCAACGTGTTAAGTCGTCTTTGTTTTTAAATATTTTTACAAAGTAACCCCCTTATTCATAAACGCTCTGTAGGCTTCTGCTAACTTAGCAATCGTTTGTCCTTATCTGTCACTTTGACATTTACCTTTGACAGATAAGGACAAACGATTGCTAAGTTAGCAGCAGCCTATAGAGCGTTTATGAATAAGGGGGTAAGTATCTACTTAAGTTTCAACAGTTAACAATAAACAATTGGATATAGTCTATTAATACTTTATAGGTAACAATTACTGATTTTTAATAAAAACAGTAAAGAAGAAATGAAAGAATGAAAGAAGAATCGAATCGTCATTGATTGTCTTTTGTTTAATGCCGGAAATAACGAAGTAGGTATACTTACTTTTAAATATAAAGGGACCACGATCCTGTACACTAGATGTGATACAAGGTTACTTACACGTAGCTGCAATATTTCCAATTAAAGAGACAAACAATTATTTGCAAATATTTGTAATCATCACACACATATCTGCCCAGAGGAGATTCATACCCCGACCTTTTGTTTTGTAGCCAGCTTTACCAACCAATAGCATTTCGAAATGATGATTGTTGATGATGTCCTAGCATGCGAGTGAAATGATCTTGCTTGAATATGCATAATCAGAACATTCGCGAGGAAAACACTAAGTCCTTAATTTCATCCCATAATTTCGTCTCACACGCTGTCAGATTTCCGAGAAAAGTCTCACATTATTATGACGTAACAATAAATCCACGCCAACCTCTTTTCGGCCTTCGGTAGTCTAATGAGATTCCCTCCACTTTTATTAGATTACGCCTCCGTAGTTGTCAGGATTGAAAAATTCGCGAGTACCTAAGCTAATATTGTTATGGCATAATTTGATATTCGAGGAGGCAATTTTGTGATACATATCTGACGTGAGACCAAGTTTTTTTACAGTCAAAATTTAAATTATATTTGAAGCAATCTCACAACAGTCTTTTTTATTAGTGGCGGTATTAAACTTACTCTATCTGGCAAGATTATTTATGCCATTATAGCTTTGTTTGATCAATTGTTAGTAATCAACCACACCAATGGCTAGAAAAATAAATACAGTAGATTTCTTCTGCGAATTGTCACTAATTAAAGAAAATAAAATATTATTCTTACGTTCTAACAAATGATTCAAGAGCTTCTTGATTTTTTTGTATTTATTTTTACGGTTTCACCCGTTAGAAATTAAATTTATAAACGACACTGAAAACCAGTTCTAGACTATTCTTTAGCTTTCCGTAAGCGTATTGAATGGAGCGAAGTTCTTGTAAGCTAGTGTCAGTTTTGTTTTTTTAGTACTTTTGGTAAACACAGGCACACGTCCAGATTATTTTTCTTCGATTTAGTTGTTCTTCGATTTAGTTGAAAAAAGAGCGTAATATAATAATGAAATCATTATTGTCCCAACAAGACATAGCCAGGAAATTCCTTTGTGTTTTCTTCCGAGAGAGCCAGTCTTACTTTAATGAGGGCTACAAAATCTAATTTTCACACTCAGATGCCCGCTACTTCAAAATTAATATCCAGAATGGCATGAAAACGTTAAGTTCATGCCGAGTGGAAATTTAATTACAACTAGGCAATTGTTACTATCCAAATTAAAAATGTAGTAAGTTATTAACTGTTTACCTCTTGATTGTAAAAGGTTTGCAAAAAGGAAAAATCATTTTTCACGTTATTTCACGTGTGAGGCAAATTTTTATTTAAGCCATTCGCAATAGGAAGCTCACTTCATGTGTTTATCTATGCTTTTGCTACATTACTTTTAAAAGTACCTGGCAGTGCAAAGGTCTTTCATGCTTTTCAATTTTGTGTTTGGAAGAGACTGTCGAATTCGGAACTGCAAAATGGGGCGTGAAAATTTAACGAAGTAAATTACAAAAATTAAATAAGGTTCAGATAACCCTCTTTTTCGTTGATAGCGAGGAAAAGTTTTTGATTAATAAAATATCTTTTTAGATGACATATTCTCCGTGACCTATTATGGACTTGATAAAGTTCTGAGAATTTATTTTATGCACGATGTTGGTTGATGGAAAGAAAATCTCATAAACAAACTTCACTCTCTTTATGCCCTGTGGGCAAGCTTTGACGGAACCGTACTATATTACTCCGGCGAGCTAGTGGGCAGTGGGCAGTAAAATAAACTTTGTGTGAACGTGTCTAAGCATGTCTCAGATGTATCGATTTCATCAAACCATCCAAATACTTTCTTCTCTTTAGGATTATATAGATTGAAGGTTCGAATCCCTTAGTCAATCTGCTTGAGGTTTCCTGAAAAAATATCCATGAACCCGAGTAAATTTATGCCTATATTATTTACAATCATCGTTTCCAAATTACGAGTACGTGTGAAAATAAAATTTGTATTTCCTTTCAGGTAATCTTCAGCGGCGTTTATTCGACAAGGCGTGCGGTAAAAAAGTAATTACGACAATTACCGTCACACGAAGGAAAATAATTTGCAAGAGCAAAATTCCATTGTTCTGAGAATTTATTATAAACGGTGACGAACTATTTCGCTTCTATGGACGCGGCGCTCATTAATTTTGTTATAAAATTCATAGACTCACTTGGTAATTATGTTAGAATCAGTTTCTTACGTAAAAAGAGTTTGAAATCTCTAAACGTCAGCTATTAAGAAACACTCTAAAGACTATAAAGCGATCACAATTTTCAGTTATTAAAAAGAGTATTAAATGTCAGGGATAGAAAATACTTTTGGAAGTTATATTTAGCTTATTTCGCACTACATTTTTTGTGTAAATTTTGTACAGCGTTCATGTAAAACTTGTTACCTACATTTCTACAAAGCCATATATTGCAAAACAAAAAATTAAATATCGAACTAAACGTTATTTATTATCATTACTTATTTATTAGCAATGTGCTGATTATGAAGAAGAAGAAGATTAGCGGAGGTTATAGCGCGCATTCTCATCTCTCATAAGTTTAGTAATTTGTGGTCAGGATGCATTTAAAAGTCAGGAAACAAAAGTCCAATAAGAGCTTCTGTAAAAGTCGCTATTATATTCTTTCAACTTTTTACTTTAGGGAAGAAAATGACCTTTAGTCCTGTAACAGAAAGAAGTGAAAAACAACATAGAAATAGAAAATGTAGACGGCAGTGGAATAAACAATGATCTGAATTTGAGCAGCTGACGTATTTTACAGGTATTAGTTGAATTCAGTGTCATACAAGGATTTAGTAGGCGTACCTACGTTACATAAGCCCGGCTATTTTGTCCGTAGATTGCATCGCGCCAGGCACACACTGCGTCTGACAGTTTAATTTTATTCCAATAGGTTGGCTATTTCTGGAGCCAAAATATTAAATTAGCTCGCTTCGTGCTACAGCGTGAAGTTATTTAGGTGTTTAGGTAACTATTTAAGTGACGTTGTACATAATTACAATATTAGTAGATGGGTTGCCCATCGCCATCGTAGTACTTGCTTGATTAGTTCGTTTGTATACCAGCATCAAGAGTAAAATAACCAGAGAATCACTCATCTTTAGTACCTACTTCGGACAGCAAAGAATCTCAATGTCTCTGATTTTGCTTCTGACAATATTTTCTGTACATTTTACTCATACATACATACATACACAAATCGCGTCTTTATCCCTTACGGGGTAGACAGAACTTAAGATACCAAGACCTACAGACCACCATTTACTCAGAAAAGTAAATAATATCAGTTAGACATTTAAATTAGGCGATGAGGCTAGCAACCCATCACTATTTTGATTCCATTTTCCACCTGTACACCCTCAATCTTGCTAATTGTGGCCTGAAGGTACCTGTTACCTTAGGCTCTGTCTACCCCGTAAGGAATAAAGACGTGATTTGTGTATGTATGTATGTAGACATTTAAATGTTCGATAAAACTAACGCGTGCCGCTCCCGCTTTGTTTACGCGCAACGAATGATCATATCCGCTGGAAAACTCGTAAAACAAACTGCCGTGGTCAATAAGTGAAAGTATGCATAGGTACAGAAATGTTAGTAGTACAAACAGTAATGATAGATACGACTGGAAAGCAATGTCATCGCCATATTGGTCGAACCTTACAGACATTATAAACTTAGCGACAATGGATCATTTCTTCTAGAACGTGAGAATTTTATTCTCAAACAAAACAAAGGCGGGAAAGAAAAACGTGAACCGGTGTTTTCTTAGAGCGTTATTGCTACTGTTACTAAAGATCTTGTGCAACTGTCGTAATATAAAATTTTGATGTGGATGTAATTTGTCTTGTGCAATATTGCGTTCAAGTAGCCTGATATTTTAGCGTGAAAATTGAACTGGCATTTTCTTTAGCGTTTTCGTTGCGCTCTAATGTGTCATCATCAGGCAGTTAAACTGACTGGTAAAAAAAATTTTGATGTGTCCATCGTTTTTACACTATTCTGGCGACCGGATAGTCCGGGGGTTAGAGAACCTGACTAAGAAGTTTGAGATCCCGAGTTCGATCCCCAATCGGGGCAGATTGTTCTCCAGTTTTGGATGTTTAATGTGTAGTTACTGTTATTGTTTACTTACCTAAATAGGTATCTCTATGTATATCTGTTGTCGAGTATCTGTAATAAGTACCTACTAAGTTTTGCGTAGTTTGAAACTAGTTCTTAATGATATTGTTTTTAATAACCGTTGTACAAAAATCAACTTAAAATGAAGAAAATAACTAGTAACGTAACATAAAACATAGCTTTATTTATAATCGTAACCAACCACGTCCAAATCATGCTCATTTATAGCACTTTTACGACTAAAGACATACAAAAACAGTGTAATGTTTATGTTCACACGTTCCTCCGTGGACGGAATGACAAACCCATAGGGACTTTCTAGAGAAATATTTAACACGCGTCCGCGCATCGAATATTCATTGGTTTGAATGGTCTTCGACTTGTTTTAGGTTATGCTACGTGAGCTCTGAATTTGGGGACAGACAATGGATACAATTTGTCGTATTTATTTATGTTTCAAACATAGGTTTGACCTTGATAACCGTTTTATGTGAATGGGTTCCTTTGTTTTATCCAATTAGTCGGTATCGTATCTCAAATTTAAGAACACCTCTAACAACAAAAATGGAATTAAAAATGTCCTTCTTTCCGGCTTCAAAAAGAACGACGTTTTCAACTGACTGACTGTATGTATTTCTAAAGGCTTGTTATAAATATGCAATGTTTTCCGATGGGTCCAAAATATGTTTTAGCAAAACGACGACATTTATTGTAATTACCTATTGAAATAATAGGTACCTGTTAAATTCACAGGAGACGGAAGTCTTACAAAATAGAAAGATCCGAATTATACGAAAAGCATATTTGCAACGTTAAAATGGTAATTTTGCCGAAGCCCTTTTCACCAAAACGCCAGCAAAGTGCGTAAAATTTCATAAACAAGACCGATAAGCAGGTTTTATTGTCATAGGATTTTCTTATATTGAGGCCCGCCGCATAATATTGGGATGTAATAATAAGATGTTGGATAAAATTGACACTTTTCTCATATTATTTTGACAGAACCGTGATATTGGAATCTTTTATGAGATACTAGCGCGGCTAAAGTGAAAAAATCAAACGAAGGAAATATATTGAAAGTTTTGTAATAATTCTTTGGTTTGTACACAAATCCTTACATAATGAAATCAGTGTTACGTATTTACTGCAGGGTTTTATCAACTTTGATAAACTATAAGTATAATTTAGAATCAATAGTATATGTATACATAAATGACGTCTCTATATCCCTTACGAAGTAGACAGAGCCTAAGGTAACACGTCGTAAAGGCCCTCCTAGCATGATTGATTTTGATTCAACTTATGCAAAATACCTCATCAAATTGCCTATTGTCATTATCAAATTAACAATCAACATCTTCACCACACAACAACAACATGTTTCATCAACAGTAAGATCAAAACACCGGAAGTTAGCACCAGAATTTCGGCTCTGAAAATAATTTTCTATTATCTCTGAAGGGCCAATTCCTGGGTACCGGGTAGTGAAGGACTCTAGAGAAATTGCAAGAATCTTTTTCCTCCACCACATCAATGGACACTTAAGGGGCTGAACCCGCTTTCAGCCCCGCGAAATATTTGTATGAATGTACCCGACCTCAAACCCTCTACATGTTACTTGAATATAGAGAAAGCACCTGCATATTTTGAGGCCAGTATACATTTTACATGTTCTCTAGCATCCTTGGTTGCTCTTTTGAAGACGGAATACTCAAGGTGTATTACGTATATTTAGTTGTTCTGTGTTATTTTGTTTCAGTTTTGGAAAGGTTCTTTGGGAGACTCGCGCTCATCGCCTTATAAATCTAAAACATTTGTAAAAGGAGGGTAATTCTATGACACTTGGCTAAGATTTTGCTTTTGATGGTACTAGTGTCAATGAACGTCACAATAAACAAACGACTGAAGCACTTCTCGATGCTCTCATTAAGGAAATGGGTCAAGTGTCGCAGCCAAAGGTTAAAAGGTAAAGGTAGGTTAAATATAGTTTGATGATTCTTCTTCCCTTAGAGCCGGTAACCTCTTTAGTAACAAAGTCAATGTTTTAGGAAATTTAATTTATATTAAGAATAATGTAAAGTATTTAAACCTAACTATCATGCAACTCTGCTTTAGTAAAATGTTTTGCTTTATTTAAATGACTCAAATTTAACTACAAAGTGAAGTGCAACAAAAACTTCCGTGGAGCGTCATTGAATATAAATGAATTGACCTCGACCTTTGTTATTTACCTTCCTATTGCATACAATTGAATAATAGATCATCCTGCGGCGGTACATCCCATAACTTCCCTAATTGATTAGTGCTTCATTAATTTTATAACAAACTCCATTACGCTATTCCACTAATATTGATCATTGCATACAATTATTTTGCACTCGATGAGCATATCACAACTCTGACAGTAACTTGCTCACATTAGTACCACAACAGATATTGTTCTCTGTTCTGAAATATTGCATTGAAACAGCTTAAAACTGTATATAACACAGAGCATCATCTACTAATAGTCTCCATTGGACATACTATGAATATACAGGTAGGTGTTTGATTAATTGCACCAGTCTTAATTACAAACTATCTACATCACGCACTAACTTTTCGCTGCGCCTACCTATTATGACTTCTCTCTCAAACAACATGAATGAACGCAATCTAAAGTGCCAATTCCGTAACTTCAAAGTTAACCCGAAACTTGTCCAAAGCCTTATCCGAAGTTACTGAATACATCAAGGCGAATTATCTTCTGAGGACTCTAAAAATAGCCTGCGGCTTTATTTTGGTACAGGGGTCCGAGGTCAAGTGTTAACTTCGGGAATATTATCTGAAAATCTAATAAATATGTACTTATACTGTTTTACAATTTCATGAGTGATGGGAGGGTAAGTGATATGATGAAAATTAATCTATTTTATCGGCTATCAAACTTTTAATACCGGCTATCTACACCGTGTTTTTGTTGATTTACGATAAATTTAAGGGAACGTTCTTTAGGTCAAATAAAATTAATTTCCTGAAGACAGACAAACGAAACTCGCACGGTTTTAAAGATATTCAATTATAAAATTTAATCAGTTAATCACGTTATCTTCACTTGTGTGTGTATGTCACGCCAACATTGACGTATTCGACACTGATCATTAGTTAATTCAAAAGGCCCTTTTATAATGATCGAAGATACAAAATTTAGCTACTTTGTTCTAAGATGTTTTTTTGCAATATTTAAAAATCTAATCCACCACTTAGTTTCTATGGATGTACCTAGTCATATGCCGAAGGTATCGTATCAACAAAAACACGGTGCATATCAACGTTGCATTAAATTTACCCCGCATCAAAATAAAGAACTCATACCACATGAGTAAGTAGAGTAGTTTATTATAGCGATTTTAGTGGACATGCCACCCTATGCCAGATCGTTTCGCGGTTAGATAAGTAGTAATGGTATCAATGGCCCTTTCACGTTGGCTACAACCCCACGAAAACCTTACAATTTCCCGGGTCGTAAACAGTGTTTCGATATAATGATAATCCCGTCTATTTTCTACCTCTATACTTCCCAATGAAGGCAGTTTCTTGACAAGAAGCCTGCTAGCGGAAACGCCGCGATCGAAGTATATTATCTTTACTTTTAAGTACCACGGACGTCTTAACAGAACTCGAATACCTGCGCGATTGTTATAAATTCGCATGAATTTTATTCATACAATTCCGTGATTAAATCTTCTTAATAGATAGGTATCGAATAGCTGTCCTAAGTTGAAACAGTGAGTGTATGAATAACAAATGGATCCGACGTAAATATTTGTACGCATCTTCTTTGCAAGCTCAGGTCTCCTAAGTGTGAGAACATGGCCCACGCAAAATTATTGTTTGTTTTATATCAAAAAAGGAGACAAACGATAAATCTACGTCCATTCATATTTCAATCTGAGCGAGACAGTCCGTCAGTTTTGTTAAACGGAAAACATTTTTGCAGAAGCTAAAAATAGACAACACGGGAAAGAGGAAAGACGTCGGGCGAAATTATGCTAACATCGTTTCCATTACGTACGAGTCGTCAAATCGCGAGTGTCTATGTGAATACGAAATCGTCAATAAAAATTCGGTCCGCGATACGAATAGCTGATGTTGTTGACACTTTGAGATTGACATAGCTTAGTGTAAGATGACATGAGACACTAATGGCCACTTGCCGGAGAAAAACAAATAATAGTAAAAAAATACACATTTGAGAAAGTCTTTCGTCTGATGTTATAGTTTTAACATATGTTTAAAATAGCATTGCAACGTCCTTGCAACGACAAAATTCAATAGTTGGTTTCAATAAATGTCAAACCTTTGAAAAATCACACTATTTAAGTCAATGAAATAAGGGTTTCTAAATTAATCTTCGATTCAACGCCATCTACTTAAATCTTAAGCTAAAGCACTGTAGCCATTATAATTTAACAGCGTGGTCCTAATGTCACGCTATAAAGTCTTATATCTAAGCTACATAATCCAAAACAACACAGAGAGAGCCACAAGCAAATATAAATGGTTCAGACTTGATACATTTGGCGAGGACTACGCTGCAAGTACCCATTCCGAGTTTATTAACTTAATTTTAAGGGAGGCCCTTAAGGAATGGTCGGCGTACTTAAATCCAATTCGTACTCTTACAGTTAAATTAAAGATACGAACGTTAAATAGGAAACTTGGCCTTGACATGGACACCAAAAATAGGAAACTTTTAAATCTCGAAGTTTCTACAATTTCAGCCGCCGCATCCTTTTCGTCACCAAAACCCAGGAATATGTCTTTGTCTATGTGTCCAGTAAAATTCAATCACCTAGTTAATATATAGACCTCTCTGTCTGTTTCGAAGTAATAACTAGAGACAGAATCATAGATAACTGACACTTAAGATAACTGGAACTTAACAGAGGGTGGTGAAACAGGCCGTTAACATATTTTATTATTACCTACGGTATTTATTACTCCCACCAAAAAAAAATTATAAATAAATAAATATCTTAGTACAAATTACATCAATTGACCCAGCCAGATTAAATTATCACCACCAAATAAGAGAACATGTAAATGCCGAGTCGTATAGAGAGGTCATAAGGCTGGTGGGAGAACGGGAGGAGAGTCAATTACTCCATTAATAAGATCCCAACTCTTAAATTTTAATAATGATGGTTATATCCACAGTTATTTCGGAAATCTACTTTTGTCACATTAAAAGATCAAATTAGTAGGTACTATGTTGATAAAATATTATTTAACAAAAAGTTTTTATTACATTGCGGCGCTCGATTGGTCACTTCTCTATTGTTCGCTCATTGAGCCCGCATTGTGATGCTAAATCGCAAGAAATTTGGTGCACGAAATAAACTCTGCTTTAACTGGGAACATGGTGCCAGAGTGCTAAGCCGAAGTGTAGGCAAATCACGATACTAATGTTACATATTAATTACCTACGAAATTAATCTGTACAATGGATTCTCGCCTAAATTCAAATTTCAATTTCAAGCTGAAACATAGGCCTCGGTACGTTTCTGGTTTCGAGTATGTGTACTAATTTTCCAATTAACACAGTAAGATGACTTTCTGCCTGTTACGGTTGTTCTCAAGTGATTGAACAAATGACGAACACTTAAAAACCTACACCACGCCCCTGTGCCCCACGGGCAAGGACTCATTTAAGCGGTCGGTCTATAGTAATTATTCAAAAACCCTAGACTACCCACATTATTGTTTGTCTTAAACTACATGCCAAAACTTTCTCAAACTACCCTCTCTAAAAATGTATCCATCAAAACATTGAAAAACAAAGGCCAACAAATTTAGAAAGTTGATTCGATAAATCTTTTTATATAAGAACTTAATCTTCCAATTTGCTATTTATAAACATTATGGAACTTCGCTCAAATAATGTTTATTTTATCTACGTTAGATCAAGACTTGTATTAGATTAAATATAGATCCATCATCCCTCTCGAAAAGGTTTAAGTTTTAGTGTTACGGAAATACAAGCTACAAAGTAGACCACACTGATACTTATCTGACTTACCCCTATTCATTCAAAATTACAAACTAGTTATAGCTAAATATAGTTATATCAGTCATAAGTTGTTGCAGTGGCAAATTTTAATATTAGAACAAATTATTAAAATTAAGGTCGCATTAATGTTATACCAATACTTAGGATTACACTATTTATAAAATGTGGACGAGTGTGCCTTCGCGAGTAAGTAGAGGATCTACGTCCAAATCCGTAATTGGAAGTTCATATCATACCATCGCTCTCGCTCTCCTATTGATCATTATTAGTGTAAACGGGCCGGCACAATACGAACTTCGAATATCAGAATTTGGGAGTATAGGACCCGTAATTTGGCACTGCGTGTCGTGACACACTTCGCGATCAAAGAGCCATGCTCGCGACGCACTCATGTGGATATGCCCTTACACTTGTTCAAGTGGCCAATCGTCTGTGTATGCGCTTCAAACTAGGAGTTGTATACAGTACTCCTGCCTTGAAAAACGATATCATCAACAGATCCCCAATTTATACAGCACAGCCAGCACAAGACCGCGCGAGATAGACTCGTCTCTTCCTAGAACGAACAGTAAGAAAGAGACAGGTAGTCCTATCTCGCTCGCGACTCAGCTCCCGCGTACCGTCCAGTTGCGTATCTTCGCCTGGATTTTGACACTTTTTCCAAAATATCTTTCATATTTGAAAGAATTTTAGTCCATTGTCGCAAAAAAACCTTTTTTAGTACTCCTGGCTATCAGTATAAATCACTAAAGCTTTGAATTTCACTCGTTAACCTAGTAATAAATGGCCCCAAAGGCAATAGGCGAAGTATGGGTACTTTTCCCTATCTTCGCCTATGGCATGCCTTACCGCTAATACTAAACTTTTCCATTACTTACACATGTTAAGTCTTATCTACTTGGACTGTGTTAATACAATATGAAGCTTAACTACACCGGACTAGGCATATTTTAAAGAAAATGTGTGGTAGGCGAAGATTGGCTGCAGTTTGAAGTTGTTTCATACATTTTCTAAAACGATGCTAGGGCTGCCAAAAATTACCCAACATGCCAAACAAAGGGGAGTAATGGTTTACAATAAAAAAAATATTTTCAAACTTTTTTTTATTACTTAAACAAAACGTATGTTTTTCTGCTATGATATGTTTTTAATTGAAATCCAATCAACCTATGCCTATAAAATATTTATATAATTTAATCTACTTATTAACTTTCCTCCAAATCGTTAAAGCCATTTCCGTAAAACAAAACAAAAGAAAATATTTAAATTGGCAAACAAGTAATATATATCATCCACTAATTAATGTGCTACAATAAATTTGACAACCCTAGGGGCAGGCGAAATTTGGCAACAAGTTGAACGATAAATACCCTCCCCAACGTTTAATCCAATTGTGATTTCTAGACGTAAGTTAGCCATTAAATACTAGTGTCACATGAAAAATAAATAGTTATACGATATAATCATGTAAAAAGTTTAACATTATCTGGTCTATATCACTGTTTAAAACCAAAGTTAAAACGCTGGTAAAAAAAAACACGTGGTCGGCGTCGCGAAAAAATCTCACTGAACATCAATTGTGAGAAGTTAGTCGCAGATCGTTCGAAGAATGTTGACCGCCATGAAAAATACTTTGTATTTAGCAGTTTTATGTAAGGCTAGCACTAAAAACATTTCGGTAGTGTTAACTTATGTCAAATTGGGCGAAGATAGGTAGCACAGGCGAAGATACGCAACTGGACGGTACTCGTGCTAGCTGTGTCAAAGGCGCGTCTGGCCGTGCACAGAGGGGGACGCTCCGTGACCAAATTGGAAACGTTTTGAAAAAAGGTCAGGTCAAGAGTACCCGAAACCGTATGAATGTGGACGAAGCGAAAGAGGTGTGACGATCGGGATCGTAGCAAGTGGAACAAAGTAGTCTCTGCATACCCCTGTGGCAAAGAGGCGTGACGGTGTGTATGTTATGTAAAAGCAAGTCTACTCAGACATTGGCAAAATTTTCGATTGTTACTGTTGATAGGTCTAAAAATATAAATGAAGACTGTATTGAAAGCTATGTTGCTACCAAGGTAACGCAATAAGGGGTGACGGACGGGTCGCTCGGTGTATCGCCGGGTAAAGGGGCTACCTGACTAAGATTAGGTCGAAGGTCACTTGACAGACCTGCTCGTTGGTTCACTGATGCAGTTTGGAAACATGAAAATTTTGCAAGTAAGTAAGTAAGTAAATGCTTTAGTGTACAAAAATAAAGAAACAGATACAATTCATAAAAAAATAAAAATAACATTAATATTTGCACAAAGGCGAACTTATCCCTATAAGGGATCGCTACCAGTTAACCTTTGAGTAGATGAGAGGAGCATTAAACGAGGGACCGACAAAGTGAAGGTTTAAAATTCCAGATAGTGAAAGCCACAATAGAGCGTACATATCTAAGTAGTATCATATCTATTTGTCACACAAATTACGATCTCCGCAGCAAGCAACAAATCGTATGATTAACATTTTCGACGTCATTGACTTGAAATATGGAGTCAATACATGCAGTGTAAAATAAAATACAATTTCATGTTGACATGATAAATTAGACAATTGCGAGTGACACTAGAGCTGCTTGGCGACGAAAAGGGCAATAAAAGAGTTCAAGTAAACAACCGGGATTTTTTCTTAGAAAAGTAGAAATGCCAGCTAAAGGTTTTAATAGCGCTAAATTTTAAAATGTGCAATGCTCGTACCACATAGCTTTGTAAAAAACCCTTTTAGCTACGTTAGTTATTTCAACGCTTGAGTAGATACTGTGCGTCTAACAAAGAAAACCACAAGCAGCGAGCCTGCTGCTACTCTTAAATAAAATGGGCAGAAAAAAACTGGTTTCAAAAACGACAAAGCATTCGTACGATATTTCGAATTACACACAAGAAATGCTGCGTTTGTCTTTTGTTTGTTGTAGAATTAAAATAATCCAGCGCCAGCGCTTGTTGAGTTACAAAGAAAATGTTTATTCTGAACTGTGGAGTTTCCACAACTGTCACAGCAGCACGTAGCCACATAAAATTTAGCTTACTTAGTGATTAGAGAACTTAACTGTGAAGCTTGAGGTCCCGAGTTCGTTTCCCGGTAGGCGCGGACACTTTGTATGATGAATATATGAATGTTTGTACCCGAGATGTTGTACGGATTTAAGTATTGTATTTTGTATTTAAATAATTATCTGTTAGCTAGTACCCATACTATATAGCTTTGCTTAGTTTGGGACTAAATCAGTTGGTGTAAATTGTCAGTGTCACAAACAACTAGGCTATCCAATCGTCATTGTCAAGTCACTAAGTAAAGCTATTACAACAGTTTGGTAAGTAACTACATGTCACAATTTTTGGTATAGGGACTGTAACGACAGTTTGGAACAAAACAAATTTTACTCTGCTTTCGTTTGTTAAACCAAAAGCGAAATCTATAAAGAACTTGAGAGTTCCTTAACTTATTTATCGGATAAACTTCTTTGCAGAGCGAAAAGGCGGCGGTTAACTTCTTGCGTTGAATTTTTCATGATCATTCGACGTTCCAGAATTTTCGAGTGTTTTTTGAAAGTGATATTAATTAATCGAGTGGACCTTCTTAATTGGTTTTGGATTGGCATTTTTCAGTTTGATAAGCACATTCCGACGTTTTGACTTAACCTTAAGTTTTTAGGCGTACAAGAATATTTTCCGATCACATAAACATTAGAAGCACTGACTTATTTTACTCCTTTACCCCTGTATAACTGTAAAATATGTAAAGGTGAGATTAAATCGGACAAGAGTAAAGCTAATGTGAGGGTATGAAATTGTGAAAGGCTTACTGCAGTCGGAAACTTCAGCATTACCACAATATGTGATAACTTTCAACGTTAAGAATACCAAATAGAATAACATAACTAAATAGATGAAACACTACATCAAATGTCTTTTAATATTACATATTCTCCATTAACAAGCTTATGGGAAAGTAGAGAAAACAAGGACAATCAACTAAAAGCACCGCAGAGGCGACAGCGACAAGTACTCGCAACTGAATTAAACAAATTGATTCCACTGCTAATAAATAACCCAGATGTTGGTAACAAAGTTTAAGGCAAATGATTTAGTAATTCAATATAGTACTCGTAAGATTGATTTGGTTTCACAGCGCTTATAACATCAGAGCACTCAAACGTTCGGAATCTGCTTTATTGAGGATCGAATTAGCTATATACCTTCGCACAAAAGGCACGTTTTTAGCCCTAAACGGAAAACCAACTTCGTATTTTCGTATTGAAAAAAAAACTCTGTTATTCTACTATTGTTTAGGTTTTATGTAAAACATGAGTTCACATTATGCTGAACCGCAACCTTTTTGACGGACAGCGACACACTAATAGTTATTTTTCCTTTTTTTTTTGTTTTGTTTATTTTTAGTCGAGGCTGTTGTTGTCCTATGCGTCAAATAAATGTATTTTCTTTCTTTCTTTTATTTTATTTCTTTCTTTCTGTCTTTCTGTCTTCCTTTCTTTCTTTCTTTCTTTCTTTCTTTCTTTCTTTCTTTCTTTCAAAATATGCTTCCAACCACCGGCCTGGCCTATTCGGTGTGGTGAAAAAATGCGCAATGTTTTTTATACAACAAGGAAGGCAAACAAACAAGGTGGTCACCTGATGGTCAGGAAGCACCCATGAACCATGGACATAGAACGCTAAGGCAGACTACCTCATGTGCCAGCTATTACACCGGCTGTATTGCTCTCCAAGCTGAAACAGAACAGCGCAAGCAGAAGCACCGTCGCTCTGTGCCAGGATTAACGAGTAAGGTGGTGGTACTCGTAGCAACACCTAGCACCGGCAAAAAATGTATACCTTCTTCCCCTTTTCATTAATGGCTGCACCATCAGTAGTAGGTACTTTCTAGCTACAAATTGTCTTGTCTATTCTAAGCTACGTCGTGCTTCCCATTTTACCGTTCTTGGTATAAAACTTTGCACTTTGACTGTCACCAGAAACTGTTTGTCTGATCAATAAACGAGTAATTGAATTTTGCATCGTTAGTGAAACAAAAGGCAGGGACTTGATCATCCTGTTCAGTTGGAGCTTCTTCCGCTTTCTTATCAATCATTGTAATCGTATTTCGTGTTGTTTTTATTTTATTTTTCTTTATCGCTCTCATTTACACGGACTACAAAATTGAATCATCTCTAACCGAATCTATTTCAACTGAAAAAGTGACCAAGACTATACACATGAATAAATTTAACAACTCGATAGCATTCATTGGACAATTAAAAAGCACGTTGTCAAAATGTATCAACACGAATGTGAGGAATTTAATGTTTTAAATGATTGTTCTCGAAATTATTTTAAAAATTGCCACACAAAATCCCAGGTAAAAAGTTATCAAAAGCATTCCAGATTGATCAAAGCTTGCCTTTCGTAAAACGTTTGCTCTGGAGTCATGGTGCCCACTTACGCGATGAAAGTCCAGTATGTCAGTCACGCAGGGCTGCGTTTTCGGTAGTACAGTATACAATCGTATGGAATCGAATGACCCGTTCCGATCAACCTCGCATCGATGCGTCGAGTTTTCATTTTTAATCGTCGATACCAGCCGACCGTGAATTAGGAACACGCAGCTACGAATGCGGATAAATGGGATTACGTTTCGCCAATTAGTAATTTATCGAAGCTAATTAATGTAATTAATAAATAAGAAAGTTATACACTCTTATTTTCATAGCGTGTAAATGATACGTAACAATATATTACTAAATATTCCTATTATTAGACACGTTGATGTTACACGCAATATACATACATACATACGTAAATAAATCAAGTCGTTACCCTTACGGGGTAGACAAAGCCTAAAGTAACAAGACCTAAAGACCACGTTTAGCAGGATTGTGGGCGTATGGATGGAAGAGGGAATCAAAACAGTGATGGGTTGCATCGCCTATAACATGATCCCTAAGATTTTCGCCTATTCCCTCGATGGGCTTTTACCATCTGCGCGGAAAGAGAAGCAACTGGTACATACTATGTTTTTTCTTTGCTCCCAGACCAGCATGGATGAACCGGGACCAGCATGGAAAGACGTAATATTGATTTTTGATATGAAACAATTTAACAAGGATTGTGTTCACCTCTTCCAATTTGTCTCGATCTTAGATCTTATTACTTATACTAAGTTGTATAATTATAAGTTTAAAAGTCTCTATTAAACACTTAATGAAAAGAAATACGGATCTGGTTTCTTTGAAATGGATCGGAGATCTAATCAGTCACGTACTGAAGTTATGGCATTGCATCCGTTGGAAACTTGCAGACCTAACCGGTCAGTTATCAGTTCTTACTATTAAAAGTTTATTTATATCTCTTTATAACTCGATAGCCCGTTTCGTAGCTTCATTGCAAAAATCAATACGTTTATTGACACAGCATCGTTCAATAGTTAATGTTTTCATTCGCTGCCTCTGATTCAATTAAATTCAGTTCTATTCATTCCAATCATTCATGAATATGAATTATAAATAAAATATATCGGCGCAGTTTTCTTAACAAATTTTTGAAATTATTTTATTCTAGCAATTCTTGACATTCTTTTGAATGAAAGAGTACAGTCATCTTACAGAATATATCCCGGCATCAACACAATATACTTCTCTAAGGTATAGCTTTGTATGACTATGAAATATCTCAACGCATAATTCCTTAGCTAAATATATATAGGTAGTGGAAATATGCAAGATGAGAACAGGGATAATACATACATACATATATCACGTCCTTATCCCTTACAGGGTAGACAGAGCCTAAGGTAACAAAACCCTAAGGCCACGTTAAGCATGATTAAGGGAGTATAGGTGGAAAGGGGAATCAAAATAGTGATGGGTTGCTTCGTATCGCCTATAACATCATTCCTAAGACTTTCACCCATTCCCTCGGTGGGCTTTTATCATTTGCGGGGGAAGAGAAGCAACTGGAAAATTCTATGTTTTTCCTTTACTCCCAGACCAGCATGGAAGAAAAAGGGATAAACTCTACAAAATTAACGGTTTTAATCACAATAAAATAATAAGTTTAGGATGGTCCGAAATATTTTTACAATATGTTACTGACTTATTCCTTCCATTTCGCTCTTTGCTCAATCTGTTAAAAAGTTTGATATTATAGGCAAATCATTTAAATTCATATCTACCTTTATACTTATTTAACGTCATACCACGTTCGAACAATATCTCAGTTTATTATTATCTTAGCATAGTCCGAGTATTGCCAGCGCTAGAAGTTCATAAATTACCTGTTTATGCGGTGAGCAGCTTTTTCAAGCGAGTTTTCTCAGTTTACAGACTTCTTCACCTTTAGGTACGTTCCGGGTAAAGTCGTATAGAACAGTTGTAAAATAAATGTCAACTCTAAGGATAGTGTAGTGACCTATATATAATACGGTGTTATCCGTCGATAATGCGTCTCTGGCCATCGCCGCGGGAGCTGTAAACTACAAGCAAAGTCCATTTAGACAATTTACAACCACTTCGCAACAAAACTGCATTTTATCAGGGCAACTTTGTTTGCGGTGTTTACAAGTAGGTATTAAGGACCACCCAGTATCCAGCGTGAACATGGTACTAATAATTAGTTTTACAGGTAGTTGGCGGAGAAATTAACTGTGGTCGTTAAAATATGCTGATTACTGAGAGTCGGCTTCTTATGACAAATTTGGTTTGGAACCTTTTAGGATGTAATTTTATATAATTTATACAGATGCTGTAATACTATTTTTACTATAAAATGGTCATCATCATCATCATAAATTTAAGAGCTTAGCTTTTGTCGGTGAAGTAATTGCCATTCACTTCTTTTTTCTGCCATAGGTTTATGGGAATCGTTTTGTCAACGATTAAAAATCACATATTACACTATATACACAAAGTATTTACAAATAGTTATATTAAGACGGAGCGACATTGAAAAGTAACTACACGCATGCAACCTAAACACAAGAGAGGGCGCATGCGCGAATTTTGTCAAACTTCCAGTTTCCACTGAAACCGGAATCGGAAGTCAAAGAGAAACGTACTTAATACGATCTATACATATTTTACAATATATGTGGAATGGAACGTAAGAGAGTGTGAAGGTGACGGACGATATTATGAGTGAGACGATGAATATTCGATTTGAAGGATGACGTATGTAAGATGTTTAGGATTTAGTTACAACCAGTTAGCGGTAAGATTTGGTTGTAACAAGAACGAAATATACTTTAACGGTGACTAAATTGACTTTTTTGTATTAATTTAGTCCCAGATAATATGCAAAACTAAGGCAGTCGCCACAGGTTTGACCTCCTGATACGACACTACACCTTCCCCTTTACCTACCTCCTCCTTTGCTTGGTCGATAAAAGCGCGTCTCGGCCTTCCTTTGCCTCTTCCATTCTTTTTTTTCCATTTGGCTTTTTTCAAAGTCTATGTAATCGTCATGTCGTATTAGTTGCCCCAGCATATTTCCTCTTCTATTTTCAATCGTCCTCAGTAGATGTCTATTTTCCCCCACCAAATCCAAAACCTCTTCATTTGTCATGAATTGGTCAAGTCAAGAGTACCTTAAGGAGTACCTTATGTCTGAATCAATTATTTATGTATACCTATTGAAAAACAAAAGTTCTACATAAATGTATGCATATGCATGCATGATTAAACAACCCTGATACATTGTCCTTTCATATTCCCCAGGGCGCGGGTAAAGGAAACTCAATATCTGTCGTTGTTAAAAAATATTGACAATTATGCGCCAGAGTTAAAATTTTCAATATACGCAGCGGCGGCGGCAATTCAGTAACTCTATTACAGAGGCCTCCATATTTCTGCTCTTTTTTATGGAACTTGCAATGAGTGACGGACAAAATTGTGCCCGAATTTGAATTTGGGTTAACTCCTTAAATTGGCAATATCTGCTTATTAAATTTTCGTATTATTACGAAATGCTATGCCTACCTATTCATTTTTGTGAGGTTATATTTATCCTTCTACTGATCAATGGCTTTCCTAACCACATCCATGAAATGGTTTGTTATCGTCTCTATAGTATCCCCTGTCCTTGTTCGGCAAAGGCCTCTCTTTCCTTCTCCTATTATTACTGTAAAGAACAAGCTATTTTGTCTAAACGGTGGTAATTTCAACTGTCTCCATATTAAGGTTCATAAGATACAGTCCTGCGACGTGCAGACGGACAGACAGGCGGAAGAACAGACATTTGAGTACAAAATTTCAACAGAATCATTTTAAGCGTTTCCAACACTCTACAGATATACTAGTAAAAATGCCTGTTAGTTATATAAAAGTCTCTAGTGATTCGGCGGTAGGTATTGCTACCAATATCTACGGGAAAACCTTCATTAGATACTTTTTGTGCTAGTTTTTATTCTGGCTAAGAAAAGCTCCCGCGAGAAACCTTAAACATGGTATAAAAGGCTTATATTGAACTCCAGTATTATGTATGTGCTACGATGGAAAAAGTGCATGAAATGGGCATGGATAGAAACAGTTTTTTTTATGAAGTTGCTTATCCACTTTTGCTGTCCCAAAAACTGCGCAATTCTGAAGAGATTATATAAGAAAGTAACTGAAACCCTACGATGTGGCGTAGTATTAGACACAAGGTCTTCATTACCTTTTCCTTTGCCATGAATAACGCGAGAATTAATTTGGAATCATAATTAAACTCTGAGGCACTTTATTTTAATTTTCATCGCTGTTGTACTCAGTATTACCATAGTTGCGTAATAAAATTATACTTACTAATAGGACGGCTCGAGAATGACTACGCTCAAAGTATCATGAATGAAAATTTTAATATGCGTTGACAGAAAACAATTAGATAGAAGAAAGGAGAGGATAGATAGATAGATATATAAGAAGTTGTAGCCAGCGAATTATGGTTAACGCACACTTAACCGCTCCGCGCCGGCATGGCACCCGCTCAACCCGACCTGCTAAGTATTTTTTGTATGAAACTCTATACTGCAACGCACACTAAACTTATCGGCTTCAGAACGGCAACTCGCCTAAGCTGGCAGCAGTGCGAGGGCAACTCGCCGTCACCGCGCTTACGTCGAGTCGCCGCCGCGGGGACGGCGCGCGGACCTCGGGTGATTCCCCCGCGGGTGGCCCGCGAACGCCCGGCCGCTTGCCTCTCTGACATCGCCTACTGTCGACGTTTGACCGCTAGATGCCAACCAGTCGCTGGCTCGCGGTAAGCGCGCTGCAGCCGCGCGAACGCTTTGAAGACACCGAGCCGCTCCCGTTATAGCTTGCGTATGGTTGACTCCTTGTTGACGGCGAGCCCATGAAGTAAGGCGGCGCCGATCTGGTGCCAAGCGATTTTGTGTGCGATAACCTTTAAGAAGAAGGTTGAGGTCGTGTCCTACCAGAAAATGAAGCAGTTAGTTGTTAGAAGACAAAAATGGCTGGCGGCAACTCACCGACAAGAGCGAGGCTCTTATGTGCAGAGAGAGAGAAAGAGGGAGAGAAAACTATTGACCTATTTTGTTTAAAAGAAGAAATACAAAAAATTAAATGAGAGGTAGACACTTACCTATACAAGTTTGCATGGCTCGAATCGAATGATTAGACATAAAAGTGAACTTCTACGAGTAGGTAGTTACAGTAGCAAAAAACGTGAGCAGAAAAATAAGTTATTTTGTGATGTGCTATTAATATAAAAAAATAAATGTAGAAGTAAAGAAGTTTACCCAAAAAAAATTTTTTTTAAACCTTATCCAATCTATTCACGCACCACATTAAATTACATTCACTACACATCCTAGGTATCCTTTTCCATCTTGTACTGTACTTAGTTCCCAAGTAAACATAAAATAGTAACTTTGCAATAAACTCGGACGGTGCTTGGTCATAAAAAGCCTTTATTTCTCATCTCTTAGTTTGCAATAACACCGTTATGGGGTAATATTTTTGAACAGGGATACTTACTTTGTTTAAAAATCAACGGCAACAGGCACATTAGGCACAATAGCTGAATTTATTATAATAGGTTAACAGGTCCCATTCCAAAAATGCTACTGCTTAAATTCAATTTTCAACTAGCAGATCAAATTAACTAGAGCTGTAATTGTCTTCTAATCTACTCACATTTCAAACACAGCATAATTATTCACCACTTTCCTATAGTATTTTTACGTATCTGCTTTCAAAAATCGGGCCCCTTTCTATCCGACCTTCATTGCACTGGGACTCTGCACGCTATTAGAAATTATTACGCTGTGGGATGGGATCCTGGCATTGAGATCGTCTGGGTCAATTCAGCGTTTAGGTACGGCGTTTTTTTCGACAGTATCTTCTCACCAAATATTGTTAGAAGGGATCAACGTCTTGTTTTATTCTTTGCTGCAACTTACCTTTCCGTTGTGGTAATAGTCGGGGTAATAGCAACGATGTTTGACCCGAGTGGCTAAAACGCAAGATTATTCAATTCACCCATCTAGGTTTATCTAACTCTTCACGTAATGTTACTTCATCTATTAGTTAACAATTATTGTAAATCGATTTTAATTCAATCGCAATCATTGGTATGATGAGAAGTCAATGTTTGCATTCTGATTGCATGCAATTATCACTAAACCGTTATGTCTTAACTACCATTTCAGAACGAGTCTTGTAAAATCCAGATATGGTGTTCCTTTTCTTCAATTCAATAAACAGCATTCTTGGTTTTATGGCCTCGGTAATATCGGTTTGATTGATAAACGCTTCATAAGCTTCTGTTAACTCAACATTCTATTATCTTTATCTGTCAGTTTAACATTTACCTTTGCAAGACACGACACAGACAAGACGCGCATTTTGCTGTAATCGGTTCGTAACTTTTTATGAACAGGGGTTAGTTTATACTTAGGATTGTCACTTGGACGTAGTGTTTGATATGATTTCCTTCAATTTACATGTTATTATGATTGTTGTTGGACTTGTCACTTCGGATATGTATGCTCTATGTACGAGCATCCTTTTTTTCAACCGAGTGAAAACTCTTTGCGAGTTATGTGAGAGCATACCCACTGAAAACACTGCGGTGAAGCCCGCTCCGCCCGTTTGACGGGTTTAGGCCTTTAAGCGTGTGTGTTGCCCTGTACTCATCTTTTTCTTGTGTTTTATGTACAATAAAGAGTTATACATACATACATGTACATACATAACTTATGTTAATCATGGATTGTGTAACTTTTTAAGCGGGTTTAGTTGTTCCTGATGCCAAAATCAAAGATGGGATGAACTTAACAAAATAACAGTCACTGAGATATGCTTATACTTACACGTTAAAAGTATTTACCTACCTTGTGTATACTGTGTTTAAAAATCCAATGTTTTGTAATGGCAAAAACCTTTCTTCGAAGTTTTTCTTGCCAAACATTGAGACAACCAAAATGTATTTTTCCCACCCAAACCTATCTACCTATTATGTGGCCTCGCGAATATTGTTCGAGCACAAAGGCCTGTGATAACAACCCTCTCAGATAAGGGAGGTGATTTCCGAATAGAATTTTAAATCAAACAACCCACGTAATTGCGACACGTTGAATTTTACTCCACTAAAGACACAGGTATGCGCGTTCTCCACAAAAAAGGATCCTTTTATTGTTTCGCCTTGTTTCGAAGGTACCCCCCTTGATGCCAAGTTGTCTATCGGGGTCCTGGGTGTCGACATTTCGAGTGATGTTCAGTTCCGTGGTCATTTGGAAGGCAAAGCTAAATTAGCTTCTAGAAAATTGGGGGTGCTCAATAGAGCGGGACAGTACTTCTCGCCAGCCTATCGCCTTCAACTCTACAAGGCGCAGGTTAGGCCGCATATGGAGTACTGTTCTCATCTCTGGGCTGGGGCACCTAAGTACCAAATCCTTCCATTTGACCGCATCCAACGCAGAGCTGCTCGATTTGTCGATAACCAGGCACTTTCCGGTAGGCTCGATTCTTTGGCTGTGCGGAGGGATGTAGCATCCCTCTGCATACTGTACCGTATCTATCATGGGGAGTGCTCCGATGAACTCTTCGGATTGCTGCCTGCGGCTAAATTTCACTACCGTACTTCGCGGAACCGTCTGTCCTTCCATCCGCAACATCTTGATGGTTGGCAGTCAAGCACCGTGCGTTTTAAACGCAATTTCTTTCCTCGCACGGTAAAGATCTGGAACCAACTTCCTGCTGCAGCATTCCCTGAGCGGTACAATTTAGGGATCTTTAAAAAGCGAGCCTTCCTGTTCCTCAAAGGGCTGGCAACGCACTTGTGATCCCCCGGGTCTTGCAGGTGTCCCTGGGCGACGGTGATTGCTTTGCATCAGGTGACCCGTCTGCTCGTTTGCCCCCTCTTTTATAAAAAAAAAAAAAAAAAAAACTAAATACACGACAGTTCATGTTTTGCCTAAATGTTTAATGCGTTCAATTTCGATTTTTAAATGTTTTTATGCACATATAGTACAAAAATAATCAATAAAATTAATAATTAACTCCTACTAAAAGGCTATATAGACCTCTGGTCGAGCGTATGAAAGGTCGATGTAAATTATTTTCAGACGAACTAAAATGATGTAATGGTAAATTATTTTGTTGAGCGGTAAACAGTTTGTAACGCCCCAACCGCGATCAACTCAAACCCCAACGATGGAATAACAAAAAAAACACAATACACGATCCCTTAATTTTTTTGTCCCTTTACTAGACAAATAGACTCAGGTAAATGTTCTGCATCGCGCTATCGAAGTTTTTAAGATTTTCGGAATATATGCGAAAGTTGGAACTGTCAAATGGGGTGTCCGTTTCTTCGGGTGGAACCAGTAGGGGGGATCTGGCCTAAATCCTCTTTATGACTGGGTCCCAGATGTCTGGTTGACCTTGAAATTACTACCTCAATCAAAGTCTGGCCTAGCATTTGGCACACAGTGCGTGCTAGGCTAGTCTAAACACCAACTCGAAGATATTTTGACACCCCTTTTTACCCAACTTAAAAAAGGACGTTCTTAATTTGCCAACTTTTTGCTAATATGGATCAGAGGACGATTTGACACAACTTGGCATACATAGTCCCAAATGCTAAGCGAAACTTGTACTATGGATACTAGGCATTAGGCAACGAATAAACATACTCAAATATGTACTTCAATACACAATTACTTAAGTACATACTAAAGATCCAAGTCGAAAAACACTTGTGCTCGAGTTACGACCTGGGTGCCTTTAAGAGGCGAGTGTACAATTTTCTGCAGGGCCGACAACGCACTGGCATCGCGTAAAGCGCTGCGGGTGTCTATGGACAGTGGTGATCATTTACCATCAGGTGACCCACTAGTTCGTTTGTCTGGCCTCTCTAACATAAAAAAAAACTCAGCATAAAAAATATCTGTCTTTGCAGTCAGATCGTCTAAGCACTACACTATCCAGTAGTCAGTGGTCACATCTGCCTAATGTTAAAAACGCGATTTTTCCGATACTTGTGTTGTGAATCGATGTTATTTTTTTTCTATTGGAAACGAGGCTCATCGATGGTGGAATATCCCTACCACGAAAAAGACGATGTGTTTATTCTATTTACTTATCTTACTATACTTACATATACATTGCGCGTGAGACTTAAAAAAACTATGAACATCATACATTTGTTCCAATTTCAAATATTAATAAGGAAAATCGATGCTATAAATAAATAATTAATTAACGTATCTGAGTGCGACGCCGGATATCTACTGCTAGTGTGGGTAATGCGCGATTTAGCGTCTATATGCAATTTCCGGAACGGTATGGTCGTTAATCATAAGCAAGGAATTAATTCGCTACTGAATGTGTTCATTCAATTAATAGTATGAGTAGCTCCAGGCCTCCGGAGGAAACTAAAGAGCTACTGCAATAATGTAGCTAGCGTGGCAAGATTTTGCTAGTAGGTACTTACCTACGCTAGGACGAGTGCGCGCGAGAACTGGGTAGCATGCGAGATAGACTACCCATCTTTTTCTTACTCTTCGTTCTAGAGAGAGACGGGTAGTCTACAGCCGTGCTGGTCTCCGGAGGAAGCTGATGAGTTGTTGGCTTTTTGATCTCTCGTCCGGTCACATTTGACTGCGTCCGGCCCGTCTGGTTTTGATCAGGCTTTCCTAATGCCTCCAACATGCACTGCAGCGCAGGTCTGGTACATACGTACATACATACATACATACATTCGCAAATCACGTCTTTATCCCTTACGGGGTAGGCAGAGCTTAAGGTAATAAGACCTAAAGACCACGTTTAGCATGATTGTGGGAGTATGGATGGAAAGGGGAATCAAAACATTGATGGGTTGCTAGAGCCACATCGTCTATATAACATAATCCCTCGATGGGCTTTTATCATCTGCACGGGAAGAGAAGCAACTGGTACATTCAATGTTTTTTCTTTGCTCCCAGACCAGTATGGTATTTGAAATTTACTATTAATTTCTCCAAGAATCACGTAACTTAAAACTCAGTCCTTAAAATAAAGTAACCATACAAAAGGTTTCGTAAAAAAAACAAATTGAGATATTCAAAAATAACTCTCCCGTATTTCTTCACTTGTAAAAGTTTCGCGAAAGGTTCATTTACTAAGGTTTCCATTCCGTCCGTACCTACCTATGAAAGGTTGTTATTTTAAGCTTTCTCGTTGTCCAAAACTCAAACGTAATTTTGTGCTTTTCTTCTTTGAAAAAATATCTGAATTGCACAGTTTAAATTTCATTGTAACAAGGTACAATGTGGTTACTTTTCAAAGTTTAGTCATATAACCGAAAATTTAATGTTAAACGAAGTTCTTGAAATTTAGCTTAGAAATTTAATACTGGAAATACATTAAAGTTAGGATACTTTATTTTAGCTACTACCAAACACTTTTACATACATACCTAAAGAATTATATAGGTACCTACTACATGTTACTATTGAAAAGATGCTTGTTTTATAATTGAAGATTCTTTTACGAGTAGGTATGTGCCTAATTATCTATGCTATCTATCTAATATAATGCCTTCAAACGAGCAATTATTGGTTATGTGTAATCTGAATGTCGGAAACTACTCCAACGTTCTTCATGAAAAATGTTATGTAGGAGGTTTCGGAGGCGATAAATCGATCTAGCTAGGTATCATTTCCAAAAATGTTAGCCAGAGTATCTAACCACATTGCTTGTAACCATATTAAACATGAACGTTTAAAGCTATACTCATAAGACATTAAGCGCGGAAATACAATAGTATAATAAGAATACCGACCGCCTAGCGATGACGACCGGATAGCCTAGTGGTTAGTGACCCTGACTATGAAGCTAGAGGTCCTGGGTTCGAATCCCAGTAGGGGCAGACAGTTGTATGATGAATACGAATGTTTGTGCCCGAGTCACGGATGTTGTATGTATTTAAGTATGGATTTATCTATATTATATAAGTATCATTATCCGTTGCCTGGTACCCATAGCACAAGCTTTGCTTAGTTTGGGGCTGGGTCAACTGGTGTAATTTGTCCCAAGATATTTATTTATTTATTTATTTTTAATAGAATAAAAAATGTAATTAAGTAAAGTAATGTAATTAACCACCGATCATTTAAAACTACTCACCCCGTTTATTTGGTCTGAGGTCTTGAACCGCACTGTGTGATAACATTTTAACCTTTTTTAACGGACGGATTAAACTAGATGCCTATACTTATTTAATGTCTACAAACTAGGCTAACGAACCAACTGACTGAATCTGATTGAGATGAAAACCAAGCTAATGTGTATCAGATGGAAATCGACATCGTTACTTGGCGAAAAACAAGCTAGGTGACAATAATTGGTGTTAACAATTTATTTCACTCCTTACATAGACACTGGTGTGATCTAGAATGTTTAAACTGGAACTTGAAGTATGACTGTTCGTTTAATTGATTTGTTTATTTACATGCTTTTGATGTTGATATATTCCTATCTGTAAGTACACAACTATAACCACTAACACGAATTTTAAACAATCCATTGTCCAACACATCAAACGTAATTATTACTTGAATAAAATTAACGTAACAGTGCACCAAAACAAATTCACAATACGCCGAAGAATTTCTTGATCTACCCACCTAGTAATGTAGTGGGTAATAAGTTTATTTTTTTTAGTCTTAACACGATTGATGACACAGAGTGATGTAAAAATTATATTGTTTCACATTCAATCGGTGACTCCACCTGCTAAGGACTTGTTGCCTCACAGTTTATGTAAGTTACCTCTTAGTCTCATTCATTTTAATCGTTCCGCGACTTATGATTCTGCATCGCGCTATTGGAGTTTCCAAAAAGAGTTCCTTTAAATAGAACTTTTGAGACTTAATGTTCGGGTGTCCAGCTCTCCGCGGTAAGTTGCTGATTAAAAACCAGTGACTGAGATTGATTGAAGTCTGATAGTTGTAACCTCTCCGGAAAACAACCGTATCGTCTCGGTGCGGTTCCTAAATTTGCTTGAGCTGCTTTGAGAGGCAGATGTTGTGGGTTTGGAGGAGAGGTAAGCGCCGTACCGTCTCCTTCGCTCCCGGATTGACGAAGTTCAGTATACCTGTTCTCGCCCTCACCGTCGGAGAGCTCATTTGACACCTTTTTGCATCGCAGCCATTCTTTGACTTTTTATTTTTAACATGCACATGCACAAATCACGTCTTTATCCCTTACGGGGTAGACAGAGCCCATGGTAACAGGTACCTACAGGCCACATTTAGCAAGATTGTGGGCTTAGAGGTGGAAAATGGAATCAAAATAGTGATGGGTTGCTAGCCTCATCGCCTATAACATGATTCCTATTATTTTCGCCCATTCCCTCGATGAGCTTTTACCATCTGCGCGGGTAGAGAAGCAACTGGTACATTCTATGTTTTTTCTTTGCTTCCAGACCAGCATGGAAGATATGCATGGACTTTTTAACCGACTTCAAATAAGGAGAAGGTTCTCAATTCGGTTGTTTTTTTTTTTTTTTTTTTATTATTAATCTTAACAATATCAATTCAGAAAGAATAGTGTACTGAAACTATACCTGGGGGTAAGGTGATGGTGACTGTATCTAAACGTCACTTAAATGTGTTTTTCCTTTTAATTTCACTACACCACTAATTTTTGGTATGCACGCATAATTTGTGAACTACTGGTTTATACCTACTAGATTATTTTATTAGTAGACATTAGTGCCACATGGAATAAATATACTCGGGAGCAAAGAAACCGAGTCGCTTTTCATACAACTTTCTACGGGAAGTGACCCGGTTTCTTTGTTCCCAAGTATATATTAGAAAATTTGATGTTAACATTTGAAACACTGCGTACCTAATAAAATTGTATTATTGAATTGTTCACCATAACGCCTGCAGCGAGTCACAATTCACCTGCACTACTTTTTGCAATTTAATTATATCAGGCGCTAATTCAATTTCTATGCAAAACTACAGCCGCCGCATTGCACAAACTAGCGTTCTCTCAAATAACAACGAGTCTACAAACCTCAGACATGGTGCTTAAACACGTTTTGCTGGCTGAACAATTAGATTTAATCGTAGCTATGCTGTGGAGTGATTTAGACTGTAGACAATACTAGAACAAACTGTTCGTGCGCGTTGTTTCCGACTTTTCATTTAGCGGCACACGACCGTGTCGAAGTTTAGTCATTGATTTGAAAAGTTTGCAGTACGAGCGGTAAATTATTCGGAGTGAACCTAGACATTGTATCGAATAAATCTTTACCTACTACTACAACGCTAGATAATGTTTAGTTAACAGTTGAACCGCTTTTAACTTAACGAACGAGCAAAAAAGCTGGTTACTTTTCATAAAACTATTAAAAAAAAAACGTTGAAATGTCTTACAAGTTTTCATTATTAAGTACCTACATACAACGCATCACAAAGCCCAATTTTGTTCACCAAAACGCAAATACGAAAGACTAAGTGAAGTGCTGGCATAAAACTCAAAAATTAAGTGAAAATACGAACAAAAATATCGTTTCATAAACTTTGTTGTAAGCTGAGCAAACGGTTAAACTTTAGCTTGTTTTACCAGACAACACTTATTCTCAGTTAATAATTTAAAACGATCTAAACAAAACGCTAAGACTACAGAAAAGCAAACCTTACTGTAAATAAAGATTAGCTACCTACACCACTTAGCTCTGTAAAAAAATATTCCAACGCATTGAGAACCTCCTCCTTTTCACAAGTCTTTAAAAAAGGTATTTGAATTGCTTGCGTTTCTAAAATTAGGAAACAGGACAAATATTGAAACACCATTTAGATATTCGCCTGCCTAACGGAGTTAATGCCAAACTAACATCCAATTAGTATACAAAACACAAGCAAAACATCTGAGCCTGTTTTCTAACAATGATTGCTTTATGCCTAAGCACATGTTCCCATATCGCACCAACTTGGGCCAAATTTTATACGAATGTTAAACATACGAAGGTAAATACAACCTCGGTAATACAAAGCTAGCACAGGTGTGCACTTGCCGCGAACAAACTTCAGGATTTATCGTCCCTGGTAAAACTCCAAGATATTATATTTTAAATAGCACAGCAGGACGTCTTCATTAATGTTTCCCTTGCTTCGTATAAAAAGTTTTAAAGCTGCCACGTCTTGGATTCAGAATTTCTTTCAGAAATTAGTTTGTTTTACCTACAGACTGTTTGAAACAAAGTTCTGTTAAAACATTTGTTTAGTTAAGTTGATAGTTTCCGATGTTTTACTTGAAGGTTTAATTAAGTTATTAGATTTGAAGATAGGATAATCGTTGTTTACTAAAAGACTACGTTTACTAAAATACTATTTTAAAACAGATTTCTATTTGTACCTATGAGGTTGTGGCATTATTAAATTTATGCGGAATATTAACTAAAATTATGATATTTAGAATAGTTTAAGAGTAAAACCGTGTGAATTCGACACTCGTGCGAAGATTTAAAAAACATTAACTTAGATAATGAGGGTAGAAGAACAGTACTCCCGCCTCTCATACTACAGTACTGGTACCAACATCTGTTGTCATCCCTTCCCGCCTTGCGTTTTCTTCCTCCTTCGTAAACCTAACCTTTGCAGTCGCCTAAAAGAGGGGTCAAAACTTCTACGTCGGTGGTGTCGAGTGCCTAGCACATCCTTTCCGAACCGAACAGCAACACTGCTATCCGATTTACGTTCCATACATTCGTACTTCCCGCCCTTACCAAATTAGCTAACCGTAATTGCTTTGCAACAATTCACGCTTCCAGCGTAGAAACGGACTCCTCCACTACGCAACACCCAAAACAGTATATGTAGACAGTTTTCTAAAAATTCTCATAGCGCGATGTAGGATTCATAGGAAAAAAACTCCTTTTTCTATGACGTAGTTAAGGGTAAAAGGGATTCAGGTAGCCGAAAAAAAAATGGATATTGGTAGTTTGGCGCATAGAAAGAAATGGTGTAGGGATAGCGTGACGATCCGTATTTATCTACTCAGCTGCTAAATATCTTCCGCAGGCATTGTTGGTACAAAAACAGATGGTAAATTTTGATACAGCGTTATTAATTTAATCCGAAACATTCAAAAACATTGAATTAGAAATTATTATGTACGAGTAGGTACGCGTCTTGATAGAAACACGATTAACTAAATACCTACCAACATTTCATTTAATTGTCATGAAGTGTCTTTCAGCAATTTGATTCAAGCTAGATTGTGTAGTTCATCTTATACCTATGATCAGTCAAACATAATACCTATGTCATTTTTATTTATTACTAGCTGTTTCCCGCGACTTCGACTTCTATTCAATGCAAACAAACAAATATCTCCTCACAATATTAGTGTAGAAGTATAGATTAGTGCAGATAATGTCCCTTAATCCACAGTCAGATACTCGTATTCATATCTTGTCAAAGCGGCATCTAGATACGAGAGTGAAGTCCCATAGATCGTTTTAAATACAATCTTATTTTTTTTTGTTGCAGGTCATACGCAAAAACCATCAAGACGTGAAAGTTTAAAATAGTAGTAATAGTAAATAATTGCTCAGTGTGTACTTAATATTTAAGTACAAATGTGTGCAAAGTGCCAAAGTGTAAATTTGTTGTCATGTGACGTTCTACAATGTTGAAGATACAAATGCTAGATTCTATCGTCAGTAATGATGCAGATGAAAACCAGGAGCCGCAGCAGAACGGGTGAGTGCATTTATTTTAATAGAACTGTACCTACCCGTAATTAATGATGATGTCAATGAATTTATTCGTCAATCAATCAATTTTTAAAAAGAAATAGTGCCATCGATACTGTTGATGATTCCGCCAATGTCGAGGTTGAAGACAGTGTCGTTATTTATTTAACCGTTGTTCGGTGGCTTTGATGTACGGTAGCGGAACTCAGTTGAGAATGAATTTATTCTTATGGCTATCTATTTACACTAAGCAATAATGAATTGACGCCATTATTGTCAAGCGTCAGACGTTATTTTGAAAACTTCGTCCGTTTAGCTAAAACATAGGGGGTAGTAACGACAAAGGGAACTCATTCATGTCAATGGCGAATAATTAGACTTTGTGATACACTGTCCCTTTCTTGTACATAGTGCGCTGAACGGTGAAATGGGTGGCGAAATGCTGAGTAGTAATTTCGAACACGATTCTAAAGTAAGAAAATACTCATTCGTTTCCATCCACACTGATAATCAGCTGATCGTTTTAGATTTGGGCAAGCGGCGAGAATATGCCATTCATCAGCATGAGACGCATTCCTAGCCATTATGGTCTTCTTGAAAGCCCTAATTTGAAAAAGAATATGTTAAAGAGTCTCTTGCGCCCCATTTGCAAAGTAAACTTTTGGTTTAGATCGACGACGACTCCGTAATAAGTTTCCGCATCCAGAACCTTCGCTACTTCTCCTAACGAAGAATACTATTTGGCCTATAAGTATACCTACAGGTTACGTTTCAGTGAGTGTGCAACCGAACTGCACGACCATATTCCACCAACGCCTTTCTCCTACGTTCGGCCAGAGTTAGGCGAGGTGTCCACTTCACAGGTATGTCGTCAGCATCCCTAAAATTCGCACAAAGCATTTCCACTCGTCCTTCACTATACGGACAACTTTTGGAATTCCAGAATTGAAATTCCCTGCCGGACTCCGAACAGGACCTGATCGTTACAAACTGGCCGTCTTTAAATATAGGGAAATAGGAATTTACTAAGCAATCGTGTTTTCCAGATGGATCTATAAAAGTAGATTTTCAAAAATTCATGTTCAAAATTTTGATAATTTCAAAACTCCGTTTTTAAACTACAAGACCTACACTCATTCTGCTGAGCCAGAAGTATGACATTTGTCCTTTATGCTGTAAATATTGCGAGTTCAAGCCAAATGATTTATCATTAGACGTCATCATCATCATCATCATCAGCCTATGTTAGTCCACTGCTGGACATAGGCCTCCCCTAATGAGCGCCATAGCGCCCTGTCTTTAGCTTGACGCATCCAGCATCTGCCTGCAGTCTTTCGCAGATCGTCATCCCACCTGGCCCATCATTAGACGTGATTATGGTCAATCATAGCCTGATTTACATAAAAATCTTCAAAGTTTATAAAATAACTAGCTGGAGCCCGCAGCTACGCCTCCGTTCCAAAATGTTATGTTGTACGAACCTTATCCAAACAGTAACAAACACAACTAAAAAAGAATTATCCAATTCGGTGCAGTCGTTTGGAAGTTAGGCGCGTACATACATTTCGACGATTCATTTTTATTCATATAGATTTTGTTGGTTTTATATGAATGACAGTATCCTGAGCAACACTTCTCGTCAAAGATATTAGCTATTTAAGTTTAGTTTCAATTACGACATATGTAATTAGCGTTATGGCGGTTATGTTTTAGTGTAACGGCCTATTATGTAAGAACCAAGTGCGGTAGTTTAATTGCTGGCTGGCAATTAATTTGCGAGTCGGTCGGAGCGTTCAAAAGTTGCTCAATTATGGGGTAGAGCAAGCCGCGCTAAAATCTAAACCTCTTATTATTGTTTAAGTAGAATTTCGTACCTTACAAGTGTTCAGTTTTGTCGAGTTTCGTACTGGAAAATTGCCAAATTCTCAGAAATTATAGCTATTCATACAAACCGATGGAACCGAAACAATGGGACCATAAAAAAGGGGGTTTGTCTTTTAGGTATTTACTTCCGCGAATTGTCTGGTTCTCTAAGTTTATTAACAAAAAAATTTACCAAGCTTGTATTCTTCCAGTCTTTTAATTTAGCTTAAATTTTGTTAATCTCATTTACGTGGAACGACTAATGGAACACGCCTGGCGGCCGGCGCGAAAATATTAGGGTATTTTTCACCGACGAAAGCTTTAAAAACAATGGCTCTCGTGAAAAACAGTTTGATGAAAACATTACCCCTACACAAATAAAAAGACATAGGAAACCATTAAAGAAAATATATTAGCCATTAAACAAAGAAGATTCGTGATCGAAAATAGGCAATTAGTTCCCAGGGAACGCTTAAATATCACTTAGAGGGACACGACTAGTGAAATACACGGAGTATTGTCGAGGACGGAGAAGTCGTTAATGGTTTAGCCAGCCTTTGTTGGCTAACTGACTTACGGATGTACTTACTTGCATAATTGAAAACACTATGAATTGTAAAGTTGTTAGAAGTGCATACCGGTACAAGAAATGAGCAAGTGCGAGTAGGTCTCGCTCACGAAGGGTTTCGTATTCGTACTACATCATAAAAAGGAAAAATGTAATTGAAGTGTCATTTAACTTAATTTTGAGATTTTCTTCTTATTTGCCATTACAAAAGTCACTATTAGAGTTAAGAGAGGCTGTGTATAATGTAATATCGACATCTACGCATTTTTTTAAATGATAATTCGTGTTCTCTGTAAAAGAGACAGATTAGAAACCTTTGCCTGATCATAATAAAGAAGGCTCGCGCTCGCGACGACTACACTTTTAGAAAAGTAATTTTAAAACGTTGATAAACTTTTAATGCCAATATTTTTTCTTGACGTCATCCAATTTTGATAAAACAACCCTGTATTCTATTCCAGGCTTAGTCTATCCTCCCCATGAAAACATTTTGAAAATAAATTCACTAGTTTCCAATATAACGTAAATAATTAGGCTTACAGACAAAAATTCAATTTAACAATTGAAATTTAATTCTTAAAATAATTTTTGATACATCTCAAGAGTATTCTAAAGTTTGTTACCACTAATGTTTCATTGTATAGGTTCAAAATCATCTTTGCTTATTTCCTTATAACGTTCCAACTTCACCTGTGTTCAACCTACATTCTATTTCGGATCCTATCGATTCCACCGCAAAATAACAGACGTAGCGACGCCATTCCTACGAATAAAATTGCGAATAACTTTTTATGGTAGATGGCTAACGCTTTCTCACGGTCCTGAGCACAATAATCTTGTTTACCGCGATCCTACTGCCCTATTTACAGAGGGCGTTCTTTGTTAGGAGTTGTCGTGCAACCTAAAAAAATATTTTGGACTTGTCAATGTGACACAATTGACTGTTACTGTAATAAAGACAATTCAAGAAATCAAACCAGTAAAGTTGCTTTCAATCTCAAGACATAAACCGACCAAGTACAAGTCGGGCAACGCGCAGTGTTACATACTGATGCGGCAAATTTTCAGTTTTTATCGATTTACTCGTTTACTTACAAGGGATTTCATTGCTGGGTGGTTACCACAATCGCTTAAAGCGTGCCAAGTTCTATTCAGAGTAAAAGACAGAGCAATATGGCTGCATAACTGTCTCCCTTACGCTGAATAGAAATCCTTTCAAATGCCTCGGTTTTCTACTGACAAGATTTTTTTAAACATTCCGATTTTGTTATTTTGTCTACAACTGGAAGTTGAATGATGTCAAATTATTGTGAAGGTTTATTTCGAGTTGTGAGTAATGTAGCAAGTTTAACTCAACGCTTTACTATTTAATCTCTGAAGAGCGAGGATTTTTAAGCAGCGTTAACTTTTATTCTTCCACGGAGCCGAATCCACGAATACAAGCTAGCGCTAGATAATAAAGTAATCATAATCATAATATAGAAATAATCTTAAGAACCCCTATCATAAGCTAACCTTCAAACATTCTAGAACATGCTCAAACATGGTATTGTTTGTGATCGTAAAATCTTTAATGAAATTACTTACGAGGTCGTCGCTCCCGCCTCGCCGTCGCCGTCGGCAAAACAAATGTGGAAAACCGCCCTGGAGCTTACAGAACGAGTGCACCCTGGTGTACCTATGTCCTTTTCGGCTTTAAATTCTACCCTGTTACGGGAACGTATCAGTTTTTTTTGTGTTTTGTTACATGCCTCTATTTTCTGTTTGTGTAATGGTAGACCGGCTTTTGTTTTGGATAATCCCTTTATCTGCAACAGTTTTTTTTGATGTTCTGTACATAATAAATTTACATCTTACTAGCTTTCTTCTTGTAACTTTGCAGAAAAATTTGTTTCCTCATTTTGTTGAAATAAAAAGAGCTGAGAGTCAACTTTTCTTGAATTGAGAAAACCTTGTGTGTAATAAGTACTTTATATTCTGTGTTCGTCTTTAAAACTGTTAAAATTTATTAGACTTCCGGAAAAACACTGCAAATTTTACACTCTCATCGCTTCACGTTGACACGCAATATAGGGGAAATATGAAAAAGGCTAAGTGTATTGTCTCAGGGATCGGATATACGATTAGATAAAAGATACATGCTATAAAATTTCTCAATTGCATGGCTTCCTGACCAGTCGCCCTCTGGGTTAGAGTATAGAACTCTTCTTATCTCGGTGTGGAGCTAAGTAAAGAAATAAACTGGTACACTGGCTATACCTACTAGTGTAGTAGCAAATGAAACCTGTGACAAGAGTATCAGATAATCAGAATCAGATTGTTTTTTAGTCATCACTATTGCAGATTCAATATTATAGCAGCGGCATTGCATGATACAGATTTCAAAATGTCTGCTCATTTTGTTGAAGATGTAGTATGCTAGGTAAGTCTTAAAATGCTCAATCGTTGTCGTCGCCTATGTCTCATCTTGATACTGAATAAACCCTATTTACCTATGTTAATATCTTGTGCCTGGAGGAATATCAAAACGCTTTTTGTAAGGGTACTATTATTTTCTGAATGTGCTATTAATGTGAATGTATCGACACCTATAATTTTTCCCCCCGTCATCCGTGACAAAGGTATAGGCTGTCAAAGGCATCGCGTCGTTACAATGTCACTTTATCCTTTACCGAAGGCCGTAGGAAAATATCGCGTATAAGAAGAAAATGTATCTTTAAAACGACCAACGTAGGACGACCTGTAGTCTAAAAATGTGAAGACTCGTGAGCATCACGCACGATCTTTAAGTTTACTGTGGATCTTTTCTCACACAGCTACTATTTCTTTTGTGACTAACGGCCGTACTCAGAGTACTTCACAATCAATCGTTAGTGGCCATTTTCCATTATCTGTCCATACAGGACTTAGAAAATGTATATGTATATTTCAACGGTTTCTTTTTCATCTTCTTCGTCCCTGAGTGGGAGTAAGCTGTTAAGATTTTGTAACTTATGCATAATCTTAGCTTGACCATTGTTGCTTTTAAAATTACCGAAGCCAGTCGTGACCTCTCATAGCTGCTGTTCAGGCCTGAAACCAAAAACTATGAACAGTATGTTGATTGTTACACACAACACAAAAAAAATGTGCCTAACTTATTGTTTCTCCACTTTTTTTATATGTATCGATGTTTAATGCAGTAGGTAGCCAATGTACATGTTATATTGACACCCGGTGACCCTTGTTATGTAAGCAGACTACCCCTTTCTTCAGGTTACGTTGCGGGGTCTTTTAAAATCGGCCGCCTGTAACTAGATAAGTTTGCGTATTCGATACCGACGTAGGTTAGTTTCCAACTTGCTTGTTTAGGCTCCGAAGTGGCGGAATGGTTTTCGTTATATTTTTTTAACTATCGTTTACTTACTTTCCTCTGCGAGCCACCCAGTTCGTTAAAACTCAACAACTCTTGGAGTTTTAATTAAAAGTTCGGAAAAGATATAAGCCGAGGATATTTTTGTTACCAATTAAAAATTAAATTGTGTTCGTTAATGATTTCGCTTGTTTAAGTTTGTTACGATTTAAGCATTCTTGGAACGGAAATGTGATCTTTATTACGTCAAATTCGATTCGCTATAGGTTTTATCACTGATACTAAAAAAAACGTAGTTCCATGACTACTTGCCGGTTTGTAAAGAACAGGTTTTTGTCATCGGTAGAATTTTATTAAGATTAATTTAGCGTACCTAAACATTTCGAATTTATCATTTTCTTAGTTTCTTACTGGAATAATAAACACGAAGCGAGTATATTTATTTATTTTTGTCTTTTATTATTACGCAGCGAAGTTTTAAGAAAACTGGAATGCCAGAGATTTTTATTTTGATTCGAAAACAGAATGAAAAGGAAATAATTAATTTGAGGAAAATCCCCTAGTATTACAGCTATTAATTACCAAAATAGACTAAATGAATCGTACCAACATTTGGGTTACACTTTTTTTTTTTGGAAGGATTCCATTTGCTGAGGAAAAAATAAATAAACATCCCAAACGGGACAAGTAGGCAATTATTTGCTAGCGGACTTGAGTTAGGATTCTGTTGACCAATGTTTTACTAGTTCCAATTCGGGCTAGACTTTCTATTTTGTTTGTACCTAACTACTAAAACAGATGTGATGATTTCTGTATTTGTTTATCTGATCCGACGCGAAAAATACCTTTGTGTACAGATATCGGTTCGACCTTTTATATTACGCGGTGAGGCCGTATAGTCCGACCCTCACTACTCAACGAAAGACATAGCGCACCCTTCGTGGAAGAAAGACGTAAGTCCTATTAAGGCTTAATAGGACTTACGTCTTTCTTCCACGAAGGGTGCGATAGGTAGATATGGAATTGTATAAAAATGGTGTTTGAATGTGTGTTGCCGTACATTTTGCATTGCCACGGTTAGTTTTCTTGGAAGTCAAAGTCTCAGTGCAAGCGTAGGCGTCTACAAACAAAAAAATATGATAGGCAATTTTCTTTCGGTATATTTGCAGTATATTTATTCTATCACTTGCCGCGGTAGAGGAGGGGCGGTGAAGTATAGGTACGTTTCAAAATCAAAATCAAAATATAATTTATTGCAAATCGCATTACAGGCATAAGATGGAATATTTTAAATAGGTCTACATGTGACACCCTGCAGGGCAATATCAGAGGGCTCTTTTTTTTGTACCTATCTACATAATATGCATACTATCTACAAGATACTACTTTAAAACTTTTGCACTAAACTAAATCGAAAACAGTTTCACATTCATTATACGCCACGACGAGCTATAGTAAGATGCCAACATAAGTTCCATTTCACATAAGTACCATTCATACACATTTGTCATTAAAATACTCATCTAAGCTATAGAAACATTTACTTATTAGGAATGATTTCGGTTGGTTAATAAATGCTGAGGCACCATCAATGTCTTTCAAGCAATTTGGAAGATGATTGTAAATAGCATTAAAAAAAATATTACGTTTTACAAACTCGTGCCTTAACAAAACTCTCACACAAGTTCAATACGACGCACACTACGAAACAATCGATTCGTGTAATGCCCAATGTGGACATTGTCTGGAAGGTTTTTCAAAAGCTTGTGTCCACTGAAGTTCTGCGAAAAATAAAAGGGGTTTTCGACTCAGATTCAACCATCATCTAAACGGGTGTCTAGTTTTGGGAAAAACAGACGTCAACGACGTAAGGTAAGTCCGTGGCCGGTATCATATTTTATTTTTAAACAAGAAAATAGTTAAATATATCCATACTAGCACTAGTAGCGAAACACTGGTTCAGAAAACATTGCCATCTGTGATTGCTGTGTGACACTAACATCACTTCAAACTCATTGATCATCAATCACAAAATGCCTTAGCAAACAGCTAGATGGCGTGAAACACTAGATCTGATAGGTAGTTAACTTTCTTAAATTGAATCGGTGACTCCAACCACAGAATACATAAACTTAATCACAGAGTGTCGAATTTAATGTGAATAAAATAACAATTTCTGAATCGATGTTAATAAAATTTATAAACCCCCATTGAAGGGTACCTAAGCTTTAAATTCATCACTTTTTCAAGAAGTTAATTGGGATTTAAAATAAAATACTTCATAATTTTGTATTTGTCTTATGTTTATTTACCACAATAAAGAGTTTACATACATGTATATACTTAGGTACCTAACCTAACCAGGTAAAAACTTGTGCGCTCATAAAAACGGTTTAACGATCAAAATCATAATTGCTTTAGTAACTTCTTCACAAAACAACAATAAAATTATTGAAAAGAACGCATGCCTCATTAATTGCAGATAAAACATGACATGTGTTCAGTAAAGAGGCAATTTCTTAAAGGAACATTAAACACGATTGTTAACACGACACTTAAACTTGAAAACAAATGGCCCAATATGGTTTACTATAATCGTAAAAATATAATCGAATTAAAAAATAAGATTAGTTGACAAAATTCATTAGAGCTATTAGTAATTTTTTTCAACTCTTCTCATATTACAACTTCAGCACAATTTTAAATACACTGACGAGAAAAAATAACGTTCACTTCCCATACAAAGTTGTATGAAAAGTGACCCGTTATTTTTGCTACATACTTTTGAATTATGCGTTTTCAAAAATCGGCTCCCAGGGTATTACTCCGAAATTCGATTTCTAAAGTTCGTATCATACTGTCCCTCTCACATTCAAATTAATGACCATTAGTTTGAGCGGAATGGCACTAAACGAACTTCGAAAATCGAATTTCGGAGTATAAGACTTGGATAAAAGCAAATGTGGAATATCACCGACGTTTAACAAATACCTTCGCCTTTCGTCTGCCTCTCGCTTTTGACGCATCAGCGTCTGTCGCTTCCAATCAGAACGTAAGTGCGAACCGGCCAAGTGTGATTCGTAATAAAATAAAAGGTTCCGTACCAGTTTACGTTTAACTATACGCAAAGTGGACAACAACGCTATATACCTTCGTCAAAATTGAGATTATCGGTAACGTCACATAAAAAACAGAAATGTAAAAAAAACTATGTTACACCAAGTCTTTATCCCTTACGAGGTAGACAGAGCCTAAGGTAACAAAACCTTAAGGCCACGTTTAACATGATTAAGGGCATATAGGTGGAAGGGATATCAAAATAGTGATGGGTTGCTGGCGCGTATCGCTTTATATCATGATTCCTGAGGCTTTCGCCTATGCCCTCGATGGGCTATCAATGTTACAACTTTTCAAAAATATTTTTAATTTACATTGTATTTTAAATTAAATGTAAGTTAAAATTAAGTTATTACAACTTTTGGGAAAAAGAGAAAGGCATATCCTTATAAGCAACATGAGTTCAAAAGGCCACAACCCAGGTGCTTGAGTAAGACTGTTTCCTTTTCATGCCCTTTCTTCATATTTCCTTTTTTATATGGAAGTCCCCTCAGAAAAAAAGCTAATTTATCTTAGTTTACTTTGAGCGAACAATATGATACTCAGCGGAAAATAATGTGGCCCTCATATGTATGCATATTTGCATGTCCAAATGTGAATAATGTTGCTTTAATGACTTACCCCCTTATTCATAAACGCTCTATAGGCTTCTGCTAACTTAGCAATCGTTTGTCCTTATCTGTGCAAAGGTAAATGTCAAAGTGACAGATAAGGACAAACGATTGCTAAGTTAGCAGAAGCCTACAGAGCGTTTATGAATAAGGGGGTTAGCCGCTAGATGCAACACTCAAATTATGTGACAGTTATAAACAGACCGACGGATGGCTAAGTCAGAGCGACAACCATTTGGGTACCTACAAAATCCTAAAAAACTAAACGCCACATTCCACTTTCAACCATCTGCGTGCGCTAAGCTAGCGTATAAATTGGGTGTGTAATGATTGATATAAAAATATTTAATATATTTTCTATCGATATATCAACATTTCATTTAATTTCAAAGGGTATAATCACTCATTGTGTATAATAAACGTTTGGTATAATTTTAAAATATATAAATTTATTTCGTATATTTATCGTTCGGTATAACGCTTATTTCTTATAACGATTATATGGTATAACGCTCATTTTATATACAAAAATATTTTTTATAGCAGTTCGTTTTTGTTGGGGGACGCAGTTTAAACCTAACCTAACCTACTTTTTGATAGCAGTTCGTTTTGTGATTATGTCTCTAATACATTATATCAATAATGGTTATGTCAATTGTTGTATTTTATATAAAAATAACGTTATACCATAAGTTCATTATAGGAAATAAGCATTATACTTAAAGAATGTTATATTAAATGATATTATATCAAATGATCATTATAAGAAATGATAATTATGTCATATGTAAATATATTAAGTGTTGTTATATGATTTAATAATTATATCAAATGAGCGTTATTGCTACTAATATTATACCAAAATTTTTTATATACATCGTTACGCACCCGTATAAATTAAACAAACATTCAAATAAAGCAATATTGCTTACGACACCGCAAAAAATCCACATCTGGAACGGCTCGTGGCAATCAAGGGTGTTCCTTCCGGTGCAATCCCCTCGCAAAAACCTGTTGCGCTGAGAACGACGTAACTCCCAAAGGGAAAATGAACCCTATATTTAAAGGCATGCGTGCGGAGATTGCAAAGCTTTGCAAGCTTTATGAGATAGTAAATGTGGAGTCGAACGCATTTGGCGTTTTTATACAAGTTTCTTGCTGTTGAGGTGTGCTGGTTTTTGCTTGTTAGTGACCCAACGATTCTTGTTACACATGGAGCTAAACAAACAGATGATTTCGAATTTGATATCATGGTTAGTATAAAAATGTTTTGTCTCTGAGGCCATAAAATATGGTCTAATTTAATGACCATCGCATTCACTATTTCAATCTGTCAAACGGTATAAGATGAGTTTAGAAAAAGACGGTGAATGCGATTACGAGCCTGTACAGTACATTAAATAATAAGGTATTCTTGTTTCTTATTAGAATTTGACAACCATGTGACATTCGTCACATTTGTGAAAGAAAATCGTTGGAAGGAGATAGAATAAAAATAAAGAATATAAATTAAAATTTCATTTCATTGACAGATATTCTGCAGAAACCAGCAGTAAAGAAGTGTTACGGAAAGACTGACTTATATAATCATACCTTTTTAAACCTTACTTATCTATTACGTATTTCTAAGTTTAATCTGTATATGAACTGCGCCCAGTAAGTAATACTTAGACATTATTTTAATAGATGCAGTAAAGTAATAAAAAACTAATTATTGGTAGGTCTTCTTCTTCCTTGTCGGTATCACTCTTGACAGAGTGGTCGTGGTCATCACTTCAGGGATTGGTGGCAAGCTTCACAACACGCCGCCACTCCTCTCTGATGGCCGCCTTCCTCGTGCATTCATGTAGTGATGACGAGCCATTGCTATTGGTAGGTAGGTAGGTATAATTTAATTTTTAAGGTAGTGCGCGATTAGTTCGATCAAAAATAAAAGGCTCTTCTACGGTTGAAATAGGTTCAACCATTTCGAAGTAACATTTTGTTAACAGCGGATAGTAGATAGAATGCGGCCAACATGCTCCTGCGTCGCCGGAATCGCGCTTGACCGATTTTTAATTTAATAAGACGGGAAACGACGGGTGGCATTGTCGCTGCGCAGGCACGTGTGACTTACTGGATTTCGTGTTATTACAGAAAATATTAGTTCAAGAAACAATTACATGCGTAGACGAAACGGTTGTGCCGTCGTTTATTTAGCTACGCGACGAAATTAGTCATGGAAGTAACTTCACTACCACTACCACTATCACTACATAGTATAAAATAAAGTCGCTTTTTCTGTCCCCGTGTCCGTATGTATGCTTATATCTTCAAAACTACACTACGGATTTTGATGCGGTTTTTTTAATAGATAGAGTGATTCAAGAGGAAGGTTTGTATGTATAATACATGCATAATATACCGTGCGAAGCCGGGGCGGGTCGCTAGTTAAAAATGAAATATGAGCATTCGAAACTCCAATTTTCGTCTTGGTAAAAGCATAAAGTGCAAAAGCATAGTGCATAGCGTGCAGTTCTATCCATGCTGGTCTGGGAGTAAAGAAAAAAACATAGAATTTACCAGTTGCTTCTCTTCCCGCGCAGATGGTAAAAGCCCATCGAGGGAATGGGCGAAAGTCTTAGAAATCATGTTATAGGCGATGCTAGCAACCCATCACTATTTTGATTTCCCTTTTCACCTATACGCCCTTAATCGTGCTGAACGCGGCCTTATGGTTTTGTTACCTTAGGCTCTATCTACCCCGTAATGGATAAAGTTCGAAATAGTATCAAACTGTAGCCACTTCACAATACCAATTCAATAGATAACAATGAACGTCTACGGTCCGGATTTATCGAGCAAAAAGCAACGCACCAAATATTATTTTTATTGCAGCGTTACCAATAACTCACCCTTTATAACTGGTGTGTGCCTCGCGGTACCGAGAAAAAAGCGCGTTATTCGACTTGTTAACATGACTCATTAACTCGTTTCCCACTCTATTTCATACAAAAAGATCGTTTGTAAAAGCCACTTTGAACATTTTATGGAGCATTGATGGATTTACCTACTTAAATCATCACAATTTTCGCGAAAACTTGGTAAGTACGTTACGATTTTATACGAGGGTACATACATACATACATTAATCACGTCTTTATCCCTAACGGGGTAGACAAAGCCTAAGGTAACAAGAACTAAAGACCACGTTGAGCATGATTGTGGGCGTATGGATGGAAAGGGGAATCAAAACAATGGGTTGCTAGTTACACGCCTATATAACATGATCCCTAAAATTTTCGCCCAATCCCCCGATGGGCTTTTACCATCTGCGCGGGAAGAGAAGCAACCTATACATTCTATGTTTTTCTATGTTTTATACTTGTACCTCATGGAACAAAAATTCCAGTATTTCTGGAATTCAGCTAACAGTAACGCATCAATTTCAACAAAACCAATGTCCAATGAGATTTGAATATTGAATACATAAAACACTTGTAAAAACTTGTAGGGGCTTGACTATTTTTATGATTAGTAGGTATGATAGGATACTAGTAGTGCAGTGTGGATTAAACTATGGCGTTATGCGAAACGGCCTACAGGAACAGGGAACGTGTGCTTGCAAATCAAGCAGAGCTTCGTTTCATTGCCTTTGTATAGTTGGAGTGTCCATAGACTAACGAATTATAGACACGGTGCAATTAATTTTGATTCGGCTTCGCTTCAGTTCAATTTTTTTTAAGTTTCTTTTTGGTCTTAGATGATGTCTACCCGTAAGGGATACAGACGTGATTTATGAATGTAGGTATGTATAATAGTATAATTAAATCCCCTTCTAACATGTCGTTTGAAAATTATGCACATGTCAAGGAATTTAATTCCCTACCTACCATGGAACCTTTTCACTTTAAACGTCATAGTGACTTCGCATCACTTAAAAAAGAAAATCGTTACGATGGCTATAGAACGGTTCTATGATGGGTTGGGGCTGAAAGTTAAAATTTAAAATTTCTTGACGGTTCATACATTTCGGCGGTTTATTTGTATTCTTCTACAATTTGGGTTTTTTAGGGATATTAATTATCAGGACTTACAAGCGTTCATAGCTTACCTTAGGTGTGCCCATTATTTTTGCTCCAGATACCTACTCAACTAGTTAAGGCGGTTGCTCTTCCATACAAACCTTCCGTGCAGCTGCATTTCGTCCACAGGCTTAATTTCAATGCGGTTTTTGAGGATAGTTAGTTATGTAGTGCAGTATGATGCAGTAAATTTCGATGCATTTTACAATTGTGTGAGTAGCTAGTGTCAAATAAAACATGTTGTAAAAACAAAAACAAATCGGTTTAAGCGTCAAAGAATTTAACAATTTTCATTTTGTATTGCGAATTAGCATTATGAAAATCTTGTTCAACCTTTCTCATTAGTTTTAAAATGAGTAATAAGATAAGCTATACTTTTCTTTTGTTTAAATTAAACAAGACGTTAACATAGGACGTGTTTGGAATCATAATAAGTTTTGTTTCTCACAACAACTTAGAAGAATGTATTATAAGTTTGAAAACTTTGTGTTATGCCAAACAAAAACTTCGTGGGCATAGCTAATGCGTGTCCCGTTGAATATAAATCCCAATATTTTTAAGAAATTTCGCAAGACTCATTCATTGATTTTGTCAAACGAAACATCTTTACTACAAAGTTAATGTTATTTTTCGTCTAATGGTTATTACTGTGCGTGCGTGTGTATTTATTTAATAGTTTCCAATGAGATTTTATCGTATTAATTTGTTTTAAATATTCATTTACGAATTATCTTTACATTAAAGTGTCATTTTTAAACTCTATTAAGTGTTTTCGAAATGCATATGTGTTAATTGCTTTATATTAAAAATATCTTTTATGTATATATGCTTCATATTAATTTTGTATAAGGCCTTCCGTTCCTCCTTCATTAATAAATCAAATGCAATAATTTAACAGCGCAGTAAATTTATACTGTTTAAATTGGAATGAATTGCTTGAACTTTTTTTAAATCTGTACTGCATTTCTACACATTTCTTATGTCTACATTCATGCCAAATGCTTGCAAAAAGAGTGTGTTTGCACAAATCTTCATATCCATTGCCTAATACATATTTGCACATTTCCTATTGTATTGTTTGTGGTCGATAACAAACACTAGTCAAATTTGCACACTTTGTTTTGTTTGCTACATGGTGTTACATTATCCTTTTTTTGTGCATGTTTATTTAAACAATCGTAAATAGTCTACTTTCATTTCGAGCATGTACTACGGTGGGGAGAATTAATTGTACTTAACTCATTCGATACTGCGCCAGGTAAATAGATTACAATACATTACAGTATTTCTTTCTGAGTCGCATTCTCGCCGTGAGGATATTATAATAAACTGTTGGAGACTTTCACGATTTTCACTTTGACTATCATTTTATACGAGACCTTATCGCGTGATGTTTAAGAAAAGTATAAAACGCCACCGTAAAATTGTGGATTTATTATTTCACGCAATGAAGTCTCGTTCAAATTTACATCGTATAATTATGAGTCGATCGCTTTATGGAATTTAAACAAAAGCCGTAAGGCATAGAGTCGTGCCAAGAGGAATGTGTATTTATAATTTATTTAAAATATTCGAGACTTTATTATTAAAATCTTAAAATAGAGCCCCTTTTAGATTGTCAGTTGCTCTCATTATTTAATAGTAATTGTGTAGATATATTTTGTTTGTGTAAATACAAACACGCATAGATACATACATAAATCACGTCTTGCGGGGTAGACAGAGCATAAGGTAGCCAGTTGTGTAAATATCAATTGGATATAGTAAGAAAAATAAAGCACAGCGTATTAACGAATTGCGTGGGTACTTAAATACTTGTTTCTGGGGCTATAGCAATAGTTAATTATTGTTTGGGATGTTAAGCAAGCTATCGCGTGCTAATCCTCGGTTATTACTGCATTCTCATATAGTGTTTCAAGTGTAACCCATTTAATAAGCGCCTCTTTGGACTGCGATTCCGTCTGCATACAATTCTTCCAGAGTTAGTTCACTAACACCATTATCAGCTGGTAGATGTCCCTGCTGAACAAAAGCTACGTCATCTGCATCCACTGGTTGCTCGCAACTTGTTGACCTGGTGAGAGAAATGCCAATGCTGCGTCTTCCAGTAAGTCGTTGCCAGTCGAGAACCTTTCTCCTAAAACGGTTAAATCAGTTAGCCTTAGTCAAAGAATCTAAAAACTCCTGCATATATTCTATGTATAGCAATAAGCAGGCATCAGTACACACAACTGGTTTGTCGCTTTTTTTGGCACTGCTATTGTTAGCTCTTCCTTGTTAGCCGCCGCACAAACACGCTTATTTAAACATAGGCATGAATAAATTAATACCTAATCGTAAATGTGCATAAATTTCACCCCGTGTGTAACGCGCAAACACAATTTCACTCTCCTCTTTTTCGCTCAATTTTCTGTAACGGTGGTTTTACATTAGGAAAATAATCCATCGTAATGTTATTAACTACTAACCGCGAGTCGAAAAATTCAATTTCTATTAAAATACAGATAAAGTGTAAATTTATTTTACAGTACTTTACCACTTTTATTGGCAATTCTGACATCAGAAAGAAACAATGAGGCTGATAAAGTAATTCCTTAGTTAACTATAGATAGATACCTAGTATAATATACCGATAGCAATTATTATTTAGACAAAATTAAAATGGAACAAGGTTAATTCGAACTTCAACCAATAAACCGACGCTACAAAGTTAAATCGTGTGTGAAAATTCTGCATTATCGTAAATAAACTGATTACAATTGTGCTGCACAAAAAGCTTGGAAGAATAAACAGTGGAGGAGCATTTAAAATCACACCCTTTATGCTCTGAATTAAATGTAATAAATTTTATAGTAAATCTGACACGTGCCGATGTTCCGGTTCCTATTTTCAAACGGGCCGTGACCGTTTTTTTACCGATTTCCTGGAATAAAGGTGGTTACCGGAGGCAAAACGGTACCAATTGTATTTTTTGTTTTTATTTTTTTAACATTAGTGAATTTTATACGTTAGCTATACTGAAGTAATATAATAAAGAGGTAAACTTTGTTTGTTATTTGTATATCAGGAGTAAACATATTTTTTCACAACACGCACTTGGTTGAATTTTCTTTTCATTTATGGTTGTTACCATATATATATGTACTACACAAATTTTAGCCAGGTGGTTGAATTTCTGGGAACATAAAATCCTCCCATTGTTACATTTACCTTTGTTAAGTGATTAAAGGTACATAAATTTACCGTTTTCCTCAAAATATTCCATACTTATTTAAAACTAGCAACAGAGTTTTCAGAAAGTTCTAATTTACTTTGACAATATGATTCCCCGAATTGCCGCTACACTGGATTGAGCACTCATGATTCGACGAAACGCGACCCGCATTTCGTAAAGTTCTCTGAAAGTTGGCGAAAACTTGGTTTGGAAAAAGTTTTGGGAAGTAGGTACTTAAAGCCCACGTCAGTGAAGCCAAGTCAGGATTTTCATAGAAACCATACATTGGTTTGGCTACAAGTTGCAATAAAATTATATTTATTCTCATACAACTTGCTTACCCCTAAGCCCCTGTGCGATATTAAGCTCATCGCGAAGCTGCAATGTAGCCCTTCCCTGTTTCTCTTGCTGATCATGACGAGAGAGACAGAGAGAGCATGCCTCGTAATAACCGCACTAAGTTTCTGCCTCCTTTCTTCGCTATTTCCCATGCCACTCGTCGAATACTCCTGCATTGTCATCTTCCTCTTTATCCCTTCACGCAGCAAGAGTCAGTGACCCCGAAAGTAGTTACAGCTCCAATAAAAACAAAGAACGGCGGTGCATAAAAAGTGCATTATTATTTAGGGTTATTTTTTCTCACAATCTAAACAAAAAATAACTGGTTCTTTGTTTGAGAATCCATTGATTTTTCATTCAAGTGCCGCCGTAAACGGTTTTCATACAATTAGTAGCACCGTTTGTTAACTGTTATAATTAACAGGTCTCTAATTGTCGAAGCTAAAAAATGGCGTGTGATTCTTATGCAAATATCTATCGAATCAAGTTAACAGCTTTGTGTATTATTTTTATTTGTCTTACATACTATTAAAAAATAGTTTGTTTTCTGAAAGGCGTTCAACATTGTAATCATTTGCGATGGATTTTATTTTAGTACCTACACATATATACACAAAATAAGATTCCATTGTTATAAATCGAACCAAATCAATCCCACAGTTTTATTTTAATCTTCCAATGATCTTATGAAAACTTCTTCCGGTTTGCAATTAAATAAACACGCTATTATTAAGTATTTAGATACGCATATGTGTAAACCATTTATTACATACCAAAGTACGCATAAGAATTGAAAGAAACTAATAGTAAATGTGATAGATAAATGTTGAGGTTCAAACGCAGAGTTTTTGCTGGCTGATTTTGTAATGACATGTTGTTGATACTTACTTCACTTATTACTTGACACCTGTATTGAATGTTTTTCGTTTATTATAAAAATCCCTATTTACTGGTATTTTGTTATTGTTCATACTGCAATCTATCGCTGGTCCATTGCGTCTACTCTGCCCTCATCCCCAACAATGGTTATGGGCCCAGGATAGGATTGAATAAAATTGTGGAATGGAACTGAATTGACAGCGAAAATTTTCTTTGTGAGAAAATTTAACTAAAGTAAGTAAAATGAGCACTGTGCGTATTGATCCCTTGTCTAAAGAAAATTACGAGAGTTGGAAATTACAAGCGGAAGCTATTCTCATTAAAAATGACTTGTGGATGTATACTAATGGGCAGATACCTAAACCTGATGAGACTGCGACGGTTGATTTAGACAAATGGGAGACACAAGATGCAAAAGCAAAGGCTGATTTAATTCTTTGTATCAGTTCAACGGAACTTCGTCATGTCAGAGATTGTAAGACTTCACGAGAAATATGGTTACGACTAGAGTCAGTTTATGCTTCTCGTGGGCCAGCTAGGAAGGCCATGTTGCTAAAACGTTTACTGACGCACAAAATTGGCGATTCTGGAGATATTCGCGAAGATATTGGTGCATTCTTTGATGCGGTGGACAAACTAGAGTCCATGGATATAAAGATTCACGATGACCTTTTGTCGATAATGTTATTATACAGGGTGTCCCAGAAACCGACGATAACCCGTTAAGGGCTGATAGACCTACTAATTACCTACCAAAATATCACATTTTAGGTTTAGTAAAAATATTTTAGTTTTTGAGATATTGTCATTTTTGCAAAACTCAACTGAGGGAGAAAAATCGAGATTTTTGCAAAAATGCCAAGATATCTCGAAAACTGAAAGATTTTTACTAAACCTAAAATATGATATTCTGGTAGGTAATTAGTAGGTCTATCAGCCTTTAACGGGTTATCGTCGGTTTCTGGGACACCCTGTATACTTTACCAGCAAGTTTCTCAAATTTTCGATGTGCTATTGAATGCCGTGACGATTTACCAAAACCTGAGATCCTTAAAGTGAAAATTTTGGAAGAATTCGAATCGAGAAATGCGAATAATACTGAAAGTGATGTACTATATGTACGGGAAAGAAACAAAACCTTGAACAAGTGGCGTACAGATGTCAACTTTAAAGGAACATCAGGACAATCACATCCTAATCGTTTTTCGCGTAAGGAGGACAATTATGCTAATGAAAGGAGAGTATTGACCTGTTATCGGTGCAACCGTCTTGGTCATAAGGCTTCAGAATGTCGGGAAGATTATCCGAAGTCAAAACAACACTGTAATAATGTAGATGAGGGATTAATGTCTTTAAATGTTTCAGGTATAGAGGAATGTAACATTGTTGACAATTTGAAACAACAATGGGTGCTTGATTCCGGGTGCACGTCCCACTTATGCAACGATGTCAATTTATTCAGTGGTACACTTGAGGAATATAAGGGTAAACTGAGATTAGCTACTAACATGAGCGCCGAGGTCCAAGGTAGGGGATTAGTCACACTATCGGTATTAAACGGTAACTCGGCACAGTCTGTTGAGTTTAAAGATACCCTTTACGTACCGGACTTAAGGACTAACTTAATTTCGGTGGCAAAGATTACAGATAATGGCTATGATGTGAACTTCACGCATGATATGGCCAAACTAGTTGATAAAAATGGTAAAATTAGGCTAACCGCACACCGTAGAGGCAACCTATATTGTTTTTCCGAATGCGATTCTGTAAATGCAGCAACAGATTGTAAGACAGATCTGAAACTGTGGCATGAACGCCTGGGGCATCTTAATGCCAAAGATGTAATTAAATTATTACGAAAAATAAGTCAAAACGTGAACTCAAGTGAGATCAATATTAGCACTTTACGTGATTGCGATATTAGTGCTAGAGGAAAAATTACCATGTCACCATTTACTGAGTCAAATGGTCCATGTAATGAAAGGTTACGTATTGTGTATTCGGACATAGTGGGTCCGATGAGATGCGAGTCAAAATCCGGTGCTAAATATTTTATAACTTTTATTGACGACAGTACTCGTTGGTGTGAAGTTTATTTCCTTAAAACCAAAGACAAAGCCTTAGAAGCATTCAAACTCTACAAAAGTTACGTTGAGAAATATACCGGGTCCAAAATAAAATACTTTCAATCAGATAATGGGGGAGAGTATGTCAATGTAGAGTTCGATGATTATTTAGGCAAAGAGGGAATTCAGAGACGACTGACCGTACCTCGTACTCCTCAACAAAATGGAATTGCGGAGAAAATGAACCGTACCTTGGTTGAGATGGCCAGGTGTATGCTTCTTAATAGTGACTTGTGTATTAATTTTTGGGCGGAAGCTATTGATACGGCATGTTATGTTAGGAACCGCTGCCCAACTTCTGCCTTGAACGGTGATATTCCGTATGAAAAATGGTGTCAAAAACGGGTGAATATCTATTATCTGCGTAAATTTGGAGAAAAAGTCTATGTTCTGGATAAAAATCCAAATATGGATAAATTTGATGCTCGTGGAATAGCAGGAATATTTGTAGGATATCCAAAGACAACCAAAGGGTTACGAGTGTGGATACCTGAAAAAAGAAAATTTATTGTATCTAGAGACATAAAATTCACTGAAATGTTATCCGCAGTTTCAGCGACAAAGTCCCTCGATGAAGCAAAGGACTTCATAGAGATGATTTCTCCCAGAAATAATGCACAAACTAGTGTGGATAAAATAAATGTCAGTCAAGATCAAGCGTCCGTGGAAATAGACTTCACTAAAGGAAATAACGGACGAGATATTGAGGAAAATGACAATATTCTGGAATTGCCAGCTGTTTCAGAAAATGAAGAAGGAAGACATGATCTTGAAGGAAGTCCAGATCTGGGACCTGAGAATATAGAAGGAAGACACGATTTTGATCTGAGTTCAAATCAAGAACATGAGGTTGTGTTGAAGAGAGGGCCCGGTAGGCCAAAAGTGATCCGTACAGGTCACCCAGGGCGACCGAAGAAGGTCTACAGCTACGTTGAAGTTGAAGAAGGAAGTGGCCAGCCTGAAGTAGAAGAAGTAGAAGAGTATAGAGATTGCATGGAATATGTAGGCACAGCTTCAGAAATATCTTTGGACGATGCTTTACGTAGCTCGGAACGTTTGGAATGGGAGGCCGCAATTTTGTCCGAGATAAGAAGCCTAGTGCAGAAGGGCACATGGACTATTGCCAAAACACCACCAAACTCAAATGTCATTGGCTGTAGGTACGTACTGACCACCAAAACCAACGTAGACAAAACAACTAAGAAAAAGGCTAGGCTAGTAGCACAAGGATTTAGTCAGCGTTTCGGAATAGATTATGGAAAGACTTTTGCGCCCGTTGCCAGATTAGAAACGGTCCGATTAATGATGGCAGTTGCTGTAGAGATGGACTTAGAGATACACCAGGTAGACATTAATACTGCATACTTAAATGGCAACCTGGATGAAGAAATTTACATGCGTATTCCACGGTTACTAAAGGAGTGTTTGATGAAACTAGCACATAACAATGATGAAGATCCCTTGTTAGTTAAAAGCGCAAAGGAAATGCTTGAGAGCCTGGAAGCTGGAGGTGATACTTGTCTACTAAAGAAATCTTTGTATGGATTGAAACAGGCAGGAAGACAGTGGAACATACGGTTTGACAAGAAACTAAAAGACATGGGATTAGAACCATCTCTTAATGAGCCATGTCTTTATATGAGACATCAAGATGGAAAACATTTATATGTAATAATAGTCGTGGATGATGTCTTGATTGCATCAGAGTGTGAAGATCGGATATGCCGATTTAAAAATGAATTGAAAAAAGAGTTTGATCTCAAAGACTATGGAAGGGTTAAATACTTTTTGGGAATTGACGTACGAAAAAATGAAAATGGCATTACGTTGTCACAAGAAGGGTATGTCAAAACAATCTTGGAGAAATTTGGGTTGTCTAATTGTAATTCTTGCAAAACTCCGAGTGAATTGTGTGAAATATTTTCGAACGAAACCAGAAAGGACGAAATCGATGAAAGATGGCCATACCGCGAACTAATTGGGTCGCTTATGTATTTGTCTGTAGCGACAAGACCTGACATTACGAATACGGTTGTAAAACTTGCTCAGTTTGTAAGTAACCCCAATTCGAGTCACTGGAAGGCAGCAAAAAGGGTCTTACGCTATCTGAAGGGGACGGCAAGCTATGGCCTGGTTTATAGAAAAACTGGTAAGCCTATTCAAGCATACTGTGATGCAAATTGGGGTAATTGTCCAATAGATCGGAAGTCTTATTCTGGCTATTCATTTATTCTAGGAGGAGCTAGTGTTTCTTGGTCTTCCAGAAAACAGAAGACGGTAGCGACCTCTAGTTGTGAAGCGGAGTACGTCAGTCTTGCGGAAGCATTCAAAGAAAGTCTATACCTCCAAAGTCTGCTAACAGAAATGAATTTACCAGGGTATGCCACTATTTCTATTAATACCGATAGTCGATCTGCAATGTTCCTTGCGCAGGACCCCGTCTTTCATGGTAGAAGCAAACATATTGATATAAAGTATCATTTCATTAGGGGTGTTTTAAAAGACAACAAAAATATAACGTTGGGACATGTACCTACGGAATCTATGGTGGCAGATGTATTAACAAAAGCGCTGTCTAGCATAAAACATTACAGATGTATGGATGGTTTAGGTCTTAAATCTTGCTAATCCATAATTTTATTTTTTCTTAACTTAACTGCAAACTTTTGTTTTGGTTACTTGCATTATTTGTGTTCTTAAAAGAAGATACTAGCATACTATTATTTATTCGTTTGTGTTGTTCTGATTAGCTTACGACAAGCAATAAACTTTGCATTTGAGAGAGGTGTGTTGAGGTTCAAACGCAGAGTTTTTGCTGGCTGATTTTGTAATGACATGTTATTGATACTTACTTCACTTATTACTTGACACCTGTATTGAATGTTTTTCGTTTATTATAAAAATCCCTATTTACTGGTATTTTGTTATTGTTCATACTGCAATCTATCGCTGGTCCATTGCGTCTACTCTGCCCTCATCCCCAACAATAAATCCCAGAAGGGAGCATCTTTCTGCCCATTGTCTAAGGCGGAGGATATCTTATTCAATAATCACTATTTTCAGATTAATGAGCCTGAAGATACGTTCTATTGTTATTTTTTTAATAAAAGCGAATCCATTCTGATTTTATCCTGGCTAGAAAATTCATAACAAAAGTAAACAAAATCAACCCAAATTTAATATCAATCAAGCCCTTTCAAATGCAAATCTGCTTTGGTTTCAAATGTACGCTTCAAAATTTTGACATCACTGTTATTGCTGTAGAGAGACACCAAAACGGCATGCAAATTTATTTTTTATGCCAAATGACAATACTCCAAACCCTCTGATTATATTTGTTAATGATGGAACGGCAATTGATGATGAAAAAGAATCGTTTCTGCATACATTACGAATCTTTTGCGAATTGAAATATTTTACCGCCGTTTATCAGTTTATATGTAGATGCACCCGAACCGTTTTTTTTTGTTTAAAATAAAAGTGATTTGACATGGTTTTTAAACAAAAACAAACTCCGAATCATAATCACGCGAAAATATATTGTTAGAGATGCTTCCAGAGTACTCGTAAGTATTAAGATGTGAATGAACATTGTGAAAGTTCAATACTAATTCAACACGAACTTGCAGATCCAAATAGCATTAACGATAGAAAGATAAATAACTCTAGGCTTAAAACAATAGCAGATAAATTACCTGCTTATTAAAATGAATTACTGTAGCGTTAAAAATAAATCTGAATAATTAAAAAGCAACGGCCGTTAACGTCACCTCGGTCAATGCTACTTTGAGTTTTTAATTTTAATTTCTGGCGAAAATAAAATTTATTGGGATATTTGAATACAAACACGCTTTTCAAACAATGGTCCCACGTTTTTGTCATGTAACTACTTAGTTCTTAAAAATAAATCACAATTATGATAACTCTCGTTACTTTAGCGTCAACCTTACCTTAAATCCCGGTAAATTCCTAACTCAATATTACTTCGGACGTGACAGGTTAGCGTGTAGTTCTACTGACTGCCGATGTATGGGCAATCGGCAATTGACAGTTACGTTGCAGTCGGGTTTTTTATACGATAAGAATGGCAAACGAGCAAAGGCCTTAGGCACCTAACTTGAAGATAACTGTAATTGTCATCCAAAAATGTTCATATAACCGGCGCCGGCGAACATTCGCATGCGTTCGTTCGGTGGGACCCCTCCTTGAAAACACCTTTGCTTATGAGGGGCACGCGTTTATTGTCACCGAATGATAGATTGCTGTCATAGCCAAAGAATTGCCTATAGTTATGTAAATTATTGTACGTTTGTGATGAATGTCTGTACGACTCGTCATGTGTTAATGTCAACAAAAAAGTGAAAATTCTAAGGGCCCCGCTAGCACGGCGCTTCTATTGTCGTTTTAAGTTTTGTCCATTTCACTCACGTACCACTTTTTTTTTGTCAATAATTCAGTTTTTTACTGTCTGTACTAAATGAGGAGTATCTAAATCATGCCTGTTCAATATAATACTATTACGTTCGTAAAACCCGCATTTAGGTGCTTCTGCTTTTTGCACAGCCCAGAGATTTACTGATACTAATTGGAAACCGGTAACTAAAACAAAACAAACGAATTCCACTATAAAATTTTATGACTGAGCTCTCTGATAAAGGTACCCGTTGATTCAGATTCAGTATTGTAATAAATGTTGGAGTGGGAACCAATAAATTTTATCTGCCTTTAACACCGCGTGTAAAATCTACACTTCAATTAATTTGCGTATCCACAACACGTTCGGATCCAAATTTATACTCGTAAATCTTTACTTATCATATCGTTCCGTATTCAAAATATTGTCGCCATATTTCTCCGCCCAAACGTCACACGCCCGACGCAAGCGTCACAACTAACGACCCCATCCAAAACCCTTTCGATCAAAACTAAAATCGACTAGGCATCTCGTTCCGTTATGCAGAAAGGTAATGAGTGCGAGAGAGTAAAATTTTGGTGTAGAGTTGTGAGTTAGAATAGGTGGTTGGAATTTTGACGCTTTATCAAGGTTTAAATAATAAAGGGTTGTTGCACAATGCACGAATCACGTTACATTTATTATTTGACAGCATTGTCTGATATTTGGTCTTTTTCGAATGCAGTGGGCCGGCGCCTGGACTGACACCATTCATAGTGTGATTGATGTAACTAATTAATTTGGCCGTGCGCGTGTTTTGTCGAACTACATACTCGAATTTGAAATTAAAAAACCATGTTTTTGTAAAGGATTGCGTTGACAATGGATTGCTTTTTTTAATTTCGTTGCGCATCCGTTTGGTTTTGATGCAAAATGCTTCGTTCCGTCCCTATTGTTGCGTGCATCGATCTATGGAACATCACCTGCGTAATTTACGGCATGTCAATCAACGAATCATAAGAGATTTGAGGGTCTACGTTGTAAAATCACAACAAATTAATTTTTACTTTTTTTCCCCCATAATCAACACATTAACAGTATGACATAATAGTAGCGGGGAACCGGTGGTTACGATTTCAATCTTGGATAAAAACTAGCCACGCGCTGTGAAATGAAATCGGAATATCTTAGTGAGTCGAGCTGTGGCCTCTCAAGCAGAGGATTGTAGTTTCCAACCCGGGCATTATGAGTAAGTAAGTAAGTAAGTAAATGCTTTATTGTACAAATATAAAGAAACAGATACAATTCACAAAAAAAGAAAAAACATAGTGAGTTTATTGAGTGAGTGAGTTTATTTTTTTGGAATTTATTTTGAAATGCCGTGAGCTTTTCACTGCGGGAAACTATCATGTGGCAACTATACACACCTGCAAAGCAGTTCATTGGTGTGTGTGAAGATTGTAATCAAGCCTCTGCGCTGCAGTCAGATGTTTGTAGGCCGGAGAATATCGTAAAGTTGCTTCATAAATTTAAATCAATTTCAGGCATCTGCAAGTCATTTAATGTAAACTATAATATTCTGAACATCCAATAAAACGGAATGAGAAAAAGGACAGAGTTCAACTTTTACGGTTATCATCACGAGACAGTTGTAAATGATGTCCTTACCCTAACGCTGCCATGAAATAAAAAGAAAACGACACTTTCGCACATGCTGAGGCGCCTATGTGCCGCGACAGTATTGTATTAATTAATCTTGCATATCATAAACGTTATGGTGATATAATCTTTCTATCTGAGGATGCTACAGAGCAGAAAATTCTTACTAAACAGTTGTACCTACCCTACTTAAAATGCAAACACAAATGGCAAATTGCACAAATGCTAATTAAAGACGTTTTTTGTTCAAGAGACTTCTTCGAAACCTAAGTCTGCCCTTGCACTTAGTATCTTTCGATCTTAATAAGTGATTAAGTAATATTTTAAATTTTCCTATCGTTTCGCTATCTTTTAAATGTTATAGAAAACTTGGTAACACGTCCGCAGTGACGCTCTGGCTACAAAGTTCAAATGAATGACTGTGGAACTTTGCCGATGCATTTTTAGAGTTCACTCTCATAAAGCACCATGAACTCACGTTTATAGTGGAAATAAAATTGAAATAGCAGTTTTATTCCAGACACTAAAAGTAGATTTCTCTTGACATCTTGTCAGGATTTTTTATGTTTTTTTGGCGGCGGAAACGTTTCTCAACAAGCTTATAACATAGCGTTTTTATTGCGGAGAGGTTTTTCCGGAATTTACGTGCATAGTGATATTTGGAAGTGCCTTGCGCATTCCGATGAAGGCATACATTGTAATCTGGTAAATTAGGTAACTAAACAGATAATCTACGTATGCTCCTGCCCGATCGCCTACACAACCCAACATTATGCTGAGTGGGGTCCACTTTACACCATATCGGTATTATTCCTTAGTATATTGTATTTCTCCTTGTTTTATGTCTACGTGTATCGAATGTGTGTAAATAAATATTTCTCTCTCTCTCTCTCTCTCTCTCTACTATTTATTATCAGCCTTTCATTTCACATTAAACTCGCGTTATACATATCTAAGTTAAACATTTCACGGGTAAGTAATCCCATCCCATACATTTTGGATCAGGAAATGTTTCCCCTTTTCACTCTTGCAGCACATTCATACCACCGCCATTTCTAAAAGTGATCGTGCCTTTTCATTCATATAAAGTGACTTATTTGCATTTTAGCTCTGGATTTACATAAAAGCACTTACGGACATCACAATATCTGTTAGGTTTAACGGCATGAGTAATTATGTTTTCCTACAGAACTGCTTGAAGTGTTGTTTTTTTATATTGCCTACATTTAAGTATCTAATGACGCAACGACTTGTAGGAATAGGAATACGTCTGAAACCATACTGTATGCTTTTGATTTCATTTCGATGCATAAGATAAATTAAAGCCTATCTTTTTATGCTAGATTATCTACTCTCTAGACAGCGGCTGAGGTGAATATAATGTGTCGGGTAAAAATTAGAAATCAGCACGTTTTGCACTTTGATTGTACAATATACCACACTATCACTACATAGTATAAAACAAAGTCGCTTTTCGCTGTCGTCTGTCCCTATGTATGCTTGGATCTTTATAACTACACAAAGGATTTCGATGCTGCGGTTTTTTTTAAAGATAGTGATTCAAGAGGAAGGTTTATAATGTATAATGCTACGCAGACTAGTTTTTAACTAAAAGCAATATTTTGATAACTACTCTTTATTAGTATTTTGTGCCAAAATTCATGAGTACCTGCAGCTAATTTCAAACACTTGACAGACTCTAAGAGGGCTATTCCAAAATGAGGTGGAGACGAATCATGAAATATAGGTAACGGAAGCGAATATTGAATTTTCAAATCGCTGTGCCGTCGGTACCAAGGGCTAGACAGTGCACGAGCAGTATACACTGGCGAGCAAAAATAATGGGTCAGTTTTCATACAACTTTGTATAGAAAGTGACTCAATATTTTGCTCGTCAGTATAGTATTACACTTTACCTCACAATGGGGAAGCACCACGTGACTGTACGGTTCGTTACCCGTCTTGTTCTGATTTAATTAACGCCAACGACTTTTTCCATATTCTTAATTATTTCCGACGGAAGAAAGACATGACGTCTTAATTATCTTTTGAGAGAACATTTTCGGGCTATTCGTTTACGTAAGAACTTGTATGAAGGTAATTATAAATATAATTGTAATCCAAGTGAACAAAAAGCAATATAGAATAATAATCACTACATAGTATAAAACAAAGTCGCTTCCGCTGTCTGTCCGTCCCTATGTATGCTTAGATCTTTAAAACTACGCAACGGATTTTGATGCGGTTTTATTTAATAGATAGAGTGATTCAAGAAGAAGATTTATACGTATAATTCTACGCAGACGAAGACGCGGGCATCAGCTAGTTTTTAATAAAAGCATAATATTAAAATTACGGGCACAAGAGGCATTTCATCTTAGTCCTCTAGGTTGGCAACGCATCTGCAATCCCCCCGGGGTTGCGGGTGTCTATGGGCAGTGGTGATCACTTACCATCAGGTGACCCACTTGCTCGTTTGCCTTCCTATTCACATAAAAAAAAAAAAAAAAAATCAGAACTGGTTTGCCGAAATATGCGTACGAATAGGTCACATTATTTTCTTAAAATAATACGTTTATTTTTACATACATACTTATGAAACAATGCAGAAGCATGACTGATAGATTGACTTTCAGACAATTCACAACATAAAGCACTAGAGCTATAGATATCATAGAGGTGCTAAGAAGTGATTCCTCGAAATCTATAGGATATGAACTTATTTTTTATTGTTTGAGGGGCAAGCCGCGTGTAAGCATAACATTAACAAAAACTGTTTCTGTCCCTTGTCAAAATCGAGTTATAACCGCTGGGAAACATGTTAAGTTATGTTACTCGGAAAGGGTTTCTCAAGTGCCGAAATGGCATCATTATCATTGTTTCACTGAAAAAACGATTCTTCTCGCCTCATTTATCTTTTAAAACAAGGGTTAGGACCCCTGACTTTATTAGTAGTTCACATAATTTATGGGTTTTTACTTAGCTGAGGTAATTTACTCTATCTTGGGGAACGTTATGCCGTTTCGAGTCAGAGACTATACACATGTTTAATTTGCTCACGGTTGAGTTGACGGGTGAAGGAATTAGTTTGCTTTAAGCGGAACTAACCTTTAATCTCTAGTGCAATAAATCACGCTTTATCGTTTTCCTAATACTTGAGAACCCGCACGAAATTAGTTTTACGGGTTTGTGTCTTGTATGTAGTTACATCTTACCATCAGGAAATTATTTATACTGCCTAAAAAGCTAAGTATCACAACTGATCACTGCTGTGTCACTATCATATTCATTGCTGGATGCAACACAGTCTTCCTGAATTAGAAATAAAGACTTGGCTGCACTGTTGTAGCTGGAAAGCCTGCTGTTTATTTTAGAGAATTCTGTTCCCTAAACATACCTACCAACTCTTTTTTTTACCTATAAATGTCCGACTGCAGGTTGGAGTCTTCTTACACATTGTTGAACCGCTTTGTAAGGGTGTGCAAGGTCTCCGTGCCACGTTTCGCATCACCTAAGGACTCATAGTAAATTTAAAACATCCGAAAAAGTTCTATGGAACCACGAATTCAGATGCACCTTTGCTCGAGATGGCATTTGTCAAACCACTCGGGCTACAAGTTTTTTGACTTAGTTTTTCCTGAAATTGAAATTGATCCAGCCATTTCTAGTCATTACGAGACTTAACACACATCATTTTTTTTATGTTTTTTTAAGTTCTCACTAAGATTCTTTGTAATTTTACAATGAATTATTTCTGGAACCTTTATCGGGAATTTAATCTTGATCAATTGATCACATATATGAACTTGAATAACACGTGTATTTCAAGTTCAACGAGAATGGTAAATAATTATAACTCCGCGATCCGATTCATCCGGTCATTCCGGTCAGTGAATGAATGAACTAGTTCTACGCAACTTTGATTACCTACCATTTGATATTTATTTGCATTGTGTATGAGGAAGCAGCTGAAGTTCAAGTAGATTTTTTTGTATAGATACATCTTGTTGTAAAATGTGAAGGTGTTATTAAAATGTAAAAAGAAAAGGTGGTGATTCAAATTCAAAATTCAAAAGTTTCTTTTGCAAATAGGCCGCCAAGGGAACTTTTACATGTCTTTTGTTTTACATGTCTTATCTTCCATGCTGGTGTGGGAGTAAAGAAAAAACAAAGAATTTACCAGTTGCTTCTCTTCCCGCGCAGATGGTAAAAACCCATCGAGGGAATACGCGCAAATAATAGGAATCATGTTATAGGCGATGAGGCTAGCAACCCATCACTATTTTGATTCCATTTTCCACCTATACGCCCACAATCTTGCTAATGTTGCCTGTAGGTACCTGTTACCTTAGGCTCTGTCTACCCCGTAAGCGATAAAGACGTGATTTGTGTGTGTGTGTGTGTGTGTGTGTGTGTGTGTGTGTGTGTGTGTGTGTGTGTGTTTTGTTGAAACTAACATTACATAGATTATAATTACACATAAACGGATAACTCACGTATAAAAGTCGAGTGATGCTCGACATGTTTCGGACTATTTAGAAGTCCTTTTTCCAAGAGCGCTCGCCTCGGCGGCAGCGACACGAACACTGCGCGCCAGCGCTCTGCTCGCGCGGCTGTTCGACGCAACTGACAGCGGCGCACAACTACCCTCGTTTTCATCGTCATTTTTATTATTGTCAAATGTCGGGCAGCACACAACACTGATCACGTCACTCCGTAAAGGTTCGCTCACACTCACCGTTTGGTCAATATTTAAAACAGTTTTCCAACTCGGGGGCACCGACCATCCACTATCCCGGTTGAAATTGGGATACCGACTTATTTCAATGGCTTCACGTACTTTCCGCGGAATGAAAAACTTTTCTCTCGCCAGTACGGACACCTTATCAAACCTGATATCGCTACCTCGGGGCTCAATTGTCGTATAAGCCAAAAGTCGATTTTTCAGGAGAGCCAAAAAACTAAAAAGAAAAACAAAAAAAAATTGTAACTCTTTTGTTTTAACTGTTATAAAGAAGCTTCGTAGGATGAAAGTTCCTAAAATTATGAGTAGAATAATATGAATTCATAATATTTAAGATAGAACCCACAACAAAGAAAATAGATGGCTTATACGCTTCTTAAAAGCAAACAGAATGACGTTTATGACCCAAAATAATAGTTGTTGTACATGCTACTTAGGACGTATAAGTCAGCTATTACGATTTTTGAAAAAATCAAAGGTATTAGTCATTGGTTTTCTTTTTTTGGTTAGGTACTTTACTGTAAAAAAATAAATCATGTATATACACCCCAAACTACTTTACTGCGATAATGATGATAAGGTAGGTATAAACCAAATCAGTTTGAGAATCGTATTTAACTTTCAAAGTCCATTCATATTAAAAAGGTTTGAGGGTTTGGTAAGTAACAAAAAATTCGTATAGAAAAAATATATATTGCTGAAGGTAAAACATCAATGCCAACGAAAAAAAAACACAAATTACGTTGTTATTATTAAAAAGATTGTTCAAGTACCACATAAAACGATAAAAATGAAAAGTAGCAACAAGAATATAGCATTTAATACTTCTAATCTCTTTCAATTAAAAACAATCTTTTTTATAAAAGTTATGTGTTTAACGCCGTTTTTACTCCAAATTTATTTTTTGTTGGCGTTTATTGCCATGAAATGAAACGCTATTGCAGGCCGTACACCAAATTTTATTCTGTTATTGGAAATAATTCAGGTCGTATTCACCAAATTGGTTTAGTGGTGGCTTATACATCTTAAAAATGAAACATAATGGCAGGTTGTATAATAAACTTTGTTCAATTTTCAGAAATCGTTAAGGTCGTATACGCCAAGTTTGATAAGTAATGTCCTTTATGCCAATTATAAATCTTGATTTAGGGTCAATAATACCTTTGCCTTTTTCACACTCTGAGTAGCTGGCTTTTATAGCTCGTTTTTTTTAAATTTCCTGTTTAGAGTTACAGAAAATGGAGGTTGTATTCGATATTTTTTTGGGATTTTGAGAATTTTAAATACACAGATCGATAGAGAAAAAAAAACTGAGCAAGACTGCATTCAAATCTCATTTTCGTCAAAATGGCTTATACGACAATTGAGCCCCGAGGTAGCGATATAATGCGTCGAATCAGATTCCATTGAATGTTCAGCTACAGCAGACCCCTTGTCATCCTGTTTCTTCATACTGCGTACGTGCTCCGCCAACCTCGTGGACCAAACGTGACCAAACGGTGAGTGTGAGCGAACCTTTACGGAGTGACGTGATCAGTGTTGTGTGCTGCCCGACATTTGACAATAATAAAAATGACGATGAAAACGAGGGTAGTTGTGCGCCGCTGTCAGTTGCGTCGAACAGCCGCGCGAGCAGAGCGCTGGCGCGCAGTGTTCGTGTCGCTGCCGCCGAGGCGAGCGCTCTTGGAAAAAGGACTTCGAAATAGTCCGAAACATGTCGAGCATCACTCGACTTTTATACGTGAGTTATCCGTTTATGTGTAATTATGATTGAGTCTCACGGTATTACATAGATTACAGAATATACAATTTTACAGTTGAACTTTGTAATATTAATAAAATTTAAAATTACTACAGACCGGCTTCGCATATGTTATCAAACTGTTACGTATAAGTCTTAAATCGTTTTATCTACTGATGAAAACCGCATTAAAATCCGTTGCGTAGTTGAAAAGATCTAATACGTACAGTCCGATACAACATCTAAGTCAAAGTAGGATGCTTGAGAATACATTAACGTCATTACGTTCTGCTGTGCTGGGTGACATTAATATCTTGGCCAATTATCTCGCATTACTATCGTAGAGGTGCGCTAAAAATACCCTCTGAATTGGCAACGGAACAAGCCTAAATCTTCTTCAGTCACAGGGTGGTGGGACCATATGCTAGAGATAAACTAAGAGCCCACGAGGCGACGTATTTAGTATAAATAAATAATCATTAGATTATTAAACTACAATATTGTGCTTTTATCGCTCGCTTATCAATTCCTTTTATGGAATTGGACATTTCTGTCGAAATCAATTAGGACCTAAAAGCATTTATTGATAAAGGACTCGTTAGTGATGATAAGATATACGATTCGGTTGGGGACCATCTGGTCTCAAGGGGCGGCGATTTGGTTAGTTCTGTTAAATATCTATGGCTCATAAAATGAGTTCAAAAACTCGTAACAAACAACGCTATAGCATTACTCTATTATAAAGCCCTAAGGTCGAGATTAAAAAAATATTTTTTAATAACCAGTTTACAGCTGCCAATCGCGTAAACTATACAAAAGTTTGTTTTTATAACAACGCAAAAAGGGTCACAAAAGAGTTCGCGATTGAAGTGGGGCTCTCGAGTTACCGAACGAAATCCACGGGGTTTGTGGGCTCGTGACTTTATCGGGTATTGTAGCGTTAAATTATGAATTGGCGTGAGCTTGAACCAGATTTAAAGGAACACTTAATGACAATTTTCTGAAAGAATGAGTGATAATTCGTGTCATACTTACCAGATTACTGGTTGTTTACGGTTAAAGGGTTTCGAAGATAAATATGCATCATAGGTAACGATACAACAACTAGTACTTACACATTGCAGCATTAACTGATACGTTAAAACTATGTTACCTCGCCCGGAGCGTAAGTACTAATTTACTTTAATTTTTACTTCCTGGCCAGGGAAAGACGTAAAATCCTCACCTTTGGCTCGTGCCAAAAATTCCTGCAATCTGGCACATTACGTATTTCACCATCCTCGGAATGTAATGTACTATAAGCATCTAATCATTTAGCCCATTGTTTATTCTCCAAACCATTTTAAGACTACAGACAATTTCAGCTATCTCCTTCCAATTACGTTTCTTTAATATTTAGATACAATCACAGAAACACGAAAACACTTAAATTTCAAGTCAAATTAAGAACGCATTTATCATTAGTTCTCAGGATAAAATTGTCAACAGAGAAAATTTAATCGGCGCGTACAAAGCACTAAGTTTTGATAACTTTTCCGAGTCGTTCTTTGTTTAGACATGGAACAAACGAAGTGTAATCTATCAGTAAACGTAATTACTTTGCTCTGAATCAAGCTAACCAAATAAAGACAATAATTTCCATGATCTGATCTCTAATTTCGGCTAGTCTTTTGAGTAGCTCCTTCGTGCGCTGACGCTTAAAGTGGTTTGAATTCATTCCATGTCCTATAGTAATGCTTGCCGCCAGGTTTGTGTTATTTCAATAACTCCGTATGTTATTCCATTAATTAAGTACTTAAAGTTCTTAAAAGAGGCCTACATACTCGAATTCTGATTCTGACAACTCAACCGCTATCAAGTCATCATAATACAAGTAATGGATTGGTACAGATGCAAAAATTCGAAGTCTAACCCCTCTGCTTTGGGTGGTGTAGGGGTATAGCACGCATCACGGAATTGACGAGAATCCGCGTCCGATTCCCGGCCATAGCTTGTCATACCGGATTATTCTGTGTTCTAGTTGTCACTATCGTTTAGAAAACTAAAGCATTTGGTAAGATTATATTTTAGACAAAGTTGAATATCTATCTTGCAAATATTACACGCGCCGTTTGGTTGAAATCTGATACGATGCTCTCGATGACTAAGGTTTTGTGATACTAGTGAAGTAGGTACATAAAATGCATGCTGACAGAAAATGTGCTGCACTGCGCCCCGTAAAAATGTGCGCTGGCCCTTATTTGTTCTAACTAAACAATAAGGTGTCAATTACGGCGGGGACCAATACCGCCCTTGTGGTGAATCGCATAACGCTCGTCATCCATATTTTATCACTCAATAAAAATGTCGTTCATCCAATTTGGGCCGTGTTAGGCGTCCATAATACGACAAGGAAGCCAATTTTTGTTCATTTGTTGACTTCAATCTATTTGTACCTAAGTTTTGCGAAATATCTGGTAGTGGTAGGCGGTAAATCGATGGAGGAATACTCAGAAAGTAAGACTTCAGGTTGCTCGTACGATTCTTTCCCATATAACAGATAAAAGTGTTGGAAATTTGCAAAAGCAAGAAACAAATCGCGTCTGCATTCAATTTGCGATATCTTAATAATGTTTCATTACAATTCTACACGTCTAGTTCCACCCTAGCTACTGTTAACAAGGTATTTAATTAGACTTTTGGTTTAAACAAACAGTTTCTATTTGATAAAAATATTAATTAAATCTTTACTTTACACCAAACATACAAATAATTAAAACAAATAGAGATTCTATGTTATTATGCTTAATATAATAAGTTTTTTTTTTTTTTAAATCTTTATTAGAGAAAAAAGGGTTTTGTCACGCAGTGACCACGTCACCCTTATCGTTCTAACATAAATCAACGCCTTTTAATACACTTAGCTATTATATTATATAGCATCCTTGCCTCATCTGAAACAGGTGAAGCAAGAATACTATTGTAACTCCCAGTGTCCTCTTTACACAAATGTGAAAAACGTATAAAGTATTGCACCCTTTCACTTTCAATTCGGACACATTCCGCCAACACATGGTATACATCCTCAACACTATCACATTCCGCACACTTAGGGGAAGGGGTTTTTCTCATAAGAAAACCGAAACTGTTTAAAGGGATGTGTCCCGATCTTAATCTCAAAGCTAAAACTAATTCTGCCCTCCCTAAGTTTGCACCGGCAAACCAGGGAACACGAGTCAGACCAGGTTGTATTGTTCTGTACCATATTCCTTTGCTCAAGGATCTCTCGTCAAAATACTCTTTCCATATTTCCATACTGAACTCTCTGGCTAAACTCAACGCCTCAGAATAATAAGGTAAACAGAACATTGCCTCTCCTTCACTGATTGCCATTTTGGCCAGCACATCAACCTTTTCGTTCCCAGGTATGCCGGTGTGTGATGGTATCCACTGAAGCACCACCTTCCTGTTTTGCGTAGCCAGGTCATACAATGATTGCATAATATCATATGCTATCGGGTGGCCTCGAATACTCGAGGCACACCGAGCAATATGCTGCAGTGCGCTTTTTGAATCCGATAAAATTACAACCTTTTCACAAGAAATGCTACTAACATAGGAAAGAGCCTCCGCTATGGCTATCAATTCTGCGCGCATTATTGATATATTAGCTGTTATTTGGATACCGACATGAGTATTGTCTTGAATGTCGTAAAAGGCCGCACCAACTCCTTTTATACTCTTTGCACCATCCGTAAAAATCCTATAAAAATCACCATACCTATCATGTATATACTGGCTACACAAATGACCTAAATGTCTTTGGTTGTGACAACGCTTTGGCCCAAAAAAACCTTCAACTTGTGTCCGAACTGAAGCTCCAAGATCCATATTGCTGACCCATGTATTAAGAGTAAACATTTCTAACTGATTACTTTTAAAAATGCGTTTATCTTTAAATATCTGATGAATGCGGATTAGAAGCGGTTTCTTTTTATTTCTCCAGAATGGACTTTGAGTTAACTCTAACAACTGCCCTAAGAGGTCACAGACTCCATTTTCACCAAAAGATTTACATCGCAACCAATATTTTGCAGCTAAATACTGCCTTCTCGCAAACAGGGGGGGTAAACTAAGCTCACACTCCATCACGTGAATAGCTGTTGTTTTGATAAAACCGCCTATGATCCGCAAACATTGGTTTTGTATTATGTCTAACTTATATAAATGTGTTTTACAGCTCGAGTCGTATAGAAAACTAGCATAATCCAGTCTGCTTCTAACAACAGCCATATATAGACGCCGTAAATGAATCGGGTGGACCCCCCACCCTGGTCCCTTTAAAACCTTCAAGATGTTAACATATTTTGACGCCTTCTGTTTAGTTTCGTTTATGTGTTTAGACCAACGCAGCGTATCATCCAGCCACATACCTAAATATTTTACAGAATCTACAGTTTGTAACGTCCTATTGTCCACTTTAAGATCCACGCTAAGTCTGCTAAAATCTCTCTTAAAGATACATACTTTGCTTTTAGTCGCCGAAACTTGTAAACCTAATTCGTTAAATAGCTTCACCAATACATCTAACGCGCCTTGTAAATATCTTCTACCCTCTTCAACCTTATTACAAACAGAATACAATACAAAATCATCCGCGTATTGAGAAATAAACACCTTATCTATACTCTTAACGGCATATGACGTTGCTAAATTAAAAAGCAGTGGGGACATCGGGTCACCTTGTGCCAATCCACGGCCCGTAAAACGGCACAGAAACCTATCATTTATTCGGATTTTAAGGTGCCTTTCCTTTAGAAAATTCCATAAATAAGTACATATCCTATAACCTACTCCCAATTCATTTAAAATTTTAAGCAAAGCTACAATATCCACGTTATTGTACGCACAGTCAATGTCTAAAAAACAAGCAATTGTAGACATTTTTTTAGCAAAACCTAACTGGATGGTAGTAGTCAAACTCGCCAGATTATCATAACTGGAGTGCGCTTTCCTGAAACCTGTAGTTAACTTAGCAAAATACCCATTACGCTCACATAACCATTCCATTCTTTTATTGATAATACTGTGGAAAACCTTACACATACACGACATCATCGATATCGGTCGCAAAGATGAGATGGAATTAGGATCTCGACCCGCTTTTGGAATAGGAACAATATTAATCTCCCTCCATTGTTTAGGTACAAAACCTTCGGACAAGAATCTGTTATACAGATATAACATTATTTTTTTTCATTTTCGGGAACACGTCTAATCATACCATATGGAATTTCGTCACATCCAGGCGTTGTGTCTTTCGCTTGTTTAAGACATTGATCTAGCTCTGACATAGTGATGGGAACATTGAGTCGTGAGTCAGATGAAATGAATAATGGTTTTCGCGGCTCAACAAAATCCGGGGTAAGACTATGTAACAACTCATTAGATAAGTGTTCAGGTACTTCATTATTCGGCGTTTTGTAGCCTTTGATCCACTTCATCCTACGCCACATCTCATTTGATGACACACTATGGTCTAACGACGACCAGTATTTCTGCCTGCATGTATTGCTAGCTTTACGAATAAGATTCTGTGCCCTACCTATTAAACTTTTCAATAAGTCCAGATTACCAGGGGTGGGGTTTTTCCGGAATTTAGCAAGTGCAATGCGTCTTTTAGCCACTGCCTCTGATAATGTTGGGGTCCAATATGGTTTAGGAGCAAAAGAGTTAGTAAGGTTCCGATTTACTTTAAGAAAAGGAATGTTCACATCAGCAGAAATATTTAAATAATCCACGAACGTATCATAGGCCACTTGTAAATTGTGAACATTCGGGAATTTCTCAAATAATTTTTCTAATAATTCAGTAAATGACTGCCAATTGGCTTGTTTGAAATTCCTTTTCAATAAACCAGGTTTAAAGGTTTCCAAAAATGAAGTTACAACTATTATTCTGTGATCACTACCCATTGTCTCATTCATAACATCCCAATTGAACTTCAAAGCTATATCGGAGGATGCCAAGGAGATGTCCGGACTAGTTTGTTGTAAAACGCCATTAACTAGCTTAATACGAGTTGGCTTGCCGTCGTTAAGCGTAACAAAATTATTGTCTACTAGGGCATCAAATATTTGAGCACCTCTACTATCATTTTTACAAGACCAATTGGTATGATGACCGTTAAAATCGCCTAATATCAAAGATTTCTTACTAGCAAATGAAAAAAGCTTATTCCAATCTTGAACTGACGTTTTAACAGTCGGCGGACAGTATATAGAGAAAATATTTTCGAGGTAATCACAGTTAAGTACTTTGACGTGTAAAACTTCTATGTTCGATCCCATGTCAATAACTGAGCCAACATGTGATCGAACAGACTTATGGACCACAATAGCAACACCACCATAACCGTCAGGACGATCGCGCCGATACACATTATAGTTCGTTATTCTAAGTAAACCATCTGGCTCCAACCAAGTTTCATTAAGCGCAGCAATATGGACCTTATCCTGCAACAAAATATTCTCAAACTCTAATAACTTAGGTCTAATACTCTGAGCGTTCCACTGTATTACTTTGAGCTTGTTAATACGATTTAAGGCACTAAATGAAATTCATTAAATTCACTAACGAATTGAATGCTGGCCACTCTGATAAATAACTTACAACAACTAAAACTAACCATTCCACGCACAACTTGATCACCTGTCCTATCTTTTCCTGAACACTTACTGATCGGAGGAACAATATTTTTTGAATTCTACCCAACAATTCACAGAATGAGACATTATCACGACCCGATTTCTTACGGCGTTGTCCTTCATTTCTGCTCTCTTCTTCAGATGAAGATTCCGAGTTGGCCTCAGACGACCACCAGTTCATGGTTTCTGCTCCTCTTTCCGACTTATTTTTCTTCCTCTGTCGTCTTTCCTTGCCTTTCACTTTGTTTGTCGTTGTTTTTGCTGTTGCTTCTTTTTCCTCTGCTTGTGTTGGACTTTTGTCTTTAGGTATCGACCGTGAGAATATGGGATTGGGTGGCTTTGCATTTTTTGCAGTCTCGGGCTGTTGAGGAATTTCAGGTTTAACATACATTAGTAAAGCCTTGCGATATGTACACCTATACTCTGACATAAGCTCTCTCAATCGTTTTTCTTTTAAATATACAGAGCATTTATTCTTTTCAAGTGCCATATGGTTTTGAGAACAATTGGCACATTTGAAAACTTTAGTGGTACAGTTTTCATGAGCCTCGCTACATTTCGGGCAGACAACACTTTTTGCAAAACATTTTCGAGCCGGGTGTCCCATTTTCCAACACCGTGAGCATTGGGTTACAGGAAAAGTGTACGGTTCCACAGCAATTCTCAACTGATCAACAAAAATGTGCGACGGGACCACCGTTCCTTCAAATGCCAATCTCGCTACGTCACAAGCCACCCATCCGCCATTCGTATCCCGCTTCTGTAAGCGTTTGACAGCCACCAACATTGCTGGTTCTGGACATGTAATGCTCATCAAAATGTCTTCATCATTTAGGTCCATATCTACTCCTTTAATGACACCATATGACACATCAACATCAAGTGCTCTTTGAAATCTCCACCCCATGTCTATAAACTTCTTACAGAACATAATATTCCCAGCAACTACTGAATCATTCGCTTCCACTCTGATCTTATACGGGCTTAGGTATTTAATTTTACTCACCCCTATTATATTTACTTCCTTAAACAACTTGGCCAGGGCAAATTGCTTTGGGATTTTTTCTTTAGAAGAGATGTAAACCTCTACTTTATCCTGTGTTTTAAGTAGCTTCTTCTGATGTGAACTCAATACTTTCGTAAATCCAGCCTCTTCGTACGCACCCTCCTCATCTTCTTCCTCACGTGCTCTTTTGATCGGCAATCTGTCATCCGTCTCCATGTTTCCTTGACCGTCAGCCGAACAGTGGACATCTGCCACTAATCGGTGCTTAAAGGCCGTTTCAGTAGTTTCCTCCTCAATAGAACTAAAACTCTGATTATCTACTTCTTGACTCTTGTCCATCCTTGATGCTTTGTTCCATTTTTCCACAACATCCGAAACAGAAAGATTTCCTGACATCATCTTGGGCGGTGGTGTTGACGCCCTTACATTTGACTGATCTTGTATTGACTCAGATTCATTCATTTTGCACTAATCACTCCACTAGTAACCGTAGGTAACAATAAGAGCCGGACGGCCCGCACAATAGGCGACCGCCAGCCCGATGTAAACAAGTTTCGTAATAGGTAGGTACTCCACGCAACCAGACGACCGTCTCCCGCGAATGCCGCTACGAGACTCCAATATAATAAGTTGTTTAAGTCAATTTGTGCACAAAACAACTACAGTAATATGTCAAATTGTTCATTGAAAACTTACCTACTGTCTTGTCTCCATTGCGACACCAGTGTCGTTTTATTGCCTAAAATTATTACCCGTTTTACGACTTGCACTCGCACACTTTTGGACATTATTTTTATTGCCTGGCTATGACCTAACGATTTCAGTTTTTTTCAACGTTCGTCAATAGCTTCCGACTCTAACGCAAGCGCTTTAAATAATATTATTTGGAATTTGGGATTGTCTATTTTTTTACAATTTATAGTAAATCGAAAACCATTTCGAGATAAATGCTTTTTAAATCGTTTTCTGTATTTACTTTATTTTATTTTGCTATAATGAATTTATTACATGAAAAATAAGCAATGACCTTCATTTGATATTCCCAGACATGACGTAGACGGTCCAAAATGTACTTTATTTGCAAAGGTTACAAATTCTATGCTATTTACGCGTGTATTATACTACGGAGTTCAATTTGGACCCGCAATCTGACATTTCATTCATCTTATGACAGATGACAAGCAAATGGGCAATCTTGTTACTGTCATTCTTGTTTTTTCCACTGTTCACTTTCATATTGTTGTATTATAGTTTAGATTTAGAAGCACTTTCGGTAGATAATTAGGCAACAGTGTAACCGCACAGCGATGTGCTTCGCTCACATGAAAGATTTTCCGCTAAATATTTTAATGGAGAGCGAAAATATTACGTTTTTCGGTTTACTTTCGCCTACTGAGTTTGCTGTCTTATCTCCGGGTCCTGTTTTGTCTCGATAATACCTGGTATGTGTTTATGGACCTTTCTGCTTCGCGCAGAATGTTATGGTATGTGTAACGATTGTGAAAATATAAAATTCATAGGAGAAGATCGCGTAAATCTTCCTGTGTTATTGTTGAATCATGTTGACATTGATACTAATGACAGTTTGCCAACTTCACCACAGATAGAAAAGACGTTAATGGCGGCGCTTCACATACGTTTTATGATCAATTTATCCAATAAGCAGATGTGTGGCACCGGCAATGGAAACTCTGACGTCACAATGGAAACTCTGACGTCATCAACCAAAATACTTTCAATAATTAATAGTGAAAAAAATACCGAGTTATATGAGAAAATATTGAAATTGGTTTCTTATAATTGACTATTCTGCACAAAAAAAATATAAAAAGGATAGGTATTTTTTTTTAGACAATCCCAATTGCGTATGACTTTGTCGATAAAAAATTACATTATCTATCTTCAAAACAAGACCCATGATTCCGAATACCCATCAACGATTAAGGTTTCTCATTTGAAATTTCCTCGCAAAGTCAATATTAATTTACATATTTATTAGGATGTCAATCATACGCGTGCCAACTTGCTCCTTAAGAGAATTAGGTTGGCTACACGCAAGGAAGTTAATTTATATTATGTTGGGCGTGAAGTAAACAACACATTATTATCAAGCAGTTAATGATTTAATTAGAATTAACGCAAATCTCGAAGAATTGTACAACGGCACAGATGCACGCAATCATGTTCACCATCTCTTTCTATCCTCAACCTTTTTTCAACCTCACTCTCTTTCTACACCATTTTACAGAAAACAAATGACGAACGCGCTTGTGATTCCAAGTGCGTTAGGCCAGCCTAACATCTAACGTTTAGCTTGGAGCGGTCGAGACCAAAGGCACGAGAGCAGCCGTTTTCCAGTTGGAATCCATTTCAGCCAGACCGCTCTGAATTTTGTATTGAAACAGCAGATCACTCCATAGCAACTGCTTGAAAGCTGATGGCATTGACTTCTCTAAGTCAAGCCGATGAGTGGATTCTTTATTACTTAAAACCTACGCGTTACTAATACAACCTGATAGTTACGCTAGATTATTTCTTTTATTTTTATTAATGTTTGTACTATATCTTTATGTGGCCAGGAATTGCCAACCTTTGGTCAACCTTTGGCAGAATACATTTTAAGTGTTGTGTCTCGCCTAAGTACAAAAGAAAGGGAAGCAGGGCTAGAACTTAGGGGCGGTAATGTGAGTCAAGACGAAGTAATTTTATGCGAACTTTGATCTTAATCAAGTGGGAGTCGAATCGTACACAAAGAATTCTCATTCTACCGAAAGAAAACGTTACGCGCATCGACTTTCTTTGTTTTTATTGTTTGTTGTTATAGCGGCTATAGTAATACACATGTTATGAAATATTCAAGTGTCTTTATTGCGGACAGCAGGGGCTCCACAGCCTTAGTAACAGAGTCCTCACCCCTTGGATACGCAACTCTAAAAAGCTTTATACGAAATCCAATAAACGCTATACTTGACTTTTGATAACAATCTTGATCTCAATCGCTATCGCTAAGTACCTTTAATTTTATCGCGATAGTGCTTTAAGGGCATTGACCTATACATACATATTTCATACAAATTGATTAACGCTACATTGGAATTTATACTTTACCGGTTTATAAATACGAGGCTTCTGCCCTGTTCTGTTTTATCCGGTTGGATGGCCAGTTACCCCGTTTAATTGTTGCACACCCCATGATGTCCTTCACAATGTTTTCACGGTAGGTTGCTACGATTATGTTAATTTATACGCACAATCTTAAATTAACACATCTACCCCTAAAACGCGTTGAATTTTGACAAAAGAATGTTGTAACCATTAATAGTGATTTCGCCCGTTTTAATGAATGAACCCGTTTTTTGCAACAAACTGACCCATTGTTGGTTAAATTACAAATTCGTCACCGACGGATATCCGATTTTGAATTTCTCTTCACACGAATACGCATCTCTGTACCCACTACCAACGTAATGTCCGTATAATGAAGTGATTCAGCTATTACTAAAATAGAATGGGTACAATTTTAGCAACAATCGTTGCAAACATTGTAGCAAAATCAATCCTTGAGGTAGGTAACTAAAAAATTAAATGTTTTTTTTAAATTGGACATTAATCAAATGAAACTTAAGAGTAAAGCTAGATTTTATTCTTTATTGCAAGACGACCTATGGCAAGATAGTTAAGGTAACAGAAGCAATTGTGATGCAGCTTCTTTGCTGAAAATAAACTTCGCATTTTGACTTCGTATTAAACTAGGAGTACTCACACACACACACAAATCATGTCTTTATCCCTTACGGCGTAGACAGAGCGGTAACAAGACCTACAGGCCACGTTTAGCAAGACTGTGGGCGTATAGGTGGAAAGGGGAATTATAATAATGATGTGCTGCTAGCCGCATCGCCTATAACGTGATTATCCTATGATTTTCGCCCATTCTTTCGATGGGCTTTTACCGCGCGGGAAGAGAAGCAACCGGTACATTCTATGTTTTTTCTCTGCTCCCACCAGCATGGAAGAACATCTCTAACATCTCACTTTAAATAGATACTAGATGTTTTTTGATATATTAAAATAGGCCTTTAAAATCCACATGATCCAAAATGCATGCTTATTTCATCTGTAACAACATTTTCGCATTTTTTCGTTCTGGCTTTACATGAATTAGTAACACTAACACCAATTGTTATTCAAACCGTGAGCTCTCGAACTCGCAGATTAATATTCAAATGCGAATCAACATTGCCTTGATTATCCCGTTTCTACTTATTCCTTTGAAGCTGATTGTAAAAAGGTTGTAATCCCCTTTCGGGTGCATTGTAATGCAACACTGCAGTCACATTGAAAGGGCTAAAATCTAATTCTAACGGGGATAGGGGACCCTCGAATTTTGAAGTCGCGGTCAGCGTAATTTGACACTGAGTTGTCCGCGTAAAAATTTATTTTTTAAATTTAAATAATGTTTGAAATAAATAACAAAGGACACTGGTTTGTTTCCGTGAGAAGTTTGGTTTTTGTTTAAAAAAAGCTGTATGTCTTAAACCTCACGCCGGAACATAGCAGCGCAAGTACTGCTGCATAGCGGCAGGATTGGCGAGTAAATTCGTGTTAGCAATCTACACGGAGTCCTACCACCTTTAAAATATTAACAAAAATTGTAGTAGAGGTACCTAAAAAAAAACTGGTTCTAAAGATTAATATTTAATGTTGAAAATGAACAAAGTCGCGGTTTTAACCTGTCAAATGCAAACACGCCTGGATCATCTAAAGCGAAGTAAAATTCCACTGACACAATTAAATATTCTGTTAAAAAGCTTAACGCTTCGAAACGTCTTAAAAATGTTTCAGCTTCACGATACGTTCAACAAGTATCAACCTTGAAATAAATTCCCCTTCTGACATTCAATTTTACTGCCCTACTTTTAAACCCTGACCTCGTCTCCCCAGGAAAACCCATTTTGAAGTCAACTGTTAAGCTTAATGCAAATACATTTTAAAGAGTTGAGGCGGAGTGCGGCGTGGCACGAAAGCGCATGTTTTGAAAATATGCGCTCAAATGCTACATAGAATCCATTAAGTATGTTTATGAACTGAGTTAAAAGCTATACTTTTAGCCGGAACAAGATTATTATAATACTACACTAGTAGCTGGAAGGAGTTTTAGCTATTCTGTTTACGGAAACAGAACGTCGCTATGCGCATAAAATACTTAATGTAAAAAATACAAGGTTAAGAAATCCTCTTCAACCACTTGATGGTCGATGGGAGTGACTGCGGTAGGGACTGTATTAATTGCATGATAGAATATCAATTGATGGTTGCATTGCCTGTTCTTAAATACACAGTATGAACATTTTCTAATAATATATTCTGATTGACATTTATCCCTAGACCTTTTTGAGTCGTCTCATGACTATGCATTTGTTCACTTTATGTAATTTAGGTTTCTCGGGGCCCTACCAAATTTTTGTTGGCGTCTTATTGTTGCATAGATCTACTTACGCCGGATTCTTTGGGAATGAGATGAGGAGGTTGTAGCGGTTGACTTTAATTGCTATATGTTGGCTAGAAGAGTACAGTTAATAGAGTGTCAGAATAATTACGACACGGGGGAAGCGATCAAAACACGTAATCTCGCGAGTTGCGAGTGGCGAGTTGCCACACCTCAACCGATTTAAATGAAGTTTTACAGACGTAAGAATGCGATCAATCCAAAAACTAATAACCTGACAAAGCTAACAGGTTATTTGAAGGGAATGTGTCGCGTTTAGAGTTCGGACAATGAGTCAAAGAGCTATTGTATAAGTCTTGTGGCTCTGAATAGTCTTTTCACCTTCCTTTGTGGACAAAGAATTGTCTGGAGGAACTAAAGAGAGGGTCAAATTACTTTGAGCGATGATTGTGGTCGACAAAAATCTGTGTCAAATTTTAGAAGATGCAACTACTTATATCTGCTTGCTTTCTCTATAATTTGATTGGTATGATATATTTTCAGACTAAATTAGTTTTCGGTAAGCTTCCAAGCCTTTTTGCTGAATGAACTTTTCATTGGCCATAATTCAGTCTTACATTATTTAAACGGAATGCTTACTAACAAATGTTTATATTGTACTTATTTTTTTGTTTGAACTGCGCTTATTAGCTTTATAATGTACCTAATCTTAGCGCATAGTACACACATCTGTTTGACACGATACGTCGTTCAGATATATTTTACTTCGCTTCTAATATTATTTACTTGCGTCTTTGGATGGATACGATTAATACGGGGCTCGTATCAAATGAACCCCATATTAATCAATGGGGGAAACGTGAAGCGAAATCTTAAATCTCGATCAATATTCAAACCACAGACTCAATGGTGACAATAGAATTCTTTCTCAGGGGATGAAAAAGGAGGTCATCGTCCTTTGGAGAATAAGGGTGGTTCCACAATCCCGTTGTTTTGGTATTGTGTTCTTTGTGTGTATTGTTGTACACTTGTCTTCGCGTCACCTTGCTTTGTAAACGCGATGTTATGATTGTTACAGGGTGGTTCGAATCAATGTGCCATGCAGTTGCCCAATAAGGATGCTATACATTTCGGAATACTATTTTGTTTGATTGTGAAAAAAGAGACCGAATAACATGCGGTAAAGTTGCCGGTGCGTTTGATATTTGAAAGGTTATTTTTTATCGCGAAAGTTAGCACTACCACGGCCAAACTGATAATTCACGGAATTCCCCCTTGGGTAGGAAATGCTTTAAATAATTTTGAAATCAGGCTTTGTTACAACAACGCTGGCAAGCTATGCAAATTTGTGCAAGCTAGCAAAAGTTAGTGTAAGCTTGTAATAGTGCCTAAGCAATTGTTATCACAATGAACTGTCCTTTGTGAACAAAATTCGACAAACAATAACGGCTTAACAAGGTTAGCTTTTTATTTATTTACCTGTTTAAAAACCTACTGACAGTAAAAAAATGAACTCTTTCAGGCAATTCTTACTAGAAAAAAGGAAAAGGAACAAATTATAGCAGGAGCTTATTAACTATATATTGTTATACGAAAAGGTAAATTACGTTTCGTTACTCATTAGAATTTTATTTGCAATATTATTAAAATCAAAAATACTTTTTAGCATCAACCTGTACCCAATGTTAAACTGTCCATCTAAACCTGCATCGAGATTAACTAGATTAAACTAGAGTAATATAATAAAGAGTTAACTGTGTGAATAACAGCATCCCTTTATTCGCTATTGTGTGCATGGGAACGTCTTGCCATCAGTGGGTCATGACGTGAAATAAAGACCCATTGTCCATATTGTCCGAGATAATTCACCCCAATTCCATGAGAAGCGTATAAATAACAAACATTATGTGTTTATGGTACGATTAAAATTTGGTAAAGAAAGAACATTCGTTTTTGTGTCCTACTGTAAGGCAAAGGCGTGTAAGATTATCATTCATTTTCTTTGTAGATACAAAAAAAAACTAATCCCATAGTAACCGATGAAATATGTCAATTTATGAAATTTTTAATATTCGTCATAACAAAAAATAATATTTTATAAATTGACTAGCCTTCCGTCCGCAGCTTCGCCCGCGATAAACTAATTTTCCCGTATAAAAAGGTATTTTCCCGCGGTAAAAGTAGCCTATGTCACTCAGTGATAATGTAGCTTTCTAACGGCAAAAGAATTTTTGAAATCGGTCCAGTAGTTTCGGAGCCTATTCAATGCAAACAAACAAACAATCAAATTTTTCCTCTTTATAATATTAGTATAGGAGTATAGATAGTATAGACCAGCGATCGGCAACCTTTTGGCAGGCAAGGGCCACATGGTGGCAAAATAAACTAAAGGCGGGCCGCAGTCATGGTATTAACCGTAGAAGCCCAATACACCTACGCATAATTGGTCATATCACAAATATTCACGGGCCGCAAGCAGAACGTCCGCGGGCCGCATGCGGCCCGCGGGCCGCGCGTTGCCGACCGCTGGTATAGACTAATTAGGCTAAAGTTGTTATAAAGGATGTTGTAAGCTGTAAGCTAAAATCTCTGCTGTATTAATATTACTTCTAAGAGGGTAGTCTGAGTAATTCGGTGAATTTGTTGGAAGTTATTATAGTAGTTTCTAACGTTCGCATTTTAAACCCTTTCTTGGGCTCGTGTCTCACTTCAAGCGAAGCGATGTGATGATATAATATGGTGAGGCTGTCGTTGTTTTTATTCCAGCGATTTTAGGAACGCAACGTAAGTTGTATACAACTTATTGGATAAACAAAAATACGTTTCTTAGAAAAGCTTGTCATATATAAAGTAATAGCATTAAACAGTAACTTGTATTGACTAATTCGAGATGTGATCCAAACAATATTATTCTATGACCAGTTATTATTTTTTACATTACATGTGATCGTTAGTTTTTAATTTGTCACACTTTACCGAGATACTTATAATATGGAAACTGATAAATGGGATGAATGAAATTAGCATTTTTTTCATACCATATACTAAGAACTTGTGACAATTTAATTCTCAGAATCAACGTAGGTACTTATAGGTAAGTACATAAACTAGTTCGCTTCCAATTATCGATCTTTACTAGCGGAATGTGCGGCTGCTACTTTAGCCAAGACCCAGCTAATAGGATCATGCAATAACAATTTCAAATACAATTTAACTTATGACATTTGCCAGAATAACTTCGCAAAGGCATTATGAACAAAGGTTAATGAATCGTATAAAGCCCTTTACAGGGTTACAACTGCTGCGTCATCAACTACGTAGATATTTGATAATTAGTAAAGAAATTCCTTTAGAAACATGTATGTCGTACCTATAGGTACTCGAAGTTACAGGTGTAGTGCATAAAGTTTGTCCATGATATTTCCTTGAATTTTAAAGTCGTGTATACAATGGCGCTGTTATATTAAATTGTTTTACAAATAAGAACCTTTTAAACAAAAACCGCATGGGATTCAACGAAATGTCTTGTTTGTCTGTGTGTTTGTGTATGTCTTTGTGCATATATTAATGTTATTTTTATTTTTTTGTGAATTGTATGTTTCTTTATATTTGTACGATAAAGCATTTACTTACTTACTTACTTAAATGTCGTGGAAAAATATCTAGACTCAAGAACTTGGAGTTTGATTTCGTGGAATTTGATTCAAATTGCGAGACTGCCTACTGGAAATGATACTTGATCCGTGAGCAATATAAATAGGTATTTCGCTATGTAATTTGTTAATATAAATGTAGAACGTCGAATATTTTTGTAAGTAAAAATGAAACAACTTCTAAGGGAACAACCAAATATACCGTGCTATATTTTTATTGAGTTCCAAAATTCCGAGGTTTCCTTCATTAAATGTCGTATTTGAAATGTAATTAAGTACCCGAAACTTCATTTCAAAGAGTTATTTTAATGAAGTTAGTTTTATTATATAACCAACGTCCAAAGAAACAGAAGAGTAAAATTTAATATTGTTTTTAAATAATTCATCTGGAGTTTCTGTACTTTGTTATTGTTAAATAAAAAGAACGATTGAAACAAATGACGAACATTTTTTACACAAAACTAACTTTTTTCGCTCGTTCTTTTAATAAAAACGTCAACTTTAATTGCAACCGCAGTCGGATTCAAGTAAAAATGAAACAACTATTGTTCTTCGAAATTGAAATAGTTTTGTAACATTTCTTAACACAAAAGAACATAAAGAAGAAGAAGGACATAAAAGAAGGTAAGTACTAGATAATTGTAGAAGTAACATTAGTATAAATAACTATAACGTAGGTAGTAGCTGTTACCGGCGATTTCTTCTGCGCGGACTTCATTTATCTCTACCTCGCGGAAATATCAATATATCCCGTTTCCCTATATGCTTGCATATATACTTGTTTTCTCGCTCATGACGCGTTAGGTTAGGCGCTAGAATTATTACTTAGAATCCTACTACTAGTAGACACGTTTTTCACATCTACTCATTTTCATTTTCTCACAAGTTTGATGAAAATGTGTTTTACAAAGAATACATCGGTATTCGCAGAATTAAGAATACTATCAATTGCAAATTGCGTCTTAGATTGTAAATTCAACAGGGTTCTCTGACATTTGACAAAATGTTTAGTTAGGCAACAAATTCATTTGACAACCCTTTAGTTTCTGCTAACAATAAACTTTTTCGAAAAGTTACAAAACAAATCTAACCTAATGCCACGTGAGCCACTGAAAGAGGTTTTTAGATATTCAGAAGAAGTTTATGGTTAGCAGATATAAGGGTTGTCGAATGAGTTAGTTGTCGAACGAATTTGTCAAATGTTTGTGGGTCAAATTATCAGCTCTATTAATAGGAGTAATCCTGTCTAAAAACTCTATCAGTTGAAATCAAATATTTTTAGTAGTTAAGAGGGTATCTAATTTAAAGATAGCGTAATCTGGAGAATAGATAAACCAAACCAGGCATTATAGGAAACCGTTTCAAAGCTTTTGTAACGCGGTCTAATACGGCTATGCCATAACTTCAAATTAAGGTGACACAAGCTTGCTTATGTCATGGTAGTCTAACCACACGCTACCTTTACCACAGCGCCGTCCAAAACCATGTTTCTGTTCACGCAATGTAATGGATTATGTTACGGATCTTTGTGAAAATGCGCTATTAATAATATTATTAATGGTAGCGGCATATACACAGACATGAAACGGTTAGTGAAAATCTTCGAAGTAAGTTAAAATTAAACGTTGAAAATTTACCAGAATTTATCAGAGTGTGGCTGTTTTCCTTTAAAATTTGTTTTTATCCTTAGAAAAGTTGTTCATTGAGCTTACATTTTTTTCATTTTTATGGTCATTGAGCAAATCGACGCAGACATTTTTAATTAAACTCTAATCTTACAACATTTGAGCGAAGACGTGTTAAATGGCAACGGAGCTCATTCATTCTGAATTAAAAAAAAATACGATTATAACAGCATCCTACGGAAAACAATCGTGTTGGAAAGGATACTTATTAATTTAAATAATTGCCCTGATTGTGCCCAAAATTATTCCAACATTCGTGAAGCATTTTTCAGAATGTAATCAACCAATGTAATCCGAAATCTGTCTGCGATTGGAGCGATTACAGATCAAATCCGCAATCAAGTCAAGTATCAACTTGGCTGTATAAATTTATTCCATTTAAAATACAATTTCGTATTCAGTAACTTCGCCACGAAATTAAATCAACCTTTCCAAAATGACAAATGGCCATGCAAATATTTGGCCAGGCAGGTCAAACTTGATGACGCTCTCATCGGAAAGGTGGATGGTAAACAGGATTTCAATATTTTAAAACTTGTTACGGAGACAATAACAATGGAAGATCAAGCGAGATGGTGCCGATGGACATTTGCGAAAACCGGTCAGGTGAAATCTAATGGTGTTAAGAACCTGGGAATTATTTTTAATTTAATAAGCTATTACATTTTAATTGCATAGTTATTCAGGTTGAACTTAAACTTAAAGTTTTTTTCCTTTATTTCAGGTAAGTTACAGCAACTCCTCTCAGCAGAATCACAGCGCTCGAGTCTTTGGAAGACTCGTCATCATTAGTAATGGGCAAGTATTGCAATGTAACATTACAGAAATTTCCCATCTGAAACCTTCTAAACGGCCACTTGAACAATAAATGCTTTGTGCGTTTGAAATCGTTAAAAGTTCCTTGCGTAGTTAATTATAGGTCAAAACTGGACGGTTAGAACTGTGACCCTTTTGTGGATAAGTAGGGCCTTTTGTAAAGAAACGGTCGAAATGTGCTAAGTTGTTTAAGTAATATAATACGGAGGACTTTGCCCTTTCCCAAAGGGAAAGAAACTACGTGTTTTGGAGAAATTTTCTTTTGTGCTTGAACCGTGCGTAGAATTTTGTTAAGCTTTGACAAATTGTTTCGCCAGAAGTTTATTAGGATTCATACCGGCAGTATTTTTTGTTTTCTATTCGGGAATTTATTTGTTCCAACAATTTCTCTATTCTGCTGAATTTTAACAGTTGAATATTTAAAAACAAACATCACACGTTACATGCCGTTGCCATCAGCAATTCTAAATTGCATGCTACTTTAAATGTTAAATTTGACATCATTGTCCCTAAAAACAATTGCTATATATTTCATAGTAAGGGCTCTTTTGATGTCTTCATTGACAGTCTTCCGGAGCAGAAGCGCGAGGTTTGAATCCGGAATAAGTACGTTGCTGCATGTCTGATTACGTCTGACTCAGAGATGCGTACGCGCATAGCAATGTGCAACGCAACCATTTGTTTATTTTATTGCGTAGACTGATCGTTGACCAAATGAGTACATACTTAATAACTCATTACCGCTTAGCCAGAATAGGTACTGTCGTTCCTTGGCCTTTTATCTGTGAACTGTTTTATTAATAAATCATTAAGTAATACATTTACTTAATGCTTCTTAAGTTTGAGCTCTTTTCTAGCAAACAGCTTAGTTTAGTAGTTTCAAAATGTATTTAACTGTTTAATTTTAACTAGGCTTAGTAATAACTTGTAACTTAAAAATATAAATTCAAAATTCGTTAAGCCCGGTTTGAGCTCGACAATTCTTTGTGTTTTGATACTACTAAACTGAGCTCAACACTAAATCCAGATTTTTTTTCAACAAGTGACCATTAAACTAGTTTAATTTATCTAGATTCAGACTTTTGAAGCAAGTAGTCCGTAGATACATTACCAGATGCAAACATCTGTCACCAATGAAATGAAAGAAAATTTATTACACGGCTTACAGTCTCACGGTTCTCAACAACGATCTAATTTACGTAATAAATTGATTCAATTAACTGCAGCAATAAGGTGCCAAAACAAGATTGCAAATTTCCAAGCCACTCCCTTACAAAACACAGGTGTCAGCATACTAGCACAGTGACCCGGTTGGAGCGCCGCGGGACGTCGCCACCCCTAGCGATCGCCGATAATCACGCCATCTCGGTCCCAATTAGGACGCTGCAAGATCATGATAAGGCTAGGGTTGCCATCGATGAAATAAATACGATGTTGCGCTCGCTTTTGTCCGGCGAGGTGTAAGTAATTAAGTTCGATGGCGTAATAACGGTTGTTTTCGGCGGTTCGAAAGGGTTCTCACTAGAGAGTTCAACTTGTGATTTAACATAGAATTTTACGAATCTCACCGTCGCTAAATTGCTATAATTTCACAGATTCTGCGATACTCTTTTTGTTGTACGCTTAATGAGACGCGTACACGACAGCCATTTAACTTGGAGCCAGTCTCATGGGCGTTGAACAATAACGATTCTTCAGCATTAGTCTCAAGAATATCGCTATAATTTATGCCCCGGTGTTTAAGGCATGGTGATGTATTTGTCTCGTTCAGGATGATAAGGGAGCATTAGTATGCGTCGCGAAACTGAGTGAAGAGGCGTGCAGAATGCGCAGGTAACCAACCTATCGTGTAGCTGTAGGATAACGTGTAGCAAGCTGTAGGATCCTGGAATATTCAACTAGATTTTAACGCAATTGCAATCAAGCAGAATAAGTTTCGGAGCGAATATTGTTCGGCATGGGCATCACATTTACAAGAACATCACTTTTTTAGTTCAAATCAAATCATCACAGTAGAATGGCATTATTGGCTATTCAATTCTGCCCTCTTTATAAAGAGTGCAGTAACGTCAAGTTCCTGCCATATTTTTATATGCATGGCAAAGGCGATATTGTAGAGCTCGTATAGCTGATTCCGAATATGTCATCATCATCATCATCATCATCAGCCTATGTTAGTCCACTGCTGGACATAGGCCTCCCCTAATGAGCGCCATAGCGCCCTGTCTATAGCTTGACGCATCCAGCATCTGCCTGCAGTCTTCCGCAGATCGTCATCCCACCTGGCCGGAGGGCGTCCTAGGGAATATGTATGTAACTCAATTTTGACAGAAACACGAGTTACTGCACTCTTTATAAGGATGGCAGAATTATGCAGCACTACTATTAGTTCTGCGCGATAAGATTTGTTCCACGTTTCTTCCACAGGTCAAGCAGAGAAGGAGTATTCACCCTTATGTTGTCAGCTTTCCTAAAATAAACATTTGCAAGGTCCGACCGGATCGCTACCATCGTCTTACTCGCTAATCCTGCCAAGCAGCCGCTAGCGCTGCTGAGCTCCGGCGTAGGGAGTAAGAGCGCCGGTGAAATTACTAGCACAAAGTATTCTAGCTTTGTCCTCTAGGCTGGCAACGTATTTGCAATCCTCCAGTGTTACAGGTGTCTATGGTTGGTGGTGCTCACTTACCATCAGATGACTCATTTGCTCGTTAACCTCCCTTGTATAAAAAAAGCGGTTTCACTCGTCCTTAATTATCCGAATAGGTATCCCCTATCTGCAACTGTTGTTCTAGTCAGTTGTAGTCTAGTCAGTCAGTTGGTAGTCCGAAGGCTGCAGCTTAAGCCAAAAAAACAAAAGTTTAAACGTCAATATGAAATGGATCTTTTAAACGCTAAATCTCGCATTTAATTGCATGACGGACTTTGCAAATACTTGCCGTGCTGTTGCTCTCGGCGGCGTCACGTTCCGCGAATGCAGTCCAATGATCACTGCCAATAACCTCGCTAATTACGAGCATGGAGATCCATAGAGAGTATAATTTACTGTTTGATAAAACAAAGTTCCATGCTGGTATGGGAGCAAAGAAAAAACATAGAATGTACCAGTTGCTTCTCTTCCCGCGCAGGTGGGAAAAGCCCATCGATAGAATGGGCGAAAATCATAGGAATTATGTTATAGGCGACGCGGCTAGCAAACCATGACTATTTTGATTCCACTTTCCACCTATAAGCCCACAGTCTTGCTAAACGTGGCCTGTAGGTCTAGTTACCTTAGGCTAGTGACGTGGTTTGTGTGTGTGTGTGTGCGTGTATAAAACAAATGAAAAGTATAAGTCAGAATCGCTTGCATTTTTGAAGTTATATGTTGGTGAAAGACACACTATGATGCTAATCGGTTGAAGAAATTACATAGATTAGGAAACGCGTTAGGAAATTCACTCTTACGCTTCTTCCTTGAAATCTGACAACACGCCAACAATCCACAGGCTGTAATAAGGGGCTATTGACGGTTGTAATTGAAATAAATTACCTAGTATTTATCATCTACATACTGTTCGTTTTACCTCCATTAGTAGTATAACTTGTGCATAATTTTAAAATGAATACTACATTTCTGCTGACGTAAAAGAATCCAGACAAATAGGGGCAATTCACGCTTGTCATTTTTTTTCTGTAGATATCTCAATGTTTGCGTGTTTAAGTTATACTTGATTTAAAATTCTTGAAAGAGCTCGTTTGCTGATTGTCAAATTACAATACACTGACAACAGTTAAGTTACTGAAAGAACTTATAATATTCACTATTTCAACAATCAATTTATTACCGATATAAAAAATCATTGTACCTATTGACGCGAAATTAACCTAAAAAAAACTATTACTGAAACCCGTTTATGTATCTACCAAACTTAAGGGGAGTACTTTTATCGAAAGTGCCTTAGAATGAAAATCTCTCTCGACAAAAATCTATTACGTTACGTACCTTAAAATTGTGTACTAACCATGATCCTTTAAAACTAATTCAGCAACGGTTTATCGTAACACGTATTTTTAAACGTAGAATATGTATATACACATTCTATAAGGTGATGGTGTTTTATTCTTCAAGATCTGAGTGCACATGCACAGTGAAAATTTTATGTAGCTACAAACATTAGAATATAATACTGCGTGTTGCCGATGTGTGCCGCTAGAGGCGCTGCCAATTTTTTCATAAAGACTTACGAGAACACGTTCGAGACGTTTTTTATGTCAATAATTAGCTGTTCATTGCCCAGAGCTACGTCCCCCGCTGCCAATTTTTTTTTTCAAAATTGTACTATATAGGTACTAACCTTGTCCTGGCAATAAAGAACACAATAAAAAAGTATTATCAAATTTGGTGCTGTCGTCCGGAAGTTATACGTGTTTATACATTTCGTTGATTCATTTTTTATTATAATATATAGATTTACACTGGTTCTGTTTAGAGTTACTCGTAGCCTTTAATTTCCAATGGTAGGTACCGATATAGCAGAGCTGTAGCTGTGGCATTAAATGTTAAATTACCAAAGTTTAACGCCAAAGTTTTAATCAAATTTTCGGTTATAATTATCGTCTGGGATTATTTCAAGCTTATCATTTGCGAGTTGGAGGGTTTCTGCTCAGTTATTTTGTTACTACAGGTATTTTGCTCGGGTGAAAATTCTACCTAGGTACTATAATTTGAAAAAAGGTTACAATCATTATTTCCATGTCGTCTTAATGAGGAAATGTGTTTCATCTTCTTTCCTAAAAACTTTGACACAAGTACATGTTTGGTAAAAATCGGTACAGTAATTTATGTAAGGCATGCGTAGGCGGTTTTTTTCAATTTTTAATTTAATATTTATTATTCGTATGTGAGGCGGATTGATAAACTAGTTGCTGCCCGCGATTTCGTCGCTAACCCAACAATCTGCTGAAATATCCGGAATAATTGTTAGATACATTATATAATGTTCTGGAATAAAAGTATTTTATGTCCTGCAATCTCCTGTCGTTGTTTATAACTACCGGAACACAAACAATTGAAAACGTAGCAGACGTGAATAAATTAAAACCGTTGGTAGTGTTTAGTGCTAATTTGACATAGCTTTGGCAAGTATGACTAGTATCACTCACTGACAGATAAGCACAGCCCAAACCAATGAAGCTAGAGTTATATTTGCCAAACTCATTGGGTATCATAAAGGTGTACCAAGAACACTTTAAAATTCAGACAAGTGATGAGAACATTTTTTCCGGGGGTGAACCCACAAATATAAACTATGAAATAAATAAATAATTAAATGCATACATTGAAGACATAGACCCGGAAGTTCAGTACGTGTCAGGATCGGAACGAGCGGAAAGGGATAATGCAAATTAGTACCCAGGTACACCAGATAGTACTTATTACCGTGGTGGGTAGGACCTTCATAGGAAACCCAGGTACCCATGCGCGTCCGGACTGCGGTTTTAAATCGAGTGCTATGTTCAAATACTCGGAGGGTATTCGAAGTACACATTTAAATTCAATAGGTAGTCTTTAGTACTTACCTTTTAACAAATAGACACTCAAACTCAGTCCCCCAAGACACAGGTTTTTACCTAGTTTGGGGGTCGGAATTTTTGACACTTCATGTGACTTCTCGGTACATTTCGATAGTCCCTAAGTACTGTACTTGCTTCTGTTTTGATTGTACAATAAATCATTTTTATTATTATTATTATTTATTATTATGTCCATGGATTCTTCTTCATAGGTAGATGTAGATGTAACATGAAATAATCATACTCGTAATTAATTGGTATCGTAATTCTCGATTCATTGTGGGACCCCTGTCCGTTTGAATTCGATGCGCACGCGCTGCATCTTCGCATCACCGGGCTATGCCATGCGCCGGCTCGACCAATCAGCGCCTCAGTAGCTCGCCGCTCGCCGTCGCACGCGCACGTACCGGCCGCTGCGATGTAACGCTTCCATCGCTCGCGCATCGGACATTGCATCTAATCGAAATCGCTGTGAAAATGTGAATTTATGTGGAAATGATTTAGAAACTCACACGTGAACGAATATTTGGATTGTTGTGTTGTAAAGACTTGAGTTATTTGGATTTTTCTACTATGGTGATCGTCGGCGTTTTTAACAGGTAACCTACCCTCAATGTTGGCATGTTGGTTTTGTTATTAGTTTGCTTACCACAGCGGTTGCATATGGTTTCTATACATTATGTTTATATGATTACCTGGTTATTGACGTACTAACCCATTAATTATCTGCTCAGTGGTATAATGTAATCGTTCCGTTTGATCAGTCCCCTAGACACCAGGTATGTAATGGTGTTACGTTTCGGCCAACATAATTAATTGAATACACTGCCCTGCCTCATTAAGATTATGTACTGAACTCAGCTAGCTTTTAGTACAGCAACACAGAAGATCTAATATTCTGGATGTAATGCCGTCAGAAATCTTAACGTACGTATTGGTAAGAGTCAACCAAAGCATGACAGTAACAATTAAGTATCGTGAAAAGAACGTAATTAGATTGATTGCGCTTCAATTCAACTTACTCTCCGCATTTGTATTATGTGGCGTTGTAAACATTGGCTGGGTAAAATGAGTGGCTGAGGATAAGGTTGCATCTGCGGATTTGTCTTGAGATTTCGAGATTATCGGGCTCCTGACATGAGTGTGATTGGGTATGTGTAGATTTTGGTAAAGGTAAGTAAGTAAGTAAGTAAATGCTTTATTGTACAATTATAAAGAAACATATACACTTCACATAAAAATAAAAATAACAGAATACATAAATAAATAATAAAAGTTTTTGATCTTTGAATTAATAACAGAGTGGGTATGCGAATATTCAGTTACTTTATAAAAAAGGAGCAAACAACATACATAATTAAAGAAAAAAATACTTAGATATCATAATTTACTATTACCCATCCCAAAAAGTGCATAGCGCAGCTAACGAAATTTTCACTTCAAAAAATTGCGATTATAATCTTAAACGTATGATAGCAGTTTAAGAAAAGACCAGACGTAAACTTACCTACTCATATCGATGTCATGGGGAGTTTGATTGACTCATCTGTAAAACTCTGTGTGATGCTGAGTTTATTGGGTATGGGAACCCTCTGAACATAAGCCCGCCTCATATATGGCCGGTTTTTGTTACTTAGGTTAATCTGGCAAAGAGAGCTTTTATATTATTTCTGTCACTATTAAATTAAGGTAGTAGGTAGTAGTACCTGTTAAAATTTCAACAAATTCAAACTATAATGTAAATCTGTATTTTTTTTGCTATTGCTTAAGCCATGTGACTATTTTTACTAACGGAAAAAAGCACCTTCCTTTGTTTGTTTATAGCAAAACTTTATTTACTCCAACCGCCAATGCCAAACTCAACACGGTAATCGATGCCTTTACCCTTTCCTACTTGGTTCCCATGCCTAATCAACGACTTCCTATCCACCAATTTGACACGGTAGCTCAGTAACCAACATTTGGTACCACCTGTCAATACGTCCGTGATGTGCATCCATCACTTTCTTCCGTTAATCAATCGGCATATCGCCGTCACACTTTACCGCGTGCGATACTGTTTTGTTTTTACGTTACCCGTTTTTGTCCGCAAACTCTTCCTCTTTGGAGTAATTTAGAAATGAATAAACCATTATAGCGTTATTAACGTATGTAATTATGTAGTTACCGACACTGTTATTAAGGTCTTCATTCGCCTGGCGCTTATTTGTGTGTTTCCGATTACGAACGCGAAATGGAAACTGACTGATCTTTGAATATGCATGTGCACGCATGACGCTCAGCCCAGCTGCGAACTTCCACAAAGAACTGTTACAACAGGAACGGGGCAGCAAAAACATTGTTTTTACCGGCTCTGTACACCCTGCTGTTAAAAGGGTAACAGGGAAATTCAATTTTCATCAGTCCTATCCACTTGCAATCGAGTTACCTGACACGTGCATCTGGATCTGGTAGCCGGCCTAATCTAACATGATTAACGGATTACGCCCGGCTTGGTTTACACTATTTACACTGCCCTCTGGCTGCGACAGAGCAAACCAACAGAACAAGACTTGAAAGTGTAGTCATAAAGGTGTTATTAATTGTATAGAGTAGAAATGCACATAGATGTACGACACAGTTCCCACTCGAGCTTATCAAAATTTCAAGACCCCGCCGCATAGATAAATAAACAATGAGAGTATGATTGATTGCTCATTCTAGGTCAGTTTCAATTGGAGCTGATATTTTAATTTTACACTGCGCTATCTAGTTCCGGCTGTTACTGGTTAACGGCCCGTGTAATTCTATATTTGAGGAATTTTAGACATTAGCAGTTACTGCAGTTACTCAATAAGAGAGATATCCTTTCACGAACTTCCTACATACATGAACGGAATAGTTACCAATTTTCTGGCTTCATAACATTTAGGAAGCCGTTTAGGCACTATGCTCTTTATTGCCTTTGCACGGCATAAAATGCCTATTAAAATTCAGTTCTCGATCCCAGTAATCGCCTTTGGATAATTTGCAAGTGCAAAATGGATGGTTTCTATTATTACAGCACATAGTTTTAAATTAATATACCTTATTACACGTATACTCCATGAATATGAATTATTTAATACCCAGTAAGTATTTATGAAACAACACCGAATCTTTGAGGTCATTATATCACTCTTATATTACGTGATTATCTTAAGCACATAGTATAAATAAATAAATAAATAAATAAATAAATATCTTGGGACAAATTACACCAATTGACCCAGTCCCAAACTAAGCAAAGCTTGTACTATGGGTACCAGGCAACGGATGAACATACTTATATAAAGTAGATAAATACATACTTAAATACATACAACATCCATGACTCGGGCACAAACATTCGTATTCATCATACAACTGTCTGCCCCTACCGGGATTCGAACCCAGGACCTCTAGCTTCATAGTCAGGGTCACTAACTACTAGGCTTTCCGCTGTCTGTCTATCTGTCCCTGTGTATGCTTATATATTTAAAACTACGCAACGGATTTTGATGAGGTTAATTTTTAATAGATAGAGTGATTGCAGAGGAAGGTTTATACGTTTAATTCTACGCAGACGCGCACTGGCAGAAGCTAGTTAGTTAATATTATAGCGAACATTTAAGCAATATACGTACTTCACAGAACCCGTAAAATGCCAATTGTAATGTAATACGGCTAAAAAATCATCTTCAATTTATTTAACCGCAGTCATTACACTGAAATTAAACTTGTCGTAAAAAATCCTTCTGCATACGTTATGCCGTAATATTATCAAGTGCGCGGCTTTATGGCAGGTGTGGTCTGGCTCATTTAAATGTGTCCTTTTATTGAAAGTCAGAGGAAACCTGTGTTCTAACATGCGTAATTTGGCGTTAAGCAAAAAACAATTTAGCGTGTAATTCAGCCAATTAATTGAAGAGAAACTGTTCTGAATCGTTAATGTATTCTGAATAATCATTTCGCAATACACGATTATGCACATCAAGACTAAGATAATAAATTACTATTGTACTGAAATTCAAATGCAAATACACTAAAAGATTTTAATTAAAACAAATCAAAGCCGTCAAAAGTATCCGTTCATTAAACTCTTAAAAATGGACACGCATTGCTCATAATTAAAACGAGCATGTAACAAGGCTTGCTTACGGTAAACAGTGTCTTCTTTGATATAATTCATGGCTCATATGATTTTAATCTCCAAAGATTTAGATGTGAATAGAGCTCAGATGCTAAAATTTTATCAAACAAAAGATACTACATTACGAATTTGTTTAACAGAATTTGGGAAACTTGAAATGCTAATGTAATTAAGTTAAAATATATTTTTTTAATTTCAACAATTGCTCATGTGAATATTGTTACGGTCTGAATAGAGTTAGATAACAAAGACATTGACGATGATAGTACATGTGCATGAGAACATGGAGATAGCTCGTCGGACACTGGTGTATCTTGAGGAGGTAATGGTTTTGGAACTTAATAAATCTAAAAGTGAGTCTTCCATCCGCAATGAATCACCGTCCACGTCTTCGCCCACAGGCGTATTTACCTCTCGAACTGCTCTTGATTTACTTGACTAGTCATCGTTGAATTCTTTACCTTTTCACCTTCATAATAAGTATCATGTCACCTGCACGGGTAACTCTGCAGGAACGTATTTACTTCGAGGTCGTTCACTGCACCCACTTAAAAGACTTTGATTCATGACGTTTTGATAAAGAGACAGTACTTGTCGCCTGACATTCATTTTTATCGCGAATCGATTATTATATCCACCTAAACGGTCCGCATTGTAAATTGCTTTCTGTTGTGTTGAAGTAAATCTATTTCTATTAAAAACTAAATCTTAAAAAACTATCAACACGATACTGTTACTGATATTTATTAAAAAGTAGACAGGTATCGTTAATACTGATAACGATGAGGGTAGTGAAAGTATAAATAAGTGTAAAAAATGTTACTATTACGCGCTGAAAACAGTTACCGGCACTACAATAAGTGACTAGCTGATAGGATTTATAAAGAGTAAATATTGCCTTAGCTAAGACATATTGTGTCGCATTTACATAAATAAACAACGCGGAATTCAAAACTTATTGATACTATCGAAGTATCGATTCCGGTATATCGAAAAACAGCATCGGCGATGGAATTGTTTCGGTATCGGATGCATCCCTATAACCTTTGCGTGTCTGAAAGTAGAATTTGTAAAAAAGTGGTAAGCATAAGACGTGGTTCTTTAAAACTAAAAACTATCGTTATGACTCAATGTTAAAGCCGTATGTTTTCTTCAGTGAAATATTTGCAATGAAATCGCTATAAAATATAGGTTACATAGTTAATGAGTGAAGACTTATTCATTTGCTATTCACTGGGAGTAATGAGGCTAGCACCTTAGCTATGAAAGTCAGCTCCGTTCCACTTTTACAAAATTGTTACCAATTAGCGTCGGATTTTAGCACTTTTAGCATAAAACTGTTGTGAGACTTAAGACAGTGAATTAAACGGATCAACCACGTAATTATAGGTGAATTTAGCTTGAAATGTTTTGAACTAATCCGTAGTAAATCCTCTGGGTATGTTATTTAGCGAGTGCATTCGTGTAACGATTTTAACTAGATTAGCTTCCAAGAAGCACAACTGGCTCAGCAACTTGGTAAGCAAATCTCGCAGATGATTTCAGACTCACAGCAGTATACATAATATTCCTGTTTCACCGAAATCTCTGCAAGCAATTTCGCTAATAGTGGACCCTCAATTTTGTATAAACCAATTTCTTAGAAATGTGGCTACCATATTTTATGGGATGTATAAATAATTTGAAAATAATCAAAGGTCCTGCATCAACTCGTTGTGGCCATTTAATTTTATTATAAACTGTGCAAGAGATTTTCGAAATTTATTCACAAGAACATTATAGTTTACATAGACAATTTAAAATGTTAATACAAAACTAAAACTACTATTAAATTAGAATAACTAAATAAACTTAAAAATTAAATATATAAGAGAGGTGGGCCTCTTGGCAGGGTGCCCATCACGCAAGCAGCATTCCCGCGCTGAACTGCGATTGCGATTCTTTGCGCGAGAAGGCTGCCAGCGCGAGGGTCGCCTGTTGCCTCTCTCAACCTCTTGCTGAGCTCTTTGTGTAGCTCCAGCGCACCCTTACCCCAAGGACCTAGAGTCTCGACACCGAAAGCAAAGAAATGATATTGGGTGCCGAGACAGCTGTATTTTGAGACCTTGAGGCGTTCCCGGGCGTCCGCCGCCGCCCCCGCACGTTTGGTAGTTGCGGGTAGGTAAGACGCCGCCACGGTGTCAGTACAAGTGGCGTCCCACACCAGCGCACGGCCCGTCTTCCAGGGTAGTAATTTTGGAAGAAGTTACGTAAAGATGAACCATTGAACATTTTTGCTCTATTATTAATTTCACATATTGACAACGTTGTGTAATTTGCTTCATTTTACCACAAAACGGTAAGTGCTTGGAAACTCTAGGCAGTGCCATTTAACCGCAACACATTATGATGATAATTTTGACTTCAATGCCCTCTCCTAAATGGATGAGTAACTTTCATTGGCAGAGTGTGTCACGTCACGTTTGCAGAAGAGACGTTCACATTTACACCAAGAAATGCGGCTATACTTCTAATTATTCCTCTCACTAATAAGTAAAATTAAGATGCGTGTTAATTATCTAGTATTATAAGATTCGAGCTAGCTAGTGTTCACCGCGAAAGTAGCACGTTTTTTGTCGCAAAAACACTGAATTCTTAAATTGGTTATCGCAATAAGCACTAATTAAATGCTTATATAGCGTGATCAAGTAAATCGACTTACATCCATGATTGCCATTTGAAATCATATTATCAATAGTAAATTCTGATGGTATTTTTCACGTCTGACATTGATCTCTGAGGATGGAACGAAATACCAATTCAAAATTAGCTATAGTTCATAGTGTGCTTTGATCTGTGTTTTTGAAATCAATCATTCACTCTCAACAGTGCACATTTTAGCGGTACTTTATTTTGGAATACCAAATCAATTAAAATTAAATGTTAAATGTTAAATAATACATGTAAAATTAGAACCCTAATCCAATTAGTGTGCATGTTCTCACCGGCATTGTATGAAGAGCACGCTACTATGCTTAATCCAGTGACAAGCGCTTGCTAAGCATTTAGTTTCACCTTAAGAATAGGTAATAAAAGTTAACTTTCTACAACATTCATCACAATTTATAGCCGAGGAGCCGGCGTAAAGTATTTTCTGTGATACTCTACTCATAATTTGCGGTCTATAGTAGTTAAGGTATTAGTGCATTGCATTTGTTCGAAATACGTGCTTTTCTAAAAATGAATATTTTGTCACTAAATTATCAAGGGATAGATACGTCATTATTCCAATGCCCAATATAACCAATTGCTAATCACATAGATGAGTTGGCTAAAACGCATGATTTAGATGTTAAAATTTTTCAATGTCTGCTAATTCGGCCACTATTATGTAATATGAACGTAATCCGAAACTGTCATCATTAGGAGATGAAAAATCGATACTAAGCCGATCGATCTCAGCATGAATACGCAGAATTGCCCCTAAAACTAGAATCAATCGGGATTGGCCTAACAAAGGCGCATTCCACTGTCTCCATTGTGTACACCATCTGTCATTGGGGTTCAATCGCACTCGATAATCGCATTTAAACGTAAACCCAACGTCGGTCGATTGTACTAATTCGGATCGAAGGGACTGCTCACAATTATCGGATCTCTCTCCCCTTCTATTTTAGCCCAGATCGAAATGTTCAGGTGCTGCATTTTTAAAGCCGTCGCAGACGAATGTCTCATCTGTTTAGTTCATCACGTCTATGTTTTACTATTTGTTTTAAGATTTCTGTGATCTTTGTTAAAATATTGAACTCGTGTTACGTAAACTGAATCTCATTTCTTTTTCATATATTTGTGCATTTTTTTGTACAGGAAATACGATCAACAATGGAACTCCTAACTTTCCCCAGAAATATGATACCATTTATTTCTGCGCACGAGCGCTCTGAATGCAATATCGGAATGATTTTCTCCGATCATATTTTTATCGAACGTACCCCACAATCGTGGGTTTATTTATTAGTCAAGCAATAAAATCTGTATAAGGGTCCGTATTGTAGCTAAGTTTGTTTTGTTATACGGAGGGATCTGTCCGGAGATGTCAGTCAATGTCTCCTTTGTTGGATGCTTGTTAACCTTAGGGTTGTCGAATGATTTTATTATAAGATTGGATCGATACTCTGTAGTTTCAGTTTGCTTAATTTGATAGGTATATTCTAGCCACCTTATTCATAAAAAGCTACTTAAACACTTTTACATCGAAGGTATATTTTGTTTGATGACAAATTGACAGATAATGAATAGATAGGTCCAGTGGTTATTACTTGACTATCGTTGTTCATTCTAAAAAAACCGGTCAAGTGCGAGTCGGACTCGCGCACCGAGGGTTCCGTATCATTATCTATAAATATCTAAAACCAGTGTAAGCAGAGCCCTGTTCCAAAGCAAAATGTACGCAGTGTGGGGTTACTTTATATTGGTCACTGCTATATACAGACATACATACACATTTACGGTTTTCGCAATTATTCTTTAATCTGTGCTATAAGACCTACCTTCATACCAAATTTCAAGATTCTGCGTTCACGGGAACTACCTTGTAGGTTTTGATTCCCTTGAGAGTTGAAAATTTGCGGAAATTTGCGGCATAAACGGCTGTATCTTTTGATTGCGTTGGCTTAGAAGTTTGATTTTTTCACAGCTTCAAGGGACAGTAGACCTGAGTAATTGATATAAATTTCAGCTTCATACCTCCACGCGTTACTGAGAAAAAGGGTCGTGACAGACGGACGGACGGACAGACGGACAACAAAGTGATCCTATAAGGGTTCCGTTTTTTCCTTTTGAGGTACGGAACCCTAAAAACAACAATTTATTTGAAGTTTTCAAATAAGTCAAACATCGTAGAAACACGAAACTTTATCAGGAGTTGCCACCATCGGCCACAAATATCCCTGTTATTTCGAGTAATAGCAGACTTTATCTAGGGGCTATACTTGCCCTGTTATTTTTATGTAGAGGGTTATTGATTCGTATGATTTCATTGTGATGTGAATTATGAATATTAAATGGTTTAGCCGCCATTTTAATATGAATGCGGTCATTGTTGTTAGGGTAGAGGGTCCGGTCATCTGGACTTGATAGCTTGTTAAGAGTGGGTCGAATGCAATTCGCTAAGTAATATGACCGGTTTCCTATTTTTCTCTAAATTGACCAAACATATTTTTAAATAAATGCTATTGAATGTTTACTTCAAACTGCGAATTTTTGGGACCTCATTATCTTGAACATTAAAACACCCGATGTAATACTTTGTTCACTTTCGATTTCAACCAGTATGTAACCTACACTAATTACGTACACTAGCACAGTACTTATTTAACATACACGAACAGGTGAAATTTAATATATCTTTTGCGGTTTCCTACCTTCGCTTAGAGCTCCATAAGCTTCTTGTGTTCTTGCTTAATGCTATTCGCAAACTTTTTTTATTTCACAACAAATTAACCGTTACACCAACTGTCGTGACTATCCATTAAAGCGCTATCATTGAAAAAGGTTTTTCAAGATTTTATTATATGGTCATCTCAACCGATATTAGTTAATAATCGTTTGGGAAAGACATAATGGGCCCTATAAAAAGCATGTCTTTGTGCTGATAAGTCCGGTGCGTAACTGTACACTCTGATTTAGAAATCCGATAAATCGGAATTCCTTCGGCTTGCGGTACATTCTGCCGGCCGATAATCGGATTTTGATAAACCAATGTAAAAAATCGGAAGCCTCGTTGGTTCGGCAGGTCGAACGGCAAAAAATATAGATACAACTAGTGTATTCAACTCCATTAGAGCAATGTCTTATTGCGTATTGGAGATGTTTTGGTGATTTGAAAACCGTGATTTTCGAAAATACCGCGTAAGACTGGTTCCAATTCTACTCTTCACCCATACTATATCTACCATATTATATTTGCATGTAAAAGAAAGAGAAGCAGCGATGTTTTCAGCATGGCGCATGTGTGAGTTAGAAAAAACCACAAGTTACAGACCAAAAATGAAAATAGCATGTTTTTTATTTTTTGTTTTGTCCATTACCAACATCGATGAATATTGTCCATTAACTAAAACCGATTACCTTGCTTCTCCGCCCTGTGTGGTCCTCTTAGTAGTGAAGTAAATTCGTTTTAGTTCACGGACATATCCGTTGATTTTGTAAAGGCAAACGATACGGTTAAAACGCCTCGCCTTACCCCAATTCAATTTGCTGCAACTTTTCAAATAGTAAATAATGTTAACTCGTTTGTTTGGAAAAATTGAAGGCGTGTTTGTGGTCACTGAATTGGTGCACGAACAAATAAACGTTTAAAACAATTGTATGAGGGCTCATTAACGGTTGATTGGTTTGTATTGTGATTTTATCGAAACGTAATCAGACTTTAGTTCTGCGTCGAAATAATTGGTGTTATTATAGGTATAATAGATTTACGGGACCCTCGCACGCTTGGGATGTTTATCATTATTGTTTTTTCTGACTTTTATGTTAACAGATTGCGAAACGCCTTTTAAATCTATGCAGAGTAAAAATTGTAATCACCATTAGAAACGTGTAGGTATTCGCTGCGCTAATCATGTTGTTTTTAACATTTTTAATCAGTTAAGACATTTGACTGTTTTAGGAGATTTGTATATCAAAAATAAGGCAGACGCAAGAACAATCCCCGCCAAGACTATTCTTATGTCTGCTCGTCTGTCTGTCGCAGTCAATTTGCTCCAAATCTACAGGACCGATTGTTTTGAAATGTGGAACACATTTGATTTTCTGTGACCCAATGACGGAGACTTAACGTAAATTAATTATTTTTAATTTGAGGGTCACATAAAGGAGCGTGCTCACTGAGAGCATTCTTACCCGAGCGTTTGTAAATGAGCAATCAATGTAAGCTTTGTAACGCTCGGCTCAACGTCCACAATACTCGAATATTCGACGACTAATGCTCATTACACGCGAATGTTCTGTGAGGACGCTGCTTTAGGAAAGCAAGTTAGAAAAAAAAGATTTGACACATGACATGTGTGACATGTTTTTCGATTGAGATACGATCCACACATCATCATCACTACATAGTATAAAATAAAGTCGCTTTCTCTGTCCCTATGTCCCTATGTATGGTTATATCTTCAAAACTACACAACGGATTTTGATGCGGTTTTTTTAAATAGATAGAGTGATTCAAGGTTTTTATGTATAATTCTACGCAGACGAAGTCGCGGGCAGAAGCTAGTAACATCTAAAAAAGCCCAGATTGAAATCAGGACTTTTCTTTCAACCTAAATTTTGACACAAGCTAGTTGTGTATATTTGTTATCTTATCAAAACGGAAAGGTCAGACCGAATCACAGTGTCAAGCTTCCGAACAATAAATAAAGCATGTCCGTCTTAATTTGAACCGTGCAAGAAACAACAGGTGCTGGTCTCCGGAGGTCTAAAGGAACTGGCCATAACAATCATCTTTTATTTGCTCATGGCGACGTCACAACTTTAAATGAGTATTCTTTGTTCCTATGCAAATTCTTGAAGCTGAACAGTGACTTAGGTATTTTTGACACTTTTGCGAGTATTAATAGGTATGCTGTTAGAACAAGAACTATTGCTGCTAGCCTGAGCTGTCACATCACAGATTATTGTAGAGAAACCGAGTGAAGTTTTAACTAGCATGCCGAAGGATTGAACCGACCTCGGAATTTGGATACTGGACGCTAAGGGCGAACAATGAGAGCAAACAGATAATTTTACTACTAATGTTTTAAAAGACAACGAGACTGACAGAGAAGAACAAAAAAACAGTCTCTTTGTGGTCGGACGATGACAGTGATGAAGCGACAAAATGAAAATTCAGAGAAACTACAGTTGAAAGTTTAATTGAATGTGATTGCTCCTTTTACATCAATGTCAATAGAACTGGAATCTTAAAACGTGGCGAAATTTTATAGCTTTTTGTGTACCGTTGAGTGCACATCGAAAAGAAAGCGGGCTAATGTCTTAATTAAGTACCAATTCCTACAGTAAACCCGAAAGAAAGGTATGATACGAAAAGACAATCTTTACCATTTACTTTCGCTACAGCCTAATCCATTTTTAATAAAGTTGATAAAGCACAATTCCCCTTTACACCTATATGCCCACAATTGTGCTAAAGTGGCCTTTAGGTTTTGTCTACCCCGTAAGTGATAAAGACATGTATAAATAAAGCACAAGCTTCAGTTTACATAGTTTGTTATTGTTATAATTATAATGCTTGAAATTATAGGTGCAAAAGAATCCTTGATAAAAAACCAAATTGGTTTTTTACCAAGCCTGCTTTTTTAATCTTTTCTGTACATGCATCCAAAGAATTCAAAGCATGAGTTTTGGAAAGTAACAAGGCACGTCATTATCGTATGGTCCAGCTGGCTACAGACTTGTCCCGTTCTTCAGCATAATGCGTAGTTGCCAACGTATCAGTCAAGCATCGCGCCGGCCCACCTGACCGCATGACCTGACTCTTTAATCTCACGGCACCAAGGGAACGTGGGCTAGCTCAGGAATGCTGGCATCAACTTGTCTAGGAAGTTATATTGACTGAGAATTAACGTTTACTACGCCGTAAAAGACAATCAAATGGCCACGGTAAAGCATCATCTAATTGAGTGAAATTTCACTAAGTCTTCGCTTACAATTCTTATGAATATACTATACTCAGTTTTTGATTCGTTTCTAAGCGAGTTCTTGGAAAAATAATATAGAAAATGGCTTGTTACACTAAAGCAATCATTGAACAATGCTTTTAACATTAGAACACTCTTTCCATCCCTTCCCTCCCTAATTATGACCCTTGTTCACAACCGTTTTATGACCTAAATGATATATAGGTTATTTACGAGTTGATTTTCTTCCGGCTATGCTTACTTAGCAATAGAGATAAGGACACAATGCCTTGGCTTACCCGTAGTGGGAGACGTGGGCGCGTAATAGCCGATGCCAGACGGATATGTTCCGGGGAACATGTTTGTTTTTGTGGATATAGTCGTATAACAGTTGTATTAGGGTCGAATAGATTGGAGGGCATATTTGTTTGCTTTATTTAAGAGCTAATAATGTTCGGGTAAAATCTTATTCATCCAAATAAGGCTTATACGACGAAACTTCATGAACAGTCTCAAAGAACCAAAATCTTACTTATACCTAAAGTAACGAGGCATGGAAACGAGAGCCTTTCAGATTTTCTTGCATGTTTTCCAGTTAACCATGCTTTTTTTGTATTGCCTTGTATATTCGTAGCTAACAAAATAAATGCCGCTAAGGTTACCTGTAAAGATCTGAGGAACTTTGATGATGAAATGATACCTTTACCTATGTTAGTATTTTATATTGACGACTCCTCGTCGGTAAGATATCTGCTTAAAGAAAACCATTTAGCTTTAGCAGATAAGGAAGTAACTGAACATTAAACCTGAGCATTTCGGAATCCAAAGCTCAACTATTGTCTTCGAAAGCAAGGTTTTGGCGCGTCAAGTATTCCCGTCTCCAAAAGAGGCACAATGGCTCAGACACAGGCACGTTAGTAGTTTGTTATCGTGAGGATTTGAATGCATTGGCCTCACTTTACGCCGCAACCGATAATATCTATTTGACAGTTAGTTTCATAGACACGCGCGATTTATTGTTATGGGACACCGACACGCCCTGATACATTAAATAGGTATTTGCAAATCTGTCGCGAGGGATTTCAAATGTCTTGTTGTGTCGAGATATCTTGACTTGATCAACGTAGTCATAAATTAAATCAAAGTGAAACCATTTTATTGATTGCTATAAAACCAATAATCAAACCAATTTGAATTACGAAAAGCTTTTAACAAAGTGCAAATTCATTAAAATCACTACGATAAGTGCATTTCCTTTTATTTCTTTATTTTTCATTCACCTTTCATTCATTTCATTAAATTTGAACCTATATAATTAACTAATTAACAATGTAAATAAACCCTGAAAGTCTCTTGATAAGTTTAAATTCACTTTCAATGGTCCAATCAACCGTAAATTTTGTATAAGTATGTGAAATTGTAAATCCCCATGCCCCATAATAGTGCTGTAATAATGTTTTGTACTTACTTTCCGCAAAAAGGTGTCCCAAAACTTGTTTTTTACACCTTATACTTAATTTAACGATATGCCGAAGTCGGTATGAAAACTCTTCAAGTAATTGGAAGACTATAATTCAGAGCTCAATGCCTAAACATTAGTTCCGGAAGAAGTTAAGCGGTTTTGCAATTTCACGGTAAAGCCTACGCGTATAATCGATACGATGTGAATCATCGATCATATCTATAATCGTTTCACGCATCGATTTTAACGTTTTATTACCCGATCAGTCGATACTGTTTACAGATAGGGTTCGATTTGTTTGGACGGTCGGAAATGGAATTCAACGGACCGCCGAGTTGATGAACTCTCAAGATCTACCGGTACACAAATATAGTACGATTTGAATTGTTGAAAATTATTAAAATAATGATGTCGATGAGATTTGTTCACTCTTACAAATAACTGCTTTCATGTCGGCAAATGTTAGACAGCATAGCTAACTTGAGAACAAAATCAGAAAAACTAGCATCGTCTAATAATTTTTCTCCTCGTATTACAATTCCTCAGTACTTATATCTAGAACTACTACCATCTTTCTTATATTTTGATAAATCACGCTTATTATAACGATCGGGATGAGACCGACCGTTTCAAAAGTACTACGTGATCTTGAGTTTGCAATATTCTGTAATAGGATGTAATAGAACTCCTAATGGAGCTCATTCAGTATATAGACGTAATAAAGCTTAGTAATATTATGTTGAATATCCTAAACGGCCCACACCTGAAGCTGAGTGATCGCAGCCGTGTAAGGAAACTTGTAATGCTAGCTGCTCTATTTGTAACCCATTAGAGAACACAACACTAGGTATGAACGTTTGATTTATTGATAATAATTTTAATGAGTTTTTTTGTTACTTTAATTGTTTGGCTATCGTTTAAACGTGTAAGGAAGTAGTCTTTTTTTAATGGTTTAATTATTATTGTTCTTCAGACAAAATAGGTTTATTCCTTAGAATTTGGCATATATTGTATGCGTTTTTTTATTTTGTTGTTATTCTATTCTACAGTTTCTCTTGAACGTCTTAACATGGGTGCAGGGGTAGTTCATGAATGAATTTGACAATTTCAATTTCAAAACTAATCAAGCCAAATCTTTAAGGTTGAAGTTTAAGCGACAGAACTTTTCCGGTATAATTTTCCATCTACAGTGATTTATATAGTACTAAAACTTGATGATAAATACAATTTATCCGTTCTTAGTTTCTATTCTATTTAATCTAGTTCATTTTTATGCAGGCAGGAACTTGCTCCTGTTGTGTTTCAATTACCACAGCGTATTAAACGGCAATTTGCTCATCGATTATAAAACGAGGAAGTATGAGGAATAATTCATTTTTGTAGAAGCAATTAGGGTACCTTAATTCACGGTTAGGCCATATTTGGGCCGGTAACCTATATCGTTTCAAACCGGTCTGTTGGCGCCATGGTTCCGCATCTTATTATGATTTAAATCAAATTAACATATAATTGTCTTTGTATACTTCTAAACGATTAGCCCACACGGTTTTACCGAGGACTCTTAATGTATTGTGTACGTAACGCAATATGTTAGGTACTAGCACATGTTATGATGAGGATTTTTGAAGGAGATCAGAGCTTTATCCAATTCTAGACAGAGCTAATGTTTAGGTCAATAGTGATGAGAGAATTGGCGTAAGCGACAATGCATTCAAAATTGGTCTTAAAGATTGTAGACATTGTAGTACTAATTCGATTCGATAAAATAACCATAAATTACTTTTCTTTTAATTCATCCGCTGTGAAAATTTTCTCAGTCCGCTTTAATTTACGACAAAAGTGTCGAGGAGGCCTGACCTTTAAAAATATTTTTTCAAGGATTTTGTTCATTAGACCTGCTCTGTAATTTCATAGTTATATTGGTTCAGTTACGCAGTTATTGATCAAGGAATCGCTGAATAACTAAAAAATAACTTTTAAATAAGATCTTTAAATGTTTTATGCGCGTAACTAGACTTTTGTTGGTGATAAAAAAAATCGCTTCGGTTATACATCAAGCTGTTAAAAGGATTTAAATATTGGCAAAAATTCTTAGAAAAACGAGAGTTTTAACGAGCTTTTAGTTTTATTACACTCCCAAATTACATTACAGCCTCGCGGTCTCCTTTATACGACATCAAAGTTAGCGCCTAAATAACTTTGCTGGGTCGTTTTCAATTTATTATTGCTACGATCTTATCCCTTTTTAATAATTTCGTAGTCGAGTAAATTAGATAAATATAACACTTAACCAAAACTATGTTAACCAGTGCTACTCGTAAAATAATTAAGTCTGTTAATTTTTAATTGATTTATTTAATAATTTTCAGAAATTTTCAGATGTATTTTAGCTAACTTGTTTGGCGTTGGCATATTCTGCATAGGTTTTTATAGCATAAAAATGTCATCTTGGATCAGGAATCACACCTGAATCTAAAGTCATTTTGTCTGCGCTGTATGTGGTCATCACTATTCAATGAAAACCATATCCGTTTCTAGAATAAAAAGTATACTATGTCCGTCTTTAGGACATGGGTCTATAGTACTTGCAGATCATCCAAATCAGAGCCATTTATATGTGTGATCGAACCACAAACAAAGAAACCAACAAAACTTTCACATATATAATATTATTGTGATGCTGCTTTCTAGGCTATGCCAATATTTACCTCGACTGAGTTCTTGGAGTTAGTATCTAATTGCTTGTACAAAATTATAGACAGTTATAAATGGATAAACGGGCAATAATTGCTTGCCCCTTTGTAAAATTATCGCCCTGAGCTACTGTCTAGAATTTCAGAATAAAGTAGGAATATATTATATTGTTGAGTAAAACGATTATGTCAAGTGAAGGTGTAAAAATTCGTTCTAGTTTTATGCTGTGATGGAGAAACTGCGTATAATATATTGTGTATAATTTTATATACCAGCATGTAATAAAGACAATCGTGTTAAAATTTATTGACACTGTCTTGCATTCCTGAATCATATATCATATAAGAATAATAATAAACGAATAATAACAAGTGGAAAATTCTTGCACCATAATCCTACTAATATTATAATGTGAAAGTTTGTGAGTATGTTTGGATGTTTGTTACTCTTTCACGCCTGAACGGCTTGACAAATCTGGATGAAATTTGGAACATAGATAGATTATAGTCTGGAATAACACATAGGCTACTTTTTATCCCGGAAAATTGCGTAATTCCTGCGGGATAGCGATAAACGAATTCTATGCAGACGAAGTTGCGGGCAACAGCTACTTGTTTATAATTCTGTTTTGATCTTCAATGCATTCGATAAATTAGAAAATGTAAGCACCGAGAGAGTGGTTCTGATAAACAGTGACATCAAACTTCGTGACATCGAATTAGGTAGAATTACGTAAGTAATACTCCCATTTTACATACCTTGGAAACCCTCGTACAATAAAAGCCTCTATCTAGGTCTACCCAGGTGAGCAATAGATTGGATGTCTGGGCTCAGTTAGATTTATCGACACTGAAAGCATCCTAGCAACAGTATCTTTGTGTTAACTGCGAATTTTCTCCGCAAATCTCACAGGGACGGAAGACGTATGATTCTTTATTATTGTGTTGGAAGGATTAGTGTGTATTGCGCAGAATGTCAAGAAAAATGTGGCCGTATTTTAGACTTCAAGTTTGTTACAGTTTTATTCTCGGTGGGATGACTTGTTTAAAATTACTTTTGCGGAATTGGTTAAAGTTAAAAAATAACGATAGTCATAAAAATATTGCCTAGTAAATTGATTAATATTTTGATTTGAATATAAGACCGTTGTGGCGACAGTGCCAAAACTATCAGATCATACTTCTTCAAAAATATTGTGCTTTAGTTAATTACAACTTGAAATTTCTCTATTTTCACTTAACTAGATTTTCGAAATAAAATGAACTAACTAACGAACATTACTCAGATAGTCATCAAGTAGATTAAGACCACTATATAGTTATAGCAATACAGCCGCGTACACAATTAAATTATCATACTTAACTTAGGTAACAGTTATTCTTTTGAAGACATCTCATAACAAGAGTTATAGCCACTTAGCGCAAGATTAATTACCGGTAATTAGAAACTACGACCGTCACCTTGCCTCATAAAAACGGAACAAGTTTTGCAAAGATACTTACGCTGAGAGATGTCTGACGGATTGTGGTTTACGAATAAGGTAGCAGCCATATTATACGTCCAAAGAGATTAAGTTCACTTAAAAAACTTCTAACAAAAACTAGTCTTGTTTGACTTCTGAACGTGTCATGTGCAGACGAATTTTCGCAAACTGACATGAAATACTTTGAAAGGTTCATGTTGATATTACGTCTGTAGTTCTTATTAACATGATATGTCTTGGAGTACGTCAAGCTTAATCCGACGAAGTTAATTGAGTTTCTAGCTCGCCTAAACAATCAGGCGACTTGTATAAATTATATAATATATGCCGTGAAAAATTTGAGGACGGAGAAGTAATAATAACGAATAGGAAATGCAAACAAAATAATTGTTAGTTACATTTTGTACGCATGGTCGACTATTACTTCCATGACTGTCTAGATTTGTTTTGGTTTTTTTATTGTTTGAAAGGGCATGTAGCGGTTTCATACCATAATATGCATTTTATTATCACTTGTGCAGTTGCAGGCTCGTTCTCATTTCTGTTTTGAATAAAACTATTGTTAAACAAAAACCATTTACCTCACTACTCCGCTCCGTTTAGTAGTTGCGGAGTAGCAAGGTGAATGTCTTGTGTTGATATGGACTTTGAAACGTTCATGTTGATATTACGTCTGTAGTTCTTATTAACATGATATGCCTTGGAGTACGTCAAGCTTAATCCGACGAAGTTAATTGAGTTTCAAGCTAGCCTTAACAATCAGGCGACTTGTATAACTTATATGCCGTGAAAAATTTGAGGAAGGAGAAGTAATAATAACGAATAGGAAATGCAAACAAAATAATTGTTAGTTACATTTTTTACGCATATTACTTCCATGACTGTCAAGATTGGTTTTGGTTTTTTTATTGTTTGAAAGAGTATGTAGCGGTTCCATACCATAATATGCATTTTATTATCACTTGTGCAGTTGCAGGCTCGTTCTCATTTTTGTTTTGAATAAAACTATTGTTAAACAAAAACCATTTACCTCACTACTCCGCTCCGTTTAGTAGTTGCGGAGTAGCAAAGTGAATGTCTTGTGTTAATAATGGACTTCCGCAGAGTATTGACTAACAATTGGCTAGGGCTAAGATAATTGTAACTAACGAATTATGGACCGATGAGGCTTGAAATAAACTGAATTTATTTTTAAAGTAACGCCTGGTTCAATCAATAATTTAAAACATTGTATAAAATTAAATTCATCATAAAATATTGTCGACACCTCACACATAGAACAGTTACCATGGTTATCTGTACTGTATACGTCTGCCTTGATGTGTACAATCCCTACTCAACACATTTTAACGAGGTCCCGTGGCTTACAATCCCTGTTTGTGACTTAAGTGCGACACTTACACCTCTACTTGCAATTAATTTCGACTTCAAATATTCATAACCATGAAATTCCATGTCAAACCGAATATTAATAGCGCAATCATTCAAGCGTGCGCCATGATTATATTTCATACTCGTGTTAATGAGCACACCCATCCAAATGTTGGAATTAAAATTTTATTGCTCGTTAATTTTATCCGAGAACGTGTTAATAAGAGATCTAGAAAAATATTCCTTACATTTACATAGCACGCAAAAACTGTTTTATGTGGTAGGTACGAACTAAAAAGAAGTAAGTAGCAGGAAGTAGATACAAATTTAATATTGTTTTGTTGCTAACATTTTTGATGTACCTAGAAGTCAATTCATTAATAATAGGAATAATGTCACAAAATGAAAAAAAAGGACTAAAGAGAAAGAAAGAAGACATTCCTTTTTGCAAGGCACAATAATACATATAAGAGAATATACACAATTTTATAGACAAGAAACTAAAAAAAACAGACATGAAAAATAGATCATCAGCGTTGTGTGTGTCTTCGCAAAAGTGAAACGGATAGACGGAAAGATTAATTTAAACACAAACAACGAGGTACAACCAATGTACCTACATAAAAATATAAATAATAAACCTAATTAGTATCTAATTCTCTTTTATAAAGTGTAAAAATTAATATTATTAAAATAATTGTGAGTATTGTGAGTAAATAAAATACTATAAGAAGTTATAGTGACTTTTTTAAAGGTTTTATTAGGTTTATGTGTTTGTCGCGGGTTGAACCAGAGCTGGTGCTATACTGCTTTCTATTTATGAGTAGATTAAACCGGCTCGGATTGACGGCTTTCACACAGGAAGGCCGAATGAAATAACGCCTTGATCTTGTTCTATTCTTGTTTTAAATTTATAATTTTGACACACATTTTACCTTTATGTACCGTACCCTATCATCCCGCGCTCAAAATATTGGAAAACTACTCTGTGGTTATAAATATTTTTTATGTATATTATCTGGCTAATGCTGCAGGCGCTATTCGCTCTAAAATTTTGTTTAATTGTATTTAAACTTTTATTTAGTTTTCGTTCTTCTGGTTATAAAAATCCAAAATCCTAACACTATTTTCATCTCTCGAGTGCCAGTTCCGTCTAAATGGTCAAGACTTTTTTTTATTACAGTCATAAAATGCGCTCTAGATATTTTCCAGCGAAGCTTCTGCGGTTTGGCGAAAGGATTAAAACGTCCGTACATATTTGTTCCGGTACTTACGCTGCTCTAGCGTCTCTAGCGCCTTAGTTCTCGGGGTTTCCTTCAACATTCCTTTTCATTGATCAGGCTTACTCCCATTCGCCCGGAATAATTCTTGCTTGTCTCTTGTTATCCTTGTCGAACTTTGTATTACCAGACCCAGTGCAATTTTTTAATTCTTCACAAGCTTTACCTATCCAATGTTGCGTGTTAGCCACATGGATGTCGTAGACGTCAAAGATGAGAATAAAATCAACCTTTAGAATGATGAATCAATGTTTGATAGCGTCATATTATTTACAATAAGTTAATTATTATGAGTCTTTAGCGCTCATTGATCGTTCTTTGCCAAGGAGAGTTTACAGAACACCGGTTTTAATTTGGCAACTGGTTCTGATCTGTTTGATAATTCTGTCTGGACTTCGCTTCGTAGATTTACGATAGTCAGACCACGTGGGAGCTGTTTGCCTTTACCTAATACACTTCCCACCTGAATTCTAAATTAGTCGATAAAAGCTGGAACTGACGCTTTTGACTAACGATTTACAATAACCTATTGTTCAAATATCGCAGCCCGGTTTGGCAAATTGATTGAACTGAAATTATCTATGTCTACATTATCATCAATTATGCTGCGTTCTTGCTTATTGAAATCTGGAACATCGAGTATAAACGTTAGTATAGTCAGCTGGAGAGAAAAGCAACCACTTAGTATGGTTGTGTTCGCAACACGGGTGACTTATATGGGACTGCACCTACGATTTGGACATCGTGTAAGTTTCGTTTAGAAATTGTAAATAGTCGGCTGTACAGAATAAATTAAGAATAATTCAGAGAAATACCATAAGACATCAATCGAGTTTAACGTCGAATTTTGTAAATGTATTTTTTAATAAATGCAAAAAAAAATTACAGTAGGTATGTCTAAATTACACTACTTAAGCTTGGCGTCGACAACCATTCTAAATGTAAGTACAAAATTTGATTCCGAAACGATCCGACACGCCACGACACAGTAGTGTGTTTATAGCTTGTCACAGTGTCTAATCACACCGTGGACTAGGTTAGCAAATACCAGAATCATAATTTCTAACCTACCCTCAGCGTGGGTTTTCCAAATGACCAGCACGAGCTCACAATGCCGCCACCGGAGGCGTACGAAATAAACTAGAACGAGTTGAATTATCGTCAGAAGGCCGATTATAAGTAAAGCCCGCGCAGGCGTCGCTTGATGAATAATTGTTTCAATGAAACACAATAAATATATTTAATGCGGTCTTTTACGTCGACATACAGGTAGTTAGAAGTTTAGAACCAAGCGGTAATATCACAGTTATAATTAATTTATAACCGCAAACAGGTTATATTGATTAAGAAACCGCTGTGAAATGCTTACACTTTATCAGATCTGTATAAACATGCGGGATTGTTAATTTATTAGTCTAAATATGAACACGTAAATTTTATAGCGACTGTTACATTATTCTTGTTTGGTCCTATCATTAAGCACGTTATAACCCATATACATATAATATCCAGAAAGTACCCGAAACCGACGAGCATGTATGAAGAGATTAATGAATGTGGATGAAGCGAAAGAAATATGCTGCGGGTGGGTACCCCTGTGGGAAAGAGGCGTGATGGTGTGTATGTATCCAGAAAGACGCATGGATTTATCAAAATTAACCTTTAACATGGTAATACGAATCACGATGGGCGTAATTTGAATGCACCACTATAGTGGTAATATTGGCCATCCTGTTCCGAAACGCACTAATTAGTGCTTACTCTTGACACTAATAACGTAATAACACAGACTCTTTCACTGTAGTTTTCTTTTAACTGTTAAACAGAATTATTTCTAATTATTAGAATTATGAATAATAAACCAGTGAGTGTATTCTCCACTATACGATAATACTAATTCTATTCTATTCTCTACTATACGATAATACTATATGATAATTGATGGAACATTGACATATCGGTAGTTGCATTGATTCGGTTTTTTTTTTATTTAATGACATTTTCGATGTATGCATTATATTCTCGATGGGCTCTAGAGATACGTAAATTTTTATAAAAAGTCATTTTCTCTTTACTTTTGATCATAATTCAAATAAATTTCAGTAAATTACATCTTGTAAAATTCGGATAGCTCAGAGCGCCTTAGTTTCAATTTTCCATTTGTTCTAAGTATAAAAAGCATCTTTCTCTCTCATTTGCAAAATAAACAAGAAAATCAACTGTTAATTAAGTACATAATTTAATGCTTGGAAGAAGTAGCGGCTGCATTTTGTTAGGGTTGCTCCGTTAATAATGTTGCTTGGTAAATGGTACCAGTTTTACTTTAAACTGTTTTAAGTAACAATTTAAATGCATAGATAAATTAAATTATCATTTCCAGACTGTCACTGATTGCATGAAGTCTAAATGCATGACGACTGAGGATTGAACCCCCTTTAAATGTTTTAAACCTGTTCTTAATGTTAAAGTGCAATTTTGCCAATGTCAAAGTGGCAAATAAAGATAACCGAATGTTAAGACTAATTTAACTTTAGCTAGTATTTACGAATAATGTGGCTTAGTAAAATCTAAATAAGCTTTAGAGTGTAGTTTTGCAAAAAGGAAAAGGGATACTTTAATACACATTTTGGCAATTGTCTGAATATACTTATTGGACATATTTTATTTCCTTGGAAAGATCACTGAGCGACAAATGAAAAACGGCATTTGCTGACCCAGCGGCAAATCCCAAGCGCGGTATTCTCATTCGAGTCATTTCTTTATTTCTGGTTGGCCCATATTATTTAAGAGGGGCGAGAGATACCGTTTTTTCCAGGTACCGAAACCACATTTTATTGGTTGTACTTAAATTTTAAGCCGGTGTTTGAGCAACATTTGCATCAGCACTGTTTGTTGTGCAAAGTTTGAGAGAGAGAGTGCTTGCACAAAGTGTACTTTATGAAATATGCAACGTGTTTCTAGCTTTTAATGAGCTTTCGATACAGCGGTACAGGTAAAGTAATTAGAAAAGCTCTGGTCGTATGTCTTTCAGTGTAAATTGTGTTTATTGTGAAAAAAGTTATTCACTTCCTACTCTGTTAAGCGCTGGGATATTATGCTTACCAAATCAGCTCGGTGTAGGTAGAGGTACGGGAATCATACAATAGCAATACTATACAATAAGTACAATAAGTACATAGCAATTCCTTTAAATAACCGTAGAAAACTTCAGGTAATATTTAAAAAATTCTCTTGTTCAATCCTTACTCAACAGAACAAAAGCTTTTCCATTGCCAGATAGCATCTTTCAAAATATGAATTGTCTATTACATAAAACCTCTTATGACTATTTTTATCTCTCTATATATCTTCGGGACGAATGACCCGCTCGACCCGTCTGTTATATTAATGTTGCGACATCCATCGCTTGTCGTTGTGGTTTAATTTGATCGAATAGGGATCATGTTCTCATATAAAAAGATTTCTTTATAAACCCTCAAACCTTTGGGTTAGTGAATAATTGGGGTTTGACAAAGTGATGTCCTACATTTCTTGTCTGACGTGATTAATCCTTATTTTATTTGGTTTAGTTGCTCGAATCATTAAGTAATTAGGTAGTTATTATGTTCTATATATGAGTGTATCTTCTTAATGTTATCTGAGTAACAACCTAATCAAGTCATCAAGAGTTGTTAACTTGGTATTCCGAGTCTCAAACGTCTGATTCAAAAATAGTTTTAAAGAAGAACATCAAATGATCTTTGTGTATGTTAACAATTAATGACGAAATACTTTTTTCATTGTTCGTGTCCTTACTTGAGTCATGGCATCTTAAATCTATGTGTGCTATTTGCTTATTAATCTCACGAATCAAGGAGACTTGAAGACCTTGAATGCTCGAGTATTTATAGTGCATTGTTATTTGATCTAATAATACATATAGCATTCATTTTTTTCTGTAAGTTCGTTACCGAGTTCGTGTGGGTGCAATCAAATTGATTGATAACTGACGCTGGTATAGATTGAGACGTCAAAATCTTAAGTTGCGACACGGACAATAGCGGAGTGTTAGCACAATTAATAGTGCCTCTAGGCTAAGCTTATTTTGTGAACAATAATTTAATAAATGTACTGAAGAAATCGAAAGCACATGATGTGTCGCAAGAATTTCTTCAATATAAATATTTGAGTTCTAAAGTTACGCGAATGCATGTACGACGTATGAAGCATATTAAGAGTATACATAGCTCCAAAGCGTTTATAGAGATGAAATGATCGATCCCTACGCACTTAAATATGACGTATGTTAAGACGAAACAATGAAACATAATATAATTATTTCTGCCAACGTACTAAGTTATTTCGAGTTCAGAAACAATTCCCAATACAATGCATTATTTTTAGCCGAAATAAGTTTGGGCTCGGAAATTCTTATTGTTTCTCTCACAATACTTCAAGTGTGTTGATAGGAAATAATCAAAGACTACTTTCATAAAGTACACACGGCAATATAATCAGGTAAGCACCTACGCACGCTCGCGCCGTATCTATCCTGCTTACCGAATAGCTTTGCTGTGTGTACAAGGAATAAATAGGAAGGTAATGAATACGGGTGTTTTTAGACATATCTTACGGTCCTATAACAAATGTGCAAGAATATGGTTATTCTGATAAGCGAGCCGAAGTTTCGAGTGTGGTTTCACTAGTACGTGTATATGACGTGCAATGTTTTGCGTGAACAACTTTGAAACCGCAAACTACGGGTGTCGGACGCATCCCTTCACTTTATGCGTCCTAAACACACACTGTAAGTTGAAATTAGTGCATTGTGTTTTGTTTACTTTGCATCATCGTGGCGCTTTCATTACATCCGTGTAGTGTAGGTTCCCGTTTTGCTTCTAAGTCATAGAGACGTTGGTTATTTATACGTTTCTTACTCAAGTTCAATTTTAATATCACTTGGCTAAAAGTGGTTTACGAGTAGTTGAAAACGTTTACTTTAAGTATCTATACATTAAACTACTCCGTATGATTATTGATTGATTTGGTTGATTTTATGTTATTGCTACTCGTATTGATGTCAGTCAATTATAGTAACTTACATACATAAAGTTACTATTTTCATGGAACTGAAATATTAATATAAAACTGAACAATATAAAATCAATAACGGAAAAATAACCTTGGGTTTCAATACTTCTGACAAGTTCATAAAATTTATCATAATAGTGCAGTTGTAGTTCATATTATCTATCCCGTCTATTGTTTTAAAACAATTTTGAAGCGTTTCTATTAAGGCGGATTTTAATGTAACAAAAACTTACAGTCTCTCCCACGATACCAATTAGCTTTTTGTTTATGTTAACGGTGAGTTTTTTTACGGCCACGCCTTATTCGCATTGTAATGTTACATTTTTAACAATGGAGGGATCATTTAGCTTTTGGCGCATTCGTTCAGTTTATTCAACGAGTCATACCAATTATGATATCTTTATCCTTTAATATTTCCACGCTGGTGTCTTCTTCGTCAATAACGGTTGACTACACATTGTTTAATGATATTGTTACTTTTATTATGTTGTTATTCCAAATTTAATCACACGCCCCGCTTCTAAGAGAATGCGGAACGTTTCTAGGTGGTCTACTCACAGTAATTTTAATATTTCGTTTAATCTCACGAACATAGATTGATATATCAGATAACCCCTTACTTCCGCTGTATGCTAATCTTCTCTCATAGCTATTTTTATTATTGCAACTTCAGATATGAGATTTTTGAATGTAAATTTGAAGGTTTAAAGATAAACATTTCGGCTTCCAGTTGGTGTTAATGATCTGATCTACATTTGAAGAGATATGTGTGAGATATCCGATCGGATTCCGTTAATTTCCGTTCTGTTTCAAGAATACTTTAAAAATTTGCATATAAAAACAGTACGATTAGATGTGGTCGTTATAATATTTGAATTAGAGCAACTGGAAAAGCATTTGTATTCGATGGAAAGTTAACTATCAGGCCGTAGCCAAGACAGCTTCTCGTTCATAATTTCATTGTAATAACAATGATTTGACGAGGGCTTGATAAGTTTCAAAGAGCCGATATCTACTATTGTTTTATAATGAAAAGTACCGTTACGAAATAATGTGGACCGTGGGTAAGGCTGACGATAACTGGGCTAGTAATCCGTGGAACTATGAAATCAGTAGTTTCCATAGTGACCAGTCGATCATCCGTCATTAAATTGCAACCGTCCGTAGACTGGGCTCATCATCATTAAAGAACCAGCATCGCAATTTAATTCTGTTAAAATGATTTTAAGCGTTGGCACTGTAGGATAAACTTTGCAAAACCATATTTTTAACAATGTCGGCTTGTTAACGGGAAATGGTGTGGGTTAATTCGTACTGAACTTATTACTAATAAATTGTATGACTAATGTTTGTATTTGTGTTGTTGGATTGGTTTCTCGCTTGCCTGTTAGTTACTTTTTGTTCTTTCTGTAGTATTGTTCTCTCTGTACATATCTTCAACCTTCTTTCTCTTTAATTTTAGGCCGCGCAGCAGTTTCGGGAAGAAGATAGTTCCAAGCGATTCGTAGTTCGTGGATTTTGCCTTGATTTTTAGTGAATCGGAAAAAGTGACTGTGAGGGGGTTCACCGAATGAAGTCGAAAATTGGAAAAAAGTATTTGCCCACGGGCGGGCAAAAGGAATCTTATGTGTTAGTTACGACCCGAAGAAGATATATGAAGAAATTAATGTACGTATATTTTCTCCACTTTATTGCATGCTGATTTCTTTACTCTTTCTATATCACTTGTTGCTGTAAATATACGCATATTTGTTTGTCGTAGTTGTTTTGCTACAACACTAATTAATGGCACAGCCTTATTGATAACAGTAATACAAATGGAGGAAAATTTGTATGTGCATATTAAATTAATGTTATCTAAGCAAACGCTACTAAACACGAACTCATAAGGTGAATCATAAGAATTACCTACATAATTACGTGAATACTGAATACTTTACTTGTTTATTATGCTTCTGTTACACGAATTGAAAGAGACGAAAAACAATATTGTATTGTTTTAATTTGAGAAGAATACCTACCTATATATTATGTTGTAAATATGGGTACCGACGCGTGATCCTACTTTTTTTCAAAAGAGAATTGTTTTTCAGACGAACCGAGTATTAGGTAGATCGTAACCGTTAACGGTAGCTTTTATTACAACTGGACATAACAAGTAACCATTTTCCTGGTACATCATGATCAATAGAACAGCTTGAATCCACAAACAACCGTATTTCAACTGATTATCGTTTAGCTACAGCACAATAGTAACATTACTGGCCTGTGGACTAAATCGATGATGTTTACAACTATAAATCGTATATCTTAGTGCGGTAGGTTGAAATTATTTGATAGTTGCTACCGTTATGCATGTGAGATGGTTAATCATGACGGATGATTTTTGATCTTTGTTCGGAGCTGTATTTCTGTCGTGATTTTCTAATTTGTCAAGGCACTTGACATTAGACCTTCAATGGAAGTAACCTGGTACCTACTATTGAATTATTTAATACGGTAAGTATCTACGAAGAGTACTGAGTGTTCGTTTGTTTATCCATGAAAAAGTAAATGGTAATACATATAAAAACACTAAGATCTGCAGTGGCGTGCACAGAGATTTGCAGAAAAAGTGGTGCTTGTTTATTTTGTTGTCTAGTTGGTAAATATGACGTAAGTAAGTAATTAACCACCTCTATGTCTTTTTGTCTTTATGAAGTGCACGCGACTGACGATGAATCTTTTGTTGTGATCTACGTGATATTCAACGACGTTTTCTAATTCGAGGAACGTAAATTATTTTAATTTCGATATGTTCTTTTACAATTAAGGGGAAGAAGGCAGTGTGCAGCGATATAATGATTGACAGAAAGTTTTCGTAGAAGTTTATTTTTATGCCCTAATAACGTAAAGGTTGGTTAAAGAATGTACATAATAATTATAGAGCGTATAAAAGTTACAATGGAAACCACTATGCTGCTGTAAGTGGCAGAATAGCTTCCGTAATTCTCTTGTAGAGGTGTAAACGTTAATGAGTTCTACGGTGAACTATTGTGTAGGTTAGGGTGGTATTTGGTTCAGCTTGTAGCGCTTTTAGTAAATTCTAAAGCTAAACTAAGCTTTACGGACGCAGTTATGCAACTTTGAACTACTTTTTGAACCCTTATGCTGCTATTATACAGCCGAAAGTTAGAAAATACGCTGCTATTTCCACTAGTGTGGTAGTTGGGAAGTAGGTACATCGTAATTAGATATGAGAGGAACGATTCTAACTTGCTTAGTAAACTTTTTAATTTTAACCTTAAAACTGTAAATAATAAGTTGGATGTTGATACTGAATGAATGGAAAGTTAATTATCCGCTTCGGCAGCTCAATTGGAGCGTGCGTGTCATAATTGCACCTCTTAAACTAAGCCTTGGGGAGCTATTAATACAAATTTCGTACCATATTCTATAGATCTTAGCCATGAACGTGGCTTAATGATACATTGGGGATATTTTTGATTGGTGTTTTACGAGTAAGTGAAGTACTGAAGTAATTGCAGTCTTCTTTTTATGACAGATTCAAAGTGGCTTTTATTATTTCGCTGTGGGCGTTTTTGTGTAGTCGATTATTTAACGATAGATTAGCAGTGTGGTGCCCTATAACTATGAGTAGGTAGAATTAACCCTAAAATATATTTTACTATTTAATTGACTTGTAAAAGTGTGTAGGGCTTTAATAAAATATTTAATGAACAGTTTCAAGTACTATTTTACTATTTGCTATAACACCTATATTTTCTAACAGTCACCCTTTGCTAAAAACTGCTAATTACAGTTAAATGCGGGCTATAGGTAATAGGTAACCATCAATTTGCAATGTGTACGAAATGCCATCGCGCATGCGTCTGCACCTGCGATTATTGAAGATTATCCACGATTATCCGCAATTATAATGGAATGATTAAAGGTGCAAATGCATAACACCTTTCTCAGAGTTAATGTAAGTTTAATGAAACATTTTTTTGTACAATCCATCGAAAGTTTCCACCTTTCGGTTACTTCTGGAATTAAACAATTAATACGATGTTACGATTTGCTTATTAAAAGGTACAGTAATCTCATAAACAAATCTTTTGTTTTTCGACCATTCCTAGTGATCGGATTGACTTGAAATTTAGATTTAAATGACGGTGCATGTACCGTGTACAAAAAATACGTAAGTAATGTAGTCACTAAAAAACCCAAAAAAAATCGCAATTCTCAAATAAATATAGTTAATAATATTTCTAACTCGCACCGAAGTGAGGACTTAGTATCGTCCGAACGATCTAAGGGCGAAGGGCAAGTCGTGGCTATTCTTCACAAATTCTTTCCGAACCTTGTTGAAATGTCAGGATCGCGGGGTTAAGTTAAAAACAAACCAAGTTATCTTTTTAATAGCTGCCCGAGACTGCTGTTGTAAGAGAGTGGATGAAGGTCCAACAGATCAAAAGGGAATCTTTTACAGCGTGCAGTTATGATTGTCGTTCTTCTGTTATACCTACTGTACTGGTACTATGCAGAAGTAGCTGCAAATAATTGGTTCAATATTGACAGAGGAGGACGCTGTGAGTGGGTCACCTTATGGTATATCTATACTATATGCCACTTAGCTCGTGGTCACCCGTTACCCCGAGAGGATTGCAAAATTTGCATATTTGTTGCCTGCCTAGAGGGCTAAGACAAAATACCGATGTGCAATTATTTCACCGGCTGTCTCGACCTTCACGTATTATTAACAGTCACCTATATAGTGTATTACTACGAGAAAAGACTTGGGACAGGGTATACAATTTTCGAGGACTGTTGTTAGGCTGTGCTTTCCGTAAATTATTCCATCACTTGATATCTCAAATCTTTAATTGTTAGATTTGTTTTTTGATTCACTTCAATATTTATGTGAAGCAATGGTTTTGTTCTTGTTTTCAATCTGGGTTGACAACAGGAACTCTATTATTATTTTTACTAAGTTTCCGATACATTACGCACGGCTGTCGATTGTAAAAATAGAGCTTTATTTTCAACCGAAAAGGTGCTAGGACGTCGATGATCGATCAACTAAATCAACGAGGTTTACGAGGGTGAAAATGTGTCTAATGTAAATAAATATACTTATCGAAATAAAACGTAACGATTTCCTTATCATTGCTAATTCTATTAACTGTAATATTATAGTCTCTTTAAATATTTATGTAGCTGTAGCTATAATCTTTTCAAAAGTTATTGAAACGTCACGTGGTTTTATTTTGAGGCTAGCACCAATTTATTTGTATCGACAAGGCTTTGAAGCATAAGCAATTATAAAGTGACCATCCATGGTTACTTCGGAATCTATCGTGCGTGTAAGCATTTTACCGTTTTAAGTAGGTTCTGTGTAGCTCGAAAAACATCACAAGGTTCAGAGATCAAAGGCGAGTCGCGAACACACTTCCTAATGTCCCTTACATTCGCGTATTTCTTGAGTCTGATTTACGGCTAATCATTTTACTACAGGTACCTACAAAGTACGACGTACCTTAGGATCATCCGTTTATTTAAATTCCTAAGCCTCTGAGTGAGCTATGTAAAGTGTTATGCTCGGAGTATCTCCGTAAGATTATCCGATAGAGAACCAAAGTCATTGATGAAACTGCAACTGGTACTTCCTGTGGCTCGTTTCTTCAATATATACTCGTATATGCACCAAAAAACTGATATTAGTTGAAAATCGTTCGTTTTACTTTTCATTTTTCTACTTTTTAGTAGAATGCGCTCGAAAGATCAAATTCGATCAGCTCTCGAGTCAACTGTACACGGTGCATTATCCGTGAAAAATTGTTCCAAAGAACCGATGCAAGGCCGGGTAGAACTCCTTTTGGCGAGCTCTCAAGTTAAAATCATAAATTCTTCCAATAAACTTTGACAAATTAAATTAACAGAACTATGCCTTCGGTTAGTCAGTTACTTACTAGTTAAGTGAACCCACATTATTGAAATATTACACACTTCATAACGACTTGCCAACACCAAAACTATTTCTCATATTCTTGATAAGGCGCAAGTTGCCCCCGAACAATTTGTATTGCGGGTAATGCGGTACGCGGTACGAGTAAGGACGGTTTGCTCGAGGTTTCTAGTCTCTTTCCGACTTGTCGTCGTTGCTATGTAAGAAAGAGAAGCATGAAGTGATCAAACTATACGTGGTTATTCGTGTTAGGCTAGCCGTTGTCGAATAGCTACGTAACTTTCGTCGAGGGCCATTAGCCATCCACGAAATTGTGGTCCGAGGAATTCTTTTGGGAATATTCAACGAATTTCGGATTGAAATATACTTTTGTCCAAAGTTAGAAATGGCTCACACCTGTGGTGATACCTTTTTTCAGACAATATTTTGTAGATATTTTGGCGTACATAAGGTGAGAACGCTAAAAAAAGGGTTCATTCATTCAAAAGGTTATACATTGTATGTTAAAGCTGTTACCAAATTAGCAATACTAAAGGAAATAGCCGTGCTTTAGGTATGAATTCATATTTGTCAGTAAATGCACTTTGCATTAGATTTGAAAAGCCATAGACTTGTGTACCCTACTGTTGGAATCTTCGATTCATTAGTTTTGAACATTGTTGCATCTATCCCTGTTTGTGTTGCACGGACATGCCAGCGGGCTTTCCGTGTTCGTTTATAACAGTGAAATAAATATTCCACTTCCTTATTTGTCTATCATGTCATATATATTTTATTGCTTACTCTTTTAATATAGGACGTCTTTGATAGCTTTAAACAGTTTCACTTTACCGCGTCGTTATTAATGTAAGTTTTGTTAACAAATTAATGTAAGTGTAGTTGTAGTGTACAGAACTGATATGGGATTTAAGAGTCATTTTCAAAAAAAATTGTACACAATTTAAGCGATGTAATTAAAACAAAACTTAATTTATTCCTTTGTGTAAAGAAAGTTACCCATATAGTTTTTATGCCTAAAGGAAGCGATAGTGATTTTGTTTTTATTAGGCCCGTAACTATGTACAATTTTTATGACAACGACCCTTAAGCCATTTTTCTAATTTGGAACGTCAATTTGTCTATTCGCACATTACTCACACATACAACAGGTCATTTAATAAAGTTTTTCACCTATAACGCGTTTGCGTTGAAGTGTTGAAAACTGTGACAATAAGTTGCCGTTACATCCCGCTAGCGGCGCTGCCAACTTCATCGCAGTAATCTGGGGACACGGCAGTGCCCCCGTCAAGTCGAGCTTGAGACTTGTACACGAATGCATTCGAGACGTTTCGTTGTTTCAAAACTAACTAAGGGTTTCAGTATCTTACCGTTACGCGCTTTAAGGCACCGTCAAGTTGCCTATAGAGTACAAAGTAAACGCGATCGAAACGTTTTGTTGTTTAAAAACTTAAGGCCGGGGCTCTGTAACTAGGACGACGGTTACATGAGTCTACACTGTTAACTAATCACTACATAGTATAAAACAAAGTCGCTTTCTCCGTCCCTATGTCCCTATGTATGCTTATATCTTCAAAACTACGCAACGGATTTTGATGCGTTTTTTTTTAATAGAGTGATTCAAGAGGAAGGTTTTTATGTATAATTCTACGCAGACGAAGTCGCAGGCAGAAGCTAGTTATTTATATATCCTATAGCTTTATTTGCAGTTTAGTGTTAAGTTTTAATATGCATTAAAGTTTCGATTAACCCGCGAACCTTTTGTAGTTACGGCATACTCGTATTTATCAATTTTCTATTTGACATTTATTTATTGATTTTTGTTTCTCGAGTTTTGTTCTACCGATCTCAAGGCATGGTCTATTAAGAAAATGCCTTAGTTATAGTGGTCATTTAGCCAAACTAATTAATGTGTCTCATTAAAATCGTTTTTACTCGGAAATATTGAATAGCAGATTTAAAAAGATTTCGATTTTTATTCGCTGACAATACGCCGTTAAATTGGTTCCAAGTTCTGAAACTTCACCGCTGTCACAGCAACTTTGAAGCCAACTAGGAAGTTAGTGCTTTCGTCTTTCTGGTACCTGCATACACAGTAAGCTTCCGAACTCACGATATATTTAAACACTTTAACTTAAGAAATAAATAAAAATTAAGATACAGTCACACAACGTAAATCTACACTTACTACATCAATAATTTAATTGTCAAATTAGTTGATTGAAAAAAGAAAGAAGACATTTATTCGGTTTTGAAAGACACAGAAGTAAACCAAAAAACATGAATGAATATGAAAATAGTGTCTTCGTAAGAGTGAAACAGTCGCTGGCTCAGCACTACGCAACCTCGCCTGATGGAAGGTACGCGAAGATCTGATTTAAGATGGAGCATGCTAGCCTAGTACATGCCAGTCCCTTGGTTTTAAGACTGCAACATTATAGCGTTTAGGGAACAGAACGCAGGCAGGAAACTCCGCTGCTCAGCTGTTCAAATAACAAAAGACAAGCGAAAACGCTTAATCTAAATGTTGACATCATAAGTGTGAAGTTCTGGACTCTGTGAAAGAAAGGAGCTGGTGGAAAACGGTTTTTGCAGTTCCGATGCACACTGACCGAAACGTGGTCTTTAGAAAACCAAGTAGCTACTCTTCTGCTTTGATATCCGATGGTGTAGTGGAGATTATGTAGGCTGGCCCTATAACTTACAATGCTCTTGTTTAATGCCATACTGTATGCGATACGTGCACTGCGGATGGGTTCTGGCAAAGTTCCCTGTTGAACGATAACCTATTCACTGCTGCTACTATAACTTTTACCAGTTGCGGTGTTACCTCGACGTAGCTTATTTCGAATAAACTTACATTAATTCCTAATAAATGGCTCCCTGCTAACTAAGGAAATTTTATAAATTAAGAAATTACAAGGAGAGACCAACGGCAAACATCTCAGTTTAGAAGTTAAATGAACTTAAGGATCCGCCTCAATTACATTAATGAAAATGGTATTTAGCTTTGTTCAAGAGAAATATTGTGCTCATGAAAATTTGACTCATTTATGCTAGATGATGTTATAAAACTAGTCAAAGTTCGTAAAATCGACGCGCACTGTATGAATGCACAAAAAGCCACAACCACAACTGAAATTAAACGGGGAATACCAGAATTCCCGTTTTTTGCTCGAATGATCACACTTTTTGCTTCGAAATAATTAGACTTGCGAAATGTAACAACTACGACTGCATACTTAAAACGTTATCGACTTCTCAGAATATTTATTATCTAAATAAACACTAAATTACTCGGTATCGGTTACTTTGTAAATACTTTGATGATGGATAAATACTATGTGTTAAGGATAGCACTAATCGGAAATGTCGCGACCTAAATCCACTCCTGAGTTTTATTGATCAAATTAAACATCGTTACAATTTATTTTTATATGACACTATAATCACGGTAATAGAGACTTTAGAAGTGAAGTTGCTTAGTGAAATACATATTTATGAGTAACAGTTCTTTACACTTAAAAGTGGCAATACTTAACATATTTATTGGGAATTTTATTTGACTACTATGGTCAGTGACTCCATAATAAGCACTTGCAAAATTGTAATTTGTAAGTCCGTGAAATGGTGTAGTGACATTTATTTCAAGGTGAATATCTGACGCAAAGTATCACAAAAGTAGAAACAAATGCTCATGTCATCGACGAAAATAAAACTTAAGACGATCATCGAGTATTAGTCTGAGACTGAGATAAGCATAACCCTAACATACCATGTTGGGCATGGCAAGGTCGACGCATAAAAAGTTTCGCTTTTGCTCACGTAAATGGCTAAATGATAGTTTCTTACTTGTCTTCCGCGATGTTTATTATGATGTCACTTTTTAGTTATAAGGACCGGCAGTTAAAACTTTAGCTTAAGTTTATAATTGACCATTCATATAACACAATTTGACATGATGTTATGACATTTTAAATATCAAACGTAACTTTACCAAATATAGGAATGGATGAGTAAGAAACGGCTAATGAATTTTTCATTAAGTAATTTACAATGTAAAAAATTACCATATACATCCCTTGCAGTTCGCAATAAAATTAGTAACACTGTTCTTGAGTAATGGTTCTGATGGTACAAACCCATCGTGGGAATGGGCGAAAATCTTAGGAATCATGTTGTAAGCGATGCTGCTAGCAACCCATCACTATTTTGATTCCCTTTTCCACCTGTATAGGTGCGCCCAGAATCATGCTAAATTTGGCCTTTAGGTTGTGGTACTTTAGGCTCTGTCTACTATTGTTGTACTATTGTTGAAAATTAATAACATGTCGCCTACTAACTACTAACGTCGTTCTTGTTTGAGTAAGGTCCGGTTCGAGTGAATCAGCTGACGGAGAAATTTTTTCTTCAATGTTATCCTCAACGTTAACCAGATTCCATTTACATCCATTATGTTTTTATGTGTCACTAGTAACGTCTTCATTAACTTCTTTTAAAATAATACTCTTGGGTTTTTCAATCACTGCTTATTCAATACTTCAAATTTCATCGTTTTACGTATTAAAATATCAGCGGGGTTTCCCGTTTGTCCATTGTGCGCTTCATCATAAACAGAACTAACTAATACTTAAATGTAAATTATGTGTACTAAATAGCCGATTTGGGATCTAGAAGCATTTATTTTTTAGGGTTCCGTAGCCAAAGGTTAAAAACTGGACCCTATTACTAAGAGTTCGGGTGTCCGTCTGTCTGTCTGCACCAGCCTGTATCTCTGGTACCGTGATAGCTAGACAGCTTAAATTTTCACAGTCGGTGGAGAAGAACCAAGGTCTCCTATCTTGTAATTTCGGATTAATGTAAGATAAAAGCTATTGGTTCTCTCAATATAATCCAAACTAAAATAATGAAAATTTGTAAGACCTTGTTTCTTCCCCGTCGAGATGATGTTGTCGAGACCTGTTGGCGTTATAACAACAAATACTAAAAATATAAGTTTTTATATATGTCTGTCTATGTAAGTCACCAATATAAACTGACCTCACACTGCCTACATTTTGCTGAAGACTAGGGATCTGCTAACACTGAATTTTATATTCACTTGCCGAATTGCGGAATTTGTACGGAATCCTCGTACTTGGCCGCTTTTTGACTTTTACTGCACTAGCAACATTTACGGTGTAGCGTAATGCGCCGAAAGTGGTGGCTGCGGTCGCTACTGCTGTAATTAGTAGCTACTTTGCCTGTAATTTACGCACAAAGGCTAATTTCCACATTGCAAAATTAACTCTTTGTGTTATGAAGTAAATTGCGTTCTTTGATTTTGATAAGAAACAATTTTGTCTACCGTTACCGCTACCGAACATAGCACTGTACCTACATAACGACGTTCTTTGATAACCATATCACTTAATCAGTAATTTATATTTTAACTAGCTTCTGCCCGCGACTTTGTCTGCGCAGAATTATACATACCTATAAACCTTTATCTTGAATCACTCTATCTATTAAAAAAACCACATCAAAATCCGTTGCGTAGTTTTAAAGATCGAAGCATACATAGGGACAGACCGACAGAAAAGCGACTTTGTTTTATACTATGTAGTGATTAGGTATTAATATTACCTACATCCGTAAATATTACATAGTCATGGAGCTATTTTTATTTTAATAGCTCATCACAGAATCATCGGCAAATAATTGAAGAATAATTTGACTTCATCTTAATTAAATTTTGTCTATGATTGCTCTTCATAAAACTTTTTGTAATCAACATCTTTGAATAATTACGGACCTTGATTCTGCTATGTTCGCAAGAGTTCATAGCCCTCCTAATTACAATTCCGATTTTGTAACTAAGACTTTGTGATTTCGTTTGTGTTAAAAAGTTTATTTTATTCTATCATTTACAGCCTCAAATTGCCTGGTATCCAGTGAGGTTCTTAAAACTTCAATATGCATTTATTTTCCTGTTAATTGCTGGCGGTCTCATATATCACAGGTTACTTTATTCACACTCCACAATGTTTGTTATGATACAAAACGAATCCTTATCTCCGCTTCCTAAGATGCAAGCCACAGCACTGTTTTCTTCCATGTCAAAACTGTAACGTCCTAAATACCGACTCTTTCTGTATGCGTATACGTCTTTTTAAAGGTTTCTAGGGAACCAGGAAACCGTCCTTTGTTGTGATTCACACGCCAGACACTTTTAAAAGGCTTTTGTGGGACGTCAAGAGCGACTGTCATAGTACTATGTACGCGTTAATGTAGACGTGTTTTAAGTGCTTCCCTCTTGTTTTGTTTTAACGCGGGATTTATTATACATGGCATTAGTCTCGGCCCTTTAAATAGGATTAACCGACTTCTTTTTTATGCCATTTGGTAGCAGAGGCTTCTCATTCCCGCTGTCTACCAGTTTTTTTCATCATGCGAAATGATGAAATGATGATGATGATGTTTTTTTAATCATGTGATGTTGACGTTGGACAGCGACACACTAATTGTTACTTTTCCTTTTTTTTTTGTTTTGTTTATTTTTAGTTGGAACTGTTGTTGTCCTATGCGTCAAATAAATGTATTTTCTTTCTTTCTTACATGTGTCTTGATACCTCATTTTTTCTGGATTATAACTGCACGCATACTTTACTGGTACTTCCTCTGTATTATATTTAACTAGCGTGCCATTTCACATGAGCTATCAAACTATAGGAATAAATAAACTTTGCCTCTTGAATCACTCAATCTATTGATGAATACCGCATTAAAATCCGTTGTGTAGGTACTTTAAAATATGTAAGTGTACGCACAGACGGCAGGAAGCGATTTTATTTTATAGTAGGTAAAGATTTATTCTTTATAATTAGACGATCATTTTTAGATCATTTCATTAAATTCTATCATATCCCCGATACTGGAAATTGCGAGCCAATATTTAATTACTTCATTCTATTAAATTATTTAGTATTAAAAGATATGAAATCATAATCTAATTATTGAATTAATTAATCCATTTTTGACATTAACGTAGGCATCATCGAGAGTTATCACGATTCACATGCAAATGGTCGCAGGCGCAGGTCTGGTTACGGGATCGATTTCGGTCACGCGTGTGCGCATGAATGACATTTGACACCGGCCTCTTAGCTGTATTACAATAAGAACAAGTTGTTCGTCGTCTGTTAAAGTACAAAGCGTTTGTACATATGCTGCGGGAGTCAAATAAGACATTGTGGGGATGCAAATGAGGGTTATACCTAAGCTATTTTTAGTGGGAGACTCCCACTAAAAGAATGGAAAGCGGATGAAAGAGGAAGTAATATTTTAATAAAAAATGTTGCCATGTTTTTAGCATTCTACACCAAAAAGGAACCAGTTACTTAGAAAATGGCGGCCGAGATTAACTAACTGCTCTTTTATGTGAGAGTATAAATATCACATTTCATTGTGTTCTTTGGCTTATTACGTTTGTACGTGCTATTTTTATATGCTTTAATTTTACTTGTTTGCAATGTGTGTACTTAACTGTGTTTGTTCGAGTCTTTCGAGTGAAATCTTTCAGGTCACATTTGATTCGCTTGTAATGGTCGGATTGATTTGAAACTCTGCCATTTGGAAAAAAGTTAGAAGTGTCAGAAATGTTTACCACGATTTTTTTTTTTTAAATAAAAAACATAAGTACCTACATTCCTTTAGTGGTTATCTTATCGAAATTGCATCAATGCCTTCCGTTGAAGTCCCCACTTATTTTTTCACTAGAAGTGAAAACACGCTTTTAAATTCGTGTAGTTACAACTATTTTGGGTGCTTTAAAAAATGACATTACTCATATCTTCCAGTTCGTGTTTGTCAGGGCTACTGTCTTTTTGGACTTGTACAGCATGGAGGCAGGAAGCCACATGTGCCAGTATCATTATATCCAGACAGTTTTGAGCACGCGGGGGTTAATTCTGACATTACTGACTGTCGGTATCGTGGGAAACGGGAGTACGAATTTTTGCTGAAGTCTTGTTAGGTCCTCGTAACGCACTGATTGAAAAGTCTATTTAAGATTGTTTGAAATTTTCCAATATTTTTCGTGACTCTCACGAGTTATAAATCAGTCATATACTCGTAATAATCTTATAAAGTCACTCAATACCACGCCATTTCCAACTAGCGTTTACCTACGATTGAGCTAAACTGCGGGAATATAATGTATTATACAATTATCATAATATTAGAAGTAGAAAAAAAAATATTGACAATAATTTGACTTATTCACAAACAAAGTAAAAAATAAAAATTAAAGAAAGACTATTATTATTAGTCTATAAAGAATATTATTTATGCAGCTCTAAGGGGTTTCCCTCTACCGCCGTAGAAGTCGTTTTGGTATGCATACCTAAGATATAAAACTTACCTGGTAGTGATGGAATACTATTTAAAACTGACTCAAAAGAGGAGGAAGTTCTCAATCTGTCGGTACATTTTTTAAACACTTTAATGTGAGCTAACATGTTAATTATTGTCATGAGACAAAACAAGTTATTTTCGAATTGTGTCGCTATAGAGGAAGGGCAACGCAAAAATATCCCTGTATTTTGTTATTGAAGGGGGAAAAATATTGTTATAGAACGTTGGACATCATCCGCAGTTAATTATATCCCTACGGGCACCTATGTAAACAAGCGTGATAACGAATGGTGTTATTTATATATTTTTGCTGACTCTAGTTTGTTGTCATCCCGGTGACATATTAATGCCAAACCAGTTGATACCCCCGTCTTCGTCTACTGGAGAATTCGGTTATCGTGCGCCCGCGGAAACCACACGTAGGTACAAATTTTCCATTACTAAAACGACCCTATGTCGAGGGTCTCAAAACACTTCCAGACAATATTTTATCACAGTCGGTTAGTTTACCCGATGCAAAGGTAATGTAATGTGTGATAATAAGTCTTTATAATTGTAAATAATAGAAAATAATCGTACCTACTTACCTATGTATTGTTAATTAAGTTTTTTGCGGCGCTCTAGAGTCGAATCGCGTGGGCCTATTTTGATGATTCTTCCGTCAATCGATTTGTTTTGATCTTACCGGTGTCACGAACGATGTAACAGTATTCGAAATCCAATATGGCGACAACCGGGCACTATTTATCGTGAACAATAAAAAAATAAAGACGACAAACTAGATCGTTAAGTAGGTAATTTAGACGTCGTCTTTAGGACATTAAAGTCATTTTTCAATTCGAAAAAGCAAAGATCTAGGATCTACAATTATATGTACTTTGTCATAGCGGCGGTTAATGATGTGCAAAGAAAAGTAGAATGACGTACAGAGGCATTAGAGCCGCGACCTAACCCAATGAGTCCCTGCATCAGGCGATAAGATACGGGCAAGTGCTTGTGCAGGTGGAACTAGTGATGTTCAAGTAGTCATCGATGTGTCGCAAAAACATCGATGAATTTGTCGATGCCATGGATTGTGTGTTTAGTGTGATTTTTTAGTTTCGGTCAAACTGGGTGGATATTCTGTGTACAGGCCAGGGATATCTTTTGATAAACCCTAATTGACACATCACCTTGTCTATTTAAGGTCTTATAACCTTTTATTAGTAAAGTTGTCATGCAGGAAAAGATAAATGTAGTTTATAGTAGTTCGATAAATCTTGACACTAGTAAATTGAGCTTAAAACTAAATCGAGATTAACTTTTAACAAGGCAGACACTAAAAACTTTTACTTATTAATTAGGATGACCAAATATTCACGCGTTTCGAGCAATCTTTCCAAACGTTATTTTCCTCCCGCGATTATTATCACAACAAAAGGACAAGTGACAACTACTCAGATCAAACCAAATTCCGCATCGGTGCTGTCTTTCGTTTCCATTAAACATTACTCTTGAGCGTCATCTCTTTCAACAATATTCGCTGAGAGGAAAATAAACGTCATAAGAACGTTGAATATTGATCTTGCTACGTTTCATCACTTTCATCGATATAATGGTTTTAAGCATCCCTATGCAGAGGATGTGATAAAACAGTTGGTAATGGATACTCGTTAAGACGTCTGAACGTTTTGTACTTGTAATGTTACACGGCAAGACTAATTGTAAACGATTACGTGGCTCTAACTTTCAAAATTAAATAGTTTTTCCCATAAAAATGCGTTCTTTTGTTTTAGCGCGACTCGGCAACCTTTGTTGTTTCCTACCATTTTAACTACTATTTTTTGTTCTACTATGGTTGGACTCTTATGTATGGTTTGACATGCACTTGGCTGTTTTTTTATTAATAAATCAAAGCCTATGACTGTCCCATGCTTGTTAATTAAGATGCACCTCCATTTATTATGATTAAAGAGCGTTAAGAAACATTTGTATTTACATCACAGTAAAAAGCGACGATGTATGCATGGTGTAAGAGGATTAAAATGTATTAGAATGAATTAGCTTTTTCTACGAGGTAAAATGTTTCAACCGACACAGTTAAATATTGCTTAACAAATAAAAACTTTTAAAATCTTTCGTATCAAGTGATGTTCGGTAGTACTTCAATAATTCTGAATCACTTCTAGTAAAAGCATTCATCGTGATTAAAAAGTCAAGACAGAGTATTTTGAACTGCAAAATTCACTTCACTATAAACCCGTTTGCTTGGCAAACTTTAGCTGCACTTGTGTGCGTGCAACTGTACATAAGTAAGGCAAAGCGTAGTTTAAACCGGATTCACTAGATGGTGCAGTTCTTCGTCTTAACTTTTTATTTAATCTGAGGCTGCAGCAAATCTTCGCCCGCGTTAACATTTCGTTTCTACGGTGATCTTGTCCTATCTTGTGTCGCAAATGTCGCAATCCTTTATTCAATGCCCTCTGTCCTATATGTATAAAGTACAGCAGGGGCTGTGTAAGCCTACAGTCGGACAGCGTGGTCGCGTAAAATATTCAATGTTGCACACAATTGCAATTTCGCAAACGACATCTGTTTCCTCGCTGAATCATAGAAGGACAAAAACATCTGAGTTCGCCCACATATTACGAGTTTATGGCTTTGAACTCAAGTTATGACTGCTAACTCTGAAACTATATACGTGGTATACGAATACGAATGAAGCTCACACGAAGTTGTTCTGTATACTTACCTAAAAGCATAAACAGTTTCCTCTCAGCATACTTCAAAGTGAATAAATATTATAATGATTTTCTTTTATGGAAATATGGGGTAGGAGCTCAAAAATAGCATCTAATCGGAACGAATGTAAGTAAAAACGTATTTTTCTCGAAGAAGGAATGTGGCCACAGAAATAATTTTATTGTTCTGTACGTTACATGTTCATTGCAAAAAAAACTTTTTGAATTCTTACGTTTATATTTCTAATGTTCAAATATTTAGAAAACTCTTAATCGACATATTGCTAGGAATATGGATGGGCGTATCGTATTTGAATTAGGATTGATTCAATTACTTAGAAATTCATTCAAATTAACATAATGTAAGTGAAACTGAAACACAAATTTGAGATAAGTGCTAAATATATATAATTAAACCAAAGGGAACTGTATTTTGCTTTTTGAAACTGTTCTTTTTTGACGACTTATAATTTGTTTTGTTTTATTTAGAGATCAAAGGCATAAGTAATGTAGGCCATAATATCGGCCCTTAAATATTTGAAATCGGATCTGAATCCACAAATTCAGCGGCATCGAAGTTTCAAAGAGCGTCAGGAGTCACCCGTCAAATCAAGTCAGTTATTTTAAGAGGGTGAACTAGGTGTTGTTACAACGCCCCTGGCTGATTATTGTAATTGAAACACAACAAACACGGCTCAGCGCCATCTGCTATCCAAATTACAAGCTATTACAAAGGAATTCATCTGAATTACCTTATCCGTAAAACAAACAAATCCTGATTGAGTCGCGGAAAACCGGTTATAGGAAGAATTAGGGGCTCCCCTTGATTTAATTCGGAAAGCCATTAAACGTGGTCATAGAGCTCAGGGCAGGGAGTGAAGAATGGTCAGTTAATTGACTCATAAATCACGTCCCGGACAATTATTTCGTTTTCTCTGTAGCTAGTACTGCATGCAGCCGGTAGATGGGGTCATTCGCACTTTTTGTTTACCATTTCCATTTCAAGTGGGCTTTTTATAAAGTTTTTATTTATTATGACCATTGAATTCAGTTTGTTTGGATCACGCTGTTAAATGACTGCGATCGAGTTTTGTTTGAGGTGATAAATAACTCGTGTCGTTTGTTTATTGTTTATGAGCTGAAATAAGTTGACTTAATAAACACCCAATCGAAGCCATCATCCATATACCAAACTGACTGTATTACAACATAATCTTCCAACTGCCGGCTGCCGACTGCTGGTTTTCTGCAGTTTCATTGCAGCGGTTAAATGTATGGGCAAATGGCAGTTGCAGTTACGTTGCAGTCGGAATGCAGCCGTCTGTATCTACTGCCCTATTTAAAAGCTCGTTTAAACTAGTAAATCATTACCTATCTGTTTTTAAAGCCATTTCATATTAAGATTGAAAACAATTCCCTGTCGAAGTCAGGGCCCGATTTTTTTAACCTCATCACTCGAAAGTGCCGCTGAAAAATCTGTGAATAGGGAATACTTATTCATGTTTTTTTCATGGTTTTTAGTAAAAGCTCATTTGTGTATTTAATAAAGAAGCATTTTTTTTTCGAAGAACTATAAAAATAACAGAGGTATCAAAGATTTCTATCGCTTTCTAGAAAAACAGAATTTTAATATGGGCGTTGCGACAAATAACGTCAATGTCATAATATCGGACCTCTCTTTCTAATTGCTGACTAATAAGTTTAACGTAGTTTTAAACTCATATGTTCCGTATTTCTTGATAAATTTCACTTGGAATTGCACTTTTTGTCATCTCTTTTACGACATTTTCATATTGTATTAACAAATGTGATATTTTTGAATGCATATTCACTATTGCTACAACGCTACAGATCAAATTAAATTTCGACTCAGAAAATCAGGCCCCGGTTATGAAAATCAGAAGCCTATATCTGTTGTATTTAGATACCTGTACCTATGTATGTTGTATGTTCCCGTAACGAGCACTATTGTACTTCAAATGGTTAGCCTATAGATCCTGCGATTCTATTTAAATGCCTCTAAGAAAACAAAAAGTTTAGTATGAAAGGAGAATTGATCTGTAGTTGATTTATGTTGGCAGTTCATTTTGCGCCCTTTGAAAATGCATCTTTGCTCTTTTATTTCAATTCACGCTATTGAAAAGATCAGTCTTTCATTTTCCTATCCGGATAAATGTGAAATGCATTTTATGCATTGGTATTTCGATGAACAAAATTTAGGTAACCTACAACCTAATGCGCCTTTAATGATTTTGAACAAATTTCGAAAAATACTACTTAAAGTTTTAAAGTAATCGTATCAAGTATATTTCTTGATGCTTTGTGTGATTTTATGTCCTTGTTCCAATATGCAAGTGATAAAAATCTGTTTGGGTTTGACTATAAAATTACCGCTCGAATAGTGCTTTCGACTTTCGACTAGAAAAGAAAGAAAAGAAAGAAAATACATTTATTTGACGCATAGGACAACAACAGCCCCAAAAAAATAGTTCGTCTCAAAATTATTTAAAACTGCGTTAGTTTTCTGCTACCTACTTTACACGCCCTACGAATTCAACTCAAATTCCATCAAATTTTAGCCGACTGCAAAAAGTTTCTGGCCACCTACATGGTACCTACTTACTTATTTTAACTCGAGTTCGTCCAGTCCAGTGCATTTTCCTTCAGAGAAATATAAATTCCTTCCTCTTTAAACTAAGAAAAAGGAAGGTACCTATTTTAAAACTAGCTTAGGAATTAATTATTACTTACTCGCAACGTAACATATAAAAGGCAATAAGGTGACTGGTGGTGCTGCCATCTTATGAAAACTTTCAGAACTAGATTGAGATTTACTTTAGCGCCATCTACCGCACGTCAACTAAACTCTTAGAACCAAACTGCCACTCACCAAAGCATTGTAGCTAGGCGCTTGTCTGATTAGTTCTTCTACTTGCCAACAGGCGGCAGCACGTGGCGGCGCCATGGAGCTCGACGGGGACAGGGGGCGCTCGCGCTCAGCATGAACTTTTCGAGTTGCTGGAGCGGGTGCAATGTTCCCGTTTGGACGACCAGAGGGCAGTACTGCCGCCGTATTTTTCTCAGGTTAGTGTTTGAGCATGAATTAAGTAGACGTACTAAACTGCCAACATTGCGATAAAAATTGTACATTTAATAAAATGTGGTAATTCTTCTAACACGGAAAATCTAAATTCTACGGCGACTTTAACCTTTTGTTCTAATTCTTGATAAATCCCCTAAAAACATGTACCATAGCTCATTGATTCCGACATAACGTCAGGAAAAAGTTTATTTTTATGTGTTAGGGGGCAAACGAGCATGCAGATCGCTTGATGGAAAGCAATCACCGCTGCCTAGGGACACCCACAACATGGGGGAGTTCGGGTGCATTCCTGGCCCTAAAAAGCCATGTTTTTAAAGCACATGAAAAATTTATTAAAAAGTGAGTAAAAAAATGGTTGGTACCTAATAATATCAATGTATACATAGCAATGTACCTTTACCTACACAATAAGAGTAAGAGCATGTTTTATTTGAAGTAAGATCATAAATGATAAAAAAATGCTTAGATACTTAAAGAAAATACTAAACAACTTCTGTCCCTTTAATATTTACTTAAATTCACCCAAAAAAAGCGTGGACAAAAATTCCCCACTTTACAAAGTGAAAGGAAACTAGATTCCTTTTACGATTCAAACAATTTTAGGGGTCACCAAACACGAAGTTCGTTAACACTCGGCCAAACAAAGCGCAAGACAAGTGGAGTCGAGCGAACGGGAGGGTGGCAAGCGAAGCGAAGCGAAGCAGTGTCACGGGTGGTGGGCAACCGTACCTGTCCGAAATACCATTTTAGCGTTCCGTAACGCTGCCGACAAAATTGGATAGAACAAAGCATTCCATAAACATCTGATACCCCCTTAGGGCTACATGAATTTTAAAGTTAGCTTTCGCAGATCACTCAATCAACATTGGCGACAGAACTGTATGAAACTGTGATTTCTATGTATTATTTTATTTTAAAGTCTACAAACGGGCGTGCGGTCCACCTGATGGTAAGTGATCACCGCCGCTCACCTAGAGTAAGGACTGCTGGTGTGTTTTCAGCCTACCCTATTACGGAAACGTACGGGACGTAGTGTATCAGTATTTATACTATAGTAGGTACGGACCTACTATAGTATAAATACTGATACACTACGTCCCGTACGTAAGTAGATAAGCAGGAGTTAGAAATATCCTACTTTTATTGTGTGTTTTATCTTAAGTGTGTCAATAAAATCATACCTATATATATTCTATTCTAACCCTAATTGGTCAATTGTACAAGTCGCCGCTTCGCCTCAGTGAAAGCGCACCCTAAGGCTAGTCATGAACTTAAAATAAGTACCTTTAACTATAATGAAAATGCGAATGCGAATACAATTGAAAGTATTGTAAGTATTCTTGCATTATCGACCCTGATTTTTATCGAAAGTAAAAGCAAAGATGTTTCGACTTTATTGGCCTACATTATCGTTTGTAACAAGTAATACCTATTAAATAAGTAATCGTCTCCTTATTATGCAGTTACCGTAAACGTTTCGAAATAAATGTTTTTAACATTATTTTATTTATGTATTTGCATTTTATAAAATCTTTTATAAAGTCTGTAAATCTTGCACGTGGGTGGGTAAGTACATGTACTCACCACCCAGCTAGATGGTGACACAGATATGTGAAATAAATTTAACAATTTTAAAAGAAAGGTATAACAAATATCTTCGTTTTGTAAGTAACGAGTAATTGACCAAAATGTTATACTTATTGAATTAGTCGCATTTACAACGGAACCCTAGACTGCGCTTAGCTTCCAACTTGAACAATTATAATTGAAGTTGACAAAATGTTTGAGCGTTTTCCAAAAAAAAAAGTCCACATGATAATTTTTTCAAGAATTTAAATATTTTGGGTTTTTCTTACTCAATCGTTTACCCTATCGATTCTCATACAACAAAAAATGTGTCCCAGATTTTACTATGGTTTTTTTCCTGTTCATCGCGTTCCATACCTTAGGTAGGTATATTAAAAAAGTGACGGAACTAGTAGGGTCAACGATTCTGAGTAAGAAAAACCCAAAATAGTTAAATTCTGGAAAACATGTTCATGAAGACTTTTTTTTGGAACACGCTCGTTTACTTTTTTTACATGAAACTACTGCTGTATAGTCTGTATATAGGCTGTATAGTCCGAAAAATTACGTTACTCGACTTTTTTACGGTAGTTATCCGTTTGTGTAACTATGTTTCCATGTAGGTACTTACTCGTAAAAGTTTATGAATTATGTAGTATATTTTATCTGTGTATCGTTTCGTGAGTCATAGACGGTTCTGGCTTAAAATCAGTGCTGCAGTTGTCTAACACCTCAGCGTAATGCTGAGCCAGCGACCGTTTCACTTTTGCGAAGACACACACAACGCTGATGATCTATTTTTATATGTCTTGATTATTTTCTATTTTAAATTGTGTATATTCTCTTATATTTGTGTGTCTTGCAAAAAGGAATAAATGTCTTCTTTTTTCTTTCTTTCTTTCTTTCTTTCTTTCTCATCAGTCGAAGTTCAAAGGTGTAGGTACCACTACATCATCTGGCATTAAAGTTTCCTAAGAAAACTGTTTACAGGGGTGTTCCGTTAAACTTGTCCAACCATCTACTAAGTTACGTAGAATAGTTTATTAATACTCTATTTTAATATCGTGTGAATTGACTTGGCCTTAACTATACAAAGCTGAAGCAATGTTGCCAATTCAACTTTTATTTGTAAGACTGGACCATTTTGTTTATATTTTTTACTCGCTAATGGGCCCTTTATCCAAATATTGTTAAATATATTCTTCACCTTGCATCGTTGCAAAATTGTTGTGGTATTTTTGAACCAATAAGCACATTATATTTCGAGTAGGCATTAAAAAGTTTACTTAATAAGGTCTTTAAAGTATTGTCATACATTATAGACTAAAGCATAGGTTAAAAATAACACTTCATCAGCTATTCTTGAACACCGGAAATTACTACACTAAACCGTGGTTGCGTTGACTTAATTGGGTACTAGTTATAGATGAATAAAAAGGAAGTAAAGGTTAGAAAAGGTAGGCTTATTGTCTAACTCGCTCGCAATCGCCATCGTGTTAATTTTGACAGCTCTTAAATGAACGTGACAGCTAGCTGATTCCGATGCCAATTGTCAGCCCATACAATAAACTATCAAAATGAACACGATGGCGATTGCGAACGAGTTAGATAATAATAAGCCTACGTGTAGTACTTATCGTACTACGTGTAGTACTAAACACAAAACTCTGTCCCCTCCCCAGGAATGTACAAATCAGCAATTTTATCCTTTTTACCCGACTACAGCGAAGCCTAAAGGGAATGATTTTGGCAGTCTATGTATGTAGGTATGTGCATTTCTGGATTTCTATATGAATTATTTACTTATTTCATCCCTTCTAGACCACTTTTTTGACGTAGATTGTCGGTCGGGTTATAGTTTTTAGTTACCTATTATTTTTTTGGAAATACTAGCAGAGTTCTACCCCAAGGCCTGATACCTTATTTAAACCAAAACAAACTTTCGTCTTTACGACTACCTACTTACAAAATACTTACTATCAAGGTTACGTTCGCTATCGGATCTTTGTGGTCGCATAAAGAGATACGGCCTTCAGAAATGGAGGTTAGGTCAATAAGAGCCCGGTTTACAGCTCTAGTAATGATAACGACACACCTATACCACCACTATACAACTACCAAATTTGAACCTCACTATCTTTGCCATAAGGTTTAGCGAACACACGTTGCCGGGTATGGGTCGTGATTTTCGATTTGCCAACTCTTTTATGGTCGTGTAATGATGCATTTAATTAAATCAAGTGACCGTTTCTGAGTCCTTAATAGGAATAACTAATTGAAAAACGATTTCATGAGACAGCACATCTTCATAAGATATCCCACGGAATCGATTGTGTATCGATTTGAGGGCATCATGGGAGCTTGTAGCATTAATACAGTCAAAGTGTGCTTCTTTTGTTTTTGATGGTCGATTTTACTAACAGCCAGCAACTTCCAATCTCTAAGCAGAGGCCATCATCATTGCAGTTCGTACATCGGCAGTTGCTCTTAATAGCGATCGCGTGCGATAGATCCCAGGCAATTTTCGAAGCCCTTTCGGCCACGTAGGTAGTTTTAGGTCTTCCTCTTCTTTGATGACGCTGTATCTACTATTGCAATATACTGGAGAAGTCTTCCTGATATACATTTAGTCTGTTCTTTCGGTATCAATAAATCAAACGCTGTTAAAAACACCTATTTCTATACAAATTTATAAATTTACAAATAATATCGCATTTTTTTTTCCCAAGCCCAGTGAACCGAGTAAAAGTTCTGACAAACCCACGATTATTGTAAATTACTACAACAGTTATCGCACGTACAGTGGTCGTAAATCGTAATTTTGTCAGTGAATTATTTTCTTGGCAGCGATTGCCACTTATCAGATTTAAAAAAGTTGAGCCGACTAGTTTGCGGCCGACGTGTGCCAAATACGAAAGAATTAAAGTTGGTTAGGAATGTTCAAGTTTCTTTTTGGTTGAAACTTTTGCGCTTTTAAAATGTTGCTGGTAAGATTGGATTGGATTAAGTTCAGCCTTGGGCCTAAATTTAAACCTACTTACTATGAATATAGTGAAAAGATGAACTTTGTTTGTTTATGTTTTGTTTATTTTAATGTTTTGGGTAATTTCTGTAACTACGTGAACGATTCTAAAAATATTTTCACTAATAGAGCTTCACTTTTCCGAATAATATTTCCCGGCTACTTTTTATCTTCGCAGAACAAGTCCCAGATAACATATACCTATAAAATAGCAACTGAAGCTACAAAGCAATGTAAAAGTAGTCTTTCACCTTTACCTAACTCCTAATTTAACCTTTTCACCTTAGCCAGCAACTGAACTGCAGCGGGTGCATTAACAACCGCCAAATGAGGCCGAACTTGCATAAATGATGCATCGCTCACGTAATCACCTCGTAGTGATGTGAGATAACCTTTGACCTCGTGAATTAAAAATTGTGATGAACTTTTGTAACGTGCCAGTAGTTTTGAATGGCAGTTTTGCAATTAAAATAGTTCATTGTTACGTCCTAATTGGCATGTTGTATATGATCTCGATGGAACAGGATGATTTCATGCGCTTGACATAGTTGTAACATAAACAAGGTTTTTTTATTTTAAATTATTTCAATGCTTTTGTTTACAAATATCTTAATTATTTCAAGAGATGTTTTGTTTTGTTAAGTCAGAAAACCTACTTGACTTGTAACTCTACACTAGCATTTAGTGCTTGTCAGTTCTGTTGTGCTTTGCCGTTTTTCGTGACCAAACTCTTCTCGAAAACGTCACAAAGCTAAATTGACGTTATCGTTGCAACGCGCTAGCATCCGAACCATTTAATAATATTAAACATTCGTGTATCTAAACGCCATCGTGATAGTTCTTGCAAGAAATGGAATTTAACTGAGAACCTCCAGTTTTACAGAAGTAAATGACATGACATGACGTGTCCTTAGAAAATCAAAAATAACAGAAAAACGGCCAGTAAATATGCAACCTCGCTAATATATTGTAGTGCTATGTTGCATTTGTAACTTTAAGACCGGTCACAGTTTAAAATGGATTTGAAAAAGAAACACAAGCTACCCTAAAATAAAGTGCAATCGATTCCATTCTCGATCCTGAACAAATCACTTTCTGGTTTTCAGTTAATTAATTAACACCTATATTACACTGACTCCTGAAGTCTTGCACGATTGGCTTTATGTCACTATTTTTTTGACTACACAAAAAAGAAAGAGATACACTGAATGATCAAAGACCTTAGTAAAGTTTAGCGTATCAGGTTTTAGTGTCAAATACAATTGTCAAAAATGCTAGCCAGATCCAGTGCCACTTGATATTAACCGATTCCTATTTAGACCTGATGATACAAGATTGACCAAAAATTACAACTTCGTACATACATTACCTACTTGGTGGTGGACAATCAAATAAAATTCTTATCCCATCTTATCTTATCTTATTTCTGTCAGAAAATGCTGATAGTGTAAGCCGAGGCTTAGTTACAGAATTATAATTATACAAACCTACCTGCGCTTTAGCTGGACTCTTGCTTTTTTAGTTTAGTTTAGAACAATATAAATCACAAGACATAATTTTAATAAAACATCTCCCGTCTCTATCCATGTAACGGCGTTCACTATTCGTACGTGATCTTGGGTATGTAGAATTGCATCCCGCGCTGCGCTGTGCCCAATCAGTCACGTTTGCCAAACGCATGCATACGATGGTGACCAACCCTAGCCAGAAATTTAGCTAGTGCAGTACTGTATTTTTATCAATAGCTATTAGCACCACACATATCACTATCTAGGTAGAGCGGATGAATGAAAGTAGACTAACTAAACAGACATATATGGGGAGTGTGATTGTTGCGTTGGGAAGCCTAGACGGACGTTCCGAGACCAAATAGGAGAAGTTTTGGAAAAAGGTCAGGTCAGATCTCTTCATACATGCTCGGCAGTACCGGGTACCACCCGGTACTGCCGAGCATGTATGAAGAGATTGATGAATGTGGATGAAGCGAAAGAAGTATGTCAGGAACGCAGCAAGTGCGGTGCCCAAAAAGTAACTACCTACGGTATTATTACTTAGGTTCCACTGCGTATCCGTCATAGATGCTTTGAATTTTTGCTGGTCCGACTTGTACTTCGCCGGTTTTATGTCTTTGTTAGGAAAACCCGTTACGAACATGGCGAAGTTCCACCTTTGCTTACTAAACGAAGAGATGAAAGGGAAAAGGTCACAAAGTTGTTATCTTATATGAGATTCGATAAGAGGCCAATTTATTAGGTCAAAATACATACGGGCAGTATTGATCCCGTTAGGATTGCTAATGGCATTGCCGACGTTTCTGTTGGTATTGCCGTAATGAGATTTGGTCCTGTTTTTTTCTTTGTCAAATCAGATTCTTAAGTGAGTAAGGTGGGGTGGTCAAGAACTGCGGTTCGGTTTTGGATCCGTCCGGAGGGAAAAGCAGTGCTTGGTCCGGTGCACCCTGGGCATCAGTTAATGATTTCCTGGCGGTCTCCGAGGGATATCATTATTCGTTGGCTAAGAGCCCGACAGGGGGGAGGGGGTTTTTTGACCGTGTTATACCGTACAGCGTTGTCGACATTTTGTCACAAAATTTTTAAATATATTTTTAACTAGCCGTTGCCCGCAACTCCGTCTGCATAGAATTCGTTTATCGCTATCCCGCAGGAATTACACAATTTTCCGGGATAAAAAGTAGCCTATGTGTTAGTCCAGACTATAATCTATCTATGTTCCAAATTTTATCCAGATCTGTCCAGCCGTTCCGGCGTGAAAGAGTAACAAACATCCAAACATCCATGCATACTCACAAACTTTCACATTTATGATATTAGTAGGAAGGATAGTAGGATAGCTGTTGCCCGCAACTCCGTCTGCATAGAATTCGTTTATCGCTATCCCGCAGGAACTACGTAATTTTCCGGGATAAAAAGTAGCCTATGTGTTATTCCAGACTATAATATATCTATGTTCCAAATTTTATCCAGATCTGACTAGCCGTTCCGGCGTGAAAGAGTAACAAACATCCAAACATCCATATTCACAAACTTTCACATTTATAATATTAGTAGGATACTTTGACATTGGCGAAATAATCGCATCGATCGATGGGGCCATATTATCCTTAAAATTGAATTTAGTAAGTGGGTCACCTGATGATAAGTAAGCACCGACTCTCGTAGGTTTGCAGATGCGATTCCAGCCTAGACAGCTAAGGCTAAGACTGACTACCTCATGTGTGCCGTGTCATGCCTATGTCAGTTAACTTGAGATACATGAGATACGCGTAACAAGTCTGAATCGTATTTTTTTGGGTGTCTTTACCTACCAATAAAACATTTTTTTTAATTTTGCTTACCAATTCCTTGTACGAGTCTGTCTCAATAGTCGTGTAACTCAGTTTTGGCCACAGCTAATACGGCTATATACTGTATCTAGTAGTTACACGACATAGCCATGACAAGCTTTATGCGCATCGAGCAATTACTTACTCAAGTTACACGACTTAGGTGCGACAGGCCTTCCAAAAAATATAATGTGCAAGCATTAAAAGTAGTTGAATTTCGTAAAAATTCAACCTTAATGTTTGTGAAAATTGCATATGACGAGGCTCCGTTTAAATTTTTAAATGTTCTGAAAAAAACACAACATTTTGTCAATCCAAAATGCTTAATTGACGTACCGAGAGAAACTGAGTGTAGAGGAATCAGCAAAGCCAAGAAATCCGAATTATTAAAACTGTGCGAGTCGATTCCTATCAGTTACCGGCAGTTTTTTAATGATTTGAAAGAAAACGACGTACCGGATTTAGACGAACACCAGGACAATAGTTATGATCCCATATCATTATCAATATAATTTGATTATTTCTAATCTCTATATTTATGTTGAACAATCTTATAAAAACAGTTGTTTTATTTTTATTTTTGGGGTGTTTTTTTCATTATTTATCCTTTTTACTAAAAGTTTTTACTATGGGACATAATTATATAGCCTTATGGTATAATTACGACTATATAAGTAAACTGGTAGACAGTCGAGAGAAATATTTATATTTAACGTGTTACGCCTAAGTCATGTATCTTGAGATACAGGGCACCGCAAAACAGACTTTGTATGGCGAACCTGTTATGCCTAACTCCTTTATAGCCTATAACTTATATAATATACAAAACATTAATAATCTAGGTATTACATAATATGCATAAGCCTAACACAAATCTATTTGAGTACTTTTATTTTTATTTTTGCTGCTTGGTTTCAAAATAAACTACGAATTACGAAAAAAACTTTAAACAGATTTTACTCAAAACTATGCTTTTAGAGTTACATGACATAGGCATGACACGGCAGATGTGCCAGTAACTTAACTACCTACCTGGCTACCTGGTCCTTCGCGCCGGAACACAGCTGAAGCTATGAAATTAAATGGAAGATAGACGCTGTCTTATTGATTGGTGTAAATTAAATGACACTTAATCATACCTTATTTTAATCGTTAAATTTGCAAGCAATTTGATAAGAACACTACTTATTGCATTCTATTATCTGAATCAAAATTGTTATCTTAGGACAATGACCTGCCGTATCAGTCAAAGGCCCATTTATTGTTGTTTATGTTAAGACACGGTTTATGAGACAATGGCCTGCGAAGAGTTTAGATGCCATTGACTAAGTAACTAAACCAATTGTAAATAAATACACAAATCAATATGTAGTAGGTATAGGGTTCAATCAAATATTCATCCTGAAAACCATTATTTGATCCCTAGACATAAGAGACAGCATAGTCACTACATAGTTTAAAATAAAGTCGCTTTCCCTGTCCCTATGTCGCTATGTATGCTTATATCTTCAAAACTACACAACGGATTTTGATGCGTTTTTTTTAAATAGATAGAGTGATTCAAGAGGACGGTTTTTTATGTATAATTCTACGCAGACGAAGTCGCGGGCAGAAGCTAGTGGTTAATAAATACGAAGAAAGTGCATTAAAAGCAAATTAAACGTTCACATAGACCGTTTTATCCGAGAACTTTCAGAGGATTTTTTCGCCCTACATTATTCTAAATCGCGTTAATTAGGAAGGTATCGTAACAGAAAGATAAAGTCATAATTTAAAACGTCATAAAGCGGATCGTGTACGTGATAAAGTCATCCCAGTCCCTTTGCATTTTAAGAGGTCAGCGGGCATATTTGCGACCTCCCACACGAGACTCATGTTTACCGACAAAAGACCGTTTTTTACGTTCCCCCATTGTAATATGATATTAACATGGACCCCCCATTATTTTAGTTCGGGTCGGCGTCCCGCTGTTTACCGTTTTAACTGAAATGACACGGAATTGCAATTTGCGGATGCATTTTGTTTGAGGTAGCTCTGCGGTGCAGTTTGATAATTAGTACACGTCATTTGGGTCGTATTAATTAATATTTTCACGTTAAAATTGTGAGCGTGTGTTTACTTTACATTACACGCAGATACCGATAATTTTTCAATTAGGTTAAAAATATAAACATTATTTACTTATTTTGGGACTGACGTTAATAACTGTCTTTTGATTTAACCAGCAAGCTGCAAGACAATTTAAGTATGTAGTATACAATACACTTCGTTATTTAACCATTCCTTTACCCTTCATTTCATATTATTTTATTTCTAACCATCATCTAAATTCATATCTACAAAAGCCCTGCGCATATATTAATTACCTCGACGCACTTCTTCACGTAACCTAACCGCATCCTTCCTCCTACTCACTCCAACATCCTTAGTTTCTATGTATTCTTTGACATCCGTACTTAGTTCCTGTTCCTTAGGCTGATTTTGCTCCCGAGTGATTAAAACTGCTTCGCTAAGCTTGTGTCCAATATCCACCAATTAGAAGCTTAACTTATTTCACTTCCACTAGTTTCGAGACAATTTTATTGACTACTTAAGAAAGTAATTAAAGCGTCGTTGGTATTGTTGCGTCTCACCATCGTCTCTCCGATCTTCGTTTAGCTATGACACTAGACGGTTCTTATTCGTGGATACATACATCCTAAGCTCCTTTCTTATCCTTAACACATACTTAGTAAAAGCAACTGCTTCTATGTCATTTCATTGTTTCACTTTGGGTTTTGGAAGCAGCTGCGTTCAAGGGCACCTGTTGTCCTGTGGGAACCGCGCCGACATGGTTTGGTGGTTGTACCGCCGGATGTTCCCACGGCGCACCACGCCCCATTTGTCCTTTGGTGCACCATATTTGCAAAGATCCAAGCACAAGCGACGATCATTTCCTTCGCCGCACAATGTAGTTTGTCATTATAGTCTTGCGTAGTCACTGTTTAGAAGAATTAAATAGCATCGTTTTAAAAAATTACATTGTAAACGTTGCAATTGACAGACATAGCAAAGGCTTCATTGATCTATCGCCATTAGCCATAACAATCTTCCTTAGTTTAGAGGTTAGCTCGTTATGACCCTCGTTACTAAAACGAAGAAACTTAAATGGGCATTTGGTATAAAGTGGTGGAGTTATTCAAATATTCGGCCTAACATTTGTGAATCTACACCTGTCATCAAAAAGCCATTATACAGAGATGCAACGTTTTTCCCTCAATGCCTTTGTTTTAATTATAATAAGGGGAAAGGCTAACGATGTAATGACAATGATAAAATTGTAAGTCATAAAACTATTTTATGCAGTTGAACGTAATTTAACCACGAAGGTGTTAACAGTCATCAACATACCTTTTATAATAAGTGTCGTCAAGGTCACATGAATGACTGGCAGCTGGAATTTTATTAACAACAAGATGTATCTGTAAATAAGTAAATAAGTATTTATACTTATATAAAATATAACGTACTAACTTACACAGAATTTATAATATAGGAATATACGGCTTGCTATTTTTAATTGTTGTCGTATTGTTGTTTGGTAGTATAATTACCATAATAATATATGCTGGATTGTAATAGCGGTAAGAATCATCGATACATCTTAGCAACGTTCCTGCTTTAAACATGCGATAAAAAGAAATGAAAGTGTCTAAACTGAATTACTTATCTCGAATTAACTCCATTGAGAAATCGGATTTCAATCTTATCAGCGTTCTTGTAGTTTCATTATTTACATAATTATTTTCTTGTCAGTTAGATACCATTCAACTGTATCAATCTCGCGCTGACAATGGAATCGCACTAGAAACGGTTGGAAAACTTTTTGTTGTCTTCTCCATCAGTTACATTCACCTGTCTTTTAACCATTGCTTCTGTTTATCGAACGTTTAAACAGCTACTTGTCCTTATCTGTCTCGTATTAAGGTAGACGCAGAGAAAGGGACGAAAGGTCTTTGCTGTTCCAAGCTTGGAAGCATGTGGCACGCGACGCGCCTTCACTGCACTCGGTTTCCGAACGTAAGCCGGGGTAGACGTTGAACATTTGCCTCGGTTTTCGCGCTGCGATCGTGTTTTGATTATTCCGATCTTCTGTCACTTAGCTAAATAAAACAGTTTGTGTTCGGCTCTGCTGAATATTAAAAGGAGTGTTGACTGTGTTAATAAGTGCGAAAGAAAGTTTTCGAACTGCATTGTAGCAAGTGTGAGTAAAGTCTTAAACAGACTACCCGTGTTGACAATTTCGTGAATAACTCAAGAACGAAAGAAATTTGTCTAACCTACATCCAAGGAGCGACACCGGTGTGAAGTGAAAGTTAAAAACTTGGCTGTTTTTCTAAAGCCATAGTTAGACTTAACAAAAGCCATTTAAAACTGCCTTTTGTCGTACAAACGACCGTTCGGGAGTTTTCTTTTAAGGACTGAAAAATAATTGGAAAAGTTCCGAAGCCGGTACACTTATGGGAAAATTCGCAGCTGTGTGACCCGAAAACTGTAATAAAAATAACGATTCCGCAAGATTTATCTTCAGGTTTTTGAAGTTCGATATCTTAGGATGATTAATAACTTGCATGACGAGGGCTTAGCGAGGATGCTTTCGGGCCGTTGAATCAGTCGTATCTTCGGATTTTTTGGCGGTCTTTATGAGGGAAAGAAGGTCTTTTCCTATAAGCAACGACGTGGCGTTGAAAAGTGAAAAAAATGGATCCGGGAAGGGGTTGGTGGTGAACTCTGTGATCTGTGGTGTTGTGGATGAACTGTCCAACGGGCGGAGCAGGCGCGGCTCGTGGGTGCGACACGCAGTCATGGGGGTCCTGCGGTGGAAGGACCTGACTGGCGTGAGGACCAGCACGCCCACAGAACAAAAAGAGGTAGCTAAGAAATATATTTAGGAAGTAAATAGTAATATTACACTTGAGCTAAAGAAGCTTGAGCTGAAGAGACTGAGGAAATTATCTAGAAGTATCTTAGCAATTTTCCGAGTAAGCTCGGGCCAGCACCAAGCAGGAGCAAACTGAAGCGCCCTGTCAAAGTTAATTTACATTTGCTCAACTCAACCTAAACTCCTTTAAGCTTCTACCTTTTTAATTATTAATTATAACTTACGAATATTTGAGATTAGCCATGGTTGGCCATTTAAGGCTACAGAATAAAATGAGAGGTTATAAAAATGTATTAGAAAACGTAATGATAGGACATCAGAAGACACAATGGCATCAACATATGAGATGAAAGTCAGGGTTAAAATGATTTGTAATGGAAAGAGCGATGTTATCTATCCAAATTGCGTTATTTAATGTTAGTACATATGAAATCTTGTAATAACCCACATATTTTTCAATGTCTTGAACCTCCCAAAGTATCATATCAATATTTAACGGACCTTGATGCGGTAAATTACGTCATTGATGATCTTATCTGTATAAGTGGACTAGACGACTAGTCGCTGGGGTATGATTGAGTCAGAGGTGTAATACCTGCATGACTATCAAGGCGTGTAGATTGTTTATCAACAAGAGTTTCTGGAAAGGAATATGGACGTTGAAGGTCATTCTTATTCTTAGTATCAATATGCAGATCTTGTAGAAAACCTAAATATATCGCAGGACCATTTGACATCAATTGACCTAGTCCCACACTAAGCAAAGCTAGCAGTATGAGTACCTAGACAACGCGTAAAGGTAATTAAAGATTATTTTTTATCTGCCTGGATCGAGGATCGAATCTGGGACTTCAAACTTCGTAGTCACGTTCTCTAACCGCGAGTGCTATTGGAATATAATAAATGTTAGTTAGGTTAGCCAAGTTCAACGCAGAAAGTTTTCTAACATAGGTAACTTCAATCAAACGGGAAGAATCAAATAAAACAAAAGAGTGAGGATTAAACCCGCTTCTAACAGATAATTGAAATCACTTACTATAACTAGGTAGTTGCAGGCAGTTCACGTTAAATAATAACACAGCACAGCACTTTTGCGCCCGTTGTTTTTTTTCTTTATTTTTTTTAATTCATACCGTCTGGTTTATCTGTAAGTAGCCTTACTTTAACAAACGTGTTGACTCTCATTTCGGTGTCACAAACAACCTTGCTATTGTGACAATTCGCGAAAGTATACAGAACTTACCAAAAAATTTATGAATCAGTTTGTCATGACTAACGGAGAAAACTGTATGTCGTAAACGTGTTTATCTGTCATATCCGAAAACCGGTTTCTTGCATTTCTTATCTTTGTCAATATAACCTAAAGTTATTTGGCAAACACTTTAAATGTTTGCTTAAAAGAAAATGTTTCTGTTGAAGATGCAACTACAGACTTAATGAGAGATGATTTGTAGATAAGTAATGTAATGTTTAATGTCAGTTCTACGAAGACCATTAAAACAAGTGGAAGTGACAGTCAGCTTTATGGTTAGGGTTCCGTATCCAAAGGGTAAAAACGGGACCGTATTTGGTACTAAAACTTGATTGTCCGTCTGGCTCTCTGTCCGTCTCATGAACCGAGACAGATGATGTATTTCTGTTACCGCTATAATAATAAATATAAAAAATCCATTTTTTTATGTTTGTCTACGTAAGTAAATAGTATAAAATGAGCTTACTTTGCCTATATTTCGCTTAGGAGCAGGGTTCTACTATCACTGGATTTTTATTCAAGTGCCCAATTTGTATTTTTTTCTGATCTGATTTAGGAACTGACGTGGAATATGTTACACCTCCTACTTGATCAACTGTACAATTGCCAACTTCAGAATGTTTTTTTTTTATCTTATCATAAAAGTTCTCTAACTAGTGTTCGCAGCGCTTTGGAAAATTGTTTTATTTTACCATTTATTGTCTAGCTCGTAAGTTGCACTAGAAAATTCATTGAATATATGCATGAAACTAGTAAATTACATAGAGCAGTGTAGTATAACAGTTACCGGTGCACTTAGCGTACAAGGGTTGTATAATGATTACGTTAACAATAGCTCCTATAAAATACACTATTGATTTATATATGTAGTTGGTATGTATTTATGGAGTTTTTGCGGTTAGTTGGTACATTCCTTATTATGATCAATTTACAGATCTATATTGTTTTATTAACTTAGTGACAACTTCCGTAGGTACGGAGGTTTGTTTTTTTTTGCTTTAAATATCTGAAAAATTTGAAATTAAGAGAATATATCAAAATAAATGCTGCTGCTACTTCCATGCTGGTCTGGGAGAAAAAAAACATAGAATGTCTCAGCTGCTTCTTATCCCGCGCAGAGGGTAAATGCCCATCGACGTAATGGGCCAAAATCTTGGGAATCATCTTATAGGCGATGCGGCTAGTAAATCATCACTATTGTGATTCCCGTTTCCACCTACACCTACAATTATGCTAAACGATGCCTTTATTATTATGATTTAAGATGCTGCACAATAATTTGCAATTAAATCATTTAATATTCAAATTACACTAATAAACTGTCAACACATCCTGTTTGAACAGGAATAATAATTAATTAAAAACATAATAATAATGTTACCTATCTTTATTTTACAAGGCTTAACTAATTAATTAATACCTTACTTAACAAACATGGTTTAACTCAACACACTAGTTTATGTCTCAAATTAATATTTTAATTGGATCCAGGCCTTATTATTCAAAAGTTCTCTAATTCTAACCGTAATAAAAAGAAAACCAGATTTTTTAGCAAACAGTGATACCTACTTGACGTGTCGTCCGTTAGTACAACGTATCTAGCCAGATAGAATCACCTATAATAGGATTGGAAACTTTTAGTGTGCCTGCCTTCTTAGATCAATGAAGGTTACGTAAGAATCCTAGTAGGTAAAGTTTTGTCGTGGCGGAACAATTAGAAGAATCAATGACGAAATTAATTATTTAACAACGCAATCATGCAATAGACGATAAGATTGTCATTGATTAAAATGTCAATTGACTTCAGATACGTAATAAAATAACAGATAAGTTTCCGCTAGACTTACCATATCTGATCTGTCTACAAGCCAAATGAGACAGATAATATTGCCTTCCGCGCGGTCACTCGCACTTACATTCATCTCTTTCAATCCTCATCCCATGTCGTTTGACATAAAAAAAACGTGATTATATCGCAGAGTGTGTAAAATAATATGACGGACTGTACGAGTATTATCTTTGAAAAAGAATAGTTCCCATTCTTTAACACGTAAGCAATCCACCGTCGTTCATATGTTTTAATTAAGTGTATTTTGATTTGCCAATAAAATTGCAGTCAGCGCTAATGCCTGCTAATTTTATGTATTATTATTATTATTATTATAGCCTTTTTTATTCCGAATTCGCTACAATTTCAGTAAGTATGTTGTTGTTGTTAAATTGTCGCGTAATTCGGCGTGCCTCATGGCATAGGCCTCCTCCGTGTATTGGAGGGTTTGGGCTATAGTTCCCACGCGCGCCCACTGCGGATTGGGAACTTAACACACACCATTGAATTTCTTCGCAAATGTATGCAGGTTTCCTCACGATGTTTTCCTTCACCGAAAAGCTCATGGCAAATTGCAAATGTAATTAATTAATTTTATGTACCTACCTATAAAGAGCGGAGTGTGGCTGGATTAAAAAAGTACATACACGCTAACAATATTCAAGTATCAATGAACTTAGCTCGTAAAACTTATCAGCTAACATATCGTTAACACACACATATCGTTAACATCTAGATTTTCAGTTTCACTTCATCACACAGTTCTCCACGGTAGATCGTCACGACTTCAGAGCGTCCTTTTCCTTCTTCTCTAGTTAGATAGGGATAGACCGTAGTACGTCGTGGTAACCAATAAATCTTTGCACTGTGATTTATCGCGTGTGGACAACACACATTAACCCATTAAAGAATCGTCGCCGACGCCGGTTTGTATTGGTGCCATACCCTGCTTGATTATAGTCATTACGTAATCTTTGTTAAAATGTATACTCTCGATTTCTTTGAAACGCTTTGGATTGGGGTTAATTTTCTTTGTATTCCAGTGTGTACTTGTGTATTTGTAACAGTGACGAATTTAAATGGCATGCTTTTTTAATCCGCTTTTTTACAATGCTAATTGAAATTTTATTTCGGGTGGAAGAAATTTGAAGAGACCAATCTAGGAGAATGTCGGTTGGGTCCTAGAAATCGACGCATGCTTTGAAACTCCTGCTAATAAAGCATTTTCAAGTACTAACGTCAGACAAGGTAGTTTCCGTACTTCACAACTTTTTTTAGATGAGTCACTGTCCAAATAAATTTGGAAACCACTGATCTGGGTAATTTCGTTAGTTGACATCAAGTTTCCATTTCAACGCCTTTCAGAAACTAAGCAAACGCTTTCGTTACCTCAATCTTTGACTTCTCACGTATTTTTATTCCACTTTGTCGAATCGTATAAATCTGATTTGTAACGACTTGATTTAATTAGTTTTATAGCTACCGCATTATGGTACTGGTAAGTGGGTCAATCGATGCACTTCAATTTCGCCGACGCAGTGTAAGCGTGCAAGTTGGCATTTTGACAAGTATTCATGGCATTTTGCTCGCACGATGTCAACGTTCGCTGACTCTTCGGGTTTTGTTCGTTTTATATCATTTAGAGCCGGCGCGTACGCACGGTTGCGATGTTTTTATGAAACTTCCTCTTAAATCTTGACTTCCTTATCATGTCCTAGTATTACACATATTTCCATATTTTGTTACAGCGGCTCTTTATCTCTATGTGTGCCTATAGACCTAATTCTCTTTAGAAATCAGATATATATTTTTTGAGCTGTATACGGCGAACCTTCAATCCATAAGTCAAACTTGTGATACAGTACTTAGCGTAACTCTTGCTTTACTGCGGATAATGCGCCGTCAAATCATCAATCGTCGTTTCGTTAACTATTTCTACCATTTCAAACTAAAATTGCCAGTAACGCTAGCTAGACATGCAAGCGTAGTCTGAGTATAGTTTCCACACAATAATATTCAAGCAAACGAACTTTGTGCAGTCTGGGATAGTCTTTAACAGAAGAGTTATGCGACCAGCCGGCCAAGCAGGCGCGCTCGTCATTAACCGCCCTACATCTTATTCCGAGATGTGATGTGATATTTCACGTAAATAAATATCTCATTCAGGAAGCCGTATGGTCTCCTAAGAACGTAGTACGTCAGTTTTTAGAATATTGACTACATACCTTGGTAAAGTATAGATAGATATATACACAAATACATAAATGACTATTTATCTCTTACGGGGAAGACAGAGCCTAAGGTAACAGGACCTAAAGGCCACGTTTAGCATAATTTGTGGGCCCATACGTGAAAAGCGGAATTAAAGTACTGTAGTGATGGGTTGCTAGCCGCATCGCCTATAATATGATTCCTAAGATTTTCGCCCATTACCTAAGTGAGTATAGATACTTACATCTTAATCAGTTCTTTTGGCATTGACATAAAACCTTTAGATGGTATAGCAATTTTCTGCACTAGTCAATAATTGTTATAGTAAAAAACAACAGAACCGTCGCTTAATCCCGTAAATATCCAGAAGCCTTCACCAACGCAAAACAAATACTTGAATAAAAAACGGTTTAGTGACCAGCATGGAACGTACATTTAGACCCTTTTACATTGACGACTAAATAATATACGGTAACTTTCGTGCCTTTAGCAAAGAGATTTTAGCCGTCACTGGACATAAACCCGATGATAATATTGACAGCGTCGAGATTAATGACGATGCCACGTCATGAATTCGATCGTAAGAAGTCGGAAAGAAACCGTAACGTCTACTCATGTATAATATACCGCAGGAAATTTAGTGTACACTATACTGTCAAAATATGTTTCACAAAGTCTTGAAACAATGCAAGTAAAAAATGTGCAGACGTGTACATCGATCGAACAATGAGAGTGAAATTTAATTCTCACTCGGTTTTAAACTGGAACAAATTCGTTTCAACGCTAGGACACCGGCTCCATCGAGATTTCACCACGTGACAGCCGAGTTCAGTAAAATGGACACGTTTTACCACAAACCATTTATTCTTTAAAAGGTTTTGTTTATCACGTGTCACTTAACGGTAACTAATGACATTTGAAACTGACCTATCTGCGTTTTGTCCGGTATGTTTTTAAAAGCGTAACGTTTACCACTCGGTAAATTTGTAAAGAAAAAACCACTCCAATCTTTGCTAGTGTGAAACAAAAGGGTTTATCTTTACACAGAAATATAAAAGGAAATGAAGCACATTTTTTAACATTTTCATTTCGCAAATGGTGGCAAAGTGCAAATGTTTTTCGCTGTACGAAATAAAGGCGATATATTCTTCTAAAGATGACATTTCCATTTCGGTTTTTGGGTACAACCGCCGAGACTTCGCTTGGTAATCCTAAAACTGGCATTTCACTTATGTTTTGTGTTTGCGTGTCGGTTATAGTGTCTCTTTTGCTTATGTAATGTATAAAAAAGACGCAACTATGAACATGCAGCAAATGTAATGACCGTGTGTCTTGTTTATTTTGTTAAATTGGCATTCACGGTCTCCTTTTTGGCTATTCTTTGTCAAATCCTTTCAAACCTTGTCCCAAATATTTAATCTTAATCGTAAGATAAGTGCATTTTGACAAAAAACATTTTAATGACATTCTTGACGGTATTTGATCAATATTTGGAAGTGGGTAAAAATCGAGTTGCAAAATTATACTACATTGTTCCTGTTAGATACATAATCACTCATGAGTCAAGGTAGTAACATAAGGGTGCGGAAAATGTAACTATTACCCTGTGAGCTGATAAAAATATGTGCTTAAAAATTGGTAACTAAACTTATTTCCATTTAATTGACCTCTTAAAACTGGCACACGTCCAAACCTTTATGTATTCCGTGCTCGCCTTACGCTGAAAACATTACATGCTCGGATATTGGTCGTCACGATTTTCGTGCCCCAGGCCACAGCTAACGTACTAAGGAATTACCAGACAAGACACCTTAGTATTGAACCGTGTTTCTGTTCTTTGATTCAATGCACGACCGTTCCCGTATGTTGATGTAGCATTCATATGAAACCGCTCAATGGTTACTTGATACTGATAATGGATGTCATCTGTTTGATTCTCATCACATATTACATGTATATAAACATGAGTAGAGATAATTGTTAACAGCTTTTTATACTACACTGGTTGTAGTATTTTCTTTAGCTAATTGGAATCTCTGGGAAGGTGTTTTAGTGATAAAATAAACTGATCGTATGAGTTTATCTCGACGTGTTTCAGACTAATCTGTAGTGCTTCCGTATCCTTCTGATCGGTCTTTTGCTGGATGTTTCAGTCTTACTGTTATATACTACTTAGTTTTCCTATAATCACGCGTGATACTGAAAACTCTTAAGAGAAATCAGCACATTTACCTACTCACCGTTGATTTGGAGACGGTCAGTCTGTAGCGGTTAGAGAACACAGACGCAGGCAGGGAATTCCACTCCTTAGCGGTAAGGCTCATAAAGGACGAGCAAAAACGCTTTGTACGAATTTTAAACATACTCGTGAAATTGAAATGATAGGTACCTATCGCGACAAATTTAACAGTCTCTTTTCAAGCGGGTCATGGCACCGTTAGAAATAAGTCGCGCAATTTATGTTTGAATTTTAAAATCTACGAGCGTTTCGAGTAAAATTTTAAACTAAAAGCAATACAAGTTTTAGGATCTCCAATTCACTAAGTCCTTTTGTATTGTCACAAAGCAACGGTTTTCGAGGGTATTAGACAACTTTTGACGCTCCCTGATTGTTGAGGAAGTTCCCCTTCGGAGATAACTTTGGTTCCGCTCCAGCAAAATGTAGGCAATTAGGAAGCATTTGTTTTTACGATTTGGAGCACTGTTCTTAAGGTGGGCCGGCTAAGAAATATAAATTTTAATGTCCCAAGTTCTGAATATACCGTATTCATTTTGTGGTCGGTCGTGGGACCTGAATTTATAGGAGTATTATCTTTTAAAAACCTCTTTTTATTCAGCTTGAAATTAAGCTGTCATTTGTTTCAAAACAATGCAAATATGCATGCTTTTGCTATGGGTAAATTGAATGAGATTTTTTAGCGTGTAATGTTATGTAATAGCTGTTAACTGTGATATGATGATAAGGGGCTATTAAAAATAATTGGCTACAATTGAGATTTCAGCTTAGTTTTACCTAACTATGAACCGTTAGAGTAAAATAGTTGCCTAGGTACCGGTTTTTTGTTATAAGCTCTATGGTACTGTAGACTACACTACAGGTAAATTACCCACGTTAGTTTAAAAATTTCACAGAAAGTAAGATTTTTATAAATTGCAATCATAAGTTAGGTCACGTTACCCATAGCTGGGTAAACCCCCTTCATTTTCACGCCACTTTCCCTGGTTCTGTGCCAGTCGTATCCATAGCGTTGCTTCGACTTAAACTTGGTCATCACTTCTGAAACAGCTTTCGATTATCTTCCATCAGCCCCATTTTTTCTGCTCCCTACATCTGCAACTCTTTAGTAGTCGTATTGAAATACTTAACAAAAAAATAACTTGCGAAGTTATTATTATTTTTTCGTAAATACTCAGTTTATTTTGGTTTTTAATAAAATATCGCACTCCGTAACTACCAGGCTCTAATTCCACCAACAATTCTTTACATACCGCTGCACAGATATTCAAACAACGCGGGTTTTCTCACACCAACCATTAGTGTCATACGCGTACTTTCCAATGTGAAACTAAAATGCTTTTTTGTTCTCCGCCGCTATCTTAGTCATGCAAAACTAATTACGGAATACGCTAATGATAATGACGATCTTGTGCCGTGTTGTGAGAACTAGTGGGATATAAAATATGGGATTTTCAATGTTATACTCTTAGTTGTGCAAAACTGGTGTTTTTAAAATAAAAATAATAAAATAAAATGTTTTTATTTCAGATTATAAATTCATATTATGTTAGTACCTATCAGTGCTTACAAACCTAGTGTTAGGTAGTCAACATTAATTAATTGAAATAAATATCATATTATTAAAATTTCGAATTTCGAATTATTGTGAATGATTTGATTAAATTAGGTAAATTAATTTTAATTTTAGATATTTTTTACATTTTTATGTTTCCTATTAGCCTTGTTACTTAAGCGATTTAAAAAAGTAAATGATTTTAGATGGCTTCTTAAATAGAAATTGTGATATTAAATACAATATTGAGTAGAAATTCCCGAGGTTGGCCGTGCAGAGGGAACGTTGCGACTCGGGGCACGCTGCTTCGAATTAATGAAAATACTATTTAATATTGTTTGTAAAATTATAATTAAAATTTACAATATTTATTGAAATACTTAAGAAATAAAAACGTATACTATTGAATATCAAATTCACATATCACTTTAAGAGTCACGTCAAAAAATCTATCGTCAATAAATATTTTTAAGACCATTATTTATTTTGTCTACCAACATGATTTCACAACAAATTGATAGAATTTACCAGTCGCTTCTCATCCCGCGCAGATGGTAAAAGCCCATCGAGGGAATGAGCCAAATTTCTTAGGAATCATGTTATAGGCGATGCGGCTAGCAACCCATCCCTATTTATATTTCCCTTTCCACCTATACGCCCTTAATCATGCTAAACGTGGCCTTAAAGTTTTGTTACCTTAGTATGTATGTATTGATAGTAAAATATACAATTTAAAGATTTTTGCACACAAAATGACGATCTGTATACCTAAATTGGTCTTATCTACGGCCGTAAAGACGTCTCTATACATAAAATTACCGTTAACTTTTAAACTCTTGAGATAAGTCTCGAGATTATACCATAAAACGCTAAGGGTACTTCACTTTCCGTTCTGTCCGGCTAGTCAAGGTATTCCCACTTTTTATCGGTCATAACCATAACTAGGGGTGAATAGTACAAAATACTGACCAATCATGGAGAAAAGAAACAGGGTCACTTCATTAGAAGATTCAAGTATTGACGGAGGATAAAGAAAAGCGGCTAATACTCCAGCCAAGCCAACTGACAAGAGTATGGTTAGAATTGTCTTCAAAAAGCAAAATGGATCCGGCCTATTTTGATTTGGCAATGACATTATTCCTACCTTGGCAATATAAAATTCTGATTTGACCCTATCACGAAAGCTAATTTTCTGGCCTAATTTATGTCAATTTATAGACCATATTATTATTGAGAAACGCTCAAATCTCACACATCACAATCGCATTCGCATATTCCTGTCAAACTGTGTAGTATGCGGGTAAAAATATGTGGTAAATTCTGTTGCGAGTGCATTGGCGTAAGAATACTTACTGGTGGTCATAAAGAAGTGTTGACACTTTCAAGACTTTCAAGTCGTTATTTTTCTTACTTATAACAGCGGAAACCCTCGCGGCAATAAACTTGAAGAAGCATCTGAATTAAGCAATTTAGTTGGCAGTACTCAGCTGCGCTTTATTATTCCTCATTCTGATTAGTACCGTGTATAGTATGCAAATAGGTGCTCGATGCCGCACATTCGGTGTCTGATTAGCTCGAACAAGTAATTATACTAAAATTATTTCTATTCATTTACATACTAACGAATCCTATATGGATTATTGGACTTGTTAGTATTGTGTACTACTCGTAAGATAGTAAGAAATGCGCGTTCATTTCAATCCTGATATCTACACCCGTTACATACCTATATTACGTACGTTACTGTAGGTTGAGATGTTTTTATTGATTTCCTTGTCAATATTATTGATAGCTAAGAATAAGAAAATGTTATTTTTCTTCTTCTTCTTATTTGTGGCGTATCATGTCGTTATAGTGACAACTTCGCCAATGTCAAAGTAACAAAAATATAATTAAAAAATCTTGTGACAAAATGTCGGCAACGTTGTACGGTAATGGTCAAAGACCCCCCTCCCCCTGTCAGGTTCCTAGCCAACGGTCAATGATATCCCTCCGAAACTGCCAGGAAATCATTAGCCGATGCCCAGGGTGCACCGGACCAATGACTGCTCTTCCCCCCGGACGGATCCAAAAACGAACCGCAGCTCTTGACCACACGTGTAGGTAAAAATAAAGACTATTACTTAGTAAGGGGATTTTAATAACGGCTACTCAAAAGAGCGAGCTGAGGAGAGCTGTAACAACTCGTATTTTGAAATATTGTTTAATTTAAGCCGGATTAAGTTCTAACTATCATTTCGCCAGCAAGAACCAAACGTTAAATAAAACACCTGGACAACTTAGGCGTCCACTACACAAATACAACAATATGGGTAGTGTAATAGACAAGATGTGATTCCTAAGCCACCCCTCCTTGATGGCAGCGTAGTTGACGTCAGATATTGGTACGGTAGAATGCACTTGCTTAGTCAGCTAATGCTAATAAAAGTGTGCTGGGGTGCGCATCGGCGCGTAGAAAGAAAATCAGGGCGAAATGTCGATTCCTTTACTTCGGCTACAAGTGTTAAAATGCACTTGCCATTTCTAAATGGGAATGATAATGTTCAATAGTTCCACCTATCCAATTTTACTACCATTTTGATGCCACAAAATAGCTTATTTGTTTACAGTTTAGCCCTCATATAATAGAATCTCAACTAAGGAAAGTCCAGGAATAAGGGGTCATGTGAAAATTGAAAAATCGGCACTAAAATTCTTACAAACGAGCTTGGTAGTGAGAACGTGCAGCAACTCTGTTTCTATTTTATATCCAACTAGCGACCCGCCCCGGCTTCGCACGGTATATTATGCATGTATTATACATACAAACCTTCCTCTTGAATCACTCTATTAAAAAAAACCTCATCAAAATCCGTTGCGTAGTTTTAAAGATTTAAGCATACATAGGGATATAGGGACAGAGAAAGCAACTTAGTTTTATACTATGTAGTGATTTTCTAAGTGCAAATTGTTTGCGCTCCGTGGAAGTGAGATTTTGAATAAACGTATAGAAAATTTTGAGCTTCAAAGTATGACGAAATTCACTAACTGACCAAGTCTTTGATCACAGCTTTTACACAAATTTAATATAAACTCCCGTAACTAAGCTGCCAAAATATTATCCAAACTTCAAAGTTACGAAAACAAATTTAATAAAAGAGGCGTCTACACGATACACTTTCGTTATCTTACGATGGGAAGACGTGCATTGTTTACGGAATTACTAGATTTTTGTTAGTAGTTTAAGACGCGTCCTATAATATTGTTTATTTTACAACATGCACTTGAAGTGCTTGAGAAAAGTTTGTTAAAAGTTGCGCGTCGGTAACGAAATATTCTTCACATAACCCAGGGCGGGAACAGTAAGAGAGTAATATTGTGATTAAAAATGAGTAAAACATCGCTGTACTTGGGCGAACTTGTTTATGAAGTATAAGGCAAGTTTCGTGTCCATTTGGTTTTCGGCCTTCGCCTATCAAGGTTTTTAACGCAATTGCACTTAATTCTATCTTGATGCATGCTTGAATAATACTTTTACTTAAAATTTTCCTCTAAACAAATTCTATGTAGGTAAATAACAAAGATAAAATGTTCATCTCCAGCTTATGTACATCCCACAGGCCTCCTATCATAATAAGAGTGCTTGGGTTTGTTGCTTTTTCTACGGAACTAGCTGTTGCCCGAGGCTGCAACACCCTGCATTTTTTTTTCAAAATTTTGTTTTATACAAACCTTTTCCAAGCCGTAACAAACACAACAAAAAAAGGATTATCCAATTCGGTGCAGTCGTTTGAAATTTATGCGCGTACTTACATTTCGACAATTCATTTTAATTTATAGAGATAGATAATTAACTTTCGTACTGTTTTTAAGATCGAACCGTGCCACTCTTTTACTATGGGAAAAATAAGTTTACGATGGGAAACTTAGCAATCTTAATGTTTTTAGTTTGTTCGTTAAAACCTGATTATGTAACGTATTAATTAACTTGTATTTTTTTTTCAGGTAATCATCACGAAATCATGCTCGACCCGAATACCGAAATCATATCAGGTACAAATCTACAAAAAGTAAAAATCTGCTTTCTAGAAAAATAAAAAAGGCTAGAAATTTAATAATTCACCGTAACACGGTTAACTAAGCACGCGACCTGACGTGCTGCCGTCTTCCATAATTCAGTATGAAGTTAAGGCTTATTTAGACGATACGAGAAAATATCGTGCGTGTTGCTGTACATTACGGAGCCATAAAGCCTTGGATTTTTTAGTAATCGATCTTAGACAGCGATGTACAGCAAGTCTTACAATATTTCTCACAACATCCAAATAAGCCTTTGCTCGTAGAAGAAATTGCCAAGTAATTTTATAATAACCATAATCAATGTTAATAGATTGTTTGCGTTACTTTCTAATAGACTTCCGTATAAGATTGTGATATATTAAACGTGGAACAGGATCAAAACACGCTTTATTTTTACATAGATTACGAGTATTAATAAAACGAAACTATGATTTTCGCTTTAAAATGTTATTATTTTAGCCTGTGCTGAACATTATACACTGACGAGCAAAAATAACGGGTCAATTCTCACACAAAGTTCTGTAGTATAGTATAGAAAGGATCTCACCCGTCACCTTGATCACAAACAAATGAAACATTGAAATTTACAAATTCACTAAAAGTGATCCGATCCCGCCAAAGTTAGATACTGAAAACAATTAGATAGGTCCTATATGTAACCTCAACACAAGATGTCGCCCTCTACAAAGTAAAGCCACATTCTCTAGTGTAAGTGTTCAGGCAAAAAAAACGGCTTTAACTTGTTCACGTAAACGTCTCAATTACTATGGGCAAATTGGCAGCGACACTCGCGGATCGAAACAGCAACGAACAGTTTTCTTAGTTACGAGTATTGATATTTCAATGCAAACGCGATCGAGACGTATTTTGTGACCGAAAACTTACCTACACTAAGCGAATAAACATGCTGATTTCAATCGAGTTATTAAGTTAGTTTCACTAAAGTAACAAAGGGATGAACTTTGTTGGCGGTACATTGAGTACCTATCTGTCTCTTTCTAGAACGAATAGTAAGACAAAGACTTGCAATCTAACTCGCGAGCGACGCGATTCTTGCGCGCTTTCGCGCTAGACGTGCTGGACCGATACTAAAAATGCTTTGACGGCTAGAACGCTACGTTATGTCTAATTATCATAACATATTTATACAAGACACCAACGTAGAGCTAGTTGTAAACATGTGTAAGTAATAACCGCGAAAACCGTAGAACATTATAATAGAAACCATTGTTATTCTATTTGTCTATTAAACCAAAGCAAATAAGAGTTGCGGTGATGATGTTAAATTGCTCCAAGAGTTGATTATGTTAATTTTCACCTTAATCGAAATTCTATTGTTCAAATATTAGACGTATACAAGTATTTGTGTAAACATGCGGCATGTAAGAAATTAATGAAACAAAATGGACACGCGAGCCGGGTGAAGGTCGAACGTCGAGGTAATGGCAATAGCTCTAGGTTTTATGTCTTACTTAATCCCGACCTAATTGATGTGAACTTTGCCACAATGACTCAGAATGATATGTTTCCCGACCTGCGATTTTGTTTGGCAGTGATTAATGTGTTTTTTTTTTTCCTATTTCTGTGAACGGAACGCACGTTGTCTTGTCTATTGGGTAGCTTATTTTAAGACTCCGGTCGCTTGATTAGGTTGAGCTACCCACGACTTTGTTGGATTATTTAATCTTTGTCGTGGGAGGAGCACTTTCGAAAACTTTCGTATTTGATTACTTATTAGTCGCTATTAGTTTTTTAATGCTGCAATGTTTACTTAATATCACATAATCGATTGTAATTATAAGCTTTTAACCATTTCTTTAGTGCTAAAAATGATTGCAATTTGTCTAAGGTATCGGAAGTACAGAATGCATGAGTTTCCCAGGAACTCTATATTCTGAACTTTCATTGTTTTCATGTTTGAGTGTTCTTTTTTAATATGTATTTTAAGTACATATTGCGTGCTAGTCACGTATAACTTAATTAAGTTATATTCTCTAGCAATTAATTTTACACCTATCAAGGTGAAAATGGCGTGGCGCATATAAAAATGTTCACTGTTTTATTACTTGGTTTTGTGTTGGACACGGCCAATTGAGTGAAAATGTTGGGTTGAATGCCGCAAAAAGTTAATAGAGCTTATATCACGTTGGTAACATTAACGCGAGTGTATCGGATAATTAACGAAAGCCCGGGGGTTAATTAAAATTGTTGTTACGATATTTTTCAGTAGAATGTTTAATGAAATGTTCAGCTTGTTTTCAACTTAATTATGTTGCGCCATAATATCGTTGCGTATACTTTCTCAAAAGTAGCTAGGGATCAAGCACCTACAAATTCTTAAACACGTTTGATTATTTCGTTAAAAATTTTGTGTTCTTAGATTATTTTGATTTGTTGACTTTTTTCTCCCTTTTGTTCGTCCAAGTCTTTCAGCCGACACGAATAAACTATTTAGCAAAAATAAAAGACATGCGCAAATATTAGCTCACAATTTTTTATAATTCTTTGTGATTTTTCGAACTGAACATAAGTTATAAAAACATCAAACCGATCGTTTAACGCGTGGGAAAGCTAAAACAATTTTCTCTTTACGATTTTCATAAATATCGCGACTCACTTCACAAAAGGGCTTAAAACGCAATAAATAAATTTCGCTAAAGGGCTCATTCCCAACGGGCCGACATTGTTCCGATGCTTTACGGTGACAATCTTAATTCTAGGTGAGCCTGAAAATCCAGCGATATTTCACCCTACTAAGTTATATTTTGCCCACAGGTTCTAATCATCATCAAGATTTCACTATACGTCTTGAAGTGGGGATAGTTGAGTTAATCACGTAAGTTAATTATAAGATAAAGCGTAAATATGCGTATCACAACCGTAACATCACTTAAGCGAAAATACCGCTTTCGACCACCTTTATACAAATATTTAGATCTTGATAACAGACGACAGCTCGATCGGGCATATGCTCGTGTTAGCGCTAAACGTGTTACATTTTCTAAATTTTCACTTCGCATTATTGTACAGAGACGTCAAAGCGAAAGTACGAAGATTATTAGAAAGTAAACTAAAGTATGGCTATCGTATCTAAAGCACAGTTAATAGCGCGTAATGCTCAAGTTTATCTCAAACACAGCTTACCCAAGATTATAGATGATGAATGAAAGTGAAGCACTGATTCAAGTTTAATTGTTCTTTGTTACGAATCACGAGTGTATGTTTTGGTGTTACGCAACGTTGTTATCTTGGAGTAAGGAGAAAACTTTACAGTTCTCTCATAAGGTGTGTGGGCGTTATTGCCTTGTCTTATTACTTAACAAGGTTAAATTTTAGACCTGTACTTGCCTTATTTTCACAGAAAATTTTAAATACTGCAACAACAATAGTTTCTGTAGTTTTTAAACTACCAAAGAGAATTGTCCGAGACGAAGATTTTCATTTTTTGAAGCCCGATTCGACTTTACTGACTTATTTCTAGGAAATGTGTATAAAATTATTTTCCTGAACGTTGTCTTTCGTATCTGCATCGTGGTGTCTCCTAGTATTTATTCAAGCGTATCGTCTTTTGCGTGCACCAAGCAGCGAATGTGGACAGTATGCTTGAAAGCATCTGTATAGAGAAAAATAGTTTTCTAAAAATGCATTGTCACTTCTCTTGAAATTTATAAAGAGCGCTAATGCGTGATAATGAACACCATATCAGAAACAAATGCGATCATAATGAGTGATTTATAATGCGGCATGAACAGATCATTTCTATCGAGGATATCGAGATGTCGGTCGGAAGATATGCTCTGTTTACAAGTGGTATCATCCGCTTTATTCTTTAAGTCGGTATTAATTTTATAAAGTCTACGTTGTAATGGTTTTCAATAGTAGATACTTAACTAACAGCTTTATGTGTCTGAAATGTTTGAAATAGACACCACTTGCAGTCAATTATCCGCATTTGCGTAAAAACATGCTCTGAATGTACAGTCACGCATGTATGTAGGAAACAATCGTTGAAAGAGCTAAACATTGAGATGTTCTCCCCCATTTCTTCTAGTTTGTCGGACACAGCGGCCTTCATTAATATGTATGAGACAAGCAAGATGTGAAGTCAGCCGGAAGCCGCGATTTGTTTGCAATAACAGCTGACCCTTGTCAGCAAATGGCGTCCTTCGAAAAATAGATGGCGCTCAACGCTCAACTAAATTTTTCTGCACATCAGAGTTGAACCCCACATAAATTGTGAGACCCCTGGTAGATCTCTGGAGGTGTGTTTAGGAAAGGCAAAGCTTATTAATATTTATGAGGAAAGACAAAAGAAGGTAGGTACTTACCAGGATGTGGTCTAGCTATATATAGGAGTTTCACGCCTCGGAAAACCCAGGGGATTGAGTTGTTGATTTTTTAACGGGTAAATTGAAGTACTTAAAATATCATGAATTAACTGAATTGCTGTTTTGTCATGTTAATTAAACCTATTCCGCTTTTTTTTTACAATGTCAATTGTTGTATCAGAACAAATGATAGGTACAATTTGAAAAAAAAGTACTTTATAAAATATTCCACTACCTTCATACAATCTTTTATTACTCGAGAATAACGAAAATGAGAAGCCGAATTTAGTTGCACGTGCTCTGTTTCCTTACTTAGCTTCTCGATAGTGGTCCTTTTTCAATCAAATTAACCTATATTTAAGGGATCGATAATGATTACGTTAAACTACTAAGCACTCTCCTCTCCAATGCTCTTTCCTTATTTATTAGTAAGGTCTAAAAATTAGAGAAACATCGCACGTGCGCCCGGTGTAATATTTCAGGCCACCGGGACGAGAACGTAAACATTGCACGATATTGAGACGGGTACATTTGCCAAGAGTATCGCTGGTGCAGAACTCATTTAGAGGACGTCGCTTGGCATGAGTGTCTACTGGCAAAGAAGGCTCGTATTTAATACTGTTCGTATTACTAGATATTGTGTCAATCACATAATTAACAATTCCTTTTTTTCTCATACCGACAAATACATAATTCTTTTAGTTTACAAGTTTGCAATTTCTCATATCGTCCATTTTCATTGTTTATTCCATATTGCTTGTCGGCTTTGAGTGTTTCTTACTAGGGATGAAAAGGGTTTTCTTAAACCGTACTCGGTTTGGTCGAATTTTCAAAGCATTCTGTACACATCGGCGCGGCGTGCGATACAGGAAAAACTTGACCAAGTACTGAAACTGCTCCGTTTTCTTACAACGGACTTCCCAACACTTAGAAAGTAATAAAACATGCTTAGACGTTGGACAAAGTGTGCGGTTGAGCGTTCGCTAATAACGTCTCGCGTTTTACCGGCATTGAACAACGTAAGTGCAACTGTAGCCAACTTGACAGCCATAAGGGCTTCCGCTTCGCAAACTTTTCAATCGGACCACTTTGCCGAGCAGCAACTTTATCCTTTGAGTCTTTGTGCTCGCCCCTATTTTGGTAACCAAATTGAACGAAACAGACTATGGTTTTACAAAGCTTTGACCCGTGCAAGCAATGTTTGTTATTGTTCAATTTTGATTAGGTGAGTAAACCATTTTTACAATAAATATAAAATTTATTGATTTAGTCAAGTGGTTAGACAATTAATAATCGGGCTATTAAGCTTGAGGTCTCGGGTTCGATCTCCGGTCAGGGCAGATAATTGCATGAAAAATACGAATGTTTGTTCTCGAGTCGTGGATGTTAGTCTAGTACCGATATAAGCTTTGTTTAGTTTGGGACTAGGTCAATTATTGTCAATTGTCCGAAGATATTTTTTATTTTTATTTTTTATTATTGTCTAAATTTAAGATCACTTTCAGCCCGAGATATTATAATTTCTTAACAAGAATTTAATAATCAGAATCAGGTATAGGTTTAACACTTAATATCCGAGGAATTTCGGAAACTTTCTTAATTCCTCGTAGCGGCAATATTAATTCAGCCACCAAACTCCCATATGGATGTTGCTAATATAATATTCAGTGAGTTACCTTAAGTTCGATCTATTACTCAGAAACCCGGAGGGACTGTAATTTGGGTGAAAATAATGATACGGTGGAACTTTCGTGAAGATGTTTTATTTAGCAGTCTACTCGTGTCTCAATTCCTGATACATTTTTAAAGATACCAACAAATTCTTCTGACACGGGTATTCCCTTAAAGTACTTATGTTGTTAGACACGTATCATTGAAATAATCTGAATTTAAAATGTTTGTTTTTTTCATATTTAGACGCGTGAGTCAAACACTTGAAGATGAATTCGAAATAATTCAAACCTTTGGTATTTCTTGTTTATTCTCGGTTTGAATTTAGGTTGAACAGTCATGAATCGCCCTACTGTTTACATATACAACAAATATTCCCGCCTAACAAATTTTCTTCTTCAACCAAACACTCGGGTTTAGTTTTTCCTCACTCGAGCACTCTCCGGGAGGTCATTTTACAAGACTCCATTGTTTATTTTTTAACGTGGAACATTAGTCTTTTGTTTCAAATAACCTCGTGGTCGGACTTTTCCCCTATTCATTAACTTTCCTTGCGGAGACAAGTGGAAATCCGTGTGTAGACTTTACTTTGCTTTTAAATTCGACTTGGCAAGCGAGCGAGGCGCTTCACAATTTTGAATTTAGTTCTAAGCGGCGTACGTTTTCTTTTGACTTCTTGCGTATAATGTTTTAGGGCGTTTATAACTACGAAAGTGTTGGAAATGTTTAGATTAGATATATAATGAGTGCGGGTTTTCGCTTCACGTTCAGTATACTTAATTTTTAGGTTCCTTGTAAAGTTCTGGCTTAAAACCATTTCCTCGTTTTTAAGTAAATTCGACAAATGTATCAATCTGTTTATATTATTTTATCAGCTGCGCGATTTTTAAGTATGATATAATTAGAGTCAGATTTCGCACTGTGCGTGACACAGATCCATGAATGTCATACTCTGTAAAACTAGTGAACCACTGTTCAGTACTACGTGCTGCGTACGCATCCATGTCTAAGTGAGTGAATTCATTCAGTCTCATTGGAATAAGTAGGTATTTCATTACTACAATCTTGAATACCTATGCCCATGTTATAAACTTGTTTGACACATTTTTTTGTGCTCAACTATATATGTAAATTCCTGTTATCTCACCTCTTTTCCTGTTATACTCTGCTTGGTATCAGCAGCTGTACAACATGTCGCATCGCAGTTTTCAGCCCATCATTTTCCTTTGGCTATTCGACCTGAACGCACGCGCTGCCAATTTATATTTTTATTGATAACAACAGTGTTGTGTAGTGCATTGATATATATAGTGATGGCGGGCGTTTGAACGGCGTGGACGCTTGGAATCCGTCATGATGAATCCGCGTAGGCTTTCGCTGTCGTCCGTGGTTGACACTATCTTGAAACGGAGAGGTTCCAAGGATTCCCCGTTGGGTTCACCGTTGTGCGATGATGTAAGTGATAAAATACTTTTATGTCATTTTGAACATGTAACTTAAGGTAATTATGTGAAATTTTTAAAAATGTGCTGAATGTACCAGTGTTCTTTAATAATAGAATAAAATGTTGTACACTGAGGTGTACGAACATCCGAATCCCTAAAAAATGTATCTCTACTTATCTCATTACCTGCAAAATGTATGTGTTTTATGTACAAGCTTCTGCCCGCGACTTCGTCTGCGTATAATTATACGTATAAACCTTCTTGAATCATTCGATTTATTAAAAAAAAACTGTATCAAAATCCGTTGCGTAGTTTTAAAGATACACAGGGACAGGGAAAGCAATTTTGTTTTATATTATTTAGTGATACAGAGTTTTACATACAAACAATTACTTACGCTGCTAAAAACTGTTGAACTTTTATATTATTTCCCTTTATACCTTTTTTTTTCAATAATGCCAAACATTTTCCATAATAATTTATTAAGAACTCTACCTACTCGGTATGGTTAAGCCTATTGATTAAATGTATCCATACATTTAGTGGTACTTTTTACTTACTAAGACTTCAGTTATGCCAGATTCTGTATACATATTCGATATATTACGCGCAAAAAACGATGTCCGCGCGCCCTTGAAAACTGATCGAATCTTATCTACGGGTTAACTGATTACAGAGTTTATTTGGGCTGTCAAGTCAAGAGTCGAGTAGTCTGGCTGGACATTCCTTCAGGATACTAGAAATATTTGGTCTATAAACATATTCTATGTCTAAACATTGATAAAAATTGTAGGTACGTCACCTTGCCTGTTTTGAGAGCTCTTATTTCATAGGAATATTTGTGTAATGACTATTGTGGACACTCTCATACATCCATCGATTATTTAAAAACATGGTCTTACTAAGTAAATAGTACAAGTGTCCGTTGTATACATTGAGCTTGAGTTACTGAAGAATTTGCTCTCCACACTTTTTATTTTGCAAAAATAGCAACTCGGCACGGGATCGTCACTATCGTCTAGTGTAAGTTTTTGACACTAAAAATGTCTCGAACGCGTTCGTGTAAACGTTCTAATTAGAATGAAACAATTGGAAGCACCTTTATTTCAATAATTATTGTGAAAAGACGTCTAACGAAAATTATGACAAAAATAGGTAACACATTCGGAGTTTTATTCGAGTCAATGGGGCCCATACGAACTATAGTTTATTCTTAAATGGATGGTAACCACCCTGTTACAAATGGATGGTTACTTCCATGCTGGTCTGGGAGCAAGGAAAAAACATAGAATGTACCAGTTGCTTGTCTACCCGTGCAGATGGTAAAAGTCCATCGAGGGAATGGGCGAAAATCATAGGAATCATGTTTTAGGCGATGAGGCTAGCAACCGATCACTATTTTGATTCCATTTTCCACCTATACGCCCACAATCTTGCTAAATGTGGCCTGTAGGTACCTGTTACCTTAGGCTCTGTCTACCCCGTAAGGGATAAAGCCGTATCTGTGTATGTGTATGTATGTATGTACAAATGGTTGGTTTTGCGTACGTTATCGCACTTCGAATGTGTTTTATGGCGACTTTATTAAGGCATAAGGCAATTAATGAATTGGAAACTAACTGTTGAGGTTTCTATTGGGGGTACGTACTTGGAAGTCTTTGGTTTTAAATAAAACATGCTTGGCTGTAAAGGTTTACTGTTGTTTAATAAAGTGTATCTGTGTAGGCTAGTGGTTTGACCTGTTAGCTTAAATAGAGGGTTTAAATAGAGGGTTTTAAAGGCAAAAATGACTTGTGATGAATGTTTCATTGATGCAGTTTAGGTATCACACGTTTTCAAGATCCAGAACATAAATTGAGATTGAGGAAGTCATAAGTCATTTATTCGTCGCTTTCATGTGTACATTGGATCTAGGTAAATTGGAGGTGGATTGGAAGTAGGTAAGTGCTGATTTATAAAATCACGGAAAACAATAATTATGTGGGTAACCACTTTTGTTTGCATCATCCTGAAATAGGTGTTGAGAAAAATTATGTGTGCGAATTAAAATAAAATGAACAAAATTAAATTATACTTTGCGTCAATGTGCGCATTGGACGTAGTTAAGGAAATTTAAAATAGGTATGAAAATTTGGCTTCCATCCTTTACATTTTAGATCTATATGTATAATAAATAGGTAGTACCACAAATCAAAACGATTTTGTATGCATTTAACACCGGTAAAATTTCCAGTCTTAATCAAAAAAATGGTGATAGATAAGTTTTAAATATCTTCTTAATTGAACTAGTTTTATACCCGCGTTTTTGCCTCCGTGGATATCCGTGGAAAAAGTTGGCCTAGTTAGTTTCCTATACAGTGGGAATTAAAAAAACCTCAGCAAGCGTCTTTGATCCCTAGTCAAGGTTACTATGACTGCCAAATATTGTTAACTAGGTATTTAGTAGCAAAAAAAGGTGATTCACCCAACTATACACTTTTGTGGTAGTCTGTACCTAAAGGTGTGATCGATAACTGACAAAATGTCGAGTTCATCGCCATTCCGATACGCCTCAAGTGGTACAAGGTCGTATGTCCTTCGGGGCTTAGGCGATAAAGGTAACTTCTCAACCTATTACGACAATCATCATAGTGTCAATAGACGTATACCTAGCTGAAAACAAATGCGCATTATATTGCAAGTAGTTCATCCATTAAAGTCCTCGAGCCCTACCATGACGTCTTAATGCGATTTAATTCCGACTCTTCTTCTTCTTTCTTAATACGGCCCCATCGATCGATGCGATGATTTCGCCAATGTCAAAGTTATAAATGCAGTATTAGCCAACGGATAACGATATCCCTCAGAAACTGCCAGGAAATTATTACATACATTAATGGATGTCCAGGGTGCACTGGACCAAGCACTGCTCTTCCCTTCGGACGGATCCAAAATCGAACCGCGGCTCTTGACCACACGCGGAAGTAACCCGACTCGCACCCCCAATTCCGACTCAGTTCAAATTTTTGCTGCTATTTTTAGTATCTGATCTGAATTAAATAGTATTAAGACGTGGTAATACCCCAGGCATTATGCGCGGTTTGATTTCGTAAATCGTTGCAATTAAGTAAGTAAATATTGTGTGTGTTTTACTGAACTGAGCTGGGTGTTCTCACTGTAAACATTTTTAGTGAAATCGAAATGGCAAATGGCTAAGGTTTCACATTTATAGTAGGTATTACTTTGAAGTGTGTACGATATTATCTTATCTGTGCAAACAAAAATCAATTGCTGCATTTATGACTGATTGTCACTTAAAGATGGCCCGACTGATTAGGCTGATTTGTTGTTACGTTTATAAATTTATGTTTCGCCGTTTTTTTGTCTAATTTCTTCGCGAAATATATTTTTATTTCAGTTTGTTTAGTTGGTACTGAATGGTTAGTGTTTAAGTAAGTTGTATGTTCTTGTAACCTTAGGCTCTGTCTACCCCGTACGGGATAAAGACGTGATTTGTGTATGTGTGTAATGTATGTTCCCGCAATCTTTCCCAGATCGTCCGTCCATTACTCTTATAAAACATAACAGTCGAATAATCCAATAAATTGGTCTTTAAATAAACCAATAAATCCGGTTTTTGATATCTGTCTGTATATGTAACAATACCTATGTCAGTAACCAATACATAAATTTAAAATTAAAATAACTTTATGCCCAGCAAAAATGTCTTATATCATTTTGGAAGTTGATACTCTTCAAACGACTGGAATGATTTTTACCAAACATGGCTAAAAACTACCGCAAGGAAACTGCCTTTCGAATGAAAAAAAACCGCATTGAAATCTATCTGTATCTGCTTGAGAGCTACAAAGCCACAGACAGACAAAAACTCACACATATTATAATTATTATTACTGTCTTTATTTAAATCTGCAACAATCTGCTAATTATATGATGAGTCCTTAGTACCTACTAAACAGATGTCAAAGCGACCCAAACTTTCAGCACAAAACATCAGCCATATGGCCTCAAATGTTTTGTTTTCGGTTGCTATAACGACAGTTGCGCGTGCGCAGGTGTTTTGGACAGCTGTTTAGCCGTTTGAAACATCATCTGACAGTTATATCTTTGTTCAACCGACTGGCAACAGAAAGTGGGGTTACATTGTAACATATAGTTGACTAAAAAGGTGCTTTACCATTTTTTGTCACAGCTCCAGCAGAAAGGAAAAAAAGCTGATTCTTACATTGACTTATAAGACATATCGAGCAACATTGGACTTTCATACGCGAGTTATCCATTTGTGTAATTGTACTTGAAACATTCCAAAAATATGTCCGTTTTGGGCTTTAACTCACAAACTGTTCCCATTTAAGAAATTATAACAAAATATCAAAATAATAATTAAGTCATTCTAAAATAAACGTCCTTGTTTTATAAATTTTAGTACTATTTATTAATACTTATCAGACCACTAGGCAGTGACGTATTTAAGCTAACTACGTAAACATTGATCGGATTCTGCGAACATTAATTGGACCTGATTATTATTATTTAACGAGAACAACAGCGGAAAAGGGTCTCAATGTAAACCATTAATAATAATGCAGGAAAATTTGGAATATTAATGCTGTAGGCTTATAAATTGTTTTTTTTTTATGTTTTTACGTATTAACCGTCGTTTTTTTTCTAAATTAGGTATATTAAAACTGCGACCCTAAACTGAATCCAGCTCATCATCAATTAGCGACTATCGATAAAGGTTCTTACTTCCAAAAACATTATACACTTATTTTGGAGGTACTTAGCTGTTTCATGAACCTATATAACTCCGTGCTACGTGCCAAACATGCTATGTTGCAATAAGAAGTGAACTATGAATAAAAAGTGGCGGCAAAACCAAGTCGTTAAAACGGAATTCTTATTAATTCATGATATATAATACTGTTTGTAAAATTTATTATTTTATGTACCAGTTGCTTCTCTTCCCGCGCAAATCGCAAAATGCCATCGAGGGAATGTGCGAAAATCTTAGGAATCATGTTATAGGCGATGCGGCTAGCAACCCGACACTAATTTGATCGCTCTTTCCAGCTTTATGCCCACGATCATGCTAAACGTGGCCTTCAGGTCTTATTGCCCTAAGCTCAGTCTCCCCTGTAGGGATAAAGACGTTATACGACGACGTTTATGGATTATGTAGTATATTTTATCTGTGTATCGTTTCGTGAGTCATAGACGGTTTTGGCTGAAAATCAGTGCTGCAGGTGTCTAACACCTCAGCGTAATGCTGAGCCAGCGACCGTTTCACTTTTGCGAAGATACACAACGCTGATGATCATCTCTATGTTTTTTATTGTTATACCTTGTTTATTTTCTATAAAATTGTGTATATTATCTTATATTTGTGTGTCTTGCAAAAAGGAATAAATGTCTTCTTTCTTTCTTTCTTTCTTTGATACAATCGTTTATAATGTATGGTTCGACGCATACGCACTAAGCCATAATATTTATTTCGAGCTTGTTCTTAGAAATTAAAGTCGCGTGCATTTTAGTCTGCGACCTAAAACCGTAGACGTTCGTGTCGCACGTCAATATTAGGGGAGGTAGGGGAGGGATGGGCACTTTTTCACTATTTATTGCAAAAAAAATCAGATTTTATAGATAATCAACTTTTATTGCCAATTCTTATTGCACCACACATTTGGCTAGATATAATTAAAGAGCTTTCTTAAAAATTACAATCAGTTTCAACATTACGAGATATTTTATAAACTAAGTCAAAAGTGCCCAATGCTCCCTATGGTAGGGAGGCTTGGATATACCCTGTGGGAGGCTTGGGCACGGCCTATAAATTACTTTATATCCATAATAGAATTCAATAATTAGTTAACAAATATACTATTATTAAACTATATCAATAATAGAAACCAGATATAAAAGTTAACAAATAAAAAACATCTTAAACAGTATCTTTGTCAACCCATAATTATGTTTAGAACAAACTATCATGTAATTTGACAATTTTTGTTCTTCTTCGTCAGTGAAGATTTGTGAGGTTATAAATCTGTGCGAAGAATCCTTTATAGAATCTTGTTTTAGGTACCGTTGCAAACTTGATCTAGGGATTTCATATTTATCAGCTGTCGTTTTTATTTTTGATCCTTTTGATACCTCTTCTATGGCTCGTAATATTAAATCTTTAGGAATTTCCCGTCGCAAACCTTTCTTTTTGAATTTAAACGGCATCTTTCTGTAATTAACAATAAACCAATAGTTAAAATCCTCCTATACTGAACATAATAGGAGGGAGCGTTGGGCATGCCCAAACCACCCGCACGTCAAGATGCCCATTACTCCCTCTGTATACATTTTCGACATAGGTTACCCGTATTTTTTTGAATCTACGTATTTAGGCTTGGATTTCAGTTTAATTTATAGATTAGTGAATGTACAATAGATTAATAATAGAAAATACACATACCTTTCATTAGTTTTCTCTTTATAACGATCCGAAACCGCAACAAAATATTTACTTTTACGAGCGCATAACCTTCAAACGTGTTTGTGTTTGACAACTTACAGAAATGACAGATAGTCTATGGATGAGCAGTGTTGCCAGTCGGTAAAGTAAACTACCAAACCAAAAAAAAAAAAAAAACTATGATCAAATCAGAATAAAAGGGGGGTGCCCATGTCTCCCAACTGCCCATCCCTCCCCTACCTCCCCTACCGGTTTTTGTCTATATCTTTCCTTCTGTATAATTATAGGTGCTAATTGTACTGACGTGTCTGTATTGTCTTTATTGTCGTGACATGAGAAATGAAAGTGTTGTCCTACATGGCAATGTTTACCATTGACTTAGTATGATTGGCAGTAAAATAAGATATTTTAGCGTAAAATAATGCTAAGAACACAATACATAACAGTAAATTAGTTTTTACGACTTTACGATGGTTTAAATATAACTTGTGATCAAACTCCTGACCGTTCGTACATTTTGTACATATTATGTTGAGTTTACCATTATGTAGATTGTATACTAAAGGTTAATAAATAACATAAATAACATAATAATGACAAATTCTAAAAACAGCCGCAGATAGGTCAGTTTTACGCCTTTTATGAAACAATACATACATACATACATAAATCACGTCTTTATCCCTTACGTGGTAGACAGAGCCTAAGGTAACAAGACCTAAAGGCCACGTTTAGCATGATTGTGGGTGTATAGGTGGAAAGGGGAATCAAAATAGTGATGGGTTGCTAGCCACATCGCCTATAATATTCTAAGATTTTCCCCCATTCCCTCGATAGGCTTTTACCATCTGCGCGGGAAGAGATGTAACTGGTACATTCTATGTTTTTTCTTTACTCCCAGACCAGCATGGAAGAAGATTAAACATTATTAAACAAAACGCAGTGAAAACCGTTTAGTTTTTACTTTTGCATCCTTTATCGTATATTTAAGCGATAATGGGATAAAGACGTGATTTATATTTGTGTGTGTGTGTGTGTGTGTGTATGTGTTAAGCGAACACGCCATAACAATGTTTGGTCCGGTATGTAACACATTTCAATGACACCGCGCTTGCGTTTCATCAAGGTTTCGCCACCCATTGTTTTCACATGTAACGGTTAGATTCCCAAGCAAAAACTAAGCTATTGATGAGCTTGAACGTTAAGAGTATTGCCATGGTATTGTGTGGAAAATGTATGTGAGAACAATTAAGTTAAGGTCACACTGACTTGGATTTATCTGGCCTGTGTGGCAATGGTATTGAAACGTAAAGTGGCCATTGTTTTCACGATTTTCATGGACTATCATGACGTCTTAATTATCATTTTATTTGCAGTCTTCATTGATATTATCAGTTTAATTACTTCTACTACTTCTACTTCCGATGCTTTGTCTAAGATCGGACCTTAAGGTTCAATCTATTTATCGACTTCCATCCTACTTACTTCTAATTAAGACTCCGTATTTACACCCACCTTTTTAAATTACCTCAACACGTGTTTATTACTTACATTAATTCATATAAGCACCGATTATGATAATTCGTTATTAACTTCCACTGCGTTGTGGTAATTCGTCATGATGGGTGGTGTCGATTCAACAACAATGGGTTAGTGTAGTGTCGAGTTCCTGATGCATTGTTGCATTAATGTACCCATTAATGTCATTGAACACTATTGTAGGCACATTATAATAAGGCCTACGCTATTAGCATACGTTTCACATATCTATTTGGATGAGTATTGTATTGATTGAAACGGTGACCTAATTTGTTAGTTTACTAATTAAATTCACTGCGGTGTAAAGTTTTTACGGCTACGGGGACTTATGGGAAAAGGTTTTAGGTACAATACGAAGTGTATATTTTGGGTATCACGTGTGCTAGATAAAGCTTGCCCGTCGTATCATCCGCGATCGGGATTTATTCTATATCCCTTACATCATAAAACTGCATATACCATTTTATTCTCTCTTGGTATGGATAGGAATTGGTATAAGCCTTGTACTAGGTCTGGAGAAGTCGATTTTCGTTCAGAGAAAAGCGCCTCTGGTGCAACCGAGTTCCTTGTAAGCCTCGGATACATCAGAATGTACGAGTATTAGAATATATTCGTTTCATCTCATGACGGTTATAGTGATCCTCTAGACAGATTTGTCCATGTCTCTTTAAATTGAAAGAAGAATGTCTGCGCTCTCGAAACTTCAGTAAAGTTTGCTCATTACTGCTCTCTTGTGGTAATGATCATTTCTTTTTCTTCAATTTCGTGTTTTTCGTCGTTGAAATTCTGAGATTGCACGCCGCATTGATTTCGCATTACTCTATCATTAGACAAAGTAAATTGGTTCCAGTGAGTGGCAGGGTCAATGAACTAACTAATCAGACCGACAACTAGTAATCAGTGGTGTATTGTGGTGATTTTATAACAACATCGCGACATGGTCGCTAATCACCAGTGCTAGGTGCCCGCTTATTAAAATTATCGGCGTTTGCGCTGCACGCAGAACGGCAACAAATCAATAAATTGCATCGGTTTTTATTATAGCTGCACACATTGTTGCAGCTACATTGTTTTAAATTTTCAAGTCAATATTACGGACTCTTTTTCTAATTAAGATCACACACACTCTTAAATCTTAATCTAATATATATTTCTTATTCTTGAAATTGGAATTGCGGCTTACAAACTTTTAAACTCCTCATTTATATAGTTTCCTTAAATTGACGTCTATATGAAGTGGATTCATAAAATGAGTCAAGCCGTGAGTCACAATCAAGGGGTTCCTTGCTAATGGACTTGATCGCCCAGTTTGATAAAATTCGTATCTACACTGATGAAATTATCTCAATCTTTTATGGCAAAAAGGCTGATCCATGCCTTACTTGGCTTCTCTTTTAGATGTATTTAGGCGTAGGGTTAATTAATTACAATCCACATTGTCCTATATTGCAACGGGAATTCCTGGAAAAAATATTTACAACACGGAAAAACATTTTTGTTATTCTATATAACTGTTTCATGCGTTTCATTGTAGTCAATAAGAAATAGTGTCTTGTTTTAACACAATCACGAGTTTGCTTATGAGTAAACAACGCTAAATCAACCAAGTTGTTAAAAAACCAAAAAGACCATAGCAGAATGATTCTGACCGCAAGATCAGTAGAAAATTCAGTCTGGCCCAGTCACTTCTGAGTGCTGACTCATAGATGTCGTTTTGTATCAATGCCAACATTGAAACTGTAACAATGCCTCTTTCACGCAACCTTTCATCTCAAGCTACGTATCACAACTGCATAAGATATACAGTCTGGTAACAAATTGATTTCGGATTGAATTATAAAGGTGGTTTCGACGTAATCGTCTTGCAGTTTGAATAATCGGCACAGGGTGTTGTAATAGCTTTAGACAGGCGTGAACGTTGTGTGTAAATAGAATATGCAATGGAACGTGCAGTATACTGTTTAGGGGTGCATTGGAATGAGAACCGTCGGGCTCTGGCGCCGTACAAGGTGCACCCGAAACGGGAATCCGGGAATTTGCGGCTGTAGATATTAGTAATGCAAGTTGGCAGAGGCGAAATTCTCGAGTGGTAGCTCGTAACTTTAAAGTAGGTTTGATATCTTCGAGTGGCATCGAATATTATAAAGCTAATGACAAGTTTAGTAAAGTGATTAAAACCACTTTTTAAAGTAATTAATAACAAAAAAGTGGTTTGAACCAAGTTCAGCGATATATATTTCCTAACAAAGTCCTATTCCATTTTCAGTCAAAGTTATCGCTTTGGGTGTAGAAAAAATGTAACGCTGCTGCATTTTGTTCTTCAAAGCAAAGACGGAACCCAAGTTCTTGAACAACTTTTAGTATTTTTTTGCTATTGATTTTGTACGTAGGTAGGTATGCAATTTGACGAGATATCCGCTGATCGCGTTGAATTACAATATGGTTTCAAAGTACCTATCTTGGAGTTTGAAGTGTTGGTAAGTATAATTCAGGCAGCTTTGTATGTAAATTTGTTTATCTTGGTAAGTTAAAATTCATTGTACATGGTTAGTTGTAGATAAATTTGCCACCAGTCTTCTGTAGCCGTATTTCATTTCATTTTCTTCGTAAATTGTATCTTCAGAGGCCGTAATACTGTCTTAATGCGCAGGTGCTTATATTAGTCTTAATCAGTTTTAAAATAAAGGGATAACTTTACTTTGATACTCCAGGGTATAGCTCACTATGGCCTCAGCCATGTCATGCAAGACATCCACACTCCTGTTGAATAGTTTCTATTCATGCTTTAGTACCACACAAAAAATATTTCAAAATTACGTGTTTCACCTGTAACCGAGACATTGTCAGCGGATGTTGATACTCCGACTGATTGTCTGTTAATTAAAACTATCCTTTAACAGGAACCTCCGCAAAGTGACTCCTGAATCTATTCGCTTTTTAATCGCTTTTCCTCTTTGTATCTAGTCGTCTTATACCGTCTGATAGAAAGAAGTGTTGAATACAATTGTGATTCCGAGCGGATTAGACAATTTAGCCTCAGATTCATAGATCATCTACTTGGGCCCGCTACGTCCAGGCTCTCCTTTAACTATCTGTAACACTCCGTGTGCTTACAAATTTGTAAGAAAACCTCAGCTCCTATACATATGGATATTATTACTGTAAGCAAGGCTCTGACATTATGTTAGCATTTGTTTTCTCTATGGCTGACATTTACGTACAAAATATAACAGACAAGCTTACAATAGTTAGCCTTGACACCATGCGTAGCTTAGTTTTGATGACGTCATTTACATAGAGTTAAATGATTCTTGGTTAGGTGGTATCTATCTGTGGCGTGGCGTCAAGTATATCAGAAGGCAAGCCGAAGGGAATTTAACTAGCCTTTTCCTCTAATTCTGCACAATAAAAGTGACCGACTGCCTTCAAATAGGCAAGCCGGTGGGAATTGCGTTCTATGGACGCCACGCCACTGGTATCTATTGTCTTTATTGGATTATTGATGTCAAAACAACGATTTTCACGAAATTACAGTGGTTCTAGCTTTTTAATTTCTCCCGGTAAACTTCTTCTTTCTTTAGTTTAGACGTCAGTCATAATGACAGGCATTAGAAAATAGAAGCACTGTACTCCATGCCTATTTTTTTTTGTAACGATTTCTCACTTCACAGTTTTAGTAGTTATTTCTGAACTCTCATTTTGCTAGAATGTAGCGTATTTCCGGAGAGTATTTTTTGCTATATCTTCTAACAAAATTCGGTAAAATCCGTCTCATTTATCCGGATTGTCAGATTATTTAGTTCTTCATTTAATATGTTTTGTTTGATCTTGAAAACTTCCACGGTATATCTGCGCAGCGTTATCTCCGTCCACGTCAGCAATACTAAGAAGCTATGTATCTTTACATATAAACAACATTATAACTTTTGTCCGTGTGTTGCCAATCCGTAGTAGTTTGGGCGTTTGCCAAAGGATTGTAAATTTGAATACCGTAGTTGGGTCAAAACTCGTGAAAATTCAGTTTTTCCGGCGCAACGATGTCCTTTGTAATTGTTCTAGAATGTCGTTGTAAGTTGTTTTTATGGTACAACAAAATTTTGCTGAAAAACAAAGCTGGACTACATTGTTTTGTTCGATCAAGAACTGAACATTCAACAGTTTTCCCGTTGCGGTTAAAATGATACACCTAAATTCGCCTCGGAACGGCTAATGGTCCAAACTTGGAACGGATGTCGAAGTTCATTTAAACTTTGAATGTCTTTGGGCTACTTCCCAATGACGTAAGACATCGCGAAGAAATGACGTCACTGCATTTCTAAATGCTCCACCACGCAGGGATACTGTAAAAATAAAGAATGTCAGCAGAAGTTTCAACTCGATAGCGAGTTCCAGATGTAAATAAAAGTGGCAACGTAAGTGCACCTGTGAATACATCGGCATAGTCAGAGTCGGCCTTGGTCGTAGTTTTTACAAGAAATGCCTCGTACAAGTACATAGCTGCCGACAGCTTCCAAGGCGCTCGTCGTTAGCAATTCAGGGTTAAGTATATTAAAATTGTCTAAATAACGTACTAAAATATATAAACGATTATTAAAATAATTAATAATTGCTAAATGCCGAGTCAATGACACTCTGTTTTTTCCTTAAAGTCGAAAAAAACTTAAAATCAATAGCCTCAACCTTTTCCGACATGCGATAACAATTGGATTCAATGTCGCATTTAGCCACAATAAAAAAACAATTGCCACCGTCTGACAATTTTTGAAACCGTTTTTTTATTATGTGGTCCACAGAACCACAAATAATTTTACAAAGATACTGCCTTATGTTATTGACTACATAATGATTCTTATACAAAAACTTAAGTATGAATGCGCAGTTTTCAGTCACACGACAACCGTGAAGCCGAACGCGTGTTAAAATTTTAAATTTGGCACTGTTTTTCATACAACTGGTGTTTTTATGACAGTGGCAATGACTGTATGTGACGGTGTAGTGATTAAATGGATGCCCAGGACGGGTGCGTAACGATGTATATAAAAATTTTTGGTATAATATTAGTAGCAATAACGCTCATTTGATATAATTATTAAATCATATAACAACACTTAATATATTTACATATGACATAATTATCATTTCTTATAATGATCATTTGATATAATATCATTTAATATAACATTCTTTAAGTATAATGCTTATTTCCTATAATGAACTTATGGCATAACGTTATTTTTATAAAAAGTAGGTTAGGTTAGGTTTGAACTGCGTCCCCCAACAAAAACGAACTGCTATTATATATTATGATTTGTATATAAAATGAGCGTTATACCATATAATCGTTATAAGAAATAAGCGTTATACCGAACGATAAATATACGAAATAAATTTATATATTTTAAAATTATACCAAACGTTTATTATACACAATGAGTGATTATACCCTTTGAAATTATATCAAATGTTGATATATCGATAGAAAATATATTAAATATTTTTATATCAATCATTACACACCCGCCCAGGACTTGATTATTTTCAACGTGAGTAGGTACATTGTGATGTTTTTAGGATTACTAACCATGCAATAAAAGTTCATGGAAATTACAATCTGTGAGCTTCTGAGTAAGTATGTAATATGTATTACTTACTCAGAATGATTTGGTTTGAAAGGCATCTTCCTTTCTAGATTAAAATCCCGGATGAGCAGAACTTTTGAGATCTGTACCGGCATTTACTAAATGCGATTCATTTTGTATTCTTCCAACTGTGAAAACGGTGCTGCCATTTCCTTCTTTTGATAAACAGCATATCTGGGGCAGATGTCATAAAATAGTTCCGTACAAAGACTTCCCAGTTTATTTTCGTAAATGCATTCTACCGATCGATCGAGCTAACCAAATCTAAAAATAAAAACATCTCGTGACCTAATCTGTTCTGTTGGCTAATATTTAGTATTTTCCGCGTTTTTTGATGCTGCAGCTATGAAATTGTTTTGTTAAACCAAAGTGTGAAATATGGACTTCGAAGCCCATAAATCAACTCAAGCGTTTTTTACTCCGTTTATAATAATAAAGACATTGCATTTGTGAAATCCACTTTCTTTATGTGGCATAAAACTTTCCAATGCACTTATTGTAAGTGCGCGGCGGCCTTATGCAAGAGTGATCTTGATGATAACAAAATGAGTTTTGCATATAGCGACGATGTATTTATTGCTCTACTGCGAATCTGATGCTTAAGAAAGTGAACCGGGTTGAGTAATTAAAATTTGCACTTGTTTAAATCTTATTAAACATTAGACAAATCTGGTTTTGTTTGTCCGTGAGCATTTTTTTTCTTATTCCGGCATAAATCAAGCCTGATTCGATAAAAACATTTGATAGGTACCTAAAAAGCGTTTTATTTAAAAAAAAAATGTTTCTATCACAACCGTATACTATACATGAAATATTATTGAAACTTGAAATCTTTTACTTTTGTATCATTTTAATCGAACTTGAAATATCATTTGAAGTCAAACATGCAGCTACTCCACCTGCACCAACAATGTTCCAAATCAGCAACTTAACCGCGAGTAACATCTAACGTTCATCGATTCCTTGAAATGAAACTCGGGACAGCGGTCATTGGACAAAAGATTGACATCATCACACGCGATGGCCACTCAAGCGCACAAGATTGCACAATAGCTCTTTAAATGGCCAGTTATAATTACGTAGTGAGAACCTAACCTGCTGTAACAAAAGAAATGTATTTAAGGTTTTTAACAAGAATAGCCGGCAAGCTTGAACGAAATTGCTAAATAATATAACATTGCTTATTTTTCCTAAATCTAGTAGTTTGTTTTAATAAGGAGTACGGTCGAGTGCAAAAATAAGTATCGATACGAACTTCTCAAAAATATGTCCTACGACCTTATTTACGCCGGGGTAAGAGCGTATGGTACATATTTTTGAATCTTTGTCTAAATGCATATTATTACACTTGACGTACAACAATTTACGTCATATCATTTGTGATGATCCAGTAGGCAAGACAAATAAAATTACTGACAATTGAACAAATATGACACAAAAGGTTAAAAACACGATTACCTTCACTTTACTCGATATGAAAACATTCAGTGAGATGAAATGAAAACTGTAAGAAACAAATAAATGAGGGTTGTCGAAATTAGTTACTGAGAGCGTGCGACCATATTGTTAGATGAATCAGTTGAGTAGGGAAAATGCGCGAACAATGCCAATGCAGCGATTAAATGATAATTAGTGAAATTTGATTTGTTGGCTTGAGAAAAATCCCTTGACAATTAGCACTGACTAAAAGATAATATTGTTTGAAACAATCATAATAAAAATCTAGGGAGTTGGCTGCGTTTTGTATGAGTAAGATACATGCGTATATTTTATACCTTTGACCTGAAAACTCAAGGCTTTTTTATTTACAGTTAGTTCATCGTCCAACAATCGCATATTATGTACCTACCCAGTTAGGGCTTAAAAAAACATCTTTTGCATGTTACAAGTATTTTATTCAATTTATCATAACAAACTAATCGAAAAACATTCGACGACCGGAATTATTGAAATTGAAGCGGTGTTTTTGTGTAACATTGATTTGCGCGATTCGATTAGTTTAATTATTTTCCCCAAAGTACTTCAATTAAATAGAGTATGTGCTGTAATCAAATCCCGATTCGGAGTCGAATTCATTAGCGTTATCTACTAGTGCCTCTCCGCAAACATTGACGGGTGTAAAATCGACACGTTCACTTTATTATTCATGTGTCAATTGTCACGTAACAAGAGTTTTGACAAGTGTGATGCCACCATCGAGATAGCGAGTTAATTACCAGATTTTAATTTCCGTATGTAAGTAGTAGCTATATTTTCAATTTTGATTGAGGTTCCAATCAACGCGTCCTATCTCTCATCGCATCATCTTGACGTTCAAATACAATCATCTGATTAATATTTACTGTGGCAGGTATCCAATACTTTATTATACATAATATTATGAATTATTGACTTTCAACTTCAAAGTCAATGACAGTCTCCAATACGGTGCGCAACGGCAAAAACAACCAAGGATTTAAATGGAATTCTACGTAACTGAATATTATTAAAACTATGCAGTACATCACTATTTTGATTCCACCTTTCCACCTATATGCCCACAATCGTGCTAAACGCGGCTTTTAGGTCTTGTTACTTTAGGCTCTGCCTACCACGTAAGGGATAAAGATGTGATTTATGTCTGTACGTATTTCTTCCATGCTGGTCTGGGATTAAAGAAAAAACATAGAATTTACCAGTTGCTTCTCTTCCCGCGCAGATAGTAAAAGCCCATTGAGGGAATGGGCGAAAGTCTTAGGTATCATGTTATAGGCGATGCGGCTTGCAACCCATCACTATTTTGATTTACCTTTCCAGCTATATACCCTTAATCATGCTAAACGTGGCCTTAAGGTTTTGATACCTTAGGCTATGTCTACCCCGTAAGGGATAAAGACGTGATATATGTATGTATGTATGTATGCAGTACATGACATACATTTACCGTAGTCCGTTATAATCAACTAGGTGGAGGTACTAAATGCATTCGGGTGAAACTATTCGAGCTTGAAGACGGAGTTAACTGAACTGCTGAATGACACGATTCATTACTATCTGGGAATGAATGAACGGGTACTGAACGGGAACTGTTTCAATTAGCAACTGTTTCCGCCAAACTTTTGCTTTTAAATGGTCTTCTGAATAAATGAATTGAGATGTTCTTTTTTTTAATACCAAAGTAAAAGCACTAGAATTCCATGTAGAACTATTTTTCTGTCCGGGCTTTTTGGTACCTGTCGAAAACTAATAAGTGTAAAAATTTTAAAATAGACAATATCAAAACGAAATCCGATGAAGTAAATATTTTGATCGCAAAATCCCTGAACTCTATCAAGGAAATCATAAAAGACTATTTTAATTTCTCAATAAAACTATTCTCGAACGGGTTGCGTAATATCGAGGTTAATTTTACAATAGTGTTTAATCCGAGCGTTTTTAACTTTTTAGAATAAACTCCGCTGGTCCATAAATTCGTTACATAACTTTTAAGTTTATGTTGCCCGCACGAAAAAATGCGGGAAATAAATTATGGTTTGTTTCGTTCCAGCATTTTTCCAGGTTCAGATTGCGAGCGACCTTAATGAATGCACTCGTGTGCCTATGCCTTTGCATTTACCTGTGCCACCGAACATTTTTACGCCGTTAATGTTGGCAGCACTCGTAAAATACTGTTTATTTTTAATTTGATCGCTGTTTCGCTGTGCTCAAGTTTAGTAATTCATAAAAAATTAAAAAGAATTTTGAATGGACCGCGTTTTGTTGTATTTTCAACGCCTCTGAATAAGAAGAGCCCCGCTTTGGGATTGTATAAGAAGAAGAATTGTCTTATTGCTACAGTTTCTTCACAGTACGTTAACTTATTTGTTTATTCATTTATTCCAACTGAAATAATAAAAAATGAAGACAATTACATTACTCTCGGAATTAGTGTAAGATTATTTCCCAAGAAGAGGCTATATCTTATTTACCGTGAGGCCGAATATAAGCCGGCTTATTCTAAAGCCCGTTAAGATTTTTCCTATTTTCTCGTCTCCAGGTGCAGCGCCGTTGGAAATAGAAAACTTTTATTTCATTTTTCCTACGACCGAGGCCGGGTTTGCAGATATTGTTCAAGTTAAAGAATAAAGCGGTTAATTCCCTTTTTGAAAACGCTTTACTAGCTGCTAGCTATCTCTATCTCTTTGTCGGTTTCTCGCTTAATGCTCCTTTCATTTACTCAAAGGTTAACTGGTAGAGATCCCTTATAGGGATAAGTTCGCCTTTGTGCATATATTTAAGGTATTTTTTTGTGATTTGTCTCTACTTCTCTATATTTGTACAATAAAGCATTTACTTACTTACTTACTTACTATCTTCAGAATAACTGATTCAGTACCGATTTTGAAGAACAGTATTCTATTCTCTTTTTTTACAAAGCATAATTTTTGTCATTATGTTCCGAATATCTGCATTTGATTACTGACTCCGCTAGACATGCCACTAGTGCTATGTGCCTAGTGTTCTGCAACGTTCATCTGTTCTTGTTTGCTTTTTCCTTTAAATCAAAAATGACAACACCTAATACTTTGTAAAAATTTCATTACTCGCTTTACTCCTGTAACTTGTGTGTCTGAAAGTGGTTTGTATGTACAGTAATGAGCAAACCCCGTGTCTGGCACGTTATGGTTATCATTATCAATGTTTGCAAGATCATGCAATACAAGACCGTGTTTTAAACTTATATCAGATAACGTAGTTTTGCCTTTCGCAATATTAGAAAAGCTTTTGTGTGCTCCGTGTTCTGGCTTAGAACTGTTATTTGCACTGTTTTTATGTTATTAGAGCTACGTTGTTGTAACGTCATTGATATTTCCGGCCTCATATTTCATAATGTATCTACTGGCAGTGCTTGTTTGTACTAATAGTATGATCGATTAATCTGATTTAGTACTTTTTATTAAGAACTTCTTGTATATAAATTAGCATTGCACGTACTCGTATTTAATCGTTCTGCTTGCTATCTAGTTCAACTCTCTGGTGCAGTTGCGGAATGTAAATTCGTTTGTATAGGTACTTGGGTGGTTATTTCGATAGAATGGATCCTTCCAAATAGATGCTCAACTATTTAGTCCTTGCTACAATTACGTTTTAACCATACCGAAACGTTTACATGCGTTATGCAGCTGGCTCCGGTGTTTGCCGTCCATTTTGGCACTTCATCGTCATTTTATATCGTACGTGTTGTGAATCATTTATGGCGCCTACCATTCGCAAAAGGAACGGTATTTTAGTTGCCGTCATAAATATCGTAACATTATCTAATTTCACTTTCATTACGGCTTTTCAATTAAAGAAAAGTAAAGCTTTCTCTTTCACTGCTGTTGAATGATTTATTGAATTAATTGTGTTGCGAAAATTGACGTAGCAAAGTTAGATCAAAGAAAGTGCAAAGAAAATTGATGACAGTTGCAAAAAACCTCAGAGACCATTCGATTAAAATGTTTAATTAGGTGTCTGTACCAACCCTATAACGGTCTGGCCCCGTTGCTTAATGTAATTGGCAACCCTAACTCCCTCGTTATCTTAACGACCGAATCCGATTTGCCTTCGGGAGCGATTTCGATGCCAACAATCGATTGTTTAACGATTGCGTCCGATTACGGTTGGTAAAACTTATCTGTTTTATTGACACCAATATCCATCGTTACAGCTTCTTTATAAGCATTTATGTTGTTTTCTAAACCTATGCTGCTTTTTAAAGATCTTATTACTCAATCAACCAAAAGTTTATGCAATTTCATACTTTTGTCCAAATAATTTATTTGCCTAGAATTTGTCTTCCAATAATTCAGTCTTACCCCTGAGTTAATACCCGCCCATTTATTTTAAGTATGATTTCCTACCGACTGGGGAACTTGAGAATTTATATTCATAAAATACTCATCTGAAATATAGTTTTGTAATTTTGTTGAAAATTGCTTCATAAAATTCCGCGCACCTGCGTTGGACGTTCACGGTCTTGGCGACCAAAATCTATTTTCTTGTTATGGACATATTTAAATTGGCTCTAATTGTTCATGAAAGTCGATACTTTCAGTGTTTATTTTCGTATAGTGAAATTGAATATCTGAAGAGCTGTATTAGCTGCAGCATGGGTTAATGGTAACACTAAGGACATTTTTTTTCCAAAGGTGATTTTTTTTTCTTTTCTTTTGTAATTATATTATTTTATAAATGCTTTTGTTAAGTAGTTGCAAAGTTGGGTCGCAAACAGAAGTGGATGCGGGCGCGTTAATAAAAGTCGCGAGTTTACATCACAAAGCAATAAAATAAACATAAAGATTTTTTTCACTTATCTCGAAGCAAAAATGCCACGAACGCGCTTGAGGTGTTTTATAGTACCAATATCTCTCCAGATAAGCTCCCCCAACACCTTTATTTTCTTCGATTTATTCATGTCTTGGTATAAATTAGGTAACGATAAAGGGTCTTTGAAAAAGCACCTTTTCTTCGCTCTGGCTAAGAGTGGATTGTGGTGAGGAAATAAGTACTTTGGATGGAATTGTAACTTCTATATTCCTGCGCTAATTAGTAGTTTCCAAAGGCAGACTTAAACTTTGCAAATAAATTAGTATTTAAACTAAATGTATTTTAAACCTCCTAGTCTCGGTCCGTGGTTTCCGCATAATCCGGATAGAATTTCCCAGCCCTCCGTCTGCGGGCGCAAAATACTTCATTGTTGTGTCTATCAACTCAACACATTCCTAGAACGGTATATTATTTTGCAAACCTTTTGTCGGCATTTCAGTGTCATGGATTTTTTTAACACGGTAAATTTTATTGCGTTGCATATCATAAAATGTGGTAACGGATTGTAAAAGATTTTGTGAAAACAAATGCTAAACTTCACGGTTAAGTTAACTAATGTCTCTGTACGCCGACTTTCCATATTTATTTGCATATTTTATAAGCAGTGACATAACATGATGAACGTTTGTGGTAGAGGTTTATTTGGTCTTAAATACTCAAGTCGTTTTTGTACTAATGATTTTTTGTTTTTGTTTCAGGTATTCTTTGACAAAGCGGTAAGGGATGCAACTTTGAGCTCAAGAACCGAATTTCGACATTATCATAAAAGGCTCGTTGAATTTAAAATAGCCGTTGAAATTCAAATAGAATTGTAGATTTAACCCGAGCTGCGCTACGAGAAGTCGCAGCTTGCTGAAATGAAATACTTTAAACTAATTTTGATTTTCACAATTTAAAGTCGGAACAACGCTAAAATTTTAAACAAATACAACTGAAGTCGTGACCCGTCCCGACCCACAGATCGTAATTTTGTCTAAAGGAAATCGTGAAATCTTTGATAAAAACCTTCACGATGCTTATTATTATTAACTTTCGAGTAAACAGACGTCCACGCGGCCGCAGTCTTCTGTATTCCACCATTTAGTTGAAATAAATCGTCTCCTGGTTAGGCCGGCATTTGTTTCCACGTAAACGCTTTTTGTCGGCTTTTTTTCTCTTTACGATGCGGTCTCATTCAGCGACTCGCCGCCCCGCATTGCATTTTTCATTTGAAACCTGAAAACCGCCGCGGCATATTCATGCGATGGCGTCTATTCGAACGCTTTAAAACGTAGGCACTTAGTTTTGTATAAAAAATATTCAGTTATACCCTGCCACTGTGTTTGATTGATGCAACATCGGAGGGCTGGTGCATAGAGTATTCCATTCATGTGATGTTAGTTTCCCATCACTATGAGTGACGCTTTGGTTGCAAAAGTGTTCCAGAAATAACTATTAGGTAAAGATTTTTCATAGGCATTTTGAGACAGACTTGACTTGCTATTCTATTCACGTTCACATATACTCCATAGCTTTGCCAGTTAATTTTGGAGGAGAATACTAACTTGACCTCTACTTGCACCTTAAAAGATAATGCCGTTTCTTCCGATTGTCTCATAAATATAACTCGAAATCTGGCCCAAAAGTCCGTTGGTATCCCTCATCTCCTTTATTATTAAGTGAGCCGTCTATACGTTAGGTATGTTATCTTTTATCTTTGATTACACGGAACAGCGTGAGGTCACGATATTGCGGTTGAAATGACACCGATTTTTACCCCCTTGTTTTATGACACTCGTTCATTCGTTATCCACATCTTCATATCTTTACATTTTGCTCTGCCTTCCTTGTGGTATAAAAGAATACATATAAAAATAACTATTCTACATACCTTCATATTTGTTGTATATATTACAGCAAACTTGTACGTAATGTCAATAGACTAAGGGGCACCTATTCCGTGAATTTTCTATAAAAACTGTCACGAGCGTTCAAGGCCAGCTTATTGTTCTACCGTCAATTGTGACTCACTTCCTCAGCCTGTGCTACTAGCCTCTATATTATTAACCTTTCCCTTCTAAAAGCTATTTCGCTAAAGGTCGTAGAATAAGATCAGAAGGCGTCGAGTTTTCCGGTCAGGTTAACAGCAGGGTGAGGCGACGAGTTGCTATGCTCTTTAATGCGAAATTCTGAATCGTTGAGGCTTTTTTAATTGCTACCTACCAGTGTAAACATCTGACCTCGCCAAGTTATTTTTTTTTAATGCGACGTTTACATTTGGCAGAAGCAAAATGCATGCATTGTCGCATTTGAGTGATTCAAACACATGGTTGAAAGAATATTAGATATTTCTCACCAAAATGCGTCGATGACGATGTATTCATATTAGCATGCTCGGTTCTCGTCAATTTGTCCTTGCTTAGGTCATCCACTCCAACACTGCTGCAGTTATTAAAACGTCTCTTTATAGTTATAATAAACCACGGCGCAGTATTTCAAATTTGTTGTAAGGACGAATTTAAGGTAGCGTCACAACTTTAAGTACTTGGTTTTGCTATTACACAATACATCGTAAGACATATGCCGATGGCTCCTCTTTCTGATGCTCTTCTATTAAATTTTACACATAGCGCAAAACTTCTAAATAAGCGTAATTTTCTCTAAATACTCTATAATCTTTGCACATTACCTCTCAAAAATTAATCCGTATTCCATTGCGGCCGCCTGCCAGCATTAGCCTTTTCGGATTCATCCGAGGGTAGGACGGTAAATCGCGTCTGCGGCTTACCTAATGAGGTCATAAATAAACTAGTTACCCAAAACACGTATGCTGACCCTATTGACCTAAATAACACGCAAATTCGCGGGTAAGTTGCATAATTGCACTATCATGCGAGTTAACTGCAGAAGTTGGAAATTAGGACTCCTACTACCTACTACCTATTGTCCGTTATGAAATGTTTTAATGAGCTTTAAAATAATAGTATAAGTATATAAACTTATTATACTGTTTTGCAATGTTTACTCCGTTTATTTACATACTAAGTACTATTAGTCACCGCATGCAAGTACGATGGAATAATATTACAGCATAGATTGTACATTAAATATTTTCGTTGGCACCCTAACCTGTAAACATCAAACAGTGAATTCATTATTAAGTTTTAGTATTTTTTTTTAATCACCTAACTAGCGACCCGCCCTGGCTTCGCACGGCTGCAATCAGTGTTTCTCTACTATATTATACATGTATTATACATGTAAACCTTCCTCTTGAATCACTCTATCTGTTAAAAAAACCGCTTCAAATTCCGTTGCGTAGTTTTAAAGATTTAAGCATACATAGGGACGGACAGACAGCGACAGCGACTTTGTTTAATATTATGTAGTGTTGATACTGCGATTACTCGACAGATATTTCTTCTCACATCTCCACCCTATTTACGTCCAACTGCCGGGCACAGGCCTCCTCTCAGAATTAGAGGGCTTGGGCTATAAGTTCCCACGCGGCCCCAGTGCGGATTGGGAACTTCACACACATCATTGAATTGCTTCGCAGATGTGTGCAGATTTCCTCACAATGTTTTCCTTCACCGAAAAGCTGATAGTAAATTTCAGTAACTCAAGAGGTGCGAGCCCGGGCTCGAACCCACGACCCCCTCTACTTAAGAGGCCACCGTTCAAACCACTAGGCCACCACGACTTTTTCTGTTTCTTCTGCTTTTTTTAATTGAGTTACGATGTACTTGTGTAACAAAACTTATAATAATTTAAAAATCAGAGTTAGAGCATTATTACCACAGAATTTGAATAAGTATCCGGGTAGAGACCGTATATTGTAAAACTTCGCAATGCCTATGGCTCCTCGTTTAAAATTGGAATTTGAAAGCTTAAAGTTCGCTCTAGGAAACTTGGATGGCTCGATAACGTCGTCAATTAGTGCAGTGCTCGAGAAAAGCTCGAGTCTACCGTACGTAGCAAGTCTACGGTGGCCCGAGTTGGCCCGAATGTGGCGGCCTGAGTTGCTCGAGTTCTCACATGCTTGAACTGTTTAATAACTAGCAACTTAATATTTGGCGCTTAATTCGTTGATGACTTGGAAATTAAAGGCTGGAGATAAAGTTATTCGTTACTGAGGCAAACGCTTGCACTATTTAATGCTCGTTGTTAAGCTCGAGTTTCGCCAACTAGTCGCAGTAGTGTAGCAAAATGTTTCACGGTAATTTGAGAAGCGTTTGAATCTACTTCATTGCCGTTTAGTAAGAAAAATTGGCTATTGATCTGGTAAAAAAAATATTTGTATTTCTACATTCCTCACAATGGAGATGGGCGGGGCACATTGCCAGGATGAATCACGATCGTTGGGCGAGGCGAACGCTCGAGTGGAGACCTCGTGAGAACACTCGCAGTAGAGGAAGACCACCAATGAGGTGGAAGGACGATATCTGCCGACAGGCGGGTGGAGGATGGATGCAAGTGGCTGTCGATCGCCAGGCGTGGAGAAGTGGAGAGGAGGCCTATGTCCGAAGACGGACGAGTTGAGGGCTGCTATGGATGGATGGATGGATGGATTTCTACATGAATGTGTTAAGAGTCTACACACGCTTATTAAGAAGTAAGGATCGCATAAGATTGAGCAGAATTTACATTCTAGGCAGAGTACTCAGTTTTTGAAAAGATAGGAAAAGTCAGGATAGTTCAAAACTGGTCATAGAAAGGGAGGGCAATCATATGGTAAAAAATCTGTAATTAAGTTACATAATTGTTAAGAAACATTAACCTAAGATTTTGGGCCAATATTTTTGGAACATTCGAAACATTCACACGCATGAAAATATTTTTAAACTGAACTGTTAGCCCGGGAAACTTAGTAAGCTGGTCAGGGAAAAGTTATGGAATATTTTCAAGCATTATGAGTGGACATACAGGAAAAGCAATAAGACGAGGATCAACATTGTTTGGGCGGGCGTCGCGAAGGCGGGCGGGGTCAACGACCCCGCTAATAACTTCCGGTTACCTGCAAACGAGTCGTTAGCCTGCACTAGTCTATGATAAAGCCTTTAACCTCTACTTTAGCTTATTTAAACGTGCTTTAAGCGATTTGACTCAGTGTACCTATCCTGCTTAATGTACCTACTAATTATTCGTATTTTTTTCTAGTTAACTATTGAAATATCATTATTATTATAACAATACTCATAACAATTGATATTGATATACTTACATAAGTAAACTTGACTGAATTTGTCGAAAGTCAAAAGTTACTTTTCGTCTGAAGCTGTTCTTTTTGAGAAGCATAACCTTGCCAAAGTTTTTCAAATATCAAAAAATAATACAAGTTAAAGAAAAAAAACTGACTTATGCCATGTTGCTGGAAAAAGTTAAATCTCGATTATTGTCAAAACGTATGAAACTGTCACGCTATAGCGACTAAATAAAGATTTAATTTTCCTGCAAGACGGCCTTAGTGACACGGCATGATACATGTTTCAAATACCTATCTCGAATTATAATATTTTTTTCACGCTAAATTCAATATGAACACATGTCACAGTATAAATATCCCAACGTAATCCCGTCTGGCAACCCCGTTTGATGTCACCTGTCAAAACGCTTTGAAACTTAAAGCTGTCGAATGAGACTTCAAAATGAGTTTAGAGGCAAAATTCCGCTTTTCATGATCATCAAGGCCCTCAGCCTGCCACCAAACATGGTCATGTAAAATATATCATCAATATACTTGACACATTCGCTGAGAGATATTACACGGCGTCAGGATTCTTCTCTGTTTTGCAGTCAATCATGTATATTATCTTATATTTGTGTGTCTTGCAAAAAGGAATAAATTTCTTCTTTCTTTCTTTCTTTCTTTCAGAACGTTATACGAAAATTGTAACGATCAATTCCCGGAAGTTTACTTAGAGAATCACAGGACAGCGCCACAGCTTCCTTAAGTTTCTTTTAGTATCTTACTTTGTGGAAGTCCAAACCAGTAGACCACCACCACACCAAACAGTTGACTTGTATCTCGCTCATACTCAAGGTATCTTCAGAAACTGTCGAGTCCTGACTCAGCGAGCCGCCTCGCGAGGCAGTTGCGTAGCATGATTTCGTTAGACACAAGGCTCAAAATCGACCCATTATTGGCTGGTAATAAGATGCTTCTGGAATGCTGTGTTAAGCTTCTCTTGTTGAGCAGTCTGTCTGGCAGCTTGCACTTCTTCTGTAAGTTGTGGACGCCATATGAGGCTATAGCCCGAAAAAAAAAGGAAAATGTAGTTATTCTTTTGTTGTGCTTGTTCGTGTGTTTTCGTTCGCAGCTTGCCACTATGTAGCCTCAGCCTTAAATCTGTCGAATGTTCACATTTGGCCCGGAGCAGCTTTAGTCTGCTATATATTTCAAGAAAATTTGGTTACTCCAGGTTTGTTTGTGGTTACAAAGGATTGACAGGGAGCTCAAAGATGGCTTGTTAGATCAAGAATATTGTGAGGTTACTTTGTATTAAAGGGACTGCGGCATATTTAAACGAATACAATTTACGCTGTGTGGAATAAATACCGGACTCAAAACATATATAACTGCCGTAGGTAAGTGTACCTTCGATGAAAAGTTACTACGACTTGAAATACCTAACTCAGGTCAGGCATCAGAATGTAAGAAGAAGCGCGGCATTAGACGCCGTTTTAAATTACGTGATTAAAGGTCCAAATTTACGTTTTTCTGCCAGTTTGGGGTAATTTCACCCTTTATTAAATCCTTCTTTTTAATAGCTTAAACTTCCGCTCTTTCCTTGCCAAACAACTTAAGACTCATTGTTTATAACGAGTATTTATTAAAATATTATCTAAACATTGTTTAGCAAGTACTTAAAATATGTTGTAATACTTGGGTGGGACAAGGAATAGCAATGCTTGGTGTATTTTAGTATTTAGAATAAACTCGGATAGAATTTGAAACATAATAATATGTTGACGCATTTGGAAGCGGTTGGTGGATGAGTTTCACATAAAAATATAGCGCAATCTTAGTTTTTTTGCACGAGTGGCACCAAAATCTTTAGAAGCCTAAGTCTCTAATTATTTTCAGATTATAGCGTAAATTATCTATTTTAAAACAATGCAGTGTTTAAAGAGTGACCAAAATGAGTTAATACTGATATCGCCAGCGCTGCGAATTCTTAAGGGCTTTACATTTTCCAGGTACTTAATCAATTTCGTGTAGTCTCCGTTCCCAGACAGTGCTTCCCCATGAATAATTGAAAGGTTAATGAAAGCTCAGCTAAACGTATTCCTTACTCTATTGAGGAACAGTTGCTCGGTTGTAATACTGCACTTGCATAATGAATCGGGCTTCAGATTGAACCTATTGTCAATCAGCGTCCATTTTAGAAAACATACGATGTTGCTTTAGGGCCTGACACGCTGACATTTTATGTTGACGACTTGTTTGGACACTTGACAAGTATACAAGAATTTTATGTAGTTAATTTGACGCGGGTGTTAAGACCAAAGGCCTTGCCTATCCCGCTATACAGCAGTGCTTGCATTGCCGTGTTCCACCGTAGAGTAAAACAGTAGGTGAAATTATTGGAATTATTAACTAGCACATGGGGTATTTATACTGTCTTAGCCCTATATTAGCGATCATCGCGTGTTTCGATTGTCCAGAATTAACTCGAACACTATCGATCATAGAGGAAATAACCAAGGTTGTTTGCTCTATAATAATAATAATAATAATATCTTGGGACAATTGACACCAATTGACCTAGCCCCAAACTAAGCAAAGCTTGTAATATGGGCACTAGACAACGGATAAACATACTTATATAGGTAAATACATACTTAAATACATTTAAACATCCAAGACTCGGGCACAAACATTCGCATTCATCATACAACTGCCTGCCCCAACCGGGATTCGAACCCAGGACCTCTAGCTTCATAGTCAGGGTCACTAACCACTAGGCTATCCAGCCGTCTAATTATGCTATCAACTAACCAGTAAGTGATATATTTTTCAATATTCACTGCGTTACCCTTAAAGTTTTAGGTAGGTACTTAATTTTGCGAATTATTTCTTCTTTCTAAGTTGGAAATGATTACGTTTAATGGTAGCAGATCCCATCGTTAAGCCATGGTTCCACCGCCGCAGGGAAAACTCCATTAATTTGCATGTCGTAATCGTCACGCGAGACAGAACCGCGCCGTGTGTTCCTTCAAGATCCAATCCCACGATCCAGATATACCCGCAATCCGCAAACCGAACCCTTAGAGTATTCAACCAACTGGAGACGTCATTGACGACTAGGTACAACCAAAAGGTTTGTAACAAGAGTGAATCTAAAGTTAGCTTTTTAAGGCAAATTGTCATGCATTTGATCACAATCACGCCATAATAAGCGAAGGTGTGATCTGTGATTAATAACTGAAAGATGCCATCACTCGTGGTATGAAGTCGGCTGGATTGTAATTTCCAGAGAAAACAGACGCAGGCGGAGCATTCCACTCCCAAGCTATCCAAATCATGGAAGACGAACGAAAACACTTTGTGGAAATTATAGGGACGTTGGCAACATAAGGATGAAGATCATATCTAATTCTGGTCGACCTGTGAAAGAAACTAAAACAAAGCCAATCTTCTGCGGTAACGAGGACTGGTGACGAAAATCTGCCACCGAGTCGCCGCCGATGAGTTTGATTGCTTATTGTTCTGCCGAATTCAAAGTATGCGACGTGATCGACGGATGCATTAGTATTGACATTTTGTATACGTGCGCGGCCTTAACATAGTCAAAAGTATTTTGATATATAAATTTGTGCGTACGGTGCCTCTGTTAGGAATAAAGCTCTAAGCTTGATCCCAATACCAGCCTTCAGCACTGCCGATTATTTCCACTAGGCACACGCAATCTTAGCCATTATGACGCTTGTTGTAAAGTATGGATTCATATGAGCAAGCGCAGCGCATCGTTATTAATGAATAGAGGAAAAATAGAGCTTATATATTGGTTACTATAGGTAGAAGTAAGTTACAGGATTTTTGATGAACATGTTTCTCTGTGTGTAACTATGTGAAACAAAAGCTACGTCCACCTAACTAAAACAAACACGAGGTATGAATAGATTATCATTGATTAGTGGTTAGATTAACTTGTCGCTTTTAATTGCCCCCGATTAAATAACGCATGATAAACTATGGCATTAAGAAACAAAAACCATGGGAACAATCCAGCCCATTACAAGGTTTAGAAATTTGAAATGTAAATGAGGTGAGGGAATGGCGGCAATTTCCACACTACTGTGAAAAGCATTTGTTTCTCACGCAAACGCCTCTGGCGTTCCACTCGGTATGCCAATTTGTATGGTCGATTCAGAAACGCAGCGAATAAAAGCGTGCGATTGTGGAAAATTTGACAAATCGCCAACATTATGTGCTTAGCACGACATTAAGTGCTACTGAAGCAAAAGTAAAAGTTACAAAATTACACGTGTATTACGTTATAAATTACATATGTATATGTAGCCATGTCCGATAAAACTAACCACCCGTTTCTATTACTGCAGAGTAACTAAGTAAAAGCACGCATATTGACAATACTGTTTGTTTTGAAATGTTATCTCTTTTACTCGGACTCTCAGTAACATCTTACAAAAAAAGCCGAGCAGGTAGGTACGTGTTGGGGTTATAGTTTCCCAGTAACAAGACAGTCAGACGGACAAAATTTTATTAAATCAGGGTTTCATTTCTGGTATTTTGCCAACGTAACTTTAAAAACAGCACCGTAGAGGTACATGATGTGATTCGTAGTCTGGATTTAGATTTGATTTGAACAATTTCAGCGGCAGATAGATAGCGAATGATTGCCTCCACTCGCTTTTGTTTTTACCAGTTCGCCAATTTTGCCAATATTTCTGAATCCAACGTAGGTTTATCAAAGAATAGAATTTATAAAAATATTTTAGGATACCGAAGCTAGTATACCTACCTACTAAACAAACCGAACTGGGCTGAGGAAATTCTAGAAATTTGAGATTGAATGCGAACGTAAATTAGGTCAAGAATGTCGACGAACTGCTGACGGGAATTCAACTCTGATATTACGTTTTGCTTCCTTTGTTTTCTCCAGTATCTTCTTTACATGTACGACACATTGGCAATGTTCTGAGACTTCCTAAAATTTCACGTCATTATATCACACGCCTGTTTATAATTACTTCCATAAATCTGCGTAACTCCAGGTCTTGTAACAAGCCACTTCGCAGACACGTCTACAGTGAATCTGGCTTTATTCAAAAAGTTCACAACCATGAATGAGGGTGCTCCTCACAAAGCGACTCCACTGCAGAATTGCATCATTGTACTGCACAAAAATGCAGCTGAGCTAATTTCGCATGCACTGCGCTCCTCGTAAATGCCATTATGAATGTACGAATAGTGCACCTACGATTTCCATGGACTAAGTTTAAGTAGGCGTCCTTTGATTTGAGTTTGAAATTGAATGCGTGTTTGCTAAACTTGTAGTAATCAATGAGAAAACAGAAAACAGTTCAACAACAATCCCAAAAGTTTGTAAATATGATAGCACTTGTTTTGAATTCGAATATTTGCAATCGAATTCTTTTAAAAGATTTAATCACCTGGAGTTTAGACAGTTTTGAACAGCGCGTTTTTAGAATGCTGTATTTAAATTGTAAAGTAGCTTTTAGTTATGGCCCGCAAACATTAGAACATTAACATATATGTGTATTAACAAAATGTGACAGAAAGAGAGCCGAGTAACAGGTTGCTCACGACAACCACAGTTATGTGACACAAATTGTTGACCGAGTGATGTGATCTTAAAAGAATAATACCTGCAAGAAGGTTATCCAAATGGTAGATAAGCGTGTTTTGTTTATTTTGTGATGTATCGAATAACACGTAACACGTATCTTTCGGACACAACTTCTAACAGTTACAGCTAGAGACGTTCGTAATAGCGAATTTTCAAGTCATGGAAAAATACTGAAAGCGATATTTCACCATAATTAACCACTTTTCGTAATTAAATTCTATATTACGAGTATGTACAATACTAACTTTCATTTCGTGAAGTCAAGCAAAACGATACAGTTGATCTATTTCTTTTACAACCCAACGATTTATTTTGTTCCTGCATTTACGGTGCCTCATCTTCCAAGTGTCGTGTACATTATGCAAGCAATGTGCGGAGAAGCCTACATTGCACGCAGATGTGCTTATATTCCCATTGATATCGCCTGAATGCAGGGCGTAGTTGCAACACTCTTGTTATTCTTGGCCTTATGCAACAATAAATGTGCATATCGTCGAGATAACGTAAAAGATAGGAGCACGTGTGTAAAATGTCGTGTTCTGAGAAAAAAGGAATCTACATCGCGTTACCATTTGATAATATCGTTCACAAATTTGTATCCTCATGTTCTCAAGTTTGTTATGATTTATACCGAACGTTGTCAACCTGCCCTTTATCAAGTACATCATCTTCACAATGACTACGGTAGAAAAATTAAACTAGGTCTCGGATAGGTAGTTTAGAAGAAAGTGAGTGGAGCTGTATTTGTTAATTTCTAAATTTGAAGTTATAGCATACCTCTAAATTGACACTTATAAACACATTGAAAATACAGACCAACCAACAGTTAGACCAAAATCACGACGAACGTTGTTCTCTCAAGCCATCTATAATCACGTTACGCCGAAGAAAGCGCAAGAAATGATGCGTCTAATTCGGCCGCGTCCGTGTAAATAGAGTACAAAGCGTAGTAATTAGGAAATAATAAGCACACTGAAACATACTGAGAGCATGTGTACATGCGTAGCTCCATTCAGCGCATAATGAGGTTGATGCGCCTTTGTTCATGAGTTAATTAAAGCGTAACATTTGCTTATGCGATTGTGAGGCTTACTCGTAATCCAGAAACAAGAAATTGTACTTCTTGCACAATTATTTAGGCGGTTTCGTGTATATTTTTGCCTTTATTGTATAATTTGTATACGTCTAGGGAAGGGTTACTGCCTGCAATTTCTATTAATTTTTTCAAACAAACTTCTCTCATGAAATGTAGCTACTATAACTTTCTCGCCGGTAATTATAAATTTGCCAAAAAGAGCTCGTTATTTAAAATTTTGAGAACGTTTCTAGAAGTAGAAAAGAATTGGGTGGGACCTTAATCATTTTCCAAAAAAACATTCTTCATTTTGATGATGTCATTAGCACGAGACACTAAGATAGAAGCGCTATAGTGACTAAAGACTCGATTCTACGAGAATCACTTCAAATTCTTCTGCCAGCTATCGATTGTAAAAGCGGGATTCCAATATTTCCCTAATATTGAATTGAATTAACGGTGGGCACTTAGGAGATGAAAAACGCCGCACAGGGCTGGTTCAAGTGGAAAAGTTTGTAGAAATCTTTTTCCCTGAAATACGGGAGAAAGATAATGGTACTAATAATCAATAGCTAAGTATGCATGACATGCACGTGCTGCTAGTTTTGTTTCGGTAGTTTCGTAAGCTGTTGTAGTTCTACTTCGCCATAACATTTGTTCTGAAGTTCGTAGAAAACAAACAAACAAAAGAGATCACACGCTACATTGCGCCGAGGATAAACTGCGTGTGACGCAAGTGCGTACCAACGCGTTTGCTGTTGCACAACTTTCTGTTAAAGACCTTTTATTGTGAATTGCGATCAATATTTTTGAATTAAAGTCAAGGCTTGTAATTTAGTTATTCGGTGTTTGAAATGTAATTGAACCACATATTCTCAATTCCAATCCATATAACGCCTTTGTAAATAAACCAATTTCATCTAAATTCCCACTGTAATGAGTATTACATCCACTGAAATGTTGTAGGATCATACTAGATACCTTGCGACACTATTATACTATTACTAGCTTCTGCTCGCGGCTTCGTCTGCGTAGAATTAGAATGAAGAACTGATGTTGATATTTATATTTTTCACACACACAACCAATGTCATAGATGTAACTTGTCGCCCCGTTGACTTGTAAAACCCGGTGCTCTTCATTATAAAACGCTAATTTGTCCACAAATTATTTGAATTTTCTTAGAGCCGTTCGAAAACTTCTATTTAAAATAAATGATTGGTATACTACCTTATTACACTTGTGTTAATTTATGTCAACAGTTCTGGTGTGCATTACTACATTCCTTAGTAGTCGTAATTTAGGTGGCGCCTAGCACGCCGCGCCAACGAGTGCGTGGGAAGAGCTAGCTAAGTTAGACGTATGTTTAGGACTGTCTAATTTCACAGCAAATAAAACAACTTAGCGTGATATTGTGCCTAGTGCGATTTATATAATTGTAAGATTAAATTGCATCAGTTTTATCAGCGATCACGCACCGGATACGGAATGATTTAACCGTCAAGTTATAGACAAGTTAATAACTAGCTTACAGTATAAATAATTAATATATAGTGTATATAGACTAATTATATCTATCAATAAACATATAATTAGTAGAAAAATTAAAATGTTCATAGAACGCTAATTTATTTTGACTAGCTGTTGCACAATTAAAAGTAGTCTACGTTTATCAGGGATAATGTAGAATTCTAATGCTGAAAGAATTCATATCGGTCCAGTAGTTTTAGAGCCTATTTAATTCAAACAAATAATTAAATCACTCTTTGTAACATTAGTAGGTGTTGATGATGTACGTCGGTGATGTGTACACGAAATAAGTACATACATAATACTATTATATTTTCAACTCCTCTGTAATGTCTAATGAAATATGTAAACAACAGTGGTGTTAAAACATGCAAATACAATTCACTAATTAACGGTCAGTAATTCAACGATATTTCATACGTCGTTTGCGTGTTAATGCTCGGTTTTAGTGACATTTATAACTTCAACTTGGCCTTCAGTTCCAGTAATTTGAGTAACGTTATGTCCAACAATGCACTAGACGGTGTACCACCGGGGTAGTATCAGCTTGGAACATTCCGATATCATCTTGAGTACACTGGCTTTGCACATAATAGAACATATTACCACGTCAGCAACAAACAATGGCCAATTTCTTAGCAACTGTTAATTAGCCCGGTTTGTAAACAATGACTTTTTTAAACAACTCGAAAATAAACCGCATTATAAAATTCGTAGATTTAGAATTTTGAAACTTAGTAGATGGAATCGGTAGTTAGATCTCGTAGATGAAGCAATGGTTGGAAACAATAACTGTTCTGAATGTGAAGAATTTCACGGGAATGAAATTCAATATTCATCTGTTGAAGAATCACAACTAAGCGATCTATCTATACTATCTATACTTCTATACTAATATTATAAAAAGGAAAGGTTTGATTGTTTGTTTGAATTGAATAGGCTCCGAAACTACTGAACTGATTTGAAAAATTCTTTCACCGTTAGGATCCTACGTTATCCCTGATGAACATAGGCTATATTTGATTCTGCGCGGACGAAGTCGCGGGCAACAGCTAGTATATAATAAACAAAGGTACTATTTAGTGTTCAATTGAAAAAGGAAGTACCTATAGGTACCGATTAAAGTAGCAACGCCTGTTTAAGCTCCTATTAACGCAACACAATCGCAACGGATTCCTCGAAAACTCCACGCCACAGCGCGCATATTTGCAGCCTTGTAAAGTTGTTCTGTGGAACATCATCCGTCAAAGATAAGTGGCGTATCTGCGAGATGTGTTGCTACAATCTAGTATCTCCATCTATCTAGATACTGTCTTCTGCAGTTCATTATGATGTCCCTAGCAAAAGACGCGAAAGAAGTCTTAGCGGAGGAATCTCCGGGAGTGGACCGGCATCGCGAGTGCTGCCCATCTAATTCGCCTCGCGAGAAACGGAGAAATATTCGGAACTGACTGCCGACCTTCGCTAGTCGGAGAGGCATCTTAAGAAGAAGAAAGTTGTTCTTCATCCCAATTGTAGTAAAATACGATAAATCAAGTCACGAAATCGTGTAAACTTGAGATATTTTGCTTGGTTTGTAATAATAGCTAGAATTTCACCTGGATTATCCACTGAAGATAAGCTTAATCTGGAGACAGACGAGCGAGTCAACATTAATCCGCCACATTTTCTTGAGCTCTCCCAATAGACGTCAGTAGGAAGTGAATGCTAAAATAATGTACCAATTCAGATTTGTAAACTTCGTTCACCGTACAAGAGACACAAGAAAATACAACATCGCGTGTTGAACAGGTAAATTTATGCATGCCTACATACACAAACCACGTCTTTATCCCTTACTGGCTAGACAGAGCCTAAATAGCAAGATTGGCTAAATTATACCTGTAAGTTTCACATATTTGATAGTGTTTAGGACCAAAGCTCATAGTGCCATACTCAACGGAGATATACCTACTACATAACGCATTTATTTCACACAGCATATTTTAGGTTTCACTTATCTCCCTGCCGTCTAACTTGCTATCATTTCAACAATGGTTCTGTAGGCCTCAGTCTGGAGCCGCCTTTATCTCGGAAACGAGTAAATGGCTCAGCAATATCGTTACATCCGCCGCGAACAATGCACCTAACTTCGTTTAATGAACATGAGAGAACAGTTAGAACATCTAGTTGTTTATGGTAGCATTGTCTTATGTTTTTCGCGTTTCAGCCAGCTACTTCAGAATATACCTCCAATATTTTCCGGAAAGTCGAGCACTTACCGTTAACTCTTTTTTCTGCCGTTTTATGGCGTCGTTAGAAGAATTCTGTTCGCTGCCAACATTATTTTACAGAAACGACATGATCATAGATAATTATCCTTATTTAGCCAGTGCATGCTGCTAACAATCCGAAAAACCCCTATCATTGTTTTTGGCGAAGTCTTATTCGACCCCTAAATTGTGGATGGAACAGTCGAGGTAGAATTGGAAAATCTAAATCACTTGTTGAGAGATTTTCCATTAAAATAAAATCTATACAATTTACTTTCGTTCATAATTTTATGAAAAACAAATTTGCGTTCATGTCGGCCCTCAAACATCTCCCATTGTAAATGCTTCGTTGTACTACTCGCAGTACAAGTACTTCATGCTAATTTTACCTTCATTCTGTCAACGACCTCACCTAGTTTCAGGACATTGAAATTTAAAGGGTTACGTGCGTGCCAGCCGATGACAGATGAAAGCAACCTTTGTTTTACTTTGTTTGAATGCTCGACGGGTTCATTTGCATGTCTTTTGGTGGCTTGACGAGTTTATTGAATGGTATTTTCTGTGTTGATTTAGGCACAGTCCCTCGTTATATTTTAACCAATTTCCAAACTTTCTAAATTAGTCGCGACCTTTTTGAATTTCCGTTCAAATCTGTCGTTTGTCAATGCTGAAGCGAAATTGTTTCAAATCACTTTTCTTATGGAAAGTATTTGATGGCAGTTCTCAAATTAGTGACTACGCTAAGGCTTTACTAGTGCTAAAACACACGCCTTTGCGATTATAAATACAGCTTATCTCATTCCTTATTGTTTGTAAGCGGATAATATTGCTTGGAGATGGCTTTAAATACTATATGTATGCATAATGATATTCGGTTTAAACACTCTCCTGCAACAAGAACCTTGACTTAATAGAATGATACGACCTGTAAAATAATTAAAATTAAATTGATTTTCAAACATTTCTATTATTGAAGTTTTGAGAAACTAGGTAAAACCGAAAGCAATCGCTTGTAGTGATGTGCAATATGATAGTCACGAAGCGCATCGATGCAATTTACTTTCCATCACAAACTAATCACCGGTGGCGACGGCTGAATCCCCCACATCGCGCCAAATGGTTGGCCAAATATTTGGTCAAATGCACCAATTGATGAGCACCAATGCAATTACGGTGTGATATACCAAGGTTCCAAAATTCTTATACAACTTTTTTAATTTGTAATATTAACGTTTTATTGGCGTAAAATGTAAGCAATTATGTACTCACGTTTAAGTTACTAAATTTACGGATTGAATCCATTCATTAAGGCTATCAATTCAGAAAATAAGCCTCCAAAATGATATCAATAAATACAAAATCCATTCATCTGCTTCAAACGTAATTTCGCTTTGATGTGACCATTAATATTCTGATATTTATTTAAAAACCGTCCGTTGCTTTGTGTAAACGTTACAATGTAGTAATAATAAACTGAGAATAGATATCCGTCGGGCCAAATATACATTTCCTGAAATAATGGGGATGTAGACCGGTCGATGCATCGCGAGGGATTAGAAGATAATGCAAGAAACTGTATTGGGACTTACGTATTCTTCATCTGTAGGACGTTTTTGTGTTTCACCGTATAGGGCTAAACCGTGGCTGTTTACGAGGAAACCGTGGAAAATACGCCGAGAAACGCACAGGTTTCCTACAATAGTACTGATATCAAAGACGTACCTTCCTTATAACGTTATTACGTTTCTCTTCACCAAATCCTCACTCAACCGTGGCGAATGTCCCGTGCCCGTGCTATGAATCTGATGTTTATCGGTATCTTTGCGAAAATCTGTTCGATTAATCTTTTAGGTCGAACAAAACATAGGTACATATTTTAGTATTTTGCACATGACATCGATCTACCCTTTGTGATCGCAAACAAGATTACTCTTGAAAATAATTGACAGTAAAGCTTTTACTCTATTTAAATTTTAATGAATTACTTTATTCAAAAACTTTTAAGCTGAAATAGAGCCGCATCTAATCCGTATATTGTGATCAAACGAAGTAGTTCTAGGAATAAAAGGACTCTAAATCTGCTTTGTACAACTTGCCTGACTGCGCAAAGATGTAATTTGCAAATAACTATTAAAAATATAAACATTGTGAGAACACAACAAGAGAAAGGTAAATGAACTTAAACGTCAGTAGTTTCTAGTACCTACTTAAGTGGTCTGTTAAGCTACGTATTTTAAGATTTTTACGTGACATTATTGTTTGTCTTCTTCTGCTATGATCCGGTAATGTCTTTCAATTCTAATGATCCGACAACAAAATTATTCGTGTCGCTTAGAGGAGTCATTAAAACTTTCGGTGTCCTGACGATCCGTTAATGCGAGAGGCGTGTTCTAGGCAATGTATTTATAGAACGACGGCATTTGATGAATCGATTAGTATTCGTTTTCAGCGTTGAAAAAATAAGGGGTCAGATGTATAGTGTTTTATTAAATCAAGCTTGCATTTGGATTAATGGTTTTCTTTCGTTTCCTGCTACTTTGATATATTTTCACTCGCGATAGCCAGACACTAGTGTGCCCCCCGCATTCACGATAGTGGGTAATTAAAAAGTTTTAGAAGTAAAAAAAGTACTACCTATGAATTAAATCCGTCTAAAGAACAACTAAGCAGTAGTAGAATCAGATTAATGTTGTACACACAAGTATTACCGAAGCCCCGCAACATGTGACATTCGATAGGTGTAAAAGTCCTACTTTACAGAGCGTGTGTAGTTCGTAATGATTGAAGTAATCGCTATTGCGCAACCTCATTTGGTTTCTTGTAAGTTTTCAAAAATACCCCGTCATCACGTATATATTTTTTAGAGACGTAAACGTAATTGGTTACAGAAAGTAAGGTGTTTGAGTAGCTAGAAGACTAAAAAGTGGTCTGAAATAAAATATTAACTCTTTCCTCTTGTCATTTGCTTGTTTTCGTAATTTATGTTGTTGCGTGCCAATTTTATAGCCAATCGAGATTTTTATGGAGCAATATAAAATATCTAGGAAGTATCTCAAATGTGTTATAATGCCGCTTGACATAAGATTACGGTCTATTTCCAAATATACTAATTCGAGTCTAATTCGAGTTTATGTTTGTCGTTTACATGACGTCGGTAGAGGTACATAATTTGAAATGTTTCCAGTAAAACTAGGACATTATGTACCTAAATATGATTTTATTCACGTGCGTGTCATTAGTAATGATAACAAAGTTGACATATATTGTAAGTTGTATTCTATAGATATATCATTGCAATCCCGTTTCGGTGACTATTTAAAGATAACGTTTATTGATAAGTTTAACGTTTCCTCACAATGGGAACCCATCGCGTCGGCTCGAAGCCTCTTTTCATCGCTAGCTGAATACACCTGTCCGGAATCGATCACTGGCCTATTCGATTTTCTATGAACTCTTGACTGGTCTCCGTGAAACATCGATTGTCATTCGAACCGTTGAAAAGTTCTTTCACCTCTATCGATTCAATCAACCGTTTCCCTGGCTATCAAATTTTAAAACATTTATAGATTTACTTCCAGCTTACATTACTCTTATGTTTACGCGAGATATTTGATTTCAGCGGTTGAGGGAGGGGTAAACATGTTCCTAGCATCAGATTAATTGGATCAAAGTGAAAACGGCTAGAGCGTTTTCCACGCTACTTGTTTCGCTGCGCTGTCAACGGCTCGACTAATGCTTCCGTCGGCTTCCAATTTTAAACTTTTGATGGTGTTTACGGCCGCGGTGAATTTATCGATTTATAGAAGTCGATACAGGAATCGTTATATTAAGTTACGTGGCTCGATAGTCAGTTCATTCGCTGCACCTGCTCACTCGTTGCCAACTCGAGCGGCAAATTACTCGAAATTTTGAAACAATTTTATGGACCAAGTGATAAAAATTGCTTTGTTTTACGAATTACGTGAACAAAACTGCAACGAATTCGATTTACTTGCGGTTTTACGTTCGTTTTTAATGCCATCGAATGGTTTGTGTCCAATTTTCGTACAAACGAACTTGAGCGATAGTTTCGTGGTAGTTTTGAACGGATCTGTACAGTTAGAATGAAAAGCAACAATAGTGGGATCCCACGGTGGGAGGTCAATGAACGATGCGCCCGTCACGGTTACTGGCGCCGCCGACTGTACTTTGAGATTAGAATTATTGCTTCCTTTCCTTTACAACGCAGTCAGAACAATGTGAGATTCGCGTTACGATTCATTCAATAGCGACATGCGATTCACACTGGCAGCACAGGCATACCAAATTGAAAAAAAAACTTTAAATTTGGAATGTCCACAAAATGCCTAAAGTTTGTATCTGTGTAGTTTTTATTTGTTAAGTAGCTAGAACTCGCATAAAGCCAAAAGTAGTCCTGGGCTCAATGCGACATTCTGTGCAACTAGAATAACTGCATTGTTTGTCGTCCTATTTCTTTCCACGTGTTAAACGCTTTCGGGACTAGCCCTCACTAGGGCTAGTACTCACATCCAAGATACTAGTATAGATTTATGCCGTGTGTTTCAAGCCTGTGCCTTTGTCTTCCCCAGGTGCCGCGGATAGACCGCGGGGCTGTGTCGCTGGGTGCCGAGCGCTCGTACGCCGATGGGCGGGTGCCGGCTCCTCATGGGCCACCGCCGTCGCCGAGCGCGGCAGCCGACAAGCGCCGCGTCGCTGCCGCCTGCCAAGCCAGCAGGAGGCTGCTGGAAGAGACTCTTGCTAAACCTGGTGAGAAGGAAACAACACGTTTTTTTTTTTTTTTTTTTTTTCTAATATTTTAACGAGGCTTGAGTGCACCAATGGTGACTATGTCAGCCTCATGGGAAACCACAGGTACCTAATTCAAACTCTGCCTTGCCCAGAGTCCGAGGCTCTGGAGCCAAAGACATGTCTTACATATTTGTACAACAGTACTGCTTCATCTGACAAAACAACACACTTAGATCTACTCAAAGTATCATAAAAGACGCTCCAATATTATAAATGCTAAAGTTACTCTGTCTCTCTGTTACTTTTTCACGCTTAAACCGCTGAATTGATTTATTTGATACTTGGCATACAAATAGTCTCAATCCCGGGGAAGGACATAGGATATTTTTAACCCGAAAAATATTATAGTTCCCGCGGGATAACGATAAGTCATTTCTACGCAGGCGACAACTATTATGAAAAAAATCAATAATCAACGACAAAAAGCAAACCTTAAAATAAACTTTATCAATTATCTACAATTTATACATCAAGATATTCCGCCGCAAGCATTGACCTCTATGAACTGCTATTCTTTAGGTCTTAGATATCCGGCACCCATAAAAATATGGATACGTAGAGAGCGTCTCAGAAGTAGGATGTTAAAGCAAAGCTTTATGATGTGCTCCACGGATTGTCAAGTTAATTGAACATCTTTAAATTTTGTTTTAAATACGGTATCTTCTTTTGTTTTTTATTTTCGTTTTATGCCGCTCATCTTCGCTGTTATTTTTGGTGTATAGTTAGTTACGTTAACCGCAATTCGAGTGAACAACGGATATTCCTCTCATTCTATTAAGAGAACATGTTAAGATCAACTCAAAAAAAAAAACTACAATGTAGTCCAAAATATTCTTAATTAGATCCGTTTAAGGTAATAAAGAAGATAAAATTCTTCATAAAAGAACTGCGTATAAACGGTGTCTTGGCCCACGTGAGACAATTTAGCTGGAGTGGAATTTCAAAGTAAAACGCTTATTCTGAGATATTGCACTAATTTCGCAATTCTACCGTCTGCGTTTGTTCAAGACAAGCGATGCAAGCAGAATACAACAATTTCTTAGAGTCTCGGTGATGATAAGTTCTTTAAAGTTTTGATTTAAAACATACTCCTCATTCAAGTTTTTGGCAAAGGTAAATTATGCCAAAGTGACAGATAAAGACAAAGAATATTAAGCAAATTCAAGTGTATGACGAAATTGAGTTTAGTTTCAGTCCGAGAATTTTCGAATCAGAAGCTAGTATTGCATGAACGCTGTCGTTTCGATAGTAAAGAGTCAGGCATTAATAAACAAGTGTTGTCGTCCTTGTAAATCAAGTATTTCTGTTAAATCTTGCACAAATATTGGTCTAGCTGTCATTACGTCTAGGAAACGCACCTAGGTGACTAAATCGCAGAGTCAAGGCCAAATCGTTCAACTTGAACAAGATTAACACAAAAACCGTACATTCACCTGTTCTTTGTATTTTAGATTTTTAATAATGAATACGTATACAATTCCTTATTGCGCGAATAGGTACCTACACAGGTCGCCTCATTTGACAAATCTTCATCTTTAAAAAAGTACGGAAACATATCTTGCTAATAATTTATTATACTTACTGGGTAGATATGTATATGACCGTTCACTGCTCGAATAAAGATGAGCTCTTAATTAAAATTCATAGAATAAACGACCTGTCCGGAGTAAGCGCCGAAAATAATGAAATAACTATTACACCTACCTTTGTCTCTAAAAGCAAATTAACACTGTGAAAGTATGCTTAACTTAGCTAGCTCGCTTTTTATGTACGTACATTTAAAACACATTCCTCTGACACCTGCATGAATATTAGAGCAAGTATGTCTATACATTTATAATATAAAATAGGTAGCACTAATTATGTGCTCTATTTTGAAAATAATTACACGTACTGTTATATCAAATGCGTAACTTATAAACGTAAGATAGTGACAAATCGATATCATAACTCACTGAAGAGATCAATAATAGTTCAGAAGTCACCAATAACGTTTGATATACCGTTCCAGAGTTGAACAAACTTGGCATAATTTTAGAAAACATTCAGAGCGCATTTTGAAGTTATTTCTACAGCAAAAAGAAACCGTTGACGACAACAAATCTCTAGCGGCCTATCCTACGACGGTGATAAAATAAACGCTAATTTAATATAAACTAAAAAGATGCCAGTCCCACGGTTCCACAGCGCTAGTTAGTTGATTAAAACATTAACTTAATTAGGACTCAGGGTTGTGCCATGGGAAATCAAGCACCGTTTCCGTCGTATCTAGAAAGCTGGAACTGTCAACCCTCACTTAAAACTGTTAATGGCACCATTCTGAGGCAATATTTACTTTTAAAAAGATATTGGCTTAGGTTGGTCTTAACTATAATTGATATAAGATTGAAGCTTGGTCGGTTACTAAGATTATCATTTTAGAGTCAAGATCGTTGACGAATGACCACCTAATCGTATTAAACTCGATGCATCATCGGAAGCTAGAGAAACTTTTATTGATTCTAATAAACATGCAGGTTATATTTATATTGTGCCAGGCCAGATACATCTATGATTATGAAGATGTCAACAAAAACAGTATATGCTCAAATTGTTACCTACCCCTGTTTACTCTTATTTGATGCAGTTGCAACAATATATTTCAGACCGCGCTAAGGTGCACTAAAGAGCCACGTTGCTCTAGCCCACAGTGAATTCAATTTAAAAATGGGTCTCTTAAGAGCTCACAACACAAAACGCTTCAGAGTCATTTCTCAGAAATATAACTGGAAGTGTGTTCCTGAAAATATACCTACATTCTTCCATACGAATGCCAGAACAGTTTCACAGAAAAACAATCGCCGCTCATAATGTAGTCTATAGCTTAATAGTGATAATTATTGTTTAAGTAACAAATCGCAAAAAATGCGTTTTATGCTCCTTTATTTAGGCAGATTAAGTTCCAGACGGCACTCGTTATACTGCAAAGTGCAAGTCACTACTGTAAATTCAGGTCCTATTTAAAACCTATTAAAACGTTATGCGAGCTGAATAAGTACCCGTCTCGTCTAACACAACAGTTTCACACAAAATAACGACTATTTAGCTTTAGAATCTCGTACCGAGGCTTTTGCATACAACTCCCCCTTATGAGAGTGGACATTGAACAATGGGACAGGACGCTCCATTATTAGAAGGCTTGTAACAATATCCTGTGTACAAAAGAGTCCGGCTGAGGGTGCACTTTGGTATATAAACGGAGCAACTACGTCTCACCCTGAAAGACTTGAAAAATTACAAATTTGAATTCAGATCGCTCGGATTATGCTTGTAGTGAAATGATACGCTAAAACTTACTCTTAAATCGTTATGACGTCAAAAGTGTCATTTCAAATGTTTTATAATTTAATTCTGTGTGAAACCTTTCACGAATCACTGATATTCATTAAAGAAAATTTTACTTAGAAACGGCTTTATTTAAAATGAGGTTGTCACAAAGCTTTGTGAATAGTTAGCGCTTTTTATAGTTTAATACGAAATCGAATTTTTAAACACAAAACCAATTAGTTTATTCCATTAAGAGGTCGACCTTCGTCTGCGTAGGACTCACGGGTTAAGTAATTATATCAATTTGTTACATCAAATAAGAATACACAGTGACAAAAGTAACCTTGAAACAGCTTAATCTATTCTAAAAGACGCACGAGCCCAGCACAATGTGTTAATTGTAAAAAACTGAATTGCCATCGTGATTTCCTCAAATAAGAAGGACTTTTTGCGACTTAAAAAGCTAATACGCAATTGAAATGCGATTTAGCACTAAAAGTACTAAGTCGCATCTTCTGTGCTATTTTGTCGTAAACCCTTACTTTATGTTTACTTGTTGTCATACTCCGCATTTTTTCGCTAACTTTCTAGTTCACACTATTTGAGTGAACAAAACGTTCCGTCAAATCGTGAAAGAAATCAATCTCCAGCACATTTTCATCAAGTTGGTTGATTTCTGGATTTAATTGACTGTTGTATGTGTACCTGGAAGTTAGCCAATAACTTAAATTGTTTCAAACGACGAGAGACCGATTGAACTTGTTACAATTTTTGTTATGAAAATTAATTTTGTCTTGTTTCTTTCAGGAACCCCACCGGCGATAGTGCAGCCCCCCAACGGAGGTTACTGGGTTGATGGTGTAGACGAAGCCCAAGATGGCGAGGAGAATGAACCGAGAGCGCAGCCCGGAACTCCGCGACAAGCTTCCCGACGACACAACATCGACACAGACGACACCGCCAAGTATTACCGGCGATTCTTCTTAGGCAGGGTGAGTAATGACGAGGATCTTACCTACAGGCTAGCTAGTGGTACACGGCATGGCTAGACAAGCCAAAATCCGGAATCCGAAGTCCAAGTCGACATACGCTTGCCAGTAGTATTTGTTCCCTCCGTGGATCACGTGGTTTTGCAGGCTTATGCAATCCCATACAATCCTTCCGTTCTCTTAGCGTTTTGATAGTCGCATGCGACTTTGCCCAGCCACACTTGATCTGATGGACTCGTGCCCGCATTACTTACCTTATATTTTAATTTGCACGTTCACAAATTGTTTAGAGAAATTTCAAAAACTTGACGTTTTTCTGCATTAATAACATCGTGCGTCAAATCACGTTTCAATGAAAAGATCCAGTCGGCTGACTCTAACCTCGACAATTCCATTGGATAAAGAAATACACAAAATCACGATATAATTGCTTTCGTGACTAGCGCGCACTTTCTTCAAGTGGTCAGACGGGAATAAAAAGAGTTGGCATTACGAAACGGGTACGTCCAACCAGATAACGTAGGAACTGGTTATGTTCGCCAGTCCATACAATTAAGCGTTCCACGTAATTTGGTATTGTTGTACGCAAACCATCTGCCTTGACATTTGCGCGCCAAGCTGTCTGAGGGAACGAAATAAAACAGACTCCGTTGCCAACTGTTTGCTATGCCAACTTGTAGAACTTTTTGTGGGGCACTTGTGTTACAGAGTATGTCATGACACAACAAATGGAACTGAACATAACTTAAGGCTACATTTCTAACAAACTGGTGAAAAGCATTATGATTTATGATGGAGTGTATGTTTTGCTCTTTTTAGGCACTAGGAGTATGAAAATGGCTATTGTAGCAAAGGGTAATGTGTTCTCTAAAATACTCTTACATTAATTTAGTAAATGACTACATTCATTCAAATATTAATTCAAAACAACTTATTATTTTCGGATTCGTATGAGGAAGTACAAAGTGTTGTTGTCAATGAAACATTAAAGTGATCACGGAAAATTCATTAAAAATTACTTCATAGTCATCTTTTCCTTGGCATATGGGTACTGTTGCCCTTTCAGACTGATTACTAGTTCTTTTGCACTAACGGTACGACTTTCATATAAAATTCAGTTTCAATTTCGTTCATGTGTACGACGGAGACTACGTGTTACAGAGTTACGACCCTTTCTTAGCTTCTTCGACGATGTTTATTTGTTTTAATGACACACTGTTTTTATAACGTTGTCAATTGGGTACGATTTGATCTTGGTTAGTTTCTTCAATTAGTCTTTTCAAACCACTGTTATTAATTTATCCTTTTTTACCATTTTAAAATTTTGTTGCAATCTTCTTCAATGGTTCAAATCATCCTTATCTACATTCTTTTATTATTACACTACCCTAATTGAGTGTTCCTTTTTGTCAGTTCATATTTGTATCAGTTTTAGATTTTATTTTATTTATATAACATGCTTGTACCCGCGAATTTGTCCGCGTGGAATTAGCAATCCACTTGTTTATTGCTATCCCGCGGAAACTATGCAAATTTCCGGGATAAAACTAGCCTATGTTCTAATCTAGGGTACCAGTTATCTCCGTTCCAAATTTTATCCAAATCCGTCCAGTTGCTTAAACGTGAAGAAGGAACAAACATACACATTTACATCGTCACATCCATCCATCCATCCTCACAAGCTTTCACATTTATAATATTAGTAGGATAATTGACTTCATATCAAGCCTATACCTATTATTATATCGGTGGGTGACCTGTCACGTCGATACGGTTTCCTTATATGCGACCAACCTTGTGTCAAAGGTCTGCAACAACTGTATATCTCTGTTCCAGATTTATTGTTTCTGTACCTTGTAAATCAACAAATTCAAGAACACAACGAGCGTATCGTTGATTAAAGGGCCATTCTCGAGAATTGGTTTATTCCTTTCATTCCCCTGGCGTTGTTTATTGTTATAAGAAAAACTAATATTAAGGTAGGTAGGAATTAAAAAAATATCTTTTTCGATTTTCTCGCCGTTGTTTCGTAAAACTTATCTTTTGTTTGAATCTTTAGAAAGATTAGATTGTTTGTTTATTTGTTTGTTTCCCTTGAATAGGCTCCGAAACTGGACCGAATTGAAAAAGTCTTTCACCATTAGAATCCTACGTTAGCTGATGAACATAAGCTATATTTAATTCTGTGCGGACGAAACCGCGGGCAACAGCTAGTATTAACTATGTGTCTTGTCGCAGATTAATTGGTCTAAGAAAAAAACTGTTTTTGCGTTGAGACAAATACTATGTTTTTCAATTTAGACATTTCCGCATCTTAATTTCACACGGAAATCAGAAATGAAATGAAAGCCTTCATAATATTCTCACTAATATCACTGACTTGCTAGTGTTGTACCATCTACATTGTATTAATATTTCACAGCGAACTCTGCACAATGTCAGGCAGCCTCATAAGGCAACGAGTACACAGACAAAGGCTCCGGGGAATTAGAACTCATTCGTGATTTGCGGCACATATTTGTGTCTTCTGCCTTGCATGATTAATACACTCCGTACCCGTATAATTATATTAAAGTTATCTAAATAATAATTGTCTGCGTACGGTTACGTGACCGAAATCTCGTTTGCGTTGTAATTTATTGCTTTCAAGCGGCTCTCCTAATGCTTTTTTGACATTCTTAGATAATTTAATTTACGCAATTTTAACTTGAACTTCCAAAAATTTGCTCAATGTAACGTGTCGTCAGTGATTAGTAATGAAATCAATACATGGAATAGTTTTTTTTTTTTTTTTTTTATATAAGAGGGGGCAAACGAGCAGACGGTATAGTAACTAAAAAATAATAATTTATTAAATTGGTTCATAATTGTCATGCCAAGTGTAATAAAAATACGAAATAATAACGTGGGCTACAGTTTAACCTTAATTTTAAGACAAACATTTGTGCATTAAAGGGATTTAAGTGTAAATATGCCCTTTTTTCTAATAAAGCGAGCGATATATGCGTTTCTTACGCGATACCATTAGGACGCAGTATTACGGAATGATATACGCCCCGCAATAAGGCATCGTGAATAATGTAATCCAAGCTTTATAACGACATCGGTACAACCAACACGTGTGAACTTTCCCATACCCACGACCAATGTCTTACTTTTTCTACTTTTTTCGTGTCATTCCAAATAGATATGTTTAATTGCCGCTTGCTGTACTTAATTGTAGTTGTGACAGTTTCAATCGATATTCTCTTTTGTTTTATCTAGATCAATACAACAGATAATTATAGCCCCACCCCGTATTTAGTTGTATCGTATGCGGTACAAGTATAATAGTGTCCAGATACAAAACATATAAAAAAACGTAATACAACATTTTGCATAATATAGTGTGTTATGAATGAAAATTGTTAGTAATGAAAATTATATTTATTTAGTTCTAGAAATGTTAACGAAACGCGGTTTTATGAATTGAAATTATAAAAATTAGACCCTGTGTATAAAGTGTCGAGAGTATGAAATAAAATGTCTTCGATCGAATATCGCGCTAAGATCTCTAGTTCCCCTTTATGTGTATTTACAGTGCATGTAAAGTGTTCCGTGTGTCTGCATAATGTTTGGCCGAGGAAGTTGTCACCGCAACCGGCGCCGACACTACTTGCTATGTTAACATGACCAATAATATGCTAAGATCTATACTAAGTTACGTATCTCACGTATCTATCGGATAAATTCGGGGAATAGTGGGGAATTGTTCATTATGAACTGGTTATGCTTGATCTAACGGTATAAAGTTACAAAAAATATTCTAACTGAAATTATCTTCTACTTTTTCTGTACTGTCATACAATGTGCCTTGCAATGCAAATGACTATGACTTGGTATCTATTTTGTATCATAGACCAAAACAGTTCTTTATAAATTGTTATGACAATTCCTATATCAATAAAAACAATGAGTAAAAATAGACTACATTCTAAGCTATACAAATGACGCTAAACCTTAGGGTGATAAAGGACTCTTGTCCAACAATACAATACAATACAATAAATCTTTATTGAACACCACATATAACAACCAAAACAGAAAAAGGTATACAGAATATTACAAGGGTAACAATAGGCGGCCTTATCGCTACAGAGCGATCTCTACCAGGCAACCATAATGGACTTGAGAACAGAACAGATCTGAGCAGGTGGTCCAACTATACATCTGTACTGTTTTTTAAATGTGTAAAAAGTAAAATTCTGTACCAATTAAAACGTAGGCATGGCTAAGCATGTAAGGGCTCGACTTCACTCATTAAATAAAATATACAGAGTGGGAAATAATCATCTGAGCCCACCAACGCGGAACGGTTGGCTTCACGCCGAGTAAGCCAAGCTCTGTGCCATGTAGATTGAACCGATTACGACATTGCCAAGCAATTTGAGACCTCGCGTGGGTACTGAACCCTATCGCAAATGCATCTGCGGCGCTTAATAAGAAATGTATTTTTTAGAACTTTTTATCACACTTCAAAAATGTGTACGCGTTTCGCATCAGACTGATGTAAAAGTAGATAAGACAACAGGCGAATTTGCATTTGAAATGGATGGTTCTCACACACTGAATGCCTAATTTGGAGCTTTGTAAAAAATGATAAGACTAGTGCACTCGTATCTCGCTTGGTAATGTTCAAACCTAAAAACTAGTAATTTTGAAATGGAAACACAAAAACAAAAATTCTACGGAAATACTACCATCTGTGCCAAGAATATCTTAATAATCATGTTTAGTGATTTGAGTTTGATCGCTACGGTTTTGCTTAAACCTCAAATTTCTCATCAGCATCGGGTTTATGTTATACCAGAAAGACCGATGCTATGCTATAACTCAAAAAACAATATACATTTCCCATCAGAACCCCATAAACGTCAGTCTTGGAGCTATGAAGATAGGGCTCAAAATTGTTAATTGAGCCATCACCGAAAACGTTCCGAAGCGTATCTATTTGCATAAAATATTACGAGCTTTCCGTGCCAGCCCTGGAGGTCGATGGGTCATTGCGGCAAGAGTTAGGCTAGATGAATGCAGCTGATCACTAAGCCGATAGTCGAGGGTTGACGTGTAAATACATTAGAGCCGACACGTGAAGGGGTTTCAGTGTCGACAATCTGTTACCTTAAATTGGGATTTCCATTAACGGTGTAAGATTACTGGAGTGTTAAATGGCTGTCACAAAATTGGAGGCTTTATATTAGAGAAACATTTTAATTGAATATTAAAATAGTCTGATAATAATACAAAATTTGAAATTAGTTGCTTTGGTTGCCGACAGTAACAACAAACACACTTGTAAACACATTGCATAATCTGCATTATTGAATCTTTTTTAGGTAAGTATTTTTCCAACCCTAATTAGTAGAGGAGCGACATTATAATAACATTAATCATTGCATCTAATACGTTCATTTTTCAATTCGCACTGATTAAATCTGTGACGGAGACGAACGCCCGCAACTGACAAAAGAGAAACGGGAGCAATAAGCAAATGCCTTCTTTCATAACGCGAAATTGGTTCGAGGACAATTCGTTGCAGATAAATGATGGGCCCTCAGAAATGATTGCCCCTTTAGGTGCCAGTGCCGGGCAGGCTAAATAAATCGAAGACTGGAACAAATAAATAGAACTGATTTTATGGCAAGCATGGAAATTTCTACTTAGAAGTTTCATTGAACGAATACGTCTGAACAATTCTGAGTGGAAATGTAAACAACAACTCCTTGAATGCACAAACCTTATTAACAAAACCACGATTGTTTTTGTTAAAAGAGTAAAAACTCGTTGCATAATGTACGAAGTAAAAGCAAATAGAACAAGTAACAATATAAGAATGAAAGTAAGTAGAAACAAACACCTGCATTACTACTTAACACTTTTTTTCTTACTACTAGACTAGTAGGTACTTGTAGCGTACGTAAATATCTATCAATGGATTAGCCAGACACATTTTAAACTCGGCTTCATTAAAAGCTCATCTGAAGTTTAGTCACGAAGTACAAGTATTAAAGTAATCTGTAAACAATATCATACATTAATTAATTACACGGATTATCCCAAGACTTGCCACATACTCGCAAGTAACGATTATTTCATGAGTTAGGTTTGGGCAAACGACTCAAGTTCTCCTAAGTAGAGGTAGAACTAAAGGTAGAACTGCCACTAATCTGCTAATTCATGAGCCGTGATATTTATTTTATGTATCTAAATTCCCTAGGATTAACATTTAGATGCTGTAGGGTTTGTTAATGAACTTGCATTCCTGTAATCTTCTTTGTATTGAAATAACAACCTTGGTAATTTCATTTTTAATGTATTTTATGTGAACACGAAATGTTAAGTTACGCGTATCAAATGGTTAGTCAGAAAAGCCATGTTGAGTCATCCACTTGTAATATTTATAGTATGCAATAATGTAGCATAAAATAGGGAAATATCGCTTCAATGGATATATATTGACTATCTGTTGACACATTTCGCAGTAATAGAATCATCTATCATCATGAAGATAGATGTCCCGTAAACACAATCTCTGACACCAAAGCCGAACCGATGAATAGAGTAAATTTCACTCAACTGAGTTGCAAAAAATTGCTCAAAGATTCCATCACAGATGACGTGATCCATCAGAGCGCGAGTTCGAAAAGGGGCATTAACCCCTCGTCCCTTCAATTACCATCTTTAGCTTTCAATTTGCCGTTTTGTGGCAAAGATGAAAAAGGACGAGCAAGGGAAATTTCTGAAATGGGTAAATAGAGTGAAGTGGTAATGGGAGACCATTTTGGTGTTGTCATTACGGGCTTAATGAGCTCAAGTGTTGCACTGTTCAGTCTATTTTGAAGCTTATTATATTTTAATAAACCATCTTGATATTAGACTAAGTTTATCGGAGAATATCTATGTAGTTGATTAAAGCAACTCAATTCATATTTATTATCAAATCTTTACGCCTCACTACATCACTGACAAAAGCGTAATAGGCGTTTCTCAAGAACTGCAATAATGGTTTCCTGGCAGCACAGCCAACCACTAGAGGAAGTGGACTGCAATTATTTGAGATTGCGACACATTGCATATACCGATCACGTACGGTTCTTAAGGATCTGGCGTTGCTTTAGCTTAGCTACGGACTTGCATTGTCTAAAGGAGCTACGGCTAACCAAATAAAAAAATAATTAGAATGTGAACACTGGTCGTCATTTGATTAAGTATCGCCGACTGGAATTAATACAGCTGAGTTTTAATACAAAGTTTTCCACTATTTCAGAGATTAATCCTCGTGTTATAATAATAATTACTTATGTAGAAGATTGTTACGCAACACTTCATAACGTTGTAATTTACGACTAACTACTTAACACCCGATACGCACTTCAATTGAACTCATGCGCCTAATTTGTTTAACAGCAAAACAAACAAGCGTCGATATGTTTCATAATGAAGACGTACCTAATGCATTTCTGATTGACAGTAGTCGGTTGTTAACTCGTGTAAAATTTTGCAGTTATTAGAGCAAAACCAGTGTATTTTTTGATTAATTATAATTAGAATAAAGTATTTGTAAACTCAGCCAATTTGCCTCAGTCAACCTCAGCCTCAGAATTCGTGGGGCTACATAAAATGACAGATAGCCATTAAATCAATAAACCCAATTATCAATACTTCTCTCTCAAACTAGTGACTGATACCATTTTGCAGCGGTAAGCGTCAGTTAAGCATTGGAGTTTAATTTTTCAAACAATGTAAAACCCAAAGTGTTTTAAAATTGACGTCGAAACACGCCTTGCTTGTAAACCATAGAATGAGATCATTGCCTCTATAGAGCGCTCTGATTCATACCATAATCACATCGAGTCATTTAATCAACTGAGTGTTAATACAGCTATCCTCGCGATCTTAGATTTTAGCTTGGGCGAAACCTTAGTAGGTCATCCTTATGTCATTTCACCTACATACCTTAATGTTCAACTGACCTTCACTTATTAGAATTGACATCATGGGTCTGACCCATAAACACAATAAGTCCATTAGAGAGCAGAATTACTGAGTCCAGACACTTTTGCCCCTATAAATATTGTCTAGCTATCATATTCTGTGAGTTTATAGGTATTGGGCGTGTCTGATGGACATTTTACGGCTGGCGGTCAATATTAGCTTTGTTATTTACACTCCTAATTAGCTTGATATCTTCTGTTTGCGATGCGTTATCAAATGTTCTGGGTTGCGACCTTCATTTTGATGCTTTCCGTGAAAATTGACAATTATACCAGGATTATTAAGCATTAACACTGCGTTAAGAGTATTCATTTGTCTATTAATAGTAGAATAATATGACTGTGCTCAGTAGTATTAAAAAAAAACTATTTTAAAACCTTCGTTTATAATGAAATGGATCTAGTTGATCTAGAATGCTTACGGTTCCAATGCTTTATGAATCATTAGGGTCACATACCGTATTGCATGCATTTATTTCCAATGCATCAAGATCAAGATCTTCATTACAGAACACACGCCTTGCGTTGTTTTTACTTATTTATTGATATGAATTGTTTCATTGCAGGAACACATAAACTTGGTCGGTACTGATGAGAACCTTGGCCCCGTTGTCATGTCCCTCATCAACGAGCATATGGCGGGGCAGGACCACATCCGGATACTCCTCAGATTACGCACCGAAACAATACACGGTCTCACCACCGCCACAAGTAAGAATAACATTAATCTTTAAATCACTATTCTATGTTGCTATATTAGATATGATAAGGAGGTAGACTTTGCTTGTATGTTTGTACGAAGGTAGATCTAGAATAATTGGGGCGATTTATCCCGATAAAGTTCCCTTAGGTTGATGACAAAGTTTTGAACACCAGTGTCTTATAAAATTAATAAAACGCTGTCTAACTAATCAACTTAGCTTCTTTTATACCGCAATATTGTAATTGTCCGAAGCAACGTCAGTAAAAGAACTTTTGCTTTCACCAGGAGTAATGCCATCTCCCCTAAAACTGGCCAAGATGCTGAACGAACAAGTGAACGTCGACAATTTCATACCAGTGATGTCACTCAACGCTTCCTCGCTGATTTCGGCCTACGATGAACACGTGCTGGTTGCCACCTTCAAGTTCGGAGTACTCTACCAGAAATATGGACAAACAACCGAGGAGGAACTGTTCGGTAACAACGAGACGTCTCCAGCATTCGACGAGTTTCTAGACTTGCTGGGGCAGAAAATCAAGCTGAAAGACCATAAAGGTACACTTTATTAAGATGTCTGATGTTAAAGTTATAATCACTTCTTACTCGCTATCAAGAGCTCATTAATGGAGGTGATTTAACAAGTTTCACGTTAGAAAGTATAAGTTTTTAACGTTGAATAATTATGAGCAGTTATAAAGGTGCCACAAATTTACCGCTCTTTTTAGTTAATTACGCTTACGTTATGATTACTTTTGACTGGTCAATTTCAATTTCTGCGCTAAAGCTTTTCATCGATTTTCCAATTATTTTCTTTGCATTGCAACGAATGGTATGTTTTCAATAAGTACCTACACTTGCAAAGTTTGATCAAACTCGGCTTCAACTTTTTTTAAATAACTTCATTAGCCTGGCCTTAGGATAGTAGTGCAAGTTTTTATAAATAAATCTCGTCTTTATACAGGTACATTATTACATTACATTTTAAGGTAACAAGACCTATCGTATTGTCAGAAAACTTCTTGAGCATTGGGCGTCTTGGTGGTGACAAGTTTGCGCAGGTTCTCTATTACCGAAGAGACGTTAAATTCGCTGCAGGGAATTTGCCGGCTACTTCATCCCTCGTCGTGTTTTATTGTGTCAGCATTTCATTTGTTCTTCTTCGCTCAGGCTACCGTGGTGGGTTGGACATCATGAACGGTCACACCGGCAGCGAAGCGGTGTACGAGCGGTTCCATGACCGCGAGATAATGTTCCACGTGGCTCCGCTCTTACCACACACCGCTGGGGACGCCCAGCAGTTGCAGCGGAAGCGGCACGTCGGCAACGATATTGTGGCGATTGTTTTTCAAGTAAGTTTTTCTACAACCCTTTAACTTACGGATGCTTCTACATAATATCAGAGTTCAGTCGAAAAAAAATGGGAATACTGAGGAGTATGATCGCCCAGAAACCATATTTTCCCTCAACAACTTTTACGAATCACACTACCAGAACATATTTAGGTACTGCTTTAATGTTTCTATTAAAGGGATATGCCTTTAAATCGCTATTCTCTTGACTGCTTGGTCATGGACGTCTTTGGAGACCTGAACCTTTATGATGACTTTCTTACCTTCCATACTGTAGTGCTATAATTTTGAGTTCGCATTTGTTAATAGAATTGAATAGAAGTCACCTTTTAAGACATCCGCGGGAGGTGGATGGTTAAAACCAGTAACAATCAATATAATCATGTTATTAAATTTATTTTTCCAGGAAAGGGCAACTCCGTTCACGCCAGACATGATCGCATCCCATTTCCTTCACGCGTTTATTGTTGTCACACCCTTGGAGACTGCCGGCGGGGAGACCAGGTAATCATCTGCAATTTTATTTTCTAAAACATGGTGTCGATGCCCATATAAGGAGTCTGTCTCTGACTGACTGATCAACGCCCAGTTCAAACCCCTGAGCCTTCAAAGCCGAAATTTTAGAGTTTTATTTTATGACGTTGTCCAGGATTACTGATTTCTCTAAATTCCCACGGGATAAGGATTTCTTTCATGGGAGCGAAGCTGCGGGTGGGTGTAAGCTAATAACATGATAACGATGTAAGGAATTTTAATCGCTCCGAAATGATCTTTTACTTTCGTTATAAGAATCTGAAATTAAATTACCTACTACAACATTTAACTAACAACCTACCTTGATCTTCATGTTCTGTTATTATTTTATAATAGCTTTGCATTAAATATTCCCTGAGTTAGAAACAATCTCTTTTCCATTTCACTTCGACGAAGTTTCTCTTATTCCTGTTACGTTACATTTGTTGCTTCTCAAGTGACTTGTTTAACATAAAGTTTGTGTTGCCTCGCAACAACGCACAGAGACATTATTTGCATGAAGAAGTCGCGAAAATGTCTTGGAAAAGGGGAATGGAAATTTCTCTTGTAATTTATATGCAAACGAATCGCCCTGCCGTAATTAGAAAGCTTTTTACGAAGAGTTATAGTAGGTGAGCTAGCCGGAACGCTTCCAGGTTTTGTTACGCCTTGGCACGGATTTGAGGAAACGCAATTTAAGGGGGAATGCGAAAGGCCTTTCAGATGTTGCGGGAAGGGTTACTCGTTACCGGCGTTCAGGTGTTGTTTTTAAAGTTCTTCTTCGCATTACAAATATCGCAAACAAAAACCTGGCGCAGAATATACGTACATTATTTTAAAACTCCGTGACCGTAGCTAACTAAATTACATGTTCGACCATCGATTTCGTTGCGGTTGTCTTCCGTTATTTACATTAGTTAACGCTCAGTTTGACTATTTGTTGTTGCACTTGAATATACATGTTAATTTCACTTGATTCCAGGTACAAGGTGGCTGTCACCGCTCGTGGAGACGTACCATTTTTCGGACCGACTCTCCCTCAGCCGCCGATTTTCCGCAAAGGTCGGGAGTTGAAAGAATTCCTCCTTACCAAGCTCATAAATGCCGAAAACGCATGTTACAAGGCCAATAAGTTCGCTCAACTTGAACTAAGGACGCGAGCGTCGTTGCTGCAGAACTTGGCTGACGATTTGAAGAAGAAGACCATCGAATTTCTTGGTACAGGGGTGAGGACGGAACCGGGGGCAGTGTCGCCGCAACCTGAAGGTACGCCGAAGCAAGAGGGACCCAGCACAAGGTTCATTGACACCGTGAAGAAGGCGATATCTAAAGTGAGGTGAGTATTGTCAACTATGGCGATGAAATCAGCATTTTGAATTCAATTGTTTATTAATATAGTGCCAATTTTCACCACATACTTTATTGAGTTTGTTACTTGTTTCAGATCACCGAGCGTAGACACAAATCTCTCTGGTGACAGCAGCAAAAATGTTCTAAATAAGAAAATGAGCAGTTTGCAAGATACACCTACCCCTAATGTAAGATTTATTTCTTTTAAGTACTAGAGTTTACGAAGTAGTTATACGTTAGACGTTTTTATTATTTTAAATCCTCATGCTTGATTTACTTACACAAAAATGGACAGTAGTTTCATGTTTAAAAATAAAATACGTAACTAGACCCTTAGTAGGTAGCAGAAAATTGCATTGGAGTCATTTTTAGAGAACATTCATTCCGAAAGAGTAAAACTGTTTCAATATGAGTCATCTTATGTAAAAATTTAGTTCTTCGTTCCATTTTGTTCGTCCATTCGCTGTAATTTTTCAATAGGATTCCATAGTCTACCTACTAAAAACAAAATTTATACGAACAAGTAATACATAAATATGTTTTCTCTAAATTACAGCTTATGTATTTGCAGAGCGGTCGTTCGAAAACATCAGTTGCGTCATCTTCGGCGAGTGCGGTTTCTGTGCGGTCCGCCGGCGGCTCTGACGCGTCGAGCCCTGACGTGACTTCCCGCGCCGCCGGCCCAAGACCGCCCATGCATGACCACAGCGACGATTCCAGCCTCAACTCTGTGGACTTAGATCCTCTCGGTAAGCTATGAACGGCTTTGACCGTGACAAAATTTGATTGGGCTAGATTTTTTGCGTTTGAAACGAGTTTTTATCAGAACTAGTATTCCTTTAGAAATGTAGTTGTGGGAGTTTGTGGGAAACTTTTGGTGATTCCAGTTTTTCTGTATAGTCTAGTAAAAGTTACATTACGTATTCATCATTAAATACCTTCATTAAATTGCTTACACATTTTCAAAGGTATTTTGTAATTTGTGCGTCGTTTGTGATTGAATTGGATTTTTTCTTCAAATAGACGACAAGGACTGGCTGAGTTGTGGTAAAAGTGCAACAGGTTAGTCCTGTAGACTGTGTCATAGACCTGTAGAGTAGTTGCTGTTGTTTTCAAGCATGTTTGTGGTAGTTTTCTAAAGTTTACTTACTGCAAATTCGGATAAACACACAGGTAAACACTACGAGTATAATTTATCCTCAATTTTCGCGGGAACTCTACAAATGAAACCTATTATTTTTAACTAAATTTTTACACGTATGCACGAAATCAACCCATTTATCTTGTACGTAATCACCTACTTAACTATAAAATTGCAATAATTATCTGGAAACATAAATAGGTACTTACCTACCTAATTAAATTAGTATATCGTAAAATGAATAAGAGGTACCTATCCTATAGTATTGAAACCTGTACAATGATAAATACCTAGGTATTAGCCACTACAAAGGCGTCGCCAAGGGGCGGCCGCCCCCCCGCCACCCGACCCCCGGAGAATCAAAAATTCAGCTTTCATTTTTTACAATGTTTACATGAAGTGCCTCCGCACTGTCCGACCTGCCGATGGTCGGTATACTCCTAGCACCCCCTTTGGTCATTGACAGGCGATGGTCTTAAGCGTTTTACTTCCCATGTTCGACATTTGGTTTACGCTAAACCATGATTCCAGGTGGTGTGTATGTGGACAGCGACACGGGACTAGAATCAATGTCGTCAGCTGAAGCTGGGGCCAATACGCGAGGCGAGCCGATACCACCGCCGAGAGCCGACGCTGAACAGTTGAGAGTCGAAGTGTGCAAGCTGAAGAATGATAAGCTGGATCTGTTGAAGCAGAATATTGTAAGTACTTTTTAACACAACCATATAATCACGTCTCTCTTACCGTCATATCCCTTACCTTAGACAGAGCCAACAAGACCTAAAGACCAAGTATAGCATGATTGAGGGGGTATAGGTGAAAAGGGGAATCAAAACAGTGATGGGTTACTAGCCACATCGCCTATAACATGATCCTTAAGATTCCTGTTCCGTCGATGGGATTTTACCATATGCGAAACTGGTACATTCTTATTTTTCATGAAACGATGTGTATAATATCCGTTGTGTAGTTTTGAAGATATAAGCATACATAGGGACATAGGGACATAAGGACATAGGGACAGAGAAAACGACTTTGTTTTATACTATGTAGTGATAATATCAGCCATTACAACTTTTAGTGAGGTATGACAATTCGCTTATCCTGCTCCCAAGCAGCAGTATAAGCAAATAAGGTGGTAGTAAGACAGCCGGTGAAGTTACTGGCAACGCATTTGTAATGCAACGGTGTGGCGATTTTCCATAGGCACAGTGTCAGGTGACACTTACTTGTTTGACTTCCATGTTGAAAAAAAATAAAAAAATCAAATCGACTACCCTTGGTTTTATAATTTAATTTGGTCCGTTTTTAATCTGAACTTATTCTCTTTCAGAGTTGGCAGAACGAGATAAAAGGCTTAAGGGAGAGAGAGATGACATTACAAGCCAAGCTTGACAATCAGGCTCGCGAGTTAAGGCGGCTCCGAGACCAACAGCACGGTTCCGCCATCATTCCCAACCCATCTAACCACGACTCTACCGCCTAGACATCTGAAATCAACGAAAATGCACCTATTACTTAAGGATTTAAGGAACAATGCTGTTGCAATACACGGCTGTAATCTCAATTGAAAGTTCCGCCACCAAATTATATTTTCACTTCATATCGACAAGTAGCGAAGAAGATTCGGTCGATTTGAGTTTTGTCGTCCGCACGAATAACGTGGCATAAAATGGCAAGGATAGCACTAGTACGCAGTTTTTAAATGTTTTGATGGGCTTCGTTAAAATTAAATGTGTAGTTGATGTGTCTTCATGCTGGAATATGTGTATAGATTCTGTACCTACTTGCTTACTGGAGAAATTGCATGGACGTAGGTAACTAATTGTATTGACCTAATTTTCAACTTGTGCAATAGTGTCTACTGCAATATACAAGTATTATGATGTATTCGTACACAACTGTTGCTCTTGCTGTCCGTACAAAGTCAGATAAGCATATTTACATGGCTATGTGTCCTTTTTATATGTAATTTACAGCACGTATCTTTAAGGTTTCTATGACTTATTTAGAGACTACGATTCCAATGTTTTTGCGTTGTAACCCTGAAATGGTCGCACGCTTGCAAGCCTTGTACAGTTGCAAGGGGCCAGTCGTACGTGTATTTTGTATGATAGTTTGACCCCTTGCGTAAGCAAGAACTGGCGGTGTGTGGGAAAGACTATTCGCTTCGTAAATGTTGTGATAAACGTAGTTTATTTGGAACATTTTAATCTAATGAAAATTGTCTGATTACTTATATTTGAAGTGTCGCTGAATCGTATTCACGTAACTAAAAGCAAATGAATCTCATTATTAAAACTGGAACTAAGTAAACTCACAAATTACCTTAACTGACTGATTAGCTGATTAAAAATATTTCTTGGGGCATTCATATTTTCTTTCATCTTGTCGCGCAATTGACTAATTTACTGAAGATCTTTTTTATTTTTTATTTAACTGTATTATATTGAACGACAATTTGTTTAATCATTAATCAGCTAATCACTGCAATGGTGTTCGGTGTATGTATTTACATCTTTAATAATTGTGCGCAAAAAATATTCTTGTAAATACGTTTACACCGATTTCCGTTTATAAGCCTACCCTTCTGTATCGATTAGCAAACTTTGCGCTAGATGCAAAACCTATCGACCCTACATTTAGAATACACAAATAGTGTCTTTCCTCTTTTTCGACGTGTATATATTTTATACATAGGTATATAGAATACTACTCGTATTCCCTTTATGAACTACGCGCAAAAAGTATATTTACATGTTTTAGCGAAATATTATATAGAAAATTTTAATAATATCTCTTATTTATGTATAATGGTCCGTTACGTTGTTACCATCGTGATGGTTTAGGTAAAGTTATTACCGTCATTTTGCGGTTTTAAATATCATTCACCTGTCAACACCATGACATGAGCAAAATTTCAGAATGGCAATGTTTTGATTGTAACCCGTTCGAGAATTTTAACTTTTTCAAAAGTTCTTCACTATGCTATCAAAATAACGGTACCTATAGCATCAAGCCTTGATTGTTTATTAGAAAGCCTATTCATACGATGGTGCGTTAGAAAACATTTTATTGAAATATATAATTAATAATTATCTAGACTAAATTTTACTTGTTAGCATTCAACATCATAGTACATCCCAGTTAGTTCATTGCATACATACCTACAGCGTTGTGCAATGTTAATTTCTAATATCTTATTTCTATAGGTTTATAGTTCCCTTTATTTTGTACTTTAAGTTAACCAGTTATTGTAAATATTAGTCAAGCTGGACCACTATCGATACAGTATTTTTCTTAATTTATGCTTGATAGACATAAGTTTCGTTTCGTGTGTCTTTCAGTTGATTATGTTTTGTTGATTATAATTAATATTTTATACCAAAGTTAACATTCCCCACTAAATAGTATAGATTATTATTTTGTATAATTATTGCGTTTATAAATGATACACCAGTATTCTTTATGTTATAAATAATTTAACGGACGGAACACGCTAACATTAATTATCTGAGTTTGCATTACATTTAGTTTAACTAAATATGGTGGCACTGTAATTCAATTGATGAGTAAAAGTTAATTTGAAATCATAAATTTTCATAGTAAACTTGCTTATAGAGGAGAGTTACACTTGTCCACTACAAAGACATGTTTTATGCGTATAAATCTTGCTAACATAGGTACCTACCTACAGTGTCACCAAAAATATGTAATCTTTTGAAATTTTTGTTCGATTGTTGATTATAAAGATAATTGACAAACTGTTGATTCGTCTTCTGACTACTGTCGTTAATAAACCAAATATCGCGTGTGGAGCGTTAGAAGAAATAGTTTAATATAAGAGATACTATTGAATTATATGAATAGTTAATACTAAATATTAATATGGTTGTTTTATTTCCCATCCATTAAATCCTTATTCAAAATATCTTCAACTTCCCTTCCCTTTACTTCGCCCTATTATTACGTTTGACCCAGGTTTGACCAGTTTGTGCATCACTTCAATGGAAACAGGTTTCTGTCTAAAATTTCATTTTTAATACAAATTTTTCTTGCTGACTGTACTTTTACATTGAGTAAATTCGGTGTTAGGAAATCGCGACCCTGGTAAAATTCGCGAATAATAAAAAAACTGATTGAGTAAATATGCAATTGAATAGTTGTGACTATTGGCAATACTTATGAATGATAAAAAAGTCGAATGGGTAGAAATTCGAGTGGGGAAAAATGCGAATGGAAATATTGCTACGCGGAATTAACGAGTTTGGGGAAACGATCTAATCTCTCTTTAGTTGGTTGGTATTATTGCTGTGCCCACTATTTTCATTTTTTCTCGTAGATAAGCGCCATCTAGAAGAAAGGATAAGAATCACCAATTTAAACGTGGCTATGTGAATAAACCAGAGAGTGGGCTTAATAGTTCAACATACATCTAACAGATGGCGTGGTTGTCACTTGTTTGGCCATGTTACCCTGATAGTTACTTGAAATCATTCTAGATGGCGCTTTAATCAGTGAGAGTGATTCAGAGCATGATATATTATAATGAACTGGCTTCTGCCCGCGACTTCGTCTGCGTAGAATTATACATTTAAACCTTCCTCTTGAATCACTCTATCAAAAAAAAACCGTTGCGTAGTTTTAAGGATCTAAGCATACATAGGGACAGAAAGAAAGACAACGGGTTAGGTCAGGATGGCCTCATAATCTTTATGATTACAGTAAAGTTACAAAATGAGCAATAGCAAAACGTATGTTTTGTATGACAAGTAACAGTAAAAAGTTGCAGAACAATGATTTCCGTAGATGAAATATGAAGTAAGAATATTAATTACTGTAACCACAAAGCTCGCTAAGTCGCTAAACACAAATTAACTTTAACCAAAATTTTTACCTCTACTCCGCTACTCACGTGCAAGATAACGAAGCCTGTGTGAAATGTATAATGTATTTCATGCAACCCTCCCTCCACTACTGCCAATAAAAACACATAACATTATGTATAAATCCAACAAACTTAATTATACCTTACACCACACAAACGCTAACGCGTTTCAATCCCTCTACGGGATCATTATCAAAGTTTAATGAGCACGACTGTTACACATGCAGACCAAGGTTTTCTTGCACGTGAGTAGCGGAGTAGCAAGGTAAAAAATGTTTTGTTTATTTAAATATTTTAAATGGACCTCCGCAAAGTAACGCCTGATTCAAAACAAAATAATTTGTCTTCACATCCAATTCTAGGGTAAAATTCAGTAATGTAACTACTTATGTGTATGTAGACTTCTGATTGATTAAAAGAAAACGTCTATTTTTTGTGATTCAATCTAACTCTTAGGCGCTTCAATCAGATCGTCCCTGACTCTTGGGAACTGTGTGATTCCCCCTAAATTTTAAATTTTGAGCGCATCAATTGCAATCCCCTCAACTTACAGGAACTCTAACGGAAATCCCTCTAAATTTTGGGCACTTCGATATTGCGATGTATGGTCAAGTGCAAAAATAAGTAGGGGAAGCGGGGCGGTTTGATGCAAGGGGCACATTGAGACACCCATCTTAACTCGACTTGCACAAACACGATTTTAGTTGCGGCAACACTAAAGCAATCGTTTCGATGTGTGAGTAACCGACATGCGGCGGCGCCGCTCAGCAGTAAGCCGTTGTCACCCGGCAGATCAAAACGTGTTTCCGTGGTCGCTTAGCTAAAAAATTCACGTCACACTTTTGGATTTCGGTGCAGTAATATTATAATTACCGTGGATGTGGATAAATGATACGTAAGTACATCTAATCAGCAATAAAATAAGAGTGTTATTTTGGATATAATGCATAAGGATAAGTCAGTGTCATTATTTTTTTATTAAACTCACCTTGGGGGTACTTTGATACATTAGTGTGTGGGGCAGATTGATATGTATCAAAGTACACCTGAAGTGTACCAATGTGCCTCTAATAGTTACTTTGTATGAAGAACGTGTAATTCACGTATGGATTGGTTTTACAGAAAATGGTGCGTACGTACAAGCAAAAACAAATAGAACGAAGATTAATGAAGATGATGTTAGGACTGCCATGTCTGAAGCGCGGCCAAATCGTTTCGTATTATTAAATTAATATTGTGAGACTGGTAACTTAAGCATAAAAAGAGCTTTGCTAACTTTATATGAAAGAAGATATATAAGTTTTTGTTTGACTAGATCTCATTTTATATATCGTGCCATATACTTTGTGAACAAATATATTTTTGTTTTTTTATAAAATAATAATTTATTTACACATATAATAAAAATTGTTTATGTAATGTGATCTATTAAGAGGAAAATTATTTGATTTAAATGCTAAAAGCAATTTGTAAGAAAAACGTATGTTAATGTTTAATAAACATATTAAATAAATTTAAAAAGAATCATTTTTTCGTTTTAGTTGAAAACTAGCAGTTTTAAGAGTTATAGTAAAGCATCATTTAAATTTGCAGCACGGGGCACTTTGAGTCATATGTGGGGCACTTTGAATAAGCGTATCAAAGTACCCCATTTTTATTATGGGGCACTATGATACTCTGTATCAAACCGCCCCTGGCTAAAAATCAAAGCACCCCACCAGTGGGGCAGAATTGTAAATTTCCCATTTTATGCAAAAATCACCATTAATCATAAACACTTAAAAATTACGACATGAATGAACTGATTTCATAATTTTAGATAAATTTGCTATGTGTTAGGTCTAAAAACTGTCCAATTGAGATTGATTTACTTTCCAAAAATCAAGATTAAAAAAAGGTGTATGAAACTGCCCCGCTTCCCCTATCGATACGAAACTTCTCAATGATTTGTCCTATGACAAACCTTTACATAACCTTTGATCTTTTTGTGTTTATCTCCTTAGCCCAAGACAATCATGCTAATGCTAATACCCTGTAAGGGAAAGAGACGTGTTTTATGTATGTATGTCATGTGTATGTATGTAAGTCCAAAATTATTCTAAGACAACCTCTCAAGCTAGATAAAGCAGCCCAACTAAAACTTATACTATACTACTAGACTTTAGGTAACGAAGCAAAGCCTTTGAGAACGTTCCCAATTACTATGCACTGAGGTTTCACTAGCAAGGCAATGAATGGACTCACCAAACACTTAGGTCAGTGGTTGAGCGACTCAATCTTAGCCTAAAGACCGGGCGTCATACTGGTAAAGTCGATGTTCGAAGTTCGTTTGGTGTTGCTCCGCTCCCACTAATAGTCTCTAATTTGGGAGTGAAAGGGATGGTACGACACGAATTTCGGAGTATCTCCCATGACCTAGGTAGATAGTGAGAAATATCTGCTGCAGCCCAGGCTCAGGGTTAAGGAGGAGCAGTAAAACACGTCCGTTGTTTCTAGATTATATTACAGAACAAAGAATAATAAACTACCCTCATTGTATGACACATAAAACATATGCTTACAAACTACCCGTATATTACACCCTCCCACTAAAATAAAACTAATTTACAGAACACTTTACTAACTAAGATACATACTATTATGATAACTTATTTCTAATTACAACATAAACCGTACTAAGATAAAACTTAACCAATTTAAACATAGCCATAACGTTCCGGTGGTCTAACTGGCCGTGGCCGTAACGTAGGCCTGCCCACGGGCGCCCCCACGGGCGCGAGCGGCCCTGGTTCCGACACAGCGCTCACGACCGGTACCTCTCTCATATCTACCTGCGAGGAAGTTCCACCCGGGCACGGCAACTCAAGCGCACTTTGCCACCGACCTCTTATTTGATCGATGTGTCTCTTCAAAGGTGGACAGTTTTCCCTTGATATAATATAATTACGAGAACCTACTCTCTCCTCGACCTTCCCGCTAAGCCATTTCTCTCCCTGACCGTAATTACGCGTCCATACTCTACTCCCGACACCCAGATTTCTATCCTTTCCGCCCGCATACTGCACCTGGCGCCGTTGCGCTTCGCGGACTCTGTTCTCGACCTCTCGATCTCCTTTCAATAAGTCTAGTCTAGTGCGAAGATTTCTTCGTTGCAGTAACATAGCCGGAGATGTTCCTGTTGTACTATGTTCCACATTTCTATACGTCATTAAATATGATTGAAGTGCTGTGTCAACATCGTCACCGTCCCGTAAAGCTTTTTTAATTGCCCTTTTACATAATTTAACCCCCCCCTCCGCGGCACCATTAGAGGAGGGGTGGTACACCGGAGAAAATGTAGTTTTTATACCGTTGCTCATCATAAAATCATTATACTCTCTACTGGAAAAAGGGGGTCCGTTATCTGATACTACTTCTTTAGGCAACCCAAATCGCGCGAAGGTTTCCGTCAATACCTTTATAACTGAGCCTGCTGTTGTCCTTTGTAACGCAAACGCTTCCAACCATTTAGTACTGGCATCAATTAAAACAAGAAAAGTTCGACCTTGAAATGGACCTAGGAAATCTACGTGTAAACGCGTCCACGGCTCAGTCACGTACGGCCACGGCCGCGGGGTGGCGCGCGCGGGCGCCGAGCCCTCCGCCGTACATGTCGCGCACTCCCGGCAGGTACTTTCTATGTCCGCGTCTATTCCCGGCCACCAAACGTAACTACGCGCGATGCTCTTCATTTTAACCATCCCCATGTGTCCAGTGTGCAACTCTTTAAGCACTGCGTCTCGCAGTGCACTAGGTATCACCAACCTGTAACCCCATACCACACAACCCATATCTAGGTACAACTCCCATTTCCGATTTAAATAAGGTTTCATCTGTTCGTCTATCTGATGGTTAGGCCATCCGGATTGTAAATAAAGTACCACCTTCTGTAGCGCATCGTCTTTAAACGTGTACTCTTTGATCACTTTACGAGTTATTGGAAGGAAACTTTGAACAAAATTAATATACGTCAACTCTTTACATACGGATGCCTCTCGTCCCGCTGGCAACCTTGACAAAGCGTCTGCGGCATTTTTCTCACTACGCACATATTCTATGTCATAGTCATAACCGGCCAACAGTACCGCCCAACGCTGCATCCTGCTGGCCGCCATGACCGGAATTCCCGCCTTATCGCCAAATATAGTCACCAGCGGTTTATGATCGGTACGTAAGATGAATTTTCTGCCAAACAGATATTGATGAAATTTTCGAATACCGAAAATAATGGATAATGCTTCCCGCTCAATTTGAGAGTAGCCACGCTCCGCTTGGTTCAACGATCGCGACGCGTACGCCACCGGCCGCTCGTGCGCCGCGGCCTCTTGCCCGCGCGCGCCCTCTGCCGGCACCATGTGCGATATCACCGCGCCTACCCCAACGCTGCTCGCGTCCGTCGTGAGGATCAGCGGTAACTCGCCCGAATAATGAGCTAATACCTCACTCGACACCAAAAGTCGTTTGACTTCATTGAAAGCACGATCGCATGACTCATTCCAATTAAATTTAACTTCTTTTTTGAGTAAGTTGTACAACGGTGACAAAAGTGTACTAATATTTGGCACAAACTTGGCATAGTACATCACTAGTCCCAAAAATGAACGTAGTTCTGAGACATTGCTCGGTACTGGCACTTTTTCTATCGCTTCTAATTTTTCGGGACAAGTATGCACTCCCTCTTTGCTAATAACAAAGCCTAAGTAGGTAACTGAGTCTGCAAAAAAAGTACATTTTTGTTTCTTAATCTTAAGGCCATACTTTTGAAGTCTCTCGAAGACCTGGGTTAACGTGTCCAGGTGCTCTGTATCATCGCACCCCGTAATAATGACGTCATCTAAAAAAACGCCTACTCTAGGCATATCCGCAAATAACTGCTCTAATTTCCGTTGAAAAATGCCCGGACTGGACGCTAAGCCGTAAATCAACCGCTCATACCTAAATAACCCTTTATGAGTGTTAATGACGGCGTACTGTTTAGATTCGTCTAACTCGAATTGCGCATACGCCTGTGATAGGTCTAATTTCGTAAATCTCTGTCCCCCGTGCAACTTCGTTAATAAGTCCTCCACCCTAGGCAAAGGAAAACGATCCACCTCTAGACACTTGTTCAAAGTCAGCTTAAAGTCACCACATACCCGTATGGTGCCATCCTTTTTCAAGACGGGCACGATAGGCGTGGCCCAGTCTGACGTGCATACCGGCGTGAGCACCCCGTCACGCACCAGGTCGTCCAGCGCGCGCTCCACCGGGCCGCGCAGCGCGTACGCCAGCGGGCGCGCGCGCAGGAACACCGGTCGCGCGTCCGCGCGCAGGCGGAAGCCCACCCCCACCAGGCCACCCGTGAACCTGCCCAGACCGTCCTCGAACACGGCCTTAAACCTGGAACTGAAATCATCTAAATTAAACAACTTTTCCTTACTATCTAAACTATTACAAGCGGCTACGTTAAGGGGCAGTTGGAAATCAAGCTCTTTTAACCATTGTCTACCTAGCAAGTTAGTTTTTCCGTTTTCTATTACATACAAATCTAATTTTTTCATGTGATCTTTATATCGCACAGTAGGCCTAATTTTACCTACTGGCCGTGTCATCTCCCCTGTGTAATAACACAATGTCAGATTATTTTTGTGAAGCTTGCAATTCGTAAAATACTTCCTATAACAATCGAAACTGATGCAAGAAATACTACTGCCGGTGTCTATTTCCATCATTAGTTCAATATCATTTATTTTAATTTTTACTAGATATGGCGGGTACCGACTTAAATTATCCACTAATGAAAAATTGTCGATGTATACCTCGTCGCTGCCTTCGCTATCTCCACCGGCCACGTGATCACCTTGGGCTACCTCGTACACCCCGAACAGCTGTCCGCTACGGAGCCTTGGGCATACTTTCTTCAAATGCCCTTCGCGATTGCAAACGCGGCACACGTACACACGGAACTTGCAAGAGCGCGCCGTGTGCTGCCCGCCGCATGCCGCGCACCCGCCTGTCGCGGCCTGCTGCGCGCCTCCGCCGCGGCCGCCGCCGACGTTGCTGGCCCCGTTTGGCTTCCACTTCGCTGCGCGCGCGCTCCCGCCGCCCGCGTAGCTGCCCCCAGTAGCGCCGCGTACCCCGAGTACTTCCTCCGATACTTTGGGTCTCGACCCCGAACTAGTACCGCTCCGGTCCCCTCGACTCGGTGTCATCTGGTACAGTACAGTTCCGCCGCGCCGCCGCGCCTCCCCTCTCGAGTATCAACCGCCGCCGCGTTAGCCACCGCCGTCTCCATCGTTACTGCTAATTTGAAAGCCATCTCGAACGTTATACCATCCTCCGCGAACAGTCTCTGTCTGACGTCATCTTTCGCCAACCCGCATACGAATTGGTCGCGTAAATTATCTTTCAATTCGCTACCCGCTCTAAAACTGCAAGTCATTGATAATTTTTTTAACGCCGCCGCATATTCCGCTATCCCTTCATGTGCCGCCTGCCGCCGTTGCCTGAATTTATAGCGTTCTGCTAATAAGCTGGGTTTGGGTTGAAGGTGCGCTTTCATCACTGCGACTAAGTCGTCATAACTTTTAGTTGCGGGACGATCCGGTGTGCATAAATTTACCATAAGTTCGTATGCCTCACTGCCGATCACAGTTATTAAAGTTGCTACTTTGACCGCCTCTTTTACATCGTTAACGATAAAGTACTGTCCTAATCGTTCAATATACAAGTCCCAATTGTCTTTGTAAATCTCAAACGGTCCAATTTTCCCCACCGACATTTTTCTACCACGATTTACGCACTCGCACTTTGTTTATTGCACTAAATCCGTTTTAAAAAAGTCACACGCGTGAATAAAGACACTTTTCGTCGCCACTGAGAAATATCTGCTGCAGCCCAGGCTCAGGGTTAAGGAGGAGCAGTAAAACACGTCCGTTGTTTCTAGATTATATTACAGAACAAAGAATAATAAACTACCCTCATTGTATGACACATAAAACATATGCTTACAAACTACCCGTATATTACAGATAGCTACAGTGAATATGTAAAGTCGTTTAAAGGAGCGACCACACCGCCGCGTATACGCAGTGACGTGTCGTAGGCGTCACGTTTTCACACCGTTTTTTTATGCATTTTGTTGCGTAAAAGCACCGTCCACATCTTTTACGCACCGGTGTGGTCGGACCTTAAATCCTTTAATTCTACGGGTGGTACTAGGAGCATGCCCTAGGTCCAGATTGCTATTTTACTTGCAAATCCTGCCGACAACCAGCAGTGCTTGCAATTCTATGTTCCGGTTACGACAGTAAGACAACCACTGAAATTACTGGCCGTAAAAACGCTGACCCGAACCCATCATCAACTCGTCATCAACCTGTCATCATCATGATCACCTTTACATTTAATACATAAATACATACACAAATCACTTTTTTATCCCTTACGGGATAGACAGAGCTTAAGGTAACAGGTACGGTCAAGTGCAAAAATAAGTACCTATCGATATGAACTTGTCAAAAATATGTCCCACGACCTTATTACGCCGGTGTAAGAGCGTATGATACTTATTTTTGAAACTTTGACTAGATACATATTATTACACTTGACTGTACCTACAGGCCACATTTAGCAAGATTGTGGGCGTATAGATGGAAAATGGAATCAAAATAGTGATGGGTTGCTAGCCTCATCGCCTATAACATGATTCCTATGATTTTCGCCCATTCCCTCGATGGGCTTTTACCATCTGCGCGGTTAGAGACGCAACTGGTGCATTTTATGTTTTTTCTTTGCTCCCAGACCAGCATGGAAGAGTTTACCTTTATATTTAACGTTGTCTAATTGATCTAGACGCACCTTAGTGCAAGAATGCATTCAGTTGGTGTTGTAAACATTCCTCATGAAACGACTAGTCTATTGAACTAGGTATTTATTCAAAAACAACTCAATGTTATTCTCAGAGTGGAAGTAAATTATAGTCAATTCCGTGCCAGCGCAGTCTCCGCAAAACTAATTAAACGTTGCTCTTAAGGTAAGTAATTTGAGTTAGCTGAATTGTTTACTTTCGTTGTATAAATAAACGGGATGCCGTAAGGTCTGTAGTTACTTAGGTACAACCTCTTTTTTTGGCACCAGCTATTTTCATGTTTCAACCGTCATTTGTTTTAAACTTGCGTTCGCATTTGACGCAGGTCACGGAGTAGAAGACAAATAGTAGGGATGTAGGGGTGTGGCAAACACGCTGTAATTCGGAACCAAATAAGTCAGTTCGGAACGGATGCTCATACCAAAAGGACAAATAGAAAGTTGTTCGGCCAGTGTTTCTTAAGCTTTTTGCGGTTACGGACCACTTTTCAGAATTTCAAAATTTCCACGGACCCCTGTCTAAGCCTATTATAGGAAAGTAAAACAAAGCCTAATATTGGAAATCACTTTAACTAAATATGTGAAGGGTTAACCGAGTTGCTGCGGACCCCTGGCACACATGTTACGGTCCCCCAAGGGATCCGTGGACCCCAGTCAAAGAAACCCTATGTTAGGCTAACACACAACTTCCGTTGGAATTGAGAAACTTCCAAGTACCTACCTTACTTACTAATTATTTGATAGACTGTACCTTTTACTTTTAGGAAAATAAGGTAGGTTATGACAGATATCCAGGGAATTTACCTAAACAAGGTACCTATTTTCGTACAAAATTGTTGCCACATTCAAGCAAAAACGTGTCAGTTACGTAAAAAGTGGCGTCTGATTTAATTTCTACCCTTTAATGTGAGAGTCTAAGGGCTAGAAATAAGATTTTAATTGCCAGGTGCTCGCTTTCTTCAGAAAATTGAATATAAAGCCGCAAAATCCTTAGGGATAATCTAAATGTCCTTGGAGAAGAGAAAAATATAAAACAAAATCTTGGTTAAATTACTGGTTGCCTCCCGGCAGGATTGCTTTAATAAAGGATTGCCAAACTATATTTTAGTTAAATAAAATGTAACAAAAGAGCAGACTTTATACATTACATGCGTGTGTTTGTGCAATTTAGCCGTGGTATTTTGTTATCAGCTCTTATATTGAAAATTTTATGTTGAGCGACTAAAGGGAGTCATAATAAACCCGAGGTGGTTAGCCGCCTGATCTTCAGCGAGGGTAGCTAAAAAAAATTTATGGCTTTTAGTCTTAAGGTGAAAACTATACGCTTCACTTCGATTCCAAGCACGCACGAACATTAAACTCTATTTTGCTCCCTAAAAAGTTGACACACATGTGAATGAGAACTTCGGACATTTATCTACAAAGCTTTACTTAATTTTCTTAATGTCTTTCAGCATGCTTTCAGCAAAATTCGTTTTCTTCAGTTCAGACGAGGTTCAGACGTCAGTCCTATGATAAACGAATTTTGGGCATTAAAGATTAGAAAGTAAGCTTTTATGCACATAAAATACAAAAACCATGGGTGCTCATTTATTTTGCAAGGGAGTATTTATATTACTATCCCCCTTATTCATAAGCGCTCTGTAGGCTTCTGCTAACTTAGCAATCGTTTGTCCTTATCTGTCACTTTGACATTTACCTCTTACAGATAAGGACAAATGATCGCTTAGTTAGAGAAGCCTTCAGAGCGTTTATGAATATCTTTGTAAACGTTAAATTAGGCTATGCGCTTTCTGTCAGTCAGTTATTATTATTACAGTGCTGTTCTAATAGTAAAACCTATGGGGTGCGAGTCGGGTTACCTCTGCGTGTGGTCAAGAGCTGCGGTTCGTTTTTGGATCCGTCTGAGGTGAACTGCACGGCACTGCTCAGTGATTGGTCCGGTGCACCCTGGGCATCGGTTAATGATTTCCTGGCAGATTCTGAGAGATATCATTATCCGTTGGCTAAGAGCCCGACAGGGGGAGGGGTCGTTTGACCGTGTTCTACCGTACAACGTTGGCGACATTTATGGCACAAGATTTTTGAATACTTTATTACTTTGACATTGGCGAAATCCTCGCATCGATCGATGGGGCCATATTAAAAAAAGAAGAAGGAACTAATACTTATACACAGTTAGATTTTAGAAATAAACCAACACGACAAAAAACAATTATTTAATAATTAAGGCAACCTTTTTCGTGTACAAACGAGTAGGCAGTTGTTATTCCAATAACTATCCGAGCATACACAAAAGAAATGATTAAAGAAGAACATGTGAAAGTGTTTCCTTTATATTCCATCGTATTTAACTTGGCTTCAATATCAAAATAGAACCCAAACGTAACATTGATAAATGAAATATGACATAAAAATGTAGCTGTCGTCATTAAGATAAAAGCAAATAAAAGGAAACGTTTCGTCTCCCGTACTACACGTGAATAAAGAATGGCTTTTATTTCGCAGTAAAGCATTCATTTTAAGGGTGTTTTGAGATGTAATTTTGTACAAATTGCGTTTAGAATGTTGTAGATGATATGAAGGTACCTACCGTTTCCTTAAAAGTACATTATATTAATTTAAGTACCTAATTTAAATTAAATGTTTTAAGTACCTACTAAGAAATGTTTTGAAAACTTTAATTGGATCATTTTATGTAGTTTTTGTCCAGTTAGGAGAAAAAAATCACATTAAGACAATTTTAAAACGTGTCGCATGTTGTACTGTTGGGCGGCTAACTAATTTCTTATATAAATTAGATTACCGTTGTTGCCCAGGGTGCACCAGCCCATATGTTATTATAACTCTAGAACACACATGAACATAAGTTTATAAAATCTTAACCTCAAAAATGGCCCAAAAGAATGGTAACGACTTATTTAAAGATTCGAAAACACGAATCCAGCCACATTGCAATATAATAAAATTATACATAGAGGTAGGCAGGTAGGTTAAAGCCGTTGTAGCCTAGTGGTTTGACCCGTGGCCTCTCAAGCAGAGGGTCGTGGATTCGAGCCCGGGCTCTCACCTCTGAGTTTTTCGGAATTGATGCGCGTTATTACATTTAAAATTTACCATGAGATTTTCGGTGAAGGAAAACATCGTTCGTCATCGGAAACCTGCACGCATCTGCGAAGCAATTCAATGGTGTGTGTGAAGTTCCCAATCCACACTAAGCCCGCGTGGGAACTATAGCCCAAGCCGTCTCACTGAGAGGAGGCCTCTGCCCAGCAGACGTATATAGACGTATATAGGCTGGAGATGATGATGATGATGAATGTATTAAATACGTATTCATCCTGGAGATTACTGGTATTTCGGTCTATCCGAATAAGTCTCATATCAAAACATGGAACTCTGTGGCCGTGAGCGTTTGTATAACGCGTTTGTTGTTGGTTTGGCTGTAGGCGTAGAGTGGTAATGACAGGGTAACCCTCTTATCAATACGATTCCATTCTCTCGACGCAACGTGACAGCATTGTCGATTGTCGACATCAAAGGCGAATAATCGTTTTGATGACCATTGTTCAAATAAACAAGTTCAAAGGCTCAAGCTATTTGCTTATTTTTACGTTTAAACGTTTATGCTTGGACGAAGATTTAAATTGGTAAAAAGAAACCTTACGTATTAGAAAACTTTTTCATTTCATTTTATACAAACTAATAGTAGGTACCTATCTATTACGTGCAAGCGTGGCGTGGCCGATCATCTCTTGGGTTGCCTGTTTTAATAAAACAAGTTGACTGTTGATTTAAAAATCACCTCACGTATTTTAATTTGCTCCCCAAAGTAGTGAATTAAGAGAAGAAGTAAAAAATATCTACCAAACTTTTCTTAGATATCCTTAAGTATTCAATTTTCAAACAAAATTAAAGGTGCTCCCAATTTTTTTAGTATTTACTGTAAGCTATTAATTAAATTGATACAAGCAGGACTGGAAAACATGTTAATTAAAGGAAACATTTAGGTACTTACCCAAAAATGGGTAATTGTAGGCTGACTTGATTCATAGACATTAATGCATTTACATTTTTGTCCGTGCTGGAGATTTTTATTATTTACAGGTAGGTACTTATAATATGGGATGCGACGTCGGAAACCTCCTCGAGAGCTTTAGCGTTACTGTCGGTCGACACGTAACCCGGCCCGTGGGGTCGGAACGCTGGCCGCTTGTCTTTTTCAAGACAGTGGGCCGCGAGGAGTAAATCTCTATAAAAATGTAGAGCAGGAGTTCCCAACCAGTGGGGCGCGCCCCACTTGGGGGGCGTAGGGTAATCCAAGGGGGGGCGCGACGAGCAGCTAAGGTATTTATTAAAATTCATAAATTTACTAATAAAGTGCAAGCACAATGTTCTCGCTAATCATTAATATAGTACCTATGTAGTTGAGTTGGGACAAGGGGGGCGTAGTATTTTAGCATAAACTTGAGGGAGGCGCATAGGGTAATAGGTTGGGAACCCCTGATGTAGAGGGTCGCACCCACGGGTGCTTTTGGTGACGGACGCGATCATGCCTTCGGTACCGCTCTGCTTTCAGAGTAGTACATGAGAGTGTGAGAGCTGACGTGAGGGTCGGCGGGCATAAGCCTGCCCTCGGAGCGGTGCGCCCCGTAAGGGACGCGATCGCGGAGCGGCGTGGCTTCGGCCACTGTCGGCCCGTAGGCACCGGGAACGTGGGCCGCTGTCCCTTTCAAGACAAGTGCTACGAGGAGACAACCTGTATAAAAAATCCAAGCGGCACCAGCGGGGGTGGGTGCGAATTTCCAAACCTGCATTACCCAAGTGCCGCTAAGAGGGAACCCCATCCCGGGGTGGTCGTGGGGCGTTTCGGTGACACCAAGTGCTCCCGTAACGCCTCACATACGATCGAATAGGGAATCCGTGTGGTTTTTAGTGGGTATGCCTGCCGTCGCGGGAGAGCCCCACATACCCCCGGTAACCCCGTACCGGGCGGATACATCAGGCGCATTTTCCACACCATAAAAAAGGTACTTATAATGTAACCCACCGCGTGTCCATTGCCTTAAAACCTTTCAGTTTTAATGCGTTTAATATAGTGATAATTTTATTACTTGCAATAAACACGTCCAAGGGCTCAGAGCACTCAGTCCTTGGATTTAGAATTTATATTCTTTTTACGACCGACAGGTACACTGCTATAAAACACCATTCGAAATAAGAGCTGTAAAAACCTCAATGTCACCGTGAACCGTTATAACCGGTATAACATCAACAACGGAAAAGAGACAGAGCATTGATATAATTTTGGCCGTAGGGGAAGAAAATAGAAGTAGAATCTTTTTCGAGTGGCGAATGGAAAGTTGTGCTTTGGAATGTTTTCCATATCTATAACGATGCACGGTTTCGAATAATAGCGATACATTGATGCTTAAAGGGTGTAAAGGCACTCTTCATTTTGTTCAGTTTTTCTCTTTATCGATTTGCATGCATAATCCACGTGACGAAATCGAAAAAAGTGGCCTAAATAACTTTTGTTGTTTTAGTCCCTGTACAAAATGTATAAATAATGTGGTACTTAAGTAAGTTAAATTACATTTTTATCGAATCATATCAGTGCTGTTCTACAAATGAAAAAATACATATAACTTTTTTATTACCAAAAGTAGTTTCGAAGCTTCTTTATAAACGAGTTCATAATTACATTTGATAAAACGTCAGGCTTTTATGAACTGGCTAGTCATTGGCACTTTTAGAAATTGGTTTATTGGAAAAATATGCCAATTAATATTAATTTAGACACGTGAAAGTGACGTAAAGTGGGTGATTTATTATTAATCAAGCAATCTCTCACCATTATCATTATAGTTAGTAAAAAGCATTTATTTATAAAGGAACTTCTTCAGACAAAAAGCACAAGTTAATCCTGGCACCATTGTAAATTTTCGTTTTACATTATAAATGAATATCCTTTCAATTCTTTAGTCCTTTCATGACCCATTCAGGTCCCGGAGCGATTTTATTCTATTTTCGTATCATTCGTAAATTCAAACAGCTTACCCAAGCCGGGCTGTACAAAGGGAGGTGACGTCACTGACTCCGGACGTGATTTCAGGTGTATTTAAGGACTTCATCTCGGTTTAAATAATAATCTTAATAAAATATAAAAAACAGTTAGAAGAACTCAAGTTACCAACATAGCTCAAAAAATTCCTCATCTTCAAGCTTTAACAATAACAATCACCACAACCAGAGATTATACGTAATAGTTAATATTTAGACGTAATATTTCTTATATTTATTTTACATAAATAGAATAGGCTCAAAATCTATTTGCTGGGACCAATGAGATAAAAAAACGTTGTGCCTTATTTTGTTCTTCAATTTGGAGATGTTTACTGTTGTTTTTAGATCTGACAGTAAAGGTCAATACAATCAATACAGTCATCCACAAAGAAAAATCGTGGGTATGCTTTCTGCATCCGTCCGTATCCAAGATCAAGGCGACTTAACATAAATAATACAAATTTAATATTCTTTTTACTGCATACATAACGAAAAAGAAGAAACAACAATCCGAGGACCGTAAACATTAGACCGTAAAATATAAATTAACTTCCGGAAAATGCTTTTGCGTGAATATTGTCTTTTGATAAATATTTCGAGGACAAGGTTAATATAAAGGACTGCCGCCTCTCACAAACGTGAAGTAGCTGACAGTAACGACAGTAGGCTTATTACCTAACTCGCTCGCAATCGCTATCGTGTTCATTTTGACAGTTCTTGTATGAATGTGACGGCTAGCTGATTCCGATACCAATTGTCAGCCATAAACTGTGAAAATGAACACGATGGCGATTGCGAGCGAGTTAGGTAATAAGCCAACAGATTGAGATTTTCTGACAATGACGCTGATGATATTACTAACGTAAAATTTCATTTTATCAATATTAGATCTTTCTCTTGAACTTGATGAACAGGAGAAGGCAACAATAGTAGATTGTACACCGAGGGGATAAAACACTGTATTATGTCACGGGCGCGATATTGAATCCTGAGCGCAGCAAAGGACTCTAGATTTAACTCCCGAGCGTAGCGAGGGTGTTATGAGTTAATTCCTGAGCGTAGCGAGGGAATTAAGATTGAGTCCTGAGTGGAGCGAAGGATTTAAGCGCACCCAAGACATATACAGTTTTATCTCCGAGGAGTATACTCTACTTTTCTCACCTTTTGCGAGACAATAAAAACCAAGGTGACTAGAAAAATACATACATACACATACACAAATCACGTCTTTATCCCTTACGGGGTAGACAGAGCCTAAGGTAACAGGTACCTACAGGCCACATTTAGCAAGATTGTGGGCGTATAGGTGGAAAATGGAATCAAAAAACTAGAAAAATAATTTAATTAAAACAACAGTAAAACAAAATTAAAAGTAAAAATTTAAGTTTGAGAAATTAGTCCAGTTGTGTACCTAATGATACAGCAATATTTTTATTTGGAATCTTAGCAGTTCTATGCGTGTAATATTACAACGTCGGCAAACACTGGCAGCTTTTATTTTATTTGAAATTTGTTTCATTCGTTCGAAATTCGAACGCCGCTTGCCGTGGCGTGGCCGTCTCGATTTTCGGAGCTGTGCGATTTTTACGAAATTGGACTTTAAGAGTATAGTAATAAGAACTATGAAATTGAGAATCATATTACTAACCTACGGGTTATAATGAATTCCAGTACAATATTACTACCCGGCGAAAGCCAAGGGCTATAATGACTTACTTTGAGTAAGGTTTACGTGATATATAATTAGCCATTGTAGAGCAGGTGGTGTGAAATAGTAGATTGTACACCGAGGGGATAAAGCACTGTATTATGTCACGGGCGCGATATTGAATCCTGAGCGCAGCAAAGGACTCTAGATTTAACTCCCGAGCGTAGCGAGGGTGTTATGAGTTAATTCCTGAGCGCAGCGAGGGAATTAAGATTGAGTCCTGAGTGGAGCGAAGCATTTAATCGCACCCAAGACATATACAGTTTTATCTCCGAGGAGTATACTCTACTTTTCTCACCTTTTGCGAGACAATAAAGACCAAGGTAACTAGAAAAATAATTTAATTAAAACAACAGTACCTAAAACAAAATTAAAAGTAAAAATTTTAAGTTTGAGAAATTAGTCCAGTTGTCCAATATTTTTATTTGGAATCCTAGCAGTTGTATGCGTGTAATATTACAGCGTCGGCAAACACTGGCCGCTTTTGTTTTATTTCAAATTTGTTTCATGCGTTCGAAAATCGAACGCCGCTTGCCGTGGCGTGGCCATCTTGATTTTCGGAACCGTGTGATTTTTACGAAATTGGACTTTAAGAGTATAGCAATAAGGACTATGAAAAGTGAGAATCATATTATTAACCTACGGGTTATAATGAATTTCAGTACAATATTACTACCCGGCGAAAGCCAAGGGTTATAATGACTTACTTTGAGTAAGGTTTACATGATATATAATTAGCCATTGTCGAGCAGGTGGTGTGAAAAAATAATAAATAACTATTAGGGAACAACTCACACAAATTGACCTAGTCCCTAAGTAAGCGCTAGGAAGGCTTGTGCTATGTGATACTTATAGAGATATACATACTCAAATAGATAGAAACATCCATGACTCAGGAACAAATATTAGTACTCATCACACAAATATCCGTCCTTACCAGGATTCGAACACGGGACGCTTGCTTCGCAGGACGGTCACCACCAACTAGGCCAAACGCCTCGTCAAAAATAACCTAAGTTTGTGTTTAGCTACCTATCTGAGCGACTGAGATGTAAATGTACATTATTTTTTTTTAGGCGAAACCAATTATAGAAGTGCTCTTGTAAAATAATACAATAAAAATCAAACAAGTCTGTATTTCTACGAACAGTTATTACGATACGTAAATATATTTGTTTGAATCACGTCGAGCAATGTATTGGATAAATACTATTCTTGTATTGTTTGAACCTCGATTCTTTTAATTAAAAATGTACAATGGGAAAGCTCTGTTAGCATTAACGAGAGTAGTTAAACGGTGTGTTCAGTTGTTTATTGTAATCCGTTCGGAGTAATCCTCTTAACCTGCAATGCGTGAGTTTTATGAGCTGCTTGTTTTGTAGCAGCTTTGATGTTGTAGCATGGTTGTAATGTACATTCAGTGTAGTACCTGGAGCAGTATTTTTTTTGGTGCGTTTTCTAAAAATGAAACCTAGCTAGATCGATTTATCGCACCCGAAACCAGCGTACTAAATTCCATGAAAATCGTTGGAGCCGTTTCCGAGATTGAGATTATATTTATATACACTGCACTGGTAAAACGAACGTTGGATGATTAATTTGGATTAATTTACGTCTAGGCGCGGCGGAGTGGCTCTAAGCCGCGAACATGTTTGTTCTACTAAAGAAATTGTCTTTATTTTACCTTAGAATGTCCTAGTAATGTAACTTCGTTATGTATGAAAAACAAGGGAAAAAATACCGTAAGCAAAACTAAAAAAATAAATATCATAATAGTTATTCAATGTTTCATTCGTAAAGTCAAATTATCAAGTAGGTCTTGTAAATTGAAAAGTCAAATCATTTTAATAAATTACGAATCAAATTAAAACTTAACAAGTTCTGATTAATATTTTGATAGTTAAAAGAAAATTTAATGAATGAAGAAAATTCTTGAACAATGAAACGTTTCATTTGCATTTAATTTTGTAGTATTTAGCCGCTATTCACAAAATTGTAAACATTTTTCGTGTCATTCTCTCAATGGAAATAAAATAATTTCGAGTATAATTTTTGGATTAAAAAATAACTCTCACAGTATTGTTACAAAATAATATTCGTGGAAAAAGTATCTAATTCATTTAGATAACACTGTAAGTAGTGCGGTAGGTACTTTTTAATAATATATTTCATGAATGTCATATTTTAATTAATGTTTTAATTACCAAGGAACCTTTGTAGGGAAACCCAGCTATAATTAAATTTAATTGAACTGTACCAAGATTTTAATTACAAACACGGTGAACCTTATTCCTTATTTGCTGCCGGTACTTGTGAAGTACTTGTCTTTTGGGGAGTCTGTAATGACAAAGTTCCCGTGGGCTGGATGGAACAGTAAAACGTACGAGTATTCCTTTTAAATCATAGGTACAAAAACAGTGATCAAATACGCAGCTACTTAAACTGTTGTACTAAAAAATTAAACGGATCACCAATTTTCGTAACAATCTCTTTTGGATTTCTAAATGTCAGTGAAAATGCAAATAAATGATTATGATTATGATTATGAGTTAGAACACAGAAAAATCCGAAAGGTAAAGCTATGGCCGGGAATCGAACCCGGATCCTCGTCATTCCGTGACGCGTTTATACCGCTACACCACCGATAGCAGTACCTACTGTATGTAAGGGGGTTCGATTCCCGGCCATAGCTTTACTTTTCGGATTTTCTGTGTTCTAATTTTCACTGACATTTAGAAATTTAATTTTTAACGGTAAAACCGTAAAACTAAAAACATAAAAATCAAGAAATTAAAATATCTTTTGGCTTTATGCTCTAGATCATCATGAAAAGAATCGCGGATTGGGTAGAAGCATGTCGGCTTCATTTTAAAATTTAATAACTATGACTGTGAGTGATTTAAAATGCAACATGTTATTTCTACATACTTGGTACTTGTTTGACATAGGTATACAAAAATCACTAGGATTTTAAACACAAATACGTAACTTGGGTATAAGTTCTGAAACTTATGATTTATCTCAAAACATCTCGGAACAAGACCACTCCCTGTAAGAGAAATCATTATGAAGATTTATAGTCCTCATGTTCATTGAAGGAAGCGTTTTGCGTCGCAAAGTCCCGTCGTATTCAAAATAATATTTCCACTTCAAAAAGAGATCAATGTTTACATGGCGCGATAGCGAAAAAAGTGTCGTTGAATCTGTCGCCAATAATTTCTGAACGAAAGTTTTATTCCGAACCGGTCATAGATATTTTAACATAAGCTTTCATAAGTGTTTTTAAACATTATTTGATACATATATTAGGCATACATTTAGCCGTCAAATAAGAGTAGATTCCGTGTTTTTTTCCTGAAATCCGCTTTTAAAAATAAGAATACGATTAGAAATACGAAGCACGATAAATTATTCCCTCCACTTAAATACAATGAAATTTATCTGAAAGCGCTTCCACCGCTAACTAGGTACTATCATAAAACATGATAAACTACTTACTGAAGTACCGATTTAAAAGTAGAGTTAACTTTATCTAACGGCAGTTTGATCCGGACCTCATCTTTAACGTAATGGCCGTAACAAAAAACCAGAGTTCTCAATGCTTGACAAATTCCACTTAATGTTAGGATTTAAGGCAATTTCCATAGGAAGGGAAATCTTTTAGTAATTGCCAGGATTAAGGGTTTATGGATGACGTTACTTTGAAATTGCTCTAAATAAACTTTTACGAGGCGTAATATAGCCCGTATTTAAACCGGTATTTAGTCGGAGACTGATTACCCGTAAATTTCGTTTGAAAAACTGGGAACTTGCATGATAAAATTAATGTGTATCTAATATTGTTTAAGAACACCATTGTCACTCGTTATTATGTGCGTGCTGTGCGTATCATTAAGAGAAGGTAATACAGTTCACAGGGAATGGAATGTTCTTCTGGTCAGAATTAAAGTCAAAAATTTGGTGTAGGTAGGTACTAATAAGTACGTTGTCCTAGAAATTGGACTGAAATTATAAAATTACATTTTAAAGTCAATAAAAATAAGTTTGATGGCCTCGACATTTTGACTTGCAAACGTTTCATAAAAAAGCTTTTACATTCAAATCGTGCGAATTATAATTTTCACAAAATTAAAGATTTAGATAGGTAGGTACCTTCCTTCCGTCCTTCCTTTCCTTTCCTAAAAGACTAGTTAAATGCAATCCATGTTAAAATACCTATATCTTCAGTGTAAGTTCCCGTTTGAAAGCAAAATTTAAGCCCTAAATAAGACGAATCAGTGATGAATTCGAAGTTGGCGTACGAAAGAACGCAAGCACAAATGGTTTGAAAGGGTCCCTCAGACAATCCTCTTTTGATGACAGTCCTGCTGAAGTGTCTGTTTGTTGTAAAAAGTTATGGGACGGACTCATTAAATGTTTAATTTCCTGACCCAATTTAATCTTGGTTCTTATTTTTGCCTACATATTTGAGTCATGTCATGTAAATTTCGCGATGAATTGGGATTGTCTATTTTTTTACAATATATAGTAAATCGAAAACCATTTCGAGATAAATGCTTTTTAAATCGTTTTCTGTATTTACTTTATTTTATTTTACTATAATGAATTTATTACATGAAAAATAAGCAATGACCTTCATTTGACATTCCCAGACATGATGTAGACGGTCCAAAATGTACTTTATTTGCAAAGGTTACAAATTCTATGCTATTTACGCGTGGATTATACTACGGAGTTCAATTTGGACCCGCAATCTGACATTTCATTCATCTTATGACAGATGACAAGCAAATGGGCAATCTTGTTACTGTCATTCTTGTTTTTTCCACTGTTCACTTTCATATTGTTGTATTATAGTTTAGATTTAGAAGCACTTTCGGTAGATAATTAGGCAACAGTGTAACCGCACAGCGATGTGCTTCGCTCACATGAAAGATTTTCCGCTAAATATTTTAATGGAGAGCGAAAATATTACGTTTTTCGGTTTACTTTCGCCTACTGAGTTTGCTGTCTTATGTCCGGGTCCTGTTTTGTCTCGATAATACCTGGTATGTGTTTATGGACCTTTCTGCTTCGCGCAGAATGTTATGGTATGTGTAACGGTTGTGAAAATATAAAATTCATAGGAGAAGATCGCGTGAATGTTCCTGTGTTATTGTTGAATCATGTTGACATTGATACTGATGACAGTTTGCCAACTTCACCACAGATAGAAAAGACGTTAATGGCGGCGCTTCACATACGTTTTATGACCAATTTATCCAATAAGCAGATGTGTGATACCGGCAATGGAAACTCTGACGTCATCAACCAAAATACTTTCAATAATTAATAGTGAAAAAAATACCGAGTTATATGAGAAAATATTGAAATTGGTTTCTTATAATTGACTATTCTGCACAAAAAAAATATAAAAAGGATAGGTACTTTTTTTTAGACAATCCCAATTGCGACTGAAAGTAACAAAAATTACAATTATGTACGTTTTTTTTTTTTTTTCTTATAGCTGGCCAATTGAGTAAATTGATAATTTTAAGAAGTTTAGCATCGTCTTTCTGAAAAGAAAACTAGGTAAGTTAAGTACTTACAATATTTAATTTAAGGAAACAAGGGCAACTTTCAGAGTGACACACCGTTTTCCTGTAATAATAAATGTGTTCCCCGACGTACTATAAGGGCCAGCAGAATAGCATCCACGGCTAATGCCGTCTTGGGAACCGTAAAGGAAAATGTATGTTAGTATATGAAATACATTACTAAGGTTTTCAAGGAACCCTTTCCAGGTAAAGTGAGAAAAAAAACCACTAAAACCCACTTTTTCGATCGATGGCTAAAAAGTGGAACGAAAGGAGCATACTCTTAACAGGGATGCTTGGTAGAAAGAAGAGTAAGCGTTTGCCCAGCAGTTGGGACATTTTATTGAGACTCTCCGAACTAAGAATATAATAGCTGCCTACTTAACATATCTAGAAATTGTAACTACCAAATATAATTTAATCCTCTGAGAAGCCGAGAACAATTTGTACTAAAATAACCGTTTTATTAACAAGTTAAGCCTCCCAGAAATCTGTCCTAGTGATAACAAGTGACTTATTTAATTGCTTCTAAGTTAATGGACAGTAAACTGGAATAACAACACTTTTGTATTGTCAGAGACATAAAGTTTCCAATCCGTTACTTAATTGGCAAACAGGCTGTGGCGAAATCATTTGAAGCTTTATTTTGTGATTGTGTTGGATAAAGGTCTTATTTATGTTAGAAATACGTAGTATACTTCCAATGGCCAATTATTTTATTAATTGGTCAGCTTCTCGTTAAAAGTTTCGTATCTGAAAAATACAAAGATATTGGAGAATTTTACTATTCATAGAAAAAATAATATTCCTTTCAGGTCATTGGCACGGCAAACTATCTAAGTTACATCTTTTGTTTCTCGGAAAAAATACATTTCATATGTTTAGCTTAATATTTCTTAGCGTACGTCATAAAAATGATATATGCCTACTAAAGTAATTCCAATAACAATGCGAACGGCACGAATACCTGCATCTCCTATAACGTTGTTTCTTTCTATTTCTATTCAAACGAGACGGCTAAATGTCGATAGATTTCTAATTTGAACAACGACACAGTGCCTTGGATTATTATAAAGCACTTTTTACTAGCATAGCACAGAAAAGTAATACAACTGATAGCAAAGATACTTAGACGGTACTTACATCTCCCTTAATCTTATTCAATTAAAAACCGGCTCAGTCCGCATTACGAATATAGCGAATTGCAATCAATAGTAATGAGGGTGAATGAGCGCAAGGTATAACAAGCAAATTGAGTAAATGTATCTGGCAACCTTTCTGGCTTTGAAAGATCCCAGGGGTGAAATTATTGCGTCATGGCCTTACCGTTACCAATATTTTAAGCCTCTGTGGAAAGAGTACAAAGAAATTTTTATATTATACAGGCTTATTTTTGACTGTCAATTCAGATGTTTTCAATTTCATTATTTGACCCAAAAATATTTGGCAGCTGTAGAAGAAAATTTTACTGTTCAGTTACGGTAAAGATACATTCCTGTCCTTCAGAAAAGTGACATTATGTACATAATTCATAAAGTTCATTCATCAAAGTCCGTGTTATATACGAGTGTTAGCTAAAGGATCTTTGAGAAAATTTCCCTTAATAGGTAGAGCTACGAGCCAACTAAGCTAATTAAGTCACAGAAATAAAGAAATCACTGTTACTAAACTGAGGAAGTACATTCAGGGAGTAGATGTTATTGAGTTCAATATCAAACGTATTTCGCTGACCTATATCCGACTAGACCTTCGTTACGATGCACGTAGGAGGCATCTCTAGTTACATTTCCTTGAAAACTATATCATCGGTTGAGTTTGTAGCTTTCCCTTCAAGATCTTTGATAGTCCATGAAAGAAAGTTACATTGCTGATCTTGAAGGTGTTTTGACAAGTTTAAGGACATCAGCAGGTAAGAACATAGAGGTTGTAGTCACAATATTTCAAGCTATATGATCAGCTTGCAGTAGGTAGTCACCTCTGACCTGCGACTGTTATTTAAAAGCACGAGGTGTGTATAAGTATAAGATTGTAAGAGTAAATGGAAAAGTTCATCTACTTATACGTCTCAGAAAGTGGATGGAGCTGTACTGTTTTTGAGTGCTGAGTAAATATTATGAGATAGAATTACATAGTTTGTGTGAAGTTCCCAATCCACATTGCACCCCAAGCCCTCTCATTCTGAGAGCAAGATTCAATCCTGAAAATGATGATGATGACGATGATAATTACATACTTACATAAAATCATGTCTTTATCCCTCGCAGGACCTAAGTAACAAGACCTAAAAGCCACGTCAAGCATGATTGTAGGCGTATAGGTGGAAAGGGGAATAAAAATAGTGATGGGTTGCTAGCCGCATTACCTAGAGCCAATAACATGATTCCTAAGGCTTTTATCATCTGCTCGGGAAGAGAAGCAATTGTACAGTCTGTGTTTTTTTCTTTGCTCCATGACCAGCAAGGAAGGGAATACATTTTGTCATTCGTATTTTTATTATTGTTTTCATTTAGCAATTGTTAAGTCCACTGAATTCAAAACAAACTAGAAGCGGTAGGTACAATCTAAGAGTTATACCACACGACGTCATTCGAAACTCACAATGGGTGGATGCAAACCGACATTTGAGTTTTGAAAACTTTTCACTTTCGTTATTGAGTTCCAAACAAAAACAAAACGAAAATCGGGTTACGCAAAGTTGCACAAGTAAATGTTATTTCAAGCAGAGTTACCTTATTTCCTCAAAGGTTTTCGTGTTCTAATAATAGCGAAATTTCACTTACAAAGAGCCAACCTGAAAGTAATAAGGAAGAGCAATACAGTGTTGGAAACAAAGTTGTGATTAGTTAGCGCGATGATGGCCTTACGTGTCCGCGGTGCAGACAATGTATAGGTATGCAGAGAGTTGCTCCTGCTGTATTAAATCAACTGACACTACTTTAAATATTCTCAGAGACAAAGCAATTTCATAAGTGTCTCCGTATGTATATCTTTACGGTTTGAAATTTGAAATTAGTGAAAAGATCTGGGTTCATACGTTATACAAGACGGTAAAATATATCTTATTGGACTGCCGTTGTCGCATAAAAGTGTCAGACACGCAACGTAAGTAAGCAAAATATGTATCTATTTACTTTATGAGACCCTTGATATCACTTGTCTTGTAGACTGAGACGAAAGTAAACGATGTTTTCGCAGAAAATGTAAAATATTCGAAGAGAAATTACTATAATTTCGTAATAAGAAATTCAGAACAAGAAATGACAGAAACGAAAAAATTGAAATCTCTTAAATAAAGTGCGTGAAGTGACTGTGACGGTTTCTAGGAAATTATAGTAGGTATTGCGAAACCTTTGAAATTTAGTTAGACTTAATGCATTGTTCTTCTAAATAATTATGTAACTTTAAGTAATTGTTACCTAACTAGTTAAGTGATTTTGAAACGAATCTGATTTATACAATGCTATACCGCCACCCGTTCACTAAATAGGTACTTAATCAAAAAAAAAAACTATAACTTCTAAACTAATACTGGAGACACTGGAGTTGTCGAAAACTTGCTGTTGCCCGCGAACTCATTTGGCAATAATTCGTTTATCACTATCCCTCGGGATCTACGTAGTGTAGTATTCTTGGATAAAAAAAGTAGCCTATGAGTTATTTCAGCCTATTTATAATCTACCTCCGTGCGAAATTTTATCCAGATCTACATCTGTTCTAGCGTGAAAGAGTAACAAAAATCCATACCTCTCAATGTCATTTGTAATAATTATTACTAGGTAGGAGTAGAACCGGACAACTTTGTATTTTCAATTGTGTCAGGATCATTCAGATATTTTATGCACCTCGATCTATCTGATGGTGATTGTGATTGTACAAAAACTTGGGGTGAATATTTGTCTCAAATCTCAGAGTAATCAACGAAGTTTGGCTACAACTTGGATTGCTTTTCTTTCCATTTCAGACAAAAATTTTGTCAAGCCGCGTATTTTCTGGTAGTCTTTACTTGTTAGCAGTCGTTCTTAAATAGCTGTAGTTCGACTTACAGCAATAGGATACCGTTTTCTACGAAATAAGAGTCTGACCTTTGAGGCAGTGCCTCAACACGGATTAATGAAGACTATTTTTACCTGGCTCTCAGTTAACAGCTCTGTTCGTAACACTAATGACATCTGGTTGTGTGCTTTATTGTGTCTGCTTTATGTGATGTAACTGGCCGTTGCCGGTGACTTCATCTAATATGAATTCATCGTTTGTCATCTCGCTGGAACAGACCACAAACTTTACCTACTATCTGCATAGGTATTCAAAATACAGATATTGTCTGTGTGTCTGTGTGCAGACACACAGTTATAATGACGAATATTCTCAATACTAATAATTAACAGCATTAAACATTAATTCAGGTTAGATGACATATTTGCACTCACGTATATAAGTACTTATGTAAAGTTTTCGTCGTACTCCTAAGAAATAACAAGGGAAAAATTCCTTGCAAATAGGTACCTGTTGTAGCGGTAAGAAAAATACTTACCCCGTTATTCATTGAAAGTTACAAACCAATTATGGCAAAGTGTAGATTTTGACTGTGTCTGAAAAAAGCAAATAGAAAATCCTGACGAAAATTAAAAATGCTTTTTATGCTTTTGTAAAAATTAAGTTTTGTTATAATTCAAAACATTTATGCCCTTCCGTGAAGTGTTTTAATTGTTTGTGCCGCTGCTTAGGATTCATTTTTAATACCATGAAATATCTCACATATTTATTACACAAATAAAGCTTAATAACAACTACATAGTATTAACCCGACGTAATTGTTTCATAATTCCTCGACTTCAACCGTTCAATCCGTCAAGCCTACCTCAGCACAAACTTAGAACAACAAAATACGATGTCCAAAACACAAACAGTTAACACGATGTAAGATGCGTGCCGCCTTCAGAGAAACCTAAGAGAAACAAAAGACGCAGCGTAACAACATCAATAGTAGATTGATAAACAAGGGTTGTAAGTGATCAATTACACCCAAGATATTTAGGCACACGAGCGAGCAAAGCGAGCGAGGGTGCTTATAGTTCGCGGGTGTAATTGATCATTTACACTCGAGTTGAACACTCTACTTTTCATCACAAATGCGAGGAAAATCCAAATCGTCACTTGAACTCGTCATTATTGTTAAAAAAATACGCAATATGTAAAAGAGCGGAAGAAAATTTATCGCGCCAAACCGTCTTTTGTTTTTTTTTAATGGCCTCGCGCTCTTTGGCTTTGGCACATACAGCCAGCACTGGGCAGCAGTATTATGCCAGCATGGAGGTTTGGAGGTAAGTATTACGCATTAAAGAGCAGCATTCGATTTTTAAATTTACTTACATCCCTAAGGATGTAAATCGAATTTACAACTCGGATTTCAAGTTAAATGCAACCTACTTTCAGAGCTTAAGTGATGAAAAAGATATAACACATATCAATGTCTCACTACTGTCGCTGAAACGACAGTGTAAGGAACAAAGCGCCAGTAGTAGACATTATTTGTTTCTAACTAGTATTAGTTATGAAAAGACGAGGCCGGGCGGAAACAAGAAGGAAGCAATAAGTGAGAAGTTTTTCTTTTTAGCAACATTATTACTGGAGCTGGCCTAAACATAACAAGCGACAACTGACAGTGACATTTCGATATACATATTGTGGTCAGGGTTTCCTATTTGAACACCGAACTTTTCAAGCCGATGTATTCCGAACTTTCTTAGTTTCTTGCCGCCTATAATGTTTATGGAATAAGGGCCTTTCTACTTTCGAGTGATGTGCTTTCAAAAATCGGGCCCCTGGTCATTAGGTTTTATGGCATTCTTTGTAGAAAAATCTTTCCCAAGTGACGGTTAACTTTTATTTTTAACACATACATAAGATTGTATGTGTATTCGTAAATTTTAACATATATAGCATAAAACAAATTCTCTCTAAAATGTCAGTATGTATACGCTTAAATCTTTTAAACTACAGAACGGATTTTACTGCGGTTTTTATCAATAGACAGAAGGATTCAAAGGAAAGGTTAAAACGTATAATTTTATGACCTGTGCAAAGCGGGTGCGTATCGCTAGTAATTCATTAAAGTATATAAAATACGAGTATAATTTGGTCCTAGAAATACCTACTTAGATGAATTTTGATTTAATTTATTTCTAAATGGATGTTATCTTTTTAATTTATAAAAAATATATGTTTTATTATGTAATGTTTACGTGGCCTGCCCTATTATTGTCCGCTTACCTTTACATAAAGGCAAGTTGTGTATCTTTTATGAAAATCTTACTTTTATAAAATATGAAACTTTCCAATGCCGGGCTATTTACCAACAAAACTCGTTATTTTGTCCCGTTGTTTTGGAGCAAAATGTCAGTTCCAAGGACGCAACTGAGTTGCGAGTTTAAATGAAAAAATATTAATTTGAATTGAGATTTTTTTTCGTTGTTGAAATTGTTTGGCCTTTACGTTTCGCCTTGAATCTTTTGTTTTTATTTATTTGTGTTTCATACATAATAACAAAAATTTAGCGTTTCTTTGAACAGTCAACAGACAGGACAAAGTTGTCTACCTTCTGGAGACACCATACATACGAATTATATATAGACTTAACTTGAAAATATATTGCTTAAAGTCCCTTAACAATGACGCGAACCTTAATTTCTGCTTATAACTCAATTATCAGAGCAAATCGCTTGCTGTTGACACTTTAAAAGGTGTCAGCTATGTTCGCCGTCACTTTCATTTTGATTGAGCCCTCTCGTTTGTACATATTGTGACAATAAAGCTCCCACAAATCTTTCCTAGCCTTCCTAAGCTACCTTCATAAGTTTACATATTAGATATCATGTATTTTTGTAAGACTTTGTAATTTTGTCGCCTTTAAAAAATTATTCGCGCTCAGGCAAAAGGTTAAAGGCTATTGCCGATTTGTACAAAGGGCATGCGCGTCTACTTAGGTATACAGTTTTTTGTCATCTTTTATGTTTTCTTTTAGACCTTTCGCTTTGTTCATAGATTGAACATCAGGTGCGCTTACAAAACTTGTGGAGGCAATTTTACGTTGAATTACCTCTTTTGACGGTTATTTGGTCTCCTATACGTTTTCAGAAGTATTTTCAGTTTAATGGAAGTTTTAAATTACGAATACTTTAACGGTGCAGGTAAGTGCCCTCGATGTCATTTTAGATAAATAAATATACGAAACATTGCTATAAATACTATGAGAATGGAAGTAAAAAAAAAAGTGGCTAAACGTTTCTAGGGGTACACATACATACATACATACACAAATCACGTCTTTATCCCTTACGGGGTAGACAGAGCCTAAGGTTCTAGGAGTGGGTAAAAATAATTTTGAATATAGCTATGTCGTTACTTTTTACTGCCTAATCCCCTGACTATGGCAGTAAAAAGTAACGACAATAGACGACAATCGATCTTAGACAATAATAACACTTTTGTAAAACATTGCATCATCACTACATAGTATAAAATAAAGTCGCTTTTTCTGTCCCCGTGTCCGTATGTATGCTTATATCTTCAAAACCAGTCAACGGATTTTGATGCGGTTCTTTTTAATAGATAGAGTGATTCAAGAGGAAGGTTTATATGTATAATACATGCATAATATACCGTGCTAAGCCGGGGCGGGTCGCTAGTGACTAATAATAACAAAATGCACATTAGAAAATCAATTTCCCCCGAAAACTAAGGGTTCAAGATTCGTACTTCAAACCTTCTTGTTGATTCTGCTTCACCAAGCATCAAGTTACGCCTTGAATCGGATACGTCAAAACAAATCCTGCTATGTTTACCCTCACCTCGGGTCCGGTCGCAATTTGGAATTCTAACGCAAAAATAACAAACTGCCACATTACACGACGATTTGGGATTGCTATTTTCCGTTTCATGTTTTATTGAAGAGGTGTCACCGTGTTTACAGTCTGGTACTTATAAGATTACTTCCAAAAATACAGTGACGACGTTAAATGGTTCGAACGGATTAGTTTCAAGTACAAAGACAAATTAATATAAATTATCTTGTTCCTTTTTTTAACAAGCTTTCATTGAACTTGCAATGTTTGTTTGATTTTTGTCAAGGTCAAATTTCACTTCTAGTGGTTGGGTTGATTTGTAATATGGAATGCTTATACAATACAGTGTGGGTGACTATGAAGAATAATCAGCGCAAAAAGCTAGTGCTAAAACTTAAGCATGTAACCCTCCGGTTTTATATGGGTGTCCATGGGCGGCGGCGATTGCTATCCAACAGGTAACTCGCATGCTCGTTTTCACCCTATCCTTACTAATATTATAAATGCGAAAGTATCTCTGTCTGTCTGTCTGTCTGTTACCTTTTCACGCTTAAACCGCTGGGCCGATTTAGTTGAAAGTTGGTATACAGATAGTTTGAGTCCCGGGAAAGGACATAGGATAGTTTTATCCCGGAAAATTGCATAGTTCCCGCGGGATAGTGATAAGCGAATTCTGCGCAGACGAAGTCGCGGGCAACAGCTAGTGGTATATAAATCAAATCAAAATAAAATAACGTTTGAAATCATAGAAGACTGTTTCACTTCACCAAGTGATATGAATCTGTACCTAGCTTTAAACATAGTAGGGAATGAGAAATGCATAAGAAATCCAGGTGGCTACTTTTTTAAAGGTCAAAGAATAACATTATGGAAAGTAAATTAATAAAGCCCAAAACGGTTTTAATTAAACTTCACCGAAAGCGCATCAGACTAAAATTAATCTTACATAAATTAAGTCAAGGAATCTATCCTACTGTATGGCTTTTATGTGTTAAACTCCAATGTATAGGAATCGTCTTGAATTTCAATATTAAACCTCTCCAAATTTTGTTTTAATCGACGAACATTTATAGTTTCCGTCATTCTCCTTATTAGAAGAACAACACCCAATCTGGAGAACAGCGTTCTGTCTTTGTCCAGATTTGAGACTCCGCCTAATTAAAGTGCGCACAAAACCGGAGGATGGCCGATTGAAAACATGAACAGAATTTTGACTAAAAAACACCTGTTCACTATTTTTGCACTGTGTCCAAATTGCAGGAATAAAGCGACAGGACGCCATTAAAGCTCGGAATTCCCCAGTTATTACGCAGCGTTGCGTTACGGGAGAACGTGTAATTTTGCCCCACGAGCCTCGTTACTCGGGTTGGCTTTGCTAGGGTAAGTTGGATATCCAATCTCTTTTTACCAGTGCCCGTAGACACTCAAACTTCTGACGAGGTAGAGGTGATTTTAAAACCAGATGCCATAGCGCCTAAAGCTCTCGGAATATTTCACAATCGCATTTACCATTTCTTTTTGTCAAACGGTATGGGGATAAGGATAGAAAGGGATGATTGATTGCAAGTGTTCGCGCGACCGTTGCCTCGGGTTTTTCCTTTTTTATGTATGTGGAATCATTTTATTGATGTGATGACGTAAAGGTAACTTCGTCTGCGAAAAATTCGTTCATCACCTGTTCATCATTATTCGGCGTGAACTTTGCAATCCGGGATAAGAAGTAGTCTTTTTGAATCCTAGGTGTTTAAAGTGTCTTCTTGTGTAAAACGATTATACCGTGAAGAGGTTGCAAACAGAAAGACAGAGAGAGGGCGAGAGAGACAGAGCTACTTTCAAATTTACAAAATAAAGTAAGGAAGGAAGTAAGGATTATTTTCTATAGGTACCTAACGTAATATGCAGAAAAAATTTAATAGTTATCAAATTATCAACCAGCTAATTATTTAATTGTTGAATTTTATATCAATGTTCATTTCAATGCAAAACATTATATATTTCGCACATGCTTGGTTATCTTGCACGTGAGTAGCGGAGTAGCAAGGTAATTTTTTTTTTAAATTTTAAGTGTTGTATCTATAAACCAAGTTATTTTCGAATAGGAAGAGTAACGGATGGAATTGATACTATGTCACCCCTGCTGCGAGTCTAACCAGAAACAGAATATTACATTGTAGCAATTAATCAGTACGGCAGATTGAAACAGGCGCTCAGGATATGAAGTTTCACTGTTGATGAAGCAAATATTGGTTAAGGATTTCGCTACGCGTGTTTGACAACGTGATAATTATTATTACAAGCATTATATTAACTTGCAACGTATGTAATTATGTTTGTCCGGGTGGAATCTTGCGACTCAATTTTTAAGCAGATATCTAAATCCGATGGAGCTTAAATTTTGCATACTGGTGTAAGTCGAAAGACAATACAATAATCTGGTAGTAAATTCTGGCGGTCTAGCCAGGACCGTCTCCGGCGGAGGGAACTCTTAAATGGTTGGTCCGATTGACTTGAAATTTAGTTCACATAATATGTAGGACGGATGACAATGCAATTACAGTCAACAGAAAGTACAGTCAGCAAATAAGCTTGTATCTGGTTTTTTTAAGGTTAGGTTATATTTCAGGATTTGCCACAACAGAGAATATCTAGCATGGATATGGGTCGACGGTTTTTTTTTTGCAATAGTCATTCTCGTGCTATTTGCCGTACCTACTATCACAAACAATAAGATAGCCGTTGAAACTTTGGCTTAAAATGATACCTAGTTTTATTTATACTGATATGATATGTATCGATAAAAACATACTCACATACCTACATCTAGTCTACATAGAATATTGTGTCTTAAGGAGTGGCAATGTAAAAATAAAGAGCGCACGATTTTGCACGTATGTTAAGACGAGATAAACGAGACTATTTTTCTTATACACTATTTACGACCCCGAAAAAATACATAATTTTAGATATTTTATTGAATCAGGCGTTACTTACACTTACTTACTTACTTAGGCGTTGTACATAGGTTTTGGTTTAATTATTTATTTCTCAAAAGAATTACAATGTTCAATTCAGTTACAATGAGAAAAAAATGTTTACAAAAATGAAAATATTTCAAGGGTTTATCTAAGTTACACGTAATCCAATCCAAGCTTTACTTCGTTCGCTCTCTAAATAAAAATAAGTAAAGAGGGTAGTTGATTTTACTCACACGGATCGAGTGCAACATAACGACGTATCATAAGTTTTTTTGCTCTCGTCTCTTCTATTTCAGAGTTATCTAATGGAACGGTAGGGTATTCTAAAATCTGTAGGGGAAAGTGGTCACCATTCGTACGCGGGGCACATTCGTACGCGAAGCATAACAGAAAAACTAAACACTACACAAACACGCCTTTGCTTATGTGCATAGACATACCGGCCACCATGTTGCTCGCGGAGTGTCGCGTCATTCGCGCTATTGTGCATCAACTGACATGACATAACGTGTTTTCGCGCGCGGTGAGTAAATTTTTTACATAACTTTATTTCGTAATTGTGAGTAGAATTGTTATGTTTTAACAACATGGTTATGATTAATTAATGTTAACATTGTTTACTTTAAATTTTAATTGTTATATTTCTCCAATTAAATTCTGAATTTGTATAAAGTAGAATTTTAATTTTGAACAAGGTATGGGGTGCATTCGGACAGCCTGACAGGGGGCACATTCGTACGCGTAAGAATTGTCCCCTTTGGAATTTATTAACCACCAGTACACCAAAATTATATTTTTATGAAATAAAATATAGGTTTAACTTTTTTAAATTATCGTTAATACAGCTCAATAACATTTTTCCTCTTATGAAGTATTCAACTTCTAAGAGAATGAAATATTTTTATTGAGTTAACGTTATAATTAATATTTTATTGTAGAATCCTGGTGTGAAAATATAAAAAGAATGGTACGCGTACCTACTCAAGAAGTCGATGAAGAGTCCATTAATTTAGCAATTGATGATGTTATACAAGGACGATGTCACCATGATCCTCTCTGATCCTCAACCACGAGTGGGCTGTACTGCTGGAATGACTAGACTTATTACTTTTGCAGTTAATTTAAGCAAATATAATGTGCAATAAGGTTCTAAGTAACAACCAAATGTTCAATTACCTATCTATTTTAAGTTTAAAATGTCAAAGACTGTTCAACGATCCCATACAAAATGATTGTAGATCTCATCTAGACTGATTGTAAAGCTTAGAATTATCAATAAGTAACTTAAGGAGGAACGATTTTATTTTTGTTATTTTCGCAAAGAAAGATTTATTGACCATAAGTCAAGTCAAATACTATTAAGTTGGTTCTTTGATAAATGAATATTTTTATGATAATTAATAAAAAATAACGAATTTAATAGGCTTTTTAATTACCCTGTATGAATCTACCCCATGGCGTACGAAAGTACCCCACCTACTACCCCAACAGCCCCCCACCCCATACCCCACCCCACCCCACCCCACACGTGGGGTACTTTCGTACAAAAATCTTATCCCAGAAAAATGGATATAACCCTTTAATCTTTTGACATAATAGTTTCGAACTTTTTTATAACAAACTACAATATATTTGTTACACTTAGGAACTTAAACTAGATAAATTCGACAATTAATCATAAAGTAAAAAATAAAATCCAAAAAAGTGTACGAAGGGTGACCACTTTCCCCTATAATTCGCCGCATGTCTAAATTGTTGCCGTAAAGCAGCGAGCGTTTTCAATAATTACATGCACGAGAGATGAGTAACGTGTCTATCGTTCGAAAGAGAAACAAAGGCATGTATTGTCCAACTTATAGGAACTTCGACAGGGGCCTACTTTACGCCAACTTTATCTATGTCATTGTATGTAGCGACACCCATTCCCTATTCATAACTTCCATCAATAACTGTGTCCTCCTACTTACGGAGATCACGGAATTTGAAAACGTTTAGCAATTCCGTTTCGCGCGCTAACCACCCACGTGTCCTCGCTGTTCGGGCTAATTCCATGCAAATTACTATCTGTCGGGCCAGCAGACACACCAAATTATCAAATACTAGCTTCTGCCCGCGACTTGGTCTGCGTAGAATTTTACATAAATACCTTCCTCTTGAATCACTCTATCTATTAAAAAAAACCGCATCAAAATCCTGTGTGTAGTTTTGAAGATATAAGCATACATAGGGACATAAGGACAGAGAAAGCGAGTTTATTTTATACTATGTAGTGATATGTAGTGACTATGTAGTGATGATGTACAATATAGTATAGTACTTCCATGCTGGTCTGGGAGTAAAGAAAAAACATGAATGATTCTCTTCCCTCGCAGATGGTAAAAGCCCGTCGAGGGAATGGGCGACAATCTTAGGAATCATGTTACAGCCGATGCGGCTAGCAACCCATCACTATTTTGATTTCCCTTTCCACCTTGCTTGTTTGCCTTCCTATTCATATATAAAAAAAAAAAACCTATACGCACAATCATGCTAAACGTGGTCTTGTTATCCTAGGCTCTGTCTACCACGTAAGGGAAAAAGACGTGATTTATGCCAGCTGGAAAACGCTGTATATGCTACAGAATCATATATTTCCATCTCACTCTAACGTATAACGGCGTCCCGCATTTGGTGAATATATTGGCTGCCACTAAACAGAGTTCCATTGTTGCTCAAACCGAGGTAGGAGCTAATAATTCAATTTGCGGGGGCAGAACCTCTGAGATCCTTTAATTGCCACGGAGCCTTCCAGACGTGGGTAGAAAGGTAACAGCAATTTAGTGTTTTATCCAGATTGAAAGAAATTACTGCTATTTGTTTTACCTGCTTAGCGAGCACTTCACATTAACTTTATTAGCAAAATAAGCACTTAATTGTTTTAACTTCAGTACTATGTTGAAGTGGTTGTCTGCGTAATAAGCGAAATGTGTTCAGTGCAGCACACTCGCTGTGTAGGTAAACTTTGTCTGCTGTTACATGTTCTGTTTAAACCTAGAATTCTTGTTCATTACATTCACTTGCCTGGAAACGTCTAGAATAGGAACTTTATCACACAAGGGAAATTAACTGAGAACTCATTCTTAACTTGCTGTGCAGCACTTCGTTGAATGAAACGGACTAAGAACAATTTATCGTCAACCTTATTGCTGAAAATGTCTCTGATTTTCATTTAACTAACTTGTTTATCCACGAACTGTAAACAGTTTATCATAATAAGTATCAAGCTGATTCTTATAAATTGGTCAAATTAAGCTCACAATAAATCATAAAAATTAAACTTATCCTTATTCCTAATTAATAGGACTACGACGGTTCATAATCTGTTTGCAAAGAAGAGTCATTATTATGCGTAGGCTTAGATTTATAGACGAGGAAGTTCAAGCACAGTTTCAAAAGATTTTCTCGCTTTTGTAGAGCTATTTTATAAACCGACTATTGCAAATTTTTGCTAACTTCACATTTCGTATACTTCTTTATATCCGCAACTTTGTATACGTCTCGCGAGAACTTTAGATACTCTTCCGGGATCAAAAGCAGCCCGCGTTAATTGGTACCATAATGATGCTTTCCACCACTTGAACTTTTAACATCTTTCAGAACCTCCACAGATTTTCTTTTCAAACCAACAAACGAATTTTTGCAAACAAAGTCTTCTATTTCTAGTCTTGTGTTTATTTATCGTTTTAAAATGCTTCTATTCCATTAGTACTAACCGTTACTTTCTTCCCGCAGATCTAAAATTGTGTGCCTTAGATTCGTCTTTTTTTCGTTTTCCGAGCAATGTCTCCAGTTTTTCTCTTCCTAAAAATTTTCTTAGGACAAAGTGATTAGGTAAAAAAATAAACCGAATTGGTAAAGCTGTTTTCGAGTTTTTCTGTACAGTAGACCAAAATATAGTCAAAATAAGCATAAATCCAACATTGTGTGTGATATTAAATTAATTGTGAAAGAGTTACTTACACAAATGTACGGCTACTATGTCACCAGCTTTGTCTGTCTCCATCTAAGACGCTTATAAAGAGCTACTACTTGGGGTGCGAGTCGGGTTACCTCCGCGTGTGATCGAGAGCAGAGCTGCGGTTTGTTTTTGGATCTGTCCGGGGGGAAGAGCAGTGCTTGGTCCGGTGCACCCTGGGCATCGGGTAATGATTTTCGGGCGGTCTCCGAGGAATATCATTATCCGTTGGCTAAGAGCCCGACAGGGGGGGGGGGGGGGAGGGGTCTTTTGACCGTGTTCTACCGTACAACGTTGCCGACATTTTTGTCACAAAATTTTTGAATACTATATTTATTACTTTGACATTGGCGAAATCATCGCATCGATCGATGGGGCCATATTAAAAAAGAAGAAGAAGAAGAAGCTACTACTTTGCAAAACAAACAGCTTATTCAAGTAACTTAACAAAGCTTAAATTTTCAGTTAAAATTGTATACTGAAACAGAAACAAACGTTTGCTCTGAGACTTTTAAAATAATTCGCAGTACTGAACTCTCGATGAAGTAGGTATTCATTGCTTACCACAAAATGTACTTCCCAGTTTTAATGGAGTTTCAAGTTAGGGCGCGCCGTCCATTAATGCCTCTGATTTCACGGTATCGGCCATGTTTATACCTGGAACATACTCAGTAAGTAATTACGATACCTACGTTTAGGTGATATACATGAGGCAGTCGAGAGAACTTTGCCAACCAGCCGCGGAAGTGCGATCTATACTCGGCGGCACAACAGGCCCAGTTTCCATGCTATATTAGGTACCTATATACATATATTTTCACCATGAAACTACCGTGAGACCCAATCATAATTACAGAAACGGATAACTCACGTATAAAAGTTTAAACGTTATAAACGCCTGAGGGAGGCAACAGACGACCCTCGCGCCGGCAACTTTCTCTCACAAAGACTCGCAATTGCGATACAACGCGGAAATGCTGCCTGCGTAATGGGGACCCTACCGAAGGGTCCAAATTTATTTTAATTTAAACTTTTAGCTTAAATTTTATTATTATTAAATTATTTTTAAGGTAGCCTTAGTTTATATTTTAATCATTTACCAAATTTATTTCCAAAAATGTTCTAATTAGATACTACAAGTACGTATAAAAGTCGAATGTTGCACGACATGTTTCGGACTAGCTCGTAGTCCTTCCTCCCGGAGCGCTCGCACCGGCAGCAGCGAAACGAGCGTGTTCGTTGCATACATATGAGGACCACATTTTTTGCCACTGAGTTTGTGTTAGCTGACGTGTTGATGATTAGGATGTACCTAACCTTTCGGCGTGTTAGGCTCACAATAGGAAATGACACACACACACACACACATATCACATCTGTATCCCTTACGGGGTAGACACAGCCTATGGTAACAAGAATTGGTCATTTTTAATTATGGAATGTCTTTATGATAGTCAATCTTGCTAAATTTAATGTGGCCTGTAGGTACCTGTTACTTTAGGCTCTGTCTACCCCGTAAGGGATAAAGACGTGATTTGTGTATGTATGTAGGTATGTATTTATTATAGTCATACGGCAAGACCTCATGTTAGCTCAAATAACATATTTACTAGAAATCTGGAATTTGACATGGCATGACCAAAATTTTAAACAAACTGAATATTTACCGGCCTAGCGCACTCGCCCGGTTTTTTATATTAATTGGTGAATAACTTGCGTAGGCGGGATCCAATTAGCGCCTGCCGAAAACCTAAAACCGAATTCAGTGCAGGAACGTGATCAGATCTAATCAGTACTTGTCTGTTGGCAGAGATTACAGGGCAATTACAAGGGTCGCAGTCCAAGCATGGCAAGTAGCTTCGTCATTCGTCGCCAACCGTTGTTTTTAATAACGGGTTCGAGTATCTTTAAACCACAAATGCTGCCAATTTTCTGGCAGCTATAGAAATATAAGCATTTTTTCTCCTAAGTACAGTGTCGCCATCAAATAGGTGTATATAGATAGACTCGTGGTAGCCGTGTAGAGTTATATTCAGTTGTAAGTGCCCAAACATTTGGACACTCACTACGCATTAATAAGTGTCAATGCGGTCTAACTACTTCATTATTTCCTCTATGGATGTACAGTCAGCGTCATATAGTTTGAAGCGTGCAATTCAGCCAAATAGTTCGGTACACCATAGAAATAGTATTTTGTGTCGAACTTTTTGATCATTGATTTTTTATAGTATATTACCCTGAGTAAGTTTTGAAATTTCAATATCTATTTTTACTAACACGCCGATACCTGTTTTGTCGGCGTAAAAACTGTCATAAAATAAGGCACTCGACCAAGTGGTTGACTGTATATTTATTAATCTAGTCCCAAACTAAGCAAAGCCTATAAATACTACGCCAACGGATACAAATACATAAATACATATGTTAGAACATCCGAATAGTACAAACATTCATAATATTCATCATCAAAGTGCCATCCTCAACCAGGATTCGAAACCGGGACCTTTAGCTTCATAGTCAGGGTCACTAACCACTAGGCTAACGGGTCGGTACTTCTTAAAATATCTTCTTTGTAATGCTAAATAAAAAAAAAAATTATTCACCCGAAGCGGGATACACAAAGTACCTAATTTTCTAAAACGTTGTTTTAATTGCGAAAGTAATAACATATGCAAGATAACAGCCCGAATTCCCTAAAGCGTGGTTTATCCAAACATTTTCGTATCCCCTGTCTATTTAGATAATTTTAGAACTCTTGTATTCCAAAAACACTGGCTGTATATCGGAGGACTAACGAAATCGTATGGCACTATTCTATCCTTATCGAAGGTCCCATTGTTAGTCTAATATCCTGGGACATGTGTTGTCTATGTAGCAGGTTCACTAAGGTCAAGACTATTTGAATATCTTCTTCAGCCTAATATACCTACGTCCTACTATAAAGACATCCTCTTAAAATAAGAGCGGTTCAATTACAGCTCTTGTTTTATATGAATGTCAGTTATTTTTATTTTTCTGACAATACTTCGTTGGTTAAGATTTTTTCTTAGTTTGTGAAGTATACTTGTATCATATTATGATACATAAGGAATTTTAACAGTGATATAAAATAATTCTTTGTCGTTAAACTTGTAAAGGGATACGGGCAATTTTCAATAACAACTTAAAAGCTATCAGTATTCCAAAGCCATTCCATTTTACGGTAATGCATATTCAATGTACCTATGCTTATAAAATCGCTTCACAGCATCGCGCAAAGACAAATAACTTCATTTTGCACTTTCTATAACGTCCAATCTATGCAGTCTTTTGGGAATATGTGTTACAAAATTATGTTCTGATAGCTTTGCCGCATATTAAACTGCTTTAAACTGCAAAGTTTTTGCCAGGGTCATTTTTGGTTTTCCAATAAAAAGGTCACAGTAGTTCGGTTGTAAATCATCACAGCTAAGTATAGATTTTACAAATTAACGAGTGATAGCGGAGCAATTTATAAATTGTACTTAATGGAAATCTAGCGACGGAACACAACATTGCGCGTGGTTCGACACACTTGGCCAACTTTTAAAAAGGTTTCGAATGTCATCACTAATAATAATAATGTTTATCAAGAATCCGATAACTTTGGAATTAATCCCAAATCGTCCCAATAAGAAAGTTTTCATGACTATGTAGCTAAATTTAATTATTGACATGCATAACATATTCAGAATGATCATGCTATAAATATAGTGGTATCATCAGTCTGTTTAACAAGCCTGTCGCCTACATTAAGCAATGAACAAACACCCAATTTGTATTGATACCGCCCTTTGCTGTTAACGAGGCTGTATTCACGCTACGTGGAATAATTTCATGGTATCCAAATGGTTCACCAGCTTCGGTTTTGGATCGATTACATTTTTTCATATGAACATCTTGCCTGTTATCCTAGTTAAGTACATCACAATTCAAAAACATTTTTAGTTTCATATTTCTATAGTAGGTACTACGACATAGTCAAAACTTAGTGTTGGAAGAGCTTTGGACACTTTCATAGATCTAACACATTTCATACTATTTCATGTTCTTTAAAATTGTCTGAATCCGTTTCCTACATTCATACAATTCAACTTCGTTCACGGAGCCTGACGCTCTACTTCTTGCTGTTTTGCCCTTCGGAAATCTGAAACTACATTATGATTATGATCCAAACCTATCTAACGTCTGATTGTCCACTGTTTTAGGGGACAAAGATCGAGCGAATACGGAAACCAGTTACAAAAGTATCCACAAATCTGAAACTATATAGGTTAAAGCAGTCAGAGCTGCCACAATCTCATCGCAGTCTCCTTCGCCGGAGATTAAGCGGCAAATTGGAAAATAGCGCGCTAATAAAACACCGTTTACCCGTAGTGCTACCGTAATAAGTTCAGTTAAGGTTTTAACACAATAGTGTGTGTATAAAAACTAAAATATTATGAAAGAGTTCACTTTATTTGTTTATTGCTACGCCTGAATAGCTCACTACATTTTGGCAGTTCCAATTAACAGTTTAATAAAATTCTCATGCCAATTAGAAAAAAGAAGGGTCGTCATGATATCAGTGTGATAAATAAACAACAACAGATTTTCGCCAATTTGGCGTTACATCATTTATTTCTTTGACATTTGCACGAAATTATAATAAACTCTACCTACGTGTATATTTGACGTTGATACAATACTTTAATAATTACTATCAATGGGCCGTACATTTAATTTAGAGGAGTTTTATACAGCACGTGTATTAGTAATAATCTGAGTGTAAATATTTTTTACTTATAGAATATGATAAGTGTTATTTTAATGGATTTTTGCATTAGCTTGATATGTGCGGCTTCAACAATCATACTTTTTTAAATATTTTAAATATTAGTTCGGTAAGCTGCCACCAGTAAGACCCATCGGAGTAAATACGATTATCACATAAGTTATATAGAGTAAAATACGTTATTTTATCATAAAATAGTTCTTTCATACAATTTAATATAATAAAGTTTCTTGCTTATTTATAAAGCTCTGAAATTTACATTGTAATTAAATTACGTTATTTTAACAAATAAAACAAAATGGAAGAAACTTGAAGTAAGATAGTAGACTAAATTATGTAAAAATATTAACATTTTACTTGAATTTCAATGAAAAATAATTTAAATTAATTATACCTACAAAATTATTTACAAAAAGAAAAATAATAAATTAAACAATTTATTTTATTCTACATAAACTACTACAGTTCTAAAAACCATCTTAGAGCAAAAAAATAAGTTATGTTTTAAGCACGGTATTACAGTGTGAAAATAATGGGAACTCAAACTTAAACTACACTCTAGAGTAAAGAAACCAGGTTCCTTTGCTTCCGAGTATAGGTCTTAAATCAAAAGTAGGTAGGCATTTTTATGTAGCAAGTGGCTATAAATTATTAATGTACGCCATAATTTATCATAACTACTAAATTATAAATTATAATCAATGACCATACTAAATTCTAATATGAATAAATTATCATCTTAAGAGGTACCTAAACATTGATTTGATATCTAAGAAATTAAAAGTGTGGGGCACCAATCCAATAATCATCTTATGGAAATTCAAAGTTAGCTGTATAAAACCTAGATTTTTTCTGGACTAACTTGGCGAGTCCATAATTATTTAGGAATAAGAAAATCACTTTGCGTTATAAAACACTACTTTAAAAGTCCTAAATAATTAAGGGCTTATTTCTTTTTCCAATTTAACTATAACTAGGAGTGTATAAACTTTTTTATTTGGTAAAAATATCGGTGTTTTTTTATAATGACCCAAAAAAAACTTGTGAGACTAATAAAACAATTATGCACGTTTGGTCGGAAGTATGCTAAGAATAATTAGTAATTAGATAGGTATATTGGATTTTAAAAAGTTTCATTAAGACAGTCCTTAGAAGTATTATTAAATGGTTTCCAGTCGTGATGTAAATAATTTATTCATTAAGTGAGTAGGTTATATTACAAAATGGATTTACGGTGGTCAATAGTCATTAACCACGGACTTGAATTTCAGTGGATGACTTGTTTTTTTTAGGGTAAAATGTGCAAGAAGATAAACATTCCAGTGCTGAAAAACATAATATTTTGATTTCATACAGCAATAGACAGACCTGCGTGCGTTTAAAATCAAAATTTCATATTTTGTGAAAGCAAAAATCCAAACGACGTAGTATTACGATTGAATCACTGCAAGTAAAATCGCTTCCGCTGTACTAACTGGATAAAAAGTGGATAATTACGTCTAAGAACCGACTGTATAACCTTTGTGGCACAGTGTAAATATTTTCCAACAGCCAATTTCAGCAGCCAGCTGTGCGCTGTGCTGTGTTCGATATTCAAATTTCATTTATGATGCGTTGACACCCACGTTGCAACCACACGGTTTAATAAAGGTTAACCACATATAAACCTTGCTTAAAACGTGCGTTATATGCAGGATTAAATTTATAATTAATCATCATTTATCTTCCGACACTCTGACCTATATTAATCTCCTCCAACGCAACAACGCCGCAACCGCAAATAAATTATTAATTAAATAAACCTTATCGCGGGCCAAAAAGGTGGAATATCCCAAAATTTCTGGCTATCGACGATGTTGCACGCAAGTGTCTCTAAATTAAGAAAGTCGTTACCGTATAATTAATTATGATATATGTGATCGTAAAGTCCTTAATTTGGCCGGGTTGTCGTTTAGTTGGTGAGCGGGTGCCACTGCTTGACCTGCTCCATGGGCGCGGCAAGAGCCGAGTTCCAATGTTGCAGGGCGCGGCCTCGGGCAAACATGTACGAGCCTAACATGAACTTGCCCAGAAGCCGATCTGAAACAAACAGACAAATTTTAGGCATCTATTTAAACCTCAACACAATTTTATATTTGCACTTCGAGTACAAGCGATTATAATTTATTTTTGTATTGATTTTATATTTACAGTTCAATTTATTTTAGACCATCTTATAGGAAATAATAAATCTTGATTTAGTCGCTAAGTCTGGTTGAAAGCTTAACAATTTCATACATGTTGACACTAATTAAATCGAGCTTAAACTGACGTTTATTGAGAAAAGGATCCCCGAAAGTTTTTTATTCGACTGCTCCCGACCTTTAGTAGGTTTTTACTTGTTCTGTTCTATTATTATTTTTTAGCTAATTCTCGATTAGACGATTAGGTATGGCAATCCTTTAGTGAAACGCTTCTAACGAGTTGTATTTTAGAAATATTACAAAATCTATCATGACATGTCATTTAATTCATAAATGATTCAAAGCAAAAGAAAAAATGCTCATCCAAGTCGAGACAAAAAAAACCTGCGGGAAAGGAAACCTTGCAGAGGAAAGTTGAAAGATTACAACAGTTTGTCTTAGTTACAGCCCTGCATTTGCATTCGAGCTCGGCAAGTCATATTTTCCATTTAGTTGAAATATTAAAAGAAACAAATGCAGTCCTGAGATACTATGTTTCACTTCACACTCGTACCAGATCCATAAATCTTAAATACACGACCAGACGGTACTATAATAGTGGAGAAGTCACAAAAAATAATCATAAATTCTTTTAGTCTTTGAACTTTATGCCCTTGTTCGTAAAAAGTAAGTAAGTAAACTCTTTATTATGCAAAATAAACATAAGACGAATACAATTGACAAACACTGAGAAGTCATAATAATATACCAGTTACAATAATGTATTGTCTGTGTTGGTGTTGCCAAGGTATGTAAAAGTGACATATAAGACACACGAGTATCAAGTTAACATTAGCTTAACAAACAAGTATAGGAATAAGGAGGTACTCGTAACTTTATAGCGACCATTGAAATTTGAGCCCACTAAGGTTAAAACTGTAGTCATCTCACATAGCTGCCAAAGTTTCAGGCATGTCGCTAATATAAGATCATAGTATCAACCTCACAATGTGAAAGGTTTAGCGAATTATTTAATTTATTACGTAAAAAAACAGTGCCATGCAAATCAGTTTTTTACGCTAAAACTTTGCACCAATGAAGTTAGAAACGAATTAAATTCTAGCAGTTTTAAACAATATGCATTATTAATATTACTTAGCTGGAGGAAGCCTGCGTTTTACATCTATATATACTTAAATGAAAATTGCAATTTTCTACTAATTTTCAAATCCCCAAAACCATAGGCACTAGCATTTTTTATTCAGAGACAAATTGAAACCCGATTGGCTGTTCAACGGTCATTGATTAATTGCCTTGTGATTAATCCCTCGCCATAGATTTAATCTCGGTCAGTGCTGCTATCTCAGCAAAGTATTATTAAAGTACTATTGACCTGTAAAACTGCATAGCAACAGGTTGTTCTTTGAGTTGCTTAGTATAAAAACCATTATAAAATCAAACAAAAAATAATTAATGTATAGAATGTCTCTTGATTTCTAGATCCAACTCATGCATTTTCCTTAATTTTATGATGTGCGCTACATCGTATACGATTACAAGTTAGATAGGTATTTGTTTTTTTTAAACATAATATAATTTTTAGGACCGTATTATAATCCACTAACAGTGCAAATTTATTGCAAATTGAGAGTTTATTGGTGAGATATTTTCGTGACATCGCTTTACTTAGCTTCGAATCAACTAATTACGTCAGTCAATATTCTAAATTCCTCCTTTCCCGAGCTAATAATACCCATTTTGTCGCAAAGAGATCGCTCCGGAAGATTATAATTAAATTATTCAATCCATTACCATAAGAAATCGAGTACAAAGTAGACAGACCCTTCTCATCCTTAATTAAGCACAATTTTATTATGGAGGAAAAGAGATGCCACGTGATAACAAAAAATATCTAGATTTTAAATTGGATTAAATCCTTATAACCTTTTAGCAGCTAACAATAATTTTATTGCGAATACTACTGTGGTTATAATTTGTGAACAATCATTGCAGTCTGTGTGTACTTATACGTTTACAATGTCAATATCTACTCGAGCACACTCATCGCAACATGCAACGTGTGCGTGGCGTGATACACGAGTATTAATTTATGTATTGTATTAAACTATTTTAATAAATTCAACCTTGTGTGAAATGTTTTCATTTAAGTACTAGTATTTAGTTTCTTGTACAGCAGCTCGTTAGGTAGACTCAAGGTGGCTCGATTGCCTACGGGCGAATGCTAGTACGCCGGCGTAGCCAGCTCTACGTCGTAGACTTTGGGATGTTTACTTAACAGTTTCCAACGTAGCGTAGTGCTTACTAGGGTGGAATATAAACATGTGCGCACAATAAAACTCTTGCATTCCGAATATTCTTAAATCAAATTTCGTTAATAATACTGATTCAGGTCTAAAAATCTTAATCTTTTTTTTCGTACAGCATGGATGAATATTATATTTCTTTTCAGGTGGTAAATAAGTGAAAGAAGCAACACAGGACTAAAAGAAAAGGTTACCAACACGAAATTTTTAGAATACATACAAAAAAAATTAAGAGCACAGAATAATATAGTGTATTTTTTTTACATCTAGTAGAAATTCTTAGGCAATCTGGAGCTAGCCCACGCGTTTCTTCACTAAGTAGGCATTTGTTTTTTTATTAATACTTAACCATGCTAAATAAAGCAACGTACACCTACAAAATTTATGTTAATAAAATCGCTACCTACCATTAAAATATTGAAACACAGCCCAGAAAATCTAATAAGTCGTAGAATCATCTCGTCAAATAAATGGATCGTCAAACTCGATTAAAGCCGAAAGCACTCAATCTGCTTCAAAAGTTGATTTCATCAAAAATGTTTTTCAAACTCTTCTCGTTTATACTGCCCGTTCGTTGAGTACACACCATTCATCAATGCCATTATATGAGGACAGTCTACTACCAATTTGGACTGTACATAGCAAGTATAGTCACCATTAGATAAATAGGAGGTTATAGGCTATGTGAACACTGTTTTAACGACACAGGTGTGAGGCAGAAGTTATTTATCTAAAATTTACTGATGGAACACAAGTGGCTCCCTATTTTTTCTCTTTATACTGGTAGTACGTAACTATAACGTAAGTGTTCTTGGGCGCTTTTCAACATTCGTATTTTTATAGGCCTCATATTATTACAATACCAAATGAAATGAAGTGTTATTCTCCAAGTCGACTTAGTTAAATCAAGATCACAAAACGTAATATTTCTTTAGAATGAAACTTGTTTAAAACATTCCTAGACTAAAAAATCGTTTCAATATTAGCATTGTTATAGTTAAATAAACAACAAGTATGAAAACAAGGGATTACGTTGATTGAGTGTACGTGCTTTTAGTTTCTTAATGCCTCTCGGTAAACTTTGTGTTTCTTAAGTTCAGACTTCAGTCACAATGAAAGAAAATAGAAGCACTGTACTTGGTTATATTTATCTTTGCTAAAAGACTCATTAAGCTTAATGTTACTGTTCGTCTAAGCCTCCGATTAAATAAAACCATTTTATAATTTTTAATTTCTTTAAAGTCTTGCAGGGAAAAAATAAATCCTGATTTAGTGTTACCTTGATTTACTGGTGTCAAAACAACTAGAACTGTCAAGCTTTAATCCAGATTAAGCGACTAATTTTTTCCCGCAAGACTGCCTTAGTAAGTAAATATTATTACAATTCAGAAAGAAATATACCTAAGTAATAATAATTTGAAATGGGTTGATTAACGTTGACTATCTTACTCCATCTTGTTCAAGGTACCGTTCACAAACATGACTTTCTTGGAAAGCTGCGGGGTTAACTAAAATAACAACTTTCCCAAAAGCTATCAAGTTACGGCATATTTGTGCGTCAAATGTACACACACTTCATGTATTGATAACTGAATATTGAAAACTTAGGTAACTCTGATTCGTAATTAGGTACACATAATGTTTGAACTGTAAAATTCATACTCCCACTCAACATTCGATTTGAAGGTATTTCAGGATCGTAGCAAGTTAGCAAGTGGAATAAAGTAGTCTCTGCCTATGGGAAACCCTAACCCCTATGGGGAAACCCTAATCCCTATGGGGAAACCCTAACCCCTATGGGGAAACAATAACCCCTATGGGAAAGAGGCGTGTCGGTATGACATATTAAATATCTACACTAAAGAGGAGAGGAGAGGAGAGGTTTAGACTAGAGCGAGCTGCAAAATGGCGAAATATACCACCTTACTACTTCTAACTCATTGCTATCAAGACAAATTAGAGCGAATCGTACCACTGTTACTTGTACTCTTGGACTCTGTAGCTACTTTAACCATTTCTCTATGCCAGTAGTCCACCCCCCGTCTTTAGGACTTTTAAATCTAACAACTACAATAATTTATGATGCTTTTGCGTATGGTAGGACCGTTACGGGATCCAGCATCTTACTCATTAGTCGTACTATCAAGCAGCAGTGCTTGTACTGCTGTATTTCGGTTCAGAGACTGCGACAGCTGGTGATTTTACGGGCACATGGGGTATTTTATCTTGGCCCTCTAAGCTGGCAATGTATGTATCTGTATAGCTCCAGTGTTCTCCATTTATTTGTTTGCCTTCTTTGTGATATAAACTCACCTTTGGCATACACAGAATGCGGCTGCAGTGCTTGCACAGTGACGCTCGTAGTGTGCAGTTCATCAGCCCTCAGTCGGAAGTGGAAGCATTCGGAGACGAGCGCGCTGCCGTCGTCGGCGACCTCGACGGCGGCCGTGCGTCGCGCGCGCACCCCGCGGCACGCACGCTCCTGAGTCACTCGCGCTACCAGCTCGCGTTTGCTTGATGACGGGTCCAACTAGAGGACAGAATGTTGATACTGGTCAGGGTCAATAAAGAAGAATATTGTAACGAGCTGTGATAACACGTGAAGTTGCTATTGTCTTTAAGTTAATTTTTTGATACAAGAAATGGTTCAGCTCCGTTTGTCTCGATGAATGTGTGGACATTAGCAAAACGGCGTAATAAATTCACAGACCACTTCACTCACAGGGCATAATATTCTAGTTTGATCATCAGTTCGGTTTAGTTTTTTTTTTTTAATTTAACGCATTCAGTGCCTCCGACGCATATATGCGTGTTTGTGACTTTCGCTCATTGTCGCTGTCATAATTTTACATGAAGAAGTCTTGGGTTATGTAGGAAATTCATACCTTTTACGGAATAAAATAGAATGATTATCATAATTAGTGACAAATACGTTACCAATTTAAATTAATTAACTAAGTACCTAAAACATTACAAATTTAATACAGAAAGCGAACACCTATTTCGTAGTCATTTTTAGTAAGGCCGAGTTCATATTTAGTAAAAATGCGAATGTGACTACTTTAATTATGATTACATTATTTTTATATAATGCATAATTATGTAACCGAGAGAAAAATAAAGGCTAAAATTTGTTAATTACTGTTACCAAAATTATTTGCCAACGTACCACCTTACACCATGTTTACTTAATTCGATCGTCCTCAAGAGAAGGTAAATATAGCAATAGGCCAGGCTTTGGAGAGTTATAATTACAAATTCAGTAAACATTGTTCTTCATTCATTTCATTTTTGAAATTACATTTTAAGCATTATAAGACGATAAAGAAATTTAAGACAGTTTCGTTATAACCCAGCGATAAAAGACGAAAAGTGAAAATCGTAATGTGGCTTCATGATAATAATATATCTTTTTTTTCATATTCCGCATTATACGGCCTCCGCTCTAAGAAAATTGAATCTTTTATAAGCAGTGCCACAGATGGAACAGACAGCTTCTTATGATTTAACACGGAGGTTTTTAAATTAAGAATACTGCCAATAACTCCTTTAGTTTCAGAGGTATTGAGTTTAATACCGAAACTCCACCCTCTCGTTCAATACATGTAAGATGAGATTCAGACAAGGCTGAATAAATTCTTGCAGGTTTGGGGTAAAGTGTCCTCTTCAAAATGTAATAATGCTACAAAGTTTAAGGTCGAAGGAATTTGATTATGATAAAGTGGTTTTATTAAAACCTTTTCAGTGGATGGTAAAATTTCAAATTTGGCTTATTTAAGACGGCAGTTTTGGGACTACGGAAGTTTGTTTAAAGTTTTATTGATTAATGATAGGAAACTATTTAGCTTGAGCATGTATAAAATATTATTTTGAAAAGTGATAAAATAAAATTTGTATGCAATGACCGATGTCACAGGCCTCCAACTATATTGATCTCACCATACTTGTTATCTGGCACACTAGTAAATATGAAATTTAACACAAACTATTAAAATTTCATATTAATACATATTATGCACTTTAATCAACGATACCCTTATAAGTCGAACTGCCCGAGTTTAGCCGATGGGTTATTCACTATTTAATCTAAACTAGTTACCTATTTAGACTCACCTTTAATCCTCTTGCTTCTATGACCGTAACGGTAAGCCGATGTAGATTTTCATTGTAAAGTAATGATACCAGTATCTCTCCGAGGTCTGACGTGGGTTCTTGTACTTCCTGTTGAAACAAAAATATTATCAAGCACATTTTTCATACCACAAAAAGCATTAAGGATAATAATACGTACACATTAGGTTATTTATACACATTAGGTTAGTCGGCCTGTACATCCTTGCCAAGTTTTGTAGTCTAGTTGAAAGTTTGAAAAAGAAAACGTGTAAACATTCGTTAGCTAGAAGGATAATGTCTAAAACTATGTTATGAAACTTTGCAAGGGTGTTCAAAGCGACTGTATGTAAATTATTTTGAAATACATCTTGAAATACACAAATCATCACTGAAATGTTTAGAAGCTCTTATCGAGAATAAACTGAACCTCAGCAGGTCACCCTCATCTGTAAACCTATTTATGCAGTGTATGTATGCATTGACAGATATAATCCTTCCTCAGCGTTCAGCGTATTGATGACTAACAAATATAGCAAAATGCAAAAGGTGAATTGGCTCGAAGAGGAGAGAAATACCTTCTCAATATCCATTTTATACAGCTGAGGCTCTTCGTCTGGAGCGATGCCCTCTAGCTCAGTGAGAGGTAGTATGACGTGGCCAATTAGCTGTTTTCCTTTGCCCACACGCCCGGAGTCTCGCACAGAGAGTTTCAGGGTAATACCGTCCAGTTTACCCGGTGGAATCTGGTGGGAGAAAAAAAATAGGATAAAGTACACAAATATCTTTTTAGTTCTTTGCTAGCTATGGCGTCAATGCATCGACATGAGGTACACTGTGTAAGAATAATGAAAATCATCTACCGGGCGTAAATCAGTTAATTAATTGAGCCACACGTCATGATTTGGATACGAATATTTTATTAATGACTAAAGCACTGTCAGCACTAAATAATGAAATACTACAATGTTAAACAAATACTCGTGGTTAAATAACTTATAACACTAAAATATATAAGGTCTCTCATAAGGCGGGTAATTTTGAACATCGATCAATGTATGGACACATTTATCAACAATGACTCGTCAAAAATCGTGAAAAACATTTACCTGCTGAAATATTTCGAAACAATTTTAAAAGACCCGTATAAATGTTGTAAAATAAGTTTTCCGTTAAGGATAAACTTAATCATCAAATAGATTAGCATGCTCTTTGCATTCAGACGTGAAATATCTTTTTGATCTTGTCAAAGTCGCAGGGAAAGGATTGGATGCGAAAGGCGCAAGATCGGAACGACTGGCGTGCACTGGAAGAGACCTACACTTAGCACCGGGTGGATTATGGTTGAAGAAGAAGATGAAATCACTTTGGGAATTCACTCATGAGCAATGTAGGCAAGATTTCGTAATCTAGATCACTAAATAGGTAATAGTACCTACAATTACTATTACCCATTCACGGAGCATTCAAATACATACATACATAAGATATAGCAAAATAACGTTTGACTTTCTTGTGATTCAGAAACCATCTTATTCCTGTAATACGTCAATCGTCATTAACGTAAGGTATCTAGTTAATTTAATATGTCGTAATTGCACAGGTCTCAGGTGGCTCAGTTAATGCGAGCATGTTAACAGAGTAATTAATTGCCACAATTAATATGTAGGTAGATGTTCACAGAACACAAACCTACTCATATTGTAACAAATAAATACCTAATCAAAAACGGCAGCCAAACCGATCAACTTTTAAAATGTACTTTATTTATTTTTGACTAATAAGCAAGTATGATGATAGACATTCTAAACAGACAGAAAACTAAAAATAGTACGAGTATATTTTATTATTCTATTCGACTTCGCTATTTGTCGATTTACATAATAATATACAGGTACCTGAGACATTAATGGATGATGGAATATTTGAGTTTGTATATTTCATTAATCAGTCTCTATAGCTTTACCATAGTGTTTAGTAAACGATACGTAGGTAATAATTTAATAATCTGTACAAACTTGTAGTGAATATTTTTCACGATTTTTACTAAAAAAACAAGATGCCAATAAACCGAAAGCTTACGCTTTACGTGATCAGATTACGTGAACACTAGGGTTGCCAGATCGAATGACCCTATATTGACGGGAGAAAACATTTTTTTCCGGATTCTGGGACTTTCGTCGGGAGAAACGAAAATAAAATAAAATCAATAAATATATTTAAAATCCTGCGCGCTCGAAACGGGCGGAAACGTTTCGCCTGACAAAAATGTGGAACTTGGTTTTAATATGAAGTGGTTTTTCTGGAGATTTTTTAGTTTGTCGGGAGGTGGGAGCACAAACAATAATTCGGGAGAATCCCGCCAAATCCCGGCCATCTGGCAACCCTACGTGTAACCCGCTTTCACTAGCAATATGAAAGCACAAGTGTGGGAAATTGAAGAAGGGTGAGAAATTTCGTCAGCATTTTCGTAGTAACATTTGCCAGGATATAGGTAATGCTGGTTCTGTCATCTAATTTCAAAGAACTTGATAATACACAGTAGTTTGTGATTTTGCATTAGGTATATTTGTATAAATTTATAGTCTCAGACCAAATACTTAGAATACACAGTGTAGGTATAGAACATTCTCATTTTGTACACACGTCTTGTCTTATGTCATATTTTTACGCCCATTACCTACTTTATTTTTGAAGACCAGGAATAATCGTGACCAAAAAATAAAATAAATAAATCCTTGACTTACTTGGTAAACGAAAGTCTCGTTAAACACCGGATTGCAGGATTTCTTCTTTGTTTTAGTTTGAAGAACTCTCCGCTCGTCAGGCATCAGTTGAATTCTATTGTAAATAGAAATTTAATTATTATTAAGAGTAGTACAACTTTGACCTATATATAAATTTGTATTAAAATTTTAATTTAGGGTGTGAAACAATCCGGTAACAATTATTAACTTTATCTTCTACTTCGTTATTGCTATTACTGGCTGTTTCAAAACGGAGAAACATTTCTCATACCCTACCTTAACTTGATTAAAAATGTTATGATATTTATTATCACATTACTCAAAGTAACTTGAAATACGTCGTCGTGTAGTCATTCACAAAGTGATTTAGTATTCTAAGCAATTATAATTTTAATTGACTTAATAGAACAATACAATAAAACTGTCGGTGTCAATTATAAAATTGATATCAAAGTTTGATCATTACTTATTTATGAATTACAAATGAGAAATTTTTGGATGTAATAAATAATGTAGATATTTACTGTTAAATCATTTTTGCAAGAGCAGTAGGTATTGTGTTCCATTTTGCCCACAAAATGTTTGAAATAAGCAGGTGTCAGATGCGTACAAACAAAATTAAAATGAGTGACAAAGGAGCACGAAAAATAATACTTTGTTAGCTCACGTCTTGTCATTGCTGTGACATGAATTAAGCAAACAATGTAACTTTTAAGTGAATATTCCCTAACGTAGAGACGTGAATCAATTGCCGAACAAGTAAAACCTTAATTCATAGGTACGGTAGGTAATTCGTACTTTGAACCAACAAAAAAATAGGCTTATAAATAAAACCGTCACCATCAGATCTTCGGAGTTGTCTGGGCATCCAAAATATCTGAACACGACTATTATTTTATTGAATCAGACATTACTTTGCGGAGGTCCATTTCAATGAACAAAAATTACCTTGCAACTCCGCTACTTAAAAGCTTTTTCAAGACTATATTGTTAATCGCAGAAGCGCATGTTCAGATATTTTAGCACCAACCAGAGATTAAAACTTAAGCTGGTCTCTAAGACAAAATTTACAATACTAAACAGCCTACGAAAATTCGTCATTAAATGTCACAGGAAACCTATTTCAATTACTTACTTTATGTATGGGTCGCAAGCGTTGGCCAAAGCAGGAGTACGAGACGGCAGATGTTTCACCTTTATGATGTGCACTTGAAGCCTTTCGGTGGTGGATTCGTATTTCAGCGTGAACCACACGCGACCCTAGGGAAATTAAAATGAAAGGTCAATTTGGGACACGTAACTAAGAGATTTGTAACATGACGTACTGATGCTGTTTGGTGAAACGTGTCGATACATTCAGGTAACGACTTTCGTGTTAGGTGGCAATTTTGTACCGGGTGTTGTTTTTAGTACCTAATTTATGTACACTAAATCAATTAGGAATTAACGAGTTAATGTTTATGTTATGAATTTAGACATGCTTGTATTAGAAAACAACGCATTTTCCAAAACGTTAGGTACATAAAGCCTAAAATATACTTCAATTCAGATGTTTTTGAATTTTTTTCAAGCAAAACCTTTATTTTCATTCAAATTTCCCAGCCACTTGTTAGAACTTGTTCTGACAGTGTACTATTTTTATCATACGAGTAGCGTTGGCTGTAGTTCGTGTTCAAGAAAATCCCCGCTTGATGCTTAGCGTGGGTAGAGCGTTAAAATATTAAGTAAACTGCCATTTTTCTTTTGTTTCGACGCCCCCACGCCGCAGTGAAAAAGTTGTTTCAGTTGTTTCCAAATAAAAGATGTGAGGAAACAATAAAAACCGTAACGACGGAAGCTTATATAAATATTCATTAAGCGCACGCAACTTTTACAACGCGGGCTATGAAAATGTTATGCCTTGTTTTACGGTTGCCGCTTACATACAATAATGTAGGTACTAGATAACTGTCACACATATGAGGTTCGTTGACCTGTATGATTTGCTCGAGAATTGTTACAAAACACATTTCGCCATACCCATCTTGTTCGACTTTACGGCCGAATTCTCAAATGTCTGGTTAAAATCTTATTCCATTCTAGTATCTTTGAGCACCGGTGCAACCGAACTTGACTCGGCGTTTTCAAAACCAGACATTGCGTTAGAGCCGTTTTCGAGACCTCAAAACATTAAAATTATATACGTTGTTCTGTAGTAGGTAATATTGCTCGTTTAATAGTACTGATTATTAATAAAACATCTAATTAAGGAAACAGAATAAGGACGGACTTGACTTGGAAACGTGTTGAATATTTAATTACCGGAGATCATTACGGATAAGCTGTATGTGTCTATCAACATGTAGGTAAATCTCAAGAAGAAGAGTGATCCAAATATCTTAGTTAGCAATTAGTCACCAAGCTAATACTACTACAACAGGTGCGGGTCCAAAGACCCTATTAATGTTAATAGCTGCGGGAGCCGGTAATTGAAAAACATAACCTCATCTTTGAACAAGCAAATTAATTCAATCAAAAGCGCTGCCTACGTTGAGTTACCTCATAATCGGATTAGAATTAATTATGAAGGAGGAATAAATCAATTACCACATGCCCCTCTGGCCAGAGCAGGTCCTCGTCGAGGCAATCGGCTTTGTAGAGCGAAGGGTCCAAGACGCCGAGATCAGTCGTGTTAGCTGTAACAATTAAAGTAATGAGTACGCACGCAGTACAAGAAATTTACAACCCTAGGTAGGTATCAAATTCCTTCCATGCTGGTTTGGAAACAAACAGAAAACAAAGAATGGACCAGTTGCTATCTTCACGTGCTGATGGTAAAAGCCCATCGAGGGAAGAGGCGAAAATTTTAGGAATCTTGTTATAGGTGATACGGCTAACCACCCATCAATATTTTGATTCCCTATTCTACCTATACGCCCACAATCATGCTAAGCGTGATTTTTAGGTCTTGTTACCTTTGTTACCTACTCCGTAAGGGATATTGACGTGATTATGTATGCATGGGTATCAAAAAACCTAGCCTTTTTCACCAAAAATAAGTACCTAAATTGACAATAAAGAGAGAGCTGTTATACTTTTTATAAACTCACTATGTAACCCCAAATTTGGCTAACCCTTGAATGATTATTGTTTTATTATTGATTATTGCCTTAAAATTCCGTAAGCTAATATTGTTTTCAACAACATAAACTAAAGTTTTGTTACGTCAAACTCGACTAATACCAGAGCTGGGGCCGTTCCAAAATACCATAATTACAAGCTTCACTAAATGGTATCAAGTCTATCCCCTTGTTTTAATGAGTTTGTCAGTAACAAACGTCGACTTTCTAAACATTTCAGAACTGCCTACGTTTCCGCAAATAAGATTTAAGTAATCAAAATCGACTACCTACAGGTGAAAAACTTAAGCAAATGACCTGTTGCATGTGTGAGTAATGTGTGCAAATAGACAAATTGACATTCCAAATTAGAAAAACGACTTAAGTCCCATATCAGTTATATACACTACTACCTACATACAACAACAGGTACCTTATTGTTATTGCAATGTCGTGATCATCGCCATGGAATTTAAATGTCATAGTTTAATTCTTGTTAGTTAATTAATAAGATCTCTACAACAAGCATTAAAATTAATTTGTAACTAAGACGCAGCTATTATTCCGCCAAACTACTTGCGAAAAACAGTGGGTTTGATTATAATTAAGCCTACACTTTCTTACCTTCGTGTTCTTTGTCTAGTTTTTTCCATGCAGGGGATAGGGGATTCTTTAGCTGTATTTTTCTTTTACTCTAGGCATCTACTCAGATTTTAAATTCAACACAATTTTAATCACTTTCAAGTGATTAGCTTTCAAATTTTGGGGGTTCCAATAATGAAAAAGATTGATTTCAATACTATTTTTCGTCATAATATGACAAAAAAGTGCTATGCAAATAATAAAAATAAGAAGAACATTTACGACACACGGAATGTGCATGTTGCTTTTTTGGCCTGTGCAGAAATACTATTCGCGACAGTATGACCATTTAATTATTCGTATATAATTCACACAAAGCGTTTTCCGCATCCCATGTAAACCAATTATCTTCGCGTAGCCTGTCACTGCTCTGTGTCGGCATGAAATGAAAGGACTCGACAACTGAGGCCCGACAAAGCGCAGCAGTTACGAGGCATTGTTTAAATTTTAATGAAACATTCGCCATGACCTTTGCGCCTATGACGTATTTCTGTTTAATATACCCCACTATTCGTGTAAAGGTGGTATGATATAGTGTTGGGCAGGATAATATGTCAGTCACAAATTGAAGTTATGCCACATTACAAGTTTCGCGGGTGGTAGGGCCTTGTGCAAGGTCCGTCCGGATCGCTACCGCCATCTTACTCGCTAATCCTGCCGCTAAGTAGCAGTGCTTGCACTGCTGTGTTCCGGTGTGGAGAGTAAGACAGCCGGGGAAATTACGGGCACAAGAGGCATTTCATCTTAGTCCTCTAGGTTGGCAACGCATTTGCAATCCCTCCGGGGTTGCGGGTGTCTATGGGCAGTGGTAATCACTTACCATCAGGTGACCCACTTGCTCGTTTGCCTTCCTATTCATATTAAAAAAAAAAAACAAGTTTCTCTTTTATTTATAACTTAATCCAGTTAGTAGATTCGTACCTGCATTGCAACCTCTTGAATTCAGAAAGCTCCAGAAAAAGCTTTTCTTTTGAAATGTAAAGTTTTTTCCCGATTATTCTCGGGGACCCGATAATGCCTGGGCGTAAACCCTATTTAAACCCTACATACATTTTGTAAGACGGACAAGAAAAATAAACGACCTCTGGCGTAAATACGTTTCCATTGGCAAAAACGTCCGCAATGACCCTTCCCTAAGTGTTAGGAGTATTCCCTGATGGCAAGCTTTTATGTTAGGTCTGTGCCTGTCCCAGAGGCCCGGTGCGTCATTTGCAGGCCAAAGTTTAGGGAGCGGTCACGTGGGAGTGGATTTGTAACGTGAGTTGGAAAACTTGGATTCGGGTTGTAACGACTGTAACATTCGCCGTTTATTCTAATGCCACAATATGTTTAATATCGATAATGATAATCAAAATATTTCTTTAAACTGTTATTTTTTTAATCGTTTTTGAACATCAAACCAAGAAAATAAATCCTAAAAATTGTATTTTGAATGATCTCGTTTCCCATGGTAACTGGGTCATGCTTGTTTGGGATCTGATCCGAGGTGAAATGTATCCTGTTTCACAGCTCTCTCAAAGGAACCTCAATAACTAAACAAACATTCAGTTACTCGTCCTGATTTGCAGGATTTCTTTGAATAGAAAATATTGTGTGGCCAAATTCTAATATGATATTTTTTTTCCATATCGATTCGCCCAGCCGTTATCAAGAGAGGCTTTGTCTTAATTACTACATTTAACTTTTATTGATTCATTGACTTTTATTGAGTCTGTAGATATAATTTCAAGATGAACACGAATATCAAAAATAGTCCCAAATAACTGAGCCTCGTGTCAACATACTTAAACTACCTTAAATTATTTACTCACTGTCCCCAATTTTATTAGGATTCTAAACTTCACACAACTACATCAGGAATACTTGATTGAATCAAATTGATAAATTCAGGGGGGAAAGAGCGCAATCAGTATTGTGGTGTAAACGTGTGTGCGTGCGAGTCAATTCACCTTCGAATAGTTTGAATTCCTATAGCTACTACTGCTGTATTATCGGTGTAGCGATTACTATAATAATTTAGAAATTTTATTTGGAGTATTGTATACTATGTATATGTGTAACTGGACACCTCTTATTGGCTGCGTGGATTGTTATTTCACATGTTGCTTGTCAAGTTAAGAAACAACATTTCAGGAGATAAATTTGTTCAGTTTTTTTTTTAATATTTCAATCGTTACACTGAGAAAGTAACTTTGTGTACTTGCCTATAACTTGGACTTCAAAGTTTAAGTGCTGAGCTTAGTAGCAAATTGGCAAATTAAACTAAGGGTGTGTCATGAGAGGTGTGGTTAGCCAGCAGATCCTCTAGAGGATTGTGGTGAAGGTTTACATCACGGCAAATGCCTTGGTTTGTTTATTTGGATACCGCATTACTACATAGTCCTACTAATATTATAAATGTGAAAGTTTGTGAGTTGGGATGTTTGTTACTCTTTCACGCCAGAACGGCTGGACAGATCTGGATGAAATTTGGAACATAGATAGATTATAGCCGGGAATAACACATAGGCTACTTTTTATCCCGGAAAATTGCGTAATTCCTGCGGGATAGCGATAAACGAATTCTATGCAGACGAAGTTGCGGGCAACAGCTAGTATAAAATAAAGTCGCTTTCTCTGTCCCTATGTCCCTTTGTATGCTTATATGTTCAAAACTACACAACGGATTTTGATGCGGTTTTTTTTAATAGATAGAGTGATTCAAGAGAAAGGTTTTTATGTATAATACATGCCTAATATACCGTGCAATCTTTGTACTTTGTACAAAGATTTATGATTATGATAGAAAATAATGCTATAAAACATTTAAATCATCCGTACTAAAACTACATAATAATATAAAACTGGAAATAAGTTTGTCTTTCAGTTTGTTAGATACCTACCGTAAACACCGTTGCACCAATTTTGACAAAATTCGGCCACAAGATATTTCAATTATTCTCAATTTATTTCTATAAAAAAGACTATCTTACGTCTGAAATATTTTCAGATATCCCGTGAAATAGTGACATACGAATTCCACTCAAACAAAGTCGCGGATACACAGCCAGTCGAATTTAATTATAATATTAAATTGTGATTGACTGACTTATTTTATTAGCACTCAGCACACACTTCTGGACGGAGCCGGTCAGAGATTTGGTTCAGAATGGTAATGGTATAGTACATTACTGCAGAGGCCGTGAAGTAAGGGATTGCTGGACGAGTTTGGGGTAGGTGGCCGAGTCGAAGACGAGGCCAGATAGAACGAGTCCTGCAATCCCTGTTCCGGCCAAAGCTTGTATAGTGCTTTTCTCAAACAATGTGAGGAAATATTAAAATTCAAATCTCTTTACTTTTTTCCGGTAGCATATTTCGCATAGCTAAATTTGCCTCCTCTTTTAAATGAGGCGGAGTACAGTTCATAAGTTCCCCGTCACTTTCATCACTAGAAGTCATTTTTATTTCTGTTAAATTATAATAACAATCACTACGAAATACGCATAAGCAGAAAAAAAGATTTTCGATTTGCCACCTTTTTATTTTTTAAATGTACTAATTTGATCCAGCTATTTGAGCACCATGTTTAACCGCACATAAATATAGTACCATAGATTTTTTTTTTTTATGTCGCAATTATGCTTAGGTACAGATTGTGGTGGTGGTTGGCTGTATGTAATTTTTTCCTTTGCCAATTTAATTTTAGTATAGAAATTTAAAAAATTAGAGCAGCGGACAAAAATGGATTTTCATACTAACTTTTGTGGCCTAAGCCAAGAAGTAATGTAGGGAGCCATAAACGAGAAACTTCATGTCCTCATATCGGGACATTAACGCATACATTTCCGAGCATGTTTGAGAAAAATATCATAATAAATAAATAAATATATGACATAGGATCTCTGAGAATGAATTCCTCTAAGTCACGGAGACGTAGTTGCTAATAACTGCTAGTAATTAGATATTTGGTGGGAAATTCACCCACACATCACATCTCACATTAATATTAGTCCTTTCTCTTCTCACGAATTAGAGACTATTGAGCCTACATTTCATTTAGACAATACCTACTTAATGAATAATTAAGACAAGTTTATGTATCCATGTTTGAACAAGAATCGTAACCGTTGTTATCATTATGACTAAGATCATAAATTACGTTTGATCCTATCATTCAGCTGTCACAGCTACTGAATGTCTAATCGTGGGCGACCCCTTTCAACTTCACTATTAATCTTTGGGACGCCCTCAGTATTAAGTTCAGTAGATAGGAATGAAACTGTTGACATTTTAAATATAAATTAGAACATCACATATAGATTTTGATAAACTATTATTTGTAGGTTGTGCGGCAGGTGCCCTTGATAGGCTGGTTTTGACCATTTTCAAATTCAAATTAAATTGAGTTTACTAAAAGTATAGACCACTTAAGTGGACTTAAGTGGCCAGAACCGAGACACTTGCCGTACCTAAAACAATACGAGTAAATCCGCTTTACAGAGTTATTCACCTGCCAATCTAATTTTTGTCATTATTTTATGACCAATGTTCAACGTTTATTGAGCGCCATCTGTACACAATGCGTAGGTATGCGGATATAGTCTCCCACTCAATTAGTATTAGCGTTGTCTAGGCTGGACTGGAGGTGAACTATCCGATATCAAATAATAGCAATTGTTTGTCCTGTTTACCTCTAATAAACTGTTTTGCTATTTCACTTTGCTCTTTGGACTTTGACCTAATTTTATCTTACTCATTTAAAGCCCCTTCAGTTGCTTTCTTCAGTTCAAGAAAGTGTTGTTATTGTATTTAAACAATTTCCCAGATTTGTGTTGGCGTTTTAGTAGTAAAAACTAGTAAAAATAAATATTGACTGTAAACATGTCGTCTCAACTCAAGAGGTCCAGATAATAGTAATGTGAAACTACTTGGGCTATGATTCTATATTTGGACATTTTAACCGCCGTAGTCTTAAATATAAGACGTAAAATATCCAGCTCATTTCGCCGTAGTAAATATGACAATAATCATATATTTTTTAAAACTCTGCGACACTGTGTAATGTTCTTCATTAATCTTTTCGGCGGCTAAAAGGTTAAAATGTTGATAGTGCGTCATAACAAAAGTCCTTTCTCTATTCTGTAATTTAATCGAAAATGTTGTTTGAAAATGGTTGTGGTTCTCGAAAAAAACATTCATTTAACATTTGGACATTTCCATCCCTACCCATCTACGAGTAGGTAAATACTTACTCAGTATAATAATACTCGTAGGTATGTCGCTATTTCTGAGATATCTGCAGCAGTTTATTTTACTGTAGATTATATCCACTGAAACGTACACAAAACATACGACTCCTTGTACAAAAAGCAACAAGTATCCCAGTAATGTTGAGGAAAATGTGTACGTAAAAGAAAATTGTTTTGTCCCTCGTTTCGTTTTTTAGTGATGGCAAAAAGCTGTAGTTATCAAACGTTTATTCTTGGAAGTTGAAAAAAAACTACAATTACAATGACTTGAACATGCAAAGACGTTGATTAAAAACTTAAATACCACATGAAAAAACAAGACAAGTGTCACATTTACAATGTACCTATTTGACATTGATACTATTTTTTTTTTCATTATGTTCTGGAAATGTTAACATGACAACATGCAAAAACTGGTCAGTACTATAAGATAAATTGAAGATCATGAAAATGACAGCAATCGTTCTAATCATATAAATATAACTGTTCTGTATATTTTTTTAGGTACAGACAACGACATAAATATATGTAGGTACGTTACTAAGACATCAAAAACATCTATACACATTTAAGCCAACAATAAGGCCGGTGACACATATATTTGACTTCATGGCTGTATAGATATTTATACCCTCTACTGTATGTACATCATCTTTTTCAATTGAGCTCATTTTACCAAGAAAACTTCTGTAAAGTGATTTTTTACCTTAGCTATAGGTGTTTTTAAAATAAAATCTCACTATTACTAATGCATAATGCATAAAATCCAAGAAGTCTTTTGTAGTGGCCTTTTATAAAATTGTGGCAAGGCGGCAACAACGCTGCGAGAATCTAGCATGTTATTTACGCGAACTTGCGGCGGAAAATGGAAATTTGCAATTTAAATTCATAGTTCGGCTTGAAACATATCTTTCTTGTACCAAGACCCTAGAAAATCTCTGCTGAAATTTGCGTGAAAAGGTTAGCGCCTATATCATAATCTATATGTAGATACCAATATGCATACGAAATATTATTCAATTACGAGAAAAAAATAATTATGACAACAATCAGAGGAGACTTCTAATTCACATTAAAAAAATCACGAAGATTAAATAACTCTCCAAGATGTTGTTAAAGGAGATATTTCCTACGCAAACAACACTAACAAATTGTCCAGAACACGCCATTGAATTCGGCTCGGATCCCGATTCTTTTATACCACTGGGTACCTTTAGATACAAACAATTCAGTACTTAATGAGTTCTTACTATGTAGATTGGCGACGTACCTAATTAGGGAGAGTTGTCCGCCCGGGGCTCTGTTGACCGTCCTCAGCCAAGTTTGCCCAGCGCACGATTTATAACCGATGCGAGATAATCATTTTAGTCTCCGCAAAACAACTTGCTCCTATCTACTAAATATATACTGGAATATTCAACGATACTTTGGTAAAAAAAATCCCCTCTATTCAATGCCAGCCTAACCTTACTCTAATATTAATACCTAAACTAACCTAATATGTTAATGAAACTTTCAATGCTTGCGGGCAGGGAACGATCGAAGAGGAAACACCGTGAGATACATTTCCATTTGGTCACTAAGTTGATCGTTTGCTTTTCAGTGGGCGATTAAAGTAGCCCGTTTTAGACGTTTTTATTCTCGGGTGTGTCCAAACGACGTGTCAACGACCGGTCACACCCTCGGAGAATGATTTGACAATGTTAGCATTTAATGAACAGTTAAAAATGTATGTTTTAAAGTACCTAAACGTCATACCAATCTCTTACTAAGTATTCGGTGGCTTTATACTAAAAATATTAAATAGATAGAGCTACAATATAACAATACAAAGTCTAAGGAAAGAGTACCTATGAAATTGTGTTACTTGAATCACAAATAAATAAATTCATTACGTGGTATGAAAGCAAATTGGTAATAGTGAAACACGTAATACGTAGCCAAGAAGCCGTGAAAATGTCGATAATGTCTAACTTTATTTGTACAGACAAAAGATGGCCAATATTTAGAAATCCAAAAGGGTAGCTTTGTCAGCGTTCCAGGTTCTGCTCAAAGAACTTTAGCCACACAGGCACTTATCTAATCAAGTGAAGGTAAGTCAACAGCCCTAACTAAACCCTAAAGCCTTGCGTTCAATCGGTCTGCAAAGTAATTCTCTAAAGAAAAGGGTTTAATAAAGGATCTTTCATTTATGTACTTTTGTGAGGAGTGGGATCCGTGACTTTCAAAGAGTTCTGTTCCTCAAGTATTTTTATATGGAGCAAAACACGCTATATAACTTTTGATATGTACCGCCTGAGGTTGCCCTTCGGTGTTCTCGCAGTGCAGTTAAGGTAATATTAAAGTTTATAGAGCAATCGTAACATTTCCGTGCCCTAAACCTTTCATTTCAATGTCTTCATTAAAGATTGGACTTGGACAATTTAGGCATAATCGTATTTATTTTCCTTTGAATATATGATACATGAAATGATTACCGAATACGCAATTGAGCCGGAACAGTTGCAGAAGTGACCAATCAAATTATTTAGTATCCATATTTATCGTCGCTCCTGTTAGTACGCGACATAGGGATTGGTTGATTTTGAACATCTCCGGTCCGCTTAACCTCGGTGAAAGCAAAACTTTATTAACTTCAAAATTTGCATAACACCGCTGGACCCAACTATCCACCCAGAGAAAGTCTAAGCAGTTTGTACGGTTAATTCTGTCAATTAAGGATTGTAATCAACGAACCGGCCAATGGATTAAAACACAAGATTTTCATTGGTAAAACGCTTACACTAAAAATTCCAATTTTCAATAGCTAAACAGATAGATCACGTTTTTGATTATATTGATACTCCAGGTTAGGTAAAGTCGAAGGTATTTTTTCTGATGCCCCGTAATCGTATTCTCAGTAAATGACAACAAAATTACAAACTGACTTTAAGCCCCTACGAAGTGTGGCAAACTCAACTAACCCGATGAGGCCGCGGACGCAAGAATGATGACAGTTTTGGGAGTTGGGTTCCCATTGTTTCAAAAAGTTAGGGCAGGCAAACCAATCATAATATCATGATCATCAGTATTATCTTTGTACCTAATGTATTTATCCTGTTTATTTGAATAATAACTGGAAGACAAAGCCCGCCACTTTGTATAATGGTTTTTTGTGAATAGCAATATAATTAACTCACTGAATGAATTGGAGCGTAATTGCGGGGTCATTGGAGGACACAGAACTTCGCTGCCCATGCTGCTTACGGAAACAACTTCACGGAGCTCACCAAGGGATGACGACCGCAGCGCTGGCAGGGAAAAGTTTACTTCCTTGGTCCTGTTGAAAAAAAGAACACTTAGAAAACTCATCAATGATCCAATTAAATGATCATGCATGGGGGGCATATAAAATCCTGAATAAATGTAATTTATGAAATTAGTAGTTTTAATCGACATAATTTAAAAAAAACTCCGTAGTCCGCAATTTCATCGGCATCCTGTCGGAACTTTGCATAATGTTAAACAGAATTAGTAAAAGCTTACTATTACTAAAATATTTTTTTAATAAAATTGCCTTCGTTCCAGAGTCCAGCTCTTACAAAAACCATACACAAACAAACGAAGTTTTCATATTTCTTTAGTAAAAACAATGTAATTTTATTAGAGACTGCTTTACTGAAACCGAAATACCCAAATAAAATTAGTAGGCATTAGAAGCCGTGAATTGGTTATTTTTTGCCTGTTTCATTCGACTTTGAAGTATACTGTAATTTACTGAGTAAAGTAAATTGTTTTTAATGTACAAATATAAAGAAAAATACAATTTAGGTGTAGAATTATCCTGCGTATTTAGAGCATCCAGTGATATAGAAAATTATGTAATATTGTAGTATTTTTTTTATTCGTAAACCAAAGTCAGGTTCACCCTGACTAGGTGGCGATATTAAATTTGTGTGAAGGAAAATAAAAGATTAAAGTAAAATAATTAAATTGAAACACAGTTACAATGATTTTAAGTTTGACATTATATGGATAACGTTCTAGTTGCCATAGCCGAAAAGCTTTGAATATCGATGTACCAACTGCTTACGCCAAGTATTCACTTGAAAAATAAAACTGTATTTGTTGTGAGTTACAAGTATACAAGAACAAGAAGTTTAATTTTGGTCGAGTATACATTCGGGCGTCTCGAAAGCTTTAATCTCGCAAACAAAGTGTTCCTTATTTCATTTATTCTCTCCAATACTGTGGCAACGACAGTATGGCTGCCAGTCGTGAAGACCGTCCAATCAAATGTTTGCTCTATCAAGTGGTGGAGGCGAGACGTAGGAGAAAAACTGTTTGCACTGTTGCCTCGTCTTTGCTACTGTGTGTAAATAAAAGTGTAAATACTGACGGTAATGTATTAAGTTTCTTTCCTACCATTTAATTGTTATTCCTTCACGTGATATATATGGAAAACGAAGCAAGCTGTAAAGTCACGTCAACAATACTTTACAATATCATTAAGCTTAGAAATTGTTGAAGGCATGCTGTTGTGGACAACAGTATTTTTAAGTAGTTTCTTACAATTCTTGGACAAATTTTTGATCTTTACTTAGTTAAAATTGTATTACTACAATGGTTTTTATTTCGATGTAGTATTTCATCATCATCGTGGGAAAACGACGATCAATTTTGTGCTGCCACAGCCAAAACCAATCGCTTTGAGTGGTTTCCCGCGATTTTTAATAGATAGTGCTTCCATATTGCGGGAGGTCTACCAACCTAGTACTGCCAGCATCAAATAGTTCGTGAAACCCAAAGTAGGCAAATAGTTCGCAATACATCATTGTTACAGTTGAAATAAGGTCGTGTTGCTAACTTTTTGGCCACTTTGGGTGTCACGAACTATTTGCCGCTGACTGTACCAACGGCCATCAGTTCAACAAGTACAAGCAATGTGCCTCCTACTGCGACTTAAAGAGTGCAATTCTTTGTGCTATTTCGGCGACTTTCGTCCTTTTACGGATCTTCTCATTTCTGACTCGATATGGTAGTCGTATTGTAAAAATACTCCAAGCATACATAGTAACTCTTTACCTTTGCCCTTTGCGTGAAATTTAGCTACTTAACATTTATTTTAATTTCGAGTGTATCATGACAAATAAATTTCCCCTAAAAGAAAAAGTAGGTACATTGTTGACTACCAGATGCAGCAAAATAAACTTCGTTTTTATACCTTCCTGCAAACTTGAGTCTGTAGACGGAGTCTGTCCGTATAAGTGTACTTACAAACTTTACTATGTCGACAGTTTCATAAACTTCAAGAGCCATCAATTATTTTGACAAAACTTTGCTTACACCTTATTTTTGAAGCGAACAGCACTTAAAACTTGATACATCACTGGCGACAGTAAAAATACTTCATCTTAACAGATTTTGTAGGACGCAATCGTTTTCTTTAGTGGAACTGAACAATTATGATAATATTTAATCTTGATTGTATTCATTAGCACTTTGTTTTCAAAAACGCGACTAGGGTTTACCCTAAAGCCAGCTTGGTAGTATTTAACGTCAAAGCGATCTTCTAAAATATTTCAAACAGAAAATTATCAGTAGGTACCTATTCATTAACACACGAACCGAAATAAAATAATTTTCTATTAACAACTTGTACAAGAAATTTTCTTATTCAATGTTTAATTTGTGTTTCTAGTCTAAGGAAGACCCTGCCGTTTTGCGAAAATTATTTCAGCAACCGTATTTTGCCACTGAAATCTTTGGAATAATTTTAGCAATACTCACGCAAATTTTTATTTATTTGGTAATTGTTTTACCTATATGAAATGCTTATTAGAGCAGAAATCATTGGACAATAAACATTATTATTATATTGGTATATATTATAGGTAGTATACAGCAGTTTGTCTGGTAGGTTTTACGGGCTTTTGTATTATATTTGGTAAAGTTATATATTGTGGCTCTCAGTTTTTGTAATTTTTAAAGTCGACCGTCCTTAATATACTACTTCTCTCATCGACTCAGAGGTTGACTGGAAGAGATCCCATAAAGAGATAATTCCGCTATTGTGCATTGTATCTCAGTGTTTGTCAATTATATTTGTTTTATGTTTATTTTGCACAGTAAAGAGTTTACATACATACATATTTAGACAAATTAATTGATATGACAAAAAGGATAAAGAATTAGGATGTTCCGTAAAGCCATTCAGACGGGAACGACACGGATCTAGGTTAGATTAGAAGGCTAAGGCGAGAGCGAAGTGTAGCGAGCACTTACAGTCACTTTAGTTGGCACAAATTGTTAAGTATTTTAATTTAGTATTCGTAGAAAAAGTACTATTAAAGTAATCTACGTTGCATGAAAAACCCTGAACAATTTATGAATATTTACGGTTTATTTAAATCAAGCAATCTTCGGTTCAGTATTACTTTGCTAAGCAATAGCTAAGGTAAAATTCAAATAACTAATAAATTGCAGCCGCAAATAGCACGCCTTTGTTAAAACTTTGTATCGTTATAAAGTTTAAGTGAGATATTTTAAGTCCTAGGCTGGAAAAGTGTGGTGCATTCACCTTGCCGCTATAGATTTTGCATCGCCACTCCAGTTCAAAGACGTACTTTGTAACGATAATATACCTAACCGTCGGTTAAAGTAAACTATTCGGTACAATTTAGCAATGGTAATTATAGGTAAGTCAACCCGAGCATGAACTGCCACGTGATGGTGAGAAAGAGAGTATTAGTAGAATTAGCAAGTTGACGTGACAAGCTTTGTCGCTAAGCATCTCCCTTTGAAAATACTTAAGTAAGAAACAGCTGCACTGAGCAACTGGCGGGAAAATAGTGAGCTTGATATTCGTGCCGGAATACTAATTGTTTTATTAAAATATAATGCATTTTAACACAGGAATAATCTAACTATAAAAAGGGGTTTGTAAATGACGGCGCACACACACCTTTTACTACGTAGCTGCTCAATAAAATGAAATAAAAAGTGAAGATAGGCCAAATAAGGGCAAAAAAACGAGTTTAGTTAAAGATTTTAACTTACTTTTCCAATATTGAATAGGTTGCATGAGAAACCAATAAATAGTCGAACATCTGCAGTTGTAGAAACATGCTCAGGGCTCATGTTTTCATCAGATTTGATACATCATTAAATAATACGGGGTTGCGGGAGTCTATGAGCAGTGGTGATCACTTACCAGCAGGTGACCCACTTGCCTTCCTATTCATAAAAATATATACAGGGTGTCAGAAAACCCTTTAACTCCCTTTTACAGAATTGTCAGGTAAGTATATCTGAACACCCTGGCAAAGTTTGACGCTCGTGGTTAATTAATTAACCCTTTAATTAACGAATCTTAAGATGCATTTTAGGACTATGCTCTCAGTGTACCTTTTCATCCATAAGTTACGTGAGTAGCGCTACTCGAAACCTTATTGTTTGTAACTAAAACTTCACTAGCACTTGCTTTCAAACTAACTACCATAAAACTTTGATCGGATTTCCTTAATGATAAATGATCATTTTAAATTATTCTAGATTCGTTTCAGAAAATCCACAGTACGACCTGGCAAACGTTAACGTGCGTGTGAAGTGAATTGCTAAAATAATTGTAATCTAATTACAATTCTTTGTATGCTTTAAAAAAGTACCTAGAGATGATTTTAAAAGGATTATGTGTTAGGAGATGGAATAAAATGGATATCTGTAATTGTGGCTTATGATTATACTTACATTATTCTTTATCAATACGAAATCACGTAATACACTTAAAGCCACAATTATTAAACACTCTCTCACACACACACATTAATTGTTGAGCGGATATCGGCAAAGAATCACAGTTTTATTTAGATTATTTCTCTTTTTTACATAAAATAAACTAAAATTGAATTCTACATCGAAAATTACAAACACGATGTTTTGACAAATGTTTTTTGACTGTTCATATTTGAGTGAATACCGCGTGATCGCCCGCGCCCTCTGTAAGAGGTTGGTGGCTGTTTGTTTATGGTAGCTTCACTCTCTACTTGTGGGACGTGAACACTTAAGCATGAATGTGAGTGTGGGATGGCTTTTGAGTCTCTTATTTATTTATTTATTTATTCATACCCATTTTCACGCCTCAATTTCTGATTCATGAAGTCATCACTGCGCTTGGCAGACAATGTGTCTTGCTTGTTATCGGGCGTGTGGCACCCGAAAGAATCAAATCATTATTGTATACCAATAAGCTCATTTATCTGTTCACTCATAATCATGAGTCTCGTTTAGAGAATCACATAGTTGTCCTTTACACCCAGTCAGTTTTGGGCGTCTACATCAAATGGTCGCTCGCCGGTTGCGAACCGTTATCACTATGTAATATTATGCGCGCTGTCCACTATGTCCTTTACTGTCGATTTATGTTCCAGGGTTTAGTAGTAGTAGTAGTAGTAAATAGTAAATGCTTTATTGTACAAAAATAATGAAACAAAAACAACTGTCAAAGAAAGATAAGATAGGTACATCAACAAAGACAAACTTATCTCTGTTAAAGGATGCAAGCAGGCGATCGATTATAGACAAGCGAGAATACTGCTGAATTAGAAAAATGATCATATTGAAAATAGTTAGTCTTGTTACACAGTCGACAATTAAGAATTGCGAATTAATATGGATACCGAAACAATACATACTGCGTGGACCTTAAATTTGACTTCGTCTTCGTCATGTCTTATCAATTTTCACAATAAAGGCGACACCCCACAGCAGCGCACGATCACGCTATGTAATCTCATAACACCCCTCTATTTGGGTTGGGGGTTAAAAATAGTTTGAAATAACTTGAAAAATGTTGAATTTGGCAATTAGGGAAGGCATGAAGAGCTGTTAGGATACGACTAGTAGTGTCAGGGCTGTGACAGGATTTGACAAAAACACTATTACATCAGACATGGCTGTCGGGCTTTGATCCCTTTGCCTTTCCTTAGTGGTAAAGATTATAAAACCAAATAAAACTGACGGCCGTCAGTTGATATTGAGTGGCAATTTTTATAATTTTTTGTAATTATTTTAAATATTTGTATTAAAATAGTAAAGCGAAATGATGTTTGAGTGTGTACTGTGTGTGATTACGGGGTACTTCACGTTGAGTGGTAATGTGATTTTACATGTGAGTGACTAAAACGGACACAATAACTGAAGGTCTGTAATCAATGCCTAAGTAGGTACCTACTTCATAAGATTAGCAAGAAATAGGTACAAAATATGCGAATGCTCACAACTTTAGGTTTTTGGCTTGTACTTCTAAATATTCACAGCAAAAGTTTAATTTTCCCGGTATAAAACTAGTTACCTACGCTACCGGACATTGTGTGTCGCTTATGTTGCGAAAGCTTGATAGCTGATTGGTTGATTTTGAACTAATTCATTTAGGCCGATTGGCTGATTTACGAAACTTCCGTATGCCGAAGTAGTCACCAACAATAGTTTGACGTGTAGAACTATGAGTAGGCATGTGAGTAGCTTAAGCCTGTGGCACACTGAGCAAAGCTATTAAATTATTTTTTATAATTTTTTTTTTTAGTTGTAATTAAGGTCTCATACTTTGAAGGGGTGTTCAAACCAATATAGCGAACAAGCTCGTGAATTATCGTTAAAGGGTTTTCTGACACCCTGTATATATACGCGGCATAGGCACATCCTTCAAATTATCACATTTCAATGCAGATACATTACATAGAATACGGAAATCATAAAAAAGTACAGAAAAAGTTGATAAGCTTGCCTGAAACCTGCAATTATGATAATTCATAATTGCAGGTTTCAGGCAAGCTTATCAACTTTTACGATAGCATACTCCTAACGTCCCATCTATATTTTGATTATGCCAGTAAAATGACATGCATATGCGATATCTACATTTGCATATTCCGGCGTACTGGTTTGATACGGATCACTGAAACACAAACTTTTCTGTCTCTGTCATACGGCTGATACAAATGTACAAATGTGTGTTTACAAATTTAAACTGTGTATAATATGTCGCAGACGTATTATAATAATCCGCCGTATTACATTACGGCTAGCCGTTTTGTAGTTTTGAAATGCGGCGATTCAACGATTATCCGGATTGTACGTTCTTCAAAATAAGACGACCTACGTTTATCCGCATCGTAATTTCGGCTCAGTTTAGGCATTCGGCCCTGACGCAATTCTAACCTAACCTAACCTATCCACTAAAAATCTTTCATCTTCTAAAAACATAAAACATACATTTTGGTGAATAGGTTAGGATAGGTTAGACCTACAATCTAAAAAGTAGTACGATGCGGGTAAACGTAGGCTGCCTTATTGAAGAACGCACAATCCGGCTACCTAATCGCTGAACCGCCTCATTGCAAAACGACCCTCTGCTTTTGAAAACGGCTAACCGTAATGTAATACGGCGGATTATTACAATCGGCCTGCTACATACTTATACAAAGCTAGACAGAAAAGGAATACTCTGGTTAAGCGTGACTCACGAATCGACACACACGTTACATAGAACGTTGTCATATTTAATTGAAATGATTGCTTGTACAATTAGCAATACTTACATGTAACAAGGTCCAACGATGTCATGCGGCGGATATACCAGTATCGGAGGCGACGGCGCCGGTGAGGGGCTATTTTTACGCCTGCGCGCCACAAACACTCCCGCCATTATGATCAGTAGCACTACAGCTGCGCTCGCTCCACCCAATGCCACCAAAGCCGCTTCTAAATGTAAAATAAAATCAGCTGTTACAGATTGATGACATAAAATAAAATGCGAGCACGATGGACAAACGAAACTAAGATCCAAGTCTATGAGCTCTTAGAATACCATTCGAATTTGTCTTGCTGTCTCCCTCACTCGGTCGATTCATATATCAGATGAGCGAGTGAGAGATTAAGATAAACCTAGATTTTTGTGTGACTTGTGAGTTAGAATTTGCACGCTTAACTACGTCCGATTCATTATACTAGGTAACAGGTTAACTAAAAAATACGAAAGCGCTTTAGTTTCAAAAGAGATTCAATAAATGTGTAGCTAAATTTTAACAAAAGTTTCGTCAAGTCAGACCATTTCATTTCATGAAACTTAACCTATACGTTAAGCCATTCTGTGTCAAAAATAGAAACACTAATGAAAACTTTTAAAGTAGACGGCGGGTAGGTGTAACTTGTTAGTTGGCAAAATAACCTTTATCCTAGGTCTCATGAAACCTGTGATATAAATGTGTCACAAAACAGCTGTGTGTGGGACTAACTTTAGTTCTAAATTTGTATAAAGTACGAAGCGTAAGACTGCATTAGTTAAACATGGGCCACTAAGGTTTTACAAAGCACCACCTTTACTTAGTTAATTAATAAACTCGCAGGAACTTTTAATGATGTTTAGTGTTAAAAGGACTTGCTAGCAGTTTATTAACTACAATGTTTAATAACGGACTTGCCGCACTGATTTGTGGGCGTCAGACATCTTATAAGGTATCTATGTATCTAATCTAATCCATCTAATCTAATACCTTTTGAAACGAGCTCCAACGATTTTAATGAAATTTAGTATGCAAGGGGTTTTGGAGATGACAAATCTAGAAATAAAGAAAATCAAGAGGAGAAAATGAGAAGCAAAGCTCGGTCATCCGGGTACTGTGTATTAATAATATCACAATTTGTAAATTAAGCAGACTTATTTAATGGTTAGTTAGTGTAAAATGTTAAGGTAAGATCAAAATGTTCTATTAAATAAAAATGTTCGTCGGATTTTTTACAAACTTGAAATATAGGTTGGTAAATGATATTTGGATAGCTCACCAGACAAGGGTTTGCAACGATTGTATATAAATTTCATTAAGAAAAGTGCATTGAGCTTTCGAGCTGGGAATATCGACATCGAGAAGCATACGAAAAATACAATTTCTACAATATTGGCACATATTTTTCAAGAATTCCACTGTCCTTACCCTTACAAATATTAAAATGAAAAAAGCTCATTTGTTTGTTTGTTCTTCTTTCACGGACCAACAGAGCATCTGATCGAAGTGAATATTTACACAAGAGATCGGTGGTCGTAATCGGCTACTTTTTATCCCGGGGAACACCACATTCATTTGAGAAACTAGCGCCATCTGTCGGGGAATTCACTAACTAATATTTATTGCGATTGCACACTGTCACGCGAGAAGAGATGAACAAAATGTACGTAATCTAACACAAGAAAAGCCGCTGGCAAAAGCTAGACCTATACTAATATTATAAAGAGGTAATATTTGTGAGTTTGTGAGGTTGTAGGGGGGGGTAATCTCTGGATCTACTGAAGCGATTTTGAAAATTATTTTACCAATAGAAAGCCTGCGCGTACGAAGTCGCGGGCAACAGCTAGTTCATTACAATTTCATCTAAAAATTACTACAAAATCTGACCTTGCGGGTAGACAATTTATCTAGTTAACATGCGTCCTACGCAATTTCTCCCGCTCAATGGCGCAAACAGCTCAAAGAAGTGCCCTTAAATTCAATGAAGCCTTCACACGTCTCGTAAAAGCACTTCGAAAAGCTTAACGATTGTTTTGCGACCTAAAAGCATATCTGCGGAACAAGTTGTTTCTGACACTTTCCACTCCCAGAACTGACATTATCCTCCTTTATCCCTCAGCTGTCCTCAAACTTCCGCGTTTTATCTCGCACTTTTCAAGGACCCGGCTTAAGATACAACCCGAACGTCAATGGGGCTCAAGGGGTCCGCGGTCACAAGTTTCATATGAAGCGGGCTGAGGAAATTGTAGTAATGATTGCTCCTTATTGTGGGAAAATTCTTGTCTGGATATGGGTGGAATTGCGATGAGGACCTAAAGGGTGTAGGTGTAGATGTAGCTGTGAGGGTTTGTGTGATTGTGACCGGGATACGCAATTCTATTGCTTGATCAAACTGGTAAGTAGGTACTTAGTACAAGCTCGTTTAAGCAAAATGTGTTAACAGGCTACTTCCGATTTTTTATGCGACAAGAGTCATTGCTATGAAGTTTATGTATATCAACGTCATCAAAAATAGCAGGAAGTTTGACCCCAAAGCATTTCAAGACCCCATTTATCACAGACCGTTATGACGATGGAAATATGATATGGCGCCATGAATATTTTTATGAACATCATTAAATAGGGAGGTTTTTATAGGTATGTAATAATTTAACGAGGCGAATCGCAAATTTGCACCTAAGCAAACAATACGGAAGCTTTTATTAGTTTCATGAAAATAAAGAGGTATCCCACTCTTAACAACTCCACAAATCTACAAAATCGTTTCTTTTTTACTTCAATTAACCTTTGAATGAAGAAATCCTTTCAGATAAAGTATTAAACCCCAATTATAAATAAGGATGTTTACTCAAGTACCTACCTGCCGTGAATAAAATAAAAAAATAAAGAGAGAAACACTAATGATAAGTAAAAAGCCAGCAACATCGACTTTTTCTATTTCATCTTTGCATTTAGCATAGTAACGATTTGGATGGACGTTGCACAAGGTTCCAACACCCGATATTAATTTTCTTACCTCTCAGATTGACAGCATTAGCGATAGAAAAGCCAGTAACAGAGCTGGTGGTCGGCGACTCGTCGTAGATAGAGTTGCCCGGGGACGCCTCGAACTCTTGGACCTCGGAGTGTCTCGATGTCACTGGGTCGTCATATTCACGCGGGCTTGGGTCATAGTAGTCCGGCGGTTCGGCGCGCTCGCCCGTAGTATCCGACTCGTAATCTAAGGTGAAATTGAATGAGAAATGACTTTTCACATCGAATTATGCCAGGCGAATGGTTTGCCCAAAAGGAACACAATTTTATACGAGGGTCTCTTACAATATAGATATATAATATATTTAGGTATAAACCAGAAACTATCCGGTACAGAGACGTTTAATGTTTAAAACCAAACTATAATAGCGAAAGCTAAGAGAAAATCTAAAGATAAATGTTTTGGTGAAAAATTGCCTACAAAATACACGATTAAACATGTACACGATGACAACGTTAAAATAAACGTGGTTTAGTTTGCTGTTTAGTTGTATGGAGAATCATTCAAGTACAATGAACGCTAGCAAGCGATGATGTCACCGTTTTACAACATTTTGTATGGACCACTTTCTACTAAATTTAAGATAATAGTGACCGTAGAAAACAACTTTCTAAACTTTTCATGACTTTTCAATATGGTAAATAAAAAAATGCAGTACACTAGTATTAGGTACCTATGTTCATAGCATTACTCGCTTTGAACTATTTATTACAGCCTAATTAACAAAAGCCTAACCTAAATAATTTTTAGGGAAACAATAAAACACGAAGTGCTGTCCTTATAATTTATTATTACCTCACCTTTGCTCATGTGCAAAGACATAAATTCTTCGGTCGTCCCTTACTGAGTTACGAGTGCGCACAGACATATCGTTTGGTTGACCGTTTATTACTTAAAGCCACTGGACCGCACTAATCAGATTTTCTCAAGGCTTCGTTTAATATTTTGCGGAAATGTGGGCATCCGTTTTATCCTTTGAGCTAGAATATTATTAAAATAGGACGCAGCCTTTGCAGGAACATATTTTAATACGATATCTTTGTCTCTGCATAAGACAGGAATAAATTATAGTAATGGGAAACTCTCCGAAGATACAGAAAATCTTCTCCAATTGCGTAATATCGACTGCATAATATGTCAGTGCCACAAACTTACATCCTTCTGTTGAAAATACCTGTTTCCATCACATTGTCAGCCTTACGTATCGGATTGTGGTTGACGTTGGGGTAATTGCAGACCTGAAGGATAACTGCGAACAGTTGTCAGGTAGGAGGTGACATGGCGTGGGCTGTGGCCGCTGTGGGATTGGAATGCTACGGACAGATTCGTCGGGTTAATGTGGAGAGGCTAGCACACCTGCCATTGCAATAGGCGATGGGTGGCTTGGTTCCACGTAACATGTTTATTTTTAACAAAAAATAATATATTATGAAAATCTGTTTTAATGACTAATTTGTTTGTGTCATGCTAACATGTATTGTGTCTCGGAGGTATACGCCTACGGGTTCGTATGCGTCTGTACAAACCAAAATCACCTGTTAACTTCAGTCGTGGAGAACGGTATACCTATCTGAACAGTGCGTCACTCCATTTACAGCGGTGTTTAAACGCGTATGAACCCGTGAGTTCAGACAGCAATGTGTTACATCTGTACCGGGACGATTACGATCACGGTATGATACGGTATAGTAAACGAAAAAGTCAAGTTAAGGAGTATCCCTTAGTAATTGTATTTCGGGATTTCGAGGAAATACTCTACGCAGACTAAGCCGCACGCAGGTTACGTCAAGTTTAATAAAAAATGGAATCGAGGTCCCGAAGGAAGACAAAGTAAAATGCAGAGCGTTCCAAATCTTGTGAACAATGAACATTATTTCATTTGTGTGAGAAGCCAGCGACAAACATTTCGACGAGCAAGTATCTCTTGCAATTCACGTATCTTGTGTTTTAATAAATTCACTTAGACGCGCGTGAGACGAATTTATCGAATGTTGTATTTCTTATCATTTTATAGGGGTTGCTACAAAAAACAGGAATCCTTAAACCTAGGATAACTTTGTTTTCTATCTGTCAGTCTGTCTATCAGGAACTTTTTTCTTAGGAACGTGTGGAGTCATCAAGTTGAATTGAATATGAAACATTTTAACAGTTTCTTTCTACGGTAAAAAAATAAGTTTCTTAGTTCGTCCCATCAAAATATTCTAAAAGTGTATTTTTATACAATAAAGTGGCAATGACTAGGTACCTAAAGTCCCGCTCACAACACGAGTAAAATAATAAATTGGGAAATCATTGTTACGCAAAAATTACGCTCGAAATAATTACCTAATACGTCTGTAACATATTATATAGATCGGCACCGCATGAGAAAGCGCGATGTAACACGGTTATGTCAAGGCGAGATAGATAGAGGAGACCATTTTTCTTACACGCTGTGAGCCCGGCGGAACCCAGGGAGACTCTTAATTTCAAAGGAATAACGTTTCTGTCTTAGAAACGCACCGACAGCTGTCAATTTTTCCGGTCTCGTCTCAAGTCATTTCAGTGCCGATCTAGTCTAACGTAGGTAGTTAGCATTTGAGTTTTCTTTTTAGAGAATCACATGACAGGTTTTTGTGTGACTGATTTCCGTTGCCACCTTAAAACGTTTATAACGCTACTAGCAACTAGCTTTACAGGCTCAAACTTATTTGATGCGAATCGTAACCTGCTACTCCTCAACCTATAATTGATTGAATTATTAGTGTTTGCATTAATTGGCCACTTCTATGCATGTAATTTGCGCTAACAGAACACAAAAGCCAAAAATGTTAGTATAGGTTATTTCTAGAAGCATCCACAACACTACTCTATACTCTTCTGGTAGCGCTTTAAAGTTTGATGCTACTACGAGGGTCACACCGAAATGATCGGGAATAAAAAAAACTACACGCATATTGTACCTAAATTATATTTTATTGTTTTTCAAAGTATTCTCCCCTGTAATTAATGCACTTTTGCATTCTTTGGAGCCAATATTTGAAATAATAATTCTAATCGGAAGTAGCTGCTTCATAAATGGCCGATTGATAAGCTTCTACTGTTGCTTCAGGGTCTTTAAACCGTTGACCACGCAACATATCTTTAATTCCGGGGAACGTAAAAAAATCGTTTGGACTCAGGTCGGGCCTATTTGGAGGATGAGACATCAACTCAACTTTTTCCCCGTTTAAAAAGTCTTTTGTTTTGCGAGCAGTATGGGAGCTCGCATTATCATGATGCAAGATGACCCGACGAGTATCGTTGCCTGCACGGAATTTGGCTAACATTTCTGGTAAAAAAACCGAGGTGTACCAATTTGCTGTAACCGTTCTGCCTTCCTGTAGTGGAATTGTAGTCACATGTCCCTTTTTGGAATCAAACGATGCGATCATTTTCTTAGAAACGATACGGGAACGCATCACTCGTTGGTTTCACCTCACCTTCGAAGGCCCAAACTGCCGACTGACGTTTTGTTTCGGGTTCATAGGAATAAATTCATGTTTCGTCACCTAAGAAGATGTTATAAACGGCTTTTGACGTTCCTCCATTAAACCGTTTTAAAGTAAAGCGGCACCAATCAACACGAGCCGCCTTTTGCTCTTCAGTCAAATTATGAGGCATCCAGCGGGAAACAAGCTCCTTGACACCCAGTCCATCGTGCAAAATCTTTTGAATTGCAGTCATTCCAATGCCCATAGTCGCTCGTATCTGCTCATAGGTAATATGTCGGTCTTCTAAAATATTTTTTTGCACGGCCGCCACATTTTCGGCCGTTACCCCTGTTTTTGGTCGACCGGTAGGAGGTACGGTGCTGAGAGAGGAACGACCTCGCCGAAACTTTGAATACCAACGATATATTGTTGTTTGGTTTGATGCTTCATCATTATAAATAAATACAAGCTCAGCGATACACTCATCTCGCAATAACCCGCGACGAAAGTTGTGGTAAATTATGGCGCGAAAATTTTCTCGCGTGAGGTCTATTTTGCTCATCGACTTGTCAAGTTTAAATGAGAATAAAAAAAAAACAAAACACTTTTTTTTAATTTTATAAACGTCATTTTGATTGTAAGTAGCTAGTACTCACGTCACCAAAAAGGTTTTACGCTAACTCAGTCCCGGGTACTCAATTCCCGATCATTTCGGTGTGGCCCTCGTAGATAAGCATGCACACTTAATATTTCACTTCTTTGTACGTTTCCCAAGTCTAGAGCATACTCCTAATTTATAGTCCGAATGATTGAACCATTACCGTCTTGTGAGTACACAGTTCTATATTCTACACTAGTAAATATAGCCACAAGTTTTATGGAGTTGTTGTACGAGTACAAAAACCGCAATTTAATCCGAGTTGAATTTTGCTATCGAGCTACCTCAGTTAGATGGGCGCTTGCCGGTCCGGGTAAATATTAGTACGTGTAACCAAATATTTATTTTTAAGTAAGTCTCGTAAGCTTACTTCGAATAAACTTTGTATTTATTCGTCGGTGGCTTTTTCGTTAGTCCGAGCCTTTTTGATCATTTCTAGCGTAAATAGATTTTAAAATGTATTTTTTTTTCCAATATGCTGACTGATTGACAAAAAAACTAATATCAGCTCGAACGGCTTTCAACTTTGGTTATAAACTCGGCTAACACTAGTTTTGTTTAGTAAGTGTACCTATTCATCTAAGAATGGAGATTTGAATGAAATACAAAATTAACTACAATGTTCTGTAGTTTCATAACAAAATAACAATCTTTGTTTCAAATCTGCAATTGTGTAATGTTACAACTTCGTGAATGGTCCACAGGGTCGACGGGTGAAGTTTATCAAGGAAGACGAAGTTTCCATGACTGATGCGATACGCAAATTGGCCACTGCGGCGGCCTTTGTCAGAGACATCGTGATAAGCGAATCCAGCTCAGACAAAGTAACAGCCAAAAGCTAGTAAAATAGAAAAAGCTTCGCGGGCGCGTAATCGATTTTGTACATGTTTGCATAGGTAAGGTATCTTTCCATTATTGTCTCACATCCAACATACGTGATACGTGACTCGTTGACTTAACTTGTCAAACAAGTAATAATAAAATTAAGCATTGTGGAAGGCACACAAAAGTCGAGTTTCTTGGAGACGCAAAATGTAAATTATATATTTTATTCATATATACTCGTAGCTTGTAAGCACCCGTCAATTCCAGCTACAGCTATCTCATTTTATAAATTCCCTAAATTACTTGTTCAAAAACATAACAGACTAAAGTACGTTTTTCTACACTTCGAAGCACGTCCAGGTCGTCCTGTTGTCGGCTAATATGAAGTAAACTGTTATCCCACTATTCCCAGTACAATTTAAGTTTTTAAAAAGTAAAAACGTGACGACACATGTCAGGATTTACGAGTCCCTAATTCATATCCACCGACCACAGTATCTGTTAGTAGGTAAGTACTTCAACGGAAAGCAGAAACATAATTATCGACAATTCATTTGATGCATATAATTTACTAAGAACTAATTAACGATGGCTTCTACGCCAAGCATAGTCGGCCGTAGCTGAAGTAAAGCGTGGTATGGATACCTTTACCTAGTCGCAAAATCAAGGCCCACATATTCTTAAATTTCATGTGATATCATAATTACCTTTATAGTGCTCCTCTCTCAGCACTTCTGCGGGGTCGATTGGAGGCGCATACCACGGCCTCCTGGAATACACCTTCTTCGTGTTCACAACTCTCGCCCCTTCATCAATATTCCGGTAGCCCGTCGGTGGTCGGCTTATCATCTCTTATCATCTGATGATACCTGCCAACAAAATGAAGAGATTGCTTAGTCATTTTTGTCCTAGTATTGGCTCGCTGACAGTGCCGTGCTAGGTATTAAAATAGAAAGGACCCACGTAGGAGTCAAAAAGTTATCGAAACACAGTCATTTTTGTGCGCTTGGAATTAACGTAGAAAAGTACACATCGAAATGTTTTTCTTTTTTAAGTTTTCAAATTCGAACGGAATTTTCAGTGCACGAGTCTGACTCCTACTTTTCCACTTTTTAACATTATTAAAACACGAAGACGATAGTAACTATATTAAATAAAGTAGAATATTTTTGCAGTTACTCCGCTTGAAAGCATCGCACATAAAATGAAATATTCCTTTTACATGCTTAGATATCAAACACGAACGCTCCAACTATCCATTTACCATGATTATTATAGGTATATTTTTTTATTTAGTAAGACAAAACAAACATTGTCAACTATTATTGTAACTAGGAGTCATTTGTATTTTTAAACGACTTAGAAAAAGTAGGTTCTCAATTCGTTCGGGATCATTTTTGTATTTTTTCTGGTAAAATCTACACAGAAAACTGTGTGGCATCGTCGCTCTCAAACCTATGGACCGATTTCAATGCGGTTTTTTTTCACTCGAAAGCCAGTCTCCTTTGCTACGTTTGGTAAAAATCGATAAAACAGTTTGAAGAATATCAACACTTTTCCAAAGTGATGAAAGGCAATTTGGCAAAAAAAAGAAGATTTTTTAATTTACCGTCTAATTACCCGATTAATGCGCGGAAGATTTCTTATTTTTTTATTTTAATGTTAGGTATTCGTTGCATATTCTGGCGGCCAACAAATAAATTAATTAATTAAATAGCATTGATATTTAGAGGGTGTTTTAAAAGTTAGTAATTTTTAAAAACATCAGCCAGTGACTAACAAGGTCCTTTTTAATTTTTCGGCAATTTCCATTTGTTTATATTTTATCTAAATAACCTTGTTACTTCAACAAAAACATGCCTTCGCTATTTACTTTCTCGTGTTTTTCTGTTAATAATTTCCTGTTTCACGTCCAAGTAATGGCATTCATAAATATAAAGAGAAAGAAGGCAAGCTGAAAAGTGAAACACTATAATTTTTCAAGGTAGCCCCTTAGTAGCTTAATGAAAATAAATGTCCGTAATTTTTATGAAAAGTCGGCTTTTTGTAGGGATTACGTTGGAATATTTTGCTTTGGAGGACACTAAAAATTGTCTACGATAGAACATAAATTGTAAAGTCTCTATTTTCGCATTTTGCGGCGGAACAATGAAAATACATTTTTATTGATTCGTTATGTGTAACAAATATCCTTATAAAATCTAGTTTTTACTTGAATCCTACGAGTACCGGAGGTACCGTACCTACAAGATAACAAACAAAAAAAAAATTTTGGGATACCTACTCTATACAGTCCCATTTACAACTGTGAGTATTTAGAATATTCAGGCCCCCATTCTTTTGTTATAGCTTATAGCTAATATTGAATGCATAATAACTTGTGTCAGATAAAACCAACTTGGCAATTGTTATTAACTATGAGTACGTAAGTATTATAATAGTTCTGATCGTTTTAACACCAAGCAATCCCATCGAGTAATATTAATCAAATGCGCAGTGGGTAACACAAAGAGAAGTAAAAAAAACAATCAATCGCAGTACTTCTTGTTCCACAGGAATCGTTTTGTAGAGTGAAAAAAGGTATTTATTCGCCATTCCTTCTACTCGGCGAGTCGGTAAATACACATTAGTTTTATTTGTGCCCGTTTGGTTAGAAGTTTTATTGTTATGCCCTTTCCCGGTTGAAACCTTGGTAAATGGAACGCTTACTTAACACATTAGCCTATAAGCAGACTATATTGCTACGCCACAAAACTTGAGCTGAATTTATGAATTCTATAGTTCTTTAGAATGACAATACGTAGAAAAAAAATTGTCTTTACACGTGTTACACCGCCCACTTAAAATTTGAAACAGATTGTTCAGAATCATGATTTAAATCGATACATTATTATTTTAATAAAGGTTGTACCTACTTTTATTTCGTTTTTTATCATGCCCAGTCTTACGTTACAAATACAATACATACACAAATTAATTTGACAAGAGTATACTAATATAATTCCGAAAAGGTTTCAATTCTGTTCATATCATGTTCAGATTCTGTACTTGAAAGTAGTTAAAACGTTTTGTTTCTGCAGCTACAATTTTATTACCAAACAAATATTCCTAAAGTAGATGTTTTGCTACCCACACATACATATATACGTTACGGGGTAAACAGTTACGGGGTAACTGTTTACCCCGTAACTGATAAAGACGTGATGTACCCACCCACCCCAATTTGCTACCCAATTTGAGAATAAAAGAAAAATAGAGACATGTAGAGCAACTACATCAAACCAAGTATTTTTAAGTTATATTTTCGACGGTCTAACAACACTTCCATGTTCAATGAGCGTAAGATCTGGCAAAGCACTGGCGCTGGTAGGTATGTTAGAAAACTGAGATAACATTTGAAATTCCAGTTTCAGTTCGTTATCCTTTCAAGTTCATCCAATTTCCTCAAAAGGGGAGTTTGATGGGGAGAACGTATAACTTTTAAGACCAGTAAGCGTCGTTTTAATATAATCGTGTGCTTTGAAAAAGCGTCAGATATGTAAAATAGACTTGTTTGAACGTTTTACCCAATTTTAAAGGACCCCACGGATATGAAGCTCTATTAGCGTATCAAAACACCTATTTGCCACCTACAATGTTCGCAAAATCACATCTTATTATGGTAACCTACATCCCAAAGCAGATTGCCCTTTCTTAATTAAAAGGCAGTTACAAACCCGGCTTATAAGATGGATTACTTGCCTAAATACACAAGCTCGTGTTGCGATGCGCCGCATTAAGGTTACACATAGGGTTGGGGTTTATTCTGACATGTCAGGATTTTAAAGATACCATGAAGACCATTCAGTAATCACTCGGGATTTTTTTACAATTACGATTTTTCGGTAATGAACCTACTAAGACCGCGACCTTCTTGAATGGGTGGAAGCAAATTTAACGTCTTTTCGGTAGTTTATTTATTTTTTACTAAATGGGGTGGCAATGAGCAAATAAATTATCTACCTAACGGTAAGTGGGCACCACCCCACTCGCACCCTCACAGGGCAGCAAATGTATTGCTGTCTAGAGATCTAACATAAAATATCCTTAAACGACGGTAATTTTTTGTCTGGCTCTTCAAGTCAGAATACTTGTACCTATTATGTAGTCTACGCGGAAACTTACTCCTACTACATAGCCCAATGTTGAAAGAAATCTATCAGCATTTTGCATTTTATCGTGTGCTAAAATCTATTAGTAGCAGCCCACCCAACGAGTCAAACATATTTTCGAAACAGTTTGTCTAAGTATTTTACAATTTTGTCCAAATGATCTGGGACTTTTCTGGAAATCGGCTTTTTAAATTTCCATCTGGTAACCCTCACACACATAGCGTGTTGCTTCCTTGCGTAGGAGTTGCACGTAAAGGGTGGGCCTCCACCTTTAGATAGCCGTAATGATTGAGTAAAAACGTGTTTCAGATAATGGCATGAGCATTATTATAAAACGTGACAAGCCCAGGGATATACAACACGTACAGTCGAATTCACCAACATCTATACAAACAGAGTCCTATGCAAACAAAGCTCCTATTGGCACCTACTGACAGGTGTAGATATATATTTCATGGATAATTTGCTGTATGCGTGCTTGTTGGTGAATTAGTTGTTTGGAAGTCAATGCATGAGGAGATCGTTTAGTTATTTATAAATCATTTGAAATCAAAGGCTTATGATTTTATCTCAATAGTTCCACATTCCCAGTGGAGATGGAAATGTTTTTTCTCGTTCCAGTGTCAAAAACGGAACCCAACCCCTCCTACCTTTTAAGCGTCATTTCAGAGTGGATCTGTATTGATGGACACAATTAAGGCACAGCATCGCTATATCTAAATGATTAATACAGCAGTGTTAGTGAACTTCGTTATTTTTGCAATTGAAATTCAAAAGTGCGTAAAATAAACCGTTTTCGTATAACTAAAAGACTTGAAGCCTAATTAGGTATCTTTATAATAGTTCATTTGGCCTTATGAAAAGTTGTGAAAGCTTAGCCTAACTAATAAACCAAGTTTTATTTCTGGAAGATCCCTTGCCCGATAGGTTTGAAGAAGTTTTAATTTTGTGAGTTGGGAAACATGCCTGCGCTCAATTGGATATTTGCGAGTAGCTTCAGAAAGTTGGAAAAACCTTTTATTTAGTTTAGAGACTATTAAGTAGTACTAATAAATGGAACAAGCAATAATTCCAAGAAGACCAACGCTGGCTGCAAGGCCAGCATTATGCTGAGATGGGACCATTTCGTGATGTATGTACTGATTTTTTTTGTTTTTTTTTCACTCTTTCTGTTTTTGTAACCCAGTATACATATATCGCGAATAAATGTTTTTCTTTCTTTTCTTTCTTTCTTTAATTATTACTTTCACTTTACTACTTTTCCAGAAATTTGGGGAGTAACTTGTTGTGCGATGTAGTAATAGTAAACGGTCAAAACAAAATGTCAGGAATGGATAGAAAATAAAAAAGGTTATTATATAATCCAGGGGTGGCCAACGGGTCGATCGCGATCGACCGGTCGATCGCGCCTGTTAGACCAGTCGATCGCGGCAAGGCAAAAAATATAAATATGTGGACCAGACTGCGCAACGTTTTCACCAACTGCTGATTTAAGGTTTCATGAAGTATGTAATTGGTAGATCGCACAAGGTTTCGTTAGTAAACAGGAGATCTTGGGTCTAATCAAGTTGGCCACCCCTATAATCGATCAGATGTTTTAATGACGATTAATGGATTGCTCATTTCAAACTTCGAAAGAGACTTGGTAGAGACAACCTTTTCGGTTTAAGCCAAAGCTAGAAAGTATTGTGCCGGAGATGGCCGCGGTAATCGCTATTGTATTACTTAGTCAAGACTGAATGAAAAAAAAGAAGTCGTGGCAAGTCGTGATAAGGAATTGAGGAAAATCCGAATGAAATAACCAAGAACGAGCATTTGTAGGGAGGGAATTAAAGCATAACAAAGTCTGTGCTATTTTAACAGGAAAACCCTGTTAATTAAGTTATATAAAATCCCGTACTAATTGCTCTTTTATAGTTCTTCTAATATTCTTTATATAACAAAGGCAGGAAAACTAATTTATTTAAATTTAAATAGAAATAAATTTCATTTATTAGAAAAAAAACATTCTGAACAAGCTTTATTGCTGACATACTTGTAGATTAAAATCAAGCCAAACCGACCACTGGAGTAAAGTTGGCAAAAGTGTCTTACACTTTTGATTATCAAATAGATAAGGTTATAAAAAGGCACTTAAACATCAACTCTTTATGTCCTTTTTTCAAGAATATACTAAAAGTGAAAGTTATTACACACTAAAAACCAATATTTACCTTCATGTACATTTTAGCTTAGATGTCACGTACTCGTATGAAAACGTGTATACGTTTCAATAAATTTTCCACCTTTGGTATTTGAGCTTTAATGAAATATTAATATTGTATGTTCTTATAAGTTGTCTGTACAGAAATTCTTGAAAGATTGTAGGTTTATCCATAATTAGACATTGTGCTAATTATTTTTGGAGGCCCGGTGAATCCCGTTACAAGGTAAAGTTGGAGAACACAAAGCTGGATTACGAGCTAATTTGCTCTTAAGGATAGGTAAAGAGCTCCTTGTTTGGCGAGTCATAAATAAATTGAAACATAAGAATCTCGAAATTTAAGGAGTTTCTTTTATAAAAAAGGTCAAGTACGAGTCACGTGGCCTTTAGATCTTGTTACCTTAGGCTCTGTCTACCCCGTAAGGGATAAAGACGTGATTTATGTATATGTATGTATGTAAGTACGAGTCGCGCGTTGGACAAACGATTTACCCCCTCATTTATAAACGCTCTATAGGCTTCTGCTAACTTAGCAATAGTTTATCCATAACTGTCACTTTGACATTTACCTTTCACAGATAAGGACAAAACGATTGCTAAGTTAGCACAAGCCAATAGAACGTTTATGAATAAGGAGGTCAAGATTTAAGATTTAGGACTAGAATACCGAGGGTTACCTATAAATAAAAAAATATTATTTTAAGAAAAATTACCTATCTACTGACAAAGTAATTTGGTACTGATGTTTGCGATATGTAAAAAATTGCGTAGATTTAGGCGCTACTTTGTCGAGGTTCATGGTAAACTTAAATGCATAACTTTACTTCGGTAGGTAGGTATACTACAGTATTATTACATTATTAGTCCTTGATACTAAGCAGTCCAAAGAACTATAATTTGTTTGAACTGTAATGTGCACGGTAGGTACAGTCAAGTGTAATAATATGTAACTAGTCAACGTCTCAAAAATAAGTACCACACGCTCTTACACCAGCGTAATAAGGTCGTGGGACATATTTTTGAGAAGTTCGTATCGATACTTATTTTTGCACTTGACCGTACACGCCGGTTGCTAGTAGGTGGGTACATTATGAAGTTTTCGGAGAATAGTAGTGAACCGAAAGCATATTGCCTGAGGATTATAGAAGAATAATTTATGAAAAATTTACTTGTCTTGACTTTGTAATTTTTGACTGTTTGATCAAAAACAGATCTTTCAGAATATCTGGCGTAAAACATTTTGACGGCTGCTTATATTTTTTCTTAAACGATTCAACAGTTTTCAATTTAGGTTGTATTTGCACGCAAAATATTTTTACGCAACTCAGCGGGGTTCAAGTTATGTTTTATATTTTTTATGTTAGAATTACATTTGTGTATACTATCTTATCTTAGCACAGAGTAAGTAGATACGTGACTTGTGGCGAGAAATTTTGTAAAATTTTGAAATATTTCGGCATGTCATTACTAGGTTATTTGGAAAAATTATCGCACTTACCTAAGTATATCAATATAGGTATTAATAGTCTTCCATGCTGGTCTAACAATAATAAATTAACTTAATCCATGTAGAAGTATTTTCTACGATATTTAGACCGCTATAACCTTTCGTTAGCTCCCGATATTTTCAAAGCAGTGCTTGCATCACAACCATGTGTAGACAACGTAGAAAATATGTATAATGTAATTAAACTTGAATCATTTAAAACGTAAAATATACAGAGGACATTAAGTTAAAGTACTAAATTTAAGTAGATCTCTTTTTTTTCAGCGTGTAACTACTTATTATGTACTTAGGAGTTTTAATTCCGAGGTATCCGAAGTCCGAAGCAGGTAACAGGATATTTATTACGCTAAACTTACAATATTCAAACTATCAATTTCAATATTTAAACACCATTAACATATACATAAATAACGTCTCTATTCCTTACGGGGTAGACAGTGCCTAAGATAACAAGACCTTAAGGCCACGTTCAGCATGATTGTAGGCGTATAGGTGGAAAGGGGAATCAAAATAGTGATGGGTTGCTAGCCGGATCGCCAATAACAAGATTCCTATGACCATTCCCTCGATGGGCTTTTACCATTTGCGCGGGAAGGAAGCAACTGGTACATCCTATCTTTTTTCTTTACTCCCAGACCAGCATTGAACCATTAACATTGCTACTAAATAACTGTAATTTAATACGCAGCCGAGTTTAACACAATCACTAACCTCACCCAATTGAGTTAAGCTAACGAACGTAGCGAAAACTATATAAATAAAGGTTGGAACAGTTTTAGTAACTGCGGGTACGCTTGTGGTTATTTCGACGCTACCATTTTATAATTCATTCCCTACTAAAGCCAAACTGATTTATATACATAAATCACGTCTTTATCCCTTACGGGGTACACAAAGCCTAAGGTAACAACACCCAAAGGCCACGTTTAGCATAATTGTGAGTGTATATAGGTGAAAAGGACAAGAGCCTTACCATGACGTCTTAATGCGATTCAACTGCGAACAAGTTGGATAGATCGCTGTCAGATCCATACTAAAAGTATCAAAAATGACAGCTTAAGAATCGGAAATGAATAGCTTAAGACGTCATGGCAAGGGCCCTGATTTGCGTAATATACGGTAATTTCATTTTTTTTTTGCATTACGGATTCGTAATTAGTTCCCTACTGCCTAGTCGACTAGCTTCAGAGCAAAAATAAGACAGTTTTGCAAGTGTACAATTGTCCACCCAAGGTTACACCTTCGTTTGTCGTTATAACGTAGGTGCATATTAAATATGTATGCACAGTGGACGACACATAATTGGCAATCCCTCGGGCGGCGACTAAATTAATAAAATATGTTGCCTCCCCCAAATGTCGTTTAGAACGACAGGTTTATTAGATCAATCTCGTCATGTGCAAATTTTGTGAATATCGCGATTAAATTGAGCAGCTTTATTTTGATTTCTTTTTATTGCTTTTTAAGTACCTCTCCTTAATTTACATGAGAGCGCTGTTCTATTGAAATCTTCTAAAATGTCCTTTAATAAATAAATATGTTATTTTTTTATTATGTTTGTGAGCGTACCGTTCAAATTAGCTGAAATTGAAATTTAATTTATTTTTTCTGATTGTAACATTGAGCTAGAACATATCAACAAAATCGTGATTAAAAAACCAGATTACCTTTAAGTCAGGATTAGTATCGATTTGAGCCGCCGAGCCTACCTTACCTACACACACACACATTTGCACAGCATATATTATCATGACGTAAGAGTCACGTAAATACATAAAATATTACTAATTTCAAGTTAGAACTTAGAACTACCGATTATTTTGGTGCAATCTAAAGGTGCGTCCAGCTTTGCACAATAAGTATATACATACATACATATATATCACGTCTTTTGTCGTTTTGTCACGTTTTGTCGTTTTTAATAGGTATTTTTTTTATGTTAGAGAGGCCAGACAAACGAACTAGTGGGTCACCTGATGTTAAATGATAACCACTGTCCATAGACACGCGCAGCGCTTTAAGCGATACCAGTGCGTTGTCGGCCCTATATATTATAGTTGTATATAAGTGGATTGACTGTGTCGACCCTTCCAATACCAAGACCGAGCCATGTAAATTAGCAGGGGCATAGGTTATATAGGAACGGTTGAGAGCTCAGGTTATTAATTTACCAGCACGACACTATCCTTTGATCTCTGATGTCAAAGGCTGAGAGCAAACATTCAGAGCGAACATATTCCGAAACACTAAACGATTTCATTTAGGTAGGAAATAGTTCTAGCTATCGAGAACATGTTCGAAGTTCCATTATGACGGTCTATTAGCTTGTAAGAAGCCGATGGTAGTTATTGGTTTCGAACCAGGGCTCATACCTCAAGTTAGACTGAATTTACCACGAGCTTTTCGCAGAAAGAAAACATCGTAATGAAATAATTATGCACACACCTACGAAGCAGTTCAATCGAGTGTAGGTACATAATGGAAGTTCGCAAAGAGATCTGGGATCGCGTTGAAACTACAGATCAAGCCGTCTCATTCTGAAGGCAGGCTTTCTGTGTATTTGTGACCAGGGGCGCAATTCTCAAAAATAAACTCGCCTGTGAAATTACCGCTTCGCTTGACGGTCATAACTTGACACTTAATCCCTACTAATATTATAAATGTTAAAGTAACTCTGTCTGTCTGTCTGTTACCTTTTCACGCTTAAACCGTTCGACCGATTTAGTTGAAATTTGGTATATAGATAGTTTTGAGTCCCGAGGAAGGACATAGGATAGTTTCTGTCCCGGAAAATTGCATAGTTCCCGCGGGATAGCGATAAGCGAATTCTGCGCAGACGAAGTCGCGGGCAACAGCTAGTAAGATAATAAATAGACATAGTAGCGCCAGAATTTCTCAAGCAGTTCTTTTTAACAAATTTAACAACAAAGGTTACCTTAATAACTTCCGAGTTCTTAATCCCAACAAAGAAGTAATTAAAAACACTAATCGTCAATAAAGTTTAGGTACAGGTTACTCAACTAAAATTATCATAATCTTTAACTTTTCTTGAAGTAAAAGAAAAGGTGTAAAAAGTCAGTTCAAAGAATATTACTTTCCTTTTAGAGAGTCGTCAAGTGTAAGTATAAGGTTCTGCTTAAAGACTCATTTACATGACGAATGAAATGGTATTGCTACTGGGCTTATGATGCCAGTGGAACAATGACTTATAAACCCATAAACCAGGGGCCATTGTAACGCACCAGCACAACACAGCTCACACCATGCAAATAAGGCGTAAATAATTTCAACCGCGAGGTATTACTTCTCAATTCTGCGCATATTTATGGAACACATTACTTAATGGAACAGAAATATCAATATCCATAGTATTTAAATGAACACTAGATATCAATCGTTATTGCTATGATCTATATTTAGGTTGATAAATTAATTATCATGTGGAAATTACACACCTAACATCGAAATCAATTAAAATATGGAATGCAACAAAACGTAACTAACCTCGACTCGTGCTGTCGATAATGTTAATCGTGAATACATAAATCAGTGTTAATCGTTTAATTCGAATTTACATAATTGATTAATTTACCTCCTCTATGGCACCCACGCCCGCTCATCAAATCTTATACGAAGCGGAATTGCTCCTGAAATTGCTATCGGTGCGTAATAAAGTGGATCTAAGAGATTTACGCGCCCTAGGAATCCGTCGTATGTGCGAAAATATGATATTTAATAAACACGTCTATGTACTGTGTCATGAAAATGAAAATCACTTGATGTACTTGGATAGTATGACCAAACCTTTACATAGTGACGTGATTAGTGTTATGGGCTACCCTCTTTTTGAAAATACTAATAATAATGGCGATCAAAATGAGGGTAGTTGTGAGCTGCGCAGAGTGACCGCGCGAGAAGGGCGTTGGCGAACAAGCAAAGCGTTGGCGAGTAGTGTTCATGTCGTTACCCCTGAGGTGAACGCTCCGGGAAGAAGGACTACGGATTAGTCCAAAACATGTTAAAGTACTCAACTTCGATTATGTACTCGACTTTGGTGAATGTGTTTATCTTAAAATCACTTCGTGTAGTTATAATCTTTATAAATGGGAGTACATAATAGTTGACTCACAAAAAAAAAGTACTTGTGCTTGTCATATTTTTACATGCACATGTATAGTTTGGCCCTATTATAGAAGAAATTTGCATTTGCCCTCAAAAGTTACTGTAAAGTCAGAATATTTACCTATTAAATAAAACTCATCTTAGGCTTCGAATATAATTCAAGATTCAGATACCTTTTAATCTTTACAAAGGGGCCTCACTCAAAACTTTACAATGTTAACTAATTACTGTGAGGTTTCGGGGAACTAAATTAGGGATCGAACACTTTTTAAAATAATTGGATTTAACACCAGTAACATCGTGTTCAAATGAAAATAGGTGATTACCAACCTCTACACTAGTAAGTAAATGCTTTATTGTACAAATATAAAGAAACAGATACAATTCACACAAAAATAAAAATAACATTAATATATGCACAAAGGCGCACTTATCCCTATAAGGGATCTCTACCAGTTAACCTTTGAGTAGATGAGAGGAGCATTAAACTGCAACTCTGCTTTTATTTTTTATTTTTTTAAGTAACCAAAAGATACATTTAGTAAAACAGGTGCTGCCTATTGTATCCCCGTAGGGATTTTGCACTTTCTCGGAATAAAATATGAAACAAAATATATATATATACGTAGGTAGAGGTAGATAAGTATACCTAGTGCAATAATAATTTATATTATCATGCGCCCCACAAAGTGGACTTTAGATACATTCGAGTACAAAGTAAAATTTAATTTATAAATTACTCATACTTGCAGAGTGAACAGTAAAATTGTGTTTTAATGGAATTTGTCGCGCCGCCGCTTCTAAATGCAAAACTTCCAAATGGAATTAGTTAATCGTTACCATAATTCTAACTCTAAAATTCTATTATCTTGTGGCTTCTGATTAACCGTTATAATTTCATATCAACCAAAATACTTTATGAGGAAAACATACATATCTTGAAATCTATTAACCTTTGTCTCTTACGACTCAAAAATCAGACTAAAAGCCTGAAAATTAAGCCTGTGAAGTGTAAATTATCCCTTGGGATAAAGACAGCTCTCCTCTAGACTCAAATGCACCGGTTTGCAAAATTTAATAGAAATAGTTACATAATTACACAAAAACGGATAACTCTCGTAGTAGGACCTTTATTTAAACAATCGATGGACGTATGAGAGTGATGCTCGACATGTTTCGAACTATCTATTTAATTTTAATTATGATTAACCCTCACGGTAGTTTCATGTTGAAAATAGTTACATCACGAAAACCTTGATAAATTGTCAGAAAGACAGGCAATTGAGGCCTTAAAATAATTTGTAACATTTGATTCATTGGATGTAAACCAATTTTATTGTATTTGGTGATGATATATATGAATGAGATACAATATGAAACAATCAATCACAACATACATACATACATACATCACGTCTTTATCGCTTACGGGGTAAACAGAGCCTAAGGTAACGAGACCTTAAAGGCCACGTTTAGCACGATTGATCAATCACAAGCTTATCGTAAAAATGTATTTTCTCGATGGATATAAATGGCATTTCGTTGATGGATTTCTCTTATTCATTTAAGTATTGATTGGATATAAATAATGCTTGGCACCTTTGAAAAGTTTCAACATTAGAACAGCGCTTTGGTTATTTTAAACAGACTAGACGTTCCAGTTTTAGTGGAAAAGGTCAAAGCTAAGACTAGATAAAACAGCGACCTATTTTTATTTTCATTTAACTTGTATAAAGAAGTAAGCCCGTTCCAAATCTTTCAAACTAGTAAATTTGGTCTAGCTTCCAGTAATCAGATAATAAAGTATGCCTACCGTCAACAAAAAAATTTGTTATAAATATTTTTAGCTAAAATTTATTTAACTTATCAAATTTGATTTCATCAACTGGTTGCGCTAAGAGTTCAGAATACATACATAATTTTAAATTTCTAGGACAACTGGAACACTCCCAAGGTTTTGATTTCACGACAATTTGCATGGAAATACCTTTTCTAATGACCATCTTTTGATTTTTTCACAGCAAAGTTCCAAGGTGTAGCGTAAGAACTTCAAATAGTCATTGAAACTAATTTCTGTTTGGTACCTCGCCGCGTTTCTGAGAAAAAATGGTCACCACAAAAAGCAAATGGACAGATAATAAAGCGATCCTATACGGTTTCGTTTATGCCAACTGAGATAGAGAAGAGACCCCTAAACACAGAAGCATTTGTTTCTAATCCGTGTTCGCTTCTTTACATACTTACTCTGTATGAACCAACGCCTACAAATAACCATGCGCTTCTCAACGCCCTTCAATAAATTGAGGAAATTACGTGCTCCATCCGTAGCACATGCAAAAACACAATTTCGATATAAAATGGATAAGTAATGTGTAAATATGTCGACCTATTTTTATCGCGAAACAAATAAGAAAGTGCTAACGCAGACAAATAGGCTATGATATTTTACACCACCTAATTTTTTAATCGTTGGGTCGGGTGCTTGTCTTATAAATACAGTTAAGTATATAGTATATAGGCTTCATTTGTAGCATGTGCGACAATCGTATGTGGAATATACGGCTGAGATGTGTTAACTAACAGTGTACGCCCTGTAATTATTGTCCCCTAATTAATCAGTTATTAGGTTGTCCATTGTTGGGTTGCACAATTCCCTTATAATATCACTACATAGTATAAAATAAAGTCACTTTCTCTGTCGCTATGTCCCTATGTCCCTATGTCCCTATGTATGCTTATATCTTCAAAACTACACAACGGATTTTGATGCGGTTTTTTTAATAGATAGAGTGATTCAAGAGGAAGGTTTTTATGTATAATACATGCATAATATACCGTGCGAAGCCGGGGCGGGTCGCTAGTACTTAATAACTAACGAATCATGAAAATGATTTTTACCGACTTCCAATAGTCCTTGGCTCATAATGCCAGTCAACTTCAACACACGTGTGCTAGGCAACAAAATATACCGTCGCCAGAAAAAAGCTTACATTAAAAACAAATTTCAGAATTAAACAAAATCAAATAACTCGTCTGTTTTAATCAAACGCTGATTTGAATATGCAAAAGCCGGATTTTAATACGCGATTACACCATGATATATTATATTTATTTGGCCTTGGTTCCTTGTTTACGCTGTCGGCGACCTAAAACGTGGCGCCACGCGCTGTACGCCGCCTAAAAATTATTAGTGTAAAAATGTACAATTCAACCATTACGTAGTACGTTTTCACACTGTCATATGAGGTTTTATGGTACCAGTATGGTATTTACACAAGCATTCTAACGCAGCTAATGACATGACGTGACGTCACAAGTGGCTGATAACATGAATCCAGAGACGAGTGCATTAAAGGCATAAACCCAAATCGTTAGTCGCATACGTTCCTGAGTAGGCATGTCAAATCTAACTAAGTTAATGTCATCTGAAACGACTCTGAGTACGGCACTTAATAGCGTGCGTTTACGTATAAGATGACGTCATGGACAGGGTTACCAGATGCGGCGAGAACATGCGTCGCGCACTGAAAGCGGAACAAAAGCAGACTTTGTGACGTCATAGTGACTGAAACCTTTTCAAACCAAGCAACGGAAACATTTTCAAATAAACTTCTCGGAAAGGTTAAAAAGTCATCCTATTGTGTTATAAGATTAAACGATCGCGACGTAAGAGCCATCAGATCGCAAGAAATAAGCTTCGGAAGAAAATAGTTAACTAAAAGTCTAAACTTAAAATAATTAATAAAATGCATGGAAATTCATAAGTGCTTCGATAGTTTCACAATATTGGAAAGCTTTTATTTAAATATCGTCTGTCAGTAACATAAGAAAACCGTAGGTAACCAAAAAGCTTATTTCGAAAGCCACACCTACATTTTAATTTTGTAGTTAGGTACAGTCAAGGGCATAACTATATGTAGGTACGTTACCAAGACGTCAAAAACATCTATACACCTTTATGCCACAAACAATGAGGTCGACGCCACATATATTTGACATGACGGCTGTATCGATATTAATGCCCTCGACTGTTCTTACTTTTCTAAAATATTAACAAATAAAAGTATAATAGAACAGACGATTGTTTTTAAATTTCACCGTAAACACTTTATCTATTTCTGTTACTGACAATTTACTAATTTACTAAACAATTAATTCTAGGTTTCCTGGCTGGGAAAAACTTTTTAATTTAACTGCCTTTATAGATAAAAGTAATTACAATCCAGCAATAAGAGGCTGTACAAACAACTCTAGATTGAATTCTGTTGGGTAGCGTATTCGGCGCAAATGTTAATACAATGAAGTAAAGACCAACTAGCTCGTGCGCCATTTTCTAGCTTGTCGTTGTCATGATATGTTTGCTTTGGGCTACCTATGGCAAAAATAACTACATTAGTTTTTAAGATAATATGCATCAAAAAATAAATATTGTGTAAGGGGTTAAACAGCCATTTATTATGATAATGAATAAATAGGGCGGGAACCACTTTCACTATCTCTATCGACCCTTACCCTTACACCGTTTTACTGAAATAAGTGGTGAACATAATTTGTGATTCCGAATGCGTTGCACGATTACGACTATAATGGTCTCTGATCATACATTACTAAAGAAAATATTAAATTAATTTTCACGGATAAAAAATTGTAAAAATTGTTGAAGGTATTTTTAAACACGTACCCCTTACCAAATTCACTTAATCATTGAAACTTATACACTTACGCACATTTGAAATAAACAGCACAAAATCTCACAAATACAGCCAAATTTCATGGAAAATGATTCCATGAATTCACAGATACAAAACGGAAGTTCATGTTCCATCCATGCAAAGAACTTTCAACAATTAACAGAGCCATTTATGACAAGAATCTACAGGTGGGACAGCAACTTACCTCCGCACGATAGAATCACAGGTACACACCTAGTTTTGAGGGAAATTAGAGTTTCAACTCTCTAAACACACATATACATGCTTTTCTACTTTTCCATATATGCTTACATATAGCACTCGGTGAGTATACTTGGGAAAAATATACGCTCGGACTTTCCCCGATAGTCGGCGACAGCGAACGGCGCTCTCAGGTACCGCAGAGTAACTAAATGAAAACGCGCGGCCAAACTTAGCGAAGACACTTATTGCGCATGTTCCCTGCCGAATAAAGTTGGCGTACGTACTTACACAGATATTCGAACGTTGCCGCACATTTGTACGTCGTTACGCAGGTACGGGAAACTTTAGGCGAAGTAGCCAAGCGAGGTAGCTGTGAAAACCGTTCTCTGTGGTTACCACGTTCACGTTTCCAAATAAAGGTTTTGGTTTACCAAATTATGCGTCTGGGATTGGAATGTGTTTTGTTGGCTTTACGTGGGTGAGAGACCTACGTCAATTCTACCTTTGTAATGCGATTTTTGCGAGCCACGTCTACTTTAAATAGCATTTTGTTTTACATTAGAATTCCTTCCAAAATGTTCATTTATACTGTTTAATAGCGTTACTACAGCGTAAATGGGAATGGAATGACGTTTATGATATAATTTATTATGTATGACGCAGTTAGTTCTGTTGAATTTCAAATTATGAACCTGATACACGCTACACCCAACTAGATGGAAATCCTAGTGATTAGAAAACCTGACTACAAAGTTAAGGGTCCTGAGTCGCTGGATGAGTTACGTATGACAAAAAGTATGATTTGTTCTGGAGCCGTTAAATTGCCTAGTACCCAAAGTACAATCTTTGCTTAATTTGTGATTATTTATTTATTTATTATTTTTATAAATGTATTTACATAGTATAAAACAAAGTCGCTTTCCGTATGCTTAGATCTTTAAAACTACGCAACGGATTTTGATGCTGTTTTTTTAAATAGATACGAGTGATTCAAGAGGAAGGTTTCTATATGCATAATACATTTTTAAGTCTAATTCTACGCAGACGAAGTCGCGGGCAGAAGCTAGTTTATTTAATAAAATGTAAGCTTACAGCATCATTAATTAAGTCAATTAGTGTCAATTGTCCCATTGCCATGATATTATTTACCATATCTATTTCGCTATTAACATTATTTTAGTTGATGCGGCTAGCAACCCATCACTATTTCGATTCCACTTTCCACCTATACTTCCACAATCTTGCTAAACATGGCTTTTGGGTCTTGTCACCTTAAGCCCTGTCTACCTCATAAGGGATGACGACGTGATTTGTGAATGTATATTATTTTAGTTTCCGGTAAAAGGAGTAGGTAGTAGGTAATTAAAGTTATTAAATACTGCCCACTTCCTAAAATAAAATACGAAACTACTCGTAATTACTACACCCCCTTGCAAAAAAATCTGGCACCTATGGTTTTCCAGATTTTTAGGCATTAACGCTTGCAAAGTAAGCTTTTACGCACATAAAATACAAAAACCACGGGTGCCCGTTTTTTTTGCAAGGGGGTGTATTAACGTTGTATTAAATTTATCGACTGTCTATCCGCGAGAAAGCATCACAAGTTCATCAACATCAAATATTAAACAGTTTACAAGTCAACGAATATGTAAAATATCACAATACCCCATACATTTGCTGAAATATTGGTATTAGTAGAAAATGTAACAAAAAAAGAGAGAAAAACGGCACTCACGAAAAGAACAATCTTGGAAAATCGTTTGATGAATGTACTTTGTCTTTCAACATGAGTGGTTTCTATGTTTAACTGTGTGAGTCGAGCATTTTACTTAATATTAGAGCCTAATGCTTTGGCATTTCATCCTAAATATGGACTTTATCGTTTAAGAGAAGGATTATTCATATATCTGACGACCGGATGGCCCAGTGGTTAGAGAACCTGACTATGAAGCTTGAGGTCCCGGGTTCGATCCCCGGTCGGGGTAGATATTTGTATGAAAAATACGAATGTTTGTTCTCGAGTCTTGGATGTTTAATATGTATTTAAGTATGTATTTATCTATATAAGTATGTTTATCCGTTGTCTAGTGCCCATATTACAAGCTTTGCTTAGTTTGGGGCTAGGTCAATTGGTGTCAATTGTCCCAAGATATTATTATTATTATTATTATTATTATCTACGTGGGAAATAAAGACTCTTCCATATACTTAGTGGCAACGGACGGGGGCTTATGTTATGCTAACGCATTCAGTTGTCCAAACTCATGGCATTAATATGCGTAAAAGATATCTAACCAGTAATATTATGGTGAATTATCACTGGACTAATAAGTTAATTATCTACCTCTTTGAGGTTAACCCTTGACGGAATTAGGCAAGACTTCGTAACGTTGTTCAAAATGTCGCGCACACTAGGCGCACACTTCACTATTTCTAAGATAAGTTTTTCAGTGGAAACAAGTTTCAAAAAAGTATAATTTTCTCTTACAAATTAAATTCTCGGAACAATAGCATATTCCGGTCGTATTTACCGACAAATGTAATTAGTGCAGCGGGAAAAAAATGTAGAGAAAATTTACTTTCTTTTTTACCTATGCTGATTTTTAATAAAATTAATCTCGCAAAATTTACTTTGTGCTAGCGTTTGCGTTCGAGTTATGTAACCTTGCTGTTTGTGTACAAATCTCACAATATAAAAAAAATACTTTACCAGTAAATAAGCATCACAGGCACGTTGATTGTTTCTTAGCATCGTAAACCCCCTCGTCCAATTGCAGAGGGAAAATCTTGTAAACCACCATCTGTAGCTGACAGTTTGAAATCTGTGTTGGAGGTTGTACTTACGATGGAATCCTTCCTTGCTGCGCCTTAGCGGATATTAAAATATTTTCAGTTGTAAAAATCCTTTGCATAACGAGAACTCTTGATTTATCCGATACTCACAACATATATTTTGCACTTATTCTAGATAGAAATAAACTTACACGATTGTTTGAAATGGCGTGCGCCGTGACAGAAACAGATTAGTCTTTTGTTTTTGAAATTCGCCTGGTTTTTGAATTTATTGGTGGCCAGTATTCAATTATTATTGATAAAAAGGGTGGAGTTTTTATTTTTCTTGAGATGTAGGTATGTGTGATTGGATACAATTTTGCAAGTTTTTGGTACAGTGACTATATTTTTTCTTCACCATAACTTTCATCTTTATCGTTTACCGTATTACAGAAAAAAACTGGTGAACACGATTGTAACTCCAAGTAAATTAGACAATGTAGCCACAGGTCCATGCCAAAAACATTCGTCCGCGTCACAAAAAAACATTTTCTGTCTCGTCTATTGAAACAGACATTTCCGAATTCGGGCTCGTCTTATTTGTCAGGTGATCAATCTCTCAAAAAGAACCTTTTTGCTCGAACTAAAGACAATGTATATAGACGATTAATAAAAGTAGCAACAGAATCCATCACTTCAGTTTGATCCACGTTTGATCTGCTTTAACTTATCTTGGTCAACAACTAGAGGATCTGTGAGCTGTAGATGTAGACCTCGCAAGTCTGTCTTTTGAACATTTTCTAAAATAGCTTCCAAAAACCGAATTTCAATGTGTGAGCAGACAAAATTTCACGAGCATCGGTTACACAGAGCAAAAACATGACTGTGAATTTCCGACCTGTAGGATATACATTTTTTTTTCTAAACTGAAATTTGACTCTTCGCCTGCTCTTCGTACCCACTCGGTCAATGAGTTACAAGTAATAAGGAATGTTTGGCCATTTTGTACTTATTAAATTTCGATTTGGTAACACCTTTGTTACAAGGTCGATAAGCGTACAACACGCGCGTCAGCCTTCGAAACTTGTTAGCTTATATACCCCCATCTATCCCTGTCTTTGGTCTGAATATTTTTGTAGTCACATTTTTTTCAAGCGATATTTAATAAAGATATACCGATGTTTTTAAATATAAAATATAATATACTTGTACTGAATTAAAATAAACTTATGATTTTATCATTATATCGAGCCTAAATACATCTCACTGCTGGTCCGCCTTAAAAATAAATTAAAAAAACAACTGCAGAAACATTTAATTGAAAAGAAGATAAACAAGCTTTGAAATACCTGCAACAGAAATTCGTTTGAATAAATTACACACACACTCACACAAATCACGTCTTTGTCCCTTACGGGGTAGACAGAACCTTTTTTTTTTTTTTTTTTTTTTTAACGTGTGGAAAATGCCCTTATGCATCTCCGCGCTCGGGGCAGCACGAACGGAGGTATGACGGGCTCTCCATCTCGCCGCTGCCTTCCCTATGGAAGGAGGGGAGAGGCCTACCGTCTAAAAACACACACGTTCCCTCCAGGCCTTGAACTGCGGGCGTTGCGGGCGCACACGGTGACCACCGCAACGTCCACTGGCCGCCCCGGGATGGGGCAGGTGGCGACGGCACCGTTGAATGCGGGTTCCGGATTCCCCGCCCTCCCCTGCCGGTGACCGTCTGTTTTTTTAAAGAGGTTGACTCCTCGTAGCCCCCTCAGCGGCCCACGTTCCCAGCGCCAGCGGGCCGGGGTTACGTGACGGCCGACATGACCGAGATCACGCCGCCCTGTTGATTTTTATAGAGGTTTACTCCTCGCGGCCCCCCTATCTTGAAAAAGACGAGGCGGCCCACGGTCCCGGCCCTGCGGACCAGGTTTACGTGGCGTCCGACCGTGACCGAGGTCACGTCGCTCCTCTGGATTTTTATAGAGGTTTTCTCCTCGCGGCCCCCTTATCTTGATAAAGACGAGGCGGCCCACGGTCCCGGCCCTACGGACCAGGTTACGTGCCGACCGAAAATGACCGAGGTCACTCCGCTGCGCGATCGCGTCCCTTGCGGAACGCACCGCTTCGACGGCAGGCTTTCGCCCGCTGCCAGCATGAGGCTCGCCCTTCCGTTCCCCGCCCGGGGCGAACAGCAGGTACAAGGTTGGACTCGCCCCCGTCCCTCCCCGTACGAGGCGTTTGGCGCCTCCAGGTTTGGTGCAGAGCTGCGCTACCTTTCAACCTCCTGGCACCGCCCCACGGCACCAGTGGCTACTCGGCCGCAGATGCAGAGCAGCTCCCCGGCAGCTACCGCACGCCCCGTCCCCACGGGGTAGACAGAACCTAAGGTAACAAGACCTAGGCCACGTTTAGCAAGACTCCACAGTCTTCCACCCACGCCCAGTTCGCCCACGCGTGTAGGTAGAAAGGGGAATCAAAATAGTGATGTGTTGCTTGCTAGCAGCATCGCCTACACCTACCTAATGACATACACCTACCTATTAAAGTCGCACAAAAACTCGGAGGTTCGTATCCAAGTTGTAACTCACAATCCTCTGTTACTACGGCTTTTATACCCATAATAAAAATAACGGATTACATTATCTTACATTGAAATTGCGACGTCTTGAGCTTTAAATCAGGTTAAATAATTTACCATATACATTGAACATTAAATTTAATTAATATCAAGTGTACTCCGGTTTCGTTTTCAACGTGTATGAGTATGACCACCAAGCATAAGCTTCCATTAACACGCCAATATACACGGATTAAAGCTGTTTTCATTTGCTAATTAACTACAAACCACATGCTATGCTCATGTAATGGACCGGTATTTGTATTAAAGCCCGAACAATTGAAGGGATACCTCACATACTTACTCGTTATAATGAGGGGATGGAAATTATAAAACAGAAAATCGAGTAGGTATCTAATTTAAAATTGCCAAAATGTGCAAGAATCTAACAGAAGATTATGTAAATCAACATTTTATTTGATAAAACAAAAGCACGTAGAATTTAAGAGCCCCATCAAATATCAGTTTTATTTATTTCTAAAGGTGAAAATGAATAAATAAGAAACGATTGTTATAGAAGAAGAAAGTATTTTTTGCTAAAATAATAGAAGCATTTTCAAAATGAAAAAATCTTTAAATTCATTTTTAAATACCTACACAACCTTTAGTGATTTTGTACATTTAGGCAAATAATTGGAAACTTTTATCCGTCGATTTATTCAGTTTCAATTTTTTTCGATTCTCCATCAATAATGAAGAAACATAATCCATCTTTCTCCAAAAGGAACGTGAAGTTCAATCTGCTAAGTGGAGGAAGCGTAGTTTATTCCCACCGTGTCTGCCCTGGGGACCCTGTCGAGTGTCGGAGGTGCATTATCGGCTCTATATTCCTAAGCAACCGTGTGTGGTATCTTAGCATTAGTGCTGACGGCAACTTCGAAGAATAAGCATTATATAGTTTTCTGTCTACTTCATGTCTACTTACATTGAGGGAGCATACGTACGTATTATCTTATCCTAATAATCATTTAAATGTGAAAGTTTGTGTTTGTTCTCCTTCACGCTGCGGCAGGACGGATTTGCATGAACTTTGATATTTGATTGTCTGGAATAACGCTTAGATTACTTTTTATCCCGATTTTCCCACAGGATAAAATACTCATTATTCACTTGACATTAAAAAATATATCTATCAGAATGTAAATGATGGAACCTTATTCACATTTGAAAAATTCACCTTCATTTGATCACTGAAAATGAAAATAAAACAGGACCGTCTAGGTTCTAACATCCGATTACAATACAACACAAACAATACAAATACTCTTTATTGAACACCACAAATCAGTACAAAACAATACAGAAACAAAGAACAAAGTAGACAATAGGCGGTCTATTACGTTGTAGTTTGAACAACAATTTTATGAAGAGTAAGTTAACTTACCACGATAAAAACACATTTAATCTCTAATTAAATATTCGATTACAAATTAGCGCGTACCTATCCAACAAGGGATCCATCCCGCGTTGCTCTTTACAAACACTAAAGGACAATAAGGACCATTCCAACCAACATTGACTTGCGTCCATTACGTCCAGTGCTAGCCATAAAACCTAGATCTAGTACACAGCTATTCCATCTGGTAGCTCTATAACTCTCTTATGGCCGAGATAAAAGAAATTGCTCTGCTATCTCTGGGAGGCGTTGCGGTGACGGGCCATCTACCTATATGTATTATTTTTAGAGTTTCAGAAGCAAGGCAAAGAAAACTTGTAGAAATTATAAAAGATATAACTAACTCTACACAGGAAAAAACTAGTTTGACCTTTGGTTTTAATAAACTGGGGGATACTGGGGAAGGGATGATTTTAACCGACGCAAAACGTGGGCGTTTACTGTTGTAACCACAGCGTCTAACACATTTTCAATTGTCATCATCTTTTTCTTTTATTGTCTTTTGTAAGCGTTAAATTTTTACAATCAACATATCAATAGGTAACAGATCTAAATAAAACACGAATATATTCTTGCATTCAACATACACGCGTTTGCGCGGTGTACGATTATTTGATCGAAATACATTAGATAAATGTATCGTATGATTCAATTCATTTGTCAAAATTTGGCTAATAACCATTAGGTCTTTCCATGGTCTTTCAAAGAAAACTGGCACATCTATTAAGGCAACAACAACAAGTAAGTCAACCAATACAAATTTGGTCGGTTTTTTTATTATAATAGGTACCTCGCCAAATTAACGACCCTCCTGGGGCGCCCAGACGGTTTAGCTCGACCATGAGTATAATACGAGATGTTCATGTCTTACGTACAATCCCTCTGATGATATTGTACTTTTTACAAGGTTTCATTTTACTTCCAATGTTCGCATATGTGTAGATGTTGTATGTCTTATAATTATTTATTAGAAATATAACACTTTAACACAATACTTATTATCAACATATAATTAAACACTAAACCTAAAAACCTACATAATCTATGCTAAAAATAACTATAAAAACCTATATTTACAAATAAAAAAAGTCATAAAAAGAAAACCCCGTCTAACCCTACTAGCTGCGGCAGGGTCCCCATGATATTGATAATTGTATGTTGTCATAAAAAATAGCAGAACGGATTTTATTAGTTGGATTGAGTACATTAAAATTATTTTTTGACAAAACGTTAATCCGGCAATGATTGCAAAATTATTTCAGACCGTCTATAGGATTGTCACTTCATTGAAAGTCAATAAAGAAAATTAAAAAGACAGGTACTACGGGCTTGAATAAAAGTTAAAGAAACGTTTATTTTATGACTCCCTAGGCAGTCAATTACTTTGTTTTAGTAAGCAAAGCAAGCTCATGCCAAGCCTAGTTTCTTACCAACCATAACAAAAGTTACAAAAGTTCAAAGACGAAATCTTAAAAAGAATTAAACTTACTTACTTTAATGTTAGCTCAGGGATCAGAAATGGATGCAATGCAGTACCATTGTGCCAGATTTAAGAGCTATCTAATGATAGTTTTAGACACGTAAAGAGGTCTTACTACTTCTTCATCCTCACCCAGAGACGGAAACAGAGTTTGTTGAAATAAACCTATAACTAGCACAACTAAGGGATCAAATCAAGTTGGAACTGGGCTTGTAAAACCATTTTTATGGAGGCGCTAAAACTAACAGCGAATAAAATGCACTAAACTGTAGTGAGCTCTCCACGCAATGGTGTTGTAAGTTACTATAAGGCTGAATATTCACCCCTGAGTTATTTTTGTTGCCACTGAGACAAGACAGATAAAAACAAAAAATTATATAGCTGTGGCTGGGGATCGAACCCAAACCTGCAGCAAATTTAATTGTAATGCGTTTAAATAGATTCTTTAAGACGTACTTCGTCCGTGAGTCGATCATTGTTTACAAAGTCATAAGTTGAACTGTCCAGGAGCGGATAATCACCTCTAGACCATTTTTGACAACATTTTGTACTTAGTACTCACTAGATTTCAGTATTCGACTGGTAAAAGCTAGAAATAACCAAATCGTCGCTTTACAACCAAGCAAGTTAGTTCCGAAGGGGCCTAATGCATGAGTGGTTTCGTCGTGAAGTTTTCCTAGCTAATATATCGTAATAGAAAAATATGCAAGACATATAAGAGCGACAAGCAAAAAAATGGCGCGTCAAGCTAACCATTCTGTAGCTACAGTACAGACACGTAAGAAAGCAAACAAAAACGTTAATATACCTACATTATACAACTATGCTGATAAAGAAGTGGGTGGTTCGGTAATAAATTATTGCCGACGCATGACTTTCGACCTTTCGTCATATCTCATCTCTTCGAGAAAACTTCCATTTCTATATAAAAAACATGCTAGGGTACTATGATTTCAGCAAGCGAAAGAGACGACTCAATTACCTGTTTTACTCGTAGGCTGTTTCAATGTCTGTTTAATAATTAGGGGCCTTCTGTAAATGTCGTCACTAACATTTATAAATGCCAGAAAGAAAAAATAAGAGCAAATAATGGCGCTGTCTGCTTTAACATTGAAATTCTTTAGACTTAAGATCAATTGAATACTTAAGTATTGCTGTCTTTTACAGTGGCATGGCCATTCCACTGAGAACTTGTATTGTTATTTGTTTAACTTCAATCTTTCGTTAATGGGATGAAGTCGCGACCAGCCAGCAGCAAAATAAGTTATTGCTAAAGCATCCTTGGGAAATGGAAATCGATGGATTTTTTTCTTGTTAGATAAATACTTACATAACTAGCTACGCAAGAAATACGATCTAGTTAGACGAATATAATACACAAATTGGATATAATTAATGTTTAGAACAAAAAAATGTCATGAACCGAGCCGAGTTAAAATTATTTCTTAGGGGAAGTAATTTAAATATCCAGCGATGTGTTACTTTAGGTACTTTGCTAGCAAGAAGAGAGTTAACAGAGGGAATAATAAATAATTTTCTGCGCTCGCATTTGCGCTAAAAATTTTAAAATCTAATGCTCCTTAGAACTTTTAAAATTAACCTTTTTTTTATAGGTTAGCTCCCGTTCCAGTTATTTCTCTTTTTTTAAAGATATTGTGTTATAAAAACTACACAAATCCGTCGAGGCGTACACGCGTGACGCCGTGACGAAGGTAAATAGGGACTCATTGTTATATATTACTAGCTATTCCCCGTGGCTTCGTCCCAGTTAATTTTTTTTTAATTTTCCTGGTTTTTTTCTCCATAATAATTTTCGTTATTAATTTCTATACATTCCGTGGAACTAAAGGAACATAATATGAAAAAAAAAATGAGGAATTGGTCCAGACGGTATAATATTTAATAGGTGAAACCCGCAGACCTTTTCAAATTTAACTACACCATGCAACAAAGTATGCATTTAAAACTATTTATTTACAAATGCAATGTTCAGATTCAATGCCGGTAGGCTTTGTCTTCAAATCACGTATAACCGGCTATTATTTGCAATACGATTCCCGTTGATTAATTCGAAGCTATAATAATAATGTATGCATTACGACTGCGAAAATGCGTTATGCTGTATATGCCGGAAGAATACGGAATTAATTCAATTTACTTTACCCGTGGGTGTAAGCTTGCTATCGTTACGCCTTCAGGATTGGCACATGGGAATGGGCTAAGTTATTATAATTTTTGAACTCCAATTGCCTATTGGAAATCCGAAAATGTTTTTGATAAAATGTACCATAAAAATCAACACAACATTCAAAATTAAATATTTGCGTGAGGCGATAAGTATGGACCTCTTGCATATCATAAATTCACGGTTTCAGAAACAAATCCCCTTTTCTTTAACGTTTAATGTTCGTGTTATCCACGTATATTCTGTAAGCTGGGTGATTTTGAGCTTAGAAATAATCACAGAACAAGTAGATAGTGCCTTCAATCAAATGTTTCAGATGCCATCGGGAGCAATGATCTCTAAACCAAATTATGTCCGATAACCAAAATAGATGGATAGACCAAAATCACCCCGGTTTACGGTCATTAGAGCCTGATTTTTAATGATTCTCAGAAGATACGCTAGGAAAAATAATGTGGGTCAAAGCTTTACCGAAATTTGTTATTAAAAGGAAACAAATGATCGCGATTGTTCAACATCAAAAATCATTTTAATAAACTTTGGGATAAAACTTCTTTTTGAGATTGTAAGACTTTCGGTAAGTAACAGGGCGTTAAAAAATACGCAACCACACCAGATGTTATATTTCATGTCAGCAGATTTCTGTAAATTCGTTGGTAGCAAACAGAACCCTAAAAACTTAGCCGGATTCTTGACGTACTTAAATGGACCATTTTAGTACAACGCAATTATTGCGGTCTGTGCGTGACAGAACTGAAAGGTTTCCACATTCTATTTCGGCTAATATTTGCATATTTGCTTTTAGCTAAGGTACACAAGACTTCGAATGCTCGGGTTTGAGAATCAAATAACTTTCATGGAAATTTTATCCTATTTAAATATTGATAGACAAGTGATGGATAAACTCACGTCTCTTAAGTTCACTATTTTAATATTAACTGTTTGCTATTTGAGATGTTTTATGCAGTCAATTCTCAATCACATAGTAACAAAGTCTGAAAATATAAACATTCTGATAGCAGGGACTGACCTCGCGGTCAATAAGTATATTGACTGGCGCATCAGACGATGATAAAACATTCTCTTAAATAAAAATATTTGTCATTTAATTAGGTACTAATCAAAGAAAACTTAAAATAACTCTAATGTTAAAAGCACCAACGGTCCTATAGCAGAGGACGATCAGGTTTTGCATCCACCATAAATATGTACAATTTATCCAAGAAAACTCTGTGGTGTGCGTGAAAAACCAATGGGGAAGTAGTTATAATTTCACAAAATCAAAAAAAAAACCATTTATTTTCTAAAGTAGCGTACCTAATGAATACAATTTATTATTATTATTTATGAAATCTATAAGCGGATTTAGGCTACATGTGAAGAAGGTTCTATTTATTTATTTAGAGAATCGTTTTGTAATTTATCCAACTTATAATGTCTAGTACCTGCTACGGACTCGGGGTCCCACTCTTATATCGCACCCTTCGTGGAAGAAAGACGTAAGTCCTATTGACTTACAATGGGACTTACGTCTTTCTTCCACGAAGGGTGCGATATGAATGCCGAATTACACTTCACCGCCTTCGCGGGGCTCCTATTTCTTTGCGGTATGCCCTTCGGGCATTTGAAGATACCTGGCGAACCTAACCTATTTTTATTATTTCTAGTGAGGATTTTTATAACAATGGGACCACGAGTAATACGCTCTAATGCAAGCTGTTCATCACTTTTTACTAAATATTACTTTTATCGATGACAGAACTTTAGTTAGTTAGTTACGGAGGAATTCTCTATGTAAGTACTTCCTTCATCAGCTTTACTTTACCATACATTATATGGTAATGTGGAAAATGAATATATTATACGAGTATGACGTATTTAACAAGCAAATTAGAGTAATCGAATCGCAATCCCCGAATTACTTATTAAATCCGATGACCATCTGTGGTCTACATAATCAGTTCCAATTCATCAAATAGTGCTTTTCGAAAACAAATGCATAAGTTACATTAAAATATACCTAAATCATTATCGCTATGCCTATAATATTTGAAGAGTTCCTTCAGTTTCACCAAGATCTCGTCAAGATTTGGTGTTAATGGGACCAAGCTGGTAATAATTTTCCAAATCGGTCCACAACTGACGGAGTTCTGAGTTAACAAACATAAAAATACGGTACGTAATTCTGGTTCGCGTGACTGTCGGATAGAGAAGCATTGGTCCTTTCCTTCCTCTACAAGCGCTCGGCGCGATCTGAGCCTGAGCGCATGGCCGCGAAACGACATCATTTATAGGTAATTTTTGAACATTATTGAAGATAACTGAACTTAGTATGTCCGAATTTTTTTGTGAATCGAAGACATGTTGAGCTTTGTTATATATTAGGTACTAGCTTCTCCATTGACATGTTTATCTCCATCCCGCGGGAACTGTGTAACTTTCCGGGGAAAAAAGTAGCCTATTATAACATAGCCGGTGATTTTCGCAACAGATTAGTAAAGTTTTCATCACGCGTGATGGGCTCGCAAATATACAGACAAACAGACAAAAAATCTAAAAACTGTTGGATCGTGTTCTGTTATCGATTCTAAATATCCCCAGCAATTTTTTTGTTATAATTTTCATGTACAGTCTTTCGACCCTCTTCAGTTTTATTATATATGTATAGATGGTTCAAGCGTGCGAAGCCGCGCGCAAAAGCTAGTATGTATAGATTATTGGTAATGGCAAACATTAATTGTTGCCATTGGCGAAAAAAAAAACGTGAATTCATTTTCATCAAAAACTAACGCATGTTCTGTAGCTGGTTTATTAATCATTTTATATGAGTTTCCATTGTTTAGCGATGTTACTCCATTCTACAGAGTATGTTGAATGGAATTGTATTCGATTTAGACGTATATAACTACGTTTTAACTATAAAATTTCATTCGCACGCCACACGTAACTTTAAATAATGAAAAGATCTTCTAAATAGATCGTTGTTTTTATATTACAAACTCAAGAAATGCGCTTTCATACAGTTTATAAATTTAGTAATAACATTGTCCTTTAGGCCACAATATTCGCAAGAAAATGCCGTATTTAGCGAAGTACGCACGAAATGTGACTAAGGCCTCTTAAAAAAGTGAGCCAAGGGAAATCAAAATCATGTAATCTTGGTGTCCATTTTGTCCCGCACCGTTCCGTTTTCTCTTACATCTCTGCGGCGTATGCGCAATTTGTGAAGGTTGAAGGGAAGTTTTTTTGTGTACGTACTTATTTTAGTCTCGGTAGCTTCTCTGAATGTACAATTGGTAAAACTTTTCGATTTTCTAATTTGCTCTCTGAATACGGAGGGTATTCAAAATTGTAAAATATTTATGCACAATATACTATAAATAGCAAAAAAATTTATTCATCAAAGTTCACGTGCACCAACGTTGTTTTATCATTTAGGTACCTACTAGCGCAACAATGTAAAGCTCTTTCATTTTGTAATTTATTGACACTTTATAATGGAAACAAGGGGTCAGGGGGCGTACGTGTATTTGTCATTTCTAGAAAATATCGAGAAAAAAATACGAGGTTGTTAACAGGTGAAATTATCAGCTCAGCTAGTAGTATAAATAGGGGGTAAATTGAAGTTGGAAGCACAGTTGAGCTCCCACTGGGTCGGCTGCACGATGAGGGCTATAGCTTTATTGGTACTTGGCCTAGCCGCCATGGCTACGGCACGACCTGAAGACGACCACACAATCGGTAAGACAAACATAATTATTTCCAAAATTATTATAATTATTTTTCCTGCTTTTAAAAGATCACAAATCTTTATTTCTGTTCTATTTACAGTCTCAATGGACATCAAGCAAAGGCAAACTTTCATTCTGAAGTTGCTGAACCACGTCATGGAACCCTGCATGTACAAGGACATCGTAGACATTGGCAAAAACTTCAAGATTGAAGAGAACGTCGACTTATACACCGTAAGGGCACAATAAAATACTGCACAAAACTCTCATACCTTTCTACCAGCTATATTCAAATTTCATTTATTCAAATTTCACTTTTTACAGAAAACTGATGTTGTCAAACGTTTCGTCAACCTCCTGAAGTTTGGCGTGCTGCCACGTGGTGAAGTGTTCACTATCCACATCGACCGTCAACTCGATGAAGTCGTGACCATGTTCCACATGCTGTACTATGCCAAAGACTTCACCACGTTCATCAAGACCGCTTGCTGGATGCGTATGTACATGAACGAGGGTATGTTTGTCTACGCTCTTACCGTTGCCTGCAGACACCGTGAGGATTGCAGAGGAATCATCCTTCCTCCTCCTTATGAAATCTACCCCTACTACTTCGTACGCGCCGATGTCATCCAAAAAGCATACATGCTTAAGATGAAGAAGGGGCTCCTTGACCACAAACTGTGCGATTTCTACGGCATCAAGAAAACTGACAAGGATGTTTTCATAATCGACGAGAACGTTTATGACAAGCGAGTGTACCTCAATGACGAAGACCGACTCAGATACTTCACTGAAGATATTGACCTTAACACCTACTACTTCTACTTCCACGTTGATTATCCATTCTGGATGAGGGATACCGTTTTCGACAAGTTCAAGGTCAGACGTTGCGAATTGACTCTGTACATGTACCAACAGATCCTGGCCAGGTATTACTTGGAGAGACTGTCCAACGGAATGGGAGAAATCAAAACTTTGTCCTGGAACAAGCCCGTCACGAAGGGATACTGGCCTTGGTTGATGCTGCACAACGGAGTCTACCTGCCCAACAGATTCAACAACTACGTCGTCGTCCGCGATGATAATCTTAACGTAGTCCGCTTAGCCGAGACTTACGAAATGATCATCAAGGAAGCCATCGTCAAGGGATACATCGAAGTGAGTTTTCTGTTTAACCACCTCAAGTCTAATGGTACGTTATTCCAAATCAAAATATCAATGTTTATTTTGTTTTTATGTATTAACAGATCAATGGAGTAAGGCTGGAACTGACTAAGACTGACGACATTGAAACCCTTGGAAAACTGATCTACGGCAAGATTGAGAAGCGTGATATGACTACTACTACAACGACTACCGAAACTGAGGCTTACCGTTACCTGCTTATCATTATGAAGTCAGTCCTTGGACTCAACACTGTGAATTCCGACAAGTAAGTTCACTGATAATTTTCATGTTTAAACTTAAATTAAGTACATACTCAAAAATCATTGTTTCTAACTCCGATTTTTTGTCTGCAGATATTTCGTCGTGCCTTATGTGTTAGACCAGTACCAGACTGCCCTTCGTGACCCAGTGTTCTACATGCTCCAAAAACGCCTCGTAAACTTAGTGACCCTGTTCAAGAGACGACTGCCTTGCTACACCAAGGAAGAGCTTCTGTTCCCTGGTGTTAAAATCGACAATGTTGTTGTTGACAAACTGGTCACCTACTTTGATGACTACCTGATGGACATGACCAACGCTGTCTTCTTAACTGAAGAGGAAATGAGGAAGACCAAGTCTGACATGACGATCATGGTTCGCAAGCGCCGCCTGAATCACCAGCCCTTCAAAGTAACGATTGATGTTATGTCTGACAAAGCGGTCGACTGTGTTGTCAGGATCTTCTTAGGACCTAAGAAAGACCACTTACACAGACTGATTGACATCAACATGAACCGTCTGAACTTCGTCGAACTTGACTCCTTCTTATTCAAGCTGACCAACGGAAAGAACACCATCGTCAGGACTTCAACTGATATGCACAACCTTGTTCGCGACCGTATCATGACCCGTGATTTGTGGAAGAAGGTAGACTCCATCACAGACATTCGCGACCTGTTCGTTAAGGATCTGAGGAACTACATGACTGGTTTCCCGACGAGGCTGCTGTTGCCTAAGGGTAATGTTGGAGGCATGGAGATGATGCTTTATTGCATTGTCACCCCTCTGAGACTGGTTGAGAACATTGACCTGAACCTTTTGGACACCAACCGCAAAGACCTCACCATGGACTTCAGATCAACCACGCTGCTGGACAAGATGCCTCTTGGCTTCCCCTTCGATCGTCACATTGACGTGACTAAGTTCTTCACGCCCAACATGAAATTCATTGACGTTACGATCTTCCACAAGAAGATGACTTGTGACATGAAGACCCGCTGGAACAGGTACGTCCTGAAGCACTACGACATGGTGGACAGGACTGAGAGGATGGACACGGATACATATTTTGTCGACACTGACATTAATACCAACGTCCACCGCGATGTGAACCTAGTCGATATGTAAATATCTTAGCTAGAAGATAATGTAAATGATCCGCATGCTTAATTAAATGACCATGACTGCCGCAAATGAAAAAATCCTAAAAAATAAATTGCAATCTTTATAAATGATATATATTTTTTATTTACTCGTTGGACATCATCGTTGTTACATCGTTAAAACAGTGTCACATAAAGCCAGTTCCCCTATAATTAAAAAATCAATATATTATTTTGATTCCATTTTGTTAAAATTTAATTGTTGAGCCACCGTACAACCCTGTCTATAAAGTAACGCCATGTCAACAAACAAAGTTCAATAATATTGTGACATTGACATTTTGCGACAAGGTTCTATCGTAGCTCAACAATTAAAGTCCGCGAGTGGACTTTGAAAATTGGCTCAAATTGAAGATGTATGTTTAAGAGTTCCTATATTTTGGACCGAGGTTTGGTCTTTCAAGTGCCTATGAATATTAAAGACAGTCATAATCAAAAAAAATCTGGCGACAAAAAATAAAATATAGAAAAATATTTTTAGTAAACTGAAAACCAAGTACCTACCTACTTATAACAACGACGTTTCCAATACGTGCCAAATACTAATTTCAATAGAATCATCCCTTATGTGTGTTACGGCGGAATTGATCCTCCAACATTTGGGAGATGACATTATCCCATACGTTTTCCCTCTGGATTTTAATAAAGCCAGTGGATGTGTCGTGAAAAATTCGTATTCGTCTTTATTTGGTGGTGGTGATATAAGATCGTGAGCCACCATATTGTTATGACGGCTTTTAATTTATCTAATATATCCTTTAATTTATCCAATCGGACTTTCTAAGAACCATGTTGAGAATGATAGTTTGTTTTTTTTTCCTTGAAAAAGGAAACAAGTGAAATAACAGGCTGATGCTAATACAGTAACTATAGTAAATAATTTTCACACAAGTAGAGTAATTTGGAGCGTATTTCAACAAAAACAATTTTGGGATGGGATGGGATGGGATGTTGTGTGTGCAAGCGTTCCGGGTTCAAATCCTGGTAAGGGCATTTGTAAGTAAGTAAGCAAATGCTTTATTGTACAAATATAAAGAAACAGATACAATTCACAAAAAAAAAACATTAATACATGCACAAAGGCGAACTAATCCCTATAGGGGATCTCTACCAGTTAACCTTTGAGCAGATGAGAGGAGCATTAAACGAAGGACTAACAAAGTGTGAGCTTAAAATTCCAAATAGTGAAAGCCGCAATAGTGCGTACATATCTAAATACAATCAACAAATCATAAAAAAAACTACTAAATATCATTAAAAAACCACAATTATTTGTAAGTGTCATACGCTATATTTTTAATTCGACGCGGACGAATTTTCAATAATATTAGGTACATCTAAAAAGTTTATCTAGGAAATGGGCATAGGAATCATGACTTTTATAGGCGATGCGGCTAGCAACCCATAACTATATTGATTCTCTTTTCCACCTATACGCCCGCAATCATGCTAAACGTGGTCTTTAGGTCTTATTACCTTAGGCTCTGTCTATCCCGTAAGGGCTATAGGCGTGGTTTGTGTGTATGTAAAAAGTTTTCTGCTCTTCTGAGTATGCATATACCTAGGTACCTATATATATTTATTTCACACATGTATAATCTATACATATAATAAAGCTGAAGAAGGTTGAAACTCTGCTGGAAGAAAATTGGCTGGGGTTACTTAGAATCAATAACAGAACACGTTCCAACAGTTTTTAGAATTTTTGTCTGTTTATTTGTTTTATGTCTGCATATTTGCGAACGCATCATGTGTAAACGGCTGAACGGATTATGATACAAACACTACTAATCTGCTGAGAAAATCACCGGCCAGGTTATAGGCTATTTCTTATCCCGGAAAATTGCATAGTTCCCGCGGGATAGCGATAAACATGTCAAAAGTCGCAACTGCCTAGAGTCGCAACGCAAATAAATATTGCTTCAGTATCATAGAGGTGCACTAAAGAGGGATTTTTCAAAATTTCTACAGGATAGGGAATAAAATGGGGTTTATAAGTCCACTGAAAAGTGGCGTATTATTTTGGCTATACTCAAATCATAGGTGATTTTGTTGAAGGGTTTTTCATACTGTTGATTTGCAATAATAGTTCACTGAATTCAATAATATGTATATATTAAGCAAGGAAATAAGCGGGCATAGCAGGAAAAAGATAATCTGAACTTATAAATTTGTGTAGAAATCGTAGCCCTAGCTAGAGTCTAGCTAGAGCATAATTTTAGACTACAAAGAATACAAATTTGATTTCAGCGCCATCTACCGCACAATAGCGTTAGCTGCTGTACATAAAGCGAAAATGTGCGTAGTAGAAGAATGAACCGCTCCGCGCCTGCCGTTCGGTTACTGACTACCTACGCTTTGAATAAATGCAACTATTCCCCACTAGATAGCGTATAACGCAAGGATTGCATGATTTGGATATTACGACTTTCAGTAATATAAAATATGAACTTCTAATCTCCCATAAACTTGAAAGTCAGGCAAGGAAAAATAACACAACTTATTAACAAATATGATCATTTATTTTATCGGAAGTAAAATTTTGACCCTTAGGTACGTAGGAACATAATATTATTATAACCTGAGATTATAACCATAATAAATTATTATTTACACTGCCGGTGATCGCTTTACTTTCCTATTTGATAAAAATATATTAAAATATTTTGTTCACTAGATGTTATGACCCGGCTTTCGCTGTACATCCTTGTACCTACCAATATATATTATTATCATTATGAGGCGAAGTATCAGACCAAATTCGATTTCTACCATGAAATTGTGCGATCAAAAAGGACGGCTTTCGACTAATCCCGATTGATCGCGGTACATTAAATTATGTTTGCAGCCTTTGCCTCTGATTAAAAGCTTTTATATAACTTGACCTGTTTGTTGTTTTTCGGGTCAAATATTGTAAGCAAAGTACCACTTCTATTAAGGGTCGAATTGCCATGAAATTTGGAACACATACGTAGGATGGATGACAATGCAAGTACAGTAAGCAAAATCCTCATGTTAAAATTCGTCTTTGAACAAAAACTTAGGTATTCTTTATCACAAGCTATTAGGTACTGAACTTCATTTGTTTATCATCCAGGCAATTCGAATTTTACCCATTTCCAGTTGACCAGAATGGCATGAAATTTAATAATATGTAAGTACCTACATCATTAAATTCGGTGACAGTGCAAATAGGTAGATACGGTCAACAAGGGGCATACAAAGTTTTGTAATCATATAACTTCTCTAATCTGATATTATTACTCAGTTTCTACTTGAACTTTTGCTATGGCTTTTGATTTGAGGCGCACCTACTTATAGTTCAAAATTGTCAACCGTAAGTACTATTAATCCGCACACTTCGAACACACTTATCTACACCAAAAAATCCTGTTAATTCTGGATCAACCTTTCATATTTTTTGTTAGCCACCACCAAAACCATCCGTTTCAGCCTTCGGTTCCAAAAACTTTGTACTTAACCTTAACTACAATTTGACAGGTATGTGAATATCTCACAACATAAGTTTCTTCCCTTACTTAGATTGTCTCACTGCTGGAAAAAGGCTTTCCTCTCCTTTATTTGTCAAGAGTATATTTCTGCTACTCTGCTTGATAAGCGTCCAAGTTATCCCGCCATTTTCTTTTTAGCTTGCCTCTGCTTCGAGGGTTATCCCACGGGCGGGACCCAATGTGTCGTAATTTGGGCCTATCAAGTTGGGTGCATACGGTAGATTTAACCAATTGGTTGATTTAATTTTGCGGTCTTTGGCATTCGTATCTGCATCATAATTGTTGGTCGACTATTGAACTGAAAATCTGAAACGGTGGTGAAATGTAACGCCCGGATTATAGAAGGCAGTAGGTAGTTAGGATTCTTGACGTGGCTTGAAATGACAAATATTCGGCTGCAGACGTTTTCCAGGGTGATAATAAAGATTATGAATTTATGTTACTTATTAAGTGTTTTTACTGGTTCTCTTCTATACAATTATTGGTCTTCTTGTGTTATAACATTCTTTGCAACACAATCCCTATCCCTATTAACTGTAATCTTAATTATTTTTAAAAATTCTCTTTCTACAGTACAATATTCGGTTTGATTCAGTGAAAGGTACACTATTTTCGGAAAGTCTGTCATTAACTGCATCAAAGAAAGCTACCTTATCAACGTTATTACGCAAAACAAAGTTGTTTACATTAAACTTGTCAAGCATACCGAATTATTTATCTATCAAAACAATTTCTGTGACATTGAATTCGAATGTCATATCGACCGAAAGTCTGCAGCGTCCGTTGCCACGCGCTTTATCTCCGGGTCAAACGAGCAGCTTTGACGAAATAAAATAAACATTGTGTCACTCAAAAAACAAGTTGAAACAGACGACGTAATCGAAAGATCTGATTAAAATTGAAAACATTTTTTGGAGATAAAAACCTAAATCCTAAAAGCTGTTGAGCTCATGTGAGTTGCGTTACATTACGTGGCCGCAGAGATTTTAAATTTTATGGAATCGATGGAACACGGCGGCACTGTAACGCTTGTCGCACGATATTTTCTCGCATCGAATCAACTAGAGTTTGATCTATACTCTATAGAACTATGTTGTTTGTTTTAAACTTCGAATTTCTTTTTCATTAAAAACGAAGTTTCAATTTAAATTACTGCATTAAAACAAATTTCGATATCTGACAAAAAATAATTGGTATCGATTTTTTTTTAATATTATAGTGTAGTTGCAGAAAACTGAGCAAAGGCCTCTCCATCTTTCCGCCACTTCGGTTATCGATTAAAAACATTTCAATTAAAATAGTTTTATTAATTTTTCACATTGTCTAAACTCAACGCCGTGACGGTTTAAAAATAATTCTTACTCATAAGAAAATCCGTCCGCATTAAGTACAGTACTGACCCATTTGGTTTGTCCTCCTCTTTCAAATTATAGACAGTCCAAATTCATAATATAAGACTGCGATTGTATTTCAGAAACGTACAGTTTCCTTTGGAAGCAAAACTTCAATCAAATTGAAATATTTGCCGGAATTAATTTAGAGACACATGACAGAATCATACACCGTGTCCGTGAAAAGTTCTAAATATAGTCCACTTAAAATATATGCCCTCGCAAATTACAATTGTCAGATTTGGAGTCGAATACTGTTGATTTAAAGTATCGTTAAGTCACCGCAATCATTTGGCACCTTATTTATATGACCACTATTGTGCCAAAACGATGTAAAACGCGTGAAAAGTTTCAGCGTCATTAAATAAGAGTAATGTTACAGTCGTTTACTAAAATCATGCGGGAAAAAGCAATAAGGGCTCAGAATTAGACATCTTTGTTAGTTAAGTATAAACAAATAGATACCTAACACATGACTATCTCAACTACTTAATTGATCTAGGCTTAAACTAAGCAAAGTTTGCACTGTGTATTAAATATGCCTGAGTATGATAATGTCTGTCACTCGAAAACAAAATGTTGGTATTTTACCCAGAATCTCAGCTCGTCGATATTTGAATACAACCTGTAAGAATATTATTCCGCGTGATCCAATGCGCGAAAAGTAAGAGCACAAATTGAGAGCTTTTGAATGCATGCTATCAAAATGAAGATTAGAATAGGCATGTTTGACTACAGGAATTTTAGTTATAAAATTTCAACTGTGCAGTACAATAAAATAAAAAATAAGCGCATCTGTGTTGCAAGATGTCTGTATCATTAGTATACACTACACAGACTAAAAAGCTTACTTTGTAAGCATAAAAGCTAAAATTAATAGTCACTAATGATACTCTGATTTTATAAAATAGCATCTTGACGAAAAGTAGAGAAAAAATTAACATTCGTGACCACAGATTGCGTGATATGTAAATGTTTCCCTGTCATTCGTCCAAAAACACACGCGCGTAATTTATAAATGAACTTTAACTTACCAAAAAAATTCCTTTTCTTTATGCAGTCGTGTTATATTTACAAAATCTGTACTGTTTATCATAAACGTGTAAACAATATACGAATCCGCAAGTGTTTTGTCTAATTGTTAAAAGATAATGCATGAGGCCTTGACCGCCCGTGTGATATGGTTTAGTGAACTGACCTTATTATGGCATCGGTTGTTTACATTATACCTTCTCGACCATTAAGAGAACTAACCAACGTCTATTGCTACATCCTGTCATGGCGTCGCTGCACTTCAATAGTCGTGTTCGCAATTTCATATGACTAAAAATTTCTCAAAATTTGTAATTTTACGATACAACGCCATCAACATAACACCATAACGTAAAAACAATATGATGTGTAACAATAACCACTATAGTACTACGATTATAAACCACAACCACAATTATAAAGTTTCGTTTCTATCAGCGAATTTGATTAAGTTGGAAAATTAAAAGAAAAGGACATGGATTTTTCATCTTCGATCTTTTCGTCATTTACCATCAGATAAGACTGTGCAAATGAAAAACCTAGTCTAAGAAAAGGCTCAAAGCATTTAAATGCCGGGTCATTAACCACCTATTATTAAAATGTTGCAACTGTTACTTATCCTGGCGTCATAACAATTTCTAGTACGTTCAACTGTTTAATTATCAAATTCAAAGTCTATGAACTTTTAGAATTAACAGTATAAATATAAGGGACTGCATAGACAAACATCATTAATAAAGCAAAAATGAGGACGTTAACAGTAGTGTTATTAGCAGTGTTGGTCGTAGGAAATTCAGGATACCTTATAAAGGTTCCCGAAATCCAAAAGCCAGTAAGGACAAGTAAGTAAAATTTGATTTATCAAATTTTGTAATTTATTTTAATATGCAGCGTACTTGGAACCTCAAATTAAATCCTTTCTTTAGCCATTGGATATTATTAGGTGGTGTTAGTGTGCATTTTACCTATGTGTGGTTATTTTATGTATTTTCGTATTTTTGTTTGTTTCTTTAAATTTCTAATTGCACCACCTGCTTCAATCTATTATTTTCTTCACTCTGTTCTTAAGGCTGCCTGGAAGAGATCGCTCTGAATCAATAAGGCTGCTTATTGCTTACCTAATAATTTTCTCTGTGTATCTCTTTTCTGTAAGTACCTACGTATTGTTTATTATGCGGTATTCAATGAAGAGTCATTGTATTGTAAGGATAATATATATATATGGACGATAAAATGAGGCTAGAAGATATAATTTCATCAACCCTATTTTATTGCGACCACCATGATTATTTCATAGCCGAAATCCTTTTGCACATTATCGGCATCATTTTGCATAATTAATATTTTTATTATTACTTTACAGCTTCAATGGGTTGGCTCCATATACAGAAACTGTTGCTTCCCTTGTTTGAAAATGTGTGTGAAGCAAGTACCAACCCCATAGTCGTTCGGAATGCTCAAGATTTTAATTGGGATGTAATAGTAAATAACTATATCGTAAGACTTTTCTATTATTCTCTAACGTAAAAGAATGTCATATGATGTATTAGTTTAGAAAAAGTGCCTGTATTTATAATTCAAATCTTTATTTTTCTACTTTTCAGGATCCAGAACCGATAAACAATTTAAAGAAACTTTACTCTAGCAACAACCAGTTGCCCAAAGGAGAAATATTTACCGAATTGAACCAAGATCATATGTACGAGTTAAAGTTAGTTTACGAAGTTCTCAACGACGCGCCAAATTTTGACACATTTTATAAAGCAGCCAGTTGGGCCCGCCAGAACGCAAACTGTGGCCTGTTTGTAAATGCCATATATTCAGCAATTATGAAAAGGCGTGACACACAGAACATAACAGTGCCAGCGCCGTATGAATTGTTACCAAATTACTTTATCCGTCGAGATGTTATCATCAAAGCATCAACTCTACTGGCCGGAGGCGACGTAGTAACTGAAGGCATGCTTAATGAAGGCAATGCGTACGTATTAGATGCTAATTACACCTCTAATATTGATGCTGACGATGAATCTAAACTGGCGTATTTCCATGAAGATATTGGTTTAAACTCATATTATTTTTTGAAAAGACTTCAGTACGCGCCCTGGTTTTTGTATAATCAGGTAGAAAATAGCAATTTTGGAGAGTATCTGTACCATTTTCTGAAGCAACTAGTTGCTCGATACAATCTGGAGCGGTATTCCAATGGGCTGATGTATTTAGAAAAGGTCGATTGGAAAAGCTGCAGCGTTGTCCCATATGACTCGATGTTGATTTTCTCTAATGGTGAGGAGTTCAGCTATAGAGATACTATTTTGGAGTCCAATGCCCCTATTGACACCGTGATACAAAATATTGAAGATACCATATCGTCCGTGATTCCTCCGATGGTGAGTTATGATTTCACGTAGGCCTATCTTATTCTTATTTTAGTGTTAAATTAAAACTTAATCTAATTTATACTTACAGGTAGCGAATGGTGACACTAAAACTCAGATAGTCAATAATTTGATGGCGATTTTGGTGTCAAACTTGGAAAATTATGAGTTTGAAGCTCGTAGATATTTTGGACATGTAACTGTTGAAAACAGGTAAATTTTTACGTAATTAATTTGTTAGATATTGGGTTATTTTAGTGTTGAGAGTACCGAATGGATTTCAATAATAATGTTCTGCTACTTAAAAAATCGCGCTACTGCAATTTTTATTCGAACACTTTCACTGCAACAAAGAACCAGTAGGGTAAATTTTTAACTTTTAAAAACATACAATTACTTAAAAATACATTGATTGACAAAAAATGTATTTAAATTAATTTTAACTAGTTAATAGACACTTTCTTTCATAATTAAACTAGCGACCCGCCCCGGCTTCGCACGGTATATTATGCATGTATTATACATTATAAACCTTCCTCTTGAATCACTCTATCTATTAAAAAAACCGCATCAAAATCCGTTGCGTAGTTTTAAAGATATAAGCATACATACGGACATGAGGACAGAAAAAGCGACTTTATTTTATATTATGTAGTGATGTTGCAATTTTCATTGACTGGAGACCTGACAAAATACGTATTTTTTTTTTAATTTATATTATAGGTGCCTAGATAAATAATATCCTAAATTATTTTTATTAATTTCAAGGTGGCGATCTGTATTATCTCATCATTTGACTTCACTACGAGACCCGGTATTTTGGAAGATAACTAAGAAAATTGTTGACATGGTGGATGATTCTCTCAAAACCTTACCTGGATATACAAGAAACGAATTATTTTTTCCCGGTGTTCAAATCTTAAACGTTGAAGTCAAGAAAGTTATGACTATGTTTGAGCCATTCAAATTTGAAGTAACTGATGCTTTAAAATCTTCGGCGGAAAACCCGATGTTCCAAGTGAACATTGTTCAAAATAGACTAAGTCATAAACCGTTCACTGTAAAATTCAATATTTCTTCTCTGGCTAATCAGAAAGGATTGATTAAATTATATTTAGGACCAAATATATTACCAGGAGAATTTGCAATGAAAAAACACTTGTTCATGTTGCTTGATAATTTTGAAGTAAATTTAAAAATGGGAAGTAATGCTATATCAAGAACCTCAAGTGCATTTGAAAACATATCTGAAGATTTTACGTCGCTGAATGACCTTCGTAAGTTAGTTGAAGACGCTGAATTTGGTTTGGATGTTAAACCTTTAAAATCAATTAAAACCTTAAACGGTTTCCCTTCACGCCTTGTTCTTCCAAAGGGAACACCAGAAGGCCTTCCAATGCAATTACTCGCATTTGTGGCTCCCTTTACTAAATTGACAGCTGCTGGAATATCTTTAATACCAAAAACAGAATTCAATACTGCAACATTAGCTCCTGGATATCCATTTGATTTAGACTTTGACGACAAACAGTTCTTCGCATTGCCAAACGTCATGATAAAAGACATAATTGTAACTCATAAAGAAGACAAAGGCGGCAGTAAAGGAGGTTCGGAGGGATCAAAAAAATGGTTTGGTGGTGACACATCCGACTCTTATGGCCCTAGCAGAGACTCTTACACAGCCAGTTTAAAAGATAGTCAATTTGAAAATGTTGCTGATTCTGGTAGCGCTAAACGGGAAGTTTTCGATTATAATACAAGGAAAACCCTATATGGTAAGAGTTCTGGCACCTATGGTGCAAAGAGGGAACCTTATGATTACAATTTAAAGAAAAGCCAATATGGAAAGTCTGATGATTATGCTGCCAAAAGAGGCAGTTATTCGAAAAGTAACAAAGATGCAAAAGAAGAAGCAGACGAAAGTGATACAATTTCCGTAACAGAAAATAATAAGCTTGAGGATAAAGGAAACTTTAATAAAGATGTTTCTGAAAAAGTTAATATTATTCCGGATAATATTGCAGCTATCGTCAAAAACGATGAAGATTTAGATGCGGATTTAAACGTTGATTATCTTAATGACATAAGAAATTACAATAATCGACAATTTTTAGTTAATATGTTACCTGACAGCGTAAATATGTATTTGAACGAAAAAGACCATTTAGTACCTGTAATCTATACTGATGATTATATTTATGAATGAATAATATATTGTAGTATTTGATATTCTTTAAAAAATAATAAATTTGCTGTTAAAGAACACTTTTCTATCATTATATCTATGAATTCTTTTTGATTGACAGGTTTAACAGGCGCATAAAACTAATATATACATGCATAATTATTATAAGAATGTTGAAGAGGGTCGAAAGTGTGTACGTGGAAGATATTCGAAAAAAAGTTAGCTGTAGACACCACCTACCTACTTAGAATCTATAACAGAACACATTCCAACAGTTTTTAGAACTTTTGTCTGTTTATGTGTTTGTCTGTATATTTTGCACGCGCATCACGTGAAACTGGCAAATTTTACTAATCTGTCGAGAAAATCCCCAGGTAGGTTATAGGCTACTTTTTATCCCGGACAATTGTATAGTTCCCCCCGGATAGCGATAAACGGGTACGTATTAAAATACATAAAGTTTAAAATGTTTAATCGGTTCCAATAAATAATGGTTCAAAATATATAATTCGACTATCAGAAAATTGCACATTAACAGCATTGTTTTAGACTAAACATAACCTAACCTAAACCAATCTATATAGTACGCTATCAAAAAAATTCATCTAGCTAAAGTTACACAGAAAATACCATTACATATTTTGAACTACATAATTATGTATTTTTATGTATTCTTATCCGCACCAATTTCCGTAACCAAAATTACTCAAATATATTACAAAGACTCATCATCACTACATAGTATAAAACAAAGTCGCTTTCCACTGTCTGTCTGTCCCCATGTATGCTTAGATCCTTAAAACCAACGCAACGGATTTTGATGCGGTTTTTTTTAATAGGTACAGTGATTCGAGAGCAAGGTTTATATGTATAATACGCAGACGAAGTCACGGGCAGAAGCTAGTAACTAGGAAAAATCTGGCAAGTGCGTCAAAACAAAATGTTTCCTGGAGTTGGTTAGCAAATCTATTGATAACAAATATTTATTTCGTGTCATAGTGAAAATTCATTTTTGTTTTTCAATAATACGTGATCATAACAACGTGTTATTACACAATGGCGAAATAATCAATTATAAGCATTAGTCTAAAAATGTTACTTTATAACACCGAAAATATTCTCGTAGGTAAGATAATTATAAAACTTTTTTCAACAATTTAGAGAACCACAAGTCTGTAATAATGCACATTATTGCTATTTTACGCGGTTTTCTGTCATTATTATTGGAAATGTTCCAAATATTCTTCAACGCTGTTACGCTTTCCCTATTTTCATCTTAGAAAATTTAAAAACCATCGCTCACTACTGTGACACGAGCTCAAATACAAATAGAAATACATTTACAGTCGATTACAAGGTTTCTGTGAAGAAATGAAATATTTTTTTGAATGTTTATTATTATAAGTTATTGTAAAGTCTGAAGTGTTTCGTAATACAGGAAATAGATTTATTTTCCGAACATGCAACTGTCCCTTTATTTTGGCCGCTTCCCTGCCTGCGTCAATAGGCGGTTATTATCTTTGTATTAACGAGACGCATTACTATAGTGAGCTTCCATAAATGTAGCTATGGCATCGAGAATAAGCATTGTCTCGTCTTCAGTTCACGAAATTTTTACTATCGAAACCTGTAAAACTATAATTTGAGACGTCGAATATTTTAGACATCCATAAAAATATGAAAATAAAACGTATTGAAATAAAACTTTACGAGAAGTTGTTATAATAAAACTTTGTATATATTTACACATGTCAAGTTTCATCTGAATCATAATTCCTCGTGTAGATTGTAGTTTATTGCTTAAGTCATAAATCATTGTTAAATTTACTGCACATCTGCCAAAAGCAAGAAAATGTAAAGCAATTATATATAATCTTCCTTGAAATCTGGTATGGCGGCAATTGAGTGATAAATAAATGCTGTCTATAATGTTTAAACTATTTTGTTAGTCCCACAAAGCAATGGTTATCAAATCACTGCCACAGCGGTTTAATATTCGATGGCTGCATAGTCATCATTGCAATCAGCAAGGAAAATACTCGGTTCCGTGCCAAAATGAAGATATATTTCCACACCATTGACACCGATGATTCAGGGTCCAGCACCAATGCTGCGAGCCGGCTAAACATTGCTTTTGGCTATGAGAGCCAATTATTTTTGGTCAGGGAATTTAAATCACAGCAAATTGCCCACGCGTCAGTTACGGATCGACTAGCAAATTAATGAGAACCCGTTAGTGCTTGAGATTGCTGGTAAATTAACAAATTTTATACAGACGAGTCTATTTCAGAGGAACGACAGTAGGCACATAATTATAACTCTATTTCGATATTTTATGGTTGAAGTTAGCAATGTTAACCTACCTTTAGTGAGTCTTCCGAAGATGCGACTATCTTAAAAGATGTTTAAATTTAGTCTTCTTTAACTCAGGTAATCTCGACCTAATTTCTCCCCAAATCCTCGTCATCCATCCTCACATTAAACGTCTCGAGCATCAAGCGAGGAATGCTGAAATGCCAACAAGCCGGCACGTGGAATACTAAACAGCTCCAAGCTTACAGTGTCGGAGATGATACAGCCAATAAAAATAGACAATTACACCGATTGAATGATCCCACAACTATGCCGAGTTCATTCAGGAAGTGCGGTAATTTGGCTTTTGTCTGATCTTTCGAGTATTTTATTGCCACTCAACTACGACAACTATGTAAATAATTTAATTAAACAATCAAACCACTAGCACAGTCGACAAGTCAACGACAATGTCATCAGTGCGATCCTACTTCGTTTCCATGATGCTCTTACCCAGATTTATATAATATTATGTACGTTTTCACACCGAATCTTGGTAAATAATAACGGAAATACGCATCATTCTATACTTAATTATGATTCAGTCATTAAATCAAGCACTGACCTAATTTCTATTTACGTATCAAACTGACGAATTCAGGCTGATTTAGTTTTTCTTATTGTGGCATTCAGGAGAGAATACAAAAATTATAGTCGATCACCGACATTCTATATCTGCGCGGGCGCCGAGCGCCGCCGTATAACCCGTTTCACGCGCCAGTGGTAGCCAATCGATGACGCATTTACGTCCCATTGTACAAAATATAGAATTATATTTAAGGACTTTAAACTAAGAGACACTTTTTTTTCTAAGTAGGTAACGATGAAAAAAAGCTCAAAATAAGTGTTTTTTTTTTTAAATATCGGTTAAGGGAGTTTAATTTGTCAAATGATATTTAACACAGTTCTTATAACAATAAAAAAAATCTAGGATGTAAGCAACTCAAATTCAAATTGTTATAAGCAAAACTAAACGTCTCAGAATAGCGATATTGTTGAAAAATTTGTAGAAACATGTCAATTTTTGTAAGTATAATTTAAATTTCAGGCAAAGGTTTAAAATATCTGAAACAGCATAGTCCCTTTCAGCGAGTCATGACGTTGTGACGCGTAATATTTTCACTGGGCTTGTTTTGTATCGCCGTTCGCATCAAAGGAATTTTCAGTTAACTAAGGAAATGTTCGAATATATTAGCACACGTTACCGACTCTGGAATGTCTTACGCGTGGCATGTTGAGCACGCGTCGATCTGTTACGATCAAGGACTGGGCAGTTTACGTTCGGAATGATTGTGTTGATACAGTTAACATTTGACTTTACTGGTACTTCATTTTTGTGGAAGTAAAGCGGTCTTTTATTCGTAGGTAGTTAAAAACAAACTAAATCCGAGTACAAGCAGCGACGATTCCGTTCTGCAAATGCTAGAATTATTTATTTATTCACGACTTAAAATCAGGTAACCTTATTAACCTTTCTTTCTTTATAATATTATGTTTATAAGATAAAGACGTACTTTTTCCTGCGTTCCAAGTCAGTATTAAAAGAGCCTTTAGAGCTATTTGAGTGGAAGGTTTTCGTGACAATCTTCACTAGGCAAGGATGTATACTGAGCACACTTAACAACGTTATTTTTAAATATACCATTTGAGTTCTAGTTTAAACAAAATATTATGTAGGTACCACAAATCTGACGAAATTAAGAAACGAAACGAGTTAAGCGTAAGTGGCCGAAAATATGCTTATTTTAAAAATGTAAGTAACAGGGTACATTTTAAACAGATATTATGAGTTGCTGCGGTTAATTTCATTTTTATTACATAGCAATCATTACAATAAGCATTTCCTTAATTTTTGGACGTTCTTGCCTTGAGTTCTGTTTATGCCTGTCAACATCTTTCACCTTTTTAAGTGTAGGTATATCACTATTAAAAACTAAGACCGGCCTAAGATTTCAAAGACATTCTTGATGTTAACTGTGCAATAGTTTTGATTGGCTTTATGATCCGCGTCTACTCACGTTTTTTCGAGTGGGCTGATAGACAAAATATTCCAATAGGAACTGTCTATATTTATAAATACATATATGTATGAAATCGTTTCCTTACAGTCCTTAATTATAGCCCAGCGTAAATTTACACTGCAACAAGTCAATAAACACGTCATAATCCCGTGTTCGATAGAGACAGAAGCAGATGAGTTTTTGCTTATTTTCGTATTCCAGAGTTTCTACGTTTGAGGGGATTTTCTATAAATAGGGGTGCCACATGAGCGGGAAATCCAGTGTAACAACACTCGCACTCGGATTCGGTTCTTGTTACAAAAGGCAACCAACCCTAGTCTACCATGGTGAGGACAGTCTTTTTATTCTTATAGTGATATATGCTCTTAGTGACAATGTGATTTGATATAGGCGTGATAGTGTCAATTTGCAGCCTGAATAAGTGGATTAATGAGCTCGTGCGATGTTTAAAGTGCTGCTTATTGTACATGAAATTTTCTCAAGATTTTGTGTGATAGCATCTGAAAATATGACAGCAGAACGCAATGGATACAATACTTACTTCAAACTGCTTGTTTTGTTTTCTAGTTTAAAATCTTGTCGTATTTTTTTCGATAGGACACCGACGACGACCAGAAGATGGCGATGCTTCGCAAAGCCTTCCAGATGTTTGACACCACAAAGTCGGGCTACATCGACGTCCTCAAGGTGTCCACTATCCTGAACACCATGGGCCAGCTCTTCGATGATGCTGAGTTGAAGACCCTCATCGATGAAAATGACCCAGAAAGTAAGCAAATATATTAAACTTCGTCTGCGTAGAATTATACATAAAAACCTTCCTCTTGAATCACTCTATCTATTAAAAAAAACCCGCATCAAAATCCGTTGCGTAGTTTTAAAGATTTAAGCATACATAGGGATATTGGGACAAAGAAAGCGACTTTGTTTTATACTATGTAGTGATAGTGATTATTATTAAATACACCATATTGTCACAGTTACCAAAGAAGGTACAGTCGGCCAAATAAGTGGTATTTTCATCCAACTTCCTATCAAATGAAAATGTTGCTAAAGTCGAACTTTCAAGTTGACAAACATGTCTTTTCTACATTACATTTTATGACGTGCAAAGGATTTTAAATTTTAGGGTGGCAAACTACATAATTTGTCTGATGGTACATCTGTGGATGATTAAGTAGAGTAAATGATAAGATCCACGATAATTCAGACAAACAATTCTCATTCAAATTAATTAACGTCAATCAGTTCAACGTTCCGCATTTGCGCCGTAGTATCTGGCAGCAGTTTATGAAATGAAGGAAGCAGTTTCAACACGTTTCAGCGAAGTTTTAGGTTACAAAGCATTAATTATTATCAAACAACGATGTGTTAAGCCTTACAAGTGCGATTTTGTAGTTTAGTTAATCCATAAAAATATATAGGTACTGAACCACTTCTTCTGCTTCTTCGCACCTACTTTGATGTGAATGAAATTTACGATTTTCGGATGGAAGAGTAATAAATTTATACTGGAATGAGGAAGTATCAACGCCAAAATAACCGGCGGTGCGGTGACATGTTTATTTATTATTATTGGTGTGTGCTCACTTTTCAAGCTGATGAAGACAGTGATACAGATACCACGACCAACAATTAAAATTCATTCAGATTATTAGTTAAAAAATATTTTAGTGAAAGTTCATGTTGAGAAAAACTATATTTTCTCAAACATGCTCGGAAATGTATGCGTTAATGTCCCGATATGAGGACATGAAGTTTCTCGTTTATGGCTCCCTACATTACTTCTTGGCTTAGGCCACAAAAGTTAGTATGAAAATCCATTATTGTCCGCTGCTCTAATTTTTTAAATTTCTATACAAAAATTTAAATTGGCAAAGGAAAAAATTACATACAGCCAACCACCACCACAATCTGTACCTAAGCATAATTGCGACATAAAAAAAAAATCTATGGTACTATATTTATGTGCGGTTAAACATGGTGCTCAAATAGCTGGATCAAATTAGTACATTTAAAAAATAAAAAGGTGGCTAATCGAAAATCTTTTTTTCTGCTTATGCGTATTTCGTAGTGATTGTTATTATAATTTAACAGAAATAAAAATGACTTCTAGTGATGAAAGTGACGGGGAACTTATGAACTGTACTCTGCCTCATTTAAAAGAGGAGGCAAATTTAGCTATGCAAAATATGCTACCGGAAAAAAGTAAACTATGATTTACTTGATTGTCTAGTAGTTATTTTAATTTTAATATTTCCTCACATTGTTTGAGAAAAGCACTATACAAGCTTTGGCCGGAACAGGGATTGCAGGACTCGTTCTATCTGGCCTCGTCTTCGACTCGGCCACCTACCCCAAACTCGTCCAGCAATCCCTTACTTCACGGCCTCTGCAGTAATGTACTATTTTATAACACTAGGTTGATTATTCTTTTTACCTTTTATCAGCTCTGGCTGACCATATATTTCCGTAATAAAAAAAAAAGTTGAGCCGAAAGCTTGACTGCCAGTATTTTTAGCCGCCTTTAAAGCCGTTCTTAAGCACGTTTGTGACGCCGCGTTGCACCTCTACGAACGTTACGAAATATTTTTACACGTCGCGGGAACTCCGACAGTGCTATTTCCGTACGACTCTTTTTAAGATCTCCGTTCCTTTGAATGATCGCTCGCCTTGGTTTACTTTTAACAGTCGTTAAGTGACGAGAAGTATTCGCAACTGAAATTAATTAGGGTCAGTTATTTTACTCTGTCACACAAATACAACACCGAAATGAGAATAGTATAGGAAACCTGTCATTCATACACAATTTGACTTAAAGATTTTGAAGCAACTGTCAGCTCCAATCCTATTCAATTCAATTAATTCAAATTTAGAAAAAAGTGGCTCCATCAACTTTTTGATGATTCTGCCAATGTCGAGGTTGGATAAGACACGGCAAGTAGGAGGACGTCTTGATCAAAAATCTGCCAGTTTCCGGTGGGATAACTACCAGTTACTATCTGCAATGAGGATACACATGGTTTCAATAACTAATCGACATACAATATGATATGAATAAGATGAAAATAGTTTACATACCTATTCTATTTACGGTTAAATAATAATACGACATAAACACAAATTAACGAAAGGCGACATCATAGTGGCACCAAGAAAGCAGTGTGTTGTGGCAACATTAAATATTCAAAACTACGGCACGATGTGAAGCCAGTTGACAACACTATTTGAAATGCGAAAAGAATTCGTGCAGTGCTATTTCGAATAATTAATGGGCTTACAAATGAATCAGCGAAAACATTCTATTACGATGCGATGTCGCATCTAGGTTTTGAGTTTGGCTCCTTAGAATCAGATGTTAAATAATAAAGCACATTCTGCTTGTGGTGTTTTGAGTATAATCAGTTTTAACGTTATTTTGTTCAATTTCCAGACTCTGGCAAAATCAACTTCGATGGTTTCTGCAACATCGCGTCTCACTTCTTAGAAGAGGAAGATGCTGAAGCTATGCAACAGGAACTGAAGGAAGCTTTCAGGTTAGTACCATCAGCAAAATATTCTGCAAATAAACCTGTCGTCTCTTTAACGTTATAATACAGGCCACAGAAATTTTAGTTGGATTTTACAGTGATCAACTTGAGCATTTTGTATAAATTATTTTATCTACATACATAATCATAACTTCCTTACAGTATGTTCAGGAAATATTAGCAAATGGCCTACATTAAGATACCTGTATCTGGGTTATATTATAATGTTTACATTAGAGTATCAATATCGATACTCTAATTACATTCAAACTTCGAACATCTTAAATAACTAATTCTTTTTGTCTATGGTCTTAGAATTTAAGAAAAAGTATAAATGTCAGTCGTTTCATTTCTTTCGAACTTTCGGCCCAAGCCTTACGGCCGCCACTGAGGGAGAATAGAATAGGAAATAAATTAATGTTACTTAGACACGTATTTTGATTTGAAAATGTTTATTTCAAACATATTTTAAAGTTTTTTCACATTTGACTTTGCTGTAACAATCACGTACCCATTTTGCGAAGAAGTTAAACAGGAAGTGAAAGTGAACACTTTGAAAGACGCTAATTAAGCCCACTTAATTTCTCTCCGATATTATTTTGGTTTGGGAGCAAACAAAAAACATAAAATGTACCAGTTGCTTCTCTTCCCGCGCCATCTGCGTGTGTAAAAGTCGAGAGAACGGGTGAAAATCTTAGGAATTATGTTATAGACGATGCGGCTATCACCCACCCACCCATCACTATTTTGAATCCCCTTTCCACCTATACGCCCGCAATCATGCTAACCATGGCCTTTAGGTCTTGTTAATTTAGGGTTAAACACGTGATTTATGTAAGGTGCGTTGGGGTAAATTGGAAGTCGGGGGAATTTCGAAAATCTTGGATATCCACTAAACGGGGAACAATTCCATAATCTGGCAACGCTTATCTAGAAGTCAAAGACATAGGAGCTTCTAGGTAAGCGTTGCTAGATTATGTAATTGTGCCCCGTTTAGTGGATATCCACGAGTTTCGAAATTCCCCAACTTCGAAATTACCCCAATGCACTATATGTTTGTACCTATGTCACATTTCTAAATATCTCCTATGATCGATTCCAGATTGTACGATCGCGAAGGCAACGGCTATATCACCACCTCCACGCTCAAGGAGATTCTGGCTGCTCTCGATGACAAACTTAACAGCTCTGACCTTGATGGCATTATCGCTGAAATTGACACTGACGGGTCCGGAACCGTCGACTTCGATGGTAATATATTTTTCTTTAACCGTTTCTTTTATTCTCCTTAACTGTTACTGTATTTATTTATGGCTCACTTCTTACCATATTTTGTTTTTCTTGGTCCAAACCTGTGTAGTCAGCATCTTTATATACCTAATTATACATCCATCGATACACAGATGACGCTTGGCGACAAAAAATCGCATAGTAACAAGGTCACGTGACAGCACAGCTAGTAACAGATAGAAAAATTCGAAGGTTTACTTACCTGCTGTTGGTGGTGTAGCGGTATAGCATTCATCACGGAATGATGAGAATCCGGGTTCGATTCCCGGCCATAGCCTTACTTTTCGGATTTTTCTATGTGTTCTAATTGTCAGTGTCGTTTAGAAATTAAACACCTAATTAGGTATAACTTCGTTTCTTTACCTTAGTAGAATAAAGTATCGCTATTAAAATTCAATAACTTACCAACCACAAATACCTGGCCCAATTGATTTACAATTAAGAAGAAAAAAGTGAGCGAGGAAAATAAGTACGTAGGAAATCTTGTCAGAAAGTTTTAAGCTAGTTTTAAACTGAAGAAATCTGAAGAAAAATCATGTTTGAATTAAGAACAACATTTTAACTTTGATAGTTTGTAACATATATTTTTTCTTTTTTCCTCAGAATTCATGGAGATGATGACTGGAGACTAAGCAAATCGGCAATATTTACATAGTATTATTACGTTTAGTTGATATTTATAAATTATTTGGAAGTCACATAGACTTCGGTATTTAGTACAAAACCAAATAATGCGGTATTAGCATGGTTCTTGACAAATATTAAGTTTTATACATCATCTATCTTATAGATAGTAAGTTTAATTATCGTTCCAGTCTACATGAAGTAGGCCAGGAGGCTGAGTGCGTTCTCACAAGTTATTTCCGGAATAATTTACAAGAAACGCTCTCAGTAATCAAAGAGACATTTTATATTTTATGGTAATATTTGCACGATCTTTACATAAGGATACTATTGGCCAATGAACATCTGGTACTTTTATAAATAAATAAGTTTTTGACAGTATTTTATGTAATTATTTTTACTATCCCTATTTGCTGAAGAAACAAATGAGATTATGTGGAAATGAGCAGCCAGATTTAACAGTAAATAATGTATATTAAAGTAAAAACATAAAAATAGGCCCCGAAATGTGTGCGCACGATAGTCTCTGAATCAACAACCAATATTATTGTTGTCATGTCTACGCACAACGTTCTGTGTTGCTTAGACAACCGTTTAAACACTAACATACATGTAAATAGATTACATTTACCAGCCAGTATATTATCAGGCGCTATACAGCCTCTTATAGAAACACTTAACAAAATTACTTACCAAGATTTGCAAATGGACATGACGCTTACTGACACAATTCGCTCAGTAATTCGAAATAACTCTTACGAGCACGCCATTAAAGAATTTCGGCCTACAACTTACATGCTATAGGTATTACTTATAGCACGTATCACAGAAAGGCGTGGAGCTGGGTTTGATTCCAGACCATATTTTTTATTTACGAATTTTGTATAATTTCATTTCAATGCACAGTTTATAAAAAATAATTTGAACCGGAACAGCGGTACTAAAAAAGGTAAAATTTTTCGATAAAATAACATAACTTTCTAGTGTTTTAAAATATTTATTATTCATATATTTCGTACGTTCATAACATTGTTTTTGCCTCGTTTTGTTGTCGTACACTCGTAACCTCCAATTGGCAGGTGATACGTCCGGTGCATTAGCGTCTAAACTATTCCACTCATTGCGTCGGTGGGGCGGTTTAAAGTGGAATTGTCCCTTGTTTGACTAAAAGTAGCCATCTTCTCACTGGCACAATTGAACAATTTTTCAATTGCACTTAGTTTCCTGAGATGCGTGTACAGTGAGGTCCAACCGTTAGAAATAAAATCACCTGTACTCTCCATGAAAATATGAATCAACTGGGGTACCACTGAAACCTGTTATGTCAAACTTAAAATAATTACAGAATGTCACTATTAAATCAAAAACTTACAAAACGTACCATTAACCTTGTTACTATACTTAAGATAAGATAAGATAAGATAACGTTTATTGCCATTAAAAATAAGAAATAAAAGAAATACAGTCTTAACTTAAGAATTAGCATTACATTGTTTTGTTAACAAAAAAAAAAACTTGTACACAATGGCAAAAGGAGCAGGCTCAGCTTATGCTGCGCTTGAGCTGCCAGCGCTGATTTTCGGTCAGCCCCTGTCCCTGTCAGTGGCATTAACGCACTCTATGAAACGTAAACTTCTTTTTCTAATGACATACATGTATCCCTTACGGGGTAGACAGAGCCGTACGGGGTAGCAAGGCCACTTTTAGCATGATTGTGGGCGTATAGGTGGAAAGGTGTATCAAAATAGCGATGGGTTGCTAGCCGCATCGCCTATAACATGATTCCTAGAATTGTCGTTACTTATGAAGAATTGAAAATTGGTGTAAGTTTTGCAAAAATCATAAAATTTAAATAATATTAACTACAATACAATACAATACAAATACTCTTTATTGAACACCACAAATCAGTACAAAACAATACAGAAACAAAGAACAAAGTAGACAATAGGCGGTCTTGTCGCTTAATAGCGATCTCTTCCAGACAACCAATACAAGAAATAAGTTGGAGACAGTTTAAGTAGGTGGCGGAAACAAATAGACACAACAACCATGCACAGAATAAGAAAAATCGGGGCGTTATTTATTTTTATTACTATCCATGTGAATAATATATGCATTGGTTACGTAAACATCTTTTTCTGTCGACTGTACATCGAAAATTATGCCTATTAAAATGACCGTAAGGATCTCAATTGGATTGGCTGAAAGACCAGTTGCCAGTTCCAACTACATATATGCCATGTTTACTATTGAAGTGCTTAGACGGAGTCAACAGTTCACAGTGGATCGGTCAAACGAGGAGGTAAAATGATTCTCAGGATTTTATTCCTCATTTCTGCTGTCGTGTCAACACCAGCAGATGAATATCGGGCCATAATTAACGAAGGAGGTACGTTAAGTAAGCATTTTTTATATTTTTATTTTTGAAATTTGGTTTTTATACCGCGAACTACCTCATTTATATTTTAAGGCTAAGATCAAATCGGAAAAGACGGAGTTTTGCAAACGGCAAAATTGTCCCATTTTCTCGTAAGGGATAAAGACGTGATTTGTGTATGTATGTATGTATGTATGTTCTCGTGCCCCTACTGATATGTCCTATTAGTCCACGAGGGAGACCTATTTCTGTCTGTCCTACATGATATTTGTATACAATTACACCTTCTATATATTGTTCAGGGTGTATGTGTATGGTTGTTCAGGATTGTTATAAAACTAACACCTAATCTATATAGTTCTACAGAATGGCCATTTCAAGGGTCCTGAGAAATATACAGATAGTTTAAATAATTGGCAACCGCTACATAGGCACACAGTAGTTCAGACTAAAATAGTTCTCTCTCGTGGTCCTACTAATACGAGAATACCGGTCAAAATTGAGCCGCTTTAAACTACGCCTCATCGCGTGTATCTACACAGTTGCAGACACACAAATACAATCAAACTTCATCAAGTAAATTAAGTGCGTTACGCTCTCGTACAGAACACGAGGTCTAGTTTTACCCTGTCTCACTTTGTTGTTGTTTGCAGAATTATGTTTATTTGTTATTTGGGCTGACACTTTGTTCTTTACGAAACGGCTGTAACAGTCAGGCATAAATGTTATCTCCCCATTTGACAATTCGAAATGTTACTGTAAATTACAAATGTACACATTAAAAATAAATAAAAAGTAGATGTACATTGCAGCTATTTAGCGCATAAAATGTGCTGTTTTACCCTCAAAAGTTACCGCTATATTCAAAATTTATTTATTTCCGTGTAACGGTATTCGGATAACAGAAATGCATCTATGTACCTACCAAATTTCATGTTAAGTAAATTCGTTTTAAATTGACGTCATAGAAGAGCAGACAGAGAACCGACGGAATAGACGGTGATCATACAAGGGTTCCGTTTTAGCTTTTAAGGTTCGGGAGCCTAAAAACAAACAAAAAATATATTAGAGGGAAGTGCCTATTTAATCATGGTAATATTTATGTTGCAATTCGACATTACTTTAGCTGAATTTACATTTCTAATTAAATGAACATTTTATTTGCGATATTGCTGTAGTTTCCTCGCAAAACCCTTTTTAAGCACTTATTATATTCTCATTTTTGGCACCCGCGCATTCACTGAATAAGGTTAAAGCCTTGCTGTACTTGAGTTATTCACGTTCCAGAGCACCTCGAAGAGTCTTCCCTTATGCACATTGTACCTTCAGGGTACACACCAACGAAAACTGAGTACTTCATCCTGCCTTCATTGTCAGAAATTATTGATAAGGTAGGTATCTTATTAACTTTCTTCATTCTTCCATCAATACATCAAAATCAAAGTGATTGTTACGTTACTTATATTTATTGAACTTAAAATCACTAACTACCAATTTTCGTAAAAGGGATCTAAAGTTTCACCCAAAAAGGAAAAAAAAATTACTTCTATTAGGTATTCGCACTTGGTTATGATTGATCTAAACAAATTTTAGTCTCCTTAAAATTGCTTGTGCCATATCTAATTTTAATTATTTTACAGAATAAACCGAGCTGTAAGAAGATGATCCAAATTTTAGAAAAAGGTCACGCAGCTCTAGGATTGAACTTCAACATTTATGACGACAACATGAGAGAAGCTGCAATTGCAGTTTTTCGAGTGTTGTTAGATTTAGATTATAATAAGCTCGAACCTATGACTAGATGGGCAGCGGTCAACATTAATAAGGATATGTTCGAGTACGCCGTTCAATTAGCATCACTGTATGGTAATAAATTCAAGGAAGACAATATACTACCACCATTTGTTCGAAAACCCAATCACTTCGTGAATAGTGAAGCCCTATGGAAAGCGATGCACATAAAAATTGCCCAAGGAATGTTTAATGAGGAGGACGCCAAACTGAATCAGTATTACAGAACCGATAATGTCATCACTATCAATACCAATTATTCTGGTTGGAATTTGGCTCTAAACGGATGTAGCCGGGAAATTAATTACTTCAAAGAAGATATCGGATTAAATAGCTATTACTATGGAGTGCATTTATTGCACCCATTTTGGATGACCAATGACGAGCTAGATCAATTAAATCCACGACACGCGGAACACTACTATTTTACACATAAACAATTGATGGCACGGTACAAATTAGAAAAAGAACACCTGAAAAACGCATCTCATAACGCAAGTGAATGCGTCAAGTGCGATAATAATTTGAACGTCTACAATTCGTACCTCATGCACGACTATGGTCTTCCTTTCCCGATCAAATCACCTCTCAAGGCAGAATGGAATGATGAAAGAGCTAAACTCAAATCAATAGACATCGCAATCAAAGAGTGCGTTTCTCGGGGTCTACTTGTGGTATGCATTTGCATTCTTTTAACAGTTGAATTTAAGAACAATTACGAAATAAACGGTTTAACTTACGATTTTAAATCGAGGGCGATCTGACTTACTTTCGATCTTATCGTCTTTGCCGGCCTGTAATCGTGACATAAACCGTTTATTTTAGTAATCATGCATGTCTCACGAATACTTAAACAATATTATTTAAAAACAATGTTAATTTTATACGCGGTATACGGCGATTGAGAAAATACTATTCATATTTAGTAGACTTATCTTTCTTACAGGACAACGGCACAGCAATGAATATGACAGGAGAGTACAACATAGATTTGATATCAAAACTAATAAGAGCTAACCTAGAGACACCCAAAGTTGCCAAAATCGTGAGATCTCTTTATGGTTACGGTGGCAATGGATATCCTATTAACAAGTAAGCTATTGCTTAAATAAACAAGATTTGATTTTTCCATGACAACGACCCAAAAATGATTAATTTATTAATTACATATTGTTTTTCTTTCTAGGTACAACCCAGCTCCATCTGTTTTACACTATCCCGAAACATCATTGAGGGACCATACTTACTGGCACCTTCTTAAAAATTTGCTAGAATATTTCACAGAGTACAGGAACACTTTGGAGCCCTTTAACTTAGCCAACTATGAAAACAAAGACTTTGTCATTGTCGATAACAAGTTCACTGATATAAGAACATACTTTGACTATTATCAATTTAAGTTAAATAATGGTTTAGGTGGTGGAATAATTAATTTCATACTGACTGCTAGACAAAGACGCCTTCAACATATTCCATTCAAGCTTGACTTTACCATCAAATCTAACGTAGACACGGAAGCTGTTGTAAGACTATTCTTGGGTCCTCAGTGCGATTTCCAAGATTGTTGGAAGAACTATCATAAGTTTTTTGAACTGGACGTTTTCAAAAGCTCCCTTAAACATGGATTGAATACTATAAGCTGGTCATCCGATGAATCAGAAAGATTTTCCTCTGACGAGTTATACAATTTGGAAAAATCGAAGAAGCAAAGTAGTAAATACAACATCTTTAAATTCCCCAAGAATTTAGCAATACCCAGAGGTTCTAAAGATGGCCTTAACTTTACATTATTTGTTATGATAACCGAACCTGATAGTTTGTCGCAAGCCACTGTTACACCAGACAGTGATTCTTACCATCATGCTCAAAATGAAATTGATAAGAAACCTTTAGGTTTTCCTTTCCACATGCAAGCCATAGTTCAAGAAGAATGTGGAACTAACTGCAAGTTTTATAATATAACTATTTACCACGAAACCCGTCCTATTGATGCTAGTGGTTATTTTTCGCCTAATTTATATTAAGAATATAAATAATGACGATTATCAAAAGCTTGATAACACTTTGGAATGTTGTTCCTGAGCACGGACTTGTATTGTTCAATTTTGTTTATTTTAGTCAAAATTAACCATTCTGACATAATTATTTTAACGGGGATTACATTTTATAGAAAAGTGAAAATAGTGAATTGCGCGAATTTACATGTTGGCGACACCGCTTTTTTTTACTTAAATGTGCCGGGGACGTATTTTAAAATTGGCACGCTCGGTTCTCATACATTTCACCGTACTTACGTCATGCACTATGCTATAGGCCCGTGTTACTAAATATCTTGCCTGTTATATTTAAATAACGCATTAAAACCGTTTTTGTTCGCCTAAAACTAGGTACCTATTTTTTTTATGGAAATATTGAAGAGTTTGATATGATTTACTGCTCCGTAATTATTTCGTCTTAGTTGAAGGCAAAACAAATAGCTGGATGTCATTTTTGGCGGAAAAGCTTTTGTACTTTTTATATGAAAAAATTAAGTACCTAGTGCACAGGTAAGTGAACCATTGCATTAAAATTTAGAAATAAACTTTATTTGGAAAACCAAAATAACATTACGTTTTGCAACCGTGTAATTTGAATTTGCACTTCAAAGTAATTAAGTGTTTTATAAATAGTTTATTTTTCAGCAACTACTACAGCAATCGTTAAAATATTTTATGAATATTGTTATGTAGGTAACTGAACAGGTACACGTTGTTTAGCTTGAAACTTTTTAGATACTTAGTTTTTTCAATAAATATATTTTTATACATTATGAATTACGCAGTATTATTTGTCTTTTTTTGCTTGCTAAATACTTATGATATATTTAATTTTCACTCTTTACGGCTCTAAAATGGCTAACTCATGATGTGACCGATCAGTTCTTGTAAAAAGTTTTACTTAATATTATGAGAAAGTTCAACCAAGTTTTTATATAACACTTGACAATTTGTTTATCGCTATCCCTCGGTAATTATGCAATCTTCTGGTATAGAAAAGATCTTTGTATTATTCCAGACTGTTATCTATTCTTGTGCCAAATTTCATCCAAATCATAACAAAAGAAAAAAAGAGTAACAAACATCCATACATCTCCATACATCGTCACATCACAAGTTTTCGCGTTTTAATATTATTATTACCTACTACTAGGAGCAGGATACTTAAACAAAAGAAAAAACAGAAGTTTTAAACTCTATTTATTTCAACAAATACATACTAAATATATATTACGAAGTTAAGAAAACCGGTGAAATGTTTGACGTCTTTATGTCAAACCTACACATACTTCGGCCATTCGTATCCGGGGTAGTTGTAGTAGTTCGGATATTGTTCACCCTCGTGGTAGATGAACACGTCTTCGTAGTAGAAGTTAGGCTGCTTGAAGAACAATTCGTTAGCGGGACGGTCGAACGGATAGCCCATAGGCTTGCTGTCGACGAAGTATTTGCTGAAAGGTGCCCATTTCTCAGGCAGGGGAGAGTACGGGTATACCACAACGTAGAGCTGGAAGGGGAAACCACCCTTTGTACCTCTTGGCAGCATCATTCTGTTGGGAATTTCGTACTGATACTCAGCCATGTCGATCGGCACTTTTCCAGTCTCCAGAACTTTGTAGAGCTCAGTAACGGGCATCGAGTCCTCCTTGTAGTAGAAGAAGTCAGCAGAGTTGCGTTCAATTTTGTTTTCACCAGGGATAAGCTTGTATTTGAACCAGTCCAATCGAATGAAGTTCATCCAGTTCTCCTCGATGCTAAGAGGATATCCGTTGCTGTCGTACTTGGGTCCCAAGAAGAATTTGATAACGGCGTCGGTAGCGACCTCAGACTTGACATCAACGGTCACAGTGAAGGGTTTGTGGTTGAGACGAGGTTGACGGACCTTGAAGGATGCTGGAGAACCCTTAAGTTGCTGTTCACTGTAGAACACGTCGTTGCTGATTTCAAAGTCGTACTGATCGAAGTAAGTGATCAGCTTGTCAACCTTGACATCCTTGACCTTCACACCTTCGAAGTGCAACTCAGAGCTGTACGGCTCCAAGTAATCTTTGTATTCAACAATGTAGTTCAGAATGCGCTTGTAGAACTGGAAGAAGACAGGGTCACGCAGGGAAGTCTGAATCTGCTCAAGTGCAGCCGGCCACACCGAGTACCTGTATTGAATGAGTAATATTAGAATAGTGGATCTAGATTTTAAAAAAATATAGTATTTTTAGTAGCCGTTGAGTAGCAAGGTAAATTGTTTTTATTTATTATGATTATGAAATTTCGTACAATAACGCCTATTTAATTCACTCAATTAGGAAATGGAATTTTAATTGCTTAGTCTGCAAAAATAAACTTACTTGTCAATAGGTTCGGGAGTACCAGACAGCACACGACGACCGATGACCTCGTAGGAACGTTCGTAGTTCCTGGGTCCAGTGTGCTCATACAAGTCCACGTTAGTAAACCAGTAGTTGCCCACGAAGTTCATGGCCTTGGGGTCCGACAGATCGATCTTCTGCTTATACTGGAAATTACATAAACATATTATTATCTCCTTATTATGTGGAAACTGAGACCCTCAAGAAAAGGACAGAAGAAACCAATTGTTTACTTACGGCCTCAAAGTGACCCTGGTCTAAGAAGTTCAGGAAAGTCTGTTCGTAGTGCTTCAGGAAGTTCAAATATTCCTCATTTTCTATTTTGTCAATAGCGTAGTAGTCGTTTCTCTGGAAGAATGGATAGTATGTTGACAGCTGGCAAGTGTAGCCGGTCTTCAGAGGCTTGGTCCAGGAGAACACGGGGATTTCACCCAGTCCGTTGGATAGACGTTCCAAGTAGTAGCGGGCAACCAATTGCTGGTAGATGTAATAGAATATCCCACCGCGTAATTCCGCCACCGCTTCAAAAGAGAAGCCTTTCATCCAGAAGGGGTACATGACATTCAAGTAGTAGTAGTAAGAGTTCATGCCAATGTCTTCAGTGAAGTAAGAAATTTTCTGTTCCTCGCTGCCAGTAAACCAAGGGCTTGAGTAGTTGGAGTAGATCACGTAGTAGTCGTTCTCCTTGGCAACGCCGTAACGAGCAGGGTGAGTAGTAACAATACCTCCTTGCATTTGAATGCGGTATGCTTTTAGGAAGGCATCAGTGTCAACAAAGTACTGGGGATACATCTCATACGGTGCGGGGAGCGCAAAGTTCTGGGTGTCTTGGCGTTGGTAAATGGCGAAGTAGTAGGAGTACAGGAAAAGACCATCGTTGAAGTGCACGCGCGCCCAGGCGGCGGTGTTGTAGAAGGTCTCGAAGTCTTTGGCATAGTAGAACAGCTTAGAAAGAGCGATGGCTTCTTCCCTCATGCGATCATAGAAGATAGAGAAGGTCTTGTGTTTAGGGAGGAATCCGCTCTTGTAGTACAAGATGAATTCTTCAAATGCCTTCTTGTTCTGTAAATTTATAATTTATAACATTACTTAGTCGTCTCTTCCTTTGCCATTACAATAAGTTAAACAAACAGCTCTCATTCATAAACGTCAGTTAAGTCTAAATATATATAACTCAAAGGTGACTGACTGACTGACTGACATAGTGATCTATCAACGCACAGCCCAAACCCCTAGACGGATCGAGCTGAAATTCGGCATGCAAGTAGATGTTATGTCGTAGGCATCCGCTAAGAAAGGATTTTGATCAATTCTTCCTCCAAGAGGATAAAATAGGGGATGAAAGTTGGTATGAAACTTTGTCAATTTAAAACCGATCGGGCTGAGACAGCTGATAGCGATAAACGAATTCTATGCAGACGAAGTTGCGGGCAACAGCTAGTTTATTATATAAATGACTTCTGTCCGACGTTTAACTGTCAATTTAACGTTTGCTGTGTTTGTTAGTCATTAACAGACAAACGACGATTAACGTATAACGTAACGTAGTAACGTGTTTGGATTTAACAGATTTGCAAAATTATCACGAATAAGTGAGACGGATTTAAAGTCTTGATTTTGTAAAATTAATAGGTAGTTACTAGCGTTTTTTAATTCAATAATATTTCAAAGTTATTAAAGCGTTATCAAGAATAGACGAGTTAGGTACTAAGTTAGGTTAGGTTAGGTATTACGAGAAAAAACCATCAGTAAGCGGCATTGCTTTTTGAAGTTCAACTGTTCCTACATTATAAACAAACTTTAGAATAAAGACAGTGAAATCAAACTTTTTTTAACTAGATTGTTTTTGATACAGTAACAATATACTCACGGTGTAGTTCTCCTTGTTAGCTTCGATATCGTATTCAAGTCCAATTTTGTACCATTCTGCGTCTCTCCTGACCTGGCCAATAGTCTCTAACAGAACTAAGAGTTTCTTTTGTCGTAAGACAAAGTCGCCGTCAACTAAAAAAATAGTTAAGGGTATAGTATAAACAATTCAAGACATAGCTGGCAAGACCTTGAAACCAGCGCACAAGATGGAGACGGGCGGAAGTCCCTGGTTTGGCCCTGCTAAGGGACCACAGGATATCATCATCATAGACAATTCTGCAAAACCCAATTAGAATTAGGGATTTTCAGTGTTTTGTCATGGTTTACACCAGACTTAAACAAGAAAAAAAAAGATTGTGACGGTTGAAAAAGGCCACCCATGTAATTTCTCCAGTTTGTCAAACTGTTTTGCCCAGATGATCGAAATCTATTATTAAATTTCAAGTTTATCATTAAATAGCCAATGGTTTTTCTGTGCTCAAAAATCTTGGGTCCCATTAGTATAAAGTCAAGTGTAGTTAACAATGGGAATAAAAGCACAACATTTTGAAAAGCAGTTCATAATTCTTACCAGGCTTGGTCACATAGTTGTGCTTAGGGGGGACGGTTCCGGCGACGGCCAGGGCCACCAGGGCAGCGAGGAACACCACAGTCTTCATCGTTCTACGACAAAACCTCAACTGTATCCGATCAGAGCTTCACCTTCCTTTTATATCGATTGCGGTATCAGTAAAAAAGCAAAAATGTTTTTTTTTGGATGCATCACCAGCATGTTGCGACTGATGCGAGTGGCTGACCAACGATAACCTTTGCCACGAATGGATATGAATGCATCTGAAATAGTAATATTGGGTTACTGGGATACTGGTGAAAAGTTTGAGCGTTGAGTTGCAGTTTGTGGTAAGAGTATTCGCAAAGGGCCTAAAGGACTGTTCGGGCCCCAATCAGCATTGATAGCGCTGGCAATGCTTCTGAAACGCGCAACGTTGATAATTACCATAGATGCACTGTGACGGTGTTAAATTTAAAGGGTCACATAGAAAATCAGCGCTGCGGCTTGCCCCAGCATTACGCTGAATGTGACCCTTTTCGTACAATTTGGCGTACTTATGTGTTACTGAGTGTGTTACGTGTATTTTATAAAAAAAAATGTTTTAATATTATTGTATTTTGTTACCGTCTTAAAATTTGTGTCAAATTAGAGCCAATAAAATGTTTGTCTTTCTTCAAATTCTACTTTGTCAAATTCTTATTAAACCTGCTAACTGCTGTTAATCTGCCCTGTTCTTTAACTTTTAGCGCCTTATTTTCATACGGTAACTTCGATTCTAAGCTACATAGAGAATTATAATAATCAGCCCATGTGACACTTTTAGCTGATCATGGGCACTATACTCAACATTTTTTTTGTAGAAATGTCACTTATGTCTCACTTCCTAACGGATGCAATAATACAACCCCTAGGCTGTTTGTCCACCGCCGCCGTCACCGTCACATCACCGAGAACGAGATGACGGCGCCGAAGTAGCGGTACCTACATACATTTACTTAAGCCGCGTGTCCACCGCACATCCGTCACCCGAGCGCTGTCATCCCGGCCGCCGAAATTGCGAGTAGATCGGCGTGACCGCTAGAACGTGGCCCGAGATTTTGACGGGCCGATGTGCCGGCAATACAAAACACGTATGAACTTGTCCTTATTGCACGAGTGAACTTACGGTTTATAAACCATTTTTTTATGTGATAAAGACGCTAACGAGCATATGGGTTACCATTGGAAAGCAATCACCGCCGCTCATGGCCCCTCATATCATAGAAGGGTGAAGAGTGCACTGCTGGCGTATTTCAGGAATCTTTAAGTTGTAGTTGAGGGAAAATTTGTTTCGCTACTACGTTGTTTGAACAAGCGTAATAAGAAGTTTGGAAAGAAACGAGCGGTTGTGAACTCCCAACTGTTAAGGTGGTGAGGGAGGAATAAAAGACGGTATTTGTTTAAAAATATATATTTATCGTAGACACCTGTAGCATCAAACATAGTAATTCATATACATTCATTATTTGGTTAGATAATATCTAACCAATAAACTAATATTATTAGTTTATTTTTCCTTGATATGTCAAGTCAATGTCCAGTCATTTACTTGGGAGCATTAAACCAATTATAGAGAGAATAATGACAGGCTTTCCATTTAAGACAGCAATACCATTGTCATTTTTAACTCACTCTTTGTAGGACCCTAGTTAAATGCTCCTCTCATCAAATGACACTGAACCTTAGGTGATAAAGAAATTTATTGACTACTAGCTGTTGCCCGCAACTTCGTCTGCATAGAATTTGTTTATCGCTATTCCGCTGGAATTACGCAATTTTCCGGGATAAAATGTAGCCTATGTGTTTTTCCAGACTATAATCTATCTATTCTCCAAATTTCATCCAGATCTGTCCAGCCGTTCTTGCGTGAAGCATCCATCCATCCATCCATACTTACAAACTTTCGCGTTTATAATATTAGTAGGATATATCTATATATCCGTATTGTGTTACTTAACTACTACATATTCACAAAATATCTTGGTAGGTACCTATGACCTAACATAATATGGTAGCTAATATTATGTGTATTAAAAATACCGTAATTTGCATCAACTAGCTAAATTTTTCATAGAATTTTCGTAAAGAAATTAATCAATAAGATTAATTATGAATTCCACACAATCAGCTTGTTTAAAGTATCTAATAATAAAATTATATAAATCGTGTTGATATAAATATATTTCCTATAGGTATAAATTTAATCAGAGGGTATCTTGATAATTATTTTTAATACATTTGCAATGTTAGGAAGTTATGCATAATGAATAAGATAAAAACGACGTTTTAAATATGAGCACAACTCTATCTTATAAAAATATATTATGAAAATTAATTGCTAAATGTGTCGCTAAGCGCGAAACTGCACTTATTTCCATAAAACTGTACTGCACATATTTCCAAAATACTTAAATTAAAACACGGCACTACTTTCTTTAGGCAGTCCTTTAAGATATCAACATACGTACCTACTGTTAATTATGAATGATGCATTGATCTTTGACTTATTGATAAACATTTTCACCGACTTCGCTGTGATAACTTTTTATCCATGCGGTGACTTAAATTGCAACAGGTTTATTTTCATTGTCATACGACATAAATAGGTATAGGTAAGTAAGTATATTTCTTTTCGTAATATTTGAAAAAAAATTGAACAAACAATACAATAAAGCCATGACTCTTTATTGACATCACATAATCAACAAAAAAGAACTCCCAAATTGTAAAAAAACTATGATATTAAAATAACACGTTAATTCTTTCAATATTTAGCCCATTAGTCAGCCGTAACTCATAATAGACAATTGCACGAAGTCGATCGCCGCATGCAAGATGCGGTAACCACAAGCGTGTAAAAAATATGGAAATCGGCGACAGCTGCAAACGCCTTACTAGGAAGCCGAAGTAGGCGGATAACTTTGATAATGAAGAGGATGTTTGCTGACTGAAGTGGTTTGCAACAAGTTTGGCGAACATTAGGCGAACGCAATAGTGTAATTTTTGCTTTATGCATAGCGCTCAGCATGGCTGGCACGAGAGAGTGCGAGAGCTGTGCCGCGCTCGAGATAGACTACCCGTCTCTATCTAAAACAAACAGTAAAAAAAGACGGAGTCGGTTAGTAGTCTTTTCATTTATTTGGGCTCTTTTTACCACTTTCCAAACAAAAGAGTATAAAAATTATAAAAAACCAGCCAAATGCGTCGTTTTGATTGAATATAATTAGTTATCTTGCACAGAATGTTATGGTTGTAAAACTTTTCTATTTGAAGTCATCATTATATGTATAGGTAAACAGCTGCGATTTTTTTCACGTAACGGAAGCTAATCGCATACTAAAAACCTTTTCACAAAGTGCATCATTATCATAAACTAGTCATTTAATTCTCTTCTTAGTCGTGCACTCTTGACAGAGTGGTCGTGGTCATGTTTCGGTCGATTCCTGCGCCACCGCTGCTCTCGCGACGCGTCGCCAAGTATCTCGATGCTTGGCAGTGTGGGAGCAATCGTTTATGCTGGAGTGCGTCACAGTTTTGATGAGGTCTGTCCACCGTCTCGGGGAGCGCCCGCGAGATCTTTTGCCCTCGACTTTCCCTTGCACCACAAGCCGTTCCATGGGGTCCTCGTTACGGGTGATGTGTCCAAAGAACTTGAATCTAGTCATTTAATTGACAAACCTTTATTATCTACTAATTCTTATATTTTAAGACTACTTAATCCAAAAAACTGTTCGCGTGGCTTACGCTGGATTAGATTAGGTTAGATTTATATGTAACTTTTAGAAAAAGTTAATATTATTATGTAAACAGGATAATAAAGGTATGAAAGATTATGAGTTTGTGAAACTATACATTTGCAAAGCAAATGCATGCAAGCGTCACTCAAGTTACTTGTTAAAAGACTATGTGTCTATGTGCCTCCAATAAGCATCATAAATACGAAGTTTATAACCATGATATACAATTTTTCATTACTTTATGAAAGCATGGAAAACGTTTACGTAGGGGGATTAATAATTTACACAAAATTTGATGAATATCTTCGAAAATATTAAAATTTATAGACTTAATTTAACTCTGTTTGTAATAGGTATCTCAGAGAATAAGTACGTTTAGCAGGATTGCAACGAACATGCTAAAATTACATATACAACATACACACAATTAAAATAAAATACCAAAAATACATTCGACGGGGTCAAATATTTATCATGAGATTTTTAATTTGAATTTGTCTCTTTTTAATTTTTTACATGTCTAATTTTGCCATATTGCATTTTTAACCCCCGGCGCAAAAAGTGGGTGTTATAAGTTTGACATCTATGTCTTTTTTTTTATTACGAACTGACCAGTGATTGACCTCTATCTCACTTGGTGGAAGGTGCAGATGAGGCCAAAGGTGTAACTCACTGGTTCATGTCTGTGTGTGTGTGTGTGTGCTCATTTTTTTCATTCTAAAGCCAGTTTAATTGCGGTGGTTCTTAGTCATGTTTGGTTAAAATCGGCCCAGTAGTTTGAAGAATATCCGCTCTTTTCCAAAATCAGGTAAGGCATTTTTGGCACAAAGTGGAATTATTTTTATAAAAAAAAGATGTTATGATTACTGTAATATCAAGTGAGTAATATCAAGATACCCTTCTTTGCACCGCTGAGTGGGGTAAAGTGAAAGTATTTATCCAAATTATTTTTTGCGCTTGCAGAAAAAAAGTGTCCTGTTGCTGTTATTCCCATTACAGAAGGAAATCAGTGAATTTTGAGATTCTTCCTGTACTTATATTGTGTCCTCATTTCTAGCCAAATTTTAATTCTTTGACAACGGAAGTAGGTACTGTAGAGCTGCCTTAAGGAGGCACTTTCACTATAACGGGACAGTGTAGCTCATACGGCTCATTAGCTAATTAGATGCATTGCATTTGCATGATGCATTTTTGAGTTCAACTTCGGTATTTTAATATTCTTTTTAAGTTTTAGAATTAAGACCTTCACTTCCAGCGGAAGGCCTAAGCCGACTGTTTCTTTCTCCTCGTTTTTTTAAATTCTTTTTCTTTTTAAATTTTGTTTTTAAATAAATGTTCAGATGAAAAATTCAATAAGTAAAGAAAAAGTTTTTACAGTATCCTATCGGTTTCAGTGTCCATCGTTTCTATATAGAAATACAGATATTTTTTGGAAAATTCAGTTTTTTGCAAGCTTTTTATTAACTTGCAATGTTTGTATGAATGTGTGTACCTATGTAAGTATGTATGTCCGGGAGGAATCTTGCGACTCAATTTTGAAGCAGATATCTCCATCCGATTGAACTAAAATTTGGCATACTTGTGTAAGTCAGATGACAATACAATAATCTGATAGTAAATTTCTGGTGGTCTAGCCAGGACTTTCTCCGCAGGCGCGAACTCTTCATCGGTTAGTCCAATTGACTTGAAGTTTGGTTAAATTGATAGGGTTTGTGAAAACAATTCTATAAAAAACCCTATCCAATACCCCTTTAATGGTAACCGGTTCCGGTCCTTGGTTCTTATATGTAGAAAAGATACAATGCAAGTACAGCCTACAAAAAGTAGGTATAGTCCGCAAAAAAGCTTGTAACCGAAATTATTTTTTTTTGTTAGATTATTAATGCTTAGTTTGGCAACAAACTTTACTGGTGCATCTGTGAATTAATTAATATACTTACTCAAAATTTTATGTTAATATCATCTAACAACATTGTAATTTTTTAGTTAAGTAGGTACACTTACTGTGAGAGTGACTTATAAGAAAGAGGTAAGATGTTGCTATCAAATTTGACGAAGCTTTATGAGAAATGATACAAGGAAATAAAACAGAGACGTTCTACAAATAATAACTATATTTTATAAATAAAAATAAATCATAAATGTTACTCTTTAAAACAAGTTAGTACATAAACATAAATATAATACACAGCAACCTTTTTAACTTTGCCGTTCCATGTTTTCACCTTGCTGTTTATTGCTTAGGCACTTCATTGGTGTGCGATACTTGGCTGTTGTAAGTGTAGGTGTTGGGGTATTGCTCACCCTCGTGGTAGATGAACACATCTTCGTAGTAGAAGTTCGGCTGCTTGAAGAACATTTCGTAAGCGGGACGGTCGAACGGATAGCCCATAGGCTTGCTGTCGACGAAGTATTTGCTCCAAGACGACAAGTTCTCAGGAAGGGGAGTGTACGGGTATACCACAACGTACAGCTGGAAGGGGAAACCACCCTTTGTTCCCTTAGGCAGCATCATCCTGTTGGGGATTTCGTACTCATGCTCAGCCATGTCAACTGGCACTTTTCCGGTCTCCAGAAGTTTGTAGAGCTCAGTAACGGGCATGGAGTCCTCCTTGTAGTAGAAGAAGTCACCGGAGCTACGCTCGATTTTGTTCTCACCAGGTACAAGCGTGTATTTGAACCAGTCCAATTCAACGAAGTTCATCCAGTTATCCTCAATGCTAAGAGGGTAGCCCTTGCTGTCGTACTTGGGACCCAAGAAGAATTTGACGACGGCATCGGTAGCGACCTCAGACTTGACATCAACGGTCACAGTGAAGGGTTTGTGGTTGAGACGAGGTTGACGGACCTTGAAGGATTCTGGCGAAGCTTTAAGTTCTTGTTCGGTGTAGAACACGTCATTGCTGATTTCAAAGTCATACAGGTCGAAGTAAGTGATCAGCTTGTCAACCTTGACGTCCTTGACCTTAACGCCTTCAAAGTGCAACTCGGTGCTGTAGGGCTCCAAGTAATCTTTGTATTCGACGATGTAGTTCAGGATACGCTTGTAGAATTGGAAGAAGACGGGGTCACGCAGGGAAGTCTGAATCTGCTCAAGCGCAGCCGGGTAGACGGTGTACCTGTAAATAAATATTATTATTAAAACAGTCTAATTTACTGTGTTTTTCAGCCTAAAAAAATTAAACTTTATGTGTTCATATTATGATAGTTACCAATTTATTAAGTTTATTGTAATTATTTTATTTTCTTTATTTGTTTATTTGCGAACATTTTCATACAAAAAACAAAGTTATATTTCCGTTTGTGTAATAAATGTTTTCAAAATAAAAGATATTCTTCTTGCTTTTGTCTAAGCTAAATGCGAACCATACGGACCATAACGGAGAAGCCGTTATGGATCAAGCTATGCCATAAAAAGTGCGAGTAAAGTTTCATGAATACTCGTATTGTATATTCTTCATTTAATTTATATTTGTATTTATTATTTTGCATATAAGTGAAATCACATCAACCGCTATGCAAAGCCACGATAAGGTACGTTAAACAAAAATACTCACTTGTCAACTGGCTCAGGGGTGCCAGACAGCACACGACGACCGATGATCTCGTAGTAACGCTCGTAGTTCCTGGGTCCGGTGTGCTCGTACAAGTTCGCGTTAGTGAACCAGTAGTTGCCCACGAAGTTCATGGCCTTGGGGTCGGACAGATCAATCTTTTGCTTGTACTGAAAATGATATAAACATATTATTATCTCCATATTATGTGGAAACTGAGACACTCAAGAAAAGGACAGAAGAAACCAATTGTTAAAAGTTTCTTTTTAGTAGGTATGTGGGAATGCTGGTAGTCAAAAAAGAGATAATAGAAAACGATCGTTTACTTACGGCCTCAAAGTGACCCTGGTCTAAGAAGTTCAGGAAAGCCTGTTCGTAGTGCTTCAGGAAGTTCAAATATTCCTCGTTTTCTACTTTGTCAATGGCGTAGTAGTCGTTTCTCTGGAAGAACGGATAGTATGTTGACAGCTCGCAAGTGTAGCCTGTCTTCAGTGGCTTGGTCCAGGAGAACACGGGGATTTCACCCAGTCCGTTGGATAGACGTTCCAAGTAGTAGCGGGCAACCAATTGCTGGTACAGGAAATAAAACACAGTACCACGCATACCTTCGAGTTGTTCGAAAGAGTAACCTTTCATCCAGAAGGGGTAGATGACATTCAAGTAGTAGTAGTAAGAGTTCATGCCAATGTCTTCAGTGAAGTAAGAAATTTTCTGTTCCTCGCTGCCAGTAAACCAAGGGCTTGAGTAGTTGGAGTAGATCACGTAGTAGTCGTTCTCCTTGGCAACGCCGTATTGAGCAGCGTGAGTAGTGTCCACAATACCTTCTTGCATCTTAATGCGGTATGCTTTAAGGAAGGCATCAGTGCTAGCGAAGTACTGGGGGTACATCTCATACGGTGCGGGGAGGACAAAGTTCTGAGTGTCGATGCGTTGGTAAATGGCGAAGTAGTAGGAGTACAGGAAAAGACCATCGTTGAAGTGCACGCGCGCCCAGGCGGCGGTGTTGTAGAAGGTCTCGAAATCCTTGGCGTAGTAGAACAGGTTAGCGAGCACGATGGCTTCTTCCCTCATGCGGTCGTAGAAGATAGAGAAGGTCTTGTGTTTAGGGAGGAATCCGCTCTTGTAGTACAAGATGAATTCTTCGAAGGCCTTCTTGTTCTGAAATATTTACAAAAGCGTGTATTATAGTTTTTAAACTAACTAATTTTATACAGTTACTTGCAATTCTTGCAAGAACCAAAGAAAATAACCATTAAATAATAACCGATGCTTCCTAAAACAGAAGCAATAATGATAATTATGTCTACTTAAAGTGATTTAAGATCGTAGAAATAAGACATAATATTTAATCGTATTCAAATCTCTGAAACAATATTTTTTCAGCAAATAATGATTTAACTTACGGTGTAGTTTTCCTTCTTAGCTTCCACATCGTATTCAAATCCAATTTTGTACCATTCTGCGTCTTTCCTAACTTGTCCAATGGTCTCTAAGAGAACTATGAGTTTCTTTTGGCGCGCGACAAACTCGGCGTCAACTAAAAGAAAAAAAATGTGGTCAATATGTGCTGTGCCCAGCAGAGCTGTAGGGCGCATTTAGGCTGGAAATGATGAAGATGATGACGACAATTTGTTTCATTCTAAAAGTCTCGTGATGATATGAAAAATAGAATTGGAAGAATTGGTCCAGCCGTTCTCGAGATTTGCGTTAGCAACATTCATTTTTGTTTATAATATAATAGATATGAGACTTTTATAAAATGAGATTTAGTTAGTCCATTTGATCAGTAATTGTCTTTTTTTGTGTAGGTATTTTATTTTATTTTTGAGAACTCCGTATAACTTGACAATTAGGTATGTTATAAGCGTAAAATTATAAAGGTAATAAACGTTCTATTTAGTATTATTTTACATTTGTAATAACTTGCCAAAATACGTAAAAGCCAGAATTATTAATATCGAATTTTAATATGCTAGAAAAAATAGTTTTAAAATTTGGGGGCTGACACAATAAGTACTACTTGCTCATGATAGATGATTAACATACCAGCATAATTTTTGTAACAGAAAAAAAGCAATTTAATATTTACAGTCTAAAATTGAAACGTTTCGCTAGTTATTTCATTTTAAGGATAAATAACGTTTTGAATGGCATTGATAATTTAATACAGAAGTGCACGTCTTTTCGAAAACCAACGACTGTCCTAATTAAAACTGTATGCATGTTCCCGATTAAAAAATAAATAAATGAAACATAAAAAGAAAAATTAAATTAAATTAAATTAAATTTCAGAGTTCTAACAACGGAATGGATAGCAGTTCATACGAGATGTGATGAGGAAACGGTTTTGCTAAATAAAAACCGAACTTTAAGTAAGAGTTGCGGCAGAGTCATTTTTGATGACTAACATTTCCGCAACTCAATTAATTATTAATTTAATTTAACGTAAAAATACTACTTCTATTGTTAGTTATGAGCGTAAATGGCGAAATTAAAGAGTTTGTAAGTGTTAAGAGATCGAAAGTTAATTCTTACCTTCCTTGGTCTCATAGTTGTGCTTAGGCGGGACGGTTCCGGCGACGGCAAGGGCCACCAGGGCAGCGAGGAACACCACAGTCTTCATTGTTCTACGACAGAACCTTCACTGTGCCTGGCCTAAGTTTACTACGGCTTATATTGCCCACCTTATCAGTTTCGCTGTTGGAAACAATACAAAAAAAAACATTTCTTAGGTCGCATCAGCGCTGTTTTCAGTGGCTGATCAAAGATAGCCCCTGGGAGGTCATGGTCTAATGTGATAGTAGGTGAAATAATCTCACGTACGTTAGGCTCTGTTTTTAATCGGTACACGTACCTATACATTAAGGCAAATAACATTTTGAAAATCCGGTACCGAGACTTTTGAATGTAGGTATTTGAATACAGCATTGCGGTTTCTTCCATCAAGTTGTAGCCCGGACTTATCGTATTTAGGTACCTTCAAGTGGAATATAGGTACGAGTAGGAAAGAATATAGCTATGCGACTATGTTTTCCTTTTAACTATTTATTTTATTTGTTAAAAAGACTTTATTATTATCTGAATTTGAAACGCAATGTCTGTATTGTTTCTGAATAAATGAATACGAATTATAGCATCCAAATTTAGTCATTTTTGATATTTTTGAAGGTCTCTAGTTTTTAAATAATTAAAAGTGGAACACAGGGGTAGTATGCTAGAGTAAGGTATAAATCGTGTAGTTAATAAATTCGTTGTAATGTGATTATCTGAGGAGGAAATTTTGTGGAAAAACGGCTACTCATTGTCCACATGATTTCCTCTTAAGATGGCAAACAATATTTTTAAAATATTTACCTACCTAGTAGAAGTTTAGGGCAAATTTTAGATACGCAACGCGCTAACAGTCCCATTGGTGCTGTAGTTGTCCATGGGCGGCGGTGATCACTTACCAACAGGTGCTTCCCATGCCCGTTTGTCGGTTTTAATATTAAAAAAAAATACCTGCAAAAAATATATCATTTCTCAGAAAGTTATTGAGACATTTGTTTATTGATTCCCTAAGTTGTCGACTGTCATTAGCTGATAACGGCTCGAGTCCATTGTCATACGCTGCCTTACAAAACAGTACGTCTGTACTGAACTGGACGCTTTAAATATTGTAAGTTGAATTCTCTTGTCTGGAATAGCACATAGGCTACTTTTATCCCAAAACATGCGTTATTTCCCGCGGGATAGGTATAAATGTACATTTTTGTTATTTATGTTCTGACAATATTTTCACATTTTGTGGTTTTATATTTATCATTTGACATTTTAAATTGCTTTTAAAATAGGTTTTATTTAAATTATTATTATTTTCTCTTTTTATGTACCCATGACGATTTTTTTGTGAATTTACATTGACATTTCATTAAGCTTTATTTTTGTTTGTTGTTATTTTGTTTTTATTTAATTTCAGTTATCATTATTATAACTATTTTATTACAATTGACGATCCTTTTGTGCATTACTTATGTTTGACATTTAATTATATTTTTAAAAGGGTGATGAATAAAAAAAAAAGGAATTCTTATCAAACGTAGTCGCGGGCAATATCCAGTATTATCATTATACACTAGCGGTTGCCCGGGGCTTCGCCCCAGCTGCAATTTTTTTTCAAAATTTTATTTTATACAAACTTTTTCCAAACAGTAACAAACACAACTAAAAAAGAATTATCCAATTCGGTGCAGTCGTTTGGAAGTTAGGCGCATACATACATTTCGCCGATTCATTTTTATTTTTTAGATTGTAACCACGTAAAGTAGGCACTCTCCCTTATCTCGTGGCAAAATGCCGATAGTCGGCTAGACATTGAAAATGTTCAGGGTTGCCAAAAGTTCTTGTTAAAAAAAGAAAATTTTAAATTTTGAAAAAAATCACGACGAATATAAAACATTACTGATTTGACGAAAATTTATTCAATTTCATGACAAAAAATGCCTTACATCATTTTGGAAAAGAGCTCATACTCTTCAAAATGCTGGACCGATTATTACCAAACGAAGCTCAGAACCACCGCATAGAAACTGGCTTTCGATTGAAAATATTCGCATCGGGTTTGGTCCATCCGTTTGAGAGCTACGATGTCACAAACACACACAGAGAGAGAGAGAGAGAGAGAGAGAGAGAGGTCGACGTCAAACTTATAACACCCCTCTTTTTGCGTCGGGGGTTGAAAATAAGTACTTTTTGCTAGCTGAACTTTTTGTTGATTGGAATTATTTGCAATGTCGTACATATCTACATTATATTATCCATACCAAATTGAAGTCAATCAGGATCACTAGAAGTGGATGAAATCGGACCTGCAAAATTTGAAACAGACAAGCTGTTACATTCATTATACACTAGCTGTTGGCCGCGACTACGTCTGCGGAGAATTTGTTTAACGCGTGGCCGCGGGAACTATACTATTTTCTGGGATAAACACTATCCTATGTCCTTCCCGGGGTGTAAAACTATCAAACTGTCGAAAGCGTATCAAACAAACAATTTTACATTTGCGTTTATAATATTAAATTGGGATACCAACTTGCAAGTTTGAAAAAAAAAGAACGGGTTGCACTCCGAGAGTGCCAGCAGAAGTGAAAACTACACACACGCACAGTCGCGCAAGCGCCCAGCGCCGCAACCCAACAGCAACTCTCCCTCCGTCTTACGGTCACGCATTTTCGATCACGTGACCCTGACGCGAGCTTAACATTTTACCCATCCCAAAAAAGTGCACAACGCCTCTAAAGAAGTTTTCACTTCAAAAATGCATTCTTATACATTGATAATTTACTTGTTCTAATTAAAACATGTATAGTCCGTGTGCTCTCAGAATGCTATTCGGGTTTCGGGTACCATCGCGCGATTCAAGTATTAACCCCATAAGAGTGAATGAGACAGCAAGACAAACCCAAAGGCTGTCTAAGTCTCACGGACTGTAAGTGTATGTATCCCTTCATAGCTAATACAAATGAGGTACATATAGCAATGGAAATACGTATACAGCCAAGTCAAAGGCATAAATATATGCACGTTACCAAGACGTCAGAAACATTCATAAATACACCTTTATGCCGCAAACTATAGGGTCGACGACACATAATATTTGATATGATGGCTGTATAGATATTTATGCCCTCCATTGTACTTACATTCTAATCTAATCTAGTCAGTGTATCACTACATAAATACTCGTAGCATAAAACAAAGGAGCTTTCTGCTGTCTATCTGTCCCTCTGTATGCTTAGATCTTGAAAACTACGCAACAGATATTGATGCAGTTTTTTTAATAGATAGTGATTCAGGAGGAAGGTTTATATGTATTATACATGCATAATATAGTAGAGAAACACTGAATCCACCCGTGCGAAGCCGGGGCGGATCGATAGTTAAAATTAAAATATCAAACCGAGTATTCCATTTATGAGCTCTACTCGTAACGGTAAATACGGCCACAATCTTGACATTATATTTTCATTTTATTGGAAATCAATTTTAAAAATAAATAAGAGCCAGTTACTACATAAAATCCCTGGAATATTGTGATTTGTTTTGTCATAGTTTTATATTCTTCAGTTACTGATTTTTAAAAAGTGTTTTTCGACAAAAAAGCGAAGTATAGGTAGGATGGATTATTTTCTGAGTTAAATCTCTTATCGATGTTTTTTTAACATTTCTACCTAATTATTGGTCTCAGATTACCTCATTTTATCGCATTCACTTTTTGAAAGGTTATCACGATAAACATGAGACCATGTTTTTCAACAAACAACTCCGTATACCTACTATCAACTAGGTAAGATACGTTGGGATAATATTGAACGTTTCTAAAACAAAGCAGTTCAGCCCAATCAACTTTATGCTCATTTAAAATGAACGAGCATGAGCATAAAGTCGGCTCACGACGGCTCAGCGCGACGGGGATGAGGGGTTAAAATTCATCATCATCACTACATCATCACTATCACTACATAGTATAAAACAAAGTCGCTTTCTCTGTCCCTATGTCCCTATGTATCCTTATATCTTCAAAACTACACAACGGATTTTGATGCGGTTTTTTTTAATGGATAGAGTGATTCAAGAGGAAGGTTTTTATGTAAAATTCTACGCAACGAAGTCGCGGGCAGATGCTAGTAAAGTATAAATTAATTTTGTGCTCAAAAATATTAATAGTGTTTAAATATAAAAAAATATATAAAAAATGGTTTTTTTTTTTTTATTTTTTAAATTAATATTTTTTTTTTCATTAGGTACCATGTTGTCGTCACTTTTTTTTAGTAGAATTGGCGGGCTTAGTTCCGATTGGGAACTTCGCACACACCATTGAATTTCTTCGCAGGATCGTAGCAGGAACAAAGTAGTCTCTGCCTAGTGCCTACCCCTGTGGGAAAAAGCGTGACAGTAGGTATGTATATATGTAAGCTGTAATTTTCCATTTATTTACACGTATTTTAAATTCAACACAATTGTTTGCCACTTTCGTGTGATGTAGGTACATGAAAAAATTGGACCATACATATTATATATTCAAACATGCAATATAATTACTTTAAGATAAGGCAAGATAAATAAATATAGGGGTCTCAGCACCAAATATAACTTTGTCCCTTTCGGTGTTGAGACCCTTGGTCCGTGGGGTCCTAGCGCTATTAGCCTCTTCAAAAATATTTTGAAGAGGCTAATAGACGCTTCGGGTGACCGCAGAGCTGGCAGCTTCCTTGGACAGCTGACCAAAGGGGAAATGCTGCCAGCGTCTGTGGAACTATGCCACGGGGGCCCCTTCTTTTTTAATTATTCTATTTTCAGATTAGTATTAGTTTAGTTTTTAATTTAATTTGTTTTAATTCCATTTTGTATCCTATTAATAATAAAATTATTACTTGTAGGAAGCTTGGTGGGTATCAACAGGTTGAGAGTAAAAGTAAAACTAACTTATGATTTGATATGTACATTTAATGGTCTTAATAAGTAGGTCCGTTTAGCACCGATTGTCGTAATTATAATTATTCACATACTCAGTCAGAAAAAACATAGAATGTACCAGTTGATTCTCTACCCGCGCAGATGGTAAAAGTCCATCGAGGGAATTGGCGAAAATAATAGGAATCATATTATAGGCGATGAGGCTAGCAACCCATCACTATTTTGATTCCATTTTCCACCTTTACGCCCACAATCTTGCTAAATGTGGCCTGTAGGTACCTGTTACCTTAGGCTCTGTCTACCCCGTAAGGGATAAAGACGTGATTTGTGTATGTATGTGTATGCATGCATACTCAGTGTTTTCATCCTGTTCATCTCAATAACCCCCCGGTAATCTCAATAACATCAAGAACTCGGGCCTGCTTTAACCCTCTGCACAAAAAGAGGGGTGTGTTTGTTGTTTGACGTCGATCTCTGTGTGTGTGTGACCGATTTGAATGGTTTTTTTTTCATTCGACAGCCAGTTTCCTTACGGTGGTTCTTAGATATGTTTGGTAAAAATCGGCCCAGTAGTTTGAAGATTATAATCAGCTCGTTTTCAAAATGATGTAAGGCATTTTTGGCATAAAATTGTTTTTTTTTTTATTAATGCTTGGGGCTTGTTTTATAACAAATTTTATTTTATATCATTAAATATCAGCCAATTGTATTATATGGGCTCTGTATCAAAATTTGTCAGGATGGCCTTCTTTACAGTTTTCTTTCACTCCAATGAGTGAAATTTTAGTGGAATCGTGTAAAACATTTTTCAAATGTTTAAATGCTCACGATTGGGCCCCTGTTACCCCGGTGATGCCGTTTCGTTAATTCGGATGATACGGTGGTAACTGACCCTTATTACTTTTTACGAATAATTTATACTTTACTTGTTACGACTATCAATATACCATTAAATTTAATCCTTAAACCTACCCTATAACCTTTAGACGACCAATTCTTGAATATTTATGTACCTATATAAATATACATGTAATCTGAATCTTGGAAACGGCTCTATTTAGTGGTGGGGGGGGCGGGGGGGAATCGATCTAGATAGGTTTCATTTTTAGAAAACGTACCTTCTAAAATAAATACTGACCGAAGCTCAGTCATCCAGGTATGTACCTATCGATGAAGTGAGAAAAATATCTAAGTACCCACCACGACTATATTTATATACCTACTTCATCGGTGAGAATACATACCTACATACTAATAATGTCTCTATCGCTTACGGGCTAGACAGAGCCTACGGTAACAAGATCTACGCCACGTTTAGCGTGATTGTAGACGTATGGGTGGAAAGGGGAATCGGAAGACCAGCGCTGGCTGCAAGGCCAGCATTATGCTGAGATGGGACCATTTCGTGATGTATGTACTGATATTTTTTGTTTTTTTTTTTCACTCTTTGTTTTTGTAACCCAGTATATATCGCGAATAAATGTTTTTCTTTCTTTCTTTTCTTTCAAAATAGTGATGGATTGCTAGCCGTATCGATTGTGTCATGATTCCAATAAGGTGGTAGCTAAGCCCTTTATGATATTTACTCGTAGGCTCTTAAATAGGTGATCGATTTGGGTGCATTTTTTATATAGTAACAGGTTTTCAGCGGTGGTTCTTAGACATGTTTTATCAAAATCATTTCAGGCGTTTTTGCGTCACCGTCTAATATATAAATCTACAAATTTAAGTCATTACAGTTTTTAACGTTTTTCCTTCTGTTTTTTATATAGGTAGGTATCAACTTTCAGATCTTGTAAATGTTTGTATAAATAAAGGATACCTAAGACTTTCACGTAGTCATTATTAATGTTTTTTTAATAAAACAGAAACCTAGTTTTTAGTGGGACATAAAGGCGGATGTGGGAGTTAAGAAAAAAGGAACACAGACACATAAAATTAAAACAATTATATTAAAATTGTATTATATCTTTAAAACGCTACATCTGTACTTCTCTTTGATATCATAGCACTCTTTCATATATTTATCTTGATTGTTTTTCTCTCTCCATTCAGTGTTTTTCAAATTTGTAGTAACCTTTAACATTGTAGTCATTGGCGTATTGTTCTCCTTCGTGGTAGATGTAGATATCCTCGTAATAAATGTTGGGCTGGTCGAAGTAAGTCTCGAAGATAGGACGGTCGAAGGGATAAGACAGCGGCTTGGTGTCAGGGATGTATTTGCTAAAGGCTTCTTGTTCCTTAGGCAGAGCACTGTGAGGGTACGCCACAACGTAAATTTGGAAGGGGAATCCGCCCTTAGTACCCTTAGGTAACATCATTCTGTCAGGCTTGTACCAGAAGTTCTCAGACATGTCAAGAGGAACCTCTCCTTTCGCCAGCATCTGAAGTACTTCAGATACAGGAACAGAATCTTCTTTGTAGAAAACAAAGTCATGTGATTTGCGTTCGATTTTGTTTTGTCCCTTTGTCAGTTTCTGCACGAACCAGTCTAGTTCAATGAAGTTCATCCAATTATCTTCAATGCTGATTGGGTAACCCTTGCTGTCGAACTTGGGGCCCAAGAAGATTTTGAAGACAGCGTCCGTTGCAATGTCAGATTTGACATCAATGGTCACAGTGAATGGCTTGTGATTGAGACGGGGTTGGCGAACCTTGTAAGAAGTGACATCCTCTGTCTCTAATTCTTTTTTGGTGAAGAAAATATCGTTGGTAATTTCAAAGTCAAAGAATTCAAAGAAAGTGACCAGCTTGTCGATTTTAACGTCGCTAATTTTCACTCCTTCAAAATGAAGCTGGTTGTAGTTGTAAGGTTCCAAGTAGTCTTTGTATTGAATGATGTAGTTCAGAACGCGTTTGTAGAACTGGTAGAATACGGGATCACGCAGGGAAGTCTGGTACAGCTCCAAAGCGCTTGGGTACACGGTGTATCTGTAAAAATTTAACCATTAAAGCTGGACGTTTCAACAATAGGTATTTATAAACTTTTAAGGGTCAAATATGTACTTTCGACTTAAATAATTTATTACATATTTAAAATGCTTACTTGTCAACCGCCTCTGGAGTACCAGCTAGAAGATGTTGAGCGATGATCTCGTAGTAACGTTCGTAGTTCCTGGGTCCAGATTTCATGTACAGATCCACATTACTAAACCAGTAGTTGCCGACGAAGTTCATGGATTTTGAGTTACGGAAATCGACCTCCTGGTTATACTAAAAAATAAAATTGGTTTGTTTAGATAAAATATTACCGGTCCCATAAAAAAGCCTAAAAATGCATTTAACTTACAGCCTTAAAGTGACCCTTTTCCAAGAATGACAGGAAATTGCGCTCATAATTCTTAATCCATTGCAAATATTCTTCGTTTTCCACTTTGTCCACCTGGTAGTAGTCATTTCTCTGGAAGAAGGGGTAGTAGGTGGCCAAATGGCAAGTGTAACCGGTTTCGATAGGCTTGTCCCAAGAGAATTCAGGAATTTCGCCCAAACCATTCGAGAGGCGTTCCAGATAGTACTGGGCAATCAGCTGTTGGTAGTTAAAATAGAGCATTTCACCGCGGAAATCCTTGAAGCTTTCGAAAGATCCTCCATTGAACCAGAAGGGATACAAAGTCTGGAAGTAGTAGTAAAACGAGTTCATGCCGATGTCCTCAGTGAAGTAAGACAGCTTTTGTTCTTCGCTTCCAGTGAACCAAGGGCTAGAGTAGTTGGAATAGAATACATAACTGTCATTTTCGAAGAAAATTCCGTGCTGAGCAGCGACAGCTGGGTCCATAATGCCATTGAGCATTTTAGCACGGTTCGCTTTAAGGAACGTATCAGTGTTCACGAAGTACTTAGGGAACATCTCATAAGGTGCGGGAAGAACCAACGTATGTGTGTCTTGGCGCTGGTATATCGCGATGTAGTAGGCGTAAAGGAATTGACCGTCGTTAAAGTGAACGCGTGCATACGCAGCAGTCTTGTAGAAGGTGTCGAAGTCTTTCGCGTAGAAGAAAAGCTTGAATAGAGCTACAGCTTCTTCCCTCATTCTGTCGTAGAAAACGGAGAAGGTCTTGTGCTTAGGCATAAAACCGCTTCTGTAGTACATCAAGAATTCTTCGACGGCTTTCTTGTCCTGGAATTAATAATAAAATTTAATGAGGAAGATATGTATTAAATAAATCTACTTTTGGAATGGGTACCAGGTAAATTTAAGTAGATATAGGTAAATACTTACGGTGTAATTTTCAATGTTGGCTTCGATATCATATTCGGATCCAATTTTCCACCAATCAGCATCTCGCCTAACTTGTCCTATGGACTCCAAAAGTAGCAAGACCTTTACTTGACGTACCGCATATTCAGCATCGACTGAAAATAAACACCAATTTAAGTTTTCAGTTTAAGTATATTAAGTAGCTAATCCAAATTTGGGAATGTTTCTTTGGCAAACATTTTTAGGGTTACGTAGTCACCAAGGAACCCTTAAATCCTTATAATTTTCAGAGATTCTTAGTACCAGAAAGCTGTAATTTGGCACGGGCATCCATACTAACAACGCCGACAAAGTAGTAAAATAAAATCTTGAATAATCTTTTTTTTAGGGTACCTCCCCTTACCCGTAAAGTGGGGATGATTTTTCTTCTCCATTTTCCCCATAGTGTGAGGTGTAGTTGGAAAGGTCGTAGGTAATTATTAGGCTTTAAAGTTCTTATTATCGTTAGAGTCAAGGTTCTCCCCCCCCCCCCCCCCCTGCCAGCTAAACGGTTGTATTTGATTAAGTGTTTTTTTATGGAATAGTATAATTATACCTAATAAGTCTAAAGGACAACTATCACAGCTAGGTTGGCTTTACAATTTAACAAGTAATAATCAACAAACTTATAAAATGTACTGTTCATAGTAGCATCAAATAAAATAGAAAAATAGTTATGTTCATAACATCCATATATTGTAATGTAACAGGCAACTGCGGAACCCTATGCTGCGCGTGGCCCGACACGCTCTTGGCCGGTTTTCTTTTAGAAGTCTATGATCTGTTAGAATATTGCTATACGATCATAGGTAGGTAGGGGAGACCGAGGAGAGTTGAGACAGAGGTGAGTTGATACAAAGCCGATTCCTCTGAAGTTTGACAGTTTATCGGGCTGGTAACTTCGCTAATTCGTTGCTCTTTCTACACTCCACAGTTTGTGTGAAGTTGTGACATCGCTAACTGTCATAGGTGCAGAGAATTCGGCTTTGTATCAACTCACCTCTGTCTCATCTCTCCTCGGTCTCCACTATCACATTATTTTCTTACCAGCTTTTGTCTGAACTTTGTAGACGGGCGGTACCGTCCCGGCGACGGCCAGAGCCACCAGGGCAGCTAGAAACACGACAGTCTTCATTGTTCCGCAGCAGAACCTCAACTGTGTTGAAGCACCTGATGGTACGTGTTTTATAGTCACCCCAGTAACTGTTATTTTCATTGGTGTCTAATCAGCTGCGACCTTTCACATGGCCGGCGAACGTGATGATAGCTGAAAAATTTACGAGGTGCTTTTGATTATAATGTCAATTACTATGAAAACGTAAACAGCGCCTCTAGCGGAACGTTTGCGCCACAAAGACTGCGAGTATAAGTTTTCGTGAACGCGCTCACCGTCGAAAACGTAAACGCGGAAAGAATCGTTAGCGTTTGCGCGACATTCTATGTTAAGTTCCCATCAGTGTTGCCAATTCAAAGCGATTACCATGATGTCGTAACAAGAAATAAAAAACGGTTATTGTTTAAGACTGTGTTATTTTTATTTATAACTAGCGACCCGCCCTGGCTTCGCACGGGTGAAATCAGTGCTTCTCTACTATATTATGCATGTATTATACATAATAAACCTTCCTCCTAAATAACTATATCCATTAAAAAAACCGCATCAAAATCCGTTGCGTAGTTTTAAATATCTAAGCATATATAGGAACGGATATACAGCGGACAGACTTTGTTTTATACTATGTAGTGATAAGCAAAAAAATAAATCTAAATTTAAACCAAAAATTTTGTGATATCGTTACTTTCTTGCTTACCATCAGGTGACCCACTTGCTCGTTTGCCTTCCTTATCGTATAAAAAAATATTTTTACGAGTCTCAGCAGTTTGTCCTTTTCGAAAGTACAATTTTATAGTAGCAATTTTTTTATAGTATATTCATTTATATTATAATAACAATCATCATCATCTCCAGCCTATTTACGTCCCACTGCTGGGCACAGGCCTCCTCTCAGAATAAGAGGAATTATGATATAGTTCCCACGCGGGCCCAGTGCGGATTGGAAACTCACGCTGTTTTCCTTCACCGAAAAGCTCATAGTGAATTTAAAATTTAATAATAATAATAATAGCTATTATACTCCGAATTCGCTACAATTTTTCAGAACGTGTTATCGTCACTTTTTTTATATATATAACCACCTTCTGCTTGAGAGGCCACAGGTCAAACCTCTGAGCTATCACGGTATTTTTGTTAAGAATTCTTACAAAAATATTATTTAAATTATAAAAGCACATGCGCTGTGGTTTTTAAGCTTTGTTTTTGAATTTAGTCTACTACTGCAAATTGTAATGTTTCTAATTCAACCAGGGAAAAAAACTGTACCAGATTGGCACATAACTTCCGCTATACTGATACTTGAGTGTACTTTTTGTTTTTCTTTTCCCGTCAATCAACCTGTTATAACCACAACTTAGTTGGGGAAAAATGCTACTGAGAAAATAAGCTACGGTTAAAATACCATAGTGGGGAAAAAAGGATTTGGGAAAATCTGCGAATGGAAAATTCATGTACCTAAGGAATAAATACATCTGGTATAAATAAAAACTAGGTAAAAACGCTACAGGTAAATAATGTTTTTGGAAAAATGATCTAACTACTCCTACCGTGATGCCCACAGGCCGCCTAGGGTCGGAGTTACTCACAAGCGCCCCAACAACGGGCGCCACACATCGATAGGTAGTAGGTACTGTAACCCCCCCCATGAATGGACTCTTGGCTACTGGGGTTTTTAACTAACTATCTTAACATAACGACTTAACTTAAAATCTTAAACTTAAATAACCTAAAATCTAACAATAATTAACATATCTAAACACCTTGGCCTGTGATTCGTCTAGCGTTTGTAGGACCTACATTGTGATTAACCGTACAGTAAGTAACCCAATGAACTTTAAGTGAAAAGCAAGAATGAATCCTAACATTGAACACACTAAAAATAACTAATGAATTTACTACCTAGTTGTACTTAGACTAAAATTGTATCAGTATTGTAGAGAGTACCGGGGCCACAATGGCCCCGGGTGGAACTCCATCCTTCCCCTATTTCCACCCCTACGCCACCAGCTAACAAAATAATCCTTCGTGAAGAATCATGTTGCTGAAAAACTAAGCACTAACAATGGTGCTAATGAAAGTTCTATAATACTGACACAGTTTCTACTCTACTAAACTCTACTTTCAGTAACTATTTGATTTATTATTCTCTATGGATATTATGACTCTATTAATTCTATTAATCAGATTTTACCATACTTTAATATTATTAAGATGATAACGGGTCCTTGACCTCATTTTGATGTCAATGACAGTTCTCTTATAACTAAGGTTTACTATTCTTTACTTTCTGTTAATAGGTTATAACGGGAATGAAACATAAAGAGTTCTTAACGAAAGTGGTTATACTTATAAATATTGACTATTATTTCTAACTTAGTCTAAGAATATTATACTGCAGAATGGTTATCTCAAAGTTCTGAACACTAGAAGGTATGGCATTATAGTAGTATTACTATAACAGACGGAATAAAACATTTCTTGTTTTATTTATGAAATTAAATACAATTCAAGTAACTACAGCTTATGTTGGATATTCCCCCTCGTGGTGTAGAATTCTCAACGGAGTTCACTGTACTCACTGGTTTATTATTACTTCCTTTTATGCGGAATCTGAATTTTTATAATTTACTCCATCTATTATTTCATAAGATGTTTTGAATAACTGATTATATTAGATACTCAGTCAAATTTTTATTTTAAAATCGACCTTGTGCTAGCAGTCATGTATTGAAACAACCATCCTTACATTGAATTTTATAATAAACTAACTTAACCAAACTACAACTTAACTATATATTAAGCTGGAAATATTTCCAAATATATTAGGTGTGTATGACTCTATTCTAAACTAGCTCTGTGATGAAAATCAACCTGGAGGATTGGCCTCATATTTAAGTTAATCATGTGGTGAGTACTCAGAGATCATCCGGTGTAAGAATCACTCTGCTAACTAAGCCCTAAAACAAGGTCCCTGCCTACTTCCCTAACATTCCTACATTGTACTTTAAGCTTGTCCGAGACCCCTAGCTCTGTAGGTAAAACAACTCTAGGGAACGACCCTTATTTACATTTAGTGTAATGTTAGATTTGCGAGGTGCAATGCAAATCTCCTAAACTCCTAACAGCAAAAGATGGTGTGTTCCTACGGGTCCCTAACACGTCGGCCTAAATGTTGCTAGTTCCCTGGCAATATAGCCCCTAAGAGGAGGGAACCAGCGGAAAGGATACCTACGATGTGTGTAAATAAATATTATAAATAATGAAACGACTTTCTGATAACTTTCACGCCTGAAAAGATGCGTCTTGCGACAACCCAAATCCATGGTACAAATATCAGACGCAGTCCATCAGAAAACCGTGTGAGTATGTAAACTTGACCCTGCCTAGACAGGATCAAATCCTGCAAGCTCACCCTTGCAGCGAAGACTCGCATATCGCATTCTGACGTTGGCACCGTTAGGTTTCGAAATGCGAATTATCAGGGATATCAAACTGCTTTGGCTCTGGACGAGAAATTATCGCCAGATTACGGCCAAAGTCTTACTTTAAATTAAATCCCTGACACTGCGAGTTTGAAGAGGTGGGAATGACACAGAAAATAATGGGTTAGTACAAATGCGTAAGATAATAATCCACTTCCTACAGAGGTAGCGAATCACAATCCCACAGAAACTTAGTTCCCCTAGAAGGAACTTGACTTAAATATTTCAATAGTAAATTACACTAGAAAATAATTCACTACTATGAAAATAGCAAACTATTCTCCACCTGAAGTCCTGAAGAATAAAACTATTAGACAATACTCACTCTGCAAATAATATAAAATTACGATAAAATACTAAAATACAATCCCCAAAATAACTCTTGTAAATTGATTCGTTTTATATGGAAATTTACAGAATTACCAGCAACTCAAAATTACCCAAATTAAAACCAATTATGAATATTCCAATATAAAAATGACCGTATCATGAAATTAATGACTCTACTCTCTAAAAAATCTAATAATAAAATGCGCGCCAAAAATCTCAAGATAAAAATAACCTTACTCTTCAAAATTCTAAAAAATAATGCGCCCCGTTCAAATGTCCCGCTCCCTTTTATAACCTTGGTCAGTCATTCTGAGCATTCTAAACACATTGGCTACATTCGACACATGAAGCACATTGGGCACACCCGCCATTTTCCACCACCACTCTCGTTTCATGACTTTTAATTAACTTTTAATTATCTCCTTACTTTAATAATGCTTTCTAATCAATCCATTCTAATTTCTATTTATTTTAATTCGCAAATCCCTGTTTCCCGTATTTTTTTATGTGCAAGTTTCAGTCCACAATTACCACAATTATGGTATCTTTACTCTCTAATTACTAATTAAGCTTTGTACCAATATTGATGAAATATTTACAGAATGTACTTAAAACTATACTCTATTTGTTTCCGATTCTGTTTTCCTTGCGTTTTCGATAATTTCCTCATAATAAATACAAATGTTTATCATTCAAACTCTCGTTTTCTGAGCCCTACATAGATTATTTGTGGATAATATTTTGATTACATAATAATGTTGGCACTAGCATTCTCTTTACTTATATAGTTACTAATTTTCTATATAATTTCTATTATAATTAAATAGTTATGTATTTTGTATAACCAATAACGCCCTCTATTTCTTAAAATTGTACTACTAACTCGGTTTGCTAGCATCAGATTTTCGCTCACCATCAATAGTGGTTCGCCGCGATTACCCTAGATGGCGCTCTCCGTAACTAAGTGTACTTGAGACTAATTAATTATTTCTAAATTCCTTAACAAATTCATTCGCTTTGACAGGTTCTAGTTAATATTGACTTGAGACTGTTTCAATCACCCCTTAACTTTTATTACTGCGGCTAATTTCTTTGAAATCTAGCTAAAGTGGGAAAAGTTACTAAATTTTTTTTTTTTTTTTTTTTTTTTTAAATTTTTTTTTTTTTTATATAAAGCGAATGTATTATTTTTGTTATTTTACTGATATTTATAATAGACGTGTAGTTGTTGTGTGTTTTTATACCAAATCTGGTTGCTATCTGCCCCCTACTGAAGTCTCTAGACCAATAATGTAAATTATAATGATGAAATTTCCACAATTGCCAGACCGTCAATCTTAGCAAGAATCCACTGGTTGTGAATCAGCAGAACCCATAGTGGGTGCGGTTCAACGTGTTTTTTCAGTGCTTTTATTTTTTTGTCGTACACTCCATGTCATTTATGCCCATTCTAACATGAAATGCCATGTAACCACTTCCTTCCAAAATAGAGCAATCCTTGACATGCTTTTGTTTCGCTTGGCTAGAGTGTTTATTCCCCATTAAATCTCCATCTACCCTAGAGTTCCAGCCTGACACAAACAACATCCAAATTTGGCGCATGTGTAGTGTAAATTCTTAGTTCTGTGCGACGAGTAGAGTAAAGTAACCATTTGTTTAGTCAATCACAACCTTTAGATATTTTGAAGAAATATCCCTTTTGGTTTTAAACCTAACACCTACTAACAAATAGTCCTTTTGCCAGTGTGCTGTTTCTAGAATAACTATCAGTAAATGGTTCGTTCTTAGCTTTTAGATATGATAATATTATTTACCTTATCTTACTTTTAAACACCCTTCTCCTGTCAGTGTACACACCTTCCATATTTTCTGTCATTATACCATCCTCTATTCATCTCCTAACTTCTAGTTACACTCCGGTAGACTAAAACATCATTTCTCTAAGTAAAACGAACATCTTTTCTTTCCAACTTATATACTTAAGAGCTCTTTGCCCTTAAAAGTCAATACACAGAGTTTTGGTGAAACTAGCCATTTTAAATTCACAATTAATTTCACTTTATTACATACTCCTTCTAATGCTAACATGCCTCTATATCTCTCTAACTCAAATAAGAGATAATCAAATATCAAAATCTTTAGTCAATATACATTTTGAAACCGTTATGTTTCGCCCCCGTCATATTAAACTACTAACTAAGTCTCAATCTTAATATAACTACATCAAAACTTCTTTTCTCCTATACTGTCAGTGACAACAATAAATTTAGGCGGTTTTAAATCTGTTTTATTATTAGCCTCTATTCAGATTCAATTTAAAACCATTTATATTAATTATTAAGAAAACATTACATAATTTTAACTATTATTATTATTATTATTTATTTTATTTAAATCTGTTAATGTTTCCTAATTTCTCCTAATATAGTAACACTCATAAAATTCACCCCTAATTGTCTTAATTAATATTATAACTAAAGAATCTCTATTTTCTTTTATTCACTCTTAACTAAATTTCCTAATTAAAATTACATTTACCTAGCTTATTTAAGTCATACTTTTTATACCATACTTACTTATGACTTAAATTAATCTACTTGCTTATTATTTAAAATTAGCAATTATTCATCCTGCCCCTAATTCAATTAACATTTATTCTCTATTAATAGGTAATAACATAATTCAATAATTAAATACATGTTCTATAACACCCCTTCGTTCCTCAAACATTTATAGTCAATTTCTAAAAATGTCAGTGATAATTAGAACACAGAAAAATACGAAAGTAAAGCCATGGCCGGGAATCGAATCCAGATCCTCAGGATTTATTGTCAAACTACTCTGCTGTTTTCATTTGTCTCACTAACTCTACAAGTCTACCTTTATTAATCCAAACACAAACAAAACAAACACATATTTTGCCTCCATCCCCTACGAGGTAGACAGACTCTAAGGTAACAAGACAAAACGCTATGCAAGCAAAGTGTATGAAACATACCTAAGGAATACTAAATTTGTTGTAGTAACACTAAATTACTTTCCGGTTTGGCCGCTTGGTGGCGCCCCGATCGCTCTCTCTCTTACTTCAATAATGTTATCTACGCATGTGCATTGTGTGTAATAAATAATAAAAATATACAGTCCATTTAGATTATGTCATGTGGGTGTTTCATTTAATATGAAAGGAAGAACCAGCAACTGCGCCTACATAATGGTCCTATCGATCCAGCAATTTCGAGATTGAAAAATAACCTCGTCTGTTTGGAGGAATATCGACGTGACTATCGACCGCGCGTCCGCGCGATTCCATTCCGCGCTGCGTTGGCGATGCTTCAAGAGACAAAACATCGCAAGTATCACTAGCGAGAGCGAGACAGCAGCTACACTTCGTTCGATCGCTATGCTTAATTTGCCGCTGTCTACGTGTCAACGTGTGTGCTTTCTGTGTAATCGTCGTGTCGACACAGTGTTCGTGCGAGAAGGATGCACGTTAGCTTACGTGTGGCTTGTGTGAAGAGCGCGGCTACGGTGTGTCTATTACGGTGTTGCACTGTGCAATAGCGTGTCGAGCGAGTGCATGTCCCCACTTTTCTAGTTTCGTTTCGTTTCGCATCTTCCGGGAATTGTGTGCCAGAGCAAGATGGCGGTGGCGTTGGCTTAAGTTCTTTTAACAAAATATAACTAAAGACTATAAATTAGTTGGTTAAGATCTCTGCTAAATACTACGCTACTACTAAATACTGTGCATTGCATTTGTTTGTTCAACACCTGATTATTTGGTTTGCCTTTTTTAACAAGCAAAATGGAAGACCTAAGTAAGCTTGTTGCAAGGCGGGGCCAACACAAGGGAGCAATTACTAGACTCGGTAATTATCTAAACGAGTACGATGCTGCTTCCAAAGATATGGAGGCACTCCAAGTGCGAAAGGAGCGACTCGTCAAGGCATTCCAGGACTATTCACAAATTAATGTCGATATTTCCGTTCTAGATCCAACGGACAAGGAGGATTTCGTGGCAATTGAAGACAACTATTATAATTGTTTAGCCAAAATTAATCGTCTCCTAAAATCAGACAAGGTCGTCGAAAAAACAGGTAATCGGGATTGCCATCGGTTGCCACCCATCGAAATCAAAAAGTTTGATGGACAGGTTGGTAATTACTATACTTTTATTAACCTATTTAAAAGCGTCATAGACCAGGACAGTAGGCTTTCAGAATGTGAGAAGTTCTACTATTTACGTTCCGCACTTGAGGGCGATGCCCTAGATATGGTCAAACATTTGCCGTTGACAGCTGAAAATTATAAAGAGGCTCTGTCTATAATCAAAGAGCGCTACGATAACCGAAAAAAGGTGATAAATCACCATATTGTCTCCATATTAGACATAAGCCCCATAGGCAAGTGTAGCGCTCAAGCCTTACAAAACATTGTGTCTATCATAAAACAGCATTTAGGTGCGTTAGAAAATCTCCAGGTTCCTATAGAGCACTGGGATTTAATATTGGTGTCCATATTACAAAGGAAAATAGACCAATTCACCCTTCGCTCTTACCATCTTGAAAACGAGAACAATGAATTGCCGACATTAAGTAAATTCTTGTCATTTCTAGAACGTCGTGCTATCACCTTGGAAACTGTGGCTCATGCTGACCAACCGCAGGAGCACCAGAAATCTACTGTAAACAGAAGAACAAGCTTGGTGTCTGCAGTCAGTAAGCCTGAAAAGGTATCTTGTAAGTACTGTAGCGCTGACCATAGGCTGTACCAGTGTCCCAAGTTTAAATTAGCCACTTTCCATGAGCGTAACTTATTTGTGAACAAAAACAAACTGTGCAAAATTTGCTTAAACCTGCACACAAATAAATGCACATTACATATAAGATGTTCTAAGTGTAAAGATAAACATAATACATTGCTGCACGAGGAGGTTGAACGATGTGAGGCTTCAAATAACGTGACAACATCGGCAAATTCGGCAATTGGTAGTGACAATGTCCTACTGCCCACTATAAAGGTAAGACTACAGTGTAAAGATGGTAAATATATAACAGTGCGAGCACTGATTGATTCTGGCAGTCAAGTGTCATTTATATTAAAAGATCTGACAAATAAAACTCAGTGTAACTTAATAAAAAGTGATCAACGCATAACAGGTGTATGTGACAATACAAACAAAACAAGTGAAAAAACTCAGGTACAGATATATTCAACTGTCAATGATTTTAACACCTTGGTAACATGTTGTGTAGTGGAAAATATCACATGTGATCTTCCCCAGTTTGAGTGTGATAAAGCATCTATGTGTATACCTTCATACATCTCTTTAGCAGATACCAACTTCAATAAAAGTGAAAAAATAAGTATGTTGTTAGGCTGTGACATATTCTTTCAAATACTCCTGCGGGAACAATTACCTGTGTCATCTGGTGGGTTATATTTACAAAATACACGCTTTGGTTATGTTGTGGCTGGCAAGGTACAGCAAGGCAGTATACATAATTCTAAATTGTCTAGCAATTTCTGCCTAGCTGAGCAGGCAACTAACTCACACACTTGTGATCTAGATGACCGGCACTCTTTACAAAGTCTTGATATGAACATAAAAAAGTTATGGGAGTGTGAAAAAGTACCTGAAGTGTTTACTGAGTCTAATAATGAACAAGAACTTGCCGAATCAATGTTTCAAGAATCTGTTGTGTTAAAAAATAAAAGATTTCAAGTGGCCTTGCCGCTAAAACAAGACTTGTGTGATTTAAATTTGGGTGACTCATTATCATGCGCCTTACAAAGGTTTTATAATTTGGAAAAGAGGTTTTCAAAGGACCCTGAGCTTTTTGAACAATACAAAAAGTTCATTGATGAGTATGTTGAGCTGGGCCATGCCAAAATAATTGACATTTCAAAATACAACATAGGCCAAGAGCCTACATACTATTTGCCACATCATCCTGTCATAAGTATTAATAGCAAAACTACAAAATTAAGAGTGGTCTTTGACGGTTCTATGCAAACTAAACAAAAGATATCATTAAATGATTGCATGTTAAACGCTGATGCTGGTCAGAAAGAATTGTTTGACATTTTAATAATGTTTAGATTGCATAGATATGTTCTTATCACTGACATAAAAAAGATGTTTAGGCAAGTAATGCTAGCAGAATGTCACCGTCCGCTCCAAAATATATTGTGGAGGGACTCCCCACAAAACAGTGTGCAATGTCTGCAATTACAGACCGTTACCTACGGATTAAAAAGTTCAACATTTTTATCAACAAGGTGCTTAGTTGAGTTGGCGAATCGGTTTAAAGACCAGTACCCATTAGGTGCCAAAATATTGTTGAACTGTACCTATGTTGATGACGCTCACTTAGGTCACAATGATTTTGACACATTGCTGGAAACTAAGCGTCAATTAATACAGCTCTTAGAGCTAGGTAGCTTCGAACTGCACAAGTGGTGTGCCAATGATCTCAGATTGCTTGAGACTGTGCCACAACAACAACACAACACTGGTGATTTAGAGCTAGGTAAGGATGATTACAGCTGCGTTAAAACCTTAGGACTTAGTTGCAATTTACAATCTGACACATTGAGTATAAGTTGTCCTGATAAAAACCTGCTCGATAACTACACAAAAAGACAAGTTTTAAGCTTTATGAGTAAAATATTTGACCCACTAGGTTTAGTTGGGCCTATACTTGTCATGGCCAAGTGCATTATGCAAAAAACCTGGACATTAAATGTACCTTGGGATAGTCATCTGCCATCAGACTTAAATGAAACTTTCAGAAAATTTGCAGCAAGCCTTATTCAAATGCCAGATATAGTAGTGAATAGAAACATCAATACACACCAGGCAAGAACTATTGAGCTAATTGGGTATGCAGATGCCTCAATTAAGGCATTTGGATGTTGTCTGTACTTAAGGGTCATTGACATACATGACAATGTTCAAGTCCATTTGTTATGTTCAAAATCTAGAATAGCTTCGCTGAAGGAAATGACTACCCCAAGGCTTGAGCTTAATAGTGCAGTGTTGTTGGCAAAATTAGCCAAAAAAGTATATGAAATAATAAAATTACAATTTGATGTCAAGGTTTACCTTTATGCTGACTCTCAAATCGTTTTATCCTGGTTAAAAATTGAACCTTTAAAACTCAGTGCCTATGTTGCAAATAGGGTAAAGGTGATCATGGAAAATACAAAGGATTTCCTTTGGACATATGTTAACACTTCTGAAAATCCTGCTGACTGTCTGTCCAGGGGGGTAGAGCCTCATAAATTGCAAAATACACTTCTCTGGTGGCATGGTCCGAGAAAATTGCAGGACAAGGAATTTAAGCATTGTAGTGAGAGGGTAGACTTGCCTATCAGTCTGCCAGAAGTAAAGATTAGTAATGTGGCCACTATTCAGAAAGAAGGCTTAGATGTGTTCAAAAAATATTCTAATATTAACAAATTGAAAAGAGTAGTAGCATACTTGTTCAGATTTATAAACAATTGTAAATTACAAAAGGACCAAAGAACATATGGTCATTTAACTTGCAAGGAATTGAAATTTGCTTTAAATGTCACAATTAAAAACGAGCAAGCCTCATATTTTGAGGAAGAAATAAAGTGTTTGAACTCAGATCAACCAATAAAATCCAATTTAAAGTCTCTTTGTCCATTTTTAGACAAGTTTGGAAATTTAAGAGTAACAGGAAGATTACAAAATGCAAGCATTCCTTATGATCAGATGCATCCCACTATATTGCCTAAGAAATCCTTAATAACCAATTTAATAATTTCAAATGAACACAAAACACTGCTTCATGCAGGTCCAGGCTTAATGCTTACAAGCTTAGCACAGCGATATTACATTATAGATTCCTTGCGAGAAGTAAAGAAGGTTGTAAATAAATGCACCCGGTGCTTTAAATTCAAGGCGAAGGCGGCAGAGCAGTTAATGGGTTCACTACCATATGACAGGGTTAATCAGTGTAGAGTTTTTGAAAAGGTTGGTGTCGACTATGGTGGTCCATTTTCTGTGAAGCTGCATCGTGTCAGAAAGCCTATAATTTACAAGGCTTATATTGTGCTTTTTGTTGACTTTTTAACTAAGGCCATACATATTGAGCTGGTCTCTAATATGACAACTGAAACTTTTATAAATTGCCTAAAAAGGTTTATCGCACGTCGCAACAAGCCCAGTATAATATATTCTGATAACGGGAGTACATTTAAGGGCGCAAATAACAAACTTGGAGAATTATACAATATTTTCAATAAAGAACATCAAGGTTTTGTTCAAACATTTGCAACAAATTTAGGAATAGACTTTAAATTTATTCCTAGTTATTCTCCTGTGTTTGGAGGGCTATGGGAAGCAGGAATTAAGAGCGCCAAGCATCATATGAAGAGAGTGGTTGGAAATACGGTTTTAACATATGAAGAATTAAACACAGTAGTTGTCCAAATAGAAGGAATCTTAAATTCTAGGCCACTAACCGCATTGCCAACAACTGATCCTCATGATACTTCTTATTTGACACCAGGTCATTTTCTCACAGGTGCTTCTCTTTCTGCCATACCTGATTCAGATGTTACCAAGGTTCCTATAAATAGATTATCATTCTGGAGGCAATGTACCCAGATGATGCAAAGCTTCTGGAAAGCATGGCATAAGCAATACCTGACACAGCTCCAAAATAGGCCAAAGTGGCATGCAGCTGTGCCAAATATTGAAATAGGAACTTTAGTCATTATTAAGGAAGATAACATTCCTCCGTTACACTGGCCAATGGCTCGTGTCATAGATGTGCATCCAGGTTCTGATAACAAGGTAAGAGCATTGTCGGTAAGAACCGCCAAAGGTTCTGTGATTCGCACAAGTGTGACAAAAGTTTGCCCACTACCCATAGATAAGGATTAGTTACGCTCATGGCTAATTTTTAATTTATAAGTGTATCACCGCAGGCTATATCAACGATATTAAGGTGAACAGGGTTACCAAAATACCCTAACAATGACTAACTTAAAATTATATTTCTCTGACATTGGTATAGTTTGTGTGTACAGAGATATTGCAGATACTGCAGACACCAGCTTGAACTTCAAGTGCTCCTTTTCTTTTACCTTTTCACAATAAGGTGTATTTATTAGGTAGCGTGGAAAACCGATGGCATTCTTATTTGATTACCAATTTTAGTTTTGTTTCTCAAATGAGATTTTTGTTATTTGAGACTATTCTGTCTCCCACTTTTTTATTATTTGTTTGTGCACCTAGTTGCCATTAAAAAATTAATAATGTGTGTAACATTATATTGTATACTATACTTAGGTATATGCCTTTGTCACCGTAGGCCGTGATGCGTTGCCATGTCAATGATGCCAAGGTGCACAAGGCTGCCACCCCTGTGGCACTAATTCTCATTAGGTTAAGTACTAGGTAAAAGAAAGAAAAATGATTGTTTGTATTAAACTGACCCATTTATTAAAAATTGTGTAATACTTTGCTATACAGAAGGTCTTACATGTAGCAAGTTTTAACTTAAAATCAACAGCACTCAATATGTTGATAAGTGCAAGTGTTGCCCTGTTATACACATACATAAGAAATGTTTAATTGTGACTAATTGTAATTTTTAACTGGAACTTTAACTATAACTAGCCTTCCATGTGTATTGTTATTCAATTTATATTTTACTAAAGGCCAGGCAAATTTAATAGTTCCATATATTAAACTTAGAGCTCCTAAGAAATGTTCATATAGATTCATGTTTGAAATTGTTGAATAAATTGGTCTTTTTTGCCCTGGGCCCCAATTTATGTATGAAACATACCTAAGGAATACTAAATTTGTTGTAGTAACACTAAATTACTTTCCGGTTTGGCCGCTTGGTGGCGCCCCGATCGCTCTCTCTCTTACTTCAATAATGTTATCTACGCATGTGCATTGTGTGTAATAAATAATAAAAATATACAGTCCATTTAGATTATGTCATGTGGGTGTTTCATTTAATATGAAAGGAAGAACCAGCAACTGCGCCTACACAAAGCTTAGCAAGACTGTGGTTGCACAGATGAAAAGTGGAATCAAAATAGTGATGGGTTGCTAGCCGCATCGCCTATAACGTAATTCCTATGATTTTACTAATCCAATTTTACTAAATGTATTTTCATCCCTTTCAGATAGAATGCACTGACCTGACTGACTGAACAACTGTGGGACAGACCTAAATAAATTCTCTACTTAACTATATATAATTTGTCATTCTATTTAGCTTAGAATTTTTAAGAATCTGTGATAATTTATTGATAGTCAATTAATCACTTAGCCTTCAGTATTCCTAACTTAGATATGCCTATTAAAATCTGTTCGATTAATACAATACAATACACATCTCACATCAATAATGATTCTCTTTGACCTTACCCTTAAAATCACTCAACCGAAAATACTTCAAAACTTATTTATTACTTAATCAATTCAATGTTATTTAGTACATACTTTTTCTTCCTATTCCTATCCGTGGCACATAAAATCGACATAGCGACGACAACTTCGCCAATATCAAAAGAGCAAAGATATAATTAAAAATCTTGTGACAAAATATCGGCAACTTTGTACGGTAATACGGTCAAAAGAGTTAGCTAACAGTCAATGGCATCCCTCAAATACTGCCTGGAATTACTTACTTATTTTATTACACTACATACTTAATTTATTTAAATTTTACTACTTCACTTCACTTCATTAACCGTTTGAACTGTCATACACGATCACTTTACTGTCAACGCTATTTAAGACAACACTAAAACATGTCATAAAATATTTCTATAGCCTTTGATAATTACAATTCATTTAATTATCCTACGACTTTACTGTATGGGTGCAAACCCCTTTGCGTTCCTGACGCGACCAGCTGTCAAGATTTTTAAAAAGTTTCTAGCTCTAGCGTATTTGTCTATGACGTGCCGCGCATTAAACGTTATTGATTTGATCGATAAATATTTCGTTTCGGATCATTTTATTTTAAATCGATAATGGAAAATTGTGGACAAAACCAATATGAGAAAGTACCCAGTAATATGCGATTCGATATCTCATATTCAATCAAAATATTTTATAAATCATTGTCGGCATCATGAACTAAATCAACTACTATCCTTTGTTGTATAAGTTGTATTACAGGTTAGTACTGGTTATTCATCTATTTTATTATTTATTTTCTGAATATACATTTCCTCAGTCATTCTTAGTTCTACTTTAGTAACTGGGAAACTTTATTTCGTTTCGAAATGGACTAAATTTAACTACTGGTGTCCCTGTCACTTATTAATCAATAATTGTTCGTTTCTATTTCCAGATTGCAATCAAGATACTAAAATGTGCCAAAGTGAATTCTAACGTGAACAACAAGGATACAATTGGCCTTCACACCCCTTGAACTGTGTCATTTGTTTACAAATGCTAAATATACTAAGGATCTTAGGTTGACAACCGAACTTAAATGAAACCTGTAGATATCCAATCTACTGAACTCCTACAGTAAGTTTCCTTAACCAATAATCTATTTTTATTATTTATAGCCATATAATATCTATTTTGTAACATGGTAAACTATGTTAGACATGTAGCAAATGGTACAAAGTAGTTTCTGTTCACCCCTACGGAAATTAAGGCTTGATGGTATGTATATAGAGTAAACATCTGCTAGCCCTGCTGATTGTTCATTATATTTATGACTCCGTTCAAGTTGAAATTTAGCCGTTATTATTCCTTGTAAATTTTAATTAAAATAGACTAAACTTCTATGCCAGGAAATTACATTGTATGTAGGAATGACATTATGAATGGAATGATTTTATGCTGACAATGTTTCATGTTAACACTTGATATTTCAATACATCCCGTTTGCAAGATAATATAATATATAACCACTTAAATCATTTCTATTCATTGATGTTTGTTACTATTTCATTAGTTATCTTGTCAGACTTCAATGGTGGTTAAATATAACTAGCTTCTGCCCACAACTTTGTCTGTGCGGATTCAAATATAGGCTATGTTTATCAGAGACAATGTATGATTCTAACGGTAGAAGAATTATTCAAATTGGTCCAGTACTGGATCAATACCAGGTAGTTTAGGAGCCTATTCAATGTAAACAAACAACCAATACTAACAAACAACTAAATCGTTTCTCTTTATAATATTAGTATAAATTTGTAAAACCAATGTGTTGCTAGCCTATTCACTAAGAAATTTTCATGAAAATTTATCTAGGCTGTAATTTCCTTCATATAATAATCTGTACCTCGTCTGTCTGTTGTATGTTGTATATAAAAGATATTAACATTTATTTTGTTTACAGATACTCCAACTGTCTGGAAGTTCGAACAGTATTGTTGAGTTATAAATTCAATCATTCAAACATACCCGGATGCGAGCAACCACTCAAAATACAAAGATGGAGTGGCAAAAGCTACAATCATATACCCGTGAAGTTCTCAAGACCTGTACCATCACCCCTTGCGCTACCTTCCTATATTGTCTGCCTGTGGCCTTTATGCAACTATCATATTTCAAAATAAAATTAATATTTCAGCATGCTCTCCAATAAAATATTGAGTATGGGAACAACAATTAACGACCATTACTATAACTAATAAGGCTTCCTTGTGAGTTATTTCATGTTACCTCTTATTGCATTAAACATACTATACTTTACCTACTGAATCTGCCTACTTATCTTATCTGTGTTATTATTCTTAATTAGTCTCTTTATTTATTTTTGTCAATCGGGTCCAACCTCATAATGCATAATTCAAAAATAGTTTTTACTCTTTCTAGTTGAATTCTTTATTACTTTATTAGGATAAATTAACGATATCAAACAATTATGTTACACTTAAATGCCTTTCTTGTCTAGTTTTCGTTTTGTATATTTTAATTAAAACATCTTGCCAAATCCAAAATGACTAACATACTAAACTATCAGAATGCTGCAAGCCGACAGACTTATTTACATTTCTATGTCTTTGCTTGTTCATGCTTAGAGAATGCCATTCCAAAAAGCTAAACCGATTTTTGATATTCATGAAAATACTTTACTTATTATATGCACGGTTTGCGTTTGAATGCATACTGAAATAATTTGACTTTCTAAAACTATAATCATATGATTAACCGTTTTGCCTAATTACTATCACACGTATGTTTTAAAGCTTAAACTTGTGTTGAGTTATGGTACCTCTCTTAACATTTTAAACAAATGAAATGCCTGCCTACTGCAACTAGCTTTAGCATCAGTTTGTTCCATGAATTGAATTGGTTGTTTTAGTAACAATCAATTTCCAATATCTACCAAGACCAGTCATTCAATTTTCCCCTGTGATAATAGAATGAACTAATTATTTTTTCAGTACTTTCCAACAAAATATATGAACGACCCTTGTCTTAGCTTAGTTTATCGAATAAGAATTTGCCATCAGTCCGCAGAACAGATCCATTTAATACCTTTCACACATACCCTCAACGTTATTGATTATCTTATCAATTATCTTATCAAACCATTATCACTCTTATCAGATTTCTCCTACTAAAATGCGACTATGGCGCCATCTGACTACAACATTCTTATCAGTTTCCAATACTCGAGCGATCGATGCTATTGGTCAATTTTGACGCCATCTTTGACTTTTACTTCAAATGTCACGTGACTCAAAATCATTTATATTGATAACCTTAATCCACTTTTGACAAAATGGCGGCTGACTAAATTGCTTGTCCAACTTAATTCTGTTTTCTTTCATTTTTTAATTAGTTGGACTTCAAGAAACTAATTTGGAACGACAGATAATTGCAAATACGATCTAAATGATCACATGAAACGACTACGACCATGGATTGCAAAAGAACGACCGCACATTGATAGCTCTATGAGAAACCAGTCAAGACTCAACTTTTGTTTTCAGAATGGATTACAGTGATATAAAGTGAAAGTGACTTCAGTGAAGTGCTATCTAAAGATTCCTCAGCCTACCTAGTGAAAACCTGTGATACCTATTCCTAATAAAGTCCTTATTACTTAGTACAATGTTAAAATTTAATTGTGTTCATCGTCCTATTTATTCATATTCATTCTTACTTCACCTCCATTTCACGAACAGCAAATTGTGGTTGCTTAACAGAAAACAACCACTCAGCCTAACCAAGATACGACTTAAAGTCTAGACTAACCTATCACACTAGTTGGACTATTTTAGTTAACTAAAATCTAATAGTGTTCAGACCAGTTCCAGTGAAACTTAAGTAGTTATCCTAGTCTTATACACATACATACTCATTTTAACCTCAAAACACATCTAAATGAATCTAAATACCTATGACTTCATAATTATCTTACACTAAGTTCTAGTAATGCTATTCATATCCTATTATTGCTATTCACATCCTGGTCACGGTAACCTTCAAATTGTAACCCCCCCCATGAATGGACTCTTGGCTACTGGGGTTTTTAACTAACTATCTTAACATAACGACTTAACTTAAAATCTTAAACTTAAATAACCTAAAATCTAACAATAATTAACATATCTAAACACCTTGGCCTGTGATTCGTCTAGCGTTTGTAGGACCTACATTGTGATTAACCGTACAGTAAGTAACCCAATGAACTTTAAGTGAAAAGCAAGAATGAATCCTAACATTGAACACACTAAAAATAACTAATGAATTTACTACCTAGTTGTACTTAGACTAAAATTGTATCAGTATTGTAGAGAGTACCGGGGCCACAATGGCCCCGGGTGGAACTCCATCCTTCCCCTATTTCCACCCCTACGCCACCAGCTAACAAAATAATCCTTCGTGAAGAATCATGTTGCTGAAAAACTAAGCACTAACAATGGTGCTAATGAAAGTTCTATAATACTGACACAGTTTCTACTCTACTAAACTCTACTTTCAGTAACTATTTGATTTATTATTCTCTATGGATATTATGACTCTATTAATTCTATTAATCAGATTTTACCATACTTTAATATTATTAAGATGATAACGGGTCCTTGACCTCATTTTGATGTCAATGACAGTTCTCTTATAACTAAGGTTTACTATTCTTTACTTTCTGTTAATAGGTTATAACGGGAATGAAACATAAAGAGTTCTTAACGAAAGTGGTTATACTTATAAATATTGACTATTATTTCTAACTTAGTCTAAGAATATTATACTGCAGAATGGTTATCTCAAAGTTCTGAACACTAGAAGGTATGGCATTATAGTAGTATTACTATAACAGACGGAATAAAACATTTCTTGTTTTATTTATGAAATTAAATACAATTCAAGTAACTACAGCTTATGTTGGATATTCCCCCTCGTGGTGTAGAATTCTCAACGGAGTTCACTGTACTCACTGGTTTATTATTACTTCCTTTTATGCGGAATCTGAATTTTTATAATTTACTCCATCTATTATTTCATAAGATGTTTTGAATAACTGATTATATTAGATACTCAGTCAAATTTTTATTTTAAAATCGACCTTGTGCTAGCAGTCATGTATTGAAACAACCATCCTTACATTGAATTTTATAATAAACTAACTTAACCAAACTACAACTTAACTATATATTAAGCTGGAAATATTTCCAAATATATTAGGTGTGTATGACTCTATTCTAAACTAGCTCTGTGATGAAAATCAACCTGGAGGATTGGCCTCATATTTAAGTTAATCATGTGGTGAGTACTCAGAGATCATCCGGTGTAAGAATCACTCTGCTAACTAAGCCCTAAAACAAGGTCCCTGCCTACTTCCCTAACATTCCTACATTGTACTTTAAGCTTGTCCGAGACCCCTAGCTCTGTAGGTAAAACAACTCTAGGGAACGACCCTTATTTACATTTAGTGTAATGTTAGATTTGCGAGGTGCAATGCAAATCTCCTAAACTCCTAACAGCAAAAGATGGTGTGTTCCTACGGGTCCCTAACACGTCGGCCTAAATGTTGCTAGTTCCCTGGCAATATAGCCCCTAAGAGGAGGGAACCAGCGGAAAGGATACCTACGATGTGTGTAAATAAATATTATAAATAATGAAACGACTTTCTGATAACTTTCACGCCTGAAAAGATGCGTCTTGCGACAACCCAAATCCATGGTACAAATATCAGACGCAGTCCATCAGAAAACCGTGTGAGTATGTAAACTTGACCCTGCCTAGACAGGATCAAATCCTGCAAGCTCACCCTTGCAGCGAAGACTCGCATATCGCATTCTGACGTTGGCACCGTTAGGTTTCGAAATGCGAATTATCAGGGATATCAAACTGCTTTGGCTCTGGACGAGAAATTATCGCCAGATTACGGCCAAAGTCTTACTTTAAATTAAATCCCTGACACTGCGAGTTTGAAGAGGTGGGAATGACACAGAAAATAATGGGTTAGTACAAATGCGTAAGATAATAATCCACTTCCTACAGAGGTAGCGAATCACAATCCCACAGAAACTTAGTTCCCCTAGAAGGAACTTGACTTAAATATTTCAATAGTAAATTACACTAGAAAATAATTCACTACTATGAAAATAGCAAACTATTCTCCACCTGAAGTCCTGAAGAATAAAACTATTAGACAATACTCACTCTGCAAATAATATAAAATTACGATAAAATACTAAAATACAATCCCCAAAATAACTCTTGTAAATTGATTCGTTTTATATGGAAATTTACAGAATTACCAGCAACTCAAAATTACCCAAATTAAAACCAATTATGAATATTCCAATATAAAAATGACCGTATCATGAAATTAATGACTCTACTCTCTAAAAAATCTAATAATAAAATGCGCGCCAAAAATCTCAAGATAAAAATAACCTTACTCTTCAAAATTCTAAAAAATAATGCGCCCCGTTCAAATGTCCCGCTCCCTTTTATAACCTTGGTCAGTCATTCTGAGCATTCTAAACACATTGGCTACATTCGACACATGAAGCACATTGGGCACACCCGCCATTTTCCACCACCACTCTCGTTTCATGACTTTTAATTAACTTTTAATTATCTCCTTACTTTAATAATGCTTTCTAATCAATCCATTCTAATTTCTATTTATTTTAATTCGCAAATCCCTGTTTCCCGTATTTTTTTATGTGCAAGTTTCAGTCCACAATTACCACAATTATGGTATCTTTACTCTCTAATTACTAATTAAGCTTTGTACCAATATTGATGAAATATTTACAGAATGTACTTAAAACTATACTCTATTTGTTTCCGATTCTGTTTTCCTTGCGTTTTCGATAATTTCCTCATAATAAATACAAATGTTTATCATTCAAACTCTCGTTTTCTGAGCCCTACATAGATTATTTGTGGATAATATTTTGATTACATAATAATGTTGGCACTAGCATTCTCTTTACTTATATAGTTACTAACTAGTATTTCGCGTGGGGGCCGCGGGCCCCGAGGGCCCCGCGGAGGTCCCTGCCACCCTGTTTTGTTTTAATAATCCTAACCTTTTTTTTTACTATATACTTTGGCCGCCTTTTTGAAACCGCCACTTTGAAAACAGAGATTCATACCCTACCGCCCTGTTTTTTTTCAGATATTTCTAACATTTCTTACTATAATCTTTGGCCGCCATTTTGAATCCGCCATCTTGGAAAAAGTATTTCGCGTGGAGGCCGCGGGCCCCACGGGACCCGCGGAGGGTTCCCTGCCACCCTGTTTTTTTTTCAAATATTTATAACATTTTTTCCTTTCATCTTTGGCCGCCATTTTGTATCCGCCATCTTGGAAAAAGTATTTCGCGCGGGGGCCGCGAAGGATAGCCTACCATCCTATTTTTTTCGCATGGGGGCCGCGGGCCCCACGGGACCCGCGGAGGGTACCCTGCCAGCCTGTGTTATTTTCAAATATTACTACATTCTTTGGCCGTCATTTTGAAACCAACACCTTGGAAAAAGTATTTCGCTTGAGGGCCGCGGTCCCCGCGGGGACCGCGGAGGGTAACCTACCAGCCTGTATTTTTTTCAAATATTTTTTACCTTTTTTTTACTTTATTCTTCGGCCGTTATCTTGGGAACAGCATCTCACATGGGGGCCGCGGGCCACACGGGACCCGCGGAGGGTACCCTGCCAGCCTATTGTTTCTTCAAATATTTTTAGCCTTTTTTCTATATTCTTTGGCCGCCATCGTAGGAAAAGCATTTCGCATGGAGGCCGCGGGCCCCACGGGACCCGCGGAGGGTACCCTGCCACCCTGTGTTTTTTTCAAATATTTCTTTCATTTTTGACTATAATATTTGGCCGTCATTTTGTATCCACCATCTCGTTTCCAATTTTGTATGGCGGCCATCTTGTTTTCGCAATTTTGAAAAAAAAATACCGGTTCACCCATTGGCGGGCTGTTTTGAGCGACTTTAGTTCCGGGCAAACTCGATAGGGCAAGTCGTTACGGAGAACTGGCCCATGTGCCGAATCAGTTTCCACGTTCAGGTCAGTTTTTAAATTTTTTGGTACTAACGTTATGATTCTTGATGCGATGGTGTACAGAGTCGAACCCTATCTCTAAAAGCTGCCATACAACACAGGTGAGTCTATGAGTCTGACATAACTTTGTATGGCGGCCATCTTGGAAAATGGCGGAATCGAAAAAAAAATTCTAGCGCCAGAATCTGTAACCCTGAAGAGGCGCTGATGCAAAATTTTAGTCAGAACGGACTCAAAAAAAATTTGGCCGCCATTTTGAATCCGCCATTTTGGAAAAAAAAATTGGTTCATTAAATTACTCCGCCCACTTTGGACAACATTTGTTCGAGCACCACCCACCTGTTGCGACTGGCCTCTGAGATATTTGCGTTTAAATTTTGTATGGCGGCCATCTTGTTTTTGCAATTTTGAAAAAAAAATACTGGTTCACCCAGTGGCTGGCTGTTCTGAGCGACTTTTGTTCCGGGCAAACTCAATAAAGCAATTCATCGCGGAGAGCTGCCCCATGTGTCAGGTCAGTTTCCACATTCAGGTCAATTTTTCATTTTTTTCGTACTTTTGATATAATTTCTAATGCAAAAGTGTATTGAGTCGAACCCCACCTCTTATGGGCTCCTCAAAACAACAGGTCAAATATTCAGAAATTACTTTGTATGGCGGCCATCTTGGAAAATGGCGGAATTGAAAAATAAAGTATGCCATTAGAATCTATGGCCCCAAAGAGCCCCGGATGCAAAATTTCAATCGGATCGGATAAAAAAAAATTTTGGCCGCCATTTTGAATCCGCCATCTTGGAAAAAAAATTGCTTAGTCAGATTTCCCCCTCAACTCTGAATGACATTTGGTCGAGCATCACCCGTCTATCTCGACTGGCCTCTGAGATATTCGCGTTTCAATTTTGTATGGCGGCCATCTTGTTTTCGCCATTTTGAAAAATCTTGGACCGGCTCACCCATTGGCTGGCTGTTCTGAGCGACTTTAGTTCTGGGCAAACTCGATAGGTCGAGCCGTTGCGGAGAGCCGCCCCATGTGTCGGGTCAGTTTCCACGTTCAAGTCGATTTCGTATTTTTCTGGTGGTCGTGGGGGCATTTCTGATACGACAATGTATAGAGTGCAGCCGTACCTCTTCTGGGTTCTTCAAAACAGCATGTCAATGAGTGAGTGAGTGAGTCAGTGAGTGGGTATTCAGCTATATATATTATAACTAGTATTTCGCGTGGGGGCCGCGGGCCCCAAGGGCCCCGCGGAGGTCCCTGCCACCCTGTTTTGTTTTAATAATCCTAACCTTTTTTTTTTACTATATACTTTGGCCGCCTTTTTGAAACCGCCACTTTGAAAACAGTGATTCATACCCTGCCCTGTTTTTTTTTCAAATATTTCTCACCTTTTTTTTTACTTTACTCTTCGGCCGTTATCTTGGGAACAGCATCTCACATGGGGGCCGCGGGCCCCACGGGACCCGCGGAGGGTACCCTACCAGCCTATTGTTGAGGCCGCGGGCCCCACGGGACCCGCGGAGGGTACCCTGCCAGCCTGTATTTTTTTCAAATATTTTTAACGTTTTTTACTACATTCTTTGGCCGTCATTTTGAAACCACCATCTTGGAAAAAGTATTTCGCGTGGGGGCCGCGGCCCCCGCGGGGTCCGCGGAGGTTAACCTACCACCCTGTATGTCACTTAGTCGAGCACAACCCATCCATCTCGACTGGCCTTTGAGATATTCGCGTTTCAATTTTGTATGGCGGCCATCTTGTTTTTGCAATTTTGAAAAAAAAATACGGGATCACCCATTGGCTGGCTGTTCTGAGCAACTTTAGTTCCGGGCAAACTCGATAGGGCAAGTCGTTGCGGAGAGCTGGCCCATGTGCCGGATCAGTTTCCACGTTCAGGTCAGTTTTTATTTTTTTTGGTGATAACGTTATGATTCCTGATGCGATGGTGTACAGAGTCGAACCCTATCGCTAATAGCTGCTATGCAACACAGGTGAGTCTATGAGTCTGACATAACTTTGTATGGCGGCCATCTTGGAAAATGGCGAAATCGAAAAATAAATTCTAGCGTCAGAATCTGTAACCCTGAAGAGGCGCTGATGCAAAATTTTAGACAGAACAGACTCAAAAAAAATTTGGCCGCCATTTTGAATCCGCCATTTTGAAAAAAAAAATTGGTTCATTAAATTACTCCGCCCACTTTGAACAACATTTGTTCGAGCACCACCCACCTGTTGCGACTGGCCTCTGAGATATTTGCGTTTCAATTTTGTATGGCGGCCATTTTGTTTTTGCAATTTTGAAAAAAAAATACTGGTTCACCTATTGGCTGGCTGTTCTGAGTGACTTTTGTTCCGGGCAAACTCGATAGGACAAGTCGTTGCGGAGAGCTGGTCCATGTGTCAGGTCAGTTTCCACATTCAGGTCAATTTTTCATTTTTTTCGTACTTATCATATAATTTTTGAAGCGAAAGTGTATAGAACCAAACCCTACCTCTGATGGGTTCCTCAAAACAACAGGTCAAAGATACAGAAATTACATTGTATGGCGGCCATCTTGGAAAATGGCGGAACCGAAAAATAAAGTATGCCATTTGAATCTGTGGCCTAAAAGAGCCCCGGATGCAAAATTTCAATCGGATCAGAGAAAAAAAAATTTTGGCCGCCATTTTGAATCCGCCATCTTGGAAAAAAAATTGCTTAGTCAGATTTCCCCCTCAACTCTGAATGACATTTGGTCGAGCACCACCCACCTATCTCGACTGGCCTCTGAGATATTCGCGTTTCAATTTTGTATGGCGGCCATCTTGTTTTCGCCATTTTGAAAAATCTTGGACCGGCCTACCCATTGGCCGGCTGTTCTGAGCAACTTTAGTTCCGGGCAAACTCGACAGCTTGAGCCGTTGCGGAGAACCGCCCCATGTGTCAAGTCAATTTCCACGTTCAGGTCGATTTCGTATTTTTCTGGTGGTCGGGCAAGCATTTCTGATACAACAATGTATAGAGTCTAACCACACCTCTTCTGGGTTCTTCCAAACAACTCTGGGGTGAGTCAGTCAGTGAGTGAGTGAGTGGGTATTCAGCTATATATATTATAACTAGTATTTCGCGTGGGGGCCGCGGGCCCCGAGGGCCCCGCGGAGGTCCCTGCCACCCTGTTTTGTTTTAATAATCCTAACCTTTTTTTTTTTTAACTATATACTTTGGCCGCCTTTTTGAAACCGCCACTTTGAAAACAGTGATTCATACCCTACCGCCCTGTTTTTTTCAAATATTTCTAACATCTTTTACTATAATCTTTGGCCGCCATTTTGTATCCGCCATCTTGGAAAAAGTATTTCGCGTGGAGGCCGCGGGCCCCACGGGACCCGCGGAGGCTTTCCTGCCACCCTGTTTTTTTTTCAAATATTTATAACATTTTTTCCTTTAATCTTTGGCCGCCATTTTGTATCCGCCATCTTGGAAAAAGTATTTCGCGCGGGGGCCGCGAAGGGTAGCCTATCATCCTATTTTTTTCGCATGGGGGCCGCGGGCCCCTCGGGACCCGCGGAGTGTACCCTGCCAGCCTGTGTTATTTTTAAATATTACTACATTCTTTGGCGTCATTTTGAAACCACCACCTTGGAAAAAGTATTTCGCGTGAGGGCCGCGGCCCCCGCGGCGACCGCGGAGGGTTACCTACCAGCCTGTATTTTTTTCAAATATTTCTAACCCTTTTTTACTTTATTCTTCGGCCGTTAGCTTGGGAACAGCATCTCACATGGGGGCCGCGGGCCCCACGGGACCCGCGGAGGGTACCCTGCCAGCCTATTGTTTCTTCAAATATTTCTAGCCTTTTTTCTATATTCTTTGGTCGCCATCGTAGGAAAAGCATTTCGCATGAAGGCCGCGGGCCCCACGGGACCCGCGGAGGGTTACCTACCAGCCTGTATTTTTTTCAAATATTTCTCACCTTTTTTTTACTTTATTCTTCGGCCGTTAGCTTGGGAACAGCATCTCACATGGGGGCCGCGGGCCCCACGGGACCCGCGGAGGGTACCCTGCCAGCCTATTGTTTCATCAAATATTTCTAGCCTTTTTTCTATATTCTTTGGTCGCCATCGTAGGAAAAGCATTTCGCATGAAGGCCGCGGGCCCCACGGGACCCGCGGAGAGTAGCCTGCCACCCTGTGTTTTTTTCAAATATTTCTTTTATTTTTGATTATAACATTTGGCCGTCATTTTGTATCCACCATCTCGTTTCAATTTTGTATGGCGGCCATCTTGTTTTCGCAATTTTGAAAAAAAAATACCGGTTCACCCATTGGCTGGCTGTTCTGAGCGACTTTAGTTCCGGGCAAACTCGATAGGGCAAGTCGTTACGGAGAACTGGCCCATGTGCCGAATCAGTTTCCACGTTCAGGTCAGTTTTTAAATTTTTTGGTACTAATGTTATGATTCTTGATGCGATGGTGTACAGAGTCGAACCCTATCTCTAAAAGCTGCTATACAACACAAGTGAGTCTATGAGTCTGACATTACTTTGTATGGCGGCCATCTTGGAAAATGGCGGAATCGAAAAATTAAATATGGCGTTTAAATTTGTGGCCTCGAAGAGCCGCGGATGCAAAATTTCAATCGGATCGGAGTAAAAAAAAATTTGGCCGCCATTTTGAATCCGCCATCTTGGAAAAAAAAATGGGTCATCCGATTACTACTCCCACCTTGAACAACATTTGGTCGAGCACCACCCACCTGTTGCGACTGGCCTCTGAGATATTCGCGTTTCAATTTTGTATGGCGGCCATTTTGTTTTTGCAATTTTGAAAAAAAAAATACCGGTTCACCTCTTGGCTAGCTGTTCTGAGCGACTTTTGTTCCGGGCAAACTCAATAATGCAATTCATCGCGGAGAGCTGCCCCATGTGTCAGGTCAGTTTCCACATTCAGGTCAATTTTTCATTTTTTTCGTACTTTTAATATAATTTCTGATGCGAAAGTGTATAAAGTCGAATCCCACCTCTTATGGGTTCCTCAAAACAACAGGTCAAAATTACAGAAATTACTTTGTATGGCGGCCATCTTGGAAAATGGCGGAACCGAAAAATAAAGTATGCCATTTGAATCTGTGGCCTCGAAGAGTCCCGGATGCAAAATTTCAATCGGATCGGAGTAAAAAAAAATTTGGCCGCCATTTTGAATCCGCCATCTTGGAAAAAAAATTGCTTAGTCAGATTTCCCCCTCAACTCTGAATGACATTTGGTCGAGCACCACCCGTCTATCTCGACTGGCCTCTGAGATATTCGCGTTTCAATTTTGTATGGCGGCCATCTTGTTTTCGCCATTTTGAAAAATCTTGGACCGGCTCACCCATTGGCCGGCTGTTCTGAGCGATTTTAGTTCCGGGCAAACTCGACAGGTCGAGCCGTTGCGGAGAACCGCCCCATGTGTCAAGTCAGTTTCCACGTTCAGGTCGATTTTGTATTTTTCTGGTGGTCGGGCAAGCATTTCTAATACAACGATGTATAGAGTCTAACCACACCTCTTCTGGGTTCTTCCAAACAACTCTGGGGTGAGTCAGTCAGTGAGTGAGTCAGTGGGTATTCAGCTATATATATTATAATAATAACTAGTATTTCGCGTGGGGGCCGCGGGCCCCGAGGGCCCCGCGGAGGTCCCTGCCACCCTGTTTTGTTTTAATAATCCAAACCTTTTTTTTTCACTATATACTTTGGCCGCCTTTTTGAAACCGCCACTTTGAAAACAGTGATTCATACCCCACCGCCCTGTTTTTTTTTCAAATATTTCTAACATTTTTTACTATAATCTTTGGCCGCCATTTTGTATCCGCCATCTTGGAAAAAGTATTTCGCGTGGAGGCCGCGGGCCCCACGGGACCCGCGGAGGGTTCCCTGCCACCCTGTTTTTTTTTCAAATATTTATAACATTTTTTCCTTTAATCTTTGGCCTCCATTTTGTATCCGCCATCTTGGAAAAAGTATTTCGCGCGGGGGCCGCGAAGGGTAGCCTACCATCCTATTTTTTTCGCATGGGGGCCGCGGGCCCCACGGGACCCGCGGAGGGTACCCTGCCAGGCTGTGTTATTTTCAAATATTACTACATTCTTTGGTCGGCCACCACCTTGGAAAAAGTATTTCGCGTGAGGGCCGCGGCCCCCGCGGGGACCGCGGAGGGTAACCTACCAGCCTGTATTTTTTTCAAATATTTCTCACCTTTTTTTTACTTTATTCTTCGGCCGTTATCTTGGGAACAGCATCTTACATGGGGGCCGCGGGCCCCACGGGACCCGCGGAGGGTACCCTACCAGCCTATTGTTTCTTCAAATATTTCTAGCCTTTTTTCTATATTCTTTGGCCGCCATCGTAGGAAAAGCATTTCGCATGGAGGCCGCGGGCCCCACGGGACCCGCGGAGGGTACCCTGCCACCCTGTTTTTTTCAAATATTTCTTTCATTTGTGACTATAATATTTGGCCGTCATTTTGTATCCACCATCTCGTTTCAATTTTGTATGGCGGCCATCTTGTTTTCGCAATTTTGAAAAAAAAATACCGGTTCACCCATAGGCTGGCTGTTCTGAACGACTTTAGTTCCGGGCAAACTCGATAGGGCAAGTAGTTACGGAGAACTGGCCCATGTGCCGAATAAGTTTCCACGTTCAGGTCAGTTTTTAAATTTTTTGGTACTAACGTTATGATTCTTGATGCGATGGTGTACAGTCGAACCCTATCTCTAAAAGCTGCTATACAACACAAGTGAGTCTATGAGTCTGACATTACTTTGTATGGCGGCCATCTTGGAAAATGGCGGAATCGAAAAATTAAATATAACGTTTAAATTTGTGGCATCGAAGAGCCACGGATGCAAAATTTCAATCGGATCGGAGTAAAAAAAAATTTGGCCGCCATTTTGAATCCGCCATCTTGGAAAAAAAAATAGGTCTTCCGATTACTACTCTCCGGCCCCCGCGGGGACCTTGGAGGGTAACCTACCACCCTGTATGTCACTTAGTGAGCACAACCCATCCATCTCGACTGGCCTCTGAGATATTCGCGTTTCAATTTTGTATGGCGGCCATCTTGTTTTCGCGCTTTTGAAAAAAAAACACCGGCTTACCCATTGGCTGGCTGTTCTGAGCGACTTTAGTTCCGGGCAAACTCGATAGGGCAAGTCGTTGCGGAGAGCTGGTCCATGTGTCAAGTCAGTTTCCACGTTAAGGTCGGTTTTGCATTTATTTTGTATTTGTGATCGAATTTCTTATGCGATGGTGTATAAAGTTGAACCCTTTTTCTAAAAGCTGCTATACAACACAAGTGAGTCTATGAGTCTGACATTACTTTGTATGGCGGCCATCTTGGAAAATGGCGGAATCGAAAAATAATTTCTAGCATCAGAATCTGTGGCCCTGAAGAGGCTCGGATGCAAAATTTTACTCAGAACGGACTCAAAAAAAATTTGGCCGCCATTTTGAATCCGCCATCTTGGAAAAAAAATTGGCTCATCAGATAACCACTACCACTTTGAACAATATTTGGTCGAGCACCATCCACCTATTGTGATTGGCCTCTGAAATATTTGCGTTTCAATTTTGTATGGCGGCCATCTTGTTTTTGCAATTTTGAAAAAAAAATACTGGTTCACCCATTGGCTGGCTGTTCTGAGCGACTTTTGTTCCGGGCAAACTCAATAAAGCAATTCATCGCGGAGAGCTGCCCCATGTGTCAGGTCAGTTTCCACATTCAGGTCAATTTTTCATTTTTTTCGTACTTATCATATAATTTTTGAAGCGAAAGTGTATAGAACCAAACCCTACCTCTGATGGGTTCCTCAAAACAACAGGTCAAATATACAGAAATTACTTTGTATGGCGGCCATCTTGGAAAATGGCGGAACCGAAAAATAAAGTATGCCATTTAAATCTGTGGCCTCAAAGAGCCCCGGATGCAAAATTTCAATCGGATCGGAGTAAAAAAAATTTTGGCCGCCATTTTGAATCCGCCATCTTGGAAAAAAAATTGCTTAGTCAGATTTCCCCCTCAACTCTGAATGACATTTGGTCGAGCACCACCCACCTATCTCTACTGGCCTCTAAGATATTCGCGTTTCAATTTTGTATGGCGGCCATCTTGTTTTCGCCATTTTGAAAAATCTTGGACCGGCTCACCCATTGGCCGGCTGTTCTGAGCGACTTTAGTTCCGGACAAACTCGACAGGTTGAGCCGTCGCGGAGAGCCGCCCCATGTGTCAGGTCAGTTTCCACGTTCAGGTCGATTTCGTATTTTTCTGGTGGTCGGGCAAGCATTTCTGATACAACAATGTATAGAGTCTAACCACACCTCTTCTGGGTTCTTCCAAACAACTCTGGGGTGAGTCAGTCAGTGAGTGAGTGAGTGGGTATTCAGCTATATATATTATAACTAGTATTTCGCGTGGGGGCCGCGGGCCCCGAGGGCCCCGCGGAGGTCCCTGCCACCCTGTTTTGTTTTAATAATCCAAACCTTTTTTTTTCACTATATACTTTGGCCGCCTTTTTGAAACCGCCACTTTGAAAACAGTGATTCATACCCCACCGCCCTGTTTTTTTTTCAAATATTTCTAACATTTTTTACTATAATCTTTGGCCGCCATTTTGTATCCGCCATCTTGGAAAAAGTATTTCGCGTGGAGGCCGCGGGCCCCACGGGACCCGCGGAGGGTTCCCTGCCACCCTGTTTTTTTTTCAAATATTTATAACATTTTTTCCTTTAATCTTTGGCCTCCATTTTGTATCCGCCATCTTGGAAAAAGTATTTCGCGCGGGGGCCGCGAAGGGTAGCCTACCATCCTATTTTTTTCGCATGGGGGCCGCGGGCCCCACGGGACCCGCGGAGGGTACCCTGCCAGGCTGTGTTATTTTCAAATATTACTACATTCTTTGGTCGGCCACCACCTTGGAAAAAGTATTTCGCGTGAGGGCCGCGGCCCCCGCGGGGACCGCGGAGGGTAACCTACCAGCCTGTATTTTTTTCAAATATTTCTCACCTTTTTTTTACTTTATTCTTCGGCCGTTATCTTGGGAACAGCATCTTACATGGGGGCCGCGGGCCCCACGGGACCCGCGGAGGGTACCCTACCAGCCTATTGTTTCTTCAAATATTTCTAGCCTTTTTTCTATATTCTTTGGCCGCCATCGTAGGAAAAGCATTTCGCATGGAGGCCGCGGGCCCCACGGGACCCGCGGAGGGTACCCTGCCACCCTGTTTTTTTCAAATATTTCTTTCATTTGTGACTATAATATTTGGCCGTCATTTTGTATCCACCATCTCGTTTCAATTTTGTATGGCGGCCATCTTGTTTTCGCAATTTTGAAAAAAAAATACCGGTTCACCCATAGGCTGGCTGTTCTGAACGACTTTAGTTCCGGGCAAACTCGATAGGGCAAGTAGTTACGGAGAACTGGCCCATGTGCCGAATAAGTTTCCACGTTCAGGTCAGTTTTTAAATTTTTTGGTACTAACGTTATGATTCTTGATGCGATGGTGTACAGTCGAACCCTATCTCTAAAAGCTGCTATACAACACAAGTGAGTCTATGAGTCTGACATTACTTTGTATGGCGGCCATCTTGGAAAATGGCGGAATCGAAAAATTAAATATAACGTTTAAATTTGTGGCATCGAAGAGCCACGGATGCAAAATTTCAATCGGATCGGAGTAAAAAAAAATTTGGCCGCCATTTTGAATCCGCCATCTTGGAAAAAAAAATAGGTCTTCCGATTACTACTCTCCGGCCCCCGCGGGGACCTTGGAGGGTAACCTACCACCCTGTATGTCACTTAGTGAGCACAACCCATCCATCTCGACTGGCCTCTGAGATATTCGCGTTTCAATTTTGTATGGCGGCCATCTTGTTTTCGCGCTTTTGAAAAAAAAACACCGGCTTACCCATTGGCTGGCTGTTCTGAGCGACTTTAGTTCCGGGCAAACTCGATAGGGCAAGTCGTTGCGGAGAGCTGGTCCATGTGTCAAGTCAGTTTCCACGTTAAGGTCGGTTTTGCATTTATTTTGTATTTGTGATCGAATTTCTTATGCGATGGTGTATAAAGTTGAACCCTTTTTCTAAAAGCTGCTATACAACACAAGTGAGTCTATGAGTCTGACATTACTTTGTATGGCGGCCATCTTGGAAAATGGCGGAATCGAAAAATAATTTCTAGCATCAGAATCTGTGGCCCTGAAGAGGCTCGGATGCAAAATTTTACTCAGAACGGACTCAAAAAAAATTTGGCCGCCATTTTGAATCCGCCATCTTGGAAAAAAAATTGGCTCATCAGATAACCACTACCACTTTGAACAATATTTGGTCGAGCACCATCCACCTATTGTGATTGGCCTCTGAAATATTTGCGTTTCAATTTTGTATGGCGGCCATCTTGTTTTTGCAATTTTGAAAAAAAAATACTGGTTCACCCATTGGCTGGCTGTTCTGAGCGACTTTTGTTCCGGGCAAACTCAATAAAGCAATTCATCGCGGAGAGCTGCCCCATGTGTCAGGTCAGTTTCCACATTCAGGTCAATTTTTCATTTTTTTCGTACTTATCATATAATTTTTGAAGCGAAAGTGTATAGAACCAAACCCTACCTCTGATGGGTTCCTCAAAACAACAGGTCAAATATACAGAAATTACTTTGTATGGCGGCCATCTTGGAAAATGGCGGAACCGAAAAATAAAGTATGCCATTTAAATCTGTGGCCTCAAAGAGCCCCGGATGCAAAATTTCAATCGGATCGGAGTAAAAAAAATTTTGGCCGCCATTTTGAATCCGCCATCTTGGAAAAAAAATTGCTTAGTCAGATTTCCCCCTCAACTCTGAATGACATTTGGTCGAGCACCACCCACCTATCTCTACTGGCCTCTAAGATATTCGCGTTTCAATTTTGTATGGCGGCCATCTTGTTTTCGCCATTTTGAAAAATCTTGGACCGGCTCACCCATTGGCCGGCTGTTCTGAGCGACTTTAGTTCCGGACAAACTCGACAGGTTGAGCCGTCGCGGAGAGCCGCCCCATGTGTCAGGTCAGTTTCCACGTTCAGGTCGATTTCGTATTTTTCTGGTGGTCGTGGGGTCATTTCTGATACGATGGTGTATAGAGTCGAGACGTACCTCTTAAGGGTTCTTCAAAACAGCATGTCAGTGAGTCAGTGAGTCAGTGGGTATTCAGCTATATATATTATAATTTTCTATCTAATTTCTATTATAATTAAATAGTTATGTATTTTGTATAACCAATAACGCCCTCTATTTCTTAAAATTGTACTACTAACTCGGTTTGCTAGCATCAGATTTTCGCTCACCATCAATAGTGGTTCGCCGCGATTACCCTAGATGGCGCTCTCCGTAACTAAGTGTACTTGAGACTAATTAATTATTTCTAAATTCCTTAACAAATTCATTCGCTTTGACAGGTTCTAGTTAATATTGACTTGAGACTGTTTCAGTACCTACGTACAAAAAAGAGCTCGCTCATCTACGAACCGTAACTGTTGGACGTTGCAGCTAACAGATTGACATAACAGGCAGAAAGGTTTTTAGTGGGTATGCCTGCCGTCGCGGGAGAGCCCCAAATACCCCCGGTAAACCCGTACCGCGCGGATGCATAAGGCGCATTTTCCACACCATAAAAAAAAGGCAGAAGGGTGATTGACGTAAGTAGACGTAACAGAGAAGAAGTAAGAGAGACGTAAACTTGCCTTCGGAATCCAAAAGCTTATTGGTTACTTACTTGACATAAAATGTATATTTCATAATTTTGTTTTATTTTTTTTCTCTTCGACATTGGAGACATCTCCAATTAATTTATTTGACGGTGGAGGCGTTTTACACCTCCACTGAACTTAAATTATTTATATTGTTTTTTTTTATTTTTTCTCTTTCTTTTTTGCATAATTAACTAGGTACTTTGTTTTACTTTGACTAGTAGAGACATTATACATCTCTACTATAGATTAATATAATTTAAGGCTCGGGGACCTTATCACTTTTATAAATGTATTTAGTTTAAGTAGAATTTTAGTAGATATTCTTACTGTATTTTATTTTGAAAAAATGACTTTCTGCCGAGTTTCTTGCGGCGCATTCTTCTTGGCAATAATGGTCTTTCCGAATGCGCTGGTAGTTTCAAAAAGACATGTAAAAGAGTCCTTGGCGGCCAATTTACAAAAATAAATTTTCATTTTCATTTCATTTAATTTTCATTGGTCTGTACCATGATGTTAGGTGTGGTGGCTTGCCAGGTATTAATAACATTAGTAGTGAAAATGTCCTTAAGATCCCATTGAATAGCTGGGTGAGAATAAATAAATAGCTTCAGATAAGGTACTTACCTACCGTTCACTTTTTTCACAATCTTCACATCGCCCACAAAGCAAGGATGCCCTATCGGTAGCGATTCTTGGATTCCTATGAAATGTATCAATGCTGTTTAACCACTATTTAAACAAATACCAATTCAAGCACTAAATTATACACTTTGCACATTTTGAGCGGCCGGCGAACACATCGTTGTTTTGCGTAGCTAAAAAACATTCGCGGTCTATGTTTTTGTCTAGTCTCGATAATAATGAGAAGAGAAACGCTGCTTAGCTGTTTATAAACTGAATATTTCAATGTTTACAAGCACTATTTAAAGATCAATGGATGATGCAATATAACATAATGTTGCTATGTGCTTAAAGAGGTCAGTTTGAACTGTTTACTATTTCTACGCAATTGTGACAAGGCCAAATGCGACACACCCCCGAAAATCAAGCATTCAACAAGCTTTCGAGCGCCCTCAAATTCTAACTTCTTCTTTTTCTTTTTTTAATATGGCCCCATCAATCGATGCGATGATTTCGCCAATGTCAAAGTAACAAATACAGTAGGTATTCAAAATCTTGTGTCAAAGATGCCGGCAACGTTGTACGGTAGAACACGGTCAAAAGACCTTCCCCTGTCGGGCTCTCGGCCAACGGATAACAATATCCCTCAAAATCTGCCAGGAAATCATTAACCGTTGCCCAGGGAGCACCGGATGAAGCACTGCTCTTCTCCTCAGACGGATTCAAAATCGAACCGCAGCTCTTGACCACACGCGGAGATAACCCGACTCGCACCCCAAATTCTAACTTCTATATCTTCTAAATTGTGTATAGGTACCTATTATCTTATATTTGTGTGTCTTGCAAAAAGGAATAAATGTCTTCTTTCTTTTCTTTCTTCTATACATCTAATTACAAGTGACAGACTTGTCATTGCGTTGTGTTGCCTTGCGTTGTGTTATGCTTTGTACGATTGTAAAGGCAAAATGTTCATATGAAAAAGACTTACGTACTTTAACACGGTGGCTGCCATGAGCATCATCAGTGGATCACGTGATTTCAGGGTATTGATGCTCACGACACCTCAGTAGTAGGGAGACGCTGTGAACATCACCAGTGGTATCACTAAGTTTGTATGGGGCTTGGAAACAACACTTTGGGGAAGTATGGTGGGCAGCCATCGTGTTAAAGTCGATCATCAGAGTCCCACTCAGCAAAATAACTTTTTCTTGCATTTGGCTAGATTATATTAATTTATTACTAAAATTTGAATAGACATCAAAACGGAAAGTTAAGTTAGTGCCGAGAATTGAACCTAATTCATTAGCACCGCTAGCTACGTTTTTCTCCGAACATTTCATCATACACGTAAGTAATTACCTACATTTTAGTAAATGTAATAATAGAAACAAAAGGATGCACAAGAACCGCAAAAGATTAACATTATCAAAAGGTCAATAGATATAATAGTGACAGTCAATACTCCAAATATACCTATTTAAGCCCAATTAACAGAGGACGAACAAGGTTTGGCCTTGAACTTGCTCTCAGATACACAATCATTATAAACACTCTCTCTGGGGTTGCGTCTGTCACACTCCACGAACACTTCATTATCATCATCATCATCATCATCATCATCATCATCACTACATAGTATAAAATAAAGTCGCTTTCTCTGTCCCTATGTCCCTAGGTGGATACCTTTGAAAATATAAATAAGGATTTATTTATATTTTCAAAACTACACAACGGATTTTGATGCGGTTTTTTTAACAGATAGAGTGATTCAAGAGGAAGGTTTTTATGTATAATTCTACGCAGACAGACAGTCGCGGGCAGAAGCTAGTTTATTTATAAACGCTTAACAAGTGTATGCTAACCTAATATTCTTTTTTCTTTATCTTTCACTTTGACATTTGATTTTGCCAAACGCATATAAAACGCGCATTTTGCATTTTTTTCTGTAAACGGATTTGTAACTTTAATGTAGGTAGGTACTTATAAATGAAATTACAGGTAACTAGAATGATCCAGTACACTTTTCGAGTAAAATATACATGATACGGTAACAATTATATACGAGAAAATATATTTTTTTATTTAAGCAAAACAAAATACACGTACCTACCTATTTCTCTATGTTTATTGTAAACCACGGAACCTTGAGTAAGAAAAACAAATCTAATTACCTATTTTATTTTACATTAATACCGTGATTGCACTACGAGTATTCATAGCACTTTTGTACAGACGTATTTGTAGATAAAAGTCGAATTACAAATGAACCCTAGGTCATTGAAAGGATGTTCGTTGGATGCTTTAATGATATGGTAGACGTTATTGTGATACTACCGTTTATTTATTACTTTGCAATTATTTTGTAAATATAATTTTGATCAGAAATCGATCCACCTTGCTTTTCAAAAGTTTTTTAACCCGTCCTAAAAGCAGGGTAAAGTTTTTCGCGCATGCCTATACAAATACCCTGGGTATGTTTTAAAATTTACATGCCAGTATATTCTGTATAGGTATTTTTTTTTTATCACAATTTAGGCGTTTACAATATTCATATAAAAAGTAGGTAATAAAACAATAGGTATTAATACAAAATATAAAAACATTATAAAAACCTAACCAAGGGTGCCACCTAGTATTATTAATATTATTATATTATATTTATAGTAGTAATAAAACAATATTAATAAAAAATAAGAAAGCAATATAAAAATCTAACATTAAGTAAATTAAACATTTGAAAAACCCCCACGCATTAATCGATAATACGTAAATAAATCAAAACAGTTTTATGCCAAAAATTCCTTACATCATTTTGGAAAAGAGTTGATTTTCTTCAACTTTCTGAACTGATATTTACCATATTATTATTATTATCTGTATATTTCTTTGAGTACCGCCTTCCGTATCTGGCCCTTGACCAAACCACCTAACGAGAGCCTTATTATTGTTATTATTATTGTGAGGTTAACTTTTTTCAGAATAATCTTACTTCGGCTGTCTCTTTTCATTAACTTATTTTAACGCCATCTATGGTCGAGTAGCAATATTATAACAGCATGAAACAAGTGAGACATTGTGTCGTATCTTGCTTCACAGCCGATTCCGTGCGTACCCTGCCATCTCTTTTATTTTTTAGGAACTTTGTTTATTACCATTTCTAGCTAAAAGATGGCGTTGTCAGTTAGACTCTTAATACTGGTAGGTAATTCTTTTTTGTCAAGAATATCATCACAACCATCTAAATTATCTAAGTTATAAGCTGCGAATGTTTATTATAATTTTCGACGAGCCCGAATTTTACAAATGGGCCATTACATTAAAAGTCGTACCCCCAACTTTTTTCTGGGATTTTGTTTTATTTTCGGATTCCTGCACAGAATCACGAGCACTCTCGATCCTGATAGGAGAAAAAAAGTGACCCAAAAATGCCCATTTTCCAGCCTAAAATTTCGTTCCATTCCGTTACTTCATTCATTCAAATTTCTACGGCGGTAAGGCAATGTCGGAAAGTTTTTTTTCTTGCAGGATTGATAGAGCTCGTAATTCTCAGTAAAGATCCGAAATTAATCAAAATCCCAGAAAAAAGTTGGAGGTACGACTTTTAATGGAATGGCCCAAATCACACATAGGTAGTAATGACCTTAATATTTTTTAAAACCCTCAAATTGGCCAATGTTAGGCAATAAATGGAGCCTGAACTTTAGTCTCTATCTGAAACATTTAGTATACTACTATAATAAAATCATGCTTTGTTCTCAACGAAAACAAAATTATTAATTCTAGAAAATTCTCCACCCTTGCATGTAGAGGGTTTTTTTTATTGTTCCGAAATATTTTATTAGTTTGATTTAATAGCCCTGGAAATATTTGAATCATAGTTGACAAATGTAAAATACATTGATCGATGTTCAAACTGAACGGCGTCAAGGGCGGGACTTAATTTTGAATGAAAAATTAAAAAAAAATCTGTAGGGCCTTTTCAATCAAACTTACTCAACCACTTTTAGATTTTATTATAGTTTAATTTTTTTTGTAATACCGCATGCTCAAATATTCCGAAAAAAATCAGAGAGAACTTGTATTAATAGGAACGTTTATAAAAAAAATCCGTCTTTCTATCACATAAATTATAATAATTTGAATAGATAAAAGTTTGTGTCATCCTCGAAAATAACGATTTTTCAAGCGACAACGCATTTAATTTGATTTTCATTGACTGTTGCTAGATTATTCGGAAAATATTTAAGGAATATGTGGCTCACATCATGTCCTTTAATATTTTAAAATATTTCTTTATTGTGATCATCGTACATGCAGGTATTTAAACATACTATTAGGTGTTTAGCGTGCTTACTTATGTAGGTATGTATTGCAAAAATAAAATAGAAACATAAATAGCAGTTTTATTTAGCACTTTATTTTTTTATTTGCTTCTCTTCCCGCGCTGATGGTAAAAGCCAGATTGGGCCAAAATCTTAGGGATCATGTTACATAGGCAATGTAGCTAGCAACCCATCACTGTTCTGATTCCCCTTTCAATCCATATGCCCACAATCATGCTAAACGTGGTCTTTAAGTTTTGTTACCTTAGACTCTGTCTACCCCGTAAGGGATAAAGACGTGATTTATGTATGTGTTTGTATGTATGTTTATTTTGAGGAAATATTTTTACTGTATTTATTGATGTATTATATTAAGCTTTAAATGACTGTTGTAATTTTAAACGCGCTCTTTATCAGTCAATTATAGAATGCTCATCCCGTCTACCGAAAGGTTGAATGGTAGAGATCTTTTTGTAGATTGTAAAAGCTCGACAAACCAATCCTCATTTTATTACGTACATGGTTACAGGAAGAGTAAGATCTTTCTTATTATCTTGGCGTAACTCTTATTAACTTACAAGTCCACGAGTGACAATAAACAGAACAAATTTTAGTTGAGCAACAAGAGCTCTTTTCTGTGAAAGAAGAGAGTTAATGCGTTCCTCTAGTTACACGTTTACATGAACGCGCTCGAGACTTTTTTAAATCATAAACTTAAGTATTTATACTAGAAACCCAGTCTCGTCAGGAATTGTATCGCTGTGATGTTGATGGTGACAGACATAAAAGAAAAGAGGCATGTGATATTATTTGTTTATTAGTTACAAAGCTATTACAGCGCGATGTGATTTATATGAGAGATCTTCTTAGTTAGCTGATAAATACAAAATATTTGTTACTATTTAGTAGAGTATGTCGGCATGGTGGGTCTATTGCAAGTTATATTGGTATAACATAACATATATTTTACATAAATATACTTTAAATACATTTAATGGCAAATAAATACTTATAAATATAATATCATGGCACACATTATCTATATTTTATTGTATCTACAGTCATACAATTAACAGCTACTACATAAATACATACAATGTAACATATACAACGGAATATAATATAATACAATAAATACCAAGTCACACGCGCACTAGACATCAGGAATATGACGTGACAATACTACAGCTATCATCATAATAAGCCTTTCATATACAACAATAACAGACGTTTAGACAGTGCTGTGGAAGCAGCCACTAAGCAATGTTACATATTGGAGAAAATCCTTAAGAATCAAGCTATGAAAGTCACAATCTTATTTCTTGGCAATTAAATTGTTTAAAAACAATTGAACGCAAAGCATGGTCGCTTATTCGGTGTGAGGCACGTAGATTTCGGGGGTTGGCTTGTGGTAGATCTTGACTTCCTCCAGCCAAAGGTTGCGGAGACCATCGATCTGCCACTTGAACAGAGGACGGTTCAGAGGGAAGCCGAGAGGATCGTCGGTCATACGGCGAGCACCAGAGCCGATACCAGGAGACACAACGCTGTCGAAACCTGTGCCGTACTGCACCTTAGGCGCGCGGTACTCCGAGATGTAAGCCATCAGGATGAAAGGCATACCGCTCTCGCGACCTGCAATACAAAGTTCAAATATTATATACCACGTACAATCATAACAGAGTAGTAATGATAATAATAAAGTCAGACGAAAAACTAACCTTTAGGAAGAATAAGGCGGTCAGGGAAACCTTCGATGTTCTGCGACTGGTCAAAGTTGAACTGGCCCTTGCCGTGAAGAGCGTTTTCAGCCTTAATGTAGACTTCGTGACCACTGGCCCAGTCTTCGATGGTGTACATGTTCTCGGTAGAGTCGCGCTTAATCACATGCTCTCCTTGAGGCACTGCAAAGGAAAATAATGAAATACCGAGAAAAAATAATGCACTTCCATACTTTTTAAATTTTGGATGATACTACTTACAGTCATAAGTGAACTGGTCAAGAAGGAAGAAGTTTTCAGTGTTATGGTGCAGAGGGATTTCGTAGCCGTGGCTATCGTATTTCGGCGCCAAGAAGAACCTGACGACCACGGTCTTAGCGACTTCGCTCTTCACGTTCACGCGGATCTTGAACACTTTGTGGTTCAAACGAGGGTACTGGACAAGGACACTGACGTCATCAGCCACAACCTTCCCTGTAAAATAAAGAACGTTGTAACATAAATTAAACTTCATTCAGTATTTTTTTGAATACAGGGTTTTCATTCAACACTTACTTTCATAATCGTTCATGTGCAAGTGGTTGGTGACGTTCATGTAGGTGTGCTCAAAGTAAGTGACAAGCTTGTCGGTTTCAATGCTTTGAATGACAACAGAAGGTAAAGCCAGCTCCTCGGGCTTGTAGGGAGGAAGTTGCTCCTGCCATAAAGTGAAGAAGTGCAGCACACGCTTCCAGATCATGTAGAAGGCAGGATCGCGGAGGGCGGTCTGGTACTGCTCCAGAGCAGAGGGAACAACCAGAGGTACGTGGCTGTAATACGTATTCATTGTTAATTCATATTATGAGAAAAATAGGTAATAAATTTTGAATTTATGCGTTCCCTTAGTCTTACCCGTTATAATAAGAGTGGTCATGCACAATGGAGTTTCCGAGAAGTGATTTCCAGATGCTGATAAAGTCTTTGTAGTACTGAGTGTTAGGAGAGTCTTCATTTGATTGAATCAGGCGTCCAAGAATGTCGATGGACTCAGGGTCGCGCAGACTAACGTGTTCGCCAAGATGCTAAAAATGAAAACTTTCTTATGTAAATATAAAGAAATGCCAGCTCTTATGGCACCCCAACCATAATGACAGATTAAACTGTAGAGCTAATTGGGTACGACGAAAAACATTCAGTTTTAGTTGTTGATAGAAAATCATTAGAAACAGATGTCAATAATTACATTAACAAAAAACTCACGTTGACGAAGTAGCCAGACTCGATGGCATCACGAATACGACGCTCAAAGTCGCTGATGGACGTAATTTCGTTAATGAACTCTTCTTGTTGCAGGTCGAAGTTGTTGGGCCTGACCGGGTACGGGATTCCGTTGTGGTACAAAAGACCAGATGTGTAGCCATGTTCCACGGTGCTGTGGACGTCCAGCTCGGGAATCTCGCCAAGACCGTTAGACAGCCTCTCCATGTAGTAACGAGCCAGAAGCTGCTTGTGGGCGAACCAGAACCATTCACCGCGTTTGTCCTTAACTATGGGGCAGGTCTCGCTTCCGAGCCAAGTCGGATAAGCTACATGCCAGTTGTAATAGAGAGCATTAAGAGCGTAATCATGAGTGAAGTAGAACACGGGGGCTAATTCTGAGAAATAAGGCCAGGCGGTTTGGTTCCATCTGATCACTACATTCTCGTCCCAAATGTATGTGGACGGGTAGTGCTCGATCAAGTGCTTGCCGTGGGTGTTAATCCTCTGGGCAGTAGTCATAACCTCTCCATTGTTGAAGAAGGAGGGGAAGATTTCGTAGATGGGTGGAACAACGAATCCTTGAGTGTCGTGACGGTGGACGATGGCAGTGGTGAGCACGTAAACGTACAAGCCCTCGTTGACATGGTCTCTCAGGTACACAGCGGTTTTGTAGAACGTATCGTAATCCTTAGCGGACCACAGCACGTTGAACAGAGTCTCAGCTTCAAATTGGTGATGGTCATTGAGAATAGAGAAAGGCACCGCACGTGGCAGCAGACCGAACTCCATCAGCTCAACGTAGATTTTGACAGCAGTGACATTCTGAAATACAAAGTGAAAAATATGTATGTCATCAAAAATGTTAACAGTGGAAATGGTTTTTTTTTTCTATGATATATTTAAATTAAATGGGCTTGTCTTACGCTGTAATGTTCAATGTTCTTCTCAATTTCCCAACTGCTGGCAATGGTCTTCTGTTCCTGGAAGTGTAGAGGCTCGTGGATGTGGAAAAACAGCGATGACAGATCTACTTGCTTCTTGAGGAAGACAGGGTCAGCTGAGAAAATGTTACGACAAGTTAAACAATATTCTCTTTCTCTCTGCACCTTAATGCCACGCTCTTATCAGTAGAGATGTCGACAGCCATTCCTGGCCTACGACAAATACTTCATTTTCTGGTAGGTCACGAGCTGAATCTTCTTTATTTGAAAATGCAAATGTTACCTACAAGATTTTATTGTCTAACATTTGTATTCATACTAGTTTTAGCAAATGCGTTTAGAAAATGTTGACTCATAAATAAAGTATACATGTGATTTCTTCCAGTTTTTCATCTCATCATGGGAAAGTGCTCGCTGTTCACATGATTACATACATACATATATCACGTCTTTATGCCTTACGAGGAAGATAGAGCTTAATGTAACAAAACCTTAAGGCCACATGATTATATATTTAGAAACACCAAAAACAGGTGACTCACCGGGTTTCTGGGGCCAGGTCTTCTTCAGGAGATCGCAGGACCCACCGGCCACGAGAAGCGCCAAGGCACACAACACTAGACGAGCCATGTTTGCCAGTGATCAGTACACCACCTGCTGCCCCTTATATACTATGCCGATTACGGAGAAATGAACTTTATTAAAAACATTTTGTTATCGTAGGTCATGATCCACCTTGTGTCACCGTGATTGATAAAACGTGTGAAAGTCAATTATCGATTGAGTAATGCACGTTTACTTTATCTTGAAGTGGTTTTCTTGTCACGACATGATTCTTAAGTAGGGTATCGATGGCAATTCTTACCATTAAATGTTCGACCTAACTCTGATACTGTACACATTTTGCTAGCTCCATGTATATAGTGCAGTTGGTAAAACCCTATCGAAGGAATGGCCGAATGTCTGAGGAATCGTGTTTTAGGCGATGTGGCTAGCAACCCATCACTATTTTGATTCCCCTTTCCACCTATACGGCTACAATCTTGCTAAACGTGGCCTTTAGGTCTTGTTACCTCAGGCGCTGTCTACCCCGTGAGGGATATAGACGTGATTTGCGTTATGTATGTGTGAGTATAATTTAACGGTACGAACGACCCTGTCGCACTTTAAAGTCTATTAATAGAGTGAAAAGTATACATAGATCATGCAAAATAAACTTAAAAGAATGGACGCAAAAGAGTCGACTTGTAAATTCAAAATACAACGTTACACCTACTTGTTCTAAAAGATCCCAATGAATTGAGTACCTCTCTTCCTTTTTGGAGTTGGTTAAAAATAGAGCACAGTTCACAAAACTCCTGATTCAGTCCAAAGAAAAATTGTTTGACTCATGTTTAATTAAATTGCTATCTAGCAAAATGTTGAATCCGACGCAAACAAAGCTAGCTTGATGATCTAGGCATTGAGAGTTGAAACTTCAAAGTCCATGTGGGTAAACTGCTTCTCAAAGTTACCGATATCATCTCGTCGTATTAATGCCGGCTTGCTGAACTAGATGGACGTGCAAACATAAAGGATAATTTCGTGAGGAACTCTACATACAAAGTGATCCTTTATTTTTGCTCGTTAGTGTACTAGATAAGGAAAATGTCGTCGTTTGACTATACAGCTATACTGTACCGTATAACGAAATTGGAATGATGAACTTTTTCGCATTCAATTTCGTTGTGACTTTGTCAGACACGGGATTTCCCAGTGATTGATAAGTGATAATAAAAAACCAGGCGTCTCTCAAGACTTATCGCATCCATTATCACATTATTGCGATCAATGATTTTGAAACAGTATTATTTTTTATTCTAAAGTTATTGGTTCCATCCATGCTAGTCCGGGAGCAAAGAAAAAAACAAAGTACAAACTGCTTTTCCCGGCCGATCGTAAATGCCTATAGAAAGAATGGGCGAAAATCTTAGGAATCATGCTATAGGCGATACGGGTAGCAACCTATCACTACTTTAATTTCCTAAACGTAATAGACTAGAGCCTAGGCATTGTTACCCTGGGCTCTGTCTACCCCGTCAGGGATAAAGACGTGATTTATGTATGTAAAAACTCTACTATAATTTCGCAACATGTTTCGCGTAGTCTTAAAAAGTGCAATGAAAAGTGGGGCACGTATAGTTAGAAGATTTATTTAAAAAGTGTAGTCCAACACGATACAGAAGAATTAAAAAGAAAGCTTCCTAATAAATTTAAACTGTTTTCTAACACGTCTTATATACGCCTATTCTTATTCTTTTAATTTGCTGCGAACCGGCTAAAAACCACCGGCTCATTAGTCTAAACGTTACCTATCCCAAAATCAGGCGATTAATTAAATTAAATACAATTTAAAATCAGTAGAAAAGCACAATGCTATGACAAGCTCAATATATCACTGGACTCCGCGCCTCGCCAAGCGTCCAAAGTTTTGACGTATGAGTAATTTATAGGGTAAAAAAACAAATTACCGGAATGCCCACACATTTGTTGTGCTCAAGGTGGTTGATTTGGATACCGCAAAAAACGATGTGCCCCCGAGGTCGGTGTTATTGTACCGCTACTTGCATTTTTAAACAATATCCGTCTTAGCTCAGGGCACTGCCTCGATCCCTTGTTTTACAACGCTAAATTATCCTTAGGCATGGTTTGTAATCAATGACGCGCAAATGTTGGTTATAAAAAGAGATTGATGTAAGTACGTGAACCACGTCGTGCGAAATCTCACAATCATACGACTATTTGAATGATAGGTTCCTACTTATTTTGTTGAATCAGGCGTTACTTTGCGGAGGTCCATTTCAATGAACGAAAAATATTTACCTTGCTACTCCTCTACTCAACCTACCTGATTTTAAAGATATAGCCATCTATCTTAAGGAACGTCCTCACTGAGAACATTCGCGTGTAATGAGCATTCAGCATCGAATATTCGAGTGCTGTGGATGTTAAGCCGAGCGTTACAAAACTTACATTATTTATTGCTTGTTTACAAATGCTCTGGTAAGAATGCTCCCAGTGAGGATGCTCCTTTAAATGCAGAGTTTTGCTAACACTGGATTTCATATTTAGTTGCCGAATCTACTACTTAGACTCAAAAATATGCTTTATATTTTACATCACTAAAGCCTAGTTTGCAAATGCAAGAAAAATAGTTGTGCAATAAAGCCGGTCACACCGCCACGCCGATCAAGCCGGCATGGTCTGGGGTTACATATTAAATCATTAAGCCTGTATTAGGGTTAGGGATGACAGTATTGGCAGTTCCATACTTTTCGACTCTTCTTAACCCTGACTCGGAATTACATAGCGAACTCTGCTTCGCGCAAGCCCACCTTAGTATATTGTGATGTGAGACCGAGGATTTAACGAATTATAAGACCAGTGCAAGCGCAAGCGTATTCTGGATTAGAGACCGGGCAATAGAAGAACAGACACCAGCCCGATTGTGCGATGACATTAAATAGACAGCAGGACCAGTCTGGAAGAGAGAAACGGGCGACGATTTCAGATGAAGGGAGATTGGCGAGGCGTATGGTAAAGGGTGGGCGATTATATGCTGATGAAAAAGATCAGGGCGCATGTGCGATATTCATTCACGTGTAAAACTGAACTTGGCATCTGCATATAATAAGCATATTGTAATTTAAAAGCTATAAAGTATGAAATACACGATGTTATGAACTCGACTACAGCGAGTAAGCAACGCATGACTCACGATAAGGATATGGCGCCGTTCCTAACGATGAACAAAAAACCCACGTGAATCATTTAAATATCAATCGGTTACATTTGAATCTAACACCAGTCGTCACGGCAAAAAATTATAACTTCACTTCATGATTAAAGTTTTAGTAGAAACTAGATCACAATTCTATCAGTGCGTACAACTCCGTTCCGATAGCATGATGTAGCAGTCATTTGAACGCATATGTGCGTTCACGGGGTGGGGTGCGACCAATAAATGTACGGCTCGGAATGCCCGATCTAAAATGGACGAGCTATTAATGTGAGACCTGATAATCCTGTATTTGAATCAAATACGGGACACTGATAGCCAGGTCGTGCATTAATAGGTCCTCCATTCCAGACCGTGCATTCTGAATTGTACATTCTCATTGTTTGGAAGTTTCGGGTTTGACAGCCGGCTGTAAATATGTTAATACATAACTGGCCTGATTTTTTGAAAATAAATTACTTATCGATGGACCAAGACTAGAAGTGAGTACCTATAAGTAAATGTGTACAAACTCAAACGACCTCTATCCTAATGCCCGAGTGAAAATGTAATATTGGAAATCATACAAGGAACATACTGTATCCATCAGATAAAGGAATGATGGATTACAACAGTAGATTAAAACCGTTTTCTCCAGTTATGCTGATGGTACTGGGTCGTTGATCAAAATGTTGAGAAAATGTAGCTTTGACAAATATACTTTGTTCAGTCACTGACAATATTTCGCAAGTTCCTGTAAATTTAACGGTAATAACGAAAGTTCGAAGAAATAACTTAAATTGTCAACATAAACAACCACTCTAAAAATGCATCCTGTTAATTTCGTAACTCTTTAATAACAAGCCTAATAATAGGGCTCGTATTAAAAGTAACAACGGTGCAGATATTACCTGACCATCTCATTTGTAAACGTTTAAGCTTTGGCTATCGTTTTTGTCTTGCACTTCGACTTTCTCCTTGGCCAGACTAAGAAAAAAATGTTTTTTCTTTAAATAAATCTGTCAAATTTCTAAACGACACTGAAAATTAGAACACAGAAAAATCCGAAAAGTAAAGCTATGGCTGGGAATCGAACCCGGATCCTCGTCATTCCGTGACGCCTGACGCGTGCTACACCATCCATAGCAGGTGGGTAAGCCTTCGATTTTTTCTATCTGTTACTAGCTGTCACATGACCTTGTTACTATGCGAATTTTTGTCGCCAAGCGTCATCTGTTTGAATGATCTGAACGAGAGCAGGCGCTCAGTCAGAAATCTGTCAGTTTAATACGAATACTTTGGATCCATTTTAATCTTAGAAGTCAATTCTCTAACCTTTATTTTAGTTATCATAACACGCGATAACATGGTTAGGTATATTGTTCAACATTCTATATTGTAAGCTCTTGATCAACAACCTCGTTAGAAGGCGGAGCATCATGTTTACTCAAACTGTTTGTGTTTTAGCACAGATTCTGTTATGAACTAACAACAGAATTTCCTCCGAGTAATGTCTTGTTTAATATTCATATATTTGTTTTCGTCGCTGTTTCGCTCTGACACTTTACCGATGGCTCTATATTAATTATTCCATGCATGACCACGCATTCATTGAACTCTGCACTCTTCGACATTGTTTTCGTTTTCTAAATGGAGCTCGTTTACAAGCTTTTCAATTTGCGAAGCTCCTATTTCTCTATATATTATAATTGTAATATTGCAAATATTTGGACTTTTTTTCTGTTTTGGGACGGCCATTTTATTCTTATTTTTAGTATTACACCACCTGACCTAGTACTAAACTAAATGAAGCTGGCACTGAGGAGATAGCCATTGTTAGATTAATAATATCTATGACTCGGATACAAATATTCGTTTTTTAAATGACACTGAATTATACAACACAGAAAAATCCGAAAAGTAGAGCTATGGCCGGGAATCGAACCCGGATCCTCGTCATTCCGTGACGCGTGCTATACCCCTACACCACCCATAGCTGGTTAACTAACCAGGCAGGTTTCTAACGGTAAAACCGTAAAAGTAAACATCCAAAATCTAGAAAAAAATCCTTAATTCATTTGATAGTATAAATATTCGTATTTATCATACAGGTACATACCCTTCCGGGATACGAACCCTAAGTCTCTAGCGTCATAGCCTAAGTCACTATTTACTAGGCTAAGGGTCTGTTTCACTCATAGATATAAAATATAGAAATAGGTCGGTTATGGAAGACAATGAGCGATAGAATATAAGTATGTCGGGGCGAGATAAATAAACGAGAGCAGTTTCTTACACGTCTGTTGGTCTAAGAAGCCCTGCTGACACTCGTAAATGAAGGGAGTAAAACTTAGTTTCCTTTGACACGCTGTAAAATTTTCTGGTCTCGTTTCAGATATTTCAGCGCCGATCTAATCTAACGGTAGTTAGTACGTACTATAACTATGGTTTCACCACTCTCTGTTAAGTTCTTGATGAGGTGTCAAGAAATAAAAGTATCAGATATCAACCGTAATAATTTAGACCTTTATTTTTATCCATTACATTCTCAACGGCAAATATTAAATCATTAATAAAATTGTAGATATTTATTATTTTATTCCTGACATCCTTCAAAGCGACAACTTTCGAACACAAGAAAGTAATTCCTTGAAATCCACTCTCACTCCGTCGGTATAAACACTACAAACAACAATAACTGTTTTTGTCCAATAAAGAAACAAACATTTGGGAACAATCGTTTGTTAATCTTCTCAGGGACAAGATTAGTGAAGGTGACAATTGGATGAAATCTGCAAAATATTTTGTCAAAATCATGTCACAACTGGTGGTCGTATCCCATTTTAACAGGTTTGTGTCATTGTTGCGTATTGTCACTTTCTTTTTCAAACACTTGTTTGGGGATATCGAGCTTAGCGAAAATTAGAATGTCAACATGACGCTCTCGAAACGGATTATCTAAGTTCAACAAAAGAATAACGTTATGTTTTCGAGAGCCCTTTACTACGATGAAGCCGTAAAAAAATTTGTCCTTTTGACAGCAAATTTCGACATCCTTCATTGCATGTTACAAGAAATTATTCTGCACCCCTTGAAGTATAAGTCTTTATAAGTAAAACCGTTTCATTTTTCACTTCAGTAACGAGTTAATTTTGCTTCGCAACTGATACTTGCAGGAATAAAGGGTATTAAAAACGAATCCGCGAATGGTTTGTGGGTAAACTAGTTTTTATATGAGCAAAAATAATTTCCCTTCATTGCTTAATCGACTAGTAATAAATAACTGTAACATTTTATTATAATTATAGTCAATAATCTCTATTACACTTTTTGCACAATTCAAACTGGAGTATTCGCAATAAAATCGTTCAATTAGAATCGTGTCGACCACACATAAAGCTCTCCTATAAAACTAACGGGACGTGTTCAAATCATTCCGACTTCGTGCTATATGACCATAATACTCCGAAATCGTTTATAACCCGAATTAACTATTATAAAGAAAAGAATCGCATATCCTACAATTAAACAAAAATAATCGCTTTCGTTAATTATCTACAGCGGTCACCTCCGGTGAAGATCATCGAAACAAAAACATTTGTCGAAAGTTCCAGTCACAATATAAGATGATAACGAGTACCTATTAATTTGTTAACAATCATTTTACGTATCGACTTAACTACACTGCAATAATGCTCAGTATTATAATTAACTGACCTGGTGAACCAGGCGGCCCGGTTGAACCGTACCCGATTGGAACACCTACGCTGGAAAGCTTCAAAGCAATAGCTGGTTAATAATAGAGAAACTGCTGTAAGACTGCAATTTACTCGAAACTTAAAATTTGATGTCTGCATTTTGTTAAGATGAATGTCATGTGTTAACCATTTAACCGCCGTGGTCTTAAATATAAGACACAAAACATCCGGCTCATTTCGCCGTAGTCTTATAAATATGACATGTCATATATTTTTGACACTCTGCGATACTGGCATGTTCGTATTAGTCTTAACATTCTTTACGTTTTGACATCGAAGACTGCTTATTTAGGGTAAAGTTTTCGTCATATCGTACCAATTAAGTCAGTGACTACGAAACATAATGATATCGCATTGCCTGACGAGGAAATTTACGAACAATTTACAGTGGGTTAAGAATTCTAGATTGAAATGGTTAGATTGTAGGTACCAATTAAAAAAATTCATTAGACATTTTATTATTATTATTATTTAAAATAATACACTAGCTTTCGACGACCGGATTGCCTAGTGGTTAGTGACCCTAGAGGTTCCGGGTTCGAATCCCGGCGGGGGCAGACGGTACATATGTATGATGAATACGAATGTTAAAGTATGTATTTATTTATGTAAATTATATAAGTATGTCTATCCAATTAAGTTAGTTGTTTTTTAAATAGCATTCTTAGTGGTCAGTATCTAATGCATATACAACCTCGAAATACCTTAGGCTTAGAACTTTTCAGCCGCCCCTCATATCTAACCGTATGTTAGACTCACTAGCAGTCAGTTAACCAGTTCAGTGTAACCGGCCCTCATCTGACCGCAACGGACGTATCACACCTATGCCGCCGGCATCAAACGCACCGCGACCCCCCCCCACCCCTTCTTTCACCCCTCACTTCTCAATCCCCACCATCTGCATCACACGGGCCGCCTCGGATGATACTCCCATGAGAACTAAAAACGCGACCAAAATGTCGTAAAAAAGCGCTAGATGTGACTGAGCGTGGTTGTTGAGTTGACTCTGAAATTTGAAAAATTGATTAGGTTTAATTGGAATATTGACTACACGTAAAGTATTACAAGGTTAATAAAATAATACATTGTTTTATTCTGTAAATATCTACAAAAGTACTAACACAATTAAAAGATACGCTCAAAATTAAAATAGGTTTTAATAAGCCTTTAACTTTTTTGTATGTATTTTAGTAAAGAAACAAAACTTGATAAGAGTATTAAAATCGGCTTAGGTAGGTACCTATCTGATGGCTTCTTAAAACATTGTGCCCCGGTTTTTACTTGTTAATACTGACATAGTTTTGAATTGTTATTAAATCCGGACGCCTCTTCCAGCGCGCATAACTTGTGTATAGCGAACTAATACGGCCTTTTTGAGATTTTTATTGATTCGAAATACCTAATGGGTTGATTGATTTCTTTATTGCCGGCCGATGCGCCTGCGCGGCTCTTGTTGATCCTATTGACGCTTGTCTAAGCATTAATTGAGATAATTGCCCGTATTAATGATGTTCACGCATTGTCCAGGACTTGTTTTGACACCTGGTTAAGTGCTATGAGAACATTATTATGTTGTTAGATGAGACTCGTGAGATTTTTTGGCCGATTGTCTTTGATTTCGTTGATGTTTATTGTTTGTAGCTAATTGGACAGTTTATGTAATATTTTTTAATCGATCTCGGGCATAGCCTAACGACATAGTACCCTTTATATTTTTCTTGGTTTACTTAAACATGCCTGCTGTCAGAACAGCCACATGCAACATTAAGTGTCGCAAACACATTATGCGTTCAAACTCAAATAAATGCTAAGTTATGATAACGGCACTGGGTGAAAGTCGTTAAAACGTATTATATGCGTTCTTCGCAGTGAATTTATGATTAGGTTTAACCAAAACACTCGATGCTTTTTAAGAAAAAATATTTCGATTAAGCAGTCAATTATTCTATTCTTAATACTAAAAAAAAGTTTAAACGAATATTAGGCACTTATTAATTGGTAAATTATTAATTTACGAGTACATTACCGTTTTGTTTGTAAAAGATGCCTATAACAACAACACAACACAAATCACGTCTTTATCCCTTACGGGTAGACAGAGCCTAAGGTGGCAAGAACTAGGCCTAGAAAAATGGAATCAAAACAGTGATGGGTTGCTAGCCGCATCGCTTATAACATGATTCCTATGATTTTCGCCCATTCCCTCGATAGGTTTTAATACGACGACGGGATGCCTATAAAGATGTAGAAAAACTGCAATCGTGTCATTGCCTATCCGTTTACTCCAAATGGGTATCGCGTTAGAAAAAATATAGCCTTGATGATTCGACGCCGACATATTTTACACTAAAAATAATAATTCCCTTAAATGCACTTAAGTTTACCTCAAATTAATAGCGCATTAGCCCATAATAATGTCGTTAACTGCTCTCTCAATTTACCCTTTCCATGATGAAACAGTCGGTAATGAGAGTGCGTGGCATTAAATGAACGCTTGATATCTTCATTCAAACCGCCAATGAAAAGTGAACGAACAAAAATAAAAATGCAAATTGAACTTGTACTTTACGTCATTAAAAGGGAATTGCTGGGTTTGATTGAACACGGTTTGAGAGGGGATTAGCTCGTGCTTAGCTGTATTAAGACGACGTACGTAAGTCTGGAGGGTTTAGGGTATTTAGCATCTGTAGATACCTATAGGTGTTTACTTATGTACGTTGTCCTTTAATATACACCTATACAAATTTCAGTAGGTAGCTCAGTTAAAATGGAGAACATTGTTTTATGAAAAAAGGGTAGCCGATGAGTAAGTATTACAATGTATCACTCAAAAACATGAATCCTAGTAGGTACAGTATAATTAGTCTTTATTCTTATCTTAGTTCAATTTTGGACATCATTTTTTTAAATCTATATTTTAAATATGTTAAAACTGTAGAGACGACGAGTTAATAACAACCAAGTATTGAATAGGTATACTTTTACACCAAACAATGTATCACCAAACACCAAGTCGCATCGTCGACTCAGCCTCCGGCGGACAGTAAAATGTTGCCGAACTTGAACAAAGACATCAATTGGTTCACAATAGTTCACATCTCATCCCAAATTACACGTGTACTCGTAACCTGTCCTCGTGTACTGAGTCAAAGCTTTCGCGAAACGTATTTTGAAAGCAATGGGTTATTCAAAATGCACATTTCCTTGAATTTTGCTTTGGGCTCAACTCTAAAGTGCCACAAATAGCCTCGGCTCGAGAAGGTTGAGCCGATTTTTCCTAATTTATTTGGACATATCTTGGTATTGGTGTCATGCTTTTCAAATTGAGCACCTACATACTTGGGGCCTACGTGATATTACGCAGATGTACCACTTGCAAGTAAAGTATTGTCAGTAGTGATCCAAGAAGGGGGGGACACGGGGGGCACGCCCCCCAAATCGAAGAAGAATCTTAGAATTAGAGAATTTACGAGAACTTTTGCCTGTGGCCGCTCCTGAGTGTCGTTGGGTGAAACGAATCCGATATCAAAATTCAGTAAAACTCTTAGTCTCCTTTGTATTTGTTATCTTCAAGTTTGACAGAAACTTTGGAAACATTATTTCGAAGGGTACCAGATAAGAATCGCTTTTAAAAGTTTGATGAAGCGTTGGCACACTCCTCGTGAACATGACTTTTCCATTCCCTCGGTCTGTACTGAGACTGACTGACTAGATAAGTACTTCTAAAACTTTCTTGTTCTGTAATACCTTACAATAACGCCAAAGGAAATAAAGAACAGTTAGTGACAGATTTCACATCAGATGAAAGTAGGCAGATTTGATTATTTTCGCGGTAACGCTAATTTACGGGAACGGCATTTTCTCCGTTTGTTTTCTAGAAAAAATACTTTCTTGATGTGAAAGAAAGTGAGGGAAATGGATATTTTTATCACGATTTGCCTATGGATGTTAACACCTGATCCCGCCGCCAGCTGGACTGGATTCGATGCACTAGTCCGGAGACAACTGATTCTCCGAGCATGGCCGAGGTCAGCCGAGGTCAGTGGTTTACCGTTGCAGCTTTCAGGTGCTTCAGTTTTCTTATGGAACTGAAGCGTAGCTAACAACCGGAGGAATCTACGATTTTGATTAGACGAACTGTAATGTTCTCGACTTAAGAGGGTTCTATACGTATTGTTTCAAATGGTCCTCTATATGAAATAACTAAAAGTGATTATGTTTTTTCAAATTTAAGTTACAAAAATTTTGGTTGTTGGAATTATAGTAAGCGTTTTAAATGCCTCAATTCGTTAAATCTGTTGTAACAGTAATTATCGAAAAATTCGTAAAAATAATAACTTTAACGTTAGTTCAGCTTTATCAGTCATCTCTGTCATCTTTAGATACAAATAATCATTTAATATTCCAAACATTTAAAATGCAAATCTGCACAGTGTTGAAATAGGGCTATACTCTATCTAAACCTCGATATATTAAAATAAATCATCTTGTATCAGTCCAAGCAGAGACAACACAGCACGCTTAATCATTCAATGAAAGCCACACCTTACTCAGCAGACATTTATCACGATGAATTAACAAAACTGTAACACAATCAGTAATTAATAGCCCATATTTATCGGGCTAAGCATAAATACCATCATCGTGTTCTATCACATCGAGACAACAACTCAAAATAAAATACTCGCCAGAGCGGTAGACCTCCAGGTGCGAGTGCATAAATATACTAGCCGACGACCCGCTGGCTCGCTCATGCCTGCTGTCATATTAACTGTTACATTAAATTACGGCCACGAAACTGATCGACCTTTCATACTTAATATCAAAGCCTTAACCAAAACAAAACACGCTCTAACACGAAACAAAACAGACGAGATTTAATCGCCTCGTTCGGAAAGCTTACGCTGTTTCAAGCGCGAAGTGTTGATGCCGGCAATGTAGCGCGGCTCGCACATTGATTTCGGCTCTTTCGAAAAGGCTTTTTTGTCGATTTGTTTGTTTTAATAATATTTTATCCGATGTGATGGAGCGGACGCATTTGTCAAAAGTGTGTGAAATATAGTGGGTCCTAAACTACGCCCTGGACGAAGGCACTCCTGGCTAATTAATTAGTGGGTATGTTAATGAGGGGATGCTTATACAAACTAATGAGTTTTCACTATGCATATTTAATTCTGAATTCATTGACGATGATAAATAACAACTTATTGACTTTGGAGCCCACAGTAATCGTACACATTCCTTAACGAAGGTAACAAAGTATATCGGCGAAGCCAAGCCTTTAATCTAATGTACCCAGCATGTTTAAAAATTCACGTAGCGAACACGGATTTCTGCAACACTCAAGCTCCTTAACTAATGCATGATTTGCATTTGAGCAACAATAAACCCACAATACCGGAATCAGAGAAGTAGAGCAGAATACCAAAAAAACTGCAACACAATCGCTCAACACCAAAAGTATATTAGCGTCACAGTAGAAATAACGTAAAAGCAGCGTGTCGAATACGTTTCGGTGTCGCTTCGTTACGTGTCGTTTGGCTAACGACTGTAATAGGCGAGTGTCATTAACTGTATTAACCCTAGTGTCGCCCGTAATTCCGATGGCGAATATCGCAAGTCACTCTCGACTCACGAGCGGGGTTTGGGACAATCGCCCCTATTATGAATCTTCTTGAGATTAAGAAGCGTAGATGAGCAACATCCTTGCAAACACCATGTAAAGAGAAAGAGTGAATTTGTGGGATAACAACTGTTTTTGGCAGATGTAATTCATTGGTATAAGAGAGAGGTCTTTGCCCAGCAGTGGGACACTTTAATACATACATACATACATAAATCACGTTTTAACCCCTTACGGGGTAGACAGAGCCTAAGGTGACAAGACCTAAAGACCACGTTTAACATGATTGTATGCGTATAGGTGGAAAGGGGAATCAAAATAGTGATGGGTTGCTAGCCGCATCGCCTATAACATGATTCCTAAGACGCGCCCATTCCCTCGATGGGTTTTTACCATCTGCGTGGGAAGAGAAGCACACCGGTACATTCTATGTTTTTTATTTGCTCCCAGACCAGCATGGAAGAACTTTAATAGACTAAAATAAAAACGAAATTAATCATAAAAGATATATTTTCAATATGCATTTAGGACAATATGACGTTGGTTTCATAAAAAATCCCGAGTGCAATATTGTGGTTACGAGAAGTAAATCACTGTAACAAATTGTATAGTAAGAATCTAAAAATATTTTAAATCATTGAAGAGTCGGTCCATGCTGCGAACAAGCTAAAATAAGTCATCGACCTGGTTGAGATATTATTTATTGCATTGCGATAGTCCATTCAAAATTTCAATTAGATATTACAATTGTTGCCTCTGTATTTGATTAATGCAATAAAGCAGCTTGAAGTCTAGATGCCTGTAATATAATGTGCTGAAATTTACCAGATAACAAACAGTATTGTGAAATAACTTTCCAACCAAAATTACTGAAAAGATTGCACAAGAAGCGTTACCTAATAAAAAGTCTAATTTACCAGTGTTAGGCAGAAAATGTCTCGACAATCACCGAACATTGCAATCTAGATGTTTATTCTGGCTACACCACTTCCCGATTATGAGATACGATACCGCCGTCGGCGCCTCTGATGTCTTTTTTGACAACAAAGAACTTAGTGAAATTAGTAAATTCTATTGTTTATTAAAAAATTACAACGAATGAAATGTAATCTGATAGTAATTTGTTTGAAATAGAAAGAAGGAATAAAAAAGTTGGCGGAGTTTAAATTTAGAAAATTGCTAATCTTGAGTTTTCTTTTAATCTGGTTAAGTAATATGTTCAGTTCGTAAAAATAACCCATCGAGGGAATGGGCGAAACTCTTAGGAATCATTTTATAGGCGATGCAGCTAGCAAACCATCACTATTTTGATTTCCCTTTATTACTAAACGCCCTTAATCATGCTAAACGTGGCCTTAAGGTTTTGTTAAGTTGTAAGGGATAAAGACGTGATATATGTATGTAAAAATATCGTGTGCTTAAACTAAACATGCATAAGTGCGAAACTTATGTCGAAAGGGTTAGGCACAACCCAGATGGCACGTCACGTAGCTCCGATAAGGCTGTTGGGCCACATAACCGTTCATTAAATCCAATTAGGGACATTATTATATTCACTTAACTCTGTCACGAGGATGTGACGCCACGACCCGTGAGCGAATGTTTTGTGATAGCCCTGCGGTTCACATGCGGGGTAACAGTTTTGTCTAATATTTATGAAGCTTACTGAACCGTTGTAATAGTTGTGGGTTTACTACGAACTATGAGAAGAGATAAGACCTATTTTTTATTAGTAGTGCGATTTTTAGATTGGTAACACACAGATCGAGTCTTTTCTGTCATTAGCCATGGTTACTAGTTAAGTCAGCAAATTGGTAGTTACACATTATGCAAGTTTAATTACCTCCCAAGCAGTTAACTTTTCCACATGAAACAATACATAAATTATCCCTTACGGGGTAGACAGAGCCTAAGGTAGCATGAATAAAGGCCAGGTTTAGCATAATTGTTGGCATATAGGTAGAAAGGGAAATCTAAATAGTGACGTGTTGGTAGCCATATCGCCTATAACATAATTTCTAAGATTTTCGCCCATTCCCTCGATGGGCTTTTACCATCTGCGCGGGAAGAAAAGCAACTACAAAAATGGTAAATTCTATGTTTTTTCTTTCATGAACGATCCGTTTTTACATCTTTTACAAATGTCGACTGACCTCGTACCAAGAGCAATTCAGTCCTACCAATAAGGACAGACATGTTGCTGCCAAAATTTTTTAGATGTGTCAGTGTTTTCCCTACATGGACAATGTTATTGTTATTACGATAACACGACGAACACGACGTAACATTTTCTCTGATTTAGTACCCACAAGTTTAGTGTAATTTTACACATAAAGCTCAACATTCTTACAGGACCTGTAGAACAAGCGATAAGTTTTATAGGCGTATTGTTAGCAGTTGTTCAGCTTTGCACCGAACAGAGCTCAATAAAGTATGAAGAAACTGCTTCAGAATTTGTTTCACCTATTTGACGCTTCTTTGGACAGATTTCAAAGGATCCATCGACAGTTCAGACCACCGGGACAACTCTGAGAGTCGTAAACTCACCAATATATTAATGATAAATGTCAGCCTGGAGATGCCGACGGGCTCTTGCATGTGATTAGTAAGATTATGCTAAGAAACCTGACAAGTTTCTGCAACCACTTCGTGTACCTACGAGCACTTACCGTATTGCTTATATTCTATACTTTACTATCTGTGACTTTGCAAGACACCTTAAGAACGAACTGGAAGAAAACTAATAGTCGAATCCATGGCGCCGAAAGTCATCGCATGTCGAGAAGTAAACCGCTTTTTCTAGCAGTGAGAAAAGTCAAAAGGTTCGTGATTCCTCTTAAAGTTTTGATCTATGAGTATTGTGAAGACAAGTGTAAAGCGTAAGGATAAGAGAGTGAGAGAGAGAGAGAGAAAAGCCAAATAACCAACGTGCGTACATCGTACCTACGTGTTGCGTTACCACATAAAGCTATCGTATTGCAGTTAAAAACACAACTCATAGCATTAATGGCATCGTCAATCAAAAAGTAACATAATATCAAGGAAATATACAGCAGGCGGCGACATAAATCATTGTTGGTATTTACTAATACAATAGGCAAGTCTGCAATCGAAAGGGATACATAATTTCATATTGCGCAATAATGATGCTAGGTTCTTTGACATCTATTTAAACGGGAACACGATTTTACAAATTTTAACATAATGATCAATAAGCTAATGCCCTTCACCTTGTATACTCGGGAGCAAAGAAACCGGGTCACTTTTCACACAACCTACTACGGGAAGTGACCCGGTTTCTTTGCCCCTAAGTATAGTTGATACGAATTGATCTTCATGCAAGCCATGCATATACGCGCTGCGTTGGTGTTCCTTGAATGTTACTTTGTTTATTTTTGAAACTAAGCAATCGTGATTCATCTTAGACGAAAAGTCCTGTAAATTAGTAAGTTATAAAAATAGGTAGTTCGCTAAATATTAACGTACCTATTTAGATTTTTTGAAAATACTTCATGTAAATTTGCAAGGTTCTGTAAAGTTTTAATTACCATGTTTTTTTAGATAGATATACTTTTCATGCTTAAAAGTTATTAATTCAGGTCTGCTTTTAGTAATAGTTAGTTTGTTTAATTTAGTATAAGTAGGTACACGTATCGTGTAAAACGTTCATTGAATGAATTCACATGGGTATTGGATAAAACGGTACCAAATACCGGCGTTCATACGGTACTTGACCGATAATTGTCGTTTCAAATTACCCCGATCGTAGATCGCACAGCACAATCGATTGCATGCCCATAGCCCCGGCGGACAATTAAAAAAACTCAATCATAAATTCACAGAAACTGACCAAAATATAATTTCCCACGGCTTCCAAAATCACCAACATATTGTACGTATTCATTATTATGGTCAACGATTATATCGTACGGCGATCCGTCTTTATTTTTTATCGGACAATTTTAACAATTCTGTGATTTCCTTGAGAAAAATATGCGGTGAATGTATATACCTACTATTTGATAACTAAACGGTAAAGTAATAATGGGCAAATTGTTATTCATGTTCTATTACACAAAGCTGGGCAAGTACTTTTCGAATCACACACTACAAAAAATATTCAGTACCTAGTAGCCATATTAAAATAACGTTTTAGCTATTTTTGGCTACGAAACCCCAAAAATGGATTTTGATGGTAAAAAGATGTATAATGAATTTTGATAGTTTGGTAAAATTAGGAGCTACCGCAGAGCGCCGGCAGCTAGGAAACTAATTTCATGGTTCACACAACTGTAAAAACCTGATCGATCAAATGAGAACATCTGCTGAAAATTGTTTAAAATTATAAAAAAGGCACTCATCGTGTAACTTAAATAGGAGCTATCCATTCAAAGCTGCAACAAAAGGGCTTCCTTCATTGGCACACTGACGGTTGATTACGGCTTTAGTACGTACCGTTTGCATGGAAAATGTTTCAATACAGACATTATTGTCATGTCTATTTAATAATATACGTATTTTTTTGTTACATCGTGGATAGAATCAGGCGGAATTAAGAACATCATTGTAGTTTGCTTTGTCATGTAGACAATGCCTAGTAATTAGTCGAGTTTGTTTAAAGTGAGCTTATTTTAACTATGTACCTACTGTAAGAGCCGTCTTGATGAGGCAATTAGAACTGTACGGGAGATCGTCGTTAGTTAAAGTTGCTATTCTGTGGTTATTACTAGGAGAGGCTGCACTCGCTACGAAAATGTAAGGACCACACTCTAAGAGTACAAGACGAAAACGCTTTCGGAATGTTGGTTGGATTGCCTAGTTAGATCCTAGGCTCTCTAAGGCATCAGCCTATCGGATCGGGCATCCACTAACGGATTCGCAGCAATTAAATATACGCGAAAATGCTTTTTTGAGTAGAACAACGAATGACTTCAACAGTAAGTAACTGTAATTAAATGATAAACATGATTTAAAATGGTAAATCAAATATTGCTTTTAACTGATGATATTATTTTAAGATTTCGCATGTAAGTACTAATAATAAAAATATATTTATTGTTATAAAATAAAATGTATTGAGTGGGCGAAAAATCTTAGGAATCCTGTTACATTTATTTACCTTTACGCCCATAATCATGCTAAATGTGACCTTTGGCTCTTGTTATCCTGGGCTCTGTCTACCTCGTAAGGGATAAAAGCGTGATTAATGTAGGTATGTACGTAAATAAAATAATAATGAGAAACTCGAGTGCTAATAAATTAAATCAAATTACTGTTGGTATTGCTATGCGTATCGGTGTCATTTTCACATAATAAAATAACTAATTTGTTTTTAATACATCATTTGAGTCGGACAAATTTTATTTTCTATCCTTACAAACCTCACCCATACACACCACGTATATGACGAGCATAACTAGTTAATTTCCTTTGTGACAAAGGCCGTCTCGGCGGGATGGATGCGTGAAAATCGCAATGCGTTACGGTGTGCCACGCACCCGACCGGGTGCATACCCCCACTGTTTAGGACCTAAAAACACCTTCGCTAGTTATAATTGACCTTAGGAATTGAAGCTCTTTTGGAAATTACCTACTAGTCGCGGTGTGAAATGCCTAATTTAGACAATTGGCTATAGGAGACGTTAAAGTACAAAAGGGTACTCTGTGTTGATCTCCTGTGGGGAAGCTCTTGCAGAGGTGATTGAGAAATAGCTGCCTATTTAAGAAGGTTGAAAAGTATAGGCCTCACATAGTTGCAAAGATTGTGTATTCTGATTGTTTTCTTATGATAAGTCTGAGCATATCTACGGAGATCTAGTCCTAGACTAGTGTTCTCAACGGAATCGGAAAAGTCGCCACGATGTCTGCCCGTGGACCTCCGGCCGGCGCATGCGTTCCCGGAATACAGCCACGATTAATAGCGACACAAACTATTTCCGGTAAACCGAAACAAATCGTAATTACTCCTCCGGGTTTGCTCTTACGCGTCCCCCTTTGATGTTTTTATTTAAAATCCCGGTTACGGCCAACTTAAAACAAATAGGACGGCTCACGACCGATTATACGTTTGCGTTAAAACAATTCGAAACGGTGATAGCTTTCTTGAATTTCGCGTGTGACCGTTTCTTTCTGTGTGGTCTATCCGCTTGTTTGTTTTTGGAATTATAGTTTTTGTTGTTTTCGTTTGGGAGTCAAAGCTAGTCAAAATAGCATTCGGAAGGAAGTGGGAATTACTGTTTTCAAACATGTTTAGTCATTAGTTGTTTATTCCTTAACAATATGTACAATTGCGTTAGAAATAATACTATACCTATTTAGGAGTATAACATAACAAACTAATTAAAAACTAAACTTAACATCTAAATAATGAAATTCAAATAATAACAATAATTAATTTCTACAACAAATTGTGTAACTTAATAATAATAAGTATGGTTACTAGATCTCTATTGTTTTCTTTTTCCTTAGTACAGAGGACCTCGATTTACTCGTTAAACAAATAAAATCGTGAAGTATCAAAAAGTTCACTTTACACAAAATTAATGCATTCTTATCACAATTATAGTCCATTATTCCCCTTCATAGATGGCTGGCGCGTATTTTGGGTGCAGACAGCCGCGTACAGTCGAGCGCAGATGCGACATCCGTCGGTCCCACGTGGAAATCGATTTTCCACGGTACGGCAGCTGGCGCGAGCGACAACTATAAACCAAACGCTTTATTCACCTAAATTAAATACCCGAACACCTTAGGTTTGGGGAGTAAGGTCGACTATGGAATGAGTATCGAATAAAGGGTGTGTTGTATTAAAATTTGTTGCGGCATTATGTACTATGAACGTCAAAAGTTCCTTTGTTGATACTTTTAATGTTTCGCACATTGTTGGTGGAGACGCGGACCCACCGCGTTTGATCCGATTGCTGAGGTTATTTATGATTATTAGAATAGCGTGCCGATGGCGAGTAATTAATTTTTAACGTTCAATTCTTTATTGTAATGTCCCGAAATTGATGATCGTAATGTATTAGATATGAATGCTTCGACTTTGGACTTTGGTTGGGATTTATTTGTACCGGATATATTAATTAATTGGTGATGTGTTTCGAAAATTAATTGAATCTGTGTATAATATGTTTAAATTAATTTATTTTTTTCATGACTGAGATTATATGAAATTCATCAAACTTTTCACCTGTATAAGCGAGAAACATATATCAACCACACTGAGACTGATACATTGACTGAAAGAGATACCTCTTACTTAAGGCCAGTTTCTTTTGAGAATCAATCCACTGATAAGAATACCAAATCATAATCCATTGAGTAGAGATAATTTCGAAACATCACTTGAACTGCTTATCTTTGAAACTTCGGTAACAACTTAACAAGGAGCTTTCATGAAAACAATTTATTAGGTACTTATTAAATATGCAAAGCTGTTTCTAATAATTTCAGGCCTAATTCTCTTCCAACATTGCGTTGATTAAATTGTTGAAGTACTTCTAATTTCCAGCCATGTTATCATTTCACACAACACATTTTTAACACAGTTCAATCACATATTCAGATTCTAATGGGTGTTAATTTTAAGTTTACAAGTACTTAACGACGACAATGGTGTCGAGGCAGACCAAGGAGGCGATGGTGGGACGTCTTGGACGCGTATATGGTAGACTAGCCTGACATTGCGACGGACTGAAAGTTCCGGAGGTCGAGGGGAAAGGCCTTTGCCCAGCAGTGGGAGACCATACAGGCTCATGAATAAGTATTATATAAGTTACTAGCTTCTGCCCGCGACTTCGTCTGCGTAGAACTATAGGTACACAAAAACCTTCCTCATGAATTCTATTAAAAAACCGCATCAAAATCCGTTGTGTAGTTTTGAAGATATAAGCATACAATACAATACAATACAATAACTCTTTATTGAACACCACATATAACAAGCAAAACAGAAAAAAACGTACATACATACAAACATACATACAGCATACATAGGGGCATAGGGACAGAGAAAGCGACTTTGTTTTATACTATGTAGTGATTTACATCCACTCGCCTTTTAACTACTTTTGATACTATTGTCTACTTTGTTATTTGATTCTGTATTTATTTTGTACTGATTTGTGGTGTTCAATAAAGAGTATTTGTATTGTATTGTATGTAAGCGCCCTCTACTAGTGCATGTTAGTGCCGGATAGCGCACAGACTGAAATATACAATGCCTGAAAATCTTATATTGTGTAAAAAAGTGGAAAAAGAAAATATCACCTCGCTTCTTACCTATCTTTTGCTTAGCTAAGCTCCTTACACCCGCTCTTTCATTCGTTGAGCGTCTACTTTTCTCTTTCACATTCAGCGCTTGGAATCCCTTTATGGACACATAGTATAAAATCCTTCTTGCTCAAATGCCCGACATTCTTACTTAATTCTATTCCAATGGTATTTTTATATTACGGTAAAACAAAAACGCATAACTTGTGAGCTCTCCGTAAATATTTCACCGGCAATATTGGTCGGTAGGTAGGTTTATTGTAGTAAATAAAATAGTACTAAAATGTCGAAAAAGTCGACTTCAAATCGTATGCGTCCTCTGCCTACTTTGAGATGCGAAAAAAATTGGTCTATGCATATATATATGTATCTCTCCAAACCTAAGATCTAATAAAAAGTCTAGACGGAGTTCTACAAGAAGCCGGTTTAAACCACACTTATTGCCTCGTGCGCCGTTTATGTAGCTCAAATAATATACTTAGCTTGTTTGATTGCACTTGTATGCGTGAATCTGTAGACGAATGGCAAGAAGCCGGTATTCTCCATTGCAATCCATTTTAACGCCATAAACAAACCAATTGCATCTAAATTCTCACACAATCACTCATTGTATACAATTAGCATCAGATCCACCGGAATGTTAAAGAAACATACTTGATATCTCACGGCGTTATAAAACAATCATACTAGGTATGATTATTTTATTTTATTTTAAATGAACTTTGATACTTGTTTGTTTACAAAAACATTTAAATGGATTGGGACGGACTATAGTCCAAACGGGCCTCAAATTGACTTCTTATTTAGTCAGAGGCTCAAACGGAATTCTCTATTTGAGCTGTCATCAAACTAAAATTTATACACAAATACATATACGGCAGACAGGAATGATGATTTTAATCCTGTAGTTTTTAGTAGCCATAACATTTCGCTTGTTTATGACGAAAATGAACCTGAGATAAACGAAACAGATGCGGATCTCCTGTGTACTTTACAGGCTAAATTGTTATTTAACTACAATCGCTCGAACTACGCCAATATCCACGATATAAAACTTTTAATAGTTCCGCAAATTTATGTCTCCGGCTTTGTGTTCAAGTTTTATGATTAATCATGCATTGTAGCGAGAAGAATTTTAATTAAACTTCGATATTCTTCCAAGTTGAAAAAAAGATAAGCAAGTTTAAGGAACATCGCTTGATTGACGACCGGCCGGCGCTGCGCAGAAAGACGGATTGCAACCGTTCATCTTGGAAATGTCCAGCTTTGATTGGTGATTCCCATGTGTAAAACTAGTAGCTTACTTAACAAAGATCTCCACATAATGGCTTGCTTGCTCAAGCATTCTTTTGCAAACGTCAATTTTAGTTGTAATGAGAACGGCACAGCGCTCGCGATCCATCATTGTCCAGGCAAGGTCGCCCATAGAAAACAATACAAAAGACTTATTCGACGAAATGAATAGGAAACTAGTAAAAATGCCGTTTACCGTTTATTATTTGAGTATCGTTGACGTCCACATAGTTGACATAATAACTGAATCAGTTGTGAAAATATATGTAACGTATATTTCTAAAACCACCTTTTTGTTTTCGTTTCTTACTAAAATATAAATAGGTACAAATAAGTGTAAATTTATTTAACACAATTAGTACCTAAGACACCTTCTCACAAGTAACCATATTTACTGTAAAATTTAGAAAAAAAAATTAACATTTCTTATTATGAAATAAATGAGCATCGTATCGTGTTCACAACGCCCGAAGTTTTTTTACGCCCGCATAAGCCACGTTTCGTTCTAATCCGATTAAAGGCGAGACTATTGATTGTGCACGTAAAATTAGACCTGACATAATTAGGCATATGACACGAATTCACCGGCTATCACAATGGAACAAACGAAGCATAGAATTATGATATGACGCGCGTTAGCTGCGTGTCGGTGCTCTATGCCACATGATGTGACCGCTCAATCCGCACCAGCCACTGAATACCTGGAGCTAATCAGCATTTCTACACCCATTTTTAACACTTAATTTTACACGTATCTTACCATTATGCGTCTGATTTTACGGGTGGTTGTTACGTCCAATCTTGTAAGGGAAATTGTAGCGTGCTGCCGTGCTTAATTGAATTAACGCTTTGCGACATTGTTGGTTTTTTAATGACGTACTTTTTGTGTGTTGTGTTATTAATCACGGTGAGTTAAATACAACAAAGTTATTGGTGTAGCATCTGCATTACTAACTGTGACAACTTCCATTGTATTTCTAAATATTAGTTTCACTTGTCACTTAGTAACGAACAATGTAATTAAATCTTGCAACTCGGTTTTTACCTGCTTCTAATGCCCCAATTGACTTACAATTTGGAACTTAGTATAGCCTTCTGAATTCCGAATCTTTTAACCAATATTTTGCTTTCTTACATAGTAGGTGTAAAATAAAGTCACTTCCCGCTTAGAGCTTTGATGACAATACTATATAATCAAAAGAACGTTAAAAATAGGTTGTACCTAAATAAAGTGGCAAACAGCACACAGCTTGTGCAATTATTTCTAAACCTCTATTCATATTTTGTTTACAAGGGCCTTACTATGACGTCTTATTGCGATTCAATCCCGACTCAGTTCAGGTTTTAGCTGTCATTTTAGTATGGATTTGACAGCGAGCGAACCTAAACTGAATCCGAATTGAATCGCATTAAGACGTCATGGTAAGGCCCCGCGTAGTTAAGTAAGTATCAATGGAAAAAAAACAAATAAATGTTAAATTAAATCAGTTTTTCAGGTGTCAAATGATTAGACTGAGACTTTAATAGACTTAGAATTAGACTTTATATTCGAAGACAGCTTAACCAAGGTTAATCCGATATAACAAGGAAAGTTGTAGCAGGCTAAATCCTAGGCTAATTCAATATTCATTAGCGCCCTAGACAACTAACTTAGTTTGTGATTAATAATGACTCATTACGTCTTAAACTTTAACTGAAAAGACAAAGCATTATTATCAAAGATCCATCTATGTAAAGACTAGTTTACACATACTCTCCATGCTTTCGCGTGTTTTAATAATTTTCCGACATACCGAGTAGCCGAGCCTTACATTATAAGGCTTTTAAATTTAGTGCCCTATAAGTAGAATATTTATTTCAATATTCCAGCGGTTAGGCCATGCGTTTTTTATCAACCAGTAATTTTGTCACATATTCTTAATTTTAAAGATGACAAAACTTATAACGAGATAGCATTATGTACGACTACTTTAACCGTTTATTGTTTTTAAAATGTCTTCCACATCACCGTCGCCCATGCAATTTATCTTGCAGGGGATTTGCAATAAGTGGTACAAAAAGCTTTATAAAGTTCCAGCAAAACGATAGAACATCCCATTAATCAAGGCGGATAAACGGACAAAGTCTTTATAAAGATACACCCGGCTACCCGGCTAAGGCATCTCTATACCCCGACGACCCGCATATCTCATTTATATAGCCCTTAACAACCTCTTACCCCTTCTTTGGTGGCAACATTGTTTCACAAACGTCATTTATAGTCCGTGAGCTCCTAGAACGACTAGGGTTACAGATAACATCGGCCGATTCAATTATCAAACCCATAAGAGTGAGTGAGACAGCAAGACTGACCCGAAAGACTTTTTAAATACTATCGCACTGTACTTACCTACGACGTAAAGTATTTTAAAAATGTATGACGAGTTAATTTTATCGTAATAAGTGAATAGCTGACTCAAATTCAAATAACCCCCAAAATGTGACGAGCTGTTACCAAAACACATATTATGGCAACCAATCCAGACAAAACGAACATAATGGTACGCAACTATTGTTTCCCACAATCACGCCACGCTGTCGAGGTTTGGCAATATTCATATACATAATAAAATAAAATAATGGCCACTACGTAATTCCACGCGTGAATCTTCATGCTCGTATACATGTTAAACGACGCGTGAAATCTTAAGAGCTCGAATATTCGGGATAAGTAGTTCAATAAATGCCGAATATGAATTGCTTAACTGCATGAATGATCATTAAGGCAAGCGCTGAAGAGAATGCAACTTAAAGATTGATGCATAAAAACAATTATTAACATGAAATAGGCGACAGCTATGAAGTCGTTGAAGTAATTCGTAACCTTAAATAAAATACAGTGTCATTAATATTATGTAAATTTGCATTAAAATTACCTCAAAAGCTAAAACAGACCATGGCTTTGTTACAGAAGTTAGCTTATAGATATGGCGCTTTGATATGTGTATAATATTATTTTGCGTCAAAACAAAGCCTACCGTAGCTACGCTAGTCTTTGCTTGCTGCGAAAGTAATAGTCCTTTGTCAAAAGATTTCCCAGCTCAAAGCCTGATCTGCAAAGGCTACCTCTGATCCGGGAAGCTCAGGTTCTCTGTAGTATTGTGCATTGTCGAGCCAAGAAAATTGAAAATAAAGAACTTGATTCCGTATTAACAAAACCAAATAAATACGTAAATAATGTAGCTATTTTTCAAACAAAAAGTGAGTCCGTCAGTTTGCCGTAGTAGAAAAGTAGTCACTCTCCTAAATTAATGACTTTCGGGAATGGTGTTTCACTTTTTAACTGGAAAACTCGCATCACTCACAGATTCCAGCACGTTTCCCTCTAACAATTCATTAGTTAGTTTTAATTTGTTTTTAAAATGTACTTTAAACTATCTGCGACCTGTAAGTTTACATAAAAATATGTAATAACTATTATTTCGCTATAGAGTTTTAATTACACGCCGTGTTCGTTATTCATGTGAAATCTAGAATGTAGAATGCTACTATTATTAGTTCAAATTAAAATCATAGATTTCATAAACAGCTTGATTCAACATTGCCCGTAACATTTCCGCGGAATCCAATTAATTACCGTGTAGGTAAATAATAAATTAAGCGAGGAGATCGACTACAAATTAACCCGCGTCATAATTAAATTATTAAAGTGGAATGGTATTCCCGCTATTTAATATATGTTTCACGAACCGTATAACAATATCCCCATGCCAACAAGCCATGGCGGAATCGCCATCACCCCACATCTGTAACCCCATGCCAAACATAAATAACGAAAAGTAAATAAATAAGCATCAATGCCCTGATTATTTCGTTCCCCTGCGTTCACGCGGCCATTTTGAATTTATTTTTTTTAACTTCCATAAACGTTCCCATTTTTCTATGGATATGCACTTATTACAATGATAAAACTATTTATTTACACAGGGGAAGTATTATTGGTTGGACTGGACAGATTCACTGTGAATTTCATTTTCTTTCTTAGTCTGTTTTCAATTTTAACTTTAGCTTGTTGTTTATTAATATCAACACGTAGGTACCTAACAATCGTTGCTATTTTATGTATTTTACCTAATAAATTTAAATCCCACTTGACTCTGTGGTGCACATGATCTTACCCAATTTCAGTTATAGGTTGGTATCTATTGCACCCTTCGACATTGACATTGAATAAGCGAAGGTCGGTTGGCGTTCCAACCGGATCATTGATATCTCCCTAGCATTTTTCGAGTAAAACACAATGGTAACTGCATGGTTTTTGTAACAATGGCGCCTAATTTCCTGAAATATTGTTAGTTTTGGTTCACTCCATACTTTTATTAAGAGTTTTTATCAGCTGGAAAACATCCACTATTGGATTTAAGTTCTAGGGCCTACCTGTCTTCGTCAAGAATAGCCACGATGATCCGTTTTGTGCTACCCACAGGCTCTGACTCCTTGCTTTCTTTATCAGATCGTCCGTCCAGCCTTCCGGTATACTGACGACTCCACTTCGAAACCAGCACCATCTTTTGTACGAACAATTTGCATTGTATGTTTGTCATTGTCATTGTACATCCGAATCCTAGTTAACTAATTATTATAAATATGAATGTGACGTTGTTGTTATGCTTTCACACGTAATAGTTACGTAGGAAATAGTTTGAGACCTAAGGAAAGGACATAGGAAAGTTTTCGTCCCGGAAAATTGTATACGTAGATTCCGCGGGCGCGCGATAAACTAACTCTCCGGAGACGAAGTCGCAGACAGCTAGTTTATTAATAAATATCTTGGAACATGAAGTAGAATTAGAGAATCTCAGGTAATTAAAATGTTAGCTACCAACATTACGCTCAACAAACAGCCATTAATTTCTAATCGTTCATCACAGACTTACAGTGTGTCATTAATTTTTCAATTCTACACTTTAAGCGCCCGTTTGAACAATAATTTCCCACAATCTCTCAAGAAAAGGAATACTCAAGATGCGAGGCTCGTTTCATTTCCTGCGCAGACCGCCCTGTAATAACGCTGAAATGCTTACCGTTAAATGCTTAGAGCTTGGCTAACGACTATACTTCTGTTTATTCCTTACCTGTAAATTTTATTTTCTTAAGAATTTAATGAGCCCAGGGAGCGCTATAAAATGGTGGTAGATTGCAATACCTTGGTATAGGTTAGGGAATTACCAATAGAACTGTTATTTCGTGCCATCATATACCGAAACTCATGAACGCTCACAATTTTTTTGCGATAGTTTTTTTTCATTATACCTACAGGGAACTATATCAGTTTAGTGCGCGAATCAGGTACAGTCAAGTGTAATAATATGTATCTAGTCAACGTTTCAAAAATAAGTACCATACGCTCTTACACCGGCGTAATAAGTTCGTGAGACACATTTTTGAGAAGTCCGTATCGATACTTATTTATGCACTTGGCCGTACATTGACTGTATCTACTGCATAGATACTTAGAAGGTGCTGGCCGGTAATTTTTTAATGATACGTTTTACTTTTAATCCTCGAAGCAAAAATAGGGGTGTTAGTTGGACGTCGATGGACCGATTTGTTTGCGGGTTTTTAATTCGAAGGCCAGTTTCCTTGCGGTGGTTCTTAACCATGTTTAGTAAAAATCGGTTGAGCAGTTTGTAGAGTATCAGCTCTTTTTTAAAATGATGCGAGGCATTTTTGGTATAAAATTGTTTTTTTTTATTTAAGTACGTATGATTTCGATAAATAAGCGGAGGGATTTTTCAATGTTTTTAATTATATTTTATTACAACCTATACCAATTTTTTTTCTTTTATAGCAAATAATAAATTAAATTAAGTACAGTAAGACACGACACGATTCAAGTGGCTTAGTTCAGTTTAATTAAAGTTAAGTACTTACTGTAGAAAACGGAAACTTTTTGAAATTCAAAACCTCTTGTCTTTTTCACTTAGCGAGTTACTAATTCACTTACTTACTTAATTATAAAATAAAGGTGCCTCAACTACCAAGAGTACTTTGAATTCCCTTACTTTTGTCCGATTTTTGTATTTATTTTAAATCCATGACAATATTGGCCGCTTATACGGAGGTCCTAAAATTATTCCGAAATATTTCAACAGGTGATTGGATTAGTTAAATTAAATAGCCCTAATAATATTTATCAGCATTTTCAGTCATAGTCAGAGATCGGACAAATTTACGTCATTGCTTGCAATAATGTGGACATGACTCCAAAATTAATCTAAATCTATAAATGCTGCAATATTCTGGAAAAAATCTGAGGGACCTTGTATAAATCAAACGGTATGCATGCATGTGTCTTATCGGTATGCTACTTGGCTGCCGGTAGCCAGCATCGGCTACGGTTTTACTAATCTCCTTTTGGCCTGTCCTTTTTCATCTTCCAAAACTTACTCCAAATCCTTCACAGTTCACTCTGCTAGGCTGTGGAATCGGTTACCGACCTCCATCAGCAGTCTGCCTCCGTGGCATCGTTCAGGGAGGGCTTGAGGAAGATGTGGCTCACATCATCTCCTTAAATATTGTATGTGTGTACTCATATCGTATGTAGTGTGTCCGTATGCATGTGTCTGTGGCAATGATATTTAGTAGTTTATTGTTTGTTGTATTTTGAGATGTACGCTCTATTGTGCCTTTCACTATATGGATACTCACTCTTTGTCGGTCCCTCGCTTAATGCTCCTCTCATCTACTCAAAAGTTAACTGCCAGAGATCCCTTATAGGGATAAGTTCTCCTTTGTGCACATATTTAATGTATTTTTTTGTGATTTGTCTCTGTTTCTTTATAATTGTACTATAAAGCATTTACAATACAATACAATACAATAACTCTTTATTGAACACCACACATAACAACCAAAACAGAAAAAAGGTATACAGAATATTACAAGGTAACAATAGGCGGCCTTTTTTCGTGGCATTTACTTTCTCACTTATTCGAAAATATCGACTTAGTTGCAAAAATCATCATTCTGGCAACACTAGTAAAGTAAACTAAGCACTCGGATATGTAGAGAAATTCAGAAATGCCACGAAGGAATAAAGCGACGCAGACATTTACGATTTAACCCACATACGAAATTGCGGGCCGCGTAGCCACGCGAAACATTCACATTTCCAACCAAAAACAAATCAAAAGCTACTATTTGTGTCTCATGCTTGCCACTCGGTATTGCACTGCAGGTGACAGGTGGAGTTAAAGCAATTATCATAAAAAATGGAACACCAGCAACATGAATAAAATTAAATTAGGTACCATCCTGTTGAAAACTTTATGAAGGTAGTCGTTGATATTCTTAGTGTCCAATTAAACATTTTCTCATAATTTTGAATCCCCTTGTAGGTATACGGGCCAAAGATACTTTAATGTCACATGTCGTATATTATTGGCAGATCCTTTCAACTTCTGATGGTATTACCTGTCTCGAAAAACAACTCACAATGCCCGAACACTTCACACCTATTACGATACACCCCGCTTTCATTCACAAATGTGACGCCACACACAAAGAGTCGAACATAAACGTCACGGCGGTGTTTTTTCAAAAATCGAACGGTCTTCATTTTATTTCTTCTCTGCCAGTATTTGATGCATTAGGCACGAATTAGTCGGCCAGTTCTTTCACGGCGTGATATAATGTACAGTTCTTTTGATGGTATCTGTGGCATTCACAAGGTGACAAAGTAGTAACGCCCATTGCTTGTGTGTGGCGGAGCTTGGGTGGCACTAGAGAAAACTTAAGTGTTTCTGAACAATTATATTATCTATTTTGAAAGTGAGCAAAATGCAGAATTTATAGAAAATTCTTGTTATTTTCCAGCTCAGAATAGAACAAAGACGTGCTTCCGTCTAATTTAGTAGGATAGTAATTAATTTGCAGGAAGTAGATGATACTGTAGTAGAGTTTTATAATATAAAGAGCTGATTTACAACGTTCGTTATTAACAGCATCTTTAGTAAAAGTACTTTAAGTGTAAATTTCTTTTCAATTAAATTTTAAAAAGCCAGTCAAGTAGGTACTTGCACAGATAAAAATGTTTTTGATAGAAATCAACAAAAATTACTAGGTACCTATTATTTTCATTACAAATAGTATGGTATCAATGGGAGGAAACCTATTGTTTTTGATTTCCACAATTTTTGTACCAAAATACACTCGAAAGATTATAAGTATATTATTTTGATCACAAGAACATGGAAACTATTTTTTTACGGTTTGAAGAGGCCATTGAAAATTACTATTTATTTCAACCTGAGTGAGACCTTCACGCGTTCTTGATAAAAAAAAAGTTATGGACAGACAACCGGAGATCGAAATGATCCTATAAAGTGTCCATTTTTTCCTTTTCCGGAAACCTGACAAGTATATTTTCAGATGGCAGTGTTAATTATATAGTAGGTATCATAACTACTCGCTTGTCATTTTCACGGAATCTGTAACACGTTTCAACATGACGTCTACATTCAAGTCGTACCTTATTCGCGTGCCTTGGTTCTAAACACCCTTAACACAAATATTTACCGAGAAACACCTTTCACGCTAAAACAAAGAATTTCCAAACTCGCCACAGAAATCGGCCCAAAATGTTACCTCTTCATTTTCTGAGCGTGAAAAATTATACGTTAATGTAAGGTTAACCACACAATTTGGGACCTCATGCAGTCTCTAGAACAAAAGGTGTTACTGTTCAGTAGCAACTTAGCAAGTAAACCCCATGATGCCACTGCGTTGTATCAAAACCACAAACAAGACTGTTGAGTCCAGCGTCCTTTGGATCGCTTTGTTTTGTTGGCCATAGAAACTCGTACCTACTGTGCATTGTTGGAAACCAAACTATGATGTTATCGGTGGGTGGCTTGGTTCGATATTTAAAGGCTTTACCAGACCGATGACAGATTTGCAACCTGTTATTGATTGCTTCCTCAACACAATCAATTGTAAGTGATGGAGACGTTTGCTACCGTGTAGAGCTGACTCAAAGTAGCTGCAAGAAGCTGGCATTATTTTTAAAGTACTTAAGAACTTTAGTTACACATACTTGAAAAGCTGCTAGTACCATCGCTTGCGTGAAACAGACTAACTTTCAAAGATACAAACTTCAAGGCAAGGCCGTAAGTAAAGTTATTTGTTCTCGACATACACGACAAAGTTTCTGAGTACATACCTAGCAGAAGTTGGTTATTATAAGGAATAATACTTTTACTACGGCGGCAGTGCACTTTTCTTTTCCAAAACCACTCTACGTAATAACTCTTTTTCTTAATCGCCTGAAGAAGCAGGTATTGGCTTGATGAATCTTCTTAAGTGGCTTAGTATGTTTTGTGTGTGTATATTTATGTATTTTATATGTGGTATATTTCTGATATATATTAGTTTATCGTACCTATGATTTTTTATATGTATTAAAGTGTACCTGTACTGTTGTGTAGGTGTATTCTTATTATTATTATTTGAATGCTTTATTTTTTAGGTTAAGTTAGGGTCTTTGGTCTTAGCTTTTTAGTCCTGTCAATCGTAAGGTTAGCTGGAAGAGATCCCCTTCAGGGATAAGTTCGTCTTTGTACATCTGTTTTTTACATTACCTGTAAAATTGAATGTGTTTTATGTACAATAAAGAGTTACACATACATAGATACATAGAAAATTTGCTGCAGTTGCCATTGTTATTCATTGATTTGTGTACATTATGTTTGTAGACACTTGATGAGAAAGCATAATTTCCTAATAAAATTGGTGGTAAAGTCGGAAATAAGCGCAGTAGGCGTCTGTTGTGACGACCACAATGAGCTTTTATTGTTTATTTAACGACATCAACAGTGGGTTTATTAAGGCCACCGTTTATGTTTCGAAAATTACCGCGGGGAACAGTGAGCAGACATTTATGTCTGTTTTCAACAGTCAGCCATTAGATTTCAAAGTCACTGTGCTTCCTTCTGAAATAATTTGTAACAGCTTTCAATTGTTTTTTTAGGGTTCCATATCACAAAAGGAAAAATCGGAACCCTAATAAGATCACGATCGCCACATAAGATTCCGTCCGTATGTCAGTCTGTCAATACAATTTTTCTCAGAAACGCGTAAAGGTATAAAGTTTAAATTAACACCAAAAACTAAGGTTTGCGGATTCTTAGGGATGTGAAAAAATACAACTCTCTAAGTTAGCTCAATCAAAACTTAGAGTCATTAGAAAAGTTGTATCCGTAAATTGCCGTGCTCCCAAAAAAAGTTCTAGTAGTTCGAGTAATTTCAAATTTGATATGAAGGAAACTCATATAGCACAACTAACGAAATAAGACAATCTATTTTGATTCCATTTTCCACCTATACACCCTCAATCTTGCTAATTGTGGCCTGGAGGTACCTGTTACCTTAGGCTCTGTCTACCCCGTAAGGGATAAAGGGAACGCGTACATAGACGATTTAATTGAAATCTGGGCTAGCATCACTGAATGCAATGTTGCACCGTTATTTATCGTATCCTTTTTAACAATTCAATACTCTGGATGGTCGTGTCTTGTGTATAAAACTATTAAAGCCTGTGAAATTTTCAAGGGACAATAATTACAAGAAATTGAATAATTGTAAAGGCAATAGCTACTCGTAAGTACACTTTTGTGAATGTTCCGGGAACGTTGACGGTTGTAAATCTACTTAATTGCCTGTAATTTAGTTCAAACGTTTTTAGGGTTCCGTATCAACAAACTAGCGCTCCTAGTTCAACAGTTACATATTATATTCCGACCTAATAATAATCTGAACATAAAATATTTACCTCACTACTCCACTACTCACGTGCAAGACGGCCAAGCTTGTGCGAAATACATAATTTATATCTAAATGTTTTTACATAATAATCCCACTCTCCTCTGCTGCCACATAAAAGACACATGAATACCACAAACCTAACTATGCCACACAAAACACTGAATCGCGTTTCGGACCCTATACGGGTCCATTCTCAAAGTACTGAATTTAGGGATGACCGATGACCACAATGACTTTAATTTAGACAGTCATGTAGAGTATTAAAGTTTAGCAAGCGGTTAGATGTAGGTATTTACAGCAGAACTTTATTAGTTAGACTTGTAGTGAGCTAAAGTTTGAGTAAGAATTATTTTTGTAACTAGCTGTTGTCCGCTACTTCGCCAGCGAAGAATTCGATTACTAGGGAACTTTGCAATCTTTCGGAATAAAAATAGCCTATGTGCTATTCCAGACTATAATCTATATCTGTGCCAAATTGCAGCCGCTCTGGTGTGAAGGAGTAACATTCATACATCCTTTCAAACTTCAGCCTTCATAATATTATATCAGGCAATCGCAGACTGTTGCTACCCTGCGCAGTCGCTTGAAGGCGTATTGGCTCGATGGATCCTCTTAAATGAATGTGATGTGTTTTGTAACTTGTGTGTGTATTTATATATTTATATATTATGTAGTATATTTTATTTATTGTGTATTAGTTTATCGTATTTATCTATTATGTGTAGTTTATTATTATATCTTACATTATTTTAAATTTAGTCATTTAGGATTATTTTAAGTTTCGATCGGTTCTTTTACTTTTTCTGTGTGTCTACTCTTGCCTAATACTTATGTCCTTTCAATCGTTCAAAGGTTAACTGGAAGAGATCCCTTTTAGGGATAAGTTCGCCTTTGTGCATGTGTGTTATCCTGTATTCATCTTTTTCTTGTGTTTTATGTACAATAAAGAGTTATACATACATACATACATATTAATAGGATGGAACCCATCTCTAAGAAAAACAGCGTCGAATTGACACTATTACTCAAAATTTTAGGGTGCTACCTCCTGCGGCTACGGGAGCCAGGCAGTAAAACAATAAAATCGCCTGCCGTACTGTTACTTGCATTGTGTGCCCAACGATCCGCCCTAACTGCTAGCCTTTTGTTTCACCATCACAAACGAAGACATTGGACAATGGCATCTTATTAACAACAATTCCAAAAAAACAATTGATTAGCGATAATCGACATTCGATTGTAGCGTACGCAGATTGTAATATATTGCATTATAAACCGGTGCAGGGGACCGGGCGAGGACTCATTTAAGCGGTCGGTCTGTAGTCTGCACCGATTTTACTATGAAGAAGCTATTTCCATCATAGCCGTGCAAAGTTACGAGCAGTACTTATGGTAATCGAAGATAGAAATACGTAGGCAATAAATGTAAAATGTATTTGAAATACTTGAATAATAAATAGATATCCTGATTAGAGTGTCAGAATGTATCGAGTTGTAAATAAGCTCCTTGTCAATATTGAAATATGTACTTAATTATTGATGTTAAAGAACCTAAACATATTTCACAATATGTACTACAAAAATGATTCGTAAAAAATAAACATTACTAAGAATCGTACCAGAAGTAAAGTTGACGAAACCAATGAAATGTAAGGGTTTTTTAATGCGAGTCTGTCAGAAAATGAAGATTTTTTTTCTTTGCAAGCATTTTTAAGGCTTTTGTAGATGTCGTATGGATGCTGTTAAATATAGACACGGCTTATATAAACTCACTGGATTCGGGTGTGGATTCTAACTCGAGTTTTGAGGTAGGTAGCCTTATTGACAAAATGGCAAAGCAATCTAAAATTAATTTTAGATGAAATAGTTATGAAAAAAATAAGTATTACACAATTTATCACGAAACACGAACATTTTCTGCTATCATAAACCAAAGCAGACAATAATAATTCAACATTAATTCAATTATGCTACAACAAAGACATAAATCATTCATCTCCTATTGGTGTCTGCACCTACACTCAATCATTGTCAGTGCAACACTATAGTCCACCTTCCAAAGAAGCCATTAGACATAACACCTCAATAAAATGTTTGTAAACAAGCAAAGCCCTCCAGCTGCGCGGGCGCTGCTCGCGGACGCGCCGTAAGACAATAATGCACGACTAATAGCTACCGATGACTCACACACCATAAATAAATCATTGTTTTCATCAGCACTAAGAACCTACTAACAAGAATCACGAGCAATTGTTCCCCACTCTGTGCTAAACCAGACTAATAATTCGTTCAGAACAACACGCGCTACGCTTTCGTGTAAAGGGTCGCAGCGAGAGGTCCAGACGTCAAAAGAAATTGTCATGTCCATTGTTAATTAAAAAACAAAACACCGTGTCGACACCCTCTTTCCCTTTGTTCCGAATAAAATGAACAATTCTTAAAAGACCGCCAGGGGTAAACAAAAAGTCGTAACGAACGGCACGTCACTTGATTCCGCTCAGCTCAAGTAACAAGATAACGTCACTTTCGAATCTATATTACACATTCAGCTAAATTTCATTAATGAATTCTTTGGTTAGAAACGGCGGATACTTGAGCATCTTTTTCCATCGACGATTGTCAATAAGTGTACAAAAAGCAGAAACCGATCTGTTGAACTTAATACTTTTTTGGTCGAGCGATCGGTGGACATGCACGACTTTCGCGTTTGATCGAGAATTCTGTGGACATTTGTCCGGAATGCCGCCGGATGATTTCTCGTGAGAACCGATAATGGCGGCGCGGACGGCGCGACAAGTGCCGCGCTCCGAATTATTGTTGGGTGATTGTGGATTTTCGCTAAGCAAATGGTTTCGTTACGCCTCCGAACAGCTTTCTTAGGAAGCAATTTTGAACAGGTGAATTTTAATAGAATATGAAAGTTAAATTATCCAGTCCTGAGAATGGTGTCAAAATTGGTTCCAACAGATTTTCATGTTAAAGATTCGCGCGTGTAGGTAAATTCTGAAATTGACGCGAATATTTAATTAGTAAGTAACAACAGTATTTTGTAAAGCTGCAAGTGAAGAGTGTGCACACATTTCCAAAATAAATTGGTTATCAGTTACTGTCACCGGTATCTATAGACGCAGCCAAATCTAGAAATAAGTACATTTTAATACCTATTGTTTATTCAATAGAACACCTGCCATTCCCAATTCAGTGGCACTGTCCACGTCTCAATAGCGGCGCCGTCGCAGACGCATCGAATCGCCGCGACACGTGCGTGCACTATCCGCTGGAAAATCGATCAGGCACCGGACTTTTCCCGAAAAACTCCGAGCCGACGACCGATTACTAATGATTTTCGACGCCCGAAATCCGAGAATCACGATCCACCTGTGATCACCCCGAAATTAAAAAAACCAGTAAACTCGACTGCAAACCACGTTCGCTATTGCTGTCCTCTATTTATCTTCTAGATGCGAGTAGGATAGGAATATCGATACATGGAATGGGTGATGTAAATTGGAGATGTTCGGTCTGTGTAACTGTCGCTCCAGCCGAATGTTTAATTGCCGAACAGTTAGCCGTAACTTCGTTTTACTGTGATTTTTTTCTCACGCACATGATGTGTGAGAACAATCGTGATTCATATGTTTGGTTATTTTTAGTATTTCATCGCTGCTAACTCATAAACTAAGCGTAACAAAGCATTGTCAATCTGATTTAGCTCCAAAAATCGTTTCAGTACTTAAAGTTTTTTCCTTCATCTAAAATTATTTGACGATGCCGTACTCGGTTTTGTTAAACTACACGTACAAATCATCCTCTTGAATGATTCTATCTATTAATAAAAACTGCATTAAAATCCGTTGTGTAGTTTAAATTATCTAAACGTTCAGTACAAACATACAGAGACGTCGTGAAGTGACTTTACATGTCATATTATATGTACAGATAAAGATTATTCTTCAATCATATGGGATGTCAGAAAAAGCATTAACATCTAGTTCCATATCATCATCATCTCCAGCCTATATTCGTCCCACTACTGGGCAGAGGCCTCCTCTCAGAACCAGAGGGCTTGGGCTATAGTTCCCAGGCGGACCCAGAACGGATTGGGAACTTCACACACACTATTAAATTGCTACAAAGATTTGTGCAGGTTTCCTCACCGCGTTTTCCTTCACCGAAAAACTCATGGCAAATTTCAAATGTAATTTTGCACATAATTTCCGAAAAACTCAGAGGTACGACCCCAGGATTCGAACCTACGACCCTCAGCTTTAGAGGCCACAGGTGAAAAATGAAAAAACGTGAACTTCACCTAAGGAATAGACGACGTATTAGTTAGTCTTACTTTATTTTTGCCAGTAAATAAGTCTAAAAAGTTTCCGAACCCCTTTCCCAACGTTATTGCCCCACAAGTACTTATACATACTACATACCTATGCAAGAATCAGGTTTTTACATACAAACATCGGCTTATATATAACTTCACATAATACAACTGAAAGTCAAGTGTTCATTATAGTACCTACTCATAGTAGCATTGAGAATGAACTCGTAGAGAGTGTGAAACGCGTAGGCGTTATTTTGTTAGTAGTAGTTTGGTCGCTGTGACATACATTATGGGTCGATTTATGTGGAAGTGGAATAAGGCGAGTTTCGCATTTAATTGATATGTCGTTTCGTGGGCAAACACGTGGATCTTTTATTATTCAAGACAAACACCAGATTTTCAACATCGGTACCTAATCTATCAATTCGTTTTGATTCCATTGATGATTAGGTACTACTGACGTAAATTAATTTAAAAAAGTAAAACTAAGGTATCAAAAAGAATAGCCGAAGAAGTCAGTGACTAACATACAATATGTGTCGCACAAACATTCCCTCTTGCATGTGTATCGGAGTATCAGGGCAATTGTTTTTGGTTCATAATAATGGACTTCATTTCTTATTAACTCTCAAATGGCTATGGGTGGGTTTTAGGCTGCATTCTAATCCTGAAACAATGCAGTCAATGTGGGATTACCACGAATTCTACGCGGATAAAGTCACGGACGAATAAAGTAAAACTTGTTAAAAACGGCTTATTCCCACAAACAGTCTACGCCCAGCTTTTTTAATAAACTTCATTCGTCATGTCCAATTAAAATAGAAGCACGACTTCGCCGTTACTGGCGAGGACTGGCCACCTGGTCAGACATAGACCGAATATTAGAAGAAAATTGTCCACCACATTGACCAGGATCATCGGATATCTTGTTTATTATAATTAAACAAGAAGAACAAGGTACCTGTAATTGTGTGTGTGTTGTAATCTTGAGATTCACAAAAGTGTAATCATGAATTAATGTAGATACAACCGATGCTACGTATGTCCCAAGACTTACGATGTACCTCATCAGTTAGGTACTTACCTGGGTCTTACTTGTACTCTATATTTATTATGCTATACACGTAGTGTACCTATGCCTACCAAGTATCTCACATTGTCTCACAAAGAAAGCTCTTCTAGAGAACCCCGATATGCTTGAAGAGACTGTCCGTCTAGTATCCCGAGTTCAGAATAGTGACGCTTATGAAGCCCTAACGTCGGCTCGAGCCAAGTCTGTGGTTCCCACGCGTGTGCCTTACCGGCGACTTTTTGCGCTCAACTCCGTTTATAGGAAAAAAGATGGCCCCGATCACGTTTTCCATTGAGGAGTTTTTCTGTTTACGCCTCCGTCAGCGATTGGATCGCTGTGATACAATATGACGGCATTCGGGCCGCCATGACGATTGCATAATACCTATAACAGTTCTGTGCTGTAACTTTTGTTAGTGGCAGCAAGGGCAAATCTCCTTAACCCTTAATATTTAAAAAATATGATGACAATAACAATTAAAAAAAAATGTTTTCTGTTTCTCCATGAACGCCCAAATCTCCGAGAAAAGTCTTCCGAAGTAGACCGATACTATCGTTGCCGTATACAGATCGTTGCCGTCTTCTCCATCAATCTATCTATCTAATCAACCACATCCCCACTACTCGGTTCTGTGTTCGACTTAAACTACAAATATACCGCCATAACAATATTTTATTTGTTTCACTAACTTTCATTTCATTCGATTTCATTCCCTTGAGTAGTACGTGTTGCTCAATGTCGCTTAACTGCAAGTGAGCAGCCTCATTCGTTTTCATGCAGTATAATTGTTGCGCATGCATGCGTAAGTACCCTACCTACATGCACACCTAAACGCAAACATCTACTCTTAGGTGACGTTGCGACTATTGCAGCTGATAACAGTGTACGAGTACCGCTAGAGTAAGTCCTTACAAGCCGGGTTTTGTTCTGGAGAACAAGCAATAAGTACTTACAAGCGAATTGCAATGCGAATTGCAATACGAAATTGCAAATACTATTTGCTTGTACCATATTATGCAACTGGGCCCGATAAAGAGATCCAGAGACGTAATACATACATACTGGCTTAGATTCTTATTGTGATCTCCGAATGCCTTATAAAACTCCGTCTTGCAATATTCCTTTGTTAACCGTAATCCCTCTTGTTCTCGTAGTCCCTTTATAGCTAAATAATATTGGGTCTGCAATGTAGTCTTCTTGTTGGCAAAGGAGATCTTTAGATCACGCTAATTATTGAGCTTTCCAGAAAACCCTTTGATCCAGAAAACTTACTAATTTGTTGCCAATAAAAAGACTCTTCCTGCAAAAGCTGATGCGCGAGTAATCACTCTGAGGATGCAAGTGACTAAGTATAAGTTACTTGTCTAACACCGCCGTTTGTGTTGAATAAACCTAAATGCGAATGCATTTTCCAGCGAGGTAACACTTAGGGTAGGTACGTGTACGTTATGACACATTACAGAGTCTGAAATGAATACGGCTCACGAAATATTCACTACATTGTTTGTGCACACGTCGACTGCAGACTATCGGGAACCTTAGCGTTAAGAGCACTCGTATTAACAACATTGTTTATGGTGCTTATCGAATGCGAAAATTGAGTAGCCAGGTGTTTGGTTGCCTTGCCATCGACCTGACTACGTATTTTGCTGGATACCGGCTTTGAGGATGCGAGAGTTAGGGAGGTCCTCCGTTGTGTGGTATTGTGTCCGCTCTGGAGTGGGTGTATGATTTTGTGTGAGTCAAGACGGTTAGACGGCTGAGTCCTGGGGTTTTAAGTGTTTTAATGTTGGGACAGGGGCTGACTGTCACTCAAAGTCATAGTCGTCGTAGCTGACTGAATCAGACATCACGAGTACTTCGCTTCTACATTACTCTTTCTTAGTTTCTGCTTTTTCTTAGTGGTCTGCAATGTCGTGATCCTTATTTTAATGGTTTCGAAATAGTTTAGGACTAAGTTTCCTATCTAATACAAATAAAAAAAAATAAGGAAATCACTTAATCAGTATTTTAGCTGTAAAGTATCGTCATTTCGGCCAATTATCATGTGTTTGTACGACTTGTGCGTAAGAAATAGTACGCAAAAATGAATGATTGTTTTTAAATTTTGGCTGACAACATTACTGAATGGCCACAATTGTTGTTTTTCAAAGTCATATTCACTTAGACCCATTCGAGCTAGCTCAAACTTGGAAACAGCGATAAACTTTTCGTCACACGACCACATTCCCGCTACCTATGAGGCATCTCGTAATGGAAACACGGTATTACTTAGAAAACTTAAGCCACTAATTGAAAAGAAGAATATCTCCTATTATTGATCGGAGACATTGTTTGCCTCATTACATTTTTCCTTCGCCCATGTTTATTGACATAAAATTTAAAAACCTAAATTCGATTCTAATTATTTTGAGAATGCTATCAATTTCACTAACCATCATAGGAGTGTGTGTAGAATTTGTCTACCCGTTTCGACAATGGCTGTCTTTCACCGCCGCCTGGCAATTAGCGTCAAATGCAATTTACCTGGGAGAGCCGTAACACGAGAATGTATAGCCGCAATGTATACAAATTTCACGAGAGTATTCGGGTAAATTATATTACACGCGTGAGGTAACTCAGTTATTGCGGTAGAAATTATTTTGTTATATAAATGTAAATGTATGTATAAGATTTACCTACTATTTGGGTAATGTCCATAACGTCACTTTGGATTTGCAGATAAAGACGTATGACTTGTAAATGAGGAGATAGGAATTAATTATAACAATAAAAGATAAAAGTTACATTTGCATTAGGATCCATTTATTTCAGGTAAATTATTATTACAAAGGTGCTTATAATCTACGTCATAAAATTCCTATAAAATAAATACATCCATTATAATAAAATGTCTAATCACAATTTATAGTAAGGCATTTTGTGGGAACAACCGTGTTTGTCAAAGCGTGATTTAGTTTGTTAAATATCAATTTAATATTAATTAATATAGATTTTACAAAATACTCACTTGTAAATGACATACTTACCTAATATTCAACAATTTATTCATACAATTAACAACTTGATTAAACTAACTTTAGGCTCGCCACCCATAGAAAAAGGAGTGAGTTTAGCGATGGCGTAAAACAATATAAACAACAAAGTCTGTGCGTGATGGACAACGGCCCTCGGTTCTATTTACAACCTCAGTAGAATCTTGGTGCGAATTTAAACTTGAGGAACCGCAAAAGCTCCTAACCTAAATGAGAAAATTAATTTATTAAATCTATGAATCGTAACTAACTAAAGCTGTAAATATAATACAATTCAAACAGTAAGGCTAATTTAGTCTTACAAATTCTCCAACAAACAACACATTTTGACTCTAGTTTACAAAGGCACTGCCGATAATGTTTCTCGCCATAATAAAGTCGTTGGTATCAGTGATTGAGAACTGAGCTAGTTTTTTCTATAGCAATTAGAACTCCTTTAATGATGATGAAACCATCATACTTATTTTTTATTGCCACAAATGTTTTGCAAATAGGTTAATGAACTCTGCCCATGTCCATACCGCCAAGTTGTCCCAAGTACGGGTATCCGGATTTCGCCTCGCTGGGTGAGTGCGCGTGCGACGCGTAGTGCGGGTTTGTGCCGAAGAATGAACTGCAACAAAAGAAAACATCTTGCATAAGTAGGTATAAATATTTTTACAGTAAGTCCCTAAGCCATTTCTTTTCGTTGGATTGGTTTGCTCTTGACTTGTTAGTCGAATGACTAACAAACTAGTCATTCGACTAACAAGTCATTCGTGTATGTACAGAGGTTAATCACAATTCTTCTCGTGACTTTTATATAAGGCGATAGCAGTAATTCATTTCACATTAAGTATTTGAAAAAAGTTTTGCTTAGCTATTTAACCGACTCAGAATCTAAATGGCATTTGGCTCGGCTAGAACAACCGCAAGTCCCATCAATGTTATAAATAAGTCATGCCAAATTCAAGGTTTAGTTCTTAAAAGTTTCCGCATCCAAAATCAACCTATTCATGCATATAGAAGATAATGAGTAGTACGACGCTCGATGTGTATAACAAGAGTCTGTTTAGAGGTGATGAAACCAAGCATTTTTAATGGTTTTTTTATTTGTTTCTACTGTCATCAGAACAAGGAAAACAAAACCACAATAATTATTATCACAGAATATTTATGTGTTTATAATTTTTTCTGATGCCATAATCCAGGACGAAACTGTCAAGAGCCTTTATATTGAAAAAACAACATAGAATCCCGTTTTAAATATCACATTAAATAGGTACTAAAGGAGCGACGTAAGCACGACAGCATCATATACTGGACATTTGTACATACAGCTAGTTTATGATATAAGGCTTACGTTGTAAACAGCTGTCAAAGTGCCCAACGCTAAGTATGACTTGAGGCTTTAAATTAGGAATCTCTTTTGATGCATGTCTAATTAAATAAATAATTGTTCTTAAGCTGCAATTGCTGTGTGAATTTGACGAACGTTTATATTTTAAAAATATCCCGCCTGATGATTTTATTTCAAAGAAATAAGGCACTGTGAAATTTTGCCGCTTTGAGAAATTATCAAAGCGGAATCACTAGAAAAGCTGCCTAATGAATACCAATCATTTTATCAAGCGCAGTTATACGTTTTGATAATCAAAGCGTGGGACCTAAACATGAATGAATGTATTAACAAATGTACAATGTAATTGACATACATAGGTCTGGTATCGATCAATGAAGACCGCTGAGAACTATCGACCACCGAATTATTATGAACGCATAATAACACGGTAGAGGCTCTAATACCCATGTATAAATGGTACTTAGTATTGGCCTACCGAAGTGCGTAATTTAAGTAAGGTCGGAATGATATGCAAGAGTCGTATATGACCGGACTAAATGGCATTTTCGGAAAGAAGTCGTGACTAGAGCGCGCAATAAAATTCTTTTTTTAATTTAATACAGTGGCTAATACGTTATTAACGGTCATTAGTGTTGGCTAATTCTTGTCGTAGGAGGTCGAATGTGTTCCTTAATATCTTTATAGTTTCTTAGACAATGCTCAGAATGATCTATCTAAGTAAGAAAAACCTAAGGATAATTTAATGGTTTTTCTGACCTTACGTGTGCAAGTGTACTAACTTTAATAACTGCAAAACCAAATACCTTTACAGTATCGAGAAATAAAATCAAGGCAAATTAAATTTTCTTCGCGTTACAGGCTCTGGTCGTATTGTTATAAATGGTTGTTCCACTTTCCTATTTTTATTATCCACTTCAGACAATTCTGTTTCAGATTGGAGGCAAAGTTTCACAATAATACGAATAAAGGTTTTGTATGATTCAATCATTGAACCGTCTAATGATGGCTTTTTGTCTTTGCGACTCGTAACAAAATTTCTCATTCACTTTGTCGTATGGACTTACATGTAATAATGTCGATTTGGCTCAAATGCAACTACGAACGTAGCAAAAATTACAGAATAAGTTTCATCATTTGCGAGGCGTGGCGTAGTTTTTTTTTAGGCACCGTATTCAAAATAAATTGCATACTACACAATATAACGAATTAACGAACGAAACTAAGCTAAGATCCTAAAATGTGTTTGTTTATCAGCTTTTTGCTCTCACTTTTCGAAAGTTAACACAGATTAAGCACGAACAAGTTACCCGATTTACATAATACTAACTAAGTACCTACCTACTGTGTTTAAGTTTCTTTCAGTTCTACCTAAAATCGACAGATGTCTAGAGTTCGCAAGTGAAATTAAGTCCGTGTAATTTGCCGTCAGCGATTATCGCGTGAGTTCGATATCAAAATCGCATCGAACGTTCGAACTGTGAATGTGAACACGCGAACCGTGCCGCGGTTAGGAAGTCGAATGTAAATAGCTGCAGATAAGTTTTAATACTAGGCTCGCCTAGTTTAATGCTCGGGTTCACTGCACTAATGTCACGTTCGGCCTCTCATTAATTGCCGCTATGCTCTCTACAAAGGAACGTGTGTTTATCCATGTTTTCCGCAATGAATTGCGGTTGTGAACATTGTTGTCTAACAAGTTCACGAATGTATTCAGATAGTATATATCAACTATTTTATTCTGAAAATCATCAAGAACTCAGTGTGGCTGTCTTAAATTACTAAACCGCCTTGATTATCTAACATAAAATGTGCTTCTGGTTTAACCTCCGCCATTACCTCGTCTTCACAAAAGTGATATAATTGCGGAACAACCTTAAATTGGCATTTAATTTGAATGGTGGTTTAGAGGGATAATGAAATACTGGCCAAGCAGCCGCTGCGCCCAGGCTCAAGCTAGCAATCACAATCGCTGTTTACGACCAATGACTGTGAATTTAATTACAACTTGCAAATGTATTACAGTATAGATGACTAAGTAACTAGAATGCACAAGCTCCTAGACTTGCATTACAAAATCAGAAAATACAGCGCTGTAAAACTGCAGAAACATTTGTAAAACTGTTGAATTTAAATTGTGAATGCTTCGGGAACGCGTACCGCACGGAGCCGCGCCGCGCCATATGGACGCAGAATAATTTGTTCTCCATATTCTCTACTTTGCATTATATTTTTGGCAGGCGGAGTAATAAGTACAATGCGCGAGCACAATGGAGTTGCGTCAATCAAGCCACGTAAAGGACTAGATAAGACAGACCGCCGAATAAACGTGGCTAACCTATATATTATTAGTTTGTCCGTCATTGTGCACGACGAGATATTGTGTGTGGTCCAATGCGAGGTTTATAGTCGTGCTTTGTCTCGATAACACAGATAAATGTCGTCGCCGTATAGAGTACAAAGCGACAATGAGTTTGTCACATTCTCTTTCGACAAATTCACTCTGGTAGTAACACATTCTACGGCGTACATAAATGCCTCCACGAAGACTAAACTGTTTCACCGCTTCACCGCATAGCTTTTTCAAATTAATGTTTAAGAGCAATATTTCAAAAAATCCGTGAGAAATTAAAATAAGTCAGCAAAATTTTAATTAAAATTTGATCCAAAATCTCTATAAAATTCGCAGCCCTATTGCATTCACGATCGGATCGGTGTATTACGAAGCACGGGCTGTAATAACCACCCGCGCGGCGGATAATGGCCGACTTCTTACACTCTTAATTGATTAGCGGCCGCTCCGACTAATGATAAAGGAAGGTGAAAAGAAATAAAATGAACGCACCCCGATTTGCGATCGAGCTCCACGCCCGCCGATAGCCACCGGACGCTACACGCTACGATACCATCGATATGAGCTACAACTATGCATCATCTTAGTTGTAATTGTAACCAAGTCCTATGACTAAAGAACAAATGATGTCATTGCTAAGTACCATCCCAAACCTACTTATTACAAAAACAATAGTCCTATCTGGGATTAGCCTAATGGTTAGCTATTTGTATCTTCAGATACAAAGGTCAGTTTTTATCCACGTAATTGTATATTCATCCGCACAATCGCAGTCGGAATATGAGTAGCTGAGCATCAATCAATAATTCATAAGGCTACCTGGCCGCCGCCGGGCATTATTGAAATGTTTATAGTTCGTGCTTATTTATAAATTCCAATACTACTGTCTGCTGTTTTATTATACTAAAACTATTAATTATACTACAAGATTGTACACAAGCATTATGCAACTTACCTATAATTTTCTGGCCAAGCGCCGACTTCAGCTAATTTGTTGGAAGCATGTCCGCTGAGTTGTCTCGAGGTCCAGTGATTATGTGCAGACATGGCGTGGTCTTGTTTCGCATAATCTCCGTAGCCATAAGGATGAGACACGGGGTCGCTCGCGTACGTGGGATGGTGGTAGGTTAACCCGCTGCTCTGATTTACGGAGGGACTAGTGGCAGAGGGACTGGAACTGGGAGGAGTGGCATCCGATGTTGCTTGCAGGGGAGTAGCAAGTTCAGATGAATGAGATAACGGGGTTAAATTCCCTGATGTAAACGAACTTGATGTAGGAGGATGTAATGATGAAGCGGCTAACGCTGACTGACACACGGACGGTGTTAACGCCGATTGATGTAAAGAAGGTGCCAAGGCAGAATTCAGAACCGAACTTGTACCTAAAGCAGATGAATAAGATTGCTGCCAGGAAGCACATTGGGCATTGAAGCTGGACGGAGGTTCATATTGCTGATGGACGGAAGGGAAAGCTGATTGTAAGGACATTGTATTGAAGGCACTAAGTTGTTGAGAATTAAGTTGTTTTCGGAGGCGAGCTCTTCGGTTAGAAAACCAGACCTAAACAAAAAATACTGTTAAAGCAAACACTCAATATTTTCCACTAAATTAAATCGCGGGTCTTAAAAAGCCTTCTGTCAAGTAAGTAGTCATCATGACGTATCAAATATTTAAATCAAGAAACAAAACGAAACCCGATGTTAAATGACGGTAGTAATCATCCAACAAAAAATTGAAAGGAAACAGTAGCGGCGCACCATATGGTAGCTAGATTACTTGCGTACGTTATAATTAATAATAAATATAATTACATAATTTTTAAATCGCTCTTGCCTTTGGGGTGGGAAGTGAATTTGATCCAACAATAATCATGCTTTATTGAAGCCATCTATCTTTGGGACTTTGTTCAACATATTTTTAAGAGTTGGCCTATTAAAAACCTCATCAACTAGCTGACGTACCTGAACCCTTGCTTCGGTCAGTTTCGTTTTCTGAGCCAGCTCTTCTCTTGTGTAGACATCAGGATACTGTGTTCTCGTAAACGCTCGCTCCAAAGCCTCGAGCTGGTCTCCAGAAAATGTCGTCCTGGATCGTCGTTGTTTTCTTTTCAACGTGATTCCGGGTTCTGATTCAGTATCAGAATCTTCGCATGATGATGGTCCTAGGGTCAAATAAATATTTATTTTTAGATTTTATAAGTTAGCTTTATTTATTATCGAGGTAATTGAAATGTTCAATATGACAACAATTTTGTGTCGTCATAAATCTTAACTTTCTAACGTTTCGTAATTTTTCTGTTGTTTTATGTCCATTATTATCGTGCTACCGCGGGACCACACGCGCTCTTGATTAAATTAAACGTAACCGCATTATAACAGCTAGTGAGTTTTTTGAGGCCTTAACAAAATTACATTACGTCAAGATGTTGAATTAGATTGGTAAGAGGCAGATGACGTAGATTTATAATTTGATTTGGTGTGACTATTGTAGTAATAATATTGAATAAAAGTGAGATTACATTATTAGAATGGGTTGCGAGTGTCGCGCATGCACCGAGCTGGCATAGAGCGGAATGTGTCGGCGCACCGTTACCGTCGTCACAGGGCGAGCACGAACGGCAAATTTTCAATACGCGCCTTCGCGACGGCGGATAAAGGGGCCGCTTTTCCAGTGTACTTTAGCCGCGCACAACTTAATATGCATAATCTTATCGCGGCGCAGAATCTCTCCGGCGAAACCGCGCCATCGAGGGACCGGGATATTAGGAGCGCCATTTTATATTGGATAGCTATACGGCACAAGACGTGCAGTACGGACAGATTGTCGTAATGCAAGCCCCGCGGCCAAACGCGATGGGATAATAACAGCTTTGGGTACTAATTTCATTTTTATAACCTACAATTTCGAAGCCGACACAAGGGGCGCTGCCGTGGCGTGCGCCCGCTTCACTTTTACCTTGATTATTAACTTTATACGCCATTTTGCGAAGTTTGCAAATGTTCCGACAATCTCATTATAGGTATAAATTTATAATAATAGTGTGCTTTGAACTAAATTAAGTGATTATGGTTTGAAATAAGCGTTAAGGACTACGATGACACGGCAAGTTATTAACGCGTCATTAGCTTGGAGGTGCTGTCAGTCTTTCAAACTTTTTAAACAAAGTTTGCAAATCGCCAAGGATTTCTGCATAAATCTTGATTGCCAAACGAGTGGAGCAACGTTAACAAACTAAATTGTAAACTAAAAAGTTACTTTTTACAAGTGAACAATTTTGTATTTTAATTAAATAAAGTGAGCACATAGCAAAACTAGAGCAATATAAAGTTTAATGCAAACTCGGTCGTAAATTTTCTCATCAACAGTTTAAACGTGCAAAAACTCTGACAGTAGAGTGGTTAAGGTTTACTTTCGCAGAGAATAGTTTCTCATTATACATTCCCGTTTCCAACGCTTGCATAAAACTTTATATGTAGGCATAATGGTAACCTGCAGTACCGCAAATTTTCTTTATTTTCTCATTGAAAAACATGGATAATTGACGTGAGACATTAAAGTTAGGTGCTGTAGGTTTTTCGCGGGCGCTCAAATCATAGACAAATCACAAGTTTGATATTAACTTTATATCAATTAGGTTTCATTAAGAAAAATCCAAGGTAAGTATAAACACTTACCTAGAATACCATCAATGCTGTGATTTCTCCTAGGATCTGATTCGTCCCTTTTGCCTCCTCTTATGAGTCTCGATATGGAACTGACTGACGGCGCAGTGTTTTTATCACAGATGCCTTCTTTTATTAGTTTATCTCTAATCTCCCAGGAGAATATACCTGGGTTGTGTCTCTTGAGCTCTTCTATCCTGTTCTCAACTTCAGGCGTGGCTACCCTCGGTTTTGATCCCCCGATCACACCAGGGCGGATAGAGCCAGTTTCCTGGTAACAAAGAAAACAATATAATCACTGCTAACTAATACACTACGTTGCAAATTATCATTTCACGAGGATAGATACATGAGGATCCTTACCTGATACCTATTGAGGATCTTGGAGACGCAGCCGTGCGAGACGCGCAGCTGCCGCGAGATGACGCATGGCCTCACGCCTGCCGCCGCCATCTCCACTATCTTCAGACGGATGTGGTTGGGCAGCGGCCTCCCGTTGATGAATACTCCGCCTAGTTGATTCATACGACCTTGACCTGAAACAACCATAGCCTTTGTACTGGGTCCTTAAGATATGTTCTGATCAAAGTTCCAAATCACAGCAGATCGCGTAAGTAAACGATTGACATCTACCAGATAAGGTCGCTTTTGTTATTAGATAGATATATATTTACATAGTATAAATTTTATACTATAAAACATAGTTGCTTTCTGCCGTCTGTCTGTCTGTCCCAAGTATGCTTAAATCTTTAAAACTACGCAACGGATTTTGATGCGGTTTTTTAATAGATAGAGTGATTCAAGAGGAAGGTTTATATGTATAATTGTACGCAGACGAAGTCGCAGGCAGAAGCTTTTTTTTATAATGTAAGAAAATAATGTAGGTATGTTGCAACTACATATATGTAGACGTGTGGATTATATAACAGGTGGTTTTATTCTTATAAATCGCAATCAGCCGTGTTAAGTTCAATAATGCATAAAGACGTCATAACAACAATACGTTAACGTAAGTTTATAAGGCCACACGTCGGCGGCCGATCGTCTAGCAATTTTACGTTCCGTTGCAAGTGTTCTCATGCAGGAGTATCCAATTTCTATAACACGAATGCGGCGGAGCGAGGCCCATAACGTTTCTCAGCTAATTTGGAACGAGACGTACAAGTTTATCAATCAAACCAATATCATTGACACATGTTCTTACTATGAAATAAAATGAGTTTTTTTCTCGTGAAACATATTTATTCTTGTGCATCACACAGATGTCTTAGTGTCTGGTTTACAGAGAAGCAAGGTAACAGATTCCTTGTAGCTCTACAAAGTAACGCCAGATTCAATCAAATGTTTTTAGTACTCTCCTTTTAGTAATTAAATTAGGGTGTACTGCTTTGTATAAAAAAAAACGCTGCGCGCTGTGTATTGAAAGAGTAATGAAATCTCGAGTGCTTATATCGAGAAGCGGCTTTGGAAACTAATTGCGAATAAACCCTATGGGAAATGGAGGCAAGTTAAAAGTGTCGCTATTATAATCGCATCACGCGACCCGGACCACCTATCGTCAAAGGACGCCGCCACTCCTTGATTTTTGCAATTGCTTTGTGAACTTCTATTGATGAGAGACGAGATGGCGTTTAAAAAAAAACTGTTATTATTTATGAAGCTGACGTAAATTGTGTTGTGAATGAAATTACCGAGCTTTAAAAGCTTCCATGAAATATAATTTATGGGGCTGCACCAGACTGCATCAGTTAAATTATTCATGCAGAATATAACGTAGGCACATCAATTTGTGAAGTAATTAGATTGCATACAATGTATTTCTTTTTTGAGAATATTCACTTTATAAATTGCGATTCATGAAACACAATAGATAACATTTATCGTCTTCTCAACTACTAAAGAAGCTAATTTCTATGTCAGACAGCGCATGTAATTAATAACTCGTAATACAAAACTCAAAATTAATACGACCTCATTTTTCCCAAATATCCATCTACCTACCCTAAATTTGACTGACAATATATTCCCACAAAAAATAACAGTGGCATCTTCCACTTGCGACGGCATTTATAGTTTATCAATTTCAAATAATTCCACAAAGGTGCCGCCTCGTGTAAAGCCCTAGACCCCTACTGGGAACCACCAATCAATTAGACAACATGTCAACAAGTATGTCCTTTGATAAGATATGCCGAGGCGTCTGCTGTCTTTACTCAACCAGAAATCAACCGTAACGCAAACAACATATGGTCACTGCTTGCAATAACCTAAACCATACACTTGTTGCTGAGGACTATGGGGATGGGTTTATTGATTTTGAACTTTAGACTGGAAATCTGAAGGAGCTTTGTTCTGAAGCAGTATATGACCTTTTGTGGCCGGTTGGACTCTCGCCTCGGTTCTGCATGCGATCCTCATGTTTTTTTGTTGGACCCCGTAGACGCTGCGGTGCCTCGAAAGCCCATGTTTTTGAGCGTTAATTTTATGTTCCCGAAATATTTATGACGCATAACGCGTTCATAATAACCCTGCTATACAAATGTGGGTGGCTTTGTAATAATGTATCACTTCATTATACCTCTCACTCTTGCCGCGTATGTATATTATGATTCTACTAATTTTTAATTATCTGAATGACCTAGTTTTAAACTAACAGTAACCTTAACATGAACTGGGACTGTTTTGGAAGTGGTTAGTAGTAGTATGTAGGTGGTCACGTCTATTTATTTATCTTCTATTTTTGACCAACGACATATACCCTTTAAATACATACTGTAAAGACACATAAAGTGCTTATGTTAGATACATACAATGAGTTATACTGGAATACAAAAAATATGGCAATAAATTAAAAATAATGTAAAGTAAAATACATTTCAATCTAAATAATATTTCAGGTAGCAAGCAGTAGTTCAAAGACTTAAGAAGGTGAAAATGGAACAGCTTTACACGTAGTAAACGCTTTCATATCCAAACAGGATAAGCCAAACGCTGAACTAAACTGACAAAAGGTACACAATCGAACAAAAAATGGCTCAATTGCACAATGCGTAATACAGTTCGCAAACATTGTAACACTATTATCGCAAAGGGAGGTGAAGTTAACAACAAATTCAAACATTCATTGGTAACTAATCGTCCGGAAGAGCTTTGCGATCATGCACAAGTTGACCGCGACAAAGGCTGCTACTAGGGTGGTACGTGAATGTGGAGCACCGACAATAACACCAGCAGGAGGACAAAAAATATCTATGTCAGTAGGCGGTCGGCACACGAAAAAAATCTTTACTCACGCGCTTTATTCATCGCAGGACTTCCCTCTTCGACTCTAAATAGCACACTAACTGTTTTCTCGATAGATATTGGAATATGGAAAGCATAAAATTTTCTCACAATCAAATAATCTTGTTGCAATTCGTTCAACCGCTGCATTCTTGTTAAGCTAAATTGAAACAGAGTCAGTCATTTAAACTTAAATGCGAGAGCCGAGCCGTGACCGAATAAATGAAGATTTTGAATTCACCATTCGCGTTTCTGTGTCAACGTTAATTAGCAATCACACTTTTATCAACCACTGCATCTGGCTAATTTGTACTTGTCATTGGAAGGGACGAGATTGGATTTCTTTGACCTTCCGGCATTGCGTTGATTTGCGTTTTCAATTTGAACGACTTTGATTTGGTAATCGTTTAAAAGAGTTTCACTGCGCTTTGTTTTTGGTTAATTGGTGTCAGTGGCCTTTGGCTAATTATTGCTGCCCTTCGTTGCTATCGCAATCGATTGAAAACAACTCTACATTTGGATCATTTAGTATAACCAAGTGACAATATGCATACATACTGTGTGAATTGACACAAGGTGACGGATGGATAGCAATTAAACTAAGTACTAATTTTATTTGCATATACTGCAGCGGCCTGTCGCAAGGCGTGCAATGATTGCACTATTCGTTTGTGTCGTGGGAAGCTAAAATCGAGAGATTATAAAATTAATTTCACTAGTCGATTAAGTGTGGAAAATTGCATGTGTTTTAGAAGCTATCATAGCAATCTACGCGTAACTTCCGATTACTACTTTACAATTTACAAATGCAGCGTATAAATACTCACAATAAACGTCTTGTAAATTAATTTCTCGAGTGTTTATGAACTCAAGTATACAATTTATTCGTGAACATTCCGCTGCTTAGCGCTAACAACGGTACAGTGATAGTTTGTAATGTTTCAAGTTGATATCGTATTGTGTAAATAAATCGTAAACCCCGTTTTCACAATCATAATATGTTTCTGCTAGCAAATCAATTTCACGTAGCGACATTAATGTGCCTATAGTAAAATTTATATGACGCTCTGCGTCACACGCCACGCCGCTTTCTTCCACCTGAGTTGCGCGCCGCGATAACCGCGCCTGCCTCGCCCGGCAACCTGCCCATGGCTCAGGACACGGGTAATAGCCCGCGAAAACTGACGATTAATTACTTCAAAAGTATTATAATATTAAGTGCGGATTTTTTACTGCGGTATACTCTGCCTAGAAACATACAAGGGGTCCTTATCCGATATCCTTGAATAACTTATTACTCGCAGAATTGAAACAAAAATTAATTTCTAAAAGGTTATCATTCCGTCACCCAGAACCAGAGCTTGGTAAATCGGGTTTGATTAACTAGTTTGTTTTTAACATATCGAGGAGAATTTCGCGCTTGAATTATTACGTTTCAGATATGAAAATAGAGTTTATTCTTGACTAGATGACAATCGTGTTTCGTTATTGACACGAGGTTTCCACTTCGTAACCTGTTAAAATTCATCTATATACTAATAAAATTATCTATTACTATCCGAAATCAAGCAACAAAGAGTAGAAATGCCATCTGAATAGGCTTTCGAATTGGGCGGCTCCGACAAAGGCTGTGTCATTCCATTAAGCCTTCTTCAAGAGTGGTCTGTGTGGCCCGTGGCGGGCCCGAGCCGCGCTCGTGCCGCCGCCACGAATCTAGCGCGATCGAATATCAAATCAATTCTATTATACTTTCATAGAGAGCATTTGACGATCTATTTGACGTATTGGTTTGTGCAATGGGTCACAAAGCGAGGGACCGTTGGTTCGAGCCCTCATTGTGCTTTCTATGTTTATTAGGCGTCTTCGTGTGTACAAGTCAGTCAACGCATGTTCATTTGAAGGCAAAAGAAGAAATAATACGGCGAGCTCTAAAGCAATCGCTGAATCAATGAGTACTTAAATTTAAAGCAAGATGCGAGAATTTCCTATTCTCTATTTTCATCGCTTGCACCGTTGACACGTGTCATATACCTACGTTATAAGTACCTAATAGGAAACATAACAGACTCAGGTGTCGGCACTAGGCAAAAGACAAATATTCTAATAACCACTATGAAACAAGAGTGCCTCTCCCATTGAAGCAGCGCCAACTGTTCAAACGAAGGCAACGCCTTTCGGCATGTCAGCCCAGCGCCGAACCAAACACGTACCTTTAAGTAATGAATGGAACAGAATATTTTATTTCTGTATAATGGCGTATGTTTGAAAATGCCCTGTTTGACCTCATTTGCATTCACACCGCGTTATGTACTGATTTGACGGATTCTTTCTTTTCTTATAAGAAATGGAGTCTTTGAGCGGACGTTGCCGCCCGTCTGTAATGGAGTCACTGGACTGGCTAGATGGAGCGGGCCACGGAAGCTGTGTTGGATTAAATTTGTGAAGCAGTTTGTGTATTGTTGTGAATATCTATTTAAGCTTTAGTAGAGCACACGACTTACAGACATTGATTTCAGTCTAGATCTTACAAATACAAATGTGACGCTGGCTGCAAAACTGATCAATTATAATGTGTTGTTGACTGTACCTATCTAACAGTTAATGTATGACGACATTATGACCAGACATTTAAATTGGCATTTGAACTAATTACGCACTTTGAAAATACCGAAGCTAAAAAAATCATAAAACACGGGCTACATGCAAACAGCTACAACTGTATTTTGCTTCATATTATGGTTGTAGATCGCCATGTCGTTGCATGCCTAGACACGATATATCATGTTCGCATATAAAACTATCGACTAACGTCTAATTCTTGAATAATAACGATCGTTTTATCGCTCAGTAACTTTTCATGCCCTCCGGTAATTGTGGTAAATTTATATTTTAATGGAACAATGATACCTTGATCGATGACCGCGCCGTGCACGTGAGCTATTTTGCGCTGCGCCTCGACGCCGGCGAAGAGAGTCGCAAGTGGAAATTGTAACAGACAGCATCACCTTATTACTTATGCGTTACTTCTAAGTAACATTGAAAAAAAAATGTTCATTTTATTTTTAATTATTTTTTTTCTGAGTAAGTTGTTTTGATGTTTTTTTAGTCTATGCTAGTCTATACTATATCATAGCGTAATTTTATGAATAAAAAGAATATTTAAAGTAAAATACCATGGTGTATTATTATGATAAATATGAAGGAAGTGTTGACGGTCGCAAAATATGGCATATGCTTGAGGCGATGGAGATTTTGATCAGTTTAGCCGCGGTGCATTCATCAGACTTGCGTCGTTTTGAACAATCTTATCTGTGATCATGATCACTATGAAATATACTGATTAACCAGTCTTCTAGTATAACTTGAAGTAAAGTGTTGTATGAGTCTCTACTTGATTACTATTACTTGATTAATATACATTTATCTATCACAAGTTTATTTTTTTAACATAATATAGATATTAAAAATAAATACCGAATCGATTTGAAAAAAATATACAAACTAGGTATTAGTCCCTTCAAAGTAAAAATATTTTCCCAAATTGAACCACAGTTTTTGAAATTATTACGGAACATAAGAAAAAACCAATGAAAATGCATTTGAGGTCGGTTAAAAAACGATACGCGGTCCTAAGTAACTGCTTCTCACAAATTGAAAACACTCCCAGTAAGCATTCGTAATATCCTAATATCAATTTGTTTATTAATAGATCGCTATGAGTAATGGCAAGTAAGCGCCCCGGAGGCCGAAGGCTCGAGCAAAGCATTTCGCCGGCCGCGGGCGGGGGCGGGGGGCGCGTCATATTATGCGGCTAAAAGAGCCTGTCGGTGCCTTTGATCTGCGCGAGTGCGCCGCGTTGTGTGCGTGTGCGCAAGATGTGCACCGCTTGTCGGCCCTTGATATGAATGTGACTAAACTTTGATTATGGTACTGAACTCTTTACAGAGGTCAAGATTCAACGTTCTTGAAGACATGGAGTTGATTAATCGTATAACAGGAAATACAAGTCTAATCTCGCTATCCTTGTTCCGTCACTTATTTGTATGTAAACTCAATATATATCCGAATAACTCTCAAATGCAAAGGAAATTACAAGGTGCGCAAGAGTTGCCGATCAGTATCGCGCATCATCGCGTCCGTCATCTAGCCCGGGGCATATCTGATTGCGACCACGGACCGTCATCGAACGTATTATGCAGTTTAATATCGATTTACCTCTTTGGAGTTCTACTGACAAGAAAAATTAAGACAGTAATCCTCTTGGTAAATTGTACGTAGGTATTATCGTCACGCTGTTTTAGCATTTCAAAATCATCGCCACCAAAAAGAGCACATTTAAATCAATGATCTTTTTCACACAAATCATTGGTCATCGCATTTGCTACAATAATCTCTTTCGGCTTTGCGTATTAAACAAATGTTTTCTGACATCAACAGCGTATCAGAGCGGCTGCGTGACACTAAGTCCGACTTACATCGAAAAGTCGTATAAATTGGAGTCGAATTAAAAATTCGAGATATTTTTAATAACACTAAAGGCTGACCGCCCGGCGCGCTTTTGACTGTGACTCAGTAACAAAAAAACGAGGATCTAGATCTTTTTGTTATTTAGGGCACAATTTGAGGTGTTGTTAAAGTAATAACAACCTTGCTTAGAGTAGTTGGCATATTACCTGCCAAATTACTTTTTAATTAACATGTTTCTAAGCAGTGCATAACCTTACACATAGCCTTATGAATACTCTTATTCATTAGGGCCTGTCTACGTATTTGTTGAATACCCTTTTTGCGCAAGTACGTACTAGTTACGCGATAATCGATTGCTAAACTAAAGCTAATTTTACTCTAATCAACTCAAGTAATCCTTGAAACTTTCTTGAAGACATTCCAAAACGTGACGTAGAGTTGAGAAGAAAAAATGAGTTCGTCGGCATTCTTCAATAGTTCGAGCTCTCTTTCTTTCCTAACCCTTCCCCGTGCATTTGTCTTTTTCTGGTTTTAATTTAGCTTAGACGAAGCAGGTCATAAGTCGAAGTGACATTTTTAACAATGCAGTCGAAATGTTTTCGTATGGTAATGATTTATGTGTAAAACCGTCAGTGCAATAGCTTTTTGGAGCAGTATTCGTTATTATTTATACACGGTGAGCCTTTGAAACGATCTTTTAAGCCCAGCCGCGGGGGAAACAATGGAAAATTTAATTTAATATTAATACATATGGGTCCCAGTTTGTTGCTTTTGCATGTTAATGCTAAGCGATCTAAAGTTCTGTACGGTAACGTTTTAAAAGAGTGAGAACATTAGCTTCTGTTTCATACTCAATGTAAGACCATAAATTTAAAGGACAATAAAAAACAACCGACCCGACACAGAAACGGTTATTCTTCAAACCAAACTGTCGTCGGCTGTCATAAAAGTATCGATACGGGGAAAGGACATTTGAAAACAAAAGTTACTCAAAAGTTTATGCGGGGTAATAATTTATTTTAAAACTTTGAGTTGTTGTCGCTTTGTGTGAAAATAATTCGTAAGTTTTAAACGCAAGATCGAAATCTGTTAATAATGAGAACACAATGTGTGATGATTTAATTTGATAATTAACAGGTCTCAAAACATACGTGTTTAGAACCGTATTTTAGCGCTCAAAGTGAAATTAAGCTATCAAAATTATCTATAAATTAATTAATACACTGAATCCAAATTGTTTTTGATAAAATAGGAGACACTTCCTTGTATTTTATGCTTAACTGTTTTTTGACCTCTTTGTTACTTTGCCGGATATTAATTTAAGCTTGATCCTTAAACGTATTCTAAGTAGTCAGGTATGCACATCCGAGCCATAATAGTGTTTGAACTCTCTCAGCAATTTCATGGCTGAATAGATTCCATGGCTACTGGAAAATTTAACATCATCAAATTATTATTAAAAGTGAAATTTTGTCTGTCGTTAAATCATAAACAATAGTGTCTACGTATCTAGATCAAGATCATTTGGAAAGGTTTAAAGTTAAAATAACAATAGAAGCGCGTTTAGCTCGTGACAGAAAATGTTATTGAGATGAAGACAAAACTTTTTTTATCAAGCTTGTCCTTGGCTATTTTGGATACGATTGAAAACAAGGTTCTGTTAACGAACATTTTTTGTACAGTTTTATAGCAGTCGCGTCCGCGTGAAGATGAAATATTGCTATATTGGTAGCAATAAAAGGCAACCTTAGTTATTATCCTTTCCGATATTTTTGTTTTTAGTTGCATAACGGCCCATTGTTATTAAAACAAGTCTCTCCAAAAACTATTAAATCTAGTAAAATCAAATCCATACTCATGATTTTAAACGTACCAATGTGTGTCTGTTGGGAAAAGTGTGTAAGTAATGATCATTAAAATAAAAGAATAGATTTTTGAACTGTTCTCTATTTTTTAAAAGGCATATGTTGCTAGTAACAATCGATGTAAGCAAAGTAAGCAATGATCATTTAACATTTTTATTATAAACCCATGCATTATAATGTAAATATTGGGTTATAATAAGTAAGAACTTGGCTGATATAATACTTAAAATCTCTCCAGTTGCAGCTATATTTTGAGCGTAATTATGTTAAAAACATAGCAGTAAATCACGTTATTTAAAGTTTACTAGGTATAAATATTAAGTTTAATATAGTACCTCTGTAATTAGCGCTTATACCAAAAAACTTCAAATTGGTAATATAATAATTGACAATATTGACAATGAATTAAAGTTAAATGACAATATAATTTTGAAACACTTACCTTGGAAAGAATATCCTGTGAAGTACGGGGTCATGTTCAGAGTTGAAACAGCCATCGACACCGGATACGATAATAACGATGCAAATGAGCAGCTCCAAGCACCAGATCAGTCCAAACACAAAAGTCCCGAAGATCACTCAGTCAGTCTATCACTATCACAAGTTGTACGCAGACATGATAACCTAAAAGAAACGGCGTGTGTCAAATCCGTGTTTCTTTGAAGACAGCTCAGTGCCCACTGACGTGTGATGTAAAGATGTATTTCGACTCTCAAGTGTAATCTTTCACAATCAGCGGTGCAACAAAAAATGATCAAACTGGCCGCCTTTACAGCCTTCGAAGCCCCTCCGCTCGCTCACTTGTCTCTTTCTGACACCCGAACGGTCACATCGGGCAAAATTCTACCGATAGCAAATTCTTCATTTAGTCCTTATATTTCTTCAACAATCCTGGTCACTTATTCAAATACACCATAAAAGAAACTTGAATAAATTCAAGACTATATATGAAATCTAATACTGTTAAATAATACTACGAATATTCTAAAAATCGTTTACAATTTTTAAGCGGCCGGTGAGAGAGCGAGATGGTATGAGCAGTCGGATCCAGTGTCTTCAAACCGAAGAGCGCTGCTAACATTAACAATGTGTGAGTCGCGCCTGAGTCGCTGTTCCGTGACGAAAAACATGAGGCGTGTTGCCACAACGATCTATGCCTACAGCGGTCGCCGATTGGTCAAAATTTATTTAGGGCGGAGTTTGAGTGCACACTATGAAAATCAGGTAGTATTTCTGTGTGAGTTAATTGCATTGTTGATCTGTGTTCGTGTAAACTACAATTTTATTTTGAATGTTGTATTTTTTTTCAGCGATAAGTGTTATAAATAGTATAAGTAATTTGGTAACTTTAACTTATATCATGAAATACAAATTACTAGGTATTTGAACCGTAAAACATTTTTTTATCTATTGTCAAATTAGGTTTAATCGTATTAACACAAATAACAATATTTCTTTAATTATAATAAAAACTCATTCAAGTTCGATAAGTAGGTAGATAGATATTAATGTAAATTAATGAACAAAAAAAAGTAAAAAAGACTTTTACAGCCTTATTCGCGTGAACCCATCTTCCACTTTTCATGCCATCATGGGCAAGCCCAGGCAAAACACTGTCATGGAAACCAATAAATGCAAAGAATATATATCATTAGCACTTAATTCACTTATCACTAAAAACGAATTGGAACTTTTTGTTAGTACTTTCATTATTAACACCTTACTAGAACAATTTAAAACAAGCTGTTTAAGTAGTTAATTCGTATGGATTGCATTGCTTCATAAATAAATACATAATGCATATACATGCATAATGCATATAATGAGTAATGTACCGAAGATGTATACGAATATGTATTTAATTTAAAAATTCCTCTTTGTACAATGACGAGCAAAAGTAACGGATCACTTTTCATACAAATTTGTTTGGGTAAATTAGATAGATTAGATTAGATAGTTATTATACAAGCAATCAATTAATAAAATTAATCTTATCGACACACATTTTCATGAAATAAATTCATACATACATACATACATACATACATACATATATCACGTCTTTATCCCTTCTACACGGTAGACAGAGCCTAAGGTAACAAAACCTTAAGGCCACGTTTAGCATGATTGTGGGCGTATAGGTGGAAAGGTGAATCAAAATAGTGATGGGTTGCTAGCCGCATCGCCTTTTAGTACATGATTACTAAGATTGTCGCCTATTCCCTCGATGGGCTTTTACCATCTACGCCGGAAGAGAAACAACTGGTACCTACATTCCATGTTTTTTCTTTACACCCAGAACAGCATGGAAGAATTTCATGAAAATAATAGGTACCTACTTAAATATAAAACTTCATGTACCTAATTCATCAGTATTTCTACATATAATAGAGTAGATAAGTAGGGTGAAAAGTTTGAAAACCGAGCATGCCAATATTTAAATTAAAATTTTCAAATTTCTGTATTTCTGGATTTTGCATGTGATTCCCGTTAGAACATCACAGAAGTGGCTTATTCTTTATTTCACAGATAGGCCTTTGCGTCTATTACAGGCGAATTATGGCGTATCGTTTGGCAGATAACTATCTGTACCTATACCAAATGCTTCCAAGGGTTTTAGGGTGAAATAACAAACATTAAGTACCTACCTACTATCAAATGAATCAACAATTTCACCAAAAAAAAATCATTTGATCGTATCTATCATTTGAAAAACAGCGCCTTCTCTCGTCCTTGGTGAGCAGTAGATGTTCCACGGGAGTTTGTATTTGTGTCGTACAGACACAATCGTTCAAACAGATGACGCTTGGCGATAAAAATTCGCAGAGCTAGTAACAGATAGAAAATTGGAAGGCTTGTCCACTTGCTGCTATGGGTGGTGTAGGGGTACAGCTCGCGTCACGGAGTGACGAGGATCCTGGTTCAATTCCCGGCCATAGCTTTACTTTTCGGATTTTTCTGTTCTAATTTTCAATGTCGTTTAGAATATTAAGTACCTACTTCTAAACGCTACCCATGCAGGCTCCAACCAACTTCCTACCGCTCAGGGAGTAAAATTTAGGGATCTTTAAAAAGCGAGCCTTCCTGTTCCTCAAAGGGCCGGCAACGCACTTGTGATTCCCCAGGTCTTGCAGGTGTCCCTGGGCGACGGTGATTGCTTTCCATCAGGTGACCCGTCTGCTCGTTTTTCCCCTCTTATATAAAAAAAAAAGTTCGCAAACTTATGCGTTGAAAATATTAGTAGGATATAAATTTAGATGCTATTTCATCATTATCAGTAATGAAGGAAACGCTATGTTTGTGCAAGTTTAATTTCAGTGGTGAAGCGAGCCGCAAGGCCGCGTTGTGCAAGCATAATGCACCGTTGAGCTGAAAGTTGCAGCTGTTGCGATACCTAGCTGTCTTCTGCTGCGTCACATCCGGACTCTTAGTTGCACATCTTCTTAGCCAAAAGAAAAACAATATTGGTAAAAGAGTAGTCTTTTTTAGAGTTCCACACCTAAAAAGGAAACAAAGAACTCTTGTAATGTCACGTCGTTGTTCGTCTGTCTATGTAGACCCTTTTTCAGAAACGCGTGGAGATATCTAGTTGAAATATTGTGTCAAGTCTATTGCAACCGTATAAAAATAAGTTGCTACGTGGATGCTGTCATAAGATACAAACTTTTAAAAGTGTATCTTCGTGCAAAAATTGTGGTAGTTAAAATCTTAAAGATTAGTAGGTACCCAAGTACTATACGTTGTCATAGAATTTTTGAAATTTGGCAAGAAAGTAAGGCCCATTACAAGCGAAAAGCGAAAATCCAATTATCACATCACTAGTTTTCTAGTTCGAGAAAATTACACAATACCTTATTTAATATTTTTTCACGTACAACAATAATTTTGTTTTTCTAAGAAACATAGTGTGGTTTGTACCCATAATAATACGAACAACAGTTCCTATAGCTACCTACTTATAGTTTTTCATTTTGTATGACACCTAAAGTGTGTGCGTGTAACTCGTGCTTTATTAGCTTTTTCGTCTTTTCTTTTACCTCGAGGTTGTCTATAGATTTACGTCACATTAATTTTGTTGGCAAATTTTAAAAGGATCATTGTAATGGTGAAGCTATGACGCCAGTCATATTATCACAGTAACGAGTCTAAGAAAGACATACATACATACACAAATTGCGTCTATATCGCTTACGGGGTCGACAGACCCTGAGGTAACAAAACCTAAAAGAAATGTTTAGCATGATGGGTTGCTAGCTGCCTCGCCTATAATATGATTTCTAAGAATTTCGCCCATTCCCTCGATGGGCTTCTACCATCTGCGCGGGACGAGAAGCAACTGGTACATTCTATGTATTCCTTTTGCTCCCAGACCAGCACGAAATTAATAATAATGATCGAAATATTTGTCAAAATAATTTATAAACCACTTGAAAATATTTTGTTTACTGGGAAGAAATGATTCATTACCAATTTTTAGTTACTTGTAGCGACCAACCAAGTAGTGCGAAAACTAAATTCTGAATTTATTCCATGTTTCAAAGCTTTTTTTCCACGGCAGCTAAGTCGAGTTGCCGCGGTTTACATTTTTGCGCATCGCAAACAAATAAACTAGGAATTATCGTTGCATTTTTCTCGAAAGGATTCGTTCCATGCAGTCAGATCATTGCAATATTCCTTGTTGTTTGTATGACATATATATTCGTGGACTACTATGGAAGGATGTCATGTTAATGGAAATCCCTAGCAAATGCAATTGAATTGTGTCGACATTCCGTTATGCTGTACAGGCAACGTGAGCGTGTATACATACATACCATTAGAAAAACAGAATACCTAACACTGATCATCATTGATTAAGACATCACTGATCAATCACATTATTAAGAAACAGTTCGATCGATTTGACAGTTGTTTTCATAAAGGAGTAGATACAATAGGAAAACTGTTCGTCACTGATTAAGGCATCACTGATCAATCACATTATTAAGAATCAGTTTGATTGATTTGACAATGAGCAGATACAATAGGAGAATAATTGTGAAAATGGTCCAAAGAGGTGTTAAAATAATTCAGTTCCGTTAACTGTACCCAAATCGAGACAATGTTTTTGATTTTTAATCCTTTTCCTTGTAGGTGTAGTGTAAGGTACCAAAAAGGTGAAGTTCGGTCCAGCGCAGGTATAAATTGCACACATCCGTAAATGGGACAGAAAACAATACGATGTCGAATCGAACAGAAATCAACTCATTAACGCAAACCTTGAGACGACTCGGTAACATTTTAATTAAAAATCGAAGAACGCTTCAACGATCTTGCGGCTTACAAAACCCTTAATTTGCCGTCTTGATATTGTATAAGTAGGTACCTATAAGTCTTAACTTGTGTCATTTATTTTGTTGCGAAATCTATTTAGTGGACTATTGAGCACTCCATTAAAACAATACAACAAAGTAGGCACAATTGGATCCTTACAACTTGTAAAACTACTTGATTTCAAATAAATTGAGAATCTTATTCGTACCTAGTGAAAGTCAGACGAAACTTGAACTCAGATTTTAACCTTTCCGAATTTATTTGTTCAAGTTTTAATCATTGGAAAACAACTTAGGCGGGCCGAAACTCGACTTAACATCAACTTCACCCCGAGCGAAATATAGGGAAACAAAATTATATCCTCTTACGGCTGATCCTAAAATAACAACGCTCCTTGAAAGATTATACACCAATTATTTCGTGAAACCCTTGAGCAAAAACTGGTTTGCTTACCCTAGCAATTAGTTGACACTTCACGCGCTATTAACAATCTTCATACGAGTGATGCGTCTCAGGCGCAGACTTGACAAAAAAGGCGTGAAATACGCGCTGAAATCGCTACGTGCACGCTTCAGGGCCCATTGCACCGCAAAGATACCGCTGAAACCGTGCGCCCGCGCCGCACACGACGTTTGGAGAGGCTTTATTTTGTTGTGTTTCTGTATGCTATTTGAAGATCATTTGCATCAGCAACGATTGCATTTGTTCTGCAATTCCGGTTTGTCTTTAGTTTAATTAATTGTATAAAAATGTAGTTCAATTTCTAGAATGCTACTTCGCAACTGTCGTATAAGATCCCTAAGACCCATGGTGTTTTTATTCTATGTGCATAAAAGCTTACTTTCTAAGCTTTAATGCCTAAAAATCTGAAAATCCATCGGTGCCCGATTTTTTGCAAGGGGGTGTAGAATACCATCAGCCTCATAAAATATTGTTCTTAGACTTAATTTTCTATTGTTTAATGAAGACGCTTTTCGTCAGGAATGTTTTCTCTTGGTATTGTTCCTACTAATTATAAGTTGCGAATTTGTATAATAATATTAATAATATCAACACTTCAGGGAGGTATTTTAGTAAACCTCTGTTTAATTGTCAAAATATTGAAAATGTGGTCTTGCCACGCAAAACAAGTTCTATTGGATAATAAAAATTAGGCTCGGAAATATAAGAATTGAACATTTTGTTTCTATGCAAAATTGTTCTAATGTAAAATTTATTTGCTGTGTTTGTGAGTATGTCTATTGCCTAGTACTGAATCTAACAACAAATTGTCACAAGTTTATATCTCTTAATAAGTTGTAACTAATCTACTGTTTTAGCGAAATAATAAAATATAAAAATTGTGCTGTTCATTTTTACGTTGTCGAAATTGCATTTTTTGACGAGACAACTAATCGCGGAACGAGGTGGTTCGACCAAATTTAGTAACATTGTCGTGTTCTTTTTGCGCGATAAAAAAAGGACTGTCATTTTTGCACCGATCAATATTCCAAACGGACCCGCGCTTCAAACTTTATTCAAACAAACACATAAAAAACCTTTATTGTTTAATCGGCTATCGCGCTGTATAAATGGCCACTGAGTGAGTCATATTGCTATACATATACAATGAAGCAGGTTTGCCCCGTAAATTACCGGCTGTACAAGACGCGTTGTCTCTCCGCTATCGACTAGATAACTGATTAGGTGTACTATTCGCAAGTCACGATTGTCTGAAGATGCGTTTCGAATATTTTCCTATTGGATTATCACTACATAGTATAAAACAAAGTCGCTTTCTCTGTCCCTATATCCCTATGTATGCTTGAATCTTTAAAACTACGCAACGGATTTTGATGCGGTTTTTTTAATGGATAGAGTGATTCAAGAGGAAAGTTTATATGTATAATACATGCATAATATACCGTGCGAAGCCGGGCGGTTCGCTAGTTATTGAATATTATTCGTGTTTGTAATCTGCACCAATTGAACATACGAAGTGCACGACAAGACCAATATTAACTTCCAAGCAACTAAAGAATATTCTAGAACATGTTCGTCTCCGTTTACTTTGAAAAAACTGATTGTTAAACTTATAATGTTTTTCTTTAATTCGGTTTAAATTAACCTTGATATATGCTTAATGCTACATTAGATTACCAGCACCTTAAATAAAATAAGACTAGTATTAATAACGTTCTCCTAAGACATTTTTTAACCTGATTTTACTTAAACCCTTACCTTACTTTATCTATTAAAATAAAGCGGCTCGCTAGGACATAAGGCAGTAGTTTTATGTGGCAATATAGAAGGTAGGGATTGCATGTAAAAACATATATTTCGCACAGGCTTGGCTATCTTACACGCAAGTAGCGGAGTAGCAATTAAAATGTTTTTTGTTCATTAGGACACAGGGGTAAATAAATGAAACACTTCTAAAAATCTGTCGTTTATTCCATAGATCACTTCTATATAAATATCCATCTCATTATTAAATCGCCGTCTTTATGAACATTTAATTTATGTCACTGTCATTGCGTAGATCGAAAATTTCCCGTATTTTTCCTTTTTCTTCGCCAACGCTATTACACTGTCGCTCGTGGGAGTTACAAGGCACGGTCCTGCCGTGTTGACGCCCACGAAAAATTGGCCTGCAAAAGTACTAAAGGTTACATACAAACATCACTACATAGTATAAAACAAAGTCGCTTTCCGCTGTCTGTCTGTCTGTCTGTTTGTCCTAGATCTTCAAAACTACGCAACGGATTTTAAGGCGGTTTTTTTAATAGTTAGAGTGATCGAGAAGAAGGTTAGGTTAGGGAAATTAGGGAATCAAACATAAAATAAAAGTTGTGGCAGCCTAGCAGTTATTTGACCTTAGAGCATCGTGAGTTCAAATCGGTTCACACCTCTAATTTTATCAACTCTTAGTTTGTATTCGAAATTCCATTTGAAATTTACCATGAACTGAAGACAGAACATCGCAGGTAAAACTGCACAGACCTGCAAAGCAGTTCAATGGTGTGCATGAACTCCTCCGGACTGGGCTCGGGTGGAAACCAAACTCTAGCTCTATAATCTTAAGAAAAAGTTTTTCACCTTTTCTGAAATGCGTGGGACTCAGTAGGGTATAAAATAATTATGGATAGGTGGAATTTGCTTTAGAAAATCGACACAATAGCGATCCCAGGAAAATGTTCGCCTGACAATAGCCTCTGAAATTAATATCCCCGCTTGGTCACATTAAAAGCACTATATCATTTTAAAGAAAGTTACTTATTAAGCTTAAAGTTAAGTCGTAAGTTAAAACAGACGCACAAAAAGATATACGCAGATCTAAGTAGGTACAATTAGGTCAAATTAGAGTCTTATTAGACGTTGAGGTAATTAGTTTTAAGACTTCTTTAACCGAAACAAAACATGTTCTCGGTGATTTTGAGCAAATAATAATTATGGTTATTAATGTCCATAATCCAATTTCCGTCCCAACATTTTAACCCTTTGACGTGAGCTAGATAGTTAACAGTGCCCCGAACTTAATTATCGGTAACGTGTCTCTGATACTGAATACTTTCTTTCCTCTCTTTCTTTTACCATAAGTGTGACCGTGACTGACAATGTATTCGCGCCACCTTTGACTGATCACTATAATTCAAGCCACATGTCACACCGTCCGGCGGGTCTCGTCAGTAATTAGTCCCATTTGCCATGCTTAATTTGGTTCCGTAGTAATCATTCAAAGCCAACCTACAAACAATATTCAATGCATATTTATGATATAAGTACATTTAGTTTATTTTTATTTACATACATTATTTACAATTCATAAACATAAGGATAAAATAATTAAACGAACTTACTCTAACCCAATCTACAATGTTATATGTTTTTAAATGCCGCTACCCCTTCACTGTATTTTCATGTATTTTACAAATTCACAGATGTGTTTAACATTAAAACTTCATTGTTTTTTTCGCGACTCCTACCTAACAAATACCGCCCTGATTGTTGATATTGCGCAGGGTGCCCATAAGGCTGGCTGCATTTCCTCTGTAGTGTGGTACACCGTCCCCTATGTACTCATCCTAGTAGTTAAGTATATAACCATTGTATCGTCGCTTGCATGGGGGAGAATAAATCTAGCTTTCAACCTAAACAGTTGTCTCTATTAACGCCCAACATCACATGGCGATCCTGCCAGTGCGGCCTTCGCGCTGCACTGGCGGCGCGCTGCGCCGGCCAGTTGTTTGATTGAAGAAAAGTGAATTTTAAACTATTTGGACTAAAAGTGAAGAAAGACAATAATATATAATAAATATAATAATATTAAGAGCGAAATAACTCACGAAAATAGAGTGACTTAAATTGAAGAAAGACTTTATATTGAAGAAGTAAGCAGAATAAAAAGTAAACTTGAGTTCAAGATAATATTTTAAAAAGAAAAACTGTGCTAAGTGCTTATAAATTCCGACTACCTAAACTTTTAAATGAAAAATAAAATATTAACAAAAAAACTGAACTGTGAAAAATATAGACTGAAAATAATGAAGAAGAAAGGAAACAGAAGATAAGGAGATTTCAAAAAAAAATTACGTACCTAACAAGTAAAGAAACATGGTTGCTGCCGAGAACTTGTTTGAGATGAGGACGAAGTTTGGTGACGAGGAAATAAATAAGAAAATTGGTATGCTGCGATACTGTTCGTGTAGTGGAGGATAGATATTTGGTGCTGCTGAAGAAGGACCAAGAGTGATGATCAAGAGTTTAGTAGGTAACGCAAATTTTGAGTCTTAAGTCTTAAGAAAATAAAACAGAGTAAGAAATTATTTAACATGGTATGATTATGTTCTATATTGTTATAGTTATTATCGTCTTGTCAGTGTTATTTTTTTAGTTTCGTAATTTTAATAATGTAATCATTTAAAGTGATAATTAAATACAGTTATGACCTTAATTAAATATTTGTCATAGCAACAGTGTTCGAATTCTATAGATCATCCATAAAAGGAGCGGCAACTAGCGTCTGTGATTACGGCTCGGGTTGCGCGTGGATTCTTGGTATGCAGTTGGCAGGAGATCATATTATGTTATGCAGCAGGGTTTTGCTTTATAATGTAAACCGAGTAGGTAATGTTTAAAATAGATTATAATATTTTTATAAGTAAAATGGGAAGTCTGTTTTGGATAAATAGTACTTTTTTTATACATTTAAGGTATGCATTTGGTTTCTAGGTACCTACCTAATTGCTAATAGGTATATATATTTAGCTTGATTATTTTCATAACAGGAATATAGAAAATTATAAAATAATATGAGAAACGATTAGAAATTGCTGATATAAATATAGAAAGACAAAAATCAAATTGTTAGATAGAAAGTTTGGCTTACAGGAAGGGTATGAAAAATCATTTATCACCAGCAATTTTACAGATTATTTTGATACTATTACACCTAATCGTCTCTTTTATTCTACTGCAGATGGATAAAACGGATGATTAAATAATAATTTGTTATTGTTGCTAAACTGATCATCTAGCTACCATTTCAAATTGTTAGTACATGGTAAATAAATAATTAATCATTGTAAAGTTAATATAATTGTTTCAAATAAATACAAGACAGTTAAATGTATCAGTGAGTTTCATCAAGTTTTAGAAAAGACTAAGAATTAAAATTAAGAATTAGAATTTTATTTTTAGAAGTATTGAATGCATTTTAAAAAAATAGGTATGGTATAGATATTATATAGGATGCCTTCGTTCCTATCAACAGTTAGCCCAAGTTGCGCTGTTGAGCGAGGTGTTTAGGTTAAGTAGAACAGCAAGGTACACCAGGATACAGGGCAGGTAGGAAACCCTTGTTCCCTGATCATGATTCGGTCGAGCATCAATCGTGAAGAGACTTGGGCACAAGGTATGTAAAAGAAGTAAGGAAGTGTCAAATGAACTGCCTGTATGTGTAATAATGTTATAAAATGTTATATGTATGTGCGCGCACTAAAATAAATAAAAAATACCTGTATCCTGAACAGTAAATAAATGTGTAGTAAAGGTCGGCCGACCACAAGTAAAAAATAATATGTGTTGTGTACCTTGCAAGGGAGGAAAAATGTGATGCCAGAGCTGCACACTAAGCGGAGATAAAATGAAATATCTACCGAATTAAAATAAAATAAAGACTAGGTACCTAGGATAGTATTTAGAGGAGTGTATTAAGGATAAAAATGTTAACAACTACTTTCATGTAGTTAAGCGTAAAATGCTAAGCAGAGCTGCTTATCTAGATCTACCTACTTATGTTATTTTTAAAGCGATATTTCATGTTTTTTTTTTGTTTGCTTTTGTATGTTTATTTTAAATGTGTTTAAGTATTTTAATCGTAATCTTGTTTAAAAAATGTGTAGATTCTGCTGATTTTGCAGCTGCTGATGTGCTGTTTTTGTGTGATTTTGTTATTTCTTAGCTGAAACTTTGAATTAAATTTGGAAAAAAAAACTTGTTAACATATAGATCATTAACTTCATTGATAATTACTTTTCGTTTGTAACATTTCTTTGTTTTCTTAAAATTAAAGTAATAATGCACAGCACTTATAAAAAAAAAATCTTTTAACTTTATTTCTTTGACAAAAAAAAAAATATACCTATATTACTTTAATATTAAAAAAAAAATTGTACGCTATTTTTTTTTTCATTAACGGTGGAGGTGTAGTGTGGTACACCGTCCCCTATGTACTCATCCTAGTAGTTAAGTATATAACCATTGTATCGTCGCTTGCATGGGGGAGAATAAATCTAGCTTTCAACCTAAACAGTTGTCTCTATTAACGCCCAACATCACACCTCATTGTAAGGCAAGAGCTAACCTTATGGTCACCTGTGATTCTTATATCATCTTTTTTAGGGTCCCGTACCCAAAGTCTTATTACTAAGACTTCGCTGTCCGTCCGTCACCCACCAGGCTGTATCTCATGAGCCGTGATAGCTAAATACTGTACAAATATGTACATATTAAACTTTGTCTATTTTTAATATAAATAAAATGTAATATTTTATCGCGAATATATTTTACGACATACAGAGTGGCAGACACAAAAGAGTCTTGTTGCAAAACCGTTGGATTCAAAGTTGAGTGCTCGTAATTTTATCTAATAATTTAACACGCTTCAGGTGAAGGTTGCTATAAATATGATCAGGACTGAAATAATGTAACAATACGCACGAATACTATTAAAACTGGGTTAGCTGTTATTTTTTTAAAACAGATCGTAATCGTTAGAATGGTAAATGTTCTGAAACATTCGTTAAACGAGCGGCTAATGCCCGTGGGGCAGGCCCGCCCTGTGTGAAAAACAAACACTCGTACAAATATGTCCAAATGACATGTAAAATTTTTCTGTGTCACGATGAGATATTGTAATGATCCGTTACCAAAAATATAATGCCGCTCATGCAAGAGCGACATTACGGTGTGGCGCAAGAACGGAGAGGACAGCGTGAATAGTAAACCAAGTGTGTTCACTTTTTTTTTACTTTTTTTGTGTTATGATATGTGGTGAATATTTTTGTTAATTGATATGAACTACCGCTAAGTAACGCCTGATTCAATGAATCGTGTTAACTTTGTTTTTTTAGGGTTCCGTATCCCAAAAGGAAAAAATTAACCCTGGTAGAACCTGTAGAAGCCAGTAAACATTTTTATTCATTGCATTTTTTATGTTTTTTTTTGTGATTTGTGTCTGTTTCTTTATATTTGTACTACTTACTTACTTAAATACGGCCTTGGTTGTAGTATTTAGGCAACCCTACGCAATATTTTAAGACTCATTTTCTAAGACAAATAGTTTCCATCCGTTTATCAGATCGGTGAAGGTTGGTCTTAGGCGGGACTTTAAACCATAAAATGTTTCCAAAATTTACAAACTACTCGATTGACTTGAAATTTGGCAATCAAAAAAGAAAAGTTCGTGAGTATACATTTTTTTAACCACAGCTTATTTATTATTTGTACCATACACGACCGCCCTTGAAGACATGTGTGACGACGGATTAGGGTCCATTATAGCGCCTACCTTAAGAAAATGCCGTTCGCTGTGAATTGAATAACTTAATGGGAAACACACGGAAACACGAATTATAAGTAGAAGAGACAGCGAAGAAAGCACGTCATGCCAAGTAGACGTACTTAATAAGAAATGCCAATCCTACTGATATCATAAATACAAAAATTTGTAAGGATGTGTGGATCTTTGGAGGTTTTTCACTCAATCTCACCCGCATGTCCGTTTGTCGGTTTTAATATAAAAAAAAAAAAAAACAAAAAAAAACACGTCAGAAATTGTGTTAATATCTTTTACCTGCAAGATAGCGATAAACGAATTACACGCAGACGAAGTCACGGGGAACAGCTACTTTTTCGTATGTTATTAAGTAAAATACACGGTCACTCACTCATTTAGTAGTCGAGGTATGCCCGACATGTTTCGTACTAATACGTGGTTTCTATCGTAGTTCGCATTTCAATTGTTTTTTTGGTAGGCAACTGAATTGAGCGGATTGTTGTTTCACTATGTTATCGATTTCTTTATTGTGTTATATAATACCTGCTCTAGGTTTATAATTTTCAGCAACAATCTGAAAAGAGTTGCTTTCGAACCGCCGTTGTAGCTGAACAGGAAACCCGTATTGACTCTTGAACAGTGCACATTTGAATTCGCACGATTGAATCGAGCTTACTTCCATTTCTGCACTTATGCGTTTAATCGTGTCTTAATTGCTTGACTTGACTGTTATAGGGAAATGTTTTTTATTGAAAATTTATTTCAAAAATCGAAACGATCCCGACCTTCTGTTATGCATTTTGTCTTCACTTAAACCTAAACAGACAATTTCTTTGCTTAGGTTTATTGAAGTTTATCTACAAAAAAAACTAAAACATGACATCAAACGAGGCGTTTGGGGGAGAACATCGATTATACTACAAAATATTTAAATTAGCGTGTTGTGATCTCTTGAAGAGTAGCGGAACTGACCTCAGCAGACGCCGAGAGTTCGCCGGATCACCCAGGCACTTTAGTAAGAACAGCTTCACATTTTTACATTTAGATGCATCTAGATCCAAGAGCCCTAAAAATCGGCGAAACAAATGCTTGCTCATTTCTATCTGAAGCCTCTTAGTCTCTTCTAGTCGCCAACTCGCTCCACATTTGATACATATGACTTGTTTCCACAAACACCGTTTGCGGCGGGGCGGGTGTCGGCGGCATCACACGCTTTTTTCCCCACTTTTTTTCTGTCGGCATCTTCACGACCGACTCTCGGACTAATGACTTTAATTAGCGCTCTCGTATTATTAATTTCTGTGGAGCTGACGTTTAGTCAACGCGGTGGGATTGAGGAAGGTCGCGGGTGATGTTTTGACACCTGTAAATTATTTGTAAGAAATGCAGGGAATGCAACTATTAATCTGAATGGAACAGCGAAGGGGTGAACTTTCAAACTCTACATGTAAAAGTATACATATTCAATTTTTTAAAGTGCATTCGTGTAATTAGTATTTTCTGTTCCTGAAAGCTAAGAATATTACTGTCGCAGGCCAATCTATGCCTTTTAAATATTATCACTGTCAAAAGCAATGAAATTCCTCACAGAATTGTATTGAATCCGGCCCGTTGTTATAATATTTGGACTGCAATTTCCAGGAATATGGTGAATTCATTTTAATGTAAATTTTTACTTCTGCCGAGATGTTAACAAACCGAAAAAAAAACAAGTGAATAAATAATACAGGTACCCTACATCAATAACAAAAAAAAACTTTTTCAAATCATTTCTGTTTATAGTCTTAGTGCGATTCAATTCCGACTCCGTTCAGGTTTTAGCTGTCATTTTTAGTATGGATCAGACAGCGAGCGAACCTAAACTGTATCGGAATTGAATTGCATTAAGTCGTAATGGTAACCCCAGGTGGCGAAAGTAGCCAATATTAAGTCCTCATGAGGATAAGTGCAAGTATGGTATGACGAACAGAATAATGCAAGCACAGTGCACATGTAAGCCGATTTGAGTTAAAGCCGGAGAAAGTGGTCACTTTCGAGAGCCTTCAACGACGTGCCTTGAACAATGGCAACTTGCCGGACTCTTTCAAAGATAAGTAAAGCACCGCGCTAACTACAATGGAGTTGTGTACGTACTCAGTGTATGATAAAGGAAAAGTAAGTTTTAAGAATTCTGGTCTAAATTTTTATCTGCAGCTTTCACCTCTCCAGGGCAACTGAATTTTACAAACCTTAGCGTAGACTAGAGTTATTTTTTCCTTTGGACATAGGTGTTTAAAATCGGTGTCATACTTTTTATTTTTATAATCTAACCAAAGACTAGTGACAAAAATTTAGTAGCCACCTCTCTCAATCAAAAAGGAAGAATTGTCAACCTTTCGGGTTCCGGTGCGCATGTAAAAAAATAATAAATATTTGTTTAATTTTGTTATTAAAATCTTTAATAATCCTAGCAATTCGTGACTGCAATAGTTTTATTATTGCACGCGTTATTTATGAGATATCTCCAGGAATGTTTTAACGAAACTTCATACAAAAAATACTTAAAAATGTTATGCTTAGGTATACGTGTTGTTGTTCATTAACCTACATTACACCAATGCTTCAATGTCACTCAAACCTAAAATATGGTAATATAATTTCAAACCTAGCGCCCAGCCTTAGATATAATCCCTGGCAACCTCTTAAAGCCCCTAAATATTCGTCCCTTATATTTGCATAACCACTCGATTTTGTAATTTATTAATCTAATACTGCTCTCGCAAACTTGAAGCTTCTGACCTTTGTAGCTATTGCCTGAATATTTATTTTGTAAATTGTTTTCAGCTCGTCAACTGCGACGGAGGTGTTCCATTTTTACCTTGTTTTCAGTATGCTTAATGTAAGATTTCGGTCACAAAACACGTCTCGAGCGCGATTGCGATAAAATGTCAGACACTATGAGACAGTTTTTTGCCGTTTCGACCCGCAAGTGGCGCTGCCAATTATTCCATAGTAATCGAGACGTTTGCGTGAACGCGTTCGAAACGTTTTTATATTCGAAAACTTACACTAGAGGCTCAGAGCCTCACCCAAACTGTTCCCATAGTATTTGACATTTTAACGCAAACGCGTTCGAGACGTGTTCTGTGACCCAAAACTTACACTAAGCATACTGACCTGTGCACAACTTTCAGTTGCTGAGTTAGTAATAAGTATGAAATGGTAGAACTATTAAACTATTGTTGTAGCTAATCACATCCACGCGTTCGTTTAGCTTTTGATACTAATGATAAAAACCGTAAAAAATATTTTTACGAGTAGCCATACCGTCTATCTTCAAAACTTGAATAAATAAGCCAAATTCACTCAATCAACACACATTCCAGAACCTCTACAAATACGATGCACCTACAAAAGCCGTCAAGTATGGCAAATAGTACAAAACACCAATCAAACTGCACTTCAACTCGAGTGTTATTCTTTTCAAGCCCAGTAGGTGCCTTTCCAGCTAGCTATCAGTCCCCAGGCACCGCTCAATTTTGTTTTGACACACGCCAACTTGTCTGTATCATCTATTGCCACTGGACATAAGCATCATAAAAAAACGAAGAGGGTTGAATGAGTTTTTTTCCATCCTTGAATGAAAGTCACAATAATGAAACATGAGTCAGGATTTCACGAATCTTCAGATTCTGATTGGACGTGGTGAGCGTTAAATAGTTAAGTTTTTAGGTCAATGATGTGTTTCGGGTGATCGCTTTGGGTTTAAGTAAAATGCATCAGGTACTTAACGCTGGCCATAATACAACTGTTGGTTGAGTTAGCATAGACTAAATAAGATGAGATGGGATAAGTTCGCCTTTGTACTATTTTCTCTGTATTACTGTATTTTTTTATATTTTTTATGTGCAATAAAGAGTTTACATACATACATACATACAATACTAAAAATAGATTTTATTTTCTTCTGTTCTAATTTTTAGTGCCGTATAGAAATTTAATCTCTAATGGGTAAAACCGTAAAATTAAACGTAAAAAATAAAGAAGTAAAAGTGTTTGATTAATTTGATAGTAGGTGCTTTGCATTTTATGTTGTTTTTATATTATAGACTACCTATTTGTTGCTATACCTACTCTTGCTGAACTTGTGAATTACAACCTGTTATTATTTCATTAAAAACATCTCACATTTTTACATAGCACTACAAATCACATGACACACACGAAGCAAACAAAAAACACTTTTTTTTAATAGACCACACAAAACATAAAAAAGGTTGTCTGGCACCAATGAAAGTTCATTAGTGCAATTTTTTAAATATTCATTTGCACATAATAATACCGTGTAGCAACCACTTTTAAGGGTAGCTAACCAAAAATAGCAATCCTATACTTTCGCTGTGTCTTTATGTTCGTCTGTGTCATGCCTACACGAATTCTTTTTTATCGTAAGTGTTTCACAGCAATGCTGATATATTTTTTAATTCAGTATTTATTGCCTTGCGAGTTTATAATACTTGAATGTAGGTAGTATATTTACCCGCACCAAGGGCTCATTGAGACGCAATGACGTCTAAGCACTTCTCATATAATATGTATAAAATAAAGTGGTTTTCATGCTTCGGGATTACGTGGGTACGCGAACGCTAAAGCATTTATTTACTTGACACGAATATTACTCGGGCGAAATTATCCATCCTCTTCAACCCTTTACATGAGTACGTAAAACCCCTTCCCGGGATCCTAAGTAAACATTGGACCGGATACAAAATTTGGGGAAAACACTCTACAATATCATTAAGCACTTCAAACGGAGAATACAAATATAAAAATACAGGAAAATAATGAGAATAGGGCGGTCAATCACACCAATCTACCTAGCGAAGTATTTAGTAACTGTAGTATGTACTGTGTTTACAACCCATAAGAATTTCGAATTGAGAATAACAAGCCGCATTCTGTAAATAAGAAAGAAAAAGGCAAAGAAGACATTTATTCGTTTTTGCAAGACACACAAATATAAGAGCATACACACAATTTTATAGAAAAGAAAAAAAACACAGACATGAAAAATGATCTATTGATCATCACCGTTGTGTGTGTCTTCGCAAAAGTGAAACGGTCGCTGGCTCAGCATTACGCTGAGGTGTTAGACACCTGCAGCACCGATTTTCAGTCAGAACCGTCTGTGACTCACGAAACGATACACAGATAGAATATGCTACATAAACCATACATAAATAAAGTAATAAATAGAAATAGCCCGACTTATGTGTAACTAAAAATACATAAATTAATTAAATAAGTAGTTTACAATAAACAAAAAATAAAAAGGAGGGTAAACTAAATTGTTTGTAGGGAAAGTGTAAAAACAACAGGCTGGCATATCAATGTGCAAAGTACTGGAGGACTATTGTAAGGATTTTTGGAGCGTCAATGAATGATCCTTCAGCTTGCGCTTGAAGGTGTAACTACTTGACGCTCCTTGGATTTAATTTACTTGCCAGCAGTAAAGGCCACCAATAAAATACTGGGACCTGCACTCGTGTCGCCAAAACTTAAGAACCGTGCCACATAAAAAGGATCTTTAATGTACAAGCTTTTAAGGAAATTAAATAGAGGTTGACTATTACATTTATCTCGGCTAAAATAGCCCGAGCTCAGACGCAGTGCGGCTTAGCGATATTGTTGTTCGCATAATGCAAAGGTCGTTCGAGCGAAAGCGGTTAAGCTAAATCTAAAGGCTAACAATTAAGCTTTGGAGCATAATTTGTGACATTAATTTTAAGTTACGAAAGCAGTTAACCTTAAGCGTTGGCCTATTGATAAACGGGTGGTCTGATTAACGACGTTCTATTTTTGATATCGGGTGAAATACTTCATAAACAGCTGACTGTCGGGAACTTTGCGAGGATCCCTCCAAAAAGTTGGACGCGTAACGAATCGCGCCGCATCGGGACGCGTATTCGACTATACGTACACACAAACGCAATGCATCGATACAATAGTCGATAATTTGCATGACGGTTTTTTAGATGCTATTATCAGCACAGCAGCTGCAAAGTCGGCGGGGGACGCTACGGGTGACATAGCGAAGTTCATCTTCAATCGGACCAAACGTATGTGTATGTGACGTCTAGATGCATGATTGTTTGACTTTAGGCAATTTAGACTGAAACAGGGGTCGATATGTACTCAAGTAGATTTTATTTGAATTAGAGATACTAACTGTTGTGATTATACTGAAAATGGACTTTCGTAACACGGGTCAGTGAGTATCTACGTGACAGTGTGTAACAAAACGTCCCCCCCCCCCCCCTTAGTCTAATTTTATTAAAATGCTAAGATATATCAAAAAAACTGTAAATTAATTCAAATAATTTCGAATAACTTCGAATAGCGCCTAACGTACCTAAGCTACATAGCTCAATCCAACGCGTACTTAATATAGGAGGTAAATAAAGCTGTCTACTAATAAAATATATATGTCGTGAAAGCCTAACAAACTATACTGGTCGTGATACGTGATATATTGAAGAAATGGCCATGTGATCGTCTAGTGCGTGAATCGTCTAGTAATTAAATTAAATACCCTTCGTTGTGTCCGCATCCTACGTAACCCTGGGAACGTTTAGTGACGAGTAAAGATTGATCTATCTATAAATTAAAACTAACATACATACGCGACGGCTAGCAACACATTACCTAAGGATTTTGTTTACTTAAGAAAATAGCGATTAAGTCTTCTGATTGGTAGGTATTTTATGTATAGTTAATGAAGCATAAAGTATAATAGTTAGGTGATCATTTGGGCAAGTATGGAAATAAGTCGTACATTATTTAATAAATTATAAAGCTCGTCATAATAGTAGTATACGGAAAAGTAAGTAAGTCGATGACTAATAGCGTAGCAAGGAAACACATTATGATTAAAGTTTCATGGAGATCTATGGAATGTAAATACAGAATACTTTACTACACACACGTTTGCATTTAAGATATTTATACTTTAAGATGAAATGTGCTTTCATGGATCTAACAGAATGTAGAGAACCTGTAAATTAGTCTATTACATGTTGTGCTAAAATATTGATCAACTTATGATCAACTTAAGGGAATCCGCTGCTAGAAAGTAAGTATGTACACAAATTAGATGGTCAATGGAAAATAGAAATGCACATTATAAACACAGTTATAAAAGATATGTGATATATTAATTATTTCCCCCCCTTATCCCCGACCGTCACAGTAGACCTTCATAGGCATGAGTTTGGGTTCCCTTCAATAGAGAACAGCAAGTCTGAGTTTGATTTCGAGTAGTAATCCTTCATTACTGTATGACTTCATACTGTACTTCAATATAGGCAACTAGCCAAACCAATGCGCTACCGGATGAGGTATGGTCTCCCCGTCCATGATTCAATAGTGATATGAAATTACTCACTTTAATAAAGACTTTAATTCACAAGTCTAATAAATAACATGTACACTGTTATTGTAGTAACTTTGCGATAGCAGAGAATAGTTTTACAAGGTAAATTAATCTTGTGATGATGATAGCAGATTCCATTTCCACTATTAATTGATCATAATTCAGATGATATTGATGGTGATGACTCTCAATGCATTTGTAGTGCTTCCCGGTCTAGGTAAAACAACTACATGCGAGTCTTGATGATGTAAAATTGGTTTCAAATGAGGTGTTGATTAATCTACCCTCAAAACAATCCAGCCAAGGCAAATTCAACAATTATTGAAAGTAAATGATTCAAAAGTAAGTAATTCATATGACCGTTGAATACAGACATAATGAATAAATGACACTGCATAAAATCAGCCTAAGCTCTCATATCACAAACAAAGTAACACAAAACAAAGGAAACACTCACTCAGTATTTCTTCTGTGGCTGCTGCGTAAATCAGGAACCCAGCAGATACCCAGAGCCTGATAACTCTAGGAGGAAGTTTCCCGACTCCCATACGGCAGACGAGCGCCAGGTCGATCACCAACGCCTGACTCCGTCCCGAAAGACGTTAAACCCCAAGCTTTGTTAACACCGCAAGGTTGCCTTGGGGCCGGGAACCTCGTCCCGTAAAGTCCCTACTTCAAGCGTGACAGATTAGAACACACAATCAGAATTCATGGCCAATAATCAAACGTCATGACAATGGCGATGATGGTGGTAATTTCTCTGCCAATACCCCGGACTCAGGGTACCGATCATGATACTGACGGCTAAAGGTGTCCTGGCCACAGAGAAATCGGATGAGGGAAGGATCAAGGATATTGGTGAGGTTGGTATCGTAATTGGTTCACGAACACTGATTGCGATGCACAATAAATAATTAACCGATTAAACTACGTTAAACAATTAAATTAATTAATCAAACTTTGTCAAAATAAATAAACTGCGAACCGATATCGCTTACAGCAGCAAGACCTCGCTTGAAGAAATTCCGAAAACAACTAATCCCGATTCCTTGAAGAAACGTCCCTTTTATACTCGCTAAGTCTGCATCATCTCAGACATTAGCGTTTTTAGCATCATAAGCCTCATCTCCGACACCGTCCTCTTCTGCGTTTTCTGCATCTTCTCAGACATTAGCGTTTTCAGCAACATAAGGCTCATCTCCGACACCGTCCTCTTCTGCGTTTTCTGCATCTTCTCAGACATTAGCGTTTTCAGCAACATAAGGCTCATCTCCGACACCGTCCTCTTCTGCGTTTTCTGCGTCATCTCCGACATTTCCGACATTTGAACCAAAACGATCCTTACGCTCTACCCAATAAGGTCGAATTTCGCTATTCCCCGTGAGTCTCGGACCGTATACATACAACTACATACATACCTGTTTTGTGGTTAGTCTAGCGTGTGAAAGAGATAGAACGCACCTCAGATACAACCAACATGAAACAACACGATCAATGAAAATTACGTCAATTCATTCTAGTTGCGAGGAAGCGCGTACGATGCTGTTTACGCAATTATCGAACATTTTAGTGTCATATACTACCTGTGTAGTTTATTCAGCGTTTATACAGTATTTAGTACATTCCTACTCATCCAGTTATCACCCTCGTACTGAAATTCCAGCTTAATTATTATTTGGTCTATACATATTATATTAAAGGAAAAGGAAAGGCTTACATAATATATCCTAATATTATTAATTGACTATAGGCAACGCCCAATCATATATTTGTGAATTTAACGGTAAAATACGCTATGTACCGTTACAACCACCCCCCAATGTTTGCGCAAGTGGAAAGCTGACAAGCTCATAACTGAAGTAAACAGTTAAATTCTCTTGTATTCACAAATATATGAACCTTCAAAATCGATCACTCTTAATTTATTAGCATTTTTCCCATGAGTGTATTTGGAATGTGTGGTGTGTTTTTAGACCGAAAGGTAGTAACTAAGGTAACAACTGAACCCATCAAGTTCACGACTAAATAATTATGAACGAATATCACCCTCACAAGGCAATCTAGTCTTAGATAGGGAAACTGTTTTGTGAGAACAATCCCCGGCTCTAGTAGCACGTTTCACCAGTCCCGCCATACCAGTCTTGCTCCTGCATATCGACCGAATATGGAAATTCCGGAAAAATCCCTTCCAAAACTAGAGTACGTTAATAGATATCGGGCCATAAGCATCCGTTAACCAATAGTCTCATTCGAAAGATCCCTTCAATACAGTAATCGCTATTCTTTCGGTGAGTGTGTAGTGTGTGAAGATTTAAGCATCGCATCCTAGCTTCTGCTTGGCTGCACCGCATGTAAAGTAATGATTATCTAGCGCCAGCCTCATAGCTGATGTCAATTTGACTTAACCTAACTCCATTCGCACTGGAAAATCATTTGTAGTGTGCTGTTCAGGGGTTGAATGCCAATAAACCGTCCTTATTAACCCCAAAATTGCTAAGTTGCTGCAGCCCCTCATACTATAGCATAACGTCATTTTTTTTTTTTTTTTTTTTTTTCGTCAAGAAGTCAACATAGCATTAATACACAACCTTGTTCTTCCTTCCCCATTCCAATCGCAATTTCATACCTAGCTACACCAAATCAGCAATTTCATCAGGTAACTTAGACGTAAGTGGAATATATATAACGGACTGAATCAGTCGTTATTTTTCGAAGGTTCATATATATGGACAAAAACAATTACATCACCACATCTCGCAACAAGTGCAAAACAACCTTGTCTGTGCAATATGCGCACTGACACGCAACTTGAAAATTGAAAATATAAAACACGCAGGCAAAGCCGTCCAACACCCTATGTTACGGAGTCGCAAGGCAACCGTTTCTATCCCAAATAAAACAAATATCCTAATTAAATAATTTATCCATCCATCCTACTTATTTGTAAAAGCCAATCGCTTTCCACCTGCACAAGTCAAATCTATTAACTTTAAATTATTTTCTCGCAATTGTATCTACTCTATTCTTATGATTAGCTTAAAATAACCTTATGGTAAGCCTTAATGGATTAATTTCATGATCTTAAAGCTAAGACTTATAAATACACTAAACCCGTGGTAGCTCAGCGTTCTAGTCTGCGACCCAACTCGTGGCAGGGTTCGCACCCCCCAGAGTCTTCCAGAATTCAAACAGGGTAACGTGAGAAAACCCGCGGAGCAAATTAATAGGTGAAGTCCCTAACCCACACAAAGCCCGCGCAGAACCTAGACGATGTCGTTGAACAATTGGAGAGACTTAACTAAATACTTAAGAAAAATATTTAATCCTGAAAATATTAATGTAAAATATCCAGAGAAGATATCGCTAAGATCAAGACATCCGTACTTACTTACATTTCCAGTAATAAGGAACCTAATTAATTTCAGAACAGACACATTTAAAATACTCTAGGTACTATGCCCAAATAACCACCAACTCAATCATAAACTCAGATAGACTATAGGTAGATAACGTATGAAACCGATAGATAACGCGTGCACTTACGAATAAGATTATGAACAGAAAAGAACAAGCGAGTGCAACATTTATGCCAGTACCTCTTACGTCAAAATAATCATTACTTCCCTAAAGTTGACACAAATTCATGTATTTTTTTTTCCCAAATGGATAATATTGTGATAATCAGTCAACGCAGCGATTTATTTAAAATATTTAAAATACCTACTACTTATATTCCCGCCAACCGAGTTTACACTATAATCAACTATGCGCACTAGAGGGCGTTGTGAACAAAAATACAACAATTAACGTTGATGCGTATTGAACCTTTTCATATGAATAACTTTCAAAGTGTATACTTAACTAATTTCACTACTCATTAAGTATGTTTAAAATAAACAACTATTTTATTTTTGTTTAAAATTAGCCTAATGTAAGTTATCAATCAAAGTCATAAAACGAAACGCAATTCCAATTCAATAGTAATTATTTAAAATAAGGGTAGGCATGCGCTGCACTGTGCCGGTCTGATCAAACTACCCTTCCTTTTTTTATGCGAGCGCTCTGCCACGGTGTTAGTCATTAATTGTTAGACGAAACTCGACCTTAAGTAATGGACATACTGGGTTACTAATTATGTTCGCTTCTTGTATTTGTGAATGACTACGCTATAGCAAAGGCCTACTTGATATACTGTTAAGTAACTGACGCAATATTAACAAAGAGTAAATTTCCTCAAGAATTAAACGATAAACTGTGAATTGAATTACAATACGCAAAGGAAGCAAACATATCAAAGTTGAATGCGAGTGGCAGACTCCCTTCCAAGTGTGTTCATTTTTTTGTTTTATATAGTTCCGTACTATCTGTACTTTAAAGGAAAACCTGAGTAATCGGTTACTACATCTGTTCGCATCTTATAGCTATAGTAAGGCTCACCTGGTAAACTATTATGTAACAATCGCAATAGTAGATAAGAATTGAACGACAGTAAAATGCTTAGAATTATTTCTGAAATCAAAAGATAATTGCGAATGAAATTTCTACACGAAAAGAAAACAACAAAATTTAAAAGTCAACCCTAGTGTTGAGTTTTACGAGTTCTTAGTGTGTCTGTCCGACAATTGGTCACACCGTAATTAGGTACTCTATTTATCAATTACAGGAAAATTTTATAAAAGTTTAAGAATTTGTGTAGTATAAATAATTTATTAAAACATTTGTGCTCACGCACCGCGACGCCACCTAGCGAACGTCACCCGAACTATCAAACATAACACCGAGCATGGTTCAAAAAAGCTCTAAGCGCCTCTAGGAACTGCGCCGGACCGTGCTATACTAGTGCTGCCACCTATCGATTAGTTTTACGTTTTTGTATATATTTATATAGAGTCATTCCCTCAGGACAAGCATTCGCTTACCACCTTAGTATCGTAACGGACACAATAAAATTATAGTTAAAAAATATCAAATAACCAGTCATTCTGCCCTGCGTTACACTAGACCTAAATATAGGCAGGAATTGATAGAGAAAAGAGAAGAGAGAGCAAAACCTGAGACTGACTGCAGCGACCTACCAGATTCCCAACACATGTGCTTACATGCCAATAACCAATATAATATGAATCCACATCACGTACATTCTGCTTAAGGACAGGGCCCTTTTGTCACTGGACTAACATAAATACGACTGATCATAGTGAACACTAGATACCAGACTAACCATGTACCTGCATACCTATAAACTTGCACTAGCCACGTTTCCATGTCTATCTATCTGTCTTCGTAATGTACAAATATAAAACGACCGCACACTAGCTTCATTTGTTTAGGAACCGAGCTCTAATAACACTGGATTGATATATTCACTAGCCTAACTGCATACATACATACATAGGTACTCAGAATTACATACTTACAATTATGTACGGAACCTATTTTTTCATGAAATATAATCAGCTCCGAAAATGTTTAACATTATATGACAAATTCACAACAACAAAACAGAGCATGCTCGTACTAATTACAAAAGACAGGGATTTCTACATTCTATTGAGCTAAAGCTCAAAATGATTATTATCATCTTGCCAGGATTGTGCAAGTGACACAAGGCATATCTTTGCAAGTCTTATCTACCCCCTATGAGAAAGAGGCGTGATGATACGTACGTATTATCAAAGTCATGATGTAAACATTTAAAATTTTTGAAGTACCTAGTAATTACTGCTGAACCAACTTCAATGATATTCATTAAATATAGAATTGTATGTAATCTGGAAAAGCCATAACAAATGCACATTAATGAGTTTAAAATTTAACTGATACATTATATGACACCCCTGCATACTAATGAATATACATAAACTTCTATTCTTGTCAGTATCAATACCTCTGGAGCTACCTGTAAGTACACTACTAGATAGTTAGATATAAATTACCTTGCCTACCTACAGACAGTATGAGTAGCCGCTACGTATTTAGAACCAAAGCGCGATCTCCTATTTATCATACCTACTTGTGGAAAGGAGGTAGAAACCGTGAATCATTTGTCAATTGATATAATCACTTCAAAATGTAATCCTACCCTATCTTATTTTATTCTACTATCCTACTAATAAAAATATAAATTCTGAAGTTTGTGAGGATGCATGTGCATTGGTGGTATGGGTGTATAGTTGGTATGGATGCATGGGTGGTATAATTGTATGAATGGATGTAATATGCTACTATTTCCACGTCAGAACGGCTGAATAGATGTGAATGAAATTTAGCATAATGATAAACTATAGACTGAAATAACGCGTGCCTTTTATCCCTAAACCTGCGTAACTCTGGCGGGTCAGCGATAAACAAACTCTTTGCAGACAAAGTTGCAAGATGCAGCTAGTCTTTTCGGCACCTACCTAATTTAAACGTACAACAAGGGAAACAAACTAGTAAGTGGGTTACTCGATAGTAAGCAACCATCACTGCTCATGGACATCTGCAACACCGGAGCATTTGCATATGCGTTACCGGTTCAGTGAGTAAGGATAAAATACCTGATGTTGTGCCAGTAAATTCATCGACTATTCTACGACTGAACACAGCAGCGCTAGTACTGCTGCTTGGCGGTAGGATTAACAAATAGATGGTACATTACATTTTTAATAGAAGCTTCTTATTCTGACAGTATATACTTCACTTGGCTATAACTTGTGTAATCAACTCATTTACACACAAACATACGTACATTATAAATACAAAGTACCTGAAGTGAACGAGCCACGACCTATTCTACCCAACAAACAAACAAACATTTATGAAGATTGCAAGATTAAAAGCTTGCGCAATAAATAAACTTTTATAAGAACGTAGGTAATACACATTCCTAAACAGACCTACCTACCATCATTATCACTATCATCATCATCATTGTCTAACAACTAACGTCATCATATCATCATCAGCCCACACACGTCCCACCGCTGGGCACAGAACCCCTGTCCGAATGAGAGGATGCCTACGAAGGCACCTGAACGGGCCTACCCACCATATTGTATACCTAATTTACTGATCTTACGAGTACCTTATCAAGTTCTTAGTAAAATCAACCTTTGAAACAACCATAATATATACGTACTTAGAGTCAGTGTATTTCTTAATGTTTCCTACAGCATAAAATAATAAAGGAAAGCATCGATGACGGACAAGAAAGCACTTCAATACCAGCTATAAATTTACCTAAAGGTCTGCCTTAGTCCAAATTTCTAGAATAAAAATTTAATGTATACTTAATAGTATTCCAGAATAAACAATGACATGATAGTGTCCTATCAACTGACACCTCCTACAGAGAAAAACTAACTGAACTATACTTATATACATACACTACAGTTTTTAAGTCAAAATTCGAGAAAGACAACCCTACGACCAACGATAGTCATCCTGCCTCCACATAGTGTAATACCTACTTACACTAAACAGAGTCAATCTATTATATAACTTTGTCACCAGTTGATACCCCTCCCTAATGATATCGTAGATACTACTTTTGTGAGCTATATTAAAACTAAAGATGGTAAAAGTTCTAGACATCCCCAGTCTTTATTGGGAGGCCTAAGAAAGAAAACTAACTCACACTCAATAAAAAGAAAGAAAGAAAGAAGGAAAGAGAAACATTTCACATACTTCAATGTAATAAAATGATGCACTCTAATTAGCCCCATGAAATGACTTCTATGTTCTGACTAAAATACCCCAATATACACACATAACTAACTATCGCCAAGTATTCACAGGCACCTACAAAGCTTATACAACCGTAATGAAAAATCAAAATGAACAAGAGTACATTCCACTAATATAGTTAACCAAGCTAAATGCTCCGAGATAGGTATAACTGTCACTAAACATAAAACTCTCCCAGCCATAGCTGTAATTTCTACATTACCTCTTTTCGAACACAATTCCTATAACACTACTCTTTTTATTTCGTAAACACGACATACTTACATACTAGTCATTACTACCTACCGTTCGAGAACGTAATCAGTTTGCTATAACTGAGAATTCATACACTTAAGTCTCTGTCTACCCTATAATGCCTCAGCACATGAGCCTGGCTTAGTAGTAACGTTTCCTAACAAACAAAGCAAGGGTTCCTAAATTTCAAGCCCCGACCACGATCTACTCTAAAGAGCTTATTAAAAATAATATATAAAATTAACCCACAAGAAGACTACCCCATTCGCTAGCTTACTATTATCACCGTAATTAAAAAGTATATTTATTACACCCCCCCGACCTTGCAATCTTTAAAACCTTACTAGTATTCTCAACCTAACGGAAATCATTCTAAAATCTAGGCACCCCCCCGACTTTACAATCTTATAAATCTAGCGTACATTATAAGCAATGTTACCTATAAAAGTATCAGAGTACTTTAAGATTCCCTATCTGGATATTCAAAACACTGTAATCATAAATCTACCTACAGTCAAATGAACATTCAGTTTTAATTTAATAATGCATCTAAAATAGCAACTCGTTTACAAACCAGCTAAATATTCTAACACATTCTTAAGCCACAAAAATATTCATCTACACGGGGAACACTAAATCAACTTTTATAATGAAGGTAGGTATCACATTAACCAAACCGAACTACCCTAATCGAGTCGGCAATTCGAGAAGTCTACCTGTATTTGACCGGCTTATACTTATACTTTCAATGAACGGGGCAAATACACTAAGTCTATCTCTGCATACGTCTTGCAGCGTAAAATCATTACATACACATATTGCAAAACACGTCTATACCACTACGGGATAAACAGAGCCTATAACAACATTAGAGAAAGAGACATTAAAATACCATAATATGCTACGAAAGTAAAAAAACACAACCTAAAAGATCGACAGCACCTATCTTAATAGTAATAAACCTAAAATAATTACACAAAAAGATCCCCGCATGAGTCGAAGTGTATCAGTAGGGACCCCTAGATTAAGATTAGATAAACCTAAAGTAACGTAGGTGCAAAAATGATACCTAACAAGACTTTAGTTGATTAACCTAGTGTGAGACAAGTTCGGCGACTCAATAAAGCGAACGCAACAGTGTAATTGCTCCTTAAAATATAATCCTACCAAAGTAGTGTTAGATTTTTTTTTTTTGTCAGTTAGCTAGCAGTATTCTATCTACAACGGACGTCGATTAAAGTAAGAGTGCAAGTGGATAATTTAAATTTACAACAATAATGACCAAATCGTAATATACAAGTGATTACATCTACTACGAGTGGACTGTACAAGTTTAGTTAAAAGGAACAGAGTTTACAACGTAAAGTGCAAAAATGGTTGTTAGTTAGCTAGCGGTATCCTACCTACAACGGATGTTGTTTATTCTAAAAGTAAGGGTGCGAAGTGGATAAGAATTTGCAAAAATCTTCACGGGACGCAATGAATGAACGGAATCATGAACCAACGGAACTATGGAATGAAGTGGACCAATGAAAGTTTACGACAATAATGGTAAGGTAATATTAAGTGCAAAGTGAACAAAGATAATGTGAAACCATTGTGACAAAACGTGACTATCAAATATCATAACTGAACTAGAACTATGAGTGCTTATAATAAGTGTCATGAAAATAAAATGCTAGTAATAATTTAGAAAATTATGTAAAGATCAATATTAAAATTTTATTCTAAAGGTGACTGTTTTATTGAACTATATCCAACTAATATTATATTTTAGTAACCTATAGAAGATACCAATCCTTACTCTCACTTTTCCATTACACGGCAACACTGTGTCCAACAATTACTTTTTATAAAAAAGGCAACTGTTGGACAATTCCTAGGTAACCTACCTATGTTGAAAGTTTAAGAGACAAACAGACTTATAAAATTCGAGCTAAAAGTATCATCCTATTACGATAAGAAATTATAAACAACCTGAATTGAGCTATGTATTATCAGCTAACAAGTATTGATATATGACCTAACTACACCAGGACCTAAGATAATCCTAAATCCTGGTCACGCGAACCACTGTAACAAAACGTCCCCCCCCCCCCCCTTAGTCTAATTTTATTAAAATGCTAAGATATATCAAAAAAACTGTAAATTAATTCAAATAATTTCGAATAACTTCGAATAGCGCCTAACGTACCTAAGCTACATAGCTCAATCCAACGCGTACTTAATATAGGAGGTAAATAAAGCTGTCTACTAATAAAATATATATGTCGTGAAAGCCTAACAAACTATACTGGTCGTGATACGTGATATATTGAAGAAATGGCCATGTGATCGTCTAGTGCGTGAATCGTCTAGTAATTAAATTAAATACCCTTCGTTGTGTCCGCATCCTACGTAACCCTGGGAACGTTTAGTGACGAGTAAAGATTGATCTATCTATAAATTAAAACTAACATACATACGCGACGGCTAGCAACACATTACCTAAGGATTTTGTTTACTTAAGAAAATAGCGATTAAGTCTTCTGATTGGTAGGTATTTTATGTATAGTTAATGAAGCATAAAGTATAATAGTTAGGTGATCATTTGGGCAAGTATGGAAATAAGTCGTACATTATTTAATAAATTATAAAGCTCGTCATAATAGTAGTATACGGAAAAGTAAGTAAGTCGATGACTAATAGCGTAGCAAGGAAACACATTATGATTAAAGTTTCATGGAGATCTATGGAATGTAAATACAGAATACTTTACTACACACACGTTTGCATTTAAGATATTTATACTTTAAGATGAAATGTGCTTTCATGGATCTAACAGAATGTAGAGAACCTGTAAATTAGTCTATTACATGTTGTGCTAAAATATTGATCAACTTATGATCAACTTAAGGGAATCCGCTGCTAGAAAGTAAGTATGTACACAAATTAGATGGTCAATGGAAAATAGAAATGCACATTATAAACACAGTTATAAAAGATATGTGATATATTAATTATTTCCCCCCCTTATCCCCGACCGTCACAGTAGACCTTCATAGGCATGAGTTTGGGTTCCCTTCAATAGAGAACAGCAAGTCTGAGTTTGATTTCGAGTAGTAATCCTTCATTACTGTATGACTTCATACTGTACTTCAATATAGGCAACTAGCCAAACCAATGCGCTACCGGATGAGGTATGGTCTCCCCGTCCATGATTCAATAGTGATATGAAATTACTCACTTTAATAAAGACTTTAATTCACAAGTCTAATAAATAACATGTACACTGTTATTGTAGTAACTTTGCGATAGCAGAGAATAGTTTTACAAGGTAAATTAATCTTGTGATGATGATAGCAGATTCCATTTCCACTATTAATTGATCATAATTCAGATGATATTGATGGTGATGACTCTCAATGCATTTGTAGTGCTTCCCGGTCTAGGTAAAACAACTACATGCGAGTCTTGATGATGTAAAATTGGTTTCAAATGAGGTGTTGATTAATCTACCCTCAAAACAATCCAGCCAAGGCAAATTCAACAATTATTGAAAGTAAATGATTCAAAAGTAAGTAATTCATATGACCGTTGAATACAGACATAATGAATAAATGACACTGCATAAAATCAGCCTAAGCTCTCATATCACAAACAAAGTAACACAAAACAAAGGAAACACTCACTCAGTATTTCTTCTGTGGCTGCTGCGTAAATCAGGAACCCAGCAGATACCCAGAGCCTGATAACTCTAGGAGGAAGTTTCCCGACTCCCATACGGCAGACGAGCGCCAGGTCGATCACCAACGCCTGACTCCGTCCCGAAAGACGTTAAACCCCAAGCTTTGTTAACACCGCAAGGTTGCCTTGGGGCCGGGAACCTCGTCCCGTAAAGTCCCTACTTCAAGCGTGACAGATTAGAACACACAATCAGAATTCATGGCCAATAATCAAACGTCATGACAATGGCGATGATGGTGGTAATTTCTCTGCCAATACCCCGGACTCAGGGTACCGATCATGATACTGACGGCTAAAGGTGTCCTGGCCACAGAGAAATCGGATGAGGGAAGGATCAAGGATATTGGTGAGGTTGGTATCGTAATTGGTTCACGAACACTGATTGCGATGCACAATAAATAATTAACCGATTAAACTACGTTAAACAATTAAATTAATTAATCAAACTTTGTCAAAATAAATAAACTGCGAACCGATATCGCTTACAGCAGCAAGACCTCGCTTGAAGAAATTCCGAAAACAACTAATCCCGATTCCTTGAAGAAACGTCCCTTTTATACTCGCTAAGTCTGCATCATCTCAGACATTAGCGTTTTTAGCATCATAAGCCTCATCTCCGACACCGTCCTCTTCTGCGTTTTCTGCATCTTCTCAGACATTAGCGTTTTCAGCAACATAAGGCTCATCTCCGACACCGTCCTCTTCTGCGTTTTCTGCATCTTCTCAGACATTAGCGTTTTCAGCAACATAAGGCTCATCTCCGACACCGTCCTCTTCTGCGTTTTCTGCGTCATCTCCGACATTTCCGACATTTGAACCAAAACGATCCTTACGCTCTACCCAATAAGGTCGAATTTCGCTATTCCCCGTGAGTCTCGGACCGTATACATACAACTACATACATACCTGTTTTGTGGTTAGTCTAGCGTGTGAAAGAGATAGAACGCACCTCAGATACAACCAACATGAAACAACACGATCAATGAAAATTACGTCAATTCATTCTAGTTGCGAGGAAGCGCGTACGATGCTGTTTACGCAATTATCGAACATTTTAGTGTCATATACTACCTGTGTAGTTTATTCAGCGTTTATACAGTATTTAGTACATTCCTACTCATCCAGTTATCACCCTCGTACTGAAATTCCAGCTTAATTATTATTTGGTCTATACATATTATATTAAAGGAAAAGGAAAGGCTTACATAATATATCCTAATATTATTAATTGACTATAGGCAACGCCCAATCATATATTTGTGAATTTAACGGTAAAATACGCTATGTACCGTTACAAGTGACACTGTGACGCGCTCGAAAGGCGTTCTATACATTTTGATAGTACCTTCTCGAGGAAAGCAGTAGTTAGGTGAATGTTGTACTTATGTCTAAATATTGCAGATTCATGAATAAATACAAAACATTGAGATAAATTACGATCGACCTGAAAAGTATGACAACAGGGGAAATTACAGGCACATGAAGGATTTGATCTTATCTCTACAGGCAACGTGCCTGCAATCTTCTAGTGGTGACAATGGCGAGATGCTTTCTTACTATCAGGTGACTCAATTGAATGAAACTATATCATAAGAGGTGGCTGACAACAGCTAGGTATGAAATTGTATTAATTCTTATACATTTTTATTTTTAAACTAAAAATTTGCAGCGCATCATACGTACCTAGAATTTAGACGCGTTATGACGAAAAGTGGCAAGCTACGCTGTAAAATTTACGCTCCTTCATTTTACACCCCTTTAAACACCCCTCGCTGTAACTTTTTCACATACGTAAATGTTGTCAGTGATTTAGTATTATTAGTAGTAAATAAAAAGTAGTAGGGGAGCAAAGAGGTGGAGCGAATACTATTGTAACATGGAATATGGGTAGGGTCGCTGTTATGGAGGAGCCAGCGATGTAGTAATTGATTCCGCTTTAAGCCGTGGACATTTGGATACGAAGTTTACTTTGATAAGTGTTAACCTGAAAGTTATAATTATCCACCCTCGTAATGGAATCATAAAGTGATCAGAATGTTACAATTAAATATTAAAGAATTGCTGTGGTTATTCAGTTTCCAAAAGTGTATATTGTGAAGTGATGGATCATTAAAAGCTATTCAAAAGTCATCAAAATGGATTACACAACAGGAACTACGTCGTCAATGAACAATATGAGACCAATTTTCGGCGCATACGCCTTTCAAGGTGAGTCTTGAATTATTATAGACCACAGACACGAAAGGATCAAGAAATATGAGAAAAAGGTTCGATATGGTTAATTACTATGTTCCCAGGTACCAATAAAACAAGCAATAATACGTCGGAATCAAAGACCCGAAATCAATATCGGCTATTGCCTCGACAATAAAAAATTGGGCACAGCGTACATTTAGTACATTACATTTATATTCTGTGGACGGTTCCGTAAAGCTTTAGTGGGTTTATGTTAAGAGCCGTTTGGCCGTATTGTGTGGGAAAATCGATAACAGAATCGGATTGAGTTGGAACTGACTATAATATCGGTAACGTAGACTCTGACCGTGACATTAGTGATTATTGGTAAACCTTTCATTAGGTTCGGCAAAACTTCAATGGCAGTATTGTACTCGTATCGGCCACTGTCTAATCTAATTTAAATTTTCTAAAGTCACAACTACAAATAATTCAAATTACAACCGAAATATTGTTACCATAATTTTTCCGACTCTAATCATCATTATCTAGAACGAGTCTGACATTAGCGTAATAAAACATAAACAAAACGCCAATACGATAACGAACTCGTTTAATAAGCAATCATTATTCCAGATAAAGACTATCGGAGCGTTCATTTACGAATAATGTTTAGCCGCGTGTCCAATAAACAAAGCTCGCCGATTATGCACGACGTAACCCTAATAAAATCACAATGCCCGAGACATCAATACCTAATCGTTTTCTACGTCTAACGCTGAACTCTAAAAAACGAAGATACCTTTCAAACGTGCCGCTTATTAACCTCTCATCGACTCCGACCGTAAAATGTAAACTCGATAAAGCCACCAATTAAAACTAAATATGAGAATCTCGACAGTCAAAGCTTGAGCCGCTACATCTGACACCGGGAACATTTCACCAAAAAATAAATCGCATTTTTTGTAAAGAAACCAAGGTCGCATACGCACGATGATTTTCGCCTTTCGACAAACGCGATTACAGCTTTGCTGGTTACCGCGCGTTTACGGTCCAAAAACAAACCTTAAATCGTCGGGATACGGAATACTGTATCGTTTTTTATGAAAATCTTTGCCGAATTGTTACACGGGGTAGGTGATGATAATAACAATGTTGGATGAAAAGGTTTAGCCAACTAATTTGTTTTTTCTCGGCTACTGTCGATCTCGGTAGCGATGCAACATTTTTTGTCGGAGATCAATCAGTCAAAATAACAGTGTGATACCGCCTTTGAAGCGATCCGACCGGCCTGTTTTAATCTCGACTGATGCATGATTAGACCGGCGATGATGCAGCACGCCGGGTAACTGATCCCGAATTGGACGAGTACTGCGGTAACCTACTGACTAACTGATGGGATCACTCATTTTGCGGCGCACCGGTACATGTTGCGACACGGTTAATCTTCATTTAACGTTAAAAACCCCAACACATACCTATCTAAATGTAAGTAATGAAATAGCTGCCAAACTATTATTTATTGGACTTCTTAAGTAAGAGCAAAATAAACGCGTGTATACTCACCAAGTAAAACTTTTTAGCCACAACAATGATGTACCCAACAATTACCGACGTACCTAAATTAATAAAACATGCACAGTAGCCGACCACAGCGCACTCCGAGGCTGTTTATTCTGCGGTCGCGACGGCACGCACGATTCAAAAGGGAGGATAAATAAAATGATGTCAATGACATTGTAATGACGGCCCGTCATTTCACAACGCTGTCAAAACTGTTTCAAAGTGAGCAAGTATGTGTGTAAGTCGTCGACGCCCGTCTGTAAGAACCGACGTTTTTGCTCAATCTCGTTTTCGCACTGATGAATTGAGAACAGAATAATTTTATGCTCATAAAAAATATTCATCTAATGACCGCATCGATAAAAAGAAAATAAATAGGTACGTCGGGTTCAATTAAACTTTTCCACGAAATCTCTAAGGCAAATTGTTTGGAGCAGACAGTTTATCACTTATTATTATTTATTAGGCAAAGTTTGCATCGTTAAATTGCTCTAGGAAGACCAATTTTTTTTAATAAAACACTGTACAAAAGACTTTTTCTACGGTATTTTGCTGGTTTATTTAAAGGCAGGGCGAATATTAATATCAATGATTATTAGAGTACGTCGTGTTGGTTGTGTATGTGTATGTATATTCAAATACATATTAGATTGTCTATAATGTACTGAAAAGTATTAAAATTGGTATCACTAATATCGCTGATGTTGAACAAAGTCAATGCTGGCCTCATAATAAGATTACATCGACAATAATGAGTGTAACAAGAAAATAAAGAAAAAGCTTTGTGGTTTGAAATTGAATCAAGACCTGGTCTCATCTCACGCGTCCATTAGACGGAACAATGGTCATCAGCAGAAACAGTAGCAGGTGTGATTAATTACAATGTGTACGCGCGTACGCCCACAGACCGTACCGTGGGGTTTAAGAAATTACGCTACGTAGGAATAAAATCATAAGCTTCTCAAAAACTTAAGAAACTATTACGTTTTGGAGTACGATTTCAGAAATTTGTTGCCGTGCGAGACAATACCCACCTAAAGCTGAGAGTTGCGCTTGGTATTAATTAAGAAATAAAACCATCATGTCTGACTTACATAACTTAAATGAGACGAAAAGACAAGAGTTTTTGAGCGCCCGCAGGAACTATACAGCTTTGCAGGACGAAAACTATCCTATATCCTTCTCAGGGTCTCAAACTATCTCCGTACCCAGTTTTACTACAGTTGGCTGAGTAGTTTACACACAGAAGTTGTCGTATTCGATAAGGATTAATAAGTACAAGAAAAAAGTTAAACACCGCACATTTAATATTGTCATCTTTCTTCACAAGAACATGAGACTCCCAAAACTCTCTAGATGTAGCGATGTTAATGTTAATACTCTAATCATAAAGCCTACCTGATATGATCTGCGAAAATAAGTTTCATTTCAATTTGCTAAACTTGATGCTTTTTAATCAGATTTGCCGAGGATTGGCCCGATAATGTTTGCTTTATCATCAGACTGTCGAAAATGACAAATTTTGGGGAACCAACAATTTTGATTCTAATAGTTCATTGTAAAATGTGTGGAATGGAGGGAATTAAGTATGTTAGTGGTAACAGAATGTGTAAAATTTTCATCATCATTTTTCTCTTTTTATGTCGCTCACAGGCTACATTACTTACGAGGTGACATATTTGCCGCGTCGCAGTAATGGGTGAAAAAGTATAAAATTCCTATCGTGCCTCGGCCACCGCCTGATTGAGTTATAAGCTATAATGGCAACGGCGATCTGTTTTTGCGATGTTTTTCACCTGAATGCCATGTCGCGGTGAGGTTATTTAATACGTAGGTATGTGTTGTAGCTGGTATGATGTTGATTAGGCATTTATGAGGAAAGGAAAAAGTGAACAATAACTTTTACAAGTTTATCTATCTTATAGGTCAGGAGGATAATTATAAATATTATCGTGTACCGTGATAATAAAATTTACTTGTGTTGTTTATCCTGAGCAAAGAGGCACTGAGAACCTCAATCACGGGAACTTTATAGGTACTTTTACGACTGAAAGTTGCCATATAAAAAACAACTGTACCTACCCTTCATTGCTAGTGTACTCCCACTAGTTCCATCTATTTAATGGAAACTATTCAACTACTAGAACCAATAATAAAATTGAATTAGCGGGAACCGCCACTACCTACTCACCTCAGGAAGTAGCTAATACTATTATAGCTATAATTTCACTCTATCATACAAAACACGAGTTCCAATAATTTCCAGCGACATTACGTCTACATTGCTGAGCGAAGTGCGAGCCTCGCTTTGATTTTCTTTCTTGCACCTGTTCACGGGAATGCGTGTCTTGTTTATTTTGATTTGTCGCCTTTGATATATGATTTACTCGAATGCTATTCATTATATCTGGAATACATTAATATTGATAGCTTGGAACTTGATTACATAGACGACATCAGTTGTGCTTATTGTTGATCCCATTAAATTTTATGAGTGGACGATGACTTTTCATTGCGAGTTTATTAGTTTTATGTGACTTTTTACGACGCCTAGCATTATGGTCACACAAACGGATAACTCGCGTATAAAAGTCGTGTGAATTGCATGCGCATTTTGTAAATAAATTTAATTGTCGTTGAAAAATGGTCAAGACAACCGTTACATGAGACAGGTGCATCAATTGGGTAAATTGATCAATCAATTGCCTCCTGTAAGAAAGATCGTGTAAATCTTATTTGTTACATTTATCTAAGTTTGTGGTATTAATCTTAATTTTTATTCCTCTACTACCTGCTAAATTATAAGATGCAACACTAAATTAAGGGGAGTTCTCAAATATAATAAAATAACATTCTGCTTACAGGTATTTTTTTTCTTTCAATGTATCTGTATTACAAATTTATTTTTGGTTACCTAACACTAATATTTTTAATGTGTAATTACTTAAGTAGGTATATAAAATTTATAGTAGATAAATTAATTAAACTAAAACTAAAATAAATCTAAAAACGTACTCTCCCGCGGCATTGAGCCAAAGATGCTGGCAACATTTCCCCGCTGTATTGCAATACTCGCTAAATAATTATATTACCTAGGCAGGATACGAGTATTAAATTAAAGGGATACACAACAAAACTTCCTGTCATAATGAGGGAAGGCGTTGGCATTGAGAATATTCAGCCTTCGGTGGCATTACCGTGTCCTACAGCGATAAAACAAAGTACCGACGTGGGTAAAAACATTACAAAGTAAGTTTTTATACAAAAAACAACATTTCTAATACTTACAACCTAATTAAGCTGAATATACTTTTTGTTCACGGCAATTGTTTTGTTATCTATCAAGAAGTCAATCAGAAAGGAAAGGGTAAAATTTAACTTGCAAGATTTGACACACTCGAGTTAAATAAAAACTTGTAATAATACTCGCTAAATATCTGTAGGTATAAATTTACATAATTAAGCTTAGGTACTTATTTGGAATTTACTGCTCACATTTTACCTATACCTGAAATTTTGTAACGCGGACAAAAATTCACACGTTTCTGACTAAAGACAGGCTAAAGCCTTTAGCTAGAAGATTGGTCTGCTTATGAAATACATACACCACATCCAAAATATTACAATTATAAAATTAAATCTCATTCGTTGTGTTCACGTTCACCTAAAAGTTCTTAATCAGACCTCGGTAAAGTAATCAACTCGACGGAATCGTGCCTGGGTTTAATTACTGTGTGGAGACGGAGCTCCGATGTTTACTGGGATGATATAAATACGCTGTGACTGCTGACGTATTTGTTGATTAATACCACATTAAACGTTAATTTTAGGGAGTGTTTTAAATGTTCAAAAATATTATTGAGTGACGTTCGTACTCCTGCGATAGTTACTAGGATAGTAACTTCTACGATATTAACTTTGTTAACAATCATTTTGAGCATGTTTGTCTATTTTGTTATTGTTATCTACCCCAAAAGACCCTGAACCTGAATACCCTGATACCTGAAGTCATAATATCGTTATCAAATGCAATGCATGATTTATTAGGAGGACCAGAAAATTCCAAAATTACATGTTGGAATATTTTTATATTCAAAAACCAGGGGTTCTCTAGAAATTTAAGTCATTATGAACACCTATGTAAAAACATACAAAACCGAGACAGCGAGTCGCCTGCATGGAGTCTGTAGAAACGGGTCTGGCCTTATTCAAAGCGCTTTAAGGTGGCTTTTACTCCTTTTACAGAAACGGAAGACGTGAGCTGGTGGTGTTAAGTCAGCTTTAGCATAATTTTGTTAGGGTATATTTTAGTTTGGTTTTAAATTTGAACAATCATAATGTAATCGAATGCGACAGGTACGGCGGGCACAAAGTGGAGTAGCCGCCGCGTACAATCGAGAGTGCCTCTGGTTTGATAGTTAATTAAAGAAATGAATAACGCGGCAATGCAAGTCAGCTGCAATCTTCGATAGGGTTGACGCAGAGCTGATAATACCACCTAAATGAATGATGGTCAGAAGTAACCGTTTACCACAATTCAATAGGTACTTAATAACTTGAAGTCAGTCGAAATCAAATATTTAAAAGTATTGAAAAACAGACCGGAAAAATGGGAGGCGAATGAATCATTAACAAGTTAAGTAATAATTCGATAAGTTTAATCGAAATGATTACATTTACGGTATTTTTTACATAAATCAGAAGGAACACCAAGATGTGTATTTAAAAGAAACTAAGATAACATGGTAATCAATATTTATTTCCCTTTCACGTTATAGTGTTGTCTCTTTATCTCATACATAACTATTAAACAAGAAGCTAATATGGTAATGATTTACTTTGTTGTAACAGACATAAAATAAAATGAATGCAGCTTTGAAATTGGAAATTCGTGTATAAATTACTGAGATGAAATTATTTTCATGTGTCGTAACAACAATTATAATTGACATAGAAAAAAAGACTCACTATTTACTAGCTGTTCCCTGCGGCTTTGCCCTTTCCAGTTTTTCTCTATTTAGTTTCTCCATAAAAAACATTACATGTGCCTTAAGGAACATATGAAAAAAAAACCGAATTGGTCCAGCCGTTCTTGACTTTTGCGCTTAGCAACATTCGCTTTTATTAATGCAAGTAAATATCAACAAAATAAATAAGGTGAGTAAAGATTACTCTTGCGGATGTAGCCAACTCTGCACTAGTTGATTCGATGTAGATCCGCCTGTTCGATGGCTTCACAGGCTGTTCTTTGTTTTAGTGCTTGACAGTAGTCGTTATTAGCAGAATAGAAATGGTGCGTTAACTGTTCAACGAGTATGTGTTAGTTTCTTTGAAGTAGGTACGCAAGACTTAACCAAAACAATACAAATGTCAGCAAATTTACTCGATTAAATCTACATTTTAACGGCGGCCTATAACTTGAATCACTCGAATTCGCATAATTTAACATTTTCGCTTCTTTCAAGCATTCTCTGTACGACTTGTAGCATTTAACATTGTATCTGAATGGAAGGGTCCTGTAACACAGGGTATCCTAGCACAGGGCCCTCAGTTGTAACTAACCTAAAATTTGTTTGGAATAAACACTTTTCATTTCATTTCATTTCATTTCATTTCATTTCATTTCATTTCATTTCATTTCATTTCATTAACCACCCCGTGGCAACATGCGAGTCTCATTGGCTTAGGCGAAATATTAAATTATTAAAAAATAAGGTATGTAACCTCCTTTTTGTCACGTGATAAGTCAAAATGAAATCTATAAACTATCTGATATCTAAAAAAGTACCTACCTATATCAGAGCGCTTTGCCGATTCGAACAACGTGAAAACATCTACCGAGTAAGACTACAAAAAGAACAAGCTTTCATGTAATGTGTTTTTCCTTGTCATAATTGTATTAGGTCACTTCTGCGTGAAAAAAAACTACACTTTTCTCGGGCCCCATGTGCTCAGAGGGCATTGAAATTACATATAAAAAATGGACTCACAGTACAAGCTAAGTATACTTGCAAGCTTCTTGGACTTGATCGACCCGTAGGTATACATATTTAAAAATAGGTAACGTCAACAATGGTAAATAAATATATGACTGTGTTCTATTCTCATTCAGATGAATCCATCTGTAAAGTGTTCGTATAACTCATGTACCGTTAAATCATCGCCCACTGTATGTTGATTTTATTACCAGTAAAACTTTATGTCCATATGATAAAATTGATAAATAAAGCTTAAGTAGGTATACGACCTCATAAAATTAGTCTACTTCATACTTAAACTTAATGGTAAATTTAGATAACTTAGCACCCTGTACATACGCTCTGCCCTATAAGAGTGCGCATCGAGCAATTGGCTCTGCTTGAGGATAAAGACGAAACAAAATATTCGTAACTTAACACAATGACTATCTGATAGTATCGGCAGGAAACCTAGGTTTTTGTTATAAGCTTTTTATCAAGTTAAACAATTTGATTTTGGATCAAAACTCGCAAGTTAAATTTGACCGACTTCTAGTTGTCGAATTTCCTTAAAATTTGGTACGTATAGGGAGAACGGATCACAGTGCATTCTTGCAGCCAACAAAAGGCACAGTCAGTAGAAATATTTTTTAACAAAACTTACATTTGTATAAGTTTGATGCGAAACTTGAGTAGGGATTCGCGTATATGCAATATTTAAAGCAATAAAACCGTTATCGGCGACGTTATCGCGGCGCAGCGGAGCGCATTCTACACGCTTCTAATGAACGCCTTATGAAACAGCCAATTTATCACATACAACCTTATCATAAAATGCACTTACACTTTTATGACAAAAGCTAAATCTAAAACTATGTAGCAACAATACTTAAACCTTGAATACTTGTAACGCGAACGTTCTTCAACGAGAAACCACCAGTGGCATTCCAAAATTCTCATCTTCTGAACAATTGTTCAGTTTCACTTTAGGTAAAAGTACGTGACTTGTTATTTAGTAGCGTTTCACATACTCATTACCAATTCGGACGAGACGTTATTTCAAAAGGACCGTGTTTGGCGGCGCCTTGTATCTCCAGCCTGACCATGAATAAATCAATGAAAACAAATAGTATTCGGCTACTAGTATTCCCAAAAGCTGCTTACAATGATGTATGATCTGCTTTTGTTTCAACTACGTTTTGTTAAACGATCTTAAAGTATGTTAATGTATTCAAAGTAAAATAATAGGTAGAGCATATTTTCCTGCCAAGATCGAATGTGATGTACATATAGATAGGTACGCGGCGTAATTTGGTAGACACCGAAACTAATTTATTTAACAAAGGACCAACCGACCGATAGAACTCTTTTTATACGTATACAAACTCATTACGTGCTGTGGATGTATCAAGATTGTTCTTGTCCCGCGGATATTTTGATCGCTCGCAACAAAGAAACTGATTCGTGCAGTCGACTTTAGTTTATTTAAATTCAAGATTAGGATTATAATGAAAGACATTTCTGAAGACAAGGCTCTGCAAGTATTATTGCTGTTTATATTTCACGCTTTGATGCCTCCTCGTCATACGTTACGTAAGAGTAGGTACTAACACAACCCCCAGAGTGTAGGTATACTAGACTGAATTACGTGGTTATAAAAATGTGAACAATAAATCTGACCGGAAATTAGAAATTCCAGAGTCACAGGAGATGACATAAAAAGCTTCCACGTGTTTTTTATGACAAATACCACCACAACTCAAGCGCGACCTTTGTCGACATTTTTAGGTTATTATAAATCCTTAGGTATACGTATAAATTAAACGGATACATTTTAATTAGAACCATAAAATTTGGTATGAACATTTTATCAAACGAATTAGTGCCAGTCCGAAACTGTCACTGTTTCCTTCAAAGTTTTAGAGTAATCAAACTTGAGAGTAAATTACAACAGCAAGTCATCCTACCGCAATTCGGTAGCCAAACCGAGCTTTTTTTGCTTTAAAACTGTGAGAAGCAACATTGATACTAAATGAGATTTAAAATTCCTGGAAAAAACTAAGGAAATGAGTCGGGAGCTACGAAATGAGGGGCAGTAACGAGGTTGTCGCTCCAGTGGCCAGCGCGGCTTCCGGTGCCGCCTGGGACCTCGCCATGCCACTGCTGAGAGACTCAAATCACTCTTAAACAACTATTTATTTATTTATACATTTTGATTTTACGCCCAAAGTGACTACTTTTTGCAACCTTTTGACCCTTTGACCAGCTGACGTATTTTCAGCCACATGTATCCATATTTCCATAAAAGTTGTTATTGTCGTTAAATTTTAATATTAAACAAGGGTAATACAAACGAGGTTTCTGTCAAATATAGTCATGTCTGTCTTAATTTAACAGCTGTATAAATCAAGAGTTCGACGTATAGCGTAATGCTAATAACACGTTGTAACTTGAGGTATTTCCATTGTTTCGGGGTAGTGGTTAAAGGACTTTCTTAAATTGTAATTGTTTCGAAGTTTGAAACCTAGATCCAGTTAAGACAATACTTCGACAACTATACTAGTAAAATACTAGTTCAGCTGACATTCTCAGTGTTTTGGGCTGTAGCGCGCCGCATAGTTTCCAACTATTTCCATAAAGCAGTTAAAAGCGGGTAAGCACGTAACCAAAATCTTACCCCTGTCCTACAACTAATTTACGAAAGGTCGACGTATCAAAGGCTGACCACATTCAGGGATAAATTAAAATGAGGAAGCTTAATAAAAAGCAACAGGATACTCGCTAGCTGCGCGCTAAAAAATAAATTGTAAAAACTGATCAGACACTTTTATTTTTGATCCTCGCCACATCCCAGACATAGCACAGGAGAGGATAAAAAATTCGGCGCTAAAAAGAATAACGCCAAGTCTATTACTCGTACAGCATGTCATCGAGGGTTCATTAAAATGCGATGACTTAACACAAATACTATGGTGGACTTCATTGATAGCCTCCGACGTAGGTTCAACTGCATAAAAACCACATTCCTCACCTGCCAAACGATCTTCATTCTTAATGATATGACTTAAGTTCTGAACTTTTGTCGCTGCAAGAGGTTCCATTAGTTCTTTTCGGAATGATGGATCGTTTACAATAGCATTTCATTCCGTGGAATCCATTGATAAGTTTGATGCTACCAGTGTTACAAGATGTAATCTCACGACCGTTGAGAAATTCAATTACATACTTCCGAATTTGCCGACAGGGAGACTCGAAAAATGAAAGTTTATAACGTCAAGTAAAAGCTATCAAAATAGACATTCCTTTGTCAGTGTAATCCAACTTGAAATGTGAATATCATCTTTTAAATCTACATATTTTTGCAGCAGCGATCAGTAAGCCTCAAAAAGATTCCGATTCCATTGACTACTAAATTATTTTTCTTCCTTGTCCCTGTGAACGTCATAAAAAGGCACAAGAATAATGGATCGTTCTTTTATACGGTTACAATTAATTGGTATTTGATTCATAATAATATAGGTCTGATGATCAATTTGACAAATCCAAAGCTGAGCTAGATCATTTGATGAAAAACCGTGAGAAAGCGATCTCATCGGAACAAGTAGGTACCTACGTAATAGCCTATGAGGGCAAAAAACAGTAAGACGAAGTGATACAGTTACAAATTATTGTGCCGTGTAAATTACCAAGTCAATGCAAAATTGAATGCTTTGACGACGCTTTGGGAGGCCGATTCTGTTTGGAATAAATTAATTAAGGTGATTTAAGACGATTTTCCATCGTCACTCGCCGCCGAGACCGTTCAAATTACGATTTGTGCCCGCCAACCCGTTATTGTCTGGCTTACGGCAAATATTATTCTTAGACGGTTTGCTTTACTTTTTTAATGCTTTGACATTCGCATTAAATTTAATATTACTAGATTGATTGCAAATTATGTTATATGAGTTATACAACAGTTGTACACACGCATGTATATTATTAAGTAATGATTTCTATCGTTTACTATAATTTCATAAACCATCAAATGTATTGTTTGCGACGATGATCTTTCGCCATTTAACTCTTTTTATCTGTTGAGCTGTTGATTGTTCAGTAATGTTATAAAACTGAATTCTGCGGGATAGCCAGTTCAGGGCTCCTTAAAAAAACTCCCGTTTTCAGAAAAAAAGAGTTTAGTACTTTGACAAATGAAAATTAACATTACCTATTTTATAACAAATTATCATCATCATCATCATCATCATCATCAGCCAGAAAACGTCCACTGTTGAACAAAGGCCTCCCCCTTAGCACACCATAATGAGCGACAACTCCCCACCTGCATCACAACTTTCACGATGTCGTTGGTCCACCTAGTGGGAGGCCAGCCAACACTGCGTCTTCCGGTTCGTGGTCGCCACTCGAGGACTTTTCTCCCCCAACGGTTGTCTGTTCTACGAGCGATGTGGCCTGCCCATTGCCACTTCAACGTACTTAGATACATACTCTTCGAGCTATGTCGGTGACTATTAAATTAAATTACAGGTAATTTCAGAAGGGGCATTACACCATTTAGTTTGATATTACATACATACACAAATCACGTCTTCATCCCTTACGGGGTAGACAGAGCCTATGGTAACAGATACCTACAGGCCACATTAGCAAGATTTGTCATACATTTGTAGTTTGATATTAAGAGATTTAATATAAAAACATGCACAAAAACTGTTTAAAAACATTAAACAGGAAAAGTTATAGGTATAACAGTAAACTGTTAAACACTCTGATTGAATCAGGCGTTACTTTGCGAAAGGCTACATTAATCAACAAAAACCAAAATAAAAATTATTAAAAAAACTAATATTAAATCAGTAATGAGTGTAATTTACTATAGGTACCTAATTATGCAGCATCAACCAGTAGAATAAGCTTATTTTACCGCGTAGTTAAGAATTAAAAATCATTATTAACATATATTTTTATTGAGGTAGGTACTCTCAGTAGGTAGGTACTTGAAAAATCTCTTCAAAAGCGAATTTTCTATAAGTATTCCGTTATTATAGTAAAACACGTACCTACCAATAAAGTTATTCTAATAGAAAATTCTGAGCACTATGTCAACAAGACATGAACAAAACAGCCTGATCCCTTTTCCTACTTATTGTTGTGGCGTTTATAAAGTGCCGGGTTAAGTAGGCGATAAAGCTCATAAATGTTTCATAGCCCTAGGACACGATAAGCAAGGGATCTCAAATTGATCGTAAGTATAAACTTAATCTTAAAACTTTGTTGGTACAACCAAGACAAAGCGCCGGCGCGCTTGAGTTACACTTGTTAGAAAGAGACGCGTGTATTTCTGTCGGCGCTCGCGACGAGTGGGCTGAACTCGCCCCTCCATTTGCGCAAGCGTCTGTTTTGGTACAATATCTACTGGGGTGACAAATTTTTAACTTTATTTTAACAAAGATTAATTATGGTTGCTATAAGGTATTTCTCAAAGATGTTTTGCCGATTAGGTAGGATATGACTGATAATAATCACATTGATTTTGAAGTTCTAGTAAAATAATAAGCATTCTTATTTTCAATTAGGTTAGGCCTGTAGAACTTAAAATATCCTAGATGAATGTTTTTTTTATAGAGATAAGTTAAAACGGTAGAGACGTTTGCCTATATCTATCGTGATCGGAAAATATAGAGATGATAAATTTAGTTACATTACTGTAACAAGTGTCTACGGCAGACAATACGGCTATGGTGTCCCAAATTCCCCAGCACATGGCTCTACTACAAGCTTGACGTTTGTACAAGTGGGAGTGTATCGTGTGCACTCACGCACACACCGAGCTCCGTCCCTCTACAGCGTGCACTGAACACAGCTAGAGCCTCCGCGCCCAAGCTCACGCACACAGACGCGCGTTGCCCTGTCCGTACTAACACAGGGGCACTCTCAGTCCACTACACAACCTCCTCTACTGCACTCACGCGCAGAAAAAAGATAACGCGATCTATCGATCTTTTTTTTAATAAAAAAAATCTCCGTCTGGTAGGCTTCATGGCTAATAGTCGAATAAGACAGACGTCTACAATCGAACGCGTCGCCTAAGCCGAAAACATACTTACATTTATTCCGATCACAATATTTATGACAGAGTAATTAATTAAACATGTCGTTTTAATTATGTAAATACAAATGGACGATAATCAATTTAAATTATGTGTTTCGATCTCGTTCGGTTAATTTAATGTAAACAGATATTTATCAATTTGTGGCGTTTTTACGGTGCTAATGTTGTCATGGTACGGAGCTTCGGTATTTTTTGTTGAAAGCTAGTTTGTGCGGCTGTAAAATGTTTGATCTCGCCGGAGTGGACTCGACCGCGGCTAGTGCCTGACCGTCGATGGACGCAAACTGACTCCGACATACCATTATGGAACGCCACCAGAATGGTATGGATGTGTGGGTAGGTAAGGGTATAATTAGTATCTATTACCTATCTTTAGTGACTTACCCCTTTATTCACAAAAATCTTTGTTTTGACGAAGGAAAATATTAAAGTGACAGATGACAAACGAATGTTAAGTTTTATGAATAAGGAGGTTAATTTTTAAATGTATCTCATGCCTAACACATGTCTTTTAATCCGTCTAACACAATTTCTTCGTCTTTTAACACCCAATCGCATTTGCTTTGTCATTGTCAATTTCGTACTTCTGATCATCATCTGGCATGTCTTTCCATTAGAGTATTGTGACATAGTTTCAGTTAGGAATGTTATTTGATGTCTTGATGACCGTTTTTCAAAACAATGTAATTGAATATATCTAAGTATGTTCAACATATAATATCCATGCTGGTCTGGGAGCAAAGATAAAACACAGATACTAGCTGCTTCTCTTCCGGCGCAGATGGTAAAAGCCCATCGAGGGAATGGACGAAAAACAGGAATTACGTTATAGGCGACGCAGCTAGCAACCCATCACTATTTAGATTCCCCTTTCCACCTATACGGCTCACAATCATATTAAACGTGGCCCTTAGGGCTTGTTACCTTAGGCTCTGTCTAATCTCGTAAGGGATATAGATGTGAATTATGTATATATTATTACGTGTTTCAGTTCCTTATTGTACATAAAACACAAAATGGTACAGTACAAAACAAAACAAACGCGCCTCTTGACGTTTTTCCTATAATTTTTTTGGAAATTTAATTCTAAAAGATTATGTTTCCCTTGATTTATTAAGTCTCACTAAAACACAATGCCTATAATATTACTATACTTATTTATTACATTAAATGGGTCGCTCTAAAAACATTTGGCATAGAGTTCAGTTTGATAACTTTTCCGATACTGCAAGTTGTCGCTTAAAAACAACGCATATGTTACAATTACCCGAAAAACAATCAATGTAAATTAGTTTCAAAAATACATATATATATATTGTCATTTAGTAAGTAGTAGGTAGTAATTTGTATTATTTAGTCAATCGATACAAAAAAATATCCCCACTTCTTATTTTCGGTATATACCTAGTGTCGACGCAGCCAAGACATATTAGAGACCCAAAACAACAACCAAAATTGGGGTAAATGTTAACGAAACAGTGAAACCAATTAATTACAAACATTGCATTCAACTGCTTAGGTACCTTGCATTAAAAGGAACCTGAACTAATTAAAACTATAACAGTTAACAGATAAACAATTTACGATGCGATTTTCAATAAGGATGGGGATAGTAAAGCGAAAGCTTTATCAGTTTCATAATTAGATACTTACCTACTTATTAAGATAGTATTTCGTACATAGGTACGCGGTCGTTATTTTTTCACTAAAAAACAATAACCTTAAAATATGACAAAATAATTGCTCGGCCAATATCCTGTTTAAATCAATATCAAATTTTAATTCATCCCTTTGATGGTTACTTGGCAACAAACATCAAAGGGGTGGCTTTGGGTCTACAAACACCAACGAAAGGGGAGTTCAATATTACACGATTTAAAAATTTCGAAACACTTCTATATTTTTCTGCCCCAACTCCCTTGCGACTCTCATTAGACTAACATTTAGGTCTAGCTACAAACGTAAAACCTGTGATCGAATACCTTTGGAATGTAGAGTAACTTTACCTTTATCAAATAGCATTCCATCACCTGTAAGTGTCGGAGGTAAAATACTCAACATTGGCAAGTGACTTCTGCTATGGAAGAGAGTAAAAAATTGTATCACAAATTCCTAAGTCCTAGTCATTATGTCCTTTTACTATACCCCAAGTTATGTATCAAGGTACTCCTAAACACGAGTCATGACTCCATGCCATGCATGTGATTGCCATGGCATGAATTTAGATTTTAACAACATAATGCATATCTGCTTTATCGTCAGCTTTATTTCATTATATCTCATCATCTACAGGGCAAGGACGAGTCAACCAATTAGGAGGCTTATTCATCAACGGGAGGCCGCTGCCCAACCACATCCGTCTGAAGATAGTGGAGATGGCGGCGGCAGGCGTGAGGCCCTGTGTCATCTCGCGGCAGCTGCGCGTCTCGCACGGCTGCGTCTCCAAGATCCTCAATAGGTATCAGGTGAGGATGCTAGCGTTTCTACAGTTCAGTACCTAAGGCGTGTCAACGAGATGCTATTACTAAATCTGCACTGTCCGTCTGTCTGCCTATTCGTCTTTACGTCGGCCACAGGGCTGTATCTTCAAAAGCGTTATAAGTCAACAAGAAAAACTTCGTATAGTTCAAAAACGCTGTTATTTCTCCAATGAATCATTACACAATTAAGAAATTTCTTTCCCGAAGAGACTCCAGTAGCAGTAGCTCACAAAAGAAATACTTTTACAAAACAAACCCTTCTAACTGTAAAATCTTGAAAACAGATACCTACTTAGCTCACTATATGTATATTCACTCCTTAATGTCAAACAAAGCTACAAGTTATTAAAAAGTAATAACACTATTATCGGATTCCGGATTTGAATTATCCTGTCATAACTATATCAGGCCCTTGCAAGCAAGCAATACAAATCTAAACCAGCGAAATTTAATCCTGATTTCCTATTTTCAAATCGCGATACTTCACGTCCCAATAGCCACTAACATGTAAATTCCATTTCAACAGTAACGGAGTGTTTCCGAAATATGTAGTTATCAAACATTTATAAGATTCGTGTATTGGAGAGAGATTTCAGTGAGCTCGTCCAAAACACACGATTTCTCGAAGTGCTTTAACTTAATCTATTCTGAACATATTACGACGAGAAAAATAAAAGAATTATTTTGACGACGTCGAAATATAACAAGTTTCGAGAAACTGAAGTCCTTGACATGAAAGCCGCTTAGCAAAAAGAAATATCCACTTATCGGAGAAATATTATTATATTAGGATAGTATGCGGACTAAAGGGGCGACCGAGAGGTCAAATTCTTTGTTCTGCTAGTTTCGGCTTAGGAATTACAAATATCGAATACTTGATAAATGTGTATCAAGATATTCTTCCAAGTAACATGAATCTGAGAATTGTTTTATTTATTACTAGCTTCTGCCCGCGACTTCGTCTGCGTAAAATTATACACATAAACCGTCCTCTTGCATCACCCTATCTGTCAAAAAAAATCGCATCAAAATCCGTTGTGTAGTTTTGAAGATATAAGCATACATGAATGTAACATGAATCTGAGAAAGCGACTTTATTTTATACTATGTAGTGAAGATGATGCAGTGATTTTATCATGCCTTAACAAGGTGTTACAATTTTATTTTAGCCAATCAATGACACCCTAACAAGGCATAGGTACATAATTTAAATACTATACTTACACCTAAATAATTACTTATATTACTTAACATAACAAATAATATGACACGTTTCATTTATAATCTGTAATGTTGATACCGATAGTAGTTTTATTGAATAATTACCCAGATATTCCTACATAGGTAGGTATCTGTCGCCAAAAATACAGTAAAGGTTACTGATTCAATGTAAACTTTGCCCAGATTCGTATCATTTGTTTGGAAGAATACGTTTCGGCAAAAATGAAATACAATAGTATATACATATAAATATATATGTAGGTACTAAAGTAAACTTCTCATTCGGAAACAAGTAACAATAGTATTTAAGACTTTACCGAATGCTTCATTTTTTCAGGACTAGGATAAAGTTTGCGATTTACTTTTATATTAACTTCCAATGAAATAATAATGTAGGTACTGTCAAATATCGGAAGTTCGGGGTTTTTATTAAGTAAATTGGTATGAAATAAGGCAGGCATCGTATAAATGCTGATAAAGGGAAATAATAATTAATATAATAATAGTATAGGAAGTCCTTGTTTGTTTTTAGCCCGAACGAAACCTTTTAATCAATTATCGACAGGTAATTATATTTTAAAAGCTTTTATTATTTCCCTGTCTTTACTAACTTTCACGCGAGCACTGTGCCAATATAATTGAGATCAGTCGAATTAGTTATATTACGGCATCCTTCCAAAATGTTAACTAGAAACGTTATATAATGTCACGCGGTAGACGGTGACACTTGTAAAAAGTCGAATCAAAGATCGATAATCGACGACTTGCCGTAAGACCCTAGGTGGCACATCACTAGTCGCGCTTAATTAAGTATAGTTATACATACGGAACCGCGGCCTCCTATAAAAGCTCGCGCGCGCCGTAGGGATCCACACTCTATTTCAAATCTTCAGAATAAAAGCTACGAGTACGGAATCCCCAGTTATATGGTGAGTAAATTAATTATCATTGTCTAAGTGCTCAAGGTGTCTTATTGTATTTTATTGCTTTTTATTCTAAGTGTAATTTCAAATGTAAATCATGTTAATAAATTAGGTCTAAGTGTTTCGTCGGGGCGCGTTGACCGTAGGGCCAACGGCCTCCAATTTGAATTATAACGTAGCTTCATTTTGAATTTAACGGCGAACACAGACTGTTCAACCTTATTCAAATTCGCCTATTTGTTCCTAAGTCTTACTCGAGGACCTAGCCGACTCTTTGACGCACTACCCCTGGTGGACGTCGAAGAGCTGCCTGGGCCCTCGTCGTAGAAGACCGCCTCTGACACCGAGAAAATTACAGGGACCCAGATCGGGGCTAAATTAAAGCCTGAAACTGCTGAGCTGCATAACGCACATCTCCACTACCCTACCGGAAGACACGCTTCTGCCTGAGGACGACATCCTGACCCAAGGCTCGCCTCTACTGCGACCCTCGCCTTCGGCCCCTTCTGCGCTGGCAGCGTCGTCCTCACCTTCGTGTCCGTCCAGGGGAGTACTAGTGCTCCTTGGGCGTGTGTGTGTGAAAAGAATAAGTCAATAGTGCCGTTCTGCCCTGAACTCTCTTAAAAAGCTCACGTTATCCCTGAGACTACGTTGTTCTTTGGATATTGTAAACAATAAACCTCTGTAAAGTTCCATTTGTTTCACTGAATAGCCAAGGAGCGACCCTACACTAAAAATATTCACGAAAAGTGATAGTCGGCGCCCAACTTGGTTAGTTCAGTTCAGTTCTTAGCACTTTTTCTATACGCGCACTAGCGGCACCCATTAGTTCAGTTCAGGTCTTAGCACTTCTTCCGCACACGCACTCAAAGAGTTGGCTTCGGTCATTTCTAAATACTTTTATACTTATTTTATTGTAAAATCCGACTATTGCAGTAACAATTCGTTCGCTGTCTGAGCTCGGCTTAAGAATAGGCTCAGCCGTTTTCTCGTTCGGTTACGTAGAAGTCGTAAAAAACGTTGTTCCTGTCGGTAACAAGTGGTTATTTTCTAAATTTTTAATTTAAATTAACGTAAACAAACATTAAATTCACTAGCAGTAATTTGAAATCAACGGTTCCTAACGTATGTACTTAAATTTAAAATATTAACGGTCAAATATTTTAAATACTGAACCGTTAATTTAAAATCCACTCGCGCTTGGCACATCCGCTCGCGCCCTAATTATTCGAATCAACGGTTCCTTCCGCACCGCTCCGTTGTGTTAGCAACGACCGCGCGCTCTCTTTCGCACCCGTGTGCCTAGGACACTTAGCAGATTCAAATACGCAAGCGTTAACGGCTCGATCGCGACCAGTGTCAATTTAAAGTACACATTAACTACATAATAACTACCACAGTTGGCATTTCAAATTTATAACGAACCACTCAATTATCTAACATCAACCTTAATTAGTTGTACCGACAAGAACATAAATTTAATCAAATTTAGCATCACTTCTCGAAAACTTTAAACTTAACTTCAAACAACTCGCGATTTTTAACACTTTACTGCAATAATCGAATTATTTTAGCACCTTACCTATACCTGCGCATACTTTGAGCATTTAGACAACTAACTACAACGCGCTACGTGTTTCAATAGCAGGCTAGCCATTACAACTGAGTTAACTACTTAACGTTCAATTCTACCAACGTTTAATACGACTCGCAGCCATACGTTGCGGCACTTAGGGTAATACGCGTAAGTCGCACTTTCCTTCAACACTTACTTATCGATCTACGGTTCGTCTTGTAACTCCATTTCATTATTTTAAAATTATAAACGCACCTTAACGCGCACACTTCGGAGAACAGGTTGAATAAATTCTAATATCGCGGGTAACTTACAGCTTTTAGTGTACTAAAAATGGCACATCGCAATATTAAGTATTTATCGCTACAAAAAACAGAGCTATCTTATGAGGTGGCTATTCGCGGAACTACACCGGCACTTACAGTACAAGAATTACGCGGTCAAATAGTGAAACTAGCACCCGGTTTACCGGCCCAAGATATATTAGAATCGGGACTAGACCCCGTCGACGACCTAAAAGGCGTAGCAGAAAGTTTAGCAAAAGCGCAGTCAAATTTAACCCTAATCAAATCAAAGTTTGACGATAATTTATTCGTGCGTACAGACAATTTGTGCAGTCATATCTACCATCGTCTTAGGAGAATAATTACTACTACACCCGAATCGGAGGCAGTATTGAAATCATGCTTAACTAGCTTTCAAAATGTATCAAAGGAACTAGCTACTATACGTGCTAAGTTTGATCAAGATAGTGAGGAAACCTTTTTGGAAAGTGAGGACAACCTAGAACAATTGAACACTTCTTCTCATAGTTTCGCGCAACCACCACCAAATATATCAGTAACATGTGACCGCGGCATAACCTCTGATTTTGCAAAACTTCGCTACAGTGGAAAAACTTGTGTCCGCGCTTTCGTCATTCGTGTAAACGAATTTCTCTCAGCTAGGAAGATTAAACCAGACAAATTCCTTTCTTTCGCGACTGAGATATTTGAGAGCGAGGCCTTGTGTTGGTATAGATCGGTTAAAGATAAGATTACCACTTGGAACGAATTGTCTAAACAACTCGTATCCGTATTCTCACAGCCAGACTACGATTATAAATTAAAGGCGGAAATTCGCGCCCGGACTCAAGACGACTCCGAAAACATAACAATTTATTTAGCTATTATGCACGCAATGTTTTCACGACTAACTGTACCTATGACTGAAGATGATCAGTTAGAGATTTTGTTGCATAATATTAGGCCCTGTTTCGCGGCAGTATTAGCTACAGCTACTTCAGTGACCACTATAGATGAACTCCGTACCGTCTGTCACAAATTCGAACTAGTTCAAGCTCGAATGTCTAGCTATAAAGAGCCACCGCGCCCTACGGCAGGTACACTAATCCCTGAACTAGCTATAAATAAACAATCACAAACCTTTTCACATCAAAATAGGCATTTTGATAGGTATCAGCATCCATCCTCGGGTAACAGCGCTAATAAACATAATTACACTAACACTAAACACCGATACCCGGTGAATATTTTGTCACAAGCACCACACACTAACAATAATAAATTTTGTCCTAGGTGTAAATCTAATACACACACATTAAGAACTTGTCAAGCACCACGGACCTTGTTGTGCTTCAAGTGTGGCAAGGTGGGGGTGAAGTTCCCTGATTGCACTACATGTAATAAACACAAACCTAGACCCACTTCGCAAACAAAAAACTAAGTTCGTGGCGAGGACGTCGTTACATTAGGAGGGCTAATAAGTGGTCACAATGGCTGCATTTCGTTAAAACTTTTTTCAATTCTTATAAGGTAACGACGATCTCGCCCCACTCACATAAACAAAACAATTCGCAGCAGGACTTAGGGCCGCGCGACGCGCGACCGTTCATAACTATCTATATAAACAAACTGAGAATTCCACACTGCTTATTGGACTCGGGGGCGGCCGTAACGGTGCTTGGCAAAGATTATCATAACACATTACTTACCTATGGGCATACCATGCGTTTTGATGATTACATTAACATAGAGGCGGCTGCTGGCCGGCGCTTGCGTAGTATAGGATACTTTGACCTCGACATAACTTTTGAGAATCAAACTCACTCTATAAGGGCATACGTAGTGCCCGAGGTCAATAATTCTGTCATACTAGGGATAAACTTTTGGCGGTCTTTCAAAGTTTGTCCTAAATACGTAAGTGCTTTAGCGGCAAGCGAGACCGTCACTAAGCATCCAGACAGAATTATTCGACCTCAGGCACTGCATTCCTACACTAACCTCACAGAGGCTCAGCGCGTGCAGGCAGATAATATTATAGGACAGTTTCGCGACATCTCTTACGAACAAATTGGTCTCGGCCGTACTAACTTAGTTGTACATAACATTGACACGGGCACTACCGAACCAATTAGACAACGTTCCTACAGAATGTCACCGGAGAAACTCAACATAATAAACGAACAGGTCGACGAAATGTTGCGTCTGGATGTTATTGAACCATGCGAGAGCGCGTGGTCCTCGCCAGTACTAGTAGTAGGGAAGAAGGACGGCAAACCTAGGTTCTGTCTCGACAGCCGTAAATTGAACGCGGTAACTAAAAAGGACGCGTACAGTCTTCCTTACATATCCGAGATATTAGACAATCTTAGGGACGCGAAATTCTTAACTAGCATTGACTTATCGAAGGCGTTCTGGCAGATACCTATAAATGAAAAAGATAAGTGTAAGACAGCTTTCTTTGTACCATCACGTGGTACCTTCTCGTTCAAAGTGATGCCCTTTGGTTTGACGAACGCACCAGCTTTACAACAGAGACTAGTAGATAGCCTATTTGGACCTGAATTCGACAACAAAGTATTCTGTTATCTCGATGATATAGTCTGTGTCAGCGACTCCTATGACAATCATGTAACTTTGCTCCTAAAAGTCCTAGCGAAGCTAAAACACGCAGGTCTCACTATAAATTATGAAAAGACACAATTCTTTAGGAACTCATTAAAGTACTTAGGCTACGTGGTAGACGAGCAAGGCTTACGCACGGACCCAGATAAAGTAGCCGCGATTCTAGATTACCCCAGACCAACGAACACAAAGGAGGTGAAAAGATTTCTAGGCACCGCGTCTTGGTACCGTAGATTTGTTCCTAATTTTAGCACATTAGCAGGCCCACTAAATTCCTTGACTTCACTTAAAAAAAATGCACCACCATTTGCATGGACAAACGAAGCTGAACAATCGTTTGTACAACTCAAGTCTTGTCTAATTAGTTCTCCGGTCCTCTCTTGCCCGGACTATACGCAACCATTCGAGGTACACTCAGACGCAAGTAATTTAGGCGTAGGATCAATGCTCTGCCAAACTATTAACGGTCAAGAACATCCAGTCGCATACATGAGTCGTTCCTTGTCAAAGGCGGAACGAAACTACAGTGTTACAGAACGCGAAACCTTAGCCGTCCTAGTCGCACTCGAGCATTGGCGCTGTTATCTCGAGAATGGTCGCACATTTAAAGTCTACACTGACCATTCATCTCTAAAATGGTTTTTATCTCTAAGTAATCCTACAGGCCGTTTAGCTAGGTGGGGAGTACGACTATCATCCTTTAATTTTGAGATCTTACATCGACGCGGCAAAGACAACGTCGTTCCTGACGCCTTATCTAGGGCCGTGCCAGTGTCAGCGTTAACACTTGCAAACGCGCATCTCACGACAAAGGACAAGTGGTACTTAGATCTTTACAACAGCTGTACTAACGCGCCACAGGGTTTTCCTAACTATAAAATAGTAAACAACTCCCTCTACAGATTAACGAAGTCTGACACTAGATTTGCTAACGAGTTCACATGGAAGGAAGTAGTACCAGAGGAACTACGTCACCAAATAATTAGCGAAAATCACGATGTACCTACTGCGGGACATCTAGGCGCGTTCAAAACCTACCATCGTTTGGCTCTCAATTATTTCTGGAAAGGAATGTACAAGGACGTGTCTAAATACATTGCGTCATGCGACACTTGTATAGCTTATAAACACCCAACTCACGCTACGCTAGGTGAGATGGGTCGTCCTAAACACTGCTCACGTCCATTCCAGGTTATCTCCTTGGACTTCATGGGTCCACTAACTACTACACGAAAGCAAAATAACTACTTACTTGTGGTGACATGCGTATTTTCAAAATATTGCCTTTTGTTTCCTGTACGTAACGCGACCTCAGCTATAGTCATTAAGCACCTGGAAGACTCAGTTTTCCTCACTCATGGTGTCCCTCAAACCATATATATGGATAATGCTACTTATTTTACCAGCCGCGAGCTGAAATCCTTCCTCGATAAATATAAGGTACCTAATCAGTTTCTTATAGCACGCTATTCACCTCATATTAATTTGACAGAACGTTATAACAAAACGATAATGACTTGTGTATCTACCTTTGTACAAAACGACCACAGGTCATGGGACATTAATCTGCCAAAAATACAATTCGCTATAAACAACTCCATAAACGAGGCGACGGGTTACACTCCCGCTTTCTTAGTACACGGCAGAGAATTGGTAACGTGCGGTTCACACTACGTCGATAATGAATTGGGTAATGAACTACTATTCTTACCGCGCGACGCCTATGCGCAAAACGTAGGATTCCTAGCAGAAACATTCGACAAAGTCCAGCACGCGCTATACAATGCACATCAGAATAGTATTAAGAGGTATAACTCACGCCGTAAACCAGCGCACTTTAATGAAGGCGATTTAGTATGGAAGCGTACATATTTCCTCAGCGATAAGTCCGCTAACTTTTGTAAGAAATTAGCACCGAAATTTGTAAAGTGTAAGATCATTAAAAAACGTTCACCATTAGTATTTGAACTACAGGACTTATCTGGAAAGAATTTAGGCGCGTGGCATATTAAAGACATCAAATTAAAACCAACAGGTTAATTACTCGTAGATAGCGTTCGGCCCGTGGCGGAGCCGCAGCGCGCAATGACCTCATTGGTCGGCGTCCGCGATCACTCCTCCCCCTTGCGCCGTCGCAATTATCTCGCATTCCGCTAGTAGCAGCGCAAGAGCAACACGTTCCGGCCGCTTAAACTAAAATCTAATCACTCGTAGCGACCTCGTAACGATGTTTACATTCCGCGCGCTGCTACGCAACCATGATACTTGCGCTAACTTAGAGGCAAGAAACCGTCGTGAAACCCGCGAATGGTCATCTCACATGTATGAATCGTCTGTTTTAAACTAAGCCTAATACCAGTACTACTGACTTCTGTAAAGTCCCCTACCTAAGCTGTATTCAGGAACCGAGCGGTGTTGGAAACTCGAAATCATAAGCCTTATTCCACCTGTTTACAATAGTACTACGGGCGGCCGGTAACCCGAGGACAGTCGTTATCTATATGTGTAGTTAGGTCTCCTTTCCATTACAACCTTTACCTAGGGGTCGGAGTAGGCATATACTATTGTTCTATCTCTTTTAACTTGTAGAAGTATGAATGATGAGCGTGAGCGTGAGGTATGATAGATAACTCCTAAGTTTTAATAGCCGAAAATCAACTTAGGTTGATTTTCTCACCGGGAAAGAGGGGAATGTCACGCGGTAGACGGTGACACTTGTAAAAAGTCGAATCAAAGATCGATAATCGACGACTTGCCGTAAGACCCTAGGTGGCACATCACTAGTCGCGCTTAATTAAGTATAGTTATACATACGGAACCGCGGCCTCCTATAAAAGCTCGCGCGCGCCGTAGGGATCCACACTCTATTTCAAATCTTCAGAATAAAAGCTACGAGTACGGAATCCCCAGTTATATGGTGAGTAAATTAATTATCATTGTCTAAGTGCTCAAGGTGTCTTATTGTATTTTATTGCTTTTTATTCTAAGTGTAATTTCAAATGTAAATCATGTTAATAAATTAGGTCTAAGTGTTTCGTCGGGGCGCGTTGACCGTAGGGCCAACGGCCTCCAATTTGAATTATAACGTAGCTTCATTTTGAATTTAACGGCGAACACAGACTGTTCAACCTTATTCAAATTCGCCTATTTGTTCCTAAGTCTTACTCGAGGACCTAGCCGACTCTTTGACGCACTACCCCTGGTGGACGTCGAAGAGCTGCCTGGGCCCTCGTCGTAGAAGACCGCCTCTGACACCGAGAAAATTACAGGGACCCAGATCGGGGCTAAATTAAAGCCTGAAACTGCTGAGCTGCATAACGCACATCTCCACTACCCTACCGGAAGACACGCTTCTGCCTGAGGACGACATCCTGACCCAAGGCTCGCCTCTACTGCGACCCTCGCCTTCGGCCCCTTCTGCGCTGGCAGCGTCGTCCTCACCTTCGTGTCCGTCCAGGGGAGTACTAGTGCTCCTTGGGCGTGTGTGTGTGAAAAGAATAAGTCAATAGTGCCGTTCTGCCCTGAACTCTCTTAAAAAGCTCACGTTATCCCTGAGACTACGTTGTTCTTTGGATATTGTAAACAATAAACCTCTGTAAAGTTCCATTTGTTTCACTGAATAGCCAAGGAGCGACCCTACACTAAAAATATTCACGAAAAGTGATAATAAATTAGAAAAATAATAAGTTGACTCCTTTGATTTGCACGTAAAGTACTTGCACGTAATCTCATCTTATGTTTGATATTGAACGTAGCTTCATATCCGTTTGCAATCAACGTTCAAAAAATTGAGCCTTGTTCCCTAAAATAATACTCAAATAATTTTTATACGATGTTTGAATAGTGTTGTTGGTAATTCACTGGTTTACTAACGTTTTATCAGAATCATTGTATCGCCACGGCTGGTCAACCGTCACACAATCGCCATTGATCCCTGCAGCTCGAAGGTTTCACCATGCTGCCATGGGGACTACAAAACCACAATAATAGTGATTGTTTCGCCCAGGAAGCGTTTATCCACGCTCCGTGAGTGTAGGCTACGACCTTTGATACTGCCTGTTTATTACCACCATTGTGAGAAAATTAGCTTTTGGTAACTACCTCGTTTATTAGCTGTGTATACTCGTAGTTTACTAAACACACGCAACCCAAGGGGAATAATGAGACAGGTTATTTCTTATTCAAACACAAATCATAAGAAACGGAATACTGAAAAACATCATTGCCAACCCTTTTGACACAATACCTTACCAATACAGGCACTTAATACCTTACATTTAGTGCTCAATACTTAAGTGTTTTGCGATCTTTAATGAACAAAAAATATTTACCTTGCTACTCTGCTAGCAAGCTACTATTACCTGATAGTAGCGGAGTAGCAAGGTAAATATTTTTTGTTCGTTGAAATGGACCTCCGCAAAGTATAGCCTGATTCAATAAAATATGCTATCTGTATAAGTCTAAATATTATGTAACTATCAAAAAATTATGCAGATACTTGCTCTACTAAATTATGTTTTTACAATTACTGAAAACAAATATTATGTACTATCGAAGTTTTATGAAAACTAACTAAGCTTACGTCTCGTCTAGGAGACCGGTTCCATTAGACCGGGTGTGATTGGAGGCTCGAAGCCCAGAGTGGCCACGCCCGAGGTGGAGTCCAGGATCGAAGACCTGAAGCGCCAGAACCCAGGGATATTCTCCTGGGAGATCCGAGAGAAATTGATCAAGGTATGCCTTTTCACTTAGAGCATTGTGCTTGTCTGTGGCCCGTTTCTCGAAGGTACAAATTTCAATTTTACTAGTCTAAACTAGCAAGCTCTCTGCCATGCTGGTCAGGGAGTAAAGAAAAAACATAGAATGTATCAGTTGCTTCTCTTCCCCAGCAGATGGTAAAAGCCCATTGAAGGAATGGGGGAAAATCTTAGGAATTATGTAATAGGCGATGCGGCTAGCTACCCATTACTATTTTGAATTCCATTTCCACCTATACACCCACAATCATGCTAAACGTGGCCTTTGGGTCTTGTTACCTTAGGCTCTGTCGACCCCGTAAGGGATAAAGACGTGATTTAAACTAGCAACAATTAGACATCTATTAACCAATCAATGGTTGAGTTTTCACCAATGTTGCTAGTTTAGACTTGTAAAATGGTACCTTGTAGCTTCGAGAAACTAGAGACTGTTACAAAAAGAAAATTGACTGTAATTATTATGAAAAGTTCTAAGTTCTGAGCACAAATGCTTCCTAATACCTTTCAGGGCCGATCGGTTACGCTTAAACCATTTCTGAGTCCTGTCAGTTTGTTAGACCTTATTTCATGTTCTTTCGCAAATCTGGTTCGCGAGCTAACAACTAAACATTACTTTGACAGCACATCAAAGAACGACGTTTCTGCGTAAGGAGAGTTACGTTTCATAGTCCTCTAAGGAACATAATCCCTATGAGATGTAGGTAGATTGTTAAGCATCAAAGGTTTAGGTACTGAGCTTCATCCGCTCTTATCCCCCTTAGTTGGATATGTTTATTTAGGTATCCGCCAAGCCTGCCATTGTGCTATAATTCTCAAAATTAAAAACTCCGAGCTCCCACTTTACATACCTGAAATAAAGTAGTATCTGAATTAATTAAGTCAGGACGAAAAGGTTCCTGTCCCTTTGTAATTAAATTAAGTAACTTGCGAGCGTTTAGACGGCATCCCAGAACATTTGTTTTTATTTCAACGAGGTATTCCGTTTTAAGACTTCGTTGTTCGCGAAATTAAGCGTTTGTTAGAGTTCTTTGAGTTATTAAAATGATCGACAATTAAAGCACAGTTCCGTCCAATTTGTGCGATATTTACAAATTACGCCGAGAAATACTAACCCCCTTATTCATAGAAAGTTATAGAACCTGACAGGTATAGCTGTAAGTAAAATTATGCTTTGACTGCGTCTGACATAGGCGAATATCAAAGTAACAGATGAAAGAAACGCTTATGAATAAGGAAATACTTTATTTTATTTGGCATTTCTCGAATCTACGGTATTTTATATCTGCGTCTAGATTCTCCAATAATAGACTGTATAAGTAGTTAGCACGAAAGTGTTATTTGTAAATTACGATTACATAAGTAAGTTGTTTTTGTTAACGAACAAAAAGTTTGTTGCGAAAAAGACTATAATTAGAACAGCACTTTTTTAAACAATCATTAATTCCGTGGGCGGTCCGCGATCGCCGGCTAATTTGAGCAATAGACAAAAACAACGACACAAACTGCGTTCGCTCCGCAGGCGTCGTATGCCAAATGTATAGATCACGGAATATAAAAAACAAGTGGAAGTGGCATATGCCTCGTACTATCAGAACTTACTAATATGAAACGTAACTTTGTGTAACCTAATGTTGAACAGGTATACCACATATGAATATCATTATTTACTCCGTTTACGATACTTTGCAAACTTAGGTACCTACCTAGTTTTCAAATGGATGATGATATCTAATTTTATTTGGAGTGGGTGCTTTAAAGTCACGCCAAATAGCCAAGTGATCCCTTGACCACTTCTAGCTAATGATGCTGTGTTCAGGGTTTGATTCCGTAAAGAAAATATGTACGTAAACCGGGGTGACTTTAAACAGTAGTTATAATGACGAAATCATTAATTTTATTTACGGAGAATGGATCAGTCTTGAATATACAGTACCCATTTTAATTATTTTTCAATCCTATAAAGCTTTGCTCCCTTTCTGACTAGGTCAATTGTTGAAAAACAACCAATTTTGAAGGCGCTCCCTTAACGATTAGCGGATCCTCCATCCAAAGGTAACGTTGCAAAATTATTGCATGATGTTCAGCATGCAGTGACAGTTAATATTGGCATTGCAGGAAGGCGTGTCGGACCCGCCCAGCATCTCCTCGATCTCGCGGCTGCTGCGCGGCGGCGCGCGCGACCCCGAGGGCAAGAAGGATTACAGCATTGACGGCATCCTTGGAGGTTGGTGAAGTTTTATAAATATCTAAAGTTAGGTTACAAATTCTACGGAAAAATCAAGGAGCTCGTCTAAACTTAACCTGTCTAGGGTTACTGTTTCATCACGGGTCGCTTTGTAAGGATAGATGGAACTGCCCAAATTAAGTGTCTGGTGTTTAGATATTTGAAAAGCAAACTTCTAAAAAAATTTTTATAAATTAAAATTTCCATGCCTACGTGTATAGTAATATTATTTAGTAAATTGTTACTAACCGTAAAAGCAGTCTAGGTTACGATACTAAACTTAAATAACAAGAAACCAATAACAACGTGAACATTTACGAGCAAATACAGTTTTCTGTGTGAACGACCTGTCCGAAATAGAGGTAACGCGATGTTAGTGTAAAATACATCTAATCTATTATGGTGACTCGGATGTTTATTCAAAATATTAAAAAACGAAACGCGGACCACAACCACCCCAAGCTTCCACAATAACTTCCCATGGTTAAAAACACAATTCAACAACGTTAATAGCCTGAACTTGTCAAACCTTTCGCACGGATTCAAAAAAATCAATTTCCGCACACAAATCTCACATCGTCATTGTTGGCGTTTGAAATATTGGAGTTTGTTCTTGAAGCGTCAAAGGGCGGCGCGATTGGCGCGGCGCGGCGGAGCGCCCGACAAAGTGCACCGCGCTCGCCCGTTGCGCCTCTCGATAGTGCTGAAAACGCGAACAATTCACATAACATGTTTTGGTTTGTACCCATTGTCGCTATTCTGTGCTCATTTTGTCACCAAGTTGTCCTTTGAATCCGCCGTCGCCGCACCTACCTGTTGCGGCTTTCCCCGTCTCCAACTTTATGAGGACCTTAGATTGTCGCCGACTTTAATGCCAGTTTCATTGCATTCGATGTGGTTTTTTACAACCGTTGCTGTAGCTACGATGCTACTTACTACATTTACCGCGTCTATTCTAACATTGCTAAATGGGATAACGTCAATAAACCGATTGTCATTCGTAAAGCAATTTAACTTTGTCTTTATTTCCTTTGTATTGAATAAATTTTATTGTTTAAGTCACTTCGAGTTCTACTTTACGGAAATCCAATTTATTCGGTCTGTACATCTCTTGGTCGGATTTATTTATGTTCGAAGTGTGGCAGTCGATTTGTCTTGCGGGTTCCAACGCCTGAGCACGTGTCAATCCATAATTTATTTTTTTAATTGTACAGTTAGAATGTGCTAACTTTTTCCAAACTTGTTCTAAACGTCGCTCTTGCACACTAGCTTTAACTTATGGACTTAATCAAAATCGTTTAGATACGTTAAGAAAAAAATAACAGTAGAGTGGAAATATTTACATGTCATAGTTAATGAGAGATTTCCACGATATTTTAAACGGGTGCGTAACGATGTATATAAAAATTTTTGGTATAATATTAGTAGCAATAACGCTCATTTGATATAATTATTAAATCATATAACAACACTTAATATATTTACATATGACATAATTATCATTTCTTATAATGATCATTTGATATAATATCATTTAATATAACATTCTTTAAGTATAATGCTTATTTCCTATAATGAACTTATGGTATAACGTTATTTTTATATAAAATACAACAATTGGCATAACCATTATTGATATAATGTATTAGAGACATAATCACAAAACGAACTGCTATCAAAAAGTAGGTTAGGTTAGGTTTAAACTGCGTCCCCCAACAAAAACGAACTGCTATAAAAAATATTTTTGTATATAAAATGAGCGTTATACCATATAATCGTTATAAGAAACAAGCGTTATACCTAACGATAAATATACGAAATAAATTTATATATTTTAAAATTATACCAAACGTTTATTATACACAATGAGTGATTATACCCTTTGAAATTATATCAAATGTTGATATATCGATAGAAAATATATTAAATATTTTTATATCAATCATTACACACCCATTTTAAACCGTCTAAAAAATAAGAAAGTATCCAAGTGGTACAAACAATGATAATTAAATGGCTATTATTTGAGAAACAGAAAGTCAAAACCACTTGAGACAGCACTATGACATTACGCTACCAAACCTGATGACAGTTACATTCAAGCGGCCATTTCTCCTAATCTCGCAACTATTCGTAATCTGAAGTCTTGAAAGATAAAGCGTTACTTTCACAGTCGCATCAGGGAAACAAAAGAGTGCGCGATAACATCTCGCATTTGTTTAATAACATCGGTCGTTAGGAGCTAATGTCGTCGGGATCGTCAACGTGGGACCTCCAACGACTTGCTGCCTCAGATGAGTCTACATGACGTCGTGGATGAAATAACATAGGGGACATGTTGTGGACACAGCAACAGGTTTTCCGGAACAAAAGTAACTTAAGCGAAATGTTTAGACTAAGTCAGGATGGTTCAGCGACTCGACGTTAAGTCTACTTTTCGATATTGCCTTTGCTTGGCAATTTATTTATCAGAAATACTCTATTACAAACGAAATGGTTGCATTGCGTCTGTGGCTGTGTTACGTGTCTACGTAGCTGTCTTGCATGTGCAATAGTAGCAAGGTAATTGATTTGGTTCATGAACTCCATTACAAGCTTCAAATCTTTGTATGCACCAATATCGTACAAAACGTATTTATAGGAATTGGCATCATCTAAAGAAACTTATTTCTTTCACGCACTCCACATTTCAATAGTAAGATAGTTGATAAAGATCTAGAAAGAATGAGAATAAACAAAATTAACATCGTTTAAAAATGATCTTTACTCCATGTAAACCCGGTACGTGGTACTCATGTAAGCGACAACTATTTAAACGCCATTTGTTACGTCCAGTTGTATTCACTATTTTGTCGCATCACATCACTCAGCGAGCCCTCCCAGAGTGCCGCGGGCCTTTCCGGAAGTACCACGAACACCGACAAAGAGCCTCCTCTGAATAGCCCTTAACAATCAACTAAACACGCGTTCAGTTTACACTTTTCGTTATCCTACAAACATCTTCTCATTTTATAAAGTAAGTTACGACGGGTGAATATGACTCAAATATTGAAAAAGTAATTCATCTAAACCCCAAACATTCCGTTTTCGCTACGCTGCACGAATAACAAATGGTTACTAATTAAGAAACCACATAAAAATATCAATAAAACCCCAAAACGCCCACCAAACCAAAGCACACACCGCGGCATGCTAATCCGGCCATCTGTTACTCTCGGAACAACCCGCTGAAACAAAGGCCAGCCCGGCCGCTTTAATGAACCCAGATTATGAAGGTGTTAAACCGCCGCCGCTGCTCTTTCAACTCCCAAATTATGACTTTGAGCCGAGCCGGCGGTCTTCACGGGGTCATATTTCGGCAATCGCTAAAGTGTATCCTGCCCTCTCCCACATTCAGAACTGCCATAAACCTCTCGCCTTTCTTTGAACATAAAATCCCCATATACATCCCCACGCAACTTTTCGACAGTCCAATACAACCGTTCTGACTCTGAATTAAAGTCTCAAATCGCTAATGAAAAAAAGCTGTTTTCAATACGTACTAGAGTCATTTTAATCTCATACGTTATGATCTGGACTCGGAACAAAAAAGACTCCAAATAAATCTGTCCCTGTCTCGCGAGCCAGCGAAGAATTTGAGCAATGTAAATCATTATTATTACAATACGTTGTTTTTTATTCGGTGTCGCAGCCTTTGAGGTTAGATATTGCTCCGTGCTTTTTAATGATTCTTCCGACACCTACGACATTTAATAGTCTGTTTCCGTCAGATTACGACAGATCTCGTTGGTAATATTGTGTGAAGCTATTCGCTTTCCATCTCACTGCTCTTGAGCGTTCAAAGAGATAGAAGAGCTACAAATTTTCCTATTTCAGGATTCCAGAAAATATCGGTGTACATTTACAAATATTCTTTATATTGTTTTTTTAGGGTTCCCTGCCCAAAGGAGACCTTATTGCCAAGCCTCCGTCGTCTGTTTGTCTGTCTGTCACAGCGTTGAATCTATCTTTTGAAATGTAATTAGCACAAGCAATTTTTAGTGTGCGTGTGTGTGATTGACTTTTTCCGCTATAACAACAAATAATGGTTAAAGGCATAGATCAGTATAGTTAACAAAATATGCACCTTTTTACAACTAACACCGCTAACCCTAAACGCAGACCGCAGAATCGCATCAAAACTCGCGCTTTCGTTTTGCGCGTCGTAAATCCGCATCGCGACACCAAAATATTGAATGGTGCCAAAATGTCACCAGCCGGCAAAGGCGCCGACAAAGCACCGCCGCGCTGGGTGTTCCTTGTGCCACACTGAGCCCCTATTTTTTTCATCTCATTCAATTTTGACTTCTTTCAAAAGGCTATTTAATATAAGCCGCATTCTTTAAAATCAGTTTTTAGGGCAAAGCCGCATATTGTTACTAGTGTTTTTAATCTGTTTCCGTAGGATACCGCTACCGATTTATAAATGAGATTGGCCGACCTGCGAGCTGACGGTTCTTGATTTGGGCGATTTAAAAAGTGATATGGGTTTTCACAAAAAATACTTTATTAATAACAAACGCGTGTTCAAAAAAACAGATGAAGACAAATTGCTCCGAGCTAATTTATTGCCCGGGTTTAGATTAGGTCCCTATAATTTATAGACCCTATACATCAAACATTAAATTTCTTTCTACAAGAGCAAATCTGTAGTGGACCTATCAAATGTGGAAATATCGGAAGTTCCCACGACTTATGATGATTATTCTTTCTTAGGTCGAGGATCAGACTCTTCAGATATTGAATCAGAGCCCGGATTGACGCTGAAGAGGAAGCAGCGCAGGTCTCGAACAACGTTCACAGGCGAACAGTTGGATGCTCTAGAGAGAGCCTTCCACAGGACCCAGTACCCTGACGTATACACCCGCGAGGAGTTGGCGCAGCAGACTGGGCTCACCGAGGCCAGGATACAGGTACTCCTAGTTATTTTGTGTGCAGTTGGCTCTCGAACGTATTGCTATTATATTTTTGTAGGCTTTTAAATATCTGTCAGTTCTACGTATATTAACGTGTGTTTATGACCTTTACGATCCCATTTAAAATAGATGGTCTGAAATCTTGTTTAACAATTCGTGTGCTTGTTTTGAGTGAGCTTAATTGGGTAACGGATAGGCAGGGTAAACTTGACGTTTCAACACTACTACAATGCCCATAGTCCTTAATCCAAGCAGCGTAAAAGAATATCCAAGCAGCGTAAAAGAATATCCACCACTAAATACGCAGCTTTAGTAAAAGTATATCGAAATTGCGAAGCATATAAATGTATGTGTACCTTATAGGTACCAGTGATTATAAAGTATTCAATATTTCCTATTTCATTTCAGGTGTGGTTCTCAAACCGACGAGCAAGACTCCGCAAGCACACCGGCTCTAATACAGGACCCAGTCTGGCCAGCTACTCCACTCTGCCGATGCCACAGATACCCTGCCCTTACCCTGCTGGCGAGATTCCCTCTCTCTCCCAACATCATCCACAGCATGCTGATGCTTGGCACCACCAAAAGTACTCCAACTACAATCAACTTATGGCACAGTCCCAACATCTTAATCAAGCATTCCAAAGTGCTGCTTTTCCAAGTACTTCTGGAGCCGCATTCGGCCATCTAGTGTCCGGCGCGAACGGATCTCCACATAGCCAAATACTAGATCCAGGCGTACCAAGAAATGACTACGCCAGATACGACGTCTACAATAAACCTGTTAATTACTTACCCAAAGAAACTGATGATGATAAAGTAGCGAGTGATGAAATTATCGAGCCGAGGGAAGATACTTTTGTAAAGCCGTCGGTAGAAGAGTACAACAAAACTTTACCAGCTAGTGATTACAAAGTACCTGCTGATTACTCTAAGGTGCCGGGGGATCCGACTCCTCCGAACTGGAGTCCATCGCATAATTCCTTGAACATGAGCCTTGCTGGCCTCTCCGGGGAGTACAAGTACATGAATGAGCCCTACGCCTTCCCGAATATTCCGGACCCCCTCACTCAGCACAATTACTCCAATCCGCCAAACACTGCCAACAAATATTGGATTTGACAACGTTTAATTCTAAGTGTTAGTTTATTACAATAAATTTAGATTGTTAAATTTATTTAAATTATGTGTAACATATAGATAGGTAATCTAATTTTATTTAAATTTTAATAAATTGTGAGAATTTACCTCTAAAGTGCATTCCTAATTTAGCAAATTATCCTTATACCAAACATTTGTAAATAGTTATTGAAGTCATTAGTAAAAATATAGAAATAGCTTTATTCTTTCGTCTTTCATTTCCGTATTAATTAATCTTTAGTTTTAAGATTTACTTCAGATTTGAGAAACTATAAGAATAAATATATATATTAATAACCATTATAGCTGACCGTCTGCACGGAATTCACTTATCACTATTCCGCAGGTTTTTACATAGCTAAGAACCACCGCAAGGAAACAGGCTTAGAATGAAAAAACCGCGTAGAACTCGGTCCGTCGGCTTAAGAGCTATGATGCCGCAGACAGACACACAGACATCGACATCAAACTTATAAGACCCCTCTTTTTGCGTCGGGTCTTAAAAATCCTACTTTTACCTAATAATAATAATAAATACAAATAATAATTAGCAGATAAATAAGGTACAAAGGGAAATAGTTTAAGTCTGCAGTTTACAAAAATCATTCATAAAAACATTTCGAAAAGGTATGAAAATCAATGCAATGCAAACACATGCTCTTATATGTGCCACGTCGATGTCGACAAAAAATAGTTAAGTTCAAATATAATTGCATTAGATATGAAAAATATTTATGTTGATTTGGTCAAATCGCATGAAATCCCACTGCAAAAGTGGGTTTTGGTTATTAATTGTTCTACAAAGATCGTGTTTTTCTCTCTGGTAAAGACTCGGAGGAAAGTAAAGATAAATTGGAATTGTTAATTTTTCCTTTGTTTATTTAAAATATTGTTCACCTGTAATTATATAGGGACTAGAAATGAAATACAAAATAAAAATTGAATAAATAATTGCTTCTAATCTACTAAACAATTTTATTATATTAGTTAACAGGATATTGTACAAATAATTCATAATTTATCATTGTTCTTTTTTAACACATTGAATTAATGTTTCTTTGATAGTGCGGATGTCAAATTTACTGTGGGGTTATTTCTACAACACTCGCGCCTGGTTCAACCGGAACGGGAACAATGTCGGCAGGTACGTCGGCTACCACTTCACTTGGTGCAGCGGTTTCTGATACGCTAGCTTCTGACACTGGTCCAGAGAGAATGTCTAATAAGGTGATCGAAGATTCAGAGGTAGCTGGTGCAATCTCATTTGCAACTTGCTCTGCTGGCACTTCAGTTACAATACCAACGACAGACTCAGGAGCTGCAGCCGCTTCTGTGGCAGCAGCGGCTTCTGGGGCAACAACTGGCTCAGGAGCAGCAGCAGTCTCGGGGGCAGCAGCAGCTTCAGGAGCAGCAGCAGCTTCAGGGGCAGCAGCAGTTTCGGGAGCAGGAGCAGTTTCGGGAGCAGCAGCAGCTTCAGGGGCAGCAGCAACGGCAGGAATAACAGCAGCCTCAGAAAAGGCAGCAGCCTCGGGGGCAACAACAGCTTCAGGGGCAGCAGCAGCTTCAGGGGCTGCAGCAGCTTCAGGTGCAGCAGCAACGGCAGGAGTGGCAGCAGCTTCGGAAGCAGCAGCTGCTTCAGGAGCGGCAGCGGCCTCGGGGGCAGCAGCAGCTTCGGGTGCAGCAACAGCTTCAGGGGCAGCAGCAGCTTCAGGGGCTGCAGCAGCAACGGCAGGAGTGGCAGCAGCTTCGGAAGCAGCAGCTGCTTCAGGAGCGGCAGCGGCCTCGGGGGCAGCAGCAGCTTCGGGTGCAGCAACAGCTTCAGGGGCAGCAGCAGCTTCAGGGGCTGCAGCAGCTTCAGGTGCAGCAGCAACGGCAGGAGTGGCAGCAGCTTCGGAAGCGGTAGTAGCGGCAGGAGTGGCAGCAACTTCGGAAGCGGCAGCAGCTTCAGGAGCAGCAGCTGCTTCAGGAGCGGCAGCGGCCTCGGGGGTAGCAGCAGCTTCGGGTGCAGCAACAGCAACCTCGGGGGCAGCAGAAACTTCAGGTTCGGTAGCAGCTTCAGAAGCAGTAGCAGCTTCAGGAGCAGCAGCAACTTCAGACGTAACAGCAGCTTCAGGGGCGGCAGCAGCTTCTGGTGCAGCAACAGCAGCCTCAGGGACAACAGCAGCTTCGGGAGTAGCAGCAGCATCAGGGGCAACAGCCGCTTCGGGTGCAACAATAGCAGCCTCAGGGGCAACTGAAACTTCGGGACCAGCAGCAGCTTCGGGGGTAGCGGCAGCTTCAGGAACAGCAGCAGCTTCAGGAGCAGCGGCAGCCTCGGGGGCAACAGCAGCTTCGGGTGCAGCAACAGCAGCCTCAGGGGCAGCAGCAGATTCGGGTGCAGCAACAGCAGCCTCAGAGGCAACAGCTTCAGGGGCTGCCGCAGATTCAGGGGCAGCAGCAGCTGCAGGAGCAGCGGCAGCCTCGGGGGCAGCAGCAGCTTCGGGTGCAGCAACAGCCGGCTCGGAGGCAGCAGCAGCTTCAGGTGCAGTAGCAGCTGCAGAAGCAGCAGCAGCTGCCTCAGGGGCAACAGCCGCTTCGGGTGCAACAATAGCAGCCTCAGGGGCAACTGAAACTTCGGGACCAGCAGCAGCTTCGGGGGTAGCGGCAGCTTCAGGAACAGCAGCAGCTTCAGGAGCAGCGGCAGCAGCCTCAGGGGCAGCAGCAGATTCGGGTGCAGCAACAGCAGCCTCAGAGGCAGCAGCTTCAGGGGCTGCCGCAGGTACAGGGGCAGCAGCAGCTGCAGGAGCAGCGACAGCCTCAGGGGCAACAGCAGCTTCGGGAGTAGCAGCAGCATCAGGAGCAACAACAGCTTCAGAAGCAGCAACAGCAGCCTCAGGGGCAACAACCGCTTCGGGTGCAACAATAGCTGCCTCAGGGGCAACTGAAACTTCAGTAGCAGCAGCAGCTTCAGGGGTAGTGGCAGCTTCAGGAACAGCAGCCGCTTCAGGAGCAGCAGAAGCATCGGGGGCAGCAGCAGCTTCAGGGGCAGCAGCAGCTTCATTGGCAGCGGCAGCTTCCGGGGCAGCAGCAGCCTCAGGAACAGCGGCAGCTTGAGGAGCAGCAGCCTCGGGAATAACGGCAGCCTCGGGAGCCGTAGCAGCTTCAGCGGCAGGAGCAGCATCAGCTTGAGAAGCAGCGGCAGCCTCAGAGGCAGCAGCAGCTTCAGGGGCAACAACAGCTTCTGGGGCAGAAACAGCAGCCTCAGGAGCAACAGCAGCTTCGGGCGTAGCAGCAACTTCAGGAGCGGCGGCAGCCACAGGGGTGGCAGCAGGCTCGGGGGCAACAACAGTTTCAGGGACAGCAGCAGCTTCAGAGACACCAGCGGCTTCAGGGGCAGCAGCAGCCTCAGGAGCTGCGGCAGCTGCAGGTGCGCCAGCAACTTCAGGGGCGGGTACAGCTTCCGGTCCAGCAGCAGCTTCCGGTGAAGCGGCAGCTTCCGGTACAGCAGCAGCCTCGGGGCCAGCAGCAGCTTCAGGTGCAGCTGCAGGTTCTAATACACCAGCAGCTTCAGGAGCACTGGCAGTTGCAGGTGCAGCGGCATTTTCAGGGGCAGCAACAGCTTCTGGTGCAGCAGCAGCACCAGGAGTAGCGGCAGCTGCAGGTGCAGCAGTAGCTTCAGGCGCAGCAACAGCCTCGGAAGCAGCGGCGGCCTCAGGGACAGCAGGAGCAACACCAGTTTCGGGGCCAACAGCAGCAGCGGTCTCAGGAGCAGCAGGAACCTCAGGAACTGCAGAGACATCAGAAGGAGCACCCTCAGCAGCACTGGCAACAGCTTCCGGAGCAGCAGCAGGGGTGCCAGGTTCAGACGCAGCAGGGATAACGGGAGCAGCAGCGTCTGATGCAGCAGGAGAAGCAGAGTTAGATACGGCAGATGCTGCTGGTGCGCTTTCAGAAGCAGCAGAGTTTCCAGAGATAGCTTCACCCTCAGAGCCAGCAGCGCTTCCAGAGATAACAGAGCTACCCGCAGAACTTCCAGGATTGGCAGAGTTTTCAGAAGCAGGGGCACCCTCAGAGCCAGCGGTAATTCCAGGGGCTGCAGAATTTTCAGAGACAGCGGCACCCTCAGAGGCGGCAGCAGTTCCAGGGGTGGCAGAATTTCCAGAGGCAAAGGCACTCTCAGAGCCAGCGGCAGCTCCAGGGGCAGCAGAATTTTCAGAGACAGCGGCACCCTCAGGGGCGGCAGCAGTTCCAGGGGTGGCAGAATTTCCAGAGGCAAAGGCACTCTCAGAGCCAGCAACACTTCCTGGGGCAGCAGAATTTCCACTTGGAACGGCACCCTCAGAGCCAGCGGCAGCTCCTGGGGTAGCAGAATTTCCAAAGGCAAAAGCACTCTCGGAGTTAGCAGCAGTTCCAGGGGCAGCAGAATTTCCAGAGGTAGTGGCACCCTCAGAGCCTACGGCAGCTCCAGGGGCAGCAGAATTTCCAGAGGCAGCAGCACCCTCAGAGCCGGTGGCAGTACCTGGGGCGGCAAAATTTCCAGAGGCAGTGGCACCTTCAGAACTAGCGGCATTTCCAAGGGTAGCAGAATTTTCAGAGGCAGTGGCACCTTCAGAGCCAGCGGCAGCTCCAGGGGCAGCAGAATTTTCAGAGACAGCGGCACCCGCATAACCAGCAGTAGTTCCGGCAGGGCTTCCAGGACTGGCAGAGTTTCCAGATGCTACAACACCATCAGATCCGGCGGAGTTTCCAGGAGCGGCAGGGTTACCAGAGGCAACGACACCCTCAGAGCCGGCAGCGCTTGCAGAGGTGGCAGTGTTTCCAGAAGCTGTGATCCCCTCAGAGCCGGCAGGGTTTCCAGGAGCAACAGAATTTCCAGGAACAGAAACGCCCTCGGAGCCAGCAGCGCTTCCTGAAGTGCCAGAGTTACCAGAGGCAGCACCCTCAGTTCCGATAACACTTCCAGAGGTGGCAGAGCTGCCACCATTCCAGTTCGGAAGCAAGTTTGACAGAAGTTGAGCGACAGACTGAAGTAAACTTTTCTTTTCTTCGATTTCCTGTTCCGCTACTGCAGTCCATGGTGCCCTGACAGTTTGCAACAAAGCTGTTTTATTTTCAAGCTTTTCAATTTTCTTCTCTAGCTTAGCTCGCACTGCTTGCACGGTTATGGTATTCAAGTACCGTTCCAAATGATTTCTCCAAGCATCCAGGGCAGCAACATCTTCGTATATCTTGGTCTGCACAAATGTTTTAACAGCTTGGCGTCTCTCGCTCCTGGTACTATTCTCATTTATACCCAGTTCCTCATTCAAATATCTGCTTAGGGCAGCTTTTCTCTCGAGACCTGTGCTAAACGCAGTTAAGCCATATTTTTCATACACGTAGATCTTCCAAATATCATCTAGGTCAACATCATTGGACTCTGCTGATTCAATAGCCTCCTGGAAATTATTTTCCTTCTCAATGGTTTCCTTCTCTAATTTATCCAATTGTTTTTGAATCTTCTCCTGGCGCTTACGTTCTGCTTCAGCGCGCTTTTCTTCTGCTTTGCGTGCTCGCTCTTCTGCTTTACGCGCTTGTTTTTCCTGTTCTCGCCTCAACTTATCTAACTGTTCCTGGCGCTTGTGTTCCTGTTCTGCTAGTCTTTCCTGCTGCTTACGTTCATATTCAGCTTGTTTTTCCTGCTGCTTACGTTCATATTCATCTTGTTTTTCTTGTTGTTTACGTTCATATTCAGCTTGTTTTTCTTGTTGCTTACGTAGCTCTTTAGCTTGTTTCTCCTTTTGTTTTTGAAGTTCTTCCAGGCGCTTACGATTTTCTTCCTCAAATTTTCGTTCCCTTTTTTGCTGTTCTTCTTCATATTTCTGTCTTTCATTTTCAAGTTGTTCAAGCCGCCTTTGGTTCTCCTTTTCAACTTCCTCAGCTTTTCTTTCCCATGAATCCACCTGATTGCTATCATCTTCGTTGGTTTCTGAAGACGACGACGAATCATCATCATCGTCAGATGATAGCAATGATCTTGCAAGTGGATTCGATTCGTAAGGTAAATATTTCGCACTCACGGCACAGACGCCTACCTGGAAGGCAAATATATGAAAGAAAATCAGTACACAAATATTTTTCCGAAATTGTGGTGACAGAATACAGTAATGGCACTCCATCAGAAAAAGTTAAATTATTTTTTAACACCAAAGTCACATAAAATTTATCGACAGGTTATCAATATTTAAACAGCTTTGTTTAAAAGTTTATATTAGATATTTAATTTTCATCTGCACTTTAGCAATTTGTATGATGGGCTATTTATTCATACTTTTTTTTATTTTAATCGAATGACACTGTACTTATTAATGTATCACTATTTAGGAAATGGCATTGCACAAAACATTTGGACGTCACTTAATAATAAAAACACAAACCACACAAATTAACTATAACTTACAATAAGTAGTAAATATATAATCCTCATCGTGGATGTTTAAACTTTCATTAAATGCGAAATTCGTTCGTAGTTAACACTTAAGTATGTGTGTCTCATATGAGCTCGTTCGTTAGAATTTGTTAAACATTTTATAGAGCCATGCTTTTATACTTCGTCTAGCAATTAGCGAAGATAAGGAAAGATAAAGGCTGCTGCCGAGATAACTCGGTGTCGAATGAAGCCTTACACAAACGAACGTTTTGCGACGTCTGACTCAAAGCAAACATGTTATAATTATCACACGTAACACTGCAGATGAATGGTAGAGAGTGCTTTTTAGATTGTGCAAACAACCGGATATTTGCACAATTCCATAAGATTGTAATTACGAAAGGAAGTGGAAGGATTAGACTCCATAGTTGAATAACATCTTTTATAACACATACTTATGCATTAAGAGCAGCATTCTAAAATACCTTTTTCTACGATGCAAAGACTACGCAACCTACTTAAAAAACTTCTTCAAGCTCATCTCACCTTCTACCTATTTAATTTTGCATTATAATTTAGCTACATACATACATACGTCTTTATCCCTTACGGGGTAGACAGAGGCGAAGGTAACAAAACCTTAAGGCCACGTTTAGCATGATTAAGGCCGCATAGGTGGAAAGGGAAATAAAAATAGTAATGGGTTGCCAGCCGCATCGTCCTTAAAATGATTCCTAAGACTTTCGCCCATTCCCTCGATGCGCTTTTACCATCTGCGCGGGAAGAGAAGAAACTGGTAAATTCTATGTTTATTATTTACTCCCAGACCAAGCATGGAAGATAATTTAGCTACCTATTCATAAGTAGATGTTGTGTATCTTAGTTCCTTTATTCGTAGACCTTGTCTGTCACTTTGACTTTTAGGTACCTTAAAGGCCCTATAATAAAGGGTTCAGACTAATCTAAAATACAAATAGTTAGCGCATCAATTTCGTTTGTAGACGACGACGGTTTGTAACGATCGAATCGTAAGTATATGAGACCTTTAAGAAAGTTTCACAATTGTTTTTATGAATGCCTGATGGCATCACTTTTTTTTGTAATTTGTGGAACCTTACCCTAAGAACGTCGCATAGCAGTAGCAGTACCTGCACTCTATTAATTAAGCGTTCTCGTAACTACGGATGCTAACATGCACTCGGACAAATGTAAACTTGTACAATATTATATTTTTAACTCACACGTCAACGAATTCCTCGTTGCGGATTATTCATTTCTACATGTTAGAGTTTATGTCTAACACAGTTAATCCCTTTAGAGCTTCCGTGTTCGGCAGCCGTTGATGTTTATTGCCATTAAATTGAACAAAAATAGAGCGATGATTATTAGAAGCGATTAAATCGGTAAAATGATCAGCCTAAAACAGGCAAAACATTCTGATTGTTTAGTCCATCAATCGATTATATTTTAAACATTTGAACTACGAACTACTCATTTATACTGCCCACAATATTCCCTATATTGAATTTCATGATCGCATCGAACTTTTACTAGCAATGGGTTTTAATTAGATTTCATTTGAGTGTTTTACCAAAGTTTTAAAGTAGGTAGGTACAGTTGACTAAAAATAACTTCAGCATAAGATTTTATAAAAAAATAAATTTTCAACAAAAATGAAGTGCTCGAATAATAGAGATATTATTTACTATTTATAAATCTACTTCCATGCTGGTCTGGGAGCAAAGAAAAAACATAGAATGTACCAGTTGCTTCTCTACCCACGCAGATGGTAAAAGCCCATCAAGGGAATGGGCGATTATAATAGGAATCATGTTATAGGCGATGAGGTTAGCAACCCATCATTATTTTGATTCCATTTTCCACCTATACGTCCACATTCTTGCTAAATGTGGCCTGTAGGTACCTGTTACCTTAGGCTCTGTCTACCCCGTAAGGGATGAAGACGTGATTTATGTGTGTGTGTGTATAAATCTACAGCAGCATCTAAATTCACCAAGCCTTAGAGTGATCGTTATTTTCCTTAATGTACAACTTGTACAAGTGGGTCCATCATAACTGAACTTGGATATCCTTACCACAAGGAGAACTGGTCCAAGGAACCAACATAAATCAAAATGACGATTATACGTCATTTTCCTCGGAAAATTCCCCAATATTTAAATTTCTGGGAATTCCCAGAAATATAAAATATTGACATAGAAAACACGATATTCCGTGGAAAATCTTGTTAACAGTGCACACAATAAGTCACCGCCAGAGCTAGCTTAGTTTAAAGCAATTAATGCAAAGTAAAATAACTTCAAATAATGCTATCACATTTTAAATAATGAAAAGTAAAGTACAGTATAATTTTAATTAAATTGATATTTACTTAAAAGCAAGAAGAGCATGTAAAATTCCAAACCACTAACCACCAACATTTAATTCGCACGCTAAACATGGCCTTTGGGTCTTGTCTTGTCTTTTTATTCTAGGCTCTGTCTACCCCGTAAGGGATACAGACGTGATTAATATGTATATTTATGAATTTAGCTCACAAATGGCTCTTTTAGTTACGTATGAGTATGTTTGTCATTGATTATTTACTTATTTTTTTGCGACTTGAGACCACGAATGCATAAAAAAATCGTAACTTTGTGCCTGTTTGTCTAACTCAGTTCAAACAACATTCATATGTGACATCTTGGTTGGTAGAACAATTTCAAGTAGTAATCTTTTCACGAGTTTGCTGCAAAAACCAACTCGTGTAAAAATTTTGTTGTTTTCACTGCAAAGCAAGGTTAAACAAATTACGTAAATGAAAGTCACGTGTCCCAACACAAAACTTATCTAGCAGATTACAATGTTTGCATATTTCCTTAATTGTTTATTAACGGCTAGAGGAAACGATGTATTAGGATATCACATACTGCAAAAGTCCAGAAAAAGTTTAGAGTATTTAGCTTAGCAACTACTTTAGTTGAATTTTTCACAATAACAACCGCTATAATATAGTTACTTCCAATACAGTGCTTTTTTTGGCTGTTTTGCGGGCGAAAAGTTCGTTTTTGCGCACAAGTGCGATTTACTTTTCTATTTTTTTAAATTTGTACTTTATTCTAATTCACGACTACTTACCGAAGAGTTATTATAATGTTAGTTTGTACTAAGACGTAATAAAATTACAAACCTAAATATCAAAATATTGAGATTTTATATTTTATTACTAACTTCTACATCATTATTTTTTAACCATTGAATTGAATAATTTTTCGAAAATCCCACAGAAAAAAAGGATGTAGCAAGACACGGGTTTATTTTGTTGAGGCAGGTAGGCAGTACGAAATCCTTCGTGGTAAAATACGACGCGCATTTGATTGGTTTTTGTACATTTTCAATGGGAGAGAGGAAGAAGTTTTAGCGCAAATTTTGAGTCTGCGCGGGCGAAGTCGCGGGCAAAACCTAGTAAAATATATTGCTTTAGGTTTTGATCCCCAAATAGGTTGGTAGCTTCTTGAGTAAAAAAATAAATTTTAAAACTAACTGCGTATCTACGTAAACGCTCTGCTTCGTCATGTCAAAGAGGATTACTGCGTCTGGGTGGTGACGATGCTCAACGCGTTTGTCAGCAAACATTTTGTGAATACCTGCTTACACAGACTGAGAAACTTTAAATGAGGTGTACCTACCAAAAAAAAGTAGCAAAAAATTATTAGGTAGGTATCTCATAAAACAACTATGATGCTGATCTGTGTGGCTTTTATTACTTTAAATACTTATTTTTATGCATAATAAACATCACATACTTATTGAGAAACGGTAGGTGTAGACTGTAGAAACTAATAAAATAAAACAATCTAAATTATACTGAAAATTCAGCACGCAGCGCTGACAAGAGCAATGACACGACTGCTTTCTTTTGTTTTTATTTCTTTCAGCGCTGCGTGCAATTAAGTTTATTTGCGGCCAGGGCCAAAATAGGATAGTTTGATAAAAGGTTGTAATACGTAGCTGCCTAAATAGGTGCGTCGCCTACAGTAAGTTCATCTTACTTAGAAGACGTACATCAATTTAATTTTATTTAGTTACCCTACCACGCAATATCGTAAACGTGTGGTTTGATGAGCTACGTTATTTGCACAGCGAAGTCCTATAAATGCTCGGTGTTACAAAATTTATTCGTGTCATATTCCTTTCAAAGGCTTACTACGTACGTGCGATGCATTGAAATGATGTACGTAAAAGGAAAATGTTTGGACATGGTTTAGTAAATACAGGTCCGCGCGAGCACGGCTTTGATAGCAAAATATGGATTTCAGTCCCCATATTCACCACTAGCTATTTCCCTTTACCGATATTTCTATGAAAACTGTTATTCATCAATTCAACATATGTGCTAGTCCTTTGATACCGTTGTTGATTGAATGTATCGTGTTGTGTTATCTTCTGATACTTAATTAATTAGCCTTAACAATGCGTGTTTTCACTTGCCTTGTTCTCAGTTTTTAATATAAAATTACCTTGAACAAAGACTGAGGAACTTAAAGGAGCTTTTCTGGAATTTAGGACAAAAAGATGTTTTCTCGGAAAACCGCGTAGATGTAATATCAGAACCTATTTTAATTCCGGAAACATTGGAGCTACAGCGGTTTATTGCTGGATGAAAATGAACGGACAGGGGTGCACCCGAGACAGAGATTGTATTAAATAATTCGCGGAATTTCTAGAGCCAAATTAATATACGAAATTCCGGTAAAATTTTAGGTCAGAGAAACACGAAATGTTTTATCTTATCAGTGGAATACGTTATTTTCATTTCAGATAATAATATAACAATTGTAGCGACTGGAAAATTTGTCTACATTATAAACATGGGAAGAATAAATAGTTACGTACTCGTAAGTTTAGGTGAACTGCTGGGTTTTAACATTAATCTTTTAATGAACTAAATTTTTTATCACAATCACAGAATAAACAGATTTTCAATTGTCAAACACAGTTAAGAAGTCTCAGCCTTCTTCGGTGACACTAAGTAGGTATTAAACGCCACGTTTAGCGTGATTAATGATTATTATAGGTGAAAAGGAAAATCAAAGTAGTGATGGGTTGCTAGCCGCATCGCCCATAACACGATTTCTAAGAATCTGATATTCGCCCATTCTCTCGATGGACTTTTACGATCTGCGCATCGAGCAGTGTAGATTTTGTTAAATAGTCCAATGTTTACGTTTATACAAGCTAGAAGGTACTTGGGTCACCGTGAAAAGCGTCTGCTATCTTGCTCCAGTGGCTGTTATGATAGAGATAAGCGGACTAAGCCAAATAGCCGCTAAGCCAAGAAATGTCAATACTGATACCAGATGCAATATCTTAAAGGAAAGCTTTAAATGCGACCGGACTCGAGAGTAACGGTCCAATAATATTGAGGAAGACATTCATGTTATTTTGTACTAAAGATACGTATTAAGAACGTTTTTTTTCTTCCATGCTGGTCTGGGAGTAAAGAAAAAACATAGTATTTACCAGTTGCTTCTCTTCCCGCGCAGTTGGTAAAAGCCCATCGAGGGAATGGGAGAAAGTCTTAGGAATCATTTTATAGGCTATGCGGCTAGCAACTCATCACTATTTTGATTTCCCTTTCCACCTATACGAACTTAATCATGCTAAAGGTGGCCGTGGGTTTTGTTACCTTAGGCTCTGTCTACCCCGTAAGGGATAAAGACGTGATATATGTATGTATGTTAATTTTTTTTAACTTTTATCCATCTTCTTTCTGAGAACTAGGTACCCACTCAATGACGATTTAACTAAGTCATGCTTAATTTGTTTATTGTAAAAAAAAATATTTAATGTAAATGTAACAGCCCTTCTAAGATAAATGTGTTGTTTTCGCTGAAAGGAACTGGGACTCGAGAGTAAATGAGCGATTCAACGCAGGCATTCTTAGTTACTAGACAAAATTAAAGTTAGGGGCTATCTGTTAACGGTCACTTATGTTACGAGTACGAATATTTTGTTACTTGGATGTTGTAAATGAAACCCATGATGATAATTTATTTTGAACGTATTTCCGGAATGCTTAAAACCTTTGCGAATTGCTGGACCCTCTGCAAGGTCCGTCAGGACCACTACTACCATCACAACTAACTAATCCTACCGCCAAGTAGCAGTGCACTGTTGTGTTCCGGTGTGGAGAGTAAGACAGCCGGTGAAATTGCTGGTGCATGAGGTATTCTATATTCCCTCTAGGCTGGCAACGCATCTGCAATCCTCTGGGTGTTGCGAGTGTCCATGGGTGGTGGTGCTCACGTACTTATCAGTATCATCACGTTCATCAGGTGGCCGACTTGCTCGTTCTGTCTTACTATCAAAATTACATTGTTCAAAAGTCAATCCCTAAAGGGAATCTCATGCAGCTAATGGGCTTATCAACTCCTCAATTTTGTACCTACCTAATTGTCTTGTGAGCTTTTGTGTGTATTTATGCTTGGTAAAGACCTTTACCTCCGACATCTAACTTCTTATATCAGTAATACGCTCTGACTAGGGGGGCGATTTTTAAACGCATATGAAGCTTTTTAAGATACACTAAATATGCATATCGACGGGTAAGAGCCAAGACCTCCTATCTTCTAATTTCGGAATAATGTAAGATAGGAGCTATTGGTTCTCTCAATGGAATTCAAAATATAATAATTAAAATTTGTAAGATAGGAGATCTTAGTTCTTCCCCGTCGACGTGTAAAGTTTCTACATCGGCTAGTTTACCAGTACATAATCTCCTTTTCGAACGGTTCTTTCGACTGATGTGCTTTCAAACATCGGGCCCTGCCTTTACGCTAGATTCGTTATTATTTCGTGCTAGCTAATAGGTACGTGTAGGAATCACATACCTCACATAGCGGTAAATTAATCACGTGGTAGCGGCCCCCTGTAATTGTACACAAGCGGTATGTAATCCAAGTGTAAATAGTTCTCTGAAAATTTCCCTGCCATGTCAACATACCTACTTACATAGCAAAAACAAGCATGACGACCGTAGAGTCAGCAACATAAACGGCTTAAAACACCTAATAACATTGTCTAATAAAAGTACCTAAATCATTTACGAAGATACTTTAACCGTACATTACGAAAAATAAAACAAAATACACGCTCGCTATATTCGGGCGGATATTGACTTTAAATACTTAGAAATTGACCAAATGCGAGTCGGGTATTTTTTGTGGTGTGGTCGGGTATTATTGAACTTTATTATGAACAAAAAAACATTTTACTCCGCTAACACAACCATATTTAGCAAGTAGCAAATATTAAAAAATGTTGCTGAAACTATAAAACGAAAAATGTCTTGGTTCCAATGACCATTATTTATAAAGTCAAAATGTTACATTATTTATAAAGTCAAACCTTTAAATTCGGCTAACTGCGGAACCGAAACTGACAGTCGTGAATTATTCGAACTTATGAAATTTCATACAATACATGTTTCAATCACTAACTATCTAGAATCTCCTTGTTTAGGAATAAGGCTTTCTTTCAATGTCATTTCGGTTGATGCTGCTATCGGTACACAACCTACCTTATCTGTTTTGAATATTATTCACATCCATTGGGAAAACCTCAGCTGTTACTATCTAAATGAGTTGTTAAACACTAATCTTTTAACTAAATAGAATATTGTATAAAAGACAAGGAGCACTGCACACCTTCACAACAACTAGTTGAAGCAAAAGCGCGAACGAACGATTACGAATCAACTTAATCATCAAAAATGGTCTCCAAGATTGTATTAGCTCTTTGTGTGATGGTAAGTATTTTAAAGTCATAGTTAAGGAGCTTTAAACTATCTCACTTAAAATCATCGGAACGATTGCGTAAACCAGAAGATGCGATGGCAAATTCTTAAGTTCAATTACGAAATCCATTAACGTTAAGTAATTCAAGAGATTTGAAGTTTATTTTGTACAATGCGGGATAAAAAATATAGTGCTCCGAGGTCTTGGCCACAATTTTTAGGAAATTTATTTATTTATTTCATACAATACAATTATCATTACCATTACGAGAAAGTAGTAACAAAAATGCAGTACAGGTATAACCTAACTAGTAAGGATAACAAATTTTGTACAATGCTAGACTCGCGAATTCGTTCAGAGCACCACAGAACATGTCTAAGTCCTCTGCAATAAGGTTGAGAGTGTGTTGAGAGATAAATTGTTAATGATTGTGTTATTTTCAGCTGGCTGTAGCATCAGCCGTGCCAGCACCCAGTGCTGGTTGGGGCGCTGGTCTCTGGGGGGGACCCGGAGCTGGGGCGTGGGGCGCAGGAGGCGGCGGCTGGGGCGCCGGAGCCGGAGGTGTCAACCCTTGGATACCTCCGTGGGTATCGTCTGCCCCTTGGTACCCCGCGTGGACCCCTTGCACCGCCGTCGGAAGCGCGTGCGTGGACTGCAACACCAAACTGGTCTGCACCAAGGTTGGCGGTCTGACACGAGCGTGCAGCGACCCCACTCTGCCGTACTGCAACCTTGGAGCGTGCTCAGCTACTCCCTCCGCCGAATGCGCCCCGTCCCCTGCCGTCCCGACTACAGTCTAAAAATCAACGCAATGATCATTGGAACCTCGATCAACTTAACGTCGGCGTTGTTTTAAAACCAAGATCATATACTCAAACAACTATGTGATCCGATCCTCATTTGTTATGCGGTCACACATTGTGTCGCTATTTGTTAAATCTTAATAAAGCATGTATTTTAAAAGGCTGTGTATCATAATTTTGTTTGCAACCATATATTATATCAACCCAGAGTAGTTTGTGTAGGATATATTTTGTGACATTATAAGACTAGGTACCTCAAACTAGTTTACGCTAGACATGTAAATACATAATATAATCAATTAATAATAAACTGAGACTTACATAACTTTTCTATTTTATTTGCGACCTGACCCGTAAGAACGAATCCGGAAAATAACAGAAAAACAAATGTCTCTGAATATACAAGAGTCATTAATACACAGTGCATGCAAAAATCCCTTCCACACACGCCTGTTGGTTACTTGGTTACTAAGGAACATTTTCCTCGTGTGGGCGAGAAAAACTAGCATGCTGGGCTCACAGGCGCAGTTAGTAATTCGCGTTTAGAATTGTCACGAGGAAGCTTAGTGTATTTGGAGAGTTTTAGAAGAGATAAAAGGCTTAGTATATAAGTCCAATAATAATGTTTAAAGTAACCTTAGTGAGGTCAACAATCTATTTTTGCTCCTTCTCGTATGTAATATCCGATTTTTGCGCTGCCTGTTCATTTTGTTAAAGGACAAGAAGCAACAATTATAGATACTTAAATAAAATAAAATAAAACTAAAAACGTACTGGAGCCTTGCCATGACGTCTTAACGCGATTCAATTCCGATTCAGTATAGGTTCGCTCGCTGTCAGAAACATACAAAAATGACAGCTAAAACCTGAACTGAGTCGGAATTGAATCGCATTAAGACGTCATGGTAAGGCCCCTGAACTCGAATGAGAGTCCCAAAAATAGGTACTATGTGTTATATAGAGTACTAGCTGTTGCCCGCAACTTCGTCTGCATAGAATTCGTTTTATCGCTAACCCGCAGGAATTACGCAATCCGTTCTTAGAGGATGCCTACGTCATAGTAGCTTTATGCATGCAAAGTCTCAGCCCGATCGGTTTAAAATTGACAAAGTTTCATACAAACTTTCATCCCCTATTTATCCCCTTGGGGGTAGAATTGATCAAAATCCTTTCTTAGCGGATGCCTACGTCATAACATCTACCTGCATGCCAAATTTCAGCCCGATCCGTCCAGTGGTTTGGGCTGTGCGTTGATAGATCACTATGTCAGTCAGTCAGTCAGTCACCTTTGAGTTATATATATTTAAGAAAGATAAAGATAATATAGGCGTTATCGTATCAAGGGGGTAACTTTCTTTATACCGATGACCATACAATTACAGTACCTACTATTGGCATAAAATGGAAAACAACTTACAACGAACCAGTACACGGAATTTTATAGAGCACACATGGAACGTTATCATAGTGAGATAATCGCCTGTGTTATGGTGCTCGGAATTGAAGCCGTGATTGAGGAAGCACCAGCTGACGACATCGTAGCTAATGACCCCGCAGTAGAAGACACTGGTGCAGATGACGCCGAGGTGATACAAGCGCTGTCAGATGAAAAAGTGAAAAACTGGGTTCCCTGTGATTGGAATGTAATCAATAAGTATACGTGCCAAGATTGCAATACCCGTCTCATCTGCAAGCCTGCTGGAGGAGTACTAAAGTCTTGCAATGCTTTCAAGCCTTATTGTAGAAACGGCTACTGTTCTGCTTTTCTTCACTTTACTATGAACAAAAAACATTTATTTACTCCGCTAACACAACCATATTAATAGTTAAATGTTGCTGAAACTATAAAACGAATAATGTCTTGGTTCCAATGACCATTATTTATAAAGTCTAACCCCCTTATTCATAAACGCTCTATAGGCTTCTGCTAACTTAGCAATCGTTTGTCCTTATCTGTGAAAGGTAAATGTCAAAATGACAGATAAGGACAAACGACTGCTAAGTTAGCAGAAGCCTGCAGAGCGTTTATGAATAAGGGGGAAAATGTTTTTCTTAAACCTTTATATTCGGCTAACTGCGGAACCGAAACAGCTGACAGTCGTGAATTATAGTGAATGTCATTTCGGTTGATGCTGCTATCGGTACACAACCTACCTTATCTGTTTTGAATAGTATTCACATCCATTGGGAAAACCTCAGCTGTTACTATCTAAATGAGTTGTTAAACACTAATCTTTTAACTAAATAGAATATTGTATAAAAGACAAGGAGCACTGCACACCTTCACAACAACTAGTTGAAGCAAAAGCGCGAACGAACGATTACGAATCAACTTAATCATCAAAAATGGTTTCCAAGATTGTCTTAGTTGTTTGTGTGATGGTAAATATTTTAAAGTCATAGTTAAGGAGCTTTAAACTACCTCACTTAAAATCATCGGAACGGTTGCCTAAACTAGAAAATGCGATGGCAAATTCTAAAGTTCAATTACGAAGTGCATTAACGTGAACTAATAATTAACTTAATAATGAGATTTGAAGTTTATTTTGTACACTGCTGGATAAAAAATATAGTGCTCCGAGGTCTTGGCCACAATTTTTAGGAAATTTATTTATTTATTTCATACAATACAATTATCATTACAGGCAATGACCAATACGATAAAGTAGTAACAAAAATACAGTATAAGTATAACCTAACTAATAAGGATAACAAATTTTGTACAATGCTAGACTTGCAAATTCGTTCAGAGCACAACAGAACATGTCTAAGTCCTCTGCAATGTTTATGTTTATGTTTATTTGATCATTCAATATAAAATTACATCATCACTTAAAATTAAATGTCAAGGAATTTATATTGAAATCGTCAGCTTAAAATAAAAAATAAAAATGTCAACAATTAAAAATTAAATACAATTCAATTTAAATTTAAATACAAATTAAAAATATGTCATAAAATGGAAATTAACATTAAAAGAAACAAAAATTATAATAATAATAAATATGGATAAATTAGATCAGTGTCAAATTTAAAAATTCATCTACAGAATAAAATGGGTTTTCCAACAAAAGGACTTGAAGGCGACGACCAAACGTTTCGTCATCTTGTTCACTCTAGGTCTGATGGTAGATGTTCATAGAACCGGGGCCCGATAACGCGTGGGTTTTTTTCCGCCAGCGCCATTCGATGTGGCACCGCTCTTAAACGACCTGTACTCCGAGTGAGCTTCCCTCTTACGCCCATTCGCCCAAATCTAGAAATATTTGTGCGCGTATACATAATAACTTGCAACAAATACAATGAGAACAGGGTAATGATACCGAGTTTCGTGAAAAGTTTCCTACACGAGTCCCTTTGCCCGATACCAGTGAGAATCCGAAGTGCTCGTTTTTGCAGAATCATAACTCTGCCAGAGTTTGTGGAGTTTTCCCATAGTATAGTGCCATAGGAAAGCAGTGAGTGGAAATAAGCAAAGTACACCTGCTTTAGTGCACCATCCGTGAGAATATGCTTTAATTTGCGTAAAGCAAAAGCTGCACTGCTTAACCTACCACACAAGGAGTCCAATAATATTGAGATCGTATTGAGAGAGAAATTGTTAATGATTGTGTTATTTTCAGGTGGCTGTAGCATCAGCCGTGGCAGCACCCGGTGGTGGTTGGGGCGCTGGTGCCGGAGGTGTCAACCCTTGGTACCCCGCGTGGACCCCTTGCACCGCCATCGGAAGCGCGTGCGTGGACTGCAACACCAAACTGATCTGCACCAAGGTTGGCGGTTTGACACGTGCGTGCAGCGACCCCACTCTGCCGTACTGCAACCTTGGAGCGTGCTCAGCTACTCCCTCCGCCGAGTGCGCCCCGGCCCCTGCCGTCCCGACCACAGTCTAAAAATCAACGCAATGATCATTGGGAACCTCGATCAACTTAACATCAGCGTTGTTTTAAAACCAAGATCATATACTCAAACGACTATGTGATCCGATTCTCATTTGTTACAGCGGTCACACACCGTGTCGCTATTTGTTAAATCTTAATAAAGCATGTATTTTAAAAGGCTGTGTATCATAATTTTGTTTGCAACCATATATTATATCAACCCAGAGTATTTTGTAGGATATATTTTGTGACATTATAAGATTAAAGTACCTCAAGCTAGTTTACGCTAGACATGTAAATACATAATATTATAATCAATGAATAATAAACTGAGACTTACATAACTTTTCTATTTTATTTGCGACCTGGCCCGTAAGAACGAATCCAGAAAATAACAGAAAAACAAATGTCTCTGAATATACAAAAGTCATTAATACACAGAGCATATTAATTAGCGATTATTGCGAACAAAACCAGCAAAAATCCCTCCCACACACGCCTGTTGGTTACTTGGTTACTAAGGAACATTTTCCTCGTGTGGACGAGAAAAACTAGCATGCTGGGCTCACAGGCGCAGTTAGTAATTCGCACTTAGAATTGTCACGAGGAAACTTAGTGTATTTGGAGAGTTTTAGGAGAGATAAAAGGCTTTGTACCTAAGCCCAATAATTATGTTTAAAGTAACCTTAGTGAGGTCAACAATCTATTTTTGCTCCATCTCGTATGTAATATTCCGATTTTTGCGCTGCCTGTTCATTTTGTTAAAGGACGAGAAGCAACATTTATAGGTAGCTACCTACTTAAATAAAATAAAAGTAGAATAAAACTAAAAACATACTGGAGCCTTGCCATGACGTCTTAATGCGATTCGATTCGGATTCAGTATAAGTTCGCTCGCTGTCAGAAACATACAAAAATGACAGCTAAAACCTGAACTGAGTCGGAATTGAATCGCATTAAGACGTCATGGTAAGGCCCCTGAACTCGAATAGAGTCCCAAAAATAGGTACTAAGTGTTATAGAGTATAATATAGGCGTTATCATAGTTATCAAGGGGGTAACTTTTTATACCGATGACAATACAATTACAATACTATTGGCACAAAATGAAACACACACACAACCAACCAGTACACGGAATTTTATTGAGCACACATGAAACGTTATCAGCCGTTAGCCTGTGTTATGGTGCTCGGAATCGGCTATGGCAATTTAACAAGCGTTCTATAATGGCTCAACAGTTTTTAACTGTTTTGGTCAATTATGTAGGCTCAATGAAAATTTATGGACTTAATAACCCGCTTAAGGAGCAACCTCACTGCTGCGTATACGCAGTAACGTGTCGCATGCGTCACGTTCTCTCACCGTTTCTTCATACATTTACTTGCGTAAACGCACCGTCGACGTCTTTTACGCACTGGTGCGGCCGGACCTATAAACGGCTTACTTCATTATTTTACTTTCATTTACCTAACGTGGTAAAACACAAGTTATCTTATATAACAGGCCATACCTTTATTATAGCAATACGCAGGTTAACTGGAACAATAACTCACTTACATTGAAATAGCTCGCTTCATGGAATTGCAACCCCTCTGGCGTCTGGAATACGTAATGTAGTCTGAATGCAAGCTTTCTATAAAATGATAGGATGCCATTCGTTTTTTAAAAACGTTCCAATCGAGTTTAGGTACAGACTTTTTCGTCATTTTAAAGAAATAAATGTATCTTCACTAAGATGAGCACATAGACTGGACAGGTACGTACTTGCAATCTTAATACGGAGGCCAGTCAGACCATAGAAAGTGACGAAAATATGATTCTATCTCATTAAACGAATAAATTCTCTCTAAGTTAGGAAAAGGTATTTGTGGTCAAATTGTTGCGAATGTCAGTTATGCATTGTTATCAACAAATTGGGGACATTTTTCTTAGAAGGGTACAGTACGTAACCGACGACGTCACGTAAATGTAAGAATTTTCCCGAGCGAGGTGGTAAAACCTAGGACAACGCGATTGAGCTGATAGCGAAAGTATTTGTTTACAAAATTTACATATACCTAGGTACTGTAATATTTTGTGTTTTCACTTGCGACATAAATTTCTGGCTCAGCTTGCTCTAAAAGTAGAATATTTATATATCTCCTTTTATCTAGAAATTTGCGATCGTAATTTTTTTACTTGTTCTTATCCCTTCTGAGCTACATTTTAGTGGTTATTGTTTAAACTATATAACTAAACAACAGATTATCATTATTAAAGTGAAACTAATACCATCGGAACATTTTTTTATCTATAAATGTCACCTTGCCACATTTGAAAATATTTTTATAGACGTTTTAACTTCAATTTTGTCCCTACTTACTCCGTTTTACGGTACTAGCTCCTGCCTGTGGTTTTGCCCCTGTAAAAGAGTAAGGGAATAGAATAGGCATGTTTGGGATGTGTTGTGTGGGATTTTTTTAGTGCACGTATTTGAGTACAAAAGTAGTAACGACTCATAAAAAAGTAGGTGATATTTTTCTAATTGACTCAGGTACTGCAAAATAGACCGAGATTAGTTATCACTACATAGTATAAAATAAAGTCGCTTTCTCTGTCCCTATGTCCCTATGTCCCTATGTATGCTTATATCTTCAAAACTACACAACGGATTTTGATGCGGTTTTTTTTAATAGATAGAGTGATTCAGGGGAAGGTTTTTATGTATAATTCTACGCAGACGAAGTCGCGGGCAGAAGCTAGTGTATTATAACAACATCTTTTTCGTTTCCTTTAATCAAATGTGGGTTACCTTTGCAGGTAGCGAACATTAATTAGCTTCCCCATTTTATTTGTACGACTGAGTTCTTGGAAAACACTTCAACTCTTTAGTACCTATCGTAATACCTATTCAAGTGGTTCACGTTTAAAGATTTTTCTCTCTCCTTCATTTTGACATTTCTTGTAAACAAATAAATGTCACTCTTGACAATCCAGCAGTGAAACCCCGAAAGTAGATACCGGAGACTTTTCCCGTTGACTCGATAACGGATTAAATGGATTGATAAGCAGTATAAAAGCAATGTGCTGCAAACCCATCCATTGAAGTACTCAATTGGAAGCCAATATGTCGATAACCAAGCACACTGTCTGCCTTCTGGCATTGGTAAGTGAATTTTAAGAATAGATGCTTTCGCGCCCTTTACACCCTTGGCGCCCTATAGCAATTGCAGGCACAAAACTGTATAGTATTTTCATAAAAATAATTTTGTTTGGTAGACGTATCTCCTAGTCGTGCCCATGTCCAGAGGATGTGCCATTTTTTTCTAGAAAATAGTATAAGATGAGGGTTGAATTAAAGGGGACGGTAAACTGCGCACAGTTGCCTAGTGTTTTTTACATACTTCAACGCTTTGGCGACTGTTAAACTGCTAACCATAGTCTCATTGCTCGGGCGCACACACAGTCCAATGGATAATTCGCTAAAAACAATAACAAACCTAAACCAAATACTCGACGGCAATTACAAGGATTAACGTTTGCAATATGTCCAAGTTTTATACATACATACACATACACAATTCACGTCTTTATCCCTTACGGGGTAGACAGAGCCTAAGGTAACACGTACCTACAGGCCACATTTAGTAAGATCTTATAGGTGGAAAATTAAATTAAAATAGTGATGGGTTGCTAGCCTCCTATGACTTTCACCCATTTTCTCGATGGGCTTTTACCATCCGCGCGACTAAAGAATCAACTGGTACATTCTATGTTCTTGCTTTGCTCCCAGACCAACATGGTCCAAGTTTAATAATTATTCTAATTGCCTTTACAGTTCGCCATCCTAAGTGTGGCATCTGGCGTTCGTCAAGACCAGTTCCGTCTGAAGAGACAAGCCGAGCAAGAAGAAGCCGTGATCGAGGAAGCACCAGCTGACGACATCGTAGCTAATGACGCCGCAGTAGAAGAAACTGGTGCAGATGACGCCGAGGTGATACAAGCGCTGTCAGATGTAAAAGTGAAAAACTGGGTTCCCTGTGATTGGAATGTAACCAATAAGTATACGTGTCAAGATTGCAATACCCGTCTCATCTGCAAGCCTGCTGGAGGAATACTAAAGTCTTGCAATGCCTTCAAGCCTTATTGTAGAAACGGCTACTGTTCTGCTTTTCCTAGCGACGAGTGCGCTAGCAAGTAAGAAACGGAGGTGCAAACTTTGACGCCATTTCCAATAATTGAATAAGTTCAAATCTGAAAATAGCCTAGTTTAACTAACAGCAGTTAACTTTTTAATCCCAGTAAAACGTGCATCCAGAGTGTATGTTACTTCTTCATGTTCGCATTACTAAAACAAGATCATTGAAATGCTCATATCAGAAATAAAAAAAATACGAATACACTTGTTTGTTTTTACTTTAGGGAACATACCCAAACTACGTGACCGATTTAGGGGGGGGAGGGGGGTCTTCAAAGTACCACTCATGGTCACCGGGGGGAGGGGGGGGGGTTTGGTTTCTTGTCACGTAGTCAATAATTTTTTTTTAAGAACTTTTACTTTTAGGGGCCGTATAAGAAAATACAAACAAAAGCCATTATTTTGTAACTTTACGCAAAAAATATTGATAAAATATACTACGTGAAAACTAGGGGGGGGGGGGGAGGGGGTCTGGGCATATACTACGCTTGGTTACCGAGGGGGGGGGAGGGGGTCAAAAAACACGAAAAAAAGGGTCACGTAGTTTGGGTATGTTCCCTTACGTGTCTGAGTGGACCATTACGTCCACATATTATGATGCCTCATCTTAGAGCCTTGTATAAAAGCATACCAATTCACAAACTTATTAAAAAAAAAAAAAAAATTTTAGATCGCAAATTTTAATAGTAATAGACATCCCTATGCTAAACGTGGCCTTTAGGTCTTGTTACCTTGGGATCTGTCCACCCCCGTATGAGATAAATGTTAGATTATTTTCGGTAACGTAAAGTTAATACTAACAAAAAAACGGACGTGTGTAGTTTTTACTTCTGCCGGCACTGCCGGAGTGCAACTAGGGCTGCCACCTTTTAAAAACAGTAGAACCGGAGATTTTAGAAATATAGTTTTTTTATGAAAATAAAACATTTTTTTTAAGTTTGAAGTATTTCATGAATTAGGGTAAATACAAAGTAATGGTAAATTACTATTGGTAATGTTTTTTTAAAAATATAAATTACCTACCTAGCTAGTGCTAGGCTGACTTGAACTAGATTGCCACTTAAAACTATATTTTTGCGTTACGTGCGTTGCGTGATAGATGACCAGTTGTCGCTTCCCGTTCCACCTGACCCGGAGATATCGATGTTAAACCCGTAGCCCGGACATGCACCATGCAAACCCGTAGACTCCGGGTCAAACCCGGAGAGGTGGCAGCCCTAAGTGCAACCCGTCCGTTTTTTTGTTAGTATCAATCTAAATGGTTGTTGTTTGTTTATGGATAAGTGAAAAAAAATATAGCTGGCTGGTTTCTTAACCAGAAATTACGCCGAGCACTCGATACAGGACAGGCAACCGCACGACCACATTCTTGCGACTGTACATGTCTCATCACCATCATCAGCCGGGAGACGTCCACTGTTGAACAAAGATCTCCCCCTTAGATACAACACAACAATGTAGGTACGAAAAATTGCCATCTGCACCCACCAGTTTCTCATAACTCTCGCGATGTCGTCGGTCCACCTGGTGGGAGAACTACCTACCCTGCATCTTCCAGTCGTGGTCGCCACTCGCCTAACTTTTTATTCCAATGGTTATCTGTTCTACGAGCGACGTAGCCTGCCCATTGTGATACTATACATACTTACATGTCGTTTAAAGAAACAATAATAATCACAATAATCACATGTAGATTTAACTAAGATCAAAGTAAATTTAGATGAAAGCATAAGAGAGGAAATAAATACCCCACAAGTGTGACTGACGCAAAATAAGGAAAATGTAGCCACTATAAAAAGGATAATATAACTTGCTTTCTATTTCTGTAACAAATAATAGAAATTTTCTGTTGTAAAACAATGCGCGCCACGTTATTGACTTTCCACTAGGGAAACCCGGTGTTGTCTAGCAATAGGTTATGATAAGGCATAGATAGGAAGTATAAAAGCAGGGGATTGCATCGAGACGCTATAAAGTGCAACTGCATTGGCTAATAATATGTCGATTGTGAAGAACTTTGCTTGCCTTTTGGCGCTGGTAAGTTTTCTTAAAAATTTGATTAGATTTTCATCTACTATACTACAACTTGAATCTTTTAGATCCATAGGTACCTACTTATAAAATAATATAGTGACTGACTGACTGACTGACTGATTGATGGAAAGCGCACAGTCTAAACCACTGTGAAACTAAATGCTTTAAATTTGGCAGACCTTAGGGAACAATGAGATGTTTTTCGAAATTCCCACGGGATAGGGAAGTAGCCTATTTTATGGTATTCCATAGCAACAAAGCTGCGGGCACAAGGTAATCAATTTATAATAACTGTGCTTCCCACGACATCGTCTACAAAGAACATGCAATTTTCCAAATTATTTTTTTTATTCCTCAATGTTTAAACTATTTTCTTGTTCATCAAGATCAAACAGCCATTTTGTTGTGAAGCTAACAGATAGACGTACACATTTTCAATATTACCTTCCGCGTGTTTTTTCCTCTCCCTCTCTATTTATTAATGAATCGAAAATACCGCATAATCATGATATATTTAGATCATTTACGGCTCTGCTCAATATCGGTCGAACTACCTACGCAACATAACGGGTGAGGGTAAATTTACTATGAACAATTTATGAGCCTTTATTATGAATTTTCCGATTCATTTTAGTTCATTAATGTTTTTGATTGCGGCAATTACTTGTCTACTGAAAAACCACTAACAAAATAACCCTATTTCGCAGTTTGCCATCTTGAGTCTGGCTTTAGGCCAGGTGGCCCAAGGAGGGCCTCATGAAAACCAGGGCCGGGGGAAGAGACAAGTGGCGCAGGATGGTCCAGCCAACAACGACGTAACCAAGGGCAACGCTAACTGGACCAGCTGCGACTATACAGTTGATCCGAAGTTCTCTTGCCAGGATTGCAACAACAGAATCGTCTGCCTTCCGATCGGTGGAAAAGTGATAGCCTGCAATAATGTGTATGCGCCGTACTGCAACAACGGATTCTGCTCACCGCTCCCCAGCGCGGAGTGCGCCAGCGCATAAGAATAAGAAGCTATCTCACAGTTGCCCAAATACCGTCTTTTGCAAATTAATTCTTAATGTGTTTTGACAAGATGAAACGTCTCCCCTATACAACTATTATAATTAGAACGCAATTTGAATTTTCTCTTGTTGTAAAATCATACCAATCCTATACACGTACGTTCCACTGCTGGGCTGGACACAGACTTCGGAAAAGATCATGGAAAAATTGAAATGAAACGCAAAAATTCAAAAAAATCAGACGGGTGATCCCAGGTTCGAACCCACAACCCCCTGAGCTTTTACGGTTTTTTATGCCATTTACCGTATTTGAAACCCTAAACATTATAATTATACCACAATATTAAATTTGTTATCACTCATTCATTTTACTTTCAATAAAAAATTAAACGAATACGTTTTATGTTCATTTCCACGTATAGACACCGAAATGCCCGCACAAAGAATCCAATTAGGTCCTGTGTTGTCTGTAGGTTTATACAAAAGTCACATGTAGCGCAGTAATGAAAATTCTTCCCCATTATTGTGTACGAGCCACTGACAAGTTGCCAGACCCGTGTCAGCCTCTGATTTTGGTTACTTGAGTGCTATACCTACACCAATACTAAAGTAATGAGTAGAACCTGTAAAGTAGTTGTCAAATGATCCTGCAGCTATGGATAAAGCGTAAATACAGTTGAGTTCTAACATCAATGTACCTACATATAGCAATAATTTCTGTGTATAATGTTGTATAGATAGCAGGGAACTCGGCTCTAGCATCCATAACAATAATATTAATATTAATATTAATTTCTAATATTAAGTATCTTATGTAACGCTATGGTGTCAACTGTCATGTTATATATATTAAAGATAAATAAATAAATAAATAAATAACAATAATAGGGTAAATTGTGAAGAAAGTACCGGGCGAATTTGGTTTTGCCAGGCTTAATTGGAATTACCTACTGAATGTTGACAAACCTACATTGCCCAAAAATGGTCACGGATCAAATAGCGTGTTTAGGAATTTGTGATTGGCACATGTTATCTTGTTCCCTAATTAACTTTTGATATGTGTTTTGTTTTATAATAGTCTATTCTTTTGTCTATTCTTTTATCGCTTTGATCTTTAAACGGATTTTTTAATAGATAGAGGTTTATACGTATATCTAATAAATGCAATAATATAACTTGCGAAGCCGGGGCGGGTTGCTAGTAACGTATAAATGTACCTTCCTCTCACACTATCGTACACAGAAATATTAATTTTAATTTAATTCACTCTAAGACAAACCACTTTTAGTGGTTAGTTGAAGGTAGATACAAAAAGGTAGTATAACAAAATCATTATTTGCTAGCTCAGTATAACATACGCGAGTTAGCAGATGTAAAGATTTTTTTATCTAAAATTTACAACACGATCTGTCAACTTTGATAACACTCGGTGTGATTCAAGATATTTGATGATAGTTGCGCAACCATCATAAAAGAGTCACAGCTTAGCATTTCTCGACATATCTCCCCAAATTTTCCATTTGTATCTAATTCTATTACTATAGATCATGTGCTGATCTCCTAAGTACGATATAGTAGAATCTCGAATAGTCAAATGGAGTATTGCTGTTTGGTAAATACCAAATAGAAATAACATTGACTCGTTTCGTCCCATCTTGGTATAAGATGTCCGTATTCAGAGCGTTCACACAATATCTATGTAAAAAGCGAACGAGATTTTGTCGCTGTCTTACGCTCAGCTATTTCGGCGCAAGCTTGAGCCCGATATCTCGTAGCGATATCGCTTGTGTACTAGCCAAATACGGGCCCTGAAAGGCAATAGCCACCTCTTGAACCGGCAATAGGTTTCCCCGCCCGATTCGCGTCAATAAGATGGGGACTAGGGACTCGTAAACAACACCGGACTTGCCTTGATATTGACTGTTACCGGTGGAGTTACATTTCTAATTAACGCCATTTGTTATTGTTGACAGCTCGTGCGCTAATTGGTTATAGTAAAACCTGTTAACCAAATAATTTTAAGATAACTTTAATATCTTACTGAAAAATACGTTACTATGCGGTGATCGTTATCTCAATGCGTGGTTGTTGTTTGCAGATGTAACTGTTACTGTTCCTTATTGAAAATATACCTACTACTCATTTAATAGGTTTCTATGAGTTTTGTTTTATTTTAAATTTCATTTTTAATTTCGGGTCCAAGCCTTTCACCACCCAACATTTTGACACACGCATCCTTTCTAGTTTTATATCAGTTTAACGGCACCCTATGTATACACCTAGTCCTTGTTTCACATTTGTTGCATCTAAAATATTTCGTATTTGTAAAATGTATCAATCTCTTCTATAATTTCCCCAGAGGAAGTAAAATCCAAGTGAAACTCTTAGATAATTAAAAAATACATATATTATCGTAACAATTGACAAATTTAACAATAACTAAGTGAAGTTAGACTTAAGCTTCCAAAACCTGATCAGTGACGGTTTCAACTTCAACTTCAGCACATACGGCGCTTGGTTCCTTCGCGCACCTTCCATTCAGGCAGTACGGAGTCCAGCCAAAGCAGTTCCTCACTACGCCTCCAACTGGCGTACAGTGGATGGTACTGGAGCAGTCGTTACAAATGGGACCGCTTTTATAGGCCTCGTATTCGAACTCACACTCCACCCATTTAGGAACCCACGGTAAATCTGGGGGCATGTCTCGGGGAAGATCCTTGACTCGCTGGGAGTTCACCATCGCGAGAACTACGACCTAAAAAATTATAAATATTTAAGACACATCCATTCCGCTACAGGAGATAATAAAGTTTTGCTCCAAAAAAACAGTTTTAATTTAAACTAGTATCTGAACTAGAATAACCTGAATAAAGTTTAATGGCTTTGTACATAAAGAATAATCATCACGTTTCCTTAAAAAAAAAGTTATATTAGGTGAGCAGCGCCATCGTCTAAAAGTATCCATTTAATCGCTCCTTAATCTAGCTTAGTCTATCAACAAATCTTTAATCGTACTTAACTTACCACAAAAACAGTAAACTTGATGAGTGCAGCCATTTTCAATCCTCAACTTCGAAGTATCTTAACGCAGATGATCTGCGAACACTATATATACGTCTTTATCTTTGTTTATCTGTTTATATCATACGCTATCAAGAAAAACCCAATTCAATTGACTTATCACCTTGACTCATTCAACAGGAGACAGCCAAAGATGACATTGATTTCAAAAGCTTAGATGACTAACTATGAAATCATTTCTCTAGCGAGATAAAAATAATGAATATTTATCATACACATAATAAAACAAAAGATAAGGTAACTAGAAACCATCGGTAAAAAAATATACATACATAAATCATGTCTTTATCCCTTACGGGGTAAAAAAACTGTAACTTAGCCATAAAAACTATCCACACTATCCACAGATATGTTTCTACCGTTTCCCTAGAGTTAAACCTCAAAACGCGAATATAATCCGAAGTTAATGTTGAGAAACCCATTAAAAAAATATGGATACATACCTACTTAATATATAAGTACTTAATTATAAGTAATGTGAATGCAAACACCTGCATAATCGAGCTCATTTTATCCCTAATTGTGTAAGATTCCTTTGTAAAAGGAAAACGACACGACTCACGATTCACATTTTACCCTTTTGTTCGCTCTGCGAGTGACATGACGCCAGACGTAGGCTCCAAATGAAAGCCTCTTTCAGCTAGTACTATGCTTGTTTACAGGAAGTCAGAGCCCACGTTGTTTGCTTTCGGCTCATGTCCGCACAGGGCTGACGGCGAATCAAACTATGTGAATATTTGAACGAGATAACAGTAAGGACTGAAGTAGGTAAGTAATTAAATATTGGCCAGCGCAGGTTTCTTGAAGCTGAAGGAAATAAAATATAAATAAACTTCGTTGACGACATTTCGATTTCTCAAGTAGGTAGTTTTACGGTTCAGTTCGAAAAGAAAACTAGTTTTAAGATACACGTTTTTTTTTATTTCTTTCCACATCTCCATTTTCGTTACAAAGAATGTATTTTTAAAGTAACGAGTCCAAAGAGGCCGTGGTTACCTACCACCTACTATTTATTAGGTACCAAAGTCAAACCTCGCTATGTTTAGAAATGGTCCTTTTACCGATGCATAGAGATAGCTAACAAAAACCAGAAGAAAACGACCTACTATTTAAAAGTAAATTAAGAAGCCTCCTCATCGAAAAATCTTATGTAATAAATAATTGACGACTCTTTAAGTGACAAATTCTGACGTAAAAATTATTATTTTATTTTTTCGTCGTTAAAATGTAAAAAAAACAATTGTGTGATTAATAATATTTTTAAATTTGTCACTAATTAATTTAGAAACATTCAGGTATTAATAGTTTAGTTATAAGATTATACAGCCTAAAAAGGTTGTCATGTACCGACCTTCCTAATATTTGACATCTGTATCTAAATGAATATGAATTACAATACGTGAATAGATTAAATTAAATGACTAACCCACCTGAAGTTTGTTGGCACGGATGTGATAACATTTTTTTTAAATGATAGGAAGATAGTTTTTGACTTTTCAGGACACCGCACCGTGATCACATTGTACTTCCGGTTTAGCATTTTTAAGATCTACTCGGGAACCAGTGAAAGAAAAAAAATTAAAATATTTTTTTCTGATGATTAGCATATTTGCCAAAATGGTTTTCGATTTAGGATAATTGAAAAAAAAAGTCAGTTATGTGTGATACTTATAAATCTAGCAACTTATTTAGAATTTTGTGAAACTAAACTGGGGTGGGGTAGGTATGCGGCTTAAACTACGTCCAAATAATTTTATAACGAAGCAACAAAAATAGATTACAATTATCAGTCCTTCAAGAAACTGCGTAATTTTAAAGCAAAACTGCTTTTTGAAATTGAATTTCATGTCCGACCCGGATTTTTTCTCATTAATTACCCTTGAGTACGGAATACCTAATTTAAATGAAATCTTCGTTCATTTAAATATTAGCACCACGACCGCCATCCCTACGGATAGCCATTAGCATAATTCCATTATTATTTAACTGCATATAAACTGGGATTTTCTGCCAACCAGCCACATCAAAATTAACTTAGATACGAAGAACTTAATTGCTCTTACCAAACTCCATCATGATGAAAATATTGCTCTTCGTGTTTTTTACGGTTCTGGTGAGATATATCCTACATACCTAATTACTGAAAATATATTATGTTCCATTAATATAAACCGTTTGCAAGTAAATTTTATATCGCTTTTGGGCGATGTAGCAGTAGGTACAAGTAAAATGAAGTGCCGCTACGCCTATCGCTGTTTAATTTGAGCTTTTGAAAATTCTATTAACAAAAAACATTATAAAAACAGTGTAACTTATCCATTTCATGTAATTCTGCAATATGTAACTTTAGTACGGGCATAATATTTTAACAACTGGTAATTTAACGTGAAAACGTGTGTGATAGCACCATTAGTTGAATAAGTTTTTTCTTACTGATTAATTTAGTAAGCAAATGTATCACCTCAGAGGAATTAACGTACCTACCTACGTAAACGTCATTACACTTATGTCAACTGAAATTGTAAGTGTTACATTGCTCCTAAGACAAACTTTAAAAAAATAATTACGCTTCAATAAAAAGTTACTGACAAAATATCATTCTCACATAATTTGTATGATCGTTAACTACATCTGGATAAAATATATGCTGGCCGTATGAAATTTACATACCGTGGAACAGATTCCGAATAAACCCGATTTAACTACCTGTACCAATTACACCTGTATCGTATTGAGGAAGAAATGCATAAAAATGTGGAGAAACGTGAAAATATCACCATAAGTAGGCATACATGCTTTATGATATGGAAGTAATACTACTTGTTGTAACTACTTGAACAGTAGTAACACTGAGTAAGTATTATCTTTTCCTAACAAAATTTTCCCTGATAATTCGGAACTTGACTAGCAAGAGCGGGGAACTGAGGTAACGTCTCCTCTTATGGATTTGCGATAGGTACGTTAGCCCTGTAAAGCTGAGTCACCAGTGCTCCTTATGTAATTTTACAGTCTTTTCTTAGTGTTTGTTATGCAATTTGCAGGCCACGATGCACTTATCCCTGGCGCAGAGTGAGAGTAACTCGAATTCTGACGGCTCCCAAACGGGCCAGAATCACGCCAACATTTTCGGCTTCTTTGGCGGTCAGCGCGAGGTAGACCCCGCTGCTCCTGCTGAAGCTTCAACTCCTGACGAAAATAACGAAGATGGGGACCATCAGAACAGATTCTTCTTTAACCTTTTCTCGCCTTCTACTTATGTATCTTGCAACTCTTCGACTCAGGTGAGATTAATTTAAAATGTAAATTTAAAGAGCCGATATTGATAATTCTTTCATCGTTTTGCCTATCCTAAGCATAGCTTAGGCCAGTATCCCTGTGTCTGTGCTTAACAAGACTTTTAGCTAAACTAAAGGGTGTATTATAAACATCATCACTACGTAGTATAAAATAAAGTCGCTTTCACTGTCCCTATGTCCCTGTGCGCCTATGTCCCTATGTCCCTATGTATGCTTATATCTTCAAAACTACACAACGGATTTTGATGGGGTTTTTTTTTAATAGATAGAGTGATTCAAGAGGAAGGTTTTTATGTATAATTCTACGCAGATGAAGTCGCGGGCAAAAGCTAGTAAAATTATAAGATAGTCAAATTTATATCTTCTCTTTAATTCTCTTTAATTCCATTCCAATCTTCATTATAAGATTACCTCAAAAAACAACTATATTTACCAGCCACCAATTTTCTGCTTCCATCAGTGTCTGTCAACTTTAACCACCATTATTACTTAAAGCTGGCCTTGTCTACTAATTGCCTGGTTGTTATTTGATGCTCAGGCTGGGGCCACTTGCACCAGTTGCACCACAGCGCTGCGTTGTGGCAGCAACAATGTGGGCCGTCTGCAGTACTGCCGCGGCTTTCATCCCTACTGTAACATCGGCAGGTGCTCTATCTTCCCCGGGGCACAGTGTACCAACTCCACTGGCTAATTCACGCAGGTAAAATTATTTACGTACTGAGTGGTTTTCATTCCCTAATTCAGCTTAGGAATCGAGTAGGTCACATAGAGAAAATTATTTCAGTTTGTATTGTAGCCAAAACACGAGATGATTCAGGTAGCTAGACTAATAATTTAGACTATACATTATCTAATTGACGAATAGATAAAAAATCAAATATTTAAAAGTAAATTTTTAAGTTAAAACTGTTTTTTGTGTACCTATCTAATGTTAACAATGACTTTTTTTTTACAGCTTGAAAGAGTAACTTCATCACGTCCTCGTCTGTAACATTGTATCCCGGAATATGTTCAGAATTAATATTGACATAAATGAAAATACAAAAACTATTTTTTTGTTTACTTAGTCACCATTAAGTTCCTATTACTTCATAGATTGATTCGTCCAAAAACTACATTCATGTTTCGTTTCAGTTGAGCACTTATACACCACAACCTCACTCACTATAGATGTATAAGTACAATATAATTTAATTTTGTATAAGTCACTAAATTATATACATTTTTTTGCAGGTCTATGTTAAGGAATAGGGAAGAGGACAATTATGTATCTAGTCCTTTTTCAAAAGAAAATGAAACATCGATTGGCACGGTTGTCTATATTTACAATAAACACGACAGTAAAATTGAATACTTATTATAAATTCAATTTAAAAATATTTAGGGATAGTACAGTTACCTCGTATTAAACAGAAGGTCGTACCTACAGTAGAAATATAATGATTTCAAAAGTTATTATCGTTTCGTGGCCACATTAGATTTCATTTATTGTCAAATTTCTTCAGCCAAGAAATTTTATAACAGTAATTTATAGTACTAGATCCTGGATAAAACCGTAGAGTTATCTCAAGAAACCTTCAATCTTATCACAGACCTCTTCACTAATAAAGAAAAAATAACAAATAATTATTGAATCTACTTTTACATTTTAAATGTAAGTATTTAATTTATGACGTAACATCTTTATTAGCGAAAGGATTTTCCATTTTAAAGCCTTCAACTCGCTTAAAGCATTACAACTGCATAAGAAGCAAAGTATCGTATGTTACTCAATTTATTTGTCAAACACAGCTAATCCTGTCGAGAAGAGAATGAGTCATACACGCTATCGAAGGACAACGTTTAAGTTTAGTAAGAGATCTAAAATCCCCTCTTATCATTCTGTTATTTCATAACGTCTGTAAGAAGACAAGACATCAGACAGTTAATTATCCTAGGTTTATGTTATTTATCAAGAAACTCTATTTAACTCTTATAAAGTCAAAAGTATCATGTTTTTTTACGTTTTTTTACTATTCTTGTATTGTGATTGACAACATAAACTTACTGATTAGTTAAACAATATCTGTCACGTGCATCAATGGCCAAAGTCGTTTGTATAAAAATTATCCTTTCCGTTGTACGTAACACTAGCCTACTGATACAAACTTATCTTCGTGCTTAATTAATTCATTGTCACAACAACATTTAACATCAATACAATAATGTATATTATTTAGACTAAAATTATTGTCTATCTTATATCCGGTATCCTTTTTCTTGCAATGTAAAAATAATATTTAATCCACTGAGTAAATGTGTAAAAAAAACAGTTGATTGTACTAAACATTTTTCGAATTTTGTAAAGACTTCGGGGCTACAATAAACCAGGTACAAGCCAAGCCAAAAGTTAAGTGCTAAATTACACAATTGGCTCCAGGAGGCGAATTCGCTAACCACAAAATAAGGAAAGAATATTATATTATTGATGGATTAACTGACTCAGTGAACCCAAAGCAGCCTTAAAACTTGGTGCGTTTGATAGAGAGCAGCGATTTAAACGAGACGCCGCCGCGCCTCCAGCCGCCCGCAGTTGCAAGGCTACTGATTCTTGCGACGTCCCGGTAGACTGCTGTTCGGGTAATTCTTCCTCAGCAGAATGTTGTCCACGGCCGGCAGCAGCAGATATCGCTTGCCTGACGTGTGATAGGGAACTTTGAGCGACCTAAAATAATAGAATTTGGGTACTTCTTTGTTGTTCAGTTGCCACCGGTTCTTGGAGAATGGGTCTACTGGGTTCAAAGGTGGGATGGGGCTGGGGAGGTCGTTGTCTAGTGGTCGGTGGAGGAGCCGGCCGGTCGGGTGCGAGTGAGCAGGTACTGGCGGCGGCGGTACGTCGGCGTCGTCTGGATCGCCTGACTCAGCTTCGGCACTAGCGATATATTGCCTGCAAATAAAATTACATTAATTCTTCCCAAACAATCGATAAATGATGGCTGTAGGTATTTTTTTAAATAGAGCACAATGAAAGTGTTAATATAAAAGAAAACTTATTGAGTGTCTTTCCCTGACAAAAAGTATGGACATACTTAATTAAAATACGCAAATAAATACATATGCCCACTATTTAATAGCAGGAAGACTGGCGCTAATAAATATTTAGTAAATGAAGTACTTAATTTTTTGTAAATCACTTCTCAAACTTTATTTCAATTTCAGGAAGACACGATAACATAATAAAATTAAGCAAATCACTCCCGAAATAATTGAAATAATATATAAATTCCAGTGATCCATAATACAAGCGCAGAGTTATTTATAGTCAGATGCGTACCTAATTCCGAAATTCTCGTCAGGGGAATGCTTCCTGCAAAATAATAGAACTTGTGAGTAAATTATGTAAATTATCCGTCACTTGTAAACTAACATCAACCATCAATCCTTGTTGCTATGACATCATCCTCTAACTAAATACTGTCGTTCGCGCTATAAATATTCTAAACACATATCGTATCATTTACATTGCCATGCTATTTCTAATTGTGCATCCCACGCTGCAGCGCCATGAATATTACTAATGTGTAGCAGCACCCACGGCCACGTATTTCGAGGTAGCGGCCAGAGGTGGCTCTATGACGTCAACAATCATGCGACACTAGTGCATAAACTTCGCTATCTCGGTGCACTAATTGCACCATTGTTGCACCTATTTGTCAGGATCATTATCTGGCTTGTTTTTCTAAACGCAGACCCACCTACGGAAACACTGAACAAATGCATTAAATACCTAAACACTTATCATGCCTCTATGATTGTCAATTACTTAAAACTATGCGCCAATCCTAAATAAAAAGCATTAAAGCACTGCGGATCTGCCTTATCTACTATATCAAATTGACAATGAACACACACTATTACATCGATGGCTATTTATTATATCCGAACTCCACAAGACCTGTACATTTCCTGACTAGGCCAAAGCAATCTGGCGCGGCCAGATCGACTATAGCGTCCTCCTGAAAACCTAAATGATGGCAATAAGCCTAACCGGGCCAGAGACCCAATATGACGCTTGTCAAAATTATCGCGCACTTCGCTATCTTCATCTGTAACAGACGCAATGAAGGCAAACACCTCTCAGTAAACACCACGGCAGTTATTAAAATGCTTTGTTCATGTAGCGAAATATTTGATACTTACCCACGGAGCGCTTGTCTTCATTTTCAACATCATTGTCATCAGGTTCATGAATATCATTATGCTCGATAACATCGGGGAGTGAGAGAATGTATCTCTTGGTCCTAGTGTTCTGATCTCCAAAGGTCGGCCTGTACATTCCAAGTACAGGCAATCCGGCAGACCCTCGTTTAAAATACCAATTATCATAATCTTCTGATGGGTTTGCATAGCCACTGTCTTCTGAGAACTCATATTCAGTCTGAGGCATCGGCCCACCCCTTTTGTAGACTTGCGATAGAGGGGGGAACATATCCGGATTTACCGATTGTTGGAAATCATACATTTCATTTGCATCAAAAGGTCCGTCGATATCGGCCAGCGGCGGCAGAGGGTTTTGATAAAACGGAAAGTAATATTCATCGCCATTAGCTACATCCTTTTTGTGCAGGTGAATCATGCCATTCCGGGCTAACGCGGCCACATTGCGCTTATCGGTTTGCTGACTATACTGTCCCCTTCCGCCGCGATAACCGTCTCTCGCTAAAGCTTGGACATTCCTTTTCATGGCGGAGTAGCTACGAAGTCGCGCTATAGAAGCCATATTTCTTTTTTCGTGGGATTCTTCATCATCTGGCTCTTGCTTATCAGTTCCATCGTACGGTGCCCTGAATGTAGGCAATTGTCCATTTTTAGCCAACGTTGAGATGCTTCTTTTAAAGGACGAAGATCCTCTTAAATATCCTGCTCTAGCTAAAGCAGCTATATTTCTTCTTGGAAAAGTAGGCCATTGGTTGGGGACCGGTAGAGCGGGCATGCTCACCACCTAACAAATAAACAAATTAAGATATAATAAGTTTGTAACCTAATGAACCATAGGTACTCACGAGCAAAAATAACGGGTCATGGGTTTTTGCTGTATTTACCTGCTCGATATACGATGAGAAGGCCAAAGCGGCTGTGGCCACCAGCAGGAGGCAACCGCGATGCCTCGCTGTACTCATCCCTCTGAATTCCCTCATCTGATTGCAAGTTTGAAACAATAACGATCAGAATTTACTTATATGCATCTAGCAGACGTTACGCTACCACAAGGATTAACCTATGGCCTCTCAAGCAGAGAATCGTGAGTTCGAATCAGGGCTTGAACTCTTGAGTTTTTGGAATATATGTGCGAAAATTCATTTAAAATTTTGTCATAAACTTTACTGCTTGGACACACTAGCAAAGCAGTTCAATAGCATGTGTGAACTGTGAAATGCCCAATCCTCCCTGGGCCTGTGTGGTAATCGTAACTCCTGTCCAAGCCCTCTCATCCTGCCTGAGAGAAAGGCTGTGCCTTCCCAGCAATTGGACGTATAAAGACTAAAGATGTTGGTTGATGATGACGATGGACGCCTAACATGCTGTGTTATCTATAAGGCTAAGACAACGAAGACAGTGGATTATTTAAGTATATTATTATGTATATGTAAAGTGAGCAGTGTTGGCGTTGGTCACATCGTGTTCTTATCGATATGGTCTCAAAGTATAGTTGATATAAATATCTATATGAATGAGGTATAAATATCTTCATCCTCAAATCCATAACAGTTCAGAATATAATGAATAACAAAGTCTAGCCTGAAGAATATTCAATTTGTACGAGTAGGGTGGAGTGAATAATAAAATTGTTATTGGCGCATGCGATAATAACATGTCGATCATTGAAAAGCGTAGGAATGGAAATTCAATTACTTTGAGCCGAATTCCCACCTGAGTTGCTTACGGGGTAAGAAATATGTATGTCCTGTAGTATTAAATTGATAAAGGAAAGATGTCTGTACTATAGAAAAAGTCGTATCCCACTGTGGAACCTTTTCGCAGTAAATAGCGAAATTACACTGAATTGACAAGGGAAACATTGTGGCGTTTAACTGTGAGAACGTTCTACAGTGGGCTCACGGTGGCTCGGGTAGTGGTCAGGAATCAATTATTTCGATAATCGACAAGAGATTATCTGCTGTAATAATATTGTTTAGTAATTAAAATTAGAATTACATCACAGTGGATGCTGAGACCTAAGTACAACGAGATGTTGAATGCGTTTCAAGCACCATCGTGTTAGTTAAATGACTGCTTGGTTCTGACATTTCCGACTTTTAAAAGTACATTATTCGAGAATAGGGAAAATACTATTCTACATAAACTGGTAAAAACCGTGCTTTATTCATTGTTAGAAAAGCATAGCTTTATTCATAATTAATCTTGTCAGCTGGTTGAATTTTCTTTTCTTTTTTTATAGCAATAGCTATGATTTTCTTCTGGATGACTCGTATTTAAAATTCAGCACTATTTTATACCCCTTCGAGTGGTATATTTTCTAATAATGATGATAAAGTATGTTTTATTACACACATTAAGCGTTTGGATATAATTTTTTGAACACGTTTGCTGCTATAATGCCTATTGATACATTGACGCTGACTGTACAATCCAACCAAAGCCTGTACCAGTTGGTACCTAACCTGGTACAAAGTTGGTACCTAACCCCGAGAAAAGGAGGCTGTGATAAGGGTCTCCGTAGACCTGACCGTGGTGTGACATTATCAATTCGTCATCGGTATTTCTAACAACTGGTGGGAAAATGTAATCTAGAGATAAAACCTGTCATCGATGGCCTTTCCCGTTTAATATCTTTCCCAATAGGAAATTTCAGTTACTAATAAATAAAACGCATAAGTATACCCACCAAATGTATAGGTACATTATACATATGTACAACTAACTAAACAAATACATACTGCTTGCAAATCAAAATCACAAATCAAATCACAAATCACGTCTTTATCCCTTACGGGGTAATTTCTAAATGTCTGTGAAAATTAGAACACATAGAAAAATCCGAAAAGTAAAGCTATGGCCGGGAATCGAACCCGGATCCTCGTCATTCCGTGACGCGTGCTATACCCCTACACCACCCATAGCAGGTGGGTAGTCTCCGAATTTTTCTACCTGTTACCAACCGTCACGTGACCTTTGTTACTATGCGAATTTTTTGTCGCTAAGCGTCATCTGTTTGAATGATGTGTCTGTACGACACAATTACAAGGGTAGACAGAGCCTAAGGTAATAAGACCTAAAGACTACGTTAAGCCTGATTGTGGGTATATAGATGGAAAGAGGAACTTGCAATATATATAAAATTATTCTGAGGCCCGATTTTGAAAGCACATTAGTCAAAAATTTGCAAAAATTACAGTTCTAACCCACCCAACCCATCGAAAATATTTTTTCTCGGATCGATGTAGTGCGGAGGGAAGATTTTTTTGCCGTTTCTAATTACCCGCCATTCGCAATTACTAAATAAGAAATAAAGAAGCGGACTGTAAGTTTTCAACACAGCAAACGCCACGAAAAATTCAGAATAATATTTAAACCGACCGAATGGAATAATAAATCTAAATACTCTAGATAAATTATAACCTAGGTATTTAGGCAACGTAATTTATTCGATGCTATAAAAAGAAGTATTAGGTAGGTTTGCAATTTATTGACTGTCCAAATAATATTCAATTAAGATCGAGAACCGAACTGCCTCCAAGTATTTACACAGGTCGTCCAAATCTGCTTTATTTATTCAGGGACCCTGTTTATAATCGGGGCATAAACATATTTGCAGGCGGCCCGTTCCGAGATATAAACCCCGGGAGCCCTTCATAATAAAAACTCATTTAACTTTAGATTCTTATCTTAGTACTTTGGAGTGGAGTTATATTCATCTCCAAATTGAGATGATTCGCTATTCCTTTGTTTAAGCGTTTTCTAAAGCGAATGAAATTGAATTTAAAGAGAACAAATTTTGTATTTGTAGCTAAAACTATTAGTCAAATTAACTTTTCATCACATTCTTCGGTCTTGACTGATTTTAATCGATTTTCCCTGCACCAATACTTGCGTAACCATTATTGACCTTTTTTATGTCTCAATTGAGCTTTATACCAACATCACAGGACGGAAAAAAAATACAAAATAATTTGAGCAATATTATACTTAAGATACCTACATAACCACTTGTTTGATAATATTAAAATATTCAATATTTTTATGCTATGTGCTAGTGCTAGAGCTATCCAAGTAGTTATATTTATACTAAACTTTTAGTTATTGTTAGGTATACATTTAACAGAAACGAGACAGATAATATAATGACAGGGAGCTAACTAGGTAAGTTTTAGATTTTCCCGCTTGTCGGTGGTTTTTGTACTCTACTGTTGTATGATTATTTGGTTTCTTTGATTCCTAATTAATACTTAGCAAGGTATATTGATTTAAATGTATGTATGTAAATTGAAGAGAACATTTTGTTATATTAACGTTTTGGTAACGATTTAAAAGAGCTATTTATTCAGGGAGGTATGCCGAATTACGTAATTATATTTTTATGTAACCTGAATAAAAAAATAGTTTTGGCGAGTATCCTAACTGCAATATATATTGTAACATCTTTTTAAGTTCCTCAAAAACAGACGAGTTTAAAGAGTATCTCGCTCATAGTAATTAAAATAACGATAAAAGAAAAGCTATAAAATATGTTCAGGTCAATTTTGAAAATTGCGATTAATAAAATGAAAATACTTACGATAAGTCACTCAAATCCTCAGCCACTGCACTTTGCAAAACTTGAAAAAAGTTAGAGTAACTTTTCCTCCCGGTTCGCTAGAGTCAATGTTAGGGAAATAGGGAATGATGGCGGGTTGTAAGCGCTACACCTTTTATACTGGATCAGGCTGGTCGCGCATGCGCTATGATTGGAGGAGGAGTCAGCACCTATGCACTGCTAATTGATAGGCTTTAAGGTCAAAGTGTGACTTTAAAGTCTAAACACAATGGCACCATACACTATAGGTACTATGAGTAAGTAAATAATTTAGGTGACGGAAAAGTGGATGGGAGAGGGTCATACAGGGATGGAATGTTCCAGATTTAATATTTAGGAAGATTAGTTTATAAGAATATTTACTTCGTTTGGGTTTTAAGCTTTGTTGGTGGGACTATTATAGGGTGCGAGTCGGGTTACCTCCGCGTGTGGTCAAGAGCTGCGGTTCGTTTTTGGATCCGTCCGAGGGGAAGAGCTGTCCTTGGTCCGGTGCACCCTGGGCAACGGTTAATGATTTCCTGGCAGATTCTGAGGTATATCATTATCCGTTGGCTAAGAGCCCGACAGGGGGGGGGGGGGTTGTTTGCCCGTGTTCTACCGTAGGTACAACGATTCCGACATTTTTGTCACAAGATTTTTGAATATTGTAATTATTCCTTTGACATTGGTGAAATCATCGCTACGATTGATGGGGCCTTATTAAAAAAAAGAAGAAGAAGACCAAGTGAGTATTGTAGATTAAAAACAGTTTTATGACATGTATTAAATGTAGGATATAACCATGGCGAATATTTAATTAACATTACGTGATATGAAGGTAAGCTACTTATAGTACAATAAAGCCAGTTAGCAACTGCAACCGATTATGCAGTTACATGACGTAGTGAATACACGTCGGCTTGTATAAAACTTTTACAAAAGCCGGTCGGTCCGTGGCCGCCCGACCAAATAAAAAGAGTTCATAATTTACTGTTCTAACTTATTGTGGCAAGTATTCTAACAAAAGCAATAAATAGTAGTAGGTAATGTATACTTAAGTAGGTACGTACAAGTTATTACATTGTTGTCCCTACTTAACTTCTTAAACGCGCCATTTTCATCTGTAGTCAACGAGGGACCCTTATAGTTTCGCTTTGTCCGTCCGTCCGTCTGTTCGTCTGTCCGCGGCTTTGCTTCAGAGATCCTTAATACTAGAAAGCTCCAAATTAGCATGAGTCTTATTAACTACGCCGACAAAGTGGTAAAATAAAATCTTGAATAAAAATTTTTTTAGGGCGCTTCCCCTACACGTAGGTACAGTGGGGTTTTTTTTTTTATTTTCCCCCACAGTGTGTGGTGTTGTTGGAAAGGTCCTTCAAAAATATTGTGTGTGGGAAAACTCGATTCAGGAATCCGTTTGAGAAATACCAAGCTTTGAAGTTCTATCGTTAGAGTCAAGTTTAGTGTCCGCCCCCTTGCCAGCTAAACGTTTGTATTTGGATAGGTGAAAAAAAAAATGGTATATAATAACGAAGTTTAAAGGAAAACTATCATACCTAGGTTGGCTAAACAATTTAACGAGTAAGAGTCGATCAACTTATAAAATGTACTTAAAACCGTGAACCATGTTCATAGTAGTATCGAATAAAAATGAAAGTAGCACGCTTTACGCCGCTTGGCACATTTTTTCTTGTATGATAATCGATAGGGTAAACGATTCAGAGTAAGAAAAACCCAAAATATTTAAATTCTGGAACAAATATACATGTGGACTTTTTTTTAGAAAACGCTCACGATATCTTGCGTAGGTACTGGAATATTTGTAACCTTAAGCGACATTCGATCCCTCGAAGCACTTCCATGACCTTTATGAAGTGCGTCTCTTGCCAGCCGAGTCCGCGGCGCAGAGCAATCAAATCACGTAAATTGGCCGCAGCGGGAGCCCTTAGCCGGCCCTCGCCACTCCTGTTTCTAATCATTTACATATGCGAGATTTATGCAGCACTGATTTATACAAATTTAACGTAATCCCTGAGCCCATCAAGTAAATCATTCTAGTTTGGTTAAGCGCATTCGCGTATTTGCATGCGTAGTTAGACAAACAGAACCCTAGACCACTGTAGAACCTTTTCACAATCAACGACGGAGTACTTGGACACTGACAGACACAAAATAATAAGCCAATCACTTAGTGCGATAAGGTTAAAAAGGTTATGGTTGGCCTAGGGTTCCATTTGATTGACCGTACATCATACCACACATTTATATGTATAATAGGTACAGTTGGCATCGACCTTGCAATGCAAGCAGTGATAGTGATATAAAAAATAGGAACTTATTAAACGACCACATTAGCTACTGAGGTCTACTACCTCTAGACAGCTTCGATGTGTCTATTCTACATGATTCATGATTATCAGTCGTTATCAGATACATCGGACATCGGTTATGCGACTGAAGATACAGTCTGTTCAGATATTTTCAAGCAACAAGAGAGCTCTGATAGCGAGTTTGCCTATAAGTTGAACTATGCGAAATAAAGGAAATTATATTATTATTATTATTGGTACGAATTTCCGATCAAGGGCACATGAGGTCCCGGTCATTTGAAAGGCATTAATGTGGCCAAGGCCAACATGAAGAGGCCTTTGGTACCATCCTTACTATCCTTACTTCCTTACTAATATTATAAATGCGAAAGTAATTCTGTCTGTCTGTCTGTTACCTTTTCACGCTTAAACCGCTGGGCCGATTTAGTTGAAATTTGGTATACAGATAGTTTGAGTCCCGGGAAAGGACATAGTTAGGATAGTTTTTATCCCGGAAAATTGCATAGTTCCCGCGGGATAGCACAGCCCAAACCACTGAAATTTTTCAAATTTAAGGCGGAACAAAGTTCGCCGGGTCAGCTAGTATAAGGGCGCAACTATGGAGGTCTATCCCCTAATACACCATGAGGATGTGCTAACGACATGGAATTAATTATTATTATTATTATTACTGGGGAGAATTCTCCGATGAGCAGACAATGGCCCATAACCTATGTTTTTTTCGGTTTTCTGCTGTCTCAAACACGTAGACATATATAGATAGGTACAAATAGTATAATAAACACGTAGGTTATGATAAAATTATTTATTAAAAATATTATTACAAAATAAGGTTAATTACTAAAGGACGGATTAGATTGAACATAATAATCAAAATCAGCTTATACCTAAATATCAATGCTGGGTAAAGGCGGAGTCTCAGTATGAAGGCTTGGTCAGTAGTGCCGTGAATTGGGAACTTCACACACACCATGCAACTGAATCCAGGGTTACGCAAGATGTTTTCATTCAAAATGAAACGCAATGGTTTTCTGTACGTATTAAATAAATCGAAACAAAACTCAGGCAGATTGCATTTTCTACTTTTTCAGCATTCAAAACAAATGCATCGTAAGATAGCTCAAAGCTATTTTTTCTTTACACTCCCTTTTCTGCGATAGTAGAGCTCAAAAGTGACGCAGTCAAGATGGATTCTACGCGGCTGGCCTTTCTTTGTGTTTTACATCAAACATAAAACCAATAGAGTGGAAATTTGATATAGGAAATTGTTTGATAAATAATCCACCAAATCACTGCCGATAACTGCACTGTGATAAACCGCCCCAAAGTCAATTACTAGAATGCTTGGGCAAAACTTGGGATATTATTATCGATACCGAAAGTTAATAGATACTTATTTGGTCCTAGCAAAGCGGTGTTAATTCTTTATAAAAAAATGATGTAATCTCAAAGTCTAATGTCTTTTTTTTAATGGCCAGTCTATTGATATAATACTCGATGCTCGCAGTTTTTTTGTTTGTTCCACCAGTTGCCAATATGACGTGAAAAGAAACTTCATTCCTAAACTACATTTCAGGGTGGAAAAGTCAACTATAGATAAGTTATTCAATTACAAACGAGTTTCCTTATGCAATAATTTTAAGTTAGTTAGTTTATTCTCGATCCGATTAAGATCCCTTAATCGCTCCAATGTGGATACATCGGATGGTGGTCCGGTATCGTCCAAACGCATTTCCAACGTACTAGCGTCCGCGGGAATGTTTTGAATATATTTCGAAATAGTTGTGTTATTTCGATTACCGTTGCTGTTACAATTAGTTTTTGATAACAATTTGGACGTGTTCACACGCGAAGACGTTGTGGACAGGATTTTCGTCATGTCGTGCATCTGGTCTAAGATTTCTGCAAATAAAATGTTATAGATCAACATCAAGGGAGACAATCAAATGCAAAAAAAAAACACCTAATTCAAAGTTTATTTTGCAAATAGGCCGGCAAGGGCTATTTTACATGTCTTTTTTTGAAACTACCAGTAAGTAGTAAGTACTAAGGTAAGAGAACCTACCTGAAATCTGTAGACTGGTTGTGCCATCCATAAGACTTTCCTTCGCGAGGATTTCGCTATTTATTTGCTTGGTTTCTGGTTGTTGTTCGGACGTTAAGTGGTAACGTTTGTTGAGAACCATTTTTCTTAACGAAGATCTGTTCTTTCTCGGCGAAAAATTATATAAAATCGAGTTCCTGTGCACTGGAATAGATGCTGTGCCCGCACTTTTGTTTGGTTTGTCGAATTCAGACAGGTTAAACAACTCGTCTAACTGCACAGAGAAGTTAAGTTCATTCGATTTCTGAGCTTTTATCTGTTGCGCCAATTTTTTTATAGGGAATCTTCTAGCCGGCGTTCTGATATTCGTAGTTTTACCAAAAACACTTCGGGTCATATTGTTCGGCGGTTTCCTTGGAGAAGTAACATAAGTATTGCCATTCTCAAGGTTCATTGTGTAGGTGGCATTTTGAACAGGTTCTTCCGCATCTAACTTGAAAAATTGGTCATCATTATCATCAGGGTGCAGCAGGCAATTGATTCTGTTAACCAAGGTATATAGCAGTTTCAAACGTTTAATAAGTTGTTCTATTGTTACTTCTTTATTGTGCGTTGGTGTTTTAACATCATAAACGAAGTCGTCCTTTGAGCTGAGAAGATTGTTAACCACCATACACTCCAGTAGCACTGTGGAACAAGGAACAAAATACCAATCAGTAAATAAAGATGTGCTCTTTATGTCAATAATAAGCCAAAGAAAGCCCCATATTAATCTTGTAGCTCTTTCTTAATGAGCGCATTAAGTCAGCGCGCCAAAACCATTTAAAGTAAGCTCCGTAATTTAAAGTGGATTTTGTAAAATGGCTTCTTTATTCTATATCAACGTGTAAGACCCTACCTTTTTTCAAGTCGGCTAATAATGGTAGCAACACATCTTGACACGTCAACGCGTCAGGCTCGTTCTGTTTATAAACATCAAAGAAGTCTTGGACCACACAGCCCATGGCGATCACGGAACGAACGCCACTATTGTCGTATTCATTTTTACTGATCAATATCTTCAAGTTTTGCTGCATCAATTGTTTTGATTTCTAAAACATAATTAAAAAAACTTAAAGCAAAAGTTTCTTGTTCATTTTGGAAACTAATTCCTTAACTGATGCATGCTTAGACTTCCATATAAGCATAAAAGTGTAGTCAAAAATTTCTGGCTTATTCAACCGTTTCACGTCAATAATGTGCCAGTTACGTAGAAAGTGGCGACCTCATTATTTTCATTTTCACGTGTATTCGGTAAAATTTCGGTCAATCATATATATTTCGTTGTAATGAAAGTCCCTTTTCAGTAATTGATTACTTCCGAAATAATATGATTTACGGAATTACCCGAATACACCTTACACATTTTATATTTCAAATCTAAGTGTTGAAGAACCACAAGGCTTCAACGCCCTAATGTATAGTTCACACATTTCACTTTGCAGGAAATACAATTATGATTTATGACCGCAACAGGTGTGCTAGAAATTCCTCATATAATTTACCTCCGCAAAAGCAGCTGGATCTACAATCAGGAACACACTGTCCCTTACATCCTGGACTTCCTTGCGCCAGGAGTCCGTGAGCAGCGCGGCATGCGCGCTACCAGGAGACAGCATCAAGGCTGGGACCAGATGGGGATCCAGGGCTTCCAAGCTAGCCAGTCCACTTCTTAGGGATACTATTCCTAAAATGGTATTAGTATTATCATATCCATCATTTCATTAAAAATATTATTATGTTGGAGAGCTGAATGAACTAAGTACAATATAAGTACACATGTACTTTCATACCTACTCAAGTGTACATTTTGTACCAAAGCTCATCATTAAAGAAGCCACTTGGACACTTACTTTCCTGGTCCGAAGAACATGACACAGCAAAAGAGCCAATGTGCAGGAGTCTTTCACTATAAAGATCAAAGTCTCTGACATGATCACAATCTTGTCCAACATTATCTTCACCGCAATCTTGGTGAGGGCACTCTCCCGACTTACTAAAATGTTCTCTTAACACGTCCACAGGAGATACTGTGTCACTAAAGCAATGCACTACTAATGCCAGTAAAGCAGTGTTAGTGTTAGTTTCCAAAACATAAAGGACATCTTTCAGCACATCAATTGAAACATTGACATTGGTTGGCATGATTGGTAGCTTAAGTGAATCCACTGTGGCAGTAAATTTGCCATCAGTATCTCCTTCAATCACATCGCTTAAAAGAACCTTAGCCTCTCTTAAGACCTGGAAAGATTATTTAACATTAACATCTACAATATTATCAGTAATAAATCTATCAACTCACTAAGGAAGAAATTCCAAAGACAACTTTAATTCTAAGTTGGTCCCACAACATATTTTTTAATTCATGTTGTTTAAGAAGTTTTCTCTTAAAAAGTACAAAGCTTCCTGAACAACTAAATTGATTGCAGGTTTTTGTAATAAGACAAAATATACATGTATAAAATACTTGCAACTTGGCAGCGTGTTTTGACTATGATCTGGTCGCTGGGCAAGCAGTACTTGCAAAGTGTCATGGCCGACAGCAGCAGCCCATCCAGGGATGTGTACAGTCCACGCACACATTCTAATAACTGTACAGAACAATAGAAACAATTATAACTTTATAGCTACCAATATTTTGAAACTTTTAAAAGTTGTTTTCTAACTTACCTCTATTTTCCATTCACTGTAAAGTTCATCACTATCTTTGTAGTCAGTTTTGTAGATGATTACTGCCAGCTTAGAAAGGATCTCGAATGTGTGGTCCATCCAATTGACAAAATACATAGGGGTGGTGAAGAGGGACTCATCGGAACTATTATTAATTTGCTGGTTTAGTTGCATGTTTTCAAGATTTTCTTCCACTAATAATAGTCTGTTAACACACCAGGATAGTCTTTCTAATGTACATTGTCTGCTATCCTGTAAATAAAAACTTTTTACATGGGGCAGGAGTTAATTGTTAATTGCTTTTCATGGTGCAACTGGATTTTGATACATTAAATTGCGCTTTTTAACCAACCTGCATAAGTATACCTCGTTCATTTTCCAATTTAAATATATCAAATAAATTTAGGAGACATTTTTTAATTTGGCTGCAACATAATGTGAACACATTCTGAACATTTGCCGTATCGTCTAGTCGTTCATCTTCAGCTTGGAAATGGTTACGGATCCTTAGTATAAGAGGATATATCTTGCCAAACAAAACTTCCTGAAAAAAGGTGATAATCAAAAGTAGCACAAGAAGTACTTTTATTACTTTTATTTTAACGGTACTTTAATTATAACTTACCACTATATACTTAGAGGCTCTTGGAGGCTCCCGCGGAATGTCCAAGAAGCCTGAATTTATTTCCATCTTAATTTTAAACACGCAAGCTAAGACAAATTATTTTCGAAGCCTGAAATAATTATTTTCGTTGGCATTACGGCATTCATTGATTGAAGTTTTTTCGAAAAGTGACAGACAGTTATTATTGTCCTTGGTCATTTTTTTTATAGGGTAACTGTTTTGCGCTACCTATCATTATACGACCTAATTCGTATCCATCGTGTCCCCCATTGTGTCCCCGGTCCCCCATTCAATGTCTTTCCCAAATTATCAAAGAGCGTGTTACAGAGTCACACCATTTTTCTGCTTTGTCTTGGTAACAGGTAACCATATTTATGCTGTTTTTGCGTATTTAGTAGCCAATTACATATAATAAATTTCAATGATATATTTTTCCATTGGACCAGGCAAGGTGGCTTTCAAGTTTTTATTTTTATCGGCATGGCTATTTGCTATGTCCAACATCATGTCTTGTCAAAAAAATATTATAATGTGCACCGTACGGAAATCTTGCCTTTTCACAGACAACACAGTTTGAGCACGTTTAAAACATTTGCTTAAACAGTGCGGCGGTAGGCTGCAGCAATGTTGACAGATGTCATTTCGTGACGTGACTATCGCCAATATCGCCATTGCATTCCGGATATTTGAAACTAATTTATTAGAACTTATTTATATTTACTAAAATATTATCACGAAAGTACGCAAACATGAGCGAATTAGTTTGGGGCATCAAAAACGGCGATATAGATCAAGTTAAAGACATCATAGAAAACAAGGTTAGTAGTGTTTTCTAATAAGAATGCTATCTTTGTTGTTGCTTGTGATTAATGGAATCTGCACAGTCAGACTTGATGGTAAGAGAAAGCATTTCATTGCATATATTACTGTTTCCTCAAGTCTCGATGAGCTAGCGTGTCACCGTAACAGTCGGCTAGCTGACGTCTAACCAGTCTTGATGTTGTTATTATTTAAATTAACCGATTTGGGTGGCTTGTAGGAAAAAATAAATCTAGCTTTACTCGTTAAACCTGGTTTAATCTCGACAGTTCCATACGCTCTGACGCTATTTGACTGAGCTTAACACTAAATTGAGATTTTTTCCAGAGAATGACTACACATTGTCTACTTATTTAGACAATATATAATTCTAGTACTATTTTCACCGATTGATCCAGTCTCAAACTAAGCATACCTTGTACTAAGGATACTAGACAACACAAACATACATAATAATATAGATAAACACATAAAGTTAGTAGATGTGGTTGGTTACATCCACATACCAAAATTCATATTCATTACAGAAGTGCCTGCCCCTACCATTTGCACTAGATACTAACTAATAAGCTATCCAGTTGTTAAAAGAAAATAATAAAATTATTTATGTTGAATTACAAATACTTTCAGAAAATAGATGTAAATGCATTGCTTGATGGGCGAGTGCCTCTGCACTATGCAGCTGATTATGGCCAGACTGCTGTATTGAACTATCTACTGGATAAAGGAGCGGATCCTAATGTAAGTTACCAACTATACTACATGTGAGTGATGTGTGACCAATGCACATCCTGAAATGTACCTTTTTTTACCTTAGAGCACTGCTATGAAACATTTTCTTTCCCCTGTACACATATTTTTCATTCTTTATAAAGGCTCAGGTTGTGCAAGATAAATCTCATTCTAACATCTTACAAGATGTTCAGAAACTCAATTGGCTTAATCACTGAACAAGACAAAATGGAATTATGTCAGTGACACATCAGTCACATTATCTGATGCAGATGACGTAACAGTGGCAATTATCCAGGCTAAGACAATTGTATTTTATAAGGTCTTACATGTGATTTAACTAATATGGGGTGTTAATATTTTCTATAGACAATATTTTATTTCTGTTGAAGCCATAAAAGTATTTTTGAAAAGTTACTCCTCAATTTGTTAATTACACTGTATATGGAGAAACATTCGGAATGATTTCAGATGGTTGACAAACATGGAATTTCTGTAATACTGGCTGCTATTTGGGAAGGGCATACTGACTGTGTCAAGACTTTACTTAAACATGTAAGTATTTTAGCAGGTCACCTGATAGACAAATAAGCAATGCGCTCATGGAGACTTCTCACATCTATAATAGTAATGTAGAAAATGTAGTTATATTTAAGTGTTGCTAGTGTGGTCAAACTACTATTGAGAAGAGTTTTGTTCATAGTGTTCATTTCATACTGCAAACAAAGAATGGCTACAGCTATGCTATGCTATGCTAAAGCTATTAAGCTGTACCAGCATTTTGCTGCATTACATTTTGCTAAGCTCCAATTTGTTGTAATGAAGTTTGTTGTAATAAAAGTTTTCTAAAGCTACTACTACTAGTAAGGATGTTTACTACTTTTGTCTGTAGAACATAATTATAATACAAACTGTTCCTTTCACAGGGTGCTTCTAAGAATGGCAAAACCCCAGATGGAACTCCATATGTTGAAGCTGCTGAAAAACAAGAAATCAAGGAATTGCTAACATAGAACTTTATGACAAAAGTATCATGCGTGTAGCTCACACAAATATATAAAACTAAGGGTTATCACTAGTTCCAAACGAACAATGAAGTAATTCCATAACATAAAATGTTTTAAATGCATTTATTTAGATTGCGATGAATTATTTTTATAAGCTCAACATAATATGATAGTATAAACCATATGTTTTAATCATGCGTCCAGTTAGTATTGTTTAGAATACAGTAGGAAAGGCCTGTTCTCTAAATTAAAAAATAAATTATTTAATGTTAAGGTTAAAACATATTCCATGAGAATAAGTAAGTAAGATGTAATTTTTTAATGCTATATCAATAAAACTACGAGAAATAGATTCGGTTTTTATTCAATGTATCAAAATGTTTTTACTCCACAACACCGACTCACTAGACAACATCACTTCACCTTAAGCTGCTAAACATAATACTTTTTGTTGGGATGCGTTTTAAGTCCAACATTCAGTAAACCGTATTGTCAATTCACACCCTTCGTGGAAGAAAGACGTAAGTCCCATTAAGGCCTAATAGGACTTGCGTCTTTCTTCCACGAAGGGTGCGAATTATTATGCTCAGCATTTCACAAGGTAGATATTTAACATATTTATTGACCAGAATAAACAATGTCCTTACTTAACTATTATCACACAAAATTTTAATATCTACTCATTTCACAATAACCTTGGCAACAAAAGAATCTTAACAATAACAATGCTGACAAGTCACAAAATAATGTATTATTTCATAAGCATTTGGTATCTACTCAACAAAAGTAATATTTGTAAAAAATCATGCACATTTCTTTTACTAGTCACTGCTCCAATTAGTACTGTTCACTTTATGGAACTGCCTCAGTGAAACGCTGGATAGATTTTTCAACCAAAACCCTATCTACTAAACAGCAAAAATATTTTTTGCTTACAACTTTGAAATGCATATTCATAGTAGCAAGTATAAATACCAACCAGACATCCTACCTAAAACCACCAAATCAACCTTAAAACATTTAAAAAAACTTAATATTGCAAGCTTATTGTAACACCCTTTATTTGTAATACTTCAATGCAAAGACTATACAGTAACATTAAACATGATGAATGAATTTGATCAAATCAAAGATATTAACAGAAAACTATGAAATATATTATCATAAATCATTGATTATAGTTAATGTCATTGTTAAAGTCACTTGACACAACTCCCATTAAATAACAATCAACTTAGTACAATTCAAGGACAAGACATTTAAAAAAAATCTATTACAGTACCCAAGCAAGAGGAACATGCTATTAATATTATTACATGGCATACTGGCAATTGGCAGATTTGCTGTCAAGTATGAATGATCCTTGTGAGTACCCTCCTGCAAAGTTGATCTATCAATGAGATTAACCTTTAATGGATGCATATACAACAATTAATAACAACAGATGATCTATTTTGCTGGCTCTAGTGAGTCCTAGTGGAATTAGTAGAAAATCTTGGTGGGCCAACAAATTAGTGAACAAACATTTTATTAATTGCTGCAGTCCTTTTGTTGCACCAGTGAATGTTAAAACAGTGAACCCCCATTACTCATTAGAATTGTTTCACTCAACAAATTAACTAGAGATCTCCCTCTCCTGTTGTGTACTTTTTATATTTGTTTTTAGCTGGTGGACAGTAGCAAGCATTATTCTGGGCGTCCAAGTACGACTTGCAGCCAAGAGTTAGTGTGCCTGTGAACAGTAGCTTAGCTGCAGCTTTGCAACCTGTAATGCAAAAAATATATTGTGAAAGGTGCTAAATATAAATGCTTTAGCTATAGTAATCAATGAATATTGGCAATAAGCCAACTATGCATGAGCGATTGATATGAAATTATACTGCTCTATCATGTTACTATCACTTCTAAAACATTGATATACCTTTAGTTATTGTTTCCCCAGCCACATTAACAGTTTTATAAGATTCACAATAATTGTAGAGGCATTTCTTGAACTCTAAATCGCACGATTCCTTTCCGCTGTTGCAAGTATCGTAACATATGTCGTGTGTGTTACAACAGTTCGTCATTTGCTCGAGCGGTAAATATTCTGACGAAATTTTAAACCCTAGTGAACCACAACCATCTGCTTTCGGAAGATGATTTCTGTTACGTACTGGTCTCTGACCTGAAATTATAATTTATCATCAATTAATATGTTAAGAATACATGTTTCAAATTGTTATGGTAGGTGTTTTACCTTCAGGGCACGCAAAAATACATTCCTCTTCTACAGCCGCATCAAATACTTCATGTAATGACCGGAACTTTTCAGCGACTGTGATAGCATTACGAAATAAGTCTCCAAACACTGATTCCGCGGATAATACAGCATCTTTTAAATTTCGTAACATACTAGAGCCTACTCCAGTGTAAGCATATGCAACAAATGTTAACATGTATATAAATATTTTTCTATATGGAATCTCCATTTCTACAGCTTAAAGAGAGGATTTTCAATTTCAATTCAGATCACATTACATTATAAACAGCCCAACCAGTACTAGGAATACACGTAATTTTCAGGCCTGTAATTATTTATATTCCGGCGGAATCTTGACATTTTACGTCAAAAATAGTGTTCGAGACACTGTCAAAACCGCTTGTGAAGCAATGCTGTCCCCCTCTCCCACAACTTCTCCGACCGCTTCCTACCACGATATTTCAGAATTTGTCTATGGGTCGCCAACGTCCGGTAGCCATATTGTTTTAAAAAAATATTCCTTTCCGTTGTGTTCGTGAAAATGACGGGCTTTAGCAATAAGGTGAGGAGTCAAAAAATTATAAATTACCAGTGTTTTCTATAGAAAACTACATAAGAATTAGTGTTTTCTTCGCGTAATTTAACTAGTATTATTATAACCGTGATCTAGTGCTTAAACGAGGAAATATCTATTAAATTTTTACACTTGGATACACGTGCGAGCTCTCGGCTTTTTGATAGCTTTGTGTCCATTACTGCAATTCTAAGCCTTGGTAATAGCAAATTCATATGTTCCGCTACAGCTCTAATTGATTAAGTGTCCTTTGTATCTGAATTAATGTGTATAATATTTGGTTAGAGAAATTTTGAGGTTATTAGGATCGGGACGTCAGCGCAATGACGGAAGTCTTAACCTAAGTGTTGGTGTTCCAGGCCATAGTAATCGATGGCCGCGGCCACCTGCTCGGCCGGCTGGCCGCAATCATCGCAAAGGTCCTGTTGGAGGGAAACAAAGTTGTCGTTGTTCGTTGCGAGCAACTTAACATCTCTGGCAACTTCTTCAGGTATGTTTCTTTTTGTAATTTCTAACTGCCATTATTACTTGACTTATTGATGTTAAAATGCTTCATAGGATTTGTTATAAAAGCTCGTGTAAGCATTCCACATGTCCTATTTTAAGATCAAGTTCTTGAAACTATCTAGTGTTTTAAATTGCTTTAACTCAATGATGTTATTTCTTGGGTAATTTGCGACTGAATGTTTACCAAAGCATATGTTGTTAATTATTATTGTCTGATTTTCATGCTATTACCATACCTTTGTCATACAAATTATTCTATTATTGAACTAGCATTAATATTTCAGGAACAAGTTGAAGTTCATGTCATTCCTGCGCAAGCGATGCAACGTGAACCCTGCTCGTGGACCATTCCACTTCAGAGCTCCATCTAAAGTCTTATGGAAGACCGTCAGAGGTAAGCAAAACTCATACTGTAACTCATGCCTCAATGGTACAGATAGATACCAGCAATTTTTTCAAGGTAACAGGTACAGAAATACATTGAATGGACAGAAGAGAATTTAATGACAGTAGTAGTAAAGTAGATGTACAAACTTACCCCACCATTTCATCCAACTCTTATAAAAGCTGTCTATAGTATTGATCAAATTGATTCCTGATCCACTGGGAATGTTCACAGGAAATATCACAATGATTTTCCTTGCCAATTCAATGTAATGACACCATCATTTATTGTGAGAAGGTTCAATTTGTTACTACTTATAGCTCTATATCTCTTTGTTCTAGCTCTTATCATGTTATCAGCTTTTCTTCTTCAGCCATTAATATGAAAATAGTATTACTAGTTTGCATGGTTTCAAACATTTTACTTTGCTTAGGTTACAGTTCAAATGTAAAAAAAATGCTATGGTTGCCTATGATTATTGTGAAATGTAGTACAGTTTGCAGTAGGTACACATACTAGTACTTGTTAATATTTTTATATAATTTACCAACAGCCGTACTTTTGGCTTCATGTATGAGCTTGGTATATACCTGCTAATGATTATTCAATTTCATACCTACATTATTTGACCAAGTCAATGATAATATAAAACTTATGAATCTTCCACTTCCAACTCATAATTGAACTTGTTCCTTCTTAGCCTAATTCAATATGGTGATTCCAGGTATGATCCCGCACAAAACTGAGCGCGGGAAGGACGCCCTGCGGAGGCTGCGCTCGTACGACGGCTGCCCGCCGCCCTACGACAACCGTCGCCGCGTGGTCGTGCCCGCCGCCCTTCGCGTCTTCTGCCTGAAGCCCGGCCGCAAGGTAATCACTACATCACTACATAGTATAAAATAAAGTCGCTTTCTCGGTCCCTGTGTCCCTATCTATGCTTATATCTTCAAAACTACACAACGGATTTTGATGCGGTTTTTTTTAAATACAGTGATTCAAGAGGAAGGTTTATATGTATAATACATGCATAATATACCGTGCGAAGCCAGGGCGGGTCGCTAGTCTATCAATATTTATATTGTAGTCTCACATTCAGTTTCAGCTAGAGAATTATTGTATTATGATCATTCAGCTGAAGTGCACATTTTTTTATCTGAATTTCCTTTTCATTTATGTAGGGGGCTATCTGTAGAACTGCTGGACCGTTTATAAAAATCCTTTCTGAAAACTATACCTATGCTATCCCTGATTAGTGCAAGCTACTTTTTATCATACAAAAGTGACAAATTATGGACACATAATTCATGAATTGAAGATCCAATGTATCAGTTTGTCGTCAATTAAATGAACAGTGCGCAGTAACAGTATTATATCAAACCTATTTTTTACAATATGTATGTATAACTCTTCATTGTACATAAAACACATTAATTGATTGATAACACATTTATTTGTATGTGTGGGAAGAAGAAAATTAACAATATAGCATAAACACACAAGTTTTCAATGATGTTTGTACTTGGGTAATTTGCGACTGAAAGCAAAGCTAATGTTGTTAATATACAGTATACTGAGAATCCTAGGAACCAGAGTCCCAGAGGGAATTTGCTTTGGAACTACTTTTTTACTGTTTTTAACAACTATTTTTATTTTTCCAGTACTGCCATGTTGGCCGTCTCTCACACGAGGTCGGCTGGAAGTACCGCGAGGTTGTCCGCAAGCTGGAGGACAAGAGAAAGTTCAAGGCTGTCCACAAAGTCGCCTACGAGAGAAAGCTGAAGGTAAGAAAATCTCAGTCTTCATCTTTGCAAACATTTGTAGCAGCTGCAGTCTCACCTTGTACTTGTTTCGTGTCGTTCCGCTCATACTAAATCGTACTATGGATGGTCCGATACGAACTGGCCCTTTGTATTACAAGTATCGACGGTACTCTGACTCAACCTCGTATATGAAATTTCTTAACTTTTCAGGATCGTGTAAAAACCGTTTTTTGAATAATTTTTCTACTGAACTGATGTGGTGCTTTCCACAATTAAATGAAACTAGTTCAGTGATGAAATATTTACTAAGTTTATTTTAAATCAAACGCAGCGTTAAGTTATAAAGTGAAAATTTATGCCGATACGAGTTTGAGTCAGATACTAAAGTGTCTTTAAAAACGTAATACGTGTTTGCGTATTTGCTGCTAAATTAGATGTAATCACTTTCCGACGGTTAATTTGTCAAGAGATGTTTCATATAGGTACCTTATGTTTAACTATTAAAAATAATATTAAGTATAATATATTATTATATTTTATTTAGGACAGTTTGTAGGTTTCGCCCGCACAAAACTCACAATACAAATCATACAAGTCATAATAATTTGGATTCGGCCCTCCGTCATCACAATATTCCTTGGTGGCCCGCAATAGATGCAGTTCTTTGAGAGCGTTATTCCTTCTTTTTGGATTCTTTTTTCCGCAACTTTAAGCCTTTGATATTTTGATTTTTCTTCCTAACATTACTATAATAGTTTTTACTTTATTCCCTGGCTTTTACTATTTTATTTCTTGACCATTGGCTTTTGTGGCCCAATCCTTTTCGTGATCGGTTCCTTGTAAGAATTCCCGATTCGACATATAATTGCTGGTATGATGTCGTTGATACACCAATATCGTCGGCACAAGATACAGAAAAATTAGAAGAAACTTTATCACTGTTATACATTTTTGTATCATCATTATTTACATCAGAATTAGATACCATATATCTGTTTTCTCACATAGTAAATAATCAGTAAAAACATTGCCTTCAAAATCTTGCTCAGCTAAGGAGCAGCCGTATATGAAATGACCAGTACTTTCGTTTAAAATCTGAACATCTGGTGGTTTTTGTGGTTCATTTTTCAAAGAACCAGACATTTTTACAATCTAAAACAACACGAGTTCATCTATTCAAGTTATACCTACTTGTACATGGTAAGTACATCCACCGTTAAATAAGACATTTATATTTACCAGAAATAAACAGAGAAGACTTTATTACTCAAAAATTTGACTAATGCACAAGTTATAACATAATTATTTCGTTACAAATCAGTTTGATTAATGATAGTTCCTAAATTTTATTAATTTAATTGAATTCATAGTTCAAATTAAAGACAGACCACTAAGTCGTCAAGTACGCGTTGTCTCATTGCCATGAAGGACATAATTATTATTTCCTAACATGAAAACAAAATAAAAATTAAATAATATTAAAACAAAATTACGTACCTACCTACTCGTACTTACCTCTATCTATATTAAACTTGGAACTGTACAACTAATAATTGTACTTAGGTACCTTATTCAAAATTTACGCCGCAAACTCGTATAGGTACCGATATAAGAGGTTACGTTAGAAATTTAAAATTTGGTTCCAGATACGAGTTTGAGTTTTATCATATAATTTAAGAAGTGGATGTTTCATGGTTATAAGTGATTGTGATAACATGCGTAGTGATATTATGCACGATTTTAAGGAATTATCTCAATTTCGTCAAAATTTCATATACGAGGTTGAGTCAGAGTACCGTCGGTATGAGTTTAGAGCATGTCGGAAATATCGTTAACACCAACACTATCCTTGAGTACCTATTCAAACAGTAGAGAAGTTTTTCATTTTGATGCAGCCTTCATGATTATTACAATGATCATTTGTTCTATTGAAATATCAACTGTATAAGCTCTGTAGTTTTAAATAACTTATCTTAGAATAATTGTAATGCCAATGATGATTATTTTACTTACCTACATTATTTGATGTGTTATGAAAATACATTTATTCTGATATTACAATTATTACACAGATTTTGACACGAATAATTAACTGGAAGCTAATATTAAGGATTTCTTTACAGAAAATCACCAAGGACGCCGGAACAAAGGTGTCGAAGGCGACGGCGCCGTTCACGGCAGTCATCCAATCCTATGGATACAATTAGGATTAAGAGAATTTTACAAAAATAAACCTTTGGTTGCCCAATTTGTGATTTTTTTACAATATTATCCCTTATAAAATAGGACACGCGGGATGTACTCGCGTAATGCCTGAGGCATTTCTTGTTGCCGTGTATCCTATTCTAATAATCTCTCCTCACGGTAGTCCTGTATCCCTTTATTAGAAGTAGCTGGTAACCAACTGTCCAATACGGGTCTAATTCATACCTCCATTTTGAGATAGATGCAATTGACCGGACTAGTTATAAAAAAACCGGCATTGTTTAAGGTGGACTCGCATTATGGTTCTGGAGCAGCAAAATTAAACAATGAAGACGAAACGGTATTCAAGTGTAGATCAAATTTGGTCCATAGATAGTTTTTCAGGTGATTTTTAATCTGAAAAAGATTGCTTAGGTCTTACGGGATAGCGATAAGTAAATGGCACAGTATCTAAAAAATGGAAATTGACGAGACAAATTTGCTGTTTTTTCAATCGTCAGACAGGCTATTCGACGAACAAATTTATGGGTGTCTATCAGTTAAGTGCTTATCTGAGGGTCGAAAAATCGGCCCTAAGTTACTTGTTTTCCTATACCTACTTCCTTGGCAGTTGATGAAGTTTTACTACAGTAAAACCCCGTGTCTTCGCCTGGGATACCTATCATTGCCTATTTTTTTAGCAATCGATTAAAATATAATTGAGGCGATATTCCGACCATCTTGTAGCTATACTTCGCCTACCCCTAGGGTTGTCAATCCAAATGTGTAATGTAATATATTTAAAGTCTCATTCTATATTGGAGAAGTCTTTTTGTAAATGTTTTTCCAGTTTTTTTATATATTTTTTTACGGTTACCCATTAAAATCAACTTCTAGATATTTTAGTGCCGAATCAAGAGTACTAAGAAATACAGAAAATAAAGGGAAACTTAGGATTAAATGCGACTGATGTAACCTGATTGTGATTTAGTATAAGATAAAAAAATGCCTATTCAATTTTCTATTTCTATTTTTTATTAGCCCTAAACCATTCCCTTTGTTTTTGTAGTCGAGTAAGTAAGCGTGATTTTTGACAACCCTATCGAAAATACAGTAAATGTAAACTTGCTTCAGATCGTTACCTGTCTTCGCCTACCATCGTTTTTTTAAATGTTACTATTTTGGGATAGTCAAGACTCTCATAATCGAAACGCACGTTAAAAATTAATAAGACAGCTCTGGAGGTAACTTCAAATTTTGTCAATAATTGACGCTTCGACAGTAGGTATGTAGGTGAAGACAGGGCATTTTGCCTATACTTCGCCTACCACCTTCCAGTCGTAGCCATTCCTTAGCGAAATTTAGACCTTATGTTACGGGAAAACTATAGTCCTAGATAGATTAATTCATTTTTAATCCTAACAAGCAAAAATAGGTACATGTAAATCTTAGAGATTTTTTTTTTAAAGTATCAAAACCCAGGTTTACAGTACTTTTTATTGGAACGTACCTATCTAGAGTTCCGTATCCAATTAATGCCAAACGGGACGCTATTAGGGACTCCGTTACCGTCTGTCTGTTTATCACAAACGTATATTAGTTAAAAACCATAACAGGAAATTTGAAAAAAACACTATAAAAACTAATGATAAAAATAAGATAACGTTACACATGGAAGTGGGTAGATGCCTGTGTAAGAAACGCAGAAATTCGCGCTTGACAGCATGTTTTTTTGATATAGCAGAAACTTTTTTGATGACAGTAGAGATGGTGGGTACCTACTTTTACGCTTTGTTATCCAATACTTCATATCCTTACCAAATTAATTTCAAGTCAACCAAACCAAATCAATAAAAGGACGTGAAATTCGACTTACCTGTCCCAACATAAATGGTCAGTGACGCTACTTAGAACGCTTGTAAAAAATCTACTATTGGTAAACAAGAATCTAAGACGCAACAAGTAGGGTATATCCGATACCGCATTGACGTCATAGAATTCCAATTTATGGGGTCCCATTTATTGGTTGAGAGGGTTCAATCAGATAATTATTTTACGCTCGGCGACAGATTTTCTCGCAGCTGTGGCCGGCGATAACGTGCGAAGGTTCCAGTTTCATAGAAGCATCCTTGATACTTGCTGTAAATTTTAGTCTTTTTGACAATTCCGTTTAACAATTTTCCTGATCCACAATACATACCGAGCATACGTACTACAGCTTGACTTATTTAAATTGAAACAAAGGCTCTAAGTACTTTCGTTAAAGCAAGACTCGTAAGTAAAAATACGCGGTAACTTTGAATAAGTATACACGAACCAATTTATCTTGCTGTTTGGGCAAAACCTCCTGAATTAGATATTTAATTAATAGCAAAGTGATAACATTGTATGGACATCCCATATTTCTTGAGGTGCAGACGTCAGTTATGTCCAAGAATGCATAAGGTGACAATAATTTCCGTTTAAAATTAAATTCTAAATAAAAAAGGATACTAATATCATGTTAGTTTTACGAATTTATAATTAAAATGTAGCTATAGGTAATTGGCATTGTTCATTTTTTTAAGCTGTGCTTTTAACACCTTTATTTGATAAAATGGACTATTTCAAGCAACTAATTTGAATATTATGATTTTACGTAGCTTTGTTCATTAATAATAAATATTTTTTCGCTGTTTGATACTTCGTGAATTTAGACAGAATCCCAATCGCCTTCGTTCGGCTGGCTATAAAAAAAACAGCTTTGTCTATGGTTTTGTCGATTTGACAGTGACACATGACAGTTGCCATAGCTAAACTTTTTTTTTTTCTTTTTTTTGGCAAACATTCGATGCTGGATTCTGTCTAAAAACCGGGTCGTTCGGTCAAACAAAGGTTCAAAGTATTTTTACAAAAATATCTGCAATCATAAAGTATTTTTGAAATCGGACAAGATAAATCGGATAATTGATGGTTTTCCTCGAAATGGCTTTCGAATTGGAGCATACTAAAAAAAATCGATTACTGAGTAAGAAACATGATCTACCTCTGCTCATTCAATGTCACCGTGTATGTAAGGTGGGAATGAAGAAAAAATAGGTTCTTAGCTACATAGCAAAGTTCAATCGCTTGACTCATCACAAAAATATTTTTGAAACGAAACTGCAACCACTAAGTAGCCAGGAGCAAGATTATTTGAACAGTAAGTAACATCCTTTTTCTATGGCTGTACCGTGTGGGCGGGTGTTGAAAATTGAATGCATTCTAGCGCTTAATAGATATTCAGCCACGCCGGCTGCCTTTTCAGCAATATAAAAGGCGGACGCCTGCTCTTCCACATTCAGTAAGAAGGTAACCGTCAAAGGAGAACTTCTACTATATTGCGAAAGAAGAAATACACATAAAAACGGCTACAGTGACTATGCATAACTGGCGTTTTCTGCTTCTTGCCTTTGTCGCGGTATTCCAGCCGATTGCTTCATACACTGAGCGAGGCCTCGTTGATGGAAGGCAGCAGCGCTGTGACTATCGAACGGCATCTGTGCTACGGGACCCGGGACTCCACTTTCATGGAACTCATCGTTTTTCCAAACCCGCTGTGGAACAACGCCGCTTAAGCCAACGAGCAGACTATCGAGAGATTCACCGCAATGAAGTGAAGGAGGAATCACTTCCTACATTTTCATCTTCAGAACGGCGGCTCGTCAACACCCTTGAAAGAGGCGACAGCATACCAACGAGGCTTGGAAGGTTTTCGCGCACAGAGACCCGTCTCGCAAGAGACGGTGTTGTTCTGAGACGGGAAACAAGGGGGTTTCGACTTGATGATACTCGTAAAGAGCGTAATCAAGAAGTTCGAGCTGAGCGACTGTCGGGCATTAACGAGAATCGCCGGGCTCGCCTCGATAGCCGTCAATCCAGCAACAGATTGTCTAACAATGAAGGCCGATCGCAAATCCGAATTGATAACAGGCATTCAATGGAACTCCGACGAAACACACGCGGAAACCTAGACAACACGGAGATACGAGCTCAAGAAATTCGGGAAACACGAATTGTGTCCGACCGGCGGGATGGCATAGTTAGCTCCGAAGGGATTGATCGTCGCATTGCAAGGGAGAGAGCTCAGAGGATGGATGCGAAGCGCTCCGACTCTAGACTTCAAGCTAACCGCAATGCAAATCTGGATCAACGTTTCAGGAACAGAGAATTAACACGCTTATCAGATTCAAGCGCTAGCCTATACCGAATGAATAATGAGGAGACACGTATGCCTACACGTGCCACGCAGTCTCTTGATCGTGATGAACGTCGAAGCACTCATTTCCGTTATTCCGTCGATAAGAATACGCCAGAGCGTGACACTTATCGTAACCGCCTTGCTATTAACCGGAGCAGCGTTACAGACCGAAGAAATATCCGCCAAGAGTCTGATCACATTGAGAAGACACCAAACCTACAACTAGATCAAACTGCTGAAAGTCGACGAGACGTAAGTCGGACAGACATTCGCTCATTACAACGTGATCTATCTGTGGAAAATCGTCGAGCAAGTCGTCACGCTGAAAGCAAAACTAGACGTATGAAAGAGACGCGACTTTTGGAAAATCGCATTTCTCAAAATTCACGTCGGGATTCTCGGATCTCAGAGCGTGGACGGTCGGTAGAGAACCGGCGAGATGTAAGAGATACTCAAGATATGGAAAGTACCTTGCGATCAGTGGAACGTGTCACAGAAACTCGAAGGGATGCTCGATCAGCCGATCGCGACAGGGTTTCTAACAATCGCAGAGAGATTCGAAGCATAGGTAGAGAATCTCGAACAATGATGTCTGGACGTACTGGCATCAATGAAAGGGATGTCCGAACATTTGTATTGAACCTCGAACGTAACACTAAAATCAGACATAATGTTCACAAAACTAATAGGGATTCCTGTTCAGTAAACAGGGAACGATCAACTGATCGTCAAGTAGCCAACCGAGATTACGAAAGGGTTGCTAGAGCGTTGTCAGCGGATCATTCAGCTGAAAATCGCAGAAACACACAAAACTTAGTAAGGGATCACCGAATTTCAGGGCTCGAGAGAGCTACTGATAATCGAAGGAACACTCGGAATGTCGAAAGGGAGTCTAGAGAATCTGAGCGCAATCGTATTGCGCAAAGAACTATTCGGATGAATTTTAGGGATATTAGCTCTATTGAAAATGAGCTATCACAAGCTAGCCGACGAGATAACAGAAACACTGAGTCTCGAACAGTTAGAGTCGAAGGTGATAACAGACGACTTGCTCGAAATGTAGAAGAACGAGCACGCTCAGTAGAAGGTGACGCTAACCACCGACAAGGCATTCGAACAAATAATAGAGATGTGCGCAATATTGAACTGAATCGAGTTTTAGAAGCTCGAGATAGTCGGAATACCCACAGGGAATCCCGAGCACGTGCAGCGTCATTCGCATCTCGACGTGATGTTCAAGATGTCGAAAGGCGATCTCGAACAATTGAAGAGGAACGTATCATCGCTCACCGAAGAACTACGCGTAGCATTGAAAGGGATATACGCTTATTCAGAGGTGAAAGATTTTCTGAAAGTCGAATAAACGTACGCAAAATCGACAAAGACTTCAGAATATTTGGCTCTGAACGATTAGCAGAGCAAAGGCGTGAACGAGCTTCAGAAAATCGTAGGGAGATTCGTAATGCCGAAAATGACGCCCGAACAATCCGATATAACGAAGCAGGGAGAGTAGAACCAAGAATTATTAACACAGCGCGTTCTCGTGATCTTTCAATGGAGCGCAGAGATCACAGATTGACCGAGCGTCTGAATGTACGTGATACTCAGCTTGACAGGCGTAGTCAGTCAGTACGACGAGAATCTCGAGCAGAAACGCGACGTACATTTGTCCGAAATAATGAGGATTCAGAGCGCAGAGAGGTAGAGTCTCCAGCCAGGAAGCGCGAGTTCCTTAGCATGATCAGAAACTCAAGCCAGGACGAAGATGAAGCCCCTACAATGAACTGGCAGTACATCTTTTACACTCTGCAAGGGCTTTACATTTGTGGAGTCCTAACACAGCTGATGAATGAAAGGAGTGCCGTAAAGAAAGCAAGGTAAGAATTATCAATCATTCAGCTGTTATCAGTGTAACATAACTTAGGTGGGCAAAACTCGTAAAGGTACATTAATCACTTGAGTGCAATATTGTTAACTGAACGTCCTGCATGATCCTCATCTTTACCATACGCCAGACTGCTTTATTGCGATGCCTTAAATTGAACCTAAACCCAATTGAACGAAGGTTGCTTTGGCATTGAAGTAATAGGCGTACGTACAGGTCGTTGGCGTTGAACCCGTGGTGCTGATATGTGTCGTTGGCGTCGAAAAGGTTTAAAATTGTAAACAGAAAATAAAGCTATTTCCTTTTGTTACAGGACATTCTCATGGTGGTCGGCACCTCAGCACCTCATCAAAGTGGATTAGATGACATAACTTAAAGAAACATTACATAGCCACTAGTAGTAACATGTGGTAGACATAAATTGATGTACCTAGTTCAGTAGAAGGCTTAGCAGCTTTGTAGACACAAATTGATATAATCAACATTAATGTATTATGTAGAGAAATATATCAACCCGTTATTAATCTGTGTTTCCTTTAAATGAAAATTGTTTGTTTAAACACTTACTACCAAAAAATTAAGAGAGAGCTGTAAATATGTTAAAATGATTTATTGTTTTTCCTTATAATCAAACTGAAGCTTAAAACCTAAAATAATGCATAGAACACCTACAGTTCCATTGTATCTGACTTTTTCTTCTGTTGTCCTTCATACCAGGCCTTTGAAATCATTCTCTTCATTTCGTCATCTCCACTTTCATACCTAAAACAGGAAACATTAAATAGCTTTTTATTTTCACATCATAACTTTCTAAAATTAAAAATTCACGAAAAAACTAAAAAAAAATACTTTATTTTAGACAAAGTATTCAATAAAATCAATACCAAATCCAAAACAAATGATTTGAATTAAATTGTTTCTTTCACATTACACAGTATAAAACAATGTCACTCCACACTGTCTCTTTGTAAGAATGAATGAATATATATCATGTATGCTTAGATCTTTTGAACTATGCTATGCAACCCATTTTAATGTGGTTTTCATTAAAAGGTAGAATTAATAATAATAATAATTTATTTCAGACTGACTCCATAAAATTGAAGTGAATTGAATTGGGTTGATAGTTTTAAATAAATTAATTAAAAAAATTAAATGATGTGAAGTTAACTTACATATTTTTCATGAGACCCATGATAGAGTCCTGAGGATCTTTCTTGTCCATGCCATCAGTTTTGAAGCGGTTTTTGTGTTGGTCGTCAGCTTTTTTCTCCAATCCAGTCATGTGGGACCATTTCACATTTGGATTAGCCTTAGCAAGGAAGATTACCACCATGTCTAAAAAAAGGAAAAAAGTAAGATATCTTTCTTGCGCATGAAGAAGTAACAAACATACACACACACTCACTCACAAACTTTCACCTTTATAAAACTAATGTGATATGATATTCTAAACCCTTACATTTTTTTCAAGGCTTAAGACGTTTTGCTACCACGCATCTCTATGTATGTAACCGGTAGCAGCATTTTTCTGATTTGTAGTGAACATTGTCTTCAAACAGTGAACCTGACTAGCAGGTTCTTAGTACCAAATGTGTTAAGTGCACCTTTGTGAGATTGCTACCTACACTACACTAGCAATAACACTGACCAGTTTTCTGCTTCCAATGACTGTCTTCCGCAACAATGGGCTCAAGCAGCTTGTTGATGGTGAGCACATAGTCTTTGTTCTCCAGGTCATCCACATGCAGCTCCATGGAGCGATCCGTCAGCTTGCAGTAAACATGCTCCTTTGGGATACTCTGCACATTCTTCAGGGTGACAAACACCTTGACATACTTCTCTGATTGATCCCAGCCTAGAATAAATAAAAAAATAATAAGAATTTTTTATTTTAAAACATTCACTGTCACGCTTTGCTATGCTCTAAGCTCTTAACTAGTAGCAGCATTTTTGGCAGAAAAGTTCCATTCCACAGAATGAGTTTTTTTTTTTTTACCTCATCCATTCATCCATAGGAATTTGGAATAATATTTTGTGTTAATAACAAAAAATTTGCCTGTATTTTTTAGTGTGTATTTAAAGTTTTTTTACCACATATCTTTATGCCGGGACCCCAAAAGTTCCGAAAAATGTACCAAAATACAAAGTTCCTCCCAAGTTCCGCGGGGGTGTCAAAAGTTCCGCAAAACGGAACTTTCAGAACCAAACGGCAACACTGAGTATTGACTGTCATATGGGCACCTACATGTACCTGTTACAATCTAACAGCTACATGATTTTTTTTTTTTTTTTTTTTAATTTATTGATACAATCCAATATTGTGGACTGTGATTTTTACAGGAACATTATAAGAATTTGTTCAAAATGAAAGGAGAACTATAAATAAGTGCTGTTTTTAAACAATTATTTAGTAAGCATATAACCAAAATATTGTAAAAAAGTAGCAAATAAAATAAATTACCATATCCATTCAGTTTGATTTGATAGCGCTTCTGGGAGATAGCAGAAGTAGTGGGTGCAGCATCAGAGCTAGCGGCTGCTTCACTTTGTTCCTTTTCTTTCAAGGCAATCAATTCAGTTTCTAGCTTTCGAATTTCCAACGACAGAATATCCTGTACTCTCTTACGTTTTGCTTGTTTGAGCAAAGCTTTTAGCTCGTCGACATCGCTCCGCAACTAATGAATTAAAAATAGAATTTATTAGTGAAAGCAGACAAAAAATAATCTGCTATGAAAGAATAACAGACGAAAAGAAAATAAAATATTCATTTAGGCAATCATGCACGCCTTTTTTACCTCATTCAATTTTGACGACATATTATTGACCTCTAGTAGTTATGATTAGTAGATTTGGAAAGTTATTTGAACTGTATAGAAATACGATAGAAAGAAAATTATAATCGGCTTCTTATTTTATCTTCCACGAAAATAGAAATTGCTGGAACGCCGACCGCCTCGCTCACACGAAATCTCACATTGACTTGACAATATATTTGACAATGTTAACTGTCAACAGTGACAACATCGATTTAAAAAAAAAATTGAAATTGTCAAAAAGGATGAAACATGCTCGAAAAATGTGGTACGTATGAAGACGGCTTAAACTCTATTATCGAATCTCAGTCATACGCTTCAGCAACGCTCAATTTTGTTTTTATTTATAGACAAAGGAAATATGGTAGACTAAACGGTGTTTTAACCTAAGTCTCAAATAGCTTAGACTTGATCTGCGTAACTTGCGCTTTTTGTTGAGATTCTTCTATAAATTACTAGCTTCTGCCCGCGACTTCATCTGCGTAGAATTATACATATAAACCTTCCTCTTGAATCACTCTATCTATTAAAACAATCCGCATCAAAATCTGTTGCGTACTTTTAAAAATTGCATTCATAGGGACTGACAGACAGCGGAAAGCTACTTTGTTTTAGTATGTCTAGAAACGTCTAGAACCGACTGATAATTTATTGTCACAAAATATATGTTGTTCATACCCTCAGACCAAATACTTTCAAAAAGGGCTTCTGCAAATTGATGCGAAGCCTGTAACAACTAAATGCAGAACATTACTTTAGTAATGTATGAGCACCTACCTAGACTAAATAAGCGTCTGCACAAGTTATTTATCTAATTTGTCTGTTAAGGGGCACTTAAAACGATGAAAATAAAACAAACTTATCTGCACATTGTATACTTTTATTTTGAACCTACTACTATTAGCCATAGACACAGGATTACAAGTGAAGAAGCTAATGACAGCCAAACAATACGAAAGTTAACTTCAGATCTTGTCTTGTTAAATCTCCATCGAACATCGTCACACACGATTAAATATGAATTATCTTTGAGCTCTGGGCGCGTAAAGTTCAATGAACTAGTTCTTGCGGGCGCGGTTGCGACGCATATTGGTCTGGCATTGCGGGCAGTACCACTTGCCCTTCGGAGGAGCAGTGATGCCGACGCAGGGGTAGTGGAACCATTCGTAGGGGCACTGTAAACAACGACATCGGTTAAAATTGCTGTTGTGCTATCTAAAAGCCTAAATTCAGCAGTGGACGCGTGCGGGCTGATATGATGGTATTGATAATCTATATTGAGCACAATTAGTTCACAGATAGTTGTTGGAAATATGTATAAGGTCAATTGTCCAACCAATTGGTAAATAAAACAGAGTGAATGAAAAATGAAATTATAACTTTCATGCCACTTTTAATTATTTTTCGTCAAAAACAAAAAAAAATACAATTTTGTTAATGGGTCGCTTGCAGCAAGTCCTCAAGTTAGTTAAAAATTAGAAGAAATAAAGTATTTTAATTTCCTCCAATTCATTGCGCAATGAGAAAGTTGTACCTATATTCTGTGACGATGTTGACCCAAATGACCATATTTGGGAATGACTGACTGATTTCTGTCCGTGTTGGGATACTTACGTCTTGATTATCGCAGGCAACCATGTCGCCATAAGACACCTGATTGCAGATGCAGTAGCGCGGCTCGTTGGGGTCGTACGTCCATTCTTCTTCCATGGGCTCTTCAATAGCCACATTGTTCACCACATTGTTCATTCTGAAGACGACATTTTTCAAAAGTAAGAAATAATTATAAAGCTTGGTTCCTTAACTAAACATATTGGTTACTAATGGTGACCTGTGTGGACAAGGCTCGTGGTAATTCATTAATTAGCGTACAAATACATACACAACAGTCGGCGACGACGAGCGGCTGGCCACCGGCGCGGCCGCCTGCTGAGAGTGAGATGGCGCTAGAGTAGTACTGTAGCTCTTCCTGAAACATTTACATAAAACATTAAAATATATTCCGTCTCAATTTATATTTTATTATTCCCACATAAATCCCACGATGTGCGTACGACGTTGGTTTGCATGTGTAACAGTTGTGCTCATTAAGCTTTGATAATGATCCCGTAGAGGGATCGAAACGCTTCAGTGTTTGTGTGGTGTAAGGGATAATTAAGTTTGTGGGATTTATGTGTTTTATTGGCAGTAGTGAAGGGAAGGATTGCATGAAAAACATATATATTTCACACAGGCTTGGTTATCTTGCACGTGAATAGCGGAGTAGCAAGGTTAAATTTTTTGTTCACAGTTCATAAGGTTTTACCTTTCTAGTTTTGTGACCTATGGTTTTCTGAGAAACATATTCGGAAGCGGTCACTGTCGGGACCGTATTCGACCGTAAGTATTTGTCCTTTTGTGGCATCCGAATAAATCTCAGGCCTGATAACAGGCAGTGAAAGCTCACATTTTTTTGCTGCCCCGATAAGTTAATTGGTAAAATAATTTTCGAATTCGATTCAGTACATTCTGTGAAATAAAACAGTATAAGCGTTAGTTACTTCTGTTTGTGGCGCTTGTTGGTGTTGGAGTGCGCATGCGCGCTGACGTGTGCGTGGACGCTCTGGCCGTGGCCGTGCGCCGGCGCCGCGCTGTGCCCTGCCACAACAAACACCGCTCAGTAACAAGCTCTTCCAAGTTCTTCTTTTTAATCTGACTTACTAGTGAATCATCAGATTACTGGTGAGTCTAGACCAGTGGTTCTTAACCTTTTAGACATGAGAGACAATTTGTCAAAATTTCTACCTTCCACGGACCACCTTGTAACTATCTAATATATGGCTTCGATTGGACGCAATTGCACCTTTACGCCACTTTTGTCACTAATCTAATTATTTATCCGTGGACCACCAGTTAAGAACCACAGGTCTAGACCAAATGTCAGGTTGAGAAAGTTGTCTCGAAATTAATTCGAAATACTTCAACAGGTGCTTTGGTTAGTTTGTGTGATCGAGATCGCCCTTATACGTTCTTTAGGTTTTTTCTGGTTGACAAAAAGTATACATGTTCAAGTATCTACTCAGGAAATTTAGAGTACCTAACCCAACCAACCTTGTGAAATATTCCAGGATAATTTTAAAACATCTTGCATTTTTTTTGACTTTTATGAAATAGTCATAGCATGTAAGTAAAGTGATACACCTTACATTGCAAATGGTAAGATACCCATAATATAGTATAGGTGGGTGGTCCATATTAAGATATCCTTGAGTGAACAAGGTACACACGGCAATATAATCAGGTAAGCACCTACGCACGCTCGCGCCCTATCTATCCTGCTTACCGAATAGAATTGCTGTGTATACATATAAAAAGTGTGGATCGTTACCGGCATGCAACGCGCCGTGGTCGTGCAAAGCGTGCAACGCGGGATGCGCGTGCAGCTCGGCGCCCGCCACGGCTTCGTATGTGGACTTCATTGCCGCTGTACGTCTACCGTGCTGCATCTGTACAATGGGAGAAAACCAAACAAGGATGAGTTATCATCATCTCCAGCCTATATACGTCCCACTGCTGGGCACAGGCCTCCTCTCAGAATGAGAGGGCTTGGGGTACAGAACTTCACACACATCATTGAATTGCTTCACAGATGTGTGCAGGTTTCCTCGCGATGTTTTCCTTGACCGAAAAGCTCATGGTAAATTTCAAATGTAATAACGCATATAAATACCGAAAAACTACAAAAAAAAGGTTTGACTTGTGAGGGGTTGTTGATGTACTTCCAGGCTAGTCTAAAAGCAAAGAGAAAACATAGAATGTACCATGTGCTTCTCTTCCCACGCAGATGGTAAGAAAAGAAACCATTGAGGGAATCGGCAAAAATCACGTTTTAGGCGATGCGGATGCGTTGTTAACACATCACTATTTTGATTCCCCCTTCAACCTACACGCCCACAATCATGCTAAACGTAGCCGTTATGTCTTGTTACCTTTGGTTTTGTGCGGAGAGCGCCGCCGTTATAAAAGCTCCCACTCTTGAAAAAGATCTTCCAATGAGATCGAAACTCATCGGACCATCCTCAGCTTTCTGGTCGTGAGTTTTTTTGCAGTTTTTATAAATCGTGTGTCTTTTCACTTTATGTTTGTTCGGTTTAATGCACACAGTGCCGAATAGCATAAACTGGGTACTTATTTGAAGTTTGAAGAGGTAGATGCATGTATATTATGAATAGTTAAGTTAAGAGCTTAAAAGTTATTGTATACATCTATTCCTGTTTGTTCTCCAAATAAATGTCCCAAGGGTGTTTAAACAACATCGAGGATCAAGAAGGCTTGCTTATGTGTAGTCAAAGGATCAGGATTACCTGTTGTGTGGCAGCAATGGCCTGGCTGGCGGCGGCCGCTATGGCATTCCCGGCATGGCCCAGGGAATAGGGTTCGCGGCCCAAAGCTGCCTGCAAAGTTAAATATTACAATGAGATACCTCATTACAGCAGTCACTCATTACAGTACTGTTAAAAAAATATTGTATCAGTTAAATGAGGTGCGAGTTCCAAACATTGACGAGCATTATACATATACGACATCCTAAACAGGCCAAGTAAAACTATGTTTACCGCAAATTTGATGACTAGATAGCCTAGTGATTAAAGAATCTGACGATGAAGCTTGAGGACCTGGGTTCGAACCTGGTCGGGTCAGATATTATGTATGAAAAAAAAAACGAACATTTGCTCTTGAGTCTCGAATGTTTAGTATTTATTTAGCTTTATATCAGTATCAATATTACAATTATAGTTTGGGACTAGGTCAATTGGTGTTAATTGTCCCATGGGTAGTTTCTGTTTAGTTTCAAAAAAACAGAGACAGATAGACCGATATCTGTTACCTATCAGTTCATATTTATCAGTTAGTGGTGACAGTCCCTAAATCTCTGTAGGTACAAGTTACTTGGTATACCTGTATGGCAGAGTCGGTTCTCGAGAGGCCACCGGCGGCGACGGCGCGCGCCTCGCGAGTGCCCCAGCTGTCGCGACGTTTCTCTGCTCGGAACCGATACCTGCCACAACACATTGTATATGGTTCAAGAAACTGTATAACATACCCCTGTGGAACCTTTGCGCAACTATTTCTTTGGCAGTATTGACTAATACTGCCAAAGAAATAGTTATCACATTTGCAGTGAAATAGTTGCACGGTACGTGATTCAGTTTCTTTCACTGTACTTCATAACTTATTATAGTCTACTTAGTACCGCACACGGGTGCACATACAGCAGTACCAGAAGTATACTGCAACTGCTGTTTCATAACATTGCCAGGCTGCGGCCTGGTTAGAATTAAAAGTTGTTGACCAAGAGTCTCAAAGTACTGCGAGTTGCAGGACTTTTCTTGCAAGTCCAAGTCCAAGTTACAAAGATGTACAGGTGCAGTGAGCATTTTTTTTGATTGTGATAGCATTTTAGCCAATTATAAGGCACAATTTGGGAAGTAAAATAGTCAGCAGCCATTGGTGAAAATTTTCACACCATATCTCATTCATTTCAGAAAATAATCATAGGAACTAAATTTATTTTTCAAAAACTTCATTTAAAAGAGCACATGCCAATCAACTACTTGCAAAGACGACCACTTAACTCCTACCAGAGTTGTAAATATGCCTATGCCCATTAGCAATTACGAGGATTTGCAAAGGAGTTTAATATTTACCCATAATATTATTTGTACCCACCTATTTTCCTTGTAATGGTTGTTGTTTGATGTGCTTGTGTGATTAGTGTTGACGTCAAGCTCAAGGGATCTTTTTTCTAGAAGCTCTGTTATTCCTTTGTTATCTGCCTCCAGTTCACATTTGAATTTATGTAGTTCTGTGTCTGTAAACATTAAAATCAAGTCATCACTAGCCAAATGATGTTTACTGTTGAACAAAGACTTTACAGTGCCTACTTCAACCTCCAAATTAAAGAGTATCAATAGTATTGATATGGTGAAATAAAATACAAACCTAATCTTCGTAAATAGCGGTCTACTAATTCTGACATCTGATTGGATAAAGCAACTTTCTCATCGGCTTCCTCAATAGTCTTATTGTATCCTCGTTTTATGTCTGCAAACTCGGTGTTGGCCTGCTCTGTTTCAATCTCTCCTTTACGACATCCACCAAATAAAGTCCTGACTCGCTTTTCAAGAGTATCCATACTATCTGTAAGATAAAGTTGATACAGGTCGAGTTTGTTCAAAAGTTAGTTATGTTATGATGAAAAACAATAAAGTATATGTTGTCGAAATATGTGTAAACAAAACAATGGTCATGAAAGTTTGACTTACTTTGGACTGATAAATCCATTTCGCGCATTTCTGTAAACCTATCCCTCAGTTCTTGAGGGAGATGCTCAATCACTGAAAAATAACATCGAATCAAATATTTTAGTAATTCACAGTTTGTACTTAATATTGAAATATATTTACAACACCCATTAACTACTTTATTCATTGATTTTATACTCTTCTGAACAAGTATAAATTATAATTAGTCAGATAACACATTTATTATTTCTATAAATTTATATATCACAATACAATAAAAATATCTTGAACTTATTCAGTTTTCGCGCCCATGAATGTGTTGTAATTCAGACAATGCTACCAAACTACAGACAAAATTGTGACATTTTGGGCGTTACCAGAAAAGCGTACTTACTTTCCAAATAATCTTCAAGATACAGCATTTTGGTGAGTTATTAAACGATTGCTTTGTTATTTTAACACTTTATGTATATTTTTCCGGATGCAAAAGCTGATTTAACTGCAATATGTTGAAACAAATCAGCATTTGACGTTCTTCTGCGACGTCACAATTCGTCATTCAAGATGGCGTACCGTACACTACACTACGACACAATAAAAGATGACGCTGACACGTCGCTGCGCACTTCTAACGAAATAGTGTTGTGATTATGAGTATCGAAAACTGGTTTCACATTGTGTCTTGAGCCAGGTTTTCAATGTATTAATTGTGTATTTTCTTGAGCCCAACTATTTTAAGAATAACTTAACAGATTCCCAGTTAAAATAAAAAACGTATGAATAAGAAACAAACCAATTATTCTTTTAAAAATGTTGCCATTCCGACATTGTAGCATTTTACGTCCAAAACTTGTCGGTTACTAAGAATCAGAAAAATTCAAAATATAGCGTTACCTACTAGATTTAAAATTGTTACCAATTGTTTTATTGGAATTATGAAACAACGGTTTAAACAGATAAAAAAACGAGTTAAATAATATCGAATGAGCAAGAAATTATCCCTGAGCATCAATTTGGTTTCCGTAAAGCGCACTCTACCGTCGAACAGGTACATCGTGTGTACCATTGTGTCAGGCAAAGTCTCGAGAACAAGAAATACTGCTCTGCTGTGTTCTTAGATGTACAGCAGGCTTTTGATAGAGTCTGGCATAAAGGATTGCTTTATAAAATTAAGAAAAAATTACCACATTCTGTATTTCACATCCTAGAATCTTATCTATCTAATAGACTATTTCAAGTCAAGCAAGGTGATGCGAGATCCTCCTTGATCCCCATTGAAGCTGGTGTGCCCCAAGGGTCGGTGCTGGGTCCAGTTTTGTACAGCATCTTTACATCAGACCTACCAACTTCCGATGATGTCACTGTTGCCTCGTACGCTGACGATATTGCTTTTTTAGCTGTAGACAGTGACCCAGTGAAAGCCAGTGGAAAGCTTCAAAAACTCCTTGATAACACCTCAAATTGGCTCCAGAAATGGCGCATCCAGGCTAGTGCGCAGAAATCTACCCAAATAAGCTTCACTCTAAGAAAAGGAGACTGTCCTCCAGTTCGCTTGAGACATAATATTCTCCCTCAAACTGATTGTGTGAAATATCTCGGATTCCATCTGGACAGACGTTTAACGTGGAAAGATCACATAAAAGCCAAAAGAGACCAAGTCAACTTCAAATTTCGAAGCCTATGTTGGATGCTAGGTAGAAACTCTGTGCTCTCCCTGGACAATAAACTTTTAGTATACAACTCTATTCTAAAACCTATATGGACATACGGCATCCAGCTATGGGGAGTAGCCAGCAAGAGTAATGTTGCATGCTTGCAAAGGGTGCAAAACAACATTTTGAAGAACATCGTAAAAGCTCCATGGTTTGCGAAGATTGACGAAATACACAAATACTTGAACATTGCAACAGTATCCTCAGAAATAGAGCGCTTTAAGGAACAGCATATCAAACGACTTACAAATCACCCCAATCCACTTGCTTCTGGATTACTTGACAATGCCAATGTGGTTAGGAGGTTAAAGAGGAACCACATATTCTAAGTTGGCAGCAAGGCATTGGCCTGCTGTACTTCAAAAGTCCTTACCACTCAACACAGCTGATAAAAGTCTGGCGACTGATTGCAGTTACATATATATATTAAAAAAAAAAAAAAAAAAAAAAATAATAATATCGACATCCTAAAAATCTACTTAAATTGCAACGATTCTATATACACTCCGAAATTCGATTTTCGGACTTCGTTTCGTGCCTTTCTGCTCACACTAATAGTAATTAATTAGAGTGAGAGGGACGGTATGATACGAACGTCGAAAATCGAATTTCGGAGTAGCCCCCTGTATTTTTGGTACTCATTCATTCGTTTCCCCATCCTCTTTTTGTACACAGACTTCAATCGATATTATTTTATTGATACCTACATATGACGTGGCACTTGAATTTTTTACGTATCTTTAATTGTACATTGTACACTGTGTCAAACAAGATTGTCAACTCTTAAGGCTTTGCCTCAGATGAATGAAATAAAATATAATACCTATTAATTTCTCTATGAGTTCTACGACTGCTTAGATTCTTTCCACCCTGTACATTCGCGCAGTAAACTTAGTATGACTATTAAATATTTAAATACCACAACAAACGAGCTTAACTCTCAATACTTTTTTTTTACTTCGATTTTCAATACATCGATAATGCGCCTTCACTAGCAAGGTCTAACCATAGACTATAGAGTAGAATTATCTTACCAACATAGTGATATAATTTTATACCAGTTGCACATAATCAGAAATATAAAATATAAACCGTACACACTATCCATTTACGTCAAGTTCACCTTTATACATTGAATTTTAAACGATTTTTTCAGGCTTTGCAGCAGCACAATGATTCGAAGACCGTTGACTGAAATCGTTCTTAAATTGGATGATCTTCAGGAATATGAAGCATTACGACGTGATCAGGGTAGCAATTCATCATCAACCGAAATGCAGGAGGATAATACTGCTAAACCCCTTAGCACGGGGCCAAAGACGCAGGAGGAAATACATAATAGAATAGGCTACGCGCCAAAAAAGAAATCTAGAGGGCCCAGTACTGTTTAAGATTTAAATAAATAAACTATGTTTAATTCAAGACAGTTTTATTTAAAACAAGCATCAAGTCACAGTTAAAAACATTAAGTATTTTTAGGTACAAGTACAATGAATGACATAATACACTATTTCGATAATATTAACTACCTTATAGTAAGTAGATATTTATTTTGCGTGTTATGAGCACCATGTGAGCACCCTTGGATCAGCTCAATCTCGTGACTAAACACAGTACTTACCTATCAAGCACATTTTATAAACATGTATGTCTATACATACCTGTAGACATACCTTATGAACTACCCACATTGCCTACGTTCTATTTTTCCAATCTCGTGATGGAGAATAATCGACTCAAGGCAGCTGTCTCACCGACGATGAATTGGGAATAGGATATGTAAATAATGAATACGTAGTGTACCGAGTTATTTTTAAATTAGAGAACGAATTTATAGAATCAATTCAGTAGGTAGTTTCAAAGATTATCTTCCCGTACGTACAAATTCACAATAAACTGTTACGTACGTCTTCTTGATTAAGCGCTGCGGGTGTCTATTAGCTAGGGAGCTGGCGAGCAAAATTTCTATATGATCAGCACACAAGGCAGACGTTATTAATAGTAATATTTATGCCCTAAGGAACATCAAGGACCCCGTCTGCCACCATGGTAACGCTGCGTTGTAAATTTACAGCGTTTCAAAAATGTAAAAAAAAAAAGGTGTGCTATATTATGTGCACACGTCTGCCTCTGGGTCTGATGATTACAGTCATCCTAGAAACACAAAAAATCGAAAAGGCAGACATCCAGGGCTCTGACTTTTGTAGTATTCAATTTTTTAATTTATTTTTATGATTTAAAAAAATGTATATGATGTGCACACTTGGCAGACTTGAATTGTTCGATCAAAAACAATGAGAAGAACCACGGAAAAATAGTCTGCCATCATGGTGGCGCTGCGTTGTAAATTTACAGCGTTTAAAAAATGTTAAAAAAAAAGGTGTGCTATATTATGCGCACACGTCTGCCTCTTGGACTGATGTTTGAATTCCTTATGAAAACAAAGAAAATCGATGAGGCAGACGTTTAGGCCTCTGATATTCCAAAGGCAGACCGTTTGATTTTTTTTTCTGAATTGAATTGTTTTTTTGGTTGGCATTGAGAAAAAATATGATTGCATAGATTTCAGCTCCAGAAGTTTAGTCGTTACCGTGCTTTTAGAGAATAATAATTAAACAAAATTGTATAAATAAAACTAAAAAATAACAATAATCCCATGCAATAGGTACACACGGCAATATTATTAGGTAAGCACCTACGCACGCTCGCGCCGTATCTATCCTGCTTACCGAATAGCTTTGCTGTATGCCTGCTGTCCCTTAATTCCGTGAATTTCAAACAGTTATACAGGTGAAAATCAGTGAGCAAAGTGTCTGCCACATTTTTTTTCGAATCCACGGAGTCATAGTGAATCGAATGGGCGCAATGAGAACCGTGTGCAAATTACTTAGTAGAGCTTTTTTTTTTTACACTTTTAAGACTCCGTCCCATGATAATGCAGAGTCCTGAATGTCTGCCTCTTCGATTTTCTTCGTTTTCAAGATGATGACCAATGAACTCCAGAGGCAGACATGTGCAAATGACTTAATACCCCCATTTTTTTAAGCAACTTCAATCCGCTGTAACGCGAAAACGCAGCGACATAGGACCTTAATTGATTGAACCAAATCGATTCGTAATAATTTAAACTGCACTCCACCTCGACGTGAAACGTGTGCAAATCATATACCGAAATGCTCGCCAGCTCCCTAACTATATGGACAGTGGTGATCATTTACCATCAGGTGACCCACTAGTTCGTTTGACTGGTCTCACTAACATAAAAAAAAAGTTATAGTTTATTATATTAAGTAGGTACGCTCTTGCCCGGGACTTCGTCCGCAGAATTAAATATAGTCTATGACACTCACAAATAATATGGCTTTCTATTGGTAAAAGAATTTTCAAAAGCGGTTCAGTAGATCTAGAGATTACCCCTACAATCTCACAAAATTTACCTCTTTATACTATTACTAGCTTCTGCCTTCTGACGTCGTCTACGTAGAATTATACATATAAACCTTCCTCTTGAATCACTCTGTCTATTAAAACCACCGCATCAAAACCCGTTGTGTACTTTTAAAGATCTAAGCATATCTACATAGGAACAGACAGACAGACAGCGGAAACCGACTTTGTTTTATACTATGTACGTAGTGATTAAAATATAAATATAGATAGGTACATAAGTAAAGTACAAATTATATTTTAGGTGTACTTAGTTTATATTTATTTAACATTTTAGATACATTGAGTTTACGATAATTTTAGGTCTCGATGTCAATTTTATTTTATGTCTGTTGTAATTTTAGATAAATTGCCTAAATTGGTTTAAATAAATGTATTGAGTACATAGATGTGCAAAAGAAGAAGATAGGTTCAACAAGACTTAAAATATAACTATGAGCCTATCGAAAAAAAAGTTCTTGCCCAATCTTACAGCTATTTACGATATTGTGTTTACGTGACAACCTGCACAATCGTTGAACCCAAGTTTCTGAATCAGATTCATAGAAACCACATCCTTCTTTTCATGGTATTTTTCCTCGGCTACAAACTGACACCCAATTCTGGGAATACCCCCGGAGGTAAATTATCTAGTTAACTGAAACAGAAAAAAATGAAACGCCACCTAAGTAAGTATAGCCAGAGCCACCGTTGTTTTGTATGCCAGCATTGTCAGTAAAGTATACAAAGAATGTCCTTTATTTCGTGTGCGTCGTGTCGTGATACTAATCAATGTAAGGTTTTGTTTTAGTTTGGGTTTCGTCCGATACGCGCTTATGAGATCTCTTTTTCCAGACGGCGCACCACAATCTGTGAAAACAACATAATTTAAGCACATAAATAATAAATAACAATTTGAAAGTTATCTGTCTGTTTTAATAAGTTATTATAACCAATGCAATTATAACCGGACCGGACGAGCGGATATTACCAACCAGTACCTATATAAACCTATGTATGAGTGAATCAGCAAATATACAGACGTAGTAAATTATCCTTTCCCATCGTGAACACACGATTACTTCCGAATGATGCCGACGTGTCTTAGTGCCCTCCCTCACCGGTACGCCATGGCCACGGCGTCAGCTACCGTAGCCAAACAATTCATATAGAAATGTATCAGTTGTCACTCACTTGGCGACGCTTTGGAGACGTCTGATTTGTATAGGATACGTAGCCGGCGACGTGGCCATGGCGTCCCGTTAGGGAGGGCACTAAGTCTGACTGAAGTAGTATGACAAATACCATACAAATACGAACATTTCCGAGATACTACGATGTGAAAGGATTTTGCAGAACATCTGTAATAGGGTACTCAAGCATACATATTCCCGTATCGTAGATAAGTGAAATGTAAAGTTAAAGCTATGCGTGCACAGAACCAATAACAAGCAAATACCAAAACCAAAAGTCAACTGGCATAAAAACAAAAAGAAAAAGAACAAAATAATATTAATTAAATAGGTACCGTAGTGTTAGAAAGTATATTATCTCCACAACGCTGAGGAAGGAGAATCCCATGAAGAGACCCAGGAGGCCGCCGCAGTTGGCCAAAAAGTCGGTTTGGCCATAAAGCTCCGACCTACGCGATGTGATAAACTGTGCCTCTTTGAAGAATACGAAGAGTCGAGTCATGTACGTGCTGGAACAGATATTATGCATTATCCAACCCGACTGCAGTTAAAATAGGAATGGAAATTAAACCCACCGTTTATTAGCACAACAGTAGACATACCTAGTAATCGATGATTGAAGTATCCAGACCCCCGGCTGTCATGTCATCAATAATAGGCAAAATAATTATAGACCCTACCCCGCTTTGCTGCCTACGCGTGATACCTACTTTCTTGAACGGGCTTGATTGAGGCCAGATGTTACAAGGGTAGCATTTTCACTTACTCGTTCATTTCCGGCGATATAGGGTACTGATAACTGGTGTATATGGCTCTCCAGTCAAAGTCGGCCTGCGAAGTTTCAGCCTCGTATTCGATGGAAGTGCAAGACGGCTTGCATTTGCATTGCAAGGCCACTTCTCGCGCTTGACGTAACGTATCGTTCATCGAATTACTGTTGGCTTCATCTTTGTTGAGGCTGGATTGAGCTGCCACTGTTACCATTTCCACTAGAAGGTCGTAATAAAACACATTAAACCCTGTAGGCTGGAAGTAGCTCCTATGCAAATTTAATTGACGACCTCAGTACCTCACGTTTAACGTGGGATCGCAATCAAAATGTAATATACCTCGTCGGTTACTTCTGGGCATCAGCCATCAATTTGGGAACGGCACGCGATAATACAGAGCTTTAGCAAAGCCTAAACGATGGCCGAGATTAATTTCCTATTAGGTGCCGTTAAAATTGACAGCAAACATAAGCGTTATGAACCTGATGAGTCTTTTAGGCTATTCAAGACGCTACGCTACTTTAGGTTGGAGAGTAGTCAAAAGCAGTCAAAGAATTGTTAAGTATAGAAAAAAAATTAAAAGTTATTACTTAAACAAAGTAGAAATTCCGCCTTTGTGCATGTATCTCAGTGTTTGTCAATTGTATTTCTCTTGTTTATTTTGCACAATAAAGACTTTACATACATATCTACATACATACATATATTTCGGTGTGCACTATCGCTACCAAACAATCTGAATGAAGTCGGTGCCTCGGTAGCGCACACCGAAATATATTAGGTAACCTAATTTCCAGAAAACGCTTTTTTTTCGCGCTTATTAGAATTTGACGAGTCATTTTGTAATTCATCCATCTTACAATAGTCTTTTGTCAACTGCGTATCAGCTTTGACTATTACTTTTCTCGATGCAGGGCAGGGACTTAAACTGTAGAGGAGTTCTCTCGGTACTTTACCGCTCCTCCGATTAAAGTATACTATCACAAGCAAAAATATGATTCTACACCAGTCCAGTATCGAGTAATCGCGTGACAAACATACAAAAACCATAACAGTCAAATTTAGAAACTCCTTCAAAAAGAACCGACTTCAAAAAATGAAGTTGGTTAAAAATGAATTCAGACCACATTTTGCTGTCGTATCTGTAACAAGCTATTTAATAATTATATAAATTCATTTAAAAATATCCAAAGCGTCAAAATTTAAGTCACAATCCTCGAGTAACCGTCTCAGGGCGCAGAAATATAATGAAACTACAAAAGTCTGGGAAGTTTGTTTAAATCATATACTACTGTCGTGTCATCTAAAGACGTTGCTTAACCCTGACCCAATCCAGAGTCATTTCAACAACATAATCGTCTTGATATCTTCATTTTCACCACAAGACAATTGGGATTGTCTAAAAAAAAATACCTATCCTTTTTATATTTTTTTTGTGCAGAATAGTCAATTATAAGAAACCAATTTCAATGTTTTCTCATATAACTCGGTATTTTTTTCACTATTAATTATTGAAAGTATTTTGGTTGATGACGTCAGAGTTTCCATTGTGACGTCAGAGTTTCCATTGCCGGTGTCACACATCTGCTTATTGGACAAATTGATCATAAAACGTATGTGAAGCGCCGCCATTAACGTATTTTCTATCTGTGGTGAAGTTGGCAAACTGTCATTAGTATCAATGTCAACATGATTCAACAATAACACAGGAAGATTTACGCGATCTTCTCCTATGAATTTTATATTTTCACAATCGTTACACATACCATAACATTCTGCGCGAAGCAGAAAGGTCCATAAACACATACCAGGTATTATCGAGACAAAACAGGACCCGGAGATAAGACAGCAAACTCAGTAGGCGAAGTAAACCGAAAAACGTAATATTTTCGCTCTCCATTAAAATATTTAGCGGAAAATCTTTCATGTGAGCGTAGCACATCGCTGTGCGGTTACACTGTTGCCTAATTATCTACCGAAAGTGCTTCTAAATCTAAACTATAATACAACAATATGAAAGTGAACAGTGGAAAAAACAAGAATGACAGTAACAAGATTGCCCATTTGCTTGTCATCTGTCATAAGATGAATGAAATGTCAGATTGCGGGTCCAAATTGAACTCCGTAGTATAATACACGCGTAAATAGCACAGAATTTGTAACCTTTGCAAATAAAGTACATTTTGGACCGTCTACGTCATGTCTGGGAATATCAAATGAAAGTCATTGCTTATTTTTCATGTAATAAATTCATTATAGCAAAATAAAATAAAGTAAATACAGAAAACGATTTAAAAAGCATTTATCTCGAAATGGTTTTCGATTTACTATACATTGTAAAAAAATAGACAATCCCAATTTAGTAAATTGGTCAAAAGGGGTGCACTTCTTTAGTCAAGTTTACTTACTTTGAGCGTTTTGCACGCATAAGATACTGCCGGCATTGCAGACTGTCATGTTTGGGCCATCTATAAATTGAATTATTAAATTATTTTATTCAAAGTTTCTTTATATTTTGAAAATCTCAGAACAATTATAACGTAAAGACGTTGGTAGTTCTCGAATGACATAGCGAGGCAGGCTTAAAATACACTTGCCGTCGTGCGTGTGTGCGTAGCTCAACTAGTCTGCTTGGCAAAGATTGATTGCACTCGTGTGCGTGCAACTGTACATACACGGCAAGCCGTACTTTAATCCGGGCCTCTCTGTGCCGTTCGCAGAATTACGTATTTACTTTTTATTTAAACTTATTGATGTTAAATTACACAATTGTAGTGTTGTTAGATCAAGCACTCACAGAGCATTCCAAAGTGGACGCAGCCGCAACGTATATAAGTGAAGTTACTCAGACACTCCATTTCGCAGTTTGCTTGAGTGTATACTTTGAAGTATTGCAGATAACGCTCAGAAGGAAAGAAGCATTGGCGCCTAAAATACAATATTGACATGATATAACTTTTTCAGAAACCGTAATCAGCGCGGCAAAAGAACTTTAGGCGAGAAGAATGGAAGAAGAAAAAAATCATAGTCCCATATTTTTCAAATCTAGAGTCTTTCGCAGCGCTCAGGATTCAATATCGCGCCCGTGACATAATACAGTGCTTTATCCCCTCGGTGTACAATCTATTATTGACTTACGTTTCAGGACTATAGGGTAGAAGGCCTTCAGAAGTGGTCATCATTTTAGGTTTAACTGCAACCACGACTTCTTGTGACAGCGGTGCTCTGAAATATTGTTGGGACAGTCGCGGCAACTCCGCCGGATTGTGTAGCAGAATCTACAATACGCATGAATCTCGTTCAACATATAAATATTACAAAAAGCTTTTACGATTGCACGCGTAGGTACCTGCCTACTAACGCGTACCGAAATTTCATGTCAACCAAGTGACCGTACAAGCACAGAAGACAGGTTAATTGACTTGCGAGATATGTTTAAGTAATTTATTAGGTACCTATTGAAGCTTAATATATGTACATTAAATATCATAAAGCGTAAATAAAATTGCTTATGCATCACAATGTCCGATTCAATAAGTCCGACACGGGTTTTAATTAAACCATTCTAAGAGCAGATAAAGCTAGTTATTATTCGAATGAGTTCTTTATTAAAAGATGCCAATGTTCTCACAACACAATATATGTAGTCAGGAATCTTACAGAACACGCTTCGAGCACATAAAAAGAATGCAATCAAAAGGGGCTGAGCTACGGAGTTGTACGTAGTTTATTTCTTTTGCGCAATATTGCTTCAACTAATCACTCTCACGGGTTTTACAAAGTAAAATTGTATTAATCTACTCCTTATAAATAAGTTACCTTGTATCCTTGTACTGGACCTCTGCAGAGGTAGTCCAGATCTACCTCTGTTGCCTTCAACACAAACGTTAGTCCTGCTTTTGCACCATACCCCTGAGAAATGAAAGGAACAATAATACTTTAAATTGTTTGCAACGTATTTATTTACAAGTCGAGCTAAGTAACAAAGGGGTGCATTATCTAATCATCTTATTATACGTACCGAACCTCGATGAGGATAGGTTTCAATAGGAGTATCGTCAGGATATCCATTTTCCAAAGTCCAAGGTGTGGTCACATTCACCCCAGATCCAAAATCCAAATATTGGTAGTCGTTGTGCAAGCTTATATAAAAAAAAAAAGTTCTGTTGACATTCAATTAAAGCAGGCCTATTTGATACCAGGTACCTATGTAATTAAGGCGAGCTTGCGCGGATCAGGATTAGCTATAATAACTCCCGACTTAAGAGCGTTTATCCCCACTGAGCTGGCGACGTCGTATTTTTGTTGTTTTTTTACGATTATTTCACAGAAATTGAATGAAAGTTTAAAATGTGGTCTGTACAAGTTCTTCGTTTTTAGTGTAGATATCATTGTGTCCAATGCAATAAATAATCGTGATGGACTTTTATTTTCGTATTAAAGGGATAATAAGAAAATAAAAGTCCATCACGATCAATTATGCATTACATAGGTATTAATACACTGAAAACGTAGAGCACAACAGACGCACATTTCAAACTTTCGTTCAATTCACTTACCATCAGGTGACCCACTTGCTCGTTTGCCTTCCTATTCATATAAAAAAAAAAAAAAAAACTGTGAAATAATCGTAAAAAACACCAAAAATACGACGTTGCCAGCTCAGTACGAATAAGCCCTCTTAACTTTTATTTAGTGTCTTACTTAAGACTGTCTCACTGGAAAAAAAATACGCCTATTAGTTTTACTCGACTTGGTTTGGCTTGACAGTAACAGACACTACTAAACTAAGCTTATCACTAAATTGAGATTTAGTTTTTCCAGTAAGTGGGCATGAATGGAGGAATTAATATACGGAATCCCTTACCAGGTTTAACTTTTCCATTTGCTAACCCTAGACCGCGCTAGCAACCCTTATGTAATTATAAACATTTGACAGATAAAACGTTAAGGCAAGAAAAAAAAACGCGTTTACTTTTCCTCACGCAGAAGATGATCTGCATCCAATGTGTTGAATGTATAACATATTCCTTCCTCCGTCAAAATAGGCGAAAAGAGATCCGAGCAGTAATCTTTGTTTACGTCTTGCCATTTGCAACCGAAAAACGTTTCTGTTATGTTCGGACACACCTGGGGAAAGATAGGAAAAATACATACGACATACTATTTTGTATTTACCCACACTATACCATACCCATAAATAATCTATCTATACATATAATAAAGGTGAAGAGGGTCGAAAGTCAATAAAAAGAAAGAAAGATAATAAAAAAAAATTGGCTGGGGATACTTAAAACCGATAACAGAACACGTCCTAACAGTTTTTAGAATTTTTGTCTGTTTGTCTGTATATTGGCGAGCGCATCACGTGAAACGGCTGAAAGGATTTTAGTGCAAACTTTACTAAACTATTGAGAAAATCACCGGCCAGGTTATAGGCTACTTTTTATCCCGGAAAATTGCATAGTTCCCGCGGGATAGCGATAATCATGTCAAAGGTCGCGGCTGCCTAGAGTCGCAATGCAAATAAATATTGCTTCAGTATCAAAGAGGTGCACTAAAGAGGGACTTTTCAAAATTCCCATGGGATAGGGAATAAAATGGGGTTTATAAGTCCACTAAAAAGGGAGCCTATCTCCATAACTATATAATTACTAGTCTTGGAATTTGGCACACAAGTAGCTGCTGAAAATTAATAAGTAATAAGTTTTTGTACATTTTCGATGGAAGACAGGAAGAAGTTTTACGCAAATTTTGATCCTGCGTGGACGAAGTCGCGGGCAAAAGCTAGTACACTAAGCTAATATATCTACATATAGGCTCAAGGCGGGTGCGGGGGCTAATAAATGTTTTTTCTAAACCATGTAAGTATGTATACCAACCTACTCAGGTGGTTTGGGCATCTACGGACTTAGCCTTTTTGTTTTAATCGCCGCCCAATCAGCTGTTCCCGCCAGCGCCAGAATGATCCTACGTACCTAGTTATGAAAAAATCAAACATGTGTGTACCAACCTCTTTGAGCATATTGACTGTGTCTACGCCCTTACCGAATTTTCGACCTCTTTTAGGTGAGAGGTGGGAATCACAAACCAAGGAAACATCCTCGAAGGCGAAACGCCTAAAAAGATTATTTAATTAATATTTTATGCAATGTACCAGTACGTAGGTAGGTACAGCCGTATAAGACTATTACAGGGTATCACCGTAGACGGACACGTCTGGGAGGACATCATCATCATCATCATCATCATAAGACTAATAATGTGGGTAAGCAAACCATTTGAGTCGTGCTTTAAAGTGAACTCCTGTATTCAATGTGTAAAGGTTCCGCGGTGGGTCGACTCAATGGTTCGACGCAGTAGTTTAAACAACTTACTCATCCTCAGTCATGTTGGCGTATGTGTCCGAGCCGTTGTACAAATGATAATTTTTCGTAAAGTTATATTTTGACTGCATTGCCTTTGTCTCGAAGCATACCGTCACTGCTGGATATGGAATCTAAAATATTGAAGCATTGCTTTTTTAGCGACGATATCAGTGGGCGAATCCGACTCCAACCTAACTGACTTTATTTTACAGTACTTACCTTCCATACGGGCATTGGGTTCTCTGCGAAACTCACTATGACGGGACTTTCATTCCACTTCTTGTAAACTTTTGCTATTAAGCCATAGCAAAGAACGACACAACATGTAAACATGAATATCCAGAATACCCTGAAAAGTGATATTATAGCGGTATACATTGATATTTTTATCAGTAATCAGTAAAACAAAGAAAGAGCTCAAAAGTTTCTAGATAGGTATAGATTTGAATTTTGAGTGCTTCTGAATAGATATTAATCCAAGAAGTAGGAGGCCTTTCACATGGTGTCAAAATGTAAGGAGCTGCCATTTAAAGTAATCGGTGGGTTCACAGGTTTAGAGGAAAGATAGGTCTTGGCTAGGCTCTGCTCCTTAAAAAATTAACATCACATCCATATATTATCTACGGAAGCCAGCTAAAGGGATTTCACCACGTTTCTACTCTTTCTATAGATAATCAAAAAATTATATTAGTAAAATCATGAGCGATTCTTTCTTTGGGGACTTTCACTGGAAATAAATGTTTAGAGTTTACTGTAAGTTGGTTCTTTTTAGAGCAGTGAAGTGTTAAACGTACTTTTCCACGAATGTCCTTTCCTTCTCTCCGATGTACTTGAGGCCATGAAGATTAGAGTTGGACGTGTAGTCTATCAGATAGTCCTTGATCAAGTTCTGCTTCCGTCTTTTAACAACTTTCTTTGGAGTGCCCTCATTTGGTTTTTCAATGTTTGTTTCTACATCACCAGGTGGAGCCTCTCCATTGCTACCAGATCTAGGAGCAGTTATGGACAAAGATGTATAATATAAAATTTAATTGTACATCATGTACTACAATACAACAATAATTTACAAAAACTTTTACCTCGTGTGTCGCTTCATGATGTCCAGTAACAACTAAATTAGGCGAATGCTGGGTCAGTATTGTTAACTTGGGCTTGGCTGGCAAAGCGTTAAATTTTAATATTACGAAATTCCCAAAGGACTTGCTTGTAGCAATTAGAAAATTGAATTGTTCATGGAAAGAGGTTCAACATGTTAATTTGCGTAGGAAAATGTCATTTATTGTGTAACGTGCCCGTCAGGGTACCTATATAGTCCAAGATCCCAGAGCGATCAGACATAACTTATTTTCAGACGAATGAAACCTTAAGTTTTCAGTAGCGTCTCGTGTGCCTTGAATACCTACGCGCTTGTGAAAACTTGCCGAGTGACACCTGGGCAGGTACCAGGTGAGAAAGGTAACTAAAAGTAAGAGTTATTTAACTTAAATTCAGATGGCTGATTTTTATATATATCATTATAGAATATTATTTTAAAGTAATATCATGAGTGTCAGACACTTTTGATGGACCAGAGTTTTTGTCAGACGCTTTTAAGCTAGGTACCCAAAAAATAAATGAACTTTACTTATTTTTACATGTCTGATTTTTTAATATGTTATTGAAGTATTTATTTAAAAGTTATATCCAATCAGTCAGACAAACTAAGAGTGACCAAACATCCCCTAAGACAAATATTGTTCAGCCAGAAGTATGAGGGCGAGAGCACTATTGCGCATGCGCCTCAAAGTAAAAAAAATAAATGTGTTAAGAATACTTACTGTTTTCGATCTGAGATTTTTGCATCTTTGTTTCAACAAAATAACTTTAACAGGAATACTATAAATTTCACAGAATTTTTGTCTTAGGGGATGTTTGGTCACTCTAGTTTGTCTGACTGATTGAATATAACTTTTAAATAAATACTTCAATAACATATTCAAAAATCAGACATGTAAAAATAAGTAAAGTTCATTTATTTTTTGGGTACCTAGCTTAAAAGCGTCTGACAAAAGCTCTGGTCCATCAAAAGTGTCTGACACTTATGATATTACTTTAAAATAATATTCTACATGATATATATAAAAATCAGCCATGTGAATTTAAGTTAAATAACTCTTACTTTTAGTTACCTTTCTCACCTGGTACCTGCCCAGGTGTCACTCGGCAAGTTTTCACAAGCGCGTAGGTATTCAAGGCACACGAGACGCTACTGAAAACTTAAGGTTTCATTCGTCTGAAAATAAGTTATGTCTGATCGCTCTGGGATCTTACTCTAATAGTATAAATTTGAAGCATACGTACATACATTGCGTGTAAATGAGAAAATAAAATATGGGCGTACCTAGCATTACTTTAGAATTAATTAAAAGTACTTAATTCCTTTGAGATTAGTGCCAGAAAATGAAAGGTAATCAATTTACGTTTTTATGTAAATTAATGTACATACTACGTAGTAAGTCTATCTATCTAAACGCATATAATAACTTCATATATTACACGCACATTAATAATTAATTATTTAAAAATAGTAGGTACTTACTTTTTCGAGTGGAAAATACAAAAATCTCGGACGCAGACGAAGTTACAGGCAACAGCTATTTCGGCAGTAACAATAGCATGTCGGTCAACTAATTACACACAATACAATTGTTTGAGTAAAACCTCTTACCTTGATGCTATTCTACAGGAAATGTTTCCTGTAGGTTGTCGTCGTGGGTCAACTGCAAGCATTTTTGGCAAGACGCGAGCAACATATATACCTACGTAAATCACGTCTTTATCCCTTACGGGGTAGACAGAGCCTAAGGTAACAAGACCTAAAGGTCACGTTTAGGGGAATCAAAATAGTGATGAGTTGCTAGCCGCATCGCCTATAACAATACATGATCCCTAAGACTTTCGCCCATTCCCTCGATGGGCTTTTACCATCTGCGCGGGAAGAGAAGCAGCCGGTACATTCTATGTTTTGTCTTGGCTCCCAGACCAGCATGGAACACATACATAATTGCAACAAATTGTTTTATTAATATTAGGTAGCTACTAGATACTAGATAGCTACTTAAAATATTTTTTGTCCACAGTTGTACAGCTCGTAATTTAAGGTAACTTGGTGCTAGTTTCGTATCAGTGTACCTACCTAGATATTTTAGTTATTAAGTAGTCATGTGATCCCTTAAATTTTAATTGCCTTTACCCTACTTAGGTATAAGTAGGGCTGCCATCCGTCCGGGTTTCCCCGGATTTGTCCTAGTTTGAAGGGCGTCCGGAGGCCGTCCGGCAGGGGTTCTTAAAAGTGTCCGGGTGAAACCCGGACACTTTTGTTGTCAGGGGAAACCCAACTTTTTTAAAGATAAGCGATAAATTGAAATAAATCTTAGTTAAAAATTCATCAACAATAACCCGCATTCAAGAAGGCACGCGTCTTTATTTTTGTTCCAAAAAAAATTTTTCCGATGTGTCCGGGGAAAAAACCATATTTCGCCCAAATGTCCGGGTTTTTTGCCGTGTTTATCCGGTGTCGGCAATTTAGGTGATGGCAGCCCTAGGTATAAGTAAAATGTTTTTTGTACGTAGTTTTGCTTTGAGCCATATCCTCATTTCTGTTTCCTCACTCTCTGTTTCCCCTTTTTTTCATAACAAAAACTGGGTTTCTCAAAAATATTAAGGCTGGACCCTCTATTTTATTCTTCAATGTGACTGGCAGTAGGTAAGCGATAACAAGCCAAATAAATGCGCTCACTTCATTCCTAGTTTTAAGTTAGTGACGTATGTGCTAAAATCTAGGGCTCGAGTGGAGCCGGGACTGCCGGGAGTGCGCGGCGCGAGCGTCCCCCGCGACCGCGCGTCGGGGAGGGCGCCGCGCCGGCCGCCTGAGAGCCGCGAGCACTGACTGCGGATCCCACCCGCCAGTATCAGCAAGGCCTTGCGCGAGCACGCAGCCTCTCGCACTCTCGCACACCTCCCTGGCTCTCACGCAAAACATTTACGCGCGTCCACGATGTCCGCCACCGAGGAACTCACCGGCATCCTCTCCCGCAGGCAGGAGATCAACGACAAACTAGAAGAAGGCCAAGAAATCAAACCGCAGTACAAATTCGTGAACGTCTTTACGGAATTTCACGAGTTCACCAGGAAAGAAATAAAACAATACGAGGTGACCTTCAACAAGTAAGTGTTTTTGTTTCTTTGGTCCGCTTTGATTAGCATTTTCTTACAGTAAAGTCTGCCACTGAATGGTTAGTTAACTCTGTAGCATGTAACTTAAAGTTACTAATTATTTTTTATCTACTAATTAACATCGTACTGCTGTAAAAACCTTTTAATATAAATGTATTCCTCGGGGTATAACTGTATGCCGTCATCATTCCGTTTTATAGCAGATATTTTATACTATGTAGTGACTAGAGACATTAAGTAGCTTGCAGTGCAGGTATCTTTTAGTTGTTTACCACGACACTGTTGCATGCTTATGAACGATAAGAAGGTAGTAGGGAAGATAAACGAAACCGTAATTGAAACGATGGTTATTTAAACGTCAGTCAATGGGCGTTAATTATAAATTAAATTAAATATGTTACCGCAAAGGTGTTAACTATATGGATCTTTCATTTCAAAATACTATGGAATGTTAAGTCGACTTATATCGGGTTTGAACACGCAGCCCTCGATATGTCAAAGTTAAAGAAAGCTTAAACTGCTAGACAGTATTTGTTGATGAAGATAATATTATGTAGCTTCAAGTAGAATTGAGTCTGCGCCGTCGTCGTGGGAGACAAAATGAATAGGTGCTGTTACCGCAGTGTTTTGTTTACGAGAATAATCTACTACAGCGACTTTCATTATCCATCTGTCATCCCATCAGGCAACATAATCAGAATACAGGATTCTCACGGCTATTCTAATTTCACTGCTAATCCTTTCACGAATACTTCTAGAAACGTTTTCTTTTATTTACAATCACGTTTATGTTTTGTTTGTTTTGATATTGAGTTTATCTGGGGTAGGTTGTTGTTGTTAACGCAAAACAATCTCCGGCACTTGTTTTAAAAGATACCACGACCAACCAATAATAACATTTCCAGGAGACAATATACAAGTCAGTTATCGATATAGGTTATTGTAAATAACAAGAGAGCATGATGAAATACTCCAGCTCGAAAGACCAGTGGTATGCCCAAACGTGCTATGTCTATTTTCTTTCATTAATGACACAAAGATTTGTACATTTTTAGCTTTATGCAAAAATTCCAAACGCAGCCGCCAAATCATCCACATAAGTACCTACTCAACTAATATAACATGTAATAATAATAAATATAACCAGGAAAGGAAAACAAGTAACTTAATGAACATTTTAACTAAATTTGAATAAAAATAATTAATGAGCATTTGTGACAGTTACCCGTCTCAAAATTATTCTCATTCCATTTCAAATTATTCTCACTTCAGCCTTTTTTCAGTTTGCGGTATAAGTAGGTAATCTTGTTTGTTACAGGCAGTTCTACTGTCGTACTTCCAATGATCTTGAATCTTGATAGTGTCATAGATAGCTTATCAATTTTATCTTCCATGAAATCTTTCTCATTCATCTATTTACCTACCAAACTGCTTTTTTTTTAAATTGGAGATAATAAGTCAAGTTCATTTTATTTTCAAATTAAAAGCTGTATCTACCTATTCCTTATTCCTCCTCATTGCGTTGTTATGCGTGAATGAATACCCTATATATTTTTAAAAGACACAATACTATGAGTAACACAAGTTATACTTATTACAATTAATTTAACCATCACAGCGTCATGAAAGACTGGTATAGTTTGTTTCATTAAAAAGGACGAAAAGTACCTACTTAAAACCAACATCTATTGTTTAATTGTTATCTTCAAGTGGGGTTGTAAAACAATTATGCAGAGTGTATCGGTAGGTACCTGTTTGTTCACGGTATACTTTGCGACTACCTGCATAATTGTTTTACAACCCCACTTGAAGGTAACAATTAAACAATAGATGTTGGTTTTAAGTACTTTTCGTCATTTTAAATGAAACAAACTATAACATACCTAGTCATAATATCATCGTAAAGTTATTAGTCATACAACTTAATCATTCAAATACGCAAGCAGTTAGCGGTAAACTCTAGTGTCAACAATGACTCACGAGGCGTCTAGTATTCACATTTAGAAAACCGCCAGCAATTTCATTCATAAACTAATAAAAAAAAAAAAGAAAGGGTTTATACATGTCTATGCATCAAAAGAAACTATCGCGAATAATCCGTTCTCATGACATTGCTGCAATGCCTATGTTTACGCGATCATTTACCAATAATGTCTTCGGAAATAATCATTCAATCACTGTCTCCGTGTTAAATTGATCGAAAAGCTCAATTTGTTTGTGGTAAATTTATCAATTCCGCTCGAATTGTGAACTTGCATCGGGCGGAAGCGGCAAGTGCTGGCCGACGCGACAAAATCAATGTTGGCCCTCCGAGTTCGACATGACTCAACGTCGCACATCATTTGTGTTCATGACATTTTATTTTGTAATTATCCTGCGTTAGATTACAATAATATGAATGTATCATTTTAATAGTAACGCGAATCAGTCATACTTAAACGGATTGATAACAGATACGCCGAATTGGTCGATACTATATCCTACGCTCCGTCGCGTACGTAACAGCTATGACTTCCTTATCCGCGATAAGATTAGCAGCCAAACTGGCAATAAACAATGCATTGTATCATTTCACTAGTTACGCCGTTCTCATTCCAGGCAATTTGGAAAGGCTACGTAGTACCTGTAGTCTGTAACTGGAATCTAATCAAAATTCCTTTTACCAGCATTTACGTACGTATCTTCTAAATTGAATAATGCGGTTGCGGCATACAAAATTGTTAGGTACTATACAACGTTATAATTCAAAACTAAACTTTCATTCAAACTATCGTATCGACCCCGTTTCACTCAAGCCTCAAAATAAGTGAAAAAATAATAAACCAAGGTTCTTAAATCGGAAACAATAACAGTGTGCAGGTTGGGAAAGAGTTTCGTTTCACAGGCAGTTCGTATTCGCATTGTGTCAGCGTTGCAAAATGCAGCTGCAATAGTGCACTCTATGTATTCCGGTTGATACTTTCCAGTAGCTGTAACCTTAGCAGATCGTGGAATTCAATATGCGGTAGACAATGCAGATCAACGCTATTTTAACTAGGTATACCTACGTACCGGTGTTACATGTTAGTTAAACACAACACAATTACACTTATAGGAAAGTAAATTTTACCCCAATTCACCGATAAGCGATATGACATATTTTGAAATTTCCATATCAACCAATTACTTTAGCCCGCCATTACACACTGCCTATTAATTTTGTAGTCAATGTCAGACATTGTCATGTCAACGCAGTAAGTAACAATGTTATTAATTTACTAAGACAAGGTACATAGCTTCTACCGCCTGCTGATGTAAAATAGTATAAAATTGCGTTTGCTAACCAGAGGGTTTAGTGTATGTTTTTTTGTTGTAAAAATGTCTCGAACACTTTTGCGTCAAATTCTCAACTCGAAACTATGGAGATTGGAGAACAGTTTATTGCCGTCACGACGTGCCGCTAGGCTAGTGGCGCTGTAGAAGAATACTTTGCTTTTAGACGGAGGATGTCTCTCCCTCGGTCTCGCTAAGAAAATCTCAGAGACGTTCTAGACTATGGATGTTAACCAGTTTAATAGATAGCACTCTAAGTATATTAAGACGAAGCATATAACCTCATTGCACCACCCGACCTAGGTATGTACCTGTCTCGCCATTTTGCCCCAGGCGAGATCGACTAATGAAACTGGACGCCAGCCAATAAAAAGAAAAACAATAAAAGTCCCTATTCCCAATTCTGTCAGTGAAGAGTTTAGTTTAATAGGAAAAAAACCGGTCAAGTGCGAGTCGGACTCGCGCACCGAGGGTTCCGTATCATTATCTATAAATATCTAAAACCAGTGTAAGCAGAGCCCTGTTCCAAAGCAAAATGTACGCAGTGTGGGGTTACTTTATATTGGTCACTGCTATATACAGACATACATACACATTTACGGTTTTCGCAATTATTCTTTAATCTGTGCTATAAGACCTACCTTCATACCAAATTTCAAGATTCTGCGTTCACGGGAACTACCTTGTAGGTTTTGATTCCCTTGAGAGTTGAAAATTTGCGGAAATTTGCGGCATAAACGGCTGTATCTTTTGATTGCGTTGGCTTAGACCAGGGGTTCCCAACCTATTACCCTATGCGCCTCCCTCAAGTTTATGCTAAAATACTACGCCCCCCTTGTCCCAACTCAAGTACGATGGAAATGAAACAAACGATCTACAACATACTATTAATGATTAGCGAGAACATTGTGCTTGCACTTTATTAATAAATTTTAATAAATACCTAAGACCGTCGCGCCCCCCGTTGGATTACCCTACGCCCCCCAAGGGGGGCGCGCCCCACTGGTTGGGAACTCCTGGCTTAGACGTTTGATTTTTTCACAGCTTCAAGGGACAGTAGACCTGAGTAATTGATATAAATTTCAGCTTCATACCTCCACGCGTTCCTGAGAAAAAGGGTCTTGACAGACGGACGGACGGACAGACGGACAACAAAGTGATCCTATAAGGGTTCCGTTTTTTCCTTTTGAGGTACGGAACCCTAAAAAGTACGTACTGTGTGTGTGCTATGGAAAAATGTACGCTAGAAATCCACCGCAGTGCTATATGTACTTAATACAAAGTTTAAATTACTTAATTCATAAAATGTAAACTAATCAACTGAATCAATAAATGTATTTGTATTTATATTTTGTATTAAATATTAAAGCTATATTAACATAACTAAAGACGATGATGATTGATGAACGAAAACTGTTACCTTGCTATTTCAAAAATACGCGTGCAAGACAACTAAGTCTGTGCGGCACATATGATAATTATGTTTACGTGCAAAACCCACTTTCGACAGCTTGTACATATATCATCGTATCGTATGTCACACAGACCCAACTATCCAACACCACCTAGGTAAGTTTAGTCAGTCGTCGACGCGCTTAAAACTCCATATATGTAAGTTCATGTGGTCCACTCTCAAACAAACTAACGAGGTAACTAGAAAACAGAGAAATCCATAATTACACTTATTATTCTTCCTAGACAACGTGCCATTTTTTTAACCCAAACTAAGTGCATTAAATGCATTTGTGGACCTACGCAAAGTAATGACATCTGTATCAATAAATAAGTTAAACGCTATAATAAACCGCCTCTGGGTCAGTTAACTTCACTCAAGTTTTCACACACTGGCTTGGGATCAATATTGGTCCAAAAATACTAGCTAAATTGAAATATTGTTAAATATTTATTCAACTTTTGAATATTATCTAATTTTATGAATATTAAAGAAAAATGTAGATTTAACGATTCATTCCATGTTTACGAGAAACTTGTTATGGCATAGGCCATGTCAGAAGTGTTTACGTAACCATTCTAAATCTACTTATGTACCTATACGAGTATGAGGCACATAAATTTATTGAAATTGATTTCGATTAGATAACTATAAATACAAACTTTGTTTACTATAGGGTGATTGATCAATCTACAATGACCTAAAATAATACTCTCAAAAACCAGAATAACTTCTATCTTGTACACAGTGTAATTGAAATATTTAGTTACTAACGTTTTTTTATGTTTACTGGTTCCCCCGACTACGAACAGATACTACGAATTATCAAGGTGATTCATTTCAATACAATGGACGAGTTTTATGAATGGCACCAGTATCGTGTCGCTAACAAGTTGACAAGGTGTTCGTTGCTAAGATTGCTCCTATATTTAGCACGTGCGTTCACTTTTAAGCGTTTGCAAGAACCCGTCTAGAAACGCAACATAATGTTTAAACATGATACATAGAAAATGCTAGAAGTAAAAGGAAAAAAGCTTGCTATTATATATGAAAGTATAAAATCTTTTTTATAATACTTTTAGACCAATTCATTTCAATTTTATTTTCATGCAATCGGAGAAGAACGAGCCGGTCCCATCTAATTTGTCTTCAAACACTGATAACAATCAATCAAAGAATAAAGTGGAAAGCAAATAAAATAATAATACCCCTTTCGAACCTTAATGTTTATCCATTTAGGTGTTTCCTGTTGTTTGCACGGCAAGCAACTAGCTACAAAGGTACTTCCACGCCTAAAAATATCAAACTAAAGCGATAAGGTGTGCCCTTTATATGAATACATCGAATCGAGTTACTTTAACTTCGACCTATGCCGAATTTTGTGTGCATTGTTAACTTATTGTATCTACCCGGTAGTTAGGGTGTAGAATTAAGTTAATGTTTTTGCAACAGCCAGATATTTAAACAGACACTGTAAAGGAAAAATGGAATCAAGCAGTTCGTTTACTGTGTTGAGTAGGTAACTTTACCATTGAAAATGACTAAATGCCTCCTAAAAAGATATTGCCAAGACACACGATGGTGTTAATAAGAACAGGCCTGGCCTGATTAGCGGACGACCGACGAGGCAAATTAGATTAACGACAGCGTAGACGCATAGAAAGGCGCGTCGAAGCTGTTGTGTTATCATTGACCCTAATTTATTAAGAGATGGAAATGGGACACGCAGAAATATTGAAGACTACCTATTACAATACGAAAAAGCGTATCGAAACCATAACGCAAGCCTTGTGAGACCTTTGATGATGATGATTGGCATCTAAAATTATTAGGTACCTACACAAGCACCAAGTATGTCATCTAGATATCTATAAAAGAATAACGTGACTGACTGATAGACAACGCGCAGCCTAAACCAGTAATGCTAGCGACTTGAATTTTGGCAGACATTCCTTGAGCAGAGGGCGCAAGCTTAATGTTAATGGCATGCTTTTGGATGCTTATGTAACAAACAAGTAATTCAACGACGGAACAAAACATTCTTCGAATTACTCAGTAAGAATAAGGAAGTAGTTATGATGATGAGCTTATGCCTTATGAGCCATTTACACCTGGAATCTGAGTCACTGGTTAGACTGAACTATTGAAACGCCCGACATTTTACGCTTCTATGAATGAAATTAACACTTATCTTCCGTATGAATAAGTAACCAAAATGCAGCCGCTTCAATTTGAGACGCAATGCGACAAATGCGCGTTTTTTACTGCAACGAACGCGAGTGCAGTTTTTAGACAGTATGTATGTGCAGTACATTTGCTAGCCCAAGCTATTTTATGAATGCAGACCCAGAAAACTCTGCTATAAACATAGGAAGAAAACAATTCAATGAGCACGCAGACAGAAGGATACCAGGGTTTTTTTACACATAAATGAAATGCTTTGTCAATAGGCAGTTTTCTTAATGCAGCGTAAAGATAAGATACTTACTATTGATTGCTTTATACTTAAAAAGATTATCTACTTTTACGATTGTAACTGGCTTTCTATCGAACGTGTAACAGTAACAGCAGTGCCAAGTCCATAACAACGTATGATTCTAAAAGAAGTAAGCCGACGCCGGAGTCCGGACTCCAGATACTAAATAATCAATAGGTACTTACCGATCTTGTATAACATTATCAACTAAAACTTTTAACATCTACATTAAATCGCATAGCACATCGTTAACACATTAGGTAACCATTTATTTAAACGTGTTAATCCGAGTAGCTCACGTAATAAATATTATCTAGTGGAATCATTGATAAATAAAATGTCTAAATAATACAAACCGTATGCATACGCGGACGACGCACTAAGAGCGGCCGGAGCGTAAACACAAATATCTCCCGCAGCGAATACCTTTCGCATATATTTATAAACATTTTATTCTCTTTCAGGAACTGCGTTAGAGGTATCAGTATGAATAAACTGATGTTTTATTTTAAACACTCGCACAGGCTTTCAGCGGAGATAAACTAAATGAACTCCGGAACGATGATAATACACATCCCATTTGGAATATCGTTTTATTTTAACTAGAGCGAAATGGTCAGATAGTAAAATTAATCAGTGTAAACAACCGTTCGTGTCGTCACTATTTGTATAAATACTAACTGTAGTTTTCATAACACTTTATATTATTTTCAAAGGTAAAAGATAATATTTGGAATTAATTTTACGAACATACTTAATTGTAACTTCGCACTTCAACATTAATTACGATATTTCGCCTTAGATGGCTTTCAATTTTACGGATAAGTTGCAGAGAGATATAAGCTTATAGCAGATTTCTTGACCCATGCCAAGATTGCCAAGTAGGCGACATGTGAAGATGAAAAGCTGCAAGAAGTTACTGGTACACGAGTATAACTAAGTACCTACCAAACTAAGTAGTTAGATAATTGGAATGCGTCCAGTAACTACGTGTAAACGAATAAAGGTATTTTTAAACATATAAATAAAGTGGTCGTTTTTAAACAAATAGGCTTTGTGAGAACTGGGAACATTAGGCAGAATAAACAAATGTAACTCTGTAAACAATCCACCGCAATGAATGTGTGTCTATTCAGATAAAGGTTTGTTAGAAGATTTTGTGCGGTTAGAACTGTTATAAATGTCGCGTAAGAGTTTCAATATGCCAGTCAAGCCAGCTAAATTTATTAATCATTATTCTGATTTAGGGCAGTCGTTCATTTGGATTTGGGTTCGGGGTAGTTAAGTCACATACTTAGTAGGTTCCTAGGTATTTGGGTTTCGTGATTCGTCGACTAAAATAACTCGGAAACAGTGGCTACGATAACTTATACACGGTTAACAGTCTCAGGCAGTTTGACCTACTGGGTAAGAGCTAATAACATAATACTAAAATGTACGGATTCGTCGATCCACTAACACGTTAAGCTGTTCGTGACATGTTCCATTCAATATCTGCTGGTTCTTAGTACTTATCGATTACTGGTAATCGGTTTAATTCGATAAGAGTTTATAAACCTGATGTAATCAATATTTTTATTGGCAAGCCCATTTTTTCGGAAAATTCAGGTAAAATAACAGTCGATTTAGTAAAAGTGATACTGATATCCTTTCTAACGCGTGGCTTAGTTTATAGACGCAGTGCTAAGCAGGTATAGCTAAGTAATCCTAATCGTTCTACAGAGAGGCACAACTGGTTCGCCTTCGTATCACCTTGGAGAGTGAGACAATGCCGTGCAGCTCTGACCCGACACACCTGCTAACATTGCATTTTGCAACTCGCCGGTGTCTGCATTTACAATTATCACCGAACCGCCGCAGAAATTCTATCTACTGGACCTGAATTCTCTTAGATTTTGTATCATTATTAAGATAGGAACTAACGATTCGTGTTATAATTATAAACTAATGGGTAAAGATTACGTCACAGACCATTAAAAAAGCCAAGCAAGGTCAGACAAGAAAGAAAGATAATCGTCCCACACCACAACACCCACCCCTCCCCCTAAATCTAAGTCTAACCCCTTGCGAGAACGCGTGCTTGAATAAAGGTCAAGGTTAATGTCGAGGAAGCGCGTTGGAAGTTCGAGCATTAGCAGCAGGAAGTGGAAGCAAGTGAAAGCCCACATGCTACGAATACGAGGATGAATATAAGACGCAATGATGAATAAATTATAGAACAGGAGATACGTAATTGAAACGATGTTTACTACTTTAATGAAAAGGAAACGGGGGACCTGCGCAGTGACCTTCTGTTCAATACAACGTAGATATGCTGCACCTCCTTGAGTGAAGCATGTCGCTATGTTACAAAACGTTTTATAGGACGGGTTGCATTTCGAAATAGAGAACGATCAAGCGAAAAGGCCTAAAGTTGCCAATTAAATAATATTCATTGCACATTATTAGGCAACGAATTAACTGTATTTCAGCACTGTTAGTATTAATTAATTTGCACGAAGTGAACCATGGTTCGCCTTGGACGGAAATATTCAACATTCATATTACCAACCATGTGGATACCAAACGAGCCCAAATAAGCCGTGTTTCGCATATAAATGAGCCTTCAGGCAGCCAACTATACCCAATTGTTACGGTACTTGAAACAAACAAAGCTTTAAATATGGGTGGCCTAAAAACTTCTAATTTGACGCTTCTGTATTTACTGGAGGTCCTTAGAGGTTGGACCTTGCACTTTTTCAACCAAGGAAGCCACTTCGCCCAGGGGTACCTATAGGTAAACTGAGTCGATTCTGACCTGGAGCCACGAGGAGCCATCGTGCAGGGGGGCGCGGGAGGGGGGGGAAGTGTGGCTCCGCCGCGCTCCACTCTAAGCTCAATATCTTCGTTAATAAAGTAATTGCATCGTGTTTGGTATCATTTTCGGATAATTTAAGGATGCTGAATTCATTTTTGATATGATAATTATACCTTCTCATATAAAAAAAACGAGATTTTTGAAAAAATATGAAAATATGGATTCTCATTTTTTTCAAAAACCTTGTATAATACAAAAACTGCTAGTTAAAACTCTATGAAAAAAATAAGTATGGATAGCCTGTTTATTCAGGATTATAAAAACATATACTTTATTGGTATTATGGTGTACAAAATACTTTTAAAAAAATATTTATCGCCGCAAGGCAGACAGATTTGCTAGAGGCACTTTTCGTTCTGAGCTTGTTATTTGCAAAAGTTAGGCAAATACATCAACTTATGTCTAATTCTTAGAAAATTTTAAGACGTTGGCTTTATTTCTAGTAAATAAATAGTAATTTTTCATACAAAAAATTTTTTTTTTGCAAAAATTAAATTAAACTCGTCTATATTTTTTGACTAAATCCTTATGAAATACAAAACGTAACGGTGTATACACTTAAAAAAAATACTATAAAATAGCCTACTCATTCACAAATTCAAAAATATATACTTTAATGTTATTATTATCTACCAAAAACTTATAAGAAAATATTTATTGCCGCGCGACAAACATGTGCAGGAGTACTTTGCGCTCTGAACTTGATAATTGCTTACATTGAAAATGAAATTAATACTTAAGAAAGGGTAAAAAGGATTTATTTGAATAAATACGTCAATTTGGCCAAAAAATATCGGTAAATAAATAAACATTCAGTTCAGTAATGTACTTCATACCTTATAAAAAAATAGAATTTGTTAACTAAAGAAATGATAATAAGCAAATAGTAGGTAGTAAGAAATGCCAAATTAAAAAGAACATATTTATTTTATTGCATTTAAAACCTCAGCAATTTCCTCCGTAGCCAAAGAGTTCCGTGCATTTTAATTTGAGTTATAAGCAGATGCACCTTCCTGCACACCTCTGCTTGCATCTGCATTTAATTCATTCTAAACAAGCCGTTGCTGCAGCCAGCAAAGTTGTCCAAATAGGCTGCTCTAGTCCAACCCAAGTCAGCAGGACTTGGTAGTTCTGGCATGGGTGTTGAAATTTAGCTCCATACATGACCACCCTGATACACTACCCGTTTAAAGTGTTGAAGTAATGCGTCTTTAGTTCGGGGCATGTTCTCCAACTGCCTATCTTTTTTTGTAAAGAGAAACTTTCTACACTAATTTACGGATTCATACGTCCCAGACCTAAAATTGTAAAGTGAAAATTAAATTAAGTATCTATCTAAATACAAATGGAACTTGCAACTTTAACGCCAGAAAATATTCTTCATAATTTAGACTTACTTGTTGTCGTATATAAAGACTAAAAAGGTGTCTAAAACGGACTGTGCTCTCTCTAGATCGCCTTGTATACCTTGTATCGTAGTCCTGCTGTCGCATCTGGATATACACCAGTGTCACCACATGCTACGGCAAGCACAACAACATCGGTATCAACCGTACGTATAATTATCTAAGTATATCTCTGAGCTACAGTATCAGCAACATGAACCATCATGCGAGTGTCAGCTTCTTCGTGGTTACATGGCGACAAATCGTGGTCGTATTTGCTGTTGGTGAGGACTGTCACGTCCATCTGTCACAAAGAAGTGTTTGCCGTCGGTAAATTCGGCCTGGTGACTAGCATGTGTGTCACAATTGCCACAATTAGCCGAATTATGGGTGCATATTGGAACTGGAAAAAAATCACCAGTTCCTTTCATGTCATGCTATTGCAAATTCATTGGGTAAGCGCATAAAAGTTCTATCGTATATGAACTATAGGATATCGTCTTGATTACAGTAGGTAGTATACGTAAATGCTTTTCTAGTTTGTTTTCAGGGGCACAAAGGGCGCAAGTACTGTCTCTGTTTCATGCATTTACTGGGTGTGACACTGTTTTGTTTTTCGGAGGAAAAGGAAAAAAAAGAGTGCCTTCGATGCTTGGAGTGTATATCCAGATGTGACAGCAGGACTACGATACAAGGTATACAAGGCGATCTAGAGAGAGCACAGTCCGTTTTAGATACCTTTTTAGTCTTTATGTACGACAAGTAAGTGTAAATTATGAAGAATAGTTTCTGACTTTAAAGTAGCAAGTTCCATTTGTGTTTATATAGATACTTAATTTAATTTTCGCTTTACGATTTTAGGTCTGGGACGTGTGAATCCGTAAATGAGTGTAGAAGTTTCTCTTTACAAAAAAAACTAGGCAGCTGGAGAACATGACCCCAACTAAAGACGCATTACTTCAACATCTAAAACAGGCAGTGTATAAGGGTGGTCGTGTATGGACAAAAATTTAACACCCACGCAAGAACTACCTAATGCACGGAACTCTGTGGCTGCGGAGGAAATTTCTGAGATTTCAAATGCAATAAAATAAATATGTTGTTTTTAATTTGGCATTTGTTACTACCTACCTACTATTTGCTTATTATCATTTCTTTAGTAAACAAATTCCATTTTTTGATAAGGTATGAAGTAAATTACTGAACTGAATGTTTATTTATTTACCGATATTTTTTGGCCAAATCGACGTATTTATTCAAAGAAATCCTTTTTACCCTTTCTAAAGTACTAATTTCATTTTCAATGTAAGCAATTATCAAGTTCAGAGCGCAAAGTACTCCTGCACATGTTTGTCGCGCGGCAATAAATGTTTTCTTATAAGTTTTTGGTAGATAATAATAACATTAAAGTATATATTTTTGAACTTGTGAATGAGTAGGCTATTTTATAGTTTTTTTTTTAAGTATATAAACCGTTACGTTTTGTATTTCATAAGGATTTAGTCAAAAAATATAGACGAGTTTAATTTAATTTTTGCAAAAAAAATTTTTTTTCTATGAAAAATTACTATTTATTTACTAGAAATAAAGCCAGCGTCTTAAAATTTTCTAAGAATTAGACATAAGTTGATGTATTTGCCTAACTTTTGCAAATAACAAGCTCAGAACGAAAAGTGCCTCTAGCAAATCTGTCTGCCGCGCGGCGATAAATATTTTTTTAAAAGTATTTTGTACACCATAATACCAATAAAGTATATGTTTTTATAATCCTGAATAAACAGGCTATCCATACTTATTTTTTTCATAGAGTTTTAACTAGCAGTTTTTGTATTATACAAGGTTTTTGAAAAAAATGAGAACCCATATTTTCATATTTTTTCAAAAATCTCGTTTTTTTTATATGAGAAGGTATAATTATCATATCAAAAATGAATTCAGCATCCTTAAATTATCCGAAAATGATACCAAACACGATGCAGTTACTTTATTAACGAAGATATTGAGCTTAGAGTGGAGCGCGGCGGAGCCACACTTCCCCCCCCTCCCGCGCCCCCCTGCACGATGGCTCCTCGTGGCTCCAGGTCAGAATCGACTCAGTTTACCTATAGGTACCCCTGGGCGAAGTGCCTTCCTTGGTTGAAAAAGTGCAAGGTTTGGCCCAAAATCGGCTCTAAGAACCTCCAGTAATTATGATGGTAACTCAAAAATGTACCTAACTCGAAATTAAAAGTAAACGACATCAGTGGCTGGTTTATTGGCCAGTCCAGTAGGGATGTAACCTCTAGATAGTAGCCACGTTAATTCAGAAGGACAAAACAACAATTACATAACATGACGCAGCGCAGCAGGTAAACGGACAACCTAATTGCCTACGTTTTCCCTGGCATTGTTAATAATTATTTAATTTGCTTACGAGTCTATTTAATTTCAAGCTACAGTTTAAAGTTGGAAGGAGTACCTAACTATTATCTGCCGTACATGGATTACTATCGGCGACCTAAATGCGTGTCAACGTTCAACTTGACCAAAAGATATAGCATAGAGGCATGAGGCGGGGCTACATTTCACTATTACACATAGGCCCAATAACTGCTTTTTTGGCAAACCTAAGGCGGACTCGCAACCACGAGTACCTCAGAATTCAGGCAAGGCAGAAGATCCCCTAGGGATTTCGCTCTGGATTCCGGACCCTGGTTACTAAATAACTTAAACGCGACTACTTATACACAAGTCTTCAAAGTAGAGTTAGGTTGCCGGTACGTCTCGAGTCTTATTAATCTCGAAATACCGAGACTTCATGAAAAATTTCATATAGCTAGTTCTTAGAATGTGGCGAGATTTTCAGTTAGAGACATGGTTGCTGAGATTGTACCTATTGTAATAATTTTGCTATCAAAAACTCGTAAAGCTTGTTGTAACTAACTTCGCAGTAAAAGATAAGCCGAAATAGTGTGGTCTATAGATTATTGAGCGGTTTTCGAAAATCTTTAAGAATTATCACTATACTCGTAGGTATAACTTTTATACAGAGTGGCCGTTCGGCTGGACATTTTTTTTTTTGCAATATTTAAGGAATCGGGTAAAAATAAGGAATTGGGTATCAAACGCCTCATGAGTTTTATCATATTTTGCCCTTTTATTTAAACTTTGTTCGATAATTTATATAATTCGCCAAAAATCAAGCCAATTTTACTATACTTTGAAACTGTTTACTGACTTCCCAAACCCTAACCCTAATGTATATGAACTGTGAAACCGTAATTCCTTCGTACCCTTTTCACTTGCGATTGTGAGCCCGCATTACGTACGAGATACTAGTGATGATCGTGAGAAGTAGGCGAAAGTGCGATGTTAAATATTAAGCACGTACATTTTAAGTACTTACTGTAATACAGTAAATTGGTATTCATGGGACAAAGACACTTTCTACAATGACGTTCTTATTAGATAATTATGTAACGGTATTTCTTTGCATTATTAACGGCGCATTGTCGGCAGAGGCTTCACGATCTTAATGGTTATTTAACCTAATAATAATATTAACTTGCATTACGACAAGAGGAGTAATAAGGTCCGTTAGAATTTGTAGCAGATAAGTAAATAGACAATTCAGTTGTCGTAAAAAGACGAACTAAAGATATGAAATATCTTATTATCAAGCCATATCTGAGAAATTATAGTTAGACCGTCAGTCACGGCAAAAGATTTCATAATAAGGGTAGCAGCGGGTCAACGGGTCCCATTGTTACTTACTCTCCAACCTCTCTAGACTCAATTACAAAATGGAGTCATTATGGCTCAGCTTGTACTGTTTGTTGTAGGCAGGCCTATTTCCTCATCTTGCATCGTAAGAACCTGGTTAAAAAGATAAAAAGGTTCACCCTACCATAGTGATACTATATTTATCTACTTTGCGATGTTTTAAAGTAGGTATTCTTTCCCAACATTTTGTAAACAACACTAAGTTTGAAGCTAATACATGTCAAATGCTTCAGTCTAGGTCTACTGAGCTTGTGGTCTATGCTAATTATATAGATTGCGACTACTTTGGAGTTCGCAGAAAATTATCTCTTTATTCGCGTCTAAGGCGCAACCACGCCCCCGAAAAACAACACCGCTACCGGTACTTTTAAATCGGCGTATGGCCGTCGATAGATCGATAATCGTCGCTCATATCTAATTCAATGTGTTCTTTCAGATTCGATGAAGGCCACGATGGTTTCCTAGACCTGACCGAGGTGAAACGCATGATGGAGCGTCTCGGAGCGCCGCAGACGCACCTCGGACTCAAAGCCATGATCGCCGAAGTAGATGAGGACGGCGACAACAAGATAAGCTTCAGGGAGTTCCTGCTCATATACAGGTGAGGACATATATCAGATCATTATACAGGACCAAGTCAATACAAAAATACTCCTAGGTCCTTCCTGAAAACTGCAACTGGGTCGTCGTGCTTGATGACAGCATTGCATAAGTATAGCAACACAGTGTCGAATAGAGACACACGTTTTTTAGTCTATTTGACTCCTTGAGTGCATGACTTCCATGCTCCATGAGTGTAGAAAAAAAATGCAGGCAAAGGAAAGGTATAGTTGTTCACCATCGTTAGGTTCTTTTAAAGTTTACTGAATATCCCCTTCGGCGTAAAGTTCTAACTACCAGCCCCTAGGTAGATTTTTGAAATTGAACATCCTTACTAATATTATAAATGCGATAGTAACTCTGTCTGTCTGTCTGTTACCTTTCACGCTTAAACCGCTGGGCCGATTTAGTTGAAATTTGGTATACAGATAGTTTGGAGTCCCGGGAAAGGACATAGGATAGTTTTTATCCCGGAAAATTGCATAGTTCCCGCGGGATAGCACAGCCCAAACCACTGAAATTTTTCAAATTTAAGGCGGAACAAAGTTCGCTGGGTCAGCTAGTTTGAAATAAAGTACAGGTCGATTCACAAGAGCAGGCACGATTGGAATGAATGAGTGAATGATAATAACAAATAATAAACACAACAACACACAACACTTACTTTTGTGTGTATAACAAAATGAATAAATACAGATTGAGGTTTATTTTTTTCTTCAGTATTATGTAGTTGTTTACAATATATTAGGAGCCTCATGTACAAGAACGTCACTCACACAGTGACAAGAGACATTACATTACTTCGTTCAAGCCATCCAGCTCTTGTGAATCGACCGTAACGTAAGTAGGTGTACACATTGCTATTAAAAATCACGGTGGGAAAATACATTTATTATTAGTTCGCAATTGTAGCGAATAGGTAGGTATGGCTGAAACAGCAACGCAGTCCAGTCACTGGACGTTCCCTCAGAATTCGCTAAAAATAAATGGGATTCAACAAATCAAACCTAAATGTATAATAACTTACGCACATGAACATAATGAAAATAAGGTAAACCTGGTTTTGCGGTTAACGCTAGTACCTACATAATGACAGATTTAGGTACGTTTAGACCATATTATTATGCGTAATTTATAAATCAAAATTTGAATTTTTCTAGAAACTGTGACATCAAAACCGCCTTTACGTAATTAATAAATTCGCAACCCAAAAAAGACAAGATAAGAGCGAAATTTACGAGGATATTTTCCTGTTTCAGGAAAGCCCGTGCAGGTGAACTCGAGAACAACTCTGGCTTAGAAGCTCTAGCGCGACTCACCGAGATCGACGTTGACCAAGTGGGCGTGAACGGTGCCAAGAACTTCTTCGAGGCTAAAATAGAGGAGTTGTCCAAAACCAACAAGTTCCACGACGAAATCATCCAAGAACAGGAGGAGAAGCGGCGCGAAGCCGAAGAGAAAGCCGCCAGGAGACTGAGGTTCAAGGAAAAAGCAGCCCTTTTCCAACATTAACGAAACACAAATTTGTTGCATACTATCTAGTCCGTAAGCTGTTACCATGGCTTATAATGTCTTCGAAGATCTAAATGATATTTACTAAGATTTAGATGACTTTTAGAATGAAATCTACACTTCTATGTTGCTTTTCTCAAGGTTTAAGCAAGAGTTTAGTGATCTACGAATTATTATTATACAGTTAAAGTAATAAAGTTATAATGTTATATTAGTATATGCCAAGATAAAACAGCAATTATTAAAATAGATTGTGACAGCGCCTAAGCTACTATGTTAAGTTGATGTTCTATGAAATATACTTGTTTCTGTATTTAAAATGTGGTATGCATGTTGCCTTGTATGTTTACACTTTAGCATAGCAAAAGATTTTATACTTAATTAAAATTACTTATTAATGGTTAAATGTGATGTATATGAATTATGTATTAAGGTTGTTTGAATAAAAAAGTTTTTTTAATGTATTTTTGGGTATGTTTATTAAAAGGTTATCCTGCAACTGTTGAACTTATTTCAAAATTTACTTAGGTAGGCACATATTGTGTTATTGACTATCCATAGTTGAATTATTTCGGAAGGAATCATGTTCCTCATATGAGTTGTTATGATTAGGGTGGTGATTAAGTTCTATCTGTATCCTTGGAACAGGCGGCAACTTTTCTATGTCAATCTGTTGTAAATCTGCTAATGTTTTAATTATCGTTGCATTCTGAAAGTTAAAGTATACAATCAAATAGTGCAAGATAAAGTGTCTTGTTAGACTGTCCGGCATTACATTACACTATAAGCATGAGAGAAGAAATTGAAAGGTAACATCCTCCGTTACCGCAAGGCCCCCATTCTAAAATGACTAGCACAATTCAGTTCCATAATAAAACTTACATTGGTAATATTTGCTTCAAACTCTCCACCAGGGCTTGTCATTTGTTTGATTTGGTGCAGCTCAAGGGAGCTGCAAGAAAAACCATTAGCACATGTTAATGAGTTCAGTGTGGCCCTGATTTAATTGTAAACAAAATGGTATAAAATTTTTCTTAGACAATTTTGTGTAATAGGTACAAAATAAAAAAAACAGTAGATACAAGTTGTATTCACTCTCGAGTCACTAAGTATTTCATTTAGGCGAACGTTCTTTGGATCCAGTGAGGCCTTTCGCACAGACTTACAAGCAACAAAATACATAATACTTAGGTACCTAAGCGCTGCGATAGAATCAAATTAGGGCGAAGAACTAATTAGAGCCCATCATTATAGACATCTAATTACATGATTCGCTAAAATAAAAGAATGACAGAATTACTTACATTGACTGCAAGAGCTGATTTGCTGTAATTAGCTCATTGAGAATATCTTGCTGCAGCTTTTGAGATAATAAGTCTACAGACATAATGATCCTGTTTTATTATTATAATTATTATTTTAAGTGGTTCAGTTTAGAAGCTCAGAGCAAACTTTTGTATTCAGTATTTTACCAAAACTAGTTACTTTTATCGTAACCACATCGTAACGTTTGTTTTGATTCGAATTTTTATTTTTATTTCTACTGTAGTAAAGGCAGAGGGATCTGACCACATACAACCCAGATCAACCTCTCATTATACATACAGATTGCTTGTCCACTTAGGGCTAACGCACACAACCAACTTTTGTTTTCGAAACTATTTTGTCTATCTATTAAGTCTGGTATGGAAGTGCGCGCACGTAGCGGTGCGACTACGTGCGACCAAATCAAAATCGTGAACAAAGTCTAAATTCTCTAGGAGCTAGCACGCACAAGCAACTACGTCTACGCATATTAAGTCTACGAGTCATATCTCTCTAATCTGTGGCCAGTATGGTCAACATTTTCATAGACATCACTCAAAATTCCTAAAATTTATTAGAGCGTTTTTAAACGTGTCTTTACATAACATTTCGTCAAAATTAAAAGCCCAAAACGTCAGTGTCAAGTTGTCATTGTCAAGTTATCAATCAACAAAAATGGAAGAAGCTGTTTATCTGAAATACGACGGGAAAAATATTGATATAAAACAAGAAAAACAAGACAATGTGGACAGCTACAAATATGAATTCGACTCCGGGAGCCAGGACAGCAGTAAGAGTGGCAGCGGGGGATATCCACGATGGGCGCCTAATTTGAACGGAGTGAGAAAAAGCGCATTTACGCCTTACAAATCTGTTCAATGTACTGCGTTGACTAACTTGCAGCGAGGTGAGTTGATCGCGCTACATACAATAACAATTTGCGATATTGAGTTTTCTAATATTAGTTTGCCGCGAGCAGGTAATACGCAGGCGCGGGTTGTCGAGGTACCACAGCCGGATAGCAGCTTCCACGCGAAGGCGGGTCGTGGCGAGATCACGCGCGAAGACGTGAAGCTGGAGCAGTATGTCGACATCACGGACGAGCACGGGCTCACGGCGCTGCACTGGGCCGCGAGTTACGGCCAGCTCAACAGCTGCCAAGACCTAGTGTGGTAAGTCTTTGTCTTGACACATGCCCATTGTTTGCAAGTAATGTTTTCTTTAAGTTCACTTGATTTTTTTATATGAGTATTTTGGGAAGTTGTGATATTCAACACCATATTAGCTTATAAATTTTGTTTTAGACATGCTAATTGCTGGTCATTCTGTATAAGTTGAAACATTTGCTGTAAATAGCTACTTGGGTGATTTGAATGTTTGTTTGTCCTTAGCGCTGAACTCAACTTTTGATGAAGTTTTTACATATTTAAAGAGAAAATGTAGTACAATTCTAATATTTATTTTGCCAAACAGCTATGTTTTATTGACACATCAGTCATAAAAGGCATGATATACTCTTCAGGTATTCCATGATTCATGTATTTGATGAGTGCCTTTTGTTGTTTAAGAAAATTCTTTATACAATCTCATTCTGCTTTGTCTTTAAAGCATAAACATTATTTTATGTATGTTGCAGAAATCATGAATGCTTTCCAATTTGAAGATATTCTCAAGAAAGAAAGTAATAATAACATATTTAGAAATAGAATCAATTTTGATGTTATAAAAAATGACAGTGTTATTGTTAATCTATCTCTATCCTCCTCAGGCTATTCAAGTCCACACATTCAATTCTATATACAGGGTCAACATGAAACTACCGTGAGACTCAATCATAATTACACATAAACGGATAACTCACGTATAAAAGTCGAGTGATGCTCGACATGTTTCGGACTATTTCGAAGTCCTTTCAATGAATTCAATGGAATCTGATTCGACGCATTATATCAGGTTTGATAAGGTGTCCGTACTGGCGAGAGAAAAGTTTTTCATTCCGCGGAAAGTACGTGAAGCCATTGAAATAAGTCGGTATCCCAATTTCAACCGGGATAGTGGATGGTCGGTGCCCCCGAGTTGGAAAACTGTTTTAAATACTGACCGAACGGTGAGTGTGAGCGAACCTTTACGGAGTGACGTGATCAGTGTTGTGTGCTGCCCGACATTTGACAATAATAAAAATGACGATGAAAACGAGGGTAGTTGTGCGCCGCTGTCAGTTGCGTCGAACAGCCGCGCGAGCAGAGCGCTGGCGCGCAGTGTTCGTGTCGCTGCCGCCGGGGCGAGCGCTCTTGGAAAAAGGACTTCGAAATAGTCCGAAACATGTCGAGCATCACTCGACTTTTATACGTGAGTTATCCGTTTATGTGTAATTATATACAGGGTGTTAGGTAATGAGTGGATAATCCTTGAACTATGGATAGAAGGCACTTAGGACGTTATAATAAAGCTAAAATAGGTTTAGTAAAAGTGGCACGGTTTCCGAGATATTCGGAATTTTAGGTTTTTTTCGAAAATGAACACCCTTGTTCAATGTTTTGATCATAGCACCATTTTAAGCTAACTTTTTCAATTTTTTATTTTTGCTCAATATTCTTGAGTACTTGTATTTTCAGATAGGCATTACTATTTTTCTGAGACTACATGGGATTTTTTTTTTAAAAATCGCAAACTTAATTTTTGCCTTTTCAATCGTACATTGATCGAATTTTCAGCTCTCACGGTGAAAAAAAAATACACTACAGCCTAGTTGCCAATAAGCTTAAAAACATGCCGGTTTATTGACAATTTAAAAATGGTAATTACTTTTTGAATTGAAATACAAAATGACAAAATAATAAAAAAAAATACACGCTCACCCACATTTTTCCCGATTTACTTTTTGTATCACGGGCGTAGAACTCAATTTTTTTTATTGCAAAAATAACATTATTGGCCACTTATTGAAATGCAAATGGCATTTAAATAATTCCAAATTTAAAAAACATGCTGACTGCCTTTTGTTTTTTTTTCTACTTCGATTTTGAATTTCGCTATTATTGCATAATGAATGGTGAAATTGTGCTTTGGAACTCACCATAAATGTAATGCATTTGGGCATATTCTATCAGTGTGTATTATGTTCGAAGCAGTATTAAAGAAAAAAACTTCAACACAACGATCTAAACGCAAAATGAACCATTCATTACGCAATAATAATTAGCGAAATTCAAAATCGAAGTAGAAAAAAAAAAAACAAAAGGCAGTTGGCATGTTTTTTAATTTTGGTATTATTTAAATGCCATTTGCATTTAAATAAGTGGCCAATAATGTTATTTTTGCAACAAAAAATTTTGAGTTCTACGCCCGTGATACAAAAAGTAAATCAGGAAAAATGTGGGTGAGCGTGTATTTTTTTTTATTATTTTGTCATTTTGAATTTAAATTCAAAAAGTAATTACCATTTTTAAATTGTCAATAAACCGGCATGTTTTTAAGCTTATTGGCAACTAGGCGGTAGTGTATTTTTTTTTCACCGTGAGAGCTGAAAATTCGATCAATGTACGATTGAAAAGGCAAAAATTAAGTTTGCGATTTTTTTTTTAAAAATCCCATGTCTCAGAAAAATAGTAATGCCTATCTGAAAATACAAGTACTCAAGAATATTGAGCAAAAATAAAAAATTGAAAAAGTTAGCTTAAAATGGTGCTATGATCAAAACATTGAACAAGGGTGTTCATTTTGGAAAAAAACCTAAAAGTCCGAATATCTCGGAAACCGTGCCACTTTTACTAAACCTATTTTAGCTTTATTACAACGTCCTAAGTGCCCTCTATCCATAGTTCGAGGATTATCCACTCATTACCTAACACCCTGTATAATGAGTCACAACTTTTTGCCTGTAGCAGAAGGGCCATAAACTGACATGAGATTTTTTTTATCCCATCAAAAAAACAAAACTGGTACTTTAACCTACATAATCCTAATTTATGAACAGTTTTATGATGAGTATGGTGTATTCTTATAGTACAGTTATACTCATAAGACCTTTTTCTCAGAATTCTAAGTATTGTTTAAATATGTTCTATTTTTGACCCAGTCTTTTTACTCAGGAGTGGCGCTAACGTCAACATGCGCGGTCCGGAAGGTGAAACCGCCCTGCATTTGGCGGCGGCCGGGGGACACCACGAGATCGCCAAATTCCTGTTGACTGAGGGTGCAGATGCTGATGTTCAAGATGATGTAAGCAATTCCTCATATTAACACTACATCTCTGCTACTACAACTAAGTCTGCACCTATAGAAAGAAAAACGATTGTAGTATAAATAAACTAGCATTTAAATGCAGACAGCATTTATTTTATGATCATGGCAAAACCTAGAATGCTAGGTTCTCTGCACGCATAAAATATGTGTCACATTAGTATGGGAACAGATCAGATTTTGTATCATTATTAAATTACATGACACAAGCTTGTTATGTTAAATATACATAATAGGCCTACCAAAGGTCATAATAATTTAGTTGTCATTAACTAAATGTTTTTTTTTCAGTCTGGCAGCACAGCACTGATGTACGCGGCGGCCGCTGACTTCCCCTACACCTGCAACGAACTCCTCATCCGAGGAGCTGACCTCACCCTAACTAATGATTATGACCAAGACGCTTACACATTGAGCACAACTAACAATAGCAAACTAGGTAATCACTTATATTATTATGCTGTAAGCACTTCACTAGACATAGTGTCATCACCATATTCATAATTTTCCAAAATGGTATAAGGCGTTTTTGGCATAAAATTGAATTATTTTTTTATTTACATAATGATTACTCGATTAATGTACGGTATTTTTTTTTTGTTATTATTAATTTATTAAAAAGTTTGTCTTTTTGAGCGTCATCATTACATTTACGCATGCATGCAAAACGTTACAAAGTGAACAAAATATTCTTACGCCAAATTTATCTGCGCTTTTGAACGTATCTGTTTGTAATACTGCGATGCAATTCAGGCTTGACGCACAAGTAGAGTACCCGGCGATAAAGTATGGACATCGGTCTTCATTCGGCAGAGTACGGACGCATTTCCATGAAAATAAATACAGAGTTGTTGAAACCCCCAACTATAAATTTGAAGATGGCATCTTTGAGAAAAAAAGGGTATCTTTTAGACGGTCACTCACGCGAAATTATTTGGAATGTTTATAATTTTAAGACCAATGTCCATTCTTTAATGCCGGGTACTGTAGTTTTCGATTCCTGGGCTAATACAGAACCTCGTCATGAAGATCTTTAAGTCCTTTGATAGGCACATTTCCATAGAGAAAAAAAATACTAGATAAAGTTCTGTGGTGGCTCAGAAAGCAAATGATTGACTGCAGCAGGTAAGGCAGCCATTTTCAGTCCGATTTTAAGCCCTATGCTAACAAAATCGTGCCTCAGGCGACTGCTGGCTGTGTGCACTTAGCTAGTAACTAACTTCTTTGGGTGTTCTTGTTCTATCATTCTTTTTCTTTTGGTTTCAGCACAAACTGTGATAGAAAACTTTCTGATCGGCTGTCTCAGCAAAATGTAAAACCGGACCAATTCATTTTGGAATATCCACACTATTCATTTGCTTTAACAGTTGAATGAAAATACAGGGATTTAGTTTTAAACATAAATGTATTTACTTCATTATATATACACTCAATGTTTTTTGTGACATAAAAGATTTTCAACATCACATTTGATCGACTTTTATTTTTTGTTCTTTGCCTTGATATCTCATCTAATCTCCAGCCTATATATACGTCCCACATATATCCCCCTTGATATAATAGTAAAAAAATATAAATGATTCCTTTGGTGTTATTCTTACGCTAAAAATTGCACCATAAATGTTTACAACATATTTACATTGGTTGGGTGGGGTGTTATCACAGTTTGGATTCAGTAAGCCAGTTGAAGGCCTGTGGTTTTCTGCTGCTTGAAGGATTTATAAGGATGTTGATGATGCTGGGACGGTCCGTGACCGCGACGGCGGCCTTGACTGCCGCGTGGATCTCCTCGACTGTTCGGCAGAGGTGGCCAGTCTCGCCAAACATTTCCATCATCTTCTCATAACGAACTTGCACGCTGAGCGCCGTAGGAGGCGTACTGTAGACAATACAAATTATAATTAAGGCAAAGATATGATCAACAAAATATGAAAATACGAAATTCTATCCCTCTTATGCGTTAGAGTGGGATATAATGTAGTGTAGTGCAAGCAGCTTGTTTACTGGGGCACAGTAACCATAGCACAACACTAGCTTCTGTCGACGACAAAGACATGCCTGTATTCTGTAAGTGTCGGCCTAGTAACTAGCAAATATTAATTGGGAATGCAGATGTTATAACTAGTAAGTATGTGCGTGGCTCGCGTTCGGTTAGAGCTCCGCTCCCAGCGAGCCAGCCACCTGGAACTAGTTTCACACGTACACACTTGTACACCTCGTTACAGTTCGCTAATGGCCTGGTCTTGGACAAAAATAAAAATATACATATACTTATAGCTATAGGTACGAGTATATATATATTTTTTTAATGTTTTTTTATGTTATTTTAAATGCCTTCTCTATAGTATAGTCTCTAGAGTCTATAGCATTATGGTTATTTCCTGCAAATTAAGTGAGTTTTAAATGAATAATAAATAAATGTAGTTATACTGACCACTGCGCGACATCACCACCGTCTTGAATGTCGCTCATCACCTCCTTGTCGAACCCGCTGTATATGCCGTTATTGTTCACTATTACTATGATCACTGGCAGCTTGTACCGGAACATCGTCTCGATTTCCATCCCTGCACAATAGAAGAATACAGCATGACAATTTACTTACAACAAAATTTCACCACAATGATTTTCTTTTTTCATTATTATTTTGTACAATGCAAAACTGTCTTCAAACTATATACTCTCCGACCCTCGTAGTACAGGTCGATACACAAGAGCTGGCGCGAATGGATTGAACGAGTGAATACTACTATGTATGTATAACAAAATGATTAAATACATATTGAGGTTTATTTTTTTCTTGAGTATTATGTTACCTGTTTACAATTTTATTAAGAGGCCCCTGTACAAGAACGTCACTCACACAGTAACAAGTGACATTACTTCGTTCGATCCATTCATGCCAGCTCTTGTGAATCGACCTGTACTTTAAGTTGGAGGATTTTGAAATGTCTGAACAGATTTTCAGTTTTCTTTTTTTGGTCATTCTATTGTGAAAATCCGGAAAATAGTATTCAATCGTGTGACCTTACCAGAGAAACCGAAAGCAGAGTCTCCCTCGACGCAAATGACGCGCTTTTCGGGAGCGTAATCACGACACCACATAGCCGCTGCTACTGCGAAACCTGGACCCACCTGTACAATAAAGCGCACATAAAGTTTGCGCACAAACTCCGGTGACTTTAAAAAGTATGAAATCGGTAATGAGAAAGTTGGTAATTTACGAGATCCATAAGCAATTTGCGCGCTGGGCGAATGCAAAGTTTAATAAATAAGGCAACGTTCGAGCTCCATACACACCCACATTGCCATACGGGTCATAGACGAACTAGGTGTGCCTGCGACTATCTACTTTAGGAGAATGACGAATCTTGTTCTGAAACTTTGAATAATTTTTGCGAAATCCGATTTTAACGAAAATAAAACAAAGCATACATGTTGTTTCAGGCTTCATCTACCCGTGAAAATATTGCCCGCAACTTCGTCTGCAAAGAATTCGTTGTCCGTGTACGTCCGTACGTGACGCTTATTGTCTCTTTCCAAAGACCCAAGTACAATCTTTATGGCCGGGTTTTATATCTCGTGATCCAGATTAGTAAGGCTTATTACCTAACTCGCTCGCAATCGCCATCGTGTTCATTTTGACAGTTCATGTATGGGCTGACAATTGGCATCGGAATCAGCTAGCTGTCACATTCATACAAGAACTGTCAAAAGGAACACGATGGCGATTGCGAGCGAGTAAGATAATAAGCCTACTGATCAACCCTTCTTGGGTAATTCAAGTAACATACATCCATAACGTTAAATTGGGGACACTATCCAGATCCTCCGCTATCCGTTAAACTAACCCCCATAGTCCCGAAAGTGCCGGCATCCAGTCTGTGCCTCGGCTTGTTGTTGAGCAGCATGCCGCGCCCTATGTCCATGGTGTTGGCGCCCTCGCTGACTATGATGGAGTCCTTGGGAATGCTCGCCTGCACCGCCTTGAACACTGCGAAGTAGTTGAGGGGCGTCGACACGTCGTTGGCTTGCGCCTGGAGAATTCAAGAGCAAAAGTTGGTTAACTTGTTTATTTGTTCTAAATAGTCATATTGTTATTAATAATATAGCGTTAGCGGTAGGTAGTAAATTGACAGGTGACGAAGGTTTAAAGAATGCTACACACTTTTATTATAGGCACAGTTGCCTAAAAAATTAAGAGGACTATATAAAGAAAAACTCAAATATATTTAACTGTCAACTTACGACGTAGGCATAAGAGAGTTAGCTGACCAAACCACCAATACCTTTATGCATTTCACTTTATCCCTATGGAATAAATGTACAAATGTACTTAAATATATCTCTGTCCATGACATATCAGATCACTTTCCCATTCTAGTTTTTTGTATGAGTTACATACCGGTTGTTCTTCATTTTCCTAGTGTAATAAAAAAGTAAAGTTACCGCAACGAACTCCGCATTGGCCTTCTGCTTCTCCCTTAGCAGCTGCCACCAGTCGCTGCTGGGCGGCAGCGCGAACTTCTTCTCCCTCAGCTTTTGGGCGAGCGCCTCCACGAATGGCTTTATGTCAGAATGCACCGCCAGCTCAGACTTCACGCTGTTGTGGAACTCTTCCGGTATTATATCCACCTAGAACATTGGGATACGAGTTTTACTTGTGTTTTTAGGGTATGCACACAAAGGGTGCTAACGGGGACCTATTATGAAAGCTCGAACCGAAAGACGCTATCGAATAAATATAGAATCACCGAAATCAGTTCACAGCCGGTGAATTCATACAAAAAATCATATACATTGTTTTAAAATGAATTCGGAATAATTCGGAATAATTATTAGCTTGCTGGTTACGTTAGTTTGACTAGTCGTGGTTGAGAAATGCTTGTATTCATCGGCCGTTGTTCAAAGTGACCGGTGAAAAGACATTTGGCGTGAGTGACTTAATTTCGAATTCAAAAATTACGATGATAAATCTCTACCGGAATATGCAATCATACTAACCCCTCATATGTACGCGATATAGCTTATTTTTATGAAGACTGGGCCAAATTTCATGACGCTGAGTATATTTTCCGTATATCGACATCAGCACGGGAGCGCACGAGAAAGACTAGTCTCTTTTTAGAACGAACAGTAACAAAAAGACGGGTCTATCTCGCGACACGGGTCTCGTGCGCGCTCGCGCTGGGCGCGCAGTGCGGGGGGGGGGGGGGGGGGGGCACCTGTATGACTCGGACGTCCTTGTGGAAGCGCGGCGGCTGGCCGAAGTGCAGCATCCAGTTGAGGCGCGCGCCCAGCAGCAGCACGACGTCGGCCTGCAGCAGCGCCTGCGTGCCTGGCGGGGGGGGGGGGGGGGCACCTGTATGACTCGGACGTCCTTGTGGAAGCGCGGCGGCTGGCCGAAGTGCAGCATCCAGTTGAGGCGCGCGCCCAGCAGCAGCACGACGTCGGCCTGCAGCAGCGCCTGCGTGCCTGGCGGGGGGGGGGGGGGGCACCTGTATGACTCGGACGTCCTTGTGGAAGCGCGGCGGCTGGCCGAAGTGCAGCATCCAGTTGAGGCGCGCGCCCAGCAGCAGCACGACGTCGGCCTGCAGCAGCGCCTGCGTGCCTGGCGGGGGGGGGGGGGGGCACCTGTATGACTCGGACGTCCTTGTGGAAGCGCGGCGGCTGGCCGAAGTGCAGCATCCAGTTGAGGCGCGCGCCCAGCAGCAGCACGACGTCGGCCTGCAGCAGCGCCTGCGTGCCTGGCGGGGGGGGGGGGGGGCACCTGTATGACTCGGACGTCCTTGTGGAAGCGCGGCGGCTGGCCGAAGTGCAGCATCCAGTTGAGGCGCGCGCCCAGCAGCAGCACGACGTCGGCCTGCAGCAGCGCCTGCGTGCCTGGCGGGGGGGGGGGGGGGCACCTGTATGACTCGGACGTCCTTGTGGAAGCGCGGCGGCTGGCCGAAGTGCAGCATCCAGTTGAGGCGCGCGCCCAGCAGCAGCACGACGTCGGCCTGCAGCAGCGCCTGCGTGCCTGGCGGGGGGGGGGGGGGGCACCTGTATGACTCGGACGTCCTTGTGGAAGCGCGGCGGCTGGCCGAAGTGCAGCATCCAGTTGAGGCGCGCGCCCAGCAGCAGCACGACGTCGGCCTGCAGCAGCGCCTGCGTGCGCGCCGTCGCCACGCACAGCTCCGAGCTGTCCGGCACCACGCCCTTGCCTACACGGTTACACGACGTTACTTAACAGGGAGATTTGGCGCCGTTTTCTTTACAGAAGCTCTCTACGATCACCGTCCTGTATTTTGAGTATATTGTACCTACAATCAGCGTCACATATTATGATTATGAAACATCCAGAGTGACCAAAGAGTTCGGCACGCCATACTGTATCTATTTATGATGTATGTACCGAACTATTGGACTTGAATGTTTCGAACTATATGGCGCTGACTGTACATCTATACTATCGCTCTTTCGTTAACTTGTTTTCATATTAAACTAGAACGCAAGATGGACAGAAGATCTGGTAAAGATCGCGGCAGCACTATGAAGCTATAGGTCCGTGGAGGCCTAACTCTATGATGAAGTTAAAATTGATTTTGCCTTTGTCAATTTGTGGTTGTTGGTCAGAAACAAAAGAGGGAACCTAGTATGAGTGATCCAAATAATAAGATCGAGAGTTGCCTAATTTAGACATAGGGAGTTTCCCCTTCATTAACATAACCTCCACAACATTTCATGGTCAGCGTACTTACCCATCGGAGTGGGCAGGAACGGCATTTTAGTCTCGTCGACCAGCCGGCAGAGAGCGTCCTCGGCGCGCGCGTAGGCGGCCCCTTTGCCCACGATGACGAGGGGCCTCTTGGCGCCGGCCAGCAGCTCGGCGGCTCGGCTGACCAGCGCTGGGTCAGGGTGCGCCAACTTTACGGTCTCCGCGGAGTAGAGACTGGGAACATTTTCTTCTTCGGTCTCGCCCTGAGAAAATAATTGAGTAATTTTTAGATTTTTTTTTTTTTTTTTTTTTATATGAATAGGAAGGCAAACGAGCAAGTGGGTCACCTGATGGTGAGTGATCACCACTGCCCATAGACACCCGCAACCACGGAGGGATTGCAGATGCGTTGCCAACCTAGAGGACTAAGATGAAATGCCTCTTGTGCCCGTGATTTCCCCGGCTGTCTTACTCTCCACACCGGAACACAGCAGTGCCAGCACTGCTGCTTAGCCGCAGGATTAGCGAGTAAGATGGTGGTAGCGATCCGGACGGACCTTGCACAAGGCCCTACCACCCGTAAAATATATTAACCCGTAAGATATATTCAATCAAGTTTTCTGTACCGGTCTAATGAAATATACCTACTGGGGTTTGACCTATAGAACTGTCGTGATCCAGAACTGGCGGAAGTAGCATTGGTAAAGACTGGAACCTTACAAATTTTACGTGTGCCTTGGTAAGCGGCGGTTATATTTGTGTACCAAAGTAACAGTTGCGCTGCTACTGATATTACAAACGCTCAAACGGTCGAGACGCGGGTCAGCGCGGGGGGAAGTACATTCCAGAGCGATGCACAGTGCACATACTGTTATTGGCATGTATCATAGTGTTGCAATTTGACACAAATGACCGCGATACAATCGAAGGAAAAAAAAGCGACAGACGACGCTACCGCATCCGTAATGGAGTCGCGTGTCGCACGTCACAAAGGTTAAAAGGGCGTCTGAAGAGCTCCGTATCCTGGTCTTGGCTATGGCCAAAAATATCATATGGACAAACAAAAATGATCGTGAAAAACAAATCGTTCTTATCAATCAGGTTTGTATACATAATAAAGGGGGTTTACATAATAAAGGCTAGAGTGAATAGGCTATTACTGAACCAGTGAGTTACACCTTTGGCCTCATCTGCACCTTCCACCAAGTGAGATAGAGGTCAATCACTGGTCAGTTCGTAGTAAAAAAAAAAAAAATGGTAGGTTTTCAAATCTTGAATAAATTGATTACATAGTATATACTATGTGATCTGCAAAGTCCATTAAAGTACAATAGATGTATCAGTATACATCTATTATAAGGTTGACTGGAAGAGATCCCTTAAAGGGATAAGTCCGCCTTTGTGCATGTTTATCAGTGTTTGTCAATCGTATTTGTCTTATGTTTATTTCGCACTATAAAGAGTTAACATACATACATACTATATCAAAGATGACGTTCACACACGACCTCGATCGTCTGGGTGTCGCTAGACTCTAGTCGCTTTACGCAAATGACACAGTCTCACACTGTCGCGGTCTCCGTGTCAAAGCCCGTTTACCATGAGCAGCGTGCCGGGCATGTCGAGGTAGGCGGCGCCGGGGCGGCCGGCGGCGGCGTAGCGCACTGCCTTCTCCACGTGCAGCGGGATCAGCCGCGGCGACGGCGGCCGCGCCACGTACTTGCAGTACAAGCGGCTCGAATCCACCTGCACACAAACATTATGAATCACAATTAGCCAAGTAAAATATTACATTATATATATATATATTTTTTTTTTTTTTTTTTTATTTGAATAGAAGGGCAAACGAGCAAGTGGGTCACCTGATGGTAAGTGATCACCACTGCCCATAGACACCCGCAACCCCGGAGGGATTGCAGATGCGTTGCCAACCTAGAGGACTAAGATGAAATGCCTCTTGTGCCCGTAATTTCCCCGGATGTCTTACTCTCCACACCGGAACACAGCAGTGCAAGCACTGCTACTTAGCGGCAGGATTAGCGAGTAAGATTCGCAGTGCGATTTTATGTCATTGTTCATTAGGTAAGTAAGTATCCTGGCATGAGAGCAAATAAAACGCATAAAATGTACCAATCATAAAGCCCATCGAGGGAATGGCATGGATTCAACGTTCAACATTATTGCGATACTGGTATGTCAGGATCGTGAATTTTAAAACAACCGGATTCGCGGCGATACGCATCAATATTTCGTGATACGGATCGCACGCAGCGGATTATGTTGTGTACGAACATCCTACATCTTTATGGCAGGGTATTTTTATAACATTATCACGGCCCCCTGTCATTATCTTCGAACGTGATCGATATTTCTTGATCTTTGAAAGTTGAAAGTCCGAAAGTTATGATTTTGATTAGTTACTGTTACTACCCATGTGTATACCAACTATCTATCTATAGGGATTATGGAATAACTATATTTATCTCTCGCGTTTATAATATAGGTAGAATATCTAATCGTATAAATTGCGTCTTTAGATAATGGGCAGTGTAATCTTATCCATATACATAATTTTGTGCAAGTTGGCGATGTGATACATGTATGTATTTGTACTTAAACAACTAGAAAACATGACACACACACGCATACAAACTTTTTGCATTCTGGCATGAATAGCGTATTTGAATGATTTGTTTATTTTGGCAAATATGTATTGTAACTTACTTGAGTAGTCATTTCATTATCAGATATTGATATTGTACTAAGTGTTGCCCGCAAGTTTGCCTGCGTGCCATGGGAACTTTGCATTTAAATATAAATATGTACAAACTTACACACAAATAAAACAAACCGAGTTTACCTCTTTGTCATTAGTACATAGTCGATCCCCCCATAGATTTTGCATGGCAACAGGAAGCTGTGACATCACTTCTTTGGCAACGTGATTGAGTGAATTTTCTTTTTACAGTAAATGAGGGGTTTCTCACGGACAAAGAATCGCTACATAGCATTCGTACCGAGATACTAACGCCATCTAGTGATAATTTGTCTCTTAGTAAACCCTCATTGAAAATTAAATACCCTCATTCAAGGGAGTCAACTACACTACTATAATGAAAAATATACCTGAGGCCACTCCTGGAAGCCACCAATGCCCTCGTGATCTTCTGCGCAGGAGCCGGCGATGACCAGCAGAGGCCAAGCGTTGACTTGCGCGTTGGCCATGCCTCCCACGCAATGCAGGAGCCCAGGTCCCGACACGGCCAGACACACACCTGGCTTACCTGAAGGACAAAATAAGTCTCGTGAGACATGACTTATAAACAATAGCCAAAAAATAGTGTCAACCGTAATAAGCTTCCATATCAATCAACTTTAAATTGGCACAAAGTGAGTATTTCACTAGAAGGGTACTTCATTTGATACTGAACAAATCTCGAACTTCCTTTTTTATGAAGTTGGTTGCTAGGTATTCAATTTTTTTTTTCGGTAGCTATTATAATATGCAGATGAGTTCTTTACAAGGAACCATTTAACGCCCTTTCGGCTTTAGGGGATATTTGTCACACCTTGTGAAGCCACAGGTATGAGCTAGCAATTAAAAATAAGTCCTATGCACCTAACTGGAAAGGCACAATTCATTAGGTATCTAAGAATGTAGACTAACTAGATGCAGTTAAGTACTAAACATGGGGTAAAAACGGACCGAGCAAATGAGGGATAACGCTAGTTATGCTAGCACGGCATAGAAAAAATGCATGCATGAAGTCCATTTACCTTCATTTTACTTGGCTCTGAAAAAATATATTATCTGTTTATTATTTACACATACTAATTTATAAAATATGAAAATTTGTATTTGCTACTCTCTCACACTAAATTTCCTTTAGCCCTGGATAATATAAAATAAGGAATAAACAATGTTTGAAAACGGAAACGAAACCTGCCTGAGCATTCAAATATTGACTTTTAGAGGTAAGTAAGAAAGTAGCTATAACACCAACACATGTCACAAGCAAAAATATCCCCATAAACAGGGATATTAAACCAATTTTTAAAATTATTCCTATTAACTGCAATCAGTCTCTTAATGGACTAATCAGTTTTATGCATTTCCCATTCATCAGTGTGCCTTCATTATTGAAGTTAATGCAGTTCAACTAATTTGCTCAGATTATGCTAATCCAATCAAATTATTAAATTGTACACCAGATCCCTTGCATAGTTTTAATCATAGTATGCCAGACTCTACAATTGGAGAGAAGCTGCTGGTGCAAGCTAGTTTAAAAAAAAAACTTGCACTTTATGTACAGTTGACATCAAAGATATCTTTACACTTCAGTGCCTTGTCGCTCCAAGCACATTGACAATTCATATGAAAGTTCAAACATGAAGCTACAACGACAAAGCACTAAAGTGTAAAGATATCTTTGACATGGGCTGTAGTTACATAAATACAATGTTATGCATGTTTGTTTAGCTCCAATCTTAAAGTCAAATTTGAGCTACTTCTAATGATTGAATTGAATAGAAATTTGGTATACATAATACATAGATGACAATGACAATGCAAGTACAGAGAAAAAAATTACATTAACTCAGTAATAATCAACACATTTCAACAAAGTGTGCAAGAGTCATAAAAATGTTTTTCCACCACAAGGGTCAATGTTCTTTGCATGTAAGGTCATTGCATTTAACAACTTGGTCAAGACATCACTAACAAGTTATGACAATATTCATTGGTAAAAGTTATAAATCAAAATTTTATATGCGTTAACTATTCACCTTGTATAGTTATCTTATGTAATTAAGATAGTTGAATATAATTAATTACAAGGTTGACAAATCCAATTGCAGATTATAATTTTAATATTATGATTTAAATGAATGCAAGATAAGACAATTTAGAAATTGAAAACACTTGCCTGTCAAGTATCCTATAGCCTGAGCGGCATAGCAGGCAGCCTGTTCGTTGCGCATTCCAATATATTTGAGCCCCGCAGCTTGGAATGCCATTGAGGTCTCAATTACTGGAATACCCACTATACCGAATACATATTCCACACCCTGAAATTATACAGGCAAAACATTGATTACCTAAACATTTCCTCTGTGATTTGTGTAGAGCTACACTCAAGGCTATAGAATTAAACTAAACATTAATTGTAGCTTGTGGTTGTAGAACTGGCTCTGTGGGCTTTAAATGTAGTTATTTGCCATATTTAAAATTTATGTTTTCTTAGAATGTCACTCCATCCATACTAATACTAGCTATAAGGCTAGCTTTTACTGGTTACTTCATAAGACAACTATTTAAATATTGTAACTATGTACCTAAGGTAAACTGATGCAGAAATCATGGTTCAAATAGTCTAATTAAAAAGTTGACTTTCTTAAACATTCCTATGGTTGTTTATTGTCACTTTGATCAAAGGTGCAAAGTTCAATATTTTCCATATGTATCAACCAATAATTAATGCAGTATTTTTACATTAGAAAAGGAACATCTTTTTGTCTTAAAACTGGACGCAATTAGATACACTTTTAAAACACTCACCTGTTTTTTCAAACTTTCAGCAAGAATGGTGTTCCCGTCGGTCCCCATGCTCCTGGTTAACTTTGGTGTAGCGTTAAAAGATCTTCTAAACGCAAGGGAAGCTATCCGATCTAATAACATGATTAAATAATAACTATTTAAAATTCAAAATACACTACAAAAATAAAACACTTAGTTATTTATTTATAAACAGACACAACTGTAGTCGAAACTCTCCGAACATCATCTGTAAAAACTTGGAATTTGATCAAAAGTCAACAAACTTACTTTGACAGGTGGAGCGATACGATTTACAACTTATTCAACGTATCACAAGGCAAGTTACTTTTAGTACTCTGGAAAAGGATTAACATTGCTTTTCTTATCAGTTATCACATTATCACAATCACATTCGCTCTTGAAAATTGAACTTTAGAACGTATAATCTATACTGTCAGTACTGTCACTTTGGACCATAGATTAGGACGGAATTAAAACTAAAGGAGCGGAACCCTAATAATTTTAGTTTAACGAACGCACTTCACTTTCATATTCAGAGATTCAAAAATGTATTCTATCGGAGTTAGTGAGGAGAGGTCTAACAATATTAATTAATTAACGAATATAAAGCGATACGTCATACCTTGAAGAATGCTACAAGCAGAAGAAGAGAATACTGAAAATGTTTATACCTAATTTGAAAACGACAAAATCATAAATATTTATGAGAAAAATAGAACCGGTTCCTATCGTAGGTAGGTGGTTCCTTGTAATTAGGTAGTGCCTGATATAAGTCTGCTATGCGTCTGTCTGTCATAATAAAATACATGCGACGTGTGTATCATTGCGATAAATTGCACGAGTAGAGCAGTGTGTCGCCGCTTAAGGCTGCTTAATTATAATGAATGAGCAAAGTAAAGCACGAAGAAGTAGTGGGAGGAGTATAGTATGGCTGCAGAGACTGGGGAAGACGGTTTAGATTTTTCGTCCTAACTACGCCTCTGGCAGGTTTAATTAGTCCGCCCTTTGTCACAGCACTAACCGCTAATAGTACATTACTGTCTAGGCCAGGAACTAGGCAATTGCTGGCTGAGTATCGGTTTGAACGGATGAGCTTGCGAGTCCGTTTAACAATACGAAGCCAGCAATGCTATTCTGGCCGAGGCAAGTATAATGCTTTTCTCAAAAATCGAAAATAAAACAACAACAAAATTAAATGAAAACAAAATAGTGAAAATTGTTTCGCTTTGCCGCCTTTTTCTATCAATGGCATTTGAAGAGAGTATTTTTCTACCCAGAACACCTAAAGCTGTTTCAGACACAGATAAACACGTAGTACTAGCTTTTTTTTAATTTGGTGTTTTAAGCCTTGTGCCTTTATTTTATAATGGTGATTTGCATTTAAAAAAAGTTAATAACTAGACAGGCTTACAATGACGACTTTAACGGACATTTTTGAGAAAAGTTCTTATTATTTAAGCGTCCGTTAAACTATGGCTCCACTTTACCGACAGTGGTCTTTGTAGTCTCGTAGGTGTAGGAGCAGCGTTTATCGGCGGACACAAAGCAAGCTGCTTTGTGTGCTTTGCAGATTGACAGATCTATAATTCACAATCTTCGCACTCGCTTACTGGATAGACTGAAATGGGGTAGCACAGTCAAGTTTGTTTTACCACTCGTACAATCTAATTAAAAAAAATTGCAAATCTGTTGTCTTGCTTTGACAGCAAAGCGTCCTGATTAAACAGAAACTACCTACGTCTGCTGTCTGCTTTTCCTGCGCGTATCACATTTTGCATCAAAACAATGGTTGTTTATGCAGTGCAACAATATTAATAATGGCAATGACACATTACGCGACTGTGGAACTTTTTCGCAATAAAAATGTCACGAGGGAGTGCAGAGAAAGTTATTTTAAGATTATTTCTATTATTGTACTATTATAGGTGATTTATGTAATCCCGAGCACCACTACAAGCACACTCATAATAAGACTTTGGATAAGTCCATATTGTCGATTCCGCCTGAAAGAACTCGTTGGCTTAGGTATGTCGCTCTAAAAGTGCTCCATTGTTACGTTGGTAAAACTTACTGCCAATGAGCTGTTTTTTTTAGTGTCCGACCGAAGTTTCGGTTTCGGTTTCGGTTTCGGCGAATTTCGGCCAAAAAAGTGATCTCGGCCGAAGTTTCGGTTTCGGCCAGAATCCGGCCGAAACCTTCGGCCGGGCCGAAATTACTTCGCGGCCTCTCGCGGCTCTCGCGACTCTCGCATCGGGAGCATTCGGCTTAATTCGGGCGCGTAAAGTAAAAGTACTAATTGAAATATGTACCTACTCTAAGCTCCGGAAGAAGGACTACAAAATAGTCCGAAACATGTCGAGCATCACTCGACGTTTTATACGTGAATTATCCGTTTGTGTAATTATGATTAAAGTCTCACGGTAGTTTCATGTACCTATATCTATTTTCATTAAAAATAAACGTTTTTTTATTTTGTTTAACAAAAAAAGAAACGTTCTCAAATAAGAAATCCTTGCAATAACCTTTTCCTTACGATTTGTACAGTAATTTTGAATATTTTGATACGTCTTCAAAAATTTCGGTTTCGGTTTTGGTTTCGGCCGAAATCAGAAAAAAACCGAATTTTCGGTTTCGGTTTCAGTTTCGGCTAAAAATCGTGTTTCGGTCGGACACTAGTTTTTTTATTTACCCATTCAGACAGGCTATGGTCAAAAATCATTCAGTCGTTCAGGACCAAATACTGTGGTAAGTAATTATAAAAAAAAAGAAAAATCTTAGAAAAATCTGAAAAATAAAGCTATTGCCGGGAATCGAACTCGGATTCTCGTCATTCTGTGTCGCGTGCTATAGGTACCGCTCCACCACCCATAGCAGGTACCTACTCAAGTAAAGCAAATGCCCAAACTTACTAGAAACTTAACTAATTTACTTAACTTATTTAGAAAGCAAACAAGATAAAATATTTTCAATATATCTATCTATTCGATATTTCAGTATATTTAGGATCCAAGACGGCGGACAAAATTTGACACTTGAAATTGAAACGATAATGGTGCTCGGGTGTCCATGTCGGTTAATTTGGTGGCTCTGATCACGAATTTTGGTTAATTTTTTTAGATCCAAGATGGCGGATGGCAACTTGACATTTTTTGACACAAAAATGTTGATAAGTAGGTACCTATAGTTTTCGGGTAATTTGGTGGCTCTGAGCACGAATTTGGCATAATTTTATGAATTAAAGATGGCGGATGGCATTTTGACACTAACACAAAAATGGTGATTGGGTGTCATTTTCAGCTAATTTGGTGGCTCTGAGCCCGAATTTGGCATGAATTTCAATGAATGCAAGAATGCATTTGGTGAACACCTTTCAGCTGTTGATGATGACGATGATAATGATCATTTTAAAGAAGTCGTAGAAAGAGTACCTAATGTACCTATGCTATGCAACGTTGTATAATTAAGTCATAAAAGCTTGTGGCGTCTTTTCTTACGAACCCACACCTCACGCCTTTTTTGACCTCTTTTTCTTATACAACTGTTGCTTAAAATACTATAAGATTTAATTTCTAAATGTTTGTGAAAATTAGAACACATAGAAAAATCCGAAAAGTAAAGCTATGGCCGGGAATCGAACCCGGATCCTCGTCATTCCGTGACGCGTGCTATACCCCTACACCACCCATAGCAGCATATAAGGTTTAGGTATTTGTCAAAAGTTTGTTAGTGTTATCTAACAAGTATTATATCGCCTTGATCGTCTGTGTTTTGGGACGTTTTCTTCTAAAAAAAATCACGTAGCTACGTAGGTATGTTTTGTTCACGTGTTTAGTTCTGTTATATCACGATAACCTTGAACCCTGACTGTCTGCTTGTTTTTTACGAGTACTTATTACTTTTATACATTTTCGAGATCACTATGTTTGTCATTCGAGCGCACCGCTTACACTTACACGCGGCCGAGGTTTGTTTATAGAATCACACCTCCGTGGTGGGCAAGACCAGTTAGGTACTTTTTCTTATCGGCTAAGTAGAAGTACTAGCCCCCTGCAGGCATTCCTCATTAAAAAGTAATAATTTCGAAAACGATTAGGCTTGCACTTGTACAGTCGACAACATTCTTAACTGACCATTTGTGAACTTTGTCACATTGCGATCAGGTTCAAGCACGATCAGTTAATTAGTGTTGGCAACTGTACCTCTAGTGGTGTAGACAGTTAATAGCTCTAGGTATTCTCCTATAAAAGGCAAGAGTACTATTAAAATGCTCTTGATTCGTAAAGAGGAGTACAGCGATAACAACTACCTATCCATTACTAGAATGAAGTATTCAGTGCTCTTTGTAGGTGAAAAAAATAATTTGGAAGCGTGTTATTGTGACTTGTGACCAAACACTTATTATTCTTTAACAATGAAATTACCAGTCAAGAAGGGGCGAGGTACAGTAATGCCTACTTAAGTGTGCGTATTGAAATAAGTTACAATTTAATCCATCTACTATACCAGGGGTGGCCAACGGGTCGATCGCGATCGACCGGTCGATCGCGAATGTTAGTCCAGTCGATCGCGGCAAGGCAAAAAATATAAATATGTGGACCAGACTGCGCAACGTAATCACCAACTGCTGATTTAAGGTTTCATGAAGTATGTAATTGGTAGATCGCACAGGGTTTCGTTAGTAAACAGGAGATCTTGGGTCTAATCAAGTTGGCCACCCCTGTACCTACTATACTATCCAAACATATACTACCTACTAATATTATAAATGCGAAAGTGTGTTTCAGTCCCGGAGAAGGATAGGTAGGTATAGATAGGATTTGCATTATTGTCATAAGTCATAAGTCATTTAATTTTATTCGTCGTTTTCATGTGTACATTGGATCTTACAAGCTAATAAATTTCCCAACATGACACTCGCTGTCAGATCCATACTAAAAATTATAGCTAAACTGAACTGAATCGGGATTGAATCGCATTAAGACGTCATGGTAAGGCCTGAGAGAAGTTAATTTAAATAGACATCCAAAATTTAACTAACACAGGGGGAAGATTGTGAAGCTATGAGGTTGTAAAGCTATCACCATAATCACATTTAAGACTTGGACTCTCGTCGGTAAAGTTATTGCCACTTCTGTCGTTCTTCCGCCAACCTATAATTTATTACCAATATTTAGAAAGGGAAAATTGAAGGGAGCAGAGGACGGGTACCCAGATAAAATTATCTCTACCAAATGAGAGAACATGTCTGTGAGCCATAGGCGGTTAAAAAAAGAAGTGAAAAATAGCGACACTGTACCATAACCCGGGGTGACTTTAAAAAGTACTAGTTAGTTATAATGACGAAATCATTAATTTTCATTTGCGTTTACTGCTTACAATCGATGTCTTCATCGTTCGCCTTTGCGTCTTGCGATTTTATAGCAATTTTAAAACGATCAAAGTAGCCCCAAAAATATCAAAGTCACCCCGGTTGCCGGTACCTAGCAAATACATACGTTTCATTTCAAGATTTTATCTTATGGGCACAGTAAAAAAGTTCTTTAATGAACAAAATGAAATGGGTACTTACCTATGTTAGTGTTATTAAAATACCATACAGCAGGATACATGATCGAACCTATGGTAATAGGATTCCATCGAAATAATTGAGATTCTTGGCATGGGAAAAAGAAACAACCTTTTGTTATAGATTGACAAAGTTAAATAGGTATCTATATACCTAAACTTAACTGCATGCATGGGTATGCATTGCTTGATCATTTTTACTTAATTGATAATAGCCGTTACCTATGCATCATTCGATCATCATGAAAAAAAATGAAAATTACATACCTAAAAAACCGCCCACGCTAAAAACGAATAGTTTAACTTGAGAAACAACATTTTAATAATTCAATTTTATGCCAAAAAGTCTTACCTACATAATTTTGGAATAGAGCTGATACTCTTCAAACTGCTGGACCTATTTTTACCTCCGTCCTCTTGAGAACTACACACAGACACACACTCACACACACACACACACACACACACACACACACACACACACACCCACACACACACACACACCCACACCCACACCCACATACATTGTTGACGTCAAACTTATAACACCTCTTTTTTGCGTCGAAGGTTAAAAACGTTTGCCCGGAAAACAGGCGAATAGAGAGCTATCTCCTTTTACCCGACTGCGCGACGCAAAAGAGGGTAATGTACAGTGGTCGAAGATTTGGTTGCCACTGGGGGGAATGACCGCAATTATACTTGTATGGATGTGCCACGGAGCTCCGGGCTTCGTCATGTTAGAAACGTAAAATGATTTTTATCTTCATACATTACATAATATATACATACCTACATTCCCCTATTCCATCTATCTCTACCGCCATATCCCCCAGATAGGGATATGTGGAATATTTATACATACACACATTCATATTAATCACGTCTTTATCCCTTACGGGGTAGATAGAACCTACGGTAACAATTTTTATCTTCGTATCTTACATTAACGTTTTACGTAGGTAATTTTTTTAATGATACATCTAAATAGTTTATTTCATTAACACAATTTTAATAAAATGTATTTACAACCAATGATGCTTACTGTATAAGTACATATCATCATCATCAGCCTATACTAATTAGTCCACTGCTGGACATAGGCCTCTCCAACTACACGCCATTAATGTTACACTTAAAATAATATTTTTGTGTTTACTGGCGTATCCATATGAATATTTCTATTTGATATCCCGCGGCATGGCAACCGAATCGCTGTTCACTGGCAACGTGTTTAGGACCAGGTTTTTTAGATGCAGAAATCTTTACAGGATTTCCAATCTCGTGAGAATATACAAATAATTATTAACTCCACGACCACATGTATAATAAATAGCTGTTTGTGCGACACATTATCACGTAGCTAACTAAAACAAGTCATACAAACATATCAAATTCAATCACCATTTAAAAAAACGAAACCTTCCTATGAAATACACTAGAAATAAAACGGATGACAAGCAAAGCCATTAAAATAACAATTTTATGGTAAAGGAAAACCAATCGTAAGAATATCTTTGATTGTCAATATTAACTGTGTATACATTTATCATAGCAGAGTATTTAATTCAAGGGTATTTCTCAAGTCATAAGCATAAGGTCCTAGTCAAGGCACGAAAGTCATCCAGTCGAACAAGAAATCACTAGGTATAATGTCAGTAGATTATAGCCAAGTTCGAAAAGATTAGGTATATCTACGAACAGCTTAAATAAAATAAACCACGTTCTAAAGCCCATAGCCAGTTATTAATAAGTAAGGTTTATCATTAGGTACCTATGTCATTTATAGAATTATCTATCTATCTGAGAATGGACCCGGCTTACTATAAGGATAAAGGGCTAATCACAAAATCGCTGCATGTACCTATACAACATGCAATTTGAGGAATACGGTAGTCGGCCGCATTCGGAGAGTGACAGCTGCAAAAGTCCTAATTACTGACAGACTAATGTGAACCAACGTTTCTTGGCCGAAGTAGTTCGAAACAAGTTCGGCGACCGCATTAGGCGAACGCAGTACCTAGTGTAATTGCCCCTTAAGAGGCATCTCTAGATGACACATTTGGGAGCCTTTTTTTTCAATTTCCACCCAAAAGTGATAAAAATATATGGATTTAAAATATGATAACAATGTAATTTTCTCAATTATCTATGTTATTTGTGGAAGTGGTAAATTTATAACATTAAGCAGGTAGGTACCTAAAAAGATTTTCAGAATTTTCATGGTATCTTCACGGGCATGAAATAAAATTAGCACGCGTTTTAGATTCACAAGACAAGACAAGAAATTCAAACTAGCGAGTGGTTTATTCGATGGTAAGTAAGCAATCCCTATTGTCCATGAACATCCGGAATATCGGAGCATTGCAAATTGATTGCCAGTTTAAAAGTCGAAAGATAAAATAGGTACCTACCCCATGTTATGTCAGTAAATTCTCCACAATGAAACACAGCAGCGTAACTGCTGCTTGGCGGCAGGATTAACGAGTTAGATGATAGTAGCGATTTGAATTGACCCTTCACAAGGTCCTACTATCCGCATTTTTTTCCCTGGATAACTTGGATAAAATAACAACATTATTTAACATGGTGATGTCCCTTTGCCTTTTTGCCAATGCTTGGACGCCCGTAAACAGGAAAAAAGACAAAACAGTTAGGTTTTTGAGAGCCAGTCGTTAAGACCACGATTTCTCTGCAATCGGGGTTCCGTGAGATAAAGGATCGTTTTCCATTAAGTAATTAACAATACAAGCGAGTTACAAATTTACAGAAATACTATATCTAAGTACCTTAAACTTTGCGATTTTCTGAACATGTTCTGAAAATCCATGTAATGGGGCCCACATTATGGTTTGCGACTGGGTTGTTCGTTGCTCGCTTTATAGAGGACTCGTTTAAGCGGTCGGTCTATACTATTTAGAACCGGCAACACATATGCTATTTCCCTGGACTTGATTGCGTCCATAGACTGATGTAATGTACGGTGACCGGTATAAATAAAACAGATTCCTGAAGGAAGCCTCTAAAGAGATACTGGAACCGATATTTTAAACACAAGTAGAACAAAATCAAGTAGAATGTAGTATTTGGTGGCTGAGATTCGCCGCGACACATGCTTAACACAATCTATCCTGAAACATGTGGATTGTAGGAACATTTGTGTCCAGGTAAGATTTTGGTTACAATAAGAAATTGAGGTCAATGCCCGATTGCAAGTATTTGCAATCGGGGTTAGTCGCGAGCAGGTTTCTCTAAAGCTGCAGGATAATCTCATATGCCCTTTTTGTACCAGCACTCGGACGTTTTCCTGATTGGAAGCGTATTCAGAGACTGCGTTGGTTCAAAATAAGGTTACATGGTAAGGCAAAGTACCCATACGTATATTCAAGAGGATACAAAAAAGTGCGTATGTCTTTGAAGAAAAGTAATTAGCTAACCTTGCATCAGTAGATACAACCAGTGTTGCACTTCGACGTATACGGAATCCTATTTTCCTACGCGGACTTTCTAGAAACCACTCTTAAAATATCCGGGTAAATTCCTCCACATGTAAACCGATTTAATATTAGGTATCAAGAAAGTATTTAAAGGTATATCTGTCATTGATTGATAGATCATTTTAAAATGGCTTAGCGGTCTTTCAATTCATGCGAATAATATTAGATTTCAACATAAATTTACATTTAGCCCAGACTCCACACTTATAGTATCTAATAAATTCCGTGTTAAAAATCTACGGCAAAACTATTTACTTACAGGTATCAACTAAAAGACGTAGGGAAATATTATTTCTCAAAGGGACTCTGGTGAAACCATGAGGAGATAGGTACAGGGCGCAGTTGCATGGAAGACTTAGTGCGGTAAAAACAGTTCATGTAAGCTAAAGTAATACAACCTTAACTAAGCTGCAAATGGATTCGAGTATACTGTTTATAAATTGCATGCTGCATTAACAAACTCTGCGTTTGCTCAATAAATCACTGATTACAAACGATCCCGATGATCACTAGCATGTGCCAAAAAGCTTAGGCATCCAGATAATAAAAATAATGTACTGCAATGGTCAATACAATGTCTGACGTAATCTCACGCCAACTTTGATAGAAAACACGGAAATCCGTAATTTAAAACACATGGATCGAATGGATAAATAGGTAAAAATTGGCATTCTCACAATCATAGTTTAGATTTAGAGCGGAAATGCGGCAGTAACATAACGCCAGCACCTCACGGTGGTTGTTGATGGTAGGCGCCCGCGCAGCCGCGCCGGCTCACTCGCTCGCGAACAGCGTACCAACAGCTACCTACGAACCGCTTAGCATTTGTACCGATCGGAAAATGCACACCGCTTAAAGTGAACAGTTTACTGTGATATTTATTTTGGACATTGGAAAATATTTGACCAAGATGGTTTTGCTCGCTTTTAATAAGTTTACAGGTGAGTGCTGTTAATTTTTTGCATTTGAGAAAAAAATTATGAAAAAATTATATTTTAAATAATATCTCAGTATCACAATCAGTGTGAAGTTGATTGACACAAATGGCATTGTTACAATGTTGATACAATTTTATTCAAGTTGATTCATTAACATAATTTAGACGCACTTATGTTAACCAATTTCTAAACGTTTCCTAAATGTTAATTGAGTATCAAACTGTTCCAACAAACTAAACAAACAAGCGCAAGCGGCTAAAAGAGATCTAAACTTAATTACTAAGCCCAATACATCTGATGCCTTTGTAGCACGTAGGCATGTATATTTTATAGCCATGTTTTAATTCATTAGGTACCGGAATTCGATCCATCTGATAAATCTAAAATTAATTAATTTATGTTTGCGCGCGGCCACATCCCCTCCTGTATTACCGATGCGCAGTTAAAAATACCCTTCCATTAAGAAAGAACAAAATTTTTATTTACCTACTAATCTTGTTTTTTTATGTTACAAAGAGCCTATAACAGTTAATGGCTAGTGCTAGTACGTCGTAACGAATTGTGTCACTCAACATTAAAAGCACCCATACATAATGACTCCAGGTACGTGAAAATTAACTATAAACAAATATATCGGAAGGATGCAAAGATAAATGAAAGTGCTCTCAATAAAATAGAATAATAATTACACAATATTTATTATTTACTTTAAAGCAGATGTAGTTTGTCACTTAGTAGCCAGGCATGTCAGTTAAATAATTTTTACTCATCATCGTCACTTGAAATTTTAAATACCGAAATATAGTGACACTTTCATACTTGAAATATGAAACAAATTTGATTAGTTAGATATTATTATGACTAACATATATATTACAGGTAAATACGTAAGTGCATCCTACTTAGGGTGGAAAAATAAAAAAGGCTTTGACCACCATACCAATGAAATATATTCTTAAGGTAATATTGCATGTAAACACATAAAAACTCGTAAAACTCATTGTAAACACATTGGTATACCTACTTAAGCGGGCGGGTGGTAGGGCCTTGTGCAAGGTCCGTCCGGATCGTTACCACCATCTTACTCGCTAATCCTGCCGCTAAGTAGCAGTGCTTGCACTGCTGTGTTCCGGTGTGGAGAGTAAGACAGCCGGGGAAATTACGGGCACAAGAGGCATTTCATCTTAGTCCTCTAGGTTGGCAACGCATCTGCAATCCCTCCGGGGTTGCGGGTGTCTATGGGCAGTGGTGATCACTTACCATCAGGTGACCCACTTGCTTGTTTGCCTTCCTATTCATATAAAAAAAAAAAAAAAAAAAAATAACTAACATCCGAGACGAAGCCTGTCATCGAAAATCTTCAGTTAAAAATATAAAATAAAAATAAAACAAAAGAACCTACATTAAACATTCAAGGATTCGAGAACCTGACACAAAAATAATAATAAATTGATCGGAAAGAACTTCTCAAAACATTCACGAATGTAGCATACCCAACACATATGTATACAAATCACAAATGATCACCAACTTAACATTCCACGCCGGCGTCCTGAGTGAATACTTTTGTAAAAACATTTTTCTTTTTACTTTCCTTGTAGTAGAATTAAAAAGCAGGATTTAATTTTCTAAGAAAAGATCATGTACAGTCAGGTGTAATGATATGTATCTAGTCTAAGTTTCAAAAATAAGGTCGTGGGACATATTTTTGATAAGTTCGTATCGATACTTATTTTTGCACTTGACCGTAGGTACTCGAAATATGAACTGTGATATAGCCTGATATGTGCCTTTTCTGCCAAATTGAACAATCTACAATTGCGTTTTGTTTACTTAAAAAAATAATACTGCGCACAGTTATTATAGTTACGCTAGTTAGTTCTGAATTATGATTATATAATTTATGGATGAATAAGTATTTAACTTATGTTTAGTAAAAAGCGCTTTCGTTTAAGGTTTTTCCTATCATTAACATTATATATTATTCAATGGTAAAAATAAATTAAAACATAAGCCGAACATATTTCTACAAAGTAGATTTACTCGCAGTTAAATAAATTATTCATTGTGACTTATGTACATTTACTACATAAAGACAAGTAATTGATTAGCAACAGCGGGAGGCACTAGCTCAAACAGTTTTACTTAACTGAAAGGGATAGAATAAATTAAATTATTTTAAAACCTAAAATCTTACTGCGAAAACATTGCACTGAAAAGCGGAAAAACATGCGCTGAAACTTAGGCATTTTTTGTATCATTTGTAATTTAGGTTTGTCGCTGCCAGCTATATCTATTAACTCAAAGGAAAGTCTGTTGCCGGGTTCCAGTGATTATTTTTCTTCTTTTCGGTTAAATTATTTTGCAGTCGGGTTTTTTATTAATGCACCAATGCTGTAATTGCATTTGAAACACAAACGGGATGGTAATGCCGCAAAGGTATTGAATACCTAATAGTTTACTAAAACTGAATAGGTACTCATGCCAAGATTTATGTCACATAGGTATCCAAAAGCAACCATTTATCTCGAAAAACTCAACATTTTCAAAATTTTCCAGTTTACAGCTTAATAATCAGCAAACCAATAATTAGGCTGAATGGTTATAGTTTTGAAAGTGTGGGTTGCACCAATTTACCTACTCTAGGTAACAAAATAACATCATCACTAGGTACATAGTATAAAACAAAGTCACTTTCCGCTGTCTGTCTGTCCCTATGTAGTTATGCTTAGATCTTAAAAACTACGCAACAGATTTTGATGCGGTTTTTTAAATAGATAATTCAAGATCGAGAGGAAGGTTTAGATGTATATTACGCAGACGAAGTCGCGGGCAGAAGCTAGTTAACTATAAGCGCCGATTTTGACATAATATGTTTTATAGATTTTCTGTATATTGTACGTCAAAATCGCTTGTTATAGTCTTATGGTTAATGTTATCATTAAAGTTACTTAGTGCAACTCACATAAAGTCCAACCACACCCGGCGATAACGGGTGTGTAATGATTGATATAAAAATATTTAATATATTTTCTATCGATATATCAACATTTGATATAATTTCAAAGGGTATAATCACTCATTGTGTATAATAAACGTTTGGTATAATTTTAAAATATATAAATTTATTTCGTATATTTATCGTTCGGTATAACGCTTATTTCTTATAACGATTATATGGTATAACGCTCATTTTATATACAAATCATAATATATAATAGCAGTTCGTTTTTGTTGGGGGACGCAGTTCAAACCTAACCTAACCTACTTTTTATAAAAATAACGTTATACCATAAGTTCATTATAGGAAATAAGCATTATACTTAAAGAATGTTATATTAAATGATATTATATCAAATGATCATTATAAGAAATGATAATTATGTCAAGTGAATATATTAAGTGTTGTTATATGATTTAATAATTATATCAAATGAGCGTTATTGCTACTAATATTATACCAAAAATTTTTATATACTTACATCGTTACGCACCCGTATCTCAGTGTTTGTCAATTGTATTTTGTCTTGTTTATTTTGCACAATAAAGAGTTTACATACATACATACATACATACTTATATACTGTAGATAAATACATACTTAAATACATACAACAACCATGACTCGGGCATAAACACTCGTATTCATCATACAACTGTCTGCCCCTACCGGGATTCGAACCCAGGACCTCTAGCTTCATAGTCAAGGTCACTAACCACTAGGCTATCCGGTCGTCATATCAAGTACCTTACCTGTTTACCACTTTGTTAGCGAATTTATTGTAGCTAGACTATTGTCAAACTTTACGTCACTTTTCCGGAAACCATAAAACCATAACACAAAGTCGAGCAGTTAAGTAACAAAACCATGACTTTCACATCCATGGGCTAGTATTATTAAGCCAACCATTTTATAGGCATTTTCAGTTTAGAGTCTACCTAACCCATTACATATTTTTTCTACTCCTGTAGGTACTCCTCTGTAATAATAGAATTTTATGCAACAGTTGTATAAGAGGGGTCAAAAAAGGCGAGTGGTGTGGGTTACGATGTGAGCGCAGCGAACATCGTAAGAAAAGACGTCACGATCTTAATTGTCAAATTGAAATACATATAATGAAATATTGAATATATTGAAATATTTTATCTTATTTGCTTTCTAAATAAGTACCTACCACCGTATTTGATCTTGAACGATTGATTGGTTTTTGACCATAGCCTGTCTGAATGGACAAATTAAAAAAAACTCATTGGCAGTAAAAGTTTTACCTAAGTAACGATGGAGCGCTTTTAGAGCGACATAAGCCAACAAGTGCTTTTAGAGGTTATAATGTAGACTTATCCAAAGTATTATTAGATATGAGTGTTCTTATAGTGGTGCTCGTGATTACATAAATCACAGATAATAATACAGGAGTAGAAAAAATACCATCACATCTATAGACCTAAGTGTGGTCTAAGGAAGTTATTTTTTGCAGTAAGGTGATATCCGGTTAATTTCGAAATTTCACACTAAAATCAAGGAAATTTTCCGTAATGAACATTATCTCATGCGCTAAAAAGTCGGAGAATTCATTTCTGTCAACTCTCTCCAAACAAATTAATTGCGGCACGGTATGTTAAGCGATAAACAAATTACGTGAGTTCTGCTTGCACTTATTAAGAGTAAACTAAGTGTTATCAAATATTAAGATTACTAGGAACTTCACAGACACACGTTACCTTCAAACATTGATTTCAAACACTGGTAAATCCATGAGGGTATTGGCGCATACGTTTAAAGTTTGCAAAAAACAAAAGTAAATAACATTTCGTGACATGATATGACATCATTAGCCTTCTCATATTCTTGAAGAATACTAAGTATTTCCTAGGACTTGCCTTTAAAATTGTGCTATAAGCAGACGAATAATGTATGTATGTATGCCTATGTAAACTCTTTATTGTGCAAAATAAACAAGACAAAATACAATTGACAAACACTGAGATACATGCACAAAGGCGGACTTATCCCTTTAAGGAATAAAAGAAGGAAGGTATAATTATTCTGGAAGCGGTGCGCTAACTTATGCACCGGCTTTCACTTTGGTCGGTTATGCGGAATATTCCAGATACAAGTTCAAGCTCAAGATTACGTAAACATTGCGGCTAGCTACTGAGTACTAACCAACCAGCTATTGCATTACACTACACGGGATATAAAGCCTAGAAGGTTTCTTGTTGCCAATAGCTACGAACGGAACAGAAGCGAACGCTTAAAATGTTACATTTGGAGAAGTAGGTACTTTTGGTTCATTAATAATAGAATAGGTATGTACGATCAATTGCAAAATTGTGGATGTGTAGGTAACTGACAGGTAAAATTAACGGGTTTCTTTTCACACAACTTTGTATGGATGTGGCCCGTTATTTTTGCTTGTCAGTATACATATACGGGAGCTACGACGACAGTTGCAAAAATGCCAACACATCCCTATTATGAAGGCTTTAGAAATTGTAACTGTAGGTTTGTGGTTGTGGTGATCACAGATACTCATTGACATCTCAAACTCTGATTAACATCTCAAGTTCAAAAGAACCCTGTTAAGTAATGAATGGTGTTTAAGAAACCAGAGCATTCCGTTCATAGCAGAGCCAGGTACTAATGTCAACAGCTTGAGGCGCTGTTCTGGTGTTATCAAATACTAGCCGATGTTTATGCCCGAGAACGCTTACCATAAAAGAATTTCGCTCACGACACTATCGAACGTGATTTTATTGGATTTTTATCCGGAATATGCGATAGAATTTTGTTATTTGCTGGAACGAACGATTCGACCGGTACTTAAACGTGTGCGAAGAATGCAACACGTAGGTAACCGTAATGCCGTTTGGAATTCATTTTATATTAAAATAAGTTTGATTTCGATGGCGGAGAGTTTTGTATTTTACCAGTTTTGTATGTTATGTAAGCCTAAAAAAATTGTTAGATCTCAAAGCTAACGTTGGACAATTTTATATAGGATTTCGTATTCAAAATGGCGATACGGTACCTTCATGTTTGTTTGTTTGTATTGTATGTCCGCGAATCTGACACTGTTATAGTGCTACCTGCCATGGCTACCATAAACCGTGATTGGGATTAGGTAGGTACATACATACGTACATACGTAATCATCACGCCGAAAAAGAGATAGGTAAAAGCAGATATATTATGTAAATGTAAAGTGGGGATGAATTTACTTTTCCCGGGTATCCCAGGCTGTAAGATGTTATTGCGAAAACCATTTTTCGGTCTAGGGATTAATTTGGAAAAAACCTAAATAGCTATTTTTATCTCTAAGTCAAAGAAGTGAAATTAAAATGAAAAAAGGCGAGTAGAACGGTGGGAAATACTTAGGGTTCACGATAACATAGTTTATTATTATCTTAAATTTAAAGTGAACTAAGTAACTATTTAACTTCTGTAAATTTATTCGTTCAATTAAAGCGGAGATATTAATAAAAAAATCATTTATCTTATTTCTTTTTCTTCAAAAATAAGAAGAGGAGAATGCTGAAATTTAAGATACCACTTACAAACGTCGTGACCTATCATCAGAAAAAAAAATCAAGCGGAAAAGCTATTAAGGCACAAGATGTTCCATGGCCTTCAGCAAATACGCTGTCTTAGTTTGGGATAATTCAAATCGTAGTTTATACGGAGTAAAACCTAGTGACATGAATCTCCTTAACGGTGTTAAACTGTGGAGCTGGAGCTCATAATTTCACTAGATATCAAAATTAAGAGCCGTCCAGCGATTGTTAAATAAAACCGATTGAACCTTTTTCAATTAGAAATGAATTACTTCGGAAAATCCAAAGAAAATAATTAACTTTAAAATTAATGCATCTGTTTCTATTCGGTGCAAAGACCCCACACGGGTACGGTTGCCATAAGATACGCTGGAGTTGTCAGGTGCTAAAAATATCTTAACACGCACTTAAGTGGGTGTTCAGACATTTTTTATCTGATGGTAACATTACAAAGTATTTTTAATACTATCCCTATCAAGTTAACAAGCACACTCTGATAATTTTGCGAAGGCTACCTATCCATATTTAATGGTATATTATACTCTTTTATACCTTAGTGAGGATGGCGACGGGTATAATCGTACGGGTACGTTAGAGGTCGTACAATGAAACCATGACATTGAACTGGCGTGGCGTTACATTGAATACTTCCACGTAATCATGAAAAAAAATTGGCATATATGTGTATACGATGACGATTTAGTTTTTGCGGTTTTAATATATTCATTACCTTATTAGCCAGTTAGATTCTAGTTTACATCTCGACAATAAAATTTTGGCACACCTATTTTCGAACCGGGAATTTCCCGGTGTTTCAATACCGTCATAACCAAACTATGTTATTGATATTTCTTATAGTAAAATATATTATGTTGGTTATCTACCGAACCTTGTCGATGACGTGTATGGTTTTTGGGGCCCAATTTTTGAAATTAGGTACGTGAAAATACACTCGAAAGTAAAAATAAATTGGTCCGTATTTTTACAGCTCTAATTAATCTAATCATCTAGTAGAAAAATTAAGTTGAGCTGTAGCTTTGTAGCAATACACATATTGCTAAAAATCGGGCCCCGAACCTCTAATTAAGTTTTCACACAAAAAAGCAGACGCATCATTACAAAAACATGGCTATTAAAACGATGTCTCGGTCTTAAATAAACCCAAAACTGTTGGCTAAAGTTGCCTGTGTTTTTGAAAAGGATTTTAATTATTGTGTGTTGTTTACCACGCGCGATTCAATAACATACATTCTTAATGCAGTTATTGTGTTGCAAATTATCAGTCGCTTCGCTGTACTTTGATTGTTATGTTATGTTGTCCCAAACGGTCATTGTGGCATGAACGGTCCACCGCGTTTCCTCGTGGTATTGTCACAATGATCAATACATTGTGAACGGTAATAAGGTTACGCTGACATAGGACCATCAATTAGGGATAAATTATAACTGACAAGCTAAATAATCTCAGAATATATATCATAGGTACCACTTGGTGACAACAGTCTTCTTAACTTACTTCACATGACAAACGGCAATAAATTCCATTAAATACATATATGTAGCCATACAAAGTACCATTAAATAGAAGTTCCTAGTTTTTCTTCCACTAAGAATCACTTTTATTAGGTACTAAGTTTTAGAGAATAAAACGACATTATGGTATCGCAGTGTAGGTAATTAATTGAACAACCCTTTTCATAAAGAGGAATCGTGTGAATGAACTAGTAAGCCAGTACAGCGTCTGCTCCGCTTTGTCTCGGAGTTTATTTGGATGGTACAGTTTTATGAGCGGTAGAACGTCTTGCAACATCATCTTATCATCATAATCTTACTCTCTAAGTAGCAGTGCTTGCACTGTTGTTTCCAGCACGGAAGGTATTAGACAGCCGGGGAAATTACTGCCAGACGAGACTGCTTTTTTAACTACATATAAAAAAAAACTTGTTTGAACGATTTACTTCCGACTTTTAAAAAACATTTAATTTTGCAAATAAAAGCGTGAGAACGTGACAGCCTCCTCCAAATCGTATTTATAGTATTTTTTGAGCCCTTCGACCCTTTCAAAAATCATGCTAAACGTTGCCTTTAGGTCTTGTTACCTTAGGCTCTGTTTATTCCGTAAGGGATAAAGACGTGATGTGTCTGTGTGTTCGACCCTTTACGGACATCACGTGATAAGTAAAGTAAACATAATAATTACCATAATAAGTACCATAAGTGACACCGACATCGACAACGCAAAATTCTATTTCATACCCCAATTAAGTTAGCACCCGTAGAATGCAGCGGTTAGTGCGTTTTTCAGAAAATTGTTCAGTCTAGATTAAAAGTAATTCAGGGCAGCCTCAAGGCTACGTCACCTAATTAAATATTGTAGCGCTAAGTTAGCAAGTAGGTAGACGTTTGCAATAATACGGACTTCCTTTCAACCAAATTATAATTCTAAATGAGGTAACTGCGTCGTTCTACAAACTTATTTTACTTTACCCATTGATATTTTGATTTGACTGACGATATTAAATTAACTGGATATGAGTATCGTTTTTTTAGTGGCAAAAGTAAATAATAGAATTTAATAAATAAATGTACATAATTTTACTGCCTACGTGTTAAAACAATTGTTAGGCTATCTTTCTGATTAACTAATTTATACTTACTACCTAAGTGGGTAAAATGAAACATCTTCAATATATGCTTCATTTTATGGTTTTTATCAAACAAAGATATTTATAAATGTTTTTCGATAAGTAGTTCATCTTAGATCACATCTTCGCTTGTCATCAAATGTGCTTGGCTTGGCATGTGTTCGTGGTAAAACGCAGCAAATGTATTTAGTATTTACAAAAAATACTAGCTGTTGCCCGCAACTCTGTATGCACAGAATTCGCTTATCGCTATCCTGCGGGAACTATAAGATTTTCCGGGATAAAAATTATTCTATGTCCTTCCCCGGGACTCAAACTATTTCTAAATCAAATTTCAATAAAATCGGTTCTGTTGTTTAGACGTGAAAGCGTAACAAATAGACAGACTGACAAGAGTTACTTTCGCATTTATAATATTAGTAGGGATTTTGTTTTTTAACGAGTTTCAATTCACTGTCAAATGAATCAAGAGTCTTCTTACTTCTTGATTTTTATGTTTACTTTTACGGTTTTTCCCGTTAGAAATTAAATTTCTAACTGACACTGAAGATTCGTACTCAGAAAAAAACAAAAATCCTCATCATTCCGCGATGCATGCTATCTACCGCTACACCACCCATAGCAGGTCACCTATCAGCAGCAGCAGGTGACCTGATATGGGTGGTGTAGCGGTATTATAACACGCATCTCGGAATGATGAGGATATTTGGATTTTTCTGTGTTCGAAACCCTCCCAATCGAGTAAACATACGTTAATGAAAAATAATTCAGTTTTTATGCCAAAAATACCTTACATAATTTTGGAAAAGAGCTGATAGTCTTCAAACTGCTGGACAATTTTTACCAAACGTGGCTAAGAACTACCAAGGAAACAGCCTTTGTACTGAAACACAAAACCGCATTGAAATCGGTCTATCCGCTTAAGAGCTACGATGCCACAGACAGACACACACATTGACGTCAAATATACATATAACACCCCTCTTTGTGCATCGGGGGCTAAAAACGCCTAATATTTATTTTCAAAATAAAATTAATAGTGTCGTCACACACAAAGCTGTGATTAAATAAAATAAAAGATTGTAAAATATAACACATGACTGACTGAAAACCATAATACAGTTTTCACCAACTTATAACTACTTTCGCTATTAGAACTTTCAATTTTTAGAACGCTTAGATGAACATTGTGTGTCGAATCGATCATGAACTTGGCAATGTGCATAGAAGTGCCGTGCCCCCAGAGAGCCGACTTTAAAATAGACAACTGTAAACCAGTTGATCTGCCTCCAAAGAAGTCAAACAGCTTTGGCGTACCTACATTTTAAAGAGGCCTTGCTTTAAGTGAATGAATGTTGCCAATCATTAAATTAAATAATAATGAAAATTATAAATTGACTATTTGTTTATGGTCACCCTTCGATTTATCTAATCCTAAACTAAACAAAAACTGCGCTGTAGGTATAGTATGTACTACTGGTAAACCAGTGCAAATTAATTTATGCGTATAAAATCCATAAACTGGCGTGCAAATATTATTTTTTATCATATTAAAAGCAGGAACTCGAGCTCTAAAACTCTAGCTTTGGAATTTTACTAGCTAAATATAAAGTTGGCAGGTATATTCTACAAAAAGAATAAAGCCGTAGTACCATGGTGGGTTGACCCATAACCTTTCAGGTAGAGGATTGTGCGCATGTTCGAAATTTCTAATGTGTATACCTATTTGATTCTTAAATGTACATATGTGTCAAATTCATTCGAAATTTATAATTACCTTAAAACATCGTGTGTGACCAGGTCAATTAGGTGGATGTGGCCTGGCCCATGGTCTGATCAACATCAATGGCAAGGCGGAGTGAATCAGAGTGAACTAATATCGCTTGTTCTTTTAACCTGTATGTTATGAGTTGATCAAGGAGGTAAACAGCATACACGTTGGATGCCATATTGACAACATTAGCTACATTGATGACATTATGATGTTGCTTGGACCCTCAATCTACTCCATAAGGAAACTGGTCGTGAGATGTGACAGCTACGCTAAGTGACATGATCTGACCCTAAGTACATGTACTTAAACAGAAATGAGGGAATGGTTTTTGAAGCACGTAGCGTATACAATAATCCTGTTGTGTATCCGCAGTCATGTTGATTGAGCTGAAGCGTTTTTATCCCTATGCGTATTAAACCCCTTGTGTGTGTTTATCTGTTTGTGGCATCGGTAGCACTCAAGCAGATGGACCGATTCGATGCAGTTTTTATTCGAAAGACAATTTCCTTGCGGTGGTTCTTAGCCATGTTTAGCAAAAATCGGTGCAGCAGTTTGAAGAAAATCAGCTCTTTTTTAGAATGACGCAAGGCATTGTTGGCAATAAATTGTTTTGTTTTTTTAAATTGAGTGGGGGGAATTTTAAATTATTCCCCTTCGGTTTCTGCTCATATATTCATAACATATATTTACATGTTCTAATATCTAGTTTTTAAGCACATATTTAACAGATGCTAAGAGTACGCACAGCTTAGTACCTAACCATGAAAAATGGAATAGGTTATTGTTGATTAACGTTTTTGCTCGGTGTTTTTCGGTTTTTCCCGAAGCGAAATATGCGCAGACATTTAACATATACGGGCAAGGAAAACTAATCGGTTAGGCAGCTGCTAGACAAAATGTTTACGAATATTTTTATTGCATTACGTACCTACATATAAGTTCTATACAGTAGCTTTTTTATCGCGGTGCTACAGATTTATTCTACAACGTTGATTGCTAGTTTTTGATATAAGGAGCATACGACGAGGCGTGGCCTGTTTAATAAAAAAGGCGATAGATGGGTAATAACAGTCTCAAAACATAGTCTTCTTCTGTACCATAACATGATAGCGTATATTACTATAAAGCACATACCGGAAATTCACAGGAAGGAATTCTTCGACGGCCAAAATGATGACGGCGATTGCGTGTTGTTTCACTAAGTGCTTTGTCGCATAGAAGCCAAGTTGTCAAACATTATAATAATTTCAAATCCAAACGCGAGTATTGCGCGGCATACGATTAGGTATGGTTGGGTGATTGACATAATGTAATGTCACCGTCATTTTCCTGACCGTCAAGGTAGATCTCGTGCCGCGAGACGTCCGTTAATTGAGCTTGGAAAAATCCCTCTGGTCACACTCGCGCATTAATTACTGAAAAGCCGTCGAGTTAAAGATTTTATCTAATTTAATGTTGTGGTGTATGTTATATTAGTACCGTACCTACTGCAACAAGTGCATACGCAGTTATTCAAAAACTCCATAAACCTTTTTCTGCCAGCTCAGTGAACTCTTTTACAACAATACTTACATTCACATTATTGTTTATGATATTGAGCCTTTATTATCCGATAATGTCACTTAAAGTTGACATGTCAAAACTTGAGTGATGTTTATTATGTAAAACAGGGATTTTTGTATTTTATTTTACTGCAATACTTACTACAAATTTATACACAATGAATTATATGCAAACGGTAAAAGTCAACAATCAGAAAGCCACAATATTTGTTATCGGTAAGGATAAGAAGAAATACAGGCAGAGACTAATTTGTACTATGCATAACATTACCGTCTTTAAAATTACAGAAATTACAAATCATATCTTAACCTCTATGAAAGTTATGTTTAAAAGATATGGAAACTATATATTTTTTATGCCGCTTAAGCGTTGTTCATGCTTAGCTTAGGTCATGCATAATTCAATGTCAAAGACGAGATTCGCAAAAACTTTTGCGCGTCTCTCAGCTTTTGTTAATCTTTTTTTGACCTTTGTTTTACGGATATAAATCCAGTTTTTGTTCGCAGGGGCCGTACCCGTGCGGTTCAACCTGTGGATAATGATATTCACGAGCTGCTGGGTTGTTTATATGCTCCGAGTCAACATGAGTCTCAACATCATAGCAATGGTTCCGCAAACAAATAGTCATAACACTACGTTAGTATAATCATCAATTTCTAAGTAAAAATATGAATATAAAAGTTCTTTCCGTTGCTCTATTGAAGGTTCTTCGGATCGAAGTAAGCTTCAAATTAACTTAAAATATTTTATCACAATTTTAATAAGTTAGTACTTAAGTTAAGTTAAGTTTCCCTCGTGTTTTAAGAGTGTAGGATAAAAAAGATGTAAATCAGAGCGACAGATGATAGTGATATAGGTACAAGGGTTAAATTATTCCTATAACGCCGGAAGCCCTATAAAATCTAAAGCACCAAAACGATTCACAAAGACTTTAAGTATGAGCTTATTGGTGGATCAACTTTTTCTTGTCATTCGTTGGGATACGTTATCCTCCGTCACTCTTTCAACCGTAAGCTTATAGGTTGAAATTTTGCCAAACATGTGTTTTTGAGGTAGTTTAAGCATCTAAGTCAATATTATGATTATGGGACACTTCGTTTCTTCTAACAAACTGTACTACTTGATTGTGCATACCTACTAGGAGGTCCCTAACCTTCTCATTATATACTCCTGAATGTTAAATTAAATATATTTTCATTTTCATTTTCATTTCATTTGTCTCCTCGCTGATGGGACAGAGTAACAACAAAAAATAGTTGACCCACCCTTATGCATATATGTAGAATCGCACCCATAACTTTATTCTCAAGCTGAGAAATTAAGTGCTTATCTCAGTGGCGTAACTATGACGTCGGGGGCCCGTGGCAAATTCGTCAGATGGGGCTCCATCTTCAATATAAAGAAGTGCATCAGCGTCCCTTCTGTGCTCTAAACCAAGCCAGTTCGGGGCCCCGTAGAGCTAGGGGCCCGTGGAATTTTGCCATCCCTGCCACCCTACAGTTACCCCACTGGCTTATCTAGAATAATCTATTGTCATACATGAAAACATTAACAAGAATGTCAGCGACATGATGACCGGTACAATTGTTCTGATCTAAGCTATAGGATATTTATAAAATTGTACAATTATGATTTCAGATCGGTATCGCAATGTAATGCCAAAGACGCCATGATAAGAAATGTGACTCTACAGCATGAGGACGTCGCAGATGTTAGGCAAGCACCGAGAGAGGTAAGTCAAATATATGATTAAATTCTGTACGTAAATAGTTTATTGAAATAAACATAAGATTACAAATAGAAGTAAAAACAAATTAAAAATGAACCTAAAACTAATCTTAAAATAAAACAATTAAAAAAGGAGAGGCCTCCGTGGCATGTATCACAGACGCTGGCAGCATTCTCCATTTGGACAGCGATTCTAAGTAAGTAAGTAAGTAATCTTTATTTGCAATTAAATATGGTATACAATAGTTGTCGAAATGAGCTATATACGTTGTCCAAGGGAGCTGCCAGTTCTGCGGTCACCCGTAGCGTCTCTAGCCTCTTCATAATATCTTTGAAGAGGCCTCATTTAGCGCTAGGATCCCACGGACCAAGGGTCTCAACACCGAAACGGACAAAGTTATATTCAGTGCTGAAACGTCTATATCTAATAACATGAAATTCAAAAATTAATAAACCCCCCCCCACGCGTTAATCGAGTAATGAAACCGTAAATAAAAAAAAACAAGTTTTTGCCAAAAATGCCATGCATCACTTTGGAGAAGAGCTGATATTCTTTAAACTGCTCAACCGATTTTTACCAAACATAGCTAAGAACCACCGCGAGGAAATTAACTTTCGAATGAAAAAGCCGTATCAAAATTGGTCCACAGGCTTGAGAGCTATGATGCCACAGACAGACAGACAGACATACACACACACGTATAGACGTCGACGTCAAACTTATAACTTATTATTAAAAATCCCAACCGAAATGTAAAAAAAATACGCTAGACTCTAGCGGCTAGAGTTAGGTATGTGGAAATCTCAAAAAATTGCTCCTTATTAGCGCACCTCACCTCAAAAATGTATTAGGATGTTATTTATGCTAATTTTAATTCTCTAACTTCAATGGTTTAGGCTGTGCGTTATCAGTCAGACAATTGGACAATCACGCACGGTACCTACTATTTTATAGGCAATATCTTTCGGATGTAAGTTTTCCAGGAAAATTCAATTTGTGCAGTAATAAAACGAGTTTTATGATTTTATTGGCTTGTGTATCGCGTCTAAAATGCTTTATAGAATTGCAGTTGTATACACAGATTTATAGACCATTTGATGTTGAAATAAAGTTTAAAGTAAGTAAATAGTACTTAAAGTTGATTCATAACGTTATCGATCCATTTTACGTGTTTTCGCTCTCAAACAACTTCGTAGTTTGTGTGCATGAAATCTAATAAAACTTTTTAACCAAACTATTCCGACACATTTTTGAGTATGAGTGTAGAATTAATAGTTATTTAGGTATTTAAGTGGCCAAGAAATGAATAACTTCGCTAATAACTAGTTAGGTACTTAGATAGATTTTTCAGCATCAAGTAAACTCGGCCATCGCAAAGGCTGCTGCGACTTAGTTAACAAAATTCCATCGACTCTCCCGTGGATCATGCTGAAACGTTTTAAATCGGCACGTTTCACTGTTTTAGACACCAGGAGCAGCATCATTCGAGTGGACACCTGAGCAGCAAGCAATGATCCTGGGCTCGTATTTCTGGTGTTACCCAGTGACTTCTCTGGTGGGAGGCATGGCCGCTGAGCGATGGGGCCCAAGATACATGGTTCTTATTACCTCAGCGTTTAGTGCTCTGCTGACCATCGCTAGCCCAGCCGCGGCCAGGCTGCATTACATCGCATTGGTCGTCGTGCGATTTTTACTCGGAATTGCTGGTGTAAGTGTCTTACAAATGTTTAGACTTTGATCATTTATAAACATAATCCGCTTGAAAACGGGCTGACATAACATCTCTCAAAAGCACTCCGAGCCTTCCCACAGTATTACTTGCAGCGTTTTTTTCATTAGCCTATAATTGTGTCCCACTGCCGGGCAAACTTTAAACATATTATAGAAAAATGTGAAAAACCAACGGAATAACAACTAGTAACAGTGCAATATTTGTAGTACCTACCTGATTTGAAAATTTTTCTTACAGGGTTTCATTTACCCCGCGCTACATGCGTTAGTCGCGCGATGGGCGCCTCCAACCGAGAAAGGAAAGTTTATTAGCGCCATGATGGGTGGAACATTGGGTACTGTTGTGACCTGGTCTGTTACTGGGCCATTAGTGGAGAAATTCGGCTGGGCATCGGCTTTCTATATACCAGGAGCTTTGGCATTAGTATGGTGTGCATTATGGTGGTACCTCGTAGCTGACACACCTGCAGATCACCCAAGGATCAGTGACACAGAAAGAAAATATATTTCAGACGCTTTGGGTGACAAAGTTCAGAAATCAAAGGTATGTTTAGTGAAAGAATTATAGATACTAGAAAGTCAAAATGTTAGTGAACTGTTTTCAGTTAGCTAATTGCTTGCAAAATTACACTGTAAATTAACTTTGTGAAACACATGAAATCCATCACTTTTGTGGGAAGGAGAGCTCAATGGCAAATTACGACCTTTTCAGTGTCGTGACTTTTCGAATTAACATTTCAGCCAATACCCACAATGTATATATTTTGTGGGGTTTGCGGGCAATGTGGTGAGGATGAAAATACTTGTACTTTTCTTAAAAAATATAACCTTCATAAATTTATTTCCAGGGTCTTCCACCGTTCAAGAGCATTGTGACATCGCTTCCTTTCTTGGCAATGGTCGTCCTCCACTACGGAAACTTATGGGGCTTATATTTTATCATGACAGTGGGCCCAAAGTTCGTGTCAAGTGTATTAGGATTCCAGCTAGCAGCAGCTGGTGTTATATCAGCCTTGCCGTATCTGGCTAGACTATTTTTATCAGCCATATTTGGAGTGATCGGCGACTGTATTTTGGCGAGAAATTTAATGAGTACGACCAAGATCAGAAAGTTCTTTTGCTTGTTTTCGCATATTATTCCTGGATTGTTCTTGGTATTGCTGGTGTACGCGGGTTGCTCGACAGCGCTCTCGGTGGCCTTGATCACGCTGTCCATGGGAGCCAACGGAGCGGCGACCCTCACTAACCTGCAGAATCATCAGGACCTCGCTCCCAATTACGCTGGCAGCCTGTACGGTATCGCCAATGCCGTTGGAAGCAGTGCGGGATTTTTCACTCCAATGATAACTGCTTACTTCACAAGAGACGGGGTACGATTATTTCAGCTGTCGTTACTTGTATAGTCTGCTGCGAATGTAGTTAAAACTGTCGAACCAAAATTTTGCTGATTGAGCCACAAATGGTCTACATACTATAATAAAGGTGGCATTTTTATTTTGAAGTTATCTCACTGATATTATTACCTATGGCGTACAGATAGTTATTGTCCCCTGTCATATTTTTTCTGGTTTTAATTATGGCAACTGTTCTCTGTTTCAGAATGGATTTGAGCAATGGCGTCCAGTATTCTTCATAGGTGCATCAGTGTACATAGTTTCAGCTATATTCTTCATATTCTTTGGAACTGGCGAGATACAGAAATGGAATTTCTCTGAAAAAGACCAAATCGAAACTGATAATAAACAGAAGAATGGTGATCTAAGAGAATCCAAAGATACCCCACTGAGTGTAGTCAGTACTTAGATTAAATAGGAAAATGACATTGGTTTATGATTTTTCAGCTGTTTCTGAATCGAGTAGACTGGTCAACGTCACGTCGCTGTCGATCAGTACCTGTTACTATTTATATCGTTTAATTTAAGGTTTAATCATTTCATCAATTCATTCAGGTCTGACATTGATGCGCTCAAATTGTAATTGTCTTTATCATATATTTGGACCCCAAATTTAGGTAGTAAAAGAATTACGACTTGCATTTCGAAAACCTTTATAATTTGATTATTTTATTACTAGGGTAAGACTTTTTATTAATCATAGGTAATTTAGAAATATAATTATTTTGTAAAAGTATTTTTCACAATCATGATGTATTTAATCGATTATTTGACAAAATAAATATTTATTTTATAATTGTAAATTTAAATAGACTGTGATGATATTTATTTACCAAATGGTGACCAAATCGAATGTGATGTACATAGCCACGTATGTTTAATTTAAGTATGTTGTTCCGATTGGTCATAAGCACTCGACATTCCGATTCTCATTGCATTATATTTCGATTTAATTTGTATTTTAACAACCTAGCTATTATTTCATTCTGTAATATAAAGGTACCTACAGTCGAAATATATTGTATAAATTAAGTAGGTAATTATGGCTAGTTGTGTAATAAATACTTATATACTTAATAGAACACTCATTGTTTTGTAATTTCGATTTTAATTACTAAATAGTTATAATGGATACTAAAATTTATGTCTACCTTTTTCAAATAAATAATACATGAATACTTGCTAACGTTAAAAGGTAAAAAAGTTGGACGAGCTTGGTGTGACTTTATCATTAAAGTTCATAAAGTGACTCAGAAGCAGAATATAAAACTGAGATTCTCTATAAACACTTCTTACTTACTAGAAAAATTAAAGCTTCTGGTTTCTTCTCCTCTATCATCATGCCGCATAAAATCTTAACTCAAAAAATCAAATACATGCCTGAAAAACCCTAAAAAATATTCTTCAATAGGTTTTTCTTCAAATAGCTCTTGATGTTTATTGTACTAGGCCTGCAAAAGACTGACTGACTCTGGCAAAAGACCTGAAAACTTTCTTTACAAATTTACAAATTGACCCATGACCCATGAATACTTGTCTGCTTTTACCTACGTAGATTTGTTATACGAAATGCATTAAAAACGTTTTTCTACCTTTATAAAATTGTTTCCGTGGTATTTTATTACTTCTATATTATTTCTCTTTTAAAAGTAAGAGTGAGACAAAATAGTTGATTTCATTCGGCGCATTACCTGAATTTTGTGTTATCCTACCGGTTTTGCGAAAAGACGTACTCTCCTACACAGTTTCTTTAAGTATATGAATGGATGATATTACACTTCATTCATTCGTTCCTAATTTCTAACGAAACCATTATTATTTATAACTATAACAATACCTAGATATCTTGACATGGATTCGTGGAAGATATATGCTTTAGATTTATTTCGTGGCAATGTTTATAATTGTGTACTTGTACTTAGTCGAAACTTTAGCAAAGTAGGTAAATTATGACAATAAACAAACTCGATGTTACAGTTTCATGGTTTTTATTATCACCCTTATTTACATATTTTAAAGCAACGATTTTCCAATGAGGTTTTTATAGCAGTCGAACAGTCGATATAGCTTTCTACGATCGATAGGTTCATCTGTCATGTCATGGCGGTAGTGCATTGACTCTACCTTTAATAGGCACTTAGCGAAAAGTACGTTAGGTGTGGTAGAATCATTAGGTAGAAGTAATAACTTGGTAAGATAATGAACACTTAATGATCTCATGGTATGTACTTTTTTGAACACGGTAAAAAAGTAAAAAAGTTATTTGTTTATTCAAGTGGATTGAATTGCAATGCGGGATGTCAATTGAACGTTGTAAATAGGTATCTATGTAAAGTCAAGGTCACCAATCTATATATATTTACGTAACATATCATTGTGGCGACAAGTTTGGTGTATACATAGATATTTTTTAAACTTCGCGCGAGCCGCGAATTCACATTTTGATCTTAGCTGTACCGGTGCATGTAACTGAACTGTTAGTAGAAATGAACAAGCTGACGAGCTATCGTTTTTAACTAATTCAGTACCTAAGTGTAAATAAAGTCCTGTAATAAAAAGTGAGCAAAAACGGTAAATACGTTCTGTCGAGAAAGAAGGTCAGCCCAACAAAGTCACTTTCGCATTTACCTATTTATAAATTTACTACGACTTATTTTTCGCAGTTAACCGTTAGTTTTTTCTGCTTCAGTAGCACGTAGTAAGTGTTCGACTGTTTTTAGTTATAGAAATTAGGTTCTAGGCTAACCAAGCACTTGGAATGTGTAGTAGGTATTTGGTAGGTAGGATTTGAGATCAATATGCATGAATGTGAAGATTTTGGTCTTTTCGTGAGTAAAAAAAAAAGCAAGGCCTTCAAAGTTGCAATCTAAACGGCCATGCTTCACTGAAATCACCAACAGGATGCCTTTTTAAAATTTTATTTATTATTCATTTCTTGCCATGATTCAAATAAAAGTTCGCGCAATAGTAAGTTTCGAAACCTAAAAGTATTAGGTATATCTCCTAATCCTGAGTCTAATAGTCAACTCTTATTTACAGGTAGGAGTAATGATATTCCTTGGCTACTTCATGGTTTATGTAGTGCGATATAACATTTGTGTGCACATTGTTGACATGGCAAAATTAAAGTACCGGCTTGAACTTACTCTTAGCAATAAAACTGATTTAAGAGATAATTATTACGCCGAGGAGCTATACAGCAGAGGCGGCATAGTAAGAATACAGATTCATATTCCGAGACCTGGTAGAAATTACTATTTTGATTCCCCTTTGTACCTATAGTTACGGCTACAATCGTCCTGAACGTGGCCTTTAGGTCTTGTTACCATAAGCTCTGTCTACCCTATATGGGATACAAATGTGATTTGAGTATCATAATATTATGTATGTATGTATGTAGAAATTTGAGAGTTGTCATTTTAGACAGCGTAAAAACTCAATACTTAATCCTTTAAAAATTCTAAACACAAGACACAGAGCTGGCTGGAAAATAGTAGGGCTTGCTCTTTACTAATGTCCAACCTAACATTTTCTATCAGAAGGCAGGCAGTATGACCCAGCGAAACATCTGGTTAAGAGCCTCGACTTAACTGCTTGCCTATTTTTTCACCCCTCTGACTTAAGTGTAATCTTAATAATTACGCATGTTAACTTCATATCGGTACAAGATTAACAAAGGCATTAATGCGACAAGGTACAAAAGTAACAGTAGGTATTGAGAAAAGTAGAACAATAAACAAAATTTACAGTTCCTATTTAATCCATAAGTTTGTGCAAGGAGTTGCTGCTGGCCAAATGCAGGTATGTACACACGGCAATTATAATCAGGTAAGCACCTACGCACGCTCGCGCCGTATCTATCCTGCTTACCGAATAGCTTTGCTGTGTGTACACAAGTTGCATTGCGAACAGGCATGTTGCAGAATTATTTTTCTAGCCGGAAAACTATTTAATGAGATGCTACCTAAATATATAGGTAAAGAATAGTACATTACTGCAGAGGCCGTGAAGTAAGGGATTGCTGGACGAGTTTGGGGTAGGTGGCCGAGTCGAAGACGAGGCCAGATAGAACGAGTCCTGCAATCCCTGTTCCGGCCAAAGCTTGTATAGTGCTTTTCTCAAACAATGTGAGGAAATATTAAAATTAAAAAGATTTTCGATTTGCCACCTTTTTTATTTTTTAAATGTACTAATTTGATCCAGCTATTTGAGCACCATGTTTAACCGCACATAAATATCGTCGGGTGAGAATACGTTTGTGCCATATCCATTTTTGACCAAAATGGATTTGGAGTAAAGCTTAATATTTCAGATCACGAGGAATCTTTTGCACGAATCGTTGTGTCAAAATTCTCATTTTTTACTGAGGAAATAGCATGTAGTTTATACCATATCCATCTTTCGAGATAAATAGTGATCACAAAAATGTGCTATATCCGGATATGACACAAAAGTATGCTTAAACTCCAGTAAACAGTGTGCCAAACGACAGGATCTTTTACGATTTTGTGCCATATGCACTTCCAGTCTACCCAATTACCTACATTTTATTTTATATAATTTCAAATACCCACTTTATTCGTATTGATTATTTATATTAGTGAGTGGCATTTCAAGTGGTAGTATACAAAAAATATGCACCTTACCATGTAGTTTGCGTGGTTGAGTCATACTATAGCTAACTAGTAAATTATTGATATTTAATCGTCTGATGGAGAATTTAGTTCGCCGCTTATAATAACAGATAATGAATACAGGTACGTTCAAACTTTGTTTTTGTATGTTATTAAAAACAATTTCCTACAACGTGAATAAATATTAAAAAAAACTAGTTCTCAGTTAGGCATCATTGCCAAAACTTTTACACAATATGTACACTATTTGAAAATAAAAGATATAATTTACAGTTCTGACAATCCTTTCGGGTCAAAAATAAACATTTTGAATGATGAAGTCTTAGTGTTACAACCAATTCCGAATGAAAATAACGTTAACAAAATTACAAACAAAAAAAATCGGACATTCTATGTTGAAATTCATGCCTAAAGACGATAAATCTTATTATGAAATCATGTTAAAATAGAAAATTACACAAGATTCTACAATATTAAAACAAAAATTAGTAAAAACCATTTATTTATTATGGATGTGGTATCAATTTAATCACAAGTATTGAAACATCTTGTGCCATATCGAAGTTTTTGTGTCATATCATACATCATGCGATAAACAACCATTCATCAAAAATGGATATAGCAATCATAAAACTGCAAAAATCTCATTAATAACATAACCCAAAGTGTATGTATATTGTACTAGGAATAGCACATTATTGTACCTTTTTCACCATTAAGTTTAAATTTACGATAAAATATAACTTAACCTAAAATTAAAGTTTTTGTTTAATTTCGCTCTCCTGTAAACCAAGGTATGAGGTGTATGGCACAAACGTATTCTCACCCGACGATATAGTACCATAGATTTTTTTTTTATGTCGCAATTATGCTTAGGTACAGATTGTGGTGGTGGTTGGCTGTATGTAATTTTTTCCTTTGCCAATTTAATTTTAGTATAGAAATTTAAAAAATTAGAGCAGCGGACAAAAATGGATTTTCATACTAACTTTTGTGGCCTAAGCCAAGAAGTAATGTAGGGAGCCATAAACGAGAAACTTCATGTCCTCATATCGGGACATTAACGCATACATTTCCGAGCATGTTTGAGAAAAGATGTTTAGTAGATTTAGCTGAAGCCACATTTTACTAACCAAGCTTAATGTTTGAGTTATCTGAGTTCGTTTCTCCATATCGACCTGTTTCAGACTATTTTGGACTCTATGACTTGGAATGACATGGCAATAGCGCGGCTATTTTCATCTTATCATATCGGTTACTGCATTTGCTTCCCAATTTTTCATACGATGGGGGATAAGTAAGTTCCAATCTTTAAAATAATGTTAGCTAATGTACCTATTATTTTATGGTAAATTTATATGCTTTACTGTGTTTAGATTGGGCCCAACTTGGGTGGTTGGCATAGCAGGATTCACGTCCGGTATTATGAACTGCCTGACTCCGGCTTCGGTGTATTACAACTACTGGCTTTTGTTTGTCGTTCGGATTGTAGAAGGATTCTGTGCGGTTAGTTTATCTATTTAAAACATCTACGAAATACCTGCATGGCATGTATTAATTGAGTCAATAGCGATGCAACCCATTATACGTCTTAGGTTAAGATAAGATAAGATAACGTTTGTTGCCATTAAAAATAATAAATAAAAGAAATACAGACTTAACTTAAGAATTAACATTACATTGTTTTGTTGACAAATAAAATTTTGTACACATGGCAAAAGGAGCAGGCTCAGCTTATGCTGCGCTTACGCAGAAGCTGTCAGCGCTATCATTGTGTTCTTATGTCGGGGTCACATCAATCGCCGGATGAAGGGCCAAGCGCCAGGATGCCTAAACATTAGGATATATTTGTTACGTTAGTCTCTTGTTTATGTCAAGAGAAACAATACGTTTTGTGGTGTGACGCTGTATAGGCTACTACGACAAACCACATATTTAAGTACCTTTAAGATTAGGACGCTAAAAAAACATCCTCGTGTGCGGTACGTCCTGCCGCATTACCCCGGCTTTGTGGCCAGAGTGTATTGTAATGCATGCAATTTTCGTAAAAGATATCAAAATGTTTATTAAATTTTGAAGCCAGGGTGCTATGCAGCCGAGCATGGTTCAGTTACTGAGACATTGGGTGCCACCGATTGAACGGAATTACTTCATGTGGGCTTATTGTGGTAAGCGCTAGTTGGTGATAAGGCTCTAGAGATCTACTGAACTGATATTACTCTCCCAATCACATAGATATGGGTAGCAAGACATTATTGTTGGGTAGTTTTATTAGATAGCCCGTAGAGTAGAACCATTATTAGCATACGTAGAGTGGTGAGATTCAGCAATATGACTTATCTACAATACCTACCTGTTTATGTCTACGTAATGATAAGAGTAGTTTGAAAGAAATACTTGCACAGAAATCTTCCGAGCGCATTTTGTCAATATGTCTTCTATCATCCGTGATGTTGAGGAAAATATTAATATTAGTGTTTTTCAGGTATAACGACAGGGACGTGTTTCACATTCCTGGCTTGTGCGGCAGTTCACTACTATTCACACTGGCCAGTAGGGTTCTACATGTCGGGGTCATTTCAGATTCTTTGGGCCGTCGCGTGGGTTCTGATAGTAACAGATAGCCCTATGAAGCACAGCTTTATTTCGAAAGAAGAATTGGAATATCTGACAAATACCGTTGGAGCTGTGTTTGGTATAAAGGTCTTACATTTAACTCACTTCGCTCTGAGTAAATGTTAAGTGTCGATAAATTATTAACTACAGTGATTGCTTTTTTTTTAGGTGACGAATTGCCAAACTCCTTGGCATTTGATATTAAAATCGAAAAGCTTTTGGGCCTTATGTTGCTTGAATTACGGCTACTCTTGGATGATTATTGCGTTATGCATTCACGGGACGCTGTATTACTCCAGAGTCGTGGGATACAATCTGTATAGTGTAAGCATGCGATCATCTTCATTATTAGGTTAAAAGAATATTGTCGCAATTGCATAGGTAGGTCTGGGGTTTGATTGCTTATTTCTATGCTCATTATGAGTATGAGGCGTCTTATTTTACTTTTATGGAAGACCACTGTAATCAACCCATAATAGGTAGGTACCTTTGACAGCACATTTAGCGTTAACTAGTTGCTTAACTTCTTTTCAGGCTGCAGCATTAACAGGGATACCATTCTTCCTCCGCTTAGTGCTAGGAACCATCGTGATGCACACATTTCATTGGTATAAACACAATGAAAACATTGCACGTATAAAGCACATAAGGAGATATATCGTCATTGTATGTAAGTAATCTTAGCAAAATACGTGACCATCAGCAGTGTTGTTTAGCGATAAAAGCGTGTAACATGTGGTAGCGATCCGGATAGACCTTACACAAGTTCCTAATCCTATCACCCGTGGTAACAAAAAGTAATGTTGAGGATAAAATTCATTGTGTGTGTAATCCATGTGTATGGGATTTCTGATTTCATCATGACATCAATGATTTTCAATAAGTTTTTAAATATTTGTAGCTCACGTTATCCCGGGCCTCTTGGTGATGAGTACTTGGTTGGTCTTAGAGGTGGTGCCTGGGCCTATACTCCTGACTGTCGCCGTGGCTCTTACTGCTGCTGGCATGGACCTTACTCTCGACCTGTGTTACGTGAGATCTCCATATTATGCCGAACCACTGGATTCGTGGCCCACTGTGGAACTTTTTTACAGAAAATCGCAGGAATGACGTTGCCTGACAAGGAAAATCGTTATGACACTTACTGTGAACGTTGTGCGATGGCGGTGGGTCAGAAATCGAATGGTTCGACTGTACATTGTAAGTACCTAAATATTTAATTCATGGATACTTAGGTATATACATAATTATTGTTAGCATCCCAAATTTGAAGAGTCGTTTAGCCTTTGTCAGTCAGGTTAGAACTTTTGTTACACTTATGAATAATCACTACATAGTTTAACAAAGCCGCTTTCTGCTGTTTGTCTGTCCCTATGTATGCGTAGATCTTTGAAACTAGGCAACGGATTTTGATGCGGTTTTTTTAATAGATAGAGTCATTCAAGAGGAAGGTGTATATGTTATTCTACGCGGACGAAGTCGAGGACAGAAGCTAGGTAGTACTTTATATTGTAATGGATCAATGAACAATGAATATCATCAGTGTTGTTAAATTGTTTGGCGTCGGTTCGCCAAGATCAAGATCACAATTATATATTTGTCATCGTCTGGTTTCTAAATTATCTCTTTTTAAATATGATTTATAGTTAGTTGGTTCGCTGCAAGTAACAGTAAACTTTATAATATTTGCAGGAAATATCTCCAAATTTTGTGAACCCCATACACACGGTTATCAAAATCATCGGAAACACTCCGGGGATAATTGTATCGTATTTAGTCGGGGCAGTGATTATGAAATTCCAGGTAATTTGCGTGTTACTGATGATAGTGTAGTGTAGTATGAATGTGAAAGCGGCTATTAGGTACCAAACACAACGAATTACCATTTAATTGAAATCTTTGTTTTAGAATTCTGCGTATATTTGGAAGCATACGTGGTGTTTTCATGCTACGGTACTCTTCCTGAGTGGAGTAGTATTCCTCATATGGGGTGATACTAACATACAGCCTTGGAATACCGTGAAACACAAGTAACTAGTAATTAGTAACAGCTTGCAAATTACTAGTAGAGCGTCGTAGTAAGGGCGTCGTTAGCCGATGGTCAAGCTGGAGGCTTGAATCCCCTCCCCCCTTGGCGACGCGCTTAAGTATAATTCTAATAAATAGTTTAAATATGTTTATCTTTGTTTAGTCCAAGAAGACAGCGCGTAAAGCCAGTGACATCTCTCATGTCAAATATTATGGAAGTGGATGAGGAAGAAACTTCGTAAGTCTGCGAACTTGCTCGTTTGTAGCTTACCTACCTACCTATTACTTGTACAAGCGTTTAAATTGATTGTCTACTGTATAACCCACTTACAAACGACAATAAAATTACAGCAATACTTGACACGATAGACGTTAAGGTATATTTATTTGGACAAGGTTCTGTCACGCGTTAATGTAAGTGTACGGAGTGTACCAATACATTATACGACTTTAAGCACTTAACTTATGGGTAGGTACCTAGTTATATTTGTTCCAGTTACACACGGACAAATGCTCAAAACATGCCAGCTATAAAATTGCTAACAGTAACCTAACCTACTTAGATAGGACTTGGACACTTTATCAATTTATTCCTATTTTATGTTTTCAGAACTCGACTCTCAAATCAGCAAAAGAAGTTAAATTTCTTAAGTGCACCATTCAGATCGTCGCAAATAAAATAAAATAAGAAAATGAATGAACATCGTAATGTGTATTAATGAATTTTAACTATATCCATCCACACACCATGCCAATAAGCTAAGGTTTACCACCAGGCGGGCCGTGCGCTTGTTTGCCACAAAAGAGGATGATTACTAAACTTATTAAAAAAATCAACGCTTCAAAGTTTCGTTCAGTTCAGGTTTTAGCTGTCATTTTTAGTATTTATGGATTTAGTATGGATCTGTCTGGATCTGACAGCGAGCGAACCGGTCATCCAGGTTCTTAACAATCAATTTCACATTTCACGATTTGGATGTCGATGTCGCTAAAAAGCAAACGAAATGAAACCTTCTATGAATGAAACGAAATTAAAATATTATATATTCTGTGGTTTGGTCTGACAGCAGACAGAAGTGACAATGACAATGACAGATTAACTTTTCTTCTTCCTGTTCTGCCTGTTCTGATGAGAGCTTTGTGTTAACTTCACTCGCTCGCAAGGCCAAATTTTATTCAGTTATTTTTGGCTTCACGTCTTTGTAAAAACATTATTAATGTTACACAGCATTGTTGAATATTATGCCGACAATGAGGGTTACAGGTGTGGGTACTGTAAGAGTCCTAATACAAATTTTAGTCATGGTGAGTAATTTGTCATGTTTAAATCATCATTAAGAAATCACATATGAATTTATTTTGAAGCAAAATTGATATCATAGGTATGTGGGCGCATTCCATGACTGTTGCTGACTACCAAGATCTCATCGATAGAGGCTGGCGGCGGTCTGGAAAATATTGTTACAAACCAACAATGGATATGACTTGCTGCCCCATGTATACAATAAGGTTTGTACAAAAAAAAGCCAGCCAAGGGCTGTGGCCTACCGAATACGACACAAAAAGTTTTTGATTTGTATGTTTTGCCAATCACAAAAATAATTTTACTTCAAAAAATATTTTTAATTTTGTTATGTGTTGAAATAATAGAAAATTACATCAGTGATTTCTTATTGTGAATGCTTTGTTAAGTAATAGTAGTATGTAGTAGTAATAGGAATGTGTTTGACGAATTTGGCCCTAAAGTCCACTAGTGAGGCTGGCATAACTACCCAAGTGCACTTAAGCTTCAGGGAAATGAGAGATTAAGTTAAGTTGTTGAATATATTTATAATCTGTGATACTGTGTCATTGATAGATGCCGAGCCCTGGAATTTAAAGCTACAAAGTCTCAAAAAAAGATACTGAAGAGGTTCAACAAGTATTTGTCCGGACAAACTGACTGTGAAAAGCAAACTGAAGGCAGCAGCAGGAAGATGTCTACATGTAGCAGTGAGGTGGACATGCTTGAGGCTTTTGAAGAAGGCGCCGAGCAGTTTGTAGAGAGCACTAAAGAGCCGCAGGATATTAATGTTAATAATGTTGTGAAAGCCGATGATGAGTGCTGCAGTGAAACTCAGGAAAAACCGCAAGGTGAAGTAATTATGTAATTGTAGAATAACTGTTATGCAAGTTTTTATCCATAGATTTACAATGTGCTGCTATTACATTAGATTAGTTCTGAAATAACTAAGAAAAAAGAATAAAATATGTATGTATATTAGTTTTAGCAGCAAGAAAAATGGGCTTTGTTTGTTACCCTAACATGCATGTTATCTGCTCTTTCTCTTGTGTTGCCAATCTATTATTAAACATATTATATTTATTTACCGTGGCGTAGCTACCTAGGGACTAGGCGGGGCAGTGCCCCGGGGCCCTCAAGCTCAGAGGGCCCTCGAATCTTTACCAGAAAATCTCGATCGAACTATTATTATTAAAACATAACCAGTTTAGATAGTAGTGGGGCCCCATTTTTTTATTTACACCAGGGCCCTTGGTTACCTAGCTAAGCCACTGTTTATTTATTTTATTCAATGGATTGCTATATTGGAAGTCTATTGTCTTTACACTAAAGTATGTTTACTGCAGCTCTTTTAGATATTATAATAGATAGATATATATTATAATAGATATTTTAGGTTGAGGATTTATTTTGGAAAAATAGGATAATTAATTGTTGGTAATCTCATTAAAATGTACCAAGACTATTGATTTTTGAAATGTTATGTAGGTAGTCAAAACATTTACAAATAGTATAATTGCTTACAGGTAATGTTACAGTGCAGTTAGAGTCTACCCAGAAGCTAGAAGAGAAGCAAGAGATAAGTAAGCAGAAGGAAGTCAAGAAAGGTATGATCATTTGATTATAAAATCGATATTATAATGTTTGAAATGTTTGCAATTCTCACTCGTAAGCTTATAACTGTAGGTACAACTATCACTTAGGACTTATCATGTAAATTATACGATGCAGTGGCTGTGGTCTCAAGCAGACCACAAAACAAAGAGTAGAAGTCAAAACGTCAAATAATTAATGTGGTTACATCCCAAGTGGTAGTTGTAATTAATTATAAAATCTATACATACATACATATCGCACCCTTCATGGAAGAAAGACGTAAGTCCCATGTTAAGTCAATAGGACTTACGTCTTTCTTCCACGAAGGGTGCGATATATCACTCTTTATCCCTTACGGGGTGTAGACAGAGCTTAAAGTAACAAAACCTTAAGGCCATGTTTAGCATGATTAAGGGTGTATAGCTGGAAGGGGAAATCAAAATAACAATAATAATAAAATCTATATTAATATTAAAATAGTTTGATATATGAATATTATAATTATAATAGTTTGAGTTTGAGTTTTAAAATAATCAAATTTATTCTTTTGTCTGTAATTTGAATTGTACTGGTCAAAAATTGTACATAAATTCAATACTGTGCTGGGTCTTTCTAGGAGCTTACTATTTTTGATTTATGTGATGGTGGCTAAGTTATCTCAAGTTTGATAATTGTTTTAATATTAATGGCATCACAATTAGTTCAGTGATGTGTGCTAGAATAGGAGAGGTCAAAAATACTGCCATATTAGCAGTAATGTTATTTATCTTCATCTTTAGTAAAATCAAACCTAGTGCTGATATCAACCACTTATATTGCTATATCTTTCATGCCCTTTAGAAATCAGGAAAGACTTGTTTCACGAGAAATTGTGCATTTACATGATTCTTTTACAATTATAGGTGAAGGCCTCGATCCAGCTAAAGCTCCTCGTAAAAAATCAAAACAAATAAGGCGAGAGAGGACATTGGAGAAACTCAAGGAAAAAGGCATTGATATTACCACTTTAAGTAATGTCAGCAAAAATAAGGAAAAACAAGTTGAAGATTTCATAAATGAATTGCCTGATGATGTCAAACACAAAGTTGAGGTAGATTATACATTATTTTATCTAAATACGATTTAAAATGTTCAATTATATAATGAGAAAAGCCTTTGTCCAGCAGTGGACTGATAATGAATGACAATTTGATTTATCCACAAAACAGATTTATCCAAAACATGTAGACTTTGTAGTTGTTGTAGGATAGTAGTTTAGAAATTACTTATTATTGAATTCTGAAGGCTAAATAAGGACTTGAAAATATCAATGCTGTCAGCAATGTAAAATACATGAAATTGATTTTTTCCCAGTTGTTTGCAATGAAAATAGATGGACCTATAAATTTCCTCTATTTATGACTTATGACACCCACTTATAAACTCATTTTTTTTACCCTTTGTTAGAATGAGAACAAAAGGGCGGAGACAAGTAGAAACGGACGCTATTTGCTAGCGTTGTATATGTATAGAGTTATTTCTTTTATGCAGGTTAAATTAGTGAGAACTGCCCCAGCGTCGCCAGAATGGCAGGCTACCAAAAATGAAACCTTTGAAGTTTATTTCAAATACCAAACGGTCATACACAATGACAAGCCTGAAAAATGTACCAATTCAAAGTTTCTCGACTTTCTAGTGCAAAGCCCTTTGTTGGTGAGTACATTATGATTTACGTTTTATTTTTTCAAGTAAAAAAAATACACTAAATATTGATGCTTTCCTAAAATAACTTAAAATTACGTTATGTTCAAGTGAATGACGTAAGTATAGTTGTATGAGACCCGAATGTGATTTTTTTTAATGCGTCGCGTAGTTGATATTCGAATATATATTTATGAGTGGATAAAATTTTTCTTACTACTCTGTATTTGAATTACTCAGATTCGTGCATTTCACCATTTCCGCTTCTGTTAGACGAAACTGCCGCGTGGCAACAAACAAAGATCTGACTTGCTTCATTCACTACAATACAGGTTTTTGTACAAATCATAGGAGCTCTTATCCTGTCCTACTTAGCTTGCCTTCCAATTAAGTTGCAATATACTTATATGTATTATACATCTACAATTTGATAACATTTTCAGGAAGAGCACAGTGAGACTGGACCGTCGTGCGGCTACGGTTCTTTCCACCAGCAGTACTGGCTCGACGGGAAACTGATCGCTGTCGGCGTGATCGACATTCTGCCAAAATGCGTTTCGTCTGTTTACTTCTTCTATGATCCTAAATACATGAACCTGACCCTCGGTACTTACGGAGCACTAAGGTAAATATCTTGCCTAATAATTATACAAAATGTTTATTAGTTACTTAGTCGATTTATTACAATCGTAATATTGGTTTGGTTTGGTTTTTATTAGTTTAAAAATTGAACTTTTTACTGCCGCTAAGTCTTCCACAGAACTAGTAGGTAATTAGTGAATTAGAAATGTCATGCCAGATAAATTAATACTCTCTACTCTCTATGTGTCCTAATCATTTTTTGTTTATATTACGTCTGTATTTTTCTTTGAATAGGGGAGATAACGATTACTGGTCTCAATGTTCTTTCTCTGTTTCAGAGAGATTGCCTTCACAAGGCACTTGCATGCGGCGTGTCCCGAGCTAAAATTTTACTACATGGGATACTACATCCACTCCTGCACCAAAATGAGATACAAAGGAAACTTCTACCCGTCAGACTTGTTGTGCCCTGAGACTTTCAAATGGTTCCCAATAAAAGATTGCATCCCTAAATTAGAAGCGACACCCTATTCGCGGCTCGACCCCGATATAGACAGTGTTGACAACAATTACCCTAATGAGGCTGACAAGAATTATATACCATTATTAGTCAAAGGTGTTATAATGTCATATAAAACTTATAAGAGAAAAAATAACAAAGGAATTGCTTTTGAAGAAAAAATGCTTCAATTTTCAGAGTTAGTCGGTGCAAAATCTGCTAAGCGACTTATACTAGTAAGCTCATAATAGACTTAATTTAACTCAATGGTCATTTGACGTTTTCCCCTTCTAGTTTGAATACCCACCTTTGTTCTTATAAGTAGATCACTGTCGGCAGTGTACTTACATAAACAGTGTATTTTGAAATGTATTGTTTCATACTATATGTCGCGAACTGTCGCGAGAACGTTAAAACCGTAAGTACAAACGCATCTTATTAATTTTTTGTACTAGTAACCCCGCTGAGTTCGGGCTGAATTTTGGCACTTCGACTCCATTGTGCCATTTCAGTTGCATTCAATTACACTCATATCCTTTGTATTCTGATTTCCCTATTTTCATTATAAGTAACTCTAACTACTCATAGTACTTCTGGCCACCCAGAATTACTTCAAACTCACCGGTTTCAGGAAAATCTTTCATCTTCCTTTGTTTCATTATTCTTAGTTGATAACTGCGTCGCAGTACCAACATTCAGTCCGAACTCAGCGGGGTTACTAGTACAAAAAATTAAGATGCGTTTCTACTTACGGTTTTGACGTTCTCGCGACAGTTCGCGACACTATTATAGACCCTAACAAAACTCACCCAAATGTAAAGTATTGAAATAAAAATTGGAGGTAATTTAAAACAATGAAGGCAAATCTGGCATTCAGTATATAATGGTAATTACTGTGGCTAGTCATGATTAATATGAATACTTATAAGTTAATTTTAAACGCTTTAAAAAACAACTTTACTACAACTGAGGAGCATCTTTTCTAAAGGGCTTATTTCCACAGTAAGGTTTTTCGAGAAACCAAGAAAAACATATTATAACCTCGGTTAGGTTTCGCCGGTCCGTTTGTGTGTGTTTTTAAACGATCGAAATAAACCTTTCAAAAGACATCGATATCCCTCAGCTATGTATGTAGTCTGATTGCAAAAAAGGGAGCGAATTTGTGGAAATAATGATATCTTTGAAATAAAACTACAATGAGACACAGTCATAATAAAATAAAATACACCAGTCACTCAAGTGTTGCTAGCGAGCAGCTCACGGATAAGGAACCCGGGATTGGTATGAAACATGTCGGGCATATCTTGACTACAAATACGTGCGTGACCAGTGTCTTTTATTTATTAAATAACACTAACTTTTAATTTGTTATATTTAATTCACGTAGTACAGTGAAATTTAAAGCTTTTTATAGTTGCAAAATAAACCTAATGTAAACGTGATTTTTCGTTCGTCAATTATAACAATTGTATGTATGTAATTTTTTATGAATAAAATTTGATTTCTAAATGTCAGTGAAAATTAGAACACATGGAAAAATCCGAAAAGGAAAGCTATGGCCGGGAATCGAACCGGGAATCATTCCGTGACGCGTGCTATACCCCTACACCACCCATAGCAGCTGGGTAGTTTTCGAATTTTTCTACCTGTTACTAGATGTCACGTGACCTTTGTTACTATGCGAATTTTTGTCGCTAAGCGTCATCTGTTTGAATGATGCGTCTGTATGACACAATTACAACTATAAATTAGGTTATAACCTAAAGCCGTAGTCTGGTTAAAATTTTTGATACATCAAATATTTGTTGTATTTAAACTGAATTGACTTTTATTTGGAAATAATTATATCGTGAGTTTTATCTAGGTACTCTAGTTTTAATTCAATTTGATGTATGTTATTTAATTTATTGCTGTTCAGCAGAATTTCACTTTGTCTTGTACAATAAATGCCTTATCAATATTGATACTACATTCATGCGTTTTGAAAAGAAGTATTACCTTCCTCTTGCAGTCGGGTAAAATGATTTATAAAGGGTACTAGAACCATACCAATCTAAATAGATTAGGTACTCCTATGCTATCACTTCCCAGTTTTGCTTTGCTTTGCGGTTCTCAATACGAACCTCGTCGAAGTGATCGCCGTGCTCGGGAGACAATCATAACTTGAACCTTTTCGTTTGTGGGCATTACGGAATCTAGTGTCTTGTCCATATCAACGCATTACGTACAAAAAACAGGTTGCTTCCTTGTAATGCCTGTCAGCGAGGGTCTAGCTATAATTGTCTCTCAAATATCGCGCGTGCGCGCGTGTCATATGTGATTTTGAACCTGTTAAAACACCTAATTGGTACTTCGTGGTCAGTTTAATAGTCGTTAAAAGTAAATTTGTTTATTTTAGTTAATTTCCTAAACGAGTGGCATAGTAACGAAACATTAGATTAGATCTCGATATGCCTAAATTTAACATCAAAATATTACAAGACTTTATGTAGACTCATCAAAAATTATGTACAGACATCGACCGGTTACGATTTTATTTGTGTAAATTAGCGCAGTCTGAAAACTTTGGAAGAATTGAACTTTAAAAATGCCAGTAATAAATCAAACACTTTTACTAATACCTACCTAAACCCTTTAACCGCTTGTAGTTTTTCATCGAGCTTGCTCACGTTGCCGCCGATACGAATGCATATTTATTATCTAAGCATAAATTAATCTAAACAAATATTCTGAGAACGGTAAATGTCCTGTAAAAACTAATCCAGATTATAATATTAGCAGACTGCGGCGAAAAGACCTCGAAATGTTATGTCTTATGCTTATGGCATGACTACGGCGGTTAAAAGGTTAAAATCACTCATGCTTTGAGATTTCCAGAGTGTAAACGTAGGCAGTGCGTAGGAGTTGCTTTAAAGTTCCATATTAATTAGTAGCAGTGAAAAATGACGTGTCAACTCATAATTAGCATCCCACAATATCTGCTACTCTATTATAAAGCAGAATTGCGATATGCAAATTTTTAGGATTCCGTATCTCAAAAGGAAAAATTAATGCTTCATTTTTATTTATTTATATTCCTTTGCTGCCATTGCTTGCGAACCTTAGTGAACCAGTGGGAACACGGTTAAAATTGTCCAATGCGTTATGCATGTTCCAAAAACAATTATATTTTTATCACCCAATTTGTTGCAATCGTATATTTTAAAGTACATTTGAAAAGTGGGCTCAACTCATTTGCCATTGAACAGCTTCGATATTGGCGGATTATTCAATGTCAGTTTCACATTCCAATTTATATAAAGTTAAACCGGGTAATGTTATACGTTGCCTTAAGTTTTATGGTCTTTAGTTGCAATCGAAATAAATCCTCGCGGCGGGGTCATACATTTTTACGAGGGCGCTAAACCGGGATCTTGTCCTGTATTCCTTAACTGCTCCTCACGGGGGCCACGTGATATATTAAGAGAAGTAAGAGAACAGTGCTTTTAGATAAAATGATCGCGAGGTTCTCGATTCCACGAACAAACGGCTGCTAATATATCTAAGTAAGCTTGCAACGGCATAGTGCCTAAGCTCCGTTTGGGTTCAATTCCCGAGAAAACGCGCCCGCTAATGACAGGATTCTACCTGGTGGTACCTGGCTATAATCGAACATGTGTGTATCATGAGGTTGAATACAGACTGGATTCTAATTTAGTACCTGGACTGGTTCACTTTAGTTAAGCCGCTGAGGTATTCCGTGTTAGGTTACTTATAGCACTTGGAGGCTAGTTTACTTCTTTGTAAAGGTACTTAAAGTTATCTTAGTCGCGATCGCGAAGGTATTTTTATCGCGGAAAAAAATAAGTTTACTGTCAGTTTGAGGTCTCTGCAAAGCTGGGTTAGCAATCGTAATGCTGAAGGTACGTTTTCCTATGATACTGGTAGTAGGTATTGGGAATTGGAATGACTATTAAATTGTGAGTTATGGGATTTTTCAAATAATATCGGCTCTACCTATTGTAAAAGTATTGATTCATTCAGGCCGGTCGTGTTTTAAATTATTCATTCATAGTCAGGTTGTTTACACTGAAACAATCCACCCACGTTGTCTGCACACATGACGTCCATGTTGACATAACGGTGTTTACTTAAGAGTGTTGGATACATTTTCCCACCGCATACATATAAAACTATTAAATTTGATGTATTCAATTGAAAATGTTGGATGTAATTAATAATGTTTATTTATATAACTTGGGAAATCGTAAGTTGTTAAGGTGTTGGGTGTTTGAAGTGGCACGCGACGGCTCGCGAGGCCTTCGCGGCGCAGTCCCAGCGAGACCGGCGCGCGCGCACCCCGCCGCCACAAGCGTGCGTTCAAACAACCTTCGTACAGTGCGGTTCATTTGTTGTCTACATTGTAAAGTGCCAAACAACTGTAGAATGAAGCTCCACATAAAACTATTCGGTAAGTTAACTCTTCGTTTATTTTCAACCATAATTTTAAACTGGGTCTTGAATTGGTTGGACCTTATTACACAACTGATTATTTTCTCAGGTAATTAAGTAACAATGAATCCTTGAAAGAATGAGTTTTTAATTAGAACTTGAGTTCGGTTTAAACTTTTTGTCCTGTTTAAACGGGCAATAGCAGAGATCATTATACAGGAGTGGTTATGATTGAAAATGCAGTCAGGTAGCTAGACTTATGTACAGGCTCTAAAGTTGGCAATTAACTCGGCGGCCGTAACTAAATATAAGTTACGCGCGAGAGTAAAATTTCTAAAGTACGCAAAAATACAGCTTGTTCTTCGTACCTAACGAAGTTTTACATTACCAGCACTGGTAAAACCAACGTTGGATGATTTATTTGGATTAATTTAGGTTTAGGTGCGGCGGGCGAGCTGGCCCTTGGGCCACCGCGAACATGTATGTTTTACTTTAAAAATAGTCTTCATTTTACATTAGAATGTCCTAGTAATGTAACTTGGTTAAAATGTACGAAGAACAAGGGCTAAATACTTGTAGTAAGTAAGTACTTCATATATGTATTGTAGTTTACATTTTAGCACCTAGGTGACATCTGTGTTTCTGGTAATTGAGCCTTAATTAGAAAATTGTTCATCGAGATGCATTTCCGAGTAATTCCGTTGATGCCGGATACGCGCGGCAATGCGCTAATGACATTTCGAATGTGTAGCTTAAAATACATACCTAAACAATTAAGGCAGGCAATTAACTTCATTTTTGTAGTTAATAATGTCTACTTAAGACATAATACACGTGAGATACCGTAACTTACATTATTACTGTGAAAAGCATCTCAATACTAGGGATATTTTCATGCAAATTAATAGCTTTTACATATGATTTTGCTTTAGAAGTATCAGAATGTTAACCGATTTTCATCAAGCTTTTTAGCATTTATTGTCAACCTCATGTCATGTTCAATGCCCGTTGATAAATAGCCAATGAATCGCAGTGCCTCTTCACTGAGCCCGTTTTTTGTGCTGCCTCTGCCCTTGGGTGAACTGTAAAATCGCGAAATGCATAGTTCCGTCACGATTTTACCACTAATTCTATAGAGCCGAGCTTCTGGTTGACGTAATACTGCGTGTATACATAGGTGTGGAACCACGAAAATACATGCGTCAAAACAATATAGAAATCTACAGACGTGTTAGAAACTTGCACTATCCGCGTCAAAGAGGACCTACTTTAAATTAATTGTTTGTTTAAATTGCTTAAGTGTCCACTAAATAATATAAATATGTCTTAAAGGCCCGCAAATTGAAAGCTAGACTTCAGAGGGATTTCAAATACGCGATCTACATGCGTAGAAATTTATGAATTCTACCTACTGTTTAGTACTTGTATAAGTATCTCAGTTGCGCTCCTAATGCCTTCTTATTGGATCATGGACACATGATGATGGCAATAAACTATCACAATGTCGAAACGTTGGTTTGAGTGGTAATATTTACGAGACAAGATTTCTCATGCCATGGAAAGCTCACATAGAGCCTACATCAACACTGAACAGCTTCACAGTTAAGGGTAGTCAGTAGTCACATTGTATGTTTCTGTTACATTTTGTGGTTTAATTTTTGGTAATTAGCGCTACTTATAAGTTACATATCTCAAAAGTTACCTTGAGGAGGTCACTGCGTTAATGATTATAAAAGCAATAAAATGTACATTTTGCGAATAGGATGAGACCGAAGGCGTCGCTTGAAAAAGCGGTAGCAAAAACTCGCATCGCGTCTGGTTTTTGTTAGCATGAGGCATTAAAGGTACTTACTTTGTAATATTGCTCATCGCAATTCTGTAGACGACCGGATAGCCTAGTGGTTAGAGAAGCTGACAGCAAAGCTCGAGGTCACAGGTTCGATCCACCTCGACGTCGAGCGAGGCAGACATAATGTATAAAAATAACGTTTTTTTTTCAAATTAGGTAGTACCTATTTATTTACATTTACTCGTAAGTATATTTTATCCGTTGCCTTGGTATCCCTAGTAGATTCAAAGCTATAATTAGTTTAGGGTTAGATTAAATGATGTTAAGTTTCCCTTGATACCTACCTATTTATTTTATTTTACTTGGTTTAGTTTTAGTTCTTAATTGTTAAGTATACCTGTAAAATATTAATGAAGTTTTATACTATATTTTATATTAACTGTCTTCCATGCTGGTATGAGAGTAAAGAAAAAACAAAGAACTTACCAGTTGCTTCTCTTCCCGCGCATATGGAAAAAGCCCATCGAGGTAATGGGCGAAGATCTTAGGAATCATGTTATAGGCAATGCGGCTAGCAACTCATCACTTTTTTGATTCCCTTTTCCACCTATACGCCCACAATTAGGTATGCTAAACGTGACCTTTAGGTCCTGTTACCTTAGGCGCTGTCTGCTTCGTAAGGGATAAAGACGTGATTTATGTATGTATGTACATTCATTTAACTAACTAGTAAAAACAATCGTGACTCGTGCATGACTACTATCAGGGGAGCGAATGTCTGTTTACTAGCGAAGTGGTATAAAACAGCAAACTGACATATAATGACTACCAATATTTTGCAAAACGACTCAAACAAAAGATGAAATGTCACTACCACGGGATGTCACCCGGGCAGGTATAGCCTCCGATTGTCTTACAATCTCAATTACTCTGCGCATTCTAGTGTATTAGTTCCTTATTCGCCCTAACCACCGCCCTAACCCCTCGCGAGGGCTGCAGTTTTCATATAGGAGTAGGTACACTGTAAAATTAATCCGGTATACTTCCGTCGGGTTAGTTGAATTTAACACTCCTGTAAAGGTTTTTCTGGATGTTAAAATTGTGACTGACTAATGTTACCGTACATTGGTCGAAGTTTAAGCCTGGCCGCAGACGCACGGAATCCTGATTCGGTTTCCTGGTCAGGAATTCAGATTCGGAAACCCGAACGCAACACCTTTCATACAAAATGTTTAACAAAGCGCACACGTTTCGTAAATTTTCCGTTCGGAAACTTTACGAAACGTGTGCGCTTTGTTAAACATTTTGTATGAAAGGTGTTGCGTTCGGGTTTCCGAATCTGCATTCCTGATCAGGAAACCGAATCAGGATTCCGTGCGTCTGCGGCCAGCCTAAAAGTATACGCGCGGCGTCAAGGGATTTTGATTTTTGGACTCATGATGTAAAATCTTAAATGCCTGCTGACGTATTCCAAAGCAACTTCCTATTTATTTTATAGTAAAACAAATGCACGCCTAAGAAGCGTTACTTTAGCATTCTGTTTCATAATCGATGTATTGTAAATTGCTGATGGTGTACTACCTACCTGAAAATCACGATTACTTTATTATTAATGTATATTTTTCTATCATACCAATTGCACTGTAACAATGAGAAGTGTGTCCATATCAGTGTTCTGTAGTACTGTGATCTACTACTGTACCTGACAAGTATTCAGTTCAATTGTTATTGGATTATTCATACGAAGGGTGACTGATTATGAATGAATCCGCTGGCTACCGCTGTAATAATGGGCAGTTTGTGAATAGCACTTGCCTCAAATCAGTGTAACCATTACGTATACGTGCGTAGTTACCTATCTCGTTACTGTCAAGATCTAACGATACAGTCAATCTAAATATCTTTATTAAGTCAAGGATTAGGCATGAGATAATAATAAGAGACACTTATAAATGTCATACGTAATATCATTGAAGATCGAATGTGCTTAGATAAAAGATCTCTTGCCAACATGACTCGCTAAATGGGCTACCTCAATAATCGATACCTCAGTCTCTAACACAAAAAAGCGTGTCTTTTACTGGCATGTTCTTTGTTGTAACAGTTTTTCGGCGATAAGCCAGAAAGTACAAAATTTGTGTATTGTTTGAATCTATTCGCGTTGTATTGCTCGTTATGCGCTATTCATAGGTTTATCCCCTGTATTTTTGGTAGCACGAATTATAAATTTAAGAGCACTATTTTTACGACTTTGGCACTCAGACACCGAAACTATAGGGGTTTCTGTTTTGCCGCTTTGACTACGGAACCTTACAACTTACAGGCCTAAGTCATTTCCGGCGAGCCAACTTATCTTCGCTTACTGCATTCATGATCCATTAACGAATTCATATTTCGCGTTGATACGATTTGACCATTGCGGCGCGAAATGAATGTGTGAGCAAAACGTAGGTAACTATGTAATGTAAGATGCTGCATTCATTACCGTGCATTTCCTCTGTAACATTTGCTGGAAAGGCTTCGAAAATCCCCGTGGCCGGTCACAGTTTTGTCGCCAACGGCAAAATCTATAGAAACAACCAACGCGTCTCCATTCGAAAACCTACTGGTAATTGTTCGTAATCCGCAACAGAGACAAATATGAAGCTTAAGATGCATAAGTAGGCTGTCGGTACCGTTAAGAATTTAATTAGTTGTTTGAAAGTTCAAGTGTCCGATATACTGTCACATGGGCATTGAGGCGTACTAAGTGTCATAGTGGGCCAAAAATGCAATGTCTACTCTACACGGATTTTATCTATTGCAGGATTGAAGTGTATATAGGTATAAGTTAATTATCGAATTGGTTAATTAGACACACCATGGTACCTATCTTGTTGAATAACATTCTTACTTTTAATTGAGTTTTGATTTTTCGAACTAGTACTTCAGTATGTTTTAAAAGTCCCAAAACTAAAAAAAAATTGACACATCGTGGTAGCGCCATATTCCCTCTTTGGTTATTTAATACTTTATAAACTTTGCATTGGCATCGCGTTTCGTGTTATTAAAAGAGATTAATGATGATGAATTGACTGACCATCAGATGACCCATTTACTCGTTTGCCTTTCTTGTCGTATAAAAAACACTTAAGTCGAATAAATAGCGGAAGCATTCTGGCGCCATGCACATATTGGCGATCAATGTGGGTCTCCATTCCAAATTACCTAAGTGATATAAAAACGATGCGTGAGGCTGACAACTTATCGTTCTTACACTTAACCTATCAGTGTATGGTTTTCTCTCATCTTCTGTATGTTTTATAAGTTGTCGAATAAAAACCCAGGTGAGCAGGAAGATGTGCTGGACCGACGCAGGCGCCGCCACGGCGCGCAGACTCAGCATTCCTGCACTTTCACCGCTGGCTTATTCAGAATGCGTTTGTAATTTACTCAAACATCTATTACATTTCGCGCTGCTAAACGGCACAACCTTCATCACCGCTTTTGCGGGGAGCAATGTATTTGTTATGTTGCTACGCGCCGCGCCGGTTTTCCAAAGGCTTCTACCGTTACGCAAATGTTCGTCGCGACTCATTCAATTAGACACCATGTTGCGAATGACTGATTCGATCATTTGTTTAGAGACGGACCGTTAGCGCCGCTGCATTTGAATATGCAAAACGTTGCAATCTTGATTTGCTTTCGGCGTTGATGGCTGGACATCAGGGATGCTTTGGAGTAAATGCTTTATCTAGGTGTAGGGGCTACGTAGAGGGGGTACGTAAAGTTACATTTTATTAGGCTTCCGAGAAGTAACGCCTGATTCCAAGTGGGTGTTTTAATTTAATCTATAGGTACCTATTTATGTTAGGTACGGGTAATTAAATTTAATCTCAATAAATAATACAAAACAATGAATTGATTTGCAGTATAAATTCACAATATGGGCTGCAAAGCAGCGCCAACTGGAAAGTTTTGATCGGAAAAAGCCCATAAAGAACTAGCTAGAATAAATCTTTTAATAAATAATAATTAGCTACTGGAATCTTATTGAAATAGAAAAACTATAACAAGGCTCGTTAATATAATGCGCATGTTAGTAGTAAGGTAACTGTTTTTATTCATTACTACCTCTGCAAGGTTAAGGAAGTAGAACCTAGTCTGCATTGTACGTATGATTATTTTCTTCTATATTTTATTAATACCACCTCTTGATTAAATATACTCCTTTTGTCTTATGTCTTTTCTCTAAGGTTTTCTGGTAGAGATAGCTTTACAGTGGTAAGAGCGCCTATTGCTTACCTTATCATTTCCTCGTTGTTTGTTATGTTTTATTCAATAAAGAGTAATTGTAGGTATTGAATCAAACCATATTTTCATAAAAATTATGTGTACATATACATGATATATATGTACATGTAGATAGATATAGTCCACAAATCAATCTAAATAGGTACCTACACTGTGTTTTAAAATTTATCCGGAGTAAATAGCAGCAGGTGGTTGGGTAAACGGTAAACTCAACCCTGCTTAGTTAAACTAAGCATTTCTGTAAGCGATTTGTATTGCATTGAATTTCATCGATATTTAAAGTGAACGGGGTCAAGGGGTGACTTAATTTTGCATTCCAAAATTACGATGACAAACCTTCACAGGACTTCAGTCTAAGCAACCCAATCTCCTTCTGGAATTCACCAGAATAATTCTAAGACACTTTGTTTAATGTAAAGATGTCGTTAAGTTTTTTAGGTTTATAATTATGATAAACGAAATAATTGGTTGGATTTTGTAGAACAACATTTGCACCCAGCCATTAGTCGGTCAGTACTCTGATGTCACCAGAATTTACTATAAACCTGTTTTGGCTCGCTCAAATAAAACGCATAAGATGGTACGAGGAGGTACGAATTCAAAGATATATCATGTCAATGTGTCATGCGATTATCTTAAGTATGTGCCTAGTGACTTCAAGCCTCAAACACAATCACAATATATTAGAGGCTAACAATTACGCGGTGGCGGTGATACAATGACAATACCGCAACAATGGGCAAAACCTTTGTTGAAGTGGGGCTCAGAACTACAACTGGGAATTATTGGTTAATGTCAGTTATAGGCATATAAAATAAGCGGTTGCGGCCAACGTTTAGTCAAATTGCCGTGTATATTGACTAAGAGATCAATTAATTATATTATTGTTTATTACTATTGACGTATGCATGCTGGTCCGGGAGCAAAGAAAAAACATTGAATTACTATAAGCTCATCGAGGGAATGGGCAAAAACATAGCAATCATGTTATAGGCGATGCGGCTTGCAACCCATTGCTATTTAGATTCCACTTTCCATATACTATACGCTCACAATCTTGCTAAACGTGGTTTTTAGGTTTTGCTACCTAAGGCTCTGTTTACCCCGTAAGGAATAAAAATGTAATTTATAAATGTATGTATGTATTGTATGTAATATAGTATGACTATGTCGTCAAGACACCACTATCCTGATTTATATGAAATTCCGCAACATGGCGCATGTTCATACATTAATTTGTTTACCTTTAAATATGAGTCTCTAGCGTAAGTTTCCACACAAAAACCGTATCGAATACGTTTATGTAAACGTCTCTTTTACTGTGAAAAAATTGGCAGCACCACATGTGTATTGCAATTTACGTATTTACATTTAACGCAAACGCGTTCAAGACGTATTTTATGATCGAAAACTTACACTAAGCCTATTGAGACCAAGCCTGTAGTGTCTAGCCATAGCCAATATCTCGGAGTGAAGCATCCGTACCTTTCGATCACGCTGAAAGGTAAGAAAGGGAATACCTATTTTCGAAAAAAATATTAGCGTGCGCACAGAAAGATAATCACATTCACAACACTAAACGAATTACAGATGAATTAAACCTGTGTACCACCGTTTCTTACCGGAACTTTGTGTGTGATGAATGCCAGTACCAACGAGAAAGTCGATATTCACTAGCTATTGTATAGCATTGTGCGTCATTTATTTAGTTACGTCAAACTGGTTAGGGTGTGTTTGTTTGAATGTATACAACGGAATCAAAATAGGGTCAAGAAGCAGCTCACGACAATGTCAACGAAATGGGAGTGGTTCTGTAGTTAAGGTCAACGAACACCCACCTCACTATGGCAGTTCATTGAAGACTGATTTGTTTTTTTTTAATCAAATCCACATCAACATCAGGTTTTAGAAGAGCTTATTGTTTGGTTTGGTTTGCTTATGGTATTCGTAACTTTTATGCAAATTTATGGTGAGAAAATTGAGGTTTTGGTTGCATTTGCTTGTGAGAAACTGCGCCATTTCGGGACCCCGAAGCCTTCCTGTTCTAGTAGGAGTAGGACTTACATTTTCGATTAATTATAATGTAAGGTTAGTCAACAGAAAATGCTTTCAGCAAAAAATGCTGCATCAAAAATGGTAATTCTAACAAAAAAAAATTGATAAATCTACGACTCTACCGTGACTACTTTTATTGCTTAATTGCGGCAAATTAAATAAAACAAAAACAAATAAAACTTTATGGCAGGTTAAATGATTGCTACTGAATTACTGATACGATAATAGATAGTTGCATGCGTATTTTGTAATTCTAACACTAACTTGATTTCGAAGTGGCCATTAATTTCACTTCGTACATTTACTTTGACAATTAGTTCACGAGTACATATCTAGTTCAAGCGATCTTGCCGATAACCAGCTTTCGCTTTCGCTTCACCTCGATATGTTTTTAATCATAGCTTATGCTATTGCCACTTGTCCGTGGTACATCATTCATATTCTAAATTCTAATGCGACCAAGTGCAATGCACCGCGATCGCTGTTCATTTGTTATTGACATTCAAATTGAAAGTTATCTTTTGCGTGCGTGTGCGCAAACGTCACAGTATATAAACCAGTAACTGATCTTCGAAAAACTAGAACTGCGAACTATTCGCTCTCACACCTGCAAGACAATCACCCTCGCCTGTTCACCCTCGCGCTGCAGATCAACATGTCACTGGAAAATATTTACTAAGTTATAATATAACCTGAATGAGTACCTACGTACTGAATTTGAAATACGAGTAGAAGGAAATGACAGCTCTAATTATTCTTGTTTTTGTAATCAGTTGAAAATAGTGATGCAAATGTCCATGGGTGGTGGTGATCACTTACCACAAGGAGACTCCTTGCTCGTTTACCTTCTCTGTCTTATTTTTTAAATAAGTTGTATAATAAATATAAGTAGCAAATTACAGATTTTTACCACTTTCGAATATTATTTGAGTGATGTGCTTTGCTTCAAAAATCGGTACATCGTGAGACCGGGCGAGAATTAGTTAAAGAATGAAGTTTCTAGATTGGTTAGTGAGTTTACACTATGTAAGCAATAGCAAAGTAGCGCCACTTTCGGGTTCTACGAGGCCGTCCACTTCAATTCGACCGCCAATTATTTGCTAAAACCGAATACCTTCGTGCTCATTTTCCGTATTCGCAGAGCCCCCGTGTTAACAACGAACTGACCTCAGTAACTAATACTATTAATTATGTTATGACCAAAACTGGACGTGCTCAATGTGAAATTCAAAGACGTGTTTATTATGATACGATAAATTGCATAATGCTTTAAATGACATTGGAGACGACGAGGAAAACCCTCAAATTAATTATTGCTATGCAGAGTTAAATTTACGTGAGAGACAAAAGGTACGGGGACAATTTTTTAAAGATGTAAATGCTCACTTCACGAAGCCTTGCCCTCAATCGTATTGAAGTCACATATATTTATCTACCAACTAAGACCTAAAAAATAAGTTATACTAATTTATTAAGTTCTAAAATTATCGTAACCTGTTGCTGTATAAATATCTGTCTGGATATTGGATATATTATCTCGCCTAAATATATTTATTTAACAATTCATGCATTTAGTGTACTCAAAAATTTAAATATAAAAGTAATAAGTGATTTTACTTGATTAATCAATAATTTTTCATGCTTCTGACGCTAGTTAAGGAATTTCCTTTGTTTGTTAACCTTTTTAACTCCAAAAAAGATAACACGTGCACGTGTAAGTACTTGCGTTTACATCAAATGCAACACCAAGTTTTACAAACAAGCTTTTTATATGGGTGAGTTTAATTTCTCAATTAGATTTACACATTTTCTTATTACCTTGTCGACAGCGTTGCGTGTAAACCAATATCATCTCTACAATTATTTTCTTACTTCCTGCTGGTGCTAAAACTACTTTACCTAAACTAAACGAGTGTTTGTGCACTTGGACTTATCGTATCTTAGTCGCGAGGAAAAGCATATCCTGATCTCGGTTCTTATCAAAATTATTTGCTTACTTCCTGTCCTGCTGCTGCTAAAACTACTTTACCTAAACTAAAGGAGTGTTTGTGCACTTGGGCTTATCGTATCTTAGTCGCGTGGAAAAGCTTATCCTGATCTCTGTTCTTATCAAAATCGTGATGCCACGTGCGCAACAAAAATAAAAATTTCAAAAATGATTGCAGTTTAGACAGGCCACTTACGCTGGATTTCTAAAAGCAAGATATATTATTATCAGCCCGCGATAGGCCCCATGAGTCGTGGGTTATTCACGATAACGTGGAAAAGGCATCTACGTTACTAAAATATGCAAGAAAATGAACTAAATTTTCTGAATTCGGTCAAACCCGTTTCTTAGTTATGATTATCTTTGCTGTCGGCCGTTTTTCGTGATGACACTGTTTAAAATCATTCACTAACAACAAAAATCTCTGCAACTGCGTTGTATATCCGATACATCGTTCTAACTGGAGTCACTTACCAGTTTCATACTTTTTACAAATACCTAGAGCGAGGTCTTACAGGATAGACAAAGCCTAAGGTAACAAGACCTAAAGGCCACGTTTAGCATGATTGCGGGTATATAGACGGAAAGGGGAATCAAAATAGTGATGGGTTAATAATTAATTCACTCGTTAATAAAACACACCTTAGTTGACATTCATTGTAGTAACTATTAACATTTACTTTGTTTACAGATGTTGTTCCTGCGCGGTTCAACATCGCAATCATGATGTTCTTCGCGTGCTGGGTGAGCTACATGCTCCGCGTCAACATGAGCGTCAACATCATCGCGATGGTGCCTGATGACGCCAACGCAACCTCGTAAGTATCATCATATCATATCAACTCCCTAACATATAGTTTTCTCTTTCAACAACTGTAATTTCCTCTTGCGATGCATTTATTTCATTTAGGAAGGAAGCATGATGATGTACGATACTGTAGCGAATTGCCTAGTGTTGCGAAGAATGGAAACTTATCCGTATTTTTGTCGCGATTCTGGCTGCATTTACAATATTTTTGGTTAGCTAAACGTCAGAATAATCATCTAAACACGCCATGGTAAGCCTTGCGTTGTTTGTACAAGCAGCCATTAACCTACATGACTTATCTCTAATGACCCAATAATTGCAATTGGCAAAGACCTTACGAATGATCCGGGCTCGACCCTGGCCATACACGTGACGAAAACGATTTTTAAAGGGTATTCAGAAAAGGTACTCTCTGAAGGTAAAGTCGACATTGAATTTACTTTTACGAGGAAAACGTTGCACAGGAAATTAATTTAAAAGTCTTGTAATAATATTATGGGATACGTACGGTCAAGTGCAAAAATAAGCATCGATAGGAACTTCTCAAAAATACGTCCCACGACCTTATTACGCCGGTGTAAGAGCGTATGGTATTTATTTTTGAAACTTTGTCTAGATACATATTATTACACTTGACTGTACACCTTCTTTGGATGTTTTAGTCACTTCCTCTATTAAATATGAATATGTATAAGAAAAGTTGTAGACCATGCACCCAACGTGATCTTTACTGCGAATAAATATTTCATTTCATATTTCATTTCATTTCATTTTTCATTTCATTTCATTTCATTTGCAAACGATTGCTCCGCATTGCTACTTTATCGATATAATGCCATCTTTTTGAAATTCATACCACATTACACCTATACATTATGTGTTCAGCAGCTTTTTTTTGATGTTTGAGGCACTGGGGGGTTACAGTTACGCAACCATATAGCTCTGCCCTTACGCTGAATAGAATTTGGCTTGCATTAAGCGATTGTGGTAACCACTATGTACACTGTATTTGTACTGCAGCTTTAGTATACTTTGTTTCTAATTTTCCAGAGTCAAATCTCAATGTGAAGCCATTGTGACGGACGACAGCGCGCTGCTAGATAATGCCACCTCCACAATGATCACGAAGCGGCAGCTGCGACAGGTAATCCGCCATTTCGCTAACAGAACGTAACCTTCTGTAAATGTCTATTGTACCAGTTAATTTCGCCGTAACAATACCTAACCATTCGCACGTAACGGCGTTTGCTGGTTTGCTTCATGTCAGCACGTATTATCTATGTACATTGTTGCTACTGGGATAAGCAACTGCTACATTTTGTTTTACTATACTTGTTATTGCTGATATTGGGTTAATAATTAATTGATTGTTACTATTAGTATATAGGTTTGGCTGTATCTGAAATTAATGGATTGGTTGCATATTTAGGCACCGCCCCTTGCCATGAAAGGTGTTCTTCAAATTTATACATACATACATACATACATACCGTCACGCCTCTTTCCCACAGGGGTAGGTAATATTATACGCGTATTTTTAATACAAACATGAATGTAGGACAAGACAGTAGCGACCTTAATAATAAAATTATTATCTCTATTACCTCCATTACATAATTAGTACCTTACTTTACTACTTACGCCTGCAAGTAAAAACTGGTCAAATCAAATCTTGAAATTTAATTACATCCCAAGTGAAATAAATGCAGGATTTTCTACTCAGAACTTGCCACCCCTATACATATCAATTATTTTGTCGATGAAGTCAATAACGATGCATATTTTTAATATTGAACTTGGCTCTCATTTCACATTTAAGCTTTTAATGGGATTATATGTACGGCGCGCATCGAAATGATAAATAGGAAGATCTTGCTAATTGCTACCATGTCATTATTAACAATTAAGCTTTGTATCATATAATTTGATGAGTTATCTGGTAATCGGCTTCCAACATGGACCAAACTTGAAAGTCGATATACTTAGATTTAAAAAAAAATCTTCTTCTTTTTTTAATATGGCTCCATCGATCGATGCGATGATTTCGCCAATGTCAAAGTAATTAATATAGTTTTTAAAAATCTTGTGACAAAAATGTCGGCAACGTTGTACGGTAGAACACGGTTAAAAGACCCCCTCCCCCTCTTTTGGGCTCTTAGCCAACGGATAATGATATCCCTCGGAGAGCGCCAGGAAATCTTTAACCGCCGCCAGGGGCGTAGCTACCTAGGGACTAGGCGGGGCAGTGCCCCGGGGCCCTCAAGCTCAGAGGATCCTCGAATTCTTACCAGAAAATCTCGATCGAACTATTATTATTAAAACATAACCAGTTTAGATAGTAGTGGGGCCCCATTTTTTTATTTGCACCAGGGCCCTTGGTTACCTAGCTACGCCACTGACCAATGGCCAGGGTGCACCGGACCAAGCACTGCTCTTCCCCTCGAACGGATCCAAAAACGAACCGCAGTTCTTGATCACAAGCGGAGGTAACCCGACTCGCATATAAAAAAAAACTTTTAGTGAGCAACCTGCTTGAAGTACGAGTAGGTACGATTTTTTTCTCCCCATGCTGTCGCTCCAATTTAATTTGTATAAGATGATTGACACAATCGGCACTCCACACTATGAATATATTAATGTCGCTAGCGAGGACTTCATTCGATCGCTGCTCGTTACATTAAATAAATAAATAATATCTATATAAATATCTTGGGACAAATTACACCTATATATACTGTGCCCAAACTAAGCAAAGCTTGTGCTATGGGTACCAGGCAACGGATAAAGATACTTATATAATGTAGATAAATACATACAACATCCGTGACTCGGGCACAAACATTCGTATTCATCATACAACTGTCTGCCTCTACCGGGATTCGAACCCAGGACCTCTAGTTTCTTAGTCAGGGTCACTAACCACTAGGCTATCCGGTCGTCAAATGATAAATAATTGGTGCTTAATACTAGGTTTTTACGGATGGTTTTTCTTATCAACAGCCCGATGGTGTGGTAACGTTCGCGTGGACAACTCAGCAGCAGGCTTACGTTCTCTCTGGCTACTTCTGGGGCTACGCTATCACCTGTCTGGTGGGTGGCACAGCGGCGGAGATGTGGGGCCCTCGAAAAGTTGTTTTTGTCACCGTGCTTATCAGCGCCTTGCTCACCGTCATCTGTCCGCAAGCAGCCAGACTGCACTATCTCGTGTTAGTTGCAGTACGATTCCTAATTGGATTAGCAGCGGTAAGTTTTATATGCCTTTAGACTCGACATTTGTTTGACGTCAAATGTTCATGGCACCATTTGCCAAGCAATAAAGTCGTCGTCTTCATCTCCATTCTGATCATTTCACACCGTTCTCGCTGCATTTGTCCTTAAGCAAGTCAATTTATACGTCATCATACTTGATACAAAGTAGCAGTATGGTTGCATTATGAACGATTCTTAATTGGTTTCGGCGACACTAACTGACCGTTTTTCAACATCAACACGTAGCTATATTGCAATTTGTTCACGCCGATTTTCATACGCAACCAAACATTATGCAAATTAGAAATAAGGTAAACACTGTTACTTATTTATTTGATTGCGGTAAAGTTGTTTACGTCCGCCGTCAGTGCTCAAATAGGTGGTACCAGTTTGTTGTTTTACAACTTATCTGCTTCCGATTATCTAATCCTCTATTTTACTTAGAAACCCATATCTTTCATCAAATAAAATCTACAGCGGAATATCTCGTTACAGGGTTTCTTGTTCCCCGCCCTTCACGCCCTAGTGGCTCATTGGGCACCGCCAACGGAAAAGGGCAAGTTCGTGAGCTCATTACTTGGCGGTGCAATTGGTACTGTCGTAACCTGGTCACTGACTGGGCCCGTCATCGAGAGCTTTGGATGGGACTACGCTTTCTACATACCAGGTGTGTACTGAGGTTTCGTTTCATACAGCTCCCTTAGTTTTTGAAGATGTTCAACTCTTTTGTGCCTCCTGGAATCAGAGGCGTGCTAAATCGGCAAAATCACACTAGTGGAATCCCATGTCACATTATGAATTTTGACTTGGTCAGATTCTGCTTATCTGCACTCTGCTCCGCCTGAATGGAAGATTACCCTAAGGTCTAAGTCTACTGTCACAATCTTTGGCGACAATTTGGTTCCTAGAGCGCCACATAGGAATATACATACATAAGTATATATGTAGGCTGTTAAATATATTACCCTCCTTTGCGTTGCACAGTTGGGCAAAAAGTATTTTAGTGAAGCAGTACTACAACGGTTTTTTTTAATAATGTCTGCAGGAGGGATAACTTTGGTCTGGTGCGCGCTGTGGTGGTGCCTTGTGTACGACTCGCCAGTCCAACATCCTCGCATCTCGGACAAGGAGCGGAAATACATCATCGAAGCCATAGGTGATAAAGTACAGCAGCACGGTACCAAGGTGAGGGATTTAATGCTACTATTTCAGAACAGGGCCATGTAAAATCTTAGCTCAGCAGGTGCAAGATCCCGCCCCGCCCCCTTTCCCCAAACCGAAATGCTGTTTACAAACATCAAATTGAAAACCAACGCAAACCTAATAACACTGTAGTTTTTAACCACAAGTATAGGAAATATTATAAGGAACAATGTAAAAGAGTTTTAAATTGTTTATTGTTATGCGCATTGGTAATCACGTGTTTTTCTGCCCACATAAAATTTAATTACATTTTAGCTGTATCGTTTGTTTCGTGGTTTCATGTTTTGTCACGTTATTTTCATTACATTGGATAAACGCTCACGTGACCGAAATGTACTATCTTTTGAAGGTGATTTTTCTTACAAAAACCATGAGAATCAAAAACAATATGATATTTCCCGTTGGCATAGAATAATGAAATTTGGCCCCGCAACATAAGAAAAGAAAGAAGTCCGAAAATAGCTGATCCGCAAAAACTAAAATTGTTTTTCGTAGAAATGCAATGAAGTACCTACCACACTTATTTTTTACGACTTTCTTTCGTTTCAGGTCGTTCCCCCATTCAAGAGCATTTTCACATCGTTCCCGTTCCTGGCTATGGTGATTCTTCACTACGGCAGTAACTGGGGCTTGTACTTCGCGATGACCGCTGCACCCAAGTTTGTGTCGAGCGCCCTAGGATTTAACCTGACGTCGACCGGCACATTGGCATCACTACCATACCTCGCTCGGATGATCTTTTCTTTGATCTTTGGCGCTATTGGCGACAGGTAAATACAATTTATTTTAATTTAATTGTGCATAGATATTTGTTGACTGCAATTGGGAAAATATAACTATTTCACACACCCTTAACACACTTTTTTATTTCACACTTTTTAACAGCCTAGTTTGGGGTTCGTCAGATATTCCTTTTTATGTATACTTGTGTTTTATTAAGCAAATAAATTATTATTATTATTATTATTATTATTTCAAAAATATCATTGCAAGGTACTTAGTAAAATTTCAACGCCTATTATAAAAGATTTAGCAAGAACTTTACGAAAAGTATTATTTATTACATTGTGCTCACAATCCAGTGTGCCACTAAAATTTAAATCTAAATGATGTTCTTCACAGTTGAATATACACAGCTGGAGTAGGTACATTGTTTTCTTTTGTATTGAGAAAACGTGTCACATGACTGTATTACGACTACATGCTTCTGTGGAGCTAATATTATTTATGTACTTAAATAAAATTTGTATCTTCACAAAAAATATTGTCTCGTTTTTTTACTTTCATTAGCTGTGGATCGATCAACATGATACATTAAATTTTACCTATATCGATTTAAATATCAAATTAGACACCACTTTCTATGTAAATGGCACATCCCTTTTATTTCTTGAGTCCAGAAGTTTCTGTAAACATTCGGATCGATATTACAATGGTCTGCTTTTTCTTTAACCACGGAAAGCGCCAAAATGCTAGAGCTAAAGTGTGTTTGTTTGTTCTTCTTTCCTTGAGCAATGGGGCGCATACGATCGACGCGATTTTTGCATAGATATCACTAAGGGTCCATAGAGTGATATAGGTGAAAAACTTGAGTCAATGACCTGCTGTATGTAGTAGTGTACAGAGCTTATATGGGATTCAAGTCATTTTTCTAATTTGGAACGTCAATTTGTCTATTCGCACATTACTCACACGTAAAATGTACATATCAGGCCAGTTACTTAAGTTTTTCACCTATATAGCCTTTCATTCGGGGAAACATTTTTTTTGCGCCGTCTATCGGGGAATTCACTAAGTAGGTAATATTTTTAGCTCCACGATATAAAATGCCACAGTGAATATTTTTTGTGAATTAGGATGAGCTCAGTTGTAACGTTTTGACTGTAGGTATGTAAGATATTACAATCTGAATCTTCTTTACAGGATCGTTAAACAAAACGTGGTGTCGACGACTTTCATGCGGAAATTCTTCTGCCTGTTCTCTCACATATTGCCTGGCATCCTTCTCATCGGCCTGGGCTTCACAGGCTGTGCACCGGTCCTCTCTGTGGCACTCATCACGTTTTCCATGGGATCGAACGGAGCAGCAACACTCACTAACCTCGTGAACCATCAGGACTTGGCTCCGAACTATGCAGGAACTTTGTACGGGATTGCAAACGGAATTGGAAACACTGCTGGCTTCGTCACGCCTCTCGTCACAGCGCATTTCACTAAGGATGGAGTAAGTTTGTTTAAAATATTCTAAGCAGTTAAATGTACCGTAATGAAATAACAAGTCTAGAAAAACAACCTGGAAGGCCATTCACTACAGTTTTCTTTGTTTTAGTATTAGATACGCCTAATGACGTGGTGATCTCAGCGTGATATCGATTTTTGGCGATAGTTTCAATATTTACATATCTGTACAGTCAATATAGAATCGTGAAGCACTATTATGGAATATTACATTAATTAACTATGATATAATTATACATACATACATAAATCGCGTCTCTATCCCTTACGGGGTAGACAGAGCCTATGATATAATTAAATTTTGGCGTTGAGACCTTGGGACCGTGGGGCCCAGGCGCGCGAGATCGCTCCAGGGAAATATCTACGCGCCTGATAGATGCTTCTGGTCACCAGCGGGCTGGCAGCTATTTTGGGCAAAGAATTAGCCTCGCGATTCAATGCGGCAATGCTGCCAGCCTTCTGGGTACAATGAGCAGTGTCAGTGACCTGGGAGCGGTGTTTTATTTGTAGTTTAAGTTAGACTAGGCTTAGGTTAATTCTGTACATAGTATTTAATTATTTTTTTAATTTTTAATGCTTCAATATTCCGACTGCGTGAATGGTACCCATAGAGGTACCAATAAAAACAATCCTGTATCATAACAGTTCCTCAGCTGCAGCTTAAGGGTAATATGCAGATAATCAACTCAAGTTAATTCCAATATAATTACCTATTATAACCACAGTTCCAGTAGTTAATAAGTTATTAAATATTGATCCGTAATTATATTTTCAAATAATTGCAGAACGGCTTTGCGGAATGGCGGCCAGTGTTTATGACGGGTGCTTCGCTGTACATTGCTGCGGCGCTTTACTTCATATTGTTCGGCACCGGCGAGACGCAGGAATGGAACTACATGCCGGTCGTGGAGGAAGACGAAAGGGACAAGCGGCCCAGCTCCAACTCTACTGACACCACCGTCACGATTCCCCCTAAGACGTAGGTTGGACTTCGTAATAGGTTATAATAATACGTACCTATTTATAAACTACTGATAAGTTTGGAATTAATTGTCCAGGGTACAGTTTGCACGTTGCATTATCATGATTCAGAAGAACAAAATTTGAACAAATAAAAATAATAATAGTTATACAAGTACCTATATCAGACTAGCTAAATTAAGCATAATCATTTATGTTCAAACAAGTTTCCATTTAAGGATTTTTAAGGCTTATTTTTGAATCATTTTTTTTAAATGGTCGCTCGATTTACGGAATTGGACTTAGTACCATTTTTCTACTGAAGCTGTAAGGTCACCTCAAAACATTGTTGTATTTTTTTGTAATTAAGAAATAGACAATTATAATTAAGACTATTTAGTTTTCAGCTACGAAAATTTTAAAAAAGCTTTTTTATTCGTTTTATTTTGTATAAGATCCATTTTAAAAGAGTAGAGATTAACGAGATCGCCACTTTCTACCTTACTGGCACTTTTTTCCATGAATATGGCAACAATTTCGTATGCAAATGCTTAGTTTACCTTTTATCCATTTTTACTCTTTTATTGTGGTAGACTACTCTATTTCTTGATTTCAAGGCTGTATTCTGTATGGAATGTTTTCAGTGGAAAGCAGAATTCATTCCGCTTCCTTTTAACGCTGACTTGGAATATGCAGCCTTAAGGGTCCCATATACAATAAGATCCGTCGTTCAGACTGATCGAAAACACTTAAACTCGTCGCAAAATAAAAGGCCCGTTTTGACAGTTCACGCCTATGAAGTTCTCTATTTTTTACCGATCGAAATGTTCTGAAGGTAATTACATTTTTCATTGATGGGTACCGCCCACTCGGCTAAGTGCTGTGCATAACGATTTTTTCATATTGTCCACAGACTAATAATAATCGGTTAAAGAAAAAAATAAATCGATCAAGATATTTTTTTAAGGCCGACTCGCACTTGGCCGGTTTTATTTATTTAAATACTAGTGTTCATCAATTAATTAATTACTGAATTTCACCAGCTGTGTAGAGATCTTTACTGAAATTATGAGCTTGGAGCTCCAAGCCGTAAAGATTTCACATCGAATGCGAAGAAACTTTTTTCCCCGACCTGTTAGGTAGGTATCTGAAGAAATGATTGGATGAAGGTAGTATGTCAACTTTACTCCAGTGCACTTTACAATATATATTCAAATCGATCAAGTACTCATGCAAACTTGAATCGATTTATCGTGAGTATCGAGTACCGAGTCGTATGGTTACATCACTAGTTACGTCGCAAAGACAAATGTCAAAACGGGCCTTTTATTTTGCGACGAGTTTAGTATAATTATCAAAATCGTTCCACTTCTGATCAGAGATCTCACAGTGGGAACTAGATCGTAACGATCGAACCGTAGTAGTACCTAGTACTTAGGGCGCCTAGAGAATTATCAAACCCGTTCGACCGACGTCCGAGTGCGCTGTGTTGAATTTAGTTTTAATCCCCGGTTCGGATCAGTTTGCGACTTTTTTCGTGATCTTTTGTCTCGTCGATGCGTGTACATCGGTCGCACAAGAGCGATAGGTGCCATTGGAAAATGGCATTTTCGTGCAAATAATTCTTAATTAATTATAGTATTATTATGAGCCTTTAATCTAAGATAACCCTTCTTATAAAATATCTATTTTGGACGATTATTAAATAAAGAAAATAATTTGAATGTTAAGGCTATATAAATGTAAAAGGCTCAAAGATAATTTTGACTTAAGATAGCACTGCGCTAGTTTTGTTATGATTGTGAAATTATATTATTTAAATGACTGTGATGAATAAAGATTGCACGTAAATATTTTTTATTGAAAATAAACATTTAACTATAATTATAATACGTACGGACTTTTTCTTATTATCGACCTTTTCTGAGATTTGTTCTGTCAAATACTGGATGTAACTTAACTAAAGAAAACTCATAAATAAATCAGAATCATTAAAATTGTTTAATGTATTTTTAGTAAAATATAATAGGTACAATCATACTTACATTATATACACAGGCTTACCTAACCTTTAAGTCAATATAATATATTTAATATTTCTCTTACGACGTACATGACACAAAATCATAGGTTTACGTATTTTTTGAAGACACGACATCTAATTATTTTTTAAAATCTAAAGATTGTAGCCCGCGGCAACGATCAGCATCCCTACAGCGTGGGAGGTACATTCACACATTGAAACATCGATCTACTACATTAGCTTTGCAAACTATTCTTACGTCTTTGGAAATACATCACCAAAACAACTCAGGTTATGGTCACAGAGATACTTTCAGGCGGGATTCACAAGACACTGCTACAATATACCGCTAAGTATACATTAAAAACGCGAAACATTAAAAGATTTATATATATTAAAGATAACATATCTTCTCGAATAACGTCCATCAATGTAAATCAAGTAATGCATTAAAGTAAAACAAAATTAACATTGTGAACTTCATAAAACTGCAACCAGAAATATATTTGAGGATTTTGAGATCCCCTGCCCCTGCGTTATTTCTTACTTCCAGAAGTAAGTGTAACTATTAATATCTGCTTTGCAACGTTCAACTGCTTAGTGCAACTTATTATATTTTTGATCGCGGAACGTCTCGCACCAACGCAATGAGCATTGGTGGTAATAACAACAACCTTAGCATAGGTTTAATTAATTAACTCTCTTGTGCTTCAAGCAAACTGTTCAAACATAAGATTCCGACTCTGTATCGGACTCTGAGCAGTCCAAAGCTATAACGTTTTGGTCATTTTTGTCAGCACCATTTGGTGGGTCTCTGTACAGCGGCGGTACAGACTTCGATCGCGATGCCTTGTCATCTTTGTTCACGTGAACCGGTGGGAACTTCTTTAATACTCTTTGATACACCATCTTCCTCGGCGGCACCGGCGGAGGCATGTGTGGCGGCTTTTTATTATTATTCTGCTCTTTCTCCGCAGCGTGGTATTCTGGTTGCACTGCTGATGGAGTAGCTTTGTAGATATCTGACGCAAACATGTTGGTCGACTTCTCTTCGTGGAAAATGTCTCGTCTACGATTGTAGACAGAGGTGTAAAGTGGCTCGATATACTGGGTCGTGTAGCAATTCTCAAAAGAGCTCTCACTGGCTGGTGATTCCGTCGATCGGCTGTTGAACGAATTCTGAGGCTGGTATAACGTGTCACTGCTGCTTGAGTCAGTGTGCAGTATAATGTTTGCCAATGATTTTGATGCGTTTAGCTTGTTGTTGTTATAGTTACGATGCCTAGACTTTTTGTTGTCATCGGAATTGTTATGCATGTTATCCACGTAAGAATATATTTTTTGTAACGGGTTCATATGCTTTTCCCGTTCTCTCTTGTCAGATACTGGAGAAGCTGCGCAAGTTTTAGTGCACATGTGAGCAGGATCAAACCGCCTCTTGCGGCAGTTGTTCACGTTGCTCATGACATCGTAGTTGCTGTTCCGAACTTTTTCATTGCTGCTGTTGGATTGCCCATCTTCACTGACTTCCAAACTTTTTGTTCTTGCAGCTTGACGAGACCAGTCATTCCTAGTAAAAATGGTGGCTGCTGGTGTCGCACTACTGTCGTTATTTTGTGGAGATTCTCCAATTTTCTTTGTCATTTGCCCATATAAATTTTCTGGTTTACTATTGTAGTTAGCGCTTTTCTTCTCCCATCCAGTATAAACACGCGAATAATTGGCATTGGCCAGTATTTCGGCATGGGTGTGATACTGGTTTTGTCGCTGTATACTTTCTGTAAACATAGCCAAATCGTGCAAGTTACTGTACAGGATATTTTCTTGACTTGAAACTATATCTCTTTTATTTTCAATTGCTTCCTGCTTTACCTCAAGAAGGTTATCAGAACTTTTCGCCCTGTTGAAGTTTTTATTGGTTATAGTCTTGTCGAGCTCTTGAGTTTCGGAAAACATACTATACACTTTAGAGGTTCGAGCTGCTTTTGAAATGTTACTTCTTGGTGGTTTCTGCGGCTCTAGGCCTGTGATATATTTTGCCGGACTTTGACCGTAAATGTCGGCCGTGGAACGTTTAACTGCAGATTTGGAAATGTAATTCCTTTCGTCAATATTATTTGAGATTCCAATATTTATGGAGTTGTGAACATAGCGTTCTCCCAGATACGGTGTCGTGTAAAGTTCCTCTTTGACTGTATTATACATTTCTGATTTATTAGAGTACACATTTTGTCGGTGCGAAATTTGAGGGAGACCATTGACATTGTGGGTTTCTGCTGAGTACCGCGACACCATTTTATTTTCCTGCTGTAGATTACACGTGGGAGCCGAGAGACTGTGCAGAATGTTGCGTGGCGCTGGACTGTTTCCTCCGTTGCTATTAGAATCGTCTTCTGATAGTGTCAGCCCAGAATCTCTGCTCAAAGACAATTTCTCCTTGCGTGGTGAAGACAGCTCCATCGAGTCGAGTGAAATGCCAACAGAATGGAGGCTATCACTCTCTTCCGCGCCGGAGTCCAATAATGCGTTAGAAGATTCTGGGCTACCGCTTCCCAGAAGACCTGCTATTTGTGGGCCGAATAGCGCTTCGGCTTTCACTATAAGAAGCTCTACAATCATTGGCACAGCTTTGGGAGCTTTGTCGCAGGGAGTGTTGGGCCACAGGAGGCTCGGGCCCACGCACACGCCGAGGTTCATCGGGCACATAAGATTAATGTTGGACTTCTTAGCGATAGCTTGCAGTAGGCATACGAAGTATGTTAACATATTGTAATGAGATTTTGGTAGTTTCAGCAGCAGTGAACGGACGGCATTAACTTTTTCCGTTTGTGGCAAACCTACAACAAAAGACATGGCAGTGTTAATGAATGGGCTCTCGTAATTAAGCGGCATTCCTCAAAGTGCCCTTAAAATGTTACGCATTTTAGCCTCGAGTTGCAATAGAAGTCTTGATCGCCTTGTGTTTAATGTGTAGTGCTAGTGCAGTAGTTTAAGTGGATTTAATGCCAAGGTTATTGTCACCTGTTTGCATCCATCATAAATATGTGTCGCAAGTAAGGATCTATATAAACTTACTGAGTAATTGTAGCCAAACGGGATAGAGGTCGGCAGAGAGGAGAGGCTGCGGCAGCGCGCGGAAGAACTCCTTGACGAGAGCTGCCAACAGCAGGACGGGTGCGCGGTCTAGCTCTGCGCTGCCCTCCGCCCAGGGGCCGAGGGTATCCAGCTGAAAATTACACAAAAATATTTTTAGTTCGGTTCAAAGTTAGGAAGTTCCCTATTGACTAACATGTCAAAATAGGTAGGAGACATTAAATGAAATGACGATGCTTCGAACTAAAACAGATTCAGCGCTTTGATAAACCAGTGATATCACAACTTCAACGCTAAATCGACATCGCTTATTCTTGGAATGTATAAGGTCTGAGTAGACGTTCGAGTTGAGCGTGCGGCGGGGCGGGGCGTGCGGCGTGATTGTTAAATAAATGAAACTCATACCGGTTTAGTGAGTCAACGCAGCATAGATCCCTTTGCCGTTGCCCGCCACGCTGCATGCCCTGCCGAACGCTCCGCTTTGAGCATCCACTCAGGCCTTACACTTAGGTATCACCTGTATTCGCTAGCATTCCAAAAGCTATCGCGTCTAGATAATCCTGAAAATAATTGAAAACAGAGCTAAAATTACCTTATCCCGGAGTAGCCTTAGCGCCTTCGCATTGGCACTTCGCCTGAAGACTCCGTGCGTAAGCGGTGCGACTGCCCGCAGCCGCTTGAGTGCGTGCAAGAGCGCGGGCGGTGGGGTGCCATTGCAAAGCCGAGTGAGTGGCACTCCGAACAGGCGCCCGCCACGGCGTAGCAAGCGCAGCCCCCGTCCGGGCGTGATGCTGCCGCTATAAACAAATGCATTTGTAGTGTATTTACAAGACTGATTGCTTAACTAATGGCTTGAGGCGCAACAGACGGTGCTTGGTAATCGTGGATGGTTTGGGAGACAACCGCACCCGGGAGCTAAGAAGTGGCAGCTGCTGTACGAACATTGATGATTTATATTGAATCTTGTAACTGACAAACAGGGAATTGTAAAAACTAAGTGATTTGAAACTAAATATTTTTAAACGTAAAGTTACCACGACAAGCATTTATTTTTTGTTCTAAGTTCAACCCCTTTTGACCAGAGCTACATAAAACGTGTAAAGAACTAACAATCTTTTTAAAAATTGATCTGACTCATAGCGACCCGTGGGTCACTAATTGTAAAACGTGGGTTGATTTTAGATATGCGACGCGAGCCAGTCCGTTTGACCACATACGTATAGGAAGGTTTGTCTTTACAACGTTGACTCATAAGCCTGTACCTAAGTATCCCCGATGACTCATCGGTATGGAACCTCTTTTATGGCGTTTTATTTTGAATAAATTACATGTGAATTAACATCCTCCTTAAGACTTTGTGTCTTCATATAACGTTACAAGCACCATAAGCATACCAGAAGCTAAAATGAAGAACCAAAAGTTAATTAATGAAAGTACTCACTTTTTCAACCCTTGATTTTTCTTTCTCAACTCGAATACCAGGCCACATGGGTTATTCTTTGCGTTTACGTGTTCCAAATCAAAACCGTCTTCACTTGACAATGTTTGCCTTATTCTTGACATCTGAAAACATATAATAATATTTATTAAAGATTACTTTTAATTGCGCCAAAACCGGCTTTTTCTACGTCTTTTAGTTTTATTATAGTAGATAAGGAAACAACATCAATTCAAACTAAATGGAGAATAGTTGTGGAACGCTCAGTTTACCTGTATGGCGTGTGGCCTCTCAATCCCCTGAAGTGGAGTTGGCGGGGAGTCTCTGGATATCCGGACGCAGAGGGCGAATTCACTCGCCGGCCCCAGTCTCCCGTCTCCTTCGTTCTCCCCCTCGGCTTCCGCATCTCCCTCTCCTTCTGTGCCACCATTCTGCATAACATGCAAAGCCTGACGCACCACACAGCGAGCGCTCATCTCTGGACCCACAGACACTGTCTTGCACTGAAATATATGAAATTAACAATTACTACTACTATAATTGTGAATTAAATTGCCATTTATTTATAACTTTTAATGAGTCTACTTACAAATTCAATAGAAGACGTCGCATCTTTATAGAAGATCTGAATGTTTGTAGACTTCGGTTCTGTGGCCAGTTGAGCGTTTAAAGCGTTTTGAATTTTCCTGAAACCAATAAAGATAAGATTAGACACGGCAGTCAAAATTATAATAAGGCAGTAACTGACGTCATAATTAGCTCGATATCCTTACCTGTACCAAGTATCTCTAGCAGCTTGCGTGGGGTACGTGGCAAGATAGTTCGCGACTCCGGTAATCGTCGGCCATCCAATTAGGAAGCCAGTGTCATCGCCGTCTGGCAGCGATATCCAAATCTCGGCCAAACGGACGCATTCTTTCAATTTAAAACAGTTAGTTCCTCGAGATTTCCCAACAAGCAGTAAGTCGCTGAACAGGAACAAATTACGATCTAGCGGTGGGGACGTGCTTCCCAAAGGGCCCAGTTGGACAGGTGCCTCCATGATGAAGGTGCGTGGTGACAGCGAGCTGGTGCTAGCGCTGACGGTTCCACCGATGTCCAAACTTGGCCGCTTGCGAAGGCTCTTCGATTTCTGAAAATGAGCAATGGTCTTTGCTATACACGTGACTAATGATTTTAATTTGCTTAACGAACGAGTATAGATCGTTATTAAGTCTATATAAGAATTTAGTATTAAGTGTTCATAAGGAAACATTGAACGTGCAAGGGTCAGTTTAACAAGTTAGATCCATGGGTATCATTATTAAATTGGTGTTAAATAGCGTAGGCGCCTCCAATTGGGAGCCCAGCCCAGGGCAATTTCTGACTCAATTGGTTGGTCCAATTTATTTGGCGAATGTTGACATGAAGTATGTATTGGTTGGGTTACCTGTGCGTGGTGCGAGGCGAGCGCGGCAGGCGCGTCGGCATCGTGCAGCGCGAGGTAGTCGTGCGGGAACAAATCCTGCACGCGTTCGAGGTCCGACAGACGCGCGGCGCGGCGACGCGCGCAACCGCCGCCTGCGAGCCGTTCGTACTGGGCCAACCGCTCGATCTGAAACAATACAAACAATTGTATTACTCGGAAAAATACAACACAAGTGAGCAAAGAACAGGATATATCATTCTTTGAAATGAATTATGTACCGTGATTGATAAATTATAAAGAAATAAACATTCCTATCAAGAAACATAGGTATTGAAAACAATAACTAACAGTCTTAAATTATTACGAAATACGTACGCCACCTAACGCCACATTAAAAAGTCATGTAAGCTATCTTCGAGTAAATTAGTATCTACGAGTTAAAAGAACAAAAAGAAGAAAAGAAAATGATGGTGTAATCTCATATCCGTCGAGCATTATCATTCATTATCCATGTTGCCTATTGAAACGTAACAATTGTAATCTAAATTCTCATCGCGTCGTACGAGCAGCGAGGTCCAGGGTGACTTCCCGGGTGCCTCACGCCGGCGCCGGCTCCCTCGACCGTGTCCACGACAATGCTACCTTATTATAACAGGACAAAGGACCGTGAGACTCTTAACCGTCATTATGTACAGTATCTATCTATTCAATATACTCGTAGTCACCCGCTCCCAACGTCGTTTTAATTTCCAAGAACGTTCTGATGAATACTAGACTGCCAATGACACCAAAGGCACAAAACAAAACAATTATTTGTTACGTTGCGGGTTTTAGTGCAGCGAAGCACATAGCTGTTGGCTGTAAGAACCTCATTAGGGCATGGTCTCAGGTGACTCTGATTCGAATAGAGTCGTGTTCAGTGGATCGTAAAATTATGCGTTTGACTCACGGGCCACATTACACTTCGAGTTACGTGCTATCTGACTCCATTATGTTCTGAGAAGTCATGGCGAGCTTCGCTTATCATCGTCATACTCGTAATGCGGTGCACTTTATGATTATGGAGAATCCTCTTTGTAAGGATCAAGTTTTAATTAAAATAGCTTGCGGACGACATATACTAGAGACGTAGTTACATTGTTATAATAGGTACATAGGTTAACTTATTGTAAAGATGCATCGATTGAAGAACGACCCGCCGACACGTCTAATTAAAGTTATTAAATTAGGTTTGGTGCCTCAATCGGCATCGACTATACATTATGTTCTGTTATGTTTGGCAGGAGGTGGCGTGCTGGCGTGTAAGCGGACTCGTAACCGCGTCAGTAGGTACACCGAGTCTTTCGTTTCGATGAGCAGCTGACACCGGCACCGTTACACGATCGCGATTACCCATGTAGCAGATAACAAAGCGTTTAATGTAAACTGCAATCAAGCTTATATTCCGAATGCTTGACTTGGATAACATAATTGCATTTAACGCTCGTATCAATTAAGCAATTAAGAACATTTATTAATACGACATGATCTGAATTATGACTTGATATGCGCGAAAACTGCAGATATTAAAATAGTTTATATTATGCACGTTTGATAGATGATTGCGTTAGAAATATGCATAAACTTAGCTGTTTGTTGCCCGCCACTCAGGCTGCGCTGAATTCGCTTATCACTATCTCGCGGGAACTATGCAATTTTCCGGGGAAATATATTCTACGTCCCCAACACCGAAACTAGCTCTAAACCAATTTCCAACCAAATTGATTCAGCGGTTTAAGCGCGAATAGGTAACAGACAGACCGACACACTATCGTATTTCTAATATTATATTGATTTTATCCCGAGCAAATAAATAACAAAAGGTTCTGGAAAAGAAATCGGTTCTAAGTAGGCGCTAAGAACTCGAATAATATTTCATTTGTTTGCTCCAAAATCATCACCCGGGAGAAGCGCACGCTTCACCTTATTTCTGTGTAAGTACCACGAAATCGGAGCATTACAAACGGCCTAGTATGAGTAAATGTTATCTGTGAACGTGTTACACGGAACTGCACTTTCTAAGTCAAATGTTTACTTTAGAGTAAGCGGGGACGTAAGTTTTTTAGATAACGCGTGAACTGTCCCAAAAGTTAGAGTGACTTAGATAACTCCGCGCGTGCTATGCCCGCGCTTATACGGCGTCTACGCTTTTTACAAAATTATCTTTATCTTCCTCTCCATTTCCTGTTTTGGTGGGCACGCCTAACACTTTAAGTTTGCCATTAAATATAAGTAAATATATACTAGTTAATATTGATATACATACGATACGGCCAGTTACGGCTTAATGCTAGTGCCCTCGTTCTGTTTCTTTTTAGAAATACTTTTATGGGAAAATAACGATCCTCAATTAAAACCTTGGTGGATTCTAGTTGATATCATGTTATGTTATTGTTATGAAGTCAGTATAAAAACTTGAATATGTGGTCTAGTAGTAGTAGGTACTAGGTAATTGGACGTAATGCGCCAACTGCACATAAATGCGGTCAGATAGCTTGCGTTGCGAGTATGAATATCTGTATCATCGTCATTATTGTGCACAAGTAGGTACAAGCCTATATTTAACGTAACCACACGTTTACGTAAATCGATACGTTATCTATTACAGTCAAATTATAGTCTAATACTCGCTAAGTGTTTGGGAAAAGGAGCATAACTAAGAGCAGGGTTGAGGCGTAACGAAGTTCTCATAGTTGCGCCCGCGCCGCTCCACGACATCACGCCGCGTCCGTGCCATGCTCCATTGATTAGCTGGCCTAATGAGTATGTAGATTAGGAACATGTTGCGATACCAATCAATTTGCATAGTTACAGAGGTGCAACATTATCGCAATATCTGGCCGCATGAACAGGAATTGGCCTTAATGATTTAGCACCGTGTTCACAAACTAGTCTGCTTTGAAAATAAAAGTGTTAAGTATAGTTTTGAGTAGGTACCTAATAAAAATTATAAAAACAGTTCACGAGGGTGCACTTAAAAGTAAAGCGTTTTATCTCGTCCTAAATTTATCTTATTAACAGTTCAGTTCTAAAAGGGTTTTCATTTTAGCGTAAGTCGAGTCGCATAAAAAATTGTTAACAGATAGATTCGATATTTCACAATATAAAGTTTGACTGTGTCCAACTAAAGGTAAAATATGTGCCTCGCCAACGAGAAAAAGGCGTTTACGCGCACCTTAAATATTGTTTACAATGTAAAAAACGACAGCAAAGAAAGTTAATGCAAATAACACAAATAAAGGGTCAGAGGAATGCGTTGTGAGTCACAATCATTACAGTGATAAAGCAGAGTTCATACATGATAATTAAGAAACGAATGCATTTCACTTACAATAAACTTTCGAGGCGCCATTTACACATAAATACTGTCCTGATCCTGACATCGGCTTTCAAGTAAAATTGCCTGGTGATTGTTAACGGTACATAATAATGTGGTGAGGGCTACATACCAAAATTCGCAGAACGCGTTAAATAGAGCAACTCATAATCCGAAAAGGTCCAATACGTACTTGGACAATGCAACTCTTAATCTGTATGAAAGTCGAAACGCTCTTGGATGGTTAACGGGATTCGGAAACATTATCCATTGATGTGTTATTTTAAGTTAGCTATCAGCATTTCGATCTGACATAAAGGTCGCTGCGCAGCGTGACGCCGACGACACACTTTACCTCTGCGCATTGTTGAAAAGTGATACCAAATGTATTGCCGACTCATCCTCAGTGAAAACAAAACCTCTGTGATATTGCTCAGTGATAGATACATTTCACTTTTGTATAATATTAACCTTATTAAAAGGATGATTTTTGTTTACGTCCCAAAGGTCAAAGAAAGTAGAATTTTAACGGATACGTACTCATACTAAAGATAGTTTGACATTTGTATCATTTGTTATTTGAAGATTTTATAATCGCGGTGAAAGCATAAGGAGGTATTGCAAATAACCGGCGGAAGTTATAGTTTGCTAGAATGTTACTATAACACATATATTGAAAACGAGGTTCATAGGTAAGTACTTAAGCAAGAACAATGAATCAGTGTAGAGCTGAAAGTAAAACAAAGCGCCTCTATATAGGTGTTAATTTCCGTTAATTTGTTTAATTATCGACGTCTAGCAGTTAGAGCACTACACTGTAAGCAAGGAACTATGAAAAATCTGCCAAGCTAAAAATTGTACGCCGAAAATTTAAAACAAGGGCTGCAGTGCCTACATAAATGATTAAACTTCAGAATTAATCAGCCGCAATGAACCCGGAGCAGTCATAAATCAAAAAGAAAGCTGCGTTACCAAAGAAAACATCAAGCGTGGAATTTCCGATTGGGAATGATGTAGGACTACGGTGATTCGGAATAATGCATTCTGGGCCGAACCACGCGCAGGAGATTGCGGTCATCGCCCTTCTTACAGCACCATATTATACTGCCTCCTCTTCAGCATTTATTATAAACATAAGGACGAGAAAAAATACCTTACGAAATTTAACAATCTCTCAAATGAGCTGCCAAGCGCGAGATCGCGTTAAAAGCTCTGAATAAATTGAAGCAATAAAAACAAAAAAGAAATTGCCCGTCCACATAGAGCTTTCAATATTACCATTTAAAAAAAGTTTTTAAGTCCATTGCTTCAACTTATTAACTTCAGCCTGAAATTGGTTATTAACATTGAGATGTAGACAGATGGTATGGCCGATGGTGGGCTATAAAGTTTCAATAGCTCGAGCTCTCGTGTGATGGGATACAACACAGCAATAGAGGATGCTTAAACTAACGACTCTTCCTACACACCCAATTTCCAACAAGTGCTTATGAGTTAATGAAATAAGATGCATCTCGGGTTCTCGCCTTTGATTACCAGCCGTTCCGAGTTTGTTACTTGAGGCGCGTCAATATCATTTTTGTGTTGATGATAGACAAGCAAAACATAGACTTATATAGTCTACGCCTCAGGCACCTTTGAAGACCAGTTTAGCTGTTGTGATAACGACAGATCCTAAGATATACTTTTACAACCAGGCTAGCGAATGGAAATAATGATTGCAAATAATTTTGGATAGATCCAAGCTAAACAGGCGTAAGAAATCGAATGTCGCAATAGTGTCAAAATCACATTTAATGCGTCATATTGGTACATAGGTTAAAGGGACGTATCTATTGCCTAACAATTAAATGGCAAGCACGAAGAATACACATCATTACACATTAACAAAACCATCTCTTTTGAAAATATTCGTTTGAGTGACGGCACTCCAAATCAGGTTACGTAACGATTGTGTTAACAATGGAGCGGGCGTCAATCACGCGTTGGAGACGATTTGAAATAAGTCCACGGGAGAAAGTGGAGCCCGGGGCCGGGACCAGTTAACTTATACCTCCGTAACGCGGGCGCGGGTGTCGTCCCGCCGGCGCAGGCTCGCCCTCCGCTCCATTCCGACACGCAACACCGGGGCTAATCTGTCCTGGGGTCACCGAGGTCGATACTTTGGGACCCAGTGGGGCCTGACACTCACATTTATTCCACGCCATAGGTGCGCTTATCAACGCTTTTGATGCGGTCAGTAATGAGTTGCAACACCGTATGCAAAGGTCGGTAGCTCCCCTGCTGTTGTACACTTTTAAATCTTGATTTCAGTCAGTGACCACGACACGATAGCCTTTACAGTGTATAGGTGGTAATTGTGGCGACAGGTCGACTCGTAGACCGCTGAACGGCCGTCATGACATATATCAAGCATGTAGTTATCAGTGTGCGTTGTGTAAGCAATGACTGCTGGATTGATTCCAAGAGACATTTAAGATCATGCCCTAGAAAACTTAAACAGCTTTACTGAACAGTATATACATTTCTTATGACAGTAATGAAAGGTCACTTGCTGAAGCTGACAAGACTTCTTATAAAGTATTAACGTGTGCCGAATTAAGGCACCGAAATACAATATGAACTGTATAAAAATTCCACATTTCAGAGTTCAGACAAGTTTTATAGTGAAGAGGTTTACAGTACATTTTTTGTATAAAGTCGCAATGGAAACCTACTTGGCAGATTTCATTACACTTCTGGTTTGATGGAGCTTTCGATACGCAGATCGATTATTTCGAATTAGCTAAATAAGCCTAAGTTCTAAAGAGTGGGTATTATGTGAAAAATGGTAGTCGCTACCTTTAATACTTGCGTTAAGAGGATATAAATTATCAAACGAAACGCTAAAGGCTCTTTCATAAAGATTCCAGGGATAAATAAATCCCGATACCGTTAAAAATTTGATCGGCTTTGCGTCAATCTTTGATGCATTATGGGCACTGCGCGGAGCCGAAGAAGAACTACCTACTAATGCAGGGACCCGTGCGGTGGTGCCTTCTAAAGTTAAATTTAATACATGACAGGCACGTCATCTTACACTGAGCTACTATAGATTTCGGTGGTCTTATTTTAGATGATACAGCTAACTTTTCGCTTCGAAACTGACGCGACTAGAATATTCGTTACTACACTACATATAAGCAACAACATTTTTTTTTTAGAACTGGTAACTTCGCCAATTGAATTCATTGTTGTTTTTTTTTTTTTTTGTATATGAATAGGAAGGCAAACGAGCACTGATGGTAAGTGATCACCACTGCCCATAGACACCTGCAACCCCGGAGGGATTGTAGATGCGTTGCCAACCTAGAGGACTAAGATGAAAATGCCTCTTGTGCCCGTAATTTCCCCGGCTGTCTTACTCTTCTGTTGTTTAGCTAAAATAGCGAAATATGGTTGCTTAGAAATAAACAAAGGATATCATTGTAAGTAATATTGTTGACAGTCAGGTTCTAAAATAGTTAAAACGACTAGGCATTTTTTTCATGGTCAAACTATTTGCATAAGAAGACTTGCCCCAAATAAGCCCCGCCCCGATAAAGCGCTTTTGTATTGAGATATTTGTTGCCACTGTGTAGTTTAAATATAACTTAACTCATTGTAGGTTTCATGTTAAATCAGAATATTGTTATTGATGTTGCAAAATAAAAAAAATCGATTTCCATGTTTCTAAAACGAAACGAGGAACTAAAACCGCGGTCAGTCAGTACAAATCAAACCGGTGCCCGCTATGGCGTGGCGTGCTGACAAGACATCAAATTCGTCGATGCCGCCCTACTTTTCATTAGGCATAAGACATTGTTATATAAGACATCTTATCGTGCAGTTACAACTAAATTCGGATTAGTCGACGTGTTGATAAATGGCGTTGTCAGTTAGGTGTTACGTGTCGATGAACAAAAAATGGTCAAGATGTTACCAATTTCGAAACAATATCCGTCAATAGCAAATGTTCTGATGTGATAATGATCAAGCTTAAAGTTCACTGACTGGTTAATCATTTGATAATCATAGAAATTTACTGTCGCTAAGACTTCCTAATGTTTACTTTTATAAGCGAGTCATAAATAACTTCCTACTGCAAAACGACAGAAAGTAAACGGCAACACGAGTCGGGCCCCGAGCTGTTGCGGAGTGTAGTAATACAGTAATAGTGGGTATTATTACTTCCTCCTCGGGCTACCCTGCGCGTGCGCACTGCCGCGCTTCCCGGAATACCCGTGGTTCAAAGCTGCGCACGGACCGTGAACAGTTACGAGTAAAAATTAACCCCCATCACGAAAAAAACAAATGATTATGGTTAGGATCTCAAAATCCATGTATCTTTGTTGAAATAAAATTTAATGGAAGTAATAAGCTAATATAATTTTCTCAAACATGCTCGGAAATGTATGCGTTAATGTCCCGATATGAGGACATGAAGTTTCTCGTTTATGGCTCCCTACATTACTTCTTGGCTTAGGCCACAAAAGTTAGTATGAAAATCCATTTTTGTCCGCTGCTCTAATTTTTTAAATTTCTATACTAAAATTAAATTGGCAAAGGAAAAAATTACATACAGCCAACCACCACCACAATCTGTACCTAAGCATAATTGCGACATAAAAAAAAAATCTATGGTACTATATTTATGTGCGGTTAAACATGGTGCTCAAATAGCTGGATCAAATTAGTACATTTAAAAAATAAAAAAGGTGGCAAATCGAAAATCTTTTTTAATTTTAATATTTCCTCACATTGTTTGAGAAAAGCACTATACAAGCTTTGGCCGGAACAGGGATTGCAGGACTCGTTCTATCTGGCCTCGTCTTCGACTCGGCCACCTACCCCAAACTCGTCCAGCAATCCCTTACTTCACGGCCTCTGCAGTAATGTACTATTATTTGTCTTTCTTTACACTCGTGGCGCGTGAGCGCCCAAAATGTTCTATTTGAAATATAATTATTATGTAATTCCGTACTCAGTGCACCAAAAAGTTCGAAAATAGAGTCAAAGAGATGAGTGGATTTCGACGTACCCACCTATTAAATTATCAGTGAAATTAGTCGTAATCGTAATCATTTAGCTACGAGCCCGATATGAGATGAGCTCGCGGTAGGCTTTCCACGGTCACGTAGCTCTGCCCCGCGCGGGCTCGGACGTGCTAGCCTCTTCAAACCTCCGAGTGTCCACGCGCCTTTTTGATGTGCACGTTTCCATATTTAAAGCTTAAAACCCAGTTCTGATCGTTCTGTGATCCCGCTTCACTTTCTTCAAACCTTTTCTCTAAAGTTCAGGGTTTCGCTATTTCGGCGGTTTTATTTCGTACAAGGATTCTACGTTGCAGTGCGAAATTTTTCAATATCTGATTTAGACTGCCTATATGAGAGAAACCAGATTCCCTCACGTTTTGGGTGTTCATGTTCAGCAACGTCATCTTTTTTGTTACTTAATACTCTTTGTATTCTCCTCTCTGACGTCCTGTTGTCCTTTGCTCATTACAAAACAATTTGGTTAGGAAGAATCGTTCTGTCACCGCAGGACGTCAACTAATGACTGCGCCATTACGCTCGCTTACTGACGTCAGGTCACTCAACCTACTGTTCAGGCACGAACTGCTACCATTTAACATCCATCGATGCCATGCAAGTAATAGTACCCAGTCAAAAATAATGCTGTCAATAGAACGCAATTGTTTCGACATGAGAATAGCTATAACGTCATTTCTTCTATTTTTTTTTGTCACTCGTCACGTAAGGTTATATCATTCAGGCATACTCTATGCTACGTGACTTTAAACTTTTGGTAAATATGTTATAATGGGAGGCTCTTAAACACCGAACATTATTTCGTGGAATTTCGCAGGGTGGTAAATATTAACTACGTGATGTTCTGAGATTTTGCGTGAAGTGCGGTGGGAACCGACGGAGATGCACAATGATCCGAGTCCTATTAGAGCCCTCGATCGGCGCAGGCGCGCCAAGAAACGCTGTTCCGCGAACACAGAACAATGGTGGGTAATTTTGTAATGTCTTCTTATTACCATGCATGATGCAACGCACTTTTGTACATGCATGTCTCGAGAACGTATACCGACGCTTATTATTTCTACAAGGTGCGGGATATTTGAAATTTAATGCCTAATACGGGACTTGCATTTTAAATGGAACAAGTTTCGGTTCAGCATTGCAATCTGGTTGAACGGCATTTGAGATAATAATAGACTTGGAGTTGAACATTGTCAATAATCATAGGAATGGCGCGTTGTTTATGACAGATGCTCCGCGATCCCGATGCGTTTGCCATATTTAGGAGATCCAATTGTCTTTTATGGCGGCACATGCTGCATCGAAGTTAATTATCGTTTCTTTAATAAGTGGAGCGTGCGGGGCCGATGGTGCGGTGGCGAGCAACGCTCGCTTTTTGTTCATGTGTGCTAATGACATGTTCTGGAGAGGCATCTTTACAACCGCTTCGTGTTTCATTACAGTCTCATCATTTACAAAAGAAGAGATTAAATAAATTAACACGTGTTTTGAAACGATAATTTCGAGACGTTGGTACCAACGCCATAATGTCAGTGTCAGCTCATTTTTTGATGTCAATGTCAATGGGGATTCGTTGCTTTAGTTTAAAATAATGACCGTAATTTATTGCGTGGAATTTAAAAGTGGAACTGAAATAACTTCAGTGAGTAAATCACGGTATTAATAGTCCCTTGCCACTTGTAAATAAACACACTTGACAGTAGTGGCGCATTAACTATCCGACTTAGGTAATTTCACGATTTAAAATGGCTTACGGGTCGCCCTTAACGACGGACATTAACATTAACTTCCTTTAAAATTTTATATCTATGGACATGATTAGATACGCTTTCGATTCAAAATTAGGAGTTCTAATGAGTAGCACAATAACAATGAATTATTCATAGCTCTCCAGGAAGGTGATTACTGATTGATAGATATTAGTTGGGCGGGCCCTTAATAAGCATGAGTTGCGCTTGCTCATTTCGTGCACAAAATATTGTCCTACATTCGTATGGATAAATTCGTTTGTACCCACATAATCTCAGGGTATTAAGGCCAACCGCAAATAAATTTTCATTGTATGGCATTTAGGCTACAAATTGGAGCTCGCACAGTTGGTAGGTACTTGTCAGACCTCTACACGCTTTCAGACAACATGCGTGAACTTTGTTAATGTGAATAATTTACAGTAATAAAGTGTAAACGAGAATAAGTTTTTGAATTTTCACTCTTTCAATTTGTGCTGGTTTATAAATACTGGCGTGGCAGTGCCTGACAAAAGTCGACTGCGTTCATAGAACCAAAAAAGCAACGTTAGTAATTCAAAAGACATATATTCGTGAAGATTTGTCGGCAGTTCAGTAAAGGTTGCACGAGCTAGGCTGTCTTTTATTAACGAATCAGATCGATGATGCGAGTGGCTCAGCTACGCGCACGATTCACCTGACGGCGGCTCGGAATCGGGGTCTGCCTAATAACTTATGTAATATGCGGTAAGGCTCAAACAAGCTGTGTAGGTACCTACTGGCTAGAACCAGGCCAATTTGCCCCGACTCGATGTTGGCCTATTCATTAAGTAATTACGTAGTATTTTTTGTAAAGCCCAGGTAAAGATTGCACGTTTTGTTTAAGTTTTGAATGAAAACTTTAAGCTTGTCACCGCTTAGGGGGTGGGCCATGAATTGCTGGTAAAATATCAATGAATTTTAAACAATACTGAGCGCTCTAAACCGTAAGTGCTATTAAAAAAAACAGCAGGCTTTTACTACTTGAAGTGTTTAAAATAAAACTTACTTATTATTCAACCTATAGCAAGAAGACGGAACATTACCAATTGTTTTGTTACCATTGTGTACAACTTGACTTTACCGCCCATTATACTATGAATTTTAATACCATTGGAAAATACCCACATTTATTTTTTCCATCTTACTTACTAGTTCTGTCCTCTTGTTATAAGAAAGTACTTAATTAGTGAATATGTAGAGGTATAATGCATTTCTTTTATCTTGTACCAACATTGTTATATGTCTGGAATTAATGAAAACGCGGGAAAAGCCAGTGATGCATATCATAAAAATATAATGCAGATCTACATAAGTAATCTAATAAATAAATAAATACCTAATAGTGTTTTAGATAACTTCACAAAGGCTTCAAATTGCACAGGCAATTTACACAGGTACAGTTGGCAATAAATACTTATAATGCAATAGCAGGACGTATGGAGCAATAGCGACACAAATCAATCACAATTGTACTAGTAAAAAGTGAATGAAATCAATTAATGCCAGTGGCCTTGTGAGCATAGGTTTTAATTGAATTTTCTATTGGCAATTCGTTGACAATACGCAACTAAATTAATAGTTCTTGATTAATCAACGTGTTCATAATTTTGAGCGTCACCCGATAAATACATAAAAAGAAAATATTTTTTACAGTAGCACTCACATGCATCATTAAGTCCTTTGTGTGCGTCAAACAGCAGTAGAAAAGTCACTAACACGAGAACATCACAGCGGGATCGCGGGTCACGCGACCCCTGTTTATAAACAAGTGAACCGGCGAGGGCACGCGCGTGCGACTGCTCGCTCTGCGCCGTGAGGACTGCAGCGCGCTCGGGCTCGGGTGCGCCCGCGCCGGCCCGGACGCCCCGCGTGTCGTCGCGCCTACTCTACACCGGCTGCATAGGCCTCCTGCATTGCGGCTAATTTTGTACTAGGTATTCCATAATTGGAACCATAGTTTTTGTGACCTTTTGTCTGATGTTGTTGTCCTTCATAATAATTACTCCCAACCAACGTTCTGACAACCGGTTCTACTGATATTGTATTTTTTTAATTGTTGAGCGGGCTCATAGAAAAGAAAATTCAAGTGAAAATAAAGTTGAAATTCGATGCCTACCCTTTCTATCTTGCATTTTGGGTGGTGCTAGTTGTATCTACTAAAAAATGGAAATAGAAGGTTTACGGCTCATCGTAACGGGCATGGCCTTATTGTTGCCGCGTACTAGAGCATAATAATAATATACAAAACCACCGACGACGTCAGCACAGTAATAAATAAATAGGTCGTTAAAAGAGAAGGAAATAACAAAAGTAAAAGCCAAGAGTAAGAGCACGCCTCGAGCTTTTTCCTATAATGGCTCAATTATTCACGTATGACAGAATAAAGTATTGCAGTAGCTGATATCTTTCAAAAATATCAGACAAATGATCATGATACAGAAATAAACCAGCTAAACGAAAAGATTTTTGCCTACTGTTAAAACAATATGAAATACAATCTGTAGGTAATAGTAGGTCATCGTTCTTTGCAAATGACAAAAGGCATATAAATCATTTGTGTAACATATCAATGGGGTAACAAATGTGAGAGGAATATAATAAAAATATTCGTGAGTTCAATGGAGCGCGTGTGGAGGCAGTGTGGCAGTAAGCGATACTCTCAAATATATTGCATACGAAGACGGCAGATTTGCCCGTGGCGCGAAGTGGAGTATGTCACACATATCAAGCGGTCAATCACAGATAGCCGCATTCATAACACAAGACCCCACGCCACGACCAGCTAGATTTGTTCCTCTAGATTACTAAACAAAATTGGCCAACAGTTCAGTTATAGATCAGCACGCATTTACGGGTCAATTCATATTTTTTACACGACCGCTTTGAAATATGTGTCGAAATATAATGTGGAAATTAGCAAATTTTCATAAAATATAAGAATTTATTGACTGAATAAAATAGTTTATGTTATGTTGTTTATGTTATGTATGATATTAGTAAAGATATAGTCAAGAAGTCATGATAATAATATTTAAATTTAAAGGAAATCATAAAGATACAAGTACTTACCAAACCCCACTAACCGCTACCGCAAAGCCTCTAAACTAAATAAGATATTTTCGAACCGAACAGTTTGCTGTCAATAATAATCACCAGGAAGCCAAATCAGCTCAGTTTGGCAAATTAAAACAACCGCGTTAATTTACATAATACGGGCGATCATTATGATTTGAGCTGGTCGATACTAATATCACGGTGTCGAAACATCGCTGGCTGCGTTGCGACATAGATACTTCTAAAACTTACTCACCTATACTGGGCTTACTTGACAACTTTAATACTTAGATTGGATAACTTCTTATTAGGTAACAGATAAAAATCTTTTAGTAAATTAATAATGTCGGTGAAACTGTCTATCTAGTTACTATTTTATTTTGACTCCGTGGGATTCATTTTGATTAATAACCGAAGGATTCCAAAGTTTTTGAACTAAGTACATATTCGGAAGCTTGGTTAGAGCGAAATGATTAACTTTTAGGATGAGATTTATTTGACCCTAATAATAATGAGAGAGAATGAAATATTCTGTTTCTTTGAGTGACAGAATAACCTGGATTCATTGACCCCAACTGTATCTTATTGAATTAAAGCAGTTAAATTGTATCATTGGCTGTCTGCCGTCGTTAATTCGATTACTCGCCGGGCTCCGGCGGGGAACACCACGACGGAACGTTTTTCTTGAAGTCCTCTCATCACTCCAATTACAAAACCATTTTAGTTTTTACTCAATTTTATTGGTCATTAAAGGTTCTTGCATCTCTTCCGACTAATTGAAATTGTGCCCATGTCCTTATTTTGAAAATGTTCAAGAAATTTTATAGATATAAATAGGTAGGTACCTACTTAAGATGAACATTGGTACTCGTAGTACATAGTTGCAAAAAGATGAAACTCAGTAAGTTACAGTTATGATATCATGGCTTAGTCAACCTTAACAGTTCGATACGGTTTACATCCGAAGTCTCGATAAATTCACTGTAGTTATTTTTTGCTAGCGCCGCAATTTAACATTCTCTGCTCGTCCTATTCTTTACTCACATTCATGTACTCAAACATGTGTCATATCCAAACCAGTCAAGTGTAGCTTGCTAACGCTACGTGCTGAATCGACAATTGACTTTTAATGCAAATTTGCAGAAGAAGTATTCAACACCTCAAGTTTCCTAACTAAAATAAATCGCTGACCAATATAATGTCGTATGATTTTCACTACGTTTTGAGGTCATGGTTTTACACGAGTAGGTACGTCCGGCACGTGTTATTTTTGCTTAGCAATAATTCTGATTTATTTATTGTTTTCATTTAGGTAATACACACCATTAACACCATACCGGTTTTGAGCATTGGTATAATTCTATAAGTAACCTCCTTTTATAGGTACCTACCTAACTAAGTAAACAGCCGTGGAAAATGAAAATTTAGCAAGTGGCGTTTAATACTAAAGTTTCAAAATAGTTAAATAGTTGTAAAACATAATGAAATAACACTGTGAAACACCGCGGCTGTCACGACTGTTAGGAAACGTCAGCACGAGAAGTGTCAAGAGAAATGAACTCTATAACATGAAGTTAGTAATTTTATGCAGTTAAGCAAGATATTTTTTGTACTCAGGCCTGCTGCTGCCAAGGCTGACATGTTTATAAGGTTGACAAGAGCCCAGAAATAGGTCGGCGGGCATGATGTGGTGTTGGTTCTCAATGTTTTGAGCTATTCTGTAATATTATCCTATTTTCCATTCTAAGTCAATTACATGAATGGCCCCAGACCGAGAAGCGTGCGTGACTGCAACATGGCCACGCACGCGTAGGGTTACCAAGCCCGAAAAAAAATTTTCCTGAAAAAATCCCTGATTTTGCAATAAATTTCCTGACTTCTAGTGAGTGGGTAAATGTAGGTAAATACCCGCTCTTTAGAATATTTTTTTTCCTCTGTTCTGTTCGATTACTTAAGCATAGGTGCGGTATATTTTAATATTTCATATTTTTCTTTTATTGAAAATTCCTGACAATTACATATTTTCCCTGTTTCCCTGACAGAGAGCTACAATTCCGGACATGTCAGGAAAATTCCTGTCATCTGGTATCCCTACGCACGCGATACCCCGTACTCCGAGACCGATCTGTTGTTACTGGTATATCAAATATTCCAACAACAATAATGTTGATTAAGAATAGCATATTCAGATAGATAACTCTAGCCATCCTTCTATAGTAATTTTAGCCACATCATGATCTTTAATCTAGCGATAGTGATTAATAATAGCGCGCCTGTCTTAGGATACTCGTTCCATTAACCTCGTTATAATGTATGTTTCCAGGGATCCTTTTGTTTGTGCAAATGAAGATTGATTTCTGATATTAAGCACTAGTTTTCAATCAATGTCAAGGTGCTACTTTTACTTAAGCGGACGAGACTCTTGATAGATGCACAATAATAGGCGGGGCATGCCATCTTGATACCTACTCTTTTCGCAGATTGTTAATCTCTATTGTTTGCTTTGGTTTATGCAGAGATACCGTTGTTCGTCCCACAGTCCTCTAAGCAAGCTTTGTTTTACTAATCGCCCTCTTTTTAAAAAGCGTGATTACATTTTTTGACAGCATATCTTTGTCGGCAAAAATATTCTTCTCAACCGTAATTCAGCTGAGTCAACTACCTGCATAAACTATTATAAAGTGAATGATCCACTTCAAGATATTGGAGAGCAATATTGTTTTTGCAATTTTGAAGTTAATGAAGTGGTCGTTCATTTCAGACCATTCAAAAATGATGGTAAAACCAAGCGCTAAAATTATCTTTATGACTTCATTTAAAAAAAAAGAATGGTAGCGGGAGTGACTTTTATTAAGGTATACTTTAGGAAAAAAATAACAAGTCATCAATACACCGTTTAAGGTTGGTAAGTGGACGAAAATGTAAGTTATAAAAATGGCATTTTTACACAATAAGCACTGAAACGGAATCGTATGTTGAAGATAGCTTTATAGAATACTAGCCTTCCGTCCGCAGCTTCGCCCGCGATAAATTAATTTTCCCGTAGGAAAAGGTATTTTCCCGCGGTAAAAAGTAGCCTATGTCACTCAGTGATAATGTAGCTTTCTAACGGCAAAATAATTTTTGAGATCGGTCCATCGGTCGGAGTTTCGGAGCCTATTCAATTCAAACAAACAAACAAACAAACAAATCTTTCCTCTTTATAATATTATTAGTAGGTATAGATTTGATTTATGATTATGTAGTGAGAATGGTTTTTTTTATGCTTGTTTCTTAGTCGTTGGACGATTGTATTATGTCTTAGTCCCAGCCGAGCCAGAAGCAATGCTCTGGTGAAACTTTGACAGTCGATGAGCTTAGCAATAAGATCCCAGATCCCTCATCGCTATGCTGCTAGGTGCGCGCATTAGCCATGCGCGGCGGGTCGCAGCGCCGCGGCGCACTGCCATCGATTGTTTACACTCGTACACACCGACAAGGTCGAGATACGTGAGAAATAAAGCTTTATTGCTGAGTGCTATAAGGCAATTGTACAACCAACAGGATGAGTACGCTCGCGGCCACACAAATATGCCCATTTCAGGAGTTAAGTCACGAGTGTACGCACTCTAGCACGCCACTTTAGAATGGACTATCGACTTTGACCGATGGTTATGACGATAGAATAACTTTGTATGGCTTAATTAGCCCATGAATACACAAAAGGCGAATAAGACGTAGGTATCTTGCACCGACGAAATTATTAATACTAATATCTATTGTATTCTTTATGCGATGGAATGCGCCTAGCTACGTTGCCGTTCAATTTGAATATGTGATGAGTATTATAGTAACTAGTGGTAAATAAACGACCATAAACATGACGTATAGGAATGTGATGATAATGTTATGGGACGTAAATCAGTATCGGTTTAAGTAGTGGCGTATCACCTTGATAAAACCTTGGTTCTTAATAAAATATGTGTTTACTCGTTAAGGGATAAGTAGGTAAGTGGAGATTAAACTTTAGGATTTGTTGAATTTTAATTAATTTATGGTTATAGCCAAAATAAACGTTACGATTTGTGATGTTTATATATAAAAAGGACGCACACGCACGGTCTGCCGCTACTCGCTAAACTTACTTATTCTATAATTCCGGTGAAATCTAATTGTAAAACCATTGAGTATGTTATGATTACGATCTGCAATCTCAGCCAACAAGATAGTTTTTGGAAAATTTATACTTATGATTACGAAAATATTGCGATAACGATTTTACGTAATTGCTTGCTGTAGATGACAAAGACAACAAGTTTGGTTAGATACAAGATAATGTTTAAAAAGTTTGCTGGAAACAGTCAGATAAGTAATATCATTGGTAAGCTCCCGGTATTTACTCGTAAATCAGGTAAAACAAGGTTATACTTCACTTCATGCACATAGTTATTTATGTAGGTGTTTGTTGTTTGTTATCCCACGGCGGGTTGGTGTAAATAAAATTATGCATGCACCGTGCACAGCTAGTCATCCGGCCGTCAAACTCGCTCGTCGATTGGGTGGGTCAGGAGAACATTAACTTTTATGACGACTTAAGATTATGTCGGTTGACAGTAGAATTGTTTTATGATTTAGATTTTTTTGGTAAACTACTTACTTATTTATGTAACAATGCGAGCTCTAACCGTAACTTGCACGTTATAGTAACCGAAAACCCTGGAGATGTGACTCGCGAGGCTACCGCGTGCGAAAAGCCACGGCACGCTAGGGTTTTCGGTAACGCGCGACAGTTACGGTTAGGTACAGCTCACCCGGCTTATACCATTACCTACGACTTCTGTAACGACATGGACAATTCAATATGTCGATGTTATTTAACAAACAACCCTAGATGTACGTAATCAGCGCCTCGAACGCCACTTAACCCGCGGGGAACTAAACTAATGTTTTAATAACCGAATTAACCTCTCAATGGAATGACGCGTCACGACTCAGTGACCGCCGTTAGGGCCATTACCCATTAGCTGATGACTTTCTAGATACGCCGCCGTTATCCTGTCCATCTCGCGGCTTAATTGGCAAATGTTTCAGCTAATGTCCGCCACGCCAGTCACCTCGGGCAAATGATGCATAACAGTAAGTACTTGAATTATCGGAAGACTCTTATGAGATTGTTCGTCATCGGCAACGGGGAGGCACATTTACCTAATTGTATAAGTAGACGCGTAATCTTCGATGACCATCATAACTTAATCACAGCAAAGCCATAGTTGAGCATTCAAGAAGTAACGGATTAGGTATTTAGGTATAATCTACCAAGAATTGCTTCCGATTCAAGATTCAACATCATTTACGTATCAGATAACGTAGAAGTAAATTGTATGTATGTATGTATGTAAACTCTTTATTGTGCAAAATAAACACGACAAAATACAATTGTCTTTATGATTATTCGTAGAGTTTTGCATTAATATATTTATAATCAAGGCGAGTGTGCTGGTTGATACGTCCATCTCCAAGGTGCTGAATTTTTGCTAACTAGTTATATAGATTACATTTAGCCCAATTAAGAGTATCAAAGATTATTTTCTATCCCTGAAAATCGCATAGTTGAAGAGTAATACGCGAATTTCGAAGTAGCTATGGCACGAACTAATAAAGTAACAAATAAGTATTGCTCTTATATTTTAAAACACCTATCATATCATGCTCCCATCGCACCTAGAAGCAAATTGAAACGCATATTTAATAGGACTCCATGCGCGTGTAAGCCTCTCCCCCAATGGACATTATTAGAATATCAATATAATATTATGCTAATAGCGTATGACAGTTCATTCGTATGTGGATTAGATACTAATGAAGGATAATCGTTATTCTACAAACGCTTTTTACGGGCTTTTTGATGTCTTTACAAAGAACGGTTTTCCGGTAGCATTAGTTAACGCTGGTAACAAGATTTAGAAACATAAAATTTTATTTCATTTATGAGAAATGAAATGAAATGAAGTTTCCTTCCTGTTACATCAAATGTACATAAAGCCGGACCAGTGCAATTAAAATATATACCTGGTGACTTATTTTTACTTTCATTTCATTACTAAGCGCATTTAACTTTATTGCAATTAAAAACATTTTGTGAGATCATGTACGGATGTGGTAATTTCCTAACTAGGAAACGCGAGACGATTCTAATGACATGGGGTATAATAAGTACTCAGTTACTAAGGCTAATTAAGACGGTAATTATGTGGCAGTAAAAACTGTCACGGCGGTTCTCCCGTGGAAGATTTATTTTCTCATGCCATAAATGCAACACGTGTTACGTCATAATAAATTAGGCAGGCACTGCAGATAACTCCATCTTGCGGGGAGCTGACGTCATCCGTTTCGACCTATCTCCCAAATAAATGATAATGATAATTCACGTCGGCTAACGAGACGCATAAATCTTGCTTCGGTCAAAGGGATCACTTTCACTTTTTTAATAAGTAACGAGACGAAATCGAGATTGGAAATAAACAAAAGACCGGCTCTGGATCAGTTAACAGGCCATTCTTCAGTTTACATTCACTATCGAAGTTCTACCAATTCCCGCTTTTATAAACTAGTATTGAATAACGCCTTTGTTGGCACCAGCGAGCTCGCAGAGCATCATAATACACGAGAATTTATTAATACCAATAAATAAAAGAAACAAGAATTCTTGTTACATTCAATAGCACCAGTGGCGTCCGAGTGGACCTGAAGTTTATCGCAGCCTCGCGAAAGGAATGAAAATTATGCAGACCGTTGTTTTTATGTAATCGAGTATTACATTATTCAAAATAATTGCGCATGGATAAAAATCTCCGAAACTTCGAGGAATACACCGGGAGTTCGATAACAACGTACGAATAATGATTTACGCACTGTTTTAATCGAACTTGTGTTGTTTAATCGGTACATACATGAATGCCATATTAGGTCACCATTACATAATATTTTATGTGAGTTGGTAGACCATCGGTAATGAAAATCAAGAGACCTAACTTTATTCTTAAAAACTTAATCTTAATGCTATAAGCACTCAACATAATTATGGTTATCGTTTAAATCATAGCCCTGAGGCATCCTGAACCTTCTCATAACTGTTATGTGATGCCGGTAATGGATAATACGTAATATCACTAATCTACTTGACAAGCGAAATTGAAAACGATGTAGAATAGGTTGGTACTGTGTCCAATTTGTGCTTTGTCGTGCGTGCTGTGCGATAGTGACACAACTCGGATAATCGTTGTATTGTAAGATATAAGATCAGAACTCTCACTCTTAGGGCTTAATTGATCTGATACTGCAGCAACCAGTTTCAGCTCGCTATGACAATTGTTGCGTGACTGATTATCGCACAGGTAAGTTGGTTCGGAAAATGAAGCGTAAAGTAGGTAAAGAAAGGGTTTTAATGGCGAGTTGCATAATGTTGGTTTTTTCATCATATTTCATCACTCGAGGAGACAGTCGGCTGATTATTCGCGTAATTAACAGCATGTTTGCGTTACAAAACTCCGCGTTGCGCGGCGCAAGCGCGGGCCACGCATGTTCGGCGCGCGCCGCAAAAACTACGCACGCATTTCCAGGAATTTCGTGACTTTGCAATTACTGCGCGTTTATCTGAGCGAAGTACCTACTCGTAATGAAAATATTTTTAAATTGCAAAGTTAGTCACATCGGATTTATGAGACACCGATAAAGTTTGAAATATTCAGTTTCTCATTAAATTACTTACTTAAGTCATTAAATTGTTTGAACAGCGATACATTATTAGAGTCAATAATTTAGGTTTTAACTTACACATATAATTGCAAATGATGACCTATATCTAAAAATTTTAGATGACGAAGCAGAGACTGCAGAGAGCGTAAAGTAGCCAATTGTAGATTTCTGTGTTGTACCTACATGAATACAAAATGGCCGTTTTTTCCTTCAAAAAGTATCACGACTCGAAGGCGTCTCGCGCGTGATGCTCCAATCCCGAAAGTTTCCTACAACCCGAGAATTCCTTTCGGCTACGCATTCCTCAAGGGACTTTCTCTGATAATGCTGGAGGACCGTGAAAACAGCCGCCACTACTATCTCTAGAGTGGCTCGCTGCTGCACTGCTATCGAAATAATAACCTTTCATCTCCATATTAATTACGTCCTAGAGACTTTCTAACACGGAGATAAATAACACCGTTCCGTTGGTTATATCTAAATATACCTACTTAAGTTTCGTAATGAGACTCGGCGATGGGCATTATCTGAGATGGATGAGTGAAGCTATTCGGCATCGCTATACCTACACGTGCCATCGGACCTACATCATTATGAAGCGGTAAAATCACTGGCACAGGAGGTATTATCTATCTTAGCCCTCTAGGTGGGGCACTCATCTTCAATACTGAAGTGTTGCTCACATACTATCAGGTGACTCTGATTGTTTGACAACCTATTTAATATAATAAGCAGTTTATTTGCTGCTGTTGCATCAAAATTGCATCATTGACTAAGAGGAAATGATAATAGTAACCTAGAAATGAACGAATAATCAGTAGGTACCTGCGTCAGTTCGACCACAATCAGTTCTGTTGATAAACGAGGGCTATTATCATGTAACCTAAGCTAGCTCTTTTGTTTATCCTGCAATTGTAAAACCACAATCGCAATTGCTGTATGCGCTATAAAGCAATTGTTGATGACATGGCTGCCCTTGCATACAAATTACCCTGTTTAGGTATACATAATGTACATACTAGTAACAGTTAGAAACGAATTCAAAAACGTTACTCTAATACAGACGGTACAACGAACTAGGAGATGCGGACAACTAGGAGTTTGGTTGCAACACTACTTGACACTGAAAGCTTAATGTGTGGATTTCCCAAACCGCAAACCTACAATATTTTTGAAATACCTATCCAACGACATCCCAGCATACTAGGTATGGGGTAGACGGGAAAAAGAATCATCACCACTTCTTTTAATGAAGTTTGTTACGGCGTCTAATTCTAACGCATATATTATCACTTATTATCTTACCGTTGCTGTTGCAGTTATTAACTAATTATGTATACTAATTAGTAATAATGTCTATTCGATTGGTGATAGCTTACCTGAAACAATTAAAACATAAAACATTAATGAAACAATTTAATTCAAACACTGAAAAACAACGTAATTAATAATAATGAGGTGATCAATAACTTATAACAGGCTTATATCGTTCATTAGCTAAAAATTCCAAGAGTTGCTGGAAAAATACTGTTTCTTTTACTTTTTTACCCTTTTGGACTTGTTGCAAACGATAGAGTCAACGCGGTAATTTATAACATTCATGGGAAACATAAATCACCATAATATTATGTGTAAGTTAAACTACACTTTCGCAAGCTGGCTAACACAGCGCCGCGCAACGCAACATCCGCTGTAAAACCTCTAAACATTTTGTACCCTAAGTCGATAACACAAAGCATAACGTTACATACGAGCGGGCCCATTACACATGATGGGTGCACATAACTCGCTATACACATTACACGTGCATAATCAAACATTTGAATACAATTAGCTGGGTTTTGATGCACACGTGCAAATTGCAATAGAGTAAGCAGGCCATTAATCCGCTCTTAGTTATGACACTGCGCATAAATCATTAGTTCTCCTCAAACGGACAAAAGTAGGTGTAAATATATTACCATAGTGATATACATCTTTAGGGCCAATAAATGTCAAAGAACGTTTAAATATTCAAAGTAATCAGCGTAATAATTCGAAATCAATATAATTTTCATTGTGTGTGTTGACGTGTAATATGATCTGCACAAATTTACGAGTTGCCAAGTTGCTAGCTGCTACAGACTGAACGAAGGCAGTAAAATTTGTTCCTATAATTAAGCAGCTAACAATAGACTGACTGTTTATGTCGGTAAGGATAAGGATGTTTGTAAAGTAGTATTGGACACCTACATTTGCTCTGAATAATTTGCGTCAGCGAGCACAGTTTAGCAACAGCAACTGCATGTTCTACTTTGCTTCATTGCGCTTACTGCGTAACTTTTATTATAACATCATTGAGATTAAATTTTTTGCAATCCTAGAAATCGTCTAAACATGCTATGCTCTTGTAGGATGTATAAAACAGCTATTTTTGAAAATTCACCGGCCAAATAACATTAGAGAAAGTTAATGTGATGTAATAAACTTTTACGTGTTTGAACTGAATCTACAACAAACAGCAACCTGGAAGCAAGTCGTAACTCACATGTCGTCGTAAAAATATTCTTTCTCAACTTTGCAACAAAGATTTTGACCAACTAGCACAAAGTTTTGGTTCGTGTTGAAACAAAGATTTAAATTTACTCATTCTCATAAATCACCTTCATAATTAATCAAATCATTGACAAAACCCTATCTTAAACAAATAAATTCTAAGCAAGTTTTGAAACATTCTGTAAATGCTTCAACAAAACGCTAATGGAATAGTTCAGGGCAGATAAGATGATGAATGAGTAAATTGGAAGTACGCCGCGATTACGTAAAAGCCTCCGAGACGTTAATACCGGCTTATTATCTGATTCAGCCTCCAAATATAGTACGAGGAAACGTAATAAGCAGTACAGGCTGTCTGATGTGTAAAAATCAGTGTAATATGATTAGGTACCTACATCCAAGTCAAAGCTAGCGTCTGGGTAATTTCATCACGCGTCATTTTACACGTTTAACTAGTAAACAAGCCGCTTTCCTATTATAGAGCTTAATACATACTGGGAGTTGACTCTCACTAGACGAGCGAAAGTAAACTGACTGGTGTGAATATTCGTTGTTTGATCATTTCCATACAACGGCCGGAACATAAATTCATAATAATATGAATATGGTAACTACACTAACAAACAAACAGACGTCTTCGTTGCAAGGCGCGGCGCCAAAGCTGAGCGGGCGTAGATCTTAACGAAGGAGCTAGCCGCACTAGAAAATTAGCTCAAGCTAACACAACGCCTTACTCTTAGAACTGTTGCACGGCGAGAAATTGCAACACTTAGTTTTATAGAAAATTATTGCTGTACATAACAGTCTTTGCCGAGTTAGACCTACTCATACAAACCTGTCTCCAATATTTTATTAGTTACAGGCAATCCACTTATACTAAAGTACCTACGTTATTTGGAGAACGGAAAATATTTGATAGCTTTCCAACTTCTCTTGATCGAGAAGCCGGATCGATATCTACAGGGAAGTAATTCGCTTGCCCATTTGACGTGTGCACACAAACCGGACGCATCTAATGCAGTTTCTCTTTGGTCGGTAGCAGGGCCGGCGGTCAGTTACACCGCGGGCTAAAGATAGAGAAATTAGCTTCGCAGGAGCGCGAGTGAATGCACTCGCTGCGCCAGCGCCGCAGCTGCCCCGCCCATACCATATACGAACGGGCGTAAACTGAGAGATCGATTACTACTAATTACTACCCTACGTGCAAAAGATCCCTCGAATATACTTACTAACAACTGAACCGATACCGTTAAAGACAGATCGCAGCGCAACCCTTCGTCAACACCTCCGTTAAGTTGTTCAGATTATATCTACTTACTATTTACGATCTTCGCTAAACCTGCTCTCTTAAATGTTGGGAAATCTCAAGTGGTAGATAATTTTATTAACGACAAGCTATTCCGTGACAAATGATTTTGATGTCAAATGACACGAAGATTTCTTAGCATTGTGACGCCACACGCATGCGGCTGACTGCAAGTAAGCATGATATTGAAAACTGCGCCGTATCGTATTACGCAAGCGTAATAATTTTCACTTTTGTCGCTTTCGTCTTCGAATGCCAACAATGGAAACTTCATTGGTCACTGACCGTATTGATTCCACTCATTTTCTCATTGCAATTGCTCTTTGGAAAATGTATCCATCAATCACGAGATGGAGGGTATAAGCATGATAACTGGTGTCGCAGATTAAAATATCAGAGCAGTTCCTTTACGAATAGTGGATAATAATCCTATCACACGACACAGCGATCAAGTCGTCGTGGCCGGTTGGTTCCAATTACAGTGTTTGTCGGAGCCCTGACAATCATGGCGACTTTCCTCGACTATCCGTCAAACGTAAGTACATATGCAGCCAGGCTCCATTTCTACTACGGGCAGTGTTTTGATACGTGAAAGCGGACTGATCGCACGATTACACGACACGTGTGTACTTATCCTTCGCGGTTAACGTGATATTCAATTGCATGAATCGCTTTCTAGTAAGCTTGGCATGATAATAGTACCCATGCCGTTTGGTTTGTCCGTTGTGTTACTAAATGTGCATTGACAACTTTCCACGTTAAGTCCTGCGACTTTGTTGAATACGAATCCATTTTAACAATAGAGCCTTTTTTCAAATTACGGATTGTCACAATAATTTAACTCAAAATTATTAAAGAAGCAAGTTAGACTTCGAACTTTTCTACTAACATGTTGATAAATGCTTCTGCGTTTATAACAAATCATTTTTCGATGATTTTAATACAAAGATCCTTGATGATTAGGATCGTCTTACACAATACATTTTGTTTCCAGGTAGCCAGCCCAAAATTCCAAGGAGGACGGACCAGAAGCTGCTATATTTTCAAGTCAATTGAATTCTTTTGAGCCTAAAACTATGTGTGTAACGTGAACTTTCAGTTCTCATGTTGTTGGCCTTTTCACAGTAGTTTCATTGTGCCTAGTCTGCTCCTCGCATATTTTATCTCATGGATGCATCGACACCGCAGAAAGAATCTCTCAGAAAATAATAAATATGACATTACTTCACTAACAAAAATCACAACAAAAGGCGTGAAAGGTGTGTAAGGTGTAGCTTAGTTACTCATGATGAATTAATTACGTGAACCGGGAGATAAAAGGCAGATTCATTCATTAACAAACGGAGACAGTTGTTACGAGGAAGTGGCAGGCATCAATGCGAGCATTGTAATTTCCTCGACGCATGCCGTTATCCGGCGCGTCGGCTCGCGACAATTTTCCATGCTGCACCTCAGGAACGCCTGGTAATGACAGAATGTCGCTAATGAAACAGCCGCGGGCAATAATAAGCTTCCTATAATGAGAGACCGCGCACGAACTTTGAACGGTTACCGACGCAATTGAGCTATGGAGGCGAAACCCTGCGTTGGGTAACAAATAATAGACTGCAATAGGTATGGAAACACGTTGATCATAAAACACGATAGTGTTTCTACATGTAAACAGATTTATGCAAATGCATCTTTGTTTGAATGTATAATGGGCAGGACTCGTGAGATAAATAGCTCCGCGTAACGCTTCTATTGAAGCTGCGTTTATCGTCACCTAGCTATATGTGACATAACTTGAAAGTTAAATTGGTTAAGTAAAAGATGTCACAGTAAGTATTGTATGTAAAACAACCCACTTTGCTAATATTAATTTACTAAGTTACACGATCAGGTACGTTTTCATGAGCAATCAGTACTGGAAACCAAATCTACGCAAAGTTTCTTAAGCTTGTGCTCGTGTATACTAGTTTGTAGAAGTGGGTGCACCTGTGCCGCGCCTGCGCAGGGATGCGCCTTTCACTCGAGCATTGAAAGTGCAGCTTTGATGCAACGCGACCTGCGACCTCACCTCGCCACTACGCAATACAACAACTAGTGCCTTCTAAACTTATTGTACCTATATCATTTCTGTCTTCCACACGCAGCTTTAGAAGCCGCAGTTTACACAAATCTATTTCCTGTATGCTCTGTTTATGCTTACTTAATGGCCGTTTTTTCTTTAAAATAAACAAAAAGTTCAATCAATCATCTCGACCGATATCGGTTCCGGGCAGACTACCGCACATGTTTGGAAATGAAGCATGAATTTTTATCCCGTCGTCCTCTAATGCTCCGTAAAAAAATAACATCTCGAGAAGCCTCTCATTTCCATACCACTATTCCTAAACCGGTATTACCGCCCTTACAGCAATAAAATATGCAGCCCTATTATGTTTCAAAGCATTCTGATAGAGGAAAGATAACTCATTGCCGCGCTGGTTGGGATAAATCGATGATAAAATACGTTCGGCACAAGAATCGGCATGTGTATTAATGGTGAACCGGCCCCCTTACTTAATGGTGTTCGGTTAACTGGCTGTCAAATGGTTACCATTTCGCCGGACAAATCGCGCCGGACCACCTACCGGGCCGACTCGTAAACATGTAAATGCATTGCGAAGATACTCGCTCGCTCCATGATAAAAAGACGGTAATTCACGATAACAAAAGTTCAAATATGCGCTGAAAAAGTGAGCGGGGCACGCGTCCATTTATCATCGCTTGGACAAAAAGTGCTGGAGTGAAATATGGGATAATTGGTCATGGTCTTTTGCTTAGGCTGGATGTGATGGGGGTAGTCTGGCCGTTCACAAGCGCGCGCAGTAAGTGCGTGTCGAGACAACCAGATAAGTTTTTACTTGTCTAAAACATTTTGGAATTTGTACTAAAAAAATCAAGAGATAAAAGCAGCTATGTTTACTATTTAAAGAAATGAAGACGTCATAAAACACGTAATATAAATAAAAACTAGAACATAATTCAACTTCTTCAAGAGCACATATTGTTATCATTATCAAGCCTAATCTGTTTTTTGACACTTTTTAGTTTATATTTGGACAGGTACATTTTTAAGGATAAATATCAAACATTAAAAATATTATATTACAATTTCGCCTCGGCAGCACGTGGCAGAGTTCACTTAAGGAAACTGGAGCATTCTAATACCATACGAAGATCGATGACGTTGTTAACGGTAGAAAATAGCGTGACCGTGAAATCGGCGCCGTGGTTCGCCGCGGACGCTGTACCACTCTTATTTGCACCACGCTGTACTTGTATACGACTCAACTTGGACTAGCTGTTGAGCGAAAACAAACGAAGATCAAAAAACGAAAAACGAAAACAGACCTAAATAAACGTACGAAGATTCACCTACAGTTTTAGTAGGCAGCAGTAACTTAAACTTTCAAAACGATGAAGGAGATTAAGTAGATACATGGTGATTAAAATACGCGTATAAAGAAGACCGATGTTACTGTTACAAAGCGATCTGTAAACAGAGGACGGCTAACCTACTCGACAGCGACCCGCAAATTCGTAATTGAAACAGACTGTTATGTCCGAGAAAATGGCTGTTTTGGTGTTTAATATCGAAGCAAATAGGTACAATTATAATGTGTTTTATCAAAAACTGACAACAGCGCAGCGGAATGTGAGTGCCGTTGTCGCGGAAGCGGGCGCTGCGCGCGCGCCGCCCACCGGCCAGCGCAATCTCCGCCTGGATTACCGGGATTACCGCCGATCGCCTCACTAATTCGTATTAACCCCGCACTAGGTACTGTTACGATGCACTAAACGCCGGTATGCGGGAAAGCATTCTATTAATATTTAATAGTAAATTGAATGCGCAGCGATCACGGCAACGATCTATGAAAACGACCGGTATAATTTCGCGGTACCCTACGGGTTCCATAATAACATCCTTTAGTCCTGGAGTAGATACTAGGATCTGAACTGATCTCAGCTAAAACTATAATATTTTTCCACGAAGTCATCAAAGAAAATAAGCCATGCAAGCTAATCCCGAGTAAAAGACTAACGCATAATGAATTTTGTTCCGATCAGAAACTATGTAAGATTATGTACGACAAACTAATTATTTATGCTGATTTTCTTCATTTTCCATGTTATAGTTTTATGATAATAGTTTATTTTGCATTTTCTGCCGCTTTGTAAAGCATCCACATAAACTAAAACAAATTATCATCCGGCATATTAAACGTCTCTTCTAAGCCTTTGAAATGCGTTATTTATTTTTATTAAGCATCATTAGGCGATGTTTATTGCGTGGCGTATGGGTATGGATGTAGGAACACAGTTCGTTACGACGGACGTGAGATAAGAGCCTTTTTTAAAAACACTTTCACTGAGTAATTGCCTTCAGTAAACACTAATAAGGCGACAAAGTTGTCCGGGCTAGCGGGCGGGCCCTAACGAGTCGATCATTAGAAAGTAAGACACGGAGGAAAAAAGTCGCACAGTTACGTGGAGCACAGGAAAAGTGTAGCCGATGGAAAATGTTCACAACTGACGGTTCATAAAACTGATTTAGTGGGAAACGAGCGGGAGAACAGGTTCCGTTGCTTTTGGTACTCTTGTTGAACTCGAATGGAAAGTTTACGCTATTTATAATTAGATGCTAGCATGAGATCTTTGGATTCGGATGGAAGTGTTTTGATCGTGTTGAGTGAAGGAAGGCGCTACTTTTGATAAGCAATGTCACTCGCTTGATAGCGGAGCGATGACTGACAGACTGACAATAGACGTTGTAATGTAAACATAGCACGGGTGGTTTCAATTAAAATCTAGATTCAATAATTTTCCGTTACAATGCGATTAGAGTTTGCTGCATAATAATGCCTATTTTACACCAAATTGCTTCAATTTTATAAATTCTACTTAAACATATGTTACTTTACGTTAACACTGTAATTTATTCACTGTTACAAAGTTGCATTCCATAAATAGCGTTTTGCTGTTCCCCTGCAGATCGCTTGCGCAGTTTGCTCCATGTCAGGGCATCACTGTGTACATTACGTCTCTATAATACCATGTGACAATGTCGACAATCTTCATACGCGTATGTAAATTAAACTATACAACGTTACGTTTCCAGTAAAAGATAAATGAGCACAGTCATAGTCATATGACCAGTTTACTAAAGAATGTGCATAATCAGTCGTGCATCTTAATCATTTGTTACTTGGCTTTAGCCTTTATCTTAGTATTCTAGCGGCTGACGTGAGGATGAATCAAGCATGTAAAATGTAGATGTAGCCTTCGCATTAGCTGATTACGGAGTAGATAACTGCGTGAGTGATTTGCTTAGCCTTCCGGCTTTACGCTATTTTCATGTGAATTTCCGTACATTTTGTAAACCGCGAATAATTAAATTGGTTATGTTTAATTGGAAGCGCAATTTGAGCTCACCATCACGTTATGATAAACTATAGAAAACGTTTATATATATGAGATGAGATGCAATTATTTTAACCGTCCAGGCGGTGGCTTGCTTGACTGAAAATGCTTGCTGAAAAACCAGATATACATTTGAAATGTCATATGAAAACGTAGTGGTAGTTTATTAGGTTAGATGCTAACTGTAAGAGCGGCGTAAGACAAGCAAACCGCTGCACTTACGGCGCCGTGGGAAACCAATCACCGCGGATCAATGGGAGCACCGATCACACTATTGCCAATGCCGACGCAATACTACAGTTATTGAATTATAATAAAACCACGATCCGGTAACGTCTTACTCTTACCCCCTTCTTCATAAAAAAACTACACACCGGTTACAATTACATGTTTTGTCTTTGAATGGCAAAGCAAATGTCTAACAAAAGACAAATGAATGGCTAACAGAAACTTAACAAGCGTTTATAATAAGGGAGTTCATCTAAAGTCTCATTTTTATTCAAAGTATCCGTCTGTAATCTTCACAAACACTGCTCTTAACAGCGTAAGATTAGGCAATTTATTGCAATTTAGAATGAAAAAGACTTTATTATACGCCAAATTACAGTTAGACTATGGGTCGACCGGCAGAATAACAACGGAATACTTAATGCATGTAATCTAACTGTTCCACGTACGTAAGCAAACAAAGTCAAGCGGCCATGATGTTTACTTAATAGTAGCTTAATTTACACACGAGAGTTACGAAAAAATTAGCGTCTTACAAGTGTTACTTTTGCAATGAATAGCCGATGACATAGCAACTCATGATACCGCAAAGAATGACACATAAGTACCTATATACATGTTTTTTTATGTAGGTGTGCATGTTACGACAGATAAGCTTGGGGTCAAATCCATAAATCCGTCCACGCGAATACGAGCGCATCCGAATTGTCAGAATCAATAGAAAGTTAGGTAAGTTCTAACTAGCGCTAATACGTTACGTAACGTATGGGGTAGCGAGAGCGTTTGTTGGCAGCGGCCGGTGGGTGGAGGTAGATCTCTTGTTTACACAGTCCACTTCCGAGTGTCGCAACGTTGCTCACGCGCACGTGCCACGCCCACGCGGCCAGGGCTGGCGACCGCGCACGTGATTGTTCATGAAACCTGTAATTACACGGTGGCCTACTCATGCTTTACAATGCCCGATCAGAACGATAAGTCGCGCGTGTTCAATTGTGTCAACGGCACAAGGAATAACAGGACCTAATCTCCTAGCACAATCACGTCATGACTAATTAGCTGGTATGTGTAGAATTTAGCACTTTTCTCGTCATAAACAAAATTGTTATGAACGCAGATGCGGTGTAGAAGCCTTCTTTACGTTTGATTGTCTGACGGTCTTACTACTAAAAAGCTACTCAGAACATGCCTCTAATAACAGACGTTAACTTTATTACCATAATGCGCATGCACAACCCTATTGTTTAGAAGAAAATGAAAAACACCGGGAGACAATCATAATGCTGCATCCGACCGAACGAACCGTCATTTACGTAACGGATGGAAATTGCTTGACATTTGCATAGAACCTTCTATGAATGAAACAAGGTTGAGTGTTTGTTGCGCGATAAAACCCACACAGCGATGCAATAAAAACCGCGGGAAAAAAATCTGCGGTCACACGTACAGAGGACTTACTTTTTGCACGGAGCCCTCAGCGAGCCACAACTTCCGTAAGGAGTAAAACAAGAAGTACAGAAGTACAGTTAGGAGAAATCACAATTACACATCCGCTCGATTGGTCTCGTTTGACGTTGATTTGTTTGTACCTACTTAGTGTTTTGTATCGCCGCCTAACGCCCCAAGCTCGCTACTTTTTGCCGCACGTGCATAGACGTATTGTTTCCTTAAGAATATAGTTGGCTTGCGTGTAAGACCTTTTCTTTACGCTAATTGTTAGTGTGTTAGTGCCTCTCTAGTGCTTAAATGCTCGGTCCAAGCAAAGTTGTGCAATGAGGAAATGTGGAATACTTTCATCGCAAGATTCGCAAGCATCAGGAAAGTGCCTTTGCCTACCCAATGCAATTCTCAGAAGGCAAGATTAATGAACATAATCGTTTAACTAAATATTAAGAAAAAAAAACGGTTAACATGAGTCAGGGGCCGCGAGATAAATCAAGCGTTATTATGTACGTGCGTCCGTTGAAATGACGACCCGACTCGTATTCATACATAGCCCAAACAGATTAAAGAAGCCAGCGAGGCTTCTCTATTAGGAACTAACCGTTCACTAATAGGTATAAAATGTTTGTACAAGAGATTACAAAAATAATACCCTTCAAATACTTAGTGCAAATCACCCAATAATAGTTTCAATTTCGTGAACGTAAGCACCCGCTATATCAACTTGTCTGCTTATTCATGGTAATAACGTTATGTTTATAGTTTTATTTATATTTAAACTTTAAGTGAATTAAGATACTTTATTAAATTATATCTTTTAATCATAACGACACTAATCAGACTTAAATTTGATCAATGAATTAAGTACCTACTTAATTGTCACCGATTTGAACATATTTCTAATGAAAAGTAAAATTGGTCCATCTTTAATCGTATCGTTGAACTCTGCCAATTTACACAGTTTCGTAACAATATTTTTTATAATGGTCATTGGGAGGCCATCGATAGAGCTGCTTGTGAGAGGGAGCAGTAATGGCGGGCGATCGGCCACACCTGCAACGCGCGCCGCCCGCCGCCGTATTTCTGCGCCCGCGCCGACGTCAGCGACGGATACCCATTGTTGCGTCACTGATTCACTTACAAGTTATCTCACCATTCTCAGCACATCCATTATTTTAACGTCCATTATTATTTAATTATATGAATGGTTGTTAATTTACCATATCGGACCGAGTTATTCGACTGTAAAGCTTTTAGGAAGTCAATCACTTGCATGATGCAAGAAGGCCGTGTTTACAATTACGATTAGGTAGTACATTATGCACCAATTACACCTAGTGATTGTAAATTTCCAGTAATTATCGTCTTAGTAAATTGCATTACTTAATCTATATCCCAACTACTTAATGTCTCAATCCTTGCTAATAATTATAAATTCGAAAGTAGCTCAGTCTGTTTGTGCCTCTTCCCACTTAAACTGAAAAACGAATTAAGATGAAATTTGAAGTGGAGATAGTTTGGAATCTCAGCGAAGGACAAAGAATAGTTTTTATCCCGAAAAATTGAATAATTCCCGCAGGATAGCGACAAATGAATTCTCGTATAATATGTATCTGTTTTCCATTTTCTATATTTTAGTAACGCCATGTCTTCAATCGTAAAACCAAGTATAAATTACAAAATAAGCCCGCCGCCTGCGCCTATGACAAAGTAAAGACACTTAACTCAACAGCAAACTAAACATGTCAAACGCGTGCTAACTGCAGAGGCGCTAACTATCCAAGCTCGCATAGTTACCGTTAAGTTGACAACATAGAGTTTTACAGCCTCATTATAGATCAAGATCTGTAATGTTGGTATAAAGTTTCATTATCAGCGTGCATCACAATGAGGTGCGTTGTAGTTGCGCTTACGTCGCTCGCCGAGATGGATTGCGGGTGGAGTGTAATAACCTCGGTATGCACATCGCGCGTGTGCGGGGGGAGGGGGCTCGCGAAGAGGGGGGAAGGGTGTCCAGAGTGCGAATTCCTCGGCCTGCCAAGGAGGACGGGTGTCGCGCCCTGTCGCAGATACGTCGCCACAATAATCTTAGGTTGGCTCTTATACATAGGCGATGGAAGAGGAAACCGTAATTGAAAAAAAAAAATAGATCCTATATTTTTGGACAGTAATGTATTTGCTTTTTAGGTGCCCAATTTAAATCAATAATTTTGATCAAGTTGACCACTGGACGCGAATGAAAACCAATCTTCCATTAGTTGCAAGATTTGATCGAAAACTAACATAAAAATCAAGCAAAATAAAAAGCTTATATATACCTACAAGAAAAAATAAAATCAACTTAACAATTTCAAAATGCTGGAAGATTCCTAATGCTAGATAATAGAACGTTTCCTACGAACGCGTGGTTTAGTCGTTTTTGTTACAAAAAGTGAAGCACAATCAAAAAACCCAAACCGAATTTTGACGATGATGCCATCCTCGGGCATTCCACGAATCCTTTACTCGTAATCTAAAGGACTGAAGGCAATAAAACCAAAATCATCAGCAAACTTAATGCATTTAACTCCTGTCTGGCAACCATCCAAGGCTGACATAAATCATTGATAAAAAAAAGTTGTACGAATGCATATTCAAATTTAAGCTTGACCACTTATCACTCCTGTTATTTTGTATCACGCCACGGGCAGTTGAGCAGAATAGCTTTTGAAAATTCCACAATCAACGCAAGCAGCTTTATGATGGCCAAAATTCATCCTTCGTGGCCAAACAATGCTGAAACAAAACGAATTGGCAATGGTGAACATTCTTTTGCTCGAAAGAATTTAAGAATAAGTAGGACGGTGTAACAAATTATTAATAATGGTTTGGAACACGAAACGGGCGAGTAGCGCCGCCTAATGAGATACGGTCGCCGGACAAGTCTCGCATAGGTCGTGATTGAGGCGCAAAAAAACAATTGGGTAATATGTTATATCTAGTTTTGGTCTGACGTAGTTGTGATTGTGTGTAACAACAAAGATAGCCACGTGTTTTTCTGGATACACGATATGAATAAGGCCAATTAACAGATTCATAGAATTATAACTACTTGTGTTATTGTAAAACTATTACGTTGCTCTCGTTATAGCATAACATACATAAAAACACCTACGTTACCTACGATATGTTACGGGATTAACCAATTCTATTCATAATATATTATTATTAGGTTGAAAGGTAAAAAACAAAAAGCTTACTCTTGATACTTGATTCTAAATATGATAAAATTATCCTCAACTTTAAAGTAAAGATAAATCTACTTTATTACCCAGCGGGATTACCCGAGTAAGTGTCAATAAAATATTAAATATCATAGAGCTACTGGTGCTGGTGTGGTTTCTAAAGACTTCATTGTACGTAAACATTTTTTTTTTCTATTTCAAAGACGACACATAAATGTTACACGTCGTTATACTACTTGGGTTACAACGTGCGACCTGGTCAAATAGGTGGTAAACAAATAAAATGTCAATTCTTGGCAATAAGATGAACTTAAAAACACCATGTTGTTCAGCTTTTCTAGTCTGCAATGACTTTAACAGCGAATAAGTACAGGTATTCATGGTCTTGTTACCTTAGGCTCTGTCTACCCCATAAGGAACAAAGACGTGATTTGTGAATGAATGTGTGAATTCATGGTAAAAACAAGCATAATTTTATTATGAAACATACAGTAATATAAGCAATATTTACAGAGGTAGAGCCGACTGACAATGCGGTGAACATCATTTGCACATCACCTAAGTAGTATTTTTTTAAATAGTTAATGTTTTACTGCGTCTAACCATTTATTTGATTGCTTTTTATTGTAGGTATTTGCATAATGCTAGGCCCTGTATCATTTAAAAAACAATAAACCCGTATACGAGTCAAAGCCGCGACTGATATTCATCAAAATATAAACAAAGCAATCAAAAGCATCTAGCGTGGCGGGTACGTACTATAATTACCACTTGATCCAGGTACACGGACTAATTTAATAAGAGCGTTTCAACGGCGCAGATGTTCCCATTTGGAGCGACAGACAAAAGGCGTTAACGTTATAGAGATGCGTTCACAAAGCAGAGAACAGATGCGCGCGTCGACATGGCATTTGTCTGTAAATCACATAGGCAAACAGCACACACGCGCGCGGGCCGCTCGTCGCAACACGGCGCGCCAGTGTGAGTGTACCTGCTACCAAGGCTGCGCGGGCTCAGGGCGGACCTGCCCCTACCTGCCAATCGCGCATTCTTGCTCTATCTGCGGACTATCGGAAGGTTCTGCCTCGCATGTGTCGTAACGGTTCCTGCGTGCTTGCACTGACGAGCTGAACTTTACTGACAGTTGTGTCCTCGCCGACAGACCGAGAGCGATGTTTGACAGTACCAACGTTGATTGACGTTGTAATTATAAATATAAAACATTCGACTACTTTTTACACGTTTATAGCACTCATAATTTACTTGGTTTGTTTCAAACATTTTTCATCTTACCCACAAAACAAGATTATGTATGCTATCATGTATCGATCTAAGATACGTTATAGGATCGCTCCTTAATAAATTATACTTAGGATAATAAAATTTCTGCAATAGAAAACCTGCTGCTGGAACCGAAAACTTTATCAGTACATTAAATATTATAAAAGGCGTTTATAAAAACAACTATTAGAAATTTAGAAGCACAACGCCTACATAACACAGAAACGAGGTATATAAAAAGTCGCAAATATTTAGCGTCCTCAATTTTACTTTTAAACCTTGGCAGCTGACCTCGAAACTGAATAAGGAAATGAAGATCAATCTAGTCGAATTAAAATTGCAAAGCGTTGTATATCCGTTTCCAAATCCGTTTTACTTTTCTATTCCGCGAATCGCGCGACATATACAGAGGGAAAGAATTAAACGCTTTGATCTCAATATATACCAAAATGACTTCATTGTTTATAACTTCATTATTTTAAAGCAACACGCATGAATTAGTAGCTGTTTATTTACCAATCATACGAACGCAGTTTCATTTCAAAGATGTATGACCTATTCTATAAATTTCAAATGCATAATTAAATATTGTCATAATGAAATATGCACGTCTCCATGAATTCTATACTTATCATACTAAATAAGGTAAATTTATATAATGTTAGTAGGTATGTTAGTAAATGAATGATCTTTTTGATACACTAGAAAAAACTTTCAAAATTAAAATTACATTGCGTTTTTTAACGTACAAAAAGCTCATATAATAACAGCTGGGACCATGCTGCATGCACCTTAATCCTCATGTTGCATCATGATTCATGTCGGAGTTTAGTCGAGTCACGCGGGTAAATGTCGATTCCCTTGTATTGTTTATATTGTCTTAACCAAAGCACGGTCATAGTTCATAGGAACGCTTCAAACGTCGAACATTTCGCAACTTGACGGATGTTCGGAATGGACACTTCAAAAGAGTGTTTGCTGGTAATTTTACGTGGTATTTTATTAGTGGAGTTGTAAGGTGTTTTTGATTGTGCAAGATAGGTGAGGGGACGGGAGGGAGGGGCACCGACAGGTGCGCGAGGCCGGCGCGCGCGCATGGGACTGGCGGCGAAGGCCACGAGCCGCGTTCTCTGCGTGAACCTAGACAACCACTATCGTTTAACCCCATCAAGATTAAGTCGGTTTCGCTTAGCATGACCTTCTTTATACATAGACACTCTGCAGATGAAATACGAATACCGAATAGTCCGTCATATTATCCAATGTTTCTCACAGTGAATCATGCTTCTTCAAAGAATCTATCATCGCAACCTTAACCCCAAAGGCTTACATCCAAATAGTCTCACCAATCTAATGTGGTAGAGTTGCCAAATTAGTTGGCACCTAAAGCGACTTAAGTAGGTGCTCATTTTTCCAACGACAGGTGGATAATGTCACAGTTTCTTACATCATCGGAACACATTTATAAATCAGTGGAGCTGTAAAATATTAACGTGTTTCTTGTGCAAGCTCGTCGCCCTACAAAATTCGTTTCGTTCGTAATTTTGCCATACTGCAGATTCCATTCGGGTGGTCTGATAAATAATCAGCACGCTTAAAGCAGGTTTTTAGTAAAGTAAGAGCTAGTCAACTTTTGGCAGACGTTGATTTGTTTATGGTCACTCTCCACTATCTGGAAGGAATACATACATTATATCGATCACAGTAAACAGGAAACAGATAGGTAAACAGGTATTGTTATGCGTTTTAGTTACAGGTGCAAAGTTCACACCATGAGTTTTATTGACATTATTATTAACTCACCTCTTTAAGACCATCGAGACGACCGAGAGATTTTGATTGGCGCAGCGGCAAGAATGCCTTGAGCGCGTCCATACGCGAGCGCTCAGGCTCAGCATTGGTGGCGGCGGTGAGGTCGGCGCAGGAGAGGCGAGCCTTGCGGCGCTTGTCGAGCAGCTGCTTGGCGGTGCGCGAGCGGCGCTGCGCCGGCGCCGCTGCCTCTTCCTCCGGCTCGCTGCACACCTCACGCGACGAGTGCACTGTGTGCCGCCGCCGTGAGAGCGGCGGCGACGTCAGACGCGACACCAACGACTCGAACATGACGACTATTCACCGATTTCAGCAATCAGCCACCACTGCTCACGACACCCCACCGACCCATCTTGTCACGACGCTTGCGTTATCCTTCATCGAAATCCTACAACCAAACATTTTCTATGACGTTTCAAATTGTCGTATCAATCCCAGCGGTGAACTCCCTATGGCCTCGTTTGACATGCGATCACAGTTCCACGCGTGCACATATTTGGTTCGCCGAACGATTCGCGCTGGTGCTGTCACTGGACTGAAACGATCGTGAACAGTCGAATTGGCTTTGTTTGGTTTCATTCACATTATGTGCGTACCGTGACGGTTTCTATGCAATTCCGGAAATGGCAGAACGCGTATGTGCTCGAACAAAACCGAAGCGGTCCCAAGCAGACAAATTGTTCGCGTCAGAATTTGGCGCAACCAAATTAAATTAAAACAATGAGCTTTTGAAAGAAGTCAGATGTTCTTTTTCACACGTTTAATGCTGAGTACACTACTATAGGTTCGTTAACCTAGTTACCGAGTTAATATAGTCGTAATTAAGAGAGACTGAAAGTCGCGTCGCGTTTCGTCGCAGCGTGGACGGCAGCGGGCCGTGCGGTCGCCGCGGTTGAAAGTATGCCGTCAGCGACTCGAGTGTCAAAACACTGTCGTGGCAAACTGCCACTGCCACGCGCCTCGTCGGAATAGACGCACACAAGGCCACAGCCGATAAAATAGAATTCCTGTCATTTATCATCTTGTCATTAAAATAGCGGCAATTCGTTAATATTGCTGATCGCTTTAGCTAATTAACGAAAACAGTTAGAGATACGAGTATAGATTAGATAGAAAAGATGTAACATATTTTTTTACAAAATTCTAGTAGTAAAATACTTGCAAATATTTCAAACACTTTTCGGCTCATGACAGCTTAATGTGCTTTACTCTATTATTATCACCATTCTAGCTTTCAACTACTGGCATTCATTACTACAAGGTGTCGTGTGTGAAAAAATAATTTTCAAGGTGAACAAACACCGCAGTGTATCATGTGCGAAAGCTATTAGCTCGAGTATTATCTTAATCAGTCCAATGTCAAATACGATGTGTTCGGCAGCAGGCACGCGGCATTCATATTCATATTTTTATCATTCGACACCATGATTTATATTAGCGTTAACGCTTACATTCTAAAGATGGTTATCGCGAGTCAGATATATGTATTCGTCGTGAACGTATGACTGCGTGACACTTAAGTCAGCGCCACCACGCGTCGCCCCACATACGACTCCCCAGCGCAATTTAGACAATAACGTGTCACCGGAGATATGGATTGATACCATAAGTACTGGTACTTGTTCAACACAATGCTATGATTTTGCAATGCACTCGTGCCACGCATACTTATCGTTACCAAACGCACAATTTAAACTTTCAAATAAAACGTAGCATGCTGAGAACTGTCTCCATAACTATCTGGGTTAATGCCATAACCGCTAAAGCTATTCACTTGTAGCTAATCGCGTCGGAAAATGCTTCATTTTAGAGGATTTTTACAAAGAATGGGATGGCGACGAAAGTAAACAATCGCAAAAAGCTTCTACTCGGACGCAACGAGAATCATCGTGCATTGCAACGCTTGCACCTGTGTCAAGAGAATTGTTTACTTCGGCAACAACTGACGCGGCGTACGAAAACAAACCAGTGCTTCAAGGAAAATTATTGAAAAACATTTGTGCCTCCTTGAGCAATTAAATTAAACGATTAACTTTAACACGAGCAACTTATAGGTAGTTTATGTTTTTAAAAAGTACTTTAATGTATTATAGCGGTAGCGTGCCATGTGTAGTAGATAAAATTAAGATACTGGGTATGTTTCAGGAACAATAAAGTAAGTGGATCCAGGCACTTATACTTGTAATAACAAGTAGTTTGTGCTGGAGGGTTGACAGCTCCGGCTGGCCCGACCGCCAACGTTTGTGGAGCACGGTTGGACTCATAAAACGGTTAGTCCTAAGCCGACGACGCAAACCGGTACGCGGACCGGTCCGGCCCTCCCCGCCCAACCCTACCGCATCTCCGCACTTCTAAAACACACGCATCTACATCACCTTATCAAGAGGACGATTGCGGCTAAGCTTCTTGTCAGTCCGCTCTCCTATTTCACGGTCCACTCGGGGAAATAGCCCGTATCAGGTTCATGTCGGGAGCACGCACTGGATAAACTGGCAACGTGAGCCTGTGCAGCCGCCTGACAAACCGCAAATTAGATTGAGCACTCTCCAAGAATAACAAACGCTTCGGCCGAGTCATCGGGTGGTGGGTACATACGCTAATAAAAGTTCCGCGATACATCACCCTGATGCAATGCCCCAGAATAGCGTGACGAATGTTTTAATTTAATATAAGTAGGAGGACCGTGAAGGAATCTAATGTAGCGTGAAAACAATTGGCGAAAGTCTGTTATGGTGACAAGTTAGCTAATAGGCGAGTGCAATGACAAAGGCGCAGATTAGAAAGTGTGTTGTGTTCGTATATGTATACGTATCAGAAAGCCCGTGTGATACGGCGTGCGCACGCTCTGATTGGCGCCCTATCTGCGAATCTGTCCCGCGCAGCACGACCACGACCGTGCCCGTATTTAACTACGTAATAACCAACCATTCCTTTTCTTTTTTTTTCAGTGCACCGCACCAAAATCGCAATTTATTTTAATTGAACTCTTTCACTAAAAACGAACCGTAAAATTAATGATGTCCAAAATTATAAGAAGGCATTTACGCAAGATTATTACGTTCATTGTATAACTCTCTCACCGGCGATCAGTCATTCTGATTAACTCCGATATGGTACGAATAATCTGGAGCCAAAAAAGCGGCGAGCATGCGTAGCAAATAAAAGAGTCGCGTCTCCCGATACGGACCAATTCGAATGTGTTGTAGATGATCGATCGAGCATTCAGAACAAGAAGCCGTCTCTCATTACTTTACAGAGTTATTTTTTACGTTTAAAGATGTCAGTATTATTTGGACGTTTAAATGTTGGTGCCTTATTAGGCGGGCTTTAAAATTTTCAGGTCAACGTTCTCATTTCTCATTTTGTGCGAAATGGGAAGAGCATCGTAGCCACGTCTAGGTGAGGTTACGGAAGTTAGTAAGAGGTCAGGCGGTGACCTTGAGATGTAAGTGGGTCGGTCGTGAGATGGGCTATCGGGTGGCAGACGTCACGCTCGAGCCCGCCGCGCCGCGGCCGCGCGCGTCGTCGCCGCGTCACGATACCTTGCTATCAACCGTTGCAATAACACGAATAGCTAACAAATAACAGATGCACCCGACTGGGTCGTCGCTATTATTCACGCCCACGGTTTGAGCTTTTACTATGGTAAGATTGAGAATGATGTGTTTGTATAATTTGAACAACAGAACTGTTGTTAATTATCGGTACAGTTATAGAGCGTTTTGAGGTTATCATAGCACTGAATTGTAAGTATAAAAATCTCATGCTTATAAATACGACGTGGTTAGGTCTTGTAAGTTTAAATAAAATAATTGTTTTATACGTTTAAATTCCCTTTCCAACGCCATCAAAGTATTACACCAGGCAACTAGATAAGTTTCTTTTAAACTTAACCCCTTTACGTGATCTCTTAGAAAGAACATTGAATCGTTTACTCTAAACCGGCGTTGAGTCACGATACGCGAGTGAAAGCCCTTTCCGTTTATTTTACGATTTCTTTATATTTAAATATTCGAGATCAAACCGCTCACAATAGGTTTCACCCGCGCCCACGTTATTACTCTAATAGCACAAGTAAATAAATAATCCGTAAAAATTGAGGGATTACCGACTAATTTATTTTAATGCCGGCTATGATTTCAATATGCTTCCGTGTGCGCTTCCGCATTGTCTGCCGGTTTATTACCTATATTCTTTTTCAAGACCGTTTTTAATAAAAATAACATGAGGTGTATATTTTGGTGACAGTTATGCAATTTGATCCGAATGTTCGTTGCGTCGCCACGATCGCACGGGAATTGTTCATGCTTAGCCACTTCAGCTTGAGTAAACATTGGTGTAGTTTATGGACCGTCCAAAGTGGCGATGGCTTGGGATGGCCTGCGCCGGAGTGGTATGAAGGGCGCGGGCCCGTTAGCTGGTACTTCTCGTATATCTATTAGCGGCTGCGTGACGAAGTTATTTAAATGTTTCTAACTGTTCCCTAGATTACTGGGAGCTCTTAACCCGGTCGCTGCCTCAAAGACACTTAAGCGTTCAACGACGTTTTTTTGCTTGAAAATTCAGACGTTTTTACTTTTTACTCAAGACATCAAGTCAATTGAGTCATCAAGCTTCCGTTTGCATTGTTAGAAAAAACTTGCAAGTTGTTTAGTTGCGTGAATCATTTTGAAACTTTGTGAAAAGTAGGTACTTACTAAACTGAATTAATATCAAATAAGTTACATCGATAGCGTAAAACTTTCTCTAGGTCACCCGCTAAGGTAGTAACGGAAGGACAACATAGTTTGTGGGTCAGACAAACTTTGTTGTGTACTTGTTAGATTAACTTGTCCAACAACCATAAAAGGGTCAGCCGAGATTGTGCTCCTAATCTCTTCGGTAAGTATATTTCCAATTTAGATCACATCGCCTTACAAGGTGTGCACTGATTGACAACCGTCTTAACAACGAAATCATAATCATAATTGAAAGAAACTGAACTAAAAAATCTCTTCATTCCAAAGATATCGGATTCCTAATGTCAGAATCGCTTTGATTTGTTGCAACTGTGGTATTTCACGATTTATGATATCCACCGCATTTAAATCTGAAAACATAATAATGAAGGCAGCATCATTTTAAATACCAGAGCCGCGGTGATAAATATTTGTCTTTTCGAAGTTCATAATAAATTAGAGCGGTTATTTTCTATTTAGAGAAAATCCCGTGTTTACGTCCCGGTGGCCGTTAGCTGTCTCGTCTTTCTTCCCCAAATGAATAAAATTTTATGTTCCCTTTCTGAGAGCAATAAAAATTCTTTCTATCCGCTTTTATCTACATTGTAATGCAGCGAAGTCTATCATGAGTTGTTTAATCCGTTTGAACTCTACAAAACATAATAAACAACGGGCTCAAAGCCTTTTTAAAATGTCGATAATTTTACGCATTCCGTGTTTAGTGCTCCTATTCACACGTCGCTGCACTAAACAAGAAGCGGGCGGGTTATGAAACTGTCGTAAAAGATAACATCCTAAATTTTATTTACTCCCAGATAAATTACCAGAGACGCATGAAATTTGATAATTAACCACTTATCTTATCTGGCACTATTTTCACTCCGCCCACTCTGCTTAGGCACCGAATATAACATTTGGGTCATGTGTTAAACGACACAGCTTGTTAAATAAATCGGATCCGTCTGTAACGAAACTAATAGACGTTCTTTATTTTTATTGCTTAGAAGAAGCATGGATGAAAATATTCCATTGCAGTAATTAGAAAACGTCGGCCGCTGTACTTATGAAAAACGTCGCAAATCAATTCTATAACTAGCATAAATGATGAGGCCGATTACGTTATTTTATTTTGCTCGTTACGCATAAGTTATATGGGACGATGGCAATTTGTGTAGGAATCGCGCTATTGGTACTGCTTTATACTAATACAATTAAGAGTTCCTCTAAATTGCTTCAAGGCGACCAAGTTTTAACAGGACGACTTATTGAAAAGCGTTCAGACAGTGATTATCCACTTTTAAAACGATGTTCATTTAAAATCAATTTAGAGCGCTTCCAATTGAACAACGGTCCTACAATATTAAACACCAGGTTAAAATAAAAAGGTAATATAAGTTGTGATACACGTAAAAGTATAAGGCAACTTCACGTGCCGAGTTCAAACAACAACAAGGACAACAGTTGAAAGAAAACACAAAATGCGCCAACATAACAGAAGATGTAATGGAATGAGCCAAATAAAGCATAGCACGGCATACTTTTTGTTTAGGCACGGCATGTTTTTTATTTAATTTCAGTTATTATAATTATTATTACTATTTTATTAATTGACGATCCTTTTGTGAATTACTTATGTTTGACATTTAATTGTATTTTTAAAAGGGTGATTAATAAATCTATCTAATCTATCTATCTATCTATCTACCTTACAGTATTTTGTGGGCAGTTAATTTAAATAGCCTCTAAGTTAATTAGAGAAAACGCTTTAGGTCAATGACGAACCGAACTAAATACTCATTGAGTCTTGACTGAGATCGATGGGACAAAAACGAGAATGATCCGATTACGTTCTGAACTATTCTTGTGCCTGTGATGTAGCAAGAGGCCAGCGGACTGCACGAAGGTATTGTTTTGGATAATGAGACCTTACCTCGACATTTGTCCTTCACACGTCGCCAGTTTTGGTTGCGGTCTAATAAAATTATCTAAGTGACATAACTAAGAAAGTGGAGAAAGTTGACAAACTGAAATAGTGACGAATTTATAACGTGAAATAATGTCAATTTAATTGAATGATTATAGGTGGTTTGGTAGACGTACCAAGTTAACAACTGTACTCGTCGAGTAAACATCAGTGCAGGTATAGTATAGTGACTGACTGTAATATTTTTGTATGACGCTACTAATTTATGTAATAGACTACAGGCCCACGTACAAAAAATGTGGGTCATATGAACCACCAGGTGACGTATATAGGACGATATAAGAGCATAAAATAATAAGATTCAACACTAATGCCGTCACTTGTAAGCTGTCCAACTGGGTGCTGGTGAGAATTCAAAAGTGCTGGTAGAGTGAGTACATTTTGGTCATATGATTATGTACGGCATTTTTACCATCGATAGATCCATGAAAAATAATAAGAAAGCGCGCAGTGCCGTAAAAAAATGGTGAGCCACAAAGTCGATATTTTCTTTTGATTTTCTGACAATTTCGAGGGTAAATTTGGTCATTTGATTCTGTACGGCATCAGTTTTATACTGTTTCAATACAGCTTCTAATCCATTATTCCGCAACGCCGTACAAAAATTGTGCGACAAGGGGACAAAATCGAGGGTTGCAACCCCCTCTTTTTCCGTGGTCCGGGGGGTGATTTGACACAACATAAAATTAATTTATTTTGGAAGTATTTTATGCATAGATAATATTTTTTTACATGCCGTACATTTTCGTTGGTCCAAAGGTTTGTAGGGAAAAAACACTCAAGGAACGAACCCATAGAACAAAATGTATGAAAAAAATGGTCTGCATTAAAATGTACGGCATAATTTTTTCCTAATTTATTTATCTTAATACTATATAAAACAAGGGAAAAATTTAGAAAATTGCTATTGTCTATTAATCTATGAATATTTAAACTTTTGCAAATTCAGTTTTTGTATTTCTCTATAATTTTTTTTAGAACAGTTTCTTTTGAACTGCACTAACTATATAACAGTTGTATTTTACAATATCATGTTAAAAAAAAAGTTGCCGTACAGAGTCAAATGATTTTACAGCTTTATAAATCAAGTATACCATGAAATTAAGATAATCATTCAAATGAACAATAATTTTTTGACGGCATTATTTGTAATAGTACTTTTGAGTGCTAGATAATGTTTTGGAACCGAAGCCGTACTGTTTCAAATCACCCCCCGGACCACGGAAAAAGAGGGGGTTGCAACCCTCGATTTTGTCCCCTTGTCGCACAATTTTTGTACGGCGTTGCGGAATAAAGGATTAGAAGCTGTATTGAAACAGTATGAAACTGATGCCGTACAGAATCAAATGACCAAATTTACCCTCGAAATTGTCAGAAAATCAAAAGAAAATATCGACTTTGTGGCTCACCATTTTTTTACGGCACTGCGCGCTTTCTTATTATTTTTCATGGATCTATCGATGGTAAAAATGCCGTACATAATCATATGACCAAAATGTACTCACTCTACCTGCACTTTTGAATTCTCACCAGCACCCAGTTGGACAGCTTACAAGTGACGGCATAGTGTTGAATCTTATTATTTTATGCTCTTATATCGTCCTATATACGTCACCTGGTGGTTCATATGACCCACATTTTTTGTACGTGGGCCTGTAGTCTATAAGTGTTTCATAATTATTACGTGTGTCGTGCATTTCGAACGCACTTAAAACACACATAAATTAATGTTGTTAAGCATAGGCGACTACAAATTCATACATAAATTTAAACGCAGATGAAATGCAATAAATCTCATCCCTTAGAAATTTCGACGCAAGATGGTATCTTCAAAGAGTACTAAGAGGATTACAAGAATACGACACGTTGATTGTGCTCACGCGTGAGTAAGCATGACGGGTGCATCGACGTCAAGGCACCGAGCCCACGTGTGTGCAGCGAAGCCCTATCCGCTAACCCTATTTACCAGACCAGAGCCGAGAGTGCCAGACATGCCCTATATCTCCATCCCTCCATTCACTACGCTTAAGAACTAAGTAAATGATTCATCGCTCTACCTCCTTAATGACACCACGTTTTTCCCACTACATACTGTTTTAAAGATACTAATCTAAACGATGAAATACATGGTAGGCAAAATCTTATAACGACATTAGATTCGTGTTCAGATAAAACTCTAATGATAGAGCTGAAATGAAGGTAAAAGTATCTCATACTTTAACAAAGACAAACAAAGGTGAAGCAAGGTGCTTAATAGAACAGGGTGTCTAACGAAAGAGAAACGAAAAGCCGGCTTGTATGTACAAGTGTCGAAGTGGTAATGAGGTTATAATTAGATCTTCCGGCGCCGGATCCGGCCAGTCCGGGAGCTAGAAAGCCGCGCCGGTTAGACCTGCTCGCGGATGTTAGGGATAGAAATCAGAGCGAATGACTGCTTGCTAACTAACTATTAACACTAACAACACTCATCTTCTATCCCTTAGACAGGCAAAATAGACAGGAAGACGCAATTACAAGCACAATATAACCGACATCTCTATCATAAATTGGCAGGAGTTAAATGCTAAAACTCCGGTGTAATTATATAGAGGGAGTCATTAGCTAGTCTTGCGAATTCCACTGGGTGATAAATGCATGAAAGGAATCTAGGCAATCTAGGAATATCCGGCGTCGGATGCGCGGCGGTGTCGAAATATTAGTATTTGCAATTAACCTTTTACCTTTGCGTTGGTACCGGTTAGTCTGAACGCGGCGGGAGAGGAATTCCGTAGAGGTTTTATTTTGACGGTTGGCGAACCTGTCCGGCCGCCGGACTCAGCCGTGACCCGATGACGCTACCCTGCCGACCACTTATCATTATAATGTATCAGCTTTTTGTCATTGAAACTTAAGTTATGGATTTTAGAAATTTACTATGCAAATATTGGTGAACTCTCTGCTCGGAGACGAGTTTGCCAGTCGATAGGCACATGTTCTGAATAATCATAATAATTAATTACATATAAAAATTCATAACACATCTAAATCTACAAATATTTTGTATTAACTACATAGTTTGTAGGAATAACGATTCCTCGTCTCAATTAAAATGGATAATATGCTTCCACATTTAATTGAGCTGCTAACTACCTACCCAGCTACGTAATAACAGACCAATAAGCCTTAGTTTATTTATGCAAATCAAATTAATAAAGGTCCAATACAGCAAAGTACTTGGAAACTATGCAATCAAAATGGAGATATTGTAAACTGCCTACCGGCTTATGGTAATATGGTTATGATGTTGATTAGTTCTAAAAAAATAATCGCAAATAAAGTAAGAAATATGTTAAAGTATGATGTTTGTCTATTTGTATTTTATGACAGACTGTTAAGTTAAAAATAAGCGTTTATGAAAAGCGTAGGTATGTTTTAATTTACGGTCAACATAAGCAACTTTGGACAAAGGTTGAAAACACATTTAGATCTATAAGATTACAAGAAGACCCGGCTAAAATTGTAGGTATATATTTTACTAGCTTCTGCCCGCGACTTCGTCTGCGCAGAATTGTACATACACCTTCCTCTTGAATCTCTATCTATTTAAAAAAAACCGCACCGAATTCCGTTGCGTAGTTTTAAAGATCTAAGCATACTAGGGACAGAAAGCGGAAAGCCACTTTGTCTTATACTCTGTAGTGAAGTGGAGACCTTTTTCGTGATGGGGTTCTGCTGAGTCACAGATATATCTGCGTAAGAACATAAATATTTGTACCAGAATTTTAAGATAATTGTTGTACCGAATGCCTTATTGGATTTAAATGGTCGGTCTGAGATTTACTATCTCGAAGTTACAGCATGACCGGGTATGGTTGGGAATGAGATCAATAATTATTTAAGGATTCGAGATACAAGTTTAAACGGTTTGAAGTTGTCTTGTTAAGTTTAAATTAAAATTTACCTGCATTTACTTAACGAATAAGTACTCGTACGAACCGCATTTGGTTCGACGGACTAAGTTCTATGTTTTGGTCGGTTTTGAGATTTAAATTCGCAGAAAGGTTGACAAAATAGACAGGATACTTTATAGTAACAATGAGAAGACATTAAAGTAATCATGCTTGAAAACAGATTATCACTTTTCACGTAAAGTCTCGGTCCAGAACGAAACTGATAATTAACAAGACGATTTATATTTATTATGCTATTATGTAGCATGTAAAATGAGTTAGGTATCTACAAAATAGTTTGCACGATTGTTTGACTGCAGAAACACAGAGAGCCCCCATTTATTGAAGTGCGGTTTTGAGTTTTTGTTTGTGGTCCGAAAGACTTCAACGAGTTTCTTTCCTTGAAGAGTCCGAACTTGCGAAGAAGCAAATTGATTATGTATGATTATCTTTTGTTCGTACTACGTTTATTTAAACTACGTTATACTTTGTAAAATAAACACCATGCAAATAAACAAAGCCAATTCGAAGTATGTGCGTAGAGCATTTTGGTAATATGATCGCATATTTAAGTTATGTCTCTTTGTAAACAATTGACAATATAAAAAGTAATCACCGAATCGAGAAATTAAAAACTGACTGCAAAAATCTTTAAAACACAGTAATTAAAAAAGAATTAAAAGGTAATAGAACACGCAAAGTGCGGACAATTGAGGCCATAGAGTCACCACCCGCTGGGCAACCAGAGGCTCTCACGAGACCTCATTCGGGCGCCTATTTACCGTGATGAGGACATGAGGACTCCTCCAAACCCTGGAGACTAGACCGGAATCACTCTAGCAAGAACCACTTTCCATGTAAGCAGTCGAACAGTCACACGAGTCCACTCGCAGTTCGCTTCGAGCGCTGCACGCGATTCAAAACAAAAAATAACACGGTTCCTTCACTGAGTCAATGTTGAACTGATACGAGTTCTTAACAGAGGTCAAACACAACACAACAAACCAGTCAATATTGGAAAGGATCACTCGAAAGTTGAGCCGTCAACTATTTTCGTTGGAGAGAAGTTTGTTGACAGACAACGTGCGCGGAGTCGCGTAGGTACGGGCGAGACGTTCTCGCCGCGCTCGCGCAGCCACCGGTGTGAAGCTGGTCACGGGCGCGCGGTCGGGCGCGCTCGGCCGCGCTCGGCTTGCGTCGGGAGGAATGCGCGCCGAGCCGCCGATCCGAGCTCGGCCCGCCCGCGGCCGAGCGGCCCGAGCCGGCTTCATTCCGATCTACGCAACGCCAGCTCGCTTCGCATACTCAACCAAATATAATTAAATTGCAACAACCGATCGCCATCGCAGCAGCGTTATAATGTACCTACACTTGCCTAAGATCAGGTTATGTCCAAAGTCGGCATTAAGTCAACGGGAAAGTACAGTTAGGTGCAGGCGCGGGAATGCGTTAGCGAGGTCACGGAACTAGTTGTAAATGACAAGCCTTCCAGCGAGGAACACAGCTCTGCTCGAATTATAAATCCAGTTGCAGACACTGGAGCCTGCCTATGAAGGACGGAGGCCTACATTCCTCACCCGAACGAGGCAGGCCGCTTCGGCTCTTGAATATTATTTGCGAATTAGCGGAGACGTGTTCACTCACGCTTATAATAGGTCCGTGAAGAGTCACCAATTGAATTATTAAATCTAAAACCTGCAGAATGCGGGTCCGCGAGTTTTGCAGGTCATTGACTCACCAACCGCCTACGTTACGGTTGCTGATCAAAAAACGGCCTCCAAACTCCAACGCGCGAGACCTCATTTGAATTTATGAATCTTGGTGAAGGACCGAACAATGACGAGTCCTGCCTGTAAAAACTTGAGGCCCGCAAACACTACCTACAGTATAAGCCCATTAGTTTAGCTTTAGTGCAAACAAAAACAACCCAAAAATGTTTGCGGACATGAGACACGCTCGGTTGTCTTTCATTTTGTCGCTTTGAAGATTCCGCTCTTATGTTTTTGCTTATACAACATAAACGTGGTGAGAAAATGCCTCGAACCTACGTTTTTGATTGGTTGATCTGCTGATACATTTTTATAAAGCTAAGCCATGTTGGTTGTAGACTTGTAGAGCACAATGGGGCGGACGTTGCGCGAGCGCAGTACAATCGGAACAAGTGAACATCCGCTGCGTGTTTAGTCTACTCAGCATAATAAGGTACAATCACGACCAGTAATACGAGTACACGTACGCATCCAAATCATGGTGGAAATGCCTTATTACTACGAAGTAGAGTCGCTTTACCGATGTCGGAGATGTCACAATGAAATTGGGAACTGTGCCACATCCCGTGACCAGTCAGCAGAAGCGTGTGAGTTTAATCTAATGTTTGAACTCATCTTATCCAAAGATAAACTTCATATTTTGTTGTGGAATAATAATGATGGATGAATCTTTCACGACGAGTGACATCACAATACTAACAAGGAAGCGCATTGCAATTTTTTTAGTACAGCAATATACGGCAATATACTACGCTGGGTCAGGGCATGGTTAAAACGTAAAGACAAAATGATAAAAAATTTACTAATTGCTTTGGATTTGAGCATTGAATGTATTCTTCAAAATAAAACCTTTGGATTGTCTGTAGTCAGAAGTATTGTGACAGCAAAAAGTCGAACAAAGATACATACAGGTTTCGTAAAAGATCATACAAAAACTTGGTACATCGTATAATACGAAACTTGTATAGAGTATCATTAAGTTAATAAGTTGTTTCTCCTTAACATTCCTATGAAAGATATTACTTCTATTGAAAAAATTAAAATAATCAAAATCTTGCAATGTAACTACAGCCATCAATTTCTGTTACGATCGTTGATGACAATTTCACAAAACGCATAATTATAAATAATTTGAAGGTTTCTGATAAATGGTGCCTGTTGCGATGGCTATCGATTCACGGGAAACCTTCTTGGCCGATTTGAATACGTCGAACTTTAAGTTCGAGATAGTTTATGCTAATCAGAAGATAAGCAAGATTGAATAAATTTAACTCAAGTTCTATGTTACTACGGGTATATTATAAATGCATCGCGTTCGTCAACTCTCCCTCCCCCTTCCCCCCGTCCTTCCACTGTGACACAATTTGATGACGTTCTCATGACTTGACTGATTGCTGCCGCAACTTGTTCATCAGAGTCCTTCGAGCTAAGCATTCAAGCTTCTATGTGAATGCATTTTGCGCAGTTAGGCATTGTCATATTTTTAGAATTCCGTTGAAAGTTTTTTCATATTTGATGAATGTAAGCGATCAGTAAGCAAGTAAATTATTCCCAACGCTGTAGAATTCCCGTATCCCGTGATATTCGAGAAATCGTAAGCAAATACGGCATATGAGACAAAAATTATCGAGAAACAGGTAAATTTCAACGTTCTGTAAGCCACGAGTTAACTAGTTAAATTAAACACATCAGTAATGATGAGAATGAGTGAATGAGTGATGAATGAGTGTAAGTTTTCGGTCACAAAATACGTCTCGGTCGCGTTTGCGTTAAAATGTGAAACACTATGAGTGACAACTTACACTAGAGGCTCAGAGGCAGTGCACATTCGGTGAGACTTTGATATGGTACCCATCATTAGACCAAGCTTCGCATATTATAATTAGATGCGTGCTTCCTGGACGCAGGAATTAGTTATAGTGTGGCTCTACAAAAAAAAAAATACAAATCTCATCATTCATTTGAAAAGAACGAAACGTTCTCTTCAACCGCACTGAATTTTATAGCCAAACCGAGAATGCACAATGCGTTAGTCAGATACTGAGATTGTGAGTCACTGGCGCCCGCGCCGGCAAAGAAAGCCTGCACAAGAGGTTTATAGTGATAAAGCAGGCGCGCGCGCAGACATGCAAAGAATTCTATTGTAAGACCCGCGCCACCATTTATGACCTTATCTGTTACAGTTAAGACTACTGGGCACCAGTATTGTTTCTCGATACGTTTATTTTAGTCCAAATCTTACGAGTACACGTAGGACGTCAACAATGCACATTGTTTTCTGTAAATACTATCCATAAATTACATCGAACACACTTTGTCATCTCTAAAGCCTCCTTCCCTTGTCAATCTTGTCACGCTCTTAACAATAATCGTATAGTTTATTTGTTTGCGTGTCACAAAGTACCAGACCCTTCTTTTCCAATCAATACTGACGTAATCGACAGTTGACCCGTGGCTCGTCACCAGGCAAATATTGGTGGCTACGTAACGCAAAACAGATGCTAAAGCAAAGGCAGGTATTTGTGAAAAATCGCGTGTGGTACAAAAAGCGGCACGGCGCCGTTGTCAGTGAAATCGCGCGTGTAGAAAGCAGAACTGGGAGGGGCGGCGCACACGCACCGCCGGTGCATGCGGCTGTATTGACGATCACACTAATTACTAATACCACGCTTGACGAGTCACACTTCGAGGATTCGCCAATGTTGCAAGTAAAAGCTGTTGCACCGATTAAAATAATCCGCGTTTAATATTCGCATCTCTGAATGACGGTACAGAACCTGTACTACTAGCTCTCGAAAACTTATATTTTGAAGGAAGAGATGAAAATTAGAATTTGACGGCAGCAGTTTTTGCCACAAACTGCATTGGGCTTGCGATAGCATCGAACCATCATCAATGTTAATGCACATTTCAGATCCTTAGCTTGTTTGGTAAAAATAGCATCTTCAAAACCGATACTTCATTGCACGCATCACCCGATACACCCGTTGACTATTTAATGCTGGCCACAACCCAGTCGTCGCCGGCTATAAAAGGCGGCCCTCGTAAAGGCGTTTATTGCGTCCCCGATGAAAAGTTTATCAACAAGTGTTTCTAGTACCGTTAGGCATTTCGCTCTTAGGGCATGAGGTTAGGAACCCGTTCCATAAACAATTAGAAGTGAGCGACGATGGAAATCCCACGCGACGAGCCCTTTTAAAAGCCCTGATCCTCTAGTGTAAGATTTCGCATATAAAAACGTCTAAAACGCGTTCAAGTAAACGTCTCAATTACTATGGAATAATTGGCAGCGCCACTTGCGGATCGAAACGACAACAAACTGTTTTCATAGTATTTGTCATTTTAACGCAAACGCGTTCTAGACGTATTTTGTGACCGAAAACTTACACTAAGCATACTACATCACTTGGCTATTTCACTATTGCTTCTTGACTTAATCGATAAGCTCTCACATTTTTACGACTCTACAAAGGCAGTTCAGAGTTTTCTACTTTAATGAAGTAACAAATGTACCTATCTGTTATAGGAGAAACTGGAGACCGTAATTTGTTATATTTTAGAAATTTTATGTACCTATCATTCACTACATGTTTCACGTTTATTACAGAACGTTGGCACTCTCGCGTCGATTTTAGCGAGAGAGCCTGCGCCTGCGTACTATTACATAGCCATTTCGAAACCAATAAAATAAACCTATTCTCTGACGATTCCTTTCTATCAATTTTATGCGATTTTCATGACCCTATAAAACATGAATTAAATTCACATCGACCTGCGAACTGAGGATCTCTTAATACAATGAAAAAGTTCAATAAGAATTGAGGGTCAACGACCGAAGGTTTATTGCATAAAAACCAGCAAGAAACAAGAATAATCAAGGATTTTACAATATAAAAATCACTACGATAATGTGACATGAGACATGAAGTCATGTACAGTATCGTAGCATTTTCATCTTTAGCGTTAATGATCTTAATCGAGGAAATAAACTTTAATTTATCGTTGCTGAAACTGCTACAAGAGTTAATAATGTGCGCGGCGATAGTTTTTATTCAGGCATTCAACAATTAAGATGTGAGATTTCGTAATGTGCGTGACGAAAAGAGTAATTGCTGCGCGCGAGTTCTCCCAAAGCGCTCCAATAAAATTTAATGCGGCCCATAACGTTTAGTGAGATTAATAAAATAATTGACCACCTTACATAGCAAGTATACGTAGCTTTTCATTTTAAGCTGTATCATCAAATAAAACGCACCATACACCAGTGCAGTACCTACCTATTACTACTCTGGAGAATTCAGCAAGTGCTGAACAAATAACATTATGGTACGCTATCTGTAGTATCGAATGTAACGCTTTTCGGGAAATGAATTGTGTAATGAAACGTTACATTGCTCCTTACTTTTTTACTCGAAGTGAAAAATATTCTGTAACTTGATCTGCAATTTAAAATGAATTAAATATTTTCAGATACGTATGTCTTTAACATAACATTAAACATATCTTTTTGAATAAATTATATAACTGCTGGCAGTACAAATAAGATTCCGATACATTTATAAGTATTTTATGCATAATGTCTTATCCATAAATTGAATGCCGATAAAATTGAAAAGTGTCACCACACCGGATGACCGAATAAATAAAGTTGTGTCACATAACTTAAAAAACCCTTTATTTAATGCCTCAAACCTCATGACTTTGAACAGATTACTAAAGATAAATATGAATTTTCGTTTTGCTGTTTTCCGTTTAGAAATTAATAAATGACAAGAACTAAATGAAAAAATGACACTGTAAATTGTTCCATCGAGAGGTCATATCTGTTAAAGGTGGGCACAAGATGTGTTCAAAACGCCGCCAGTCCACCGTCCAAACTCAAACTTTGTTGTTGTTGCGTTGGAAATATCAAGAAGCTCTATTTCAAAACACAAATGAGTTTAGTGACTTGTGACGCTATAAGCGTAGTATAATAAAACTGCTTGATAAATGTATTGTATTAGAGAATTTTGAGTCTCGGGCGCGAGGCGGCGTTGCTTCTGTTTCATCATTTACTATTTATATTTATACCTCAGTAACTCTCGAGTGGACATCCGATCGTAACTTCACGTTTCTAAGGTTTATAATGACGCTCATACTACTTTATTACATTGTTAGCCAGTGCTTTACACGGTGTTTATTTTACTATTTTATTTATTATCGACGTATTTTCGTGGGAGTTTTGACTGTGCACGACTTGGAAAAGTATGTTTGTAAATTAACATACATACATAAATCACGTTATTATCCCTTACGGGTTAGACAGAGCCTAAAGTAACAAGACCTTAAGGCCACGTTTAGCATGATTGTGGTCGTATAGGTGGAAAGGGGAATAAAAATAGTGATGGATTGCTAGCCACATCGCATATAACATGATTCCTAAGATTTTCGCTCATTCCCTCGATGTATTTTTACCATCTGCGCGGGAAGAGAAGCAACTGGCACATTCTATGTTTTTTCTTTACTCCCTGACCAGCATGGAATTAAGTATAATTTAAATGGATAAATACGTTTTATTTCCGTCAGATGTAGCTAGTATCTTTACTCAGGTCCCTTTTGGATAACAGAAAGCTACTGAAATATTTTTTTCCTGAATATTTGGTAAATAGTCTGATTCCAGAAACGTAATAATAGCCCCTTATGATTCTGTGATGCCTAAGTTCCCCGTTCTGTCTAAGACAATTTTGGCGACGATGCGACTAATAAGTAAAGCTGCGACGAATTAACAGCAATAGAAAGCACTTTGTCTATCTTTTTTCTCGTCCATGATGCTAATCTAATCAAGTATGATAAATATTTGACGGGTAACGCTTATCTACCTATTTAATGACCACTTCCGACGGATAAAGCGATTAGGGTATCGCGTAGTAGACTCAATTGTCTTATTTCTAATGGTAAGAGGACCATATTTTACAGCGAGTAGTGAGTGTAGTTTTATATTTCACATCCAACAATGCTAGGAACGTCCGGACCGGACGCGGTGAGAGCAGCGAATTTGTACTTTATGCAATGGTATTCGTCATCGTTGCTAATTTAAAAAATTTGCGGGACTTCAAAGAATCACACGAAATAACATCGGATCATTTAATGATGTAAGCAATTTACTGAGTAAAAAATGTTTACAACCATATTACGGTAACACCGTCATAGGTACTGTAAGTACCTTCACATTATTGCGTATACCATTTGCAATTGAAAGAGTAAGCGCTGGAAATTTGTATGGTAATACCGCATCATAAAATACGCATTTAAATTATCTTTTAGAGACATTGATAAAATCAATACACACAATATATTATGTATTACACTACCTACTTACTCCATATAAAAACCGAAGATATCATAATGATCTTGGCATTTCAACGCTATTACTTAGTAAACTTTATTGCAAAGAATAGTCTTCAAAACGAGTTAAACGCGATCAGCCGATACCTACCTACTCGTAGATGCCTAGAATAGCAGCGGGTTCTTATTCGAATGCCCTCAATGAGACACGTTTGCAAGGCAAACATCAAGATAATTTGCACTGAGATTAAAATATATACGGCTAGACTATTTAGTATATACAGAACCTTGAAAATGCTAAAGCTGTGCAGCTAGCTATCAGTGATGAACTAAAACTAAACTGACTACTCTTTTGATTAACCTCTTGATATACTATTTCATAATTTGATACTATGTCCTCGAAAGAATTTTCTCTAACTTATATAAGTGATAAACTAGGATAGGTAGGTAGTTGGCCATTTTTCTGGCTGTCTTTAAAATTTTATTGTTTGACAATTAACATCAGTTGCCAGAGCACAAGGTCGATAATTGTAACAAACGTGAGTTTTAACGCTGAAACAGCCTTAGAACGCTGTCGCTTTTTAAGGCCCCTCTATTTACTATAAAGTGTATGATCTACATGTTTCGCATTTGATTGTACCGCCAACAGCCAGGCACCTGGGGCGTGTAAGCCTCACTTATACTTACTAATAACTACAAAGTTGCACATAGCTATGTGCAAAGACAATGAGGAATGCCTCTTCACTTCAGGCGGTATCTAGCCGCAACGTTTAGCATTCTGCGCGCGCGCCGCTCGCAATGATAACTATTCACACTTGCGAGATGCGAGATGCGACGCCGCAACTCGAGATTACTATCATTTACCTTTTTGGTACTTTTTATGTCGCACAAATAGAGCAACTCCTCGACATTTACGTGAAGGCGGTTCGGTTTCACTTTTGCTTTGAAGCCGCTACGTTACGAATAGTAATAATAAAAAATTAACCCTATTTCTCACTTACAAATAATACTTACCTCAATAGAGAACGAAAACTTACCGCAAATTGGGTGTTGCATAACCACAGTTGATATCTTGTCAAAATATTAAGCAATATTGGTGTCCAGAGCGAGGGTGTTGAACTGCTGACCGAATTCGGCAGGTGCATTAAAGCCCAGTTAGCGATAAAGAACCGATTTAGTCAGATTACGCTTATCTCTCAAGTAAATCCATCCAAACTTTACGTAATAGGAGACAGTTTTTATCAGTTAATCTTTATAATAATATCCCCGATCGTAAAAGTTATGTATTTACTCTTTAATCTATTTTGACTACTCAAGTCTATTTTGGATGAAGCTCTTAAACTAATCGGCTATATGCGTTTAACTTTTACGACTCTGACACGAGCTAACAGTTACTTCTGGTTCTTATATTAATGTTACCCGGCGGAAAACTCAAACGACTGGAATCTCCGAAACAGTTGCACAATTTATAGAACTTGTAGCGTAGATGGACACGTTGCGACACGGACGCGGGCAATATGAGCAGAGCCACTATGACCCCTGATAAAAAATGCTTAGGAATGTCTCTCTCGTAACTCCATATTGCTTGTTTACTACATACATACATACACATACACAAATCACTTCTATATCCCTTACGGTAGACAGAGCCCATGATAACAAGACCTAAAAGCCACGTTTAGCATAATTGTGGGCGTATAGGGGGAATGGGGAATCAAATAGTGATGGGTTGCTTGCTAGCCGCTTCCTAAGATTTTTGCCCGTTTTCTCGATGAGGTTTTACCATCTGCGGGAAGAGACGCAACTGGTGCATTCTATGTGTTTTCTTTGCTTCCACAGCATGTTTACTATATAGTGAAAAATATAGTAAAATATAGCTTGTTTTAAAACCACGATGAAGTAGTTAAGTAGGTTGGTGGAAACAAGATGTCAGTGTCAATAGTCAACGTACTACTCGCAACGATTGCCAATATGATTTCCTCAGGCGAACTGAAAGCCTCCATAAAGCTTAAGCATTTTTTGACAAATGGAGCGTAAAAGTTTATCTCATAACAGTCACAACAAAACATCTATGAGACGAAGTTATATCGCACTACAGTGCCTCCAGTTTTTAATGTCTCTCGGAAAATTTCGTGTTTCTTCAGTTCAGAAGTCCTCAATCATATTAAAAACCAGGATAGACGAGACACGTCAAGAAAATAGAAGCACTGTACCTTAAATATATGTAACATTATTTTTAAACAACCCTACATTACAGTGCAACATCCAAAGGCAGCTGCGGCTTGCATAAACACCGATAAAATACAATGTTTTATGTTGTTTGTACATACATAATAATTATTTATGACTTTTTATTCAAAGGCAATGTTTCGTATAAGTAGTTTTTAAATAAATTACTGACAAATTATCCTGTTATAAAACACTTGTAGACAAAAAAGAAGATGTTGTTAGTAAATAAAAGACATGGTAGAGCAAATAAAGAAATGGCAACTTTACAAAAAACATCCACACTTTAACTAGTAGCAGGCAGTATAATGAATAATAACTGGCAAAATAACCTCATGTAGGTCTACTTAGTTATTTGTTCTGAAACTCCGAGAAATACTCATGTAATTGACTGACTCTTCATTAATTTAATCTCTTCACGATGTTGAATAAGCATTCAGTTATTTAGAATATTAAATACGAAATTTATCACACCACACTTCAATAGTTATTCTCATTGGTTAGCGCAAAGTGCAACGATTTGTAAACGCCTGAGCATACGATTTACTTGTAGCAAAGATGTTGTGCGGCGTATTATGCATGTGTGAGTGCCCGTAGATTCCTACGTAGTTTGAATGTATTAATCAGTTGCAAATAAACCCTCAAACGGTGCACACCATTTTTATTTCCTCGTTGAACCCTGCAAGCGAACCTACACCTTAACTCATACATCATATGGTCGAAATCGAACCGGACACGACGCCAGTAGGCAAGATAGCACCCGGCCGGCGAAAACAAAAGAACCGCATTCCTGAGCCTATTCATTCGAAGTAACTGCAATATTTAAGAAGAATTTAAACAAAATATGTAGTATATTGTGAGGGTGAAAATAACATCGAAGTGTATTAGTGAACTTAAATATGGCTTCGCGAGCTACATTACTTCAAGCTTTGGAAGATACAGCGATGTTAATCAAGAAAGCACAAACTAACTTGAAGAAATGCTCTAAACAACGGCTTACAAAAGGTTATCTACAAGCACGAGCGCAATGTATTGAAGAATATTGGCAATTATTTAAAGCACATCATCAAGAACTCGTGAAAGTAGTGCCGTTGGAAGAGCGCGGAACGATATCTTATTTTTTAAAAGAAGATTACTACGTCATAGAAGATCTTTATTTATGCCTACAAGGAGATATACGGGATGCGATTTCTTCACCACCACAAGAAGCAAGTAATACGTCGGATGTAACTATGGCAGAAAACATCCACCCTTTCGTTAAGTTACCTGCAATCCACTTACCGACGTTCGCCGGCAATTATGAAGAGTGGCCGACATTTAATGACTTGTTTGGCTCGCTCGTACATAACAACGCAACACTTAGCAAGGTTCAAAAGTTGCACTATTTGAAGGCAAGTATCGCTGGGGAAGCTGCTACGCTGCTGAAACACGTCACAGTTACCGAACAAAATTACGAACCAGCCTGGAACATATTGAAACAAAGATTTGGTAGCAAGAAATTGATAGTGAACTCCCTATTGAAGAGGTTATTTAACCAAAAGAAAATCACTGCCCAAGCCGCCAATCAAATCAAGAATTTACACGACACGACCACAGAGTGTTTAAGCAGTTTGATTAATCTTGGAATATCGGTAAATTCGTGGGATCCGTTAATAATATTTGTAGTGGTTAATAAACTCGATGCAGACACACATAAGGCATGGGAAGAACACATATTTGAATCTAATACGGAAGATCTGCCAGAGTGGACTAAATTACGTGCTTTTCTCGAATCAAGATTCCGTACCCTGGAGTTAGTTAACCCTGGCACTGCTACCATTTCTAAAGATAAACCTGTAACTGTAAGGGAGAAGACGTTCCATACATCGGCACCAGCGAAGATTTGTACTCTATGTAAAGAAGAACACACGTTATGTCACTGCAAAGAATTTACGAAACAGTCACCTGGGGAGAGAATGGATTACGTAAAGAAAACAAACCTATGCTTTAATTGTCTCCTGCCCGGGCATTCTGCTTCACGATGTCGTCTTCCATTTACCTGTCGACTATGCAAGAAGCGTCATCACACATTAATTCATCAAGCTACGAATACGGAACCAATGAAGACACAAGCTCATCATAGTCACGTGACGCAAACCCAGAACTCGCAAGAGGACGCACAGGAAGAAGTAAAGAATTTCGAAGTATCGTCCAACCTAGCATGCAAGACATCCACAGCATTACTAGCGACTGCTCTGGTAACTGTGAGGGATGGGGAAGGACACGTGACTACACTGCGAGCCTTAATTGATCAAGGGTCACAGTCAAGTTTTATTAGCGAACGAGCTGCACAAATGTTACGAGTTAAAAGGCTGCCTGCGAGAGGAAAGGTTACCGGCGTCGGTTCCACGCAGACAAGTATCAACAGTATGGCACAAGTACAAATTATGTCAAGACATGACGATAAGATGACCATGAACCTAAAGGTTTACATCATGTCTTCGAAGCTAACTTCCCAACTACCCTCAAGGGCACTCAATTACAATCCACAAACTTGGCAACACATACAAGGTCTCAGACTGGCTGATCCGAACTTTTATCAACCAGGGAGAATAGACATGTTGTTAGGTGTAGAAGTGTATGCACAAGTACTTAAAGATAAGCTAATTAAGGGACCGCCAGGTACTCCATGCGCACAAGACACACGCCTGGGCTGGATTCTTTTTGGAAATGCAGAAGAGACAGCAAACACTTCAAAAGAAGACGTAATTGTTATGCATCATCAAGTGGACGTTGATGACCTGCTAAGAACATTTTGGGAGGTAGATACGACGGATTCGACGAAACGTCTTACACAGGAAGAGGTAAAATGCGAAAAGATATACGAAGAAACACATACAAGAAACGAAAAAGGAAGATACATAGTTACATTACCTTTTAAAACAGAAGACCCACAATCTCCGAAAGGAAATACTAGAGATATCGCACTGCTAAGATTAAAACAACTAGAAAAGAGATTCGACAAAGATGCGAAACTAAAAGAGGATTACGTAAAAGCTATTGAAGAATTTATGGATCTAAATTATATGGAAAAAGTACCGGTGAACGAGATAAGTAATCCAGGAGTGTACCACCCACATCGCGCGGTGGTAAAGGAAGAAAAAGAAACGACAAAGACCAGAATCGTTATTAATGCCTCATCTAAAGGGACTAACGGGATATCCTTAAATGACGAACTAATAGTCGGTCCACATCTGCAAGAAGACATGAGAAGCATAGTTATGCGGTGGCGTCTGAAACGTATTGCTATAATAGCAGACATAAAAAAGATGTATTTGCAGATACTTATGAATCCTAAAGATACCGACTATCTGAGATTGCTGTGGCGCAAGGAGGTGAGTGATCCAGTAGAAGACTACCGAATGCTGCGTGTCACATTTGGCACAGCTTCGGCACCATACTTAGCGGTAAAGACGCTGCAACAAGTGGCAGAAGATGAGGGCAAAGAATTTCCGGATGCATCAAGGATAATACGCGAGGACTATTATATGGATGACCTGATGACTGGTCTAGATACAGTAACAGAAGCTGTAGATACTGCCAAACAGATCGTTGAAATTCTGAAAAAAGGAGGATTCACGATGCAAAAATGGGCATCTAATAGTCCCGAATTCCTCAAGGAATTTGAAATATTTGAAAGAAGCTCCCATGTCAAAATAGACATAGAGCTCGGTGGAACTATCAAGGCTTTAGGTCTCTGCTGGAGCATGGGTGATGACACATTTCAGTACACATTAAATCTACCTAATGCACCTGAAGTTGTAACTAAGAGAACCATACTTGCTGAAATTCAAAGACTTTTTGATCCTCTGGGCTGGCTTGCCCCAGCCTTGCTGCCTGCAAAGATAATCATTCAAAAATTGTGGCTTGTGAAGGCAGATTGGGATGAAGAAGTTCCAGATATCATAAAAGAAGAATGGCTTAACGTAAGAAGAAGCTTAGAAGATCTTAAATACATTAAATTAGACAGGTGGTTGCATACAACAGAAGACTCATTAAAATATGTAACAATACACGGTTACTGTGATGCATCCACACAGGCCTACGGAGCGGTAGCTTACTTACGAGTGAGAACAGAAGATGGAGACTATAAAACATTCCTGTTGGCTGCTAAGACTCGAGTCGCTCCTGTAAAGCCAATGTCCATACCGAGGCTAGAGTTATGTGGAGCTGTTCTGCTATCCAGGCTTCTGAAACAAATAGGTGAAGCGACACGCATACCTACAGATCAAATGTACGCTTGGACGGACTCCACGATAGTATTGGCCTGGTTACAAGGAGATCCCAACAGATGGCAAACGTTCGTCAGAAACCGCGTGGTTACTATACTGGACAACATTCAAAATAGATGGTACCACGTCCGATCGAATGATAACCCCGCTGACATTGCATCACGAGGTCAATTGTTGCATGAGCTGAAGTCTTGCAACCTTTGGTGGCAGGGCCCGTCTTGGCTGAAAAATGAACATATTAAATTAGAAAGTCCTGAAATTGAAGAAACGGAGCTGGAAATAAGAAAAAATATAATTAATGCTAATCTAAAGCTAAAAGAAGATACACAACAATATAAAAGCTTACCTGATAAATTCGAAGAATATGACTCCTTACGAGAATTGTTGAAGTCCATCGCCTGCTGCAAAAGATTCCTGCTATACCTGAAAGAGAAAAGAACAAATACATCAAAAACACTATCAACGGAAGAGTTAGATAAAGCCCTTCAAATAGGCGTACAAGCTTCACAAGAGGAATCTTTTCCGGAAGAGATAGAAAGATTAAAGGAAGGAAAAGCTGTTAGCAATAAAAGCAAGATAAGATCGCTAAATCCTTACCTTGATGCGAATAATATCCTCAGGGTGGGCGGTAGGTTACGGCACTCGTCATTAGAAGACGAAAGGAAGCATCCGATGATCCTTAGTAGAAGCCACCTTGCCAAATTAATCATACTTGATGCTCACCAACGTACTTTACATGGAAGACTGCAAATAACATTAAACTACATTCGATCAAGGTACTGGATACTAAAAGCTAAAGGACTGGTCAAGACTTACCTAAAAAAATGTTGGACGTGCGCAAAACTTAATGCCGTTCCAATGACGCAGTTTATGGGTGATTTACCTAAACAAAGAGTAACACCCGCCAGACCATTTCTAAACAGCGGAGTTGATTTTGCTGGACCGTACCCAATATTAATGTCGAAAGGGCGAGGAGCTAAGACTAGCAAGTCCTATATTGCGCTTTTTGTATGCATGGCGACCAAGGCGATACACTTAGAATTGGTGAGTGATCTATCGTCCGAGGCATTTATAGGCGCCTTCCGAAGATTTGTGGCACGTCGAGGACGTTGCAGTCACATATGGAGCGATCAAGGCCGCAATTTTGTAGGAGCCAGTAAAGAACTTCAAAACAGCTGCATAGAAGCAATACTCGAGTTAGATGATGAGGTGATCGAAAAGTTGGCATTAGATGGGACACAATGGCATTTTATCCCGGCGTATAGTCCTCACATGGGCGGTCTCTGGGAATCGGGCGTATTTTCTACGAAGTACCACCTAAAACGAATACTAAACACTCATTTGACGTTTGAAGAAATGAGTACGGTTTTATGTCAAATAGAAGCCTGTCTCAATTCCCGACCTCTATGCCCAATAGACGATAAAGATCCCGATAACATGGAAGTACTTACCCCAGGACATTTTCTGATAGGTGAAGCACCTATCACCGTACCATCACCCTCACTGAGGGATGCTTTTACCAACAGTTTGGGTCGTTGGCGACATACTCAGAAAATCGTGAATGATTTTTGGCGTCAATGGCAGCAGGAATATTTATGCCGTCTACAGCAGCGTCCTAAGTGGCTTAAACGAAAAGAGGAGCTTGAGATTGGCCAGATCGTGGTTATCAAAACTGACAGCCTACCACCAGGAAAATGGCAACTGGGACGCGTTGTCAGCAAACATCCAGGTGCAGACAATATAACGCGCGTATACGGTGTAAAAAGTGGTGATTCAATTGTAATGAGACCTAGTACTAAATTGTGTCGAATGCCAGTAGATAATGAATCTTGAGGACACACAATGTATAGGCTTTCATAAACTAATTAATAGAGTTAATTGCATGCTGTTGTTAAGTAATTGATAGGTACAATTTGTTGTAGTTTAATATTATATACAATTTTGTACCAAGTTAAAATTAATTTTGTAAATTAATGTTATGTTAAATAACTAGATTAATGTTTTGTTAAATAAAAGGTCGGTGACCTTTGGTGGGCGGTATGTGCGGCGTATTATGCATGTGTGAGTGCCCGTAGATTCCTACGTAGTTTGAATGTATTAATCAGTTGCAAATAAACCCTCAAACGGTGCACACCATTTTTATTTCCTCGTTGAACCCTGCAAGCGAACCTACACCTTAACTCATACATCAGATGTGATCGTATAATAGATACGTTTAATAGGTTACATATGTTTTGTCGGGTGTAAAGAGTGTTTTTATTGAAAGAGATATAGGTATTTTCGAGCAAATTGAAATAGTTAGTCGATGAAAAATTATTTGTTATAGTTAGACGTTTTAGTACGGCGAAGCAGTTCTCTAATTCAATACTGTGTCTGTGTTTATTGACTAAATAAATAAATAAAATAAATAAATAATTGGGTTTTTTCGCCCTTTGGTCGCCATAATAAATTTGACGCTGCCGTTATTAATGCAAAACATAACTAAATAAAACACTTCTACAAGATATCAATGACCCTTTCATAGTGGATAACAAACATATTATAATTAGAAGCTACTATCAACTGACGAACTTCATGGTGTGACCACTGGCCACCGTGTCAGCGGATATGGGGTTCACTGTGAGTGAGAAGACGTGAGAGGAATAGTATGTCTTGATGCAATAATGATCTTTTAGACAGCGCTGGTAAGAAGAGCCCTTAGCGGCGAAAACAAACAAAATGTGAAATGAATTTGTGATATTGATTTTTGAATGATGGAATCCTATTATCTGACCTGCGTTACTCGTAAGCTCTAAAAATACCCTTAATACTAAATTAACTTAATTTACTGAATAATCTAAACTTACCATTCCATATATATTAGTCGTAGATGCGCGTTATTGATCGCGGGCGACAGAGCATTAGTGTGCGCTATCAGATCGGTTTAGCGCGGCGAGGGGCAAATCGCGCCATCAAATTCACTGTCCTAGGGTTGAAACAATGTACCCATGTGCGCACATAAATATATTTCATTATTATTATTATTCCCAAACTTTTTGAGACGTTGCATCTTTTCGTATCGGTTGGCGACGCTCGACTGCGTACAAAATAGGTTCAAAAAAGAGATTGCGATCTGTATTGTAGGCACATTTTGGTACTTCAGCTGAAGTTATATCAGGAATCAGGTATAAATTCTATCGAAGGTCTTTATAAGATTTAACAAGAGATAAACACATACATACGAGCATACATATATATATCACGTCTTTATCCCTTAAGGGGTAGACAGAGCCTAAGGTAACAAAACCTTAAGGCCACGTTCATGCTTAAGAGATAAATACGCATATATGTATTCCTCCACGTTCAGGATTTTTGAGGCACTGTTTAATGAAAAATGAATTATCTTAATCACGAATGAAAATCCGTAAATTATGGTAGGTACCTATAGACTTTTCAAAACAGCTCTGTAAACATATCACAGTAAGTCTTACTTTAAATGTATATTGAATATGCATCGTATCTTAATTTTTAACAAATTATAGTCAACGCTTAAATTGAAATCAGATCTCCAATTTTATGAATTGGAAAAGTGTAATTAATTTTAGCATTTTATACTTAACTAAAGGAAAGTTTTATTAAATGTAGAATCATATCAATAGAATCTGAACTGTGAGCAACCCTGTACATGCATTTGTAATGAACCGTCGCATAAAACTTTTACAGCTCTAATGGTACTGCCATTTACCATAGAAGTTGTACTTTAAAGAAAATAGTATGTAGAAATTGAAACAGCACAAGTTACAAATGATAAATAAAAATAAATCTAAATGAAACGTACGCAACGAGTATTTTCAAGAGCTTCATAACTGTAAAATAACGTAATATATTTTTGGTGATTTAACAATCTTTGTTATGATTTATCGTGTCCATAGACCTGCCATAGACTCCGTAGAGTATTAGTGTATTGAGAGTTTTTCTTGGGGCTATGTTGAAACCTGAAACGGCTGGCTTCAGGGAAACAAAGCCATCCCCGAGCTCTCTTCCGGCCCATTAGCATTGAATGGCCGCGCGCGCATGTCACGCGGATCGTTGTCGCGCGCGGCCGCGATTAAACCGACTCTCAATCTAAATCAATCCACCTCGACCAACGCTCTTTGCCACATTGTTCTCGTTTCTCCCGTCGATTAAATGTAATCACCGCATTTGACACGTTCATTACACACGACGCAGTACATCCATCGAGCCGAGAGCTAAGGTCAAGAGCAATGGAAGAATAATGCCGCACTTGCTTTCGCAATTGGACACGATGCACATGTTAGACGCGACATGTGTATATACCGCTTAAATAGATTTACGTATGTTAGTGAATTGGTGAAATTTAAGAGTAAACTGTGACTTACCGGAAGTTGGAGGTAGTCAGCGATGGTGTACTTGGCAGCTCCTCGTCTGATGTCAGCAAGGGCCGTGAAGTGCTCGTCCCGGCGCGCCTTGCGGCGGAGTAGAGCCCGCGCATGCGGGTATGCAGACAGGAACTCGTTGTAGGCATCCATAAGCTCTCCCGTGAAAAGCTGTTTCAACAGGATTGCGCTTTCACTGGCATCACCCTCTGCCGGTGGCGGTGGCAGCTCTCGACACTTCAGCGACTCCGGAATACTTTTCGAAGCGAAGGTACTTATGCCACTAGTAGACTCGCACGACGTCATCGCGCCCGCAGAATCGCTCGAACCGCATTTCGAAAACGGAAATACGGATGAGTCTCCACTTTTCTCGCTACACGCGGAACTCTGTCGGATAGTACTGGATTTCTCAAAAAAATCGGGGAAATGAGGTTCCGACTGACTTTCAGTTGAAGGAGAAGACTCTTCAGCGGCTGCACTACTATATTGAGCGTTTTTAATACAGTCATAAAGATCTTCAATAGACTCGTAAGGAGTAATACTTCCGCAAGATTCGCCCTCGGCATCACGTAATCTTTCATAGATGTCTTCATTTCGTCGCCTGGTTATTGGAGTGATTGCTGAGTCGGATCGACTTCGCTGAACGCTGCGAACTTGATCGTAGCCAAAATCAGTCGGATTGAGGAAATCCCATCTCACGGAAGCCCAGACGTTTTCACTAGCGTCAGCGGAGATTCTGTGGTCAGCACAGCACTGTCCACTGGTTCTGATAGTAACAGTAGTCACGTTGTCACTGGTTTCTATAATAGAACTTTCGGCCACTGATTCATTGCAATCTAAGGGAATGTCAACGATTATTTTACGCATACTAGTGTTAGCCGACGAAACATTAGACTCATTATCTTCAAATTTCCGACTTTCTGTCGATTGTTCATGAAAATCCGAAGTAGTCATCTCAGAAGAAACATCGACATCTCTCTGGCAAAGCACTCCTTCCTGTATTAATTCATTCAGAATACTTTTTGATTCCACTTCCTTTTCTGTCTTTTTTGATGAAACGGAAATATTATCATCCTGTTTGTTGTTGTCGTTTATTAACAACCCTGAGTCGATATATTTTCTCATGCGCTCGGTGAGAGCCTCGCTGGCCTCCGACACGGACTCGAGATAGTAGAACAGCAAATGGTATTCTTCCTTCGTGATGACGGCAGCGCGTAGCAGGGGCTTGCCATAAAGCTCCACCGCCGAGAATAAAGTCGAAGCTGAAATAAAAGAGAAAGTAGGTGTCACACACGTTACGTAATGTAACCTTAGTTAATACACGGCGTTCGGCATGCTCCTAATCGAATATGCATAGCCTGTCTAATAATCTACCTAGTTACTGAAAGATTTGTGGGCGTCGGAAAGGTCAGATCAGACGCCACGCCAAATAATAATTGCCATATAACTTATTCACCTTGCATTGAAGATCTCAACTTAATCATAGGTCGATAATAAATAACCCAGACCTTTTAGGCTCCTTGAACCTATCACCTACGGATGAATGTTGATTGAGAAACATTTAATGCTAATCAAATAAACGGTTTACTTTATAGCATTGTTACTTAACACAATGATTAAACAATTTCACGATCTCGATGATTCGATTAGACATTAATTATAGACTCAAGATTGTAAGCTTTTAAATTGATTCTCGCTATGCTTTAGCGATTCAAATTATTCGTAATCTGAGACATTGCAAATATTCGTGAGAAGATAATCAGAATCACTTTGGTTGATGACGGACTTTAAAAACTTGTTTGAAGCAGACGGAAAGAGCGCGGACAATGTCGCGGGTTAAACCTAGTTTCTAATATCGATATGATGGTCACGGCGGCTGCATTAGGTTTGCATACAAGGCACTTCTGCGAAAGATTACCGGACAATAGCATGCGTACGCGTCTCATTTATTGCCAAACCGCTTTCTACAAACAGACGCCGTCGGAATACTGAGCGCAACGGTTCGTTTGCAGCTTATTGATGACGACGTGTACTAGGTAGCTTCAATTGAAGAAAGCCAAAATTTCTTTTAATCCAGTACGGAAACACAAATAACAATCGCAAACCGATGAAATTTGAATTCCACGCAAATTATTCAACCATGTCTCTTTTATCAATGGTTAAAAACTTGCAACGAACTTTCAGATCTTTTCTACCTACAATCCTAACTTACACGTTAAGTATTGTTTGTGTATGAATGCGAACCATATGAGTCCACATGCTACCAAAATAACGTCTTAATTATAGGCTGTTGACTTATCCAAATCTTAGTTCTGATCTGGGATCCGATTTTTGAAAGCATATCACTCGAAAGTGGTATAAAGTCTGTTTATATCTTAAAAACTACAGCTCGAATCAAAATTTTAACTACATAGTTACAGAGGAACTTTGTTTCAACAGGTATTAAGATTTACTTAATTCAAATAATAAAAATTGTATTTTACCATAAATCTTTTCCCAAGCAATGAACGTGTCCAAGTCCTTGCCGTCCCACTCTGGTGGCTGGTACTCCAAAACCAGCACCTCCCCTTCTAAGGACGCCGCTGATGCTCTAGCGTCAACTGGTGCTTTCGATCCTCCTAGAAAAAGCAGCGCTGTTGGCGGCGCGCGCGGCGACGCTGGCAAGCTGGCTGGCGCAGGCAAAGGACTAGCCAACCAGTCCAAAGGCACTGCTAAGGGCGCTGATAGAGGCCCCGATGGCAAACCCGCCAAGACGGCTCCCGCTTCTCGTATAGTTTCGCAGACTACCTCTGCTACTGTGTTGTTGCCCCATACTATAGTCTGCGAACAAGGAAAAAACTTTGTCTTATATATATGTTACATCGTGTAGGATTTACGAGCGAAAAAATTTGGGAAATACAGTCTGCATTAGACTACTACACACTACTACATCGGAGCTACAATATTTTAGAAGGAATTGACCAGCGTTTCGATTGTTTTGAGTAAGGTACAATGTCGTTTCTGACTTTTTGCTGTAGCCAGTTATAAAGTCATATTATGAACGGTTTCGATTCATTGCTAAGGACCTACAGTGACTTCTGATTCAATCAATAATTTTATCATCAGTTTTTTTTAATTAAGTAAAACCTTTATGATTAAAACGTCTTAGCATGTTACTTAAGTGGTTGTGATGTTGACGAAAGATGTTCATCATCATAAATTCTTCATAGGCTTTGAGACGCTAAGACATTCTGATTTTGTTGGAGTTGAGTACCTAAAGAAGTGTTACCTTCATAAATACAGTTATATGGTTATAGCTAACTGGAAATATGTACCTAGTACGGTCCAAGAATAGTAGGAGATAATCTCACAGAAGCAACATTGAAATAGCTGGCAGAAGGTACCTTGTTACCGTTAAAATGTTTACGTGGTCGTTACCGGCCTAACACCACGCTCGCTAACTAGGTTATGATTAAGTTGCACAACTGACAACAGATTTACTATTAAGACGTTACATTATTGCCCACTAAAACCTGTTTTATTATTTCATACGTCTAGAGCTTATAAATTGTTCGGGCATTTTTATTTCCAAACGCCGTGAGCGCTCAAAATTCAAATAGATGCGGGAACGAACATGAATCTCGAGAAATAGACATGCGATGCCCTTCGAGAACATAACGAGATGGGCAAAACGCATTAATATAATAACATGTAAATGCAGGAGGCTCGGAGGCCTTGAGTGAGCGGGTTCATGAGTTTTTACCGAGGGCCTTAGTGACGTCACTGCCGAGTTATGTGAACGCCCCCCGCGCCCGCACCGCGCCCAAAACAAGCCTCCTCCAGGATAATGCCTCTGATGCATCTTCAACGAGAAAAAAAATGGAAACAAGATCCAGCGAACAAGAGGCAGACGATTTTACACGGCCGAGGCGATTCGGTTTGACAGAAAGATGGAAGTTGATTACATTTTATTTTCACTCGCCGTTTACCGACGACCCTCGAGCGTGGATGTTATGAGGAGTTCTTTTGTTGAAAATAATAAATCCTGGAATAAGTGAGTATCGCAAATCAAAAGATCAAAGATCGAATCGGTTGATTTCTTAGGTTCGCTCAAGGAAAGATTCTATCGACTTTTTATAAGTCAAAGTGATTGACTACAAGGTTTTCGGATATACGATTATTAAAATCGGCTATTATTAACCGCGGCGTCATGCGTCGACGATATTTCTGTTTTTATGGCTATCGATATTGTTTAAAAAAATACGTACCCAGCGTTTATTGCCTGACCAGTTTTTTATGGGCAAAACATTGTTTTGAAATACAAACCACAATAACTAAATAAAAAGACACATCTCAAGGTAAAGTCCCCTGCGCCGTTGCGCTTGCGCACGTGATAAACACGTTGAGATTAGGCTTTTGGACATCTGGTTAAAACATGTCAAAAGATAATTTTTGTAAGAAGATGGGTAGACAAAAGAGTGAGGACAAAAATAGGTATTCCTACAAATTAGAAAAACGTGTGAACATTTTTTATGGCGCTTTCGCCGTTGAGTGAAACTATAGATAGGTACCTACCTAACCTAACCGTTTTACTGAAATTATAATACTTAGCATAGGAATCATGTCATAGGCGATGCGACCATCACTATTTTGATTCCCCTTTCCACCTATACGCCTACAATCATGCTAAACGTGGCCTGTCTTGTTACCTTAGGCTCTGTCTACCCCGTAAGGGATAATTACGTGATTTATGTATGTATGTATGTATGTATAATACTATAGACACAATTTAAATAAAACCGGTCAAGTGCGAGTCCGACTCGCGTACCTAGGGTTGTATTGTATACAAACTCCGCCAGTGAATACAAAATCCAGTGTTAACAGAGCCCTGATCTTAAGCAAAACGTAGGCAGTGTGAGGTCATTATATATTAGTTATGTATGGTAAAAAGAGATTTTAGGACTCATTTCATTAGTTGTGCTATAAGAGCTACCTTTATACCAAATTTCAAATTTCTAGGGCGACTGGAAGTACCCTCCCTACCTTCCCCCTATATCATGGGAGCAAGCCAAGGCAATTTGTATGAAAACACCTTTTCCAATGACGTGGCCTTTGGGTCTTGTTACCTAAGGCTCTGTCTACCCCGCAAGGATGTAGGCTTGACATATGTATGTGTATGTATGGATGTATGTATGTATGTATCTAATGTATCTTTTGATTGAGTCGACTTAGAAGTTTAATTTTTTTACGTTACGGTTTTAGGTTACGGAACCCTAAAAATGTGAATTTTAAACGGTCGTGGACCTTTCGTTAAGCCATTGCGCAGTGTCATCCTATTAACATCATGCCCATTTCTAGCAATACAAGTACCTACCTATACCTATATACAGTCAAATGTAATAATATGTGTCTAGACAAAGTTTCAAAAATAAGTAGCATACGCTCTTACGCCAGCGTAATAAGGTCGTGGGACATATTTTTGAGAAGTTCCTATTGATACTTATTTTTGCACTTGACCGTACACAGACCACCTCCTATCTAGAACAGGGTAGAGCTACCTACTAACTATCGACCTAATCAACATATACCTATCTCACTATGACAAACTCCATAATATACTCAAATCAACAAATACGTACAGTACTTTAGTGGTACACAATAAGCAGCAAAATTTGCTGTTTCTATAAATATAGCTGTATTTTTTCTGATTATGATCAAATTTTTAGTTTTAATTCAAATTAATAGTTATTAAAATCAGGCTTCCAGTCAGTCACAGTCATATTTACTGTACAAACGAATCAAATTCTATAATTATATTTTAATTGATCATAATAATTTGATCAACAAACTACGAACTAAGACCACTGAAAATAGCATACCCGTAGCGCCATCTATCGGCGCTACGCAGAACCACTTAGTGCTGTAGAACGCTCAATGCCTGTTCGACATTGAGTCACGACGGCATTACGTTAGGTGGAAATAAAAGTGACAGATGGCGCTGTTCAACGTAAATTATACAAATTCAATAACTAAACGCTTTTTCTAAATGAATATCTTATGATCACTTAAAAAACAAGCATTCGATTAGTTGACTACCAATAATTTTATCTATACAAGTTTGGCGTGCAGGTTTTTAGGTTCTCATCTCTGCATTTGCATAAACTAGCGCTTATGATGATAGAAATAGAAATGGGTTATCTAACGTAATCCAGATGTCTACTACATGACCATCAACAGCTCAGCACCTGACGGTGCAATACCATCGAGAGCATCGTCGATGACGTCAGTAGGTCGGAGCAATTTAACTGTTAGACCACACGCAACAGCATAAACTTACTATAAGTAGCTAACGTTCATTTTTCAAGTTATACTAAAGGTGTCTGTCTGTTACATACATCAAGTATAGTAAAAATAGGTACGGTCAAGTGCAAAAATAAGTATCGATATGAACTTCTCAAAAATATGTCCCACGACCTTATTACGATTACGACGGTATAAGAGCGTATGATACTTATATTTGAAACTTTGACTGGATACATATTACTGTACATATAATAATACATACACCTAACATACACTTGACTGTACATACAAGCATGAGTTAAGTACTTACTTACGTCTTGTTTGAGACATAGGTACTTATGTCTCAAACAAGATTCAATCGCAATAATCAAATAAAGTTGATACCTACCTACTAATAATGTAGGTAGCTTTCTAGCATTTTTAGATCGGCCTATACGCTGTCCCCGGAGAGTTGGCGTTTAAGAACCTTGCCTTGCCGTGCCGGGACGGTATGGCGACGTCGCTGGCAACCATAATGTAGCCAAACGATCCGCAAAGAAATGTATAGGATAGCTGTCCACTTGCTTGGCGACGCTTTGGCGACATCTGATTTATATAGGGTACCTAGCTAGGTAGCTGGCGACGTCGCCATGGCGTCCCGATGAGGCAGGGTTCTAATTGACCTACGACGTGACTACACCTCACTTGCACTTGACCACGACTTGACTTGTTCAGTCGTCGAGTCGGGCACAGGCGACTTAATTCCGTCAGGTGTTTCGACTTCGGTCGTGCATTGACGTTGACATTGGCCAATACCGAGACACTTGGCTGCGTACAATGTCTATGAGCGAACAGGTCGATGTATGTTATTTGTCGAAACGTTGAATTGATCAATGAGCACAACGAGATTTATTTAACAAAATAGCACCTATAAGCATCTAATTAATTATTTTTGACCCCAAAAACATCTCGAATGCGTTCGTGTGAACGTCTCAATTACTAAGGACAAAATGGCAACGCCACTAGCGGCACGTAACGGCAACAATCTATTCTCAGGGTTAGGTTCGTAAGGACTAGATTGCATAACGACTCTATAAGCAAAACGTCTTAGTTACATAAGGTCTTGGTAGCTAAATGTCTAATTGTACAAACGTCTTAATAGTAGAATGCCCGGGTTTAAGATTGGACTTAGTTCCATAACGTCTTGTTTGTATAACGCCCTAATATCAAAATGTTGTAATAGCAAAACGACTAGGTAGGCATATCGTCAAACATTAATAACGTCTACATGGCATAACGACTAGATGGTTGAATGACAACAAAAACTCAAACGTAGTTTGTGAAGGAACTCTTTGATAAAGAAACTTCAAAGTCGAGTTGCTGGCCACTTAAAATCAAAGATAATGTACTTATTGTATTATTTAAACACTAGTTTCTGCCGGCGACTTCGTCCGAGGCCTAGACAATAACTAGTCGTCCCTACAGAGATTAAATTCATCTAATAATACCTAGCCGGTATGCAATCATGACGTTTTGCTACCAAGACCATATGCTATCCAGACACTTTTCCTTATGCGTCGTTTTACAATCAAGACTTATTAATAACTTGGACGTAAGCTCTATTAGTCATTTTGCAACTTCGGGCTTTATGCTATAGTTGTCGATCGAACAACTAAGACATTCTACTCACTAGGGCATTCTGCAAAAAAGACATTGTGCTTAACAAGACCTTATGCAACTAAGACGTTTTGCTTATAGAGTCGTTATGCAATCTAGTCCTTACGAACCTAATCCTATTCTCATTGTATTTGACACTTTAACGCGTTGGACACGTTTGTTGTGAAGAAAAACTTACATTAAATCCTTCAAAAATTACACAACTAGCGATGGGAACTCAATCTCTCTCGATCGTTCTTAGCTTATCAGCGGCATCTTGTATGCGGGCACTGAACCAAGTTAGACTTCAAACCTAACCTATCGATAGTGGACCACAGTGAAGTCAGTGAAGTCGCACGCAGCACGGATGTGAGCGGGCCCGCGGAAGGCCTGCGCCGATCGGATAGTGCACTTTCTACGCCACACACCTATTAGGCCTGCTTTTATTTATTACCCGTTCATATGAGGAAGGTGGGTTGACTTGACACTGGTTTTGATATCATTCATTTCGCAATTTTGTTTCCTGTACACGTTGACTTTGGCTTCCTGATACTTGAGATTTTTTATTATCACCACCATCGGTGGACACCCGTAAGCAACCCGCAACACCAAAATATTGGAGATGTGAAGGAAACTCCTAAGCTGGTAATAAAACATAAGCAACTTAGGGGTCACAACAAAACAATATGGGCTGATGCAATGGGCTCTAAGTACGTCTTTACTTTCTTATGACGCTATACGTTTGCCGATGCCATTATCCTATGTAGAAATAAATAGGTAGATAAATACTTAATTACATAACACAAATCCGTTTATACTTCTTAAAATTTTAACCTTAAGTACACCAAATTTAATCACATCTAAACGCCTCGTTCGTGTTGTAAACGAATGTCGTCAGGTCGCAGACTGACTAGGGTTGCCATCTTTTTTGAAGATAATATAGTATTTTTTCAAAACATTGCAAAAAGTATAGTACTATTGGGAATTTTTAGGAATGATTTATTTAGGTACTACCAATCAAATGAATCAAGAATTTTACTTCTTGATTTTTTATATTTATTTTTACGGTTTTATCTAAGAAAACTATGTCCATACTGCCAAGAAGTTGGTATTAACTTGCCGTGGCGTGTGAGCAACCAACAAACGAGATGACCAATGCTGCGTTGCGTTGCGGGTAAGTTCCAGGCACAGTTAATAAAAAAAAGCGCAAAAACTGAATTACCGTTGAAAATATAGTATTATTAGTACTATATTATTTTTCTATAAAATATAGTACAATGGACTGAAATATAGCACGATACTATATAATACAGTATGGGTGGAAACCCTAAGACTGACACACTTTTGCAACGTCGGGCGTTATAATTACATTTTTATCAATACAAAAACACATGGGCTGCGCCCGCACTGCCAGGCCGACGATACTCGCTAACGACCAATATTTGCATTTCTTTTCACTTTTTATTTGCTGTGGCACACATATTATGGGAAAACGGAACAATGCTTATCGTACGGAATTAATGTTATGCTAACTCTTACCGAACTTGTATTTTTATTAAACTTTCCCTGTCGGTAAGAAGTTATATTTTCAAGGTTAGTTTCGTTCGTTTGTTTCGATTTCAATTTCATTAACACATCCTGCTTGCTTGGTTTTATACATAGCTAGCGACTCGCTCTGGCTTTGCACGGATTATCAAACTACAGGTATATTTACCTTCTTCTTAAATCATTCTATCTATTGATAAAACCGCATCAAATACCGTTGCGTAGTTTAAAAGATCTAAGCGTACCTACCTACATAACAGGCGGCGTGAAGTAATTTTGTCTTACACATACGATGTAAAGATTTAATTAATTAATTACTAACATGTCTTCGTAGCTAAGTAAATTTAAATCAAAACGTATAAAAAACAAAATAACCTACTCTGGTAATGTTGATATTAATCAAATAAGTAGGATTGGCAAGTTCAGCTAGGTAATTAATAAAATGTCTTTCACAAGAACCAGTATCATTCATATTATTTCTTAATTGTGTTTACGTGAAAACTCGTTTCAACGTCTTAATTCCACAGAGAATCGTTAACAGCGCGTGGGATAGGTACCTAGTTCATTTTTACTATTTGTGGCCCTTTTCAGCTAGGTACGGTCAGTTTCATTGCTTTGAACTTTTGATATAATCCTCAATCGACATTTGCATCTATGATGTCGTAAATCGAATTGAGCAAACAGTATTACGATACCTGGGGACATAACTACATTACAGCTTCAACCATCTTAATACTATCGTACGTAGTTACGGCCATATTCATGTCGAATATTTTAATACCTATTGGCTCTTTCATCTTCTTCAATCAAAAACTACGCGGTTTCCCTCTCCAAACCCGAAATCACGTTTCCGTATACCTATTGTTTACTTTTAATGCATCATTGTTCGTAACATCGTTGTGGAAATTAGAAATCGCTCATTGCGAATTCGTCTCCTCGGTTTCGGTCGTTCCGGTGAGTCGTCAGGGGTCGTTAGGCGGCACTTCCGACCTTTGTCAACCGCGGGTCACTTTCTCGACTACCTTGGCGCATGCAGCCGAATGTTCGCCCAACTATATAGGTTTCGCTCTCATTGCTACGATTTCGTTTTCTTGTACCTTAACCGCTAGTCACGTGTTTTGTTTGTGCACGTTTTTGGACCTTGCTGCCTTATTTTTCTGTACCATATTCGTGTGATACCCCATTCAGAGTGACAATATTAAAATACGTACGTTACCGTGCAATAATAGAACGCAAAGTGGACCCTGCAACTTGAAGTATTTGATTGCTGTTTTCCTGTATTGCTTCATAATTTAAGAAACTTGTTCTATTTAAATTAAGCTATATGTACTAAGACCAGTTGGCGCCCGCGACTTCATTTCCGTGGACTTCTGTTTTAGGAGAGTGGCAAATTTGAAATAGCTTTTAATAATATAATAGCAAAAATATTTTTTCCTCCCGACATCCAATTCAATTTAGAAGCTTACATGTAACTCCATGTGAAAACGCCATGCAAATCCGGTCAGTTGTTTCCATAATTAGTGTGCAAAACAATAAGAGAGACATAAAAATTCTATAAACTGTTTTTTTTATGAATAGGAAGGCAAACGAGCAAGTGGGTCACCTGATCGTAAGTCACCACTGCCCATAGACACCTGCAACCCCGGTGGGATTGCAGATGCGTTACCAACCTAGAGGACTAAGATGAAATGCCTCTTGTGCCCGTAATTTCCCCGGCTCTCTTACTCTCCACACCGGAACACAGCAGTGCAAGCACTGCTACTTAGCGGCAGGATTAGCGAGTAAGATGGTGGTAGCGATCCGGACGGACCTTGCACAAGGCCCTACCACCCGCAAAATGTTGGTTCTGTGAATGTTTCTAATGCCCCTAAGAGTAGTATTACTCAAATACATTAAAGTAGAGTAGCTAACTAATTTTTCCCTTTACTACTGTACTATACGTATAGACAGATTTACGAACACAAGTAGTTTTCCGATTATTATTCAATAGATAAGCAAGCAATGATTTCATAATTCATAGTTCTGTAAAAAATGCAGCCTGTTCCAGAACAAAGAACGTCTCGTGTCACAAGCGGGTATGCTAATTAAATATTTATACAGCACCTGCATTATAGTTTTCATTTATACTTATCGCAGTAACCTTACCGACACCACATGATTGGGACATAATATAGGCACACGATATTTATTTATTTACAATAGAAAACAAATATAAGGCAGTCGCCACAAACCGACCCCTACTATGGAAACTTTTCGTAAATAAATCATCGCATCTGTGTTTCAAGGCTATTTTCCTGTAGGTATTTTTCGCAGGTACCTATCACTTTACAACGGAATCCAAACCGTCTTAAACGACGTGCATAGATTCCAGCAGCGTACATTCTTATATTTGTTTATGTAGTAAAATGTAAGGTAGGTAAATAATAGATTTATTCCTATTATTATTTATTTATAAACGCTTTGGTATATTTAAGCTTCTGGCAACTTAGCATCCGATTAACTTTATAGTGTTACAGCGTGTACATCACAGGTATGTATCAGCCTTTATCAGACACAATACACATTTTGCTTCAGGTCCGCAATTTTTTGTGAATAAGAGTATTCGCCTACTACCTATACGCCATCAACTTCACAATCTCAAGTCCAAGCTTTTTAATAGGTATCACTATCACTACATAGTATAAAATAAAGTCGCTTTCTCTGTCCCTATGACCCTATGTATGCTTATATCTTCAAAACTACACAACGGATTTTGATGCAGTTTTTTTAATAGATAGAGTGATTCAAGAGGAAGGTTTTTATGTATAATTCTAAGCAGACGAAGTCGCGGGCAGAAGCTAGTATATTTATAATACCTAGTTAGTATTTTATTCTACAACTTAAGCTTCGACGACAGTTCCGAATCCGAACTAAGCGTAAAAAATGCAATGTTTAATTATTGTTCGTCCTAAAATGTAGAGTTCATGTCACAAGTATTTCGCAGAGTCCAATCCTCAACTTATTTATAGTGGTAAATTGCTCATAGTATTGCCTTTGAATTAAATTAACATAAGTTTTGAATCGAATGACAAATAACGGACATATGTATACTTGAATACTAGGAAATCAGAACCTGGGCGAGGCTGACTCATCCGCGTGGAACGGACTTTGTGGCCAAGCTTCGATAGCTCTGTGATCAACTTATAATATGACGTTTACGTGTGCATGACGCCTTACCAGTAACTACGGTTCATTAACTAGGCTGTCTGCAAGTAACGTCAATTTACTCATAAATGTTATTCAGAGCCTTAGAACTTCTTGGTACTTGAACTTGAACGAAAAGTTAGCGATGTAAATAAGTATTAACTGTTAGTTTTCATTTGGACAATTTATATTTTATATATTTTGTAGCTTTTGCTCGCGGCTTCTCCCAAGTTAGCTAGGAAATATTGCTTAGGGTGTTTTCCGATTGATATCGCGTTTTCCCGTGATAAAAAGTAGTATTTGTCAATCTTGGGCTCCTAGAATACATACTATGTGCAAAAAAAACGTTTTATCGAATGTTCCGGTGCTACGTGAAAGAATGATAAACACACAAATTCACATATATAGTATTAGGAATTCACCTCGTTTGATAATCATATACATACATACATATTAATCACGTCTTACACACACTCACTAATTTAAGAAGCAAAAGCTATATGCCGAAAGAGTTCTCTGAAAATATGACGTTATAAACTTTCACTGAGAGTAGGTGTAAGCTATAACAGGCTAAGATCATTGTCTATATGTACAGCTGCCGCTATCAGATATATCGTAGCGGACGAGGTCCTCAAAAGTTTGGGAGTAATATTAAATATCAATAAATTGGTTACACTAGATAAGGTTAATAACATGAGAACACTCAATTCGTCATAAATATAGGAGCAGCGACGTTTAATAAATTCGGAACGATCTATGAGGAAAAATATCAGGAAGCGCAGATTGTCAAATGTATCGATGCAGTCAGGCTGATATATCTAACTACAATATTGTATTCAAAGAATTAACACTAACAGCAACTAACTAACTAACACCAACTAACTAACTAGCAGCGGCAGATAAACTCTGCTGAGTTTTTGCCCGCTGTCTCAAACCTTAAATTGTATATTGTTAATTTGTTTTCAATAAAAAAAAAAATAAAAAAAAATACTGAATTAGGTATTGAGTAGGCAAATCGGGCAGCAACAGAAGCTCAATACAGAGAAATCATCGACAAGCATACTCATCGCAGCATCGAGATCGATTTGATGCGCTCACGCATTGTCCGGGCGCTCATTGTTAGTAACTATTATGCTATTATCATGGTCGAGGCAAGGTACGGCCTTCGACTGACTATATTGTGTTATTATAATCGATTGAATTGCAACTTGCTAATATTGTTTTTATACAATGAACGTAACACTATTACTGTTACTTGTTTATTTAATCCTGACATAGTTAAATTTGTTTCACCTGTAAGAGCCTTTTAAGAGCAGAAAAACCATAGCAACTTGTTTTGTCGCTCGGGACCTTTTTTTCTGTGTACTTTAAATTAGGTGGAAAGTAATTAACTGAGTGACAATGACAAACGAAATTTCTTTATTCATGTCCCATTTTACTAAAAAAATATATCTAAATTACTTTAGTATTCACTAGAGCAGTTATAGAACGCATCAAAGTGAAGACTTTCCTGTACATCAAAGGGATTAATCTGCTGATATTCATTCGCGTTGATTACATGTTTTTGTATAAGTAACAACCAAATTGTAGCTCGCTATACATACAAAATGCGTAGTTGTCACAAATTGGCTTTTTGCCTGCAATATTGTCCCTTACTTGACTCAAATGTAGGCCACGCTAGAGCCTTGATGTCGGTCACGTGTCGGCCGGTGGCCACAATGCCCACAGAGCCAAGTCAAATTAGGAAATTCATTTAAGTTCTTTTGAATAACAAATAACGCTTAGCGGCTGCGGTATTTTGCAAGCGCCGCAGCGCCTTCATTAGGGCAGGGTAGCCTCGGGCTCGGGCTCTCAAGAGCACTTGTGGACTGTGGAACGAGATGACAAGGGGCGCTGAGAGGGTAAGCCGCTGTGTTCTACCCACATTTCCATCCATACGTACAGGATGACTTTCATTTGGTAATATAAAACACTTGGATTGTGGCTCTGTTCATAATCAATAGTAATATACTATTACCTTACTTACTTCTGCCTACCCCTATGGGAAAGAGGGTGACGGTATGTATGTATGTATGTATGTTACCTTAATTCAATTGTTAAAATTAGCTGTCTTTAATTATCGTTAATTGTCTAACAAAACAAGTAATTAAAATCCCGATGATTCCGAAATATAAAACTGTCATACTATAAAAAATATTTTCTTTGAAAAATGTCATTTAGTAATCAAAATACGTTTACTTCAATATGCTGCGTGAGATGATAAGCAAAAAGGAAAGTTTTGATTTAAAATACTTTAAATCTCTTTCTTTTTAATCGTAGTGGTAGCGTAATCATATTAAGCCCACAAAATAGGATAATATCACTTAAATTTAACATTGTTTTAGTTATTTTAGAAATATATAATAAGACTTAGTCTCTACTTTTCCCGACATCATCTCTAGTATAAACCTCTCTAGGTTTATACCAGAGATGATGTCGGGAAAACCTGATATAAATGGTTAGATACGGTACGGTACAACATGTAACATAAACACAAAACGGACGTAAATTATCAACCATTAGATGGGTTAATGAAGATTTTTTTCTAATCTTCGCAGTTGCCTTCAGATATAACTAAAGAAAAGTGGTCAAGGTGCTTCAAAATACCGCAAATGTGAACAGATCAAATTTTGAACATTTAGTCTACCTTTTCTTCATTCTAAGGTTTTGCCTAACGCCTTTAACAATCGCCTCTAGGTCTTTTCAATTCCTGTATTTTTTTATTTGTAAGTAAGTTTGTTAAATACTATTTATAGCCCCTTCACCAGTTCTCGCATCCTCATGCTCTCCCGCTCTACACGCGTAAGGCTTCCTTGAAACGTGAATCGTTTTAAGTCACCTGCAACTTTTAACTCGACCGAGTATATTAATTTTACATATCGGTGTCGGAACGGAATATTTGAAAAATTACGACGACAAATCTTTAAAGTTCAATCAACTAAACTAGTCCAACCAGCTGCTGAAAAATTCCAGAATACGTATAATGCATGAGACACCTCGTATGACACACATGTTTAGAAGTATATTATCGGTCTTCGTCATCGGCAACATTATATAGCGATATTTGATCACAAATGTTAGAATTCTTGTTGATAGCTACTGGTAATGGACTGTTATAAAAAGTAAATGGAGGATGATGGAAACACCTTCTAAATGTAATATTTAATTAGTTAAAGGATAGTAATTCGAAACACAATGGTGGCACAGGGCAGACTGACTGAAGGTCATTGACACGTATCAAAAGGTAAAATAGGCCGCAAACCAGCCAGTAGCCAACACTTGTTATACCATAAAGCGAAAGTTAATAATACACTGATTAGTGAACCCATCGTTGTCATGACGGAAAGTTTCCCAACCCCGCAATGTAAAGCTACACACCCAAAATATTTATGTGCCCGTCCTAATGGGCAACCAGGGGCGTAAGTAATCAGATATTATGTAAAATGTATACCTATGGGGAAATATGCTTCAGACAATCACTTACAAAAAGCCGTGGTAGCGTAGTGGCTTAACCTATGACGTCTCAAGCGGAAGGTCATGGGTTCGAACCTTTAATAATAACGTTTCAAATTTACCATAAGCTTTTCCGTGATGGAAACCCGCGAAGCTCTGCGTGCGAACTTTAACCCAAATCCTCTTAGGGCCGATTTTTCAATCCTCAGATAAGCGCTTAACGACAGATACCCATAGAGTTGTTCCTCGAATAGGACTTATCTGACGATTGAAAAATCGGCCCTTAGGCTCTTATTCTGAGATGATGCTTGTGGCTAGTAGTGATACGTATTTAGCTAAGTAGGCTGGAGATAAGATGAATCACCTCAATCACTAGGCATCGGATGACAAGATTGTAAACAGAGCTGCGGATAGGTGCTGCCATTAGACACTGAACAAAGTGAGGAGGGAGGCCCATATAAGGCACAACAAACGAGCTGCTCTGCAGCCAGTGAGCGGTCGCCAAAGGTTGTGTTGATGATAAGAAATAAACATTACAGTTCTGAATAACCCTATTATTATTAGAGCGTTGAACACGTAAAACAAAGGTAAACTAGATACAGGTCCAATGGAGATATAGGTATATATAAACTGTTACCTTAGTATTGAAAATTTAAAGATATTCTCTTTACAAATGAAAATTTACATAAAAACATAGAATGTATCAGTTGCTTCCCGCGCAGATGGTAAAAGCCCATCGAAGGATTGGGCGAAAATCTTAGGGATCATGTTTTATATAGGCGATGACGCTAGCAACCCATCACTGTTTTGATTCCCCTTTCCGTCCATACGCCCACAATCATGCTAAACGTGGTCTTTAGGTCTTGTTATCTTAGGCTCTGTCTACCCCGTACCTAAGGGATAAAGACGTGATTTATGTATGTATCATTAATCAGAAATTATGAGATGAGAAATAATGATTCGTGTAATGAGTAAAGTTATATGCTTTACGATCAGGTTAATTGTAATTGGCACCATGATGGCTGAGCCCGTGTTATTTAATCATCATCGTCATCATCGCCATCATCAATGTTACATAATAAAATCGTAATAAATTCACTAGTGATCGAGTTTTTGAGCTTAAAGGAAAAACCCTTGAAGTCTACGTAAGCATATCAACGAACAAGAGCTTGATTCAAAATATGGGTCACAATCGCTTGCGCAACATCTCAGCCGGCCAGTGGTCGGCCGAACTCATGTGCAAGCCTGTTAACGAACACCCGATACCAACAAACAGAAACGTAAGTTAGACTAATCAAACGGCAAATAATTTCAATTGATTCCTATTGTCTACCATAACCGAAACCATGCAGACGGCCGAGCGAAAGTCTTTGTTCGCCGTCGCATTTCAACGACGTGACAACTGTCATAATATAAATGCAAAGCACACCTTACCTTGGATTTGAGCGCCTGACCGAAGTTGAGTAACACGCGAACTACATTGGTTAACTGGCGTTAGTGACATCGGTGTTTTGCATTTGCTCAGAAAACCGGTCAAGCTTTTGAACCGGCGAGTAACTGTTTTTAAACGCTGCGTTCTTATAGTGCTTCTTTAAAATTGCCCATCCAGTTCGATTCGCGGAATCGCCGTCCAAATCAATCAGTCACGATACATGCATGAGTGCGGTGAAATAACCGGGCTAATAGATTTATTTAAACTTAAATTATGAGTTCAAAAAACAATGCTTCATCCGGAAAACGCGCGACCCGATCGTAAAGCACTGCTCCAATTCATCTCATTTAAAAAAATGTATCTAATTATAATTAATTACAATACGTTTTCTCAATACAAAAAGTTGCGTGAAGCGATCGATTCATATTCTCCACATGCAACGGTCAGATATTACGGTAATTCACAGGCGATCGCGTGAGCGAAATTAAGGCATCACGAAACTATCGGTTAATTCATTGTATTATGTGTACCAAACCGATAAACCGGTTTCCGCATTGCACAACACCCTGTATGATATAGTTCACAATATTAATTTTATTCAAAGTACGATCCGGTCACCTCGTTATTACCCAACTGCGAAAGATAAATCATAAATCATTTCTGACAGGTGATCTTCCCCGAGCCGGCGTTATAAATTGAAATATGTAATAATCTCATGGGAGACGACGACAAGAAATAAAAAATATGTACATAATACAAGTCAAACGAGATTGTAGATGTAAAGAAACTAGTTACTTTGTTTACGCATAGAACAGACTTGGATTCGTATTCTATTCTGAAAGAAGTGTGTTTATTGTAAGGAATTTTGCGGTGGTATTTTCGGAGCTCTGCTAGAATCATTTATTGTTATAGGAAACAAAAGGTTTTGAAAGAAAACTATGACGCTTGTGGTGTTTTGACAGATTGGCCACTATTTTAATGAATACAAAATAAATCCTTACACATTACATACATTATGCGTGAATATTATCAGCAACTATTATTGTTAAGACTGTTAAGCGGCTATTGTATGGCCACGCTAATTTATATCCCAATTATGTTTCGGTGAATTAGTCATACAATTGTTTAACAACTTGTGAGATAATAGACTCGTGTTCGTGTAGGATCTGATTGTCAAAGATAAGTATGTTACCTTAGACATTGTGAGTGTGACAGCAATACATATGTTAGCACCCATCAGCAGGATGCCGGGAGCGTGCCACAGCCACGAGTAATACTGATGCTAACATGGCTTGCATACTCGTAGCATTCTCATGCATATGGGTAAAGATACTTTACCATTGATTGTTTACATTACGTTCATTGTTCCAGAGATAACGTACCTAACTAGAAAAATATAGGTTCGTATTGGTGATTTTGAGATGGTTACCGTATTGACCTACATTTATGATGTGAATGTAACTATAACTGATGACTGAGCTTGCTCTCAACAGGGGAGAGTGACCGATGAGAGGGAGCTGTTTTGGCCCGCATTGGGATACTAAATAAAAATAATGATGTCAGTGTTCATAAGGGTCAGGCTGAGGTCGTGAAGATTTTTACAATCCATAGATTTCGTAAAGAACTTGAAATTTCCTTGTAGGAGGGTCAAAAAACTTCAAGCACACTAACAAATGCCATAACTTTGATGTGCCCAAACACGCTCCTCAAAGAACACATTGTTTTTATTTTACAATCATTGATCACGAACCGTTTAATGCAACGGTAACGAGCGGTACGTGGGCCGAGCGATCGCTTAGACGACCATGATTCGATTGATTTACATTTCACGGCGGACAATGATCTCATAGAGGGATACTTTTTAAAACAATCATTCTAATAACATTCTCATCGGTTGTATCATCTTGGTAATCATAGCTGTTTTGACCAATGGCTGCAACTGTACGTAACAGTTGTCAAGAGTTACTGAATGCCTGCTTTGTCTGCCGCCTCCACAGACGTTCAATTTGTGAACATTAAAGATAATGACTGGGTTATTTCTGATAATCATACAGATTAGTAAATAATCGAAAAATTTAAGTTAAAAATTTAAGAAAAGTTTAAGTTGTTAGTTCAACTTAACAAAGCGTATACTAATTTAATATGAAGCAGTAAATCTCCATCTCTTACAATACATTTATAAGAGTATCAAGGGGTTGGTAATCTTTCCTCCATTATGTAAATATAATCTGGTAAAAATATGAAGGATTTAAAATGTTCCAAGATAAAATCTTTAACCGAGGAAACTACTAGAAACTATCAAACATTCCCATCCATTTGCGTGTTACACACGGTCCTTTTAGAAAACTAAAAACTTTAACTTCTACAAACTCCCACGTAATGCACAATAATGGTAACAGCTCCTTAAAATTGTCTTCAAACCGTTCCACTTTCGCACTGGCTGCTTGCTTCCTCGTAAAAGGAATCTAGAGGACATTTGCATTGAGGTGACCAACATGAGGTGCGTAGGAGTGAAATAAATAAAGCAGTATTTGCATGTAGCGCTGGTTAAGTGTTAGAAGCTGAAATGATATTACCTAAGTCCATTTGATACTTAAATTATAAACAGCGCTCGATCAATAAACTGAATAAACTAGTCTAGGGCATAAGAGCAAAAGGGGTGCTTGGAGTTTGCGTATATTTTGCAGTTGCATAATTTTTTGGAAGATTTGAATTCTAGATAACAGTAATCTGAAGAGCGGATACGCCAATGTTAATCCTAGAGAGCCATAACTTAAAACCAGAGGTGTAAGAAAATTCGTTTTACAATATAACCTAAAACAGACACTGCCGGAAATACAGCAGTTAGTAAACATGTCACCACGGCTCTATTGTCAAGTGTGTCAGAGACGTTAGAGCGTGTTGAGATATTTTCGACACCTGCACTGAAATTTCTGATGGTGACTGCAATCAGCAGGAAATATAACAGAAAAAGAGTTCAAAAATATTTTATCAAGCCCTGTCACCCTGGAAAATTAATCAAAATCGTTTTTTAGTGATTTCTTCATTGAAATGGATACTTAGATGTCTGATATTTAGTGGCGATGGTGAGCTTTTGCACTTTATAAGTCGCAAAAAGGTCGATAATCATATACAAACTAAAGCCAAGTGAAAGTTGTTTGTATTCATTAACAACTACTGCCATTTGTAAACAACTGAACATAAAGTGTCCATATCAAAATATGGTAAGTAACAATACGTCACGTATTTATCACCTAATTAATATGCATTGTATACACACTTTATGAATCGCTGAAACCGGTATTGACCCCGATTGTGAAATGTGGAGCATGACGAAAAGGTTGAGATACAATCCATACGAGTTTTCTGATTTTGTCATCGTTGAGAACTTTGCCGAGAAAGGAAGTTTCCGCTGGTACGTTTACATAAGCAACTCCAATTGTGCCTACGATAACAATTCAAACTCACATTAACTGATTAATACACGGATTAGTAGCTTTAATTTCAATATGAATTTATTGTCTCTGCTTGCCCTTTCATTTATTTTAAGCGAGCACACGGCAAGGCAACATGTAGCAAGTTCTTTCCGTATTGTTTCAGTCTGTGACCGTGTGTCTGCTGTATGAAATGCAAAACATTAAAGCTGAATACAGCTTCATAATTAACTTGATTAATATCGAAAAATGAGCTGGCTGTCTGACAAATATTCTTCCCATATTATTAATATGAAGTTCGTTACCAATTAAGTACCTACCTATACCTAATAGAATCGTCACAAAATACAAGTTTGCGATTATGTTTTCGTACATTATCATTATAACAAAAACTCGACGTACTGACCTTACCCTAATATTGTTACATTAAATCGGAAGAATGTTTTAACTTTGAACATAAATTGGTTAATTAGATCTCAGAAGAAAATAAAGGGTATAAAACTAGTATCGGAATCACAAAATCTTGATTGCGTTTTATTCACAACAATATGGAGTATTTTAAATATTTTTCGTGACAGATAGTTAAGCCTATAAAATGCACGTTTGATGACCGTGAACCACGAATATCGCTGAGCGAAACGTGGAACCAGTTTCCTGATTTCAAATTCAATACTAGACGGATTAAAAGTAAAGTGAATGTTATCTTGAAAATTCCAAATAACTGGTTTATCAACCAACCTTAGCCAATATGGTCATTAAAGAATAGATAGACATTTATATTCCAGAGTCGGAAATATTTTAGATGGAGCTGGTAGCAAGATTTTGTGTTAGACTTAACTAGAAACGATAACTTGTATAAGTGAACGACGAACAGACAATGCCCATATTCCTTTTAAACAATGACTAATACACAATTGTTCTCATTAATTATAATCAAATAAATACATTGGTATTCGTTACGTCTGCATTACACTAGGTCAATCCACAGCGGAGTTTATGTCTTGTTATAAATAGGTACCTACACTAAAGTTATCCGAGGTTAGTAAATATTTACTTCAATGAAAATAAACTAGTAAGAATTGTGAAAGGTTATGTAAACAAGTTCAGAATGCAAAAACCGCGAATATCCGACACCTGTTTCCTCGATTATTTTTTGTTTAATGATGGCTCGTGTCGTTATATTTAATTAATGTTTATAGCGTGTTTCCGATCAGTTTGTTTTCATATGTACGTATACCTACTTAGTGAAATTGTTAAAATTATAATGCGCTTATCTATTTTTATCAGTGACGCTGACCAAGCATCGCGTCACGTGGCGCATAAAACTCTAGCTTCCTTATGCGATTTATTTTCGAACCGTACGTACTTGCTTTCACCTAATGCCGACCAAATTAGGATCACTAAGAAAATATGGATGTTACATATTGTAACTGCTTGCCGCCGATATCAATTAATTTAAATCTAGCGTTTTCGTACTAACAAAAATCTCGTTTTTTTTTTAATCTCTTTGATGATGATGACTTTATAGAATTAAATATATAAATGTGTGTCGCATAGACATATCTTTCTTCCACGTGTGGTTACAGAAAGGTAAGTAACTTTGACTTTGTTATTTTTTATCTCATTGACAAAACTGAAACTTAACTTTTTCTCACTGAAATTTCAGTGCGACAAAATTTCTGGATTTTTATGTATGAAAATCAGATTTTAAGGCAGCACTTTTAAATTTTGAAGCGACGAAGAAGAAGTAAGTCACAACACTGTTCACAACTGGTTTGATAACCGTATGTTGACAATGTACTTCAATTTTGGCCCAGCATATTGTTGTAGCAACACCGTCGCTAGGCATTTGGCACCACTAGCACCATTGTTCACAACCAAGTGAGTATGTAACGCGCCATGTCATTGTGGCTGATGCCCGACTAAGAAACGTACTAAAACAAGACAAAACAATGCTGTAATTTAGCAATCTACTACCTACTAAGATGAAGTTTACCGGCACTTGTGGGAACTGCGAAACAGACGTGAAACAATACTCGACTTGGTCATAATGATTATGATGTGTGAACTGTGAAAGGTTGAGGTTTGGCAAACACGTCAGTCAAATGTAGACACGTACTTTTTATTTAGAAACTTGAGCAGGCTGGGTTCAGTTTGTTGTGTGTCTTTATAACTTTGTAATTGAGCAAGCAGTGTGAATGAAAAATACTATCTAGTTAATTTAGGCGTAGTATTTTTTTGTCCGGGAAGCGGACTTGAATTTAACCCACATTGTACGGTACGTACCATCACGGTACGTAAGTAGTTGATTAATACGTAAATTGGATATAACAAACAAAATTGCGTTGGACAAAAGTCACGCGAATAAAATGCACCAGTAATGAATTGGGTTTTTCTTAGATAAAATTTTAAAATGTAACTTGTCATTAACATGAACAATGCTGTAACGTAATTTCCGCCATGCTCGTCGCATGACATTGGCAGACATACTAAATTGACGTGAAAAACGCATCATAAAATTTCTTCAACAATTCTCTTTTAATTAAAAAGAGATAAGCTTTAAGCAGGTATGTTTAGACAATAAAGTGCTAAGATTGTTTGCTATCTTATTTAAGAGTTTCCGGCTTTGTGTCACAGTCTTTGGAGCAGTTGGAGTTCTCACATAATAAATCGGCTTGATGAAAGTGAAGTTACAATGCAAGCCGTGTAGATATAACACGGAACGCGCCTTTGTTATGGTTATGTAAATTGGGTTACATTAGACATGTTAATACGAATACGACCTCTGTGACAGTTTCACCTGATGTTAACACCAAACATGTCGTAAGTTTGCGAATAATAATCGTTCTCAAGCAACTTTAGTGAGGTTATTATTGTATATATTTGTCTGTAATATCGTTCCTGAATACTGAATGAAACTACTGACTCATTCGGAAGCGATTTTCTTCCTAAATAACCAAATAATTGCTTGCAAATAAATACTTGAGAGCCTTGACTTGAGCCTTGGAGGAGGCCTATGTCCAGCAGTTGTCTTTCGGCTGACATGAAATAAATACTTGGTATGATGTTACCTAGCTGTAATGGTCTGCCCAAAGCACACGAACTAATAGGTACCTACCGAAGATCTGGGTTCGATCACCAACCCCAGATTATATTTCTGGGGTCTTCTGTTTATTCTCGTCTCAGTAGAAATAAAAAACGTACCTAATGTTATAGATAGATATACAGATACACAAGACATTTGCAAGCTAATTTCTCATTCCAAATATTAACTAGTACGGAGATAGAGATTTATACCTTGAAATGAAAATTTTCTATTTATTTTTCACATGTTTTCATGTCATAACTTTCAGAGAGTAGGCTTGTGCCCATCAGTGAGACCTAATGATGATTATGTCACCATTTGTGGTGGATATTATCATTACCTTACAAAAATCACACGAAAATAAGTAGGAAAAGCTATAATCTTGGCAACTAGAAACGATTCAGCGTTGTATTTGTCTCGAACCGTGACTGACACTGTGAAATTCAGCTAACGTATACTTAGCGACAAGGAGATAAGCATTGGTTTTTATTTCTATTAAACTCGAACCTTAGTATCATAGAATAACATGAATATACTGCGGTCAAAGCAAAGTCACAGGAAATTTTTAGTTTAGTAGGCAAGACAGAATAACATGCGTTTGACAATTCTCAACATAACAAACCGGCCGTGCGTATCGGGTCAAGCGCACTGTAGGGTTCTGTAGTTGCCTTTCATAATTTCAGATTTGGTCAACCCTATTCGTATATCAAATCCAGCACGATTACCTACCAATTTCGGGTGGTGTTATCGAGCAACGTGCTTTTAAAAATTGAGCCCCTGGGCCCTGCTGTTATTTAGTATCCAGCTATGATTTCATGCCATGCAGCTATGACAGGAAAGGCGTAAATCATTTCTAGTACAGATAAAATTTAAATTATTCAACAGTCATTTTATAGGACGTTAAAAGAATTCAGACGCAGATGGGACTCATAGATTCCTTTCGTAATTATTGCCAGGCTCGACTATAAATATCAGCTTCTGGCAACTGAGATGAATATCTAACTTGTATAATTATTTTATCCTGGATGTTGCAAATATTGTAGCGCAAACTATACTCATACCTTATAAGGAACCTGCAGAAATATAGGTAGATAAGTTAGTGTTCGTCTGATATTTACGAACAGAGGGGGCTGATTTTTGAAATTACATCTGTGAAATTACCTTTCGAATGAACTCAATATCTGTGTAATGTTAGAAAACAGCTTGAATTTCATTTTCGACTGATTGTCAAAATTATTTATTGCTGTTATTTACTACTACTCTACTCGTGTTTTAAATTGAATATTTTTATTACCACTTTGGATTAGTATTGTCACAGATTTATTTTCAAAATCAGCCCCCAGAGCTTAAAGATTAGGCAATAGCTCAGGGCAATAAGGTAGACCCAGGGCGGGGATATAGGGATGATCGGACTAATTTTGGTCCGTTTCGGAAGGCCTTCCTCAGGGAAGTGCGTTCAAGACGGAGGCGCACACCACACTGCTTCCTTACACGTAGCAACAATTCGAATTGAGCTATTGCCTAATCTTTAAGCTCTGGGGGCTGATTTTGAAAATAAATCTGTGACAATACTAATCCAAAGGGGTCTACCTTATTTGCTATAAAATCAAAAGCTATAAATTTAAAATCTATAAGTTCATATGCTATAAAATCACTTGCTATAAACATTCATTTGCTATAAAAGTCACATGCTATAACATTCAAAATCTATAATTTCAAAATCTATAACATTCATAATCTATAACATTCAAAATCTATAATTTCATAATCTATAACATTCAAAATCTATAAAATTGTTTTCTATACTTAATGATTATTTTCTATAACATTCATAATCTATAACATTCAAAATCTATAAAGTAAATAAGATTCATAAATATATTCTTTATTGTTATATTTGTTTTTTATTTCCTCTACTGATTCCTTAAATTCAGCCAGGCATCCTAATGCGAGGTCGAAAGAGCCCCGCTGCGCGGGGCTCCTATTTTCTGCTCTGAAGGACACAAGGTAACTAACAAACCTATCTGTCTTAAATTGGATGTTGGTAACGTGTTTTTCTAATGGCGGGGGCTGCGCCCCCGAGCCTCCCATGTGGGGGGCCCTGCCCCCCACACCCCCCTTTTCCGCGACTTTTCAGTTGTAGTACCGCTGCCTAAGTAAAGTTTAGAGATTTCAATAGTTATAGAAAACAAATGTTATACTATCTAATCCTTATAGCAAATGAGTGTTATAGCAAATGAATATTATAGCAAATGAATGTTATAGCAAATGAATATTATAGCAAATGAATGTTATAGATTTTGAATTTATAGAAAGTAACTTTAGAGAATTTAAGTGTTATAGCAAGTGAGCATTATAGCAAGCAATGATTATAGCATCTGAATTTATAGAAAGTGAATCATTATAGCAAATGGTTTTATAGAATGTGATTTTATAGCCATTGATTTTATAGCAAATAAGGGGATACCCCCCGCCCTATAGTCGTGAGTTTTTTTTAATTAGCATATCTGACGTCATTATGACGTTTCTTTTTAATGAGACAGGTGAGCACTTTAACGAACTCATAGTGCCTAATGGCATCATTCATTACCTTCTGTCTATTAGAGTGAGTGCGAGTAATCAAGTGGCAGGTTACTGACGCCGGAGAAAGTGTATCATATTGCGTTTTATTGTTACTATTGACGTTAAACACACAACGAAATCGTTTTACAAACCACCAGTCAGTTATTTTAAGACATATATTATCGTGCGTGGTAACTTACATTACAATTATATATCATAAACTCGCGTCTATAACTTATGTATCGATTAAATTGTTGTAATTTACCTGTGTACCGTAACTGTCATAATTTTTAAGTCACAAATTAACAATCTATACAACATGTCTAGGTATAAGCCTGATTTATTTATCTAAATTAGCACCAAAGCCATTTTTTTCACAATAGCCATTTTTTTCGTACACTTAAAGGTACGAAATGATTTATCTACACAGGCGAGCAAACATAACTGCTTACTTTCCATACAAGTTCTAAGAAAAGCGGCCCATATTGAGATTTTATGTTATTCTCAAAACTTCCAATGAGCTTGACATCAAATCATCGGTTCATAAAGTAGGTATAGATAGCCCACGTACGGTTACAGAGTACGTGCGATAAGTTTTATACGTAAGCTAGCTAGGTCTGTCCGTTTCACAAAATGAACTCGTTATGCATTCACAATAATGTCACTAGCAAATTGATAATAGAACTTTAATAGAATATTATCTCTGGCTCCCGCCAACATCCGTTGACAGCACTAACGTGATATAAATATAAGCAATTTGAAATAATGCTGGTCGCTATCTTGGCGCATACCGGCGCATACTCTATATGCTTAAATGTGATGCAGTCGCCAACAATATTTCACTCAAGCTTGCCATGTTTGTTGTGTTAGTAAGCATTGGTTATACTTTGCCACTACCAAAATAATTCGACATATTTCGTACTAACTCATACCTAGTCTTTCTTCCCAGCCGCGAGTGATAATTTTTTTGTGTGAATCTCGCTCGGGTTCTATGTTAAACTGGGTAAAGTTAGTTATGCGTTCTGTAAAGTGTGAACTACTGAACGAATTAATAAAAATATTTTTAAAATTAAATTATCCCTGGCTAACATATGTTACTTTTTATCGCAGAACAGCGCAAGGTTCCCACGGGACGAAAATAATTGTGGGCTACAGCAGCAGCAAACTGTACCTAATAGGTACTAAATTAAAATTAACTTTGTTTATTTCAAAACATACTAAGATACTAAATTTAGAATACTTACGGCTTATTAGCGACTCCCGCTGTCTACTGTATACCAACAATAGAATAATTATTTATGTACAATATTAATCTGAAACTATGTTATGGACCAGGACTTAACAAGTGGCTATAAGAATAATGTTTGAAAAAAACTAAAATATATTCCATGGTATACCTAGAATACCAACATAATTATTCTGAGCAAACGCGTATGTTTACCGACAAACCTAGATTAAGACGAATTACTAGGCTTTTTATAAGTTCTATGTTGTTATTCCAAGAAGTCCGTTTCACAGAAAAATCCAACGACAAAGGAAATGCAATGTCCGAAGAATGTAAAATATAGATGGGAAGTGATGACTCAAAGTTGATTGAATGCAGCCGCGTGCATTTAGAGGATGCAGTGTGCAGTAGACTCAGTAGCACTGCATTGCATAACAGTGTCATCAACACAGTTGCATAAGTTACGATAACACTATGTGAGAATGTATCTCCACAACGCTAATGTAACAAATGGAAATTTTATTAAATGAGGCAATTCATGAATAAGTTTTCATGAAAATAAAATTGAATACACTCTAATTCTTGACAGTATTTGATTATTGCGTTATTGTTGCAATTTTAAACTAGATTGAAGTTTTACCAAATCTACCTATAGTCAAGCGGACCATAGTGTTGGTACCTAAAAATTTAATTTTAAGATTTGATTTACCTACATAGTTTGTTACAAATCTACTTGAAGCTAATATTAATAAAGGTGATAAAAAATTATGCGACAAAACTTTAAACTGTTAATACTTACATTTCTTAAAACTACATATAAAAATGATACCTACCGAAATGTTATAAAATGCACACTAATGATTAACCAAAACGGTTATTTAAACATTTTAAACTCTATTCGTCGAGTACCTACTCTATGTCTCCAATATTGCCATCATTTTTATTGCAAAATCAACCCTAACTGGTGCTGACATAATTTGGCACGTCGTAATAATAAATTTATTTGCCGCGAAGGTGTCTAAATACTACTACCGAAGTACTCTATTGACATTTCATCTGCTTACATGTGGTTTGTAGAACAAATATCTTGCGTCCATAAACAACTTTGATTTTAATTACAACTTCTTAACATAAAGAAAAAATTAGCAATGGAGTATTTACTTATGAGGATTAAATGAAAACATTCCAGTCACTTTCTAACCGCGACTCACGTTTGAAATGGCGATGTAAGTGCCCCCATCAATCTTTCGCTCCTAACGTGTCCATCGTTTGAAAGAAAACGAACGAGACTACCAATAGTACCAAGTAGGAGGCATAATTTCTCGATTCGCATCTAACACAGCAGATGACACAGCATCGTAGATAATTAAACCATGCCTGGCAGAGCAATACGATAATCGCATCCACACTGCATTCTTAATGAAACCTTGTTGTTCTAATTATATTCGTCATTACACTAATCCCATGGGGTCTCACCGGCTGAACAATGAGAGGGTTTTTTTTGCCAATTGCATAACTGTACTGTTTTTGACAAAAGGTGCATGAGTTTTAACCGACACAATTTTTAACACGGTAGACTTGAATTGGGACACTGCTAGCGCTACATTGTGAAGCCGTCTATTATTAGCTCTACTTTGAAAGTCCAAATTGTGCAAATTACTCGGCGAAAAACTAATACTAAAAGCAACAAGCAATTTTAAACAGCGAAACCTCAAGACGAAATACAAGCATATTTGTGGTATTGTGTTTTTTCATAGACCTGGACCTGCTTAACCTTGCACAAAAGCGTCTAGCAAGGAAAGAGAAAGCGTTCGAAATTGGTCTCTATTATAAAATTTGTTTGCAGCCACAAAATGAAGAGCAACAAAATGTGTCAGTGTCAAAAATAAGGCGTAATACTTCAAAGAGCTAATCTGAAACCCATGTTCATTCACAATTAGCTAAATCATTTATTTTCAGGAGTTAGGAATGCGAAACTATGCTAGTGTGACCCAAAACTGCCGAGCAGAACTTACATCATGTCAAAAAGAGTGTAACAGACACACTGTGTCACTTTCCCCGAGGCATGTGGCGATCTATTTCAGGGTGGCATCATTTTTTAATTATATCAGTAACACAGGTTGGAGGCGGCTGGTGAAATCCATTGTTAGCGCGTGTGGCGTCATGGCCGTTCGTCAAATTTAAACGAGCCCCTTCTCAACTTTACTAAATATGATTTTACCAATAACGCTCTCAGCTGCTACCGATTGAGGCAATTTTTGTTGTAGTTTCATAAAATTAAGTAAGGCCGGAGCCTATTGAAATATTTTGCTGGTGGACCCAATTATTGGAATGAACAGTAACTTACACTTTAGAAATTTAAAATATATTAATCGTAAATTAACTTTTCGGATGTCCACGCGAAAGGTACGAACTACGAATGAATTATGTGTATGACCCCAAACGGAATAGCATCAATGTTTTTATGTCCATAAGTAAGGGATAAAAACAGTCACTCAAACCGGTAGTAACCCGGTCCTGAATTAATAAAGTAGGCCATGAAAGTAAACAAAGGCCTTTTAATGGGTCGGCTTTTATGAAATTCTTACCTAACAGCACATAAGGGTGCCCTGTCCGTGAAAACGGCAACAATGTCGATTTCACGCTCAACAGGACTTCAAACAGTTTCCTCTCGATCGCTTTAATAATCGATTACTTAAAAGGCTCTCACATATAATATAAGTACATAATTTGCTTGCGCGCTTAAGCGTAAGTTTTATGTAACATCCAATGTCAGATTTAATTCACCGAGCCGAGGTTTCTGTGTACCTTCGTATTATGTGAATACGTTAAGTATTAGCAGGGTTTACGTAGAAACGTGTCGCATAATGGACCGGTTAATCCAATTAGTTCAGTCGAACGTCAACTCGCGGATTCGGCTTTTCTTATGTCGTCTCGTATGGTAGCGTTGTTCGCGCAATGTAAATTAACCTGGCATGTCTTGGTTAAACAAGCCATTGGATATATTATCTTGATTACTTAATAACCCTTCCACTTTTATCGCCAATCAGAACAGGAAAAAATGTACTAAATATTTTTAATAATCATGTGTTACATGAACATGATGAATGATTTATCTCCGGTAAAAATTACAGTATAGGTACGAATGTTTTTTTTTACGTATATGTAGGTACTTATATGTTAACGGGAATTAAAATCGTCCAAATTAAATAAAACATAAAAGGGTTAGAAATAAACAATGTATCACAAATGAATGAATGAATTACGTGAACAAGTATACGACCTACGTATTATCTAAATCAGCAAGAAATGCTAAAACGAAATCAAATATCGCTTAATCGTTATCTAAGTAAAACTGTATTATCGGTTTTATCTTTTTTAAATAATGTCACAAACTTGAAGACAGCTCATTGAGCTGTGAATAATAATGTACTGGCATAAAGTTAAATTGAACAAAGACACACAGTTCAATGGCTTCAGTTCAAACGAAGATTACCAATTTCCAACCTTGACATGTACGAAGAAACCCGAGGACAGCAATTTACTATACTAATAGTCGAATACGTAGTCATTCTAAGTAGAAAACACCTAAATCCAGACACATTCCATTGCCAATATCTAAATATGTTACATATTATATGTATCGAAAATATATGCTTCTTTTGGCACAAAATCATGGTAGTATAGTCGAATTACGGAAAAGTATGGAAGTAATTCGTGTAGTCGTGTTTTTTTGTGGAATCGTTAGAGGGCACGACTAGATGGGTTCCCTCGGTTTGCACCGTTTCTATCATGTACGGAACACTTTAAAATATTAGGTATAAACTTCAAATGCCGTTATTTTGGAGTATGATAAAAGGTATTAGGCGCAAGTTTAGCCACGTAAAGGGTCCCCTTTGGTACATAATGTATGTTAATTAAAAAGGTGTACGATGTATAGAATCTTGGTAAAATATTTTTTTCTGATTGCGGCTCGAGGATAATTCAGACGGTTGGTGCAAACTTAGATTAAGCTTTTCAAAGTATTATAAACACCCAGGTAACTTTGCACCCCCGTGCAAAGTATGGAACATGTTTTTTTTCACTCTTTTGTAGATTGTACTTCGGGGGAAATTAAGATAGTCGTGAAAATTTATAAATAACACATATTTAAAAGATACTACATTCGCACTCAATAAAAAAAAGAAAATTTTAACCGGAAGTTTGGTAAACATAGTTCTATCTAAACGCAAGGAATAGCAGCGAACGCTAGGTAGCGGGTAGTATTACAGAACCGCATGTTCCGTGTAGAAATGTCAATTTTTTATGGGGTGCGAATGTAAATCAAACCAAGTTAAGACGATTGTGACGATTTTTATTAATTCCAAAATTTCCCCCGAAGTACAAAGACAGTAAAACACAGAAAACTACTTTCCGGGTGTCGCACACTGGTGCAAATTTGGTATTGTATTTTGATATATATTCTCATCATTTCCTCAATTTGCACCGCGTTCTGTATTTTTCCCGAGGCCGCAATGCCAAAAAGAATATTTTTAGTTATATGATTTTTTTTTTGTATGTTCCGTAGCTTGAATTGAGCTAAATAACGGGTGCAAATATAGATTAAGATGTAATAAAACGTATGGCAAATTGCACAGACTACACCTATTTTTTCTTCTTAGTTATTACTATTACACCATTTTCAACCAATTCCACCCCTTTCCGGGGGGGTGAATATATCAAGTGATGTATTAAATTCCATTTCTAACCCATACAAATCAAAAACAATTGTTTTTATCAGTTCTTAGAATTATTTCCTGACTTAAGGGAAATTTCACGTATTTTGCCTCCACTATGGTTGTTAGAATGTTCTGAACATAAAAAGTTTTGCATACATACATTACATAGATACATAGGTACATAAAATTAGTCATCAATATTTTCCTAAACATCACTACCATTAGTTGCGTAACTTAGTCTTCCTTTAACTGGAACCGAACTATTATTAGATCAAAATGCACCAACAGCGTCGCTACTTGACTATGATTATATTTAATCTATTAAGAAAAACAGACACGTGGAGAGTAGAGGTTCTAATTACTTTTCTTTTTACAAACTGTTTTAAACGTAGGAAATCGTTTTGGTAGTCTTAGACTTAAAAATAAAAATAAATAAATAAATATCTTGGGACAAATTACACCAATTGACCCAGCCCCAAACTAAGCAAAGCTTGTACTATGGGTACCAGGCAACGGATAAACATACTTATATACTGTAGATAAATACATACTTAAATACATACAACAACCATGACTCGGACACAAACACTCGTATTCATCATACAACTGTCTGCCCCTACCGGGATTCGAACCCAGGACCTCTAGCTTCATAGTCAGGGTCACTAACCACTAGGCTATCCGGTCGTCAACTTATTTTTTTGTTTATTTAGTAAAAGCAAACCCCGTTTAATTATATGCTAATGCTTATTAATTACGTCTCGACAGGTTTGAACATGTAGGTATTTGTGTTTAATTAATAAAATCCTGAATACTTAGCAATTCAGACTAAGTAAAGAACCAAGACGATGTTTTGCGAACGGCAATGTGAGGCCGGTTTAAACTACGCCTTGTTGTGTCCATAAAGTTGCACGCATACAACCGCAACAAAACTTCACCAACTAGTTTAGCTATGCACACGCGCACGAGACAAAGCGTAGTTTGAATCAGCCTCACCTCACTTTGCCAATCACAGTACTCCGTCTTTACTTTTGCATGGTCTAAGCTTAGCAAATAAATCATATTCCTATTTTAGGTCCATGTCGTTTAACTGGGTAACGTAAATATCGTGCCCCCAGATAATGTTCCATTAAAAATACGGAGAGATTATTTTGCAAAGAGAACATGTTTCAGACGAGTCGCAAAAATATTTAAATATTTACCTTTTCTGCGGTTCACTAAAAGCCCTACCACCCAACATCCTGTGCCTTTGCATGACAAAGAGAATGGAATTTCAAAAATTACTTTCAGTCCATTTTTTGCAATATTACCCACATTACATTAAAAAAAAATTAAAAGGAATGTTCAACATTGCTGCATTGTTGCGCAGTTTTAACATTTTGTTATTGTTTTTTACGGCGCTCTGGTTCTCGTCAAAATATCTCAAGCTTGCATCTATAAAATGACAAATTATCCTTTCACTCTTCACTGTTTACATAACTGGTACAATTAGGACAATTCCTAAAAAGGCCGTGAATCTTTTAGTGTCTGTAATTATTTCCGAATTCCCAACATTTGCGTAATTTAACTGCCATCACGAAAATTGCTTCTCAATAAATGCACTATTGCAGGCATATCTTGCGTAGGCGGAGATGCTTTAATAAACAAAGGATGTTTTTAATTTAAAACGCAAAAGGATATGGATAAACTTAATCAGCGAAATTAAATAACTGCCATACCATTTCCTGCTGATAATTCTGTTAAAAAAATGTAGTATGGCAACGCTATTTTGTTATAAAAACTAATCATAACTTATAAAATAGTAAATACTTATTAAGGAAATGATCGAAGGATGCAAAATGGTTCTCATAAGTACATGCGAGACCACAAACTCTCGCTTTATAATATAATAGATGATGTTTACAAATAAAATAGTTGAAATTGACATGTTGCAGTCTGATTAGGTCTTGTTACCTAAGGCTCTGTCTACTCCGGAAGGGATTTGTGTAAGTAGACATGATTTGTGTACCTATGGCGCCTATCTTCGCTTATTCGCCAAACATACCAACGTACAAAACACAGATCATAAGTTTAAGATAAATCTATAAAAGGCCGCAATGACCGATGCCCTCAGCTAACACACGCCACACGTCCACTCGCGCAGCCCCCGGACCGGTTCCCTCGATACGTATCTGCAGAAAAGTGATCTTAGCAATACAGACGCAGGTAGAACTAGACCTCGCTTTGGTCGTCGCTTTTTTACAACCCAGTCGCTACTGCATTGCTTTCTAGCTATTAGCGGTGTAAACAACATTTTAAATAAGGTGGCCATGTAGCAAGGATGATCTAAGAAAACCGTTAATTCGATAAACATACGTGACATTCCATACAGGCGCCACAGGATGATGAATGCCAATATTGTTTATCGATCGTATCTACGTTCGTTCCTGGAGGATATTATTCAACAGTATGTTTGATGAAATGAGATGGCACTACTCCAATATCAATAGTGCCCGTGTTTACAAACAGTGTCGGGCTAAAAATGCCCACAGGTCTCACATAGCACTTCAATATGCAATAATTATTTTCTTCCTTTCATCATCGAGAGGTTATGTTTAAACAGTCAATGAGTAGAGAGTTTGATTGCGTCGATATTTTGGCAACACAATACTAAACCACACACGTGCCAATACTTGGGTGTCACATTTTTATTATTTATTAATTGCATAAGTATTCGAAAGGAGCATAATAATTTCATATTTTCAGAACTGGGACTGTTTTCGCTGAAACCCAGCATTTTTTGGAATTGGTATTGTTAGGGTAGGTACACTAAAACCTGTAGAGCGGTTGGTTATTTTATTTTTATTCTATTCTGCGCTATAAAATACTTAGGAGACGTTTTCATAGCACCAGAACATCACTACAGTTTGTTTCACTACAGTGTAAGGTTAACTGGAAGAGATCCATTTTACGGATAAGTTAATCTTTGTGCATTTGTGCTGTCCTATATACACCTTTTCCTTGTGTTTTATGTGCAGTAAAGAGTTACACATACGTACAGTTTACGCGTTTTAACAAAGAAAAAAGAAAGAAGGTTGTATAAAAAAAGATATGCGTATTATTTTGTGGGAGATCGTATTAAACATAACTTAACAGGGTTTACCTTGAAATCCACGTCAAATACAAGGAGATTACAGGTAGATCAGGGCGAAACATAGATCTCAGTGAGCAAATCTACGATCATGGTCATATCTTTGTCTATCTATTTAAAATGTATTTTACAAAATCTCTAAACCTACCGGTATGTCTATAGCCGTAGCCTAGCCACTATACTACACTATACTATGCTAAGAGCCTATTTGAGCGGACGGAGGCGCCCGCACGCGGCGCGCACGCACGTCACTTAACGTGTACCTTATACAATTTGTCGCTTGCGACATCACTTTCACTCGCAAACTTAGACGAATTAAAAAGGGCCGCTAACGTATTCAATTTAATGTCTGAATTAATTTGCCAGCGAAAATTTACGAAAAAAGTTGTCTCTACATTGTTCACGTGACATATTGTATCGTGTATTGGTTACTGGTTACGAGTAGGTACTGTCATATTTAATGTTATTATGTACTAGCTTCTGCCCGCGACTTTGTGCGCGTAGAATTAGCAATTGACATGTTTATCGCTATCCCGCGGGAACTACGCAATTTTCCGGGATAAAAGTAGCCTATGTGTAATCTAGGGTACCAGCTATCTCCGTTACAAATTTGATCCAAAACCGTCCAGTCGTTTCAGCGTGAAGAAGGAACGAACATACACACTCACTCACATCCTCACAAACTTTCACATTTATAATATTAGTAGGACAGGACTACTTCCATGCTGGTCTGGGAGCAAAGAAAAACATGGAATGTACCAGTTGCTTCTCGTCCCGCGCAGATGGTATAAGCCCATCGAGGGAGTGGGCGAAATTCTTACGAATTATATTATAGGCGATGCGGCTAGCAACTCATCAATAGTTTGATTCCTTTTTCCACCTATACGCCTACAATCATGCTAAACGTGGCCTTTAGGTTTTGTTCCCTCAGACTCTGTCTACCCCGTAAGGGATATAGACGTGATTTGCGTATGTGTATGTATATATGTAGGATAGTAGGATTATTCTCTCCGGCTACCGCAAGGTCCGACGGATCGTCGCAAGCACCTTACTCGCTAATCCTGCCATTCCGAAGTTCAGTTATATTCGCCGTCGCTATTTGTTGTTGCGAGTATGAGTATGTATTACGAGTATCCACGGATGGTGGTTTACAGTTACGATGAAACTAAATCCGGCCAGAAGCTTTAGTATGCAAGTTAGTTTTAGAATCGCACATTTAACAGTTTCAGTATAATAAGCAATGCTGCTAAGCTTAGTGCACCCATTTATCTTAATTAACGAGAACCGTAAACATAGCGGATTCAGTTAAACACACGCATTACCATACATAGCGCCTCAATTAAGTGTAATTGTCGTTTCTGCAAGCAGCAGTTAAGTTAACGCTCGAATAAATACAATAAGACGTCTTTATAGGTTATTTCCTGCATCATCCCAATGTTGCAGACTGCAGTAAGCGCAGCAACCTGTGGGCGACTTCCTCATTAGCGCCCGACTCAATAACGTTGGCGGCAATTGCTTGCCAACGCCAATTGAAATGCTTCGAGAAACGTTGAACCGGTACGGGGAAGATTGGTTTTTCTTCTGCTGTAAGTATACTTTTTGTGCAATTGACAAAGTCATTACTTTACCACTTTTACTACCCCCAAGGGACAATGTCATTCATACATTTAAAGCACCATGATCTATATTAAATTACAAGTCCATATAAATTAATGAGTGTGACAATCAACCCTGATTTATATCAAACTAGTTATAATTTATTCTTCATGGTTGGCTTCACCTTTGAGTGATTTACATGAAGAAGAAAACTTATTTATTTCTCTTATCATGAGCAGATTCACGAGGATCAAAAGGTCAAAGGAACATTACATCTTGTCTAGAGGTAACATAATATTATTATGTATTCAATGCACACGAATGTTGGTTCTCAACTTCTCAAGTTTCGGAAGTTATAATATGTATGTATGTGAATATGCTGACCCGTTGCCTCTAGACTATAGTCTAGAGCCCATAGTACAGGCTTTTAATTTAGGACTACTTAGGTTTTAGTGTCAATGGTACTATCTATGATATTTATTTAATTAAATTATTATACCGTATAGTACAAGTGGTTTATCATCACTATCTATTCATTTTACACTGCGGTATCCGAAGAATAGGAATAGTAAAAAAAGTTAGCAGGTAAGTAATCTGCGTCACCTGTAGGTACTAATATAGTTTCATATTCAACACTCCTGCACTAGCTAACTAGAGCTACTCTATATACATACTTCAGGTAGTGCAGGTCATCCAATTGAAGTTTATCTAGTAATAATTATACAAGACGCAACCGTTTTTGATTTTTTTTAACTACACAATAAAAATATGTAAAAAAAAAATATTTTTACCGCGTAGCATCTAATTGAGAAAGTTAGGCAGCTGCACCGTTATGTCATTCATGTTTCGCACACTGAGCTACATTCGTTTAACAAAGACAACTGTATTTACTGTATTGTCCTTTGGTGACGAATGGTCTCGAACTATATTCATGCACTGTTCTGTTGTTTGTGATCAATAAATTTGTCGAACGTAATCCACTTAGAGCCTTAAAACAGGTGAAGGTCTTGTGCATAGACGTTGTATCTATTTTGAAACACCTAACAAATGACTCGAGCAAATCACAAAAAGTAAGACAAAAACTTTAGTCATCATTTTCTACTTTTTGCCGTGTTGTTATAGCGTCACATTCAAATGAGAAAATTAATATGTATTCGCGAATCGCGGCATTAGAGTCACGAACACGACCTTGTTTTACTCGTCGCATGGAAAGAAGTGTTTGATTGTCCCGGTAGTTAGATTGTTCAGTCAATGAAGTTAACAGGCGCCAATTAATGAGTCGTACACCGGAACTGACGCCGTCCTTACTCCATTGAGGAAATGCTACGACATTAAGAAATGGGTTTAATTAGTTGCCATGATCTTTAACTACGACACGAGCCGCGACCGCAGACCGCGACGGTGTAGGTGCAGTGATATCATTTCATTTAGGTCACGCGGAAAGCAATATGCGTTACACTAGCACGTTACATACTCGCCGTCCAAAACACAAAAGTAGCCAGAGTTACTGTCAAAATGTAAATTAACCATAACCATTATGGTTATCACAACATTAGATAGCGACACAATACGCCGGTGGTCGTACATGTAGGTACAAACAGCTACAAAAAACGCGCAATTCCCCGGTTCAATGACAAAGGCAAACAATGCTCGACGACGGATTTGAACATGAAGCCAGTTGCAACTCATTATTGTATTATCAATGGAGAAATCCGCAGTGTGGGCGACGCACGGTGATGGCGAAACACTCGGGAGCGAAATTGCAATGAGACGGTAAAACACATTTGAATGCAGAACACACTTTCGACGCATGAGAACCTTCATTTATGCATTCTGCTACGGCCAAGACCTAATATACAGAAAAGCTGAATTACCGTAGGCTCTACAATGTTGATAAATTTTTTAACCGCAATGACCTTAAAAAGATAGCATCGGCAATTTTCGCAAGAACTTTATGCGTCAGAAACGGCCATTATCGATAATCGCCAGTTCACCATTAAGTATTACTAAATAACCATACGTTACAAAACATTTGCAACTAAATTCCTAGCGACCTGGCTTTGGGGTGCACTTCAATAGAAGTGGAGATGTACAAAATCGATAGTCACATTAGTTGAAATCCATATCAATCACATTGTCGCATTAGAAGCCGATCGGGCGAATGAGACGTACGTTTCAACACATTACTACTCCAAGTTAGATTGGTCAGATCCGGAGCGCCTCCGCTTCCGTGAAATCTAAATCTAATCTAAAAGCAAAAAAGGTTTTAGAAGAAGTTTTGTTTTAACAGGAACTAGTTCTTAACCTTCATTTAATTAATGTTTTTGCGTTATCTTGACGACCTTATCCTAGAACCATGCCACAATGCGCAGTGCGCAGCACAAATGCATCAATTGCCTTACTTTCAATGTGTTTGTTATTTTTGCTAGTATTATAACATATTTACACGTGTTGGGGTGTTTAACGTTTTTCCAATAATAGACACGCAACCGGTGATAGCGTCCATAGAGCGGATAATACAGCTTCCGCAAGTGCAACTTCGCTTGAAGCATTCGGTTCCATGTTTCCTTCTTGACTGATTCTCCAGCAAAAATTGACGGTACTTAAGCACATTTACATAGAGCTTCCACAACATAAACAATGGGTCCTTCATCATCCTCCCTTTGTTGCAATAGCGTGTTAAGACTAAGTAAGTAGGTAGGTTACAGCGGCTTGTCTAACTAAACATTGTGTAACCAGATTCACATCTGTTCTATTTACCTGTTTCTGCGTTTTATCTGGCAGAATGATGGAGAGGTCGAACGAGCGGTTCTTCTTGTCGCGGTTGCCTGAGCGCATCAGCTTGGAGGAAGAGCGCGTGATGCTCTGCGCCTTTTCTGGTAACTTGAGGGCTACGATGGACATGCTGCGCGAGAGCCGGCGGCCCAGCTTGCGCGTGCGCAGCGACATGGACCCGCTCAGCCCGCGCTTGCGGCCCTCTGGCGCACCACCCTCCTCCACCACTTCAGCCCCCGCACCACCACCCGCCATCACACTATCCAAAATAACACCAGCTAATCCTTCCACAACATTCACATATCCAACGATATCGCCAACCGAAACAACACAAAACACTTAGAAAGTCTTCATTGTCACTCAGTCATCGTTTCACTGAACGCAGTCTAGTCTAGACACACTTCCACTGTTTATTTACACATCGTCACTGCGTCCTGTGTCCGAAATAAGAGCCTCGCAGTTCGAGCGCGGATCATATGGTCGCGGAGCCGGTTTTTGGACCCCCTGGAATAAAAGTTATCAAGACCGTTTGATCGCGATAATTTTGTGAATGAGTAGACAAAAACTTGAATGCAGCCGAATTTGCGGCCAGAGCGAGCGTTGCGTTTAAAAGAGGGCGCGTTATCGCGTGATAGAGCGGTCGTCAAGTGGTGCGGCGACGTGCTCGCGGGCGTTCGCTGTCGGAGCGACTAGACGCGGCAAGGCGACGGCGAGTCGGGCCGCGCGGCCGGGGCGCCGCCCCCGCCGGTACACTTTGCAGTACGGCGCAACAGCCGCTGCTAAAATCAAATTACTTATCGAAAAGTATTGTCACATTCTAAGCGCTGTGACACTAAATTAATGAGCGGCACTCAATCTCGACACAATGCGCCGAGGAGCGCTCCCACGAAACGTCGGACTCTGAATCAGGACATTAGACACGGTCGAACCAATCAGGGTTCATTTAACGGGATACGACACGACGCTTATTTGTATCACTCCTTTGATAATTGGTATGAATGAATCAATGAGAATCTTAAAAATCTTTGACTTGATGTAGGAATGCACATAATGATCTAAGGCCTATAAGGACAAAGCATTACGTAGTTCTGTTCAGGTCGCTAGGTTTACTTGTTACAGCTGTATAGATTTCAAGGCAATCAAGTTTCTAAATAAGACTCCGTGCATGACTTCGCTGACTCTATTCAAATATGTATTTATAACAATGCTTAATTTTGTGTTTTAAGAGCAATATTTGATTAGCTAGTGTTTATTATTTGAGTATAGTAAGGATCATCAAAGTATTTGTTTATTTATAACAGAGTCAACATTGTTAACACAACGTCATACCAAGTTAATTTAAACTCTATCATAGGCAATAAAGGTTCGTAGGATTGGCATGATTTTGTAACAGTGTTTTTATTCGAAAACTGTATTTAAAAGGCACAAAAAAACAGGACATGTTTCAAAGTCTGCCATAGAGAGCCCCCACATTGAATAACCAGCTTTGTAATACTTTTCATGTATGTAGAGCTTTAATCTTATATTTATCATCGCAAGATAGCAACGTATCACCTATTCTTTAACGGGTACAGTCGACGTCAGACATATCGATAAAGATAAGAAGCTCTGAACAGTCCAATTCACATTTTGTTACAACGCTTGTAGCAAATACCCAAAAATATCTTAATATGCCTGCATTGACAAACATGTAAGTGCTTTTCACATATTTTGAGCAGGCCTCCGAAGTATCCAATAGTGACTGTAGCAAAACTCAGCAGATTAAGCGGAAGGGTATTAAATCCAAATCAATTAAAAGAAACTCATAGAATTAATGAAGACGAGTTCGTCATTAATAAACGATGTACATATTTGAATGCTATACTGATAGTTTTCTCCTATATCTGTGTCACTCCGATATTTCACAAGTCGCGGGTCAACTTTTACTGGGCTAATAAGATACACCAATCTGCCACCTGATGTTGACGTCGCCTAGAATATCAGTTTGATTCACAAAACACATGCATATTAATTTTAAGCTCTATTTTACGAACTGGTAGGTACTTTAGAAAATTAGAAACGCCACTTACCGAATTAAGTAGTAGTTTTCTATCTTGCTGATTTTTTCTTACTTAACAATTGAAAGAACACAGAGTTTTTTTTTCACAATTCGTAAGAGATACATTTATAACTAAATTATTATTTTAGACTTAGCACTGCTCTTCCCCTCGGACGGGTCCAAAAACGAACCACAGCTCTTGACCACACGCACTCCTAAAGAAAAGTTATAAATTTTCTATTCTATTCTCATACATTTTTATTGCCTCTACTTTGTGACGTGACGTAACCATGACAAGTGTTTTTTTTAAAGACTGCGAATTAAGTAACCATTACTAATTTAACTTCTATGCATAATGTACGATATTTATAACCTTTTTAAACTATTGTGAAATATGTCACTTTGACATAACCCACCATGTAAACATTTCAGTCTCTGTTATGGCAGTTTACTTTCCATTTTTAGTAAATATTTGAAAATTAAAATATTATATCAAAAGGCTTTAAAATGCAGTGAGTAAAAACTTTGATGTATTTTACTGTAACCTCACGTAATCCTCATAGTTTCTTTGCTCCATAACGGCTCTACCTTCCGTGATTCGGATGATATGTAGATACATCCCCAGTTTGTGTTTCAGCAGCCTGCTAAATTCTCTAACGTAGCCTGACTAAAAACACCCATCATTAAACAGCAAGTACTTAGCTAAATAATAGTAGCAGGTACGTGATTTGGCAGTTTACCAGGTTCATTGCCATGTAAAAAGAATACAAACACCGTGCGTGACTATTCCAATTATGTCTCCTCGTTTTTCGATTATTCCACTCTGCAAAATTGAACAATGCTTACTTAACATAGAATAAATTATCCATTATGAGTTTTCAGTTAAGTGAAGGAATTTCCCTAGGGCATGAACAAAAATGTAGTTGTAGGCACATGCTTTGGAACACGGTTCATTAGCAAAACGACAGCATGGGGACAATAATAAAAGCTAGGTTAGGCAGCTACTTATACAGTCGCTTTTTATGAGTCAGCATCACATACTGACTGATCTATGAATGCACAGCCAAGACTATATATGAGTTAGTCTAGACACCTAAAATTTTAACAGAAGGTTCCTGTTGCATTGCCCCGACTTCAAACGGATCAGCACAGACTGAAATATATTTTTATTTGAAAGTATGGTAGCGCAATTAATACCATTTTCATTTAGATCTACAGACTTTTGTTATTTTTCGGTTTTTGCAGCTATTTTAGTGTTTTTAAGGGGTTTTTATTTTCAACATGAAACTACCATGAGACTCAATCATAGTTATACAAACGGATAACTCACGTATAAAAGTCGAGTAATGCTCGACATGTTTCGGACTAATTCGTAGTCCTTCCTCCTGGAGCGCTCGCCCTGGCGGCAGCGAACCAAACACTTAAGCCGCTAACATGCCGGCAGGAATTATAGTGGGGGCGGTAATTACGCGTATAATAAGTAACGATAGCTGTGATTGGGGAATTATTGTATTGTATGTAGTGACAGAGCACTGCCTATAAACATTAACAGTTTGCACAGAATAAACCAAAAAAATCTATGACTGGACGATCAAATGAAATTAATCTCATCGTTACGGACAACAATCAATACTTACTTAATAAGGTTGGTTACAAAAAACAATGGATTATTTTAAACTACAATTACCATTACCAAGCATCTAATTCAGTTACCGCTTTGGTAAATGATCTCCAAAGAAGTTGACTTCTACGAAGTTGAAATACCCGGCGGGACCTATTTAGGAAAGATTCTATCTTTTCTAACCACACTTCTTTTTGCGGTTGATATCACTAGTAAAACCACACAGGGGCCTGATTTTTGAAAGCACATGTGGGAAAATGCCACTCGAAAGTGGTGAAAAATTGTGCTGAACTTGAAATACGAGTAGCATAGAAGACAATCACAGCTCTCATTAATCTTGTGAACTAGTCAAAACTTTGATTAGAGCTGTAGTTTTGGAGATATAAGCTGATTTATACCACTTTCGAGTGGTACTTTCGAGTGATGTGCTTTCAAAAATCGGGCTCCTGAAAGAAACTCATAAATTCGAGTACCTCTCGTATTCATTTCATGCTCGGCTTCGCCACTTTTTTTTTAGATTATGTAGGCATCAACTGAGGAACTGAGCATTGAGTGGTGTAGATATAACACAAACATACATATTTATAATGTAATGTTTGGTACATAACAAAACTTGCTATCATAATAGAAATGTAACTTGATATAATTTGATATAAGAACCCACATGCTTCAATTCACCTAAAAATAGCAAATTTCCACGAATATTTTAATGGGTAGGTATTTATTATTCGTTCTGTGTTTTAGATTTAAGAAAAAGCGCCTCAGGCAATAGGCTACCTACAGGATAAAAATCTTGAGGGAACCTTAAGAACACGTTTTACACTCGTCTAACACAAGAAAAAGATAAATGATTGTATTGTGCTATTGTTACATTTGATGTTAGAATCAATAAATAGTACAAGACAGAGACACCAAGTAAGGAAGTGACATAAAATAATGATTACGTAATTATCTTAAATAATACACTTCTGAGCGTCTCCAACACAACCTAGTCAGCTTCTGACTCTACTAAAGTGTTTTGTACTCATCAAAATAAACACCTACCGTTAAAGGCAACAAAATCTTTTAAAATTCGTCCCACGTATGCATTATCTTATTGTTAGTTTAAGGCATACGACCTTCAGGTATGCGCCAAGATGTAAAGCTTTAACCTATTTGCAACCAACTAAACAAATACCCGTGTAACTTGAAAATGTTATGTTCTGAATCTTCTCACAGAGTTCAACGACTCCGTAAAATACTAATTAAACGAAATTATTTTCACAAACTAGCAGCTAATGCAGCTAGCTGTTTTTTCTATTTTTAGGATTACCTACACCTTATCTATATATTATACAAGCAGATAGGTACCTATGTGTCATGTAGAAATCTAGGTCACTGGCTTTTATTTTCTCTTCAAAAGTACCGTTTTGAATTTCAGAGGCGAGTCAAAATGGCGGAAAAGTGACGATTGGAAATCGCGATATTCAAAACTGTACAGCCGGCGGATTTCAATGTGAGTTATCTAACTCGTAATAACCATAGCCAATATACATATCCATAATAACTACGAACTACAACTTAATTAGAAGTAATTATAGGATCATCCCGTTACAGAAGGACGTTGTAAGATGGTGGACACGCCATTAACTTCACTTTCACGTTTAACTGCGTACGTTTAACGGAGATGCGACCACCTTACTTTCGCATAGTGGCTTTCATTTCTGACATAATAATCTTAAATGTCATTACACTTAATAGGTACAATACATCAACCGTGTCACTTTTCTAGTCGATTCCATCGGCCAGTAGCGAGCAATCGCTTATTAGAAGCGTCGTATCGTGACGGAAGTCAAGGCCTTTTGGGCGCAGGCTGCTGTAGTTATCTAACGACTGGCTGTTTGCAACTCAATGTTGTACGTACTATACCACAAGTACCGCAGAACTGCGCCTGAGTCACTGTTCGCGTGACTCACGGTGACGGAGAAAAAGTCGACACAGCCTCTCCGAACCACGATCCTTTTACATGGTCTCGGCGTTCGCTGTAAAAGTTGCAAACAATAGTTTAAGACTTTACAATTTTCAACGGTCAGTAGTACAATAAAGTTTTATGTAGACACGTTCGTATTCTTGTTTAGCTATCGAAGGTTAGCTGCACAATGTAAAATCTATTAGCTTGCAACAAATTAGTATGAATATCTATTGCAAAGGTCAAGAAAATGTAAGTTTTATTCATTTTATGGCTCGTTATGTTTGAGTGTTACTCTAAACATCTTTGCTATGGCTGTTAGTAGCATCAAAAAATAAGATAAAAATCGAAACTCGAGTTATGCGGATTACGTTAAGGCCCTGAGAAAAAGCAATACTTTTAGCCAATTGTATTAAACACTTTCACTTAAGCACCATGATAATTATGCTCAGCGGGATGTGATTGCACATAATTGCGAGGACAACTATCTTGCAAAATAATTTCAAACAGTTACCTGTTATAAGTTTAAAACTGTTCACCATAAAAGTATGTTTTTAGTAATTAGCACTACATCGGCTTCTTTTTAAAGTTGATCATGATCAAACCGATGCACAATCCACGAGCTCTATAAATATCTATCCCATGTTTCAACATTATCTACCGACTTATTCAAGGTACTTAGTAGGTACCATATCGACAACTGCATGTAATTCTATAGTAGCTAAATGATTAAGTAGTACTCGGTATACCTTACTGCTATTATTATTTTTCAACATGGCATTAAACCTTTAATTTTTGCTGAAAAGCAGGGACATTACAATTGCAAAATCGCTATGGTTTCGTTAATCTTAACAAACAGTCGACCGGTTTTTCAGGCCAGCAGTAGAAGAACCCCGTCGTATTTCATTTATGAATTTCGAGTCTACCCCGTACTCCGAGCTTCTCTTGGAACTACGCAGCAGCCAGCAAAAGAGTTCTGATATCTCCCAACTCGACATGCAAACCCCAAGTTATGTCAAGTCAATATTGTCGAGGCAAAGCGACGTCTTCTCTAGCTTAAGAGGCAGCACCCGGTAAGTAGAGGTACATTTAAAAACAGCAATTAATACGGTCGAAACTCATATTGGACTATTCGAAATCCAGCAATGATGGAATTCAAAGAAATTAGTAGTAGCTTGTTTACCTACTCTATTCGTAGGCCAAAGGTTGTTCATAAGATTATTAGTCGAACCTTATATAAACTTTTTGTACTTAAATACGATACGATGCTGCACTTTCGCTCCCTATCTTCGTAGGCAAGTCATGAATGCAAACTAGCTTGAAGAAAGATAATTCGCAGAGGGTAAGAGGTCGCTGGATCGGGTTTGCTTTCTATAATCTTTCTATTATTAAATACTTTTCGATCTGTCCTGGTCCCGGTTGTTCCGATTTAATTTTATCACTGTGTAAATAAAGTAAAACTAACCGAACCAATTTGAGACTCGGTAGTCTGCAATAAAAATAACAACGATAGCATTATTACACTTATGAGTATAAGGAAATGACCTGTGCCCTATGCATTGAGACCAATCAGTGTCAAACAATATTTCCTGTGTACCCTTCTTGACTGTTTATTGCCTATCAATATGTATTTGTGTAAGTGTCACTAATATAAATGTAACTAGATCGTTGTCTTGTAACTTATATAATCAGGTGACGAAAATCACACGTTGATTGACACTGGTGACCGATTTTCGGTTATTAGATATTAATATTCGATTATAATAATATGCAGGCCAATCGCGTTAATCATACACCTTCCTGAATATCGATTTCAATTCGGTTTTACTTACAGTTTGATTAACAAAATTATCAAATCCGGTGGGTACCTACCGTAACGACATGTAAGACTAAAAGCTTATTGGTTTACAACAAATTATAGTTATGATTATTTTGTGAATTCTAATTAAGTTAATGATCATTACATTTAATGGGCTAAATATGTGTTGTGTCAATTTAATGTGTTTTATTTCAAAGACGAATTAATTGGGGTCAGAAACTTGTATTTAAACTTCCGTGATCTCAATCAAATCATTTAAATATCGCTGGGCCAAGGGCATAACCGGATCGGGAAAAGTGCCGTGAAAATTAAAAAAAACCGCTACTCAGTAGGCATGTAAATTGCATTTTTTTTCCGAGTGTATGGTTTGTTATAATTTTCGTTAGTCATAAAACGTTTAATTTGAGGAACAATCTTGTTTTATGTGGTCTGTAGGTTTTCTTTATGTGACCTGTTACCTTAGGCTCTCTGTCTACCCCGTAAGGGATGAAGACCTGATTTGTGTATGTATGTATGTGTGTAATAAGTAGGTACCCGAGTATTTTTTGTTGAATTGACTGTAAATTATCTTCTAATAAGGATCTACTACATTCTGAATGCTTTTCCAAATTCCTCAAAATGCACTGATAAACGATTATTATGATGAAATTTATGAGACCAACAACCTCCTCCATTATTTTTCGTCGTTTAAAAAATGGAACCGTATGGAATCGAACCGATTTCAGAAGTGGGAGCTTGGGTCGTCACGACACGATGCTGTTGGACATGGTGCGCGCGCGCCGGCGCGAGGTGCAGGACGAGGCGCAGGATGTACCTCTGGACTTGCCCCGGGACGACGTTTCTGACGAGTAAGATGCTATGATATGATAGGAATTAACCAGAAAATATTTTCAAGATACGGAGATTCTTCATATGATAGCGATAGTTATATGCCTTTAGATTTTGGGTTGCTAAGGACTTATGATCCTTCGACATTATAGTATAATGTTCCGAATGTAAGATACCACTTGCCAAAATCGCCTTAAAAAAACCTATAATTTTTGAATAGTAGCAGAATTACGGAACCCCTTCTCGTGTCTACAGATGATACTTATCAGAATTTCTCTGAAGTCCATTTTGTTAATCAAATGATTAAACAAAAGAAACATGCACCTACTGCCACAATGGCACAATCAAAAGTCATGTTGACAAAGACACATTAGTAAAAAATGCACATTTTCCACTCGACTTTCACTCTCAATACAATTACGTCTATTAACTAAAACTTTCTCACAGTTTTATTAGATAAGGTGCACTTGTGGCAGCTATTATGTTAACGCTCGGTCTTGCTTTGAAGCGTAATTAGTACTTATCTTAGTTCTCGAATGTACAACGCCATTTTTGCGGCTAATAAATAGGAATAAGATATGCACTCGTATTTAGCGGTAGCGAAATTGATCAGAGATCTCAACCACCGCATTCTTAATTTAAAAACAATTAGGTACTGATTGTTTAAAGTGAGCGTTAATCTTCATTAAATACGCGATAGCTAACGGTTGTAAAACCCCAGAAAATCAATATGTTCACAACATCCCCTCGTGTCCATAAGAACGTAACACTATGCTCCTTGGACTGCTCACTTGTTTCTCTTGCCAGTCTTGATGAGATAGGCAGAGAAAGAGAAAGGGGAGGGAAAATTGGGGGGGAGCCTTGGGCATAACAAGTAGCATGGCGCGCGATTCAACCACACTACCCGCCCTCGACGGTTGAACTGATATCTCTGATCGGATAATGCTGATTGCATGGATAGTTACTCCATCCATGAACACAGCCATAATGCTTTGTTCTATGTGTATGTTGGTAGCATGTCGACGGAGGCGTGCGTGCATGGGCTGAACTTGCGTTACACGGAGCGCAGCATGTCGCGCTCTAGAGTGTCCCGGATCTCGACTCGACGAGACATGGACATCCCTTCCATCCTCGCCTTCACCGCCTCCACCACCGCTCCACCGGTCATTTATCTTTTTATCTATGCCTATACTAATTCTTTATATCCTATTACCATCAACTGTGGTGCTGGTGGGCTTCTATTATTTCGATTCTGGCACCCCCTGCATCCCCTATATTTGTAACAAAAATTATAAAGTTGCCTCGCTATATCTCTTTATTTAACTTTAATTAATTGTTTGTTGTTGATTTTGTAATGACCGTTGACGCAACCAATCATTTCGATAATCAACAACATTGTTGTATTGACTCGTGCCTTCTATATCCTACTGAGAAATGTTTGTATACTTATTTTTGTTCCGGTAATTGAAAGAAACATAAAGGTGTTGAAGATTTTCCGGAGTATACTCGCGAGATTTACGTGCTTTGAATTTGTATAAAATACGAAATTAATCCGCATCTCGCAGGTAGGCCTACCCATTTTCGAAAGCACGCCATTTGAGTAAAGAAGGTATTTAGAACAAAATTACAGCTCTAATAAATTTTGCCAAAATGTAAGCAAATCTTACAACTCGGTTGTTAGGTATACTTCTAACGATCCAATGTACAGAGGTCCGAATAGTTGTACCTAATAGTTTTTTGACAGCAACTTATTAAATATTAAGAACTATTACACACATTATATTATTAGAAACATCCACGTCTTACATCGAATCTAAAAATTATTGTTTCAGGCACCACTAGAAATACCGGCTTTTCACAAACCGGCACCGACGAAGCCCGAAGAAATTCCGAAGTGGTCCATTAGACGCTCCATGTGCCCAGTCTGCTCGCAAAAGTGGAGGGACAGGAGCGCTATCGAGAAAATTAAAAACTCCGGTAAAATTTAAAGTTTCACAATGATATAACAACGGCGATGGCCAAAGTTACATTTTTTTTCATTATTTAATAAATAGCAGTCAGTAGGTAATAAGTATACTATTATAAACTACCTGGGCCACTGCGATTTTATTTTATAGGTATCAGTTGCCGTATATAGAGCCGTATGAGCGTAGTTTGAACTTCGTGATCACTTCTTTTGAAACGCAAACGATCAAGTTTCTTGGATTTTGGCTACCTACAAGTGACATGATAGTATTTTGTTTTGACGGTTTTTATTTATGCAACAAGGAAGACAAACGAGCAAGTGGGTCACCTGGTGGTAAGCAAGCACTAGCCATGCACAGCCGCAACACTAAGCCCAGAGGATTAGGATAGAATACCTCTCAATGTCATCAAAAAGAAAGAAGAGAGTAATTTACTAACGCTGTTTGCGCTCGATCTTACCCCATCATCTTATTAATAATTCGTCAAAATATTCCAGGTCTAAAAAGAAACTTTCTGGCGGAATTACCTTCTGTGATAGCACCAGCGCGACTAAGATCATCCATACGAATGGCGTAATAACTTGTTTCTTATTATATATTCTTTATATTGTACTTATATTAAATTTAACGTCCACAATATTTTGCTTAGTAACTACCTACCTATATATTTAACGTACCTAATTGCATGCTAACAATTTTCAGCGTATCTCGTCCAGCCCTCATAACGATAGACAACGACTCAGGGCTTTCACTAGGCGGGTTCCGCAGCAACAGCGCTGCCTGGCAGCTGACCCGCGCGCGCCGCTTCCGCAGCCCCAAGCCGCAGCTACCATCTCCAGAGGCGACTGCGCCTCCTGCCAGCACCGCTCCACTAGCCCGAAAGGATTTGGATAGCAGAGTTTACAAATTTTTGACGACATGATTCTTTATAAATAAAAGTACAAAATTAAATTAAATTATAGAATCTGTGATCATTTTTACGGACTTCGATCAGATAATTAAAATATGCAGCAACAACATTTTTGTTTAATATTCTTTTTACAAGCTTTTATTTCACTTGCAATGTATGTAAGTATATACGTACCTATGTATGTAAGTAAGTTTATCCTGGTGGAATCTTGCGATTTAACTTTGAAGCAGATCTCTTCAACCGATAGAGCTGAAATTTTGCATACCTACTCAAGTCGGATGACAGTACAATAATCTGGTAGCGGAGTTCTGGTGACCCAGCCAGGATCGTCTCCGCAGGAAGCAACTCTTCAACAGTTGGTCTGATTGACTTGAAGGTACACTAGGACGGATGATAATGCAAGTAGGTACAGTCAGCAAGAAAAGCTTGTATTAAAAATGGAGTTTTTGATAGAAACGTATTAAACAAAAAATACTTATTTTGATTTCGATTAAATTTAAGTAAATAATTAGCCTCGTCGGACTAGCTTGATGAGAAGAAAGTTAGTCGTGCTAGAATCATTTTCAAAGTTAATGACACCGAGGTAAACCATGGCTGGTCTATCGCCTTTTTTACCGCTGAAAATCATGATATGATAATGATAATCTTATATATATAAAAAATAATCCCTATTTCCCTTGGTCAAATCATCACGCGTAACGGCTGGACCGATTTCACTAATTCTTTTTTTGTTGTGTTTGTTACTGTCAGGAGAAGGTTCATAGGTACGAGGGTCACACCGAAATGATCGGGAATAAAAAAAACTACACGCATATTGTACCTAAATTATATTTTATTGTTTTTCAAAGTATTCTCCCCTGTAATTAATGCACTTTTGCATTCTTTGGAGCCAATATTTGAAATAATAATTCTAATCGGAAGTAGCTGCTTCATAAATGGCCGATTGATAAGCTTCTACTGTCGCTTCAGGGTCTTTAAACCGTTGACCACGCAACATATCTTTAATTCCGGGGAACGTAAAAAAATCGTTTGGACTCAGGTCGGGCCTATTTGGAGGATGAGACATCAACTCAACTTTTTCCCCGTTTAAAAAGTCTTTTGTTTTGCGAGCAGTATGGGAGCTCGCATTATCATGATGCAAGATGACCCGACGAGTATCGTTGCCTGCACGGAATTTGGCTAACATTTCTGGTAAAAAAACCGAGGTGTACCAATTTGCTGTAACCGTTCTGCCTTCCTGTAGTGGAATTGTAGTCACATGTCCCTTTTTGGAATCAAACGATGCGATCATTTTCTTAGAAACGATACGGGAACGCATCACTTTCGTTGGTTTCACCTCACCTTCGAAGGCCCAAACTGCCGACTGACGTTTTGTTTCGGGTTCATAGGAATAAATTCATGTTTCGTCACCTAAGAAGATGTTATAAACGGCTTTTGACGTTCCTCCATTAAACCGTTTTAAAGTAAAGCGGCACCAATCAACACGAGCCGCCTTTTGCTCTTCAGTCAAATTATGAGGCATCCAGCGGGAAACAAGCTCCTTGACACCCAGTCCATCGTGCAAAATCTTTTGAATTGCAGTCATTCCAATGCCCATAGTGGGTATGGCCGCGAAAAGTTGTACTTTTTAAATGAAGCATTATGTTATATTTTCTTAAAAATAAATGGTTCTTTAGATTATCACAAAACTATGGGGTACTTTTAGCTTGCTCATTGCTTTATGTGTCGAAATAATAAAAATCTTGTAAACAATCGTGGTTGCCGCAGCAATCTGATCAAAAGTTAGTAAGGCAGTCAAAAATCGTGCATTTGCCCTCCCCTTTACATCAAAATAATTCTCATAATTTTGAGGGAAAACATTTTTGATATATAAAATGACTCATAGCTTAATCTTCGATTAAAGATCTTTAAACTGATGAAACAAACATTCATGCAACTTAATATGTTGATATCAAAATTGAGTTTCAAAACCTAAGTCCACACAATTTTCCAATCGTAACACACTTAGGTTTTTAATGTTAGGATTTTTTTCCTTCTTTTTAAGGGAACCCCATGTCGTTTTACTTGCTAGGGCAACACCATAGCTATTATGTCAAATAACGCACATCGAGTCTTGGGTACATTAGTCGGTTTAATTTAATACTTTTCGTTGGAAAAAAAGCGAATATTGGAACTTTCTTCCAGTGTGTTTTTCGAGTGTGTTTATTCATGTGCGTTATGTGTGTTATGCTGTGTGTTACGTGTGTTACGATGTGTGTTATGTGTGTTACGTTGTGTGTTACGTGTGTTACGTTGTGTGTTACATGTTCCAGTGCGTTAAGGTACAACTTTTGACGGCCATACCCTAGTCGCTCGTATCTGCTCATAGGTAATATGTCGGTCTTCTAAAATATTTTTTTGCACGGCCGCCACATTTTCGGCCGTTACCCCTGTTTTTGGTCGACCGGTAGGAGGTACGGTGCTGAGAGAGGAACGACCTTGCCGAAACTTTGAATACCAACGATATATTGTTGTTTGGTTTGATGCTTCATCATTATAAATAAATACAAGCTCAGCGATACACTCATCTCGCAATAACCCGCGACGAAAGTTGTGGTAAATTATGGTGCGAAAATTTTCTCGCGTGAGGTCCATTTTGCTCATCGACTTGTCAAGTTTAAATGAGAATAAAAAAAAAACAAAACACTTTTTTTTAATTTTATATACGTCATTTTGATCGTAAGTAGCTAGTACTCACGTCACCAAAAAGGTTTTACGCTAACTCAGTCCCGGGTACTCAATTCCCGATCATTTCGGTGTGGCCCTCGTAACAATATTTTGAAAAAAAATGGTACGGGGGCGAAGCAGCTAACAGCTAAAAAGCTAGTATTATATATAAATGATGATCCGTGGATGATGCTTAGGAAAGGATGCAGCCAGATGCCGCTCATTCAAAATATGCAATTTTAGCAATGTCTCAAATAGGTCGCACACTGCTATTTTAACGACAGCTGCCTAGTGTCACTGTCACTTGTCAATAAATGTCATTTGTTTTCATTTATTCTGTCCGGCACTTATTTTGTGGTCGTACAGAGATAACTAAAAAAACTCGTGATTGGTCTGATAACCATGGAAAAATAATGCAATAGAACAAAAAACTAACAATCAACAATTTTCTTACCCTGATCTGACATAATTCAACCAAACCATGGCGCTACTACCGTATGGAAATTTATTGTTTAGAGTGACAAAATGTTTTCCACGAAGCAACCTTGTTCCGATGCGGACTTTGATGTCGAAGCAGTTGGTTTTCAGCGAATTCGGGGACCCTTTGAGTGTGATCAAGTTCAGGGAAGAAATTGTCCCGCCACTGGGTAACCAAGAGGTGCTCGTGCGAATGCTGGCCGCCCCGGTCAACCCCGCCGACATAAACACCATTCAAGGTACTAAAATCATCCGTAATGTGCAAATATTCAGTGGGACTTTTTTTATTTGTGTTTTTACAAAATGCTTATTGTGATTCTTGCATGAAACTATGACAAAGGTATTTAAATTTTATTATTTTTCTCTTGGTGTTTATAAATGTTTCTAATACAATAAATCCTGATTCTCTTGATTTGTTTTAGGAAAGTATCCAGTCAAGATTACCTTGCCATCGATATCAGGCAATGAAGGTGTGGGTATAGTTGAAGATATTGGTAAAGATGTCACAGGTATAACTCCTGGGAACAAAGTAATCGTAATAAAACCTGTACAAGGAACATGGAGGGATTATGCCACATTCAAGAATGATGTTCTCAGAGTTGTCCCTGATGGTCTGGGAGTAGTTGAAGCAGCAACACTGCAAGTCAACCCCTGCACAGCTTATAGAATGCTCACTGATTTCAAACCAGTGAAGGAAGGCCTTGTTGTCATTCAAAATGGGGCTAATGGTGCTTGTGGACAAAATGTCATCCAAATATGCAAAGCATGGGGGGTCCAGAACATTGCTGTTGTGAGGAACAGGCCTGATATAGAGGAGCTGAAAAAATTTTTAGAATGTCTTGGAGCTACATTTGTACTCACAGAAGAGGAATTGCGGAAAACAACCCTCTTCAAAGACAAAAAAATAGAAAAGCCATCATTAGCTTTAAATTGTGTTGGTGGTAAGAGCACTACAGACATGCTTAGGCATTTGCAGCATTCAGCACACATGGTTACCTATGGGGGTATGTCAAGAGAACCCGTAACCATTCCCACTTCAGCATTTATTTTTAAAAATTTGTCTTTCTTTGGATATTGGATGACAAAGTGGAATGAGACCGCTGATTGTGCTGCTAAGGATAAAATGATGTCTGATATCATATCTTTGATGTGTGACGGAAAACTAAAAGGGCCAGTGCATAAGATGGTCAAATTTAATAACTATCAAGAAGCAGTAGGCAATGCTCTGTCTTCAAAAGGCTTCACTGGTTGTAAATATATCTTAGATTTCTGTTAGGCCATATAGCTTAAAATTATTTTGATAATGTGTAGGGTAAAGAACATACCTTTATTTTATCTTTAAGATATTGTTGTGTTTATTTTTAATTTTTATTGGAAAAAATTATATCTTAAATAAATTTCTTCTTTTACATTGTTGTTTTCAAATCTCATCATGTTGAATAGAAACTTAATTTGTATGCAATTGCAGGTACAGTTTTTTTAAGTATACACCATGTCTTAAAATTATCTTGAATACTTCAACAGCTGGTTGTATTAGTTTTGACTGAACATCCTTGTAAATGTTTTTCAGGAATTTAAATTTCTGGTTGAGAAAATGTTTCCATACATTGGTTGGTTGATGTTCAAAGGGGCGATTCAATTTTAAATCTAAAATTATGATGACAAATTTTCACCAAACTATAACTTATATCTTGACTAACATCACAAGCACCTGCTAAAATCTTCCATAACAATTCTATGCCACCTTGTATATATTATTATATTTTAAACAAGCTTGTTATTGGTCTGTTCCCACTAGTTGCATTACATGTAGTTCTAGTAGATAACTTCAGACCTGTTTATTAACTTCATTATATTAATTTTCTGCTTCTAATCTTAAAAGTGGATTTTACCACTTCCAGTGGACAGGCTGACTTAGGTACTTGTCTACAGAGATCTGATGGCAATACAATGATACAGTACTGTTACCAAAAAAAAAGTAATATTTATTAAAAACTGAAATTGTGTGTTGTGTTTTAGGTTGCCACTCCAAATTGCCTACATTGCCACATATTGCTGGAGACGAAGGAGTTGGACATATCGTAGAAGTGGGTAAACATGTTTGTACATGTGCACCTGGGGACCGAGTGGTGCTTACAAGTAGAATGCTGGGCACATGGCGTTACTTTGGCGTTTACAATCAGAGAGATGTCCACATTGTTGGTACCACTATACCCTTACCTGAAGCCTCCATGCTCGCACTCGGCCCCAGTACAGCCTACCGAATGATTAAAGACTTCAAACACATCTATCCTGGACAAACAATTGCACAAAATGCAGCGAACAGCCCTATTGGCCAGTGTGTGATACAAATTTGTAAATCTATGGGCATAAATACGTTCAACATTGTGGCAAATCGCTGTGGATTTCAAGCTGTGAAAGAATATCTTTTAAGCATAGGTGCAACAGCTGTGCACACTTTGGAAGAAGCAGAGGAACTGTCGTCCTTTAACACATCTTTGGAGCGCCCAACTTTAGCATTAAATTGTTTAGGCGGGCGATTTGAGGATGTTATGTTAAAACTTCTTGAACTCAACGGTGATATTATCTACCATGGGTGCGCGTACCATATGCCATTGATAAAGCAATGCTGTCGGCCGGATATAAGATTCCATAAATTTTGTATAACTGATTGGTATGACTGTGCGACTACCGTCGAACGGAGTGTTATGCTTAATGACATCATAAGGCTTGTTGTTACTGGACAGTTGAAAGGACCTCTTTACGAACCTACAGTACTTAAGAATTTCGTCTACGCTTTCAGGAATACAATTGACCGCGAAGCTTTTTCAACTCAAAAATTTATATTTGATTTTACGCTGCAATAATAAACGAATGACCCACGAAAATGTTGTTTAACAAGTAGGTAGTTAGTTAGTAGAGTAGTAAGATAAGTAGATCATGGTACTTAGGTGTAACGTATAAATGGTAATAAAAAACGATATTAAATCAATAATGATAATGAAAGCAGAAAACAAGCTGCATTTTTTTGGTTTCTACGAGACTAGGACATTCTAGGTCATCCTACAATTTCCAACCAAAGCCCAACTTCCAGGGCCTCCTGGGCCTGGGGGTGATCGTACGCATGTGAGTAAATTCGGTTTTGTTTTGTTAAGATCCCTTCTAAAAATAGTGCATGTACGAAGGAATCTAATCTCATACAGGCGCGACCTTGTGCTTCCTTGGTAAAAGATTGAACTGACATGATAGCACAGCACTAGTGTTTTAAATTTTAAACACTAATTCTGTAAAAAAAAAATGTTTTTAGGAAAATACATCTCGCAAACGTCACATTGACACTGACAGCGGATACTTAGAAAGAAACATGACAGCGAAAATAAATACTGAAGTCAAACTGTTCCTTTCGTTCTAATGAATTAAATAACTTTATTTTATTAATAACAATAGATATTTACTACTATTTATTCTAATTGCACAACTGTTCAAAAGTTATCTTAAATAGTTTATGCGACGCTCTTTAATGAAATATTGTAACAAAGTGTAAACAAACAAACAATAAATACAAACTGGAAAATGGAAAAGGAAAGCTATGAAACCTATGAGTATCAGCCAGCATCAGGGAGTAATGCTGAATCCGAACCCTATCAGTTTTTTGTTGTTCAGGACGACGGGACATTTCTCAGTAAGTTTTTGTTGATGCTAACTTTTGTTTTGTTTGTGTTTTGTCAGTGACCTTTTTCGCATGTCTCGTAATACAATAATTTCTATCAAAACCCTTATGGGTTCTTCCAAAGTATTTAAACCTCTTCTATGCAGTCTCAGGCCAAATAAAAATGCAAGACGGAGTTCTGCAGACAGCAGAGTGAGGTTGGTTTAAACTACACTTTGTCGCTTCCACAAGACTCGCTCAACCGGTTTGCTTTGTAAAGTATGGTTGTGCTTGTGTGCAATGTACATGCAAATTTGTTGAATTTTTTCAATTGTAGCAGGGTGCAGGGGTATCGGTGTTTTAAAATCAGATTGGATTTCCGCTCACAAAATTTTAGCTCTGGCACCACAGTAAGTAGTAAGAAGGCGGGACACTTGATTTCAATACAAATCTTGATATTTGCGTAATCTATAGTATATCTGATATCTTTGTAAAGGGTAGATAACTCAGCCTCATTTCGCTCCGTGCAGGACTCTGTATTGACTTTTTATGTGAACCGAGATTGCAGTTACCATTTACCACATCTTTATGTTCACAGTCAATAGGCAGGTGCAGTATGTGACTCAAGTCCAAGATGTCAAGGAGGCCTTGGAGGGTGATCAGCACTGCACAATGCTAGATGTGGCCCCGCAACAGTTCTATGTTGACATCGACTCTACTACGGAAATGATTGTTTCAGGTAAAGTTTATTATGTATCCAACTAATTAAGAATTGCAATTATTATAAAGTTATAAAGTTAGAACAAGGAATGTTTCTAACCTAAACAGCTATTTAGATAGGTTCTGAACTGAATATTGTTTGTTGTTCTTGATTCAATTAACCTCCTCTTTTTACCCATGATGGAATAAAACAGGTATATGCATTTAGTAAGAGAGTTTGTTTGTGCAATGAAGCATAATGTTCCTTGTTTTTTCATAAAAATATTTATTGTTAAAAAAATATTATTTAATATTTTATAGACCAATTGAATATCCCGGAAGGTACAAGCAACCTGTATGCCAGCAGCTATCTCCTTCAGCCAGGTCCTGCAGCTGCAATAGACCAAGTATGCCATTTTAATTTAACAAACTGTCTGTGTTTATTAGTAAATTTTTATAAATTTCAACATTTCAAGAATCTACCTCTCTGTGTTTTGCTTAAATTAGTTACAGTGGAGTATGAACTTTCTCTGTTAATTAAATTAAAAAACAGAAGAATTACTGATGTCTGAATCCAGAAATTTTTATTATGTGCTTATTTTAATTGAATGTAACCCAATAATTTGTGGCACACATTTTTCTTGTAAGTATTAAAAACAACGCTTACAAGTTATATATAACTTAACATATTCTATAAATTATTATCTTAAAAATACCTAGAGGTGGTGGCTCCAGCTAACCCTCTGATAATGCAGAAAATCATCATTTTGTATTTTAGATAGAAAACAATGTTATTGAGCAGCTGAAACCGAATGTAGAAACTGACACCAGTCTTCCTGGCACAAATAAGCAAGCAAACAGCTTAACAGAGGTGAGCTCTAGTAACCAGTACAAAATAAAGTGGTGGTATAGTCAGCCTAACAAACTAATGAACAGTTGAAGAGCTCAAAAACGTCTACACATCTTCTTATTACTTTGGTGATAGAGTCTTACATTAATCTTTTTGAACTCCTTGATTGTTTATCAACTTTTGATGCAATACTTTCATGATTTGAGAAAATGTACCAATGCATCCTTATTTAAATTGTATTGTAAATTGTGGTCACATTTTTTAGATAACACTGACAGATGAACAATACCAACTGCTGGAACAGAAAGGCTGGATATTGCTGGAGACAACTGAAAAAGTATATGTGCTTGACACATTAGGACTACATGACATCACTACCAACGACAGTAAGTCTCAATAAGACATTACTTATGAATAGGGCATTAATATTTCTCTTTGTACTTTTTAACTACCAAAGTGTTATTGAAACAAAGAGGTACAGTGCAATAGCGACCTTCATTCACATCCATAAGTTCCAAATTTGTCCTACTTTTAAGACACTACTGGTGATTAATAAGATGAATCCGGACTGAGTATTTATTTAATACTAAAATTAAAACTGAACTGAGACTGAACAGTAGAATTTCACCTTTAAACAAAAACTACGATTAAGGGAAACAGTAATTGCTAACTATATATTTCGAATTCCAGAATTAATACAAAAGCTAAAGACAGAAGAGACAACTGCAAATATGGAATCGGATTCTGGGTAAAAACTTTTATACTATACTTACGGGTTGGTTCACAACTCTCTGTAAAATTCCTGTTATCTTAAATGTCAGTTATCTATGATTCCGTCTCTATTTATTACTACAAAACAGACAGAGCCGTCATCATAGATAACTGACACTCAAGATAACTGAAACTAAACAGTGGTGAATCAGGCCCATAGTCTCAGATATTGAAGAGATGATTATTATAGATATCTGACATTAATGATAATTATCAGTAATGACATAGAGTGGTGTAACCAGCCATGATACTTGTTTCTATTGACGTTGGACTAATTTCACTTTCCACTAGTATGCTTTGATATACTTTCATAAAAATTTTGTATTGTTACAGTCAGTTAAAAATTGAATTTTCATCATCCCTGGGCGACATGGATGTGGATATACCCAAAGTACAAGAATATGATGAATTGAAACTAACAGGGTCGCCGGAACCGGAATTTACTGAAAAGGAATTATTAATTGAAGATGGAAACAGAGGTATTGTATTATGCTAGATTCGGCAAACTTTGAAATTGCGCTCTTGAAATTAAAGCTGTGTTCACAATAGTCTATTTAGATTGTAATGTAGATCATCAAAAAATATTGGACTCATATTTTTTTTCTTTCGTCAATCTCAATCAAATAAAGAATGACAGATAAATCGCGTCGAAGTTCGGAAGTCTCGTCGGTGACGTCACTTCTAAATAAAAATTGTACACACAGCAAAGCGAATCGGTGGGCACCCTAGTTATCCACGTGTGTCATTCTATACACACATCCGCACTTATCCGCTGCCTTATTACGCACACAACAAAATGCCCTATCTGTGCTAATTGTGTTTTCTGACTACCTTCACGCATAGTTATTCAAACCTGCTGGTATTTTGTTCAATGGAAGCATAATTTTGCCACCAGTTTTATAAGCGTGGTGGCTCAGGTGTATTGACTTAGAGTTATGAAACCTAAAGAACCGGGTTCGAATCCTGCACAAGTGTATCTTTTTTGTTTTCAATTTTAAATTACTAATCTCAAAATAAACTCATGTTTACCTAAAACAAGAAAAAAAGGACGTAAAAGAATAAAACAATAAAATGCAATTATTGGTTCAAATTGTTTATTGCAACTTTTAATTTTTATTGTATTAGCCTCTATTTGTGTTATTATTATTCTTACCAAAAGTAATTAAATTAGCTAAATAAAACTGCACACTTTTCCTTATAGAATAATATTCATAAAATAACACACACTTTAGAGGCCAGTATGATTTTATGTTTACTAAAAAGTCTTATGTCACTAACATAATAATTATCTTGCAAATTGAATACACAACCATAATAGGGCTATTTTTAAGATGACACATAATTAATATCTTAAATTCTGGTTTATTAGGTTTAAGTTTGATAAAGATGAACGAAACGTTTTATTTGCGGACGTGTAAGTCAGTGGTGAAATGAATAGACATGTTAAATGACAGCCATTAACAATAACATCATTTCACACTGGGTTATAATCTCCACTTTGAAGCGACTAAGCTACCTATCTCGATTTGGTTTGGATTTGGACACCAGGGCCCATCGATGACATCCAACCCCATAGCCTAAAGTAACACTGCCACTCGTTCTGCACTGTAAAACATTACTGTGTTTATATATTTAATTAAGTTAATATATTTCGTCTTCATCACTAAAAATCACTACATTTGACTTTGATTGATGTAATAATCAAAGTCAAGATATTCACGAGCAAAGGTTTCTTCTATGCTGGTCCGTTAAAGCATGTTTTTTGCTGGTCTACGGCAATGCAATCCTGCAGCATGCAGATGGTTTCGCACAGGTTGCAACGTAGCATTGTGTCTTGTTGCTGTGAAATGGGTCACTAGCGGGTGCGGCAACTACATAATGTCCAAATCAAATGGCAGGAGATGAGGCTTCAGGTTTAGGCCCAGAACGAATATTTTTATCGTGTCCGAAGTCTGCGTAAGGGTGAATCCATAATGGCACAGTCTTCCGCTGCAAAATAAATGAAGTTTAAATAAAAACCTTTTTCGTCAAAGAAAGTTGTTTAAAACATTACCGATAAAATAATAAGTCATTGTTTTTAACACCGTTTGTCTACTTACCCATATCAAAAAACGCCTAGCGATTCCTTATATAAATAGTTATATTGTTTTGCTCTTTTCAACAAAGATAAATGAAAATCCATGTTTAAGGTATTCGAAAGGCAAAATTAAACAGTTCGTAAGTATAACACACGGTTCATCCCGCAGCTAATAATGGCTGCCAGCGGTGACAGGTTGTTTGTTCACAAAATCATATTATTAGAAATTTGAGGGTAGAAAACACTTTATATTGTTTAAGACGATAACGACCAAAATAGCCATCAGCTAGCAACTTTTAAACTCCAGTAAAAAGAGTCATACCTATTAATAATTATATTAAAAGAAAACACAATGCGTTTGCGTTTTTAACATATTATATAAGAGTAAAATTAAACATACAACAGACTGCAACCACCATAAAATTAAATAGTTACGGAAAAAAATAAGTTATAATTTCAACCTTATTTCAAAGCTCATAAAACAGCTATTTACACAAATTGCAATACAGTAGTCGCAGATTGAACATAATTCATAAATTCACCATGTAACTTGCATACCTCGGTGGCCTAGCGGTCAAAGACAGGTCGAAGATTTGACTTGTGCTATAGTGAACCGGGTTCGTATCCGAAGAAAACGGAATATAAAATAGTAATAATAAAATGACATTTTTGGATGTTATTTCAATGGCCATGCTGGTTGTGAGGAATATTGCTTTGGAATTGGAATCTCAGACTTGTTGAGAAATAATAATATAACATCGTCGCATCAGTGAGATGGTAACTACTCTTCGCTAGTAATAATAGTTCAATGTGTGGGATTGCATAAATTTGAAGATTCAAGGTCGAAGGAAGCTTCGATTCGGTTCTCTCGCTTACACTGGGGATGACAATATCCAATGTAAGATTAGGTAAAATATTTTTAGGACAGTCTAAATAAAAAAAATACTTTTACATTATTTTCGTAGAAGTAACTGAAACCGGAGATATTGCATTTTCAGCCTTTGAGTGTGACACGATACCGGGGGGATTATTTTCATTTAATTTGTAATTATTTTTTACTTAATTTATTATAAACTAACTTAAATAGTTTTGTTATTTTATAGTTAGTTCTTGTTTATTTATTCAATAAACAGGTAATTTACACCGACATTGCTCATTCATCTTGTTGCTAAAAAATCTGTACTTAGGGGGTAGAATTTATGATCGAACTCACTCACACATTCACATGTCATAGATTCTACTTAACGTTCATGTCGATACTCAACACGCATAGACGTGTGCGTGGCTGTGCTAACCGCATTATTTTGCTGTGTGACGTACGGCAAGACGTACTCAATACATTATTATCTCCGTAATGTTTTCATTACGTGAAAAAGAACAAAATATTTGTGTCGTTGACAGACAAAGAAAAAAAAATAGTCATCCCTATTAACATATAGTTGGCTGAGAACTTATATGTTAGAAAGAGCAAGCTAATTTTTGTGAAGGCTTCTGGTGGCGTATTGCGCGAGATGATAGATTATGATTATAATTATGTAGGTTTGTAGAGAATATGCGGCGACTATATTCTCTGTAATAAAATGTACTTACTAAAAAATAACAGACATAAAATACTGAACTTTTTTTATTTGCAGAACATGTCACAGACACGCTGATACAGGGGGAAGATAAAAAGGCATCAAGTGATTCAGACGCGCTCCAAGCAACTCAAGTGAACAATCTGGATAATGATGTTTGTGACATCTGGAAATATGAAAATGTGTTACGTATACGCACTGATTTCCACTTAAAAGGTAGAAACCACACTCCTCTTTTGTCATTATTAACGTCTTTATGTATGTAAACTCTGTATCCTACTAATATTATAAATGTGAAAGTTTGTGAGTATGTTTGGATGTTTGTTAGTCTTTCACGCCAGAACGGCTGGACAGATCTGGATGAAATTTGGAACATAGATAGATTACAGTCTGGAATAACACATAGACTACTACTTTTTATCCCGGAAAATTTCATAATTCCTGCGGGATAGCGATAAACGAATCCTATGCAGACGAAGTTGCGGGCAACAGCTAGTTTAACATAATATAAAAAATAACACAGCAGCAAACTCAAATTAGGTAATTAATTTAATCGATTGATTAATTTAATTGTTATTGGTTTTTCGTCTAGGAGATGATACTTGCTGCTACAAGTAATCTGTCCCTTACTAACATCAATTGTTGTTCCAGACATTCCAGACAAAATAGTATTGGGAAAAACTAAAAACGGTAAAAGATTAGTATGTAGGGCAATAAAACCTGAGAAGAAAACTGTTAAACCAATCAAGAAGGCAGGAAGAGAAATAGATCCTGGACCAACCGCAGAAACACTTCAGAAAAGTATGCTTAATGGTTTGGAAGACGCGGGTGAGTGATCATTCTCGTTTAATGGAAGGGACCTCTGTAAAAAAAGGGGTATAGTTATGAAGCTTTTCAAGCCCTTTAAGTAAAAGCGACGTATATGACCAGTATACTGCGCGCATGCCGCAAGCGCGTTTCCAAATACTGTTGCTGGAAAAACGTAAAAAAAAATTGAGACTGTCTGATATTAATTGTGCCGTCTCCATAAGACTTACTGAAGCTTTCTAGACTCAAAAATATCTGAAGATGAGCGTATAAGTCCCGGGAGCTTTTCAATTGAAAAAAAAAATTTAAATTTTCGCTGTGCATTTTCGAGCTTCTATTTTTAACCTCCGACGCAATAAGAGGAGTGTTATAAGTTTGTCTGTGGCATCGTAGCTTTTAAACGGATGGACTAATTTGTATGCGGTTTTTTTTTTCATTCTAAAATATGGTGATCTGGTGTGCAATTAACAAAAAACGTGCCGTAACCATAATTTATTAATTTGTTCTAGAAGATGATAAGCTAGATGCCATATTCCGAAAGTGTTTTGAAGACAACACGGCGAATTACAGTCCCGATGACGTCACGTTTGCCGGGACAATTATAAAGGAGTTGCTGCGGCTGCCGGCCGTCAAACCGTCCATTGTTAATCGCAATATGCTTATTACTAAGGTACATTATGTCACCAATATTACTTCAGAGCGGCGACTAAACATGCCGTTTGCTCTTTTCACTCCACGTCCTGTACTGATAGCAATAAGGGTCACACGTACCTAGTTACAACGCTAGTCGCGGCATTGATGCGACCGTAGCGCCACCTAGTCGTCGACTACATAGACTACTACGACCCACGAATAGCTAGCGCCAGTGACGTCATCAGTGTACTGTACCGCGCTATCGAAGTTTCTTAACACGGATGTATAAATACAACTTCCAACACTCTTTAGATTTCGATCCTTTGCCTGGAGAAAGATCTCTTACTGTATACACGATCATAGCTTGTTTTGTTATTTGGATAGTGGCTGTTTTAAAAACGGTGTACCTAATTTAAATATTTTCAGGTATCAGTAAAACAAGTAGAATCAAGAATGATTGAAGGTCCTCCAACATTGGTAACTGGTACAGTGCAGGCATTACAAGAAGAGTTTCGCTTTTTTTATAAACCAGAATTATATATCATTGCAAAAAAGAGTAAGTAAGACGTTTTTCGAACACAAAACGAGCCTATAAATTCCTTTTTTTTTTCGAACCACACCTACCACTTTATCAATTTGTTAACTGCAGTAAAAATTACAGGATCTTCTAGCTTTCTCCGCTGGCAACAACCGAAACTAGTCTAGTCTGATTACTTAAAGACCTACCCTCTTATTCATAAACGCTCTGTAGGCCTCTGCTAACTTAGCAATCGTTTGTCCTTATCTATCACTTTGACATTCACCTTTCACAGATAAGGACAAACGATTGCTAAGTTAGCAGAAGCCTATAGAGCGTTTATGAATAAGGGGGCTAGAATCCAGGCCATAAAATCTTATAAAAAAAATGAGATGACAGACATTTTAAGAGTACCCACAGAATTTAATACTTATACCTATGATTGGTTTCAGAACTGTCTTTAGAGCCTAGCGAGGGCAGTATCGACCATAATTTCTTACACATGCATGTACACGAAATCCAACAGAATGGTAAAGTTGTACGGACAGCCGTTACTTTGAATAAACGACGTAAGTAGTTCTAGAAATCATTACGTTGCTACGATAAGAGTGAGTGAGACAGCAAGACAGAGCCGAAGGTTTTTTCTAAGTACTATCGCATTGTTAGTTTTTTTTTCATAATTGGACAGGCGTCGTTTGGTGGAGGTCCATTATCATAGTTACACAAACCGAGAACTCACGTATAAAAGTCGAGTCGAGAGTTCTCCCATGCTGGTCTGGGAGCAAAGAAAAATGATAAAAGCCCATCGAGGCAAGTCTTAGGAATCATGTTACGCACCTATACGCCCTTAATCATGTTAAACGTGGACTTAAGGTTTTGTTACCTTAGGCTCTGTCTACCCCGTAAGGGATAAAGACGTGATATATGTATGTACGTAAGTCGAGTACCTAATGTAGTTTCATGTTGAAAGTCCATTATCAATAAACAAAAGCCTAAGTGGTTTTAATTAGGTTTTTGTCGTTCACGGACAAAGTACATAGGTACCTAAGGATAAATCTGTAAAACTCACTTTTTATGCTATCGATGTACAGTGTCTTTCCGTTCCGGCTCTTTCCAGGGCTGGCCACGTCGGGCACAAGGAACCCAGAAAAGATTTTCATACCAGATTTGCCATTGAGTGTGGCCCCCGAATCATCTGTAACGGACGCGGACAAGTCGATGTACGGATACGCCTGTGGCACTTGCGCGGCGATATTCCGCTCCGAGAAAGAGTTTGATGTCCACAAAGTGGTAATCTATACCAACTGACTTATGTTATTCTGAATACTACTCTAGTTCGAGTTTTTAACCCTTAAAAATGGTATGGAATAGCTTCTTATAAAAGTAGGTAATCTTATTGCACATTAAAAAAAAGAATGCTCAGAAATACCCAAACACGACCATTCTTAGCTAGGTACAGTCAACAACTTTAGTTGTTGAGCATACATGGAACGTTGTCATAGTGATATGATTGCTTGTTACTGTTTAAAACACGTTGCTGACGTTTGGCAATGTCAATATGACAGCGTTCCATAGAGTCTCAACAATTAAGTTTTTGACCGTGCGTCAGTTGCGGGTGTCTATGGGCAGTGGTGATCACTTACCATCAGGTGACCCACTTGCTCGTTTGCCTTCCTATATTCATATATAAAAAAACTTATTCCATTGAAAAGGTCTACATTTCTATAAAAAGTTGGTATCAATGTTGACACACATGCATTTAAGGGTTAAATCCGTGTATTATTGCCAAAGATTAGTCTGTTGAGTGTTGCGGGTGTCCATGGGTGGTGGTGCTCGCTTACCATCAGGTGACCCACTTGCTTAATTGCCTTCCTTGTTGTATAAAAAAATTGACTGGGTACGATAAAAAAGTAAATAGGTACTGTCAAATGAATCAAGAATTTTATTTCACTTTTTTTTGTATTTATTTTTACGGTTTTACCCGTGCTACAAATGTTATTCAATATGTTTATTTTTACAGATTCACGAAACCGACGCAGAAGAAAAGCCGGTTATTGATACAGAGCAGCCGATATTCAAAAACAGTATCCTTGTTCTGTCAGGTAGGTAATTATAATATCTGTCTATTCTATTGTCTATTATCTTGGTAGGGCTGAAATACTCGGGGCTTAACCGTTACTATAATCTGCCCAGTGACATTTATTCACAGGTCTAGATTATTTAAAATATAATGGTTGAATTAATGTTTTCAGATCCTTACCACAAGGGTAAAACTTATTCTTGCATGCAATGCAACGTAAGTATACATTCTATTTTTTACTCTATTATCAAAATAACATGCCGATCAAAAAATAAAGTTCACAGCCAGTACCTAAGTTTCTTTGGTACTGATGCTCAGCATAGGGCGACAAACGAGAAAATTATATCAATTTCTCACGCGGCTTCCTTTGACTCACTTCAAAGTTCAATTCAATCAATTCATATTTAGGAAGAAGTGGCTCCATCAACTTTTTGATGATTCTGCCAATGTCGAGGTTGGATAAGACACGGCATACACTTCAAAGTTAAGTTCACTTGAAATTTGGCATATAAACAGAGCTCTGATGACATTGCCATAATGAAGTTCCGTTAGCAATGATTGATTATTATTAAATTATTTTTATGTTCTCAGGCAAAGTTTCAAAGGCTCAACAACTGTCAGAGGCATGTCAAGAGCCATATCTTGCCAGCCGAGGCGGGTACCAGAGAAACTTTCAAATGCAAAATTTGTCACAGTATGTTTCACCACGCTCCAACGCTTCTAAAGCACATTATGAAAAGCCATATCAAAGTGGAAAAATAATTTAAACTACTTAAAATTCCTATGGCCAGAAGGCAATGACGCCTGATTGCGGCGAATTGCCAGGAGTCAAGTCAATGGATGGTGACGTTGGAGCTTTTCAAGCACACTTCCAAGGAATCGTGGCGCAGCGTCGCAGGTGGTGTTCAGTCTTCTATTATTCAGTTCGTCCCTGAACGCTGAGGGGTGGTGATAAATTTTTACGGCCTTCGTAAGTGTTTTGCCAGGCATCAATGAGTCATGGATCGTTGGGTGAACCACTTTTTCGCAGGCGAACGATGCTGGTTTACTTGGTGCATGGCCGTATATGGCATACTAAAGCCATTATTATGTATACCTATTATGTATGGTGGATGCACCAATGTATTTTTTTTGCTATCATTGAAAAATAGAATGACCTTGTAGCTTAATGATATAATTGTTTTATTTACAGCTGCATATGCATAATCGAGATGATGTTTTCATCAAAATAAATCATCATTGAATATATTATCTAAATCATCTAACAAGTTGCTGGTATCGTTGACTGTTTCATTGCAAAAGGAGTCCTTATCTGAAAAATAAACATTAAATTAAACACCATCAACATTTTAGGAATGAATAAGAAGTCAGATAGGACTTGATTATTGGTTAGATTGGTTTGCATTGCACTATGTCAATAATTGCTATGCTTGGTCATGTGTAAATGTTGGACATATGTATTTTAAGTTTTGTTTTTTCCTTCTAACTTCCATTTTCTATCTATAAATAAATATACTAGAATAAAATATGGCTTACCCAGATTTTGAAGGCTTGAAACATATTTTATAATAGTTACATTATTATCACAGTTTATTTGATAGTTCTCAGGCAATGGTTTTCTTTCTGTATCCTCTGACAGAACAGCAGAACTATATATTGCATGGATGTTACTTAAAGTTATATTGAGGTAATGTTTCTTGAAGGCACTGCCTGTTGTAAGTACAGTGGGCTTTTGCAGCACAAATGCGCAAACCTCTGACACTATGTATGGTGAGAACGTTGACCAGGCATCTCTGTGAAGTGTACATTTAATATAACCTGAAAATAAACAATTCCATTTTTCAAACGATAATAGATAAAAACAGTAAAAATAAAAAGATACTAGTGGCATTGCGGTGTTAAAGGATGTATGTAAGTATGTAACTAAATTTATGTTTTTTAACTTTTTCCTTTTGCTAATCAATATGGTTTACATGATGAATGGAGTAACCAGCAGTCAGCATTATTGCTAACACAAGTGGCAATGGCTTCAACAACTTTGTCAACCACAAAGAAGCCATAGGAATAAGCTAGTGTTCAATAAATAGGTAAGAACAAGAATACAGTTATGGCAGTTATTTAGTACAAAATGTGACTGTTTGGACACAAATTATTCAATAAATGTATACACTGACTACCATACCAGTGGTATCCCTTAATGTGATGAGTGGGTCTGTTGCAGATCTATCAACGGTTTCAACAAATGCGGCAACAGTCTGTGCTTTCATTCTTCTCAAGTTGCCTGCAACTGCTTGCTGCTTCACCGCTTTTATAGAATCCAAGGCACCTAAATTCCAGTTTCTAACATCTTCTAAGAGTGTTGTCCAGATCCGTGACTCAAACTTATCCCCTCTGAAGTCTGACATATCAATATCCTAAAAAAATATTAAATTCAGCATAAAAATTATTTAATCATAGACAATTGTAAAACTATAAAACAGAGCATTAAAAATTTATTGGTATACCCGAAGATTGGGTCTACTGGGATAGGTACCTGGGAAAATAGTTCCATGTGGCATATTGTCTCATCTTTGGTCTCTTCAAAATTACCACTGAGGAGGCCTGCTGGTCCAGGGAATTTCCTCTTAGCATTTTGATCAAAATATGAGTTTATAATTTTTCGTTTTGTATGTTTAGGTGATATTTTTGCTGAGTTTGTACTTGTTGGGCTCTGTTTTTCTGTTATACAGCATGTTTGGGGGTTTTCAACTCTTTTCTCTAAAATTTTGAATGGTGTCCTGTTGTTATCAACAACTTTTAAAAGTCTAGGTGATTCGTGTATATCTGCTGTGGTACATGGTTCAACTTTTCCAACATGTTTATCTAATACTTTGTGTGATGAAGGCATAGGACGTTCGTCAATAATTAGCTTTCCAAGACTGTGAGGTTTATGCGGTTCAGTGTTTGTTACAATGTTTACATCTTTAGGGTTTTCTATCGCCTTTGTTGATACATCAGGAAAATCAAATTGAGAAAGGACCTGCAAATAGATCGTCATTAAATTTATAAAATTCAATATTTACGTAGGTTTAACTCTTTATGATCAGTTACTAGATACCATTACCTGATCAAAATCGTCAGATTCAAACATTTTGTTTGCTGCTTTTGGTTTTCAACTCTGAACGTTCTCATTAGACTTATAATTTTTCAGTTATGCACTGCTGAACACAACGTGCGGAGTATCTAACTTATTATTGGAAAATTAATTAAATAGAAAAATAAGTTTGTTTTGATGAAACCCCGCTCCGAAATGAAATGCAACAAAAAAAAACTATTGCTTGCTTGCGGGCGGCCAGCTATCATCCGTATTTGTCACTGTCACTGTATGTATCACTGATGATCTGACGGGCTGTCACTGTCAATTAAGCTGTTTAAGTAATTTTTTAAAACGTTGATTTTTTGGGAACATTCGCGTACAAAAATGTTTAAAAAGTTTTTATTTATAAATTGTAATGGTAAAAAAATATATTAAATTACTTTTTCTGAATACTATGACGACTGTGCTACAATTTTGGCCAGTGTCTTGTCAAATAAAAGTTTTGATAGGTTCTGTATTTCACTCGGCAAAACGGTGCCATTACAATTGCTTTTGAAATGACATTAATATTGAATAATTAGGTAATGTAATCTCTTGGAGTAGTGAAAAAAATTCAAACTTCTAAGTTATCTCAATCAAGGGGTCAAATTAATTTAAAGCTACGGAACCCTCGCTGCATAAGTCCAACTCGCACTTAGCTGGATTTTGATGTTTCCGTGATTCAAAATCAGTGACGGATGAAAAATTGACATGTCTGTCACATAGATTACAATACAATTTTTAACGGCATATATTTTTAATATCTATTTTCAGGTTTTATAAATAATTTCCAATACAACAAATTAACAGTATGGCTGCGTTCGATCCATTTAATCCTTTGGAAGATGTTAAACTAAGGTTTACAATGGAACAATTGGCCGAAATTGTCGAGTATTTTGATGCAAATGCAAAACCGCTTTTGGTAATAGATGATGGAGCACCTATTAATGTTATATCTATTGACAAATTTATTAAATTTCTGGAGCTCAAGAAGTAGAGTATCTTTTGCTGTATTTTACCTACTGTAGGCTCACTTACGTCAACCTCGCTCCTTGTACAAGGTCCGTTCGGATCGCTATCACTGTCTTACTCGCAGATCCTGCCGCCAAGCAGCAGTGGTTACCGTGCTGTGTTTTAGCGTGGAGAATAAGACAGCTGGTGAAATTACTGGCTTATGAGGTAAGTACCTATTCTGTCTTAACCCTCAAGCCTGGGAACGCATCTGCAATCTTCTGGATACGAGAGCATGGTTGGTGGTGCTTAACTTACCATCGGGTGATTTACTTGCTTGTTTGCCATCTTATTTTACATGAAAATGTGTACATTATTATTGAACTGCTAGCTAGTGCCCTGTGGCAGGGCACTTTTTAGTAGGTATCGATATTTGAGTAGGTACTGGTAAAATACTACATATTATATTATGTACCTACTTATGGACAAACAAAGTATTGGTTTATCGATATAAGCATCAATATAGCTAAGAATATCGGTACATACTGAAATACCCATATAATATTGATATTTAGGTAACCGTTTGTTTCTGACCAGGTTTCATAGAAGAAGCTTTAATTACCCTACCTATGACGAAATTGTTAAAGACGCAGAACTTTTGCGGGCTGGGATAACACGGGTATTGACCAAAGATCAGGTCATTTACATGTTAGAAAAGCGAATCGTGGAACCAGAAATTAGACATGAACTTTTAATGGCTTTTCAGGTAAGCAAACAAAAATTTGAATATTATTTTCTGCTTTTGCCAATAATGGTAAGTACCACAAACTTCCACTATAGAAAAAAACACAGAAACACCAAGAACCATTTATGTTTCGAGTGCTTGTGCGATCATGATTACTTACCATCAAATTATCATTTAACTCATTTATTTCCCCCAGTGTATTAATTAAGAAAATGTGATAATAAAGCACTTACTAAGCTTTCAAACAAGAGAGGTTACTACGAGAGCTACGTACGTACTGAGCTCGTTTTATTTTTTAAAGGTTTTTGATACAGAAAAACGAGATTTCCTGGACATCGAGGAGTTTAAAACCATAGTAACTAGTTACGGTGATGTTTTCAATCCTGACGAAACTAGGGAATTGGCACGTGATGCTAATGTTCGTGGTGACGGCAATATCTTCTATGAGGAGTTTATCGACAGCTTGTTTAGTCGTGCACCAGAACTATACGACTTAAAGGTACATAAATAATAATTTATAGATAGATAGATGAAGGTAAACGAGCAAGGTCGTCACCTGCTTGTAAAGAATTAATACCATACCACCCATGAGACCCAAGAAGCCCAAGAGAACCAGATGTCCTTTTCTGGCCTTTAAGCAAAGGGTGCAATTTTTTTTTTCTTGAAAGCTTTCACAACTTTAACTTTATAGGGATAAGTTCGCCTTTGTGCATATATTAATGTTTTTTATTTTTTTGTGAATTGTATCTGTTTCTTTATGTTTGTACAATAAAGCATTTACTTACTTACTTACTTTAGTAATTACAAGATCTAAACAGATAGAAAATGATTTAAAGTTTTCGATTACCTCATTTAGAGTTCTGCGTTCTTTGTAAGGTACAGATTTACTGCGTCTTTTACGACAGTTAAAGTACACAGCAGCGTTTGTGCTTTATACTTTTAAGTGGTTAAGGAATCTGTGTTCTGATATAAGTATGTAAAGGGACTTCTTAGTTAATTATAGTTAATTAAGTAGGTACTTAATTTTTACAAATCACTAATTTCTATTCTCAGACTAAATATTTGTACGACGATCCTGACGAAGATCCATCTGTTCCTCCGGAGCCGGTCGTTGAAGAAGAACCGCCGCCACCTGAGCCACCACCACCAGAGGAAGCACCACCGCCTCCACCACCGCCACCACCGCCGCCGCCGCCGCCGCCAGCAAAAGGCAAAAAGAAAAAATAAATTGTATGTCAATGTGAAATAAAATTACTGTATAGTGATGAAATTGTTCATGATCTAAAATGTAAAAGTAAACTGTCTTGCGAAAGTGTAATGTTTTATTTATGGATCGATATTTTTACGAATTTGTACTGAGCTCTATTTATTTATTCGTTTCAATTCTTGCAAGTGAGTTTTGAACCACTTCTGGTCATAATTATCGTGAACCGTGAACTGGTAGTGAATGTCATGTTGCTGAATGGGGACTATCGTTTCTTCGCTCAACAGTTGGCGCCACTGTTGACTAAAATCCAGAGGTATAGACTGCCAAACGCAACTTTATAAGATCAGCGACGAAACAAAGTTTTAAATCTTGAATCTCATTAATTTTATTAAATACAAATAACAATCATCATATCGAGTAGCTATGCCGCATTGTTGTGCAGTTCCGTTTTGTTCGAACAAAAATCCATTTTCAAAGCATTCACATTCATCGCCAAATAATCCATATTTGCGATAATTTTACGAAGCTCACTTTTTAATGGTAAATGAAATAAATTATAATTCATGTCACGAAGCTCGCCAAAACCAATGAAAAGTGAATGTTATTGGACCTCATGCGACACTAGCGCCTCTAGTGGCAAATTCACACGCGATAGCCCCCATTATATTAAAACCAATTTCTTTACATTGGCAAATAATCAGGAAAATTACACCTTTTTGACAATATTCAGGTTTACCTACCTATTCAGGTCTAGATGCAATTTATAATATTATAACATTAATGACATAATGATCTTACCTCTCTTATCCTACCCACTTTAAAAATAACTGTGCCACTGCCTTACATTTTTTAACTAATTTAACGTTTGAAAGTTAATGTCATTAATGTCATTAACGGTTAAACAACTGAATTGATTTTGGTTACGTTCGTAAAAATAGATAAGCGAATTCCAAGCAGACGAAGTCGTGGACAAATCTTACTTATGTAAATGAAAGAGTATTATAATTAAGTGCTGTGCTGCTGACTGTACTCGAATGGTATTCGCGGCTCGACTAGATATAAAATAAAAAATGTGTATACCATAGACAAGACACAAAAACCTAAAAAAAAACTTTTGTCTATGTTTATGACATGTCGATCAGTGAGTAGGCAATAGCATCCAATTATTTTCTTTTAAATACCATTCTCTCGCTATTATCCTTTATGTTATGGTGTGTCAATAAGTGTATTTATGTAAGGTTACGGATATTGTTCAGTCTCTAGTTGAAATTTTGTAAGGACTCGTAAATCTAAGCCATGGATCTCGAAGATAGTGCTCTTGGCCTGACCCAGGAGCAAACAGACAAGATTCTGCAGTTCCAGGACCTCACTGGCATCGAAGATATGTCAATATGCAGAGATGTCTTGCAGAGGCAGCAATGGGATCTAGAGGTAACCATACACAGCTTAACTATTCATAAACTCTCATTTTGTACTGCAATAGCTGTTTATAAGCGAATTATTCCTAAACAACACTAAGTTAATAAAGTATTTTGGGTTAATACAACGTGAAAAATATCTCTTTAATTATCATATAAATCATTTTTTAGTTGTGAGTGTCATGTTAACTCTTATTGTTCCAGGTGGCTATTCAAGAACAATTGAATATACGAGAAGGTCGCCCATCTGTGTTTGCGACGGAGGCAAGAGCCCCACCTGTGGTACATGACTACATAGCGCAGCAAGTGTTCACAGATGAGCCCCCAGAGGGCCCTGGGGGTGTGCGGGGCCTCATGCGATATGTTGTGAACTTAGTAGTATCAATGTGTTATAGTACAATAACATCGGTATTAAATCTACTCTTAAGTTTCATCCGCAATGATGATAGGAGATGTAAGTTTTACAATTTAACTTTGTTTATGGCATAATGATTAGGTCAAAGTAGGTAGTCAAGCATGGGAACTCCATTGGATAGATTTCTATATTTAGAGTTTAAAATATTCATTCATCTTCATACAGTCATGTCTTTACCTTTCTGCCGCCATTGACTTGATATTAAGTCAGTACATGACAAGATAAAATTGACAGTGGCACTAGAGCTAATTGGTGGTGAAAAGGTTAAATTCTGAGTTGGTCATCTTTAGATAACGCAATGTTGGTGTATAAATTCATAAAATACTCTAGTTCTATGCATAGAAGGGTTATAAGTTCCTATGTCTTGCAATAGTTGCAATTAGGATTGACATAGGTAGTGACTTTGGCATATTTGAGGCATTATTGTGAATAATTTTAGAAAAAAACATGTGATCTGGATTGTTAAACTTTTGTATTTTTAGTCCCAGATCCAAGTCAAGATTGAAACCTGTCTTTTTTGTCATCTTTCTAGATCTCGGAAATAGGGAATATTCATGATTTGTTTCATGGCTTTCCATAGAAGCTCATTTGTGTAATAATCAATATGAAAAAAAATATATTCTAACTAAATATTATAAATAACCGAGATATAAGCTATCAAAGATTTGTCTCTATCTCTTTCTAGAACAACAAAATTTTAATATGTAGTTTGTAGGGGTGTTGTGACAAATGATGTCACATGTCATATTGGATCTCTTCTAATTGCTGACTAATGAGTAGTTTACAACTCTTATATTTTCCATATTTCTTGACAGATTTTACTTATAATTTAACTTTTTGTCATCTTTTATACTATATTTTCATATTTTATAAACAAATGTGATTTTTTTTATGCCTATTCCCTATTGGTATTATTTGAGACAAATGAGACTAGAATGCAGGGTTTTTTTAAAATTCTGGCATAAAAAAGGTTCATTAGCTTTCAAGTTCAATGCATGAGAATACATTGTTCTATAGAATACTCAAAAAAAGGTGCAGTAAAATTTTATTTCTATTACAGTGGTGACTGACCCACTAGGGGATGTAGTGGGCTTCATCAACAACTACACATCAAAATACTCCCCGCACCCAGTGTTCTACCAGGGTACTTATGCCCAAGCTCTTAATGACGCCAAGAAAGAGCTGCTATTTCTCATAGTTTACTTGCACTCGGACTCTGCTTCTGAAACACAGAATTTTTGCAGGTAAGTGTATCTTGCATAGTTAACTAGTCTGTTCGGCACAGTTCTTTTGCATTCACTCTCAGTTAAAACACACAGTTATTTATTTTGTCAAAGGCTAGCCAATTTATGTATAAATTGGGGAAGACCCATGACACTGCACATAGAATAGAGCAAACACCTGACTTGCGAATTATGTACTATTGAGCAAATTGATCCCTGATCCACTGCAGAACATTCTCACAGTCAACCTGCAACCACTGACTGACTTAATGACCATGATCTGCAGAACGACGCTAGCCGACCCCGAAGTGATCGCGTACATGAACACGCACGCGCTGTTCTGGGGCTGCTCCGTGGACACGGCGGAGGGCTGGCGCGTGGCGCAGTCCGTGGGCGGGCGCCGCTACCCGCTGCTGTGCGTGGTGTGCGTGCGCGAGCACCGCATGACCGTCGTGGCGCGCAGCGAGGGCGCCTGCTCGTCCCAGCAGCTGCTGCAGCGCCTGCAGCGCGTCGTGGCCGACAACCAGCTGCATCTCGTCGCTGCCAGGGCTGACAGGTCAGTCCCGGGTGCTGAATAATACAATAGCGCACCGTTGTCATATTTTGAGCGTAATTTTATTGCTAACCAGAACTTTATGACGCCTTATTTTTCAGTCTTCAACAGCAAAAGCCATGTCTTAGTAAAAGCTAGTTTTGAGAAATTTTAACTATAGTTTTGTTGTTTCATTTGCGGTATTTTTGATATATCGTTTTTGCGCTTAAACTGTACTAAGCTAAGATTCATCAATGATCGCATCCCGTTTTGTTTGGTCAAGTTTCATTATGAGATTTGATTATTTCCTACACGAAATTAGTTGTATTATTTTTCTACAACCTATTATGAAACTGATGGTAGTTCTTCCTCGTGGTGACCAATGAGTTTGCGTGTTTCGGTTGGCACTCACAGCAATTAGATGTGGCTCAATCGAAGATAATGATTTATACAGAGTGGAGCGCGAGGTGACGGCGCGTCTGCGAGCGTCTCAGGACGAGGCGTACGCGGAGTCGCTGGCGCAGGACCAAGAGAAAGAGCGCCGCCGCGCCGCCGACCGCGCCGCGAGGCTGCAGCGCGAGCACGAGGACTCGCGCCGCCGCGAGCAGGAACAGCACCGCCAGCAGCAGGTGGGGACACATAATAGGCGCTGGCTAGGACCAGCAGAAAGAGCGCCGCCGCGCCGCCGACCGCGCCGCGAGGCTGCAGCGCGAGCACGAGGACTCGCGCCGCCGCGAGCAGGAACAGCACCGCCAGCAGCAGGTGGGGACACATAATAGGCGCTGGCTAGGACCAGCAGAAAGAGCGCCGCCGCGCCGCCGACCGCGCCGCGAGGCTGCAGCGCGAGCACGAGGACTCGCGCCGCCGCGAGCAGGAACAGCACCGCCAGCAGCAGGTGGGGACACATAATAGGCGCTGGCTAGGACCAGCAGAAAGAGCGCCGCCGCGCCGCCGACCGCGCCGCGAGGCTGCAGCGCGAGCACGAGGACTCGCGCCGCCGCGAGCAGGAACAGCACCGCCAGCAGCAGGTGGGGACACATAATAGGCACTGGCTAGGACCAGGAGAAAGAGCGCCGCCGCGCCGCCGACCGCGCCGCGAGGCTGCAGCGCGAGCACGAGGACTCGCGCCGCCGCGAGCAGGAACAGCACCGCCAGCAGCAGGTGGGGACACATAATGGGCGCTGGCTAGGACCACATTGACTTACAATAAACAACTAGACTCCCAATCACGCTCAAAAACTGTCCGAAGCAAAAGTCTGAACGACGCGTCTATTGTTCAGAGTTTTGGTTCAGTTGTGTTTCGACCGCGCTTTGATAATAATATATATGTCTCTTTCGCACCGTAATCTTACTATTGAGAACAAAAGAGACAGGCAGGTTTCCAGCGCGTGGCGTCGTGTCATTACTTCTCACGATCCTACGCCATTGAACATTACTGCCACGAAATAAGGTGTCAATTTGAACGAATATGTTAATGTTATTTGTCTAAGTCGATGTGTTGACATGTGTTGACACACACAACACATAGACAAAGCAACTCGGACGTTTCTTGAGGAACCTTTGTTAGCGACTGAGAGTCTAGTTGTTTATTGTAAGTCAATGTAGGACCAGCAGAAAGAGCGGCTGCAACAGATAGGCTCACGGAACGTGGCAAGCGCTCAGTTTGTTTTAGCCGAGATGTTGTGCAGCTCAATTACAATATAGCTGATATTAATGAAGTAAATACTCTTCTTTCAAATTGTAAAGTTTCCTTACTTCCTACGCTGCGCTTTCCGATCTGCGGTGTCCACTCGAGAACCTTTCGACCCCAATGACCAATTGTTCTCCGTGCTATATGGCCTGCCCATTGCCACTTCAACAAGCTAATTCGCTTGGCTATATCAGTGACCCTTGTTCTTCTACGTATCTCCTTCAGCACAGCGTGGGTTCAAGCTGCTTCTAACCAGGGCAACTGAAGGTCTATGGAGGAGGCCTATGTAAAACAGTGGACGCCCTATGGCTGATATGGTGATGATGATGATCATGGTCCTTATGTTAAAAGGTTTTGGATATGCGCGCGGCGACGGCGGCGCGTCTACCGGTGGAACCGTCCGAAGGCCCCAAGACCGTGGTGCTACTAATCCGGCTGCCGGGCGGCGAGCGCCTCACGAGACGATTCGCTCACGAACACACCACTCAGGTAGTATTTTAAAGCTCGTTCTTATTTCTTACTCAACTCTTGGCTATCCTGCTTTTATATTACTTTTAAGTGCTCAATTCGTGGTCGATACTAAACTGGTTGTAAATACTAAGTAAATATCTCTCTCGTTTCAGGACTTATACGACTTTGTGTTCAGCCATCCGCAATCACCTGAAGAGTTTGAGATAACAACGAACTTTCCAAAACGCACGCTAGCGGTGGGGAGATCCAATTTAGTCGAAGTGGGCCTCAAAGACAGGGACGTGTTGTTTGTGAATGACGTGAACGCATAACTCCATCAGATAACATAAATGACATAATGTAATAAGCGTCAAATGACAAAACTCTGCCCAGGTAATTATTTTGCCATCCCATTAACGTTTCAGCGCGAAAGATTAGTTTCCCAAAACGTTTTGGTTTGTTGGAACTTCCTCTAGCGTTCACTTCCACCTTAGCTACCACTTTGGCGACCAGCCCTTTGTTTACTTTCGCGTTAGTTTTGTTTTTGCAAGTACCTACTCGAATTGGTTTGTTGCTGAAAAAGCCATGCCTCAAGGAAATGCAACCAAACTCAGATAAGCTTAGATTTTTGATAAGAAATTACGATAAGCCATAAAAAACATATGAGATGTCATTCCTGCATATTGTAGTGTACGGATCGAATATATAAAACGTCATAATGTCAATTACAGACAACTACACTAAGATGGGCATTTGTTAAGTTTTTTATCTTCCACTGCTAGATTAAATGATTAAATGTTGATATTCCTGAGGCTGGTTCTTAACTTGAATAATTATAGATTCTGTTCTGTTCATTTAATTTATATGGGGTTTAGGGGACAATATTTAAATCAGATCTATAAAAAAAAACCCTCGAAAGTGATGAAATTTGTGTGTTGCTACGAATATTGCGCTTGTCTACATAATGATTTAGACCTGTGTTTATGTGATCAATTTGTATTTCAAATTCAACACAATGTTTTTCAATGTTCGAGTGGTATTTTCACAGACGTAATTTCAAAAATTACGTCCCAGGGTCTGGATTTTTTGGTCGAGGGCATAAATATAGATACCCCCAGATACATATGGGTCCCACTGAAAAACAGCGTTGTCGCTTGCCGTAAAATTTCGCTGAATAGGACCCATTTTACACCATATTGGTACAAACTATTTGTTTAGTATAAAATCATTGACTGTTTGTTTTCTGTTTATTTTATTCTTCTCAAATGTATTGTAGGTATCTCCATGTGTATCAATGTTTCCCTCTCCCTGTCTCTCATACAGCCATCATGTGAAATATAATATGTATCACCGACCTTATTGTTTGTGGCATAAAGGTGTATATAGATGTTTGACGTCTTGGTAACGTACGTATATTTATGCTCTTGACTGTACTTTGTTAAGTTTCAACGAAAGAAAGTGCGTAATTATCACATTATCGTGCTGTGAACTTTAATTAGTCAAGGTTGTTGTATGATTTTCAAAAGACCAAAGGACTTGAAATTTAATGCCGTAATTGAAAAAAAACCCAAACCAAAATGAACATTTTGGTCACAATTTTTAGTATCTACAATAATTAATGAATATAGGAGGTAGCTGTAAAATAACTAGATAAAGAATGTAAGGACTTATATAAAAATAGAAAATTTTCACATAAAATAAATCGTGTAATTTTGAGATGTGACCTTAATGGGAACCAATATCCAAAGCAGGTGACATTGGCTTAACTATTAACCAAAAAATAGGCAAGCCTGATACAGATGCATATTTGGTTTTGGTTATTCATATTTGATTATTACGGCTTCCCCGTTTACTTGAAACTAGGTACTTTTTGAAAAGGAAACATTTTAGGTATTATTTGAAGTTGCCCAGCCTAAGATTTATTTGACGTTAAGGGTGAATTGCAGCAAGTTACTATAACAATAGCAATAGCCTAAACTGACAATTTTGACGTATGTTTGACAGAAAACCTATAAAATAATATGTGTCAAAGTATGATTATTGAATTATTGTTGTAGTAACTCGGGGCAATTACTGAACCCAAAAATAACGTGGTTAGACAACAAAGAGTAGAAGTTAAATTAGGGCGCCGGTTCCTTCGTAGCTGACGCATTTTTGGCATAAATTTCTGAATATGGCAATAATCTTGTATAATACATTTTTATAACCTTTTCTTTACTGTGTATAGTTGTGGTAATCTTGGAAGTCCAATTTGATCCACTTCTGTGGTCGAATTGACAAGCAATTGGGTACACGTGTAGGATGGATGACATTGCAAGTAGTCAACAAAAAGTACATTCAGCAAAAAAGCTTGTACTTTTTCTGCTCTTTATTGTTGTGCCTACTATATTTTCCTGTTCTTATGATAGTCTAGAGTCAATTGTTTTTGTTGTATGATATTTGTTTACTTGTATAGCGGAATTGTTTTGTTCTATTTGATGAAAAATGATGCATAATAAGTCGTATAAAATTTTAAGTAACACTGGAAAAGATTTATTTTATATTTATGTTGGTATTATTTAATATGAGCATACTATGTGATTATTTTTATCGAAAATTAGTTTTCGATTTAGTTTTTTTATGTGATGGAACCACAAAGATCGAATACGTGTTATTTTTCGCTAATTTTATTATTTACTTGCGTTTGATCTTTGTAATTCTATTACTCTTAAAGGTCAATAAAGGTTAAAATTATGTTATAAGATAGCACACTTTTCTACGGAAACTATTCTGTTTTCTCTGTATTATCCGCGGCTTGCTTTCCCCAATTTCAGTTTTGTTTGTGATAATGATGATAAATTAGAAGGTTATTGTATTATACTGAAACACGTGCATTTTGTTTGAGCTTGCTAGGAATATATTTGTCTGGAACGTAACGCGAAGCTTGCTGATTGAGTGATATGTTGGTTGAGGTGCGGTGAAAGAAGCGGGCCTGCATTTATTGTGAAGACGGACTGTAAAATATTTTATTGTTTGGTTGTATAATAATTATGTTCCTTCCATATTTTTGTCTTTTATTTCAAATACCAAAAAAAAAACAAAAGATATGCGATTCGACTCTGTCTGAGCAGTTTGACGCGTTCATTGGCGCGCTAAAAGATAAAAGGGGAGGTAGGAATGAACGACAGACTTTTGGCGCCATTTATTTATAAAACGATAAATTTATCAACACACCATAAAGCTATAACGAAAACATTACACCTGGAATGTAGGCACTTTAATAATTACATAATGTACATCATTTATTCTGTAAATAGGTAGGTAAACACAATGCATAACTTTATGTAGATTTTGATTGAGTTGAAATATGTACACTATCAAGGTCAGCCTTTTAGCTGCCAGAAGTGTCTATGCAGCGCAAAAGTGGTTCAGCATGTATAGTCGACCAAGTGATAGCTTTACCGTTTTTATGACGGTTTCTGAACTAAAAAATATGGCCATGTGCGAGTCGGGCTCGTGAACCAGTGAAGTAATCCACTGTTAGCAGAGCCCTGCTCTTAAGCAAAATGTAGGGAGTGTGAGGTCATTTCATATTAGTTGCTACAACAACAGAGACAACAGACAAAAGTTAGATTTTTAGATTGATTTCATTGCTGAGCTAGCTTCATACCAAATTTCTAAGACACCTACCTTTGGTAGGTACCCCCTATTTTCGGAAGCACGGCAATTTCTATGGGAACTTCTAATGACTACCTTTTGATTGGGTTGACTTAAAGAGTTAGGAGGGTTAATTTTTTCACAACTCCAAGAGACCGTAGATATTAATTTCAACCTTATATCTTAACGCGTTCCTGAGAAAAGGGTCTGGGGCCTGATTTTTGGAAAGCACATGTGTGAAAACACCACTCGAAAGTGGTATAAATCTGTTTATATCTTCAAAACTACAGCTCTAATCAAAATTTTGACTAGGTCACAAGATTAATGAGAGCCCTAAGTATTTTCTAAGCTACTCGTATCTCAAATTCAGCACAATTTTTCACCACTTTCGAGTGGTGTTTTCACACATGTGCTTTCCAAAAATCAGGCCCCTGGACAGACGGACGGACGGACAACAAAGTGCCTATAAGGGTTCAGTTTTATTTTCTGAGATACAGTACCCTAAAAATAATAAGCCTGATAACTCAGCCTTAGTGGTTTAAGGCGTACAATTTTATTGCCAATGAACCTTGGTTTGGCGAAGGAATTTCTTGGTCGACTGTACATACGAATTGCACCATTGTAAATACACGACATTGGCAGTTAGAAGGTTAAACATTACAGAAACTGCTAATTATTCAGATGATAATTCGGGGTTTTCAACCGCCTCTGCCATCCGCAAATATGACGAGTGGCCACTAGTGAATTACGATTAGGCGGTTGAAAAACCCAGAATTACATAATATAATTTAAACTGGACTGGACAACATTTTATACAAATCTTTAATAATCATTTTTGAATAAAATTTACAAACATGTGATTTCATAATCATAAATTCATAACAAATAAGTAGGTTTACATCCAACTATAGGTACATAATAAAATTACAACATTTTACAGAAACTATATCGGCTACCGTCATATAACTATCACAAAAATAAAAACTCTGATTCTATATTACGCAAATACTGCAATAAAACTCCAAATGTGATATGTCTTTACTATGTGGTGTCAGTTCTAAATAACCAGCTACATTAAAATATTTTACTGAGTGTAGAAAAAAATAGTTAGAGATCAAAATTCTCCTTCAAAAAATTATAAACAAAAATGCGTAACACGGTGACGCTATTGCTAAGTATTCGTTTTCATTATTTACCTCAGACATTATGTCGGGGCTAATGGTAGCACAAAAAGTCATAAACTTAAACACTTCAAGCTCCAATACTATATAAATATACCATCGCCATTGTGTAGAGGGAGCAATGGCGCATGATGGCGGATAATTTCCAGTGGCCGCGCATGGCCCATTGTGTACTATCGCCATTAGAAAATCCTAAAACTTGCTAGTTTTCTAGGAACTGACATGTGTCGAACACCATGTTCAAAAATGAGCATAGGTTTATATGGTAACACGGTAAGTAAGAGTTAAGTATAAATAACTCGTGTTGATCTTAGCACCCCCGTATTTAATGTTTACTTACCCCTGAACACCCCTAATAGGGGTAGAATATTAATTAGTTCTGAAGAAACATTCTAAGTGAAGGCTGTATAAATGTCTACAAAAGCAAGTTAGTAGGTAGATTGAAGCTCAAACTAAATAGCTACGATTATTCTTTTAGTAACATATAAAAAAAACATATTACTTAATCGTTTAGTATCTAGGCTTATTGCCTAACGCGCCCGAAATCACAATTGCATCACTTTATTAGGTTTATCTTCACTCTTCTCGAAGTGGACTTTAATATTATAATTTCGGCAATATCGCTGCATCGCCTAACAATGGGTCTACCTTATTTGCTATAAAATCAAAAGCTATAAATTTAAAATCTATAAGTTCATATGCTATAAAATCACTTGCTATAAACATTCATTTGCTATAAAAGTCACATGCTATAACATTCAAAATCTATAATTTCAAAATCTATAACATTCATAATCTATAACATTCAAAATCTATAAAATTGTTTTCTATAATGATTATTTTCTATAACATTCATAATCTATAACATTCAAAATCTATAACATTCACATTCTATAAGCATCAAAATCTATAAAACAGAGCCAATTACCACAGCCCCTTAGATTTTCTCAGAGCCTTAGCATCAAATTTAAAATTAAAGTAAATAAGATTCATAAATATATTCTTTATTGTTATATTTGTTTTTTATTTCCTCTACTGATTCCTTAAATTCAGCCAGGCATCCTAATGCGAGGTCGAAAGAGCCCCGCTGCGCGGGGCTCCTATTTTCTGCTCTGAAGGACACAAGGTAACTAACAAACCTATCTGTCTTAAATTGGATGTTGGTAACGTGTTTTTCTAATGGCGGGGGCTGCGCCCCCGAGCCCCCCATGTGGGGGGCCCTGCCCCCCACGCCCCCCTTTTCCGCGACTTTTCAGTTGTAGTACCGCTGCCTAAGTAAAGTTTAGAGATTTCAATAGTTATAGAAAACAAATGTTATACTATCTAATCCTTATAGCAAATGAGTGTTATAGCAAATGAATATTATAGCAAATGAATGTTATAACAAATGAATATTATAGCAAATGAATGTTATAGATTTTGAATTTATAGAAATTAACTTTAGAGAATTTAAGTGTTATAGCAAGTGAGCATTATAGCAAGCAATGATTATAGCATCTGAATTTATAGAAAGTGAATCATTATAGCAAATGGTTTTATAGAATGTGATTTTATAGCCATTGATTTTATAGCAAATAAGGGGATACCCCTAACAATAGGTACACAAATTAAGTACCTATTCCTAACAGAGTACCAAAAAATTATTTTGTCTTTTTAATAATCACGGCGATTCGATTGTCGTTCAAGACAAACGTTTATTTTGTAGAGTGGATCTGGATCAGTATCGTAATAAAGAAGGACTTTGTCTTTATAGAGATTGAGCTAATCAAATAATTAAACCTGTATTAATTTAGCCAGTTTTGATAACTAAACGAATTAATTCACTATCCAAAGCTACCGTATCACATTTCTTATTGAACTAATATGAAATATCCTTTTGTTAAAATTTGGTGTTTTGCCCGTGTTCATAGTAAGGTTATGAATTTAAATTTATGCAAATGTATTTTGACGGCTTATTTGTAAACTATATACATAGTAAACTGTTTCTTACGCTTGGGACAACATCAAGGAATTAAAGTTAGAACGTGCCACCGAAGCAGGTACTCGTAGATACTCTAAACAATTCATTCGCTGAGAGCTCTACATTCAAAGAGGCACCTCTTCGATCTACACTATTTTTAAATTAAGTTATAAATATAAATTCTCACTGAAACTCCTTGACTAGAGCGAATTAGTATTGCTGTCTGAATATTTAAAAATATAACTAGTAATACCTATATGAAATTACGGTTCGTACTTTTAAATACTTAACGTGAACTATTTTTACATATTTGTGCAGTTTTATTGGCCATCCACTTAGAACTATTGCCTATTTTTAGTGCCTTTTACTATTTACAGGTTACCCCATGAAAGCGTGTATGCAAGGTTCTTTCATGCCGAGTTTCTTCAGTAGGTCTATGGCGGTGTGCGTGAATTCAGTGGGCCCGCAAACGCAAGCGTAGTGGGCACATTGTTCTCTGCACTTGAGGGTGTCCTTGCCTATGGCTCGTGTAAGGAGATCGGTAGTCACGCGGCCTTTGTGGCCTGACCAAGTCGCGCTGGCGTCAGATAGCACATGGGTGACGGAGAGTCTGAAAAGTTAGTAAATTTTGAGCACCCTCTGAAGAAAACGATTAACGTTAGACTTGAAATTTTGTATGTGTGAAAATTCGATGAATGCAATAAAACGTACCTTGAACAAATAGGGTACTTTAAAAATGTTTTTTTTTTTTACTTAAAATTTCTTTAATTAGCAAATAAACAGTCTTATACACTTACAAAAAATGAGCTTCGAAATTGTGAGTGTATAAATAATTCCGCTAGTTGTTAAAGGAGGACTCTTAGTTGTTAATAATAATTTGTGGACTTCCCTGTACGTTTCTAATGACGTAAACACAAACACTCGATTGATTGCAATTAAAAGCATTTTCGAAGACATCATACATACCTGGCATCCTCTTTGGCGATTTGCTTGAAATTTTCACGAAACAGAATGTCGTCTTCTGTTTTGTTGAAGAATAACAAATGAATGCGCTCACTGAAATACAAAGAAAGAGTTCAGTCTAATATATGTACCTACCTACACCGAACCAGATAATACATAAAAAAATGTTATTAAGGAAATACAAAACTAACCATCTTGGGTTGGATCTCGGCAGCATAAATTTAAGAAGTCCCAGCATTGGCGTAATGCCCGTCCCAGCCGCTATAAAGCATATCTCTTTAACTCCCTTGAGCTGGAACAAAACATAATAATGGCATCTAATTAATTACTAAGCCCATATTGCTTCGCAGAATCCACTCCTTATTCTAGCGAAGCAGAACAAATTAACTTACCAAGGTATTGGAAGGCTTCAGCCCGGACTAGTATTTCAAGATCGTAATTAATAGATGGGTATTCAATTATTTATCGCCAGTTTGCGGTGAAAAACCAAATATTGTTATGAGTAGGCACGGAACATTAAAGTTACCTGAGTAATAGTTCTGGCTAGAAGAGAGAGCTATACCTATTGTAGATAGACAAACGGATATATAATAATCCCGAACGGAAACTTAAATTTTCTGATAACAGGACACTAAAATTTCTGAGTTAGGCAATAATGTAATTTGTTGATACCTACATATTACGTGCACTTCGGTAAACTATGAGTTATAGGGTTGCCAACCTTCATAATAGTCCACGAAAATAATAATTTTAACTACCTTATGCAACTCAAAGTTTCCGTACGGCCCCGACACAGTGATGGTATCTCCAACTTGCAGCGCAGCGAGATGCGGGGACATAGCACCCGTCTCGTACCCCTTCACAGCGAGGTGTATAGCGCTGTCTCGTTCACCGTCCGGCGTCCAACCGTCGCCTACTGGCGTATACGATCGCACGCATTCTACTTCTGAAATAGAAGTATTCATTTGTCATGATCCCATAATTGTATGCAAATTATGTCTGCAGCGACTCTAGCGCCACCTAGTCATCGACTACATAAACCGCTACGACGCACGAGTAGCTAGCGCCGTTGACGTCACCTATGTTCTACACCACGCTATCGAAGTTTCTTAACGCGGGTTAAATACAACTTCCAAATTTCTTCCTTTGGACTTTGGCCCTCAGGCCAGATCTGTCTCCCTCCGTCATAAGATTTCTCTAAGAGGTCTCTCCGCACATGCCCTTTGGACAACTCTATATCCGAACAAAACTCTTTACTGAAGTACCTACCTACCCAATGAATGTACGCTTCATAATGAAATGCCAAATGTATTTGTTTGATGCTGTTGCTAACAACGACCTGACATTTTAATTTCCTGTGACATTTTAATTTCATGTATTATCAGTAAATCGCAAAGAAAAATAACCCGTACGTTGGGGACTTGGCATTATCAACGCTCTACACAAATTTACTTTTCCCAGCAATTTGCTACGTCTATTACGATACAGGATCCAATAACATAGGAATAATATTCAGGATAACAGCCACCAAACCTACTCATTAAAACTGAGAACATACACAGTTTTCTAATTTAACGGGCCGGCCAGGCGACAGTCCCACGACGCAGAGCTTACATTACCTAGTTTGATTAGAAAATAGAGACTTCAAATAGATAGAAATAGGTTTAGATTAGGATAGATAAACCATCTCACGAAGAATTAAAAAAAGAGCTTGGTATATCTGTACCTGGGTTTATCTGTAGCTGCAAAATGCCTCGGCCGCCATATCCCATGTCTTGCGAAAATGTCCATAAACATGAACTAAACAATACTGCGATGTGTGGTCGCGAGTAGCAAGGTAATTAACTGTCAGTAAATGGACACATTTGTCATTCGATGTTACTGCGGGCCACCTAGCGACTAGGGCTGCGTGGTCAAACCCGATAAGTCGGCTGGACATACCATAGGAATTTTAAAATTAAAGATGCATTTACATATTTCTTGATTCTTGCGGCGCATTCTTCTTGGCAATGATGGTCTTTCCGAATGCGCTGGTAGTTTCAAAAAGACATGTAAAAGAGCCCTTGGCGGCCAATTTGCAAAACTAAATTTTCATTTTCAATTTTCCTTTTCATGTTCAATTTTCATTTCATTTTCATTTTTACATACCTAGTGATCTTTCCTATTTCAACTGTTAATTATGTTGACTTATTAGGTTTGACCACTCAGCTCTCAGTATGTTCTCCTGTTACTTTATTTTGTGTGATTGTAATTGTAACTCTTTCACGCTATACTGGCTGGGCTGATTTGTACGAAATTAAGAGTCCCTGGAATAAAACACGTTGGCCAGGCAATGTAAATGAAGACAACCATGGGTTTTTTAAGGGGCTCGATTTTTTAAAGCACTTCGCTATGGCAGTAACGTTCGAAAGCGGTGAAAAATTGTGCTAAATTTTAAACACGAGTAGGGTAGAAAAAATTACAACTCTAATTAATCTTGTCTCCAATAAAAACCGTTTAGTCCAAAATTTAATTGGAGCTGTAGATTTTGTTAAAAAAGAGAGATTCGCAAGAGATAAGTTGCGCATTCTGGTTTTTGTTAAAAACTAGTCCAATCTAGTCTAGTCTTTTCTTTTCTTAAAGAGCAGGCAACGCACTCTTATAAGTATCTATGAGCGGCGGCGATTGCTTTCCATCAGGTGACCCGCATGCTCGTTATCCCCAATCATACAAAAAAATCTTCGTCAAATTAGTTCCAATTCCTACCGCCAACGAGTTTGTGCACGCGCACGTGGTGTCCCAGCGGCGCGACGAACGCCTGCGCGGGCGCCGCCAGCGACAGCAGCACGGTGTCGTGCGACACGCGGCCTAGGCGCGCCACGCGGCAGCTCACCGAGCGCGGGCACGACACGCGCTGCGCTGCGCCCGATGCCGCCTCGCCGCAGCTCTTCCACACGCCTGGCTCCGCTTTTAACGCTACCACCTACATTAAAACAAGTTATTGTATAAACTGCATAGATTCAGGCGTTACTTTGAGGAGGTCTATGTTAAAATAAATGGATAACTTTACTTCGCTACTCCGCGATATAGTGAAGTCGAGCCATGCTAAACAGCCACGCTCCCGTTGATTTTTTTTATAGTCAATGTTCTAGAAAAAACAACAACAATACAAAACAATTCTGGACTAAAAAGTAACCGAAACGACGATCAGAACACCACATGTTTCGCTTCTCTCTGAGGCATCTTCAGCGGATATTGTTTTATGTAGTTTCACACATTAAGCTCCAACAACCCCCTAGACGGATTCTCTGCTTATAGGCAGTTTTCGCTTCAAAGCGGAATGAAAGCGTGGTCGCGAATGTGTTCATTTATTTTTATTACTTTCATTATTTTTAAATGAGCTTAATTTGGGATCCTTACTTCAAAAGGAAATCAAACTTTTCTAAGATGACTTCGTTGTCCGTCTGTCGGTCAAGACCCATTTTCCTCCGGAACGCGTGAGAATACATATCAAGTTGAAATTAATATGATACATTTAGGAATTTCTCTTGGTAAAAAAAAAAACCGGTCAAGTGCGAGTCGGACTCGCGCACCGAGGGTTCCGTATCATTATCTATAAATATCTAAAACCAGTGTAAGCAGAGCCCTGTTCCAAAGCAAAATGTACGCAGTGTGGGGTTACTTTATATTGGTCACTGCTATATACAGACATACATACACATTTACGGTTTTCGCAATTATTCTTTAATCTGTGCTATAAGACCTACCTTCATACCAAATTTCAAGATTCTGCGCTCACGGGAACTACCTTGTAGGTTTTGATTCCCTTGAGAGTTGAAAATTTGCGGAAATTTGCGGCATAAACGGCTGTATCTTTTGATTGCGTTGGCTTAGAAGTTTGATTTTTTCACAGCTTCAAGGGACAGTAGACCTGAGTAATTGATATAAATTTCAGCTTCATACCTCCACGCGTTCCTGAGAAAAAGGGTCTTGACAGACGGACGGACGGACGGACAGACAGACGGACAACAAAGTGATCCTATAAGGGTTCCGTTTTTTCCTTTTGAGGTACGGAACCCTAAAAATGGTTCCTAAAATGCGATCAAAAGGTACAACCTCTTGAAAGTGAATTTTGATCCAAAATCGTGGGACTCAAAACAATAGGGTACTTTCCGTTGCCACAAAATTATGTACTATGGCAAAAAGTAAAGCCTCACAAGACACGTAAAGGAAAAATCCACAAACTGATTTCTATTTTTAATGTTTAATTTTCCCTCCAACAATAATAACTTGCGTTTCAAACAACTTCCATATGATTGCCATGGAAAACAAAGTTATTTTTGCTTGTACGCTCAGTGTGCAAATCCCGAATCGCGCTCGGCCGAATTCTCAGTGGAGACTTATTGCTGGCCCCATTTATATCAAGCAGCTGCAACTTTTATTTCTGGCTGATATGAACTCAAAAGTTTTAACTCGTAGACGATCCCTTCCAGAATGAGCAACCCGTGATCTATTCTATCGATATGAACTCCAAAAGTAAGTGCAGTTGGCGATAGCTCACATAAATACACTGAAATGAGCACAAAATAAAGCGTCACTCTATACAAAGTTGTATGAAAAGTGACCTTTTATTTTTGCTTGTCAGTAAGTATTATGTACTTGTGCTTGTTTGGGTTTCAATATGATAGATTAGATGGATCTTGAGGAAGTAAGAATCTTTTTGAGGAAACGTTGTGATAGTGGCTTTAAATTTTAACGGACTTAAAAGGTAGCACACATATAACAGGTAGCCTAAGAAAGCAATTACAAGAGCACAAAATAATAATTAATGTTTTGTTAACGCATACCTACCTCTATTTTCCCGCTTTCGGCGAACACCCGTAACTGTAACGAGTCCTGCAAGTTCGCTTCGGGAACTAATTTGAGCGTTCGCACCCAGCCATTAGTGGCCACTTCCACGAACAAAATGCCTTCAATAAGCCGCACGCACCCGCCAGGGTTGGCCAGGGGGCCTGTGTACACAGATAACGTCAGCTTGCTCGATGTTTGAATCCAATCAAAACGCAGAGGAGCCGGAGCCACGTCAGAACTTTTTTCCGAACTTTTCGCAGGATTTGCAGCCGCTCTCCGACTTATTGAAACCGGCAGGTCGCTAGATTGTATTAAACTCTGCATTATTTTACTTGGCGGACTGCCTTTGACGCTCTCTTCGCTCTTTGCGGATATCTTTTTTCTAACGGGAGTGATACAGTTTGCTAGGTTCTCCATTGATTTTCTGACGAGTTCTTGCGCTTTGGACGGTTCTCTTAGACGATCCGTCTTTGGAGAGGGAGTGGATGGACCGAAAAATTCTTCCGCGTCAGGCCTGTCTAGGCGGAGTGGCCCCACGAGACACTTTCCTAGAAGGGAGTCATAGTTCACCCATGGGTGTACTTTATCGAACAGTGGAGTCGCGTCGATACCTGCGCCTTTCATCAGTTCTTCGACACCTGAATAGCCAACAACAAATTACAAAATAATATTTACTTGCTTTAAAAACTTTTTAAATGGTGTTAGAGAAGTGAATCCTTACCTCCAGGATGGAAAGACAAATAAGGTGTTATGTTGTAGACGCGTCCTCGGAGACCCAGCCAGGCGTCGTCTGAAAATGTAAATACTCGTAAATAAAACATCATTGCAAGTTCGTCTATAAAATGTGCATAGAGATCAGACAGACCTGGTGTATTGTGGGCGGCTAGTTCTACGGGGGAGACTGGCCGCAAGCGGCCGCCAACGCTAGACAGATCTTTGCCGGAGTTGCCGAGTCGGATCCAGTCCATCAGGCTATGACCCGGCTGCAGTGCACACTTGTTCCGAGGATTGCCTGCAACAAAAGCACATACTATAATCGACCTATCTCCTTTAAAGAAAAATACGAGTATATACTGCTCAAAAAAGGGCCCAGTTGATTAAATATTTATAATTAATTAAGAAAATAGTACCTATAGATACACTTAATTATAAGAAAATATTAATTGAGAAAATATTATTTTATATTCATTTAAATTTTAATTGTTGCCATTTTTTATTTTAAACTGACGATTTCAATATTAATTCTTTGACATTTAATTTAATACAAATTAACGTTTAAAAAGTAACTATATTTTATAATCTGCTTTAAGTAAAGGTAAATACTAACGATATCTATTTTAATATTGTTTAGACGTTCTAGATCCATAAACATACTTAGAAATTTATTTGTTAAAGCACGATTCATTGCCCTTTGTTTAACAGGTGGTAGTGTTTTGGTAATGATCGGTTTGCAGTTTTTTACGAGCTCTCGTGCAAAACAGAACAATAACAGTGTCAGAATAATATAATAGCGAAACCGATCTCTGTTCAATAAATTAAATAACTTCTCAAAGTGGAATCATCTGATTATGAATAACTTCCGTTCAATTGTCTATTTAATTAGACGTCGAATTAAGTCGGATGCTTACTTGAATTGCCTCAAAGGATATTTATTAATGCGAAATAGACCTCTAACCCCCAAACTAAATCCTACCCCTGTCCTGGTTGTGAATAGCTTTTGTATGCCTTAAGCGGGCCATATCGAATTTACATTTCTAATTAAATAGTATAATGATGACCCGAGCCACCTCAAATAGCTACCTATCTATTTGAAATTAGATTTGAGTCTGGAATAACACAATAATCTCGGGTGGCTATACTACAGTCAGCCACATTAAAATTTTCATGAATAAGTAATGTTTTTATGTAAATAAAAGCGGTGGTGGTCGCGTTTTTAGCCAGAGTAATACGTTTGGTTCCTAGCCCAACAGACAGACGCGTAAATAGTTGAGGAGTTTTGCGGGATTCCGTCAGACCGAACCGGAGGCTGACAAATAATTTAGTAGCCAACTTAAGAGGAAACGGATACACGACTAATAAATCCCAACTTTAAGAGAATTATGCGCTCGCTCGCTGTGTGTCGTAAAGCTCGGGATGTTGCGCCCGTGATTCTGAATAGCCGTTGCGCGGACCGGCTCTGAAAATTAATTTGCAACTTTTTCAAGTATATTTGCGAACGTGGATACTTTGTTGACACGCAAACACGAGTTTATCCGTTAACGTTTGTAGGTAAACAAGGCGACGCCGCGCCGCGCCGGTCTGATCAATAAATCAAAGCTCACTCAAGTTGTGAGACCTTCAAAGTTCCTTTTTTCCTCTCTCGATGCCAATCAAATTAGTATTGTACTGTTGATTTTTCGGACATCTGACTTGCTCAGCTCCGTCCGCTTCAAACGGAATCCTTGTTGAGCCCTTAATTATTAAGGCTTAACGTCTCGGCCGAAAATCTTTAATCTTCTACTACTCCTATATTAATGTTTACACAATTTGAGGTTGTAATTTATAAAGTATACTTTACCTGTAAGCCTGTGTCACTATGAAGCTAATGCAAAATGATTAAACGATAACTTAACATAAATTATGGTTGGGGAGGACAGAGGCAGTGAGCTATAAAGCTAAATTGCTATAAATAACGTGCCCATACAAATCCCTCGGCAGTTCCGCTCACGTCCGAAATCTAGTGGGATATCATTTCTGGGACTTTTCGGTGTCCCTACAGAGTTTTTCAGGGACAGAATATATAGGCTATTATGTTAATCTGTCACATTAACTAGCTGACTGAAGACAACTAGCTGATGGGACTGTCCGTTCCGCTCCATTAGAGGGGTTCGGGATAGTTATTGAGTAGCAAATAGCAATTTAACAAATTAAGTCTCCGTTTTATACAGTGCAGATAAACACATTAAAATAACTGAACAGTATCGGTTAGTAAATAAGTCGCAATTCCTTTAGGAACCTGATAAATTTGTAGGTTTATTGAGATACATCAACATTATGCAGTATCAGTTGGGCTGTTTCAACCCCATACCTTCTTGGTGCAAAAGTGCGGAAGTAGTTTGTGTACGTAATTTAGACGCAAGCTGTACGTGTATTGGGCATTTTGTATCGACGCGGTAGATGTAGACACTTTCATGTGTAGTTTAACTAATAAGTAAACTTTGTATAAACCCTAAACTTATACGTGCCACCTTCATTACAGGCGTCTGTAAGTAATGAGTTCTGCAGAACTTCTCAGTAACGAATCAATATTGGCTAACTTAATTGAGAACGATGAAATTTCTCAGCTTTGCCTAACTTCTATTCTGAAAATCGATTATAACTTGGCTATAACTTACCAGTCAGCATTTAAATTTGATATAACTCAAACTTTGTTTATTCGACCTTTAGCTTAGATAGCGAATAAAGTAATATAGGTAGAGTAGCTATTTGATACAAGACAGAAAAAAAAAAACATAAATATGAGCCTTTTTGAATAAAGAACAAACTTCAAAGGCGTGTTTTTCTTATTTTTATTATCGCATCTCGGTGTCTAAAGCACGTTTCCTCCAAGAAAATTTACTTAAGGAAGAAGCAACGCTTTAACTACGACCGAAGGTAGGGTGGTCAAGGGATAAAAATACACAAAAAATCCGATATAAAATTTCGAAAACAATCTATGAAACAGGTAAAATGAAAAACCCTTTGACATTTATACTTGCCTGTACTGTTTTTCTTTCAATACGGTGAAATTGTACCGAAGACAACGTGTTTCCGTTTAAGAATGAGTACCTCTACTTATTTACGTTTTTGGACGTTTACGATTATAAATGAACTAAACACATGGATCGAATTCTCTTAGAAACGTGTCTTTAGATTTGTCACGCGCCAGGTCGTGTCACATAATTGTGGTAAGTAAATTTCAGAGTAAGTAGGTACAAAGATCATTTTCTAACTTTGATTAATTTCAAGGAAGACGAGAATGCACCACAGTTAGTAATTAGCCTTTGATAACCTCAGCCTAGATGAAATCTACCTATACATATAAAAATGCTTTGTACGGATTAACGCACAACCTAAACCGCTGATCGTAGAGACCTTAATCTTGGAGGGCGTGTTCTTTATATGACGTAGGCATCCGATAAGAAAAGATTTTCCGAAATTCTACCTCTAAGAGGGTGAAAAAGGGGGGCTAAGTTTGTATAGGACAACGCGATTCCTTGCCTTGGTATGATCTACTTCAAATTTTACATAAACATTCTTTTACCGAATTGATGGAACATATGTTTCGTATTTTCTTGAAATTCATCCCCTAGTGCTTTTGATTTAAATTACATTTTAATTTGACAGTCATTTGTTTGAAAACTCGATCCGATTTTAATAAAAAAAGGTTGAACTCACATAAAACTTGGTACAAGGTATATACTCTTTAAAGTTGGAAAGACTCGAAAGTGACCGCATTATATTAATTACTGGTACCTACCGCATTTTAAAGGTTTCTAAACTTTAGAGAGGTCATGCGATTTTTAGAAATTCCGTCGGGATACTGAAAAAATGGGGTTTATAACTCCGCTGCAAAGGCGCCCTATCTCTGTAACTATAATTACTAGTCTTGAAATTTGGCACACAAGTAAGGAATCATCATAACTGCTAAAAATTAATTTAAAGACTTTTCGAAATCCCCGCGTGTTAGGAATTAAAAGGAAATTATATTCTTACTTAGAAATCGTCCTATCTGTAACTATTATTACTAGAATGTTTAAACTTGGCATACCAATAGGTAATTATGATATCTGAAAACTGATTTCTGTATTTTGCAAAATTCCCCTGGGATGAGAAGTAAAAAGGATCATTATATGATTTTAGATTCTCGGTATTTGGCCGACATTTTCCTTTAAGGATCAAAAAGGAGCATTTAGAAGGGATTTTGCAAATTTCTCACGAGATAAAAGGTCCGGATGGAAAATAGTGACTTAATTTTTAAAGAAATTATTGGATAAAGGTAGTTCGTCACTTTGACGTTACCTGCGCGGACGAAGTCGCGGACCAGAGCTAGTAATTATTATTAAAATAAGAATAACCGGGTAACCGAAACGTAAAAATTTCATAATGGTATTAATTACATCGCTAGGGACTAGACAAATATACATATACCGATTCTGTTCGGCTTTCGGCTAGCACAGCTTCTACTACTGCAATGCAGATAAGAGTGCACACATCATTTCCAGCAGCATGAACTTAAAATCGCAACACAGAAAAGAGAACCATAACTAGCCGCGTCGCTAAAGTAATCTGAGCAGAGTTGGCAGGTAGGAGGTACTTTTGTGCTTGACGTGGTGGAAGTGGGAGGCCTAGGTTGCGGGAAAGTCCTTAGGAAACGGGTTAGCAAATACTGAAGGCGAGCGTCTGAAGTAATAGCTTGTGAACGATGTAAGCGGCGCACTGCATCAAGGGTATATGTATAGCCATATTGACATCTCTCTATTATGGGTAGACTATAAGATCATTTTCAATTTTAATTATATAAGACGCATCTATTAACACACAGTTTGCGGGTTCAAAAACAAAGTAATATCCACCTGGGTATAATCCAAATGTAATATCAAATTCCTGAGGAAGGCATTGTTTTAATTGAAAATAAAACTTTTGTTTGATTAGCTTTGAATCGGACGGATACGTACTTTAAAATTCAAACTCCCACACACGGCTTATTAAAAATTTTCCGGCAAAAAGCTATTAAGAGTTTTGGAATTTCCGCGGATACGTTAACACTTACGAAATTCAGCGAGTCATTGGCAGTCAGATGAAAATGAATATTTATTTCCACAGATTAAATATATCACTAAGTTCTTCCAAACGTAGGTGATGACAGCGTTCTTTTGATGATATGTAGTTTCATCAATATCAAACTTTAATCGAATAAAGAGTTATGGTATGGCACATGGTGCGAAATGAAGTGTAAGATATCAGTAAGATGTGCCAGCTTTACAAAAACGAAAAGAAGGAAAAAAAGCACCTTGTATGCTTGGGGAGCACAGACAAGATTAAAGGATAATATGGAACAAACTCTAGCATCAAGCTAAATTAATCTAAATATTAACGCAACAAAGTCTCCGTGCTATAACGTTAGTACGCTGTTTCGCGACGAGCGGCCCATTACCGGGACTGAAACAATTCTTTACGGCTAGTAAGTAAAATGGCGCGAGCGAGGTGTGAGGGTTTCTTTGTTCACATTTTACTTCTAACGTTAAAAGAAAAAGGCGGTCGCATAAAAACGTGAACTCTGAAAGGGTTTCCTTTATTAGGGTCTTAGATCTACTCTTCGCCGGTTTAAATGGAATCTATCTAGAAAGCGTTAAGAATCAATTTAGCCTTAATTCACTCAAAAAAAGGGAAAGCAAACACTCGTTCAGGGATCAAATTTTTCATCCAAGCGCGGCCAAAAAAGGTTTTGCTAAATCAGAGTTATTGTTTTCCTCAAACGGATCAAATGAAAATGAAACAAATCGTTCCAAAAAATAAAAGGTGTTATGACAGCAGCTTGTATAGAACTTATTGAAAAAAAAAAAGCATAAAACATTTCATTGAAAATATACTTCTTTAGTACCCACCGCATTTAGTTACAACCAAAAAGCGGCCAAGTGTCTTATTCGCGCACCGAGGTTTTCGTATATACGCGAAGTAATGACCATGTTTTTTAAGACTCCTGACTTTTTACCAGTTTCCTCTGATCTCTTAAGTTCTATAAATAAGGGTTCCGTTTTACTCTTTGAGATATGATATGGAACATCAAGGAAGTGAGAAACATAAGCAATGTTACTCTAGTTAGTAAACATATTTTAAAATGGTGATCGCTACTGTGTTTATGTTAACGATAACGCGTTGTAATGTAACGACCTATTTTTATTGACTGCCCTATCATTCAAGCACGTCGTCATCAAAATGGATGGCAGCGCCGAGTGGGCGCCTAATGAGGAATATCGCAGAAAACTGTCTATCCAACACTTCCCGGCGAGTACACCGGGACATTAATAAAAGAGCTTCAACACCAAGCCGGGATTCGCACAGTTAGCAAGTACACTTTTCACAAATGATTAAAACTGGGTCAAGTTATTCGACTTAAAAAGACACAAATACACGTACGTACCGTCAAAACGAACTGTCTATTTCTGTCTAAGCATTCATATATATCACCTAGCATAGTCTTATTTCCACTTGACCGATTTATTTCGGGCGAAAACCGTAGATGGAGTAAAAACGAACAAAGGGAATTGTTGAAGGGATGTCGAGGAAAAAGCCTGGCAATTTAATTGAAGTAAGTAGTGAAATACTTAACGTAAATGCCGGCGCTTTGAGCGGGTTCGTCTTAATCTGTCTACTAGACCATATAATGAGAAAACGGCACGTAATTGAAATCTTCGCAACTGAATCGAATTGCAATAATGATGCTTACTTAGCCGAGGCATGCACTGTGAATTTGTAAAACATCTTGAAAGTTGTGTCTAAGATAAACAGATTTAATGTGCTTTACCTGAACAAGGCAATCGGATATAATAAATGATTTTATTTTTATCTCCTCGGACAATCGATCCGGCCCTCGGGGCCAGGGGCGGTGAATAAAAGATGAGCTTGCAAATGTGATAATACGATGGATGTCCGCCTGATTTCACTGGACACAATAGATGCTACACGTATTTTATTGAATCTGATATTACAATCCTCTTACACATTTTATAACCCTCTTAAATTGAAGCATTTTTTTACATGGATGGTGGAACTTTCGAAGCACCCACATCACCCAAATTTTTATATTTCCTTCCTATCCGACATATTTTTAACGTTTAGCTACGAAAGCTCATATTGTATTGGACGTTGTCCTCAAATCTCATAGTAATCGTGATATCAAAAATGATGGAGCAACCGGGTTCAGGTTATTGTTACATACAGTGCGAGTATAGGAATATTGAATCAGGGTTTACTGTAGTACAGGCACACACATGCCTCAGCAATGGAAGTGCTTTCAATTTCTCCTTATAAAGTTGTTAAGCGAACTACTTAGGGTACCTATACGCTCGTGAACTATTCTGCAAACTGTTACAAGGTACATCCTTGTTGGCTTCACTTGGCGGAGTGTTCAGAATTCGTTAGAGCGCTGCTGTCAGATACGTATTCAGTTGTTTGGTAGACAGCGAGATATCGATCCTTTCAAAGGCTTTACATTTATCCCAATCGCATTACGGGTTACGTATCAATGAGATAGCAAATAATGTGAATCTTGCGTTATAGTTTGTGTTCAGGCATTGTTACTGTTGTATTTGATTTGTAAAAAGTATAATATAACTAATATGTATAAAACTATCGCGAGACTCAAAACATTATTGATATACAACACCAATCAATAGAATCGAACAAACATTGACAAAGGACCATACGGTCCTAAACATATCGAAGACACATCGCTTATAAACAAACGTAGAAGGTTACAAAATGAAACTAATCCCGCACAAATTGAATATCACTATGTAACTAAACCACTAAATAAATACAAACAATGGAAGGAAAATACCACCATTGTTTTAAGATACATAAATTTATAAACTAAAGTAAGCAGTTTCCTAACATCCAAGAAGTTAAAGCTAACACAAACTTGGTAATCCGCTTATGTACATAGCGATGCAGTTAAGAGCATGAAACGGTTGTTTTCATGGAACCGTGCACCCACAAACATGGTGTTTGGAGATGAAAAGCTGGAAAGCGATCTCTATTACCTGCAACCCAATTATATCACGATTGACTTATATAATCTTTATGAGCTTAGCGACGTGCGGGATTAAATGTAAACGGATTGAGTTTGGCGAGCCCACAGCCGCGGGTTAATTACAGTCGCGTGGATCGATGGCTTCCTTGTTGGCAGACGTATTGGATTTCCGCTTATGTGATACCTACTCTAGTGACATGTGATTAGGGCAACTCTATCACACTCAAACATAACTTTAATTCTTGATGAAGGATGGAGCAACTGCTTTTGATATCGAGATCAAAACAACAGAACATTTTAAGATGGATTGTTGAGTTTTGTGTAAGGAGAAGACATGCTAATAACATGACTCCTGTATTTCGTTAAACACTAGTTAAGATGGGAGTGGAATTAAAAGTGTTAATTATTGCAGATATTGTATTTTCCGAACATGTTTACACATTAAAATATCGGTTGAAGTAACAAACACTGAACTTAATGTACTACTTAGAGTAAATGCATCCTTTGTTTATGAAACTAACTATTAAAACTGTAAATAATGAATATTTGCCATGGCTAAAGAGAAAGCTATATACACAGAGCAAAGTCAACGATTAGCTCGTAAATAAGCTCTCTATTTGTCAAGACGTGTTTTATATGAATGTAAATCTCTCGATACATTTTAATTGAACATAATAATGTTATATCACGTGCGGCTGTGTAAGCCATTACCTCACCAGAGTGGAGAGTTCCACCTCTCCACGTACCGCGTAGCTTCTCATACCTGCGAATCGCACCCTATCTTGACTTATGAGGCTATCTCATACATAGGCATACTTACTTTGTCTTTACACAGAAATATTATAACGTACGTTATCTACACTCTTGTCTTCCATCCATGACTTATTGTTTCAGCCTACGTTCAATTTAGGAAACGCCTGGCGACTGTTTATATTCAAGGCAACACGCCAAAGGACGGAGTAAATTTTGAAACCCTAAATAATTAATGGTTGTCTTTAATTTAAGCTACAAAAAGGTTCCCAACTTTTGCAAGTAACGCTGCGGGTCGAAACAAAAAAGATTAATTTAAAATCAAACCTTAAATTAGAAAGTTCTTTTCATGGCTTTTCCATTAATGAGAACCCATTCACAAATCCCATAACCCAGAAATTAGTCAGTGCAATCAAATGAGCTTTTCATTCGTTTTATACATACATAAATACATACATCACGTCTTTATCCCTTACGGGGTAGACAGAGCCTAAGGTAGTTAACAAGACCTTACGACCTAAAGTATGCTTTATACCTAAGTATTTTTCTCTCCATTAGGTTTATCTAGGGTTGAGTAGTGAAATAACAAGAAATATTATCACGGCAAAGAACCCGACGTCACTAAGTTAAATATTGGTATAAGGGATTCGGTGTGATAATACAGAAAATAATGAGAATAGAAACTCGAAAGGAAAGAAAACATTTTGCTCGGCTTCAGGTAAACAGCGGTGGTACATTATCTATACGAGGACGCGCCTTCCGAGACTTCCGAGACTTCCGACTGGAGTACAAAAATATATTTTCTTTGTTGTTTCTACGTGTCAAATTATGTAATTATTGAGGGTTGGCTTCATCTCGAGTATCTTGCGTGTAACATTCTTCCCTCGTTCGGGCTGTTACTCGCACGCGTCACGCTTATGATTATGATAATGATATGCATCATGACCGTTTTGTGTGAGATTTAGAATAACGATAGAATTTTACTTTCGCTACGCGCCAGGGCAAAAACATCGTTAATATTAAAACATTCCGCCCTCCGCCTTTTTCAGCTTTCTATTCATGTTTGCCGGCACCTCTTGATTGGGCTTTGATAATTTAAGTTGGACTTCTGAGTTTACTTCATCGCCGAGTCAGTTTCTTGATGAAATAATACTTTTATTGGAGCCTTTATGGCAGACTGAATGGCGCTCGGTCGATAGATCTGTATCAACGGGAGAGATTAGCTCGCTTACTTTAATTGACAGACGGATAGATACCTATCAAGCACTCCACACAGCGATATATCGTTGTCAAGATGAAATATTAAATCGTGTAAGGTCAATGACCGAGCTGCATTAATTTGCCTTTGAAGATGGAGACAAAGAGATTACAAGCTATAGATGGATGCTGACTGTACACGTGTACCGCCGTAAACACTCGGTGTTGTATGATCGAGGATAATCCTGAGTAAATTATTTGATCTGCAACACGGACTACGGGTAATCTTTTGTTGGTATGTTTATTCTGTAGATGCCTTTAAATCCCTAGTAAATAAATCGCTTTAGAGTCTCGTAGACAGTGTTCATTATAGGTAATTACCAATTTACTGTACAAGTTAAATAGTAGATCACAGTTTGGCATATTTCCATTAAGTTGACTAAGCGACATGATAGCAAAGTACCTATCCTGCGCTTAAAATTATGATATTGCGTGATCACGTTAAATTGAATTATTTTCGGAGCACGTTTTTCGGAGCGAAATACACCGGGGGATCCAACTTGCGTTTTAAATCTGATAAGGCTCCACGTAAAATTTCTCCTTCATATAATCGAAAGGCAATGTCATTACATGCCATTAGCCTGAGCTACTTTGTGCTACGCGTCCAAAACGAGTGATTGACGTAACAAATTGCTTCCATTGTCCCACCCAAAACGCGAAATCGAACGTTTTCTATTTCGGAAACAATAAAAACCTGATTGCGGTGCGGAGCCATCTGGGCGTTTAAGGATGACATATTATATCTGTCAGAGAGCGTAATCCTAAGAGGAACATGAATTATCAGCTTAAACTTTTACAGCTATGTAATTAACGCGAATAATAAATATGTAGGTAATTGACGCTCCAAAAATCCTTAGGTACCTTGACTATAGTCTGGTATTTGCACAGTGATATTCCTGCCTGTGGTTTTTGAACAATTTCCTTTTCCCTTTTTTTTTTGTTTAGTGTAAATTATTTAATTAATTTATTTGTTTTTAGTTACTCATAACATGTCATGGGTTCTATCTATTTCGCATTTAGATAATGCTGAGCCAGCGACCGTTTCACTTTTGCGAAAACACGCTCAATTTTTTTCATGTCTGTGTTTTTTTGGTTTATTTCTGTTATATTTGTGCGTCTTTCAAAAGCGAATAAATGCCCTCTATCTTTCTTTCAAATGTGTTTGTCCAAAAACCACTTCTCATACTCAGCTTTATACCACCAGAAATGTCGTGCTACATGAAAAAAATAGAAAACGGTTAAGGATAAAACAGGAACATCGCAAAATACAAATTAAATTCTTGCCATGTTCAAGCATTTTACATTAAAAATGTGGCCGTTACGTAGTAGAGAGTGCCGCAATCAATTTAATTTCTACTCTTTTGCGTGGGAGCGCTTCTGCTGCACGAAGTAGGCTTCTCCCAAAGGATGCCACCGAGCATAGTATAATTTCCTATTACTTGCAAATTAAGGCTCTATAAATCCATTCAGAATGTGTTAACGGTCGGGAAGAATCCATAACTGCGAAGTTTTTTAGTAATAAAACATTGTAACATCTTAACTCTTAAAAAGGCAGAGCAATTAATAAACTTAGCATAAACTTTGCACAGCATTGCCGAGAGTTTGCCACTGAGCGAAGCTGGGTCGGATACTTTGAAATTTATATAGAGGTCCAAGGTTTGAACTAAACTTGTACGAACTCTTGCTTTAATTAGGATTTAGGTCATTTCCATAAAAGCAGACGATCAACAGTTTAAACTCAGAATTCTATACAGACGAGAGGCGATTATAATCACGTAATCATAGAAGAAATAACTAATAGAGTGGTCTGCAACACATTGACATCATAACTTACTATTTAGCACGATTTTTTTGCGATAGCGGCGTATCCTTTATACTCCATGTGGAAAATGGAATAGTTATATAGGTATTATTAGCCGTAGCACGTAATGACTAAAGAATTATCATCAGGGTGCAGTAATCCCCGCAGGAGTTTGGCAATGATGTTTCAAACAAATTTGATGACATTTCAACTCTATTATTCAATTCCTCTATGCACGTAAACAACTGAAAGGCCAAACGTCAGCATATCTACATGAAAGCGAATATTTGCTCTTAGTGGGTGCAACCACCCCGAGCACCTCGCCTCGCTTCGTTCGTGCTCAAACTGCGCAACCACTAACCCCCACCTTATTTGAAACACAAATCCTGTAAGCTGCATGTATGCGCTGTAGAAGCGACAAACATAACTTATTTTAAAATAATACCAACGGTTAAGGATCTCTATTTCACAACTCAAGAGATTTAACTAGTATTGGTAGTTCGGTACACACTTTGAAATCAGATTTTATTTATAAAGCTACCGCAATGTTTGCAAGACATCTAAATGGCATTTTTACTCAGAAACACACTACTGTAGTCACTGATGTACATGTAAATAGTACCCCCTTGTTCACAAAAGGTTGTGAAACATAAATAAAAACTGTGTTGAAATTTCTGGAAACACTCATGGAATTTTTGGAAATTTAGATGGAAATTCAGTAAATTTCAACTGCCAGAGCTCAGATTTTTAAAACACACAAACATTTTTTGAATAACGGTTGTAATTAAAATTTTCGTATAGTTATAAAGCTAAGGTCAGTAATTACCTACCTAATACAAACAAAATTACCTAAGTTAAACATGTTTAGGGATAACTTTACAGGAACGTGTTTTTCTCGGTAGTGGGCACTAAAGTTATCATTCCAAGTTATCGTGTATACGCGTACAAATATTAGTAGTTTCGGTCGAATGGGCGTTGAGGGCAAGAACATTCGAAGCACAGGTCGCTTAAGTGCGGTACCCCACCGAATGGCGTTAGCGGGAAAAACCCGCGTGTTATTGGCCCCAAATACTATGAACACCTACCCTCCGATCTTAAAAATCAACAAAATGACGAAACATTTAAGCGTCGATTGAAAGTCCTTTTGTTAAAAAATACATTTTATTTTGCGAACAAGTTTCTGGATACGACATTTTTATTTATTTATTTAATTGCCCTATTAATATTCCTTTAATTTCGACATATATTAAATTAACCCTTTATTATTATTATTTTGTTTATAAGCAGTGACGATCCCTAGCGGAAAATTAATTTAATTGTAGGTACTTAAATGCTTTTTTTTTACATATTTGTATTATTTAATTTAATTTTATTTATTCTCGAAGATTTCAATCTAAATTCTCCTAACTTGACAATGTATACTTTATGATGTAATTTTTATTGAATAAATAATCTAGATCTAAACCTAAACCCTTCGTCTGTTATACTTGCACTTGACGTTTTTTATCTTTATTTTATGCACGTAAAATTGGCATTAATAAACAATTTCTATGGCTCTAACTAACTGCGCGTAAATGCAAAACATACGGGACCACAACGACGCTTGTAGTCTGTTATCATTTGTTTATTGTGTCAACGCTCGTTCTAAAGAGTGTCAGACTTCGCACGCGCATAAAATCACAAAGCGTTTTAAATTCCAGTTTATACATCAAAGAATGAACCTGTTTTGTTATCAGAGCACCATTGTACTCCAGCGGTACTACGATAAAAGGCCGTATTTTTATGTATCAACACGAGATGATATATGAATGAATTGAAATCATACGCCTGAATTTTCAGTAACAGTCTACCTAAGGTAAGCTAATCTACGCTATCTGATTTCCACTGTATTTGTCAGAGGTAGAGTCAACCGACTGTTGCCGAGCCACCATAATATCATGCATGCATATTGGGAGGTTGATTAACTAAGGAAAATACAGAAAAAGGAAGTGTAATCTAGTATTAACTATATTAATTAAGGTCAAGTAGTGTTAAAAGCTGGTAACACTGCCGAGATTTATTTATATTTTTTTACACTGCAGTCCTTGCAAACGGCCTAGATATCAACTAGAACATGAAGCCTATGATTTAGCGATTAGAGCCCGATAGTAAGTAACATCGCCCGGTTTGGTTTCGGGGTTCGAAAAGTCACCAGTGAAAGCCACTTGGTCACGTTCAGTGTTAAAATTAATAGAACATTGAATTTCACCGACAACTCCGTAAGTCCGTAACTTTAATTGCAGCCCGCAGGTCCTGCGGTTCAGAGATTAAACAAGGACAATGGAAGTTCTCGTTTCTAATGCAAATTGGTTTTGTGAACGCTGGATAAATAATTGATTTGTTTGATGAACGTAAAGCCATTGTATACGCTGAACGGTATCACTTCAGAAGGTAACGTGGGCAAATACGATTACAAATGATATATAAAATTGTTCCAGCACATTTAAGGTATGTTTTTATATTTGCTCCGAATATATTAAGTAAAGTTCAGAGTTTACTGAATAACCAAGTAGTAAGATTGAGTTTCCAAAAGTTCTGTTAGTTCATTCAAATCTTGGAAACTGAATCACAAACATTAAATTTGATTTAGCAGATTTCCGACCGATCTTAATTTTACGTAGCTTAAACCTGTTGTCTGATTTTAATATTTAGGCTAATTAGAAGTCTAGTCTTGGGCGCAAGAGCCCACAGAGTGCTTATATACTGCTTAAATGTTACAGTCAAGGACACAAATATATATACGTTTCCAAGACGTCGAAAACATCTATAGGTACACCATTAATGCCATAAACAATAACAGCCGGTGACGGTGACACATAAATCTATTTGACAAGATGGTTTATAGATATTTACGCCCTAGACTGTACGCATGCTGTGGTATTTTTTCCAAGCAAAAAGTTACTATTTAGGACACTACTGTCTAAGTCCAATATAGTTAATAATAATTTTAGATCGTCAAGGCCCCCAAATCAGGTCCAGTACGTCCACGATCTGGACACGACGTTTTCACGTTCAATACATCGCCGCTAAAATAACCTCCCTCATGAACTAAACAAATATATGTCCACAAAATAAACAGTTCAATTTAGTTAGGTGCCTACCTATCTAACTAAATTGAACCACGTAACACGTAACGAAGGGACTCGCAATTAAATACATGCGGCGGAGTGTTTACTGAAAGCCGTGATGGAAGACTCTGATATAATTATCGTGCCCGTGGGTTAGACCTCTTTTAATGAACATTCAGCGAAATAAATTATTAAAAACTCGAACCGATTCATAGGCGTTCCGTTTAATGTTACAATTCCATTAATTTAACTTTTGATAAGTATTTTATTTAGGTTTTTCTTGTCTTGGCAATTATTTTATAACACATTTTCATTTAACTAATTTGACAGTCTAATTATGAGCATGATAAGTTTTTTTTATAATTTGATAAGTATTATAACGAAGTTACAAGGAAAGCTATTGCAACTAAGTAGTCCTTGGAAGTTAAATAGTCGATCAAAACTTAATACTTATTGTGTACTGGGTAGGACGACAAAACGGAGCTTAAGTATACGCTGCGCATTGTCGACACGGAATAGGCGCTTTTTGTTATTAAACATTAATGATTATAGAATATAAATTCGTATAAAATTGGTGGGATAAGTTTGTGAAAGTAGGCATTTCAGTTGCTTCTCCAACTAGTCCCAAAATATTTTCCGGCCCGCTTTAAGGCCTCTGCGGGCCCGAACCGAAAACTTTGGGATTGCGAGATTCCAGTAGAAATTCCCGAATTGACCTCTATGAATGTTTCCCGGAAAATTGTGTATTAGGCTTATTTTATAAAATTATCTAATACAAATGGTTGGCTAATGATTAAAGTTTGAATTTTTTTGGCTTGCCCCGAAGGAGGAACCCAAGTTAACCCAACCCAACATTATTGAGAATTAGAATCAAGGCTTGTGATTTAAATCGCGTGACTCGAGACTGGCAGGGCTTTAAGAAGAGTGACACATTAATTTATTTAACTCGAATATCTTTCCATGAGACTTTTTAAGTAAGTACCTCTTACTAAAAATAGGAGCATAAACTACTAAAGGGGTACTTACCTATATACACAAAACACTAGAACCTATTTTAATAGAAGATCGTAAAACATGGTTTAGCACAACCCCGTCAAATAGGCATGAGTAAGCTTGTTATAAATTGCTTTTCTAGCGCGTTTACTGAAAAATGATAATCCAGCGAAAATGTATAGTATAAATCATAAAAGATAAACCGATAGTAATCCACCGACTCATGCGCGCCATATTTCCCCCCTTTCTTTGTTCAGACTGTTCATGCTCAATCCCCATAAACAGCAATAAATTTATCTTTTATGTGAATGAAATGAAAACGTTGCCCACAACACAAGCGTGACGCAGTAACTGTTTTTATAGCCTTAGCTGCAAGTTTGTATGAAGCTTGTAAAAATGCAAAATAAAGCTATGTACAGTCGAGGGCATAAATATCGACACAACCATCATATCAAATACATGTGTCATCGGCGTTATTGTTTATGGCGTAAAGGTGTTTTTGACGACTTGGTAACGTACGTATATTTATACCCTTGATTGGAACACATTCGTTGCTTAAGATTGATATAATTATTAGTCCAGTAGATATTATATTGTAAAAAAAAACTAAACGACACTGAAGATTAGAACACAGAAAAATCCGAAAAGTAAAGCTAAGGAAGTAGTTTGGATATAGTGATGCTCGATGCAGCTGTTGCACTTCCTTTCGATCTTAAATAACATTATTTTTCATTCATGTTTATTCAGAACACGGTAATTGTCACACACATTAAGAAAGTAGAAGCATTGTATAGATTTATAATTTATCAGCTCGGAGCTTTAAAAGTCACGCACAAGCGTCAGACATAAGGTCGTTGATAAATCGAGCGTGGGCACTGGGCAAAGCCGTTTCAACAGTCTTTAATATCCTCCATACAATATTCTACTTCGATAAAAGTCGATTCAAGTCATGCCGTCACACTGAACACGAATCCTCAATCTACGGTAGCCAACAGCAACAATATGTGCGAGTTTATTCAATAGCACACGGCGACCTATTTCGAGAAATGTTGGATAAAATCGATATTGTAGATGTAATTCATGATCGAAAACGGATATAAGGGTTTTCGAGTCGTATCAGGGTTTATTGATAGCGAAGATACATTCAATAAACTGCGATATCATCTATTATAATATACCTATCTCTGCGATATCGATACACACATATATATATACTAGTTAGGGAAGCAAAGTAGACCAGGATAATAACGTTCGCATGAAAACATTTATTTACGCCACAGTAAGTGTTTCTTGTTTTAAGACCGCATTGAAACAAAGATCTCTTGTTACGATAGTCGCTTAATGGCCTATTACGGCTGCAAGAAACGACTTTGTGACATAAGATACCGGATTGAAACAGCCGATCTTCTTAAATAACACGAACCTATTTCAGTTCCAACCCTCTCTCCGATCTATGATTTGAACGAAGGCCTATGCTATGGAAAGTTTTGTAAAGGAAACCGAGTTTACGGAACGAAAACTATAACTCTTGTGTAGAAAAGCGAGCAGGCATCAGAGGAGTGACTTTCCTTGTTAGTTTCTTGTTTATTCGAGTCGTTTGTACTGCGTGAAGAAACATATTTATATACGAGTACCTACATGTACTTATTATACAGCTCGTACCTATTGGTTTTTGATAAAACTCGTAATGTGACAAGAACAGTTATTAAATGGCCTACCTCTTATTTATTTAACGCATTCACCGCCACCGACGCATATATGCGTTTTCGTGACTTTTGTTTAGTGCCGCTGTCATAATTTTACAGGCAATTGAACGCACATGTGAGTCAGTGGCACCTGAAGAAGTCTCGGGTTGCGCAGGTGGCAGCGAATGCGTTAAATGTTCACCTAAATGTTAAGCATCATGGTATGTGGTATGTGGCCTATTCTGGTGTTGTTTTAAATATAAAATATTTAGCTGGCAACTGATTCTAGAAAAAAACGGCATCTAATTACTTGGTAAATTATTTTCACAAAATGTATCATTTCACAAACTGATCATTTGATAAACCTTCTACATGGATTATATGAGCTTAGAATCAATAAGATGGAATCAAATTTAGCAAAATGTGCGTGTTCTATCGCACAGCTTTTTAATTCTATAACAAATGTAGGTTATCCCCTTGGTTCTCGTAATTCCTCTTAAATGAATAAAGTTTTCCGCGAGTATTTCTTTGTAGGAACTAAGATTCCAACTGTTTGAGATACTTTTCGTCCCCGATAAGGATTTAAGAACAAGATTCTGCTATAGAGCAAACACGAAGCCACGCATCCTTGAAACGGGCTGATCCCTTCCGCCTGTGTAGACAGGAGGACTATTAGATATTCCATGACTGAGGAGTATTGGAGCGTGGAGTGGAACACAACGTTGAACGTGTGGCAAAACTCTCCCACTGTTGTATGTTTAATTAGATTGAGATTCTTAGAAACATATCAGTTCTAACCTGGGAAAATATTCTAAAATCGAAGATTAGACCTATTTATACTAACATTCAAATAACGTTCAAATGATTCGACAAAATTTACTTTGACGTGTTTTATACAAAGCAGAGGCACCTATGTAAGCATACAATTTCCGCTTTGACTCGGGAGATCAGAAGGACGTCATGTAATTTTCTCGTTTTTAGTCTATCTGTGCCTCCCTCGGGATTCGCGTTATTCATGAAACGCAAATTGTCAAAGTGTGGTGGTGAACTTTGAAGTCTGCACGAATTGCTCTCAAAAATTGTGATTTTTCGTGGCACGAGTGAAAAAATAGGAGATACACGACCGGAAATATGCACATACTGAAAATGTTTGGTGCGATGTTGCCTGCAATATTTGAACCCAGATCGCAACGGACTGAATCAGTTTTATCGAAACTTCATAAATTTATTATTTGTAGGTACGTTTTTCAGAAAACGTTAAAAGCATGAGCGTTGATGTCGACGATGTTTTACTTTGCTCTTATAAACTTGAGTCTCTTGTCGCATGCTTTGTGAATAGGCCAGAGTTCATGGATTCTAAATGGCAGTCTTGGGTCGTAATAGGTTAAATTAAATCGATCTCGGCGAAAATAGATTATAATGAATTATTTTACATGTCAGAGCAATGTATTCCCCGATGTTTTCAACTTGACATATGTGACGGGGCCCGTACCTCGCCCTTCTCAATCCCGCGGGATATCTAATGGGTGTGTAATTAAGTAAACCAGGCAGCCTCGCGGAACGAACGAAACAACTGGTTTGTGGAACACAATTCAAGTGAGACATACTGAACAAATAAGGAGAACACAAACACGCTAATTTATGACTACGCCTAATTTAAATATTAAGTACATGTGATTTTTCTAAACAGAAATTGTGACTATAGTGCGAATAAGTGTCTATCTAGCTACCGCAAGAGAGAGAATTCATAATACGAAAATATTCGTTCCCAGTTTGACTGGGTTACTTTGGGAAGTGTGCTGTAATCCTCAGAGGTTCCATTATGATATACCCTAACAAATGCGTAGCTAAAGCGCTTTGGCGTTCGGGGCTTATAGTATTTCATATTTGATTGATACGGGTGACCGGAATTATTAACTGTCACAATAATTTATAATTGCTTGTGAATAATAGGATAGCCTGAGAGAAGAGGGATGGTATTCAACTAAATAAGGCGTCGTTATTCTGGCTCCAGGAAACTTGGCGCCCGTCACAAGCTTGTTTGTTTATGTTTGCGTTCACTAGGTGCCCCAGTTCCATACCTGTCAAAAGTATTTTAATAAGAGAGCCTTCAAATAAAGGCGGACGGGGGGTGAGTGAGCATTTTCAATTGTTCGCTGTTTGCTTAAGACTAGCTACATTCAGGCGATCTTTTTGCAAGCGAGAAGATCTAAGGATCAGTTCTTCATATATTAAAACTAAAAATATTTTGTCTATATATGTTTTGTTTATAATAAAAAGAACAAAATCTAAGATAAGGAAGTATGCGCAACAAATATAAATTGTGCATCATTTCCGTATGGAAATCTGCCTATCCTGCATACTACAAAGGAAAACCTTTATTACAGATTCATGAAATATATCCCTATGTACCCCAATACTTCGGAACTCCGTGTAAAGTTATCGTCGAATTTACCTACTCAACCTTTATCTCGGCTTTACATGGTTTAATTACGTGCTTCAATATAATCAATATTCACGTACCTACGTAAATTGAAAAATATCGCACCTACCTACACCTACAAGTATAATAACTTACCAAAATGTTATTTACCGAGCCAATGGATATATTCCGGACACGATGAGGAAACGTGCAGAGCCATAAGACGTGAGGGCGTACCGTCAATCATTTACTTGAGAAAGAAAATATACTTGTACCATGGCATTTAGAAGTCATCTTGAGAATTGTTCCAAACTGGATTTAGAGGCCCTTGGGTTGGAAGTTTTCTTAAAAAATTTGCAGGTCTTTATCTACAAATATCTGCTTACAAAAGGTCATATAGAATTCCTAAGTAAACATCACAAGCCAGCCGGAAACGGAGCTAACGAGCAATCCCCGAAGTAAAGGAAGCGACTGGCGCATGGAGCCGGCTGCCAATTATAAGACACTGTGCCAATTGATTATATACAGCTCTCTCATTATACCATGTTGTAGTAGAAGGTATTAAATTAGTTATATAAGACTCCTTTTGTAGGTTTCCGAATGAACTTGAGAACGCTTCTTGCTTGAGGAATAACTTTAAAATTAATTCTCTAACAATAAATTTTAAACTGTATCGCAAATCGCAGCGTGTGATAGCGAGGTAGTTTGCAAAATGTATTGATCACAATTTAGCAATCTTAAACAATTATTTGTTCGGTTGAGGTTCACCTTGACACAATACAATTTCAGTTGGTAAAATATGGGAACACATTTCATATTGGTATTGATGGCTAAGTCAATTTGCTGTCTTGGGAGGAACAGGAAGAAGCTGGGGTTGAATATGGCAAAGTAGACCCAAAAAAATACTCCACAGTTGCTCAAGCCTCGTAGCTTCATTTGATTATTCCAACCGAGTGAATACAGGAAAAATAAACTAACAAGCACACTTAAAATTACGTGTATCGTCAACTTCAAAAAGGTAAGGAAGTTGAGTACTAAAATTATGAAAATAAAGTCGATTTCAATTCAGGATAAAATGCTTAAACTTTTACGAAATTATTATTTAAGGTTGTGAAGTTGTGACTAGAAGTTCGTGAGGCATTAAGGAGGCTCGTTATTCCGGCAGAAAGGATTTTTACAAAGAGTCGATTATGCTTTGCGGCCTTCTTGGTTTCCGTGCCTTTAAAGACGCCCATCACAACGAGTACCTATTGCAAACTTTTTTGTTATTGTTATGTTTAATAGGCATGTTTTTGATCACAATCACGCTTGATAGTAAGCGAAGATGTAATCTAGAGGGAGCACGCTTGCCCAGTAAATGCCCATTTTGCGTCGACGTGAAGACGGCCACGTTTGAATACCTGTTCTTCAATCATGAATGAATAAACAACTGAAAAATCTGGATTTTGGCTCATAAACAAACGTCCTGCACTGTATTGGCTGACACATATTTGGGCTCTAATTAATTTTGGGAAAAATAAAACTAACTAAGTCGCGTATGGGGATGCTCATAATAATATCTAGTCAATTATTTTATAACAAATAGGCAATCGTTAAAGCAATATAGAAAATCGCAAAACATTTCTCATTCAAAAATATCAATAGGTAAGCCCCAATGTCAATTTCAGTTTCAGAATGTTGGAGTTACTTGAAGCTGAAAGCCGCTTAATATTGTAATTGATATTGATTATATTGATAAAATATATGTATTCCAGAATACAGTTTAAAAATAACGCATAACAGATTAAATACCAAACATAAATACTTAATTGAATAAGCATTTATAATAAGTTTGAACCAAGTTTTAGCTAAACACACAATATTTGTCATAGTGGAGTTTATATTCACGTTTGAAAGAATAATAACTACAAAAGACTAGGAAAGGTATATTATCTGTGTGAATAAGAGGCTTAAAGCATAAATTTAAGGGTCCACATGGAGTTAACAAGCAGCTTAGCATTCCAAACACGCTCTAGCTTATCGCAATCACGGGTTTGGCCAATATGGTAATCGCTGTATACATTGAAGTTAAATTGCGGATCTCCATCGGCTTTTATTCTTATTTAGTGAGCGTCACAAAGTCCTGTTTCGTATATAACATTACAATGAGTCTAGCGTAGGCCGCTGCTGGGCACTGAAATGTCTCATGGCGCGCTATTTGGCCTGATATTCGGCTCTACCCATCCAGGCACGGTCAGCCGCTCTGTGCACATAGATTTCAAAATAGATTCGATAGGAATGGACGATACGTTGAATTGAATAAAAATATATTAACTTGAATATACATAAATCACGTCTTTATCCCTTACGGGGTAAACAGTAGACAGACTTGAATATCTAATTAAAATCGAAAATATTACCTTACCATGCCTAAGACAAGAAGAAAATCATAGTAGGCAGGTATTGCCTGTTGGTTGAGTCTTGAAAAAATAAACAAATACCTATATTAACAGATTGTTTGGAAACAAAACTGATGAAATTATGAATGAAATTTACGAAGTCATCCTAAGTTTTACATAACTTTATTTTAAATTGTTTGTGTATTTGCTAGGTCAATACTGATCGAGTTCGAAAAATACAGTAATTTTCACTTTTTTAAGTTTTTTTTGCGATTGGTATGAAAATTTTGAAATGTTTATATTTTTTTATATTTTTAGATACATCGTGGTGGTAACGAGTAAACCAAGAAACTTAAACCACGTATTCCTGAGGCCTTATTCTTGCGTTTGTAAATTCATTTTGGAAGCCAGGTTTTTTGATCAGGGTCATTTTGTGCTCTTTAGGAAATGTTTCCTATTTTCAAGTGCTTTAACAAGTTGAGCTACTCTTCTAAAATCTATAAAACCTTTATAATTCCTATCAACACACGTTATTTCTAAATGACTGGCTATGACTAACGTATCTGATCCCCAAACAAACCTCTTTGTTATCTACGCGGCATATATAACATCGAGTTCCAGAAGCCACCCTGGACCTCAGTATCAGTACCGCTTCCCCAAGGTCTGGTTTCGTACAGTAAATAATTTGGTTATTATGGAACAGGGTCAAATTATACGTGTTTCAAAAAATTGAAAATATGTATCGATTTCCCTGGGACCTCATCATCGGATCCTGATTTCCGAAACTCTTCCTTTTTTTAGCCAATTAAAAAAAACAAAATAAGCCGTCGAATTTTTTTTGGCAAATAATAGGTAGGTAGGTTCTTTACAATCATACCATACTTTTGATCTAGTACATCCGAGGAGTTCAAACGTATTAATTATATATCAATAGATGGTTCCAATGAAACTAGTCATCGACTCGTTGGAAACTCATTAGCATACAATAACTAACGTCGTTAGAATGCAAGCAACGAGGACGCTATATCAAGTCTTAGAAGGAATAGGAATTGTTCGTCACACTGTGGCCGAATTGGGTTGTCGACGCATTGATGACTTATTTAAGTCATGAAAAGGCTCATTTGGTGAAGTGGATCTGATGTATACCGCTCGATTCATAACACAAGCCGACTTTAAGTGTATTATGGGTAGCTAGTATTTTGTGGTATGTAAGATTTCCAGTTAGGACTTCCCATTTAAGCGGAATAAAATGTACCTAAAGGGTCACCTGCATGTGTAAACTACCGCGTACCAATTTGTCTACCAGCAACGTATGGTTCCAGTTCCAGTATGCAGATGGATGACTTAAATTTTAAATTTAATGCAAGTAAACTAATGGCCACTTGCTGAAAAAAAGATCGATTAGGTGTTAAACTCATTCTAATAGTGTCAAAATGTATTAAACTGTCAAGCTTTATACCAGATTTAGCGACTAAATCGAAATTTTTTTTTTTCCAACAAGGCTTTTTAAAACAACCATAACGTGTGAATATTGTAAGTAACCAAAGTTACATATCAAACTTGTAATTCTGTAACTCATCAGCTTCAAAATTCTTAAACAAAGCTTCGGGGAAAATTGTCTTGTTAATAACATTTCTGATTCAATTACGCTGTTATCTTTAGTTAATCATCAAAGTTACTTGCAAACCTGCCGATGAAATGCGTCCCGGTCCCGCGCCATCAGTGAAGAAAAAAAAACAGAATTAGCAATTTATTTAGGCGTCGAGAGAGCGTTTTTTGTCAATTGTACTGGAAAAGCAATTTTGCTCGGATAACAAGTTTAATTAATTAACGAAAGCCTCTCTTTCGTCGAATTTTGTTTAGATTAAACCGGCATTGTTGGTAAGTCAAAGTAATTAACGGAAATCATGGACCAATAGCGTGAAATATTCGGATATTCAGAACTGTATCGGGCTTTACAAATTGTGTGGCACTGAAAGACCAAAGTATATTTAACTTTCTGAATGAAATTTGTACAGGTTAACTTGGCCAACTTCCGTCTTTGCTTTTCGTAATTTGAAATTGGGAAGCGCATATTTCTGGCGGGGAGGTCCGTATAAAAAGTAAAAAAGCACTTAAAGGAAGTTATTGTACAACCTTCGGTGTCAGGTTCGGGCGGCCGGTGCCTCTGCCGGCCGTTCCACCAGCACCCGCAGCAAGGCATCTCACTCGAATCCTCACTTAACTGACACTGTTCATTTTTCCTAAAGTTAAAAAAGCACGACATGAAGACTATTTCTCATGTTTTTATATATGTACAAAAATAAATATTGGATTGTTTGGACATGCGAGAGTTTCAATTGGTATCGTTATCACGACACGAAAAATGTTACGGCAAATTTTCCGGCGATCTCGCGCGAAAACTTTTATTCCCTCTGCAGTTAAATTGTTGAAGCCGGCGTATAAATTCGTTAAAGCCGATTGAAGTCTGCGGCATGAATATGAAATCTCTGCCGTGTCATGCCTATGTCAGTTAACTTGAGATACATGAGATATGCGTAACAAGTCTGAATCGTATTTTTTTGGGTGTCTTTACCTACCAACAAAACATTTTTTTTAATTTTGCTTACCAATTCCTTGTACGAGTCTGTCTCAATAGTCGTGTAACTCAGTTTTGGCCACAGCTAATATGGCTATATACTGTATCTAGTAGTTACACGACATAGCCATGACAAGCTTTATACGCATCGAGCAATTACTTACTCAAGTTACACGACTTAGGTGCGACAGGCCTTCCAAAAAAATATAATGTGCAAGCATTAAAAGTAGTTGAATTTCGTAAAAAATCAACCTCAACGTTTGTGAAAAATGCATATGACGATGCTCAGTTTAAAGTTTTAATTGTTCTGAAAAAGAACACATTTGACAATCCAAACTGCTTAATTGACGTGCCTACCGAGAGAAACTGAGCGTAGAGGAATCAGCAAAGCCAAGAAATCCAAATTATTAAAACTGTGCGAGTCGATTCCTATCGGTTACCGGCAGTTTTTTAATGATTTGGAAGAAAACGATGTACCGGATTTAGACGAACATCAGGACAACAGTTAAGATCCCATATCATTATCACTATAATTTGATTATTTCTAATCTCTATATTTATGTTAAACAATCTTATTAAATTAGTTGTTTTATTTTTATTTTTGGGGTGTTTTTTCTTTATTTATCCTTTTTACTAAAAGTTTTTATCATGGTACATAATTATATAGCCTTATGGTATAATTACGACTATATAAGTAAACTGGTAGACAACCGAGAGAAATATTTATATTGAACGTGTTACGCCTAAGTCGTGTATCTTGAGATACAGGGCACCGCAAAACAGACTTTGTATGGCGAGCCTGTTATGCCTAACTCCTTTATAGCCTATAACTTATATAATAAACAAAATATTAATAATCTAGGTATTACATAATATGCATAAGCCTAACACAAATCTATTTGACTATTTTTATTTTTATTTTTGCTGCTTGATTTCAAAATAAACTACGAATTACGAAAAAAACTTTAAACCGATTTTACTCAAAACTATGCTTTTAGAGTTACATGACATAGGCATGACACGGCAGATCTTGAGAGGCACCACTTTAAATTCACGTCATTACGGAAACTTGTCGTTAGTGAAGGCATCGTGGCGAGCGCCAGGGAGAGCGGCCGCCCGCCGCCGCGCTCTGCGCTCAACTGCGGTTGAATGATGAGGGTTTTCTATTTTCAATGTCATGTATCTTTACGCTGTCTTGTTATTTTCCTTCTTTATGGGACAAATACTCAGCAATTTATATCTTCTAATGGTCATCATTTTCTGGTCTATCTTCCCATTTATATTGCTTTATTTTCTGTCCAAATGGCCTCGTTTTAATCAGTGGAAATACACAAAGAGGAATGCTTTGTTTTGGAATACTTTGTGAGACGGATTTTCTATAAGATTAATCATTTATTTCAAGTAAACTTGACGACTCATACATGGGTATTTGCATTGGTAAGAGTTTATTAATGTAGTGTTCGTTTTAAAATAATTTATTTAAGTATACCTATACACAATACCTACTATACCCAAACGGAGAACTTTTAATGCTATCTATATCACCGGAGAAAACAAATAATTCGCTAACCTAAAAGCATTGTACCTATAGAAATAAAGAAGCCTATCCTTTTAGGAGATAGCAAATAATTACATTATGCTAATTTGGACACGTGGAACGTCAATCAACGTAAGCGAATTGAGTACTCTTGTTCGACGAAGGACGCACAGCCAATAAAATCCTAAAGATATCTTTCCTGAATTAATTAATTTCGAATTTCCTACGAAGTCAGAGAATGACAAAAATGCCTACGAATTCTCATTTAACTGAAATTGTTCACTAAAGATCTGCTTCAAAGGTAAAAGAAAGGGAACTGAGCACATTACAAAAATTATAAAAATAAACATTAAAAGGCCTTCCCTTTCTGCAAGGACTAAACTAATGTTGTTTGGTTTGTGAAGCAACGATACTTTTAGAAATGTGAGTTAAATATTCTATATATACTCGTATTTTATTGTTCAATAAAAAGTTTAAGGGTGCGCGTATAACGTATAAGAGTATTAAGAATTCCAATAACACGAGGGTTTGAGGGTTCTAAAGATTATCGACATATCTATAGGTAATATATACACATATTCATCTAAACAATTTGGTACGCAAACGGTTATTTAGAGAGATATCACCTATAGACTATATATTACTACGTGTACCTACCTTATAAAAGGAACTTTTTTTCAGGCACCAACTTTTCTTTGTTCTATGTATAATATAGAGCATGAACTAAGGCACTGCTTTCACCAGCATCGATGTACATTATCAAAATGGTTGTTGTTAGTTAAGAGGAGCACATGCAAATTAATATTTCGTTCCATGCAAGTGAGAATATCGTAGATAGGTGCTCCGGTTTTAATACTCCCACGTTCTCTACCGCATGGATGATCGCGCAAAAATCCAATAAATGCTTATTGATGCATAAAATGCTCAAGAATTGATAAATATAAGTCTAAATCCTTATTCTGCGATGTGATATTATCAGGCAATACTGATATGGGAAACACAGTTAAGTCATACTCACAATTCAATCAAAACTGACACAATATCTGAAATACGAGTACGTAATGGCAAAACTTTCCTCATTAAATTATACATTTCATAGCAGAGCATTCGCTTCAAATTGTATTGCGTTAGTTAACAGTTATATAAAATAAAGCTGTAGCGATAAGCACATTAAGTAAACATTGGCAAACCTCCAAAACGATATACTTATGATGCATTCGTTTGTTACGAAGTGAAATTTTGGTGCACTTCTACAAATATTCCTACTTTCTATACTATACGGTCACTTCAGTCAACAAAGTTATAAACTTCCAACAGTGATTGTCACAAAGTTGTTATGAACTGATCTGAGACTTGGTAGCACAAGTTTGCTTTATCCCCCGGGACCATGCAGTGTTCCGGGATAAGAAGTATCCTTACGTGGTCTTAGGAGATATATTAACTCACCAGGTTTGAGAAAAAGTTGGTAAATTCACATTTTTGATGAGGAGATGGATAATATAATAGTTCAAAAAAAGTTTACATAAAAAAGCTTATTTTTGGCAGCGCAACTTAGTGTTACCTACTTCAGCCGCATCGCTTCTAGAACTTAAATATTGTATTCAAGAAGTTAAGTTAATTATATATATTGCAAAAGGTATGCTATGGATCGTAGGAATCATGTTATAAACGATGCGGCTGGCAACCCGCCACCATTTTGATTCTCATTTCCACCTATATGCCCACAATCATGCTAAACGTGGCCTTTAGGTCTTATTACCTTGGGCTTTGTTTACCCCGTATGGGATAAAGACGTTATTTATATATATGTATGCATGTATGTAATAGGGATGCTAAGGAACGATCTCAACCACCCACCAGCTATGTATTTATTTAAGATTCAACAAAGACACATTTAACAAACTTTCCTACGTGTATTTGAAGTCGAAATGTTTTCTTCTTTTAAAAGTACAGAGTTCATAACTTTTCCAGGATCTTATCATTCGTAGTGTCGTACTTTACATACACTTCATAATATAAGTAAGCACAGTTACAGAATAAGGAAGACGCTACACGGGCGGGGTTTTGACCGATAATATAATTTGACGTGCAATGCGTGCCTTGAATTCCTTCTTATCACATTTAGTTTATCTTACTGCTTTTTAGAATCGTTGTTGCCAGCAGAAAGCCTTGTGTTATTTTATTTTACCTTTATGTTATTCTTGACATTGACTGAATGCTTCGTTATCTAATTAATGTAATATTTCGTTTACGGGTGGATTGCGGACTCTGAAATTGATCATTGGTCATTTCGATTTGGTATACCTACATATGAAGGACTGCTAAAACTAGTAACACTAGTAGTATTGTATCTGTTTCTTTAAAACTTTGAATTGTCTATTGGTTAGTGATATAATTTTTAAGCCACTAACTTGGGTTTGCTAGAGGTATCCGCATGCTCGAGCACAACCCTCTTCATTCATAGTCGACAGTCCATATAGCACTTGAACCAGCTTTTTGAAACCCAACGAAATTATACTGGTACAAAGTGTGTGTTTAGCTTTCTTAAATTTAATAATCAAACAACCAAATAAAAACCAAATTTATAAGTGTAGCTTAAGTGTAGCTTACCTGTAGCTGAGCCGGTGTTTTCCAATGTCATTGTGGGCCCGCTTTGTTGTACTATGGTCGTGGTAGTTGTTGCGTTGATCTGCGTCGAACTCGGAGCTAATTTCTCAGGGGGTGGTTGGGTAATTTTCATAAAAGGCGTAGGGGTGGCCGGGAGTGATAAAGGAGAAGACAACCGCAAAGGTGACGTAGGAGTTCCTAAATTGGAGGGCAGAGATAATTTAGACTCTGAAGAGAGAAAGGATTTGGGCATAGCAAAGATGTCAGAGTTCTCAGGCTCGGGCGTACAAAGGACGGTTGGCAAGGATACTTCGAGAGACCCATTTCTTGTAAGGGGCGTGTCTTTTTCTTCGGGCGACGGATCGGCCATGTTGATCTGTAGAGAAAAAAAGCAAATTTTATGGGATCTGACGTACCTATTTGTGCGCCACACGGCAAATGAAGAATAATAGAATAATAGCCGTAAGTAGGTACGTATTTAAGTCTATCCGACAAAAACATTTCATTCTTTATTGCTGAACGAAATTACGTTATAAATATTTGATTGGAATTAGACAATAGCACAAAAAAAAAACATTTTCGTCATTGATATGCTGGTTCTAGTATTAAATGACAGTAATTAATTTCAGTCCCAATTTCAAAAAACTAGATTTCCAGTAGGTACTCTCTTATAAAATGTTACAAATTCTTAACCTTTTCGCCGCCACGTCAAATACAAGAGACGTCACCCCAGTTGAACCAACCCAACTGAACGAAGGTTGCTTTTGCATTGAAGTAATGGACGTATATATAGGTCGTTGGCGTTGAACCTGCTGGTAAGCTTAACTTTCTAAAGTAAGTTGAAAGAAGAGGCAGGAATAGATAAGTAATAAAGTAATGAAACACGTCTAGAATTCTAGATATAGGTACGTGCGGAGGTTTAATAAACATCTATGGCTGGAGTATAAGAAGTCAGACATATAACACTTTGTAGCTAAAAAAAGTCCGAAAAACTTTTAAAATTTTGTAGTCAGTTGTTTTGTATGTACCTACCTATTGGTTAACTAAATGTGTGGATATTTTTGAACGGTGTTGGCTTTAGCTTAGTTTAGTTTTATATTGGAAAAAATACGACTGCTCGGGCAGTGTCAGAAATGGGCGTTAATATATAAAAATATTTATAGCCTGTTATGCATTACTTATGTTTATTCACAGTTAATTCGTTTAGTTTTGTTCCAATACCAAAAATAATATACTGTCTGATTGAAGCAAGAACTTGATACGATCTCGTCGATAGGCATCGCTCTTTGTACTTAATCCTATTCAGGATAATATCGTTGAAAATTAATCGCTGGGAACGGGGTCATTAATGTTCGACGGAGGTAATAGTAATTTTCTGTACGCTATAACCCATTATTAATTAATTAGTAAATTGGAGAGCAGAATTACTAGGGTAAGTGAGCATTCTTCGAATATTTCATCGTTATTAGGAGACAGAGCAGAGAGTGGAGTTTTTAAAATTAAAAGTTTAATAATTGACTTACAAGTAGGAAGTAGTATACCTATGAGAATATAATTATGAATGTAAATAATTCATTCAATAATAATTCACGGGATTTAATCACGTCAAAAATATATTTAAAATAACCTACACTTTAGTCTACTCGTGTCGTGTCGTGACGTGACCTCGGCCGCTATGATGCTGCCGAAATTTCGAGGTACAATACAATAACTCTTTATTGAACACCACATATAACAATCAAAACAGAAAAAAGTTATACAGAATATTACAAGGTAACAATAGGCGGCCTTATTGCTACAGAGCGATCTCTTCCAGGCAACCATAATGGACTGGAGAACAGAACAGATCTGAGCAGGTGGTGCAATGGAGGTAGGTACCTATGTAATTTGAAAGAAATATGTTTGACATTATTAATATCAAGATACCTAGTTTTAAACAGAGTATGTATAACTAGGTAGCTGTTGCCCGCGACTTCGTCCGCGCATAATTAAATATAGCCTATGTATGCTCATCAGGGATAATGTAGAATTCTAATGATGAAAGAATTTTTCAAATCGGTCCAGTAGTTTCGGAGCCTATTCAAAGCAAACAAACAAAAAATCTAACCTTTCCTCTTTATAATATTAGTGTAGATGAAGACATAGCTTAGCACTGTACACCCATAGACTACGCTTTTTATGACCCATCTTCTTTTGTACCTGTTGTCCAAATAGAACAAGATGAAAATGATGCGAATGCAAATAACCAAAGAGATAACATGTTATGTGCATTTATGTGTCGGACGGAATCCGTCACATAATTGTCATACGACCAGCAGCGAGCCAAAAAAATCTGTTTGTTTCTATTTATCACAAAGTTTTATTATCTAGTAAATAAAATATAACATAAAAAATGGCGTACCGAAACCACTGAGTAATAGGCGTGATATAAAAACAATAGCTCAGTTAGATTAGGTTAGGTATCTACTTTTCTTTACTACATTTGGAACTTCATACTGGAAACGGTTGCCAGGGTAGTCCGTCCAGGCGTCCAAAAGCCGGTCGTCAAACGCCACCACCTCATTGCTGCTGCACTTCACGCCCGCTACACGCGGCCCCGTTTGGCATAACAACGGCGACGCCACTTGAAGCTTGGCCACAGAGAGAGACGGCAAACACCACACGATGACGTAAGCTTAGCCGTGCGTTGTGTAGGCGGACTCAGCGAGTCGGCGAGCAGTCCTCGACGCACTGTCCTCTCGCGACAAGCGGACTTGTCGCCCGCTACTTGCTACCTAACAACGTTAACTCGCACCTCAGTGTTCTCAATTACATAGTAATGCTAAACTGAAGCTCTAACAAGACCCTTTGATCGATACATCAAATGTGCTCGCGAGTTTAAATATAACCCAGTGAATGCATGTTTAAGTAAACATGGCTACATCAGATATTACGATTAAACCGCGCGGGATGAAAGTAAGAGTGCTACATGTAGTCAGGTTGGTTCTCGCTCGTATCGCCAGGTTCTTCTGTATCTTGTACTATGGAAAGACGGGAGAGAAGATTCCGCCGATAACCGCTGACATCCTGAAACTACCGGCAGTCGAGGTCGCAAACAAGATCAGGAATAAAGAGGTGGGTATTGTTATCCTTTTATGACAGACGTTTCACATGGTAGGTATGTTCCTTTTTATCGTTTAAAGAGTAGATATGAACTCGTACTTACGTAAATAAGATATCGGCTTGAATTAAATAATTCAAAACCTAACAAAAAAAACTTATCTGACGCAGATTAAATTATGAGTTGTTTTTGTTACACAGGGGATATGTAACATGGGTGTTTTGACTATGACTAAGTAATTAGTAGTCATGAGACTATTTTTATTTTACGTAAGCAACAAACCAGTTGATAAGAGACAATTGATAAAAGCATCACAGCTCAGGGCGAGTTGGTCGTGACGCATTTTTTTTTTAATTAGCGGTCAAGCCATGGCATTGAAAATGAAATATTAGTTAATTGATTACCGGACTGGTCAAGGAGACATAGTTAACAGCATAACAGCAGAAGGCTGATACATAGTATACTAGTATCAACAACTAAGGATAATCAACAGTCATCTCGTAGGATCTCAAACATAACACAACAACAACACCATTTGACGCCAAAATTATAATTAATCCGTGGTCTAATATTAGCTAACTGTTCTAAATAAAACAAAAGTAGGTAGGTATGTAGTGTTATTTCACGAGAACTCAGTATTTTTACCGATCAAGTCAGAGGTTAAGAACTGCCGAACTGGATCTGCAGCGATCATTGGAACAGGACCCGCAAACAAAAACAAGAGTATTTTCAAGACATTCTAACATTGTTTTCTGACGTTTTACTTATCCTATAAATTGGCGCTGCGGATCTAGCGAACGAATAAACAAATGAGTGTGTCGACCTTCGAACCTTCTAGTAACGGGCATATAGTTCCCGAATAATTGGTCTAGTCGAAGGCATGTCAATTAGCAATGTCGTCGTCAGTGGAAGTTGCACACAATACCTACTGCTGCTACTGGAGATCTGACACTGACATAATTTACTTAGGTTGGTGGGTATAGGTATACAGTTAATTTGAAATAACACGCGATGTCTAGATTGTAAGTGTTCGTCGTGTAAGAGTGTTCAAAGCTGCCGACACAGATAGTCTACTAAATCCTCTAAATTAAATCACAAAGCGATGCGATTGGACCAAGCCTTTTTGTGAATATAATAAACGACGCCTCCGCACAACGACCTAAGAAAATATTTGACTCCCGTTCAAGCCGCGCCTTTTATCTTATTAGGCGGGTTTTGTATCATTGATTGAAATACGGTTTTCCATTTCTCGGTTTTTAATTAAAACTCAAAATTCAATGCATTTCCAGTACCTATTAGCAAAATAAATCAGCTAAGATTTTAATGAGGAGCATTTTCATTGAACGCATCTAAAAATATTACGAGCTCAATAATGAGTCGTTTTAAAAAAAAAGAATATATTTTAGAGCTTTAATTAAAACAAAAGTTAATTGATTCCTTTGTGTTACGACTTTTTCACCCTTTTGGCAATGAAATAGACCTATATATGAGTGTGTAAGGTGACTCTTTAATCTGTCTGTTGCGTCCATTGAAGTGTATGGATGAACATTCGTTTTTAATAAATCGCGACTTTGTATGCAATTTTTTTATTTTATTAGGGAGCTTATTTTATTTTATGTCCCACGGTAGGGCAAAGGCCTCCCTCCCGCCTATGGAACGACTATTCTTGCCATGCTGTTTCATTATATGTTATATACCTAGGTAGGTATTGTTAGGACAGTTTGTGTTCTGACAGCAGGATGTGGTGTTTGAGAAAAACCGCAAACAATTTTCGCTAAATTAGTAAAGCAATGTTTTACCACAAAATGTTTGCTTTCAAGTTAGGGTTCCGTATTCAGCAAGGTACAATATAAAGTTTCGTCATGTCCGTCTGTCCTGTCCATGATTATTTATTTCTCGTTATTTCATTTAATTTCCCCCTTAACGGTAAATGTAAAAACATCTTCATTTTTACATTTGACAATGAGTAGGGAGGTAGATATACCTAAGGTTTTTCGTAATGGGCGGAAAGATTTCAATAGCTACCTAATCTAACAGGATAATGACTGACACTTTGTGTAGTCGTAGTTAGATTATCCGACTTAACCCGATGCTAAATGATTATTCACTTGTTAGGTATTTTTTTCTTATTCTTGCAGTATATTTCGCGAACTAACAACATTTGTTTAAATATGTAAATATAAGCAAATCAGCAGTTCGCACGAAACAGATTTTGCTCATTCGTCAGCCCATAAAATGTTATAAAATCGAATACAACAGAGTTTTAACTAACTTTATCACCTGTCTGCATTTCAGATCTCTAGCGTGGAAGTACTAGAAACATGCAAACAACGCATCAAAGACATTAACTCAGCACTCAATTGTTTCGTCGAAGACCGTTTCGAGCTAGCGTTGAAAGAAGCCAAAGAGGCCGACGAACTCATTCGAGGCGGGACTATGACCGTCGAGCAACTAGAGAGAGAAAAACCTTTCTTAGGTGTGCCTTTTACTACGAAAGACTGCATCGCCGTCAAAGGTAACAGTTGCATTCATAATTTACATAAAAACTGACTTCATAATGACTGGCCACACGTAGATGTTAATGTAGGTGGCTCCTCAATATTAATGACGTAGCTAATTTTAAAATTATAATTCTAGAAGATACTTATTAGGTGTTATGCAATATAACACAGATTAGACAATTACCTATTTACCTAAGTAAAATTTGTACATGACGTCGCAAGGCAAGTCATGCAACAAAAAAGCAAGTTTATGCAGTGAAATATTACCATAATGAGGTACAAAACCAATATCTGACAAAGAAGTCGTCTTAAATACATATAGGTATTGTGAAAAGGTACCAGAAACCTTGTGGTACTGTCATTAGGTACTCACGTACCGATGAGAAACGAGTAGTTGTTCTCAATACAAACAGAGGGTCTACATTGAGGAATTAGGCCCTCTGCTACGCCTTCTGCTGCAGATATACATAATAATGCTATATTACAATTGACAAATATTTCCTTGACAGGCTTACATCATACGTCGGGAGTTGTCATTCGCAAAGATGTCATTGCCGAAGACGATGCTGAAGCAATAAAGTTGTTGCGAAATAAGGGAGCCATTATCATTGGGCTGACAAATGTGCCGGAACTCTGCATGTGGTACGACAGTTTCTTATAACTTGTATTAATATATCTTATAGCCGATCAGTAAACTCGAAACACAAAAAAAAAAGAAAATTAACGATGGCTAAAGGTGAAACTGGTAAGGATTAGATTATTCTGCAGCATGTATAGACCTCAGAAATCTATATGAACCATAAACTGAAGATTAACTACAAAGAAGATTTAGCAACATTCGTTTGGTAGTTTATCGTAATAGAAATCATTTAACGAGGCCAACAATAATTTAATATTAAAACATGTTTAGCTGAACAATATAAGTAGGTATGTATTTGACAAAGAAACCAGCCGCGAGCAAAAGGGGAAGCTGCTGCAGCAACATGAACTTTTATTGTATCGTACCTAAATTTCTATTTGTCTACTAACGATAAGCCGTTTTTCAGGTGGGAGACCCATAACTACGTTCACGGAAGGACGAACAACCCCTACAACACAACTAGGATAGTGGGGGGCTCGTCTGGAGGCGAGGGCTGTATTCAAGGTGCTGCGGGAAGCATATTTGGCGTTGGTAAGTTCATACTTTACACGTATTGATATTAAGTCAAATCGAACCCTCTAATTCCTGGCTCCTGAGGCAGAAAAACAGTGGAGTGATTAATAAACGATTTATAGACAGTGACTTTGCCTGCTACGCTATATAATCTTATCCGTGCTCTTTGCTATCGCAGCAATCACTTTTAGTTGATCTGGCCTAGTTAAAGTGTACTAAGTTTTCGGGAACCAGACCTGAGATTTTACGAGCCAAGAATAAGTGCCGCTTGGTTCGTAATTTTGGCCTTTCAAGAGTTTCTAGGAACTACGCTGTCAATAACTGTTAGGTACAAATCCAGAACTTGTAAGTACGTCAATGTGGATTTAGATTGGAAATGATATCCTTATAACAGTGTTAAGTATGTACCTATTTCAGAGACTATATGATCATTTGAAATCAACAAAACCTCGACAGGTATGCCAAGTTGACGCTGAACCAAAATTTTAGTCAAAAAGCAAATCGTTTTGATTCCTTAAATCATATCTAAAGTAAACCCGTAATTTTACATGTCTCCATTTAAATTGTAGAATAAATGGAAACGTACGGCCTTACTTTAGGCGGTATAAATTTATTCTGACTTTACATTTCAGCGTGCGGGTTGCGGTTTTTATTGAAATTTTCCCATTAGCCATACGTTTTTCTCCAACACAAGTGAATTGGTGTCACTTCTAATGGAAAGTGTTGATTTTACAGAACAATTTTATTTTCATACGTTTGTTTAATTAAGGCCAACTTATAAAACAATTTGTGCCTTGTAGGTATCTTTCATGGAATAAACTATAATGGGTACCTGCCTACGCAACGCAACTACTCACTCTGTTAGTGTTAACTATAAAAATGAGATCGTGTGTTCGCTTCTCGCGAAAGATAATCATTTGAATATGAAACTTGATTGCAAACGGCCTAAGTTGTTTAGTTACATTTATTTTAAGTACATAAGTTTTCATTTTAATGTAATTTCAGGTTCGGACATAGGAGGCTCCATCCGAATGCCAGCTTATTTCAACGGGATTTTCGGACATAAGCCATCGCGACATGTAGTTTCCAACGAGGGCCAGTATCCGACGCCCCAAACTGAGCTTCTGAACTCATACCTAGGTTCGTATACATTTTGTACCTTTTCCACTAAATTGTCTTTTATACATAGATGAGAGTGATGGTTATGAAACAATTAATGGCTCACGGGACTGTCAAGGGAGGTGACCCTTTTCTGTAGTGAGAGCTCGAAATAGCTTGTGCCATGAAGGAATATAATATATCAAATATAAATTGCTATGTACTTAAAAACACTACTTAGATTGTGAACAAAAAAAACAAAATGTTTTATTAGTTAAATTACAATTGTGCTTATTGATTTGGATGATTGAAACCGTCGCTAGCGATTGGTTTTTATTTTATTTAGCAAGAAAACAGTAACATCGTCAGTAACAAGTTAATATAAAGCTTTTAGAAAAAACACAATTTCTTCAGGTTAATACCATTTTTAAAGCAATCGATGGATGTATGAGAGTGGCCACATAGTCATCACATACAGTAGGTACCTACCTAGTGTGCATAATGGTTCGCTAATATCACAGCGTGTAGTTTGCGCGATCATAGCCTAATAGCTACATAGATGAATGTGTACCTAGTACCTACCCCCTTATTCGTAAACGCGTGTTAAGCTTCTGTTAACTTAGGTAACCATCCAATTCTTTGTACTAGCCTTTGACAGATATAGACAAAAAACATACTGACATTTTGCAATACATATAAATAGATTCGCAACTTTTTAAGAATAATTACTTGCCTATTTTTAAAAATATTTATGCTCGTTAGTCTTGTTAACAGGAAGAGGTCCCTTATAATTTCGCATATATGTACTATATTTTCTTTACTAGGTATTAGATTTTATTAATTTTTATGTGCAATAAAGAGATTACATACCTACATACATAATAGTAGGTAGGTCTTCAATGTTTGGGAATGCCACGTTAATCACGAGTTACTCAGCCCCTTATCGGATATCACGCTTTTATAGAATTCAGCATTGCCGAAGATAACGAATTATCAAATAAATTTTAGTTTTGGTGCTTACTGACACTGGACTGGAAAATACCTGTGGACCTTTTCTCGAAGCTACAAGTTACAATTTTACAAGTCTATTTAAACCATGTCTAAACTAGCAACATTGGCCGAATCAACCAATCAGTGGTTGAGATTGACGAATGTTGCCAGCTTAGTTGTAAAATTGTAACTTGTACGTATAGCTTCGAGAAACGGGCCCTGTTTATTCACAGTCCCCATAGAAAATTGTCCTATAAGCCTGGTAGATAGGTACCAATGACATTTAAATGCTACGATTCACTATGTAGCCGAGAATAAAGGACCGAACACACCGTCACGTGTTCCCACCGTTTCTTCATTTATGTTGTTGCCTAAATGCACCGCCAACGTCTTTTACACACTGATATGGTCAGAACTTTATGTTGCTACTATGTTCTTGGTTCTTGAAAATTGTGCAGTAGGAGGGACGGTTGAGGTACTCCTGAAGACTTGTAAAAAATACGATCGTGTAGTAAATTTGGGTACACTACCAAATTTTTTTAACGGAGGAGAAATAAACGCACTTAACCATGCTAACTTGATGTGAAATTTCATATCACAGTCATAACATAAAACCAGTAAGGCCTCATAACCAGAGCTTGCGAATGGATCGAAAAAGAATTTGCACATCCGGCACCCTTTTTACAAGGGTCCGGAATAAATGGAAGCTGGACGCTAACCGATCTGGCCTCGTTTTCTTGTAGAGTACGGCGACGCCGTCAAGTTGATAAATAACTCTATTACATTACCGTTGGCAAAATATAAATTCTGCATTCTCAGCTAAGAAGTTTTAGGTGTATCTACTTAATACGCTGTGTATTTTCAGGTCTCGGGCCAATGACACGACATGCGGTGGATCTCAAACCCCTTTTAAAAATTATTTCCGGCGATAACGCAAGAAAACTCAACCTAGATAAAAATGTCGATGTCGGAAAACTAAAAGTCTTCTATCAGTTGAGTAACAACGCTCCAATGACGGACTCCGTTGATCCAGAAATTACAACAGCACTAAAGAAAGTAGTAGAGTTCTTCAGTGTCAAGTATAAAGTGGAAGCTGAGGAGAAAAAGTTCAAATTTCTACAGAAATCCCTTCCAATTTGGATGACTACTATGAAAAATAAAGAACCTTTCGAAAAATTGATAATGGGAAAAGAAGGCACCTCGGCAATTGTTCTGGAAATCTTTAAGAATCTCATTGGATTTTCATGCAATACGTTGATCGGTCTTTTCACGGCGTTGATGGACAGGTCTGGCGCAGAGATTGGCAGTGACAAATATAACTACCATCGTAAATTACGTGACGATTTGGAAAAGATTTTCGTTGAAATGCTTGGTGACGACGGAGTTTTCCTGTACCCCACGCATCCTACGCCAGCTCCCTACCACAACGAGCCTTTGATCAAACCTTTTAACTTCAGTTACACTGCCGTTATAAACTGCCTTGGTCTTCCCGCGACTACAGTTCCCTTGGGGTTGAGCAGTGAAGGTCTACCTATTGGAATCCAAGTGGTAGCTAATCACAATAATGATCGGCTATGTTTAGCAGTAGCCGAGGAACTAGACAAAGCCTTTGGAGGTTGGGTGGAACCAAGACACTGAGTAAACGGTTTTTTATGCGGTATGTACGCACTACAGGGCCATTATGGGACCATGGTTAAGCATGAGTTCACTTCAACACGCATTACAAGTTAGGCTGTGGCTCGCTGATTGTCGAGCAACGTTTTGAGGTACAATTTATCATTATTTTATATATTTTTATTTTTATATTAAAGAATTTATGTGTACACTTATTTTTGTTTTTATTCGAAACAGAAACGAACGAAGGTTAACAATAAACCACAATAAAAGAAGACTGCTCCAAACCGTTGTAAATATATAGACGAAAGAAAACTTCCGAACCAAATACGCACCTAGTTAACTACCAATTTTTATATCATGCATGTCAACTATTGTTGTATACATATGCCGTAATTCAGTGTGGCAGCGAGTCCGAAGCGGAGTGGAACTAAGTAATACGGATGTATAACTTCAACAACTACGTGTTACCATTCAAGGGCAACATGAAGATAGTCGTGCCAGTTACGTCACACCCGCACCTACCAGTAACTTCATAGAAAAATAAAAATGCAGAAAAGTAGGTATGCCAAGTATATTTAGAGATTTTTGGACTATAGGTCGTGGTCCACCTAATTTGGTCCACCCGGAAAAAATGCAGCCTCCGTCGAAAACCAGGTGGGCAATCTGTAGGTCTAGGACCACGACCCATAGCCGAGATTTTTGTAGCATTACTAGGTACCCTGGTTTATATCTTCAAAACTACAGCTCTAATCAATTTTTGACTAGTTCACAAGATTAATGAGGGTCTTTTATGATACTGGTATTTCAACTTCAGCACAATTTGTTACCACTATCGAGTGGTATTTTTTCAAGTAGGTTGCTTTAAAAAATCGGGGCTCAGAGGAAGCACATAGGTATAGCTGAGTTTTATACCGCTGAAATGAAATTAAACAGATTTCAAGTTCTTTAAGAAGCCGAAAAGTAGGAACAAGTTGGTGAATCTGATGTAGTCACGTAGGTATATTCTGTATTGTATTATACGTACAAAGGCAATCCAATACCGACAAAACCATAAATGCATGGCATGGCTACATATGTCGACCGAATACAATCAAGTGCCTAACCGCACCGCTATGCGATCAAATTCCGATAGGTACCTACGGCCTTAACTTCTATTGGTTATCGGTCGTTACAACTACTATGTTTTCTGTTTATAGTTTTAGTAAAAACTACTCAGTCTAATCCATTTCGGAAAGTTACGTTGCAACCGGCACATTGTAGAGATACGCCAGGTAAGTAGGTAAGTATCTAAATGTGGTTTACCGTACTATTGCGTCAGCTTGTGTTAGATTTACGCTGTGCTCGTGCATCCTTACTAATATTATAAATGCGAAAGTAACTCTGTCTGTCTGTCTGTCTGTCTGTCTGTCTGTCTGTCTGTTACCTTTTTACGCTTAAACCGCTGGGCCGATTTAGTTGAAATTTGGTATACAGATAGTTTGAGTCCCGGGAAAGGACATAGGATAGTTTTTATCCCGGAAAATTGCATAGTTCCCGCGGGATAGCACAGCCCAAACCACTGCAATATTTCAAATTTAAGGCGGAACAAAGTTCGCCGGGTCAGCTAGTATTACTATACTTTTTGGCTCGTGCTACTAAACAAGCAGGTACAGAATGGAGTGCAAAACAATTGCCCACTTTAACGCATTGACATTGACCACAACCTCGCCTGATAGTAAGCGAAGATGGGGTCTAAGTGGAGCGCACGAGCCTAGCCAGTTCATTATAGTCAATACTCCATTCACCCTATATTTGAAGACGTTTAGAAACCCTAAAACTTTAATTTAATGCTAGATGGGCTGAGATTTTGTCGCACACTTTCCTCTTACTACCTACTATCGCATGACCAAGGATGTAGACTTAGGATTTCTGTACATTGTACTTTACTTAGTTACCCATGTTTTGACAAATAAACTGATTCGATTTGACTTGAGATCCGCTTCAATATCGAATTGATTCAGATTCTCTAACACAATAATAATTCTATGCTTTCCTGGTTTTACCACAACCCTGGCAATGTTATTAGTTAACCACATTCACAACTTGATATGAAACCATTGCCTAATAAAATTGTCTATCTATTAAAATCTGATTTGACTTGACTCTTCACAGACTGATGTATTATTATCATACAAGTTATTTTTGTAAATTAAGCTCATTATTTTTGTTTTTTTTACTGGTGGCTAAACATGTTCCTAATGAAAAATATTGTACGACAGAAGTACCCATTTATGATACTATCTTATTATAGAAAAAAAAGTTAACTGTATTTTATTATCGATAGGTATTAAAATTTGTAAATGTGTTCAAAACATAATTTATAGCAGATTTGAATGAAATTTAGTACAGTGCGGTAGCGGTATATGATGCACATAGAGATAGGTGTTTAAAGGTGTCTAATAATAAATAAGACCAATTTTTTTTTTAGTTGAAATCTAAATTTAATCAATACTATAAATATCATTCAATTAGGTACTTCAACATGTAAAATTATGCATGCAATATTATGCGTTAGTTTATAGCAGAAAACATAGTCAAAACAAACAAATACGACAATTTTCCTAAAACCGCAACATGACACTTCATACTTCCAATATTTAGGTACTCATACATTAAAATATGCAAATTTTAAAATAAACTTAGAGAGTGGAGATTTTATATTACAATCACAATAGTCCACAGGAGTAGGCAACATGCTGTTAACCATCTAGACATTCTTTAACTCCTTTGTAAAATTTAACACTATAAGAAACTTAAACCACATTGTACATCCTAATAATTTACAGTATTAACCTTAAATTTTGCCTTGCCTATGCTAGGGCTCCCCAACATTGTTATAATAATTATTTTCAGCTACATGTTTAGAAGAGAATACATATTATAAACCCTATAGTATTGTTAACTGGCTCTAATTTGGCTAACCCATACCGTGACTATGTTCTGCTAACTGTGCCAGTAGCAGCAGCTCAAGGTGGTAGCAGTGTGGTAGTTGTACTTAAAAGTTGCTTAAAAGCTGGACAGCCAAGGTGCAAAAAAGCTTTTATTTGTTATGTTATAAATAAACAGACTTATGTAAGAAAAATAAATTGGAAGAACCAATATATTCATCAATTCAGGGATATTGGCCATATTCTTTAATTTACTTTTAGGTACTGCTTCAGTAATATGAATGAAATGATACTAATAGTACTCTTCTACTGTGTTGGAACTAAATGTTTACAGTGACTTCATATCAACAACTAATCAGAGAGGGTCCGTATAATATTAAGCATTTCTTTCCTTTTGGTGCCAGGAAATATTTTTGCAGTTGTATCACACATGCCAATCCTGCCATTTTGATGTGCACACTCGGCCAGCCTCTCTGTATTGCAAATGACATGGATTCCGCAGTCATAGCCGTTGCTTTGCTGCAGACATTCCTTATCCACAAAGTTTATTGCTTCTAAAACAAATCAAACACATTATTCAAGGAAAATTTTCAATTTTTGTATTAAGTACTAAACATAATTGTCAAATAAAAGTGAGTAGTATATATTGCAGCTTACCTGTGTTAGCAAAGTAAGACATTAAGTGACTTGCAAATTCCCATGCCACATCATGATTGCTTCCCGATGAAGAGTCCAGATGATAGAAGCAGCTCTCTGGCTTAGAATACACTAGAAGACTCCAATGTGATCCTCCAGCCGTGTCCGGCGAATCATTGTCATTTAGTGCAAAGAAAACAAACTTCTTTCTACAAACACCAAGCGGTTCCAAAAAAGTTTTAATCTCATCCGTTTTAACCATTTTTATACATTGTGTCACTTCTGGAGATACAAATAGTAACTCGGTGGCAGTATTGAACATAACTCTTTCTAGGTATTCAAAGTAAAATGATATAATTGTGTCATTGAGCCAATATGGCCCATCAAGTAGGTCCACGTCTGACTTGTGGAGAAGGATCTCATGGAAGCTCAGTATCACAGATGCTTGAGCCATTCCTAATGGCTCAGATATGCTTCTTCAGTTACACTTGTATGTCAAACCGATATCATGTGCTACCAAGGAAAACAAAACAAATATAAAAATAACGCAGTGTCAGTTAGATGAATCGGTAATCGCAAATCAATGACAGGAAATAATAAAATAAATAATACATTCCTTCCTGAGAAAACTTGAAGTTTAAAGATGTTCTACGAAACGACTTACCTATCGTTTGATCCTCAGATTATCAAAATTCATTAGGAAATGTCTTGAAGGGATTCCACAATTTTACACTAACAAAATCAATACTAGCTGACTAGGATTTCAAATTATTTTTCAAAAGCAAATTGAACAATGTATTTTTGCACGCTTTTTTTAGGAAATATTCCAGCATTGTCTTCACTCACATTCTTAGTTTTTCTCTATTCGAGTCGGATGAATTAGGTAGCCACAAGTTTAACATAAACTAAATATTTGCATCGTTAACCTTTCATACTTTTATATTAGACTTTATGTCAAAGCACTTCAAGTTCATTTTAAAACGAGTATTGATTTGACCTGCATGAAGAAGAACGAATTTAGCATTTGTATCAAAAATACAAATGAAATGTCATAATTTGACAGTTGTCTATACCTGTCTGCTGTTGTTTTTAAAATTAATTCCGCAAGGGAATAGGCGAAGGCTATACCTGCTTGCGCCCGTATTCCAAAAAAACTACTAATGTGTTGCCATTAAAATGAAAATGGTTTTGCACCAGTAAATTATCAATTGTCTCTAAATGATGTATAGACATATTTAAGTTTGTAATTGTAAAGGTAAAGTTAAATTGAAACGGTTGAGTGAACAATCATATTTTCATCACTTAAGCTCTGAAAGTAGGTTGCATTTAACTTGAAATCCGAGTTGTAAATTCGATTTACATCCTTAGGGATGTAAGTAAATTTAAAAATCGAATGCTGCTCTTTAATGCGTAATACTTACCTCCAAACCTCCATGCTGGCATAATGCTGCTGCCCAGTGCTGGCTGTATGTGCCAAAGCCAAAGAGCGCGAGGCTATTAAAAAAAACAAAAGACGGTTTGGCGCGATAAATTTTCTTCCGCTCTATTACAAATTGCGTATTTTTTTTAACAGTAATGACGAGTTCAAGTGACGATTTGGATTTTCCTCGCATTTGTGATGAAAAGTAGAGTGTTCAACTCGAGTGTAAATGATCAATTACACCCGCGAACTATAAGCACCCTCGCTCGCTTTGCTCGCTCGTGTGCCTAAATATCTTGGGTGTAATTGATCACTTACAACCCTTGTTTATCAATCTACTATTAAATATTAGCCGCACCAATTGATACTTCATTGAAACACTTTTATAGAAAAAAAGTTCATATTACAATGGCAATGTGTCAGGGCTTAACAATATTTGGTAACAATAATATTCTCTGTCAAGTATACAATACAATACAATACAATAACTCTTTATTGAACACCACATATAACAACCAAAACAGAAAAAAGGTATACAGAATATTACAAGTATGTACCAAGTACGTATCAAGTATGTATCGTGTATGTATCAAATATGTACGTTATTTAAGTATATATATTTTTTAAGATAAACGTGTGGCAAACTTTACGGGGAACCTCGTGGCTGACGTGGCTCTGTGACTGGCATGATATCTCCCATCCTCACTTCATTTTCGCGTTCTGTACTTAATTCTTCAATAATATTATACTCAACGCCGTATATAGATTCCAAAAAAACTACCCGTGTGTTGCCAATAAAATAAAAAAGTTTTGCATCGGTAAGTTTTAACTTTTGTAAATATAATACATAAGTAATTTATTTATATGTAATTGTAAAGTTAAAATTAAATGCAACCACATAAATAAATTATTTCATATCAATATTAATTTCACCTACATAAATTTGGTTGAAACTGTTTTGTAGAAGAAAAGTTCATATTACAGCGGTAATACTTCAGGTTTAAACAACATTTGGATACTATTAATGTTATAATTTGCGTACCTATATCTATTTATAAAGTATTTTTGATATGCACGTAGAAATATTCACAACTAATCACGTATGGCAAACTTTATGGTAAACATGGCGGCCACAGGGCCACCCACCATGACATCTCCAATTGTCACTTCATTTCATTCGGCATCTGACGTTTGGATTGATCGAATGCTTTCTGTTTTTATTACTAATTAATAGTTCCTAACTCCTTAGTCGCAGGGTAAAAACTTAGTTTGTATGTTTGTCAGTCAAACTCGTAAAAATGATATATTTTGACACATGGATAGTTCAAAACCAAGGTATTCATGTGCAACACACATTGTATGCAATAGGCCCTATTAAATAGGGTATGCATAGGTAGGATCAAGTGCAAAAATAAGTATCTATTCGAACCACTCAAAAATATGTTACTACAGCCTTATTGCATCGGAATAAGAGTCTGTGGTACTTATTTTTGAAACTTTGATTAAGTACATAATTTTTACACTGTATATAGGAAACATAAAAAACTTGGGATAATCTTAAATAAAATTATTAAAATTAAATAACAACAAAATATTATTATGACTATTTTTTATTAATGTGCATCGGTTGGTTACATCTGGAATGTCATAATGAAAATGACACTTGTGACGTGACGGTCGGCCATCTTTGGTAACTTTTTTGGAATCTATATACGGCGTTGAGTTTAGACATATGTTATTGGCTGTTCCCCGCGGGACTTCGCCCAAAGTTTAATTTATTTTTGTCCCTAAAAACATTCCGTGTGCCTTAAGAAACCTAATAAAAAAATTGCCGAATTGGTCCAGTCGTTCTCGAGTTTTACGTTTACCAACGTCCATTTTTATTTAAAAATAAATGAATATTGTATGTTTAGAAATTTGTAGTCGTGGGTTGGTTACTTAAAACAAGCATTGTCTTTCTACGGTTGGTTATATCTGAATCTGAAATGAAACGTCACAATGACACATTTTGTGAGCGTGACATTCGGCCGTCTTTGGTAACTTTTTTGGAATCTATGTATGGCACACCTGTTATCAATGACTATGGAAAACTACTGAAAGTGAAATAATTAGGGATGTCGAATTAGAAATGTCGCACAAATGTCGGTAAATCGAGGATCGCGTAAATCGCGTTCATAAATTGAATTTATGTTTCATAAGGTTAATGTTATTCGTAGGATACTAAACAAAGTGTGGACTTTGTAAAACAAATTAAAATAAAGTAGCCAACTCAAAGCCCTTTTTCCAGGCACTTGCTTGCAGTGCCACTCCCAATCATAACTATACCTACAGCCGCATGGTAAATAATGTAGTCTAGGGCATAAACATAATATGTAACTACGTTACCAAAACGTCAAAAACATCTATACGCCTTTATGCCACAAACAATAAGGTCGGTGACATATATTTGGCATGATGGCTGTATCGATATATATTTATGCCCTCGACTGTACATATCGACCCTAAAAGCGGAGAGGCGAATCAATGTGTATAGGTAAGGCCTTTTAGACTGCAGCTTAAGGCCCCTTGGCCGCTTAGAAGATCTACAAGATCTTAGTATATCCTGTATGTGAAAACACCCATATAAGATTGGTTTAGATTTAACTCAAGTTTACTGCCATACCTACTATTCTTTATTGCTATTTCATCTCTCATGACGAGACGGAAGAGAGCTTTGATAATGACCAGTAACGCAATCACATAAGCATTTCGAACCCTTTAGGCCCATGTCTACAGATTCTACAGATCTGTAGAAATTGTAGAATTGGGAATCTGTAGAATTGAAAATCTGTATAATTGGGAATAAACCTTTCGAATTTGATAGTCGATCCAATGGTTGACCCCAAGACTGTCGTTAAAGGTCCTATCTAAGCCGGTTCCCACTTGTAGGCTCTCGGACCCAGATTTTAATCGGATTTTCCAGTTCCAGACCACCAGTTACTGACAAAATTACAAAGGGTACAAGAAACACACTACAGTGGTGCTCCAGTCAAGGTGACCTCGGTCGGTACATCACGACTATTCTACTACTCTGGCAGCCAAATAATGTGTGAACGCAAAGCGACGGGGCGGGAAGCCACTTTAATACAACATCTGAAACTACCCCCACTACCACAACCGAATTCAAAAAACGGAGGAGCTTCTCAATTTAGTTATCTTATTATTTTCTTTTACTCCTTAATTGACGTATAGTGAGGGAAATGTATGCACGTCCCACCTGTCACGTCATTGCGATAGGGTTCTACAGTGGCATGTGAATACATTTCCACTGTACCCTGTCGAGCAATATTATAGCCATTATGCAAGATCCATTGAATATCAATGAAGTCCACCAGGACTTACGATGTAATGGACCCTTGACTTTTACTCTTAAAATTTGTGTATGGAAAGCCGTCGCTATAGTAAACGTAACTTTAATAAAGCCTCTGAATTTCTTAAGTTTGTCGTTTTAATCATTGCATAAGTTTCTGCTGCAGATCTGAGTTAACACTGTTTATTGGTGTACCTAAGGTGTTGACATAATACTAAAAAACTAATAAAAATAAAGAACATCATTTTATTATTAAAATAAATTAGTTAATTCATAATAATGTTATGGTACCGGAACAAATACAAATAAAAAGCTAATTGGTGATGTCTATTATTAATTTAATAACATTCAAACCACTCACACAAGTAGGTACCTAATTGGTGACAACTTTTTATTAAAGCGAGGCGAAAATTTTGTCTCTACTCGGCAACAACATGTATTCGTTATAAATAATTCAATCACATAGTTATACTAAGTATGATGACATGAAGTGTAGGTAACTATTGTGCAATAACATTGCAAATACATTAGTTAATTATACTGATTGGGCTAAGATTAAGAAGATTCCAATAACATAATGGAAATGCTTCTTATTCTGATGTAATTTTCCTAAAAAATTTTGATTACTTTGTCGCGGCCTTGAGGTAGGCAATCAGGTCTGCGCGTTCGTTGGGCTTCTTCAGGCCAGCAAACACCATTTTGGTACCAGGGATGTATTTCTTAGGGTTCTCCAAGTACTCGAAGAGGGTGTCCTCATTCCAGCTGATACCTGCAATAAAGAGAGACACAATTATAACAATTATACAGATAACACAAAAACAAGGATTGTATAAAAGCTATAAAAACTTTTGGATTTGGATTCAAATGATGACCCAGAAGGAAAAGTATTTCATAATCGCAATCAATCGATAATTCTTACTTATTTAAACTACCAATCACATATTTCATGAACACATTGATCATCCACCTATCTGATAAAATTGTATGGACTTTGATAGCTTGAACAAGATTACATAAACTGGCACAGCACATGTTCATGATAAAGTGGTGCTAATGGGTGATTTTTTATACATAATTTCACACTTTACTCCTACAATACAGTGGTGATACGCTTTATCTGCAACCTTATCATAGACTAACACCACAACGTCACGTGTAAGTACGTAGCGATGATGAATGAATCTGTTATCAAGTATCATCATTTGACAAGGCGATGTTGATCTTTTCTTCACCTTTAAGGTCGAAACTAGTGATGTAACGAATGTCATTTTTTAAACATTCGCGAATGCGAATGCGAATGCAAATGTCTGCTACTGACATTCGCGAATGCGAATGTAGAAGTGTTCAAATTTGGCGCCAATTGTCTATGGCTTTGCTGGCAGTTACGAGGTGCGTTCCGTTTGTATTTTGTTCCAAGAATTGCCGAGCACCTAATACGAACTCATCCAACTGCATTGTCATTCCGTAAAATGATGAATAAATAATACCAAATGATAAAGTGAAGACTGTTAGTGTGCTTATGAGGTTAGGTTACTTTTTCTTGCATTAAAAACATAGGAAATGAATGGGTTTTTGATTTTATTAACCTACCATTACCTTCAAATTGTTTTTTTTTCTGATATTCATATTCGCAAAACATTCGCAGAAATTTTGCGAATGCGAATATCCAAAAATATGCGAATATCCGCGAATGCGAATGCGAATGCGAATATTCGTTACATCACTAGTCGAAACTAATGACACATGACTGTGATAACTCTCATTCACAATGTCATCACAGCAAAATTAGATTTGCATTTGATACAACATAGTTAAACATCTGTATTTTGTTAGACAATTTTATAAAACTGCTTAGATAATTTCTTTTCAGTTTTGACATTCAACATTATAATTCTATTCAAATTCAACTAATTGCCAAGAGAAAGAAATAAAGAAGATTTTTACATGAAATTATGAATCTTGAAACATCTTTTCATGTTTCCTTTATTTTATTTTATTACATCTTTTTAGGTAAAACAGTTTTCGTAAATAATATACATATAAACACTAGTTGCTACACGCGAGCTTTGCTCAAGGTCCTGTCAGGCGATCTTGTGACGTGATAATGCGCGTAAGACATTGTGTGAGTCACTATTATTTCCACTCAATTGGTCTCAAGAGACTTAAAGAAAACAATTAAAAAAAAACTGGATTCTGACTAATTATAATACATACAGATTAAAATAAAAAGTTTACTGTTATGGCAAGGTAAAAATGAACACACTAAGGAGATATAAATAAATGTATAATGCTATGATCTTTTATACAACTGTATTATGCATTTATTATGTACTTAGGATACATTGTTTCAGCTACGGTAGAATCCGTTTAATATGACTGCTTATATTGACCAACCGCCTAATATGAGGTAATTAGGCAACAAAGTTTATTTTTCATATAAAATTCTTTATAACAAAGTCAGATACAATGACTTTGCTTACAGTGACATAGACGTAATGCTTTACACCTTCAGCAAACGCCCGACGACGTTCGGCACGTCGCTTGTTTTGAAATTAAAAATATACATACATACATACATACATGTATTGTACTTATTACAATCAATTGTTAAAATTAAATTCCTAAAAAAACAGGAGGTGACTTGCTGTGGGTGGTGTACCGGTATAGCACGCATCACGGAATGATGAGGATCTGGGTTCGATCCCCGGCCATAGCTTTACTTTTCGGATTTTTTTGTGTTCTAATTTTCAGTGTTGTTTAGAAATGTATTTTTTTACGGTAAAACCGTAAAAGTAAACAAAAAATCAAGAAGTAAAACTCTTGATTAATTTGATTGTACCAAACAGGAGGTTGTTTATATTTTCTCAAAATGCTTTGTATGACGTTCGCTTAGTGTTTGTCACTTCCCATCCATGTCATTATAAATGGATAGATGTTTAGATGTATATGAATAGATGTTTCTTTTGGTTGTTATGAGTTACGCTTTTGTTATGTTTCATAACTAAATCTAGTGCAGGATAACTTACACTGATTTGCAGTGGAGACTACAGGTTGTATAAAGTAAGTATAACTATTTAAAACTAAAAAGAGATTTGAGACACTCCAGATGCTCTTTGGTTATTCAAAAGAGCAGGCCAAAGTAAATGGATCATAAGTAAATGATTATACCTTTAGCCTTGTTTGCATCTGAGTATGAGAAGCCGGCAGCTTGGCCAGTCTTGCGTCCAAAGAAGCCACTGAGATTGGGGCCTACTTTGTGTTTGCCACCCGATTCAACCTGTGTAACAAACAAAAACATTTTAATTTAAAAACTGACCAGCAAAAAAACAGACATATAAGACGCGAGCAAGTGGGTCACGTTATGGTAAGTGAGCACCACTACCCAAGGACACTTGCATCACCAGGGGCTTCAATTTATTTATCCGTAATTTAAATTCATTAGTCCAAAAGAATCTCAACATAATTAACAAACTCGCTGCCACGAATTGCTACGTGATATGTTTGTAGCCAGTTCCGCTTTTTAGCGAAAACTGCCTATGAACAGAAAAATCAACTAGGAAGTTCTCGCCACTGAATGTGTTAACATTGACAAACTAGGCATGCATGCTAATTATACATAAGAGAGGTGAATTTCTTGATAACAGCCTGACAGACCACATTTAATAAGCTCAGTAAGATTGTGGTAGTGAAATAGACGGACCTTGGAAAAGGTCATACCCTAGAAATTATAAATTTATGTGATCCATAAATAATATTTATATGTATGAAAAAAAAAATTTCCCTTTTAAATTTAATATATTTTTAATATATATAAATTTAGTACACTTAATATTAAATCATATTGATGCAATTCTCTGGCACTAGCAGTTAATCTTTATAGAAGTTTTTTGTTACTCACCGTGTGGCATTGTGCACATCTTTGGACGAAGATCTTCTTTCCATTCTCAGCATTACCAGCAGGGATGCCCATTTTTTCTGGAAAATAAAATTAGGCAATAAGTTTAGAGATAAATGATTACAAGACTTTTTTGACAGGTTTTTTAATGGGAATAGAATAGGCATAATGAGTACTCTCTTTGATAGCTTTAGTAGTTGAAACTAGAAAATGCAGACTGCAACACTGGAAAAACCAGTATTGATAACCAATTATTTCTAGACAGGGAATATGGTTAGTATTACCTATTAGAAACACTAATGCTTCAATTGAAGCATTTTCAATTCAATTTTTGAAAAATCTAGCTCCTTTGATACTGTCGATGTTTCGTCTGGATAATTACACTAGACAACTTATGCACCCACAAAAAGAACTAAATTAAAATAATTCTTCCAAATACGTTTTTGTAATGCCAGGCAAAGCTGCCCAATATAAGGAGTGCTTACAAAATTGAAGAACAGAATTTTAGGATTGCAGACCCCATACCTCATAAGGCTTAAATAATTAAGTACTCATGGAACCAAATTAATAAATAATTAGGTACGACTCTTAAGTATAATTACCACGAAACAGGTTTTACATAACAAGGTTAGGTAATCGGGATTCCCTTTCATCGTATTTAAAGGGATAAGGAAAACTTGGGCATTAATCAAGATTGCGAAACCGCAGTTGGAACTTCACACCGTAATTACGCTGGAAAAAATAATCCGTTTCAAGTGGCGTGCCGATTTAGATCATCACAGCTCGTGGTATTTTTGCAAATGGGTCAGGATCAATGTCATGTCTTTAGAAGTCCAAGGCACAAGGTGTCGTAATGATATTGTTACGTAAGCGGACAAAGTGAGAATTTATGCAGAATAAGCCATATTTGCTCGTAACAGATAGTGAAAAGAACTGAAATAGCACCATTACAACCCTTTTATGTGAAAACTTCCTGAATGCACCATAATTTAATTGGAGGTTAAACCGATGATTCAGAATCTCCCGCGTAATACTTACCAATTAATTAACATAAAGCACTCCTGTAACTTAACTGACAACTTTATTCAGCGTTATATATAGTAATAAAAATATTGATACTCACTTTAAATTTGTAGAATGGAATAAAATGTAATGTCAACTAGACGTGCCAATCTTTTTTTTCGTACGACTGGACTGACTTGAATAGTACCCAACTCGTGGCGCTGTGATCACACGACACTACCAACCCGAGTCAAAACGAGGTTTGACGAAGTGTCACGAAGTAAAATTGAACGGTCCCGCCATGTATTACGTCATCACACGTGTCGAGAGAGAAGGAGACACGGTCCTAACGAATGTATATAGCTAGCTTTGTCTAATATGCATGACGTTATTTGCTTCTAGGCAACGCATGAATTGAAGTAAATGAGAAAAAGAAACCATTTATTAAAATATTGTAAGAGTAAAAATTAGTAAAGTAATTAAATATTATTAAATTAATTAATTTTAACAATCTGGTGAAACGACATTAAACCATATTCACGTCGCGAAAACCAAAGACAGTTAGTTGTCTTTGATTAAGTTTTCTACGTCCGGCAAGTAGTGCGTTACTAAGCTTATTAGTATTTGACTTTGACAACAGATGGCGTGCATAGTCTCGTCTCTGAGTTATGCTAGTAAAAATGGGCCTGAAATATTACCGAGTGACTGAGAGCATGATAAAGTACGGTAGACCTGACTCGTACAAGTACAGAAGTGTTTAGTTCAATCCCAAATCTTACATTTTTCAACTAAATTAAGCACTTACCTAATTTTCTTTACGAAGCCTAAGTTGTTCTCCAAGTCACGAAGAACTTGACTTGAGCATTCAGTTTAAAATAGCAATACTTAGCTCCTAAAAGATTTAGTTTGCCAGTATCGGTGCCTACGATCCTACAAGTTATAATGGGAAAACTTCGTCAGCTTTTAAGCCGGTCATTACTGGATTTAGCTGAGCTGCGAGATACCTACAGTTTTGTTTTCTTATCGTTTACAAACTTCAAATAACAAAGTTCCTATACCCGTTCTGTGCTTTAATTAACTAAATTAGGCCGCAATTAATGTAAACAATGTGACAACGTTTGAACAAGCCTTGCAGTTACGTGTCACATTTTTTGTATTTTTTTTCCTGAATACCTACTTAAAACTACCTAGCTAATTCCCAGCTATTACTTGTAACTCTGAAGTCCGTAAAAATGTTTTAATGAAGTAGACAGGTAGCTACCTCACCTAACCAACAAGCACCGACGTCAAAAAGTAAATGCAGATTTAAGTTTCATTACGGACAGCACTTTCCTATAGCTTTCAAAGGATTTTACATACCCGTCTATAGCCAAGGACAAGGACGATGGTTTATTAGTGCCCCAGTAAAGAAAACCTCCGTCTAAATAAATCAATCCTAATAAATAATCGTATGTCATTAAAATACCCCAAAATTATCTGAACGAGCCCCGTCGGGCAGATTACGCGTGGCCCTTGATAAGGGTCTATCTACGGGAAATTGATTCGCAGTCCTAGCTAGGGTTGCAAGGTGTAAAACTTGTGGTTTTGGCAAAATCGCGGATTGGTAAAATGGAGGAATTGGAAGAATGGAAAACAGATTAATTTCCTATCTCGTTGCTAGGAACTTAGATAAATCACTAACAAGGCTTGCAAATTTCTGACTGACATGGAATTCGCATCGGATCACGCACAACTTTAAGTCAAAAATTCAGTTTCTGAAATATAGGGCCTACACCTTGTCCAAAAAATTACCAAAAATTTATCCTGTCATGCATCACATGTTTCCGAAGGCTTAAAAAACAAAATATTGATGCCCTGGCTTTCTTTTTCCTCCACCATTTTTTTATTATTTTTCCACATAGATGTGCAGCGGTTCAATGAAAATGTTTACATTCAAAATTTCCTTCAGTGTCCTTATAATTTGAAGGGAAAATGATTGTGATCTATACGGACAGACAGAACGGAAACTCAAAATTACGAGGTACCTACCTACCTACCTATTATTTGCTTTTCCAATTTCGTTTTTTCTAAAGTCCAACCGCAATCCTAGTATGGCGGTCTACCATGGATGATTGTTTCGAAACTCTTTGGCGTGCCACGTTATGTTTTGCTGTCAGTTGCCTGACTTGACAGTGATTTTTTTATGATAAACTTATATTGTAGATACCTATATAGTATTTGTTACATAAAGCAATTTAAGTGGACTTTAAACTGTTCATTATTTAGTCCACACTAATAAACGCATGCAAATCGTGAATTTGTCAGAATTTAAATATCTCGATCTGTGGTAACCCTCGAACGGCTGGAACGGCTAATCAGTTCTACCACGCTTCACCTAGCAGACCTACTGGTCTAATGGGTCTAATGATAAACAAAGGGGGATGATTTTTGAGTCTCACCCACTGCTACATTGATTGTTCCGCTTCAACCTCTAGTCTATTGGAAGCAAGTACCTCAGTCAATTTATGACAAACTTATTTTTATTCGATTTTTTAACTTGCAATTTATTTGAATTTTTTTGTACATAGTGGTTGGGGTCAAATTTTGCAAGTTAAATTCCTGAGCCCTTGCACACATAGCCGACTGAAAAACGTTGAACTCACCTTGACCAAGGTATTTTTAACATAAGTTTTATTTTACTAAGTTATTTTAAGGTAGCCTAAGTTTATAGTTATTTTAAGGTCACTAATTAATAAATACCTTCTATTTCAGGATCGTTCAGAAACATGTTTGGTATACAGCGACTACAAATATGTGAGTGATTACATTATAACGTTACCTTTTCTAGCATATTCGCGTAGGTACGAAGAGATGGATGATCTATGTCCGCGATAAATTTAATGGCAGTGCGCGTAGACCTCTGGTTAATTTATCACCGCTTAGGCAACCGACTTCAACTAACATCACATTTGTAAAACACGAATGTATATTATGTAAGTGTAAATTTCTCAGAATTAGGGAATTAACTAAATTCGGGTTTTTCTTAAAATAGAAATTGACAAATAAAAACAAGATGGAAAATCTTGTGCCTACACTTCTATTTCAGTATCAAAAGTGCTCTCTAATAAAAAACCAAAATTACCAAAGTAGTAATTTTGAAAGAAAGCAATGGGAACAAACTCGTATGAATTTAGTTTCGGTATTGTTCTTCCCTTTATGCCGTCTGGTGTCGGAGTATGCTATTAGCTTCCTATCCGGTCCAGCCAGTGTGAACGAAAGCTATAACACGTTCCTGATACACGTATTTTGCATGCAGCGAACAGATGGTTCCATGCATATATGTATGACTTTTTATTGCACCAGACAATTTTTTCCGAGAGCTCTATTTCGAAAGGCGTATGGGATTGAATTCTTCCGTAAGAAATTTACCGAGACACAATTGGCACCTGGTGCAAAAAACATGGCGAACTATATAAATTATAAGGCGTTTGATTTGACACCTTTACCTCGTACCTTTTACTTGAGCGTATGTAGGCACAGAACGACTTCATCATATCATATTTCATTAGTGCATCAAAAATCTCCTAACTTAATGTTTTACGTAACCGTGATGTGTCATTTTATTTCATCTATCGATCTGCAAACTTCCTACAACGACCGTATGCGTATGGTCTAACCAGTGGCGTAACTTTAGGGTGGCAGGGGTGGCGAAATGCCACGGGCCCCTAGCTCTATGGGACCCCCAACTGGATTGCTATAGAGCACAGAAGGGACGCTGATGTACTTCTTTATATTGAGGAAGGAGGCCCATCTAACGAATTTGCCACAGGCCCCAGAAGTTATAGTTACGCCACTGGATCTTAACTTCTTCTCAGCCAATATACGCTCCACTGCTGGGCACGGGCCTCCTCTCAGAATGAGAAGGCTTGGGGCTATAGGAGATTCCGAACTTCGCAAACATTGCTTCGCAAGCGTGTGCAGATTTCCTTGAGATGTTTTCCTTCATCAAAAAGCTTCATTTAAAATGTAATGTGTCACATAAATTCCAAAACACTCAGAGGTGTGAGTTTGAGCTCGATCCTCTGTTTGAAAGTGCACAGGGTCAAATCACTGGGTTTTTTAACAGTGTAACATCCTCTTGTCTTTTTATAATAGTTAAACGGTCTGTAACGTTTTATAAAAATGGGGCAAGCGTTTAGTTTATAAAGCCAGAAATAGGTAGCGGGTTTGGTTTCGGATCCGGCGACCAGCAGACATTTTTACGACGAATTTTAATGTTTCTAGCAATCTTTAGTTTATTAGGTAGGTTTGTAGGTACCGTATACCTACAGTAAATAGCAATAGTTATTTGTTATGCAAGGCTGCAAAGTGTTTGTTTGGCGCGAGTGCCTGAATTGAAACCCGAGCAAGCGAAGGATTCTATGATTGAACCACGAGCGAAGCGAGTGGTTCAAAAGAAGAATCCTGAGCGTCGCGAGGGTTTCAAGGCACGAGATACCAAACAACTTTGCTGCCGAGCGAAACACACAATTTTTCACCTCACTACAGCGAGAAAAATGGTGGATGAAAGAAAAACAGTCTAATAGTAAATCAGTTTTTTATTATTTTTCTTCTAAATAAGAAAGGTAAAAGGATTTAAGCCCATACAGCCTAGTCTAATAATCTAATTAGTAAAACTATTTTTTTCTGATTGTCCTATCACATTAATTTTTATTATAAACCAAACAACGATTTTGGTCAACTTTTCGGTTTCCCGACGAGCAATCTCTAAAAACTTTTTTTTTTTCTAATCATAGATATATTTTTAAAAAGAAAGTTAAAAAATTGCACTAACTAGACTGAATTAAAAAAAAATGGGGCGCGTTCTGGATTTGCATCATAATATCTGTTTTTTCCTGCTTAGTTGCTATTTTTGTGGTTAACCACAAATTAAAATAATTAATAAAAACCAATATCGTTTTTTCTTTTAGCAACGAAAGTTAGCAAATCTTGAAAATAACTTAGGAAGTAACGGATTTTAAAACAAATTAATAATGGATACCGGATCGCGTTTCTGAACGTGACATTATGTTTTTTTTATCGGATGAAAAAGTTAGGGGTCTGATAACAAGTTCGACATTTGAAGTTCGTATTATTCCGTCCTTCTCATTCATCTAATTAAGTACTATTCGTATAAGCGAGACGACAACATACGAAGTTCAAAGTTCTAATTTCTGAGTATTTGAGTAGGTGGGCAATAGTGGTCATCCTCACGTTCGAATTTCAAAAACCTTTTCCACGCAAGCGGGGAAAAAGCACTTTTCCACGCAGATTTTGAAGGAGAAAGACAGCGTTTTCGAGCAAGTGAGGTGAAATAGTACATTACTGCAGAGGCCGTGAAGTAAGGGATTGCTGGACGAGTTTGGGGTAGGTGGCCGAGTCGAAGACGAGGCCAGATAGAACGAGTCCTGCAATCCCTGTTCCGGCCAAAGCTTGTATAGTGCTTTTCTCAAACAATGTGAGCAAATATTAAAATTAAAATCTCTTTACTTTTTTCCGGTAGTATATTTTGCATAGCTAAATTTGCCTCCTCTTTTAAATGAGGCGGAGTACAGTTCATAAGTTCCCCGTCACTTTTATCACTAGAAGTCATTTTTATTTCTGTTAAATTATAATAACAATCACTACGAAATACGCATAAGCAGAAAAAAAGATTTTCGATTTGCCACCTTTTTTATTTTTTAAATGTACTAATTTGATCCAGCTATTTGAGCACCATGTTTAACCGCACATAAATATAGTACCACAGATTTTTTTTTTATGTTGCAATTATGCTTAGGTACAGATTGTGGTGGTGGTTGGCTGTATGTAATTTTTTCCTTTGCCAATTTAATTTTAGTATAGAAATTTAAAAAATTAGAGCAGCGGACAAAAATGGATTTTCATACTAACTTTTGTGGCCTAAGCCAAGAAGTAATGTAGGGAGCCATAAACGAGAAACTTCATGTCCTCATATCGGGACATTAACGCATACATTTCCGAGCATGTTTGAGAAAAAGTAATTTTAACCCTCATAATATAAAGCGCTTTTAATCTTCGCTTAGATAACATTCGTTTGATTTATCCCTCTATTTGCTAAATACCTTTGCCAGACAAATACAAAACATAATTTAGACCGGCGTGAAGTTAGCAGCCTTTTTTTTTTTTTTTTTTTTTTTGCCCGGGGGAAATCTGCTGTAACCAGATACCCCATCACCACGGGGAGGCGATGGGGTTATGTGGGGTTCATACCCACTAAAACCCCCGGGGTGTTCCTTCCTCGCCGCTTTTCTGGCGACGCAACGGTTCAACGGTATAACCCGTTACATCGCCAGGAGGCGGTTATCCGTTTCCGGATTCGTCACGTGGGAGGCCAATCTTGGTCTCCTTTTCCCAGCAATGGCGTGTCAGGAACACTTAATACGCCATTCTTCTTGAGGACCTTAGATATTGGGGTCACAGACGTCCCCGTGTCCGTAACCCTAGGTCCTCAGTTAAGGTGGGAGCCGGCGGTCCTGTGCGATACGCCGGTGCCCAGCTCTCTTGCGGCGCACAGGGTCTGCCAGTGAACTGATCTCCCTGGCCCGCTCGGCGCTTTCCTTCTGTGACATCACTTCCTCACAGAAGGAAATTGCCGCTCTCCACGCATTCTCGCTTTCAGGTGGTAACCCGACCAAAGTAAAATGTCTAAGATTTTAAAAGATAATATTTCCAAAAAATTAGCATAATTTAGATTCTAATCAACGACAAATGTTGTAAAAATAAATGCACCGACTTAATCAACATATAAACTCAAATTAAATTTCCAAACAAAGCCTTTAAATATTTTTAGGCTCTTAAATTAACACTCTAGGTAGATGGAAATATGGCGGGTGGTCGACGGCAGCCGAGATATTTCTGACAGATGTTCCTTTTAGATTAATATACAAGCTGCTTATTAACAAGGATTCAAAGTGATACGCGATCATTATTAAGGTGAAATTACACGCAGAAAAAACAAATTATTTTAGCCTGCTAACTCTACACTCCGACAAATATAAACACATTGTTTTTTGACTAACCGACCTACGAAAAACACAACACAATTTCAAAACACCAAGCATTTCACAAGATCTCAACTCACAGTGTTCAAGTGCGATATAAGTACGTGCCGGCAGAATTGCTTCCTAAGGTTCCGGCCTAAGCGCCGTGAAAAGCCTCCACATAATAAAAGTACTTAGGCACATGATGAATTCAGCTCCGAGACCCGCATTCGGACCCGACTTACCAAAGCTAAATCCACCCCACCCGCCTACTTCACGCTTAAATAACGTTTTAAGTACGTTCTCTCTCCATATTTTGATATGGTTTTTCCCAGAAAACACTAATTAACCTAGTAACTAGTCGTCCCTTTTTTACAACTCAATATTTCTCCATTTAACACAGATTTGCGATTAAAAATTAAAAGCGTTGGGCTAGATTAAATAAAATTTATTGTTTTACTCCTGTTAGGGGTCTAATAACATTAACGGTCCATAAATACTCCACTTACTAAGATATATATTTGTTTTTGCTACTACTTCCTTATTTGTAGACGTTTTATACGTGTTTACAGAACAGAACTGGTAAAGTGGAAAATCACTATCAGGTTTCTCGTACCATTTTCATATCTTTTACATTTTATCGCGTTTTTTCGACGTAATATGTAAGTAAGTAAGTATGTAAACTCTTTATTGCACATAAAAAATATAAAAATACAGTAATACAGAGAAAATAGTACAAAGGCGAACTTATCCCTAAGAAGGGATCTCTTCCAGCTAACCTGATACAGAAAGGAAAAGTTACAACAAAAAGGCAAGCAGTCATTATTATGCGCAAATAAAGTAGTATTAATACTTAATAAATTAATAAATTAACAACTAAAGTACATTATAAAACCATAATAAAATAATATATAAATAATGTGAATAAATGTGCCAAATAATAAATCCAGGATTAAATGATTATCAACGCAAGCTTTTTTAAAATATACTGTTTTTACATACATACATAAATCACGTCTTTATCCCTTACGGGGTAGCCAGAGCCTGAGGTAACAAGACCTAAAGGCCACATTTAGCATGATTGTGGGCGTATAGGTGAAAAGGGGAATCAAAATTGTGATGGATTGCTAGCCGCATCGCCTATAACATGATTCCAAGATTTACAGACTGTTTTTAATTACCAATCATTTAATTTTTCTTTTATAAATGTTGGTGTGTAATTTTCTTTTCTTTATTTTTATATTAGCCTATGTTTGTGTCCCACTGCTGGGCTGCCTCCCCTCTCGACCTCCACATCTCCCTATCCAGAGCTATTTCCGGCCACTCTGCCAGTTCCACGTCCATGTCATCTCGCCATCTCCGCCTTGGCTTGCCTTGTCGCCGGTAGCCGTTGGATAGTACCCACTGGTAATCACTGGATGGTTCTTGTGTAAAATTATAAACATAAATGAAAGAGCGGGGAAATAAACATTTCTTGAATTAAATCTTAGCGATAGCAATCTCTCTGTTTAGGTAAATTTATAAATAGAACTAGCTGATGTGCGCCATTTCGACTCCTAAGAATTCATTTATCGCCGCAGTAACTACACAATTTTCTGTGATACTATGTGCTAGTCCAGACTATTATCTATCTTTTACGCCAAATTTCATCCTGATCTGTTCGCAGTTTGGGCGTGATCGAGTAATAAACATCCATCTAAACTTTCGCATTTATAAATGTAGTACAAAGTAGTATTCGAACGAATTAATCCTGAAAGAAAACTATATTGGAAAGCGAAATGTACATAAGATGAAAATAAAGCTGTTAGTGGAATTTAGCAGAAAATAATTAATTATCAAGTTAAGAAATTTTAATTACACTTAAGTTACATTTGTATTCGCAAATAGAATTCTTTTATCAGCTTGCCAAGAATTTGAATAAATAAATTGTTGCCGACGCTGCGCTATTAAGGGGTTTTAACTTGGGGTTTACGATCTGGATCGCCTGATAATGGCGGGCAGTAAATTCACTTTCCCTATCTCTTTAATCTTACTTCTTTAATTGTTTAGAAACCTTCGAATATTATCCAAATAAGGAGTTTATTATACCGTTAAAGACGTTTAAATCCTCTCTGTATCAAAATACAATGGATCAAATCTGCTACATTTGAATTTAACTACGCATGTGTGCAAATAGTCTCCACTGAATGGGCGCTTTTGGAGGATTTAGCTAATATATGCGACTGCGAAATAGGCATCGCTACAATTCTGCCTGTGATGATGAATAAATCAAGATGCAAGTCCGCTGTTAAGTTTTAATTACATGAGACAAAAGACTATTAGGTACACTGATGTTTATTTACACTAATATTATAAAGAGGACAAATTCGATTGATTGTTCGTTTGTTTGCATTAAATAGGCTCCGAAACTACTAGGCCGTTTAGAAAAAATCTTTCACTGTTAGAATCCGACATTATCCCTGATGTTGAACGTAAGTCGCGAGCAACAGTTAGTATATCATAAATTATTTAATCGGAAAAGTTTCTTTAAGAAGTATTGCCTTTAGTACCTACATTTTTTTTGTTTATCTGTCACACATCAACCTGTCATTTAGGATTATTTTAGGTTTCGATTGGTTCTTTTACTTTTTCTGTGTGTCTACTCTTGCTTAATACTCATGTCCTGTCAATCGTTCAAAGGTTAACTGGAAGAGATCCCTTTTAGGGATAAGTTCGCCTTTGTGCATGTGTGTTGTCCTGTATTCATCTTTTTCTTGTGTTTTATGTACAATAAAGAGTTATACATACATACATACATACATACATACACACCAAGTCTAAACAGAGATGCGGCAGCGATGTCTACCCTGTGACCTATTACCTACTACAAGTTAGGTTAATTTGTTCCGTAAGTGGCCGACTAAGCTGTCAAACTTAATTCCGCTCGTCTCTCAAGACCCTCACCGCTCTTGTTACTTTTGAAAGCCGTGAAATGGGTGCTTCGCTCCTCAGTTATTTTATTAACTATGGACGATGTTCTAGAGTTATCTTTGAAAATGTTCGCTATAGCCTGCCCTAGAGACGCGTAGCCGTGAACCAGCGATTGGAGTGCTTGCCGATGTTTTCCATGCTCATGAATAAACAATATCCATCCGTGGCGCTTCGCAACATTGTTTTGTTTCCGCCTCGTCCGATGATCTATTACACGTAAATGGATTCCGTGGGAGGCAAAATTTGCAATAACTAATCAGTCGTTATTATTCAATCATTCGCAAGGGATTCTTCTAGCATCGATAATCGATTCCAACTGATTTGATTTGATGTTCGATAGCTATGTATGCCGAATAATCAGTCAAGTTTGGTGCAGATGGAATAATAGAACAAAAAAAAATAATTACCTAAGGGAACATACCCAAACTACGTGACCCTTTTTTTCGTGTTTTTTGACCCCCTCCCCCCCCTCGGTGACCAAGCGTAGTATATGCCCAGACCCCCTCCCCCCCCCCCCTAGTTTTCACGTAGTATATTTTATCAATATTTTTTGCGTAAAGTTACAAAATAATGGCTTTTGTTTGTATTTTCTTATACGGCCCCTAAAAGTGCGTACTTTGAGAATGCGTACCTATAATTGCATACGGTTGTAATTGTGTTTAGTAAAAATATATCAATGTCGGCCGCCGTCAGCGATTCTCGGAAATTTTATAGTGATGTGGCGATACTGGACAAGTTTTATTGATGGGGTAATAAAAACGTGGCGTTCTTAAAAAAAAATTATTGACTACGTGACAAGAAACCAAACCCCCCCCCCCTCCCCCCGGTGACCATGAGTGGTACTTTGAAGACCCCCCTCCCCCCCCTAAATCGGTCACGTAGTTTGGGTATGTTCCCTAAAGTAACAAATACCTGCTAAGTATGTTACGTATAGTATAATAAGGATTAAATTTTTTTAAAGTGAAATGATTGTTTGAGTACTGCAAGGCGTGAGGGGTGTAGCCAGGTCTACTCTGAACTTGGGAAACTCCTGGGTAAGCGAACAAGTGCGGGGACGCGACGTTGCGCGTAATTAACAACACTCTTAAGGTCTTCAACCATATATTCAAACTTATGAATTTATAACATTATAATACAACCATCATGCCTTCGGCGGCAGCTGTCCAGGTAATGCCCTGGGGAAACACTTTGTTTCTTTATTCCATTAAAATTCTAAATTTAAATTACAAATAATTGCATTACCTGCCAGCTCGTTGGTTTATTTGTACAAATCTTTGTACAAACAAACTCAAGTTCCTACATTACCTCTCCCTCTCTCTCAGGGAGGGGAGAGCCCTAAGCATCCTGCCTAAGTCTGGAGTCCCCCCCTAAGCAGGTCACTTATGACTAGTCCATCATTAACCCTGTCAACTATGATAGGACCTAAATGTCAACTTGGACACAACAACTTTGACAAAGTTAGTGATGACTTCTGGTTGATGAAAACCAGACAAAAGTGGCAACCAACTGCTTGGCCCACATTTGCGAAGCTAAATCTTACTTAAGCCTTATGTAGCCAGACATAGCCATACGATAGTCTTAAAAGACTCATATGTCTACAGCCTGTCATTCACTGGCAACCCCTATTTGAATTGCAGGAATGTTTATCAATAGGGTTTACCATGTCTTAGATTAAATTTGCATTTACAAAAGGAAATTGGCCTTACCGGGCTCAAGCGCAAATTTACTTCCTCGACTCTAGATACACCGGACCACAGTAATTGGCCAGAAGTATCTATAAAGGCTTCCAACATGCCATGAGCTCATGCCCTACCTCTAGGTGCCATGAACGCTCATGCTGCATTAGATGCGTTTGGAAATTTCAACCCCCACGTGTGGGTGCGAAGGAACTTCCAGCCACATCTAGAAAATGTTCGAAGATTTAATTAAAACTTACAAACTTAATCAACACAGTTAAAAAATAGTTTGAGATTAAGCCTATATCCTACTGCTGCATGGTCAAGCCCGGACCCTGGGCTCACCCTCGTTCCTCGATGACTGAAGTTGTTCAATCAGCAATTCTTCGGTCGTCTTTTTCTATATAGTGGTCAAGCCCGGAACCTGTAACATACTCACAATCAACCTTACTCGGTTGCGATACTTCACAGTCATTCAAGTTTGACGGCACTGACTTTTTGAAAGAAACACAGTTGTCAGATACTGTTGATATGAATGGAACTACAAATTTGCCTTTTAGAATTACTTTCTTTGAACAAAAATCTATCACTGCCTGGTTTCTTTCTAAAAAGTCGCGGCCTAATATTAACGTTTCGGGACTTTCGTTTATGACAATCAGATTTATTTTACAGTAGAAGTAATCTACCAAACATGAAGCAGTAACGGAACCCAATGGCTGAAGTTTATAGCCACCAGCCACTCTCAATGGAGCACTACTCGATTGTTGCCATTTCAGCTGCAACTTTTCTGCAAAAGATTCTGAGATTACGGAGACAGAGGCTCCTGTATCGATTAATGCGTCGCATTTCTTACTATTTATTTCTATCGGAATGCAAGAATCTACCTTCTTGTGATTAAGAGTATACATATCAACTACATTTAATCTTGGAACTTCTTGAGCCCGACGCTGCTGGATATTTGAAGACGAAGTGCTCGTCTGTGCTGTCTGACGTTGCTCCTGAGGCTGTGATCCTCGACGATAATCACGTGGACGTAAATTATAACCACCATATGTAGATGACGCTGGTTGCGGCACCCTACGTGGTTCGATGGATGTGGTTGGAGTTGTCGGTGTTCCGTAGTTCGACCACGGCGAACGTACCGAAACATCAACCCCAAAATCCCCCTGTGCTGGACGATTGAAGTATTTTTCTTCTGAATAAAATAATGGCAACACTAATTCTTTTCTTTCACTATCGGGACAACAAACTTCTTCTAACTGCATGATTGATCTCCTGAGCTCCTCTCTCGAGCCAAAGAGTCTTGCTGCAAATAACATCTGATACTGTGTGCCGAGTGATTTTATAAAATGTTTCACAAATCTCGCATCGTCTGTTATTTGTGCCTTCTGCGCTAATCTATCCAAATTATAATAAAATGTAAGCAACGACTCTTGCGCCTGTTGTCTTGTACCGTAGAACTTCGCTACGTAGTCTTCCTGGGCTGGGAAGTTCTCCAATAACTTCTGCTCTAGCAATTCATAAGTGGCTAGATTGGAATAGTTTGCCTTGTACCAGGCCAATGCGGGTCCCTCTAAATATATTGCGATGGCGGCTCTTTTCTGTGGGTCCGTCCACCCCTTTATTATAGCCATCTGGCCAAATTGCTCTACGAAATCCGCGCAGTCCGTCATGCCATTAAATTTCTCCATTTTTTCCACGCTTTTCCACTTGGATTCGCACAATCACTTTTTATTTATATTAAATAGGTAATTTTTTTACTTACGTTTTCTATCTTCTTATATATTTATATGGCACATACCAGAGCCTTTTTACCATGCAATTCCCTTTTCATTTGTATGGGAATGCGGTTTATACAATTATCATTGGATTTTTTATGCGGTGCCTTCATGCGGCAACGCGGACACTGGAATCATAAAGCAAACCCGGCGGTATCGAAAGATTACGCGAACGCGCCCTCCACCATTTGCAAGGCGTGAGGGGTGTAGCCAGGTCTACTCTGAACTTGGGAAACTCCTGGGTAAGCGAACAAGTGCGGGGACGCGACGTTGCGCGTAATTAACAACACTCTTAAGGTCTTCAACCATATATTCAAACTTATGAATTTATAACATTATAATACAACCATCATGCCTTCGGCGGCAGCTGTCCAGGTAATGCCCTGGGGAAACACTTTGTTTCTTTATTCCATTAAAATTCTAAATTTAAATTACAAATAATTGCATTACCTGCCAGCTCGTTGGTTTATTTGTACAAATCTTTGTACAAACAAACTCAAGTTCCTACAGTACCTACAAGCTTTTTATTTATAGGTAAATTTTACCTTTTTATGTGTATGTATATCTGGGAGAAATCTTGCATTTAAAATTTCACCCACTTTCATTGGTCGGATTAAATAGAAATTTGGCGTACTTAAAAACATCGAAATCCAATGACTATTATTTTTATGACACGAAAACTAAATAAAAGACAGGCTACCACTTCGAAAGAACCGACGTCGGAAATATTTATCAATTCACGTTGAAATTTAAAATTTTCTGCAGATCCTAAGCTGTTTTATAAATCCAGCTAGATCTATGTTCGGTTCTAACAATGTAATCGTACTATCTTGAGGTTGAATAATACGAAGTTTTCTGAAAAATGAATACCAGCTTACATTGTAAAGAGAAATAGGCGACCAAGGAATTTCATTGATTTTCAAGGTACTTAGTATACGTACTCATACTATTTTCACTAATGTGAAAAACGTTGATATTTTTTCAGACGTGGGGAAGCTTGAAAAATAATTATCAAAATTGGTTAAGCATAAGGTACTAACTTGCCAAAGAACAATCAAGCTCAAAAACGTCTAAGTTTTAGTTATAGACTGGTGTGGGAAATTAAGTGGAATATGTAAACGAAAAATCATTTGAGTCCATTTTCTCCTTTTTTTAAAGTATGTAAGTTTTTTCGATTTCGATATCAGATTTTAGATCCTACCGATACAGCTCAGAAACGATGTATGGTAACTGCAAATTCCCTGTGGCATTTCATAAAGCTTCATAAAGATTGGAAGTAATGCAGCGATATTTTTTATCGAGTTGGTATAAAAACGAACGAAAGGCCATTTCCATAAGTTATGTTCACACCCGCGGGCACCTATGAGCTACCTTCGTGATTATTGGTAACTTGGCCGATTTTTCTCATAAAGTGCCTAAAAGTTACAGCTCAGAAATGTTTCATTCCTTGACTTTTGTTACACTAAAACTTTTATTATTTTATTCTTGGATCTACCCAGCTTTGTTTTATATGAAGAAGGTATCTAGGCAGGCTATTTAATTTTGCATACGTAATAGAAGAATTGGGATTGTCTATTTTTTTACAATGTATAGTAAATCGAAAACCATTTCGAGATAAATGCTTTTTAAATCGTTTTCTGTATTTACTTTATTTTATTTTGCTATAATGAATTTATTACATGAAAAATAAGCAATGACCTTCATTTGATATTCCCAGACATGACGTAGACGGTCCAAAATGTACTTTATTTGCAAAGGTTACAAATTCTATGCTATTTACGCGTGTATTATACTACGGAGTTCAATTTGGACCCGCAATCTGACATTTCATTCATCTTATGACAGATGACAAGCAAATGGGCAATCTTGTTACTGTCATTCTTGTTTTTTCCACTGTTCACTTTCATATTGTTGTATTATAGTTTAGATTTAGAAGCACTTTCGGTAGATAATTAGGCAGCAGTGTAACCGCACAGCGATGTGCTTCGCTCACATGAAAGATTTTCCGCTAAATATTTTAATGGAGAGCGAAAATATTACGTTTTTCGGTTTACTTTCGCCTACTGAGTTTGCTGTCTTATCTCCGGGTCCTGTTTTGTCTCTATAATACCTGGTATGTGTTTATGGACCTTTCTGCTTCGCGCAGAATGTTATGGTATGTGTAACGATTGTGAAAATATAAAATTCATAGGAGAAGATCGCGTAAATCTTCCTGTGTTATTGTTGAATCATGTTGACATTGATACTAATGACAGTTTGCCAACTTCACCACAGATAGAAAAGACGTTAATGGCGGCGCTTCACATACGTTTTATGATCAATTTATCCAATAAGCAGATGTGTGGCACCGGCAATGGAAACTCTGACGTCACAATGGAAACTCTGACGTCATCAACCAAAATACTTTCAATAATTAATAGTGAAAAAAATACCGAGTTATATGAGAAAACATTGAAATTGGTTTCTTATAATTGACTATTCTGCACAAAAAAAATATAAAAAGGATAGGTATTTTTTTTTAGACAATCCCAATTCTGATCATTAGCATTATTGTTCTTCAAGGAAACTATTTAACGTAAATCTATATTATTCTCCAAAAACTAAACTAAACAGATATTTCCAGAGCTCGTTATTGCAACTCTATGTATACATTGACTGAGTTGAAATCTTATTATGTTCGAACGGTATTAAAGTAATATCTTCGCAGGGTTAAGCAAAATTAAATAGCAAATGAAAAAGATTGCAGTGGGGCCATTGAACGTAGAATGGTCGGTATCTATTCAGTTGCATGATGAGCTTATTACTTTTAATTTCTCTTATCATCCTTAGGTAACTTTTCAGCTTCCACTAAAAACTATTTAAATAGATGGGATTTATTTTCCCATTCAGTTAAACTCAAACCATTCAAATTGTGACCCCGATAGAATGTTGACACTGTACCTGTAATAATCACAATATGATGTCTATTTTTTTTGGTTTGTGACATTTGATGAAATGGTTACACAGTGAGTTATTCAACTGGTTCAGTCGTTCTTATGTTCTGTCCACCTGAAGAGTTTTCGTGGGCATTTTAAGTGGCTTTGATAGCAGTCCGTGGTTGTTTTACTCGGTTCACTTTGCTGTTGTTTTTCTGACATTGTTTACTTTAATCCGTTATTCTGTAAATTTTATACTTAAGCACTTTGTTATTTGACTCTTTTCTCATTTCTATCTTTGTGCTGATAATCATTTTCTAAGTTAAAATAACAACAAATTACAAACGTAATTAGTTGGATTCGACGGAAAATTCGGAGAGATAGCGTTCTTCAAAAGAAAGTCTACTTGATATTTTTTTCCAGAATTTAACTATTTTGGGTTTTTCTTACTCTTACTTTTTTTGTATGAGAATCGATAGGGTAAACTATTCTGAGTAAGAAAAACCCATAATTGTTACATCCTGAAAAAAAAAACATGTAGGCTTTTTTGAATAATGCTCGGTTATGTTATTTTCTCCTACTAAAAATAACGTTATGTCGTTTTAAACGTTATGATAACGTTACATTTTTTTGTATGTTGTTTAGTTCGCCAGAGGCCTGTTAAAAATAGTCCAGCAGGTGTGCATTGTGCGATCCCAAAATTAGCAACAATATTGATACTGATCTAATGAAAACTCAGATAATTAATGACAGCATTAAAAAATCGAATGAAGTAGCTACCTAATTATTTATCTTTGGATGGGTGTTATTGGAATTGGAATGTCGATGATGGTTTCTGCAATTTGACGAACTTCGGTGTATTGGTTGGGGGTGGTTGCAGTCGACAGAGTACAACTCCCAAATTCGAAATGAGAAGTTCGTATGGTGCCGTCTTGTTCACAGTGTGGTGTTCTGTAGATACGGAACTTCGAATTTTTAATTTGGGAGTAGATCCCTGAGTGGTAATGGGTGCAGGTGCCTTTGGCATTGGCAACATGCTTCCCGTGTAAGCTAGACATTCTAGGGTTACGATAAAAAAAAGTCAGATGTACTTTTAGAATTTTAATGATATTAAATTGTCAATAGGTGTCAATTTAAATTTTGATTTCGAAATAATTTGCCAATTTGATTTATTTCCTATGAATTGTCACTGCTATATCAAAACATGAACTTCATAGCGGTTATGATGAAAGCCACCAGCATTATGTTGAGGCTAGTGAGGGCATCGGCGCCGTTGCACTGGTCACTGTGGCAGATATGGCAAGACTTGTATCTCAATGGAACTCCCGAGGAATCGCTGTCCGTGCATGAGTTACCGCAATCGCGAATCGTGATCAATTCATCTAAGACAGAACATAAATTAATAAGAATGCTAGTATAAAAGAACCACTACTTAAGATGAGAACGAGACATTAGCTAAAAATATTTTTAAAATTAATTAAAAATAGAGAAACTAACTATATAGTCGTATACTACAAAAATATTTACAAAGGAGCTTTTATAGAGATATCTGCACTTCGTGAATTAGGATTATTGTGCTGCGGACTGTACCTATTGGTTTAAATTATCAAACTATTTTTTTTATTATTTTATAAGTAAGTACCTCGAAACTTACTTCTGGCTTTAAAGGTTTTAGTGATGCATGCATCATCTTCTTTCTTGCAGTATTTGACGGTGGTTGTCTGGTCAGGGTTCCAACATGACGGGTCATTGGCAGTGGTGCATGCGAAGCACACTCTGGAATTGTGTAATAACAACACCCTGGATTCAGCTAGTGCTGAAATACCTTCACCCTGAGCAGGATGTTTAGGTTGAACTTGCTCTTCATCGGAATTCAATTTTTTATTGCGAAATTTTCGAAGTCTTTTATTTTCATTTGACTTCGATGGTTCGTAGGCGTAACTATTTTCTGATTGCTTATTTTTATTCACTTCATTATTGGATCTTCTTGAGTTACCTTCACTTTCATCATTATCATCATCGTAGTCTGCATCTTTTTTCACACATTTAGACAGGAGTTCCAATACTTCCTTACGCACTTTACTAGGATCAGGTTTATTTGAAGAATTTCGGTCATAATCGTTTTCCTCGTCGTTTTCATTTTCATTTGATTTTTGACACAACTCTGTACCAAGTAGATTGTTAGCATCAGCTATTGCTGTGAGAGGAACTTCATTTTCTCCCGAATCTCTATGTGTATCTTTTTGAACTGGCTTGTTATTGTCCTGCTGAACGGAAACCGTGTATGCGTTTAAGGATTGGGGTTTTCCTTTTCCTAAAACTTCACCACTTTCGTCTGAAACTTTTTGATTAAGAGGTTCGGCGATCTGAGAATGTAAGTTTTTCACCCAATTTACGTCAGGAGACAATACATTGTTATTCTCGACATTGTTCCGCCTTCGGCATGGTATTGGACTTCCGCTATTCACAAGACCTGCAGAAACTCCTTGTGAGGCCTGTGGTTGATCGACCGAAGACAGGGATAGATCTCGATGTAATTGGTTCTGCAACTGTCCTGAAACTGAATTTAAAAATAGTTAATTGAATGTTAACGTCCGATAAAATGCGGAAAAAATTGCTTAATCTACCTGTTGCTATAAAAAAATAAAGAAAAACTGAATATTTCAGCATATTTTTAACAATTAAAATTTAAATGTCCTCTCTTGCCGGAGTTCCAGCGGTTAATAAATTGGAATCTCTTATGATAAAGCCTAAAATATTGTATTGCACGAGATATAGTTCGGGTTTTATAGCTGGAAGCTGTAAATGAATATCGGCCTATTGTGAGAGTGCATCAGGTGGAAAGGTATTTTGTGAAACAATGGAAACTGCAAGGAATTTGATTTCATTGTTTCGAACTATCGCTTTTCTAAACGTTTCATGGGATTCGAAACAAAAATGCGCATCAATAGATACCTACCTTAATTAGATAAAAAATAACAATGGAGTTCGGTATCAATAGGTAGGCAATTCTATTTATTTTCGGTTTAATTAGTTAGGTACTCCAATATTTTTTTTTTATTCAAAGCCCTTACTACGGAGTTAAGCATTACTTACTAGTAAAATAAATTACACGAACCTTTAAAATGAGAGAACCCTTGCAAAACAGGCACGGTAAGTAGACACCTAATGTCCATAACTTTGGTAGCTGCCCATAAAGTAATAAATTTCTAAATTATCTAGGCCGAGATTAATTTCGAGTGGCTTTTCATTAATTTTCTAGGGATCTGGTCCCTTTGCCTTTAAATCGATATTGGAGACAGAAGAAGAGAAATTAACCCCATTTGTCTGCGCCATTTTGCTTTCGGGACGTTATTAGGAGGTAGAAGATTACTAGCCTAATTTAGATTATTTATTTAACCGTACACGAAGGTTATATTTTAAGCGGTTTATTTTAATAAATAAGATATAATTTAATGTTCACAAAGATTTATTGTATTTTGTTTGGTCTGTTAAATAAGTATATGATCCTAAAGATAGTTTTAGTTCAGTTTGCTTATTGGGCTCTATCAGAACATATTTCACCTCACATGAACTCTATTGTTTTAAAATAAAGGGGATTGTAATCACAAAGTTTTTCAAATTTGCCAATTTCGAAAAAGATATCGCACAAAGTAATCCAAATACAAATAAATGCCTCAAAATGTAAATGCACTGCAGTGCGCCTTACATAGGGTATTTTTAGGTTATATGGATACTTACGAAAGCTTTTTTGTCATAAACCGTGATTTGCAAGATTTATTCTCGTGAAAAATCTCCCTGGCTCAGGAAATATAAAATTATACTGAAAATAACAAAATACATGCGTGACAGGTTATCACAATGAAAATGTAGGTACCTTTGGGAACTTCGATGCTGAGTTGGCAACAGCTGAACGGCTCGGTTCGCCAAGCACATGAAGAGTGCGCCGAGCTTTTGGTTATACACGGTCCGTTTATATGTGAGTAAAAATTATTTAATTCAGCGATTAACATGGTAAAGAGTTTTAGTTCAAGTTTGAGACATGGCCAACTGTGTCTTCACTTTGATAGAGCACTGAGTCCAAAAACAGAACGAAAGGTGACCCCCTTAAGTCCTGTGTCTTTTTTTTTACCCGCAGCTAACTGGTAGGAAGTGTAAAGAAAGAGGTAGGTATGTATTTAAACCCTCTACTATGCAAAATAAAAATAAAACTAATACAATTGACAAACACTGAGATACATGAACAAAGGCGAACTTATTCCACTAAGGGATCTCTCAGTCAACCTTTGAGTTTACTTACTTGACATGAAATGTATATTTCATAATTTTGTTTTATATAATTTTTTTTTCCTGCGACATTGGAGACATCTCCAATTAATTTATTTGACGGTGGAGGCGTTTTACACCTCCACTGAACTTACTATTATTATTATTTTTATGTTTTTTATTTTGACCAGTAGAGACTTTATACATCTCTACTATTTATAGATTAATATAATTTAAGGCTCGGGGACCTTATACATCCCTTATACAGGGTGTCCCTAGCCTCTGGACAAATACGAAGACTACTGGTTCAGTAGGATATTTAAAACTAGACTGCAAAGTATCATAACGATTGGTCCAGTATTTACCGAAAAACTAAAGGTTTTCAATTTATCACTTTGGAGCAGCCTGTATGTAGTTGCATGGTCTAAGAAAGTATTCAGAAGATAGCAAACTCTTTTAAATTGCATTAGAACTAGAACTCCATGTTAAATGTCAGATTTTATGAAACAAAATAAATTTTGTGTACCTAAGTGTGACATTGACATAAGTTGTAATGAATAGTTTTATTGTAAAATAATTACAATTCCTACACAATGGCTTAGCAGAGAGGAATACTTAAACATGATTTTAATTTATGGAGAGTGCCATCAAAGTGCTAACCTCGCACTAAGAGTTTATCGCGAGAGATACGGAGAAACGCACCGATGCCCGACTAATCCACGCACAATAACAAGAGCAATTCAAAGAATTAGGGAAAATCGGCGAGTGGACCCAGACACTGATCGTGAAGGCGTAATAACGCGTCGTTTGCCTGTTTGGCAAGAATATCAAATTCTTCAGCACTTTGAACGTACTCCGACATCAAGTTTACGTCGAGCAGAGCGTCTGTTTAATGTTCACCGCAACGCTATTCACTCAGTTTTGAAACGTGAAAAATGGCACCCCTTTAAATTTTGCAAGGTGCAAGCACTTCTGCCTCGTGACAGACCTGTAAGAGTAGCGTATTGTCGGTGGCTGCAACAGAAAATTGCACAATCTCCTGGTTTCTTAGGTGACGTTTTGTGGAGTGACGAAAGTACTTTTACTAGAAACGGTATGTGGAATCGTCATAACTATCACTATTGGAGTCTCCTAAACCCAAACCTATGTCGTGAATCTGCCCATCAATACAGGTTTACCTTAAATGTCTGGGCCGGTATTCACGAAAATGATATCGTTGGCCCGGTATTTATTGACGGAACACTGAATCGTGTAAAATTTCTGGAGCTGTTAAATGGGCCGGTGACTGATTACTTAGACAGTATCAGTCTTGAAAGCTACCGACGCGTTTGGTTTCAATTAGATGGAGCACCGGCACATTCTGTAGTGGAGGCAAGACACTGTCTAGATCAGATGTTTGGAGAGAGGTGGATCGGACGTTATGGACCTCAAAGATGGCCAGCAAGATCTCCGGACTTAACGCCCCTCGACTTTTTCTTGTGGGGTTTTATCAAAGATGAAGTTTACTCCCAAGAAATAGACACTATCGAAGATTTGCGAAATAAAATAGTAACCGCATTTGATAAGTTACGATCCCTGTGTTCAGATGGCAGCTTGTTGCGTCACGTAAGAAACAACATCAGGCGCCGGTTAAACCTTTGTATTATACGAGATGGCAGACATTTTTAAAATGTAAACATTTAAGTAAACTTTGATGAAATAAATTTCTTGTATATTTTAGATTATTTTTTGTTTGAATCACGTAGCGAGTACCTAGTTAATTACTTTTTGAATTATTATAGAGATAGCTAAACACAACACACTCACGCACACACACACATTAGTCTCAATCTCACATGTTATGGTCACGTCAAGAATGTCACTAGAATCAATCCATTCGGGTTTATTCATTTGTCATTGTGCAATGACAAATGAATAAAATACAGTATGTTATACTAATTAACGATAAAGTTTTAGGGAAGTGGTTGCGTGGAGGTGAAATGAAATAATTTAGTCCTTTAAAGTATGTATAATAAACGTAAGATTGTATAACTAAATTACAAGGTTCACAGTGAGCACCGCTAACTTAAGTCTGGGGCGTGTACGTCCTCCAGTAAGCTCCGCGAATGACTGGCTATAATGTGGGCCCGTTGGCCCAAGTGCAAACTGCTTAGTCAACTCATATTCCAGTGCGAATGTACTGGGATATGAGCTGACCTGGCGTAAGGCCACAAAGTGTGTCCCTACATCACTCCCCCCTTTAATTTTTCTCCCAAAAAAAATAATAAAAACAATTATAAAAATTAATAAAAAAAAAAACAACACCAAATTTAGTTACATTATAAATCCACCTGTATGTGGCTTTTGCTAATACAGCGCAATGAACGGCTAACACATGCCATTGTAATCCAATACCTAAGTTGCTAACTAATACTATGGTATGAACTTAAACATAAACAATACGCTGGATACGGTCCAATTCGCGGAACTAAGCACTGACACAACACTGCACTATGACCGTGACCTAGGCTTGTTTTATTCCCCTGGTAGCGGCAGGTGTGCTCGCTAGGGTACCCAAAACGAAGTTGCGAGTCACGGTCGGTGCTGGCTCGGCTCCGCCTGGTGTATCCGCCGTCTGCTTCCGAGTCCCGACTCATCCCGGGACGCTGCTGGCGATGGTCCGCTGGCCTCCTAGCGCAACACGTGGCATGTTCTTCCACGTGGCGTTGCTAGGAGGCCGAAAACTTCTGGGCGATCTTCCGCCGGCCTCCTAGCGTAACGCGCGGCACGTTCTTCCACGTGGCATGCTAGGAGGCCGAAATCTTCCCCTCCTTGTGTGTCCTCCTATTATTCTTCCATGTTAACCTCCGGCGTGACGTCCGGAACACAAAAAAAACTTCCGTCCACGCGGGGTCACCACTTTAGGGAAGTGGTTGCGTGGAGGTGAAATGAAATAATTTAGTCCTTTAAAGTATGTATAATAAACGTAAGATTGTATAACTAAATTACAAGGTTCACAGTGAGCACCGCTAACTTAAGTCTGGGGCGTGTACGTCCTCCAGTAAGCTCCGCGAATGACTGGCTATAATGTGGGCCCGTTGGCCCAAGTGCAAACTGCTTAGTCAACTCATATTCCAGTGCGAATGTACTGGGATATGAGCTGACCTGGCGTAAGGCCACAAAGTGTGTCCCTACAAAGTTTAAATTAAATTTGTGAGAAATATTTTTTTTTGTTCTCTTGTCTAATTAAGCAAATAACTATTTTACAATATTGCTGAGTATCACTCTTATCCAGGGTTTCACTATTTGTCCAGAGGCTAAGGTCACCCTGTATAAATGTATTTAATGTAAGTAGAATTTAAGTATTGTTACTGTATTTTTATTTGAAAAAATGACTTTCTGCCAAGTTTCTTGCGGCGCATTCTTCTTGGCAATGATGGTCTTTCCGAATGTGCTGGTAGTTTCAAAAAAACATGTAAAAGAGCCCTTGGCGGCCAATTTGAAAAATAAATTTTCAATTTTTCAATTCAGTGGATGAGAGGAGTATTATATTAGGGACAGACAACGAGTAAGTTTAAAAATTACAAATACTGAGAGACACAATACATAACCCGATAAGATTTAACCCATTCTTGACGATTATTCACTGAACATTGCAAATATATCATGCCGACACATTTGGCTTGTGCTCAAAGTGCTATTAAATTAAATATTGAAGCTAACGACCAGCCTTTCCGTGATCTATCTACTCCGAAAGGCAGGCTTTTTTCATCCACTCTCTTAGTACAATTCTCAGAGACCAAAATAAAAATGTGTACCTAATGAAAAGTCACAGGACTGTACCTATTTGTTAGGTTAGGTCAGACCGGCAAACTTGCAAGTTGGCTAGGTTGCCTGGTGGTAAACAATCATTACTGTTCATTGACATTTGCAACCTGAGTATTGTAGATGTGTCGTCAACGTAGAGGGCTAAGTAAGATAAAATAAAATACCTCGCAGGCACCGTTGCTTGACGGTAGGATTAGCGTAAGGCGGTAGCGAGGTCCTATATACCACTTACCACCTGCAGTGTGCAGTTTTCGCATAGCAATTGCATTAGAAAAGAAAAAACATAAAATGTACCAGTTAAAATCTTAGGAATCATGTTATTTATAGACGATGCGGCTAGCAACTCTACTATTTCGATTCCTCTTTCCACCTATACGCCTACAATCATGCTAAACGTGGCCTTTAGGTTCTGTCTACCCCGTAAGGGATAAAGACGTGATGTATGTGGTTGTCTGGTAGAGATCGCTATAAGCGATAAGACCGCCTATTGTCTACTTTGTTCTTTGATTCTGTATTGTTTTGTACTGATTTGTGGTGTTCAATAAAGAGTATTTGTATTGTATTGTAAGAATAGATAATGAAGGGATGCCGCTAATGTTTCATTTAAGGCTCAAATAAATAAAGTAGGTAAATTGGTTTACACACGGTATCCTGTGATTCCAAATTGAAATCAACAGAAGTTGCAACGGTCGTAATTGGGCAAGCGTTGACGTGACAAGTCGGGGTGCTGGCCGGCGAGGGCTAACGAAGCTTCCCAAATTCACCTCTTTTTGTCCACTAATTGAAAGAGGAGAACGAAAAATAGACCGTTATTTATCTCTGTATAAATTGGTACGGAAGCCATATTGACTTAATGTTAACATGCTTTGGTTTCCATACTCGATTGTAGAGTACGATACCCACGTACGTTTAAAACAAGTAATGAGGACTATAAAACACATATATCTACAGCCGTACCACTAATATCATAAGCAAGGTCTGCCATTCATAAGACCGCAGTTTTTTGGATTCATGCCTGTAACTAACTGCCTTCAACATACTTAATGTAGAAAATCAATAAATTGCTTGATAAACATGGGACAACCTGTGAAATATTTCATATTATTTTCTGTCCAGCCGTCTTCGAGCAATTAGAAACATGTGCATATGTGTTAATGTATGTATAAGCTTTATCTATACATATAAAATGCTTGGTATTTGGCCCGACATGTTCCTTAAGGATCAAAAAGGAGCATTTAGAAGAGGTTTTGCATGTTTCTCACGAGATAAAAGGACGGGATAGCAAATAATGACTTAAAATTTGAAAAAATATTGGATTGGTATGTCACTTTGACGTTACCTCGCGGACGAAGTTGCTGGCAAAAGCTACTTGCACATAATATTTAAAATTATAAAAAAAAACCGGTCAAGTGCGAGTCGGACTCGCGCACCGAGGGTTCCGTATCATTATCTATAAATATCTAAAACCAGTGTAAGCAGAGCCCTGTTCCAAAGCAAAATGTACGCAGTGTGGGGTTACTTTATATTGGTCACTGCTATATACAGACATACATACACATTTACGGTTTTCGCAATTATTCTTTAATTTGTGCTATAAGACCTACCTTCATACCAAATTTCAAGATTCTGCGTTCACGGGAACTACCTTGTAGGTTTTGATTCCCTTGAGAGTTGAAAATTTGCGGAAATTTGCGGCATAAACGGCTGTATCTTTTGATTGCGTTGGCTTAGAAGTTTGATTTTTTCACAGCTTCAAGGGACAGTAGACCTGAGTAATTGATATAAATTTCAGCTTCATACCTCCAGCGTTCCTGAGAAAAAGGGTCTTGACAGACGGACGGACGGACAGACAGACGGACAACAAAGTGATCCTATAAGGGTTCCGTTTTTTCCTTTTGAGGTACGGAACCCTAAAAAGAATAGAATGCAGTAAAAAGATGAAATTATCCCTGAAAATCTCTTCCAGCTAATCTGATTATAGAAGAAAAATTCATAAGAGAAGTCTAGATTAGGCTAAAACAAAATTATACTACATCATAACCTATTTCAAAAAGTATCGACGGGTGGCTGTGTTTTAATTGCTTTCCACCAGGTGACCCTCATCCTCGTTTTCCCCATCACTATCACTATCATCACTATCACTACATAGTCACTACATAGTATAAAATAAAGTCGCTTTTTCTGTCCCCGTGTCCCTATGTATGCTTATATCTTCAAAACTACACAACGGATTTTGATGCGGTTTTTTTTAATAGATAGAGTGAGTCAAGAGGAAGGTTTGTATGTATAATACATGCATAATATATCGTGCGAAGCCGGGGCGGGTCGCTAGTATGACAATGACATAAAAAAAGAAAAATCAGCGTGCATTTTAAAACTCTTGCTAAGATTTGAATTTTTGATATCGCTTTGACCTTGACTTAGACAACTGACGACAAGATTTTAAAGTTTTTAAACTCTGTTGTGCCCAGAAATTGTGCTTTATTTCATTAGTGAAAGTGGGTAATTGTAATGCCTACGTCAGCATGTCGGCACTTCTTTAATGAGCGGAGTGACGTGAAGAGGCACTTCGCGACGCCGGCCTAATGAAAAATAAACAGGCCTTTTTAAAAAGCTTCGGGTATAATTTAATGGTATAAAATTTGGCGTACCTATCTAAACTTACAATAAGTGTTTTGATTCGCTCGCGCGGTGCCTTTGAGTACAACAGATTTACTGATTAATGATTAAACTAGTGTCCAGATAATAAAGGTCACTACACTTCCATACAAAATTAATAATTATAACCACACTTTTCAATTTGTTTGTTTTATCAATAATTCGTTAGAAGTAAAAATCAGCGCTTTCGGATTCTTCCCTTTACTTGTATTGTAGAGCCTCACTTCTTGCCAAATTTCATTATTTTTTGTCAACTGAAAATATTCTATACCTAAGTAAGTATTGATTTATTCGTTGTTTAAAATTACTCTCAAATGATTGTTTTATAAAAATGTATTATGTATGACTTTCGTCACTGTCATTCTTCTTACCTAAAACCTTGGTACTGAACACGACTCGATTTTTATTTCTCTATTTATACGATTTTATACCGATTTCAAATCAACATTTTCAAAATAAAATAAATTTTAATTTGACGGCCAAACGGACAACGAGATTTACTTTTTCATTCTGAGGTAAGGGGCCCTAAACAAACAAACCATTTTCCCCGTTCTTTTGCCTACCAATGCATCTTCAGTGCCAAGCTTAAATTCTAAGAAAACTGGGGCAATGAAAGCTAACTTTGGTCCTTGTCAATGCGGATTATGAAAAACTCGCTTGACTGCTTTATCTTTATCTCCGAGGTAAGGACGCGCCTGAGATACATCAGGTAGAGCAGCTTCATGCAAGACGTAGGCTTACCGAAGCGACATTTTGATAACACGTTTACCAACAGCTGCAGGCCGTAACTGTATTAACCTTACGAAGTTACATCCACGCCTTTATCAAGTTACGTGCGTAAAATGTTGTTAGAAACCGTAATTGTGTACTTAGGTAGCTTAAGGGACAACTTTGGCCTAAGTCACTTCAGATATCCATAAACAAACAAGTACTACCCCCAGAAGGTCAGCTTTATGGTCATGGAATAGATACATAAACAGGGTTATGTATTCAGCTTTTAATTGAGATACTCGTGGTTAATTGCATTGCTTGAATGTTTCAGCGTTACGCCCGAGTTGGTGTTACTAATGGGTAAATTAACATAGATAACTAGCTCAGCGCCTCCTAATGACGTTTAATTAAAGTTTATGTAAAAACCTGTGTAGAAGTATGATTGAGTAGGTCTGTACAACAAAGGTGTTTAACTAAAAAAACTTTTCCTTTGTCTTTCTCGCGAAGCGCCGTACATATATTTGTCGTTTGAGCTTAACTGGTAATCACATTCAGTTCAGACAAATTAAGCCCCAGAGCGCTCTAATTTTAAGACCGAAGTTCAGAGTTGAGTAATCCCGCAGGTGCTGAACTGTGTTTGCAGTTATTTGAGCCGCTGGAAAACTTCACAAACGCCTCAAGTCAGCGAATTATGCTCCCTTCTTTTGTTTTTTCTTCAGCTCCCCGAGCCAATGGAAAACGGAAAGTTATATTAAGGGCAGTAAATACCATACTTACGCAGTTATCGAGTTTGAAGAGGTCTTTTCGGTTTTTTTACTACGTTTCTCTCTGCTAGGATGTTTTATTAACAACTTAAGTACAATATAAATCCTGGAGAGGATCTAAGTTTCGAATGGTTTGCGGCGCGTGGGTAGTTTTGATGGGCAGGCGCCTCGTGTACGGATACGAAAGTCGAACTTTGATGAAGTTCGACAAGTGAAGCGATCAAAGGTGCTTCTCTATAAGCTTCTACACTTCCCGTTGAGGTCGACTAGGCATCAGTTAATTATTTACAGGGTGACTATGCATTTCGTTTCTTATCATATAAACTTATCTTATGCCCTGAGTAACAGGTCCTGAAAAAAATTGTCTCACGTGCGCATAGTCACCGTTATTATTTTTACCTATAAAACGGTGTAAGATGGCGCTAGAAAGAGATGGTGACTGTGATGGCGAGCGCAATTCAAAACCCTCTGTTTGGTCGTAAGGTAAACCGTACCTAATGATTCCAAAAGGCTAACAACTTCCCTATCAGTGATGGCTGCTGCACATTTTAGCCGACTTCTATACATATGATAAATCATCTTTAATATGTGAATTTTTTCCAAGTCGATGCTAGATCAGTTGCCTGGAACAATCGGAGTCAGGACTGATTGGTCTGCCGTATCTAGGTAAAAGCCAACCGAGACCGAGCAATGTCATTGTAGCAAAATCAATTTTCGATTCGTTCGTGAATAGTCTTTTATGTGTCTCTATGACAACGCTACTATTCATAGCATCAGCATAGTTACCTAACTTTAAAGGCTTTCCAATTTTGTATTGGCAAGGATCAAGGGGCATCAACGGCGGTCGTATAACTAGAGCAATATCAGTAAAGTTACATATTTATGAATGAAACCCTTCCTTTACGAGGCATAACGTTTATGTGTACTTATTCCAAGATCATCATTTCCATTTTAATAATAAGAACAAAACTGTGAATAGTACGGTTCGTTGATAAGCATAATTTGTTAAAAATAAGACTGCGAGTGGCGTCTGTTTTACAGATAGTGAAAAAGCGTCTTTTGCATTTGCCACATTTAGAGTTACCCACATTTACATTTAAATTGCCTTTTATCTAATTTTGTTATGCAGCAGCGGATGGTTATATTTTCTGCTTAGGAGTTGGTACATTTAGTGAAACGCTTTAAATATTTTTAAAATACTCGTATGCGTACAATCGATGAAGTGAACACGAAAATGCCAAATTATGTGACTTAAAAAGTTTATTTATTGTTGGATGAATTATTTTTATTAATTGCCATTGTGGTTTACCTGATGAAGTTTCCGTTCCCATTTATACGTTTATACGTTTATTTATACGTTTTAGAAATTAACAGCAGACAAGGAAACAATATCCTCGTATATTTCTGTCGTACTCAAATTACAAACAATTTAGGAGTTGACATTTCCTCGTCCAAACGTTTTCGATAGAAAAAGGAAGATCATTTGTGTTTTTCAGAAAAGGATGCTCACTTTAAGTTAATTGGCTGGATCTAAATCCAACGCCAATGTTTCATTTTTTTTAGATTGTTACTATGTAGCTTTAGCTCGCAGCTCCGCTCGTATGGAATTATTATGCACTTACAACGGGGTTTCCAAAGGCTTTGTTACGTTTGATCTAGATCAGGATAACATTTTACTATCTGAAAACCAAATTTGTCTGCTTTTGTTGTTCCTAGTCTTGAAGACATGAAGTTTGCTTTTCAAATTAGATATAGTGATTAGATATACCTGACCTAGGTAATAATGTCAACTGTTATGAGAAATCAAGTTCAAGAACTGAACCATTATCCAATTTAATACTCATAGAGAGACAGAGAAAGTAAGTAGGTAGTAGTGGTAAGACGAGCTATCAAATTCTGCCAGACGTTAGGTGATCATTGCACTTTAGGTAGGTACTATGATGGTTGTTTTTCCTTTATATCCTAAATATGTATGTAGGATTGAGAATGACTGGGATGAACGAATGCTTTATGCTACGAGCTGATGAGGGAACGAATGGAATGAGTGGAGATAGCCGAAGTGATTGATAGAGGACGGACGTTAATATTTTTTATTATTTCTAACCGCATTGCAAATTGTGTACCTTTGTGTTTTTTTTCAAAATTAAAAGTAATTTTAGTAAAGAGGGGTTTTATTCTGAAAAATAATATCTAACATGTATTTTAATTTTTCTTTCTTAAGAAAACAAATTAGTTTTATTTACATTGTCTCGCAACGGCTAATTGTGTGTGTTAATACAAGATGTATATTAAGTGTTATACAACGGTTTAACAATAAAATTTTGCTTTTGGAGGTGCGCGCCGTTTAGACCTCGCGCCGCGTAAAAATATTGATAGGACCGCCACTGATTATATTAGTTACTACATCGGAAGAGTGCAAACAGTCGAATTTGATGTTTTACTAGTGATTATGCAGTTTAACGTCTTATTCCTCTAAGAGTTTAACTTACCCACATAGGTAGATGAAACAGATAGAGGTTTACCTACACGTCCCGAATAGCGACGGTCATACGATTCGGTAGAGTTTTACCGTGTATGAGAATTCAAGCCTGAATGCCGTTTGCAAAATAGTGAACTAACGAACCAGGTTTAGGCGCATATCTGCATAATCCTCAAAATGGTTTGTTATTTCCAACGCGACACGTGGAAACTAAAAACGGTTTCGTTCAACGTGAATCCGTCGTTTTCCGGCGAACTCGCCGACTAATATAATAATAACTTTTTGATTTACTGCTTGTCAGAGCGACGGAATAATCACAAGATGTCGGAACCTTACATTGTTAGATGTAAAAGCGGAAGTTTTTCGCTCAACAGATGCTGGTCATATTAACATGAACGTTTTGGAAGTTGTTGTTTTAGAATGTAACTCAAATTAGCTTTGGGTAGGACTTTTTTGGAGCGTGGATCAATTTATTCAAAAGAGAGAAGGGTAGAGAAAGGGAGAGAGAAATCTTTACACATTCAATACCCATAAGGAAAAAATAGTACATTTGGTAAAATAATTGTACACTATACTAAATCTAAAAATTGTACCGATATGCGTACGAGTAAAATGGTGCAATCCGCAACGCTGTTTTTCAGTGGGACCCATCAGGTACACGTTTTTCGTAGAAGACTAAAGTCTCAAGTATTCGTTACAGTTTGCCGGTTTTGCCCAACAATTTAGAGACAGGACATTTCAATGACTGTCCATTTACGATGTGAATGTAATTTTTTCATTCATACTAGTTAAAAATGTACATTTCGATTTGTTATCCAATGTAGTAAGACAGCTTTCTAAACGACACTGAAAATTAAACACATAGAAAAATCCGAAAAGTAAAGCTATGACCGGCCATAGTTTTATTTCTAACGGATAAAACAGTAAAAGTAAACAAAAAATCAAGAAGTAAAATTCTTGATTCATTTGATAGAAGTAACACAACATTATTATTTAGTAAACTAGTAAACGAGGGTAGAACAATCCCTCAGGGCAGTGGGAATGCGGTTGCCCTTTACTTCCTGCCGTGCCGCAGACTGCGTGGAAAAGCAACAATGAACCTTTTACGCGTGATTTATAGCAATCCTTTGCTTTTGTAAATACGGCTGCGGATAGTCAGAGGAACCGCTACGCTCTTCCGCGGGTAAATCCTTAGTTTTCGCCAAACAAAAAACGCCTGTGATAAGTTGCTTCGCTGGTTTATAATGGATTTGATGGTTAGGTTAGACCAAAAAATAAATTCAAAGCATTACAATTTATAAAACTTTTAGGTTTAAATGTACGGCGGGAGTCGTTCGTTATGTAGACAACTGCTAGTAAAGTTAGTACTCGTAGACTGATGTCAAGCCGTGTAACGAACTAATTAGCTGTGATACACCAACCTTCTAAATTAAATAAAGGAATATCTTGCGACATTTTTGACAATCGACCTAGCGCCAAACTAACCAAAGCTTATAAAGTACGTACAATGGGTTCTAGGCACCGGACAAACATGTACTCTATATAAATAAATACATACTTCAAAAACGTATTAAACATCCAGTAGTCGAAAACTAAAATTGGTATTTTTCGTAAGTCAATATCTGCCTCGATCGGGGATCGAGACTCAAGGTTCATAGTCTCTAACCATTTGGTTAGGCTATCCGGTCGTGAAAATCTAATCTAAGCAGCTGTTGAAGCTAATAAAAAACTTAAAAAAGCATGCCATTCTTTTCATTTATATCTCAATAGTAATAACCATAAGTAGATATAATATACTGGTGTTAAATGAGAAATATTTCCCAAATAAGTTCGAAACCGGCACCGCGATAACTTGTGTGGTATCAATAAATTTTGTTTAGCTACATTAACCTTTCCTGTTGAACCTTATTTTCATGGTTCCTTCGCGACATGGCAGCGGTGTCCGCGAACGTGAGCTCTTGCTATCTGGTACCCACATCAGGGGCGGCCACGTGATGTACTTGATTTTGTGTATCCATATCTACAACAACAGTCTGTTGGTAAACGTAATGATCTATTGATCAACACGGGCGTGCAAATATAACCGCTTAGACCACTTTCCATACAAAGTATGAACAGTGACCCGCTATTTTAACGGTTGATGTAACATTATAATTTTAAACTCACAATTGGTCGGTCCTTTTAAAATCCTTCTTCCATAGGCTATCTGGTAGAAGTATCTTGATCAACCAATTGTACGTGTTTTTCACATTTGTACAATTTTGTATTTACTTAGTTAGTTTCCATTGAGGTTATTTCAGAAACGCTTTGTGTACATTGACATTCGGCTAGTTTTCCGTTGGTCTTACTGCATTGAAGATAACACTTCTCAAGCTCGGCAATATTTTTCCGGCGCGCCAACACCGCAGCATCTAAATAAATTGTTAACCAGGCCTCCGTTACACATATCTTTAACCTCCAAAATGCGTTCATTGTGTTGGTCTTAAGCGGCTCGAATGGATACAATGATAGCTTTCCCTTGTTTAATGGGCTTTGGAATGAGCACTCTGCGGAATATATCGCGATACGCATCGGGAAAACGCCTAAAGGAAAATGTGGGGAGACTCAGCGCGACCTCCGCATGTGTTTTTCTTTTAAGATTACTTACTTGTTTGTTTCTCGAAAGTACAATTTAGTTTATTTACTTATTCAATCAAGAAGTAAACGTTATTTATTTTCGCATAATGAGAAGATGAAACCGTTGATATATTATGCATTTCTTTGTTTACAAAAGGAACAGTTAATGGTTTCGTAATTTTAGAACTACCAATAGGTACTACGTCCAGTCGAATATCAAGCATATCCTAATAGAATAGATTCAATCATATCAGTAGATGCATTGGTACAGTCATGAGCAACGTGCTGCGAATTATAAATAATGTTTTTAAATTAACTACAACAACATGCATCATTATTTTAGTTGCTGTTTAAACTGCAATCCCATGTTTACCAGAGAAATGTCAAGTCAAGATTAAGCCCATGAAAAACTATACAAATTTTTCATTTCATCTCAACCGGGATGAGGGACATTTGTCACAGGAAAAAACGGAAATGCCCTAAAGTGGGCCATTATCGTCGTATGGAACAAAGACGAGCGCCATCCATTCAACACGCTGTTGTAACGTTGGTAATTACGCGAAACTTTTTATAGCCAGGTGACCCGAGGAGTTAATAGGTGGGAAGTGCGTTAAAATAAAGATAAACTAATTCACAGCTATAAACGGAAATGCCTTATCATTCATAAATAAGTATTATACTCGTATAAGCATGTAATATCTTTATTGCGCAAAATAAACATAAAAATATAATTGACAAACACTGAGATACATGCACAAAGGCGGACGTACCTCTTTAAGGGATCAGTCCCAATCAACCTTTAAGTGGATGAGAGGAGTATTATATATCAGGAATGGACAACGAGTGAGTTTAAAAATTACAAATAGAGCCACAATACACAATTAATGTAAGTTATAGTGATACGTACTTAAAATAAAATGGCTCAACTCACAACTGCACCTAGTTAAGTAAACAGCAGCTAAGCTACGAGTATTGTGTGTGTATTGGGTAATGTTTGAATATTTAGGTCCAACATAGAAATTGTGTAAAAATTGTTTTTGTGGGTTGGATCATTTTGGGTTAGCTACGTCCAATCATGAGTCATTCATAATCAACTTCCTCAATTGACAACATTTTATAGAGAAATATGCCTATAGAAACCAAAAAAAATATTTTGGGACTTTTTCTACCAGTAGGTATTTTTCGAAAAAACGCCTGTAATGGTCAAACCAAATGACGTCATTTATCAGACTGAGTTAGTGGAAAACGAGTGCCATTAATAATAAGTAATTAAAAAATAATAGATTAGATTAGATTAGATTATTTATTCATTCAATATAAAATTACATCATAAATTGTACAATGTCAAGTTACGAGAATTTATATTGAAATCGTCAAAAATTACACATAAAATAAAAAATAAAAATTGAAAAATTAATTGAATGTCAAAATACATTAAAAAAAAAAAAAAAATCAAGAGTACAACTCAATGTCAAAACAAAATGTCAAATCACAATAAAATACTAAAAATAGAATAGAATAGATTTTCCGGTGGTTCTAGTTACTCATGCCATTTTGAATTTGACAGTTTATTCGTTGTTCACGCTCGTATATTTATTTCCTGTTTACAGTTGTATCAGTTGTTTCTCATCCTTTTTACGATTTGACATTGCCCAGAACATTGATTTTGATTATTTTTACGTGGATAACGCAGTTGGGTACGTTGAGGTCAGGCTGGCAAAATGGTTTGTGCGACGTCGTGTGACTCCAGAAGAACGAGTCAGAACAGAACTAAGCTTTATAATTATGGTGACTGCAGAAATATACGAAGCCCGACAACGGATACTTTGTTTGATGTTTGTAACAAATTCACGTTTCGTAGAAACTAACCAACAAAATTAGTGCAAGCCAAGTTAACACGATCGTTACAGTTAACTGTGGCTTTGAGTGCCGCTGCGGTATCGCGGGCGTTGGCAATAACTGAGACGGGAAATGCAATGAAGCGTTGGTTTCAAGCAACTGCACTTTAATGAAGACCGTACTGATTTTACAATTAAGAACGGTCGGTACTTTGATGTAAACAGTACACAATCGGGGTACTAGAAGTGTGAAGTGCTTTTGAAAACTTAATTGTAGCTGATAATTCACTATTTCCCGAAAAATATATTTTTCCTTGACATCCTATTTTGCTGAAACAAAGCCCTTATGTTGCTCCTACTAAGCTTAAAGTAGTCAATTCGATAGTTTCCGGGATTAACGTGGCTTGATAAAACAAGCAAACAAAAAATCTAAAACCCATTTAATAAATGTCTTTCCGAACAGATATTTTTTCCAAAATGTTTTTATTTTTTACTTAAGTTATTTTCTATTGTAATTTCGTGGCATTAAGGATCTTGACATTTCCTTTTTATTGCTTGTGTGAGTGTTTTTTTTTAAATATTGATGATACACCTAATTTCTTTTTTTCTCAATAAATGATTTTTATAATTATTTATGCAAGTAGGTACATACAATGTTTAGTGTATCTATGGATTACATATTATGGAACTGCGATCAAAACTCGAACAATTTTGGTGAAGTTACATGTTTAATTTCTACTTCCGAAGATAAGCAACGACACATTTTGAAACACGTTCAAAAGTTCAACTCCTTAATATACACATAAATACCCGTATAACATCAAGCGCGGAATCTTCAGCGTGTTTTCAACAAAGTCCCAAGTTGGAAGGTTAATTTCACGCCGCGTACGTTATCCTTTGATTACAAATGACATTTGCATTAACATTGGATGTAGCAGTCTAGCAGTTAAGTTAGTCGGTGCGGTGTATCAGCTGAGTGCAGTGGCTGCAATCTAAGGAGAGTGCATGTGGTATGTAGCCGCGGACGCGGCCGCGGCCGGCTTTCAGCTATTGTTTGCTGACTACTAACCCAGATACCCCAGTATGCTAATTAATTACGTATGCAAATGCACGTCACGTTACATTGAAACAAATGAATTGTGTTCAATTAGGTTTTAGTGCTATTTTTTATTATCAAACCTTTTTGTCTTCGTTCAAATTAACATCGCAACCTTCGCAACATAGGTGGGTCAAATTAGAACAAGTTAGCCAAATGCGTAAATGCATTGCACTTAATATTTTATTTTGTAAATTCTATTATGGATGCAAGTCTGGAATAAAACATTTCTTTTCATTTCATTTTCATTTCATTTCATTAGCGTAAATCTTATAAAGACGTAATATAATCGCAAACCATGTGGAATAAAATTGTTATTATTTACTTTGAACAGCAATATAGGTATCCCACTTGTCCTTAGCGGAAAATATATTTTTTACATTGTTTGCTTAATTAATCCCAAGGGTTTGTATCTGAAATTCATAGACATCCATCATCATATACTACGTCCACGCGTTAACATAAATTATAACTGTAAATAAGGGATTTCATTACGAATTAGTCCATATTATTATAACCATAACCGAAACCCATGGAATCAGACGCGGTCAGGCGGGGATGTCACAGGTGTGTACAGAGGCGGGGCAAACCACAGGACGCCATTAGTGCGATCGACATCCTGCGGCTATTTTAGGTAGGTTGTGGCCGATATTGAAATACACCTCTTTTATTGTCATCAATAACATGTAAATTAAAAGTGCAATTGTGGTCCTGCCGATGTCGTAATGTTTAATAGTCGTGTGACATGTTGTATGTAGAGTCTACTCTACATAATTATTTAATTATTAGAACAGTCGTTTGAAATCTTAGTACGGTCTCGGACATTAATTGTTGTGTCGTCGTGAACGCCACTGTATTACCGTTGCTAATCCCTAGCAGCTTGTTTGTAATTACTAAAAAGCAATCATCTCACTATGTGTTTCTCCTGGATGATACCTTCGAAAAATTGCATCCTAGTAATTTTGCGTGATGATGATGAATTAACATTTCTTGTGTCAACAGCCAGTTGGAATTGATTATAGTGTCAATATTAGGCAATCAATTAATTTGAATATACAGGGCGTTAGTTAATAATGTTAATCGGCTGAATACTACACACTACTTAGGTACAAGCAGAATACTTACATTGAGACTACAAAGTGCAGTACGGATAGGTATGTATGGTAGTTTCCCTAATGCACTGGGAGATTACTAGCGTCTTTCCTTCAATAGATTGATTTCAACCAGGTGAATTAAGCTTACAAAATAGTGCGAATTCACAAAGGTAAGCAAAATTGGAAAGGGTATCTACGTTTTGGAGCGGGCTACCTACTTGTGAAAATAAAGCTAAATTCGTGCTTGTGTTTTTGTAATTTAAACGTTTTAATTTTTTAAGCAAAATCTTTGGCAACACAAAAAAGCCGGAAGCAGAAATTTTTGAGTTAAAATCAACACAAAACCTCGGACAAGTAAACATAATGCAATTATTCAAATTAGTGAGGGTATTTAAACGGGGCCCTAAAAGCCGAGAACATAAATTAAGCCATTAAGTGCATTAATGATAAAGTAGGACGGGATTGGGGCAGTGGCTACATATTTTATTCCAAGTTCAGGTCCCTTTAATAGGGATCATTTAAATTAGGTGCTTTTACATCACATTTTGTAACGTGATTAAAAACTTAAGCAACATTCGAATTTAATTACCGACACTTAAAATATTGTCCATGTTTTGGGAGTCGGCGCTCACTTATTCACATAAACACTCGAGCTTGCAGGTATCAACATACACATATCAAACCTGAAATATTCACAACTAACGAGCGGTGCGGAATTCATTGGGGTGTAAAACTGTGAAACATTTTACGCTTGCTCTGCAGAGGTTGCAGGATTTTCTCTCTTAAACCTTCATATTACTGCGTTCAACCAAAATGAAATAAGCAAAATTCATGTTTCTCAGAAACGAGGAACGGAACTACTATGATATTTAAGCCAGTCAATGGGCGGACCAGTTTTACGATAACATCTTGGAGGAAAAAAGGACTCCAGAATACTACATTCGCACGAATCTGAAGGGATAATATATACGACATTCCGCCGAAAATTTATTTCGAATAATATAAATCTTGGCGGATACCTAGACGATATTGCTAAAGCCAACGGAGATATTTTTGCTCGATTGTTGGCCTCTAGACAATCAACATTTTCGAGTGTGCCATCATAATAAAAATTGTTTATCTAAAAAATAGAGCAAAAAAATATATTAAGTAGGTATCATCCGCATCATTGCTTATTTTTTCATAGATAAAAGGTTTTAAAAAGGCTTTCGTGTTGCATGTCACAGTGACGATAAATAATAGTTATTTTTTTGCACACTGTAATAACAAATCATAAATAACGTCACTGCACCGAGGTTTGGTGTCGCATTATAAATGAAACAATGATTTATTGAAACTTTTAAGACTATTCTAATGATTAACTCTTCGACATAATACACTCTGTTGCTATAGTTACATTGACTAATGTCCCACTTAGCCTAATTGATTAACTTCCATCGGGGACCACCTATTTTATTTTAAACGATCTCTCACCGCGAGGGCGCTATTTACTCGACTCTCCCATGCCAGAATGACTGTAACGATTTACATTTTTCTTTCATTTGTTCGGCATTCTTTACTTTAAAGTCTTGCATAAAGAGCATAATGGTCGGACCGCACATTTGTGGTGCTTTAAATGGCAATTACCGTCTGATGCATAGTAATTTAAAACGTTCATTTAAACTTACCTGGACTCGTTCACATCGTTAAATTATTAAAGCGTATTGGACTGAAAGTATTAATATTAACGGACCCACACGATTATTTTAGAATTGCTATTATCGATGCAATTGCTTTTTATATAATTTGTAAGTTAAATAACGAGTATTTTTTTATTACTTAAATAATGTAAGTATTAAGTCTTCCACTCCTTCTTCGGCAGTATTTCTTTCATAAATATTGAGCAAATAGCCACGCGCATAATTGGTCTGCAGGATGGGATCTTTTCAAAACCCGGCTTAGTCGAAAAATCTATTACCACAAATCGAACAGCTTTCTTAAATACGAGAAAATGAAGCGAAGCTTATAGAATACGTCGTTTTGTTACAAAGAATTGCTCCAGTCCTATTGGAATACGCCATTTGTGGAGTTTATGAGAACAACCTTTTGTTGCCAAACGTCACCAAGGGCTTGATGGAACTGTATCGATGAATTTCATTAATGGCCATGCCATGGGAAACCATAATGGAAGATGTCGTTAGCAATATTATGACATGACCGAAAAGTTTTCTGTGGGTTAGGAATAGGTACATAAAATTACGTTAATAGCAAATTCTGTCTTAATTATCTAAATTAAAATAATAATCATAATAATTTCTGACGTGTAACGCTTAATCTTATCTTATCTTACTCATATTATATTTTCGATTATTTTGTGGGGATGGAATTATGAATAGGTAGGTACTTAATGAATTAATGTTTGTTGCCCTTCCACCAAATAACAGTACGGTTTTTGACGAAATGTAATAAACATATAGTTTAGAACCTGAATTAATATATAAAATACTAATCACCACGGATAATTGCATAATTTCCGGGAATAGCTAACTTATCTCGGAAATAGCGTATATACTAAGTAAGTACCTAATTATTAAGATAAAAGTAATTGCAACATGGTCATTTTTGTCAATGTTAATATTGTTAATAAACAAAATGCGGTCGAAAATACCTGTAGATTCACGGGCGGTATGTCAACACAAAGTATAGGAGCCTGGGAAAGCTAGTTATAACTTCGCTCCGTAAATCCCTTACATCACATTCGAACAATCAAAGCCGTCGAAGTAGTTGCCCTAGAATCGGAAAACCTAGAGATGCAGCTCAAATGCTATTTACGTTAGTCGAATGAAACTGATTAGAATGTTTACGAATTAAAGTTTAGTCGAGAAAATATTATGTACATAGAGAAAATATTTAACACATTCACGGCAACAAACATGTGCGTTCGCATGCGAATGACTGCTAAATTGTAACAGTTGCACTAAGCGAAAGTCACGAAAACACATATATATATGTGTTGCTGGCAGTGAATGTTTTGAGCGATGGTAGTATCTACCGTGTACAAATTTCCGAGAGTTACTTACCATTTTAATAAGCTGTAGGGAGGTGAGCTGCGTCTAACCCTGTTCGTATAATTGCACATAGTTCGACATGTAAATGATATACGCATAGATTGCGGTGTTGCGCGTGATATTAGCCGTTCATTCAATTTACATATTTATAGCACTTGATGTGACCCTAAAGGATTATGCTTTTGATCTAGATATGAGAAGGCCCTGCCCCGTACGCAGCATCCATTTAAATTGCCTCTTTACGAACTTATTGTTACAATTTGTATGAATGTGGGTCGCATGAGGGTCAGGTAATTATCTTCACTATAAATCGATGCTTTAATGAAGTTGTTATCGATGTTAATTGAAAATCAAGTTAAATATTACTCGATTGATATCCTTACAATTCGATTTCATTCATGTGTGATATTGGGGCTCAAACGTACGTTTGTCCACGATTTTCACCCAAGTCGAAGCATTTTGGTTAATCTTTGGGACTGGACTATATCCAATATTCTTGAAACGTCGGTAGTGAGTCTCATAAGTGTAGACAATTGTGTACCGGAGTAGTGGGCGATGTACAAAAATGTAAAGAATTTATATATTTAAAAATATCCCTTGAAATAAATAAACAAGCAGTCAAATATTATATTAGCAACATGGGATTTTGTCACAGCGTTTGAAGTGCATTAGCCGGAAATAACTCAGGGAACCAAAATAAAGGAAATATGAGATTGTATAATGTTTGCGCTGACATAAAGCAAATATGAACGGAAATCATGGTTCACCCTGTATAATGAGATCACAATATCCTCTTACGCAACGACAATCAGGATGAGAATAAAATTGGTAGTTAAAACGGCAATCCTTTTGTATTTATTTTTCTCAATTATCATTGCGGATTCGTGATTTCGGTTACGCTGCAGCAAAACATGAAGAGAATGTGATAAATATTAATCGTATAAGGAAGGAAAATTGCTTTGACATAATTATACTCAATTGAGCATTCTGCGAGACATTCAGAATGATTTTATGGCATTTAATAAAATACCGGTTGATACGGTGACCGACGTCTTTAATTGGTTTTGCAATTTATAAAAATTATACAAATTTAAACGTGAAATCAGTGGTTTTCCACGAGTGTTTCACTAAATTCTTAAGGACGTAGGGAGGATACACTACAATTATTCTCTATTGAGCGCCCCAAATCAGTAGGAACAATAAGATAATTATGGGACGTCCTTTTCCTTTAGACTAATCTATACGACATCAATGCTCTGACTTAACGATCTTACAAAGCTTTCGCCGAGAGGAAAAAAAAGAGTCCTGAAAAGTTCTTGCAGCTGCAACTTATCAATTCGATGCAATTGAAAGGCGAGCGAACGCGGCCAAGAAAGTAATTTAAATGCATGATTGAAAACATTTTTATTTATTTTGTTTAGTATTCGTTTTAGAGGCAACTTAAAGTATGTACAGCCTCATTGCAAATTAGAATGTAATAGTATAAAATAATACCAGTCACTTTTGAAAAGGGATCGAGAAGACCGGATAGCCTAGTGGTTAGTGACCCTGACTATGAAGCTAGAGGTCCTGGGTTCGAATCCCGGTAGGGGCAGACAGTTGTATGATGAATACGAATGTTTGTGCCCGAGTCATGGATGTTGTATGTATTTAAGTATGTATTTATCTACATTATATAAGTAAGTTTATCCGTTGCCTGGTACCCATAGCACAAGCTTTGCTTAGTTTGGGGCTGGGTCAATTGGTGTAATTTGTCCCAAGATATTTATTTATTTATTTATCTTAGGTAGGCTTTTTACTTTCCAAGTATTATTACGACAGATTTACTTCGATTGCTTTCAGGGGTGATGACCATTCTCCCGACAAACCTGGTGCGCGTATTCAGCGTTGCTCACAAGCATAACTTGACCCGTTTGGTCGTACGCATTATACGGACTCATATGTCTCGATGTTGGGCATTGTCATTGGTAATTCTGAAAATATAATTTGACACAGTGATTTACCCGTTGAAACATTAAAAATTACAGCCCATGGTTTAAACTAATGTCGTGAACGGGTCAAGTTATGGTTGCAGCGCTGAATTTACGGAATAAGTATTTGTTAGGGAATATCACGGCATGTTTAAAATATAAAATATATTAAACATTCCAATTAATCAAGGCCAGATTGAGTACCTATTGAAATTTAAGACTTGCCTGTTACATGCAAGCGATTGGGAATATAAGTATTACAAGGATCGCTTTACAGATCAGTGCCGAACCAAAAACAATTCCGCGAGTAACTGAATGAGTCGGACCAAGGCAACATAATTAAAAAAGTTCCACTCCGCACAAAAGTTGTTTGACTCAGAGGTATCATTGGAAAGAGGTCGGGTACGTGGCGACGACTTTTTTGGAATTACTGTTCTTGTTTCTAATTATGTTTTTTTATGACTGTTGCACTTGAGTTGTCAAGATATGGTGGCCGCGGAAACGTCTTTCTGGCGATAAAAAGTTACTGTTTATTGCACCATTATCTGCTTCTTTCATTTCGTGTAATATTTGCGTGGCTGGTCGGCAGGTAAGTGACAATTGAAGATAAAGTTTCTTGAAAGAATATAACAACAAAAGCGCTCCGCCAGAACGCTTTCGAGCGCTCCCGTATTTTCATTTTATGCCTAGAACGTATTTGTCGTCAAAGTATTTCAGTAATATTGATAAACATTATTATGAAATAAATTCATATAAAATTGATAAAATATATGTACCTAAATAATTTCACTTACTTGCATGGGTAATTACAACTATGGAGTTGTAATTACCTATGCCTCTCCAATTATATAGAGATAAGACACCTAGTAGATACATGATTACTGAGTTCAAATGCTTAAACCACTTTGTTTTGTTCTTTAATTTCGATTTGAACGAAAAAATAATATGGACCCAAAGTTAATTTAATTTCAAAGGTAATTCTAGATATTGCACGGTGAACAGTTTCAAAACCTTTTCCATAACAGTATAAAAACAACAATGAACACAAACGCAATCTTGTGTAGAAATATTTTAGAAAAAGTTAAAACAAGCTTCGGACCTTCAGGTAGCTCGAGGCAATTTCCAGTCGGTCATAAAACCGAAAACACTTAAAAATCTGTGAGATAGCAAGACTCGGAAACCCTAGTTAAAGTGTACGTATAAAAATCGTGTTCCGAGCTCAAAAACTTTTACATCTTAGACACGTCATATTATTATATTATGTGCAGGGACAGCCAGTTTGTCAACACAAGCATAACATAGCACTTCGTACTGATAATGATCATAATATGTTTAAAGTAGGGACGAAAGACCTTTGTCCGTGTCCATTTCTACCAAAAAATATTCTTTAGCGGTAGTCTTTTGTCTGGCTTAACTTTGTTGTATGGCTGCAAAAAGGACGACCTAATTCTCGCAAATATATTTTATGTAAGGTAGTTAGTGCCAACCCGTCTCGAGTTCAACCTTATTTGTTAAGTAAGTGATTGGCCGTTAGCGTTGACACATGTGACACGTCGATCAATCAATTTTATCGTGCTTTTATCTTTGTCCTTACCTAAATGACGACTTATGGCGACTTTTGAGTAAAAGTGAGAGTACTTGTAAGAAGTAAAGTAGTTTAAAAAAAAACTTTAACATAGAATAGACAACGAAAGGTTTTATTTGATTTTGCATAAGATAGTAAAATGCATATATGTAGTATGTATCTAAGTCTCAAAATACTCTTTGACACTAGTAAAAGAATGTGAGACACAGTCCAGGTTAAATAATTGTAACTTAACGTAATCTGAAATTAGTTTAATAATTTTGACCCTGTTTTTTTTATCTATACGATAATGAAGTTGGTTAAAATAAGAACCGCCATACCAGTGTAATAAAATTGTCCAAATCACATCAGTTCTTATAAAACGAGGGTACATGTTTTATGATACACCACATCGCTTCGCAGGAACTGCTTGCAGGATCTCAAGTGCCAAAGTAAAGTGTAAATAGGTATACGTTTTGATGAACCACTGAGGCACAGACTGAGGTAACAACCCCCGTTTAAACAATGTAATGGAAATAGTGTTAAGTAGAGGATATACAATCATTAAATAGAATGGGATTCATTAAAATTTATAATTATTCTAGCTGGCAGCTGCATAAACGCCTTTATCGAGCATGGTTGTTAATGTTAACCTATCTATAACTATCCTATACCTACAACTAAGCTATTTTGTTAAAACGGTATTTTACCGGTAAACGGTAATTTTTGGTATAAATTAATATTTGTATTATAGTTAACTAGCTTCTGCCCGCGACTTCGTCTGCGTAGAATTATACATAAAAACCTTCCTCTTTAATCACTCTATCTATTTAAAAAAAACGCATCAAAATCCGTTTTGTAGTTTTGAAGATTTAAGCATACATAGGGACATAGGGACAGAGAAAGCGACTTTGTTTTATACTATGTAGTGATAATGTACAGCAACAAAACTTGTTGTTTGAAACATAGTTGAAAATATCAATGGCTAATCTCCTATAGGAATAAAATAGAGATAGAGCTACGTACAAGAGTTCCCTTCAAAAATGTTACGTAGACACTTTAACAGCTCTATTGCAGTATTGAAAATTCGTCTAATTTATTACATCAGTACCTTTAGAATAAGGGTATTGCGGCCGCTCCACCGCGTTACAGGCGGCCATGAATCGCTGAAAGCTGCGGCCGCCGGTTCCGGTTTTCCGAGTTACGGCGGCGCGCAGGGCTCGCGGGTATCCGGGCCGCATCGCCCAGTACCGTGCCGGACGCGCGTCGTGCCGCACGCCGCCCCGTCACACGATTTCCCGCACTTTTCATTTTGCGCGTGAATTATCCGCTGTTTGTATACTCGCTGGTGACTAACATGCCGTTTTAATGTTGGATCAGTGTTGCGAATGACAATGAAAATGGTATGTCGATTTTTTTAAATACTTTTTTAATAAATGATAGTAACTATTAAGTTCAATAAAATTATGTAGAAAGTATTTATTTTGTTTGTTTTTAACACCGCATTTACTAGATAGCTTGTTGCTAATTTGTCTCTAATTTTATTTTTCTCCAATAGTCATTTGTTTCAAATTTGTTATAAATTAAAGACGGTGTTCTTCGAACAGCAAAGCGAGGCTGGCTTAAACTACGCCTTGCCATATGCTCACTGTGGCACATACACAAGGGCGAAAAAACTTCACCAATCAATCTGGTTGAACTACGCACACGCGCACAAGGCAAGGCGTACTTTAAACCAGCCTCACTTTGATGCTCACTTCTTTATCCTTTGTTTGTTTTGAAGTAAAATGTTAATATATGTACCTGTATATATATGTAGCTCTTTATAGTACAAAAATTCACTAATTTAGGTTATAAGATAAACAGATGCACAAAGTCGAACTTAATTAAATAATAATAATAATTGTTTGTGTCACAATAAGAAGGTTTCATTTAAAAACAAATACTGGGTATTTTTGGGATGTTTGTATGAATTGGTCAAAAAAGCCTATGGAGTTTTTTTATTAAGTAGGCCAAATCAGGTTGATAGGATATTACGTGAAATTGCGGAGGTAAGCCACTTTTGCAATAAAATTTCTCGGTTAATAAAAATGTTTCATTCCTTTTTATCGACAGCGGTAGTCAAATATTTTACGAAGTAAGTACCTAATACTGTCTGCTGATTACTCAACGCAGAGTTAAAAGTTTAGACATTAGCGCTACTTATATTATACTTGAACTAAGTAGCTGTCATAGTCGTGGCATATTCTGCATAATTTAGTAAAAAAATGCCAGGAAACACAGCGGTTAACCTTAACTAACTCATAATGGAAACACAAAAATAAAAAAAACACAGTTACATGACCTACTGAAAACTTGAAATATATCGATGACATTACATTTTAATGTAGATTCTATTCTTTTTGTCCTTTTTCTCGTGCCCAGTCTAAAAGTTACATATGCAACAGTTACTACTGTATTACAATTTACCGATAAAGGTTGCATACTTTTACGTACAATATTTTTATACTGGCTGAAAGTTGACATGGATTGTCAAACTGTTAGTATTCTGCGAATGTAGAGTTACTAATCCATTAGAATTATGAGAAAAAATAAACACATCTTTGGCAATAACACACGGAGTTACAAAAAACACCCGACTAATTCAGAATAATTTAAATCAGTGTCCTAGGTTTTCAGTAGGTGATGTAACACGTTGTATTAGAACTTTTGGTTCAACGTTTACTTACAAAAAAACTCATAATAGAAAATGGAACTACCGCGAGTAAAGCTGAAGGGTGAAACAGTAGGAAATAATAAAAACTCCCCACCGTTATTTAACTGGATCCATTAAAATGTTTTTACTCAACATGGGAATAAAAATCCCGTAAAGAGTTGGGAGGCTTCATTCGCGTTTGTTTAGATCTGAGTGGAAAAAAGAAGAAATAATCAAATCAGGGAGTTGCGAAGGTTGTATTTTTCATGAAATGACTGTGGGAAACGAGCATGCGGATCGACTGACGGTTAGCAAGTTCACGAAGCCGATTAATTTATAGGAACCGACAGTATGTAGCCAATAAAAAAAGGTCCTCAGGATACCTAGACTAAGTTCCACTTTTTCAACCCATATAAAATAAAAAACTGTGCGTTTAATGAATAACAATTAATAAAAGATATGCTTTGCCAAAATACTAAATACCCTATAAAATATAACTGCAAAAAAAAATGTATACGGTTTTTAAATTTACCTGATCTCTCATTTTTCCTGCCTAGAATATCGAGTGACGCGAAGCCCATTAAGCGTGTGTATTTCACGGCCGCAATTTTTTAGGCGGCACAAAGCCGATCAATGACTAGTCACTCAGTCGTCGTTCTCACCGGGATCACGTTTTATTGCAGCTGAAATATAAATGTCCTCGCGCGCAAAATTTTAATGAAGCTATTATATTTTAAAGGCCAAACAGTGATTGTCTGTCTAAGCGGAAACTGAGGAAACTACAAAAATGTCAAGCTTTTTGCTTTTTCAAATAGTGTAGGGTGTAGCTTTAAAATGTGATGTGATGCCACAGTTTGTATTGTCATCGGAAGATATCTCGATCTCTCAAGAATGGAAAATATTGACTCCATACAATTAACGCCCTCATAAACTTAGTACTTCAGTTTGCGAATGTAACGAGGTCTTTTTTTTTTTATATGAATAGGAAGGCAAACGAGCAATTGGGTCACCTGATGGTAAGTGATCACCACTGCCCATAGCCACCCGCAACCCCGAAGTCATTGCAGATGCGTTGCCAACCTAGAGGACTAAGATGAAATGCCTCTTGTGCCCGTAATTTCCCTGGCTGTCTTACTCTCCACACCGGAACACAGCAGTGCAAGCACTGCTACTTAGCGGCAGGATTAGCGAATAAGATGGTGGTCTTCAATTTTTTTGTCTTAAATTTAATTAGAAAATAGGATATTGCTAAGTGACTATCCATACTAAGAGAATTAGAAACCAGGTTACATTCGCAAACTGACGTACTGAGCTAATAAAATAATAGTAATGAATAATAAAAAATGTTTATTACTAGTGACAAGGTACATATAGAAACAAAAATGACATGCTATAAACTTAAAAGTGACAGTACACAAGTTTAGCTAAGGGAACCAGCGTATGCTGGGCTCGAGAGCTCAGCGCTGGTTTACAGAAAGGCCCTTGATGTGGTACATCGCAGCCCCTGCGTGAATACAAAACAAAAAAGAAAAATCTGGAAAGGATATAAAAAATAAGCTACAAAAGAAGTGAATGTGATCGTACTCATCATGTTGTGCAGAGTATATATATATATATATGTGTGTGTGTGTGTGTGTGTGTGTGTGTGTGTGTGTGTGTGCATGTGTGTGTGTTTGTGTGTGTGTGTGCCTGCTAAAACAGGAGCTACACATATTGGTTTTTAAAATTTCACAAATTAAATACTTAAAAATATTTTTTAATTAAGCAAATATTCGGCAAAACTATTTTATCGAAATTATAAAATATTTTATCATTAGAAAATAATAAAATTTGCGCGTATTTAGAATGTTTCACTTAACCACTACGTTATAGGTATCAACATTTCTTAAAACAAAACATAAACTTCTGTCATACTGGGGTCTTTTGGGATAATTTTACGTTATTTTAAAATAGTGTCGTAATGAACTCGTTATCTCTATAGTTCCTTCTTTTAAGCAAACTAACACTACCTACTTGAAATTATTTAACTGAAAATTTCAATAAAGATTAATATCGAGATCTAGTGTTGTTCCAAACGAGCACGAAAAAATAGTATACATATTTGAAAAAAAAAACTGTAAGCCTACACGATGCTGTAGCAAAAGCTTTGAATTTTAAGTTGGCCATTCTCGTTATTTCTGAGTCAGCGTGGGATACCCGTACTAAGCTCGGTTGAGATATTGTTTTCTTCACTGATGTATCTTTAATTTATCCACAGAAAGTGAAAATGAGACAGTGTTCTCAATATCCAAAAACTTATTAAGGTTCAATTAAAATCTTGTTTTGAACTGGAAAATTAATCTCACGATCAAAAACAAGGGGTATCGCCTTTGGGTAACAAAGTTCATTTTAAACTTAAATCTCACTCGTGGCTACAACAAAACGTTAAGACTTTGCTCTGAAAATGTTTTCAAATAAAATACGTCTGTCTTATACTTTGAAGGAAGAGTGAAATAAGTTTAATAACGGTGTTTGTGGGGCTCGTAGTTTGTCACGACAAAATATGAGGTGGATTTTTATGGATAATTCGGAGAAAAACATTGAGAAATATTTTTTGTAGCCGCTGTTATTTTAAACTCGAATGGAGGGACGTTCATGCCTATTAATCATTAGGGGATAATATTAGGGCAAAAATATTTTAGGTAGGTACCAAGATTCTCAATGAGTTTTTTTGTCGTTACAAAATACAAGTTATGATTCCGATGTCGCGTGTAATGCGTGAACACCAATAACTTAACTGCGAAATTCTTCTGTGTTCCATATAAGCGTTATAAGCCCTTATCGCGGGCATAACTCAGCTAATATGAATGTACTGTGTGCGCCTGACGTAACGGGAGGGTACACAGCTACAGAATAGACTTTCCATTAAAGTTATGGCGACGTTTATGTTCTCTGTTTTTCGATTTTGTATTTTACGGAAAAGGACTTTGTTTTTCTGAGCGGGATTTACGATAAGGGCATGAGATGGGTTAAAAGTTTGTGTTGTTAAGTATGTAAATTACCTGCGCTGCGACTCTTGGGAGTCTTGGAACGTACCTGTCTAGAATGGGTTTTAACAGCTGTGCTATATAATACATAATAAGTAAGTACTTATCAGCTGCATGATTAATACACTGACGAGCTAAAATAAAGTGTCGCTTTCCATACAAATTTGTATGGAAATCGACCCTTTACCTATACCTACATTGAATGAGAGGTTTTTGATGCCCGTTATGTGTATTCGTATTACATTACAACTAAACTGCTCAGCAGACTGCCTGTGGCTTCGTTCGTAATGAATAGAAAATGAAGTTGGCTATACCGTGCGAATTAAAAACAATCGCTCCTCTATGATCCTCAAGGAATCTGTCTGCACAAATGTGCAATTTCTATATCGGCTAGTCCGCTAAAATAAAATAATAATCCGCTTTGTTCCTACCCTGGGAATTTCAGAACATCCTGAAAATAGATTTTTAGCTGTTGTACTTAACTACCTACTTGTAAGTATTATAATTACTGAGACGGGCTATCACTTTGAACCAAATACAAATTCTTCTTATTCTTTTTTAGTCTTCGTTTCATTGGAAATGATTAGTTTAGTGATTCATTGTGTTTTAAATATATTTCAGTAATAACGAACCAAATTAATTCAATTGTACTTTATTGTTATTGCTAATTTTATTTTATTCTGTTACTTGGAATTAGTATTATAAAGACTTTTATAAATTCTTCTGACATTTAATTTTATATAAATCTTGATATAATTTTATATGGAACCAGCTGTTTCCCGCGGCTTCGCATCCGTTTCATTATTTTTCTAAAAACATTTCTTGGACCCTAAGGAACGTTTAAAAAAAAATGCCCAATTGGTCCAGCCGTTCTCGAGTTTTGCGCTTAGCAACATTACTTTTTATTTATACAGATTATTAAGTAATCTAATCTAAATTTCCGTATCCCGTCGGATTTTCTTGAAATCCGTCCTCGGTACACTTGTATGATTCTCAATGAACATGTGTGCTAAATTCCTAACCAAAGTCTGTAATTCCAATGCTTAGACTGTGCGTCTTATTTATTTTTACTAAGTAATGCTCATTCAATCACAAAATCATTATTTGATGTAGCGTTTATTAAGTTCGGTATGTCTATCGAAGATCCTAACGAGCATAAAGCTTTGATGCTCTGTTCATCGTACACGAGTTTCTTACTTGAAATATTGATTTGGATACCGTATAAATAAACAGTTTGTAAGGATCTGAACGTTAATTTTCAGAGAAGGAATTTACTTCGGAATATCTTCATTTACGTGGAATGTATGCTTATTTATCAAATGTATTCTTACCTTTTCGTGATACAAATAATCTATGTACCAGACAATATTTGAGAGTAATTGTGAAATCATAACGTTCGTTATCCTCTTAATTACGAAAAGTCCGTAGGTAAATTGTGTTATCACCGGTAATATCCTTTTGCAACTCCGCAGGGTGCTGTAGCCGAGATAAACCCGATTTACGAAGTTATTTTAAAAATTATGTATTCTCAAAGGTTGGTGTCAGCAAAAAACAAGCGGGTTAAGGGTTAATTAATAACTGCTCAGCTCTTAGATGCCGCTAGGGACCCCTTTGCTGTATGCGTCCCCTAAATTGTGGAAAGGTTAAAATTTTCCCCCCACGTAACAAGTATTTACCCCGGAGATAGAATTTCGAGCCGAAGTTTCCCTTATTTTTCCCGGAATAAATCGGCTTCGAATTGATTTTATTAATAGGTAACACGACGACCGACTACCTTCGGTTCCCAGGGGATCGCCGGTGACAGCAATATCAGCCGCACGTATATTAGTTTATGTGTTATGTGCCGTATGAATTGCGGCGAGGAAGGAAAACGCGAAAATTCTTTTATAGTGATGTATTCTGATTTCCCCGGTGATTCGTAATCCTCTTATTTCGCTGAAATTCAAAATTTATTTTTAAATTTCAAAACACGTTTGCGCAGAACCTACTTGTGTACGTATGTACAGAATAGGTAGGTACGCCTGACACTACTTAGGGGCCGTCCTCGTGAGGCCCAAAGGGGGGAGGGGGGGGGGGTCAAAAAAAAACACCAAATATCACAGCCCCCCCCCCCTCTGTGATATTTGGTGATTTTTTTTTGTTTAAGGAGATATCACGTGTATTTATTTCCGAAACCGATATACATTATTTTTTCAGAATTTAATTCGATAAAACTGCTTTTCAAGTTAAGGTTTTTTTAAACGTACACTTAGCATACATGTACAAAAAATACACGTGATATTAGGTGGGGGGGAGGGGTAGTATAAAATCTCTCCACGTATCACCAGGAGAGGGGATCTGTAAAGTTGCTAAAAACATCACGTGATCAATGGACGGCGCCTTAATTATAGAAAACATTGGCGAGTTACTTGTATGTCGATTGCCGACTTCTGATTCAGTATTGTGCAAGTTAACATTTAGGTCCTTCCTATGAAATTTCATACTTATCATAGGTACCTACCAATATAAGATAGATATTAAAAGCATTCTGTAATCTGACTTAGTATAACTTGTTTCTGGTGGTTCGCGCGGCTTCTAATAAACAGCAACTGCAACGCATTAGATTAGAGCGTTCTTGGAAAGTTAACTCGAAATTCACGGTGAAACAAGTTGCGACGTGTTGTTCGTGCTACTTCCTCTATCCCCCGCACCGTGTCGAGTTAGAGAAACTTCCTAATGTTGAAATGAAAATAAATGAAAAGGCCCACAATTTCGGCACCTCTCAGCGCATGCCGCCTTGTTGAGATAACGACGGCCTCAAGAGCCTATAAAAATGCTAATGGAATGAAGGTGATGTGCTGTTTCAAAAGAAAAGGGATTGTGCAGAACCGCGTATCATGAAATCAAGTCTGGGTCAGCTAGGCTTATGAGGCTCTTTAACATTTTAATGGGAAAATAGCGTTTTAGCAGAGTTGTTAAATAGAAAGTCCTGCATTGCTTATCGGATCAGAGTACCGACTGTACCATAAAATTACGTTGATAAAAATGAATGAGACTTAGGCGTAACAATTTATTCGGCGTATGAATTCGATTTAGGTAACCAACTGGAAATGCGAGATAAGACAAATCCCATACGCGTTTGTAAGAGCTGACGAGCTTCATTCAACATTTTTAGCGAAATGAATTTAATAAATGTTGTCAACTTCGAAATAGCCTGCGAACTTTTTTATTTTCAATAAAAAAAGTTTTGCGAACATCTGTCGAGGCGAAGTTTATCAGCTGGTTTAAAATTACTTTCACGTATCGATATTGAATTTCCTGACACAAACTAGCCGTGAAATTGAGTTATTCTGACTAGTCTCTTTTGAGCCGTGAGCGTTAATTTTTGTTCGGGACCCTTAACCCGTATCTTTCTCTTGTTTCTTTCCACTCAGGCTTACATAATTCAGGCCCTTGCAAATTGGACCTTCGGAACTTTGCTATCCTAAAGGCTTTTACTGTTGATTTCACATAAACATTATAGTTAATGCGCAGAACGAGGGACGGAGGCCTTGAAGAGAATATACCTATCTATTTGTAAGTAAAAGTTTAAGTCATCACAGCCGTGACGACTTCCCTTTGCAATACTACGAACTTTAAATAAGTAATAAGAAACTTTAGGTCCTAAAATACGTTTACACTCGTTCGTTTGTTTTATGTCTTTGCTTATATTCAAAGTCAACCATTGCTTAATTACAATTGTTTCTAAACGTAACTTACAGAATCAATATTTCGACCACTCCTTTAGAGTGCTTTTGACTGCTTTTAAGATGCTGTAAACAAATTAACTTTTGATGTTATCACTGAGTATGATGCCTTTGGATAATAGGTTTTTCCTCCACAGCCACATGACGTACTTATTCCATACATCACGTCGCAGGGAATCGGTGTCGGAGGAACAATAGAGCACCTGAATAGAGTCGGATTTCAATTCATAGACAGGACGCGATTACGTGCGAAGGTACCTCTAATAGTTCAGTGCAGCGAATTTGGCAATGCGATAAATTCACCGATTACCTGGCCATTATTATCTCAGGCTCAGTGATTGTATTACAGACAATTACGAGTAACGTAGTCTGAGTCGGAAGCAAGACAATAAAATGAAACGCGGTTTCAATTAAAACATTCCGTTCAAAGGAAAATAAGTTACGACTCAAGTACCGCAAGAAGGTTAACATGTTTAGATGTTTACCCGTTGTGTATAGATAACAAATAAAAATAGAATGCCAAAGGATGTATCCTATGACAAACATTGTGTTTTAAGGGCCCGAATAACTTTGTCAACTACTGGAGCGCAATTTCTGTAAGGACAGTTAGGAACAAAGATGGAAAGGAAACGAAATTCCGCGCAAACAGAATAAAGACCTTTTACGAACTTTCGCTAGCAACTTGAGGGAACTTCAAAGAACTTTCTTCGTAGCATGTATAAATAAAATATACGAAACAGACTGAATCTGTTTTGATGAGATAAATAGATTTTTGGGGTCCTTTGACGTCTTCAAACTCCTACTCTGAAACTAACTTCGCATAAACTCATAATCGTGCTAATAGCTCCTGTGTCTAAACACATCACAATTCATAGTACCTACCTGATATTCAAATAGCGACAATTCCATCCCACTGATAACGGATACAATGTACTTGTTTGGCGAGGGATCGTGTAGGCCGCTATAAAATACCTTTTAAAATCAACGCCAAAGCCGTCCATAAACCCACTCGCAATTTCCATCAATACACAGCCCATGTTCGTACAAAGCATTTTTCCGAAGCGCTCTCTGTGCCCGGAAATTCACTCACCATACTGTTTCACGAGAAAATGCAAGCGACAAAGGTGTACAGAATAAACTGATATTGATAGTGCACCCTGAATTCTCAAAAATATAAATCTGCGGTGCGGTTGCCATGTTATTTTATATAAATACGACACTTAAGGCAAACGAGCATGCGGGTCATCTATACCGCAACACTAAAGGATTTTAGATGGTCTAAGTAAATTAAAAAAATTAAGCTCTCTTCTACCAAGAAGAGAAGTAACGCATTTGATGATATCAGTAATGTCTTTTAACATGCTTGTACTGTTGTGCCATCCCTACATAAACGCTATCAAAATGATTACTGTACCCACACTGCTAAATTTGCACATCCCCGTCACAGTGCTAGAGTAGCACAACATTTAATTGCGTCCGCGATCACCGGGGAGCTGTTTAACTAACTACTTGAGGGACGTCACAACACAATGATCAATCATGCCCCGAGCAGCGCTTGTCATATTGTGTTACTAAGCCCTCATGAATACAGGGATATTTCCTCTATTATCTTGTGTTACGTTGTTATTTTACGAAACTGATTATTTCAAACATATCATATGGCAGTTTGGCCGTGATATAGAGCGCCGTAGGTAAAACATAAAAATGGAAAGTCTTGGAATCCGGTTTTATTTAATGGATTTTTGTTAAAAAAAAAAAAAATAAGTTTTACAAAAATCCATTAAGTGGGTCCATATTAAAAGGTGGTCTTATAGTATGTACCTACTATGGATATGAATAAAGTTTGAATTATTTCCAAAGCGGAAATTTGGTTGTGTATTGAATTTACTTGAGAATGATTCAGTATTTCACTTTAATTAATGAAGACCACTGAATAATAATTTGTAAAGTTTATTTTATTTTATTCATTTTAACAACAAAACATTCTAGGGAGTCCTCACCCAATTTCCGGTCACACTTGACCGCTTTCCCGTTTTTTCTCTTTAGACATAAATTGCACCACTTCCTGTGAGCAAAGCGATTGTAGTCCTCATCCGACGTCAGAACGGAGAGTCACTAAAGGTTTTGTGCGACCATATTTTCCCTAAAATGTGATTTTAAGCGGCTTGTTCACAACCCTATATGCAGGGTTCGGCTTGTAGTGCCACTCCCAATCGTATTGTGTGAGTGATTAATACAGAGTAAAAAATCAACCCTGCTATCATAGTATCATACACACAGTACGATTGGAAGTCGTACTGTAATCAGGGCCCTGCATACACAGGGCAGGACTTTACCAGGTCGACGTTTAAAAAGTTCTGTCAAAAAGTCAGAGACTTAAGACAAGACAAGTAGGTTGATAGTACCCATTAAAAAAATAAATCCAAATTTAAATATTAAGCGTCTTGAACGTTTACCAGGGATAAAAGGCAAACAGATGGGTGCATGCGGAAGTGCATGACTCTTCCCCACATAATCAAAAGCCAGGAAAAGTTTAGAGACCGTGTTAACCCCAGTTAGAAATCTAAAAGCCCGGATATGTCCTGATAAAACCGAACGGATGGTAGCCCTACTTTAGTGGTCTGATCTAAGGAGTTTGGGTTCTTTGATCTGAATCAGAGCGCTTTCTCCAGAGGCTTAGAACTATTTGCAATATTTCGATATTGAATTTCTAGATGAGTCAGTACAGATTGATATCAACCCTTGTTTAGTTATTAATTATGCGAATGTGTATGAATAAAATATTCAAGGTTTAAGAAGGTAACAAGAGTTTTTGGCAAAAAAAAACATTTTTTTTACTGTTGGTATTTGGTTATTACCTACCTTTGTTGATTTCGAATAACACGACGGTATTTCAAGCTAATCCGACCTAAAGTGGTCTAATGCTATAGCAATATAACATTTTATCCAAACAACGTGTACCTACATGAATAAACTAATATGCAAGGCAAACTTCAGTAAACGCTTTTAATAAAAACTGAAAACTGTTTATTTGTTTTTACAACACACATTGGTAATGTATTAGTACGAGATTCCATGAACATGCATTGCAAATAGAGGCGCAGGCGAGCGGTTTGTTAAACTTAGTATTAATATTGTAGGAGTAACACTCTCAGGATAATTGAATTAAATCGACTAATTCGAAATATAACTTTGTGAAAATCATCTAATCTACTCACAATCAGTGCAATTAATGTAACTAGAGGTTCGTAGGTCGTACATACACTCGTGTAGTTTTAAGTCTCGATATTTCTGATGCCACTTGGTAAAAGGTAAAAGGTAGGCTCGGTAAAAGTAAGCTAACTTTATGACGTGAAAAGCAGATTTAACCACCACTAATACCAGCACAGTACTAAAATATATTATTATTTTCTATATGCCTCTAGTTTTACACAGTATTTAGTATTTAGATACCTAAATCGCTGAAACTGAGCAGATGAGACAAAACTAAATGCAGTGTTAGTAAATGTTTACGTTTGGAGTCACTAATTTAATTATTTGCCGTTACGACACATGCCTATTAAACTTGAAACATACACACACACACACACACACCTCGAAGGGCTTTTACCATCTGCGCCGGGTAGAGAAGCAACTGGTACATTCTATGTTTTTTCTTTGCTGCCAGACCAGCATGGAAGACATACACACGTATTAAAAATAATCTAAAAGAGGAAGATTTGGCTTCACTTTGCAGTTCTTTTCTAACGTTGCCTTTATACCACATAATAAATCTCTTTGACGGAGTACGAAGCGCCAAAAGAAGCAACATGTCACAGCAAAGAGACGTAGTAATGGCTTCCGGAGGGCAGCTCCAGGAAATATCTGCAGTGCACCTCGTGAATGGAGCCGTAACCGTACCCTCGCCGCTAAACCCTATTAACATATAAATAGCTCGTGTTAAGACCTACAGGGTTTCGGAGTTTCGTTCACAGTTTTTGGGTCGCATTAAAACGAGGTTGTTATTAGTGGAGCAATTTGTCCTCTGACTATGGTTACCAAATGTGGGCTTGGACGAGCTATTCCAAAGTGGTTGGATTGAAGATGAAACTATACTGCTTTTGCAAATATGTAATTATTTATGAGAAATATTTTACACTTGGTTTAACTTTTTATGTTTTCTGTAACGAAATCTTCAACTTAAACTCTATCAGATCACATAAAACTGAACTGATCACTAGACCCAATTTCACTTATACTTACTGCTTAAAATCGATCTCCTTAAGTTGATTGGCGTCAATGTCTGTGGAATTGAGCGCTGCTAATACCGATTTTCATTGTAATTCCTTATGAGGTATCAAATTTCCTATAATAGATAAATAGCTCCGATAACAGCCGAGTGGAAATGAAACACCATTCCGATCCCCGATATATATAGATTTTCGTTCCGCAAAAGAGCGAAGTTACCTATCGGTAGCAATAGGTATAATAAACATTTCGTACGGCTCATTTGAACTTTATTAAGTGGAAATACAGCGAGCGCGATGGCGTATCGGCCGACATCGCGCTTCAGATTCTTTGCGATTTCATTGCGTATCTTGCCTGGATGGATTTCTTATAAGGTTACTGTAGATGATAGCACGAATATTTCAAAGTTTTTGTTACAGATAATCAGCGTTAAAGGAACAATGATTTTACACCAATATTGTCAAAAAACATCGCCACTTTATAACTATAACCCAGACAAAATTGCCGATCGTATATTGTGTATTCCCAAGGCAGAGAACTCGGAAAAGATTAAGGTGAAAACGTTACCAAATAACAGTGATAGAAAATTGGTAATCCTTTGAGCCCAAACCAAAGTTGGCGAGCGACACCTTTGTTCGGTGGCTGAAAGTAATAATGTATTCTGTGCGGAAAGTTGGCGTGGGGAAAGACACATAAGTGTAGTGACATTTACAACGCCACCGCAACCCGGAGAGGGATGCAACAGGCTTATAAGTCGATCTCACAGGAGGGAGTTTGCATCGCACGTTACTGTTCGACTCGGAGGAACACCTACCAACTGTGATCACGATGCGGTCTGTTGATCTTTCACTTCCTTCTTTTGGACGATCTTTCAGAATGGCGTAGGGAGGTATTTAATGCCCATTTATATCACAAAACCTAGCTCTAAAATTGATACGTTTGTCAGATACATCAAATAGTACTCGTTCGTATAATCAAATTAGTCTGCCGGCCGGTAACTCAGGCCTTAACAGCGATGAAAATGCAATTTGGATAGGATGTGTGTGTCCGCTGTTGTACCCAGCGCAGTGACGGTGATAGACGGCGTGTTATTGGGACGGCTTTGACCATTTCCAGCCGACGTCGATACAACGCCGTAACTCCAGCACTTAGTGTGTTGTGGAGGATTTAATGGAGGACAGGTTCGTGTATTGATATCCTCATATATAAGCACTGAGACTGAGATAGTAAGTCGTAGCTGCTGATGTAATTTTTAAATTCCTTTATTTATTTATTACAGTTATTTGGCAAACGTATATAGATTGTTGTAAGTTTTTTCATAACGTTAAATGGAGGATTGCTAACCTCGGTTATGTAAATCAGAATGACCACCCTATTTCTACCTTTAACATTTACTGCGAATAAATATTTCATTCGTTCATTCATTCATTTAATCCAGAATGCACCTGGTACGCTAAATCCCAAATAGGGCACTTAATTATTTGGCTGTCGAAACATTGTTCAGTGGTCGAATTTAATACATGAATCCATGCATGTAAATCAAAGAGTACCTACAGGATTTAGCCACCTAGCCTCAATAAATGCTTATTTTGTAACGCAATTACATTGGAAATATAATTCAGCTGTCGGCTACAAATCTATTCTTCTGCGGTAAATAGGATTACTGTCCTAGATACATTTGTGAAACAGGTCGAGGCGGGGGCGAATTGCGTCGAAATGACTGAATATACTCCACGTAGGGACTACTTTGTAGTCACTCACTGTGGGACGTGATAAAATTGCGATTATATCACCGTAGAGATTGGAACTGTGCCCGTTGCTTCCAGGATAAAATACATACACGCTTTGGCCTGAAGCTATCTTCTCAATAAATTGTTGCTGTGAATAGCGGTACGCAAGCACTTGTCTCTGTCAGCGGGAAACATCACAACCATTTGTAAACACGATTGTTCGTGCTTAATCATTATGAATACCGAATACACATTAATACTTACTCACACGAGATTCATGTTTTCGTTTATATCTTTATATTATTGCTTTTCTCTTTATATGACGATGATGATGAATAGTTAATTATATCCAAAAGTAGGTACACAAATGTTTTATAAGAATTTTATTGAAATATTTGAAATTGAAATTGTCATGCTTAGGCTGCCCATGCTTACCTGCTTGGTAACTACATTTGAAGCCATATTGTCTAAAGCTCACAATTACGTTGACCACCTTTCTACCCTCATCCTACACTTTTCGACAGAAAGGAATGATGAATGCAATTGCCATTTTAAGCACGTTAGACTACTATGGCCTATGCAATTTTCATGAACGTCGCGGAAAATAAATTCTCAAATGAGTAAATTGCTTATTATGTCGTAGGCTAGACAAAATTCTATTAAGTACTCTATTGGGATAGAGGATAAAGTCGGTATTAATTGAAATTTTAAAGGTAGCCCTGGTTCTCGGAATCTCCAATAACTGTCGTTCCAATTTCACATTCAAAGGCCTTTGATCTTGGTTTTATCAATATGTGTGCTGTATGATTAGAAAAAAATAAAGAAATAATTTCGCCAACAAAATACAAAATCGGCAAAAAAGCTTTCGCTATGAAATTTTTAACGACACTTACTTTTTAAGCTTTTTTTATATCTTAATCTCTTGGTACATATTATCAGATACTAACAAAACCAACTAGTAAGCTTCCACAAACAAGGCCTTATTATGACGTCTTAATGTGATTCAATTCTAAACCAAAGTTGGATCGACCGCTGTCAGATCCATCCTAGAAGTGTCAAAAATGACAGCTAAAGAATGGGAATTGAATAGCATTAAGACGTCATGGTAAGGCCCTAGGAGTTCAATGAAGAGGAACTTAATATTATCTTTAACTAGGTATTAATTGAGGATATTTTGGGAGGAAACAAAGTCTTGCCTGTCAAGATTAACAGATCGGCTGAGAGGTAGTAAATATTCGGAACCGATATGTCGGTCGGTTGTTTATAGAACATCGAACATTCGGCATCCGAAAACATCAATATCGGACAACATTTCGCTCTACATTCAACAAATAGTCTAATCGTTATATGTCCAACCAATGTCTCCATATTTCCCTTGATACAAAAAGATGCCTGTACCTACTGTTTACTGGTCAGTTAGTAAAAGTATAAATTCCCTGATATTTGCTCACATTTAATCTAATTATTACCGTATCGTGTGCTTAACTTTGTTTCCTTTTTGAAATGGTGCTGTGAGGTTTCCATAAATACTTTCAGCTAAACATATCAAACGCTCCGAGCACACAGATCACAGATCAATTAATTAATATTTCGTAGGCGAAACAATGTTAAATATCTAATCGTATAAAGTTGTAACAGAATTATGTAAAGCTCTGAAGATTGTTTTCAAAAGAAAAATAAAATAAGAGTCCCAAAATTTAATACCGATATTTTTGAAAATGTTATTTTTTTAACACAATTGTACTAAAACGAAGCAAATATAATCAAGTTTTAAAATGAGATTACTTAGTCATTGGATATTTTTCATTCCAAATAAAAATATAAGATTCATAGCAACGTACATCTCTATGTACTTCCTAAAATGGCAACAGATAATACCATTCAAGTGGATTCTTTATAAATTAAGGTTTTCGGGTCCTTAACCGCTGCCCAAACTATTTCGTAGGTTAATAATGAGTTTCGAAGGCTACCTATATCATGTTTTCCCAACGGATGAACCTATAACAACAAAGCTTAATGGCGCCCATTATCGTGGACGACGCGGCTGAGAACTCAGTGTGATAAGGCAGGCATAATTGACTGCAGCGTGCCGGGTTTGGGAACACACGCGTCTTGCATCTGACAACATAACTAGAACGCCTAGAAGGCCACCCGACGTTTTAATGAAAACTTCCCACCTAAGTGCCATAAAGAAAAAACCGTCTTTACTGTAAGCAGTAATCTCTTCGCAGAAAACACAATCAAGTGACGCGTAACTATTTAACCCAAACCTTTTCAACAACCGTAATGTGATACCCAGAATTGTAACTAGAAATATAAACTAAGTTTTGCTTGCAGCATCGCCAGAGTAGAATAAGTTAGTTGGCTCCACATAAAACTAGTTTTTCTGAAACTTATCTCATGTCTACTAACCAACTAACTAATTAGGTATACCAAACTGCATGAAGTTTTAACAAGTGTTCTTGAAGAAACAAAGTCCCTCTCACATTTGCACCGTTAATAAGGAAATAGTATTTTATTTTGTTGCCGTATCAAGGAAAAAGCCCATGTATTTGAGGATTTAGCGAGGTAACAAAGCAAACATTTAATCAAATTACAAGGAAACACGAGAGAACTTATGGTGTACCACCAGAATTGTATTAGCTCCAACGTCAAAGGGGGGCTTTAAGTAGTTATCCAATTCATCTCGACATAAAAGGATATATGACGTATTCTACCTAGTTTATATACATGTATGTTAGAATATGAGTCAAAAATGTAAGCCCCTTTTAATTAGGACATTAGTACTCCTAATCGAGGTCTGCCTCCATCCATTCATAACGGATAAAATCTAATTTTACCTTGTAAAGGGCTCGGCTAATGTCACATTTGCCAGCGGAATTGTATTTGTTATGTAGAGCTTTGAGCGCGCATTAATATAAAATCTAAGTAAAGGTACTTTCTCCAAATGCGTGTTAAATGAATCATAACGTGCATTAACTTTATAGAGCCATGCAGTTCATTACGATGTCTGATAAGTTCTAAAAAAAACGTCAGCCGAAAGCTCTCACGCACGATATTTCACTTGACTTCCATTACTCTTGCTGAAAGCTTGTCGTAAATCTAATACAACGTTTTCAGAACACAAAACACGTCTTAGCTATATCTATACCTAATTACTCACTATTAGCACACGTGCAGAATGGGCCCACGTCTCCTCTGGAACGTAAAACCCACTGAAGTACATCGGCGCGTGGCATTCGTTCCGCGAAATGACATATCATATACTCGTAGCCGTGTGTCATCTCCAGATAAATACTCCCACGGAGCGAGATCGGCATGCCAGATAACAGTGAAATATTATTTAGATGTGTGTCAGGCAGTGTTTGCAAAAAGCGAACGAAACTTGGCCCAAATAACGCCCCAGGATAACTCACAAAGGTATACGCACTTTTTATTGACAGAGGAAACTTTTTACTCGCGTCTCTTTTTCAACTAGCTTCCCACCTTTCGTTTTCTTTGAAAATAAATCATAACTTTGAAGTCTTTGAAGGTTGTTGTATCCTTCACGGAAAAATATTGTGCATTTCACAATAAGGTTAAGTACTTAAATTTATTCTTGTAAAGGCGTATGCAGTGAGCTAGAGAATAAATCGTTCTGGCTGAGTGCATTGCGGAGGCGTGACCGTCGGGCTTTTATTGTGATTTGGCGTAGTGTTTCCCAGTGCAGCTTGCATTTTATGATATACTCGTAGACCAGAAGTTGGAGCATTTTATAGGTTTGCGCATGTCATTAAAGTTAAAATGCCATTGGCATTCTGCACTTTGGTTTCGATGCCTAACTGTCATGAATGAAGTAAAAGTATAAAGCAGGAATTAGGTGCAGCTAATTCTGCCGTGCTAAGCGCAAAAGCGGTATCTCAAAATAAAATCGAAAATTTGTTTTTTATGGCATCGGATGCGTAATTCTTTAAGCTATCCGATGCCATAAAAATCAAATTTTCGATTTTTTTTGAGATACCGCTTTTGCGCTTAGCACGGCAGAATTATGTTGTTAATTTGATTGTAAGGTTTATTTTCATTGGGCACATTAGACCTGAATCACACGGTTGTCGAAGCCTACGCATCGTACCGCCCTCGCACCCGGTGACCCGAATACGCATCCCAGTCATCAATGACGAAATAGGACAATGTCACGAAATACATTAGACTGTTAGCGCGCCTCTAATAACCACACAGCGTAAACAAGAACACACCACATGAATTGAAACTTATGTAATATAATTACAAGGGAGGTAATTTTAGGCAAATTAGTTTTAGAGGTGAAGTCAAAGATGACATTTCACTGAAGTACTATCACACCACGCATTAGGTTGTGTGTTCATCGCAAATTCAAGATTAAATCACATTTTCATCTGAATTCCAATCTATTGTTAATCATATCAGGTTAAACCAACCGGCGTTTATAGTTCCTGTTAATTTCCTGTCGCGGCTTCATCCGATGTTCTCCAGAAACCTGCGATTTAACGAGGCTTTGTCAATTCCGTTATCTAATAATAAACACTCGCCTCCACGTTATCCGGTTTGGCCAAAAGAATATTTTCATTATACATTCTTTATACTGCATCGCTATCAAACAATAATACTATAACGACCAGACGAAACGCCAATCAAACAATAATCGATGATTGCGTCAAGTTCTTAATCACGGATAATAAAACATCAAAGCGGATAAAAACTTTGAGTGGGCTACAACAGCAATTTTTATTAATTATCTTGGTTCAATGAACTAAGTCAATTCCTTTTTATATGACTGAAACATTTAATTGCCATTAAGGTACCTCGTATTAAATAAAGTGGCAAAAGTTACGTAATTTAAGCCACCAAATGAGCTTTTGTTACCTAACTTTCTACTATAACACTAATGAATTGAATTATAAATACACAAAGCAAGAAATGGTGGAAGTTTTGTAACGAACAAAACAGTCTGAATTAATTAACATAGCTCTGAACAGATATTAACAAAAGTGATTTGACCAGTTATAGGATATTTATTGCTGAAATTACATTATTCGATTTGGTTCGAATCAAATCGCAAATAGTTTTTATTAACGTAGAATAAGTTTGTTTGTTTGTTTCTTTGATTGAAGGAACTTTCGTGACTTTAAACTTGAATGTTTATGGTATAGTGAAATCATGATTTATAACTAAAGTTTTTTGAATTAAATGCATAGCTGCTAACGTAATAATCAAGATTTTTTAATAGCGTCACTGGTAAGTAGGTAAATGTTTTGGCAAAATGCGCCAAGATCGCAAAGCTATAAAAAAGTAGACGTTAATTAAAAACAAACTTTACCATAAACAAACTTCCTATTTTGTCGTTTTCATGTTTCCTGCTCGTGTCTTGTTTGACTTGTTTGTTGTTTGATTGCAATAGTTTTAACAAAGTTTTGTAACGTGCCATAATAATAAAGCATGGATGCAAACTAAATTAAATCAACCCTGGAAGAAATATCCGCGGCAGCCCAGGAAGTGATGGAAAATTAGTTGCCTAGAAAATCTCGGCAAATTTATGATAAAGCCTACGAGAATTTCACGGCGTGGAGACTGGAACACCGGACTTCTTCATTTTCGGAGAAAGTGTTAGGTACTTTTATTTATTAAGAACCTAGACGTAGAAAATGTATTGTATGCAACGTTGTATAAGCAAGTCAAAAAAAGCCCGTGGCGAATTTCTTACCCACGCCACTCAACTTTTTTGACCCCTTTTATACAACTGTGGCATAAAATACTATTCTGTGGCTGGTGCATAATGAGAGGGATTAAAACACGAGCTTTGCTACGTTTCATAAAGATTGCACGAGTGTTTTAATGCCTAATTAGGTACAGTCGCATATATAACTTTATTCATAATCATAAGTTTTCTACATTAAACGTTTCCACATCAAAATACGTAGGTAACATTATTTTCTGTTCTTCGAAAGTTCGAAACAGATGAAAGAACTGACATTTATATTTTTTTCTTAAATACTAACAGACATAGAAATTTTGTTTATTAAGATGTTCGGAAGATTGAATGTAATTAGTGTATAGATATTGATACTGTAATGTACACATGTGTGTGTGCGTGTAAACATTATAATACAACCACAGATATATATGTTTCTTAATGTAGGCCATTTGCTAATCGTTCCTGAACATATTGTAGGGAAGTTATGATATGGATGTAGATGAACTGTATCTAAATTAAATGTATGATATAATTATACATTTTATTAACCGTGATACACAAGTATCAATGAGGTGGGTGATGCGTAGGATCAGTCGCTTTGTCGTCTGAAGAGGCGTGGCTGTCAAACAGTTGACATTTGAGTATCACAGTATGCGCAAAGAGATAGAATGCATCTCAGCAGGACTGCAACTCAAGGTAGGTACAGTCAAGAATATATGTATAAATATATGAGGCGTTACCAAGTCATAAAACATATCTATACACCTCTAAGCCACAAACAATAAGTACGGTGAATATATGTATTTTTGGCATGATGGGTGTATTTATTTTAGTGTTATTTAGTGTATTTATGTCCTCGACTGTACCTTTAATCTACCAAGTTTTTTTTTTTATCATACTAAGATCCAATGTCAGTATTATGGCTTAAATATTAATATTATTGTATTGTCATTCATAAAAACCTAATTGTTTTTTGTAGCAGCTGTCATAAAATAATATGGTAAAGCCCTTCGTTAACTAGATTACAAACAGATATGCTCCATATTGCCTTCAAATTAAGGTCAATTAACATGTTTGTAGACCGTTATTGATTTTCAAAATAATTACGAATCAATACACAATGAAACGCGTTTAAATGGTCGTGGCGTAGCCAGTCATCATTAAATTTCAATAACAAGCTTTATTTTCTGTAAATAGTGAGACTAATATGTAAAATGAGAGAAATCTGAATAAATGTTGCACTAGCTGCTAGCTAGTGACTAGCAAACTAGGTTTAAATCTTTTACCACTAGGGTGCAGTGTGAGTAAGTAGTTAGTCCGAATCTAATGGCTCGTGGCTCGTAAGAGTTGTGATTTACGCGTATTACTTAAGTCATTAATAAGGACTGTCCAGGCAAAGCCGTTATTTATTGTTTATTAGTCTGAATTACAGTGAACACTCAACGAGACTTCGTAAAACAGAAAAGCTACCTACTTTACTTCGCTTTTAGCTCTATCATAACATCTAGTTAAATATTCTCTACTCAGTGCCTTTAAAAAACTGTCGGGTGCACGATTGCTTATTTAAATTTTCAAGTCTATGAATATTTTTAAAGCGACTTAAAAAGTTTACTCGGCCATCTCAGACATACCAAAGTTTTTTAATAAAATATTGTAATCGTAGGTTTCAGCAAAATTTTGCCAAGAAGGATTCACCAAATTTGTGGACTACAAGTAGGTATGTGAAAGTCAAAGTCAAACTCAAAGTGATTTATTTGCAAACATAGGTGAAACTGGTTACAGTGATTATAGCCGAATGTAATATGTGTGTTCAAAGAAAGAACCATCTTTTTTAAAAAAGCCAGCCACGCTCCCTCCTCAGCGATGTTAGGGGTGTTGTTGGGCGACGGTGATTGCTTTCCATCAGGTGACCCGCATACTCGTTTAACCCATATCACATAAAATAATGCAAATGACAAAATAGTGTTAGTCTAAGTGTAGGCATCTTATTCTGAATCTTCTGAATTACGCTAGAGTTCTAAATAAGCCTACAACATTTCATTTTGACGAGTCATTGCCCGTTCTTCCATAAAAACTAAGACAATTGTTGAATATCAAATTAAGTTGTGTCCCATTTGTTAGAAAACTTTATTTTTACTCATAGGTTTATCTAAGACTTACAAGTAGTTACGTTTTTGAAATAACACAATGTTAGTTTACACATTTTAGTTGTGAGTAGGTACCTAATTCCTTATGTATAGTCCGGGTTATTATAACGCTAACGTTAAAGTTGACGGCAGTTGTGATAATTACCAAGTAGGCAAAGTTCAGTTATTAGGTGTTAATACCTTTGGCACCCCACTTTCGACTTCAGTACCCTTTCACCTCGGGCGCCCCAGGCAACTGCCCAACTGAAGCCACTCATTACTTGTAAGATAGGATTAATATAACAATATTAACAATACAAACTTGTGAATCTAGCGCGAGTGCCAACTGATAGCTGCACAGTAGTACATTGCCTGTGTTCGCAAGCTTCTCTTGGCAATTGCTTATGTCATAAGTTTATGTGTGCAAATTTGCACATTGAAACTTTAGCTGGAATTGAAATACGTGCCAGCAGTATGGCTTTGCATGCATTGTAGACACTTAACAATAGCTATTTGATTTTATAGAATTCTCTGTAGGCCTGAACAAAATAAAGCCTGGTTTCAATGAAAAAATATTTAAAGTCACTTTTTAGCAAGTGTTGTTGAACTCACCTCGAAACTGATAGACGTTGGCAAAATCCTGAGGTAATTTTAATTTTGTGAATAACAAAAACAAACTGGTAATTTTAGATATGAGATAAAATTATTCGTGGCTGGGCCCTGGGGTATTTATGTTAGTAATCGCACCCACGACAACATTCTGTTCCTGGTTACTCAAACATCTATAATTAGGCGGACAAAGCGCTTATCACCGCAATACGATTTTGGCCACACACCGGCCATGAATAGACGACGCGCCGACGACGCTTCATAAATCGGGTAATAAATGGCAAGACGGTCATTTCGGCTCATAATCTCTGTTTAGCACATGCGCTTCCTGGCTTTAATAATCATAAATCCGCGCTATAACAACATATTACGCGTTTAAGCGTTCTCATAGTAACATGGTCATTATTCGGAGCTGCCCGCCCAGTTCGAGATATACAAGTATTTACGCCTGGGGGACTCCTTTAATGTCCACATTACGGGCAAACGGCGACGCCCGCGTCCCCAGCTCCTGCCGCTCAATGTTTATGGACCCCTTTTTAATATTTTCCCGTGAACGTAATTTAATTACCAACCTTTTAGACCTTATTTTTTCTTCGACTCGTTACGACCCGCGGCTATTCACAAGCCATGATGAGGGGCTGAATTTGAGAAATCATAACTCGGACGAAAAGTAGCGCATAAATATAAATAGTACCCAGCTGCGCTGTATCATTTTTATTGACGTAATTTTGCGCGCGAATATTTTTTTAACGGCCGCCGACCCATTTCTTCAAATTTCAACGCCTCCTTCGATTTATTAGGCGCCGGCCACTTCCTCCGCCGGTTTGACAAATAAAAACGTAAATATAATGAGCGCCCGGACTATTAAGGTTAACGGAATAAACATAAGAATGAATCATCATAAACGTAATGGGAGTAGTCTAGTTACGGAAAAAGCTTGGAGTTGCGCGGGTGTTTGCACGTGTGACGTCACGCACGGCGGCGCCGGCCCAGTGAATAATGGGCCCAATAAATTAACTCAGTGTCCAGATGTCTCGGCGCGAGACCTGAAGGCGCTCGGCACATTTATTATCCTCCCGTGCACCAACAAATGTCTCAAAATCCGTGGCCATCGCCGCAATTTTTCCTCCTGTCGTCAGAACTGTCGACTTCATTTCGGTTGTTAAACAAAAAGAGTAATTTTATTACATGTTTAATTTGTCAGAACATTTGTGCAGATTTGTATTTTATCGCTGAAACATTATTCATTCGTGCCGTCCGATTTCGACGGGGCTTTATTTTAACGTTATTATTTGATGATAAATAAATTGGTTGCAGTTATAGCAATTACAGTTTCCGTTAAAATTTATTGTAGTATTAAACAACTTTAAGGTTAATGAATTGCGGTACATTTTTTTTCAGTGGACACTGCTATCAAGTTTACCATATGCGCAAACAGCTGTCTTAGTAATAAGGAAAAACCCTTTCTGATTCGAACTCTTAATAGTGTAATTATGTCTTAGGATTAGCTACTTAAATAAAATACCCTTTCCAAATTAATAAAGAAATTTTAACATTCTTATAATCAAAAACTACCATCAGTAAGGTAAAATTATATCCGGTTCGAAGGACCAATGTAAGGGTGGCGACCCTTAGATTATACTCGTAACGCGCGACGAACCGATTCGCTAGGAGCGCCCTTCTTAGCTAGTAGAAATGTAGGAAGAAAATGTTATTTTGTAGTTTAAAATGTTTATTGAAATGTAAAGTTAATGTTATAATAAATGTTATGTTTAAACTGTTGTTAGGTTGAATCACTAAAAGTAACTGACTAAATTATCGCTAAATATTTCTCAATAGAGAGGAAAGTTGCTATGCGCTGACAGCAATATTTACTAATTTGGGTTACACGCGCAGAGCGCCTAGAATTAATGTACGCTGACCGTACACTCACCTACGACATTAATTAATTATTTAATACACATAATAACTGTTGACGCAACATCGCCATATCATCAAAACTATTAATTGAATACACACTTGCAGCAACTTCTAGCAAAGTCCGGAGAAAGTGCGAAATGAATTAATTTAACATTACCGCCTCAACAGGCGTTCCCCATTGTTGTGTGAGTAAGAACCGCCGCGGAATTGGAACTCCAACTTGCAACCGCGACATTGTTTACGATTGTTAGTTAAACTTGTCGCCTTCTCTCTAATCTTGTAAATAATAAATGCTGAGCGAGCGAGCGAATAACTTAGGCGTTTATCTCACTTTAAATACTGATAAGTTGCATCAATAAATACCTAAGATATTACTATGAGGAGTGGAGAGATGCCGGTTAAGCTATTTTAGGAAAATTATTGTCTGAAATTTAAAAATGTAATACCTAAATGAAAAAAATAGCAAAATCGGTTCTGCTAACATAAACCTTAATAGGTTTCGACAGAATTCATTTGAGTACATACATCTTTATTTAACAGCAGTACCTGCATAAATCGATAGAGTAAAAACACAACCCTATCTCAACATTAGCTTAACATTAGATAACTTTAATTCATCGAATTAAGTGTCAACTTTCTTGATGAAGCGCATCTTGAGGCTCCAGTTAACGAACGAGACAATTTATTCGCTCCGCAGTCTCCGTAACAGGTGTGTTTGGCGCGATATTGCGCTAATGCATCGCTATTATTATTAAACTCTACAGTCCAGCTAGTGCCTTGATAAATGACCCTATTTATAACACTAGAGGCGACAACTTGGCTACTAAAACAGATATTGAAGTGCCCTCTGATTTACATGTACAGGGGCTGTTGCTTGAATAATTTGCGGTCATTTTGAAACTACGGAAACGGTCCCGTCCAGTAATATCGTTACAATTAGTATTTCGTATTCGTAATTAGTTTAGTTTCATGAATAATTTAAATTATGGTTTAATTTAACTGTGCGTAATACTCTGGATGTTTTAATATACCTACTTAAGTGTAAAACAACTGCAATTTTAACTTTACAACTTCACACAATAATAAGGTTTATCGCATACGACTCCCAATTAATTTTATTGTTTCAGCACTAAAGTTTTAATGCTGTTTGATGATCCTAATATGGGTTGTAATTAACATTGCTCTCGTCTCGTGAATATAACTCGTATATAACGCATACATAGCCGTCACGTTGAGTTCCCGGTGGAGCTATCAGCACTTCCTTTGTCTCATACGTTGCGATCTACGTGATCCCGTAAACGTACGTTACGTAATCCTTATTAAATCTCGCGCGCACGTAACGTGTCGCATAAATTATGATGAACAGATAAATTCGCTTTGTGCCAATCCCATTACCATCGGAAATGTATTTTGAAATCCCTTGAATGGCGGGGATGCCTTTTATAAAGCTGCAACATCGCTCGGTGCTTCCGTAGCCGTAGTGCAGTGGTGCACAGTTGCTGATGTAAATTGAAAACTTTATTATATTCGAGGAAATTGGATTTTCGGAGCCTTCCAAAATACTTTGACTAATTTTATTAAATCAACGATTTTTCACAGTACAATTTTAAAGAGCAGAAACATTTTAATTTGCTATACTATACACTTATTTTTATCGGTTTAAAGCAGAAGAAAATCCGAAAAAGCTTAATTGAATCGAAGACAGTACACGTTTTGGTGCATACGAATGTTGGCCCAACATAGTCTAGTGACATAACACCACGAACATTTCCGGTCCACTAACCCTCCGCGATCACTCTCAATTCGCGCCGACACATCGCATTGAATGCAAATTACACTAACAGAGGGAGGGACTCAGCTGGGACACGTAGGTACGTAGAACGGCACTATGAACACAGAATTTTAATTTTAATCACAATATATGCGCGACATGATAAATTTGTAATACCTGCTGCATTGTGACTCTGACTTCGTACCACTGCGCCGCAAAAGCTTTGTTTCCGTGACTTATTAAACAGTTAATTTAAATTGGGAGGGTTGGCGGGATAACATGATTTCAAATTGCAGTGATTAGACACTGATGAATGGCTACACGCTAATTGTCAGCCACAATCATTGCAAAATAGAGGTAGTTAGATTAGAGTTAAATTGTATTAACATGATTTTGATTTCGGCCATGTTTACACGGCCATGTTTACCAGTCAAATCATGTCAGCAGCATGACAAGCGGCGCTTGACTCGATCCATCACTTGTGGCTCGGAAGCTTCACGGCCCCGCAGTGTATCGCTACTGGCACCTTGTAAACAGTGCCTTACTAAGCGACTAGCTGTTTACTGGATCAAATTATTGATTAAAAGAGCTTAATTGTTTTTGTTTTTTAAGTGTGAATGGAACGAATATGAAAATGTCACGTGACTAACTGAGGAATCTAATAAAAGCCGTTCGTTCCAGGTACACGCGACGACCCCTGCAGAATGACAAGCTTGCCATTGTCGAGTGTAACGTGAAGTGCAGTGCTGAAAAGTAATAAAAGATGCGAGACGTGACTTTTGCCCAGATAAAATTGAATTCAAAGTGATGTGAAAAACGTAATTCGTCTCCGATCAGTGCTGCAAAGTGTTGTGAATAAAAAAACTCGAAAATGTGGATAACACTGTGAATGTTAAAAATGCGAAAGCAGAAGTAGGAACTTGAATGCGGCGACGGATTGTTCTAGAAAAGGCTCTGTAGAATGCGGTTGGGAGTGTGTAGTGGTTGTTAGAAGATGTGGAGGCGGAGCGTGTGACAGCGCGCGCCTAGCGAGCGTCGAATGCGGCGTGGCAGTGTCTATAGCGTCAGCGAGGGAGTGGAGCGGTGTGCCTGTGCCAGGTATGTAGTAATGTAGTCACATGTGTTGGCCGGCTTATGTGCTACCGCACAATACCCATGTCAGTTGCGGCCACCACAAGTTGCTCAAGATATTAACGGAGAACAATAATTAGTAGCGACTCAAATTGCGGTATACAACCAAAAACTGTTTGATCACTGGTTAGACCCCCCTTATACAGCCACCATCCACTGCCACGGGTGTGACCACCCGTGGCAGTGGATACAATGCTCGGAAGTCCTATAATTGCTATTTAAAAATACCATACCGTAGAAATGTTATTAGACCTGGGCAAGAACGAATAACTTTTATGACACTGCAGTAAATTTTTATTAGCAGCGCTTATTGCTATATACGCAAAGCTTTATTGCGTTGAAGAAAAAACAATATTTTCACGACCTCAGAAATAATAGTAAGCTCCTCTAGAAATGGCGATAACAATGCACTGATTTATTAATATTTGATTGGTTGATAGACTCATGCATAAAATTGCTTGTCAAATAATAGCAGGCTCGGAAAAATACTATGCAATAAAACGTCTTGTTTTCCCCACAGCCATATATAAATGTCAATGAAAGTCGTAGCGGTATATTTCTTAAGACAAGCCCCTACGATAAGTAATAATACGCTCCGTGCCCCCCGTTCAGGGTAATTGGGCGCCCTCCACACGTCGCCATGATTTTCCTCTGTCACAAAGGAACGGTCTGTTGGAACAGACGTCGTCACTGATATAACCTTATCTGTGCTTGTCCTTGCTCTTTTAGCTACTTTAGCAATGTAAAGAAACATCTAGCTAGGTATATGTTTATAAATAACTACTTTACGTTGTATACTTTCAAATCTGGAAATGGATACAGAATGCGATTATAAAATGTTATAAAGGATGTCTTTTATCCGTTAGGTTGGCCTGCTTAGTGTCTGTGTCATAGGTTACACTGATTTAAATGAAGGATTTTAATATGTACCTAGTAAAAGCTTTACCGTAATCATCCGCTAACTAGTTGGTAGTAATTGGAAAACTTATTTGATGGACTTAACATTTAAACGCTGTTAATAAGCCTATGAATAAATTATGAATTTAAGTGGAACAACGCACAAATTTTCCGATTTCAATTATGCTATAATTATGGAACAAAAGCGCATTAGGTATATAGCTACTATATTATATAGGTACCTAAGTGGTAATGCTTAACGATAAACGTGTATTAATTTCTCATGACGCTTGGCACCAAGTTGATTGCTTCGTACGTTGCATCACAGAAGCTCTCAACTTCTCTATTCCTAGGTGATAAGGTTTAAATTATTGTAGTTTGACGGGAACGTGGTGTGGAGGTGGATACGTGATAATGAATTACGGTTCATCAAGCCGTATCTATCAACCATTACTAATCAGTTATCGCGATTAGCGCAACTGTTCACTTGCATTACTTTGAAAATTGATATGCAGCAGGCTTTCAATGAATCTTTGCCATATCGTTCCCGTGTAAGTTGATTTACTTAGGTTTCTTTTACCTTTGTTTTGCAAAACGTTCCCGTAATTATAATACTTAGTTGTTCTTTTTATTGAACGACGCGCTCAACAGCAGCATGATCGAGATAACAGGAAACATCGGAATTCTTGAGTAATTAGTTATAAATCAAAATCTTTTATATGCCATATTTGATCGATTAAATAAAGCGATGTTTTACAATATAAGAATATGCTATAAGACTCTTCACCGTCACGTTTCTACGTCTTATGCTTGGTACCCTTGACTTATCTTTGCTTTGTTTGGGACTAGATCAATTGGGGAAGAATTGTCCTGTAAAATTAATTAACGAGAAAACTTCAACTCCCAAATAAAGCCAGCCATCAGGCTTTTTAATAATAGACTCGTCCGGTTGACAGCAATGCAATCTCACTTAGCTTTTCAAAAATAGAGGCTTTATTTTCATCAGCATATCCATATTTATTTCCATCGCCATCCAAAACGAATAGCTGTATTCAATGCCGTAACAGGTCTTTCCGAGATTAGAAAATTGAATTCCGTAGCGTACCATCCCCCTCGCACTAATAGTGTTGTATAGGATAGTGAGAGAGACGGTATGATACGAACTCACAATTTCGAACTTGGTAGTCGATCCCTAGAGAATGTAGAGATTGAATATGAAAATTGAATAAGGGCTATCTATAGCAAATTCAATTTCATGGATAATTAAAGGACGTTCTATTCTTATAACAGAATTTTAATTAAGTAAAGTGCCATCAAACCAACTCCATCATGACCCGCTGCGGATTTTTTAATATAGAACATTTCGTAACGTCGTCGCATTGCCAAGGAAAATCATTACATTATGACACTGAGATAACGATTGACTGTGAGTCCGGAATCAAATGGTTCGGCTGTACTGGCGGTAACCAATGAAATCTTACAAAGAGTTAAATAATTAATGTTAGGTATCTACCTCTTTTGTATTCAATTCTATTTTTTGTCAATTTTCAGTAACACAAAAAATTGCTCCACAAAACTGTATTACACGTTGCTAACTCTCAGGGCAGTTCGCAAAGAGTACCTAATAGATTCCGTGGCTGGCATGAATAAGTCAAGGAATCGAGAAGTGAATGTAAATAAATTTGTATTTAGAACATGTGCATGCACACAGTTAGGTCAGGAGAGTATTTGGCGCGAGAACAACGACTGTTTTTTGCCTTAAATGCCTAGAACCTGCACGAAACAAATTCGCAAAATATTGCTCAATAAACGCCCAATCGAGTAAAGCTTGTAAATTATTAATTCTAAAAGGATAACAACAAAACGTCTTTGCAATAACAACCTTGACTACAGGTTGTATTATATTCTGAGTACTTTGAGAAATGAAAAAAAAATGAAATATTTTATTGGTAACGGACATTATAGGTCGTAGGTACAGTTAATTCTAACTATAACGAGAGCGGTAAATCCAAAAAATTAATAATTAGAAAAACATTACAGGGGTGGATCAACTTTTTCTTGTCACTTATTGCCATGGTTAGGTTCTGCTCGGTCACTCTTTAAACCGTAAGTTTAAAGGTTTAAAATTTGTCAAACACGTATTTTTGCGGTAGTTTTAAGTACCTTTTATAATAGGTCATCTACTAAGAATGTTAGTATAATGAGACACAACATTTCTTCTAACAAACTGTAGGTAAGTACTACTTTTGTCCCCTTGCTGATGGGACATAATAACAACAAGAAATAGTCGATCAACCCACAAAGTAGTATCTTATTAAAAATTGCAGTATCTTATTAAAAATGAACAGTAGCCTTTTAAAAATTGTGATGAAAGTTGAATTCCCAAAATCATATAGCAGACTTGCGTTTGGTTTTTTTGCGTTATGTTTTACCTACATAATCAGTTAACTTAGATAGATAGTTAAAACGTTAATTAAGACTACAGAAGATACAATATATCAAGCCAAACTTTAAAACTAAACATTTTTGTTCGTGTGCGCTACAGTAGCGCGAATCCATGGCTCAGAAGTCGACATTGCTTTAGGAGCAAAACACTGGTACACACAAAACCGACTTATAACTTACTAGCTAGCTCGTCCGTTTAATAATACGAAGCCAGCAATGCTATTCTAGCCGAGGCAAGTATAGTGCTTTTCTCAAAAATCGAAAATATAACAACAACAAAAATAAATGAAAATAAAATAGTGAAAATTGTTTTGCTTTGCCGCCTTTTTCTATCAATGGCATTTGAAGAGTGTATTTTTCTACCCAGAACACCTAAAGCTATTTCAGACACAGATAAACACGTTGTCGTACTAGCTTCTTTTTTTTTTAATTTGATGTTTTAAGTCTTGTGCCTTTCTTTTATAATGGTGATTTGCATTTTTAAAAAGTTAATAACTAGACAGTAATGGAATTTGTATGCAACATTACTGTCGAGTTTAGCGCGACAGTAATGTTTTTTTTTTTTAATTTTGGACTGACCGGCAACAATGAACTTCCTGTTCTGATATGTAGTTAACAATGACGACTTTAACGGACATTTTTGAGAAAATAAGCTTTCTATTAAAAAAAATATGACTAAAAGAATTTTCAGAATCGGTCCAATAATATTAATATAACCTTACCTTTTTATAATATTAGTATAGAAGTATGTATAGATAACTTGGATGTGTTGTGTACAGGTAGCGAGTGCGCGGGCGCGGGTGCGGGTGCAGCCATGGCCGGCTGATGGAGGCGGGCTGGTGGTCGCCGTCGCCGTCGGCGTCGCCGCCGCCGCCGCCCCGCGCCCCGCCGCCGCGCTGCCGGTGCCGCCATCTCTCCACCAGCTACAACTGTTTGCCGCATTATGGTAACATGTTTAAGACAAAGCATTTTAAAATCGACGCCACAACGAATTTCTCTGACATTTTTATTTTATTTACGGCCTATTTCACCACTCTCTATTAAGTTCGTGATATATTCAGTGTCATCTGTGATGTCGTCTCTTGTTTTAAAGGAATAAGTACCTAAACAGAGACTGACGATTTTATAATAACATCTAATGCTGCTGCTATTACTTTTATGCGTATTTATTACATTATTTGCTTGCATAATATTTATATTATTCAATTCGCGCTCTGTTTGTTATCTTCTTATTGCTCTTGCAATTCACGATGGCGAACGACCTTTATTAGTAGTAAACATTTATCTGCATGCGAGTCAAAGTGTGTGTGAGAGCTAAAGCGGGTAAGGTAACCATAAAAAACTACCGCAAAGAATTCAATCGCCATCGTTAATTGCAAGAGCTATGCTGTAATATGTTAAGTACGTATAAGTACGTACGATTCTGTACCTATGTACAGAATCCAAATTGACAATATCTATGTTTGGTTTTAAAATATTCTGTGCTTAATGTCAAAATTTGTATACTCACTAAACTACGTTACTTTCGTGCACACCCAAGAGAGCTTGAACCGTGCACACTTTAGCGGCATGGAGTTACCGGAAACGTTTTAACGTAAACATGTATTTAGTACGGTTTCCATCAGAGCGGATATAAGAAAGACGTGGCATTGAACAACATCCGCTTAAAATCGGTGCATTACGAAATGTTTTCGAAATTGGAAATATTACATTGGATTGGTAGGCCCTTACTGGTTCTGTCCCGTTGCTGCCACATATCTAACTCTTAACTCGTTAATCTAAGCGCTAGAAGGCAGAACTTGTACTATTGTGTTCCGGTGTGAAGAGAAAGACAGCTGGGGAAATTACGGTCGACAGAGACATCTTATCTCAGCCGTCCAAGTTGGTAACGCAGTGATAATGCCAGTGCCGTATTAGTACTGGTAGTAGGTACGGATGTTAATGGACAAGTAGTGATTGATTACTTATCATCAGGTGACGACTTGCTCGATTACTTTTATTGTTTTATACATAAAAAAGTCCTCAAATAAAAACAAAAGAAATACCATTTAATACATACACAAATCACGTCTTTATCCGTTACGGGGTGGACAGAGCCTAAGGTAACAGGTACCTACAGGCCACATTTAGCAAGATTGTGGGCGTATAGGTGGAAAATGGAATCAAAATAGTGATGGGTTGCCAGCCCCATCGCCTATAACTGATTCCTATGATTATCGCCCATTCCCTCGATGGACTTTTACCATCTGCACGGGTAGAGAAGCAATTGGTACATTCTATGTTTTTTCTTTGCTCCCAGACCAGCATGGAAGAATACCATACAATACCATTTAATGACGGTGTGAAACTGCGTAGGACAAGGACCTACTGCAAACTGCTGTTAAGCTAGCAAATATCTGGTAGAAAATTGGCCTTAGACTCTTGTAATTTTGTTAAAGATGGGTGGGCGACGGGCGCGGAGGGCGAGGAAGAGTCGACGGTGGGCGCGCTGCGCGAGCGCGAGCTGCGCTCCCTGCACCGCACCGTGCCTGCGCTGCGCCGGCGCGAACTCGACACGCGCGCCATCAAACACCACTTCTACCCTGAGGGGGGCTGGGGGTAACTATCAACGCTATACTGCTACAACCACAGGACAGAAAAATACCTTGATCACACGTACCGAGTAGGTACAGCGACGAGACAGCGAATTGGTATTCGGCCGAGAGAGTTCGGTTTTAGGGTGGATGAGTGGACACTCGGCCTAGTTAACAAAACAAAAAAATAAAAAAGGTCTATATTAGGGGATTAAATACCGAATCTTATATAGTTATGAGTAAAAATTGCTTAAGTCTTAAAACATCATAAGCTTTTGGCCGGATCGCTACTGCCCATGGACTATCGCTTATACATGTGGATTGTAGAAAATTCATCACAGAAAGAATAAAAAAACGTAAAATTTTACCTCTTTGTACTATTCTAGGGTACGCTAATAACAGCAGGAGAAATAATAACGTTACTCTTATGGTAACTCTTCATACCATCGACGACTTAGGTTGTGATAGCAATTTTCGCGTATTTTTATGTTTCTTGACACTAGCACTAATGGGCGGGTGAGTGATCGTTTCTCCGAAGTCATATTTACCAACGTGAACCTGAAATTTTATTTTAAAAATAGGTAACTTTAAGTGCCGCTATAAGTTTACACCTTCTAAACATTTGGCAAGAGAGCAACGCTACGCCGTACCGCCCTCAAAAATACTACCTAAGACCTAAATCATTCATTTAAACCCATACATGACGAACCCATAAGAGACGACATAATATTCAGCCTATCCGACCTATTATCCGGGAGATGGTGACAGAAAAATTCCGATTGTTGTACCTGTATGGCGTTTCTTCAGGTGTCTAAGTACGTAATAACAAAAAGGAAAATGATGGTCATGACGCTGGCACCGGCGGCCCAATCGCGTGGGCGTTAATTGAACGTGTCGGATAAATAACGGGTGCCGAACGATTCGTTCCACAAAAAATCTTGTATTTTCCAATAGTCGATACAAATAAGAAGGCGGTAGCGTGATGCCATACTTCTCCGGTGTGACTTACAGCCCGCCATACCCACGCAAATACAACAATAAAAAAACAAATAGTCAGCGCTATGACCATCATTTTCCTTTTTGTTATTACAAAGTTAGACCCCTGGAGAAACGCCATACTGCTAGAATTAATCGGAAATTTTCAGTGACCATATTCTCCCGGCCTATGTGTATACGCAAATAAGCGAAAGTGCTCGGCTAAGTCTAAATCTAATGGTATTTCAAAAGACCGAAAAGCAGTACATACTGGTTAAAAACAAAAGAGAAACGAAATAAATGTCAACGTCACGATTAGTAATTGGGACCACATTATCTGTGCTGAACTCGAGCTACACTATGAAGTTCCTTTTTTCAGCTCGATCAGCTTTAGAAGCGAGAAAAAAAAAAAAAAAAACGTCGTACTCAGCCTACGCGCACCGTTATTGCACTAAGCCTTTTCCTGTACGCCCTCGCCATCTCTTCCCATTCACGACTATTTGTGTCCATTAATTCTACGCCGTCTATTGCGATATCTGATTGGAGGGCAGCCAGCACTGTTGTACTCCACTTTTTTTTACACCACTCCGGCGGAAAACAAGCATGCGGCTCACCTGATTGTACCTAATCAATTACTACAGCATACCGAGTTAGAACTGTAGATATCTACACTACAACAGCAAAAGAAATAAAATTTGTTATTTATTACGTTTGTTATTTCGTTACTCAGAGATGAACGAATAAAAAAATTAATCTTTTAACCTTCTATTCATTACTGAAAAACGGATAAATATTTATTAAACTCATCTTACCATAATTTCGTGTAATTGAGAGCCTAAACCGCTGACCAAGATTCGACCCAGTTCAATTGGGATTCATCCTTCTATTTGTTTATTTAAATGAAATCGCGTTTTCGATTTTCAATCGAACCGAACTCGTGAGCGGAATGAATCCCACACATTTAACTATTAAGCCCTCCAACTTTCATTTGTTTTCCTGGATATTCGGGATCATGTAGTAAGTTTTACTCGATATCGATTTCCAATTTTACCCAAATTTAGGATACGTACTATCAGACTATTCACATACCTAATGTAAAATTTACTAATGTAACTGTCTAGGTAACTATAACTAGATACACCGCGTGATGATACGTCCAATTCGGTCAGTGCGACCTCAGAAACTAGAAGATTTTAAAGAAAGGTGCCATCGTTTAAAAGAAATAAGAAAAAAAGGCAAAAAGTATGATGATTCTCGTCAATGTTATACATATACTACGTATTACTGATGATTACAGTTTAAATATATTTCAAAACACTATGACTCGCCACAACTCGAACACATCGAAAGTCTTTGGGATCCTCCTTCTCCTGTATTGTCAGAAGTATTTATTTTAGGACGATTGGATTCGTGTCCATCACAGTATTCCCTATTGCCAAATCGCGATTGATAAAACAAGTTTGGAGGAAAGCTATTGTTGGGAGACCGAGGATGAAAGGTCGAGTCAGGTCACACAATCCGTTTCAGATGGGAATATGGGACGTTATTCGTTCATATTAAATTGAAAACGATTTGCAAAAATTGGCCCAATTATATTAACAGATATTTTTGAATGATTTGTTTTTAATTGAAGTTTTTTTTAATATTCATCTCTTGATGGTAGATAGTTGGCTCACATCACTGCCAATAGTGGTACTTTACGGTTTTCATCATTTATGCTATTTGCAAAATAACCTCTACATATCGGTAACATTAGCATTAGTAAATACTATAGTTACAGCATAAGCTAAGGAAGCTTACATGAAATAAACATAATAAGTCGTGAAACAATATCAGCGTTTGGGGACATTCCAGTCACACGATGCGCCACTACACGTCTGTGTGTTCAAATAATGACGAGACGAGCCACCTGACGGCCGAACACGAATCTCGAATTTCCCTGCGGTTCGTAGATGAAGACAAAAGTACAAGCGTCGTCGATAGAACGTGCCGACCTCCGACTAAACGATAGCAAAACCAGAAATATATCCGACTCAAATAAGGCGTACCTTGACATAGATTTAAGCCAGTTTAACATCCTACCTACTCTCAAAATAATTTATTGAATCAGACGTTACTATGCGGAGGTCCATATCAATTCGCAAATGTTTTTTTTCTTCCTACTTTCGATTCAAACATTTTCGTATCCGCTTTTTCTACCAAGGCTTGAGTTATTTTTTAATATAAAAATATCCGGCTTAAATTAAAAGCTCATTCTGCTGAAGCCCCAAATAAATATTTGAGGGCAAAGTATAAAACTTTTGCGGCTTGCCTTTCCTGGCTGACTTACCAACCAATTTTCTAGTTCCACGAACCTAATGTTTTATTGATAAATACGGAGCATGGTATCTTTCAACAGAAAAATCCTACGGGAGCGTAAGATGAATCGCATTTTTTGTGAAAGTGATCTGTAAGGTGAAGCCTGACTCCCGCCGAGTTTCCTTTGTTCTCTTAACAACGCTTGTGAATCTAATTTAAGCGATATTAATATTACTGTAGATGTCTGAACCTGATATAAAATATTGCCAATGAGAAAGAAAAAAGATTTGAATTTGGTAATAAAATCCGAAATTTTAAAAGAAGTACATTATTTCTTGCATCCTTGCTTTTGGTGTGCTAATGTAGGTAAGTAAATACAAACTTTCATTTGACTACACCAATATTCCAATATTGTTCATATTACTCTTTTAGAAATATTCCTACAGCTTACGGACGAATTAACTGGAAAGATACTAAAACTAAATACTACCAAACAATTTTGCAATTAAGGGTGACAGCAAAACTAAATATCGAATAGAATCCGCGCGAACAATTTCGACTTGGTGTTGTAAATCTAGAACTTGAACAGAGAACCCGAGTCATTTCTGGCACAGACAGACTCATAAAGTTCGACAACCAGTTTTAGTTTACTGCTTTCCGGCACGATCTGTTAACTTAATTGAAATTACTTTAAGAGACGTGACTGCCGTGCTGTCGCAGTGCCGGCGTGTCGCCATAAATACTGGTACAGGTAATCGATTCCTGAGCCTGCGCCATTTAACGTTACACTTGAAACAATGGTTACGTGATAAAACTTGAGCACTTGTTCTGTCTATAGGGTTTATTCGATGGTCGAACACTACATACTGTCATATACCAATTAAACTGCAAATTTATTATGCTTCAATCGATACCTTCTTACTACCCAAAAACTACAATGTAATGTACGCTGCATCAGATCATGAGGAACCGGAATAGGTCTTATACTCTGCATAAGGATAACACTCTCTCCCCCATTCTCCCCCGCATAAATTGAAACTCCCATATGTTCTAAACTAAACACGTTCTCTCCCCGTAATATGCTAACCCTACATGTTGCGCTAAGTAGTCGCAGGACATGCTAAGTGTAACTTCTATATACGAGCCCGATGATGTCTGTAGTATATGTAATGGTCAACTTGAAGGCCCCTCGAAGTATATTCATCCATCGCCTTCGGATGGTGGAAGTCGACGCTGATTGGGGGTAGATGGTCATTTCATAAGCAGCATTATTAGATGCCGTTGTTAATGTAAGCTTTGTTTTAGGTGGATTGTGTGCGGCGCGGCGTTCCTCGCGCACTTATTGTCTACGGGGCTGCAGCTGGCGTACGGAGCACTCCACGTGTACGCCATCAAACACCTCGGGCCGACCGCAGACCACGCTGGTAAGTTGACCTACAGTGTAGTACACAATTTGTAGGTGGACTGAATACACGCCACACCAGCGCGCTACGATCCGGTGAGGCAGCCATTTTCGGACTTTCACTGTGATCTTGATGCCTCAGCTGCGACTCATTTTCTGCGGGCTCAGATATTGGCTCAAAAATGACTCGTATCAATTCAGCATCAGTAATAATTACAAAGGCGAACTTAGAAGTGAAGGCGAAAGTGGAAAAAATTAAGATACCTGACACAACATTAAGAATCCTGATGCACATTTGTAAACATGAACGGCAATCAGCCTCCACTAATCAGCGAATAACAGTTACAATCTTAATCAAACCAAAACATTTACAAACCAAATAGGCCTCAACACGAATTCGAATGGCCGGATAATCACGCCATAATAATCAGCATTCCGGCGCGAGCGTCTATTGAAGTGTTTTGTTGTGTCATCACGTGTGAATCTATTTAAGCTCCACGCTGCCGAATACAAATGACACGCAATCAATAGAGATAGCTACAATTTGAGATGAACTGTGAGATTGAGGAAAAAAAAACATTTTGAAAGCGTGAAACAGACCGATGAAAGAACTGCGACAGTCGGAACGGAAAGTAATTTATCAACGGCGCCCTCCGGAAATACTTAAATAAACAAACAACGAAGATAAGTCTTTTCTTCAGTATAAACAGTAAGCGAATCTAAAATGCCTTTTGTCTAAAAATGTGCCTATTTTTATCTTCTTTTTCGTGTAACCATATTATATAAGTTATTAATCTAAGAGTGTGTTTTACATTATTTGATTCTTAAAATTTACAATTTGTACAACTTTGTCATCACTTTGTGACATATATGTATTCTCACGGTCTATAATTTAACGGGTTGCTTTCATTACAAAGTCGTATGAGAAGTATTTATATTTCATTCCAATTAGAGAGTTAAGTAAAGTTTTTAAAAATTATAAGATAAAGACATTACCTAATGGCCCGATTTTTAGTAGAGTATAATTCGAAACTGGTGAATATTTGAACTGCATTTGAAATACGATTATAATAAAAGAAAATTACACCTCAACCGAATTAATTTTGTCTACTAATAAGACGTAAACATATTTTGGACTGTAGTTATGTGCAAATACACTGATTTTTTAAATTACACCCGTGAAAATCAATATTCGAACTATACTTAACTCAAAATAAATATTCCACTACATGACAGAAGGTACAGAAGACAACTTAAAAAAAAATCAATGGCATTTTCACAGATATGGTTTTCATAACCGTGTCGCTAAGTATGTACCACAAAACACACTACCTACCGTCACGGAGCAGACGTGCAGTCGCTCAATAACACCGTCTGATTACAATTAAATTACAAACCATCGGAACAATTGTTTTAGCTTCATTCAACCCAAGATACATAAATCATTTTCTAATCATAAATAAACTGTATTTCTACTTTACAAAGTAATTTATGTTAACAACCCGCAGCGTCGCGTTTTGACAAGCAAAATTTAAGATCGGGGAAGTAAATGAACTTTCCCAGTCACCGGTATTTGTGGACCGGTCTGATTTATTGAATTAATTTTCCAAGATTCACGACCTGGGTTGAATATTAAGAGGCAGAAGTAATTTTGGTTATGAGCGCGGTCTTTGTTGTCAGTCGCGTGGGCGGGGCGTCCGATCATAACTCTGTCAGGTTTGCGCCAGGGTTGAAATTGGAATTTCGTAGCGACGCTAACGAGTTAAGCTACGTTCGGTAATCGGACGACGAGCCGTAGTACGCTCGGCGGCCCGCCGCGCCGCTGCACGAGCCGCCAGCTCTTTCAATATCGGCTAACACTTACCGCCCCTTCATACAAACCGTCTTTGTTAGCATTCCATCACTTCCACATTTTCTCTGATCTTTGAAGCGACTGTCACTTCAATTAAACAAAGTTCAAATTCGTACTTACTTAAACGTTCCTTCAAATCGTTTCCAGGTAATATCTCGTCATAAACAGTCCTTTCGCTACAATGAAAATGTAATCGTCACATCGTTAGATATCATCTCAAGCTGTCCCCGGCCAGTAATTGACGAATTCTGACTAAGTCGTTGAATTAAAGTGGCAGTTATCTGCAAAAGCAAGTACAATTAATGGAGTAAAGTGCTGAAGTGATATCGAACGGCTCGCATTATGCGGGAAGCACAATGACTCTATTGTTTGTCTCATAACGGGTAATGACACGGTAATAACGACAGCCCCCATTAGATAAATTAGCAAAAGAAATTATCTGTGTTGGTCCACAATAGCTGGTTAATGACTTTTTATTTCCGAGTAACCACACAACGACCATTTGAAGTGTTTTCCCGAGGGTTGATCGATTTCAGTATAATTGGTAGTAATGTGATCCTTCATTTTAATTTGTCCGCACTGCCCACAGCCTACCAATATCCAATTATCCAAGATTGTGGCGGCTGTGAAATAAGCGGATTAGGATTTTATCTCGATTAAACTTTTTGCTGAAAATCCAGTTGCTAAGCTTTTTGTTCCACTGAAGCACGGAAGACCTAAGTAATCGAAGTGTTTCTGATCGACGTTCGACTCATTTAAGACTTTTTTTCGGAAAAAAACATATTACGAGATACTTTAACTCGAAAATCGCTAACGTACATTAAGGGACGCTTAATGGCGGCTTAGTTTCTTGACAAAATTTATGTGGTAACGAATACTTCTTCACGTAACTTTTTCGTGTTGCGCAGTGTGGGCAGGAGCACTCTGCGTGGGAGTATCTCGCGCAGCGGGCGCGCTGGTGGCAGGGCGGCGGCGCTCCCCGCGCCTGGCCGCGCTGCTCGGCGGCCTGCTGCTGCCGCTAGCCTGCCTCTTCACGTCCTTTGCCACGCAGCTGCACCAGACCATGCTTAGCTACGGTACAGTATTACACTATACTATGTAGCTTATAGATAACATTTGGTACTAAAGCGGTGGCACTAACCGCTAGCCACGTCTGACCAAGCTGTTCGCTTCTTTCGCAACCCAAATGCACCAGACCGTACTTAAACTTATACGGACGGCTTAAGGTTACTAAACATAGAATTGATGTTCGATGTTAGAAGTGATTACTTAACTTCCAGCAATCCTTACGAGTAGGTGCAAACTAACTATCAAACACATAAACAACGACATGGGTGTGTCGACTCATTTCAATATTGTAAAGTTTACTAATGTTTTCGTAAGTAACTAAAGCCGGTATGATAATTCATATTGCAGATTTTTTTCAGTCATTCCAGATTCGTGCACTCCATCTGATTAACGCGTTGCTTACGTGAAAATAATAATAAATTTAAAATTCAAAAAACCCCCCACACGTTATTCGAGTAATCATACGTAAATTAAAAAAAACAATTTTATGCCAAAAATGCCTTACATCGTTGTGGAAAAGAGCTGATATACTCTTCAAACTGCTGGACCGATATTTAACTAACAGCTACCACAAGGAAACTGACTTTCGAATGAAAAAAACGGCATCGAAATCGCTCCATCCGCTTTAGAGCTACGATGCCACAGTCACACAAAGAGAGAGAGAGAGAGAGAGAGAGACATCAAACTTATAATAAGCTACTTTTAGCGTTGGGGGTTAAAAAGCGTCGTATTTAATGTTGAATACATGGAGCGTAAATGTATGTATTCAATTCAATTCCAATCTCAGTAGCGAAGTAAATTTCAAATTCTCTTATTCACTACACCAGGAGTGGTTCTCGGCATCGGCTGCGGACTAGTCCGGGAGGCCGCGGGCCTGGTCCTGGGCGCGTACTTCCGGCGGCGGCGGCAGTTCGTGGAGCTGGTGGCCCACGCAGGAGGCGGAGTCGGCATCGCACTCTTCAGCGTCGCTTATAAAGAAGCTGTAGGGTAAGCATATCCGATGGTTGCTATTATAGTCATAACTAAAGTTTATACTAGCTCTTATTCAGTTGTACCCGTCCCATCAATGTGTCTGACTGTTATCTAATTTCGCAAGTGAAATTCGACCCACTTCCAGTCGGATTAACTTGAAATTTGTTATACGTATATGTAAGAATCAATAAAGTTCAATCAGCAAGCTTGTGTTATTTTTTATTTTTTTTTAAACTTATTTTTTAACTGCCGACACAAAATTTCTATACACGAAATCCAATACTGTCTATTGACAACCTCCCGTTGCTTTCCATTACGAAAACTTCAAAACCTGCCGTCGCAGTATTGAGCCACGACCAATTATCTTTGTGCTTTGAGGTGCTTTCTCAACCTCGAAGTTAATATCAAATGTTGATTTTAAGAAAAAAGTGAAATTTCTGCTTAATAATTAATAGGTCATTGACCCTTCAGGAAATGTCGTCGAACGGGTCAATGTACCTCCAGAAAATACTAAAATGAAATCACTACACTCCAAGTCCCCGTAACAGCCCTAATAGCATGGGCAGGCGCCAAATTTTCAAGAGTGGATTATACTTAAAGTGGATTAACCTTTTTGTCGGACCACACGTGCAAACAATGGTCCCGGAAAAAAGGCGACTGAAATTTCATCGCTTTGAATGGTGTTTGATATTGTTTTCCTTTGTACTCAGGAAGCTTGGATGGCGGTTAGGGCTACAAGCCATCACTGGTATTCTGGTTATGGCATTTTTTCTTAGTGCAGTTTATCGGAGCGCATCATTGTACCATCCACAAAGACGCGCTATCTTACATCTAAAAAACCAACGTCGAAAGGTAAGTTGACATTAACATACGCTATGATCATTTTGCTGATTTTTTGTTGTTGATTGTGTTGAATTAACAATGATCCTATACTGTTTGTAGGTAAAAGAAAAGAAGGGGCTAAGGAGGTCAGCCCCGATTATCGATTTAAGTCCTCTTAACTCGCGGCCTGCTAAAGTTTTGTTATTGGCCGCTGGAGTGGCCGCTTTCGGACTTTACACTCCCGTCTTTTTTTTGGTAAGATAACGATGTTTATCAATGTTGTGATTTCTTCACTAGTTTATATAAAGAACTAACTTTTTGCTGAGTTTGCCACATTAGCATAAACTATAAAAAACAAACAAGTAAAAAGAATTCGAACAATGGATATCTTACTTTTGAAAGAGCTTCGCCTACTGACGAAAAAATAGACGGACGATTACTTTTTATGGAGTCCCTTCCCTTTATTTTTTCTTGTCAATATCTAATCAATCGTCTCGGCTGTAGTCATAATTAACGTGAATTGACTCCTATATTCTTAGTCCTCTTAGTCTTAGTGTAGATAATGATAATGAGATCGTAAATAAAATCTATTATAATTTTAAATGCTATTTCTAAGATCAGCGAATCGCATTAAGCGTGTTTGGGATAGGGACATCATAAAATTATACACTGGGCAAAAATCATCAGTACCTAACGCTGTGACTATACCGAGTTTAGTTCTGGCACGCCCGACCTAGACAGTAACAGTCTAATTGAAATAAAAATTCTTCACAGGCTTTGCAAGGCTTCCAAGAGGGTTTGGAAGAGAGTGCGCTGGTGCTTCTCCAGACGTTTCTGGGGTTCGCCGCAGTCCTTGGTTGTGCCGGCTTTGGGCTCGTGCTGGTTCGGCCGTCGGCGCAGTGCCTCGTCTCCAAACAGTACTTATGTCAGACAGCTATGCTGGGAATAGGTAAGAACTTTAAAAAAAATGCCTGCCGAGACATTGGGCAAGAAAAGTTCCAACTGCCTAATCTCTCTGAGCAACTGTTCCATCGATTGAATATCTGTTTACTTTCGGATGTTTAGGAGTTTCGGCACCCAACCTATCTTACTTTTGTCAGATATTTTACTCATCTTAATAGTCCTGGCTAACGGATATTATGGAAGCTATAGGTACTAAAGATAAGTAGTATACCATTACTCTTACGGCAGGTTTAAGCTTAAAGTTATATGAAGTAAGTAATAAGACTGTTTTAAATTTAACCATTTCTTTTAGGTATTTCAATGCTAGCTCTAAGCAGCGTCGAAGGCTATCACGGATACGTGTTGTTTGCTTGGATGTACGGATTATGTTTGGGTGGATTTCTCTACTCTATAAAAATGCTAACGATGGAGCGCATTCGAGGACGTCATTTCGCTAAAGTCTGGGGTAAGTAACTTTGTATTTCGTCTGACATTGCGCTTTGTCTGGTCTGGTTTTATATTGTTATTATTTTTTTACTCAATCAACCTACTAGTATAATGAAACATAACATAATATTATGGCATTTCTCAAGATGTTTGTGATACAGCATATTAAACCAACATGAAAACATTGATTTACAGTTTAAAGTCTGTGGAACCTGTGTGTTAATTACAGTCCATTGTTTGTGCAGGTTTCGTCCAAGGTGCGGAAGCTCTGCCTGTGATAGTGGGTGTCCCGGTGACCGGCTACATCAACCAGCAGGCGCCGCGGGCGGGCTTCTACTTCTCGACAGCGGCGACGCTCACGGGTGCCTTACTGCTGTTCTTCGTGGGCTTCTCCAAACGGGAGCCGGAGCCGCCTCCGCCGGCGCCCGCGCCCACGATCTCGGAGGCGTGCCCGTGCGTGACGCCGCCGCGCTGCGAGCCGGCGTGGTGCGCGTGCAGCGCCGGCGGGGCCACGGCCTACTGCGCGTGGCCCGGCCCCACCTGCAGCGCGCGGCTGCCCAAGTCGCTGTCGTACGCGACGCCGCTGGACCGCGTGTGCTGCTCCGCGGCGCCGTACCCCGAGTGCTGCCGCCGCGCGCCGATCTTGCGCCCGTCGCGCAGCGTGCCCGAAGGCCTGGCGCGCCGAGGCAGCACCTGGAGCCGCGGCGGCTCCTGCCGCGCCTCCTGCCGCCGCCGCGAGCACCACCTCATAGAACAAATCACCACCTCCGTATGATATCCGCAGAACATTTGCACTTGCAGATATCTAAAGAGAAAAAACTTGGATTTTTGTTATTGTGCGCTAAGTGAAAACGTGTAAATATTTAATCCTTTGTAGCTCGAGATCCAGCTGATAGTTATTAGGGTAAAAGCAATAACGGGATTGAAAATAGTGCCGGAAACAATATGTGTTCAATTACTTTCTAATTTCAATGAAATGAAATGAAAAATATAAATCGTGTTAACATTTCTTCTTGTTTCAGGTTGTTTCACTCATCTTTGAACTGAAGGAATGTATAATGCTTTAATTTCCTGGTTAGGTTAGGTTAAATTTTCAGTTTAGAAGTATTGTATCAACCAGGCTAACTTATCAGGAGTTACTAAATAATTAGGAATTTTAACTACTTACATATTTCTTGAAGTACTTGAGGGACCTCTATTAATATAGCTAATACTGAAATGCTCACTTTTGATCAAATTTAATCTTTAACCTATGATAAACTAACATTACGAGTCATTTTGGAACCCTGTTGTTTTCCTGCCCGCGGATAGCATTGCAAAGATAGCGTATTAGGAATAAGTAAATGAATATCAATAGAAGTTATTATGGGAAATGGAAACAAAGTCAATTTTAGTAATTTGTTGATTACAGCTATTGTCTACACGCGGCTTACGATGTTTTAGATAATTATTTTTCGTTGTTGTTACTTCAATATTTTATTGTTTGTTAACTGTAGAGTGTATCGATTATCCACTTTATTTGTGCTGTTGCGAGGGTTGTTATGTTTTTTGTACCAAAGTGTGTTTACAATTTTGGTGGTGAATAGAGAAGATATTAAAGAATTTAGCAAAACAGTTCTCTTGTTATTTCATTTGAACTCTACAAACATTTAAGGCAAAAGAATATTATTATTAAAATTAAAACAATCAATTCATTTTATCTTGATTATGATTCTAATATATTACGGTTAATAGAATTACCTACTGTCCTTTTTTTAATTAACACCCCAAAAAATTATTAGGTATTGGAACTAAACAATAATCTTAAAAATAAATTCAAAATGTTAGATCGATTTTAAAACTGAAATCATGACTGTTTACTTACTATTCTACCGCTGGAAATAACTAGGTATCGGATTTCTCTCAACTTCATACCACTTCAGCGAGACAGCATAAGGGTAAAGTTAATAGAGAGACCAACCTCCCCCTACACAAGTGAAACATACATATTGAATAATATAGTAGGTATGCTCATATTGAATTTACTATCTAAATAATGTCAAATATGTAAATAAATACACGTGCCTTACACGAGCCGAATAAGTGTACCTACACCAGCATAATAATACCGCCCACATAACATAGTATTCATCGCAGGCACGTCCTTGTGAGGAAAATGCTGAGCTGAGATATATGAGATGTTTCCGAGAATGAAAAACTCAAGAACGTTGCGTACGTATTATGCTGAATAATATGATTACGTCCCACTTGATGCACACAATGCGAGGAAGGACGTTGAAACAGCAGCAGTAAAAGTGAAGAGACAGGACGAGCGGAAGTGATATCGATCCCCGGACCATTCTCAGTCGGACTTAGACAATAGTAAGTAAGTAAGTAAGTAAGTAAGTAAATGCTTTATTGTACAAATATAGAGAAGTAGAGACAAATCACAAAAAAAAGACCTTAAATATATGCACAAAGGCGAACTTATCCCTATAAGGGATCTCTACCAGTTAACCTTTGAGTAAATGAGAGGAGCATATAGCGAGAGACCGACAAAGAGTGAGTTTAAAATATCCATATAGTGAAAGCCACAATAGAGCGTACATCTCAAAATACAACAAACAATTCATAAATAAACTACTAACTATCATTAAACTCGACAATACAATACAATTACAATAGTATACCGTCACAGGGATCCGATTCCGAAGATCCGCCATTCGGAATATAAATGAAAACCCGAAAATAAACTCCTCGATCACTCGTAGATACGCGCCCAATGACTTGAAAGGCATTCCACGTTCCTATCATTTCAATGAAGCAATTTGATTTCAAATGTCAGACACCCAGCGATAATTTCTCTTAATTAATGTTTTCAATTCAAACTTTTATGCGGGTTGCGAACGACGTCTGGTGACTATTAAGCAGAATTACCCGCGGTTCATAACGATAATGGTCATTAAGATCCATCTGAAAAATTAACTCTACATTTATGTCACATTTTATCAGCTATTCGAAATATTCGTAGGCACAGAACGTAAAAACTAGATTCATTTAACGAGATTACGTTCGCCAGTCCCGTCATTACGGCCGGGCGTAAACGTTTAGGCCCATCAATAGAATAAAGGATTCCTCATAATAATAAGATGCTCGAGACGTCAATCGCAGCCCTCACTCATCGCGTCCTGATCCCTTCCAAGCCCATAGGCAAATGGAAAGTGCGGGCGAGAGGAAATGAGGTGATTTCAATAGAGCTCACGCTCTCGACAATTCCGTCAGTCGGTTTACGAGCCGTGACGTCGCTCGTCTCCTAATAAACCTTTATGTCCGACCGCCGTTCTAGAATACCAAGTAATATGACGTAATTATTTAGGGCAAACATCCTCGATACATGCCAGATAACATCGGTGATTTTCCACCACAGAGAAATTACACCATAGAGTGGTAATACGTGCTATCTCTTACAATTTTTTTTTCGATATTATTCCATTTATTCCCTAGCTACATGTAATAAAGTCAATAAAAAAATTGTCCTGAAATGAATCCGGAAAATTTCAACAAATGGTTAAGTTAGTTTTAATTAACCTGCACCAAAATGTATTTTTAAATTGTAGTTTACAAATGATCCTACAAGGAATCTTAGAAATATTCTAGAATGTTTCAGCAGGTGGTTGGGTTCTTTATATTGAATATTTAGTCCTGTAGAATCTTTAATCGTATTTTTTTATTTTAAATTAAGTCACCCCTTTGACGCCGTACACTTTGAACATCGACCAATGTATGGAAACATTTGTCAGTCACAATAAAAAAAACCGAAAAACATTTATAGAGGTGTTTCTACTCTCTTAGTTAATTCCTCTATGTTTTCCACATACAAGTGAACTAAAAAGGAGCGCTTGTAAAAGGAATTACATAAATATGGCTCGTACCTAGTAGTAGTTAGCAGGGGAATGCAATTTTTCATATACGGAAGATACGTCGGTCCCGATGTGGACGTGCTCACTTGATATTCACCGGAGAACGCCGTTCGTCATAAGAGTGGTCGTAATTAAGACGCGGTGGGTAGACGCGTGCGCCGCATATATTTGTGAAGGATTATGGAAATACTCGACCGTACAGCCACTATCCGAGGGAACTCTCCCAATTTGGCTACAGGTGCGATGGGTCACGACTTCTGCAATAGCTTTATTTCGTTTGGCTGAGCTTCGTTTACTCAGCCGCCTTTGTTTTATTCGACACCGCACCGGTGTTAGTTTGATTGTAGTTAAGTAGAGTTAAAGGTAGACAAAAAGGTAAAAAGGTAGGGTAGACCGCCAAAATAGTTTGACTTTAACACATTATGTATGATGATTGATGACATTCATATATGTATATGTTAGTTAGTGTGACAGCAACAAAACTTGCAAGTTTAGGGGAAGATCCACTTCCTGAGATCGGATTGACTTGTTGAAATGTTATATGGTATGTACAGTCGACAAAGAATACCGCCAACAAAAAGTTTGTTTTAATTATGAATTCTCAATTTTTTGCATAAAACCGTATTGAAACAGTTTTGAAGAAAACTGAGAACATTCGTTTTTACCGACAAACAACCTCTCATTGCACACAAACAGTCTCTCACACTTAACTTTAAAACCTGAAACTATACCTTCTCCGTTTCATCGTTGGTAAAAATGAAACTAACGAAAACCTTATCGTATTAGTAACGGAGTTTCATCCGCGGCACACGATTTTAGACAAGTATACAAATCGTAAATTAAATGTCACGTGTTACGGGTTAGACTAAATTCAACGCGTCGCTCAGTTCCTCTTATTATTTATGCATGAAGTTAAGAATACACGACGTTTAAGACAAGAGCGAACCACTGCACACATTTCATGCTTAATTAAATGTGCGTTGCCAATTATTCATACGCGCCAGGTTCGCGCCGCAAAATTAAACGGTGATATATAAAAACGACTTGCTAAACGCAACATGATGAGGGCATCGCATTAACACACTTCAAAAAGAGGGGACCTATTTTTGTCCGCATTTTTTAATCCATGTTCAACGATAACTTCGGAACGACAAATTTGGTATGGAAAATTTCATAATTCAATTCGCATTTGAAATTGGTCAATGTTTGTTTTTAAAAAGAGAAGTGTTTCACTGAATTACTTTCGCGATATTTTAAATATATTGCATTAAATTGCCACATCTATTTTTTTTTCTTACGCATAGTAATATGAATCAATACTTTCATTCGCAAATCTTCATACACATTTGAAAACTTTTAAAAATTGTTTAAATACGCTAGTAAATTCTTAATCATTATCACTGTGAAGTGACATTGTTTTAAAACCAATCTTTTGTAAAGCTTATTTGTCATTTGTGTATACAGTAGTGGCATTAAAACAGAAGTATTGCAGTGAATATTTTATTACGATTTGCTTTGCTTCCGATTGATAGAGGCTCGCTATGATTTAGTTATTCCCCATTTTGTATTGAATGTGGCGAAACGCTTCACTGACAAAACTGATTCTGAAATACATTATGCATAAATGTAATCCATAAAGCAACTTACCATGTACATCCTATTACATTACCATACCCGTACATCATAGAGGCAGTAACTTATAGAGTGGCCATGTGGCATTTAATAAATATCTACATGTCAAATAATTTATGTGATAAAAAGTTCGCCAAGCCAGTGTAGCGATTGCTACACTCTGATTGGCCGACCAACGATCAAGCAAGTCACTAGAGAGTTGGGCAAACTGATCTTGATCATGGTTAGAGTTAACGATTAGTTATTGGGTGGCACAGTACATAAACTCTCTTAATTATTATAAAAAAGAGAATAAAATATAACATTTCAAACTGTATTGTGTAAAGAAAAAACAATCGCAAAATTTTTAGTGTGTTGTTCCTAAGGGTAATCTGTTGCAGTATTGACCACTCTATTTGGTTATTTCCTCTATGCCGTACAGGGACGACCCCCGCTGATTTGTGTATTCAATTACGTGGTAATCACTTCAAACGCGTCTCCAAGATATTCGACAAGGACGTATAAGTGACATAGGTAACGGTAATAATCGATTATGGAGCGTCAAGTATGATAATGTTGCAGAATTTCAAGTAAGTTACGGTTGTAAATGTAAAAAGACATACTAAAATCACAAATTATTTTGAATTTTATGATACTTAATAAACTAAAATTAACACTTGCTTGTTTTACGACAGCCAAATGACAAGCAATCTATACTGAAACGGATAATGAACAAATGCCGAACGATTTATATTAATTAAAAGTTTAGAGAAAGTTAGAACAGTGTCGACAAGATAATTTTACTATAATTAATACGACGGTAAACTGAGTAGGTATACATGAATGTTTTGAAAGCGAGAGATATTGCTTTACGTAGTATTATCTCAACCTACATTTTCCCATTAACATTTTTTTCTGTTGCTATCAATTAAAATTTTGTATAACAAGCTCTTATTTGACTGATAAGTAATTGTTTGTTCGTATTTCTTCATTGCTAAGTGGAAATTCGCCCACTTTCGGTGTTCGGATCAACTCGTTTTTGTTTTATTTTATTACGTTTTCACAAAAACTTTTAAATGAGTAATATTAATCAGTACCTAATAGAATAGCAATGGAACAACTACGATAAGTAATTCATGATTATTGTCCCATATACGTTATTAACGGAAACCTACTTCTTTCTAACGAACATCCCCACTTAACATAATTACTTTGCGTCCAAATTATTGTTTTGTTACCTTTTCTACGACTGGAATTGACATACAAATGAAGTTTGCTCGGGACAAACAAGCGCCGGGAGCTGACACAAGCGCGCTGTATGTTAATAAGGATAATGGGATTACTGTACTAGGCACTCTTTGACATTAAGGCACCATACAAATTATTAGCCTTGTCCAAGCACTCTATCATATACTACCATTTCTTTGCAACAGTCTGCACTAACCTCGGTATCGGGCACAGTGTGTCTCTGTTTGTTTTCGCTGATCTTGATAACTGTTTCACCAAAATCTGTTGTTGAGAAGAAAACTTAAGTACAGTCCTTAAAACTTCATCACTCTCTTAAAAGTGAGAACATACGAACGACATCGCAGGCTGGCGCTAGTCTAATATATCTAACACAAAATCTAGTTTAAAGTCCGTAGGTAGCGTTGCGTTATCCTGTAACTCCCAGCGAATGTTTCTTATTTTCATTAAAAGGCGTAACGATCCAAATTGAGCCTACATACGATAATGCGAGAAGCGTCGGGGGCTAAAAGCGTCGACCGGTTACGTTTATCTTACAATTATGTTAATGTTAGCGACGCAACGTGACGCTCCCGTACTTTTTGCAAACTCACGCGTACTGGGACACGTATCACGCAAATAGAATGAGGATACAAAATAAATTATAAGAATAACGTAGTGTAGCATCGGATTTGGGAATACTGACGTAGATTGACACGGAAGACACCCACGCTTTGATTTGTTAAGAACATTTTTATTTACCTTTGGATCTGGTCCGGATGGCTAGCACCTTACTCGCTAATCCTGCCGCCAAGCAATTAAGGAAATGTATTGAACCTCCTCTGCAATAAAGTAAACACGTATTTTTCGACGACCTCTCGTTACTTAAAAAAAAATTGTACAAGATTGAATTTATAAGTATAATTAAAAAAATATATTATGTCAAGTGTCTGTGAATATGAAATGGCAAGGTCCCGGCTAAATAGTTGGTTTGAGACACCAACATCTACTTACTCGTGTCGTGTCGCAAAAATCGATGAATACTTATGTTACCACCAATCGACAGAAGTAGGAATGTGGTCGTAGTAGGACATATTCGTCGATTTCAATTACGAAAAAGATACAGCGCAGCGGCTCGCACGCTTCGGGCCATTATTACCCTGGTACTGAAAGAAAGAAAGAAAGAAAGAAAAAACAATTTATTGCCACAATAAAAAGGTTTACAAAAAACAAATTAAGTAAAAATGCTCAAACGGTGACTATTGTGACAAAAGGTGTCGGCGTCAGCATAAGCTGCTGGTGCCGGCCACGAGGGCGACGCCCGCAGCGCTGGTTTTCAGCCGACACCCTGACTTACTACTCCTACAGTCCTGCCAGGTGCGAATTAAAATTAAAAATGACACAAACTGTACCTGATTCCCGAAATACCACAAAGTAGGTGGATACCGCGTATACAATTATATTCCCGAACGCTCTGATTCCATTCATAACATTTCTCCATCGTCCACGCAATTAACATGGATCACGCAATAATTACAAAACGTTTGAATTATATTTTAATAAGCAAAGTTTTAATTAGCGTATACTTTGTAAAAATAATGAATGAGCGAAACTGTTATTTTTTTTTATCAAACAATAAATAGGAAAATGTCTAATTAGGAAGCTCTTTCGAAACATTATTCCTAATCTAAAATTTAATGTTAAACCCATTAGATCTCATGACCCGCAACGTAGACAAGTTTGAATGCAAGTCGCGTAAACATTCTAGGTGAAACAGAATCTTCTGGTCTCAAGTTATCTATCAATTACATTTTTAAATTATTCCCGATTCATGGCATTAATAGACGCGTTTTCTTTGGCACATAGACCCGTGATCAATATCGGGAGCTCATCAAATGTAATCGCAGTCTATAGGTACCTCGAAGAATACATGTCCAGAGTAATGAAATTAGAATTTGTTAACACGTGTATATATTTATAATATGATCATGAGCGTCATATAATAATAACCATAAAACGAGCCCGATTTTGCTGAAATTTACGATAGCTATCATATTTCATCCATTGATCAACGTCAAATCCGGTACACCGATGAAAACAAATGAAAGGTAAAGTCCTCGGTCAACCTCAAACTATTAATTACCTGTGTACTGTACGGTCGAGGAAACTGAACCACGTACCTGTCATACGATTTCGCAATAACTTCATTGGCAGATGTATGGTAGGTAAGTCATTATGACATTTGCAGTGAAAAAGTTCCACAGCGATAAGCGATTCAGTTTCCTTCTTTCTGTATCCCCTGAAAAGACAAACTTCGTGTTTGACTATTTCGTATTTTCAGCCCATGTCGTTTGCATTTGTCCCCAAACGAAGACTACATAAGAATAACTGTTAAAGCAATCGATGCTAAGGTAGGTACTGTAACAACTAGAGTTTGTTTGTACAAAGGTTTGTATAAACAAGTCTACATGCTGGCAGGTAATGCAATTATTTGTAATTTGATTTTAGAATTTTAATAGAATAGAAGAAACTAAGTATTACCTGGACAGCTCCCTCCGAAGGCATGATTGTTGTGAATTAAAAATATTTTAAGTTCCTAAAATAGAATATAGAGTTAAAAGTCCTTAAGTATTTCATTTATAAATTACGCGCTGCGTTAGATCCCCGAACTTACGCTCGAATCCAGGAGTTTCCTGTTGAGTTAATAGTGTAGACCTGGCGACAACCCTCACATCAGTACAGTACATAAAATATATAGGGCAGCGACGGCTAGACACAATGACAACCAAAAATACAGGTAATTGATGAAATTACCTTGCCATGACGTCTTAGTGTGATTCCAAGTTGGATCGATAGCTGTCAGGTCAATATTAGAAGTGTCAAAAATGACAGCTAAAGAATCGGAATTGAATAGCATTAAGACGTCAACTCAGTTCCGTTACCTACATCAAAGCCACCGAACAACGGTTAAATATATTTATCTATTTACTAATAAAAACACGACAGCACGACTATGGCACTAAGTAAAACAAAATATCAAAAAAAATACAATAAAAACAATTAAAAAAAAACAAAAATAAATTAGGTGCAGAGGACGGACGAGCATCTATCACCTTACAGAACCTCAAACATTCCACGCACACACTCTGCCATCGACCAGCAAATACGTCACACTCTTGGAGCTGATGCGAGAAGGGCATTGATATAGCGCAACGCGCGAACCAGCGGCGACTGTCTGCGAGCGTCAATACCTACGTGCTGAGGGCGCCGCCATAAGATGTTGGTAACGTGGCCTAAAACTAAATTTATATACAACGTGAGTGTCTTCTTCAACCTCGACATTGGCGGAATCATCGATAGTATCGATGGAGTTATATTTCTTTAAATTGAATTGAATTAGAGCATTAAGACGTCATGGTAAAGCCCCTGCTCCGAACACATATATATTTAGGTAAGTTAGTCTAACTCAGGTATGAAGGTAAAAGCATACCATTCGATCGTATTACTGAAAATGGATTTAGCACTACTTAATATTCTGTGCCGCCGTAAACTTACCTAGAAATAGGCTCTCTCGGCGATGACGTCAGTCCTCCAAATAAGTCGTATATGTATACATGTAATTGGGGGAGTTAAGTATGGCCGGGGTAGTGATTAATACACTCACGTCCGCCGCTTATAGGACAGACGCTGACCCCAAACATTGTTTTTTTACCCCTAGTTTGCTGCCTAAGCTGACTGATTGCTCACGGTGGTGTAAAAAGTAGGTCATTATGGATTCAGTAGTTTTCTGCTAACCTTCATTCATAACGCTACAGAAGAGACAAATTAGTGTAGTTTTAATAAGCACTGGACCTCGGAATTTGGAAGCCTAAGAAAATTAAAAGCATAAAACGAGATATATGGCCGCAACTAATTTTTAATAAAATTACATAGGTATTTATTATTTTTGTACTTACTTATTATGTATGGTTTTACAAACAAACGTACTTTCGGACATATTTTAATAAGCAAACTGGCCAATATTTTCGTGTGGCGTTATTGCACTGGTGGTATTTATCTAACAAACAGGTGTTTACTAAATGTATTTAAAAAAATTGAATAAAATCAGATTTCTCTCACACGAATGACACGGTCGCGTATCTCATAAACTGGAATTTTTGCGCAGCCATCTCTTTTTAAACCGTTTTATTGCTCTCCTGCCAGTATTTGCGTAAAATTTATGATAAGCATCCTCGTAAAATACCTGCATCAATATAGTTCAGAACTGCCACATGAAACCGCCAAACATACATCATAAAGTTCAACCCTATTTTTAATGGTTTTAGATGAGAATTGTGACTCCATAAACCTATTTTATGTAGAATAGGTAGTAAAGTTACATAGTACTTTAGATGCGTTGTTTGGTGACGGATGAATGCTTGATGATAGTGATAGAACCTTGTGCAAGATCCGTCCAGATTGGTACCACCATCTTACTCGCTAATCTTGCCGCCAAGCAGAAATGCTTACGATGCTAAGTTCCGGCGTGGAGAGTAAGAGAATCGGTGAAATTACTGCACATGGGGTATTGTATTTCAGCCCTCTAGGCTGGCAACGCATCTGCAATTTCGGATGTCTATTAGCAGTGTTGCTCACCTACCGTCAGATTACCAATTTGATTGATTGTCATCCTATTTCCTAAAAAATAATAGGTACCTACCTAGTCGTCAATAGATGACACAGACTACAGACAATAAAAGATACCTACAAATATGAAATTCTGAAAACATTCAAATAAACACTTGCGTATAAAAAGTACCTAATAGTGACGAAAATTAAGTAATTAATCGGCCAAAAAACATCAATGCTATCTCCTTTTTTGGAACGCTTATTGCTTTAGAAAAAAACCGCTACCGTAGCAAATATACAAAACACCTATAGGTACTTGTAGTATAGGAAAAAACGTCAAGTGCGAGTCGAAAATACTCATACACCGAGTTGAATGAATTGAAATTTAATTCACATTTTCATTTCTATAACCTAAACATGGACACGTAATTCTATTAAATGAATCCAAAATTCTGTGCCGCGTGTGATATATCCGCATATAATACATATCGTATCGTGTATACATGAGTTACGGAAAAAAAAACAGTTCCTTCCATAAAAAATGTAATAACAACAATATTCTATATTCGGGCATACCTTAGTCAAATTTTTCATTAAGAAACATTGACCTGCCAATCTGAATCATCAGCCTCGTTTTACGCCTGACTTCTTTTATTTCGATTAACGAACTTGAAAAACATTTTTGAATATTAAAATCCAAAATTCAGGTATGGTGACAAAACATGAAATAGATCGTTCAATAATCGCGGTGAGCGAGTTTAATCCCACGGGCGAGCGGGCAACCGACGGCTCTCGACCGGCGTTATCACCGACCTGTCTGTTACAAACGCGATTATTCACATTAGGTACTATTGTTAAATTCAGCTCAAATCAACCTGATTATGACATACAAAGGGACAGCCATATTTCACAAAAGACGTCAAACGCTAAGATCGAAAAGTCAAAGTTAACGATAATGATCTGATAGGCCCTACTGTTTCTCTTTTCTGAATCTTAATTATGACAGCCTTTTATTCCTTGCTACATTGACTGGCTCGATTCCCCCGTCGCGATCCCCCAAATTGATTCCGCCGACGAAAGCTGCGCGACAGCGAAAGGAAATCAGGAAAAACCCACCATCAAAGTATATTTTGTTGTCAAACAAATATTCGAGTAACGAAAGTCTGCCTTATGTAGCCCTCCTTATAAAGGGCTTTACAGTGACAAGTGTCAATATTCTCGTCACGTTTGTGCCGAGTCTGTCGGCATACTTGGGCTCCGGATCGGATATGACAAAGATAAACCCAATTGTTGAAGTTCGATATCTAAATTGGCATAACCGTAAAGTCAGTCCGCAAATAGGACTAAATAAATTACGAGTTGGATTGGTTCGCAACAATGTATTTTGTTAGAAAAGAGGTTAAATCAATATTATCCGGGGGTTTGAGGAATCGACACACGCGACGGCTGACTGCATTGCAAAGATTTGTTCGTTCGAGAGCGATTGCGTTCGACAAAATGATGGCACCTTGCTCCGTCAAACGTGCTTGAAAATTCGTTGCATTCCAATTCACCGCCACAGAGTTTGAATCGGAGAGACATAAGTAAATAATTGTTAAAAATAATAATTACCTCCAAATATGTAGCTTTAAATTTATTACAATTTTTAGCATAAGATAACTTGAATGAACTAAAATAAAGCGAAAAATGTATATCTATAAATTTTGGGTAATTTTGATCCTTTTATGTCCCCATCACGCAGGCAGCATTCCTGCGCTGTATGTATTGCTATAGCAAGTCTTTTCTTTGGGCGAGAAAGCTGCCTGCGCGAGAGTAAGCATAAATAAAATTCAGTAGCAATTAACATCAGACACGGTTATTACAATTTAAAAAAGATTATTTGGTAATACAACTCTACTCAATCTTTAAAACCTTCAATACAATAAAATATGGTATTTATTGTTCACATACACAATTATAAATGGAATATTTACTTACGGTGTATGAACAAGAATAAAATAAATCTTTTCTTGCTGAAATCCATTTTTAACTTACCTGAAATATCTTTCTATTACAGTTTCCAATATTTTCGAAGAAATTTAAGACCCTATTGTGGCTTTTAATAAAGGCCAGCCGAGCATCCGTATCCGATCCTACATTTCCATTTGTTTTCAGTAATGCGTGTAATGGAAAGAATGACTAGACGGAATGAAAATATTTCCATCCGGTAAGTGAAATTGCAAATTTTCCTCAAGCATTATACTTTTCTCAGACGAAGGCTCTTTTCATAAAAGGAGCCATGTTTGTCACAGCTACTTAACTCATCTTAAAATCACCGCCCCTAGTGTTCCGTCATCTTCAGCCTCACCACGCTCAGAGCACAGCTAGAAACTTATTACTTTAGGTACTTTTGTCTATTTGTAAGAGAGGTATCTAAAATTTAGATAGGATCGACTGGGAAGGAAAGGTTCCACTTGAAAGGAATGTTGATTTTGTCGGTCCTTTTGGCTTATGCATAAAAGAATAACTTGTTGGACGTATTACAATAATGGGGGAGGAATGTAGTTGTAACAGTTTACGGGTTATGAGATAGTGACGTTGTGGTGGCAGCTACACCATTGCGCCGCCGCAGACAGGAACGAGGCCTGGGCGCTGGCGACCGCAGTAATCCGTCACGGCCGACACACGTAATGGCCAGCTTGACATGTCATATTATCATTCGTGCACCCGACGCTCCGGAGGGCAAATTGAGATTAATAATAACAATAAAATGGAGGCCAAATTAGTCCATTTGTCAACTTGTGGAATCTTATACTCGTATATAACGTTACACATGGCCATATTAATATCATGTAAGTATGACAAAATATAAAATTTTACTCTTTGAAGCATTATGGTATGTTATTCGTGACGTGATGAAATTACTATAATATTTTCCTTTTGTGAAGCCGTCACAGAAGTTTAATAGAAAAATATTAAAGAGGTTAGACATTTGAGTTGTTGTGAAATAGAGTCGTATACTCCGTTATGTACTCACGCGCAAGACAAAAAGGCACAAAATAGGCTTACGTGTGCTATAGCTACTTTCGTGGGACAGCGCGCAATACAAAGGCAGGATTATCGCAATCTACCGCGGCTTTCGGATCTTTGTTAACTTTCCACGGCAGAATACCTTTTTAATTTCATTTCGGCTCCAAGAAATCAAATGAACTGGGATTACAACATTATGCATCTAATACAAAACACGTACCGGTATCGGTATCCGCGTGCGAAGAACGTGATAGGAATCTCCCTAACTATACAAACACCCTTGTTTGTCCCTACAAACCTGTGCCACAAGATATACGTGACAATACTTTATAATGTTAAGGTGCTCCGAATTGTACCTAATCCATAAGCACATCTTTTCACACATATACACACACATAATTAACGGAATTAATCCGACACAGGAAACATTGAACCCCCAAGGATAGACTTTACATAAGGCAAGTATAAGCCAAGCTTAAACGTGACCTTTCGTTCTTTTCCATGGCATGCACGGCAGTGACATGAGGGTCCGGAGAGCCTTATGCTATATACATAATGTTTCGCTGTTTATCCCATACGAATACGGGATTATTTTGTATTTGGCATAAACATCTAAACACCCGCGTGGAACTTGATAAGGGTGTGCACGCACCATGCGTAAATTGCTGTGGATCATCCACAATTTACGAAAGCGGAACATCGTAAAGTAGCACACTCTGAAAATTGTTTTTGTAACGTAATTCTCATTCTTACGCTTTTCACACTTCGCGCGGCACGAACCTAAACTGTTTATGTACGTACGGAGATAACTGAATTCGGTTTCATTGTGATTTTATGTCTTCCAGATTACATTTTTATGTGGCTTATAAGACACAAAAATGCGCCGTTCACTATGTTTGTACTACAGTAAAGAAAAAATGTTCAGAGAAATTCCAAAAAAAACTTGTGGTGAAATACAAAACCTTATATTGTAGTTACACGATGTGTCATGATAAAATACTGTATAGGAGTGATAGCTTTGTAATTGAAACGCTTTTTATTACGTGTCAAGTCACGCTAGTCATAGTAGTTAGTTAGTGGCAATATTTTTCCTTAGACACTTGGAGGATATTGTTCTTTCTTAGATAATTGTTCGTGTGATTTCTTTGAGCGGCGTCCTTGTGAACCGCTCCCGATGATTGCAAGATAGGATTCACTCGACTGGAAACGAAAAGCTTTTTAGATTGATGCGATAAAAACGCTCATTATTCGGATGCACCAGTTCCTTTGATTAAAAGTTAGAACTATGAAGCTCGAGTCTTCGGTTCGGATTTCATTAAGAGCATTTTTAACAGACAATAAATTCGATAAATCTCGCGAATGGGCTATTGTTGCTCAATTATTATAATATATATAGCTGAACACCCACTCACTCACTCACTCACTGACTCACTGACATGCTGTTTTGAAGAACCCACAAGAGGTTTGGTCAGACTCTATACACCGTCGTATCAGAAATGCCCCCACGACCACCAGAAAAATACGAAATCGGCCTGAACGTGGAAATTGACCCGACACATGGGGCGGTTCTCCGCAACGGCTCGACCTATCGAGTTTGTCCGGAACTAAAGTCGCTCAGAACAGCCGGCCAATAGGTGAGCCGGTCCAAAATTTTTCAAAATGGCGGAAACAAGATGGCCGCCATACAAAATTGAAACGCGAATATCTCAGAGGCCAGTCGAGATAGACGGGTGGTGCTCGACCAAATGTCATTCAGAGTTGAGGGGGAAATCCGACTAAGCAATTTTTTTTCCAAGATGGCGGATTCAAAATGGCGGCCAAAAATTTTTTTTCTCCGATCAGACTGAAATTTTGCATCCGGGGGTCTTCGAGGCCACAGATTATAATGGCATACTTTTTTTTTCGATTCCGCCATTTTCCAAGATGGCCGCCATACAAAGTAATTTCTGTATCTTTGATCTGTTGTTTTGAGGAACCCATGAGAGGTAGGGTTTGGTTCTATACACTTTCGCTTTAAAAATTATATGATAAGTACGAAAAAAATGAAAAATTGACCTGAATCTGGAAACTGACCTGACACATGGGGCAGCTCTCCGCGATGAATTGCTTTATTGAGTTTGCCCCGAACAAAAGTCGCTCAGAACAGCCAGCCAATGGGTGAACCAGTATTTTTTTTTCAAAATTGCAAAAACAAGATGGCCGCCATACAAAATTGAAACGCAAATATCTCAGAGGCCAATCACAATAGGTGGGTGGTGCTCGACCAAATATTGTTCAAGGTGAGAGTAGTAATCGGATGACCCATTTTTTTTCCAAGATGGCGGATTCAAAATGGCGGCCAAATTTTTTTTTACTCCGATCCGATTGAAATTTTGCATCCGTGGCTCTTCGAGGCCACAAATTTAAACGCCATATTTAATTTTTCGATTCCGCCATTTTCCAAGATGGCCGCCATACAAAGTAATGTCAGACTCATAGACTCACTTGTGTTGTATAGCAGTTTTTAGAAATAGGGTTCGACTGTATATACGATTGTATAAGAAATTTTTTCACAAGTACAAAAAAAATGCAAATCCGACCTTAACTTGGAAACTGACTTGACACATGGGCCAGCTCTCCGCAACGACTTGCCCTATCGAGTTTGCCTGGAACTAAAGTCGCTCAGAACAGCCAGCCAATGGGTGAACCGGTATTTTTTTTTTTAAATTGCGAAAACAAGATGGCCGCCATACAAAATTGAAACGCGAATATCTCAGAGGCCAGTCGAGATGGATGGGTTGTGCTCGACCAAGTTTCGTTCTAGGTGGGAGGAGTAATCTAATGAACCTAATTTTTTCCAAGATGGTGGATTCAAAATGGCGGCCAAAGAATATAGTGAAAAAGTATAGAAATATTTGAAAAAAAAACAGGCTGATAGGGTAACCTCCGCGGGTCCCGTGGGGCCCGCGGCCCCCATGCGAAATGCTTTTCCAAAGATGGCGGCCAAAGAATAAAGTAAAAAAGATTAGAAATATTTGAAAAGAACAGGGTGGCCGGGAACCCTCCGCGGGTCCCGTGGGGCCCGCGGCCCCCATGCGAAGTACTTTTTCCAAGGTGGCGGTGTCAAAACGGCGGCCAAAGAATATAGTAACAAAGGCTGGAAAAAATTGAAAAAAAAAAACAGGCTGGTAGGGTACCCTCCGCGGGTCCCGTGGGGCCCGCGGCCTCCATGAAAAATGCTGTTCCCAAGATGGCGGCCAAAGAATAAATTAAAAATAGGTTAGAAATATTTGAAAAAAATACAGGGTGGTAGGTTACCCTCCGCGGTCCCCGCGGGGGCCGCGGCCCCCACGCGAAATACTTTTTCCAAGGTAGTGGTTTCAAAATGACGGCCAAAGAATGTAGTAATATTTGAAAATAACACAGGCTGACAGGGTACCCTCCGCGGGTCCCGTGGGGCCCACGGCCCCTATCCGAAAAAAATAGGATGGTAGGCTACCCTTCGCAACCTCCGCGCGAAATACTTTTTCCAAGATGGCGGATACAAAATGGCGGCCAAAGATTAAAGGAAAAAAAATTATAAATATTTGAAAAAAAAACAGGGTGGCAGGGAACCCTCCGCGGGTCCCGTGGGGCCCGCGGCCTCCACGCGAAATATTTTTTCTAAGATGGCGGATACAAAATGGCGGCCAAAGATTATAGTAAAAAATGTTAGAAATATTTAAAAAAAACAGGGCGGTAGGATATGAATCACTGTTTTCAAAGTGGCGGTTTCAAAAAGGCGGCCAAAGTATATAGTAAAAAAAAAAAGGTTAGGATTATTAAAACAAAACAGGGTGGCAGGGACCTCCGCGGGGCCCTTGGGGCCCGCGGCCCCCACGCGAAATACTAGTTATAATATATATAGCTGAATACCCACTGACTCACTGACTCACTGACTGACATGCTGTTTTGAAGAACCCAGAAGAGGTGTGGCTGAACTCTATACACCATCGTATCAGAAATGCCTCCACGACCACCAGAAAAATACGAAATCGACCTGAACGTGGAAACTGACCCGACACATGGGGCAGCTCTCCGCGACGGCTCGACCTGTCGAGTTTGCCCGGAACTAAAGTCGCTCAGAACAGCCGGCCAATGGGTGAGCCGGTCCAAGATTTTTCAAAATGGCGGAAACAAGATGGCCGCCATACAAAATTGAAACGCGAATATCTCAGAGGCCAGTCGAGATAGGTGGGTAGTGCTCGACCAAATGTCATTCAGAGTTGAGGGGGAAATCCGACTAAGTAATTTTTTTTCCAAGATGGCGGATTCAAAATGGCGGCCAAATTTTTTTTTACTCCGATCCGATTGAAATTTGGCATCCGGGGCTCTTCCAGGCCACAGATTCAAATGGCATACTTTATTTTTCGGTTCCGCCATTTTCCAAGATGGCCGCCATACAAAGTAATTTCTGTATCTTTGACCTGTTCTTTTAGAGCAGTCTTTAGAGTTAGGGTTTTACTTTATACACTATCGCATTAAAAATTATATGATAAGTACGAAAAAATAAAAAATTGACCTGAATGTGGAAACTGACCTGACACATGGACCAGCTCTCCGCAACGACTTGTCCTATCGAGTTTGCCCGGAACAAAAGTCACTCAGAACAGCCAGCCAATAGGTGAACCAGTATTTTTTTTTCAAAATTGCAAAAACAAAATGGCCGCCATACAAAATTGAAACGCAAATATCTCAGAGGCCAGTCGCAACAGGTGGGTGGTGCTCGAACAAATGTTGTCCAAAGTGGGCGGAGTAATTTAATGAATCAATTTTTTTTTCCAAAATGGCGGATTCAAAATGGCGGCCAAATTTTTTTTGAGTCCGTTCTGAGTAAAATTTTGCATCCGAGCCTCTTCAGGGCCACAAATTCTGACGCTAGATTTTATTTTTCAATTCCGCCATTTTCCAAGATGGCCGCCATACAAAGTAATGTTCAGACTCATAGACTCACGTGTGTTGTATAGCTGTTTTTAGAAATAGGGTTCGACTGTATATACGATTGCATAAGAAATTTTATCACAACTACAAAAAAAATGCAAATCCGACCTTAACGTGGAAACTGACTTGACACATGGGCCAGCTCTCCGCAACGACTTGCCCTATCGAGTTTGCCTGGAACTAAAGTCGCTCAGAACAGCCAGCCAATGGGTGAACCGGTATTTATTTTTCAAAATGGCGAAAACAAGATGGCCGCCATACAAAATTGAAACGCGAATATCTCAGAGGCCAGTCGAGATGGATGGGTTGTGCTCACTAAGTGACATACAGGGTGGTAGGTTACCCTCTGCGGTCCCCGCGGGGGCCGCGGCCCCCACGCGAAATACTTTTTCCAAGATGGTGGTTTCAAAATGACGGCCAAAGAATGTAGTAAAAAACGTTAGAAATATTTGAAAAAAATACAGGGTGGTAGGTTACCCTCCGCGGTCCCCGCGGGGGCCGCGGCCTCAACAATAGACTGGTAGGGTACCCTCCGCGGGTCCCATGGGGCCCGCGGCCCCCATGTGAGATGCTGTTCCCAAGATAACGGCCGAAGAATAAAGTAAAAAAAAAGGTGAGAAATATTTGAAAAAAAAAACAGGGTGGCAGGCTACCCTCCGCGGGTCCCGTGGGGCCCGCGGCCTCCATGCGAAATGCTTTTCCTACGATGGCGGCCAAAGAATATAGAAAAAAGGCTAGAAATATTTGAAGAAACAATAGGCTGGCAGGGTACCCTCCGCGGGTCCCGTGGGGCCCGCGGCCCCCATGTGAGATGCTATTCCCAAGATAACGGCCGAAGAATAAAGTAAAAAAATACAGGCTGGTAGGTTACCCTCCGCGGTCCCCGCGGGGGCCGCGGCCCTCACGCGAAATACTTTCTCCAAGATGGTGGTTTCAAAATGACGGCCAAAGAATGTAGTAATATTTGAAAACAACACAGGCTGGCAGGGTACCCTCCGCGGGTCCCATGGGGCCCGCGGCCCCCATGCGAAAAAAATAGGATGGTAGGCTACCCTTCGCGGCCCCCGCGCGAAATGCTTTTTCCAAGATGGCGGATACAAAATGGCGGCCAAAGATTAAAGGAAAATATGTTATAAATATTTGAAAAAAAAAAAGGGTGGCAGGGAACCCTCCGCGGGTCCCGTGGGGCCCGCGGCCTCCACGCGAAATACTTTTTCCAAGATGGCGGATACAGAATACAAAATGGCGGCCAAAGATTATAGTAAAAAATGTTAGAAATATTTGAAAAAAAAACAGGGCGGTAGGGTATGAATCACTGTTTTCAAGGTGGCGGTTTCAAAAAGGCGGCCAAAGTATATAGTAAAAAAAAAAGGTTAGGATTATTAAAACAAAACAGGGTGGCAGGGACCTCCGCGGGGCCCTTGGGGCCCGCGGCCCCCACGCGAAATAGTGAGCCGGTCCAAGATTTTTCAAAATGGTGAAAACAAGATGGCCGCCATACAAAATTGAAACGCGAATATCTCAGAGGCCAGTCGCGATAGATAGGTGGTGCTCGACCAAATGTCATTCAGAGTTGAGGGGGAAATCCGACTAAGCAATTTTTTTTCCAAGATGGCGGATTCAAAATGGCGGCCAAATTTTTTTTTAATCCGATCCGATTGAAATTTTGCATCCGGGGCTCTTCGAGGCCTTTTATTCAAATGGCGTACTTTGTTTTTCGATTCCGCCATTTTCCAAGATGGCCGCCATACAAAGTAATTTCTGTATATTTGACCTGTTGTTTTGAGGAACCCATCAGAGGTAGGGTTTGGTTCTATACACTTTCGCTTCAAAAATTTTATCACAAGTACGAAAAAAATGAAAAATTGACCTGAATGTGGAAACTGACCTGACACATGGGGCAGCTCTCCGCGATGAATTGCTTTATTAAGTTTGCCCGGAACAAAAGTCGCCCAGAACAGCCAGCCAATGGGTGAACCGGTAATTTTTTTTCAAAATTGCGAAAACAAGATGGCCGCCATACAAAATTGAAACGCAATTATCTCAGAGGCCAGTCGCAACAGGTGGGTAGTGCTCGAACAAATATTGTTCAAGGTGGGAGTAGTAATCGGATGACCTAATTTTTTTTCCAAGATGGCGGATTCAAAATGGCGGCCAAATTTTTTTTTACTCCGATCCGATTGAAATTTTGCATCCGGGGCTGTTTGAGGCCACATATTCAAACGGCATAATTAATATTTTGATTCCGCCATTTTCCAAGATGGCCGCCATACAAAGTAATGTCAGACTCATAGAGTCACTTGTGTTGTATAGCAGCTTTTAGAAAAAGGGTTCAACTTTATACACCATCGCATAAGAAATACAAAATAAATGCAAAACCGACCTTAACGTGGAAACTGACTTGACACATGGGCCAGCTCTCCGCAACGACTTGCCCTATCGAGTTTGCCCGGAACTAAAGTCGCTCAGAACAGCCAGCCAATGGGTAAGCTGGTGTTTTTTTTTCAAAAGCGCGAAAACAAGATGGCCGCCATACAAAATTGAAACGCCAATATCTCAGAGGCCAGTCGGGATGGATGGGTTGTGCTCACTAAGTGACATACAGGGTGGTAGGTCACCCTCCGCGGTCCCCGCGGGGGCCGCGGCCCCCACGCGAAATACTTTTTCCAAGATGGTGGTTTCAAAATGACGGCCAAATAATGTAGTAAAAAACGTTAGAAATATTTGAAAAAAATACAGGGTGGTGGTTACCCTCCGCGGTCCCCGCGGGGGCCGCGGCCTCAACGATAGGCTGGTAGGGTACCCTCCGCGGGTCCCGTGGGGCCCGCGGCCCCTATGTGAGATGCTGTTCCCAAGATGGCGGCCAAAGAATATAGAAAAAAGGCTAGAAATATTTGAAGAAACAACAGGCTGGCAGGGTACCCTCCGCGGGTCCCGTGGGGCCCGCGGCCCCCATGCGAAGTACTTTTTCTAAGGTAGTGGTTTCAAAATGACGGCTATAGAATGTAGTAATATTTGAAAATACAACAGGCTGGCAGGGTACCCTCCGCGGGTCCCGTGGGGCCCGCGGCCCCCATGCGAAGTACTTTTTCCAAGGTAGTGGTTTCAAAATGACGGCTATAGAATGAAGTAATATTTGAAAATACAACAGGCTGGCAGGGTACCCTCCGCGGGTCCCGCGGGGCCCGCGGCCCCCATGCGAAGTACGTTTTCCAAGGTAGTGGTTTCAAAATGACAGCTATAGAATGTAGTAATATTTGAAAATACAACAGGCTGGCAGGGTACCCTCCGCGGGTCCCGTGGGGCCCGCGGCCCCCATGCGAATTGCTTTTCCCGAGAGGGCAGTCAAAGAATAAAGTAAAAATAGGTTTGAAATATTTGAAAAAAACAGGATGGCAGGGTGTACCCTTCGCGGCCTCCACGCGAAATACTTTTTCCAAGATGGCGAATACAAAATGGCGGCCAAAGATTGTAGTAAAAAATGTTAGAAATATTTAAAAAAAAAACAGGGCGGTAGGGTATGAATCACTGTTTTCAAGGTGGCAGTTTCAAAAAGGCGGCCAAAGTATATAGTAAAAAAATGGTTAGGATTATTAAAACAAAACAGGGTGGCAGGGACCTCCGCGGGGCCCTTGGGGCCCGCGGCCCCCACGCGAAATACTAGTTATAATATATATAGCTGAACACCCACTCACTCACTGACTCACTCACTGACTGACATGCTGTTTTGAAGAACCCATAAGAGGTAAGGCTGCACTCTATACATTGTCGTATCAGAAATGCCCCCACGACCACCAGAAAAATACGAAATCGACCTGAACGTGGAAACTGACCCGACACATGGGGCGGTTCTCCGCAACGGCTCGACCTATCGAGTTTGCCCGGAACTAAAGTCGCTCAGAACAGCCGGCCAATGGGTGAGCCGGTCCAAGATTTTTCAAAATGGCGAAAACAAGATGGCCGCCATACAAAATTGAAACGCGAATATCTCAGAGGCCAGTCGAGATAGATGGGTGGTGCTCGACCAAATGTCATTCAGAGTTGAGGGGGAAATCTGACTAAGCAATTTTTTTTCCAAGATGGCGGATTCAAAATGGCGGCCAAAATTTTTTTTACTCCGATCAGACTGAAATTTTGCATCCGGGGCTCTTCAAGGCCACAGATTCAAATGGCATACCTTATTTTTCGGTTCCGCCATTTTCCAAGATGGCCGCCATACAATGTAATTTCTGTATCTTTGACCTGTTGTTTTGAGCAACCCATCAGAGGTAGGGTTTGGTTCTATACACTTTTGCTTCAAAAATTATATGATAAGTACGAAAAAAATTAAAAATTGACCTGAATGTGGAAACTGACCTGACACATGGGGCAGCTCTCCGCGATGAATTGCTTTATTGAGTTTGCCCGGAACAAAAGTCGCTCAGAACAGCCAGCCAATGGATGTACCAGTATTTTATTTTCAAAATTGCAAAAACAAGATGGCCGCCATACAAAATTGAAACGCGAATATCTCAGAGGCCAGTAGAGATAGGTGGGTGGTGCTCGACCAAATGTCATTCAGAGTTGAGGGGGAAATCTGACTAAGCAATTTTTTTTCCAAGATGGCGGATTCAAAATGGCGGCCAAAATTTTTTTTACTCCGATCAGACTGAAATTTTGCATCCGGGGCTCTTCGAGGCCACAGATTCAAATGGCATACCTTATTTTTCGGTTCCGCCATTTTCCAAGATGGCCGCCATACAATGTAATGTCATATTCATAGACTCACTTGTATTGTATAGCAGCTTTTAAAGATAGGGTTCGACTCTGTACACCATCGCATCAAGAATCATAACATTAGTACCAAAAAATTTAAAAACTGACCTGAACGTGGAAACTGATTCGGCACATGGGCCAGTTCTCCGTAACTACTTGCCCTATCGAGTTTGCCCGGAACTAAAGTCGCTCAGAACAGCCAGCCAATGGGTGAACCGGTATTTTTTTTTCAAAATTGCGAAAACAAGATGGCCGCCATACAAAATTGAAACGCGAATATCTCAGAGGCCAGTCGAGATGGATGGGTTGTGCTCGGCTAAGTGACATACAGGATGGTAGGCTACCCTCCGCGGTCCCCGCGGGGGCCGCGGCCCCCACGCGAAATACTTTTTCCAAGGTAGTGGTTTCAAAATGATGGCCAAAGAATGAAGTAAAAAAGGTTAGAAATATTTGAAAAAATACAGGGTGGTAGGTTACCCTCCGCGGTCCCCGCGGGGGCCGCGGCCCCAACAAGAGGCTGGCAGGGTACCCTCCGCGGGTCCCGTGGGGCCCGCGGCCCCAACAATAGGCTGGCAGGGTACCCTCCGCGGGTCCCGTGGGGCCCGCGGCCCCCATGTGAGATGCTGTTCCCAAGATAACGGCCGAAGAATAAAGTAAAAAAAAAAGGTGAGAAATATTTGAAAAAAATACAGGCTGGTAGGTTACCCTCCGCGGGTCCCGTGGGGCCCGCGGCCTCCATGCGAAATGCTTTTCCTAAGATGGCGGCCAAAGAATATAGAAAAAAGGCTAAAAATATTTGAAGAAACAATAGGCTGGCAGGGTACCCTCCGCGGGTCCCGTGGGGCCCGCGGCCCCCATGTGAGATGCTGTTCCCAAGATAACGGCCGAAGAATAAAGTAAAAAAGGTTATAAATATTTGAAAAAAACAGGGTGGCCGGGAACCCTCCGCGGGTCCCGTGGGGCCCGCGGCCCCCATGTGAGATGCTGTTCCCAAGATAACGGCCGAAGAATAAAGTAAAAAAGGTTATAAATATTTGAAAAAAACAGGGTGGCCGGGAACCCTCCGCGGGTCCCGTGGGGCCCGCGGCCCCCATGCGAAGTACTTTTTCCAAGGTTGCGGTGTCAAAACGGCGGCCAAAGAATATAGTAACAAAGGCTGGAAAAATTTGAAAAAAAAAACAGGCTGGTAGGGTACCCTCCGCGGGTCCCGTGGGGCCCGCGGCCTCCATGCGAAATGCTGTTCCCAAGATGGCGGCCAAAGAATAAATTAAAAATTGGTTAGAAATATTTGAAAAAAATACAGGGTGGTAGGTTACCCTCCGCGGTCCCCGCGGGGGCCGCGGCCCCCACGCGAAATACTTTTTCCAAGGTAGTGGTTTCAAAATGACGGCCAGAGAATGTAGTAATATTTGAAAATAACACAGGCTGACAGGGTACCCTCCGCGGGTCCTAACCTACCCTTCGCAACCTCCGCGCGAAATACTTTTTCCAAGATGGCGGATACAAAATGGCGGCCAAAGATTAAAGGAAAAAAATATATAAATATTTGAAAAAAAAAACAGGGTGGCAGGGAACCCTCCGCGGGTCCCGTGGGGCCCGCGGCCTCCACGCGAAATACTTTTTCTAAGATGACGGATACAAAATGGCGGCCAAAGATTATAGTAAAAAATGTTAAAAATATTTAAAAAAAACAGGGCGGTAGGATATGAATCACTGTTTTCAAATTGGCGGTTTCAAAAAGGCGGCCAAAGTATATAGTAAAAAAAAAAAGGTTAGGATTATTAAAACAAAACAGGGTGGCAGGGACCTCCGCGGGGCCCTCGGGGCCCGCGGCCCCCACGCGAAATACTAGTTATTATAATATATATAGCTGAATACCCACTGACTCACTGACTGACTGACTGACATGCTGTTTTGAAGAACCCATAAGAGGTGTGGCTAAACTCTATACATTGTCGTATCAGAAATGCCCCCGCGACCACCAGAAAAATACGAAATCGACCTGAACGTGGAAATTGACTTGACACATGGGGCGGTTCTCCGCGACGGCTCGACCTATCGAGTTTGCCCGGAACTAAAGTCGCTCAGAACAGCCAGCCAATGGGTGAGCCTGTCAAAGTTTTTTCAAAATGGCGAAAACAAGATGGCCGCCATACAAAATTGAAACGCGAATATCTCAGAGGCCAGTCGAGATAGATGGGTGGTGCTCGACCAAATGTCATTCAGAGTTGAGGGGGAAATCTGACTAAGCAATTTTTTTTCCAAGATGGCGGATTCAAAATGGCGGCCAAATTTTTTTTTAATCCGATCCGATTGAAATTTTGCATCCGGGCCTCTTCGAGGCCACAGATTAAAATGGCATACTTTATTTTTCGGTTCCGCCATTTTCCAAGATGGCCGCCATACAAAGTAATTTCTGTATATTTGACCTGTTGTTTTGAGGAACCCATCAGAGGTAGGGTTTGGTTCTATATACTTTCGCTTCAAAAATTATATGATAAGTACAAAAAAAATGAAAAATTGACCTGAATGTGGAAACTGACCTGACACATGGGCCAGCTCTCCGCGATGAATTGCTTTATTGAGTTTGCCCGGAACAAAAGTCGCTCAGAACAGCCAGCCACTGGGTGAACCGGTATTTTTTTTTCAAAATTGCAAAAACAAGATGGCCGCCATACAAAATTGAAACGCGAATATCTCAGAGGCCAGTTAAGATAGATGGGTGGTGCTCGATACAATGTCGTTCAAGATGGGAGGGGTAATCTAATGAACCTATTTTTTTTCCAAGATGGCGGATTCAAAATGGCGGCCAAATTTTTTTTGACTCCGATCCGATTGAAATTTTGCATCCGGGGCTCTTCGAGGCCAAAAATTCAAACGCCATACTTAATTTTTCGATTCCGCCATTTTCCAAGATGGCCGCCATACAAAGAAATGTCAGACTCATAGACTCACTTGTGTTGTATAGCAGTTTTTAGAAATAGGGTTCATTTTTATACACCATCGCATAAGAAATTTTATCACAAGTACAAAAAAAATGCAAAACTGTCCTGAACGTGGAAACTGACCTGACACGTGGGCCAGTTCTCCGCAACGACTTGCCCTATCGAGTTTGCCCGGAACTAAAGTCGCTCAGAACAGCCAGCCTATGGGTGAACCGGTCATTTTTTTTCAAAATTCCGAGAACAAGATGGCCGCCATACAAAATTGAAACGCGAATATCTCAGTGGCCAGTCGAGATAGATGGGTTGTGCTCGACCAAGTGTCGTTTTAGGTGGGAGGAGTAATCTAATGAACCTAATTTTTTCCAAGATGGTGGATTCAAAATGGCGGCCAAAGAATATAGTGAAAAAGTATAGAAATATTTGAAAAAAAAACAGGCTGATAGGGTAACCTCCGCGGGTCCCGCGGGGCCCGCGGCCTTCACGCGAAATGCTTTTCCCAAGATGGCGGCCAAATAATAAAGTAAAAAAGGTTATAAATATTTGGAAAAAACAGGATGGTAGGGTACCCTCCGCGGGTCCCGTGGGGCCCGCGGCCCCCATGCGAAATGCTTTTCCAAAGATGGCGGCCAAAGAATAAAGTAAAAAAGATAAGAAATATTTGAAAAAAACAGGGTGGCCGGGAACCCTCCGCGGGTCCCGTGGGGCCCGCGGCCCCCATGCGAAGTACTTTTTCCAAGGTGGCGGTGTCAAAACGGCGGCCAAAGAATATAGTAACAAAGGCTGGAAAAATTTGAAAAAAAAAACAGGCTGGTAGGGTACCCTCCGCGAGTCCCGTGGGGCCCGCGGCCTCCATGCGAAATGCTGTTCCCAAGATGGCGGCCAAAGAATAAATTAAAAATAGGTTAGAAATATATGAAAAAAATACAGGGTGGTAGGTTACCCTCCGCGGTCCCCGCGGGGGCCGCGGCCCCCACGCGAAATACTTTTTCCAAGGTAGTGGTTTCAAAATGACGGCCAAAGAATGTAGTAATATTTGAAAATAACACAGGCTGGCAGGGTACCCTCCGCGGGTCCCGTGGGGCCCGCGGCCCCCATGCGAAAAAAATAGGATGGTAGGCTACCCTTCGCGGCCCCCGCGCGAAATACTTTTTCCAAGATGGCGGATACAAAATGGCGGCCAAAGATTATAGTAAAAAATGTTAGAAATATTTGAAAAAAACAGGGCGGTAGGATATGAATCACTGTTTTCAAAGTGGCGGTTTCAAAAAGGCGGCCAAAGTATAAAGTAAAAAAAAAAAGTTAGGATTATTAAAACAAAACAGGGTGGCAGGGACCTCCGCGGGGCCCTTGGGGCCCGCGGCCCCCACGCGAAATACTAGTTATTATAATATATATAGCTGAACACCCACTCACTCACTCACTCACTGACTCACTGACATGCTGTTTTGAAGAACCCACAAGAGGTTTGGTCAGACTCTATACACCGTCGTATCAGAAATGCCCCCACGACCACCAGAAAAATACGAAATCGACCTGAACGTGGAAATTGACCCGACACATGGGGCGGTTCTCCGCAACGGCTCGACCTATCGAGTTTGTCCGGAACTAAAGTCGCTCAGAACAGCCGGCCAATAGGTGAGCCGGTCCAAAATTTTTCAAAATGGCGGAAACAAGATGGCCGCCATACAAAATTGAAACGCGAATATCTCAGAGGCCAGTCGAGATAGACGGGTGGTGCTCGACCAAATGTCATTCAGAGTCGAGGGGGAAATCCGACTAAGCAATTTTTTTTCCAAGATGGCGGATTCAAAATGGCGGCCAAAAATTTTTTTTCTCCGATCAGACTGAAATTTTGCATCCGGGGGTCTTCGAGGCCACAGATTATAATGGCATACTTTTTTTTTCGATTCCGCCATTTTCCAAGATGGCCGCCATACAAAGTAATTTCTGTATCTTTGATCTGTTGTTTTGAGGAACCCATGAGAGGTAGGGTTTGGTTCTATACACTTTCGCTTTAAAAATTATATGATAAGTACGAAAAAAATGAAAAATTGACCTGAATCTGGAAACTGACCTGACACATGGGGCAGCTCTCCGCGATGAATTGCTTTATTGAGTTTGCCCCGAACAAAAGTCGCTCAGAACAGCCAGCCAATGGGTGAACCAGTATATTTTTTTCAAAATTGCAAAAACAAGATGGCCGCCATACAAAATTGAAACGCGAATATCTCAGAGGCCAGTCGAGATAGACGAGTGGTGCTTGACCAAATATTGTTCAAGGTGGGAGTAGTAATCGGATGACCCATTTTTTTTTCCAAGATGGCGGATTCAAAATGGCGGCCAAATTTTTTTTTACTCCGATCCGATTGAAATTTTGCATCCGCGGCGCTTCGAGGCCACAAATTTAAACGCCATATTTAATTTTTCGATTCCGCCATTTTCCAAGATGGCCGCCATACAAAGTAATGTCAGACTCATAGACTCACTTGTGTTGTATAGCAGCTTTTAGAGATAGGGTTCGACTCTGTACACCATCGCATCAAGAATCATAACATTAGTACCAAAAAATTTAAAAACTGACCTGAACGTGGAAACTGATTCGGCACATGGGCCAGTTCTCCGTAACTACTTGCCCTATCGAGTTTGCCCGGAACTAAAGTCGCTCAGAACAGCCAGCCAATGGGTGAACCGGTATTTTTTTTTCAAAATTGCGAAAACAAGATGGCCGCCATACAAAATTGAAACGCGAATATCTCAGAGGCCAGTCGAGATGGATGGGTTGTGCTCGGCTAAGTGACATACAGGATGGTAGGTTACCCTCCGCGGTCCCCGCGGGGGCCGCGGCCCCCACGCGAAATACTTTTTCCAAGGTAGTGGTTTCAAAATGATGGCCAAAGAATGAAGTAAAAAAGGTTAGAAATATTTGAAAAAATACAGGGTGGTAGGTTACCCTCCGCGGTCCCCGCGGGGGCCGCGGCCCCAACAAGAGGCTGGCAGGGTACCCTCCGCGGGTCCCGTGGGGCCCGCGGCCCCAACAATAGGCTGGCAGGGTACCCTCCGCGGGTCCCGTGGGGCCCGCGGCCCCCATGTGAGATGCTGTTCCCAAGATAACGGCCGAAGAATAAAGTAAAAAAAAAGGTGAGAAATATTTGAAAAAAATACAGGCTGGTAGGTTACCCTCCGCGGTCCCCGCGGGGGCCGCGGCCCTTATGCGAAATACTTTTTCCACGGTGGTGGTTTCAAAATGACGGCCAAAGAATGTTGTAATATTTGAAAATAACACAGGCTGGCAGGGTACCCTCCGCGGGTCCCGTGGGGCCCGCGGCCTCCACGCGAAATACTTTTTCCAAGATGGCGGATACAAAATGGCGGCCAAAGATGATAGTAAAAATGTTAGAAATATTTGAAAAAAAACATGTTTTCAAAGTGGCGGTTTCAAAAAGGCGGCCAAAGTATAATAGTAAAAAAAAAAGGTTAGGATTATTAAAACAAAACAGGGTGGCAGGGACCTCCGCGGGGCCCTCGGGGCCCGCGGCCCCCACGCGAAATACTAGTTATAATATATATAGCTGAATACCCACTCACTGACTCACTCACTCACTCATTGACATGCTGTTTTGAAGAACCCAGAAGAGGTACGGCTGCACTCTATACATTGTCGTATCAGAAATGCCCCCACGACCACCAGAAAAATACGAAATCGACTTGAACGTGGAAACTGACCCGACACATGGGGCGGCTCTCCGCAACGGCTCGACCTATCGAGTTTGCCCAGAACTAAAGTCGCTCAGAACAGCCAGCCAATGGGTGAGCCGGTCCAAGATTTTTCAAAATGGCGAAAACAAGATGGCCGCCATACAAAATTGAAACGCGAATATCTCAGAGGCCAGTCGAGATAGACGGGTGATGCTCGACCAAATGTCATTCAGAGTTGAGGGGGAAATCTGACTAAGCAATTTTTTTTCCAAGATGGCGGATTCAAAATGGCGGCCAAAATTTTTTTTTATCCGATCCGATTGAAATTTTGCATCCGGGGCTCTTTGGGGCCATAGATTCTAATGGCATACTTTATTTTTCAATTCCGCCATTTTCCAAGATGGCCGCCATACAAAGTAATTTCTGAATATTTGACCTGTTGTTTTGAGGAGCCCATAAGAGGTGGGGTTCGACTCAATACACTTTTGCATTAGAAATTATATCAAAAGTACGAAAAAAATGAAAAATTGACCTGAATGTGGAAACTGACCTGACACATGGGGCAGCTCTCCGCGATGAATTGCTTTATTGAGTTTGCCCGGAACAAAAGTCGCTCAGAACAGCCAGCCACTGGGTGAACCAGTATTTTTTTTTCAAAATTGCAAAAACAAGATGGCCGCCATACAAAATTTAAACGCAAATATCTCAGAGGCCAGTCGCAACAGGTGGGTGGTGCTCGAACAAATGTTGTCCAAAGTGGGCGGAGTAATTTAATGAACCAATTTTTTTTTCCAAAATGGCGGATTCAAAATGGCGGCCAAATTTTTTTTGAGTCCGTTCTGACTAAAATTTTGCATCAGCGCCTCTTCAGGGTTACAGATTCTGGCGCTAGAATTTTTTTTTCGATTCCGCCATTTTCCAAGATGGCCGCCATACAAAGTTATGTCAGACTCATAGACTCACCTGTGTTGTATGGCAGCTTTTAGAGATAGGGTTCGACTCTGTACACCATCGCATCAAGAATCATAACGTTAGTACCAAAAAATTTAAAAACTGACCTGAACGTGGAAACTGATTCGGCACATGGGCCAGTTCTCCGTAACGACTTGCCCTATCGAGTTTGCCCGGAACTAAAGTCGCTCAAAACAGCCCGCCAATGGGTGAACCGGTATTTTTTTTTCAAAATTGCGAAAACAAGATGGCCGCCATACAAAATTGGAAACGAGATGGTGGATACAAAATGACGGCCAAATATTATAGTCAAAAATGAAAGAAATATTTGAAAAAAACACAGGGTGGCAGGGTACCCTCCGCGGGTCCCGTGGGGCCCGCGGCCTCCATGCGAAATGCTTTTCCTACGATGGCGGCCAAAGAATATAGAAAAAAGGCTAAAAATATTTGAAGAAACAATAGGCTGGCAGGGTACCCTCCGCGGGTCCCGTGGGGCCCGCGGCCCCCATGTGAGATGCTGTTCCCAAGATAACGGCCGAAGAATAAAGTAAAAAAAAGGTAAAAAATATTTGAAAAAAATACAGGCTGGTAGGTTACCCTCCGCGGTCCCCGCGGGGACCGCGGCCCTCAAGCGAAATACTTTTTCCAAGGTGTTGGTTTCAAAATGACGGCCAAAGAATGTAGTAATATTTGAAAATAACACAGGCTGGCAGGGTACCCTCCGCGGGTCCCGTGGGGCCCGCGGCCCCCATGCGAAAAAAATAGGATGGTAGGCTATCCTTCGCGGCCCCCGCGCGAAATACTTTTTCCAAGATGGCGGATACAAAATGGCGGCCAAAGATGAAAGGAAAAAATGTTATAAATATTTGAAAAAAAAACAGGGTGGCAGGGAACCCTCCGCGGGTCCCGTGGGGCCCGCGGCCTCCACGCGAAATACTTTTTCCAAGATGGCGGATTCAAAATGGCGGCCAAAGATTATAGTAAGAAATGTTAGAAATATCTGAAAAAAAACAGGGCGGTAGGGTATGAATCTCTGTTTTCAAAGTGGCGGTTTCAAAAAGGCGGCCAAAGTATATAGTAAAAAAAAAGGTTAGGATTATTAAAACAAAACAGGGTGGCAGGGACCTCCGCGGGGCCCTCGGGGCCCGCGGCCCCCACGCGAAATACTAGTTATAATATATATAGCTGAATACCCACTGACTCACTCACTGACTGACTCACCCCAGAGTTGTTTGGAAGAACCCAGAAGAGGTGTGGTTAGACTCTATACACCATCGTATCAGAAATGCTTGCCCGACCACCAGAAAAATACGAAATCGACCTGAACGTGGAAATTGACTTGACACATGGGGCGGTTCTCCGCAACGGCTCAAGCTGTCGAGTTTGCCCGGAACTAAAGTCGCTTAGAACAGCCGGCCAATGGGTGAGCCGGTCCAAGATTTTTCAAAATGGCGAAAACAAGATGGCCGCCATACAAAATTGAAACGCAAATATCTCAGAGGCCAGTCGAGATAGACGGGTGGTGCTCGACCAAATGTCATTCAGAGTTGAGGGGGAAATCTGACTAAGCAATTTTTTTTCCAAGATGGCGGATTCAAAATGGCGGCCAAAATTTTTTTTACTCTGATCCGATTGAAATTTTGCATCCGGGGCTCTTTGAGGCCACAGATTCAGATGGCATAGTTTATTTTTCGATTCCGCCATTTTCCAAGATGGCCGCCATACAAAGTAATTTCTGTATCTTTGACCTGTTGTTTTGAGGAACCCATCAGAGGTAGGGTTTGGTTCTATACACTTTCGCTTCAAAAATTATATGATAAGTACGAAAAAAATGAAAAATTGACCTGAATGTGGAAACTGACCTGACACATGGGCCAGCTCTCCGCGATGAATTGCTTTATTGAGTTTGCCCGGAACAAAAGTCGCTCAGAACAGCCAGCCAATGGGTGAACCAGTATTTTTTTTTCAAAATTGCAAAAACAAGATGGCCGCCATACAAAATTGAAACGCAAATATCTCAGAGGCCAATCACAATAGGTGGGTGGTGCTCGACCAAATATTGTTCAAAGTGGTAGTAGTAATCGGATGACCTATTTTTTTTTCCAAGATGGCGGATTCAATATGGCGGCCAAATTTTTTTTTAAGCCGATCCGATTGAAATTTTGCATCCGCGGCTCTTCGAGGCCACAAATTTAAACGCCATATTTAATTTTTCGATTCCGCCATTTTCCAAGATGGCCGCCATACAAAGTAATGTCAGACTCATAGACTCACTTGTGTTGTATAGCAGCTTTTAGAGATAAGGTTCGACTCTGTACACCATCGCATCAAGAATCATAACGTTAGTACCAAAAAATTTAAAAACTGACCTGAACGTGGAAACTGATTCGGCACATGGGCCAGTTCTCCGTAACGACTTGCCCTATCGAGTTTGCCCGGAACTAAAGTCGCTCAGAACAGCCCGCCAATGGGTGAACCGGTATTTTTTTTCAAAATTGCGAAAACAAGATGGCCGCCATACAAAATTGAAACGAGATGGTGGATACAAAATGACGGCCAAATATTATAGTCAAAAATGAAAGAAATATTTGAAAAAAACACAGGGTGGCAGGGTACCCTCCGCGGGTCCCGTGGGGCCCGCGGCCTCCATGCGAAATGCTTTTCCTACGATGGCGGCCAAAGAATATAGAAAAAAGGCTAGAAATATTTGAAGAAACAATAGGCTGGCAGGGTACCCTCCGCGGGTCCCGTGGGGCCCGCGGCCCCCACGTGAGATGCTGTTCCCAAGATAACGGCCGAAGAATAAAGTAAAAAAACGGTGAGAAATATTTGAAAAAAATACAGGCTGGTAGGTTACCCTCCGCGGTCCCCGCGGGGGCCGCGGCCCTCACGCGAAATACTTTTTCCAAGGTGGTGGTTTCAAAATGACGGCCAAAGAATGTAGTAATATTTGAAAATAGCACAGGCTGGCAGGGTACCCTCCGCGGGTCCCGTGGGGCCCGCGGCCCCCATGCGAAAAAAATAGGATGGTAGGCTACCCTTCGCGGCCCCCACGCGAAATACTTTTTCCAAGATGGCGGATACAAAATGGCGGCCAAAGGTTAAAGGAAAAAATGTTATAAATGTTTGAAAAAAAAACAGGGTGGCAGGGAACCCTCCGCGGGTCCCGTGGGGCCCGCGGCCTCCACGCGAAATACTTTTTCCAAGATGGCGGATACAAAATGGCGGCCAAAGATTATAGTAAAAAATGTTAGAAATATTTGAAAAAAAACAGGGCGGTAGGGTATGAATCACTGTTTTCAAAGTGGCGGTTTCAAAAAGGCGGCCAAAGTATATAGTAAAAAAAAAAAAAAAGGTTAGGATTATTAAAACCAAACAGGGTGGCAGGGACCTCCGCGGGGCCCTCGGGGCCCGCGGCCCCCACGCGAAATACTAGTTATAATATATATAGCTGAATACCCACTGACTCACTCACTGACATGCTGTTTTGAAGAACCCATAAGAGGTGAGGTCAGACTCTATACATTGTCGTATCAGAAATGCCCCCACGACCACCAGAAAAATACGAAATCGACCTGAACGTGGAAATTGACTTGACACATGGGGCGGTTCTCCGCAACGGCTCGACCTATCGAGTTTGCCCGGAACTAAAGTTGCTCAGAACAGCCAGCCAATGGGTGAGCCGGTCCAAGATTTTTCAAAATGGCGAAAACAAGATGGCCGCCATACAAAATTGAAACGCGAATATCTCAGAGGCCAGTCGAGATAGACGGGTGGTGCTCGACCAAATGTCATTCAGAGTTGAGGGGGAAATCTGACTAAGCAATTTTTTTTTCAAGATGGCGGATTCAAAATGGCGGCCAAATTTTTTTTTACTCCGATCAGATTGAAATTTTGCATCCGGGGCTCTTCGAGACCACAGATTTGAATGGCATACTTTATTTTTCGGTTCCGCCATTTTCCAAGATGGCCGCCATACAATGTAATTTCTGTATATTTGACCTGTTGTTTTGAGGAACCCATAGGAGGTGGGATTCGACTCTATGCACTTTCGCATCAGAAATTATATGAAAAATACGAAAAAAATGAAAAATTGACCTGAATGTGGAAACTGACCTGACACATGGGGCAGCTCTCCGCAACGACTTGCCCTATCGAGTTTGCCCGGAACAAAAGTCGCTCAGAACAGCCAGCCAATAGGTGAACCAGTATTTTTTTTTCAAAATTACAAAAACAAAATGGCCGCCATACAAAATTGAAACGCAAATATCTCAGAGGCCAGTGGCAACAGGTGGGTGGTGATCAAACAAATGTCGTTCAAAATGGGAGGGATAATTTAATGAGCCAATTTTTTTTCCAAGATGGCGGATTCAAAATGGCGGCCAAATTTTTTTTGAGTCCGTTCTAAGTAAAATTTTGCATCCGAGCCTCTTCAAGGCCACAGATTCTGACGCTAGAATTTATTTTTTGATTCCGCCATTTTCCAAGATGGCCGCCATACAAAATAATGTTAGACTCATAGACTCACTTGTGTTGTACAGCAGCTTTTAGGAATAGGGTTCGTTTTTATACACCATCGCATAATTTTTTTTATCACAAGTACAAAAAAAATGCAAAACTGTCCTGAACGTGGAAACTGACCTAACACGTGGGCCAGTTCTCCGCAACGACTTACCCTATCGAGTTTGCCCGGAACTAAAGTCGCTCAGAACAGCCAACCAATAGGTAAGCCAGGGTTTTTTTTTCAAAATTGCGAAAACAAGATGGCCGCCATACAAAATTGAAACGCGAATATCTCAGAGGCCAGTCGAGATGGATGGGTTGTGCTCGACTAAGTGACATACAGGGTGGTAGGTTACCCTCCGCGGTCCCCGCGGGGGCCGCGGCTCCCACGCGAAATACTTTTTCCAAGATGTGGTTTCAAAATGACGGCCAAAGAATGTAGTAAAAAACGTTAGAAATATTTGAAAAAAATACAGGGTGGTAGGTTACCCTCCGCGGTCCCCTCGGGGGCCGCGGCCGCCACGCGAAATACTTTTTCCAAGGTAGTGGTTTCCAAATGATGGCCAAAGAATGTAGTAATATTTGAAAACACAACAGGCTGGCAGGGTACCCTCCGCGGGTCCCGTGGGGCCCGCGGCCCCCATGCGAAGTACTTTTTCCAAGGTAGTGGTTTCAAAATGACGGCTTTAGAATGTAGTAATATTTTAAAATACAACAGGCTGGCAGGGCACCCTCCGCGGGTCCCATGGGGCCCGCGGCCCCCATTTGAAATCCTTTTTCTAAGATGGCGGCCATAGAATATAGTAAAAAAGGCCAGAAATATTTGAAAATACAACAGGCTGGCAGAGTACCCTCCGCGGGTCCCGTGGGGCCCGCGGCCCCCATGCGAAATGCTTTTTCTAAGATGGCGGCCATAGAATATAGTAAAAAAGGCTAGAAATATTCGAAAAAACAACAGGCTGGCAGGGTACCCTCCGCGGGTCCCGTGGGGCCCGCGGCCCGCATGCGAATTGCTTTTCCCGAGAGGGCAGCCAAAGAATAAAGTAAAAATAGGTTTGAAATATTTGAAAAACAACAGGATTGCAGGGTATCCTCCGCGGCCCCCACGCAGAATACTTTATCCATGGTGGCAGTTTCAAAAAGGCGGCCAAAGTATATAGTAAAAAAAAAAAGTTAGGTTTATTAAAACAAAACAGGGTGGCAGGGTACCCTCCGCGGGTCCCGTGGGGCCCGCGGCCCCCATGCGAAGTACTTTTTCCAAGGTAGTGGTTTCAAAATGACGGCTTTAGAATGTAGTAATATTTTAAAATACAACAGGCTGGCAGGGCACCCTCCGCGGGTCCCATGGGGCCCGCGGCCCCCATTTGAAATCCTTTTTCTAAGATGGCGGCCATAGAATATAGTAAAAAAGGCCAGAAATATTTGAAAATACAACAGGCTGGCAGAGTACCCTCCGCGGGTCCCGTGGGGCCCGCGGCCCCCATGCGAAATGCTTTTTCTAAGATGGCGGCCATAGAATATAGTAAAAAAGGCTAGAAATATTCGAAAAAACAACAGGCTGGCAGGGTACCCTCCGCGGGTCCCGTGGGGCCCGCGGCCCGCATGCGAATTGCTTTTCCCGAGAGGGCAGCCAAAGAATAAAGTAAAAATAGGTTTGAAATATTTGAAAAACAACAGGATTGCAGGGTATCCTCCGCGGCCCCCACGCAGAATACTTTATCCATGGTGGCAGTTTCAAAAAGGCGGCCAAAGTATATAGTAAAAAAAAAAAGTTAGGATTATTAAAACAAAACAGGGTGGCAGGAACCTCCGCGGGGCCCTTGGGGCCCGCGGCCCCCACGCGAAATACTAGTTATAATATATATAGCTGAATACCCACTCACTGACTCACTGACTGACTCACCCCAGAGTTGTTTGGAAGAACCCGTAATAGGTGAGGTTAGACTCTATACACCGTCGTGTCAAAAATTCTTGCCCGACCACCAGAAAAATACGAAATCGACCTGAACGTGGAAATTGACTTGACACATGGGGCGGTTCTCCGCGACGGCTCGACCTGTCGAGTTTGCCCGGAACTAAAGTCGCTCAGAACAGCCGGCCGATGGGTGAGCCGGTCCAAGATTTTTCAAAATGGCGAAAACAAGATGGCCGCCATACAAAATTGAAACGCGAATATCTCAGAGGCCAGTCGAGATAGGTGGGTGGTGCTCGACCAAATGTCATTCAGAGTTGAGGGGGAAATCTGATTAAACAATTTTTTTTCCAAGATGGCGGATTCAAAATGGCGGCCAAATTTTTTTTTTCTCCGATCGGACTGAAATTTTGCATCCGGGGCTCTTCGAGGCCACAAATTCAAATGGCATACTTTATTTTTCGGTTTCGCCATTTTCCAAGATGGCCGCCATACAATGTAATTTCTGTATCTTTGACCTGTTGTTTTGAGGAGCCCATAAGAGGTGGGGTTCGACTCTATAAACTTTCACATCAGAAATTATATTAAAAGTACAAGTAAAAGCAAAATTGACCTGAATGTGGAAACTGGCCTGGCACATGGGCCAGCTCTCCGCAACGACTTGCCCTATCGAGTTTGCCTGAAACAAAAGTTGCTCAGAACAGCCAGCCAATAGGTGAACCGGTAATCTTTTTTCAAAATTGCGAAAACAAGATGGCCGCCATACAAAATTGAATCGCAAATATCTCAGAGGCCAATCGCAATAGATGGGTGGTGCTCGACCAAATGTTGTTCAAGGTGAGATTAGAAGTCTGATGACCTATTTTTTTTTCCAAGATGTAGGATTCAAAATGGCGGCCAAATTTTTTTTGAGTCCGTTCTGAGTAAAATTTTGCATCCGAGCCTCTTCAGGGTCAAGGATTCTGACGCTAGAATTTATTTTTCGATTCCGCCATTTTCCAAGATGGCCGCCATACAAAGTAATGTCAGACTCATAGACTCACTTGTGTTGTATAGCAGCTTTTAGAGATAGGGTTCGTCTCTGTACACCATCGCATAAGAAATTCTATCACAAGTACAAAAAAAATGCAAAACCGACCTTAACGTGGAAACTGACTTGACACATGGGTGAGCTCTCCGCAACGACTTGCCCTATCGAGTTTGCCCGGAACTAAAGTCGCTCAGAACAGCCAGCCAATGGGTGAACCGGTATTTTTTTTTCAAAATTGCGAAAACAAGATGGCCGCCATACAAAATTGAAACGAGATGGTGGATACAAAATGACGGCCAAATATTATAGTCAAAAATGAAAGAAATATTTGAAAAAAACACAGGGTGGCAGGGTACCCTCCGCGGGTCCCGTGGGGCCCGCGGCCTCCATGCGAAATGCTTTTCCTACGATGGCGGCCAAAGAATATAGAAAAAAAAGGCTAGAAATATTTGAAGAAACAATAGGCTGGCAGGGTACCCTCCGCGGGTCCCGTGGGGCCCGCGGCCCCCATGTTGAGATGCTGTTCCCAAGATAACGGCCCAAGAATAAAGTAAAAAAAAGGTGAGAAATATTTGAAAAAAATAAAGGCTGTTAGGTTACCCTCCGCGGTCCCCGCGGGGGCCGCGGCTCTCACGCGAAATACTTTTTCCAAGGTGGTGGTTTCAAAATGACGACCAAAGAATGTAGGTAGTAGAAAAGGTTAGAAATATTTGAAAAAATACAGGATGGTAGGTTACCCTCCGCGGTCCCCGCGGGGGCCGCGGCCCTCACGCGAAATACTTTTTCCAAGGGGGTAGTTTCAAAATGACGGCAAAATTAGAAATATTTGACAAAAATACAGGGTGCTAGGTTACCCTCCGCGGTCCCCGCGGGGGCCGCGGCCTCCACGCGAAATGCTTTTTCAAAGGTAGTGATTTCAAAATGACGGCCAAAGAATGTAGTAATATTTGAAAATAACACAGGCTGGCACGGTACCCTCCGCGGGTCCCGTGGGGCCCGCGGCTCCCATGCGAAAAAAATAGGCTACCCTTGGCGGCCCCGACGTAAAATCCTTTTTTCTAAGATGGCGGATACAAAATGGCGGCCAAAGATTATAGTAAAAAATGTTAGAAATATTTGAAAAAAAACAGGGCGGTAGGGTATGAATCACTGTTTTCAAAGTGGCGGTTTCAAAAAGGCGGCCAAAGTATATAGTAAAAAAAAAAAGTTAGGATTATTAAAACAAAACAGGGTGGCAGGAACCTCCGCGGGGCCCTTGGGGCCCGCGGCCCCCACGCGAAATACTAGTTATAATATATATAGCTGAATACCCACTGACTCACTCACTGACTGACTCACCCCAGAGTTGTTTGGAAGAACCCGTAATAGGTGAGGTTAGACTCTATACATGATCGTATCAGAAATGCCCCTACGAGTACCAGAAAAATACGAAATCGACCTGAACGTGGAAACTGACCTGACACATGGGGCGGTTCTCCGCAACGGCTCGACCTATCGAGTTTGCCCTGAACTAAAGTCGCTCAGAACAGCCGGCCAATGGGTGAGCCGGTCCAAGATTTTTCAAAATGGCGAAAACAAGATGGCCGCCATACAAAATTGAAACGCGAATAACTCAGAGGCCAGTCGAGATAGGTGGGTGGTGCTCGACCAAATGTCATTCAGAGTTGAGGGGGAAATCTGATTAACCAATTTTTTTTCCAAGATGGCGGATTCAAAATGGCGGCCAAAATTTTTTTTTATCCTATCCGATTGAAATTTTGCATCCGGGGCTCTTCGAGGCCACAGATTCAGACGGCATACTTTATTTTTCGATTCCGCCATTTTCCAAGATGGCCGCCATACCATGTAATTTCTGTATATTTGACCTGTTGTTTTGAGGAACCCATCAGAGGTAGGGTTTAGTTCTATACACTTTCGCTTCAAAAATTATATGGTTAGTACGAAAAAAATTTAAAATTGACCTGAATGTGGAAACTGACCTGACACATGGGGCAGCTCTCCGCGATGAATTGCTTTATTGAGTTTGTCCGGAACAAAAGTCGCTCAGAACAGCCAGCCAATGGGTGAACCGGTATTTTTTTTTCAAAATTGCAAAAACAAGATGGCCGCCATACAAAATTGAAACGCAAATATCTCAGAGGCCAGTCGCAACAGGTGGGTGGTGCTCGAACAAATGTTGTTCAAGGTGGGAGTAGTAATCGGATGACCCATTTTTTTTTCCAAGATGGCGGATTTAAAATGGCGGCCAAATTTTTTTTTAATCCGATCCGATTGAAATTTAGCATCCGGGGCTCTTCGAGGCCACAGATTCAAATGTCTTACTTTATTTTTCGGTTCCGCCATTTTCCAAGATGGCCGCCATACAAAGTAATGTCAGACTCATAGACTCACTTGTGTTGTACAGCAGCTTTTAGAGATAGGGTTCGACTCTGTACACCATCGCATCAAGAATCATTATCGTTAGTACCAAAAAAATTAAAAACTGACCTGAACGTGGAAACTGATTCGGCACATGGGCCAGTTCTCCGCACCGACTTGTCCTACCGAGTTTGCCCGGAACTAAAGTCGCTCAGAACAGCCAGCCAATGAGTGAACCGGTATTTTTTTTTCAAAATTGCGAAAACAAGATGGCCGCCATACAAAATTGAAACGCGAATATCTCAGAGGCCAGTCGAGATGGATTGGTTGTGCTCGACTAAGTGACATACAGGGTGGTAGGTTACCCTCCGCGGTCCCCGCGGGGGCCGCGGCCCCCACGCGAAATACTTTTTCCAAGATGATGGTTTCAAAATGACGGCCAAAGAATGTAGTAAAAAATACAGGGTGGTAGGTTATCCTCCGCGGTCCCCGCGGGGGCCGCGGCCCCCACGCGAAATACTTTTTCCAAGGTAGTGGTCTCAAAATGACGGCCAAAGAATGTAGTAATATTTGAAAATACAACAGGCTGGCAGGGTACCCTCCGCGGGTCCCGTGGGGCCCGCGGCCCCCATGCGAAGTACTTTTTCCAAGGTAGTGGTTTCAAAATGACGGCTATAGAATGTAGTAATATTTAAAAATACAACAGGCTGGCAGGGTACCCTCCGCGGGTCCCGTGGGGCCCGCGGCTCCCATGCGAAGTACTTTTTCCAAGGTAGTGGTTTCAAAATGACGGCTATAGAATGTAGTAATATTTGAAAATACAACAGGCTGGCAGGGTACCCTCCGCGGGTCCCGTGGGGCCCGCGGCCCCCATGCGAAGTACTTTTTCCAAGGTAGTGGTTTCAAAATGACGGCTATAGAATGTAGTAATATTTGAAAATACAACAGGCTGGCAGGGTATTCTCCGCGGGTCCCGTGGGGCCCGCGGCCCCCATGCGAATTGCTTTCCCCGAGAGGGCAGTCAAAGAATAAAGTAAAAATAGGTTTGAAATATTTGAAAAAAACTGGGTGGCAGGATATCCTCCGCGGCCCCCACGCAGAATACTTTGATGGCGGTTTCAAAAAGGCGGCCAAAGTATATAGTAAAAAAAAAGGTTAGGATTATTAAAACAAAACAGGGTGGCAGGGACCTCCGCGGGGCCCTTGGGGCCCGCGGCCCCCACGCGAAATACTAGTTATTATAATATATATAGCTGAATACCCACTGACTCACTCACTGACTGACTCACCCCAGAGTTGTTTGGAAGAACCCGTAATAGGTGAGGTTAGACTCTATACATGATCGTATCAGAAATGCCCCTACGAGTACCAGAAAAATACGAAATCGACCTGAACGTGGAAACTGACCTGACACATGGGGCGGTTCTCCGCAACGGCTCGACCTATCGAGTTTGCCCTGAACTAAAGTCGCTCAGAACAGCCGGCCAATGGGTGAGCCGGTCCAAGATTTTTCAAAATGGCGAAAACAAGATGGCCGCCATACAAAATTGAAACGCGAATATCTCAGAGGCCAGTCGAGATAGATAGGTGGTGCTCGACCAAATGTCATTCAGTGTTGAGGGGGAAATCTGACTGAGCAATTTTTTTTCCAAGATGGCGGATTCAAAATGGCGGCCAAATTTTTTTTTAATCCGATCCGATTGAAATTTTGCATCCGGGGCTCTTCGAGGCCACAGATTTAAATGGCATACTTTTTTTTTCGATTCCGCCATTTTCCAAGATGGCCGCCATACAAAGTAATTTCTGTATATTTGTCCTGTTGTTTTGAGGAACCCATCAGAGGTAGGGTTTGGTTCTATACACTTTCGCTTCAAAAATTATATGATAAGTACGAAAAAAATGAAAAATTGACCTGAATGTGGAAACTGACCTGACACATGGGGCAGTTCTCCGTGATGAATTGCTTTATTGAGTTTGCCCGAAACAAAAGTCGCTCAGAACAGCCAACCACTGGGTGAACCAGTATTTTTTTTTCAAAATTGCAAAAACAAGATGGCCGCCATACAAAATTGAAACGCAAATATCTCAGAGACCAATCGCAATAGGTGGGTGGTGCTCGAACAAATGTTGTCCATAGTAGGCGGAGTAATTTGATAAACTATTTTTTTTTTCCAAAATGGCGGATTCAAAATGGCGGCCAAATTTTTTTTTACTCCGATCCGATTGAAATTTTGCATCCTGGGCTCTTCGAGGCCACATATTCAAACGGCATACTTAATTTTTCGATTCCGCCATTTTCCAAGATGGCCGCCATACAAAGTTATGTCAGACTCATAGACTCACCTGTGTTGTATAGCAGCTTTTAGAGATAGGGTTCGACTCTGTACACCATCGCATCAAGAATCATAACGTTAGTACCAAAAAATTTAAAAACTGACCTGAACGTGGAAACTGATTCGGCACATGGGCCAGTTCTCCGTAACGACTTGCCCTATCGAGTTTGCCCGGAACTAAAGTCGCTCAGAACAGCCAGCCAATGGGTGAACCGGTATTTTTTTTTCCAAATTGCGAAAACAAGATGGCCGCCATACAAAATTGAAACGAGATGGTGGATACAAAATGACGGCCAAATATTATAGTCAAAAATACCCTCCGCGGGTCCCGTGGGGCCCGCGGCCGCCATGCGAAATGCGTTGCCTACGATGGCGGCCAAAGAATATAGAAAAAAGGCTAGAAATATTTGAAGAAACAATAGGCTGGCGGGTACCCTCCGCGGGTCCCGTGGGGCCCGCGGCTACCATGTGAGATGCTGTTCCCAAGATAACTGCCGAAGAATAAAGTAAAAAATAGGTGAGAAAAATTGGAAAAAAATACAGGCTGGTAGGTTACCCTCCGCGGTCCCCGCGGGGGCCGCGGCACTCACGCGAAATACTTTTTCCAAGGTGGTGGTTTCAAAATGACGGCCAAAGAATGTCGTAATATTTGAAAATAACACAGGCTCGCAGGGTACCCTCCGCGGGTCCCGCGGGGCCCGCGGCCCCCATGCGAAAAAAATAGGATGGTAGGCTACCCTTCGCGGCCCCCGCGCGAAATACTTCTTCCAAGATGGCGGATACAAAATGGCGGCCAAATATTGTAGTAAAAAACGTTAGAAATATTTGAAAAAAACAGGGCGGTAGGGTATGAATCACTGTTTTCAAAGTGGCGGTTTCAAAAAGGCGGCCCAAGTATTTAGTAAAAAAAAAAAGGTTAGGATTATTAAAACAAAACAGGGTGGCAGGGACCTCCGCGGGGCCCTTGGGGCCCGCGGCCCCCACGCGAAATACTAGTTATTATAATATATATAGCTGAACACCCACTCACTCACTCACTGACTGACTCACTGACATGCTGTTTTGAAGAACCCATAAGAGGTAAAGCTAGACTCTATACATTGTCGTATCAGAAATGCTTGCCCGACCACCAGAAAAATACGAAATCGACCTGAACGTGGAAACTGACCTGACACATGGGGCGGTTCTCCGCAACGGCTCGACCTATCGAGTTTGCCCGGAACTAAAGTTGCTAAGAACAGCCGGCCAATGGGTGAGCCGGTCCAAGATTTTTCAAAATGGCGAAAACAAGATGGCCGCCATACAAAATTGAAACGCGAATATCTCAGAGGCCAGTCTCGATAGATAGGTGGTGCTCGACCAAATGTCATTCAGAGTTGAGGGGGAAATCCGACTAAGCAATTTTTTTTCCAAGATGGCGGATTCAAAATGGCGGCCAAATTTTTTTTTTCTCCGATCCGACTGAAATTTTGCATCCGGGGCTCTTTGAGGCTACAGATTCAAATGGCATACTTTATTTTTCGGTTCCGCCATTTTCCAAGATGGCCGCCATACAAAGTAATTTCTGTATATTTGACCTGTTGTTTTGAGGAACCCATCAGAGGTAGGGTTTGGTTCTATACACTTTCGCTTCAAAAATTATATGATAAGTACAAGTAAAAGCAAAATTGACCTGAATGTGGAAACTGACCTGACACATGGGCCAGCTCTCCGTAACGAGTTGCCCTATCGAGTTTGCCCGGAACAAAAGTCACTCAGAACAGCCAGCCAATAGGTGAACCAGTATTTTTTTTTCAAAATTGCAAAAACAAAATGGCCGCCATACAAAATTGAAACGCAAATATCTCAGAGCCCAGTCGCAACAGGTGGGTGGTGCTCGAACAAATATTGTTCAAGGTGGGAGTGGTAATCTGATGAGCTAAATTTTTTTCCAAGATGGCGGATTCAAAATGGCGGCGAAATTTTTTTTTATTCCGATCCGATTGAAATTTTGCATCCGGGGCTCTTCGATGTCACAAATTCAAACGCCATTCTTGATTTTTCGATTCCGCCATTTTCCAAGATGGCCGCCATACAAAGTAATGTCAGACTAACAGACTCGCTTGTGTTTTATAGCAGCTATTAGCGATAAGATTCGACTGTATATACGATTGCATAAGAAATTTTATCACAAGTACAAAAAAAATAGAAATCCGACCTGAACGTGGAAACTGACTTGACACATGGGCCAGCTCTCCGTAACGACTTGCCCTATCGAGTTTGCCTGGAACTAAAGTCGCTCAGAACAGCCAGCCTATGGGTGAACCGGTATTTTTTTTTCAAAATTGCGAAAACAAGATGGCCGCCATACAAAATTGAAACGCGAATATCTGAGGCCAGTCGAGATGGATGGGTTGTGCTCGACTAAGTGACATACAGGGCTGTAGGTTACCCTCCGCGGTCCCCGCGGGGGCCGCGGCCCCCATGCGAAATACTTTTTCCAAGATGGTGGTTTCAAAATGACGGCCAAAGAATGTGGTAAAAAACGTAAGAAATATTTGAAAAAAATACAGGGTGGTAGGTTACCCTCCGCGGTCCCCGCGGGGGCCGCGGCCCCAACAATAGGCTGGCAGGGTACCCTCCGCGGGTCCCGTGGGGCCCGCGGCCCAAACAATAGGCTGGCAGGGTACCCTCCGCGGGTCCCGTGGGGCCCGCGGCCCCCATGTGAGACGCTGTTCCCAAGATAACGGCCGAAGAATAAAGTAAAAAAAAAGGAGAAATATTTGAAAAAAAAAAAGGGCGGTAAGGGTATGAATCACTGTTTTCAAGGTGGCGGTTTCAAAAAGGCGGCCAAAGTATATTATAGTAAAAAAAAAGGTTAGGATTATTAAAACAAAACAGGGTGGCAGGGACCTCCGCGGGGCCCTCGGGGCCCGCGGCCCCCACGCGAAATACTAGTTATAATATATATAGCTGAATACCCACTCACTGACTCACTCACTGACATGCTGTTTTGAAGAACCCACAAGAGGTAGGGCTCGACTCTATACATCGTTGTATCAGAAATGCTTGCCCGACCACCAGAAAAATACGAAATCGACCTGAACGTGGAAATTGACCTGACACATGGGGCGGTTCTCCGCAACGGCTCGACCTATCGAGTTTGCCCGGAACTAAAGTCGCTCAGAACAGCCGGCCAATGGGTGAGCCGGTCCAAGATTTTTCAAAATGGCGAAAACAAGATGGCCGCCATACAAAATTGAAACGCGAATATCTCAGAGGTAAGTCGAGATAGATGGGTGGTGCTCGACCAAATGTCATTCAGAGTTGAGGGGGAAATCTGACTAAGTAATTTTTTTTCCAAGATGGCGGATTCAAAATGGCGGCCAAATTTTTTTTTTCTCCGATCAGACTGAAATTTTGCATCCGGGGCTCTTTGAAGCCACAGATTGAAATGGCATACTTTATTTTTCGGTTCCGCCATTTTCCAAGATGGCCGCCATACAAAGTAATTTCTGTATCTTTGACCTGTTCTTTTAGAGCAGTCTTTAGAGTTAGGGTTTTACTTTATACACTATCGCATCAAAAATTATATGATAAGTACGAAAAAAATAAAAAATTGACCTGAATGTGGAAACTGACCTGACACATGGGGCAGCTCTCCGCGATGAATTGCTTTATTGAGTTTGCCCGGAACAAAAGTCGCTCAGAACAGCTAGCCAATAGGTGAACCGGTTTTTTTTTTTCAAAATTGCAAAAACAAAATGGCCGCCATACAAAATTGAAACGCGAATATCTCAGAGGCCAGTCAAGATAGATGGGTGGTGCTCGATCAAATGTCGTTCAAGATGGGAGGGGTAATCTAATGAACCTATTTTTTTTCCAAGATGGCGGATTCAAAATGGCGGCCAAATTTTTTTTGACTCCGATCCGATTGAAATTTTGCATCCGGGGCTCTTCGAGGCCACAAATTCAAACGCCATACTTAATTTTTCGATTCCGCCATTTTCCAAGATGGCCGCCATACAAAATAATGTCAGACTCATAGACTCACTTGTGTTGTATAGCAGCTTTTAGGAATAGGGTTCGTTTTTATACACCATCGCATAAGAAATTTTATCACAAGTACAAAAAAAATGCAAAACTGTCCTGAACGTGGAAACTGACCTGACACGTGGGCCAGCTCTCCGCAACGACTTGCCCTATCGAGTTTGCCCGGAACTAAAGTCGCTCAGAACAGCCAGCCTATGGGTGAACCGGTATTTTTTTTTTTCAAAATTGCGAAAACAAGATGGCCGCCATACAAAATTGAAACGCGAATATCTCAGAGGCCGTCGCAATAGATGTAAATTATTCGAACAAGTATCATTCAAGTATCTTTTTTCAAGATGGCGGAATCAAAATGACGGCCAATTTTTTTTGAGTCATTTCCGATTGAAATTTTGCATCCGAGGCTCTTTAAGGCCACAGATTCCACCGAGTACCGTTTCTCAGTGTGACCCCCGAGTGTAAAGCGGCAGTGCCACCGCCAAACCATTGTGCAACGATCACGTATAGGTAATCAGGGCTGGGCAAAATACATGTTTTGCTTTAATTGAAATACAAGTTACAAAATGTGCATTACAAGTTTATATATCATGTAGATAGCACAATGACGTAGCCAAGGATATTTAGTATATAGACATTCGGCGTTCACTGACGTGGGAAATCTCTTTTTTTTTCAAGTTGAACGTCTAAGCATCGTATAATAGCAATTTTTGGCGTCATATCACATAGCGCATGCGAACGTGTTAAAATAGGTTTCCCAATTGAATTTTTAAGTTTCGTCACAGCTTAAGATTTATTATTTATCTGTTCAAGTGTATCACGAGTAGGTAGGTAGTAGCTGTTGTTTCCGAGGAACATTTAAATGACATGTTAGAGCAATAGGTGCGTTATTAAAAGACTAAATGATATTAAGGTTCGGTTGAGGCGGCGTGGAGGACCTTAGAGTTTGACGTGACGGCCCGCGAACCTAACGTCAAACAATTGGCTGCGCATCTCGGAAAGTGTTTTTTTTTCGATCAGGCACAGGTAGAGTCCGTGCCACAATCTACGTCCAATCGCCAGTGAAGTGTTCAACCGCTAAACGTTATTGCGGATAGCCAGCCTCGACGAATTAAAACAGCGCGCAACACCTGCCCAGCCCACGACTACCGCGTCCCGCCTGCCACCCACGCCGCCGGCGCCTCGCGTCAAGTCGCTTTTCCACGTGACGCCCGCACCCTGTGTGGCGACCGGGGCCGCTCCCGCGACACCTGCCGCACGACCAGCCAAGCTCGAGCCCATTGCAGTACCAGCTACGCCACCATCGCCCCATCCGCGTCTAGAGAGCGCTACCCGCCCCTCGCAGTGGACGTGCTGCCCGAGAGGCCCAAGCACATCCGCAATCTGCGAGAGGAGCTGGGCCACCCCCCGATCTCCGTGCCCGGTGGAAGGGGTATCACATTTACGCCACGAGGGGAGGACGATTACCTGACCGACCTCGTGCTACCACCGGCCTGCCGTGGCACGGTACTGCTACGTGTTTCAGGTAAAGCTCTAACTCAAGGTCGGCAACCGAAGCCTCCTGGCCAACATTATGCTGTAGGTAGGAGATCGTCGAGGACCTCATCGAACAAGGTTTCCAACTAATTGAATTTTATATAACATTTGTTTCTAAAGTAAGTACCTGATAAATTTGAAAAAGAGTCAGAAGAGTTAGGTACGACGACGAGCAAAGCGAGGAGGAGGGTTAGGTTTTTGCGACCCCTTGCGCGAGCCGAGCGAGCGCAGCGAGCGTGCCGCGGCAGCGGCCGGCGAAGCGCCAGAACCGAACTAAGCTTGCGAAAAGTAAAAGTGAAATAAAAATAAGCAAAGAATACACAATTTTTTCTTTCGAAATAAACATAACTTTATACATATACACAAATTACGTCTTTATCCCTTACGGGGTAGACAGAGCCTAAGGTAACAGGTACCTACCAACAGGCCACGTTTAGCAAGATTGTGGGCGTATAGGTGGAAAATGGAATGAAAATAGTGATGGGTGACATAACTTTATACATGTATTTTTTAAGTAGGTAGAACATGGTGGTATTCATTTTTAAAATCGTTAGAAATAGAAACTAAACTTGTAACGGTGGTTTTTACGCCTCAATTACTCACCAACTTACCCAGCCGGTTAACATGAGACTCGAAGAACTAGATTCAAAAATTACCCAGGGCGCGCTATGACAAAGTTCCAAAGAAAACAAAAGGATTACACTAACGAGATTATTTATTTATCTACCTAATATACTTCAGGCATATTATACAGAAAGTTGATGATGGAAAAATCAGATGTCGCTGTTAGAATCTAATTAAATATAGTTTTTAAAGTAACAATTAGGATCACCAGTGTGCCGGCGTTATCAAAACCAGGAAGGCTTACTGACCTAAGCTTGGCTGCTATTAAATTTAGGTTTCACAGAATAAAATAGGCTTCCTACTTCGTCCTCCGCACGTAGGGGCAGATATAGCAGGTGTGGGCACGATATTTCGTCTCCTTGGCCCAGACAGACCCTCCAGTATTAGAGCCAATTGGTTAAGGTTGGAAGCAACAGTGGTTTAGCACACGGTGGCAATCCACTTCCAATGCAGATTAGACAAAAGCCTAACTTAGGATGAGCCGGAACCAAGGATGAGCCGGAACTAAGGATGAGCCGGAACTAAGGGCCCCTAAAACCAAAAGAAAATACTTTAGATTTTAGGATTCTGTGAGAGCCTGACGTGGCATAAATAACTAGAGCCCAGAGAAAAACGTGGATACTCACATTACGGGATTAACAGCAAATGCGACATCTGACTGTTGGTTAATTAAAGGACTTTAAAAGTCCATCGCCAACGCGATTACTCACCACACGTCGAAGGAATCATGGCGAAACTTTAATTTAAATCGAAGGAGCTCGGAGCGCGGTCACAACTGAATATTGCGTTCTGCGGCAGCCGAAAAAGACTACCGGGCGCCGTCCTTATAAAGCCGCGCCTAATGACGCGAAGCAACGAGAAAGAGCGAATGTCGCGCCCCCTGGTCGGTTCTGAAGGCAACTGACAGACAGACATAGCAACAAATATCACATCGACTTGGTTAGAGCAAAAACATAGAGTGAGGAGTGCAGCAACATTTTTATGCTTATATTGTTTATTATGAATCACTACTTCTTGAACAACTGTCCAACAGGATAAATCAGTCTGCTAATTATCCGACCGATCCAACCTCAATGGGGTTGTCTACTTTGTTTAAATGAATTGTAAATCAAAACCTCTGTGTATTGGTAAATTAACAGCCTCCCACATTTCATACATCCCCGTTGCCGGGGCAACTCTCCTCCTCTAAACCTACAGGCCTGGCCTGGTATTGAACCCGCAATTTCTGAATTAAGAGCCTACCAGTTCCACTAAGCCACAGACACTTCATATTTAAAAAAAAAGAATATGCATCTGCAAATATTTTTTTAGTCATTATTATTGTAATATTAGTACCTAATAAAATACATAATGTTCCTTATGACTTGTTTGCTTTTGCTATTAAACCTACATCACATTACTTGTATTGTTTTTCAGTAAAATACCGTTTTAACATTTTATTAAATGGTTAACAATATAAAAACGACTGACATTTATTTTTCCTTGTTAAACCTAAATCACATAACAAACTGTACATATATTCATCCACACCCATATCAAACGTCCCTATAATTAATATATTTAAGGTGAAATAATAAAAAAAAACAAACAATTTGTAATTATTTATTTTTAGGGCTTGCTAACAATTTAAGAAATATAAAATAAAATTAAACTATGATAAAAACTAAAAGTTAACTAAATATACAAAACTTAAAACTAAATAAATATACCTAAAAAAGAAAACACCATCTAAAAGGCCCTCCTGCGGCATAGACCCCAACACACTGGCGGCATTACCTCTCTGTACAGCCAGAGAAATTCGCTGGGAGAGGTAAGCGCCAGCTCTGGAGTCTCCTGAGGTCTCTATCAGCCGGGACGACAAGGCTCTCATGAAGGGACCCATTGTAATTCCCCTCTTATAATAATAATAATAAAGCTTTATTTCCACTTTCAAAATTTTTAAGTTGTTTCATTGTTAATACATTTCATTTTTTACATTTATATAATAATATGTTTATAGTTTAAACTCTTTTGTCGAGTGGCCCCCCTAGGGTAAAAGCCTCCTCCATCCTTTTCCAATATTCTCTACTTTTGGCAATAGTCATCCAGTCTTTTCCTGCCATGATCCTAACATCATCAGCCCATCTTTTTCTCTGCCTTCCAACGTGTCTTTTGCCTGACGGCCCTGGCCATTTTGTTATCTGATGGGTCCATCTTTTGTCTTCATATCTTGCCACATGTCCTGCCCATCTCCATTTCTGTTTAAGGCTAAACTGAAGGGCATCTGTTAATTTAGTTCTCGTTCTTATGTCTGTATTCCTTATTCTTTGTATTTTCCTTAGTTTTAATAAGCTCCTTTCCATTGCGTGTTGGCAAGACAGAATTTTCCTTCTCTCTTTTTCCGTATAGACCCTCTTATATCAACTAATAAAGACATGAGAAATATAAACATTTTTGCAGTATTAACCTCATCATAATCCCCCCAGTAGGTACATGTGGACTTTTTTGATTCTTTCGGAGCTCGGATCTGCTACATAAACGGCTTTGTCCAGTAGCATTGTATGGATGTTGAAGGTTCCTTCACTTTTCTTGGCCAGCCAAAACAGAAGCAATAGAACATTCTTACAACCACCTACAACAAAATGAAAAGAAAATAAGTAACTATTGTATCAAGTATGCGAGTATTATTGTTTTATATATGCACTAATGTTGATGATTGAACAGGTAAATACTCACATGAGCATCTTAGCTCCCCTTTTTTCGGCAATGCAATGTACTCCAAAATAGACACATTTCGTGTCACAGAGCGTGTCAGCCTTGACAATTTTTTCACCGGAGTCTCCATTGGTAAGCATTTTTTCAAAGATTATCGTGGAAAATAGACTTTCAGAAGGTTAGGAACTTAAAAAGAAACTGCCTGGATCAAATGACAAAATGATGACTTTGACGTACGAATGACAGATGACAGTACTTTTCGCTAAGCAGATGGGCAAAGGAAATCAAGACTTTCATGCCACTGTTCACGTAGATCCAGTCGACCATATCCGATAATTAACAAATTCAATTTTAAAAAAAAGTACGTGACCAAATTTTAAGATACTCAAATAAGTTTCTCAAATTGGCCTAAGCTGGAAGAAAAAAAAATCAAATAAATTCACCTTTTTTTTTCTAACCAAAAGCAATTAAGCAGCTTTGTAGACGAGCCAGATTAAACTCTGAAGTCACTGGCCAAAATATTTTCAAAAATTAATTTAAATTAAAGGACTGAATTATATGAGAAAATACCAAAATTAATTTCTTATAATAATTCACTTTTCTATGCAATTACTTTTTATAAAATTATAACTGGCCGCGTCGACGAAAAAAAAAAAAAAAGGCGATTGTCTTTTGTTCAGTTACTTTTGCCGCGAAATTGCTAACTAAAGTGAAGACGTGATATTGAATCCCGACAAGGTAAGCGTTTTATTGTTTTATTTCGAGAAAAAACAGTACATAGATATAATACAATAGTTTATTATGATCTATGTAACTTAATTTAACATAAGTACATATATCTACTACCTACTTCAACAGTTTTCAATGAAAAGTGTAAAGCATCATTGGACGCCATTGTGTGTAATGATTTACAAAACTAACGCTGGCTGAAAAGTAGGCCGGTAGGAACTGTTGTACATCCTAAATTAAGACATAACTTTAACGTAAACATTAATGGCGAATGATATCATGTACTTTGGTAATTAACCATATTACTTATTATTTTCAGATGAAACGAGGTGTTGAGATTATTACTGTGCAGCGTGCTGTTCGCAGACGTTCCTGTAAGTATTATATTTAAATTGTCAATTATTCTGTCTTGTTCTCGAAAGTTCCAAGAGAATCATGTTGTTGCAATGAAAGCTCTCGCATATGAATTCATTGTATGTGGTACCAAATTAGATGATAGCTTATTACTAAGAATATTCAATGTTTTTCCCAAACCTATAATATGCTCGACATTGATACATGCAGATGTAATTTTTTTTTATTTTCTGTGTTGGTGTGCTTTGAACTGATAACCAAATGAACCATTTTAGGGTTCATTCACTAGACAAAGAACAAAAACGGGACCCTATTACTAAGACTTTACTGTCTGTCCCTCTGTCTGTCTGTCACCACCACCAGGCTGTCTTATGAATTGACCATGATAGCTAGACAGTTGAAACTTTTTCACCATCGGTTTAGATGAATGTAGTTTTAGTAAGGACCCTTGATTTATTTATAATATAATAAATACAATACAATAACTCTTTATTGAATACCACATATAACAACCAAAACTTGCATTGTCATCCATTCTACATATGTGTACAAATTTCAAGTCAAATCGGACCAACCATTAAAGAGTTCCCTCCTGCGGAGACAGTCCTGGCTTTACCAGCAGAATTTTACTGCCAGATTATTGTATTGTCATCTAACTTACACAAGTATGCAAAATTTCAGCTGAATCGGTTGAAGATAATTGCTTCAAAATTAAGTTGCAAGATTCCACCCGGACAAAATATACATACATACATACCGTCACGCCTCTTTCCCACAGGGGGTAGGCAGATACTACTTTGTTCCACATACATACATATGTTGCAAGTTAATAAAAAAGCTTGTTAATATTTATAAATATAATAGTACTATTTTAGATAAATTATTATTTGGTTATTATATTTTCACGCCTGTATCTCTAAAGGGGTAGGTATAGAGCAGCAGATGTTTTTTCTTTAAACATCACATTGTTATTTTTTAAGTTACCATTTTTGTTACATCCTTTTACAATAACCGCCCAGTTTGTTAATAAATATTTGGCATACCTGTTAAAGTAGTTCAGTCTTTTTTCCATGCGATATAAAACATCTTTTAATTCACTTTCGATTATAAAATCGAAAATAAGTTTTTTTTGCTATTCAGGGTGTCATTATCCAGCTATAATGCTTCCATGCTGGTCTGGGAGTGAAAATAAACATAGAATGTACCCGTTACTTCTCTTCCCATGCAGATGGTAAAAGCCTATCGAGGGAATGGACAAAAATCTTAAGAATCATGTTATAGGCGATGCGGCTAGCAACCCATCACTATTTTGATTCCTCCTTTCCACCTATACAAACATAATAATGCTAAACGTGGCCTTTAGGTCTTGTTACCTTGGGCGCTGTCTACCCCGTAAGAGATCAAGACATGATTTGTGTGTGTGTGTGTGTGTGTGTGTGTGTATTATCCAGCTGTAATACTTCCATGCTGGTCTGGGAGTAAAAAAACATAGAATGTACCCGTTGCTTCTCTTCCCGCGCAGATGGTAATAGCCCATCGAGGGAATGGACAAAAATCTTAAGAATCATGTTATAGGCGATAGGGCTAGCAACCCATCACTATTTTGATTCCTCCTTTCCACCTATACAAACTCAATCATGCTAAACGTGGCCTTTAGGTTTTGTTACCTTGGGTACTGTCTACCCCGTAAGGGATCATGACGTGATTTTTGTGTGTGTGTCTGTGTGTGTGTGTGTGTGTATTATCCAGCTATAATACTTCCATGCTGGTCTGGGAGTAAAAAATAACATAGAATGTACCCATTGCTTCTCTTCCCGCGCAGATGGTTAAAGCCCATCGAGGGAATGGACAAAAATCTTAAGAATCATGTTATAGGCGATGCGGCTAGCAACCCATCACTATTTTGATTCCTCCTTTCCACCTATACAAACTCAATCATGCTATACGTGGCCTTTAGGTTTTGTTACCTTGGGTACTGTCTACCCCGTAAGGGATCATGACGTGATTTTTGTGTGTGTGTCTGTGTGTGTGTGTGTGTGTATTATCCAGCTATAATACTTCCATGCTGGTCTGGGAGTAAAAAATAACATAGAATGTACCCATTGCTTCTCTTCCCGCGCAGGTGGTAAAAGCCCATCGAGAGAATGGACAAAAATCTTTAGAATCATTTTATAGGCGATGCGGCCAGCAATCCATCACTATTTTGATTCCATTTTTCACCTATACGCCCACAATCTTGCTAAATGCGGCCTGTAGGTATCTGTTACCATAGGCTCTGTCTACCCTGTAAGGGATCATGACGTGATTTGTGTGTGTGTGTGTATGTGTGTATTATCCAGCTATAATACTTCCATGCTGGTCTGGGAGTAAAAAATAACATAGAATGTACCCATTGCTTCTCTTCCCGCGCAGATGGTAAAAGCCCATCGAGGAAATGGACAAAAATCTTTAGAATTATTTTATAGGCGATGCGGCTAGCAACCCATCACTGTTTTGATTTCATTTTTCACCTATACGCCCACAATCTTGCTAAATGTGGCCTGTAGGTATCTGTTACCATAGGATCTGTCTACCCCGTAAGGGATCATGACGTGATTTGTGTGTGTGTGTGTGTGTATTATCCAGCTATAATACTTCCATGCTGGTCTGGGAGTAAAAAAAACATAGAATGCACCCATTGCTTCTCTTCCCGTGCAGATGGTAAAAGCCCATCGAGGGAATGGACAAAAATCTTTAGAACCATTTTATAGGCGATGCGGCTAGCAACCCATCACTATTTTGATTCCTCCTTTTCCCCTATTCAAACACAATAATGCTAAACGTGGTCTTTAGGTCTTGTTACCTTGGGCACTGTCTACCCCTTAAGGGATAACGACGTGATTTGTGTAAGTGTGTATGTTTGTATGTATATTTTCACGCGAGTATCTTTAAAGGGGTAGGCAGTCATTATCCAGCTATAATTTTTTCATGCTGGTCTGAAAGTAAAGAAAAAACATAGAATGTACCCGTTGCTTCTCTTCCCGCGCAGATGGTAAAAGCCCATCGAGGGAATGGACTAAAATCTTTAGAATCATGTTATAGGCGATGCGGCTAGCAACCCATCACTATTTTGATTCCTCCTTGCCACCTATTCCCGCGCAGATAGTAAAAGCCCATCGAGGAAATGGACAAAACTTGATAATCATGTTATAGGCGATGCGGCTAGCAACCCATCACTATTTTGATTCCTCCTTGCCACCTATTCCCGCGCAGATGGTAAAAGCCCATCGAGGAAATAGACAAAACTTGAGAATCATGTTATAGGCGATGCGGCTAGCAATCCAGCAATCCATCACTATTTTTAATTCATCCTTTCCACCAATACAAACATAATAATGCTAAACGTCGCCTTTAGGTCTTGTTACCTTGGGCACTGTCTACCCCGTAAGGGATCAAGACGTGGTGTGTGTGTGTGTGTATATTATCCAGCTATAATACTTCCATGCTGGTCTGAGAGTTAAGAAAAAACATAGAATGTACCTGTTGCTTGTCTTTTCGCGCAGATGGTAAAAGCCCATCGAGGGAATGGATAAAAATCTTTAGAATCATTTTATAGGTTATGCGGCTAGCAACCCATCACTATTTTGATTTCATTTTTCACCTATACCCCCACAAATCTTGCTAAATGTGGCCTGTAGGTATCTGTTACTTTAGGCTCTGTCTACCCCGTAAGGAATAAAGTCGTGATTTGTGTATGTATGTAATATGTATATTTTCACGCGAATATCTCTAAAGGGGTAGGCAGTCATTATCCAGCTATAATACTTCCATGCTGGTCTGGGAGTAAAGAAAAAACATAGAATGTACATGTTGCTTGTCTTTTCGCGCAGATGGTAAAAGCCCATCGAGGGAATGGACAAAAATCTTTAGAATCATGTTATAGGCGATGCAGCTAGCAACCCATCACTATTTTGATTCCTCCTTTCCACCTATACAAACACAATCATGCTAAACGTGGCCTTTAGGTCTTGTTGCCCGCGACTCCATCTGCGAAGAAGACGCTTATCGCTATCCCGCGGAAACTATGCAATTTGCCGGGATAAAAACTATCCTATGCTCTTTCCCGGAACTCAAATTATCTGTATACTAAATTTTAACTAAATCGGTTCTGCGGCTTAAGCGTGACAAGGTAACAAACAGACAGACAGAGTTATTTTCGCATTTATAATATTAGTAAGGATAAGGATAAGGATTTAAAGAATAGTTACTTAAAATATGTATCAGATACAGATACATGAATCACGTCTTTATTCATTACGGGGTAGACAGAGCCTAAGGTGACAAGACCTACAGGCCACGCTTAGCAAGATTGTGGGGCGTATAGTAGATGGAAAAAGGGTACAAAATAGTGATGGGTTGCTAGCCTCATCGCCTATAACATGATTCCTACGACTTTCGCCCATTCCCTCGATGGGCTTTTACCATCTGCGCGGGAAGAGATGCAACTGGTACCTTCTATGTATCAATCTTTTGTAAAATGTTATTCTGAATTTAATTTTGAATTATATGAATGATTTCGGCTAAGTTTATTTTATTTTATTTTATTATACACAATTTTGCATGATAATTGTATCTTTTGAAAGCATATAAAGAAACTGAAACTAAAACTGAAAGGATAAGGATGTATGTATGTACTATGTGTTCCATGCTGGTCTGGGAGCAAAGAAAAAACAATGTACCAGTTGCTGCTCTTCCCGCGCAAATGGTAAAAACCCATCGAGGGAATGGGCGAAAATCATAGGGATCATGTTATAGGCGATGCGGCTAGCAACCCATCACTATTTTGATTCCACTTTCCACCTCTACACCCTCAGGGTTTTGCTAAACGCGGCCTGTAGGTCTTGTTACCTTAGGCTCTGTCTACCGCGTAAGGGATAAAGACGTGATTTGTGTATGTGTGTATGTATGTATGTATGTGCTTATTTATACGTGTGGAGTGTGAAGTCGGTGCCTCAGCTCAAATAGTTCTAAGCCGAATATATAATATATATAGGCACATTGACTAGATACTTTGGGGGCGTTTGAGAATTACGTAAGCGCTTGAGGGGAGCGGGGGGTCTTTGCTTTGCTTATTTTAGATGACATGGTGGGTAGGGGGGTTGATATGGTGATTACGTCAGCAGTTTCGATTCGAACTGCTGCTCACGAATCAATAAAAAACAGAATCCATTAAAAGAATAATGCTTAGGTACCTACCAATAATTACGTAAGCATGGGAGGGGGGGGGATAAGGGGTTTGCTTTGTTTACTTTCGCTGACAAGGGGAAGGGGGGGGGGGGGTAAATAATTGTAAAAAATCTGCTTACGTAATACTTGAATGGCCCCTTTCTGCCACGCATGCCACAGATAAACATAACGATGTTATGATGGGAGTGTGGGTAATGGCGCGAGCTGAGCTGAGGCACCGACGTCAAACATATAAATAAGTAGGTAGCACTCACCAAAAAATATTGTTAATTTCACATTTCTAAAGTACCGTAATTAATACAATTTATTATTATTTACCTTAGGCTCTGTCTACCCCGTAAGGAATAAAGACGTGATTTGTGTTTGTATGTATGTATGTATTATTATGAAATCTATAGGCGGATTTAGGCTACATTTAAATTAGATGTTTAACCAAGTCTGTTATTTTGGTCAGTAGGTCAGTTGTATTAATGGTTAAGTTAATTTTATAAGTATAGGTAGGTAGGTACTGCTTTTTGTTTTGAAAAAATGACTTCCTACCAAGTTTCTTGCGGCGCATTCTTTTTTGGCAGATGATCTTTGAACTTCGCTGGTAAACTCAAAAAAGACATGTAAAAGAACCCTTCGAGGACTATTTGTAAAAAAAGTTTAAATCGAATTTTGCCTTATCGCAATACAGCCAGACGCGTTCATCCCTTACAGGTATATAAGCAGTGCTTGTAAGCATACGTAAATGTGCCCGACACTCTTCGTACCAATACGGATTTTGTTGGCAATATGCCTGAATACAGTGGCCGTATCATCTAAAAGATATGGGACATACATGCATAGATTCATTTACAAAAATATTTTTTTGCAGCGGGCGAGAGTTACGGAGACGGCGCTGAACCAGCCGGTTACTGCGTTGCCCAAGGTAAGGTTGCAGCAGGTCTCTGCTTACACTGATTTATAGATATTTATAGATAATGGTACGCACTTGGCCGGTTTTTTTTTTTTTTTTTTCAATTAAAGCTTTTAAATGAAAAACTTTTTTAACACATTTTATCTTAACATTTATCTTAATTAGATGACTTTTCTCACAAAATAAATCCATGTCGTAAATTAGACCTTTGTCCTGAAGTTGAAACTTAAATTTAAAACGCAACGCAACTACTGAAGACGAACTGAACACTAATCAGAGATTACTAGGAGCAATACAAACCGTTTAAAACAATAAATAATACCGTTTTCTTTCACTACTATTATCTTTTATTTTGATAGGCACGGTGCACCAAGGGGCACCAGTTTTTAGAGGTAATAACTCGCAATGTGTAGCCATGTCAGCGTGTGCTTGCGTGTACTCGGTCTGTAGTTCTAGAAATTATCGCGATTTTGACGTTGATGTCATACTTAAGAGTGGCGACGAATTGTACATGCAATTGTTACCTATGTTAGAACGAGAAAATCAAATATATTTACAGCCAGAACAATTGCCATCCCATATTCGCTCCGGGAACTTTTCGGCAGAAATAGAACCAATGGAAGATGACAACAATTGGATCGCTAATGGTTTATATCCAGTAAATATTCATAACGTTTATGGAAAAAAGAGAGATCTGGTGAATATTCTTCAGACGCAAGTTTTTACATCGGATCATATCGATGCAACCGATAGTATCCTTTTTACCGGTCAAAGTTACACCGTTTCGTTCTGGAGACATCAGAATTCATTTTACTTATTCAATAGTCACGGGGTAGATTTTAATAATCGTACAGCAGACCAATGTGCGCGGTTGTTTAAATGTAATTCGGTGCAAAAGCTTGTGGACTATCTTTTCACTAATAGTCGCTTTCCAAATAATATACGAGATACGGAATACTCCTTGCACAGAATTCGTGTGAAAACTTTCACACCATCATCTCCCACGTTCACAGCGTCGTCGCTGATCAGCTCATTGTCGCATCCTGCCACTGAGGTGCTATCGCCTACATTCACGGAGTCGCTATCACAGTCGGATGTATCTCGGCCACGTTCGCCCACATATGCCGAGGTTTGTGCGAATAATTCTTGTGAGCGAGTCAATTCCGTATCGCAAACTTCTGCAACCACGACAAATGTCGATGCCGCGCAACCCCAAACAAAATCAAAACGTACGAACTTTAATCCAGTGGTTGTAGTCGATAGAGTAGAAGATTTTAAATTGTACGTGTTAAATCCTGTTGTCATCGTCCACAATATGTTTTCGGAATTACCGTTAGATGAAAACGAATCAAATGTCGATACGGCAACTGTTACCAGGGGTAGGGGCCGACCCAAGAAACAAACACGAAAATCCAAAACTAATGCTCATTTAGATGCGGTCAAAAAGTACGCAAAAAAAATCCTCACGTTAATCGTGAAGCGGTAAAAAAATACGTCGAAAATCATCCCGAAATTAATCGTGAAGCGGTTAAAAAATACGTCGAAAAACATCCCGAAATTCATCGTGAAGCGGTTAAAAAATACGTTGAGAAACATCCCGAAATTAATCGCGTCGCAGTCGAAAATTATTCGCAACGGAACCCTGACATAAACCGTGCCGCTGTTGAGAGATATACCACAGTTAGTCGTGACGTTGAAGTAGAATTACGGCGGCCAACAAACTTACTTGGGGAGTGGAGGGAGTCGGAACTTGCCAATATGCCGCTGTTTTCTTTAAAAAAGCCGTCTTTGCTGGCTGCAGATATTTTTTCGTGTCCGAACTGTAACGCGCGTCTTTTTGAGGAAGAGCGGGGTCGTAAACAGTGGTGTTGCGGGTCCGGAGCGTACAACGTTCAACAGTTTTCGCCTTTGTCGGAAGATTTTTATTCTGATCCCTCGTTTTTGCGTGCACCGCGAGCGTACAATAATTTGTTTGCCTTCAGTGCCTTAGGCGTTTCTCACGGTTATCAGCATCCCGAGCAGGGTATATCCTTTTTAAAAATTCAAGGACGTATTTACCACCGCGTTTTCGATCTTTCGTATGAAGAAACCACTAACAATATCGGGCTTTACATTAATGACAATAACGAACGCGATAGTATAGCACAAAGTCAACGGCTCAATAGGGATGTTATTGTTTCCATCACAAATTATTTGCATAATGTCAATCCGTTTATAGAATGCTTTAAACGCTTGAGTCGGGAAACGTCCGATCAAGCGTACATAAGGTTCGAAAGAACTACACGCGCAACGCACGGTAACATTTTGGGCGACTTACCTTTAGGCACGGAAGTGGCTGCCATAATAAGCACTGAGAGAGAAACTTTCCAACCTCATTGTATAGCCATCTGGAAAGTAGGCCATAAGAAACCACACACTGTAGATATCATGAATCCATTGTACGAAGCTTTTCAATATCCGTTGCTTTACCCCGAAGGTAATGCGGGTTGGTTTCCGAATAAATTGGACAATAATCAAAATAAATTATCACAAGTAAAATATATCCGGTGCTTGCTGCTGTCAGAGACGCGTTTTTCAAAATTGGGTAGACTGTCAGAGGAGTGGTTGGTAGATGTTTACTGTAGAATTTGTGAAGAGCGTCTCCGCTACATCACCAACATGCAGAAACAAAATTCAAATAATGCATTAAGAACTGCTCCACTCGAAGAAATAGAAATTAGTGTACAACAAATTCGCAACGATGAGACCATAGAAGGGGAGGGTTATGTCCCTGGTCGCATATATTTGCCTTATAGTTTCACGGGATGTCCGAGATATATGAAAGTGAAGTACATGGATGCGATTGCAATAGTAAATACGTTGGGTACTCCCACGTATTTTCTAACTTTTACATGTAATCGCAATTGGCCCGAAATTAAACAATCTCTCGAAGCAGGTCAGCTGGCAGACCCACTTATATGTGCTCGCGTTTTTAATCTGAAATTAGCGCAACTTTTACGCGATATCCGGTCCGGTCGGTGGTTTGGCAAATGTTTGTACATGTTTCATGTAATTGAATTTCAGAAACGCGGTTTGCCCCACGCGCATATCTGTTTTAAAGTAGAGAACGGCCCGATACACAATGTAGATATAGATAAAGTAGTTCGAGCGGATATTCCCGACTCGTCGGAAGCTGACGGTAAATTGAGAACGACGGTTTTGAAACACATGATCCACGGTCCGTGCGGTCCTCCACATAGGGAAAATTTACCGTGTTGGGATAAAGAGCTACGCAAATGTTCAAAATTTTTTCCAAAATCCGAAACTGCCGTTACGTTTGCTGACGACAAAGGTTTTGTAAACTTACGCCGCGACGGTAAAAACGAGGCTACGATCACGTATAACAGGCGCGAATTGGTTGTGAGCGATTTATGGGTCGTGCCATACAATGCGGCTCTTCTATTAAAATACGATGCCCACATGAATTTGGAGGTTTCGTCGCAGCGTACGATTGTTAAATATCTGTTTAAGTATATGACCAAAGGTCCGGACGAATCACGAGTAGCTGTTGTGTCCGAGGAGCATTTAAATGACGAGGTAGAACAGTACGTCACTAAGCGATATTTAGGATCGGGTGAGGCGGCGTGGAGGACCTTAGAGTTTGACGTGACGGCCCGCGAACCTAACGTCAAACAGTTGGCCGTGCATCTCGAAAACCGTCACAACGTTTACTTTCGACCAGGCACTGAAGTAGAATCCGCGCAACAATCGACATCTAATCTGCTCACATATTTTAACCGTCCCGCCGGTGAAGAGTTTGACCGCTTAACATATTGCCAATTTTATGAACAATATTTAGTTCACGCGTCGCGACCAAATACAAAAAATACCCAAATTTACGAAACCGGTAACAACAGGTTTGTGACGAAACGGCAACGCGGAGAGCTTGTAGCGCGTCTATTTTGGGTCGCGCCTAATAGAGGTGAACAATTCTACTTAAGAATTCTGTTAAAGTCTTACCCGGCTCGAAGTTACGCGGAACTAATTAGTCTTGGTGGTCCTAATTGCAGCACTTTTCAGGAAGCTGCTAAAATTGTTGGACTCGCGGACGACGAAGTAGAGTACGAAAGGGCCATGTTGGAAGCTTCAACTTTCTATACAGGACCACGCCTTCGTAGCTTTTTCGTACTTTTAGCTTGTAACGGTGCTCCAGTTGCGCTACTGTGGGACACATTTAAAAATCAACTTAGTGAAGATTTTCTTCACCGGAATCCGGGAAACGCTGATATGGCGTATAATTTAGCGTTGATGGAAGTTAATAGAATCCTCCGAAAACACGGGAGTTCGCTTATAGAACACGGTTTGCCTCAAGTGCACGATCTTACCACAGAGTTGAGCCGCGAACGCGTCGAATACAGTACGAACCGTCTCGAAGCCTACGTCGACGAGTGGCTGCCGCGTTTATCATCTGACCAACGCGTTGTTTTCGATTACATCAATAGGCTATGCGTTGATGATTCTTTTCGCGATACAGCAAATTCCGCGATATTCATCGATGGTCCCGCGGGCACCGGCAAAACCCTCTTACTCAACGTCGTTACAGCGCACGTGCGTGGTGCTTTGAAGGGCGTCGTACTATGTACTGCGAGTTCTGCTATCGCCGCTCAGAACTACGAAGGGGGAACTACTGCGCATAGTATGTTTAGATACCCGATAGACATAGTCGACGACCTCGGTTACTGGAACATTACCAACGGCACTCAGAGAGCTGAATTGATAGCAAACGCGCAAGTTATAATTTATGATGAAGCGCCAATGGCTCACAAGTATTTAATTCATTTGCTAGATCGTTCGTTGCGTGATTTAATGCGAAGTGACAAAGATTTCGGTGGAAAAATTATAATTTTTGCTGGTGATTTCCGCCAAATTCCGCCCGTTGTTTCTAATGCGCGAAGCAATTCGGACATATTTAATTGCTCGGTAAAATCGTCTCCCGTGTGGCAAAGGCTTCAATTATTTTCTTTGGTAACGTCTCAAAGATGTAGAGTAGATTCAGTATTTGCAAACTTTCTGTTGGAATTAGGTTCCAACCGCTTAACTTCTGTCTCTGACGGTAACGTTAAAAATTTAATCGATTTAAGTTTGATTGATCACGTAACAGAACTGAGTGATCTGATTGATTTCGTGTTCCCGTCAGAAACCATCAATAGGCCCGACGAATGCGCGCGTAGAGCCATTCTCTGCACTCGTAATGATGCAGTGAATGATATAAATAATGCCATCTTAGACCGGGTTACGGGAGACGTGTTACGATTATATTCCTGCGACAAAGTAGACAACGATAATAATGTCGACCAAGTTTTCTATGGCATTGACGCATTAAATCGCATCGAGATCACGGGTGTTCCACATCACGAGCTAAAGTTAAAAGTAGGATGTGTATGTATGATTATGCGTAACCTTAGTTTTGAAGATGGGTTGGTGAACGGGACCAAAGTTATAATCGTTAGGTGTTCGGCTCGGCTAATAACGGTACGGAAGCCGGAATCGTCAGATGAATTTCTAATTCCGCGTATTCTTTTCAAACAGTAGATTGACCCGCGAAGCCCGTTCGAATTGTGTCGCCGTCAATTCCCGTTGCGTTTAAGTTACGCGATGACTATTCACAAAAGTCAGGGGCAAACCATCGGTCGCGTCGGAGTAGACTTGAGATCCGACATCTTTAGTCACGGGCAATTGTACGTCGCGCTGGGAAGAGTACGTGAATTAAATAATCTTAAAATTTTAGTGCACCGCGATCGTATACAAAATCAAAGACCCTGCGCGATAAATGTCGTGATTCCTGAATTGCTTTAACTTCCATCATTAAATAATCAGATCTTTTAGCACTTCCTGTTAAGTTGAATTGTTCGTCTCTATTATATAGGATGGCAATCGTAATCATGTTTTATTAGGTTAGATTATTCCAAAAAATCATGTTGACATGGCTATTCATGCGAGTTTTTATATATTTTTTTGTAGTACACACAAGACACTTTTTCATACACTACACTAACAGGATAGGATTTTAATTCTCATTCTATAGTCATGATACAATTGACTTTTTCAAAAGAGTGTCATGATTTAGATAATTAAATATTGCGTCACAAATCAATGGTAAATCGCCTATTTCAAGTAGGCGTGTACCACCTTGTGTACATTTTTCATTGATAATAACGATTCTTTATCGTTGACGGAGTAAGAACTGTTGAGACAGTTAGATTTTCACATGAGACCGTATAATTTATCCGTCGTATGGACTCTAAAAGTTGGACGGTTAGGGGGTTAGAGGGAGGTTGTGGAGGCTGTAGCGTCAAAGTGATGGCATTATGGTAAGCGATATAACGGATGGGTTGTCGAGGCCACCGATTGCCAGGTAACACTGGGGACAATCCAGCCATCGAGTTGACGAATCAACCGGCCGGATTGGTCAGCTCGGTATGAGATCAGTTGAGCAGTCGTAGTTACCACTGCCAAATCGTCGACTTGGGATGCAAAGGTCGAGTCGGTGTCCGGAATGACTGCGAACGTTGTATCCACTCTGCATTTCGTGGTTGTCAAGCGTGTGGTGGTGGACATACCCAGGTGAATGTTTTTGTGGGTAAGGAAAAAAAAAGTAAAAAAAAAAACGAAAATCGAAGTCAAAATCAATTTATCTTTATTCAATTTGGGCTCTTTAAAACCACTTACGAATGTTAAAACAGTTACCACCGATTCGGAAAACGCTACTAATACTAAGAGAGTCGCCAAGAAATTCAATGTCAATGACAATTATATTTTTTCAAAAATTGGGAGTAGGTACACATGCCAGTCACAGTATTTCAGAATTGCAACACAGTAGGCGCGCTTATTGAGATCACACACAAGTGCTGGTCGGAATCATTTTTATTCCAACAACCCTATCTCATCATCATCCACTTGCTTATCCCATTATCTGGGGTCGGCGCAGTACGGCTTTTTCTTCCATTCGTCTCTATCTTTCGTCACATTCACGTCCTTCACACATATATCATTCTTCACACGTTGTACGATTACCCTCAAGGACTCGGCAAAAATCAAGTTGAAGACGATTCAAGACGAATAAATCAGACGATATTATCACGAATATAAATCGAAGATATTAACAGTGCCGAAAGACTCCAGACGCAACAGCAGACAAGCAGATTTTGACGACGTAAGTGTTGGAATATCGCGAAGACAGTTTTTTTTTTTTTTTTTGTGTTTGATAACTTTACAGCAGAAAACACAGCGGCATATCCAGTTCTCTTTCTCTTTCTCACTTGACTTTTGTTCCTTCTTTCTGTTTCGACAATACTTGCTGATGTGCCCAAACTTATTACACACAAAACATCTTTGGTCTCTTGGTTTTGTTTTATCTATCTGGAGCTTGTTTGGCATACTGCTGCTGACTACCGGTGCCTTTGTTGACATATAGTGCAGTTGACCCAGAGCTTCTAACATCTTGTAGAAGCTTAGTCTTCACAGAATCGGCTGTGACCGCCAAACCGGAGCTCTCAAGCGCCATTATCATGGGCTGATAGGCCTCTGGTAAACCGGAAAGTAACAATGTTCCGAGCCACTCATCGCTTACGTCAAAACCAATGTTTCGCAATTTATGGGCTGTGGACATAATTTTATTTACGTAGTCCTCAATATTCTGACAGCCCTCCAGGGTCGTGGTTATCAGATCCCTCAATAAACCAACTATAGATATTTATAGCCAATGTGATTGCCCGTATTGTAATATGACATACTAACATAAACTTACTTAATATTCGATTTTAACTAACAAAATATGGACCAAACGCTGTTGTCTGAAATAAACGATTTTTATTTTTATTTATTTATTTTATAAGTAGGGATTTAGTTGCCATCAAAAGAACCCAATTTGGGGTTGGAATGAAGTTAATATTAAAATATTTAGGTCCGTATCAAGTCGTTAGAGCTACTGGAAGAGACAGATACCCAAGTCTAGAAGGTTGATGACTCTGCCGAAGGTTCTAGAAACACCACTACCTTCTGTGAACATCTTCGCATCACACGCCCATACCACGCTAAACGATTTCCTCTCAACTTTTCGGGGTACGCAGTCATAGGTTTTTCAACGTCAACGAACACCATGTGCAGGTTTTTTTTTTTTACATTTTTTTTTACATTTTTTTTCTTTACATTTTTTTTCTTTACATTTTTATTTTTTTATTACAATGCACCCTCGACAGCTTTTTATTCTACAAAAAATCCCTAAAATCTAAATACCTAATTTTTCACTTATATTCAAAATGTATGGGGCCATTCAAGTATTACGTAAGCAGATTTTTTTACAATTATTTACCCCCCCCCCCCCTTACTCCTTGTCAGCAAAAATAAGCAAACCTCTTACCCCCCCTCCCATGCTTACGTAACCATTGGTACCTAAAATGCATTTTTCTTTTAATGGTTCTGTTTTTTTTTTTATTCGTGAGCAGCAGTTCGTATCGAAACTGCTGACGCAATCACCATATCGGACCCCCCCCCCCCCCCCCACCCCCCACCAACATGTCATCAAAAAAAAGCGGAGCTAAGACCCCCTAAGCGCTTACGTAATACTTGAACTATGTATGTATATCTCCACGTTTTGTTGTACAATTTGTAGGGTTAATACTGAGTTTAAGGACGACATGCCCATTTTATCTGCTAGCAATACCGGGAGCTCTGCTGTATCGATCCCTTCTCTCCGAAAGGAGATAAGGTGATTAGATATAAACAGTCAGACACTCCCGGTATTTTTAGTATGTAATTATTTATTACTTATTACTGATATTTTTAGCAACAAACAACCTGTTCTTCGCCTCCTCTCGCGAGAGAGGATGGTTGTAAGAAAATTCAGCGTTGTTGCTAAAAATATCAGTAATTAGTAATAAACGGACATGTCATCCTTAAACTGAGTATTAACCCTACAAATTGTACAACGAACACCATGTGCAGGTTTTTTTTTTTTTTTTTTCTTTTTTATTACAATGCACCAGCTTTTTATTTGTCAAAAAATCCCTAAAATCTACATACCTAATGTTAATATCAATATCAACGTCTGTCCTCTATCGATCTCTCCGGCTACCTCAACTCATTCCATTCGTTCCCTCATCAGCTCGTAGCATAAAGCATTCGTTCATCTCAGTCATTCTTAATCCTACATGTATATCTCCACGTTTTGTTGTACAATTTGTAGGGTTAATACTGAATTTAAGGACGACATGCCCATTTTATCTGCTGGCAATACCGGGAGCTCTACTGAATCTATCCCTTCTCTCCGAAAGGAGATAAGGTGATTAGATATAAACAGTCGGACACTCCCGGTATTTTTAGTATGTAATTATTTATTACTTATTACTGATATTTTTAGCAACAAACAACCTGTTCTTCGCCACCTCTCGCGAGAGAGGTTGGTTGTAAGAAAATTCAGCGTTGTTGCTAAAAATATCAGTAATTAGTAATAAACGGGCATGTCATCCTTAAACTCAGTATTAACCCTACAAATTGTACAACAAACATTCTATATACAATATACCACATTTTATCAAGCAAATTACGAAGATTTTTGACCCCCCCCCCCCCCCCCCCCCCCCCGTAAACGTTACGTAACACTCGAGTGACCATTTTTACCCAAAAGTGTCAAAATTTATGTTGCGCAAAGTACAAGAAAGTCGCTCTAATATCCTTGTTATAGTTTTAATCGCCGTTACGGTAATAATACTAAATAAAACAAGAGATGTTTAACCCGCAATACATGCGTAGTTTGTTAACTTGGCAGTTCTAATTCCTTATTTTATTATTAAAAAAAAGAAAACGTTACGTAACGTGTTGTACGAAAGACCCCCTCCCGCCCCTGTAACGCATCGTAACGTTTTACGATACACCCCCCCCCCCCCCCTTCAAATTGCGTTACGTAATACTACGCCCCCTAATAAAAAAAAAACTAACACCAAAGGCTAATGCGGGAGCTACGCTCCGCTATGCTCCCGCCTTAGTCTTTGAACCTAACCATTCCGAGTCGCTACCGCCCCGAACCGTCTTGATCGCTCGCTTCGCTAGCTTGCCGAAAATTAAGCATTTTAAGCTTTAGGTATTTTGAATATAAGTGAAAAAAACATTAGGTATTCAATCAAGAAATAAAAATTTCTTGATTCATTTGATAGTACCTATCATTTGAAAAACAGCGCCTTCTCTCGTCCCTGGTGAGCAGTAGATGTTCCACGGGAGTTTGTAATTGTGTCGTACAGACACATCATTCAAACAGATTACGCTTAGCGACAAAAAATTCGCATAGTAACAAAGGTCACGTGACGGTTGGTAACAGGTAGAAAAATTCGGAGACTACCCACCTGCTATGGGTGGTGTAGGGGTATAGCACGCGTCACGGAATGACGAGGATCCGGGTTCGATTCCCGGCCATAGCTTTACTTTTCGGATTTTTCTGTTCTAATTTTCACAGACATTTAGAAATTTTATTAGGTATTTAGATTTTAGGGATTTTGAACGTAGGTTATTTTCAGGGGCGTGCAGTGGATTTTGACAGAGGGTAGGCGTATTGCCAACAAAATCCGTATTGGTACGAAGCGTGTCGGGCACATTTACGTATGCTTACAAGCACTGCTTATATGCCTGTAAGGAATGAACGCGTCTGGTTATTTTACGTTTTTTAATTTTAGACATCTTTAACGTGACCTGTTTCAATTACTGTTTAGAAATATTGGTACCTGATCACCGATTAAAAAGCATCGTGTATAATAATAAAATAATTAATCATAAAGTCCTCATATGAAATTTTCTTTTATGACATTTATTATGTCCGACCGTTTTCATGTGCCCTTTACGAATTGAAAATATGCTGTGAATTCATTCACTAAACGCATTTGTTAAATTCTGTACAATTTATTTTATCAACACATCTCTTTCCCAATTTAAGGAAATCTTGATTTGTCATTAGTAATGAATGATATAACAAAATTTGACGACTGTAGAAGGTATCCTTTTTGTAACTTATTTGATTGTTGTATCATCAAAACTCTAAGCATGTATAAGAATACTATTTTGCATAAGGATACTACTTAAAGTAGGTACACTAGCCATCAACTGAATTTCTATTCTATCTTATTGAATATACTAAATGCTCTACAAGTACCCATTATAAGCACATAAGTTTAAGAAAAAATGTTAAAGTCAACTACAATATGAAGAAACGAAAACTGGGCAAACTTCAGGCTCTTCTCCAGATGCAAGATGTAAAACATAGAACATTCCTTAACCAGTGTTATCTCACTGAAAACTGAACGGCAGCCCGCAAATTGAATACTTGACAAAGTCTTCTGAAAAGCGGAGAAATAATCGTAAAATTAATGTTGATGTCATCACGAAATGAAAACAGCATACTTCAGACTCTTCACCAGAAGCATAACCCTTAACCCAGTGTTACTTCGCTGAAGACTTAGCGGCGGCAACGGACGACGACTTTCGAAAGCTTTCCGGGGAAGAACGTTAATTTTTCACGTACCTAATTTAAGTTGCCGGATTTTTTTTTTCATCTTGTATGAATAAATCCGTTTACATGCCTTTCGTATCTTATGTCGCTGAAGTTTTAACGAAAGGCCATCAAGTAACAGAAGACATCCTGACACTTCGTTCATCACCAAAAAAAACAGAGGCACATCTATTTTACGAAAAATGTACATGATACACTGCCGTTAAAGCTGCTGGGCGATATGCCAGTTCAAACAGCTTAAAGATTTTACATAAAACTATGTTGTCTCATCAATTGCAAACGGCTGCCGAAATTCGACTCGAAGATCTCGAAGAACTTGAATGAAATTAGATGAAGACTGAAATTCTGAGCCAAAATTCCAGACAAGAAAAAACAAAAATAGAAATGGAGTCATTCTAAAGGTTTTCCTTTAATACAATGGGTAATGTAATTTTTTAGTTAGTTATAATTTTATAGAAATTTTACTGTGCACAATCAGGTTTTATGTTTAGACCTTTTTTACATCTTATGATCTTCTGTAACAATAAAATATGCAGTAAAAAAAACAAAAACAAAAAAAAAGCTTTAAAAAAAAAAGCAAAAAAAAGAACAGAAAGAAAAATGAACAGAAAAAAAGAGTACAAAAAAATCAATAAAAAAACCAAAAAAAAAAAGAATCAAAATAGTCAACTGCATACTGCAACACCACATTTTTTATTTTATATAACGAATAGAATAAGATTTTTCACCAAGTCTGTTTACTTACTTTGTTTCATTTGTAACCGCTAATGGAGATGAAAACTATGTTCTCAGTTGCGAAGTTTTGCTTGTAAAAATGATTGAGATCGCTTAGGTCTATTCTCAATCATCTATAAGCAAGCAATCACGAGGGCACATTTGTTTTCGAAAACACATTTATCAAAATCCTAATGATCTTTTTTTTCTGATTGGTTGGTTTTATGTAAGCTTTATGGTTTTTTTTTTCATATTTGGACTTCGGTTTTATTATTCTGAGAATAAAGTATAGAATGAATAACTAGACTTCTGTTTATTTAAATTATCTTTTTTTACTCGCATTCATTTTTGACTTTTCAAGTGAGTGTCGAGTTAAGAAAATAAAATAACGCAGGGCAGCTTGTGGCGAGGCTGTTGGGGAGTAGCGACCCCACGTACCCGACGCTCTTTGTACGCGCCTATATTTTTCAAACACTTGGCGAAGGGCGAAAGTAGCAACCATTGTTTCTCGACCTGGCATGAACCCGAATAATTTTCCAGATACATTTTCAAATTGGTAGACGTCCGGTAGTCTCAACTAATAATCCACATTACTCGCTTCTGCATTCGGAATGCACACTGCGTGTCTGCGGCGCATGCCCATAGCTTGCGAGCACGCAATATTTATTTGTCTGTATTTATTGCGTTGTGCGCCGCAGAAGACACCCAGCGTGCATTCCTACATAAAAACATAACCCATACATAAAAACAATGGTTGCTACTTTCGCCCTTCGCCAACTGTGCGAAAAATATAGGCGCGTACAAAAAAACTGCACATGGTGTTCGTTGACCTTGAAAAACCTATGACTGCGTACCCCGAAAAGTTGAGAGGAAATCGTTTAGCGTGGTATGGGCGTGTGATGCGGAGATGTTCACAGAAAGTAGTGGCGTTTTTAGAACCTTCGGCAGAGTCATCAACCTTCTGGGTATCTGTCTCTTCCATTAACTCTAACGACTTGATACGGACTTAAGTACTCGTATTTTAATTTTAACTTCATTCCAACCCCAAATTGGGTTCTTTTGATGGCAACTAAATCCCTACTTATAAAATAAATAAATAAAAATAAAAATCCGACACGCTTACTACTGAGCTCGACGATCAGATCATTCATGTACAGATTAAAGAGCTTCAACGAGGTAATACCCCCCTGCCTCACCCCACACTCCAACCTGTACACATCCGACAACTTACCTGCCCATCTCACGCCATTTACTTGGTTCAGATACCAGTACTGAAATATTCTAATAATTCCGCACGTCGTTAATATCTCCAGTTTTATTTTTTACAATTGGCACAACTATGGTTTTCATTAGGTCGTGCGGGAGGTACGAATGAGCCATACACAGGGAATAAAACATAGCTAATGTATGAGGCAGGTGGACACCAGCATGACGCAGATGCTCGACGCTAAGGCCGTCGTGACCCGGGGACTTGCCTCCAGCCATATTTGTTATTATTATTTGACTTAGTGCTCTCCTTTCATTTCTGATTAAGTAATTTTCTTTTCTTCGCGATATTCCAGTACTTACGTCGTCAAAATCTGCTTGTCTGCTGTTGCGTCTGGAGTCTTTCGGCATTGTAATATCTTCGATTCATATTCGTGATAATGATAATATCGTCTGATTTATTCGTCTTGATCGTCTTAAATCGTCTTCAACTTGATTTTTTCCGAGTCCTTGAGGGTAATCGTACAACGTGTGAAGAATGATATGTGTGTGAAGGACGTGAATGTGGAGCTGACGAAAGATAGAGACGAATGGAAGAAAAAGCCGTACTGGGCTGACCCCAGATAATGAGATAAGGGCAAGAGGATGATGAAGAGATAGGGTTGTTGGAAAAATGATTCCGACCAGCACTTGTGTGTGATCCCAATAAGCGCGCCTACTGTGATGTAACTCTGAAATATTGTGACTGGCAATGTGTACTTCCAATTTTTGAAAAAATATAATTGTCATTGAGTTTCTTGGCGACTTCTCTCTTAGTAGCGTTTTCCGAATCGGTGGTAATTGTTTGACATGACATTCGTAAGTGCTTTTAAAGAGCGCAAATTGAATCGATATTTTGATTTTGACTTCGATTTTTGTTTTTACTTTTTTTTTCCTTACCTACATAACATTCACCAAGGTATGTCTACCACCATACGCTCAACAACCACGAAATGCAGAGTGGATACAACGTTTGCAGTCATTCCGGACACCGACTCGACCTTTGCATCCCAAGTCGACGATTTGGCAGTGGTAACTACGACTGCTCAACTGATCTCATACCGAGTTGACCAATCCGGCCGGTTGATTCGTCAACTCGATGGCTGGATTGTCCCCAGTGTTACCTAGCAATCGTTGATGGCCTCTAAAATCCATCCGTTTTCGCTTCCATACTGTTATCATTTTGAACGCACAGCCACCCTTATTACCCTTCAACTTGCAGAGTTCTCGACTCTTCATTATATTTCTTATGTGCTTAACCCAACTTTTTCGACCGTTCTTACCTTCAGCAACGATCACGAAACGTTTAATCGATGACGGTGTTACACTTTGGTATGCGGCAATACTTGGTAGGTGGTTTATTAGGTATTTGTTACACTTTATTTGTTAATCTAAAATCGAGCATTTTTGCGAGAATGCAATTGCTACATGAATTATAGATTTTGAATTTCAATTCTATACACGCCATCCTAAGACACCTTTACTACCTAAACATTTATATTTCCATGCAAAACACTTCATTCTTCAATGTAGTTGTACATAGTTGTTGTGTTTTAGGTTTTCTGCAGTTAGTTTTGGTTTAGTTAGGTTGAATTCGTTTAATTAGGCTGCTTTATGTAATTTAGACTGCTTTATGTAATTTATACTGCTTTTATAATTAGGTTCAGAATATGTATGTATATTCATTTATTTATATTTTTTATTTAATTAGTTTAATTAGACTGCTTTTATAATTAGGTTCAGAATATGTATGTATATTCATTTATTTATATTTTTTATTTAATTAGTTTAATTAGACTGCTTTTATAATTAGGTTCAGAATATGTATGTATATTCATTTATTTATGTTTATTTATTTTATTTTTGTATTAATTTATTTGAATAGAATTGCGTTGTAAGTACGTAGTTGGTCCTTTTCAGACATGCATTATCCCCACATTCGCTTACACATATACAAACATTACACGTAGTAGGACCGTAGTGGGAGGTAACGCCGCTCGCGTCCGTGGGTTTACCATTGAGCGCGGACACATCACCACACCGCACCATAGTGCGGAACCGCTACAGTGGAACGGCACGACGGCGTGCCGTTGTTCAGTACCGTGTAAGATGCGCCGCGCCGGCTCACGGTGCACTCGCTCGGCTGTTAACGTTCCGCTGTCGCTAAGTGTAAATGAAAAAAAAAATGTTGTCATTAGGCTAAATCTGCAAAAGTATACTTTAAAATATGACTGATATTTCTTCTATTGACATCTTTTGAAACTTGTAGCATTGATATATAAACTTTGCAACAGCGACGGCGAACATCAACTACCGAACGGGTGCACCGGAAGCCGAGGTTGATGTATCCGCGCCCATTTTACACCCTACACGTGCCTCCTGGGTGGTGCTAAATGAGCGGCTTTTATTGCTAAACTTTGAAATAATATGTTTTTATTATGTCGCACAGATGACTTGGAGCGAAACTGGAAATTACCAAATAAAGGAAGATGCGGCACACTTTCAACCATTGACGACTGTTACACCAACTCGACGCAATAAATGTGATGTCCAACGATACAACACAGCATGTATTCATTACAAAGGTATTTATTGTTGACAAATTGTTGTTTACATTTTATCATCTTTTTTATGATATCTAATTGATCAGCTAGGTAATTAATTAAATAATGTAATTTGAAAAAAAAAAAACATTCCTTTTAAGAATTCATTTAAAAAATAACATAATTTAATTAATAAAATAGATCCAGGACTTTAGCATTCAAATATTGATACATTCGGTAGTAATGTTGCATAATATAGTATAATTTATGATCAACACGTAAGCGAAGAGAGCCATGAGGAATAAACCTCTATAAGAAATCCAGCGGTCACTGCGGGATAGAGCGGAGCATACCCGATCCTGTATCACACAGTGCCGCTTAGAAGAACCCCATCCCTGGGTGACCTTCGGACGTTGCGGTAGTCTCCTTGTGCACCCGTAACGTCCTCATTCAGGCAAATGGGGGAAATTGTGTGGTTTTTAGTGGGTATGCCCAGTGTGCATTTTCCGTGCCTGAGAGACCCACATACGCTCCGGAACCCCGACCGCAGTATACACTTAGGGTGCGTTTTCCACACCAAAAAAAAAAGAGTTGAAACGAACTGTCTAAATTAAAAAAAGGCTAGGTTACAGTTTCTGTTTTTTATCAAGTAAACTTAATAAACTGTATTTTTTGTTTAAGGTCTTCGATGGAATCATACTGGACACATCAATTGGCTGTGGAAATTAAAAGGCAACGAAGGAACATCGCGTTCGGGATAAGGCCAACACTGTCACATTAACCATCAATGAGAAGGAAGAAGAGATTCGTCCAGCATCCATGCCTTAAGTGAGGGTTGTGCTGGCCTCATGTTTGTATTCGAAAAAGAGGACAGCTATGGGCTGCGAGTAGGCCAAAACTATGTCTGTTAAAACTGAAATAAAAGTTTTTTATTATTTATTCACTTTTTATTATTTCTACCCTATTTTTATTAATCAATTCAATCTCTAAACAATCTAAAATACAACTTTTTTTATACGATAAGGAAGGTAAACGAGCAAGTGAGTCACCTAATGGCAAATGATCACCACTGCCCATAGATAACCGCGACCCCAGAGGAATTGCAGTTGCGTTGCCTATCTAGAGGGCTAAGATGAAATGCCTCTTGTGCCAGTAATTTTCTCGGCTGTCTTACTCTCCACACCGTAACACAACAGTGCAAGCGCTGCTGCTTAGCGGTAGGATTAGTGAGTAAAATGGTGGTAGCGAGGACGGGCGTTGCACAAGGTTCTACCACCCGTAACACATTTCAAAACCTAATCTTACAAATTAAAGGCAGATTTCTCTTTATTACCCTCTGCTCTGTTTGAAGGGAATCGGTTTAATACTATCAAATATGCTAATACCTACCCTATTCATAATATTAAGACTCAATGACAGCGGATCAGAATACATAAAGTTTAAAATGTATAATGGGTTAAAATACATAATGGTTCAAAATACCTATATAACGCAATTTTCTGTAAAACTATTAGCTAAATGAACTTTTTTGATATCGTAATCTATAGATTGGTTTAGGTTAGGTTAGGTTTGTTTTATAACAATCCTGTTAATTTGTAACTTTCTTAGGAAACCGCATTATATATTATAAACCATTATGTAATTTAACCCATTATACATTTTAAACTTTATGTATTTTAATACGTACCCCGCTCCATCTTTAATTGTCTTTGTTCCAAATTTACCAGAATCACAAATAGACATATTTTCAATACAATCAAATGAAGATAAAGTTACATCCATTATCTAAATTGTATAGTTATTAAAAAGTACATAATTCATTAAAATACTGAATTAAATTCAGGCTGAAGGTGAAAATTCATTAGTTTTATAATTACCAAAATTTAAAACATTGGTTACTAAAATGCTTTACCTTATACCGAAAATAAGTTTGAAGTTAATTTGATTTTGAGTCAATCTGAATTATAGTCTTATCAGAGTCAGGTATTTTAAGAAATAGGTGTAAATCATTTCAAATTTTAGACATTCTGAAACTAATCTGTTTTGACTTTGGGACATACTGGGAACATAGTGTCATGTGCAACACACGAGCTGTCTGATATTTGGCTATAGTCGCTGCTCGCTGGGCTACATGGTTTAATTTTTAGCTCCAATCAGTAGCAATAATCGAACGAAATAAGTAAAATAAAGTAAAAAAGGTTAGGATTATTAAAACAAAACAGGGTGGCACGAGACCTCCGCGGGGCCCTTGGGGCCCGCGGCCCCCACGCGAAAAACTAGTTATAATATATATAGCTGAATACCCACTGACTCACTGACTGACTGACTGACATGCTGTTTTGAAGAACCCAGAAGAGGTACGGCTGCACTCTATACATTGTCGTATCAGAAATGCCCCCACGACCACCAGAAAAATACGAAATCGACCTGAACGTGGAAACTGACCCGACACATGGGGCAGCTCTCCGCGACGGCTCGACCTGCCGAGTTTGCCCGGAACTAAAGTCGCTCAGAACAGCTGGTCAATGGGTGAGCCGGTCAAAGTTTTTTCAAAATGGCGAAAACAAGATGGCCGCCATACAAAATTCAAACGCGAATATCTCAGAGGCCAATCGAGATAGGTGGGTGGTGCTCGACCAAATGTCATTCAGAGTTGAGGGGGAAATCCGACTAAGTAATTTTTTTTCCAAGATGGCGGATTCAAAATGGCGGCCAATTTTTTTTTTAATCCGATCAGATTGAAATTTTGCGTCCGGGAATCTTCGGGGCCACAGATTTAAATGGCATACTTTATTTTTCGATTCCGCCATTTTCCAAGATGGCCGCCATACAAAGTAATTTCTGTATATTTGACCTGTTGTTTTGAGGAACCCATCAGAGGTAGGGTTTGGTTTTATACACTTTCGCTTCAAAAATTATATGATAAGTACGAAAAAAATGAAAAATTGACCTGAATGTGGAAACTGACCTGACACATGGGGCAGCTCTCCGCGATGAGTTGCTTTATTGAGTTTGCCCGGAACAAAAGTCGCTCAGAACAGCCAGCCAATGGGTGAACCAGTATTTTTTTTTCAAAATTGCGAAAACAAGATGGCCGCCATACAAAATTGAAACGCAAATATCTCAGAGGCCAATCACAATAGGTGGGTGGTGCTCGACCAAATATTGTTCAAGGTGGGAGTAGTAATCGGATGACCCATTTTTTTTTCCAAGATGGCGGATTCAAAATGGCGGCCAAATTTTTTTTTAATCTGATCCGATTGAAATTTTGCATCCGGGGCTCTTCGAGGCTACAGATTCAAACGTCATACTTTATTTTTCGGTTCCGCCATTTTCCAAGATGGCCGCCATACAAAGTAATGTCAGACTCACAGACTCACTTGTGTTGTATAGCAGTTTTTAGAAATAGGGTTCGACTGTATATACGATTGCATAAGAAATTTTATCACAAGTACAAAAAAAATGCAAATCCGACCTTAACGTGGAAACTGACTTGACACATGGGCCAGCTCTCCGCAACGACTTGCCCTATCGAGTTTGCCTGGAACTATAGTCGCTCAGAACAGCCAGCCTATGGGTGAACCGGTATTTTTTTTTCAAAAATGCGAAAACAAGATGGCCGCCATACAAAATTGAAACGCGAATATATCAGAGGCCAGTCGAGATGGATGGGTTGTGCTCGACTAAGTGACATACAGGGTGGTAGGTTAACCTCCGCGGACCCCGCGGGGGCCGCGGCCCCCACGCGAAATACTTTTTCCAAGATGGTGGTTTCAAAATGACGGCCAAAGAATGTAGTAAAAAACGTTAGAAATATTTGAAAAAAATACAGGGTGTTGGTTACCCTCCGCGGGTCCCGTGGGGCCCGCGGCCTCAACAATAGGCTGGTAGGGTACCCTCCGCGGGTCCCGTGGGGCCCGCGGCCCCCATGTGAGATGCTGTTCCCAAGATAACGGCCGAAAAAAAAAGTAAAAAAAAAGGTGAGAAATATTTGAAAAAAACACAGGGTGGCAGGGTACCCTCCGCGGGTCCCGTGGGGCCCGCGGCCTCCATGCGAAATGCTTTTCCTACGATGGCGGCCAAATAATATAGAAAAAAGGCTAGAAATATTTGAAGAAACAATAGGCTGGCAGGGTACCCTCCGCGGGTCCCGTGGGGCCCGCGGCCCCCATGTGAGATGCTATTCCCAAGATAACGGCCGAAAAATAAAGTAAAAAAAAAGGTGAGAAATATTTGAAAAAAACGCAGGGTGGCAGGGTACCCTCCGCGGGTCCCGTGGGGCCCGCGGCCTCCATGCGAAATGCTTTTCCTACGATGGCGGCCAAATAATATAGAAAAAAGGCTAGAAATATTTGAAGAAACAATAGGCTGGCAGGGTACCCTCCGCGGGTCCCGTGGGGCCCGCGGCTACCATGTGAGATGCTGTTCCCAAGATGACGGCCGAAGAATAAAGTAAAAAAAAGGTGAGAAATATTTAAAAAAATACAGGCTGGCAGGGTACCCTCCGCGGGTCCCGCGGGGCCCGCGGCCCCCATGCGAAAAAAATAGGATGGTAGGCTACCCTTCGCGGCCCCCGCGCGAAATACTTTTTCCAAGATGGCGGATACAAAATGGCGGCCAAAGATTATAGTAAAAAATGTTAGAAATATTTGAAAAAAAAACAGGGCGGTAGGGTATGAATCACTGTTTTCAAGGTGGTGGTTTCAAAAAGGCGGCCAAAGTATATAGTAAAAAAAAAGGTTAGGATTATTAAAACAAAACAGGGTGGCAGGGACCTCCGCGGGGCCCTCGGGGCCCGCGGCCCCCACGCGAAATACTAGTTATAATATATATAGCTGAATACCCACTGACTCACTGACTCACTGACTGACATGCTGTTTTGAAGAACCCAGAAGAGGTGTGGCTGAACTCTATACACCATCGTATCAGAAATGCCTCCACGACCACCAGAAAAATACGAAATCGACCTGAACGTGGAAACTGACCCGACACATGGGGCAGCTCTCCGCGACGGCTCGACCTGTCGAGTTTGCCCGGAACTAAAGTCGCTCAGAACAGCCGGCCAATGGGTGAGCCGGTCCAAGATTTTTCAAAATGGCGGAAACAAGATGGCCGCCATACAAAATTGAAACGCGAATATCTCAGAGGCCAGTCGAGATAGGTGGGTAGTGCTCGACCAAATGTCATTCAGAGTTGAGGGGGAAATCCGACTAAGTAATTTTTTTTCCAAGATGGCGGATTCAAAATGGCGGCCAAATTTTTTTTTACTCCGATCCGATTGAAATTTGGCATCCGGGGCTCTTCCAGGCCACAGATTCAAATGGCATACTTTATTTTTCGGTTCCGCCATTTTCCAAGATGGCCGCCATACAAAGTAATTTCTGTATCTTTGACCTGTTCTTTTAGAGCAGTCTTTAGAGTTAGGGTTTTACTTTATACACTATCGCATTAAAAATTATATGATAAGTACGAAAAAATAAAAAATTGACCTGAATGTGGAAACTGACCTGACACATGGACCAGCTCTCCGCAACGACTTGTCCTATCGAGTTTGCCCGGAACAAAAGTCACTCAGAACAGCCAGCCAATAGGTGAACCAGTATTTTTTTTTCAAAATTGCAAAAACAAAATGGCCGCCATACAAAATTGAAACGCAAATATCTCAGAGGCCAGTCGCAACAGGTGGGTGGTGCTCGAACAAATGTTGTCCAAAGTGGGCGGAGTAATTTAATGAATCAATTTTTTTTTCCAAAATGGCGGATTCAAAATGGCGGCCAAATTTTTTTTGAGTCCGTTCTGAGTAAAATTTTGCATCCGAGCCTCTTCAGGGCCACAAATTCTGACGCTAGATTTTATTTTTCAATTCCGCCATTTTCCAAGATGGCCGCCATACAAAGTAATGTTCAGACTCATAGACTCACGTGTGTTGTATAGCTGTTTTTAGAAATAGGGTTCGACTGTATATACGATTGCATAAGAAATTTTATCACAACTACAAAAAAAATGCAAATCCGACCTTAACGTGGAAACTGACTTGACACATGGGCCAGCTCTCCGCAACGACTTGCCCTATCGAGTTTGCCTGGAACTAAAGTCGCTCAGAACAGCCAGCCAATGGGTGAACCGGTATTTATTTTTCAAAATGGCGAAAACAAGATGGCCGCCATACAAAATTGAAACGCGAATATCTCAGAGGCCAGTCGAGATGGATGGGTTGTGCTCACTAAGTGACATACAGGGTGGTAGGTTACCCTCTGCGGTCCCCGCGGGGGCCGCGGCCCCCACGCGAAATACTTTTTCCAAGATGGTGGTTTCAAAATGACGGCCAAAGAATGTAGTAAAAAACGTTAGAAATATTTGAAAAAAATACAGGGTGGTAGGTTACCCTCCGCGGTCCCCGCGGGGGCCGCGGCCTCAACAATAGACTGGTAGGGTACCCTCCGCGGGTCCCATGGGGCCCGCGGCCCCCATGTGAGATGCTGTTCCCAAGATAACGGCCGAAGAATAAAGTAAAAAAAAAGGTGAGAAATATTTGAAAAAAAAAACAGGGTGGCAGGCTACCCTCCGCGGGTCCCGTGGGGCCCGCGGCCTCCATGCGAAATGCTTTTCCTACGATGGCGGCCAAAGAATATAGAAAAAAGGCTAGAAATATTTGAAGAAACAATAGGCTGGCAGGGTACCCTCCGCGGGTCCCGTGGGGCCCGCGGCCCCCATGTGAGATGCTATTCCCAAGATAACGGCCGAAGAATAAAGTAAAAAAATACAGGCTGGTAGGTTACCCTCCGCGGTCCCCGCGGGGGCCGCGGCCCTCACGCGAAATACTTTCTCCAAGATGGTGGTTTCAAAATGACGGCCAAAGAATGTAGTAATATTTGAAAACAACACAGGCTGGCAGGGTACCCTCCGCGGGTCCCATGGGGCCCGCGGCCCCCATGCGAAAAAAATAGGATGGTAGGCTACCCTTCGCGGCCCCCGCGCGAAATGCTTTTTCCAAGATGGCGGATACAAAATGGCGGCCAAAGATTAAAGGAAAATATGTTATAAATATTTGAAAAAAAAAAAGGGTGGCAGGGAACCCTCCGCGGGTCCCGTGGGGCCCGCGGCCTCCACGCGAAATACTTTTTCCAAGATGGCGGATACAGAATACAAAATGGCGGCCAAAGATTATAGTAAAAAATGTTAGAAATATTTGAAAAAAAAACAGGGCGGTAGGGTATGAATCACTGTTTTCAAGGTGGCGGTTTCAAAAAGGCGGCCAAAGTATATAGTAAAAAAAAAAGGTTAGGATTATTAAAACAAAACAGGGTGGCAGGGACCTCCGCGGGGCCCTTGGGGCCCGCGGCCCCCACGCGAAATAGTGAGCCGGTCCAAGATTTTTCAAAATGGTGAAAACAAGATGGCCGCCATACAAAATTGAAACGCGAATATCTCAGAGGCCAGTCGCGATAGATAGGTGGTGCTCGACCAAATGTCATTCAGAGTTGAGGGGGAAATCCGACTAAGCAATTTTTTTTCCAAGATGGCGGATTCAAAATGGCGGCCAAATTTTTTTTTAATCCGATCCGATTGAAATTTTGCATCCGGGGCTCTTCGAGGCCTTTTATTCAAATGGCGTACTTTGTTTTTCGATTCCGCCATTTTCCAAGATGGCCGCCATACAAAGTAATTTCTGTATATTTGACCTGTTGTTTTGAGGAACCCATCAGAGGTAGGGTTTGGTTCTATACACTTTCGCTTCAAAAATTTTATCACAAGTACGAAAAAAATGAAAAATTGACCTGAATGTGGAAACTGACCTGACACATGGGGCAGCTCTCCGCGATGAATTGCTTTATTAAGTTTGCCCGGAACAAAAGTCGCCCAGAACAGCCAGCCAATGGGTGAACCGGTAATTTTTTTTCAAAATTGCGAAAACAAGATGGCCGCCATACAAAATTGAAACGCAATTATCTCAGAGGCCAGTCGCAACAGGTGGGTAGTGCTCGAACAAATATTGTTCAAGGTGGGAGTAGTAATCGGATGACCTAATTTTTTTTCCAAGATGGCGGATTCAAAATGGCGGCCAAATTTTTTTTTACTCCGATCCGATTGAAATTTTGCATCCGGGGCTGTTTGAGGCCACATATTCAAACGGCATAATTAATATTTTGATTCCGCCATTTTCCAAGATGGCCGCCATACAAAGTAATGTCAGACTCATAGAGTCACTTGTGTTGTATAGCAGCTTTTAGAAAAAGGGTTCAACTTTATACACCATCGCATAAGAAATACAAAATAAATGCAAAACCGACCTTAACGTGGAAACTGACTTGACACATGGGCCAGCTCTCCGCAACGACTTGCCCTATCGAGTTTGCCCGGAACTAAAGTCGCTCAGAACAGCCAGCCAATGGGTAAGCTGGTGTTTTTTTTTCAAAAGCGCGAAAACAAGATGGCCGCCATACAAAATTGAAACGCCAATATCTCAGAGGCCAGTCGGGATGGATGGGTTGTGCTCACTAAGTGACATACAGGGTGGTAGGTCACCCTCCGCGGTCCCCGCGGGGGCCGCGGCCCCCACGCGAAATACTTTTTCCAAGATGGTGGTTTCAAAATGACGGCCAAATAATGTAGTAAAAAACGTTAGAAATATTTGAAAAAAATACAGGGTGGTGGTTACCCTCCGCGGTCCCCGCGGGGGCCGCGGCCTCAACGATAGGCTGGTAGGGTACCCTCCGCGGGTCCCGTGGGGCCCGCGGCCCCTATGTGAGATGCTGTTCCCAAGATGGCGGCCAAAGAATATAGAAAAAAGGCTAGAAATATTTGAAGAAACAACAGGCTGGCAGGGTACCCTCCGCGGGTCCCGTGGGGCCCGCGGCCCCCATGCGAAGTACTTTTTCTAAGGTAGTGGTTTCAAAATGACGGCTATAGAATGTAGTAATATTTGAAAATACAACAGGCTGGCAGGGTACCCTCCGCGGGTCCCGTGGGGCCCGCGGCCCCCATGCGAAGTACTTTTTCCAAGGTAGTGGTTTCAAAATGACGGCTATAGAATGAAGTAATATTTGAAAATACAACAGGCTGGCAGGGTACCCTCCGCGGGTCCCGCGGGGCCCGCGGCCCCCATGCGAAGTACGTTTTCCAAGGTAGTGGTTTCAAAATGACAGCTATAGAATGTAGTAATATTTGAAAATACAACAGGCTGGCAGGGTACCCTCCGCGGGTCCCGTGGGGCCCGCGGCCCCCATGCGAATTGCTTTTCCCGAGAGGGCAGTCAAAGAATAAAGTAAAAATAGGTTTGAAATATTTGAAAAAAACAGGATGGCAGGGTGTACCCTTCGCGGCCTCCACGCGAAATACTTTTTCCAAGATGGCGAATACAAAATGGCGGCCAAAGATTGTAGTAAAAAATGTTAGAAATATTTAAAAAAAAAACAGGGCGGTAGGGTATGAATCACTGTTTTCAAGGTGGCAGTTTCAAAAAGGCGGCCAAAGTATATAGTAAAAAAATGGTTAGGATTATTAAAACAAAACAGGGTGGCAGGGACCTCCGCGGGGCCCTTGGGGCCCGCGGCCCCCACGCGAAATACTAGTTATAATATATATAGCTGAATACCCACTGACTGACTGACTGACATGCTGTTTTGAAGAACCCATAAGAGGTGTGGCTAAACTCTATACACCATCGCATCAGAAATGCCCCCACGACTACCGGAAAAATACGAAATCGACCTGAACGTGGAAATTGACTTGACACATGGGGCAGCTCTCCGCGACGGCTCGACCTATCGAGTTTGCCCGGAACTAAAGTCGCTCAGAACAGCCGGCCAATGGGTGAGCCTGTCCAAGATTTTTCAAAATGGCGAAAACAAGATGGCCGCCATACAAAATTGAAACGCGAATATCTCAGAGGCCAGTCGAGATAGGTGGGTGGTGCTCGACCAAATGTCATTCAGAGTTGAGGGGGAAATCTGACTAAGTATTTTTTTTTCCAAGATGGCGGACTCAAAATGGCGGCCAAATTTTTTTTTTATCCGATCCGATTGAAATTTTGCATCCGGGGCTCTTTAAGGCCACAGATTGTGATGACATACTTTATTTTTCGGTTCCGCCATTTTCCAAGATGGCCGCCATACAAAGTAATTTCTGTATATTTGACCTGTTGTTTTGAGGAACCCATCAGAGGTAGGGTTTGGTTCTATACACTTTCACTTCAAATATTGTATGATAAGTACGAAAAAAATGAAAAATTGACCTGTATGTGGAAACTGACCTGACACATGGGGCAGCTCTCCGCGATGAATTGCTTTATTGAGTTTGCCCGGAACAAAAGTCGCTCAGAACAGCCAGCCACTGGGTGAACCCGTATTTTTTTTTCAAAATTGCAAAAACAAGATGGCCGCCATACAAAATTGAAACGCAAATATCTCAGAGGCCAATCACAATAGGTGGGTGGTGCTCGACCAAATATTGTTCAAGGTGGGAGTAGTGATCGGATGACTCATTTTTTTTTCCAAGATGGCGGATTCAAAATGGCGGCCAAATTTTTTTTTACTCCGATCCGATTGAAATTTTGCTTCCAGGGCTGTTTGAGGCCACATATTCAAACGGCATAATTAATATTTTGATTCCGCCATTTTCCAAGATGGCCGCCATACAAAGTAATGTCAGACTCATAGACTTACTTGTGTTGTATAGCAGCTTTTAGAAATAGGGTTCGACTTTATACACCATCGCATCAGGAATTATAACGTTAGTATTAAAAAAATTAAAATCTGACTTGAACGTGGAAACTGCTCCGGCACATGGGCCAGCTCTCCGCAACGACTTGCCCCATCGAGTTTGCCCGGAACTAAAGTCGCTCAGAACAGCCAGCCAATGGGTGAACCGGTATTTTTTTTCAAAATTGCGAAAACAAGATGGCCGCCATACAAAATTGAAACGCGAATATCTCAGAGGCCAGTCGAGATGGATGGGTTGTGCTCGACCAAGTGTCGTTCTAGGTGGGAGGAGTAATCTAATGAACCTAATTTTTTCCAAGATGGTGGATTCAAAATGGCGGCCAAAGAATATAGTGAAAAAGTATAGAAATATTTGAAAAAAAAACAGGCTGATAGGGTAACCTCCGCGGGTCCCGCGGGGCCCGCGGCCTTCACGCGAAATGCTTTTCCCAAGATGGCGGCCAAAGAATAAAGTAAAAAAGGTTATAAACATTTGGAAAAAACGGGATGGTAGGGTACCCTCCACGGGTCCCGTGGGGCCCGCGGCCCCCATGCGAAATGCTTTTCCAAAGATGGCGGCCAAAGAATAAAGTAAAAAAGATTAGAAATATTTGAAAAAAACAGGGTGGCCGGGAACCCTCCGCGGGTCCCGTGGGGCCCGCGGCCCCCATGCGAAGTACTTTTTCCAAGGTGGCGGTGTCAAAACGGCGGCCAAAGAATATAGTAACAAAGGCTGGAAAAATTTGAAGAAACAATAGGCTGGCAGGGTACCCTCCGCGGGTCCCGTGGGGCCCGCGGCCCCCATGTGAGATGCTGTTCCCAAGATAACGGCCGAAGAATAAAGTAAAAAAAAGGTGAGAAATATTTGAAAAAAATACAGGCTGGTAGGTTACCCTCCGCGGTCCCCGCGGGGGCCGCGGCCCTCACGCGAAATACTTTTTCCAAAGTGGTGGTTTCAAAATGACGGCCAAAGAATGTAGTAATATTTGAAAATAGCACAGGCTGGCAGGGTACCCTCCGCGGGTCCCGTGGGGCCCGCGGCCCCCATGCGAAAAAAATAGGATGGTAGGCTACCCTTCGCGGCCCCCGCGCGAAATACTTTTTCCAAGATGGCGGATACAAAATGGCGGACAAAGATTAAAGGAAAAAATGTTATAAATGTTTGAAAAAAAAACAGGGTGGCAGGGAACCCTCCGCGGGTCCCGTGGGGCCCGCGGCCTCCACGCGAAATACTTTTTCCAAGATGGCGGATACAAAATGGCGGCCAAAGATTATAGTAAAAAATGTTAGAAATATTTGAAAAAAAACAGGGCGGTAGGGTATGAATCACTGTTTTCAAAGTAGCGATTTCAAAAAGGCGGCCAAAGTATATAGTAAAAAAAAAAGGTTAGGATTATTAAAACAAAACAGGGTGGCAGGGACCTCCGCGGGGCCCTTGGGGCCCGCGGCCCCCACGCGAAATACTTTTTCCAAGGTAGTGGTTTCAAAATGACGGCCAAAGAATGTAGTAATATTTAAAAAATACAACAGGCTGGCAGGGTACCCTCCGCGGGTCCCGTGGGGCCCGCGGCCCCCATGCGAAGTACCTTTTCCAAGGTAGTGGTTTCAAAATGACGGCCAAAGAATGTAGTAATATTTAAAAAATACAACAGGCTGGCAGGGTATGATCCGCGGGTCCCGTGGGGCCCGCGGCCTCCATGCGAAATGCTTTTTCTAAGATGGCGGCCATAGAATATAGTAAAAAAGGCTAGAAATATTTGAAAAACAACAGGCTGGCAGGGCCTGCATGCGAATTGCTTTTCCCGAGAGGGCAGCCAAAGAATAAAGTAAAAATAGGTTTGAAATATTTGAAAAACAACAGGATGGCAGGGTATCCTCCGCGGCCCCCACGCAGAATACTTTATTCATGGTGGCGGTTTCAAAAAGGCGGCCAAAGTATTAGTAAAAAAAAAGGTTAGGATTATTAAAACAAAACAGGGTGGCAGGGACCTCCGCGGGGCCCTTGGGGCCCGCGGCCCCCACGCGAAATACTAGTTATATTATAAAAGTACAGTTTGTGTGTTGTGGCCAACAGTTTCCACAGTTCTTTTTTCAATAACAAGCGAGAAACAGCGGATATTTTAATGCAAAATAACTCGGTCCTGATATAGTTACATCTTATGAAAAGGCAGGTTTCAGCATTCTTTCTCTTGAAAATTTTAATCATCGGCATTTTACCACAAAAATCGGAAAGCACTTAGCGATTTCTGACTTTTCACTCCAAAAGGCCGCAAATTGCGGTCCGCAGTTCGAGTTACGCGCGCAAGATTATGAAAGAAATATTTTGCTACACGATTTTACCTAGCGGGTACGTATATTACTCCGTATTTTAATACATATAATGTAGTACCTACTGTTACAAAATGTTGATGAAGATGACGTTATATTTTCAGTTATATTACAGTTTAATTTAAGAGAAAGATATGTTATGGCAAACAATACATTTATGATTATGAAATTGTAGCAAACGATAGGGAACCTTTATTTTAAACTTTATTGGTAAGAAAGTTATTTGATTGAGATTGTCGAGATGAATTTTATTGGTTTTACTTTCTGTTATGAGTAACTATGTAATTTATTTAATGGAGAACAAAATACATGAGAATTTTGTTCGTTACATAATACGTCCCTTAAGTCTATGTTATATTATATTCTTATGCCTGTTTACGCGTCGAAAGTTGATACTTAAGAAAGTTGGACTTTAAACTAGTTTGGAACGCCTTCTTACTGCACAAGTCAGTATCGAGTGAGAATCGTTAAGAGATTACAGCCTCGTCGTGGTGAGTGGAACTTGCTCGAGAGCGCGGTCGCGCTGACGCCGCGCCCGGCCACTCGGCCGCGGCCCTCGACCCAGCTAACCCTACCACCCCTAGCGAAACAATGTTATCCCATCTCACTCACAATACTCCACGATGTAAGGGACAGCTATGAATTCCCAACTTTGCTCTTGTTGAGCTTGCGGCCGCGAATGGAGGCCCAAGTGTCCTTCTCACACTTTGCGAACCACTCGACATTGAAATGTTACTAAGATCAAAATATTGTGAAATACGATTTAAAAATAGAACTTATTATACTCATTAAAGTAACAAAAAACGTAATTTAGTCGCGTTTGTTATCACCGATTAAAAATATCAAGTAGTGTTATGTGTTTTATTCATTAATGGACCTCCGCAAAGTAACGCCTATTCAATAAATATGTGTTACCTACTTTATATGAGGAGTGTAGGTACCTAAATTTAATATTATGTTAACAAACAACGCCACCAAAGCCTTGACGCCTTATGAAGTCGCACGAAACTTTCGAGGTACCTACTAGAGTACCGAAATAACTATAGTATTCATTATTATTGTTATTCATTTTAATTATTCATTAAAATTCATAATTTATTCAAAAACGATGAAGCAATCCTTATACTCCTATTGGCTAACACAAAAATACAAAATGGGAACCGTAATAAATCTGCCAAAAATTAATTAAAACATAGGACAAGAGCGGCGCTCTAAAACGGAATATCAACAAGACACGTCGTCAACATCAAGACAAGTTAATAATTTTCAAAAAAAATTATTTGTTGTGAAAGAAGGAGAACAAAGAGCTGTGCTAGCTGGAGGCTGTTCATTAACGTCACATTCTGGGTGACCGGCACTTGTTCACGGCTCGCCTCAGACACCCGCCTCCGAATTATATCCCGCTTTGATCTGCGATTCACATTGTTTAAATAGCGAAAAGGAAGCACGAGACATTCATTAAAGGGAGATTAATAATAGAGCATTATGACATTCCGAACATAATAATTATAAGACAGAAACGGACGCCGTAAAGTAGGATTGAATAGATGGCTTTTACTTGCGTAACTTTTCGGTCACTTCCAAATGAATTAATATTAATCAGGAGGGACGGAAATTAATTTTGAATATTAAAATCAACTTATGTACTCCCGAATCAAAATGACAAATGCGTTGGGAAATAATTTAATGAATAATTGTTTTTTTTTGTAAGTTCATGTTGTCAACCCCTACTTCAATCAAGAATTTATTATTGTTACTAGCTTTTGCCCGCGGCTTCGCACGCGTGAACCATGAGTATTTCAAAGAAGCTAGCAATCAAGCAAGCGAACAACCAAACCTGCAAGCTTTCAAGCATGCATGCAAGCATGTAAGTATGCAAGCAGGCATGCAAGCATGCAAGCAAGCGTGCAAGCAAGCATGCATGCAAGTAAGCACGCAAGCATGCATGCATGCAAGCAAGCATGCAAGCATGCATGAAAGCAAGTATGCAATCAAGCATGCAAAGCAAGGACTCAAGCAAGCCCCCGCATTGCCCCGCTACCTTGATTTTTCTAAAACTGTAAATATTGCAGGATTTTTATAAAACAAACCTAACCTAACCTATAGGGCTGTCCTAAAATATACCCTAAATAGCTTTTTCCCGTGACTTCGTACGCGCTAAGATGTAAAACGAAAACATACGTTTTTTCCCGTTCCCGTGGAAATTTTGGGGAGTGCTTTCGGAGTACACTTAAAGCCTTTAAAAAAACACACGTATTAAATGTTAAGTCTCTTTCTTCCGCTGTTTCGTCTGGAAACGTAAAATCCCGTTTTTTCCCGTCCCTGTGGGCCCCTACACTCCCGAATAAACCTACGTGACAAATTTCAACTTTCCCCTGCTTCCCGTTTTTCCCGTCCCCGTAAGAATTTCGCCAAATAGAGCATTTCCCGAAATTCTTACGGTAACAAAGAAGAAGAATTTTGGGAAATTATCTCATAATGCTCCCCTACACTCCCCAAGGAACCCACTTGCAAAATTTCAGCTTTCTACGACCAGTAAAACGAAAAATTCTGTTTTTTTCCCGTTTCCGTGGGAATTTTGGAAAGTACTCTCTTAATGCTCCTCTACACTCCCGAAGCAACCTACATGCCGAATTTCAGCTTTCTGCAACCAGTAAAACGAAAAGTCCCGGTGTTTCCGTTCCCGTGGGAATTTCGGGAAATCCTTTTGTAGTGCACCCTACACTCCCCAAAGGAACTTGAAGGCCACATTTCAGTTTTATACGACCAGTAAAACGAAAAATCGATCCCGTAGAATTGAATATATAAATCCCGTTTTTTTCCTTATCCCGTGGAAATTTCCAAAAATCCTGAAATTAGTTTCTTAGTTTTGTAATCACCTACTTTTGTATCAAATTTGAAGAGTCTAGTTATTATAGTTACTGAGATAGCGTCACTCGGAATCGAATATATCATCATCATCATCATCATCTCAGCCATTACAAAGAATCGAATATATAATTCCCGTTTTTTCCTTATCCCGTGGGAGTTTTCAAAAATCCTTCCTTAGTGGATGCCTACATTGTATAAGGTATCTATGTGCAAAATTTCAAGTCTCTAAGTCCAGTGGTTTGGGCTGTGCGTTGATATATAGTTAAGTCAGTCAGTCAGTCAGTCAGTCAGTCAGTCAGGACTTTGAATTTTATATGTTTATTGTTATAAAATATTTTTTCTATATTTTTCGTTTAGAGATCCAGTGAACATTTTGTTTGCCTTCAATACATATAATTTTATGCCTGTAGATATATAAAAAAAACAACAATACTTAACTGGAAGAGATCTTTTTTAGGGATAAGTTCGCCTTTGTGTATGTGTGCTGTCCTGATGTATTCATCTTTTTCTTGTGTTTTATGTACAATAAAGAGTTATACATACATACATACATACTTTTTGTTTATAATTACATTCGTTTAAAGTAAATTCACCAAGTATGTGAATACACTGCAAAGGTACGAGTATTCCTATACTACGCGATAAAAGTCTTTGATAGTAAGTAAAGCGAATTTTCAATCTTGAAGCCCAATTGAATTAAACTATAATGCGTAGAGTAAACTGCGGGGCCGCCGTTACGGTGCGCACGGAAAACCTAATACAATGTAGAACAGCATTTGTATTTATATTCGCCAACAATTGGACATTTCTATTCCGTCGGAGATAATGAAGTCGATTCGTGTATCCGAGCACGGATGCTGTTACGCAAAGGTTTTATATTAAATCAATTATACAAGGCGTCGCCTTTTGGTGCGAGTCATGATTAATGAACTTTTATGCCCGAGCTCTGGCCACTCGCCAAATCTACACTGACATTAACGATTTGAATAGCTCAACAACCCCGTATAGAATTTAACCATTCTGATCATTGGTCTGAAAGATACTGTGCTGTCTATTGAGCTAATTTGACTGGAGGTTGAAAACAAACGGAGGCGCAGCTGTCGTCCCCACGGGGTGTCTCCATTTTGCCACATAAATAAAGTAACTTGTTTGTAGAGTAAATAATGTTTGTGTGATATTTACATTAATGTTATTCTGCATTTATAATAGTTTCTTTAAATGTAATTTGAAGTTATTAAAAATAGTCTTGATTACTTCCCTAAATCGGAAACATTTTTAAAATATTCAATTAACGTGATACGTGACTTTACGTTTTCATTTAGGTTCTATATCCAGGTTGGCGGCTACTAATTGGATTTCGCGTACAAAAGCTGTTAATAAATTAATACCTACTACATGCATATATACATACCGTTACGCGTATTTCCCACAGGGGTAGGCAGATACTACCTACTTTGTTCCACTTGCTACGATCCTGACATACTTCTTTCGCTTCATCCACATTCATCAATCTCTTCATACATGGTAGTCGGTTTCGGGTACTCCTGACCTGACCTTTATCCAAAAATTAATACTATCCGATAAACCATTTTTTATATGTTATTTATTTATTTAAAATAAAGTTATGTATTTATTAAAATATTATTAGACTCTGTGATTGATTTCTGGTTAAAAAAACGAGATATACGCGAGTAACACTCGCTCACTGAGGGTCCTGTTTAAATTTTAAAAATATAACTGATCAGATTCGTAAAATTGTTCATTTGACTAAAAGAAAAATAAATTAGTGTTACCGCCACGCATTTGTGATAAAAATGGCTTTAATTAACAGAGAGATAGACAACTAATTGATCCTGTAAATTGGTTTCTAGGTACCAATGAATGATTATCCTATTCACAAGCGCAGTTCTATCAGGCGAAAATTAATTAAACTTGCTTGATAACTAAATTTACTTACATACATAGACGAGCAAAAAATAGGGCTTATTGTAAAACCGCGATGGCAGCCGATATTGCCACTGTGGCAGAATATTTTTCTATTTTAGTAACTAATAAAATCTGCTACCGAGATAATAAAACGGTATCGGATGTTCGGAAGCTAACAGGTCGCACGTTACACGCACACTCTGCCCGCTGCCGATACCCTGCGATACTGATGTTAACTTGTTGCTGTTTCTATTTTAAATCCTGTACCTATTGCTACTTCTTGTTCGTTTTGTGTGGTCTCCTAATAGTAAGTGAGAACTAACCCCATGGTTCCATGGTCCAGGCTGGCTATGTATCTAAAACCCTTTGGTGTAGGGTGTACTGAGTGTATGGACACTCAAGAACGAACGTAGAACGCTACGTACTACTAATCTACTCTCCATGCAGGTGCATAAGCACTGCTGCTTGGTTGCATGATTAGCGATTAAGATGCATGCACAAGATGATGGGACAGCCGCAATCAACATTGTGACGGTAGCTAATATGAAATAATAGAGTTCACAAAAGAAATAATTCTGTCGTCCAACATTGGCCAGCAGCTAGATTTTTTCAATTAGCAGTGAAAAATCTCCAGCACCTAATTATACTGTAGGAAGAAGGCACTTTTGTATTTTTACGCAGTTCCCTTCGGACGTCGGAATAATTGTACAGATTAATATTCAGGAGACGTTCCTCGGAGTAACGGGGTATTCGCACCCCGCCTGCCCGGCGCGCGCTGAGGGCTTCCGTTGATCTTTAACTTCCTCTTACGGAGGCGATGAGACAATAATATTTCGAATATTTTCGCTTTTCATTATCTTCTTGTGTAATCTTCTATTATCTATACCTACACTAGCTTTAGCCCGCGACTTCGTACGCGCAGGTAACGTCAAAGAGACATACCACCTTCATCCAATCATTTCTTCAAATATTAAGTCATTATTTCGTATCCCGTCCTTTTATCTCGTGAGAAATTTGCAAAATCCCTTCTAAATGCTCCTTTTTGATCCTCAAGGAACTTGTCGACGAAATACCAAGGATCAAAATTATATAATGATCCTTTTTATTTTTTACCCGAATTTCAGGGCTCTAGCAATTATAGTTACGGAGATAGGGCGCCGTTGCAGCGGAGTTATAAACCCCATTTATTCCCTACAACGCACAGCCTAATTTTGCCATAATTTGCTGTACCTAAAATGATTCTGTTTTTATTTCATGTACCTACTCCATTGTCTTTGCCTACTGTAAAATAGTGCCCTTATTAATTAACGCTCAGGATGTAAGTGCCAGTAAATATAGTCAATAACGTCCCGTTGCCGTAAGATGCGATTTACTCGTAGCTCGAGCGCGGTGAAATTAAACTGATTACTACTCTCAAGTGACTCCTCCTCAGGTCACATTATTCAAATTTGAATCAGAATATTATGAAGTCAATCCTGAAGACATCGTCGGTAATCTCGGGTATTCAACGCGACGTGAATCTTTGCCGTTTTTATTTAAATTTATGCAACGCAAGATGATTAATAATTCACGGGAAAAGGGAATTAAAAAATATGCTTGGCAGTCGGCACTAATACCAGTTAAATGTTCGTGGAATAAAAATGAATTTGCTGCGGTTGAAGCTTTAAAAAGTTGTTAATTCGAAAAAGTTATTCCCCGTTTCCCAGCGTGGGGCTGGCATAAAGCAGTTAGAACCCTTGGACAAGCCGACGGGTAGCGGAGTCCGCGCATGTAGGTACAAGCCGCATGAAATATGCGCCAGCCATTACTCACCGACGACCTCGCTTATTGCATACTCTTTATTATCGATGACCCCTCGCAAGCGGCATATTAATCATAGACTAAGCTCGCCTTATCACAAGAAAATCCGTAAACAAACAATTTCGTTCTGTTAATCTGGCCTCGCGGCCTTTCATTCAGCGCTCATTTCAAATTAGCATAAATTCCAAATGAAAATTTTCGCGGTATCAACCCGGTTGACTTTGCTTTGTGCTGATTTCTTAGCCGCGCCGCCCACAGGGCCGTAATTAAACTATATGAACGCTTTCTTCTCCTCCCGGGGGCTATTCTGGACGTAATTACGCTGTTATGACTACGTACGTAAATTAAAATTGCCAAAAGTTTTGGGGCTACTTGAATTTAAAGTAACGAGTGAGGTTTAGACTGAAATTGCTTTGTTATCCTATATTATCTTGGTCATGTTCCTAACAACTACAGTAAACATCTCTTATCCACATTACGAGTATATTATAGAGGTAGGTACTCGTCTCTCGCGACGGGACTAACTTATAATGTTATTAGTAGGTATTACCACGGACTTATACTGACATGGATGACCTAAATCCAGCGAGATGTACAAGAACCGAACTTTTTTAAAACGAGATTCACTGGTCTTACTCAAACTCAACTAAAAAAATACGTGTTTTTCCTACCTTTTCTATAACACGCAAGATACCTTGACTGGTTAGAAAGTTTAATCAGCAATACAACTTGTTAATCATGACACATTACCGTCCTTTAATTCTAAAATACGTAAATATATAAAACGTAATAGAGATGTATGGCCCCAACCGCAATCGGGTGCGACCGCGGGCCGCGGTGCCCAACCTCTGGGTCCTAATGGGACATTTACTTTGATCTTCCCGACTGCGGCCACCCCACGGATTCAGAATTCTAGACCATTCAACATTAACTTACTTTGAGATAGGAACGCAACTATTGGAACTTTCTATTGCTTTCAAGAAACGTTTTGATAAATAGATAACTTTCATTTGGAATTTTTATTCCATTTTTTATATATAACGATGAAAAATTAAACAGTTTAACAGACGCATTATTAGCAAAACGGATAACTCTCGAGTCGGAATTGCGATCGAGAATAAAATTGCTAGACATGTTTCGGACTATTACTTGCGCGGTTAGTCGGCACAACTCAGCTCAGTTTAGTTGACGATTACAACTAGGTAAGTCATCCATGATGTGACTAGTTTCAGAATAAAATTGTTAGTTTTTCTGTATATTCAAATTACTTAGATTTGTATCAATGCAGTAACCTGTGTTCAAAACTGTTCGTTAAATTAGAGGAAAATGTTTACTTGAGTCTAATTTGAGATTACTTAAGTTTGTTTTGTGGAGGCTGATTCTCTTTACAGAGTGAAATTTGTTCACGAACACAGCTACTTAGTGCGACGTAATTCGTTTTACAATTAGACCGGCTACAAAGACTAATTTGTGATACGTATAAAATGCAAATTTAGTATGCTTCCCAACTGTTGTTCAAAAGTTAAGCGGAACAAACCGGAACGAACTTTTTCAGTTAAGGAACTTTCGTCTGATATGCTCGACATTTTATTTTCATTATACCATTCCATTATACCACATTTCTCAGTGAAAACAATATTGAATATCCCCCACAACATTTTGCTCACGGGACGTGCAATGATTATCTGAATAATGTAACCAACCTTGTGAGTGAAACATTAACGCCGTGATTTTTCTTGAATAAATTCAACTAGGTGTGGTGGAATACCATGAAGTTATACCAAGGTAAAACAGGAGGTCGACCACTAGTCGGTACTCGAAGTTGAAGCTACCTAAATGACCTTCGTTGAACATTGAATATTTTCTGTGGTTTTGTGTACCAAAGAGAGCAAATAACCTAGGTCACAGTAAAGGCGAATGAGATAGAATAAGATAGACGGTTGCTTCATAAATGCATCCGGAGTTTTGTATCAGTTTTACCTTTTCATGGCGATGGAAAATACCGACGCATTTTTTTTCACATCTGTTTATAAATTGTTGTGTATGTTATAAAAGGACCAAAAATGCTTTAACCAACCTATTAGGAAATATGAGGAAATACTATTTGCAAGAAGCTGCCCAGCTATACAATATTACCAAACTAAAACTGTGTACTTTCAACATGAAAACTGAGTAAATGGAGCAATTCTATTGCTAGCAATAAATAGACTCATTGTTTATTAAGCGTCCTCTCATTGAAGGAGGCGCGAAACGCGATATCAATCTATACCACGGGGAAACGTAACGGCGAAGTTATTCGAAAATGTTTTTATTGTCGACGGCGATGACGTTACATCAAAGTGGATTAGAAAACAATTTTATTTATTAAGCAAGCAGTTACCTACCTTTTATAGCAAGTAAGCATTGCCATTTAACGTGGGAATACAGACAGACTTCTTGCCACGGGAGCATTTATAAAAAATATATTGCATTTTAGTAATTAGACTTTGTTTTAGTTCACCTCAGTTAAAATCAACATTATTTTATTAACGGTAGCAGAAATAAATTTCGTTTTAAAATTATCTTGGGTTGAGATATTAAAAATAAGTTAATACCTAAGTTTACGATTTTTCGCTAATTAAGGCACAGTCTAAGGGTCTTGACACCTAATGGGACTAAATCATAGACCCTCGTATTTATGCGCTTTTATAGATTGGAGTATTGGCAGCACGCAATAAATAAGACACATTTTTTGAACTGCCATGGTACTACTTAAACGAAATGTATGCTAACATGTTCGTGTCCTCATCTAATTTTGTCTGGAATATAGTATATGATTGAGGAAGTTACGTTTTCCTTGCCGTCCTAAGATCCGCGTCCCATTGCCACGCAGGTTGGGGTCCATTCATCGTAGCGGCCGCCGGCGCCCCGCATTACCGCGTGATTATACTCCCCATTAGTAGGTAGTTCCGCCCTGCCCCATCCTTTTTATTTATTGCCAGTCTGTTCCTACTAAAATATAAATGGTAGTGTGAAACTGCTTAAGATCAATATTCATGGTCAATGTTTACTGAGACTTGTTGTTCTCCCGGTAAAGTGTAGCGAGTATGAACTCAATAAGTATTGTAGTAAAACTGGTTTAAACCACGTATTTTAAACATCAAGGGCCGACAACGCACTGGCATCGCGTAAAGCGCTGCGGGTGTCTATGGACAGTGGTGATCATTTACCATCAGGTGACCCACAAATTCGTTTGTCTGGCCTCTCTAACATAAAAAAAAAATAAAAAAATCAGCGTTTACATGCAGATATGCAGATATGTGTTTACGACAAATAAAGCTCACTCGCCATCGTAAATTGTAAAAGCTATAGGTATACGGTTAAGTATATGACATGACCATATCGCTTGTAAAACGTTCAGAGCAACACGTACAATAGCGCTACATTCGTAACGTACAATTCGTTATTGCAACTGTCGCTTTCTCAGGAAGTCAAACATTTAATTAATGTTCGAATTGGAATCGAGATACACGTTGTCGTTTCATTAAAATGTTGTTAATGCCGTACTAATTAATTTGCTGAGAGCCTTTATCGTCGTTGTCGTGAAGGGGGTGCATTGAGATTGGTAAAGCTGCGGCAACTCCACAGCTGATTAAAATTTAATTAGCGTCACTTGTTCGCGTAAGTCGGCAGCACATTTCAAGATTTACAGTTTGTTCTCACAGATAATGGGGGAAACGAGCCTTGGAAGCGGCATTACCTCGTTCACGGGGAGATATGTGAGCCGTTCAGGTGCGCGTTTTGACTTCCCCGCTCTAATAATCCCCCACTCGTAAAGAAGCTCGAGGACTGTTCCTCTTTTAGATCTTCCGAAAATGCTCCTTGGGGTCTTAACGTAGGTACGTAGCTCTCGCATTCAACCTTTTATCTCTTTTCTAGCTCTAAAACATTAAATTTGCTTAGATTTGAAGGCTTAGTAATGTATAGGTACGAAGTTTTCTCAAAGATTGTTATAATAGGAACAGAAATACTTAACTCTGATAATCGAAAGCAAGTAAAACATTGGTAGAATAACGTGCCTCAGACGAAGTTCTTTGACAAATCTAAAACAACTCGACTTTCATTTACTGGTTATTTTTACATTATACCTTTTGCGTGTTTATTTATTTCATGGCTTTAGTTTAATCAATAAAATAAAATATTACGCACAAAACTAGAAAAAATTGGTAGGTAAGTAAGTAATATTGTTTTGACTAAGACTTGAACTCAATACTGAGTAACCCAACTAACCTCATCGCCTGATAATGCTGTTCATACCTATTATTTATGAACTGAAAACAGTAAACAGAGTAAGTTAAACCAAAGATTGAAGTAACTAGAGCATTACGGCAGCCTCGCAGCGCCTACGAGTGAAGTTCCCCTTAATTGTAGATAATGTAAGTATAACTTCATAATTGATGCCGCGATTTCCTCCGCAGACGTGAAACTAACCAATTAAAGCTACCGTGCATTATTAATTCAATTACAGTGTCAGTATTAACAACTATTTAGTTACTTATTAGTTTTGTGGTGGCATGATATTACCTAACGACCCGGCTGAGACTTTGTGAGTGATTTCCTAATACATTGCGTGTGTTGCCAGAATTATATGTGTGTTAAATATCTTGACCGCGCGATGAACAGATAATTTGATCGGTCGTACTTAGTCGTCGCCGGGATGTAGGTACCTAAGTAAACACCGCGAGTATCGGCACGCATTACTACATACATGTAGTGTATCAGGAACATATCTATTCAAATGTGATAGGATAGATGATTGATGTACGAACATAATATATTATAAACTCGACGATAAAAAAAAATCTCATTATCTTAATACAACTTCATTGTTCTCGGGCAGATTTTGACCCAGTTTTGGTGAGTTTGACTTGAAGTTTGGCACATAAATACCTACAAATGACAACGCGATAATAAATTACCGTCAGCAAAAACATACTTGCTAAAGTAATAAAATCTTTATTAATAGATTACATAATGATTAGATTGATTAGACAATAGCCACACTTCTTGCTTTGATAGTACTATTATATGGAAAACTCCTTAGGAAATGATCCGTAATTTTTGCTCCTCAGTGTTTGTATGTTTGTACTTAGTTCGACACGGGAAGGACGCCTTCATCCGACATTCTCATTTCGATTTTAGTAAAAACCGGTGGCCGTGTAATTTTACCATAATGTTGTCGAGGTATTAACTTACCTAAATATTCGTGGAAAAGTGCCATTATCGACATCTAGCTTTGATACCGCAACCACTCTTTTATTCATCAAACAGGTAACAAATGGACCCTTTTTCACGGCGGATTGGCCTGATTGATGGCGCTTGGCGCGCGTCGGAAATGACACCTGAAGAAAAACAATGGTACTTTAAATCTACATTATGCCAATTTACTACATTTCGAACCGTGGCGTAGCAAATCAATAACAAGTTTGTACTCAGCTGCGCGGAAACTTTGTTTGAGTTCTATTTAACTTTAATACAACAATCTTATGCGGCAGAGGTGATTTAAACTTTTTGCCGGGTATTTGAGTTGTTTACTTAACAGCGATTAAACAGGGGAACTGAAAGGCTCTATCTCGAGGGCTGTTCGCGTTAATCTGCTGGGAACTAGCGAACTAACAAGAGTTATTTATCAACTGTTCTTGCCTCTTTAAGAACCTTTACACAGCAGCGGTGATTCTTACTGTGCAAAAGCAATGTTACATTATATTTTACTTAGGCACAATTTATGTTCGTGTTTATATCAAATCATGTTAGTCAAATTTCACCCACTTCTAGTAGTCATATTGGCTTGAAAGGTCTAGGTCCTTGAATTGTAATTTTGTAGATTGAATCACAAATCACAATTGAAGCACCTGCAGTCAACAAAAAGAAGCTTATCTGAACTCAGTATTATTTATGATTATAGCATCAAAAAGGGGTCAATACTTGCCAACATAAGACATTATTTTTCACACACTTACTCACTTTTGAAAGGGATCAATTTAACTTGTCTCTATCAGTTCAATCTCTATCACTAAACCGAAGACCCTACTTAACTTTCTCAATGCTTATTTTCAAAACAAGCAAAACAAATGAATCACTGTCCTAACTGACAGCAACATAGTGAACTCTTCCGCGTTAAATCACAAACCCAAACAACGTAAGTGGGAATCGTTCGTGCCAATGCCAAATGTCGGTAATAACGTTAGGTTTTTGTCAGCATCTGCTCATCGGTCAGGGGGAATCGCGATTCGTCTTCGTTACGACGACTCTGCCCGCAACCTGCCAACATTCATCAAGCGAACCTCTGCCCATTATACTGTGGCCACACTGAAGAATGGAATCCACAAAATATTGCCACAGCTTAACAAAAGACAACCTTTTGCGTAGAGAACATTCAATAGTTACAGAATGAAATTAGAGGAGAATTGCTTTATTTCGCTGGAATTTGGGGTAATTACGCTTTACTTTAGTTACGATTATCTTTAGATCTTTAGAGATGCTTACAGGCTTTTACAACGGCTGAGTTCTGTTTTATTAACAAATGCGATAATGGGAGTACTTGTTAATTTAATACAAACAAATATATGTTTGAACTAACATTTCGTTAAATAAATTATATGAATGTAAATTAAAGACGCATAAATTCCTAGTAATATTATAAATGCGAAAGTAACTCTGTCTGACTGTATATCTGTCTATTATTACGCTTTCACGCCTAAACCGACACACAACAAATTTTTAACAAACAACAACAGAGCTAAACAGATTTTTATGAAATGTGCTACAGATATAGTTTTTCGGGGATGGACACAGTAGGATAGTTTCTATCCCGGAAAATCGCATTGTACCCACGGGATAGCGATAAGCGAAATCTGCGCAGACGGAGTCGTGGGCAATAGCTAGTACTTAATAAAGATTAGGTATTAAAAATTAATCATGCTTAATCAACGCCTTCACCGCGTCTATCCGTGGCTGTAAGCAAAGTATCGTCAAAAACCCGAGTGTGAAATGCCTCGGATGCGGTCGACGATGTAGCGTTACAAATGACACTCTGTCGTGACGTTTAATTTCCTAAAGAAAACTTGCTCCCATTTGCTCATCGTCGTGTGAAACAAAAGACGCGAGACATTAATATCACGCACAAAGCAATACTGGGGGCTTACCTGCCTTAAGGCGTTGTTCAAAACAATGTTTAATTATGTACATTTCGTAAAGCGCTTTACTTTATTTGTGGCAGACACATTTGCTTAAATATCTCAGTGAAATGACACCAAATTTGTTATTAAATATAATAAATACAGCCACGGAAAATAACGCAACAAGTCAATTTCCTGTGTAAACGGTTTTCGTGTGATTTTAATGTCGATAAAACCGATGTTAGTAAGTTTTTTAAGACTGATGAATTATCAATGAATTTGTACCTTACGAACTCATAAATAACAATGACGGTACCGGACGGATGGTTCCGGTCCACGTAAGGATTACAGATGATTAATTGGGAAGCCATAGCCTAAATGATCCGTGATAAATGACCCCTGTCTTGCGTATACAAATTGTCTTATTTCGCCACCAGATTGTCTTTGCTACCCTAACGGAGAAGGAAATTTAAAACGAAGATTTAAGTAACTTGGTAGCTGTACATTGAGGAATCTTGTTTGGGCTAACTTAGGGCAGATGGCTTACTGGAAAGTTTCGACAGTGGTATGCCATCACCCCATATCCGTATGTTACGCTGGTTTTCCCAAAGGCTTTCCAAAGGGTATATATAATTGGATTAGGCAAAGCCGACAACGGTGCCCTTTCTGGACTGTCAGCTAGTTATATACATTTAGGTATATATAAAGTAAAACTTCATCTCATCCCATTTAAATTGGATCAACCTGGAGTTAAAGTAATACTTAAAAAATAAATTTACAAATAGATCTAAAACTGCTCTGATAAAGATATACTACCCATAAAAGGTGAATGCTACTTCATGCTAAAACCACAAGAACATAAAGACAAGATAATTCTTTACAAACATAAAATGAAATGCTGAATATTCTTCCGAAAAGCAGTCGTTTTCCCCCCGCTGTTGAATTTTTGTCGTAAAATCTGCATACCTTAAACAGTGAGGAAAGTACACACCAAATTACGGACATAACCAGCCATAAAGTGTTAAATTATACGTAAACTCTCTACAAACTCGCAAACAAAACTGGCGAAACTAAGCCTAAAACGTCGTGCCTCGTCTCTCGAGCTTGCCTGTTTTTACTCAGCAGCTCAGCACCGAGAATACCCACTTTGATGAATCTTTTGCTGTCACAGGATTAAGAAAATGCTTATGACAACTAACCCTCCCCAGAGATCTAGGGCAGCAAAAACAATTACTTTTTCCGCTTTCCCCGGTTTCCTTTTTTTATAATAGAACGCAACGCAAGTTAATTAAGGAGATTAATTCGAATTTGTGTTACAATACCTGTGTTGAAATAAATAAATGCGAGTCCATCGATCAATCGGCGAGTGTCGGCCGCCAACCGCTTCCAATATTCACAGGGATTGCCTCTGGATGATTTATTGTCTCCAGGATTATGTATGGAGTGGGCTTATATTGGGATATGAATAAAATCTTTGCCAGCCATCTGAAACAAATGACATTGGCAAATCTGTTTGCACGCCCGATTCAAGATGCGGTGATAATGTCCTCGCTGGGGCAAGGACGATGTGATCAAAGGCAGTTGGCGAGTTACCAACTCCAATATCGAAAATATCTTTTATTGCTGTAGAAGTTATTTAAATGGTGTCTGAATTAAAGCTTCAGCTATCGATCAGTTGCGTCAGGTTGCGTGCTGGAACTTAGGTAAACTAGGTAAGTAACTTCTCGTAGGTAAGGCTTAAAACTAAACTCATCTTTCATATTATTTTCACATTATTCATCTTTTTCTTGTGTTTTATGTACAATAAAGAGTTATACATACATACATACATATTATTACACACACACACACACACACACACACACAAATATCACTTCTTTATCCCTTACGAGGTAGACAGAGCCTAAGGTGACAAGACCTACAGTATCTTATATATAATTATATATATTTATAGACGTACTTTAGTTAATTGTTTCGTAATTTTTTGCTGTTTATTATTAGGGTACCAAATTCAAAGCAAATCAGAAAACTGGAAGTGGGTCAGAATACACTTGCAAGATTTAAAATAGACAACTTGACTAATTCGAAAAGTGTATTTTTAAAAAGGCTTAATTCTTCTGAATTTTTTTCGAGATATCAAGAAAAAGATATAACCACTAGTTAAGTTTCAAAACGATTATTTAAGACGAAATAAACCCTTTTGACCTAAATTTGAACATCATTGATTTACTTACCTACTATTTTACTACCTTATATTTTATTTTACTATGTTTACCTATGCGTTTTTAACTATATGAACATTGCATGCTAAAAAAGGGGTTTTTAAAAGGAAATATTTTATTTTTCTAATTAAAATGTCTGTAGTACGCGGCTCGTGTTGCAATCTATTCCGTTGTCAAAAGTTTTTTGGGACGCCCGTTTGTGTGGGCGGACAGAGCTGCACGCGGACGCTTAATTTTAACAATAACGTTCACCTTTTGGCTGCATACGTATCCTAATCTAGTGACTTGTGTGTGTTTTCATCAAAATTGATTGACTACTTTACTACGTAGCGACATTATAATTGGTCTGGCAACTGCCGTCGATATGACACTCTTCACTCTTTTCGAACCGCGTAAGTCGGTATTTATGTGATTTGATCTATGTTTGTTTAATCAAATTGAAACTCAAACCAGATTCAATCTGCTCAGCATTCGTTATCGTTACCACCACACCGCATGTCGTGCATAGTCGTTTTTTACTACAGTTATAATTTGAAATAATCACAATCGAATAAAAAATGATGAATAATGAGATATCAAGAAGCTAAGGTGAACAATATTTTGTAACTTGCAGTAAATCACGTACTTACTTAAAGTACTTACAAATCAACGTGTCCAATGCACTGAACTGAACGCAGCTAACTTCGGTTTTCCAAGTATATTCTACAAGTAACAAACAACGTATACGTCCATAATAACAAAAGAATTGTGGTTAAACTTCCCTTGCGATTACGACACAAATATAGTAAAGCTGGCATGGAGCGAGTTCTATGTTCTTCAACTTAGTTTGTTACTTCTACATGTGTCAGAGTAATCCCGTAGGAACCGTAGTTTATGGCTGCCTTATTCCAGTCTCGATGTCTCTCGCTAACGTTGAACAAAAAGTGAAACTGGCGAGTAAGATAACGGACAGACACGCCACCGATGGAATCACGAAATATATTCGTCAATTTACGCTTTTTATTAGCTTCCATGCTGGTTTGGAAGCAAAGAAAAAACATAGAATGTACCACTTGCTTCTCTACCCGCGCAGATGGTAAAAGCCCATCGAGGAAAGGGGCGAAAATATTAGGAATCATGTTATAGGCGATGAGGCTAGCAACCCATCACTATTTTGATTCCATTTTCCACCTATACGCCCACAATCTCTTGCTAAATGTGGCCTGTAGGTACCTTTTACCTTAGGCTCTGTCTACCCCGTAAGGGATAAAGACGTGATTTGTGTATGTATGTATGTATGTATTAACTTCAAACAAGATAATTGATGAGTGATGACCACTGCGGTAAAGGATAAAAGTGATAATCTTGAACATTTATCTACCGTCATTTTAAATGAGATATATGGATGGAGCTGTACGTCGGTATGTTCGTCTTTCATACTATATCAGCGGACGGTATCGCTGTAATTTTTTTCCATTGTAATTATATGTTTTTGTCACTTTTTGTGTTTTTTTAAATAAAATCGCGTTATTCAGCGTCCCTCTTGGCATAGGCCTCCTCCAATAGAATTAGACGGTTTGGGATATAGTTCCCACGCGGGCACAGTGCGGATTGGGAACTTCACACACACCATTGAATATCTCCGCAGATGTGTACAAGGTTTCCTCACGATGTTTTCCTTCACCGAAAAGCTCATGGCAAATTTCAAATGTACAATACAATAACTCTTTATTGAACACCACATATAACAACCTAAACAGAAAAAAGGTATACAGAATGTTACAAGGTAACAATGGGTGGCCTTATCGCTACAGAGCGATCTCTACCAGGCAACCATAATGGACTGGAGAACAGAACAGATCTGAGCAGAAATTTTCGCACATAGTTTTCAAAAAGCTTAAGAGGTGCAAGCCCAAGATTCGGACCCATGACCCTCTAATTGAGCGGCCACAGGGCAAATCACTAGGCTACCACGGCTTTTTTTCTTATTTTACATAAGGATATTATTTTTAAATTTGGTTAATTGTACTAGGTATTTGTTTATTTAAAATAAATAAAACATTATCGGGAAAACTCGATAAAATCTTTCAATTATGTGCTTCCATTTCCCAATCATATTAAATTACAAAGCCTCTCGTCGCTTTCAGCTTACATTGCATGCGTCCCGTGGACGGAAAAATTAAAATTAATTACTGTCCCAAACCCTCTTCATAAAATTACAAGAGTGTAATCAAATTACAGTGGTAATAAAGTAGAATACAGTAGCGCAGAACAAACGAGTCCTAACAATAAATTGTATCACTCATTATTACGAATTACACCAACGCAATGCGGTGGCGGAGTGGCGTTTAGTGCCTTCCTCCGACATTAATGATTTGACGAATAGCGCAATAAACACTACCCTCGTTATATTAAATGTTAATAAACCTAAATATGCTATATTTTGTCCCTTTCTTTTATTTATAAATAGCTATTTCATAAATAATGACTTAATGACAAAATAAATCTCTAAGCTAAATCAGGTTAAGTAGGCGTTTAGTAATTCGAGTTTATATGACTGTTATACGAAAGTAATATAAAGTGTCCGAATAAACTAGCGTCAGACTATTATTAATTCAATTTAATAACCCGACCCGGCCTTTACATCTCGTGGTATATTAATAGTCCGGAATAGGCATGTCTTTAAACCTCTTCTAAAACAAACGTTTCAATCAGTATTTGAAACTTCTAAGTGACGCTGTGGAAAATGGCATAATCGGCTTTGGAGTAAATACTCAGTATAAGCCTTTTTAAATGGGTTTCATGCTAGTACAAACTTTATAAAAATCGCAAGCACATAAAGAATATCAAATAAAACACACTATGACTTAAACATACTTCATTATATTTATTTAGCTTAATAGTCTAGTTACACACCTAACATAGCACAAAAGAGTCTTCGGAAGTCACAGATTACAGTTCACTTTGACGCAAAGGGATTAAAACCTCTTCCGGAACTTAGGTAATTACAGAGTTAAATTTGAAATGCTACCTTCAAAGCAAACTCTTAGGTGAAAGGCACGTCGTAAGAAAGCCGAATTCCATTTCTCAACCCGCATGCAGTGCACTCCTGAACTGTCACTTAATAGGTGCTCAAGAAGATAGAACGAATTAGAAACAATTTATACGCTAATAAAACAATGACACGCAAAATACAGTTGCTTCGGCTAGATACAATTCTGAAATTAAGCTCAAGGGTTTATGACTTTTTCAAACTGCAGTAGAATAATAAGATACGTTAACAGTAGTCCCATAAACTTGAAAGGGAGAGATATATCAATGTCGAAGATCTGAAGGAGCGAGAAGGACAGGTTGCGAGCCTCAGTGAGTGCGAGCAGTGCGCGCGCGACGCTGCGGCCAGGCTTGTCTGCGAAGATATTTATTATTTTCTTAGTATCATGAAACAATCAAACTATATCACTATATGTATTTTTGATTAAATGGTACACTAATAATTCCAATTTACATTATATTGATAAAGTTTGACGGTTATGATCTATGGCGTTTATTGAAATAACAATCAACCCTCACAAAAAAAGATACGAAGATCGCATCAATTAGGATTCCTAACTGGTGGAATCCAATTCAGGATAGTCACTTGGATATGGGCATCGTAATGTGTGGCATTACCTTCCCTCTTTTAAAAAATATCAGTTAAGAAAGTAAGACTTACTTAACTTGTTTTCGTAAAGTCTAGAAGCGAGCAGCTCTCTGAGACGGCGTACTTCATCATGGATCTGGTCACCGAACATGCACGGAGCAAACATAGGGAACATGCGGATTACCATGAAAGCCCATTCCGACACCACAAATGGAAACGGTCTCTGAAACATAACGTGAATGAAAAAAAATTCGATAGCAACTTTGAATGTAGGAGTCGACCAAGAAAGTGCTTTGTATCTTTTTATGACAGTTTCTATATCACAAAAAAAACAATAAGGCCGATTGTCATATTGACTTGTAAGTGTGAGTGAGTTGTTACTTGTTCCTTGTCTCAATACTTCGACACAGTTGCACGCATCACGATATGTCTTTGTTATTAACGGTGATGTATTCATTCATTTTCATTAACGGTGACAATTTGATGGCGAGGAATCTGGCGTTGGGGAAGAGATGGGTGTGCGCCGCCCGAACGTCGCTTCATACCCCGCTCTCACCCACTTAGGATGTTAAGCTTCCGCGGTAGAAAACGCTGTTCCATCTCGTAATTTTTTTACACATTCACATATCCGCAGATAAACGACATTACCGATAGTTTGTTGTATAAGATTTCTCAGACTATATTCGTATGTTGTTTACTTACGAGTCCGCGAATCAACATCAAAGAGGCGATGTAAGAAAACGCAAGGATGGATATGAACGCCGATGTGAGCACCACTAAAAACTGAAAAAAAATGTTTAAGGTAAATTAAATTTTAATTCTCAATCTTTACTTAATAAATAAAAGTCCTGACTGACTACTGAATGACCAACGTCCAGCCAAATCTTTGGGCTAAGAAAGCTGTGATTTTGACTAAAAACTCGTTTTTGTTAGGTAAACATTTTTTTAATCAACACGAAATAAGGAGGTTCTGCAAATGGAGCAAAGCCGAGGGTGGAAACTAGTTTTTTTTACAATTCCTTAGCAAAACACTGAAACAGAACAGGGTCCGATTTTTGAAAGTACGTGTGTGAAAATACCACTCGAAAGTGGTGAAAAATTGTGCTGAATTTGAAATACGAGTAGCATAGAAGACAATCACAGCTCTCATTAATCTTGTGCACTAGTCAAAACTTAGATTAGAGCTGTAGTTTTGGAGATATAAAGATAATTTATACCACTTTCTAGTGGTACTTTCGAGTGATGTCCTTTCAAAAATCGGGGTCCTGGGGAGTACTTACTTGCCATTTGATAGCGTCAATTAAAAGGTCATATGCACTGATAACAATACAATAAAGCTCCATCAATTTCTTCATTTGACAATTCTGAGTCTCCAAATTATTGGCTTTGAAATATGGCAATTTGTCAACTTTCGGAGACGCCACCTGTTTCTTGTCACTCAGTGACATTTTCATGTAATAGTTTATCAAGCGAAGCCTGGGTACGAGGAGGCTAAGTAAATGCCCACAAAAGTGAACTTCCGTGATGTAAATCATGCGCTCTGCGAGTTGATGCACCGAAAGCGTACCTGCCACGTACCATTCATAGGGCAAACTTTGTAGCATCAGAATTATTTCAATAACCATCTGGATTACGTTTTTGATGGAGGAAGCCGTTCTCTTAGGCCTGCATCCCACGGCCTGGTCAAACTTCTGCAACTCGTTAAAATAAAGCTGCAATCGCTTCCACATAACTGTGCTAATCACAACGCAAATCATGTATGCTATTCCATCTATGAAAAACACTACGACATAAATGTTTTCACTCTCGTAAAAAATTCCCATGAAAATTATAATGCAGCAAATGATAAAGGTGTACACAGACGCAAGTATGACGTAGATAGGTTTTATTTTACCGAACACGGAAAGCCTGTTGAAACCTATTACCGCTTCGGTTACAATAAATCCTTTGGATATCGGGTCGATGTAAGGAGAGTCATCCTCTTGCACCAAGTTGTTGAGCAGCACAGTAGGGGACGTCATGGCGGCCGCGCCGTCCGACATGGCTCCAGCCGGAGGAACGAGTGTTTCATCAATTATGATAAGCACAGAAACATCGCTTCATTCCCTAATAGCGTAGAGTCATTAGTATGAGTGATTCCTGCGGCGTTACCACAACAAACATGACATTCGTGATACTCGTACTACATTAGATTGATGAACTTACGTCTACATTTTTGACGTTTCGACAACAAATTATTGTATTTTTTTTAAACAAACGAAGTATATTATTTGTCTTTTGCCTAATGCTAAGTTGTTCTTAACTTCCAGACAATTTGTTTTATCAAAATCATGATTTTCATTGAAATGATCCAAACAATATACACGACAATCGTTATTTGGAACAAGGCTATTATTCTGCCGCCGTCCCGTACATCTGATATAAATCCTGGCAGTAAAAACATTTGCGAGCCCTACTGACACCGTCCTTCGCAGAATTCGCGTCTAATCTCTTTAGGGCAGAGTTTACGAAATAAACCATAAACTGGCATCAAAGAGAGATATAAAACTTTCAAGAAAATTTAATTGTGCAATTTATTCAAATTCTACAACAGTTTGCGCTCAAATTAAATGCCATCAAAAAAAAGCTAAGGTAAGAAATGTCACAAACACAATTTGTTTCGCGAAGATTAAGAAAAAGAGCAGTTAGCGTTTTAACAAACAACGCGCCCCAGCCCTCATCAAATTATCAACATCTTTGTGTGAAATTAGATGTTTATCTGGTCTGACATCACACAATCAAGAATGCTATTTATCTTCGACAACAATTCAGCGACAAAGATCGTAATTTCGTACATAATACGATTTAAAGCCCGCTTTCCGAGATAGGTAAGTTTTCTCATTTGTCTGAGTGCTGAGATTCCCTTCCAATTTATATTTAAAGAACTGCTATTTATTATGCGGCTTTCGCTTCATATTTCGGGTGTAACTTGACTGGTGAAAAATTCTGTCGCGGTCCCGGTGTGTTTGCCCTGTGAGAGGCGGCAGAGTGTATCCTTTAGCGCTCGGCGCGCTTTGTCCCGCCCTTTAAATTAACCGCGAAAAAGTTATAAAACGCCTTTGTTTGCTCGCGCCCGGGGCGACACCCTGGGTGTTTTGTCACGTCATAAAACACGAGCTTCGTTTTGAACCAAAACAGTTTTAGAAACATACGTATATCTATATTGTCACTGCTGTCAGAGTAATAGTTATCATAAAAAAATAGTAGGTACAGTCAAGGCTATAAATATATGTACGTTACCAAGACGTCAAAAATATCCATACACCTTTATATGCCATAAACAATAAGGCCGATAACACGCTTTTTACGTTTTGATGGTAGACTTAATTTTTAAATAAATTAGTAAACCGTTGCTGCCCAAGATGCACTAGCCCAAACACTAGGTACTCAGCCTCTCACCCCTTTAGTCTCTCTGTCAAAGAGGGAACGCTTGAGCACACGAGGTTATCCGACTCGCATTCCACTGTAAACCGTAACATTCTTTAATTGGCAATAAAATGTATATTTTTCTTTGTAAAATCATCATTTGAACACCAAAACACTTCTTGATACTATAGATATCGTTCCCATTTGCCTTAAAACGACTAAGCGGGTGCTTCAGCGGACAAACGCTCTATTCATACAGCGTAAGAAGGATTAAGTATTAACGAGACCACATTACCAGCGCCTGTTAGGAATACAATGCGAATGTTACATCGTCATCTTCAAGGGGGTTCCTCGATCTGCTGTTTCATTCTGTGACCATTAATATTCCAAACAACTACATATATAAGTCTATTTACAATCAGACCTCTTGAGCAAATACGCTAGATTGGTTTACCAACTCTCATGACAAATAGGTTGCCACGTAGCTAACGATTTCATCTTCGCTCAATAACAAGATTTAACATGGTCGATCCCCATCGATGCTCGCCAAATAACGTCTCACTTGCACAGTGAAGTTTTAATATCAATAAAATATGTACTGGTTTATATTGCCAGTTGACAACAATGTTATTATATTATATTTTATTTTGGAAATGTGTAACTTTATTACTCGATGCGAAGGTTGTTATTAGGATAAAATTAAAAGTGCTGGTGGACTTTGTGTCGTTGTGTAGGTTCACGCGGGAAGCTTTTAGTTTAGATTTTCTATGAAACAGATTTTCTTTATTATTGAAGAACCAGGATTACTCTGCATTCACAAAACAACACCTTTGTAAAATATATTTCGAAACCTGCGATAATAGTAAAGGTCGGAGTAGGGTTTTGCTTGAAGTCGTGTTTCGAACAAACGTAGCAGTCTTGCAAGTGTGGTTGCAGCGTAACAAGTTAACCGGTTTCAGTTCATGAGAATTTACATTGAATTTTATGTACGAGTAGGGTTGGGTGCCTATAAATGTATGTGCCATGTATAGTAGAAAGTTACAGCTCTAATTCACTTGGTCAACTTTCGAGCGGTAATTTTGTAATTGCGATACAGATTTACTACTTTCGAATAGTTTTTTATGACCAGGAAAGCAAACAAGGAAGTGGGTCACCTGACAGTGATAATAAGTAACCACCACCCGCAACACTGGAGGACTTTCAGTTGCGTTGCCAGCCTTCCTGTCGCTCTCCGCGTTTGTGATTACTTTAACACAACGAGACACGAAACAAAAGTCAAACTAGGTCGAGAATAATTTTCTATCAATGAATAAATTGCAATGATAAATAGCACAAATTTATCAAAAACACAATGCCCTTTTGCCTCGTTTAGTTAAGGCAGTTTTATTATTTCATTCATTTAACTTCGTGTTTTTAAATTAGGCCGCATAATAAGCAGCTGAAAGGGGCCAGTGTTGTTCTTGCTATTTCCTCTATCCATAAAGTTCAACAACGCCTGAGAGAAGTTTCTAATTTGAGGCAGAAAGTTTCATGTATAATATAACTTTGTAACATTTTTAAAACGATTAGTCTATTAATTGGTTTTACCTAACTTTTCTCTTTTGAATAATTAGTGAAATCAATTTAAAAGCAACATCTTTAAGAATTTGCTGCAAAACTACAGATATATGTGGTATCATTTTGAAGGTATGACCTGTCGCTCTAGGACTGGTAAAAATGCGCATTTTAACCGGTCTACTTTAATAGAATTAACAACCTAACCTAAACTTTCATTTGAAATACCTAGATGCTTCTTTCTGAATGTATTTTTCTTGACTGTACTTGCTTTGCCATCTGTACATAATATTATGTAAATATACCAAATTTTAGGTCGGTCGCCCTACCATTAGTTCCCTCTTGTGGAGACGATTCTGACCGGATGAACAGAATCTCCCTTCCGGGGTGATTATATTGTATTGTATTGTGTCTATCCGATCATTGGAAGTGGGTCAAAATTCAATCGCCAGATTTAACGGGATTTAACCCGACCATACAAACTCTAAAAAAAATATTGCTCAAAGTGACGCCTACCTAAATATTCAGGTTAATGAAACATCTTACAGCCATTCGATATTAAATGACACAAACAACTAGCCGTGATCCATAACCGCTGCAACTGGATCCTTTGTCCGCTGCGTAATCAATCATCGGAGCAGGTTTATTCGAACAATCGCTACTAGGTGTTTCCATTACAGCTCCTTTTGTCTACACCAACACGTCTGACAGTTACAAATATCGACGACAGGAATTCACTCAGACCACAACACTTGGAGGTTTATTGTGTACAAGGTACTGTGTTCCTGAGTTGGTGAGTCGAGCACTTTTCTAAGTTCTGTGAGGTGATTGTTGCGATAGAAACGGAAATTCGCCTGTGTTAGTGTAATGTCGTCATGATTGGTTGTTCATGCAAGTATGCAGCTTGTGGTTGTGGCCACTTCCTGGCAAAATAAGTCTCGGCTTAGTCGTTCTACTTGGTTGTAACTAGATAGTTCTATCAATTTGACACTATTGCACTAACCTTCACGTTAAATCAAGCTTATTTTTCAATAAATTAATCTATTACAATACAATACAATATAATAACTCTTTATTGAACACCACATATAACAACCAAAATAGAAAAAAAGGTATACAGAAGTAATATGGTAACAATAGGAATCCGTGTGTTTGAAGCCTTTAAGTTTTTATTTATCTGTGGCCTCTTGTAGTAGAATTAAGTTAAGTTTATGACTGCAATATTTTTTTGTTAGGTACTTAATAGCATTGAAGCTTAGTTCTAGTTAGCAAGCTGTTAGTTAAGCTGCTTATTTAATTTTTCATTCAGTAAATATTAAGGCTTCAGGTCTCATTTGATCTTTATTAATCGTATTTTGTATCTACTAATAATACTTAAGGCCTTTATAACTAACAAAACGCTATGAGCACGCGAGGATCGAAATAAATTATTATTATTATTCAATCAGAGAAAAGTAGGTTTCACTTGTGACTAGAAAACTGATGAAACAGAATCATACTATAGCGTCTTGTTTTACTTAAATACATACAAACTTGTACTTTTATCATGCAATTGAGTATTTCAACTACAACTCACTTTTTATTAATTTCCTTAATTGTCAAAGACAATATTTTATTTTTAATTCATCTTCTGTAAAATTTTACTGTCTGTATACATTATATAATATTTCAATAGATTTTCTCTCATATTTAATTTATCTACATAACATTTCAGTGAAATAAACATGGTGCCAAAACCAGGGAATGAACCAGGTTACCTTTAAACAAACCAAAAGCCCTATTTAAGTAATGAACTCGAAAAGTTAAAAGATAACCCGCCTCGGTCTGACCCCTCACCATCGTGGAATGAAAGAAAAACACCAGCCAAACGCAAACAGAAATATTACGCTGAAAACAAAATATTGTCCACAAACACGACACTTGACACCTCACGTCCCTAGATCAACATTTATGGTCCCGAAATAATGTGCTATTATTTATTTGTCTTTATTTTTGTCTGTGAGGAATCCTTGGTAGGTAATAATGAAAAGTTAACCCGCACTCAGAGATGCCTATTAAATATATATGATGATTTCGGGGTCGTGATCCCAAAACCTATATTTTTCTGACACAGTAAATGTTCGCGATACTACCGTAGTATGTTTTAATTAGTAGGCTTATAACCTAACTCGCTCGCAATCGCCATCGTGTTCATTTTGACAGTTCTACATGGGCTGACAACTGGCATCGGAATCAGTTAGCTGTCACATTCATACAAGAATTTTCAAAATGAACACGATGGCGATTGCGAGCGAGTTAGGTATAATAAGCCTGCTGAACACTGATGTCTCATGGTTGTTCATTAATTTTACTAACATAATGTTTATAACTACAAACTACACACTCCGTTCGTTTCATAAACACACACTCGTAATGCCCGTCATTATAATACAGTCACATAAACCAACTAATATTAAGCCCCTGCTACGTAGCGGCCATAAAAAGCGTAGCGAACTAAAAACACATTGACGCGTAAGGGGCGTAGGCATGCTACGATTAGGCAGCGCTACGCAGCCTCTACGCTTCACTAAATGCGTCCAGAAACCTAACGCAAAAGACAGCCCGAATCACTACCACATCACATCGAGGCACAACTCGAGTGGAACACACCGAGCAATAATCGATTGTAGTCGTAGCGAACTTACCTACTGACATAAATAGAAATAAATCAGTGCAGAAATGAAACCAATGGGGTACATTTCATTACCCGCTACCCGCTGGCAGCTGACAACTTGACAGTTTGAAAACAATCAGAGGGTTGTTTTAAAAGTGTCAAACACAAACTGTAGGCGAAATTGAAGAAAGAGTCAATAGGGATACAAAATGATGGCCAGTTTATTTAAATTTGTAGACATTTTCCTAAGTAAACGTTCTAAAAAAGGCTTTTGTGAATAAATCTGAAGAATATCATTAATCACTTCTGTTGATCTTCCCTTAGACAAGTTTGTATAAAGTGTATTAATAAAACAGTGTGCCCTAAACTTCCGTCGAACAATAAATGTCGTCTTAAGGTTGATTAATGAATTTAAAAACGGATATAAAGATTAACTCGGCAAAAACTTTAGAGGCGCAATTAACGATCGTTATCAAAGGATTAATGCCAACTGGGGAAATGGTCAGTATTTTTTCAATCTCATTCAATCTTAAAAAAAGTTAAGCCTCTAAAACGAATTTTATTTAGATTATTAAAAGCCAATGCGAAACGACCAAAGAGAGCGCTTCTACCGTTCTCCGGTAACAGAAATGCTATTAAGGATGAAATTTCAGAAAAAACAACTAGATTCGACGAACGTAATTGCAACAGTTCTGGCCACGTACAGAGTTTACGATGCGCAGCATCTGCAGCGAACTGCTCACTTCATCAGAATACATAATGTATTACCTAACATATTTACTACTCTCGAAGATAAACTACCCAGGTTCTTTATTCAGTTGATTCAGCTTCATAGTGCTATCAATTTTCTTCGATATGGCATGTTACCCATTTTTTTATTTTATACTAACTAACATGGGTTTTAATAAGATGTAACTAACATGATATGGGACTAGATCCTGAGGTAAATGTTTTATTTATCTGTTTCTATTTCGTACGATAACCTGGAGAGTTTAATGCTGCAAGTGCAACAATGCTGAAAAATCAAAACTCTGCTAGCTAACAATTTTTCTTGTCGTAGGTATCAAAGGGGGGAAATCTAGTTATTTATAATATTTACAAACCATCCTATATGAAGGGTTATTAACGTATCACTTCCCAATATAAAGTTGGTATCGGGGTATCGCTTAACCGATAAACTTGAACATTCAAGTCAGATTGGCACCTAAAATCCATTGCTATTATGTTTTTATTAAAAAAATACCAAGTATTTAATGCTCATACGGTAACGCTGACTTACATAAAACACATTTTCTAGTTAAGACAAGTCATAAAGCTAGGCAGGTGTTTGGTCGTAAGCGTCGGGACGGCTCAGCAGCGACGGCCAACTTTAAACGGCGTTGTTCCAAGATTTAACTGCTGACCTCTCTAATTACACTGCCCTCTAGTACCCTTTAATGTTTGTCGGCACAAATTGGGCCTCTGCGCATACCCTAATTTAAAGACACCAAATTGTATCTCCTATACTAAATGTAGTTCTAACATACTTTCCACCAAGATAGGCTAAGTTTGGAGCGTCAAAAACTTTCACAACTATTCGCCCCCTACTCAAAGTTAGAAGGATTCCGAGTCTTATACTCGTATTTATTATTATTTACCTATTATTAGGACGATATTGAAAAACATTATTGTGTATCGAAGCCCCTTGATGGAATTGAAGTTTTTTGTTTTTTAAAGTGCTTTGGACAAAGCGCTCTTGTCTTGTTTTGGTGTTCTTGTTTTGTACTTCAATTTTTTCGAATAGTGTCACAAAATAAATAGAGCCAATATTTACGAATTAAAATACGGAATGAAAACAAGAGCAATTGAGGAGTTGTAAGTTTTTGTAATGATAGCGCTTGTTTTGGAGAAAAACGAAATTATCCGTACTTTAATCAACCAAAACAAATAAAACACGTACTTACCTAGCTACTGTTTCAAAATCAACTGAAAAGATATCAAACACACTCTTACACCACTGAAACTGAATCCACTACGTTTCAGTAATTATTCGTAACAAAAACAACCAACTACTCCGAGCAAGTCTGCAAATTGAAAATTTCCCTTACGGCGGCGAGCTCGGTGTGCCAACCGAAAGCGGGACACTTCTTTCCATTCTCTTTGCAGACGCGGAGACACTTCGCTCAGCCCCCCACCCCACAGCTCTGAATTATGACACATTGTTGTTGTTTGACGTTCCAACGCTAAAAAAATCTTTTCAAAAATCTACCGGTTTGCTATCCGTCGTCTGTGGCTAAGTTTCACGACTGAGTTCTCCCGCGGAACTGTAGTTGCACTTTGAAGTTTGAAAAAGTAAGATGCCTTCTACCCGACTTGTTTTATGACGAATACTGAATAATTTATATTGTATTTTGCATTTAATACGCTATGCTGTTGATATGCTATGAAATATTAGACAACGAATTGTTTGCTCATCTTTTGCCATTATTGGATCTCAAAAGTAAAATATATCGTTAAGTGTTACGAAAAGAAAGACGTTGGAACAAAACTTTGGTTACCAATATATAGGGACTACAGCAGGGGTTCCCAACCTATTACCCTATGCGCCTCCCTCAAGTTTACGCTTAAATACTACGCCCTCCTTGTCCCAACTCAACTACGATGAAACTAAACAAACTATGAAGCTTTAATGGATTTTATTAATCATAAGTACCTATATTAATGAGATACCTCAAGTGCAACTCAACTGTTAATTATTAGTGAGAACATTTTGCTTGCACTTTATTAACCAATTGATGAATTTTAATAAAACTTTTGTAATGAACAAAAATATTTACCTTGCTACTCCATTTTTATTTGCTAAATTTCAAAAATCATTTAAACAGTAATTTAGAGCATACCTTGAAGTTCGTTGCTTAAAAATTGTTCGTAGTTGAAAAAGCTTAATTCTACCTTGATGAAACAACTTGGAATAAGCTCTACAAATGCATCTCAACATAAGATACGTATAAGCACTCCGGAGCTTAAACTACAACTAGTGTTTACCGACATCCTCGAAGACAAATCCCTAACAGCACAGCAGCTCCGGATCAAGCCGCCACCTGCACTCAGAGGATTTGCTGCTCACAAAGTATTGCTCAGAATTATACAGTCATTTCTATTTCCCAACACCAACACCTGCATTATTTGTTTTCGGGTGCTTCGATTAATTTACCGAAAATCTAATTTGACTAGAAGCGATTCATTCGCAAAATTTCGCACTTTATTTTTTCTCAGTATGTTATTTTCCTTTACGATTTTTATACCACATTCGCAAAATTTCCCAATATCATTTATTCTTAGTTTAAGGCACTAGATAGGTTAGGTTCGTTAGTAATCTTTAGACGACCGAAGGGCAAAACGCCCGGAAATAAGAGCCTCGCACAGCGAGGCTCCGTCGAAGGTTTATCAAAGCAAATAATAAATAAAAATGGTAAATTTTGCGAATGGGTAATTTTGCGTCGAGATAAATATCCACTCATGAAATTGAAACATTTTTAAAAAAATAATTGAGAAAAATTGAGAATGAAGTTAAATTAAATTTTTGGGAACTGGTCGCCACTCTCTCCCCGGGAATTTAGTGGTTGAAACCGATTGACAAGGCAAGGCGTTTGCTGATCGATTTACGCCATTGTGCACCGGTTGCTGTGGGTAGGTACAATTAAATCTGTAAAATAATAATTTAAGCACCTCACGTATGTTGTAATAAGATTTTCTCTTTGTAACGCACTAATGTAGGTATGTACAGTCAAGTGTAATAATATGTATCTAGTAAAGGTTTCAAAAATAAGTACCATACGCTCTTACACCGGCGTAATAAGGTCGTGGGACATATTTTTGAGAAGTTCGTATCGATACTTATTGTTATTAATATTAGGTACTATATTTACTTTTTACTTTAAGTCGTATCTTTCTAAAAAAAACAAAAATACCTAGGACATGTGCCGTTTCATACTTCAGGTAGGTAGGTACTTTAGCAAGAGAATTATTAAAATGGTTTCAAAGTTAAATATTTAGAGATTAAACGAACTTACCTGTAAGTGAAGTTCTATCCTAATTATACGAAGGCTTCGTCCGAAGAGATTAGCATAATAGACACATGTAGTAACGCGTAGCACACACCATTTCACACTATTTTGAGAATTTAAGATCATATATGGCACATCCCTTATTCATTTTTTTTTTTTTTGTGGGGTAGATGGAAGTTATCCCTATGTTGACGCTCGCTCCTGACTTCATTTATTTTAGAGCCACCCTTATTCATATTTCACAATTTTGGGAATCACAGTGGAACTGTATGTAATGGGTGGGAGGGTTGCTAATCTCTTCGGACGAAGCCTTCGTATAATTAGGATAGAACTTCACTTACAGGTAAGTTCGTTTAATCTCTAATTATACTCGGCTTCGTCCTCAAGATTAGCATAATAGACACATGTAGACTTTTAGAGATAAAATTTGTGAAATATGATGTATTAGAAATTGAAAATTCAGTGATTTATTGTCCAAAATCCAATCTTTAATTATTGTACTAAATCAACCAGATACAGTAAATTATTTGCAATTAGCTAAATTATAAAGTTGTGTTATTTCTCATAATTGACACTCCAAAACAATCATCAATGGGATCTGAATTAACTGGACGATTGTAAAATTTCGCGAATGTTTGTGAGCTGGAGCTCCAACCTGCAGTTTTTCGAATATGGTCGATGCTGACCCCCAGCCTAAGTGCCGCAGACGTGGCGGCGTGCCGGGTGCTGTGCGCGGTGAACGATGACGTATCGATACCACTTAAACCAAGAGTATTTTTTATCCACCTACTTAAGGTCTGGCTGCCGACCGGTTTATGGGGTTTTCTACAACTTATAAATAAAGTTTCCGTTTTGTCCCGTATCGGCAGAGTTTTTTGAAGGTATGCGCTTAAAGTTCTTGCAGGGCAGATCTCTGGTTTCTCATTGAAGAAAGGTAAAAGCAATAGTGGTTGTGTCGATCCTATACGAGAAGTTTTAATAAGGTCCGGGATCCTAATTTTCATTGTTGAACCGTGAGTTTCGATATTACATATTTTTATAGATGCAAGCGTCTGCACCCTATGAGCTGTAATAAGAGCTAAGAGTGTAATTAACTTTTTTGAAATTTGTTCAAGGGTTAGGTTATCATTTGGATACCATTTTTCCAGAAAATCAAGAACAACAGATATATCCCAAGTTTCGTTGTACTTGGGAAGGGGAGGCCTGGAACGAAAGACTCCCTTAAAAAACCTCTTTAAACTGACATTATCTGAAGTTTTATGGCTTGTTATTAACGAGAGTGCTGACCTGTAAGAATTTAGGGTACCGTACTGAGCGCCCTGATTAAATGCATCGGTTAAAAAACTAATGATATCGGGTATCGATGCGTCATATAAGTTCAGTTTATTTTCCTTACAATAAGCGAACCACCTTTTATAGCACCCTTCGTATTGTTTATACGAATTACTTGAAAGTGATGATAACATGATATTCATAGATGATGCTGGAATGCTTCTTCTTAACATTGCCTCGCAGACAATACTCCTGCCACCAGGGTAATCTTGGAGCGCATGTGTTGACGGCTGGAATTGGCAGACAGTATGAGGTTATTACTAGCTTCAAATACTAAAGGTTCTGATACTAGCAAACTTTTAAATAGTGGATACCATGGCTGTGTAGGCCATTTTGGTACTACCATTATTCCCTTGGCTTTGTCAAATATAATCTTCCGTAATGATTTAAGAATCATGGTGAACGGAGGAAAGGCGTAGAAATAAAAATCCGACCAGGAGACAGTAAAAGCATTCACGGCGTACGCATCCGGATCCCTATGCCAAGAAATGTATGTTGAGCATTTATTGTTGATTCGACTAGCAAAAATATCAATATTTGGAAATCCAAAAGTTTTTGTAAGCTTTTGGAATGCATAGTCAGCCAGTTCCCACTCAATGTCGGGATGCGTGCGCCTAGACTCTTGATCTGCTATAAAATTATCTGCTGAACGGATATATGAAGCGAATACATATAGCTTTCTAGCTTCACAAAACTGCCACAGCTGCTTTGTGACCTCTGTCAAATGAGGAAATTGAATGCCGCCCATGCGGTTTATATATGAAATCGCGGTAGTATTATCTATACGGAGGAGGATCTGAGTATTATACAGATTTTTAGCGAATATTTTAAGACCGAGAAATGCCGCGATAATTTCCAATAAATTTATATGTTTACTTCTTTCCTCCTCTGTCCAAAGGCCACTAGCTCTCTGATCTCCACATGCTGTACCCCATCCTGTAGTTGAGGCATCCGAGAATATTTCGAGGTCGTAACTATCAGTTTTAATTTTACAATGACAATGTTCAATGTTTTTCTTCCACCAATCAAAATCGGATATCAGGTGATTCGGAATGGTCATAAAAACGTCGTAATTATGGTGCTGCTTTAAATTTAAAAATTTGCATCTCTCAAAGAGCTTTGTATATAGCCAGCCATATTCCACAGCTGGACAGGCTGACACCAGCAGGCCTACAAGACTAGCAAAATCCCTGATTTTACAGCGTTTTATTGTGGAAAAAAGTTCAACCTGGGCCTTGATTCTAGAAATCTTTTCGTGTGGTAAAGTGATTTGAAAATGTTTCGTATCCAGTACATAACCTAAAAATTTGCATATTTTTGATGGTACAAGGACACTTTTTTCAAAATTTATGATAAAACCTAGAGAGGTTAGTAGGTCCTTAGTTTGATGTATGTTATCTTGGCACTGTCGAAAATCATTACCAATAAGCAGTATATCATCTAGATATATAGTAGATAGATATCCACTCGACCGGAGCAATTTTACAACTGGTTTCATAACCTTAGTAAACACGAATGGAGCTGTACTCAAACCGAACGGTAGGACGTTAAATTCGTATGTGTTGTCTTCAAATTGAAACCTGAGGAATTTTCTGTGATTTTTATGAACTTTAATAAGGAAGTAAGCGTCCTTTATATCTAAGGTGCCTAAATAGCAATCCTTGGTGACTAGTTTCAGAGCCGTACGTAAATCCTCTAATTTGAAGTGGGTCGTATCAATGAACTTATTTAAAGGTTTAAGGTTTAGAATGAATCGCATCTTTCCGTTCGGTTTGGGTATTAGAAATATGCTAGATATAAATTGGCTATCACAAGGTTCACATTGTGAAATAGCTCCCTTGGATAATAGATCAAAAATCTCGTCCTGAAAATGGGCCCTTTCGGAGGTAGAATATTTACGTTTACAAGGTGGGGCTAATTGTGATACCGGCCGTGTAAAAGGAATTTCATATCCCTCAATATATGACAGTACCAAGGGGTCATTCGTGATCATTGACCACTGTTTATAAAATAGTGACAATCTACCAGCAGGTTTTACCGTATTTAGCGACGGTTGTAAGTCGACTTCGGCTGCGCACGCTGTGACGGCCTGTAGGAGTTCGTTGGCTGATTGCGTGTCGAGGTCGCCGCAGGCTCCCTGATCCGTGGAGGTCCCTGTTGCCTGCGCGCAGGACCTGGATTCTTCCAGTTTAAATTCCTGGGAACATTAGACGTACTTGGTGCTGGCTTTTTTGCCGGAATCCTTGGAGTGGATAACTTTAGATCCGCTCCTGACCTATTTATGGCCTTCGCTGATTTCAATGTCTCCGCTAAACTTTCACCAAATAGAAATTTGTCTATTTTTGTATTCTGGAGCTGATCTTTCACATCCTTCTTAACGGCGTTAAGCATAAGACCTCTTCTAGTTACGGTTTCAGTATACTGACAATCGCATAAGATTCGAACGCCATCCATTAAGGATCTGAGTAATACATTATTTTTTTCTTTGTTCGACAAGAGGAGTGTTATGGCTTCAGAAAAACAACTGATAGCCGAGGATAATTTCTTTTGTTTGCGTTCCAAGGCCATGTCACGTTTGACTATAGTCTCTGACACTGCCGCTTTCAATTCTGCATTAAGCTCCGGAGGGTCGATCAGCTTGCAATTATCGGGGGTCAAATACTTTTCTTTGAACTCCTTGCGTAACTCTGTACTTAAGCCAGATACAGCATAGTGCTCTAAACGAGCCGACAAGTCCTTTTGGATATCTTTACCGTACTTTTTTACAGTGTTTGGGTCAGTGCCAAGGATTTCTAATAAGTCAGCATCAAGGGTAACGTCGTCAGTAGCGCCGGTTGGCGTGTTGACGCTGGCCGGCGCGGGGACGCCGGTCGGCGCGATGACGCCGGTCGGCGCGGGGACGCCGGTCGGCGCGCTGACGCTGGTCGGCGCGCTGACGCCGGTCGGCGCGGGGTCGCCGGTCGGCGCGGTGACGCCGGTCGGCGCTGGGTCGCCGGTCGGCGCGGGGACGCCGGTCGGCGCGGTGACGCCTGGTTCCAGGTCCCAGTATCTACCAGAAGGTAACCTATCTGCCGCTTCTTCATCGGACAGAAACCACGCATCCAAGGCATTGGTGTCTGTAATCGAGACACAAGGTCTGAGATGTGTTATGTGTAACAAACACTACGGTGCAATTATGAATAACTGTGTAAGTGACAGTAGCGCATACTGACCCCGATACTATGTTATTCCACACCTTACGGTGAATTGCTTGCAGTATAGTAAGTTTCAGATGTATTATGTGTTACAAACACTACAGTGCAATTATGAATAGCTGTGTAAGTGACAGTAGTGTATACTGCCCCCAATACTATGTTATTCCACACCTTACGGTAAATTGCGTATCACAGTAGGTAGGTATAAATAAAAACTCGTTTTATAAGTGAAGGTAGTCCCATTGTACTACCAGCCACACTTTCTTGTATTCCCATTTGATTCTGTTAAATAACCCTGCTTGCTGAAACGAACATCAGTGAATAGCTGCCAAGGTTTACGTGGCACCTTAGGTAGGTGAGCAATTAATTGCGAAAATGTACACTAATTGCATTCGGTAACATATATTATAATATAGGTCGCCTTAGTGGTTAACAGCGATAAGAAAAAACCCTACCTTGTGCCTCCGATGTCCTTGCGTGGCTCTGGTCACTTCTTGATGAGTCACTCGAATTCTCACTACGATACGAACGATTGGTTTTGCCTAATCGCTTCTCTAGACGTTTTAACTTTCTTTTAATGTAATCATACTCTTTATCTATTTTACGTTTCGGCATATTAACTCGAACTGTACTTGGAATAATTACCGTTATTTTATTTGCGAGCGCGTGTGAAACGGCGAAGCACTAAAAAGCGAAATGAAGTCAGGAGCGAGCGTCAACATAGGGATAACTTCCATCTACCCCACAAAAAAAAAAAAAATGAATAAGGGATGTGCCATATATGATCTTAAATTCTCAAAATAGTGTGAAATGGTGTGTGCTACGCGTTACTACATGTGTCTATTATGCTAATCTTGAGGACGAAGCCGAGTATAAGTATAAACATCCGACGTTCAACGCAGTCACTTATAAATCTCGCCGTGTTCTCTAAAACAGGATTCGTGCCAGATTTTATTATTTCTCACTTCAAACAATGAAAAACTGAAAGGCGAAAGCTGACCCCGGCTCTGGGCAATTAAATCGGAAAAAAGGAAAACGGAGAGCAAGGCCGTGTCTTATAGGACTCGCGCCAATTATTAGCGTCCGCGACCTTCGGGGAAGGAATTTATTTTTTGGGCGAGTAAAATACCTAGGAATAAATGTACCGAATATTTTTAATAAAGGAAGTCGTTATAAGTTCAATGGAAACTTAGAAGACGCCGTGGTTGGAAAATTGCAGTCCACTCTTATGGATGTTTTCGAATCAATAACAAAATCATATTTTGGGAATTATTCCTACCAATAGTAGGTAGGTATACTAATACTTATTTAAATTGTATCTTTTATTAATATGAACGCACTTGTATTCACTAATAAATACAAAGTGTCTGTTTTACAATTTTTCTGAAATGTTTCTGCAAGTGGTTGGGTTAGCTGAATTGAATATTCCTGTAAGGTTTTTCATCGCAGTTCGCCGTACAGTTCGAACGTCACCAAAATCTTAAAAAACATTTGCAGGGGTTTTCAGTAAAATTAACTAAACCACGTACCTACTAATATATTTGCGGATTCGTTTTAAGACACAGTGTATGTAATAGTAGGTAGGTACCTTAAATTACATTACAATCTGAACATGTTTACCTGTACTCACCTGATAAGTCTAAACAGCCGTCGCTGTTCTATTGTGTTGACAAAATCGTATTTAACAACTTTAGAAAATGGATTTCGGAACAAAAGCCTAAAGTCGTTAGCCCACATCTTGGCGGTATACCTTTTACCCCACACGTTTCTTTGACGCGGAGTGTCGGGCCCGCTTAAATGTCCGCTTGAACACTTCAACGTCATTCGGACATTTTATATGAAAAGAACGGAACGAACAAACCTTTTCATCGTTGTGGAATAAGAAAGGTTGCCGCAGTAATCATAAACTTACTTCCATACAAGTCTTGCCTAGAATAAATCACACCACCGTCTTAAGTGTGTTAGCACATTCAAAGTTCCATTGATGTTTTGTCGTCTTTCGAATATAGTAAGTTTAACGCTGAACGTTCTTAAAGGAAAATTCCCTTCGTAGGTAGCCTTTCCACGGCACTTTTACTTACCATAACGCGCAAAATTGCACGGTGCCGAGCGAATGCTCGTACACTCAAATTCCCTCCGTCTTAGGCACGTGAGTGATGACCTTGTCGTTCCTGGAGGAAAAGGGAAAAAAGCTAAATTTATAAAAATAATGCGCAAAGTTGCCGTGAAGTAGAAGCATTTCGTAAGACGTAATCAAAAGCTCTTATGGAGTGAAAGTTACGGAGAATATATTCTTGATTCTGACTTAAATAATGTGTACCTACCGTAATATAAATTGTAGAAAGCATTATACTCTTATATCCACTATTCGAATATTAGTTACTCCAACATGTGTATCGAAATTGTTATCTTTGCGTATTGACATGAGAACATTTACGTGTAAGTATTACAAACTTACATATTTAATCAATCCACACCGCTAGTATTTACAATGTAAGTAATAAAAACGTGAAATTGAAGCATTTCGTTACACAAAAAATATTGTCTTAGTACGTTCCTTAGTCCATTATGGTTGCCTGGAAGAGATCGCTCTGTAGCGATAAGGCCGCCTACTGTTATCTTGTAATATTCTGTATACCTTTTTTCTGTTTTGGTTGTTATATGTGGTGTTCAATAAAGAGTTATTGTATTGCATTGTTCCTATGATGCTCAAGATATATACGTTTACAAGATCCCTAGCTTCAGCGGTTTACGCTTTGCATTGTATATCGGTCAGTCAATTATGGCACAAGACCTAGCACGTGAGGGGCTTAATCCAGCTAGCTCGTACGAGTTCGACTCTAGTCAACTAATTCAACTGCCTGGCAAAGGCTCTAGAGATCACTTGAAATAAAATTAACCAGCAATGCTAATTTTACATACATATAAATTACGCCTTCATCCTTTCGGGGTAGACCGAGCCTAGAGTAGATAATGCTAATTTTAAATACATATACATATGTATGTATGTATACATATATACAGTCACCGGCAGTATCATCGGGTAGAACAAAGCACTCAAAAACATCTTATACCTTCCAAGGCTTACCTATATCAAAGTCTCGTTTGGTTTTAAAAACTTTATTTTATCCGATATTACTGACAGACCGTACATAAATAGGTACTGCTGCGCCTACCATACTATTTTGTTCTAGTACATACGTGCTAAATATACATTAAACTTTCTTAAATTTTCTAGTTGACTTTTCGTCTTACTAGACATGTTTAACTAGACCTTAATAAGCAAGATATTCTTAGTTATTAAAGATATGAGACCTATTTGCTCTCGGCTCGACGTAAGAAAATGTGATAATGCAAGTTGCTCCTTACTTTTAAGATAATTAAATTCCATCCTCGTGAAGGTCGCTGGAAGTCGGCGAGAGACTTATTTCTAAACTTCACATCAAAATTCATTCCACCTCTCGAGGAATTTGCCGGGGAAAAGTTGTAACCCGTTTCTATCAACGTTTTTATCAACTAAGTGAAAATAGACGTTCGCTATAATTTGGTGATGCTGATGATACAATATTCGGAAGTCTTAATTAAATTAAGTAGCAATGTTGATGATAGGAAGGGATAGACATAACCAATTAATAGCCATATGAACTTATATCAGCTTCAGAGCTTTATACGTGTCTGCGTTACTATAAATCAATTTCTAATTATGTATGTATGTTTTATTCCCCGATAATGGAAAAATATTAACGTGCAAACCCGAAAAGGAAACACGACGGTAGGCTTAGCTTTTGGCTTATCGCTAGCAGTATTCTTGTGCTTCATAATTTTTTTCAATAAAACTAGTCACAGAAATTAAGAACATAATATGGAAACTAACATTGATAATACCCTATGACTAAGTTTTGCGTACCGTTTTCTTCATCTCGAAATCAAGTAAGAAAGTAATTAACCCGTCAAGTAAGGACTCTAGTTAAATGTTTGAGTTAGTACTCACGTTAAATGGGGCTCCTAAGTCTTGTCTCGCGCATTTTCTATCTGCATAATTACAAAAAGAGGTTCTGTAATTTTTACAAAAACTTTAATGCCTGTAAAAGAAAAACTTTTTATCTAACCAGTAACAATTATGTTCTATATTATTCCAATATGTTTTGTGATTTTTGTTTTGGATTCTTTTTCGTAAGTACTTCTGTACGTATACACACAGGGAGGAAAGACTGACATCATCTTGGGGTCTATGGCTCGGTGCAACTCTTTTATAGGTTTACTAGCTGTTGCCCGCGGCTTCGTCCACGCAGAATTAAATATAGCTTATGACACTCACAAATAATGTGGCTTTCTATTGGTAAAAGAATTTTCAAAATCCCCTAAGAGATTACCCCCTAAAACGTCACATCACAAACTCACAAACTTTACCTATTTTATAAGTCCTTGTGTTGTTAATAGTTCTTGTATATTTATCTGCAGTTCCTACTTGTAATTATTTAATTTAATTAAAGTGATAGATTAACTTTTCATCGTAATTTGGACGATTTTTATAGTTTGCCAGATACATCTTATAATGCAATGTTTAAAATTTTCGCAATTCTCACTTATAACGACAACCAACATACTCATTGCATTGTTACGCGATCGGGTCGACACGGGGTCTTAGTTATAGATACGTTTTACAAGTTGAAAGGGCGAATTTTCGTAACTTTCTTGACCGAGCAATATTTAGGGATCATCGGGTTTGGTTTATACTTATCTGTATAAAAACAGACACATAAAAACTCTTTCCGAGCAAACTATGAACTAAGAGAATAATCGAAATACGTTTTGAATACGATCGAATGACAATGAAAACTGATTGAAGTAGTACTGAATGAACGTCAGTTTAACAGTTCAAGCACTTTTTAGAACATTACAAGAATTTGTTAAACATTTTTTTTTCTTAATACAATGGAGATTGTTCCCGAAAAAACAGAACCACAAGCATTTAGTGACGAGATGAACACAATAATTAACATGTCTGATTCAGATAATACAATCAATTTCGGTTTTGGTAGCCATGACAACATAATTGAGCCTGAAGCAAGCGCCAGTGGAACCAGTGGGACGAACAGTGGAAAGCCAGTAACGAGAAAGAAAAACTGGAGTCTTGCTTTGCCCAAGCGTCAATTATTACACAGACTAGCCAAAAGCAGAGCATCGATATTGATCACGAACATTGTTAGGCAAGTCAATATTAGAAAGCATCTTATAATTACGAAGAAAATACGCAGAAGGAGGAAGACTCCGAAGAATATTGTCCAGAAGAATGTTAGGCGAATCAAGCCTAAGAGGATCCGCTCGAGAAGAGTAACAAGTCCAGTCACAAGCGGTCCTTCGTATAGTTATTCTTCTAGTTCCCGTTAAACCTGTTCTACTCTAGTTGTTTTAATGTTGTTCCCCTTGTCTTAATATGTTTTATTTGTAGCTAATATAAATATTAAACTTACAAATACAAATAACTTTATTTCTTTATTTAAATTCAAATAACTTATATTACTTTATTTTATATATTTTACTTGCTATTTGCGTACAAGTACGTATAGGTACGTGTAGAATAATATATTGTCTCTTGGGGCTAATAAGCTATCTATGGCTCTTGGACTTCTCGCTAAAACCTATTTGTAACTTTTTTATTTAAATCTAAAGTTATTACCTTTATCGAGTTAATTAAAAAATATATATTGTCAGTTTATTTTTGACATTAAGGCGTCGGTAGAATAAATGTACAAAGGGACATAATAAAATAATAACAATGTCTGATAGTAACGAGGAATCAAAGGATCAAGTTGACTCAAATCAAAGCTTCATCAAGGATCCGAAGAAGTCCTCACAGTCTGGAGAAGTGTCGTCCAAGTACTTACGTGTGGGCAGTGTGCTACGCACTTGGACTGACGTGTCTAAGTTCAATTACTTTCCGTCGGAACCCCTGGATATTATTAGATCAAGTATGAATGCATTTACTTACCCGTATGGAAGGTCGGCTCTGAGTTTCGGTTGTCTAAATTAATGAGGTTTAAATTTTTCGTCCTAGATTTGATTATATTGTTAGTTGGTAGTAGCTTCACTTGTAAGTGAAGCTAAGGGTTGGTTCACACGTACCACAACCACACCACGTCGCAGCGTTAAAATGCGGTCAAGCAGTGGTTACGTGCGTGAATAGTATCGCAGCAGCATTTTGCAGTTGGGTTGTGGTGCCTATAAAATGTGGTTGTCGCTAGTAGTTGCGATGTGGTTACGTGTGAATCGCTGCGACGTGGTGTGGTTGTGGTACCTACATGTAAAACAACCCTAAAGCAGTACCGCCGGTGGTTGCGATGTGGTTGCGAAGTGGTCTTATCACACCCGCAGTCGATAAATGACGGCAAAATGGGGTATGTGTGAATTATACTATTAGTTATCAATACAAAATATGCGCCCAACCACGTGTTGTGGTTGCGGTGAGGTTGGAGTTGACGTGTGGTTGTGGTACGTGTGAAACAACCCTAATATAAAAACACGGGTTAAAGTTTTGAAACATCTATGCCAATACCTGTTTGAGACATAATTAAAAGTAAAACTAAATTGCTAGTTAGTCAAATCGTGAATTAGGCTGCTAATTAAGCTTTGGAATTACGATAAAATTAGGTATAAACTTCATTAAAAAAAATCTGCCGACAAAATTCTTTAATGAAGAAAAAGAAGCTTCATTAGCTTTTTACTCCCAAAAAGTAATATTAAAGATGAAGAAATAATGAAACTTCCTTGGCCTTATTATTTTTTCTGCGTACATATTACTTTTAGTACAGATGCTAATTTTCATAATCCCATTAACAGTAAGGCGGAACTGTTACTCCTTCAGGACATGTATAAAAGTTACAACCTACCGACATACTAACAGTATATTAAACAATCATTTTACATAAAAATATTTTATCATTTTTCAGTACGATTGAAAAATGTGGAACTTTAACGCAGTATATCGTGGACACAGTGACGTAATTCTTTGTTTATGGCCCATGTAGAATTCGCACGTGGCAGTAGGATTACCATCTTTCTGAATCTATCCGGACACGATATAGTACATTGTGTATTAAGGAATTACGATCCAGGCTCTATTAGAAGCCCGAAGTCGAAGACTGAGATGCATTCTGCGCGTGGGCTTGACCCGTGAAACGTGTGGACTTTGTTCAATATCCGGGTTTTAACAGTTCTTTTAAATTTTTGAAGAGGTGACCCTACATGAGAGCTCTCACAAGGCCATAAGTCGGACGGGCGCTATTCTTTCTTGCTTTGTCACCCATAAACACATTTTAAGGATCTATCGGGGTTCATTGAGCAGGGCTGTGAGCATGAGAGCGGAAAAATATGTCCGGGATGGAAATGGACGGCGTTTATCATTCACACAAGATAACGCTAACGTTTTTGCGAGACGGTTCTGTACCAGCCTTTGAATTTCAGTAGAAATCACTTTTGTGTTTCAAGCTACTGTCCATTCTGCAACCACACCGGTGTTAAAGTGTTGTATAACGTTATAAAACACAAAAAAATCACTTCTATTTTGTTAAAACTTGTAAAGTTATTCGGAAATTTGTTATGAAATGATTAAAATACCTAGGTACATGTTTTATAACTTTGTGGTAGCACCCTAAGCGTGTCGCTATAAGACAGTATAGATTTCAGTTTTACGTAAGCCTTTCGTTGCATTTGACACATTTTTATTATTATCTGAACGAGGTATAAAAGGGGAGTAAAATAACTACAAATAATTTTTCTTCTTATTACTTTATCCCAGGGCATAGCAGCACTAGAGCCCGCAGTATCGGACTAACGGGCAAAGAGTTCTTCTCAATGCAATGCATCGTGTCTGATGTGGGACATAAAAGCGACGAAGTCTTATTCGCTGAACAGGTAATCCATATCTGTATTTCAATTGTCCTTTGCTAAGTTTAGTTTACAAAACTTTAATTTTGATGCATGTGTGTAAGAGTGTCATAAATCATTCGTGGTTTTCGCTTGCTGTTCCTGCGATAAACAAAACAACAACAGCTCTCCTAGAAGTGTGACAGTCGTGTACTTTAAAACGGAGTAGGTAACTAAGGTAATTCTGAGACATTAGAAGCAAGTTACAGTCACTCACTTTACTGGAATATAGTAAATGGACAGGACCCATTTTCAGTTTCCAGTAAAGTAAGTGAAAGTGAATTGACATTTGTTATTAATAATAATATTTTCCCCCAACTCGGCGACGAGTTACCTAAAACTTGTTCCAGCATTGCATGTAATATTCATGAATATAAAGTTCCGTATGAAATATTGTCGTCAACAAGCCTCTCGGCCATATAATATGCGGGACAGGTAAAAGGGCCGTTAAACATCTTTTGAGGTGATGTAGGGCTCAAAAGTAACGGCAGGATCGCGTCCCCGCCAATTTGATGTACGTCCCCCTGAGTAGGGTCACATTTCATCACTCTCCACGGCTTGTATTTCCCCGAGGTAAAAATATCTTATCGGATGTCGTTTTAACTTCGATGGAAAATGCCGTGATTTTCCCGGTCGCTTGAAACCGGAGAGTTCATTTCAAAGGATACAAATATTTTGTTTCTCCATACCACATTGATTTTCTACAATCTCAGTCAGATGTGTTATACTATTTTTAGTAAGTAATAAAGTTGTATTATCACCGTGTTATGCTCAGTGCAAGGTCATGTTTCCTCATATTAAAATTTTATGTGGTTTTTCGTTAAATGAAATATTATTTATTTTCAGTTTCCACCGAATGTGACACCATTGATGAATGAGGGCAACTTATGGGGTTGCTTCTACAATTTTCCTGAGCTATATGCTGACATGTACTCACCGATAGTCCATATCCTCAAGCCGGAAGACGTGGCAGAGATGACTGCGGGGACACTAACGCGAGACGTGGTCACCACATGCCTTTCGTACTTAAAAAGGACACCTATCTTAGGAGACTACGTTTATATCAAATTAAATCTCTCTGGAAAGGTTAAAATGCTAGTTTTGCTAACTAATTTAGGCCGTCCGGGTCTTCAATGGGCTATCGGTTATACACATAGCTATGTTAAGACCTCTTGACGACATGTGTTTTTATCCTAAATGGAAAGTTTGATTTAAACCCCATTTGCGATAAACGCTTTAGTTAAGACAAAACTTAACTTAGCAATTATTTATACCTTATTAATTTCGAAAACTTTGATTCCAGCATCTGCTTAATATCGACGTACTGCAACAATACAAATACTTGGTGTACCTGGACTTATCGTCTAATCTACTGACAGATCTATCCGTCCTATCGTATCTTCTTTATTTGCAATTCATCTCCGTGGCTTTCAACAGGCTCAACTCCGTCTTGGAATATAGCACACGTAAATAAAACATTAGTTCAGTATCGATATGTGAGTAGAGGATTACTTACCTGTCCCCGGGTGTGGAAACGGAAAGGTTAACATGAACGCACCTTCGTAATGTACGCGGTCCCCGCTCGCTCGTTGCCGTTCAATTCGATAACTCTCTTTTGGCTCGCTCTAACCTGAATAAGCGGGCGCTTCCCGTCGAAGCAATGTAGGACATGTAGTCCCCTTCTTGGCACAAAACATCGGCTTTTATCCATTATAGAAGAAGGTTTTGCTATTTACCGGGTCGCTGTTCACTGATCTCCTCATTCCCCGCTACGTCGTCGTAAGCCGAGATCAGTACCGCACCTGATTTTCCCATCCGGAAAAGAAATCGGTTCTACGAAAACAATGCGGCAGATGTAGACCGGAGCAAAGTCTTAACAGGCAAACCTTTCTACCTATTTCCAGCGCAGTGGTTTCTTACCGAAGTACATTATAAATACAATTCTGTGAAGAAGATAAGGGATCTCGCTATGTTTTGGTCCCTCACGATTTTAGACTTGTCTCATAACAACATTAAGTCTATCAACGGCCTGCAAAATTTGAGGTTTTTGTCAAGTTTTTATTAAGTTTGTTGTACTAAGAGGGCTGAAATTTTAAGTCGTATTGCGATTATTATCTCGAGCAGGTAATATATGGAACGAGTGTTCTATCGCGCTAACACGCTTGTCCTAAGATTCCTAACATCGTAAATTTAGTTAAAAGTTTTTATGTTTTATGGTAAAAAAAGCCGTGGTAGCCTAGTGGTTTGCCCTGTGGCCTCTCAAGCAGAGCGTCGTGGGTTAAAACCCCGGGTTAAAACCTCTGAGTTTTTCGGAATTTATATGCGGTGAAGGAAAACATCTTGAGGAAACCTGCACACATCTGCAAAGAAATTCAATGGTGTGTGTTAAGTTCCCAATCCGCACTGGGCGCGCGTGGGAACTATAGCCCAAACCCTCCAATACACGGAGGAGGCCTATGCCATGAGGCACGCCGAATTACGCGACAATTTAATAATAATAAAAATAGTAAAAATAAAAATAACAACAACATACTTACTGAAATTGTAGCGAACAATTCTTGCAAATCAAAATAAGCCCACCATAACCAACAAAAGTACAGTAGCGGCGTGTTCTTTTTACTAAAATCATATTCTCACTCTTAAATCACTAAATTACAACTTAAGTTTAACAATCGTTCCAGGTATCTCCGGCACTTGGACCTCTCATTCAACCACATCCAGCGACTCGAGAATTTGAATCATCTACGTTTACTGTGGCTAGATGTGTCCTACAATAACATTTCCAATTTTGAGTTTGGCCCGCAAGCTGGTCTCTGGACTTTACTGCATCTCGAGTACCTTAACTTGAATGAAAACAACTTGAAGTCGATGAGAATATTCTCAGGATGCACAAGGTAGAAACAAGAATGCATCCGAGCCCCAATGTTACACGTCTCTCGTGAACAATTCATATTGTTTGACCGTATGGAATGATTGTTTGATACCTTCTCAAATAGATGTGGCGCGTATCATATATCGTTCCTAATTCGTCACGTATGACGCCTCGGGTATCGTTTCGTGGTGATTTCTTAACAGTATTTCACATAAATTTTGGTATTCAGATCCATTAAAAACGGTTCTAATTGCAGATTGCGCGAGCTACACGTCCGCAACAACCGCCTGAGCATCCTCCTAGAGTTAGCTGTTTATATGCGTCAGATGCGTCGGCTGACCGTACTGGACATGCGCGCCAACCCCATCTGCTCAGTGCCCGGCTATCAAGACGTTGTGTTTGATACTTTTCCTCTTTTATTAAGCTTAAATGCTATGGAACTCGACCCTGTTATGCAGGTAAGAAAAGAAAGCTTGATATAGACCAGGGGCTTCCAAACTGTGCGCCGCGGCGCCCTAGTGCGCTGTAGAAAGCAAGACTATATGTTTTAATTTTGACTAGCCGTTAGTGCGCCGAGACAAAACGCTAGACTCACAAGTGCGCCGTGGACTAAAAAAGATTGGGTATCCTTGATGCAGACGGTGATCAAACTTTGTCTCATACAGTACAAAAGTGAAACAGATACGTATTGAGAACAAAATTATTATTTTGTCCAGAGAAGCTCAAAAATGGACACGCTGCCAGACATGACTATGTTCGCCACGCGACGGCTGTTACGCCTGCTGTACGTGGAGCAACTCTCGCGCGGGCACGTGTCGCCGCACACGCCGCCCGCCGACACCACCGAGGTGCCGCTCGTCGTGCTCGTGGGCTACGAGGGCGTCGGCAAAGGTACGACACCGTCACGCCGCCAGATATGGCATGTGTGTGTAACGCAACCTGATGGACGCTCTCCCCCATAAGCCTAAAGCAATTAAGAATATTTTAAACAACGAAGCTTATTCACATCGTCGACACAATCTGCCGTGACATAATTCAGAAGTGCAAAGCGTGCCAAATTTAATTTAAAAGTTCACTAAAGCGTTAAAGGCTCGCATGCTGCAATACTGAAAGCAGTAAAGCGTGGGTTATACGTTCCATTACCCCTTTACGATGCATAAACCTGTTGCTAGATGCATTCAGTTTTGAGTGCGCTGACTCGACACGACACCGACACCCATATAGGTACCTACAGGGTAGACCCTCAATAACTGTTTGAAATACCTAAACATAATTCTAACTCGCTCACTATTCCACGTAATGTTACGTTTATGTCTGAAATTAAAATAAATTGGGTAGAGAAACACGATTCTTATGTGGGGACTTGAGACTCACTTAACCTGATTGCTTTAATTTATTTATTTTTATCAAGTTTCAATCAATTAGCACACGTAATTATATGTACGGACAGACAACACGGTCCCATTACAGTACTTAGAGTACTACGAGTAATAATTGGGTCTCTTGGGTAATGGAACACTAAAAAATGCCAGTTACCGTTCGAACTCGATACAACTTATTTGTTGCTCTGGAATGCTCTTATTTTTTTGGGGTTGTACAGTCAAGGTTAAAAATAAGGATTCACCCAAAGTTGTAAAGACAAATACTTTGTAATGAAAGTTTTAAATGAGTTGCAGGTGCGCTGGCCCGTCGGCTGGCAAACGAATGCAGCGCGAGGATTCAACTCGCTATTCAGCATACAACGGCCGAATTCCATTATCAGGATCACTACAGGTTATTGGCATCATATTACGTAGAACTTTGCCTTGCAATTTGGAGAACTACAATTCTTAACTCTAACAGTTGAATTACGGTGATATCTGCTCTCACAACAATCAAGTTTTAAAATATGCAACAACCACGCAGCTTTTGTGTCGGAACTACCTACAAATTTAAGTGCTATGAAAATAAATGATAATTGACAAAATTGTAGCGCCTGCAATGCTATTACAACACAATACAATACAATACAATACACATACTCTTTATTGAACACCACAAATCAGTACAAAACAATACAGAATCAAAGAACAAAGTAGACAATAGGCGATCTTATCGCTTAATAGCGATCTCTACCAGACAACCAATAAGACAGAGAAGAGAGAGAGATAATTATTGTCAATATAACAGGGTGGTGAATCGTAACAAATTCGACGACATGCTGCTCGCCGGCGAGTTCCTCACCTATAGCGAAATGGACGGCGAATCGTATGGACTGAGTACGTAACCCCACAGAGTGCTTTTTATATACTGGGGACGTAACCCTAAGGCAGTGGCGTAGCTAGGTAACCAAGGGCCCTGGTGCAAATAAAAAAATGGAGCCCCACTACTATCTAAACTGGTTACGTTTTAATAATAATAGTTCGATCGAGATTTTCTGGTAAGGATTCGAGGGCCCTCTGAGCTTGAGGGCCCCGGGGCACTGCCCCGCCTAGTCCCTTGGTAGCTACGCCACTGCCCTAAGGCGTAACCATACAATTTATATTTTGTTGCCGTTATGCCGAATACACAGGGATATTTGAAACTGGCAGGAGAGAAGTGGCCTAAAGCTCCGAAAATTAATAGGACATTTTCTTTTTAATAGACTTATAACAGATAACATAATATGTTATCTGTTCAATCACGTGTCCTAGCTACTTTTTTTGCCTTACGCAGACTGTTTGTAATAAGTCTACAATCTGGAGACTAACTTAACTCCACAAATAAATAATAATTTTAGGTCGTGAAGAAGCTTTCATAATGGACGGCAGGGTGCGAGTTTGCAGTATGGATTTAATTAGTGCCTTGATGTTGAAACTGCGTGGGCGCAGGCCCTATTTAATACTCGCCTCATGCAACAATAAGAGGGCTTTAGCCAATAAACAAGTAGAGCGGCGAATGTAAGTGGGAATTTTTGCTAATTGCTAACTTTTTACTTTTATAACCTTCACATTTACGAGTCTCTATGTTATGGTCATGGAGACAAATCTATCTCGATTGCGTGATTCCGTAAAACTACTTTCTGTTTATGATACAATGTCCTGATGAACATTGATCTAGTGGACATCGGTGTATTAACTTTGTTTTTCTTAGGGCGCGGAATGCCACGCACGAAAAACAGCAGTCGCTCATGGAGGGCCCCCTTGAACGATCCACGCTACAAGTGCTCCTCTCTGGCCGCATCATCATCACCGGCATTCTCAACGAGATTCTCATAGTATGATTATGATGTCAGGCTTCAGCCGTCGACATCTCGCGCGGCAAATTATGCCTTGATCACACGTACCGAGTACAGTGGCCAGAGAAGTGTGTACTTTGTGTTCACTCACCCACTCTCTTGGTTGAGAACCAATTTGCTGTCTCGCCTCTGTACTCAGTTAAGTGTGATCAAAGCATTAGCCAATGTTGAGCCAACGCTCGTGGGACGGTAACACAATACAGAAGTAAGCGGGAGTTTTCAAGGTATTAAGCTTTAATCATACTGAGTAAACAGCAGGTTAGACAGTACTCGGCCTTGTTACTTGCAAGAATACATACACATATAAATCACGTCTTTATCCCTTAAGGGGTAGACAGAGCCTAAGGTAGCAAGACCTAAAGGCCACGGTTAGCATAATTGAGGACGTACCTATAGGTTGAAAGGAGAATCAAAATAGTGTTGGGTTGCTCGCGTCGCCTATAAACTGATTACTAAGATTTTAGCCCATTCCCTCGATGGACTGGCAAGAATAGGGCCCGATAGCTACTGTCTCGCCGCTTTGGTCGGTCAAGCACTCAACCGAGTGCTCGACGCAATTTGTAAGCGCTGAGTACTCTACCGAGAGCAGAGTCTGGCCTGTTTACTCGATCTCGCAGTGTCGTCGTTTTCCTAATACCTGTACTTATTATACCGCATACCTGTGCATATTATACCGCAAATGAAAACTGCTGTGTAACGTGCATTTTTCTGTAGAGCTCGACTCCAAATGCAATATTTATTTAGTATTGCCATTTATGAAAGATTTTAATTTCTTAACACGATTCACAAATCCTAACTCGACTGCTGCAGACATATTAGCTGCAACAAAATACGATGGAATTTTTTGTACCTACTACTATATAGCTTAGATAGGTGCACTTGGTATGAGTATGTATTTATAAAGTTTATAAGATTGGGTTATATGGTACACTGCTAACTGCTACGATACGCAGCGGTCTGTGTGCAACTGCCTTACTGGCTGGAATGAGATAATCCACTGGTCAGGCCGTCATAAATCGGTTTGCACGGGCAGCATATAGGTACGTAAACTATTCGGTGAGAGGTCGCGCAAATACAACACCGCCACACCTTGTGGCGATGTACTGCATGTGATAGATCTGATTTGTGAAACTTTGTCTGTCGGTAGGGTTCCCATTCCTGCATTTTGTTGCTACTTGGAAAGTCAAGCAGTCAGCCAAAAGCTTTTCGTTTGGAACAATTTCTGGACTGGCTGGAAATGAAAATTTAAGTGATTTAAGATCTATCGACGTAAATTATAAATTATCTGACGCAAATCATAAATCACGTCTTCATCTAGTGCCGAGCCAGTAAAAAGCTGTCCTTGCCTCACTTAAACACCCTTATCAGTAACATGATGGATGGGGTTTTGTTACATTAATAAATTGACATTTCAGCAGCTGGCATTATCTGTGTTGGACAAACTATGTTTTACTTTTTTATGTTTCAATCTTTTTTTGTTCTGTAAAAACAGTAAAAACGCAAGTCACACTTCTGTAATTTTAAGCCTGGGGAAAGTTGCGGCTTTTCTCTTCTACAGAGTTAATTTAAACCGCAGGGCACTGTAAAACCTTGTCGCTATGAGGAATATTTTGATCTACCAAAGATGTAGCATTTGCTGGCAGTGAATGCGTTAATGTCTCATTGCTTTTAATTTTTATCTTAGTGTCTGCCGGAGGACAAGAATCAGAGTGAATTCCTGATAGAGTCGGAGTGCTCCCTTCTCATGGACAGCGAAGCCCGCAAAGCTGCCCGAGAGTACGCCAGAGGCGCTAATTTACTGACTCTTATGACCTCCGTAAGTAGACAGTATTATATGTTTTCCTTTAACAAAAATTATACAATCGTGTTTCATTTTCGGCTCTACAATTGTTTGTCTAATGTCTGTTTCAATAAGGAAGGTATGGCTGACAGATCCATAGAATGTAACTGTTAGCGTTCACGAAAGTTTTGACAGCAAAACAAAAACAAAATTGAATGACTTGGAAATAAATCAATACTTGGTACTGTACATTGATAACGTTCTAAAAAGAATCATGGCGATGTTTTTTGCGTAACAAAACAGAAAATATGGCTCATACGTCATGCAAAGATGAAAGTTATCACCTATAGTGTACTTGTTTGCTTGCATAATACACTGTAATTTAAACAGTTTGTTACAAACTTGAGGTATATTTTCCACAAATGTTTAGATGTTTATGATCAGCCTGACTGCGTCGATACCTTTGACGATTTGTCCTAATACTACCTCATTGACCGTTCCTAGTTTATTGAAAAGTCTCTCCTCTTATATTTATGACGAATTGCGTGTTCTGATGTTATTAACATTATCTAGTGTAACGAATGTATTGAAATTTAATGTTGCTCCGAATTATTTGAGGATCTCGCCCGCTGCGATATATCAGATGGCGACTGTAGGTACATTATAACTTCCAGCTGATAATGACAACTTAAATAAATATTTGTATTTGCTAATTTATATTCTAACTAGCGACCCGCCCCGGCTTCGCACGGTATATTATGCATGTATTATACATATAAACCTTCCTCTTGAATCACTCTATCTACTAAAAAAACCCGCATCAAAATCCGTTGTGTAGTTTTGAAGATATAAGCATACATACGGACTTGGGGACAGAAAAAGCGACTTTGTTTTATACTATGTAGTGATGTAGTGATGATGATGATAGGCAGCCGTGTTGTTTTATTCTTGCAAGCACGAGGAAAAGTATAAGGATAAAAGCACTTGTGTACTTTCTTCCCACGCTAGTGCAGCGTCCCTCGGCACCGCTGCCGTCTTTCATTTTCTTATTGAAACATTTCAATTCCGAGCAAAAAGAAGCCTTGAGATTCAGACAAGAGTTTACCACAGCCAGTCTAGACACTCGCAGGCTCTTTGAATATTAGAATTAATATGAATATGCATGTTGGAACAAACGGGATTACTTTGGAGTAATGTCTGCTTCGAAGTTTGTCTTTGGTTTCTTGAGTTAATTTACAATGCCATTAACGTATAATTAACAAAGGTAGGCAATAAAGTTATATCGGGAATTGACAAAAATCCAACTTTATATCCAGTCTACATTATTCCTAATGTGTAGGTATGCGAAAATGCAGCCTACCCGGTCTGAGGGTTTGGGCTTTGAAGAGTGAGTCATTTCTTTTTATCAATTAAAAAGACGCATTCGTAGACTTCTACGAGTGAATATTCTACGGCGTAGAAGCGCGTAGCTCGTCGTAGCGTTTCGTTATTAGTCCGGAATCTTAGAATACAAATAGGCGTACACGGGTAATTTTAGCAGAAAAGCCGGGAGTATTAATAAGGATCACGCTGTTTGGGAGTACAGCAGTCAGCTCACGGTTGGTTGGTCAGCTTATTGGCGACAAATCCCGAAGGGACGGATTACAACGCCTCGAGCGAGCCCGGCTTGCTTCACCTATCTGTCACTAGGTCACTACTGCTTTTACATAGTAGTCGGAATGTAAACTCAATAGGTACTCGTAGTGTATATTGACTATGTATGTATTTCCGAAATGCACTTACGTATGAGTACCTATATACATATTTAAGTAAGTGTAATAGTATAAAAGTTACTTATAAAACGTAGCAGTCCCGGATCAACTGATCTCCTCAATAAGAATGTGTGCGCCAATTGGGATTCATACTGTTCACTATAATAAAGACATTCTCTGCCGTAACATAGGTTAACTACGTACCTACATTCTCAACAATATAGTCTTAGCTGTAATGGGGTCGGAAGAAAATATTTTGCGAGTTGCTACCTAAATGCAAAATTTGAATTTTTATCTCGCAAAAATGCTCTGCGCTTCACCGCCTCTAATGGGAAGAGACCATTATGCTGAGTACAACGGAACTGCTTACCGACCGACAGTGTCAATGTCCCCAGCTAAATGCAGAGAGAATATACGTATTTTACTTAGCTATGATTACGCTAAGGCGAAGGCCACAACGGAGGACATACGCTTACCAAAAAATCGGCTATAGGTATCCATGATATTTATTCTACCCTTTCTGCAATGTTGAACGATTTGCAAAACACTTGGTCTAAATCGCATTAATGTGCAGTTTCACAACAACGAATTGCTCAGTTAAGTAGTTCTTAGACCTGCAGGCTACGTCATTTCGGGAGGCACGAATCTCTCTTCGTCTAACGCCTCTGCGTTAATCTTTCCTTAGCGAACCACGTTCTGTACGACCTGAGCTTAAGTATGTATTGTTATAGCGAGCATTGAGCTATAAGGAGATTAGATAAGTGCTAAGTTGTGGAAACCGCTTAAAGTAAGAGATGAGATAGGTACATTCGAGACTTGGTACTTTGGGAACTACTAAGAAAAACAGAGTTGTTCTCACGGTTGTTAACTCGGTACGTGTGGCTTAGTCTTCGCGCCGTTTTTTGGAAAACTTAGTTATTTATCATATCAGGAATGACTTAGAAGTCTTCTTTAAATTACTCTGAGCAGAGTACACATTATCTTTGTGAATTTATTTAATCAGGCGTTATATACTTGGCGGAGGTCCATTTCAATTAAATTAACAAAAACATAGCAAGGTAATAAGTACCTAAATCTTTTTTGTTCATTAAATATCATAAGGAAATATTGAGATTAAATTCTCAATGTCACTTATATATGTAAAAAGCACAAAGTATTATTGTGGCTAAGGTTGATGTAGGTATCTATGTTTTTGCTACTTTGCGCGAATCCATATTTGTAACCTTGGCTGTACAGTGCTATACAGGTAGTTAAACATTAGTAACTTATATCCACTAGCTTTGAATCTAACACGAATGGAATTACTTACAGAGCGTGTCATCGCTAGAAGGAGTTTGCAAAAGATCTCGAGAAGTATGCAAGGGCAGTCAAATGGACACGAGTCTGTACTCCTTATACAAGGAGTCGCAGGGCACAGAGGAGCTGACTGCCAGTGACGTCGGTCCCAGCTCGTTCGACGAAAGAAACGCTTCTAGACGGTACTCGTACAGACAGTCAAGTATAATGTTCGCTCAGCGAATATAGTAGGTAAGGTATACCGTACTCCTCTGTTAACAGACAAGAGAGTGGCGAGCAGATATTTTTGAGTGGTCAAACGTGTATATACTTTTGCAGTTGACTGTATCTATATCGTATTCTGTTAATTACCTACTTCGTTAAATTTCCTTCCTAAGTAGGTACCTACTAAGTGTTAACTACCAGAATGTTGAACATTAGACACTTACTTTTTGATTGAATTAACAGAAGTAAGAAGGATATATGTATTGAGGAAATTCCTAAGGCGCACAAAAATGAGAAAGCATCCAACGTGTCTTACCCGAAAAGCTTTGATTTTAGCAAATACACATCTTCAACATGGAAAGGTAATACGAATCTTTAATTTTTAATGTAACATTTTATAATACATTAATTAATATTATAAAGATGAAAGATTTGTTTGTTTCCATGGAATAGGCTCCGAAACTACTGAATCAATTTGAAAAAAAATATCACCATTTAATCCTACATTATCCCTGATGAACATAATGCGGGAGTAACCTGAAACGAAAGACGACACAATCATTATGGCGTAGCTAAGCTACCCAATAATTATGTCGAAGTAGCCAAGAAGCCAAAAGTACCTACAACTTAATGTTCTTAACGCGCTTAGGTACCTACATAGAAGGTGCTTAGGTACCTTCTCGGCTGCTTCTGTGATTGAGTTTTTTTCGTGTCTTTTGTCATCGTTGTAATATTAAGTACTTCGCATGGCAGGTATTAACATTTTTATTGCTAAACGTCTAGGTTTCGTGCCCGACAGCACCAAGTCATCTAAATCCGTTACTTTCACATCTCAAGATGCCCCGGAAATGACGGGGCTAACCGTGGACCCTCAGTCCGGCTCCCAAAAACAATGTAAGATGTCATTTAAAAGTAGGGGAGACCGAGGCCAGTTGAGACAGAGGTGAATTGATACAAAGCCGATTTATCTGAACTGTGACAGTTTATCGGGCTTGTAACTTCGCTAATTCGTTGCTCTTTCTACACTCCACAGTTTGTGTGAAGTTGTGACCTCGCTTACTGTCATAAGTGCAGAGAAAAAGGCTTTGTATCAACTCACCTCTGTCTCAACTTGCCTCGGTCTCCCCTACCTAAGCACACTAGAAGTAATTTAAGCTTAGTCAAACGGGACTTTTATCGCGCGAAATAAATTTCATTTCATGAGATAGGTACCTACCTGATGTTGTGATGTTGTCAGCATTGTGTGTTGACATGCTAAGTGTAAGCAAACAAATCAAATGTAGGTAGGTTGTTCATTAAACTCGAGCGCTTAAATACACTCTAGACCTAGACTAAGGGTAAAAAAACAGTAGGTACGTACCTTCCCTCCACTTCAGTCTACTTGTGACTGGTCACAATACTAGCGAGACATCAAGGTACCTATCCTTAAATAAATATTTTATGCGTGATAAAATCTCTTTAACGTGTTTATCATAATCGCAACATGTTCGATGTTGCGCCTAGCATGCGGAGAACTCTGCTCTGAGAAGCTTTAGTCGCCGACCGGCTTGACTGCCCGATACAGCAGCGCTGGATGCAGTTGCAAGTCTTGCCGGTCCAGTAAAAGCTACTCATATCATTGTTATCATGTCTCCCACGAGTTTTATTTGTAATTGTGTCGTACAGACACGTCATTCAAACAGATGACGCTTAGCGACAAAAATTCGCATAGTAACAAGGTCACGTGACAGCTAGTAACAGGTAGAAAAATTCGAAGACTACCCACCTGATATGGGTGTAGGGGTATAGCACGCGTCACGGAATGACGAGGATCCGGGTTCGATTCCCGGCCATAGCTTTACTTTTCGGATTTTACAGTGTTCTAATTTTCAGTGACATTTAGACACTTAATTTCTAACGGTGAAACCGTAAAAGTAAATATAAAAAAAATCAAGTAGGTACCTAATAAAAATTCTTGATTCATGTGATAGTAGCCTTTAGGTTTTTTTACCTTATGCTCTGTCTACCCCGTGAGGGATAAAGACGTGATTTATGTATGTATGAAAGGTCCCTATGACCTATGACCGGTATAATACACTTATATGCAATACCAACACCTAAATTAAACTCCAGCCTCGGCAGATAAGAAGAACCTGCGATCGATCAGCAACAAGCTGCAATGGCCGCCGCCGGCACGCAGCCACAACGTGTACGAAACTTCGCCGGACGACCTCGACCTGTGGCTGGCCTTTCTGGTCGAGACAGGCCTGCTGCAGTCCAGCGACATCGCGTGTGCTTCGGGTAAGAAACAACGATTATCACTAGGTCTTTCTGGTTATCAGGCCAGCAAGTCGTTAATCGACATACTATGACATTAACGAACCAAAAGTGGAAATGGCATACCTAAGTACCTACGATTAAAAAAAATCGCTTAACCACTAGGTACGGTGATTGTTACTTTCATTGGGCAGCCCAAGATCAAGTAGGACCAGTGTCCGCGCAAGACCGCCTAATCTATGAGATTCATTTAACTCACTAAACGGGGGTGTGTTACAATTTTATTCGATAGTTTGTATTAGCCCAATTCAAATACCTACTAATGAAACGGCAGAATTCCTACTAAGTGAGCTAACCGAGCAAACGATTATAAGCTTTAGCGGTTTCAATACTTTACTAAATTGCCATTACTTTTCGTTTTCAGTCGAAACATACAATAACATGAGCACTAAGACCGATGAGCCGGATTCTATTATCAGACACCTGAATCATTACGTCAAGGTAAAACCCTCCGTTTTCCATCCCACAAAATACGAACGTCGTTCAAAATTATTAGATAATTGAAACCCAACACCGCCCGCCGTAGCCATGGAGTTATTTGGAAACAATGATTGAGCTCACGTTTCATTGCAGACTCCTTCAGAGACTATTTCCATGAATTTGAAGGACGACTACGAAGGAATTCACAGACTTTGCCCAGGCCTATTCCACGATACTGTTAGTAATTTAACGTGTACACGATCATTATTTGTATCAAGGCGACGCCACTCTGCAGCGCACGGGCACGCAACGCATGTAGTCACATATTCGCTCCGTATCAAAGCGTAGGCGGTCGATTCCACAGCAGTGCACGCACACGCTGCGCACGAAATGAACAATGGACCCACGTGGGTTGTGGGGATACGTCCGTGCACTGTTTGAGCAGCAGTGGGGCGTCGCCTTTACTTTTTAACCGGCATCCGGTACCATATAAAAGGTATGTTCGATACAAGCGTAGCCTTGAAGTATAAAAGCGTACGAACTAATCTATTGTTTGATTGCAATTTGCAGATAACTATGGATGATCCCGAAAAAGCATTCCGCAAAGCAAAAAGGATTATTCGAGATATTGTAAATTCACAGTGCCATTTATATCCAATGTTTGATATCGATTTCGTGAATCTTGCAAACTACCCAACTGTTGAGAAACGATTGGAAACTATTCGTCAGCAGATCGCACCTCGAAAGCTGTTCTATTAGTGCATTAAAAATAGTAACTTAAAAAAGAATTTGTTTTATTTCACAATACAATTAAGTAAATTAGAACATAATATATAAGTATCATACATGAGTGGACAAGAGACATGTGGTTCTGCATAAATGAATTTCTTTATTTGCCACTTTATAGCCTTAAATAACACTTTACGGTACAAAATGTCTCGCACTATGATCATTTGAACACCATGGTGTCCAGCATGGCTCCTAGGTTTTGAACTATGTTGTTGGACATTAGGATGTCTACTTTCTCCTCTAAATGCCTCTTGGGGTCTTGCTTGCCCACATTCTTGATAGCCAGCTGTTCTGGCGTCATCTTCTCCTCGTCTTCTAAGGCCTTGTTGTAGTTCTTGGCAAGGTCAAGCATGTCTGTCACTGTCGTCTCATTAATGGAACAATGCTCTTTGTAGTCAGATAGAGTGAGTCCATCCATCCAGGACTTTTTGTGGAGGTTCAGCAACATTTTCTGTTCCAATTCATTCTTGCGATAGTTTATACTGATAGAGTAGTAATGGCGATTAAGGCCGTGAATGAGAGCTTGTACTGAAGGTTTCTGAAGATGCCCCAAGTTGGAGGTGGTCTGTCTAGGTTCCTGCCCTAGGACCATCATATTAGGGTTGATGAGGCGGAATGCATCGATGACCACTTTGCCTTTAACGGACTGAATGGGGTCTACGACAACGGCAACAGCACGCTCGGATAAGGCCTCAAAAGACTGCTGTGTGTTAATGTCTACACCTGACAGCCAACAACCAAATCCAGGATGTGAGTGATACCTGGAAATAGAAAAAACCTTCTCAATATTTAAACAAAATAGAATTAAGTTGCGTAGTTAAATAAAAATTATCTTAATGCCGCCCATGTTTAAGAGAAGCCTGATTCACCATCAGACTTTTGCTATCAGATACATTATTGTTCAAATGCGGGTGGTAGGACTCAATGCAAGGTCTGTCCGTATCACTACCACCATCTTATTCCCTAATCCTACGACTACTGTGCTCCGGTGTGGACACAAAGAGAGACAGTGAAATTACTGGCACATTTGGTATGCTTTCTTAGCCTTCTAGGCTGGCAACACGTCTGTAACCCTGTTGTGTTGTGTTGATCACCCTCAGGTGATCCATTTGCTTGTTTGCCTTCCTTGTCATATAAATATATATATATATATGCATAAGTATAGATATTTTTGAGCCCCTGTATCAGATAGTGGCTGGATCACAATACAATATAGCTATTAAACTAGTAACACAAAAACTCTTACCAGCCTACTACCATCTCAGGTCGGCCAGTCTGCTTCAGCATATCCAGCATCTTAGCCTGGAAGACGGGGTCCACAGCTTCGACTGACACGCCAGTACCCGTCTGGGGCATAGCAAACACGTCTATGACGCGCACAGTGTAGTCATCCACGAATTCACCTGGAAATTATGTACAATTCATGTTATAGTTGTTGATTAATACCAGGGCTATAGTTAAAATTTTCGAAAAACTAAAATTTTCAGTAATCTGAATAGGTAGTGCCTTTTCATGAGATTTTGGTGCATAAACTTTATGGATATAAAGAACACAAAAGTTTTTGTTTGGTTCAAAAATGTTATAAATTTAAAGGTAATTTTCTGCATGCAAATGGATATTGGATGCCAAAAGAAGCCGATTGAAAGTAGACAATAAACAAAAGAACATTGTTTATTGTTTGAATAACATACAAAGTATTAAATAAACAATATTATTAAATAAAGCTTATAAAATCAGTTTTTATTGGTGAATGGATTTGATATGACTGCAATTACAAAAAATACTCATTTATATAATCATAAACTCACAACTTTGTAAGTATTTTTATTTGCTTGCGCATATATGGATATCAGTTTTATCTTAAAATTCATTCCCACAAAGAATATGCAAGTCAACTATATAATGTAGGTTATGATCGGATCTGGGCAAACTTTTGGATATAAGCAGTGTTGATGGCAAAGCTGTACAATATTAAATATTACTTTACCTAACATGAGACCCATAACCTCCATAGGAACGCCAGCTCGACCATGTTTTAACATTTTGAGGAGAGCCAAAGACGAAATGTAAACTTGTTCAGCTGTGTCTACCACTGGAGCGTCGGTAGGCGGGGGCGCCTGAGACAGCCCCGTCATCCCTCCACCGAGACGCAAAAGACGATCCATATTTCACTTATAACTTCTGTTCTCTGTAAGAAAAAACAAACCACATAACTAACGCAAACTCAATACCGAAGCCTCATCGTTGACGAGTGCCGTTCACACCACACCGAAAACTGCACTAATTCGACACTTTAATCAATAAGCACTTTTCTAAACGACACCGTACTTACAAGAAACTAAATTCATTGACTATGAACTACGAAAACTTTCAATAATCCTGGTGAATTCGTGGTTTTTAAAATGAATGAGAAATGAATGAATGACAATTCGTTTACGTCGAAAATGCAAGCTCACGTATAGTTTAGTGTTGCTAACAAAAAAAATACAGAAAAAAGTACCTACACGAGGTCTACTTTTAAATTAAAAGTTGGTATCATACCGTCTTTTTCTCTTACCGAAAAAAACACTTTTGGTGTAAATGAGGCAGCAAAATAAAAATAAACTAATTGTATTGTAGTGTAATGGTAGTGTAAAAGTGGTTTAAGGCATGCCTACACGACACGACCATTACACCGCTCCCATTGATGTAGCAATACCGTAACAAATGTCAAAATTAAACTGTCATTTTCGTTTCAGTTCAGCCCAGTGCAGTGCTTTTGTAATCTTTTACCTGCGTTGCACGAGCACTGCGAGCAGTCGAAAAAATTATACAAACTAAGAATTATTGTTAGCCATCTACAAAACAAAAACAACTATGGCAGAGGACAAAAGTGTTTTATCCAGCAAGTTCTCTGAAGGGCCTCACGGGTTAGGTTAGGGGTGAAGTTTACATAAACAGTATACTGCATACAATGAAGTTCATTTTAAAAAGCTTGTATTTCAGGTGATCCTGATGATCGCAGTCTAAGAAAAGTAGAATTGGAAGTGATGATACCCAAATTAATGCGGGAAAAAGCTAAGACAGAAAAATGCACTAAAGAGGTTGGAGAGTTTGAGAGATGTTGCAAAGATGCTTCTTTACTGATGGTCGTCAAATGCCGAAAAGAAAATTCTGCTCTCAAAGACTGCCTAGCAAGTTGGTATCGCAATGACAGCTTTAGACAACTATGCACTGAAGAATATTTAAAAGAACGAAGTGAATTTAGAAAAAGTGGCATTAAAAAATCTATTAGAAGAGCCTAATTTCTTCTTTAAATTAGAACTTTGTGAAATAGCTACATTAAACTAGTCTAAATATAAATAAACTAAATGCATTTCATTCAATGTCTTCATTTATTGTAACTGGAATGTTCCTTGTTAGTAATGTTTCCCGCACACTGTAAGCATTCAGGCCTTCAGGCATCTTCAAAGGTGGTTCAGTGGGCTCCACAACTTCCACAATCAAAACTTCCTGGAAAAAAATTGCTTACCTAATTACTTTAGCTTTTGAATGCCACAGCCAAAACCATCCAAATAAATATCCACCAGTCATCTAGGGATTTCACTTGTTTCAAAGTACAAATTTCTACTGTAGATTAGAGCTTTACAGGCACTAATAGAGTGTGGGAGTTACCTACTCTTATTTGGTGTACATCCTGGGCAAAAGCCTCCACCTCTCTCTCTCTCTTTTGTGTATCAAACTTATGTGTATGGTTTAACTAGATTCCTACACCAGCAAATAAAAATCACTTTAGAGTGATTCCAGGGTATGGCTGTGGTGTTCATAGATAAATAAATTCTCAATATGTTCTATACCTTTACAGTAGTAGTGGCCATTCTCACATGCCCAAGTACTGACACCCAAGTGAACTGGTCCTCTTCACATTTAATTACTACTATGTAGTCAGCATGCATCACCCCAGGAGCCTCCCTATACAGTACTGGAACAAAGTTGCAGTTATTGTAACAATTTTCAATCAAAATTCTATTGAAGATTTAAATATTATACAGAAACATTAACACACTTTTAATGAGAATGAAATTGCTTAGAGTGAAACCAGTTTTGATAAAATGTATATGGATCATATTTAACACATACAATACAGAACACAAAGACATAACATTTATAAAGAACCTTGTCCTTTTTTAAAGTTGTTAAAAAAAAGAAAATTTGTAAAAGTAGAAGATCCCAGATTTTTCAGGAATTTATTAATGTTTTTCTTTTTGGGGTTGTATCATCCATATCTAATTCTGTCTTAATAAAACTGAAGCACAGGCCAAGTGACTTCTTAAGATTTCTCACATATTACGAGTTGAACTAAGGCCAAGCAAGGCCTAAAGAAATGTTTGTTATTGGTGGCTATATTCATGATTATACTATCTTAAACTCAAGCACTAACTTTATTTATTATAGTGATATATAAGAAGACATTATGTAGACTAATATGCAGTCATATCCAAATTAACATCAACATTCAAACCAGCTGACCCCAAATAGTAATTTGTAATAGTAATTTGAGTATTATGTGGTATTTACCATAATCACCCCCAAACTTGAGTCCAGACTTGACAATATAGCCTTTGGACCGAAAGTAGTGATAGACAACATATTTTGGTACAAACTTCTTGTCAGTCTCTGTAAATAGCTGCCAACATTGTTCTATTGTGAGCAGCTTATCATCTCTATTTCTGACTTGGAGACACCCTAGCCCATAACACAAAAAAAAAGCCTCTTGCAGGGTAAGCATCAACTTTTCTTGAACCTTTATCTTATTAACACAACATTTCGGTTTCAAGTTATCAAAGTAGTTTCCTTCTTCCGAGTCACTATCTGGGACTATTACAACCAGATCTTGTTTCTCTTGCTGCTGGAAGGAGTCCGAGTTTACTTGTTCAACAAAATCATTAGCATCATTGCTGCAATCACTCTCATCACTAGACACAAGGTCTATTACATCTTTATTTGATTTCTTCCGACTATCATGGATTATTTTGGCTACTAATTCATCTAGATCCGTTAATAACTTGTCAACAGGTTTCCCATCATGATTAGCAAACTTTCTATACCAATAATTACGTTTCAAAAATTGCCTTTTGCGCATAATTGATGGGCTGCAGTCGTGAGCTGCTCTGGGCTTGGAACGCGAGGCAGACCCTTTACCAAAACATCCCATGTGATATAACAGTGCCATTTCATCCACTGATCGCACCTCAACGGTAAATCCATTATAATGTCCAGTAAAAACAATTCGCATCGAACTATCTAACGGAAATCGCGATGATTCCAATGCAAATGATAGTACATTGTTCGGGTCACTACTCTGACATTCGCTTTGTGATTGTAAAGAACTCATGACAATAGAACTGGCCGGTTCCCAAATTTATTTACAGCCGAATGTGTCACGCCAACGAATTCAAGCGCAAATTATGAATCAGTCCGTTTTTTGATGACTTCTGCATTAAAATGCACTAAATTTTCTGCGATAATATTACTGATTCAAAATTTCAACTATGGCTGGACGAGAACGCGATCCTGCCGAAGAGTATAGCCGTAAGTACTATTCAATAATACAAAAGCAAAGCAACAACAACTTTGCGCGCGACCTTGCAAAATTTAGTTTCGTTTTATATGCTCTGATCTGACTGACATTTATTTTTAACAGCTGATAAGACAGAAAAAGGAGGAGGATAATCCCGTCGTCTCTTTCTTTCGCCTAATGTCAAGTTTTAACATATATATTATATAGTTTTGATATACCATAGATTGGCTTATGCATTTCTGAACGAAACAATATGACATTTTAATTTTGTTATATTGCAAATTTGGAACAACTATCAAGGTAGACAACATCAAAATTAATATACCTTTCTCTTTTTTTCCAGCACGAAAAGTCTATATTAGAGAAGGTAAGATATAGAGTTCCATCCGCTCGCTACTAACTTCACTTTATGTAGTCACAAGACCCTCTCAGCTGAGGCTGTCTTCTTGTTTTTCGGAATTATTGAATTCTTTGATCTTTATTCCAATTATTATTGGCGTGATCAATATTCTGTAATTCCTAGCCAAAATGGCTAAAGTTAACGAGGACAATGTAGGTAACCTTATCCCCACCCTGGGGGATGATAAAATCGGTAAGTAATTCCATACATTGCTATCTTATTGGAATGAGATTTAACACGGATTTTTGTATAACATTCTTATGCCTTACAGATATGATCGCTGCCACCAGCGTTTTACAAATCAGGGCCAGTGAAATCCGTCAATCGGAAGTAAAATGGCAGTCTTACCTGCAGTAAGTATTTGTTAGTAAAGAAAAATATGTAAGGAATAGTAGGAAAGTTGATTCTATCTTTGTGGCACGCTATTTTAGGTCGCAGATGATTACTCAGCGCGATCACGACTTCATTGTGAAGCTGGACACTCAGAAGCACAAGGACTTGCCGGACAAAAACCCCGAGCAGTGTGCCGAGGTGTTCATGAACCTGCTGACTCATGTCAGCAAGGATCAAACCATCCAGTACGTCTTAGTGCTGCTCGATGATGTCCTCTCTGTAAGTCTTGATGAAAATTAATGCATACAATTTTAGGGTGTGACCCTTGAGACTAACTAACTGAATATGATATTAAAATGGAGGTATAAAAAGTATATATCCAAGATAACTAATTAGTAGGTCCAAGATAACTAACAATGATAGATTATTCACTGAGAAAATAATAGTATTGTTTAATTTAAATAACAATATATTAATTTCTCATTCCTTTTGTGAAAACTTGTCAAGTTTGGATCAATGTTTAAAATCTCAAATTTCTTATTGGATAAAAAAACTCCCAAAGTTTATTGTTACAATTAGTACATTAGTAGTTATGACACAGTACTTCAATCTTTTACAGACTCCGCTAATGTATCAATAGACAAACCACAAAATCAATTAAAGAGGTATTAAGTAGAGCAGAAAATGGAGTGAGGAAAGGTTTTTGAATCAATAGAATTTTCCTGAGATGAACTTAATTGGTTGATACATTGCTGCAGACTTGATAAGGTTTAACTACAAACATTTAATATTTTCCTAATGGATCTTGTGTTTCTTTACTTACTTTGTTCAAGTGATGAATGCTTTTTGCAGCATAAATGATGGAAAGTGCAGATGAAGTCAAAGGTGTAGTGTACCTCACTGTTTCAGTGTCATCCTGTTCACTATAATTGGGAATCTGTAGACATGGGCCTAAAGGATGCTATTTTAATATAAGTAGGGGAAGATGATTAAAAAAACATTTAACATTTTAAATCTTTCAATTCTTTAATGTATTATTTTTTTTTACATTAAAAATTTGTTACATATTTTCCAGGAGGACAAGAGCAGGGTGAAGATTTTCCGCACCAACAGGTTTGGTAGCAACACCTGGCAGCCGTTCCTGAACCTGCTCAATCGCGACGATGAGTTCGTGCAGCACATGACCGCCCGCATCATCGCCAAGCTGGCCTGCTGGTACCCCGTGCTCATGGAGAAGTCTGACCTCCACTTCTACCTCTCTTGGCTGAAGGACCAACTCAAATCTAACGTAAGTTTCAAGACCATTTACCACTTATTTGGGAAGTATTAATCAGAATGAAACAGCATTAGCTGAGAACATTATTTTTTATTACTTTCTCTTCTACATACCATTGTCAAAGAGGAAGAGAGGGGTTATGACATTGGATCTACTTTTATGCTGAAACTGTCCTTTTTGAAATCTTTGTTACTCATTGTACTGTGATGAATTTGATATGTAAGTAAAAATGTGTAAATAAGTTTGGTTTTTATGCATGACTGCATCAATTTGTGATATTGTTACAGTTAATGAATTACCATGTGATTTGTCATTTTGTTGATAACTCCATTATTGCTTGCCCGTGTTGATAACTGTAGGACTCATGAATGGAACACTTCACTAGACAAGGATTTATGGATTGCACCTTTTTTGCACCAGTTTGATGATTCTAATAATTTCAGGATTCAATTAATTTAATTATTAGGGACAGTTGTAAGATAGTAGTGAAATATTCAATGAACATATTGTCATTGCCATCATTATGTATTCATTATTTTCTATAATTTATATTATAATATTTCCAAGTCTATTTAAAAGTAACACACATTAAAATTACTAATGATTAGTGGAAAACTGATATATTTTCTCTGTATCTTTACATTTATTTCTAGGCTCTTACTTCTATGTAATACTTCATGCTTTTCTTGTCTATCATTCATTATTTCTAAGAAAAAATCTTAAAATTCGTAGCGTCACAAAAAGTCTTATCTACATCATAAATCAAGAATAATAATGAGGAAATAGTTTTATTACATTTATTTACTGTATGCTTTTAGCACAAGCTTGTTGCAGAATTCTACATATATCTTTCCAAATTCCAATAACACTGTAGTGGGCTTTATTTGATAAATTCACATTTTAAACATTTTGTCTTAAAAGGATTTGGAACTGGTGTTTACGCATTTAGGGTTCCTTACCCAAAAGCAGCCTTGGACCCTGGAAATAAACATGGATGTTTCTTTGAACTGTAACAATGCTTGAAAATTTTACAGAGTGTTTATTACAATGTCCACTATAAAATACACACACACACTCACACACACACATACACACACACACACACACACATAAATCACGTATTTATCCCTTCTGGGATAGACAGAGCCTAAGGCAAGAAGACCTGAAGGCCACATTTAGCATGGTTGTGGGCGTATAGGTGGGGAATCAAAATAACATTATTGTTTTAATTATCATTATTTATTATTAATAACAAATAATTGATATAAAATAAAGTTAACAATTAAAGCGGCACCCCACATAAGGAACGGGTTTTCTCATAAACCCAGATCTTTGATAACAGCTGGAAAAAAATCATACAGACGAATAGAGAACCTTTTTTTTTTGAAGTCGGTTAATAACGGAATCGGAGTGAAGTACCCATGGCGCTATTTTCAAATCCTTTTTTATTGAGACACATTATGAAATGTTTAAACAATTTGTTTACTACAATGAAGCCATTAATGTAGACTCCTAAAATCCTAACCATCAACTGAATAACAGCTAGCGATCACCGTGCAAGAATCACTCATCAGCCGGGGGTATCGCATGTGACTGTTACTGAGAGGTTTGTTTTTTGGTAAGGCGGAGAAAATGACTGCTGAGTTAGAACATGCCGAGCAGGTTATGTTGGCTCACGAGAAGCCACACGTGGACAGGCACAAACACCACAAGGACAAGGCTACTGACGCTCACGAGAAGTACTCGAGCCTTTATAGTTCTTTCGACGAGCTCGCCAAGCATCAAGACTTGCCTCCCGGGCCCAAGAAGGTACTCTGTGTAGCCCAGGATATATGGAGGACTGTTGTGCGTAACGATTGCTAACATGTTTTAAAGCTGTTACTAATTTTATTAATATTCCTTATGTTCATTAATCGTTTAAGGCATGCTTTTGTTAACATTTATTTAAGTTGTGTGTAGACGCGTGAGCTTTATTGAGAATTGTTGTGAATAATGATGCTGACGTGTGAAGATCTAGGCAATTCTTAACAGACAAATACAATTTATTTCTTACCTAGAATTTACTTCTGAGAATCGGGTGTATTCAAACATCTATAAATGAAAAATGAAAAATAGGTATTAAAAATCGAATCCAAGTAATGTTAATCCATGAAATGTATTTTTACATCAAACAAATTAATTACCTACTAAATCAATTTAGTTGTTCTGATATAGACGGGTAGGTCGCTTTTAGAGTGAGAGCTGTAATTTTTCGGGGCAGTGATTTAAAATGGAAGGATGGTTGCGGGAAGAGTTTCAGTTTTTTTGTTTTTATTTTGTTTATGCTTAGTGGGCTTTTAGTTGATTATAACAACGTTACAGAAAAAACAAGAGGAATGGCAAGCTAACGAAGCACGCCGATCAAGTATGAGCTACGCGCAGCTTACGTAACGCAAACTGCGCGGCAGTTATTGCGACCTTGTTTCAGAAAGTCACAGAAAAGAGTCAAAGGAAAAAATCTGTTAAATCGAAGTGTTTCATACCAGCTATTGTCATGATCGAACTGTATTTTTTAACAAAATATAAAATAAAACGTTAACTGACAAGAAGCAACCTTATGTGTTGTGTACCTACCTGTGTTTCACACCCGTGTTCTGTATCAATGGTAGAGAGTTTCGTTGTTGTGTAACCAAATTATTACTTGCACATTAGTCATGGCCTGTACCTAATATCTTTCAGCTACTCCGCGCTAGGCGGTAACACGTTGTACCTATGCAGTTTTCATACCTGTAATACGATGTGCTGCTGTCATAAAGTTCCAATTATATTAAGTACCGGATAACATTTTGTACATAGCTACATACATGTGCGTTTCTACATGACACTGAAAACTAAAACGTAAAGCTATAGCCGGGAATTGAACCCGGATCCTCATTATTCCGTGATGCGTGCTATTCCCCAGATTATCACGGAATGATGAGGATCCGGGTTCGATTTCCGACCATAGGTTTACTTTTCGAATTTATACTTACGTGGAAAGGGGAATCATAATAGTGATGGGTTGCTAGCCGCATCGCCTGTAACATGGATCATAAGATTATCGCCCATTCCCTCGATGGGCTTTTACGATCGGCGCGAGAAGTAGAAGCAGCTGGTACATTTCTATATTTTTTCTTTGCTGGCAAACCTATAATTTATTACTCCTTTAAATAGAAATTACGACCAACAATCAACAAGATTTCTCAGTGTTGTGGCTGTGTGCACACCCAGTGACACCGGATTCACTATACCTACCGGTATGCTGTGACGCCTCCTCTTGTTTTTTCGGTTTCTTGAATTATTGAGACCGGGCTTCGAGAACATAAACTTGATAATCGTTCGTTAAGTCGACGTTTACTTAAGCAAGAACTACGGTCTTGCAACGGTCGACAACAGACGGACCGCGAAAGGTCGAAGCTCGGACCGCCAAGTGTAATGTTAATACGTTAGGTACGTCGATTAGGTTTACTTGTTTTTTTCTTGATCTCCTTAAAATTTTCTCACAGTATGCGAATCCCACGTAAAACTACTTGCCGACCCCTGACCTACGCGATAGAAATTAGTACCTACTCGTTAGACGCGTTTTTCACGGTCGATCAAATCTAATCTGGTCGAACAAAAGCCGGGCGAGAACAGCTTACATAAATATAATTCACATCTCGTTCCAACTCTTAGCTCCGAATGTGAAGAAAATTACATTTTTAAATAAAATATCCGTTTAAAAATGACGTAAACTTACCTACCTGTGCAAATCAAACCGATAACCGAAAATCGACGTAAGCGAAAATTTACCTGATCTCGGCGAAGCAACAACAAAGAAAGGTAATATTTTGATGTGGTGATCAAAATAGACTGCAAGGCCGTGTGCACATTGAAAGAAAGTGATAAGTATCGACAACCTATTAAAGTAAGAACTCTACTTCGCGTACGGCAGTTTCGGGTTAACCAGAATTGAAGCGAAATAACCTCCCTCAGAATGAGATAGAAGTCTGCGTCGCGATGCTGCTTACTCAGTGTACACGGCGCATTATGTTAGTTCGATTGACCGGTGGATTAAATTTTATTTTCACTGGGTTTAATTAAATTTTTGTTCGGTGCAGAATAACGACTACATCCAGTCGGTGGCTCGCTGCCTGCAGATGATGCTCCGCGTCGACGAGTACCGCTTTGCGTTCCTGTCGGTCGATGGCATCTCCACCCTGCTTTCGATCCTGGCTTCAAGAGTCAACTTCCAGGTATATATAAATTGGCGTAGAGCTTTGAATAATAACGTGGGTACCACAAGCTCACTTCATCGCTTCAAACTCCCTGATTCCCGCAAATTACCTTTAGGAATACGATAAAACGCACGTTATATTAAATAGTTAAGTTCATAAATGTTTAACTTAGCTGATTTCGTTGGCTGAGACAGTCAATTGCATTTTTACGAGTAAGCATTTTCCTTAACTATTTATTTTATTACTTATTACTATAAAAGACGCGTTTTAACACTCGAGTTAAATATTTATTTTTGATCCCAGGTGCAATACCAGCTGGTGTTTTGCCTGTGGGTGCTGACCTTCAACCCGCTGTTGGCGGAGAAGATGAACAAGTTCAACGCGATCCCGATCCTCGCGGACATCCTCAGCGACTCCGTCAAGGAGAAGGTCACGCGTATTGTGCTCGCCGTCTTCCGAAACCTCATCGAGAAGCCTGAAGACCACCAGGTAACATGGGCTCTGTCTATGAAGTACTATCTTTTTCCTGCGTCTTCGCTCTTGTAATCCGTTAAGTCTCGCAGTAGCAATTCCGGAATTTACTGAATTCGCAAAGCAATTTTCATAAATCCATGGCAATCCCCAAAAATTACATAGCTAAATACGAAAATACGTAAATAAAGATCTAAAGTTACACAAACTGTTACATGTGGCAACATTTGACACTCATATTTTGGGATCGTTAGTAAACTGTCTACTCTTTAAAGGGGGCTGCATCAGATCAGCTAATGGTTTGTCCTCCCTTCAGGTGGCTAAGGAGCATTGCATCGCGATGGTGCAGTGCAAGGTGCTGAAGCAGCTGACGATCCTGGAGCAGAAGCGCTCCGACGACGAGGACATCATGAACGACGTGGACTATCTAAACGAGCGTCTGCAAGCCTCTGTGCAGGACCTTAGCTCCTTCGACCAGTATGCTACTGAAGTCAAGAGCGGCCGGTGAGTGACAATACCCGAGGATATGAAATTGATTCCTTGGATTTAGGTTCCATGTATTTTAGCCTGTTACTCTGTGGCATGGATTAGATTAGACAGTCAATATTATCCTGTGATCCACGCATATCGCGATCCATATCACGAAATATTGATCTGTGTCGCATGCCAGAAAGTTGGGGACATGCTAGAGTTAATATGAAGAAAAAATCTGAAAAATTAAGCTGGGATTAAGAATCGAACCCAGTTCTTCACTCCATGCTCGCGTGAGGTTCCCGATGTATACAGCCGTCTAACTGTTGCTTGTTGAAACAATCATGTTGATTTAAATTGACTCTTATTTTCTGATTATCAATATTGTCTTTGTTCTCAAACTAAGCCTCAATATGTGACCGTCTACCGGTCTTGCGATACCCTCATACAGCAGACTCCCGATGGAGCCGAAAGGTTCTCGACTGGCGACCACGTACCTACCGATAAATGCAGTGTGAAAATGCACCCACAAGATGCACTGATCACTGATGGTCGCGGGAAATTACTTAAAAGTAACTTTAACATTGAAAAATTCGGACCCACCTGCTATGGGTGGTGTAGGGGTACAGCACGCGTCACGGAATGACGAGGATCCGGGTTCGATTCCCGGCCATAGCTTTACTTTTCGGATTTTTCTATGTGTTCTAATTTTCACAGACATTTAGAAATTAACTTTAACATTATTTTGCAGCCTGGAATGGTCCCCGGTGCACAAGTCGGCCAAGTTCTGGCGCGAGAACGCGGCGCGGCTCAACGAGCGCGGGCAGGAGCTGCTGCGCACGCTGGTGCACCTGCTGGAGAAGAGCCGCGACCCCGTCGTGCTCGCCGTCGCCTGCTACGACGTGGGCGAGTACGTGCGCCACTACCCGCGCGGCAAGCAGTGAGTACACCCCACACCCCAACAACAGCGCGGGCAGGAGCTGCTGCGCACGCTGGTGCACCTGCTGGAGAAGAGCCGCGACCCCCGTCGTGCTCGCCGTCGCCTGCTACGACGTGGGCGAGTACGTGCGCCACTACCCGCGCGGCAAGCAGTGAGTACACCCCACACCCCAACAACAGCGCGGGCAGGAGCTGCTGCGCACGCTGGTGCACCTGCTGGAGAAGAGCCGCGACCCCCGTCGTGCTCGCCGTCGCCTGCTACGACGTGGGCGAGTACGTGCGCCACTACCCGCGCGGCAAGCAGTGAGTACACCCCACACCCCAACAACAGCGCGGGCAGGAGCTGCTGCGCACGCTGGTGCACCTGCTGGAGAAGAGCCGCGACCCCCGTCGTGCTCGCCGTCGCCTGCTACGACGTGGGCGAGTACGTGCGCCACTACCCGCGCGGCAAGCAGTGAGTACACCCCACACCCCAACAACAGCGCGGGCAGGAGCTGCTGCGCACGCTGGTGCACCTGCTGGAGAAGAGCCGCGACCCCGTCGTGCTCGCCGTCGCCTGCTACGACGTGGGCGAGTACGTGCGCCACTACCCGCGCGGCAAGCAGTGAGTACACCCCACACCCCAACAACGTTTTCACATTATCCGATCGGTCGTCGATACTATATCGGGGCAAGAAAGTATGAAATATGTACCTACCTTTCACATTGTCGATATCGGTTATCGGATCTGACACAGTTATGTTGGCGGCACCATCAAACGGCGGACGTTAGTAATAACAGCACTGTAGGTTCTAGCCCTAATGCACTGATTAATAAAATGCCAAGACTATATTTACTGGTTTATTGACTTTTATAGACAAAAAATAACATAATTAGCGGAGCCAAAGCGTCGCGTGCGCGAGCCGAGTTGAGAGAGAAAAACTGTAGAGGGCGCTGGCGCTCGTCGCGCCCAGTGTTGCCACCCGTAGCCGGCGCGGCCAGGCGATGCGTAGACAAGCATCATTTCCAGCACCATAACACCATCATAAAAAAACATCGGTTCGGATAATGTGAAAACGCTCTAACATAAGTAACTAATTCTTCCAAGACTCGAAAGTCAGTCTTGACAGTGTGCTCATGGTTGTCCGTTGATCTGGAGCCCGTAGCAAATTCATTGCATTGGCTCCTCAATATAAAGAAGAGCTTCAACGTTTCTTCTGCACTCTAGGTTAACGGACCCTTGGCAATATTCCTCCAGTGTGCATTGAGAACTTTACTTTTATTTATTGACCTGCGTCACAATCTGCAGATTCCATCTCGACGTTTTGCTTCATTGAACTTCATATAGAATTATGGATTCCAAAAAACTCAAAGGTAACAATCCTGTTCAAAGCCGATCTTCTTAGGATCTCTAGGTCAAACTATTAGGCTGCTAAAGCTTTTGCTTTCGTCGGTCAGTATGAATTCTGTTAATACGAATGTGATTATCCGCAGCATCATCGAGCAGCTGGGTGGAAAGCAGCGCGTCATGTACCTGCTCAGTCATGAGGACCCCAACGTGCGGTATGAGGCGCTCCTCGCCGTGCAGAAACTTATGGTCCACAACTGGTGAGCACTTCAGTATGGGGAGTGTTGTGACAATACTGTCTTACTTTTACGTTACGGTAACAAAAGTCACAGTAATTGAAATGTTGACCGTCGAGATGTACGTCATAATGGCGCTCCCACACAGTGTGCCCTCTCGCACACCCGTTCCACGTTGTTTACTAACAACGACCAACAAATGACGCAACTAGCAACAAAAACCAAAAATAAAAGGCAAACACGAGCTACTAGAACATAATATTACAAAATGGTAAATGACTGCTTATATCTGAAAAATACTCGCTCACCGCGCAGTTCCCGTATTTGCGGTTATTGTGTTTCATGTATTAAATATCGGACGTATTTTCAGGGAATACCTGGGCAAGCAGTTGGAGAAGGAGCAGATCGACAAGCAGGCAGGCACTGTGGTCGGAGCTAAAGCCTAAGCAATATTATATTTAATGCTTATATGTTGTTATTGTTGACTAGAGGATGGGCTTGTATTACAGTTTCAACTAATCAATTAAATGTCACCGACTAAGAGTGAATTTTGCATACATTTAGAGATGTAACCAAACCTGTACATAAAACCCGTCGCGATGATGTTACCCAGTGTAAAAAGATAGCACATTCAATCCATTGTTATTAATTATGTCCAATTAAATAAGACAAATATTTATTGTGTACCAACACTATTTTATTTGGGAATATCAAAGTTTAATCCACATTCCTATTTATAATTGTTATATAAAAACGATTTAATGTTATAAAATGGCTTCGTGAAGAAAATACTGTTACGATTATGAATTTTCAATAACTAAAATTATTAGAGAAAAATATTGTAGCAACTTGAGATTTACTATAAGCTACGTCAGTATTGTGAATAAAGTAAATAAATAGCGCAAACGAAATTTTATTCCTGGAAATTACGATAAGTCAAAGAAAAATCCTTGCAGCAAATTAATGTATACTAGACACTAGGCAATAGCCTAGCAGCAGCCTTCAATGGTGCACGAGGCTTTCTACTCCAATATGTTCAACTATCTGTTCAACCAGTTGACCATATTGGATGACTTCTCTCCAATTTTTTCAGCTTCAAAATGTCTTTGGACTAAAAATTACAATAAGTTCAATCACAATATTTTTATTTAATAAAACGGGGTTCAATAACTATAGCGACTTTTTTTCTAATCTAGACGTGTTGAAAAAAGCATCCTCAATTATATTGCACACATTCTAATAGAATCAATCTTAGGTGCGAGGAGTGTTGAGTTAAACCGCGACCACACAACCCGCGAGCAGAGCGAGCGTGCCGCGGCTGCGACCCACGAAGCGCCAGAACCGAATCTGTTTCAGATTATATATTTTTTTATTGAACCCTGTTTTATTAAATACAAATATTGTGATTGAACTTATCGTAATTTTCAGTCCAAAAAGTTAACTACATTTTGAAGTTGAAAAAAAAACCGGAGAAAAGTCACCCAATAAGTTTCAACTGGTTGAAAAAAATAGTTGAACATTATTAGAGTAGCGGGCATGACTCGCTTCTTCCTGAAGAGCTTTCTCGTTGCACGAAAAAACAATCATAACTTCGAGCTGAGAGGAGCGTGTTGAGTGGAAATGCTGTGCACACCCTCAGTTTTATATAGTAGGTATATCATCGGTGCATACTGAAAAATACCATTCGACGGTAGACCAAACTGACAAACCTAACAAACAATAAAGAATGCTCTACCAATGAAAGGCCGTGCTTTATGCTGTCATGCCTAAGGCTGGCAACCACCCTGCTACCACCCCCATAGATGTGTGTTCTCAGCCAGCGTCATATAGTTTGAAGCATTAAAGTCGGCCAAATAGCTCGGTACACCATAGAAATAGTATGGTGTATCGAACTATTTGGTAACCTTGGATGTTTCAGACTATATGACGCTGACTGTACAGTCCGATCAAGCTGGGCGTCGTGACTCTCTTTGATCGTGACCTCAGTATTTATTGTAGCCATAAACAGTAAATTTACTCCTCCAAAAAATGTGTGATTTTCTCCTTATAATCTTTATAAATAACAAGACGTGCTTTCGACGTCTTTTTAAATATCTCGAGCATCATGCAGCAAAAGTGGAAAACTTCAAAGTGACGTCTATCAAGCTGGTGGATGACAGACTGACAGATCTCTGATTTCATTATTGTATTGTGTTGTTGTGGTTTTATTATTCCACCTGGGTTTATTATTTCTGTTATAAGCTGATAATTTGTATTAAAGCTATGGATAACAATGTATTAGTATTAAAGGATTATAAAACGGTGCCCGATATTGTCCATGAATACGAGCCAACGTTAAAATTTGGCCATATACCTTTAGTTATCGACAACGGTAAGAATCGTTCGCAATAATATGAAACTATTAGCCGTTCTTTACACCTAATGAATACAAAATTCAATCAGGGTCTTACCAGTGCAGAGTCGGTTGGTCTATATACGATGAGCCTCATTTAATATTCAAGAACTTGATAGCGAGACCTCGCAAAGATCGTGTGAAGAAAGATGCAGAGCCGCCGGTAACCCCGCCAATACAAATCGGAAATGATATCATTAATATTGAGGCAGTAAGGTAATTAACATTTCACTACTTCCTTCTAATAAAGTTTTCTTTTGTACTTCATAAGTTTTTAGACGAATATTTACTCTTTCAGATTCCAGCTCAAAACTCAGTTTGATAAAAATGTTGTAACGCATTTCGAAGCTCAGGAGCAAGTTTGCGACTACATATTCTCTCATTTAGGTATAGATAGTGAGGGCAGTGTCCCGCATCCCATTGTCATGACGGAGGCTTTTGTCACTCCCAATTATTGCAGACAGTGTGAGTAACCTTTGTTCTATGCCTACCTAAAACATAATATATACCTATGTTGCTATATGGTCTAAGTCACACATTGTTTAAAATGCCATTTTCCTAATGGTCACTATGCCTACATATTATCTATTGTATTGAATAAGTAAGTAAATATATAATACAGATATAATCCAATCCAGACTTAAAACTGAATTTAAATGAAGAAAACCACTACCTTAAAAACTTATTTTTATTTTAATGCTTCTTTGTTAACTCAATGAAATGACAATAATTTTTTATGTATTTTACAGTAATGTCGGAGCTACTTTTTGAAGGCTATGGTGTGCCAGGAGTGAGCTATGGAGTTGATTCATTGTTCAGCATGTACAGGAATGACATTGGAGACACAGCTCTTATTGTCAACTGTGGGTATCATACCATACACATCATCCCAGTTATAAGGGGACAAATCATTGATGAGCATGCTAGGAGAATTAATTTAGGTGAGTTTGATTACTGAAACGTCTTATTCATTTCCAAAAAAAAATGGACATAAATAGCATAAAACTTGATAACTAAAATAAAAAACCAAAGTTGCTATTGCAACATGCCACCACTTTCTTTCTCAATCACTTTTTGGCACAAACCTACTCCGTCTGCTATAAAGAACGGAGCATTTTTGTGTAAGGAGACAAATAATTAATTGCATGGACTTCTTCGCGGTGTATAATACATTTTGATACTAAAAATTGTATGCTATATTTAGACGGAGTGCACAAAATGCAGCACCCAGAGCGTACACCCTGGGGCGCTTGCTGTTCCATTCCTTAGTAGACAAAACGCAACACAGTTCAATTTGTTGTACTAGGTGGCAGTGAAATGGTTTCCTACCTGCACAAGCTGCTCCAACTAAAATATCCAGTTCATGTTAATGCTATCACAATGTCGCGAACAGAGGAAATTCTACAGGAACACTGTTACATAGCTCTTGACTACCAAGAAGAGATCAAGAAATGGTTTAATGGTGACTACTATGAAGCCAATGTGAAGAAAGTTCAACTGCCTTACGTGCAAACCACCAGTTCTTCAAGCTTGACAGGTAAAATGGCAAAAGGTTTGACTTTACTAATTGTAAATTGTTATAAATTTCGAGCGTGGTCTACCTAGATATTAAAATAATATTTTACTTGTTCAGCTGAACAGCAAAAGGAGAGAAAGAAAGAAATGGCGCGAAGATTGCTGGAAATCAATGCGAGAAAGCGAGAAGAAAGACTGGCAGAAGATGAAGAACAATTAAATCACTTGCTATCAATACAGGTGAATTATCCTTCTTTAGATGATTTTGAAAACTTATAGTTATATTCACTGATCATTTTCAAAATGGTTTTCTTATTTGTACAGGACATGATAGAGGGAGGTGATACTGATGAATTCAACGAAGCAATCAAAGGATTTGAGATAAAAAGTTACGAGGACCTTCAGGTATTGAATCATTATCAGTCAACATTATTAATATCATAGACATTTGTCAGATCAGGTACTTCTCGGAGAGTGATGAATCAGGCCCTTATATTTCTTTGCAGAAACAAATAACAAACCTAAACCAGCGCATAGAGAAGAACAAGCAGCGCATTGCGGCCGCCGCGACGGCTGAGGAGACGGCGGCGGAGCCTCGCCCCAGCGGCCGGTTCCAGCCGCCCTCGGACCCCGAGGCCTTCGAGCTGTGGCTCAACGACACACGAACTAAGGTATTGTAATATAACTATTTCGCATCACGCCCTCTCAACCGGGGAAAGACCGTAATTGTAAGTACAGAATGTAAGCTCGCATATTTAGCGTAACATAACTTAATACGTTTTTATGAAAAACACCCTTTTTAATCGACGGTATTTAATGAGTTATCATTATCATCGATGCTCTATAAATACATGTACCAAGTTTAAAGTTCTTTGGGGCATTGGAAGACGATACAGAACACAATGATCAGAAAAAGTAACCGAGTGTCTCGGATAATACGTGTACGGTTCCAGTACCGCGAGCTGGTGTCGCGTCGCGAGGCGCGGCGCGCGCGGCGCGCGGCCATGTTGCGCCGGCGCACGGCGGCCGCGGCCGAGCGCATGCGCGTCATTTCGCGCCTCGCCGCCGCCGGGGACGACTTCGGCAACCAGGACTCCGACTGGGATGCTTATAAGAGGTGTGACCGGGTCTACCTTATTTGCTATAAAATCAAAAGCTATAAATTTAAAATCTATAAGTTCATATGCTATAAAATCACTTGCTATAAACATTCATTTGCTATAAAAGTCACATGCTATAACATTCAAAATCTATAATTTCAAAATCTATAACATTCATAATCTATAACATTCAAAATCTATAATTTCATAATCTATAACATTCAAAATCTATAAAATTGTTTTCTATAATGATTATTTTCTAGAACATTCATAATCTATAACATTCAAAATCTATAACATTCACATTCTATAAGCATCAAAATCTATAAAACAGAGCCAGGTGTTCAAATGTAAAGTCGACGGAGCCCCGCTGGGCGGGGCTCCTATTTTCTGCTCTGAGGGACACAAGGTAACTAACAAACCTATCTGTCTTAAATTGGATGTTGGTAACGTGTTTTTCTAATGGCGGGGGCTGCGCCCCCGAGCCCCCCATGTGGAGGGCCCTGCCCCCCAGGCCCCCCTTTCCGCGACTTTTCAGTTGTAGTACCGCTGCCTAAGTAAAGTTTAGAGATTTCAATAGTTATAGAAAACAAATGTTATACTATCTAATCCTTATAGCAAATGAGTGTTATAGCAAATGAATATTATAGCAAATGAATGTTATAGCAAATGAATATTATAGCAAATGAATGTTATAGATTTTGAATTTATAGAAAGTAACTTTAGAGAATTTAAGTGTTATAGCAAGTGAGCATTATAGCAAGCAATGATTATAGCATCTGAATTTATAGAAAGTGAATCATTATAGCAAATGGTTTTATAGAATGTGATTTTATAGCCATTGATTTTATAGCAAATAAGGGGATACCGGTGTGACCTTCCATATTTCGTTGTCTTTTCGACGCCAACGACCTATATATATATTTCCATTACTTCAATGCAAAAGCAACCTTCGTTCAATTTAGTTTATGTTCAACTTAAGTCATCGCAATAAAGAAGTCTGGCGTATGGGTGACTTAAATAAATGTTTTATCGTAAGTTTAAGTAGGAAAGATTCTGTAGATAAGCAAATTATTTTAATGACGCGTTTAATCCTTGCGTTTGTTACTTAATCACTGTATACGCTTCAGCCGGTTCCTTATTTGGACAGTCGTCATCATCATCTCCAGCCTATATACGTCCCACTTGCTGGGCCTCCTCTCAGAATGACAGGGCTTGGGCTATCCCCACGCGGGCCCAATGCGGATTGGGAACTTAACACACACAATCGAATTACTTTGCAGATGCGTGCAGGTTTCCTCACCATGTTTTCTTTCACCGAAAAGCTCATGATAAATTTCAAATGTAATTTGGCACATAAATTCCGAATAACTTTCAGGATTTGAACCCACGACCCTCTGCTTGAGAGGCCACAGATCAAACCACTAGGCTACCACGCTTTTCGAGAGCAACATCAATAAATGACGTTTTTGCGTGAAAAAGTAATTAACACTGGGGGTTTATCGTATTTACATTTTCTTCCGTCGTTCATTAATCAAATCCAATTGATATTATTTGTTTAGCATCAGCCGCGACGCAGACTCTGACTCGGAGGCGGACGGCGAGCGGCTGCTGGAGCTGGAGGAGGCGCTGCGCGAGCACGAGCCGCCGCCGCCCAGCGAACAGCGCCACCAGCTGCACCTGGCCATCGAGCCCGCGCGGTCAGTGCCAGGCAAACCCGAGGCGGGCCTTGCAAAGCCTACGACAGGTCTTCCCAAGCCCGCATTGCAGTGTCGTTGAGGGGCCCCATCCCGGGCTTCCTTGCACCCTGTCTGACGTCCCTTTATGGGCAAGGGGAAGCAAGTGGTTGTTAAGCCCACCTTGAGAGCCTCACCTCCGTTGCTTCGACCCGTGGAGGGTGCACAAGGTGCATTTTAGATACATTACCTGATGTGACTTCTTAATAAGTAATATATTATTATAAGGCCTTATTAAGGGACTTTGGTGACAACAGTATAACAGTGCATAACTGACTCCTGAGGCGGCCCACCCGTCACGAAAATGCTGCCCTGGGCTGTTAATGGCAAATCAGTGAGCCAGGGGCAAAGACAAGACGTCCTCTAACGTAAATGCTAACCCGCCGCTAGCGAATTTCTGACGCATTCTAACGCGTGAGCCATAAGTGTTAAAACGTGTTAGAATTTCGCTCGCGTTGTCTAGCTTCTGTGGACGTAACAGCAACACAATTTTAGTAAACACGTAAAACGTGTCATTTTATTTTACGACAGTTTCAGTCGAAGAAATATTTACGCTTAATTAAATTAAAGGTTTGCCGTTTTTTATTTCTGTAGAACCTGTTAGATGTGTTATATTTTCTTGTCACCTTCCCAAAAACAATTTTGTAGAAGTTGAGTAAACCTTATCACAACCTATCTATCTTACAGTGCTCCCGAACTGATGTTCCAGCCTTCGATGATGGGTAACCTAGAAGCTGGCCTGGCAGAGACCTTGGAATATGTGTTCAAGCATTTTAGCCCAGAAGATCAGCTGTTGTTGGCCAATAATGTCTTTCTAACCGGCTCGTGTTCTCAGTTCCCAGGTAAACACAAAGATAGATTAGGCCATCAGTTAGGTATAAAATAACTGGTGCAGTTTTCCATCTGTTCTGGCAACGCATCTGCGATTCTCTGGTGTTCTATATGCTCATGGGTTGTGGTTCTCACTCGCCATCAGGTGAGCCACTTGCTTGTTTGCCACCCTATTTTGTGAATAGAATAGACTATTTTTTTTAAATGGAAGAAGCCCTAACAGTAACTAATAATGAACAAAAAACGTAGCAGTAGCCGGGCAAGTTATTTTTTTAATAAATTTAATGATTTTTTTATTTTATTTCAGGTCTCAAAGAAAGACTAGAGAGAGAACTTCTTGAAATGAGACCTTTCCAGTCAACGCATAAAGTGGTGACTGCCAAAAACGCCAGCCTCGATGCTTGGTACGGAGCCCGGGACTTTGCCGGCAGTAACGAGTTTGAAAACTGGTGCGTCTCCAAGCAAGAGTACTATGAACTCGGAGGGGAGTATTTGAAGGAACACCACGCGAGCAACAAATATTTCAAGAGCCCCGCCCCCATTGTAGACAATACGTTAGCCCCAGCTGGTGACGCGAATGTAGTAAAGGAAGAAATAGTCATCGATTGTTAACTGAGATTGCTACAATATAAGGTTTCAATTAAGGATTTCACAATTAAAGTAATTCTCGATACGAATTGTTTTCTTCATTTAAGAATTCGCGTCTAAGAAATTAATCATTCACTTTCTAAATCGCTAAAGATTCGAAATTGGTTTAGGTTTAACGGCGATTAATTTAACAATTTGAGTGTCTAAAGAACTAATTTTTTAATTTTCTAGGCTGATTACGATTCTACATATCGACGGGGAAGAACCAAGATCACCTATCTTACACAATTTACTTATTGTAGGTTCAATTCTATTGAGAGAACGAATAGCTCCTATCTTACATTAATCTGAAATTACAAGATAGGAGATTCTTGGTTCTTCACCGTCGAAATGTAAATTGTTTTAATTTAGTGGACATATGGTAACAAGTGAAATTGAAATATTTTATGTCATGGACATGATCTCCAGCCACATCTCACTGCTGGGCACAGAAGAGTCTCGGAGAGGGCTTGAGCTATAGTTCCCACGTAGGCCCGGGTCCCGTTGCCTTACGGGTGTAGGTACGCATGTTTCTTCAGGATGTTTTCTTTCACCGAACCGATTATACGAGTGAAGGGGACTGAATAACGACGCGACAATACAAAGAGTAGTGTTTGTGTTGTACAGTCTTAACTTTATGGGTGTATTTAAATAATTAAAACAATCAAATTAGCCACAAATATCATGGCACGTTTATTTTTCTCCACTACATGGCGACTTCTAAAAGAATCGTGACTTGTTATTTTTGCATTTCACATAGTTTCTTTTTTTTATTAGAGCTCTGCAAATGAGCACTAAAGAATAGTTTTACAATGTATATTTTTTTCATAAAATTAAATAAACTCTGTATTTATTTTGATCTCGACATAAATCACTATGAACTGAAAAAAATTTAAAACACTGTTAGTTCGCTAATTATATTGATTGATGAGACTATAATAAAGAGTACATTTAAAAAATCACATTAAAGCATATACATAATGCTGACTACATAAATACTCTTACAGCCCCTTCTTATCTCTCCCTCTCGTGTATAAAAGGTTGCATACTCAAAGTATAACAATAAACAATCGTAAACAATAAGGATACATATAATATGAAGACTCATAGGATAAATAAATCAAAATATTTAGTAAAAATATCACAAGTACTCAGACTATAAAACAACTAATTTTTTTGATTAAAGGAGGCTGTAAGAGCGATACTCACGTGCAGGTTTAATACACCACAGTTAACAAACCTAACTTATTACATAAAATATAAACTAGCCTAAAAATTTTAACAATAAGAAAACAGTTTAGTATTTAAAGTATTGGTCATTAAAACTCTGAAGAGCTATAACTAAATGACAAACGTACCAAAACCATCATGCCATGATGTTTGCTTGGAGAATTTATAAAAATTTCGAATTAAAATTATGTAAAGTACTCCAAAATTTGGTTAAGTATGGCTTAAAGCCACGTATAATTTTATTATCGTATAGATAGATGAGAATTGTAAAAATAATAGTGACTTAGAAATAGCTCTCAGTATATAAAAAAAGTTAAAATCCTTAGGCTGTACTCTCATAATGATTACAATATGTAAGCAACGCAATAATTGGCAAAGCGGAAGTTCGCGTAACTCTAATGATACAATAGAACTAAATATATGTACCTTAGACATTATGATTACACAAGGCTCACTGTTATCTGCTCGTTAACCTACTCGCGCCGGGTGTACTGGTCGGCGGCGGCCGCGGCCGGCGCCCTAGACTAGTCGGCCTCGGGAACTATACATTACGTTCACGGGGTAGGATATGTACGATTTCATTAACCAAATACTAAAGGGGGCTTACAAAACAACAGGTTGATCCATCGCAACAAACGCCGATGGTAAAAAGTAACAAAAAAAAACTAACGCTGCCAATATGAATTCCTGTGAGTATTCTTGTTCAATGTTGTTTTTTTTTTTCTTCTTTTAAAGAAATTCAGTCTTTTCTACGATTGAAAATAAGTAGAGGAGACGATAAACTATTTTTTTACGGTTACGTAAATCGAAATGGCTCATTACTTCTCTATATGTAATAACTAACATCGGTATGTAAAATAGTTGTAGCAGTGAAGATGCAAAATTACAGGTCTTAACTATATACCTCCACTTGTAGACTTTATAATTTATGTTTCTTCCCTGCTGTCATATTATATATTATGGGCCCTAGTGCTTTACGAAACATATTCCTCGGGAGTGTGATTATGTAGAGAAATGTTTCAGCATTACTACAATTAAGCAATATATTTCGTAACTAAAAGGACCATGTATCGACTTCGACGATGGCTCTTGCAGGATAACGATGGTTTTGTTACTCTTATGTTATGTATATAGATTTATGAACAAAAACAGTAATAAACGAAGAGAACATACTACAACGAAAACATATTACTAAGTCTAGGCATAAAACATATGAAAACCCCTGCCGAGCCATCTGGAAGTAGTAATACAATATACATTTATATATTTTATATGTTCCTAATTCACTATGTTGGTGTTTCTATTTTCATTCATAATATCTATGGATAATACATGGTGTCAACACTGTGAAGCACCTTCAAAATAGTGCCACACAATGCCTTTACAAACTATGTTTTAATAATTTTCAATGGTGAGTTTATCATGGTAGCTGAAAGATTTACACTACTCTTTTAACTCAAGTTAAAGTTGTCTAAATAATACTGTTCTCAATGGCTTGGTAAGAAACTTACTAAAATGTAGAAGAACTTGAAGACATCTGAAATCGTAACTTTTAACTTAAGTATACCATTATTTCTGGGCAACTAAATGCATCCGTCGTATTCGTATATGTAAGATATTTTATCTTATTATATTGTACATATTTTATTTATTTATTTAAAATGATAAATGAGACATTGGCCTATTTTCTCGTGTTTTTTTTTTAATACAGAACTATCAAAATATAAAAAAATATCGAGGACTATTAAACAACATCCATATGTATATTATTATATGTACATACATCTACAAGGAAATTTTGTTTCTATTTTTACCCAAAAGTAGTCCCGCACTAAGTATTCTAATTTTAGTTAAATTGATGTCATCCTCAATTTCGACTAGTTTGTAGTCGACACATCGTTAGTCCCATTTGTGGATTGTATTCTTTTCCGTATCATTCAATAAATAACCTACCAATATTTACAATTTCCAACCCAGCACATGGACACACACAACAAGATGGAAATAAAATAATGTATCTCTATGTAACAAGGTAAACAAATAACAAGGAGAAATAATACCAAATAAAATAATTAAGGTATGATGATGTCGGTACGTAACACACTTACAGAAGGCGAGTACTCTTACAATATTCTATTTCCAATTCTACCCTGACCTGCAGACTTAACTAAACTTACTCTACCACATCATTTACAAGAAATGGCACCAATCTATCTTTGATATCAAAATGGCAAACCATAAGGAAACCCCCGCAGCGGGCCGGAGCTGCGTCGTGCACTAGACTTGTCTCGAGATATTGGAAGACTACTGCGCTATATACTATTCGTTATTACTATTACTCGAAAAACGTCTCTACGGGAAATACATAGTTTGGATTTTAACGAATTATTTGTGAAACGGAAAGGGCGTTTTATACTATACATTTTTATCCTAATTGGTAAACAATAACACTCTGTGTACGACATTTTCAAGAAAATACTCTACATGAACATTCACATTGAAATTTAGTTAATGTATATGAAGTTTTCATCAATGGTGTTATGATTGATATTGCCTAATGTCGCTATCCGCTAGAAGGCACACAAAGTTATAGTAAGAAGCTTCACAAATTATACGCTCTGTCCGTGCACTCCGCTGACCACTATCACGGTCGTGCGCGGGCGCTTATTGCCTACGGTGCGGCGGCACCATGAACACTGAACATAACTTTACTCTGAACGTAATACGATTCAAAAATATTGCCAATTTTATGTTGCAACAGGCACTTTTCTGGATTTCTCCAATAAACATCATATTAAAGTTATTCTTTTTGTGAAGCTTTCAATATTGCCTCTCGAGGACTCTGCAGTTTGTGGAGTTATTTTGTACTTCTTCATTATTATTAGTTTTACATGAAACTGGAACCGTCTTATGGATTACTAAGGGAAGTATCATCTAGTAATCTGTGATCAACGTACGTCTCATCGGTAACAGCTCTATAAAATTATTGAACTTCATTATACACCGACACATTCTAAGTTAAAGCATCGCAATAAGATATTGTTACAATCACTACGCCTTACGAAGACTGTATACGACAAGCGAACGGCGAACGTCAAAAATTTAGAATTTCACAGTTGGAGATTTACCATTCACGATCCAAAAGTTACCACTAAGCAAATTAGAATATGAGATCAAAAATTTAGGCCTACAATCTATAATGATGAGACTTTTTTTTAAGTATCGATTTATGAATGCCACCACGAAGCTTAATATAATTATGTGATGGTATAGATAAATCACAGTTGTGGATATAAATCACAATGCATATCATAGGCGGTACCGCTACTGACTACTCGCTACTCTCGTCCTGTTGTGATGTCCACCGTCGCTTCCGCGCTCGCGTCACGCCCGACGAACTCAACAGTAGCTAAATAAACTCTACGTAAATAAACAATGCCAATCCATACTAGTCCATGCTGACAACCTAACAATCCTGACTGAGAATTTAACTCTCCACGTTATAGATGACGTTAGTTAATATTAAACTTCTTATTGTGATACAATAGCTGCTCTTGTTGCTGGCTGCCACGTAATTTATATTGCACTCTGGCTTACAGGTCAACCGAGAGCTGTAATGCAAAAGAGAATGGTCATTATAAGCCTTAAGGACAGAGGCGGCCAAACAGGTGATCTGGCTCTCCAACTGAAGCCACTTTGGTAAGAGTAAAACATAGTTCACTGTGACCTGAACCTCTAATCCAACCAAGATGACATCTGCCGAGAAGGTGACACCCTCGTTTGACCACTATTTGAATCTTGTAGTAGTACAAAATGGCTTGTATTCATACCTATTTTGGCGATCAGTCGGCGAGATGCATCTGCCCCGACATCTGTGGCTGCGGAGTGGGCGTATGCGGCGGCGGCGGAGACGCTGTTGGGAAAATATTGTTAGTTATTTTTATTTAATATAACCAAGAACCTAAGTAATAAGAGACGGTAAAGTTGAACCTTCGAAAATGAACAGTATTTTTTGACGGAAACATCAGTCATTGATTGAAAATGAAATATTCCCTATATACAGGTTAGACTTACATATCGACGCAATAGATTGTGGGGACATCGCCGACATCTTACTCTGCGTGTCTTGCATGGAGACCTGTGTCCCTTGTGAGGTCATGTAACGGTTGACCATGGGTACAAAACTAAAACAGACAGGTTAAACGAACAAATTAGCAACAAGTACTTAGCTAAAAAAAACTGCACATTTGCCAATTATTACGAAAGAAGCGTAATTATTCGATATTATAGCAACTGATTTGATTATGTATATCTCGTAAAACATGGTAGGTATGTTACCTTAAGTCACAAACGCCGGGCGAGTCGTAGTTGCTATTGTTGGAGTTGTTGGTGTTTGTCGCGACGCTGTTGATGGTGCCGATACTGTTCGCAGACACGTTGCTGTGGTTCTCACGGTGCACGCGGTTGTGATGTCTGTGAACAAACAAATACTTAAGTCGAATTAACCTTACGTGAGATAGTGATGTATAAAACAACCAATCCGCATGTTGCGAGCATACCGAGCTCAATTTTCACGTCTTCCAATTGAAATGGAAAAGTAATGGGGATGGACGAGATCATTCTGAAGTGAAAGCTATAGACCGGGAGACAAGGAACAGATCTGCTTCCTACAAAAATCGACGACTTTGTTCAGATCTCCGTTTGAGCATACGCATCGCCTATATAGGCGAGCGGGTAACGCTGTCAACGACTGTATTACATTTATGTCTTCTCTCACCGTATTAGATAGCTGTCGCGGACGAAGGTGCGGCCACAGACGCTGCACTCGTAGCACGAGCCGGCGGTGTGCGTGCGGATGTGCAGCGCGAACTGCGACTTGGACGTGAAAGTCATCGAGCAGCGGTCGCAGTTCAAAGGCTTGTCGGCTACGTGCGACCATCTGTGTTCACAAGGTAAAATGATGATTAGTAATTAATTGTACAATGAGACAGGGAATTATATTTAGTGATGCCAATGGTGGGACTCTAGAGTTCACCGTGTATTCAGAACACGGATTCTGTATTTTAGTATCTTTTATCCTTGAAAATTTTACTGTCTGTTATTTTAGTTACTGAGTCGCCTCATATTTTATTTCCATCATCATTACTATTTTTCATTCAAATATATGAGAGTTTTAGTAGGATACAGTATGTGATTACCTGTGTGCTGTTACATAGCTCTTAACAGCGAATCGTTTCTGACAAATATCACAGGCATATGGCCGTTCTCCTGCAACACGACAAATAAATCTATTATAAACAATACTTGATGAACTTATTCAAAGCTCTATTTAGTTTTAAAAAGCCTTTACTGAGTGATTGATAATTTTAACAATGATTCAGAAAAATATGTAAAAAAAGCAAATGTGAAAGCAAAATGATGTTAGAAAGACGGCAAGATGCAATTAGATAATGACGCATTCTGAAATTAACGAAGCCAGGAAATTATAAAAAATAATAATGAAATTAATGATGATGTAGCTAATGATATAAGAGATTAAGAATACAACAAGTTGTCGGTGCCACATCATTTGGTCCAGCAAGACAAAATGTACCTGTTATCGCAATTTGCCGTCTTCGTAACGATGCAACGAACGTCTTCGTACCCTGGTAAAGAATTCACACAAACCGATTTACTTAATTGTTCAATTCAAAAATAAAGTAATAAGTACTTATCAATTCAGGCAAATAAAGCCGGCGGTTTGTGTGAACAAGTTACCGAAATACACGCGAATCTATTTTTCTGAATGGCGTTTACAACATTTTCTACTATTCTGTGTTACTCTTTACACATGCGATTTATCCTCAATACACCAGAAAACTCACGTGTTATGTTCTAGGAGGCGCACTATTGCACCACCAAATGCTTTAAAGTGTGTTAAAACTATTATTTCAAGAGCTCTACCAGCGCTTCGACAATCCGACCAGAAAAGAAACTCAAGAAATAAGAACCGCGCAGCCCCAGTTAGCCGACCGCACTGTTTAAATAGGACCAATCGATTTTCAGGATTTGATGTTCCCAGTTTCTAAATATGCTCCAATTTGGTACATACCATAACGAGGATATTTTTTAAAATGTTATAAAATGGATCAAAATACTCGATGAGCACCGCATACCACGTTAAGTTACTTTTGGCACGCACGTGTCTCAATTTTCAACCTTGGATGAAATTGAGTTTTGAATTTCCCAGAGTTATAAATACTAACGCACCTGCACACCAGGAACCAAAATGCTCCTCTTTTTTAATTACTTAGTCAGGCAACAGTACTTGTTGGGCTTATCAAATCCCGAATAGTTTGTGAGACACTATGTTGAGTGTCGCGCGGTCCGGCCGGCTGAGAGTGGCTGCATCGGCGGAGGCGTACCGGTGTGAATTCGCTTGTGAATGTTCAGCGTCGATTTCTGCGTGAAGCGCTTGTAACAGACATCGCACTCGAAAGGCCTCTCGCCCGTATGCGTGCGCATGTGTATCTCCAGATACGGCTTGCAAGTGAACGCCGCCGGACACTCCATGCACTGATACGGCCGACCTTGCACTAACCACCATCACACATTAGTATATCCCGAACAGTCGCACGTCACGAGCCCAACGGTCAAACAGTCCTGACATGTGGCACCGACAATCGCGTAAACATTCTATTAGGGTAAAGTGAATATTAAAAAATGGTCGAGCGACTAGAGTAGCCAGAGATAAAAAATGTTTGATATATATTATAATAGTAGGGTGCGGAGGTGTAACTGACCTGTGTGCGTTCGTTTGTGGATGTTGAGTGTGGACTTTTGCGCGAAGCGTTTGAGGCAGACGTCGCACTGGTAGGGGCGCTCGCCGGTGTGCGTGCGGTTGTGGATCTCCAGGTACTGCTTGCAGGTGAAGGCGGCCGGGCACTGCAGGCACTGGAAGGGCCGGCCCTGCACTGTGGACGAAGCGGAGGTTAGGTCGAGCGGCGCGCCGCCTACTTCCCCCGCGCACGGTAGCCCACATATCGTTCATACGTCCCTACGGCGCTGCGCCGACGTACCTGAGTGCGTCCGCTTGTGGATGTTGAGACTGGATTTCTGCGTGAAGCGCTTGAGACAGAGGTCGCACTGATAGGGCCGCTCGCCGGTGTGCGTGCGCGTGTGTATCTCCAGGTACTGCTTGCACGTGAAGGCGGCGGGGCACGACAGGCACTGGAACGGTCTGCCCTGGACTGGTGCCCAACATAGATATTATAGCAGCGGCCGAGCGGCAAGGACGCTAGGCGCCCTCGCGACGGAGGTCGCGGCGCCGGCGCGGACTGGTCGCCGCTCGCCGCTAACTCCGCTCCAAATCTTTACACTACGCTCGATGCTCCGTCGTGAGGCATCACATTGACACATAATACGGACGCTCGATTCGATAGAGTAAAACACACAAGCACGACAAATAAAATGAGAGAGATTTGGAGGAGAGGCAGAGTGTGAGTGGAGAGAGACATGGGGCGGGCGGGGGGCCAGTCCGGCCCGGCTGCCGGCTGTACCCACCTGAGTGCGTCCTCTTATGTATATTGAGGCTGGACTTCTGCGTGAAGCGCTTGAGACAGGCGTCGCACTGATAGGGCCGCTCGCCTGTGTGCGTGCGCATGTGAATGTCCAGGTAGGGGCGGCGGGCGAAGGCCGCGGGGCAGAGCCCGCACGAGTAAGGGCGCCCTTGCACTGCGCCCAGTGCACACACAAAAGCGAGTAACGCACGTCGCCGACGCACCGCGCGCGGACCGGTCCGCTGCCGAATGCCAATGCCAACTTGCCGATCCCCCGCGACGCGCTGCGCCGCCCAGACGCCTCTGGGCGACGCCACCCCAATTTTGACCCCAACTTTGGATTCGGTACCGAATGTCAGATACCGATGCGCCAATTGTCAATGCGTCTTTGCGGCGATTGCATTACCGCTTTTGTGAAAGAATTAATATTCATGAAGAAATGATGACATACAAGTAATGGTATCGCTAAATCACCGTAGTGCATGTAAATGAGGGCGAATGACCGGCACATTAATAAAATATGGTAAGAGGAAAATTAATGGTGAGTGCGGAAGAACGAAAAGCGCGCGTCGAGGTAGTTAACGATATCGAGATGTTAGTCGGAAGCAACGAGATCGGAAGCTGTCGAAAGAGGGAACTTAAAACAACGGGTTAGGCGGGCAACGGAAAATAAGAACGAAGCATGATGCTAGATGCTGATACTGAACACTGGTGATGAGGTGACTCGCCTTTGATCGAGCTACTCGTACCGAGTACTGCAGTGTTTAGATAGGTATATGTATGTGGGCTACTAACCCGTATGTATTTTTTCGTGCAAATTGAGCGCGCACTTCTGCGTGAAGGACTTGAGGCAGACGGTGCACTGGAACGGCCGCTCCCCTGCACACGCCACGACACGCCACGACACGCCACGACACGGATCGACACGCGCACGCGGACGCGGGGGGACAGAGAAACAAAACAAAACCACGATGGACAAATAATCCCGCGCGCCGGCAGGCTGCATCCAAGCAGGCCCGCGCTACCATGAGGGAATTACGAGCAATTTATTTGTCCATCAGACATCTCTCTCTCCTACTTTAACTTAACGAAAATCCTCACAACGTACACATGCTTTACTTTATACCGTTTGTGAATAGTTTTTGAGCACGCGCTACCTAATACGAGAGCCGTGGTTTATCTTAGAGAAACAATACGACACTTCCGAATCGCCAAACCTGTTTGGATCGAACAAAATAATGAATCGGGTACTGGGCAGCCCTTAAAAACTATTCACAAAACGAGGGTGTCAAAGCCACAACAGCAACGAGTGTGAGCTATCAGAAGCCTGCAACGTTCAGATTGTGGCTTAGAAACCGAATGCAAATAAAAATGTAATATGTTGGGACCCACCAGTGTGTATACGCTTATGAGTGCCCAGGCTGGACTTCTGCGTGAACCGCTTGTCACAGATGTCGCACTGATAGGGGCGCACTTTGTTGATCAGCGATTGGATGTGCTCCTCTAGAAATACCAATAAAGTTCAGCTACAACAACGTCCGCGACGCACTGCCAAGCCGAGTGCCTGATAACGTGAGCTCTAAAATAAATGAATTGTCTACTTAAGGATTTTAGGGCAAAATGCCTACCAGTATGTATTTTCCCATGTCGGCCCAGGCTGGACTTCTGAGTGAAGCGCATAAAACAGATGTGGCACTGGTACGGCCGCACTTTCTCTAACAGGGCTCGTCTGTGCTCCTCTATAAGGTATACGATTTTCGATATAGCATCTCAATTCCCTCTCAAACAAGTTATTCACTATTACACCTAGCTCGTTAAAAACTGTCAAGGTCTGCTCATTCACACACATTCAGGGGGAGGTAGGCTACGTAGCATTCGTTAGTAGAAACCGATCAAACCGATCTGCCTAAGAAGGCATCGTCACGCTCAAGCTCGCAGGATGTATAGTAAGGACCCACCGGTATGAATTTTCCCGTGCCGGCCCAAACTCGATTTCTGCGTGAATCTCAGATAGCAGACGCCGCATTGGTAGGGCCGTTCCTTAGCCAGCAGCGCGCGTCTGTGTTCCTCTGAACGAAATCATCGTACAAGTCAAAATAGTGCTTTACGTCGAGGGACGCTTACGGGGTAAGTTCGAAAGGCAAAGGTAATGTTAGAGTAGCGTTACGGCGGAGGGGGCGGTAGAGAGGAGAAGAACCCACCCGTGTGTATTTTCTTGTGGCGGTTGAGGCTGGAGCTCTGCGTGAACCTGACGGCACAGAGCTCACACTTGTAGGGCCGCTCCTTCACCATCAAGGCGCGCATGTGCTCATCTAGAACCCCAACAACGCATCCTAACTCGCTCCACTCACGAAACACCTGAGCCGTCAAAGAACCAGCACCGCGCCCGGCGCGTTGCCGGTCCTTTACCTCCCCCTGTTTACCTCACAATATAGCCTTCCTCACGCCCTGATTTATTTGTGTCATTCTACTCAACACAACTCAAAAACTATTCACAATGTATGTTAAGCATATGTATTGTCAACTATTCCATGATGGAACTGTGTGTCGCACCAGTGTCGTATTTAGAGGTAAATCTATATAATCAGATAAAGATAGATAATAACCATAAATTATGTAAGTATATAGTTATTTAAAAGCTCCATCCAGAGGCCGCGTTCGTGTTTTCAAATAACAACTCGAGTTAAGCAAACAAAATAAGCCTAATTTTAATGTATGCGAGATACATAAACTTGGGCATACGCGAACTATGAGAAGAGATAATAGTTAGTTCACGTCTTGTTCACTTTTTATTTTCTCTCTCTAGCAATAAAAAGTTTAACGCGAGTAAAAGCAGTCCCATTCAAAATGCCCGAGTGGCATTTGAACTTGGACGCCACGCACGCTACTCTTTTCTATCAACGAGATTAAATAAGTACCTACCAATTAATTCGCGCATAAAATATCTGACATACAAGCAATACAATACCAAACAGTCAATCAATAAGGAACGCAAAATTTAAGAAACAATCTGCAAGGATATTATTAAGAATGCCGAATTGTATAATCCAATTACGTTAGCCAATATTGTGAAATAAAAATAATAAAAAGACAATACATATAAAAATATTGAATATATCAGGGCGTCAAAATAGGACATAAGCGAATATGCAATTAGGTTGTTGTCAATACGAAAAAAATAAAAGGAATACAAAACAAAACTATACTTTACTGTTGATTCGCGGAAACAGGAGGAGGTTGACTCGAGTGAAAATATAATAATCCAATGTAATTGATGCTAGGTTTGGAACAATCCCCTCATGGTACAATCAACAAGGGAGCTAAGTTTGTATTGCTACTGTTTCTACTATAATGTAACTTCCATATGCCAAGATAAAATATGCCCTAAAACCTCCGTCCCGAATACTTAAGCAGATATAGCCGATTGATTACCCTATCGAATAACTCGTGCCTCTCATGCCAATACGTTTTTCTTAGTTTAAAATGTGGGTACTAAGACTTGTATTACAAATACAATTTAGAAAAATAAAACATCAAGTAACTAAATATGGAAATTACATTAAAACTGCACAAGTCTTTAGATGTTACATTAATTGTTTTTCTACTTGAGTAGGTGTAATTCAATAATTTATTTCATGTTTACAATTAATGCAGCATCAAATTAATTTTCGCTACAAAGAACTGATATAGCTTTAAAATGTAGCTATTCATATATCGATAAGTCCTATGTAGAATGGCGTATCCATAGAGAAGTAGGTACACAAAACTAACGGGTGATCATAGACTTTTTGCAGATTAGCCTACTGTGTACGTAGGACCCATCGATATTAGCAATATCTGTCCAGTGTGCTGAAAAAGTTAAAGACATGCCTTAATTCCTATTTTGATTGTACTTTATGCAAAGCTAAAAAACTAACTAAGGATCGTTCCGCAATTTAAGACCCAACAAAACATCATCAAATCGATATTTTTAAGTGTTGCTCGTGCGATAAAGTATCAATCCACAAAAGGGTTTCTTTTTTTAATTAAACGCACGACCACATTAAGATGTGCATAGATTACTTACTTATTTCAATAGATTCCTCTATTCTTTTTTTTCATTTTCTATTCAAATTTTTGCGTAGGCTTTTAATAATGGAACCACCGTTAGACCAGTTAGTTAACATCACATAGAATACAGCATTTGAAAAGAGAAAACACGTTCAAGTAGACGTTATTTTCACTCAAGAGCGCTACGTTAGCTTGAGCTTAGCGAAATTATCATCTACCAGAACGCGGTTGTTTCGAACTTACCGGTGTGAACGCGTTTGTGCGTATTAAGGCTCGATTTCTGTGTGAACCGTTTGAGACACAGGTCGCACTGAAAGGGTCTTTCTCCCGTATGCGTTCGCATGTGGACTTCCAGGTAAGGCTTGCGGCAGAAAGCTGCGTCGCAAACCTAATTCGACGCATAAGGGGGCAATGTTAGTTTCTAAAAGTTTTACATAGTCTGTTCATAAATTTAATCAATGTATTTCCCTGGATTTAAATGACCAATGAATTTTAGGCATAAGTACGTAATCATAAGAGGAGGTTGATAGGAAGGGCAGGCGGTGTTGTGGAAACCGTCGACAAAAAGGTCGCCAAAAGACAACCTCGCTGCAATCTGATCAGTAAAAAGGGCCGACGCAGCTTGAAACGATTTTACAACTACATGAAAATTCGATTCAACCATTCCTAAAAATGCAAACTTGTTTCGTGTGACTCGAATTCGAAATTTAAGACCATGCAAAGATGTAATATTTTTGGACTCACCGTGCACTGGAAGGGTTTGTTTCCAGAGTGAAGTTTCATATGAACGTAGTATGACGAAGCGGACGACAATACCTTACCGCAAACCTGTCAAGACGGATTTCATAAAAACTTGCTTGCAAATTTTATATCCGGTTCGAAGGATCAAAATGCTAAGTATATTACAATGAGTATTGTCAACAGAACCTATATAGCAGCCAAACTTTGAAAACAAAATATAAACACGGCTGAATTATCATTACAGCTAAGAGCATATTCGGTAGTTAAGAATTATATATTCATACAAGAAATAAAAAAAAACCCGGCCAAGTGCGTGTCAGACTCGCGGATCGAGGATTCCGTACAAATTCGCCAAGTTAATATAAAATCTAGTTTTAGTAAAGCCCTGCTCTTAAGCGAAATATGGGCAGTGTGAGGTCATTTTATATTGGTTACTTATATAGACGGACAAACATTAAAAAACAGATTTTAGACTTATTTCATTAGTTGTGCTGTAAGAGCTACCTTCATACGAAATTTCAAATTTCTATGACAACCGAAAGTACCACATAGGTTTTTCGAGTTCTGCAATTTGTATGGAAACACAAATGACTATCTTTTGATTTCGTTGACTTAGAGGGTTCATTTTTTACAACTCCAAGGGACTGCAGACCAGTATTTTGTATCAATATGAATTTTATATCTCTACGCGTTCCTAGGAAAATAGGTCTTGATGAACAGACAGACAGACGGACAAAGAAGTGATCTTATAATATAATGGTTCCTTTTTTCCTTTATATGTCTGTACATATACTACCCTAAAAATAATGAAAATTTAAAAAAAATATTATTGTAGGGCTCTAACTCAGTCTCACCTTACAGGCTTGCGGTTTGGAACGTGGTGTTGATTGGCCACCATTTGATACCTCCATTTTAGTTTGAACCGATCCCATATCAACGCCCATTCCCTGAAAAAAAAAATACATTTGAGATAAATGAGAATAAAAATGGTGTAGTAACTCCCGCAGCACCATCTAGTATCCAAAGAAAGAACAAATTGAGTGTCGTACTCTCGTGCTTGAATTACGACAGCGTAATGTGTAATGAGGGCTATCGCGTGTGAATTTGCCACTAGAGGCGCTAGTGTCGCGTGAGGTCCAATAACATTCACTTTTCACTGGTTTTGGCGGGCTTCGTGACATAAATTATAATTTATTTCATTTAAGCGATCTCCTTCGTGAAATTATCGCAAATATGGATTATTTCGCGATGAATGTGAACGATTTCAAAGCGGATTTATTTTTTCCAAACAATACGGAACTGCACAACAATGCAGCATAGCTACTCGATATGATGATAGTTATTTATAATTAATAAACTTAATGAGATGCAAGATTTAAAACTTTGTTTCGGCGCAGATCTTATAAAGTCGCCTTTGACAGCTATACCTCTGGACCTTAGTCAACAGTGGCGCCAACTGGTGAGCAAAGAAACGATAGTCCCCATTAAACCATGGACATTTCATACATTCATACTTTCGAATGTTAAGCTTGAAGAGGGTTCTATCACAAGAGACTATGTGTAGCTATTATTAATGTAGAAGTTACAATAAAAGGCATACGTGAATTAAGTACCTGAGAGCATTGGCGGCCATCCATATCCATTTCGACACCTTCATCATCCATTCCTTTAAAGCTTAACTGCAAAAAATAAATTAAATGAGACTCCGAGAGGTTTGGCAACGAATGAGACGACTCACTAATCCATAAGTTGTGACAATGGCTTACAGACTGCTCCACATGTTGGATATTTTAGTGATTTTTTTGCTGGAGTGGAAATCAAGCAAGTGGATCATTTGATGGCAAGTTAGCACGGCTACAAATGGATACCTCTGGTGTTGCGAGGTATCCATTTGTAGCCGTGCTATCTTGCCAAATTCAAATGTGTAGGCAGTCTAAAACTCGAAATTAGAATACCTCATGCGCCAATAATTTCACCGACTGTCTTATCTCTACATGCTGGAACACAGCAGCGCAGGCACTACTGCTTGGCGGCAGGATTAATGAGGAAGATCGGGTCCTACCCGCCGCATCTGCTAAAATATCTGACCTCATCATCTTGCTGCATCTCCTGTTGCTGGTGCTGTTCCATCAGATCCTGCTGATGCTGCACCTGCTGTTGCACTATAAGGCTGTCCTTCGAGTCCTCGGGGTGATGGTTCATGTTGATGATGGCATGGTTGGAGTCGGAGCGGACTATTGTGGGCGGGCCGGGGTGAACGTGGGCGTGGGATGTGTAGAAACTATAAAAAATATATTTTCATCATCATCTTGCTCGTTTGCCTTCCTATTCATATAAAAAAAAAAAAATCTAAATATGTTCGTTTCGTTATATCCCAATAAATGGAAAACTCATTTTATTTCTATGCTTTATTATTGAAATAGGCACTGAATACAAAATTGCCGCATCCACTTCAATGAATTTCAAGAGCCACTACTCGGTCTAGCACATACGCAACATTGGCGAGTGCGAGTGAACACTAGCAACACTAGAGGATTGCAGTTGCGTTGCCAGCCTAGAGAGCTAAGATAGAATACCTCATGTACTATGTACCATTTCAGCGGCTGTCTTACTCTCCACGTCGAAATAGAGTAACGCAACCTGCTTGGCAGCAGGATTAGCGAGTAAAACGCCGGTAGCGATCTGGACGGACCTCGTAAGAGGACTCTACCACCCACCAGGTCGTGCTCAAGTAGTAGCATTATCGCGTATTTAGCATTCATTCAGTGTCAGACGATTGGTTAGTCTCGAGAGCTTGTGGTCTGTTAGAAGTTCCCCGGCGTCTCACCTCATAGGTTCAGCTTTGATCTGCTGCTCGAACATGGATATAGTGGCGAGCAGGTCGCCGGGGGGCGGCACGGGGACGCCCACGCCCCGCGCCACGCCCCCGACGCCCACGCCCCAGTGCGCCGGGAAACTAATGGCTGTGCCGGTGCATCCCCATCCTTAACTGCTGCCACCTGCACAGAGACAAGTCTATCAAACTAAAATGCTTTATTGCCTACATGTAGACGGACCACTCTTTAGTTTCAGCAGTTTTGTAGCAATACACTGAATTTTATCACTCGTTTTCGTTTTTTTCTTAATTTTATCACAATATAAACAGCGAAATCAAAGATCAGGTATAATATAAATTGTTTTTCAGTGGTGAAACAGCCAGAATTTGTCTACCATATAAAGATAAAGGGATAAAGAAGTGATTTATGTATGTTGTATGTATCAGCCAGAAAATGCCCATTAAGTATTAAATATTATATCTATAGGTTAGGCAGGCAACCCTCAAAGAATGACACTTTGAATGGTAGTTGGCCTACCTTTGTTAACTTGGTAACATGAATTCCATAAATTTGTAATTATGCATTATTATGATAAATTGAATTAAATATCCTAAAAACACAAAAGGAAGTGCTGAGTGCATTGCAATAGGCACAACTTCTTCAACCATTTGCCAACATTTTGCCTACAATTGTGATACCTATTTATAAATTTCTCGGGGAATTGTTTTGCCTTGGTTGACAATGCACAAATGCGCAGAAAACTTCCTTTAAAGTTATTTTAAGATCTATTTTTCCACTCTTTCTTCAAACAACTATGTAATGTTATATCTTCTAGTACTATTTCAAAACCAAAATATTATTGTCCTGTTCAAAATATCTGCCTTTAAAACTTACTCAAACACACGAGTCAATTAATTTTGTTCCAAGTAAACATATATTGATGGTGAACAGACATCACATGAAATTGCTTTCAGTCAAGTCATATGCTTAAATAGAGAGACTATTCTATTATTATACAAAAAAGTATGAGTTGACATAATTTCTTCATATTGAAAATAATATTACTAATCATATTGTTTAAAAAAATATTTTTTGTTTATGTTAACTAACATCTTCAACAATTAACTCATTGTGTGTTCTACAGTTGGTTTCTTCATACATTTAGTGGCACAAGGAAGGAAACAATCATAACAGAATGATACACAGCACACTTGGATTATCTTTTTACTCCTTCACACCTAATTATTATAACACAACATTGCACTGACAAAATTTAATCAAATAAATCACACTGGGGATTACCTAAATCATACTATACACAAATAAACATGCAAATTAATTTAAGCAACACATACTTCAAAATAAAAAAACAGGAAGAATGAATATATGAAATCTGCTACATCTTTAAACAAATCCTGCAAAAGAATTACTAATTAGTAACTCTCAAATAAGTTTCATGAACTCCTAATTATAAGAAACAAAATTACATTGGAATTTTGAATACAAAAATAAATATTACTTCATAGGGAGTCAACAGTTATATCTGGCCAGCATGATTTAATTGATTAATTCTAAAAATTATAAAAACAAAAAGAAAATCTTATTTGATTTTCATGGGTTCAAGTCTTACTAGAAAGGTTTTCTTATCAGATTATAAACTGTCTTATTAGTTTATCATTGGTGCTAAAAATAATTGTTAAACCATTCTTATTGCTTTCTAATACTTTCTAAGCAGACAATTATTATAAATAAAGAAGAAACAAAATATTAACCGTAAATTAAGTGACCCAATACTCAGATTATCATTACAAACACTGTAATTATTCATTTAATCCAGTGGTGAAGGGCCAATGACCAGAGAAGGTAAGCTCTAAATACCTACTGCCTTAACTCTAGTCTAGACTTTGCTACAGGCATACATTTATATCAACCAATAGGTACAATGGTAATACATAGTATAGACATACATATTTATAGCACACAACGCGCGCGCTTATCTACTTCATCATATACATACATCAGTTAGCAACTTGGAAATGTGTTTATGAAATAGTAAACAAAACATTAGCCATTAAAGAAAGAGTTTAAATAGTTTTTAGAAAAAATTAAATGGCGGAAGCTCACCGACCGCCTGTCTCCACCCAGCCTCCCCCCGGCCATCAATAAAATGGCCAATTCGTTATTGAATTTTGTCCCTAACTTTCGACCTGAGGCTGCGCGACGCCGCCGGTTGTTAAGCGAATAGATAATTTAAAACCGCTTCTACTGAATGTAAACAATACAAGTTTATAACGCAATAATCCGTACTATTTTACAGAAAGTTATGTCACATCGTAATTCTAATAGGTACACAAGATACATTCAACGGAACGTTTATAATCAGTAAACATAAACACTGTACGCCTATAAAAGGTCTTTATTGAAAATTCATCGACCTTTCGTAAAGGGAAGGGAACGAGATACAAATTTATTATTATTCCTTTTTTATGCAAAATGGTAAAGTCTCATTTGTGTCTATTATAAATTTATTCATTATATATACGGCAAAAGTAAGATTCTACTTACATAAGTATAGAAACACCTATTTATAGTAGCGTGTGTAGAAACACATAAATTACAGCACTAATTACACAATTTCGTTAAGATTGGCCATTCGAATTATGTTTTTCTTTAGACACCGATATAAAATGGCTGCTACCTCATTGTTCTGCGCGCTCGTTCGTGCGCATAGAAGCCGTGAACGCTTGGGGACGACTTCTCCGCCAATTAAAATTATGGCGCGAAATTTAAGGCGCCATTAAATTGATTTTAATGTTTTTGATATTATGTTATTCAGACATTTGGTTCACATCATGCCGGTTACCCAAAATCGCAATTACGTAACAAAAGAAATAAACCGTCACGGAAATAACCAAAAACATCAATAAATACACTCTTCCGTTGCATTCATCGGTATCAACAGCATAATTTTTATGTTCATTGAAAGTTAGCATTATCCTGTGATGTCGATATCGATGCGGTTCGCCATTTAGATGTTGTTTAAGTTGACTTCTTGAGTTTGTGTAAATGCAGCATATTGAACAGCAAAACCGTTGACTTTTGCTTAAAACAAGCGGTCGTGCTTGTTCCATTTTTTTTTAATTACCGAATTGGTCTTATTAGATTCAAATAAGATTCAAAGTAGAGTTGGTTGAGTTATTTAACTGCGGTGTAGTGTATCTGCTTATGACTGCCGTCCAACAGCCGACGTCAAAGAGGGGTATTATATGTACATACAACTATAATGTGCCGAAGTTCCAAAAGAAGGTAGATACTTAGAAACATTGTGCGGGTAAAAAAGAAATGCCCCCCTTCATAGTTACTTATTGTGGTCCAGAAAACCAATAAAACACTTTCAAATAAATTTAATTAAATAAGATGGCAATAACATTTTATATTCTTCAACGAGTAATTGTTGTATAGTAGGTACCTACATACTATTTTTAGTTTTTTTTTTCGAGATTTCGGAAACAGCTGTAGCGATTTCGATTAAATGTTAGTTAAGGATTTTCGTGCGCTAATGATTGATCTAGCTAAATCAGGTATTACCTCTGGAAAACGCGTTTTTTTTCGAGGTTTGCGTGTGTTGAGATTTGCTCGGTCGCCCAAGTACTTAGATTTAAAAACCAGCCAAGTGCGAGTCGGACTTGCGCATCGATGGTACCGTACAAATTCGGCAAATTAATAAAATAAACCTAGTGTAAGTAGAGCAAAATTTTGGCAGTGTAAGGTCATTTTACATTGGTTATTATTACATAGACCAGACATTCCACACATTGACATCTATTTCATTAGTTTTATTATAAGAGCTAACTTCATACCAAATTTCAAATTTGTAAGACTACTAGAAGTACCTACCTCCTATATTTTGAGAGCACGACAATTTGTATGGAAATATATTTTCTAATGATTGTATCTTTAAATTAAGAGTAATTCTTAACAAGTCACATATTTTCACAATTGCTGGTCGCTTTATACCTAATCGATTTCGAAAATTCGTTCTATTGTGACCTCTCATACGTCCATCGATTGTTTAAAAAAATGGTCCTAGCTACTACAAAAAATAATAATCAAAAAAAAAAAACAAAACTTGAGACTTAAAAGATATTGTTGTGTTAGGAAATAGCAATTGATTTATGTAATAAATATATTTCATTAATAAAGAACTGGAATAATTGTTAAAATACGTATGAATTTGATTTTTGATTTTATGCTTTTTCAATAAATAGTAAGAATTTTGCATCAGAAAAGTACAATTTTTATTTTATTTTCATTAATATAACAATTTTATCAGCTTTGAAAAATAGCTATAGCGTAAACTTTTGAAAAAACGATGTCAAAAGACCGTGACGTATTATAAAACGTGAATACAAATTTAACATTTTAATCTGTAGTGCACTTTGTTTAGACTTCATCTTTCTAAAACCGTTTGAATATTCTAAAAACTATGGCAGTTTGGCCTTGAAAAAGCTTCCGAAACTTGTGATTTTTAGCGAAATGAGACGAGATTTAAGTTTGATCTAGACCTCGAGGGGGCGTAGATCTTTGTACCCATAGGTACGCGTTCCTGAAAAAAAGTGTTTTGAGAGATGGACGGACTGACAGACGGATGGACAAACTAAATAATTTAAAGGTTCCGTTTTTTTTTCCTTTTGAGGGACGGAACCCTAAAATGAACGATATACGATACGCTCGCACTAATGGTCATACGTATAAAAGTAAAAGGAACGGTAGGATAGGGACTTCGAAATTCGAAGTTCGTATTATGCCGTCCCTGTCACTCTTTTGTTGATGCACGTTAGTGGAAGCGAACAGCACAATACATACCTGGGCTACGTTCAGTAACTAAAGTGTCAGTGTGATTATCGTCGGGTGAAAATCGTCCGATCATGAACACACTTACTGAACGACTTGGGGCGTTCTTCTGTCAAAAGTGTCAATTGAAGTATGATTTCGTATTCGTAATAATAAGTTTATATCCCCAGCGTTCGAATTATAAATTTTGCCTCATATCAACTGTCAAAGTGACGTCTGTGCGTTTTTTACCCATCTATTTTACGGGGTGACCGGTGCGATCGCCCGACGACGCCCGACGATGTTACTGAACGACTTGGTGTGATCGTCGGGCTAGTGCGTCGTCGGGCGTCGTCGGGTGATCAAACTGAACGCACCCCTGGAATTTATAACTTGATTTCAGAATAAATTATATGTGTATGTATACTTGAAGGAAAGTATACAAATATAATATTTATCTAAAGATTTAAGAATTAGTTGGACTTCCAAATACTGTGTTCATGGATGTTTGTGGAAAAAAAGCCTAAAGTGACTTCCCTAATGTCTTCAGAAAGCTTGTGAAGTTAAGAAATGTGGCCGTAAAGCACGCTATTACAACATCAAAAATAATGGTTTTCTAAATTTCTAAGTAAATTGTTCATCTTACAAAATAAACAATAGATAATTCCGATTTCAGATTCATTTCACCACACTTGACTCTTTAATTTTGTAAATTTATAAGTTTTAAAACAAACTTAAAATCCACTCCGTATATAAAAGTGTTATTTTAAAGATCTTTAAATCCGAGTTGAATACTTTGATAAAATCAGTTCCATGCTTTTAATCATAACTTAAGTTTAGGAATAGTTTAAGAAACGCGATACTTTTGTTTACATAATTGGATAAAAATCTCAGTGTCCTGTCGGGCCATACTTTTTGACACTTGAAACTGATATTGTAGGAGCGTATTTATTTTTACGAATGGTCACCCCAGTTGGCTCGATTTGACACTGAACTGACACAACACTGACGTACAGAACATTCTGTATTGTCTATGACTCCTTAGATTTCTTTTTTAGGAAATTGTGATCATGGCGGTACGTGTTTTGTTAATAATGAGTGAATTTATCTGTTTGAATCCACGTAAACGTTGTTGATTAAGAAAAATGGTGCTGCAAAAGTGGTTCTGTATTTGCTAATGCTCTACCGTGACACCATATTTTTATACATTATCGAGTCTGTTGCCAAGTTTAACCTACAACTTGCGCGCAGCTATTTATGAAAGAAAACAAAAGATTTCTATGACAGTAGTGCTTATCTTCAATTGAACATGTGTTTTACAGCGAGTACCACCGCCCGCGAATCCTGCGCAGAAGAAGGAGAAAAAGGTGAAGAAGGAAAAGAAGGCTCCGAAAGACAAAACTAAAAATGTTATGCGAAACCTTCACATCAGGAAATTGTGCCTGAACATCTGTGTAGGAGAGTCTGGTGACAGGCTGACGCGTGCTGCCAAGGTTCGTTTACACTATATGAAACTGATATCCCATAAAATTACGAAAAATGCCGGTGTATTCTAGCTAACCAAAGGCATTTTTTAGGTTATGTTGTAGCATGAATATTTTAAGTAAAGATTCGCATCACATTGTGTTTCTTCGTGAGTTCAATGCAAAAATAATATTTCTTATTTGCAACTTCTGAGCACTAACCTCTTACTGTTCAGAATACTAAAAGAAATTACACATAATGCCCCTTCAACAACAACTCTGTATAATGGTCACATTTGTTGTTCATTTGTTGTTAGATTTGGTTTTGTTTCTAAGAAGTCAATTAATAATTAATAAATTAATTACTTTTGGTGTTCATAATGCTGTGTTAGTTAAACTTTTTGTCATTTATTTCATTCTGATATTACAAAAACTGTTTTGTTCTAGTCCTAATTTTACAAAAGTAAATAGCAATGTTGCTGATGCAACATCCAAGTTCTAAGGCCGTTGTCTAAATACTAGCACTCTTTCTCTCTTTGATGATTTGGTTGTTTTTAGGTGTTGGAACAGCTGACTGGCCAGCAGCCTGTGTTCTCCAAGGCTCGCTACACTGTGCGATCTTTCGGCATCAGACGTAATGAAAAGATTGCTGTCCACTGCACTGTTCGAGGTGCCAAGGCTGAGGAAATCCTTGAAAGAGGTCTCAAAGTAAGTTTAATGACTAACATACCTAATTGTGTTTCATCTTAGTTTCAGTACTTGGTGGAATGTTTTGAGGTATCAAGCTGTTTGCCAAGGGATGGCACTGCATGTTAATATCTAAACAATGAATATTTTTCCTATATTTTTTTAGACAGGACCTACCAACTAATGTTGCTTGCTTAATAGTGTAGGATAATCAGCTTTTCACAATATAGCATATGTTGGGGACGAAAGATTCTAGAGTGGAGACTTGCATAGCATAGGATGTTTACTAACAAGGTGGCCAGGTGATCTGGTTAATATTGCGCGTTAATGGTGTATGCAAACCGCTTTCAACCGAGGCAACAGGAGGCCTATGTCCAATAGTGGATGTCCTATGGTTGATATAATGATAAATCAGCTTTTCAATAAATTGTTCCCGAGCTGGATAATAGCCTACATTTGCTGTGTGAAAGCTTGTTGGTTAAAGAAAATCAAAAAATGGTTATAATTATGATGTAACTTATGTTGAAACTTCACAAATGAAATTTGAATGAAGTTCCATAGTTACATCGATCTGGCCTATCAAAGCATAGTCCTCCACTGCATCTGTCTGTCCGTTCACGATAAACTCAAAACTACTGAATTGAATGGGTTTTAATGTGGTTTTCACCAATATTTAATGTGATTTGTGAGGAATGTTTTGGTACAGTTGTGGCGTCAGACCTAAAGTTAGTTTTAATTTAAGTATCTGATCTGTATTATGTAATATTCATACACAATGAAAATTGTTTTGTGCATAAATAAACTGAAACTGAAACTAACCTTATGTGGGCAAGGTTCCTATTGGCAAGGCCCTCTGATGGTGCAAGAAGATAGGAAGGGTACTTTTGGATTTTCCATACTTTTTAAAATTTATTTTCGGCTGTGAGGCGCGAGGCCCTTTGCCGCGCAAGGCCATGGGGGGTGGGTGGCCTTTCGATTTTGTGTAAATTAGTTGAAATGTAAAGATAATTGTTGTAAGAATACATATTTTAATTTTGTGCAACAAAATCGTGAGCTACAGTCTAATCCGTACTGGGACTGCATGGGAACTATAGAGAGGCAGTGGCTGGCCATGATAATATGATGTTGATGAGGTCTAATCTTACAATTTTTTTTTAAGTAAAAATTATGTAGCATGAATTGTTCAAGTTTCACAAATTATTTCTGTGTTGCTTTGTAAATTCATGCAACAACATTATTTCTGATTTGCAACTTCCAAGCACTAATTTTTACTGCTTGGAATACTAGAAGAAATAACATTACTTTGTTTACAGGACTCGCATCACAATTAACTAATTAAAAAATAGTTTGATCCAATAAAAAATAAAAATACCACTAAAATAAAATAAATTAAACTATCCATTCTCCTTCCAGGTTAGGGAGTACGAGTTAAGGCGTGACAACTTCTCTGCCACTGGTAACTTCGGTTTCGGTATTCAGGAGCACATTGATCTTGGTATCAAGTATGATCCCTCCATCGGTATCTACGGTCTTGACTTCTATGTTGTCCTTGGGCGACCAGGTAAATTACTATTTTAAATTATCAATGGAGCAGGTTTTTATATGAAATTAAGGCATAAAAAAACTAATTATAACTGGGTTTCTAGTGAAAATTACATTAAATGTAAAGTAGGTATGTAGAAAATTTAGAATTATCTCCCTTTTCACTACGACCCAGATCATAGACACCATTTATCTCATTAAAATACAAGAAAATGCGGTATTGACAGTTGTATAAAGGTGCGTACGCATTTGAGCGGCTCAGCTAGAGGCATGCTGCAAGCTGCTCGAGAGCAAAACGTTTGCACATTTTATACTCGGGTGAGACAACGCGCTCGCGGGAGTCGACTTTGTGCGTCGCACAAAATGGCGTCAGACGTGATAACAACTGTTGCTGCGTTTATGTTATTCATCGAAATTAAAATATCCTTCTCAGAGCACCTCTGTGATCCTCAAGAAATATAGTTTATAAATAATTAGTATTCATGTTTGATCTAGTGAGAAATTTAAAAATCCATTCTTAGTCCCCCATATATTATCTACTCTATGAACCTTAAGGAATATGTTTATTGAATAGATAGGTGAGTAGATAAGTTTCCTGTCGCACAAACAGCACATAACTGACATCTACTCATAAAGTTAACTCCCTGCCAAATTTCATGTCTGGTATAAATAAGTCTTGACTTGCCCTTGCCCTTGGGCTTTCATAAAAAAAAGAGCCCCTTAAACCACTTAAATCCGGTCTCCCTGCAAAATTTTCGTCTTGTTTGGTCGAGAAGTTTTCGAGATATTGTGATTTAGTCTGAAAGTGAATGAGTGAGTGAGTGACCTTTCGCTTTTATATAAATTATTATTATTAGTTCCTCTGACAGATAAATTTATAGAAATAGTTTATAAACTCTTATTGGACAAGCACATTTTGTTCAAAAGTGAAGATTATTTTAAACCTTTACTTTGTAAAGTATGTGCAAAATTAATCTTTGGTCAAAGGGATTTATGTTTTTGTATGTCTTTCTCTTTGGCAAAAGGCACATTGTGTAGCATAATTTTATTTATTTCACAATAATACATTTGGTTCACCATGCTCTAAAAGAGGATTAGAATTCTTGTCAACTTTAACTACAAACATTAATCGTAAGTCATGAACTTCATATGAATATAATCATATTCATGCAAATATGGGTTTCATTGTTAGCCAAACGTTTTTAATTCTGACAGTACTTTTTATGAAAATAATAGTTCCTTGTTATTTATGTCTCTTCTCCCTGTTTCAGGATTCAACGTGGCGCACAGGAGACGCAAAACTGGCAAAGTTGGGTTCCCCCACCGCCTGACAAAGGAGGATGCCATGAAGTGGTTCCAGCAGAAATACGATGGTATCATCCTTAACAGTAAGAAGTGAACTAAGTAAAAGAACTGAAAAGTTTTATGGTGTTTTATTTGATTAGATCCCTTGATTAAGTTTACATAACAAATTCCTTTCATACTAGTCATTTATTACTAGATACAATCAGCCAAACGGAACCCTAGGCCACTGTAGAACCTTTTCACAATGAACGTTGGAGTACATTGACACTAAACCAAAAATAACAAGCCGATCAATTATAGCGATAAAATTATACAGTAGCCCAGGCTTCCATTTGGTTGACCGTACTATCCTTCGATCGCGTAACGCGTATTATCTGACCATTAAGGCAATTGAATGGGCTGCCTCCGACTACTATAGATGCATTGCTATGCAACAAACATTTTCAGCAGTGGGGGTAAATGAGGGAGGGTTTTTTTAGTGTATTACCGTGGTATTACCCATGGCACTACTACGAGGCACTACTGATCAAAATAAATATCATAAATGGGGGGTAGGTTAGGTTATGTTAGATCTTCAGCAGGCCCGAAGGGCCAAAAATACCCAGAAATAGGAGCTCCGTCGACTTGGGTGTGTTGTGAACTTGACTGAAATAGAATAGAAATCTTTGGACAGTATTATAGTGCCATGGGAAATAAAGGGGAATTTTTCATGGTTTTTTCACAATATCTTCTCTCCTTAATGGCGGCCGTAAGGGTTGGGCCAATGTTAGTGTGGTAAAAATATAATTCAAAAATCTTGTGACAAAAATGTCGGCAACGTTGTACGGTAATGGTAAATCTTTGGACAGTATAGTGCCATGGGAAATAAAGGGGATTTTTTCATGGTTTTTTCCCGTTTTTTCACAATATTTACCTCTGATAGGAATGCCATCCAGTGACATCTATTTCGTTTGTCAGAGAACGCACATTGACTGAAACACACTAAAAGTTGGACATTTTTGTCACAAGATTTTTGAATTATATTTTTACCACACTGACATTGGCCCAAGCCTTACGGCCGCCATTAATGAGAGTAGAAGAAGTTGGTACAATTTAAATGAGGGCGCCACTTTTTACGTAACTGCCTCATTTTTAACGGAGGTCCGCGGTATTGCGTGTCGTTGTCGATGTTGTTGAGCACTTTTCCAAATAACCTTGCCAACCTCCGTTGCTATTACACGCCTTACACGATGACATCTTAGCGACATCAATCAACTTGTTCCCTTGGAAACAAATTTGACGTTTGTTACTTGTAGTGACGGCACTACTGCACTGACGGCTTATGTACTACGATTTTAAACAATGTTTGATCATGAAGACGAGGAGGAGGATGTCTTGGCACCTAAGGAGCCTCAGGTCACGTCTCACGACCCCGACGAACGGAAGGCCGGCAGAGCGCTCCGCATCAGACGGCGGCAGGAGGCTATAAAACGGTAAGCTGGAATGCTGAAAATTTACTAACTCAGGTGAAGTAGTACAGGTGTTTAACGATAGGTAAACTCGTTTAACTGAGCCCGTAATGTGCGTCCGAGTAACAACTTATGGGTGCGGTTCGCACCTTCTAGTTATCGGTGTGTAGTCGCCCCCACTTGCACACACCCTGCATGCAGTTCAGCCATTTATTTATACGTGTTTTGATTGTCAGCAACTCTCTTCACAATGCGCCTGTTTCATTAATGTTAATAATTAGTAGTAGCTCAAGAACTCGGTGTTGCATTTTTTTCTGACAAATTTGCCGCGACCAGAGCGGATGCGCCACCTGAGGAAGGGACTACAGAAGAAGAGCCCGGTCTCATCGAACAAGCGACCGCCTCGGCGGCAGAGGAGTTACAGAGACTCGCGCTAGATGGCGCCGCCAAAGTCACCAACGTCAAGGTCACCACCGACGAGCGAGAGGTCATACGCCGCGCTTTGTTTTCAGATAAGCAGACGCGTAAGTATCTAACTGACGCACTTAGAGACGTCGGTTAATATTTAATTGTTGCTATGATTTTTTTTTAAACAAAGTATAAATCAACATTTTGGCACGACGCATGATCACAGACAGTCGCTGTCAGGTAGGTACACTACAGCCATCCAGGTGCTCAAAAATATCTGGTGGCGACTGTACCTGCTCCTACAATCCGACTGAGGTGGCAGCACTGTAGGTAGTATAACTTAAGTCCTGAATTGCCCTAATAGCTGATTTTAGAGATAAGTTCGCCTTTGTGCATTTGTGTTGTCCTGTATTCATCTTTTTTATGTGTTTTATGTATAATAAAGAGTTATACATACATACATAGGTAATACATTATTTTCAAGGTTCTATGCAGAAAATCGAAGAAGAAGCATTAGACGCGCAGACGCAGTATGAAGCCATCTCTGCAAATTGGGATGTTATGTTGTCTCTTAAGGACCCTCTGGATATTGACGCAGCCATGAAAGAGCAGAAGCGGACGGCCGACGCATTATTAGAACAGAAATCCAAAATGATTAGCGAGTTAAAACAAGATCTCAAGCTCATGGATATTGCATATTACGACGATTTGGATAAACAAGTAAGTAAAGATATATAGTATTTATAAACCTGTTAGCAGTGGCGTAACTATAACGTCTGGGGCCCGTGGCAAGTTCGTCAGATGGGGCTCCTTCCTCAATATAAAGAAGTGCATCAGCGTCCCTTCTGTGCTCTAAACCAAGCCAGTTCGGGGCCCCTGGAATTTTGCCACCCCTGCCACCCTATAGTTACGCCACTGCCTGTTAGGTAAGTACCAGTACTATACCTTATCTTGTGCGTGTAAAGCATTCGCAACTTCTGATTTTGCGGATGTCTATGGATGGTCAGTGATGCCCACTCGCCTCGTTTTGCTACTCTATTACCTACATAACAATAAAATAAAGACCTACAACTCCGACGGACTATTTTGTTAATGACAAATGGCGATATACAGTCGATGTTAAAGATATCTTCACAATTTAGTGTGGCAATGTCATGTTTGAACTTTCATATGGAGTTGTCAAAGTGCTTGGAGCGACAAGGCACTAAAGTGTAAATAGATATCTTCGACGTCGACTGTACCTATTTTTTGACATGCAGTTATACGGAGGTGTTGTTAATCTGGACGTTGTACCTTTGACGTGATACACTTTGAATATCGACCACATAGTTACCTAACTATACTACCTGTATCATTATGCGTGCATGCGTTCCGTAGGTAGGTATTTTAAAATAGTGTTGTTTCAGGACAAGGATATAAAAGAGTTATCGGACAGAATAGAAAAGCAAGTGACAATACTGCAGAGAGCTTACCAGAAACAGCTCTCTCTCATAGAGCAGGCGATCGAAATAGAACGCGAAGCGATGGTCGACCACAACAATAAGCGGTGGGAAGCGCTTTACAAACAACGAGACAAGGAAGAAGTTGCCCATATGGAATATAAATTCGAGCAGGTTCGAAATGTTCTTTTAGAAGAGTATTATTTATTTCCCATTCGTGTGGTGCTATTGCAGTAGGTCCTAGCTAATTCCTAAACCTAAAACGTATTCTAGTTGGAAGTTCATAAACAAGAAATGGAAGCTATAATGTGGGATCATCATGAAAAATTCCGCGAGGCCAAAATCGAACTCGAGTCCCTGATACAAGAGCTGCAAAAGGAGCTAGAGAAATTGAAAGCTACGTGCATCATTAATACTGAAAAGATCGGCTATAACTACCAAGTAAGTTGTGATTTTGAATGCCGCAATAAGTAATTCCTAAGTGAAAGAAGCTTCAGGTAAGCACTTACGCTGATTAATTCCATGCAATACACGTTTAATACCCAACATCGATGTTTTGAACTATTTTTCGATTGAACCTTGTTATAGGTATTGAAAAAACGCGAAGAAGAAAACGTTTTCGTAAGGTCGCAACAGAAGCGGAAACTCAACAAAATGTCCGACGTCGCAAATTCGTTGCGCGCAAAGATCCGGAAAGCCGCTGAAGATGGTGCTATTGAAGAGATAAAAGCGGACAATGAAATTATAAAGCTCATGCAAGCTATGGACGATTTGGAGAAGAAATCTGCTCATTTCTCGCATGTTAATAATTATAAATTCAGCCAAGTTTGGCGCATGTCAGCTACGCGGTGCCTGGAGCTAAGCAGAGATTTGAGGCGCGCTGAAGTCGCTCTGCATGCCCATATTTTGGCTGAGCCTCCGCCGCCGCCGCCGCCTCCACCACCCAAAAGCCCACTGTCTAAATATGGTAATGTTAACTAATCCTTTTTATAAATTGGTGCAACACGACGTTGACTTTAATACCACAAAAATAATGGTAACTTCTTTACAGAGCATGAGGAAGTAAATAAATGCCAAGTCGTTGCAGTTGCTAGCAAGGAATCTGTTGATTCCAGAAACATGGTAGCAAAAACAGCAAAAGATAAATTGGTAAGTACATCATTAAAACGTTTTAATTTATTGCAATAATATGAATACTTACCCTTATTCTCATCGTACGAAAAAAATTATGACCGCAACCCGTCCTTGTTTTAGGTCCGCCACATTCTTCAACTGGTCGCAGACAACACCGGGTTTTTGGTGGAAGACCGTTTACTAAAGCTCATTGAAAGATTTCAGTTAACGTCGAGAAACCTATGCACTTTGGATGCAATTTTTATGGTATCTATGCTTACTAGTATAAAGTAGTAAAACTGGCAGTACCCTTTAATATACCCACTAAACTGTGCCTCTTCTAAGACTAGCTATTATACACACATCTTTCTCTTTGTGTTTTAGGCGCTTGAGATTCAAGCCGAAGAAGATGTCGAACTACTGTGCAAAATCTTTTTGAATTACGCTTTTTGTCCAATATGTGTCGGAATGGATATCGCATCAGAATCACCAGAACAATCCACTGTTTGTATCAATTTCATCAAACAATCATAATGCCATTATACACAGCTATCTACTTAATTTTTTATTGTACTGGAATTGTACATTAAATTTATGTTTTAGGCACAGTCTCAAGATGAAGCGTCGCGCCATGCGAGCATTGCGACTAAATCACGTGGTAAGATCTCCAGGTTTTCATACTATTTACCTACTGTAAGATACCAAAATGTATCAGTGAAAATTGAAGCGTTTTGTATATCTATCAGGCGACAGGTCGTCAATACGGGCGCGTTCTAGTGTAGCAAGAAGTATGTCAGCGAGCACGACCCGATCAGCGCACGTTGGTTTTAGGTAAGTAAATAACGAATTAATTAAAAGATAAAATGTTATCGTTTACTTAATCGACTTACCTATCTTTATCCCTTACGGAAAAGACAGAGCCTAAGGTAACAAGACATAAAGGTCACGTTTAGCATATTGTGGGCGTATAGGTGGAAAGGGGTTTATTGTCTTCTAATTCTTAAATGCTCTAGTATTTTACAGAGGTGAAATGTCGACAGCGGATCAACTTTTAATGGCTGAAGCGGATGAAATCATACAAAAATGCGGAGAAGTTAATGGTAAAACCATTTATTTGTTTTCTTTTTATGTTGCTAAGCCTGCTTATAGATACGTGAATTTAAACAACAACTTCGGTGAAACAAGGGCATTTTATGGTTTTTCTTAAAAATGACCGTTAAAGTCGTTTGTTAACTACATATCAGAACAGGAAGTTAATTGTTGCCGGTCAATCCAAAATTAAAAAAAAAAAAACATTACTGTCGCGCTAAACTCGACAGTAATGTTGCATACAAATTCCATTACTGTCTAGTTATTAACTTTTTAAAAATGCAAATCACCATTATAAAAGAAAGGCACAAGACTTAAAACATCAAATTAAAAAAAAAGCTAGTACGACAACGTGTTTATCTGTGTCTGAAATAGCTTTAGGTGTTCTGGGTAGAAAAATACACTCTTCAAATGCCATTGATAGAAAAAGGCGGCAAAGCAAAACAATTTTCACTATTTTATTTTCATTTATTTTTGTTGTTATTTTAGTTTCGATTTTTGAGAAAATGATTTTACAGGACGCTCTTGTTGCTCCACCAAAAGATCACTTCAATCGCGGATGTTGGGCAAGTGACCAATAAGACTTTGTTATACCAAAATACTCCAAAGAAACGCACCAATAAGACAAAGACACTGTCGCCATCTGGCGATTTAACGCGGAATTTAACGGGTGACTTTGTTCCTCCAGGTAAATACATAGTTTTTTGAACTTTGTGCATACTTAACTCATTTTTGGGTTTTTCAACAATTGTGCCCTTGTTCCACCGAAGCTGCGATATATTTACGCATACATAAAACATAAACATATCCGTCTGGTGTTTGTGTTGCGAGTGTCTAAGACAGCTATGACTACTTGACAACTTTTTTATTTCTTATTGCATGGGTTAAATATAAGATAGTGAAATAACTGTGTAACTGGTGTTTAGTGGGCGTAGTGGGTACAGCTACATCAGAGACGGGCGGCTCGGCTACAGTGCGGCGCACCGGCGGGCGCGGCGTTACAGTCACTTCCTTGCCTTCAGTAGCAACTCCTAAGGCCGCCAACCCGTTTCTTTGTCCAAGTATGTATACGCTTTTAGTGTTATATTTTGTGTTTTGCACAGCTGTGCTTGTCTTGTGGTATACAATACAACTTAAATTTTGTTTACAGTGGGACACCTATTAGAAATTGAACCCATGCAAGTTCTTACTGCGCTTGGAGATTTCATATCAGTCTTCGTGCCTCCAGAAAAAAGGAAACTTTATGACATACTGTAAATATCAGCACGCATACCATTAGACGCCTATCATTCTTATTCACATTCATTACTTAATACAGTATTACTTACAGGGACAGTGTGAAGCCGCCGGATTTTACAACGCCTTCTCGTAAGCTGACCACGGAAGAGATAGAGCAGTACTGGGCGCAATGGAAAAACATTTTCACGGTTGAGAAAGACCGTTTTTGGGACGGAATGCTCGCAGGGCTGAATAATTACTTGCCCATTTTACAAGGTTAGTTCAAAAAATAGTAAGCAAATATTGTAACACATACATACTCTCCCATTCTAAATGAAATCCTCATCGATCAATCACATGAGGATACCTATGTGTAATGCTATGATTTTGTGCTTCTAGAACGTGAGAAACTTCACGAGGAAGTAACTGCCCTGCGACATCGCAACGCTGCCCTTCGGCGGTTGGTCAGAGGTGCACTGCCTGAACTACCGCCAGCTCAACCCAAGTACGCAAGACCGTACCCGCCCGCGTTCACCGGTACGGTGGAAGACAATGAAAAAGAAGGTTATGCCAGATTACCACCCATCTAATAATTTTGACTGGATCTAATCTAGCTGTTTTTGGTTATGACATGGGCCTATAAAAGTCGCTACACCTTTCCATAAAAAATATAATAAACACCTTATATGTTTATTCACCTTTCACGAGCATCGAAATTCGGTATAATATAATATGACAATGCGAGTACGGCGTACGGCAAACAGTACCTACGTACCCACGGCAGGTATTTACTGTCATTTATTTTACATTTGTCAGTAGGTATCTTTTATAAACGATTCTCCTAAACATAATGTAACTATACTATCAATATGTTCACTGTAAAGATGGTATAATTATTTATTAAACATCTTATTCACGAATGTGTCTGATTACTTCATAAATAAAGATTTATGTAAGATTGTATTCCAATTTCCAAAAGTACAACTAAGTAGCAAAAGGAAACCTAAAGGCAACTTTTGTGTCTGAGAGGCAATGTCTGTTGCTCACAATGGTTGCCCACGATATTGGTCGATTTATAGTTCCTTGTAATTTTCTAGTTCGAATTGGCAAAATATTGTAATATAAAAAATTTTTTGAGACCCCTAACACTGGTGACGGCGGCGGACGTGAGTAGACGGCCTTAGAAGTATGTTTGATACTTCTGAATGCGATAGTAGGGTAGGGTGCGGTAAATTTAGCGAATGGGATATTCGCTGTGGTAAACAAATCGTAAAGGCAAATAACATAATGACAAATAGTAGATTGATAAACAAGGGTTGTAAGTGATCAATTACACCCAAGATATTTAGGCACACGAGCGAGCAAAGCGAGCGAGGGTGCTTATAGTTCGCGGGTGTAATTGATCATTTACACTCGAGTTGAACACTCTACTTTTCATCACAAATGCGAGGAAAATCCAAATCGTCACTTGAACTCGTCATTATTGTTAAAAAAATACGCAATTTGTAATAGAGCGGAAGAAAATTTATCGCGCTAAACCGTCTTTAGTTTTTTTTTAATGGCCTCGCGCTCTTTGGCTTTGGCACATTCAGCCAGCACTGGGCAGCAGCATTATGCCAGCATGGCGGTTTGGAGGTAAGTATTACGCATTAAAGAGCAGCATTCGATTTTTAAATTTACTTACATCCCTAAGGATGTAAATCGAATTTACAACTCGGATTTCAAGTTAAATGCAACCTACTTTCAGAGCTTAAGTGATGAAAAAAATATTGGGAAATTTTGCGAATGAAAAAGTCGCTTGCAGTAAAATTAAATTTTTGGAAACTGATCACCGCAATCCTTTATCGTTTGTGACTGCTGCTGCTGAGGAGCGTGATCCCGAATAACTTGCACCCATGGCCAAGATTATTAAAAAAAAACTACCATTGACACCTGTCACATGGGTGACAGTGCTGCCAGGTCTCCTGATTTTTCAGGAGTTATTCTGATTTTTTATTATGTCTACTGATCTACTGGATTTGCAATCGAATCTACTGAATTTTTGATTCTGAGTTTGAGGATTTTTTATACCCACTAAAAGTGGCACTGGAACATAAGTTTCATGTGCTCTGCCTACCCTTTTGGGAATAAAGGCGTGAATTTATACATGCATGCATGTTATTTTATAATTTGAATGGAAGACATCTGGATTGATATAAATTAGGTAGTAATTCTTGTAATACTTTTTTTTCACATACGAATCATTTTATACATTATAGATGAGTCGTTTTCAAAACACATGTACATAGTTAAGGGCCTTGCCTTAATTAAAACAAAAGTTAATTGATTCCTTTGTGTTACGACCTTTTCACCCTTATTGCAACGTAATAAAGGGGAAACGGTCGTAACACAAAGGAATCAATTAATTTTTGTTGTGATTTAGCCCTTAACTATGTACATGTTTTTTTTTAAATGACTCAAATCAGCATATTGAAAACAAAATACATAATCTGAATAGCATAGCATAAAGTTTGATCTATTGATTTTTTTTCAATCCTTACTTTTATGGTTGCACTCTTCTGACATTTCCTGATTGGACCTGGCAACACTGGCGGTCTATGATCTTTTGTGAAAGTTGGATCAATAAATCCGCGATAAAATTTTCCTAGTTCTGAAGAAAATAACGAAGAGTTCAATTAATTCGGCATATAGAAGGATAATAGAGTCCTTTTAAAATGCTCCTCGAAGTTTTGTTTCATCTGGTTGGGGCTATACAATTTGGCTATGGATGTTATTACGATCATACATATGTGAGACTTCCAAGTCCTTCTGGTGCAACTATTACATTTGGAGGGAAGTTAAAATATTTAACATTCATTAATGCCGTAAGTTCCATTATTTATTTCTTGTTTTATCTATATATATGTACGAGAAAATAATTTTACTGGTCACTATCTATTATTAACTATTTCAGATAATTCAAACAGTGTACTTCACCGTCGCTCTGGTAAACGATGTTTGTGGTTCCGACGAGCCGACACCGTCACAGAAACCTTTGATTCGACGTGTAAAGGACACTTTGTTCAGTACATTAGCATTCCCGGTTGCCCTGTTTGTTGGATCAACATTTTGGGGTATTTATGCCATTGACCGGGAGTTGATTCTGCCAACAAGCTTGGACTCTATTTTTCCCGTTTGGCTCAATCATGTAATGCACACTAATATTATGATTCATGTGATTATTGAGCTTATAATGTCATTCAGGATGTATCCCGCCCGTAAGATTGGATTGTCTATTCTTTCCACTTTTATGCTGGGTTATGCTGTTTGGATTCATGTGATTTATTTCTTTACTGGCACTTGGGTGTACCCAGTTTTAGCTGTTCTCAACTGGCCTATGCGAATTGCATTTTATTTATTTGGCTTGGCATATGTTTCCTCATTGTATGTTGTTGGAGACAAACTGAATAGAGTTGTATGGGCTCAAGAAGTGCAAGACACAGTTAAGTCTGGGAAGAAAAAGGCAAAATAAGGTGGATCTCTTTTGAAACCAAGATGTTTCGTTTTTTATTATTTAATTTGTTTTATGCAGGTATAGGCATCTAAAAATGCTAATGGTGTTGTTGAGTTTAAGGAATAATTGAAAACCAGCAAATATGGTTTATAGTAACTTGATTACTTAACAATCGGCTATAAATTCTGGTTGACTGAAAATGCTGGTTGTGATCAGTGACATCTTAGCTATACAAGTTATGTCTTCTAATACAATGCTTATTGTAGTAATTACTTATGTCTCATTGACTGGGAATAGACTTTGGCCTGTTTAGGAATATTAAGGGACATGGGGTACTATTTAATACTTCCTAGTAATAGTTTTACAAATATTGCTAATTAATGCCAAGTGTAGGTATGTGGTACGTTGCCATGTAAATGTTTTGAAGGAATAAATTGGTATGAAAAATTTGAGTTTTTGGAAGCAATGAAATGTGAACCACCTATGTAAATAACATAATTAATTAATTATCTTTTTAAAACCTAGCCAAAGATTTTCACAAACTGTAAAACTGAAAGAATGACATGTTTTGTTTACTTAATTAAAAAAAATTGAGGGATGTTAACTTTAGTCAAAGGAACTGGTTCGTATTTAATTATTTTGTTTAAGGATTAATTTATTAAATAACATTAAAATAAGCAACTTAATATGCTGTAGGCGGGTAATTTACATTCCAAGTTTTAGTTTTTTTTTCAGCATTATTGTAAGCAGTTAAAATGGTAGCACAGTATTGTATTAATCTTATTGAATATACGTAAATAATAATAATCAATTAATCATAAACATAATACTTCACTTTGAATTGATTCAAATTTATAATGTTAATAATAATTCAGTAATAAACATATTTAATCAACATAAAAACAGACTAATTCATGTTTAGTGGAGGATATTAAGTAAAAGGCCAAATAAGAAAACCCACCATTCTTATTTATTCGATCGACGCTTACTAACTCTATTGCGTTTACGCAAATACGCAGAGGTATGGTTCAATTTAACTCGGCCATTATGGTATTCTCATATCTGGGGAAATTACGTATGTAATCAGTCTTCACATCCAATTATAATTATAAGATTCAGTAGTATGTACAGTCGCCAACAACCATTCATGAGCCTTGTTGATATATGTCATGAGAAGATGGTCCCCTAAGGTTATTGGCAATTGTACCAGTGACTATCACTTTATAAAGGACCTAGTAATGAAGGTGTTCATATTGTTTATCAGTGATTAAATTAAGCCCGCCGCTGGCTTTAAGTTTTGTTCAATAAAGTAAAACCGTTTTGGTAAACTTGCATTTTCATTCAAATTCAAAATATTCCCTTAAGTACTAAGAATGGTTAAGTCACACACACACACACACACGCACGCACGCACGCACGCACGCACGCACGCACGCACGCACGCACGCACGCACGCACGCACGCACGCACGCACGCACGCACGCACGCACGCACGCACGCACGCACGCACGCACGCACGCACACACACACACACACACACACACACACACACACACACACACACACACACACACACACAACACAAATCACGTCTATATCCCTTACGGGGTAGACGGAGCCTAAGGTAACAAAAACTTAAGGCCACGTTTAGCATGATAAAGGGCATATAGGTGGTAAGGGGAATAAAAGTAGTGATGGGTTGCTAGCCGCATCACCTATAACATGATTCCTAAGAATTTCGCCCATTCCCTCGATGGGCTTTTAGCATCTGCGCGGGGAGAGAAGCAACTGGTACATTTTATGTTTTTTCTTTGCTCCCAGCCTAGCACGGAAGAACCCTTAAGAAGTTAGATAACCCTTATTTATTTACTTTGTCATATCCTACTATTTACTATTGCTATTGTTATTGAAAGTGGGTTAAGATTAGATTGCTAACAAGCAAAACAAATCACTACATAGTATAAAATAAAGTCGTTTTGTCTGTCCCTATGTATGCTTAGAGATTGATGAATGTGGATGAAGCGAAAGAAGTATGTCAGGATCGTAGCAAGCGGAACAAAGTAGTCTCTGCCTACCCCTGTGGGAAAGAGGCGTGACGGTATGTATGTATGTACGTATGCTTATATCTTCAAAACTACGCAACGGATTTTGATGCGGTTTTTTTTAATAGATAGTGATTCAAGAGGAAGGTTTTTATGTATAATTCTACGCAGACGAAGTCGCGGGCAGAAGCCAGTAAATATTAAAAGGATAAGAAAATAGGTAATATCACGAGAAGGATTGCGGACGAGTCGTCAATTCAATACGTGTAATTACATCTAAAAATTAAACCGCAAATATAATAAAAGCCATGTTTAATAAATCATTTAAATCAACAGATGTGAACCTTAAAAATAAAAAAAATACATTGCACTTGAATACCACGACAATCAATAAATACCTTTGCTGAATTATCACTAAAATACGACTAGAATTAAATTATCTAAAAAGTAATGGTCATAAATAAATAATTAAAAATCGCCAATATGTGGAGAAATAAGTAAACTTAATTAAAATAGTTTCATTGTCAACATTGCATTATCAAAATGTTTGTTAAGTATCTATCTTTTTAATTTTACAAAATAATTAAACTGTCTTTTTATCCTTATGTCTAATTATAATACATATAACCATTTATAACATCATTCCTTTGACTACCTATTTTGATACACATTTAATCTAGTGAAACTTCATAAATGAATTGCATCTGGATTAAAAATTTTAGATACTATGGTTTTATAGTGTTCCTAAAAACGCATCACAATTTTTTTATTTTAGACTAAAGTAAATTAAAAAAAATACATTTAGTGCAAACCATATTTTATAAAATACTAGCTTCTGCCCGCGACTTCGTCTACGTAGAATTATACATATAAACTTTCCTCTCGAATCACTCTTATCTATTTAAAACGCAGTTTTAAAGATTTAAGCGTACATAGCGATAGACAGACAGACAACGTAAATCGATTTTGTTTTATATTATGTAGTGATGAAAAAAGTGAGAACAAGAGATTAAGGAAAGGAAAGGAAAACGATTCCTTATTCTATGAATGAATACGTATTTTTTATGATAACAATATCTTCGTTCGTGTACAATGAAAAATAATCTTACGCATTTGTGTACTGCATAAAGTATGAATGTAATTATTGTAGAGACTTGATATTGTCTACTCATGGTCTATTCCAACTACTCATACATGCAGAAAGTGCTTACTACGCAAAATTAGGACGAATATAAAAATGTGGCCATATTGAGATTTGAGGCCAGATTTTCATTTTGGTCTTTAAATGTATTTTCAAGTAAGTTTATAGAATCTAGGAATTGTTTGTTTTGATAGTTTAATTAGCTTATGTAAATTGATTAAGTAGGTAAGTACTTTGGAATGGCAAAGTGTATGTACCAATACCTACTTGCTAAAGACTAACATTATCGCTAACTGGAATATTTATTTTATAACATTATTAAGTACTAGATGGTAGTTTATTACAAATATAGTAGTATGTAATGTATACGTTTCGCTTACTCTTCACTCACTCACTTCATACATTTTACTTAGAGTCAAACGCATATAATATGTGTATGTATAGGTCCTTTCACTTCCATAACTGATATTATTCTTTCACAAATTAATTTCACTTCTGACTAAGTGTTACTTTTAGGAAAATAAAGGAGTCCATACTAAAAGAAATTATAAATTAAACATTTGAATATTGCACAGTGGTACGGAACTCTCTTTGTGCGAATCCGAGTCGAATTTAGCCGGTTCTTTTAAAGTCATGTATTATTCTATAGTTATAGTATCTACACCATGACAATAACTTGCAACCCTATGCCAGTGTCGTACCATAAGAGAAATTACTTCTATTTTACTCTTATGACAAATGAAGGGTTCTACTTGGCGTCACTTTTGGTCAGAACCATAGCTATAGAACATAGTAACAGATCGGCAACGCAGGAGAAAGAGCGATGTAATACGCGTATGTCGGGGCGAGATGGATAAGACCATTTTTCTTACACACTATTCTAAATGAACCCAGTGACACCTCTTGGTTGAAAGGCGGTGACAACTGACAAACTCTTCGGTCTCGTTTTACTTATTTCAGCGCTGATATAATCTATTAACATAAGTTAGTATATACTTATATTTATATAGTCAAGAACAAGACATTCGTAAATATTTTCAAATAATACATCTTCAAATAGTAAACTAAGACATGATGGCATAACATTTCAGCAGTACATAGTATAAACGATATTAAGTATACAATATAAAAATTCCTCACTTAGTATTATGGCTTGAATAATTATTACCTAAACAACGAAACATAGGAAATGTAACTAGTATGACAAAAACATTGAGAAATAAGACATATGTTCAACAACTTCAAAATACCACGCATATAATGTCCGCCAAAACTTACAGTACAGTATGGTTTACAAACAATTCCAAGTGAACTGATGCTCATTTATTTCCTGATCCATATATTTATAGGTACTGTATATTGAAGTAGTTGATCGTTATAAAAAAATAAAGAGCTTGCTTTTGCATAAACTGCCTTCTTTAGCTAAAATCTTAAGGAAGAAACATAGATAAAGTGCTGTGTATTTGTCTTTTTTGAAACAAAAACAATAGCACAAATGTAATATTAATAATCTAAGCAGATCAAAATTTATCTAAACAGCTAAATTAAACAATATTTAAACGTTTTCGATCACATTGACTTTAGAACTGTTTGTTTGAACACCGGATTTGATACGTAATGGTCAAAGCAAAGGTATACCACATTGTTGTTCTACATGTACCTATAGAGAACATGTTTGTAAATGACTGTCTAGTTTCTGGACGCATTTTTTAGCAACGATTGGTCTTTTCGAAAGCGTTGCAGAGTAAATAAAAAGACGCAATTATTAAAAGCCCTCGTGCCCCCTGCCTTTTTCAAAAAGGCAATATGTTTTATTTAATAACGTTTGCGTTCTTCGGACAGTAGTAGCTCCAATGTGGCAGGCGTTTTAGGCTTTCCATCACGATTGTCAGGGATCTTTGCATCCGGGTTTCTGTCTTAGATATCAAAGTAAACTACAAATTTGTGCAAACGCCCGTCTCACCACATAGCTTCTGAGCTACGTCTTCACTTTCCTGGAGCCCTTGTAGTGGCCGTTTTTCTTGTAGCTGTTGTGGGAAGCCTCGCCGTTCATCATGCGCGTCGCGAACGACGTCGTTTTGCTTTTGCTTTCGAACAACACGTCCGACTCCGTTTCGGATTCTGAGATGTCTTTACTCGCAACTGTGGAAACAGTTTGATGGGTGTTAACAACTGGCGAGTCGAATAAAGGATCAGTAGGTATTATGATAGTAATGATAAATGTGCAATAAATGCACGTAGTTGCGGTAGGTTTCATTGTATTGTACATATTAAACTGTGCAGATAACCAATCAATACATTTATGTATTTTATCTTAGAGACGAGGAGGAGATACCTTTTCCTAGCAGGACACGGGGACACAGACAGTTGTTGGCTACTTATGAATAAGTAGGGTTACTTAAATTTTTATCAGACTCGTTCAACCTTTATGCCGCCAAGCAGCTCTAGGGTCACTCGCAACTGTCAACTTTATCTTGTCAAAGTGAAAGTCCATTTTACACTGTATGCACTGACTCCATATCAAGCCAATGGCGGTGAAAAGTTTAAAAGAAACGCAAAGGTCGGGTTGCGTGGACCGAATACCTTGCAAATTTTATCAGGTTTTTTATTGCGATTGACAAGTTTCCATACCTACAAATGTTTGGTTGATGTTCAAAGTGTACCGCTTCGAAGTTAATTTTGAATCATGTATCGCGATGAAAAAACCTTAATAGGTTCAGACGAACTAACACAACCGCGTGCTGGAATATTCTGGAATTATAAGACGCCTCCTATAGGGAAGGAGGGGGGTACACTCACAAGGCTTATCCTCGTGGTCGGCTACGGGCAGCAGGCGGTACTTGGGGCGCGGGCGCGGCTTGCGCGGCGCGCACAGGCGGCGGGCGGCGCGCGCGCAGCCGAAGCACAGCCCGCTCAGCGCGCACAGCGCCGCCACGCCGCCCAGGCTCGCGTACACCACCGACCAGTCTGCACGCGGATACAAAAACACGTATACTACATCATACACCATAACAACTTTTTCTCAAACATGCTCGGAAATGTATGCGTTAATGTCCCGATATGAGGACATGAAGTTTCTCGTTTATGGCTCCCTACATTACTTCTTGGCTTAGGCCACAAAAGTTAGTATGAAAATCCATTTTTGTCCGCTGCTCTAATTTTTTAAATTTCTATACTAAAATTAAATTGGCAAAGGAAAAAATTACATACAGCCAACCACCACCACAATCTGTACCTAAGAATAATTGCGACATAAAAAAAATAATCTATGGTACTATATTTATGTGCGGTTAAACATGGTGCTCAAATAGCTGGATCAAATTAGTACATTTAAAAAATAAAAAAGGTGGCAAATCGAAAATCTTTTTTTCTGCTTATGCGTATTTCGTAGTGATTGTTATTATAATTTAACAGAAATAAAAATGACTTCTAGTGATGAAAGTGACGGGGAACTTATGAACTGTACTCCGCCTCATTTAAAAGAGGAGGCAAATTTAGCTATGCAAAATATGCTACCGGAAAAAAGTAGAGATTTACTTGATTGTCTAGTAGTTATTTTAATTTTAATATTTCCTCACATTGTTTGAGAAAAGCACTATACAAGCTTTGGCCGGAACAGGGATTGCAGGACTCGTTCTATCTGGCCTCGTCTTCGACTCGGCCACCTACCCCAAACTCGTCCAGCAATCCCTTACTTCACGGCCTCTGCAGTAATGTACTATTTGTTAAAACTCTGAACTGAACGCGCTCGAAAAATGTTTTGCAAATCTTAACGTGGGTCAGGCGGGCCGCAGCCTATCGACACTCCATATAAAAATAACAATGTATGGAATTATGAACGTACTTTGTGCCAACATTGAAAACTAAAACTACCTTGCCAAATAAAAGAGTTGGTTAATGTTCTGTCTTAGCATACCAACCCCGACACGCTAATTTAGCCGCAATATACATCACCTCATGTTGGCAAGCATGTGACGTGACGTACGCCATTGCCGCCATCAAGTTGAATCTGAGCAAGTAATAACTACATGTTTATTATTAAAAAACTGCAATTTAACTGCATAAACAAACATTATGGGTGGCAAATCTTTGCGAAAGTGTGAAATTTGTGGTGTCCGGAGAGTGAGAAGATTGAGCAAAGACATATTTTTGGCTAGATTTCCGCTTGACCCAAACAGGTAATTTTATTGTATGTTTTTTTAGTTGTATAGGTAAATTTGAGTAAAACAGTGTTAATGATAGTCGCATTAACAGTAAATATTATGAGCCTAAGTAATATTTAGCAATAACATAATTATTTTTCATATAACTATTATATAGTGCTGTGCTGAAGTTATCGATATTTTTTTTATTTTAGATGTCGAATATGGATTAAATATACAGGCAATGAGGATTTGGTCTACATACCCATACAGAGGTTGAATGAATAATTACTTCTCCACCACTTCAATAATTACCAGCAACAACCCTGCTGGTAAAGTTATCATAGCTTATTCAACTTGTTCATAAATCACAAGATTTTCAATAAAATTTTATTGATGTATTATTTGTAATTATTTTCCTGGTAAAATGTAAAAAATCACTGAGCAAGTAATCTAGGAAAATATCACGGTGTACCTACCTAGGTACTACTTAATATTTATCGATATCGATAATATATGTATCGATGGCATAGTGCTACATCTCTAATGCCTTAACATTGACACTTTATGTTGGTACCTCTGACTGTCACTTCCAAGTTGGTAGAAACTACGTTCATAATTCAGTTTATGGCTTTGATGAAAGTGCCGTCTCTTAAAACGTAGTGATTATATTCTCTTTGGCGGGCCGCATAGCATTTCGACCACCCCATCTGTTACTAAAATTGACAGATGTCTATGGTAGGGTTGCCAACTATATTCACTAAATTATACTTTTTACTGTTGAACAAAAATAAAGTTTACAAAATACAATTGATTGACAAACACTGAGATACATGCACAAAGGCGGACTTATCCCTTTAAGGGATCTCTTCCAGTCAACCTTTGCGTTGCGTGGATGAAAGGAGTATTATATTAGGGATGGACGAGTGAGTTACAAAATTGCAATTGTTATAACTACTTAAACGCTCACACAAATTTGTTTTTATTTAGTCAGAGGGCGCTGTTCTACTGTTCTGTTACTGTTCATTTTTCTAAAATACTGTTTAATATTCTTCACAGACCTGTATATACTTTATTTCTTATAAAAAAAGTTGGCAACCCTAGTCTATGGATCAGAGACACCTGTCGTGAAGTAAAGATACTTAATCGGTTTTAGTTGACAAAATCACAGATACAAACAAAACTAAGGCGGTTGAAACGCTTCGCGGCCTGCCCCACGAACGAGCATTGCAAGTTGATACTGAATTCAGTATTATAGCGGCGTCTCACCGCAGTCGGGCTGCGCGCGGTGCGGGTTGAGCGCGGCCCACAGGCTCTGCATCCAGAAGGCGTCGCAGCGGCACGTGCGCGAGGCGTCGTCGCACACGCCGCGGCCCGAGCACGCGCTGAGGCAGCGCCGCGTGCGCACGCGCGCCGCCGCCTCGGGCCCGGCCGCCTCGCTCGCCGCGCGGGACAGAGACAGCGCGCGTATGCCTTCCATCGCCATGCCCTGGTAAGATCAACGAAATTGTCTCAAATTTTGTAATGCCTCAAGATTAAAAATCGCGCCGAGCGAGCGCCTCCCTAAGCGGTTATAAAAAAAGTATCATTTGGCCATCTTCCGTGCTGGTCTAGGAGTAAAGAAAAAACATAGAATTTACCAGTTGCTTCTCTTACCGCGCAGATGGTAAAAGCCCATCGAGGAATGGGCGAGTCTTAAGAACCATGTTATAGGCGATGAGCCTAGCAACCCGTCACTATTTTGATTTCCCTTTCCACATATACGCCCTTAATAATGCTAAACGGGGCCTTAAGGTTTTGTTACCTGAGGCTCTGTCTACCCCGTAATGGATAAAGACGTGATATATGTATGTATGTAATGTATGTATCATTTGGCCGTTGATCACTGTGAATAAAGAAATATAAAATCCTTACTAACATTATAAATGTGAATGTGAGTTTGTTTGTTTGTTCCGCTTTCACACCTTATATACTGAACCTATACATACTGTACATACATCATTTTACAAGTTTAGAATTAATAATAGGATAGTTCTCATCTCAGAAAATTGTATAAACCCCGCGAGCGCGTCACATCCGTATTCTCCGCAGACAGTTGCGCGCAACAGCTAGAAGGTACCGTGGGGAGTGCCACAAGAGAGAGATCTCTCTCCAGGCAGATGTTATGTATTTATGCAGCCGCAATGAGAAACTTCGTTAGTGGCATGTAGAACGATGTGACAGCTGTCATTAGTACTGGCGCTAGCTACTCGTGTGTCGTAGTAGTTATGTAGAGGCCAACTAGGTGGCGCTAGGGTCGCTACAGTACTATATACATTGTGAAACTTACGTTCTCCCATAAGAAAAATATAAGCTGCGTGTTGCCAGAATCTATTTCACCGCGCACTTCGGTCACATTTATTTTGATATCGTCCTTCAGCAGCAACGTCATTTTCTGTATCAGAGAGTCGAGCTGGCTCTGCGTGAATGACGATATCGGTATATTGAGCGTCATTTCTAGCTGGTTCCTCTCTAAAAGGTCTGGTTTGACCTGGACGCTGACCGTGTCGTGGTCGGACTCTCCCTGGTCGTCTGTTACTGTCAGCTCGAATACGTATCTTCCGGGTTCTATGTCGGTGAGCTGAAAAGAGAAACAGTTTAACTGGACTATTTGGATACCTACCATAAGCCTGTACCTACCTACCTGTATTGTACCTGTTTCGGATTCAAGTGCAATGCCCTCTACCGCATCTACCGTTCCAGATTACCGATGTTCACTTTATTATTGTTATGGCACTCCAGGTCTACACCTTATTATGTATCAATACTATGCTCAACTATGTGACTGTTTGTTGCCTAAATAAATTAAAAAAATAATAATAATAAGCCGGGGCACAGCTGAGAGCTTGGCGAGCTGGCATTTGAGTCGTTTTCAAAACACGTACCTATATACATAGTTAAGGGTCTTAATTAAAACAAAAGTTAATTGATTCCTTTGTGTTAAGACTTTTTCAACGGAATTAATTTAGCCCTTAACTATGTAATTTTTTTTGAAAATTACTCATTTGCTGTCGCAGATTTTATTACTGTAGAAATTGATTAGCAAATTTAGAGTTAATATAGACGACAGGAATATTATGTACAGTCAGCGTCAAATAGTATGGAACATCCAAAGTGATTAAAAAGTTCGACACTCCATACTATTTCTATGGTGTACCGAACCATTTGATCGACTTGGATGCTTTAAATTAAACTCTATGACGTAGACTCATAACTCACCATAAGTACAGGTTCAGTATCAGACTTCAGCACAACAGTTCCGGCGGCCAGACCCGAACCGGACCGCGTCCACTTCCACGACACGATGCGGAAGTCATCGGAAGACTTTGACCCGTTCAGGATTAGAACCGGCAGTGGAAGGAACAACACTTGGTTGCCGCCCGCGTTAGCTACTGGTGGGCTGTTCTTGTCTATAGATAATAATGTAATTATTTAATTATCATACAGGGTTTATACAAAATGTATGCCTAATAAAACCGCTGTACAGTCCCATTTTTTTTAATTTATTTAATACATGGAAAGAAAGAAAGAAAGAAAGAAAGAAAGAAAGAAAGAAGAAATTTATTCCTTTTTGCAAGACACACAAATATAAGATAATATACACAATTTTATAGAAAATAAACAAGGTAAAACAAAAAAAAAACATACGACATAAAAAATAGATCATCAGCGTTGTGTGTCTTCGCAAAAGTGAAACGGTCGCTGGCTCAGCATTACGCTGAGGTGTTAGACACCTGCAGCACTGATTTTCAGCCAGAACCGTCTATGACTCACGAAACGATACACAGATAAAATATACTACATAATCTATAAACTTTCACGTAAACAATGCAATACATAGATAGAACCCGACTTACGTGTAACTATAGAAATACATACATGGGAGTAATTATCTTATCATTATCAAGCATAATCAGTTAAGTTAGTACATTTTCCCAATTTCCTCATGCAAAATATATGATCATTCACAATGTTAAATGAAAAGTTTCATTTAAAACATCTCAAATCTTTTCTGTATAATTGTGATTTTGATACTAGAAAAAACTTGTCACAGTTTGCTAGAATTGTCAATGTATACAAAAAATCATGGAGACATTTTTACAAAATTAGTATCATATCACCACTTACTCTGCGTAACAGTGACTGTGACATTATCAGACGCCGAATTGCCGTTATCGTCCAGTACAGTCAGCGAGAAAACATACTGGCCCTTGGTGAGTGCTGTGGCATTCGCCACGGACTCGTTAAAGCCGACGATGGTAGAGTTAGTGGGCCCGTCGAGGCAACGCCACGTGTACGCGACTATCCGGTGGTCGTCGTGGGACGTGGAACCGTTGAGAGTTACCCAGGTTTGGGGGAGGGAGATGAACTGCAATGATAATGGACCAATGAACTTCTGCTCATCTTTAGGTATGCGTATGTATAAGTACGGTCAGACAAATATGTGGTCTATCACTTTTCATCCCACTTTCAAGTTACAGCGACATTTTATTTTATAATGTGCAAAGGATTTTCAACCCTAGTTGGCAGATCACATATTTGGCTGATGATACCTCAACATTATTCTAGTGGAAACCATGAAGTGATAACAGTGATAGGGCATTATTGCATGTGAGTAAAGTATAGATTGAGCTTTCAATACATTCATTGGTCCATTGATTTTGATGCACTTTTAGTTATGAAAAAATCGTTCGCTAGAAAATTAGAATTCACAGTTGATAGAATATGTGGATGTTTGAAAAACTATAGTAATTCTCACCACCATCATGCTATTATTTACATTTATGCCTTGATAAATAAATAAAACACAAAATGCTTCTTTTGCAACCATCATAATCATCAGTTTCCAGCATATTTTACAGCATGCATTTGATTGTAATATCCCATTGTCGGCGCATGCCTGAAAGGGACTGCAGAATTTAAACCTAAATTCTCAAGATACAACTTCGTCAGGCTGCGTATCAAGACACGGTTCTACTTACGACATCAGAGCCTGCGTCGGCCTCCGGCGGCGTGTTGGTGGGCGGCTTCACGAACACGTGGACGTCCGCGGTGGAGGCCTGCCCCGAAGAGTCCGTCACTTTCAACACGAACGTGTAAACGCCTTCCGAGAGATTCGATAGCTGTTTAAACAAAAAGTGACTACTGTACAATAACAGGGTTTTATAAAAATAAAGCCGAAAGCCATACCCCTAATGTCCAAAGGGGATTTAATGGTTCCTTGTAAACAGACCATTGAAAAAAAATCTGGGGCTCAAAATCCTATTTCCGAATTGAGTAAAAGCTACGAATACTACGAAAACTCAATTTAAAAAAAAAACTTTCGGGAAATGAAAAGGTTCTGGTTCCATTCCACAAACATAAGAGGAGTGTGAAAATCGGTCCTAAACCCAAGATTAAACATTCAGGTCGCATGTCTATTATGCACATAAAATTTTAGTTAGGTACAGAATAAGTACCTAAGTACCGACCAACTGAAACTTAAATGGATACCTGCAAATACGGCGAATGGGTGTTCTGCATGTCAACAGCCTTGTTCTCGTCCTCGGTGGCTTTGGTCCACTCCCAGGACGTGATCTCGTGGTCGTCCGTGGACAGGCTGCCGTTCAGCGTCAGGTTGTTGTTGGGCAGGTAGATTATTACGTCTTGGCCTGCCAATATTCATTGTGCTTACAACATTGACGTACAATAAACAACTAGACTCCCAATCACGCTCAAAAACTGTCCGAAGCAAAAGTCTGAACGACGCGTCTATTGTTCAGAGTTTTGGTTCAGTTGTGTTTCGACCGAGCTTTGATAACAAATGTATAGTTATGTCTCTTTCGCACCGTAATCTTACTATGAGAACAAAAGAGACAGGCAGGTTTCCAGCGCGTGGCGTCGTGTCATTACTTCTCACGATCCTACGCCATTGATATTAAACATTACTTCCACGAAATAAGGTGTCAATTTGAACGAATATGTTAATGTTATCTGTCTAAGTCGATGTGTTGACACACACAACACATAGACAAAGCAACTCGGACGTTTCTTGAGGAGCCTTTGTTAGCGACTGAGAGTCTAGTTGTTTATTGTAAGTCAATGGCTTACAACCAAATACTCTAGTTCAGTTTTAATCTTTAGTGATTTTCACTCAGAACAGAACTGTTAACATTAGTCGGGACTTAATCACGTAATCGATTATTTTAAATTAACCGGCTACTACCCATTAACTAATAGCGGCCAAAACGGCAAAGTAATTTAATATAATCGATTACGAGATCTTGTCCCGAGTGGCATTAATAGTTTTAGTTCTTTAGTCTATATTATTTTTGACAATCCTACTTCGTTCAAGTTAGGACTTAGGTCAGTCAAAATTATCTTATAAGTTCTATGAAAAACAAAGCTATTTTTCTTGTAGTAAATAATAAAAATAATAATAATTTATTTATTTTGAGCCACGCGTGCTCCTACGAGCTTGTGTTAGTTATAAGTCTTAAGGTACTGTTAGTAGATACAGACGAAATACAAATATCAACATATAAATAGAAAAGAGTTTAAAATTATAACTATATTTTTTAATTTGTACGAAACCCTACGACTCGCACGTCGCACTTGACCCCTACTTTGTGCAGTTCTAGAGTTACCTGCATTAGCTTCCGGGGGATAGTCGGTATGGTTCAGCACAGTGATGTTGGCTGTGGTCGAATTCTTCACATGGTCGGAATCTTCAACCGTCAACCTGAAAGTGTAGTTCCCTGGTTGTTTGAGATCCTTTAGCACTAGAGTGGGCCCATCCTGTAGAGGGGGCTGGTAGCCAATAGGCCCCGAGGTGAGGTCCCAGTGCCATGATATTATAGCATCGTCATCCTGCACAAAAACATAAAATTGGTTAAAACATGTAACTCATAGTGCGTGGAGAAATAGGCGTGAAAATTGTGCAAATAAGTTGCGCCGATTCAAATTAGATTACGCCAAGGTTTTTTTACATAAAAAATTAACTTTGTACATTTTGAAAGACAGTTCCTTTAACTTATACCAAACTATTCACTACTACCTGTTGCCTCGTCTTATATAAAAAAAAAATTTGGTGTAGGTACCGTCTACTTGAAGTCAAATTCCCGACTCTGTCACGTATATACTGATATAACTATCAAACTAGGTACTTTTATTGTTATTATAATATCCTTACATAATAACCAACAAATATCCTTAAGTTTCTCCTAAGGCCTCTAACTTCGTGATAAACTCCAGCGTTACCTTGCTAGCGCTCCCGTCAAGTACAGCGCCGGAATTTGGCAGTTTGACAGTCTGCGTTTGCGGCGTGATGACAACTTTGGGCGGCGTGTTGATGCGATGCGGCGGCAGAACCGTCACGTTGGCAAACCCTTCGCCGTAGTAATCCGTGCCGTTGACTGTCAGTTTGAACCGATACTGGCCCTCGGTTAAGTCTGTGAGCGTAACTGTCGCGCCATTTTGGTTCATGTTTCCTGTGGAAAGTGGTATTTAAAGAAATAACTGCGAACGGCTGTTCTTCTGGTTATCTTCTTAATATGAGCCATCTGGGACGGCGCGCCGTCCTGGCCTTCTACTTTTACTTCATGATTGTGTAAAAGACGGTCCCTGGACAGTACGGATTTGTATATGTTGGCCCAGTGTTTAACCAACACGAGCCAGCATGCGCTAGGCTTACTGACGCAGCGCAACTTTATCGCAGGATACAAATCAGGGTATTTAACATCTGTTCTTTCATACGAATGAAAAATTTATTACAAAAAAAATAAACCACTAACAAGTCAATTTTGATTTTGGATCTAGAAAGTTTAGCAACAAAAGGGAAATTAAATGGTTAACTACTTGTTAGTGGGTTGAATAGTCATTCCATTTAATTACCTGTAAATCCGCCACTGGGTTGGTCAACAAGCGTCCACATGTAATTATAATGGCTCATTGTTGCTTTTTCGTCTGGAATCGTGTAGGCCGCTAAAGTGACTTCATTTTCGGGCAGTTGGACCTAGAATAGAATCAGACTTCTATGTACCTCCTTGCAATAAATAGATGTTTTACGAGAATCTGAGCATAAAATTAAACTTACTTCTTTTGATAAAATAGAAACAGTCAAATTCTGGACAGTCTTCACCCCTTCAGATTTCGCATCTGCCTTAGAATCTGAAATCTCACCACTCTTCTTACTATCCATGGGAATTGTAGGTCCTTTAGAGAATGGTCTCAACATCTGGACGCAGGCGCCTTGCCTATCCTCCTCAGTGCCTGGTACACATTTGCAGATTCCATTACGTGTTTTTAAACCTAGTGGGATACATTCAGAGTTGAATGGGCAGTCGTCAGTCGCGCCAACTTCGCAGGGAACTTTTTCAAAGAAACTAGTTCTATCCAAGAGTAATTCATTGTCATTGTCTCTATATTTATCAAACTGCCTTGCATCGTCTTCTTCCACTGGCAGGTTGTTAAGGAAATTCGAGAGGAAGTTTGATTCTTCATCTTCTGTGAGCAAGTTCTGATTGTGACTTGTGTATGGCGCATAAATGGACTCTTCCTCAGGAGAGAAGTTATTGCCAACATCTCTATAACTGGACTGATCCAGAATGTCGGACCAATTTTCTGAAAATGTCAATGGTAATCAGGTGACACAGAAATATAATTAAAAATTGCTACATTCTAGAGTCAAGTGTTTCAAGTGATCTTTTCCATTCTTCTACATAGATATTGAAAAAAAAATCTACATATGTCAGTAGCTACATAGTACATACCCCCTTAAAAACGCAAGTTAGGTTTGTCACTAAGCCATTGAAGTCTGGCAGACTTACACAAAACAGACTAACTGTTGAAAGTGACTTGGTCTGCACAGAATTAAACATAGCCTTACTAATCTATGCTAAATGTGGCCTTTAGATCTCGTTACCCTAGGTTCTGTATACGCCATAAGGGATAAAGACGTGATTTATGTGTGTGTACTCTGGGAAAAGGGGTAAAATCGATCCAGTACTTTTGAGATTATTTGTTACAAACAAAAATACTAGTACTTATGGATTGGTAACACTTTATGAATAAGGGGGTTTGTTACCAGTAATTATCAACAAGAATAAAATAAACAGTAAACAATACAATAAAATTGTAACTACTTTTTATTTTACCATGTTATAACTAAAAGAAATCTAAGGAAAACCTCAAAATAATATATACTATTGTGTATAATTATGTATACATATAGGCACATATAAATTATGACCTATTTGGTAATATTGCTTGTTAATTACTATTACTTGTAAATACTATTGCAATAGAAAAATAAATAAAAACCTCCACCATAAGAAAGAACAAAGAGCTGTTAGTGTATTATTTTAAATAATAATAATAATAAACTGAGCATACTAAAATAAACAATGGAATTTTACCAACTAAACACCAACAAAAAGTGTTGTTTAACTTCTTAGCCTTTTCTTTTCATTTATATTTATCACTGTAAGCAGATAGAACGCAATTTGTGAGAAACAACAAAAATAGCATTTTTTTTAATTTTGTGAGTTCCTGCTGATTTCCAAACAACTATTTGAAATAAAAATGAATAATGAATTTTGAATATGCTAAAATAATATCCAGAAATACTAAACTATTTGTGACACTCGTCTAAGTTTCCACTACAACTGTTAGAAATTAGCAGCACTCAGCAGGTTAAATTATTGATCAAAATAACCAATTATTATGCCACCAAGCTCACAACAGATTTTCACATCAATCGGAAATATGATTTGTTGTGTACACAAAAGGATATAGGTATTTTTCATAACCACCTACAGGATATAGGTATTTTCCATAACAGCTAGGGCCGCCATCTTTGAAATCTGTCAACCAGGACAAGAAGTGTGAAATACACGGATTTTGGAGCTCAAAACCCGGGACCTCATATCCGGATATGTATACAATTTTTTTTTAAATAGTTTATTTAGTCAGCATATTAAAAATTAGGTCAAATAGTCATAAATTATTTATTAATTTTCAAACAAACTTTTAACTTAACTTAGTTATCTTATCATTTATCAAAGTCTGTGTGAGAAACCTATTAAAAACAAAATAGTAGCATACTTTGGATTTGACAACCTTAATTTGTGTCACATTACCATCTGTAGGTGGCCAAAAACTAGAAAAATTTGAACCCGGATTACAAACAAAACCTCAGCCGGAACCTCCCCGGACGCTCTCTAAACTAGGACAAATCCGGGGAAACCTGGACGGATGGCAGCCCTATCTACAGCTGTAAGTGCTCTATAAAGCTTATAACAAGTAAAAAATATTACTATTTCTAACATTTATATACTTACCATTAGGTAATACTGGTTTGACAAGTATCATGGACACATGAGACTCCCACTTGGGACTGCCAGTGCGAAGCAAGGGCAGGCACAGTTCATCACTCACACATTCCACATGGAAACATCGGCCATCATATATGAAGACGATGTTGCAGGTGTCTACTAGGCAGCACGCCATCACACACTGTCGAAGCCCTTTCAGACCAGTCTTCTCTGAATAGTTGCCAGCAGTTAGGTTCCCTAGTAAGAAAAATTTAAGTTACAAGTTTTTGTCTTAGAAGTTGGTACTATATAAAATGCATATAATTATTTCGGTGTGTAAATATTTTGCATTTTCATGGTAAGGGTTCCTATAAAAAAGAAATTGCTCTTCCTAGAGTTGTATTATACAATACAAGTAACTCTTTATTGAACACCATAAAAAAGGACAGTGAGTTTACAAATTAATTAAAAATAGTTATTTTGTTGATTTATAATTATTTATCCTTTTGAAGTGTAAAAACATTAATCAGTACTTACCGACTGGGGCATAATTAACGAAATTTTTAGGATACAGTTTAGTGCAAGTATTGCTCTCATATTTGTCGCCCCAAGGCTTGTTATACTGCGTTAACGAAGCTCGTATATTAAATAAAAACACTAGAAAAAACAAACTAACGAAGGTGTTGGAAACACCGATCATTATGGATGGACAAGCGAATTATAAAACAAATAGTCAATATTGGAGTTACTAGCGCCTTTTGCAAGTAACACTGCGCTTCGGACAAAGCTTATCGCAGTTGGAATTGGGGTAACAATAACAGTTTAGGTTCGTAACATTCACGTGGGTGTAAAGATAAAATTCAATATAAATTCATACTGTTTTATCATTATTTTGTTTCACTATCAATATGGATTTTAATTTTGCGAGCATTTGACAGCCTGCCTGACTGGCCAGTCTGACATTTCACTTTTGACAGTGAGCAGTCGTATTTTCGCTATTAACTTGGCGAGATATTTTCCGTCATAAAGCTGTCCATTCACTGTGCAGCACATAAACCGCCAAGTTTAATTTTTAAATGACAGGTTAAAAAAAGAGGCGCCTGGTTCGAACTTCGAAACTTCTTTCAACTTTGTGTGTGACTGTATAATTATACTCCACAATTTCGCACATAAATTCCAAAAAAACTCAGAGGTGCGAAGCTCGGATTGGAACCCACCTCTGCTAAAAAAAGATTATGCTTAGGTCAAACCATCGGGTAGGTATCACTAGGTATAATTTTAGGATACCGGCGAAAAAAACAAAAAAAATAAATAAATAAAATAAATTAATAAATAAATAATATATTCTAGAATAGGATATTGTTCCACGCTTACCATATTCGATAATCTGAAAATGTTTTCAGGAATAGCTGTCATTAAACCCGTAATATTTTTTTAAAATTTATTCTACTACTTCATCAGTGTTATTAATAGTAGATAGATACCCATGTTTACCCATACCAAATTACAGATTTTAAATAGGTACTAAGAGTCACTGTGCTAGCCTAAACCGCGGACAGATGGACAGATGAACGAACATACATGACGAGTGGTTCCATTTTCGCCGAAGTGATCCGGTTCTTTTGAATCTTGATTTTACAACCGAGAACGTTTTATATTACTTTTCACAAGAATAGTTTACATTTCTCGAAGTGAAGCGTGGAATTAAAATGCAGTAGGTAGCTAGGTTAACTTTTGATTAAAAATCTTGAATCATAACAAACTAAGCACGCAACCAACCAAGATGGGAGCAGGACAAATTGGAGGAATTGCCACATTACGTAATTTTAACATTAATAATGAACCTTACTCTTTCACATAGACACGCCATTTCCCGTTATTATATTTTATTATAATTGCTTCTCATTGTAAGTAAATTTATCCAATATCGAAACTTTTGCTATTTTGATGTTTCCTCGTACGCTCAAACTTAGATGCTGGGTATCGAATTCAGGAGAGGAAGTTTGAAATTCGATTCATATCAGAACCCTTCATATCATAATATGAATGACATAAGTGTGACCGGTACGAACGGCGCGTTACGAACTTCGAAAATCTTTGTCACACCGTAACATGTGCATCCCAATAAGCGATTTGGTACCTAGGTAGTAACCCCGCTAAAATTTCTTTGTAACTATGAAAAAAACTGGTTCAAACTTAGTTTTGGCAGCAATTTGTGAACATATGAAAAAAAAACTTAACTAATTTCGCTTAAACAAGCCTTTTACAACGCAACGCACCCACTGTAGTGTCGCAGCTACTGCTACAAAGGGGTTGATTTAGGAATATCGTTGTCACATCGCTGTCGTACTAATACGGTTACCCGTTAAGCCTATAAATATAACATTTTGGTCACGATATGCCTACCATTTTTTCAGTGGACATAGACTTTAAAAATGCTGCCGGTTTCTTGGGAAGACAAGCCCTTAACTCAGAGGCACAATATGTTGTAAGTCATCTTAGCTATATTATAATTGAATGAGCAAGATTAATTTATTTGAAAAAAACAGTGGATTTACAAATCTCAAATGCGGAAGAGGAGCGCGAATAATGGCGGTCACCAATGTAGGTAGCTACCTACAGTTTTTTGCCGTTACTAAATTGTGATTTTTAATGTAATTATTTAACATTGTCTGAAGCCCTAGCCGTATTCTTGTATATTATTCCGAACCCTTCTAACTACATGAAACGAATAAATGTAGCCCCGGCGCTGGCTGTAGCGATGTTTGCCAATGTTCACTACGTTTACGTTCAATGACTACGTTAGCGAATCGGTACTAGATATACAAACAAAACGCGAGCCGTTGCACGATCCTAATCACGCGAGGACAACGCGCGTGCACGCTTAGTGAAGGCCATGGACTTTTAGTTAGTAAATACATTTTTATTTTTATTTTCAAAGAAACACGAGTTCAAATAAGTCTAGCGCAGCTAAGCGGTTTCTAACGACACGGCACGTTTTGTCGGAAATTTGTACTCTTGATGAACCTTTACTGGGGCTTAACTTAGACTTTTTCCCGATGCCTGAAGGTCTACTACCTGTCGCACGCCATGCTGTTCTGCGCGGGAGCACTGGTGGAGCCGCACGTGGTGGTGACGCCGGCCTCGTGCGTCGTCGGAGAAAACTACAAGTTCATGGTCAACGGCGGCTCCCACAAGTTCTTGGAGTACATGGGCACTAAGAGACTAGTTGAAAATCTTTGTGTGCATCGAGGTAATGTCTTTTTTAATAAATAACAAGGGAGGCAAACGAGCCAGTGGGTTACCTATGGACACGAGCAACATAAGAGGGTTACAGATACGTCGCCAGCCTAGAGGGTTCAGGTAGATACCTCATGTGCCAGTAATTTCACCGGGTGTCTTACTTTCCACGGCGGAATACAGCAGCGCAAGCACTCTTGCTTAGCGGGAGGATTAGCGAGTAAGGCGGTGGTGTCGGTGGTAACGATTCGGACGGACCTTGCACGAGGTCCTACCACCCGCCAATAATATAAATAAATTAAATAGTAATGTCTAAGAGTAATGCTACGAAATATTTTGACCGCAGTTTCTTCTGCGCAACGGAAACAAACTATGTGTCCATGAACTATACTTAACTGCTACTAAGACGGCACACACTCGACACCCGCTTACTAACAAGGAGCTTGGTTTTGGTTCATGGATGAGCTCGTTGATTTTAGTGACGCAGAAAACGTGGCAGTCGAAATGCTTTGTGGCCTTCCCTTCCTTACTGTATAAGTAGCTAAAGTCACACGTACGATAATTGAAACCTATGCTAACTAATAACTTAGGTATAGTAGTTAGAGAAGAGACCTTTAAAAATACGGAAATGAATTTCTTAACTGCGTATCTCGCGATTGCGCCCCGCCTCATTCAATTTCATTGTCTACCAATTGATTATGTATTCAAAGATACGCTTTAACCGAATAAAACAGTCATGATCAACACACCCATTACTGACATTTTTTTACCAAGTCCGTGATGTGTTTTATTGATACCTACGCAAAATAACAAGGAAAAACGACGTTGGGTGGTCTATCAATACTTAATGGTTACCATGACCAAGACTATTTACTACAGTATAATGTTATCTATCTGAATATAAATTTATTTGTTGTAAATATTCTTCTAGTGCAGTGATCTAATTATGAAGTACGGTATCCCATGAAAACTTTCTTGGAAGCAAAGTTTCCTGTAGACAAGTACATTTCCTTCAAATCATATGCTCCTTCCAACCCTTCGGTACCTACCTACTTTGACGTCATAAAAGATAGAGCAAATTCTTCTACTCTATTCGTACAATACGATACAATACAAATACCTACTCTTTATCTAACATACAACACAAATCATTACAAAACAATGTAGAAACAGAACAAAGTAGACAATATGCGGTTTTCGTATATTGAAAATCGTCAATTTTTGAAATACTTTCGTTCGAGGGGTATTTTCACTGATGATGATTTCAAAAACAGGGTAGGTACCTAATTTACATGCCATAATGGCATGGTGAATAACCACACTTTATCACGTCTTTTTGCAGGTTACAATCATACTTCGCGATGGGAGAAATGTGCGACTGACAACATAGCGTTGCTTGTGCTCACTGAGCCATTTTCATTTCGCGCGCGGGACGCCAGTGCAGACTACATTCTGAACCGAATTCGATATGGGCGGCCGGAGGATGATAGTATACCGCCTTCCCTAGAAGCTGGGATCATAGCCAAGTGCAGTTTCTACGGGTGGGGGAGCAGGCGAAACGTAAATATCTTTCACTAAACTATAAAGTAGGTACATAATAATTTAATTTTAAGTAGGAAACCGCCGCGGGTACAGAATAGTAGGTGCCTATCGAGATTACATCTTGTTTACCAAGGACGCAGACAGATGCATATTAATGTATTCAGGGACGTCTTGCTTAGGTAGTTTACACCCAAGCAACGTAAAATTGCGGGAATATTGCGAAATGAAGTGTAGAGTCAATTAAAATACAGTACCACAAACTTATCGGAGTCCGAGTCAGTATTCAAAATAAATTTTGAAAACATCATGTTAGCGGTAAAACAAAAATAAATTCACCAACAGTGCCGGTAAGTTTGTGGCTCTTGTACCTAGGTAAATTATGATAAACATACAATCCTACTAATATTATAAATGAGAAAGTTTGTGAGTTTGGATGTTTGTTACTCTTTCACGCCAGAACGGGTGGACGGATCTGGATGAAATTTGGAACATAGATAGATTATAGTCTGGAATAACACGTAGGCTACTTTTTATCCCGGAAAATTGCGTAATTCCTGCGGGATAGCGATAAACGAATTCTATGCAGACGGAGTTGCGGGCAACAGCTAGTTATGTATGAACCTATGTAAATAGGTACTTACGGTGTCATGTATGTAAAGGTTCATCAAGGTTCATACAACGAAATGCAAATAGAAGTACTTATGTGGCCAACGCAAACAGTATGTAGCGCAACGTTAGGCCACTGTCAATGGAAGGTGAGGTTATGGAACGTTTTTACGAAATTAGGATTACACGGACAAAATAGGTACCTACTTGGTACATATTCTATAGAATTTTTATTCAATAGAATACACCGCAAGATAATGATTGCGGGAAAAAGTGGATGACTTTTCCTAAATACCTTACCTAGTCAAATAATGAAGTCCGGATGGGAGGTCAAAATTCCGGAAACACTTATCACGCAAGGATGATGGTCTCACGTGTGTAATGTGTAATGTCACGACAGTAAATATTTTCAGGGTTATCTGGTGCCGTTGCTGATCAGTCTGCGTCGCGTGGATGTGGTTATCATGAGCAAAGACAACTGCGATCAGATGTGGAACTTGGATAATAAATACCTTTGCCTGCATTATGCGCCTTGTCGGGTAAACTATGTTATATTTTATTTTATTTGAGTTGCTGTTGCTGTAGGAACGGACAAACGCTGAACATGAGTTAAACTGAAAATTTAACTAATAACATAATCGATATCAATTACTGTTTTGTACCTTTACTTTATTTATTTACTTTTTTATGCTCTAAATACCTAAAATCTAAGTGTTAAAAAGTTTTTATTTACAGTCTGAGAAGTTCGGCTCACTATGTCCGGTGAGTATTTTGCATCAAGATTGTTAGTTTTATGTATGACTACCTTCAGTATAAAAGTGGTAACTGGAAAATATATGTAACAGATAAGTAAAGTTACTCAGAAAAATAATCTAATCAAAAGGTTTCCATAAAAAAAAAACTTTCATTATTCGCTCGGGTGTCCCTACTGGGTAACTAAAGTAGCTTCTAAATTGATATAGGTACTTGTGTCATGGTTTAATATCAAATACACCATGTTACGTTACCATGATATTTTTTTAGCAAGTTGTAGGTAATTTTCTTTAGAGCTACGTTGTCATAGTATAAAAGTGGCAGAAAAACACTCAAACATGTGCTTTGTGCTTAGGGGTTATGGCATCAATTAACGCGAATAATATGTACTTATCTATACATATAATAAAATCGTTGAGACCAAAAAATCTGTACATTGAAGATTAAAAAAAAAAAACCGACCAGGGTGACTTAAAATCGGTAACTGAACATAATAAAACAATTTTTAAAATTTTTGTTTGTTTGTTTGTTTGTTTGTTTGTTTGTTTGTTTGACTGAGCATCACGTAAAAACTACTGAACGGATATTGTTGAAATGTTCACAAATCTATTTCAATAAATTCAGAATAGGATATAGGCTACAGAAATTTTGGAATTTTTTGGAAAAAGGGGGTGAAAAGGGGGGTTAAAGTTTGTATGAAAAAATTAAATTAGTTTGTTCTAGAATCATGAAACTCAGAATAAATACTTAGTAATAAAAATAAGGAAATACCTGTTTTAGCATTTTTTTTTAATCTCACCCAGAGGCGCAAAAAAGAGGGTTTTGTGTTTCAAATTAATTAACTTCATACACCTATACAATAAAAACCAATGAAGTGTAACCTTCTAAAATTGCTAAATAATACTTCCAATTTAATACAGGTAAATGTAATTTCTCAGTTTTCTTGAAATTTAATTTTTGAGGTGATTACGCACAAAATAGCGGAACTCAAGATAATCAGCTTTCCTCGGTATAAGTAGTTGGTAATAACTACAAACAAAATAATAATACGAAGAAAATATATAGATACGAATGTACATAAGACATAAAGCCGGAAAACTGTGTCAATTGTGAAAAAACATTAATAAAATAATTACATGCTTTACAGGTATTTTTCAACGAAGACATTTTCGTCAAACCTAAATCATCCTAAATTGGCGTCCTAAATTGTGTTCTTTACCTAACACCTAAAGTTCAATATGCAATACCGTTACTTTGTTTTTATTTATGTGCTATTATTCACAACGCGTTCGGTTTTTGAACGCACTCTTATTTGAAAACCTGATATATTATGAGGGCAGCGTGAAACGCTTGGCTGTATGCTCTTAATATCTTTGCCTAAAAAAATCAAAATCAAAAGGCGCGTTTACGTCTGCGCTACGAACATGTCAGAATTTTATTGTGAAAAAGTTTGTGCTTTTAGTCTGACAGCGAGCGAACCTTAACTGAATCGCATTACGACGTCATGGTAAGGCCTCTGTAGGTAATTAATTTGTAGATAAAGATAATAAGTGTTAATAATCTGTAGCTACCTACTTAAACCAAGAAAATAAATAAAAAAACTTCTGCTAGAAAAAAATGAGTCGCAAAATATTAATTAAAACGGATTAGTAAATGAATTGTTAGTAGTAAGGTAAAAACAGGTAAACATTTATGTACCTATTATTTGATTAGAATATATTTATTTTTTTAAATTAATCAGGGTACAAATATCGTTAAAGTGAGCGCAGTATTCGCCAATAAGCGTCATAGTTCGGCGAAATTAATAGTGATGTAGGTAACTAAAACTGAACTTAGCTTTTTTTGAATAAAGAAACTATAAACAAAACTATAAATTAAACTATTTTGTAAAATAAGGCATAAATAAATGTGATGAATCATTAACCAGTTCACACCTGTTTTTTTTTTCAAGATACCGTGTCACAAATTATTATATTCATGACGTAATTCTAAAAGTATAGTTTCGTACACACTTTCAGTGGTTCACGTGACGAAGTTAATAGTCATAATAATAATAATTTTGATATCGAGAAAAGCCGTAAGTATCACAAAAACACACGCGGACGAAGTCGCGGGCAACAGCTAGTTTTAGACTAAAATGCTTAAATTCTTAGCAGTCAGTTCTGAGTAGGTATTGAGTATCTTTTGTCCGTGCATTTGTTTATTACTTCCTTATGTTTATGTCCATGCTACATACGTCTTCTCCAAGTGTTAGGGCGGCACCTTAACCTGTTTGCGAGGTAAATAGCCCATTGTTCGTTCAGTTCCGTGCTATATGGTCATTCAGTCATATTGGCACCTACCTACTGATAAGTCTGCTAATGTCAACTGAATGTTACTTGTTATATTCTTGTAAAAACATTAGAAAGAGTACAGAATTCATATGAGTACATTAGCGGTCCGAGATGGATTTAAGCTGATGAACCGGATTTATCTATTTCCTTGCAATTAAATTTTATTTATACATTTTGTAACAGACTATTTTCCCCAAGCTATTATGAGATGCCTTCTCTTATTAAGTAAAACTGTGAAAACTAGTTCGAGAGAAAGAGAATGGGAGAGAAACGTAATTAGGACATAATATACGGGTGTTACAAAAATTAATTGGCCAATTGATACACCCGCAAAGTTTTGTACTCTAATTATAACTTTGAAATAAGAAAAAAAACCGAGGACGCAACCTGTAGTACGAAACTTTGCGACTATCCTGACCGTTATGTGAAATATCAGCTAGTTCCCCGTACATAACCAAGTTACATAACCGGCATTGGTAAAACCAATGTAGGATGATTAATTGGGATTAAATTAGGCTTGGGTGCGGCGGGCCACCCCTAAACCGCGAACATGTTTTTTTTAATTCAGTAATAGTCTTTATTTTACCTTAGAATGTCCTGGTTATGTAAAATAGTTATGTACGGCGAAAAAGCGGAAATATCGTTAACCATTACTGATACTTGCTTCCACCTTTTCTAGGACGACATGGGCTCCGTTATTGAATGCAATGGCGTGCTTCGCGGCATGATGGTCTCGATGCTCGTGGACCGACTCTGTGGCATAGGCTTTTTGGACATGAGTCAATACAACAAGTTCGTTACTTGCGGCGTCGACGATGCTCGGGACATCAGGGATAGTGACGCTTACATGCATTTGGAATTGCTAACTAAGAAGCCAGCTGTGGCAACACTCGTTACCGTTGCTCATTCTGACCTTACCACATTCCAAGGTGAATATAATATGACATCGATGGAAGTAACCACATCGCCAATTCTAGGGTTTAAGTAAATGTCCAAAGAGGTTTGTTGCGAAACTTACGAAGAAGCATAGTATGTACCGTAAAACAGGGTGAGAAGGGATTGCGGGGGGAGAAGTGATTGCGGGGGGAGAAGGGATAGAACTAATATTTAGCGTTTTCACTTGCTACTTAAATATTCTGGCTCAGCTTGCTCTAAAAGTAGTTTAGTATATTTTAATACATACCTCCTTTTGTGTGGTAATTTGTTATAGTCATTTTTTTATTTGTACCTACCTATCCCTTCTGTCCCCAATACAGGGTGTGCTGGGATTTGCCTATAATTTAGTATTTATTGTTTAAACTATGAAACTAAACGACAGATAATCATTATTAAACTAAAATTCGTACCACCGTAACATTTTTTATCCAAGTATAAAAATCATCTTGTCACAAAAAGTCATACAGGTTTGAACTTAAATTTTGTCCTCTACCTACTCACCCCGTTTAACGGCACCGCGTACTGTAGATATAGCTTAATCATGTTTTGTTAGACAAATTTTATTTAAAGTGGCAGATAAAAGTCACGAATATTGAAATAACATAAAGTTAATAAGTGATGAATAAGGAGGTTATTATCTAGTGTCGTAAAACATTCATCCTAAAGCGCTCCGTGGCTGTGTCAGGAGTTGTGACGTTTTTTTGTTTTGATTCAAATCTTATTTTATTTAACTTTGACCACACACAGTTTACTGCTATTTATGTATTTTATTTGAGGGAGAGTTTAAATCTTCAGAATTTTGTGAAGTAGAGTAAATATTGAATACAATCGTGAAACGTTTATAATATTTAAGTTACCTAGCTACTATCAAATAATCTTTAAAGCGTGCTTATTTACTAATAAAATTTCCAGATATGAAAAGTTGTGTTGTGCGGGTAGTTTGATTGGCAAAGGCAAATATCAAAGTGACAGAAAAAAATTATAATGTTAAATGAACACAAGCACAACAATGGTTTCGATTCCTTAATCAAAACCATTGTTATGCTTGTGTTCATGTTCACCCCTTGGTTTAGGCTTCAGTACAGCCAAGTCTAGAAGTCTAGTCTGCTCTTAGCAGCAGTGCAAGTGGCACTTCGAACATTATAGTATTTTATATTTCTTTCTAACCCGTTGAAAATGAAAATTATGATAAATTGTTATCTATTAGAAGATCTTATGTAATGGCGTATTGTAATATAAAATTCTTATATTATATATGAGTGGGTGCCGTAGCAACGTTTTTTTGTAATAAAATAACGATAAATTGTAAGCAATTAAATATTTATTTTTTTATAATACCGTATTAACAATTAATAAATATCCCATAATGTTTGAGAGTTTATCACAATAATTGACCTCATTTTTATTGTAAGAATGTCCTGAAAAAAAATGGATACCTAGCTACACTACTAGTTAGTAATCATCCCTTAACACTTTGATTTCTTGACCATTGACAATAATTAATACCTATGCATCTACTACTAAACATAAAATAAAAAAATACATAACACCAAATAAGATCTCCGGCTTTTTGCAGAAAGGTGAATTTGATGGTTCGAAATAAATTATGGCGTTTTTATTTCATTTATATCCTGTTTTCACACTGACGAAATCACGGTGAAAAGATGTGAAATTAATACCAAATGTACATGTTTCGTCGCTGTAATTTACGCAGTTTACTACGGCGTCGTGCAAACACATATATGCGACAAGATTATCATAATCACTTATTGAATCAGCCTGTAGGTTTAATCGTTTTATGCGATGCTCACATGGATTCGTGCTAGCTCTACCTTAAAATTCTGTAAGAAACATTTATCTTTTATGATGACGTTGAATATAATTCTGAACGCACAAGTTGAGTCGACGCAATTTCAAAACGCATCATCAGAAATTTCTACATTGTCAACAAAAAAATTCTCATCGACTTCTTCTCACTTTCCAGAGTTTTCTGTTATAATATCTTAAAAAACATAGTGATTCCAGTTATGAAGATTTGCATGTGTGCATTTCCTCGCTACAGTAAGGTGAAAAGTTTTGTTTGCAAATATATTTTACTTCTCGTGTGTTTAAACACAACAAATACAACTTTGCACCCTTGTGTTACAAATAACTATTAAATCCAGTTGTTAAAATATGACACCTGTTACAACATTTATTTAGTAAATACGAAAGTCTATAGTTAGGTTACCTCTACTCTACTAATCGCCGTATGATTTAAATAATTATAATACCTAAAGCTAAAACCCAACTTCAAATGACTGTACATCAATGCTACCGTAAACCGGGGTGACTTTAAAAAGTAGTTATAATGACGAAATCATTAATTTTTATGTGCGGTTACTGCTTCCAATCGATGTCTTCATCGTTTGCCTTTGCGTCTACATGCCAAACTTTCTCTGCATATGGACAATATCGATTTCATAGCAATTTTAAAATGATCAAAGTAACCCCAAAATTATCAGTCTCCCCGGTTAACGGCACCCTAAATATTCGACTTGATAAATACCTACTTAGTTTACAAGCTACAAGGAACAGACGAACACGTGAAAATAGGTTTAGTACTCGTATCATCATACCTATCATAAAAGACAAATAATTAGTTCTCTGGTCCGTCGTAGGCAATATCATAGTAATACTAATGACTTCAATGCAATTTCACCTAGAACTATTTAGTCTCTCTTTGATATTCTGATTTGATGTCCTCGTATAGGGAAAAGAAGAAGTTCCATTTTGAGGGGGCCCACTTCGTCGGCATCTATTTTGTATGATCTGATAATCGTTGATAATATGCTCTTCATTATTAGCATACCATAATTGCGACCTGGAAAGATTACATTTTCAAATTCAAATTCAAATATTTTTATTGATAGATTGTGATTGTGTTTTTAGACATTTACTTCATATCCTTGTTTGAGTCATACCTACTTATTATTGAAAATGTTTGGTCTTTGTCTAGACTGTTATGTTGTGTTATATTGCACACTGCATATTAATGAAGCGTAAAATCAAGGTAGTACGCATCTGATCAATGAACTCGTAAAACAAAGTTCATCGTTTTGTGCCAAGTTAGAGAATACAATTCCTAAGTAGCCAACTAACAACTAAAAGCGATCATGTTACCAAATACTTACCAATGCAGTTTCTAGAGCCGTAACTAAAAGGTAGGAATGCCGCGCGGTGGCGGTTCAGAGACCTCTCAGGGAGGAACCGGTCCGGATCAAATTGGTCGGCTTCCGGGCCCCATACAGATTTGGCGCGGTGCATCGCGAAAGCGCCCACGACGCAGCCCGTGCCCGCCGGGAGGGTGACGTCAGACGCCGCTGCAAAACAGTGTTGTTCACAGTGGCGTAACTATAACGTAACGTAACAATAGAAAAAATGCACCATCGCCCCCTTCTATGCTGCTTTATGTCAAGCCAGTTCAGGACACCGCAGAGCCACCCCTTTAGTTAGGTACGCGCCAGACACGTGAATAGTTCTGTCGCCATCAGATGCATCGCATCAGAGCTGTTTGGGTACCTAAGCACTCGAAAACATCTGAATGTGCGTGTGTGTACACATGGGGAAATTGTAACAAGTCGTTTTTCGCATCATGTTCAAAGAACAACGACCACATGGTCAGTCCAAACACGAAGAATGCTGTTGGTTATTGGATGTAACTGAGTAGAAATATTCTTACGAAGATATATATCCTTGTCAATATTGCGAGCGATGATAGGCACGACGGTGTAGAGCCGCATGCTCTCCTTGATAACTCGTTCTAAATAAAACATCTGCGGGATTTCTTCCTTGCTAGCGCCTCGTTTTGAATCACCAAAAATTGATTTTTGCCTGAAAATAACATAATTGATTCGAAATTAATAAAAATGTAAATTGACTATTCTACAAAATATTTCTTTTTTGAATAAAAAGTCTGAGAAGATCTTTATCACTTACTCTTGAACAACTTTTTCCTGTACTTCTTTATGCTGCCCCAGCAACATCAAGGTGTAAGCAATAGTCAAAGCAGTAGTGTCGTTTCCCGCAATCGTAATGGAATCAATGTGTTCTCGCAGTTGTTCGTCAGTGAAGTCTATTTCCCTTCCGAATAAGAGATCCAATACTGCCTTTAGTTTGCCATCTACGAAAAAAAAATAGAAATACATAGATAGTTAAATAAAGTAAATGTTAAGTCAGGGTCAGGATGAAACATAAAAACAAAAAGGGTCTTATACCGAACCTTTAAATAAAAAACAAGACAAGTGCAAGTCGGTTTCGCGCACCGAGGATTCCGTACCAATTTGCCAAGTTAATATAAAATCCAGTGTTAGCAGAGCCCTGCTAAGCAAAATGTAATCCTTGTGTTGTGAGGTCATTTTATATTGGTTACAGACATCAAAAAAACTCATTTTTTGATTTATTTCGTTAATTGTGCTATAAGAGCAAAGCTACCTCCATATCTAATTTCAAATTTCTAGGACAACTGGAAGACCTCATAGGTTTTTCGAGCTCGGCAATTTGTATAGAAACACCTCTTCTAATGACTGTCTTTTGATTAAGTTGATTCAGAGAGTTCATTTTTTTACAACTCTGAGGGACCGCAGACCTCTGTATTTGGTATCAATTTCAATGTTATATATGAAGAAAAAGGTCTGATGGGCAGACTGACAGACAGACGGACAACGAAGCGATCTTATGTGTTCCTTTTTTCCTTAAGAGATACGAAACCCTAAAAATGGCTGACTTTTGAAAGTAGGTACATATGTGAAAAATACCACTTGAAAGTGGTGAAATTTTCTGCTGTATTTTAAATACGAGTAGGTAGATTAGAAGAAAATTACAGTCAACTAGTCGAAAATTTAATTTGAGCTTTTATAGCAAGGCACAGGTTTTTGAACTTTCGAGTAATATGCTTTTGAAAGTTGGGACCCTCTTCAAATAAAAAAATTAAGGATGGACAAAATTTCTTCGATTTTTTACGTAATTTGTTGTTTTTCTCGCCAATAGTAAAAATACCTATCACCATAACATTAGCTAGGAATTTTATGAGCTTAATTAAAGATAATGTTTTACGTCACATAATAATATGTTATATACCTAATCTCCATAGTTCATCTCCGTTTATATGAGAAGCTAAAGCAAATTGTTTTGAGGTCAAAACAAACACGGTGCCATGGCAAATGCGGTAATTATTCGAGCATAGACGTCATTGATCATCCAATATTGTCGTACTCTGGTCAATATTATTATATCTCGAACGCGAGACGGCACGAGATTCACACGCATGCTTGGCAATTCATTCAGAAGAGCAAACAAAAATAAAGGCATTTTATATATAACCTTGTTTAAGTAACACTCGGAAACGCAATTACTTACCGAGGCAATGGTCACTTATGGCATATTTTTCAAATAAATGTAAGGATTATAGCTCTCGGTGTAGGTTTGCCTACTACTTCAGTAGTGTGCTTCGATGTCAAGAATAACAGCTATGTAAACTGACAATCGGTACTGTAAGTAAGTACTGGCATCTACTCATACTTCGTTCAAGTACTTACTGGATTAAGCCATTAAGTTTACAGGAAAAAATCATACCTGTATTGTTATTGTGTTTGTTCTTTTCGTACTCCGTTCGCTTTTTCTTGACGACCTGAAAAACCAAAAACCTTAATACAAATCACGCCGCTTTGTTTCTAGATTGGATAAGTAGGTACACACACATTTCTATTATTCTTTTTTTTATTTCAGAATTTTTTTTCGAAAGTAGAGTTTTTGTTTTTAAATATTTTAGTTTTATTAGTTAGAGTTAAGATCAAGTATGTTCTTCTATATATATAGAACGAAAGTTAAGTACCTATACGTTACGTATCACTACTTCAGTATCACCACAGTCTTCCTTAGTGCTTAGTTCTTTAAAACTATGCAACAGATTTTGATGCGGTTTTTTTTATTAGATAGAGATAGATAGATATTAGTGATGTTGAGAGGAAAGTTTATATTATAATACGCAGACGAAGTCGCGGACAGAAGCTAGTTGTTAGACAAAACAACATTCCGGAATAAATTAATCAATTTTTATTTAAATGTGAATTTGATTTTGAACGGATAACTTGCATCACTTGAAATAGGCAACCTGATTCTAGCTTTGAAACCGGTTCAAAGCTAGAATCAAGTTCTATCCAAATCGTAGAAAATTTTAATATGGCGATGTGCCTAGTTCACAAAACTCTACCTCTAACACTATACTTATAGTAACCAAATTGGACAATTCACAAAACGATAATTCTGAAGTACGGTCAACCAAATGAAACCTTGGCTCACTGTATAATATTATCGCAATAAGTGATCGGCTTGTTATTTGTGTCTGTAGTGTCAATGTACTCCGATGTTCCCTGTGAAAAGTTTCTACAGTGGCCTAGGGTTCTGTTTGCCCGACCGTGCATTTGATAATTAAAAATATATAAAACATACATAAATCACGTTTTTATTCCTGACGGGGTAGACAGAGCCTAATGTAACAAGACCTAAAGGCAACGTTTGGCATGATTGTGAAATATAAAATAGGTAGGTAGACGTAATTTAAAATGAACAAGTACTCGTAATACCTGCGCTGCGGAGTAAGAACGTATGTACCTCTAATGAACGTTATGGTATTTTATGCAACAGTTGTATTAGAGGGGTCAAAAAAGGTGAGTGGTGTGGGTTACGATGTGAGTGCAGCGGACATCGTAAGAAAAGATGCCACGATCTTTTTTGACTTAAATTTACAACGTTGCGTACCTACCTACAATATTTTTTCTAAGACTTCTTTAAAATTATCATCATCATCATCAACAGCTGAAAGGTGCTCACCGTTGGACCGGGGCCTATGTACTGTAAATAAAACATAAATAATGCCAAATTCGGGCTCAGAGCCATAAAATTACCCAAAAACGATACCCATCAACATTTTTGTGTAAAAAGTGTCAAAATGTCATCCGCCTTTGATCCAAAACATTATACCAAATTCGTGTTCAGACCCACCAAATTACTCAAAAACGATACCCATCAACATTATTATGTCAAAAGTGTTAAGTTGTCATGTCATCCGCCATCAAAATTCGTAATCAGAGCCACCTAATTAGTAGAAAACGAAACCCATCAACATTTTGTCTAAAAAGTGTCAAAATCTCATCCGCCGTCTTGGATCCAAAAAATTATACCAAATTCGTGATCAGAGCCAATAAATTAGTCAAAAACGATACCCATCAACATTTTTATGTCAAAAGTGTCAAATTATCATCCGTCATCTTCGATCCAAAAAAAATATCAAAATTCGTAATCAGAGCCTATCACCTAACTAATTACTTGAAAACGAAACCCATCAACATTTTGTCCGTCATCCGCCATCTTGGATCGAAAAAAAGTATGCCAAATTTGAGCTCAGAGCCAACATATTACCCGAAAACGACACCCATCACCATTTTCGTTTTAAGTGTCAAATTATGTCCGCCATCTTAAATCCTTTTGGAAGCAACAATTGTGAAATAATAGGCACTGAAATATTGAATATAATTGAAATACTTTTTCTTGTTTGCTTTCTATATAATTACCTACGAGTACCACTGTATTTGGTCTGTCTGAATGGCCAAATTAATAAAAACTCTATTGGCAGTAAAAGTTTTACCTATGTAACGATGGAGTACTTTTAGAGCCATAAGCCAACAAGTGCTTTTAGAGGGAATAGACAATATAGACTTATCCAAAGTCTTGTTATGAGTGTTCTTATAGTGGTGCTGGTGATTACATAAATCACAGATAATACAGGTACAGGTACAGGAGTAGAAAAAGTTTATTTAATCCTTTGAACGCCAAGCTTGGTTAAACAGTAAAAGTAAAGCTAGTTCGAATCTTATGCATTCGCGTGAAAATAACTTTTGCACTTCTCCTGTCTACCCCGTAAGGGATATAGACGTGATTTGTGTATGTATGTATTCTCCTCTTTGTCGGCTATAAAGGTAACAATTAGTTTCTTAACTAAGTAGTGCAGGTAATTAAAACTATGCTGGACATACTTCGTCAGTGAATTGGTGCGTGAGTTTGATGCTGTCGTTGTGTTCTTTGGCGTAGGAGGTGAGGTTGAAGAGGCAGTCGGGCTGGAGCCACACTTTGAAGAAGCGCATGTTCAGGATGGTCATGACCGTGTGGCGCGCGCGCAGGTACGGCGTGTCCGGCGAGTGCTGCACGTCCATGCGCTCACCCATTGCCGTTTCTGTATAAGAATAAAAATCAGATGAATCTGTCAATCCTGTTTACTAGGTACCTCCTTAATCCCGACATTTTATAACAGATCTGATATGGTGTTTAAGACCTACAAAAGATTTAGCAGTTTTGTAATTTTAGATTATGTTCAGAACAATTATGTTCTTTGTATGGTGGACATTCCTACTATTGTTTTGTTCTCTACAAAGTACGCGAGGACTCACGAGATTAAGTATAAAATGAATCAAGAAGTAAAAATTCTTGATTCATTTGAAAGTAGGTACCTATCATTTGAAAAACAACGCCTTTCTCTCTTCCCGGTCGAGCAGTAGATGTTCCACGGGAGTTTATAATTGTGTCGTACAGACACATCATTCAAACAGATGACGCTTGGCGAAAAAAAATTCTAGATTAACAAGGTCAAGTGACAGCTTGGTGTAGGGGTATAGCACGCGTCACGGAATGACAAGGATCTGGGTTCGATTCCCGGCCATAGCTTTACTTTTCGGATTTTTCTGTGTTCTAATTTTCCGTGTCGTTTAGAAATTTCAGGAGATTAAAGCGTCATTCCATTAGTTTCCCTCAAAATACAAGTTCTACTTTCAGAGTAGGGTTGATTGGAATATGTTTTAACTAAACATATAAATCAAAAACTAATCTTGAAAAGGCACATGAACACGTCAAGTCTTCAACAGTTTTTTACTACCTACTGTCGTAAGTGCAAAGTAAACCAATTTGGCTTTATTGAAGTAATTAATACTCTCACATCAGCCAAAGTGCCATAAATTTATACATCAACACATAAAATACTTGTTTGCTAACGGCGCAGGAGTTAACAGGGCAGGTTTTAAGTTATTCAAAATATCTAATTCTGGCTGCTGAAGCATTTTTCCGTGTTGCAACAGATAACGCCACAAAACTGGTCGGAGTTTGATAAAATCGTTAAGTTAACGGGTCCTTTATGATACATATAAAAATTAAAATTTGTGTCTAATGCCTAAAATGTGTGGTGATGAGTGATTTATGATAGGTCCCTACACGAGGTTCTTGTGACACGGCTATCTTTTTCTCTATAGCAGTACCTAAAAGTGATGATTTCATGTAAATAAGCTTTCATTACTACGAATATTACGATACCTTAGATTACACCCTTTTCTGTTTTTGTGCGTGCTTTCGTTAGTGACTAATTTGGCAAATTCGTAGAGTCCGAGCGAATTTCTCAAAATTTCAAGTTCGTTCTAGTGTAATTTCGCACATAAAATCCGGAAAATTCAGAAGTGCGAGTACGGGAACATTTTAGCTCTCCGTCAATGTTGTACTATCGAACAATTTGATTCCTGCCTAACTCACCGTAAAACGTTCTCACAGTAAACGTCACATTCACTCATGATTTTCTTTGTCAATTCAATGAAACGTCACTATGACATTTACTGTGAAAAGGTTCCATGGTGGGGCCAGGAATCCCTTTTTTGATAGTACCCTTTTATCTAAACAAAATAAATCTGCTGTTGTACCAAGATACGTTTGTGAAATTGTGAATAAATCTAACGAACTTTGCTTTTTTACTCACGTACTTACTCTTTTGTAACCTACGTCATAATTATGTCTATGACTGTGACATGTGCCAGACTGTTGCACATAATTAGCAAATATCGGGTCAATTAGTTCATTGTCTTTGCGTTTTCTTCGTGATAATATAATATTTATGACCTATTGTTATTTTCCTTATAATTCATTGCAAATGTGACGCTACATTTGCAAACCACTCATAAAATTATAATTTTAGGAAAATACAGAAGTTTGATTTATGTCAAAATTATTTTATTTAAGTATGTATGTATTATTTGTTTATGTATAAGTTTAGTCATGCATGATCATGTGATGGGAGACCCTTTGTATCAGCAGCAATAACATAAGTCTTGTATTTACGGAATAAAGTTTTAACACAAATCCAATGTAAAACGACAATACCTATTGAATAACTGATGAAAGCGGAAAACCCACATAATTCCCCTGCACATAACCTTTATGAGCAAAAAAAGCCCGACCTGTTTTGGGTTCTTTAGAGGTCCTTAATCCTTAGATATACATAACAACCAAACAAAAGTGTCTTACCGAATACGATGTCCAGCGTGCAGGCCGTAACAAGTTTAAGTACATCGAAATCTCCAGTATCAGTTTTCTTTTCCAATTGCTTAACTAGAATATCTGCTTGGTCAGCTATGACTTCCAAGTATTCTTCCACAACTTTATTGTTGAATACTGATCTCATAACCTTTCTATGCGACTTCCATAGCTCGACTGCAATTAATAAAGATTAAGTCAATTCGGTGTTATCATATGTCTATTGTGCCCTAAAATTGATCTCAAATACCAACGTGACCTATGAAGTCACAAAATGACTTCATGATATGAGCAGTTTTTCTCAGAAAAAACAAGAATAACAAGTACTTATAAGTAAATTCAGTAATGTATTTCCTGATGTTTGATTTCGTTGGGTGTGACTTTTCACAACTAGCTAGTCGTGTCTATGTGCAGTACCATTTATTCACAGGTCGTGAATTTGGTGAACTTTATGTGTTAATAAGCATCATGTGTTTGCTGTTTAATTATTAACCCATTGCAAATTTCTGAGCTACGCACAATAATATTTTTTCTATCTTGAGTTGAGTGAAACGTCATCAATAAATTTGAAGTTTTAATTTTTAAACTAATCTACAGCGTGGGTATTTTATACGGGCGTATATTTTAACGGCGGTCCATATAGATCCTAATGAACGTAAAGCCTAAGCTCAAAAAAATAATTATAGGCTTTTTTATTTATTTATATTAGGTAGCCCAATTAGTTAACGAAACTAATTTGTACGGTCAAAAACTATGTCTTGTTACGTGTGTCTGGATAAAATATACGCCCGTATGAAATTTACGAACGCTGTATGTACCTACCTACTTAGTACCTCAGCGACTGAGCTTTGCTCGACGTTTGCATGATTAATATTTTCCCAGTATTTATTTTTTGCCCAAAAAATGTCTTCCGCATACAACTAATTTTGTTAAAAACTTTTTGGCTGTCACCCACTTTGCAAGACAGCTATACATACCTACTTAACAACAACCATCAAAATTATAAAGTATAATTGTATGTTTCTTTTCTAGGGGAGGGAGAGCAGTGACAAACCGTTTCCTTGCTAAGTGGGCTGTCAGCCATACATTTTTGAAGTGGTACCTAGGTACCATTGTGTTAAGGTCAGCAAAAAAAAACTACACAGACTGCTACGATTTTCAAAATCAGTCACACTTTTAACGTATTTTACATTTTTGGGGTTCTGTACTCCGGAAACCTATGAATTCAATACTTAAATTAGAGTATACATTACAGATAAAATCATTACTGATAATGAGCCGATATTACGAGTACGGCGGTTACGTTTATGATTCCTCTATCTACCATATGAACAACAAGACTAGAACTTCTGGTACGACTGCGATCATATTTAGTTAGAAGTACATAAGTAGTGCAGATGCTTATTAATGAATACTTACGAGGTGCCACAAATAAGCCATAGCCAAGCCATGGACGCAGAAATCGGTAAACGGAGTCTTTGTCTAAGCAATTCTCTAAAACAATTTGAGCATCTTCAGGATTTCCAAGAGCTGCAAAAATAATAAAGAGTAACATCACAACTTGGAACTCACTGATATTGTCAACTAGGTCCTCAAATCAAACAAAAACGCAAGCACGAAGATGCACGCACACAAGTACAATCAGCTTGTTCTTCGTACATAACCAAGTTACATTACCAGCAGTGGTAAAACTAACGTTGGATGATTAATTTGGGCTAAGCCGCGAACATGTTTGTTTTACTTTAGAAATACTCTTTATTTTTACCTTAGAATGTCCTAGTAATGTAACTTGGTTGTGTACGAAGAACAAGGGGTACAATTAAAGTACACCAAGGAAATTTGCTACGCGTACGCACACGCGCACGCTTAGTTTAGACCAGCCAGCCTCACTTGCCGTTCGTAAAACTACGTCTTTACTTTTTGTTTGGTCTGCGACTTACTCAAGATGAAAAAGAATTGCTTACCAACATACAATTTGGGTCCAAGCCAAATTTTAGCAGCGCCTTTATGTAAGTATGCCAAATCAGCGATTTTTTGCACATTCGCTAATATTTCTGAAAAAAAATATATATTAGGTAACACTGGTTTACAGTCATTTACTACTTTTACTTATTGGAAACGAAGATAATTGTGGGGATGTCACAGCAGACATCTATCTCCAGGCAGATGTTAATGATAATTTCTAGATATAAAAGTAGAATTAAGGAACTGAAGTAGAAAACGAAAGATTTTGGTGCAGCACATTTACAGGTAAAACAGACTTGTGACAGAAAGAGGGAAGAACGTAAAGACAATTTTGATAGGAGACTTTCTGATGACTTCCGGACAAATATTAAAATGTTCTGGAAGTCTATAAAGACAGCCCGGGGCAAAACCACTGCCTCGGAGCTGAGTGAAATCAGAAGCCTTGATGGAAGTGTTATAAAAGGAGAAGAGTGCGTGTTAAAAAGATGGAAGGAATATTTTGAAAGCTTGTTTGAAAGAGCAGAAGAATCAGTGAACTTACCGGCTCATGCCGGAGAGATGAATGAAAGTAGTCAGGAAAATGAGATAGGCATGGATGAAATTGTGACCGCCATGAAAAGAATGAAGTTAGGAAAGTCTGCGGGATATGATAGAGTGTCGGTCGAAATGCTGAGAGCCGGTGAAGGCGTGGTAGCCAGTCAGTTGTGCCACCTTTTCAACTTGTGTTGGACGAACGGTCGGGTACCGGAGGATTGGTGCAAGGCCGTGATTGTGCCGCTGTACAAAGGAAAGGGGTCACAACTAGACTGCAAAAACTACCGCGGAATAAGCCTTCTCAGCGTCGTCGGCAAACTGTATGCAAAGGTACTGATTGAAAGAGTTATGAAAGAGACCGATGAGAAAATATGGGATGTACAAGCGGGTTTTAGAAAGGGAATGGGATGCACGGATCAAGTCTTCTCCTTGCGGTGTATAACCGAAAAGTATATGGCCAAGGGCCAGAAAATATACTGTTTATTCATTGACTTGGAGAAGGCTTACGACAGAGTGATGAGGAATGAATTGTGGTCAGCATTATCCATGCATGGGGTGCACAGTAATCTGATACGAGCACTAAAATCTCTCTATGAGGATTCTAGTGCTTGTGTGAGGATAAACGGGGCGTACACTGAATGGTTTAGCATTGAGAAAGGTGTTAGACAAGGATGTGTTGCGTCACCGTGGCTGTTCAACCTATTCATGGATACATGCCTGAGTGATTTGAAAGGGAATGACTGTGGACTAAGAATGAGTGGGTTAACCATCAAATGCCTCCTATACGCCGACGACCAAGTGTTGTTGGCATCGTCGGAGGAGGAGTTGCAGATGATGGCTAACATTTTATGTGGTGCATTGGAAACGAAGGGTATGAATGTTAATGTAAGCAAGACGAAAGTTATGGTATTTGAAAAAGACGACAGTATGACAGAATGTGAGATTGTGATTGCGGGTAAGAAAGTCGAGCAGGTAAAAGAGTTTGTATATCTGGGTTCGGCGTTTACGAAAGATGGGAAGTGTGAAAGTGATATTGAAAGAAGAGTGAATGCAGGAAACATGGTAAATGGGGCGCTGCGCGCCTTTGTGAGCAGTGAGAAGGTGTCGAAGAAGGCGCGTCTGGCTGTTCACAGAGGGGTGCTCGTTCCTACATTAATGTACGGTAGCGAGACTTGGGTATGGCAAAAGAAGCATGAAAGTAGATTAAATGCAGTAGAAATGAGAGCGTTAAGAAGTATGGAAGGTGTATCACTGAAAGATAGAATAAGGAATAGTGTGATAAGGGAACGTGCTGGTGTGAAAGAGGTTATAGTGACTAGGATAGAAAAAAGTATGCTTAGTTGGTTTGGTCACGTAGAGCGGATGGATGAAAGTAGATTAACTAAACAGATCTATATGGGGAGTGGGAATGGTAACGTTGGGAGGGGAAGGCCTAGACGGACGTTTCGAGACCAAATAGGAGACGTTTTGGAAAAAGGTCAGGTCAGGAGTACCCGAAACCGACGAGCATGTATGAAGAGATTGATGAATGTGGATGAAGCGAAAGAAGTATGTCAGGATCGTAGCAAGTGGAACAAAGTAGTCTCTGCCTACCCCTGTGGGAAAGAGGCGTGACGGTATGTATGTATGTATGTATGTACATTTACAGGTAAGTAATCAATCAATATGTGACATGTTTGTGTTATTGGCGAAAACCACTTTTTACCTACTTACTCGCTACGATTATGATTCAGACAAATAACTATTTGAGTATGATTCAAATGTATTTTGCCGCCGTAAATGAGTGTTTGTGTTTAAAAATAACTTATTTATTTAATTTTAAGTTCAAAGTATAAATTAAGTTAAACGCTATTTTTAACGCCGGGCGTACGTATTAAGCGACCCGAATGATGGCTGGGTTTATAGTTTGTAAACTATAAATAAAGTTTCATTAATTATTCATATAACATTCGTTCTGGTTGGGTATTTCTCTCGATACCGTGTTCATTTTGCTGTGGAATATACCTATGTACTACCTCGAAGTAGATATCCATCGTAGCTATGTTCTTTGATAACCCTTTTTACCACTACCACTGTGGTACCACGTCTTATACGTCAAGTACTTAGACGTAAATTTACAATTAATACGTGAGTACCTACATAGTTAATATCAAGTAGGTGCTGTTGTTTTTTGAAGAACGATCGAGCTGCCCTTTCATCTGATTACTCAACCTGTATTTACTTTGTGTGCTCCCAACGAAGAGAGTGGCATTCCCGAGGAGTGGCAGACCCGGCAGCGTAGGCAGCGACGCTGTCACCTTGTCCATCCTTTTGATGTTCGTCACCCAGAATGCCCAGAAGGCGCACGCCAGCACGACTAACAGGATCAACACGATTATCATGATGAGCTCTGAGGACAAAGAAACACGTAGTTTCAAGAATGTGAACTAATGAACTAACTTAAACACATAAAGCTATGTATAAACCAGTAAGATTATGCGAAAGTGGTGGCTTTATGTTCGCATAACACGCTTGGATGGCAGGTTTCCTCTTTAAGTACGAATAATCGTCATTTAGTATACTTTAAAGTTTCCTGAAGAGCGAAAACTTTTTTTACACGTACCCTACGCCTGATAGTATTAGCGGAGATGTGATTCAATGAGGCACGCTTGCCTAGTAGACGTGCAATTTGAGCTCATGACTCGTGATTACGTCAAAAAAATACTTATTAAATATATTTAATTATACGTAGGTATACGTTGGGAGGGGAAGGCCTAGACGGACGTTTCAAGACCAAATAGGAGACGTTTTGGAAAAAGGTCAGGTCAGGAGTAGATACCCGAAACCGACGAGCATGTATGAAGAGATGATGAATGTGGATGAAGCGATAGAAGTATGTCAGGATCGTAGCAAGTGGAACAAAGTAGTCTCTGCCTACCCCTGTGGGAAAGAGGCGTGACGGTATGTATGTATGTTTCATTATTAAATAATAACTTTTCTTGGACCTTTAGGTCTTGTTACCTTAGGCTCTCTCTACCGCGTGAGGGATAAAGACGTGATTTATATGTATGTTTTCTTGGACAAAACGACACGCCCACATATAAGGTTTTTCCACTCGTCAAATACTTAATAAATACGTAACATTGATTTAAATAATGGTCTGTATTCTCATTTGATCTTTGAATAAATTACCTAATATAAATAAATACCTGAACTGCTTAAAAATTTCTATTAACATGACATGACATCTGGGTCGCACACATAATGTATTATTTAGATTTAAGACGTTTAACAATATGTTATTACATGTAGGTACCCGCTGACAAGAACCAATGACTCTGGTACTCGGAGCTTAAACAGAATTAAGATAAATCTTTTGAGATAAATCGTTTTAGGTTATTTACAAAAAATAACGTTGGCACTTGGCGAGATTTTTTTATCGATATTTTTTTTAGCTCGCGATGGTATCAATTTACTGATTTTAATTATACCAACTTATAAATATCTTTAAGTATAGTTTTTAGGGTCCCGTCCGAACACACAGAATGGTATCTGAGTTCTATCAATATGCTTGCGTTATCCGTCCGTTTACCCTGCCTGTTGAAACTTGTCAAGGCTTTATAACTGAGTTTTATGCGGACTATATTTTTAAACTCTATGTAGAGATTTTATATAAAGTATATTTACATAGAATTGGCGTAGGATAAATACATGGAAGCATAATAAATATGTATTTATCAGCGATAAGACCGCCTATTGTCTACTTTGGTCTTTGTTTCTGTATTGTTTTGTACTAATTTGTGGTGTTCAATAAAGAGTATTTGTATTATACTGTTGTATGTAATTTTCTTTCACTAAAATTGCTCACTAACAATGTACCTACGGATGGCTTATCTAAACCTACATCGTTACTTCACCATGGATATATATACATAGGTGATACGCACGGGCCAAAACTAAAATATGCTAAACGCTCTGCATGGATACCGAGTACCTAGGTAGTTAAATCTATAGCTTGAACGTTGGCTTGACGCGCTGCCGCGTGTCTAGATAAGTTCGGCTAATTTTTTTATCGGATATATTCTTCGGTTATGTAGCTCAAAAAGTCAAAAAGGAAATCCTTATAGGATCACTATGTTGTTCGCCTGTACGTGCGTCTGTCTGTTTTCAAGAACTTTTAAGAAGTTTTAAGTTGAAATGATAAGTTCGGCTAATTTTTTTATCGGATATATTCTTCGGTTATGTAGCTTAAAAAGTCAAAAAGGAAATCCTTATAGGATCACTATGTTGTTCGCCTGTACGTGCGTCTGTCTGTTTTCAAGAACTTTTAAGAAGTTTTAAGTTGAAATCTGTGCCTCTAGTGAATACTAATACAAGTCCACTTGAAGCGATATTGCGTTTCTTACACTATTCGATTCGCTTAATTTTCGTGTTTTAAAGATCAAAGATTAAATCTATCTCAATTAATTATGCAATACCACTCTTAAAACTAGACTTGTATAAAAATCATGTTAAAAAGTATCACTAGTCAACTCAAATTTATCTTATACCTACTAGCGACCCGCCCCGGCTTCGCACGGTATATTATGCATGTATTAGGTATACATATAAACCTTCCTCTTGAATCACTCTATCTATTAAAAAAAACCGCATCTAAATCCGTTGTGTAGTTTTGAAGATATAAGCATACATAGGGACATAGGGACAGAGAAAGCGACTTTATTTTATACTATGTAGTGATGATAATAACCTATTTGTGTAGGAAAATACAACTGTAAACAAACCAATAAGCATGTTATTTTCAGCTTCAGCAACAAAATGTATGTGTTTAATGATACCTCTATACGTAATGCATTCATAAAATAGGGTATTTTATTTAAAAGTAAAATCGCTCTCCTGTAAAGTTGCAGTTTTTAAGTTGTAGGTATATACACGGGAGCCACAGAAATTACTTAGTTGATACCTATAGGTTCGCGTAATGGTCTCACGACTCTCATGCAACTGTAAAAACTGCTATTTCTTAGTCCACGTGATAAAAAAATACACTGAAATGATTTTAGCGAAGTTATACGGAACCGTCAGTGCAAGAGTCGAACTCGCACGACCGGTTTTCACAAATTCTGCGCTCTCTCTAAGTACGTACGTCTTTTCCTATATCTGTCCCACCCCTTCTTGTCATAAATGACAAGTCTTTGTATATATTTAAAGTATTATGTTCATTCCTATCCAACAACAATATTAAATTATAAGTAATGTTATTTATGTTTGACCCTTCCTGATCTTTTCGTTTCCCTTTTTTCCAAATTCCGATCCTTCTGTATTTTCGTTTCTTAATTCCGTTTCCCCGTTTGGCTAAATGCGCCAAGAGCGCGAAGCTAATTAAAAAAAAAAAAAAAAAAAAAAAAAAGTACGTACGTAGCTTATGCAGCGCAGGTAAACGTCGTGAACAGGGCCTAGGGTTTTTTATACATACAACAAGGCAAACTAGCACCTGATGGTAAAGCAAGTAAAATAACTTAACTTTTCTTAAATCGTATTCACGGCAATAACAATTTTTGATTAAATTTGCGATTACTATATTGTCGCATAACTTTATCGTTAATCACAAGCAGTTAGTGACACGCTAACATTTATAATATTGCTTAGTTATTTCGACCTTTTAGCTACGAGTCACACGAAAAAAATTGTTACGAGTAGATATGTTATTGTCTGCGTTAGCTTTAATAACCCCAATATAGCTAGAGATATTATTAATTTTATTGCTATTATTAAGACAACATCGTAGGTATCAACTCAGTTTGTTTTTAATTATTAATGAAACTTTATTTTTGTAGCATGACTAAGCAACTATATCCATGGCCAAGCTACGTTAGGACCCACCTAACTATACATTCCTTTTTTTAAATAGGTACCGTTGATTACCTACCATACACTAACTTTTTTAGAGTGCCGTAACCAAAGGGTAGAAACAAGATCCTATTACTAAGACGCCACTGTCCATCTGTCTGTCACTAGTCTGTATCTCATGAACCGTGTTAGTGACAGTTTAAATTTTAACAGATGATGTATTTCTGTAGCGCTATTAAAACAAATACCTACAAAAATATTTTTGTCTGTCTGTTTATGTCAATCTCCAATATAAAATGACCTCATAATGTCTACATTTTGCTTAGGAGCAGGGTTCTGCTAACACTGGATTTTATACTCACTTTCTAAATTTATACGGAACACTCAGTGCGCGAGTCCGACTTGCACTTGGCCGAATGTTCGGTTTTTTTGTGATAGCATTTATACATTTCAGTATAATATTTCTTTTTTGAGAGATGCCCTGACAAAGCCACATCGCATAGTGGGACTATAAAGTATTTTACCACAATAAAATTTCTTCGAAAATATTTTGAGCTTGAATTGTATGTACTTGCGTTCTACGACAAAGCTGCATTCGAACGAATAAGTATTTGAAAAAAAAAAAATTAACAAAACGTGTTTTTTTATTTTAATTTCCCAATTTAAGTCTTTAGATTTCAGGGTGGCATGGGTGAATTTCGTTGACGGCACAAATGTAAACTTTATAATATGTTACGAGTTAATGAACTTTTTTTGTTGGTTTGCAGTCTGCGAATGAAGTTTTAAAAACAAGAAAAACTTTTTTAATACACACAAATCACGTCTTTATCCCTTACGAGGTAGACAGGGCCTAAGGTGGCAAGACATACAGGCCACGTTTAGCAAGATTATGGGCGAATAGATGGCAAAAAAATGGAAAAAAAAATAATGCTCACCCAATTTTTTTTTCGATGCCTACATTAATTTCCTTATACGGGTGAAAACAAACAATAATATTCCCATTAACTCACCAGCTTTTGCTCACTACTCAATTGTCCATTTAAATTCACAAAAACACAAAAATTGTCCTGTTGAATATTCAATCGTCAGGCAACGGGTTGCGGCAATGGCGAGCAGATTCCGACTCCGACCGAATATTCATTCCGCGTTAACACGGCGGCTATTGTATGACATATACTCAAAGCTTAGTTTACTCTATAATACAAATATTTGCGAAAGTAGACGTAATCATCTACGCGGTGCCGAACCATTTTAAATTCGTCGAGAATTTTCGTTCAGAAGTACCTATGTATGTACGTTACTTTTAAAACATTTTCGGACGCCTAATGTGGCATTCCGTTGAACGCGAGTATCAAAAGTGATGACTCGTTGAGCGTACCGGAATACCTATAGCAATTCTAAACCTGCCGCCCAGTCCGCCCATGTCCTTGTGGCTGCCTTGAGTTCCGCAGACAATCAAGCGATGCTTGTAAAAAGTTGCTATTCACCTTTTTCGATCATGAATATTATTTTTTAAGTATTAGACATCTAATTTGAAAAACCACGACAACACGGCGGCGACATGGCGACGATAACGAATCTGCATCGGCAACGTGTATATAATACCTATCATCCAGATACACCAAACTTGATAAGATGAAGAAAGGGGAATTCACATGAATTGAGAACCTCCTTTTTTTAAAGTCGGTTAAAAATACTCCACAATGCTCAGATTAAATAAAAAGTACCTAAGTACAAATTAAATTCTGGTTGAGAACGTGAACGCACTTGCGTACAGTCGGTTTTCCAACTTAAGCAGGTTAGTTTAGAAAACAGTGAATAGGTACGTAGTATGTTAGGGAACTGACAGTAAAATACATAGGTACAACTAAACTTCGGCAAACAAACCCGCTTTTAGTGTAAGTTTTTGATATAAACTTCTCAAACGCGTGAATAAACTACACGCACATGCCGAAGTGCGGGAAGTTAAAAATTAGTGAGCTCTACCTATTTTTAGAGTCATTGTAGGTACCTATTTGTATGAGTGTACTGAGTATTCACTAAAGTTACGGGCACCGATAATGTGGTTTTGTAAAAAAAAAATAACCAAACACAATTTTTTACCTCTTTCGAATGGTCTTTTCAAGTATTTTCTTTAAAAAATCAGGCACTAGATTGAATAAAAACTGATATTAGTTTCATCCAGTACCGTACAGGCCGATCCAGTACAAATTCTAGACCTTTTATTTTTCTTCGATTCTTCGTCGGCTTAAATGAGACCTACTGGTAGGTAGGTAGGTAGGTAGGTAGGTAGGTACCTTCTTGTAAAAAACACGATTGTTAGATACCACTATATAAATATTAGCTGCACTTGCAAAGTCGTCTAAAGATATTCACTAAAGGATCCCCGAAAACCAGTTAATTAGTCAAAGCCGGAATAGTTACATAGAGATACATTATAACACGAACTTTTTTACAAAAACTTGACAGTGTATTTTAGTCTTTAATCTGAAAGGGAATATCAAAAGTTTGATCAATATATCCATATGGCACAAACAAATCTAATATTATCTATAATACCTTTAAACGAGCAATTTTTAATCAGAATTTCGCAAACGGCTCCAACGATTTTCATGAAATTTGGTATGCAGGGGGTTTCGGGGCGATAAATGAATCTAGTTAGGTTTCATTTTTAGAAAACGTACCAAAAAGCCAGGTCATCCAGGTATTATATTATTATATCACAAATGCCGCGTATAATCTTAGTCCTCTAGGTTGGCAACGCATCTGCAATCCCTCCGGGGTTGCGGGTGTCTATGGGCAGTGGTGATCACTTACCATCAGGTGATCCACTTGCTCGTTTGCCTTCTTATTCATATAAAAAATAAAAATAATTAATACTGCTCAAAATACCAGTTTCTCGGTTTCCCGGGTGAGCAAAATATATTTATGTAATCGTATCTAAGTATATTTATGTAGGCGGGCATTGATACTACTTCTTTCTGTTGTCTATTGCATTATTGGTAAAATTCATAATCCCGCTGTCAATACCATACTTTTACCTACAACTAAAATCACACGACGTGTAGCCTATACACGTTTTCAACTGTACTCATCCACACAACTGAGATTACAATACAATACAAATACTCTTTGTTGAACACCACTAATCAGTATAGAACAATACAGAAACAAAGAACAAGGTAGACAATAGGCGGTCTAGTCGCTTAATAGCTACCTCTTCCATACAACCAATAAAAGAAAGAAATAAGTCGGAACATTAATAAACTTAATGAAAAAACCGATACTTAAAGTGTAAATACAAAACTAAAACTACTATTAAATTAAAATAAATAAATAAACTTTAAAATTAATTGTAAAAGAGAGGGCCTCTTGGCAGGGTGCCCATCACGAAGGCAGCATTTACGTGCTGAACTGCGATTGCGATTCTTTGCGCGAGAAGGCTGCCAGCGCGAGGGTCGCCTGTTGACTCTCTCAATCAATTGCTGAGCTCTTTGGCTCTTTGTGTAGCTCCAGCGCATCCTTACCCCAAGGACCTAGTCTCGACACCGAAAGCAAAGAAATGATATTGGGCGCCGAGACAGCTGTATTTTGTGACCTTCAAGCGTTCCCGGACGTCGGCCGCCGCCCTCGCACGTTTGGTAGTTGCGGGTAGGTAAGACGGAACAGTTTAAGTAGGTGGCGGAAACAAATATACAGCTTACTTAATAGACAGGTTACCTATCTAATCACTCGTTCTCACAATGGCATTGTATCCATACAATGCCATTATCTGCTTTGTAATCGAAAGCACCAAACAGTTGCTCACAAAACTGGTCAAATACAATGAAAATATTCACGCAACGTGTTTCTAAGCAGTTGTTTGGTACTAACGAGTACAAAGCAAAAACGGCATTCTATGGATACAATGCCAGTGTTAAAACGGGTGATTAGATAAGCTCAGTTGCAAATAGTTTGACCATAGGTACATATATATTATTATGTGACAATCCATTTCTCACCCTGGTTCCAGACACGACGTGTAGACTAAGATTTGTATAAGAGGCAGGTAATTCGCAGTGTTTGCAAAGTAGGTTATGTAGGTAGTACCTTAGTACCTATTTCTAACAAAAAGTATCCAGCCGTCATTTTTAACCCCCGACGCAATGTTTGGTGAAAATCAGTCCAGCAGTTTGAAGAGTTAGGTATCAGCTCTTTTCCGAAATCACAAATGCCGCGTATAATGCCTGCGTGGAGCCTGTGACCTGTGGTTCCCCAAGTCTTGCAGGTGTCCCTGGGCGATGGTGATTACTTTCCATCAGGTGACCCTCCTGCTCGTTTGCCCCTCTTATATATATATATATATATATATATATAAAAATGTATTTTTTTAAATTTAATGTTAGTAATATCCTTTATACTTAGTAATATTGTTAAATTCCTGACGACTAAGTAGGTATACCTATGCACCAGTGCCACCAGTATATTTTACCGAATAATCCGAATATAAAAGAAACCAGGGCAGGGGTGTGATTCTCTAAGTTAAAATGAAATAAACTCGCCCGCGAATGATCGCCGCGCTTAGAAGCAATCATAACTTTACCCCTCGGTAAGGAACCATCTAGCTACTTAAGGTGACTATTATTCTCACCAGATATATATAATATATGTAGAGCTTCTTTTGAGAACCTTTCATTATTATTATATGGCAAACAACATAATACCGTGGGACATGTTAATGTTATAACTTATGTTATGAATAACAGGAGCAATTAAAACTCAAAGAATATGGTCACTTTACGTGCAATTAGGTGTTATGAGTTTTTTTTGCTGTAAGTGTGAAGTTGTCTTTATGAAACTTGGCTGTGGTGGTTAAATTCACTTTAAAAAACTTGGCATTTGATCGATGGAGTTTGCTCGTGAACAGAAAACTTTATTTGTCTTTGTATAGACTGAGAAGTTGTTTATGGAAAACAAAAAAAAACGCGACATTTCATTATGGTTCGTTCGCATAGCATTCCGCAGCCGAAAACTTAATTTCTCTTTTAGTGTAGGAAAATAGGTTAACGTTTATTGTTATTTTCATTTTCGTGCTAACATTTCGTTAATATAATTTAAATAGTGTCAGTAATAATGTGTGTCGTGTCGTTGTAGACGAGACCGTGAAGAATGTTATAGCGCGTCACCATAACAAGGTAAGATTTAAGTCATGAAATTAATGGTCACACTTAGATAGTGTTGGCATCGGTGGACATTAGAATGATGTATTTTTGTATTTATAAAGCAAATATTTCTCTAATTAGGTATCGAAGTCGCTAACCATGGATTTCGGACACCCGCCACCGAATATGGGAATGCCACCACCCGGCATGGGTGGTCCCATGGGACCGCCCGGCCGAAACAACATGCGCCATAATTTCAGGCCTTTCAACTACCAGATGCGCTTCCCGCCTCAGGGTCCCCTCAATATGACTCAAGACGATTTCGATGGTAAACGTTTACGTAAATCTGTTATGCGGAAAACTGTTGATTATAATGCTGCTATTATTAAAGCTTTAGAGTGTCGTGTTTGGCAAAGAGATTGGCGGGACAGGCACGCTCTGCAGCCTGACGCTATGTACACTCCTGATCTCTTGCCGCCACCGTCGTATCCTGATAACCCTATTAACGCGGTAACCACACGTTTTGTCAAAACGGCGACAAATAAAATGAGGTGTCCTATTTTTGCTGTTGCCTGGACTCCTGAAGGTCGGAGGTTAATAACGGGGGCATCATCTGGGGAGTTCACATTATGGAATGGGTTGACATTTAATTTTGAAACAATTCTTCAAGCTCATGATTCACCAGTGAGATCAATGGTCTGGTCCCATGGTGAGGGATGGATGGTGACCGGTGATCACTCTGGTTTCATTAAATATTGGCAAAGCAATATGAACAACGTAAAAATGTACCAAGCACACAAAGAAGCTGTGCGAGGCATCAGTTTTAGTCCTAGCGACTCTAAAATTGTTACCTGCTCAGATGATGGTACCTTACGTATCTTTGACTTCTACAGATGTCAAGAAGAAAGAATTCTAAGAGGCCACGGTGCAGATGTGAAATGTGTACAGTGGCATCCTACAAAGGCCCTTATCGTCTCTGGTAGCAAGGACAATCAACAGCCAATAAAATTATGGGATCCAAAGTCAGGAACAGCTCTCTCTACACTTCATGCTCACAAATCAACTGTGATGGACTTGAAGTGGAATGACAATGGAAATTGGCTTATTACAGCATCCCGTGACCATTTGCTCAAATTGTTTGACATTCGCAAACTAGGATCTGAACTACAAATATTTAGAGGACACAAGAAAGAAGCCTCTAGTGTGGCTTGGCATCCAACGCATGAAGGTCTATTTTGCTCAGGTGGGTCTGATGGTGCTATTCTGTTTTGGAATGTTGGCACAGACAAAGAAGTGGGATGCATTGAGGGTGCTCATGAATCAATAGTCTGGACAATGGCGTGGCACCCTCTTGGCCACATACTGTGTTCAGGGTCCAATGACCATACATCTAAGTTTTGGACCAGAAACCGTCCTGGAGATCAAATGAGAGACAAGTATAATCTCAATACATTACCACCTGGAGTACAAGATGATCATGATCTGGATGAACCAGCAATCATTCCTGGCATGGGACCTGAAGATAAAGTTGAAATATTTACCTCGGACACAGACAAGGTCATACCTGGTCTTGATTTGGATACAACCTTAATACCAATGGACTTTGAAAAGAAAGTGAAGAAAGTACCCTACAGTAAACCTATACCCAGAAACTTCCAAGCTCAATGGAATCATGGTCCAACTGCAGATGATGCAACTACTGAAGCTCTAACACAAGCTTTAGTAGAATCTGTACCAGGTGCGGTCCCACTGCAACAGATAACCCCATCAGCTATATTCATCTATGGGAAACTGATTTCTGTAGAGCCAGGTTCAAAGCTAGAAAAGGCAATAGCTGATGGCCCCATAGCACTGAAAAAATATATAGCATCAGGAGAAATAGAAGAGTTACATGATGTAATGCCTCATTTGGAAGATGATGCCGAAGAGGAAAGCTTTCAACCATTTGAATATCCTGAAGCAGAGCATGATCCTGATGGACAAGACAATGAAGATAATAATGATATGGAAGATTACAGGCATGATGACAACTATGACAATGAGGTGGACATGGAAGATCAAGGAAATCAAGACTATAACCAACCCAATAGGAATAATATAAGACCAATGGGAAATATGCCTCCAATGGGCAATATGATGAGACCTCCTATGCCTATGGGCAATATGGGCCCAATGGGGCCACCTCCAATGGGAATGAATTCCATGCCACCAATGCATAACATGCCTCCCCATATGACAGGAATGCCTCCTATTGGCAACATGCCACCCATGGGCAATATGCCCCCTATGGGTAATATGCCGCCCATGGGCAATATACCACCAATGGGAAATATGCCACCTATGGGTAACATGCCGCCACCTCGCCAGCAATTCCCTGATAATGGATTCAATAAAGGGCATTATGATTCTAATTACGACAACCAATACCAGCAAAACAATGACGACTATAACAATGATGAGGATCAATCTTATGATCAAAATTATGATGACGATTCCTATAATGAGGATGGTGATGATTATGCACGTAATCAACGTTGGAGCGGCGGGTATCGCGGGAGAGGTCAAGATCGAGCGCGAGGCCAAGACCGGGGCCGGGGTCGCGGGATGAACGGGCACGGCGGCCGCGGCAACCGGCGCGGGCAGCGTGGGGCGCCCTGGCGCGGTCGCGGCGGCTCCGGACGCTCCTTCCGGAGAGGAGGGAAGTCCGTGCCCAACTAGTACACCGTCAGATGACAGGCGGTCGCCTGTAAAGACTATAAAAAATCCACTAGAACGAAAGTTATGTGTGTAAGTGTAAAGACAAAATATGTTAAGTGATGCAGTTGCTAAAGGTTGTATATAAGGTTTATTTACAGCTTGTATTTTATTTTCTAAGCTGATGATTCTGCATACAATAAATTTACATTTCAAAAACAACAAAAAAATAATTAACATTCTTGTACCAACAGGTGTTCTATTTTACTGGCGGACCTTGGTGAGTTGAACTGTCCTATTTAATAATTAATTTGAACTGTGAACTCCGGCACATGATATGTTTGTATGCTCTCAGGTACTTTTTCAAAGGATGAGTCGGCTCAGTCGCCCGCGCAGGATAAGGCAGAGAAGCCGCTCCGTCGCAGCACCCTAATGTCTTCTGGCTATCGTCACTGGAGTCGTCAAAACGCAACATCTTATAGTAAGATACCGGTATTTTTGATTTGTTTTGTTAATAAAAATAAACGAAAGCTTAATAAATTAAGTTACACCCCTTTCCTTCATATGTAAAGATACGTTTGTTTATGTAGGATTTGATGTTGATTAATTAAATAAATGACAATAAATAAAAGAAAATTAATAATAAAGATTATACCATGTCCAAGGTGTACCCTCTCCTTGAATAAGGTGCAGCTGTCCAACACATCTAATATATCTTTGTTTGCACGATTTTCAGATTTCTGGGTTCAGTTAATTCCCTTCTGTTGAACATTAGGCTATATAGTACAACCATATTTACTCTGATAAGAGTATAAGTAAAATTCTCTCGTTCATAATTGTTACTAGTTGCATAAGTTTTTCAAATTATTATTTCATGCAACGTTTTTGGATCAGTATAATCTTTTATGAAACTAGGGGCAAGCTTCGCCACACTCGTTTCACTTCGGTACACTCTAGCCACTCGCTCATCAACAATCTTCAAGGGTTCGTTGAATTCGAAAGAGAAATTCAGAATTGTTTTTTTATCTGCAATTAATTGTGGTTTTCAGGAAATACTTAGCCCCTTCATTATAGATATATAGACATTATAGGTCTATGTAATCAAATTTTGCAAATAGTTTTTTACCCACTTCCAAGGGTTCAATCGACTTGGAATCTGGTACTTCTGTGACCAATGCAGTTATCAAAAACTGTGAACAAAAAGGGTGTATGGAAAATGATTTTTTTTTCCAGTTATGTGCAGTATATTATATTATTCTGGTAAATTTTACACCTCGTTATTTATTTTATTAGTAGTTTCTTAATTTGCATTAGAAGCGGGTAGAAAGGATTGAGGATGCGAGCTATAGGATTCGGAGAGAAAGGACAAAGCAGAAAAAAATATTCTAAACCCAAACAAAACACTATTCCACTGATTCCCTTGATTATACTAAGAGCATAAGTCTGGTTTGTCAAGTCATTATCAAATTGCTTAGGTGGTTACCTACACGTTATGCCGACCGTGTCCGCGTACCTAAAACATTAATACATTGATCGTCTTCTGAAGTTGGAGTATTCCCTTTTTATACATAAATTGAATAACGTGATAGGTCAAAAAGGAATGGTGTAGACCAGAACTGATTGATCTGTATTACGGTTGTAATCTGGACTGGACCGTAATGCTAAGCTAGGATTTTTTGTATAAAATGTGTTGGATCAGCGCCCTTTCATACCCACCGCAGCTCCCCGTGCCTTGGACAAGTTTACATTATTATTTTAATAAAGATTTACTGCTAAGTACTTTATTTTCGTCAATGTAGAAAAAATAAATATCTGAAATTGGAAAGGGTTTTTATTTGACATCGCCCTGCACCTACATAAATAAAGGATATTTGAGAAATTAAAATGCAGTTTAATTTTTTTACAATTATTTTTCGACGGCGGTGTGCTGGGCACCGATACTAAAGGCGTTTCTCTTTTGTTTTAGATGAGCGTCGCGAGAAGACTATGCTGGCTCTTAACAGTAACTGTGTGCAAGGCGAGCCACGACGGCGTCGGCGGGCGGAACTCCATCGCGGACGTGTTCGCCGACAACGTCACGGAGCACCTGGAGGCCATCAACGGGACCCCCAACTACAGGCTGATAAGGACCGAGAAGGGCACTCAGTGGTTCCCCGAGCGAGAGATCAAACTTGACAGCTGCGTCAGAAGAGCCCGCTGCGAATCGCTCGTAAACAACACCTGCCTCGGTGCCAAACTGCCGTATGACAAGACCAGTGTCCATCTTACGTTTTTTAACAAACAACACCAGATACAAAATCAATTAGAGTTGTATACGCACCTGATAAATGTGCCAAAATGCTGGGCCGTTATACAGCCCTTCCTCTGTGCGACATTTATGCCAAAATGTGAAACGGTGCTAGGGCAGGACATGGTGTACCTGCCTTCTTTTGAAATGTGCAACGTCACAATGGAACCTTGCGCCATTTTGTATAATACCTCTTATTTCCCGTCCTATTTAAAATGCAATGAAACGCTGTTCCCGCCGAAATGCGACAACGTCGCGAGAGAGATGAAGTTCAATACGACAGGCAGATGTTTGCCGCCCCTTATACATACTGAAAAGGCTTTACATTTTTATAAAGGTGAGTGTTTAAGGTATTCGCTTTGATGGCTTGACGAATGAAAGTTAAATATGTAGGTAGTAATTAATATTATTGGCATAGTTCGGCTTTTAAGTAACTTTCTCGAGAAGTCAATACATAGTTTCCACATAATTTCAATTAGATTAGACGAAAGTTACATTAGGGCAAACAAATATTTTACCTCCCGTCTCCCCCTTTATATTTTTGAGCTACTGTTTTGGTCTGTTTATGTTTTATTCCTCTTGACACACTATCTATTAAATAAACCACATCAAAATCCGTTGCGTAGTTTTAAAGATCTAAGGATACATAGGGACACAGACAGTGGAAAGTGACTTTGTTTTATACATGTAGCGATTGCGAAAATTTGCGCCCACTTACTTTTTTTTTACATTGAGCAATGGCCCATATGGCGGCGTTAAAATTGTTAGTATTATGGTATGTGTCCACTTAACCAGGTATATCTGGCTGCGGGCTGCCCTGCCAGGACCCGCTGTATACAGAGGACGAGCACCATCAGATCCACCGCTTGATTGCGTGGGGCGCGGGCGTGTGCCTGCTGTTCAACCTGATCACCGTCGCCACATTCCTCATCGACTGGCGCAGCGCTAACAAGTACCCTGCGCTGGTCATCTTTTACATCAATGTGTGTTTTGCTGTCGCTTCTATGGGGTGAGTTCTTCCATGCTGGTCTGGGAGGAAAGAAAAAACAAAATGTACCAGTTGCTTCTCTTCCCGCGCAGATGGTAAAAGCCCATCGAGGAAATGGGCGAAAATCTTTGGAATCATGTTATAGGCGATGCAGCTAGCAAGCAACCTATCACTATTTTGATTCTCCTTTCCACCTATACGCCCACAATCATGCTAAACGTGCCCTTAAGGTTTTGTTATCGTAGGCTGTCTACCCCGTAAGGGAAAAAGACGTGATATATGTATGTATGTTCTATGGGGTGAGGAACAGCTTGCTCTATTTTTAACTGGTGCAGTGTATTGAACTTTCACGTTGGGTTTAGGTTAAGTTTTCTAAGTTGACGACCGTATTTACGACCTAATCATATTTAGGTCTAACTGCCTGTTGCCTGTGACTTAGTCCGCGTTGAATTAAATATACATAGCCTATGTTACTCAAGGGTAATGTAGTTTTCTAATGGTGAAAGGAAGAAAAATCGGTCCAGTAATTTTTGTGTTTATTCATTAATTAAAAACAAAAATACAAACTTTTTCTCTTGTTTTAACATATTTGTATGGATTTAAAGCCGTGTACGAGTTATAGGCAGCCTCGGCACAAGCGTAAGGCACTGACGGCTCGCCTATTTTCTCAAATTCTTACGTGCCTCGCGCACGTTTCCGCACTCGAGGTGTGCGTGCCCCAGCCAGAGGCTGCCTTTAATTCGTATGCATCTGAACACGTTTGAACAAAATATTTTTGCGATTGTCTATGGAATAATTAAGTTTATATATATTTAAACACATTTCCTTATCTAACCGAGGCGGTTCCTTAGCTAACACTTTGACATTAGGGTACCAGCGTGAATATGATTCACGGTCATAATCGCACAATTAGTAACAGCAGCTAGTCCGTCACGCCAACCTGGCGATGTGACATCAGATATAGCGTTGCGATTCGTGGGGCACAATACAATAAACAATATTTTATATTGTTAATATGACTGATATAGGTTTTCTAGGCCAGTATATCATTGTTTTTGAATTTTATTGTGTAAGTACATGACTTATGCTTTTCGTTTTGTTACAGATGGCTAGTCCAGTTCGGCATTGGTTCTAGGGAGGACATAGTTTGCTCAAAAGATGGGACCAGGCGTCAGGGTGAGCCTTCCGCTGAAGAAAATTTGTCGTGCGTCGTGGTTTTCGTCCTAGTGAGTAGTGTACTCATTACTTTTCTATTTTTGAAGTGCAAACTTCTTTAGCGGCGTTGAGCTCTTTGGGATGGGTAAAAAAATTTAAACTCGCGTCAGGTATAATACGTAGGAGGATAATACGTACGTTGGTTTCGTCACTCACTCGTAAGCTACGTTTGGCCTATTGGTGTAAGGTATGGAATAACAGTGCGTTCGCTCCGGTGACAGCGGTTCAAATCTCGTGTAGGTGTAGTAAAAGTTTTTTTTTTTGAAGTGCGTTGTGCACTTTTAGTTTTCACTTCTGCCGGCACTCCCGGAGTGCAACCCGTCCGGTTTTTTTAATTTATGATTAGAAGAAAGCTGGCTGCTCATTTGAAGATCTCTGGATAGTCTTTGCACTTTGATTTTAATAGAATTCTGATGGAACACCTAACACATAATGGTATCCCAAACTTGCCTAAATGCTGTATAATTTTTTGGTAAGTTTTTAAAATGCCTTCTGTACATGCATTGTATTAAACTTTTATTTCAGGTGTACTATTTCATGATGGCTGCTTGCGTTTGGTTCGTGATATTCACCTACGCGTGGCACATGAGTTTTCGAGCTCTAGGTAATTATTTATTATGATTTATTTATTACAAACTAGCTTCAGCCCGCGACTTCGTCTGATAAACCATCCTATTGATTCACTCTATTAAAAAAACCGCATCAAAATCCGTTGCGTAGTTTTAAAGATCTAAGCATACATACTCTATATTATAGACCATTGTACTCTCAATATATTTAATAATGACATATCGCTATAATGTTATTATTCACTTGTTAATTTGGGCTGATAACTTTCAGGTAAAATGCAGGACAGGATAGACAAGAAAGCGGCGTACTTCCACCTGGTGGCGTGGTCGCTGCCGCTGGTGCTGACCATCACGACCATGGCGCTGGGCGAGGTGGACGGCAGCAGCGTGACCGGCGTGTGCTTCGTGGGCTACGTCAACCACCCCATGCGGGCCGCGCTGCTGCTCGCGCCGCTGTTCCTCGTGTTCGCTCTTGGGGGATACTTTCTACTAAGAGGTATGTTAAAATCAACTTTTTGCGGTTGCTATCGACCGACCGCTTATATGAGACCTCGCGGGCGCTGGGTACGCTCAGTGCGGAGGAGGACTCGTTTAAGCGCTCGGTCTATAGTTGATATGATACGAGGGTCACACCGAAATGATCGGGAAAAAAAAAAGCTACACGCATATTTTACCTAAATTATGTTTTATTGTTTTTCAAAGTATTCTCCCCTGCAATTAATGCACTTTTGCATTCTTTGAAACCAATTTTTGAAACAATAATTCCAATCGGAAGTAGCTGCTTCATAAATGGCCGATTGATAAGCTTCTACTGCCGCTTCTGGGTCTTTAAGCCGTTGACCACGCAACATATCTTTAATTCTGGGGAACGTAAAATAATCGTTTGGACTCAGGTCGGGCCTATATGGAGGCTGAAACATCAACTCAATGTTTTCCCCGTTTAAAAAGTCTTTTGTTTTGCGAGCAGTATGGGAGCTCGCATTATCAGATGCAAGATGACCCGACGAGTAGCGTTGCCTGCACGGAATTTGGCTAACATTTCTGGTAAAAAAAACCGAGGTGTACCAATCTGCTGTAACCGTTCTGCCTTCCTGTAGTGGAATTGTAGTCACATGTCCCTTTTTGGAATCAAACGATACGATCATTTTCTTAGAAACGATACGGGAACGCATCACTTTCGTTGGTTTCACCTCATCTTCGAAGGCCCAAACTGCCGACTGACGTTTTGTTTCGGGTTCATAGGAATAAATTCATGTTTCGTCACCTAAGACGATGTTATAAACGGCTTTTGACGTTCCTCCATTAAACCGTTTTAAAGTAAAGCGGCACCAATCAACACGAGCCGCCTTTTGCTCTTCAGTCAAATTATGAGGCACCCAGCGGGAAACAAGCTCCTTGACACCCAGTCCATCGTGCAAAATCTTTTGAATTGCAGTCATTCCAATGCCCATAGTCGCTCGTATCTGCTCATAGGTAATATGTTGGTCTTCTAAAATATTTTTGTGCACGGCCGCCACATTTTCGGCCGTTACCCCTGTTTTTGGTCGACCGGTAGGAGGTACGGTGCTGAGAGAGGAACGACCTCGCCGAAACTTTGAATACCAACGATATATTGTTGTTTGGTTTGATGCTTCATCATTATAAATAAATACAAGCTCAGCGATACACTCATCTCGCAATAACCCGCGACGAAAGTTGTGGTAAATTATGGCGCGAAAATTTTCTCGCGTGAGGTCCATTTTGCTCATCGACTTGTCAAGTTTAAATGAGAATAAAAAAAAAACAAAACACTTTTTTTTAATTTTATAAACGTCATTTTGATCGTAAGTAGCTAGTACTCACGTCACCAAAAAGGTGTTACGCTAACTCAGTCCCGGGTACTCAATTCCCGATCATTTCGGTGTGGCCCTCGTATCAGCTGTGAACTAATGAAAAATATTATCATTTACTATTTTTTTACTTAATTGTTGAACTGATTTAGACAATCATATATCATATGAGATATGGGATTGACTTTGAGATATATTGATCTGAAAAACAAAAATTGTTAACGCTTAACAAAGCCGCAGTCGTACAAATTTGTTAAATACTCTCCATGTTTGTAACGCACTGGGCAAAATGTCTAGGGCCACTAACATTTTCAATAAACGAAACTGATTTTCAACTATATTATAAACAAATTAAGACTCTGTTTCTAAGTAATAGTATATGGTTGCCTCTGCCTTTATAGTCTGATAACGATACATCAGAATGCCATAATTTTAAAATTGCTTTACAGTCAAAAGACGATATGAACGAAAAGTAAAATAACGGTTAAAATGTACAGTTCAATTGCGACCTCTTTTGAATCTGTTAAGTCTTTTATGACGTTACAAAGCCCCAAGTGTCCCTTTTTTATATAGATGTGATGTAAAATGTACCAATAATTGTGCCTGCATAGTTCGTTTAATAAGTGGCTCTTGTTAAGTTAGTCCAATGTTATTCCAGGTGTGTTCTCGCTGATAGCAGTCCGCGTGTCCAGCAGGGACGTGATCTCTGCGCGCGCTTCCAACAAGATCCGTCAGACCATCACGCGGTGTTCGTTCACCGCCGCTCTGGTCGCCGTCTTCATCGCCGTCACCTTCGCCTGCCACCTCTACGAGTTCCGCAACGCTGATCTGTGGAAGGACTCCTTCAAGGATAATATTGTGTGAGTGAGATGCACGTGCATCACTTGGGAAGCTTAGGTCTAGTACACAATAGGTCATGCACGGCCATGTGACACGTGGGCCGGCATCGTCCGTCGGCGAGAAAGGTATTCACACAGCGCTACATGGCTCATTGCTGGCAATACGCTCAAGTCTTACGACGGACGTACAACTAAAAGTGCATCACCGGCCACGATATGCCGCGATTTCTTTGACGTGAAATGGAAAAATTGACAACATCGCCATTACGCGACATGATCGATTGCCCACCGGCAATCGTCCTCTATCACGCACCCGTCATGTGTTTACTTGGATAATAGGATTTAATTGTGTATAATAAGTAGTTGTGTGTTGATGTCAGATGCCGCATGGTCCGCCTGGGCGCGGGGGAGCGGCGCGGCTGCGCGGGCGGCGCGCGCCCGTCGGTGTCCATGCTGCAGCTGCGCCTGCTGAGCTGCTTCCTGGCCGGCGTGCTCATGGCCTCGTGGACCTGGACGCCCGCCGCCGCCGCCGCCTGGCGCCGCTACCTCGCCAGGTGACAACAGTGCAGACCCCTCGTCGGCCTATTTTGTGACGAAACAAGGGTTTAATTAATTAGTAAATTTAGCTAAAGAACTGGTCCATTTAATCACCAGCTACTCCCCGGCGGTGACCATTTAGTGGCTAGACGTATTCGTGTACAGCTAGCGAGAGGTAAGACGAGTGACTTAAGACCCCCAAGCGGTTGCCGCTGCTGTTTGCTGCCTTATTGAAGTACCTAGTGCATTTATAATAACATTATTTACAATGATTTTGATGTTTATCCTATCAGGAAATTCGGATGCTCTGTGGAGGCGGAGGAGCGTCGCGCGCGCAAGCACGAGCTGATCGCGCGCGCGTACCGGCGGCGCGGGGAGTTCGCGGCGCGCGGCCGCGTCTCCATCTCGCTCGGCGGCTCGCGCCAGGACCCTGTGGGGCTGTGCCTCGACCAGACGGAGCCGCTCGACTACCCCTACAATGCTAAGCACGAGAGGTAAGCACCGCGTGACTCCTCGTTTACTTACGAAACCGAGGATATTATTTTAATCCGGAAAAGTTTGTGTATCTGGAAACGACTACACTGAGCCAAAACTTACTACTGAACCTTGAATTTTGTGTTGTGTCTGAGCTTGCTTTGCATTCAATCGGAACTGAAATGTAATTTTTCATGTCATCCTGGCCCTGCTAGGTTTGTAGCGGCGTTAAAATATTCCGTTGTTTATGTAATGCTACGTTTGCAGTTGTGAGCTGTCGTCGTCGTGGGCGGCGAACCTGCCGCGCTTCGTGCGGCGGCGCGACGCGCTGGTGCTGCCGCCGCACGCGTCGCTCAGCTCCACGCCCGACCGCCGCCACAGCCAGGACTCGCAGATCAGCATCAGCCTCCGCCACGTCTCCGTCGAATCCCGCCGCAACTCCCTCGACAGCCAACTGTCCGTCAAAATTGCTGAAATGAAAACGAAAGTCGGCCGTCGCCGCACCAAACACAGCAAAGCGAAACGCAAGGCCCGCGCCTCCGCTCGCAAGGAGAGCACCCCGTCGATAGAGAGCCAGATCAGCCGCTATTGGCTGCAGGCCGTCGCGGCCAACAACGATCCGTCCCGCGAAGAAGTCAAATTTAGTTTTGATTGATCAGAAACGAAATGCCAATGATTTAGTTTAGTATGCTGCTGGTCTTACAGCTTATACATTGCTACCAGTCAAATGAATAATGTGTATTGAGAACATATCGCTCAGGAAAAAGTGCGTTTAAACCTACAATCGCACGTACAACACACGCGGCGTTGAATATTACATATTTTTTCACGTAGTATTATTAGTGATGAGATTACTCTGCGAAGTAAAATAATGAATCGCGAGATTATGCACACAAGCTTCCACTGGGTCACAGTGTATCCGAGGGAATGACGAAGATGAAAACTTATTGACAACGTGTCGGCGTATCTGTTATACTTACGAGAGTATCAATGGTTGATTAGTGCGAAACTGCAGTTATTTCAACGAATTTATATTCGCTTATAATTCCCGTACAGTAAGTAAAACCTAGTGTGTGTCGGCTGTCAACTAAAATACGGTGAACAGTGAAGATCGAATAGCTTTAGAGTAGCTTCAGATCCGCTTTATCTGATGGCAAATTAATATTTTATCGTAGTGAACCCATTGTACTTGCATGCTTAAGGCTGCAACTTGGTATTACTAGCACAACATAGCTCTTTTAACTTACCATATCGTGAAATACCTTTTTAAAGATACATGCCCACAGTGACAGAAACTGCAGAAGATGCACATACTGTGGACCATGGTGCTGCTCGATGTTTATGCAATCGTACTAGTTACTATGGTACGGAAGTTCAAATTTCAAAAGTTAGTATTAAGTTATTGGATAAAGAGCTGATAAAGCAATTAATTAGATATAAGACAAAACTTAATAATTAACTCCACTGCCTGTATTGTGTAAAAAAACAATTCAATTTCTTTGAATTGTTCACTGGCAGCTTGAAATTTTCTAACTTGATTTTAAGAAAACAAAAGACTGAACAGAATCTCTAATTTTAGTCGCGAAGTGACAAAAACCATGACAGATTACTTTTGTGATAGTTTAACAAACGATACTACAATAAAAACGTGCCATATCATTAATGCATGAAATATTCGGTCGCCAAATAAAAATTAGACCGCTATTTGTTTAGTATTTCATAAGTGGTGACTCTACAAATACATCCTAAACCAATGCATGTTAATTTTTGTATTTGAATAGAATGTAAGTTGTATAATCATTTTTTGAAACCAGTGATCTTTTGGCGCACACGAGTGGTTGTGAAACTGTTGTTGTGAAGAGGTTTGGGAGGCTTTAGAAGTTGGTGAGAACCAATAGTTCATAAGACTAGTATTTACTATCCCTTTCATTGCTACGGTTCTGGAGTCATCCTTTTTTTTATTTTAACCTTCTCGCCGCCACGTCAAATACAAGAGACGTCACCCATACGCCATACTTTATTGTGATGCTTTAAGTTGAAAGTAAACCCAATTAAACGAAGGTTGCTTTTGCATTGAAGTAATTGACGTATATATAGGTCGTAGGTGACATGGCTGCGACAAGCTTAAAGGACCCTATTTCCACCATGGCAATGAAAGTGTTAAAATAATTTGTATATTTTTATATACCTCAAAATAAAAATCCAGTATAATCAGTTGCAGGATAATTTGCATTCTTTATTTTGCTAGTGATCAGATGACTTGATTTGTAAAGAGTAGGTAAATATACTTTGCAATGAGTATATAACTTTTATGGCTTTAATGTTTTATCTCTTTGTGTGGATTACCAGTATAAATTTAGGTTATATTTTCGTGTCAATATTTTTTTGAATAAAATGCGTTTTGTCTTATTCTTATGGTTTTCATTTATCCGTAATTCAACGACAAATCAAACAACAATATAATTAATTTCCAGTTTAATAACGAAAGCAAGCAAATTATGTCACAGGAAACATTATGTCATGAAATACACAAACAGTGAATAAATTAATTAAAATCTATAATACCTAGGTATTGCATTTTAGGTACCCGATTTTACCTCTACTGGACGTATTTGGTAGCTGCCTCATTATTTTTTATAATAGATTGGATGCAAAATCACCTTGTCCAAAATCTTCCCATACTCTGTTTTCCCTATTTGCATAATTTATTATTACAATAACTTAATTACTTGCATGATCGAACACCAATTCAATTTGCCAAATGCAGAAGTAGGTAATTATAAGACCAAGCCATCTTCAGCAATTCTCAAATTGAGGAGAGTGCTAAAATATCAACTACATAATTCATATATCATTTTATTATGCAATTTACTAACAAAGGTACTTTAATCACAGATGCAACATTGCGGTGGCAAGAATGACGGATTTTGCGTAAGCCCTTTTACTGCTGGAATTACATTTGAGGACAAAAATTACAAGTAGTGAGAATAAATTTGTTTTTTTTATACTTTAATTGAAATCCGATCGTAACTTTTATCCTCAATATTACTCCGGATACGTGGTTGGTAGTTGGTTCAGTAACAGTAAAAATTGATAAAAATACCATTAAAATATCATGGTTTGATTCATATCGCCTGATTATAAGTATATAAACAAAATAATGCTGACCAGCATGCAAAAAACTAAGACTAAGAAAAAGATCACATAATCATAGGAAAACAACACCAAAAAGAAATAAAACTATAAAAACTTAACAAAACTATTGTAGCATGTACTTAGGAACGAAGAAGTTTAAATCACTGTACCTATTCTTAAAGTCAAATTGCACTATTTTATGAGAGCACAAACTCAAATTCTTTGGCCTTAAAACTAAAAGGAAATCACAAATTCAGTATCTAAAATAAATTCGATTGAAAATCTTATCTAAAAAGTTGAGAGTAAAATCATCACAACGAAGTATTGTGTGCAAAATATTATGCTTTGTATGGATGATTTATTTTCAATCTAGTGCACATGATCTAAAATACGCTTAATATACATTGTATCGTCTCATACGACATGCAACATTTTAATTCTATCTAAGTGTATGTAGCGACAACACTAGCAAAACAATTTATCTACAGTAAGGGCGTATCACACGTTCACAGCAGTCTTATGTCGCTCTGGCCTTGCGGATGTTTTGCTTCTCCGAGTCGGTGAAGCCTAGGATGTTCTCTATCGCGTTAAGATGTCCTTGGTGATTTTCGGGGTCGGTGAGGAAGTAGTAGATCGCAGACTTGAGGAATTGCAGAGTCACTTCGGGGTCCACGTTGGTCTTGTTGCCCTTCTGGGACTCCACAATGCGACGATACATAGCCTGGAACAGATCAGTCAATCAAAAGGTGTTCTCATATTATCCCCCTAGCACTGCAGCTCAAATTGGTGTGTTGGGGCTAATTTATGTGTCTTAGTTCTGAATTATCTTGTGCTCGCACCACACTCCACAATGCGTATTCGCTTTATGGTAATTGTATGTCCTCTGTATGCGTGATAAATACGAAAGTCTCGCACAGGAACGGCATGACTCGACGATAACACGGCGACAGCGAAGTGCCAGTATTAGAGAAAGTCGTTCTTAATTTCGTTACAAAAGCATGCATTTATCGCTGCAGCGCTAGGATTAAATGATTTATTTGTTCGTCAAGAACCTTTGAACTATATCTAATAAAACATGCTGTCCAAGCTAAAATGAGTTGAAACTTCTAATATTTCAGAAGTTCGAAGAAAATACACGAAATCAGTGAACACGAATATAAAACTTAATTCTACTGAAACAATAGACAATACTAAAATAAAATCTTACCTCATTACATGTTCAACCATAAGAATTAAAAAGTTAAAAAAAAAATTACCAAGTACCATTACTATAATAATAATAACCCAAAAACCCAAAAGAGGCTGTTTCAAATCAATGATCAAATCATGCAAAGCTTAGGTAGACCAGGAAAATAAGTAAATAAGGAATGCATGTTAATTTATGCTCTTAATGTTAATCCTTAAATGCATGATTTATTTCTCGTTAAACACAATATAATATGCAATACCATACCTAATGGAACAAACCATTTTTTTTAATGAATGTTTTTGGTTATGTGTTTAGGTTACATCCTACCCCATGCATTGAAGGATTAAGACCCAATTTTACTAACATACATAACATTGGTCAACATTTTTGTTAAATTAATAGTCAAGCTGACGATGCAGGTAGCTATAAAATTATTTTATGACTTATTTATTTTTTGTTAGTAAATATTGGGCTGACGTATTTCTGCTAAAGCGCAACTACTACATTGTTATTGTTAGTGATTAATTTAATTTCTTGTAATAAGACTGGAACAACATGAACTTTAAATATTTTCTTCTAACCGAGACCCAGACATTGTTTCATTTAAATATTGCCAGCAAAGAAAAATCCATTTATAAGTAAAACAGTTATGTTTCAGTCTTACTACCAGAGTTTACTTGTAATATTTTCTTAAAATAATTTAATTCCTGAAAAAATTAAACTAATTCATTAACTAGGCAGGCAGTTCTTAAATATTTAAGTGTATGCGGAATTCAATGTTATACTTGTATTTAGAAACTTTAAGAAATAAAAAAAATGATTTAACATAATATACAACAACATCCCACCAACTGTAAATATGCTAGTACAGATGTGTTTCACAGAAGTTGAATTGTAGCGACTGAGGTACGCAGTTTAACTGAGAGCCTTTGGCTGAGACATACAAATGTCACCAAATTAGACAGAACTTACTTGAACAAGGAAATAAATTTGTTCCTTCTTGTTTGTTTCACTCATAACACAGATATTATAAAAATAAATATGTGTATATTAATATAAAATATCTGTATTACGTATGTTACCATGCTCAAAACGAGTAAAACTTAGGATTATGTACATAATAACTTGTCACCTTTAAGACTTAAGTTAATTACAATAAATAAATTTACAGTACAAAATATTGTGCGCTAAAGCAGAGTGTAAGTAAATTACAAAATAAAATATTTTGAAAACATGGTGTTGATGTTGATTGGTGAATGTTCTATCCAATGTTTAATATCCAACCTTTCGAGCTCCTAGGACCCATAAAGAAACAGCCTCCTTTGCACTTAGCAGTACTTGGGATTTGGCCGTTCTGTCTTCCTTGAATGCCGAGTCCTGGAATGCACTACTCATTAAAGCGGGTTCCTGTTAATTGCCACTACATGCACACTACAGGAGCCTCGTGTACAGTACTGCGGTTAATATTCACTGGCTTGTGGCCCCTAGTAGCTACATTTAGTTTGTTAGCTGGTTATTTTGTAATAGATGAAAAATATGTCAACATGAAAAATGATAGATGGAGGATGTTCTACTTTTAAGTGTTCATGATATAATTTGAAATTTAATTTTTAGTAATTGTCATGAAATTGTACACAGTCAAAATGTGGTTGTCAAATCCACACGTTTGTGTGATAATGATAATGATACTGTGATGATTGCAGTATCATTTTTCAAAGTCATTTCAATTTCAATCAATAGAAATTTGTTAACACAATAACTTTAGTAAAGGCATTTATTTTATAAATATACCCTTAACTAATTTATTATACGAAAAAATATTGTCCCAAACTAAGATATTTAGCTTTTAATTAATGTCACAAATGTAATGAGTTTTTATTATGAGAGTAAAGTAAGATTAGTGAAGGTGATTATAAAAAGGTTCAATTTTAGTAAATTATCCTTGGTTACCATCTTAAAGTTACAACAATCAATTAATTATACATTTGAAATTCAAGAGCAAGAAATTAATATCGGTTTCAGAATAGTGTGAAGCATTGTTGATGCTGAAACAAAATGCAGGAAGTTTTTTTGACATGTTGATGAATTAAAAATATATACACAAACTCAATGATTAGTGCTTTTCATTAACTCAAAACTGTGACCAGCTTAGCGAAGGAGAGACAATGCAAAGATCGTCTTGTGTTATTTCGTCAATATCTATTGACAAGTGCTTTGAAGTAAGGTAACCAAAGATAGTTTATATGATGGTGAAGATATGCAGTCAAACAGGTAAAGACGTAAAGACAGTGTGCAGTCAGGTTACTTACTCGGACGTTTTCAAGCTCAGTCTGCGTGATCTGCAATTGTTCCAGCAGCTCCTCCACAGACACCCGGCTCATTGGACTCTGTGACCCACTGGCCTCACCATCCTGGAAAACAATAAATAAATTAGGTATCTTTTTTTAGACATTAATTACGCTAATAGTAGAGGGCAATCTATACATATTCTTACAGACACGGTACCTTGATTTAGTTATTGCCAGTCACAAGCTAAACACACATTAAAAGTTGGTGTGATCTTAGCATGTGAGTTATAGAAAAATAGCTGAGGTTGCACAGAATTACCTTATCTCTAGATAGAGATCCTATGTCAGGGACTGAAATTATCTCTATTCCAACTACGTCAGTTCATTCAGCAATTTAAGTGCATACAATTTAAGTTTGTTAAGTAGCTTCAGCAAAAATGATGCCTCCATACAAAAATATTATCCATTAGTACATTACCTTATCTACTGAATACTTTGCAGCTTCAACACCCTTGTTGTACATCTGCAAGTACACAGCTCGGTGACGGCTGTCCTCCTCCTGCAGCTGCTTGCTCGCCTCTTCCAACTGCTTCTCCAGAATATGTATCTTCTCCTTAGCCTGCTCATAGTTCGGCAGTAACTCACAATATCGTGTGTTAACATCATCCAGTTTCTGAAGCAGTGATTCTACTTTATCATTGTGAGCTTTTTTTAATTCCTGCGTTTCACCTACATGTGCTCTCATCACATCTTCAACTTTCTTCTCGTAATATGAGATCAGGCTCCGGCGATCCTCGTCGCCGTCCAGTTCGACCATGCAGGATGCATCATGAGTCAACATGTGAACAGATTCTTTGGAATGTAGAGAGGAATTCGTGAGATCATCAAAGTGTCCAGAGTCAGTAAAGGAACCTTGCATTTCGCTGTTGCGGCCCCTGGTTGGGGTTTGCGCTTTGAACAGGGGGCTGTCCGTAACATCAAAGTTATGAGCTGCATCTTCGGTCTTTGGGCTCTCCTGTTCAATAGATGCCTCATCAGCATTTTCTCTTATAGTTACAATTTCACTAGAGTTAGACTTCTCATCTGGAGAGCAGATTGAAGCTTTGTAAAGGCGTAACTCCACAACTTCTTTGGTGAGATGAAAAATTTCACTGTCTTTTTTGTCTAAGTCTTTTTTGGCTTGGCTGAGGAGATTTTTCAGTCTACGGATTTGTTTTTGAGCTCGCTGCGTGGGAGTCAGGTATTCTTCTCCAGCAAGACCTGCATGTGAGGAACAGTGAAGAACGTAGCGCATGGACCGTCCACTGAATGTCGTGCCATTGAAAGGTGCATAGCCAGCATCAACTGAAGCAGCAGTGGCAGCACTGCCATAGCTGTGCAGGGACTCATCATCAGGCAACTCCTCAGGAGACCCTGGTGGAGTGTGCGCAGAGTCTGAGACACTCAGTTTGCCGTTGTCCATGCAGTGCTCTTGTATTTTCAGGCAGGATTTGTTTGGCTTGGTAGCATTTGAGCTAAATGACTGGAAGAAATCAAACAACGAACATAAAAATGTTTCTTGAAAATAATAAAATACTCCACATTAACCAAGAGTTGAATTACAAGCTTGTAAATTAATTCCATTTTAAAGGTATTTTCTATTTTAGTAGGTACGGTCAAGTGCAAAAATTAGTATTGATACGAACTTCTCAAAAATAATAATATGTCCCACGACCTTATTACGCCGGTGTAAGAGTGTATGGTACTTATTTTTGAAACTGAATAGATACATATTATTACACTTGACTGTACAAACAGGTAAATAGGCATTAGAAAACTTCTATAGAGATCACCTTTTAAACACAATGCAGGCAATGGGTATGGCCTACTTTTATTTATGCAGACTTATGTTATCCAATTTTTTTTTTAATAATATATAATTTAATAATATAATAATAACCCCACTTTTTCAAAATAAAAATATTTTCATCTTCCAATGGACTATTTGGCTTGAATACTGTTCACTACGCAGTTCATAGCTGAAGTAGCACAAAATTTTCTTTTGGTTTGGCTCGAGTAGCCATGGCAATATGGTACCGGAAACTGACATTAGTAGAAGCGGGGTGTTTGCTTGGCACTTACTTGGCTCCGAGGGCGATTGTTAGGCTCCACGAGACGGGACCCATCGTTGTGGTTTTTCTGGTGTTCCGTGATTACAGGAATTGAAATTAATTTTCTTGTAGAAAGAGGTGAGCGCTGCACCATTTTTTCACCGCGCAGGCGCAGTGACGAGGTGCGGCGGAAATTGCTTGAGACATTTCCCGCGCAGCAGTGCTCATCGTGATATTCTGGTATTCTTCTGTTGGGATTTCTGTTCATTTTCTTCAATTATTCACATATGGGTTGCGCTGGAAAAATAAATAATTCACGTGTCAAAAAAATTGACAAAACGGCACGACCACAGATTAAGAACGATGATCTGCAAATATTTACATACGGCCAGCGAACATACGGCACGTTAAAAATACTAAACAAGAAACAAGTAGTTAGGTAGCGAGTTATAATACTTGAGCCGTGTTTTGTTCTACTTTTACAATGAGTTTTAATTTTGTTCAGTTGAGTCGGCGTTAACAAAGAAAGAAAAAGCTAAAAAGCGTTGTTAGTTCTGTCTTTGTTATCAGTTGTTATCAGTTGCATCAAGTTATTACAACATTGCAAATCCGTAAACAGGACGCAAAACGTTAAATTTAGAACACGAAACTAAATAAAGATCTACTTATCAATCCCCGAAATTAAAAAAAAAATGCTTAAAAAAATCAGGTTGCAGGCGAAAATTAAAAGCATTTTAAAAATTATTAACATTGCCAGTTTTAATTAATTTCCTACCTCAATATGTTCGAGAGTAATCAAAATTTGGAAGCACGTTCTGGAATAAATGGAAATGAGGTATCTGAAAAAAGTCAAGTTTAAGGAAAGTCAGATAAGTAGGTACAGTTTTATTCTAGTTTTTTTTGATATTTTTTTGTACTGTAAAAATCACACATTCAGGTTCAGATTAATAAAGTGTGAAGTAATGTTTTGTGACGCTGGCACAGTTCGCCTTTACTTTTTGTTTGTTTGGTCTGAGTTGGAGCGGGAAATTAAACAAAGTTTCAAAGTGAAAATTTGAGGGTTTCGTTAATATCACCAAAGAGAATATAATCACTACGTTATTGAATATCACTACCGCCGTTTTGCCGCTACCTAGTGTATCTGGGTGGATCAACTATTTCTTGTAGTTATTCTGTTCCATTAGCAAGGGTACAAAAGTAGCACAGTTTGTTAGAAGAATGTTGTGTCTTATTATACTAACTTCCTTAGTAGATGACCAATCATAGACCGTAAAAATACATGTTTGGCAAATTTTAAACCTATAAACTTACGGTTTAAATAGTGACCGAGGAGACCGTAACCATACGAGTAGCAACGAATTACAAGAAAAAGTTGATCCACTCATCTACTATTTCAAGGCCTTCCCTATCCCTATACAACAAGTGGTGGGTAAGCAGTGGCGTACGTAACTATAACATCTGGGGGCCGTGGCAAATTCGTCAGATGGGGCGCCTTCCTCAATACAAAGAAGTGCATCAGCGTCCCTTCTGTACTCTAAACCAAGCCAGTTCGGGCCCGTGGCATTTTGCCACTCCTGCCACCCTATAGTTACGCCACTGTGGCTAAGAACTTATACTGAAGTACACTAATATATAGCTCAGGATATTCATCCATACCTCATCATTGGTTCTTGTAATCACGGAAGAAATCTCAACTAACATTAATTTCATCATTATTAAATTAAATTTACGAGGACAATACATGCAATGGTTGAATAATACACATTAGAATGTTCTAATCTACTATCTACTAGGTTCCTCTCTACTCTACAGATCAAGTAATTAGGTAAGTGTAACGCACTATTTTTATTAAGTTCGCTACTTTGATCGACTCGTGCGGCTTGTGAAAGAATATTGCCGTAACAATTTGTATGTTCCTACCTACAGCTTATTATGTAAGAACTGAGGGAATCATTTCTTGCAATGCTGTATATAATTCGATTAAAGATTGAATTATAAAATTAGTACTCTGATCATTGTATGTTACGTTATGTGGGGATATTTACCAATAGCTACGCGGAGTAAGATCAAAGTTCAACTTTACCTTTACTTTAATTTAAGTTAAAACTGTACCTACTTATGTGCATTCAAAGTACCCATCTGTGTACAAAATAATTCGTTTTATAAATCTGCAGTACATATTGCATCGTGGTTACAAGTTGTGATGTAAACTTCTATAATATTAAAATACTTCTACTCCTCATCTGAGCTGCCAAATGAGGATCATACTGTGCCCCTAGTTACACTTAGGTAGATACTCCTGTAATTTTTATGTTCTAGTAAGTGCCTTCCTGTAACGCAGTTAAATCATAAAATGGGCTATTAAGTTATTTTAATAGGTACCTATTATTGTGTCGCGGTTGTCAATAATAGGCCATTACAGTTGTAAACAAAGTACCTGCCTAGTACCTACATACGTATTACATAATGTACGCATAGGTACCTACTTATCAGTGGGGCGTACGAGTCGTTTTTCTTGTTAAAAGCTTACCTACACTAGAGACTAGTTACCGTTACAATCTGAAGGTGGATGGCGCTGCTTAATTTTCCAAAGTGTGACTTTCCATAGAGAGTTTACGCGAACGTGTTCGAGAGATTTTTTTGTGTGAAAACTTAACTATACCTACAGACGCTTAGAGTGCTTAGTTTAAGTTTTTTTATCGCGGCAAACTACTCGATTGCGTTCGCGTTGAAGTGCCAAATACTATGGGATAATTTTGCTACCGTTACATGCTGCTATAGTGGCTTTGCTATTTTTTCTAAAGCAATCGAGACGTTTACCCGAACGTGTTTGAAACGTTTTATTGTAATAAAACTTAAACTAAAGGCGGGAAACTAGTAATAGAAAAATAAATGACAGTAATAATTATCATAAAATCCATAAAGTCTATAGAGACCGTGAGATCGAGAGCTGTACCGGTAGCTGCAACGACATTTAGAGAAAAAGAATGGAAGGTCCGTATCTGTACAAGAATCTAAATACTGGCGCTTCTCGGCGCCATCCCACGCTGTGGGTGCCAAAGAACAATTACTTCGAGTGTAGTAAACAGATAAGTAAAATTAAAAACGAGAACAATGTCCGCATTCGGTCTCATTTGAACGGCAACGGCGGCTCTCTTAGATTTATTACCGCTACGGTTACGTAACCCGGCAAGAAATGCTCGCTTGCGGAATATTGCGAGACTCACTTAGGCACAGTTTTTATTATTTGCGAGGTACTTAATACAGGCATTTGTTTCCTAGTGACGTTCAAAATCCGTGTTCTTTTCACAACAAACACCAAATTATTATTAGAATTAGGAACATTGAACAAAATAATATTACATGTTTCCTAGCTTGCACAGATATATCTGATGCTGGGCAACTCTAAAGTCGATTGGAATGCAACAATCATCGAAGTGTTTTGGTGTATTTTTTTTTACAAATAGCGTGACTTCCCATTCTATTGGTTATATATCCTCTGTGGAGCGTATTTACCGTTTAAAATTAAATTCACACCTCACACAATATTAGAAGCACTCATATCCACTATAAAACTACCTACCATCTACAGCCACAACAGATTAGAAACTAGCTAGAGTTCGTATTATTTATTAGTTCTGACTGACAGATAATGTGTTATTTCATTATAATTTAATGTACCTCGACTACTTCCGTTGCCTGTCACCTTGACGATTTTATTGCACGTACCTAATTAGATATTTACTCAGATTTTCGTTAATTACCTTGAAACGCTGGATTTCGTATTCAATTTATAATCATTTATTTCGTAAGGTGGTAAGAATACCTTTTGTAATACTTTAGAAATATTATAGTGTTGTCAGATGTATTTTTGGCAAGGAAAAAATAATGCAGAACACTTATTTAGAACCCATTGACAAATCATAAGCATAGAAATCAACAGCACAAAATAATTTGTGATAGGTAGGTACTAATTAATTCTGACTTAATAAAATTAAAGAAAATGATAAAAAAATACATTTAGGCTTTTATGCGTGAAGTAGGCAATTAGCTTCAAAAATATTACGTCAATAAGTTTGGACGCGATTAATTAGTCACATTTTATTATTTTCATTTATTTCGTTAAATTGCACTTTTTAAAAGACACAATCATAAATTGAAATAGGTTACAAATTCGATATTTTTTATTTTTGAAATGAATCTATAGGTATAGTCAAGGGCATAAATGTACATATGTATGTACGTTACCAATTAAGACGTCAAAAAATCTTTGTATACACCTTTATGCCATAAACAATAAGGCCGATGACACATATATGTATTGGACATGATAGATGCATAGATATTTATGCCCTCGACTGTACGACTAGGTACAACGGTATAAAAAGCGTGTTCTTATTATAACGCTGGTATGGGCGTTATTCCTAGCCAACCCACATAATCCATACGACATTATACCCTACCTTATGAATCTTATGATAATTTGTAACACGTACTATTTTATCCAACTTTAATCTTTAATATGTGGAAAGTGGAAAGTGGAAAAGAAAAGAATCGTGCTAGTACCCAGGATTATTTGTCCAAGGGGGAACCCCCGACCCCCGCAGATCGGAATTACTGCATTTAGGGTTTCTTTTAAAACCATTTCGGGAGGGGAATCTTCCTTTTTAAAGCCCGATTAAAATAAACGTCAGCTATTAGAAAAGTTTTTAAAATGTTAAAATCCACAAAATACATAGCTGATGCAGGCACACAAGTAATGCTATTAATGACTAGCAGATTTAACCGCCAATCCACTTAAGGTTTATTATACCTACGGTTTTTGCTCACTAGCCGTTGGCAGTCGTGGACGGTTGAAGGCCAAAGTAAAATAGCACAAAAAATAATCGCTTACAGGAAAGGTACTGTAGCAAGTATAATATATGCTGTTAAAACAGCATTTTCTAGTCGATTCCATGTTATAGTTATCGTTTCATGTAGTCGAACACTTTAAAATCAAGTTTGTAATCATACCTGTAATATGAATCGTTATGAAACTGCAATTCAGAAACGAACAATGAAAATTCAAACGAAATCGACGAAGTTTTTTTAGACACTGTAGTAGTTGCTAACATTTTTGTTCGCCATAAACTAGTTTTTAACGAACCTTGCATTTTACATATTGGTAAACTAGGCTAAAGAAAAGTTAATTTGCTTTTAAGTATGTACTTAGTTGCGTATTGGTATGAGTGCCCGGAAAACTATCTCGCAACAGTTACATAAGAATTCGTCAGTTGCGCGTAACTGAAAACTAAAAGTAAAATGGTGCATTCAAGTATATACGATGTGGACATCGAACCAATAAATCGGAATTTAAATTATAAAAATGTTGGACTCACTTTTAATGTATTGCGCGCAGTTTCTAATATCCATCGCTGCTGTTGAACACATTCGTAACACTAACACATCATACCTACAAAAGGGTACAGTCGTGGTTCGCTAAAAAAATAAATTCGTTTTCGATCGCACACTTTTCGTTTGAAAACTTTGTTAATATCAACTTAAACATCGCAAATTGCATAGAGTAAACCATCCACGGTAACTTTTACACTAAGAATGTTGCGGCAAGTAGTCGGAGCGTGCTTGGTCAATGTTTGTTCACGGTGCTTGGTGCCGCCGCCGCGCGAGCGCCCCCCGCGCCACGTCGCGCCGTCATCCACCGTGGAAACTGTACTTCCATTGTTAACTATTTTGACACAACTGTAGCTGCACTTTGAATCGGAAAGTTTATAAGAATTGAACTGGGGCTGTTTCATCTACTTTCGAATATTATATTTATGTAGAGCTAGGCTGACTGCATTGTTATCGAGCTACCGAGCGATGCGCCTGTCGAGCCCTGCGCCATCTGGTGCAACGTTGTAAATACTATTCGCAGATATGTATATTTTTATGTAACTTAAAAAATAGATGAGTACATCTAATGTTTCCCTACTAGGACTTAAATCATAATTTTGATGTATTTTAATTTTAAAGTAGAGTTATGTTTCGTTCTGTATTTTCACAGTAGCTGTTGCCGCTGCAACTTGAGACATTGCTTTGGATTGCTTTGACGTATGTAGGTACCTATACAGAATTAGCAAAAAATGGAATGTAAAAATTGGCTCGTTCGTCGTTCACGATCTGCCGATACAAAATGGTCGATAGCTATGCGGATGGAAGTCGGCGTTTTTTGTTAATTCGCGAACAATTACGTACGACATAGTCTGATAACTATGGAAACAAGTTACACGTGTACGGGTTGCGTTCAGTTTTCTAATTTGTTTCCTTTTAATTGATAGAAATCTGGATAAGCCATTTGTAAAGCGATTATGTGGCCAACCTGTTAATCGACAGCGTTATGATGTAATTATGGGGTTCTGTCTTTGTATGCTTTACCAAGCTATTATATAACGATAATTGCTTAATTACAAGTATGTATAAATGAATACAACATTTAGATTTACTTATGCTCGCTCGCCAATACGTCTAGCTCAACGCAAATTATATTTTTTGAAGAGGTTTCGTTTATGATGTTGATAAGAAATGAGGAAAGATTTTGCGGTATGTTCACGGTATGAGTAGCACCATATTCCGTAGGCCCTTCAACGGCGATGAAGCCGTGAAAACCAGCTACTTTTAATATAATGGGCAGGGTTTTTGTTCCAATCACATATTCATAGACTTGCTACAGTTTAACAAGGTTATCAGGAACGCTGGAGGAAATCATCCCAAAAGGAACAAGTACGTCTCTGCGCGTCTATTTTGACCAGTATCCTGTTACTTTTTCGCGTTCTACTTACAACAAAGGAATCGAGAATTTTACATAAATTCAATCCTGTTCAGACTTATACTTAAATTTTAAATTAGATATCTTACTAAGCAGTATATTAACTGATCGTACGCATCCGGTATATTTTGATGTTGCTGATAAACAAAACAACACCTTGAAACATTCACTGCAGGTAATTAAAGTGCAATTGTTTTACTTGGGTCTAATTGAGTAGGTACTTAAAAAATCGCTTAATCTCGTACAGGTGTTTCTATAATATTTGAATAGTGCCCTCGAGCTCTCCAGGACCCTATCATGAAATCCTAACGTGATTACTTACAATAGGACCAATCGGAAATATCCCCTGCCGAACAAACAATAGTATTGGTTTGTAAATGACGGAATTCTGAGGCAACAAAAATTTAAAAATTGTACATATGGCTCTATTACTGGAACTTTTATAAAAAAATCTGTATGTTACTTACTATGTCGAGAAGATGCTACATATTACTTTTTATAAACTTTGGATGCCTTTATGCTCGGAAATTGCTTAGGTTATTTCCGATAAATTAAGTCTACACGGACGAAGTCGCGGGCAAAAGCTAGTACAATATATAAAATTGAGTAGAGAACCTCCTACTTTTTGGAAGTCGGTTAAAGAAAACCGGTCATGACCGACATGACTATACCCTGTCCGTGATACAGCCCAGCCCCAGCCCCAGCAGCACGGTGTAAAGTGAATTGTAAACCTTTAAACTTTCTAGGTCACTTTTTAGGCTAAGCGTTGATGAGTCAGTCAGTCAGGGTTTTTCTTGTATAAATCAAGGTGAATATAAGTACCTTAAAGAATTTTAATAATATTTAATATAGTGTGTGTGTGTGTGTATGGATGTTTGTATAGAAATATGTACTTACATTATTTTGGAATCAACGCTTGCCGCCGTGTGATTTAAAGGATATGAACTGTGCAATGTAACATACACTAATAAACTGAACAGGTAATGCGTTAATACTCATATTATGAAACCTTTTACTGTCAAAACAGTAAATTATTAAAGCTATTAAAGACCCATTATGAGGGACTTGCAGAAATAAGTAACCAATTTAGCAACCAGTCTTTAACAAAATATTAAAAATGCAAATCTTGAGGGCTTCAACGCTCATACTTTCCTAGGTTTAAATGCGAAGAATTATTCAGGTCTCAAATTTTTCTTTAAGACAATTGGATTAGCAATATTTTTTGTATTACTGCAATATTTTATTTTTTATACGACTCTATTAAATCTGATTGTACAATCTAGGGCTACCTGACAATGTTGAAACTACTAAAAAAACTTGACCCCACGCGCCCATCATCACTATCACTATCACTATCACTACATATTATAAAACAAAGTCGCTTTTTCTGTCCCCAAATCCGTATGTATGCTTATATCTTCAAAACTACACAACGGATTTTGATGCGGTTTTTTTTAATAGATAGAGTGATTCAAGAGGAAGGTTTATAATGTATAATACATGCATGATATACCGTGCGAAGCCGGGGCGGGTCGCTAGTAAACAATATAAACATGCGCCAACTTCACCCCATTAAACGCTCAAATTTTCGTGTAAGTGAATATTTTGAGGTTAAGAAAACGACTAATGATTGCGATGTAATTGGCCAAGTTGCTTAAACCATAACTGACAATATTGACCTATACCTACCTTTATTTAACAGAAAACCTGTGGAATATACGTCAAAATCGTCGGTTACGGTTTAAGTCATTGTTAAAGTAGGTTCGTGCAACTTGGGGTGCGACGTTGGAAACCTCCCCGAGAGCTCTAGCGTTACTTACAGTTCCCTTCTATCAGAGCCTTTTGGCTTGACGGGGGGGAAGGGTAACGCTTAGGCCGGTGCACCCTGGGAAACAACGGTTAATTAATTTATTTAGTAAATTAGTTAACCGTCGGCTAATATCCGAATGGAAGGGGTTGGGGTTTCAGGGATAGGGGCCACCTGTCGCAGTCATGTGCGCGACTTGGGACGCGTGTTTAGGTACCCTGAGTGCTGCTCCCAGTATCCCTCTGGCCTTTAGGGGCATAGCAGAGGGTACTTGGGATGTGGCGGCGCTTTGGTGGGGCTCCAAGCCCAGCCCAGTTAGATTATACATAATAATATACAGTTAAGAACAAGAATACGTTTTTGTTAGTCAAATTTGTTGTTTTATTGCGATTAAAGAAGAAATGTGTAAGTACATAAATTTGTTCTAAACTATACACACACCTCCAATGGCGGGTTCAGGTTTTCGCTCCCGCTAAGCCGGCTAGCTGGAGACTGCACAGCATCGCAGTGTCCAAAATGAAAACAGTAACCCAATTTACATTAAGTGACTCGCCCAAGGGTTTCCACCACCGTGTCCCTCCACCTCTAGGTGCGACATGCTAAAACTAAATAGAGCAGAGACTGTATAGAGTCTGTAATCATTACTGAAACCATCGAATAACAAAAACACATGAATATAATGAATACAGAACAACACAATAAATTATATATCCGAAATCACGATATAATCTGATAGATTTGGAAGTTTTTAATCATTTCGGAGTTTCAAAATAAGTTATAACATAATAATTTTCTTGTGTTTTTAAAATATCTGCAATCAAATCTGTCGTTTAGTCAGAAATAATGTAATATCTTTAACATTAACCGAAACAACCGAAAATGGTACAAGATTACATAATAAAATATCCATATTATGAATGTCATAAGTCATATTGTCTGTTATTTTCAAAATACGAAAGAAAACAATAAAGAACAGTCAAAACTTAAAAATAAATTAAACCTAGCTAAAACTATTATTAAAGATAAAAAATTTCTATATTATTGAGGCGAACTCTAGTGCCGACACGGCACACCTCTAGCCGGAACCTCCCCGCGCCCCGCGCGGACGGCCGCCATTCTTACGCTCTCGCACCGGCGCACGTTCATACAGCGTTTGCATTATATTATCGATTTTAAATACAATACTTGATTGTTCTGTATCAGATGGTGTTGGTGTAATAAAGATATATTATAATCGTGTGTGTGTGTGTAATCAGTGACGTTATTACCACATTGGTGACCCCAGACTCTGAAACACGTGATAACCTAAAAGTTTTTCACTCGCGCACTGCGATAAAAATCACGCCGCGTGCTGCCGAGTGCCCCCGCCACGCCGCGCCGCCACGCCGCGCGCTGCCGAGTGCCCCTGCCACGCCGCGCCGCCACGCCGCGTGCTGCCGAGTGCCCCTGCCACGCCGCGCCGCCACGCCGCGCGCTGCCGAGTGCCCCTGCCACGCCGCGCCGCCACGCCGCGCGCTGCCGAGTGCCCCTGCCACGCCGCGCCGCCACGCCGCGTGCTGCCGAGTGCCCCTGCCACGCCGCGCCGCCACGCCGCGCGCTGCCGAGTGCCCCTGCCACGCCGCGCCGCCACGCCGCGCGCTGCCGAGTGCCCCTGCCACGCCGCGCCGCCACGCCGCGTGCTGCCGAGTGCCCCTGCCACGCCGCGCCGCCACGCCGCGCGCTGCCGAGTGCCCCTGCCACGCCGCGCCGCCACGCCGCGTGCTGCCGAGTGCCCCTGCCACGCCGCGCCGCCACGCCGCGCGCTGCCGAGTGCCCCTGCCACGCCGCGCCGCCACGCCGCGCGCTGCCGAGTGCCCCTGCCACGCCGCGCCGCCACGCCGCGCGCTGCCGAGTGCCCCTGCCACGCCGCGCCGCCACGCCGCGCGCTGCCGAGTGCCCCTGCCACGCCGCGCCGCCACGCCGCGCGCTGCCGAGTGCCCCTGCCACGCCGCGCCGCCACGCCGCGCGCTGCCGAGTGCCCCTGCCACGCCGCGCCGCCACGCCGCGCGCTGCCGAGTGCCCCTGCCACGCCGCGCCGCCACGCCGCGTGCTGCCGAGTGCCCCTGCCACGCCGCGCCGCCACGCCGCGCGCTGCCGAGTGCCCCTGCCACGCCGCGCCGCCACGCCGCGTGCTGCCGAGTGCCCCTGCCACGCCGCGCCGCCACGCCGCGCGCTGCCGAGTGCCCCTGCCACGCCGCGCCGCCACGCCGCGCGCTGCCGAGTGCCCCTGCCACGCCGCGCCGCCACGCCGCGTGCTGCCGAGTGCCCCTGCCACGCCGCGCCGCCACGCCGCGCGCTGCCCGAGCGCCGCTGCCACCCCGCCGCTGCCGCGCGCTGCCCGAGCGCCGCTGCCACCTCGCCGCTGCCGCGCGCTGCCCGAGCGCCGCTGCCACCTCGCCGCTGCCGCGCGCTGCCCGAGCGCCGCTGCCACCCCGCCGCTGCCGCGCGCTGCCCGAGCGCCGCTGCCACCTCGCCGCTGCCGCGCGCTGCCCGAGCGCCGCTGCCACCCCGCCGCTGCCGCGCGCTGCCCGAGCGCCGCTGCCACCTCGCCGCTGCCGCGCGCTGACCGAGCGCCGCTGCCACGCCGCTGCCGCGCGCTGACCGAGCCGCGCTGCCACGCCGCTGCCGCGCGCGGACCGAGCCGCGCTGCCACGCCGCTGCCGCGCGCTGACCGAGCCGCGCTGCCACGCCGCTGCCGCGCGCTGACCGAGCCGCGCTGCCACGCCGCTGCCGCGCGCTGACCGAGCCGCGCTGCCACGCCGCTGCCGCGCGCTGACCCAGACGCTGCGATACCATAGCCACACAACCGCTCTGCGCCTTAACACTGCCCGTCGAGTAATCATGACGGACAAGGACGCAGGACAAGACAACTCTCCGCACGAAGATGCAGCGGGATTCTCGAAGCCCATTCCACAGCAAACAGATTCAGAGGTGAGTCGAGTTGGCATTAGAGTTCCGCCCTTCTGGCCCGATCGCCCCGCCCTATGGTTCGCCAGCATGGAAGCCCAATTTCATCTTAATAATATTACCAGGGAGCAAACAAAATTTTATTATACGATTTCTCAACTTGACACAAAATACGCCTCCGAGGCGGAGGAAATAATTACAAACCCGCCCGATGACTTGCCCTACACAAGACTCAAATCCTGCCTGGTAGCTAGGTTTTCCGAAACCTACGAAGAGAGAGTAAACCGCCTTCTGGAGAGGGCAGAGTTAGGTGACCGGAAGCCAGCTGCATTCCTCCGGCACCTGAAGTCACTTTCGCGCGGTGCAGTTTCCGACCAGATACTAAAGACAATATGGATTAGCCGCTTGCCAGTGGCTACACAACAGATACTTATTGCCCAACCACCTAACCAGTCGCTAGAGAGCCTCGGAGACCTTGCGGATAGATTGCACGACATTAACCAACCCACAGGTTTTGTACACAGTATGCAACAAGTCCACCAAGTCAATGCACCTGTGGCACCCATGCCAACTGCTATGATGTCCCCCATGGAGTTGCGAATAAATGAAATGCAGGCTCAGATTAATGAACTAACTAGGTTAGTGACTTCCCTCACCACTCGCCCTCCACATCACTCGTATCAAAATAGAAACCGGTCAAGAACCCGCCCGCGATCGCAGAGCCGTAAACGCAATTCAAATGTTAACCCAAATTTTTGTTTTTACCATAACAGCTACGGTGAAAACGCACGAAAGTGCGAAAAGCCATGTAACTACCCGGGAAACCAGCAATAGGGTTGCTACAGGCGGTACACAACCCTACCCTGGACTCAGCGCCCCACCGCCTTTTCGTCACCGACAGCTCTACAAAGAAACAGTACCTCATAGACACTGGCTCCGACGTCTGCGTGTACCCACACGCCTATTTAAACCGTCGCCGCAAGCCTTCACAATACGAGCTGTTCGCCGCCAACTCATCACCAATCAAGACCTATGGCCAATTATCGATCAAATTGACCATAGGACTGCGACGCGACTATGAGTGGCCTTTTATCATAGCAGATGTGAACAGGCCAATCATAGGAGCTGACCTCCTAACACACTACGGCCTCTTAGTCGATCTCAAAAACAGACGGCTAATTGATCCTACAACAGGGTTATTTACCAGCTCCCTACCCGCTGCAGACGACTCCACACCATCAGTGCGTACAGTCGTAGGCACGACTGCCTACCACCAGTTGCTCGCAAAGTTTCCAGCAATCACCAGGCCCACCTCAAGCATAGGTGGGGTCAGACATAGGACAGAGCACCACATACGCACCACTCCTGGCCCACCTACTGCCTGTCGAGCAAGACGTCTCCCACCAGAAAAACTCAAAATTGCACGAGATAAATTCCAAGAGTTACTCCAGCAAGGCATCATCAGACCCAGCGACAGCTCCTGGGCATCCCCTATCCACATGGTAGCCAAGAAGTCAGGTGGATGGCGCCCCTGTGGCGACTACCGTGCCCTCAACGCGCGCACGCTGCCCGACCGCTATCCACTACGCCATATCGAAGACTTCGGCATGTCACTCCAAGGCGCTACCATCTTCAGCAAAATAGACCTAGTCAACGCATTTTATCACCTTCCAGTCCATGAAGACGATATTCCGAAGACAGCCGTCATAACGCCTTTCGGCCTCTTCGAATTCGTCAAAATGCCGTTTGGTCTACGCAACGCCGCCCAGACCTTTCAAAGGTTTGTTGATGAGATTACCAGAGACTTACCATTCGCATTCCCATACCTTGACGACATTTTGGTAGCATCTTCTGACGAATCACAACACCTGGAGCACCTCAAGTGCCTCTTCCAAAAACTTCAAGAATATGGCGTCATTATAAACCATTCGAAGTGCCTGTTCGGTCAGTCAGAACTTGAGTTTTTGGGCTACAGAGTATCCGCTTTCGGCATTGAACCACCCTCATCTATGGTCGAAGTCATTCAGCAATACACCAAACCGACCACTATCAAAGCACTACGCAGATTCTTAGGTGTTTTGAACTTCTACCGGCGTTTCATAAAAAACGCCGCTGAAATGCAAGCACCTCTCCACAATTTGCTGAAAGAGGGCGTTAAAGGCAACGACCCCGTGCCGTGGTCACCAGAAGCCGATGCTGCATTCGAATCCTGCAGACAAAGCCTAGCCCATGCCACCAGACTCACGCACCCAAAGCAAAATTGTGAACTAGCACTCTTCACAGATGCCTCTGATACAGCCATGGGAGCTGCACTCCACCAAAAGGCCAACAACGACTGGGAGCCCATCGCCTTTTTCTCCAAGAAAATGACTTCTGCACAGTCAAGATACAGCGCCTACGACAAAGAACTTCTAGCGGTATATCAAGCAATTCACCATTTTAGACATTGGTTAGAGGGAAGACATTTTACTATCTTCACTGACCATCGTCCACTCACATTTGCATTCCAACAAAAACCGGAAAAGTGCACTCCTCGCCAATTTCGGCACCTCGAATTTATTGCCCAATTCACGACCGACTTAAGACACATCAGTGGCCGCAACAACATTGTCGCTGACGCCCTCTCAAGGGTAGAATCGATTACCAGACCAGTGTGCCTACGCGAATTAGCAGCTGCACAGGAGTCCGACGAGGAGCTCCAGCAGCTTCTGCGCCCAGACTGTCAGACCAGCCTACAGATCAGGAAAGTGCACATCCCAGATTCAAATGTTCACATCTATTGCGACATTTCCACCACCTCAGTTAGACCATACGTACCTACTCCACTCAGACCACGCGTTTTTAACGCCTTGCATGGTCTGGCGCACCCCGGCATCAGAGCTACGACCAAGTTGCTGTCGGGCAAATATGTCTGGCCGGGGATGAACAAAGATAGCACCACATGGACGCGTTCCTGCCTCGCTTGCCAAGCAAATAAAATCAACCGCCACAACGTCCCGCCACCCGGAACATTCGCCCTGCCAAACACCAGGTTCGACCATATTCATGTCGACCTGGTAGGACCGCTGCCTCCTTCCCGCGATTATCGTTACCTGCTGACCGTAGTAGACCGATTTTCAAGGCTCCCAGAAGTATACCCAATACGAAACATAGAAGCAGAGACTGTTGCACACAAACTGTTCTCCGGATGGATATGCCGATATGGTATACCACTTCGGATAACCACAGACCAAGGCCGACAGTTCCAGTCAGAGCTCTTCTCATCCCTGTCTCGACTGTGTGGCTTCCAACACATCCACACTACTCCTTACCATCCATCTTCAAACGGATTAGTCGAGCGCCTACACAGACAGCTGAAATCCGCTCTGAAATGTCACAATAATGCTTCATGGTCAGACGAGTTACCTGTGGTCATGATGGGTCTCCGAGCTGTCTATAAAGAAGACATAGACGCCACACCAGCAGAAATGATATTCGGTCAGAACATCAGACTACCAGGAGAGTTCATATCACCCCAACCATCAACAGTTCCATCAGAGATAACGTTCGTGTCTTCACTGAGATCAGCATTCCATCGCCTTGCCCCAATCCCTACATCTTCACACGCGAAGCTATCCATATTCATGCATAAGGACCTGAAAACAACAACACATGTTTTTATCAAGAAATTTAATAAAGTTGGTCTACAATGCCCATACGAAGGTCCATACCGCGTCACGAAGAAAGGAGACAAATTCTTCACAATTATCATAAATGGTACTCCACGCGTTGTATCAATCAACAACATTAAGCCAGCATACCTCGAGTCAGATTCCACACCAACCAACGCCACTGCACCTGAAAATACTGACTTACCTGTGTTTTCACCCGCCTCTGCTACTCCAGCAACTATTCCATCTCCGATTGTTGCTCCACCATCAAACTTACCTGCGTGCCCACCGATATTCACACCTCCAACGGTAACTCCACCTGTAACAACTCAAACTACCAGGTTAGGTCGTCGGGTCAGATTCCCCGATAAACTTAACTTGTAACAATGCTGGCAACCTACCTTCTTTTCTTTTCTCTTTATTAAGGGGGGGAGTATTGAGGCGAACTCTAGTGCCGACACGGCACACCTCTAGCCGGAACCTCCCCGCGCCCCGCGCGGACGGCCGCCATTCTTACGCTCTCGCACCGGCGCACGTTCATACAGCGTTTGCATTATATTATCGATTTTAAATACAATACTTGATTGTTCTGTATCAGATGGTGTTGGTGTAATAAAGATATATTATAATCGTGTGTGTGTGTGTAATCAGTGACGTTATTACCACATTATTATACATATCAATATCCTTTATGTAGAGTAGACATGCGTAGATATGGTCAAGATTTTGAATTTTGTGCGAATTTGGAACCTAGGCTGTTTGTTAGATTGGTTATTGCATGGATACTGTGACATCACGCCCTATGAAGCCAATCTAAGTATATAAATGGGTTATACTTTTGTACTATCTCTCTTAGATTGACGATTTAATTAGGCCTTGCAGATGGTCAATTAATTTTTTAACTATTTTAGGTACTCACTTATAGCCATTTTACGAAAGTTTTCGGCACAAGGTCGGATATGCAGATGCTTGCTCATTGCCATACGTACCTACATATACCTACATCTCAAGTCATCTCGTTACTAATGACAGATGTACTACTGTATAACAGTAGGTATATAATATAGGTACTAGGTATGGAAATTGAAAGGTACAAGGAAATAATGCCTAGTTACTCTTTAAGAATAAGAAAATAAACTACTGACACTATATCTTGAGGTCATATTTTCATTACTAAATTTTATTCGTAATTATTTCCTCAAAAACACATTAACTACGTACGAGACTAATTAAAAGGTACGGTAAGAACGTGCCCATTCACTCTTTTAAATTAATTTTAAATCCTAAAACGTTGAGCTACATAAACTGGCACATACTACATAAAAAGTAATCAAGTAGATGTTCTTCCTGTGGCCTTCACTTACTCGTAGTCTTGCGATTTTATGAGTTTTCAAAGAAATCATCGCTGGTAATAATCACATCACATGTGAAATATTACAAATTCGCCACGACCACGCGTCAATTGAAGCCGCTGACACGGTGAATCGTACATAAACATCGCATTGTCCATGGTCCACAATATACCGTAAATTTCATTTTCACCTGCCGGGTAGCATCGAAGCCACTTTTACCGCTCGAGTGCTCGCTCTCTCCCGATTTCACGGGAGGAATGATTGCATTTGCATGCAGTTGGTGCACCGGCCAATTATAATTAAAAGTGCATCGTGTATCAGATAAGGCTATAAATGCACGTGCATCGAGATCATGCAGCTTAAGCGCTGCTTTGGAGTATTAACGTCATCATCTAGATCAGTGAATATGTGAAACGAGTCTGAAATTACTCCAATTACATAAATTGCACACTTCGCAACATTGTAAATTTTAAGTATGATACTAGCGTAGGTTGTTATGTTGTTAGGCTTATAAACGTCCTTCTTTAACGACTGTTGGACTGGTTAGATTGCAGAGGTTTGAAAGGAAGTTGACTCATTATGGATCTCCTCAATGCACACTATACAGCCTTGATAGTTTTAGTCCAGTCTGAAATAACACACAGTTGTGTTTGTTTCTTTATATTTGTACAATAAAGCATTCACTTACTTATATACTTAAGTAACTTTTTACATTTAATATTTATTTTCGCTGAATATTTTAAATCTTAATTATTAAAAGAAAAATTGTTGTCGTTCTTCTGGAACATTAAACCAGAGCATTATCCTCTAATGATTGAACGCAGCTGGGTCGAGTTCATCGACATTCACATACCTACTCACATACTCGGGCACCCTATAATAATGTACTTTTGCAAAAAGTTAATTTGACTGTAATGCCACGCCAGGCTTTTTTATTTCGCTCTGTGATTCACTTACTCGGCGTAGGCTGTGTATGTGTATACATAGAAGTACAAGACATAAGTATTGTTTAGCCCAGGATCACGACTATTATTTCCATGTCATCAGATCGGAGATGTTATTTATTTAATAGGATACAAAATGGAATTAAAACAAATTAAACTATTAAATTAAAAACGAATTATAAACTAAACTAAAACTAATCTTAAAATAAAATAATTAAAACAGGTGGCGTAGTTATGTTATTATATTATTAATAAATTAGTTATTACCTAGCATTGTTCTTATTTTTATTACTTTTCGCGGCAATTATGCATTTTATTATTACCGCTACAAAAGACTCTTTCAAGCCAGTAAGTAGGTAATCAAAATCCGTTTTTTAGTTTTTATGTGTGAGAGTTATAAAGTATCCGACCATCTATCCAAACAAGCTTTCATAATTTATTAGTTAGATAAGATAAGATTATTGCTACTGTTTAGTACCTACCTACAAATCCCACATAGGATACGAAATCCGAGATGACATGATAGATTAGGTAGGTACTAGATAATGTATACCTTTTTTCTTTGTTTTTTTTACTCTGTGTTTACTCGTCTCTACAATAGACAGTAACTCGTCTATTACTTGTTTGTATCGTGAGTTAGAAAAAGACGGCATGCGTGTCCTAGGGTCGAGTGTGACGCGGTAGGTAGGGACATAATGTATGCACGTGCGTGAGTTAGCGTCTTCATCTGGCGGCGTTATCTACGGCAGTGACCTTGTGCCGCGGCTTAACCTATTAACGTTTGTTAGTGTCATTGTTTCACGTTTACGTCAACAACGTAACGTGCTTAAGTGTATTCAGATACGGCAATTAGCGCTATAGGATTAACATTTTAAGCATCGTCCTAATAGAACGCGAATGGGCGATCATCGTAGGTTTGCGGGAATTTTACTCGTACGAACGCGCGATCATATAACATATTGAACTCGAATAGGTGTCCTAGCTAATAATCGCACGACGCGGTCGCGCGACTCCAATGTTTGTAAATCTATTTGCGCAAACTTAGGTCACTACGGACGCAAACATATTGAACTCGAATAGGTAGGTGTCCTAACTGATAATCGCGCGTGACTCAATCAATTCGCGCGATGATCATTCGCGTTCTATTAGGACACCCAGTAAACAATTATTTTTTTAACTATTTATTATGTTAATTATTCTCTTGCCCGCAACTTCCGCAGCATTTTGCGGGAACTTTTCACTTCCCCGAGAATAAATATTATGAATCGTTTCAGTAATTCAAGGTAACTAATAATTAATAATTCGTTACTCTTCTAAAAGCGAAGGAGACACTAACTTAGTCGCAGGAGCAAGCTAGTAGATTCATATAAATAATTATTTTAATGATTTAGTAGAAGAGGTACTTGAACGAGGCTCTATGTTTAGTAAGCTACCCCACCAAGGGAAATAGGACATATTTAACTGCTCGATTCTGACTATCATTATCTATCAAACACCAGATAAGGTTAGGTTATCAAAATTATCTGTAGGATCGATTGCTTATCTAGGTATTCTAGTGGGTAAACGATGTGAAGGAAGTGATCAGCGTAAATAAATGTGGTGTAAAAAAATTATTACAAAGAAATAATCAACGTAATCAGTGCAACATCTTAACAACAATTGGTTTAGATTGCATAACTATGTGTAAATAATATGATTAATATCTTTACTATTGAGACAATCAAATTGTTTTTTGCACTATTCTATGTGTTTTTTGTGTAACTGTACCTATTAATTAAACGTTTCGTTTAGCTGTCTTAAAACACGACGATGAAGTTTCGGAATGAACCTCACGCCCTTAAAACTTATATATATCTTTTCGAAGTTCAGTTGTACCTAACCAAAAAGGTGACAATCCAAAAGGCACAGTCGACGCGTCAATGTTGTGTTAAAATGTATCTAATTAACCGTAACTAAACCATAACTAAGACGTTCTCACGAGCACTCGAAACATTTTCCCACGGATGACATTCGTCTTATTTTTGTGGTCTATTTTTCCAGTAATGTTACAGTAAATAAATGTTATACTATCTTTCAGATGTTGAGATGATATTGTTTAAACTGGTATCGTAGTGTGTCTATAAATAAAGATGAATTGCTAAGTGCAAACCGGAGAACAGCTGAACCAATTAGATATATTTTTAATGTTCTTTGAAGTCGCATGAAGGTTCTTTCTTATGAAGAGTAGGTAGATTTATTAGGTCAGCTAGTAATTTAATAATAACGTATAATTATATATACCTACTAACAAATCTTAAACAGATTGCAAACGTAATTAATTTTGGTCAATTGTAAAATTTGGGTACCTATTTGCGGAACTTTTCGACTTAGTTATGTATTAGGTAACCGATCCGTTTAAGTTTTACCTACATATTAGATGTGAATCAAAATATACATACAATACAATACAAATACTCTTTATTGAACACCACAAATCAGTACAAAACAATACAGAAACAAAGAACAAAGTAGACAATAGGCGGTCTTATCGCTTAATAGCGATCTCTTCCAGACAACCAATACAAGCAATAAGTTGGAGACAGTTTAAGTAGGTGGCGGAAACAAATAGACAGGATAAACACAGGGATAATAAAAACAACAATATCAACATAAATATAATACATAGCTAAATAAATAAAATAAAATAATACATACATATACACATAACATAATACTTAAGATAAAATAAATGTGAGAAGCAATGAAAAATAAGAAGGCCGTACAACAGAAAAGGATTTGATCAGAAGCAAAGAGGTACTAAAGACAGGGAGTGGATTAAATACATACATACATATTATTATAACTAATAACTATTATATATTCATCATCATCATCATCATTCATACCCAGCGGCACAAAATTTGGGCCAGTTAGGTATGTAGCCTATCTATATTGCATATTTTGCCGTTGAGTTTATTTTTCTAACCTCCTCATGTTATTCCTAGTGTTGTGTGTAACGTCAGATCAGCAGGACGACATAAGCATGCAGAACGTTGGCTATCGGTGTGCATCTCGGGAGACAGTCTATTTTTACCGCGCTAGCGCAGGCTAGCCGGGGCAACGACCATGCGTTGCACCGGCACGGTTAATTTTTAAATGTCGTTGAACTTACCGTAAAATGAACCAATCAGACAAAAAGTGTAACGATTAATCGATATGTCAAATTTTGTCATTTCGCGTTATTAGGATGTGAGAACAATCGATTAATGAGTAATTAGGTGAGATTGTCGAAATATATATTTTTAGCTTATTAATAGTTGATTTAGCAGTGAATAGAAAAGATTACAAGTAAACAAAAAAACTTACGCTGGGTTTCGTTGATGTCTTTTGCATACATTAAAACTAAACATTACAACAACACGTCAATGTTGTTCTTAAATTATTAAGACTATATAGTACAAACCTACTGTTGCCTCATAAATATGCTTAAACTAAAACAGACGTCAAAATGTATATACCACGCCCCATCTGGGATTACTTATTGTTTGCGATCATTATGCATTGGTCTCTACCAAAAACTATAACGCGATGTGTTTGGTCGCGTGAGTGGTTAAATAAACCATAGATAGCAGAAGCCTCATTTTATACGCGCGGAACAATGTGTTGCCGGCCAGTTATTAGTGAGGCATTCGATATCGCGAACAAAGCACGGACGTTAAACGATTTTCGGGCACGTTTATACGTAACGTATAAGGCTTCATAGAAGTAAAGTTTATAGAGTAGCTATACCTGTCCTATTCTCGTGTATACTGTGCATCCCTCACGCACACAAGGGCTACGTCATCGCAGAAACCAGCCAGCCAATTGACCGGTATACCGCCAACCTTCAGTTTTTCTTTTATTTATAACTAACTCGCTCTGCAAGTTATGCTCTGTTCGAACCGTGCAGTCAGTACTACTTGTCTTATCGTAGTTAATCTGTTAGGATTATGAGACAAAACAAACGATAAATAAGTATGATTTATTTCGTTACATTGTAGTAACAGTAGTTGTAATGTTGTGATTGCGTTTTATCCAATAAGGAAATGTTAACAACATAATTCTGCCCCAATAAAAATAAAAGAACGTTTTTTTATCAGGAAAATAAATGGTATTCCGTGGCTCTATATGTAATAGAGAACGTATTAAGTAAAAATAATTAATAAGTACTAAAAAACGAGGAAAACCACATGAGAGTTAGCCATAAATAATGTTGATTATCCTTAAGCGAGCTCACTGGCTCTAGTACTGGCAGTGCGTGAAGGCAGCACTATACGGTTTAATGAACGGAGTGTGGCGGCGCGGCGGCGAGGCGCGCGGCGCGGACGCAGTCGGCCCCGAGCCCCGTCGGCGCGCGCGCAACCACGCCACGCGAGAGAAAGGCGCATGACTCACCACTACCACCATGAACGAGTACGTGGAGTACGACTGGAGGCTGCACCAGATGCAGAACGAGCTGCTGTGCGACGTATCCCGCAAGCGGCTCACTGACGGCGACCGGCAGCGAGCCCTCGACGGCCTTAAGGAGGCCGTGGACTCGAGCCTCAACCTCGCGCTGCGCGACAAAAGCCGTTGCCAGGATGACGCGTTTCTGCGGCGTTTCCTGTACGCGCGCAAACACGACGTGCAGCAGAGTTTCGAGCTGCTGGTGGCATACCACCAGTACCGGCGCGAGCACCCCGAGCTGTGGGCGGCGGCGGACGGCGGCGTGCTGCGCGCGCTGGCGGACGGGCTGCCTGGCGTGCTGGCGCAGCGCGACCGCCGCGGCCGCTGCGTGCTGCTTATGTTCGCCTCCAACTGGACGCCGCAGGCCTGCCCGCTGACCGCCGTCTACCGTGCGCTGCTGCTCACCCTCGAGCGCACCCTCAGCGACGTGCAGAATCAAGCCAACGGATACGTTATCATTGTGGACTGGACCGAGTTTACGTTTAAGCAATCGTGTAGTTTACAAGCGAAAGTGTTGAAACTGATGATTGACGGCCTCCAAGATTGCATGCCGGTGAGATTCAAGAGCATACATTTCATCGGGCAACCTTGGTATGTGGAAACAGCACTGGCCGTGATAAAGCCGTATCTGAGAGCGAAAACGCGAGAGCGCATCATGCTGCACGGGAACAATTTATCGACGTTACACGACGCTCTGCCGCTCGACATACTCCCGGCGGAGCTGGGTGGAGAGGGACCCTCTTACAATTCCGAGCGGTGGCTCAGCGAGTTTTATCGCGCTGAAGGTAAAGACGGCACCATCATGACGCCAGTGCCGGTATCGGTAACGACCGCGGCGCCTCCCGAAGAGGACCCACCATCGGCAAAACTCAATAAAGCATATAAACAAAAGGACAATCCTAATTTTTCATTCCATGGAAATGAAAAAAGTGCAAAGTCAGAGTTGTTGCGTGATAAAGATTGACCGTTGGGCGCACAGTGAATGCGACGTGGTTACCGATGGACAGAAGCGCTGCTCCGCGCGCGTCACTGGTGCATTTGTGCGTATGCTATTGTGATATCGAATGTAATGCTAATTTATTGTCTAGAGATTACTAAGAACACTCCAGAGTAAAACGCCTCGTAGAAAGTTAGAATGTGTAATGAAGGTGCATCTAGTGCGAGTAACGAATGAGAGTTCTCGATAGACGGAGTACTGAATCATGCGTTGCTTTTTCTTGTGTTTAATTGGAGTCAATATTTTTTTGTTCGTGTTCGTTTAATTAACGAGCCGGCTACGTTTAATGGCGGCGGCGGCGAGCGGTCAGCGCGCATCGCTGCGCTCGTCGCCATGCCGCTTGTAACGGTGCCGAGCTCTCGTTTTGACGCATCCGTTGCCATTCGACTTTGGCACTGGAATCCACTCGCTCTGTTTTTTGTGGGGTCGCAAACCAGCTCTCCATAGTTATACACATCTATTTATTAATCATTTTATTACCTTTCCTGACTACTGGTGAAAAATTATCTCATTGTTAAAGCTAAGAATTAGTTAAGAACATGCATTTTAAAAGAATGACCGTTTTGATTGATCACCCACGCTTTGGTCATGTGAGGCTTATTGCGCATTTACTACTATATTTTAAGTCTGTGCCGGTTTGGATGTAGCCTGTAAAATGTATGAGTGATGATGATGAAGCATGTGCGACTGAACGATGTGATAAATAAGAGACAGTACTAATATATTGTATTCTCTTTCTAGCCACGGATTTGATAACTATGTGGCATTATGGCTAGCTCTCGAGTATTTTAAAATAAGCTCTCTTACGCATGTATAGCTTCCTATAGTAACTGAAACAATTGTATGTAGATATAACATTGTCGGCAGCGACACTCGGAGTATTGTCCAGGAGCTGCGGTGTCTAACAATGCCCTACACGCTGATGTGACATGACTGTAAATACACATTCAGCCGAGACTGTTGCTTGACAATTGAAGCAGTTGGAATAAACGTATTAAACATCACCATCTCTTTATCTTCTTACATATTAGCTACATTTCCTCAGTCAGACAGTAGGTAAATATTTAACTTTGCTTTTTCATACTTGCCATGTCAAGATGCTATCTCGCAATATTTTCATTTCTTTTGAAGCCTATTTGTTTACTTTGACGTGTTCTGTTTAGGATCGTCTTTTGTCGGTCATATAGAAATCTAAACCACTTTAATGATGAGATAAATATGGTTATATTTATGTAGATATTTATTATTTGGATATGGCTCCGATATTCTACTTATATGTATATCACCTTTACCAGTTACCTACATTTTAAAGTTTCAAAACGACTCTACTACAATGAAACAAAGCGGCACCTTTGTCTAAGCGTCAAAAAACGTACACTTCGACTTCTTATATCACGACGTCCTTAATTGCAGAAAACTCAATAATTATTGTAAAGAGGACCTTAGCCTTTGCTAGAAAACTTGGAAATCCATTATATAAAACGATGTGTCTGTAATTTACATTATTCTTGACTCGAAGCGCTAAAATAACTGCGAGAGATTTAAATTTCATGTCTCATGACTTTATAAATATATAAGCAAGCATATAATTTAGAAGCCATAGTTCTCCGTATCTTACTGGTAAGTACGTATTGTGATATTAATTTCAACGTCGAACATGACACGGTCATCACCTTAGTGTTATATGAGTAACCAGTTGAAAATGCTCGACACAGAGAAAACGTGAAATATTGTACAGGTACTTAAAGGTACAGTTAGTCGTCGACACTCCTGGTTAACCACTGGGTATTATATTAATGTAGGTTCACCAAGGTGACTGTAAATAACCTTACTCATATTTATAGCCGGTTGCTGATGCACACTCGAACCAATTAATCCATAATTATGTGGGAATTGTAGAACCTTTTCGCAATAAATATCACAATGGTATCGCAGTGCCCAAGGAAAATAATTATGACCTTTATGCTATCGGAAATGATACGACTATACCTAGTTGAGAGACAATATTCGAAGGCCTCGGACAGGATATTGCAATTGGGTACCGCAGCAAGTGTTTCAGGGTAAATGTCTGCTCAAACACTCACCTGTATAGTACAGTTGTACAGCCAACTAGTATAACAAATTTATCCATAACCGAGTATAATATACTTCTGGCTCATTCCCTACATACTTTGTGAGTGTGGAAAACAATGGGGAGCGCATCGAACCGGCGCGCGCGCACGTCACTCGGCCGCTTCCGCCCGGACCGGGGCCGGAAGGAAACTATGCCCGGGCTAAAACCCGGCCTCTAAGCCACACATACAAATAAGGATTCAGAATTAAGCAGGGTTTCCACTACGGACCGGCTAAGTAAGAACTACGTTTAATTCGCAACAGTAAACTACAGACAAGAAGTCTTTGTTGGTGGAAATGCGTCAGGGTGGTACCTCGCTTAAAGGTAGAGTCGGTCAATTTACGGTGTTTTTGCAGATGTCAATAAAAAAACTATTGAATTTAGTACATTATTAGATCCAGTCTACTTCAGATATCATTTATTTTAAATAAAATAATCTCAAAATAAGTAATAATTTAATTACATATCTGTACATCCGCTAAACCAGTATTTTTAAGGATCCCTTAGCTGAGTCCTAGGATAGAGTCCACAAGCCCTAGGATAGAGCGACAAACAAAATATTTAAAACTAGGAACACTTGCCTTTGTTCTTTTACAGACGATCTCCTGAGTATCTGTGGGGAATCGCGACCCACAGTTTGAAATAGACTGTTCTAAACTAAAGTGAACTTTACTTACTACAAGGATAATCATAATCACCATATTACGTCTCGGAACAATAAGCGGTAATTTGAAAACATATTTACATAGAGATATATTGCGAAATCAGTACCTATTGTAACTCGAGACTGCTGTGTTGCTCTTGCGCAGTAGGCACGCGGGTTGCGGTCGAGCGGTGGTCGGTGCAGATCGGCTTACAGGACGTATCGACAATAGGATAGGAACCTCTGCAGGCAACGGCGTCATTGTATTGATCTATTTGAATTTAATTACCTTAGACTATTTCAGCTAAGTCAACGGACGTTTGGAGATTTCCTTGGACAAGGATTTTCATCCAAATTCTAAATTTGAAGTTCGAATCATGTTTATCTCGCTCACACATAGAGTGAGAAGAACCAGTTAAGATACAAACTTCGTTGTACGGATTTGGAAATAGACCCCAAAAATCCGACATAGCTTTGAATAAGGTTGAGAAGGCTGACTTCGAGTATTTATTACATTAATATTCTCTATAGAAAATTTCGAGTTTGACAATCTTTTCATTTTGGTTTTCTTTACTTTCATAGCTTGTTACCTACACAATAATTAAACGACGCATAACATTTCGCAAAAAAATTGCATACAGTAAAAAAAGAAGAAAAATCGAAATAATGCATCTATCTGATATTGGAGATTTTCTTTTAGCTACGACTAAGCTATATCTTATCTATCACAAAGTCAACATCCAAATTTAAGATAAGCTGATAATCTGTAACCCTGACAGTTTTAAACCACGCTAGGCAATCGCATTTTTAAAGTACAGTTGTAATGATTTCACCAGACAGCAATGAGTCAACCTTGGGCTGATTCCACTTAAAGACAAAACGAGACAAAATATAATGTTTACGGCGAAAACTTTCACTAACAATACTTGATGCCTAACGAGGGTTTCTCTTTAGTTTAAACTTCATTTGAATAGGGTCGAATCAAAACTAAGTTATTTATGCAAAAAATACTATCCACAATTAACGATAGTTGAAAATTTGATTCAAGACATTGTCTAAATAAACGTTTCGGACTCTCTTTTTTTTTTTACTTAGCGTCTATCATATATCATATCATTTCATATCGGAAAAAATGTTAAACAGCCACTGCGGTCCCAGTAATTGCGTGTGCAACTGAGGTAATTTGGCATTCATTTTTTTACTTCAAAATAAACGAGGTATATTTTAGTGCGAGTTGCGCCAATTTACTATAAAAATACCTAACAAAAAACTAAAACTGAAATATCAAAAGACCTATGAAATAACTACATTGTATATTCCACAATCTACGGTTATGGTTTTTGTTTTTGTTATAGTAACTTGGTGCAACTCACACTTATAGCTGCTGAGAGGGTTAATTGTCGTGTTTCCGAAATAACTGAAAAAACTGCACATTCAGTGCTTCGCTCCTCACATAACTGTAATTTAACCTCTTCATTCGTAGGTATTACACTGAGTCAGGTGTCTTGTCGTTGTTGGTTGTGTGGTGACAATAAAATTGACTAACGTCGCTGCGCTGAGCGATGGTGTTCGTTTAGAGAATACATCCCTGTTCTTACCAAGCAAATTAAAACGAAAGAAGCTTGATCTCCAACGGGACAATGTAGAGTCTTTATTACACATTTCAAGAGACATTTCTAAGATTAACTTTAACCGCAAAATTGGGTTAAGTAAGCAGCATTAAACAATAACTGATCTTAAAAAATAGCATCATTGTATCGTACCACTCCCATCAATGAATCTTTTAAGGCCGCGATGCGTAAACAGATAAATAAGCTATTGTCTCGCGCCTCATTGAGTGCACAAAGTGCCCTATTCGGACATTACTCACTGATTAGGAAAGCTGTGCATGATCTTCTTATTTACATTATCTATTTGCACTGCAACGGCGTTCTGTTAGTCATGGATGTAGGAAGTGTAAGTATGCATTATCTGAGTTTGAGGATACTTACCGGGTCGTACCCTGAGCTGCAGGTGTCTACATATCTTTGTGGCTTACAATACACATTTGTTGTGACAAAGGGGACTATACGAGTGCTACTTTACGTAATAAAATAAATATAAGGGAGCTATGGGATAAAAGATATAACACTCTAAATGTCACTGAAAATTAGGACACAGAAAAATCCGAAAAGTAAAGCTATGGCCGGGAATCGAACCCGGATCCTCGTCATACCGTGACGTGTGCTTTACCCCTGCACCACCCATAGCAGGTGGGTATTCTTCGAATTTTTCTACCTGTTACTAGCTGTCACGTGACCTTGTTACTATGCGAATTTTTGTCGCTAAGCGTCATCTGTTTGAATGATGTTGTCTGTACGACACAATTACAAACTCCCGTGGAACATCTACTGCTCACCAGGGCCGAGAGAAGGCGCCGTGTTTCAAATGATAGGTACTATCAAATGAATCAGATTTTTTTTTTTTGATTCATTTGATAGTTGAAGCACAAGCCTAAACCAAAAGATCTTCATTGTAATGTCGGTCTTAATGGCTTTGCAGCAAAAACAAAATGAAACAGTGCTCTAATAATACAAAGGCCTTTAATTTGAGATACAATTTAAATCAAACGTGTTTCAATATTTTGAAAACATGTCAGTCAGACGTGTAACACAATGATTCAGTTAAAGATAAAGATTTCTCATGTGGTCATGTGATATCGGTTTGTAACAAAGTCGAAAGGTTACACACGTCTTGTACTGCACAGTCAGCCAAACGGAACCCTAGGCCAATGTAGAACCTTTTCATAATCAACGTCGGAGTACTTTGACACTGACAGACGCAAATAACAAGTCGATCATTTATTGCGATTATAGGTTAAACAGTGGTCCAGGGTTCCATTTGCGTGACGGAGCTTGCTCCCGTAGAGTCACACGTGCCTATCAAATGTCAGCCACAAAATCATGTTTCAGGGCGTGCAGTAAATAGTTAATAAGAATCATGAGAAAAGCTGATAGGTACCTAACTTAAATTGGTCTTTAAGTTGCTTGTCCTATTATGTATACGAGTAGATTTAATAATTTCGTCTTCTTGCAACATTCCAAAAATAAAGTAGGTATTGTTAAGTAATCAACTAATAATTTATTTACACATATTCTATAAACTACATATAAAAAGATACATTGGAAAGTATAACAAAAAAAATAGTAGACTAAATTAATTAACTATAAAAAAATTGTCAAGTCCGTCTGTGTAAATAAATTATTAGTTTATATCTTCATTTGAAAAAAGGTATTGTTAAGTATCCAAGGTAAGTCTTCTGAGAAGTCAATTATGTGACCTGATTTTAGTGATGATTTAAATATTTACAGTATTTTAACTGAGTGTACTGCAATGTTTCTTCTTACTGGTAAGCTCCTAAGTAAGTACTTAATCACAATTACATGAATATTACCGTAAAAAAACTTGTATAAATACTTGCATGAATTTTGTTTTTTACTGTGACCAGATCTCTGAAAAGAACAAAGGCATCGCTAATCCCACATTTTTGCACGAAGCGTTAACTGGAGCAGAGACTGGAGACAAACAAGCGCCTTGCAAGGTCATCTTTTATACGTTACGTTCGCCACCATTGTGGTCTTTGTGGTCCAGACAATAAAAAGCGCTAATAGTGCCACCAACTTGAGAAATAAGTATCGTTGAGTAATACCTTTTTGCTCACTCTGACTAGTTTTCCTTACGGCCAAATTAACGCTCGAAGTGAAACTGGTAGATTTATGGTTATGGTGTAAACGTGAACGATAAACCAACCATGGTTTACTCGGTATGCTGAATCGTTTAGACACCGTGATTCACTCAATAATGAATGCCTTGTGAAGCTGAGTGCTTCAGACGAGACTAATGACTTTATGAACCGGCTTACTCATGCTCAGGGTGTTATTACTGGGCGCTGTTTACAAGGATTTGTTCATTCTCTAGGCACAGTCTCATAAACTGCATTCCTCGCAGGTGGCAGCGTCGAATTTCAAAACAACCTCCGGTGCGGCGCAACACGGAAGCGCTTCGCTGTGCGGCCGGCGCTGAATTGAAATTCTTGCTAAACTAGAAGACAATATGCATACAGTATCATACAATTTTGAACCATATTACGACAGGTCCAAACTCTAAAGTCTCTGTAACTGTATTGTCAAGTTAACACAACATTCTGACGCTTGCTATATCAGGTGGTCTTCATTGACTTAGTTAGGTGTCATTTTCGCTTGTCTTTTGTAAATCATGATGATATGTTCATACCCAAACAATCACTTATTTGTTACAGCACATCTAGCACGAGAGCGCACAAAAGTCGCGTCGCTCGCGAGTTAGATTGCCTGTCTTTTTCTTACTGTTCGTTCTGGAAAGAGACGGGTAGTCCATATCACGCGCGAGGCGCCTCTCGCGCGCTCTCGTGCTAGACGGACAGGGGTTCGATTTTTGAAAGCACATCACTCGAAAGTGGTATAAATCTGTTTATATCTTCAAAACTACAGCTCTAATAAAATTTTCGACTAGTTCATAAGATTAATGAGAGCCGTAACACATAAGTAAGTATCTTCTACGCTACTCGTATTTCAAATTCAGCACAATTTTTCACCACTGTCGTCGAGTGGTATTTTCACACATGTGCTTTCAAAAATCGGGCCCCAGATTCCAAAAAAAAGTTGTCCTATTTAACAGCTGTCGTCCCAATGAAAATTAACCACCTTATTCATTAACACCTGATATGGTTCTGTTAAAAGTTGCTTTTCGTTATCTATAATTGATTGAATCATGCATTATTTATTATTTAGCGCTTCCATATTAATACAAAGTACAAAAAACACTTACTTACATCTCCACAATCTAACGTGCAAGATAGGTCCTCTATAACTGTTTATAAAAAAGAGCTTAAGTGGGTAGGTTACATATTGTGTAGGAATTATTGGGGATGACACCTGTCAAATTTAATGAGACAAAAATCTCGAAATATGTATAGATGAAAAACTTAAGTAAATGACCTGTTGTATGTGTGAGTAATGTGTCCGAATTGACAAATCGACGCTTTAAATTAGAAAAATGACTTAAGTCCGATATCAGTTCAGTACACTACTACATACAACAGGGTCATTTACTTAAGTTTTTCACCTATAATTGGGACTATTCTCAATCGATTCGCGTTTCGACATCGCGTTTTGTCTTGTAATCGTGACATAAGAAGAAACATCAACCGCTAACGGTATCTCTCAGCTGATGTCATTCCCATGGCGGAATCATCAATCACACAGTTACGGCCCCTACGAGAACGAGAGCCGTAAAACATGCAAATTAAACTTACCACGTTTATGTAGACTTGTGTTTTCTTTGTTTCAAAAAAGTATATCAATTTAAAGACGCGTCAAATAAACTATTGACTTTTAAACGAATTTCTTAGTTAATTGATAAAATTTACACGTAATAGAGCTTTGTCCAAGACCGCGTCGCTGTTAGAAAACCTGATTCTTTTGGCTTGCTTGTTAGCCTTTCGGGGGTCTTCTAAATTTTAAATTCGAATTTCTTATCGTACAGTGTTCTCACTCTCCTTTGAAGACTACCTATTGGTGTGTGGGGCACGATACGAATTTCTAACTTTGATGTCTGGACACTTCTACCGTGCGCGTAACCGATTGTGATTAGGGAGGTACCTAATGATTCATAATATCTATATCATGTTTTCCGCTATACCTCTTCCCTGCTTGCTACGATCGACAGTGGTCTGGAAATTTCACATATCTAAATTTGCCTGAGTAGTTACTTAATTCCATTTTCCATGCAGGCATGCTAATCAGTAAGTCAGACTGTAAATTCCGAATATTGAAAACGATTTCGTCATTAAGGCTGTAAACGACAATATACTTTGAACATCTTAATCAAAAGCTGATGATTCATGGAACTTTGCGAAAATCGGCACACAGTTTATATGTCCAGGAGGATTAATTCATAAAATTTTTTATCTCTGAAAATAGTATAGACACTTACTAATCCGCGGGATAGCGATAGACGAATACTTAGTTCGCAGGAAAAGGTACAGGCAAGATATAAATTGTTAAATGTTTATTGCGGTATAGCTACATGCGCAAGCGCCCTTGACGCCGCCAGTTTTATCCTCCGCTGGTCAATGACCCCGTTTTTTAAAAATCCTTACAATTTTGAAAGACAATTTAATGGGAGTTAAAGTAGCGCGAACTAACAAAGACTATTTTTGTATTACTGTACAAGCAACTGGGTTCGATTTCTTAATAGTGTCGCGCACAGCGCGATTTGCCATATAAAAATCGTTGAATGGCGAGGGAGGTGCGTTTGAATGAGCAACGGGAGAGGAACCGAGCTGAGACCCGGCTTGAAGAGGTGAGGTCCTGAAACTCGGCTGATACCTCAGGTGAGTGTTTTCACTCTTACTGCTATGCTATTCGCTGTGATCTTGGAGTGTGTAAGGATAACAGCATTTAACCTAGTCTAATTCCACAATGGGTCCAGTGAGCGCTATAGAGTACAATGTACACTTTGGTAATGTCATAAACACTGGGAGCGCATAAACTGGACATGGAGCATTTTGCCCAGCAATAACGGTCACGATGATGGAGCAACCGAGGTCAGGACTATTAGGGGTGGAGGAGGTCCTCGTGGGGGCAAAGCCCCCATGTCCGGCGGGCGCCAGGCCAGATCACGGCAAACTGAACCGGCCAGGAGCCTAGTGATTGGTCGGAACTGGTATGGGGATCACTGGTGGGCCCAGGATTCCTTTACCTAAGCATTGAGGCGCCCGGGCATAGCGCTGTGCCTAGACCGGAGTAAATTGACCGTAAGCTTGGCATGATAAATTTAGGCCTTGCTTGAGATAAGGGCGTGGCACAGCCACATGGCATGAGGAATTAATGTAATCACATATCATGTGAAGCTATTGTAATCAGAGATTATCCTTGCACACTTCAGGTTATGTATCACTAGTTTAAGTGAGATTGAAATATTCTTTGTTGCCCTAATCCTGTGTACCAATAGCACCCCATGCATATATGTAAGACATTTGATTAATACATAGAAAGGGCGACAAAATTGGTGGAGATTTGCTGGGATCTGATGGAGAATTGCCGGATTCGTTCTGGCTATTTCTTTATCAAGAACCCTCTATTTTTTCTCTTATGCGAAGCAAAGAATGTCGATAATAACGCTCATAGCTCATATCTCTATTCTGTACATTAACGGCAAAATGTATTTGAATATTATGCATAATTACATTAAATTTCGAAAAGAAGGTATTTCTGATTTATTTTTATTTTTTTCATGTGGTACCACAGAATCCAACAGTTGCGTGAGACAAGTTCCTTTACCTATGTGTATTTAAAAAGGAATGGTTTTGTTGGCTATGGAATAGTGTCGTACCTTGAAATGAGATGTTTCAATATCCGCTATCGGTTTTATACTTTCTATGATTATTAATTATTGGTGAATTTTATAGAAATAAAGAATAGCTACGTCAGACCTTTACTTAGTATTTAAGCGAAATAATAATGTCTAGCTAATTTTAAGAGTTAAAAGTGACTATTCATAAATTTGTTTCATGGAAACATTTCCTTACTCTATGGCAGTGTAACCGGAAGCGTTCGAAATTTTATTTTCTTACCCTATATCTGTTTTTAAACGGCGTGTTCGTGTTGCAGAAACTAAAGTTACGTTAAGATTGTGTTATTTGTGATTTGTGGTGTGAATTATTGCGAATAAGAACGTAATCTGTGTTAAAGGTGTTTATCAGTAATTCTTACATGCGCAATCAATTGGTAAGTGAAATTGATTTGATATTTTATACTTAAATTAGCAAGATCTTTAATAGTGCAAGATAGGTACTTGAAATTAACTTTATGCACAATACAACATTAAGGAACAGTGTTAATCACATCCAATCGATGCAATTTAGTCTTAAAAGTATCTTGTTACACGAGTTAACATGTGAATAATTAAAGACTATCCTCACTAACATGTCACATATTTATTATTTATTAAAATAGTAAAATTATTCAATATTATTGTTTCTGAGTGGGCTTAAGTATAGAAATGCATATAATCAAAGATTATAATAGTAAGATGGGTGTCAAGTTAGTGTGGACAATTTCTAAGCAGTAATTGGTTTAATACTTTAATGGTAAAGTAATCTAATCAGAATAAAGTTAGCTAACCAACTTAAACCTTAGTAAGAGACATCTCTGTCGGCTTATGATTGAATAGTTAAGTGATGAATTCAATGCATTTTCAGCACCTGAAAAGGGTTGAACTCATACAAGATGGAACAAATTCTGGAAAGACGGATTGAGTTGAGGAAACTCCACCTAAAAGCTCTCCTGGACTCAGCAAAGGTGGAATACGAAAGCAACCAGATGGGGTACGACAGGGCCAAGACCATTGTAAAACAATTAGGAGATTTGACAAATAAGCTAGATAGTGAAATCAAAGAGTACGCCACCAAACTGTCATCTCCGAAATTGGAAAAGGTGGATCCTGCTCTGGAGATCCAACTGCAGGCTGAAAACCTATGTTCAGAGATAGAAGCGTCCATGAGTTCAGTACAGGAGGCCATAGAAGACAAAGGAGGTTCCTCTGCAATCACAAGGCTGCCTAAGCTTGAGTTGCCATCTTATAGTGGTGACTGCTTAAAGTGGACCGAGTTCTGGGACAGGTTCAGGGCCAGCATCCCCGAGCGAAGAATTGCAGACTCGGAGAAGATGGCATACTTACTGGGGAGTCTCAGTGGGCTGGCAAAGGAGGCCGTCTCAGGACTAGGCGTAACTGATGACAACTATAAGATAGCAATAGATACGCTCAAGACTCGTTTTGGTTCTAAAGATGCCTTGATAGATGCTCACTATACCAAATTGAATAACCTACAAAGAGCAGAATATAACAGCACAAGCTGTAGGAGTACACTTAATGAAATCGAGAGGCATTTAAGGATCCTGGAGAACCTGGGTGAGCCAGTAAATGGTAATTTTTTCCGTGCAACAGTACTCAGGAAATTCCCAGATAAAGTGGTCCATGAGCATCATCTAACTGAAGCCACCGATGGTACTACAATGGCAGCAATCAGGAAAAGCTTAAACAAGATAATTACCGCAATGGAAAAGTCATCTTCCATGATTACTGGCACGGAAACATCATCATTTCAGTCTGGACCTCCTGTGGCTACCACAGAAGCACTTCACGTTAGAACCCAAAATGCAAATTTCAAACGGTCTCAGCCTCAGCACACGCAGAAAAGAACTGACCGAAAACGTAAAGCAGAACCCACTGCTGTTCCGGCAGCGAAGAAATCCAGACGCTCTTGCATCTTCTGTGGTTTGAGCAACCATACCAGCAGGGACTGTAGGAAGTTCAGCACTGTAGATGCCCGTAGGAATCAATTGAAAGGAAGATGCCTCAATTGCCTAGGCAAGAACCATAAGACCGAAGAGTGCCGAAAAAATATAACTTGCTTTCGCTGCGGAGAGAAGGGACACATTCAGTGGCTCTGTATGAAGGAGAAAGGTGAGCAAGATATGTCTAAGATAAATAATCCAGATACAACTTGCAATGTAAATCATGGAGTTACCTTTTTACAGACAGCAGTGGCGCAACTGCGAAATCCTCAAAATAAGGACCTAACAAGGACTAGTAGAATTCTGTTGGACAGTGGCAGTCAACGAAGCTACGTAACGAAGCAACTAGCTGATGCTCTTAACTTACCAATTATCTCGATGGACCAGCTCGTCATCTACACCTTCGGATCCCCATCTCCACACGAAACTTCTAGTCCTTGCACTACCATGACTATACTCACCAAACGTGGCATCACACGCACTATACAAGCTAACATTGTGCCACATATAACAGATAGAGTGCCAGTAGCAAATCTCGATTGTTCACAAGTAGATGTGAATGCAGATGATGACACAGTTGGTGAGAAGATAGACTTACTCATTGGAAACGACTTTTACTGCTCATTCATACGTGATCATAAAATCGAGATTTCTGACAACTTATATCTCATAGATACAGATTTTGGATACATTATTTCGGGCAATTTGTACATAGAAGAGAATGATGAAGTACTGTCTGTAACAACATATTGCCAGTGTCATACACAAAGCTGTCCTTACTTCTCTGAACCTGACTTACCGTTAAGATATATTGATATTAAATTCTTATGGTCATTAGAAAACTTGGGCATTACAGACTCTCCAAAGACTACCCGTCATGAAGAAGTAGTCCATCACTTCAATGACACAGTACTTTACAAACAAAATAGATACGAGGTTAAGTGGCCATGGATACAACATCCACCGGAGATAGTATCTAATTATGGACTGGCTCTGGGGAGATTGAAATCACTTATGAAAAGATTGGATACAGAGTCACTCAACGAATACAACGAGATTTTGAAAGAACAATTACATCTGGGAATCATAGAAGTAGTAGAGTCTCAAATAGACATAGAACCAAACCATCCAATTCACTACCTGCCGCATCATATGATTAAACAAATAGGAAAGAAGGGCAGAATTGTATATGATGCTTCAGCCAAGACAGCAGAAAACAAGAGTCTTAATGAATGTCTCTACAGTGGTCCATACATGTTAGAGAGCCTAACTTCGCTTTTGATAAAATTCAGGACTAACAACATTGCGATAACTGCCGATGTGGAAAAGGCCTTTCTGCAAGTGGGCCTGCAACATGAAGACAGAGACGTCACACGTTTCCTATGGTTGAAGGACATTAATCAGGAACCTAGAAGTGACACTTTATTATGTCTTCGTTTCTGCAGAGTTCCCTTCGGGGTGATAGCAAGTCCTTTCCTTCTGACAGCTACCATTAAGCATCACATGAACCAATCTGATGATGAAGTGATCAGATCAATAGCAGAGAAATGTTATGTTGACAACCTAATAACCGGAGCTGATTCAATACAGGAAGCACGAAATATCTTTGTGAAAACTATAACTGCATTTCAGCAGATGTCCATGAATATTAGAGACTGGGTCTCTAACAGTCAAGAATTCTTGGACTCCATCCCAGAACAACTTCAAGCAAGACAAACAAATGAAGTGAAAGTTCTTGGCTTGTTATGGAATGTAAACAAAGATACATTAGCACTAAACTTAACTGATGAACATTTGAATCCAGTTTCTCCGGTTGATACAAAACGAAAGGTTCTGCGAACAATGGCTAGAATATATGACCCTTGCGGGTTTGTATGCCCAGTGATCTTACCTATGAAAATTCTGTTTCAAGACATATGTAATAAAAAATTTAAATGGGATACAAAATTACCTGATGAGATTCTTCAAACCTTGAATGGTATCCTGGACAAATGGAAAGCTTTGAGTAATGTTGAAGTCCCAAGACAACTTGGAGAAAGGACATCAAACCCTGACACTGTATATGAGCTTCACGGATTCGCTGACGCTTCAAAATCTGCTTTCGCTACAGTTGTATTCATCAGAGTGTCAGGACCAGAAGGAACATCCGTATCGTTTGTGATGGGAAAGTCACATGTGGTACAGAGCAAAGATAAAGACAGCATAAATATCCCACGGCAAGAATTACTTGGCTTTCTAATCACAAGCAGGCTGGTTAAATACATAAAATCGAACATAGACTTACCCATAAAGAGAGAGTACTTGTGGACTGATAGTCTAGTCATTCTTGGATGGATGCGATCCAACAAACTTCTACCTCCATTTGTGACCAACAGAGTGAAAGAAATTAAAGGAAATGTACCAGAAGCTCAATTGTACTACATTCACACAAAGGTCAACCCAGCCGACGTAGCGACAAGACCCGAAACATGGCAAGATAAAAAGGAGTTGTGGTTCAACGGACCCGAGTTCCTTAAACATGATGAGACAGAGTGGCCTGAATCACGGAACTACGAGAACCATCATAGCACGCTTCTCTCGGTTGGGGAGGGCCTGGATCAGAGTCCAGGTGAAAATCAAGATCCAAGTGAAGAACCATCCGGAACAACAGCAATTTTTTCGGATGAGATAATGGAGCTTGATGAACTGGAGTCGAGCCCTGAAGACATAGAAGTGGCTGTAATGAATAAAACCATCCTTGAGATAAAAAAGGTACAAAGAGAACACTTTCCCGATGAACTTTCAGGCAAGAAGACACATCTGACCAAGAACTTAGGTTTATTTACTGATGAGAACGGTATATTGAGGTCACGCGGACGAATGGCTAATACATCATGGACCTATGAAATGAAATATCCAATCCTCCTACCCAAAGAGTCAGAGTTTACAAACAACGTAATAAAAGAAACTCATGAAAGCAATTATCATGTTGGCGCTCCACATACACTCAGCATAATAAGAAGGAAATACTGGATACCGCAAGGCAAGGTTCAAGTGCAGAAGATCATTCGAAGATGCTTGAAGTGTATCAAACATGGAGGTGGGCCGTACAAATTGCCGCCAACGCCAGCTTTACCAACAGAGAGAGTTACATACTCGACACCATTCTCTTATACTGGCGTTGATTATTTTGGACCATTGTTTGTTAGCTCGTCAAGCGGAAAGGCTAAGAGATGGGTAGCATTATTCACATGCCTGACAGTAAGGGCAATTCATTTGGAAGTCGTCAACGATCTAACCGCAGAGGAATGTCTTATGGCGATAAGACGGTTTTCAGCTAGTAGAAATACTCCCAAAAGGATATATTCAGATAATGCTACCTACTTCAAATTAACCAGTGAAATAATGGAGAAGCCGTATTGTGTCAAGAACAATATTTCATGGAAGTTCATACCACAACTGGCACCTTGGCATGGAGGCTTCTATGAACGTTTAGTAGCCTTGGTAAAGCACTGCCTCAAGCGGACGCTCGATAAACACTTGGTTAATGACAGCCAGCTCCATACGATCATGAAGGAAGTGGAAGCAGTGGTGAACTCGAGACCACTTACGAAAATTGGACCTGACGTAGACCACATATTACGACCATCGGATTTTCTAACCCTAGGAACTTGCCTAACCACAGAATCGTCACAGGCAGAAATGCCAGCAGAAGGTACAAAGGTAAAGGCAGATCTGATCGCTAGTTGGAAGAGAGGACTCATGATCCTTGAAGAACTTAAGCAAATGTTCATCGGACAATACCTTGTGAGTCTCAGAGAGAGATTCCGATCTGAGCCCAAGCAACCTAGAGTCACATCACATAGACCACCGAATATTGGTGACCTAGTACAACTCAAGGCCGAAAGTAAGAACAGGAATAACTGGAAGGTAGGCAAAATTGTGGCTATGTTGGAAGGCGCCGACGGTGAACGCAGAGTGGCAAAGGTGAAAGTGGATGACTCTATTTTGATTCGGTCCATAGGACATCTCTACCCATTAGAGGTTGACAGCGATACCATACCTGATACAGCAGACAAGGATATGACCCAAGAAGCAGCAAACGATGGGTCCATTCATAATTCGAATATGTCGCCACAGACAATACCTCCTCAGCAACAAGAAATTGTAGAGTCCGTAGAAATGACAGATCCTGATCATGAAGAAAGTACTACGGCTAACGATGACGCGACTCTAGCAAGAGATACAGTTTCTGGTGAAACTCAGGAACAAGACAGCATGGCTGGAAAAGAAACACGGGCCGCGGCTATTAAAGCCAGAGAGAAAATCCTGGAATGGTCGCGACACCTATTGACCATACTCGAATAAACTTCCTTCGCTCGTGGGAGTGTCGCGCACAGCGCGATTTGCCATATAAAAATCGTTGAATGGCGAGGGAGGTGCGTTTGAATGAGCAACGGGAGAGGAACCGAGCTGAGACCCGGCTTGAAGAGGTGAGGTCCTGAAACTCGGCTGATACCTCAGGTGAGTGTTTTCACTCTTACTGCTATGCTATTCGCTGTGATCTTGGAGTGTGTAAGGATAACAGCATTTAACCTAGTCTAATTCCACAATGGGTCCAGTGAGCGCTATAGAGTACAATGTACACTTTGGTAATGTCATAAACACTGGGAGCGCATAAACTGGACATGGAGCATTTTGCCCAGCAATAACGGTCACGATGATGGAGCAACCGAGGTCAGGACTATTAGGGGTGGAGGAGGTCCTCGTGGGGGCAAAGCCCCCATGTCCGGCGGGCGCCAGGCCAGATCACGGCAAACTGAACCGGCCAGGAGCCTAGTGATTGGTCGGAACTGGTATGGGGATCACTGGTGGGCCCAGGATTCCTTTACCTAAGCATTGAGGCGCCCGGGCATAGCGCTGTGCCTAGACCGGAGTAAATTGACCGTAAGCTTGGCATGATAAATTTAGGCCTTGCTTGAGATAAGGGCGTGGCACAGCCACATGGCATGAGGAATTAATGTAATCACATATCATGTGAAGCTATTGTAATCAGAGATTATCCTTGCACACTTCAGGTTATGTATCACTAGTTTAAGTGAGATTGAAATATTCTTTGTTGCCCTAATCCTGTGTACCAATAGCACCCCATGCATATATGTAAGACATTTGATTAATACATAGAAAGGGCGACAAAATTGGTGGAGATTTGCTGGGATCTGATGGAGAATTGCCGGATTCGTTCTGGCTATTTCTTTATCAAGAACCCTCTATTTTTTCTCTTATGCGAAGCAAAGAATGTCGATAATAACGCTCATAGCTCATATCTCTATTCTGTACATTAACGGCAAAATGTATTTGAATATTATGCATAATTACATTAAATTTCGAAAAGAAGGTATTTCTGATTTATTTTTATTTTTTTCATGTGGTACCACAGAATCCAACAGTTGCGTGAGACAAGTTCCTTTACCTATGTGTATTTAAAAAGGAATGGTTTTGTTGGCTATGGAATAGTGTCGTACCTTGAAATGAGATGTTTCAATATCCGCTATCGGTTTTATACTTTCTATGATTATTAATTATTGGTGAATTTTATAGAAATAAAGAATAGCTACGTCAGACCTTTACTTAGTATTTAAGCGAAATAATAATGTCTAGCTAATTTTAAGAGTTAAAAGTGACTATTCATAAATTTGTTTCATGGAAACATTTCCTTACTCTATGGCAGTGTAACCGGAAGCGTTCGAAATTTTATTTTCTTACCCTATATCTGTTTTTAAACGGCGTGTTCGTGTTGCAGAAACTAAAGTTACGTTAAGATTGTGTTATTTGTGATTTGTGGTGTGAATTATTGCGAATAAGAACGTAATCTGTGTTAAAGGTGTTTATCAGTAATTCTTACATGCGCAATCAATTGGTAAGTGAAATTGATTTGATATTTTATACTTAAATTAGCAAGATCTTTAATAGTGCAAGATAGGTACTTGAAATTAACTTTATGCACAATACAACATTAAGGAACAGTGTTAATCACATCCAATCGATGCAATTTAGTCTTAAAAGTATCTTGTTACACGAGTTAACATGTGAATAATTAAAGACTATCCTCACTAACATGTCACATATTTATTATTTATTAAAATAGTAAAATTATTCAATATTATTGTTTCTGAGTGGGCTTAAGTATAGAAATGCATATAATCAAAGATTATAATAGTAAGATGGGTGTCAAGTTAGTGTGGACAATTTCTAAGCAGTAATTGGTTTAATACTTTAATGGTAAAGTAATCTAATCAGAATAAAGTTAGCTAACCAACTTAAACCTTAGTAAGAGACATCTCTGTCGGCTTATGATTGAATAGTTAAGTGATGAATTCAATGCATTTTCAGCACCTGAAAAGGGTTGAACTCATACAAGATGGAACAAATTCTGGAAAGACGGATTGAGTTGAGGAAACTCCACCTAAAAGCTCTCCTGGACTCAGCAAAGGTGGAATACGAAAGCAACCAGATGGGGTACGACAGGGCCAAGACCATTGTAAAACAATTAGGAGATTTGACAAATAAGCTAGATAGTGAAATCAAAGAGTACACCACCAAACTGTCATCTCCGAAATTGGAAAAGGTGGATCCTGCTCTGGAGATCCAACTGCAGGCTGAAAACCTATGTTCAGAGATAGAAGCGTCCATGAGTTCAGTACAGGAGGCCATAGAAGACAAAGGAGGTTCCTCTGCAATCACAAGGCTGCCTAAGCTTGAGTTGCCATCTTATAGTGGTGACTGCTTAAAGTGGACCGAGTTCTGGGACAGGTTCAGGGCCAGCATCCCCGAGCGAAGAATTGCAGACTCGGAGAAGATGGCATACTTACTGGGGAGTCTCAGTGGGCTGGCAAAGGAGGCCGTCTCAGGACTAGGCGTAACTGATGACAACTATAAGATAGCAATAGATACGCTCAAGACTCGTTTTGGTTCTAAAGATGCCTTGATAGATGCTCACTATACCAAATTGAATAACCTACAAAGAGCAGAATATAACAGCACAAGCTGTAGGAGTACACTTAATGAAATCGAGAGGCATTTAAGGATCCTGGAGAACCTGGGTGAGCCAGTAAATGGTAATTTTTTCCGTGCAACAGTACTCAGGAAATTCCCAGATAAAGTGGTCCATGAGCATCATCTAACTGAAGCCACCGATGGTACTACAATGGCAGCAATCAGGAAAAGCTTAAACAAGATAATTACCGCAATGGAAAAGTCATCTTCCATGATTACTGGCACGGAAACATCATCATTTCAGTCTGGACCTCCTGTGGCTACCACAGAAGCACTTCACGTTAGAACCCAAAATGCAAATTTCAAACGGTCTCAGCCTCAGCACACGCAGAAAAGAACTGACCGAAAACGTAAAGCAGAACCCACTGCTGTTCCGGCAGCGAAGAAATCCAGACGCTCTTGCATCTTCTGTGGTTTGAGCAACCATACCAGCAGGGACTGTAGGAAGTTCAGCACTGTAGATGCCCGTAGGAATCAATTGAAAGGAAGATGCCTCAATTGCCTAGGCAAGAACCATAAGACCGAAGAGTGCCGAAAAAATATAACTTGCTTTCGCTGCGGAGAGAAGGGACACATTCAGTGGCTCTGTATGAAGGAGAAAGGTGAGCAAGATATGTCTAAGATAAATAATCCAGATACAACTTGCAATGTAAATCATGGAGTTACCTTTTTACAGACAGCAGTGGCGCAACTGCGAAATCCTCAAAATAAGGACCTAACAAGGACTAGTAGAATTCTGTTGGACAGTGGCAGTCAACGAAGCTACGTAACGAAGCAACTAGCTGATGCTCTTAACTTACCAATTATCTCGATGGACCAGCTCGTCATCTACACCTTCGGATCCCCATCTCCACACGAAACTTCTAGTCCTTGCACTACCATGACTATACTCACCAAACGTGGCATCACACGCACTATACAAGCTAACATTGTGCCACATATAACAGATAGAGTGCCAGTAGCAAATCTCGATTGTTCACAAGTAGATGTGAATGCAGATGATGACACAGTTGGTGAGAAGATAGACTTACTCATTGGAAACGACTTTTACTGCTCATTCATACGTGATCATAAAATCGAGATTTCTGACAACTTATATCTCATAGATACAGATTTTGGATACATTATTTCGGGCAATTTGTACATAGAAGAGAATGATGAAGTACTGTCTGTAACAACATATTGCCAGTGTCATACACAAAGCTGTCCTTACTTCTCTGAACCTGACTTACCGTTAAGATATATTGATATTAAATTCTTATGGTCATTAGAAAACTTGGGCATTACAGACTCTCCAAAGACTACCCGTCATGAAGAAGTAGTCCATCACTTCAATGACACAGTACTTTACAAACAAAATAGATACGAGGTTAAGTGGCCATGGATACAACATCCACCGGAGATAGTATCTAATTATGGACTGGCTCTGGGGAGATTGAAATCACTTATGAAAAGATTGGATACAGAGTCACTCAACGAATACAACGAGATTTTGAAAGAACAATTACATCTGGGAATCATAGAAGTAGTAGAGTCTCAAATAGACATAGAACCAAACCATCCAATTCACTACCTGCCGCATCATATGATTAAACAAATAGGAAAGAAGGGCAGAATTGTATATGATGCTTCAGCCAAGACAGCAGAAAACAAGAGTCTTAATGAATGTCTCTACAGTGGTCCATACATGTTAGAGAGCCTAACTTCGCTTTTGATAAAATTCAGGACTAACAACATTGCGATAACTGCCGATGTGGAAAAGGCCTTTCTGCAAGTGGGCCTGCAACATGAAGACAGAGACGTCACACGTTTCCTATGGTTGAAGGACATTAATCAGGAACCTAGAAGTGACACTTTATTATGTCTTCGTTTCTGCAGAGTTCCCTTCGGGGTGATAGCAAGTCCTTTCCTTCTGACAGCTACCATTAAGCATCACATGAACCAATCTGATGATGAAGTGATCAGATCAATAGCAGAGAAATGTTATGTTGACAACCTAATAACCGGAGCTGATTCAATACAGGAAGCACGAAATATCTTTGTGAAAACTATAACTGCATTTCAGCAGATGTCCATGAATATTAGAGACTGGGTCTCTAACAGTCAAGAATTCTTGGACTCCATCCCAGAACAACTTCAAGCAAGACAAACAAATGAAGTGAAAGTTCTTGGCTTGTTATGGAATGTAAACAAAGATACATTAGCACTAAACTTAACTGATGAACATTTGAATCCAGTTTCTCCGGTTGATACAAAACGAAAGGTTCTGCGAACAATGGCTAGAATATATGACCCTTGCGGGTTTGTATGCCCAGTGATCTTACCTATGAAAATTCTGTTTCAAGACATATGTAATAAAAAATTTAAATGGGATACAAAATTACCTGATGAGATTCTTCAAACCTTGAATGGTATCCTGGACAAATGGAAAGCTTTGAGTAATGTTGAAGTCCCAAGACAACTTGGAGAAAGGACATCAAACCCTGACACTGTATATGAGCTTCACGGATTCGCTGACGCTTCAAAATCTGCTTTCGCTACAGTTGTATTCATCAGAGTGTCAGGACCAGAAGGAACATCCGTATCGTTTGTGATGGGAAAGTCACATGTGGTACAGAGCAAAGATAAAGACAGCATAAATATCCCACGGCAAGAATTACTTGGCTTTCTAATCACAAGCAGGCTGGTTAAATACATAAAATCGAACATAGACTTACCCATAAAGAGAGAGTACTTGTGGACTGATAGTCTAGTCATTCTTGGATGGATGCGATCCAACAAACTTCTACCTCCATTTGTGACCAACAGAGTGAAAGAAATTAAAGGAAATGTACCAGAAGCTCAATTGTACTACATTCACACAAAGGTCAACCCAGCCGACGTAGCGACAAGACCCGAAACATGGCAAGATAAAAAGGAGTTGTGGTTCAACGGACCCGAGTTCCTTAAACATGATGAGACAGAGTGGCCTGAATCACGGAACTACGAGAACCATCATAGCACGCTTCTCTCGGTTGGGGAGGGCCTGGATCAGAGTCCAGGTGAAAATCAAGATCCAAGTGAAGAACCATCCGGAACAACAGCAATTTTTTCGGATGAGATAATGGAGCTTGATGAACTGGAGTCGAGCCCTGAAGACATAGAAGTGGCTGTAATGAATAAAACCATCCTTGAGATAAAAAAGGTACAAAGAGAACACTTTCCCGATGAACTTTCAGGCAAGAAGACACATCTGACCAAGAACTTAGGTTTATTTACTGATGAGAACGGTATATTGAGGTCACGCGGACGAATGGCTAATACATCATGGACCTATGAAATGAAATATCCAATCCTCCTACCCAAAGAGTCAGAGTTTACAAACAACGTAATAAAAGAAACTCATGAAAGCAATTATCATGTTGGCGCTCCACATACACTCAGCATAATAAGAAGGAAATACTGGATACCGCAAGGCAAGGTTCAAGTGCAGAAGATCATTCGAAGATGCTTGAAGTGTATCAAACATGGAGGTGGGCCGTACAAATTGCCGCCAACGCCAGCTTTACCAACAGAGAGAGTTACATACTCGACACCATTCTCTTATACTGGCGTTGATTATTTTGGACCATTGTTTGTTAGCTCGTCAAGCGGAAAGGCTAAGAGATGGGTAGCATTATTCACATGCCTGACAGTAAGGGCAATTCATTTGGAAGTCGTCAACGATCTAACCGCAGAGGAATGTCTTATGGCGATAAGACGGTTTTCAGCTAGTAGAAATACTCCCAAAAGGATATATTCAGATAATGCTACCTACTTCAAATTAACCAGTGAAATAATGGAGAAGCCGTATTGTGTCAAGAACAATATTTCATGGAAGTTCATACCACAACTGGCACCTTGGCATGGAGGCTTCTATGAACGTTTAGTAGCCTTGGTAAAGCACTGCCTCAAGCGGACGCTCGATAAACACTTGGTTAATGACAGCCAGCTCCATACGATCATGAAGGAAGTGGAAGCAGTGGTGAACTCGAGACCACTTACGAAAATTGGACCTGACGTAGACCACATATTACGACCATCGGATTTTCTAACCCTAGGAACTTGCCTAACCACAGAATCGTCACAGGCAGAAATGCCAGCAGAAGGTACAAAGGTAAAGGCAGATCTGATCGCTAGTTGGAAGAGAGGACTCATGATCCTTGAAGAACTTAAGCAAATGTTCATCGGACAATACCTTGTGAGTCTCAGAGAGAGATTCCGATCTGAGCCCAAGCAACCTAGAGTCACATCACATAGACCACCGAATATTGGTGACCTAGTACAACTCAAGGCCGAAAGTAAGAACAGGAATAACTGGAAGGTAGGCAAAATTGTGGCTATGTTGGAAGGCGCCGACGGTGAACGCAGAGTGGCAAAGGTGAAAGTGGATGACTCTATTTTGATTCGGTCCATAGGACATCTCTACCCATTAGAGGTTGACAGCGATACCATACCTGATACAGCAGACAAGGATATGACCCAAGAAGCAGCAAACGATGGGTCCATTCATAATTCGAATATGTCGCCACAGACAATACCTCCTCAGCAACAAGAAATTGTAGAGTCCGTAGAAATGACAGATCCTGATCATGAAGAAAGTACTACGGCTAACGATGACGCGACTCTAGCAAGAGATACAGTTTCTGGTGAAACTCAGGAACAAGACAGCATGGCTGGAAAAGAAACACGGGCCGCGGCTATTAAAGCCAGAGAGAAAATCCTGGAATGGTCGCGACACCTATTGACCATACTCGAATAAACTTCCTTCGCTCGTGGGAGTGTCGCGCACAGCGCGATTTGCCATATAAAAATCGTTGAATGGCGAGGGAGGTGCGTTTGAATGAGCAACGGGAGAGGAACCGAGCTGAGACCCGGCTTGAAGAGGTGAGGTCCTGAAACTCGGCTGATACCTCAGGTGAGTGTTTTCACTCTTACTGCTATGCTATTCGCTGTGATCTTGGAGTGTGTAAGGATAACAGCATTTAACCTAGTCTAATTCCACAATGGGTCCAGTGAGCGCTATAGAGTACAATGTACACTTTGGTAATGTCATAAACACTGGGAGCGCATAAACTGGACATGGAGCATTTTGCCCAGCAATAACGGTCACGATGATGGAGCAACCGAGGTCAGGACTATTAGGGGTGGAGGAGGTCCTCGTGGGGGCAAAGCCCCCATGTCCGGCGGGCGCCAGGCCAGATCACGGCAAACTGAACCGGCCAGGAGCCTAGTGATTGGTCGGAACTGGTATGGGGATCACTGGTGGGCCCAGGATTCCTTTACCTAAGCATTGAGGCGCCCGGGCATAGCGCTGTGCCTAGACCGGAGTAAATTGACCGTAAGCTTGGCATGATAAATTTAGGCCTTGCTTGAGATAAGGGCGTGGCACAGCCACATGGCATGAGGAATTAATGTAATCACATATCATGTGAAGCTATTGTAATCAGAGATTATCCTTGCACACTTCAGGTTATGTATCACTAGTTTAAGTGAGATTGAAATATTCTTTGTTGCCCTAATCCTGTGTACCAATAGCACCCCATGCATATATGTAAGACATTTGATTAATACATAGAAAGGGCGACAAATAGAGACAAATTGAATGACTGAATTAAATTCAATTGATTAGTTAATGAAGATAAGTCGAAATCGACTATTCTTTGTTAGCAAGTAACTCCTCGCCGTTACTACCCACTTGTTGCACTGAGCACACTGAGCTAGTTGTATGTTGTTGCACGTCGACAACTTTTAATGCTAAGTAAAGCTTAATCGGAGATAAGGATAAAATAAATATGGTACGTTAGAAACAATATTTTCACATTTTACTTACCTGTTTTTTATAAAAAAAAACATTTAATTAGAATTTACACGCTAAATTCCGTTAAAACACGTTTTGGTTTATACCGTGAACATTTTTAATGTAGCAAATTTTGCAATTAGAACGTTATTTTCGATTTACTTGACGACTTCTACTCGTAACTCTTAGGCGGGAGTTCCTGTAATTAGTTAACGGTGCATACCTGATTGTACCGTTCAAAATGTTATGCTGTTTAGACTCTAGAGCGGCATACATGTAAATATATGTGTACTGGTTCGTTTACAAATATTTAAGGTAAAGTACAATAATACATACTTCCTTAGATAGCTAAAATAGTGGAACGAACATACGGACATGACGTGGACAATTAAAGGAAGTCAAGCATACAATTTGCTGATTATTAAGTATTGTATTTAAAACTACCAAGTAAAAAGTGTTAAAATTTATAATACATAATCACTTCATGATTACGATGCTGAATCGCAATTTTAAAAACAAAATTTACAAGCATGCCCAAAATTTGACATTTCACTTCCAGTTGACCTAGAGATGGAGGGCGCAGCGGCAAGGCCTGCTTAATATATATTTTTAGTTTGGCATTGTCGCCCTCAAAAGTGATTACTTACTCCTTTTATAGTTCTTAATTTGTTTCTGCACTCATAAAAAATTTGCTAAATATGCAGAATTCGTAAGCTTTAGGAATCGGGATAGGTACCTACTCAGTATTTGTCTTGACAAAAATAATGACACTAATTTCAAGTAGGTAGCATGTGTAATGCGTGTTCTGAAATATATCGTTCGGCAGTAAAAAGGAGTCGTAACAAATATTTAAATGGGTAATGAAATCAATATTAAGCATTAAAATTACTTGACGGGCAGTTACGGCTGAGCAGCTAAGGAAACGGAATTCTTTTTTTGCAAGTTGGTACTTACCTACTTATGCGAAATTTCATCATGGAAAAGGTACAAAAAAAGAAAACAACCGCTTATTTCAGGTGTTAAATCGTTTATTCGTTAAAACCCGTATATAAAATTTAATGTCTGGAACCGATGCAGCTATAGTCTGGCACTTCTGGCAGATCACTTTCAGTGTTGTCAGTTTTTGGCGAATACTAAATAGTGATGTGACTTAGTGAGAGAATGAAAGAAATAACAATGTACTTTATGAAATTAATTTGTATCATTTAAAGTATATTTTCAAAGAGTATTTTAATAAATAGATTTGTTCAATAAGGTTTTTTATATATTTTAAATAGTAGTTAGTAGGTAGTGTAAGAGCGCGATTACAAAATGTGCGGAAGCATGTCAAATCAGTTACAAGTGTTCAACTCATTCCCCATTTTGTCATAAATAAAACAACACTTATCACATTCATATTTTATCTACCTCTGTAGTTAGGTACTTAGGAAAGGGCCAGCAACGCCCCTGTGATTCCCCAAGTCTTGCGGGTGTCCCTGGGCGACGGTGATTACTTTCCATCAGGTGACCCGTCTGCTCGTTTGCCCCCTCTTATATATTAAAAAAAACGACTTAAAAACTTAAATTATAACGAATCTATTTCACTGCTGCTGTCATTCATAAAATATTTCGTTTGTTCTATAATCAAATCATTCATTACGTGACCTTAGTCGAGCACTAGTGAAATAAATGTGGAATCATTATTTCGTATTCGTAAAATGTCATTTGGAGGTGTCATTTGGCTGCAGTAATTTATCTGCCAGACTATAGTGGTTCCGATACTAGCAAAGAAGGCAGTTATACACGTTAGGTTGGTATTTGTTTACTATCTACTAACCCAAGAATGAGAAGACTCGACTAACCAGCTGAATCAACTTTCTAGGTTATGTAGAGCTTTAACGTATACATATAGGTATACGAATAAAAGTTCATAATGTTTATAAACAAAGTAACATTTCATTTTAATTTTAATATTGCCAATTTAATTTTAATAATATAAGTAGACATTTTTCGAGGTGTCCCGAACGACTTGCAAAGAAAATCCAAGTATCAACTAGTTGTCCTCCATGGGGCTGCTTGTCTACGACGCATTCAATTTTGAAAAATATTATCTGTTAACAAGTTTTATTAAAAATCAACTCTCTGTGGTAAATAATAAAGTCGTCATTTCAATGACCCATTTTTCTCATACTTCCGTTTATTTTAAACTGAGGATAATGTACTTGAGGGCACAATAGAATACAATGGCTCTTTTTAAAAAGTGGGTGTTAACGAGATCGGGACACTTACAAAAATTCCACGATATCGTGAAAGTTGCGGGAAACCGGTGGATGCAGGTGGCGAGCTGTCGTTCCTTGTGGTGTGCTAGGGCCTTAGTTCAACATTTGACGTATTCAGGCTGATGATGATGATGATGATGACAAAAATTCCAACTAAACATATAATTATGTATACTGAATTTTCATCAGTATCGGTTTTTACAGCTTAGATTTCAGTGAGTATGCTTCGGTTCTGCGCGACCTTATTCCACCGGTACCTTTATTCCTTGGGTCGACCAGAACTATGGGGATCCCTCACCCTTATGTTATCAGCGTCCATAAAATTCGCGTTTTCATTCCTCCTTTTTCGTTTGGTATTTTCGGCATCGTCCGTGTTCCTTAAACGTTTTTTTTCTAATCTAGGGAGAAAGGAGAAGGGGCTACTAGACTAGCATGCTCCATCTAAGTCTGTGGCTCCGCTTACCATCTAGCGGGTATGTGTTAAAACGCAGGAATACCTACCTACTACGAAAATTATGTCAGCTCCTGAAATCATTATTGCCATCATCATCATCATCATCTACATTGGCTATATATTTACGTGCCACTGCCAGAATTTTTATTCAAAAAATTCAAAGACAATGTGTGTGATGATATTTAGTAGTTTATTTATGAATTGTTTGTTGTATTTTGAGATATACGCTCTATTGTGCCTTTCACTATATGAATATTTTTAACTCACTCTTTGTAGGTCTCCCGCTTAATGCTCTTCTCATTTTACTCAAAGGTTAACTGGTAGAGATCCGTCATAGGGATAAGTTCACTTTTGTGCATATATTTAAGGTCTTTTTTGTGATTTGTCTCTGTTTCTTTATATTTGTACAATAAAGGATTTACTTACTTACTTACAATGCTACAATATTTTTTCTTCGTTCCCTACTTTACATCGAATCATAATTTGCAAGTGAGTGTGCATTGGCCTTATGCTATAATATCTATGCATTATTCCAGTAATAACCAGTTTCGGTAAAATGACTCAATACTTGGTCCGAGGGCCCCGGCGCTACCCGTGAGGCATTACAAGCTTCTTCGCAGTCGACTAAATAAGGAGTGGGCATCAACCGATCACCAAATTTGGAAGAAAACCTGACTGTTAATGCCGAAGTACGACTCTACCTACCGGACAACTGGATAGCGTAGTGGTTAGCTAGATTTGGTAGGTTCGATTCCCAGGAAGGGCAAAAATTGTGTACCTACCTATTATGCAGAATTGTGATTTTTTGAGCCCTAATTTGTAGATTTTATTATGAATTATGTTTTGTCTATGGCTAATTTTCGCATTTTGCGGAGCAATAAAGACTTTTTTATGGAAGGCGAAGCAATTAGATTTCTATTTAGAATGTGTCAAGACGTTCAATTCAAACAGATTCCAATTTTATACAAGTGAAGTTTAAACTTATTGGTTCTTAAATCATAATAGGTAGGTACCTTGTATTTTTCTGTTCCAGAAAGTTAACGTCGTGAATGACTTCGTATCATTATAATATTTGACATAGTTAACTGTATGAGAATATATTTGTATCTCATTACTCAATATACATTATTATCCTTCCTCTGTATTAATATAATAATATTTTGTTTGTTATTATTATCGAATTACGAACACATTATTTCGATTTGAAAATGAGTATTCGATCGGTGACTTGACGCTATTACATTTGCATATTTTTCATATAAATACAACACCTTATGATCACGTACTCTACACGTTTGGTTTCGAAGTCCACAAAAGGATTCTTAAATACTATAAGACGGTAGCTAGATGCTTTCAGAGAACAATAGGAAGTATTAACATCAACAGTCATACAAGTATTTATTACCTATATACATCCCTACTAATCGCTACTTCCCTATACTTAATATTATAAATGCGAACGTAACTCTGTCTGTCTATCCGTCTGTCAGTTACGCTTTCACGCCAAAACCACAGAACCGATTTTAATGAAATTCGGTACATAGCTTGAGCCACGGAAAAGGCCATAGGATAGTTTTAATACCGGAAAATAGCATAGTTCCGGCGGTAGAGCAATAAGCGAATTTGGCGCATACGGAATAGTGGGCAACAGCTAGTAAGTAAGTAAATGCTTTATTGTACAAATATAAAGACACAGCTAGTACTGTATAAGTATGTACAATTGTACCTATCTATGGTCAAATGGGCAAGCACTTCCATCTCGCTTATTGACCATACAAAAATGATATTAAATGTTCAGGAATAAGAGCTATCACGAATGTAGTTAAGGACTATGTAGACAAATACACTACGCTGCCACCATTGTTGTGGTAAGTACTTACCTATTTATTTTAACATCAGTACCTAATACTACTATGGTGATAATATCTGCATTGTGTTACACTTCCTTTTGCCTCTGTTATGCAACAAAATTACATCATAGCCCTTGAAAATACGCAATTTGATGTGTTATATTAGTAGCTGTTGCCCGCGACCCCGTCTGTGCAGAATTCGCTTATTGCTATCCCGCAGGAGCCATGCGATTTTCAGGGATAAAAACTACTTTTCAATGACTGAAACTACATCTACGCCAAATTTCAACTAAATTGGTTCAGCGGTTTAAACGCGAAGAGGAAACAGACAGAAAGGCATACACTTCCGCATTTATAATATTAGTATGGAAATATGGATTAGTATGAATTACGAGTATCCTCCAAACACGATAGGAAAATGAGTGTTGAGCCATCACCATTCCACTCAGCACTGTTGGCCACTTGCTGTAAGTAGGTACGCATAGAGCATAATGACTAGACTATGCTGGGCCCAAGTAGAGTTTCAAGGGCTGAGCTAAGTATAAGAAGCTCGCACTATGCGTTTAAAAGATTAGCTAGTTAATTAGGTATATACTAGAACTGATTCAGAGCCCGACCAGACGGATTGCAGATAGTCCAAGTAGCAAACCCAGATCTTGTAAATTCCGGCTGTGGGTCGTGATCCACCTAAATTTTGTCCACATGGTTTTCGAAGGAGCTCCGCCCAAGGGCGGAACCCTTTTTTCTGGGTATTATGTCCTTCGGGCAAATGAAGATACCCTAACTAACTCAACCTAGTTACCTATTTAGCGGCAGAAATTAGAGGAGGAGTCAGATGTTGGTCAGTTGGTTGGTTGGCCTAGTAAGTGCCTTAATTTTAGTTAATGACAACTTCACTATATCTCGCAGATAACAAAGTAAAGTTATTCATTTATGGGGAGTGTCACAATAGACAACGCCTAACAGTCGTGAAACCGTACTATAGTATAGGTGAAAAACTTATGTTATTTACTGAGTAATGTGTACGAATAGACAAATTGACGTTCCAAATTAGAAAATATACTTAGCTAAATCCCATATTAGTTCTGTACACTACTACATACAACCGGTCATTTATTTAAGTTTTTCACCTATACCAGGTTATTAGACCATCATTTTCAAAACGTCATTTTGGTCTCTTTGTCTAGGTCTTGGTCCTTCGTCCATGATGTCAAATAAAAGAAGTATTCTCAGAGTTATTATGATGGTAACATTGGCAATTCTTTTTATTTCGGGCGGATAATCGCTTGTGTCATTTCATTGCCCTATGTATAAAAAAATTACATAGTATCATTTCCATATCATTTCATGTTTATTTTTTTTTATCAACATATCTATAAACTATAAATCCTTTTATCTTAAAGCTATAAACATCATCACCGAATAGTTTGTTTTGATAAGATTAAAATGCTCAATTCGGAACGTAACTGACGTGTTGACGTGACGTTGACAGTGACAGCGAAAAAAAAAAGTAATGGGTTCCCAAGCAAGCAAAATCATTCGTACTTCAAAAATGGCGAGCTCTGCAGAAATTCAACAATTCATCAAAGATGCAATCGCACAAGAAAAAGTAGTCGTTTTTTCCAAATCGTACTGTCCATATTGTACGATGGCAAAAGAAGTAAGTACAATTTATTACGTATTAAATTTTATATACGCTGTTTGAAAATTTTGTGAGTCATACCTTTAACGTTTCAATGGTTCCCTTCGAAAATTATATATTTTTGCTGTGAAATAATACAGTAAAAATTGTCTTCAACAAATTAGCTTAATCGGCAATGAAACTTAAAGTTCCATTTGGCTTGCTACACTAGCTTGTACCAATTTTTAATATTCTATGATTAGGTGAAGTAATCCATAAAATTGATAATATTTCAGGTGTTCCAAGCAGTCAAGCAGCCGTTCAAGGTGTATGAGCTGGATCAGCGAGATGATGGCTCTGAAATTCAGAGCAACCTGGCCACGTTGACTGGATTCAGAACGGTGAGTCAGAGCAATAACAAAGAAATTAAGCACATACATATAAAGCCAAACTGCAATCGTAATCCGCACTGGCGTCGCTTGGGAGCTATAGTCTAAGGCAGTGTTTTTCAAACTGTGGGTCGCGACCCCCTTGGGGGCCGCAAAGCCTCGACAAGGGGGTCGCGAGAAATCGCGGAAACTACCCTCGTCAAAAAAAAGGTGTTTACTATGCAAATGCATAAAGATGTCGTATTAATTGAATATTTGTAACATCAATAAAATACCTACATGAAGAAGAAGAAAGGGGGGGGGGGGGGGGGTCGCGAAATATTTTTTCGTACTAGGGGGTCGTATTGTGAAAAAGTTTGAAAAACACTGGTCTAAGGCTTAGACTCTAAGCCCTCTCATTCTGGGAGGAGACCTTTGCCTAGCAGTGGGACTTAAACAGGCTAGCTATATGATGATTATGATCAAAGTCAAACTGCTAGTCATGAGATGACGCTCCTATAGATTATTTAATTTTTTCAGCTTAAGTAGATTATTTTAAGTCTTAACCCGTCGAGCGTCCCGGGTGCACAGAGTGCATAACGTTGTGGACACACGCGTGTCCACAGGGCGCTCGACGGGTTAAGTTAAAATTGTATGTATGTATGTATCTAAACTCTTTATTGCACATAAAAATTGGTGGTAGATCCTGAGGCCTTTTTGTCTGACACACTAAATCATGATGACATTGACCACATCCCTTCAAATGGTGTGGGGTGAGTAGGAAATAAAGACGAAGAATATGATAGGTGTGCCTGCATGTTAGATGTTAGATAATATGACCTCAAGATTTTCATTTTTGAGGGGGCTAGAACCCACTGAAGCTAGACACATACAATGGTTTTGAAATTGATTACATAATATTGTGCAACAGTGGGAGTCAAAAACAAATGTATAGTTGTCAAGGTTGAAATTAACTTTCGTTTGAATCACTTAATGGTCTATTTACAATGATCATCAATCTTTATTATGTGTAAAGAAAAATGTTCAATAAGAAAAAACCATTTACAACCCAGTTTCCATGAAATTCCTGGCACCTGACACACCCTCTTAGCTAGCGACAGGCTCAGTCCTGCTTTTTGCTTTTTTTTTTTAATTCAGAAACTACTAATTTATATCAACTTCTAATTATAATTAAGAAATAAAAAAACGTTTATTGTATATGGCTATTTTTGCTATCTGAGTCGTTTTCAAAATACATGTACATAGTTAAGGGCTTTAATTAAAACAAAAGTCAATTGATTCCTTTGTGCTACTACTTTTTCACCCTTATTGCTATGGAATAAAGGTGAAACAGTCGTAACACAAAGGAATCAATTAATTCTTGTTGTGATTGAGCGCTTAACTATGTAGGTACATTGTTGCCAGTTTGTTCACTCCCTCTAGGCTGGTAACGCATCTGCGATCCTTTATTAATATGATGTATTATTTTGACTTGAGATTCTAGTGCTGTAGGTGATACAAGCTAACAGAAATAAAGGAAATCATGGTAGAAATTTAAGTATTCATTCAATGTGATCTTCAATTTTAATGGTTAATTTCCTCCTTTCCAGGTGCCACAAGTTTTCATCAATGGCAACTGTGTAGGAGGCGGTTCTGATGTGAAGGCTCTGCACAGCTCCGGGAAACTGGAAGCCATGCTCATTGGATAATTTATGTGTCATGCAATAAATCAAAAAATATCTCAACAGGAAGATTGATTAAAAAATTATAAAAATGGTAAATGGTAGTAAAAGTGCAAAAAAGATAAGGATGTTTACCTGTTTTGGGGGTTTGGCAAACCAGTAACAATAAGTTGAATTTATATGATGGGTTTGTATGACACACCAAATAAGATCTTTCTGCAGGCTCTTCTTCAGATATTCTGTTAACTATTCATTTGGTATTTCTGCAGAATTTGCCAATACTTTCCTCACTTTATGCAATATTCTGCGTCTGTCACAATGTTTTCAATTTAGCATAATAATTAACATATGTTTAAATATTTATGTACCTAATAGGTAAAATTTTTAAAGTACAAGATGTCTGTTACCTACCTACTCGAACAAACTGCTTAAGTTTTGGCTTCATTTTGAATTATTGTACTTACTGTTGCAATTTTTTACTTATTCCAACTGATATTTTGTATAAAAGTGTATATAATTTAAATTAAATTATGTTTTCGATACTGCTTTGTTTCATTGATTTTACTTCTTTGTTTAAGTCCCAATTAGAAATTATGATTGGGCTGTCAAAATAGTGGGAACTGGTATCTGTGTGTTAAAAAAAAGCAAATGATTAAACATTGTTTTTTGGCGCATTAGACATTGACCCAAACATTTTGCGTAAACAAAATACGAAGTACTCCGTATCAAATCAACCAGCTATACCTACAAGCAGCGGTTAATTGATGATTGCTGGCTGCGGCACCCGTATCTAATCGGAGGAAATTTTGATTGCGGTTGCAGAAAACCACGCTATAGTTTTGCCGTTTTTAACTTTTGAATGTAATATCGCTGAACTACTCTCCGAAATTCGATTTTTGAAGTACCTACCTATCATACCATCCCGCTCACTCTCAAATTCATGACATGACAAAACGAACATAGAATAGACAACGCATTCAATATAACATGCGAGGTTTCACTGGTAAGGTTCAAAGAGCCCACTTTTGGACATAAATAAGGACAACTAACATCCGCCCATCCTATTTAGTGCTAGATGTTTAATGTTATCACTCCTAACGCCATCTAGTTTCGAACGGAGAACCTATTAACCACGCTGACGAAGTTCTTTTCCTTATGAAACACAAGGACATTTCTATTTATCGTTGTACCTACCCTGAGTTTATTTCTCCGATTTCAACAATATCAAACTCTCGTCCTTCGGATTCGGGAATATCTCTATAACAATTAGCTCTCTCCCTTAAAATTGTATTGTTGAGTGAGTGGTAACTAGTGTCTTATTTTAAAAGGTATACCTATATTTTTAAATAAAAAGCCCAAAAAGGCGCAAAATTCCAGTCGCTGTGTGGAAGTAGGTAGGTATAGATAATTATAACCTAAGGGATTGAACCAACTCCCACGGGATAAGGAATAGATAATATTAGGTATCATTATTTCTATTAGACTGCTAGCTAGCTGATGATGATGTTGGTGACGATGGATGTTTGGTTGTTTATTATTATTGCTCAACTTATTATCATTAATCGCGCAAAAACGACTGAACAGATTTTGATGAAAAAGCATAGGTACTTAAATATAAATATATTTGAAGGGGTTTCAATAAAAGAAACATACCTACGTAAACCGACTCGCACTTGACCTTTTTTTTAGTTTTTCGATTTTTTGAGAAAACAATATGACCACAATTTTTAATACTGCGAGGGCAATAGATATTTGTTATGCAAGGCTGCAAAGTTTTTGTTTGGCGCAAATGCCTGTATTGAAACCCGAGCAAGCGAAGGATATGATTGAACCACAAACGAAGCGAGAAGAATCCTGAGCGTCGCGAGGGTTTCTAGGCTCGAGACACTAAACAACTTTACTGTCGAGCGAAACACAATTTTTCACCTCACTACAACGATAAAAATGGTGGATGGAAGAAAATCAGTTTAACTAATACTAAATCAGTTTTCTATTTAGAAACGAACGTTAGTAAATCTTGAAAATAACTTAGGAAATAACGGGTTTTAAAATAAATTAATAATGGATAATGCATCGCGTTTCTGAACGTGACATTATGTTTTTTTTTAATCGAAGGAGGTTGGGGGTCTGACAACGGTTCTACATTTGCAGTTTGTATTATTTCGCCCCTCTCACTCACCTAATTAATTATTATTCGTCTAAGCGGGACGGCAACATACGAAGTTCAAATTTATAATTACTGAGTATATGAGGAGGTTGACAATGCTGGTCATCGTCACGTTCGAATTTCAATAGTTATTTGTGTCACAAGGGAGCAAAATGATGTATTTAAGGCGAGGGCGCTACATTGAATCTAGAATGTAGCGCAGGATTCTTCAATGGAATCCAGAGGATTCAAGTGTTAACGCCCAAGATGAAAATAGTTTTGGTCCCGATCGGCTCATACACTTTTCACACTGAACATTAAAAAACTTGAAAAAAGAATTGTAAATATATTTAAAGAGCTACCAGCATAGAAAATGGCATGGTTTTACAATTATCGACTTAAAAAAATGCAT